>CM074718.1:410998289-420738289 GCA_037306005.1 Rhinophrynus dorsalis
TGTGTATATATGTAATATATATATATATATTTCTCAAGGAGTTGCCTGTGTTAGGTGTAAGTTCCTACAGGTGAAATTATTGCAGCATTTTTAATGTATGAGAAAAATGCATTCATTTGGCAATATTTTATTTTATGAGGATTTTCGCATTTTCTTTACTCATTGCATTTAAAATTACAACAAGGCAGTGCATTCAACTCTATCAGATTTCTACTATTGATTTTGGTGGGTTTGAAATAGAAAATGATAGATTATAAATTTAGCTGCATTTGTGCCCTTTGTATAAGCTTTTATATTCAAAGCAAGGTATGCTAAAAGAAAAAAAAAATGGCTTCCAACAAATTGTATGCAATTTGCATGTAAGAAGCATGAAAAGAGTTGTCAAAATGCTTCTCTTTTTCCATAGGATTTCTTTACCACAAAACATCCTTATGAACAAAGCCATAATGACCTTCACCTTTGTTAAAATGAGAATATCCTAAAACCTGCAGTGGTAGTGAGTGGGGTGGAGACTTGAGAAAAAGGGTTCAGCACAAACAATAGGAGAACCACTGTCCTATAAAAAGGGAAACAAAGTGGTTGTGGTTACTACTTCTAACACTAGTATGGTTGAGGAGTGAAGTTTCCAGCTACTGAGGCTTAAATATCAGCTACAATACAGCAATGAGCAACTCTTCTTTCCTGAAAAATAAGGCTTTGGAATGATGCATGATGATTTCTAGACCCAAATGAATAAGTGAGTTAACCCTATTTTTCTAGAAACAGGACTTCCATTTGTAAGATCACCAGGATGGGTGACCATCCAGCTTCCCATAATGGAGCCCAAGAACAGCAGAATGGTAATGCCAATTGAGAGGCCAAGGAGATATTGTAGCATTAGGCACCTGAACAGATGCCTTAGAAAATCTGATTACTTGATTTCTGACTATAAGGATCTACTCTCCTCCAACACTGTGATTTTAGAAAAGACTTTACAACTGCAGTTCAGAACAGCAGACCTGGAAGATAGGGTATGGAGGAGCAATGTCAACTTCTGAGGCATCTCGGAGAATATCCCATCTAATGTTGTACCTAACTTTCTCACACAGTACATGCAAGCCCTTATACAGGGGAGTTGATGGCTTATCTGCATCTCAATAGGGGGCACAGAGTACGTAAATCCAAACATATACCAGATGACAACCCTAGAGAGTTTGGAGACCTTGTTGCTGCAGTTAGGAAGAAACCCCAATTCCACCACAATTTAAAGATATTGCAGTGTTCCTGAGTCTATCTGTCTACACTTTAGCTTGTAGGAGGGAATTCAGCCATCTCACATTATGTCTTGGAGCAAAAGTTTACTGTATAGATGGGGTTTTCCAGTTTAACTCTTTTATCACCAAAAATGGAGTTCTAATAACAGCTGCAACACCTGTGGTCTGACACACAATACTGAAGGAACGGGGCTCTCTTTGTTCCTCTATTGGTGGTTTAAGCTGCCAAGAAAGCTTTTACGCATCTCAGTCTGCTTTGTTCCAAAATCATCAGGAAGGCAAAACCAAAGGAGTGAGGTGTTACTTTCCCTTTCTGTGTTATTCCCTGCTACCTTTTACCTCCACTTCCATTAAGCTGTATACTTAACTTTATATCTTTTATAGATGGTCACCATGTACATATGGAACAACATGATCAATATTTTTTCTGCATCAACCCACTATTCTGATGTTTCTTACACCTTACTATGCCTCTTTAAAGGGATAGTAACACTTAACTGGTATAAAAAAAAAAGTACTGTAATATTGTATTTTTTATTTTTTCATAGAGCGACTTTGTTGCTATACCATCCTATGGAGGTTTATGGTCAGCTGACCAGAGCTGTCCATAGGCTGGTGTAGCAACAGCTCCACTGTAAAATTTCAGGCCATTGAGATACTGCACTTTTGAATTAAACACCTCTCAGCAGTGGAAGTACCAATCACAAGGATAAACCATGCAATATATTTTTTACATGTTAAGTGTTACTGTCCCTTTAAATATTGAGCATTAGTGGCTTAATTTGTTAGTTGTTGATGCACGTTTTGGTCTGTATTTGTATACCAGGGTTCTGTCCCCATGCTTTAAGTCCCTGGAACTGTATATAAACTTAGATATTAGCAACATCAATTATATCCCTCTACTAAATGATTATGAACTTTATGCTAATTTAGACACATTGCCCTATATTTTTCTGGTTCTCTCCTAATGGGTTACTGCCAGACTCACATTAAAAATATTATATAATGGAATTTTGTTTATTGGTCTATGCTTTTGTGTTACCATTGTGAGAAGAGTCTAATGTTTATTCATAATATTGTAGGACAAATCCTGTAGTTAATGTTTTGACACACTGTCTATATTTGATGCATGGGAATACAATGAGGGATATTTCACACTCTAGGTTTCTTTGTCTCTCTCCTGACAGACTTCTAATAAGCACTTACAGAACTGTGCAAAATGTTCTCTGTCTTGGCAGGCTCCTAGTAAACACTCACAGAACTATATGTAATGCAAATTATTTATTGTTCTGTGATTTGGCGTTCCCTTCTGAGGGAGAAACTAATGTTTATGCATAACTTTATATACTGAATCAAAGTTAGTATCAAGATTTGTTTATGCTCTGATATACATTATTTCTTGTTTGATGGCCTCCCCTTCAGCATTCCTGTTAAGTATAATATCTCTTATAGGTACTTGAAGCAGATTATGTAGCTTGTTGTATCCTTGCTCATCATGGGTCTTTTTATATTTCAAAGACATAATACCTAGTATACAGTTTATTTCCTGGCCCACAGTAATTTGTATACTTTGTCTCCTTACTCAGGCATGTTATCTCTGTACTCAAGTGTATAGCACCAGCCTTAAGCTTTCTATCAGGTTTTCCTTTCTTCCTACCCCCTCTGTTCTCGCCAGTGGAAGATGAGTTCCTTGGCTAGGCTCCATGATTGGTTACCTACTTTATCTAACTGTTATACATTCCTTAGTTGCCTTGTTGCACTAAGGTTTATATCGGTCTTTACTATCTCTCCTGCAAAAGCAACACTGCGCTCTATACAATAGCTAATAGTATGGACCATGCTCAACATTTTCCCTTCCCTCCAGCCACAAACATACCCAGCAGCCTCCAATCCTCCTCCCTCCCCCCCATTCTCCAAAACTAACATCTGGACAACAAAGTACATTTGCAAATTGGGGGTTCATCTATTTAATTGAGCACAAGGATTACCATCAGGGCCTCTAAAAGCTTGGGCCATGCTTGTGCCCAGCATGCAGCCATGAGAAGTAAAGGGGAAGTCCTTTCAGGTAACCACTGACACCCACCTCTGGTCCTTCATCCTGGCCACTGCAACCAACCATACCAGGGGAGACGACAAGGCCTCAGTGTCGATAAACCAGTACACTACCTCCACGTCTCCCCGCCCACAGTGCTGTAAGGTAATTGCCTGCCCTTTGTGCAGGCTGATCTAGCAGCACAGCACAAGCCTGCCTTGCCACCTTCACCATTTTGGCTATTACCCACTGTCGGGACCCTGGAAGTGCCACCCCCACCTTTACCTGGTTACAGTTAAGCCTGTTTAAACTTAAAACCCTACCCACTATTTTCCCACTCGCCTGTCCCCAGCGGGCTGAGAAGAAGCCCCTCTTTGTCCCAGGGACTCCTTTTCCCCCGCTGAAACCAAGCACCATAGGGGGGAGGGGAGGAATGGTGCAAGCTCACTGGCCCTTATTGTGCTTCAGGTGCCAGTCTGCGCCCTTCCTCCATTTGTATTGACCTAATCAACAACAACTCTACTTTCTTTAACTTTTGATAAAATTCACAAGATCAAGAAAAGGTTGGTAGTAATTAGAGGTGATTTTATTGGTCAAATATCCATTATAGATCTCATGAAGATCAGCATTCCCTGACAGACAGATAGTTAAACTTGCCCAGAAGGTTTAAAGTGTATTTGCTTCTTTCCAGCAACATGATTTTGGAGAATCTTCTATCCCTTGCAAAAGGATTGTCCATACCTTTAACTTGCTAATATACTTTAATTTTGCTGAAGATGAGACTGAAAAAAGACATGCTTCCATAAAGTCCACTCCTGTTGATCTAAAGGAAGACAAAAAATAAAATTGAAGCCATTGCCAATTAAGCCCCAAGTAAGTAAAAAAGACAACCAAAAAAAAAACAAAAAACCTTCCTGACTCTAAATGATCTTCAGGCGATCCAAAAATCTGATTTTGACCTAATTGTGTGGTCATGCCATTCCTAGATATCTATTGCTTTAGCCAATAAAAGGGGAGGGGGGATCCAGGAGGATTAATCAATATCTTCTTAAAAGTCTACAACTCTTAGACAAAATACAGTCTCATATTGAAAACTATTTCACAATTAATGCAATAACTAAGTCCTCATTTATGGTGGTTTCATTAGCACATTAGGTAGTGATTAGAAGTCACTGTATCCAGATGGACTTTGATGTGAAGAGACCAAATATTGCATTTTTTGGCTCTGTAGTCCAAGATTAAGGGACCCAGTATTGCCAAAAACCTCAACACATCTAATGATCCATTCAGGTAGTTTTCTGTAATTGAAACCCTACTTAATGATTTATTGGTTGAGAGAGTGAAATTTGCTACACAAATAATCTAACAGTAATCCTACACCAAAGGCAATAATTCTGATAGATTGATAGGAAATAAGGGTCCAGAGAGAAAATATCACATCTTAAACTAAGAAATCCTAACGGGATTGCAGCAGAATTTGCCTCCTGTTACTGTAGGCATCACCAGTACTGGGTGAGGTCCCTCTCACAGCAAAGGATTTGAAGTGTATAACCCATGTTGAATTGTCTGCCAAATTTGCCCTGGGATGATAATGCACACCCAAATATCTTTCCTGTTGTTGAGAATATGGTGAGGTAGGCTTTTTATTCCATACTAGTTGAAGAGCCTTCCACAGTGCCACTGCCAGCTGGTCGCGGGGCAGTCATGCACAGTAGAGACTGCCCATGCCGTGGATGATACAGAGCTGGATGCTTCGGCGTGGGCAGTCTCTAATGCACATGACTGCAGCACGCTCAACAGTCTCTAATGCACGTGACTGCGTTGTTACACCCGTTTTAGCGAATTATTATATAGGATATGGCAGAACTGCTTCAGGGTCAGTACCCCTCTGGAACACCTGTTATGCTGCCTTCAGCTCCATCATAAACCATGATGACATCTCACTTTCTGAAACAGACCTCTGCTTCTCCACCTAAACGTAGACAAACTAAGACAATAAATTACACACGTGATTATTTTGTATCCTAGTTTCCATTAGAACTTGGGCAGCCAAAAACTATAAATCCAGCCTTCAATCCTGGAGTTTGGGAAATATATTATCCATAACTTGATATATGAGCAGATAACGTCAGCTTATCACAACTTTGTGGGGGGGTTTTTTATTTGTTTTATTTAACTTGGATTATTTGTTTTATATGTCCTTGGTCTTATAATTTGATTAAGACATATCTGTGTTTTGGTTTTTTTGTATATATACTGTAGATATACTATCTTCCCCCTCCCTCTATTCTTTTCTCTCAATTAAGTGACAGTAAATTGTATGCTTGAGTCACTGTGAAACTGGGTAAAGGACAAAAGCCCTGTATTCTTGTTTTCAGTTTTGTACTCTGTAAAATTGTTCTTCGATTTATATGAAGTCCCTTTGTAATATTATTCTATTATGCTTTTATTCTGTTGTTCACAAAACATTTTGAAAGCTCTAATAAATTCAAGTTAAAAAGTGGGGAAGCAAACATTTCAAACTGACCAGAAAACTCAAATCCTGCTTTAACTGCAGTACTATTCACGTATAAAGAAATTGCCCTGCATTGGAGCACAGAGTAATATACATGTTGCTGAATTAAGATGTGACGATGTGCAATTAAAGGGATAGTAATACTTTGTTTTAACTTTATTTTATTTTGTAGGCATTAAAAAACATGAAGAATGATATAAGTCTTATCTCTCAAACCTTTATGGTTTATGAGATATTCACAAGCAAAGTTTCCCCCTCCCGCCCCTTTTACCTACTGTAAACAATCTCTTCTCAGATGTGGAATGCAGTCCATAGACTGGACAGATAACAGAAGGGGACACTCTTATTCCTATGAAAACAATGAAATCCCTGCCCCCCTTGACAAGCTTTTCAGGTTTTTCCCTTATCTTAATTGAAGATTGTCCCTCTCTGCAGTCTACCTGGGCAGCTTCCTTCTGCCCTGGCTGAAAAGTGTTACATCAGTAAAAGGGGCGGGAGGGGGATACTTTGCTTGTGAATATCTCTTAAACCATAAAGGTTTGAGAGATAAGACTTATATCATTCTTCATGTTTTTTTAATGCCTACAAAATAAAATAAAGTTAAAACAAAGTATTACTATCCCTTTAAATGAGTTATTTGTAAAGGATTTCAATAATGTTTGTGTTTATTTAAAGGGCAATTAACATGAATAAAAAACATATTCAAGCTTATTCATTTTTAATTAGATTCTACTATCCACAACTCTGGGCGTAGCAGTGTTATAAACATATAGCCTCCAGCTGGGTGTTCTAATATCCATACATTGCTCTTTGAGATCAGGAGAGGCAACTGGTGGTTACAGTTGACTGTTGTGAGCAACCATTTAGAATTGGGCTGCCCCTGACCGCTTCAGCATACAGTGGGACCTGAACTATCAAGGCTGAATATTTTTTTTATGGACCAGTAAATACTAAGGGCGAGATGTTCAAAAAGTCATCATAATGAAAAAAATGTCAGATCATGAGTTGGTGGTAAAAGAAGGACAATATTTTCAGAAGTAACTCAGTCACATTTGAAAATATGTCTAAAGAATTAAAAATGACAGTAACAAGATCTTGCTAAACATTACTTTTGAAAATTCTGATGTTAAAAATTATCTTTGATTTTGTCTTTGAAAAAACTTTTCAAAAAATCAAATATATTTTTTGTCTTTGAAACAATTGCTTCTCACTCCTGCTAACAGTACTTTAATTTGTCTTCTCCTAGTTTAGACCATTTTTATTTAGGCATGAAAAAATGACGTTAATCAGACAAAAAAGTGAAGTTGAAGTTGACTTTGCATGGGAAAAGTAGGCGCCCCTTGGATTGGTCAGTTAGCTGCCCGTCTACCAGTTCTGATTGGCTGAAATGGCCATGATGATCTTGGCCAGGATTGGCCATCGGATTACAGGCCACTGATTGGCCAGGGGTTGAAGCAGAATATTCAAAGATGCTTCAACCCCCTGGCCATTGTGTAAAATGTGTATTTGAGTCCCTCAGCCTTTTGTCACAGTGTTTACCTTAAGCAGTCCCTTTGTATAAATAATGTAATCATGTCTGGCCCTTTGTGTTATGTTTACACCATCTGTCACTGTCCTTTGTCTAGTATTGTATCTTGATGTGGTTCACCATATATAAAAGAGTTGAAGTTTGTGCAATAAAGTGTATTACAGTTTGAACTTCAACTGGCTCCTGTCTCTCTGTTGCTGGATGGTATCAAGGGACCTCTGTTGACCCCCATCCTAGGAAGAAATGCTGCTGGAGTAACCGGTGGAGCTGCCTGCTTGTAGCTGACCTCAGTAAGGAGAAACCTGGAACGACAGCCTGAGTCCAACCCAAGGACTTTGGTATCTGTTACACTGGTGGCAAGCGGTTGGATCAAACTGAAACCAGCCCAGCAGGGGGAAAAATAGCCACTGGCTTGACCCCGGTTTCAGCAACAGTTCGTGGGATATTCTTCTTCGGTCCACTGAGGGCGTCCAAGCAACATCAGGGATCCAGGCAGTAATATGGCTGATGCATACAGGCAGAAATCGGTGACGGAGTTGTAGCAGATGGCTGAGGAACGAGGACTCGTGGATTGAAGAAAACAGAACTGGTGAGCCTGCTGCAGAGTTTGGATGAGGACATTGTAGAGCGGGCAACACATACAGATTTACCACCAGAGGACAGTTACAGTGCCGGCTTTCGTCAGTCACAGTCCCCCGGGGTTATGGTGGATATTGTAGTGGAGAGGATTGCGAGTCTCCTGGCTTTTCTGGGACCTAACCACCCACAGGACTTTGTGGCCAGGACTATTGTGGCTGTGGAGCAAGAATACTTGAGAGAAATGGAACAGACCCGGTCTAACTTGCACAGTCCAGCCAGTGATTCTCGGAGCAACCCGGCTGAATATAACTACAAACTTTCCCATCAACTTTTTAAAACTTTTGATGATACCGTTGGGGACATTGATGGGTTCCTCCGGGATTTCGAAAGACAGTGCTGTCAGGTGCGATTTGGATCCCCAGAACTGGGTGCCTATTCTAGCGGGGAAACTGACCGGGCGAGCGGCCGACGCATATAGGGCTATTCCTGAGGAGTGGAGCTCGGACTATGCCGAGATCAAGCGGTGATTGCTCCAAAGGTACGCCATCACCCGGACACCTACAGGCGGCAATTTCGGGAAAGTCGCCGGCAGACCAAGGATACACATACAGAATGGTTGTATACCTTAGAAAGGGCATGCAAAAACTGGCTGCAGGGTTATGGGGCACGGACTGTCGAGGACTGTTGTCAACAAATGCTGTTGGAGCAATTTTTTCATAATGTTACCCCAGAAGTAAGGGACTGGGTGTATGACCACAACCCCCGCACAGTTACTGCTGCTGACGAGCTGGCAGACAAATTTGAAGAGTCCAGATGCCTGGGACCACGAGCAGCCACCGTTTATGGGGACCCGTGCCTCTGGGGGTCTGACCTCTACTCCTCGCCCCATGCATGCTGGGCCCCCCAGAGGGCCGCCTGTTACACAAACAAGGACTAACCAGGGACCTGAGGTGCTTCCAATGCCATCAGCGGGGTCATCTGCGTCCCAACTGTCCTTTGAACCGGGTCAATACTCGATCTCAGCCAGCACCGTCCCGTTAGGGACCACCCACCGCCCAATCCCGTATGACACCCCTGGCTGTCAACTGTATCAGTACCATGGAAGAGGAGGATTGTGCATGGCCCTCACCCCTGGAAATTCTGCGGGGCTCTGATGACTTGACTCCCTGAGGTTATTATCATGAAGTGGCCCTAGCCCAAGGTCCTCTTCCGGATAACAGGAGTCATCACATCCAAAATATCAAGGTGGATGGCTACTCAACAAAGGGATTGCGAGATACAGGGGCCACGCTTACATTGGTACAACCACGATGTCTGCGGCCCCATCAGCATACAGATCAAGCGGTGGAAGTCAGAGTTGCGGGAGGAAAAGTATACCAGCTTCCTACCGCCCGTGTACATCTGGATTGGGGCTCTGGGCAAGGATCGTAGAGTTATGCCAGGATTACCTGCCAATGTATGGCTGGGGAACGATTTGGGGCGCCTGGAAAGCCACTTTGCTCCAGAAACTCCCGTGGAGGATTGCCAGGCTGTAATCCGTGCCCAAGCCCGAAGACCAACAGTAAGCTCCTCTGGCTTGACTCCTTCTCCCCATCCTGAACATAGGGCATTACAGTGGTCACCCCAGGCCAAATTCAGGGACGCCCTACAGACAGATCCCTCATTAAATGGGTACAGGCAGCGGGCAGATAGTGGGGTTCCTGGTCCCAGTGGGGAGAAAGTATACTGGGAGAATGGGCTCTTGTACAGGCAGACCCTTTCGACGGGACGAGGTAGTGTAGAGGTAGCCAAAACACAGCTGATAGTGCCTGCTGGTCACCGAACCGCTTTACTGGCTCTGGCTCATTAGGTCCCGCTTGCCGGGCACCTTGGGGCTAGAAGCACAGAGCAACGGCTCACCCGGACCTTCTTTTGGCCCCAGATCTCCAAAAGTGTCCATACGTTCTGCCGAACCTGTGACATCTGTCAGCGGGTCGGCAAATGGGGGGACTGACATATAGCTCCCTTACAATCCCTTACCATCATTGGTGTTCCTTTTCAGCGTGTCGCTGTGGACATTATGGGTCCCTTGGCCAGATGGAGCCGCTCAGGGAAAAGATTTATCCTCACTGTGGTGGACTTTGCCACCCGGTACCCTGAAGCGGTTGCCCTGTCCAACGTGACAGCAGAGTACATAGCTGACGCGCTGGTTACTATTTTTACCAGGGTAGGGTTCCCCCAGGAAATTTTGTCCGATCGGGGAACACAATTTACCTTGGAGCTGCTGCAACAAGTCTGGCAGCTCTGTGGGGTTAAGGCGGCACACACTACCGCCTATCACCCTCAGACCAACGGCCTGTCTGAGAGGTTCAATGGAACCCTCAAACAAATGCTGAGGGCCTTTACTGACTCGCATCAAGACTGGGAGAAATATCTGCCTCATCTTCTCTTCGTGTACCGGGAGGTTCCACAGGAGTCCAAAGGCTTCTCTCCCTTTGAACTATTGTTTGGGAGATGGATCCGGGGACCCCTGATCATCCTCCGTGAGCACTGGGAGGGGAAGTGTGATACAGAAGAAACTCCTGCTGTCACCTATGTCCTAGAATTGCAGGATTGCCTGGAGAGTCTGATGGGCATCGCCCGTCAGAACCTTCAAGGTGCCCAAAATAGGCAGAAGAGGTATTATGACAGGCAGGTTATATTCAGGGAATTTATAGTAGGACAACCAGTACTCGCCCTTCCACCTGTCCACCAGAACAATTTGCAAACAGCTTGGGAAGGCCCGTATCAGGTGGTGGAACGCCAAGGGGAAACTACCTACCTCATAGCTCAGGGGCCCCAGTTAAAAGACAGAAGGATCTGTCATATTAATGCCCTCAAACCCTATAACCATCGTCCTGAAGACATCCTAGCTGTCTGTACCCTAGCCTCCCATGACTCTGAGGAGCGTGAGATCCCAGACTTCCTGACTGACACCCAGCGAGATGCCACTCCTAGCTCCCCCCCCTTGGGCGATCATCTTTCCCCAGAACGGCAGGGACAACTACAGGACATCCTAGCTAGGTGGTCGGATTTATTCTCCCCTTTGCCCGGACGCACCCCCCCTGACAGACCACTGTGTAGAAACCGTAGACCAAGCTCCCCTCCGGCAGCCCGCCTACCGGGTGGCCGAGGTGGTTAAGTCCCACATCCAAAAAGAGCTAGGGATATGCAGGATCTAGGGGTAATTGAGGAGTCAGACAGTCCTTGGGCTTCCCCGGTAGTCCTGGTCCCTAAAAAAGACGGAACCACCCGGTTCTGCATGGACTACCCGCTGTTAAATTACCAGATGGTCACAGATGCCTATCCCATGCCCTGGGTAGATGATCTCCTAGACAGACTTGCTGGGGCTTGTTATGTTACCACCCTAGATCTGAGCAAAGGTTACTGGCAGATTCCGTTGGTCCCAGAGGCAAGGAGGAAATCGGCCTTCATCACCCCGTTCGGCCTGTACCAATTTACAGTCATGCCGTTCGGGATGAAGAACGCTCCCGCCACCTTCCAGAGGTTGGTGGATCGCCTGCTCACTGCGGCCCAGGAGTTTGCCTGCGCCTACTTGGACGATATAGCAATATATAGCGAATCCTGGGAGGAACATCTCCTCCACATAGAAGTAATTTTGGGTAGGATCCATAAGGCTGGCCTGACTATACGCCCTGACAAGTACCGACTAGAACAGTGGGGAAGTACAATACCTGGGTCACTGGGTGGGCAGTGGGTGCCAACGGCCCGACCCAGCAAAGATAGAAGCCATTGTTAACTGGCCCCAGACCAAGAAACAGGTCCTAGCATTTCTGGGCACAGCTGGCTACTATCGCAGATTCGTTCCCCAGTACAGTGACCTGGCTAAACCCCTGGCGGACTTAACGAAGAATGCCTTGCCCCACTTAGTAACATGGACCCCTGCCTGTGCCCAGGCGTTTGAATCCCTGAAAACAGCCCTAGGACAAGCTCCCATTCTCACTGCTCACAATTTTAACCGACCCTTTCTGCTTCACACAGACACCTCAAATGCTGGATTGGGAGTAGTTTTGAGCCAGGTGGATGCTGCAGGAGAGGAGCACCCCATAGCCTTTCAAAGCCAGCAAGCTGCTGGATTGAAAGAGAGGATATGCTGCGATTGAGAAGGAGTGCCTGGCCCTGGTATGGACGATCAAGAGATTTCAGCCATACCTATATGGGAGGGAATTCACCGTGCTGACAGACCATAACCCCTTGGTATGGCTAAACAAAACTTCAGGGGATAATGGCCGCCTACTGCGCTGGAGATTGGCCCTGCAACCATATACTTTTACGGTACAGTACCGGTCTGGCAAGCACAACCAAAATGCTGATGGGTTGTCCCGGCAGGAGGATGTCTAAAACCAAGTGGATTATGGCTTTTTCCCAAGTCGTCCTATATGGAGCAGCAGAGGACTTGGGCGCTGGAAAGGGGGGGTAGTGTAACGGGCTATAACCCGTTACTGGAGTATGTTTTGCTGAGCTACAACATGATAAACCACTTACAATGAGAAGAGCTGAAGTTCAGGACAGCTTGCGCTCTCACTCCTCCAAAGACTGAAATACACAGACTATAAACTGGCCGCAGGCTGCCTGCAGTTCGGGGCAACCTATTCAACAAGCCCATAGACTTTACATAGGAAAGTAGGTGGCTTTCTGATTGGCCTGTCCAAGTTAAAGGGACTCCATTGACTTTGCATGGGAAAAGTAGGCGCCCCTCAGATTGGTCAGTTAGCTGCCCGCCTACCAGTTCTGATTGGCTGAAATGGCCATGATGATCTTGGCCAGGATTGGCCATCGGATTCCAGGCCCCTGATTGGCCAGGGGTTGAAGCGGAATATTCAAAGATGCTTCAACCCCCTGGCCATTGTGTAAAATGTGTATTTGAGTCCCTCAGCCTTTTGTCAAAGTGTTCACCCTTAAACAGTCCCTTTGTATAAATAATGTAATCATGTCTGGCCTTTTGTGTTATGTTTACACCAATGTCACTGTCCTTTGTCTAGTATTGTATCTTGATGTGGTTCACCATGTATAAAAGAGTTGAAGTTTGTGCAATAAAGTGTGTTACAGTTTGAACTTCAACTCCTGTCTCTCTGTTGCTGGATGGTATCAAGGGACTTTTGTTGACCCCCATGCTGCTGGAGTAACCGGTGGAGCTGCCTGCTTGTAGCTGACCTCAGTCGGGAGAAACCTGAAACAACGGCCTGAGTCCAACCCAAGGACTTGGGTATCCATTACAAACCTTGACTTCCGGCAGAGGAGAATGCCATCCGTGGGGGAGCAGACACTAGGACTCTGCTTAGAGAAATTGGCTGGAGATCACAGAAGGGTTCAGAACAACGAAACATCAGGATTTGTTTGATGTATCAAGACTCATCATGGCATTCAAGTAAGCAGCACCTACACCGGGGTACCAGGATGTGGATTTCAGTGTACATACATCCAACTGTACCTAGTAAATAATACCAACCATACTTACTAGGGTTGCCACCCAGCCAGTATTTTACTGGCAGGCCAGTAAAAAATTGGCTTCTGTCCAATGTTAAGTCTATGGAGGAAATGCCATGGCCGGGTTTTTTTTTTTTTTTTTTTTTTTTTTTTTTTTTTTTTTTTAAGAAAAGGTGGCAACCCTAAGCCTTACTGTCATAAACTTGAACACTTTATACCAGACAAATCCACTTTTTAAACCATGAGATCCCTTAGTGATGCCATTGTAACTTCAAAGCCTATCGAATAAGTTATATGCCTTGCTCCCGCCACTGATTTACTATATATTATTACAATTTCGGACATTTTATCAATCTACTTGTAAGTAAAAAAAACAAGCTTTTAGGAATTAGAGCTCATTTTATCATATAATTATTTTATAATTGAAAACTTGCTACTTTTAAACTTGACAGTCTGTAGAAAACATTTATTTGTTTATTTTTATGCTTATTGACTAAAATAAAACAATACTCTTAGATTATTGCCTGTGCGCTGTCTCGCCCCATCTCTCTTCAAACAACATACTGCCTGCTCCCCCAGCCTTGTTTCACTGGTAGCCATGGTGTTAAAATATTTGTGTATCATAAAGTTGAAAATACCCTCTTGTGCTTCTGGTAATTAGTGGTCTGTGCAGGCCATGCATGTTGGTAAAATTATACATATTTGGTATTTTTTTACTCGGGTAGTTCTGGACTTTAAAAGGAGCAGCAAACCTGTTATGAAAAATGTGGCTAAACTCATTAGACTGTTAAGGTGTATTGTTTATTATAAAGAGGTGTAAACTAAATACAGACCTAAAATTGTCTACATGGGATACAGACAACTGCAAGCTCTATGTGACAAGTATATAAATACATATATCTGACTTTTGTACGAAGGACTCCCACCAAGTTAACCCGTTGAATATGCAACGCATTAACAAAGCAATGTGTTGCGTACCCATCTTGCACTCAAAGGGTTAAATCTTTCTGTTAAACAAATGAAGAGACAATTAAAGACATACCTCCTGGGAACTTGCTTCCCTTGAACCTGCCGACCAGAGTGATGTCAATGATGCAGTTTGCATCATAAAGGGTGGGGCTTCATTGAGTGGGTGGGGCTTGATCAGCTTTGTGACATGAAGTAAGCAAAACAGGGTGGAATGTAGGAAAAGTGGTTGAGAATTGGGAGGAACAGGGTGGGAAGGAGAAGAGACTTGCCAATGCTGGAGAATCGGCCTCTGTCCCCAGAGACCCGGTAATTCAGTCAGAAAACCAGAGTCTCAGATGCAGATCTGGAGCGTTCTCAGCTATGCTTATAGGTCTAGTTCAACTTTAAAATAGTGTTCATGCTTTGAGAGAGACATAGTTATAGGTGTACACACACACACACACACACCACAAACCACACACAATAAAATAGTTCTGGCTTCACCACTGAGTATGCAACTTGATGGTAAAGGTAAAGTCAGTATGGACAAACCCTGGGGAAGGTAGAGGAAAAATGTGGCTCTCCAACAACTGCACTACAATGGCCGTCATGTGGGTGACTGAGGATGATGAGAACTGTAGTCCAATAAGGTAGGAGCCACCAATTGCCCATCTGTTAGGGAGATGCCGATCGTGATGGCAGACACAGGAGAAAGAAGTGTGAATCCAAGTGAGTCCAAACAGGAGAGAAGATAATGGGAGGGAAGGTGGACAGTGGAGAATGTGATAATGGCAGACATGAGAGAAGGTGGCAAAGGGTGGGGGGGGGGAGTGTAGACAGAAATCCTGTGAATAGTATGTGAGTCAAACAGAGGGAGTGGAAGGTGAATGGGAGTCCAACAGGGGGACGGGAAGGTGAATGGGAGTCCAACAGGGGGAGGAAAAGGTGAATGTGAGTCGAACGGGGGGAGGTGAATGTGAGTTGGACAGGGAGTGGAGGGAAGGTGTAGAGGGAGGAGGTGTGTACTGTGGTTGAGGGTGAAATCCTTGCAGAGAATTTCACAGGAGTGAGCAGGGGGACTACGCCCACCTTCGCACCCCTTTGAAAATCGTTCCCCATGCTGTACCAATGTTAAAGGCAGTATATAAAAGTTTTTTTTGTTTTGTTTTTAAACATCTCCTTACTGCCACCCCTGGGTGTGTTGACCATTTCTTCTTTTATTAGTATAGATATACCTGTCAACATGTAATATCATGTGGATCTGCAGTCTCGTTTAGTTTTAGCTTGCTAAACCACCAGTTATTACACACTGATAAGCATGGCTGGGCATTCCATATCTCAGTAGTGTTTAAAAGGTTTAAGTTATTATGGGATGTACTCAGTAAGCTAAAGATGTGCAATTTGGGTGCAAACTAGCAGCATCGTAGGGGACAAAACATTCTCCAAACTGGTGATTATTTAAATTGTGTTTTAACCTCATTAATACTAAAGAGGGTTCTGATGCATTGCTTCTGGCACTCAATGGATTAAATTCCCATTTAACTAAATGGGAATTTTGTAAACCTGTATGATAATTTTGACTTGTTCCTTCGTTTGCAGGTGGTTTGCTACAGAATTGCATGCATTTAGCTTATCTTGAATACGGCCCTGTGTTTATTATACTATGTTATAGTACAATATAGATTTAAAAAGAAGTAAAAACAATTCTGTTTTTTTTTATTTTATTTTAATTCTGGGTCAAACCATGTGCACTATAGGGGAGTACTAATCATTTCCCAAACACCCATTTATGTAAATGGAAATGTTAACTGCTTGAATGCTAGCGACGTCTCCAACACATTAACCTTGGGTTAAAATTCCCATTTAAATGAATGGGGATTTGTATTTTCCCGTATAATTCAGTTGGTTTGTCCTTCACCTTTCTTTTGAATATATGGCCTGGCCCTAAAGAGACGAACCAGTTTAGGCAATGCTTTTAGGTATCATTTTAACCCTTACAGTGCCAGAGGGGTACGCAACGCATTGCTTTGCAATGCGTTGCGTACCCCTCTGGCACGCAAAGGGTTAAATGACGTTCTTGTTATTTTATACTGATCTCCTTTATTAACCCCTCTATGAGCAGGGAGTGTAACACTTTGCAAAGCAATGCATTGCACATCCCTCTTGTCCTCAAAAGGGCTAATTTGTATTTTCTTTAAAGGAATAGTAATGTTTCAAAATAAAAGCAGCTCCAATTAATCATCATAGTATTTGGGCCGTGGAGAGGTTATTTCAATACTGTCCGAGTTATAGTTCAGGAGTAAGTGAATGATAAAGTTTCCCTCTCCCAGACCTTTTATTGATGTAACACTTCTAACATCAGTGCAGCAAGACTGTCCGGATGGATCACAGAGTGGGACAATCTTCAATTAGCATAAGGGAAAAACCTGCCAAGGGAGGCAGGGTTTTCCTTATGTTAACAGTAAGAAGATTGTCCCTTGCTGTGAGCTGTCTGGTCCCAGGACCAGATTCCACATCTGAGTGGAGGTGGCTTACACTAGGTAAAAGGGCCGGAAGGGGGATACTTTATCATTCAATTACTCTTGAACTACAACTCTGACAGTAGTGAAATAACACTCTCCATGGCCCAAATACAGTGAAGATTAATTGGAGCTGCTTTTATTTTGAAACATTACTATCCCTTTAACTCCAGACGTATCTGAAAGAGTGATTGAGGCATAGGATCTAACAGGTCTTTGTTTTAATTCACACAAGGTAAACCTATTTGTCATGTTGTCGGTGGTCTGTGTCCTGCTGAACCTTGCTGGATTTATCTTGGGATGTCAAGGGGCCCAGTTTGTCTCCAGTGTCCCCAGCTGTCAGCTGGTAAGTGAATCATTCACATTATGAATTGTGTGGATACTCCTTACTTCATAAGTGCTATAGTAGTGCACAATTGCAGCATTCTGTCACTGTAAGGCATGGAACATCTCTTGTGCTGTAGATGAAGAAAAACTTAAGCTCCAGTTGAATCATGCATTGTTTTCTATTTTTAGACTTATTGAGTCATGTGTTGAATAGCTTCCTGCAGTCATATCTCTAACAGTTTATAAATGTGTGTCTGTGTGTGTGTATATATATGTGTATATATATATATATATATATTAATATGTGTGACCTATTTATATGACACCCCAAGACTACAATCCCCCCCCCATTCATACGTGGCACCCGCAGAGCCCTTAATAGCTTGCACCTGCCCCCAGCTTGCGGCCATGGAAAGTGAGGGGCGCATCCTTTTCTGGCAACTACTGCCTCCCCACCTCTGGTCCTTCTCCATGGCTGCCTCCAAACCATACCAGGGGAAGGAGTCACAGCAACAAACTTCTTTGTTTGCATAAACCCATATAGCTTGCAAGAGCTAATCATGGAAGCCCTTCACTAGAGCCAAATAAGACTGAGCTGTGAGACCATTGGGGAGGTGCTGGTGAACCAAAGGGGAAGTCCTGCTGCTTTCTGTTTTTCTCTTTCTTGTTTCTCTGCTCCCCTGTTAGTCTGCTGCAGTCCTGGCCTCATCAGCTGGTCTGTTCCCAGGGGTAGACAGGGCATTGTCTACATGACAGTTGCCCTTTTAACTAAACCTTGGCAAAAGTATAATTTGATACCACCCATGATCCACCCACTTGGATTATTAATGCGTTTGTGAAAATATATTGAGTATCATCCTGCTAATGATGTTTTAACATCACCCCCCCCCATAATCCAATCACTGAAGGTGTAATATGGCATCAAAACAGGAAGTGACCTTGTTTATTTAAAGCAGAACTTTTCTGTCTTTCTGTATCATCCTTGTATTTTAAAGATAAAAAGATTTAAAGATAAAAAGGTGTAAAGATTACCTTCAGGATGTTGTCTAAGGTACAAGCTGTACCACAGACAAGAAACCTCAAGGCTGGCCATCCTGTTTCTTCTTCTTCAAAAAAAAAAAAAAACAAAAAAAAAAAAAACCTCTCCACCCAACAGTATTGGTAGAGCCTGGGAGATATTGGCAGAGACTAGGAGGGAGAGCTCTGCCAATCATTTCCGACATAAGCAAGATGGCCATGCTCTCTCTCTCCTGGATAAGCTGCAAGGACAAGGTACTTTTAAGCATGGGGGAACATCAGCATATAATTTAACAGATTTTTAAAATAAATTCAACCCATATAAAGGTATTGTGAGGGGGGTTTAGGGAAGGTGAAATTACAGATTTAACCCTTTGAATGCCAGAGGGGAATGCATTGCAAAGCAATGCTTTGCATAACCCTCTGGCACTCAAAGGGCTAAAAAAACTGCACTAAAACTTGAGCAGAGATGGTACTTACTGGGCCTTATTCAACAAGCTAAAGACAGACAATTCTGGAGAAAACCAGCTGCACATAGGGAAGAAATGAAAACTCCCACACATATGTTCTCTCTAGCATCCTTGAGCTAAAAAGCCCCGTTTGAATCAAAGGGAATTTGCGGGATTTTCATTCCAAGGCTATGGGGCAGTTGGTTTTCTTCAGACTTTACCTGGCTGAATAGAGCCCAGTGTATGTCTGCAACTGTATTTGTGATGCACTGGACTTGTGCAAGAGGTACTCTTCTAGAGCAGTGTGCTTATTTGGTGCCTTGGCTATCTGGGAGAGGCTCACATTGGCATACTGCACTCTTCTACCCAGCACCACAGGGAATGTAAAATAAGGAGAACTAACATCTCCTAATACCCCCTACACACCCTTTGTTCAGTAAGTGACATCTTCAGTAAGTCAGTCCTGGATTCCATTTTTCTGGAGGCATACATGACCATTCTGGCATTTTTTTCTTGTTTAACTGAAGCCAGCAGAGTGCATGAGCTTATTTAACCCTTTAAAGTCCAGAGGGGTGTCCAGCTCTTTGGTCCTTAACCCTCTGAGTGCCAGAGGAATAGGCAATGCATTGCTTAGTAATGTTTGAGGTCCTGTACCTGAGAACTTTTTCTTCTGGGGTCCCTGGAGAGAGCTCATGATGTTCGCCTGTGGGATATAAATTACACAAATTGTTACAAATGGGCGGGGCTTAAAAGTAGATGGGCGTGGCTTACTTTGACATAAAGTGGGCGGAAAGAGGGTGGGAAATGGGCAGAACAAGGTGGGAAGGAAGGAGGAGAAGTGGACAGATTTTAATAAGAAACTCACCACCACCAGGGAATTCGCCTCTGTCTCCAGAGACTCAGTAATTTACTTCAAAAGCTGGAGTCTTTGGGGCAGATACGGAGAGTTCCCAAGTATGGTAATGCTGCCAGCAAATGTCTTGTCCGCCTCAATGGACATGACATCTAGGACTGACTGAAGATGATCTCTCTTGCACAAAGGCAACATTTATAGGCCATTAGGATTTTGTGGCCATGGTAAGACAAGTGTGGGGTTATTATTAGATGGTTGTAGTTCCCCTTTAAAGGTGCTTGTTTCCAGGTGATACGTATCTGTAACCGACCTCTCCTGAAGGAAGGTGTACAAGTGAGCTTGTATGTCATAATGACATGTCTGTTTAAAGGAACACTAACACCTCCTAATGATAAAAACTGTGTGAACTAGTTCTGCAAAATTATTTTTTATTTCAGAATATTATAATGTCCATGGAGGCTGACATTATTCTTTTCATACAGGACTTCACAAAGCCCTCCCACTGAAGGCGTCCTAAGAATAATCAAGCAAAATAGAATGTATTCCACCATGGATATGACAGGAGATACTAATTAACCCTTTGAGTGCCAGAGGGATATGCAATGTATTGCTCTGCATTGTGTTGAGTACCCCTCTGGCACTCAAAGGATTAAAGTTTAATATTCAAGAACAATTCCTTTCAGAATAGTCATATTGGCCACTATGATTTTCTACCCAGATTAAGGTAAACTGGGGTTTATTAGAAGACATTGGTGTTGCTTTAAGGATGTTTTTGAGGTAGAAATTTGGGTTGTTTTCTTATAGTTTGTTGATTATATTTATAATATTGATGGTTTGCACTGCTCTTCTGCCTGTGGTGGAACCCTTGTGCTTTTCCCAGTTTATGTTCATGAAGTTCCCTACATGTAGAGGCCAGATTACAGTTTTTTATTTGTGTGTATTAACATTTGTAGTTTTTCTTTTTTATTTTGCACCTTTAATTACGTGGAGCTCCCTGGGGTTAACCCCGAGACTCTGGGTTTTTACCTAAATCTCAGGGTGACTGCGAGATTCTCATTGTTACAGACTGCTAGGTTACCTACTACATGCTTTACACTTATTTTCTGCTGCTGATGCCTTCAGCTTGGGGCCATCTCTACTGTTAACCCTTCAAGGACCTGCAGTGTGTGTGACACATTGTTTTGTAATGTGTTGCTCATCCCTATGGTCCTTGAAGGGTTAAGGAAGATAGAAAAGTCCTTCTTATGATGTTTAACCCTTTGAGTACCAGTGGGTCTGTGATGCATTGCATCAGAGGGTTTAGTAGGGATAGCTTGAATTCTTGGAATGTTAAGGGCTCTTTAGGACTGACTGATGAAATACCAGGATAGAACAAGCAGTAAAATAGCAGGTACAATCTGTATTATGAGGAGCAGAAGGGGTAAAGAGGCAGTAAATGCCATTTAATATGTATGCTGTATAACCATTTCTTTCTAAGTAAAACATGTGTAATCCCAATGCCAGGAGAGACTTCTTTCAAGAGACAGTAATGTTTGTAGATAAGTTAAGCGTTGATCATACATTATTACAATGCTGTGACTGATCAAGTTTATGTGTAATTATGTTATAAAGTATCCTCCTCCCATCCCTATTACATACGTAATGCTGCCTCCCTTCAGATCTGGAATCCGGTCATAAGACCAGACAGACTGCAGCAAGGGACAATCTTCTGGCTGTCAGTATAAAGAAAACCCTGCCCCCCTTGACCAAGAAGGACAGGTTTTTCCTTATGCTGACAGAAGATTGTCCCTCATCGCACTCCATCCGGACCAGTTTGCTGCTCTGGGGAGAGGCAGTGTTACGTGTATAAAAGGGGTGGACACTTTGTAATATAATTACACATGAACTAGAGCAGTTACAGCATTGTAATAATGCTCTACATTTTTATAAAAACTATGATGTATGATCAAAGCTTCATTTATCTACAAACATTACTATCTCTTTCAATAGCTATAATTGCATTTTTTGTGATAGCAAAACATTGCGAATTCAGCCTGTCAGGCGGTGCTGCTGTTATATCTGACACCTTGTTTTTGAGACACTGGGCTCTCCAAAAAACATTAATAGCAACAGCTCCCTCTGACTTAGTCTTAGACTCCAAAAATGCAAGTTTGCTCTGTAAGTGGAAGTACCTTTTGTCACAAATGAGGCACACCAGTGGTTAAAGTAGCAGTTGTTTTATTGCCATGAATACAGGAACACACTCTGAGCTTGTGGTGTCTCTACCAGCGCATCAATCCTAACTGACAAACCTAGTACTGTTAAGTCCCTCCCCACTTCCTGTCACATGCCTGCTAGCCTGTTCCTATGACATCTACTCCCCTCAAAGAGATAAGAACAACAAACAGTATATAATGGTATAACAATATAAACAATAAAAAAAACATTGTCAAACAGCAAATCATTCCTGACTTGAGTATCGGGGTAGACTACCCTAACCCGCAGTGACATTGGGATTATTCTGCCCATCCTTCATGTCGCTGACTAACTAGTAATATGCAGTCAGCATCTCTGTAACGGATTGGATGTTTCACCACTCTGTCACTGGAAGTCATCCGAAAACCGTTGGAAGCAGTGGAGACCTGGGAACCGCCAAAAGGTGCAACATAACTCTCCACTTGCGGAACAGGAGGCTTCTCACTATCCGCCAGTGGAGTATCAATACGGTGTTCCCCATCCGGATCGCCACAATCTAAGTCCGGGATAGCTTGGAGATGTCTGTGATTCCTGCAAGTTACAGTTCCTGTTTCTGTTTGGACCACATAGGAATGTGGGTCTGGAGAGTGACATAGCACAGTAGCAGGGGTCTTCCATCCCTTTTCATCATCCAGCTTCACCTTAACACTCTGGCCAGGGGATAATTCCGGCAGAGGACATTTCGAATATTGTCTGTTGTAGAAGAAACAATAAGACTTCTTCGCCACTGCATCCCTTTCCCAGACCTGACTGGAAATATCATCACCAGCAGGTACCTGAAGACTCCATTGAGGGACAGTGGTGCGTATTTGATGGCCCAACATCAGGTGTGCAGGGCTCGCACCAGTAGCCTGCAGTGGGGTGGCCCTGTAAGCCATCAGAGCCCGGTATGGATCCTGCTGCTTCATAATAAACTTTGCCGTCTAGACTGCCCTCTCACCTGCTTCATTAGACTGTGGGTAGTGGGGGCTGGATGTGGTGTGCACAAAGTCATACTCCTTACTGAACCTTTTAAGAAGCAAATTGCATGGCATTATCACTTACGAACTCCATGGGAATGCCCCACTTTGCAAATATGCTTTTCAGATGGGATATTACGCAGAAACTGGTCATGGAGGTGAGGGGTGCTATTTCAATATACTTTGAGTAGTAGTCCACCACAACCAGGAATCTCCGGCCACCAAACTCACATAGGTCTGCAGCAATCCTTTGCCATGGGCCCCTGGGCAATGGGGTGGTTATCAGGGGCTCTTTCCTCTGAGTAGGGCGGTTCTCCTGGCAAAAGGTACACTTGAGGATCAGTTCTGCAATGTCTGCATTGATACCGGGCCACCAGACTGACAGGGTGGCTCTTTCCCGGCACTCAGTAATACACTGGGGACCATTGTGTAGCTGCTGCAACTCCTCCTGCCTCAAACTGGCCAGGATAACAATCCTGTCCTGGAAGAGGAACAGACCATCCACTTTGGAAAGATGGGCCCTTTCCATGTAGTATCTACTCAAGGATACACACGCTGATGGGCATGACGGCCAGCCTTGCCGTATATACTGGATAGCGTCCTGAAGAACGGTGTCCAGTAAAGTCTCTTGCTTTATCCTTTCTAACTGGGTTTCAGAGACTGGGATCGAGGACAAAACAGTTCACAAACAGCCGGATCTCCTGCTCTGAATCTGGAGAGGTACTGATCTCCAGGGGGAGTCTTGATAGAGTGTCAGCCACTACAGGTCTCTTCCCAGGCACATGAATCTCAGAAGCCGCATCAGCAGTCGTTGGCACCGTAGCTGAGCTTTATCCAAGTCGAAGGAATTAATCAAGGGCACCAGGGGCTTGTGATCAGTTTCCAGACAGAAACATTCCAGTCCCAGAAGTAATCGCTCGCAGGCCCACACCCCTGCCAGACACTCCTTCTCAACTTGGGCGTATTGCTTTTCAGTATCCGTAAGGGTTTGCGAACAGAAGGCCACTGGGTACATTTCACCCTCATGCTCCTGTAACAGGGCAGCCCCCAGGACATAGCAACTGGCATCGGCACTCACTACTGTTTTCCTGGAACAGTCGTAAAATTTTAAAACAGGTGCAGACACTAGCATCTTCTTTACCTGCGCCAGGGCATTCTCTTGGGGCTCACTCCAGGACCATGCAACGTCATGTTTCAGAAGCTCAGTCACTTGGTGCAATATGGTGGATAGATCTGGAAGGAACTTGCCCAAGAAATTGATAAGTCCCAGAATCTGTCTGAGCTCTGTTACATTTGTAGGGCTTTTCATGTCAGTAATTGCATGCACTTTACCAGTGTCAGGCCTTATCCACCGGCTGCTGCTGATGTGTGCAATGTATAATGCAATTCCGAGAGTTTGAAGTAGCACTTATCCCTGTTCAGCTTAAGTCCTGACTGTCCAATCGTCTGCAGCACGGCTTGTAAATGGTGGTCATGTTCTACTGCAGTAGACCCATAGACTAGGATATCATCCATATCCACAACTATGCCCTCGTGATCCTTTAACAGCGCACTCTTCTCTTGCTGGAAAATCTCAGGAGCGGAGGAAATGCCAAAGGGAAGACGGTGGAAGCAGAACCTCCCAACAGGGGTGATGAAGGTGGTCAACTTCCGGCTACCTGGATCTAACGGGATCTGCCAAAATCCACTGGAGGCATCCAGTGTAGAAAAGAACTTTGCTTCCGCCAGCTTGGGGGCGATATCCTCAAGTGTAGGCAGGATGTAGCATTCCCATTTTACAGCATTGTTCAGCTGCTTTAAGTCCACACAAGTATGAATTTTTCCATTTTTCGTAGTCACTGGCACCATGGGTGTGCACCATTCAGTGGCTTCTGTCACCTCCTCGATTATGCCCAGATTCTGCATGCTCTTCAGTTCCGCTTCCACTTTGGGCAGGATAGGAAATGGTACTCTGTGAGGTGCAGACAGACTGTATGGTACAGCGTCAGGTCTCAGCTGAATTTGAACCGGCTCACAGTTCAGGAGGCCTATCTCCCCAAACATGTAATTCTGTATCTCATTAATTCTGGAGACAAGGCCTAATCTACAGGCGCAGTACGGCCTAAGAGGTTGTTGGCACACTGCCCTCGTATGACAAATCCAAAAGGTAAAATGCTTTGTTTTGTAGATGCTGCAGTCACGGAACCTACCCATGCAGTCCACCTGCCCTCCTGGGCTGTGGATGCAAATTCTCATGTATTCCAAGACAGGGCAGTGTGGTAGTTTTTTAAACATCCCTTCAGAAATAACGGAGATATCTGCTCCAGTGTCAATCTTAAATTTAATGTGTGCCCCCATCACAGGGAGTTTCACATTCCAGCGGTCATCCGAGTCTGGCCATTGTGGTACTGATCCAAGGAAGAGTTTGTCTTCGCATTCCGATCCACAGTCTGTTTGTATCTCCTTAACCGATTCTGTTTTGCACACAACCTCCAAAATGGCCCAAGCGATTGCACTTCCTGTATCTCTTATTGCTAGCAGGACATGAGTATGGTTACAGTGCAGGCAACGTGATTTCAGTACTGTGCCATTGCTAGGCCCATCAGCAGCCTGTGGCCTACTGCTCACACCTAGTCTCTCTCTAGTCGACCGTGTAGAATTTTGCATTTCATTCACCATAATTCAGATCTCATACTGGCATTTTGTACCTTCACCAGCTCGCTTTGGCGTGCCATTCTGATTTCTGCATCCAATGTCAATTCTGGCTTTAGCTGCATCTTCTGGGATACATCAGCATTAGCTATCCTTATCGTTATGCGGTCACGAATATGCTCCTCCTTGGCAGACCCAAATTCACAGAACTCTGCTAGCTCATACAAGCCACGTATGAAGGACTCCACAGATTCCCCGGCCCTCTGGCTTCACTTATGAAAGCAGGCCCTTTCATGAATTACATTCCTATGTGGGACAAAGTGGGTGCTCAGCTTGTCCATGACTGCATCAAGGTCATGCTCTTCCCCATTCCTGAATGTGAATGCATTATAGATGGGCTCTATATCCTTCCCCATGGAATATAGGAGGGAGTTAACCTGTACCTCACCACTCTCCTTATCCAGCTTGGAAGCTATGCGAAAAACGGAGAATCTCTGGCGCCAAGCGGGCCATCCTGCAGGCTGTGAGAAATCCAAAGGGTTCAGGCAGCTGGAATTTGGCCATAGTGACAAACTTGCTGACAGGATGCATAGGTAAGTACTTCTGATGCCATGTCACGAATGAGGCACACCAGTGGTTAAAGTAGTAGTTGTTTTATTGCCATGAATACAGGAACAGACTCTGAACTTGTGGTGTCTCTACCAGTGCATCAATCCTAACTGACAAACCTAGTACTGTTAAGTCCCTTCCACACTTCCTGTCACATGCCTGCTAGCCTGTTCCTATGTTACCTTTGTTATAGAAAAAGTCCTACAGTATATACATAAGGGTTTACTTTCCCATATATATCTGAGAGATAGCAGATATATCTTAAGATTTTTTTTAACCCTTTGAGTTCTTGAAAAATGTCTGCACCATTGCTTCACAAGATGTTTGACACCACTCTGGCATTTCAAGGGTTAAGCAACTATATATTTTCCTTGTGAATTTCTTCTTTTGTGTTCTTTCTTACAACCATGTTGCACCAAATCCTAGGTATTGTGCAGTGATAAAACATCTTCTTCCAGTGGGGGGTCCCCATCGTAAAAATATTTTCACAGAGGTGTATCTAGAATCTGTTCGGCCCTGGGGCAGATGTGACCCCCTTGGATGTACAACTGCACCCTCCTTACCCCCTGTAGTTATGCCCCTGTTTGCCAACCTTTATACTTATCAATGGTGTGAACAGATTAATCTCTTGCTGTTCGTTGCAATTGAATACGCTAAGGAAGTGAAGTTCTAGATAGGGTTGCCACCTTTTATTCAAAAAAATACCGGCCGAGGCATTCCCTCCATAGACTTAACATTGGAAAGAAGCCAATTTTTTACCGGCTTGCCGGCAAACCTAGTCTAGAGCAAAGTATTTCCACCACAGGGGATAAATAACTATTTCCCAAATTCCCATTGTGTCAGATGTGTGTTTTTTTTTTTTTTTTTTTTTTTTTTCTTAACACCATGTTAACCCCTTAAGGACCAGAGTGGTGTGCAATGCATAGCAAAGCAAAGGTTCCTATTCAATTGCATCTCTATAGCTTAATCAGTTGCACACTTTGCACCCACAAAAGAAAAGAGGAGCAATCCTGGAGCAAACCAACAGAGCCATAGGGGAGAAATAAAAATGTAAAAAAAAGTCCTATTTATCTAAATTTGGCTTTTACCATCTAGTAATACTATGGGTTAAATGTAACGGGTTAAAGACTTCTCTAGCCTTCAAAGGGTTAAAAGCCTAATTTCTATAAATTATGTTTTTGTCCTCCATGGTGCAATTGGTTTGCTCCCGAATTGCTTCTCTTTTGTTTTGTGTATATAGCCCTTTGGATAGTACTTTCTCATGTTGCATGTATCCTGTGAAGTATATAATTAGACAGGCAAATCATGAGATGTATATGTTTTCTGATGTGGTAGTTAAAGCATGTCAGGAATGTGTAGGCAAGAAGATATAGCCAAGCGAGCATTAATAAGACACATGCTGGGCAGCCAGGCACTGTTGCGGTGTGTGTTCTTTCCATCAAGTACCTACACTGTATCTGCATGGTTCTATTTAGTAACCTGCTGCTGTGGAAGAAGAGCTAAGTATATGTTTCTGTGGACTGAGGGCGATACACTAAATAATTCTGTGGCAAGCTACCTGAACCATATGGAATATATGTGTTTCCCATTGGGTAATGTGGGCTTTAAACCTATTGAATACTAGAAAGGTATACAATGTACTGTGAAGCAAAGCGTTTGAAACATCTCTAACATTCAAGGGAGGGAGAGATAAGGTGGCGATGACTTCTCCATTCATATCACTTTTAAACAAAATAAACCTTCTCAACCTCAAGATGAGCAATTGCCTATTTACCAGATCAACTTCTTGTTTAATATATTGACATATAGTCTAATTCTGTATGTCCCCTTCTGTAAAAAATGTATCTAATACTCTCTTAAAATATATATATATTGTCTGCAATTATTACTGCAACTAAGTTAGTGAATGGCAAAATGCATCAACCCTTATGCTAAAAAAAACCCATTCTCTTCAGTTTTTAATTGTATCTTAATGTGAGAAGTCAACTTTAAGTCCACCTGTAGAAGGCTTATTTTTTCTTCTTAAGTACATAACGTACATTTTCTGCATTCAATATTATATTTAATTTATTTGTACAATCTTCCAATTTATGTAAATCCTTTTATTGAGAAAAAGCATATTGTTCTGAGTTTATTAACTTAAATAGACCAAGATTATATTGGAGTTAAGTAGTACCAATTATTTTTTTTAACCTTTCCCATTGATGTGTATGGAGACATTTTAAATAAAACCCTTGATAACGTTAGCAGTGGAATCCAGTCTATAATTTGGTATCTTCTGCAAATACTGACATTTTGCTTTCTATACTTTTTTCCATTTATAAATATGGAGACTGGAAGGTAAAAGTGATACCTTTTATTGGCTAACTGAATGGCTCTAGGATGTGAGCTTTCAAGACAACTTAAGTCTCTTCTTCTGGTGTAACAAGAATGAAGCCAATAAAGGTAATTTTTACTCTGCCAGTCTCTGCTTTTTCTCTGGCTAACACAGTACCACCCTTTACCTATGTTAACAAACATGTTAAACCGCAGCTGATGGACTTTTAAAATGTATTGACTTTTTCCTTTATATATTTATTTATTTTGTTTTTCGTAGAGATGCATTGATGATGGTGACTCAGACCTAATATTTAAGAAGCTTAGGTATACAAAAAGCCATGATACACCCTACGCACTATATCAGAATAGACTGCTTTTGTAAATATGCAAAGGGCAGTTTGCAGACATGGGGAGCTTTTATTACTTAAAGGGATAGTAATACTTCGTTTTATCTTTATTTTATTTTGTAGGCATTAAAAAAAAACATGAGGAACGATATAAGTCTTATCTCTCAAACCTTTATGGTTTAAGAGATATTCACAAGCAAATATCCCCCCCCCCGTTCAGCCAGATTAGAAGGGAGGTGCCCAGGTAGACTGCAGAGAGGGACAATCTTCAATTAAGATAAGGGAAAAAGCTGAAAAACTTGTCAAGGGGGGAAGGGCTTTCATTGTTTTCATACAAAGAAGATTGTCCCCTGCTGTTATCTGTCTGGTCTTACAACCAGATTCACATCTGAGAAGAGATGTAAGCACACTAGGAAAAAGGGGCGGGAGGGGGAAACTTTGCTTGTGAATATCTCTTAAACCATAAAGGTTTGAGAGATAAGACTTATATCATTCTTCGTGTTTTTTTTAATGCATACAAAATAAAATAAAGTTAAAACAAAGTATTACTATCCCTTTAAAGGGTGGTGGACTGCTTCCCATATCCCTTACTGAGGGTACTCTGTATGCCTGGCCTCTGAGAGGGTCTGCAACTGGGCTTAAGATCCCACAGCCACAGACTAGATAAAGTATGTGTCTTAAAGAAACACAAACATCTAAACATGTTCTGGGGTTATATACACTTAAATATCCTGTACATCATGCCAGCATTGTTTACTAAGACATAAAATCTAGTCATACCTGTGCTCCACGGGGCTCAGATTTGTGCCATTTGCATGGCTTCCCAATTCCCACTAACATAGCAGTCTTGGTAGGGGGCTTGCTTTTGATTATGCGGAATGTCTGTTAATGGCCAGAAATAAAGTAACAGCCACTCTAAATAAGAGACCAGTAGGTACTATTGCCTTTTGCGCTGTTGTCATCTTACAAACAAAACAAATAAAATGATGCTCCCTGGATAGGAAACTCTGCACATGCTTTAAACCTTTGCATACTAGAGGTGTACTCGGTGCATTTCAAAGCAAGTTTAGAATAATATTTTAGGGATCTAACATAAAATATATATTATCATAATTTTTGTTTTGGTTTTTTGTTTTACAGATCCCAGTTATTTGTACCTAATAGGTGTTATTTCTCTTTTAAGTAAACTTAGCACAATTTTGCTTGTCAATTAACCCTCTGAGTGCAAGAGAGGTATCCGACATATTACAATGTAATTTGTTGGATACCTCTCTGTGGCATTCACAGGGTCAAAAATGAGTTTACGTTACAATATATTTTTTCCTAACTGCAGATTGACTCTGGATGCTGTGTTTCCTAAGACAGGAGCTGTGGATGAGCACTTTACATACTTTATAATGCTAGCTTCACTGATAAATCCTAACCCCCACCCTACCTCTAACATTCATCTTCAAGCTCTGTTGACTCACTGGCACACACAACTGTTTAGTGAACTGTGACCAAGGGAGGATGGTAGAAGGAAACTGTATGAAATTACTCTGATTAAGTTTCGTGCCAAATGTATTGCTGCTCGTGCTGTTATATATATATATATTTTTTTTTTATTTTAAGGCAGTGTTGGGCAGCAAGTGGCTCTGTGTCCTAATAGTGCACTCACAGGCTTCTCCAGCAGTGTCCACCTTGTTCTCTGTTACAGTGGGAAGAGGGGACCATATCCCTCAACCACATCACCTAAACACTATTTTCATTCCAAAATGTTACACATACCTGTTTTCGTTTCAGTGGTGTATACCCTCTATGCTGACACTGTTCCCGCTTAACCCTTGGGTGCTAGAGAACTCTCCAATGCTTTGGAGATCTCCTGAGCATCCAAGGGGATTAAACTACTATTTCAACCCTTTATTTACCATTTTTAACCATAATGTGCAGCCCTATGGTGGATTTCAGGGCCTCTTATACAGCCCTTTAGGTGATTCTGGTTGCCTGTTGCTGATTTAAAGGAACCAGAAAAAGAATATTAACATATGCCAATATATCCTTAAAGGAAAAGTATATCCCAAAGGTATGTGAAAGTGCAGTTTCTACTTATTGATAAACTCACCAAATCATTAATTTCCTTTAATTCTTTTGAGTGCCAGAGAGGTATCTACAATGCATTGGATATCTTACTGGCACTCAAATGGTTATATCATACATCACTGATACAGCTGTGAGGATTGTGAGCAATCAATGTTCTCCAGGTATATAATATACCAGTATCTTATGAGATAATTATTTTATTTGTGTGTTGTAATCCTTGATAAAACTTACTTTGAACTGATATCTTGCCTACTTATAGCAGCAAATAGAAAGCCTAGGAAGATATTTCTAATCCTCTGTGAACTGTCCTTTTCACATCATTCCATGCTTTTACTTCTGAAAAGGTGATGACAGTTGTGTACATCATACATTATTATAATAAGGGAAGTGAGACAACTTAAAGAGCTGAAAATACAGCATACATAGGGATACTGCAAGGGTCGTGTTACATGGTATCACGATCCTTGCTTTCACAGTCCATGACACAAAGCTCTTGGGAAGCAAAAAATCCAGGGAACTCCATCTTGGGCAATAAAATTGTTAAAAAAAAATAAAAAAATAACATAAATTAAATATAACCTGTGCAAGACTGCTTCAGGTTAGGAGAAGAGCAGCAAAATGGAGGGTGGCTGATGAGAGCAGGTGAGGCAAAAGGGTGGGTGGGGGAGCAGAGCAGGGGAGGTGAAAGGGTGGGTGTGGAGAGGAGGGGAGGCAAAGGGAGGGTGGGGGAGGAGAGCAGGGGAGGTGAAAGGGAGGGTGGGGGAGGAGAGCAGGGGAGGTGAAAGGGAGGATGGGGGAGGAGAGCAGGGGGAGGCGAAAGGGTGGGTGGGGGGAGGAGAGCAGGGGAGGCAAAAGGGAGGGTAAGCGGGTGGGGGGAGGAGAGCAGGGGAGGCGAAAGGGAGGGTGGGGAGCAGGAGAAGAGAGCAGATCAATCTTGAGTGGAAAAGGGAAGGGAGAGAAGAGTGGGCATGTTCCTGCAGTGTTTTGGATAGTATTGCACTAGGTGGCAAAATCACCACCTCAGTGTGTTTTAACCTGAGGATTGTGAAGGGTGACCTCTACAAGTTCATATTTTGTGAACATTCATGTTCCCTGTTGTATTATGATGCTCTAGGACGTGAGATTTTTATTTATTTATTTCCCTAACGAATGTCTAAGATTGACTAAATAAATATATTGCACTAAAATGTATTTTTAAATATGCACAATTGATGATGACTGCAGGATAAGTGTTCAAAGCGAACTTTCACCTATTAATAAGTCGCCATGCATTCTTAATTCTATATAAAGAAATCTTTACTGTTTGGAAACCGGAAGCCAGGCAACGGCGCAGGCATCTTTTCTGCGTGCCTGCGCCGTCAGTCCCGGTTTCCTTTGATGCGTGCCACATGGTAACTGGAAGGGACTGACAGCGCAGGCGTGCAGACTGCACTAACCTGCCCGTCAGTCTCCAAAGGGTAAAGTTTTCTTTAGAATGTGGCACTTTTTATAGATAAGATGTATTTTCAAGGTAGTCACCATATGATTAATGAATGCATGGTGACATAAATAGGCGAAAGTTCCGCTTTAAATACATTTAAGGATTGGCATTAATGTAATGAACTTTTACTAACCATGTTAACCTGTAATCACTCCAGATCACTTGAGGAAATGAAAATAAAACTCAATACATGTTGCAAAGCTGAATTTTTTAAACTCCTTGCAGTTAATAGAGGTGGTTGGGATGGACCTCTATAAAAATAAATAGATTTTCTTTTCATATCGTTTTTTCTCTTCCTTGCACTATACTTATTTATATGTTCATCTATGTTATGAATCTTATTATTACGCAAGTGACCACCTACCTAAATATGGCAGGGCACCTTTACCTAACGTGGTAGTTCCTCTTTAAAAACTATGATACAGTTTTTCACCCCTTTAGATTGATGAATAATTCAATGTAAATAGTGTTGTCCTAGAAAACAGTTGGTCTGTACCTCATGTAAAATATAAGACCTTGATTAACACTTTGAGTGCCAGAGGGGGTACGCATTGCGTAGCAATATGTTGCGTACTCCTCTGGCACTAAACAGGTTAAGTCCGTTAAAGGGATAGTAATGTCTATAATAAAGTTGCACTCAGAGTCTTCTACAATTGTTTTATAACATGCCGCTCTAAGTCTAATAACTTACTTTTCAGTTGTTCAAGAGATATTGAAGCTTAAATGATCCCCTTCTGGCCTCCTCCCACTAAATCTCAATCCGGTCATGGAACCGGACGGATGCAGCGAGGGACAATCTTCAGTCAGTAAGTATAAGGAAAACCCTGCACCCCTGATGAAGTGCAGGATTTTCCTTTTGCATCCTGAAGTTTGTCCCTCAACGCTCTCCATCCACACCACACTAACAGGCAGCATGATGTTGCCAGAAGGGGTGGGAGGGGGATCATTTAGGCTTTAATATCTTTTGAACTACTGAACAGTAAGTTATTAAACTTAGCGCTGCATTTTATATAAGAATTGTAGAAGACTCTGAGCACAATTTTATTATAGACATTACTATCCCTTTAATCCGTGTATTACTGTAAATGGGAAAGGAAATTTCATTTCTGCATGTTGCCATCTCTAAATATTTTTGCGAAAACAAATGAGATCAGCCCATCGATTAGCAATTAGTTTTAAAACATCAAAGAATATGTGTATAGCGTCAATTACATATAATCCTATTAAGAAAATCAACCAAAGAAAAGATAATTCATAACCAGCAATAATTTTAACAGCTTATCTGTATAAGTGGTTTTCTAACTGTGTACATTATCTGCATTCTCTTAAATGTGGTACTGCTTTTCTCTTTTGCTTGTGCCAAATTGAAGTTTATCCTATCGCCACAATTGTAAACAGGAGTAATAGGAAGAACACCCATTCATAAGAGATCAGAAGATTGTGAAAGCAGCAACATTTTTCTCTATTGACACATTAATATATTAAATGTATATTTGATGAGGTTAAAAAGACATCCATCAATCAAGTTCAACCAGAAGAATGCAAAACCCCATCCCCTGCTCTCAGTGATATAATTTTCAATTATGCCCCTAGTGAGTTATACAAAAAAATTATCTTGACTCCAAAAGGAGTCAGAAGTCTCTATGAATCAACATCCTATCTGCGTTGCAAATGTCACAATTATCTATATTGTTGTGTGTATCCACTACTTTATTGAAAGTAGTCAACACAGCCTTCCAAGGTGAGGAGTTCCACATCCCTACTGCCCTTACTGTAAAAAAACAAAAAAAAAACTCCCTGCCTTTGTTTAAGTTGAAATTGACTTTCCTCAAACCTTAGAGGATGCCCCTCGTTTTATGCTCGGCTCTTTGAGTAAAGAGTTCCACATAGTCCTTTGTATTTGACTTGAATATATGTAGAAATGGTAATCATATCATACTTTTATGTAACCTAGTTTGGCTAGGCTCTCTTCAAGCAGCATCAGTTTTGTTGCTTGTCTCTGTATTTTTTCCGGTTCAACAATGTCTTTTTAAAAAAAAAAAAAAAAAAAAAGCTCCCAAATTGTACTTCATATTTTTGTTGAGATGTTAACCCCTTAAGGACCAGCCGCCCACGTACTTTGCGGTCCCTTAAGGACCAGGGAGCATTTTTTTTTTTTTTTTTTTTGTGCGATTTGATTCCAGACTCCCCCGAACGGCATGCAGCCCGGAATTCCATGACGGTCCAGGACCTTCATGGGTCCTTAAGGGGTCAAAAAGTATTTATAAAGTGGTAGAATTATATTCCCATCCTGCACATCTCTATCCCTTTTTGTAAATGATAGTACCCTATTAGCTATTGCAGCAGCCGAATGACATTAGACGCTGTTGTTTAGTCCATTGGCTACCAGTACTCCAACATGATTCTCTGACAATCATACCCCAAGTAGTTTTCCATTTTATACATAGCATGCTTGTTTTGGTAACCCAAATGTATAACTATACATTTGCCAAAATTAAACCTCATCTTCCACCCGTTCACCCGTTCACATACTCTTTGTGTATGTATTTCCTTGCACAGTTTAGTGTCATCTGTAAAGATTGAGACACTACTTTCAATGCCCACTTCAAAATCATTAATAAACAGATTAAAAAGCATTGGCTCCAGGACAAAACATTTGAGGCTCTCCACTTATAACTTTAGATCTGCTCGAAAAGGTTCTATTTATAACACCTCTCAACATTCTGTCATTTAATACGTTTACTTTCCATGCAGAAATCATCTCTTAAGATGATCCATTTAAGATTGTGCAGTAATGTCTTGTGAGGTGCAGTATTTGGCAAAATCCAAGTATACTACATCCACAGTTATACCTATGTCCAAGTTACCCTTTCATAGAATGTTGGCAAGTTAGTTTGATGTGATGTATCATTCATAAAACCATGCAGATTCTTAGTAATAATAATTTTATTCATCACATAATCCTGAATAATTTCCACTAGTAACCCTTCTAGTATCTTACTTGCTGTGGAAGTTGAATACACAGATCTAAAATTTCCAGGGTTACGATTTTGAAGTGGTACTTTGACACTGGCTCATTTGAATATTGAAATGCAACTTAATAAGCCATTGTCACATTCATGTGGTGGCTTTTATATGTTAACGTGGCAGGTCCCCACATGCACTAAGCTCTGATAGCTGCTTATGCTGTCGGAGTTCACAGTCCCATCATCACCAGTCTGAGGCTGGTGAAGCGGTGATCTCTCTCTAACTTTCTTTGCAGCAAAAGTCTTGTCACAACCCCCCCTTAACCCTTTGAGTACCTCAATAATTTTAGTGACTATCGGAATTAACTTGTTCACTCCTAGTGTTATCAAGTATAACAAGATTCCTTGTGAATGAAAAACATGGCAAAAAGGGCAGAGTGATTATCAACTAAGTGTACTACTGGTAAATACCAATACTGTGAGGCCTGAGATGCCATCTAACATGTGGTAGCTCTACTGTGAGAGAACAGCGTATACAGAGAGAGGGTATAGTTTTGTGCAACAGCACTGTGACCTGGACAGCGAACATAATGACAGTGACCGTGAACATGATGACCTGGGGATACGGATATATAGCAAAAGTGTTGCTATATGTCAGGTACATCAGCAACTCAAATAAGCATACATCTAGACTCCAGCATGGATAACCGATGAACTGTACTGGTTTATATTAACACTCAATATCACTATTTTTCTGTTGCGCATCATTAACACCTTTGTGCCCTCCTATTTATATACCTCCCTCTGCTGATATTTAACCTCCCTCTCTTTCTCTGAGTACACTGTTGCTTTCTCTTTCTGTGGATTTGGTCATTTTTTTCTCGCATGTGACACACTGAACCCGACACATAAACAATATTGAATTATTTTTTTTTCTTTTCCCTCTTGTAAGCACACTTTCTTCTGTTTTTGTGTTTATATAATTATTATCTGTAATAATCACAGCAATTTTTACCAATACTGCACTTGGTGGAGAATTGTACTATCCACCCCTTTCCCTTTTTTCATTCACAAGGGTCTCATGATACTTGATAATATTAGAAGTTCACAAGTTACTGCTTCTTACCCCACTGGCACTCAAAGGGTTGAGTGGGGGGCTAGTGTTCTTATTGCTGAGCTTTCTCTTCATCCTCTCTGCTTCCTCCCTAACATCAACTTCTTGTTTTTACTTGTTATTCCAATGATATTTGTATGAATCTAGTTATGTGTATGATAAATTCTTGCATTTTCCTAGCTGCTATGTGGATGCTCCACAGCAGGATGGATGTTGTATGGAGTCTTCAGCCCATCAATTTGGTCTAACAAATAAAAGCAAATACCTTGTATAAATTGTAATTCTTCAGAGAAGGCTATCCACAAACATCCTAACCTCCCAATCTCAACGTCACTAGCAGTGATTTTGGGACAAACCTTGCTCCAATTTTAGCCTGATGGTCTCTTGCCCTCAAACCAGAATCCACTTATTCCACTCACTAGCACTTTCATCTGCCTGTCCCTGGTTTCTCTTGTTCTCCCTACTTCTTCTACATCAGTGATGAGCAAATCACAGCCCTTGTCACAATTTAATATGGGGGGTAGCTGGAAGAATGATGCAAAGAACTTGGTTTATATAATGCATCATTCTACCAGTGCAGATGATGCAACACAACTTAGTCTGTGATCCGATGTACAAGGAACAGTCCGATAGCCCTCTGTGGTTTTCACTGTCACCTCTGTCAGGAATGGAGATTACTAGTGGGCAGAGGTTTTAGCCAGTAGTTTTGTACTGTGACTTGTGACCTATGAAGACTTGGAGCAACTCTGGAACAAATGTAAAATTTCCAGATCCCCATTTATGTAAGTGGAGCATTTAACCACTTAGATAGCAATGCTTTGAAGACCTAATATTAAATGGGATAAAATCTTGATTCATTAGATTTTTTTTTTCTTCTTCCGTACGCGATGGTAGAGCAGATTTTGCTGTGGAACTGCTCCAATTCTTAGTTTGAATGCATTTTGGCCAAAATAATAGTGCACCACTGCAATGCAATGCGTTGGATACCTCTCTGGCACTCAAAGGGTTTAACTCTCATAAGCAGGGCTCTCTTCACCTGTATCTGTATCTCATAATGTTTGTATTGTTAATCCCCTCTTTTACAGCACTGAGGGATATTTTGGCATTAAATCACTAAAATAATGATTGCAGTTTTACTATTGAAAGCTGTGGCATTCCCCATCACCTGAATTAGTGATTCTTAGTCCTTGTGACAAGCTAAAAGTTCATGTTCTCAGGATATCCTAGGATGGTCATGGCTGGGTAATCAGTGACTCAATAATTTTCATTTATTTTTCTGTGCTTAATTATTTTCACTTGTTATGTTACTATTTAAGTCCCTGGTGGTGAGCTTTCTAGACCTGTTCCAGGAAGCTCTCTGTTTGGTACTGTGAAAGCAGAATAGTGATACAGCAGTCAGTGCTCTGTATGCTATATTTGTTAGACTGAAGGTAGTCTTTTCTGCAGCAGGAAAGAAAACAGAACACACAAGAGGGCACCCAATAGTGCCTGTAAATGATTAACAATGAGGTCTACAAACAATGAACAGTACTCACAACTGAAGTGGTTGTAAGAGGCATATACTACCCAACAACAACAGAGCTTGCAGAGACATTGCCCTGTCTTGGCTCAGTGAAACCAGAAAGAAAGTGAGAACAAAAGGGTGCTGCTCCAATGAATTGTAGAAAAATAGATTTAATAAATAAACGTGTTAAAAACAATTAGAACAGTGTGCAACCAGTCAATATTCACTGACAAACAAACGTTTCGCAGATAGACTGCTTTTCAAGTCAATATGGTGGTTTCACACTAAAAAAAACAATTTATTCTTTTCCTGGTGGATGGATCGAGGAGCAGTCTTATAGTCTTATTTGCCTATTAAGAACAAATCGTACTGTGGAGGGGACAACATAAAGAATCCCCAAGCAAGATTTCTAGGAAGCACATGTGCTGTTCTGGACACTTCTTTTGTGAGTATATGTCCTTATAGTGACGCGTTACTGAATTAAGATTGAGGATAGTACACTAGGAGCACCTCCTTTTTTTTTAGGGAAGGGGGTGAGTCTTTTAAATTGTTATCATCTAATAGTTAGAAAAGGGGCTTCAGGAAACAAGTGCATTCTGCAGGGGGTACACACAATACATATTACAAACATGCACCAAATTCATATTACACAAAAACAATTCATACAATTCGTACACATGCACATGCATACACTATTCGTTACCATACACCTTCCATCTTAATATTATACACACAGGAAGGTCTGCCATGTTGAGAATTGATGTAATACATTTCATATTGTTCTTCCCTCTCTTGTAGCCCATCAGTACTGTCTCTGTTTGTATGGTCATGCTGAGTACATTTAATAATACTGTGGGGGATGTGCACCATCATTTGTTATATCACTATATTTTTTTTGTGTGCCATTGCCAATTCTGTCTTCTATACACACTATTCGTACCATACATACACCAACGTAATATTATACACAAAATTCATATCCAATAGAACTCCTATTACACAAAAGAGCACTTGTGCACCCATTATTTCTACCATACACATACCAGCTTAATATATTACGCAAACAATTCATATTACATACTCAAGCAAGCTATACTGCACGTCAGCTATGTTACACACCAAATACATATTATGCAGATACACAATTCAAATCAAATTCATATCACACACATTTCATATCACACACCAAACTCCTATAAAAAGCACATATTTCATCTTCATATAATACAGCAAATTCATGTTACACACAGTGTTCATCAAAACAAACACACTCTTTAACAACTTAAGGACCAGAGAGATGTGTAATTCATTACTTCATACTGGTTTTCAAAGGGTTAAATTAGAATTTTTTTTTTTTTGGAAATACCTTTCAGTTCACATGGACCAGCAAGGGCTGAAGGAGCCAACAATTCCTCAGTCCATGTGCAAAGTATAAACTACTGTCAGAAGAGCGAGACGGAGACAGGTGGAGCTTCTGCACTATATATTGCTACAGCGAGTCCTGACACAAGTGCATAGGGTTATAAGTAAAACCAGCATGCAAAAAACTGATTTTTAAGTACAAATAAATGAAAAGAAGACTGTCATTCTCCTTTAGAATCTGAGGTGGACATGTTGCCCCCTTATTTTCCCTAGTCCCTGCTTCCATGTTTACAGGTGGTCACATCCAAAGGCCTCACAGATGGACTTGTATTATGCTCATCTCTACCACATCTATAGTAAGTATGCAAATGAGGGGCTGAAAGGCCAACAACTTTTTGCCAGAAACATTTTGTGGCTTATTTGCAATACCATGCTTGCTTGTGAAGTAAATACACATTGGCCCATGGAATCAGGTATAACTAGAGGGGGTGAACCGTTGCAGGGGGGACAGTTGTGACAGAGTCTGCCATCCAAAGAGGGGGGGGGGGCACTGTCTCTCTCTCTTGAGATAAATATAATATTTTGAGAAATTAATGATAATTGTTTTGCTCATCTCTGATCTCTTGAAAGGAGGCATCTTCTCCCTTAGTAAATATTCTTCTTTTGGGCCCTATGTTTAAAATAAAGGTAGAATAACTCTGGGGTAGACCACCTGCACCATGGGGCTCAAATAAAATCCCTCATTGATTTAAGCAAGGTTTTTAACCCCTTGAATGCTAGATAAGTCTCCAGTGCATAGCTTCATAATGGACTGGAGATTTCCCTAGCATTCAAAGGGTTAAAAGCCCCATATATCAATGTGGATTTTTATTTCACCCCTATTGTGCAGATGGTCTGCACCAGAATTGCTGCAGTTTTATTTTGAACATTGTCCCCTGTGTAGCTATTAACAACAGATACAGTTCATCTCTTTATATAATCTTCTAACACATTGATTCTCAACCATTGTTCCATGGAACCACAGGGCACCCATAAGAAGTAAAAGACAGTAGAACAGGACTGGAGTGTTAGTGTATGTGTCTGGTTCGGTGAATACCGGTGGGCATGTGGACAGTTTTAACATTTCAAACACCACGATTCTGTTAGAAATATCTTGTAATGAGCACAGTAACCTGGAACCCTATAAGAAAAAAAGGGATTCAATTGCCTGGTAAACTCACTTTCTCACCAATTATGCAAATCCCCCCCCCCCCCCGTTCTACACTTTTGTGGGACAAACCCCAACCTTCCCTCATCCTAATCCCACCCACTTGTTTAAAGCTCTGCCCACATTATGACGCATTTTGTGTCATTTGGACACCCCACCTCCACTTGTGACTCCAGGGCCTGCTACCCGCAAAGTCCCCAGGAATCATTTGATACTGCAATATTGTGACCAATAAAGGTGCTTTGTGGTATACAAGGGACTATGTTAGGGTTTCACCACAGCAAAACATTTGAGAACCACTTTTCTAAGAGAACAAACACTGGGGAATATGTATAAAGACAAAAGTAGTGGAGTAATTATGGGGCAAACCAACTGTACTTTAGGGAACAAATCAAAAATCTCCAATTAATTACGTGCTACTTTGTGATGATATTTATTCATTAGCTTTAATGTATTCTTGGCTGTTTTCAATAAGCTAAGCCATGTAATTCTGTAGCAGACCAACAGCATCATAGGGGACAAATGAAAATTCTCAGAATTCCTGTTAGTTTAAATGGGACTTTTAACCACTTGAATGATCGAGAGGTTGCCAACAATTTTCAAAGCCAGTTCACTGGGGATCTCTATCATTTCAAGCAGTTAAATGCCCTATTTAATTCATTTGGGAATTTTCATTTTTCCCCTATGGTGCAGTTGGTTTGCTCCAGATTTTTTTTTTCATTCATTGGATATGTCCCTTTTTCTGTGAAGGTACTGTAGTGAACATTGATATTTAACCCTCTGATTGTACATTGCAATATCCTCTGACACTCAAGGAATATACAAAGAAAAAAATGTTTGCTATATTTCTAAATGCAATTATTTTTTGAATGTAGCTTATGTCTCTTGTTCCAGGAGGAAATGGCTGAAGGCAAAGTCTGTGTGTGCTGTGAAGAACTGTATGCTAACAAGTGCCTGGAAAAAGAGAATGTTCTAAAGCTCTTCCCTGTCCAGTCCTGCAACGCAGTTCATCTCTTACTCAAGGTACAGATAATAGATAAATAAACACAAAGAGCTGCATGCACAAAGAGAGCAGGAGACATTCTGGAGCATACCAACTACACTTTCCCACAATTCTCTTTGATTTAAAGGAGATGTGTCACCCCTATACAAGTTATCATGAATCGTTAGCTTATACCTCAAATAAGTAAATGTGTATTAATTTTTTTTTAAGCTCCTGTTGGTCTAAAATTAAGTTATATCTACCCTGCACCTACTTCTGCATGGACTGCTGTTACCTGCTCTGTAACCGCAGTCCGTCACTCTGCCTCTGCTCCCCTCCCTCTATCCAGCCTCCTCCGAAGACGGAGGCTTTCCATCTGTAAGCTTGAGCGATCTCATTGGCTAGATATAGATCTCTGCCAATGAGACCGCTCCAGCTTACAGACAGACAGCCTCCGTCATCGGAGGAGGCTAGATAGAGGGAGGGGAGCAGAGGCAGAGTGACGGACTGCGGTTACAGAGCAGGTAACAGCAGTCTATGCGGAAGTAGCTGCAGGGCAGATATTATAACTTAATTTTAGACCAACAGGAGCTTTAAAAAAAAAAAAAAAAATTGATACACATTTACTTATATTTGAGGTATAACCAAAAGATTGATGCTCACTGTATGGGGTGAAACATACCCTTTAAATGTGTTTTGAATGCTGGAGAAGTCTCAAAAACAATGCAAAGCAATATGGTGGCTATCTTTATCATTCAGGGGTTATAAAGCCCCATTTAAATCAACATGAATCTTGTGATACAGATGGTTTACACCATAATTACCCCAGTTTCCCTTTTTAAATTTGATTTAAATTTGGATATTAGTCAATATTATTGCCATTAAATGCTGGAGAGGTCTGCAGTTTATTGTACTAGTTGATTTGAGCTGTAATTACTTTTGATGGAAAGACTCCCAGGCATGGGAGTACCCTTATATATTTATTTTTTATAAAAGAAGGCCTTCAAGTGACAAAAATTCTTCGTCTATACCCTGGGGTCGTTAGTAAGAAAGAGATATGCTTATCTCCTCTATACTGTCTCTCAAACTCATGCATGGGGGTGGGACCTTTATAGTAGTGGTCAGGAGGGCAAAAGCCTCTATCACTCCTGTCAAAATCTCTGCAAAGAGTTACAGCTCTTTCCCTATAACCTCTATGGCTTGGGTGGGTAACCTGAGGTCCTCTAAATTTGAGATCTACAATTGTAATTATCCCCAACCAGACAACGCCTAGCTGGGGATGAAGGGAGTTGTAATCCTCAGCTGCTGGGGAAGGGGCTCAAGTTGCCTATCCCTTCTCTAAGGTCTCTGACATGATATAACATATATTAAATATATATATATTAATATGTTAACACATCTGGTGTGTTGCGTCTTCTTCCATGCAGATCTTAGAGGTGTGATAAGTACCTCAGTGGTAAATCAGTAAGACTTCCTTCAAAGGGCAGCTCAGATTTTGTAGTGGGCTCACAGGTTCCACTATCTGAGTAGGAAATGCAGTGCGACACTTAGTAAATAAAGCACCGGCAGCCACAAAGGTAAATAAAAGTCACAATTTTGATTCTGGCTGCCACTTAATCGATATAGCGTCTTGGCCCATCTTTAATATTAATCTGCTGGTGTTGCAAGGATAATTTTTAACACTTGTAACTCCAGAACCCAGATGATGAAGTGCTGTTCCATACGTCGCAGTGAAATAGTTATACATGTGAATACATTGTGCAAAGGGATAATTGTATGATAGTGAGGCTGATGTAAAAAGTACTGGAGTAATTATGCGACAACCCATCTGTACTTTAAGGGACAAATAGAAATTCCTATTGAATTACATTGGGCTTTCAACCCCTTGAATGCTAGAGTGGTCTTCAACACGTTGTGAATCAATGCATTGGAAACCACCCTAGGACACAAGGGTTATAACACAAGTTATATGTAAATCAATGAGAATTTTCATTTGTCTTATATGGTGTAGATATTATGACTGAATGTCCATTATATTTTATGAAGCAAATAACAATTGTATTGATTTAAATGGGGTTTGTAAGCCTTTGCGTGCCAGAGGGTTACAGAACGCTTTGCTTTGCGATGTTTTCTGTACCCCTCTGGCACTCAAAGTGTTAACCAATTGATTAGTGGAGAGATCCCTCCTTTAGCATTCGGGCCTCATTTAAATCATGCAGATTTTGCAAATTTGTACCTGGTTCCATTGGTTAGCTCCATAATTACTTGGGGGGGTGCACTAAGGTGTGATAAACTTTCCAATTCCTGTTATGCTATGAAGCCTGTGCACTAAGATTTCTCAAGGTAGAGAAATGTTAGTGCATAAGGTTGCATAGAATTACATAGGAAGTTGAGAATGTATCACACTGAAAGAGTGTATCTCTCTCTTTATTACACCTTAGTTCATCTTCCTCCTTTTTCTTCCCATTATATCAGTCTGACTATCACTGGGTGGTGGTGGGGTAGGAACCCACACAGTCCTAGCTCAGGTTCGGTAGCTAGAGGATGAAACTGGCGAGCTTAGCTGGGGGGCAGTGACAGTGTGCCAGATACTTCCTTGTAGAAGCTGGTTAAAGATGCTGGTCACAAAACCAAATTGTCCCTCCCTAGTTGAGCCAGGGAGCAACCAGGATGGAAGTACACTGGAAACCATGGAGAACTGGGATAGAGAACAGGGCTGGAAAGAAACAGGAAGTGGGTAACAAGGAAGAAAACACTAGCAGTCCAAACCAGGTAAGATAATATAAAAACCACCATCAACAGAGAGAGAGAGAACAGGCTGAAGAAAATACCAGAGCAAGGGAGTAGGAGAGAGGAAATACAGCAGAAGAATGAGAGGAAAGGGGAGGGAGAAGAAGGCCGGCAGAAGGCAACACAGTATCCACTTGGTTAAGGACTCATCAGAGGCAGGAATAGTCAGCAGGCTGAGATCAAACCAGGATGGGCAGAGGAGCCAAATCCGAACCAGAGACGTAGTCGGGAGCAAGCCAAATCAGAACCGGAGAGGGCAATAACAGGATCAGAACTGCGAGGCAAGCCGTAGTCGGAGGAAGAAGCCAGGTTGGGAAACAGAGCAGGATATCAAAGCCAAATTGGAAAGCATAGGGATACTCAAAATTGAAGACTGGTTTCAACACAGAATCAGGAACTAGAACGATGCAGACAAAGAGTACAAGCTCGTAGAATGGACACCTGCAGTAGTGGACAACTTGTACAAAAAGGCAGACATACCTGTACCCAATCAGAAGTATGGAGAGACAGATGCACGACCATGCATTTACAGCAGCCAGACTTATGGCTGTGACACTCACTAATAGCTCTTTCACATGGGAGACAGAACTGTTGGAGCCACTTGAAACCGTTCTGTTGTCCTTGATGTTTTCACTCACCACCTCCTACTTTCCACCACCAAACCAGACACAGGAGAGGTATGTCTGACAGTTGGCCCATGTGGGTACCAGCCAAAACTACTAACAGAAACCCACGTGTGTTGGCCATTCATTGCTTTTGTGAAAGGGCTGCCATGCAGACATTCCAGGATTCTGGACTTTTGTGCATTCACACAAGTTGATAGTCACCCAGTAGTAGCTCGTCATAGAACCTTGCTCAGTGGGAGAGAATTGCTTCACTGGTGCACCCTTGGGAAAGGGGATTTCATTCAGCCTCAGATTTAAACATCATTCATTCATTTGTTCATTCACTTATTCATTCATATTTATCAGTGGGCTAAGAATCATACTTCAGTGATCTGCAGGGTATGACTGGCAAGACCTGGGGGGAATAGCTATCAAATAGCTGCAACTATTTTTCAAAATAATGTATACAGTGATAAATGATCCAGTTATATGGACCTTTCTTTTTTGTTAAAAGCACATTGTGATACACTATTGTTTCAGAGTTGTTTGGCAGGATTTCAGCATTGCTGTTTTATTGCACTAGACATTAACATGGTCAAGGTGACCTTTCCGTTACTTGAGACAAAGGAGCTAATGTGTACTGTGTTTGATTTCTTGGAAAGAGTGAGGTATCTTATTTTGTCAATAGGGTATGCTGACATTACTTGTTTAAAAAGCAGATTCAGCTGGAAAAAGTAAAAGTGTAATTTAAATTGTTTTGTTCCATATTTATCTCTCCTTACATTTTACTCTTAACATTTAAAGGGGCAGAAGAAGAATATTGTCCATGAATCAGATTGCAATTGTTGGTAATAACCTGTACCTGAAATGTAAAAATAGTTAAAACAAATAATACAACAGTAAAATATATAATACAGTGTCTATTTATTTTATTCAATTAACTACCATTGGTGTCATATTCACATGTGGTACCAAATGTAAGCTTATTCTATCCTGAAAAAATATAGTTAATATGCATGGAGTAAACTGGTGAGATTGAAGTAGTAGTCCCCAAACTTTGTGACACCCCGCCCTTTTAGTTTTCACCAGACTATAATGCCCCAGCTTCATTTTACTATCCCTGCAATTTTGACCAGATAGAGTTGGAGCAGGGCTTTTCCCTCTAGAGTAATGATTCTCTGCTCTAGTCCTCAGGGCACACTAGTGGTTAGTGGTTAGGATATCCTTAATTGGATAGTAATAATTCAAATGTAAAAAAAAATATTTTGTAGAGTGTATCCCTGAATAAAACAAAGATACTTCCACTGGTGAATGGGGTTTTATGCAAAAGTTACTGCAGCTCAAACTTGACTTTTTTTTTTTTTTTTTTTTTTTTTTTATAGATGCAGCATCACAGTGGCCTGAAACTGTACAGAGGCGCTGTTTCTACACCATCCTATGGACAGCTCTGGTCAGTTGACCATAAATCTCCATAGGATGGTGTGGCAACAGGACCACTATACAATGTAAGGCCACTATGATATTGCACCTAAAATCATGTTTGAGCAGTAATAACTTTTGAATAACACACCTTTCACCATTGAGAGTATTCTTGTTTTAGTCGGGTGGATAAACTCTACAATATGTATTTTTGTTTATCCCTTAAATTAAGCTCAGGCATCTCAATCATACTGACTGAGCGACACACCAGTGATTTAGAGTAACTATATTGAAAAGCTGACCTGTTGGTGTGCCCTGAAGTGTTGAAATACACTGGTCCTAGAGATATCTAGAGGAAGAAGTCCTGAAGACAAAAGATCCTGGAAACTGCACCACCGGGGGGCCTTAGGACAGATATGAGCTCCCCTGTCTTAGGTAACCCGACTTCCTTTAAAGGGATAGTAGTACTTCAAAATTACTATCCCTCATATTGTAGCCCTTAATAAACTGAGTTAAATGACACCAGCGGCATCTCTCAGACCTTTATGGTATAAGAGATAGCCGCTTTCAAAGTTTCCTCTCCCCTGATGTCAGCGTTCTGCTGCCAGCAGGGGAATCCGGTCCCGGGACAGACGGAGGCTCTTAAACAGAGCCGATATCACGTTATGGAAGGAAAAATGATTCATTGAAACAGTCTTCTATGTGTGTTTGGTAACCAAGCACACGTAGAAGACTGTTTCAATGAATCATTTTTCCTTCCATAACGAGATATCGGCTCTGCTGAAGAGCCTCCTCTTGATTCAGAGACCGGATTCTCCTGCTGGCAGCAGAACGCTGACAGCAGGGGAGAGGAAACTTTGAAAGCGGCTATCTCTTATACCATAAAGGTTTGAGAGATGCCGCTGGTGTCATTTAACTCAGTTTATTAAGGGCTGCAATATGAGGGATAGTAATTTTGAAGTAATACTATCCCTTTAATGCAGGATGCTTATGAAAAACCAACTACATCATAGGGTACAAATAAAATTTATCATGTATTTAAATAAGGCTTTAACCATTTAAATGCCACAGGGGAGCACATTGCATAGCTTTCCAATGCTTTTCACACTCCTCTGGCACTCAAAGGGTTAAATCACTTGAATGTTATAAAGGTCTTCATTGTAGTGCTTCTCAATGCGTTGCAGACATTTTTTCATTAAGTTAACTGAATAGGAATTTATATTTGTTTCTTTGGCTGCCATTTTCCCTAGAATTGCTCCACATTTGTCTTTATATTTATGACCCAATATTATCATCATCATTCTGCTAAATATATGCAAATAAATAGTAATGTGTTCCCTTTGCGTAGCGCTTAACAGAACTGGCTTTGTCAGCATTTTCTCCTTCTTTCCACAGAAAGTCTTCTTTGCATTATGTGCCCTGAATGCTCTCACCACCACTGTGTGCCTGGTAGCTGCAGCTCTGCGTTACCTGCAGCTCCTGACAACTAGAAGACCCTGCACAGTAAGTGAGTGCACAGTGATATACTTCAGAACATCAATACTGGAGAGACTGACACTTTTTTCTGTCTTGTGTCATAGAAATTAACTTTTATGTCTTCATTTTACCTGTCTTGGGCTTTATTAGGTGGTTACAGCAGGGATGTTGCTAGCTTCCCCAGATACTGAGGTTGTGCTGTCCAGTTGTACCACTACATGCTCCAAGTTGGCAATTAAACCCAGAGATTTAGACAAGATATGGAACTTTGGTCCCATCAGCAGTACCTAGCAAAACCTCTGGTTTACAGCAATATACAATGAAATTAGCACCAGAATAATAAATATCTCCCATTAATTGTATTAGCCATTTATTCTTTACAATTAGTAGTTTTTGAGAAATTATCCTTTATTTTTCTTTATTCTCCACACTGTATACTAAAATTTTCTATTTGAATCCAACCTTATCACTTGGGTGCTGTTTAGAAATGCATCCATTGTGTGTGTTCTGCATAGATTCATTCATATCAGTGTGTGTGGTAATAATATACCCAGCACATAGACCAACTGGCATAAGATACCACGATTTGCCATCAACAAATATAGTTAACTTTAAAAACTAATCATATTACAAACATATGGTTATCACAACATAGATAGATTTTAATTTTCTTTAAAATGTACTAAACATGTTAAAGGAATAGCAGCAATTTATATAATAAACAAATATATACAGTACTGTGCAAAAGTTGTAGGCAGGTCTGAAAAAATGCTGTAAAGTAAGAATGCTTTCAAAAATAGACATTAATAGTTTTTTTATCAATTAATAAATTGATAGTGGACATAAGAAAAATCTAAATCAAATCAATATTTGGTGTGACAACCCTTTGCTTTCAAAACCACTTAATTTGTAGGCATATAGTCAGGTGTATAATTGAATAATTATATCAATCAGGTGCTAATCATCAGCAATTTAATATGTAGGTTGAAACACAATCATTAACTGAAACAGATACAGCTGTGTAGGAGGAATAACTGGGTGAGGAGCAGCCAAACTCGGCTAACAAGGTGAGGTTGCTGAAAACTGTTTAATGTCAAAAGTCATACAAAATGGCAAGACTGAGCACAGCAACAAGACACAGGGTAGATATGCTGCATCAGCAAGGTCTCTCCCAGCCAGAAATTTCAAGGCAGACAGGAGTTTCCAGATGTGCTGTCCAATCTCTTTTGAAGAAGCACAAAGAAACGGACAACGCTGAGAATCGTAGATGCAGTGATTGGCCAAAGAAACTTGTGCAGCAGATGAGACGCATCATCGTTTCTTCCTTAATTGGAATATGTCCAGCAGTGCCATCAGCTCCGATCTGGCAGAAAACAGTGGGATCCTGGCACACCCATCTAGTGTCAAGAGAAGTTTGATCATAAGTGGTCTTCATGGAAGACTTGTGGCCAAAGAGCCAAGCGGCTCAACTATGCAGGAAAACACAGGAACTGGGGTGCAGAAAAATTGCAGCAGGTGCTCTGGACTCAAAATGTGAAATATTTGGCTGTAGCAGAAGGTAGTTTGTTCGCCGAAGGACTAGAGAGCGGTACAAGAATGGGTGTCTACAGGCAACAGTGAAGCATGGTGGAGGTTCCTTGCAAATTTGGGGCTGCATTTCTGAAAATGGAGTTGGGAATTTGGTAACAATTAATACTCTCCTCAAGGCTGAGAAGTACAAGCCGACACTTATCCATCATGCAATACCATCAGGGAGGCATCAGACTGACCTCAAATTTATTCTGCAGCCTGATCACAACCCCAAACATACAGCCAAAATTATTAAGAACTATATTCAGTTTAAAGAATAACAAGGAGTCCTGGAAGATCTCAACATCATTGAGTCTGAGTCTGTCTAGGATTACATGAAGAGAAAGAAGCAACTGAGGTTGCCTAAATCCACAAAAGAACTATGGTTTTGAACAACCTACCTTCTGAGTTCCTTAACAAACTGTGTGCAAGTGTACTTAGAAGAATTGATGCTGTTTTGAAGGCAATGGGTGGTCACACCAAATATTGATTTGATTTAGATTTTTCTTCTATTCACTCATTATTATGATTTTGTTAATTGATAAAAATATACTATTAACATCTCTATTTTTGAAAGCATGCTTACTTTGCAGCATTTTTGCACACCTGCCTAAGACTTTTGCACAGTACTATATATTGTAGGATTTATCTTTCTGAGTAAACAAAGGTACTTCAATATTTAGGTGCAGTTTCTCAGTGGCCTGAACATTTACAGAAGTGCTGTTGCTATATCAAGCTATGGTCTGATCAAACATAATCTTCCATAGAATAAAGACAAAAAAGGGAAAAGGTGCACACAATTCTGAGTGTAGACTGCTTATACGAAGATATTGCACCTTCACCACCTTCAATCGTACCTGTTCTCCTTCACCATGCCAAGTAACACCTGTTACTCTGTGCAAATTGCACTCACCTTTTTGTGAGACAGAATCAGTGCCTCCACTGGATAACCCCCAGTGTCGGTTTCTTTAAGAAGATAGCTCCCCAAATCTTCAACTCTCCAAACCTGGATTCTTATCCTCCAGACACTTTTCCTAGGTTCTGCTTTGGCCTTCTATCTGGGGTCCAGCTTGACCTATTACTTAGACTGGTGTTTATAATTGGAAATAGATGACACTGTACTATATATATTATAGTAATATTTATTCTGGGATTATCCAGTATATAAAAAATGAATTAAAATATACAATAAACCTCGTACAATGTAAGTACAACCACAAGAACAAAAAATAAAAATACTGCTAAAATCTAGCTCAAATATGGGACATAACCGCTACTGACCACCCAACGCGTTTCTGAGTTTACACTGCTTCATCAGGGGTCTATATACATATTGAAAGTGTCCCCAATATTACCTTTTATATATTTGTCTTTCTCTCTATTCTCCCACCACAACGATCCCTCCGGTTGCATAGACTTCTGCTATCCTGCTGATATATAACGTCCTCCCTCCATGCCTCTTTTTCAGATCTTCTAAACTCATGCATAGCATCCTAATGGTATAGTATTTGGAAAGCGGACGCGTATCGTCCTCCATTTTGCACATGCGCAGAGGTGAAGCCTAGCTGTTTTTAAGAAACCTTACTATCCCTTTAAAGGGATAGTAATGTTTCATATTACACATAGCTCAGAACGTTGAACATGTGTAATAATACTGCTGCACGATGTTCATAGGCTTCAAAACCTGTTAATTACAGTGTAATGATACTACTGTTTATAAAGAGCCTTTGATGTCTTTATTTGCTTTTTCTTGAACTCAAATATATAATACTAGTTGAAAAGCCCGTTTACACGGGCCACAGTGCCACCAAGCAACCGGCCGGATCCTGTCTTGTCAGTGGCTGCACTGCAGTCGTGCGCAGTACTGACTGGCCGAACGCGTTGCGGCCAATACAAAGCCGTTCATTCTGAATTCAGACCGGAGTCCTCTCTGCGCACCTTCCTGGGACCAAGTGGTCCCAGGAAGGTGCGCAGAGAGGACTCTGGTCTGAATTCGGAGAGCCCCGGTCTGTATCAGCCGTGGCACGGGCAGTCTCTACAGTGCATGACTGCAGCGTGTGCAGCCGTCTCTACTGTGCATAACGGCTTCTGACAAACATCCTTAGCAAATTATTATATAGGATGTTTGTTGCGTCAAGACTGCAAATTCAAACCCAGCATTGAAAGACTTCTGAAATGTACTATTATTTCTGTTTTTTTGCTAGGATGAGTCCCAGGTTTCAGCTGAGGAAGCAGAAGAACAAGAGCGGGTTCCAGACCCTGAAGATTTTGTTCCTCCTGCACCACCTCCTTCTTACTTCTCTACCTTCTACTCTGGTACACCCAGACTCAATCAGAGGTAAAGTGGTTCAGCAAAAACATTTATTTTTGGTTTTTGATATTGAGCATTGGTTGTAATATTTTGATGGCTAACAAAGTCTGAGGAGATAGTGTTACTTTATTGGACATTTCTAATTTGGGAATATGTGATTATGAAGTTATTGCCTTTAAAACATCTTTATTTTATAAGGTATAGAATGATTTTTCCTTGTAATACCCCCTTGTATGCTTTAAATTTATTGTTATAATTTTAACTGGAAATGATGACTGACTACAATTTTGCAAGCATAATATAAATATAGTACTAATATACTGCCGAAAAAGGATGGTGGTGAAAGCAGAGAAGGGAAAAGTAAAGTAGAAACAAATGGAAAAAAGGAGGAAAGGGGTATTTGAAAAATAGTCAAAAAAGGCAATTAAAGTATGTACATTGAGTATTCATCAAAGAAAAGTCTATCCAAAACAAGGCCAGTCAGAGCTGTTGTTATAGAGCAAAAAAAAAAAACAAAAACAGTTGAGCATAAGGGGGCACCCTAGTGCAATAAGGTCTTGGGGTTACAACTCTACCACCATAAATCACCCCACTCGTGGGTACACACAAAAATATGGCTATCGGTCACATATATGACGGACAGCAAGAAAGCTTCTCTGGGTATATTATTCCTGACCTAGAAACAGGCAACCGTGCTCCAGGCAGCTCCTCCTCCCCATGGTCTCTCCAAACTGAAATACAACAGAATACTTGGACACGTTAGTGCACATTTTATATACTATTTACTTTGTGCTCTTCTTTACTGTATTACGCTATTGGGTGCCACTCTTATTTCCGCTTTTTGTTTCGAAGTGTTATTCCGTTATAGAGAGAGATTCTTAAGGTCAGTAGGTTGTGACAGTGAGGTATTGTAGATCCACAAGACTAAATTAATGGTCACTGATCCAAGACAAGTAATCTATCATGGAGGCTGCAGTGACTGAAGGTTCAGATTCTGGGCAAATATGTTTCTAAGCAGTAATTCATATAAGTGCTAGAGAGATTTGGCGTTATCACCCAAATTATCTTGAAATTCAGCTGGATGGTTGATAATTTGGCTATATATAGAAAAGTCTTCATTTCTTCTATTTTACAAGTAAGCAACCTATGACTTGCTACAAATAAAACAGTGGGATTTGGTGACATGTTTTTGGCCAAAAACATGTCCTTAAACCCCATTTTTTTATTGTAGCAAGTGATAGGTTGTTTATTTGTGAAACTCTGGATTTGATGTGCAGACACCTCTATTTGTCTGCATACTATAAGTAGCCAAAATATTGTCCTTGCTGCTCTCCTGACTATACACATATGTAACTAATTGAACACTACTAATAAGAGCTATTTTGACCTCATCAGGAACCTGTATGTTTTATACTTCTATTTGTTGCATGATAAATGATTTCCCATTTCTCTAAGCAATCGGGGCAAGATGAAAGGCCGTCTATAAATGGGTGACATCTGCATCAACTTTCTATTTACTTCACCATAGAATGGCCTCAAATGATAAATGGCAGATATATTACATTCTTGGTTCTCAAACATAAAGGGGAGCTACCACCCCGCAATAACTTTACCTTAAATCAATCTTCATCTGGTGACTAGCTGCTTAGTAGCGCTAGTCGCCAGAAATATTACCCGGTTCAAAAGATTGTTGCCTTTTTCTGACTGTCACAGGAACAGGAAGCACGGACATCTCGTCACAGTGACGTCCATGCGCCTGCTCTGTCAGGGGTGGTAGTTCCCCTTTAACCTCAGACTTTTTTGGGGGGCATCTGCTCTAATTTCCTGTTCCTTGGAGTTTCTGATGGAACATGTTTTGGGCTTAAGAGCTTGGTTGGCTAATTTGATCACCAGTTCCCAAATACTATAAGGTGTCAGAAAAGACATTGCAGGTAATCATCTAGGCCAGAAAGCTCTACCCTTTCAGGAATAAATAATTATTATGTTGTTCAAACGACTGTTGTTGTCTAAGTTGTTCTGTACATAAATAAAAGGAGAACCTGCATACCCAAAACAAAAACAAACAAAATGCAATCCTGTGCTACTTTATATGAATTGCTTAAATTGGAACCTTGTGTATTATATGTTATTACCCAGGGCTCAAAATTTCCACTTGCCAATAGTCAATGGCGAGTGAAAATGTAGCCCTGGCGAGTAGAAATGCAGCCCTGGTGGGTATTTTATGGCTTGCAGTGGTGAGTAACTTTTCAGGTCTGGCTAGTATCAAAGGACTTAAAATGATAAGCCCTGTTATTACCCATATATTTAGTCACTTATTTCAAGACAAGGATTTGTTAATAATTTTACTAAAATATATTTATTTGCTTAAAATGAGGTAGCTTGGCGGGGCAGGCCAGACATGGGATAGACATGGCAGCCGAGCTCAAACATTTTGGCCAGCCTTTGCAAAAAAATAACAACAAACCCTCATCTTGAAATACATGATAGTTCTAAAAAATTAATGACTTGTAAATGGCTGGTTGAGGATGATGGGAGCTGTAGTTTCCCAACAGCCAGGTGTAAAGATTGACTAGTCCTTATTTAAAAGGTTCAGGAACATGCATATTATGGTATGTTCATAGTATATGATGATAATTATTGTTTTCTCTCTTAGGATGATTGGCAATGAGTTGATTCCTCTGCCACACATCTATGGATCCAGGTTCAAAGGGATTGAAGTGTTTTGTCCAATGGAGCCACCTCCACCATATGAAGCTGTGGTTAGCCAAAGTAATTCCCCAGAGGTATCTGTTACTAATGTAGCCATTACTTTATTATTCAGGATTTATTTACAAGGGGAACTATGCAACAGGAATAAGTAGCTCTTAAAGTGGAACGTTCACCTAAAATAAAAATGTAACCATTGGTTTTAATCCTTAACACAACATTAGCTCTGTGTTTTGTTTTTTTATCAACTCACCCACTATTTGAGATATTTACTCTTTAAAATCATTCACTTCCGCGTTCTGTGGGACCAAATACCGTCTCAGGACTTCCCAGCTGTATTTCTGTGGGCTAACGTTATAGCAAACACAAAACAAACACAGCGCTAATGTTGTGTTAAGGATAAACAATTTTACATTTTTATTTTAGGTGAAAGTACTTGCCTACTTATGTCTTTCGTTCATTTATGAGGTATATGAATACAGTTGTGTTTTTTGGTGTTATAGTCTGCAGCTGGGCACATCATTTCATCATCTGAGTATAACTGCCTTTTTAATAGACCTTGGGTGGGATTTAACAAAAGAGGAGATTGTGTGCAGATTGTGGAGGAAAAAATTACACACACATTCCATGTCAATTGACTACTAACATTTAGATGTGATTGACACTTATGTGCTACTGTAACAATCTTGACATGTGGAGGATACTCTGCCCCCTGCACAGATCAAGCTACGGTGCCAAAGACTGAAAGATGTTTTCCTCCTCTGTTCCGAATGAAACTGCTACCCTCAGACTGGAATCCTCAATGTAACCCCTTACATACCTACACAAAGAGGAAACAAATGAAAGTGCGTGTTTATCTTCCTTGAGAGAATGGATGAGACCGACTGACTAAGGAAGGGACCACATGATTTTGGGGTCCCCTCCTTTGTCAGGTCTAATATAACAACATTATTAAAATGTTTTATATTTAATAAAGTTTAATATTTAGTAAGAAGCTATAAGAGAGACCAGAAACTGTTAGTTTTCCCACCTAGCGGTGTCATTGACTCCGGGTACTTACCTCACACTGGGTGGACCATTGGGTGGGAAAAAAGGTTGTAAATAAGTCTGTTTTTCTCCTCAGCTCTCTCAGCTAGCCTGGAAGGCTCTGCAGATGCTTTCAACTTTTCGCTGCTCTTTTAATAATGGCAGAGGTTCGGAGAGCGTCTGTAGAGCTGGAAGGACTAATTGAGCGTTTAAAGCAGAAAGTGAGAGAATGCAGGGATGCAGAGTGGTTAAAAGATTGCTTAGAGTCAGCCCCGTTATCGTTGGCGCAGTCACTGCAAGTTTTACCCGGCTCTACACAACCGGTCCAGGAAGCTGCAGGAGCCAGTATGAGTCAAGAGGCGTTAAATGAGCGATAGTCTCCACCTCTCTCAAGGATGACGATAGATGCTTCAGGAGAGGAGGAGCAAGGAAGACTAAGTGCTGGAACGCACAGCCATGTATGCATTACAGGAGAAGCTAATCTAAAAAGGAAGAGGGTTCCTAAAAAAGCTTATTCACTTCAAGAAAAGAGGTTGGCGAAGAAAAGACCTAACAGATTGCCCTGTGCAGCTGAAGAAATAAGTTAAACTGTCAGAGCAGCATCAGTTAACCCTTGAAGAAGAACCAGGTACCGGCACCAATATAAAGGACACTGAGGAGGTCAGAGTTGGTGAGTGTGCACCTGGTATAGTTCATAATAAAGATATTGCAATGAGGGAAGCTTTATGCTCCCTGTCCAAGGTTTTAGAGCAATTGAATACCTAAAATACTCCTAATGCAGCAAATGTATGGGAATCAAATAGTCAAAAGGGCAGATCTATAGAGCTAGCCCAAAAAGAGAAAACAATGAGTCAAATTACCCCAGGCTAATTTTATTAGATGGGAAAACGTTGCTACTGTGGGTGAGTCATATTTAAGGGATGCAGTCAGTTGTGAGTCAGTTCTGGTTGGTCTTCATCTGTCCATTCAGCTGAAAGAATATGGAAAGGAGAATTCATGGATATGCTGTCTTTATTGCCACCATCCAAAAAATTAATTATGAAAAGAACTGATGATAAATCAGAGGTGGATAGGAGAAGACCGTTACCAAGAACTTTTCACAATTGGCTGTAGGCTTTTTGTACCTATGAGGTTGTAATGGATGAAAGACATCCAGAACATTGCTCGGGCATGTTCCAACATGTTGAGATTGTTCTGGAGGCCTTTAAGACCTTCGGAGGGTTCGCCTGGTTCGTTTATGACGAACAATTCAGACAGAAATTGGCGGTCCACTCCTTAGTAAAATGGGGGCAAAAGGACGTGGTGTTATGGGTATCTCTCGTGTCCCAGCAAGCAACAGGGAATTTCCAGAAATCACAGGTTTCCACATTAGGGCAGTGTCAGAAGAAAGGATTGTGCTGGGCATTCAATGAAGCTCAGTGCAAACTTCCAAACAATTGCAAGTTTAAACATGAATGCTATATTTGCAACGGAGGGCATCCAAGCTTTCGTTGCTTTAAGACATCATTGTCAGCACAATCAGGGATCAAGACATCCTTTCTTAAAGGGATAGTAATGCTTCATAATAAAAGCAGCTCTAATTAATCATCATAGTATTTGGACTTTGGAGAGTGTTATTTCAGTTCTGTCAGAGTTATCGTTCAAGAGTAATTCAGTGACAAAGTGTCCCCCTCCCACCCCTTTTACTGATGTAACACTGTTCAGCTAGAGCAGAAGGGAGGTACCCAGGTAGACTGCAGAGAGGGACAATCTTCAATTAAGATGAGGGAAAAACCTTAAAAACTTGTCAAGGGGGGGCAGGGATTTAATTGTTTTCATAGGAATAAGAGTGTCCCCTTCTGTTATCTGTCTGGTCTATGGACTGCATTCCACATCTGAGAAGAGATGGCTTACACTAGGTAAAAGGGGCGGGAGGGGGAAACTTTGCTTGTGAATATCTCTTAAACCATAAAGGTTTGAGAGATAAGACTTATATCATTCTTCATGTTTTTTTTAATGCCTACAAAATAAAATAAAGTTAAAACGAAGTATTACTATCCCTTTAAAATCAGTAATGCCAGTGAAGCTGACAAGCATGCTTCCTTGGCTTGACCATTAGCCAAAAAGGGAGAGCTCTTCACTACTTAGAAATGGCTTTGAAGAAGGTTTCAGGTTGTCGATTTGCCCAGAAGGTAAATTAGTGTGGGTCAACAATCTGAAATCTGCTGATGAGCTACCAGAAGTCACATGGGACAAAATACAAAAAGAAGATGAAGCTGGGTGGGTTGAAGGCCCCTTTTATCAGCCACCATTTGAATGTTTCAGGCTTTCGCCACTGGGCTTGGTTCCAAAGAAAGAGGAAGGTGCATTTCGCCTAACTCACAAACTTTTCCTCCTGAAGCCTCTTTGAACAACCAGATAGGTGAGGATGAGGCGTCAGTTAAAAATGCATCGTTTGAACTGGCTTTGCGGTTGGTGAGGAGTTGTGGTGAAGGAGCGTTGATGGCCAAGGTGGACATCAAAGCCGTTTTTCGATTGTTACTAATATATCCTGACAGTTTTGGATCTTTGGGTTTTCATTTTCAAAGGGCATTATTTTTTGACAAATGTCTCCCTATGGGGTGTTATTTATCTTTTTTATTTGAAAAATTTGCGTCATTCCTCAAATGGGTGATAAAATTTAAGAGTGGATCTAAATCCGTTTTACACTGTTTGGACAACTTTCTTTTCGTAGGCCCTAGGGACTCGCCGAACTGTGGTTTTCTGTTGGATTGTTTTTGCAAGGTTGCTCAGGAGTTTGGGGTCCCTTTGGCCCATGAGAAGACTGTGTATCCTTCAAATGAAATAATTTTTCTGGGAATAACAATTGACACTCAAAGAATTGAATTCAGATTGCCAGTGGAGAAAGTCATGAAACTTACACATCTAAGTAAGATGCTGTTTGCTTGCAAGAAAGCTACTTTGAAGAAGTTACAATCTGTTTTAGATTTACTAGCTCTTGCATCCAGAGTTACGCTGATGGGTTGTATTTTTTTATTGCAGGCTTTCAGCAGCATCTTCAGGTTTAAAAGCACCACAAAGCCATGTCAAACTCACAAAAAATATTAAGGCAGATTTGGTAGTGTGGGACAATTTCTCAGAAATGTACAATGGACGAACAATGTTTCAACAGAATTTTGTTTTCAACTTGGACATTCAGCTATATACTGATGCAGCTGTCTTTTTGGGTTATGGAGCATTTTGGGACGGTAGTTAGACTGCCCAATTGTGGCCAGAGAGTTGGAAAGAGTTAGCCTACACAAAAAATTTAACGTTACTAGAACTTTTCCCAGTAATTGTGGCCATAGGAATATGGGGTGATAATTTTGCCAATAAGAGAATCATTATATTCTGCGACAACTGCAGTATTGTACAGGCAGTGAACAACCTGTCTGTAAAATCTGAAATGGTGCTCACTTTGTTGAGATATCTAGTTCTTAGAGGCTTGTCACTGAATATATGGTTGAAAATGAAACATTTATCTGGCTATACGAATACTGTGGCTGATTGTTCAGAGTAATATTTCTTTTGGCATTTTTGGTGCATTAATAATTAGCAAAATTGTAGCTAAGAATAAGAATGTTATAAGTTATTTGTAGGTATAGCATATAAAAATCCAGGACGGTATGTTGTCAGTCTTTATTCAAAGATCAAAAATGGATCAGGAGGGTAAAGAACAATGGATTCATTTAAGGGAGTTTTTCAGTTCCTCAATCTGTCCTGTTTTCCATGTCAATAAATGTTTAAAGATTAGACCGGTTCTTCCAGGTAGTTTGTTTATACATGAAGATTGTTTTTCGGTGTCTAAATTTCAGTTCAGTTTTTTTGTTATGTTTAGAAAAACTGGGTTTAGTGGGAAATATTTTTTACACCTTATTCTTTTAGGATCAGTACAGCCACAGGAGCTTTTTAATTAGGGGTTAAGGAAGACACGATCAAAAAGACTGGTAGATGGAAATCTGACAGGTATAAAGTTTATATTCGTCCCCACTTACTACAGAATATATCACAGTAAAATGTCTTTTGTTTATTTCAGGAACAAGACCATACGATATCTGGATTGTAGGACATTTTTATATTTTTTGGGCATGTAAAAGGGTCATGTTTAGTAATCATAAAGAAAACCTGGGATTCGATCTGGATTTATGCAGACTTTGGTGGTATGGCAAAAGAGGGCTTAATTGGGACCAACTGGAAGAAGAGATAGTTTGGTGTTATAATAAACTTCCTTATCCAGATATCATTCTCATTCATTTAGGAGGTAATGATTTAGGCCATATTAAATCTGTTGAGCTACTTTTTATAATACAGAGAGTCATGATTGATGGAGTGGTTTCCATCGGCGATATTTAATTTTTCTGAGATATTTCACAGGTTATGCTGGTTGTCAGATTCTAAAGGACGAGAAGGAAGCTGAACAGATTTATTTCAAAGTTTTACGTTCAGATAGGTGGTGTGGCTTATCGGCACGTACACTTGGATAGTGGTGTGGCAGCCCTTTACAGAATTGATGGCATCCACTTTTCAGATGTGGGCCTCGATATTTTTAGGGCGAGATGTTCAAAAAGTCTTCTTAATGAAAAACTAGTCAGATCGTGAGTTGGTGATTAAAGAAGGATGATATTTTCAGAAGTAAATCCGTCATGTTTGAAAATTCGTCGAAAGAATTAAAAATGACGGTAAGAAGATCTTAAAAATTGTCTTTCAATTTGTCTTTGAAACGAACATTTTCAAAGAAACAAAAGACTTTTTTTGTCTTTGAAACAAATTTTTCTTCTCCAAGTTTAGACCGTTTTTAATATGTCGGGAAAAATGACGTTAATCAGACAAAAAAATGACGTTCAAACGAATATTTTTTTCTGAACATACCTTACATTATGACGGAAGATTAAGCCACACCCACTTTTAAGACGGCTTTTTCCCTTTGACGGAGATGGCGGAATTGGATGCAAAAAATGACGCAAACATGTCTGAGAATTGACGGATCATGGTGTAAGAACTTTTTTATTCTGATTACAGACAATTTCAGTTACCACCACTTTCTGAACATCTCGCCCTTAATCTTGGTTTACAAAATCTATTAGAAGCTGCGGTAATCGTGTTGGGAGGGGCTCAGCCCTCTGGCTAGGCCTTGAGGGCTGGCTGTGGAGGTTTTATTTAAGGTTGGTTTAAGTTATATGGTGAAAGCTCCTGGCTGGTAGGGCGGAGCCAGTTTTATTGGTTGATAGTTGTTACGGTTTTCAGACACTTCAGACAGAGGGTATGGTAAAACGCAGTTTTATTAAATAAATTAATGAACAATATCGCCCTCTACAGGCACACAGGGTAAACAAGAACAAGTGTCTAGACCCTTACAGGCCAGTATACTGAGAACAGACAGAGTAGAATATATGTACAAGAAATATATACTAGGACTGGTAACCCAGACAGGAGCACATAATAGTTAACTCAGTCCTTATCAGTCTTTGTTGTGGTGTAGGCATGCCCAAGGTGTAGCTGAAGCTTGTACAAGTATGAGGAGTCAATACCCAGTCTGTAGGAGAGCACTCGGCTTGCAGGGCAGAACTGACCCAGAACGCTAGAGCAATAATGGATAGCCCCCACGGGCGTAACAAGTGCCACCAGTATTTGGGAACTGTGAGTCGTTAGCCCCCATGGGCGTAAACCGGAGACAACAAGCTGCAAGAGCAAGGCGCGTTAGCCCCCACGGGCGTACAACGGAGACTGCAAGCTGCAAGTGTAAGGTTCAAGCCCCCTCAGGCGTAAACGGAAGCCAATAGCCAGTGCAAGTGCGTGGGCAAGATGACCACCGGTACAGTACCGGAACAACTACCCTGCGTAGATGGACTATGAGCCGCCGTCTCTCAGGCCCAAGCGGCCGGCTCAGCAGTAGTAGAGTAGCACTGAACGGGTTAACAAAGCACTTGGTAGGAGGAGAGGCACAGCAAGGAATCCGCTCAGCAATCGGAATCGCCCTGATAATATCGCTCTGCAAGCTTAAGGAGACTCAGCAGTAGTATAGCTCAGTAGCGTTTGACAGTGAACAGTGACTCAAGGGTTAAGGTCAGTCTAGAGCACGAGCGCGACTCCAGGAGTAAGAATGTCGCCCAGTAGTCAGCAGCAGGAACGTAGATAGACTGGAACCGGGAACTGTGGAGAATCGTAGACACGCCGGATCAGCAACAAGCAGGAACGTCAGCCAGGCCGGGTCGGATACCAGAGAGGGTTCGTAGACAAGCCGGATCAGCAACAAGCAGGAACGTCAGCCAGGCCGGGTCGGATATCAGAGCGGGTTCGTAGACAAGCCGGATCAGCAACGGGCAGGAACACAGGAGAGTCTCAAGCAGGCCAAGTCGGTACACGGAAATCAGGAACGCAGAGAACAGCAGCAAGGCTCAGGAACACCACGAAAGGGCACCAGACTGGTGCCAGCGGCCAGTATAAAAAGGGTAGCCAGGGGCGGGCCAACACAGCTCAGCCAATCAGGGAGCAGCACAGCAAAGAGTGACACACAGGATCACGGGGACCGTGATAATAGTGTCTTATCAGGCTGGTTATGGCTTGTAAGAGTTGTTATATTCCAGTTATTTTAAAATGTATTTAATAAATTGTATTGCTGCGGCCTTGCCACCACTATCCAACTGTGGTGTGTGGTTTTTTTATTGGGTTTAAGGTTAAAGAAAAGGGGGTAGACATTGAATCATCATGCTCATACACTGAGTGGGTGGAGAAGGGTTAAATAAAAAACATTCTTAGGGCCGCTAACGGCAAAAAAAAATGTTGTATCAACAAGGGAAAGAAAATTTATCATATACAACGACAAAAAATGTCTTGCAAAAGACAAAATTTGTACGTTAAGAAAAAAGTGGAGGGAATTGAAGTTCTGACTGACAGAAACCTATAATAATTGAAAGGAACACAGCAAAAGCTCAATTACCATTCCTTTATACCGACATTTTTGTCTTTAGTTCATACATTTTTGTTGTTATATATACAACAATTTCAGTCAGGAATAGTTCTTGAATGACAAAATGATATATTTCTGATCACAACTGACTCTCTTTGAAATGTCATTACAAACAACAAAAGGTATTTCACTACTTCTTTCAACATATGGCTCTTAGTGGTGTGTTTAAGAATGTTGTTTAAATTCACAACTACAAATTATATTTGTAAATATGTAAAGTCCATTTTATAAATATGCCTCTCTGAGAAAATGTGCTGATGAGATTGGTTTGGTTTGGTTTTGCATACATGATTGCTTAAATTAAGAATGGGTTATACCTGACATTAAGATTTAACCACTAATGCTGCTTTTGGCACAATTAGCAAATGTATTTATACATATATTTACACATATTTCATATTGTGGACTAAGTCCATTTCTGCTTTTCAATAAAGTCAACTGATTGGTGTTAATCATACATGGGAACTTCTTTCTCTTGCGTCATAAATGGGTGGGGTTTAATCAGTTGAATGGGGTTTATTGATCTTGAGTCATATAGTGGGGGGTAAGTGGACATAACCGGGTGGGAAGTAGAAGTTGGCTACAAATGGGAGGAACAGGGTGAGAATGTTGAAACTCTCCACCTCTACAGAATCAGTCTTTGTCCCAAGAGATTTGGTAATAACCTGCTTCTTCGGAGCAGGTATGGAGAGTTACCAGGTATGGTGTTAATAGTTAAAGCGGAACTACCACCCGACACAATCTTTAGCTTCACTATAAGTCCCCATCTGGAGAATAATTACCTTATTTAATAGATTGCTCTCTTCCCCGACTAACAGGTAGGATGGAGCGCGGACATCTTGCCTTTGTGACGTCCACTCACCTGCACTGTCACAATGGCAAGATGTCCGCGCTCCGTGCTACTGTCAGCCATAGAAGAGAGCAGAAATATATTAAATCAGGTAATTATTCTGGTGACTAGCGCTACTAAGCAGATAGTCGCCAGATGGGGACTTAGTGAAGCTAAAGATTGTGTCAGGTGGTAGTTCCGCTTTAACAAAAATGTTACTAAAAGTTTATATACTTATGTTTCTTTGTGACAATTTTATAGATACTTTGGTGCATATTCAAAACTGGAGTTATCCTGGAGTAAACCAACTGCACCATAAGGGACAAAAATAACCATTTGTAAATTCCAATGCACTTGAATAGAGCTTTTTAACCCCTTGAATGGCAGAGAGGTCTCCAGTTCATTGAAAAGCCAATGTATTAATTAGCAATCCATAGAAGTCCTCTTTCTCATTCACTGGGTTAAAAGCCCAGTTTAATTTAACATACGTGTTTATTTGTCCCCTATGGTGCAGCTGGTTTACTCCAGAGTAACTCCAGTTTGTGTTTATAAATATGGGCCTTTGTTTGTTACATCAGTTTTATATATCCACCCCGTGCTCGTAAAATGGTTACTACCTTACTTGGTGTGTTTGACCAGTGTACCAGAAAGGGGATCACAGGTATGAACAATTTGTGGGACTAATGCTAAGTGTGTTCCCACTCATATACCTAGATACTGATATCCCAACTCCTTAATGTGTGACGGTATACAAGTGTATTATTATTATTTTTTATTTTATTTATGGTTGTTTTTGATGTAGAAATTGACTATCCAAAAATAATTTATTAGAATTAAAAAAAAAAAAACATAAACAAAATCAAGAATGGTAATAATACATTTGTCACACATGAAGGAGTTGGCATATCAGTTCCTGGGGTTTATGAGAGAGAACCCCCTGTTCCTGGGGTATATGAGAGAGAACAGACTTAGAGTTAGGCACCTTTCTGGTACAACGGCCTAGCACAAAAGGTGAGTTTATTGACATTTTAAGCACATTGCATGTATGAATGTTCTTACCTGTAAGATATATAGACTATTCATTTTTTTTCTCTTTGTACATGGTTAAGTATCATCTCCTTCAGACTAATGTTCAATGAAAAGTGGGGTCATTATGGGGCAAACCAATTCACCATTGTGGACAAATACAAATTCCCACTGTTAAAACACAAACAAATGATATGTATAATTTGTATTTTTTTTTTGGAGTGTTTTTTTCTCCTGAGTAAAACAAGGGTACTGGGTACTCCCATTGCTGAAAGGTGTTTTATTCAAAAGTTGTTACAGCTCAAACTTGAATTTTTTAGGTGCAGTATCACAGTGGCTTAAAACTGTACAGTGGCACTGTTGCTACACCATCCTGTGGACACCTCTGGTCAGTTGAACATAAATCTCCATAGGATAGTATAGCAATAGTGCACCTAAAATATCAAGTTTGAGCTGCAATACCTGTTGCATAAAACACTTTTCATCAGTGGGAGCACCCTTGTTTTACTCAGGGGGATAAAACCCTGCAACATATATTTTTTCATATTTTATTTATTACTAGAACTTTAAAATTGGATTAGATCTGCATTACAGGCCTATCTAATGTTCAAGGTGTTAGAAGATCCATTTAAGTTAATGGGTATTTTGGTAATTTGCATTGGTCCTCTATGGTATAATTGATCTGACCTAGAATTACTCCAGTAGTGTGAAGAAACCTGGACTGAGGCAGAATAAAATGTATCTCGGTAGATAAGCACAACAAATAAGATGCAAAAATACGTATATAGCTATACCAGTCTGCTGTAATTAAGAGAAAAATATTCCCATAGCTGTAGTTCAGCTTTAAAAGAATGAATGAAACTGAAAAAATTAATAACCATAATTAATTAATCACACGTCCAGAAAATCACTTGTCTCTCCACCTTCTTAGTCAGCTAAAACCTATCCATTTCCAACAGAGGGTTGGAATAAATTGATAGATAATTAAATCCTTTCTAGATGGAAGATCCCGCTGACAGGAGGAGGATAAGTCCTCTAACAGTGACCTAAATATGTGATCTTCTGGGTCTTCCCTTCTTGGACCATTGTTTAAAATGTTTATCTTTGTGGCCATTATTGAAATACACCACGGTATACCAAATACAAATGGCTGTCAAAGTATCACAATTCAGGCAGTTAATTTGTGTAAGTGCTCTATAATCAAAACCAGGAGCGGCATCTTTATTTCCATGCACTTTTTAAAAGAACCGTAAACTTCTTTTTAGTGCTGATTTACAAGGCTTTTTAGTGCTGAGTAAAACAAAGGTACTCCCACTGCTGGTATTTTTTTCATTCAAGATAAATTCTATTTCAAACTGATAACAGTGCCAACTGGTGTCCAAAAAAGTAAATCCTATATAATAATTCACTAAGGATGTTTGTCAGAAGCCATCATACGCAGTAGAGACTGCCCAAACGCACAGAATGCTGGGAGTTCTGTGCTGGGAGCATTCTGTGCTTTTCTGCCAGTCTCTACAGTGCATGACTGTGCGGCGGTAGTACGCAGAACAGGATCGGCCTTTTAACCCTTTGAGTGCCGGAGGGGTACGCAACGCATTGCAAAGCAACATCACCCAGAACTTGGCCTGTATACACGGGCTTTTACACTAGTTATTTTTATAATGCACTCTATGGAAGAGAGAGATTACAGCTTTCCACAGTGATAGGAACAGCACCACCTAATGACCACAATAGAAAATTACAGTTTGGTAATAATAGTAATAATAATAATAATGAGCTGTGCCCTTGTTTACGCAGCAGGAAAAAGGAAAATGTTCTTTATGAACTATCTCTTGAGTGTTTTTAGTAACCCTTTGAGTGCCAGACAGGTATGCAAATGAATTGCAAAGCAATGCCTTTCGTACCCCTCTGGCACTCAAAGGGTTGAATGTAGTTTTTCTGCTTAATGCTTACTGTACCTTCTATATCCTGACACAGGTAACCTCTCTGCAAATCACAGACTTGGAAGCAGCTGCCACTACTTCAGATCTGCAGTGCATTCATACCACTTCAGGTAACAAATGGGATAAAAATGATCTTATATCACAGGGGTAAGCCACCCTTGTCCTCATAAGCTATCAGCTACCATAAGATACCTTCCAGATATACATGTTCAGAATATCTCTGCTTAAAGTGGTCCTGACACCTGAATACACGTTTAGTTTGTTTTCAGATAATTAAAATTTACCTATAGGTTGTAGGTTGTACTGGACATTTTCTGTAAAATAAAGTACTTTTTGAGAAATTAACCTTTATATTTTGATGGCACAGTGGAGAATTATATACTATTTATCTGCACAGTTTGCTAATTTAGTTCTCTTTTGAGGCCAAGCTATTTGAAATGTCCAAAGTGTGGGCTTTGCCTAGATTCACTCATAGCATAGTGTGTGGTAATATTTAACCTTTTGAGCCAGAGTGGTACCCAATTCATTGTAAAACAATGTGTTGGACACACCTCTGGCACTCAAATGGTTAACCCGCACCATTATAGACAGGTTTTTTTTACTTCTTTTTTAAAATTAACAAATCTGATCTTAGGCTGACAGGTCCACTTTAAAGACGAATAAGAATGCATAATAATACCCCCCCACTTATCTTCATCTGTGCCGAGAATCCTAATGGCCACTATGATTGCATTATGTGTAGATTAGTCTCCAAAATGAATCTTTAATTAGCACTGGACATCATGTCCATGGAGGTAGACATGATTCTTTATTACAGGCTCTAAGACCAAAAATTCCTTTCTCCATGGATATGCTGTCTATTTCTAATTAAAGATTGAGTCTGCAGAATCAATCAATTCAGAATTGTGATGTCATTAATATTTTCTGCACAAGTTAAGATAAGAGGGAGTTTTTATTAGGAGATGTGTTCCTTTAATCCTTTGAGTGCCAGAGGGGTAGGCAATGCATTTCTTTGCATTGTATAACCCTCTGGCACTCTAATGAATCCAGCTGTGCTTAACCCTTTGAGTGAAAGATCTACATGTGCTGAAGTAGAGAGAGCCTGACAACATGCACTGTTGATAGCTTATGAAGACCAGGGTAGGCTTCCCTTTCTCTAGCAGATGGAGAGAATAGTAAGCAGACCAGTAAGGACAAGCTTACTAAATAATACAAACTCTTGAATCCAGTTTGCTAAAGATAACACTTCTTTACTAAGGGCCATATGATAAAAAGTAAAGTGGAGGAGTTCTGAGGAAAACCACTTTCACTGTAGGGGGTAATGAGAAATTCCCAGTGACCTAAATGGGGGTTTAAAGACGTCTCAAAGGTATTAAAATTCCCATTTAAATCAATGGGAATCTGGGGAATCTAAAACTTCTCCATTATAGTGCAATTGTTTACTCAGGAACTCCTCCACTTTACCTTTGAACATATAGACCACGCATACTATATACATCATCACCAAATAGAAAGGCAGCTGGAGCTTCATTCTTTTATTTTATGGCAAGTGTAACCTTTTTGGTGAGCTAAATAATTTTCTTGTGTTTCTTTCCATATATTTAATAACAATAACCCCTTGGTGCAAGAAATATCTCCAACTGTTTGCTTTGCAAGACATTTGCAATATAGAGATCTGTATGAACACCATATGGCACCACTAATGAAAAAAAAAACAACAGTTTAAATTGTAATAACTTTGGAATTATGTCTCCCATCCTGTTTTACACCACAGGAAAAGCAACAGAACATATTTTCTCATAAAAAAGGTTATTTGTGCTTTATGTTGGGGATGGGCAAACTGCAGTCCTCCAGTTGTTGGACTAAAACTCCCATTATACTCAGCTGACCGTTAGACAGATTTAGATGATGGGAGTTGTAGTTCAGCAACAGCTGGGGGGCCTTGGGTTGCCACAACCTGGTTTTTAAATGTTTCTCTATCCTTGTAGAGTCTTCTGGCAATTGTATTGTGGAGACTGATTCTGTACCTGGAACTAGCACGCAGACAGAAGGTGCAGCACAAAGTAATCCAAGTCCTAAGCCATCAAGGAAGAGGTCACACAGTGATCCAGTAATTCGGGACCTTCCTGCAAAAGGTACACCAGGACATAAAATGCCCCACATCCTGTAACCCTGCAGGATATGTTGGTACTTTATAAATCAGAGTTAACATAGCTGGGTCAGGTATTCTGTAAAGCTGTTTGTTACCTTATAATTGCTGTAGAAGACCACTCACTGATACCTGTGGTGATGCAGTCGAAGTAAAACAGTTAAAGAGGTCTTGCCACTTTGAATTAAAGTTTTAGCATCTGAAAACATAATGTACAGATGCCTATGTTGCATGTTATATCGCAAGATAACAAGTGCACACCATTATAACTGGATGGTCATAAGAAGCTACAACATATATGCTGGATGCCAGTAAGAATGGGCACTGCAGATCCACCAAACATACAGGATCGATGATCTCACAGCACACCAAGATTTTCAGAAGTATACAGAATTTGTGTCAACATGTTGGCATCTTACATTACGTCCTCATCTGGACACTCCTTTATGTCCTGGCATGAGATGCACTAAGGTTCAGTAAGAGGCTATGATAACAATATTGTGTCATATTTGCATTGATGACATTTCAACATATGCACAAAGTTATCTTCGCTATCACATGCCTGTGAATCTGCCGCAAATATGCTGAATTTGCCATGAATTCGCCATGTGTTTGCCAGGTTTAAGAGCTTGCAAACCAGGCACACTTTGTAGACCGTTCCAATGAAGTATTAATATTTAGATCGCATGATTTCTGCTCAAGAGGCAACTTTAGGAAGGTATATCTCTCAAACCATAAAGGTTTGAGAGATAAGCCTTACATAGTTGTCCATTTTTTTTGGTGCCTACAATATTAAATGTAAAAGTAAGTATTACTATCTCTTTAAACTCTGATTAATGTATAGCTCTATATAGGAATATATTTATTTATTTATAAAAGCACTTTCATATTATGCAGGAATGGAAACTGTAAGAGCTGTATGTATAAAAAAAATTACAATAAAGGGGCAGTTTCTCCCTACAAATCCTACAAATATAAAAATCTTAATTCAGTATTGAGGAAGTTATCTCTGACACTCCTAAATGGCGTCACAAACCTTCAATGGGCAGTGCCTCCTAGATGAAAAAATAATTTTGTAAATAAATATAGCATTGGGGAGCATATCCCTAAAAGTACTAAATGGCCTCAGGAACCATACATATGCATATTTGTATATATATTGTGACAGAGTCCAGGACCATCTATATGTCAGCCATAAGCTACAACAAGCAGTTTATCTTAGCGATTAAAGGGTTAAGTTTTGTCTTTTGCCTCTGCTAACACACCTGCTCCTGGTTAATTAGCTCAGACCTATATAATAGGTCTGAAAGAGCAGGGTGTGGTCAGACTGCACTGGGATAGTGTGTTTGGAGACCTGCAAGCTGTCTGTCTACCTCTGAAACCAAGGAATAGTGAGCAAGCTTCTGAACTGAAAAGATTGCATGTCTACTGATTTTGTTTTTTGTACTGGAACCCAGAGTAGCTGGGTCAGTAACTGGTAGTGAGGGAACTACTGTGAGTTAGCCTCCTGAAAGGAATAGGCCTGTTTATTTCTGTACTTTTTTATTTGGTGTCAAAAACCTGTTTGATTTAAAGGGGAAACATACCCTAAAATTGGAAAGAGACTTTTCTTTTGTTGTTGCTGTTACAATAAACTGCATTGAAGTTACAACCTCCTGTCTGTCCTGACCGTGTTTGAAGGGACCTTAACACAAGTGGTGTCAGAAGTTGGATTGCTTCTTGTACTGGCTCCGCTGTCAAAAAAGCCTTAAAGGTACAGAACTCACAGAAAATGGAGGATGTTGTAAATGCCCTACTGCAGGCTACTGTTGTGCAACAAGAGAGCTACAAGCATATGTTGCAGCCTCAACAGTAACCCAACAAGAGACCAACAGGCTCCTGGCCTTGCAAATTGGAGCTCTGACTGAGGCACAGAAAGCAGGTCATGCTCTGCTTAAATATATCCTGGAATGCTTTTCTATGCAGGGAGCACCTGCACGAACAGGAGGTGACCGCAATATACGGGCAAGCAGTTGCCTGCAGAAAATGACTCCAGACGATGATGTGGAGACCTATCTGCTGGCATTTGAACGAACAGCCAGACGTGAAGCCTGGCCTCCACAACAGAGGGCAGGAATTATTGCTCCTTTTCTCCTAGGAGAAGCACAAAAAGCATATTATGACCTAGAAGAGGAAGCCGCTGCAGACTACCCACGACTAAAAGCTGAAATTTTGGCCTGGATGGGCTTGACTGTGACTGTGAGAGCCCAGCTCTTCTATGAATGGCGGTTTAAAGAGGGACAGGCTCCCAGATCCCAGATGTTTGACCTAATTCATCTGGCCTGGAAATGGCTCAGACCAGAAACACAGAGTCCTGCCCAGATGGTAGAAACCCTGGTGCTTGAGAGATATTTGAGAGAGCTTCCCAGTGGCCCTCGTGAATGGGTCAGTCAAGGTAACCCCACGAATTATGATAGCATGGTGGCTCAGGTGAAAAGGTACTTGTCTGCAAAGGACTTGGAAAAATCTTCAACTAAGTCGCTTGGGATGAACCAGAGACCAAAGATCCAAAGGAGCGAACCTGAAGCTGAGTTCAGATCCGGAGCACATCTGCACAAAATAGACTCCAAGAACCACACTCCTATGAGAGACGAAACCCCATAACCTGCTTTGAGTGTGGTGGAAAAGGACGTGTCAGGGCCAAGTGCCCTAACCTTCCAGAGCCGATACAGTGTGGGTTAGGGGAAACTCCCCATGAGTTTTGTGGACTATGTTTGGCAGGCATAGTGGAAGGTTCACATACCTTCACAGTATCAGTCCAGATGAACAACCAGGATGTACAGGCACTAGTTGACTCTGGTAGTGCCTTAACTCTGGTAGCAGGGGGCTTAGTCAAGCCTACTCACATACAAAAGCATAAAACAATGGGGGTACTTTGTTTTCATGGGAGGACTGTACATTATCCTACTGCCAACATAGAGTTGTTTTTGCAGGGTAGGCTGGTTAAAATCTCAGCAGTTGTTGTACTGCAGTTACCCTATTCCCTAGTCATAGGAAGGAACTTTCCTGGCTTCCACACCCTTTTACAGGCCCAAATGGTGTTAAAACAGGGTAAACCTGAGGGCAAAGAAGAAGGCAGTGGTATCCACAAAATTTTTCCCTTTACCCACCCCGACTTGTATGTTGCTAACCCAAAAAGAGTTAAAACCAGACGGGAGCATAGCGGGAACAAGTTAAGGTTTAAAAATGCCGTAAATGAAGTGGTGTTGAATGAGCGTGGGAAACGTACTAGTAAAGGTGTGGCCACACAATATGATGCAGACGATATAGTGGGTGAACAAAGGGAATCTGACACAGAACAAGGCAGAGAGTCCAGTGGGAGTGATCCAAGAACATTGGGCACTACCAGTGCTATGGGCGAGACCAGGCAAATGATCCCTTGTTGCAAAATGCTAGGAGCAGAGTTGTAGAGGTGAATGGAGTGCCTGTAGAGGGTCAACCAGGAAGGGGTTATCCCTATTTCATTCTCAAGAATGACCTCCTTTACAGAGTAACCACAGATGAAGGCCAGGAGATCGAACAGCTAGTTGTGCCTTCCTCTTATACCCAAAAGGTGCTTGATTTTTCCGATTCTCATATCTTGGGGGGGACACTTGGGGGGGTGAAAAAACTCAAGAACGAGTGCTTAGATGGTTCTTTTGGCCAGGGGTATATGAGGAGGTTAAAAAGGTATTGTGCTCCTTGCCCAGAATGCCAGCTATCTTCCCCAAAACCCAGATTAAGGGCCCCACTCATACCCCTCCCAATAACTGATGTGCCCTTTGAAAGGATTGGCATGGACTTGGTAGGTCCGTTGGAGAAATCTACTCGAGGACACCAGTATATTTTAGTGATTCTCGATTATGCAACTTGATATCCTGAGGTCATTCCACTGCGCAAGGCTAATGCCAAAAATATTGCAAAGGAATTGGTCCATGTTTTTTCACAGGTTGGTATACCAAAAGAAATACTTACGGACAAGGGTACCCCTTTCGTTTCCCGTATTATGAAGGAGTTATGTCAGCTGTTTGCCATACGTGCTTTGAAAACCTCTGTATACCACCCCCAAACGGACGGGCTGGTAGAAAGATTTAACCGCACCTTAAAAGGGATGTTGAGAAAAGTGGTTAGTAGGATGGAAAGGATTGGGACCTACTGCTTCCCTACTTATTGTTTGCTGTCCAAGAGATTCCCCAAAGCTCCACTGGCTTCTCCCCTTTTTTGCTTCTATATGGTAGGCACCCCAGGGGATACAAGACATCCTTAGAGAAACATGGGAGGAACAGGGAGTCCCGGGGACTAATATGGTACAACATGTGGAACAAATACAGGAGTGTATGGCCCGAATTGTTCCTCTTGTTCGCCAGGACATGGAACAGACTCAGGGTGCCCAGAAATTCCACTATGACCAGAAGGCTATAGTGAGAGAGTTTAAAAGGGGTGACTGGGTAGTGGTTCTAGTCCCCACAGCAGAAAGTAAACTTCTCGCTCAGTGGCAGGGACCCAAAGAAATTCTGGAAAAAATAAGTCCTGTAAATTATAAGGTTAGTCAGCCAGATCGCCGTAAGGAGGAGGCGGTGCTTCATATAAACCTTCTTAAACCGTGTAGGGATAGGGAAGCCTGTGCAGTTGTGGTGGGCGACCTAAAGGATGACTCCCTGGACCCTGAACAGCCTATGGCAGTTTCTACAGAGCTGACACTTGAACAAGCAGAGGAAGCTAGGAGCATGGTTGAGAGGAATAAGGATGTCTTCTCTCCAATCCCTGGCAGAACCCAGGAAATAGCCCATGACATTATTACAGAGTGTCACGGTTTGTTATGACTCTCAGACACAGAGTTAAGATAAAAACACAACTTTATTGAAAAGTTTAAAGGGAACCCTTGCGGGTAGCATTCACATTCGACATTTAAACGCAATACACAATAATAGAGTGTAGTGGTAGCAGAATGTAGGACAGGCTCTACCGGTCTTGCCAATACCGGGTAAGGCAACCATAGGTTGGTACAGGATGGAATTGGTTCTACCGGCCTTACCAATAGACCGGGCAAGGCAGCCTGGGAGACTAGTATCACGAGGAGAAAAGGCTTTAGCTGTCCTGCCAATATACCGGGCAGGACAGCCTTGAGACTAGTACACAGAGTAGTGAGGCTCTACCGGCCCTGCCAATGTACCGGGCAAGGCAGCCTTAAGACTGGTACAACGAGTATAGAGGCTCTACCGGCCTTGCCAATACCTGGTAAGGCAACCTTAGACTGCACAGGATAGGATAGGTTCTACCGGCCTTACCAATATACCGGGCAAGGCAGCCTTAGACTGCAAGACTGGAACATAGGCAAAGCTGACCTCAGCGACTGACCAAAGATGTAACAACCAGTCGCATATGATGGACAACAGAGGCCTGCTGGACTGTCAAGCTGTAATAAGCTCCCAATGCAACAATGGAGCGAACCAGTACCTGCGTACGGGAGTGACAACCTCTACTGGTGCAATAAGCAGCCAGTGTCCTAGGAGTGAACCAGTACCCGCATACTGGAGGAACACAATCTCTACCGGTGCTAACTGGGCACAACAAGCCACCGGTGCGAAGGGAGCGAACCAGTACCCGCGTACTGGAGAGACCTAAACACCACTGGTGCTGTCTAGGACTGAACAAGCAGCCGGTTCAATATGGAGCGAACCAGTACCCACGTACTGGAGTGACAGAATATCTCTATCGGTGCTGTCCAGGATTGAACAAGCAGCCGGTTTACATGGAGCGAACCAGTACCCGCGTACTGGAGTGACATTACCTCTACCGGTGCAAAATAGCAGCCGGTCGTACATGGAGTGAACCAGTACCCGCGTACTGGGGAGACACTAACACCACCGGTGCTGTCTAGGACTGAACAAGCAGCCAGTTAACGTGGAGCGAACCAGTACCCGCGTACTGGAGTAACACAATCTCTACCGTTGCTGTGAGAGACTGAAAAGGCAGCCGGTTAACGTGGAGCGAACCAGTACCCACGTACTGGAGTAACACAATCTCTACCGGTGCTGTTTAAGACTGAGCAAGCAGCTGGTTAACGTGGAGCGAACCAGTACCCACGTACTGGAGTAACATGACCTCTACCGGTGCAACAAGCAGTCGGTTGTAGATGGAGCGTACCAGTACCCGCGTACTGGAGTACACCTTCAAGAGAGTGAAAATGTCGCCCCAGTGACAGGAGGAGAGAGAGACGCTCTGCAGGCAATCCAGGAGCAGGAACACAGCCAGTCAGGACAGGAACTGAATCACCATGGCAGGCAACCGGATCAGGAACAGCAACCCCAACCGGATCAGGAACGGAAGCTGGAACCGAGAAAGCTGTCAGGCAGGAACTCAGGCGATCACAGGAGAGCAAGAGGTAACACGGCCCAGGAAGTTCAGGAACACAATGCAGGTGCAGGCGACATAGAGACAACACGAAAGGGCACCCAAAGGGTGCCCAAGCTCCGTCTAAATAGGCAATACAGGGCGGGCTGTAGGCAGGCAGCCAATGGAAAGCCCCTTCATGTAACTGACAGAGAAAGGCAGCAATCACGGGCACCGTGATGCGGAGCCAGGGGTTACCATTAGGGCTAAATCATACAGAATTCCTGAGGCAAGAAGTGAAGCTGTAAGGGCTGAGGTCAAGAAAATGCTTGAACTCGGGGTGATTGAACCATCTCAAAGTAATTGGTCCAGCCCAGTAGTTCTAGTACCCATGCCTGATGGGTCTATTAGGTTTTGTAATGATTTCAGAAAGTTAAACGAAGTTTCAAAGTTTGACAACTACCCCATGCCCCGGGTGGAATAGTTGGTAGAGAGATTAGCAAATTCCAGGTTTTTCTCTGTATTGGATCTGACAAAAGGTTATTGGCAGATACCATTATGTGAGCATGCCAGAGAGAAAACAGCATTTGCTACACCTGATGGTCTATTCCAGTATAGAATAATGCCTTTTGGTCTGCATGAAGCCCCAGTGACATTTCAGAGGTTAATGGATAAATTGCTCAGACCTCATGCCCAGTATACAGCTGCCTATCTGGATGACGTTATAATTCATAGCACAGACTGGGACTCACACACCTGTGTAAAGTAGAAGCGGTGTTGGACACCTTCAGAAAGGCTGGGCTAACGGCTAACCCATCTAAGTGTCGTATTGGGTTGGCAGAGACCAAGTACCTGGGTTACGTGGTTGGTAGAGGGTTAGTAAAACCCCAGTTTGACAAAGTGGGGGGCCATACAGAACTGGCCTCTGCCCCTTAGGAAAAAGCAGGTTAGGGCCTTTCTGGGACTGGTTGGTTATTACCGCCGGTGTATACCGCATTTTGCTACCAGAGCTTGTCCCCTCACTGACCTCATTAAAGCAAAATGTCCAGACATGGTGAGGTGGGACAGCAAAGCAGAGGACTCCTTTTTGGATCTTCGCTCTGTGCTGTGCCAACAACCTATCCTGGTGGCACCTGACTTCAAGAAAGAATTCTTCTCCGAGGTAGGTTTGGGGGCGGTACTTTCACAGTACATAGACGGAGAAGAGCATCCCGTCTTGTACTTGAGCCGGAAACTGTTGCCCAGAGAGCAGAGCTATGCGGTGGTCGAAAAGGAGTGTTTGACTATTAAGTGGGCTATGGACACTCTTAAGTATTATTTGCTTGGTAGACGCTTTACACTGATCACTGACCATGCTCCCTTATGGTGGATGCACACCAACAGGGACAGAAACTCCAGGGTCCTGATATAGTTTCTGTCCTTACAACCGTTTAAGTTCTTTGCAGCACCGGGCTGGTTTGCTTCATGGTAATGCTGATGCTCTATCTAGGGCGCATGGCCTTGCGGCGGTGGCAGTTTCCCACGCCTGTGTTAAGCTGGGGAGGGGGATATGTGACAGAGTCCAGGACCATGTATACGTCAGCCATAGGTTACAACAAGCCGGTTATCCCAGCGATTAAAGGGTTAAGTTTTGTCTTTTGACTCTGGTAACACACCTGCTCCTGGTTAATTAGCTCAGACCTATATAGTAGGTCTGAAAGAGCAGGGTGTGGTCAGACTGCCCTGGGATAGTGTGTTTGGAGACCTGCAAGCTGTCTGTCTGCCTCTGAAACCAAGGAATAGTGAGCAAGCTTCTGAACTGAAAAGATTGCATGTCTGCTGATTTTGTTTTTTGTACTGGAACCCAGAGTAGCTGGGTCAGTAACTGGTAGTGAGGGAACTACTGTGAGTTAGCCTCCTGAAAGGAGTAGGCCTGTTTATTTCTGTACTTTTTTTATTTGGTGTCAAAAACCTGTTTGATTTAAAGGGGAAGCATACCCTAAAATTGGAAAGAGACTTTTCTTTTGTTGTTGCTGTTACAATAAACTGCATTGAAGTTACAACCTCCTGGCTGTCCTGACCGTGTTTGAAGGAACCTTACCACAATATTCAACATTATCTGAATTTCTCTGGAACATCCATGTTCAGCTGATATAATTTTTTATGCATTTTGCTTCCTTTAAAACTCACTCTGATTATTTAAAAAAAAAAATGCCAACGTCACTAGATTAAATCTGAATGAACATCCTGAGAAGGCGGAGTGCGATATGAGAAGCTTACATCATCAGAGTAGAAGAAATTGAGAGCAAAGACTTTCCCATTTTTATATTTTTCTGAATATGTTACTGTATGTTTCATTCTAGGAGGCACTGCCCCTTTACAAATGTACAGTTAATTTAATAAATATCTAACATTTTCTGCAACCTGTAAATTCAGCTGATCACCATTTAAGTGTTCTACTTATGATCAAAAACCAAGCCCACTGAAAGAAATTTGAAGGAACAGCATGAGGTGAGAGGGCTAGATGGGATTCACCACAGAGCAGGGAATGAGAGCAATGGCTTTACCCAACGTCTTATATTGCTATGACAATGAGCCTTGAAGGCAAAAGCAAAAATACAGGGGTCGTAGGCAAACTTCCCTTCACCAAGAGGTAGGCATTCAGAGAGCCCTAATTTATCCCTTTAGTCTCCACATACCAATCATATTTTTTTTTTCTTTTACATTCCATCAAGGAAGCAGAAGGCCGTGTCCATTGGGTGACATTTTTTGTTTTGTTCTGTTTTCTCTGACATGCCCATGGTATGCACTTGAGGGGTGGTTATACTTTCTGTGCTATAATAACCATTTTCCAGTTTTCTGCACAATCTTAATAGGTGAGAATATAGGTACTACTATCTCTATACTTCCTCAGCCTGGGAAGTCCTAACTGGAATGCTTCACCCTTTTATATTATCGGAGGGATTTTACTGGGAGCTCAGCTGCCTGTATCCTTGTGATTATATGATTAATGTGGGACATCCCACAGCCAGGATAACAAATTAATGGTGGGGGCAGGTGGGAAGAAGGTTTTAAACACTACATTTCTTACTATTTTGCCACCTTAGGCGATACTGCTGATTCCGCTTTGGATCCAGAGCTGGCAGGGAAGGGAAATGGATGAATTCATCCAGGATTATGTGCGTATGTGTGTGTTGTGCACGCATCCACTTAGTGTCATGCATCTCTTTTTTTGTTATGAAGCAGGGGCAATGTTTCTTTACTCCCGCCCAGGAGACTTTGTGCAATTAATAACAGATGGGGATGTTTCTAATCAGACGGTGCCCGTATTGTAACAGAACTCACTGGTATTTAAATGTGCATTTTCACTTTTATTTAGGCACGTTTTACAACCTATTACTAAGTGATGCACTTATATTTGACAGGAAGTCCTGAAGGCTGTTATCCAATCAGAAACCTCCTTCTCAGTAGTTTCTCAATCTCTAATATGGGAATACTTGATGATCCATAAGTATCAGACAGGATGGACTTGTGCTTACACTTCATCTTGTGGAGTTTTTTTGTCAGCCTTGTAGGAATTTAGTGAGATCAGCCAGTCCATTGATTTATATATTTGTTTTACTGCTTGTTTGCTTTCTTTTCTTCTGTGTGGGAGAGTGATGGTGTAAACATGTGAGGAATAGCATCCTTTATGGGTGTAGTTACTAGGGTTTCTCTTTCCTTTCTTTCCTCTTTGTGTAATGTGGAAGCAGGTTACCATGTCAGAGTCCAGGGAGGGAGGGGTCAGGCATTGTTCCAAAAGAGAACAAATGCATTAGATGCAAGAATAACTTATTTAACACTCAAGCTAAATATTGTTCAAATTGTGCTACTGCTACAGTATGTTCGGGGACAGCTCCCACAATAGGGGCAGAGTCCTCACTTCATAAAACTTAAACCAGACTCTACTACCAATGTAATTTTACGAACGAGGGTGTGTGTGTGTGAAATGCTCAGTCAAATATATCCAATCCACCATAGAATTATCAAAATACTATTGCCCATGTGGTAGACAAGTGGTTTTCTGATCAACCATGCATTTCTAGTAGAAGAGCAGCCTCTATCGTAGGAGATTACAACTAAAAAGTAAACAACACCCCTACATATTGATTTTCATCCTTTCATTATAACAAGTAGTCATCAGAAAAGGGGTTCACTTTTAAAACGTCACTGGCGACTATACAGTGGATTCAGAATGTTGCTGTGATTAAAATGTCGACATGAGAATCTCGCAGTGCAGGAAATTGTGAAATTCTCAATGTCGCAGCAATGTCAGAACGAGCAGCACTCCAACTCCCATCATCCTTCTCAATCTGGCTCATTGCTTTCCCGACTCTCTCTCTGTCCCCTTCTGCACATAACTTCTTCTCAATTTGGCTGAGCACTGCCTCGGCTCTCTCTCCCCTGTCATTCTGCACGCTAACCACTTCTTTTTATTGTCGGGGGGCTCTGGGGGTACAGCACACTGTTAGTCCAGCTGCTTGATAAAAGATTATTACTGTGTGGTAGGTCTTCTTTGAATACATGTCTGCAGAGCCCCAGGTAACCATGACATTTGTCAGACTGTATGTAATGTGTGACTTTGATCAAATGAAATATATATAAGCCGAGGCAGCGCTCAGCCAGATTGAGACATTATGTGCAGAAGGGGAGACAGAGAGCTGGGGCAGCGATGAGCCAGATTGAGACGTTATATGCAGAAGGGGGGAGAGAGAGAGAGCTGGGGCAGCGATGAGCCAGATTGAGAAGAGGTTATGTGCAGTAGGGGAGGGTGAGTGCCTGGGCAGTGGTAAGGATGGTGGGAGTTGGAGTGCTGCTCGTTCTGACACTGCTGCTCGTCCTGACATTGTAGCATTCAGTCAGACTGAGAATTTATGTGAGAAGAGGCTATGTGTAGAAGGGGAGAGAGAGCCGGAGCAGCGATGAGCAAGATAGTAAGGATGATGGGAGTTGGAGTGCTGCTCGTTCTGACATTGTAGGTGACATTTCATGCTGCGACATGAGAAACTCACTCTTACCTGCACTGCAAGATTTTCATGTCATCATTTTAAACAGAGCGACATTCTGAATGCACTGTATAGTCACACGCTCTTTTGCATGCAATGTTTCAAAAGGATACCCAGAAGAGGAGTGAGGCAATTTGTCTGAAGTGGGTGATGATGACTCACAATCTGCAAAATAACTAATAAGAGCAGTCTGTCACTACTTTTCCTAAATATAACCAGTTAGAACAACTCATCATGGATGAATGTAACACTCCAAAACATAAAATATTTGTTTCAAAACCCCTAAATCTAGCCTAGATGAATGGAGAAATCGTCCAGCCATGAATGGACCCATTTAATTACTTTCTAAACATATTACTATACCTTTTCAGAATGCAGTAGTAAGGATGCATCAGATAAAAGTTTTAAAATTGTCAGAAAAATGGTCTTTATGGGCATGGAGCTATTTTACACAGTTGTGGCCATTGTATGGGAATGCAGAGCTTTAGAAACGTGGAAAGTATGTTTGATATAGGCAATCTAAAAAAGATGCCCCTAAACAGGAGCTTGTTCACATGGTCACTCAACTATAGGAAGCTACAGTTTACACTGCTGATGCAGCTCCTTACATAGAACGTCACCAAGATGTACAGTAACTTTGGTGGCTAGTCTCTGGAATCTATGGTTAAAAATCTGAGCAGCATATGTGATGCCCAAGAAGTCCATACTAGCTATACCTTCTCAAGGCAACATTTTGTTTGGGCCAGAATGGGACAAGATGATTAGTCAAGCAACAAGAGGGAAAGTACCCTGTTGCCACAAAAGCCACCTGATTGCTTTGATCCCCAAAAAGAAAGGGAGTATTCTCTCCTTTAGACTCGATGAATACATCTCTCAAATAATCCGCTTCATCATCTGCATTCTTCAGATATCCAGCAAAACTGAAAAGAAAAAAAAAAAACATTCAATAGAGAACCAACATTTCTGATGATTCAGTGGTCTGGAATTCCAAATTTGCTTCCATTCCTTTCTACCAAACAGTTTTTTCATGTACAGAGAGCCAGACTTAAGTCACTGGCTTTCAATCAGGCCATTCTTTTCAGGAGTAATTGTCCCCATCTTTATTCAAATCTTTTATCTTTCTTCAAAACTTTTTGTATTTCCCGAAAAAGACGGTTTCCATCCAGTACAGAACTTTTGAGCACTGAACAAGTTCCTGAGGGTTTCTAACTTCAAAATGGAATCCATACAGTATTTATTTGCTGCCATGAAACAAAACACATTTTTGACATCTCTGGACATCTGACTCTTACCTGTAAAATCCAGTTTGCCCAGATTACCATTTTTATCTCAGATTTTCTTTTCAATAGCAACATTCAGTTTGTGGAACTACCCTTTTACTTTGCCTATAGCACAAAGGCAACACCATTACAAAGATGATGGCTCCACTAGTAGATTTTATATGCACAAGAGGAATCTGTATTACACTTGCATGATCAAGGCCAATTGGAGTCAAATTCTGCCACGGGAGGTGAGGCTAGATAGCATCATAATGTTACAACTTATACTGTAAGTCACATCAATGCAGCCCCAGCCATGGAACAAGACACACTTTTCCTGGGAATCTGCCCTAATAAATACATATGATTTACTACATTTACTGAGAAAATAAAGTAGCCTCACAGTGACCTAGCACTTCTATCATGCTTGCTGGTTTTACCCTTTGTGTGCCAGAGGGGCATCCAAAAAGTATGATTTAAGCGCAGGCTCACTGTAATCCTGCTCCATTTTCTCAGTGTTTGCAGTAAGAAAGTAGTGAGGTGGGACTCAAGCTTATGCATCTGGAGCCTGGACATTACATTAAGCTTATATACCTGCTGTCTGAGCTTCTGTCCATCCTCACATCGTGCATGACATGACGACAACATATGATGTTGCAGTAATTTACTATGACCCTGCTCCACCCTCTCCTCATATAATGAGCCAATAATGGGGAGGTGTGGAGCCATTTGAGTTATTTAGCCAATGAGCGGCTGTATCAAATCAAGGAGACTGGCTCATCTGTATGGCCATGCCATTTACATGGGTACAGGTTGTACACCCCCCACCCTACTGGAAGCACTTGGCACCAGGACATGAGGCCTGCCATGAAAATTACTTTGGATGTAGTAAGATGCATTAAGTGCTACATTACAGCTGCTAATTTCTGACAGTTGTTATCTCTGTTTCTAAAACCAGAAGGAAACAAAAATGGAACACTGGCCTTGAAAGCTATGATTTCTGCTTGAATTAAATGGCCTATCCAACAAGCTTACATATTGTGCTCTAAACCTGTCCCTTTTCTGCTTACTGCTCATTCTACAAGGTCTCCCTATACTTCACAGGCTATCAAACAACCAGGCATCTGCAAAAAAAAAATATCTGCAAAGCACTATTTGGTCCAGTTCATGCATTTACAAGATTAATGTTTTTTCTTCAGAGGATGATCGTTTTAGACCCAAAGATTTGCAAGCCAAAGTTGTTTAAAGCGGAACTACCACCTTGAAAAGACTTTATCTTCAATAACTCCCTATTTGGCGACTAGCTGCTTAGTAGCACTAGTTGCCAGAATTATGACCTTATTCAAAAGAAATATGCATTCTTACTGGGCTGACAGCAGTCAGTCCCTTTTGGAGCCGGCCGGCTCCTGGCAACGCCTCCTAGACCTGGCTGGGACTGACAGCAAAGGCGTGCGGACGTCACTATGGCAAGATGTTGGCTCTCCATGCTGCTGTCAGCCCGGTAAGAATGCATATTTCTTTTGAATAAGGTCATAATTCTGGTGACTAGCGCTACTGAGCAGCTAGCCGCCAGATGGGGAATTATTGAAGATAAAGTGTTTTCAAGGTGGTAGTTCCACTTTAAGCACCTGACTCCATTTTCTCTCCCACCCTTTGGCATTGGGACCACCTTATGACATCAGATGGTCTCTCTGTCCTGCATTGAATGCAACAGAAAATGGGATATTTATAATTTAATACATCCTTTCCCCTTACTTTATTGGCCTGTGATGCCTTGTCATGTATTGGCTTCTCTGTCCCGCTAACCTTGCCTTCCTTTGCTTTGCTTTGTGAAAACTACTCGTTAGGAGGACCCTAGGATGTAAACTATGATTAGGGAGTGCCAGGAGTTGAGTTCTCTGGATTCTTAGCTCTTTAAGTGCCTGCTTGAACAGGAGGAAGTGACTTTGAACATTGGGAGGCTATTATTTACATACTGAGTTCAATGCAGGTCATTTGATGTGTGTTTAGTATACAACCCTAAATAAGTTCATATGCCATTACACGTTCATGTATAAGACATACAAGTAAGGTAAGGAGACCTTTATTGATCAAATAATACTCACTACAGAAATCTCTTGTGATCTTCTGTGATCATATTGGAGTTCTTTTCAGAGTTTAAAACTGGTGGCCAATGTGAACCACTCCAGTTATTGCTGTACTACAACTTAGATCATCCTCCAGCAGAAAATGGGTTCGATAGAATGGTGATGTTTGTAATCCGGCATGAGGGCTACTAAATGAATATGAATACTCTGGAACAGAGTTTTCTCAGATAAACGTGCATGTGTGGTTCCCTGAATGTAACATACTCGTGCTCCCTGATTGTGACATCTCAATGCAGGGAGCATGGGGAGGTGCAGAGTTGCTTGAGAAGGCAGCCCAGTCTGCCAAATTAGAGTAAGTAACCATTTTAAATATAAAGGTCACAAAGTTTGATATTGTAAAGCTAATTACATAAAAATGAAGTAACGTACAAGTAATATGCACCTTAAATGTTCTCTTTAAATAGTGCTACTTATATTAATAGGACAGGCCCACCTTAACCTAATCATACTCTTATACAGATGCTGGGTATGAGAGAGGCAAAGAGTGCACAGAGGGGATGCAGGAGGAGCAGACTACCTGCTTGTACAAGCAACACAGACCACTTCTATAAGTTGCGCTATGCTGGAAGTTCTCCTGCCTTACTGATTTGACACTCTTCTGTGCATTCTGCCTCATACTACCTTAATATGTATATTTTGAACCAGCACTCAACTAACACGTTACTAAAGCTGAGTTTCCTATTTGAAAATGAGCCGTGAACAGTTGGCCCCACTGCTTCTTTTGTTTTAATTCCCCAGAATTCACCTGGGCAAGTCAGAGGTGGGTGACCAGTTCAAAGATGCTCACACATCCAAGTCTCTCCTCTGGATCTTTGAAGAGTAAAATAATCTTCAGCAGTGTGTTAGGTTTGTGCAGGCATTATTACGCATTTATATTACTATTGTATAACAACTCAAAATATGCAGTGGGCTGGCAGATCACTAAAGCAGGACATCTCCCAAGTTTTCTGATCCTTTATATACTTTTCCTGGGGTTTTGAGTAATAGCTACACCCAGCACATATAACCTTTAACAGGAGAGGGGACAACTGATGCTCTGTGGAAAAAATTAAAGTGAAATCTTCTCTTGTAGGGAAAAGCAACTAAATGACAGAGAATTATCCCATATCACATAAAGATCTGAAATATATTGCCACAAAATGACAGAGCAAACATTCCCCATTACATGAATCCAGATGAATATTACCCAATTACAAGACCAGCAGACCATTACCCTAACACGTGAGACCAGCAGAGCATTATCCCAATATGTGAGATCAACTGAGCATTTCTCAGCTATGTGAGAGCAGCTGAGCATTACCACATTACATAACACATGATAAGCATTACTCATACATATAAAATATTAAATTGGAGACAATGGAACAGTGGGAGAATACTAATACTAGTTCAGTGTTTTATTTTCCAACAGAATGATGTGGTATCCTCATGTACTTAATTTACTGTGATGTCCTCATGTACTTCATTTACTATAATATATTACAGTAAAAATGTTAAATAAAAACAGCGTCCAGACAGATGTACAGACATCGAGGCACACAGGTACACTTACCTGATCCCAAATCCAAATTCTCCCTCTCTAAACACTTACTTCCACACAGTTAAGCAATGGCAGGCAGGAAAGTGTAGTGGGGTGCATTACTCACCTTGCAACTGCTAGCCAATAGTAGCTGCTCCTCCTAGGACATTTTTAATCTTTCCAGAGTATAGGAAGTGGCCTGTGAGTCACATCTCCCAGACATTGGGGACTTCTCAATTCTTCTCATGCTTTCTGCAGGTACAAATCTCCATTGAGATAAACTAGGTCAGTGGCTTTTAGGCTGTGAATGCAGAGAGCAGTTATGCCTCCAGGTTCTACTTATTTGCATCAAAGTAATGTTATTGCAGGCCTGCCTGAACCAGGTCAAACCAAACCATTCATTGAACTGTTTGGTCACCAGGAGTTTTCCCAGTCCTTCATTATCAATATTATCTTTTTATTTTTCACACTAGTTATCACAGATACTGTAAAATAAAATGGTCCCAAACCACATGAGAACCTTGTACAAAGTAATGGCTTCCATTTGGTTAGCAGCCAAAGGTGCATTAGCCGATGTTTGGTTTTAATGAAGACAATAATCATATGCTACAAAATGTGACCCAGAAAATAAAAAATTCATATGTGCTGATGCTCCGCAAAGCGGCGTGCACACCCCTAGTCCATAAAGAGATAAAAACGATTTGGCACCCCCTCTCCCTTTTTCTCTGTCTCTCAGCTTTATTATTTATTTCTGTCCTTCTGAATTTCATTATTTGTATTCCTCTCCCTATGTTTCCTAAAGGAGAATAGTATACATCATACATTTATTGGGTAACTGAGATCCAAAGCCAGTAAATTTATCATTTTTACTCTGCTAGTCTCCTACATTTTCTGTGGCTAACACTGTAACATGCTTTACCAATGTTTACTAAAAGTCCTATAAAATGTGTTTTTTATAAAAAGAGAGCTAAAACATGAAGATACTTTTTAACCTTGTGCTGCCAGGCAAAACCTAACCAGCAGAATGTACTATACCTGTTAAGTCTATTTCATCCCTCAGTATACCTATGAAAAACCCATGAAAGCTCACTGCACATTTATTAATGAGAACTTATATCCCCATTTGTTTTTGCATTCTGTGTTTAGGAGCCGTGCCGAGCTGTGAAGCTGCCACTCAGACTGAATTAAGACCACCTTTAGCTGCTGTCACTCTGAGAAGGGCTTTGAGAGCAAGAGCTGTCAGATCAAGGCCTCGATCTTTAGTAGATTACAAATCCTACATTGACACTAAGCTACTGGTAGCAAGGTTTCTTGAAGAGCCATCCTGCAGCATGACACCTGACATACAGGAACTTGTGGAAAGCATCAAAACTGTTCTCAAGTCAGATGAAGAACACATGGATGAAGCCATTCTGAGTGCCAACTTCCTTGATCAGGTAGCTTAAGTATAAAGCAAGCTTATTGTAAAGGCAGTAAATACCAGGCAGTGTTTCTGGCAGGGACAGATTTTGCATCTCAGGCACCCCTTACCCCATCAGGGTTGCCACCTTGTCTTCAAAAAAATACCGGCCATGGCATTCCCTCCATAGACTTAACATTGGACAGAAGCCAATTTTTTACCAGCCTGCCGGTAAAATACCGGCTGGGTGGCAACTCTATACCCCATCCATAACCGCACTCCTTCTCCTACCATAAACCCCAAACCCATGCACTGTTGCTAGGCTCAGGAAATACCCTTAAACATCCATATACCATAGTTCTTAAATAAGATGGCTAGTACATGGGTTGTGTAAACCGACAAGTTCCAAATATAAACTAAACATTAAAGAGATAGATATATATAATCTGATTAATGAAGCAGCTACCATAAAACAGAAGTGGTTGTCTGATTCAAGCATCTTGAGATTGTCCTTACAATATCCACAACTTGGCATACTGAGTGTAAATGGGCTGTTTTCTCTCGAGGTGCAGCTCTGGTGCAAGACAACTGCACCATAGAGGACTAGTAAACATTCATAAAATTCCCAGTGTGTGGGAGATTTCTCTAGCATTGAAGTAGTTAAAAGCCCTCACTGGGAATTTGCGGAATGTTTTCTGTGGTGCAGTTGGTTTGCTCCAGAATTGTGCCTGTGTAGCTTATTGAACTGTTTCCACTGGCACTCAGATCTGAAAATACACTTGCTGACTACCAGTGCTCAGTGGAAACAGGCTGGGGTCAAAGATTCTCTTATACACTGTCAGAGCCTGGTACCATTGTCCCCCTGGTAGTCACAGATTCCCCCCAGCCTGCTTCCATTGGCAACTGGAAGTCGCAGATCCCCACATACAAAGTTTGACCCCCCTCCCAGCCTTTTTCCAGTGTCTGTTGTAGTAACAGATCCCTACATACATTGTCTGGAACCCTCCAGCCTGGTTCCAGTGCCCACTGGTAATCACAGATTCCTACAAAGACTGTCTGACACCCCCCCCCCACCACCACCACTTTCTTCAGCTGATAGCTGTAGAATCACACATACACTGTTTGAGACCCAATCCTTGTTCCACTGGAACTCACTTTGGTATGTTAATCCATACCAGTGGGGTATCATTTTTCTTAGGCTGACAGAAGGTACTAAATACACTAGGAAATGTTTTGAAATAACTGTGTTGTGAACACTAGCCTAGGGGTAGAAAGACAAGTGATACCTCAGATGATGCAGCTGGTTGTCTGCTTTCCAAAATAGTATGCTTAGTCTACCTTTTTTCATTCTCCTAGTTGTTATAACCATTTTAGTAAACACAAATTGTATTTGAAAAAAATGTGAAAAATTGTATGTTGTAGTTGGCATAATTTTGTGCAAACTCCACAGAATGTCAACTCAAACCAACAGGGTCTAATGATTACAGTTGGAAATTGCATGCTTTTCAAAGCTAACTGTATCTTTGAAAGAGTAGAAATGCAAAATAGCTCTATTTTTTCTTATAATGCTGCCTTATGGAAACATTTTTGTACACCAGCCTAGGGGTAGAAAATAGGTGACCTGTCATTTTAGTATATTTCAAGTGGTGGAAATGTGAAAAAAAAAACACTTGTTCATATAGCAACTTCTTATGGAAGGCATACAACCCCTCATTTGATGGGGGTGAAGGTCTAATTTTCAAAATTGTATACCTTGCATACCTTTCCTTCATATCTCCAGTATTTTTTACCTTTTTAGAACTGGGAGTCCTATTCAGAAAATGGTAGTTGTATGCTTTTGGCACCCCCTACTATGTGGATTATCGGCTCAAAAGGGACTGAAAGTGCAGGCGCACGGACGTCACTGTGAAGAGACGTCCGTGCTTCCTGCTCCTGTCACCATCGGTAAAACGCCGATATCTGCAGAACCGGGTAATATTTCTGGCGACTAGCGCTACTAAGCAGCTAGTCGCCAGATGAGCAATCAATCAAGCTTAAGTTATTGCGGGGTGGTAGTTCCCCTTTAAAAACATTGCTATTTTCTCTGTCGTCCAGTACAGGTCATGGGTAACTTTGAGTAGGCGATCAGCCCCTTTAATAGGCAGGAACAATTCTGAGAAGTGACTGCTGGGTGAAGCCTGCCTCCTCCTCTTAGCTTGCAGCTAGCCAATCCCCAACCAGTAAGATTTGTTCCTTGGTCAAGACACAAGGCAGGTGAACAGTTCTGCTATAGTTTTAACTTTTTTATTATTTTTCTGTTAGATATGGAATACCACCATTAGGTGGATTACCATCACTGACACTTACCATCACCCAAATGTGGATAGCTCAGTTTACCAGGTGCTTTTGTGGACCTAAGCCCTGGGGAGAAAATCTTGGCTGCAAGTTCTTTCCCCAGGAGTTGCCCACTGAGGATTCTTCTTAATATATAGTAATCTGAAGACAGAAGACCTGCTGAAAAAATGTGAGCACCCTTTGAGTGCTGAGGTCCACATGTCCCATGCTTCCCTTCCGCACAGGGGTCTCATTTGGAGTTCCTATTAAATACTCATGCACTCGTTGGGTTTATTCTGTATGTCTGTGAGATGTTTGGAGCAAGTTTGCTAAACTTTACCCATTTTCTGAAACGGCCCTCACTCAGTGGGTTGATTCCCCCCCCCCAAAGTGGATGCCCTAGTTTCCACGCTTTCTAACTCCACTACCTTGCCAGTGGCTGATGCCTCTGCTCTCAAAGACTAGACTGATAAGAAGCTTGAGACTTCTCTCAAGGCTATTTTTGCGACGGCGGGCTCTTCCCTTCACCCTACCTTTGCTGCTGCATGGGTAAATAGGGCTGTGGCTGTTTGGACTGAACAGCTCAATTGTGCTGTCTGTCAGGGGGCCCCTACTTCTGACATGTTGCGACTTCTCGCTAACATTGCTGAGGCTCAGCATTATGTCTCTGCTGCCCTGTTTGACGCTGTGAGTATGGTAGCCAGGGCATCTACCATGTCTGTGGTAGCCAGCAGGGCTCTTTGGCTCAAGATCTGGTCTGCTGACATGGCCTCCAAGAAGGCTCTCCTGTCTTTGCCTTTTCAGGGATCCTTCCTGTTTGGGCCTGAGCTCAAGGATCTCATCAACGAGGCCACTGGAGTGTAGAGTTCTCACCTGTCAGTGGTCCTGAGGAAGAAGGCGCCTGTCAAAAGGAATCTGCTTTGTTGTCCCTTTCAGGCAGACTCGCTCCAAACGACCCAGATGGTCCCTCAGGCTCCACGCTCCTCATCCAAGCCTAAGCAACAATGGAGATTCAAGTCCTCTACGAAGCCCAAGGCTTCCAAACCTCCTTCTGCATGACTCACCGAACCTGGGTCCCCACCCACAGGAAGGTGGCCGCCTACCCCACTACCTTTCAGCTTGGCAGGCCTCTGAGGCGGACCCATGGGGATACAGGATTCCCTTCACCTCTCTTCCTCCTCCAAGGACCTTTGTTTTTCGTTCTCCCTTGGGAGAAGAAAAGCAACACCTTTTCAAGGAAGCTATACAGGCCCTTCTAGACAAGGCGGTCCTGGAGCCAGTTCCCCCTCAGGAGAGGGGCTTGGGATTCTACTCCAACCTCTTTGTGGTTTCCAAGAAGGATGGGGGCTGTCGTCCCATTTTGGATCTGAAGGATCTCAACTCCTTTGTGGTCAGGTCCCAGTACCACCAGGAGTCTCTGCGCACAGTGATAGCAGCCATGTCTCCTGGGGAATTCTGGCCTCTCAGGCATCTTGAAGATCCAGTGTGCAGTATCTCTGCTTTGCCTGCAACCGATGGCATTTCCAGTTCTCTGCCCTCCCCTTTGGCCTGACCACGGCTCCTCAAGTCTTCAACAGAGTCCTAGGAGCATAGATCTCTGTCCTACATTGGAACGGCATCAAGTTGACTCCATACATGGACGACCTCCTTCTGAAGGCCTCGTCTCCGGAACTCCTTCACCAGTCGGTGCGGGACTTCATTCATGCTCTCTCTCATCACAGGTGGATCATCAGCTTGGGCAAATCAGACCTTGTTCCTTCCCAGAGGATTGGCTTTCTGGGCCTCCTCTTCAAGGGGATGGTGTTTCTCACGGACAAAGTGGCTCATCAGATAGCACTGAAGGTCCAGGCTGTCCTTTCTCAGGATCCAGTTCCAGCCAAGAAGTTGTCATCCTTGGTGGGGAAGTTCATTTTCACCAGAGAAGCAGTCTAGTTTGCCATGGCTCACAACAGGGAACTTCAGAGGTTTCTAATCCTGGCATGCAGGGGCTGTCCAGATCTCCTGGAGAGATTCCTATCTCTCCCTCTTCAAGTGGAGCAGAGCCTGTCGTGGTGGCTCAACCTGAACAATCTCCTGAAAGACAGACCCTTCCTGGTGCCCTTCTGGACCACAGTGATGACGGATGCCAGCCTCTCTGGATGGGGAGTGGTGTTGGGGCACTTGAGTGTTCAGGGCCGGTGGTCTCAGGAGGAATCTCTCCTTCCCATCAATGTCTTGGAGCTTCGGGCGATATTTCATGCCCTACATCACTGGACACGGCAACTGGAGGATTGCCCAGTCAGGGTACAGTCGGACAACGCCACAGCAGTAGCCTACATCAACAAGCAAGGCGGCACAAGAAGTCTTGCAGCTTGGCTAGAGGTCACAGCTATTTTATCATGGGCAGAAGAGCATATCCCTGCCATTTCCGCAGTTCATATTCCTGGAGTAGACAACGTTCAGGCAGACTTCCTCATTCGGCAAACAGTGGACAGCGGAGAGTGGGAGCTGCATTCAGAGGTGTTCAACATCATCATCCAGCAGTGGTGTCTTCCTTGCATCGACCTGATGGCAACCAGGCACAACAGGAAGGTTCCAACCTTCTGCTCTTGCTGGGTGGATCCCCTGGCTCTGACAGTGGATACCTTGTCGATCCCGTGGACATTTCCTCTTGTATACATCTTTCCTCCTGTTCCCCTGTTGAACAGAGTACTTCGGAAGCTGAGACTGGAGCGCTGCCCAATCATTCTGATTGCTCCATACTGGCTCTGACAGGCTTGGTTTCCGGAGCTTCTAGACCTCTCGATGGAACCTCTTCGACTTTTCCCCCGTCCGGACCTTCTTCTACAGGGTTACCTCTGGAAGGAAGACGTTCATCGTCTGACAGCATGGAGATTGAATCCTCAATTTTGTAAGGATTTTCTTCTGGTGTGTTGGCTACTGTGCTTAGTGCCCGTAAGCCTTTTTCCTCTAAGGCCTACCATTGAGTTTGGTCTGCTTTTCTGGCTTGGTGTGCTGACAAAGACCTGTCTCAGGATTTTGACCTTCCTACAGGATGGTGTGGATAAGGGTCTCAGTCTGAGTTCTCTCAAGGTTCAGAGTTCTGCGCTCTCTGTCTTCTTTCAGAGGCGTCTTTCTATTCTTCCTGATGTCAAGGTTTTCTTCCAGGGTGTTGCTCATACCCATCCGGTGTTTAAGTCCCCTGCTCCGCAATGTGATCTTAACCTGGTCTTGGGAGTCCTTCAGCGTCCTCCCTTTGAGTCTTTGGCTACCATTCCTCTACATATGTTGACATGGAAGATGACCTTTCTCCTGGCAATTGTTTCTGTTCGCCGAGTTGCGGAGCTGCATGCCCTGTCTTGTAGACCACCCTTTTTTGGTCTTTCACAAGGACAAGGCGGTGCTTCGCACCTCACAAGACTTTCTCCCAAAGGTGGTGTCTGAGTTCCACGTTAATCAGGAGATTGTGGTTCCTTCCTTATGTCCTAACCCTACTTCTGACAAGGAGAGGGATCTTCATCTGTTGGATGTTGTGAGTTGTCACAAGTTCTATGTGCATTGCAGTCCTTGAGGCAGTCCGACACTATTTTTGTTATTCCTGAGGGTCCTAGGGCAGGGAAGCCTGCTTCCAAGGTTACCATCGCTTCTTGGATCAAGTCCACTATTCGTAAGGCTTACGAACTTCGGAAGAAGCCTGTTCCCTTCAGGGTCACGGCTCATTCTGAGAGGTCTATTGGGGCTTCTTGGGCCTACAAGAACCAGGCCTCTGCTGATCAGTTTTGCAAGGCATCCACTTGGTCGTCTGTACATACTTTTGCTAAACACTATCGTGTGGATGTTCTGGCATTGGCTCATGCCAGTTTTGGGAGGAAGATCCTGGAGGGAGCCTTGCCTGTCTAAGATCTCTTTAGTCTCTCAGTACTCTTTCACTTTTGAGCCCTGTTGGCTCTAGTTCAGTGTGCTTTGTAACAGTTCTTGGAGTTTGTTTTACCCCTGTTCAGTGTCTGTTGACACTTTGCGGTTATTGTTGAGCTTTTTCATGATCTGTAGGTTCATTGGTGCTCTGCTGACTTTGGGGGCCTGTACCTGGTCTTTGCCTTTCTTCCTGCACTGGGGAACTTAAAGGAGCAGTAAACTCTTTTTTATGAAAAAATATATATTGTAGGGATTTTCCTATTGATTAAAATAAGGGTACTCCCACTGCGAAGAGATTTATTGTTCCAGAGTTATTACAGTTTAAACCCATGTTTTTTTACATTAGCAGTGCCCTCTAGTGGTCGAATTCTAATTAGATTTCCTGTTAGATTCTAATGGAGAGGAAAGTCAGAAAAGTCAGAGACATACAGTTCTCCATAGAATGTGATAGAAACTGCCAGTCAATTCCTGTCAGTTAGAACTATTAGGAAGTAGACACAGTAAATTCACTTCCTGGTTATTTAAACTGCTATAAATTTTGAATAAAACATCTGACAGTGATGGGAGTGACTTTGTTTTACTCAGCAGGAAAAGCTCGATAAAATATGTGTTTTCATAAATAAAAGTTTACTTCTCCTTTAATATTTGGACATCCCAAAGTTACCAGTAACCTGTATTGGACGACAGAGAAAATAGGATTTTAGTCTTACCTGTTAAATCCTTTTCTCTTAGCCCATACAGGTTACTGGTCTACCACTCTGTCAAGAGACCATGCTTGGCTCTCCTGGGGCAGAACGTGGGGGTCCTTTCTGGTTCATGTTCACAGGAGTCTTCCTTTACCTTCTTACTACCTAGTCAATAGTTAGTCTGCAAATCTTACTGGTTGGGGATTGGCTAGCTGTAAGTTAAGGAGAGAAGGTAGGCTCCACCCAGCTGTCACTTCACAGAATTGTTCCTGCCTATTAAAGCGGCTGATCGCCTGCCCAAAGTTACCAGTAACCTGTATGGACTAAGAGAAAAGGATTTAACAGGTAAGACTAAAATCCTATTTTTTCCATTATCGCCATCTTCTGGAAACATTTGTGCACAACAGGCTAGGGATAACAATGCACGTGGACCCTCATTTGATGTGGTGGGTTTTTTCTTTCCAAAGTGGTATGCTTTGTTTCTTTTTTTAATTTCTCTAGTTGTTATAACAATTTTGGTACAGGCAAGTCATGTTTGGGAAAAATTTGAACTGTATGTCATCTCATACCAATGGGGCGTACTTTCTCATAACAGCAGTAGCTAGTAAATATAGTAGGAATTTCCATAGTTTTTCCAGATTTCAGTACTTTCGAAGGGGTGGAAATGTAAAATAAAATGTAAGTTTTTTTTTTCTCTAGCTCCACCTTCTATAAACATTTGTGCAAACCAGGCTTGGGGTAGAAAGGTAAATGACCCTGCATTTGATGCAGTGAAATGTCTACTTTCTGGAAATAGATAGTTTTATGTAGTTTTTCAGCTGTTGTAGGGTAGTTTTACTATGTAACCACTGGAATGTGCATTTTAATTAATGAAGATGAAAATAGCTAAAGGTTGTGATTTTAAGCATCTCAAAAATGTCTGGATCCAACGTCTAATAAATCTGCAACCTGCAACAAACAGACGTACTCCAGCATGTTCCAGCTGGACAATAAGACCTTCCCCGGTCTAATTAAAGATATATTCACATTGAAGTCCACTGCAACAACACTAAATATATCCGTGTAGTAAAACATAGAAAACATTTTTTTCACAAAATTAAAAACAAGACCGTACTTAACATATCCTTAGACTAGTTCAATCAAAACACCTCAAATGACCGGAGGTATGGTAACATCAACGCGTTTCACTTATTCACCGCTTAATCATGATGACAGTCTGTTGACCGCATAGTACAGGTGCCAAATAGCATCCATACCACCGACAGACACTTATTTGGACAATTTAACCCTTTTGGTGTCATATCGGAAAAGTGTCTCTTCAAAATATTATCAGCATTAATGTGTCTGAAATCTAACACATTCCAGCAGACATCTGATACAATCCGTGTTAACCATGAAGGAGGCAAATAGACCACAGGATGACATTAGACACTGCGTGGCCAGGACAGTGAACTATAAATCCAGATCCTTAAACCATAACTTATATTTGTGCAAAAAATATTCATAAATGCTAAATAAAATATATTTATATATATATATATATATATATATATATATATATATATATATATATATATATATATATATATTAGCAATGTGGGACGGCGTTGCCCGTCAGGATATATAGGGAATTAATGCACACACACGGATGCGAGACACACACGCAAATGCACGCGCATGCACTGAGATGCTTAAAGAGCGACAGTCATACACACATACATGCAGATACATAGAGTGTGATACAGACATGCAACACACACAGTGAGAAACACACAGGCACACACAGAGACACACACACACAGAAGTGAGTCATAAGGGGTTGACTTATGTGTCATTGGAATGAGTTTGTGTTTGTACTTATGCCTCCACTGTGGCATTCATTCATATAGTTGAAATGCATGTGGTAATTGCACATACTATGGTGGAAGGTGGATCGTGCTGGCTCCCGGGATGTGAGTGACTGGCATTCATTCATGTAATTGAAATGAGACTGAGAGCGTGTGAGACTGAGAGCGTGCGAGACTAAGAGAGTGCGAGTGTGTGAGACTGAGAGTGTGAATGAGTGAGACTGAGAGTGTGGATGAGTGAGACAGTGTGAGAGTAAGAGTGTGAGAGCGTGTGAGACTGAGAGTGTGAATGAGTGAGAGACTGTGAGAGTGAGAGAGAGAGACTGTGAGAGTGTGAGAGACTGAGAGTGTGAGAGACTGAGAGTGTGAGAGACTGAGAGTGTGAGAGACTGAGAGTGTGAGAGACTGAGAGTGTGAGAGACTGAGAGTGTGCGAGACTGAGAGCGTGCGAGACTGAGAGCGTGCGAGACTGAGAGCGTGCGAGACTGAGAGCGTGCGAGACTGAGAGCGTGCGAGACTGAGAGCGTGCAAGAGAGACTGAGAGCGTGCGAGACTGAGAGTGCGAGTGTGTGAGAGAGTGTGTGTGTGTGAGAGACTGTGTGAGAGACTGTGTGTGAGACTGTGTGTGAGACTGTGTGTGAGACTGTGTGTGAGACTGTGTGTGAGACTGTGTGTGAGACTGTGTGTGAGACTGTGTGTGAGACTGTGTGTGAGACTGTGTGTGAGACTGTGTGAGACAGAGAGTGCGAGACTGAGAGTGAGACTGTGTGAGAGTGAGACTGTGTGAGAGTGAGACTGTGTGAGAGTGAGACTGTGTGAGAGTGAGACTGTGTGAGAGTGAGACTGTGTGAGAGTGAGACTGTGTGAGAGTGAGACTGTGTGAGAGTGAGACTGTGTGAGAGTGAGACTGTGTGAGAGTGAGACTGTGTGAGAGTGAGAGACTGTGTGATGTGATGTGAGAGTGAGAGACTGTGTGATGTGATGTGAGAGTGAGAGACTGTGTGATGTGATGTGAGAGTGAGAGACTGTGTGATGTGAGAGTGAGAGACTGTGTGAGAGTGAGAGACTGTGTGAGAGTGAGAGACTGTGTGAGAGTGAGAGACTGTGTGAGAGTGAGAGACTGTGTGAGAGTGAGAGACTGTGTGAGAGTGAGAGACTATGTGACAGTGAGAGACTGTGAGAGAGACTGTGAGAGAGAGACTGTGAGAGTGAGAGAGAGACTGTGAGAGTAAGAGACTGAGACTATGTGAGAGTGAGAGACTATGTGAGAGTGAGAGACTATGTGAGAGTGAGAGAGAGAGACTGTGAGAGTAAGAGACTGTGAGACTGTGTGAGTGTGAGACTGTGAGTGTGAGACTGTGTGTGAGACTGTGTGTGAGAGTGAGAGACTGTGAGACTGTGTGAGTGTGAGCCTGTGAGTGTGTGAGACTGTGTGAGAGTGAGACTGTGTGAGAGTGAGACTGTGTGAGAGTGAGACTGTGTGAGAGTGAGACTGTGTGAGAGTGAGACTGAGAGAGTGTGAGACTGTGTGTGAGAGTGTGAGACTGTGTGTAAGACTGTGAGACTGTGTGAGAGTGAGACTGTGTGAGACTGTGTGAGACTGTGTGAGACTGTGTGAGACTGTGTGAGACTGTGAGTGCGAGACTGTGAGTGCGAGACTGTGAGTGCGAGACTGTGAGTGCGAGACTGTGAGTGCGAGACTGTGAGTGCGAGACTGTGAGTGCGAGACTGAGTGAGACAGTGTGAGAGTGAGAGAGAGAGAGAGACGGTGAGACTGAGAGTGTGAGAGACTGAGAGTGTGAGAGACTGAGAGTGTGAGAGACTGAGAGTGTGAGAGACTGAGAGTGTGAGAGACTGAGAGTGTGAGAGACTGAGAGTGTGAGAGTGTGAGAGACTGAGAGTGTGAGAGACTGAGAGTGTGAGAGACTGAGAGTGTGAGAGACTGAGAGAGAGAGACTGTGAGAGAGAGACTGTGAGAGTGTGAGAGAGAGAGACTGAGAGTAAGAGACTGTGAGACAGTGTGAGTGTGAGACTGTGAGTGTGAGACTGACTGTGAGACTGTGAGAGTGTGAGACTGTGAGTGTGAGACTGTGAGAGTGTGAGAGTGAGACTGTGTGTGAGAGTGAGACTGTGTGTGAGAGTGTGAGAGTGTGTGAGACTGTGACTGTGTGAGACTGTGTGTGTGAGTGTGAGACTGTGTGTGTGTGAGACTGTGAGAGACTGTGTGTGTGACTGTGAGAGACTGTGTGTGAGAGTGTGAGAGACTGTGTGTGAGACTGTGTGAGTGTGAGACTGTGTGTGAGACTGTGTGTGACACTGTGAGAGAGTGTGAGAGTGTGAGAGAGAGTGTGAGACTGAGAGAGTGTGAGAGTGTGAGAGAGAGTGTGAGACTGAGAGACTGTGTGAGAGTGTGAGACTGTGTGAGAGTGTGAGACTGTGTGTGAGAGTGTGAGACTGTGTGACTGAGAGTGTGAGAGAGACTGTGTGTGAGACTGTGACTGTGTGAGAGTGTGAGACTGTGTGAGTGTGAGACTGTGTGAGTGTGAGACTGTGTGAGTGTGAGACTGTGTGAGTGTGAGACTGTGTGAGTGTGAGACTGTGTGAGAGTATGTGAGTGTGAGACTGTGTGAGTGTGAGACTGTGTGTGAGTGTGAGACTGCATGTGTGAGAGAGTGTGAGAGAGTGTGAGAGAGTGTGAGAGTGTAAGAGACTGTGAGAGACTGTGTCAGTGTGAGGGACTGTGTGAGACTGAGAGAGACTGTGAGAGACACTGAGAGTGTGAAACTGTGTGAGACTGTGACTGTGTGAGAGACTGTGTGAGACTGTGAGACAGTGTGTGAGAGAGTGTGAGAGTGTGTGAGAGTGTAAGAGACTGTGAGAGTGTAAGAGACTGTGAGAGTGTTAGGGACTGTGTGAGACTGCGAGAGAGACTGTGTGAGACTGAGACTGTGTGAGACTGAGACTGTGTGAGACTGAGACTGTGTGAGACTGAGACTGTGTGAGACTGAGACTGTGTGAGACTGAGACTGTGTGAGACTGAGACTGTGTGAGACTGAGACTGTGTGAGACTGAGACTGTGTGAGACTGAGACTGTGTGAGACTGTGACTGTGTGAGAGACTGTGTGAGACGGTGTGTGAGAGAGTGTGAGGGACTGTGAGAGTGTGAGGGACTGTGAGAGTGTGAGGGACTGTGAGAGTGTGAGGGACTGTGAGAGTGTGAGGGACTGTGTGAGATTGTGAGAGTGTGAGACTGTGTGAAAGTGTGAGACTGTGTGACTGTGTGAGACTGTGTGACTGTGTGAGACTGTGTGACTGTGTGAGACTGTGAGAGTGTGTGAGACTGCGAGAGAGACTGTGTGAGACTGCGAGAGAGACTGTGAGAGTGTGAGACTGAAAGTGTGAGAGAGTGTGAGGGACTGTGAGACTGCGAGAGAGACTGTGTGAGACTGCGAGAGAGACTGTGAGACTGAGAGTGTGAGACTGAGAGTGTGAGACTGAGAGTGTGTGAGACTGAGACTGTGTGAGACTGAGACTGTGTGAGACTGAGACTGTGTGAGACTGAGACTGTGTGAGACTGAGACTGTGTGAGACTGAGACTGTGTGAGACTGAGACTGTGTGAGACTGAGACTGTGTGAGAGTGTGAGACTGAGAGTGTGAGACTGTGAAAGTGTGAGACTGTGTGAGACTGCGAGTGTGTGAGACTGCGAGTGTGTGAGACTGCGAGTGTGTGAGACTGCGAGTGTGTGGGACTGTGAGAGACTGCTAGAGAGACTGTGTGAGACTGCGAGAGAGACTGTGTGAGACTGCGAGAGAGACTGTGTGAGACTGCGAGAGAGACTGTGTGAGACTGCGAGAGAGACTGTGTGAGACTGCGAGAGAGACTGTGAGAGTGTGAGACTGAAAGTGTGAGAGAGTGTGAGGGACTGTGAGACTGCGAGAGAGACTGTGTGAGACTGCGAGAGAGACTGTGAGACTGAGAGTGTGAGACTGAGTGTGTGAGACTGAGAGTGTGTGAGACTGAGAGTGTGTGAGACTGAGAGTGTGTGAGACTGAGAGTGTGTGAGACTGAGAGTGTGTGAGACTGAGACTGTGTGAGACTGAGACTGTGTGAGACTGAGACTGTGTGAGACTGAGACTGTGTGAGACTGAGACTGTGTGAGACTGAGACTGTGTGAGACTGAGACTGTGTGAGACTGAGACTGTGTGAGACTGAGACTGTGTGAGACTGCGAGAGAGACTGTGTGAGAGTGTGAGACTGAGAGTGTGAGACTGAGAGTGTGAGACTGAGAGTGTGAGACTGAGAGTGTGAGACTGAGAGTGTGAGACTGTGAAAGTGTGAGACTGTGTGAGACTGCGAGTGTGTGAGACTGCGAGTGTGTGGGACTGCGAGTGTGTGGGACTGTGAGAGACTGCTAGAGAGACTGTGTGAGACTGCGAGAGAGACTGTGTGAGACTGCGAGAGAGACTGTGAGAGTGTGAGACAGAGTGTGTGGGACTGAGAGTGTGTGTGGGACTGAGAGTGTGTGTGGGACTGAGAGTGTGTGTGGGACTGAGAGTGTGTGTGTGGGACTGAGAGTGTGTGTGTGGGACTGAGAGTGTGTGTGTGGGACTGAGAGTGTGTGTGTGGGACTGAGAGTGTGTGTGTGGGACTGAGAGTGTGTGAGGGAGTGTGAGGGACTGTGTGAGACTGCGAGAGAGACTGTGTGAGACTGCGAGAGAGACTGTGTGAGACTGCGAGAGAGACTGTGTGAGACTGCGAGAGAGACTGTGTGAGACTGCGAGAACTGCGAGAGAGACTGTGAGAGACTGAGAGTGTGAGACAGAGTGTGAGACAGAGTGTGAGACAGAGTGTGAGACAGAGTGTGAGACAGAGTGTGAGACAGAGTGTGAGACAGAGTGTGAGACAGAGTGTGAGACTGTGTGAAAGTGTGAGACTGAGAGTGTGTGAGAGTGTGTGAGAGTGTGTGAGACTGAGAGTGTGTGAGAGTGTGTGAGACTGAGAGTGTGTGAGAGTGTGTGAGACTGAGAGTGTGTGCGACTGTGAGACTGAGAGTGTGTGCGACTGTGAGACTGAGAGTGTGTGCGACTGTGAGACTGCGACTGTGTGAGAGACTGTGTGAGACAGAATGTGTGCTTTGCAATGCGTTGCTTACCCCTCTGGCACTCAAAGGGTTAAGTTGAGCTAACATAGCAATATAACACACGGTGGCTCTTCAGTTGAGGCAATGTAGCAATATGCTGAGGTATCAAATAGAAAGTGGTGTTTGAGGCTTGCCCTCTGTAACATACAGCAAAGCATCTCTCTCCCTTTAAGGAGAAAGGGTGGGAATCAGGAAGCAGGAAGTGGAGGAGTGACAGTTGAGACTGTGAGGTGACTGAAGAGATGATGAGTTAAATAAGAGTTGCTATTAAGTTTGTATTTTATGGGAACATTACACCCTCATACTGAAACAGAGTGTATGGAGGGTTACAGTTATCTGTGGGAGGTGAAACAGTGTGTTTGTGGGGTCATGATCCTGAGTGAGAGTGTGAGTGGACCGGGAGAAGTTACTGATATCCCTACCTCAGGAGCGAGTGGCAGTTATATATTTTTTTTTTTGTCAGTTGGATACTGCTGGGCGGGCTGGAGGGGGCAGGGCCAACTCCCTGTATGATAAACACGCCCCCATTGAATCACCCAATGAGAGCAGTAAAGTCCCCATTCAATCACCCAATAGGAGTTGTGTCTCCTAATGAGACATAAATTATGTAATTAGACATTCTGTTCAATGCGAGTTTCTTTTCTGAGGAGACATAAATTATGTTCTGTGTGTGGGGTACCATAAATTATGCAATGAGGCTTATTCTTTTATATATATAGATATATATAGATATATATACTAGCAATGTGGGATGGCGCTGCCCGTCAGGATATATAGGGAATTAATGCACACACACGGATGCAAGACAAACACACACAGAGACACACGCAAATGCACACGCATGCACTGAGATGCATAAAGAGTGACACAGTGATACAAACATTCATGCAATGCACAACATGCAGACACATAGAGTGTGATACAGACATGCAGCACACACAGGCACACACAGAGACACACACACACAGAAGTGAGTCATAAGGGGGTGACTTATGTGTAATTGTAATGAGTTTGTGTTTGTACTTATGTCTCCACTGTGGCATTCATTCATATAGTTGAAATGCATGTGGTAATTGCACATACTATGGTGGAAGGTGGATCGTGCTGGCTCCCGGGGTGTGAGTGAGTGGCATTCATTCATGTAGTTGAAATGCATGTGGTAATTGCACATACTATGGTAGAAGATGGATCGTGCTGGCTCCTGGGGTGTGAGTGAGTGTGAGTGAGACTTTGGTGGAAGGTGGATCGTGCTGGCTCCCGGGGTGTGAGTTTCAATGAGTGCGTGTGAGAGTGAGTGATTGCATGTGAGTGATTGCGTGAGTGTGTGAAATTCATTGAGAGTGTGTGAGTGAGAGGGTGTATGAGAGAGAGTGAGAGTGTGTGAGTGAGAGTGTGTGTGATTGAGTGTCTGAGTGTGAGTGAGAGTGTGTGTGACTGAGTGTGAGTGAGAGTGTGTGTGATTGAGTAAGATTGTGTGTGATTGAGTGTGAATGAGAGAGTGTGAATGAGTGTGAGTGAGAGAGTGTGTGTGAGAGAATGTGTATGATTGAGTGTGTGTGATTGAGTGTGTGAGTGAGACTGTGAGAGTGTGTGTGAGTGAGAGTGTGTGAGTGAATTATTGTGAGTGTGTATGATTGAGTGTGTGATTTTTGTCTGATGTGTTTGTGTCTGTTGTGTAGGAGCAAGTTGCAGCCATTTTGTTTTTTCAGTTACTTGGATAGTGGTGGGCGGGCTGGATAGTGGGGGCAGGCCAACTCCCTGCATGATTTAAATCACTCCCCCATTGAATCACCCAATGGGAGCAGCAACTGCAGCGTTGCGTACCCCTCTGGCACTCAAAGGGTTAAGTTGAGGTAACATAGCAATATAACCCACGGTGGCTCTTCAGTTGAGGCAACGTAGCAATATGCTGAGGGAACAAATAGAAAGTGGTGTTTGAGGCTTGCCCTCTGTAACATACAGCAAAGCGTCTCTCTCCCTTTAAGCAGAAAGGGCGGGAATCAGGAAGCAGGAAGTGGAGGAGTGACAGTTGAAAACAGACAGTGAGGTGACTGAAGAGATGAAAAGAGTTAAATAAAAGAGTTGTATTAAGTTTATCCCTGAGTTTGTATTTTATGGAAACATTACACCCTCGTACTGAAACAGAGTGTATGGAGGGTTACAGTTATCTGTGGGAGGTGACACAGTGTATGGAGGGTTACAGTTATCTGTGGGAGGTGACACAGAGTGTATGGAGGGTTACAGTTATCTGTGGGAGGTGACACAGAGTGTATGGAGGGTTACAGTTATCTGTGGGAGGTGACACAGAGTTTATGGGGGGCTACAGTTATCTGTGGGAGGTGAAACAGTGTGTTTGTGGGGTCATGATCCTGAGTGAGAGAGTGTGTGGACCAGGAGAAGTTATTGATATGCCCTGCTTCAGGAGCGAGTGGCAGCTATATTTTTTTATTGTCAGTTGGATAGTGGTGGGCAGGCTGGAGGGGGCGGGCCCTGTATGATAATCATGCCCCCATTGAATCACCCAATGGGAGCAGTAAAGTCCCCATTGAATCACCCAATAGGAATTGTGTCTCCTAATGAGACATAAATTATGTAATGAGGCATTCTGTTCAATGTGTGTTTGTTTTCTGAGGAGACATAAATTATGTTCTGTGTGTGAGGTACCATAAATTATGCAATGAGGCTTATTTTTTTATATATATAGATATACACAAAAATAACATATATCAGATACAGAACATACTATCATGTATATGAATAAAACAATACAAAAGATTACATAAACATCTAAAAATTAACCATAGATGAAGCGTTGCTAATTACATCATTCCGGTTATAGAGCCAAAGTGCATCATCTGTAAAAAATCTAACCACTTTAGTACCATGTATCGTCCATTGATCTATAGAAATTTAGATCAAACATCTCTTTCCATAAAAAAACATGGGGGGGGGGGTCAATGTGGGTCAATCTCACCCTCAACATGAATAGTATAACTTGGTCAAATAATAAAATGAACCACAGGAACGCTATCAGATACTAGAATTCAGACATATCAAAAGACATCGTATTCACGATTTAAACCCTCGGGAAATCTCGTTCTTAACCAAAAAATCTAGAATAATTCTCTTTTGGACAAGTGATCCCTGAGGTTGCCACCCCTAACACCTAAATTAACTCTTTCAATGCCCTGAATTCGCAAAGAGTCACTGCTCTTGTTATGGTGGACTTCACAATGATTAGCCACGGTTGATTTAAAGGTACCACAGTGTATATATCACTTAGATGTTCATTAATGCATTCCCTCAAGGGACGCCTGGTCTTGCCAACGTACTGCTTATTACACAGCACACATGTAAGCAAGTATACTTGCTTGTCAAAAAGAGAAGTATTCTGGATTTTTTGGTTAAGAACAAGATTTCCTGAGGGTTTAAATTGTGAATATGATGTCTCTTACGATGATAACATTCCTGTGGTTCATTTTATTATTTGACCAAGTTATACTATTCATGTTGACGGTGAGATTGACCCCCCTCCCCCAAAGAGTCAGTCATGTTTTTTTATGGAAAGAGATGTTTGATCTAAATTCCTATAGATCAATGGATGACACATGGTACTAAAGTGGTAATTAGATTTTTTATAGATGATGCACTTTGGCTCTGTAGGTTGTACAGTGCTTGGCACATGTCTTCTGGTATTCAAAAAGTTAAATTTGAACTTGGTCAAGATATTAACCGTGTACTCTATTTTTGTTAAGGTTATGGATCCAAGCCAGCAAGCCACATCTACAGCTCACAGACGGCAATGCAGAAGATTCCCGGGTCTGCTTCACTTAGAGAGCTGTGGTGATTTAAGCACGTTTTGTACAGCAGAGACACAAAGGGAGAGGAGGAGGAGCCGGAGAAGAGCCAATGAAAGGCCTCATAGCCTTATTGGGGTTGTGAGAGAAACCATATTGTGAAAGGATATTTAGTAAGAAGCAACTACTGGAAGGACAGGAAAAGCATTGTAGCCCCCAGGAACTGTTCTGGGAGCCAGTATCTTTGAAATGACAGAGTACTGAAGGGGGATCAGAAAGAACTATCCTGGAAAATCACCAAAGGTTAATTACATTGACTAGAAGTACCAGAGATATCTTGGTACTGGGACAAATACATGTATTTGTGGAAGACTTATCAGCACAAATGAAACAGAAAAAGTATTATAATGGGCATAGTACCATTGTACAGTATTTGTCTTTACAGAATGTGTTGTAGAGTGAATTGATCACTGTGTACATAGACGATTTAGTCTCAGGGTTTTGCATTACTGTGAGATAATGCATCATGATGCCTCATGCACAGTATAAAGTTGCAATGTTGAACTGCAATGGCATGGTCATTTTAACCCATGAATTGATGTTTTCAATAATGGGGCAGTCCCATTTAATAACACATTGTACTGTACTATACTGGGTTGTAATAAAGTGCACTCCATAATCATTTACCATATTTGATTTTCTTTTTTTTTTCTTTTAAATTCCCATGGATTCTAGAGAGGTGCCCAGGGCATTGTGTTACAATGTATTGGGAGAGCTCTTTGGTCTCCAATGCTTTAAAATATCATGATCGTTACTAGAGATTGTTAAAATCCATTCCTGATCTGAATGTGAAATTAGGGCCTAGGTTACATCGTGGTTAATAAGTGTTATGAATGGTTTCATCTAACAGATTTAATTTGAAGTCTGTGAAGAAAGTGGTAGGTAAAACACTTGATAACGTCATTAACGGCAATTAAATTCAGGCCATGATTCTCAGTTCTGCAAATCTGTAAGATCAGTTGAAAACCTTAGTCATTTGTTGTGCTAGGTAATCCGAAATCCTGATGTCATCAGGTGTTTGAGTCTGACAGTGAATGTGAAAGTCAGGTATGAAGGTGATTGTATGACCTTACAAGGTGACATATTTCCATGTGACCTCGTCTATAGGATATGTTCAGCAGTAGATAAGAAAAATTATGGGGTCACTTGCTAATAGTAGCATCAAGCAAGTTAGTGTAATTGTGTGTGTAAGTGAATTTTGCAGCAGTATTTTCATTGACAACAAGAGTCAAAGCAGCTATCTGAGGAAAGCACTGACCATGCAATAAATGCCAGAATAGTCAAATGATTACCTACAATAAGGTTTCTTAGTGAGCAGTGTATTCTTCAGATTTCTACTGATTTTTTTTTTTTTTTTGCATACAGTCTCACACTGCTAAAGATGTGATCCAGCACCTCCTCTGGACAGGGGCAGTGAAGGGGTTAAATTAGGAGACCAGGACTTACCTTTCTGGAGGTCTTTTGTCCCCTCCTGTTGTGGACCTTAGAAGGCACCAGCACATGATTGTGACATCATCATGTGCATGCGTGATTATGTAACATGCGTGACTTTCTCACCTCAGGACCCCCAGGTGATTTTTTTTAAACGGGAGCAGGGGGGAGATCTTTAAGGCCTTCCATATCAACCCCCCCCCCTTCTGATTTGGCCAGGACTCGGCTCTTTCAAATGAGGGCAATCGTTTATTATGATGTCAGGTGATCTTGACATTGTAGCATGGGTGGTGATAGAAGCTCTTTAAGAACTCTATGTTGGCCTACCTTTGTACTTGCATATTTGGGGTTACCATTGTTTGAGAAAGTGTACCATTGTTTGAGAAAGGGATATCCTTCTTTCAAAAAAAAGCTAACCTCTAACAAAATATATTCAATTGCTACATAGGGAGAGCCCCATCGCACCTTCTATTGCTTTAAAAAAATGAAAGACTGCTCTTTTATGAAAGTGGAGAGTCTGCTCTTTCATTCAAGGGTACTCTTTATCTGTTTGAGTGACAGGAAGCTGAGCAATGCATTACTTACCTCAGTGGCACTTAAACTGTTAATAGAGAGCATGTTGGGTGATCTAGTGATCACCCGACATGCTGTGTGTGTGTGTGTGGGGGGGTAATATCTCACCTCAAGCATGCAGAAGCAGATTCACACGTGATGTGCGGACCTGTACATACATGTGCAGACATACACACACAGTAGCAGGGGATAGGTGTATTTACATCTGAAAGAGTTGAAAAAAATAGTTATTATAGGTGTTCAATTGATTTTCCATCAAAATTACATATATATTTATATTTGCAAAAAAATATTGTGACAGACATAGCGTTGTGCTTCTGTACCACCTACAGTATGTTAGTTCTTACTAATATGATTTTTTTTTCTCTGGCTGGCAGTATATTCTGAGTACAGTAAGAAATTCCACAGTTTTCAAAGATATCCTTAACTTTGAAGTCCTACTTTCTGGATACATTGGTATTCACCAGTCTAAGGGTAAAAAGGCAAGTGACCCTTCAAGTGATGCATCTATGTGCCTACTTTGCTAAATAGCATGCCTTGTTTATTCTTTTCCCATAATTGTAAATGTTATTACAATTTTAATTCAGGCAGGTAATAATAGAAATTAAAAATTATAGGTGTAGCATAGTACTCCTAGTACACCCTACATTATGTCAATCTATACCAGCATGGTACAGTTTTTCTCTGAATGGCAGCACGTTTGACTACAGTAGGAAATTCCATGGTTTTCAAAGCAACGTTGATGTGGTGGAAATTTTAAAAATCCTCTCTTTCCATTAGATACACATTCTGTAAACATTTGTGATCACCCGCCTACGGATAGAAAGTAACCCTTCATTTCATGAAGTGGGTTATCTTCTTTCAAAATGGAAAGCTTTGTCTATAATTTCTTCGTATCTCTAGTTGTATAGCCATTTTAGTCCAGGTAAAACATATCTGATGAATGCAAGAAAAATGAAAAAAATTGGTAGGAGCTTTTTGCGCTTCTAGCACCCCATATGGTATATCAGCTCTTACCAATTGAGTGATATTTCTTTCAGGAGAGGAGCTGCTAATGAATACTGAAGGAAATGCAATAGTTTTCAAAGATTTCAATACCTTTTAAAGGTTAGAAATGTAAAAAAATGCATATGTGTTTTAAATGAATTTCCAATAAATCTATTTTTAATGAAAATTTTAACATATTTTAGTATTTTAACTTTTTAATAACTTTTAAACTTTATTCTTTTTCATTTTAACTGTTTGAATATAAGCAGACTTGACTAAATTAAAGGAACGCTAAAACCAAAAACTAAATTGGGTTTTATCAGTTTAAATATTATATACTTCAAGTTGGCATCTGTAGAATCTAACCCAGAACTTGCATTTCTGTAGACAAATGTGGTTAATTGTTTTTGCAGAGCTAATTTTAATATAATGAGATTAATATCCACTGCTCTTCTGTTCTGAAAGGTTGTCTCTGTCCATGCAGCACAATTACTTGGTAGACACCTATCAAGATTGCTATGGTAATGGGAGACTCAGAGCCTTGGAAAAGGCAAGAATGGGAGGCCCCAGAGAGAATATGTAAAGCTAGATTTTAGACCTCAGGAAACAAAACATTTTTACAGGATGGATTACAGGGTATTTAAAGGGATAGTAATGTTTAAATACTACTGCATGCTCAATTCTTCAATATACTTTTTCTTAATAAAACATACCTTTCTGACTGTTTATAAAATCGTCGTCTTTGTTTGTTTTACTTTCATTAAAAGTGTCCTCCTCCCGTCCCTTTTCCAGAAGTGACAATATCTCCCCTCAGAGCAGCAAGCCACGATGAGGGACAATCTTCTGTCAGCATAAGGAAAAACCTGCGCTCCTTCATCCAGTGGGGGCAGGGTTTTCCTTATACTGTTAGAAAGAAAATTTCCCTTGTGATCTTTCCAGTCAAGTGACCCAATTTCAGATCTGAGGGGAGATAGCGTTACGTATAGAAAAGGGGTCGGAGGGGATTTTACTTAAAACAAAGAGGACAGTGCTATGAGTGGTTAGAATAATTTTAGGTGTTAGTGTTATTTTAAAGGAGCAGTACATTTTTTTTAATGAAACAATATGTTCTAGGACTTACCCTGCTAAAACAAGGGCACTTTGTGTATCAAACTTTTTTTTTTTTTTCTCTTTAGTCAAACTAGTGACAAGAAAATCAACAAAAAGGTTATTTTAATTTAATAATGCCCTGTATGGAAGAGCTTGCATTATAGATTATGGCTCTCCATATAACTGATTAACCTGATAACTACAATAGGAAAATGCAATGTAATATTAAAGGTGGAATAGAGTCTCCTAGTAGTGGGATTACATGCTCTTTAAATTCAAGATAAGTTCTGTATAGTGCATATGTTATATTAATATTAATTTATTTAAGGGTACTCAGCACCTACCTGGATCGTAACCCTAGCCTAGGATGCCTAGTTTGTTTGTTAGGACTAGGACAATATCACCTACCAACATATATACCAATAGTAATATTCTATGTTTTTGTTATCTTCATAGAGAAGAAAGAGAGAAAAATCCCCTAAAAAGAATAAAAAGGAGTGTACACTTGCTGAATGCAAACCTATATATCAGTGTATTCTAGCAAAGACTCCAGGATTCTCACCAGATTAACGCAGTGGTAAGCAACCTGAGGACCTCTAGCATTCAGGATATAATTTCTCATCATGGTCCGCCAACAGCTGGGTGGGTATGATGGGAATTGTAGCCTGGAACAGCTAGAGCACCTACATTTGCCCATCCCTTGTTTAAAGGAAAATTATTACATTTACTCTTTCAATGATGTGAAATTGTCTCCTAGATGGATGACTTTTTCTATGTTCATCAGGAATTTATCATTGTTGACCTGTATTGATGCAGTTGCATTTTCGTAGATATTGATGTAAGCTTTATCAATACCTTGGTTGATCAGGGCATCAGTTATTGCTTGCTTTTTCACTGAGTCAAAGGCCTTTTTGTACTCCATGAAGGCTATGCATAATAGAATGTTGTATTCGTTATGTTGCTCTATAACTTGTTGCGCTGTCTGGATATAGTCCATTGTATTGAAACCGCTCCTGAAGTCTGTTTGCTCTTTAGGTCGTGCCATATTAAGTACTGTGTCCATTCTTTTTGATAGTACCTTTGTGAAACATTGCAGACCACTGGCGATACGCTTATTGGCCAGTAGCTTTTTAGATCCGCCTTATCACCTTTTTTGTGCAGTAGAATGACTTCTACATTTTTCTATGTTTCAGGCACTTTGCTGAGTAGTAGGCATTTTGAAAATAGTTTAGTTAGGGCTTAGAATGAGGCTTGAATTCCGTCTTTCAATATTTCAATAGTAACTTTATCAGGACCAGCTGCTTTGCCATTTCATTAATTTTATTCCAGATTCTACTTTTTCTTCTAAAACTTCTGGAACAGCTTCAGTCTCGGACAATGTATTCAGTTTTCCTTCCTCCTTATAAAGATTTAAATAAAATTCTTCCACTCGTCTTAGTATTTGTTGTTGAGTTTTTGTTGTTGTAACATCTTCAAGCTTTAATGCAAACCTTTGGCTCCTATGTGTGGCCATCTTTCATTTTGCTTTCTTCAGCCCTTGATTTTCTTCCACTGTCCTTTTATTGAGCTAAGCATTGGACTTTCATGTTTCTTCTTTTATGCTCTTCCTTTGTCTTGCACATTTCTACATATTCTACCCTGTTTCTGTTATCTTTTTGCTTAATTTCATGTCGCTTTTTCATCATGGCAAGTTTCTTTCATATTCAAGATGGTTTTCTTTATTTTACAGTAGGTGCAAGGCCATGAGCAATGTCTACTATAGTCTCAATAACTTTTTCATTGCGGGTTGAAATGCCTGTGTCTGGAAGATCTTGCAGCACACTGAAGCAATTAGACAGTGCTAACTGTAGACGCATAATAAATCATCGTAAAATTCTTCAATTTCATCATCACTATGCTACTTGTAGGGGCATAAACCTGAATGATATGAAGAACTGTTTCAGTTGATAGTACAGGAATCAGTTCTTTCAGAAAATACTTTTGTTAATCAAAAATCTGTTTCCTACACATCGTCCATCATTGGTTCCTTTATAGTACAGCCAGTGTGTCCATCCTCTGATTTGTCAGTCTTCTTTTATACAAGTCTCACATAAGCCGATATTGTCCCAATTGGTGTTATTTAGTTCTTGTACTAGTTCCTCTAAGCAGAAACTGTACTCCTAGATTGAATGTTTAGCGTTCCATTGTCCAGTGACAAAAGCAGTCTGATAAAACCCAGAAATATTTAGCACCCTCTGCCATTGCACTGTTTTTCCTACTTCCGTAGGAAGTAGCTTGCAGGCCTCCAGGGAATGAGGGCTGTTATTTTTGTTCTGAAACCATGCTGAGGGAATGGACCATAATCTGCCACACGGGCCCAGTGTGGCTTGGCAGTCTGATGTTTTAACTTTCATCTGTCCAGCTAGGTGACCCTGCCAGAAGCATATGCTCCCGATGGCATATTTCTCAGAGTCACTGACACACTCAAACACTCGCAACACTTTTTAAGCCATCATCCGATGGGAGTGATATATATATATAGAGAGAGATAAATGTAATGTGTGTGTGTGTGTTTATATATATATATATATATATATATATATATATATATATATATATATATATATATAAAAATATAGACAAAAAGAGAACTCTGTGCTCTTCCATGTAAAATAGTGTGCCCTGTAATGTGTATGTATGTATATGTGTGTGTGTGTGTATTATATATATATATATATATATATATATATATATATATGTTTCTTAGTAAATATGTGCCCTATAATGTGCAAATATGGATGTTTCTTAGAAAAATGAGTGAGAATTTGATATTTACAAATTGGCCAAGTCATGGGTAAGCTTGCCACCACGTCACGGTATCTCACTTTTGGCAAGTCCTACTCTAATACAAATTTAAAATCCCTGAAGAGATGTTATAGGAAACGACTTGGAGGGGGACCCTTTAAATACTTTCTTTGCAATGATTTGTGGGTCCCAGTGTGGTGCAATTAAAAACAGAAGACATACAATATAAAAAACAGATAATGGACTTACAATAGGTCTGCAAAGTGAGTATATGAGAGGATTGTGGATGCAACAGTCCCTCCATAAAGGTACCTTTTTATGTCAACCACCCACAGGTCATGTGAGGGGTGAATGATTGCAGGCAAAATTGGCCAAGTCTGGGTAAGCTTGCCACCACGCCATGGTGCCTCACTTTTATATAAATATTTATATCTGTGTACTTGGCACTTTACAGTTTACAATTATTATAGGGGATACAATAAGCGTAATAGTTATACAGATATTAACATAAGGAGAACACTAGGTATAAATACAGTAGGATAGGAGGTCCCTGCCCCATAGGGCTTGCAATCTACATATGGGATGGATGATATACAGATACAAACATGTTGAGCAGGAAGTGCAATTTATGACAGTATTGATAGTGCATTTGAGATAAGTTTATGTAACCTAGTGCTACATTTAAAAGGTGCTCTGTTAGCTGGGGTTTGAGGTTGTTGAGGGGTGAGATTTTGGAGAATGCTGGGTTGTAGGGAGTTCCAGAGGTAGAGGGAAAGCCTTTAGTTGAAATACAGCAGTAGAATGTTAAAGTAGCAGAAAGCCATCTGCTACATGCAGAGTGTAGATGGTGTTCAGGTATATGCCAGAATCTTAAATAAGAAATATAGGGTGTGGACCAGTGTTGAACTGCCTAGAATGTAATGAGGAGGATTTCAAAGGTTATAAGTTGCTTTTTGGGAAGCCATGACAACAATTTTAGTAGTATAGGGGTAAGTACTTTTCTGGCGGAAACAGAGTTTTCTGGTGGCTGGTTTAAAGAGATGATTCCTTATACTTTTTAATAATGCTCTGTACCTTTGGCAATGTTCATATCGGTATAGGCTTTTTGTAGTTGTTAACCCCTCCCACGCCTTTTCCTTGTGTCCCTCTTCTTCCCTCAGATATGAAATCTGGTCAACCGGACAGACTGCAATGAGGGACAATATTTTCAGTGTCTATATAAGGAAAACCTTGCCCCTCTTGAGGAAGGAGAGCAGGATTTTCCTTATGCTAACACAATATTGTCCCTCATTGCAATCCATACATACTGGCTTTCTGGTCTGAAAGAAGAATAGTGATGTTGGGAGAAGAGGCAGGAGGGGGGACTTTAAAAAATGATTACAAAAACCTATACCGGTATGAATATTGCCAAAGGTAGGGAGCAATATTAAAAAGTATAAGGAATGTAACATAACTTCTAATTCTGATTTAGATAGATTGGGTGGAGCGGCTGTTGACTCAAGATTACATAGTGATGCATTCCTTAATCTCACAAGCGACATGGGATTCATAGATGTATGGAGGACTCTTCATCCGCAGACCCGGGAGTTCTCATGTCATTCGGCTACATATAAAACGTCTAGAATTGATTACGCGTTCGTTAATCGGTCGACCTTGCCTTACAGATTGCTGTTTTCTGACCAGGGTCACTTCTGACCACTCCCTACTTTTGTTAATGCTACAGCGAGACCAGAGACCTAGGTCTGGGGTGTGGAGACTTAGTCCCGTATGGTTGACTAATACGCATCTGGTGTCCAAGCATAGGGAAGATCTGACAGAATATTTTGTTAACAATGTGGACACTGCTGCCCCGAGCACTGTCTGGGCAGCTGCTAAGGTGACTGCAAGGGGCTCCTTGATATCCCTTATATCTTCGAACATTAGGCTTGGGTCTCGGAAGGTGGAGGAACTGGAATCGGATGCTGTTGAGGCGGAGAAACAGTTTGTGGAAAAAGGGGACCCGGTATCCTATTCTAACTTTATTTCCTGTTCCCTAAAATATTCTATGAAATTGTCTGACCTGAATGCCCGTCGCATTTTTTACTTGAAACAAAATATTTTTGAAAATGGGGATAAGGCGGGGAGGCTGATGGCTCATCTTGTTTCCCAAAGTAGGGGGACTTCGTCGGCTTCCTCACTCAGGGACCCTGGGGGTGCACTGGTTCTTGATCCACAATTGATTAGTTCACAGTTTTGCTCTTTCTATTCTAGAATCCTGACTGACCCGTTCTGACTCTCAGATTTCTTCTTTTATTGATCGATGTGGACTTCCGCAGCTTTCCTTTGAACATAAGCAGATGTTGGACGCTCCTATACTTCTGAGAGAGGTTGTGGAGGCTGTCCGTGGTTTGCCGAATGGCAAGGCGTCGGGTGTGGATGGTCTTCCTGCGGAATGGTATAAAGAATTTGTGGATGTCTTAGCCCCACACTTGTTAAATAACTTCTATGCTGCTATTGATGATGGCTGCCTTTCAGAGTCTATGAACAACGCCTCCATTCTTGTACTGCCCAAACCAGGTAAAGATCTGGAGTTATGCGATTCTTATAGGCCAATTTCTTTATTGACTACAGATGCCAAAATTGTGGCGAAAATCTTAGCTATCGGATTGAATATGGTACTAGGGACTTTAGTACACAACGATCAAACCGGCTTTATCCCAGGTAAATCAACAACACAACACACTCTCAGGAGGCTATTTATGCACCTGCAGCTTTCTCACGACACCATGGGGTCTAGGGTGATTGCATCTCTCGATGCGTCTAAGGCTTCGACTCTGTCGAGTGGCCATATCTTTGGCAGGTACTCCAGGGATTTGGGTTTGGCCCATCCTTTATTAAATGGGTACATATTTTGTATAGTAGCCCCAGGGCTTCTGTGGTGATGGGCGGACTGTCTTCACAGTCTTTTTCCTTACATTGTGGTACCAGACAGGGCTGTCCGCTCTCGCCCGGCCTGTTCGCCTTGGCCTTGGAACCCCTGGCTGTTCTTCTTCGTGTGAATCCATTGATTAAGGGTCTCACGGTGGAGGGCAGAGAGGAAAAGCTTGCACTCTACGCTGATGACATCTTGCTTCTTTTGAATGATGATGAGAAATCCTTGAGGACCACATTGCAATTGGTGGATGATTTTGGCACTTACTCTGGTTTCCAAATAAACTGGACTAAGTCCTCTTTGCTTCAGATTGATAATAATTTGCGGAAGTCTTGTCCGACTGATATCCCGCTTTCACGTGTGGATGTGTGCACTTACTTGGGGATTAAGGTGGCTGCAATGACAGACTCTTTTTTTGGAGATGAATTTGATACCCAATATTCAGTACTTTCAAGACAAAACGACTGCATGGCTTCACCTGCCTTTGAATGTTATTGGTAGATCGAATCTCATTAAAATGATTTTTTTGCCCAAATTTTTGTATATCTTTCAAAACACTCCGGTCCCTATACCTAAAAAATATTTCCGACAAATAGATAAAATTATTTTACATTTTCTATGGCGAGGGGGTCGGGCTAGGATCAGGCTGACTACCCTCATGAGATCTAAACGTGAGGGGGGAATTGCTTTGCCCAACTTCTATAGGTACTATTTAGCGACGCAATGCCGATATGCTTTTGGATTTTCTTTCTTCCCAGCCTCGATACTAGACTATTAAGATTGATACATTATTGTTGCGACCTGCCTACGCACTGCCTCAGCTCTTGCACGGAGGCCCTGCAGTTTTTAAAACTCGAACTCAGCTGGCGGCAACCCTATACGAGGCATGGGTGGAGGTGAAGAGACTGTTGAGGCATGTCGCAATGGACCTTGATACCCCCTTATGGGGCGCCGCGGGGCTACGTCACTTATCTAATTGTGACTTTGGCCCCTTGTGGGCCAGATTCGGGATTACTAATCTTGGACAGCTGAAATCTTTTGCACAATTGCATGACGAATACCACATACTTTTTTTTTTATTCATATTTGTGTGTTAGACACGCTCTTAGTGCTCAGTGGGGTGATCGGACCCCGATGATCTCTACCTTCCCGCTTCTTGCCAGATTGATACTTCAGGAGCCTTCGAGACCTCTTTCCTTCATTTATCAGTGGGTGGAATCTCATGTAGGGTGTCAGGAGTTCCCTTCCTAGAATAAATGGGAAATGGATGTGGGTCCGTTAGAGGACTGGGAATGGGATATGGCCAAGGTAGGACCAGCAATGGTGGCAACGTCGACTAGACACCAGATGATACAGTTGAATATCCTACATCAAATTTATTATACACCGGTCAGACTGTTTAGAATGGGGAATTCTGGTACCGACAGTTGTCTCCGGTGTGATAATGTTCCGGGCACATACCTTCATATGATCTGGGATTGTCCTGCGGTTGGGAGATTTTTTAAAGAAATCATGCATATTGTGGTCCTGGTGCTGGGGAAACCTGTTCCTGTGACTCCGAAACTTTGTTTATTGTCTATCTTCCCTGATGATATTGAGGATGCAGCTGACAGATCCCTGCTGAGAGAGCTCTTGGTGTTGGCAAGAAAGGTGGTGGCCATGAATTGGATGTCAAACGGTGCTCCCAATTGCAGGGCGTGGATTAATTTAGTTTTACAGTGCATTCCACACTATAGATTGGTTTACGTGCATCGGGGCACTCCAAACAAGTTTGACAAGATATGGGGACGTTGGCAGAACTGGTGGACGCATAGTGCTCATGCTTATGTGGCACTTGATGCTGTGCATCTTGACGGCAATGGTTGATTTGGGTCATGCTTGCTGGTTGCGTGCGTGGCTGTGTGGCGTGGTCGAGCCCTGTAATTATTGAAATCCTGTGGCTTTGTTGGCTGGGGGGCAGGGTGGGGGGGTGCTGCGGGCTCGGTGGAGAGAGGACTCTGAAATGGGGTAGGGGAGTTTAACAAAAGTTAAGCTAGGTTAGTTCTTTTGGGGGATTTGGTTTTTACATAACAATAAAACCTGAGGTTGGCTCTGTACAATCTATTGATATGTTTATGTTCTTTTCATTGTTACATATACCTGTATATGTTTCTTGTATCTGAATGATTTTATATGTATTTCTCTGTATTTGTGATTTGTATGGAATGATCTGATAATAAAATATATTAAAAAAAAAAAAAAAGTATAAGGAATCATCTGATCTTCATGTATAGCATGACATTACTACCCTTTAAGACTCAGTTGAAGAGGAGAGGTAAGGGTAGCAGACAGACCAATGAGTAAGGATGTGCAGTAGTATAGGAAAGAGAGGATAAGAGCATGCATGAGAGTTTTTTTGTAGAATGAGAGCAAAATGGGTGGATTTTTGCTTTGTATCAAAGAAAAGCAACACATTTTTGTACTCTACTAATGTGAAGAGAAGAGTCCAAAATTACCCTTGGACAACATGCCTTGTCCACAGGGTAAATTGTGGAACCCTTGACAATTATAGAAAACTGAAGTACTGTCTATGATTTAGGAGTAAAGATAAGTAGCTCAGTCTTACACATATTAAGTGCTAATCAACAATGAGGCATCGAGTAAGAGACAGCAGTATGACATTCTGAGACCCTCATCAGTGTTTCCGGTGTACTAGAGGGCATTGAGAGACAGATTGCATGTCATCTGCATAGAAATGGTAGTTAAAGTCAAATAACTTTTTCAGTTGCTCTAGGGAAAGGGTAAACAGAGAGAGAAGAGGGCCCAGTACAAAGCCTTTGGGTTATTCCTACTAAGAGGGCCACAGATGCCAAAAGACTGGAGAACCTTTGTTGACTGAGCCAAATGTAGTAGATAGGTCAAAGAGGATAGGAAACTAGAAATGCCCTTTGGGTTTTGCAAAATGTAGATAATTTGTTACTTTTGCAAGGGCAGTCTCCACAGAGCAAGTGGTCTGAAAACCAGATTGCAATTTGGTCCAGTGGGATAGGGGAGTTTTGAAAGGTAAGCATATGGTAGTCCTCAGGATACAACAACAGATCAGGTAAGCCTACTTAAGCATGGGTAGAACAATCCGTATCCGATTACTCACCTGTTAACAAGCACAGAGAACTAGACAGAATTGGGACTCACCACAGATTTCCTTTCTGGCCTCTAACACTGTTGGTGCTTCCCAAGGACTATTGTTGGGTAAACAATGCACTAGAAAGTTACCTAAGGGAATAATATGGAGAGAGAACAAAATGCTGAAAATGTGTCCAGGCTCCGGGGTACAAAAAAATTCCCCATGCCTCTGGCACTAAAAGCTTTGATACTTGGGGACTTATTCTGGGACATACCAACAGCACCTTGGGGCCAACTAAAAATCCTGATTTAAATGGCTTTTTTCATCTTTTTGATAGAAAGCTCTCCCATAACAATGTGTAGGATATGTCTCTAGCATCCAAGGGGTTTAAACATTTTTATCTTAAGCATTACAAGTCTTTAAACATGTATTTTCTACCAGTGTAGGAAGTATTTGGATTGTATGATGTCTTGCTTTAATTAAATTAAAAGGCTCTACTGGTAGTATGAAAACACAAATGCATGTACTATGTATAAATGTGAAGGTTGTCAGACAGAACTAACCTAGTACCTAGTGTGTCCTTCCATGGCGATACAACACATTTCTCTGCAGGTTCACTAGTAATAAACTGACTCTTGCTCTCACATGTCATCTATGATTAATGAATGTACTTGGAAAGTGTGGGGAAAACTTGCTCGGAAACAAGTATTTTAAAACTGATAGCTTCCTTATGTTGTATCGCTTTACCCTGTAGGAAGTAGTTCTAAACCTTTCTCCTGCCATGGAACCCTTTAGTTTCAGCTGAAATGTCTGTGGAAACAAAAAAATGTAGTCTATTAACTCTTTAACTGCTTGATTGCTAGAGAGATCTGTTTGCTTGGAGACAACTCTAGCATTCAAGAAGTTAAACTAGTATCAGTATCAAAATTACTTGAATGCTGGTTATTATTGATAATGTAAATGGGACCTATACCCTTAGCAGAAAGGGCTTTTCATTTGTTAAACAGGAGGACCTATCTAAGTAAATGTCCTTCAAACAACAACCCGGTTTATCTATATATTATATTTAGTTGCTTTTAATCTTCCTTATAGTCAACTGCAAATTAATTGTGTAAAATCTGATAGCTTATGTCACTTACAGTTCATTCAGCACTGTGGAAGGCCTGTCTGCTATTAGGCTGACTTCAGTACTGATCGTTTTATACAGGAAACTGCAGATATAATGTAAAAGAATACACTGAGACATAGACCAGTCTGCTGTAGGAAGGATACCTGCCTAGGTGAGTTAACCCTTTAAAGATCAGAGGTACGTGCAACGCATTGTTTAAAGTGTTGATCTGTCAAGAGACCCTTTTTCCTAGAGCAAAGTTCTCATTTAATGGTGATTATAAGACTGAATAGTAGAAAAGACAAAGGAACAAGTGCAACCAATCTAAGAGTAGTTGCTTATGTGACTGCTATATAATCACAAATTAATATTTAGAAGACTAAAATGTATTAGGTCAGTGCTACCAGGTGATAATATTGTTCCTCTACTTCAGGGAATCCTGGGGTCCCAAGGATCATTGTTTTAGAACCACATAACATAGCACTGCGTGATCAAAAGACATTCTTCTGGACTGAAGGTACTCCTGTTTGTGTCCTCCTTTGATATGTGAGGAGCAATGGGATGCAGCGGTTCATAAAATGTGCTATTTGCCTCCTATTTCTTTTGTCTCCCACTTCTCCCCCCACCCCCTTTAAAATTGATTTGAACAAAAAATGGAATTGTGGGTAAAGTTAGACATGCTGGGAACATTCTTTCTAGAGGCAAAAACTCAGAATCAAAAATGCAGCATAAATGTTTTGCAAACATTCATTAAAACTTGCATTATAAATACCCATGTTAACCTAGACGAAGTCTTATAGACAGGGTTTGATAAAACTGGTAAACAGTCAGCTCGATTAGAACGCGAATGGAGTGAAAAATGCTGAACTTTTTTTTTTTTTTTAAATAATTTGCCCCTTGACAACTTTATACCTATACGACATCCAGTTGAAAAAAAAATCCTTTGGCTATTAGAGACCTCTCCAACACCTTGCTCTGGGATCCAGGGGGTTGAAAAACCATTAATGGGTGCACATACCAGGTTAAACATTTCATATCTATCATGTATATTCAAACATTGGCCACTGAGACATGTAATAATAAGAAATGGAGCAATTCTAGAACAAACCAGTTGCATCATGGGGACAAATATATACTTCTTCTGTGTCCCTAACCACGGCCATAGAAACTAATGGGTAAAGTGTGTCCTCCCTCTAGCTGGTGTAGGACCAATCAAAAATATAAAAGGCTGCACTCGGACTATGTCTCCAGTCTTTTTTGGTCCTACATCCAACTGGGGTAGGAGAGAGTGAGACTCGCTTGCCTTTTTTATTTTTTAAAATATTTTTTCCTTCCCCGATTAAGGCTTGGGGGATATTGGCCACATTAATTGCCGTCCAGATACGGAGCATAAAATCTGTGAGTCAGCCGGCGACAGCACAAGAAAAATCTGCTTGAACACGGCTGCAGCAGCAGGAGACAAACAAGCGGAAGCATGCTCTCTCCCCGGTGGTAGCAGAGGTCCGCTCTGGCGGAGACCCTGCGGCCCTGGCTACAAGTCAAAACGGAATTGGAATCGGGAATGGTGAGGTTTTTTCCCTCTACTCTTATACTGTCGGTTATGATGGCATCCGGTAGGCCTCTGTGTTCCAAGCTGGAACGCACGCCATTTGCTAAAGCCTATTTAAACCCCCAGGGTTGTTTTGGCATTGGGAGCTATTGATAGTTTTTACTACAGGCAATTTTAACGTATATTAATAAGTTAAATACTGGGAGACGTCCTCCCTTGGCTTATATCCAATGGCTACTACTCCAAAACCGAGTACTTCAAAAGAGAAATCTATCACAGAAAATAAAGAAGACAAGGCCCCTCTGAAAAGTAGAGATTGTGCAGGATGTGACAATAAATTGAGTTCCTCAGATCCAGCTAAACTATGTGAGGAATGCTTAAAAAAGATTGCAGGCACTGACGTTCCAAGTCAAATATCGGATTTCCTTTCATGGATGAAGTCATCCATGCAAGAAACCTTCTCATCCATTCAGTCATCCATCCCTAAAAAGAGACAGATATTAGAGGACCCTGAGGAAAGAACCTCTAGCAGAATGGTGGATGTGGAAGATATCAGTTTTGAGGATATTTTATCCCAATATTCCTCAGAAGAAGAGGGGGAGATTATTGAAGAAGAGGAAGGCGTCTTCTGTATGGAGAAGATAGACCCTTTATTAAAAATGATGAGAGAAACCATTAGGCCTGGTAGAAGAAACTAGGGAACAGGTCATTTTAGATACTGCCTTCCTAGGGAAAAAGAAATATTATCCAGTATTCCCAGTCCATCAATCCTTATCTGACCTACTAAAAACAGAATGGTCAAAAGGAGACAGAAGAATCTCAACATCTAAAAGATTTAGTAAGATGTACCCTTTTAAGGAGATAGATACAGCTGCCTGGATATCTCCACCTAAGATAGATGCTGCCATAGCACAAATATCTATAGAACTACCATACCCATTGAGGATGGATCATCCTATCACGAGGGGCAACATTGGCAATTCAGGGCGCTGCCCTTTGGTCTGACCTCTGCTCCAAGGATCTTCTTCAAGATGTTGATAGTAGCTTTAAATCCCCTAAGAATAAAGGGCATAAACATTCTACCTTACCTGGACGACCTTCTGATAGTAGCGGAATCTGAGATACTGGCAAACAAGCATGTCTCTCAGACTCTTCTTCATCTATACCTGCTGGGCTGAATAATAAACAACAGAACAGTTGCCTAAATCCAACCCAGAGACTGCTATCTATAGGGCTTAGTTACACTATCTTCAGAAAGAATAAAGAACATAATCAAGAAAGTATCATGTTTCAGAAAAGACAGTATACACAGCTCGGGATTACATGGAAGTACTGGGATCCATGACATCATCCATACAGGTGGTCCCCTGGGCAAGACTACATATGAGACAATTACAACGCTGGTTCCTGGGAAAATAGAACAAGAAGATAGCAAATCCAGAACAAAGAATACCTTTGTCCCCCAGAATAAAGAAGCAATTATCATGGTGGGCAAACAGACGCAATCTTCAAAAAGTCTAAAAGACACTGTCTGGGAGAGAATCTTCACAGATGCAAGTCTCAAAGGATGGGGAGGATGTTGGAGAGATAAGATAGCACAAGGAAAATGGTCAATCAGGAAAAAGTTTCTCACATAAACCTGCTAGAGCTGAAAGTAATTTCCAAGTGTTTAAAAAAAAAAAAAAATTATTACCTGAAACACAAGTCGGTAAAAATTGTGTCAGACAGCATGGAAGCAGTTCTGTACATGAAGAACCAGGGGGCACAAGAAACAGCCAGCTAAACAAAGAAGCAAGCCAGATTCTGAATTGGGCAGAAAAAAAATCTGAGGGCAATATCGGCCATTCACATTGCAGGGAATAAGAACATGCAAGCGGACTTCGAAACAGAGTGGACAAAGGGGAATGGTCCCTCAGCACCAAAACATACAATAGTATTGTGACTAAATGGGGGTTACCGGAGATAGAACTCATGGCGTCATTCGACAACAAGAAGTGCCAACAGTTATTTTCCCCCTCATATCATCCTCAAGCGCTAGGAGTGGATGCCCTGAGTCTACAATGGATGTTCAATCTGTCATATATTTTTCCCTCCATTCTGATGATCCCAAGAGTCATAAGGAAGATTAGACAGGACAAGGTCACAGTAATTACTTGCCCAGGAGATCATGGTTTGCAGAGCTAGCGAAGCTATCACTAGAACATCCATGGACTCTGCCAGTCAGTCCGGACCTTCTGACTCAAGGACCACTCTTTCACCAAAATCCAGGATTTTTTAAGCTGATGGCCTGGAAGCTGAAAGAAAGTCTCTGAGAGCAAAAGGGCATTCAGATTCTGTTATTGATACTATATTCAAAGGAAGAAAAGCATCTACTTCAAAGCTATATTGCAGAATTTGGAAGATATTTTCAGTCTGGTGCAAGAAAAAATAGTGGATAGGAATAACATAACCTCTTCGGAAGTTCTGAGTTTTCTACAAAAGGGATTTGAAGAAGGGTTGCATCCTGCAACTCTGAAGGTTCAACTGTCTGCAATTTCAGCATGCCTAGCTAAACAATTTGCAGAAGAAAATATTGTAAAGAAATATTTGAGCGCAATTGATAAGGCAAGACCCAGGATAAAGGATATTATTGCTCCATAGGACTTAAATCTAGATTTAGACCAACTAGCCAGATCATCAAGGTCTGAACCTTTAGAGGAAATTCTGATAAAGTTCCTGACCCTAAAAGTGATCCTTTTAACAGTCATAACATCAGCAAGACGAGTTGGAGAACTTCAAGCCTTGTCCTATAAAGAACCTTTTACTATTCTCCATCAGGATAAGGTGGTTCTGCGCACTAAATCCGAATTTAGATCCAAAGTAGTATCTTCCTTCCACTTGATCCAGGAAATTGTTACCCTCCTTTTTTCCCCAATCCCCAAGGAGAAAGAGAATGTCACCTGCATACCTTAGTTCTAGTAAGATGTGTTTCCATCTATCTTTAGAAGATGGAACCATTCCGAAAATCAGACTCCTTGTTCGTGCACTTTGCAGGGAGATTCAAGGATTCATCTGCATCCAAACAATCCATTGCCAGATGGATAACGGAATGCATCAGACTATGCTACCTGTAAGATTATTAGAGCACACTCTACTAGAGCAGTAGCTGCTTCTGGTCCTCTATATCTACCTTTATCAAACATTACAAGATTGATGTTCTGTCAGCCTCAGACGCCAGATTTAGAAGAGAGGTCCTCAAGTCGGCTACATCAGTCTGGGAAAGACTGGGTTTGGAGATAGATAGATATATATATATATATTATTATTGCTTTTTATGTCCAGGCTGCTATATATTAGACTTGTGCACGGGCAAAATTTTCGGTAAAATTCGAATTCGGACGAATTTTTTTTTTTCTAATTCGGATGATCCTAATTTCTGACCGGGCCTATTCGATTCGGACGAAATTCTGATCCATTCCGAATTATTCGGCCGAATTTAACATGGGTTAAATTATAGCAGTGCGCCTCCGTGCACACTGCTATCATTATTTGCAGACAGGGTGTGCATTTAGAAAAAGATCCATCCCAAAAACGGACATTGTCATACATTGAAAGTCTGTGCATGTCACCTCTACTCTAGCATGGGATGCCAGTCACAATGCAAACGTCGAACATCGAAAACCCATGCCTGTCATTCAATTTAGCATGTTCGAACGTTGAAACCCCATGCCTGTCCTTCAATATAGCATATGTTCGAACATCGAAACCTCATGCCTGTCATTCAATAACTCTATGTGTATATACATTGTAGAGTTTCATACTACATCAAGAATAAACATCAATGATTGTAATGTGATAGATGTAATGTGTTAAAAAGAAAAATTGAGACATTCTGTTGTAAACAAACTGCAACACAGGAGAGAAATAAAAAAAATGCTTGACATCTATACTGAAGAGGGGTCCACAGCATTGTCTTAGTATAGCAATATCACCGTTTTCCGTGAGTGTGCAATACAGGGCTCTACGGTAATTGCTGGGCATTTCCCAATGTCATAATCAGGGGATGATGGGAGTTGTATTCTAACTACTGTTAGGAAACACATAAGTGATGCACATTCATCTCCCACCTAGAAATTATTTACACACGAGGCAACTCCCCCAAGTAATACCTAGCCCCTTTCCAAGTGAAAGGACTTCCAGAAAGGCTTCAGATCTCTTAGTGACTCACCTGTTATTGCCAGTCAGCGGGACCCGGAGAGTAGGAGGGGGTGATGCTATGGCTGCATGGCACGGTGCTCTTAGTTGGTCACTTGTCGCAATGTTGAAGCTCAGCCCGGCCAGCACCTTCCGGGTGGAGACACCTCACAGCAATCCTGTTCAGGACACATCATGCACTGTTGTGCACTCATACTAGGGATCCCAAATGTTTAGACTCATTTTGTACAGGGGGCACCCTCCTGTATTTGTAAAACCTTTCTAGCAAATCTGGGACGGTAGACCTATTTACTCAAGTCTTGACTTTAGGTGGACGATAAACAATACAAAATAGGCATAATGTTTCACTATCACATAATTCACGTCACTGAAGCAGCCAGCAGGCATCGCCACTGAGTGAGCATAGGGCTGCCCGGCTGCTGACAGTCACACTGATGGGACACCCTGCAACACAGAAATGGCGGAAGAGCACAAAATAAACATGCTATGGGACGGCAAATTGCCGCCCCTGTCAAAGTGCCGCCTGGGTCCATGGACCCACTGGGACCCATGTAAGGGCCGGCCCTGTATTAGAACAAATACCTAATATTTTTTTATATTTTGCACAGGAACAAATATTACTTGCTCTTGCAGTGGCAATAACTGGAACTAATGCTGGCTGCCTACCTATGCCTAGCCTAATGCTACCTGCCTGCCTACACAACAACTGTACACTCTCTAATCTCTTCTCTCTCTGAGCTCCAACAACCCAATGAGGAAATGCAGGCTGTCTGTCTGTGTGACTGTGTCACTAGTCCAACCCCCATCATGAAACGAAGAAGGCTATTCGAATACAGACAAAAGAGGGAAGTAGTGCATGAAACGGAGAATGGAATTGGACTACAAACATGGAGGGAAAATTATGGAGGGAAAGTAATTGAGCGCACACAGTAAGTACAAAAAAGTCTTGGTCAAAAGTAGTCAAAACTTTTGGAAATGTGTCGATTGCCGAAACTTCCGAAAGTTTCGACGAATTTCGGACCTGGGCTGTTCGGAGTCGGATCATTTTTTCCGAATGACCCTTGAGTTTCGGATTGGCCGAATGTCTCCGAATGACCCCATTTTCGACGAAATCCGAATGTCTCCGAATGAATTTGCACATGTCTACTATATATATATATATATATATATATATATATATATATATATATATATATATATATATCCGGTCATATTTTCTTTGATGGTGGTACACATTTTATATTATAGATTTAGTTTGTTTTCCCACCTGGGATTATAAAATTGGGTATATCTCATTAGTTTCTGTGGCTGTGGTTAGGGACACAGAAGAAAGGGAGAAATTTATCTTACTGACATTTCCTTTTTTCTGCGTCCTTCCACTGCACGCCCTGCCCTCTAATCTGTCTATATTCTAATTTTTTTTAGCTTGGACAAAAGATGCCTGGAGGGATAGTCACAGTGAAGCATTTTATGTTTTTGATTGGTCCTACACCAGGTAGAGGGAGGAGACACTTTACCCATTAGTTTCTATGGCCATGGAGGGACACAGAAGAAAAGGAAATATTGGTAAGATAAATTTCTCCCTATTCCCCACATTTGCCCCTATGAGACATCTGGTTTTCCCCATAATTATTCCAGTTCCTCTTAGGACATCAGCCTCAATGTTTTCTACTATTACAAATGCTAGTTAATATCATTTGATAAGGACCATGTTAAAGTCTGCTACTACGAGTAGAAAAGCTGAATTCTGGGCCCTTTTCTATGCACAGTAATACAAAATGATGCTTTTAGCAGCTCTGGTCTGTAACAGAATCTGACTGCTGCTCATTCAGCTGTGCCTGCATCTATTGATTTGTTCTGCTAAAAGCCAAGTCAGAGCATTTAAATCTTTAATATTCATCCACATATAAAGGTTATCTTTCTGAGCACTGCTTGGGAAGATAAGGAATACCAGGATAGTTTTTGAATGTCTTTATATCAGATGTTTAAACTTTAATGTAGCTTATGAAAAGGCTATTTCATGCCTTACATTATACATGAATAAAGTTCTGCATGCTGAGCACACACTATGGAAGCCATACTTGAGGAGGATGGAATGCCATTTCAATACTAGTGTCAGCTTTGTTACATAATGTATGTTATCATTACTTATTAATAGAAAAACATAGCATGATCTCAATGTATAGAGATACACTTAAACATGTAGAATTAAACAGAGGGAGGTTGATGCACGAAGAAGAAATGCAGCAGACCAAAATCAGCATTGTCATCCAACTTCATGATGATGGGGCAAGTTGGAACTGATGGGGGCAATATGGAGATGATGGGGGCAATGTGAGGGCAATATGGAGCTGATGGGGGGCAATGTGAGGGCAATATGGAGATGAGGGGGCAAGTTGGAGCTGATGGGGGCAAGTTGGAGCTTATCAGGGCAAGTTGGAGCTGATGGGGGGCAATGTGAGGGCAATATGGAGCTGATGAGGGCAATAGGGAGATGAGGGGGCAAGTTGGAGCTTATCAGGGCAAGTTGGAGCTGATGGGGGGCAATGTGAGGGCAATATGGAGCTGATGGGGGCAAGTTGGAGCTGATGGGGGCAATATGGAGCTGATGGGGCAATGGGAGGGCAATATGGAGAGGAGGGGGCAAGTTGGAGCTGATGGGGCAATATGGAGATGATGGGGGAAATTTGAGGGCAATGTGGAGATTATGGGGGGCAATTTGTGTGTATGCATGCAGCAGTAATAGAGACAAAGACACATGCAATAGACATACACACATATAGACATAGAAACTCCCACACACATGCACTGACACAAAGAGTGAGACAGACACACTCATACATGTAATTTTACACACACACACACGTATAGAGAGACACAATCTTGAAGTGAGCCATATATATTTATTTTGGGCGGGGGGAAATCTTGGGGGAGTTCCCACACTTTTTTTCCCAGGACTTGACCCCTGCCTAAAACCATCAGAAAATTGTTTTTTTTGTAACATAACAGTAGTAAAATTACAGCGATGAAGGAGCAACGAAAATAATTTTACTGTTAGAGGTCGCCACAACATGGGAAGTTTTATCAAAGGGTCACGGCACTAGAAAGGCTGAGAACCACTGTTTTATTTAAAATGTTGGGACGTTTTCCTTGTCACCTGTAGTGCTGGCTGTTTGCTCCGATCTTCTTAGTACATTGGCTTCAACAAGTGCTACAAAATATGCTATTTTATGTAACTCTTGGTAAAGCGCTTTGCAGACACTAGAATATATCCACATGTGCTCACCCAAAGATGCTGATGAACTAAGTGAAAACCACCACCACCATAGGGGACAAAAGAATCCTTAAATCAACACTTAAGTAAATGGAAATTTTAACCCTTTGGATGCTAGTATTGCAGAATCTAAAGTTGAGCAATTCTAGAACAAAACAACTGCAACATAGGGGACAAATCTGGGAGAGCTAGCTGCAATGTCCGGGAAAGTAACTTATTGTTCATCTACCCTTGTCCTTTTATTGTGCAGTTTGGTTTACTCAAGAATTGTTGCTCTTTAGATTATTGAATACAGCCTTACGAGCATTGATGGCCATAGTAACATCTGAGATGTCAATTTAATTATATGAAACTCTAAATACTACAATTTTTTTTGGGGGGGGGGGTGGATTGGCCACACCTCTGTCTGGCTGAGAGTGCATATGCATACACTCCTCACTGGTTACAGTACAATCTTAACTGTCAATATAAACATCTGTATCAATAGAAAAAAGTCCACCTAGACTCGGATATACAGCTCTCTCCAAATATACGTGACTTTTTTTTTTTTTTTTGCAGCTGTCATTTTGCAACAAATATGTGGTTTTTCAAAATAACCTACATTTCACCTATGTTTATGGCAAAAGAGTAGTAAAAAAAAAACCTTTTCTTAGTTCTGCAATCGTATTCTGGTTGGTATGTATGGTTTTCAATTCATCATACATGCCAAAATGGCACATTCGTGTATTACATACAAGAAGATAGACTGTTGTGAGGGTGCTTTGTCTGTCTGGCTAGCTCTTCTCAGACTGCCAAGCCTGAAAATAGGTCTGTGGTCTAGACAGTGCACAACCATCACAGGGCCTTGCACCCCAGTGTCCCCATGTGCACCCTCCCTACGTTCACCTCCTTAATCCTTCTGATGACAGGCAACATGCAACACATCTGGCATCAGAGGGATTAACTAGCCAAAAATCACACATATAATACCATTATACCCCCATCTAGTCTAACTAGGCCCACCATTAAAGCAATATAATGCACGACACTATGGTCTTTAAAACCCATTTGTTTGATTTCATGTAGTATTATGATGTCGGTCATATCTATTTTACTGTACTTTTTATGTAGTTTTCTATTGGCATTGGCTGTATATTACTATAGACCAGTAGTGACTAGGGATAATAGAAAAGATTTTGTTTCTTTTCAATTCATATGAAACATGCTGTTCTCATGACACAAAACATGTCTTGTGAAACAGATGTTTCTTTTGCTGTTATAACCAAACAGATTGCTGGAGATTCTTGTGATATTTGGAAAAAACACAATATTGCTTGCCTTCAAATGTCAGTCAAACGGATTTCTGTCCAGATCAAGCTTATTGGCTTGGTCAGTATGCAGGTAGGGCTGCTGGACAACTGTCTCTCTCTAGCACTCCCATGTCTCCCAGATGTCCAGATTTACATGAGACCATCCTGATTTTGGCGCACAATCCCGCCGTTCCGCCATGCACAGCACATGTCCCACTTTAGCAAAGCTTATCCCACACTTCAAATGACCTGCACATTGAAGATGGGGAGCCATGTTGGACATCTCCTACAATCTTGTCCTCCGGCATCTGTAACTGCTCCCTGCCCCCCCCAAATCACTGTATTGAATATTTAATTAATATGACATCACTCACTGGGTCCTGCTTCGCCTACCTGGTAGCTTTGTTCATTACCAGACCAGGAGAAGGAGAGTTGGATATCCAGTTGTGCACAAAAGGCTCTCCAAATCCAGACACAAACTGGCTACCCCTGTCTGACACAATTACTTTTGGCACCGCTTGGAGCCAAAAAACCTCCTTGGTGAAGATCTTAGCCATTGTCTGAGCGGTAGGCAATTCTTTGAGGGGTACAAAATGAGCCAATTTCAAAAAATGGTCTACCATCATCAGAATATTCGTGCAGTCCTCGGAAACCGCTAATTCCACTATAAAATCAATGGAAATGTGTGACCATGGACGCTCCCCATTAGGCACTCGAAGAAGGAGGCCCACTGGAAGGTGCCTAGGAGTCTTGGTAGTTGCACAAGTCTGGCAAGCTGCTACGAAAGCAGACACATCAGTACAGATACTGGGCAACCAAAATAGTCGGGATACAGACCAGAGCAACTGATCTCTTCCAATGTGTCCAGCAGCCTTGGAAGAGTGATATGTTTCCAATAATTTTGCCCTTAAGCCCTCAGGCACAAAGCATCTCCCATGCGGTTTCTCGGCTGGGGCCGTACCTTGAGCAGCCAAAATTTCTGTCCCCAAGGGAGATGTAATACTGGTGTGAATAGTAGCAAGGATACGATCAGGAGGGATCACAGGTGTAGGATCGCAATCCTCTTTAGACAAGGCCCCGAACTGACAGGACCAAGCATCAGCCCTCACATTCTTGGTACCTGGCAGATAAGAAACTATGAAATTAAAGCGGGATAAAAACAAAGTCCACCTAGCCTGTCTGGGAGACAGGCGTTTAGCCTTGGATAGGTACGTCAAGTTCTTGTGGTCAGTGAGAATAAGAATAGGCAAAGAAGTGCCTTCGAGTAAATGCCGCCATTCATGAAGTTCCAGAATAATGGATAACAGCTCGCAACCGGTCAAACAGCTCCGTGATCAGAGGTATCGGATATGCGTTCTTGACCATGAATTTGTTAAGACCTTGAAAATCAATACATGGCCTCAACTCGCCATCCTTCTTCTTAACAAAGAAAAACCCTGCCCCAGCCGGGGATAAGGATTTCCAAATAATCCCTCTGGCGAGAACATCAGCCACGTACTCCTTCATAGCTTGATTCTCCGCCACGAAGAGAGGGTATAGGTGACCCCTCGGAGGAACAGCCCCTGGCACCAAGTCAATCGAGCAATCGTATGGCCTATGAGGAGGTAAAGTTGTGCCCTGTATCTTGTTGAATAAATCACGGAAGGCTTGATACTCCTCAGGTAAAGCAGAGGAGGGAGAGGAGGAGGAGGAAGCCATGCCTAAAATTCTGATAGGACGAGTCAAACACAACTCCATACAATACGGAGACCAAGACAAAATGTCGCACTTGCGCCAGTCCATTCTGGGGTTATGTTTTTGGTGCCATGGAAACCCCAGAATGACTGCATAATGAGGACAGTTTATGACATGGAACTGGAGTATCTCATAATGAAGGGCTCCAACCAACAGGGATACCGGAACGGTCTCATGAGTAACCTGAGGCAGTTGTAGAGGTCTACCATCAATAGCCTCAATAGACAATGGAGATGCCTGTGGTAATAAAGGGATTGCATGTTTCTCCGCAAACCTGGCATCAATGAAATGCCCCGCTGCCCCTGAATCGATGAAAGCTGGGGTAGATACAGACGAATTAGCCCAAAATAGGATAACTTCCAGAGTAGGCTTCTCCTGGAAATCTCCTGGGGACTGAGACACCCCACATAGAGTCTGTCCCCTACGTGACTCTAGGTGCACCCGTTTCCCGGACGTATGGGACAAGCACGCAACAAATGTCCAGCTTTGCCGCAATGTAGGCAAAGTCCCTCCCTTCTACGGTAAGCTCTTTCTTGAGCAGAAAGCCAGATGAATCCCAACTGCATGGGTCCCCCCCCATCTCTGAACCCGGAGGCATGGGAGGAGAGGAAGGAATGGGTGGGCAACTGAAATTCAGAGCCAAACGTGCTGGAGTCCTCCGTATGCGTTCCTTAAAAAATGGGTCTCTCCCTGATACTGGTGTCGATCAATATGGTAAAAGAGATCAGTTGGTCTAAGTCCAAAGGCAATTCTCTGGCCGCAATGTCATCTTTAATGACATCACTTAATCCCTGTGAGAAAGAGACTACCAGTGCCTCATTATTCCAACCTACCTCTGCTGCCAATGTGCGAAACTCAATCGCATACTCGGCCACCGTACGACCACCCTGGTGGATAGACATAAGATGTTTAGCAGCAGAGGCAGAGCGGGCGGGTACATCAAACACCCATTTGAATGCAGACACGAACTCGGAAAAATCGTGAATGATATGGTTATCATTCTCCCAAAGCGGATTCGCCCATGCCAAGGCCTTGCCTGACAAAAGTGAGACCAACAATCCGACTTTACTGCGCTCATTGGGGAATGTTTGTGGTACCATCTCCATATAAATGCCCAGTTGGTTTCGGAAGCCACGACAAAGCTCTGGGTCTCGCCCATACTGCTCAGGAAGCGGAGCTCGACAGGAAAAAAACCCTGATCACACCTGCATCAGGGGCTGCTTGTACTGAGGCTGCTTCTACTACCGGTTCCGCACTAGCTGAGGAGGCCACTGGTTGTCCGACAGGATGGTCAAGGTGAGCAGTGCGGTTCAACAGTGTTTGCAAAGCCATCGTAATTTGATCAATACGTTGCACCTGAGCCTCAACCCTGCTTAGTAAGTGCTAGACAGAAGGGTTACCAGTACTGTCCATAGACATGGCCCTTTCGTACTGTCATGGACTCAAGAACGAGAACTGGACCAGTACAGAAGGTAACACAATCTTTATTAAGGTACACAACGTACAGAACAACGGTAACAGCAAGAACACTAGGCAAAGTAGAGGACATCAGGAAGGATAGTGCTGCTGTAGTGGTACTGACTGAGTTCCAGAAGGCAAGAGGAGGGAAATCGTCTCAGGTCCGCAACCGAGGATCACTACAGGTCCGTACCTGAACAGACAAGATCCTGAGTAGGTACTGTACTACAGGTCCGCACCTGTATAGACAACGTACCAGGGTAAGCAACTGCGCTACAGGCCCGCACCTGTATAGACAACGTCCCCAAGGAGGCCAACTGCACTACAGGTCCGCACCTGAATGCCACAGATATGTACAGCAATGAGAGGAAGTCCGCCAAAGCCACCAAGGGCACCCGCTAAGTTATCCACTGGAGCATTGGTATGCTGGGTGTGCAGTGGACAACCTCAGGCAACGCCAAGGTGGGTAGTCAGAGAAGCCAGAATGGGACAGAGTGAAACGTAACCCAGACCCGCAGGTTTGCACCAGATTGGATGTCAAACAAGCCAAGGATCATACACGGAGCAGATAGTCAGACAGAGCCACAGGTCAACACCAGATTGGGTACTCAGACAAGCCTCCGGTCATACACGGAATGGTTAGTCAGCCAGAGCCGCAGGTTTGCACCAGATTGGATGTCAGACAAGCCAAGGGTCATACACGGAGCGGGTAGTCAGACAGAGCCACAGGTCGACACCAGAACGGATAGTCAGACAAAACCGGTTAATACACAGAGCAACAAAGCACAACTGCACTGGAACACCACAAAAGGGCAACTGAAGTGGTTTCCAAGAGGTGGAGCAAAAAATGTGATGTCCCTTTAAGAACCGGGTCACAACATCATCAGGGAATACCTGTGATGCGCTCCCGAGTTCTGATGTGGCTGGAGCCGCCAGGGGGAGCAACAAGGAGACCGGTCGCCTAGAAGGACACCAGGGAGCACCGGCACTCCTGACGAGCACGGCAAGCCGCGACGACACAGAAGCCGGCCGCCTACAGGGTCAGGCGGTCGGTTGCGAGGTAAGCAACCGCTTACACAGACTTTATGGTTGTCTACTGCTGGTGATGTGTAAGGGAGAGCATCCCTTCCACATCACCAGCACTTTGACAACCCTGTATACTAATGGGGAACTTAATTCTTAATGGATATAGTGGTGTCTCCATCAAAAAGGCAATGTGCTCCCTACACATAGCCACAGCATCAAACTGGTATTGTTAATAACAATGGCTAATATATTAGAAATAGTACATATAAAACCAATATCTCTTAACCCTTTGAGTGGCAGAGGGATGGGCAATCAATTGTTTCACAATCTAATGCCCAGCCATCTGTCACTGGAAAGGTAAATGAAAAAATATAGGCCCTAATTTAACCCCTTGAATACTGTGCAATGCATTGGAGACCTCCCTAGCATTCAAGGGGTTAAAAAGCTTTATTCAAGTGCATGGCGACTTAGGATTTTTTTTTTTTATCCCCTATGGTGTACTTGGTGTGATCCAGAATAACTCCAGTTTGCTTTTATAAATATGGGCCTATGTCTTTTCTTTTAACCCTTATAGTAACAGATGGGTGGGACTTTGATTGTGAAACAGCTGATTGCCCATCCCTCTCACTCAAAGGGTTAAGAGAGAAATATGAGCCTAAGTCCTTTCTGTAGGGAGTTGTATTAAGTATAAGGATATAGGGTATCAGATCTCCCTATCAGTATGTAGGCGTCTTTCCACTGCTGGAGCAAAATATAAAGAACTTGCAGAAATTTACATGGTAATACACAAAAATATATAGTCTACTTGGCAAACTGGAATACTTTTCAATAGGCCATCTTACATAATTAAGGGATACTGCAGTGCATCTGCTTTTGAGATACAAAAAGCAGATGCAAATGTTATCTTCAAACATACCACAAGATGGCATGCATGTGCCGTTCAGTTTTTTCTTATGAATAATAGATATGGGTATTTAACATATAGATGTAGCGTTATATATCCTATGTACGTGCAATCTAACAAGGTATTGGTGCTTCTAAAGTATTTAAGGGACTTATGTTCAAAATGAAAATGGAGGTGTTCTGGGGCAGAGGTATTAAATTGGGCTTTTAACCCTTTGACTGCTCGAGTGGTCTCCAATCCTATTGTACAGTGCTGCAGCATTAGTTGGTGCTATATAAAGAATAATAATAATATTGCATTGATTCACAATGCATTGGATACCTCAAAGCATTAAAGGGGTTATAAGGCTAATTTAATTTAATCTGACCATTTAATTCTCCCCTTTGGTGCCGTTGGTTTATCCCAGAATACCTTCACTTTCCTTTTGAACATAAGGCCCTTAACCATTTCTAAAGACTACCAGTGCTCATACATATATATATATATATATATATATATATATATATATATATATATATATATATAAATAGGTTGGAGGAGGTTTATACTGGCACAAAGAGTTTTGTTTGTTCTGGAGCCCACTGAAGCTATAATTATAACACGATGGGCGGGAGGTTTACTTGTTGTATCACGAAAACTCCACCACAGATTGCTGTAATTGGTTGATACTTCTGCCCACATTTCACAGAGACGGCGCTACCACAGCTGGGGACCAATAGTGAAGTGCCCACCACCAATAGGACCCGCAGAGATCCAGGTGTAAGAAACAAATGGCAGTCTCTACAGACGGGAGAAGTCTGCTACACAGTAAGCCTAACTAATCAGCTTATGCGACATAAGTGATACTTCCCTCTGTACATACAGTATTACAGAGATTGGATACAAAGTAACCTGCCTGCTGTTATACTAGTTGGACTCTAGTTTTATTTATCTCTGGACAGAGAGACATTTACTGGTCACTTAGACCGGAAATAGACTCATATTTTAGGACTATTGTTTGGATCACTATTTTTCCCTTTGATTAGCAACAGGAAATTAGTTTTATTGCTATTTTTATTTTTTAATATATTAGGGTGAATAATTATATTTGCCCCAGAGCTTATAATATAGATTCTTATTGTGTCTATATATTTACCTGCACGTAGTATATGTATTAATGTTAATTTTTTCCACTTTTACGGTTTTATATGAGTAAAGTTATTTGCTATAACATTATTTAGCGCTCTCCTTATTTGATTTGTTATTTTGTTTATTAGGACTCGAGACACCAGCGAGTCCGGGGATTGTAGCGATAATTGATGCTGTAATTATATAGCAGGGCTTTATGCACAGGTCCATCTAGTGCCGTGATCACTATTAAAATAGTTTATTTATTACAAAAGGCAGCTGGAAATTATTGCCCACAGGGCTTTGGTATCCAACTGTATAGTCACATTTTATTATATGCTTTATTTCACATTGTTCAGCACTACAGATAACTTTATTAATAAAATCAACAACTGAAAGAGCCTGTTTCCGTTCTGAAGTAAAACAGCTATACCATAGGGGACAAATATCTTCTTAAAGGGGAACTACCACCCCGCAATAACTTAACATGGTTTCATTCTTCATCTGGCGACTAGCTGCTTAGTAGCGCTAGTCGCCAGAAATATTACCTGGTTCCAAAGATTTCTCTGTTTTACCGATGCTCACAGGAGCAGGAAGCACGGACATCTAGTCACAGTGACGTCCGTGCGCCTGTGCTGTCAGTCCCTTTTGGAACCGGCTATTCCATCCTACAAATTCCCATTGATTTAAATGGGGTGTTTAAACCCTTGAATTGTAAAGAGATATCGAACACATTGAGCTGGTTAACTCTTTAGTATAAAAGAGGCTAGACACCCCATTTAAATCAATGAGAGTTTTTATTTCTCTCATATTGTACAGCTGGTAATATCAATAACTTCACCAATTTAGCTTGCTCAATGAGTGCAAGATAATAAAAAATGTATATACTGTACTGTGCAAAAGTTTAATGCAGGTGTGAAAAAATGCTGTAAAGTAAGAATGCTTTCAAATATAGATGTTAATAATTTATTTTTATCAAGTAACAAAACGGTAGTCAGTGAACAGAAGAAAAATCTTAATCAAGTGAATATTTGGTGTGACCACCCTTTACCTTCAAAACAGCATCAGTTTTTCTAGGTGCACTTAAACACAGTTTAAGCGACTCGACAAGTAGGTCTTGGAGAACTAACCACAGTTCTTCTGATTTTGGGATCAGGGCTCTGTGGGGGCCATACCATCACTTCCAGGACTTCTTGATCTTATTTAAGCTAAAGGCTCTATGTTTGGGGTCATTGTCATGTTGCACAATAAAGTTGGGGCCAATCAGATGCCTCCCTCATGGTACTGCATGATGGATAAGTATCTGCCTGTATTTATCAACACTGAGGAGACCATTAATTCTGACCAAATCCCCAACTCTATTTGCAGAAATGAAGCCCCAAAATTGCAGGAAACCTCCACCATGCTTCACTGTTACCTGCAGACACTCATTCCTGTACCACTCTACAGCCCTTCAGTAAACAAACTGCATTCTGCTACAGCCAAATATTTCAAATTTTGTAACCTCAGCCCAGAGCACCTGCTGCCATTTGTCTGCACCCCAGTACCACTACCAGACAGTAGATTGTTATACCAGGATCCCACTGTTTTCTGCCAAATCTAAGCTGATGGCACTGCTGGTCAACTTACAATTACGAAGGGAAGTAAGCATGATGTATCTTTCATCTGCTGCACTAAGTTTCCTTGGCCGATCACTGCATCTTTGGTCCTCAGCATTGCCCATTTTTTCTTCAAATGAGCTTGGACAGCACATCTGGAAACCCCTGTCTGCCTTGAAATTTCTGCCTGGTTGAGACTTTGCTGATGCAGCATTATTACCTTGTGTCTTGTTGGTGTACTCAGTCTTGCCATGGTGTCTGACTTGTGACATTAAACTGTCTTCAGCAACCTCACCTTGTTAGCTGAGTTTGGCTGTTCCTCACCCAGTTTTATTCCTCCTACACAGAGGTTTCTGTTTACTTTAATGATCAAATATTAAATTGATGATCATTAGCACCTGTTTGGTATAATTGTTTAATCATACACCTGACTATATGACTACAAAATCCCTGACTGTGCGAGTGTACCTAGAAGAATTGGTTACACCAAATATTGATTTGATTTGGATATTTCTTCTGTTCACTCACTATGCATTTTGTTAATTGATAAATATAAACTATTAACATGTCTATTTCTGAAAGCATTCTTACTTTACTGCATTTTTTCACACCTGCTTATACATACACATATATATTATATATATATTACTCATGGTTAATCCCAGAAAGATCATTGTGATCCGGCAAAGGAGTAGTTAACCATTTGTCTGGATGGAGTGATCAGGGGGTTAACCCCTCCATTATAGGAGCAAGAGGTTCCCTCTGGTCTGGCAACGAATAGGCTAACCCTGAATAGCAGCGATGTGGTGAGGGTTTTCAGGAACATAGGGAATCACAGCAGACAGGGGTTGAGGGATGGCTATAATGCCTTTCAGATCCACTTCCTAACCTTGCTTTCATGTGGTTTTATAGTAATTTTCAGCTCTCAAAAGGGATTCCATATAGTCTTTTTGGAAAAAAAAAAAACGCAACTTGGCAATCCAGTTCTGACCCTCCGTTAGAATGTGATTGCAGAACTGACAGCTAGAAATATCTGAAGAATTGGAAAATAACAAGGCGGCAAATATTTGCAGTTAGAATGGAATCCAGCCTGATATCAGCAAATCTATTTTTATCTTTTTATATTAAAAGACTAAGGGGAATGCGATCAATCCTGACCATCCACTGTTTGCTCTGCATTCAGTGAAGGATCAGGGGCCAGAAAGTAGTCTTGGGAGGCCCCTTTAGTCTTCCTTCCAGTTCCTGCTAAATTGCCAAGGGTGGGATCAGATCCCAGGCTGTTCAGCAGGTAAGAATATTTATTCTTTAGTACTTTTCCTCAACCTCTATCCAGTGATGGGAGCTTCAGATTACCTGAAGGGTGGTAGCCAAAGGGCATATCTATCTCATTGATTGTTTGAGCGCTCAGCTATCCATTAGGAAAAAAGTGGCAAACAAAAAAGCCTGTTAAATAGGTATTCTGGCTATAGCTTGCTACCATTTTTAAGTCTCACTTTCACAGGAGTATGGGGAGTGAAAGAATTTGCCTTATCTCTAGTTCACATGTACAACTTTTTTTGCAAGATGCCGTGTAAAAAAAATAGGTAGTCAGTTGAAAATGACTATAGCTTTAGACATCACATCTCATGTAGAAAGCAGCATGTGTTCTGTGAAATTTGTTGCAACAAAGTTGTTGCAAAAGTGTCCCACATGTGAACAAGGACTAGTACAGGGAGGTATCGTGTTCCAGTTGTAACTAGGAGACACCCTCAGAGTGATCAGCAGGTGTAGTGTGGTGTCAAAAGTAATTTAACAAACCTCACTGTTCCTTTGGGCAGAAACACATAGCTCTGAAAGAGAGAAGGCATTATTAGAATATTTCAGTTATCTATGCTGCAGTATGGACCGTAGTTCTATCACAGCAAGGGGTAGCCTGTGGATCTTCATGTATTGTTGGGCTAAAACACTCATCATAGCAGGTTAATGGGTCACTATGGATGATGATTTAATTCTAAACCAAGGTGCTGTGGTACTTTGGTGTGCCACCCTTTTCTTTGAAGACTCTGACAAAAATGTGAATTTTGTGTTTAACCGCTTAAGGGCCACATGATAAGCTATGAGCGTCATGGGGTTTTTTCCTTAACCCCTAGAGTGCCAGGTGGGTACATTGTACGAGATTGGCCAGCTGTACCTGCTGTGTCAAGCTCATGCAAGGTACAGGTATAACACAATCGGCTGGGAGATCAATAACTGAGGGGACATCAGAAGGGGTCCTGATGTCCCTCCACGAGGTCTGAAAACAATTGAAATTTTTTTTAACCCTATGAGTGCTGCGGGAACGTCCAGTGCATTGCTTTGCAATTAGTTGGAGACCCCTGTGGCACTCACAGGGTCACTTATTCTGGGGGCATATTTTTTTTTTTTTTTTTACTAAGACCTCATTAGGGGGATCAGGAGGGGTCCTGATGCCCCTCAATGAGGTCTATAATAAAATTGATAATAATAATAACAAAATTAATCCTGTGTGTCCAACACGGACCCCCCCCCCCCCTCCGGTGGCATACACAGGACTTTTTATCATTATTCTGTAATCCGAGCTTGTTGAGTGTGGCAACAGGAGTGGTCCTGATGCCCCCCCCAACAAGCTCTGACTACAAGTGAATGATTTTTTTTTTATTAACCATCTGTGTGCCACAGGGGTCCAAGGCATTGCTTTTTTTCAAATTATTATTTTATTTACACCTCACTGAGGTGGCATCAGCAACAAGGTATAAATAAAAAAATATTTTGAAATCTTGTGTGCCCCACGGGGGGGGTCCAATGCAGTGGTTTGCAAGGTGTTGGACCTCCTGTGGCACACACATTTATCTATTTTTGTTCAAACCTTGTTGGGGGCATTAGGAGTGGTCCTGATGCCCCCCAGAAGGTATGAATAAAAAAATAATAAAATAATAAAAAATAACTCTTTGCTTTGCAGTGCCTTGGACACTCTTGTGGCATGCACACAAAATGTCTCCGATTCCCCCCCCCACATACCTTAACCCCCTGCCTGGGTCCACAGGCAACTGTCAGTCCCATTCCCCAGCCTGACGCGTCAGCCTGTTTCTACTGCCTACTGGTAGACTCAAAGTACCAGCATGCACTGGATTCAGGATGGGAATCAAACTGTGTATGAGGGGGACATATAGTACACACTGATAATCACAGGTTCCCCCATATGCACTATCTGACTCACCCACCACCACTACTACCATCCTTGCTCTGCTGCCTACTAGTAGACACACCCACATACACTGCCTAACCCCTCCCCCCCCCCCCCCCAATTGGTTACACTGGCAATCACAGGTCTGCGGGTACACTGGCTAATCCCCTATCTTGTTTCAACTGGTAGCCATAAAATTACACACACGCTGTTTGCTTCCCCATCCTTGTTCCTGGTACCCAATATGGCATGTCAACCCACAGCCATGGGGTACCATTTTTCTCAGGCTGGCAGGAAGTCCTCCTAGGGAATCCCATGGCATTGTACCATTTTTGTGTCTTTAACTTGACTGATATGTTAAAAAAAGTGTTGTTTTTTTTTTTTTTTTTGCAGTGTGCAGTGTGCTCCCCTCCTGCCGGTCACCCAGAGCCTGCATGCCTCCAGGCCGGTGCATCTAGCGCGTCTGGGGGGGATTTCTATATTATCTGTTCCCTGCATGATTTCCTAAGGAGGATGCGTCCCCCCCCCATCCCCCCCCCCCCCGGTTCCTACGCCCCTGCCTATGTGTCATGTTGGCCAAAAAAGCGCAAATATATAGTTCAAGAGCTATTCATAACTTATACTAAGGCATGCATACCGCTCAAATGGTTAAATTATTAGGGGGTTACATCTCCCTTCATGCTGTTGTTTGAGAACTATCTATGCCTTATCCTCTGACCCTGCTGCCCCAACATTTTTCCCATATTTTCATCTGGAATTTTAATCTCATTTTGTATTTTAAACTTCAATAGCAGATTATTGCCATGGTTTTAGATCATGCCATGTAGCATTGGTGTTATCTTGTCTGTTCTGCCTGCACGAGCAGTAAGTGTGAAATATTTTACTGGTGCTGGAATTTTTTTAATGTAATGTGTGTTTTTTAATGCTTGTCATGCCGATGCTCCAATGCTCCCTTGTACCTTCGATTCTGACCAGAGCATTCCTCTCTATGGTCGGTTTATTCTTCCTGCTGGCATCCACGCCACATTCTAGCGCCGCTTCTGGGTTGGCTCTTTAAAAGCCTTGGTCCTGGCTCTGTATGATGTGTTATTATAACGTCTTTATTCGAGTCAGGTTGCTGCCTTACCAAGAGCTCTTTTTGAGAGTTTCCTGTGTATGACCCGGATTTGTGTGACCCATCTCTTGCCTGCCTCTATTCTGCCTGATCCTGTGTATGACCTGGATTTGTCTGACCATCCCTTTGCCTGCTGTCTCCAGAGTTCCTGATTTACTGTGCGTGACCTGGACCGTCTGACCCATCTCTTGCCTGCCTCTATTCTGCCTGATCCTGTGTATGACCTGGATTTGTCTGACCATCCCTTTGCCTGCTATCTCCAGAGTTCCTGATTTACTGTGCATAACCTGGACTGTCTGACCCATCTCTTGCCTGCCTCTATTCTGCCTGATCCTGTGTATGACCCGGATCTGTTTGACCATCCCGTTGCCTGCTGTCTCCAGAGTTCCTGATTTACTGAGCATGACCCGGATTTGTATGACCCATCTCTAGCCTGCCTCTATTCTGCCTGATCCTGTGTATGGCCCAGATTTGTCTGACCATCCCATTGCCTGCGGTCCCCAGAGTTCCTGATTTACTGTGCATGACCCGTCGATTCCTGACTCCTCGGCCTCCCGTTCTGCTGCTCTACACTGGCTGGATACTCTGTCCTGTTGGCCACATTGAGTACCATTTGTATCCTGATGGAGTGCATGTTTCTTTCCCTGGTGATAGTCTAGTATAGCTTGTCTTGGTGAGGGTTATCCTGGGCCACGCTTCAGCTCTGTTGGGGGCCACTACATCTAGCTTCGCGGCTAGCACCTTTAGCCGGCCAAGCCGCAGCACAACCCTTTCCCTGGACCCCCCACCCCAGTTCCCAAGCACCGTACCCCAGGATCACTCCCTAGCTACTCGTTCTGTTATCCCTTGTTGGAGGAGCCTGTCTTCTCTCCCAGTACTCCTGGCCCTCCAGTCTAGCAGAGTGTGACAATGCTACTGGAAAGGCTTGGGGCTTATCAAGTGATAAGGAGCAGATAACTCTCTGAATCCTATGTTATTCTATGCAGCTTATACATTAAGATTACTACAGTTGCAGAAACCTTAGTGCATTGCCTTCTTAGAACAACATAGGACTTTGAAACTTTTTCACACTGGAGAAGTTATCTTCTCTTTATCACACCTTACTTAATCTCCCCCCTAGTGGTAGAGGAGAATTGATACTGAGTTTGCTTCCTGGTACCGACACAACACTATAGTTGATGTAATTGTCATTTTCTCCTGTGTGTGAAGGCTGTAAGCCGTAACTGGCCATTCAATGTGCGCGCTTGTATTTTTATTTATTAAGCACAAATACAATATATATATATATTTGTTATTGGATGTGTCAGCAGCCGAGTGCCTATTTTTCATCTGTGATAAAACCGTAAACAATAATACAGTAGGTAACTATTATTAGCAATCACCCCCCAACTTTGAGCAGGGATGGGCATTCTGCAGCATTTAGTTGTTTGTTGTTGAGTACAATATTCAGGATCCTCAAATAGCCTTTAGCTGAATGAGAATGATGGGAATAGTAGTTCAACAACAGCTTGAGGTTGTATAACTGTGGCCTGGATTCCACTGCAGTTGATAAACTTATCATTGGTTTTCTTTACAATTTTCCCTATAGACTTCAATAGGAATATGTGATATAAAATCAGTGATAACACTGGAAATCAGGCCTTACAAGGAACATTGGTCCAGATTTATAAAAACAAACTGGAGTTATTATGGTGTAAACCAACTACACTATAGGGCAGGGCTGTCCAAGTTTAGTCTTCAAGGGCCACCCACAGGCCAGGATGTAAGGATTTCCCTGATTAATCAAAGGTGAGTCAGTCAAAATGAACGATCCACTGATGTGTTTTATCAGGGAAATCCTTACATCCAGGCCTGTGGATGGTCCTTGAAGACTGAACTTGGACAGCCCTGCTACAGGGAAATACAAATCCCTGTTAAATTAAATTGGGCCTTTAACCCCTTGAATGCAAGAGAAGTCTTCACATTGGCAACCTCTCTAGCTTTCAAGGGGTTAAAAATATCTATTCAACAGCATGGGGAATTAGGAATTTTTATTTGTCCCCTATGGTGCAGTTGATTTACTCCAGAATAACTCCAGTTTACTCATATAAATCTGGGCTATTGGCTCTTAGAAGGCCATGATGGTGGCATCCCACCTTTCTGCTGCTTACCTGTATATACATAATTTATAGAAAATGTATGACAGACTCCTTTATACTCAGTATAATTTTTTTTTATTATTACTATTGTCATAGTTGTTGCAAATGTTACAGACATCAGCAAGCGCTCAGTTAAATTAAATATACATAGCAGAGTAGATACATCACAACAAAATAGCCAGAAAATCAATCAAACCATTGCAGCTGCATCACAGATAAAAGGGTTCAGAACCTGTGACAAGACCGTCAGAGGAATTACATTCAATAGATGTGCAGTTTCAACATTCCAGGCTCACATTGATTTGATTTTTAAGTTTGCTGTTTACAAAGAACAATATTGTTACAAATACATTACTATAATTTCCCAGCGTTTTACAATATTTTCTATTCCACCCTCTTTACAGAACAATAGTACAACTGCATAACCTAAGTACTTTGCTATGTATGTACAAGAAATTTTGTTGATGCTGTGATTTCGTACAAGTAATAAAATCTTAAAAAAAAAAAAAAAAAAAAAAAGTTCAAATAAGCAGGGAATTGAATTGGGAACAGTTAACTCAACAAGAGAACAAACATTTTTAATTGCATGAGTTTTGGTAATAAAACATTAACATCTTATTTGTTAAAGGGTTAGTAATGTTTTGCATTTAGAAGATCTTAAAAAGTTGAGCTAAATGCAAAAAAATGTATCTCTCGAACCGCTATGGTTTGAGAGATACAGGCATTTAACCCTGCACGGCTGTACACCGCTTGGGGAGTCTGAATCAGATCCAGCCAAAAAAAAAAAAAATGCTCTGTGGTCCTTAAGTGACCGCCGCATGCGTGTGGCCGGTCCTTAAGGGGTTAAAGTTCGATGTCTTCTACTGACATCTGTAAAGCTGTCAGCAGGAGATCCGTGTCAGTCGACACAGAGGCTCTGCAGCAGAGCCGCAATCACGTTATTTTGCATTTAGCTCAACTTTTTAAGCTCTTCTAAATGCAAAAAAACTTTTTTTTGACATTACTAATCCTTTAAGACAAAGTAAAGTGTATCACTAAGTGTAAAGGTGATCAGTGTGCATATATTTTCATGGAAATGTGTAAACAACAGGCTCAACTTGGAATGTGTTAAAATTAATGGTAATGATATTTCAGCTTTAATATGTTGTCCATTAAGGAACATTGGGCCTTATTCGTCAAGCTTAAGGTGTAGTTCACACGGGTGCCTTGGCTACACTCCATTTTACCACATGCCAATTCATGTCCAATGTGCCATGTCCCCCCCCCTACAATTCTCTTGTATGGGGGCTGGCAGACGTGAGTCATAAGGCCAAATCACACAGGCGTCGCCCATATAACTGGTTGGCCAGTTATTGTAGGACATGAATGACATTGGGCGTTATTCACTAAGGCGTGATAAAGCAGAGATTACTTTTCCAGTGATATCACTTCTCCAATTCCTATGTTATTCTATGGAGTCAATTCACTAACATTTCTTACGTTTTAGAGATCTTAGTGCATAGGATCATAGAATAACATAGGAACTGGAGAAGTGATATCGCTTTATCAGCTGTTTATCACGCCTTAGTGCATAACCCCACATTGCATTCTCCAGTAACGCTCATGTGACTGATCTGTGCGGCAATTTATAGGATGCCATGCAAATCCCCATGCTGTAACCTGGATGTGTAGAACACATTACTATATCCAATTTGCACTATGCTGCATTTGGGTGTAAGGAGGAAATTGCACATGTGAACAGTACGATTGGAACCCTGCTGTTTCCCATGGGTGCAATTAGCACACTGTTAACTCTGTCATAAAATCATCCATATGAACACAGCCTAAGAGGTGTAATTTTGGGGCAAACCAACTACACCAAAGGTTTGAAATTAAAATACCACAAATTCACACTAATTTAAATTGAACTTTTAACCCCTGAATGTTAGCCTAGTCTCTGTGTTGATGACTAGTCTAGCATTCAAGAAGTTAAAACCCTGACGGTTCAATTGATTTGCTCCAGAAATGCACCCCTTTAGTTGAATACAGCCCAGTGTCCTGTTTCCAGTGTTTATAGCACTCCCATAACTCTAGTCAATTTTGTGTGGAATTTTATCTCACTATTGTAAGTTGAAACAAATTCCCACCACTGTAACCTTGCAGATACTTGTATGTAAGACACATCTCCAAGGTTAGGAGGTTATATTTTAAGTCATCCCTGCCAGCACAGCCCATTCATCATAAAGATGGCAAGACTTTGTTTTTATATTTCAGGCGTCAGTTAAAAAAAAAAAAAAAAAAAAAAAAAAGCAGATTTTGTTACAAGGTTACTTTAAGGAGATCTCACATTGGAAAAACTGGAATTCTAGTATTTTGGTCCTAGTCCAGGGGGTGGCCAGCTGTGGATGATGGGAGTTATAGTTCTCAAGCCATTCTTATGACAATTTACAGGAACACCAATTCTGAAATTAAATTTGCACTTTTATGAAATAACCTGTCATAGAATTTAACTATATATATATTTTTTAAGTTTCTATACTTTATTAGGGTAGGATATATGATACAGAGTACCCGATTAGGAGACTGTATTATACTGTGTTAGACACAGCAGGAAGTGGTATGCTTCCCTGATTATAAACAGTATATGTAATATACTTTATCAAGGGATTTATATATATTTACATATATCTCTGATTATTGCAACAGGCTTTCATATAAGAACTTGTTGTTCTCAGCAGGTGTTCCTTTAACAATGAGTGCCGGAGCGGTAAATAACACATTGCTCTGAAACGCGTTGTGTACCCCTCTGGCACTCAAAGGGGTATGTAGTTCAAATAATTTCCACCATATTGGTCACAAAGAAAAGGAAGTCAGTTGTGGTTAGTGATGCCTTTTTTAGTGAACATAATGGTTCTTTTAAGATGGAGTAAATAGTTTTAAATCCACGATACATGTGAAAAACTGTGGGGTTTTAAATCTGTGCTTCTTCTGTGAAGAACATAACATGATTGCCCACTGAATGCAATCACCATCGGCAACCAACTTGCATTCTAATGAATTAATTTTGTTTTAAAAATAAATCCCATACTCAAACTTTATTAGTGATGAATAGAGTCAGTGTTCAAATGGCACATCGATGAGTGACATTGGATTACATTAATTGTACTAGGAAAGAAACAGATCAATGACCTTGAAATGAACACATTCCTTAAGTAACTTTTGTGCATAATATAAGCTACAAACTCCAGAGGAATCCTCAGTGAATACTGGAAATTGTTGGGATTCAGAGTCAGGTGCAACAATGAAACAATGACATGAAAAGGAGAATCTGAGGTTTGTTTATGCTGCTCAAACACAGGAGTCATGTTTAACCTTTGATTGCCAGAGAGGTATCCAACGCATTGTGTTGCAATACGTTGGATGCCTCTCGAGCACTCAAACAGTTAAAGTTACACAGCTTTTATGACCCAAGCAGTTTCTATTTAGTGGTGTTCTGCACAAGTCTTCCACCACAACTGGCTGTGTTTACAGCAGAAGTGAGCAGACATATACAACATTGGAACAAGGGTACAGTTTAAAATCTCACATAGGAAGCAAACTTTAACCCCTTGGATGCTAGAGATGTGTCCAACACACTGCAAAAGCAATACATTTAGTACATCTCTATCATTCAAGGGATGAATTATTTTCTTCTATTATCTTTGCTCTTTTACGTTTTCTAGAAGCATACCTCCAGATCAGTAAGTCCATTCGTAGAGGAATAATAGAATGTTCTGTTATGAATATTCTCTATGACAAGAGTTTGTTCTATATATTCACAGGAAGAAGGGAACCAGTGATTTCTGTCAATTCCAACGTTATCTGCTAGGCAAGAAAAATAGTAGTCGGCCTTGTCTTTTCCAATTTGTGTCATTCCTTCTTGTGTCTATATTTAATAATGGATATAGAAGTATATCGGAGCCTGCAGCACCAAGCTGCAGTGAAGTTACTTCTGGGAATCTCTAAAAATATCAGCCGCGTCAGTCCACCCCTCTTTAAATGACAAAAGAATAAATATCTCTTGCCTGAGACAAAACACTGGATTTGTTTTCTTTATGTCCATATTATTTAAATATCAAGTCACAACTCCCCATCATCTGCAGCTTATTAAGGTAAACATCAAGGCAACGTGTTAATCCACTTCAGCCAAAACATGAAGCACATTGTAATCCGTCCTTGTTGCACTCAGTGACACATTGCTTGCAAATTGAGTCTAAGTTCCACTAATGATACAGAGCCCCACAGGGTATGAAACACATTGTTATTGGCTCCATGCCCCATGTTAGAACATGGGCCCATGTTCCCAAAAGCACATCATAGGCCCTAATAAATAAATAAATAGAATCCCCTATAGTCTTAGTATTGCCCTGATGCACCAAACTTTAACGAAAAAAATAAAATACAGAAATCCATGTACTGTATGGATATAGCCCCAAATATACAAGGTAACAAATGATTTCTACATCACAAAATTAAATATAAATATCCTTGTCTATATTAATTAAGTTAAAAAAAAACAACAAACAAGGGCTTAATTAAAGGTGGTTTTGTAAACCCATTGCTCTTAAACCTGGATAACGGTAAACATGAATAAAAAATTAAACAATCTCTTTCATGCTAGAGAGGACTCCAAGGGATTGTGAATACCTTTCCAACATACAAGAGGTTAATAACAGAAGAAAAATACAAATGGGGCCAAACTGGTACTTTTCAGTTCAAAACATTTTGCTACAAATATTAGACAATGTAAAACATTAGCTTTTTTAAATTTGCATCCAAAGCTTAATTTGTAAACATATTAATGTATGATGTAAAATAACTTTCATTAAGATCCTCCAAGTACTGTTATTATTTGTAAGGTAAAGTTTATCCCAAAAATAGGCTTAAAGGGGAACTACCACCCCACAAAATCTTTATCTTAATTAAGTCTCCATCTGGCGACTAGCTGCTTAGTAGCAGTCCATGCTTCCTGCTACTGTCAGTCTCGGAATAAGTCGTAAATCAGTTAAACCAGGTAATAATTCCACATGGAGACTTAATTAAGATAAAGATTTTCTGGGGTGGTAGTTCCCCTTTAAACAGGGATTCATCCAACACTGGAGCAGCAGTTTCAAAGCATTGCACCCCACCTAACTTAAGGGGCCCATTGATTTCCGAAAATAGGGGGGCACAACATGATCTTGCACCTGGGTCCCCATTCACTATATCCACCATGGGGCTTACACTTTATTATTGAAGGGGATGTGGGTTTGAAATGTCTGTTCAAGATTATGCAGCAGCATCATGCAAACTTCAAACACATAATGAGGGGAGATGGTTTGTATTTTAAGTACAGATTTTTTTTTTTTTTAAGGGACAACACAATTACATTAAAGGGATAATATATGTTGTAGGGTTTATTCCCATGAGTAAAACAAGGGTACTCTCACTGCTGAGAGAGATTTTATTAAAAAAATATAACAGCTCAAACTTGAATTTTTTAGCTGCAATATCACAGTGGCCTGAAAATTTACAGTGGCACTGTTGTTACGCCATACTATGAACTGCTCTGGTCTTTAGACCATAAATCTCCATAGGCTGATGTAGCAACAGCACCACTGTAAATTTTTCAGGCCATTGTGATTTTGCATCTAAAAAATTCAAGTTTGAGCAGTTATAATTATTTAATAAAATACCTCTCAGCAGTGGGAGTACCCTTGTTTTATTCGGGGACATAAACCCTACAACATATATTTTTTTACATCTTAAATATTACTATCCCTTTAAGTATGTTGGAGTTTGTTTTTTTTAAGAATGCTGGACCTAGATTCTACCTCTTAAAGAATAGAAACCTTAATTACAAAGGAGCATAACCTAAGACACATGCTATCCTACACCTAACACCCAACAAATGACATATATAGGCAAATAGTTAATCCTCTGAGTGCCAGAGAGGTATGCAACAAATTGCTTTGAAATGTGTTGTGTACCCCACTGGCAGTCAAATGGTTAAAGGAATACTACATCTTTATTAAGAAAACACATATTTTAGGGCTTTTCCTGCTGTGTAAAATGACGGTATTCCCTTTTGTTGCAAATGTTCTAAGCCTTTAAGAGTGCGCTTTGGTGCACAGAGAGGTCACCTACAGCAACCCTTCTGCTTAGTCTGTTGTATGTTATGGAAGAGGAGAGCCTTTGGCTACCGTTCTCCATAGAACCATCACTTCTAGACAGGTTGAAATAGTATAACATTTGAATAAACTGACTAATAGTAACGCGAGTGCCCTTGTTTTACTCAGCAGGAAAAGCCCTATAAAATCCTTTTTATAATAATGGTTTACTTACTTTAAGTAGGCAAATTCCTGATCCTTCAGAGATTTCTGTAGGGGATAGGCAATGACGGTGCCTACTTCATCTTGATCAGTGACCAGTAAGCATAGATAAAAAGGTGAAATGTGCTATTTGCACGTATTCGGTTGAAATACAGGATTTGTGCAGGGAGAAAGAATGTCCCTGATCAGGCAGCATATTCACTGCTAGACAACAAAGAAGTAGGTCGCACCATCACACCTCCCTTCCAGGAACTACTCGGTGATCAAGAGACTACTTGGTTAATAGTGATGTTTCAAGGTGAGAGACAGCATGTGCATTAGCTTATGCACCTTTGTCATTTAGATTGTTTTTTTTAAATGAAAAACAGTCTCTTCATAAAGGGGCAAAATACCCTAATTATGAAAAAATAAGACTAAAACAAACATGCTCAAAACGCCTGGAGATGTTGCTTTCAAAAGTTTTTTAAAAAATATGTTTTTCTAATAACGTGAGTTTAAGATGCTTCACAGCCATGTAGTGCTGTTGCTATTACAACATGTGAAAAGCTGAGTGTCACAGACATAAACTTCCCATAGATGGATAAAGCAACATACCACCTAGCTACAAAACATCTTGAACTTACATTATTACTATTATCTTTTTAATAACTTAAAAAAAATATCTCCAAACATTTTGTCTAATTAGTTAAGGAGTTAGCAATATGAATAACCCCTCATCTAAAATTTTCCTCTGGTTATACAAAGAAACATTACTATAAGACAGACTACCAAAAATGGAATCCTTGTCACTGGAACCAGCGTCCCCACGTGTTTCACACCTGATGCATTTTAGTACAATGAAAACCAAGTTAAGTCTTATAACTGTGACTTACAAAAAAAAAAATAAAAAAAAATAGAAGATTGCAATTTCATAAATGCATACAAAATTAATTTAACCAAACAATGTGCATGTAAACTATCCCATTAACTCATATTCAAATTAATAATTAATGCAGGTGCATTTGTCCACTCTTTTGCTGAACAGTTCAATAGATGGCTTTAACTCTGGGCTAGTCAATTATTGGTCCTCCCCTCAGATGTGGAATCTGGTCCCTGGACCGAACAGGTCACAGCAAGAGACAATCTTCTTACTGTGAGCTTAAGGAAAACACTGCCCTCCTTGGCAGGTTTTTTCTTATGCTCACTGAAGATTGTCACTCTCTGCGATCCATCCTGACAAGTCTTGCTGCTCTGAGGTGAGCAGTGTTATATCAATAAAAGGGGCGGGAGAGGGATACTTTATCATTCAATTACTCTTGAACTACAACTTGGACAATAATATGAAGATTAATCGGAGCTGCTTTTTTGTGAAACATTATTATCCATTTAAACTTTAGCAGCCACCATCTCTTGAGCATGATGAGAGCTGCAGATCCAACATCCTAAACTTGCTTTTAATGCATATGTTAACTGTCCTATTAAGAGAACATTTAATTAATTATGTTTGTGCTGCTTGTAATGATAAGTAAGAGTTAAAGTCAGCAAATATACTGTGGTTCGTGTCCATTACTTTTCTTTTCAGAAAGACTTATTTCAGCCCGTTTACAGACCATCCTGGACAAATCAGCTCAAGATTCCGATGGTACTGGGAAAAGGCAGGCATGGCTACTCCCTCACAGTATATATTAGACTAGATTTTAGGCCTCAGAAAACAAAGATTTTACAGATGCTAGCATGAAGTACAAGGTGTTTAAGTGTATATAGCAGTAGTTCATTTTTTTGGTGTTAGTGTTTCTTTAAAGTTTGTTTTACCATTATTATACTCTGAAATGAAGAGTATGAGATAAATAAAAAATGCTTTTCATTCAGCGGCCTTGTTTTATTTGATGGTAGAGAGGTCTAATTTGCAATGCATCAGGGACCACTCTAGCGTTGAACCGTTTGAGTGCTGGATGGGTACAGAACGCGCTGCTTTGCAATGCGTTCCCTACCCCTCTGGCACTCAAAGGGTTAAGTGTTTAAAATTAAGTCAATGTGAATTTTGGTTATTTTTATTTTATCCCCTATGGTGTCAATGGTTTGCCCCAGAATGGCTCCTCTTTGCCTTTGTGCACACAGTCCACAATGATCTCTCTAACCCTTGGAATGCTATCCAATGCATTGCGCTGCCATGCTCTGGATACCTCTGTGGCACTCAAAGGGTTAATTAATGGAGATCCTTTTTGTTTGTCTGCTGCCCCAGGTAGCCTCGAAAAGTTACTTTTGGGAAAAATGTTGAAAAACCCTCAGCTGAGCAGTGCACCTGCTTTATGATCCACAAAAGCCTGTTTTAGTGACTACCAGATATGCTACCCCAATGGGTACACAAAGCCTCCTCTCGATTAAAGCAGATTTATAGTGGGCATATCAAGATAAGATTTGCCTTTCAATTATCTCACGGATAAAGTAATAATAGTAAAAAACTGGTAGTCCTGCAGCCCAATAAAGGGCTGTACTCCATTATCTTGGTGACATAAATAATCAAAATCAAGACTGCAACTATTCAAAAACTAAATATATTATGTCAAGAGATACTGCAGGTTATCTTTAAGGTAATTAAACCAAACCTATTTTTGGTTATACTTTGCTTTGAAAGAAGCCATAGGGCCCATATGTTCAAATGAAAAGTGGAGGAATTATGGGGCAAACCAGATGCACGATAGAGGAGAACTAAAAATTCTCATTGATTTAAATGGGGATTGTAACCCCTTGAATGCTAGAGAGATCTTTGACACATTGCTTCACAATGCATGGGAGACCTCTCTAGCATTCAAGGGGTTAAAATTCACATTTTAATCAATGAACATTTTTAGTTCTCCTCTGTAGTGCAAATAGTTTTTCCCGGAATTCCTCCACATTTCTTTTGAACTTGCAGCCATAATAGACTACAGTTCCCATACATTTAATCCCCTGGATTCAAGACAAGTCTCCAATACATTGCTTTACAATGCTTTGGTGACTTGCTATCAAGAAGTTAATTAAAAGTAGCCTGTCTGCCAGTTATTTCTTTCTTTGTGGCCTATCTTATCTTAGTGGTAGCTCATCATATAACCCACCAAAACAGCACTTGCATCAAATATAAAGTTGGAGTGTTTCAGAAATCATAAGTCACAGAAAACACTCCTGCCATTTGGATTACGTGGTGTGCAACAGGCACTTACAGACTTAGCTTCCCACAGTTAAAGAGACCTGCTGGTGCAGAACAAGTATAGGAGACGGAGCTGATGCAGACCTTGAAGTAACTTGTTACAATGCAAGTAGAGTATCAAATCATTCACTCACACTGGTGAGTTCATGGCATTTCAAAGTGCTTGATACCCTGAATGCATTAAAAGTATACTCAAAATGGCAAAGACCGCATCATTTGTTTAATTATCGATATGTGGAATACCTCAGAACTTCATGCACAGTCTCCATTGTTCAGGTTCAGATTATTTTACCTCTAGTTTACATGCATAGAGGGTGATGGAATGTATTAAATAAGTACTGGCCAATCTTATGTGATTAAGTGCATTTTGACATTGAGCAGCAAAGTGGTTCTTTTTGATCTTGATGTTATGCCATTGGGAATATTGGGGACAAAGGCATTAACTTCATTTCACATGTGAACTTTCAGCAAACTTCAGTTTCTCCGATTGCCCATGAGGAACGAGAGGGCATAAAGAAAGTGTGTGGCGATGAGAGGATCAAGTGAGTTTGAGATGTTTCAGCAGACACGTATGCAGCACTATGAGCACAACCACAAGTGAGGAGGTGTCCTCCATGCATGTCGTGAAGTGTCAGAGAGGCTATTAGATGTAAACTGGTTGCTCCTGTGCAGTCAGCAGTCTGTACATTGCTGCTGGCATTGTCTTCATGTGTATCTGTTCATTGGGAAATATAAAAATACATTATACAATATTTATACAGCGTTCTTTACAAATTATTCAACAAGCTAAAGAGTCACAGTTCTGGAGTAAGCCAACTACAATACAGGAGGGTTCCCATGAACTTGTATGGAGCTTTTAACCCTTTGAGTGCCAGAGGGGTACACACTCAAATGATTAACCCTTTGAATGCTAGCAGTGTATAATGCATTGTTTTGCAGACCTCTGTGGCACTCAAGGGCTTAAAAGTCACATTTAACAAGTACCCGTCACATAAACCTGCCATCCCCTCAGTGAGATACTCCATCTTGAAAGCATTTGCCTGACTATTGCTCTCCATGAACTTATTCTACCCCACTGGCTCTAGCAGCAAGAAGATGGAGGAGAGAGGTGATTTTCTGCAACTAATGCAGCTATATGTCACCAAGTCAGAGAACAAAGCTCTGCTGAGATGATTCCCCAAATACTACAATATCAAACTAAAAACAAAAACTATGTGATCTAGCCAGTTTGAACAGATACATTTAATGAGACTAAAAGCTGTGTAGGTGACAGATCCACTCAATGGGGATTTATAGACTTACCCTTTCAAGGCAATTACATAATTGGTTTGCTCAATAAATGCACATTTTATCTTGATGAATAAGGCCCACAGAGTATAAACTCTGAAGCAATGTACTTATTATTATCATCCTACAATCACATTTCACAACAGTAGAGGCTGTCTGTCTATACATCAGGGACCAAGGATTGGGTACTTGTGAATTCTTATTTGTTCCCTATAGTGTAGTTGGTTTGCTCATTTTCTTTGCATATATTATTTTAAATTTTTTCCAGGTTTTCTATTATTTACATCAACACAGTGAAATATTACCTTTAGAGAAATGTTTAGCAGTGTGGGGAGATACAAGTACACCAGTCAAAAACACAATTGTTTGAAAACTTTCAGTTACAAAACAAAAATGTCACTGACTTAGAGTTGACTAGTGCAGCCTGTATACTGGTGTATCTGTAAAGCAGTTGGACCTGCAGATTTAGGTAACTTGTACAATAAACCAATGAAGACCTTACCTCCCCAACTGCATTAGAAAGAATGTGAACTATCTTCTCATGGGGGGTCGCTACAACACTTTGGCCGTTGATCTCAATGATCCTATGACCAACCCGCACACCTCCTCGCTCTGCTATACCACCACGCATAAGACTACAGATCTGCAATGAAGAAGCCACAATATTAGTAACATTCAGCCAGAGAATTGCTTTGATTGTAATATATGGCTAAAACACAGCACTTCAGAACAAATGGCGCTTAATTCCTATGGCCTTTGGGATTAAGTTGATCTTAGTACTGCAGCATCAGGTTATGCAAAGGAGGCCATCCTGTTCAAAGTATGTTGTATTAACTTGTTCACTGTAATCAAACAGTGATGCTGCTTGACAGAAGAGTGGCACATGCCTATGAATTACTGTGAATAATAACCCAGGTGAACTCTCTCCATGGGCTTTCTACGTAAACAATGCTCCCAAAAGAACACAGCCTGGTTTCAGAAGTTGCTGTGAGTATAATGCTCACTTCATGCCAGTACTTGCAGTGCTATGGCTACACAACACAAATTGGGTAGCACAGCTGCTTTGGTTGACCAGCCAAGGCTGCCTGCAGTATTAAACACACTTTACTACAATGGTAACTTGGAAACAATAAGGTAATGAAATACATAGAAAATGTATAAGTATTTAAAGTATGTTAGTCATCTATGGCAAGAAATTATCTTCTATTTTCATAGCCTGGAAAAATGTGAGAACTACACATAGGGTTTTTTAATGTGTATATTTGATCTATTCATTTTTTAACCTACCTATGTAGGTGCCCTTCACAATGCAGCAGTGTATATATTTATTTTTCTGCACTATGCATGCAGTTTCATGTATTAAGCAATCCCTATTGAATCCTGCCTCTAGATCACACTTCCTCAGAATAAATAATGGGCTTCAGTAGATATGAATGGCTCGTATAGAGTTTTATCAGATTGTAAACTAAAGGCAATAGAAGTAAACTACAACAGAGACCAATGTAAAAGCGAATTTTGTGTTCTTACCAGTAAATCTGTTTCTCACAGTAACATAGCTAATAAGGCTGAAAAAGACATGTGTCCATCAAGTCCAGCCCATGACATATCACCCTTGTTGATCCAAAGGAATGCAAAGAAAACCCCATTGAAACCAATCCTTCTTGACGCCAAATGGCAGTCAGATATTTTTCCGGATCAACATCCTATCTGCTTTGAAGCCAAATGTCATAATTCTCAATATTGCTATTGCTAAATAGATATTCATTACTTTTTTGAAAGCAGTTACAGTATCTAAAAGCACAGCATTGCAAAGAATTACATAATTTTACTGCCCTTACTGAAAAACATCCCTGCCTTTGTTTTAGTTGAATGCACCTTTCCTTTAGTCTTAATGATGGCCTTTCATTCTTAGCTCAGCTCTTTGGGTAAATCGTTCATTGGAGAGTTCTTTCTATTGAATTTGAATATATTTGTAAATGGTGTATCTACCCTGATTATCCCAGTGAAATAAAATGTATAGGTAACTTGGTGTACATTGCAAAACTATGTATTTTGGGTCAGTGCTCCATTCCACAGTAACTGACATGTGTCAGGTGAGGAATCCACACCAGGAGTTCCATCACTCCCTATTCCTCATCCACCTGCATCTGGTAATTAGTGCAACAAGCAGTCATATACTTACCCCTGCATTGAGCCATACTCTCTTTTTTTTGTTTGAGTTCCCAGAGAGGAAGGATTTAACCTCTGGAAGCCTGCAAATTGTGGAGTTAACTTGTGCCTGCTTTACTGTGCTGTTGGATGTTTATCTCTTGAGCTGGTAATCTGACTAGTAGTCCAAATGCAGTCAGGAGCTAATATGTTTAGTTAATGCTCTGTAGAGCAAGAATTTTGGTTTGTTTGTGAAGCTGCTGTCTCACCACTTGGATACAAATAAGCAGGCACATACTTGATTTAACCTCCTCCTGTGTGTGAAGTGTCTCTGCAACCTAGAAGGCTGATCCCAGGACAGAAGGTACAACACATTAAAAGGTACTTTTTTCACAATGGTAATCATATCATCCCTTAGACATCTCACCTCTAATGTAAATAAACCCAGTTTGGCTAGTCTGTCTTTATAACTCAGAATCTCTAATCCCTTTATCAGTTTTGTTGCACGACTCTGAGCTTTTTCACATTCAATAATGTATTTTTAAGAACTGGTGCCCAAAACTATACTCCATATTCTAGATGAGGCCTTACCAAGGATTTATCTAGAGAAAGAATTATATTTGCATCACATGCAGCTATAAACCTTTTATGAAGGAGAGTACCTTATTTAATTTATATGTAGCATGTTTGTTTCTACAGCCCAAATGCATAACCTTACATTTATCTACATTAAATGTCATATGCCACTTTTCTGCCCATTCATTCAGTTTATCCAAACCCTTATGCAGAGAAAAAACATGCTGCTCTGTATGTATTTCCTTACACGGCTTAGTGTCATCACCGCACCAGCCCAACATGAACATCTTTCACAGTGTAAGTTGTAACTTTATTTATTTATGTTTTGTTTTTTTTTAATAATGGTTAGCAAGCATAGCAGTAGACTTACAGAAACAAAAGCCTGAAAATATTTACAGCAAAGCTAGGCTTGAAAAACAAACAAACAAACAAAACAAACGGTTGCGGGCTTCAAACAAGGCTAGCCCTGAAAGAAATTTGGCATTGTCACCACCACCTACTAGCACTGCTAGCTTGTTTTTGGCAAGCTTGAGACCTGCAAGCACATTTTTCTCAGGGCTTGTTTTTGGCAAGCCTTAAGCCTGCAGACAAATTTCCTTCAGGCTGCTGCATGGGACAGGGAACATTAGCACTAATATAATACAGGCTGTGGTACAATGATGCTTCTACTTGCCACTAGCCCTAGTGTTGCTAAGACATCAGCAGCACTACAACAAGCTCACACCACTTCAGATGTGTCCTAGAGAAGTTGGCCATTTATGCTTCTCCTCCTACACCTCCTCTAAACTCATGGGCGTGGTGGAATACTATTTTTTTCTCTTGAGAACAGGAAAGAACTGTGCCTTTCACTGGCAACTGCAATGGGTACAGAACAAGGAAAATTGAGAAATAGTGGAATAACTGGTAAGTATCACAACAAATGACACATCTGAACTCATATTAAATTGCAACCAAACACTTAAGTCGGAAAAGTAAAACTGTCCCCCAAGAAACAAAGCACTGCTATCACTATGGCCTTTATCCACTCTGCTAAGGACACGTTATGTTAAGACAGAAGACTTAAAAATAATAATGAATGCTCCCTGCCACCTACTTAGTGTATTCAGTGGGATGGAATGTCTGTAGGTGCTCCCTGATACCCTGCATTCAGTTTGCTCTCTACTGCATTGCAGTTTGTCATCTATGCACTACACAATGTGCAATGGGTGGACACAAACTGCCAGACCCTCACATCTACAGAGTTGCTATCAGCTGGTGGGGAGGTAATGGAAGCAAAGGTGGTATGTAAAAAGAGGAGGAAGAGGGCACTGAGGGAGCCAGGTTCGGGACAGTGTGCACATTTTCCCACACCTGGACCCTAGCACAAGAAGATAATGACAACGTAAGTGTTATGCTCATCATCAAACTGCCCAGCTGGGTTTCTCTAGTCTTCCTTTGGGATTTTCACCCCCTACATACACTCTTTGTGCCACTGGGGAAGGACAGGTGGCACAGATACAGCTGTTCTAAATTTCTTTTTTGGGGGTTTAGTTTTCGCATGCTAAACATAAATGTTGTAGTGTCTATTTTGCATGTTCTTTAGGTGGGCAGATGTACCAAACTGTGTCCCCTCCTTTCCCCTTTTCACTACCTTATCACACAAAATGCACAGTGTAGTCACTGATGACTGCACTGTGCCTGCCCCAGGAGAAAAATAGTCCCACACCCATGATTTCAGCGAGAGGGGAGGTGGAGAAGAATGGCCTTCTTCTTCTTCTTAGTCACCTTCACTGGATGGGGCATGTGATGCTGCTCTCATCATCAGCAATAGAGCTAGGACCAGGAGTGGTGGTGGCAAGTGGAACCTATCCTAATCCCATATCACTGATTTCTGAACCTAGTCTCATGGTGGCCATTGTGGTCTGTGGCAGACTAGCCTGCTCATCAACATACTGCTGCTGTGACAGATGACATATGTGTCTGATGACTCAGCAGAACTACAGCAGCAGTAAACTCCTGAATGTCACTGCTGGTGGTGGTGCTCATTGCAGTTTCATCTCTCTCTCATTCCTTATCGCTTTGCTTCAAAAATGTTTTCATTCTCTCCTCCACACCAGCTTCTCCATCATTACCCACCACCACCAGTCTCTTGCTGTTCTTTGGGACTGGTTGAGGATGGCAAGCATGACAAAGGTTCCCCTGCTGTCACACTTGCAATCTTCTCAGAAGAAGGTACACTGGCAGCAGTAGAAGCAGGAAAAGGCAGATGATGAGTGCTGCTGCTCATACTGCTAGCCAGTACCACTATACTTCCCCAGAGGGACATTGCAGAGGGACTGGGAATCACTGGATCGGGGATATGTGGGATCCCTTTACCTCAGGGCAGGTTCTGCTGACTTTCTCCACTACCTCTTTATCTGCACCATCAGAGTCCAGAGTCATAGTGCTAGCTAGCAATCCATAAAAAGGTATAAGTTAAAAGAAAAGTATTGTTGTTTTCTCTTTCTGCTTGCTTCCACTCTCTTTGTCTTCTAAACCACACCATGCAGCATAGGTTTTTATAGGTTTCACCGTCAATGGAAACCATAGGTGGGAAATGGAAAAGTTCTTGTGAGAAATTCTGTGGTGTTAGCAAAACAGCTGAAAATCTATGGGTATCTCTAAGGGCAGGAAATTGAGCTTTTTTCTTCAAAAATTGCAGCGGGAACAAAATGGGACTTTTCACCCATCCCTAGTTAATAGCTAGATAGGTGTGCAAGTGTGTGGATGTGACAGCTGTCAATAGGTAACAGATAATACCTGCCTACTCTAAAATTAAGTTCCATAATGTTTAAATACCTACTTCAACTCTTCTGTGTGTGCCCTAATATATATGAGGTACATAAATCCTAACATTTAAAAAAAAACATGGCAGAGAATCACTAGAGGTTAACAGTACTGCATAATGCTATGTCAAAAGAAAACCTACAGGAGATGTAGAGGTGCAGCAGAATAGACATTTCATACACCTAATTACTGCATGAAATCATATATAATCAAACTTAACATGACAGGCCTGTTATAACCTATTAAACTTTTAACGACAAGCGCACAAAATATAGGGTTGAGATTCAATTTTAAAACCAGGGAGAAAACCAGAGACATCAGGATACAGGACAGGTAACCAGGACCAGGGGCTCCTTCTGGAAATCATTGACAATTGGCAGATTTGGAGATTGCAGTCAATATAAATAAAAAAAACCCTCAATATTAATGTGCTTTCATTTCTGTTTTGTGCTATTCTCTAAGTAGAAAATGCCACTATTCCCAGCGTGTTTTTAATCAGAAATTTTTCACCATCTATCCTATTGTTGTAATTTTCTAAAGAAAACTGGAGTAAGTGCGAAACAAACCAAGTGCACCATAGGTGACAAAGGGCTGTCTGTTCAAAGAAGTAGCAAAATAGCTTTTGTCGTCTGTAACGACATTTCAAAGTACAGTTTTGTTGGGCTCAGTAATATTTTCAGAGAGTGTTGGTTGTGATTGGAAATATGTCGTTGAAGTACGATTACTGAATGAAATTGTTGTATGTAACTGCAAAAATGTGATATTTCCTCCACTTTTTTCTTAACGTACAAATGCTGATGTTTGCAAGACATAATTTTTGTCTTGTATATGGCAAATTTTCTTTACCCCTATACAATGCTGGTAAATAGTTTAGCCATGCCCTTGTCCTGCCCCTTTGCCCCAGCAATTCTGGAGTTATGCCGTACACGACAGACATTACTAGCTTTTTGCCGTATACTCTAGAGAAAATATGTTGTTCATGCATACAATTACTTATTATATCGATCATACAACATTTTTGTCGTTATCCCTTTGAACATATGACCCAAATGGCTGTATATTCATTAGGAAAGTGGAGAACGTCTGGAGCAAACCATTTACAATATAGGGGAGATCTAAAAATGTCCAACAATTCCCACTGACTGAAATGTGCTTTTTAACCCCTTGAATACTAGAGAGGTCTCCAACGCATGTTATCCCTCTCTAGCATTCAAAGGGCTAAAATCCCCATTTCAGTCATGGGCATTTCAGATGGTTTGCCCCATAGAAAACCCCCCAGCAAATTTCCAGTATTTTAAACGGGACTAGCATTTATTGGCTTAAAAGCCCAATTTAAATCAAAGGGAGTTTTAGTACTCCTCTATAGTGCATTTCATTTCCCTCAGATTTACTTATTGAAAATATGGCCCTCAGTGTCATTTATCAGCTAGAAAGCCTTTGAACTCGTTAGACAGCCTAATACAAGTTGTTGTGCTAATCTGTTTGTCAGAACAAAATGTCAACACAGCACATAATTAGCAAAAAACACTATTAAAAACACAGCTCAGTGTACAGCTCCTCCGTGTCAATTGTTACAGCTAGAAAGGCCAATCTGTGTTTTCACTAGGGATGAGAGTAGAGAGCAAACAGAGGCCCATTATCTTAAGTGGCTATAGCAACTAACACACATTTACTGTGCTCTAAGCAAAGACGTTTTACACATGAATCACCACACACCAAGAGAAATGACACCTAAATCTGTGTTCCAGATTATTTCTTTTTTTTAAAAGCTAAAATATTTATAATTTGCCTTTAAAGAACTATACCATTATAACCCTATGCAAAGATCCTATACACGCAAATGCTCTATACATCGAATTGAAAAAAAAGTATTCTATACTGTATTTTTATGGACCGTAGTCAAAACAAGAAGGAAAAAAATGAAAATATAAACAGATTTTTAACCCATAATGAGATAATATTGCATTATTCAAACAAAGGCCCAGATTCCATTCCACAAAAATTATTTGTGACTCTACCCACAACAAACCACCTCTCCCGACTGCTTCCTTGGGCATTTAATTGATTAGTATGGGGTCTCTGGACCCAACATTAACTTTATACACACCCCTTATTCATTTTTTCACACTCTCCATCTATTTTTTAATGTTCAATTTGACCTTATTTTTTTTCTAATGTATTTTTAACTTGATTAAACCCTCAGTTGCCAGTGCAGTTTATCTTGGCTATGTCAGAAATGAATGTGTTAATCAAGTGTTGCTATAAGATATAAGTTTATTTTGGTAGGAGTTATATTTTTTCATTTCGTTCACCTCCTCAGTTGTTGCAAAATCACTGCAATCTTGCAATTGATGGGTTAACCATGTCCTCCTGCTTCCCTTGTGGCTTCAATGCTCCACAATGATCACAGAGCTGCTGTATTTATTTTAACCCTTTGATTGCCAGAGGGGCATGGAATGCATTGCATTGTATTCCCCTCTGGCACTCAAAGGGTTAAATGCTATTCAGGAATCTGAGTGCCACATTTGGTCATAGTGAAATATCTACCAAGGTATTAAATAGCACATTGGTTAATATTTTCAGTCTAAAGTGTATGCAAGCCAACTTTGTTCACATTATAGTATTTAAAGTGTTAGTAATGTCTGAAAAAAACTTTTTTGCATTTAGAAGAGCTTAAAAAGCTGATCTATATGCAAAAAAACGTATCTCTCAAACCGCTATGGTTTAAGAGATACGGGCGTTTAAAATTTGATTTCTCCTACTGACAGCTGTAAAGCTGTCAGCAGGAGATCCGTGTCGGTCGACACGCTGGCGCTTGAGAAGTGCCGAGATCTCGTTACTTACATGGAATCCCTTCATTGGAATGGTCTAAAACGTGTGCCTGACATGGATCTCCTGCTGACAGCTTTACAGCTGTCAGTAGGAGAAATCAAACTTTAAACACCCGTATCTCTTAAACCATAGCGGTTTGAGAGATACAGTTTTTTTGCATTTAGATCAGCTTTTTAAGCTCTTCTAAATGCAAAAAAGTTTTTTTTTTAGACATTACTAACTCTTTAAAGTTTTCTACATCCATCTTTACTATCAAGACTTTTTAATGTTAGGCAATTTGAGTTGCATGGGTTTTAGACTATGTTCACAACTGCTGATACATTCAATCACAGCATTGCTAAGATATTTAAAGGGATAGTAATACTTCCAAATTACTAAGCCCCATATTGTAGCTATGCTAAAAATAAATTTATTGCCCCCACTGTCATCTCTCAAACCCTTATGGTTTTGAAAGATAATAGCGAGCAAAGTTCCCCCCTCCCTCCCCTTTCCCTGAAGTCAGCATTCTAGCTGACTGTGGGGATATCCGGTCTTATGTTCATCAGGCGAGATCATGTTTATAAAAAATAAATCTTTCACTGAAACAGTCTTCTACGTGTGCTTGCAGACCAAGCACATGTAGAAGACCATTTCAGTGAAAGAATTCTTTTTTTTCTAAATGCGATCTCGGCTCTGCTGCAGAGCCGCCTGATGCACATAAGACGGTCGTACGACAGCTTCCCTTGCAGTTAGCTAGAACGCTGACTTCAGGGAAGGGGGAGGGAGGGGGGAACTTTGCTCGCTACTATCTCTCAACCCATAAGGGTTTGAGAGATGACACTGGGGGCAATACATTTCTTTTTAGCATAGCTACAATATGGGGATTTATAATTTGGAAGTATTACTATCCCTTTAAGGAACAGAGGGGCAAAGCATTGATCATCCCTCTGCTTCTAAAGGAGTTAAAGCGATAGTAATACTTCGTTTTAACTTTATTTTATTTTGTAGGCATTAAAAAAACATGAAGAACAATATAAGTCTTATCTCTCAAACCTTTATGGTTTAAGAGATATTCACAAGCCAAGTTTCCCCTCCCGCCCCTTTTACCTAGTGTAAGCCATTTCTTCTCAGATGAGGAATTCAGTCCATAGACCAGACAGATAACAGAAGGGGACAATGTTCTTTATATGAAAACATTGAAAGCCCTGCCCCCCTTGACAAGCTTTTCAGGTTTTTCCCTTATCTTAATTGAAGGTTGTCCCTCTGTGCAATCTACCTGGGCACCTCCCTTCTGCTCTGCTGAGCAGTGTTACATCAGTAAAAGGGGCGGGAGGGGGACACTTTGTCATTGAATTACTCCTGAACTACAACTCTGACAGAAATGAAATAACACTCTCCAAAGTCCAAATACTATGATGATTAATTAGAGCTGCTTTTATTATGAAACATTACTATCCCTTTAAACAACATATAAATAAACTACATAGCAGTTGATAAGTTTTAACATTGTTTTTTATCAAACAGATTCCATTAGAAGTCTATGGAGACACTTGCAGATAAAACCATTGATAAAGTTTTTAACTGCAATGGAACCTAGTCCATAATAGTTTAACATTTAGACTACAAAGTGGCCTCTGATATTAAAAATGGATAAAGCAATGAAAAATTACAGCACAGAGAATAAAGATGGCTATATGCTTAAATAGGAAGCTCCCCATTGAAATTATTGCATTTAGTTAGTAACTCTTCTTATATGACCTAAGATAATAGCACAGTGTGCTACAGTTGGCTTCTCCATATAGTTAGGGTCTTTTTATGAACTAATAGCATCACAGGAATGGTCCATATTTCTTCTTCTCTTGCACTACTGATGTACTGTGATGGACATAACTGGGAACTTTGTCTTCTGAAGTCCTCAGAGGGGGACTCCTGTGGTGCTGATGGGGAATATAAATGAAGTGATTCTCGTCAAAGGGGGTGGGACTTACTCATCAGTAAACAAAAGCAGGGATTCTTTACAGTAAGGGCAGTTAAGCTATGGACTTATTTGCCTCAGCATGTTGTACTTGCAGATAATGCAACTGATTTCAAAAAAGCAATGGGTGCCTATCTAGCACAGACCAATATTGAAAATTATGATAGATGGCTTCAAAGCAGATACGATGTTGATCCAGGGAAAAATCTGACTGCCATTTGGAGTCGGGAAGGAATTTTTTTTTTACCTAGTTGGGGCTAAATTAGAAATTGCTCCAAAGGGTAGAGTGGGGCAGAGCTTAATGGGTGTGTCACTAAAATGGGCAGGAAATGGAAGGAACAAGGTGGGAAGGAGTAGAAGTGGGCAGAGTTTCTTATGAAACTCCTCACCATCAGAGAATCAGTGTCTGTCCCTGGAGACCTGGTAATCATAAGCAAAAAAAGAGTCTCTGGGGCACATCCAGAGAGTTCCCAGTCTTGCATTCATACATAAGTCACACACACACACACACACACACACACACACACACACACACACACACACACACACACACACACACACACACACACACACACACACACACACACACACACACACACTATAGCATGCTGCTTTGTTATTTTGAGGTACCATGATACAAGAATGTAAAAAAAAAAAAAAAACACAAAACAGTTGTCTCAAATGTGGACAGTAACTGCATAAACAAAGTTGCTCAACTTAAATAATATTAAAATCTAGATAACTAGAGACCCGTGCAGAAATAAAGTGGAGCAGTTCTGTGGCAAACTAAATACACCATAAATGACAATGAACATTTCAATTTGATTAGTAAATCCTAATATGTTACTCTAACTAAAACACAAGTCATGGGCCCCAACTGCTCCAGTAGCTCAGGGGTTAATACTTACAGAGTCTCATGGCCATTTCCCTAAGGCTAAGGAAAGGGAGCCCTCACTTCCTGTTTCTACTCAGTGACTGGCTCTGCAGCAGCTGAGACTGGTGTCTCAAACCAGTGTACTTGAACAGTGCTGAAATCCGATGGGATTTAGGCTTTACATAGGAGCACTGGTTCTATGGGTGTGAATCAGTCTCCAATCCTATAAAGCTGGTCACTGATAAGGGCCAGGAAATTAAGGCTCCTTCTCCCTAGATTTAATGATATAGTGCAGGATGAGCCATGTAACTTGGTAATTGCTAACCCATGAGCTATAGGAGCAAGTTAGAGGGTGGGTATAAAGTATAGCAAGTTGGGAGCCTATGAATGTGAAGCCTTTCTAGTCAAGTGCCCTGTCCTACTGGAGGAGGATACCCCCATGGTTCCTGTGTTCCACAGAGGATGAAAGTGAGAAAGAAGAACCCTAACTACTACACCATACATTCAGTGGTGTCCGTAGACATTTTTCCAGGGGGGGGGGGGGGCAAAGCCATAATATGACCCCCAGGCCAGCCCATCTAGCCTCTTTATTTATATGGAGGGAGGTAATTTGGGGGGGGGGGGGCAAATAATACAAACTGCACAAACTATAGGCTGTTTAAATATGTACCATTTATGAGGTCAAGCTCCTATGTAGGTGACAGATCCACTTTAAGTGATGAAAGTGAGTAAACTGCATTTGGATGATCTTAGCAACACACAGCATAAAGGGCGAGTCCAGTCATATGTAAATATGTATGAATCATCTATGTTGAAGTGGCAAACAGACCAGCGCCAAAAGATAAACCTCCCTTTAGCAGTGCCATGGTTTAATTACACACCTGTTGTTTGTTAAGTGGGATAAAGTCATTCTCTGTTGCTTTGCTGAATGTTGGAGAGAGTAAAAGGACTACCCTCCTTTAAACTATTACACTCAGAACTGGGTTCAACACCTAAAAAAGCCTGTTCTGCTGCCCAGACCCCAGAGGCTGCTTATTCTCCCCAAGATGCAGGAGACTGAAAGACCTGTATGCTGATGCACTAAGGTTCGATGCAATGGAAAAGTGTGTCTGGCGATGTGTGGAGATCACTTTGCCATGAAGAATACAACACAGCTCACTATATGCAGTAAAAATTAGCTATGCAATGGGAGGGGGAGAGACTTTAATCATTACCATATATGAGGTTGTCATAATGCTGCCAAATTGCTGGGAAGGGCAAGTGGGGGAGCACAAAGGATTCATTCTCAGACGTCTGCACCAAGAACAGAGGTAGCAGCTCTCCCTTAGCCCTTTGAGTGCCAGAGGGGTATGCAATGCATTGCAAAGCAATGCGTTGTGCAACCACTTGCACTCAAAGGGTTAACCCTCTACATGCCAGAGCTGTGTACAGCACATTGCAGACTAATACAGTGCACCCCTTTCTGGCACTCAAAGGGTTAATCCATTAAGTACCATAGGCCTGAACTGGACACCCTTATGGCACTCAAAGGATTCTAACATACACAGTCCCCTTCCACAGTAGGAAAATGCAGAACTTGGCAGATCAACTGTCACATGTAAAGAGCAAACTGCTGTAAACATATGACTCAGCCACACTCTGAAAGGTATCTAATCTGGGTTTCATGACTGAAGTCTCCTAGAAATATGGAGAGATGATGTGATCCTCTGTACTTACTTTCCTTTTGAGTTAAAGTGATAGTAATACTTAAAATGTAAAAAAATATAGGCTGTAGAGTTTATCCTCCTGAGTAAAACAAGGGTACTCCCACTGCTGAGAGATATTTTATTAAAAAATTATAACAGCTCAAACTTGAATTTTTTAGGTGCAATATCACAGTGGCCGGAAAATTTACAGTGGCGCTGTTACTACACCATCCTATGGAGATTTATGGTCTTACGACCAGAACAACTACATAGGATGGTGTAACAACAGCGCCACTGTAAATTTTCAGGGGGATAAACTGTACAACATATATTTTTTTACATTTTATGTATTACTATCCCCTTTACTCACTGCTATCTGGAGGATGACAATGGGATGAGCCTGAGATCAGTCTTACTACAGGCAGCCATTCTTAGTTCTCTATAGTAAGAACAGGCTGTTGCAGTGCACACATACCAGTCGTAAAAATAGTTTAAAAACAGAAAAAAAAATTAAAGTAATACAAATGAATACATTTAATTTAGAGCAGCTTGTAAACTGAACTCTTTACTGGCCCAAAACACATAAAACCTACATGTACATATAGGGTGTTTCTGTAAACAGGAGATCATGTCTAATTTACAACCATATAAAGTGTGTGAAAACTATAAGGCAAGCAAAATATTAATTTTTTTTAATTTATCATTCAAAATAGGGAATATATATTACTTGGCGTACCAAATTAAAGTGTATACTATCCTGCACATATGAAGTAAACAATAAACAGGTGAAACTTAATTTAACAAACACACAGAAACATACATGAAATTTTACATGATCTATAAGGTTCAAAAAATACACATGGACTTTAAGAAGTAAAAAGAACAACTATAGTCTATGCAGGAGATATTTTTGTTAATTGTATATCAATTTACAATAATTGTGACATGGCATAAATACTGTAAAATATCATGTATAATACACACAATTTTGCCCCTCTTCACCTTATCTGAAGTGGGGGTGGTGTATTATACACGAGAATAAATTGTAGTAAAAAAAAAAATTCCATTACCCCTGCTTCCCTCCCTCCTCATTTACCCATATCTTCCTCCTATGTCCTTCTGTAGTGCAATTTCCTCAGCCTGACAGGGTCCCAGCGGGCGGCATTCTTGTATCTGCAGCCTGTTTCTAGCATTGCACTGTCTTTGTAGCCAATGCAGGGCAATACCATAGATCCAATGTGCATAGCTATTATTACATAGGCACTCTTCTTTTCCCCTAAAATCTTATGCGTATTATACACAGGTGCATATTATACCTGAGATTTTACTGTAGGTAAAATGATGAATGATGCAGGAGGTAGCCTTGGTTCTGCATCACCTCTTGTTTATGCCACTATGCTTAGGATAAATGTGAAGCATAAAACAAGAGATGACTAGTTTTATCACACAATGGAAACTGGGTCTAGAGATCCAACTAAGCGATCTTGGAGGAAGAATGATCTGGCACAGCCACCAATGTGAAAATTGAGAGTAATGAGGGGGATTCTTAAGAAAGTTCCAGAAAGCAATATATATCAATATATCCTCTGTCTGTACTTCCTTCTGTCTTCTCTTATCTCAATATAAGTAGTTTGTTATGAATGAGGATAAGTCCTAATGTATGAATTAGAAAGATCTCTATAAAGGAAACAAAAATACCCAGATTTGACGAATAAAAGTCCCTCTAATGGACTGTGATTTCTAGAGCTATTTTCTCTAACACTGAAGATTAGCATTTATACTTGACAAACTTTATAAATAGCCAAGTCAAATTCCTTATCATTCTCACCTGAAGTATGCGGCCATTCTCGTTCATATGGACAAATCTGAAATTGTAATACTTTTTGTGGTTTGCTAGCTACCTCACTTCATATTACAACTCAACAGTGTTAGACATATTCCGAGATTTACTCTATATATGGATATACAACTGTTACATTCCAGCTGTTGTTGGATTACAACTACCATAATTAGCAGTGGATGATGGGAATTTCAAACCAACAATAGGTGGAAGGCAACTGTTTCCTATCCGTTCTACACTGTAAGCTTGCACAAGATGAATCACCAAGACCATTTGCAACAGTTTATTAATAAATGTCCTTTTGTTTGTGATTAATACTATTAAACTGTCCAAAAAGAGGATTTTAGTCTTACCTGTTAAATCCTTTTCTCTTAGTCCATACAGGTTACTGGTAACTCTGGGTAGGCGATCAGCCCCTTTAATTGTAGGCAGGAACAATTCTAGAATTGTATGCAGGGGGGTGGAGTCTACCTTCCCTCTTTGGCTGCAGCTAGCCAACCAGCTCCAGAAAGATTTGAGACACTAACTGCTGACTAGATAGTAGAAGGGAAAGAAGACTACTGTGAGCATAACCCTGAAGGACACCCACAGTCTGCCACAGGAGAGCCAAGCATGGTCCCTTGACAGGGTGGGAGACTAGTAACCTGTATGGACGAAGAGAAAAGGATTTAACAGGTAAGACTAAAATCCTCTTTTCTCTGTCGTCCAATACAGGTTACCGGTAACTCTGGGATGTCCAACCACTGAGTTTCCCAGAGGCAGGAAGTAAGGCAAGGACCAGGAGCAAGACCCCCAAAGTCACCAGAGCAGATATGAACCATCAGATCAAAGCCCAACAACTAATGAAGTGTCAGCGGACACTGAACAGGGGTAACAACACCCCAACTGCTGCACAGCACACTGAACTAGAGCCAACAGGGCTCAAAAGTGAACGAAGCACAAGTGAACGACGCACCAAGAACCGAAGAAAATCCTAGACAGGCAAGACTGGCAAGACTGCCTCCAAGATTTTCCTCCCAAAGCTGGCGTCAGCCGATGCCAGCAAAAAACACGGTAGTGCTTCGAAAAGGTGTGCACAGATGACCAAGTGGCCGCCTTGCAAAACTGATCAGCGGAGGCCTGATTCTTGTAAGCCCAAGAGGCCACAATAGATCTCGTAGAATGAGCCATGACCCGAAAGGGTACAGGCTTCTTCCTCAGCTCGGAAGCCTTACGAATGGTGGACTTGATCAAAGACGCAATAGTCACTTTGGATGCAGGTCTTCCTGCCTTTGGACCCTCAGGAATAACGAACAGCGCGTCAGAATGCCTGACAGAATCAGTGCGATGTACATAAAACTTGAGACAATGCACCATGTCTGTCAGAGGTAGGGTCAGGGCAGAAAGAAGGCACCACAATCGTCTGATTGATGCGGAACTCCAAAACCACCTTCGGTAGAAACTCCTGAGAAGTGCGAAGCACCTCCTTGTCCTTGTGAAACACCAAATAGGGTGGCTTACAGGACATGTAAATTTGTGACTCGGCAAACAGACACAATTGCCAGGAGAAAAGCCATTTTCCACGTCAACAAGCGAAGAGTAATAGTAGCCAAAGATTTAAAAGGAGGGCGCTGAAGAACGCCCAAAACCAAGTGAAGATCCCAAGGAGGAGCGGGATTCTTGAAGGCAGGACGAGCATGAGCAACGCCCTGGAAGAAAACCTTGACATCAGGAAGGATGGCAATGTGCCTCTGAAAGAAAACAGAGAGAGCAGAAATCTGAACCTTAAGGGAACGCAAACTGAGGCCCTTATCCACACCATCCTGCAAAAAGTCCAGGACCGCAGGCAGATCAAATTCCTGAGCCCACAAAGAGATTTGAGTAAAAACACATACCTCTGTCCTGAACTGGAACCGGCTCTAGAACATACTTGTCCAGATGAGCCTGAATAGCGCCGTTGAACAGCTGGAGTTTCTCCGCGCCCTGAGGCGTATGAGAAGGAAAGAAGCGAAAGGGAGGAAGAGAGATGAAAGGGATCCTGTACCCTTCCCTCACTAACTGTAAAACCCACGGGTCCGCCACTGAATCCTCCCAGATGCTGTAGTAGTGACTCAGACGACCACCCACAGCAGAGTGGGGACCTGGGTTCTGCGAGTCATGCCGAAGAAGGCTTGGAAGCCTTGGACTTGGAGGAGACCTTGGGCTTCCATTGCTGTTTGGGCTTGGAGGAGGCACACGGAGCTGAGGGAACCGTCTGGTTCGCCGGACGTGTCTCATTCTGAAAGGAACAAAAATACCAATTACTCTTAAGCTGCGTTTTCTTCCTGGGAACCAAGGGTACTCTTACCCCCCGTGGCCTCACTAATCAGATCTTTAAGATCAGGCCCAAAGAAAGAAGTATCTTGAAAGGGTAAGGAGAACAATGCTTTCTTGGAAGCAGTGTCAGCAGACCAGATCTTCAGCCAAAGAGCCCGTCTGGAATCCACAGACATGGTAGAAACCCTAGCCACCAAACGGATGGTATCAAATAAGGCAGCAGAAACATAGTGCTGTGCCTCAGAAATATTGGCAAGAAGGCGCAACATATCTGAAGTAGGAGCACCCTAATGGACAGCCAATGTGAGCTGTTCAGTTCAGACAGCAATGGCCCGGTTTACCCATGTTGCAGCGAATGCTGGATGTATGGCAGAACCAGCAGTGGCAAAAATGGACTTGAGGGAGACCTCAAGTTTCTTGTTAGTCCAGTCCTTCAGAGCGGATGCATCAGAAACTGGTAAGACAGTAGACTTAGATAGCCTGGAGATAGGAGCATCCACTTTGGGAGGATGAAACCACTGAGAAAGCACTGCCGCAGAGAAGGGATAAAGCTTGTCAGATTTCTTGGACACAGAAGGTTTCCTGTCTGGGGATTTCCACTCTTCAGACACAAGGTGGTCAAGAATGGGGTTAGGTGGAAAGCAAGTAAGGGTCTTTTTAAACACATCAGAGGGATCAGAAGGAATCTCCTGAACTCCGAGGGCTCAGGATCAGCCTCAAAAGGATCCCCAAAAAACTGAGAGGAGCCCACAGCAGAACATTCCTCAACATCTGAATCCTCCAGCAGTTCCTCCTCAGAGGAATATGATACGTCAGGTACTCCCTGAGGTTTTGGCAGGGAAGACTTGATGGAGGAGGGGGTCTGCCAAGAAAGGAAGACCCCCTGTAACTGGGATGGAAAGAGTAGCAATGTAGACCTAAGGTCCCTGGTAGCAGCCTTGAACTCTTGGCATAAATGACCTGAGAATTCTCTAGGTAACTCTAACTGACAGGAAAAGCAATTCGCAATAGGGGATACAGAGACCCGAGCATCCTTAGTCTTAGGTCTGGCCCCAAGCTCCAACGGTATAGACATTCTCAGTATCAAATTACCTTATAGTATATGAAATCACCCAAGTAGGATTAAAGTTTCACCCCAGAAATTGCTAAAATAGACTTATCTGGCAGGCAAAGGGTTAATCAGCAGAGGAGAGAAAGAGAGTCCAAGCCCTGCGTAGGATACTCGTTCTGGAAACGGCACAAAATGGCTGCCGAGGCGGGAGCCAATCAGAAATGAGCTTGCGAAGTAAGCGCTCATGGGAAATGTAGTTTTCCCAGAAAAAGTACCCAAACAGTGCCCGAAGCCCCCTGAGCCTCCCAACACTCTAGAAGCATGAACCGGATGATAGAGCAAGGGTAGACAAGAAAAATGAGCCATCTCTGAAGTCGCTAGGTTAAAGGGATAGTAATGTTTCATAATAAAAGCAGCTCTAATTAATCATCATAGTATTTGGATTTTGGAGAGTGTTATTTCAATTCTGTCAGAGTTATAGTTCAAGAGTAATTCAATGACAAAGTATCCCCCTCCCACCCCTTTTACTGATGTAACACTGCTCAACCAGAGCAGAAGGGAGGTGCCCAGGTAGACTGCAGAGAGGGACAATCTTCAATTAAGATAATGGAAAAAGCTGAAAAGCTTGTCAAGGGGGGCAGGGCTTTCATTGTTCTCATAGGAATAAGTGTCCCCTGCTGTTATCTGTCTGGTCTATGGACTGCATTCCACATCTGAGAAGAGATTGCTCACACTAGGTAAAAGGGGCGGGAGGGGGAAACTTTGCTTGTGAATATCTCTCAAACCATAAAGGTTTGATAGATAAGACTTATCGTTCTTCATGTTTTTTTAATGCCTACAAAATAAAATAAAGATAAAACAAAGTATTACTATCCCTTTAAGCGGCTGCAGAGATATGTCCCAAACTGTACAGTCATACAGCAGTGAATGGAGCAATAGCGCCTATGCGGGAACTCAAATTTTACAAAATTGAAACAGTAAAATAAAAATGCATGAAACATCACTAAAACATGTTAGGATACCAAAAAAAACACTGAAACAGTAGGAAAAGTGTCAGAAAACCCCCCAATAGATGCAAAACCAGCAGCTAACGGGTTAAAGCACCACATAAACCTGCTCCAAACATCCAATAGACATTACAGATATACCCAATGAGTGCAGGAGTGTGCAATATGAACTCCAAAGCTAAACCCCTGTGTGGAGGGGCACTGTGGGACATGTGGACCTGCAGTACTCAAAGGGTTGCTCACCTTTCCTGCAGATCTTCTGTCTTCAGATTACCATGTGTTAAGAAGAAGCCTCGGTGGGCAACTCCTGAGGAAAGAACTTGTAGCCAAGATTTTCCCCACAGGGCTTAGGTCCACAAAAAAGCACCTGGTTACTGAGGGCATTGTCAGTTATGGTAATCCGCCTAATGGTGGTATTTCATTTCTAACAGAAAAATAAAAGTTTCTAAAACTATAGCAGAACTGTTGTCTTGCCTTGTGTCTTCACCAAGGAACAAATCTTTCTGGGGGTGGTTGGCTAGCTGCAGCCAAGAAGGGAAGGTAGGCTCCACCCCTGCATACAATTCTAGAATTGTTCCTGCCTACAATAAAAGGGGTGGATCGCCTACCCAGAGTTACCAGTAGCCTGTATTGGACGACAGAGAAACAGAGAAATATGTTAATCCTGTATAAATCATAATATAAAATATGTTATTTTAAAGCTAGAAAATTAAATACAGAAAAAGCTGGCATCATTCGAATCGCAGAAAGATAGTTTCACTTACAATTCCATTCTGTACACTGAAGCCAAGCTGATATCTGAGGTCAGGTCTTCTGATTAAGACAGTAGTAACGGGAGGACACCTCACAATGTTCAGCTTCACACGGGATTGATTTTTCAAGCCCTAAAAGAGAAGGTAGATTGTCAGACACTTGTTGTACTGTTATACTCCTATATGACCATATACATAAAACCTATTGATTTAAAAGAAGCCTACATAGCTCAATTGACACATGTATAAAAACAAATTAAACATTTTGGCCATTCTGTAGAAAGTTTTATTGCTACAGTAAAACTGATTAACAGTTCCAAGATCTTTATTCCACATAACAACAGAATCAAACAGCAATTGTCCATTGCTATGAAGGAAAATTTGGACTATTATTTCCTATTATCATTGCCATTTCAATTTTTGAAGGAAGAAAATTGTCTCACTCCATAATGTCTGTTTCCTGATGAGGGAGAACAACTGATATAATTTATTCTCAACCATTAATATGGGTCGAAGTAGGACAAGCAGGCATTAATTGCCCTGGTAGTGTTTTAAGCCTAGAGAATGTTTGAAGTACTCATCTGGGAAAAAATATTAAATCAAAATAAATAAGTTTTCCTGATGGAAATTAGCTGTTTCCTTGATGGCTTGTTAAGATAAACTGACTAGTGGGTGGAGCATAGGGTGTTGGAGGAGCTCTTGAGATCATTAAAACTTTAATTGCATGCCCCCTGATGGAGGGAAGTTTACCCATGGTCTCTGTGTATCCCACTGGATGCAAGAGAATATGCTTTTTCATACAGTTTACTGCGCCTTTAATCCCTTGAGCACCAATGACATCTTGGGAGACATTATGGCTTTTGGGCTCTGAATGCAGATGACTTCTGCGAAGATTTCATGCACGCTCACTGGCACAACATTAAGAATTGGTTGATCTACTTACCCTCTCATCCAGCGATGGTTAACAGGACCAGAGGATCCGCAGCACTTAATGTGCGATAATGCCATAAAAATATCCTCTCCCAGCCACCAAGATCATAGTGGAACAAAATTATCCATGCTTGAATGAGGAATGGCCTCCCTTTCAAACTAAGGTATACATGCCTACCATAACTTTTTTGAGCAATTTGAATGCCAAGTGGTTTTAAATTAAGAAAAAAAAAAAAAAAAAAAAAAAAGCCAGTTAAGAATTTGTTAGTATGTGTTTAGTGATTTTGGCACTCTCTATGATATTAGGGGTACCATTTTTATTGGAAGGGCATTACCAGCTGAATACAGTAGGAAACTATATCAGTTTCAGTGATTTTGGTATTGTTGAAGTGGTGGAAATATATATTTATTTTTAAAAAATGTTAAGGATTTTTGGTTGGAAACCTGGAAACTAAGCTGTTACCAAATGATTTTCGATGACAGCCCAGTGTTTTCCCTCCACCGGGTCTTTCACTTAGTTTTTTGTTTGCATCTTTGTTTCAAGTACTATTGCCTGGTACTACTCTGGGTAGTGTGCAATGAGAAATATCCAGGAGAGGGCTGGCCGGGGGGGCAGGGAGGCAATTGCCCCCTGGGCTGGTCATATGTCTAGGCTAGTGGGCCACTGTCTCAGCCAATCTCCTGCTTGCTGATGTAAATGAAGCTACACTACAGGTAGTGATGCCACAGACCTTACAATTACAATGGAGCTCACTAGTGATACCACAGAGCTACATTCTAAATGGAGCCACACTCGAAGTATAACCCATTTCCCTTGAAAGCTCTATAGTAACAGTAGTGTAGCCACATTTCAACTATAAGCTACATGGTATCACTTGCCTTACTTCACAACATTATTGCATATTTTAAAATTAACAAAAGGGGGTGAGTTGCGACAGTGGACTTAAACAATATTAGAATGGGCCACTTGATTGTATTTGCCTCCCAGGCCACAAGCTGCCAGCCCTCCCCTGGAAATATCTGTGCAATTAGCGCTGGTCACAAGTTCCAAATAAGCGATTGTCTTTATATATCGCCCCATAAATTACTGAGTGTACTTTTCTTTTAAAAGAGTGATAGGAATCTCAGATAGATAATTATCAATACCGTGTGCAAATCTTCTGGCAGCAGTTCAAACAATTGAGGAGATCTGCCAGACCTAACCACATGTGAATACTGCTGGCGATATCAGACATACCTCTAGGTGCTAATCTAAAACATCTAGTGTTGCTGTACTTTAATATAGCTAGCAGTGATATTGTAGGTATCTGTTCTCCGGATACTCTGATTAGTTGAGACAGACCTCCAGGTGCTATGCGTTTCTACTCTAACAGCTGTAGGTATCTCTATGATGTTTAGGAGTTAGCATAGATATTAGATGTGTCTGTATATTGTTCGTTTTATAACACTGCTATGATTTATTAGGGGGCATTACAGACTGTGATGAGCTCTAGCCATTCCCAGAGACACTAAGTTTATACTGGGGCTAATAAACATTGATGACTATACAGAATAATTATGAGTATCTTTTTACAACTTACACACAATAATTGTAACTCCTTTGTATTATTACTAGTTCATCTTATACATTCCTGCAGATATACTTATTGTAAAGTACAATTCCCAGAAATTATCTGGGGTTATACTATATGTTCAATTTGCTTATGTTTTTATCTATTGCTTTTATTTTGTATATAATAAAACTTAGGTTTTATTTTATTTTGCTCTTTCTTTTCATATTCTCTGCCATAATGGCTCATCTCAGGCATTAGGAGGGGGTTTTGGTGCTAATAGGTAGCTCTTGGTTCTCTCTTTATGCTTATGTATACTTTATTTCTACTCAGAACATTACCCAGTCACTATAGTGTCACCTCATATACTCCCTAATAGGTTGCTGCATCACTTATTTATTATTTAAACTACCCAACTGAATCCACACTGGAGATCTCTGAAGGAGTTGGGACCAATGTCGCAGCTTGAGGCAAATCACACACAGCTCTAGTATGTTGATGACCAGAAGACTCTGCTCCCTGGTCTAAAGGCTCTGGACCATGTGGGGGTGACTATGACCCAGTTGGAAATGATAAACAGATTTCTGAAATGCCTCCAGAGCAGACACCAGGTAACCTAGTACCTTCATATACTCTCACACCGTAGGTGATGGCCAGGATATCGCCTGAGACACCTGAAGTGACAAAAACAGGATCTTGTTTTCTGGAAGAAATACACTCCCTTGGAGGGTATAGAATCTCATGCTGAGAAAGTGAAGGAACTGGGATGGAACCAGGAAAGATTTCTTGAAATTGAGTACCCAACCGTGCTGTTCCAGAATGGAGATGCAAGGTTACCTCTAATAGGGCTTTAAGTAAAAGGTCATCTAGGTAAGGCGTCAAGGAAATCCCATTAGCTCAGAAATATGTCAAGGTTAATTTTGTTCACTACAGAGGTTGCATTAACTTCTTTTCACTTAGAAAATCAACAAAACATGTAATTTTGCCAGGAGTGGCCAAACTTTTGCATACAGCTGTATCTGAGAACTACTGCTTGCACATCAATAAGCTGCATTATCTTGATAAACCAAAAACAAGCATAAGTCTAGACAGCATCTATTGGGAGACAAGAAAGACAAAAGAAAAAAAAATATGCCATGTGCTTTAGGTAGAAAAAGCCAAACTGCATTTGCTGATGGTCTTGGGGGAAAGATGTTTGATTCCAATGAGAACAAACTACAGCACTGTGCATCAGAGCAGAAAATTGCACATTTATCCTTTAGCCGGAGAGATTAAATCTGCAGTGCTCAAATATGGCTGAGATATTAACCCTTTAAGTGCCAGATGGGTACGCAAAGTATTGTAAAGTAATGCATTGCGTACCCCTCTGGCACTCAAATGTGTTAAGACTTTTCCCCGATTGATACAGCATAGAGCAAATTAATGTTACGATGGCATCTCTAAAAGGGGTCATTTTAGCAAATACATAAATGTATCTGTCATGTACAAGTAAATAAAAGGTGTATAAATGTGGCATTATAACGCAAACTATCAGAAAGGAATGTGAAAATGCTATGATTTTCTAAAGCTTTGTTTTCCCTGGCCAAAGCCACTATCTCAAAAATGAAGATGGCTACATTTAAACAAGAAGGAAACTTACATCTTGCTGAACTGAATCAGTGCCTGGGATCAGCTAGTATAAAGTTTGATCACCTGAATGGTTACTAATTGTGAATGCTGCTGTTTGCTGGTTTTATGCCTGCAGTTAGGAATAGCAGATGGTTTTGTGTATGCTCCTTTACTGTATGTTCAAATTTCCAGAAGTAGACACATAATTCTGGTTTATGAAAATTAGTACTGAGTGGAATGGAACCCCATATTCCACAGCGTAAAAATATCTGGCACAAGTTAAATGCTGCAGTTGCTAAATGTGTATTGTGTAAAGGACTGTCCCTCTCAGCATTTAGTAATCAACCTCTTAAGGACCAAAGGCGATCAATTCAACTGTATCATAGGGGACATATAAATTCCCTTTCACTGTCGTCCAATACAGGTCACTGGTACTTCTGGGAGGCGATTCGCCCCTTTAATAGGCAGGAACAATTATGCAAATGATTGCAGGGGGCGGAGCCTCCCCTCCTACTTAAGCCACCTTCAGGCCAGAGCCACTAGATTGATTTGCTCCTGGGTGCTGTGCACACCAGGTAGAGAACATCTATGCATCAACTTAGTCTTTTGTTATTTTTTATTCAAATATGGAATACCACCATTAGGAGGGTGACCATGGCTGTGAATTGCCCTCTTTAAAGTGGCTGGTGCAGCTTCCAGGGATTTTCTGTGGACCTTATGCCCTGAAGAGGGAACAGCTTGAGTCAACCAGCTTCCCTACTGGGGAATTTTCCTCTGGTCTATTCCCACTTCATCATGGTCACCTGAAGACAGAAGTCCTTGCAGGAAAGGTGAGCCACCCTTTGAGTGCTGAAGGTCCACTTGTCCCCACAGTGTCCCTTTGCTGGGCTTGTATTTGGGAGTTTGCTTTGCACTCCAGCACTCATAGGGTGTTTTTATTTGCATTTAATGTATTTAATGCAGTTTCTGTGGTATTCTTTGAGTTTGGAGCCTTGTATAGTATTTCTTTATGTGTTTTATGTATGTTTGGGCACTTTTTAATGTTTTCTTAAACTTCATTGAAAATGGTGTTACGAGCCTTTAAGCGCGGCTTTCCCGCTTAGCCGCTATGGCTCCTTTACTCTCTATGAGATTTCACAGTCTGGGACGTATCTCTGGAACCGCTTGTCACAGCAACTCCAGAGAGGGCTCATTTTAATGCTAAGCTCCTGCTCTATCATCCGGTGTATGTTTTATTAGTGTGGGGTGTTCAGGGGGGCTTCGGGCACTGTTTGGGGTACTTGTATGGGGAAAACTACATTTCCCATGAGCGCCCGGTTCGCGCTCGTTTCTGATTGGCTATCCTGACGGCCGCCATTTTGTGGAGCTGTTCCTCAGCGAGTACACTACGCAGGGACCGAGCCTTCTCTCCCCTCATCAGATTAACCCTTCGCTGGCCAGATAAGTCCAATATTAGGCATTTCTGGGGTGAAACTTTAATCTTCCACACTCTTACTGGGTGATAAGAGTTTAAAGTGGGGTATATTGACGCTGTGAGCATGTCTACTTCACTGGAGCTAGGGGCTAGACCCAAGTCTAAGGAGGATGGGGGGTCTGCTCCCCCCATGGCGTTTTGCTCCTCTTGTCACACTGGGTTATCTAGTGATAATGTGGGTGATCTTTGTCCTAACTGCACTGGTCAAGATAGCAACCCTGGGCTTCCCAGCCACGCTATTGAGCCATCTTGGGTGAGGGAGTTTAAAGCTGCCACTAGGGATCTCAGATCCACTCTTCAACTTTTTCCCTCTCAGGTACAGGGGGCTCTCCAGGTCTGGCAGACCCCCACTACAATCAGGACCTCCCTGCCTAAGCCACAGGGTGCTCCTGATGTGTCTGATTCTTCTGAGGAAGAACTCTTGCAGGATTCTGATGCTGAGGAACGTACTGTTATTGAGTCTAACAGGTCCATTGGGGACCCTTATGAATGTGACCCTGAAGTTTCGGCTGAGGGTCTGATTAGAGCTGTGCTGAATACGCTTAACCTTCCTCTGACTCAGGAATCCACTTATGATCCTACTGATGTTTTTCAAAAGAAACCATCTAAGCCTGTTGTTTGTTTTCCAACTAACCCTACTCTTGCCCGTCTAGTCTCTGAGGCATGGAAGAATCCTGATAGATCCTCCTCTGTCTCTAAAAAGTTTGCTAAACTGTACCCTTTTCCTGAGACTGAGCTGGCAAAATGGGTTCATCCCCCCAAGGTGGATGCTCCTGTTTCCAGACTATCCAAGTCTACCGCTTTGGCTGTCTCTGATGCCTCTGCCCTGCAGGATTGGACGGATAAAAAACTAGAGCTTTCTCTTAAGTCTATTTTTGCCTCCATTGGCACTGCCATGCGTCCAACCTTTGCAGTTGCTTGGGTTAATAGAGCCATTGGGGCCTGGACTGAACGACTGACTGAAGCGGTTCGCCAGGATGCACCAGTATCTGAACAGTTGCAGCTTCTTGCTAATATCACTGAAGCTCAGAACTATGTTGCTGACGCTGCTTTTGATGCTGTGCGCATGATGGCGAGGGCCTCCACTGCCTCTGTGGTGGCTAGACGTGCCCTTTGGCTGAAAATTTGGTCTGCTGATACAGCCTCTAAGAAAGCCTTGCTTTCCTTGCCCTTTCAGGGGACTTTGCTATTTGGATCTGAGCTCAAAGAAATGATCAGTGAGGCTACTGGTGGTAAAAGTACTCTTTTACCCTCAGTCTTTAAGAAAAAGTTTCCAGCCAAACGCAATTGGTCCCTTCGTTCCTTTCAGACTGAGACGCGCTCCTCGGCCCAGACGGGTCCTCCCACTACGCGCTCCTCCTCCAAGCCCAAACAGTCCTGGAAGCCCAAAGTGGCCCCCAAGGCCAAGACCTCCAAGACTGCTTCGGCATGACTCGCCGAACCCGGGTCCGCATCCGGCTGTAGGTGGACGTCTCCGCATCTTTCGCCGGACTTGGGAGGAGTCAGTGGCGGACCCATGGGTTCTTCAGGTGGTGTCAGAGGGATACAGGATCCCTTTCTCCTCCCTTCCTCCTTTTCGGTTCCATTTTACTCGTCCTTCTCAGGAACCCACAAAAAGACGTCTGTTCGACGACGCTATTCAGGATCTCTTGGACAAAGAGTTTCTGGAAGTGGTTCCTCAGGAGGACACAGGTTCAGGATTTTATTCAAACCTGTTTGTGGTGGCCAAAAAGGACGGAGGGGCTCGTCCTATTTTGGATCTCAAAGATCTCAATGCCTATGTGGTGACTTCCCACTTCCGCCAGGAGTCCCTGCGCTCTGTGATTGCAGCAATGTCTCCAGGGGAGTTCCTTGCCTCCCTGGACCTTCAGGATGCTTATCTTCACATCCCTATTCATCCAGAGAGCAGGCGGTACCTCAGGATTGCCTGCCACAGGGGACACTTTCAGTTTTCTGCTCTTCCCTTTGGGCTGACATCAGCTCCTCAGGTCTTCCAGAGAGTGTTGGGCTCCCTGATAGCGCTGCTTCATCAGGACGGGGTCAGGGTGACTCCCTACATGGACGATCTCCTCATCAAAGCTTCTTCGGCGGAGTTTCTTCACCAGCAATTGCAGAAGTGTATCCACACTCTGACCCGCCATGGCTGGATCCTGAATCTGGACAAGTCGGACTTGGTCCCATCTCAGAGGCTTCTGTTCCTGGGTCTCCTGTTCGACACTCGCCAATGCATGGTGTTCCTGCCGGAGGATGTGGCTCATCAGATAGCTATCAGAGTGGCGGGGATTCTGGAACTGGACTTAGTGCCGGTAACGAAGTTGTCGTCCCTGGTGGGGAAGTTCATTTCCACGATCGAAACGGTTCCTTTTGCCATGGCCCACTCCAGGGAACTTCAGAGATTTGTGATCCAGACGTGCAAGAATCATCCAGATCATCAGCATCTGTCAGTCTCTCTACCTCCTCATGTGGAATCGAGTCTGCACTGGTGGTTGGATCTCTCCCATCTCCTGAAAGGGAGATCCTTTCTAGTTCCTTGTTGGACCACGATCACAACGGATGCCAGCCTTCGGGGCTGGGGTGCTGTGTTGGGTCGCTTCAGTGCTCAGGGGAAATGGGGTCTGGAGGAATCTATGCTCTCCATCAATGTTCTGGAACTTCGTGCCATCCGGCTTGCCCTGAGACACTGGGAATCTCAACTGACCGGTCTTCCGATCAGAGTGGAATCCGACAACGCCACTGCGGTGGCTTACATCAACAGGCAAGGCGGCACAAGAAGCGGCACCGCCTGGTTGGAGGTCAAGGATATTTTGTCTTGGGCAGAAGATCACGTGCCTGTCATCTCTGCAGTTCATATTCCAGGCGTGGACAACGTCATGGCAGACTTCCTCAGTCGTCATACCGTCGACAGCGGAGAATGGGCTCTTCATCCAGAGGTGTTTCAATTGCTCACCCAGAGGTGGGGAATGCCGGAGGTGGACCTGATGGCCTCCAGACACAACAGGAAGGTTCCGGTGTTTTGCTCCCGGCGGAGGGACTCCCTTGCTCTAGCAGTGGATGCCTTGTCGATTCCTTGGGATTTTTCCCTGGCTTACATCTTTCCTCCTCTTCCTCTATTGATCAGAGTCATCCAGAAACTGAAGCGGGAGCGTTGTCCTGTGATCCTGATCGCTCCAAACTGGCCTCGCCAGTCCTGGTATCCGGAGTTGTTGGCCATGTCAGTGGCGGATCCGTTCCCACTTCCTGCCCGTCCGGACCTACTTCTTCAGGGACATCTGTGGAAGGAGGATGTTCACTCTCTCCATTTGATGGCATGGCGGTTGAATCCTCGATTCTAGCAAAGAAAGGTTTTTCTCCTTCTGTGGTGTCGACTATGCTCAGTGCTCGTAAGCCTGTGTCTTCCAAGATCTATCATCGCATATGGTCAACTTTTGTGACGTGGTGCTCTGATAAGAAGTTATCCCTTGAGTTTCATCTTCCCACTGTCCTGGCTTTCTTGCAGGACGGTGTGGATAAGGGGCTCAGTCTGAGTTCCCTCAAAGTTCAGACTTCTGCCTTGTCTGTGTTTTTCCAGGAAAGGATTGCTATCCTTCCTGATGTGAAAGTTTTCTTCCAGGGTGTGACTCATGTTCGACCTGCCTTCAAGAGTCCTGCTCCCCAGTGGGACCTCAATTTGGTGCTGGGAGTTCTCCAGCGACCACCGTTTGAATCCTTGGCTTCCATTCCATTACGTCTCTTGACTTGGAAGATGGCCTTCCTTTTGGCTATTGTTTCAGTTCGCCGGGTAGCAGAGTTACAAGCTCTGTCTTGTAAACCTCCTTACCTGGTGTTCCACAAGGATAAGGCTGTGCTTCGCACTACCAAGGAATTCTTACCCAAGGTTGTGTCCGAGTTTCACATCAATCAGGAGATTGTGGTTCCCTCTTTCTGCCCTAATCCTTCATCTGACAAGGAAAGAGATCTCCATTTGTTGGATGTGGTGCGTTGCCTCAGGTTTTATGTTCATCGCACCGAGTCTATCAGGAAGTCTGACGCTCTATTCGTCATTCCTGAGGGGCCTAGGACAGGGAGACCGGCTTCCAAAGTTACCATTGCCTCTTGGATTAAGGCTACTATCCGTGAAGCCTATAAGTTGCGGAATAAGCATGTTCCCTTCCGGGTGACTGCCCATTCCACCAGATCTATTGGGGCCTCTTGGGCCTACAAGAATCAGGCTTCCGCTGATCAACTGTGCAGAGCGGCCACTTGGTCCTCTGTGCACACCTTTTCTAAGCACTATCGAGTTGATGTACTGGCTTCGGCTGATGCCAGTTTTGGAAGGAAGGTCCTGGAGGCAGTTTTGCCTGTGTAGGTCTTCCGCTCTGTGCTCCTTAGTGCTTCCTTACTGTTGAGCCCTGTTGGCTCTACTTCCGTGTGCTGTGTTAGTTCAGGGATTGTTCCCTTGATTGGTGTCCGTTGACACTTACAGTTTGGGCTATGTTATTAACTGGTTCATAGCAGTTTTATGGCTTGGGCCTTGTTCTGGTCCTTGCCTTCTTCCCACCTCTGGATCAGATCAATGTTTGTACATCCCAGAAGTACCAGTGACCAGTATTGGACGACAGTGAAAATAGGATTTTAGTCTTACCTGTTAAATCCTTTTCACTTAGTCCATACAGGTCACTGGTCTCCCACCCTGTCAAGGGACCAGACCTGGCTCTCCTGTGGCATTCAGTGGGAGACCTTTGGGGCATGCTCACAGGAGTCTTTCTTCTTACTTACCTGGGGTCAGTTTTAGGGTCTCAAATCAATCTAGTGGCTCTGGCCTGAAGGTGGCTTAAGTAGGAGGGGAGGCTCCGCCACCTGCAATCATTTGCATAATTGTTCCTGCCTATTAAAGGGGCGAATCGCCTCCCAGAAGTACCAGTGACCTGTATGGACTAATTGAAAAGGATTTAACAGGTAAGACTAAAATCCTATTTTTTAAAGCTGTTTTTTTACCCCCTGGAAATGCATTGGAAAACCCTCTAGCATTCAAGGTGTTACTGTAGGTGTAATGAAAAAAACAGATAGATTTACTTGACTGCTGTATGAAGTATAGGACATCTACCTAGGTAAATAACTCTGTTAACCCCTTAAAGATGTGTGATGTGCCAGGACAGCCACCCCTGTCTGGACATTAAGGACTGGTGATGGTCCTGGCACGTCACGGATGTTTGTTATTGCAGCGAGGCTACACTCCACTCTGTGGTCATAGATCCCTTATCTGGAAAAAAGTGCCTGGTCCTCTAAAGTGCCCCACACCGTACCACATGGTCCTTAAGGTGTTATTGCTTTACCTTTAAAAGCTCAATTTAAATCAATGGTAATTGCTCATGAACAAAAGATTGTAAGAGACATATTTGTGCAACAGATTAACATAATTTTACCATGGTAGCCAAGGGAACTATTTACACATTGAAATGGAACTGTCATTTTATAACAAATATGTGAATCAGAAAAAAAAATCAGAAGCAACAATATTTGTTATCCATTTTAAATTTAAACTAATAGACTATCAGATATTTAGCTTTATTTTTCATTTACTGCAAATCTACAAAGCATGCCTGTCAGATACTAACACTACACACAGCTCTGCATTACCACCTGTCACTTCCTACCAGGAAGTACTAGCTCAGCTTCATCAACTGACAAATAAATGAGTCTATATATCTCAAACTACTGTTAGAAATGAAAAATGGCTAACCATAATATAAGTGAAAGCTCTTTCAAAATCGCTTATGTGTTACAAAGTGACAGTTCCATTTTGAGATGTAACATCCAACTGCCTAAAAGTTTTATGACATCTAGGTGGAACCCTAACAACCAAACTTTTTAACTCCTTGGATGCTAGAGAGGTCTCCAGCTTACTGCAAAGCAATTTTTGGAGACCTCTCTAGCATCCAAGGGGTAACACAGTAAAAATATAAAATTTAAAGGAATACTAAAATCACAGCAAACTTAAAGTATTAGGTTAAACTTTCAGGTAACCATTACCAAAATAAATTGAATGGTCTAGGGCAGTGGTTCCCAACCCTATCCCCAAAGTTAACTAGAAAGCCATAGGATTTCCCAACTAGTTTACAGGTGAATTCATTAAATGACTGAGCATCTGATTAACACACCTGTGCACATGCAGGGAAGTCCTAAAGACATGACCTGTTAGAAGTTCCAGCAGATAAGGTTCGGAACCAATGTGCTAGTCTACAGCTAGGATGGTAATTTCCACTAGTCTAACAGAAAAGATAAAAATATAGCAGACAAGTGAAAAATGTGGACTAGTAACCATCTCATGTGTAGTAACTTATCTCTTTGACTGGTGAACCTCACTGTTATGTTTTTCCAGCCATGTCTACAGTGTTGAGTACAACAGAAACCTAATTGACAATAAAATTATACTGTTTGGATTCTTTAATCTTTTGCAAGTCCAGTGACAGTCATAGAACCACACATATACTGTCAGTTACTACATCCTTGCTTCATTCTCTACTGGTAGCCACAGAACCTGCCATTCCAGCTTTTTGTCACTATTTAATAGTAGCTACAGAAACCCACATATACCGCATGCCACTCCAGTCTTGTTCTATTCTTTACTGGAACCAGAGAACTCAACCTTGCTTTGCTTCACCGTCCACCATTGCTTACACTTGTCCTGTGGAAACCCTTGTATATCTTGAGGGAAGAGAAGTTTGGGGTTCCAAGGAAAATAGTTTGAGAATCATTGTGCTATACAAATGCATCACAGCTGATATTGTGAAGAGATCACTACTGGATATATAGGCCTCATTTACCTTTATTATGCTCTGGCAGGTGGACAATGGCAGGCCAACCAAGCTGGTTCCATTGATGGACATAATCTGATCTCCAATGTTTAGCTTTCCTGACTTTTCCGCAGGCCCTCCGTGCATCATGTTGGCAATGATCACTGTTGGCAGGATGGAACCCCAGCCAGATTCCACAATCACTACTCCAAGGATTTCTCCTTTTTGCTTTTCTATGAATACCTGAAAATACACATCTGAATATTATAGCAGATATAAAGTTGTTCTTAAAAAAGGTTAAATTCAGAGAAAAGAAAATTGCATCAGTTCAGATCAGTAAGGTTACTTGTGGTTTATTCGCCACGCCAAAGTTAAAGTTGATTCTACAGCTCCAATTAACCCCAACAATCAAACCTTAAACCCCTTAGATGCTAGTGAGGTCTCCACAGAAATGTTAAAAGGAAGTTGAGCAATTAGACACCAATACCGGTACACAAAGGGCACCCTATTACCTTAATAGAAGAAAATACATATCATGGTGCCACCCACTAGAACCCCAAAGAAGACCAAAGCAGCAGAAATCACCCTTGTTTGCCAGGCTCTCAAGCTCCCTGTCGGCATGATGACATAGTGGGCTTCTGCATGACCTGTTCAAGTCTACGTACATGTTCTCAGAAGTAACTGTACGTCCTGGAGCTCATTGTTTTTTTTTATTTTAGAAAGGAGAGAGGCAGCCTTTCAAATGGACTCTGCATCTCCCAGGAAAGTGTTGGTTGAGGGTTTCTGGCAAGGAATCAATCTGGTGGAACGAGCCCACCAGAAAACTTTACATGGCTACAGATTCACCTTTGTGTATATGTGCTAGAGTCCCTTTAAGTGTTGTTCAGCAAATTAAGCCATTTTTATACACTATACCAAATCTACACAAGTCTCTGGTTTAGCCAACATGATGGCATATCTTGCCAGTGTCTGATGAAGTGAGCGGATATGAGCAGATGCCAGCTGTATAGCTCGGCGAAGTCACCTACACTCTCATCCTCTTTGGAGAAGTACACTTGGCGTTCTGAGCAAAGCAATGTGATGGACATGTGTGCCTTGGACTTATGGGGTTGAATAATTGTGTAATCAAAACTTTTGCTGCATGGCACCACAAAAGTATGGGTTATTCATTAAATAAAGGTGGAAAATTCACTGTTAAATCATAATCATCTTGTCCAATATAACATTGTAGGGTATTGTATATGTACAGGTGTAAAATACATTTAGAATTATATTAATCATAACACATTCTTTACCCAGACATAACTTCTTAACCCATTCACTGCCACAGGGCAATGCATATCCCTATGGCATTGAAAGGGTTATGGGAAGGCAGCTGAGACAGCAAACTACCCTCTGTCTCCATAGGGAGCTATAGGAAGATGGGGAGGTTGGGACTGAAAGGCTGCTCTCAGAGCTTAGTGCATGTTGCGAACAGCCACATTAACATATAAATACACCACAAGAAAATGACATTAACATGCATTTCCACATGGAAACGCACAAAAAAAAAAAAAAAAAAAATCGGAAAGCATGGTGTATTCATGACAATGTACAAAATACACAATACAACCCCCCCCCAAAAAAACAAAACAAAATACACAATACAATTATATTGGCAGTTTGAATAGTAATATCTAAATGAAGCAATTACTTCATTAAAAAGTTTACTACTCCTTTGACACTTTAGATGTCAGAGATTTATCAAACACATTGAGCCTCAATATTCTGAAGACTCATACAGCACTGTTTAAAAGCTCCATATAAATCAATAAAAATGTTATTTGGTCCCATTGGTCCAGTGTTTTGACAGAGTCTGAATGGCAAACAAGATTTCAGGCAGTCTCAGACATTCTAGTGGCTCACTGGAAGCATAAGTAGTTATTGATTTGAGCGGTCAATGTGTTTTTTTATATTATACTAGTTGAAGAGCCCATTACATGGGCCACAGTGCCACTGCCAGCTGGTCACGGGGCAGTCATGCACAGTAGAGACTGCCCACTCCGCTGCTGATACAGTGCCAGCCGGTTGCGGTGCAGTTATGCTTAGTAGAGACCGCCCGCTCCGCGGCTGATACAGAGCCGGACGCTCCTTCGGAGCACCCCACTCTGTATCAGCCTCGTCACTGGCAGTCTCTAATGTGCATGACTACGTCGTTACACACGTTTTAGCGAATTATTATATAGGATAAGCATGTACACTGTGTTTGAATTGTATTTATATACAAACTTTTTATAAAACAGTTCATTTAAATACAGCGAATATTATAGATGAGTTAAATAAATCAGATAAAAATTGTAAATCAGCTAGGTAAACAAAAGTATGTTGTAAAAAAGAAGCTGCCAGTCAAACTAAATTCCTATACCACTGTGACATTTAACAGCAATAACTTCCTATGTTTTTTTATTTTGTATTTTAAAAAAAAAATCATACCATTCTTTCTTGTCAAATGCAATTATTTTCATTTATTGTGTAATGGCTTACCACTGGTACTGTGACTGATGGCTGCTGAAAACATTTGTAATAAAAAAAAATGATCTTATAACTTTGCAGAAACAATTGCTATTTTACAATAATCTCTAGTGAACAGCTAATTTGGGCATAGATTACATTTGAGCTGAACCACTCAGGAAGCATTTTTTGATTCAAGTCAGCACATTCAGCATGGCTTTGGGAGCCTATTTTGGGGCTGATTGGTAACCAATAAACAGCCCACGGAACGCATGGGAAATGGACAGGATTGCATTGCAGCTGATGTCACTTTAGCTTTTGATTAACTTATACTTGAGGCTACTGAATCAGCTTAAAGCGGAACTATCATCAAAATTAAATTATCCCCCAAATCTTTTTTACTATAGCTATAAACATATACATTTTGTTATTATGCTGAATAAGTCCAGAATTAGTGAGAAATACAACTTCATTCAGCAGGCATCAGCATCAAAAGCACAAACATCTTGCAGAAAAGGCACCTGCGAGTCTGCTCTCTCCGTCCCGTGCACCTCCGTGATTGGTGATTGTAGTTCCTTGGTACCTTAAAGTACTAGAAGATACCAACGGGGCAGGCACAGAGAGCGCCTACTGCAAGATCCCTGCTGCTGATGCCTGCCGAAAAAGTTGTATTTCTTACTAGCTCCGGACTAATTCAGCATAATAACAGTATGTATATGCTTATCACTATGGTAATAAGAATTTGGTGGGGTAATTTAATTTTAGTGATAGCCCGCTTTAACTTTCCAGATGAATTTTACATAGCTCAAATGTGCATGAATGGAATAAACAGGCAGAAAACTTGATTATAATATTGAACAGTCAGAGCCCCTAATCAAGTCTTGATTTTTAATATATTGCTCTTGATCTTGGGCTTCCTGGGAGAGGTTTTTCTGGTATCTTAATGCCTAACCAGATGTTCTGGCAGCAGAGCAGGAGTCCAACTTCTGGTATACATGGCAAAATAATAAATCAAAGCTGAATTCGGCAAAATCTCCCAAATCAAGAAACCCAACATCAGGAGAACAGCACGATTCAGCTGTAACCCAGGCTTTGGTTAGGTACACAATACCTAACTTAGTAGGTCCCTAGAAGTACTGGAACAATACTGACGCAAACCGACTGCACTATAAGGGAAGAATAACATTTTCTAAATGACCATTGGTTTAAAGCAGCGGACATTTTTCTGTCTCCTATGGTACTAATGGTGGGTTTGCCCCAGAATTATTAAAATTCTTCTTAGCACCTTACCCTCACTGTATATTAGATCAGGCTATATCTTGAAGATCTATTTGTTGATGCAGGTTGGAGAGCCATTACTAACATCATTCACTTGTCCAGGCTTTATAAAGCTTAGACCAGCAAAAAAAAGTACTGCAGCTCATATTATTAATATTTATGTAATAAATATACATATAAATATACTGAAATAAAGCATATAATAATATATACTGGATATCTGTAAATAAATATACTATAATAAAAGACTAAACTTTATATCTGCAGTTTTCAAATTAAATATCAGGTTTCTCTCTATTAGGCTGTGAAAGACATTAGGGAGTGCTGGTCTTCCATGTGAGAATGGCTGTTTTTGCTCTTAATTTCAATAAAGTAATATGTTTTTAAATCTAATTTACACCCTCTGCTTTAATTTTGCACATAGCTCTGCACAAGCTTTCCCAGTTACAGATTATATTTATAGCTCAGTATCCTTCTGACAGTTGGGAAGTATGCTAGCATGTTTATATACCAAGTAAATGTCAGAGACTGACATATTTATCAAAACAAAGACATGAAAATAATAATAAGTATTATTATTGAAGGGATTCAAATATGGTTTATTATTTTTTCTTTTTCATATATTGATTTAAACAACATAAAAATGAAATGATAAATGTAATAGTTTGTTTAGTATTCCCTGTGAAGCAAATAATAAAACAGTACAATCAAACATAATACCTACATCTTTGCAGTTCTCGGACTTGGAGAAGTGGATTAGATCATCATTGTACATGTCCTGAGTATTGAGCAAATCACTGTATTCCTTCTGGCTCAGATCTTCTGGGTTAATGCCATTTGCCCTCAGGAATTCCTGGTAAGCGACACTAAATGCCTGACCTATTGACTGAGCGATTAGCTGAGCCTGCAGTGAAATGAGAATTAACGAGAATACATCATAATGTAGAAGTAGAGACTTGAATATGTAACTTGGTAAATTATATTAGTTAAATTAACAGATTTACAGCCTCAGCAGGACTCACCCAAGAAGTTTCATTGTGTTGCCTCATAAAAATATTTTGATGCAATATCAATCACCAATGAGTACAGAGCAAGACAGATTTTAAGGATTTCTCCTAATAGAAGATGACTATAGCTCTAATTAATCTGGACCTGTAATCGTGAATGAAGTATGTATAATTTAAAAATGGCTTATGGATCATGCTAGAGAGAAGGCTAGCAGATGAACAGAATGACGCTTATAAATATGCAAACTTGACTCTAAGTGTCAAGTCTACTTTAACACAGTGGGAACAATGGAACTTCAGCATCCCATAGCAGTCAATGTGCTCATCCCTATTACTACACTGTATGCAAGACTTCTCCAACACTTTGCATTGTGCTGCAGACCACTCTAGAATACAGTGTTAAATTAGAAGGAGGATAATTTCTGCAATGCTGCCTCTATGATTATTTATCTAGGATAAATGTATTCACCAGCATAAATAAATTTGGTAATTGGAATAATAAAAAGATGGAGTAAAAATATACTGCAAAATTAAACCCACATGAAGGGATCATAAATCTCACATCCAGAAATATATCTGGAGTAAAACAGATGCAGATTCAGGCTGATGTACTAAGAGAGTGGTGTAATTCTGGAGCAAACCAATTGCACATCAGGGAACAAATGAAGCGTCCCATTGATTTAATTGGGGCTTTTATCTCATTGAATGTTAAAGAGGTCACTAACGAGTTGCAGGCCTCTTCAGGATTGAAGGGGTAAAAAAATGTACATATATTTAAATGATTGGGAATCACAATGATTTTTATTTGTTTTCTGTGGTGCAGTTGATTTGCATTGGAATTGCACCATTTTTCTAAGTACATCAGCCTCATTTTTCTTTTACAAATATTCAATAAAGTGAATTCTTTTCTATTAGTTTTGTCACATTCCAAGTAGAAATCCTCCTGATACAGGCAAGAAGTTGCAGCCTAATTAACATATCTGCCTTATCTCCATGAACTGCCTGACAGCAGACAGCAAGCAAAGAAACAATCAGTGGCTAAATATGACATGCTGGCAAGGTCAGCCAACATCTATCCATCCAGGCAATATGCACCCTCTCGCCTCGTTATCTCTGGATCAATGCTTTACGCTAGTGGGTCATGTTAGTGCAATACAAAATTATACAAATAAGGAAAGGAAAGATAATAAAGAAAAAAAAACATTGATCCACACAGTTTAGAATTTAAAATATAAAGCACTTACTTATTCATTTAGAAAGTGTTTATCAGAGATTTTTCTCATTTTCAAGTATGTCATGAAGAGCAATTATAATACAAATTGACACATTTTTACACAAACTGAAAACAAGAAAATACAAATAACACATTAGTATATATAATGGGATAGTAATGTTTCAGTTAGCCTGTAGCTAGGATCCCTCCTTATCATATGTACAATCTCTCCGTTATGTTGGTAATGGTGAAAGCACTATATTTCAAACTCATTATATTATTAATTCTCCCCCTTCAGCCTCTTTACAGCACATGAGGCCACCTCCCCTGAGATCTGAAGTCTGGTCACTTGAACAGACAGATTGCAACGTGCAACAACCATCCTTCATTCGGTATAATGAAAACCTTGGTGAAGGAGGGCAGGTTTTTCCTTATACCGAATGAAGATTGTCCCTTGTCATGATCCTCCTTCAGTGCTATGGCATGAATAATGATGTCAGCATAAGGGGCAGAAGGGGGAGAATAATATAATAATTTCAGAAATATAGCGCTTTCACCATTACCAAAAGAACAGAGTGATTGTACACCATAAGGAGGGATCCAAGCTGCAGTCCAAGTGAAACATTACTAACCTTTAAAGGAAATTGAATCTGAAGGACTTCTAAAAGAATTCTAGTGGTATTTTGATAATGTACTGTCAATATATCCATGTTCCATAGTATCTTGATACCTTGAACTTTTGAGTACTTTGAGGAAGGAGGTGCACACATTTCATCCTTGGGAGGAAAAGCTCTTGATCTTGGTTTCTAGTGGTTGTTCACTGGTTACAACATAGTTTTATGGGTATGAAAGATCTGCAAGACTGGGTGAAAACAGTAATTGCAGTGGCTAGGTCAGGTATGAAGTTAATTCTAAAACACAGCAATTGTTTATAACATTTAGGATATATTGAAGATTAAATGTCTTAAAAGATCAACAACTATAACTTTGGCCATGATTTGATTGGCTTTACAGTACATTAGGCAGAGTAAGGTTGGACGTTTTGGGGTTTAAGCAGAAGGGGAAGAGATTAGTTATATTAAGATCAATGCCTTAAACAATTAACTGAATTTGCCATTTTTGGGGTCCATCCAATTAACATTACAGTCTTCAGGAACCAAAAACTCTATTTTGTTGTTCTGAGTGGCCATCTCATTGAAGAGGTGAGATATATGTGGGAGGGAATGTGCTGGTGTTAAAGGAAGTTGGTAGATGCCAGCAGTTAAGATTGGTTTCAGGAAGGGAAGTTACATTTTAACAGCTATGTGGCAGAGGTATAAGTTAATTAACGAAGTATAATTAATAGACACTTCTATGTATATGAGTATGCCTCCTCCTCTCTTTGCTCTTTCTACTCTAAAGAACAAGAATCCTTGAATAGCAATGGAGGTATCTGTTATTTTTTCTGTTAGTGCTCAGCCAGAATGCAGTAAGTATAAAGATTTCTAGTTTATAATTAATTTGTTTTGGGCAATATGCTGCTTATGTTCCAGTGGACAAAAGTGAAGGTACCATTTCATACAGCCTGAGGACCAGGTTGAGATTCAACATAATTTGCCAGGGCAAGTAGTAAAAATACCAAAAAAAATGAGTGAGCTGCTTACATTGACCATATAATAAAACCAAGACTTGTTTGATTTGATGGATATATTAAACATATTCAAAAGTTAATAAAACTAATTATAATCAAAGTAAATTATATGTATGCAACAACTTTCAATTCATATTAGCTATGATAATAAGAATGGACACTGATATAATTGTTTATTACAAAAGCTCTCTGAAGGAGAAAGATGAGATGAAGGAATGGAAAAAATGGAAAACTACTTGCTAAAAATTCCACACTTGCAGAGGAACACATACAAGAGTGTAGAGGTATTCATAATGGCTAGTCTTATATATCTGATTATCAATTGAAAGAACAGAATAGTGTACACATCACTGTGTAAGATTTGTGTTTAGAATTTTCTTGAAAATACAGTTAAATAGTCAAAAACTGACATCTGTTCCTAATATCTAGAGAGCCAACTGGATTTTCTGCACTAGTCCAGTTTGTTAAATCAAACTAGCAAACCAAACAACAGGAAACAAACAGGAAACCAACAGGGCTCTGATCCCAGAAAAAGCAAGGAGGACATCTATACAGAAACTACAATCTGTAAGACCGTCCAGCCAAAACTGGCTTCAGTCAATGCCAGCACAACCACATGGTAGCTTCTGACAAATGTGTGAAGAGACAACCCTTACAAACTTGTAAGCCCAATACTTGCCCACCAACCTGGTGGAATTGTCATAGTACCTTTGCGGTGGCTGAGCTGACTGCATCCTGCTACCTGTGGCTCTAGCCGCATTCTGTTCCAGACAGCGCGTCCACTTCATGGCTCAGCCGCTTCTGGATATCAGGCGGCTTGGCAGAATCCTGCTCCCTTTGCGGCTCTAGCCGCTTCTGTGTATTGGCTTTCCGGCCACTATCGGGTGACATCATCTGCAGGCCAAAGACATGGACGTGCGCTTCATTTCTTGGGGCTGTTGTCCATTCCTTGCTCCTCCTCTTCCTGGCAGCAGGTAGTTAAATACTGCCTGGACACAGGGCTCAGTTGCCCTTTTGTTGGTGTCCAGTGCAGTTCTATACCTTGTTGTGTTCCGTGTATTACCTGGCTTGTCTGATTATCTGTTCTGGTGCTGACCTGTGGCTCTGTCTGACTATCCGCTCTGTGTAAGACCCTTGGCTTAGTTGGATAACCAATCTGGTGCGGACCTGCGGCTCTGGCTGACTAACTTTTGCGTACTGACCCTTAGCTCGTCTGACAATCCATTCTGGTGCTGACCTGTGGCTCTGTCTGAGTAACCTTCCGTGTGGCCTTCCGTTAGTGTCAGATACCCAATCTGGTGCGGACCTGTGGCTCTGGCAGACTTACTCCTTGTTGCCTTCTGATTTAGTCTGGCTTCTCCCAGGTGCAGACCTGTGGCATTGCAGATTACTCATTTTCCCATTGTTGGGACTGATTATAGAGAATCACAAGGAGGCCATCTCCTATCCTATTCCTGATAGTTGTCGCTTGCTCCGTTGTGCGCTTCTCTCTCATACCATTTATTGTGATAATTCTGATTCATTGATTGTACCTAATAAAGTTGGTGTTACCTATAAGTACTTGTCCTGAGTTTCTCTGAACAATCCGTGACAGGAATGTGCCATGACCCAAAAGGTTAAAGGTTTTTTCCTGACAACCTAAGCCTGGAGCTTGGCTACCTTAACCCAGAAAACAAGGGTAAACTTAGACTCAGCCTGTCCCTCACAATGGCCCTCAGGAATTACAAAATGCTAATCAGATTTCTGAAAAGGCTGATGTGATAAACATTGTACTTCAACAACCCAACCACATCCAACAGATGAAGTTCCTGCTCCTGCCTGTTTGAAGAAGAAGGACAGTAAGAAAGAAAGAAAAATTCCCTGGTTAAGGTGAAAATCCAAAACTACCTTGGGCATACAACTCTTAGGTGTTTGCAAAGCCATCTGGTCCGGGTGAAAAACCAGAATAAAGCCTGAAGTTCGCCTTCCTGAAGAAGAGACACCATAGCCAGAAGAAATACTGTCTGTGTCAAAAGACACAGAAACTGAACATAGAGGTTCAAAAGGAGGCTTCTGGATCACTTCTCCTACATGGAAGGGAAGGATCCCGAAAGAAAGGGTAGGCATTAGCCACTCACTGAACAAATGTTTGCAAAAAGGGAGCAAGACAAAACACTGAAAAAAAACAGAAACAGCCAAACTCTGAACCTTAATGAAACACCATCCTGAAGAAAAGCCAAAACTACCAAAAAGGTTGCAGGCACTAGCCTCGGCCAGCACACGAGATGTAGAAGAGGGACCAAACCCTATGATATGCCATAGATGAAACTGTCTTTCTAGCCTGAAGCATAATAGAAATAAGAGTTTGACAGGCCGCCAAACCTAGATTCTCAAGGGCAGCATAACGGGCTGAGAGTCACATGGCCCAGACACGAGAGAAGACAAAAAGGCTCTGCCGTGGACAGATAGAGAAGATCCAAAATCCAGGCCTGACAAGGACAGAATGGAGCAATCAGGGTGACATAATCCAGAGGAAAATTCAGTCAAAACTCAATCCAGAGGAAAATTCTGCAGAATGGTCATTGCACCCCACCATGAGAGCCTATAGGATCCTGGGACCTGGTACACAACAAAGTAACCTTGTGGTTCAGAAGAGGCCATGAGATCCATCATAGGGAGCCCCCAATGGCAGATGATGAAGTTGAATACACTATGAATTGAGCTCCCAAATTCCAGGATTCTAGCGATGGCTGTGAAAGTCTGCCATTACATTTTCTGCCCTTGGAATGTGAACTGTAGAAAGGGCTGTCATGTTGGCCCTGGTCCACAAGAGAATCCCCCGGACCTCAGCTCAGGCTGAAGCACTTTTGGTCCCTCCTTGGCAACAGATGTAAGCCACCACCATTGAACTGTCAGACTTAATCCATACTGGGAACCCTTAAAGGTGTCAAGACCAATGACAGCACAAGGCAAATGTTTATAGCCAGAAGGCTCTCCCCTGGTCCAAAGGACCTGGACCATCAGGGAGCCCAGAGAACCACCCCAGCTGGCTGGCATCCGTGTTGAGCATGGCCCAGTGGGGAATTACAAATGGACATTCCAGCAACAAACTTGTCTGCAGAAGCCCCCAGCAGATGTACTCCTTCATCCAAAGGGACAGAGACATGACACGAGACAGATGAGACTGATGTCTGGACCAGTTCCGGAAAATGTCCAGTTGCTACTCCTATGTGTGGAATTGAGCAAATGGAACTGCATCCAGAGCAGAGACCAGTTAACGCAGCCAGGAAATTGCTAAAACTGAAGCTTATTGTCTGGAAGAAACTCCCTTGGAGGGTATTGAGAAAATGAAAGTCCTGGGATGGAACCAGATAAGATTTTTTAAAACGGAGTACCCAACTCTGCTGCTCCAGAATGGAGTGCACAAGATTACCTCTGAAGGAGCCTTGAGTAAAAGGTTGTCTAGGTGGAGAGTCAAAGAGTTCCCTGAGCATAGATGTGAGCCACCAAGGTGAACGTGACCTATGTGAAGACCCTCGGAGCAAAATCAAGACGAAAAGGAAGGATAGTGAACTAGAAGTGACTGCCTTGAAATGCAGGCTCAGGAAGCTCTGATGGTCCGTGATGTGCACATACTTTTCCTTCATGTCTAGGGAGGCTAGAAAGTTCCCTGGACACATAGCCACAATAACAGAGAACAAAGACTTCATCTTGAACCAGTTGTGGCACTCTGAGTCCAGAGTAGGATGGCATTTTTAGTTTTTTTTGTGAATCACAAAAGGATTTTAATAAAATCTGGTGAATCGTACCCGAGCCTAAGGTTTCTGATCACTTTTGCTGTCTGCCAAAGCCTTCTTGGGCTTTGAGGTGAGAAATTACTTGTGCTGTCGGAGGAATCAGTGCCCTAGGTGCGTTCCTGAATTGGCAGAATATATTTAGACATTACCTGAGGCAAAAAAGTATAATTGCTCACAGTGGGACAGCTGATAACCTTCTCCAGTTTAGGGCCTAACAATTGTTTAACCAGAGATAGATTAAAGTTGTGTTCAGGCAAAAGGAGTAGTGGACCACCCTAATCAACCACCGGACACTCAGAAAATCACACCGGACAATAAAAATCAATTAAAAAAATGCAAAACAAGACTATAAATAAGAACACGAATAAGGCAAAATAAAACAAAACAAGACCCCACTTATCTCAATCGACACTCTGAAAGAAGCGCAAAGAGAACAATCTAAAAGCAGAGATTATTGTAAACTTCACATGCACAATGTGAATAGAATAACACAGAATCCTTGTAGGTATAACACTGATTTCCCCTGACTCTGATAGCCACATCTATTTTATCTTCACAGTCTATCACTTAGAATGCCCTTTCAGTTATGTATCATAGTTTGTTCGCTACGAGCTCTTGAGATACAGTGTAACACTGCACACACAGCTCCACCTCTACCTGCAACAGATACACAAACAATGTGGGGTGAACAGCACGTAGACTCAGGGTTACATTTGGGGAACACCTCAGAAATATTGCTAATAAGATGGAAAAACATTGTGTTCCTAAACATTTTATTGAACATCAGGAATGCAAACCAGAGGGCGTTACAATATTAGCTATTGAGCAAGATGGTCCAGAGAGGAGAGGTGGATATAGGTTACTTAAACCAAGAAGGAGGGGAACTTTCTAGATCCGTCAACTGAAAACTCTACATCCTACTGAACTTAATATGGATCTGGGCATGGCTGCTTTCATTTAACAGTGAGTAAGTTTTTTTTAGAGAGAGTTTGTTTCTGGTGCTGCCATAGATCCTCTCTCTCTTTTCTAGTAGCTTCTCTGTTTGTTGGACCCAGCCAGGCGAGTTTAAATGTATGGGTTTATTATTAATCTACATATACTGTATATATCTATATCTATCTATATCTATATATATACATATATTTTTTTGTGTGTGTTGTTTTAAAAGATGTACTGTTGATATACTTGTGATTTATGGTGATTATTATTACAGTACTGTATTTATGAAGTACATTTTTAAGAATGTTTTGCATTACGATTTACATGTGGGGGAAAAAGATCAAGTGTTTTCAGTTATTTGATTTTTTACGTTTGTATGATGCTTTTATTTAATAATATATTCAAAATTAGGAACGGAGATTGCAGATAATGCTGATTAGATATATCTTGACAGTATATAAACTGTCGAGCTAGTGCTCAACAATGCTGTAAACCCCAAGGAAGAGGACAGTATGTCCGCAATGTGTGTCGGGAGAGAGGCTATTCCATGCTGGTAGCGACTTCCTTCCCGGGTCACGCCCTTTACGTGGAATATCTGCGTCCGAGGAGTTCCACTCAAGAGATACCGGCATCAAAGGATGGTGCCTTCAATGCTATTCAAGCGATTTGTATTGGCTGTGAGTTACTTCACTATTATCTAATCATTTTGGTTGTTGATCTGTTGGAGGTGGCCTTTCTGTGCAGTGTTAATATTGTATCTTAAGAGTTCTTACCTAACATTTGTTTGCCTACAAAAGGGAGAGAAACCAAATACTTCTTGGATGACTGGTCAGCCAACCAGATCTTAACCATTTGAGTGCCAAAGAGGTATCCAAAGCATTGCAATGCATTGGACACCTCTCGGGCACTCAAAGAGTTAAACGAGAATAAGATGAGTGGTGATAGAAAAGGTAGAGAACTTACCAGAAAACCTAGCGGCATCAAAAGCTGCTTCAGAAAGATAAGCATAAACTTCAAGAATGCAATGTTACCTGGTTATCCTTAACAACATCCCCTTGGATGGTGCCCAATAGCTAATCACCCCAGATAGCCATTGCCCTAGTCATCCAGGCAATGGATAAGAGAAGATGTAAGGTGGCACCAGTGGTCACAAAATTTGCTTTCAGAAAGGAGTCCAAGTGTTTGTCCACCTGATCCTTAAGGACCACAGCATCTGCTAGCAGCACCATGTTTCTGGGGAGACAATAAATCAGTGGATCAACTACAGGAGCCCACTGATCTAAGGCATTAGCCAAAAAGGGATACCGATTAGAAATGTGCCAATAAAGGACAAAAGTCTCCTGTGAGGTGTCTTCCATTAATCTAGGAGAACAGGGTCCAAGGAACTTTGGAATGGTCCAAGGAATATCACGGGAAAAAGTAAGTGGAATTGGAGACATGAAGCTTCTCCAGGACCATCAGAATAAGCCCCCTCATCCTCATAATAACCCATAAAAAAGAGAAGAATCTAAATTGTCAGCTTCAGTCTCTCAATCCTCAGCGCAGGAATCAGAAAGATGAATATCACTCCCAAATACAGAACTCAACTGCCTGCTGGGGGCATTGGGTGTCCCGCAGACCAGAAGCTGAAGTGACAGAAGTGACCGAAGAGCAGAGAGCCTTAGCCCAAACTGGTTTGTGGTCAGCAGATGAGGCTCCCCAAAGGTGGTGTAGGGGCCACAGTGCAAGAGGCACATAAGGTGCGAGAATATTTCCTAGGAAGCCTAGTCTGGCATAAGTAGAAATGGGTTAAAGGAGATAGGAGGACTCCAAAATATTTAGCCTTGTACTTTCTCTTGTGACTCTTATGTTATGACATAGACAGAAGATCCCACAAAATAGTATAAATGGCAGTCAAAAATAGTAGAAATGTACCTAAAGCATGCAAAAATACTTATCTGACTGCAAAGGGTTAAATTGTCAAGCAGGAGGGAGAGGCCAGTCTCTTCACAGCATGCAGAATCCAAAAAAATTAAGTGGCTGCACGCCGTTCGGGGAGCCCTGAGCCGGATCGACAAATTAAAAAAAAAAAATGCTCAGTGGTCCTTTAGTGACCACTGCGTGCCTGTGCGGCCGGTCGTTAAGGGGTTAAAATGGCATCATGGATCTTCACACATTTAAAGGTGACATCTTGAAGTAATACAATGAAAGCACCAGCAGCTTCTGAGGTGCAACTGGAGGCTATCCCATGTTAGTTCTGTGCATAAATCCAAAATGCCCTAAAAAGGGCTGAAATAATGAGGAAAACTGAGTGAATCAATGGAAAAAGCCCACTGTCTTAAGGGCACAGTTCTCCAAGATGTGCAATGTGCCCAAATAAGGAGGAAAGTAATGCAGGGGTTAATATCCCTGCAAAGGTACATCCCTCGTCAGAGAAGCCAAAAACAGACAAAGACTAGAACATTTGTAGAAAATAGAGAGTGCAAACCAAACAACAATCCAACAAGTGTATGCAGATAATGGACATACACACAGGACCAAAGCACTCAATAGATTAACTTAAATGTAATCTTCAGTCTTCAGGCTCCCATTAGAATGAATGAATGAGCTTCTAGGAAGCTATAGTCATGTAAAGGCTGTAAAAGACAGGCCAACCTACACAGGTTTGTGTCCTGGAAAACAAATCTTTGCACTTGACAATCCATTAACCCCTTAAGAGCCACCGACTGCGCACCTGTCCGGTACTAATGGACCATTTTTTTTCCCTCAGAATCCGTTGTAGGGCTCCCCAAATGGCATGCAACAGTGCGGGGAACCCTGAATTCCATGACGGTCCTGGCACGTCATGGGTCCTTATGGCTCCCCAACCCATGACATGCCAGGACCGTGAAGGGTCCTTAAGGGATTAATGAGTAAGCCAGGAACAGGAGCCTTCCTAATGAGGAATTATGCAGCCTCATATGCTACAAAATAAAAACAAAAAAGAAGGAAAACTAAGAGAGAGGTGCCCATGCTATCACTTTGATCACAAAGTCACAAAGCTTAGCAGGTGGAGGTAAAATGTAAGGGAGGAGGGAGTGTCCACCTCAGAGGCCTTTACTGAAGAGACCTGCTGTCCTGGAGGAGGAGAATTTACCCCATGGTTCATGTGTTCCCCGTTCGAAGACAGACAAATATCTAGCATCCACTGAGTTAAAAGCAAAGTCATTGTAGTATTATATATCATGTCATTATAGTGACACCTTAGGGCACATTTATTAGGAATAAAGATAATACAATCTGGAGCAAACCAAAAAGTTCCAGTGAGTTAAATGGATTTTAACCCTTGAAGCACTGGAAACCTCTCTAGAATTCAAGGGGTTAAAATCTTCATTTAAAGACAATGGAAAATTGAGGAATGTTTCTTTGGCCCCTCTGAGGTTGGTTAGTTACAGAATTGCATCTCCTCAGCTTATGGAATATGGAACAATTGGCACGATGCAGGAAACGTGCACAATTGCTATTTCCCGTGTGAAAACCATTAGGGAATAGGTCTGCGCATGATTTTGTTGAATTGCACATGAAAATTCAAGATTAGCGAATGGCTGCGTATATTTATTTATTTTTGGGTGTGGCTAAGATTAACGAATCTGTGTGAGTGAATAGCGAATGCGCCTAATGTAGGAACTGCTATTGCGAATGAATTTATACATCTGTGTAGTGTTGTCGTAAAATGGCATTTTTTATGCGCAATTCAAGACGCGCTCAGTATTTAGCTTCCTGGATTAAAACATGCTCAAAATCTATCTGCGCACAAAAATTCCCTTATCCGATGCGAACATTTCTTGCATCACGCCAAATGACCCGTATTTATAAAAGAGTTATTCTGGACTAAACCAAATTCACCATAGGCGAATAAACACAAATTCCTAAATTCCCATGCACTTTAACAGAGCTTTTTAACCCCCTGAATTCCAGAAAGGTCTCTGATGTATTTCTTCACACTGCATTGGACTCCATTCAGGGCATTCAAAGAGTTAAAAGCCCAATTTAAATTAACAGGAATTTATGGTGCAGCTGGTTTACTCCAAATAACTACTTACCAGATAACATAATCTAATGATGAAGTCCATAGTCATAGTGCCACAGTAACCACTCCCACTGCAGATACATAAAACAGTACGTCACACATGATACTTACGTCTTCAGACTCAAAGACATGACAGATCATCTTGTACTGCCTTTTACCATCTTGAGAAGGGTGAGAAGCTTCCACGCTGTCCTGTGAGTTGGAGCGTGGCATGCGCCTGCGTGCCATAAGAACTACAATATTTCCAATGTCTGCGATGTATGAGATGGTCCTCAAAGGATGATCCATCATAGTCTCCTGAAGAAAGAAAAAAAAAGGCGTGAAGAAAGGAAAGAAAAAAATAAAACAAGTGTCATCAGGAGGCCAACTGGTTCAGCTTTCTGACACTGATGATGCAGCTGCAGTGGTGGGAATGACTGGTTAAAGCACACAGGCTGAAACATCTTCCCCCTCTAACTTTCCAGGCACAGTGTCAGAGCTGCCAATCACTTACAGACTAGTTAGCTACAAGGCATTCCAAGACCCAATTTTTGATAACCAGGAATAATGGCTGGGAGGAGAATAAAACATTGAAGAAAAGGCCTGAGCTGGTTTGTTGAAAACACCATTATAAGTAAAGAAGCTATAATGCTCTATGGGCCATATCTACAAAACCAGGAGCAGCAATTCTGGAGGGGAACCACTCCATTTTAGCATATTGAATATGGTCCTATATGTTGAAATACTAAAAGAATAAAATACTTATTGTTCTCGTCTAAGGCTTATCAGAAAAACTCCCTTAATATAAATAAAACGGTACTATAACAGTAGTACATTTCCCCTAATGTAATAACATTTAAGGCATGGATACATAATGGATGATGGAAATAGAGGAGAGAGGGATGAAAAAGATTATGGCCCTTATTCACCAAACTGAAGAGGAGCAATGCTGGGACAAACCATCCGCATCATAGGGGAGAAATGAAAATGTCAAATTATTTAAATGGAGCTTTTAACCTATTTAAGGTTAGGGTTTTCCAATGCATTCAGCTCAAACACCCAACTTAAAATTAAAAGGAACTCTGGGAATATTTATATTTTCCCTACAGTAGGTTTGCTACAGAATTGCTCCTCTTTAATTTATTGAATGCTAAGTTCCATGCGGAATTCACCCTCTTTAATTTATTGAATGCTAAGTTCCACGCGGAATTCACCCTCTTTAATTTATTGAATGCTAAGTTCCATGCGGAATTCACCCTCTTTAATTTATTGAATGCTAAGTTCCATGTGGAATACATTTTTGGAGACTTTTCCTTATGTTTTTGCTAGTCATGCAATTCGCTTATATTCAGTGGGAAATCTTTTACTACAACCGTGACAAGAAAGTAATATGTGAGAATATTAGATTTTTGCACACACACACTGATTGCTTCATTCATTCCAGGTCTCAAATTAGTTGTTTTCTCTGCGCCAAAGCACATTACATTTTACAGCTTCATAAATATAACTAATTTTACTCAGAATAGCTATAATCCTAATTTAAAAAAGGTGTATAAATATGCAGTACATGACCCTTTCTTCCAAACTGCTCACTGGCTCAGAGGAAGAAGTCATGTATCATGCAGGTGTGACCCCATTCTCCTAATTTCTGAATGGCTAGAAAGAAAGCGTTATTCTAAGGAAACAGGATGCCCTGTGTAACCCCTCCTTCCATCCAATCAGAGCATGGGAAACAATTTAAATAGGAAGTGGAATTATTGTTTTGCAATGCATCGGGGAACTCTAGCATTCAAGGGGTTAAAAGCTCCCATTTAAATCAATGGAACTTTTCAATTTCTCTCCTACAGTGCACTTGGTTTTGTCCAGAATTACTCCAATTCTTCTTACTACAACAGCTTCAGGAACGGTGGCTCAGCAGTTCCCTCACTTTGGCAGCTTAGTGGATAGCATGTGAGGTACTAGAAGATTACAGGAGGAACCTTAGTGAGTGTTAGCCTCTTCTGTTTTTTAATGTGTTTTTAAGGAAAATAAAGGCTGCCGTTTATTATAAGACATACCCACTGCAATTCTTTATTGCCCAAATGTCCTCCTAACATTTTAAAATTAACCCTTTTAGGACCAGAGTGTTATGCAATGAATTGCTTTACAAGAAGTTAACCCTTTGAGTGCCAGAGAGTTATCCAACGCATACCTCTCTGGTACTCAAAGGTTAACACTTTGAAATACCTTTTAATAATATAATCTTGAAGATACATTAGTAATGCTGGCAGTTTGAAGTAACTATCAGCAATACTCAAAGGCTGGTTTAACCCTATAAGTGCCTGAGGGTTATCCCACGCATTGCTATGTAGCATTCCTAATGTAACTATCCAGCAATACTCTAAGGCTGGTTTAATCCTTTGACTGCCTGATGAATTAATTTAAATAGGGTTTTAATGAATTGTGAAGTAAAACAATGAATATCCTCTTAGTATTCAAAACCTATGGGAATTTGGAGACATCTTATTTGTCCCTTGGGATGCAGTTTGTTTGCTCCAATTATCTTCATGAATACAGCCTTATAAGGCTAATACACTAAAGAAAAGAAAAGCATCTCTGGGCAAACCAACTGCATAGGGGAGAAATAAAAATTCCATTTGATTTAACTGTGACCCTGAATCTCTTCTCACAATACACTGGAGACCTCTTTAGCTTTCCAGGAGGAGATTAAAGCTCCATTACTTCATTAGGAACTTGAATAATTTTTATTTGTCCCCTACAGTGCAGTTGGGTTGCCCCAGTTCTTCTCATCAAATCAGTCCCTTTGGGCATTTAACACAGACATTATATTGTAAATACCTGAGTATGAAATAATCATATGTATCCCATGGCTGCAAACTACTTCTGTATTCTTCCACTAACCTATATCTTACATTACTTATATTTAAGTTTTATAAATCAGCATGTATTTTGTGCTCTAAAAAGAACAAAAAAAAGAGGAAGGCGCACAAGCTCTAAGGGTAGACTGCCAGATGAATATTCACCACCATCGTATTGTAACACCTTCTTGTGTGCTATACAATATTACTCACATTTTACTGAAGCAACAACCAGCCTCTAGGTATGCAAGCATCCATTGGATCACCCCCAGTGCAGGAATGATGCAGTGGATGCTTGTATACCTAGTGGCTGGTTGTTGCCTCAATAAAATAGGATTTTAGTGTTCTTACCTGTTAAATTTTTTCCCCATAGTCCATATGGAACACAGGTACCATGTGGCTGAGTCCCTCATTTTGGAGGGCAGGACATATGTCAAAAGACAGTCTTGTAGATGGAGACTCCCAGCCACTCCTCCACCTCAACCTTTCCCCCACCTTGTAACCCAGTATGAGTGTGACCAAAGCCACACTATCAAGGCATGAGAGAGAAGAAGGAAATATCCTGTGAGAAGAAAGACTCTAAGACAGTGGTTTCCAAAATATGCACACAGGGCCTCACTAACAGGCCAAGATTTAAAGATTTACTTTTGAAGATCACACGCATGTTGATCAAACTCACTTAAACTCTAATTAACTTACCTGTGTTCTAGCAAGGACATCTTTAAATCTTTTCCAGTTAGTGGGCCCTGAGGGCATGGGTTTTAAACCACTCCTCTAAGAGTACTCCCAGGTCCAGACAGGCGAGACCAAAAAGAAGTCCCTTTTGCTGGGTGGTAGACATATCGACTATAGAAAAAATGATTTAACAGATAAGAACACTAAAATCCCATTTTCTCATATTTACAATATGGAACACAGGTGCCATCGGGATATCCCAGAGGTGGGAAAAAAGGAGAAAGGGCCTCACGCCTGTCCCCAAGATACTGGAGCTCCCTAGGACTATCAAGAATCAGAACAGAAAGAAGGGTTAAAAGACACTGAACCTACACAGCACATAAGAACAAGAGCCAGTGGGGGGCTCAAACTACTGAACAACAGTAAGGCAAACAAATGTGCAAGTCCCTAGACAGGCAAAGCTGCCTGTAGGACCTTTCGGCTGAAGCCAGAACATCGACACGGTAGTGCTTAGCAAAGGTGTGCAAAGAGGACCAATTCGCTGCCTTGCACAACTGCTCAGGCCTAATTCTTGTAGGCCCAGGAGACCCCACAGACCTAGTGGAATGTGCTGTGACCTTAAAGGGAACAGCACATAACATTTTAGGCACCACACCAAGTCCAAAAAAATGGAGATCCTTCTCCTTGTCAGACTTGGGGTCAGGACAAAAAGAAGGCACAATAATCTCCTGACTGATGAACTCAGAAACCACCTTAAAAAGAAACTCCTGAGAGGTTTGAAGTACCGCCTTGTCCTTATGAAAGACCAGGAAAAGTGGCTTGCAAGACAAGATCTGCAACCCAGTGGACTGAGACTACCGCCAAAAGAAAAGTCCATCTTAAGCGTCAATTGGCGCAGGGGAATAGAAGCAAAGGGCTCAAAAGGAGGCCTCGGCAAAAGTTCCAGAACCAAATTAAGGTCCCACAGAGGAGTGGGAACCTTAAAGTCTGAGAAGGCATGAGCCACCCCTTTAAGAAATACCTTGACATCTGGGATGGTGGCAATACGTCTCTGAAAGAAACAGAAAGAGATGGTCCAATAGGGAGTGACCGGAATCACGGTCGCACCTTTCATCCTGATGTTCCTGAGAGCCATGGGTATGAGTGGAGTAGAAGAAAAGACATAAGCGAGGTGGAAGTTCCGCAAAATCCACATCGTGCCTTTGGCGAAGGCCAGGGGATCTCCCCTCTCGCTATAAGTGGATATTTGGTGGGCATCTGAGGCAACAAAGTGCTCTTGCCCCCAGTAACACCACTAATGATCTGCTTAAATTCAGGTCCAAACAGGGACTTGCCCTGAAAGGGTAAGGAAACCAGTGACCTCCTGAAAGATTGATCCACAGACCAAACCTTAAGCCACAAAGTGCTCCTTGCTGCAACAGAGAAGGCTGAGACTTTAGCGGACAACCTGACTGCCTCAAAAAGTTCCTCATATACATAATTGTTAGACTGCTTTATGTTGGCTAAAAGAACCAAAAGATCCTCCTTGGAAACCTTGACACGGACAGCCTCCATTAGGTGTTCACCCCACATGGCAACAGCCCTGTTAACCCAGCCAGAGGCAAAAATAGATCTCAGTTCTGCTCCAGAGGCCCCAAAGTTGGCCCTGAGGATAGATTCCAGCTTCTTGTCCACTGGGTCCTTCAAACCTGCTGTATTTGCAGAAGGCAGGGTAGCAGACTTAGCCAAAGTGGAAACAGGGGGATCCATGGTTGGATGGGAGGCTCACTGCACTAAAGCAGCTTCAGAAAAAGGGTACTGCTTGGAAGACCTTTTGGTGATAAACAGCCGATGTCTGCGGTCTTCCACTCATCCAGAAGGATCTGGTCAAGAGTGGTATTGGGGTGAAAATATGTGTAAGATTTCCTATGCCTCTGGATGACATATGTAGAAGAAGGTCCCTCATCAGAGGTTTTAGAGACTAGAAGAATCTCTAAAACAACTCTAATGAGTCCCTCAGCCGAGGGTCTCCCCATATTCCCCCTCCTCATCCTTCCCTTCTGACAATTCCTCCTCTGAGGAAGTCCCTAGAACCTGAGGAACACACTGAGACATAGGAGCCACATATTGAAAGGTAGTAGGGGGAGGACCCCCAAAGGGAGAAAGGGATTTGGGCCACTGAGGAGAACAGTGTTTTTACCCAAGTTGGCCCTTGGTCAGTGCTGGTGGGCCCCAGTGGAGTAGTAGGGGCCACAGAGCAAGAGGGGCAGAGAGATCTGGAATACTCTCTAGTGATCCCTGTTTGACATGAGGAACAGTAAGCAAAGGGGGTTCGTGACGACCCTGAGTCCATTGTCTTAGATTTAACCCCATGTCCTTTAGAATCTGACATCCTTACTGTAAGTGTCTCACACTAGTATAAATAACCAGTAACAATTCCCCAGACTAATATTTCACCCTAGAAATCCCAGAAAATCACTTATCTGGCAGGTGAAGGGTTAATCAGGAGAAAGCGAGCAAATGGAGTCTGTCTCTGCATAGGATAAGCAAGAGAGAAGTAAAATGGTGGCTGCAAAACTAGCAGGCTATCGGAAGAAAGCCAGTGAAACGGGCATTCTGGGAAATGCAGTCTCCACTTTTGCTGCCTACACTCTGGCTATGGAATCACCACTGGACCCCAGGACACTAAGGACATGGCCTACAAGATTCCCTCCACAGGGCTGCAAGGGTCCACACATCACCTCTTCTCTGATCAATCCACTCCAGAAGAAGCCCAGTAAAGGTAACCTGCCTAATGAGGGAATTTTGACAACCCTATTTTTATCAGAAAAATAATTTACAAAAGAGCTAAAAAACTAAGAGAGCGTCTCTACTCCATCTTTTCACCACAAAGGACACATTCATAGGCGGAGTAAGAGCTGAGCTGGAGGAGTGGCTGGGAGTCTTCACCTGCCCTCCATTGTACCTGCGTTCCATATTGGACGTAAAAGAACATGTAATACTGTACAGCACACAAGATGGTGTTACAACACGATGGTGGTGAATATTCATCCGGCAGTCTACACATAGAGTGTGTGTGCCTTTCTCTTTTTTTTTTCTTTTTACATGCATCAGAGGAACTTCTTTACCGAATGTCCATGTAGAAACGGCAGCACCGACAAGTGAAGGACTAAAAGGACTCTATTAGTACGGTGGTCTTATTTATCCAGTTTGGTACTGGTAGGCTTTATTGTTCCACTGCCTGTTGCAATAGTGTTTTGGAAATTGGTTTGTATTTTGTGCCTCTATATTCCTATGTGTCAATAGGGCCACACTTCACAATATGCAGACTAGATAACTGCCTAGAGCTCCAAATTTTGAGGGATTCCTGAGGTGTGCTGGCTACAACCACTTTGTTAGTTGTGGGTGTGGTCAGAGCAATCTCCGTGTCCTTGCACCAGATTTATATCCCTTTACAATCTATTATTTAATCCCTTGGATGCTAGAAAGATCTCAATGCGTTGGAGATCTCTCTAGCAACCAGGGGTTAAAGCCTTTTTGTCCTTGCTTTTTATAAGTCAAAGGTATTTTCTGTGGCAGGAAATAGTGGATTTGACTAGGGGTGGTGCCATGTGGGAATAGGGGTGTGGTTATGGGTGGAGCTAAGGTCAACTAGAGTGCTTTGACTAGGAGTGCCTGAGATGTAATTCAAGCTCTGAACCTTTAGCTTTGTGTATCCTGCTTTTAATTTATGTAGGATAAAATTAAGGACTTGAATATGCAGGAACTTGTGTTGCAAGTCATTATTCTATGACAATATGCCTGCCACTTACCATCCTGTCAATCTGTGTCTAAAAATACATCAAAACAGAGTTGGCATTATCCTTCTGTCCCCACATGATGTGGCCAAGATTTTTTCAATTCATGAGATTTTGAGAAAACATCTGTGGGAGATTCCTCAAGAACTGACCCATGATTGATTCATGAGTGATTCATTCTATCCATCCTCCCACAACATTCATGTGGGAGTATTACATAGATATATTATCATATCTGGAAGGGCTGGACAGTTTTGGACTATATTACTTGTGGCTAAGTTATAAAAAATATTTTTCTAGCCTACAGGTAGACTTGGAGGTAAAGCCAGTGAAAAGATAACATCTTACAAGAAGGATTCTCCCCCCCAGAAAAAGGTAAACAACCGGCAGAAGGCAGTAGGAAGCCCTAACTTGTTCGATTATAGCAGAATTGAGCAATTAAAATACATGCATATTAAAAAAACAGGATAGCATCCAAAGGGTTACATAAACCACTGAATTTCTTACCTGTGTGTCGGCATTCAATACTTTTATTCTTTGTGTAGAAATAAAGAGGTCCACTTCTGTCATGGGTTGTGCCTCTCCTTCGACAGCCTACAAAATGTCATTTAGCTTAGCAAGGTTGATCAAAGGGTTATTCACTTTGGGGTAGGGGACAGGGTAACATCCCATTGTCAGAACAACAGCTCTAATTAAGTGATATAACACATAGCAATTGTTCAATAAAGTCAAGAAATAAATAATATAAATAAAAGGACCAGAGTCATATGTCCATATGTATTGATTGACGTTGAGAGAAACAGTTTTTCATCTGTTCATTTTACGATAGCTAAAAAACTGGTATAAAAATTGTATATAATTACAAAAAAATATAGATATGATATGTATAATTATATATTATAAGTATAGGTATTTTTCTGGTGGGAGAGCATTCATTTAAACATATTGGAGTTTAAACATATTTCATAATTTTTTTTAATCAAACTGTTGGCAACAGCACCAGCTGTTTTTTTTTTTTTTTTTTTTTTTTTAATTGATGCACTCCATGGGACAGCTTGAGTCAGAGTATGACTCACCATAGTAAGTGAAATGGTAAGTGAAATGGCACCACCAGGGGACCACAACAAAAAGGTTGAGATGCAATAACTCTTGACATTCCTGCTCTTTGGAGATGATTCAGTAATTGTTTTACTCAACAAGAACAGTTGTATAACCTATAGCTTTTCATAAAGACGTTTGCTGCACTTTTAACAAAATGAAATGAAAACATATCAGGTGTAAACTTGCTTTTGCAATGCTCTTCCATATAAGCCTAATAAATTAATGTACCATACAGCACTTTTACTGGCCTACATATTACCCTCATTGACCTTCAGAGTGGAAGAGATATCACTAAGTGGTGATAAAAAGGTGATAACGTTGAGATGACTTCTCCAGTGATATAATTTCTCCATTCTGTAGAGCCTATGCACTAAGATCTCCAACGCTGAAGAAATCTTAGTGCATAGGCTCCATAGAATAGCATAGGAACTGGAGAAGTCATCTCCACTTTATCACCGCTTAGTGAATCTTCCCCACTGAGTTCCAATGTGTTGGATACCTATCCGGACTCAAATGCTTAAGCAGTTTTTTGGTTTTGTTTTGTTTTTTAAGTTAGGAAAGGATCATTAAATTTGGTCGGAAAGATGTTACTCAGGCAATTGTCTTTATATTACATTTTTATGTAAATGCACCGTCAAATAGATCTTCCATTCTTGTAAATGCATCAAAACAGCTTTGAAATCTACCTAAACGTACAATACTTTTGCTTGGTGCACATTGCTTAAATTAGTTTATGTTTTGCTGGTGTTCTGATAGTAGGATTTTACAGACATACAATAAAACAAATGCAAAAGCTCCATTCAGCAAACTTAAAGTAGTGAGTACTTAAAAAGAGAAATTATTAAAAAAAAACAAACAAACAAAAAAAAAACACACACATTAAAGTGACCTCCATCATCCCCCAAAAAGAAAACATTTAATCTATAATAAAAGCTGCCTATATTTTATGGTAGGCTAAATGCTAACAAATACTATATTTAAAGTTCAAAAGAGGGATTAAAGCAGAGCCATTTGTTAAATCACTGATGCTCCAAATCATGGTAGTAGCAGCGCTTTGCATTGATCCACCTCCAAGCATTTTGTACTGCCTACTGACATATATGATGCTGATAGTGGCAGCCTATTTCCTAACGGCTGTGCACCTTGGTTTGATTCAAAAGCAGCTAATAGGAATCATCAGATGATTCTCAAATAAATCACAAGACCAGTTCTTGGGAGGAGAAACCAATTTTATTTTATGCTTTATCTGTATTTCCTTCCCGTACTTCCTTCCCGTTCTAGGGAAGTCACTTTCTCCCTGCATAACTCTTAGAGTAAATACATCATCTTTCATGCAATGCCCAGCAGAGAGAAGAAATGGTATCATCTAAAAGAGTGAGATATAGAACATTCAATACCAATCATTTCAAACAAAGTCTAAAATGTTTTATTACCATTAGTTAAAGGCAGCATTTACTGTAGATTAAAATAGAAAAACTAATTTGGGTAACAGAGTCACTATAACGTTATTAAGACAAGCCATGTTCACATTTCACACATCTTTTTGTCACCGTGTAGAACTAGAACACACTGTTGCTCATTTTATTTTTTTGCATCCAGCAACATTGATGTGTCATTAAAGCAATGTGTTTAGGGATATTTAAGGACTATTTAAGAGGCCTATGCTCAGAGATTCCTGCAATACTTTTTATCCAGTACATTGGGGGAAAGCTTTTCATTTACATATCTGGAGATTCTAATCTTTGACCTGATAGCCCAACTACAATGACAACTTAAATTAGAGTAGCGTGAAATGACTTGATGAGCAGAGACAAAAAGAAGAGAAAATGGCTGTTTTGGGGGAAATGTGTAGTTTTGAGGGGATTCAAATAATTAGATTGTTTGCTGGATGCAGAAAATATTAAAAGAAAGAAAAATAAAGGTAAAAAATGCAAAACAGGGGAACGAAAGTAAAAAATAAAAATTATAAATTATAAAGCATAACATCAAACGGATGATATTGTACTGCACCTTCTTCCTGCTTTTGGCTAATTTCTGGGCCATCTGCTTAGCATGAAATAAAAAGACAGGAATATGGTTAGATAATAAGTTACAGATACTAAACCTATGCAGGGAAATAAACTTCCAGCTACTTTATCTGGTGGGCTTGTCAACCTTGACCATATTAGTCCCATGTTTTGTACATTAATGGCCTGTATCACTCATCAGGAACACATAAATGTTTAACATTATATAGAATCTAAATCACTGCTGTCTGATTTACATTATTATTTATTAGGACTCATAAGTGTCCATCTTTATTATCTTGCACATTTTGGCCTTAGGACATATAGAACTATAAACTTTTACAATGAAATTTGCATTTTATTTTAGGGGAATATCATGAAATTGAAGGAAAGACGAACCCACCAGCATTAGTTCTATGTCTAATGAGCCTACTATGCACTCTGGGAAAAACTGCACACTATGAAACATGGACTTAACAGCATGAAGACAACTCATATTAAAATATGGATGCAGAATTGTAAAAAAATGAAGATGCAGGGAATTTAACCCTTCATCCCTAGAGGTTAATTCAACTAGTTTGGTGACCCCATTAGACAAGATGAAGTACTATTAATCATCAGATTGATACCCATCCATTTAAAGGTATAAAATGAAGAGAAGCCACAGTAGTCACGAAAACTACAGAGAAAGATCCAAGCAGAAATGTCTTCTGTTCACAGTATCTCTATCTCACTATGTGGTGAGACATTGCATCTCTAACAATACGTTGAGGAATTACATTTGAACTCTAGGGGTTGGGCCACTGATAACAAGCAGCTTTTCATTCAAAGCTATACCATTTTGAAAAGAAAAATTCACCTCCTCACCTTTATCCTACTGACAGCTTCTTGTGCTTGCATCATGCGCACATTCTTAGAAGGTGTCTTGTCAGAGAGCAGCTGTGTTGAGCCAAGATAATTTGCAGCAAAAATGATTCCATCAATTAAGTCTTCTGGATCACAGGGTCCAGGAACTGCAAGACAATATTGAAAATTGCAATGAAAGCCAGACATAACGATCATGTTATTATTCCAAGCTACACCATATTAACGCTCCATATTATTTTATTATGGTCTTTATTTCCATTCATTATGCTACTAGTTGAAGAGCCCGTTATACGGGCCACAGTGCCACTGCCATCCGGTTGCGGGGCAGTCATGCGCAGTAGAGACTGCCCTTGCCGCGGCTGATACAGAACTGGACGTTCCTTCAGAGCGTCCAGCTCTGTATCAGCCGTGGCACGGGCAGTCTCTTCTACGCATGACTGCAGCACGCGCAGCAGTCTCTACTGCGCAGGACTGCATCGTTACACACGTTTTAGCGAATTATTATATAGGATTTTCCCCATTCCCACAGTCTAGTTCTATACAGGGCTGAACTCTGACTATATCAGCATAAAGTACATAAATCTGACTTTCTCTCCTAAATATGTAAGATATCAGCCTTTGTCATGCCTGCTATTACTACAGAGAGAAGTCTATTATATTACTCTGCTTATTTATTAAGAAGCATGGTTAGTCTTTGTTCACAGATAGGGATTATCTTTCAGATGCCCTTTACAGACAACCCTAAAAAGGTATGAAATCATACACCAGAAAATAAAAGCTTCCCAGATCTGGACAGATCCTAACTACCCATTTTAAAGGGATAGTAACGTTTCACAAAAAAAGCATCTCTGATTAATCTTCATAGTATTTGGGCCATTAAGAGTGAAATTTAAATAAATACTGCCAGAGTTGTTGTGCAAGAGTAATTAAATAATAAAGTATCTCACTTCCGCCCCTTTTACCTTGTGTAAGCCACCTCCCCTCAGACGTGGAATCTGGCCACTTGACCAGACAGCTCGCAGTGAGGGACAATCTTCTTTCTGTGAGCATAAGGAAAACCCTGCCCCCCTTCACAAAGGAGGGCAGGTTTTTCCTTATGCTCACTGAAGATTGTCCCTGTCTGTGATCCATCCGGCCAGTCTTGCTGTTCTGAGGTGAGTAGTGTTACATTACTAAAAGGGGTGGGAGGGGATACTTTATCATTCAATTATACTTGAACTACATTTCTGACAGTATTGAATTAACTCTCTCCATGGCTCAAATACTATGAAGATTAATTGGAGCTGCTTTTATTGTGAAACATTACTATCCCTTTAAAGAAAAAAAGAATATTACAGGTTTCAACGTTTGCAAGAAAGATGTTTTTAATGACTACTTTGTATTATAGTATGCTAATACTGGGTTTGTAACCCATTAGATGCCAGAGGGGTCTCAAACCCTGCAAAACACTTTTTGGAAAGCTCTAAAGCAAGGGTTAAATAATAATCCTAGCTACCATTTTACATAACTTTAATTAATTAATGAATTTGTATAGTTTTATCTTATCTATCACTGCCAGTTTACACACAAATGTATGATGTATGGTCTGCAGTATTTTTACTTGATTTTTTTTCTAATCTCAACTATTCCACACACAAAAAAACTCTGAAGAATTAAATATACCTGTAGCTGGAATACCTCACCCTCCAACATAATGTATGTTATAGACATAGCAAGCTAGGCAGTACCTGATATATTTGCTCAATAAATGGAATGGAATGCACATGCACACTAAAACTGGAAAGAGTTAGGCAGGGGAGAAGATGATGATGGAACTCTGTAGTCATAGCAGAATCAGCTGTGGGCCAGATGGAGAGATCTAGTCCTAGGATTGCGTATGTATGGCATTATAACATCAGTTTTGGGTGGTCCAGCTAATCCCATTTCATACTGATTTAAAGCAGAGGCGTAACTAGAAGTCACCGGGCCCTGGTGCAAAAATTGTCATCTCCCAGCACTCTGCATTTCTAGAGTGCTGGAGACAGAGAGCTCAGATGCTAATAGAGGTCTGTGCCGAAGAAGGCACAGACCTCAGCTTGTTGTGGACGCCGGGTGGGGGGGATCGCAGGGGATGGCCAGGCCCCCTGAGTGACATACCGGTTGCAGTTGCTACCCCTACAACCTCTATTGTTACGCCACTGATTTAAAGGGATAGTAATGTTTCACAATAAAATCAGCTGCAATTAATCTTCATAGTAGGCCATGGAGAGTGTTATTTCAGTACTGTCAGAGTTGTAGTTCTAGAGTGATTGAATGATAAAGTATCCTCCTCCCGCCTCTTTTACTGATGTAACACTGCTCACCTCAGAGCTGCAAGACTGTCGCACAGAGGGTCAATTTTTAGTGAGCATAAAGAAAAACCTGAAAAACCTGTCGGGGGGGGGGGCAGTGTTTTCCTTATGTTCACATTAAAGGGATCGTAATGTCCCACAAAAAATATTCTTCAAACTGTAGTCCTTAAAAAGTTGAGCACAGCACAAAAAATGTATCTCTCAAACCGCTGCAGAGCCTCCGTGTCGGCCGTCATGGATCTCCTGCTGACAGCTTTACAGCTGACAGCAGGAAATCACGAACTTTAAATGCCTGTATCTCTCAAACCATAGCTGTTTGAGAAATACATTTTTTGTGCTGTGCTCAACTTTTTAAGGACTACAATATGAAAAATATTTTTTGTGGGACATTACTATCCCTTTAAGAGGATTGGCCCTTGCTGTCAGAGATCTGATCTCAGAACTAGATTCTACATCTGAGGGGAGGTAGCTTACACTAGGTAAAAGGGACGGGAGGGGGATATGTTATCATTCAATTACTCTTGAAACACAACCTGACTATTGAAATAACACTCTCCAAGGCCAACATATGAAGATTAACTGGAGCTGCTGTTTTTGTGAAACATGAATATCCCTTTAAACAACAGAATCCCTGTGTCTAAAGCAGGACTGTTTAGAAACATTGCCAACAAGACGCATATACTGACTAAATGACTGAACAGCCCTGCCATTAGGTACCACCAGATAGTTTTGGTAGAAAAGGAGAATAAAGACACTTTTCAGGAATGCCAAAAAAACGTCCTCAACGGCTAAAGACCATGATTAAAGATAATTCCCTCAAGAGCAAGCAATTAACTCAACTGTGCGTGGTCTAGGATATACTTAAATTCTGGCCTGTATACGGCCCTTGAGTACAGTTATATAAAACCCTAGTCTACACTGAACAATAGTCAATCATACACAAATAATATTAACCCTTTGAGTGTCAGACGGTATCCAACACATTGTGTTGGATACCTGCCTGGCATTCAAAGGGTTAAACAATAATAATAATAGTCTCCCTTTATGATAAAATTGAAACTAGCAGTCATTTGTAGTTCCCAAGAAAAGGACAAAGGAGAGGGACATTTTTTTGTCTGGGATGTATCAATGAAAACAAAAGCTGTATTCTGTCATCAGGATGGAGATTTTAAATAAATAAAAAATATTGAATACACTAGAACCTTGTTTATATGTGATAAAGATTCATTTTGGCTATTAAGTTTTCTTAAATTATAATTTGAAATGTCAAATTCATAAACAACTATTTCTCAGTCTTACCTTCCACATAGGTTGGAAAAGAAGCCAAGCTCTTTCTTGACTGTAATTAAGATGAACAGTGTTAGTTTCAAACAAAAGAGGACATGAAGCAAGAGCATAAATCTGTTCCATGCAAAATCACAAGCGGACAGCAAACACAGCCTGACAGCAGTTTGTAAAGAAAAATTAGATTGTTTTCCAATTATTAGCAGTAAATTAGGGAATTCAGTGTAGACATGTTTATTAGTGTGTTTAGGTAATTAGGGTGTTCAGAATTGTATTTGCAGATTTCCTGTTGTTCACAGTTCAATAATTGCTAGAAAACACTGTATTCTTCCTCTGGATGTTACTGCCTAGGTGATTGTCAGCAGGTCTCTGGGTATCCAAGGGGCTTAAATTGAAATTATGGCAAAACATTCACAATTTATTTTGTTTGCCCATGGAGTTAATAGGAGAACTAGCTTTCTGACTTAAAAGGCACTCGGTAAAATAGATTATTATAAGAGTCAGGAACTGAGAGGACTCCTAATAAGCATATATCCCCATTAACTTCATAATATACAGCACAGCTCTATGCCATTGCCAGCTTTTTTGAGTCTCCTTTATTTTTTTAGCCCCCTCCATATCCACCACTATTGAAATAGCTTGCCAAAAGATATGACAAACTCAGTATGACTTTTCTACTAAGAAGTACAATTTGGTTTTACTCTGACGCCCACTGGCAGATCAAAACAAACATGCAGAACCATAAAATGTTCAGAAAATGACAACAGTATGAGTGAACTTCCAGTTGTCTCTGTCCACCATTGGGCTACGTTCTATTGTAGATGCTAGATGTATCACTGGATTTTATTTTATAAGTACCTACCCAACTGCAATAGAATCCAGACACTAACACAAGACAATGGGGTAGATGTAGGAAATACAGGAGGGGGGCAGCACAAAGAAAGACACAAGAGAATTGTCACTGAGGTATTTTATATAGACTTAAATAGCACATTAACTGTAAACAGCAGTAAAACAATCCTTATGGACACAAATTTGACAAGACGTAAAACTGTATGGCAGGGTTAGGTGATCTTTGGATCTCCAGCTAGGGATGAAGGGAGTAGTAATCACCAACTGGTGGAGGTACCCCTGCTGCAGGTGGTGTAAAAAGACATAGTGATATTTTTCTGAATATTGCATAGTGCTGAGCCTTATGTTGGTGCTTTATAAAGAATGATGATCATAATAAAATTATAATAATGCAATTCAGCAATGCTACATCAGTCTTGAAAAAATGCCAAATCAATTTTGGTACATTCAAGAGCTTCCTGGTACAGGTGACAAAATAAAGGCACTTGTCCAGACTTCCCCAATTCAAATTAATGTCATTGCTCTAAGTAAGTCCAAAAATGTAACAAGTCAAATCTGAAGCAATTCAGTGGAAAAATAACAACTTCATATTTATCAAATAAAAAACTCCCATTGTGACAGTGGAGAATTTATCATTGATAAACATGGTACATTTGTTATGACCCAGAAACGGTCCAATTTTTCTCTGATAATACCTTAGTTTATTTACTCACTAGCGGGGAAGTCAGCTGTTCTCCATTGGCTCTGCACACGTGATCACTGCTACAGAGATCACATGTGCCAGTGGAGCCACATGTCAAACGTAATGTGTGTAAACATCGCCTTTGTCACTGTTCTCTGCTTCTCTCCTCCTCACTGTGATTGTAAGGAAGAAAGAAGTAGAGAACAGAGCTCAGAACATGTCAGATGGCCAAAGAGAGGGCACCTTTATTTTATGTAGTGGTGCTAGAGGCAGTACTGGTGGGTATATGTGGCTATTTCATGATCTACTGACACCTCTTTGTGTAGCTGAATAAAGGCTTTTCTTTCCACTTCGTTATAAAACTAAATGATGGGTTACACATATAAATACAGCAAATGAAAGCCCTATTTATCCTATTTTTCCTTAAGGATTTAAGGAAAGGATGGCTAATCATCGTGCTACAATAAGTAAGGCACTAGCCGAAGGAAAAAGTGACAAACCGGTAGCAAGACATTGGTTGGAATACAAACATCCACAATCCAGTTTAAAGTGTATGGTTTTTGACCATATTCCTCATCCAAATAGAGGTGGAAATCGTACACAACAATTACATAGAATGGAATTTAAAGGGATCCGAAGATTGAACACTCTGGCACCTAATGGCCTTAATGAAATGTTGTCATATACCTGTTTCTATTAATATTTAACTTTGGGAGATACCAAAAGTACAACGGATGTGATCTATAATGAAGATGTAGTGATAGAGATACATAATAATGGTTATCATGACCCATAATACGGTAGAGGATGGATTTTCCAGAAGCCTATTAGGTGTGACTCCGGGATATTCTTATTGAACCACTCTATAAGCACCTTCGATATCCATGACCTATGTAACGATGGGATAGTAACCTCCCACCGTTCATAAAGTAATGGATTAAGGGTTGAAGTTGAGTGTGGGCATTTGTAACCGGTAACTGAAGATCACACATTGTGCTTCAGACTACCATATACCAATATCTCTACAGGGTATATGAATAAGCCTGTATCTCTAAAGTTTTAGATAGATCACATAGATAGGTACATATATGAATTCTCCCACACATGGACCTGGTTGACTCTACTTTAATATACTGTGATAACATACATTTGGATCCTTTTGAATCGGAGCGCTAGAGACGCGCATTGTTGGAATATTAATGTGTTCCTGCAACAGGTATAAATGGAGTGCCAGTTAGAGGCATATATGGAATACACAACATTGTTCTTTTGTTTGATAACAATCGAGAGCGCTAGAGACGCGCGTCTATGGATTACAAATATAGATACTATCATCAATTACTGATATCGTGCTAGCGCTTGAGACGCGCATTGAAGGATTACAAATTTATATTTTACCAGCAATTGTCTCTAAATCTCATTAGCGATTGATACTATTAGGGTAACATAAGATCAATTATTGTCTTTGCATCCATTTAATGTAATATCAGTATTGGCTATCATGTATCTAATTATTTCATCTAAATTTGATAAGTAGGGATGTGAAGCTTTACTATGTCCCTGATGTCTGTTGATATGGAACCTTGAGATATGATCTGACATGGGATGATTTGTACATTTAAATCTCATGTATATATATCAAGATTGTGGTCAGTTTTTCCTGTGTACTGCCATATATTTGGTTCCTTTCTACTGATATTATTTGAAAGCTGACAATTATCCCATAGATATGTATTTTTCCTCGTATTATGTACCTTGTGTTTTTCTCTAATAGGTTACATATGATGACAATTAATCTGAGTAGTCTAACCCATTATAGACATCACGTCTTGAAATGATGATTATATTTTTCACATATGTGGTTATATTGACCTGACTTTGTATTGTGTGGTTACTGTGGGACAGTCCTTTATGGGCGCCCTATAGTGATCACGCATTGCTGTCCTAGCACTTAATATTGTTGGCAGACTATTCAGAATATTTAATTGATCTGTGTTAAGTATACTCTCTGGTAATAGGGGCCCGCTTATTCCATCGGCGGTTGATAAGTTGCCATCCTTAGGATTCGGTCTGAATAATTTATACAGTACTGGGTCCCAGTTGGGCATCTTAGGAGATGTTTTTAACTGTTGTTGTTGGCAATGAATTTCCATTGATTCATTTCACTAATTCTTTTATTGGTGTCACATGGTATCTAATTAAGAACGCCGGTATTTTGGTGCTCTTTTCATGTTAGGATGTGGGGAGAGGGTATTTAAAGACTATGTCTGCTACACTATTGTATCTTGATAAAGGCTACGTTGATAGCCGAAATGTCGATCTCAATAAAAATGTAACAGCATTTTACACCGCATTGAAGTCCTGTGAGTGCGATCTTCCTTCACGAACTGTATGTATCATCTTCATTTTTTTTGATGTGCACCCAGGCAATTGCAATTGAGCTACAGCATGTGCAGTCCACCCCACAACTACTATTGTATATATCTATATATAGATATATAGATATATATATATATATCCTATATAATAATTCTCTAGGATGTTTGTCACAATGCAGTCATGCTCATTAGAAACGGGCCGCGTTCGGGCAGTCTCTACTGCGTATGATTGCATCGCGTGAGTGAGACACAAGACTGCATCGAGTGGAGCAGTGAGGTAGCAGCCTAACCCTTTTAGTGCCAGAGGGGTACACAACGGATTGCAAAGCAAAGTGTTGCGTACCCCTCTGGCACTCAAAGGGTGAACATTACCCGGACCTTGGCCCGTGTACACGGGCTTTTACACTAGTATATTATATATATATATATATATATATATATATATATATACACACACACACACACTATTCTTTATTTAAAACTTAAGCCTGGTCTGTCAGAAATAAACATTCCACTCACCTGCCCAAGTGTCACTTAATACTGACTCATTTGAATAAACAGACACATAAATAAAGATCACTATAGTTTTAATTAAAGAATGGTTACAATAAGTACAGATTACTTTGAAAGCCGTTTCAAAGTTCTCCCAAGTCATTCTGAAGTGTCATATCCACTGTAATACATTGTGGCATTGTCCAATAGTGAAAAGATTTCAGAGAAAGTGCATACACACAAAGAGAAAACTAGTCTAAGTGCAGCATTTTATTCACAAACAAAATAACAAAACTCTTCAATGGTTACACTCAATGTTACCCATCTTGTGTTTTTAGCACATCAGGGGTCCCTACATCTTGTAGCCAACAAAACAGTACCCACCAAAGTGGTCCCATTATTAGTTGGTCTCTTTGTTTAGTAGCCCTAGATGGAATCTATAGTGACAGATCAGGGGTACAATGAAGAAATGGAATAGCGAATGAAATATGTTTTTAGCTTCCTCACTCAGTATCAATTTGATTTGGTCCCTCCCATACCACTGACTGAACCCTTGTTCCCCATAGTCCCACATTTTAGCCTGTCACTATAGGTCGGAGTTGTATACCCAAACAATTTCATGTGATCATTTGCTGCTGGTCAAAGCTGGAGCATTACACAGCACACCTGCTTCAAGGCCTCCGTCTCCTACATGCAGCTGCTCTTGGTTGATCCCATCCATGACTAGACCAAGAGAGACTACAAAACAGGAGGGCACAGTTTTGTCTGCTATAAAATGGGTAATGTGCAAGCATAACTGTCGAAGCTTTTTGTTGTTTATAGCCCAGTTCAGAGACTACCGTTTTTTTCCACCTGTGACCTGATCCAGTGCTCAAGTCCTGCTCTTGTTATCACCTTGTCTCCTTTATAGAGTTGCTTCTTACTTGCAATGGTGCTTGCTCAGACCTTCCTTGTCCTGTATATGCTGTTAGCGCCTGTTCTCAAGATGCTGACCAGCTTTGTTTCTGACCACACTTTTGTTTGCTGTTTGTTTCTGCACTAATCTATTTGTGTTGAACCAATCCTGTTCAGTCCACAGAATTATTTGCTGCCTTTTGATCAGCTGTTGCTAATCCAGTCCTGTTGCCAAGCTAGGTCTGTTGCCGAATCAGTCCAGGACCCGTTCGCAGAATTACTTGCTACTTGCTCCTTTGTATATCTGCAGTTACTGAACTGAACCTGTTCTTGTCCTTGGTACTTATATTGCCTGTGTCTGCGTTGGGACGGTCTCTACTGCGCATGATTGCATCGCGTGAGTGAGGAGATACAAGACTGCACTGCGTGGTGCAGTGAGGTGGCAGCCTCTTAAACCTTAGAGTGCCAGAGGGGCATGCAAAGTTGTACCCCTCTGGCACTGAAAGGGTTAACATTACCCAGGCCTTGGCCCGTGCACACAGGCTTTTACACTATTACTATTATATCTGCACAAATAATTAAACACAATTTGTCTATATAGGATAGGATTTAAAATGCAAGTTTAGAATTAGATTTTAGGAAGCGAACATAAATCAATTATATTATACAGATGCAAGCTGGAAGAACACATTAAAAATTATATAATCCAAGTTCATGTTTAAGAGTTAGTGTCTGTTTAAAGATGTAGGTAAAAGGGAAGATAATTTAATCAAGTTATTGGTTTAAGCCAGTCCTAGATTAGCTTCTAATAAAATAAACTAAATAAAATAAAGGACAGAAAAATGAGTAAGAGAGCTCGTTAGCATAACGTCTAGTTTAGGTGAGAGTGTAGGATGCTAACTGAAATAAAAATAGTTAGATATAGGTTCAGTAGAAATTGGGGGGTGGAGCTTAAGAGTCGGCTAAATGGAATTGAATTGAATTTGACCACAACGTATACCACCCTCCTTTACTTCATGAAATTATAACTTTTGCAGTTTTCACATCCTCAGAGAATGTATAGTCCTTTGCTAACCCAGCCAGTGTGGGAAATTGGCATGTCCAGGCTATGAGAAGAATGTATAAGAAACAACAGAAACTCTCTAGGTCAGAGGTGTCCAAGTTATGTCCCCAAGGGTACCTAACAGTCTGGGATTTAAGGATTTCACTGCTTAAGGACAGGAGGGTCCATCAAAGTGAATAAGACACGGATTAACTCTCCTGGGCTTAAAGGGGATATATCACTTCAAAAAAAATATTACCATACATTTTGTTAACAAAGCAGTAGTAGGAAAGCTGTTTTTTTTTCTAAAAGTAAGTAGTTTTAAAGATAATGCCTCCTCTCTGTTGTGCAGTTCCGCAGAGCAGAGCTCTTCTTCTCCTCCCACCTCCCTCCCAGCTGCCCCAGGGAGTGCGTTCATGCTTCCCTCCAGTGTGCTGTGAATGTCTTCTATCGTTATGTCAAGCTCCGGTTAGCATTATACTGAGGTTTCAATGACTGACTGTAAGAAGTCCTGGTGGTAATGAGTCTTGACCACAAACTAATTAAGAATCTTGAGGTCCAGAATAGGAAGGCAGCCACCATCCTTCTTGGAGACCACAAATAGGTTGGGATAGAAGCTCAAACCTATTTTTGGTTCTGGAACCAGCTGCAGAACTTCCTTGTCTAAGAGAGTCTGGACAGCCCCACTGAAAAGACAAAAGCTTTTCCGGTTCCTGAGGGGAGTGAGATGGGAAGAACCAGAAGGAAGCAAGAGATGTGAAGGGAATTCTGTACCCTTTGTAAACCACTTGCAAAACCCACGGATCCGCAACGTTGTCTGTCCAAACACTAAGAAAGTGATGCAGAGGACCGCCCACTGGTGCGTGCGGACTGGGGTTCGGCAAGTCATGCCGAAATAGGTTTGGTGGGTTTGGGCTTAGTAGAGGACCGCTTGGGACTCCACAGCTGTTTGGGCTTGGAGGAGGAGTGCGGGGCCTGAGGAACCGCTGGGGTCGCTCCATGCGACTCACCCAGATAGCCACGAAAAAGACAGTGCCTGCGAATTTGAGGTTTCTCATTGGGGATCAAAGGCAATTAAGTGATCTTGCTCCCAGTGGCCTCACTGATGAGAGCCTTCAACTCAGGGCAAAAAAGGGACATGCCTAAAAAAGGAAGGGAAACCAAAGACTCCTTGGAAACAGAGTCAGCAGACCATATCTTAAGCCAAAGGGAACACCTGGCAACCACAGACAGGGCAGAGGCCTTGGCCTCAAGCCTGATAGTATCAAAGATAGCATCAGTAACGTAACGCGGAGCCTCTGAAATGTTAGCCAAACGACGTAAAAGGTCAGCTGTAGGGGCACCCTGATGGACAGCCTCAGTAAGCTGCTCCATTCATACTGCAATGGCCCTATTTACCCAAGCTGAAGCAAAGGTGGGCCTTCAAAATAGCCTCCAGCTTCCTGTCAGTCAAATCCTTTAGAGCACAAGCATCCACCACAGGCAAGGCTGTGAGTTTAGAAAGCCTAGAGATAGGGGCGTCAGACTTAGGTGGAAGAGCCCACTGAGCCAAAGCAGCCTCTGAGAAGGGGTACAATTTAGCAAATCTCTTAGGCAGAGATAGACATTTGTCAGGGGTCTTCCACTCATTTAGAACAATCAGGTCAAGAGTGGGATTAGGTGGAAAGACAGCACAATGCTTCTTGTGCCTTTGAAAGACATCAGAAGTAGATGGAGGCTCCTCAGAAGCTGCAGGAATATTCAAAGTAACTAAGACAGCCTTAATGAGACCCACAGCAGAGGGCTCAGGGTCAACCTCAAAGGGGTCCCCAAAAACTGAGAGTAAGCTCCTTCAGAGCATTCACCCTCATCAGAATCCACCAATAGCTCCTCACCAGAGGAATCTGACACATAAGGGATAGCCTGAGGTTTAGGGGCCGCAGACCTGAATAATGGCGGGGGCTTCCAGGACTGGAGGACCCAGTGAAGGTGCATAGAGAACTGTGTCAAAGTAGACTTTAAGTCTTGCACCCAGAGTGGCTCTTGATCATGGCTGGAGGGGCCTGGCGGAGACGCAGGGGCCACAGTGGAAGAAGGGCATAAATGACCTGAGTATACTTTAGGGAGCCCTGACTGACATGAGGAACAGTAAGTAATGGGGGTCAAAGACACCCCAGTGTCCTTAGTCTTAGGTCTAGCCCCAGGTCCCAAGGGACCTGACATCCTGACAGGAGACAAAGTGTCTAACAACACAAGGAAGAACCCAATACTGTGTCCCAGATAAAAGAATTCACCCCAGAAAGAGAGAAAATACACTTATCTGCCAAGCGAAGGGTTAACCTGAGGAGGAGAGTAGAAGGATTTAAGCCCTGCATAGGATACTCATGAGAAGAAAGAAATAAAACGGCGACCAAACTGTAAGCCAATCAGAAAACAGCCTGCGAAACAGGCGTTTATGGGAAACGTAGTTTCCTCTCAGAGTACCCTAAAAACAGGGCTGGCATCCACCCAAGCCCCCCAAGACACACCAGAGCGTAGGGCAAGAGCAGACAAGAAGAATGAGCTGTCTCTGAACCCGGTACGTGAAGCGGTTGCAGAGATATGTCCCAAATGAAACTGTCCCATAGAGATAAATGGAGCATTGTGGCTATGTGGTAAAGCACGCTTTTAAATAAATGAAAATTTCCAAATGTGTCCCAAAAGCTGTAAAACACATAAGGAACACCTGAACAACAGTAGAAAACACTGAACACCAAAGAAAATGTGCGACAAGTGTCCCCCAAAGCAATTACCATGGCAAGGAAGGGGTTAACGTACCACAGAAAACCCAAAATGCTCCAAGGACTCTAAGCAGACAGAAAGATAAAACCCAAATGAGTGCAGGAGTATACATGGAGGAACTCCTAAAGACCACCCACTGTTTGGAGGGGAAACAGGGGGACAAGTGGACCATGGCACTCAAAGGGTTGTTCACCTTTTCTGCAAGTCTTCAGCCTTCAGATTACCATTGAGAAAGAGAGAAGCCTCAGTGGGCTCCTCCAAGGGAAAAGACATAGCACGCAAGGTTTTCCCTTGCTGGAAGGTCCACAACAGCACCTGATAACTGAGCAATCCACCATTGGGAAGTCAGTAATGGTAATCCGCCTAATGGGGGATTTATACACCTCATAGCTAACAACAAAATAATAAAAGAAACTCAAAACTAAGCAGAACTCTGTGCCTCTCTGTACAAGGAACAAATCTAACTGGGAGGGGACTAGCTAGTCACCAGCTAAGGTGGAGAGAAAGGCTCCACGTTGCATTCTTTCCAAGAATTGTTTCTGCCTACTTAAAGGGGCTGTCGCCTTCCCAGAGTTACCTGTAAGCTATATTGGATGACAGAGAAATTAAAATACAAAACAGTCATTCTGTTTTGGATGACTAATTCTAAGCACCAGAGAGGTATTCAATGCACTGTGTTGCAATATGTTGGATACTTCTCTGGCACTATGGTTGGTTAGCCAAGATTTTCTGAGCTTGTGCTCCTTGCATAAGGCCCTAAAGCACTGAAGTACACATTATGTGGTTAGTTAGCCTCCTCTGGTCCTTAAGGGGTTAAAGAGTACTGAGATCTACAGTAGTAAACATTATTTTCTCAAGCACAATCATTTTGGGAGCTAGCATAGGGAAATAACCTTTATGGACAATTCTTTTCTTGTTTAACCACAGCACGGAATTCTAAAATTGAAAAGAGACAGACAGCTTTTCTGGATTTTGCTTAAAATAAGTTTCGATTTCGAACACTCCGCTGGTCTACTTAAATGTGTCAACATCAGCTAATGTCATGTAAATTACACCTCAATGTGCTGTATGGAAAAAAATGAACAGTGACAGAATTAAATTAAATGCAGAGAGAAAGAAGGCTAGGTAGGGAATAACAGAGTGAGGAATGAGAGGGGGGAGTAGGAAAGAATAATGGAGGGGAGAGAAGTTCAAAGCTGAAACAATTTGGACTCATTCAAATCAATGCGAACTGCTCTTTTCCTGATTTGCAGGAGCAAAATTAAGCCTTAAAGGATAGCAATGTTTTGAAATTAACGCAGCTCCAATTATTATTTATAGTTTTTGGGCCATGTAGAGCGGTATTATCATTCTCTTCCATGTGTTTCAGAGTAACTGAATTATAAAGTGTCCTCTTACTGTCCCTTTTACCTAGTTTAAGCTTTATCCCCTTCAGCTGTGGAATCTGGTCGATTGACCGGTCAGCTCGCAACGAGGGACAATCTTCTGTCTGTGAGCATAAGGAAAACCATAACCCCCTTGAAGGAATGCAGGTTTTCCCTTATGCTAACAGAAGATTGTCCATTACTGTGATCTATCCGGAAGGTCTTGCTGTGCAGCTTTACATAGGTAAAAGGGGCGGGAGGGGGACACTTTATGATTCAATTGCTCTGGAATTACACATCATAGAGAATGATAATAACGCTCTACATGGAACAAAAACTATAAATAATAATCGGAGCTGCATTTATTTTGAAACATTACTATCCTTTTAAATAAGATTATATCTTTAAGGGCCAATGATGCAATGCTGTACTTCACAATTGTCTGTTTGCCCTTTTCATCCTTAATGGGTTAAAATAATAGGTTACACTATAATGCTAACGAATTGCCTAGGATTATTCATTTTAAAGTAATCCTAATAATGAATCTAGCATTAAATGTATGCATGTATCATGTGTTCTTCTCGTAGGTTAAATCTTATTTGTCCTGGTGTAACAGGGGATTCTGGCCCACAAGCCTCTATTAGAGCAGAAAAGACTACCTGTGATACTAGAGGGGAGATCCACTGAGCGGTGATAAAGAGGTGATACAGTGGAGAGGACTTCTCCAGTTTATCACTTCTCCAATTCCTATGTTATTCTATGGAGCCTATGCACTAAGTTGAAGAAAGCTCTACAGAATAACAGAAACTGGAGAAGTGAAGTAATCTCCACTTTATCACCTCTTTATCACCACTTAGTGAATCTCCCCCTATGAATCCTTAGTACAAATGATTGAATATTAACCCTTTGAGTGCCAGAGAGGTATACCTCTCTGGCACTCAAAGGGTTAAACAATAAAGACGATTTTGAATGCAAAAAAGTGATATTCAACTAGACAAGCTACTGTATAGAACAAGAACAAGCTTTGTGCAGAGGTCACTAGACAGACTGTAGAAGCACAATGTTAGAAAAACCACTCACCTCTTTATTTGAGGATGACTCTGCCGCATCACAGGCATTTTGATGATGTTGCCTGTTTGTTGATTCTGCCCCCTGGGGTGACGAAGAATCAGGAGATGGAGACTAAACAGGTAAAATAAGAAACAAGAAATTAAATTAAGTAGATGTATTTTGGCAACTTTGTGGTCAGTAAAGATTGCAATGTGATGTCAGAAAGGTCAATATTTCCTAAGAGATGTGTACATCATGAAGGGGGACAGAATCTATCCACTCGGCTGAAAGCACTTGTCATTATTCTGCATAAAATATTTCCTTAGTTCTTAAGTCAGCTTTTGCCCCTCATTATGTATTATATGATAATACACGGTAATTAATACTGGTAGAAACCCCAAATGATGGGGATGCGATAATAAGAATTTGCTAAGGAGATGTACTCTGGGTGCACCCTCTTTTCCCTCATACTGAAGGCGTATACCTGTTCTGTGCTCACCAACCTATGCACAGAAACCAAATAATATGAATTTATACAGAGTTTTCATGTATAATAACACCCAGTGCATGTTATGAGTATGCACTGAAAATAAACTGCAATTTTTGATGACAAATAATAAACAATGATCAAACAAAATATTACAACAAAAGCTATATACTCTGATACACATTATGCAATGTATAGAGAAACACAAATCCACTAGTAAATCACACTAGGTGCTTGAGACTGATAAGTGTATACAATCATAATGAACACACTACTCAATAATGATTCAGAGTATGCACTGAAAATGTAAACTACTTCACAACAATATACAGTATGCATTAATAACAAACACATTATAAAGATGCATATGATAAACGGCCAATGATGTCCCTGCACTTTATAATAAAAAACAGTATGCAATGATATTGAACAGGAAGCACTTAAAATAATCAAGTGTATGTAACAACAATAACAATATTATTCAGTAGAATACCTGTTTAAGATTAGTTACAGTTGGGAAAGCAGCAGTTTAACTTAATGCACAAGGCAATATGCTTTATAACAAACTATAAGCACTGATAATGGTTATTCTGCACTTCATTAATATACATACTATACACCAGCAATGAACATTCTGCAATTTATAATGATACTCATTATGCACAGATACTGCACATTCTGCACTTTATAATGACACGCAGTATGATCTGATACTGGACAATCTGAACATTATAATGATACACAGTATGCACTGATAAAGCAAATCCCACATTTTATAATGATACACAGTCAGTACTACTACCGAACATTCTGCACTTTATAATGGTACACAGCATGCACTGATAATGAACATTCTACACAAAATAACGATCCACGGTATGCACAGATACTGAACACACTGCATTTTATAATGAGACACAGTATGGACTAAGATGTACACACAGCATTTTACAATAATACAGAGTATGCTACAAAAGAAATAGAATCTACAATACCTGTATTGAATTAGTTATAGTAGGGGAGCCATCAATGTTACTTTTTCCCCATAGCACCAGTTTATAGAGATTTGGCCTTATGGAAGGCAATATGCACAAGAACAGGATTGATCACAATCCCTATGGGATACTGCAGATCAATGATTTTTAATCATGTAGAATATCCAAGGAATTCAATAGTGAATAAATGTGTCAGGGGAAGGCAAAGTAAACTTTATTATTACTAATAAATGAGAAAGCGATCACAAATCAAGTGATCTGATCAGTGTGTTGAAAGCCCATCACTCAGCATCAGGATTCATTAATTATCTCTATCCCCAGTGTTTCTGGATGACAATGACAGAAGAAGACGGCAGTCACATCTAAGCATATTTCTACTTGGACTGTGTTACATGCTGTAAGGAGAGTCTCTTCCTACCACTGCACGGGAAAATATTTAACTAATAACATCTGGACCACAAATCATTCTTGTAAGGATTTCGAACGTCTGCAATGTTCTTATACAATAATGATTTAAACTATCATCATAAATGCAATCAAGAAAGCATGATTGGTTTTCTTTGAATGGGATTGATTAAGGAGTATTTTTTTTTCCCTTTTGATGAAAAGTACTGCTAAAACCCAAGTGGAGCTAATACTAAAGAGTATATGGAGAAACAATGGTGTAAAATGATAAATATCCTATATTATAATTTGCTAAAGATGCTTGTCAGAAGCCGTCATGCGCAGTAGAGACGTCTGCACGCAATGAAGTCATGCGGAGTACTGACTGCACGCTCCGCGGCTGATACAGAGCGGGGTGCTCCGAATTCAGACCAGAGTATGCTCTGCGCGCTTTCCTGGGACCAAGTGGTCCCAGGAAGGTGTGCAGAGAGGACTACAGTCTGAATTCAGAGCTGCCCACGGGCAGTCAGTACTGCGCATGACTGCAGCGCCACCAGTGTTGGCCTGTGTACACAGGCTTTAAAACTAGTACTATAATAAAAAGATTAGTAAAGAAATAAGATGTGTAGCCATCCTTAGCTTGACAGAATGCGCTACACTTCATCATCCCTGTTAGGTGGCATTCTGCTGTTTACGATACTGCAAAAAGTAAGAATATTTGGAGAAAGTGTTATTTTACCAGTTTCGTTCCTTAACCCTAAGGCAGTGGTTCTCAACCTGCGGGTTGGGACCCCTTCGGGGGTCGAATGACGATTTGCCATGGGTCTCCTAAAACCATCAGATATTTATATTTCGATTCATAACAAGAGCAAAATTACAGCGATGAAGGAGCAACGAAAATAATTTCACTGTTAGGGGTCTCCACAACTTAGTAAATTTTATCAAAGCGTCGCGGCACTAGAGAAGTTGAGAACCACTGCCCTAAGGAATCATAAGGAGTGTGAACCACAGTGTTTCACAATGCATTGCATCACCCCACTGGTCCTTAAGGGGTTAAACTTCAACTAATCAAGAACATTTAGATCAAATACATTGCATATACTACTCGGTAGCAGCAATTGCCAAATATTTTACTTTTAACCCTTTGAGAGCCAGAGGGGTACGCAACACATTGCTCTACAATGCATTGCGTACCCCTTCTGCACTGAAAGGGTTAACAACACAAGCTGATTTTTTTTTTTTTTTGGATGGATGGATGGTATCTTAGCTCAATTCACTCCTCTTCCAATGCAAATATTGCCTTTCGGCAGAAATCTGCCCTGGCATCTACTTGATGACGATGACTTGCTATACAGGTGAAGGAACAATGAAACTATCATTAATTACACTTTTGGTATTAGTCTCAATAAAAAAAAAGTTATAATCCTCTAAAAATATCATCATTTTTATTGTACATTAACTCCTTGGATGCTAGCGACATCTCTAAAGCATTGTTTAAAAATGAGCTGGGGATTCTTTAACATCAAATGGGTTAAAGCGGAACTACCACCCAATAATAATATTTCACCACATAACTGCCCATCTGGTGACTAGGTGCTCAGGAGCGCTAGTCGCTAGAATTATTACCAGATTAAAGAGAAATTGCTGTTCTTCCAAGACTGACAGCTGGACAAAGCGCGGACATCTTGCCATAGTGACATCCGCGTGCCTACGCTGTCAGTCCCAGCCGGGTCTAGGAGGTGTTGCTAGGAGCCGGCCGATTCCAAAAGGGACTGACAGCGCAGGCACGTGGACGTCACTATGGTAAGATGTCCACGCTCTGTCCTGCAGTCAGCCTTGAAATAATAGCGTTCTCTGCTACTGAGCATCTAGTCACCACATGGGCAATTATGCAGTGCAATGTTATTATTGGGTGGTAGTTCCACTTTAAATATATTTTAGTGGGTTTTTTTTAATTATTATTTTATTTGTCCCTCCATGTTTCCTTTTGTACCTGTGCTCCCTCATCTGGTACTCAAAGGGTAATATTTTGTTCCCATGTTTTGCTGCTTGGCAAAGTGTTCCCTCATGGGGAGAGATGTACCAGGCAGTCAGGAAACTCTCCAGTGAATATCAACTTTCCAATTCATATTATATTCTACAAAGAAGCAATGGGAAAGCCACTGGCTAGATGAACATGATGGAATTTGTAGTTTAACAATAACTGAAGGGTGAAATGCTGGCCACTCCTGATATAGGTTCTATTTACCAAAGTATTTGCAAACTCTTAATATAAACAATGAAAAGGTACACAAGATATTTTCATTATTATATGATCTTTTTTTTCAAAAAAAACCTTTGATAATGACATAGCTTATGTTGCTGAAAAAAAGGCAAATTAATTAAAGGGAACCTATCATCCCCTAACAATAAACCCCCATTTAACTTACTATGACCAGAATCATAATCACCAGTATGAATTTTGCCCATGTGCCTTTGTACAAGCAATATCATATCCCATCAGTCTTTTGATGTAATGTATATAAAAGCAGACATTACAGTTGCTGGCTGTTTTTTCAGACAGGCAGAATACAAGAGCCTGCACACTCTCCTAGTACTTATAGGAGGTAAGATTGCCATGAGCAGTGAGCAGAGTTTGAGGTACTGTGGTCCTGCTAGTAACTGTTACGTCCACCTCCATAAACATGACATCCAGAACTGATTGAAGAAGTTATATTTTGAAAAAAGTCACAATGAAATGTTGGTTCTCATTTATATACAACCTTCACCAGATTTTCTATTGTTGACCCATATAAAAGCAAACAAAGCCCTACTGAAGGCATTTCCAGTTTTGCTCCAAGTGGATAAAAAAAATGACTCCCTGATTCCAAATGGTAACTGAATTCCTCCCTGGATCAACATCCAACCTACAAAAAATCCAACGGTCATAATTCAACATTTTTATCTAAGAACAATTTAGAGAAAGTCTACAATATCTGTGAAGACAGCTAATGCTTTGAATATAAATCCCCATAGTCTTAGGAGCAGCCACTTTTTAGGTTTACACAGTTCTGACAAAGACAACACACCCCTTGAAATGTAGAGTGACTACAGAGCACATAAAGGTGGACTGGAAAATCCGCATGCATGTGGCTGGCTTGCTTGCTGAGGCCAGTGGACAGACACACAACACTGTAATAGATGGCCAGAGATCCTAGACTTCATTGCATTGCAGGTCATAACTTATCTAGTTTTAGTTCACATATTCTAATTGAAGTCTATGAGGAAGTTTGGAGAGATAAGCAGTGAAAAAGTTAACATTTACAAAGAAATCCTGCCCTCTTTGTGAAACTGCAGTTCTGCTTTTATGTATACTGTGGACCTACTCAAACTGATGCCTTAGCATACTTGGAAACTTTCAGGGTTTGACAGAGAGACTACGAATTTTGACACAAATCTCAGGGTCTCGAGCTAAAATTAGTCCATGCTTCCTACTTGAATTGTAGCAAATAACTGCATCTTTAGTCTCAAAATTGGTGTCATTTGTACAAGAAAAGCAGAAGGACATGTTTTGCTTGTCTTGTGTATGTTCAAGCACTGAGTGTCACAGTCTCTGTCTAAACACTCCATGCAGCTGCTGGATGCTTGAGTTTGAGGACTGGGGTGAGGAGATGGTGTGTGTAGACTGTCTGTTGCTGCTTCTGAAGCCCAATTAAAAGGTGCTGGCCACAAAGCCACACGTCTGGCCCCAGTTAAGCGGGGGCCGGGACCAGGATGAGACCACTAGAGTACCGGAAGGAAGTGAGGCAGAACATCTAAAGTTAGTATGTACGGATATAGTCTCCACTCCAAATGCTGGATAGGGTAGTGGGACTGTATCAGGAATCTAAACAAAAGAGAAACAGCGCTGTCCTCTCTAAGCATAGTAGGTTACTTCAGGTTACATACAGATATTCCCATATAAAGGTCCCCTCCGGACCTAACAGCCAATCAGATGTTTCACAGTGGCTCTTACTGACGCCAGTTCCTCCATGTCTACCCGGCAGGCATGAAGAGGGATCCTGGCATAAGATACTGTATCTCAAGCAGCGGCCCCTTAAAATCAGCACACATTCCTGGTGGGAGAAGGTTTTTGGAATTGCAGATGTCCTTTGATTTTTAGGAGTTTCCATCTGCTGTTGCCTCTTCATTTCTTTCCTCTTCTTGCCTGAGCTCTCCGGATTTATCACCAATTAAGTATTTGAGGAACCGAGGTGAAGAGTTTTTGCCCCAGACGAAATAGGAGGGGACGTTAAGATCTACGTTGGAGGAATGGAGGTTAGCAGGAATCGGAGACAGAAACCAGGACAGGGTCAGACTCAGTCAATGAGCTTAAACCGAGAGGTGGGTTCCAACCTCAGGAATATGTGAGTAGCCTAGTGTGGGGGAAGGCTGTATATGGGAATATCTGTATGTGACCTGAATAAAATACTACGATTAGAGAGGATGGCGCTGCTTCTCTTCTGTATTGATTGAAGTTTTTTGGCGTAAGCTTTAGTAGAGACCATCTGACCTCTATGGAAAATGGCTGCAGATTACATCTTGGAGGTGGTATAAAGAACTTCAGTCATGTGGACAATTAGATCAAAGTTAGATTGATTTATAATATCCTTATTATATTAGATTCAAGTGCTGGGGAAAAGGAGTATTGTTTTGTGGCAGCTGCATTGCGTACCTCGATGGCACTCAAAGGGTTAATGTAACACTGCACTGCAGGAGTTTGTGGTTTGGGGCTATGCTCCCATCATAAAGCTTAGCCAATTTAAGAATACCAACGAAAAAATTTTGGGCTTGAACACCAAATAATATTTAAAACAACCTATCATCATAGGAATAATACCCCTTCTAGCTTAATATACAGAAAATAAGACATAAAGGTCTGAAACGAAACACATCTATACCTTCCTTTCAGATGGCACAAAACCTGTAACAGTTTAGAAGCAAATATAGGATTTCAAGAGAGGTTTACAAACACTAAAATTAAGTATATAACATCCATTCCTACAGTTCATTGTAGCTTTCTGGGCATAGCTCAGGGATAGACAGTCTGAAGTTGCCATCAGCGTGGAGAATTATGGGAAGTATAGTCCAACAATAGCTTAATGATTTAAAGGAATAGTAATGTTTCACAATAAAAGCAGCTCCAAATAATTTTTATAGTATTTGGGCCATGGACAGTGTTATTTCAGTACTGTCAGAGAGTGTTATTTCAATACTGTCAGAGTTGTAGTTCAAGAGTAATTGAATGATAAAGTATCCCCCTCCCGCCCCTTTTACTGATGTAACACTGCTCACCTTAGAGAGCAAGACTGTCCAGATGGATCGCAGAGAGGGACAATGTTCAATTAGCATAGGTGAAAAGCCTGAAAAACCTGTCAAGGGGGCAGGGTTTTCATTGTTCTCACAGTAAGAAAATTGTCCACCTCCCCTCAGATGTGGAATCTGGTTCACAGACCAGAGAGCTCACAGCAAGAGACAATCTTCTTACTGATAAGAACAATGAAAACCCTGCTCCTCTTGACAGGTTTTTCAGGTTCTTCCCGTATGCTAATTGAAGATTGTCCCTCTCTGCAAGCCATCTGGACACCACCTTGCTGCTCTGAGCTGAGCAATGTTACATCAATAAAAGGGGTGGGAGGGGGATACTTTATCATTCAATTACTCTTGAACTACATCTCTGACAGTATTGAAATAACACGCTCCATGGCCCAAATACTATGAAGATTAATTGGAGCTGATTTTATTGTGAAACATTACTATCCCTTTAAGACTGACTCTCCCTACCATAAACATATGCAGAACAGTAAAAACCACATGGCTCTTTTAAGTCCTTCTGAGGCACCCAGCGTAATTGTACAAGGAGGCTCCCACATAAAGAATGCTTCCCTGCCTCCACTGTCTGTTCCTCAGTCTTGTTTCCCTTCCCAGTGGTAGTCTAAAGTACAACATCTGACCCCCACAGCCTTGTTCAACTGCCCACTGGTAGCAACAAATTCCCCAAATACACTGTATGTCCCCCCAGTCCTGTTCCCCTGCCCAATGATAGCCCCATATTACCCAAATACACTAGCTGGCCTCCTACCAAGTCTTGTTCACTGCACAATGCTAGCCCCAAATATATTGTCTCATCCCCCAGACCTGTTCCCATCACCACTGACAGCCACAAATTTCCAATATACACTGACTCCCCCATAGTTTTGTTCCTCTGCCCACTGATAAGCCACAAATTCCCTAAATACACTGTCTGACCGCTCTCCCCAGACTTGTTCCGCTGCCCACTGGTAGCCACAGATTCCCCAAATACACTGTCTGACCCCACCAGACTTGTTCCCCTGTGCACTAGTAGCTGCAGATCCACAAATACACTATATGACTCCCCACTGTTGTTCCCCTTCCCCCTGGTAGCCACTGATTTCCCCACATACATTATCTGACTTCCCCCTCCCCCTTAACCTCTGCTTTCTGTAGATAGCGGTGGACAGCAGCACTCCCATGCTGCCCTCCTTTTCAAACAGTACAGTGAAGTGTCCTCTAAAGCTCACTTCTTTCGAGCTGCCAACTGGACATAAATTATAAGAAATGAGCATGTGGAGAAACTGCTCCACCATGATGCTTGAAAAAATGGACCAAACAGGATCACTGCTCTCCATACATTAGCTATTATACCTGGCTGCCCGTTGGCAGGATGAGTAACTCGACTAAGCCCTGGAATTAAAACAGCCCTGGGCAAACACTGATGATTATTGAGGTGCTAAAGCATTGTGGCTCTGATCTGTATCAACTGGAAACCCCACTTGATTTGCCCTTGGTTTTGACTTTTCTGAAGTACTGAACCGACAGATTAACCATTTAATGACCAGAGGGATGTGCAATACGCGTTTCACAATGTTTGAGGTTTACAAAATTCTGCTTCTCTCATTCAAAAGTCTTCTCTCCTCTAACCCTTCCTACACTTCCACTCTGATCTCCCGCTATACCCCATCCCGCCATTTACAATCAGCCAATAACAATCTTCTCTCGGCTCCTTTTGTGTCTACAGCCCTCTCACGCATCAAATCTTTTTCTCTCATTGCTCCTTACCTTTGAAATGCGCTACCTCCCACTCTGTGCCACTGCACTTCTCTGATGGTCTACAAGTTACGCTTGAAACTACACTTTCTTAACAAAACCTAAACATGCTACATGGCACTGACCTTGTACAACTTAGGCTCTTTATAAATTATTTACTTTATGTCCCCTATCCTAACTACAACTCTGGCATTGTATTCAGCACTTGACCTTATATACTCTGTATGTCTCCCATCACCACTTTAGATTGTAAGCTTTCGGTCAGGGACCTCACTTCCAAAGTTTCACTTTGCAAAGCACTTGTAACCCTGTATTGTCAAAACCTTTCCATTGTAAAGTGCTGCGTACACTCGTGGTGCTATATAAATAAATATACTCATTCATTCATTCATTAAGCCAGTTGGTGGCTAGAAAGGGCTCAAGTGGATTGCATTTTGCGGAGCAATGTGTTGGAGACCTCATTAATATACAGTAGGGGTTAGTGAGTAGTGAGGATAGAAAATGGGTAAGAAAAAACATTTTTTACTTGGTTTTTCCTACTGGGAGGAGACTAATTCAAAATTATTACAGTTCAAACCAGATATTGAAATTAATGTTTTCATTTCCTGTCTTTAGAGAAATCATTTCCCGTTAATTTGTTTTCCGCAGAACACAACAGTAACAATAGCACCTAGTGGTGAAATGTAATGAGCTGAGTTTTTATATAAACAAAATAATAATAATAATAATAATAATAATAATACTCAGCAGTTTGAGTATCATTATTTAATCATCAGAAAAGCACTTCAATATTTTTTTTTTCATAAAACAACATTATTATTACTTTAACATTTTCAGTTCCAGAGAAGTATCCAGTGCAATGTGATGGATACCTCAGGCATCCATCCTCCAGTGCAATGTTATTATAGGGTGGTAGTTCCGCTTTAATCATTTTTGCATCAAAATTACATTGTAAATAGCGATTAAGCATGGTTTTTGTATTCCACACTGTGTTCACTACAAATGATGCATCTCCAGATGGACACTTTGTTTCTATGCATCTGTCTACCCATCAGAGCTCTTGTTTCAAACTTGCCCCAAGTCTGTCTCTGGACTCTGGGTAAGTTTGAAACTGGGATAGAAACATAAGAAGCAAAGTGTCTGCATTGAGCTGCACAATAAATAATGAGTCTCTTCTTTTTCATATGTCCTTTGTTTCAATATAATATACCAGAGTAGACAAAACACAGGGCTGCAGTGCTGTCATTACTTCATTAGCAGAGCAAGATTTAAACATGTTTTCCGATGGGCGACAGCTACATAAGAAGCAAAGCGTCCGCACAAAGTTACACCACTTATAATGATATACAAGATCCTCTAGTTATATTACTCATGGGCAATGAGGAGAGCAGGACTGACCAACCTTGCACTGAAAGAGTTAAAGAACAATTAAAACAGGACAATATGATGCATCTGTTATTCAAATACAGCTCTGCAGTGACACTCCTCTAACTCATTCTGTGATGGAGTGCTCACCTACACACACCTCAGATGGAACAATGCTCAAGGGATTAGAATAGCATTGTGACTAAGTGTGAAGGAAGGCCCTTTTTTTCTTGTGTGTCTTATTTGTGCTGCCTGCATTGATCATTTAATTAAATATAATTATTCTAAAGTGACATGTTATTCTGTGCCATGGGCATTACAGGGATTCCATATTGGGACCATGTTAACACACATACCCATCATCTGAAGGATGAAAATCAGTGGTGGGCAGTCTGGGGCCCACCAGCTGTTAAGGGCTACAATTCCTATTGTACCAAGTCAACGAACATCTGACTAGGCATGATGAGAACTGTAGTCCTCAACACCTGGAGGGTCTCAGGTTGCCTACCTCTGATATCCACACTCTCACAATGAAGCTGTATGCTAAATACTCCACAGTATAATGGCACTTCTGGAATAATTCACTATTAGTGGCTCAGTCATCAATCTAGCTGTTCTGAAATTACACATTCTAAAATACACAATTAGCAGTCACCATTATATACGGATATCATCAGCTATTTTGAAGTCTCATCTTAGAACAGCGGGACCGGTGTATAGTTAACCCTATGAGTGGCAGATGGGTGAACAATTAATTCATATAGTATAAAAAATACTGTGTTGGGGTGACCACAGAATGTATGGATTAGATGCCTTTTGGATGTGTGCTAGCCTGGTTGCTCAATATCCCCCTAACACTTGCAAAGCTGATGAATACAAAACATGCAGAGCATTCCCACATTCAACAGGACCTAGGACCTGCCCGTTGCTACAACACAGGTGTTAAGACCCATCAGAGAAGTCTTTTTTTTCATTTTATTCCTTCACCAAAACACTTCCAGAGCCATTTCACATATTTGAATATTAATTTCCCTATGCATATTAGCACTTAGAAACATATGGCTCAGGATGCGTAGGCTGCAGACACATAAGGTCATATCTACAGAGATGAGAGAAATTCTGGAGGAAAACAGTTGTATCCAAGGGCATAAATGACATTTTCCATGGACCTAAATGGGGTTTTTAACCACTTTGTGTAAAACATATTTTTGGGATACAGGCAAGTAGGATCAATGAAAAAGAAAGAAAAAATGAATTCTGGTGATTCAAGAAATATCATAGCTATGTCCTGGAACTGAAGCCTAGATTAAATTAAGTGTTATAATTGATTTTAATGAATAAATCCCCAATAAAGCCCATTTAGAAATCTGTAGAGTAAACCCTTGATAAAGTTATCAGCTACAGTGGAATTCAGGCCTAAATGTGGCCACAATTCCAAATGTTAAAGATCACTCATCACTTGTAGAGATGTCACACACACACACACACACACACACACACACACACACACACACACACACACACACACACACACACACACACACACACGCGCGCGCGCCTCGGCTTCAGTCCTTGGTGATCACCAACAGGCCAGGTTTGTAAGATATCCATGGAACAAACACAATGACTGAGCCTCCATCTGTTATCAAGCAAGGGTATGCTGAAAACCTGCACTGCTGGTGTCCCGTGGACAAACTGGAGCAATTAAGGGGGGATGAAAATGCTTTGCACACCTCTCTGGTCCTTAAAGGGTTCCTGTCAGATGATCATTTTGCTTCATAAAGTTTCCCTTTCAAACTGGTAATCGCACCCTTTTAACTGCTGGAGGCTGTAGATAAAGCTCTCCCTACAGTTACTACCAATGACATTCATGAATTAGTAGACAATGCTGCCTTGATTTAGTGAGTGAAGATAGTACTACATAGTGCTGGGATACTCTATGCCAGTGCTTCTCAGTCAGGGTGCAGTAGAACTTTGGTGTGCACCAGACATCCACTTAGGATGTCACATTCTTCTGTAAAGAATTTTACAAAAATGTACATTTATGGAAATAGTTATGACCAATGGATTTGATTTTATACATACAAATTATATATATATTATATAGTCCTTCATATGCGGTCTGCTGATTGATGTAGCAATTTATTTCCAGTCATGATTACTCCTGTCATGAGTACTGATGTAGCCCATAAGACTGACAAAGGAGGAAATCTGTACTGACTTCATTTATGGTGACGTTCATTTTAACTTAATGTAAACACGGTTAAATGATTAATGCAATCCTTTTTCAGATTTACACTGCCAAATTGCATCTTAACTTTCCAATGACGTGACTTACTGTACATGCAATTACGTCTCATCAACAATTTAAGACAATAAAATATCAAAACTTCAAACTTTTATGTTCAACCTACACCTTATTAAAAGATAATTTATTATAAAATAATGAATATATTTACGCCTAAATGCAAGGGAGAAGTAAGGCCTCCTAGTAAAAACCCCCACTTACCTTACCATGGCTAGAAAATCCTAATGGCCCCTAATAATTTTGCTCTTGTGACTTTGTTCAAGAGATACAATTTCCAATCAGCCCTTGTAGTGGACATGCAGGAACAGCTGATACCAACTCTGCCCACTGCAAAGGTAATCTTAACCATTTAACCCCCTTATGGACTGTGCGGCCGGCAGTTAAGGACAACAATGCATTTTTTTCACTAATGGATTCAGGGCTCCCCGAACAGCATGCAGCCACACTGGGAGCCCTGAATTCCATGACGTGCCAGAACCGTCACTGATCCTTAAGTGCAGGAAAGCTATGATGGTCCTGGCACATCATTGGTCCTTAAGGCAGGGCTCAAAATTTCTACTCGCCACTAGCCAATGGCGAGTGAAAATTTAGCCCTGGCGAGTAGAAATTCAGCCCTGGTGGTTATGTTATGGCATGCAGTGGCGAGTAACTTTTCAGGTCTGGCTAGTAGCAAAGGACTTCCAATATTAAGCCCTGCTTAAGGGGTTAAGCACCAATAAACCACAATACATTGCTCACCCTCCTCTGGTGCTTAGGGTTAAGTAGGTTCATGAACTTTTTCTGCTTCGGTCTGAAAAGAATTGCCAGCAACTATTATGTCCACTTATCTATGATATAATATCAAGGACTGACTGAAGATGTATCTTTTGAACAAAGGCAAAATTCATAAGGGCCATTAGGACTTCATGGCCATCGTAAGAGAAGTGTGTGCGTGCGTAGGGGTTATAATTAGGATGTGTTGCTCCTTTAAAATCCTGCATAGTGAAGATTAGTGTTATAGGAAGCTCTCTTTCACATTATAATCTCCTCTTCCTTGTTTTTGGAGGTCACCATTTTAAGTTACCAAGTGACAGAATAGGTGCCTTCCCCACTCCCCCCCAAAAAAGTGTGCAGGTATTTTTCTTATGGACAGTGTAACAGAACAATACTTTCTAGTTAAAACTTTATCCGGACAATCATAAAAAACGAGCACGAGACAAAAATAGTGCTTAAACAAAAGATAATCGACATATTAACAATCCGTGTGTGAAGACAAGAAGAGCTGGCTATTGTTGCTCTTTTTAAGGCTGGTACTCTGTGGCAGTGCTGTTAAGCCCTTTTACAATCTCAAAACATAAAAGTCAATAAGCCCACCATTTTGAATCTTTGAAAGTTCTTCACCAATTTTTGAAAACCAGCACTTCAGAATTAGTTGGCGCTATATAAATAAAAAATAATAATAATAATAATAATACCCCACGTGAAAAAAAGTATAAGCGCTGCTATAAAATGTTTGTGTTATTAATGATACTCACATCTTCATCACGATATTCTGCTTGGTAGGTCCAAAAATTCTCCATTGGGATCAGACTGTTGCACTGCTGTACACAGGAACTTGTATATAGAGAGCTCTACCCACAAATATGATGAAGAAGAGCATAGGTCTTGTTTACTTGGAGGCATTGTACTTGGACTCAATAATGCATGGCATACAGTAATTGGAGATAGGTTAGACTGCAGTTATTTGAGAACAGCTCAGTTACGTCCCGTTGAATTTTCCATTGAACTTTGTGTCATGATTATTTTCAGCAACTTGCACTGAACAAAAATACTCTTCGGCAATGGCTAACCAATTTATTAGTCTTGTTTAATTCTTTCTGTTTATATGCCTTAATACTTGAAATGTGTAAGCACAATCACAAAAAAAAAAAATCAGAGCAATAAGGTAAAAAGACCAAATTAAAAAAGGAAGAATAAATTAAACTGGATTAATCCACTTATTTGTTTTAAAGGGAAATTGCCACCTTTCAATCCTATTTACCATTAAACACAGTCGTAAAGGGAACTATACTGTACCTACAGAATAAAAAGGACCTTAACCCTTTGAGTGCCAGTATCTTTTCAATCCTATTTACCATTAAACAGAGCAGTAAAGGGAACTGTACTGTACCTAAAGAATAAAAAGGTCCTTAACCCTTTGAGTGTCAGAAAGGTATGCAAAGCATTGAGATGGAAGGTGTGACTGGTCACACATTCTCACAACAGACAACAGGCTTAAAGGGATAGTAATACTTAATATGTAAAAAAATATATGTTGTAGGGTTTATGTCCCCGAATAAAACAAGGGTACTCCCCCTGCTGAGAAATATTTTATTAAAAAATTATAACAGCTCAAACTTGAATTTTTTAGGTGCAATATCACAGTGGCCTGAAAATTTACAGTGGCGTCTTTGCTATACCATCCTATGGAGATTTATGGTCTACAGACCAGAGCAGTACATAGGCTCGTGTAGCAACAGCGCCACTGTAAATTTTCAGGCCACTTTTATATTGCACCTAAAAAATTCAAGTTTGAGCTGTTATAATTTTTTTATTAAAATATCTCTCAGCAGTGGGAGTACCCTTGTTTTACTCAAGGACATAAACCCTACAACATATATTTTTTTACATTTTAAGTATTACTATCCTTTTAAACATTTCCAAGCTACAGGGGCGTTCAACATGTTACAAAGCAATTATTGGACACCACTCTGGCACTCAAAAGGTTAACCTAAAGGAATAAGAAAATGAAGATCAGTAGGTAAAGAAAACTACAGATACATTTAATAGGTGAACTATCTCATGGCAAATAGGAACCTATTCTGCCCATCCAGTCTACCATTTTCCTATTTTGATAAAAAGCACAAAAGGACATACAAAATGCAAACAAAGAGAGGACGACCAATAGTGCTTTATCACTTATATCACACTTTTAAAATGAACATATAGGGAATGCACTAACGTGTGAGAATGGGCAGAGTGGGACTGCTCCCATGACACCCTAACAAGACTCGCTTTTGTGACTTCATTCTCCCAACTCCCTCAGGGTTTCACATTCTGTAAATTCTGTTCTCCCAAAGAACAAAAAAAAAACAAGCCTCCCCGAAACTGAAAATGTATTAAAGGGGAATATTCAGATAATAAAAACTTTTGTGCATGAGCTTTAATCCTTAAAACTAGATTAGTGCGTTTTTTTTTATTCTATTTACTTAATTTTGGAGATACAAAGACTTAAAATACTGCACTTCCAGCAGGCTCAGTTGCATGGTAAACAGAGCTTGCTGCAACGATAACCCACATAAATGCCACCATGAAGGGAAGCGTGAATGCGCTCTCTGGGGCAGCTGGGATGGAGGTGGGAACTCCTGCGGAACTGTGCTGCACAACGTGGAAGTGCAGTATTTTAAGTCTTCATATCTCCAAAAGTAAGTAAGTAGAATAAAAAAAGCGCTAATCTAGTTTTAAGAAATTAAAGCCTATGCACAAAAGTTATTATTATGTCAATGTTCCCCTTTAAAATAGTTATAAAAAAGAAGGTACAGTAAATGGCCAGCTAACACATTTCACAGCTTTATCAAAGCTACCATTAAGTTACAATGTCTAAATGCCTTATGCTAAAGAAAACCGGTATAAGTAAGAAAGTAAATTCCCACAACTCCAATTTATGTAAATATTAACCTCCTGGATGCTTGAGAGGTCTCAACACATTGTGAAGCAATGCATTTGGATAATTTCTAGCATTCAATAAATTAAAAGCCCAATTTACATAAATGGGAAATTTGACTTCTCCCCTATGGCACAATTGATTTTCTTCATTAATACCCCAGTTTCGCTTTGACCATAAGGCTTAAAGACCATATTCATCAATTTAAAGCTGAATAAATAAATTTTCCTTTTTTATTTAACCCCTTGAGTGCCAGAGGGGTATGCAACGCATTGCTTTGCAATGCATTGCCTATCCCTCTGTCAATCACAGGGTTAAATGGGACTTTTAACATCTGGAATGCGAGAATGGTTGCCAGCAGCACATTACTTTGCAATGTGTAGGCAGCCTCTCTAGCATTCAAGGGGTTAAAAGCACCATTTAAATCAGCAGGAAAGTATATCTATGCCTTGTGGTGCAGATGGCATCCTCTAGAATTGCTCTGCTTTTAGCTTGATAAATAAGGCGTTAGGTCTTGAGGAGTTTAATATGCATAGGGAGTGATGACAATGAATGTAATTCAATCCATAACCATGTTTCATACAGGGGTTTAGGTCATCTAATGCCTATAGGACTGCAGTACTCAAGAAACAAGGAATAAATCCGTAACATTAACTACATTATTTACAGCCTGTATCACTGGGGTTTTTATAACCTAAATCAATCACAGGTTTTCAACATAGCCAAGTCAATATAATGCCCAAACCTTGGGAAAAAATACAATGAATTATTTTGGAAATTAAAATGTAAGAACAATATATATATCCTAATTTTTAAAGGGCAAATTGAGGTCATCTTTATTTAATAATGGATATTTATGTATATCTATCTATATGTAGAAAATAAGGGTGAAGCGTTCAGTATTATTAATCCCTTTGGGTGCTAGATAACTCTGCAATTAATTCAAAGCCATGATACATGCTTTTACCCCTTTTGTGTTCTATAGAGGTGCCCAACACATTGCTTTGAAATGCTGTGGACACCTTTATGGCAAGTTATAAATAATTCTGCAAAACTTGAGTTGCCATGTCTTTAGGTCCAGTGTTCAAAATCCCCCTGAAATGTTCATACCTCACAACATTTCAAGTGGCCAAAAAGGAACACTTTTGTTTTTGTATAGAACATATAGCTCATTTCATGTTTTTTAGATTCCAGAAAATTAAGCAATAAAATAATATTTCAGTGGCCCAGTGAAATATTCATACCTCCCAACATTTCAAATGGCCAAAGAGGGGCACTTTTGTTTTAGGTGGTGTTGCTGGGGGTGTGGCTGGTGGGTGGGGCATTACCAAGAATTTTTGTCATTTCATGACCTATTGACACTTCTTTGTGCAACTGAATAAATAGTTTAGAGCAATACCAAAGTATACTAATTTATATACCCATACACTGAAGTTTAAAAAAACATTATTGTGTGAGTGTATTGCTATGGAGCAATTTGATACATTTATATTTATATATATATATAAAAACACACACATATACATACATGCACACACACCACACAGTCTGATCTCCTAAAAAGGTCAACAGGGTGGGAAAGTGGGACAGAGGGATTTGGGTCTTAAAGAGGGACTGTCCCTCCTAAAAAGGGACACTTGGGAGGTATGAATGTATCCTGCATGTCCTGAAACACATAAAAATAAATGAGACTTTAAGGCCTATTTCAGTGCCCAGGCCACTACTACTGCCTATACTCATCATTCAGGCTTACACTTATTTTTTAGTATAGAATGCATAGCTCATGCCATGTTTTTTATATTCCAGAAGATTAAAGGGATAGTAATACTTAAAATGTAAAAAAAAATATGTTGTAGGGTTTATGCCCCTGAGTAAAACAAGAGTACTCCCACTGCTGAGAGGTCTTTCATTCAAAAGTTATTAATTTTCAAAGTTTAATTTTTTACGTGCAATATCACAGTGGCCTGAAATTGTACAGTGGCGCTGTTGCTACACCATCCTATGGAGATTTATGGTCAACTGACCAGAGTTGTCCATAGGATCGTGTAACAACAGCGCCACTGTGCAATTTCAGGCCACTGTGATATTGCACCTAAAAAATTCAACTTTGAAAATTAATAACTTTTGAATGAAAGACCTCTCAGCAGTGGGAGTACTCTTGTTTTACTCAGGGGGATAAACCCTACAACTTATTTTTTTTTACATTTTAAGTATTACTATCCCTTTAAGCAATAAAATAACATATCAGCAGCCCAGTGCAAGTTCACTGATGAATCAGCACAATACCATCTGCTTAATTCAATTAAATGCACAATGTTAACTTCACAATTTTAGGACTGAATATATTGCAGAAAATTTCCACTGCAGAGTGTTTTTATGTCGTTTTAAGTCACAGAAGCGCCTCTTTGTTTAGGAGGGTAGAGAGCATGCAAGCTGTGCTCTTTTCAGTTTCCTGGTTAATTTATTCTAAAGTTCATTCTGCACCTGAAACCTGTTCAATAATGTAAAGCAGACTTGTTTTCTACATTATTAATTATGGATTAGCAGCACATTAGATGAGACCAATGACACAAAACTAGTTTAATATTAAGACATTAGCAAAAAAACTAAGCAAGTCTTTGGAAACAATCTTTGCATAGATGAAAGACAGTTTATTTTGTTAACATTTTAACCTGGCATTTAAATAGTTCTAATGCAGTTTGAGGTAAAGTGTTAAAAGGATATGCCCTACATTGTTTTGAAAAGCTTTTCCTGGTCATATTAGATTAGCTGGTAATCAGTAAGTCACTTAGACACACTCACCAGTCATAAGTGATGATACTGCATGAATGGATAGGAAGAACTCAGTATATACTGTATAGTTTTATTATACAGGCATTGTGCAGTAATCAGGAGTGGGTGGGGCAGACATCTACTAGACTGAATTGTGATCCAATATGTAGTAGACATACCAATTAACGCCTTGGCTGCTATAAACATCCCAAAAGCATTGCTTTACTATGCGCTGGAGATATCATCAACATCCTAGGGATTAATGTAGTTCCTCATCCACCACTGTAAATTAATTCCCAGTGGTAGTCTCTATATAAGTTTGAGAAACAGTTAAGACAAGCAGAGCTTGATTCAATGATCTGTGCTAATTCCAGACTTTGGCCTGAAATCTCTAATACATGCTAAATCAACATGCTATGTGTGCTGTTCAACAGAATTCCTTAGCTTCAGGATAGCACATGCAAAATCCTAGTTCTAGCATATACCAGCAACACTTTTAAACTTAATTGAAAAGTAACATGCCTACATTTACGCATATAAACAGAACATCCAATAACATCCAAAGAAAACTGTTGATTGCCAATTAAGTTCACTGTTGTCACAGAATTCACCCTACAGCCGATTAGGCTACAAATAACCCTACAACAAACAAGACAAACGCCCAACAGAAACACAAGAAAAAAGGCCACACTTTGCCTGTCATCGTTAGGTATAGAGCCATGGCACAGGCTCTAAGAATGGTCGAGTCACAACAAAACAGAGGAAAATACGAAAGAGCAAGAATATTGGAGTCAGAAGGAGGGAGTCACATTAGGAATAACACAAATTTTCTGTACACAACACAAAAACAATTAATCCACCATCACAAACACACCACATTTTCAAGTGAGATGGAGCACCAACAACTGAGTGCGGAAGATGAAGGAATGTCCGTGGGATCAAGTGAGGTTGAATGTATTTATGTGAGCGAGGTCAAGTGTAGTATGAAAGAGCTAGTGGGAAGGAAAAGGAGCAGGGAGAGAGGGAGTAGAAGAGATGGCAGGAAGAGGAATGGGGAGAGGAGCTAGACTGCAGGAAAGGGTGCAGGAGGGTCCTAGTCAGGTAAGTAGGAAGAAAGGGACAGAGAGGCCCAGGGGGAGAAGGAGTAAGGATAAAGGTAGGAGAGTGGCAAAAGACACACAAGAGGATTGACAGGTGGGTATGTTGTATCCTTACAGGTAGAGGTGCATGTGATTATACAGTTGTGTATATGTGGATGTGTGAAGTCTGATGGTTTTTGGGGCTTGATTGGCTCTATTAGGTATCTGGGGATGGGCTGTGGTGTTTTAATACTTTGTGTGGTGTGGAAAGGGTTAATCTTTCTATGATCCCCCCCTTCCAGTGAGCATGTGCCATGTGCCGGTTTTCAGTTTGTAAAGTGTGTAGAAATTGGTTTAGCGCATCTAGTTGATTATATATGTAGTGATTTGATGGTCTGAACTTTATCCATTTACCATGTGCTAAGTGTCAGCATAGGTAACTGCATCGTCAAGCAGGTATAGCTTTCTACTGATTTCTATGATATGTTCTTTTAGTGGCTTTGGTCTAAAATAAGCACCCATTGTTTTCAAGTAGACAGGTCATTGAATAGCTTACATGGCAGAAAAATAAAAAATACAATAAGAAAAGCTCTCAAAAACTATGAAAACTACAAAAAATAAAATGTTTTTATATATATAGTGTTAGTCCTAAATAGTCCTTCAAAAAAGTGGTTGGCCTCAGACTTATTACAGGCACTGCTGAGTACCAGATATATGCGAATTACTAGAGGCCCTTAAGTGTGTGCGCTTTTTTTTTTGCTTCCATGGCAGTTTAAACCACCAGTTTAGATTAGCGCAGGTCATTGAATCGAGCCCATAATATGGCAAATTATATTGATTCTTCTTCTCCCATAAGCAGAGATCTGCAGTGTGACTAGTGAGTGAATGGGAGTATATTAAGTTATGGGCACTGTTGCAATAGCTGTTAGACATCTAACTATAGTTACAAGTTACTTTCCTATTACTCTTAACTGACCTTTTACTTTGTCTTAACGAAGCAGCCAAACAATGATACAAAAATATCAACTTGAAAAATGAATATGAGTTAACACTTGGGTATTACAAGAAGTACAAGCTGGCTGTACATAAATTCATTGAAATAAATGACTTAAGTAGCATTGATTTGTCTTTCTTTTGTGTTTTATTAAAGGTTTTGTAGAACGTTATTATTATTATTATTATTATTATTCTTTATTTATATAGCGCCAACTAATTCCGCAGCGCTGTACAATTGGGGAATAGACATACAGAGGTATTAAATAGTACAATCAGATGTGTAGAACAGGAGGATCAGAGGGCCCTGCTCGTGAGAGCTTACAGTCTAGAGGAAGGTAGGTTTGATACAGAAGGAGTAAGTGCTATTGTGTTTAAGTGCCTCCTGCCACATGAACTGCCAGTCAGTGGGTGGGAGTGAGAAGTGCCATTGAGTGCAGTAGTCCGTGCAAGGGGTGAATCTTGGTGATGATGTTTATGGAGGCAGTTGATAGGCCTCCCTGAAGAGGTGAGTCTTCAGGGAGCGTCTGAAGATTTGAAGGCTGGGGGAGAGTCTGATGGGGCGGGGGAGGGAATTCCACAGCTCAGGTGCAGCACGGGAGAAGTCCTGTAGGCGGGAGTGGGAGGATGTGATAAGAGCTGTGGAGAGCAGAAGGTCATGTGCAGAGCGAAGATGGCGGGCGGGAGTATATTTGGAAATGAGAGATGAAATATAGGGGGGTGCAGTGTTAGTGAGGGCTCTATAAGTTAGCACCAGAGTTTTGAATTCCATAATTTCTTGCTGCACTTTATTTTTCCCAACATATACAGGTTACATACACAATATATTATTATAGTCTAGTGTCTTTGTGCAGTTTGTTTTTTCCTCTTTAACAATGAGGATATGGGAACTTCAGAATGTTGAAGTCTGTTAAGTGAAACAATATGAAAGGCAGCAAACATCACACAAATGATACATTTCACCCTTTCAGTGCCAAAGAAGGATATACATGAACACCCCTCTGGCTCACTATAATGCTGTACTAAGCAGAACCAGATATGCTGTGTAGCAAACAATCAGCACATGGGAAACAAATAAATATTCCCTCAAATTTTAATGGGGCTTTTAACCTGTTCAATGATAGAAAGGTCTCCAACTCATTATGAAGCAATAGTTTGGATACCACTCCCACATTAACCCATCAAGTGACAGAGAGGTGTGTAACACATTGCAAAGCAATGAGTTTCACATCCTCAGGTCCTTAAAGGTATACTCCTACCTCCTCTAGACCTCCTTTGAGGAATACATAGTATTAAAGAACACATAATATGCTTTAATACCATGTATTGCTTGTTCCTATAACAAATACATTTGAAACTATGAGCTTTTGCTATAGATTGTGTGGCTGCTTCTCTAGCCATTAGCTAAAGCATTAAGAAGACTGGGAGAGCTTGGGAAGTGGATGGAAGGATGCACAGACTGTGTGTGCACTGGTCTTGCCCCCTCATGACATCATTATGTACTCCTCCAACAAGCAGAGGTGTGAGGATTTAAAATAGTAACACTATTTCAGTGTCGTATGAGATTGAGGCAGCCTGCCCCTGCCTACTACTACATTCAGACTGGGTTAGAAGGCACCACTGTGGGGGCACCATGTGAAGAAACATCAGTCAGGGTAAAGAGGCTGTACCCTCACTGGTTTTGAGGGAAGGCTCTGCACTAGAAAACAATGGCACAAAACAATGTATACATTCATAAATATAAACATGCAGCCTGTCAGAAGGCATAATATTAAAGCACACAAAGAGGAACTATCACCACTATACAAGTTTACCTTATTGTAATCCTTATCTAGCGATAAGCTTAAATCATTGGTTGGTTTTGTTAAAAAAAAGCATGCTGTGGCGAAATGTACATTATTAAAAATGAGCCTATGCCTTACTTCTGTACAGACTGCGGGTACGGCTCTGCACCTCAGCCTGTCAATCTTCTTCTGTTCCTCCCCATGTATGGTCGCGTTCCGACCTCCTCTGATGATGGAGGATTCCTCCTTGTAAGCTTGTTTGAGATTCCTTTGTAATGAGATTCTTTTGTCATATGATCCTAAAACTACAATGATTTTTCACAAGTAGTGCACAGGGGCAAAGAGCCAAAAAAAAACCAAAGCCCTTATCTGTTTGCATTTAGAGCTTGCATGATTGAAACAGGAAATAATTAACCTTTTGCGTGCCAGAGGGGTCTGCAACATATTGCTTTGTAATGTGTTGCGTACCCCTCTGGCACTCAAAGGGTTAAAAGTTTAGGAAACGAAGAGGACATCACCTTCTGAGGACCAGAGGGATGCGGAAAAGTATTGCAAAGAAAGGCATTGAGCACACCTCTGTTAATAAGACAGACTATCAAGAAAAACCTTAGAATACAGGTACATCCCAATAAATGTCTTGTCCAAACAGAAGGAAAACCAATGGACGGCAGCAGCATTGTGCGTGATTAAAATATTCCTACATTTTCTTAACTAAGCCATGGGCTTCAAAATTCTGAAAACATCTCTGGCTCATAGTTGATCAACTGCCTAAATATTGCATACAAACAGCTGTCAGTGGGGAAGGGTGTCCATGGATAGCAGTCAGCAAAAATTCCCTCTTATGCTTGGTAAGTAATAGGCTTTAGTTGTCCATCTCATCAGGAGTTGTCATACTCTGCATCCTGTCACTGGTTCCTTTCCTAGTAGAGTTTGCACAGATTAAACAACATGGAGTCCTGATCCCAGAAGAATGTTAATCTCTTTAACCTAAACATTTCTGTGTACAACACTGTATGTTTTCACAAGTTTTTTTTTTTTTTTTTTAATCTTGAAAAACAAGTAAATCCCTTACAGTTGCAGTGAATGCATGATCGGCTGTTACCAGTGTTTCAGGCTATATGAATGAATTGTTTTGGAGATCCAGGTTAAATTAAATTAGCAAATTATAAAAGCAGGCTAAGAGCTGATATGTAAGATTCAGACTACAAGAAATGATGGAATTGGACATTCAGGCTATATATGATTTCTAATTAGATTGTAAGTTCCTTGGGGCAGGGTCACTTTCCCAGTGTATGATTCTCTTTGCTGCACTTTCCCCCACAAATAATGCAATGATCACACTTTAGCCTAATGATCTTAACCCAGTTTTGTATTTTTGTATTGTACTATTACAACTTCTGCAAAAGAGCTGTGTACATGTATGGCGCTGTATAAATAAAGATAGATACATACATATAAAATGAGTGGCTAAGAGATTCAGGCTACATGAAATTATTGGACTGGAGAATCAGGTTACAAAAAGGGAATTGTACTGGAGATTCATGATAGAAATGAAATGAAGATGTAAGCTACATGAAGGGACTGAACTTTGGGTCAGTGGTGTAATTAATCATTGGAGGGCCCCGGTGGCAACGTTTGTTTGGGCCCCTAATAAAAATATTTTCATAGATGCATAAGTAGACCCTGCTGGACCCTGGGGCAGATGGAGCCACTTGCTGGGTCCTGGCTTAGCTTCATCACCTGTAATTCTACTTCTGGTTTGAACCCAGACTGCATCACTAGATACTTCAGAAAAAGACAATGGCATTTCATGGCTCAAAAATTATGGGTCAAATTACTTTATTAATCTCTTGAATGCTAGTGAGGGCTCCATCATATTTCTTAGCAATGCCATGGATAAACCTATAGCACCCAAGGAGTTGATGGACATTATTTAGAGGGAAACTAACTTTACCATAAAGGGCAAAAGAAAACTCATATTGGGTTAAATGGTGTTTTAACCCTTTTAGTACCAGAAAGAAATCCAGCTAATTTTGTTGCACTCAAAGGGATAACTACCTGAATGTTTCACAATGTATTGGAGACCTCTCAAGCATTCAAAGGGTTAAAAGCACCATTATATCAATGACAGTTTTGGAAATGTTTGTTCCCACTGACCCACAATTTCTCTAGTTTGTCTTTATACATAAAGCCCAAATGTAAAGTAATACACTGGAGAGCTCTCTAACATTAAAAGCTACACTTAATTCAATGGCATTTTTTGGTTTGTGGAAGAATTGCTACACTTTGGCTTTATACAGAAGGCCCAATGTGTTTTCCACAAATTGATATGTTGACATGTCTCTTCAGTTTCAAAGCAGAGCAGCAGCCTTGAATCCAATTATTTAATCCAGCTAGTTCTCAGTCTACACCAATCACTCAGAGGTATACAGCTGAAGGTTACATATGTGCAGTCAGCAGACACAGGTAGAGTTAATAAGGAAAAGAAAAAAAAACAGCTTGGTTTTCCAACTATGAACTATTTGAAATGTCAATTCTATAAATGAAACGCAAAGGAGGAAACTGCAATATTTTGTTTCCCTCCGTAACAATTTCACGGACAATTCCTTTACAAATGTGGTCATTTTTTATATACCCACCCTACTGGAAATCATTTTAACTGTACAATATAACCACATCCGCATACCATGGGCCTTGTGCAGAAAGTTAACCCTTTGCCAGAGGGGTATGCAAAGCTTTGCTTTGCAATGCTGTCACAGACATTGCCATAATGGGGAGGAAATGGTTAATTTTTCTTTTAAACCAAATTCTCTGAAAGTCTGTTTTTAAGATGTGTGTAATGACTCCATTTTAGAGACAAAAGGGGCCTCTCTTTACCTAGATGGGAGCAAAATAGCTGAGCGAGTGTTAGGGTTATTAATGACGTTGTCCCAGACAATAAGGTATAAAAGAAGGTTTATTATCTTATGAGAAAATCTAAAAGTCTGGGAAGAAGATATACTCCCATGTGAGAAAGTCTGACAGAATGACATATTTATATGACATCTAATGTCCTCTTCAATACATCACTGATGACACAAAAATGATCATATCTAAAATTTTTATGTGGAGTAAGAGCGACATCTCCAGGCTAAATAGCGTTATTATTTGTGCTTTGGAATTTTTCCATAATAATATGAGTGATGTCACTGCATAATGAGATGGATCTCTATCCAATCAGAGGAGAATCTGATAAGGGTAATTTTACATTTTAAATATATAAGTTTTGAGAGAGAAGGGGCTTCTTCCTCTTGGTTCCTGGCTCTTCAATTCCTGCTATGTTTTCCTGAAATATACCTGGCTACCTGCTAAAGAAATCCTAAGAAATCCACACTTATTGGACTGGTAACTATATATCTTTCCTTATTTAAGTTCTGCAAAATTCAGAAGCAAATATATATTTCTTCTATATTTGAAGAAACTTAAGTTTTCTTATAATTTGTCTTAATTGAACTGGCCAACCATTTGGGATCAATTAAAATAAGCTATATTAGCTGTAGTAATTCTGATTTAAGTGGAATTCATTAATTTATTGGTAAATTGTTATATTTTGCCAGATAAGTCTAATATAGTTAAATAGCTTGGTTTATATATTAGTTAATATAATTCTTGGTATTTCTAGAATAATATACTGTGATCCTGGAAAGTTTATATAGCTAATATTGATCTGGGGAATTCTTTGAATTCATTTATTAACCGTTTAACTGCTATTTGTCTATTTAATTTGTGTTGTTTCTTTGGATTTTTTTGTGTGTGTTTTGGGACTAAACCTTTGTACAGTGATAAGTTTATTTAAACCTCCCACTAGACAAAAGAAGTCGCCATCTTAGGTGTGGCATCTTATATTTCTAAATAGATTAACCCTTAAAGTACCATACAGGTTTCACATAGGATTGCTATGGTCATGTTTACGATATATGTTGCATGAAGTTTGGTATACTGTCTAGACATATATTAATGGATTGATTCTAAATATATTCTTGGTATTATCTATTATTGACTATATTAAATATATATATATTAAATGCAGTTTATATGTTTTATTGAGAAGGTATGCAATATTTGAAATCTGTAGATAATTAAATTATTGTGATTTAAAACTGGGATTTTATTCCCGTTAGTTTCTCTAAATTTGGTTATTATATATGGTATAAGGAAATTGTCAGAGGACCTGGCATAATATTAAAGCTTGCTCACCTGACAACCTACCTTAAACCTCAATTAGCATAGTTTATACAGTTTCTGGGGCAGAGGTTTTCATATATGCTGCTGCCAACTGTATTTTAATTAATTGTAAGGATCAATTATCCTTTTCTATGCTGCTGAGTTCAATTATTGTTATATAATATCTCTGAATATACCAATGTGTGGTTAACCCTTTAATTGCTGTAATGCTAATGGTGATATTTGTGGTTTGAGTTATATATATATATATATATATATATATATATATATATATAATTGCTGGTCACTCATTTATATCATTGTTGTTTACACTTTATATATAGTATATTGTATTTAATAAATTATATATATTTTTGCACAAATATGCAGGGTTGATTATTTTAAACAATTCTTTACTGTGAAGTAGCGTGTCAATACCTAATACAGTGTAAAGTTCTCAAATTTTATTTTATCTATTTATGTGAAGGTATCTAACCTAATAGGTTCTCTTGATTAACCCTTTCATGGATATTACCTTCGACAATGCGTTGTGTACCCCTCTGGCATGCAAAGGGTTAACATTCTGCATAAGGCCTATGGTATGCGGATGTGGTACCCATCTGACACGCAAAGGGTTAAAGAGCTGAAATTCTGCAGCAAACAAGCTGCTCCATGGAGGACAATTAGTCATCTTCATTGATTTCAAAGGCCCACCATTTTACTTACTGTGGCCAAAAAAATCCATTGTCCCCTATGATATCTGCCCTTGTGCCTTTGCCCCACAGAGAACATCTTCAGACATCCTCGATGTGGTAGAATAGATGCTACCAGAATCACAGGATACAGACTCTGCTCACTGCATATGATAATCCTAGCACTTCAAGTGCTGGGGGGGTATGCAACGCATTGCTTTGCAATGCGCTGCATACCCCTCTGGCATTCAAAGGGATAAGCTTTTAAGGACCAAAGCCATGTGCAACAAAAGGGTTAAGTAGGCTTGACAATTGCTATGTCTGCCTCCATGGACATAACATTAGCCCTGGAAGGTATCTCTCAAATAAAAGGTACAAGGGAAAATTTCAGAGTGGCCATTGCGATTTTCTTGCCATAGTATGGTGAATGGGGGTTCCCTATGGAAATGTCGTCCACTATTGGGTGATCAACCAAAAGGCGCATTAAACATGTCGCCGGGTTGAAATGGCCACATTAACAATATCACAAGCTGCACAAAGTGTGCATCATAACCTGGATACATCAGAATGTCTCCTCTGCTGCCTACTGCTCCACCTTTCCCCACAGTGCACTTTCCTCCGCATTCATTTGATTTTAATCTCTATAGAGCCATAAGGCAATCAAGACATTCATTTTGAATGTGCAGAAAACCCAAAGAAGAGCAGTTCTGAGTCAAAACACACTGGGGAACAAATATATATTTCCCAAATACCCATTCATTTAAAGGGGGCTTTTAACTACTTGAGCGCAAGAGAAGTCGCCAAGAGACCTAACCAGCATTCAGTGGTGAGCCTTCTATAAATCAATGTGAATTTGTGTTCCCACTGGTCCAGGTGTAACAGATTCGTCGCACAATTGCTCTACATTCGAATATGTTCATATTCACCTTAGTTTCTGCATGAAGCGCAATGGCTAAAGGTAGAATAGAAATCGTTGTGTGTTTGTATATTGAATAAATGATCTGATTTATATTCATTTATAATGTTGCAATGCGCACCCATCTACTCCTTAAACCTCTGAGTGCCAGTGCAATGCGTTGGGTACCTCCCTGGCACTCAAATGTTTAATAGTTTACATAAAACATTGGGTGTCTTATGCACAAAAGAAGTGCAGAGCCATTCTGGGCAAACCAACCGCACCATAAATAATTACCACAGTCGGGTTCTCTAGGACCATTCCTACTGCATCAGATGCTCAGTGTCGGCGCCCTTTGTCTGTTCTGCCAATATTTAATCCAGGATGTTCAATGCAAATCCAGTCCTTTCTTTTTATGAGCTTCTCCATCACTAGGGGGATTAATTTCTATTGTCAAATGAGGTTACTTCTTATGAGTTTCTCCGGCACTAGGGAGTTTACAAATTAATGTGGAGGACATCGGGGAGAGGTGGAGTAGCAGGCAGTAGAGGAGGTATTCTGATGCACACTATGTGCAGTTTGAGATATTGTTAATGCAGCCAATTGAGCCCAGTGACATGTTTAATATGCCGTTTGGTTGGTCGCCCAATAGTGATTGACATTTCAAAAAGGATACCAATGTTATTATTATGAAGTCTTACTTCTATTTTCCTCCCTTGAATGCTAGGAAGCATTGTGTGATGCAATAAAACGGAGACCTCTTTAGCATTCAAGGAGGAAAAAACCCCCCATTCAAATCACTGATAATTTGGGGGATATTATGAAAACATCATTGCACAGTTAATGGGCACATCTCCTGGTTTAGCACCCGCATAGTTAATATTGCACCCCCTCCCCCCATTCTGTCACTCACATAGTTAATGGTACACACCCTTCCACATTCTAGCACTCACATACTTAATGGTACACAACACTCCCCATTCTGACACTCACATAGTTAATGATGCACACCCCCTCAACATACATCCATTCTATAATTAAGTTAACAATTTAGAAATGTTGTCAGGTAAGAGTATGACAGATTATAATCGGGCTGGACTTATCTGAACATCCTGTTATTCTTGCTCCTGTAAAGCAGTGCATTCAGTTACATGATGCAGATACTCTTTGTAAATCAGAATTCCCGATACCTTTGCAAGAAGCACAGTATGATACTATATTTATCGTATTAGATCTATTAATCAAAGTCTGATGGCTGTAGCAAGCTAAGGCTAATGACACAGCTGTTTAATTATTAAAGGTAAATATCCAATTACTTGCCACTTAATTCTGTTGTCCTCAGAAAAATGTAACTGGCTCTCTCCCCACCCCCTTTACTTTTGAAGCCAAGAAAGCTTAATAAATAAAATGTCATTCTAATACTGAATGGTTTCCCCCTCCGGATCCATTTTCTTTGCATACCCTTGGATGACTGAGAGGTTTCTATTGAAATGCACTGGAGTCCTAATCTAGCATCCAAAGCGTTAGGATAAATTCCCCTTGCAACTTGAACAGTTACAATATAGCTCATTTGAAGCCACCTTTATTGGAGATATAAAATAAATGGGCAGCATAAAAGAGGATTTCAGTCTTACTTGTTAAAGTGATTGTAATGTTTCACAAAAACAGCAGCTCCAATTAATCTTCATAACAACTGAGCCATATAGAGTGTTATTTCAATACTGTGAGAGTTGTAGTTCAAGAGTATTTGAACGATAAAGTTTCCCGCCCCTTTTACCTAGTGTAAGCCCCCACCCCTCAGATGTGGAATCCAGTCCATAGACCAGACAGCTCACATCAAGGGTCAATATTCTACTGTGAGAACAATGAAAATCCTGCCCCACATTGACAGGTTTTTCCGCTTTTTCCCTTATGTTAATTGAAGACTGGCTCTCACTGCAATCCACCTGGACACTCCCTGCTGCTCTTAGGTGAGCAGTGTTATATCAGTAAAAGGGGCGGGAGGAGAATACTTTATCATTCAATTACTCTTGAACGACAACTCTGACAGAACTGAAATAACCCTCTCCAATGCCCAAATACTATGATGATTAATTAGAGCTGCTTTTACTATGAAACATTACTATCTCTTTAAATCCTTTTCTCTTAGTCCATACAGGTTACTGGTAACTTTGGGTAGGCGATCAGCCCCTTTAAGTATGCAGGAACAATTCTGAGAAGTGACTGCTGGGTGGAGCCTACCTCTTCTCCTTAGCTTGCAGCTAGCCAATCCCCATCCAGTAAGATTTGAAAACTAACTATTGACTAGGTAGTAAGAAGGTAAAGGAAGACTCCTGTGAGCATGAACCCGAAAGGACCCCCACGTTCTGCCACAGGAGAGCCAAGCATGGTCCATTCCACTCCCCCTTCTCTTGCCCCTTCCATTCCACTTCCCCTTCTCTCTCCCCTTCCATCCTATTCCTCCATTTCCCTCTCCCTTCCATCCTACTCCCCAATCTCTCTCTTCCTCCCTACCACTGTACTCATCCCATCTCTCTCTCCCCCTTCCACTGTACTCCTCCCATCTGTCTCCCCCTTCCATCATACTCCCTCATCTCTCTCCACCTTCCACCGTACTCCCTCTCCCACTCCTCCATCTCTCTCCCCCTTCCATCGTACTCCCTCATCTCTCTCCACCTTCCATCGTACTCCCTCTCCCACTACTCCATCTCTCTCCCCCTTCCACCCGTCTCCCCATCTCTCTCCCTCTTCCATCCCCCTCCCCCATCCCTCTCCCCCTTCCATAGTACTCCATCATCTCTCTCCCCCTTCCATCGTACTCCCTCATCTCTCTCCACCTTCCATTGTACTCCCTCATCTCTCTCCATCTTCCATCGTACTCCCTCTCCCACTCCTCCATCTCTCTCCCCCTTTCATCCCATTTCCCCGTCTCTCTCCCACTTTCATCCCACTTCCCATCTCTCTCCCCCTTTTATCCCACTTCCCATCTCTCTCCCCCTTCCACCCCCTCCCCATCTCTCTCCCCCTTCCATCTCCCTCCCCCATCTCTCTCCCCCTTCCATCTCCCTCCCCCATCTCTCTCCCCCCCATCTCCCTCCCATCTCTCTCCTCCTTCCATCCCCCTCCCCCATCTCTCTCCCCCTTCCATCTCCCTCCCCCATCTCTCTCCCCCCCATCTCCCTCCCATCTCTCTCCTCCTTCCGCCCCCCTCTCCCATCTCTCTCCCACTTAAGTCCCCCTACCCCCATCTCTCTCCCTCTTCCATCACCCTTCCCCATCTCTCTCCCCCTTCCATCCCCCTCCCCCATCTCTCTCCCCCTCCCCCATCTCTCTCCCCCTTCCATCCCCCTCCCCCATCTCTCTCCACCTTCCATCCCCCTTCCCCATCTCTCTCCCCCTTCCATCCCCCTCCCCATCTCTCTCCCCCTTCCATTCTACTTCTCCATCTCTCTCCCCCTTCCATTCCCCTCCTCCAACTCTCTCCCCCTTCCATTCCCCTCCCCCATCTCTCTCCCCCTTCCATTCCCCTCCCCCATCTCTCTCCCCCTTCCATTCCCCTCCCCCATCTCTCTCCCCCTTCCATTCCCCTCCCCATCTCTCTCTCCCCCTTCCATTCCCCTCCCCATCTCTCTCTCCCCCTTCCATTCCCCTCCTCCATCTCTCTCCCCCTTCCATTCCCCTGCTCTCAAAATGGGTTGGCATTAGTTTTTTTTAGTATTTATCATTTGTTTTATCTCAGTTTTTCTGCTGGGACTGTTTGAGAAATATTCCAATAAGTCTATGACATGAGCATAAAACAGAATTGCATGCACATTTGTTTAAATGGGACAGAGTATAAACATAGTAGTTACTCTGAACATTAACAAAAGTATAGGAATCAGTTATGTAGATCAAAAGACTAAGAACACTGCACATACTTACATCTCCACCCAGTGGCCTTTGGTCATCACAGTCCTTGGTCGGGCTGATGTCCTGTCTCATCACCCAAATAGGTTCCTTTGGCTCATCAGGAGTGTAAGGGGAACGAATTGTCCTTGTCTTTACTTCCTCAATGGCCTCCTTAATGTCCTTGATGGCCAGTGAGATGGCATCCCTCTTCTCCTTACTGTATCTCTGAACTACCTCCCCTGTATTGGCAGCAGTCTTGGAGCCAGATGACAAGCTACCATTACTAACATAGCTACCAACTTTGTTAGGCTCCACAATGTCTAGATTTTGTTCTGATTCTGGCATATCCTCTGCTGCTTTGTCTAGGCTTTGAGAACTCATGCTCTGTTTGACTTCTGCTACAATCTGATCAATGTCTTCCTCTTGCTCATAACTGTCCATCCTTGGGTAAGGAGCAAATTCTGCTTCTTTTTCAGGGCTGTCAGACTCTCCATCAGAACGCTCATCATAATGATGGAGGCGGGCACCAAGTGCTTCCTTACGATAGTTGTCAGCTTCCTCTCTTTCCTGCTCATAAAGTCTGAGGCCTTCCCTAATATCCAGATCAGGAGTGTCTCCTATTTCCTCATACACATGCTCTTGCAGTCCATAGTCTGCATAAGGTTCAGCATACTGTTCATCATCTCCTCGGTGGAATAGCCGATGTGTATAGACATAACCAGAATATGCTGCATTTATAGCCTCCTCCTGATCCAAACCATGAAAGTGTAAATGGTTGGGAAGAGCCCGGTTATGCAATGCCTCGCCATGTTCTGCCTCTGCATTCTCAGTGTACTCTTCTGCCTCTGGCCTGTACTGAATAGCATAGGCACTCTCATCTTCATTTTCCTGAGCTCTGTCCAGATCATATCCATCTACTTGAGCTGCAATGACATCCCCCTCAGCAGTATCAGTGTGATTGTGGAAGCCACTTTCTGTGCTGGCAGATCTGGCAAGAGTACCCTCTTCTTCTTGCCCAGACTGTCCCTCCTGCTCCTCAGATGTCTGCCGTGAGCTAGGAGAGGCATATGTATGTTGCTCTTCCTCCACTTCCAGATGCTCAAAGTCAGCCTCCACCGACTCATTGATGTCTGCATTTCCAGGCTCATCACTCACATCTACCTCTTGAGATAAGTGGTTCATGGCAAGTTCGCAAGTATTAGATATTTACTGTATAAACATCTTCATTCTGTACTGAAATAAAAAGAAAAACTGTTGTTATAAAGAACATGGGGTTAAAGAACTCACAAATGATTTGCATTAAAGTCTTAAGAATGTAGACTGGAGAAATATAGATATGTCTAAACATCCTGTTATGTTCTGTTAACTTGTCTAGATGCGCCATTAATGCCTGCTAACACTAAACCTGTTTGGACTTCTCAATCTGGCTGCATTTCAGTTTAATGCCCTGAAGCCAAGTAATCCCATTATTAAGCAGCATTCACTCATAGCTTCCCAAATTCCTGCATTTTGCCATCTATTTACTCACAAACAATTCCATCAGAATGCAATGGACACTGCAGGACACTAATATAATGGTTATAAACACAGCGGCATGCACAGCTTCAAAGCATGTCTTAGCAACAAATAAATAAAATCATTGGAAGGCTAAGGTTGACAAGTATTGCTCAGACATATAAAAATAATGGGAACATTTTTTTATACAGTATATACTCAGATATTTTATTCTAATTTTAAATATATAAGCAAAGTAGTGGCAGATAAACAGTTAAGCTGATGCTGCTATATATCGGGATGGAAAAAATGTTAGGGGGTGCTTCATATCACTTTACTCGCTCCTAAAATGCCCAGTTGGGTCTTTTCTTGTGTTCTATTTTTGTTTTTATATATATATATATATATATATATATATATATATATATATATATATATATATATATATACAGGGTTTAAAATTTGAAGTCCTTTGCTACTACTCGCCACTGCAAGCCACAGCATACCCAGGGCTGAATTTCTACTCACCAGGGCTAAATTTTCACTCACCATTGGCTAGTGGTGAGTGGAAATATTGAGCCCTTGTCTGAGGGCACCTTGAAAACTGGATTTTTGGGGGTGGGCACAGGTCTGACCATTTAAAAAAACAGAGGTGAACAACATATTGCAATGTGTTACACAACCTTCTGGTTCTCTCTTCTTCTGGAGAGAAAACAGAACACATGAGTTCAATCCCTGAAAATGAGGATAAAGAGAAGAAAGGAAAAACAGTAAAAACTCAAAAATATAAAATTGATTTGCCTACCCAAAACAAATTTACAGTTTTAGCAGACATACACTCAAAGGAAAAGGATCAGGATCTGATAAACAAAACCTGCCAGGAACTAGAGATAGAAATTATTCATTTAGATAAATGTATTAAAGACCTTAATGGTGGTAATCTTGCTAATGTCAAGCCGGTTGTGCCTTTTTTTGGAGAAGAATTACAAAAACGACAAGAAAGAGAAAGAAGGGAAGACAACATAGAAAAAAAGAGAGTTAGAATTAGAAATAGAGGAGGAGATTATATATAATCTTTCAGACGTGACCTTAGAAAGAGATGAGGTGAAACTTTTAAAAAACAGGGCTAATGTTTGCGCCAAAAAATAATATTAATGACTTTGAGCTGTTTGTGGACTTCAATAGGCTAATAAGAAAACTTAACTTTAAAAAGGTTTTTAACATAAAAGGATAAAAATAAGGACAAAGAAGAGATGGATTTTCTTGTTTGCCTACTGGACGAAAGCAAGGAAGAGATAAGAGGTTCTAGATTGGGAGGAGAATATAGTATGACCTCTAAATTAAAGAAGTCTAACTTTTACCCTACAAACTACAAGGGTCATTATATCCAGACATTTTACAAACTAGTACTGGAAGAATATAATAACAAATCAAAAAGAAAAAGAAACAACCCAACAGGGACAACCTGAGTAAAGGTGAAAGAGAAGCTCTTTTAAAACTTTCCAAAAATGAAAGACATTATGATCCGTGAAGCGGACAAGGGTAGGGCCATTATAGTCCAAAATACAGCTGAATATAAAAGAAGGATACAGATTATTGGAGGAAGGTGAATTTTAATGAACAGCTTTATTCACTATTAAAGGGGGCTTTAAACAGAGATATAATAACTAAAGAGGAATATGAATATATATTGGTAAAGTACCACAAACCAACGTTCCTATACCATAACCCCAAAATACACAAATCTATTATAAACCCTCCAGAAGGTCTATAGTGGCAGGAATGAACAGTATAACCTCGAATCTGTCAAAGTATGTGGACCATTTTCTCCAGGAATATGTGTTGAACCTGTTAAGTTATATTCATGATAGTCAACACGTCCTGGGGAAAATGGAGGACATAAAGTGGTCACTCAGCTATAGGTGGGTTACACTGGATGTGGTGTCATTATACACTGACATCCAGCATAGTTTGGGTATTCAGGCTGTAGCCTATTAGTTGGACTTGGACAAAGGAAAAACTTTGACACATAAAGAGTTCCTACTCAGGTTTGTATCCTTTATGCTGGAACACAAATTTTTTGTTTTCCAGGGGGAATATTACCTACAGCGTGGGGGAACGGGCCATGGGCACCAAATTCGCTCCCTTCTACGCCAACCTGTTCATGGGGTGCTTTGAAGAAGAGCATATGCAGGCCAGTTTGCCATGGAGGGAGGGATTGGTGTACTATAGCCATTTTACGACATACTCCTCATTTTGAGGGGGGATATCATCACCCTGGAAAGATTGCTGTAAGATCTTAATCAAAATAAGAAAGTAATTTCATTCACTTATAAGATAAGTGAAATTGAAATAGGATCCCAGGATATTGTCCTTACTGGAAACTAAGATAGCACTATTAGTAGTAGCATTTACAAAAAGGAGTTAGCGACAAATAAGTATCTTCATGCTTACCAGTGTGCATTACCAGAAATGGTTAGATAATATACCATTCGGACAATTTCACAGGTTGAAACAAAATTGTAGCAATCAACAGGATTTCAATAATAAAAGTAAAGAACTGAGAAAAGAATTTATAGAGAGGGGATATAAAGAACGTTTGATAGATCAGACACTTACAAAAGCGGGATTATTGGATAGGAAGAAGATAATCCAGAAAAAAACTAGGAATAGAGATCCACATGCTAGATAACACCACCAAATGAGTCTGATCACAACCTTCAATGCCCAAAGTAAGGATATCTTAAAGGGATAGTAACACTTCGTTTTAACTTTATTTTATTTTGTAGGCATTAAAAAAACATGAAGAATGATATAAGTCTTATCTCTCAAACCTTTATGGTTTATGAGATATTCACAAGCAAAGTTCCCCTCCCCGCCCCTTTTTCCTAGTGTAAGCCATCTCTTCTCAGATGTGAGTCTGGTTGTATGACAGTACAGATAACAGAAGGGGACAATTTTCTTTGTATGAAAACAATGAAAGCCCTTCCCCCCTTGAAAAGTTTTTCAGCTTTTTCCATTATCTTAATTGAAGATTGTCCCTCTCTGCAGTCTACCTGGGCATCTCCCTTCTTATCTGGTTGAACAGGGGGGGGATACTTTGTTTGTGAATATCTCTTAAACCATAAAGGTTTCAGAGATAAGACTTATATCATTCGTCATGTTTTTTTAATGCCTACAAAATAAAATAAAGTTAAAATTAAGTATTACTATCCCTTTAAGTGTCATCCAAAAGCATTGGAATATAGTCAAATGTGATCCAGATTTAATAGATATCATTCCAAATAAGCCCTAAATAACATTTAGGAAGAATAGGAACTTATGTTAATACATAGCTCCGAGTAGACCCAAGGAATGCCGGAAGAAATGTGAAAAGAAAGATAAAATTGGGAATTACAAGTGCGGCAAAAAGAAATGTAAGAACTGTCCATTTATGTTATCAGGGATGTATGAATTCAAAAATGTCACGAAACATTCAAAATATAAGATGAAAGATTATGTAGATTGTGATACAGATTATGTTGTCTACCTTATTATGTGAGGATGTGGCATGGAATATATATGGAGGACCACCAGAAAATTAAGAACAAGAATGGAAGAACATAGGTGCAAAATAGAGGGGGGGGGGGGGGCATCATCACGAGGTCCCTATCCATTTCCTCACGCGTAAAGAAGGGGGACTGGAGGGATTTTGTGTGATGGGAGTGAAGCATATCCCGGTGGATAGACCCAATAGATTTTTAGCATTGTGTAGGCATGAAGCCTATTGGATCTATACATTAGAAACTTTTGGAGATGGGGGTCTGAATGAGGAGATTGACCTAGGTTTCATATCTTAACACTATAGGGGAAGCTTTAAATATAGTTTAATTAGGGTTCAATACATAAATTATAAATATAGGGATTATTTTATATTCACATATTTATTTATGTAATTATTAATATGTTTGGGCGTAAAAAGAGGGGAGATAAAGTATAGTTAGTCTAGATAATAGATCTAAAAATAGATAAATAAAACATTTAAATTAAGATGGGGCACTTTATTATCATATTGTCAAATATTTGGGTGGATGAACCTAGTGTCTGCTCTTATCATGTTGGATCATATGCAAGAACTTGTGTGATATTTATTTCCCCTTTCTTCTCCGCTCCTATCCTGTCCTCCTCACAATTGTATTGCATACTCCTGGACTTGGATCCGGTGGATCCCAATATATTTGATGCCATGATCTAACACATAGGATGGCATGACACTTGAATATATGTCCAAATGTAGATGTGGGAAGACAGGCTTTTCCCTATATAATATTACAACCAAGAACATATATAGGGAGTCCCTTCTGGTCCCAGAATAGCCCCTGAAAAAGAAAGTAAACAATATATGAAGCATGCGCAGGCAAAGCTCTCTGATCGTCACCTGACGATCAGAGTGGAGAAGCCGTGCGGATGGCACATAGCTGGAGCATGAGCACAAGGTGCATTCCAATATTGGGGCGCACGATGTGCAAATTCGGGGCAGACCGGAAGTAGTATAGACTCCCCGGAAAACGTGTATCTGGGGGCACGCAGAAGCAAATTTGGAGATGGTGAGTCTCCCCATAAATACTGGGACATAGACCTGACAGGATTGTTTTTCAGAGGCTCTTGAGAAAGTAAGCTGGACTTACGAAACGTGTCGAACGTTATTATCTGTTTTTATTTTGTTGTTCAAACATTGCTATTTTCATTTATTAGTATTGTTACATTTTGGAATAAAATATTCTTATATACCATTACCTACCCGTGCCTTAGTAGTGCTAAGAGTTTTATAATATTTAATACACTTACTGCAAGAGAGGGTAATTAGTATTTGGTAGAGGAGACTATATCCTGAGAGAGGAGGAGACGATCCCACTGAAGAATATAGACCAGAAGGGGGATATCTGTAGAGGAACCCTGGAAAGCAGAGTGGTGTAAACTGACCTGGGGTTTAAACCAGGAACGCAGAGATCACTGAGAGGCAGTCTTAGACCTCTCTAAAAAGTGAGTACCTTTCTTTGAGCATGTGGTGAAGGTAAAGGGAAAGGAAGTGTAAAATACTATGCTTAGAGGAGACCTTTTGCGCTGTTTTTTTATCCTTCTTTTATAGTTTGATCTTTGGGAATCCCTACCCACATTACAGCCTCAGAATCATCATTGAAAATCTTTTTGTACCCTCAAGATGGGCTAAACGTGAGAATATTCCTGAATATTCCCAGGGTTGGCATTTGTAGTAGTGCCATACTTTAGGGATATATTTTGTCCTTAAAGAGTTAAACAGCTCAAATTTATGCAAAAAATACTACAAATGCCTCAAAAGAAATGACAGTATTTATATTAAAATTGGATAAACAAATCACCAAAATGTATTTAAGTTCACTGCAAGAGGAAGAAAGCTACCCTTCACCTTACTATAATATGCCATATACGTAAGGAGGTCTCACTACTACTACTCCTACTACTCTATGTTTGTTCTTTAGGATAGGACTGAACAAAAATATATAATATGCCATATATGCAAGGAGGTCGTACTACTACTACTCCTACTACTCTATGTTTGTTCTTTAGGATAGGACTGAACAAAAATATATAATATGCCATATATGCAAGGAGGTGGTACGACTACTACTCCTACTACTCTATGTTTGTTCTTTAGGATAGGGGTGAACAAAAATATAAGATCCTTAAAAGCGACAGAAATTTTAGGAATCAAGAAGTTTTGCATCTTCAAATCTTTGAGACCTTTTTGTACCCAAACAATTCTTCTCTTGAGACTTTGTGTAACTTATACTTAGGACAATACATGCCCTTTGTACACCTTGAGAACCAGAGATGTTTGCAATACATAGATTCACAAAACACTCTGCTCCTCAAGGGGGTATGTACAAATTGCGGTTCCTCAAAAAATGGACCAATTCATTTATGATTTTCAGCATTATTAGTATTTATTTACAGTGTTTTTATTATCAAAATGCATTTTAGTGTTACTCAGCACTATGGTTAGAATACAGCAGTCTATTTAGGATAGACATGTACCGCCTAAGGCCCAGGGGCCATTTGCAATGCTCATGTATGGCCAAAATGGCTATTCATGCAAATCCTAATAAATAATAAACATGTGAACTGCTAGAACTCTAATGAATCATTTTCTACCCTTTAAAATTAAGACATTTAAAGAATACTAACACCAAAAAAATGATATTATTTTATATTATTAACCCTATTAGTGTCAGAGATGTGTTTCCATATGTAGTATACCTCTTCAGCACTAATTTGTGTGCCATCATAATACAACAGATAGGGATTCACATACCTGGTAAATTACATTTATTTTAAATAATGGAGATATATCAGGCCAATAACAACAGGTATTGCCACTTGGAACACTCAGTCCTCTGGGGCTATTTTTAGCTTGGCAAGCAGACTAGCACTTTTCATAAGGAGAGAGCGCGCTCTCACTTTGCCTCTACAATGACCTGGACACGCATTGGCAAGAGAGCGTGACAGGTCACATGCAGGATTCCACCATTAGACAAGGAGGGGGAACGAGTCACAACAGGGGAGGAGAAGTAAAGAAGATTGACAGCCTGAGGTACATAGCTGTACCGCAGCGAACCCTGATATGATGTAATGCGGTAACATTTTAGAAACTTTTCTCCATAATAATAGCAATAAAAAAAAAAAAAAAAAAGGATTCAACCTGTAATGGGGACAAACAATGAAATAAGGATTACTTTATATGAGTTCCCCTTTAAATATGCACTTCCAGCTAATGTGTAGAATTTAGCTATTTTAGGTTAGGTCCCTAAATGCTACTTGTAAACTTACATTTGTAATACCTGTGTAGACTTTCCTATACAGACACAATTTAGTGAATTGTTTATCCACTGCTTCAGAAAAGCTGATCTTATCTTTATTCCATTACTATATAATGAAACAAAATCACCTTGGATACACCTACAAGACTGCTATTGTAACGACAGCTTGGACAAAGCAGAAAGAGAGCCCCCAAAGAGATTATGTAAAACAAGATTATAAACCACAGGAAAATTAGAGTGATTTTACACAGGTTAGCATGGAGTACAAAGTATTTCAGAATGTATAACCAAAGAACATTTTTAATCGTCAATGTTCTTTTAAAAGCACAGTAAAGGCTCAAAAAATACACTCTCAAATAATCTGCAAAGCCCCCTGAGCTCAACTATTCTTAATCTGTTTGCTCTTCAGTCACAGAGATCTGCAGAGCTGGGCAACATTAACTTCCCACTCTGACCTCCTAGGAGATTTCTCTATTCCTCATAGAGTCTCATTAATGGCAGAGTCTCAGACACTGGGCTTCTATGGGTAGGGGATAGTAATCTTACTTTTATTCCCATGAGCTCAGTGTGAGGCACTGATGTTCCCCAGCAATACAGATCTTGTGATCTGCAGAGCAAACAGAGTGAGTTGTATGCTATAGGTCTAGAAGGAAGGCAGTTCAGACATCAGCAGGTCTCTCCAGGATGAAGGATTGTAACTCATGGCAGAAGAGAAAGGTGAGCATTCCAGCGAATCTTGCAGCAAGGAAATACAGGAAAACTCCACCAGGGTTAGCAAGTCAGTCCAGTTGTCTTGCTGTTCATTACAGCAGCATCAAATAAACTACTTAAAATTCTGGCTTAATCTTTCAGTATAGCCAGTAGAATGAGGGTGGTAGGCTTGAAAAGTGCAAGTCATTTCCAAGTCTTTACAAAAGGCCCACCAGAATCATGACAAAAATGGATATGCTTTGTGAAAAACTATTTGTTCAGATACTCAGTGGAGGTGACAGACTTATTTCACAAATAGGTCAGACAGTTCTCCAAATGCAGGAGACTTAGGAAGAGAAACAAAGTGACAGTGTTTAGAAAAGCGGAACACTATGACAGTAGTCACACCTTTGATTAAATGAATTGCCAGATGGGACCATGGCAGAGGTGGCAAAAGGAGTGGCTGAAGAAGGCAAACTGGTTTAACTTGAGGTGCCTTGGTTTGGTCATAAACAGGATAGGATGCCACAAAGTCAACAACATCAGATTTAATTTTAGGCCACCAAAAGCTGCAAGCAAGAAGGTCAATGGTAAGCTTAGCTCTAGGATGCCCAGCCACTACAGAGTGATGACCCTAGTGCAGAATTTCAGACCAGAGGGACATGGGCACAAATATCTGTCTGGAAAGAAATTCAGTCCCAGTAGGAATCTTTTGCTGGACAACTGAGAGCTTCTGGAGAAAGGAAGAAGTGAGGCAATAATTTTAAAAAAAGGTCTGATAAATTAATCGGAAACTGAGCATCAGATGTTTCCTAAAACTGCTGGGAGAGGGCATCAGCCTTTGTATTTTTGGAACCTGTATGTAGAAAAGAGTACAGTTGAGCTGGCTAAACAACAAAACCCAACAAGCTTAATGGACATATAATGTTAAGCTTTTCCTAGATATTCAAGGTTACTGTGATCTATTAAGATTGTTATAGATGTAACAACACCTCTAAGAAGTAGTGACATTTGAGAGGAAGGCACAAGAGGGGTAACTGCTAATGTGGGGAGCCCTTTAAGAGAGTACTGTTCCAACTGTCAATTCCAAACCACTTCTATGACGAAGGACCATTGAGGCCCAAGGATAGCTGCTTTCAACAAATCAAAGCCTGCCAGTGCTTCTGAGGACCAATGCTGGTGGCCAACATGCTTATTGGTCATTTTGGTAATTGGAGCTACAATCTTAGAATAGGATGGGGCCAGTTCTTGAAGGCTTCAACCTTCACAGGATACATTTTCAAGACATCAACAGAGATGATATGGCCCAAGGAAGGAAGAATAGTCTTCTCAGATTCACATTTTTCTAGCTTAGCATACAGGTCATGAATACATAAGCGGTCCAGGAACAAGGCTACATGGGTACAGTGCTATTGCAGTGTCTTAGAAAAGCCCACAATATCATGCACATACACAATGCAGGTCTCAAGCAGGTCAATAAATAAATAATTGATGGAGGAATGGAACACAGTAGGGGGCACTGAAGAGACCACATGGCATCACCAAATAATCAGAGTATCATGAACAGGAGATGGAAGCTGTCTTCCATTCATCTTCCTCTCAAATATGAATCAAACTGTATGTACCACAAAGGGCTAGCTTAGTGAACACTCTAGATCCCTGAAGTCAGTCAAACAGTTCAGAGATGAGAGTGGACCACAGTTTCTCTTGGCAATGTTGCTTAAGTCTCAATAATCAATGCAGGGCCTCAGGAATCCATTCTTATTTTGTACAGAAAATAGCTCAAAATCTGCTAGTGAGGAAGGTCTGATACACCCTCTTGTCAAATTGTCCAGAATATACTCTTCCGTAGCTTTGGTTTTGGGCACTAACAGAGGGTAGGTGTAAGCTTTAGGAGACACTGTTCTATGCAGAAAAAACAACTGTACAGTTATACGGTCTGTGGAGGGAAAGGTCCTGGCTTTCTTCTGTAAAAGAAGCCTTCAAAGTCACGGTGCTGGATGGGTACTTGAGAAGATTCATGTGAGGTAAAGTAGGCAACAGAAACTGCATGGAGAATATAATGAGTTTACAAAAACTCGCTCCAGGAGGTGATCTGCCCAGTCATGGGTTATAAAGACGTAACCAAGGGTATCCCTGGATAATAGCAGTTTGTGGAGAAGAGATCATCTCAAAGGTTGCCCTTTCCTAATGCAGACCTCTGACAATAGTTTGAAGTGAAGAGGTGCAACGGTTGAACGGAGCAAGCAGAAGCTATCAGGAACACCACGTAAGGGCAATGACTTCCAGGCCCAGGGAGGTTTATAAAGGAGCAGGAGAAGGTGGGGCCCAATTAGGCCACACAGAATAGGCCCATAAACAGGCATCCTAACCAGTGCCTGTTTCATGATGAAGCAAAGCAGAGGTAGCTGCAAATATGCCGGCCGACACACCACAGAAGAAAGAAGCACAGGCTAACTAGGCCTCCAAGGTAGACTGTGATACTGTGATAGCAATATAGCAAAATTCAGGGCAGGCGACAAACAAGTGTGTTTAGGATTGACAAGTCAAGGTCAATCACAGAACAAAGGAATCAAAGCATTGGAATGTTAGTGAGAAAGACACTATACACGTGTGCACTGAAGTGACTATGAAGATGTTTTATATAGGCCTCAGGGGTGTGTCCAGAAAATCAGACAGGACGACAAGTATATAGCAGAGCTGGAGTAAGTGGAGCGGATGTGTCCAAGTAAACAGGAAGAGCTTCAAATAACAGAGCAGCAGGACTTCAAGGACTGGGTTATTACAGCAAGGATCTTGCTAATACGCACATTTTTATGAGGTGTGATAATCACACTATAGTTAAGGCTATAAAAAAATTGGAAAGCTAAATCTTCTCCTGATACGTGGACAATTTTTTTCTTTCTTCAATGAAATATATGGATTTGAGGTAAACATATTTCAGGTCATTCTAATTCCATCTCTCACTCTCTTTCTCATTTAGTGTTACACAGATTTTGTGGAGTTGTCTCCTCAAATGGATCTGGGTGGAGCAGGTTGCCTGAATCACCCCTGGGTGGTATTTTACAGAATCCTTTATACAGGTACATCATATGTCTATGTTTCTCCATGTACTTAAGCTACAGGTACATGGTATGTGTCTCCATGTACTTGTACTTTAGCTACAGGAATATTGTATGCACATGTGTTTGCAAGGAACGGGTGGCTCATTTTCTTGTCTAACGTGTGTGACAACCTATTTAATTACAGGAATGACAAACTTTAGGTTATATTTTCCAATTAATTGGAGAGGTTAGGCAGGGATGGCATTGCAAGGAAGCTGGCAGGAATTAATTTTTTCCTAAAGTTTTTAGAAAAGGTGGCTTTAGGCAGTACTATAAGGGTGTTTTAGGGGTTTACAGAACTGTGAGTTGTTGCATAGCCTATGTACTATTTTGTATACAGTGTTTATCTAGCTATGAGTCCTTGTTATTTTAGTGTATTTGTGTTCTCTTTCTTTGCTGCATTTAGGGTTAGTGAGGTAGTCTTTGCTTCTAAGTGGTCAGTTTCTGGTTTATTTTGTTCTAAGGTAAAAGCTGAAGTTACAAGTAGCACATTTTTATCAACAGGTCTAAGACAATGTCTAAGGCTATCAGTTTTCTCATTGTCAGGTTCTTCAATATGTCAAGTTATGATGATCCACAGGCATTTCACTATTAGGCCATTTACTAAAAGGGTGTTATTAATTCTGATGGTACCCCTATTAAAGATTTTGATTTAAAGGAGTTCTTCACTTAGCTTTGGTCAAGTTGAGGTTTTGTAAATGTAAAAACTCTTCTCATTCATTCTGGACTGGGGCTACCACTGAGGAGTGGAGAAGGTGTTAAAACGGCAGCAAACTGTATAATTCTGTTAACTTCTATTACTTGATACTTTTGCTTTACTAACCGCCAGCTTGTGGAATTAACCCCTGCATTGCTAGCTTTTACTGATTTGGAGTCTGGAACTGATACAGTGTATGATAAGGATGCGCATTCCGTCCTCTTTTAATAACTACCCAGGATATTATTAATCCATTTCTGTTACTATGAGAAAGTGTGGTGTAGGATTTTATGTATATATGTGTGTTCTTGAGATATATACATATATATATATATATATATATATATATATATATATATATATATATATATTTGTTATTTTAGTACATGCTTTTAGTGAAGTGGAGAAGGAATGAATTTTGTTTAGTGTTTCTAATCTCCAGAAGTATATTATTATTTTTTTGCTAACTGACAAAATAAATTTGAGTAAATTATACTACTTTTTGACAACTGTTTTTTATTTAATTTGGAGAAGCAGAGTGCTTTTTATCCATTATATTTCTTATTCATTTGTATTTGAGTAGCTATTTGTATCCTGCACACTCTTCAAGTGATACTTGAGAATTGCTTTGTTTATCTATTTAGTACATATATATGGCCTTTGATTTAAATTGGGCTTTTGATACCTTGAATGCAGTAGGTATCCAACACTTTATTAAGCAATGTGTTGAAGACCCCTAGTATTAAAATGGTTAAAACCCCCATTTCAATCAAAGAACACTTTGGAAATATTTATTTGCCACCTGTGGGTCAGCTGGTTTGCCTCAGAATTACTACAATTTTCTTCTGAACATTAGGTTCTTAGATGGGCACTTTAGTCTGCCTACCTATTCTGCCTAATGGGAAATCAGGCCTGGTCTACTGTAAAAACCAGTTTACAGAGAAATTCAGCAATCTCAGCTAGACAGTCACTCAACGAGTCTTTTTCAGAATAATGAAGACACTCTCATTTTCCTATTATAACAGAAAATATCCACTAGGGAGCCATTCAACACTTGTAAAAATAGTAATAAGGAAAAAAGAAATCCATTGGGAATAAGGTTAGGATAATACAATTTAAAAAATCCTGTTATCCTGTGCTACTTTACTTAATGAAGCAATTCATTATTGTCAAAGTCACATAAATATTCATGATTTTATCTCTTGTATCATTCACCAGTTTGCATAGAAAAACTGTCCGTGACTTACTGGCATATGCACTAAATAAGCTGAATTAGCACATCTGAAATATAGCTCCCCAAAAATCATACAGGTTTATCTGCCACACTAGACTAATTCTGAGATATTAAGCATTTAGATAGGCTTGTATAACCATCTAAACAGGCAAGGAGATGATTTACAGGATAATATAAACTTCAGGAAATACAATTAATGAAGTCTGTTATAATCAAACTTAATAACAGCTATCCGGCAGCTAAAACAACATATATATTTTTCATCAGATCACCTACCCGGTATCATTAAAGGACTCTCTGCATTGCAACACACTGCAGCATTCTAGCTAACCGACACTGCTAGTTACAGTATCCTTTTAACCATCTGAGTGCCAAAGGGGTGTGCTTTGCATAGCAATGGCTTTATTCAGTTTGACAGGATGGTAACAAAATTAAAATGGGCTAGTTTTTCAACATATTAACTACCAGAGAGGTCTCCAAACTCTCTGGCTATCAATGGGTTGAATAAGAAGCAAAGCTTTATTATTGAAAAATATATTTATGTATATGTCATAGGACTTTTCCTACTGAGCAAACCAACAGTACTTTTAATGCTGGAGGAGTTTCATTTCAAAAATCATTATAGCTCAAACTATTCTTTAAAAAAATGATACCAACAGCTCTACTTGAATTTTTTGTTATTGAACATTAGTCTAAAGCTATGCATATAATGGGACTGTAACAGCCCTATTTCTTCCATGCAGTTAGAACACTAATAAAATGTATGCTTGATGTAGCTTCCAGAAGTGGAAAGACCCTTGTCTTGCTCAGCAGGTAAAGTCCTATAGTAAGTTGCTTGTGTGTAAAGTTGTTTTTTTTTTTAAACTAACAAATAATTACTGCTCCTTTAAGAAAAGCAAAAAAAAAATGAACATCTAAATCAGAAATAATTTTAAGAAACAGTAACAATATTAAAAAAAAAAAATGTTTTTCCTTTCCTTCCAGTTTTTGCACTTAGGCCTCGATTCAATAAACCATAGTAAAACTTGTGGTAGGGCAAAATTGGCTACCGATCGAAAAAAAAAAAAAAAAAGTCTACATCAGTATTCAATTGCCCTGCCAACTGAAACCTCAACAGACATTGGGCCACAGAAAATGACTTTTGGCCAAATGTCCATTGTGTGTTTTAAGTTGTTCCTAAAATCCAAGTTAAATAGTGTGGGTAATGGGAACATCAAAGGAAAAGAGCTATAGATTGGTGCCTGAACACTGTCAAGCACCAAGCAATAGCTAAAACACACAGTCACCCTCCCAAACACTAACCTTACACTACCCTAACAGTGAAGTACAATAATACTACTCCTAACACTATCCTACCACCCAAAACCGTAACACTTACCTGTCCGGCAACCTCTGGCACTCAAAGGGTTAAATGCAGTTTGGCATATCAGGTATTAAAAAGATGTAGGCGGCCATACCTATTAAAAAAAAGGAGTAAGGCATTTGTTAAAATCCAAGTCATACCAAGGGTTAAGCTTTCTCCACTGCTGCTGTTTCTGCTGCCTCTGCCAGTGGCGGCAGAAATGTACAGTAAAACGGCAGAAATTTACAGTAAAACAAACCCTCCTTCATACCTATTGAGCCTTTGCCCATGTCAGAATGAGGGAACTTTGAACAGAGGCTGTCTTTTTATATGGTCAGTCTGTTCAAAATGGATTCCAAAATACAATCTGCTGGGCTGTGTGCTTACGCACTTCCCAGCCAATCAGCTTCTAGCGGAGGGATGATGCCTAGAAACCGACTGGCTGGGAGGTGAGTACGCACACACCCCTGCCAATTGTAGGCTGGAATCTAGTTTGAGCAGAAACTGGCCATATAAAAAGCCAGTTTCGGTTCAAAATTTCCTCATTCTGTGTCGGGCAATGGCCTGATAGGTATGAAGGGGGAAGGAGTTTACTATGGATTCCCACCACAGCCAGCAGAGGAGGTGGCAGCAGAACAAGCTTGACACTTTGGATGCCATGGATTTTTTTACAGGGATGGCTGCATCTTGATACCTGAAATTTCAGACTGCATTTTACTACTCCGGCACTCAAAGGGTTAAGTCAGACATATCTTTGCAGCATTTTTTTAAAAAAACAACTTTCATTGCATTTTTTTTAAAATTTAAAACTACAGATTTGAAAGAAGATTAGGAGAAAGAAGAGAGAAGATTAAAGAAGAAGACGGACAGTAAAAGACTACGGTGCTGAAGATTCCGCTGGACATTAGGATTACTAGGAAGTGTTTCTTGTCAGGGGCTGTCAGATTAACCCTCTGAGTGCCAGTGGGTAAAAATAACAAACTGGCATTCATAGGGCTAATTCTACTAACATTTGACACATTTTAGGATTGCTTTGGATGTACTGATATGGGGCTTAGTGCCCCATATTAATACATCCAGTGGTGACTTAGGTTTGTTTATGCTTTTTTCAGGTGCAATTGCTTTGTCGGCACTTTTGACATGTGTTAAGAGACTCTGTGCCCAGAAAAACTGGGTCCCTTAATTATCTTAGTGCCAATGCATAGAATTGAATGGCATATTATGGCATTTTGTAATGTATTTTAATGAGCGCAAAACTTTTTTTCCAACTGTATTTCTTCATAGCACAGAAAATTGAATTGCTTGCCGTGCTTGAAGAAATGTTGTTGGGTCTTTTTTTTTTGTGTTGGCCTCAACAGAATTGAGAAACAATTATATATACATAAAACAATGACAGTCTATAAGGCTGATGTACTAAAGATAAGTGAAATGATTCTGGGGCAATTCAACTCACCATAAGAAGACATTTACACCTTCCTATTTGATTTTAATTGGCCTGTTGACCCCTTGAATGCATTTTGAATTTTTAAAGACCTCTCTAGCATTCAAGGGGTTAAAATTCCTACAAATAAATAGGAATTTGCATTTATTCTGTATAATGCAGCTGGTTTGCTCCAGAAACACAACATTTTTCCATAGTACATGAGCCTCCATGAGTGCAATAATGTCAGGTAAGTGTTCCGCACTGCTGAAAAAGCACTAACACAGACCTGTCCTATCCTATGTACATTGTTGCTGCTTTTCATTAGTATTCGTCCTCTTACTTTTTCAGTGCTTATTGGGAATAGATGCCCATTTTGGAATGATATAGAAATATATCTATGGATGCTTTCAATTTACACATTTCAAAATGGTAAAAATGCATTTTCCTTCTAGGCTATTTCTTACTCATATATTATAGTGGTTTTATAGAGCTGAGTGGTTCTGCATAAACTGATAAATAAAGCTAAATATCTGAAACTACTGTCTGAAATAACAAAATAGCACAGATTTATTACAAAGTGACAGTTCCAGTTTATCACAATAATTGATATATACATTGATACAAGATAATTAAAAGAGTTTGTAATGCCCGCTTATAATTTCATGATATATTGTAGATTTAAAAAAATAAATTATCTGGAGCAAGTCCCATCTCTCAAACCTTTATGGTTTGAGAGATATAACGTTTTAAAGTTCCCCCCTCCTTACCCTTGCATTGATGTCAGACAAAAGGAGATTGTGGTCCCGGGACCAGCCGACGGCTCTTCAGCAGAGCTGAAATACCGCAATCTAAAAAGAATTACTTCATTGGAACGGTCTACAAAGTGTACCTGGTTTGCAAGCACCCTTTGTAGACCATTCCAATTAAGTATTTCTTTCTAGATTGCGGTATTTCGGCTCTGCTGAAGAGCCGCCTCGAGTCAGCCAACACAAATCTCCTTCTATCAGTTTTACAGCTGACAACAGGGAAAGGGGAGGGAGGGGTGGAATGTTAAAACATTATATCTCTCAAACCATAAAGGTTTGAGAGATGGGACTTGCTCCACAGAATTTTTTTTTTTTTAATCTACAATACAGAATCAAATTATAAACAGAGAAATTTTGGGCCAAACTAATTGGCCCAGTTATATGGAGCTTTAAAATCCTAGAATAAAAGGAAGTGTCCAATGCGTATATGCTAAGGCCTTCATTATTAAAGGGCCAGTGCCTCCTAGGACAAAATTAAAATAAGAACAGTACTAATTTAAGAAGAGAAAATAAATCACATCTGTATTTTTGTCTTGATATCACTCTTAAAAATATATAAAAAGTAGTTTAACCCTTAGAGATCCAGAGGGGTGAGCAAATAATTGAAACATATCTACTACACACCCCTCTGTTACTCAAAGGGTTAGCAAGTTTCTTATGTTGCTATGGCAAAGGGAAGAGCCTTAAATCTCGATGTGTCTTAATCTGGTGATATCAGCTGCTCAAATCCCGCACAATGCACTTAGCTCATACAGTTTCACAAAAACAGCAGATCCAATTAATCTTCACAGTATTTGAGTAATGGAGAGTGGTATTTCAATACTGTCAGAGTTGTAGTTCAAGAGTAATTGAATGATAAAGTATCCCCCTCCTGCCCCTTTTTCCTAGTGTAAGCCACCTCCCCTCAGATGTGGAATTTGGTCCACAGACCACACAGCTCACAGCAAGGGACAATCTTCTTACCGTGAGAACAATGGAAACCCTGCCCCCATTGACAGGTTTTTTAGGTTTTTCCCTTATGTTAATTGAAGATTGTCCCTCTCCTCAATCCACTTGGACACCACCATGCTTCTCTGAGGTGAGCAGTGTTACATCAGTAAAAGGGGCGGGAGGGGGATACTTTATCATTCAATTATTGAACTACAGCTCTGACAGTACTGAAATAACACTCTCCATGGCCTAACTACCATGAACACTTATTGGACCTGCTTTTATTATGAAACATTATTATCCCTTTAAATTCCCATCAATTTGGCTGGCTTTTCATCATCATTGTAAGGTTTAAAGCACAAAAAAGGCAGAAAGCAAACTGGCTGAAATTTAAAGGCCTCAGAAAAATTCTGATAAATGGTGAAAATATCACAGTTTATGTGGCCTTTCAGAAGTGGCAGAGATTAGATCCCCAACATTAGAAAATATTTTTTTTGTTCTAGGAGGCACTGCCCTTTTAAAGGGATAGTAATGTCTCACAATAAAAGCAGCTTTGATCAATCTTCATAGTATTTGGGCCCTGGAGATTGTTATTTCAATAATTTCCAAGTTGTAGCTCAAGGGTAATTGAATGATAAAGTACCCCACCCCTTTTACTGATGTAACACTACTCACCTCAGAGCAGCAAGACTGCCCGGATGGATCACAGAGAAGGACAGTCTTCAGTAAGCATAAGGAAAAACCTGAAAAACCTGTCAAGGGGGGCAGGGTTTCCTTAAAGGGATTACTCTTGCTTGTGAATATCTCTTAAACCATAAAGGTTTGAGAGATAAGACTTATATCGTTCTTCATGTTTTTTTAATGCCTACAAAATAAAATAAAGATAAAACGAAGTATTACTATCCCTTTAAGTTCACAGTAAGAAAATTGCCCCTTGTTGTGAGCTTTCCGGTCAAGAGACCAGATTCCACATCTGATGGGAGGCGACTTACATTAGGTAACAGGGGTGGGAGGGGGGATACTTTATCATTCAATTACTCTTGAACTACAACTCTGACAGTATTAAAATAACACTCTCCATGGTCAAAATACTATGAAGATTAATGGGAGCTGCTATTTTTGTGAAACATTACTATCCCTTTAAATGGACTATATCAATCAAAACTACTGTTTATCCTGCAAGAGCTTTCAGCGTTACCTTTATGTTACATCAACCAATTTTAATTTAGAAATCAATTAAGAAGAGCATATATTTGTATGAACCACTGATGTTCAGCACTGTTTATAATAACAAGTGAGGAAGTCTTCTGTAATATATTAAACATACCTGGGAACTTTCTTTGAAATATTAGAGCTAAAATTTTCCCAAGATCATAACTTCTAGGTGATACATTCCAGTTTACACTAACCTAGAATTACTGCAATCAGTTCTCAGGGAACCTTTAACATGATATAACTTAAGCGATCTACCTGCATGTTGACACAAAGGTCAATCAGGACTTCTCGCTCTGCCTTTCTGGTGGAAATAACATCAATTTAGAGACTAAAGGAGGAAGTAATTGGTGCATATCATGTTGTACGTAGGAATGGACTCTCTCACCCTGACAAATTGTCCATTCACCTGAAACCCAGAGATATGGCCCAAAACCCTAAAAGTTCCCAGGTATGATCTTAATGTAACCCTTGGAGTGCCAGAGGGGTATGAAACACATTGGTTCGCAATGCGCTGGATACGTCTCTGGCACTCAAATGGATAACAGTGTACTGTAGAGGTTATCAGAGTTGCGAATTCCCAGCCATGCTTCCCATATTTTATTACATATACAACAGCTATAATGTTGCAATGCCGCCATCATTTTCCATCTCAAGGGAACAATTAATTTGTATTTTTGATTATGAAAATGTTGGCAAATACACCCCTTATTAAATGTGAGTTTTTAATTAAAAGTTGAGGGGGGGGGGGCTACAGCCTGTCAGTTGACCCCTTAATCCACTGACACGAGTGTTGTGGCAAATAAAAAGGAACCTGGTTTTTCAAGCACACTTTGTAGACTGTTCCAATTAAGTATTTATTTTTAAATATCGCTATTTCGGCTCTGCAGAAGAGCCTCCACCGGTCCCAGGACCAGATTCTCCTGCAGTCAGCTAGAGCGCTGACATCAGGGAAAGGGGAGTAGGTGGGAACTTTAACTGCGAATATCTTTCAAACCATAAAGGACTGAGAGATGGCACTGGCATCGTTTGAGTTTTTTTTTTAATGGTTACAAGATTATTATTTTTTTACATGATACAATACTATCCCTTTAAACCAATGGGAATGTTTTATTTGTCTCAATGGTATAGTTGATTTACCCCAGACATATAAATATGTGCCTTTGGGCCTTATGTAACAGCAAACTGGAGTTATTCTGGAGTAACCCAAGTGCACCATACAGGACAACAACAATTCTTACATTTCCATGCACTTGAATAGTTTTTTATCCCTTGAATGCTTTGAAATGCATTGGAGATGTCTCTACCATTCAGGGATTAAAAGCCCAATTTAATTTAACAGGAACTTGTTCCAAATGGTGCAGCTGGTTTACTCCAGATTAACTAGTTTGCTTTTATAATTATGGGCCAAAGTGCTTTATGTGAATCCATTATCTTATTTCTTAAAGAGAAGCTATACCCTAAGAATAAGAGTTTTCAAATGACTTACATGGTCAGGCACCTTCGTACAACAGTCAGAAATGCTTATTTATGGTCTTTGGCATACAACATGGACCCATACCAACCATTCAGGACTACTGAAGCCTATTGCCTGTCCAGAGGAAGTGTGACCTAGAAGAAGAGAGAAAAAAGATTACTGAATATAGGAAACTACAAACTCAGTGCAAAAAATATATAAAGATATATGTTTGACTGTTGTATTAAGGACACCTACCTACCTAGGTAGGTCATTTTATTAAACAAACTAAGAACCACATATCTCTAGTGCACAGTTTCCTTTTAAGGGGAATTAAATGTTAAGGCTGCCACATGTATGCAATGGGAACCGAGTTCATGTAATTTAAAACCCAATTATACTCAGCAAGTCTTTCCTGCAGATTTCCATGATCTACAGGGCTGGGTGATGTCAGCTCTTTGCAGTGTGCTTCTGGAAGAGTATCTTATTAATTGAAGCCCACTGTCAGAAAACTTGAGTCGATACTCCGATTTCAGGCTGCAACCTATCTTTAATAGTTCTTAACTAAACGCTTTAATGATTTTTAACCTATTATGCACCAGAGGGCACACCTTTCAACTGTCTCCGATTTCTACAACAGTCCCAGGATCTTGCTGTCCCTGGTTTTAAAACAGTCTCAACCATGTATTCTATGTGATGTCATTTTAATAGCTTCCTTGATTGTTAATATTGATTATGTGTAGGATTTAATATAGTTTTTAGGTATTGGTCAGGTTTATTTTGAAAAAAAGCATAGTTTTAAGTCTGTTGTGCAATATTCAGGCTACCTAGTACTATGGACTGTTAGTGATAGTCTGTCATGTGACTGCTCAGGGAGACACTGTGCCTGGACTTTTTTTTTGTAAACGTCAGTTTGTATGAGTGGTGTGCAACACATTGCTTGTAAATGTGCTGCACACCTCTCTTGTACTTAAAAGGTTAAGTGGTATTTGAAATATGCATTATGTTGTAGCAAAGAAAAACTATAACATCCAAAGTAAATAAAGAGAAGACATTTTACGTGACATAAAATTTCCTAGTACGATGCAGAGCTGCATGCATAAGCAGACTGCAGCAGTGTACAGGGGAAATCAGCTTCTTCCTTCCCCAGGAGGAAGATGCCACCAAAACCTACAACTCTTCTGTGTATTGAAGCACAGTAGGGATTCTGAGGGGAATGCAACAAAGCAAGCTTGGGAATTATCATGGACAATTAGAAGTAATATAAAACGATTCCACTAATAACAATCTGGAACAAGGAATCAAATCCCATATTAACCATGAGGGGTGAACATGCACTTGTAGGCCTGTGCAGGAAAGACATGCGACCTTGTCATCAGATGAAAGACTAAAGGACAGTATTAATCTGTCTGTATTCAATTCTCAGTTATAATGAATGTGTTTATCATCTGAGTCACATTTTATTATCATCAGTTTCTGAAGCAGATTAACTGAAAAGTTATTAAAATAGATCATGGGTGTCCAACTTGCAGCCAGTAGGCATAATGCGACCCACCTGACCCCAGGATGGGGCCTGTCTGAGATTAAAAAAAAACAAAAACCAAAAAAAAAAAAACAACACTTTTTATACCTAACTAGTGTAAAAGCCTGTGTACACAGGCCAAGGCTCAGGTGATTGCTTTGCAATGTGTTGTGTAACCCTCTGGCACTCAAAGGGTTAAGAGGCCAGTCCTGCTCTGCGTCCTGCCGCCAACGCAGTCATGCACTGCAGAGACTGCTCGAAAGCAAAGAATGCTCCCGGCACAGAACTCCCAGCATTCTGTGCGTTCGGGCAGTCTCTACTGCACATGACAGCTTCTGACAAACATCCTAACAAATTATTATATAGGATTAGTAGGCCGGTAAATCCTAACGGGGATTTGCAAATACAGCACAGTACAGTTCAAGAATAAATAACTGTTACATATCCATATTGTCACTGACTTGGTCAATGAATAAATTAATCCATATTTTTGAATAGCTGACAGGCTGCAATTCATAATTAATCATTATCAATAAAAAAATGTGTCTGTCACACTTATGTCTTGACTGAAAAAAAAAACAAAAAAAAAACATGGACACCCCTGAAATAGATTGTGCAGCCAAAATAATCTTGTTTAATGTGTTTAAGATAAGATTGAGTGTATCAACAGAGAAACACATTAGTGCTTTATTCAGAAAGCAAATCAAAGGAAACCCTGGAGTCATCCAAGGAGATGAGGACTTCTGGAAAGTACAAACACTAAGAAATTAATCCATACTAAGCAATAGTAGAATAATTCTGGAGCAAACAACTTCACAATATCTATTAGAAGCCCTGTCCAAAGGAGTAGGAAGCTTACTTTATTACATATAAAGTAGTTTTGCTGTAGGGAGTCACTCTTGTGTTTTATAGATATAGCTCTAAGCGCTCTTGCAGCAATTCAAGAGCTTTAACCCTTTGAGTGTCAGAGGGAAATGCATGCATTGCATGGCGCTCATAGAGTTAAGAAAAAACACACTTCTGATTGCCTTGAGCCTTTAATTGCACACACATCAATGTATATGCCCCCCAAAGAATATGCAAGTATGAAATTATTAGTTATAGAACTTTAACCCTTGGAGGAAGGGGGCTGCTTGACACCCATCTGGTCCTTAAAGGGTTATACGTTTAATTTGCTAAGAAGAAATGGAACAATTGTGAAGAAATAAAAATTTCAAAAATACCCACTGATTTGACTGGTGATTTTAACTCTTCCAATGCTTTGCAATGAGTTACATTGCAAAGCATTCAAGGGGTTAAAACACCCATTTAAATCAATGGGAAACTTTATTTGCACTCTATGATGCAGTTTCTTTGTCCCAGAATTATTGTTCTTATTAAAGGCTGGATTATATTGCTGCTAATAAATATTACTAATTTTATCTCACAGATTATTTAAGCATATGATGGAAATTATACCTAATTTAGTGAGAATGTTATTAACTGGAACATAATCCAAACTATAACAGCCTCTTAGAGCCTTTTTACTACTAAAAGAGATAAAGTGCACATTTGCAGGTATAAAGTAAGAGGTGGTCTTTGATAACTTTTACTGCACCAATTTAATAGTGCTTCAAGATATACAAAGCTTTTGAAAATGCAAAGGTTTGGTCTTCAAGTGCGGAACCGGATCATTGGTCAGTTCAAAAGTTTTGGGGAGATTTGTACTTTATAAAGAGGATTTTTAGTGAACTTACCTTTAAATCTTTTTCTCTTAGTCCATGTGGAACACAAGAACCATGGGGATAAAGTCTCCTCCCTAGGAGGGCAGGGTACTTCAAAAAGACAGGGAGAGTTATGCACTAAAGCACGATAAAGAGGAGACGAATTCTCCAGTGATATAATTTCTCCTTCCTATGTGATTCTATGGAGCCTATGCACTAAGATCTCCAAAGTTCTAGAAATCGTAGTGAATTGGTTCCACAGAATCACATAGGAATTGGAGAAGTGATATCTCTGGAGAAGTTATCTCCCCCAGGGTATTTTAGGCAGAGACTCCCTCCTACTTCCACTTTACCCCTGACAGCTAATATCCAGTTTTAACCTATAGCAAAGCCAAGATAAAGCAAAACAGAAGTGAAAGAAAATAAGGAAATCCCCTGAGGAACTCTTAGGCTCCTTAGAGACTCATCCCAATAGCTTTTTTTTCTCTGGGAGTCCTGTGTTCCACATGGACTAAGAGAAAATTATTTAATAATAAATTCACCAATATCCTTTTTTCTCTGCCCTCCAATGTGGAACACAGGAACTATGGGGATATACCAAAACTATGCATCAAGATCCTAGGAAGGAAAAAGAGGATTCTCTGTCGTCCAATACAGGTTACTGGTAACTTTGGGATGACCAACCATGAGTTTCCCAGAGGTGGGAAGTAAGACAAGGATCAGGCGTAAGGCCCCCAAAGTCACCAGAGCAGATATGAACCATCAGATCAGAGATAGCCCAACAAAACAAATGAAGTGTCAATGGACACTGAAAAGGGGTAACAATACCCCAGGAACTGTTACACAGCACGCTGAACTAGAGCTAACAGGACTCAAAAGTGAAGGAAGCACCAAAGAACCGAAGAAGATCCTAGACAGGCAAGACTGCCTCCAGGATCTTCCTCCCAAAACTGGCGTCAGCCGATGCCAGCACATAAACACAGTACTGCTTTGAAAGGTGTGCACAGATGACCAAGTGGCAGCCTTGCACAAAAGATCAGCGTAGGCCTAATTCTTGTAAGCCCAAGAAGCCCTGATAGATCTAGTAGAATGAGCCGTGATCCGAAAGGGAACAGGCTTTTTCCTTAGCTCGTAAGCCTTACTAATAGTGGACTTGCTCAAAGGCACATTAGTCACTTTGGATGCAGGTCTCCCTGCCCTGGGGCCCTCAGGAATGACGAACAGCACGTAATACTGTCTAATGGACTCGATGCGATGTTCATAAAATTTGAGACAATGCACCACATCTAATAAGTGGAGATCCATCTCCTTGTCAGAGGTAGGGTCAGGGCAGAAAGAGGCACCACAATCTCCTGATTAATGTGGAACACAGAGACCACCTTCTGGAGAAACTCCTGCAAAGTGCAAACCACCACCTTGTCTTTGTGAAAAACCAAAAAGGGTGGTCTACAAGACAGAGCATGTAACTCTGTGACATGGCAAACAGACACGATCGCCAGGAGAAAAGCCATTTTCCATGTCAGCAGGCGCAGAGGAATAGTAGCCAAGAACTCAAAGGGAGGGTGCTGAAGGACGCTCAAAACCAAGTTAAGATCCCACTGAGGAGCGGGGGTCTTGAAAACAGGACGAGTATGAGCAATGCCCTGGAAGAAAACCTTGACATCAGGAAGAATAGCAATGCGCCTCTGAAAGAAAACAGAGCGAGCAGAAGTCTGAACCTTAAGGGAACTCAAAATGAGGCCCTTATCCAACCCGTCCTGCAAGAAAGCCAGGACAGTAGGCAGATCAAAATCCCGAGAAAGGTCCCTATCAGCACACCAAGATAGAAAGGTCAACCAGACACGATGGTAGGCCTTAGAAGAAATGGGTTAGCGGGCACTAAGCATAGTAGCCACCACACCAGAAGAAGGCAAGGGAGCTGGAATGGCTCCACCACTGACAGAAGCTCCAGAAACCAAGCCTGTTGAGGCCAGTATGGAGCAATCAGAATGACTGGACAGAGCTCCAGTCTCAATTTCCGTAACACCCCGTGCAACATGGGGGGGGGGAGGAAAAATGTAAAGCAGAGGAAATATCCAAGGAATGGACATGGCATCCACTGCTAGAGCTAGAGGATCCCTCCAGCAAGAGCAGGACATCAGAACCTTCCGGTTATGTCGTGTCACCATCAGGTCGATGCAAGGAAGACCCCACTTCTAAAATTTTTCTGTATTTTTGCCACATACCTGATTTTACTTCCGTGATGTGTGCAGCTCGTAATTACTTCGAACGGACCTATCCGGTCAGCTGTCAAACTTGCGTACATCAGTCCTCAGAAAGCGCTCCATAGATCAATCCTCAGGAAGCGCTCCGCAGTTTTAACTTAGTGCTGAAGACACCACTGACTGATCTACGGAGTGCTCCCTGAGGACAGTTCCTATAGGGGCTGGAGAGCCACATTATTATGTGACAAGGAGAAGTAGAGAAGGGGATAGAGCCATGGCAGCCCTTTCATATAATCCTGGTAAGGATGATGGGAGCTGAAGTCCAGTACGCAGCCGTTTCCTGGACAGCCGGGCCAGCCGTTTCGCTTAGAGCTGAAGACACTACTGACTGATCTAAGCAGCGCTTCCTGAGGACTGATCTACGCAGCGCTTCCTGAGGACTGATCTACGTATCGCTTCCTGAGCCAGGAGGGCTAAACCTACGTCTGTTCATGTTTTAACTTAGTGCTGAAACGCGCTTAGTGGATCTGGCCATACATATAGCATGGAGAGTGGAATAGTTTTACTTTGGCAGGAGAGGCATGCTGCTATAAGTGTGGCCATTTCTATACACGACATGACAATCTTGCACTGTCATGCAGTGCGAAATTGTCATGCTGACATTTTTATTGAGGCAACATGGCAACTGGGTGATTTGGTTGCACGCTCTTTCGTGTGCAACCATTTAAAAGTAAATCCTCTGTGATATAGGCATTGGCCTCCATAGTATTGGCTACCAAAACCAATAAGTCTTCTTTTGCAACATCAGCAGCATCTGAGAGTTGTTCACCCCACAAAGCTACAGCCCTGTAGAGGGGGAAATGGGTCTTAGTGCTGCCCTGGGAGCATAAAAGTGCAGGTCTGGCTTAGGAAAAGTCTTTTGTCAGGAGTTATTCACTCATCAATAAGGATTTGGTGAAGAGTGTTATAGGGTGGAAATACAGATGAAGTGTTTCTATGCAGAGAGGGAGATCCCTCATCTGTGGCATCAGAGACCTGAAGGGTCTCCAGAACTGACTTGATGAGCCCCTCAGCTGAGGGGAGTGGATCAGCCTCATATGAATCGCCATAAGAATAGAAAGAATCTATATCCTCATATTCCTTGTCATCATCTGAGGCCAATTCTTCCTCAGCGGATGCCCCAATAACCTGAGTGTGTCTCTTGAAAACAGGGTCACCCTGTTTAAGAGTGACACAGGTTTCTAAGAATGTAGAACCCCCCTAAACTGAGGAAGGGATTTGTGCCACTGAGGAGAGTAGCGTCTTAACTCATGCAAGTTCTCTGATAAAGGGCCCCCAAAGTTGTAGTAGGGGCCAGAACACATGAGCCAAATTCCCTTGGAGGCCCTATATGGAATGCGGGGGGAGGGGGGGTAAGTGTAGCCCATGAATATTTTGCCTTGGGCAAAATAGAGAAAATGGCCAGAACCTTGTAAAAACTAGATAAACATCCCCAGAAGAGCGACAGAATCCCGGAATAACCAGAAATGCAGTTTCTGGTATGCAAAAGGTTAATCTGGAGAAGGAGAGTAAGGAGAGTCAGAATTTGTGTAGGATAAGCAAGAGACAAGTAAGATGGCCACACAGGAAAGTGACAGCCAATCGGAAGAAAGCCAGGGAAACAGGCATTCTGGTACGGTAGTCTTTTCTATTGTTTGTTGTATAACAATGCCTACAACTTCAGCCATGGGCCACAATGTGCTCCCTGGACATTCAGAAAGTGGACCGGGTGATATGGCATGAGCAAACAAGAAGACAGAGACTTCTCTGACTGTTGTAGCCCAAACAGTAGCAAAGATATGTCCCAGAGAAGTTACTCCATATAAATCAATGGAGCAAAGATGGCCATGTGCAGGCTTCCATTCTAAAAGGGGCCACCACACTAAACTCTATTTACAAACTAAACAATTGCAAGAAACCCAAAACCCCCAGGCAACACCTTGTGGAACATAAAAAAAATATGATCCAAGCCGTGGGGGGAGTGAAAATAAGCCCCCAAAGTATCTAGCACAGACAAAAACAGACCAGTAGAAAAACAGTTAAATCTAATAAAGTAACTGTAAAAAATAGCAGCCATCCATACTCCAACTCCCTCTATAGAACAGAAAGAGACCCATACAAAGTGCCAGAGCATAGGCATGCTCAGCTCTGGGAGAGATAGTGGACTAAGGCACTTAAAATGGTTACTCACCAGTCTTCTGTCTTCACGTTACCAACATAGGAGAGGGCAGACTCTTAAGAGACTCGGCCATGAGAGAAGACTTGTCATAAAGCCAACATCCACAGGGCAAGATAGGTCCTTTAAATTAGGCAATCCAACTGCAGGGAAACCCAGTGATGGTGACCAACTTAATGGGGGACTACACAGCCCCATGTCTAAAAAAGAAAATAATAAAAACCTAAGTAAAACTAAGAGAATGTAAACTGCACGCTCGCTGCTGTTTAAGACACATGAATTCTGGTAGGAGGCCTGTGGGTTCAGCTGGAGGAGAAGCAGGAAGTCTCCACCCCAAAAGACCTTGCCTTTTGTAATGTGCCCTGCCCTCCAGGAGGAGGGACTTCAACCCATGGTACCTGTGTTCCATATTAGACATAATAGAAATGTCTTTTCCAGGAACAATACGTGTTGCAAAATTTTTACATCAAGAAAATAATTTTAAAAAGAAGTGGTATAGCTTTAAAATCATTACCATCATTTACATAGCTCTTGTAGAATGTACTCCCAAATTGTATAAATTATTTAGGCAGATGCCACTGAAGTAAATTATAAGCAGACTGAGTCTGAATAGAAACATCTAAAGTTCCTTTTATATTTTGTTGTTTGTTTTATTTTACAGGACACACGTTTCTCTTTTTTTTATTAATTTTTACTTCATTTTTTCTTTATATTTTTTATGGATTGTTTCTTTTTCTTCATATACTTGTTCCTGTAAAATGAAACTCTTCAATAAAAATGCTGAGAAAAAAAGAGAGATATAATGAAATGTAGTCTGAGGAGTCAGCCGAGCTTACCATAAAATCAGTGATCTAAATAGTCATTATATTGTACGTTCTTGTCAAATGCATTATCTGAGCACAACAGCTCCCAGATTTCCTGAATTTTTCAAGGAAATGGTCAAAGATCTAGCAATGATTTAGATTTTGAATAAATACCAAATTGTGTTAAAGTAACATGAATGATAAAATAGGATTTTAGTCTTACCTGTTAAATCCTTTTCACTTAGTCCATACAGGTCACTGGTACCATGGGATGTGTAGTCCCCTTTAATAGGCAGGAACAATTATGCAAATAATTTGCAAGGGGCGGAGCCTCCCCTCTTACTTAATCCACCTTCTGGCCAGAGCCACCCATATTGATTTGAGACCCTAAACTGACCCCAGGTAAGCAAAAAGAAAGACTCCTGTGAGCATGCCCGAACGGTCTCCCACTGAATGCCACAGGAGAGCCAAGACTGGTCCCTTGACAGGGTGGGAGACCAGTGACCTGTATGGACTAAGTGAAAAGGATTTAACAGGTAAGACTAAAATCCTATTTTCACTGTCGTCCAATACAGGTCACTGGTACCATGGGATGTACAAACATTGAGCTGATCCAGAGGCGGGAAGTAAGGCAAGGACCAGGCGCAAGGCCCAAGTCACTAGAACTGTTAACCAGTTGATAACATAGCCCAAACTGTAAGTGTCAACGGACACCAACCAAGGGAACAATCCCTGAACTTAACACAGCACACGGAACACGAGCCAACCAGGCTCAACAGTAAGGAAGCACTAAGGATCACAGAGCGGAAGACCTACACAGGCAAGACTGCCTCCAGGACCTTCCTTCCAAAGCTGGCATCAGCCGATGCCAGTACATCAACTCGGTAGTGCTTAGAAAAAGTGTGCACAGAGGACCAAGTGGCCGCTCTGCACAGTTGATCAGCAGAAGCTTGATTCTTGTAGGCCCAGGAGGCCCCAATAGATCTGGTGGAATGGGCAGTCACCCTGAAGGGAACATGCTTATTCCTCAACTTATAGGCTTCACGGATGGTAGCCTTAATCCAAGAGGCAATGGTAACTTTGGAAGCCGGTCTTCCTGCCCTAGGCCCCTCAGGAATGACGAATAGAGCGTCAGACTTCCTGATAGATTCGGTGCGGTGAACATAAAACTTGAGGCAACGCACCACATCCAACAAATGGAGATCTCTTTCCTTGTCAGATGAAGGATTAGGGCAGAAAGAGGGAACCACAATCTCCTGATTGATGTGAAACTCAGACACAACCTTGGGTAAGAATTCCTTGGTAGTGCGAAGCACAGCCTTATCCTTGTGGAACACCAGGTAAGGAGGTTTACAAGACAATGCCTGTAACTCTGCCACCCGGCGTACTGACACAATAGCCAAAAGGAAGGCCATCTTCCAAGTCACAAGACGTAATGGAATGGAAGCCAAGGATTCAAACGGTGGTCGCTGAAGAACGCCCAGCACCAAATTGAGATCCCACTGGGGAGCAGGACTCTTGAAGGCAGGTCGAACATGAGTCACACCTTGGAAGAAGACTTTCACATCAGGAAGGATGGCAATCCGTTCCTGGAAAAACACAGACAAGGCAGAGGTCTGAACTTTGAGGGAACTCAGACTGAGCCCCTTGTCCACACCGTCCTGCAAGAAGGCCAGGACAGTGGGAAGATGGAAGTCAAGAGACAACTGCTTGACAGAGCACCATGTCACGAAAGTTGACCAAATGCGATGATAGATCTTGGAAGACACAGGCTTACGAGCACTGAGCATCGTCGACACCACAGAAGGAGAAAAGCCTTTCTGAGCTAGAATCGAGGATTCAACCGCCATGCCATCAAACGGAGAGAGTGAACATCCTCTTTCCACAGATACCCCTGAAGAAGCAGGTCCGGACGGGCTGGAAGTGGGATTGGATCCTTCACTGACATGGCCATCAATAGAGGAAGAGGGGGGAAGATGTAAGCCAGGGAGAAGTCCCAAGGGATCGACAAGGCATCCACCGCTAGAGCAAGGGAGTCCCTCAGACGGGAGCAAAACACCGGAACCTTCCTGTTGTGTCTGGTAGCCATCAGATCCACCACTGGCATCCCCCACCGTTGAGTGAGCATGTGAAACACCTCTGGGTGAAGAGCCCATTCTCCGCTGTCGACGGTGTGACGACTGAGGAAGTCTGCCATGACGTTGTCCACGCCTGGAATGTGAACTGCAGAGATGACAGGCACGTGATCTTCTGCCCAAGACAAAATATCCTTGACTTCCCACCAGGCGGAACCGCTTCTTGTGCCGCCTTGTCTGTTGATGTAAGCCACCGCCGTGGCGTTGTCGGACTCTACTCTGACTGGAAGACCGGTCAATTGAGACTCCCAGTGCCTCAGGGCCAGCCGGACAGCTCGAAGTTCCAGAACATTGATGGAGAGCATGGATTCCTCCAGACCCCATTTCCCCTGAGCACTGAAGCGACCCCAGACTGCACCCCAGCCCCGAAGGCTGGCATCCGTTGTGACTGTGGTCCAATGAGGAACTAGAAAGGATTTCCCTTTCAAGAGATGAGAGAGATCTAACCACCAGTGCAGACTCGACTCGACATGAGGAGGAAGAGAAACAGACAGATGTTGATGATCTGGATGATTCCTGCACGTCTGGATCACAAATCTCTGAAGATCCCTGGAGTGGGCCATGGCAAATGGTACTGCTTCGATCGTGGAAATGAACTTCCCCACTAAGGACGACAACTTCGGAACTGGAATTTCGTCCATGTCCAGAATCCCAGCCACTCTGACGGCTATCTGGTGAGCCACGTCCTCTGGAAGAAACACCATGCATTGGCGAGTGTCGAACAGGAGACCCAGGAACAGAAGCCTCTGAGAAGGAATCAAGTCCGACTTGTCCAGATTCAGGATCCATCCGTGACGGTTCAGGGTGTGCATGCACCTCTGCAACTGCTGGTGGAGAAGCTCCGCTGAGGAGGCCTTCAGTAGGAGATCGTCCATGTAGGGTGTCACTCTGATCCCATCCTGATGGAGCACCGCTATCAAGGAGCCCAGCACCCGCTGGAAGACTTGAGGAGCTGTAGTCAGTCCAAAGGGGAGCGCTGTAAATTGAAAGTGTCCCCTGTGGCAGGCAATCCTGAGATACTTCCTGCTCTCTGGATGAATAGGGATGTGAAGATAAGCATCCTGAAGGTCCAGGGAGGCAAGAAACTCCCCTGGAGACATTGCTGCAATCACAGAGCGCAGGGACTCCTGGCGGAAGTGGGAAGTCACCACATAGGCATTGAGATCTTTGAGATCCAAGATGGGACGGGCTCCTCCGTCCTTTTTGGCTACCACAAACAGGTTGGAATAAAATCCTGAACCTGTGTCCCCCTGCGGAACCGCCTCCAGGACCTCTTTGTCCAAGAGATCCTGAATAGCGTCGTCGAACAGACGCCTTTTTGAGGGTTCCTGAGAAGGACGAGTAAAATGGAACCGAAAAGGAGGAAGGGAAGAGAAAGGGATCCTGTATCCCTCTGACACCACCTGAAGAACCCATGGGTCCGCCACTGACTCCTCCCAAGTCCGGCGAAAGATGCGGAGACGACCGCCTACAGCCGGATGCGGACCCGGGTTCGGCGAGTCATGCCGAAGCAGTCTTGGAGGTCTTGGCCTTGGAGGCAACTTTGGGCCTCCAGGACTGTTTGGGCTTGGAGGAGGAGCGCGTAGTGGGAGGACCCGTTTGGGCCGAGGAGCGTGTCTCAGTCTGAAAGGAACGAAAGGACCGATTGCGTTTGGCTGGAAACTTTTTCTTAAAGACTGAGGGTAGAAGAGTACTTTTACCGCCAGTAGCCTCACTGATCATTTCTTTGAGCTCAGAGCCAAAGAGCAAATTCCCCTGAAAGGGCAAGGAAAGCAAGGCTTTCTTAGAGGCTGTATCAGCAGACCAAATTTTCAGCCAAAGAGCGCGTCTAGCCACCACAGAAGAAGTGGAGGCCCTCGCCATCATGCGCACAGCATCAAAAGCAGCATCAGCAATATAGTTCTGAGCTTCAGTGATATTAGCAAGAAGCTGCAACTGTTCAGATACAGGCGCATCCTGGCGAACCGCTTCAGTCAGTCGTTCAGTCCAGGCTGCAATAGCCCTATTAACCCATGCCACAGCAAAGGTGGGGCGCATGGCAGTGCCAATAGAGGCAAAAATAGATTTAAGAGAGAGCTCTAATTTCTTATCCGTCCAGTCCTGCAAGGCAGAGGCATCTGAGACAGCCAAAGCAGTAGATTTGGATAGTCTAGACACAGGAGCATCCACCTTGGGAGGATGAACCCATTTTGCCAGCTCCGCGTCGGGAAAAGGGTAAAGTTTGGCAAACTTTTTGGAGACAGAGGAAGATCTATCAGGATACTTCCATGCCTCAGAAACCAGACGGGCAAGAGTAGGGTTAGTTGGAAAACAAACAACAGGTTTAGATGGCTTTTTCTGAAAAACATCAGTAGGATCATAAGTGGATTCCTGAGTCAGAGGAAGGTTGAGCGTATTCAGAACCGCTCTGATCAGACCCTCAGCCGAAACTTCAGGGTCACACTCATAGGGGTCCCCAATGGACCTGTTAGATTCAATAACAGTACGTTCCTCAGCATCAGAATCCTGTAAAAGTTCTTCTTCAGAAGAATCAGTGATATCAGGAGCTCCCTGTGGCTTAGGCAGGGAGGTCCTGATAGTAGAGGGGGTCTGCCAGACCTGGAGAGCCCCCTGTACCTGAGAGGGAAAGAGTTGAAGCGTGGATCTGAGATCCCTAGTGGCAGCTTTAAACTCCCTCACCCAAGATGGCTCAATAGCGTGGCTGGGAAGCCCAGGGTTGCTATCTTTATCAGTACAATTAGGGCATAGATCCCCCACATTATCGCAATCCAGCCCAATGTGGCAAGAGGAGCAAAACGCCATGGGGGTAGAAGACCCCCCAGCCTCCTTAGTCTTGGGTCTAGCCCCTAGCTCCAGTGAAGTAGACATGCTCACAGCGTCAATATACCCCACAAAAAACACTATCACCCAGAAAAGTGTTAAAGATTAAAGTTTCACCCCAGAAAAGGTCTAAAAACGGACTTATCTGGCCAGCGAAGGGTTAATCTGGTGAGGAGAGAGAAGGCTCGGTCCCTGCGTAGTGTACTCGCCTTGGAAAAGTACCACAAAATGGCGGCCGTCATGACAGCCAATCAGAAACAAGCGCGAGCTAAGCGCTCATGGGAAATGTAGTTTTCCCTATGCAAGTACCCCAAACAGTGCCCGAAGCCCCCCTGAGCCCCCTACAGTAATAAAACACCAACCGGATGATAGAGCAGGAGCCTAGCATTAAAATGAGCCTACTCTGAAGTTGCTGTGACAAGCGGTTTCAGAGATATGTCCCAAACTGTGAATTCCCATAGAGAGTAAAGGAGCTCTGCTGCTGAGCGGGAAAAAGCCGCGCTTAAAGGCGCGGAACACCATTTTTAATAAAGTTTAGTAAAACATTAAAAAGTGCCCAAACAAGCATGAAATACATGAGAAACATAAATAAATGAATACCCAATGCTCCAAAACTCAGAGAATAACACAGAAATTGCATAAATAGTGATAATGCAATAAAAACACCCTATGAGTGCTGGAGTGTATTAAAACTCCCAAATACAAGCCCATCAAAGGGACACTGTGGGGACAGGTGGACCTTCAGCACTCAATGGGTGACTCACCTTTCTCGCAGACTTCTGTCTTCAGGTGACCATGATAGGGAGGGAAAGAACCAGAGGTAATTTCCCCAACAGGGGAGCTGCTTAACACAAGCTGTCCCCTCTTCAGGTATAGGTCCACAGAAATCCCTGGAAGCTGCACCAGCCACTTTGAAGAGGGCAATTCACAGCCATGGTCACCCTCCTAATGGTGGTATTCCATATTTGAATAAAAAATAATAAAACTCTAAGAAGCATAGCTGTTCTCTGCCTGGTGTGCAAGCACACCAGGAACAAATCAATATGGGTGGCTCTGGCCAGAAGGTGGATTAAGTAAGAGGGGAGGCTCCGCCCCTTGCAAATTATTTGCATAATTGTTCCTGCCTATTAAAGGGGACTACACATCCCATGGTACCAGTGACCTGTATTGGACGACAGTGAAATAACATTTTACTATTATACGAAAGTACGGCATGCTATGAACAGGATGGGGAAATCAATTTTCTTTTGCACTTTTAACTTTTTGTTACATTTTACACAGTAGAAGACAACTGCCCAGCCAGAAAGCAATTTGTAAATGTTACAATGTTCTCCTTCATGAAAATGCTAAACTGTATTTTAACATTTATGTCCCATTAAGGAAATTATCTGTAAAAGGACTGAAATTATCTTCCAAGCAATTATTTTTTATAGAATGCTGCAATGCTATAAATGGTTTATAGTCAAAAACAGAACAATTGTCGTTAAATTATAAAGAAACAAGTAACATATTTGGTATGCAGAAGCATGTTTTGTATGAACAACAGAAGCCATTTTACTTGAGCACTTCGTTTCATACTTTACTCTCAGCCGTTCCCTTTTTGCTCTCTCATCTTTTTATCTGGGCTTATAATTTTAAGTCCTTTGCTACTAGCCAGACCTGAAAAGTTACTCACCACTGCAAGCCAAAACATACCCACCAGGGCTAAATTTTCACTAGCCATTGGCTAGTGGCGAGTGGAAATTTTGAGCCCTGTTTTTATTATTTTGTTTTTTCTGCTCTTATGCTACTGTTTTATGTTGTAAAAAAAATAAAAAAAAAAATAAAAAAAAAAAAAAATAAAAAAAAAATTAAAAAAATACATTTCCGTCCCTTGCAAAGAGTACGCACACACAAACACACACTTATATCAGCATATTTAGCATTCAAAGGAAAAGTTAAAAAAATGTACATAAGTCATGTTAACAACCAGCTACATTTTAGGTTATTATCTCAACCTTTTAAGTGTCATAGGGTGCACAATGCATTGAGTAGCCCACTAGCATTCAAAGATTTAAGGCAGTTGTTCTCAAGCTTTTTTGCTCAAGGCACACCCAACATGCAATCTGGCATTTTCGGGGCACCCCAATCACTTTATGTGATTTGTCAAAGGTGTAATGAAGGTTACAAATACATATATATAGTTATTGTTGGACCTCACAACTAAAATAAACATATTATCCATAGTAATATCCTTAAATATACAGTTAGAAGTCTGCATTCACATTTTTCTGAAAGTCTTATAGATAAAATGGGGCACTCTAAGTGGATGTCCATGGCAAACCAAAGTACCACGGCACCCTGGTTGAGAAACACTGAGTTAAGGACTTGCATGTACTTTACATGTTTTAGATATTGTGTTTATACATCGAATATACAATGAATATACTGAACTTTTAAATGACGGACTCCTACCTACACTTCATGTAGGCATTTTACTCTTTGTAGGGAACCAAAGTTTTATTCTAAAAAAATAAATAAATAAAACCATATTGTAGGGCCAAGAACAAGATAACACTTGCTGCTGGGATGAACCACCTCCCAGCATTAGGAAAAGCCAAACAATATCTATTTTTTCTTAACCTCTTAATGACCCTTGACGGTCATAGTACGTCAAGGGTCGATCTGACTGAACGACCCATGACGTACTATGACTGTCATGGAGTTCCGGGCTCCCTCCGCGGCTGCACGCCGTTCGGGGAGTCCAGAATCAGAAAAACAAAAAAAAAATGTTCCATGGTACTTCAGTCGCGTTGCCTCGACGATCGGCCAGTCGTTAAGGGGTTAAAGGGATTGTAATACATGATATGTAAAAAAAATATGTATTGTAATGTTTATCTCCCTGAGTAAAACAAGAGTACTCCCACTGCTGAAAGGTGTTTTATTCAAAAGTCATTACAGTTCAAAGTTGAATTTCTCAGTTATTACAGTTCAAATTGTAGCAACAGCGCCACTGTACAATTTCAGACATCTGTGATACTGAACCTAAAAATTCAAGTTTGAGCTGTAATAACTTTTGAATAAAACACCTTTAAGCAGTGGGAGTGTTCTTGATTTACTAAGGGGGATAAACCCTACAATATATATTTTTTAAGTATTACTATCCTTTTAAACACTTACTGCTCCTTAAAGTCTCAAAGGATGAACATCACTGAAATCTTAACCCCTTAGTGACCGGCCGCGCGCACACGTGGCCGTCACTTAACGCCTGTCTAAGAATTTTTTTTAAAAAAATTATTCCAGAGTCCCTGAACGGCGTGCAGCCGGGACTACATGTATGTCCTCTGTCACTAAGTGACAGTTTTTGCGGGATGTACATGTACGTCCATTGTCGGGAAGGGGTTAATCCTTTGAGTGCCAGAGGGGTACGCAACGCATTGCTTTGCAATGCATGGATACCCCTCTGGCACTGAAAGGATTAATATCACAATTCAAATTAAACACTGCTTATAAAGAATTGATGAAAAAAACATGCCTAGCATTAGAATCAGAACCCAAACTGCATTATCTCAGAATTAAAACAGATTAGTTCTAGATTTTGTTATTGTAACTAACAACTACATCTGACAACCTCTTTAAATATATTTGAAACACAATTTCTTTGTTCTTAATATGAAAAATGTTTCTGTTCTTTTTTCTTGTTATATATTTTAAGACTAGCAAGGAAACTTACGCACCCAAGTGGAATGTACAGAATAATTTCTACAGTGCAATGTTAGATTTATACGATTAGATTTAATATCATTTGGCACAAGACTGCCTGGCTCTATTATCTAGGCAGTGCAGGACTGAATAATGACAAATTGCTGGATCTGCACTAGTTGCGTGATTTATAATTCCAGAAGGGGCACTCATATAGCTGATTGATTCCCGTGCCAACATCAGATAGCTGTACGAAGGCCCATAAAATATAGATGGCCTTCCTGGTAGGGATATAAAAAAGTGCCTTACAGAACTCGCAGGCAGCAAGGTTTGTTGTTTTTTTTTAAGCTGTATTTATTTTGAGGAAATGTGAAAGGATTTATGGAGTACCTTGCAAACGCAAATTGAGGAAAAACAGTTTTTAATTTAAAAAAGCAGGTGTGAGAAATCTGGAACTCTCCTTTCAACTGTCCTCAGCCATCAGTGTTACACCAGTAAAAGGGGCGAGAGGGGGATACTTTATCATTCAATTACTCTTGAACTACAACTCTGACAGTATTGAAATAACACTCTCCATGGCCCAAATACTATGAAGATTAATTGAAGCTGCTTTTATTGTGAAACATTACTATCCCTTTAATTAACCCTTTGAATGCCAGAGGGGTATGCAACACAAACCCCTCTGGCACTCAATGGGTTAACCTATTTTGTACATACAGGTTCAGCAAACTGACCACCTTCTTTGATATCTTGTGCAAGCCAAACTATGTCTGGAGATCAAGAACTGCATCAAAGCTATAAGCTAACGGAGACTTGTTTTGCTTTCAAGATGTCTTTGTAGATAAAGAAATAAACTTGCGTTTCTAAAATACAACACAGATATCTAATCAAGATTATTGAGCCCAATGTATTAATTGGCAGTTTAAATATCCTTGTTTGTAAAATAAAAGCTGTGATGTAAGTTAATTGGCAAATTACTTTAAAATAGAAGTAGAAGGGTAGATGTATCCAAGGCAGGGGCAATGCATATCAAGCTCCTATTCTGTTGTGTGCAATAGTCACTCATAATAGTCTTGGTAAGTGAAAAACCATGTAAATAAGCCACAACTATATGAATCAAACTCCACACCTATCAAAACACGAAAAACATTGTAAAATTACATTGGAAAGACTAATATTCTAGCCTAATATCGATACAAGACCTCAGCACAAAGCCATATCATTTCTTTATCCAGTTGGATCAGAAATAAACCAATCAGTGATCAGTTCTGTATAATGCTAGACTTCTCTAACACTGTTTGTAATTAAAAAGTTATTGAATTTAGGCATTAAGCAGAGCTTTCCAGATCTGTGCTAAGATATAAATTAGAAAGATATGTAGTATACCCCCATTTAGTTACAAGGTGTGTAATCCAAAGCACAAACCGTTAATGGATTAAATCCTAGATTGTCCTCATAGGACAATATTATGAAGACTATGCTATTTGCACCCCATCTCCATTAGATTAGTGTGTCTATTTTAGTTTGGACTCTAAGATGGACAAAAACATTTGCCTAAAAAGAGGGATATGCAAAAAACAGTCACTTGTCGACTACAGTTTTCTTCTTTTCTACTTATTGAACCGACCTTTCCAGCCTTGTTGCTTTGGTAGCCATTGAGCCAAACACATACTGACTTACCCAGCCTTGTCTCATGCACTGGTTGTCATAGAAACACACATAATTCCCCAACCTTGAGCAATGCACTGGTAGGTAGCCATAAAACCACACACACTGAACCCTACCCCAGCCTTGACACACTGCCCTAGTAGCCATAGAACAGAGATGGACAGTATGAGGCAGTATGCTGCTACTGCAAGGCTACAACTCCCATCATTCCCTGATTGATATGCTTTGTAGTCTTTCAGCCACTCAATGGCATCATGTTGCCCACCACTGCCATTAAACCACAGACATACTGAAGCCTCAGCCTAGTCCCACTACACTAGTAGCCACAGAAACACACATACCGAGTCTGACCCCCACAGGGTTGTGCCAGGAATTCTTGAGCATAGGTGAGAAAGTTTTCATGGTGTTAACTAAAAATATTATGGGTTTTCTATGTGCAGGAAATTCCACAGAAAAAGTGGCATAATGAGAGATTTTCATAAAAAATTCCCACTGGAAAAAACAAAACAAAAAACAACCACACCAAAGGGCTTTTCACCAATCCCTGCTATCAGACAGTATAGGGGATCTATGACAATCCATCACATCTCTAACAGTGAAATTCTAGTGTTCCGGACATTCAGGCAACAATGTGCTTGTCGTAATTTATCCATCATATGTACTACGGCTAGTGCCAGTTCGTACTCATCTGTCGCACTTTTCAGTGGCTTTATCTCTTATACTCTTTATCTGCAACTTGTTCTTATGCTCATAGACTTGTTCTTCTAATGGTTGCGGATAAAGTGCATGCCTGCGCACGTCAACATTTCCAAGTCTTTGGGGCAGATGACACAACGTGAATCGGATGTACTAATGTCCTTGTTTATCAAGGTACAGTTCAGAAGTAAACCAGCTGCACAATGGGGAGGGGGGTGATGACAATTCCTATTGGCATAAATGGGAGTTTTAATCCCTTGAATGCTATATAGGTCTCCGATGCATTGTTTCGCAAATCTTTGGAGATGTCTTTGTCATTCAAGAGCTTAAAAATTCAATTTAAATAAATAGGACTTGGGAGAGTTTCCATTTCTCCCCCTGGTGCTGCTGGTTTGCTTCAGAACTGCACACCATTAGCTTGATGGATACATAGACACAAACCTGCTTGGCACATAGAAGCTGCCCTTTCACCTGAAAAGTAAATGCTATTATACATTTGCCCCAAAGTGCCTAAAACAGAACAAAAATTAACTGGATTATTGATTAAATTCCCACTGCATCTTTTTCAGTTAATGCTTTTCATCATTTAAAAAGGGTATATTTTCATTCATACCAACTCTATGCAGATGAAAGCGCTAAATATATAAGAAAGCAGTCATGTGACACAAATTCTGCTTCTCTGCTGGCTAATGTCCTTCATATTGCCGCTCTGATATGTACAGACCTAGCTAATTCCTTGGCCACTCCTGTCGAAATTTCTGCAAGGTGTTTGCCCTCCCTCACCTTCTCCTCTTAACGAAAAACTAAATAAATAAAACCACATGTTGCACTCCTCTGTTCCCTGTTAAAGCTGTCCTTCTCATTGGTTCTGTCTCCCTAGCAGCCCTACATTTTTCCTGTTCGGGGTGTTACTCTGTGTGCATGTCGGGTCCTTTCACCCCCTTCATTTAACCTGGCTCTCTTTCAGTGTAGCCCTGGGGACATCCACCTTGCTCAGGGATGCGTACATACCACCATTCTTTGAGCCCTTGCTCCACAGAGGAGGGGACTTGCTGAATATGCTTGCAAGGCTCATTAGATTTCATATGGAATCCGCAACCAGTAAGAGCAAATAACTAATGTCCATGAACAGAACCAGTTGGACCCAACAAAGGTACCATGCTCTGACATGACTGTTGCAAATACATTTGTGTGTGTCTAGCACTCAATGGCCTCGAAACTCAGTGCTACATTACAATGAACGTAGAAAGGATGCTGGGACAGGGTGTGTGTAACAACTACATATATTCTGTAAATTGGGATGTCCAAAGTCATGCCCTCCAGCTGTTTCTTTAATACACAGCAGCCGTTGGGAATTGTATTCATATCTGGGAACCTTCTTCCATGAGGGGACTCATACGGTCCTGGTGGGAGGATATAAATGATGTGATCTGAGTCACAAAGGAGGTGGTGTTTAATCATGGGTGGGTGAGGCTTAACTGGCTATCTAATAAAGTGGGCAGGAAGTGGGTGGTAAGTTGTCAGAACAGGGTGAGGAAGGAGAAGTGGGAGGGTAGTGGGAGGAACAGAAGTGAGCGGAGTTTTATAAGAAACTCCCTACCACTGGATAATCAGCCTCAGTCCCTGGAGACTTGGTAATTCACTATAAAAAAACCAAGTCTCTGGAGCAAAAACTGTATTCCGACAGCAGCTAAAAGGCCTTATGTCACAATACTCCTCACAATACCCACCCCCATCAATACTTATGAACAATGCTGTCTCCTCATTGCTAGAGATTACTATTTGAAATATAGACTATTCCAATTTAAAAAAAAAAAACATTTAAGGATGCTCTATGGAGATGTACATTTATTCAATTCTGCCCATTATTTGGAGGAAGGTGACACACTTCTAACTATGCAAGGCTGTTCCTGAGCTAAGTAGATAATCAGTGCATTGCTTAACAAAAATGTGTGTGATTTAACACTGTGCATTTCAGATATGTCAAATTTGATACTCTCTTTATTCAGAAAGATTAATAGCAATGCACAGCAGTATAAGTGTTATTATCAAGGGAAATGTGTGAGATAAGGAAGACAGTAATAAACATTAATATCTGCTGAAAAGGGACCTGGAAGTCATTGTGCTTAGAATAACGTTTCTTTTCTGCTTACATTTTAAATATATATATATATATATATATATATATATATATATATATATATACGCACACATATATGCAAAAGAAGCAGAGCGTGGCCATTATGAGAAGAGACAGAGGAAAGAAAATATATTCCACTGCCCATTGGTAGTCACGGTATCCTTTAAAAATTTTGCATTCTAAATATCGTGCAGCTACACAGCGCATTTAGCATATCGCCGTGATGAAAAGGGCGGCATGTGAATCTTGCCCTGCATCATATCGTGTGATTCTCATGTCACCTCCTTAAACACAGAGGAATACCATTTCTATAGAAGACCTTAATGGGTTGGCAGCCAAGTCAAAACTGATCATTCTAAAAGCTAAAAGCTGGAAAACCCTTCAGTATTTCATTGTGATATACTAACTTCATTTGGATCTCTCTCAATGAAATCATATATAGTGCTAAGCAATGAGCTGTGCCGTCTCCAGCACAAAAGCAAAGTTTTGACTCTTTTGGTGCCGGAGAGGGAGCAGCCCATTGCTTAGCACTATATATGATTTCAATGAGAGAGATTCAAATTAAGTTAGTATGTCACAAAGTAATATTGAAGGGTTTTCCAACTTTTAGCATTTAGAGGGATCAGTATTGACTTGGCTGCTGACCCGTTAAACACAATTATAATACACTAAATATTAATAGATATAATTCACCATCCGAATCCTTAATTTTCAGACAAGGGAGAATCTATTTAATCACTTCCTCGTGTTAATCCTTAGTCTTTAACCCATTGGATAACCTTACATTTCATAGAACACAGTGGAAAAAATTATTTGGCAAAGAAATTAAATGGAAAATTTTTATATATCTGAAATATTTTGGGCATAATTATCAGTAATTTTTTGCATGCATAGAAATGGTTCCCTACATACTCCCCCTGCTGGACATTCTGCATGCACAATGACAAGTGCTTCTTCAAGAAACTGTCACCACTTCCCTAGCTTTTAAGAGTGTACTGTAATCTCAGACAGTGTATGCGGTATTTGCAGTATGCCCATGGTGTTCTCTGAGCTAAAAAAGGAAGTGAGGCTCAAACCTTTCAAGCAGCACCTTTCCTACCATTTGTATATCACTGTATACCATTTTATGTTTTCAACCCTTTTTCGTACAGTGCTGTAGAATATATTGGCTCTCAATAAATAAAGGATTATAATAAAGATGTAATTTTCTCTTTTAATAGCATGAAATAACATGCATTCCATAAAATAACTATTCACAAGCAGTTCAGTGACGATTCAGCTGCTTCATGTAAAGATCTCTGAGCCTGGCCCCCTCTAATCTTCTCATTCACAACATCAGGCTCTCCATCCTTCCACGGGTGCTCTCTTGCTCCCCCTTGTCAGCTCTCCCTTCTCCCAGTCGGTCCTTCAGTAACAACAGAGCACTCTTCACTTTGCTTGTCATTCCAGTCACACAATCAGCCTATCAGACTATCAGCCTTTATCCCAAACAAAATATCAGGTCATATAAGCTGTTGGACCAGGTAACATGCTATATGTTTCATGAGGATCATCCCCCACTTTCCCAGGAAAACAACTGATCCTTGCAAAACTTTCAGCACTTCAACCTCTCCAACAGCTTATTAGGAATTGATATTTTATGCAAAGAAAATGCTATAGCCCACTAAGGACTGTGCTGTGACTAGAGTAAAAAGCACAGTGAAGAGTGATCCACTGGTTGAAATGAGAGCTATAAAGTGGGAGAAGAAAAGCTCAGATCTTTACTGTCAGTAGCTAAATAGCTTGAGAGTAGTTAGTTAATGGAGTGCATGTTATTTTGTGCCTTTCTCTTCTGTTTCTGTCTGTGTATTAGAGGTGGAAAAAAGACACCACCCACTAGGAAGCAGCAACCAGCTGATTTGGAGTACACATACTCAATTTGTACACCTTTTTAGTTGTTTGGGGTTTTCTTTCCATTTTAGCACTGAATATTTCAATATGAAATTTAGATTTTTTTATTGTATTGGATGTTTTCTGACCTAATTTTAGAGCATAAAGACCAACATGGTACAAACAGGAGAAGTCAATTTCAAAACAAAAATGAATAGCTGAAGGGCGTTCCTAAAGAGGCAATCAAGATCTGATAACTAGATGTAAACTGGAAGGTAAATATAAAATATTGTTTTGCAGATGTAAAATATGGATTACAGATTATTATGATCAACTTTTGCCTTTTGTTCCCTTTTTCCCATACCTATCCTCAAGGTTTCCCGCTGTTGCTACATCTTACATCATGTTTGTGATTTGTGGTCACTATCTGTATGCTCAATATTAAGAAACTTCCAAGGTATGTCTATCTTTTTTTGCTACAATTGCAAGTTTAATATAGACTGGATCTATATAGACAGAATGTATGGATAACTAACATGAGTGTGTGTGTGTGCCTATATTATTCTATAGAATGTGAACCAAGGTCCTAAGCAAGCTTAAAGGGGAACTCTCACCTCTATGAAAGTCCTTCTTATCTTAATGTTCCAATTAAGTAAATCTTCAATCTGTTTTTTTCTTTCAAATTAACGCAGTATAACCAGAGATATAAGCTTTTAAAAATAAGCATGTGACCTCAGTTCATGACAGGATGCAGTACAGCTCTGTAACACAGCCTGTTAACCCCTTAATGACAAAGGACTTACCAGGTATGTCCCTTAAAAACTGTCACTTGGTGACAGAGGACGTACCTGCACAACGGCTGCATGCCGTTCAGGGACTCAGGATTCATTTGCAAAAAAAAAAAAAAATGTTAGTCGGACGTTAAGTGGCGGCTGCTTGTGCATGCGGCCTGTCACTAAGGGGTTAAACAGTAACTTTCACCCGCTATAAAGTCGCTCTGCAATAATTAAGCAGGTAGCTACTAACTTTATAATAGATATGTTACCTCTGAAATGTAGCTGATTATAAAGAAGTCCTTTATTGTAGAAGACTGACGGGCAGGTTAGTGCAGTCTGCGTGCCTGCGCCGTCATGCCCTTCTGGTTACCATGTGGCACACTGCAGTGCCTCTCAATGCAGACCAGGACTGACAGCTCAGGTGCGCAGACAAGATGACTGAGCTGATGCCTGGCTTCCAGTCTCCTACAATAAAGGATTTCTTTATAATCAGCTACATTTCAGAGGTAACATATCTATATATAAAGCTATTCGCTATATGCTTAATTATTGCAGGGCGACTTTACAGCAGGTGAAAGTTCCTCTTTAATCTTCACCTCTTCCCCTCCACAATAGTGCTTCGTTCTCACCTCTTACTCTGTCGGAGGCCTCCTCCATGTGAGATGGAGCGCCACCAACACACACACACACACACACACACACACACACACACACACACACACACACACACACACACACACACACACACATATATATGTTGGTTATCCATATGTTGGTTATCCATAAATTCTGTCTAGTCCTATTTTAATGTTTGTTATGTATGTTTGCTAACCCCCTAATAAAACAGATAATAATAAAGATCCAGTCAAATCTGGGCAAACCAACTGCATAATGTATCAGATAAAAGTTCCTCTAAACTGAAATAGGGCTATAAACCCCTAAATGCTAAAGCGGTCTCCAAATCATTGCTTCATAATTGTTTGACGATCTTTCTAGCATTTACATTTAAATCAATGTAAATTTGAGGAACTTTCATTCTTCCCTATGGAGCAGTTGGTTTGCCAAATAATTACTCCACTTTGGCTTGCTGAATAAGGTCCTAAGATCTCTCAGACTTGAAAGGGAGGCTCCATAGAAGAACAGAGTGACTGGAGAGCTTCTCTCTGAAGTGACATTTCTTACCTTTCTATACTCTTAGTGCACATCCTACAAGAGTTAAAAGAGCCAGAAGTAACGTTCAGCACGGGAGACATAACCAAGCACCATCACCGTGTTGGTGTGTCCCATGTGGAAGAAGCCTTAAAGAGACAGTAATACTTAAAATGTAAAAAAATATATGTTTTAGGGTTTACCCCCCTGAGCAAAACAAATGCACTCCCACTGCTGAGAGATCTTTTATTACAAAAATTATAACAGCTCAAACTTGATTTTTTTTTAGGTGCAATATCACAGTGGCCTGAAAATTTACAGTGGAGCTGTTGCTACACCATCCTATGGACTGCTCGGTTCTGTACACCATAAATCTCCATAGGATGGTGTAGTAACAGTGCCACTATACATTTTCAGGCCACTGTGATATTGGACCTAAATCATTCAAGTTTGAGCTGTTATAATTATTTAATAAAATATCTCTCAGCAGTGGGAGTACTCTTGTTTTATTCAGGGACATAAACCCTACAGCCTATATTTTTTTTTTTTTACATCTTAAGTATTACTATCCCTTTAACAGAGTCTTTCAGACCCTTAACCTTTGGAGTGCCAGGGAGGTATACAACGCATTACAACACAATGCGTTAGATACCTCCCTGGCACTCAAAGGGTTCAAGGCAGAGAGGACTTCCAACAGATGCAATGTATGGAACACTTTCCAGCATTCAAAGGGTTACAAGTCCCATTTAAACTCATGGGTTGTTTGGGTAATTTTTATCGGTTTGCTCCAGAATTGCACCACTTTAGCTTTCTGGATATGGCCGCTAGAATTATATTCCCAGCTCCTGGATGCCGATATTATCCAAGTAAATCACATTTTTGTTTTATAACCATACTAAGCCTGCACAGAGAGCTAATAAATATACATAGATAAACAATGGCTATTAGGTTATGGACACTGGAGTGGAGTAATAAAAGCAGTCATAACTCAAGGTGGTAAAACAACGCTGCTAATTTAAGGAAGGACTTGTAATTAACAATTCAAGGACTTTAATTTCACAGACGGGAGCCTTATTGAATAAAATAAGTAAACGCCAAGCATCGGGATTAACCCTTGTATGTAAGACGTGACCCCATAAGGCGCAGAGGTCTGTGCAATGCATTGCAATGTAATTCTTTGCTCATACCTCTGGTCCTTGAGAGAATAACCCTTTGAGTGCCAGAGGGATATGCAACGCATTGCAGAGCAATGCGTTGCGTACCCCTCTGGCACTCAAAGGGTTAAAAGGTTAGCTCAATTTTCTTACTCTTCGCAAAGTTAAAATCAATGGCAGCAGACCTAGTCTTGAACTATGCTACATATGCACATAGAGAAGCAATTTTGCAGAATCCCAACTTCACCACAGCTGACAAAGTACAACTCCCACTGACTTACACAGAGCTTTTAACCAGCTGAATGAGAGGTCCCTAATGCACTGCTTTATAATGGAATCTCTCTAGCTTTCACAATGCACTGTATACCCCTCTGGCAATGGAATTATGGGATATTTCAAATTGAATTCTTTTTAATTTGTCCTCTATAGTGAAGATGGTATGCCCAACAATTTAGCCACTTTTCTTTATACACAAGGCTCACAGTTGCAATGTGAATTACAACGATAAAAGTTTTCTATGGCCATATCCCCCGTTGACCCATGAGCCACAGTGCAACAACATCTTGCTACAATATCCCCGTGACAATCATAAAAGTTACTGCATAGTACAACTCTCAATGGTTGTCACTGCTGACACTCATTCACGTGGCACGTCCCAATTTACTTTCTACTTCAAATGCAAGTTTAATTACCAGACAACAAAACAAGCTTTTTGTGCAAGTGTTTTTGCATTCTTTGACATCATGGGAACCAGCACTGTAATAATAATATTTTCTAGAGCTAAACAAGGAGTCTATTGTAGTCACTATCCATATGGCAGTGGATAAAGGGAACACTCCTCAGTTTATACAACACTACAAACAAAGTCCTGATTTTGTGAAATACAGGAGAAAGATCTCTGCTTTAACTCCTTGGATGCAAGAAATGTTTTCAGTGCCTCGATTCTCTCGATGCTTGTAGAATGCAAGAGGTTAAAGATAAATCTAATTGCAAGTAATATTTTTTACATTAAGGCCCAATTCACACAGTAGTTTATGCTGTGATAAATGCACCTATTTGCTCCCAATTTCTGTGGGGTTGTTAACATGGACAATTATGCCACTTGTTATGCACCCTGAATGCAGCTTGCTGAAACCTTCCTGTGTTAAATGGATAGTAATGTTTCATAATAAAAGCAGCTCTAATTAATCATCATAGTATTTGGACTTTGGAGAGTGTTATTTCAATTCTGTCAGAGTTGTAGTTCAAGAGTAATTCAATGACAAAGTATCCCCCTCCCGCCCCTTTTACTGATGTAACACTGTTCAGCCAGATCAGAAGGGAGGTGCCCAGGTAGACTGCAGAGAGGGACAATTTTCAATAAAGATAAGGGAAAAACCTGAAAAACTTGTCAAGGGGGGCAGGGCTTTCATTGCCCTTATAGGAAGAAGATTGTCCCCTTCTGTTATCTGTCTGGTCTATGGACTGGATTCCACATCTGAGAAGAGATGGCTTACACTAGGTAAAAGGGGCAGGAGGGGGAAACTTTGCTTGTGAATATCTCTCAAACCATAAAGGTTTGAGAGATAAGACTTATATCGTTCTTCATGTTTTTTTAATGCCTACAAAATAAAATAAAGATAAAACAAAGTATTACTATCCCTTTAAAGCAGAATGCAGTATAGTTTTAGCAGCAGTTTGTTACACAGTGCATTCAAATCGCACATATGAACTTGGCCTAAGCATTGTTGTCACAAAGTGTTCCATTGTATTGTAGCAATCCCTTTTATATTCAATAACGCTTTGTCATTAACACTGCAGGGAGCGGTTATCATATGCTGTAATATCAGTGGTAGAATGTTCATGAAAGAGCTTGCTTAGCCCCTTGGATGCTAGATACATCTCAAACAAATTGCCAAGGAATGGAGATGTATGTTGTTTATCATCCTGTAATCCTGTCAATACACAGTAGCTGAATCAGGTGTAGCGCAAAAGAGAGTGAGAGAGGAAAGGGAGAAGTGAGAGAGAGAGGGAGCAGGAGGAGAGAGGGAGGATAGGGCAGAGATTGTGAAAGGGAGGGAGGGGAAGAAAAAGTGAGAGAGGGAGGGAGGGATGGGGAGAGAGTGAGAGAGGAAGGGGGAGAGAGAGGGAGGGGGAGAAAGTGAGATAGGAAGGGGGAGAGAGAGGGAGGGGGGAGAAAGAGTGAGATGAGGGAGAAAGAGTGAGATGAGGGAGAAAGAGTGAGAGGGGGGAGAAAGAGTGAAGGCCAATGTGCAATGTGCACTCCATTACCATCTTCCGCATTTTTTTTTTCTCTCTCTCTCTCTACCCCCTACCCCACAATCCTTACACAAAGGTATTTACAATCCTCTGCAAGAAGAGTGTAGATTCTCTCGTATTATCTGCAGTTATGTTTTTTAACCCCAGCACACAGCTAAACTTTTAATTGTATGTATCACTGTGAATTCTGTGTCCTTTTATTCAGAAATACTTTAGACTTGAGAAAGGGAGGTTCTCCCGAAAGCCTGTCAATCCAAACTTCTGTTATTCCAATAAAAAAGATATTACAAGATACTAATTTTGTTTGTTATTTTATATATATATATATACATATATATATATTTTTTTTTCTATTATGTTTTGCATACATATGTGTTTTGTGTACATTGTGTATTTAATGGCCCTTTAAATGGTGCATATTAAGATATTAAGTCCTGCTATCACCCATAAAGTGCACTTCAGTAATGTTCCACAAGCTATGGCATTAGCCTGTTCATCTAACTGATTTTTAACCCCTGAATGGCCAGAGTTATGTACAACATATTGCAAAGCAATGCATTGGACATCCATCTGGTCATTAAAGAAGAGAGTGGCTCTTTGTAAGTTAGCATCTGTGTGTGTCCATTTTTTATTGTCTAATTAATAGGCAAACTGTATTGGATACCAATTAACGGTCTTAAAAAACACTGAGGCTGATTCGCTAAAAGTACTGCAGCAAGCCAACTACACCGTATGGATCAAATATGAATTCCTACTGATGTAAATGGAGTTTGTGACAGAGGCTGACTCTCAGGGCTCAGTGAGTTGCCTTGTAACTAGGCCCATATTAAGGGCAAATCCCACAACAACTCTTTCCAATCCCATACACTCAACTCAAGCCCCACCCACTTTCTAATGCAAATTTGGATTTGGATACTCCCACCCCCAGACCTTAGGGTACCTCAGGGGGCTTGAGACAAGGTGGTTTCCAGGGATGTGAATAGGAATTTGGGGGAATTTCTATTTGCTGCCTGTGGTACAGTTGGTTTGCAACAGAATGCAGCATTTTTTCTTAAGACATCTACCTCAATGTAGATGAAAATACATATTTGAATAATGAAAATTCCAGCAAGCAAGTGTACATAACAAAGTCAATACCTAGCAAGCATTATTCTGTTTTCCTGATATACTGCCATTCTGTGTGGAGTCAATGTTGCTACTATGGGGCAAGTGTAGTAACCCTTTTAGAGCCTATGCAATAAGATTTCTACAGCTTTGGGGATTGTATGGTTTAGGCTGTATAGAATAACATAGAAAGTGGAAAAGTGATATCACTGGAGAGCTCATCTCCACTTTATCACATTTTAGTGCATAACCCCTATAAAGTCCAATTAATTATATAAATGGAGAAGTCATCTTCATTTTATCACCTCTTTATCACACCTTAGTGCATAACCCCCCATGGAGTGTAATTGGTGGCTATGTAATCACATTCATTCATGAAACCTTAATAGCACAATCTCAGAATATAAATTTGTGCATTGGTTAACATGAAAAATATACAATATTAGTTGCTGCATTATTTTGCTGTCTGTGTAAACAGCAACATGCTGCATTTCTGTAACAATAGAAGTGCAAGATTCCTGTGTTCATGCATCAAAATCCCCAAGTCCTGGCCTGTTAGTGTGTTCAAAGGGTACAGACTGAGAACCACTGCTACAGAAGACAAATTAAAATCCCAACTGATTACAATGGGGCATTTATCCCCTTAAAGTGATAGTAATGTTTTACAAAAACAGCAACTCCGATTAATCTCCATAGTATTTGGGCCATGGAGAGTGTTATTTCAATACTGTCTGAGTTGTAGTTCAAGAGTAATTGAATGATAAAGTAATCCTCTCCCGCCCCTTTTACTGATGTAACATTGCTCACCACAGAGCAGCAAGACTGTCCGGATGTATCGCAGAGAGGGACAATCTTCAATTAGCATAAGGGAAAGACCTGTCAAGGGGGCAGGGTTTTCCTTATGCTCACAGTAAGAAGATTGTCCCTTGTTGTGAGCTGTCTGGTCTCAAGACCAGATTCCACATCTGAGGGGAGGTGGCTTACACTAGGTAAAAGTGGTGGGAGGGGGATACTTTATCATCCAATTACTCTTGAACTACAGCTCTGACAGTATTGAAATAACACTCTCTATGGCTCAAGTACTATGAAGATTAACTGGAGCTGCTTTTTTTGTGAAACATTACTATTCCTTTAAATTCTAGGGAGGTTTCTAACTCATTGTGAAGCAATGTGTTGGAGACCTTATCTCTATATATAAAAGAATAATCCTCATTGCATAATTTATGGTACCCCACACACAGAACATACTTTATGTCTCCTCAGAAAAGAAACTCGCATTGATCAGAATGTCTCATTACATAATTTATGTCTCATTAGGAGATACAACTCCTATTGGGTGATTCAATGGGGACTTTACTGCTCCCATTGGGTGATTCATTGGGGGCATGTTTATCATACAGAGAGTTGGCCCACCCCTCCAGCCCGCCCACCACTATCCAACTGACAAAAAAAAATATAGCTGTCACTCGCTCCTGAAGTAGGGGATATTAATAACTTCTCCTGGTCCACACACACTCTCACTCAGGATCATGACCCCACAAACACACTGTTTCACCTCCCACAGATAACTGTAACCCTCCATACACTCTGTTTCAGTATGAGGGTGTAATGTTCCCATAAAATACAAACTCAGGGATAGACTTAATAGCAACTCTTTATTTAACTCTTCATCTCTTCAGTCACCTCACTGTCTGTTTTCCACTCCTCCACTTCCTGCTTCCTGATTTCCGCCCTTTCTCCTTAAAGGGAGAGAGATGCTTTGCTGTATGTTACAGAGGCAAGCCTCAAACACCACTTTCTATTTGTTCCCTCAGCATATTGCTACGTTGCCTCAACTGAAGAGCCACCGTGTGTTATATTGCTATGTTAGCTCAACTTAACCCTTTGAGTGCCAGAGGGGTAAGCAACGCATTGCAAAGCAATGCGTTGCATACCCCTCTGGCACTCAAAGGGTTAAGTAAGGAGGAGTTACTGCTCCCACTGGGTGATTCAATGGGGGAGTGATTTAAATCATGCAGGGAGTTGGCCTGCCCCCACTATCCAGCCCGCCCACCACTATCCAAGTAACTGAAAAAACAAAATGGCTGCCACTCGCTCCCTCAACACAGACACAAACACAGACAAAAAACACACTAACAATCACTAACTCTCTCTCTCAGTCTCACACAGTCTCTCCCACAGTCTCTCCCACAGTCATTCACACACTCTCTCACACTCTGTTTCTCTCACACTCTGCCTCTCTCACACTCTGCCTCTCTCACACTCTGCCTCTCTCACACTCTCAGTCTCACACTCAATCACACTCAATCACAGTCTCGCAGTCTCACACTCGCACTCACTCTCACACCCTCTCTCACACACTCACTCTCACACACTCACTCTCACACTCGCAGTCTCACACTCGCAGTCTCACACTCGCAGTCTCACACTCACTCAATCACACTCTCACAGTGTCTCACAGTCTCAGTCTCACAGTCTCAGTGTCTCACACTCAATCACACTCACAGTCTCACACTAAATCACACTCACAGTCTCAGTCACACTCAATCACACTCTCACAATCACACACTCAATCACACTCTCATACCCACTCACACCCTCACACTCACACCTTCACCCTCACGCTCTCATGCACCCTCATGCACTCTCACGCACTCTCACGCACTCACGCAATCACTCATACGCAATCACACCCCGGGAGCCAGCACAATCCACCTTCCATCATAGTATGTGCAATTACCACATGCATTTCAACTACATGAATGAATGCCACTCACTCACACCCCGGGAGCCAGCATGATCCACCTTCCAGCATAGTATGGGCAATTACCACATGCATTTCAACTATATGAATGAATGCCACTCACTCATACCCCCGGGAGCCAGCATGATCCACCTTCCAGCATAGTATGGGCAATTACCACATGCATTTCATCTATATGAATGAATGCTACAGTTGAGGGATAAGTACAAACACAAACTCATTACAATGACACATAAGTCAACCCCTTATGACTCACTTCTGTGTGTGTGTCTGTGTGTGCCTGTGTGTTTCTCACTGTGTGTGTTGCATGGCTGTATCACACTCTATGTGTCTGCATGTATGTGTGTATGACTGTCGCTCTTTATGCATCTCAGTGTATGCGTGTGCATTTTCTTGTGTGTCTCTGTGTTTGTCTTGCATCCGTGTGTGTGCATCCCTATATATCCTGACGGGCAACGCCGTCCCACATTGCTAGTTTTATTCTATGAGAAAATGGAGATTTTTCTTTTGTCCACCATGGTGCACTTACTTTGCTCATCTCTCCCTTTATGAACACAAAGCCCTATGTTGCTGTAAAATAACCAATGGGATAACCCTTTAAGACCCAGAGAGGTGTGCTACCTTAAAGGGTTAATGCTAGAAGCTCTTCTTACTCTAATTTGTTTACATACCACTTTCCTCCAGCCAGCCCAACCTCCCATTCTTTTCCCCATACATATGTTCCTCTTGGGCATTAACCCCTTGTATGCTAGAGAGAGGCCTCCACTACATTTTCCAACCCACATCTTAACTAATTGCTTCCTTTGAAAGTATATCCAGAGATTCCCATTAAGTGCCATGCATCAATAAGCCATGCAGAGAACAATGGAAGTCACACAAAAACAGTTTAGTTGTACACGCTCTTAAGGCAAAGCCATACAGAATTACTGGGGTGGAAATTCATGCAAGTGAACAACATTAACTCCAGCTTTCATACTCAATTCATACAAAAAATTAGCCTCAGCTATTTATACATTCCGTTTTGTACTCAATGACCCCCTTAAAGTACTCCTTGGAAAACTGCATTCAAGCAAAGACTCTACCACTTACACTTGTCCCATTAGTCTGCACACCAAAGATCAACATTATGGTTTGTTGAGGACAGCACTCCGGTGCATTGTTTTGCAACCGCAAGGCAATGGAAATATCTCTAGCATCCTAGGGGTTAAAGTTCCTTCTACAAAGAGGGTGGCCTAGATTTACTATTAGTTAATATGTGCTTTCTGACAAAATCCTATAATAAAATGGCCCTACTGTTTTATGCTTTTTCATTTGTGACAGTAAGAGTTTGTTTTGTGAGCATTTTCTGAAGACAGACCATCAAAGCAGGATGTAATACAATGTAACTCACTGCAGTGCTGAATTGTCTGCGTGCTATTTTGTTTACATTGTATCTTTTTCACTTTATATTTGCAGCCCTGCTTTCATGCTACATGACAGAGCATGTTCTGCGAGTAGATCCAGGTAACACTGACAGAAACATAAAAGTGCACAAAAAATTAGTGAAGATGAAAATACAATAATACAAAGAATAGGTAATTTGGTTACATATTGTGCATTTGCAGAAAATGTACAGCCAAAATAAAGGGTTATTATTCCTTTAATTTGGCTCTGTAGTTAGCAAGACTAGTTTTAAGACTCTCAAGGTTCCAAATTCAGCAACCCTGATATAAAGAGAACATATAACCAAATTAAATAAACAAATAAATTAGGCTTAATTATGTTCACCTAAAATAATATGTAGGGTCTAGTACAGCCAATTTTCTTTTTGCAGAATTTCAATATTTATTTGTAAAATCTCTCGTATAATACTCACAATTTTGCCCCTTTTCACCTTATGTGAAGTGTGTGGGACTGGGTGTATTATATACAAGAGAAAAAAATATATGTATATCCACGTCTGATAAGCATCCTCCACCCAAATCAATATGCTGCCACCTTCTCCTCCCTCTACTCACCCCCTATGGAGGCACCTGGGATATCTGAGCAGCGGGCATCATGCCTGCATTTGCAGCACGCTTCCCCCAGTAAGGGCCTGTGTTAATTCAAGATAATGGTAGTTCCCTGTGAGGACCTTCAGATATCCCAGATACCTCTGTAGGGAATGAGTAGAGGGAGGGGAAGGCAGCAGCATATTGAGGTGCATGGAGGGAGAGAAGCAGTAAAAAAAACACATTTTGTTTGGTGGGTAGAGGGAGGAAAAACAAGGGTGTGTATTATACATAGGCACTTTTGTTTTCCCCTAAAATATTTCGTTAATTTACACCTGCGTATTATACCTGTGATTTTACTGTATTTTAAAGTTGCCAAAACCTGTCTTATGGATGCAGCCACTTGCTTTCCAGGCAGACAGCATGTGATGTACATGGAGGTAATGAGTCTAAAATGGATGTATCATCCTAGAATTAATAAGGTGTTTTTTAGCCTCCGTCCTTCCTTCTTTAACAGCCTCACTGCCAACACATGCGAAACACTAAACACTAAACTCACCTGAAGTCATTCTCACACTCATCACCCAAAAACTATAATGCTTAAAGGATGCAAAGGGGAAGATGCATTAATGTGTGATAAAGAGGTGATAAAGTAGAGATGACTTCTTGAGTTGATATCACTTCCCCAGGTCCTATGTTATCCTATGGAGCCAATGCACTAAGATTTCTCCAGCTGTGGGGATCTTAGTGCATAGGCTCTATAGAATAACATAGGAACAGGAGAAGTGATATAACTGGAGAAGTCATCCCCACTTTATCACCTCTTTATCATGCATTAATGCATCTTCCCCCTTTGCATCCTTTAAGCATTATAATGTTTGGGTGATGAGTGGGTGATCCCCACTTTATCATACTTTAGTACATAACCCCAACATTTTTTTTTAGATGACAATCTGGTTATTTCAGGCCACATCTGTATGGGACAAGAAATAGATTTTCATGTTTAACCTATGTATGCTCTCTAATAAAAGTGCAGGAGCCAATGAAAGAAAGAAACTTGCATTTTAACCCTGTGAGAAGTAACGTGGTTAGGATCACACTGTAAAGAAATACATTACACTCTCTTCTGGTCCTCAAATGGTTAAACACTGGCAAATGTAAGACTATACTGTACTTGTAGTTTTCAAGAGTTCAGATAGGTAGGGCTTTAAAAGGTCTTATTTTTCTTTTATTTATTTTCTCTCTAGAAGACAGACAGACAAATATAGATAGGACAGACAGTTTCCAATTGACTGTCCATGTTTTCTTCCTGATAACACTTGCCAACATGTTCTTTCAACCAAAACGTGCAAATTAGCTCTACAGGTATATTTTGGAAGAAAATGGCATGCTCAGAATGTAGTCATTATTATAAAGAAGTTTGGGAGTATAATATGTAATAGATGTTTGATAGCAAGAGATGAAGACAATTAGAAAGGTCAGTTGAATTCCTCAGCTGAATCACAATAATACGGAATGAACTTGATCTATCTCTCCCCCACAGCCTTAAAAAGCATGCAAAAGCAGACTAAGCTAAGGAATGCAACATGACTGCAATGCACTACTTCAGAAACCTTAACCCCTTAAGGATGAAAATATACGTCATGGGGAAAGTGTGCGTTAAATGTATGTACATCCTGGATTTTTTTTTTCAACAAATTGCATAGGAAAGCTTTTGGAAATTTGTAGAAGGTCCATTTCTTTTTTTTTTTTTTACGTTTTCAAAAGCTTTATCGAAAGATATTCCTGAGCAACAATAACATTGACAATGTGCACACCCTTGATATGTACCATACAGTCTGAGCACAAAGTACAATACAAACTGGAGCAGAATTAGAAACATTCATAATAGCTAAACCAATAATCCAGAAAATGGCAAAGCGGAGAAACCAGTGTGCTAAGAGTTGAGCGAACATCATAACATACATTACATAATCAGCAGGCTTTGGGTGGTACTTATCACCAAAAAGATGAGGGAGAAAAGGAAAAGAAAGAGAGAAAGATGAAAAAAACGTTTAATTGGTCTGAATAATAGTACAAATATTAACAGGCACACTGATCAAATAGTTCCCTCAGCAATCCCAGTAAAGAAAATGGATATCTGTTAGTCTGATATATGCCTCAAGAAAGAAGGACATAGGCAGAAGAGAGGAGTGATGTAGAAAGCATAGCCTTAAGACTTCATAGTAAGGAAAGGTCAACGACCAGCTCTACAGAAGAGGTTATCAGTCAGAAAGCCAGAGAGAAGAAAGAGGAGAAACAGATTAGGAAAGCAGGGAAAGGCTTAGAATAGGTATCAAATAAATAATCTACTAAGGAAAAAGAAGGAAAGGAAGAAATCGTGGACAGGGAAACAGGCCTCTAAGGCCTGGACCTCTGTCGTAACATGCACGAGTAGCCAAAGGCCTGAGGAGGGAAATACAGCATTATAAATACAGACTTAACCTCTGAAAAGACACTTAGCCTAGATCACAAAGGCCAAGAACAAATAACTTGCAACTAGCATCAAAATACTGGATATGATCAAATATAAAGTAAAATGACTAGCCAGAGGGTTCAGGGTGTTACAAATTCCGCACTACTCTGAAGCCTACAGTCGTGTAACAGATAACCTGAAGGTGTATAGTGATACACTTCCCTAAACCTACATAGAAAAGCCTCAGTATCCAGACTGGAGAACAGTCCTCTCAGTTAGCAAACTTTGAAATAAGGACTCTGCCTAGAGAGTCGACAAAACATGAGCAGTGTAAGAACATGTCAGTAAGCAAATGGAGATTCATCCCCGCTCCCTCAAATAGTACAATGTTTAAAAATAGGAAGCAGGTTCTTAGGATAATATAGAGCAACAGTCTGCTGGGGTCGACCACTCCCTGGGCCCTAGGGAGGGTCCGCCAACAACCCGTGTCCCCCAAAAGAGTGATAAGTCTGAGGCACCTCCATCTTCCAAGCAGGCATATCCAGAGAAAAGGAGGAAGTTAAAACCCCACTGTTGCAAAGTAATTCCAGGGTCCCAAGGGGTCATGACCCATCCAAGCACTGTAGCTCCCCCACCGAAGAGTAGGAGAACACACATCTCCGGAATCCCAGAAGAATCCCAAAACATCAGGCTCAGAATGGACATAATATTCTCCCGAGGTATAGTACCAGATATGACGGTCACCTTGTATTGAAATCTCAGCCGTTGCATCCTGTCGGCTTGTCTGTGCATCTGGAGACGCCTGACTTTGCACCATTCCTTCTTGACTTGACTCCAACAGCATCGAACAGAACTCTGTTTGCTTCAAAACGGCTTGAACATCTGCGATCTCCTCGCATACTGCATTCCTCACCACCGTCACTAAAGACCGGAGGTCATTAGTAGTCAGTAGGTCGGAGAGATCTCCATCCGCAAGGCGACTAGAGGGTGAAGTAAATGGCTGAGAGCTTATAATCACCACAGGTGCAAACTGCAGTTTGCTGCTATTCAACAAACTTTCCAGCTGGGGCAGCATCTGGGAGGGGGAAGACTCCAGGAGGAGGTGAAAGCTGGGTTCTGCAGACTTCATCGTTGAATTAAACAAGTAGAAAGCCAAATTCACATCCTAATGCAGCGATCCGGGATCAGAACTCAAATATGCAGTAGTCACCATAAGATTTCATAAAAATAAGCAAAATAAAATATAAAAATAGAAATCGGGCCTAGGAGCCACGCTGGCATGCATCCAGTCTGTTCAGCGGTAGCTCCGTCCCCCTCAGAAGGTCCATTTCAAACCTATAGAGCAGTTGGTTTGCTCCAGAAATTGACTCCTTTAGCTTCACGACTAAGGTCTTCAGGTCCTTAACTCAAATCCACCCATGAGTGCCAAGACCGTCAAGGTCCTTAAGGAATTAAGCACAAAAGAACACAGAGGGAAGATATGTTAAGGTGTTAAAGTGCCCACATTTGGAAGGGGGAGTCCCCTCTTTCAAACATGGTTTACTGCAAAGATTTGAATGTTGAGTCATCTCTCGATCACCCAACATTATTGAAGACCTATAACAAATTATTGGAAAGGGAGGGTGGTGAGATCTGTTCCCGGTCCATGGGACTCCCAAAACTCCAAGACCCCCCTTTTTTGAAAGAGAGGAATCTTCATGTATTTTCATGCAAATATAAACATTTCAAAGTCCAATAATAAGCATGGGGAGAGGGGACCCTGTATCCCACCTTTCCTTGATCTAAAACAGCATGACACCATTGTAAGAAAGAGGGGAGTCCCCTTTTTCATTTAAAGACACCTGTAAAATGAATGTTGACTGATCAGATGATTTATATTTAACTTATACCCAAGAGTGAATTTTTAGAAGCCAACTATGCATTTTAGAACCCAGTGAGGAGATGCATATATATATAGAGGCTACAAAATAATTTGAAGAACTTGGGATCCAGAAACAGAGTTTAAGATGCCTGGGCTCCCACGCTATAATAATTTTTTCCAACCTTCTTTAAGAGTTCAGATCTCACCCCCTCTCATAATAGAGGAGAGCACCTATATTTGAAAGAGAGAGTGCCCTTCTTTCATATGAGAGTAGATTGAAATATACTTGTGATAGGGGATCAGTTGATCACCATCTTTGAAAAAGAAGAAATAAATCAGTAAAATAAAAAAATAAGAAAAATTACATTATATATTTCTATACACATACACACACACACACACACACACACACACACACACACACACACACACTTGTTTATACTACCATACAGGAAGAAAGTCACCCACCATTTTAACTTAAATGTGGTACCATTTTTCTCAGGCTTACAAAAGGTACTGAATACATCAGGAAAAGCAATGGTTTTCAAATATCTTAGTACCTCTGAAGCTGTGGCAGTATAAAAAAAATACATATATTTCTGTAAGGGATGTTTTTTTTTTTTTTGGTGATCTCCTCATGGATAGTTGTGTCTTTATCTTTATTCTAAAATTCCAGACCTCTATTGTAACAATTTCCTACAGCTCTGTATTCTGGAAACATTTGTGCACACTATCCTAAAATCAAATAGGCAAGCAATGCTTCAATAAAAGAAGCTGGTTGTCTACTTTACAAATTGGCATCCATTTTCTACTTTTACTTCATATCGGAGGTTGTAACTGCTATTTTAATACCAGAAGGTCTTATCTGAAGAATGTAAGGAAAACAATACATTTTGGAAAGGTAGTTTTGGTATGGTATGTAAGCTCTTACATACTTAATATAATTTTCCTCACAAGAGGAGCTGCTAATGAATACTGTACAAATGTGCATATTTTGCAAAGATATAGCTGTATTAAAAATGCAATTTTTTTTATTTAGCACCAACTTCTGGAAGTATCTGTGCACTCCAGGCTAGAGATAAAAGACAAGTGGCCATTCATTTAATGCAGTCTATTTTCTTCTTTACAAAATTGTATGCCATGTGTACCCTTCTTTCATGAAAAACAGAAAGCAGGAATATGGAGTAATGCACAGCAGCACCAGATCATTTCACTGAACCATTACATTAATTTTGTTTAATTAAATCACAATCATCAACCTTTACCTAGTCTACAATCATCTAATATATTTCATTAAAATCAGAAGATCATTGTCTATCCACAAAGGAACATGTCATGTGACCAAAATTCTGTCTGGCACATGTACCCAGGGGAGGCAGCAAGGAGGAGTTAGTCAAATCTCCTCTATACTGGCACTCACATAGGTCCATTCATGGGGGCATGGTTTTCCCAGGAGTGGCCAGGGGAGGCAAAGAAATATGCAATACACAATACACTAAATACAAAACATAATAGGCTAATCGTAATGTACTAAAACAAATAAGCAGTACGCAAATGGAAAATGGTAACCGTAAAATGGAAAATGCAATATGCAAAACATGCTCGTCCACTCACACACACTGTGCTTTGCAATGAGGTGAATACCTTTTGGAGATGAAAGGGCTAAGAGATGAAACTTCAACAAACTAGCAATTAACAACATCGCCTCCTTTCTGGATTCGCCTGGACGTCAGGGGAAAATAGTCATACACGTAAATCCAGTTTTAGTATTTTAACCCTTTTAGTACTAGACACATATCCAATGTGCTGCGTTGCAATGCGGTGAATAACACATAAAAGCTAATCCTGCTGTTTTTGGTGTCTTCTGTAGTTTCTGTCTTCATAAGACGCTTCCTTTATTAAACATTCTATGTTTATTTAGTCATACATATAACTACATGGGAATTTAAAAAAAATGTTTTATTTACCATACAGGCAAAGTCGTGTCAATTCTGTTAGTAAATAATAAGAGCCTTTTATCAATATATACATTTCTTGCCCATTTAGACTAATCAGATGTTATTATGAATAACAGGGCTTTTAATTTTAAGTCCATTGCTACTAGCCAGACCTGAAAAGTTACTCGCCACTGCAAGCCAAAACATACCCACCAGGGCTGAATTTCTACTCGCCAGGGCTAAATTTTCACTCGCCATTGGCTAGTGGAAATTTTGAGCCCTGATGAATAATATATATTACTCATAGAATCTTGCAGTTATTTCATAATATTCGGCTACTATATATCAATGTTAGATACCTGCAGCATATTTTGATTCACAGTTTGGACTTGCTTTAGCATTTGCCTCTTTTTTCTTTAAAGGGAAGATTATTAACCTTACCGCCTTTTGGGATCCATGTTGTAGGTCTTTCTTGTTTTGCAGCGTATAGGTAGTTTAGTGTTATGTATATTTATTACATTTCACTAAAAAGTTTTTGCTGCTAGAGAATTCACATTAACCCACCCTTTGATCGCATAGAAGCACACATAAGATATATATTGGCACTTAACAGTCAACTAGTGTGTGTAGCACCTTTTTTTTTATTACTGATTTTTCTCTCATGTCTGTAGTTGTTACTAAAAGTGAAGATGTTGCAAAAAAAAAAAAAAAAAAGATTATGGCCTGTGCTGTTTTGTGAATCTGGAACACCTACAGCAGATGAACTCATACCAGTTGGGTACCAATTTACTTGGGAGGCCTATAGGTAGCTAACAATATGGTATTCCACAGTTTTTAACCAATTTCAGTGTGTGTGTGTGTGTGGGGGGGGGGGTGTTGTTTTTCTCACTATAGTGCCATCCTCTGGACATTTCATACAAAATAAAATTTGGGGTGAAAATACAAGTGACCAGTCTCTGAAATTAGAATTTTATGTAAATGCAGAATACTGCAAAATGGGGGAAAACATTTAGTATTTTTATTTTCACCTACTATTTTTGATAAAAAGAGCTATTAAAAAAAAAAAATCTTGGTGTTCCACATAGGTGAGTTAATTACTAAACATATAACCATAATCATTTGTTACTGAGACATCCTGGGACCCAGGAAGGTGAGCTGAGAGGACTGAATTCAGAGCGCCTCATTCTGTATCAGCCGCAGTGCGTTCGGGCAATCAGTACTGTCCATGACTGCATTGCTGCCAGTGTTGGCCCGTGTACACGGGCTTTAAAACTAGTATTAAAATATATTACCAGATAGCTGAATGCCATTCACTTTATCAGAGCTTCAATTTAAAAAAAAAAAAAAAATCACCTCTTTTTACACTCTGGGTAAAATTGCTTGGTCATCTTACAAAATATCAACAAACCAATGATATCTTTTAAAAGTCTATGGACTACTGAGAAAACTGCTGTATGACGTGTGGGTTGTTCACAAAAAAATGCAAAATATTTAATTTGACTGTACACTGTAACAAAGTGTGCACAAGGGGTGAAATGGTTTAGTGCAGCGTAGGGGGGTGAAATAGTTTAGTGTAACACAGGAGGGTGAAAAGGTTTAGCAACAGAGTGGTTAAATCAATGGGCATTTTTATTTCTTCCATATGGTGCAGATGGCTTGCTCCAGCATAGTGTATAAGGTAGTTGTGTCTAATTTGGTTGGGGGGATATGTTCTGAGCATTACATTAAAAACAAAATTTGACCATAAGATGATGAGAGACTACTGAATCTCAGCACATAGAAGAGAAATGTATTAAGAAGGATATATTACTCTGGACATTCTCATTCTTGTATAATATGTACTGCAATACAAGGAAGCACATACATAGCTGAGAAAGATGGACATCTTTATTCTTTTCAGAGCTATACAGGCACATATCACACACATTGCAGATAACGCACATGTTTTTTAGATAAGGTTCATGAACTGTAAAACAATTGTTTTAATGAGTCGTTCCTGCTGTAAGAATTGCCCAGTCAGGAAGTCTTTGTGCACATGGTGTCAACCATGACAAATAAGGTGGAGGGACTATTAAGAATACCATGGACTTTAACCCTTTGAGTGACAGAGTGATGTGAAACAATGAATTGGATATCCCTCTAGCAAGCAAAGGGATAAACTTAGTTGTCCTACACTAACCAATGCATTATTTTGCATCTCTTAAATATATCTGTGGATGCAGAACTTGAATCAGAAGCCTCAGAGACCTTAAATGTCTCCAGAACTGCAATGTGAAGACACTCTGCTGGTGATCCAGGTCATCCTTAAATTAATCACTGGGGTAATGGATGAATCAAAATGATCCTCATCTGCTTCCCCCTCCTCAACAGATGAATCTCCTTCCAGGGGAAGCATGCCCCACACACAAAATGACTAAGGGATCTTTTAAGGAGGAAAGGACAGTCCTAGTTCCAGTACTTGTGTTCAGATATAGCAAGGAGACCGCCAAATAAGAAACACAGGTCAGACATACAATGGAAAATACTCATCAGCCTAAAAGGTTAAAGAGAGAGTGCAAAGAGGGAGAGTCCAACCTCATGTATGGCACACTGAAAGAGAAGGGATGTGGAGAGGTAGAAGACATCCCTTCCTTCCTTCTGAGACTGGAATCCTCTTCAGTCTCAATGTTCCTACCTATGTTTAATAAGCTAGAAAAAGAGGAAAAAGGCCAAGAGAGAAAGCTATCCTCTAGCAGACCCAGGTCCCTGACAAGTCTATACCCTGGTCTGTATCCATCAAGGAGGCCAGGGATAGAACCCACCTAATGGGGGTTAACAGACACATGTAAAATAAGAAATAAACAGCTAACAGAATCTCTGCTCTGATGTACCTTTGAGGTCGCTTTTAAACCTGAGCATGTCTGGTGGGAGAAAAGTAGAGTATGGGGGAAGTCTCCACCTCCAGAGAGCTCTTTCAGAAAAATGCACTGCCCTCCTTGCTGGAGGACACTTTACACCATGGTTCCTGTGTTCCATACAGGATGAGAGAGAAATAGCAAGAGATTAAATTTTTGACATATTTGTCACAATTGCCAAACTGAGAGGAGTTTAATCAAGATGTTCTTTCAGCTTAAGAGAAGCCCAGGAGGAATTTTCCTTAGCAATGATAGAACAGAATGAATAAAGTATTAGATAGTATCCAAAAATGTTTTGTCGGGGGTTACAGAAGTAGGAAGACTCTGGTTTTTCCAAAAAGGTCCATTTTCCCTTCACTTTGCATTCCACAGGTTTGAAATACAACTCTGACAGTATTGAAATAACACTCTCCTTGGTCCAGATACTATGAAGATTATTTGGAGCTGTTTTTGTTTGTGTACCATTAATATCCCTTTAACATTTCCTTCTATGAAGGGCCTCAGAAATTATGCTTGGGAGAAAGAAAATGGTACAGGCACAGGAGGAAGATGAGAGATGTGTGAAGTATTGGGACAAATGATACATGTTGGCAGGGGGAGAGGGAAAGACAGGAAGAAGGATGAAAAATGTCAATAGGGAATGAGAAAGAGAGAAACCAGATACGGCAGAGAAGAAAATGTGGGGCAGTGACAGAGAAAAAGCAGTGAGAAGGTCAGTCTCTTCATCACAGAACCACATATATACTGTCCAACATGAAGGTAGTCAATCGATGAAGTGGGATAAGCAAACCAGGTTTTGTACAGGAAGAGGTATCGGCAGCAGGATGACGAAGACCCCAGTACCACACTATAGATCACAGTTGAGGCCCCACATGAAGTACTCTCTACAGTTTTAAGATAAATAACGAAAGTGCTCTAAATCTGGCTAATATATTAATATAAATAAGTATAAATGTAAATATAAACCAATAAAATAATAACTAACTGGTGCAATGATCACAACAGTGTGTCATGCAACAGTATGGTGTATATATTGTATGGATAACATAAACAATAATGCTAAAGATAAAAATACTAATTTAGGAAAATATATGGAAATATATATATATATATATATATATATACTAAAAAATATGTTACTATTCAACTGGTAGACTGTGACTACTGAAGAAGGAAATCGATACAGAAAATCTGAATATAGGAGAGCAATCATCTAAATAAATATGCATTTTAATATAAAAATAAATAAGAAACATGAAATTGCATATAACAATTTAAAATGTCCTCAAAGAGTCAATAATGTAACAGAACTTAGCTTCAAAATGAAATATATGCAGTTATCTCCCGCAATAAAGTATCCAGAGATGGGATGGATAATGGTATAGCAGTAATCGTAATATCAAAAAGTCATAAGAGTAGATATTCTATCCAATAATACAAAGAGGCGATCGATCTGAGGGCAGAGATATGGTCCAACACTGTTGCAATAACGTTGTTGTGTCAATTTTCCATTGTAGGGCTCTCTTTCCCAGCCTTTATTGTTGATATGGATCAATAGTAGGTGTTGTGTCTCTGGTACTATGTTGGACAGTATTTCTGCCCGCAAATCAATCTGATCTTTGTATTATTGGATAGCACATGTACTCTTATGACTTTTTTGATACAACATGTAAATATTTACCTCCAGCTGTACCCTCACCATATATTTATTTGTATGTTGCCAAACCACACAAAAAAAACACTCACTTGTATGGGAAAAAAAAAAAGATTTGCCAAAAAATGATATACTGTGTATAGCGCCACAATTGTGCATATATAATATAATCCAATCACAATGACCACCCAAATGATGGGGATAGACAATATTTTATTAAAATTAAAGGGATAGTAATATTTCAAAATAAAAGGCATTCCAATTAATCTTCATAGTATTTGGGCCATGGAGCATGTTATTTCACTACTGTCAGAGTTGTAGTTCAAGAGTAATTGAATGATAAAGTATCCCCCTCCCACCCCTTTTACTGATGTAACACTACTCACCTCGGATCAGTAAGGTGGTTTCCAGATGGATCTCAGAGAGGGACAATCTCCACATCTGAGGGAAGGTGGCTCATACTAGGTAAAAGGGGTGGCAGGGGGATACTTGATCATTCAATTACTCTTGAACTACAACTCTGACAGTATTAAAATAACACTCTCCATGGCCCAAATACTATGAAGATTAATCTGAGCTGCTTTTATTTTGAAACATTACTCTGCCTTTAAATATAACAATATGATAAAAATATATCCACAAATAGCCAGTAATGTCTAAAGTAATCGTAGGTCTCACTGTACATACAATGTACACTTAGAATGTAGACATTCCTTACGTAAAATATACCCACATCACATTCACAGCATATATATACGATACACAATGAGACCCACGTACTCCTCCACTGTGCCTAACGGGGTTCACCGCACAATTGCTCAAGCGCTTAGCCTCATAGATCTATTGATATTGATTGTTCACATGAGCCGCGACATGCACCAGACAGAAGTAAAATGACTTGAGAAACGGATACAGAGGTGGCCTCTTCCCCATACAAAGCCTCACTATCTATATCCATTGACACACACCCTTGTATATGAATAACAAATATAATCCTATTGAAGCCGGAGAGATGGCTCAGTTGGTTAAGGCACCAGCTGTAGAATCTGCTCAGACCGTGAGGTTGCAGGTTCTAGCAGGTTCTAGTCCCGGCAAGGTCAGCTCAGCCTTTCCCCTTTCTAAGGTAGATAAAATGAGTCCAGGACATACTTGAAAACGAGAGACAATCTCAATGTATTCTTCCTGGTAAAATACTTTAAAAAAAAAAAAAAAAAAAAAAAATTCTCCTAAAAGTGCCTAAAAACAAAATTAAATGACTATATATAACACATTAGATGAAACAATATATCATAATACAAAATCAAATAGTGATTCTATATTTCTAAAGTGACATAAGTATAATACACTCTATGGATCTATTGATACAACAATTACAACAATACCATTATCCATTCCATCTCAGGATACTATATTACGAGAGATAACTGCATCTATTCCATTTGGAGAATCAGTCAAGCTATATGCTGTTACATTATTGACTTTTTAAGGATGGTTTTTAATTGTTATAAAGCCTTTTTATGTTTGTTTTTTTATATATTAAATATGTCATTTAGTTAAAAGTTATCTCTCCTATATTCAAACTGTTGACTGTTTTGGAGACAAAATCTTCTGAAGGATATTAATAAGTTGGAGGAGGTTCAAAGATGATCACTAAAATGATGCAGGGTCTTTATGACACAGGCTATAGGACAAAAAAAATACGTATAGCTTGGAAGAAAGGAAGTAAATGCATTACACCTGCAATGGAAACTAAAAGAAGGTGGTATATCTCCAAGGCTGTCACAGCAACGACATCCCAAACAGAAACAAAGTGGTACTAAAACTGTAAAGATAATTCCCATCCAAATATAGGACTCTAAGGTTTCACTTAAAAATACTGAAGCAGAGAAAACCTTTCACCGCTTTGTTCAGTGTTTCTCAATGTTTGTCCTCAGGACACACCAAAAGTGCAGGTATTCAAGATACCCCTGCTTGTTAATAGGTGACTAATCAGCGGCTCAGACATTGTGATTGCTCCACTTGTATTGTATTCAATCAGGTATATCCCTATAATCTGACCTTTTGGTGTGCCCCGAAGACTGGGGCTGAGAGTCACTGTAGTAGCCAATATAATCACAGCTTCACTTTAATTTTCATATATAAGTGTGTTGCCTACCTTATAAAAAGAGGAAACCCAACCACTTCTTTATAAGAGCCTCTGGCTAAACAGCTTTAGTTGGTTGGTTTTAAAGAGTTCACATTTAAAATGCAGTACGCAAAAGAGCGTGCGACCACTTGACACACTAAGCATGTCGCCATGATAAAAATGGCAACATGAGAATCTTGAGCTGCATGACAGAGAGAGATTCTCATGTTGCCTAATGAACTCTCACATGTCTTTAACCCGCTCATCCCCTGGCACGGGAAGCCACCTTCCGATAAGAGCCAGCATTAACCCCTTCCCTGCTAGAGAGGCCAGTGATGTGCTGATGGCCTCTTTACCTTTAATAGTTGTCTAATTCACTGATGCAAAGAGCTCACTGAGAAGTTTGTATCTTGTCAGGAGATATGGTTAAACCCGTTCATCCCCTCCAGATTATAGAGCGGATAGCAGATCTTCCGTGACAGGATCTTCTTGGCACCCAGTGAATTGCTGGGAGGTGAAGAGAATCACAAAATGAAATGTAAAGAGACCATCAGCACATTGCGGGCCTCTCTAGCAGAGAAGGTGACTCCCCGTGTTAGGGGATTAACTGGTTAAAGATATGCAAGAGTTCATTAGGCAACATGAGAATATCGCGCTGTCATGCAGTGCGAGATTCTCATGTTGCCATTTTTATCATGGCGACATGCTTAGTGTGTCAAGTGGTCACATGCGCTTTTGTGTGCGACCTTTTAAAAGTATACCTTTTTAAGTGGGCCTTGTATCTTGATTCAAGTTTGCATATTTGAAAGCTTAATTAAAACTGCCTTTGTGTGATGTTAGCCATAAAAACAGCAAATGTACAGTTAAGGAGATATTCATACTTGGTACCATATGCCATTGTATGCTAACTGCGGTACCTGTGTGGTTTCATAGCTTTTCAGTGTTTTTTCATATGCTAATGAAACACTGTGTTACAGCGTTTCATATGCTAATAAAGCACTGTGTTACCACTTTCACTTTCATTTTTCCCAGAAATAAAAGTGTGAATATTTCCCAAACTATAACAGCTCAGTTTTGAATGAAGTTTTCAAATTAAAAATCAAAAACAAAATCAAGATACCAAGTTCACTTCTCCACCGAATCTGAAATTAGGGTATTCCTAGAAAAAAAGTCAGTGGAGAATCGGGTTATCATTAGACAGAACATCACATTGATTATGTGAGAATTTGTGAAAATAAATCACATATATAATAGTACAATAGTGCAATTTGAAATATTAAACTCCTTTGATAATAACAGAAAGCTCTCAAAAATAGAGCAGAGGGAATCACCTGACGCATTAATATCTATCTGGACACGTTCAAGGAAAACACGTAAGGCCTCCAAACTTTGTCTGTGAGAAAAAGACCCTAAAAGGTTTATACATAGGACAAAGTAGGAAACAGTATTCCACAAGATTAACTAGTAGAACATGAACATTAGGAATCAATAGGCACCAAACTTATACACCAAACAAAGTATAATTGGGTTCAGAATTCTGTAGAGGACCTCGGCTTAGGACAGCACATTCACTTGGTAGTGTTTGGTGACAATGTGAAAAGACTACCATTCCCCCGTCTCTCACAGCTGCTCAGCAGGAGCTTGATTCTTGTAGACCCAAAGAGCCAACTGACCTGGTAGAGTGAGACGTGAATAGAAAATGAACAGGTTTCTTCCTGAGGACATATGCCTGAAGGATCCTCTCCTTGCTCCAGGAAGCAATGCTAATCTTAGACAAAGTCTGGACTGCCTGTGGCCCTCAGGAATGGCAAAAAGATGTACAGAAGAAAGAAAGAACAATTTCCTGCTTGTGAAACTCTGAAACCACTTTGGGCAAAAAGCGGTTGGGAGTGAAAACCCAAAAAAGTGGACTTGCAAGACAAGTTCTGCACAATGGCCAAAAGAAAAGCCATCTTCAGCATCTGAAGATGAAGAGGTGCAGCTGAAAGATGCTTGAAAGGAGGCTTCTGAAGCACTCCTAGTACCAAAGGGGAATGGGATCCCAAAAATAGAGTAGCAGTGAGCCACACCCTGCACAAAGATTTTAACATCAGGAAGAAAAAAACAGTAACTCGTTGGAAAGAACAGACAGAACCAAAATCTGTACTTTGATGGCTAAGACCCCTGCAAACACAATCTTGAAGAAAAACCCAAACTACTAGACGACTCAAAGGCTCTGCATGAAAACCATAATCATCGCACCAGTGTTAGAATAGGAGGTAGACACTAGGATGGACTTTGAATGAAGCTGGTTTTCTAGCTTGGAGCATGGCAGACATAACAGCGTCTGAAAAAAATAGGATTTTAGTCTTACCTGTTAAATCCTTTTCACTTAGTCCATACAGGTCACTGGTACTCTGGGAGGCGATCCGCCCCTTTAATAGGCAGGAACAATTATGTAAATGACTGCAGTGGGCGGAGCCTCCCCTCCTACTTAAGCTGCCTTCAGGCCAGAGCCACTAGATTGATTTGAGACAGTAAAACTGACCATAGGTAAGCAAGAAGGAAGACTCCTGTGAGCATGCCCCAAAGGTCTCCCACTGAATGCCACAGGAGAGCCAAGCATGGTCCCTTGACAGGGTGGGAGACCAGTGACCTGTATGGACTAAGTGAAAAGGATTTAACAGGTAAGACTAAAATCCTATTTTCACTGTTGTCCAATACAGGTCACTGGTACTCTGCGATGTACAAACATTGAGCTGACCCAGAGGCGGGAAGTAAGGCAAGGACCAGGCGCAAGGCCCAAGTCACTACGACTGCTATGAACCAGTTAATTACATAGCCCAGAATGTAAGTGTCAACGGACACCAACCAGGGGAAAACAACCCCTGAACTAACACAGCACACAGAACAGAGCCAACCGGGCTCAACAGTAAAGAAGCACTAAGGACCACAGAGCAGAAGGCCTAGACAGGCAAAACTGCCTCCAGGACCTTCCTCCCAAAACTGGCATCAGCCGAGGCCAGTACATCAACTCGATAGTGCTTTGAAAATGTGTGCACAGAGGACCAAGTGGCCGCTCTGCACAGTTGATCAGCAGATGCCTGATTCTTGTAGGCCCAAGAGGCCCCAATAGATCTGGTGGAATGGGCAGTCACCCGGAAGGGAACATGCTTATTCCGCAACTTATAGGCTTCATGAATGGTAGCCTTAATCCAAGAGGCAATAGTAACTTTGGAAGCCGGTCTCCCTGCCCTAGGCCCCTCAGGAATGACGAACAGAGCGTCAGACTTCCTGATAGACTCGGTGCGATGAACATAAAACTTGAGACAACGCACCACATCCAACAAATGGAGATCTCGTTCCTTGTCAGATGAAGGATTAGGGCAGAAAGAGGGAACCACAATCTCCTGATTGATGTGAAACTCGGACACAACCTTGGGTAAGAATTCCTTGGTAGTGCGAAGCACAGCCTTATCCTTGTGGAACACCAGGTAAGGAGGTTTACAAGACAGAGCTTGTAACTTTGCTACCCGGCGAACTGAAACAATAGCCAAAAGGAAGGCCATCTTCCAAGTCAAGAGACGTAATGGAATGGAAGCCAAGGATTCAAACGGGGGTCGCTGGAGAACTCCCAGCACCAAATTGAGGTCCCACTGGGGAGCAGGACTCTTAAAGGCAGGCCGAACATGAGTCACACCTTGGAAGAAAACTTTCACATCAGGAAGGATAGCAATCCTTTCCTGGAAAAAGACAGACAAAGCAGAAGTCTGGACCTTGAGGGAACTCAGACTGAGCCCTTTTTCAACACCGTCCTGCAAAAAAGCCAGGACAGTGGGAAGATGAAAGTCCAGGGACACCTTCCGATCAGTACACCAAGCCACAAAGGTGGCCCAGATACGATGATAGATCTTGGAGGACACAGGCTTACGAGCACTGAGCATCGTCGACACCACTGAAGGAGAAAATCCTTTCTTCTCTAGAATCGAGGATTCAACCGCCATGCCATCAAATGGAGATGCTGAACATCCTCCTTCCACAGATATCCGTGAAGAAGTAAATCCGGACGGGCAGGGAGTGGAAACGGTTCCGCCACTGACATGGCCATCAACTCCGGATACCAGGACTGGCGAGGCCAGTTTGGAGCGATCAGGATGACAGGACAACGCTCCTGCTTCAACTTCTGGATGACTCTGATCAATAGAGGAAGAGGAGGGAAGATGTAAGCCAGAGGAAAATCCCAAGGAATTGGCTATGCATCCACTGCTAGAGCAAGAGGGTCCCTCCGCCGGGAGCAAAACACTGGCACCTTCCTGTTGTGTCTGGTAGCCATCAGTTCCACTACAGGCACCCCCCACCTCTGGGTGAGTAGGTGAAACACCTCTGGATGAAGAGCCCATTCTCCGCTGTCGACTGTGTGACGACTGAGAAAGTCTGCCATGACGTTGTCTACGTCTGGAATGAGAACTGCTGAAATGACAGGCATGTGATCTTCTGCCCAAGATAAAATATCCTTGACCTCCAACCAGGCGGTGCAACTTCTTGTGTCGCCTTGCCTGTTGATGTAGGCCACTATGGTGGCGTTGTCGGACTCCACTCTGACTGGACAACCTTCCAGCTGAGACTCCCAGTGTCTCAGGGCAAGCCGGATGGCACGCAGTTCCAGAACATTGATGGAGAGAAGAGATTCCTCCAGTCCCCATTTCCCCTGAGCACTGAAACGACCCAATACAGCACCCCATCCCCTGATGCTGGCATCCGTTGTAATCGTGGTCCAACAGGGAACCTGAAAGGATCTCCCTTTCAGGAGATGAGAGAGATCCAACCACCAGTGCAGACTCGATTCCACATGAGGAGGTAGAGAGACTGACAGATGCTGATGATCTGGATGATTCTTGCACGTCTGGATCACAAACCTCTGAAGTTCCCTGGAGTGAGCCATGGCAAATGGTACCGCTTCGATCGTGGAAATGAACTTCCCCACCAGAGACGTCAACTTCGGCACTGGAACTCTGTCCAGCTCCAGGATCCCAGCCACTCGGATGGCTATCTGATGAGCCACTTCCTCCGGTAGAAACACCATGCATTGGCGAGTGTCGAACAGGAGACCCAGGAAAACGAGCCTCTGAGATGGGACCAAGTCTGACTTGTCCAGATTCAGGATCCAGCCGTGACGGTTCAGAGTGTGAATACACAGCTGCAGCTGTCGTTGGAGAAGCTCCGCTGAGGAGGCTTTCAGGAGGAGATCGTCCATGTAGGGGGTCACCCTGACACCTTCTTGATGAAGTACCGCTATCAAGGAACCCAACACCCTCTGAAAGACCTGAGGGGCCGAAGTCAGCCCAAAGGGAAGAGCTGAAAACTGAAAGTGTCCCCTGTGGCAGGCAATCCTGAGATACCGCCTGCTCTCTGGATGAATAGGGATGTGAAGATAAGCATCCTGAAGGTCCAGGGAGGCAAGGAACTCCCCTGGAGACATTGCTGCAATCACAGAGCGTAGGGACTCCTGGCGGAAGTGGGAACTCACAACATAGGAATTGAGATCTTTGAGATTCAAAATGGGACGAGCACCTCCGTCCTTTTTGGCCACCACGAACAGGTTGGAATAAAATCCTGAACCTGTGTCCTCTGGAGGAACCAACTCCAGGACTTCCTTGTCCAAGAGATCCTGAATAGCGTCGTCGAACAGACGTCTTTTTGTAGGTTCCTGAGAAGGACGAGTAAAATGGAACCGAAAAGGAGGAAGGGAAGAGAAAGGGATCCTGTATCCCTCTGATACCACCTGAATGACCCATGGGTCCGCCACTGACTCCTCCCAAGTCCGGCGAAAGATGCGGAGACGTCCACCCACTGCTGGATGCGGACCCGGGTTCGGTGAGTCATGCCGAAGCAGTCTTCAAGGTTTTGGCCTTGGGGGCAACTTTAGGCTTCCAGGACTGCTTGGGCTTGGAGGAGGAGCGCGCAGAGGACGGACCCGTCTGGGATGTGGAGCGTGTCTCAGTCTGAAAGGAACAAAAGGACCGATTGCGTTTGGCTGGAAACTTCTTCTTGAAGACTGAGGGTAGAAGAGTACTTTTACCACCAGTAGCCTCGCTGATCATTTCCTTAAGTTCAGAACCAAATAGCAAGTTCCCCTGAAAGGGTAAGGAAAGCAAGGCTTTCTTAGAGGCTGTATCAGCAGACCAAATTTTCAGCCAAAGGGCACGTCTGGCCACCACAGAAGAAGTGGAGGCCCTCGCCATCATGCGCACAGCATCAAAAGCAGCATCAGCAACATAATTTTGTGCTTCAGTAATGTTAGCAAGTAGCTGCAACTGCTCAGATACCGGTGCATCCTGGCGGACTGCCTCAGTCAGTCGTTCAGTCCAGGCCGCAATAGCTCTATTAACCCACGCCACTGCAAAGGTTGGACGCATGGCAGTGCCAATGGAGGCAAAAATAGACTTAAGAGAAAGTTCTAGCTTTTTGTCCGTCCAATCCTGCAGGGCAGAGGCATCAGAGACAGCTAAAGCAGTAGATTTGGACAGCCTGGAAACAGGAGCATCCACCTTGGGAGGATGAACCCATTTTGCCAGTTCAGTCTCAGGAAAAGGGTAAAGTTTAGCAAACTTTTTAGACACTGAGGAGGATTTGTCAGGATTCCTCCACGCCTCAGAGACTAGACGGGCAAGGGTAGGGTTAGTTGGAAAACATACAACCGCCTTAGATGGTTTTTGGAAAACGTCAGTTGGATCATGAGTAGATTCCTGAGTCAGAGGAAGGTTGAGCGTAGTTATCACAGCTCTAATCAGACCCTCAGCAGAAACCTCAGGGTCACATTCATAAGGGTCCCCAATGGACCTGTTAGACTCAATAACAGTGCCTTCCTCAGCATCAGAATCCTGTAATAGTTCTTCTTCAGAAGAATCAGACACATCAGGAGCTCCCTGTGGCTTAGGCAGGGAAGTCCTGATAGTAGAGGGGGTCTGCCAAACCTGGAGAGCCCCCTGTACCTGAGAGGGAAAGAGTTGGAGTGTGGATCTGAGATCCCTAGTGGCAGCTTTAAACTCTTTCACCCAAGTTGGCTCAATAGCATGGCTGGGAAGCCCAGGGTTGCTATCACGACAATCAGTGCATTTAGGGCATAAATCACCAGAACAATCTCTAGGCAGCCCAGAGTGACAAGAGGAGCAAAGCGCAATGGGGGGGACAGACACCCCAGCCTCTTTAGTCTTGGGTCTCGCCCCTGGCTCCAGTGGAGTAGACATGCTCACAGCGTCAATATACACCACTAAACAATATCACCCAGTAAAAGTGTGAAAGATTAAAGTTTCACCCCAGAAATGCCTAAAAACGGACTTATCTGGCCAGCGAAGGGTTAATCTGCTGAGACGAGAGAAGGCTCGGTTCCTGCGTAGTATACTCGCTGAGAAAGAACACCACAAAATGGCGGCCGTCAGGTCAGCCAATCAGAAACGAGCGCGAACCGGGCGCTCATGGGAAATGTAGTTTTCTCTCAGAAGTACCCCAAACAGTGCCCGAAGCCCCTCTGAACTCCCCACACCCTGTAAACATACACCGGATGATAGAGCAGGAGCTTATAAGTAAAATGAGCCATCTCTGAAGTTGCTGTGACAAGCGGTTGCAGAGATATGTCCCACACTGTGAAATCCCATAGAGAGTAAAGGAGCAATGGCGTCTAAGCGGGAAAAGGCGCGCTTAAAGGCGCGGAACACTAAATTTTAATAAAGTCCCACTAAACTTTAAAAAGTGCTAAACAGTAACTCAAAACATGAGAAACATAAATAAAATTATACCCAAAGCTCCAGAACCCAGAGAATACCACAGAAATTGCATAAACATGATAAATGCAAATAAAAACACCCTATGAGTGCTGGAGTGCAATGCAACTCCCAAATACAAGCCCATCAAAGGGACACTGTGGGGACAAGTGGACCTTCAGCACTCAAGGGGTGGCTCACCTTTCTGCAGGACTTCTGTCTTCAGGTGACCATGATAAAGTGGGAATAGACCAGAGGTAAATTCCTCAGCAGGGAAGCTGCTTGACTCAAGCTGTTCCCTCTTCAGGGCATAAGGTCCACAGAAAATCCCTGGAAGCTGCACCAGCCACTTTAAGGAGGGCAATTCACAGCCATGGTCACCCTCCTAATGGTGGTATTCCATATTTGAATAAAAATAACAAAACACTAAGATGAATGCAACGATGTTCTCCACCTGGTGTGCACAGCACACAGGAACAAATCAATCTAGTGGCTCTGGCCTGAAGGCAGCTTAAGTAGGAGGGGAGGCTCCGCCCACTGCAGTCATTTGCATAATTGTTCCTGCCTATTAAAGGGGCGGATCGTCTCCCAGAGTACCAGTGACCTGTATTGGACGACAGTGAAAAACACTTTTCTTCAAGATGCTGGCTTCAAGAGCCAGGCCATCAAAGCCGACTAAGGGTGACATGCCAGGCCCTAGATCAGAAGATCCGTCCTCAGGGATAGAAGAAATGGTTCTGCAAATGGAAAGATTGAAAAGATCCAAAAACCAGGCCCGACTGGGGCCAGAAGGAAGCGATCAGGATGACCTGAGCTTTCTCCATCTCAACCTCTTTCATCACCCCGGGAATCAGGGAGATCTGTGGAAACAGATATGCTAGATGAAAATTACAAGGGATGGACATTGCATCCATGGTAGATGCCAGAGAATCCCTTGATCTGGAATGTGAATTTCAGCCCATTGAAGTTTCTCACAAACCTCGGTTCAATCTGAAGAGCTTCTGGTTTCTCCCTGATGCCTTATGTAGGCAACTGCTGTCACATTGTCTGACTGGATCCTCACCAGCAATCTGGACAGTGTGCCAGACCAGTGATGCATCACTAGGCAAATTGCCCTCAACTCCAGAATATAGATTAAAAGAAGACTCTCCTCTCCAGTGCAATGACCCGGAGATGTCAAGGAATCCCAGCCCATCAGGCTTGAGTCTGTGTGGGATGACAAATGGAAATCCCCGTGTCATATGAGAGCACTGGAGCAACAAGTGAAGGTCTTCCTTCTTCCATGGGGACAGGGATATGAGATGAGACAGGCGAGAATGTTGTCTAGACCATTTCCTGTTAATATCTAACGGCAATTCTCTTGTGTGAAACTGAGTGAAGGGAACAGATTCCAAGGCCAAAACTAGATAGCCTAGAACTCCCCTAAACACATAGCCACAATGACAGAATGCAGGGACTCCATTTTGAACCATAGGTATGATGAACAGATTTGAGTAAAATCCTGTTAAGAGCACCTGCGCTGGAATGGGGATCAGAGGACACGTTGTCTATGAACAGACACCCTGGAACCAGGTCCCAAGGAACTCTGGATAAAAATAAACGGTGAGGAGGAAGGGTTCTGAAGACTATACAGTACCCTTCTGAGATTACCTGAAAAACGCACTGATCCATCACTGAGGCCTCCCATGAGTCTAAAAAGAGCGAGAGGAGAGATAGAACAGGACATGCAGAGGTGAGCTTTTCAACCTTAGGCTACTGAGTAACCTTCTTGTTTGGCCAAGCCTGTTTTGGCTTTGGAGCAGGACGAGCTTGAAAAGTTTGAAAGAGCCGAACCTTCTAAGGGAAGGGAAAAAGGCACATTTTGGGGGAATCTGAGGCAACAGGGTACTTTTGCCTCCAGCAGCATGACCAATTGATTACCTTTTCTAGGTCATGGCAAAAAAAGTTGTTTTGCAAGAAAGTGAAGGGACACCAAGGACTTTTTGGAAGATTGATCAGCCAACCAAATCTTGAGCCACAACACGCGATGTGCAGCTACCAGCAAAGAGGAGGCTTTTCCAGAAAATCTGGCTACGTAAAAAAACGCTTTAGTAGTTCCAGTGTGACGTCAGTAGCCACAAAATTAGCTTTTAATAAGGAATCCAAGTGCTCATCTGATCCTTAAGAGCCACAGCATCTGCCAAAGGCAATGCGTTGCTCCTAGCAAGGAAATATATAGGAGGATCCACTGCAGGTGTGGTAGCCCACTGTGTCAAAGCCTCAAAGGATAGAAATTAGAGAGCACCTGTTAAGAAATGTTTTTTTCCAATAGACCCTGGTCCAACGAGTGATGGGAAGGAAAAATAGGTTCCTCTTCTTTGTGTTTCTGGAAGATGTCTGAAATGAGAAGAACTAGAATCATAGGCCTGAGAGACTTGATGCATCTCCATGACCACTCTGATGAGACCCTCAGCCAAAGTACAAAAATCCTGCTTATAGACACTTTCTAAGGACATGGAGGAATCCAGGTCATCCCCATCAGTCCTGACTTCCATCTCAGAGGAAATCCCAGCCAGTTGTGAATGGCTCCCAAATATAAGAGTTAGGTGCCTAACAGGGGGTCCAGAAAAACAGTTAAGGAACCTCTGAATAGATAAGGGAATGGGAAAAGACTGAAACAAATCATATTCTTAACCCAAACTGGTTCCTGTTCTGCAGTGGAGGACCCCAGATTTGGAATAGGGGGCCATGCTGTAAGAAGGATATATGGTACTAGAGTACTCCCTAGCAAGCCCAGTTTGGCATGAGGAACAATGCCTTAAAGGACCCCCAAATCTTTAGCTTTGAATATACCCATTGGTTCTTTAGGATCTGACATGTACAAAGGAATTCCCCCTCCCCACCAAAAAAAAGCATGCCAAAGATGCCTAAAATACCAGGAAGGTAAGATAGGAGTACTTCTAGAAATAAAAAGTGTATCAATGCAAGGGGTTAATGGCAGGTAGAGATAAGAGATCAGCCACTGTGTAGTACCTGTAATAGGAAAGCAAGATGATTTTCACCTGAGAAAAGGCAGGGAAACAGAGTGTTCTGGGGACTGTAGATTTGCAAATGCTCAGCAAACTATGGTTCTCCAGTTGTTCTAAAAATAATGGCACCCTTATCAACCCAAATCAGAGTCCCAAGGAAGACCGTTCAAAAGAATAGGTCATCCGATTCAATATGAGCCTACTATGAACCCCCCTCCCGGATGCAAACTGGGCAACGATATCTCCTTGTGAGGAATCATGTAAAATAAAGCTGGCAGCAGTACGGCCATCCTGTTCTTAAAAGGGCTGAACCAAATTTTAAGTATTAAAATAAAAATAGAAAAATTAAGCTGAAAACTTAAAGCATCAAGCAAAACAGTAAAGAAAAGTGAAGGAAACAAATACGTCTACTTGTCCCTACAGTGGATGCAACCACATATGATGCACACAATGGTAAAAGAGAAATAATCAGGGCCAGCCCTTACATGGGTCCCGGTGGGTCCCTGGACCCAGGCGGCACTCTGACAGGTTTGTCAATTTGCCGCCCAAAGGCATGTTATTTCCTGCACGGCTTCTCCCCACTGCCCTCACTGATGACAGCCAGGAATGTGTCACATGTGGAGACGCCGTGTGGAACATGCCGGGATTTTCTTGGTCTGTTCGGAGGCCAGTGCAAGTTTAAAACTGGCGCCCAGACTGATGAAGAAAATCCCAGCATGCACCAAGCGGCAGCTCCACATGTGACACGGTCCCGGCTGTCATCAGTGCGGGGCAGTGTGGAGACTGAGTAAAAAGCAGGAGAAGAGAGAGAGAGAGCCAGAAGGAGAAGAGAAACAGGCGGGGGGGGGTAGAAAGAGACACAAGGGGTGAAAATAGAGGAAAAAAGAGGCACAAGGGGTGAAAAGAGGGGAAAAGAGGCACAAGGAGTGAAAATAGGCACAAGGGGTGAAAAGAGGGGGAAAAAAGAGGCACAAGGGGTGAAAAGAGGGGAAAACAGAGGGACAAGGGGTGTAAAAAGGCAAGGGGGGAGAAAGAGGTACAAGGGGTGTAAAAAAAAAACAAAAAACATTACAGTTGTATGTGGTTTTAGGGGCAGGAGAGGGGTTAATATAATGAAGGATGTGGTGTGTTTTGGTGGGCGTGGTTTTGGTGTGCGGAAGGGGAGGCAGCATTTCATCCTTGGACCCAGGCAGCACAATGTCTTGGGCTGGCCCTGGAAATAATGTACAATGCAAAAACACCATAACAGTGGGTGCCAAAATAACAGGACCATGGCACTCAAGAGGTTAACTCACCGAGCTTCAGTCTTCAGACTCCCATTGTATAACATGCAGAGCTTCAGAGACGATCAACCGTGAGGTACAGACTTTGGGAACAATTCAACCTTCATAGGCAAAGGTCCTAAAATATATCTGTGAACCAAACAATTCATGATCAGTGAAGCTTGTGAATGGGAGTCGGCCTAACTGGGGATTATACATCCCCATACAACTAAGAATAACAATTAAAAATAAGTCTAAGAGAACAGTACACAACTGCCTTGGGGCAGGTCACTTACAACTGAGGAGGTCGGGGTGAAGCTGGAAGGAGGATGGGAGTCTCCGCCTCAGAGGCCTTACATTTTTTAAGTGCCCTGTACTCAAGGAAGAGTGTTACTCTGTTCCAACTTGAATGACAGAGAAACAGGGACTTTAACCCCTTAACGACGGATGACTTACCAGGTACATCCCGCAGAAACTGTCACTTAGTGACAGAGGAAGTACCTGGTAAGTCACGGAAGTCCGGGTCTCTGTACAAACGCGGCTGTCGCTAAGGGGTTAACCCCTGAATACTAGGTCTCCAGTGCACTTGCTATGCACTGAGTTGGGATTTCTCTAACTTTCAGTGTGTCAAAAGCCCCATTTAAATAAGGAGTTGTTATCTCTACCCTACTGTACAGCTGGTTTGCCGCCGAATGACTCCCCTTTCCTTTTGATCATATGGCACTTATACTATGATTTAATAAGAACAATTATTAAGCAACTCAAACGTACCAAAGGGGAAAATAAAATCTGACACTGATTTAAAGTGGATTAAAAACCCAATTTTTAACAAAGTCAATTTGGAGAATTTTTGATCGTTCCTTATTATGTCTTTGGTTTGCTCCAGACTTGCTCCATTAAAACACTCTCTAAGGGCTCAATCCAATTCCCACCTGGAAAACTGTCAGTAGGGCAAATATGGATACCGAATGGCACACACAGTGTTACCGTATGAATCCAATTGCCCTTTCAATATGAACCAAGACAAGCGTTGGAACACAGAACCTAACTTGTGGTTCCAAATTCAATGTGTTTTTGGAGGAACTCACGTTGCCCAACCCTGTAGTACACATAGCAATTATTAGTATTTTTTCACCCAAGTGTGTGTGTATATTTGTCTGAACAGATCTCACCAGGGACACATAGGAAATAGCCATTTTGCAGTACTTCACTGAAATCAATGCATTCCTGCAGTATGCATTTCTCCTATGCGTCCCCAGTTAAAGGTGAGGTCTGGTCAGTCTAGTGTATATGCACACACAAGTATGTTAAAACAAAAATGTACATTGTGGTAGGCAACCTTTGGCTCTCCAGCTGTTAAGGACTGCAAATGATAACCCATGAATGACATATATGTCTTTGTTTTATATTGCACTGGAAGTAAATCTTAATTTGGAAACCTCTCTGGCACTCAAAGGGTTAACACAAACAACTATGTTAGTATTTCTGGAAATGAAAGGGTTAAATCAGGGCTGAGCAACCTGAGGTTTCAACAATATTCCATTTCTGTAAGGGTGGAGCTATAAAGCGTTTTGTTTGTATTTTCTTTTGTATAGAAAATTGGAATGATCTTTGCAGCAAACATGTAATTGGATAATTGCATACCCAAGCTACACAATGAAAGCTACGTTCTGATTATAACACACAGCACTTCTCCTGCTGGTACTCTATCGTGTTTTTAAGAAATGTACTTTATATGATAATGTTTTTTGGGGGGTTTTTTGTAAAAAAAAAAAAAAAAAAAAAGGAGCTGGAACGGAGTACCCCCCACAATAAAGCCCTGCTCATATTCTTGTTTACAAATGATCCTAAAGTATTGTTGTATAGAGATAACATGTCCTCACAGAGGAATTGCGGGCTTAAACCTTTTGAGTGTCAGACGGGTGTGCAATGTATCACGTACCCCTCTGGCATTGAAAGGGTTAACTTTTAGATCTTCCTGTTTTTCAACAGAATAACAATTTTAGATTTGGTTCATATAGAAAAAGACTTTAACATGATTAGGGCCAGAGTAGGCAAAGACCTAGGATACCAATCTGAGAAGAGTGCTTTAGTTTTTGTTTATATCCAATGTGTCAGTCTGTAGGTGTCCAACCCCCTACACCATATAACACAGTGTTTCAGAACATTGGTCCTCAAGACACACCAACAGGTCTTGTTTTCCAGATATTCCTACTTGATCATAGGTGTGCAATCAGATCAATCATTCTGTTTGATTCTGCACCCCCACACACACACACACAATCTCTGAGTTTTCTCAGCAGTGACTGGCTTTGACCAATGATAATCTCCTACAAATGGACTATTTATGTGTAATGTAACTGAAAAATAAAATTATCTCCATTCTGTATACTGGAAATAAGCACAGGGGTACAGAGATAGCTTATCCCATTGAGGATAAGATGGGTGTGTAACACATTGTTTCTCAATGCTATGCACACTCCATTTGTCCTCAAGGGTTAAAGAAAATAACAGATGGGGGAACAGCTTTATGTGTTTGTGTGTATAAAGTGTTTCTGCGAAATTAGACTGTGTTTACGTGTGGCTGTATTTCAGTGTGTGTGTGTGTGTGTGTGTGTGTGTGTGTGTGTGTGTGTGTGTGTGTGTGTGTGTGTGTGTGTCAAGCACCTGTGAGAGAAGAGATTGTGTGTGGTTTCTGTATGAGAGGAGACTGTGCATGTGTGAAGTGACTATATGAGAGGAGACTGCGTGTGTGCATGTGTGTGTGAGATGTGTCTGTATGAGAGGAGACTGTGTGTGAACAAGTGTATGAATAAGACGAGAGTGTGTGTGAATGTATGTATGTATGTATGTATGTATGTATGTGTGTATGTGAAGAGTGTGTGTGAATGTATGGATGTATGTATGAATGTATGTGAAGAGTTTTTCTGTATGTAAAGAGTGTTTGTAAACATTGTGTGTGTGTATCTGTGCATATTAGGGTAAGTGTGTGAATGTCTGAGTGAGACGGTTTGTCTATGCCTGCAAGAGCATATATGTCAACATCTGTTTGTATCTCAGTATACAAATGTGGTTGTGCGTCTGCATGTTACGTGCAATACCATATTTTTAGGGAATGCACTATAGCCTTGACATGAAAATTCCAACTGATTTAAAAAGGTGCCTCCAACACATTGATAAGTTGATTTTCTCCAGAATAGAACAACTTTAACATATCTTAATCAATTACATTTAAATTATTTCTATGGTGTAGCAGAGTTTCACGTCTTTAGCTTCATGAATACACATGACTAAAGGTGCTATAAAGCTAAAAGGCTGCAAACAGTTGCTTATGGCTATTTTTATACTAGAAACTGAAACACAATGAAACTTCCCCATTTAACTGATTAGTTCCATTTTCTCATTTTCGTCATCTTGTTCAGAATAAGGCTTCTTCCTTTTATCATGTCAATTCTTTGTAAAAACGTATTTTTTACTTCTTCTAAATGTTAACTTCTACTAAAACACTGAAGTATACTGAGGAACCCAACAATCAAACTGGTGGGATTTGCAAAGACGGTAGGACAACCCCTTGGTTGGTAAAATGTTTTCCAACTCACTGACAGCCATCTTGCATCCATGGGGCTAAATATATTAAAGCGGATCTATCATGCATATTAAAGTGCCCCTAAATAATTTTTAACATAGCGTTAAGCAAATAAATAGCTGTATTATACTTAGTAAGTCCTGCGTTATTCAGAAATCTAACTTCTTGGAAGACTCACCACAGATGACAACACAGACATCTTGCCAAAGAGGCATCTGCTCTCCTGTGCTGTCTGTCCCTGTCTCCTCTATGATTGGTAAGGGGGAGAGGCACTGTACGTTAAGGGATGGACCGTGCAGGCGCACAGATACCTCTACGTCAAGATGCCTGCTGGTGAGTCTCTGAAGAAGTTACATTTCTAAATAATGCCAGACTTACTAAGGATAATAAAAGTATGGATATGCTTAATGTTATGGTAAAAATTATATGAGGGGCACTTTAATATGCATTATAGTTCTGCTTTAAGGGAGCAATAAATTATTTTTATGAAAACCTATATGCTCTAGGGCTATTCATGTGGAGTAATACTAGGGCACACCCATCCCTGTCAGCTGTTTCACTCAACTGTTATAACACAGGTGAATCCACACGATCGGAGATATGGTGAATTATAACCTGTCAGGTATTCCAAAAATATGGCTTTATTTATTTATCAAGCTATTAATAATACTGATATTTAAAATACAGCTATTATTGAAATGAACAGTTCTGGTAGGAAGGGGTTTAGGTCTTACTGGCCTACTATCTCATGTGTTCTGGTTAATTAGGTAAAGAAACATTTTTTTTTTAAATCTCAGGAGAGTCACTCCTTGAGGTCAGGTGAGCCTCATTTGGCCCATATTGGACATTTATGTTATAATAGTTAAAATTTTCAGGAAGTGAATTACAGTATGAACACTTCCTGAAAGTTCTAATAGCATAGCTAAGCAGTTGATATCACATTCTATGGAGAACAGTTTGTCAGTTACTCACCTCTTCCAGGGAATGCAACAGAATAGCTAACTGGAATCTGATCACTAGAGGACACGGTCATTGTAAAATAATTCAAATTGCAATTACTCTGTAAATGTGCATCTCTCACCATTGGGACTACCCTTGTTTTACTCAACAGGTAAAGACCTATAATATATACATTTCATAAAAATAAAATTTACTACGTTTAAAAGCAGTAATGATGGACATCAATTAATTCTGATTTACAAAACAGAATTTAGCATTATGAAGCCTGATTTTTTTATGTGCTTGTATTTTTCTTTTAACCACTTGAGAACCAGATGGTCGGCTGTGTTATATACCCCTCTGGTTCCTCAATGGGTTGAAGGGGTTTTATACTCTCGGAATAAGTGTATTTTAATGTAACAACTGAAGGACTTATAAAAGTAGCAATACAGCAAGTAGACAGATTTTTATATATATTTGCATCATCTCTATCTGAAGTCTGCTTTTAGTGTTCCAGTTATCTTAAACAGTTCTTATGAGTCAAATGCCTTTATTTGATTGTAAATTGAATCTATCCAGCAGAAGGCTTCAACATGGACAAAGAAAAAAAGTATATAGATAGAGGAGACTCTTGGTTGAAGGACACCTACCAAGGTATTTATGACTCTGAAATGATTTTTGTGATGAGGTCCCAAAAATGTTTTCCCCATGGCCCTACAATGGCTATTTACTCCACTGGTTACAGCCCCGCTTAAAAGCAGCAAAAAAAGTATAAACCATATGTGTATTTGTTTAAGCAACTAATAATAAACATATTGTTGTTGTTGTTACACTGCAAAATTGCACACAACAAGAACCTTTGCAACATGATCAACAAATTATATTTATTCATAACACGCTTACTTGTTACTGTTGCCCGGAGGTAAAAGCCGGTTTGGCCTTAGTGAATTGCAATATTCAGGTCAAGTTTCCAAAAAAGACTATTATACACAGGAAACAGCAATACCAGAACAACTCATTTTCATTAATAATGTATCAAGTACAGTAAGCTTTTTGCCTCCCTAGTTAGAGTAATCCTGAGAGTGTCTATGGTCCCTGATAAAGTAGCCGCAGCTTGATTCCCATTCATTGCCTGAGACTAGAATTGGGCAACAAGAAATCCTAAGGCCTCATACAATGCTCAGAGGCTTCCCCTGTAGCCCCAATCTGTTCCCTGTTACAGTGTGAAGAAGAGATGTATTTCTCTCTACCACATCATATACACCCCCTATTCCCCCAAACCATGAACTCTTATTTTGCCTTTGTACATACATCAATTTAAAAAGACACCTTACAGCAGAGCTTTCCAAGTGTCATGTTAGCCAAAAGTCCAGCAAATGTATATTTAAGGAGATATTCTTACTTCTAAATGATAATGTATGCTAATTGTGGTATCTGTGCGATTCCAGTCATGTTTCATATGCTAATTTTTTTCTTTTCAGTGACGTGTCATATGCTAATGAAGCTTTGTGCAGTACCAGGAGACTTTCACATTCCCCAGAAATAAAAGTGTTAATATCTCCTAAACTATACATCTGCTGGAAGTTTCGTTAACATGACACATGTGCAGTTTTTTATGAAGTTTCCAAATATATTAAGAAAATTCAAGGTGCTAGGTCCACTTTAACACTTTGGGTGCAAGAGTTCTCTAACACATTGTAAAGCAATAGGTTGAAGTCCTCTCTAGCATCCAAGGAGTTAATTTACCTTTTGAAACTCAATTTACAATTTTTACCCATAATGTGCAGCTCTTGGGTAGACTTGTGGGCCACTCTTGGGTTGAATTTGGTTGTCTGTCACTCCTTTGGACCTTTTGATTAAGTGAGAAGGCTTCGCCTGCATTTGTGGGAGGGGCTAGATGGCCTCTTAAACTCCGCTCTCTCACCTTCCTTCGGACGCTTCAAGCAGTGACGAGTCACTGCCTCCTTCAGTTAAGGTAAGTCAACGCCTCCCGTCAGAGGCCTCTCCCTCATCCGCCTCATATGTCTCGACGCTGGCAGGTCAGTCGCAGTGACGTCATCACTGCGCGTCTCCCAGTCAGTCCTCCTCCAGGAAGCGCCAACGACCACGCTGTAGCATCCAGAGCCGGTAAGAAAGTTGATTACAGTTTTCCTTAACCAGTCTGTCGGCTCAATCAGTATAGCCTCCAGTCCTTCACATCAAAGTATCATAATCACATGGCCAGCTACCACTTTTGAAACCTTGTGCATTTTTACCTGGTCAGTCCGTTCAAGTCTCAGCTTTTTCATGCCTCACTACTCCTACTTATTTAAATCTCTCCTGTATGATCCAAGCTAGGTTCTCCTTTGAGGCATCACACTCCCCCTGTGGCTGACACGTCTCTATCTGGCATACCTCCAAGTTCCTGACTCACGCTCCAGTTCTAGGGGCATCGGGGTAAGGGTCCTAGTTTATAAAAAAAATAAAAAAAAGGGGGGGGGGGTTCTTACTTATAGGTTATCCAGGGATTCATAGCAAGAGAGGGTTCTTTATGTTCTGTAAGGGAAAACTTCGGGCTATTTCATTGATCTCTCAGACAGTGCTTCACCCTCAGGAAATCTCTGGAACACGGTCGCAATCCAGATAAGAACGAGCTCATCCAATTCAATACATCAGTTCCTCATAATGGATCTCAATCAAGGTAAGTGCATCCAGATCACCGGGGTTCCGCCACATCCGGCGGTGTCCACTAAGGTTACTCCGCTCTCAAATTCTTTTTCTCACTCCCATCTATTCACCTGCGTTTCTCCCGTCAGAGGCAACGCTCAGGCATGTCCTTAGAATCGGTATCCCGTCAGAGACATAGGTACAAATAGCTTCCGCATTCTCCCATCAGAGATTGCTTTCTAGGCATTTGCTAGTCCCTCCCGTCAGAGGTTCACGTCTTCTCAGGTTGGTGTCAGGTTCCAATGCTTGGTCCAAATCTTTAGTTTGAAGTTGATATACTACAATTGGGCTCAGGTTGCTTATTCAGTCTGTATTACCTAGGCAATCACTTCAGTCACTATCCCCTTCCCTCTCCCCCGGCTTAAGATATCCTCCACAGCCTGATGGTGAAACAGGTTGGTCAGGGATTTTCCACAACAGGGTACAACACTCCTTGTTCGACGAGCTCTGGACCTCCCGCCTCCACCTTCCTCCCGGTTCCTCGATCTCCAGACCGAGGAGCAATCAGGGTCAAGGGGTACGAGGGATCCATCCCGTCGGCAGGTTTGCTTCCTTGTCCCCCTTTTGATTTCTACTTTCCCTCCCATTCATCTAACACTTTACATTCTCCCCCGCCAGCTATGGAAGAAGAACCAATCAGGACTGAGACAATCCAGGAAACCGCCCGGCAGGATACTCCAGCAACCTCAGAAGCAAGAAGCCAATTATGTAAGAAGCCTGCATTACATCTGAGCTGACTCGCCGCCATATCCCTTTTTCATCCTCAGCCAGGAAGCCTGAATTGTTTAGGCTCCTATTCCCTTCTCAGAACCTTCCTTCCCCCCCTTCCCCTCAAGTTATTCATAATCAGCCACATTCTCCCAGCACGCCAACTCAAGAAATCCATTCCTCACAGCTCGACAACATTATGCAAATACTCACCTCCATGTCCTCTGCTATGACAGACATGCAAGCCAGAATCATATCATTAGAATCGTCCTCCAGATCATCCTCTCACATAGGAAACTCTCCTTCATCTTCACCTAATCAAGCTAACACTAGCTCCCCACATAACCCTCAGATTACACCCGCTCACATGGTTCCAGCCAACCTACGTAGAGACATAATAGAGGGAAAGGATGTTAACTTGGTATCTCTTCTTATTGCTACTCAAGACATAGCGGTCAACCGCACAGTCCAATGTGGGGATGTCGCTGTCACTCTAAAATCGAAGGACCCAAGACTATCCAAAAAACTCTCCATTCCAGAATTTGTCTTGGCCTTCAGCATTTACCGGGATATCTTGTGTTCATCCTTTCCCTCCAGGAGACAAGAACTTGACCAATACCTATATATCTTAGTATACTTAGGTTACCGCTACGGCGGATTTAGTTATTACGACTACCACCTAGCATTCTCAGCAAAAGCAGCAGCAGCCCTAGAACAATTTGGCTTCATGGCTGATTGGGGTTCCCTGGACAATGAACTATTTTGCCGCTACTTCGCGGGTCTTAAAACCCCAGTTTGTCCATCCTGCCAATCAGCAAACCACAACCTCAGTTGGTGCCCATCCTCATGGCCTAATTCATCAGCTCCTACACCACCAGCTAACCTCAGTGAAAGGGCTGTCGATCCCTTGTCTACTAGAAACAGACCCTCAGTTGATAAGCTAGGACGTCCTATCCATTACATGGGCTCCTCCCCCATTTGTAACAATTTCAACGACCGGGGTTGTTTCTTTCATAATTGCCGGATGCTTCACATGTGTTCATTGTGTCACGACTCTCATTCACGCATCATTTGCCCTCATCAGGGCCGTAACAATAAATGACTAGGCAACCTAAATTTTCATCTCCTCAACTCTTTGTTGTCTCTGCACCCGGACAAAAACCTTTCCTCATTTATTTTAAATGGTTTCCAAGAAGGTTTTCTCATAGGTACCCTGGCACTTCCATCCCATTCACTAGAATGCCCTAACCTTCAATCCGCTACGTCAGACCCGTCGTCAGTCAACTCCCTTCTCCAGAAAGAGTTAGCTAAAGAACACTTGATCGGTCCTTTTCCTTCTCCTCCTTTCCCAATATGGCGCACTAATCCGATAGGCATTGCCACTAAGAAGTTTTCCAACAAACAGAGACTCATTATCGATTTCTCAGCCCCTCACTCATCTCCCATCCCTAGCATCAACTCCCTAATCCCTTCAGCAGAATTTTCCCTCAAATATCACAAGATTGAACATGCTATTACTCTCATCCAACAAGCAGGCCCAAACTGCTGGCTATCTAAGGTTGACCTAGAGAACGCCTTTAAAATAATTCCAGTTCACCCAAATCATTGGCACCTGCAGGGGATCAAGTGGCAGGACAAATACTATTTCGCCACTTGTCTTATATTCGGCTCTAAAAGCAGCCCGAAAATATTCAATTTGTTAGCGGAAGCTTTAGCATGGCTACTTCTGAACCACTGCAGGTGCCCCATGGTTTTACATTACCTGGATGATTTTTTACTAGTTGAACCAGCTGGCATCCATCCATCAGCCCTTCAATCCCTAATAAAATTATTCAGTGATCTCAATATTCCACTTTCACCGGGAAAAACTCACGGTCCCTCCACCGAAATCGAATTCCTAGGTATCAACCTAGATTCCCGTAATATGGAAGCACGCCTTCCGGGGGAAAAAATTGCTCGTATTCAAACCATAGTCAAAGATTTCTCCATTAAATCCACCTGTACCAGACAAGAACTACAGTCTCTTCTTGGCTATCTCAACTTCGCCACCAGAATAATCCCTCAGGGCAAATCCTTTATTTCCTATCTCCTCTCTCTCTTATCACACAGCAACGACTCAGTACCAATTTTATTAAACACGGTGGCACGTTCCGACCTAACTATGTGGTCCAGTTTCCTCAAACACTGGAACGGCAAGTCCATCCTTACCAATCCAATCTCCCCCTTTTCCCTGGCCAGTTTCTCCTCAGATTCTAAATCAGCAGGTTACGCCGCCTCCTTCAAGTCTGAATGGCTGCGTGATACATGGCCCCCCCAAATCCAAGTCTCCTCGAAACTATTTAATCAGGAGGGCGCCCTAGAACTGGTGCCGGGGGTGGCCGCAGCCATTGTATGGGGCCACCAGTGGTCATTCAGCTCGGTAACATTCCACACCTCGAACCCATCCACCGCAGGATTAATTAGCAAAGGCAGGTCTGCATCTCAACTCATCATGCCCTTTCTGAGGAAGCTCACATGGCTTTCCTTATATCATAAATTTACCTTTTCCAGCAATTATTCCCCTACTTCCAATCCCCATCCTTCTAACACTCTCCTTTCCGATTTGCAGACATTCCTCGTCCTCAACCCTCAAGCCAACCGCCATCCGACGCCCTCACCTCCGCTCAACTCATTAACTCTCGAATGATAGTCCACCCAGCCACAGAGACCATCATCAACAGGGCTCTCGCCCCAAGTACTAAAAAGAGTTACGCTATGGCATGGGCAGCTTTCAACAAATGTTTAATTCTGAATAAAACTCCGGGTAATTACTCTACGCATTCTATATTAGATTACGCCGCCCATTGCCACACAGCCTCGCACTTATCTAACCATTCCATTAGATTACAACTGGCAGGCATCAGACACCACTTATCCTTCATTCAGCCAGAGCGCCCTTCCCTTTTCACGAACTACCATGTTAAACTACTACTGAGGGGACTTGACAAAACCCCGCAGATGCTAGCCAGAAAGAGACTTCCAATCTCAGGCGCTCTCTTTCGCAAACTTTATGAATTTTTGTCTAATAATCCATTTGGTCCTAAGGATAGTCAAGTGCTACTTGCTGCCATCTGCCTAGGCTTTTTTGGCTTCTTGAGACCAGGGGAATTCCTCAAATCACATTCATCAACATCATTTCCTTCAAAAAACAACTTACAAGCCAACTCAGATCATTTCATTTTCCACCTCAATAAGTCAAAAACAGACCAAACAGGAAAAGGTGCCCTAATCCCTATTTTTCCCACTCACGATAATTGGTGTCCAGTTAAAGCCCTGGCTACCTTATTATCACAATTGGCCTCTAATTCAGATTCTAGCCCCCTATTACCAATGCACAACGGTCCTCTCACCACTTCCACTTTTACCAAACTAATTCGTATATCATTATCCAGGGTAGGTGCAAACCCAGATCATTATTCTGGTCACTCTTTTCGGATTGGAGCTGCTTCCGCGGCTTCAAGTCATCATACCCCTCCTCACATTATCCAAAAATTAGGGCGCTGGAGGTCTCATTGTTTGGCCAGATATATCCCGGAAATTCGTCTCGCTCTTTCATCCTTGACTTACTAATCCTTCAATTAATGTACGAGTTTAATTCGCAGTTGGTCTCCTTCTTTCTTTTTGGGCCTTATTATACCCGCTTCATCATCATCAAGTTAGGTTGAGGTTAGATAGTTACCGCCACTTTCATCTAGTCATAGCATTTTTGGGTGACCCCTCCCACAAGTGAGCAGGCTTCGCCTGCATTTGTGGGAGGGGCTAGATGGCCTCTTAAACTCCGCTCTCTCACCTTCCTTCGGACGCTTCAAGCAGTCCCCACCATCACCCTCCCTCATTCACCTGCACCTCTAAACACTAGTCAGGGCCTTATTATACCCGCTTCATCATCATCAAGTTAGGTTGAGGTTAGATAGTTACCGCCACTTTCATCTAGTCATAGCATTTTTGGGTGACCCCTCCCACAATGTAAATTAAGGCTGAAAACCTGTTAATTATTGGCCTTTGCCTGCTGAGTAAAAGAAGAGCACTCTTACAGCTGTTTTTAATTCAAAAGTTATATCAGGTCAAACTGTCCAGAAGTTAATAAAAGCATCATCACTTTCTGAGAGTTCAGACTATTAGAAACTGCTGAGTCACTTCTTATGACATTCTATGGAGAACTTTTTGTCACTGACACACCTCTCCCTCAGAATGCAACAAAATAACTAACTGAAGTCTTACAACTAGCACGCAACAATATAACTAACTGATGTCTGACCACTAGAGGGCACTGTTAATGTAAATAAACAACAGCTTAAAGTGTTAGGAATGTTGAAACATTTCTTGTAATAGATTTGCAGAGGCTAAAAAAAGATTATTATTGCCACAAACCCCATCTCTCAAACCGTTATGGTTTGAGAGATATTGGCAATCAAAGTTCCCCTTTCCCTTCCCTTCTCTTGATGTCAGCTGTAAAGCTGGCAGAAGGAGATCCGTGTCGGCTGACACGATGAGGCTCTTCAGCAGAGCCAAAATCCTGTTATTAGAAAATAACTACTTCATGGGAACGGTCTACAAAGTGTGCTTGCAAACCAAGCACACTTTGTAGACCTTTCCATTGAAGTAATTCTTTTCTAATACCGGGATTTCAGCTCTGCTGAAGAGGCGCCGGCTAATCCCTGTGCTGGGATCTCCTGCTGTCATCTAGATGCTGACGTCAGGAGAAGGGGAGGGAAGGGGGAACTTTCATTGCCAATATCTCTCAAACCATAGCAGTTTATCTATTACAATAATTTTTTCGACATTACTAACACTTTAAACTGTAACAACTCTGGAAATATGTCTCTCCATGCAGCAAGAGTACCCTTGTTTTACTCAGCAGGAAAAACACTATATGTTTTTTTCCATGAAAACAAAATTACTGCTTCTTTAAATGTGCATTGCAGTCCAAGCTCCCAATTAACGTAAGTGCTGATACATGTGAGGTAAGTCTCTCTGCAGGAGTGAAAATCACCACCACTGATTTGCTGCCCACTGATAATCTCTGCCCCCCTGCAGACAATAAACCAGAAATGGTTAGAATGTTATATAATAGAAAAAATGATGGGCAGCACCCATGGGACTTCTTAATAGCCAAATACCACTTTATTGAATGAAAAATAAACCAGTCAATCAATAAAGTGATATTTGGCTCTTAAGAAGTCCCATGGGTGCTGCCCATCATTTTTTCTATTTGTATGTCATTAGGGAATGTGCAATTGGGCCTTAGGACATTATTTAAGAATGAGTGCTTTCCATCACCCCACAGTGTTTATATATATATATATATATATATATATATATATATATATATATATATATATATATATATACATATATATATATATATATATACACACACACACAAAAAAAATGGGACTGTATGCTGAATGTCATTAGGCAATTCTCAGCAGATACTCTGGTTTCTCATGAGGTCGAGAATGATTTAACAAGCACCTGTTTACTGAAAAGACCGGCAAATACATGACTCACATGTCAATGGATTATACTGTCATTACGGTACATATCCTAGATCTGAAGCCAATGTCAGAAATTAGACATTCATCACAGCAAAAAAGCCATCATTCTAATATTATCCAGTCTAGTAGCTGTCAGTTATGTAGCACTGTGACAGCAAGCAAAAGACAAGGTGTCAAATCTCTAATCTACAGATCTAGGTATAAGAGAGAAGTGAGTGAGGCCTTCCATGAAGAGCATATCTATCACAATATGATGGATGGACAATGCTACATTGACAGGGGTTGCATTATCATTAAACCACTTGAAACATACAGAAATGATTTAACCCCAGGTGTAGGTAGCCTTTGGCATGCCAGTTGTTGAGGATGACGGGATTTGTAGTCTCCAGCAGCTGGAATGCTATGGGTTACCTGACCTTGGCTTAAAAGAGCAGTAAACTTTACTAATGAAAATGTATATTTTATAGGGCTATTCCTGCACTGCTGACAGTGGGTTTATCTGAATGAGCTAACATTTCAAACAGTCACAAAGTGAAGAAGCGGTTACTATCACAGTGTATGGGAACTGCAGATGGTGACTCCCCACTCCCATAGAATGTTATAGAATAACTGTGAGAACACCAGGTAAACCAACTGGGGCAAACAAACTGACACAGGAACAGATACAAATTCCCACTGACTTGAATGAGGCTTTTAAACCTTTGAATGTTGGAGGGGTCTCCAACACTTTTCTTTGCAGGGTCTCTCTCTGTTCACAATACCAGAACTCTTCAGTTCATTCTTATATGTCAGTTACTAGAGAGGCATTGGGGGGGAAGGCTGAGTTGATTTTCCTGGGACAGGAAACCTCATAGCACATTAGTCTTAAAGGAGCAGTTAATTTCATAATGAAACTATTATAGGTGTGTGTATTGTATTTCTTTTTCTGCTGAGTAAAACAAGGGCACTGCAATGCTGGGAGATTTCTCATTCAAACAGTATTACAACACAAACTTTTTTCTTAAAGGGATAGTAATACTTGAAATGTAAAAAAAAATATGTTGTACAGTTTATCCTCCTGAGTAAAACAAGGGCACTCCCACTGCTGAAAGGTGTTTCATTCAAAAGTTATTAATTTTCAAAGTTGAATTTTTTAGGTGCAATATCACAGTGGCCTGAAATTGTGCAGTGGTGCTGTTGCTACATGATCCTATGGACAGCTCTGGTCTCAGGACCATAAATCTCCATAGGATGGTGTAGCAACAGCTCCACTGTACAATTTCAGGCCACTGTGATATTGCACCTAAAAAATTCAACTTTGAAAATTAATAACTTTTGAATGAAACACCTTTCAGCAGTGGGAGTACTCTTGTTTTACTCAGGGGGATAAACCCTACAACATATTTTTTTTTACATTTTATGTATTACTATCCCTTTAAATCTGAGTGACAGAGGGTTAGGCAACACATTGCTTTGCTCTGGCACTCAAAGGGTTAAACTGTAGATTTCTATTGTGGTCACCAGGTGGTGCTGTTCATTCCACCTAATAGCTGTATTTAATGAGCTCAGAGTGCATTGTACATGAAAAATGTGCCTTTTGGACAAAGTGGGTACCACTACTTAACCCTTTGAGCGCCAGAGGGGTATGGAACACAATGAAAAGCAATGCACTGCATTGCATACCCCTCTGGCACTCAAAGGGTTAAGGGGATAGTAATGTTTTATATTACATGTAGCTTAGAATGTTGAACATATATAATAGTACTGCTGTGAGGTGCTCCTACTCTTCAAAACTTCTTACAGTGTAAGTTGATCCCTCCCACACCTTTCCCTGAGGTGAGCATTTTTTCCCAACAGTGGATCACAACGAGGGACAGAGAATCTTCACGCAGTATTAGCAAAAACCTGTTCTCCTTTGTCAAGAAGGGCAAGATTTCCCTTATACTGTGGGATGATTATCCCTCATTGTGATCTGTCTGAACCCGGGACTGGTTTTAAGATCTATGGGGAGATGGTTTGCTATCAGGGAAAGGAGAGGGAGAGATCAACTTCAACATATTATAACATTGTAACTATTAAGCTTTGAAGCCTAGGAGAGATGAACAGCATTACTATTACACATGCTCAACGTTCTGAGCTACATGTAATATGAAACATTACTTTCCCTTCAAAAAACATGTTTGAGTTGTAATAACTTTTTGATTGAAAATGAACCAAGCAGTTGAAGAACATTTTTTTATACAGCAAGAAACACACTGGAAAACGTACTGCTCCTTTATCCATTTGAGTGCCAGAGGGGTGTGCAACGTACCTCTATGGCACTCACAGGGTTAAAGGAATAGTAATACTTCAAATGCAAAAAAAATATGTTGTAGGATTTATTCCCCTGAATAAAAGAAGGATACTCCCACAGATGAAAAGTGTTGTATTCAAAAGTTTTTAAAGCTCAAACTTGATTTTTTTTTAGGTGCAGTATCACAGCAGCCTGAAACTGTACAGTGGCACTGTTGCTACACCATCCTATGGACAGCTCTGGTCAGTTGACCATAAATCTCCATAGGATGATGTGGCAACAGCGCCACTGTACAATTTCAGGTCGCTGTGATACTGCACTTAAAAAATTATGTTTGAGCTGTAATAACTTTGAATAAAACACCTTTCAGCCTTGGGAGTGCTCTAGTTTTACTCAGGGGGATAAACCCTACAACATATTTGTTTTTACATTTTAAGTATTACTATCCCTTTAAGGCAAGTGCTTTATTATTTCAAAACAAATAAATGGGGACACTGTAGAAATCACTAATCTAAGTACATTTGTGTAGATATTTACTATGTAATACACGAACACACAAAGTAAAACAATTCTACAAGCAATAATAAGAGACAAAAGATAACATGGGTAAACAACAAGATGACAGTATTATCCAGACATGCTTGTCTTCCCAATATTGAGTCCAGTTTTTACAACACTTTTATCATTATCTTTGTTTGTTTGCTTCACAATTATTATTATTTTTTTGTTATATTTTCAGACTTTAGCTGGAATTATTAGGGTAGGTTTCTTTTTATTATTAGCAGTTCCTTGGGTTTTACTTCTGTTTTGGATGCCAGCTTTTATCCCTGAAACAAGTTTATTTATCTGTTATATGTAAATTTGGTTTTATAGTGTTTTGTTCTCTTATTATTGCTCATTTTTACTTCTTTGTGTGTTCTTATTTTTATGCAATAAAGCAAGATCTACAGTACTGCACTTAGATTGGAATGTTTTATGCAATCCCCATTTGTGTGTTTTGAGATTTCATACATCTCTGAGTGATGTGGGAGAAGGGAGACCAGCAGTAGAGTCATTCAGTGTACTGTAATATATACTCTATGCCTCCTTGATTAACTGGGCCACCATTGCTCCATTCAGCCATCACTTATTTCATCCATCAAGACAATTGGATCAGCATTCATTTTTTTATGCTTATACGCTTGGCAGATATGGTATATTTTTGAATAGTTAGTTCTTGATTTTTGTGCTAGCTTTATCCAAATCTTAGGTAGGAACTCTATCATTTTTTAAATTATTATTATTAGTATTATTATTTTGTTTGTTCTTGGGTACATATCCCAGATGGGCCGAATATCTGGATTGCTATTAGTTAGGTGTTTTATTTTCCTATCTTTCTGGGTCATTCCCATGGGTACTGGACAGCATGCTTTTGAAGAATATACATCTTTACAAGTAGGTGGTGTGGTATCAATGTTTCCCATATGCATTAGTCAGAGTTTTGAGGTTTGCTCTACATATGTGTTATATGCCCATCATTGTGGTACCCATAAGCAACAGTTATATGGGTTCTTGCTATTCATTCACACAGGCTGAGACAGGTGAATTGATAAGTGAGGATAACACTGTATATACAAAGGAAAAAACAATGACAGGCTATGGGCAAACAGAAAAAAAACACAGAATCTCCTCTATCATGTACATAGCTTAGGAGGACAAAGTCCAAAAGAGACTGGAAATGTTATGGTGAATAAAGCACCTGGAACTGATGGTAAACACCCAAGGGTACTTAAAGGGATAGTAATACTTATTATCTAAAAAATTATATATTGTAGTGTTTACCCCCGAGTAAAAAAAGGGTACTCCCATTGCTGAAAGGTGTTTTATTCAAAAGTTATTACAGCTCAAAGATGATTTGTTTAGGTGCAATATCACAGTATCCTGAAATTGTACAGTGGCGCTGTTGTTACACCATCCTATGGACAGCTTTGGTCCCGGGACCATAAATCTCCATAGGATGGTGTAGCAACAGCGCCACTGTACAAGTTCAGGTGATATTGCACCTAAAAAAATAAACTGGGATAGTAATACTTCGTTTTATCTTTATTTTATTTTGTAGGCATTAAAAAAACATGAAGAACGATCTCATCTCTCAAACCTTAGGTTTGAGAGATATACACAAGCAAAGTTTCCCCTCACGCCCCTTTTACCTAGTGTAAGCCATCTCTTCTCAGATGTGGAATCTAGTTTTAAGACCAGACAGAAAACAGCAGGGGACAATCTTTTTACCGTGAGAACAATGAAAGCCCTGCCCCCCTTGACAAGTTTTTCAGGTTTTTCCCTTATCTTAATTGAAGATTGTCCCTCTCTGCAGTCTACCTGGGCACCTCCCTTCTGCTCTGGCTGAGCAGTGTTACATCAGTAAAAGGGACGGGAGGGGGACACTTTGTCATTGAATTACTCTTGAACTACAACTCTAACAGTAGTGAATAACACTCTCCAAAGTCCAAACACTATGATGATTAATTAGAGCTGCTTTAATTATGAAACATTACTATCCCTTTAAATGATAGATGGCAGAGAGCTGTTATAAATGGAACCTTTTCAAGTTGGTCTAAAGTTGTAAGTGGGGTGCCACAGGGTTCAGTCCTGGACCCAATGCTTTTTAATTTTATTAATGATCTAAAAGTGGGAATTGAAGCAGTGTCTCAAACTTTGCTGAGGACACTAAGCTGTGTAAGGAAATACATACAGAGCTGGATGTTTTTACTCCTCCGAAGGATTTAGATAAACTGAATGAATGGGCAGAAAAGTAGCAGATGACATTTAATGTAGATATATGTAAGGTTGTGCATTTGGGATGTAGAAACAAACAATCTACATATCCACTAAATGTGGAACACCGTGGGGAATCCTCATTAGAGAAAGCTTTAGGAGTACCGATAGATTAACTCTGCACATTGATGTGAAGTCTGTCAGCTGCTGCAAGAGCAAATAGGGTACTATCCTGCATAAAAAGAGGTATAGATGCATGGGATGCTAATATAATTCTACCTCTACATAAATCCTTGGTAGGGCTTCATCTAGAATAAAATCTCTTCAAAGTCAATTTAAAAGGACCCTCCAATGATTTATATACTCAAAGAGCTGAGCTAAGAACAAGAGGTCATCCAATAAGACTAGAAGAATGGTGCTTTTGACTAAAACAAAGGCATGGATTTGTTTGACAGTAAGGGCAGTAAAGCTACGGAATTCTATGCCCCAGGATGCTGTGCTTGCTGATACTGTAACTGCTTTAAAAAAAGTAATGGATACCTATTTCTCTGTCGTCCAATACAGGTTACTTATAACTTTGGGTAGGCGATCAGCCCCTTTAATAGGAAGGAACAATTCTGAGAAGTGACTGCAGGGTGGAGCCTACCTCCTCTCCTTAGCTTGCAGCTAAGCCAATCCTCAACCAGTAAGATTTGTTCCTTGGTCAAGACACAAGCAAGAGAACAGTTCTGCTATAAGTTTAGCTTTTTATTATTTACTGTTAGAAATGGAATACCACTATTAGGCAGATTACCATCAGGACAATTGCCATCACCCAAATGTGGATAGCTCAGTTTACCAGGTGATTTTGTGGACCTAAGCCCGGGGGGGGGGGGATCTTGGTGGCAAGTTCTTTCCCCAGGAGTTGCCCACGGAGGCTTCTTCTTGATATATGGTAATCTGAAGACAGAAGACCTGCTGAAAAAGGTGAGCACTCTTTGAGTGCTGAGGTCCACATGTCTCACACTTCCCCTCCGCACAGGGGTCTCTATTGGAGTTCCTATTACATACTCATGCACTCATTGGGTTTATTCTGTATGTCTGTGAGGTGTTTGAAGCAAGTTTATGTGGTAACTTAACACATTTGTTGCTGGTTAGCACGTTTTGGGGGGGTTTTGGACACTTTCCCTACTGGGACCAGTGCTTATTGGGTCTACTGATTTATTTAGAGTAGCTTTTGTGTTGTTTTACGTGTTGGTATTCACCTTGTTAACTTTATGTTCTGCGCCTCTAAGGCGCGCATTTACCACATAGACACCATTGCTCCATTCACTTCTATGGGACTTTACAGTTTGGGACATATCTCTGCAACTGCTCCACATAGCCTGGTCAGAGATGGCCGAGTTGGATTTCCCTTGCTCTGCCATCCGGTCAACGTTCTGGGGATGTCAGCGAAACTACGCATCCAATGAGCGCCAGCTTCACGCCCTCGTTTCTGATTGGCCCCCGTAGTGGCAGCCATTTTGTGTATTCACAGATCGAGTATCCTACACAGTGCTGGGACTCTCCTTCTCTCCTCTGCAGCTTAACCCTTTGCTTACCAGATAAGTCTTAATTTCGTTTTCTGGGTGTATTTATTATCATACACACTTTATTGCGGGTGTTTTGATACTTTGACTGTTTTGACTCTGTGAGAATGTCTACTCTGTTAGACCTTGGGGCTAAACCTAAGACTACGGATACTGGGGTGTCTGTGTCCCCCATTGCTGCTCATGTCAATCAGGGTTACCTAGAGAATATTCAGGTCATATTTGCCCAACAAGCTCTGCTGCCCCTGAATCCTCTGCTGGGGCCTCCAGCCATGCATTAGAGCCAATATGGATGCAAGACTTTAAGGCTACTACCAGGGACCTCCGGTCCACCTTACAACTACTTCCAGCCACTTTACAGGGGGTTTTCACTTTGCTGCAGACCCCCGCCCCCATCAGATCTTCCCTGCCTAAACCGCTGGGTGTACCTGATGTGTCCGATTCCTTTGAGGAGGAATTATTGGTGGACTCTGATGATGATGACTGTTCAGCTGTTCCTTCATCTCAGTTTTTTGGGGACCCCTTCGAGGCAGACCCCATTCCCTCGGCTGAGGGCCTGATCAGGGCTGTGTTGTCCACTCTGAACACTCCCTTGGTGCAGGAGGCATCTTCTGACCCCTCTGATGTTTTCCAGGAGCCTGTTAGGCCCCATGCCTGCTTTCCACCTAATCCCACCCCTGACCGCTTGGTGTCAGAGGAGTGGAAATTTCCAGATAGGAAACCATCTGTGTCAAAAAAGTTTGCTAAACTTTATCCATTTTCTGAAATGGCCCTTACTCAGTGGGTTCATCCCCCTAAAGTGGATGCCCCAGTGTCCAGACTTTCTAAATCTACTGCCTTGCCAGAGGCTGACGCTTTTGCTATTCAAGACTGGACTGACAAAAAGGCCAAGTTTTTAGAATGTATGAGTTAATCCTTCAAGTGCCAGAGAGGTACACAACCCATCGCTTGCAATGAGCTGTGTGGCCGCCTGGCATCCAAAGGGCCCAAAATCTGTTTATTGTGTGGGATAATGTGACAAATTCCTTGTCATGTTTCAAGCTTACCTACAAGTTGTTTAATAATTTAAAAATCTCCTAGTTTTGTAGAAAGAGGTTATTGAAAAATCACCTGGTGATGTCAACTGACATACAGTGCATTACAGGTTGTACTGCACCGTTCTATAGAAAAACACTTTGTGTCAGAATTTTTCCACCCACCACCCTTCCAAGCTTCTTCATGCTCCTTGACATCTGATCACTGAAAGCATGTAATTCAAACAAACAGCCTGCCTCCAAGCAAAGGGACAAGCTTTAGGAGGAAGATTGGCAGCTACTCAGAGGGAAAGCACGGCCAATCATGGAAATTCATGACAACTGCACCTATCTCCCTCTCAATATCAGACAACATTTAGGTAATTTTTACTTTTAATGGAGTACTTTTAAAATAACGAATATGATTTTTGCAGATGCTGTCACATAAAATAGAATGTGGCTGGGGAGGTAAGAACATGAAAGGTCCACTTTAAACTTGGTGATCAAGTTATACTCCAAGATCTTTCGGTCTCTCTGTGTCCTAAAATTTCCCATCCAGGTTCCACACATCTATTGTAGACAGGGGAAAGTACAATATTCTTTTTAATCTGCGATCAGTATGTAGCATTGTTTGGAGCTTGTTTAAGATTATGAGCAGTACTTCAAGCTGTGGGTTGTAGGTGACTACTAATGGCACTCTGTTCTCTTCCTGTGGTTACTTGTATTTGAGGAGATTTCTTCTTGGTACACTGGTGGCTCTCTCAATTTGAATGTCCGTGACTTTCGCATTATATCAATGACTGATAAACTCTGTCCTGAGATTTTTAAGATGTTGATCTCAGTCAGAAGTCTCAGAGCATATGCAGTTGTACCTTAGGGCCTGGCTGTAAACAATAGAGATTTGTGTGTGTGTGGGATGGAAACTGTCATTTCTGAGATAATTAGGACTGTCTGTTGGTTTCTGGTACAGAGATGTCCAGATGGAGTTGTTATGAATACTGAATGTAGTCTCCAGAAAGCTAATCTGTGTGGGTGAATAGCTACGTTTGAGATTAATGGTGGGGTGGAAGGCATTGTAATCTTTGGGAAATGACAAAAGTTAATCTTTGCTGGCAATCAAAACAATTAGCATATCACCTGTATAGTGGAGGTAGGCAAGAGGCTTTATTTGGAATGTGGACAAGAACTCTTCCTCCAAATTTGCCATGAACAGGTTGGCGTACTGTCATGCCATTTGTGTTCCCATACCAGTTTTAGTCTTTTGTATGTATAGTTTTTGCCCAAATGTGAAATAAATGTGTGTTACTATAAAATGTATTAGCTGGGTTACAGGTTATGTGGGTAAACCCTCTTGCTGTAGGAATGCTTTGCATGCTTCAATGTCATCTTCATCTGGAATGCTGATACAAAGTGATTCCATAACCATAGTGACTAGAATAGTTACCCTTGGGATGGAACCAAGATCAGGCAGTTTAAGAGACCGGTTGTGCCCTATATGTAGCTGGTGTTTTTTTTTTAAGATGTTTTGAGAATACTCTTCACCCAGCTAGAAATATTTTCTGTGAGTGTTCTTGTTTGAGGTATTATCGTCCTTCCAGGATTCCATTCCTTGTGTATTTTAGGAAGCATATAGAAGAATCCCACCCTTGGGTCTTCTAGAATGAGGGTCTCCAGGTGGTCTTTAGAATTAGAAGGGAGTCCTTTCATTATTTTTTTAAGCTATTTTGTATAGTTAGATGTTGGATCCAATAAGTTGTCTATCTCTCTGGCGCTTGGAGAGTTTTAACCCATATATTCTATACATTCAGCCATCTCTGGCTAAAAACTAAAATTCACCGGAACATCAAAAAGGTAATAAATCTTGTTTGTATTTGCTATTCCACTTCAAAGACTAGAGCCTAGAGAATTAGGTATAAACAATACTGATAAGAATATTCATTAACAGTGGAATTTAAATGTTAAAATAATTTGCATGAATGTTTAACCGGTCTTGTATCGTGCATTCAGTCTTCACACTTATTATGCCTGAAGAAGAGATGTAAGTTGTCTTAAAAGCTTGCATCCTAGAGCCACTCAGCCAATAAAAGTATAATTTTTACTTTATTCATTTTATTTATATATTATCAAGAGGTTCTAACATAGAATGTTGGCCACATTCCTTTTTCAGCTCAACTGTGTCCAGCTTATACTATACAGACAGGAGAAGGACTGTGAACTGTTAATGCCCACCCTTAGGAGAAACCTTTCAAATATATATACTGAAGAAAGAGGGAATAAAACAGCATTCTTTGTGTGAAATTTCCACAGAAGGTGCAAGGTGCCTTTTTTTATCCTTTTCTCTTTTTAAACAAAGGTTTTTGCCCACACCCAGTGGATTGGTTTCCAAAAGACCAGAGTCTCAGGCCAACCTAATGCATTATTATTGAACTATGCAGTCCAATTGTACCATTACTAAGAAGGAGATTACATGTCCCCAGGAGGGATTTAGCCCCATAAAACAGTACCTGCTCCACACACCTGATTCCGAACACTATCCCAAAACTGTACCCAAGCTATTTAGCCCCTGTGTGAAGTGAGGTCTTTGCGGTGTCCCTGAGATTGCAAGGTAATTTCTTTTTCAACTGCTGCATACCTTAAATTGAGGTTTTTGGCAGTGGTTCTCACTCATAACCACAGAGGCCACTGGCAGATCAGGACTTGGACATTTCTCTGTTCAGTCATTTTGATTTACTCATGTGTATTCAAGCAGGGAAATATACTATTGCTAGACTGTTAGAGGTCTCTTAGAACAGTTCTGAGAGCCACTGCCACGTAGGACGTTCTCCAGTTGGATGTGTGGCACACCTCGCATTACGTGTTACCTGAAGTAAAGAGGATCAGACAAATGGTTGAAATGTTAAAATTCTAAATGAGGCTGTGTATAATCCTCTGTGAAATCAACAGACACGCTCTGCAGAGAAGTTTAAGGGTGATAAGGTAAATTTAAGGGGAAATTACCAATTATTTAGTTAGATATTTAAAGGATAACACCTCCTTTCTATGGTGAGAACATCATAATGACCCCTGAATTTTGTCCTTGCTCCTTGGTTCAAGATTTAACATCTGCTATCAGTTGCTGTTATTACAAAACAGGGCCTGTGTCCCTGATAATTTACTGCCCCTTTAAACTGAACCACAGCTAGTACATCCATCACCATGTATAGATTTAACCAATCAGAGTTGTAATAATACTGATTGTAGTCTTCAGAAATTTAATCTGTGTGGGTGAACGTCTGCGTATGAGTTTAATGGTGGGATGCAAGGCTTTGTAGGCTTCATGAAATGACAAAAGTTCATCTTCGCTGACAATCACAATTATTAGGATATCATGTATGTAGCGGAGGTAGACCAGTGGCTTTATTTGGCATGTGAACAAAACCTCTTCCTCCAAATCTGCCATGAATACAGATGTCTCCAGAATATTGCTTCACAATGCACTGGAGACAACTCTAGTATCCAGGGAGCTCTTAAAATGAGATGTAACGTGACATACTGATCAAAAAAAAAAATTCCACAAGCTCTTATAGAATTTCTATTTTTTATTACAATACTGAAAAAAGTGTAATATAATAAAGGCCATCAAACAGAGACAGCACTAAGCTCCATTTTAAGTAGAGATATCTTCCTTATACTGTTCAGAGTAACAACAATGCTTTGGTTTCACTTTCAGCTGTTATATCTTTAAATAATGTCAGATTTGAGAGACAATAAAAGTATTTTGGTAATCCAGACTAACGATTAAAAGCTTTTCAGATGCTGTGAAATGTATACCAAACAATTGCACAATAGAGAACATGCAGTAGACAAAACATAATTCCTCCATTAGAGATTGACGGATGCAGTGAATTCATAATTCAACAATATTGCCAAAAACGGAAAAAAAACCCAAAACATTGTTTTGACATTTCTTGCAGATTTTGCATATCATAGTTCTAAATAAATGCATTTACATATGCTTCTAACCACAGCTGTCAATGAAGTATTTAACAAGATGTGGTTCAGACACCCCCTTTCTCTTCAGGGACCCTCTCTCACTTGTCTAATAGCTTTTCCTATACAGTTTGTAATGCACACTCAAAAAACAAAACAAACCACAAATAACAAGCTCTTGAATATTATAAACTAGTTGAGGAGCCCATTACATGGGCCACAGTGCCACTGCACCCGGTAGCGTGGCAGTCATGCGCAGTAGAGACTGCCCGCGGCGCGGGCAGTCTCTAATGCGCTGGACTTCAGCACGCACGGCAGTGTCTACTGCGCATGATGCGGCGTTACACATGTTTTAGAGAATTATTATATAGGATGTTAACTGCCGACTAAAAAAATCTGATAATGACAGAACTGCATATATGACAACTGCTACATCTCAACTTCCTCTTTGGAACTAAACTGGAAAGCCAAGATACAATATATTTGGATCAAAATGCTCTATTTACCAACTGGTCACTAATAGGTTTGTGTATTCTGTATGTTATAATGACTTTCGGTATAGTAATGTCTTTTCTCTTTCGTCCAATATGACATTAGGTACCATGGGGGGAGACGACAGCTCCTTCCTGTAGGCTGGAACAATTCTAGAAGAAGTTGTGGGTGGAGCCTCCCCTTCCTCCTTATCAGGGTATCCCACTAGCCCCGTCCCAGATAGATTTGTTCCAGTAACCTGGATAGAGTCTCAGAACTTTTCTGCTTATTTTTTAGAATAGTTCATTATTTTCTTTTAGATATGGGGTGTCAAATTAGCCCATTATGGGGTAGATTTAAAGGCAGCCGTTAACCAAAAAAATCACTAACGGGTGCGTTAAGTGACATGTTGCAATTCAAAGATCCGTCTAAAGACCAACTAACGGCAGTTGTAGAATCCTTACGGCCGATACACTTACGTGCATTCAGACGCATGGAAAAACATACCCCAGAGCTATTCAAAGGCTTGCGGTACTGATAACGGCTGAAAAAAAGACACACCTAACGGCTAAAAGTTAAGACCCACTTTTTTTAGCCGTTAGACACTTAACGGCCAAAACAAAACACCCGTTACATAGGAAAAGACACAAAAGGCTTACCGCACAACCATGTAAATGGGAAAATTAACCCGTGCAATGCCAAAACAACACAAAAACATGCACACACAACACAAATCACTATACACACAACAACAACCAACACCACAGGGACAACGACACACTAAAAAACAACAACACAACATGGCACGGAACAATGGGGGTCATCACACAAAGCGGACACCTGCAAATACAAGCTCACCTGGGCAACATCAACACGCCACCTGCACCCCACAACTGCATGTCCGCAAATGGCACACACAGAACAAGCACAACACACCACATCTTATAACACACACACACCTGCAAACACTTACCTGGACAAAAACAACTCACCATTGGTCAGCACTCACCTCATCACCACACCCACACAACGCCCTAGCAAGTACTTAAAGGGACAACTCAACACACTCACTTGTGGCTTGTTTTCCACTCAGGGAGGGAGAGAGAGAGAGAGAGAGAGAGGTAGAGAGGTAGAGAGAGAGAGAGAGAGACAGATAGAGACAGATAGAGAGAGCAAACAGTATGTTGGGTTACATATTGTTGCGAAGACTGAAGAGAAGGCGTGCAAGGGAGAGAGCTAGGGAACATCAGCAACCTCCAAGCATGCCTGATCAACAGCCTTCACCTGTTGCAAGTGAGGAGGCTCTGGCTCAGCAGCCACACAGGAGCCCATCCCCACCTGGAGGGCACAGGATGTATAGACGACCACCAAGGCCCAGGGTATACCGCCCAAGGGTCACCCTCTTTGGAATGACCGATGATGAGGTAATTGATCGCTACAGGTTGAGGCCTGACAGCATCATTGCCTTGTATGAGGTCATCAAGGAGCAGGTGGATCCCATCTACATCTACAACCATGCCCTAACTGGCCTGCAGAAACTACTCTGTGCCATGCACTTCATGGCAAGCGGGGCCTTCCAGTCCACAGAGGGTTACGCATCTGGCATGTCACAGGCCACATTCTCCAGGGTGCTGGCCCAGGTCCTGCCAGCCCTCAAAAGCAAGGCCAGTACCTATATACATTTCCCCACCACCGACATGGACTGGATACAAGTCAAGCAGGCCTTTTACGCCAGGGGAGGCATGCCCAGGGTCATGGGTGCTATAGATTGCACCCATGTCCGAATTAAGGCCCCAGCACGTGACGCACAGATATTCATCAACAGGAAGAACTTTCACTCCATCAACGTGCAGATGGTGTGTGACAGCCAGATGAGGATAATGAATGTCTGTGCAAAGTATCCTGGCAGCTCACATGATTCATACATTCTCCAAAACTCCTCAGTCCACAGAGATTTCGAGAATGGAACTTTTACAGGGGGATGGCTTTTGGGTGAGTTCACAATACAAAATCACATCACATACACAGGCGTACACACAACGCTGCTTAGCATGCTCCTGACCCACAGCTACTACGTCTACCACACAAAACATCATTCACACAACATGTGCTCCCTGTCTCACCATGTCACTCACATTACACAGGTGATGCTGGCTATGGATGCAAGTCCTGGCTACTGACCCCACTGGCCAATCCTCGAACACATGCCCAGGAAAGCTACAACCAGGCTCATGGCAGAACGAGGAATGCCATTGAGCGGACCTTTGGCCTCCTCAAGTCAAGATTCCGATGTCTGGACCACTCGGGGGGAGCACTGCAGTATGCACCTGGAAAGGTGTGCGACATCATTGTGGTGTGCGCAATACTGCACAACATCGCAGTGGACACCAGGCTGCTGGAGCACATCCAGGCCCCCCCCATACAGGAAGTGCCCATGGACATCGGACACGTTGAGGAGACCCTGAGAGGGACACAGATCAGAGACAGGCTCATCACGGAACACTTTACATGTGAGTATAACACAGGCATGCAAACAATCCATGCAAGTCCCCCATCAGTCCTGTGACACTAACCACACTGCACATTTTGTTCTGTCTCACCCCACAGGAACAGTGACACAGCACTGCACTTGCAGCGGACGTGGCAAATTGTGTGTGTGGACTCAAAAACCATCCTCCATTCCACTCTCCACGTTGACATACAGACCCCAAGGATATCACGCACACCCTCAGGAGAAACAAGGTACAACACATAACCCATGTTCATCGCCTTACAGGGCTTGATTGACAGCAGCTAACTTGATTTGCCATGAGCATAGCCAGAGCAACCATGCTAGCCTTGTAGCGAAAGAGTGTTATCCAATGCTATGCATTGGATAATACTCCGTCACATCAGGGGTTAAAGGGCCATTGGACTCAATATGGAACCTGTACTGTGCTACAGCTGAGAAGAGCAGCACAGGGGTGGATGTACAGTGGTATGGGCACACAATGTAGAGGTCATGAGACGTAGATCAGATTACCAGGGACACCATGCTGACCTGTGAGTGTGCAGACATATGTGCCCCCGACATGAATACACACATCAACAAATGTGTCCTAACAGTTCCATGGAACAAATGACATTGGGCTGCCACTGTCACATTAACAGTGGCAGCCCAAATTCATTACTTCCATGGAGCTCTCAGAACACTTGTTGATGTGTGTATCCATGTCAGGGGCACATATCCATAGGGCTGGGGCACATGTCCTTAGTTCTCCACATAATTGGTTACAGATGAGTACACAACACATTGTCAAGCAATGGTTTGTGTACTCACCTGTAACTGTGAAAATTGAGGGGATCAAAAAGACTAAATTGTTGTTGCTTGATGATCAGTTCAAGTCAACTACTCCAAATCCTGTCCTCTTCTTCCACAGGCATCCGTAACATGATCCATCCTTGAACTGAAGTTCTTCTATGTGACTGGATTGATGTCTTGACATCACCTTCATGGAGATCACCCCTTGCTGTTTATGTTGATGTTGTTGGTGATGCAAAGTTTGACCTGAGGTTCACACAAACCTCTACTGGATCATTTTCATATAGACACAGAAAACACTAATTCCTGAGTTTTATAACCTGTACAGTTAGGATGCTCAGCTACAGAGTTGTCAAACCTTGTGGACAACACATGAGCTGGGCAGCAGTGTAACTAAAGTACTATTTTTTTGTTTCAAAGTACATTTAGTGTTCTCATACAGGTGTTCAATGCATATAGGCAATACACAGAAAACACATGTACATCCTAATGTACTTTGAGACACAATAAAGATGAACCATCACCATTCTATCTGTGTCTGTATGAGGATATATTTGAGAACACAGTTGTCAATGCGTTACCACACCCAGGGTAGAGTATCCCCATACATGGAAAGGCATCACCCATATCACAGGACTCCAGCACTTGTTTGCAAGTGAGTGGACTCAGTGATGTATTCACGCTAACAGATGGTGGCAGTGATACACTAATGTGTTGTGGGAGTGATAAAGAGGTGATAAAGGGGACATACTTCCACAGTGAATTCCTGTCCACAGTTAATGTGTTGCTCAATGTTCAGTGATATTGCTCCACTGGGACATATCACAGTACATGACCAAGTGGACAAGTGTTTTCACTGGGGAAGTCTGTTACACCCTTAGAAAAAACAACAAGTCAACTTACTGGAGGCCCCAATGCTCACCCCAGGATATCAATGTGTGTGCTACACATTGAAATCCTAGGTTGAAAACATTGGCTTCCCCAGTCAGTCTGTTGCACAATGAGTGTGTGAATCCAAGACAATATGGATACATGTCCCATTTATCTGTCCTGCTTCTTATCTCACCGCTAAGCCGTTTGTTTGGTTATCCCCTTAACCCTCTGAGTGCCAGAGTGGTACCCAACGCATTTCTTTGCAATGCGTTGCCTACCACTCTGGATATCAAAGGGTTAAACACTACATATGATGTAGATGAATGTTCAATGTTGTACCAAATGTTGGGCTAAGGGGAATGTTTTGTTATGCAAAATCAACACACAACATTGCCATATAACACAGTTGTGTAATATGGCAACAGGGATGTTTTTACAGTTGATTTTGTACAACGATGTGTATGTATGTGAACCCATGTTGTAACATCCCACAAACATCTTACCTAGGCAGGAGTTGTATTCACTGAATTGTTTGGCAATGCATTGGAGACAACTCTGCCACCCAAATCTATGACCAAATTCAAAGCAGATCAGACAGGATTCAAAAGCACAATGTTCCTTTATTCAGGGGAAATTTAACATGTTGGGCATTTTATTTTTTTTTCTTGGGGGGGGGGGGGGCTTAGACTGTGTGGCAGAAGTGGATAACCTGGATGATCTCCTGGTCACCCTTTGCCCCCTAGGTGTGGCTTCGGGGGTCACATTAGAGGGGGTGGTGGGGGCAGTGGATCCCTCTGTGGAGCGCAGGTTTTCCCTCTCCAAACGTAAGTCCTCCCTGCGGTTCAGCTCTCTCAACTCCACCAGTAGCTGTGCAAGCAGGTCCATCACCCCCGTGTGTAGCTGATGGAGTTGAGTGTTGATCCTCATGACCTCCGACTCCAGGGCATGGATCCTTGCCTCTATCCTGTTAGTGTTTATACGGGATTCCCTACGGCTCCTGGTGATGTTGTCATTGGTGCGGAGGCTTGACCTGAGTAGTCTCCTTTGCAGAGCCATACACTCAGCTTCCATCCCCGTGGGCCGTTCACTGCTGGTGATGCTTGTGCCTGGTGAATCAGCTGCTGCTGTGTCCTCCTCTGCTGGTGCTGTATCCTCCTCTGCTGGTGCTGTATCCTCCTCTGCTGGTGCTGTATCCTCCTCTGCTGGTGCTGTATCCTCCTCTGCTGGTGCTGTGTCCTCCTCTGCTGGTGCTGGTTGTGCTGCAGATGGGTATGTGCCCACCACATCAATTGACCCACTGCTGCCCACCGATGTCTGTGCTGGTGGAGGTGGTGGGGTAAACACGTCCCTTCGCATAGGCTGTTGGGGCTCCCCAAGCAGGCCCAGGTGTTGGTAGTCGAGTGGCCAAGGGTCAAACCTTGGCCACTGGTATGTGCTTGGCCCCCACCTAGGATCATACCTGGGGCCATGCTGGGGAGCCATCCAGGAGGGTAGGTCAATCTGTGGGTATGGCCCGTATTGGGTGGTGGCCACATCACCGGGCAGCCATTGCCTCCCTGGTGGTGGTGGTGCTGCTGCTGCTGCTGGGGGATAATAGCTCCTGGAGGTGGTGGGGGGCATCCAGTCACTGTAATAAGTCGGTGCAGGCAGAGTTGGTGCAGGCAGAGTTGGTGCAGGCAGAGTTGGTGCAGGCAGAGTTGATGCAGGCAGAGTTGATGCAGGCAGAGTTGGTGCAGGCAGAGTTGGTGCAGGCAGAGTTGGTGCAGGCAGAGTTGATGCAGGCAGAGTTGGTGCAGGCAGAGTTGGTGCAGGCAGAGTTGATGCAGGCAGAGTTGGTGCAGGCAGAGTTGGTGCAGGCAGAGTTGGTGCAGGCAGAGTTGGTGCATCCAGCTGGCCAAGAGGTGTGGATGTCGTTGGGTACGGTGCCCACTGGCTGGTCCCCTCCTCCAAATACTCCTCACTGGGTGGTGAGGTGGCCTCCTCCATGGGCTCCTGATGTGCTGGAGACACATAACCTGTGTGGAGGATTGAGATTGTGTGATCAGTAAACTTAGCCATGATGGTGTCAAATTGATATTAATACTTGAAATGTGTAAAGGAACATATATGTTGTATGGTGTATCCCCCTGTGTGAAACAACGGTACTCCTACTGGTGATGGGTGTTGTATTCTACATGTATTGCAGCTCAGTGTTGAATTCCTTTGGTGCCACATCCCAGTGGCCTGATATTGTACATTTGCGCTGTTGCCACATCATCCTTTGTGGATATCTGTTCCCTGGACCAAAGCTAGCCAGAGGATGGTCTGGCAACATTGGCATAGTACATTTTCAGGCCACAGTGATATTGTCCCTGGAATATTCAACTTTGAGCTGTTATACTCTTGTGATGAAACACCTTTCAGTAGTGGGGATACCCTTACATTACCCGGTGGATCAATCCTATGACATGTATTTTTCCTTTCACATTTTAGGTATTACTATCTCTTTAACGGGATAGCAATGGTTAATTTCACCTTGATGTAACATTGCAGGCATCATAGAGAGATGTTTAGAAAGATGTTGCTGTATGTGACAGCTGGAGATGTCAGTCATTTGACCACACGGAGGCTCTTCAGCAGACTCCACATTGACCCATTTGGAGATAACTACATCTTTGCCATTGTCTACTAAGTGTTCCTGGTTTGTAAGCGCGCTCTGTGGACCATGTCAATGATGGATCCATCTCCAATTGTTTCAATTTTGGGTCTGCTGAAGAGCCTCCGTGTGGTCATATGACTGACATCTCCAGCTGTCACATACAGTAACATCTTTCTAAACATCTCTTTATGATGCCTGCAAGGTTACATCAAGTGAAATTAACCATTGCCATGCCAAGGTACACAGTGAGGAATATGGTCTGATATGTGTGTATATGTACCTTTCATACGGGTACAAACATATCCTTGATAGATATGAACCCAGAGATCTGTTCAGAACATGTGATTGTCTAACTGCCTATATATGTACAGCCATCACAAATGACCTTTCATAGATACAAGTGATACCCATCCAAGTAGGTGTAATATACTGGGTATATGTACTGTGATGATGATATCAATATGAGTTATTTTGTTGAGGGTGCACATATATGGGCAGTTGGACAATCACACGTACTGAACCGAACTCTGGGTTTACATCTTGTTGGGACCTATTTGTACCCATTTGAAAGGGACATATCCACATACAAATCTGGTTGTTTTTCTTTCTGTACATATCTTTTTTGAAGAGATCTGCAGTGTGATTCAAGTAGTATTCATCCCTATGTTATCAGTTCATCCCGTACAGTGCTGGATTTTGTCAGATTAGACATGTCCCTCTCTGGTTGTCATGATGGTATCCTATGCATAGCATTGTGATGCATGGGATACCACCGTGGCAATCAGGGATTGATGTACATTACAGGATTCTGTCCATGAGGTCTGTTCAAGTTGAATCCTGAGGGGCAACAATCAAGCCAGTCTTGAAGGATATCATTGATTGAGGCCTTTTTTTTCCAGGATCAGCCCATCCATCCTTCTGTGTGAGGCAGCCAGACCCGATCATAGATATCCATAATCCCTGGCCTGTTATTGACCAAACCTCAATGGTTCATATTTGGTTCCCATATTTATCCTGCAAATAGTGTCTGGTGTACCATCCATCCATGGCATCAGCACTCCTGAGGATCTATATGTGAATCAAATGTGAGCTATGTAAATTGAAGTTAGAGTAAATGATTGCATACACAACACCAAGGCCAACTTTTTCACCTTTACTTATGTGTGATTGTTTTTGGCGTGTGTGTTGCACATACAAGCATTTATTCTCAGTGGCACTGTGATTTGTGACCTGATCCATCCTGTTGGTGATTCAGTAAGCGGTTAAGTGGACCTGATGAACTGATTATGATGCTGACTTCTCCGCTGACCTCATTTCACCATCTGCAATGTTTTCTATGGAGTCCACACAATGGGGCCTGTGCAGCTTGAATCCTGTTATTGGATGTTCTCCATAGACTAACATTGTAATTGGTAAAGTGAGGGTATGCAAGTGTCAAATTCACTACATCAGCTCTTTTTCACCGCTTAGTGAATGTCCCCTATGTGTCATGTAATTGTTAACCTATCGACATGTGTTTGTTGTCTGGTTAACCCTTTGAGTACCAGAGGGGTTGCCAAAGCATTGTTGATCGATGCATTGATGATCCCTCTGGCACTCATGGGGTTATGTGCTGGATTCCCTGTGTGAACATGGGTAACACTGTGTGACAACAATTGTGATGTTTAACATACAACACTTTACTGAGCATGGTTTGTGTGTATTGTGTGTGATGAGCACAGCAACATGAGGGTTAACCAGGGAGTTGGACAGGTTTTGGCCTTGTTGAACATTGACATTTGTCCTTGTCTTGATCCCTGTTTAAACCCTCAGGGTGCTGTGTTGGTGCAATTGTGTGGTTGAATGAAGAGCAGATGTTGGGATGTGAGTGCTTGTTTGTGATGGGTGTGTGGTTTGGGGTGGTGTGTGGTTTTGGGGTGATGCACTTACCGGTGGTGTGGAGGCTCCTCTCCTCCCCAGTGTCTGATCCTCCAGGGACCCCCTCAATGAGGGTGGACGACAGTGTCTGCCGCAGCCTCTCCTCCCATGCGCTGTAGGTGATGGGGACAGGTGGCCCACCTCCGGTGGCTCTGGCGTGCAGGGCGGCATCCCCCATCTTCCTCTTCACCTGCCTTTTGCAGTCGCCCCATCTCTTCTTGATTGAGTCCACATCCCGTCTGCAGGTGGCCACCGCATTAACTCTGCTGCAGATTTGACTCCAGGCAGCTCTCCTCCTCGCAGACAGGCCAGGGAGTCTGTCCCCCGGGAAGAGGACACTCTCCCTCTCCAGCACAGCCTCCACGAGGGCCGTGTTTTCTTCCTCGGTATATCGGGGATCCCTGAGCCTGTCCCCCTCAGCTCCGGCATGCGAGGAGTCAGACCCGGAGTGTCCTGCCTGCTCTGCCCCTGCCTGTGTGTGGTGGTCCCCAGGCACTACCCCTCGTCCCACTGCAGGATCTGTCCCTCTTCTTCTTAGTGTGCCTGTTCTTGTGGGCCTGGTCCCCCTCCGCCCTGCGTATCTCCCTCTCCCACCCCTGCTCTGCTGAGGGATCCCCTCCTGACCTTCCTCCTCCTCCTCCTCCACTAGTCTCCCCATCCCTCTCTCCTGTCCTCCTCTCCTGGCCATCATTCACCCACTCACACCCAGGCACTCTCACACGCCCTCACAGACACACTCGATCCCACTCACTCTCTGTCACACACTTTCACTCACGGATTCACACTGTAAAAATAAAGTTTAAAATGTGTAAGGTGTGATGAAAAAAAAAAGACTATGTGTATGTATGTGTATGTGTTTGTATGGATGTATGTGCTATGTGCAAAAGTGTGCTATGTGTCTATTTAAATGTAACTCTCTCCTCTCCAAAATCCTTCTACCTTACTCCTCTGTATGCTTCTCTCTCTCTCTCTCTCTCTCTCTCTAAATGCTATCCTCCACTCCTGGGTCCTGTGCTCTAGCTTGCTGAAACTCGAAACACAGACAGGGTGTAACCGTTATTTTGAGGTATATATAGGTGTATTTGGACATTTTTGATACTTTGGGGCCTTGGGATTGGCTGTAGGTTTGAATTTTGTTTGTGCATCTATCAGGGTTGCTAGACAACGGCAGCCGTAATGTAACATTTTGACTTAAGTTGTGTTTTAACGGGTGTTTGGGACGCACGGTGATGCAAAATCAGGTGCGACGCTGGTTTTTGTTTAACGTGTTTTTGTAGTGCCTACGCCCGATAGCTATTCTTGAACGCTTACCTTTGAATCTGCCGTAAAACATGTGTTCTTTGCGGCCGACGTGCCTTTTTTACTTAGCGGATGGTTTAACGGCTGCCTTTAAATCTACCCCTATGTGTATTACCAATCCTGGCTTCCCCTGGAGGATTGTCCAGCTATCAAGTGCTGTTGTGGACCCTTGCAGCCCTGTGGAGAGACTCATGCAACCCATGCTTCTCTCCACTGACTAGGTCTCTACGAGGCTCTTTCTTTCAATGGTAATCTGAAGAAAGAAGTCAAGTAAAAAGGTGAGCAACCCTTTGAGTGCCATGGTCCACTTGTCCCTCTGCTCCCCTCCATACAGGGGTCTTATAGGAGTATTAAACTCCTGCACTCATGTTGGGTATCTTATTGGTTTGATCCCAGGGTTTTAGGAGCTTGGATGGCTGCATTTTATGTATTTAACTCCTTCCCTGCTGGTTTCTCCGGGTTATGGGGCTTATTTTGATTTATCCTTCTTGATTTCCACGCAGCCGTACTTGCTCCATTGACTTCTATGGGACAAACTCTTTTGGGGCATATCTCTGCAACCGGTTGACTTACAGAGTTGACAGAGGGCTCATTCTTCTGGTCTCCGCTTGGCCTATCATCTGATATGCATCACTAGTGTCTTGGGGGCCCCTGGGGACCCGTGATCTTGGGTTCAATCATAGCTAGGTAACAACAAAGAGAGACAAAACTACAAATCCTGTTTTGCATCTCTCTTCTGCCTGGATGTGATTTCAGACCATTTTCTCTCTCTCTTTGCTGGAGTATACTACACAGAGGCTTGTCTCTCCTTACTCTCCTACTCAGGTTAATAATTCCCCTGCCAAATAAGTACTTTCTTGGGCTTTCCGAGGTGATATTTTAATCAGGGTCACCCTAATTGGGTTTCTCATACTGTCTAGAAACTTCTCCTGTCGGGATGTCGAATACAAAGTGACATGGGGCTAGACCTATGGCTAAGGACTATGAGACGTCTCTGACCCTGCTTGCTTACTGTTCCTCATACTAAATGGGGCTCCATAAAGAATACTCAGGACACTTATGCCCCTTATGGCTGTGGCCCCTACTACTCGACCCGGGCCCTCCAGCCTTGAACAAGAGCCACTCTGGATCAAGGACTTAAAGTGCTACATGGCACAGTTTCCACTCTCCCTCCAGGGAGTTCTTCATTCTTGGAAACCACCCCACTTCTTTCAGGTTTGTGGACCCTAAGATCCCTGGCATTCCTGATCTCACGTAAACCTCTGAGGAGGATTCCTTTGAGGATGATATGGAGGAAGGGGAATCTGAGGAAGGGGCTTCTTCATATACTTATGGTGACCCCTTTGAGGCTGACCCTGAGCCCTCAATTGAGGGCCTCATTAAGGCGGTTTTTACGACCTTACAGGTCACTTCACTACTACCAATGATGAGGGCTAAACTTCTTCTGATGTCTTTCAACGGCGTAAAGAAAAAAAAAAAAATCACTCACGGTTTTTCCGCCCAATCCCACTCTGGGCTAGGTTATACTGGATGAGTGAAAAATGACAGACAGGCACCTTTTTTCTTTCCAAGAGATTTTCCAAGCTGTATCCCTTCTCTGAGGCAGATTTGATTCCGTGGGCTACACCTCCTCAGGTTGATCCCCCTATTTCTAGGCTTCCTAAGTCCACTGCTCTACCTTTGGCGGATGCCATGGCATTGAAGGATATGACTGATAGGTGGAGGCTATCCTGAAGTCTCACTTCGCTGCCATAGCTGCTGTCTTGAGCAAGAAAACATTGTATTTTTGTCCCTGCCAAAAAGGAGCACAAAGGCCGAATCCTAGCGTGTCTCAGCCCAGCAATCCACTGCAGACCACCAAGTCCAGACAGCAGTGGCACTCAAAGCAGGCCACCGCCAAGCCTAAGTCTGGCAAGTCTGCCTCTGCACGACTCGCAGAATCCTGGTCCACAGCTCCCGGTGGGCACCTGTGCCATTTTTCAGGCTCCTGAGCAGCTTGTGTTGTGGATCAGTGGGTCTTACTGGTGGTTTTGAAGGATACAGGATTCCCTTCAAATCCCTTCCTCCCTACAGATTCTTCCAGTCCAGAACTCCTCTGGGACAAGAAAAGCTGCGTCTTTTCAGGGAGGCAGTTCAGGCTGTCTTGGACAAGGGAGTCCTGACTCCAGTTCCTCAGCAAGAGAGAGGTTTAGGTTCTATTCAAACCTATTAAATGGTGGCCAAGAGGGACAGTAGCAGTCGTCCTATCTTGAACCTCAAAGACCTCAATTCCTTTGTGGGGACGGACCACTTCAAGATGGAATCCATGCACTCTGTCATCACAGCTATTTGTCCAGGAAAGTTCTTGTTCTCTCTGGATCTGAAGGATGCTTACTTGCATGTCCTGATTCATCTGGACAGCCAGAAGTACCTCAGGTTCGCCTGCAACGGGGCACTTCCAGTTCACCGCTTTGCCCTTTGGGCTCACCTCCACTACTCAAATGTTCGCTAGAGTCTTAGGGGCATTGATTGCCTTTCTGCACACCTGGGGGATTCAGGTGACTCCCTACATGAATTACTTTCTCCTGAAGGTGAAGTCCAGGGAACTCCTAGACCAGCACGTCCAGGATTGCACTCAGATTCTCCTTCATAATGGGTGGATTCTGAATATGGAGAAATCTGCTCCAGTCCCCTCTCAGGACCTGGTTTTCCTTAGTCTCAGGTTCGATACTTGCCAAGGGAAGGTCTTCCTGACTTAGGATTCTATCCAACAAGTCATGCATCTGTTGTCCCAAGATCTGGAGTGGCCATCAGGTCCAGTCCGCAAATTCTTGATCCTGACATGCAGCATGGTGTCCACTATGGAGGCAGTTCTATATTCCATGGCTCACACCAGGGAGCTCCAGAGGTTCACTATCTGTGCTTGACAGAGGTGAGGCAGGATCTAGTCTGGTGGCTGGATAGGTCCAGTCTGGAGAACGGGAAAACATTTGTAATTCAGGACTGGACACTGGTGACGACGGACGCTAGCCTTAGAGACTGGGGAGCTATCCTGGGTCACCTGGGGATTCAGGACAGATGGACTGCGGAGAAGACTCTGCAGTCCGTCAATGTTCTGGAGCTCGGGGCAATTCATCATGCACTGGTGTACTTGTCCTCTCCACTGAGGGGTTGCCCAGTACACGTCCAGTTGGACAACGCCACTGCTGTGGCGTACATCAACAACCAAGGAGGCACAAGAAGTGCCTCAGGTTGGACAGAGGTCAAATCTATCTTGGCTTGAGCAGAATATCAAGTACCGGCTATTTCCACTGTGCACATTCCAGGGGTAGACAACATCCTGGCAGACTTCCACAGCTGTCAAAGGGTAGACCTAGGAGAGTGGAAGCTCCACCCAGACGTTTTTGACCTGTTGGTGCAGCAGTGGGTTCTTCCTCAGATAGACCTGATGGCTGCAAGGAACAACAAGAAGGTTCAGCTCTTTTCTCTGGCCTTCGCCGTGGTGCACTGGCGATCCCCTGGCTTTTTGATCTGGCCTACAACTTTCCTCCACTTCCTCTCATTCCCAGGGTGCTGAGGAAGATCTGAATGGACAGTGCGGCGGGCTTCTTGATCACCCTTTAATGGCCCAGGAAGTCCTGGTTCCCAGAACTAGTGGCTCTCGCCATTCGGGATCCATTTCCATTGCCACTCAGACCGGATAGCCTCCTACAGGGTTATCTCTGGAAGGAGGACGTGGAGCGCATGGCTTTGACAACATGGCTGTTGAAGCCTCTATCCTAAGATGGAAAGGGTTCTCCTCTGAGGTGGTCTCTACTATGATCCAGGCTAGAGAACCAGTTTCTTCCAAAGCCTATCATAGGATCTGGTCCATTTTTCAGTCTTGGTGTGTTGAAAGGACCTGCCATCTCAGGAGTTTGATCTCCCTGTGATCTTACCTTTTTTTACAAGATGGCATGAACAAAGGACTCAGTCTTAGTTTCTTGAAGGTTCAGATGTCGGCTCCCTCTGTTTTTTCTCTTGCCAGATGTCAAGGTTTTCTTTCAGGGCGTCACTCATGCCTTCCCTGTCTCTAAGGCTCCCACTCCCCAGTGGGACCTTAATCTGGTTTTGGGATTCTTGCAGCAGCCTCCCTTTGAGTCTTTGGCTAATATTCCTCTGCGCCTTCTGATGTGTAAGATGCCATTTCTTCTGGACAGGGGCGGGCTGGCCCGGGGGGCAGGGGGGCAATTGCCCCCCGGGCCGCAGGGCCAGCGCGTGTAGCGGGCCGCAATGTTAGACATGTGACTGACTGTCTGTCAGTCTTAGCGTGCAGGGCCGCAGCGGAGGGGGAATTGTTACTTTTTTATGTTCTCTTCTCCCCACTCCGCAACGATGACAGCCGGGACAGTGTCATAAGCGGAGACGCCGCTTGGTGCAAGCTGGTGTTTTCTTTTCTCTGTTCTGAGGCCAGTGCAAGTTTAAAACTGGCGCCCAGACTGAGGAAGAAAACCCCAGCATGCACCACGCAGCGTCTCAGCGTGACTCGGTCTTGACTGTCATCGGTGCGGGCAGTGTGGAGAAGAAGACAACGAGGCATAAGGAGGTACTGGGGGTGGGAGAGAAAGAAGTATACAAGGGGAAGAAAGAGAGGTACAGAGGAGAGAAAGAGGCACAATGGGGAAGGGGGGAAGAAAGAAGTACATGGGGGAAGAAAGAGAGGTACAAGGAGGGGGAAGAGGTACAGAGGGGAGAAAGAGGCACAATGGGGAAGGGGGGGAAGAAAGAAGTACATGGGGGAAGAAAGAGAGGTACAAGAAGGGGGAAGAGGTACAGAGGGGAGAAAGAGGCACAATGGGGAAGGGGGGAAGAAAGAAGTACATGGGGGAAGAAAGAGAGGTACAAGAAGGGGGAAGAGGTACAGAGGGGAGAAAGAGGCACAATGGGGAAGGGGGGAAGAAAGAAGTACATGGGGGAAGAAAGAGGTACAAGAAGGGGGAAGAGGTACAGAGGGGAGAAAGAGGCACAATGGGGAAGGGGGGAAGAAAGAAGTACATGGGGGAAGAAAGAGAGGTACAAGGAGGGGGAAGAGGTACAGAGGGGGTAAAGAGGCACAAGATGGGGGAGAAAGAAGTACATGGGGGAAGAAAGAGAGGTACAAGGAGGGGGAAGAGGTACAAGGGGGAAAGAGGTACGGGGGGGAAGGTGCAAGGGGGAGGAAGAGGTACAAGGAGAGGAGAGGTACAGAGGGGAGAAAGAGAGGTGCAAGGGGGTGAAATAAGTACATGGGGTGAAAGACGTACATGAGGGAGAAAGAGAAGTGTAAGGGGGAGAGGTACAGAGGGGAGAAAGAATTGCAATGGGGAGAAAGAGAGGTGCAAGGGGGAGAAGGCACAAGGGGGTGAAATAAGTACATGGGGTGAAAGACGTACATGGGGGAGAAAGAGAGGTGCGGGGGGGAGAGGTACAGAGGTGAGAAAGAGGCACAATGGGGAACGGGGGGGAGAAAGAAGTACATGGGGGAAGAAGAAAGAGGTACAGAGGGGGGGAAGAGGTACAGAGGGGGGAAAGAGGCACAAGATGGGGGAGAAAAGTACATGGGGGAAGAAAGAGGTACAAGGAGGGGAAAGAGGTACAAGGGGGAGAGGTACAGAGTGGAGAAAGAGGTACAAGGGGAGAAAGAGGTGCAAGGGGGAGAAGGCACAAGGGGGTGAAATAAGTACATGGGGTGAAAGACGTACATAAGGGAGAAAGAGGTGCAAGGGGGGAGAGGTACAGAGGGGAGAAAGAATTGCAAGGGGGAGAAGGCACAAGGGGGTGAAAGAAGTACATGGGGCGAGAAAGAGAGGTGCAAGGGGTGAAAGAGGCACAAAGGGGTGAAACTGGCACAAATAGTGGAAATGGGCCACTTGATTAAATTTGCCCCCCAGGCCAAATGTTGCCAGTCCTCCCCTGCTTCTGGATGTGGTCTCTGTCCTCTGGAAGGTTCAGCTCTTTTGGAGGGATCCTCTGGCCTTCGCAACGAATGCTCTGGCGATCCCCTGGCATTTTCATCTGGCCTACATCTTTATTCCACTTTCTCTCATTCCCAGGGTGCTGAGGAAAATTCAGAATGGTGGTCAGGTGGTCAACTTGATTGTCCCTTACTGGCCCAGGAAGCCCTGGTTCCTTGAACTTGTGGCTCTCTCCATTCAGGATCTGCTTCCATTAACAATCAGACGGGATCTCCTCCTTCAGGGTTATCTGTGGAAGGAGGACATGAAGTGCATGGCTTTGACGGCATGGACATTGAAGCCTCCATCCTAAGAAGGAAGGGTTCTCCTCTGAGGTGGTCTCCACTATGATCCAGGCTAGGAAACCAGTTTCCTGCAATGCCTACCATAGGTTTTGGTCCATCTTTTTGATGTATTGAAAGAGTTTGATCTCCCAGTGATCCTGTCTTTTTTTACAGGATAGTGTGAACAAAGGGCTCAATCTTACTTCCTTGAAGGTTCAGACTTCAGCTCGATGTGCTTTTCCAGTCCGACTATCAGACTTCTGGTCAGGCTCGACACCTTTGACTTACAGTCGAATCTGACTACCCATATTTCTACGAGTTCATCTCCTTGTCAGTTCCAGGCTTCTCGACCCCCAGTGAGATTTGTCGTTCAACTCTCTTTTTGTTCGAACTTTTATATCCTGAGTTCTGCCCCATTAGTGTTCTCAAAAGAGACAAGTAACACTGTGAGTAGTTTCTGCTCTTGGTTTCCTGACTCAGTGGGTAGCTGCTGTGTCTGGAGGTGTCATCCTGCTATCTACAAACACTTGTCTGGCGCTCGAATAGTTGTAGATCCCACAAAATAATATTCAGTCTTGACAGAGGAACACGGGCTACAAATATACATTAAAACATCTTTTAATATCACAATATGCATATAATATTTAGTCGATACAAAGACAAACAAGCATTATATGTTAATAATCCCATACAAAACAAAAAGAAAATAATTTAAAAAATTAAAAAAACAATATCTCAAACAGATAATAATTCCTCAATAACATCCCCCACCTAAAAAAGACGGGATATAACCAAAGTGCACCACAGTCACAAACAAGACTGGGATGCCCCAAGACAATCCCTCTGTATACTATATGAATGTAACCAGTGGACAAAACTAGCTCATCCCTTGGCAACAACCTAAATACTATGACAGACAGAATACTAAGTTACTCCAAAACTACCTCATCCTACACTACATATTCCCCATAAAAAGCTAAACTTTCCCTGACTATATTCCGGTATATAAAAAATATATATATAAAAAAATCACACCAATTATGGCACGGAGCAATATGTCCAAATGTCCGCTGCAACAAATCTTGTAAATAGGTTTCCAAGTGTCTCGATATTAAGAAATTCTTATTGCATTCATCCACACCTGGTTCAATCTGATCTCATTAATTCACGGACAAACTTCACTTATTCATCCGACATATATCGGGATAATAGAACAAATACACAGGGTAATATTCCTTAAAGGCATGCTGCATCAATGTCCTCAAGCACATAATCTTCTCAAGATCTCCCTTGATACGTTTGCGGCACAAATCGATAAAGATACAAGATATTACGTAAAAAACAATGTACCTCTATTCGTTCTGCATCCCATGCCAAACTGTATACATTGTGCTCTTTACTGCCTCTGAAGATCAATCGACTCCACCGCTGCAGTGCCTCTTATTACTATAATACCTCCTGTGTTCCACCGGGTAAATCTTCTAACACTTCACAAATGAAATGTGCTTCCACATCAATTAAGATCCTCCGGCGTCTCCTCGTCTCCCACGTTCCGTCGGATGAATTAAAAAGCCGTTTACACATTGCACAATACTAGTGCTGTATTTTACTCCCTGAGGAAGAGACAAGAAGTGTCTTGAAACGCGTTGGAGTGTTGACACGGAGTGTGAAATATAGATGAATAATACAGCACTAGCATTGTGCAATGTGTAGACGCTGAATATTTCAATTGGTATGTTTTTATGTCTGATCCGTGTAACGGCTTTTTAATTCATCCGACGGAACGTGGGAGACGAGGAGACGCCGGAGGATCTTACTTGATGTGGAAGCACATTTCAGTTGTGAAGTGTTAGAAGATTTACCCGGTGGAACGTGGAACACAGGAGGTATTATAGTAATAAGAGGCACTGCAGCGGTGGAGTCGATTGATCTTCAGAGGCAGTAAAGAGCACAATGTATACAGTTTGGCATGGGATGCAGAACGAATAGAGGTACATTGTTTTTTACGTAATATCTTGTATCTTTATCGATTTGTGCCGCAAACGTATCAAGGGAGGTCTTGAGAAGATTATGTGCTTGAGGACATTGATGCCAGCGTGCCTTTAAGGAATATTACCCTGTGTATTTGTTCTATTATCTCGATATATGTCGGATGAATAAGTGAAGTTTGTCCGTGAATTAATGAGATCAGATTGAATCAGGTGTGGATGAATGCAATAAGAATTTCTTAATATCAAGACACTTGGAAACCTATTTACAAGATTTGTTGCAGCGGACATTTGGACATATTGCTCCGTGCCATAATTGGTGTGATTTTTTATATATATATTTTTTATATACCGGTATATAGTCAGGGAAAGTTTAGCTTTTTATGGGGAATATGTAGTGTAGGATGAGGTAGTTCTGGAGTAAGTTAGTACTCTGTCTGTCATAGTATTTAGGTTGTTGCCAAGGGATGAGATAGTTTTGTCCACTGGTTACATTCATATAGTATACAGAGGGATTGTCTTGGGGCATCCCAGTCTTGTTTGTGACTGTGGTGCACTTTGGTTATATCCCGTCATTTTTAGGTGGGGGATGTTATTGAGGAATTATTATCTGCTTGAGCTATTGTTTTTTTAATTTTTTTAATTATTTTCTTTTTGTTTTGTATGGGATTATTAACATATAATGCTTGTTTGTCTTTGTATCGACTAAATATTATATGCATATTGTGATATTAAAAGATGTTTTAATGTATATTTGTAGCCCGTGTTCCTCTGTCAAGACTGAATATTATTTTGTGGGATCTACAACTATTCGAGCGCCAGACAAGTGTTTGTAGTGTTGTATTGTTTCTTGAACCCGTGGAGTTTGGGTTCATGTCGTGCAGCTGAGAGTTGTGATCACTCCTGTTTTTCAGTCAGCGCCACCCAAGTTGTATTTTTTTTCATCCTGCTATCTGCCTTAGCGGCCAGCACCTTTAACACTGCTTAAGCCTCAGCAAGGCATTCCCAGAGCAGCCACCTCTAGCCAGCTACGCTCCCCATCCAGCACTCCCCAGAAAGGATGATGGTCACCCGAAGAAAAAAAAACAACAGAAACAAACAAAACGCAGACACCATCTACTTTTCTCTTCATAGTACACACAATTATGCCCCATTACTTTCAGGCAGTGTATTAGATCAATCAATGGTGTAAGCTACACTGACTACCCCAACAGAAATAATTGAACACTGTATTGAATGTATACTAGTCTCTCTAGCAGGCATCAGCCATTAAGGATTTGTATAAGTGCACTGTACATTTCTCTTCCTTCTCCTGAATACTTATTGAAAAACAGCAATAAAGCCAGGTCTGAGAAGAATATCAAATGGCGATATTTGGACGCCACTTATGAAGTGTGATGTCAGATACCTAAGAAAACAAACTGGAGGCTTTATAAGAATTATTTTCTGGGAGAGTACCAGCTATTGAGTATTTACAATCAATGATTACATGTGTACATACACACACACACACACACACACACATTTTTAGAACTAATCAGCATGAAACGATATATCCTCAAACATGGTGTAGTGATTGAGTGATAATCATTCACTGTGCCAAGTATGTACCGTACACTAATGTACATGTACCAGTCTTTAGTATTGCACTATGTAATACTTTAATTTTTTGTTATTATTAACAAGGCAAGGACTGCATTCATGAATTGAAGATCCCTGCTCTACATTCGTATATTTGAAAAAGGATATAGCCAACTCAAGTATCTTGAGAAAATGTGAATACTATCTGAAGTGGACTATTTAGTTGAGATTTGCAGATTTCCTCTACACTATGGTAGAAAAGTACCCTCTTAATCTTATGAAGTAGTGATTAAGTTTAATTTTGTGAGTGCTGGTATAACCTTTTAAAGAAAGCTTTTAACTTTTCTTTTTCTTTGAAGGTTATTTGAAATACAGATGTAGCTCAAAGTATTGTTCATATATCATGCCCACAATGTTTCATATTTTCTACTGTAAAAAGCCATCAAAGCTCTGTGGAAAAATGCATTTAGCTACACCCATACAAACAGCCGCATGACTTTACAATATGTCATAACGGGGGAGCTGCGCTAAGGGAGATGATATGGAGATTTGGGTCTGGCGAAGTGTGGCCAGCATTATTATCCCTTTGAGTGCTAGGATATGTAGCAAATTGTGAAGTAATGCATTACATAACCCTCTGGCGCTTATAAGCTTGATTATCGAACAGTTGGAGATTGACGGAGTGGGAGGACAAAGGAATGAAGAACAGAAAAGAAGAATGTGCTCCACCGCTTGGTGAATTCACATCCGCTCACATCACTAGATACACTCTGCAAGCTGGCATGTGAACAGATGGCAGCAGATGCTTCGCCAACGGGGCTCTCGTCAGGCAGCGTGGCTTTTTATACACCAGCAAAAGACCAAGTGAAGGCAGCCTAACATAATCCCCATATACCTGTTAAATACCTATTGGTCATGTATTGTACCTGTATCATATCATCCTTCATCTGTCATACATTCCATTTTGGCAGCTACAAATGGTAGTTTTATTCAGTTGCTCTACAGTCAGGAAAATTTGGTAAACTGTTGTACACATGTACATGATGCAAAAGCAAAGAGAATTGTTTCCCCCTAGGTGTTGCAATTTGTAAAACTGGCATGTGACAATACTGCCAACACTGGGATTTCCTGCAATACTAAGTCACCAGGTCAAATAGGCTGTAACTGGGGTATATATATATATATATATATATATATATATATATATATATATATACACACACACACACACATATATCAGACAAATGCACAACAAATTTGTTTAAAAAGCATGCACCACAAAAAAGTGAGTTATAGCTGTAACAGCTTTTAATATTTTAGCATTAGTATTACATGAGAACTGTGTGTACCCAAAATATGTGTAGGTGATTGTTTATCATATTAAGTGATATATGCACAAACAGATTTTTGCATCAACATGAGAAAAAGAGTGCTCATGTGAAAAAAATGCTCACACTTTGTGCTTACTGCTCCAATGGAAGGGAAATATGGTAGTGTATGTATGTTTCAGGGTGTGCCATTCCTCTAAGACCTACTTCTCAGGATGCACTAAGAAGCCACGGAGGAAATCAAAGCAAAAATCTTCCTCTTTCTTATGAATGTTATTGGTGTGGCATTTCTCTCAAAGTTTTGCACTGGTGGAGAGGTGTGAACCAGTATGTACTAAAGGCATACATCAGCATAAGCGCTGGTTCTGAAAACCTACCTATTAGACATTAGATGGCAGATTTATATATTTCCTCATTGTATATTAAATATTTGTTTCTTAAAAGGTTAGTAATGTCTAGATAAAAGTATTTCTCTGAGGCTTCTTTATATTAACATTTCGAGATTCCACTATATGTAAGTCACTGCTTTTGTGTACTTCAGTAGTTATAAAGAGATAAAATGTCCTAAAATGTCCTTTTTGATTTTCTAACAAAAAGTCAGAAAATACAAGAAAAGCACATAAAACAATGTATGCTGAAACAGGGAGTAATAAAGTGCATTCCGAGTAGGCATTGTGCAGAAATGTCACATTCCAACAGTTCTACTTGCATTATTTTCCTGAAAAGACAGCAATCGTCAAATTATAGCTTCGGAAACACTGGTATTCTACAAATTAAAAAAATTATTTAGTTAAACTGAGACCTCTCTGGCAAGGCTACAAATATTAGATTACATTTTTCTTAACTTAATTTTTAGCTTTTCAAAATTTAAATTAAATTCTTGTACAGGGCCTTACACACAAAACAAAAAGGAGCAATTTTGCTGAAAACCATCTGCATCATAGGGGACAAACAACAATGCATTGCACATCCCTCTGGCCTCCAAAGGGTTAAATGGGGCTTGTATCCTCTTTGAATGCTAGCTAGGTCCCCAATCCATTAATATGCAATGTGCTGGAGATCTCTCTAGCGTTCAAAGTTGTTAAAAGCCTAATTTTAATTATTTGTATTCTGTTCAGTCTTGGTTTTCAGCCAGAACACGCCAAGTTAATGACCCGGTATCTTTTTATCTGGTATAACACAACCAGCAGAGCAATGCATCATTATATGTGAACCAGCAGAGCAATAAGGGGATTTTTGTGTACTTGCTGAAAAATGCTTTTTTTTTTAGTTCATTTGGAACACAGGAACCATGGAGGTACAGCATCCTCCCAGAGATGGGCAGGACACTTGCCTAAAGAGAGCTCTATGGAGATGGGGACTCCTTCCCTAGGCAATCTGATGCAACAGAGCACCCTTGCCCCCCAGTGGCATGGCTAATAACCTTCTCCAATTCTGGGCTAAACAACTGCCTTGCCATAAATAAGAGAGACTAAGGACTTTGTGGTGGACTCGTCTGTTGATGAAGTTTAGCCAAAGGGTATGTCACACAGTCACAGAGAGCATTAAGGAATTCCCTATAAGCTTGCAGAATAAAAGGCAGCCTCAGTAAGGTATGCATTATCATTAAGGATCTTAGAAAACTTCTTTAGGAACACCTTTCTGGACTGCTCCTAACATCCCAAACATCCATAGCCCTAGTCACCAAAACAGAACAAAAGTTGGCAGAAAGCAGCTCCAGAGGTCACAAAATTTGCCTTAAGAAGGGAATCCAAGTGCTTGTCTGCCTGGTCCTTAAAGGGATAGTAATACTTAAAATGTAAAAAAAAATATGTTGTAGGGTTTATCCCCCTGAGTAAAACAAGAGTACTCCCACTGCTGAAAGGTGTTTAATTCAAAAGTTATTAATTTTCAAAGTTGAATTTTTTAGGTGCAATATCACAGTGGCCTGAAATTGTACAGTGGCGCTGTTGCTACACCATCCTATGGAGATTTATGGTCAATTGACCAGAGCTGTACATAGGATTGTGTAGCAACAGCGCCACAGTACAATTTCAGGCCACTGTGATATTGCACCTAAAAATTCAACTTTGAAAATTAATAACTTTTGAATGAAACACCTTTCAGCAGTGGGAGTACCCTTGTTTTACTCAGGGGAATAAACCCTACAACATATTTTTTTTTACATTTTAAGTATTACTATCCCTTTAAGTGCTGATGCTTCTGCAAGTTAGCAATGCATTATGCTTACAAAGAGGAGAAATAGGAGGGTTACCTGCTAGGGGCAATAGCAGCACGTTGCTGCAGTGCAGCAGGAGAGAAGGGTATAAGAGAAAACTACTCTGAGGATAAATAGTTTATTAGTCAACTTATATTCCACCAGAATAAGCAGGTCCAAGGAACGATAAGGAGGGAAAAAGGCATAACATCTCTTTCACCTGTTGAAAATATCTGGGGGTGAAGAACTGGAATCAGAGGCCTCCGTGACCGTAAGGGATAGTAATGGCTCATTATAATATAAGCTACGACCTATCCTTATAGTGTATACTATTGCTCTTCAACATTGCCAATGTTTATAATGCTCTATTTTCTATGAAATTATATTATAGTGTCCCATTCCTGTCGCTTTTCAATATTGTAAACCCCCTCTTTCCAGATCTGAAATCGGTCATCAGATCACACAGAACGCAACGAGGGACAATCTTCCTTCTGTCAGTATAAGGAAAACCTTGCCCCTCTTGTTGAAGGAGGCCACGTTTTTCCTTATAATAACAGAAGATTGTCCTTCATTGTAATCCGTCCAGACCAGCTTTCACCTCTGAAGACAGAAGACTGACGTTAGTAAAAGAGGCAGGAGGCAGACTCTTTATAGCATAATTTTATAAAAACTAGAGTGATACAAACATTGCTAACACTGGAGAGCAATAGTATACACTACAAGGAACGATCAAGGCTTACGTTATAATAAGCCATTCCTATCCCTTTAAGGGTTTTCAGAACTGCCCTAATAAGACCCTTGACATATGATTCAGTGTCTTACTCAAGTGAATCCCAGGAGTAAATGAGGAATCAAAATCATCCTTATCGAATTCTCCTTCATCAATAGAAGAATTCCCAGTGGAACATCCCCCCATCCCGGTCTTGAGTGTCACAAGGGACAAGGGAACAAAAGACTAAGGTTCAAAAAGAGCATTCTGAAGCAATCCTAAAACCAGGTTCAAATCACAAGGACCAGGTGGGCATGAGTCACCCCTTGGACAAAAGTATCACAAAAAGTTGACACTGTTGCCCGGACCAAGTCCTGGGGATTTTCCAGCTGCAGCTCCCATGTGTGGAACTGAGTAAATGGGACTGCCTCCTGGGTAGACTAGGTAGCCCAGTACCTTCATGTACTTCTGCACCGCCTGAGACACCTGGTGGGATAGTGGACTGAATTTGTCATCTGGCAGAAAGACCTACTCTTGAAGCGTGAAGCCTCATACCAAGGAATAGAAGGACATGGGATGGCACTGAACAACATGTCTTGAGAACCCAACCTTTTTGCTGCAGAATAGACACACAGGACTGGACCTGAGTACACAAACGGCCCCTATGAAGAAGCCTTTAGTAAAAAGTTGACCAGGTAGGGAGTCAAAGAAAACCCCTGAGAGCGCTGTGAGCCACCAGAGCTGAGATGACTTTTGTGAATACCGATGGAGCAGACACCAATCCAAAGCGAAGCGCTGTGGAATGAAAATGAAGATCTTGGAAAGCAAACCACAGAAGACACTGATGATCTGTGTGGATAAGAATATGTAGATAGATGTAAATAGACGTCTTATGTCTAAGGAAGCCAGAAACTCTCCTTGACACACAGCCACAATCACAGACAGCAAAGACTCCATCTCAAACCGAGAGCAAGCATGAAACAGAAAGATATCAGCAGACCTTTTTGGGAAACTATAAAGAGATTGGAGCAGAACCCAGTGAATTGTTCCAGAGAAAAAAATATATATACTCCTTCACTCAGTATCATGAGGAACTCTGGACATGAAGAAACAATGTCACGGAAAGGACTTGAAATCTATCCCTTCCAATATTACCCACAAACTCCCTGGTCTGCCAGAAAAGACCCATGCTCCATGGAAAAATGGCCTTGGTGGACTGGAGGCTCCTTTCATCCCCAGTGTCAGTCCACCCTGGGATTCCCTGCACTGATGTTGTGGACAGGGTCCTCCGCACTGCCCCCTCCCACTCCATGTAGTGCATGCGCGGGGGTGGACCACCCCCTGTGCCAGCAACATGCATAGCCTCCTCGCCCATCCTCTTCTTCACCCTGGCCTTGCAGTCGGTCCACCTCTTCTTCACTGCTTCCAGTGACCGGATGCAGCTGGACACTGCATTGACTGTATCAAGGCCCTCCCTCCATGTGGCTTTACGCTTGGCCCCCATGCCGACAACCTTCCCCCAGGGGAACAGGATCCTATCCCTGGAGAGGACTGCCTTCACCAGGGAGAGGTTCTCCTCCTCAGTAAATATGCGCTTTCTCGTCCTGTCCTCCTCACCCTGACTGTGAATCTCCAGCCCTGCCTGCTATGGCCCTGGCTGTGCATGGTGCACCCCCTGGACTACCCCTCGTCCCATTCTCTCCACTGACCCTGCACTAGATGTGCCTTCTCTGGCGTGGCTGCCCCTCCGCCCAGGGATCTACTTCTCCCTCCCCTACCCTGACCATTGCTGCAGAGCCTCCTCGAGTCATACAACTCGATTCTCTTGCTGCCAGCTTTGCAGCTGACATCAGGATAAAGGGAGGGAGGGGGGAAAGCTGAATCCCTGTCACAATAAAGGACTTAAAATACTTTACAAAAGACTGTGAGAAAAGCAACCAGCCCAAAAGATGGAATTCACAAAGACAGCAGGACTATATGAAGGCCACGTTCCAGTGAATGACCACTGTGCACTTAGCTTGGACAGAATTCGGGGGGCAGGACTCATGCTCCGTGCCAGGAAAGCAAAGACCTGAGCTGGCTAAAACAGAGACTATAGCCAAGTGGCCCCAGCCTAGAACTAAGATGCAGGTCCTGGCTTTTTTGGGAACGGCAGGTTATTACATGAGGTTCGTAGCAGTTTACAGAGCTATAGCCATGCCCTTAACTGACTTAACGAAGAAAAACCTCCCCAGACAGGTACTGTGGTCCCCAGACTATGAGAGGGCGTTCGGGCAACTGAAACAAGATTTTACCTCTGGAGGTCAGTTACGCTACCGTGGAGAAGGAATGCCTGGCTCTGGTATGGGCACTAAAGAAGCTGCAACATTACTTGTATGGATGACAATTTGCCCTAATAATGGACCATAACCCCTTAGTCTGGCTCAATCAGGTAGCAGGAGACAACCCGCGGCTACTACGCTGGAGTTTAGCCCTACAACCTTATAATTTTTCCCTGGAATACCGGCCGGGCAAACAAAACAACAACGCCTGCCCCGGCAAACTGACACCGACTTACAAACCTAAACACCAAACATCCCGAAGTATACCCAATAGGGTATAGCCAGGTATGCCAGACTTATGTACAAAGGGGGGGAGTTGTCACAATAAATGACTTAAAATACTTTACAAAAGACTGTGAGAAAAGCAACCAACCAAAAAGATGGAATTCACGAAGCCAGCAGGACTATACGAATGCCGTCATGGTTTTAAATGTCGGCTGAATCCTGATTGGCCAGTCCGAGTTAAAGGGCCGTCATTGACTTAACATGGGAAGAAGTAAGCCCTTCTCGGATTGGTCACCGGTTTAAAGGGACTACAGACTCTGGGGGAATGTGAAAGAATGTATTCGGCTACACTACCGTCAACAACCAGTAGGTGTCTCCCTGCACAACCCCTTATTGTCGACAAGTGGTCGTACACTATGGGGCTGGGCAGGTAGGCACCATTCTGATTGGCTAAGATCCTGGGTGACGCATTTAAAGGTCCCACATAACATGGGGAAGAGTAGGCGACCCAGGGATTGGTTGACCGGTTTTCCTTCCTGAAGCTCTGGTAGGCTAGCGGCTGGTGTGACGTTCACGGCCACGATTGGTCCCTGCATTCGTAGCTAAAGTTAAAACGAAGTATTACTATCCCTTTAAATCTTGGGTCTGATGGTAGCAATTGAGGACCCAACTTGTTCATCACTGATATTGACGTCTTCAACTCATTGCTTTGTAATGCACTGTAGCATCCAAGGAGTTAAAGGGTTAGTAATGCCCAAAATAAAGTTTATTCTGTATGGTTTGAGAGATATCCGCCGCTAAAGTTCCTGGATAGAGGGGGGAAACAGAGGCAGAGTGACAGACTGCGGTACAAAGCTGATAACCGCAGTCTGTCCAGAAGTAGGACGCAGGGAAGTATTTACTCATTAGATTTCAGCCAAACATCAATTTAAAAAAGAAAATACTACAATATACACCTAGTCGCTATATAACCTACCGATAAAGACTAACTTGCATAGGGGTGATAGATCCCTTTTAAACGGATAGTAATGTTTCACAGCAAAAGCAGCTCAAGTTAATCATCATAGTATTTGGGCCTTGGAGAGTGTTATTTCAATTCTGTCAGAGTTGTAGTTCAAGAGTAACTGAATGATAAAGTATCCCCCTCCCGCCCCTTTTACTGATGTAACACTGCTCAGCCAGAGCAGAAGGGAGGTACCCAGGTAGATTGCAGAGAGGGACAATCTTCAATTAAGATAAGGGAAAACCCTGAAAAACTTGTCAAGGGGGGCAGGGCTTTCATTGTTCTCATAGGAAGAAGATTGTCCCTGTTGTTATCTGTCTGGTCTAGCAATCAGATTCCACATCTGAGAAGAGGTGGCTTACACTAGGTAAAATGGGCGGGAGGGGGAAACTTTATCCTTCAATTAATCTTGAAATACAACTCTGACAGTATTGAAATAACACTATGGCTCAAATACTATGAAGATTAATTGGAGCTGCTGTTTTTGTGAAACATTACTATCACTTTAAGCAAAAACTTCACCGTCTGTCTCCAACAATGAGGGTGTTTTATGGTTGCAATGGTTTTATTGGGCAAGTGTGTTCCTTAACCAATTATCAATAGTCACAGAATGATGAATCAGATAGTCAAAACCAAGTCATTACAAAGCAGTGATAACTGGATTTCTATCATCAGCACTCAGTATTTGGAACTATATTTAGTGAGCTGCTAACAAGGTCATATCTCAACCATGGAAACAGAGTTGGATAAAAATATTCTGCTCCAGTTAGTTTTCCCACATACTAATGCTCTAAAGTTCGCCTGTAAACTTATCTATTGGCTCCATTATCACCTGAAGCTGACATTTGAGCTGCTTTTTAGTCAAAACCTCCCTCTGACTGAAACAGGAAATTTCAGTCTAAAATTTGGCAGAAGCAAATGCATTCCATAAAATATATAAGCCTTCAAAACCACAAAGAAAACATTTCATTTAGCCCCATTCTATGCTCCAGGCCCAAAACAGTAAAAGGAAGGCAACGAGCGGTGTGCAACTAATAACTAGTCAGGGCCTGGTTAACAATCATCAGAAATGAGGAGCCACAGTGGTCTAGCATTCAGCCTGCAAGAAGATTCATGACTCTCTCACAAACCTGATTCTCTCAGACACTGTAAGCTAAGTCCTGGCTGTTACTGTCCTGGTTCGGTTGAAGTGCAAAAGCTGACATATGATATTTTTAGGATTCTACATACATATTCCTACTTGCGGTTATTTGTTATGCATTTCCTGTCATAATGCACGCTTGCAAATTGTTCTGTTAATTGATATTACAAGGAACATTAATACCCAAAAATTAACTAAGTTGATATATCTTAAAATATCACATACAGCTAGGAAATGTAAAAATAATTATTCAGAAAGCATTCACCTAACCTTTTGAGTGCCAGAGGGGTATGCAACATATTGTTTTGCAATGTGTTGCATACCCCTCTGGTACTCAAAGGATTAATGTTGTTTGTGCTGTTCGTATTGAGCAATAAGATCAATGTCAAATTAATTTGCCAACTGCTCTTGTATTCAGGAAGATTATATTTTATCTCAGCCCATTTAAAGATAATCCTGGACAATCAATGGAAGACATAGAAAAGGCAGGAATGTTTGCTCCCTCAGAACGTATGTAAAGACTAGATTGTAGGCCTCTGAACAAACAGAATTTATACATACACTATAATGAAGTACAGGGTATTTAAAGTGTTAGCAATGTCCAAAATTTTCTTTTAATAGAATTGTAGAAGCTCCAAAAAGATTTTCATTACAACAAACCCCATCTCTCAAACTGCTATGGTTTGAGAGATATTGGCGATGAAAATTCCCCCTTTCCTCCCCTTCTCTTAATGTCAGCTGTAAAAGAGTTACTTCATTGGAAAAGTCTACAAAGTGTGCTTGCAAACCAGGCACACTTTGTAGACCTTCACAATTAAGTAATTATTTTCTAACAACAGGATTTCAGCTCTGCTGAAGAGCCTCATCGTGTTGGCCGACACAGATCCCCTTCTGTCAGCTTTACAGCTGACATCAAGAGAAGGGGAGGGAAGGGGGAACTTTCATCGCCAATATCTCTCAAACCATAGCGGTTTGAGAGATGGGGTTTGTGGCAATGAAAATCTATTTTTAGCCTCTACAATTCTATTAAAAGAAAATTTTGGACATTACTAACACTTTAAGTGTATAACCCCAGTTCATTTTTAGGTGTTGGTTTTCCTTTAAGGAGAAGAAAAACAATAGATCAAGGCTGTACAAATTCAGTCCTCAAGGGCAACTAACAGGATTTCCCTAATTAAGCACGGGTGAGTTAATCAGAGGATCATTCATTTTAATTAACTCACCTGTGCCTAATCAGGGAAATCCTTACATCCTGGCCTGTTGGTTGCACTAGGGGACAGCCCTGCCCTAGAAGTAAGCAACTCTACTTTGACAGAAAGACTTGTCTAGAAAGATATCCTTCGAACAGCAATCAGGTATAACTAATTATATATTCTCAGCTGCCTGTACACAGTGATCTCTGAAGTCTACCACACAACAATGGGATTTATCAGTCCTGAATGTCTCATTAGGTTCACAGGTCTTTGAATGTAAACTGAAATAACTAGCAATACACTAAAACAGAGCTCAACTGAGCAAATATAAAGGATCTTGGATGTACCTGACTGCTGTGTGAATGACCTATGTAAATCCATCCATTACAAAAATAATAGAAATACAAGACCTCATTATTCCCAGTAGGAGGGATAAGCAAGGGATGTATTTGTAACAGATAACATATTTTAAGACACAAGCTGAAACTGAAGTTTTATGTGACATAGTAGTGCTACATCACACTCCCGAGGAACTGTTCAGTATATGAATAAACAATGGTTAGTCACAGTGTAAGGTAATATACCATTATAATGAAACATTATAGGAAAATTTGTCATATGATAGTTAAAATCCACCAATCCATAATTTAATTGCAGAACCAAGCAATACAATTGTCCAGAGGGCTTTAAACATTTCCTAGCTTGAAAAACAAATATTGCATTAATATGATTCATGCAAATGAAGCCACCTGTGTAGTGTAGCTATCTACATCTCTTTCAGACCTTGGGAGAATTGCTTCATTTCCCTCTGCCACAGGGAGAAGGAACTGGCTGTGAATATAAAACTCATGTACAGTTCTGCATATTTTGGCAGCAGCACCTTTCAGAAAACTATTATTTAATGTCACCTACTAGATTATTTTAGCACTTCTACAGGGACTCACTAGTGAAGATTAGGCTATTCCCTACTGACTGGGTCTATAAATGTATTAAAGAATGAAATATAGACACAAAGGAGCATAATAACAGAGAGAGGGAGAGGGGAAGAGGGAGCTAGTTTTCCTCATAAGCATAATGCATTAAATATGGGCACATGGTTAGGTTGGTTTGCTCCAGAATTGCTCCTCTTCTTTTGTGAATAACACCCAACAAATGCTAAACGTGTCTCCAACACATTGCTGTTCAATAAGCTGTTAATCTGTTAAATGTGGTGAAGCTTTGCCCTGGAATTTCCCTATTTCTGGCTTCGTACATTTGCCACTAATAAGGATATATTAACAAAACAGTAATATTAACAGAGGATATTTTCACAGTTCTACTCTGCAAAAAAGCACAGGCAAAATATTATTTACTACCAATATCTACTCTGACAGGAACACATATAATAAAAGGAAGTAAATCTACTGTTTCAATGGAACAAGGTAGATATCTCCTCGTATTTCCTGAATGGAAGCTCTGTTCCCCTTTCACGAATATGGGATAATGGCTTAAAATACATTGTAGCTGATAAGTGTTGTTAATCACCGGTTTTATCTTAAAGTTTCCCACCGATGTCTAAAAGTTCTCTACCACAATGGGATTCAGGCCTTTGTTTGGAGGGGGGGGTCATGAGATATGAGAAGAAATGCATGAAACGGAGTAATGGAAATGCACTGAAGACCTCTCTAACACTTGAGAGTTTGGTCCTGTAACCCCTTAAGGACCATCGAAGTGCCAGGCGGTCCGGCACTTAAGGACCAGTGATGGTCCTGGAACGTCATGGAGTTCAGGGCTCCCAGCGCGGCTGCACGCCATTCCAGAAGCCCTGAACCAGAAATGTGGTCCTCAAGTGCCGGCCGCAGTCTATCAGCCTGGCCGAGGGTTAGCTAGTGTGCCAGGATGCAGAAATACACAAGCTTGGACACAGAGTCGGAACCCTACTGCAGAGACCGGCAGTCAGCCATGGAGTGGAAACGAGAGTCAGAGGTCATAAGTAAAGCAGGAATTGGCACACAAATAGTCGGAGACTACAGGTCATAGATACCTTGGAGTCGTAAAATACAGGAGAGTAGTAAGACAAACTGGAGTCGGTACACAAGTAGTCAGGGAATCCAAGACGTTGACACCTCTGAGTCATAGATATGCGGAGTCGTAAGGGAAGACGGAGCCGGTACACAAGTAGTTGGAGAATCCAAGATGTCGACACCTCAGGGTCATAGAATATATGGAGAGTCGTAAGGCAAGCTGGAGTCATTACACATGGAGTCCGGCAGGCAAGGTAGTCGGTACCTCAGGGACGCAGATAAGCAGAGAGTGGAAAGGCAAGCTGGAGTCGGTACACAAGGAGTTGAGCCGGCAATGGAGCAAAGAGTCGACACTCAGGTCTAGAAGGATAGTCGGATACAAAGCCAGGGTCAGGAAGTCAGACAGATGGTATAACAAGGTTCAAGATCGGGTCACAACAGGATACAAGAATCAGGATCACAGGTACACAGACACTGAGCACTGACCCTCCAAGGGTGGGGAAAGAGGGAAAGTCCAGGATACATGTAGGCTGCAAACAGAACTAAGGCAGCCTCTGATGAGGAGGGATGTAACGGGTTGTGACACCAGAGGGGTGCCCAGACCATTTGGTTAGAAGGCCAATTTAATCAATTATTTGAACCCTATGGTGAAAATTGTTTACCTCATAGTTGCCTCACAGTTCTTCTGTAGTGTTTGTCTTCACACTTCCTTTATAAAACATTCTTATTTAGCTGTACATACAACTGCATGGGACTTTTTTTTTTTTTTTTTTTTTTTTTTTAATTTGTTTTATTAACATCACGGGCAAAGCTGTGACCTTATCGCTAGTATATTATATAAGCAGTGGACACACCAATAGATCATGCAAAATATATATTCAAAAAAAAGTCTGGTAAACCAGGAGCTATGTTTATTAACAGTACTATAACATTCAAAATGTAATTTAACTGCTCCCCACACTTGAAACCGTGAAAGTCTTGTGCTTCTCATTTGTAATACAATTTCACAAAGCCCCCTGACAATTCTATTACTCAAATGAATCAAAGACATTAAATTAGCAATTTCCATTAAGAGCACAAATTGTGTGTTCTAAAGGACAACTGTCATGGGATACTGTTCCTATGGAAACCGACTCTGTAAGTAGCCTAAGCATGCTCCATGCAGTAACCCATCCCAATGGCTTCTATCACCCATTTTGAGTGTTAGAAAACTGAATCCTGCAGTTGGTAGGGCTAAAAGACTGCTGCCGAAGTCAGTGATTTTACATAAGACAGCACTGTTCCCACAGGAAACACCAGTCAAGTGTTTCTCAACTCTAGCCCATTAGTGAACACCAAGAGGTTAGATTTTCAGGACATACCTAACTAAGCACAGGTACAGTTAGGGAAAAAAATAGTTTGATCCCCTGCTGATTTTGTACGTTTGCCCACTGACAAAGAAATGATCAGTCTATAATTCTAATGGTAGGTTTATTTGAACAGTGAGAGACAGAATAACAACAAAATGCCACTCTAGGACCTTAATGTGCTTCTTTTTGAGCCACTCCTTTGTTGCTTTGGCTGTGTGTTTTGGGTCACTGTCCTGCTGGAATACCCATCCACGACCCATTTTCAATGCCCTGGCTAAGGGAAGGAGGTTCTCACCCAAGATTTGACGGTACATGGCCCCGGTCCTGTCACCTTAGCAGAAAAAACACCCCCAAAGCATAATGTTTCCACCTCCATGTTTGACGGTGGGGATGGTGTTCTTCGGGTCATAGGAAGCATTCTTCCTCCAACACAGTGAGTTCAGTTGATGCCAAAGAGCTTGATTTTGGTCTCATCTGACCACAACACTTTCATCCAGTTCTCCTCTGAATCATTCAGATGTTCACTGGCAAACTTCAGACAGGCCTGTATATGTGCTTTCTTGATCAGGGATACCTTGCGGCACTTCAGGATGTCAGTCCTTCAGAGTGTAGTGTGTTACCAATTGTTTTCTTGGTGACTATGGTCCCAGCTGCACTGAGATCATTGACAAGATCCTCCAGTGTAGTTCTGGGCTGATTCCTCACCGTTCTCATGATAATTTAAATTTCACGAGGTGAGATCTTGCATGGAGCCCCAGACCGAGGGAGATTGACAGTTATTTTGTGTTTCTTCCATTTGCGAATAATCACACCAACTGTTGTCACCTTCTCACCAAGCTGCTTGGCGATGGTCTTGTAGCCCATTCCAGCCTTGTGTAGGTCTACAATCTTGTCCCTGACATTCTTGGACAGCTCTCTGGTCTTGGCCATGGTGGAGAGTTTGGAATCTGATTGATTCATTGCTTCTGTGGACAGGTGTCTTTTATACAGGTAACAAGCTGTGATTAGAAGCACTCCCTTTAAGAGAGTGATCCTAATCTCAGCTTGTTACCTGTATAAAAGACACCTGGGAGCCAGAAATCTTGTTGATTGATAGGGGGTCAAACACTTATTTCACTCAGTAAAATGCAAATCATTTTATAAATTTTGGGCGTTTTTCAGGATTTTTTGTCGTTATTCTGTCACTGTTCAAATAAACCTACCATTAAAATTATAGACTGATCATTTCTTTGTTAGTGGGTGAATGTACAAAATCAGCAGGGGATCAAATTATTTTTTCCCTCACTGTAAATCCATCTGAATGGCTGACCATCTGATTACTCACCTGTGATCAAGCAGGGATATCATGAAAATCTGACCTGTTTGTGTTCAAAGCTGTGTACCTAGCCTTTGCAAATAAAGTACCAGACATCCAAGCCTCTCTTATTTAAAGTGTAACTGTCACTAACCATAAGGGTAGGACATTACTTTTTACTGTGTATTCATTGCCAAGCTTGCTCCTTCATGTCACTGCCGAATGAAAGCCACTGTTTAGACACACTCTGGGAGGAAAAGCGGAAGGTGGTGGGCAGCCATATAATGCCACAAGGGGACTGACGGCAGTATAACTACATGCCTACACCATTGCTTGTGCCACAGGCAAGCTGAACAGTAACGTCACATTGGTGTTTAGTAAGTCAATTTTCTCAAAAACTGGGCAATTTGAAAAAAATTACATGACTTCTTACCACTGTTTTTGTTTCAATTTTCATATGGGAGAAAGAAGTAAATAGGTGATAGTTCCTCTTTAAACGCACAGAGAAACCAACCAAGAAAAGCCAAAGGGGTCAGACATATGAATCAGCTGTTCGAAGCAGCATAATGCTGCCTCTGCTAGCCTGGCAGGGACATGGTCTTATGATAGTTCCCTTAAAGATGGTGATTCATTACAGATTCATATTCCTTTTCTGTTTATGTTTCATAAGGACCAACAATGTAAACCAGGAGAATGAGCAACGTGCAGCCCTCCAGCTGTCAGTGGACTACAGCTCCTAGCTGACAATGATGCAAATTGTATTCTAACAGGGCTAAATATTGCCTACTCCTGCTGAAAACATTTTAAAAAGGTCCTTTTATAGTTTCTAATAGAAACAAAGGGTTAAAAGGAGAAATTGTGGAGCAAACCAACTCCACCATAGAGGGCAAATACAAATTTCCACACATACCACTGATTTAAATTGCGTTTTCAGCCCTTTGGCACCTAGTACAGTTTACATGGCATTGAGACCTCTGTCAAAGGTTTAAAAATAGGTAACCAATACAGGTTACTGATAACTTTGGGATGTCCAACCATTAAGTTCCCCAGGGCGGGAAGAAAGGCAAGGACCAGGCACAGGCCCCCAAAGTCCCTAGAGAACCAATGAACCTACAGATCATGAATAGCTCAACACTAACCGCAATGTGTCAACGGACACTGAACAGGGGTAAAACAAACCCCAGGGACTGATACACAGCACACTGAACTAGAGCCAACAGGGCTCAAAACTGAAAGAGTACTGAGAGACTAAAGAGATCCTAGACAGCTAAGGCTGCCTCCAGGTTCTTCCACCCAAAACTGGTATCAGCCGATGCCAGCACATCCACACGATAGTGTTTGGAAATGGTATGCACAGAGGACCAAGTGGCCGCCTTGCACAACTGATCAGCTGAGGGCTGATTCTTGTAGGCCCAAGAAGCCCCAACAGACCTCGCAGAATGAGCCGTGACCCTGAAAGGAACAGGCTTCTTCTGAAGTTCATAAGCCTTACGAATCGTGGACTTGATCCAAGAAGCGATGGTAACCTTGGAAGTATACGTCCCTGCCCTAGTACCCTCAGAAATGACAAAAAGAGCGTCAGACTTCCTCAAGGACTCAGTGCAATGCACTTGAGACAATACACAACATTCAACAGATGAAGATCCCTCTCTTTGTCAGAAGTAGGGTTAGGACAGAAGGAAGGGACTACAAACTCCTGATTAATGTGGAACTCAGACACCACCTTCGGGAGAAAGTCTTGTGAAGTGCGAAGCACCGCCTTGTCCTTGTGAAAGACCAAAAAGGGTGGTCTACAAGAAAGGGCATGCAGCTCCGCAACTCAGCGAACAGAAGCAATCACCAGGAGAAAGCCCATCTTCCACGTCAGCATACGTAGAGGAATGGTAGCCAAAGACTTGAAAGAAGGACGCTGAAGTACTCCCAATACCAGATTAAGATCCCACTGAGGAGCAGGGGACTTAAACACCGGACAGATATGAGCAACACCCTGGAAGAAAACCTTGACATCAGGAATGATAGCAAGACACCTCTGAAAAAGCACAGAGAGAGCAGAAGTCTGAACCTTGGGAGAACTCGGACTGAAACCATTATCCACACCATCCTGGATGAAGGAAAGAACTGTAGGTAGGTCAAAAACTTTGTCAGCACACCAAGACAGAAAAGTAGACCAAACTCGATGGTAGGCCTTAGAGGAAACAGGCTTACGGGCACTAAGCATAGTAGTCACCACGCCAGAAGAAAATCTTTCTTTTTCAAAATTGAGGATTCAATCTCCATGCCATCAAAGCCAGACGATGAACGTCTCCCTTCCAGAGGTAACCCTGTAGAAGAAGGTCTGGACGGGGGTAAAAGTCGAAGAGGTTCCGCCACTGAGAGGTCCAGAAGCTCCGGAAACCAAGCCTGTCGGGGCCAGTATGGAGCAATCAGAATGACTGGGCAGCGCTCCAGTCTCAGCTTCCGAGGTACCCCATTCTACAGGGGAACAGGAGGAAAGATGTATGCCAGAGGAAATGTCCACGGGATCGACAAGGCATCCACTGCAGGACAGGGGGACCCGCCCAGCGAGAGCAGAACGTTTGACCCCTCCTGTTGTGCCTGGTTGCCATCAGGTCGATACAAGGAAGACCCCACTGCTGGATGATGAGGATGAACACCTCTGGATGTAGCTCCCACTCTCTGCTGTCCACTGTGTGTTGACTGAGGAAGTCTGCCAGAACGTTGTCTACGCCAGGAATATGAACTGCGGAAATGGCAGGGACATGCTCCTCTGCCCATGATAAAATAGCCTTGACCTCTAGCTAAGCTGCGAGACTTCCTGTGCCGCTTTGCTTGTTGATGTAGGCTACCGATGTGGTGTTGTCCGACTGTACCCTGACTGGGCAATCCTCCAGTTGCCATGTCTAGTGATGTAGGGCATGAAATATCCCACGAAGCTCCAAGACATTGATGGGAAGGAGAGATTCCTCCTGAGACCACCGGCCTGAACACTCAAGTGCCCCAGCACAGCCCCCCATCAGGAGAGGCTGGCATCTGTCGTCACTGTGGTCCAGAAGGGCACCAGGAAGGGTCTGCCTTTCAGAAGATTGTTCGGTTTAAGCCACCATGAGAGGCTCTGCTCCACTTGAAGAGGGAGAGATAGGGATCTCTCCAGGAGATCTGGACTGCCCCTGCATGCCAGGATTAGAAACCTCTGAAGTTCCCTGTTGTGAGCCATGGCAAACGGGACTGCTTCTATGGTGGAAATGAACTTCCCCACCAAGGATGACAACTTCTTGGCTGGAACTGGATCCAGAGACAGGATAGCCTGGACCTTCAGTGCTATCTGATGAGCCACTTCATCCGTGAGATATACCATCCCTCTCTGAGTGTCGAAGAGGAGGCCCAGAAAGACCATCCTCTGGGAAGGAACAAGGTCTGACTTGTCCAAGTTGATGATCCACCCGTGATGGGAGAGAGCATGAATGCAGTCCTGCGCCCGCTGGTGAATGAGTTCCAGAGACAAGGCCTTTAGAAGGAGGTCGGCCATGTGTGGAGTCACCCTGATGCCGTTCCGATGTAGGACGGAGATCAATGCTCCTAGGACTCTGTTGAAGACTTGAGGAGCCGTGGTTAGGCCAAAGAGGAGGGCAGAGAACTGGAAATGCCCTTGGTCGCAGGCAAAGCAGAGATACTGCAGACTCTCTGGATGAATGGTGATGTGCAGATAGACATCTTGAAGATCCAGAGAGGCCAGAAATTCCCCAGGAGACATGGGTGCTATCACTGTGCGCAGAGACTCCTAGCGGTACTGGGACCTAACCACAAAGAAGTTGAGATCCTTCAGATCCAAAAGGGGATGACAGGCCCATCCTTCTTGGAAACCACAAAGAGGTTGGAGTAGAATCCAAAGCCCCTCTCCTGAGGGGGAACTGGCTCCAGGACCTCCTTGTCCAGAAGGGCCTGTATAGATTCCTCGAAAAGGCTTCTCTTTTCTGCTCCCAAGGGAGAATGAGAAACAAAGGTCCTTGGAGGAGGAAGAGAAGTGAAGGGAATCCTGTATCCTGAGGCCTCCACCTGTAAAACCCACGGGTCCGCCACAGTGGCCTGCCAAGCTGAAAGGTAGTGGCGGACCCGGGTTTGGTGAGTCATGCAGAAGGAGGTTTGGCAGCCTTGGGCATCGTGGAGGACTTGGATCTCCATTGCTGCTTAGACTTGGATGAGGAGCGCTGAACCTGAAGGACAGTCTGGGTCGCCTGGCGAGAGTCTGCCTGAAATGGACGAAAAAGCCAATTCCTTTTGACAGGAGCCTTCTTCCTCAGGACCACTGGCTAGGGAGAACTCTTCTCTCCAGTGGTCCCGTTGATGAGATCCTTGAGCTCAGGCCCAAACAGGGAGGGTCCCTGAAAAGGCAAAGACAGGAATGCCTTCTTGGAGGCTGTGTCAGCAGAACAGATCTTGAGTCAAAGAGCCCTTCTGGCTAACACAGACATGGTAGAAGAAGAAGTCTCAGTGGGCAACTCCTGGTGAAAGAACTTGCAGCCAAGATTTCCCCCCCCATGGCTTAGGTTCACAAATAAGCTGGTAAACTGAGCTATCCACATTTGGGTGATGGGAACTGTCAGTGATGGTAATCCGCCTAATGGTAGTATTCCATATCTAGCAGAAAATAATAATAATAAAATGTCTAAAACCATACAGAACTGTTCTCTTGCCTTGTTTCTTGCAACGAGGAACAAAACTTACTGAAGCTAACAGGAAGCTGCAGCTAAGGTTAGAGGGGAGGCTCCACCCCTGTACTCACTTCTCAGAATTGTTCCTGCCTACTTAAAGGGGTGGAGTGCCTACCCAAAGTTACCAGTAACCTGTATTGAATGACAGTTGTTAAAGGGGAACTACCATCCTACATAAAGTTAAACCCCAAGAATTACCCATCTGGCAAGTAGCTGAACAATAGTACTAGTCGCGAGAATAATTACCTCCTTATAGAGAAATCGTACTGCTCCGGAGACTGATGGCCAGGCAACAGTGCTTTAAATTAATCTGTGTGCCTGCGCTGTCAGTCCCTTCTGGTACCTAGAGCAGACTGGGACTGACAGCGCAGGCTCCCAGACGTCACTATGTAAAGATGTCTGCACTGTTTCCTGACTGTCAGTCTCTGGAGCAGTAGAATTTATTAAGGAGGTAATTATTCTGGCAACTAGTACTATTGTTCAGCTACTTGCCAGATGGGCAATTCTTGGAGTTTTACTTTATGTGGGGTGGTAGTTCTCGTCTGTGATGCACTTGGTGGTACACTTTTCTGAGTACAACAGCCTCACTGTGCAGACAGTGCAGATTTATATACGTAGAAAGTCATGTAAGATGACTATATCCACCCATGACCACACTCCCATTCCTCAAAAGGCCTCACACCCAATCACATTCACTATTTCCTGGCACGGAACATATCTCTGGCCTATATAAAGCAGGAACACAAAAAAAGCTTTAACCCCTTGGTTTCTAGAGAGATCTCCATCACATTGTTTCACAATGTGGGGGAGATCGCTCTAGCATCCAACGGGTTAAATATCCTATATAATAATTTGCTAAATGTGTGTTTGTCAGAAGCCATCATGCGCAGTAGAGACGGCTGCGCATCTGCACTACAGACTGCCCGTGCTGCAGCTCATAACAAGCAGGGCTCCGAAGGTGCTCAGAGAGGACTACAGTCTGAATTCGGAGCGCCCTGCTCCTCATCAGCCATGGCGTGAGCAGTCTCTACTCTGCATGACTGCACCACGGCCGTTGCTGGGTGGCACTGTGGCCTGTGTACATGGGCTCTTCAACTAGTAGTCTATAAAAGGGTATAAAACTATTGCAAAGACAATGAGATTACTTTGGCCACTCCCACGATTCAAAATGCACGTGTGGCCAATACAGCTGAAGTGCCTCAAGGCATTTGTCTACTCTGGGAAATCTGGCCCTGTGTGCTGATCAATTTTACACACAGAAATATAAAACCAAAAAAAAAAAAAAAAAAAAAAAAAAAAGACAGTTTGAGTAATTATTTGCAGGCATACCCATAACATGCTGATTTTCTGAACTATATCATCTGTTTCATCATATATGTTGTTTTCACTTTGGTTAATTCCAAAGTTGTATACTAAATTGGTCCACCAGAGGTAACTGTAGGTATAAACTTTCAAATCCTTATGAATATCTATACACATTTCTCTTTGCTGTGCTGGTGTTAGGGAAATGCATCTATATGCAGGATTAAAAACCATATGTCAGTGATTTCTAACCTATCCACAGGGGTTCCTAACAGTCCACATCCTGAGAATTTGCCTGCATGCGCACAGCTGATCTTATCAGAGGTCATTTAATTAAAGGAACAGTAAACTTTTTTTATGAAAACATTTAGGTTATAGAGCTTTTCCTGCTGAGTAAAACAAGGGCACTGTCACTGCTGAGAGTTTGTTTTATTCAACATTTATAACAGTTCAAATTATCAGGAAGTGAATTTACTATGTGTTTACTTCCTGAAAGTTCTAACTAACAGTATGACTCAACAGTTTCTATCATATTCTATGGACAACTGTCGGTCATTGACTTTCCTCTCAATCAGAATGGAACAGAATAACGAATTGTGATATTTCACTCAAACACGAAAATATATATTTTTTCATTAAAAAAAGTTTACTGCTCCTTTAAATCTGAAAGGCATGGCCTTTTAGGTGCCCCAAGGAGAAGGCTGGGAGCATTGCCATATGTTTTTATTGAACCTTTTGAGTGCCAGAGGGTACTCCTCTGGCACTCAAAGGGTTAACTTTTTGCAGTGAACTCATAAAATAGGCAACACATACTGTGACAAAGTGTGGCAAACCAAACTCACCATATGGAAAATATCAGTTTTCACAGTCCCTGACTGAAAGCTCACTGGAAACACATAAAAGTGAAAAAATAAAAGGTAATAAAAAGTATAGACACATTTCTGCAAGTGTATAATATGTACAGTCAAAAAGAATGCAATGGAGAACTCACTAACATTCAATGTATTGCAAACCCAATTTATATTGATGTGGATTTGTATATGAACAGTTTACTGTTACTGCAAGTACACACAAACACCTTCAAGTCTTGACTGCTGGTGTCAGTCTTATCTGGGGGGGGGGGGGGTCAATGCATTCTCTGTTAGAATCTGAATTCTAGGCACATTCACAAATATCAAACAATTCAGTTCCAAACAAATAACTCAGTGGCTAGACTACTGCAGAGAGATGTAAATGACAGGACAAAGAGTATACTACAAGGACATTTCTACACAGTTCTGTGTATACCCCCCCCTGCAGTCTTGTCTCTTTATGATCCATTGTCAGACAATATCAAAAACAAAAGTAGTACAAATATTACTGTGAATTATTTAATCTTCTTATCTTGTTATTTATTTATTTTTATTGAGACCAACCCTGGCTCATCAAAACTCATGACTGCAGAGCGCCTCAGGATGCCTTGAGATCATGCAAGAAACACTAGAGGAGATGTGTAAAACTGGAGTTACAAAGAAAGTGTCTGTAAATGTGTCTCAAAGAGACATAACTTTATGTTTAAACATCTAACGACATTTTGCTAAGTGCTAACTCCAGTTAGTTGACTTTTTTGAAAAGTGGAGTAGAAATGGTCTTGGCCAAATAAGAATTGTGTCCCAGTGTATTTATAAAGAAATTCGCTAATTGCACCAAAAATAAAGCCAGTTTTAGGGATTAAATCATAACGCCAGGTATAACCTGTTCTTAATGGAAGCATATAATACCGCTATGTGTGCGAATATATATTCGCAGGTGCGAATATTCTCACATAGACATATTTATAAACATGACTTTATTTCTTTATAAATATTCTTTATATACATTAAGAAGGCTTTTTATACATCACCCCCCACTGTAACCGAGTGATACAGGAACAGAACAGTCAGTTTCAGTCTTTCTCCAGTGGCTCAAAACATGCGATTGCTACTGCAGTTCCAGGGGAGCCACATGTAAAGTATACATTGCCATTGTCACTCTTCTCTGCCTCTCTCTTCCTCACTGTGATCATGAGGAAGAAAGAAAGAGGACGAGCTCTGAAAGCCTCAAATGGCCAAAGCTGAGACACTTTTGAGGTATTGGGAGCAGGACTGAAAGGGGTGGGGGGGGAGACAAATAAAAGAAATTAAAAAAAAAAATTATGACAGACTCCTCTTTGTGTTACTGAATAAATAATTTGGAGCAAGCACAGACTATTTTATTCACACAGAATAATTTATAAACACATATACTGAAGTTTAAACAAACACACCATGGACATGGGGGGACATAGGCATTTTTGCCTCAGAGGGACAGAACCCACTTAAAAAGGGACTTTTGGAGGTATGAATGACTGTTCATACCCTTTATCTAGTTCCTATAAAAATGGACCAATTAAGCACAAATTGTGTGTTTTTTTATTATCAAATGAAATGGTGGGTTATACATATAAATGTGGCATCAACAGAAAGCCATATTTATGCTTAAACATTTTTATATAGTTTGTGTGGGTGGACTAAAAGAATCAGACAAAGGCATACTAAAAGGCCAAAATTGCTGTTGTCCTCTAGTGTCAAAAAGCTCTCCTCATCGAGGGACTAATTTAACACATTGAATTACCTATGTACATGTCCTTTAACCCCTTAAGGACCGGCCGTGCATGCACGCGACGGTCATTTAAAGACCATGGAGCTTTTTTTTTTTAATTTAATCTGATTCCGGACTCCCTGAATGGCGTGCAGCCGCGCGGGGAACCCGGAATTCCATGATGGTCCTGGTATGTCATCGGTTCTTAAAGCAAATCCAGCCATGACGTACCAGGCCAGTCAAGGGTCCTTAAGGGGTTAAACAGCAGACAAGTATATCTAGTTATTTATTGCATGATATGTACAATTTACAGTAGATTATGATCTTGGCTGAAGTCTGAGTCTGGTTCATACCTTTTCACAACAAACAATGGGGTTCAGCATGCATAACTAGCTCCTAGGAGTCACTAGTCTTATCAGACCAGCAGCAAATTAAAGCAGAGATTAAATAATTAAAAATAACTGACTGGTGTTAAAAGACAGTCCTGGTAAGCCCTTGTAATAAACAAATTAACTACCATTTAATCTTACAGTATAGTTACCCTTTAAATGGGACAGTGCCTCCAAAAACACAACTGATATATGTACAGTAGCATTGTTAAAGGAATAGTAATGGATTATTTTAACAAAATGTAATAATATTGTAGATATTTAAAAAAAAAATGTAGTTGATGCCAGTCCGATCACTTAAACATGTATAGTTTGAGAGATATACGCTGCTAAAGTCCCCCCTCCCGCCCCTTTCACAGATGTCAGCCTCTAGCATACAGCATGAGATCCAGGTCCTGGGACCGGCCAGCGGCTCTTCAACAGAGCTGAAAAAAAATGCTATCTAAAAAGAAATACTTCATTGGAATGGTCTACAACGTGTGCCTGGTTACTATCCCGTTAAAGGAAAAAATAACCAGCATGTTTTTACTTGCCCTTGCAGGTCTTATTCATATAAAAATATAAAAAAACACTCCACCAAGCTTTTCGAATTGTTATAGAGACAGTCCTTTGTCTGAGTTGCCCCCCCCCCCTTTTTTTCTGGTGATGTCAGCTGCTAAAACCCCACCAGCCCTCTCAGTTCATGTTACTACTCTAAGTCCCTTTCTTTCAGTGGTCTCATTTTTTTAATATTTAGAGTAGTGTCTCCCAACCTTTTTAATATAAGGACATCTGGTTTAAACTTAAGAAACAGCTGAAATCTACAGTTCTAGGACAGAGAAGCACATTTCCCATCGAGATAAAATGCACAGTTACACATTTCTCAGAATAGACACCACTATCACAGTTATTTTTGAAATCCTTTACTGTATTAGCCCTTACTGTGTCCTCTGGGAGGCTAAAGGAAAAATGAATTTCTCAAGAACCATTTTTTTTTTTTGAGGTCTTTGAGTCTGTCCTGGTATGATTTGCATTGAATTCTTTGCATCATTTTAGTGGCTTTTCTTGAACTACCTACAATATATTAAGGTACTTCTGGATATGTGATCTCCAGAACGACACTCAGTACTTCAGCTGGGACATGCACAAAGGTGCGATGCTATGGTGATGTGTGTGTCAATGCATGGAGAGCACATCGCCTTGGTGATAGACACATTGCCATAGACACAAGATTTAAAGATGCAAGGGGAGGAGGAAATACTGTGATCATTAATACCTTTTACACCAGAATGGTATCTTAATGTGTTAGGGAGGGCAGGAGGGAGCAGAGAGAATGCAGAGAGACTTAAGCATCAAGAAACAGCAGCAGTCCACATGCAAACCTTTGAGTGCCAGTGGGGAAAGCAACACATTGCAGAGCAAAGAGTTGGATCTCTCTGGCTTTCAAAAGGTTAATATATTTCGGAATGTTTGTGTGTCTCTCTCTTTTGTATTGTTCAGGAATTTTTGGTAGTGGAAGTATAGTGAGTGTTAAGCAGTGCCAATTGTTAACATTCAAGTAGCTCAAATGAGGGTAGGAAAGGACAAATAAGAAGTGGAGTGGCAAAAGGTATGGCGCATTGTATATAGAATAATAACAACTACATGCAGAGCTCGGAAAGTATTGTGGGGGGAAGAAATAAAGAAAGAAGAGAAGTTGACAAAGTTATACTGGGAGTACGAATCAAAGTGGAGAAAGGCAGTGATGGCGATTGAATATGGGGAAAAGGAGGGAAGTGGCTGTGATGCTATAAAGGTGTGTGAGGGCTGGTGCATTGATTTGTGGTTTCACACATTTGTAATCGCCAAGAATGTTCCTTACGTTTTACTGTGCTGTATTTCACAGCTGAGATCCTTCTCCCAGTTACATCGCCAGGCACGGATACTGGGCACTTCATGCTACAATGTGGGGTCAAGTGCGATATACCAAGCAGCACTCCACTACCAAAAGTTTCTGAACCATATGAGAGAGACACACAAACCTTTCAAAACATATATTAATCTCTAGTAGTTACAATAAAAAAAACAAAAACAAAAAAAACAACACAGGGAAAAATGGCATTATAGAAAGAATGTTGTGAAAGGCAGTTCTGTGACCATGGCTGCAGCTACATAGAGAGTTATAGTAAGAATCCAGCTCCGCCAACCAGCTCTGACAGCACAGGCAGTTATCAAACCGTAGTGCATGTGGGGATGTGCAATATTAACATATAAACACACCCATATGAATGCGACATTGGACATTAAACTGCATTTTCATATGAAAATGAACCACTGTCAATTAGCTAGTGCAAAATTGTAAACCTGTTGAAGGCATGGCAAATTCATGGCAATAATGGCTGACTGGCGGTGGATTCACATGGATATGATGGTGAAGACATCTCGGTGCCATTGACACAAATACTCCACCATAATCACCATCTTGGCCCCTTATCGACGCTTAGTGCACCTCCCCCCAGGTTAGGTCTTACAAATGATCTACACACTCATATTAACATCTCACTTACTGAGGCTAATACCGCTTCAAACAGACCAGAACCATGTTTGCTTTTCCTACTGATTTACTGCAGATCTTGACTACCTTAAAATCATCTGCAATAACTCCTAAGTCCCTTTCCTCCACTGTTGTCAGCAAAAATACCATTAAGCCTGTATTATACCTCTGAGTTGTTGTGCCTGAAATGCATTAGCTTTCAATTTGCAGCATTGAACTTTAGATCTCATACACTGGTCCATTCCTTCAATTTTTGTAAATCACTATCTAATCAGTTATCCTTCCTGGAGTGTTAACCATGTTACAGATCTGAAAACAGGCACACCTTACCTCGAGTACCACAAGATATATCTCTAATTAAGATATTAAACAGAAAAGGACCAAGCACCAACCCTTGGAAGCGCTCTACTAATAACACATCCTTCCTTTGAACTGACTATGGCACACTGTTGCTTGTCCTTCAGCCAATTTCTTATCTAGCCAACAACCCTTTGGTCTAATCCTAAACTATGCAGCTTAGAAATCAATTTACGTTTCATTAAAATCCAAATAATCTACATCTACTGGCCCACCCATCTTTAACATTTGAGTAACAGTTAAATGTTTTCCAGTCATCTGGAACCACTATCTACAGTGACCGATTAAAATGCTCAGCTAAGTGTCCTGCAATCACAGATCTAAGCACTTTTAATACTCTTGGGTGACACATTCGGACCCAAAGATATGTGCACTTCTAATTATCATGCTTAATAAATAAGTTTGACATTAACAATTCGCCCACTTGGTAGGAGTTCCCCTTCTTCATAGTCTTCTGTAAATATGGAGAATTAATTATTTAGATAATCAGCTATCTCTTTCTCTCTCTCTCTTCACATAGTACCAATTTCTGACTTCTGCTACTATCCTGCCTTCTGTTTAAAACCCCTTCCTGCTAACTTCTATTCCCTTTCAAATGTTTTGTCTCTGTTAGTGTTCTTGCCATCCCCTGTATCCTGAGTTCATGTGTACCAACCATTGCTTGCTCTGGATTTCAGTTGTCTTCCGCCAGTCCCTGACCTCTGCCAGTTTGGCTCTGTTGACTTCTCAGATATTCTATGTACCCCGTTTGAGCATCCCTCCTTCTTGTCTGTGCCTGCAGTAGACAAAGTATCAGCCAATTTATTCTCTGTTATCCCCTGCGTCTCTACAGTCTCCTGGTCAGCCCTGTCTTGTGCTTCTTCAGGCAGGTTCTTACTTTTTTCAGGGTACTTCTTTTTTTTTTTTTTCCTTCTTTTTTTTTTCACTGCTCTTGCAGCTTGCCTTTTTATCTCCCCCCTCCTATTGTATACCTTCATTACTCCTTGCAACAGTCTTCTCCACTTCTCTGTGGTTTCATTCCTCACTGTAGTTGTGGCTTTCACCTTTGCTCCTCAAGGGAGCTCATCTCCCCAACTCGTGGTGGGTTGTTGCCTTGCTGCCCTTGCAACCTTCTCCTCCGCTTTTCAACAGTATCCTTCTACCCTACAGGGGAGATTGTTCCTGCTGTTCAGTGCTGCCTTCACTCCCACCTCCTGTTGGATTCGACTGCTGCTTCTCTAGAAGTTCAGTCTTCTCTTTTTCTGTATTCTTTCCCCAGTCTATTTTGTTTCTGTTCCTACCTCTTTGTTTTTTCCTTCTCTGCGTCTTGTGTGTCTCCTTTTCCTTCCCTATACTTTGAGTGCACTGGTTCTGCTTCCATCACTACTACTACTTTGAAGCTCTTCTTTTTAATTGAATATTACCCTCTTCTATCCTTTTATTAGTGCCCCCCCAATAGAGGACTGGTGTTTCTGATAATGGGATATCGTCTTTACCTCCAGCCTCTGGGCTACATCAAGGTCTTGCTTATGGTTGTCTATAACCACCAGCCTCACATCCTAGCAAAATAGGCTTGGGTACTTGCATTCTACTATCTAGGCATCATAGTTCCATCCTACTTTGCACAACCCGTGACAAGTTTTTCTACATTCAACAATATATCTGAAAAAGCATTTCTTACCTTTTTTATTGACTTTTCTATTATCCCTTCTGCTTTGGCACATCTTATGGTCTTAACCTCCCTTAACTTTTTAATTTCTCTCAGACTGAGTGTGCTTGCAATTCTTGTATGTACATTTGTTATCCTTTACAAAACTTCCTATCTCTAGAGACCCAGATTGGTTTTCTTTCGCCATTGTTAACATGATTATTGCCGAGTTGTGCTGAAGATAAAAATGTAATGTTTAATTAATGTTAAGCAAAACAAATGTAACTTAATGAATGTATCTTGAAAGATGTGAGACTTTAAAGGGGAACTTTCACCCCGCAATAACTTAATGTTCACTTACTGCTCACCTGGCGACTAGCTGCTTAGTAGCGCTAGTCGCCAGAAATCTTACCCGGTTCTTCAGATATCGGTGTTTTACAGGAGCAGGAAGCACGGACGTCTCTTCACAGTGACGTCCGTGCGCCTGCGCTGTCAGTCCCTTTTGCACCGCACGGTGCACAAGGGACTGACAGCGCAGGCGCACGGACGTCACTGTGAAGAGAAATCCGTGCTTCCTGCTCCTGTAAAACGCCGATATCTGAAGAACCGGGTAAGATTTCTGGCGACTAGCGCTACTAAGCAGCTAGTCGCCAGGTGAGCAGTAAGTGAACATTAAGTTATTGCGGGGTGAAAGTTCCCCTTTAAGCTTGATGCTGTGACCCGTCTGTTGGGAACCACTGTTTTGGAAGATGAAAAGGGCAGTAGGAAAAGGAAACTTCTGAATTTCCTTGGCTCCAGTAAAATCAGTCGAAGCATTAAATTATTAAAAATAGTTTATATGTTTAGGTTCGTGAGGCCACATAAGTATTAGAAATATGCTTCCAACAGCTGTATTCATAAATAAAACAATTTCCTCTATTAGAAGACATTGGGGGATATTCACTAAGAGGTGATAAAGTGGAGATGACTTCTCTAGTGATATCACTTCTCCAGTTCTTATGTTATTCTATAGATCCTATTCACTAAGATCTCCAGAGTTGAAGAAATCTTAGTGCATAGGCTCCATAGAATAACACAGGAATTGGAGAAGTGATATCAATGGAGAAGTGATCACCACATTATCACCTCTTTATCACCGCTTAGTGAACCTCACCCATTGACCCTTAAAGAAAAGTGTTCCAGGGTTTTGTTCTCAAAAATGCATACATAATAATTATAAATTTAAATAACAAATAAAAAGGGGAGAAAAGATGCATAACACGGATAAAAATATTAAATTACCATACTGTTGAAATGTTCTTCACCTCATTAACCCCTCAAGGACTAGAATGGCGTGCAACTCATTGCTTTACAATGCCGTATAAACCCCCAGGGAACAAATGCAAATCTCCACTGATTTAAATAGGGAGTTTAACCATTTGAATTCTACAGAAGTCTCCAGCTCAGAGCAGCAATGGGTTGGAGATCTTTCTGGCACCAAGCGGTTATCAGCACTATATAAATCAATGGGCAAATCTGGAAGAATATGAGTGGGGTTACTAGTCAGAAGGTGAAAAGTTACTAGTGCAGCCAATGTTAAACTGGGAACAGCATCACGTCTTACTTGTGTACTTTTTTTTTTTTTTTTTTTTTTTTTTTTTAAGCCCTATCAATGAGATTTTTGGGAATTTGTATTTGTCCCCTGTTGTACAGATGGTCTGTACCACAATCATTCCACATTTCCTATGAACGTAGAGTCTTAGCCCTTTGAGTGTCAGAAGGAGTTAAGAATTGTGTTCAGTGTATGCTGTGTATAGGGTATGTAAAGGAGAACAATACATGCTGTAAGTTGGCACACCATGCACGTTACTGTGTTGATTTTGTTGGCTCTTTTGGAGTCACATGCATTCCCTTGCTGCACAGTTTCACCTAAATGAATACTTTATATATCACAGTTCGTTAACCAAGGGGCCCCAGCTGTTGTTAAACTACAACTCACATCATGCACAGCCAGCAAACTGCTGGCTAAGGATGATGTGGATCATAGTGAAATAACAGATAAAAGGCCACAGGTTTCCCAGTGCTGGATGACTTTAGTCCTTCAAAACCCAAATGGCCACAAGGTGCCCACACCTGCTTTATACACCATTTGGCTGTTTAAATACAGCTTACAGAAAAATGCTTGTATAAAACTTGCCGCATTACATCCGACATACTACTGGAACATTCTTCACTTTATAGCAAGTCTGCTAAATGCTTACTTTGCACACCATTACTCAGTCTTTTATATACAGCCTCTGGGAAAATTGCCTATAAATTTGATGCATAACACTTGCTATAAGCTTAAAACTCACTGCCCTCTATGATGAGAGATGCTCTTCAGTGATTAGTGTAGAGATGCTAACCACCTTTGAAATGCCCATGACCACTACTTTCTGTACAACAATGCGGAAGTGAATTTGGTAAAATAAATATAACAACAACTCTGTTTTAAGGTGCTATGCATTTAAACTGATTGGCAGTTGGGCCTTCTAATCCAGGTTTTGTGCATCTTTTTACATACAGTATGATTTGGTACTGCAATTTTCTAGTCTCAAATATTGGAATTCCTTTTGTTACATTTGAATGTCCTTAATATTGGTCCCCTGACCTGTGCCTCCTGGGACTGGTTGATGGTTTGTTCCCAGAAATAACTCACAGCCCCACATATTTTTCTAGGTTAGGAAGGAAATTGATTTTAAATGCATTCAGCAGTTCCCCTCCTCTATTGGCCTATAGCTAGATCTGGCTAATAAAGGCCTAACCCAATATAAAAATACTTGCTTGTCGGGGTTTCCATGAAAAACTCCACTCCATTTAGTTCATCTGAATTGACTGCCTACAGAAAATGCCCCTCACAATTTGTACTATGTGATAGTTACTACTGGTTGAGGGCTTCATGTGTCTTCCTTGTTAAATTCATTATTAGGAGGTTATGGAATTATGAATTTGTGCACTGCTGATTTCTTGCTTATACCATGTTGAATTCAATGAGTCTCATGATTAGGAATCACCCTCCCCCCCTCACTCTCTTTTTCAACTTTCTTGCCTGCATTTTTTTACTCTTTTGTAAATTTTCATTAAATCAAGTCTTTAAAAAATAAAAAAACAACGTGTTTGGTGCAATTTGAGGTTTATGCCAAGAACCACACACACTAGGGTTGCCACCCAGCCGGTATTTTACCGGCAGGCCGGTAAAAAATTGGCTTCTGTCCAATGTTAAGTCTATGGAGGGAATGCCAAGGCCGGTATTTTTTTGAGGAAAAGGTGGCAACCCTAACACACACACACACACATAAACACATACACACATGCATGCACAGTCTGCTTCCCCAGCCTTGTGCCACTGGAAGCCACAGGATCACACTCTACACTATCTGCTTCACTGGCTTTGTTCCACTGGTAGCCATGCTTCTGGCACCCGTTACCGCATTCCAACCCATACCAAATGAGTACAATTTTTCTGTGGCTGGTAATAGATACTGAATACAATACCAAATTTCACGGTGTTGAAAGAGTTATGTATCTTTGAAGTGAAATTAGTATAAAGTGGTGTTGTTTTATATAAACACTTTCTGGAAATAGTTGTGCACACTAGCCTACGTTTTGTAGAAAGGAATAGGACCCCTTCATTTCATATGAATGGTTATCTACTCTCCAAACTGGTATGCTCTGTCTATACTTTCTTTATTTCTGTAGCTGTTAAAACCATTTAATTTAGATTAGACATTTGAAAAATGTAAGAAAAATGAGAGATTGTAGTTGACATAGTTTGTGCTACTGGTACTTTCTACGGTATGTCAGCTCATACTAATGGGGTGCAATTTTCCTCTGCAGAGTGGTACTAATGAGTACAGTAGGAAATTTCAGTACCCTTGAACAAGGGAAATGTATAAAAAAAAGAAACGTTTTTAGCAAAACCTTTAGCACAACTTTCTGTAAACATTTGTGCATACAAAGATAAGGTTAGAAAGGAAATCCCCCCCCCCCATTTGATGCAACTAGATATCTGCTTTCAGGAGATATATGCTCTTAGGGGGTTATTTTGAAATTGTAGTGTGATAAAGTATCTTTAATGCATTTTAGTTATCTCCATAAAAATGTCAAGTGAAATTTGATTATGTGTGGTTAGAGTTTGGGGCCTCAAGAAATTACATACATTTGTAAACCTAAATACAAGGCATCTGTGTTCTCAGAAGATAGGTGGTATTCATATTTCCTACTTTGTTTTTTTTGGTCATTACACTAAACTTGCTTGAGTTGTTGTACAGTAAATTGTGACTTTAATGCAAATTTGAGACCTTCTGCTTCATTATTTGGTGAAGGAAGGAATTTCAGCCATTTTCTGATGTTAGTCTACCCACAGAAAATAAGCTTTTACATAGTTAATGAGCTGTTTTATGGCAGTTTTGCCAAGTATCTGATGGAATGTGCATTTTAGTTAATAAGGTTGATAAAAACCCTTTCTTGGTGGGTGGACAGTTCGAGGACCACAATGGCCACTTGAGCAGAGCTCCATGTGACATCGGCCTTCATAAAGTTTTTTTACCACCTTACAATCATCCTTCATCTCTTCTTTCACGGGGAAACTGACTGCCAATCCCCCTTGCTTCCCCACACAAAACAGAAAAGTAAGTGGCTCACAAAATTACAGAGTTTCTCCCACTGGGTCATAGAGCAGTAAAGAAGCCTCTCCCACCTGAAAAAAGGAGGCACTTGCTCTTCTGTCAACGCAGAGGGTCAAATCTTGGAGCTGGAGCCTCTTCCCACTCACTCTGACCTGAAACACACAAGACAAATTGACAATGATATTCTGTTCCCTATTATGGATCTGACAGATCAGTCTCTCTAACCAAAGAACATTTAACTCCCCACCAAGGAAGACCTACACACATTGGTAACAGGGGGTAAAAGCCACTGTTTGAGATGAAATCTCAGAGCTCCGTAAGGACCTGAAACACTTGGCTATGGATTAACCTTCTGGAGCTAGAAAAGGAGGATCTATTCCAGCAACAACATAACACCATTAATCTCCTAACACCTAAGCTGGGCATCTTGTAAACAGGGGACTCCTTTGCAATATTAGAATGTGTGGCTTACCAGAGTCTGTGCCAGGTAAAGACCCTTTGTTTATTATTCTCAGTGTTCGGCTGAACCACCAATTCTTCTTGAAAAAGTACACAAATCACGGTAGAAGAGAAATCCCCTGAACACCCACCAAGGAACATGTTATGAAGAAATACAAAGATCTTGGGAAATTAAATATGATAGAGTTACCCTTCATATCTTTGAGGGCCTTTCTGCGTTCACCAGGCAACAAAGAAAAACTCTTAAACCACTGACTGAACATTTATGGACTTTACAGATAATATAAGTGTGATTTCCCATTTTATCAAGGTACATACAAGGCCATTAGGTCTATGAAACAAATTATGATTTTTTATTACACCTTGGATATCTCTGCTCCTCCAGTACCTTTACAAGGTCTCAACCAAACTGAGGTCTCAGGGGGCAGGGAATCAACCATGTAAAGAGTGAAGGGAATGTTGGTATACCCAGGAAAAGCCAGAGGCAAAAGAGGATTAAGGCACCAATTACTACAGCCAACTTGGAGACATCACATGATTGGATATAGCTGGAATTGGTCTTTACCAATGCAGAATTAGATTGGAAGGATGGGTATCCTTCCTTACAGCTTCTAAATACAGTATCTTATATCGACATATAATGTATTAATTATTTCTTAAACATTTTCTGGCCTTTTTTGTTATGTTATAATACCATGTCAATGTATTTTTCATGCATTTATCATTTTTGACATGTTAGAATGCTTGAATCTTGTGAAGCTATGAAAGTGGGGATTGTGTGAGGGGGGGTTGGGGGGTGGAAGCCGGGGCCGATGAACAGAAGGGTCTATACTGGCCCAGGCAGCAAACCCATGTTTAAGTTGGTTGTTCCTGGTTTACCATTATCTTACTCAAAGTGTCCCGGTCCAGATTGGTTCTCCATGCCTTTCTATAAGATGTTTCTCCATATCCTTGTACCAAACCTCCTTACCTTTCTTAATGACAAAACTCAGGAAGCCCACTTCCCCACCATACTCCTTAAAAGCTCACATTTCATTAATCCCAAAACCTGACAAAAAACCATCACAATGTGCTAATTATAGTACTATTTTCCTATTGAATAATGATGTAAAAAAGTTTGCTACACTGATAGCTAGCTGCTTAAAGGAACAGTAATGTCACCATATAAAGTTATATTTGATTGTTCATTGTAATATTATTTTATGCATATTACCGTTTTCAATGTCCATATTGTTGTATTCTGCTTGTAATTTGAGTTGAAAGTTCCCCCTCCCACACAACCTTTTCCATACTATACTCATAGTTCCTTCATATCTGAAAGCCAGACACTTGTCCGGATGGATCACAATGAAGGACAATATTGTGTGTGTCTGTATAAGGAAAACTCTGCCCCCAGCAGTTTGTCCCTTGTTGCAATCCCTCCCGACCGGCTTTCAGATCTGAGGAAACTATCACTGATGTAGAGGAACGAGGCAACTCAAACTGCAAGCAGAATACAATGATAAGGACACTGAATACAGTACAATGCATTATATAAAACAACAATAAACAATCAAATATAACTTTATATGTTCACATTACCATCACTTTAAAAACCTGCTTAAGCTCTTTTATTCATCCCAATCAGGATTTGTCCCAGGGAGAAAAAAATAAACATAACACTATTAAAATTATTTCCTTAATCTATACTGCCTTCCAATGTGACATCCCAGTCGTCCTAATCTCAACTGATACAGAAAAGGCTTTCAATAGTTAGCTGGATTTATATTAGGGAACTTCTTTCCTATCAAGATTTGAGACCAAGGAGAATGAAAAGTATATTAAGTCTTACTTCCTCCTTCTTCGTTAAATTAAAAATAAACAGTTCTCTCCAATCCCTTCCCCATTACTAGAGGCACTAGACAGGATTGCCCCCTTTTCCCATTATTTTTACACTATCTTTAGAGCCACTACTGAATATGATTCAAAATCAATGAGACATCTCAGGTCTTCACATCAACAGAGGCAAATAGAAAATAGCTACCTTTGCAGCTGACATTCTATCTTTTGTTTCCTCACCAAAATACTCTCTCCCTCTACGGGATGTTCTTGAGGAATATTGAACTGCATCCGGTTAAAATTAATCACCAAAAATCAGAATATTTAAAATCTTTACTTCCCTCTACATAAAAGGGACTCCTTCCAGAACAAAATTTCCATTTAAATGGGCCAATTGGAAGATAAATTACCTATATAGATTCTTATCGCCAGATTTGGGTAGTATTGTCCAACTCAATTTCCCCTGGTCAATCAGAAAAATAGAAGAGGAACTAACCAGATTGGAAAACATATTTATTTATTGGTTAGGAAGGATTAACTAAATTGAAGTGGTAGTTCCTTCTCATTGGCTAGCCAAACTACAATTACTTAATGATTACTTTATTTGGGCATACAAGAAACCTAGTCTTGCACCTCTTGGCTGCATCCTGCCCAAGCTTACTGGGACCTGGGTTTGCCAGATGTAGGGAGGCACTTTTGCTTCAACTATAATTACTCTAAAGGAATGTTACTGGAATAATGTTAAAGAATGGGTCACATCAATCCAACTGAATATACAAAAATTAGATCCATATAACATTTTCTGGTTGAGCCCAAGATCTCTCCCCCCTTCCTATGGCCTCTCATCCTATTCTAATACATTAATTGCAGGTATGGAACAACGTAACCATATTACTCACTAAACTCCCTACCCTTCGTCCCTTCTATCGATTAATGGAAATCTTTACTTCGCTCTGGGCTTTTTATGAAGTCCCTTTGCTGAATGAAAACAATTGGATATTCACTCTTTAGAATTATACTGCAGAATAAGTTGGTGCTATATAAATGAAGGATAATAATCATAATACCCCCTTTGAATCTCTTGGCGTAACCTTCCTTCCACTCACGCCTGGCAATATAGGCAGGGCTATCAATTTCTTTTTGATCTTTCCACCAAGGGTTATTCACCACATACCTTCACTACTTTTGAAGGGGTACAATTTTTTTCAGAAACAACCCCCAAGTCTACAAGTTACTGAATACTACCTTTTCATGTGAAAAAAATATGTTTTGTGGTGCATTAGGAAAAAGATTAAAGGACACATGGCCAATGTCCAAACTGCATTCTATATTTAAACACTTGTTCTCTAGCTGACCTAATAATAACGAGATGATATTATACACCTCAGAGATTAACCAAGATGTACCCCACCAGCCCCCCTGTATGCTGGAGTTGTGTGCTGACAGAGATATTCTTGTTTCATCTGTGGTGGGAATGCCAACATATGAACCCCTATTGGTGTCAGGTTGTGAATGTTATACGTTTTTCTAATTTACTATTAGATCCAAAAATCTTTCTGTTCTTGACTGTCCCTGAATTGATTACATTTAACTAAGCACCAAAGTAAATGTCTTCAGAATTTAACTTATACAGCTAAACTTCTCATTCCATCACATTGGAAGAGTCCTTCTCCCCAAAAATGAAGGACTGACATAATAAAATGCAATCAGTGGCTGTTTTAGCTAAGGCCCATGCCTTGGCCACATGTAATGCCATTTGATTCAACAACTTCAGTTCATTTCTGTTTCCTTTATAGAACTATTTTATATCTCACTCTACGACAGTGGTTATCAAATTATTTTTTTTTCTGATGACTGCCAAAATGGCCACAGTAATGTTGTCCACACTAGAAAATTTCATACGCAAATGGTACTACATGATTAAGACATAAAAATTATATAAAAATGTGTGCAACAATAATACATTTACATGCCACTGCAGTGATAGCCATAAAACTATAAATACTGACACCCATCTTTGTCCCACATAAAGCCACACATACATGCAAACACCCCCAATCCTTGAACCACTGCACTGAGAGTACCACATATACTAACACCCCACCACCACCACCTTGTACCACTGCACTGGTAGCAATATAACTACACATCCTGAGCAGCAAGAGAACCACTCACATACTTACCACTGCAAGATGAGCCCCCTCCCCTGTCCCACTGCCACTTGTAGCCATAGAACTACACCAATCTATTACAGGAGAACAAAAGGGCAATATATCATACCATTATAGGAGACCAGAAGGGTAATATAGCAATACAATCCAGGCAACAACCAGTACAGGAGACCAACAGGGCAATTATCATTATGGGGGAGAACAGTACAGTACTATAACTTCACAGGACATCAGCAGATCAATACACTATTACATGAGACCAGTAGGGCAATATAACTATATAAATCAGCAGGGATAAACCATTACATAAGACCAGTGAGTAAATTATTATACCATAACAAAGGACCAGCAGGGCAATATAAGATTACACAAGACTAGCAGCTGGATTCTATTACCTCCGTTAGTGAAGACAAATTAAGGATTTCCCCGATTAAGCACAGCCATTTTGAGTCAGTCAAAATGAATGAACCACTAATTAACTCACCTGCGCTTTATCAGGGAAATCCTTACATCCTGGCCTGTTGGTGGCCCTTGAGGATTGAACTTGGACAGTCCTGATCTAGAATATGGAGTACAGTTTTGGGCACCAGTTCTTTATAAAAAATAAATTAATAAATAAATATACATTATTGATCTGGGAAAACTGCAGAGACAAAAATTATAAAGGGATTGGAGGATCTGAGTTATAAAGAGAGACTAGCCAAAATTAATTTGTTTACATTAGAGAAGAGACGTTTAAGGAGTGATATTACTACCATTTACAAATATATTCAAGGTCACCACAAAGAACTATCCAATTAATTATTTACACAAAGAGCTGAGCAAAGAAAGAGGTCATCCATTAAGACTAGAGGAAAGGCACTTTCAATTAAAACAAAGGCAGGGATATTTTTCAGTAAGGGAAGTACAGCTATAGAATTATTTGCCTTGGAAGGTGCTTGCAGATACTGTAACTGCTTTCAAAAAAGCAATGGATACATATCTAGCACAGACGTATATTGATAATTATGACAGATGGCTTCAATGCAGATAGAATGTTGATCCAGGAAAATATCTCCAAATATCTAAGTTCCATTTGGAGTCTGAAAGAATGTTTTCCCACTTTGAGGCTTAAATGCGATCAAAAGGGTGATTTGGCATGGGCTATACAACATGTGCTAAATTAGCGCCCATTGAAAACAGTGAAAAAAGCAGATTAATTTGCTATTCAATTACATGCGATGGCTAGCAACACATGTTAAGGGACTCTCTATTGTTGCATTAAATTTGTGCCTAGCAAACCTAGGCTATAAGTCCATACTGTGTGTTAAAAACCACTGACCTGAAATTTAACAGTGGATTAAACCAAATACACAAATGAACAACTAGGGATTCTTAGTCCCAAGAAAGAAGCTGATTGGCTTGGAAGTTTGGTCACTGCAGGGCACAGAACGCCACATCCCAGGCAATGGGAGTGTGGGAACCATTTTGAACAGGGACTAGCCATATAAAAGCCAGTCTCTGTTCAAATTTCCTTTCGTATGGTTCAGGCAACAGCCTGAAAGGTACAAGAGGGTTGGTAAATTCTGCCTTCGCCTCCAGTGATGGTGGCCATTGTAAGGAGTCATTGAATCAACCGAGATACTTCACGTGAAAGAAGGAGAAACTGTTGTGAGCTTTAGGCCGCAAAATGGGTTTTTGCGACCAGTGCTAGTTGTGGTGGATGCTGGCTAAGCAATAGAATTCAGACAGTACAACTGTGTGTGTGTACTGGCCAGAATTCCTTTGGCCCCTAACAATGGTTTGAGCACCATTATTAGTATCAAACCCAAGCTGTGCAGCTTGGGATTACCAAGTGGCTATCTATGAGCACAGTGAAGCCTCGAGACAAAGAGAAGCTACAAGATGGCACAACAGGTTTATTTGGGGGCATGAAGCAACAGAGTAACTATGTATGGGGGCACTTGGTGGGTAGAAGTGGAAAAGAGTGGCACAAGGGTGATATTTGGGGCACATGGGGTCACCAAGACAAAAGCATTATCTGCGGGTACAAAACACAGAGTTTATATGTAGGAGTATAAGGAAGCACTTGAGAAACAAATGGGGGGTTCATTTACTGAACATATATGGGCACAGGGAGTGTTACAAGGTGGTATAGGTTGCTATTAAAAGGCACATTGAAGTGGCTATGGATAGACAGAGGGAGACTCCAGGTTATAAATTACTTTGATAGAGGGGATAAAAACTGCACATATAGACAAATGAGGACAAAGGTATGGCAATATGTAATGGAGATACTTTACTAAAGCATTGTTCTCCTCTTGTGGTTTGTCTGCAAAAGTGTGCTGTATAAGCAATGTGAATGACAGGGAGGCAGAGACTTTAAGCTGACTGGACAGCAGTGCTTGCTGAACTATGACTGGTAGGCAGGAATGCCCTGCTGTCCAACTGGGTTGTTTGTCCTTGCCTGTCAATCACACTGTCCCTGCAGTGTTGGCATGTGTATTGTGTTGATTTTCTCGCTGGAGCTGAACCACCAAAGAAGACTGAGGAGTCCTCATTTGACTATATGTGTGATTTTAGTCCCTCTATAATATGGGTCACTGTACCTCCTCTGGCCATAACTGACTAGACATCAGTATGCCCTGAACTATCATTGGTAGGTAGCCGCGTACTGCTATCCAATAAGAAATAAAGTTCCCCTCTGCTGTGCATGCAATTACTGTAACTTTTTTTGTAGGATTCTGTGATGTCACCATACATTAAAAACAACCATTTTTGTGGTGGCCACATGAAACCGTGCTGGCGGCACATGAGGACACCGCAGCTGCACTTGAGAAGCGCTGGTTTAGATATTTTTGATTGAGTAGCTGGGGAATCTAATCTGTGTTTGCTTACTTGTTCAGGTAAAGCATACATAATTAAATTACTAATATGTCCGTAAAACAGCAGTTTCCCCTCATGAAAGGTAGAATATATTGATAAGGATTAGTAAACATGCAAATCATTTCATGATGGAAGCTCCCACTGAGGGGAGGACTTGGAAAGGGGTTAAGACATCTTCAAACATGGATAGTAATGCTTAATATGGAAAAAGTATAAATTGTACAGTTTATCATGTGGAGTAAAACATGGGTACCCCCACTGTTGAGAGATGTTTTATTCAAAGTTATTGCAATTCAAACTTGCATTTTGTTGCATGCAGTTCTTCCATGATCTGAAATTTTTACATTGGAGCTGCTGCTATAGCATTGTATGGAAGCTTATGGTCAATTTACCACAGTGGTCCATAGACTGATGTAGTAACAGCACTACCATATATTTCAAGATGGTAACATACTGAGCATAAAATGCAAGTTTGAGCTACAATAAATCAGCAAAATAATCTCTGCTATATTATATCCCCCCCTCAAAAAAAAGGGAAAAGAAAATGGTGCATCTCAGCAAAAGAATAAAAAAGCACAATGCAAGGTAAACTTTTCATTTTTAATTAATAGGCAGGTCCACTTTAAAGCGGAACTTTCACTAAAATTAAAGTGCCTCCCAAATAAATATACAAATAGCGATACTCTTATCAATACTTATATTATCCTGAAAAAGTCCAGAATTATTGGGAAATCCAACACGTTCGACAGGCACAGCAGCATCAGCGCAGACATCTTGCCGAAGAGACATCTGAGAGTCTGCACTATCTGTTCCGGTCTCCTCTACTATTGGTGAGTGGGATTTGCCTTGTACCTTAAGGTACAGGAAGGGACTGACAGCACAGGTGCACAGATGCATCTACAGCAAGATGCCTGCCATTGGGTCTCCGAACAAGATGGCGTTCTCAATAATGTCGGACTTATTCAGGATAATATAAGTACTGATATGTGTATCGCTATTTGTATAATGATCGGGGGGTACTCTATTTTGAATGAAAGTTCTGCTTTAAGATTTAATAAATAAATAAATAAATAATTAGGAGGTGTTAATTTACTTTCAAAGTGGAAGTAACAATTAATAATAATCCTAACCCTTTATGGACCAGAGGTATGTGCAGTGCATTTCTTCACATTGCGTTGCGCACCCCTCTGGTCCTTATAGGGTAAAAAGTAGGCTATGCCTGCTTCAGTTTATAAAATCTATCTGCAACTGCCATGTCTGCCTCTATGGACGTACATATTCAGTCAGTCCTGGATATTATCTCTTGACCAAAGGAGTATAGGCAAAACGAACAGGGTCATTAGGATTTTCTGACCATGGTAAGGTAAGTGGGAGGTTATAAATAGGATATATTACACACCCGATAATTGAAACAAGGAAAATCTGAAGAGATAAATTGGCAGAAATTTTTAAATCAAACTAATGAATATATCAAGCCAAAAGAGGTGAGAGGCTCTGAGCATGGACAGAAGCAATGTTGCCTGGTTTACAGATGGTCACCACTCAGAAGCATCACATTTTAGCTCTTTAGTAGCATTACAGAGGAGAAATGTCCACATTCATATTAGACTAATCCCACCCAAAGGGCAGTGCAGTTCCAAAATGACGGGTAATTCCCTTCTGCATGGGAAATAGCAAACCCCAGACATTAGTTTTGGCCTTGTAAGTGAGGTGCAGCTGGTTTCCCTAAGCACTGAGAGCAAGGGGTCCATGTCTGGATTAGCCTTTACTCTTAGCGAGATACCCTGAGAGTATTTCAAAAACAAGCCAAAAGATGTGAGAGGCTCCAAGCATGAACAGGTGCAATGTTGCCTGTTCTATGGCTAGTCACCACTCAGGAGCATCACATTTTAGCTCTCTAGTGCCATTACAGAAGATATTTTTTGTATGTATTTTGAATATTCTTAGGTGGTCACTTCACTGACAATGCCCAACCAGGCCAAAATGTACATCTGGGGTTAGCTGGTATTCCTGAACAGAGGGGACTGTCATTTTGGAACTGGACCACCCTTTTGTGCGGGATTAGTCTAATATGTACGTGAAAATGTCTCCTTTGTAATGGCACTAGAGAGCCAAAACATGATGCTGCCGTAGAACAGGTCATTGTGAATTATGTTCATCCTCAGAGCCTCTCACAATTTTATATGTATTCTCAGTATATCAGCAAACAGTATTTTGTATAAAGTGGTACAATGTGCAGTGGTGCAAGCTCTGGCACCATGGAACTGACCGGCTCAGAGTCTACAATTCCATACAAAATTAATTAGACCTTTGTGGGTTAAACAAGTACAGATTAATGAACCCGATACATTAGCTTTCATCAGTGGAGCATTTCTGGGACAGACTAACTGCACCGCTAAGGGACAAACAAAAATTACCTTTGGTTTAAATGGGAATTTAACTGCTTGAGTGCTAGAGCTGTCAAACAGATTACAATGCACTGAATATCTTGCATTTAAAGGGTTAAAATCCCCATTTAAATAAATGGGAAGTTGGGGGATTTTAATTTGTCCCCATGGAACAGTTGGTATGATCCAGAACTGCTCCACTGTAGCTTTCTGAATAAGGTCCATAAGGACTTACGCAAAAAGAAGTAATTCTGTAGCATAGGGTAGGAATACATATTTCAACCTATTTAAATGGTGCTTTTAACCCTTTGAGTGCCAGAAACTTAGTCAATGCATTGGACACATATTTGGCACTGAAAGGGTTAATTCCTTGAATACTAGAGAGGCCTGCAATGTATTTGCAAAGTAAGGACATTGAAGACCTCACTAGAATTCAGAAAGATAAAAGTCCCTTTCAAAATCAATGCAAATTCTGGGATTTTTTATTTGTACCATGTGCTGCACTTGGTTTGCCCCAGAATTTCTCCTCTTCTTTTGTGAAAAAAGAAGTGGTTCCCAGCACTCTCCTCAAGGGAACCTAATAGGCCACGTTTTAAGGATTCCCCTGCTAGTGATAGGTGAGCTAATGAAATGACTGAGCCTCTGATTAACTCATCTGTACACAACCAAGGACATCCTAAATGCATGGCCTGTTAAGGCTCCCTGACCTAAAGGAGAGGTTTGGAATAAACTGGCATACAGTTTATAGAAGGATGTCTGTGTTGTATTTTATTTACAAATACAAATCTGCACTTTCAAGAAACACTGTGTCAGCTTTAAGTCTTTGGGGCTTTTCAGGTACATAATACATCATTAAAACAACGCAGCTCGAACTATGAAAAAGTAGCTGTGTATAAAACAACTTCTAGTCATTCATAACCTTGGCTCCTAGAGCCATTTCCAGCCCTATGCAAATCAGTATGTTTGAGAGGTCTCTAAAATCCAGGGGATTAAAAAGGAGACTGTCAAAGAATTGTCTGTAAATCTTGGGTAACAACGTGTAAATTCGTTTCAGAAACGCCTGCTTTAATGCATGGTTATCTTCGTGGAGCTTGAGCCCTACTCAGGAAGATAACAAGTAGAAATTCTGGGGGTGATACAAATGTACTATAGGAGATGATTAACAATTCCCAAAAAAACACAGATTCAAAATTAGCTTTTAACCCCTTGAATGCTTGAGAAGTCTCTAACACATTGTTTGCAATGCTCTGAAAAAAACTCTAGCATCAGTGTAGTAAGAGAAGGCCTTTAGAGATGAATAGTAAACAAGAGCAAAATCAAGGAAGAATTCAGCAGTCAAATATAATAGGGTATTTACCACGAAGAAACATGATTAAAAAGGCAACAGCACATGCAAAAGAGAATTATCTCCCGGTGAATATTTACCAAAGTACCTATGACAGTTGGATAAATATTCAAAAGCAGTGCTCCTCTCAGATGGATCAATAAGATTCTGCCCTCAGGCTAATCATTGAGAGGCAAGCCCAACTTCAGTGAAAAAATACTTGAAAACCATACTTAAGGTGTCCATACAGAAGAAGATCTTGTTCAAAACCAATATGAAATCTGATCGCTGACTGATGAGATTGCTGGAATTTACACACACACACACAAAAGCAGGCTCAACAGTCAGACTGCCTTTTTATCAGTCTGTGTTTGGGGTTGTGCAGATCAGGTAGTAACAACCCAATCCCACAGCCATAGTCAATTTGCTGGATTTCATCAATTGAAATCACACACACACACATACAAAACACACACACAGCTGATCACCAGCCAATCATAAATGTTCTAGCTGGTCCCGATCAGGTGAGCCAACCAATTTGATTGGTCCATCCTGACTGAGCTGGCCCAAACATTAGCTGATAATTGATCAACTTGGTCATTTTATGACCACATTGGATGGTTTGGATGTTAAAAGTCTCCAACACACTGAAAAGCAATTAACTAAAGACTTCTTTGATATCTAGTGTGTAAATGTATTACAAAAATTATAGTTCCCCTTCAATCACAATGGATGATAACAAAGAGGTGGGTATACTAAGTAAAACTGGGGCAATACTGGAGCAAACCAACTGCATCATTGGGTACAAATTAAAAAAAAAAAACTCCTTCCCACTGATTTTCATAGAACTTTTAGCCACTTAAATGGTTGGAAGTTCACCAACCCTTTACTTCACAATGCTCTAAAAACCACTTTAGCATTCAAGCAGTTTAAAACCCAATTTAAATAAAAAAAATGTGTATTTGGCATGTATGATGCAGTTGGCTGGTTCCTTCTTAGCACGGCAGCCCAAAATCCTTTTAACCCCTTATGGACCAGAGGGGCATGCAATATATTGAGTTGCACACCCCTCTGGTCCTTAAAGGGACAGTAATGATCTCCAACTTGCAGCCCATATTAACAAACATATACCAGCAATTAATGGAAGGGTTTTTTTCCTGCCAGATTTGCATGGTTACAGGTAATAAGAGAGCAAAGCTTTGGCATGCTGGAGACTTCTCCAGTGCATTCAGAAGGAATGTATTGAATAAATCTCTAGTGCATGCATGTCAAACTCAAATACAGCTGCGGGCCACATTGTCAACTTTTCCCTTCAAGGAGGGCCACAACTATGGCTGCTAGGGTTCACGTGTGTGTGTGTGAGATATAGGTAAAATATGGTACTGTGTTAGGAAAAAGCAGGAGACTGGTAGAGTAATAGTGATACCTTTATTGGCTAATCAAGTAGCTTTAGAATGTAAGCTTTCAACAAACCCTGCTTCTCAGTTAGCCAGTAATGATATCACCTTTACCAGTCTCCTGCTATATATGTATACTATCTATCTATACATAGAGTGCAAGTGAGATTGTAGAATAAGGACTTTTTCCAGTTTCAGTTAATTGCTATTTATTTAGAAAAGGTCAAAACAATTTCATACTGCACACCACCCCCTTAAATACCAATTGTAAGCCAGTAGAGGAAAAAAAGGAGTGAAATGGATTGTAATGTTTCAAAATAAAAGGAGCTCCAATTAATCCTCATAGTATTTGGGACATGGAGAGTGTTATTTCAATGCTGTCAAGAGTAATTGAATGATAAAGTACCCCCCTCCGCCCTTTTACCTAGTGTAAACTACCTCCCCTCAGATGTGGAATCTGGTCCTGGGACTAGACAGCTCACAGCACGGGACAATCTTCTCACTGTGCGCATAAGGAAGATTGTCCCGCTCTGTGATCCATCCGGACAGTCTTGCTGCTCTGTGGTGAGCAGTGTACATCAGTAAAAGGGGTGGGAGGGGTATACTTTATCTTTCACTTACTCTTGAACTACAACTAGGACAGTATAGAAATAACACTCGCCACAGTCCAAATACTATTAAGATTAACTGGAGCTGCTTTTTTGTGAAACATTACTATCCCTTTAAGTGGTTAAGATATGAAATCTGTATGTATAGAATATAATTTCACAGTACAACTGCATTTGCACTGTACTTTACATAAAAGTATAACTGGCTGGGCAAGATGAGGCCTTCCAGCTTTTCTTGGGTACAATTCCCATAACCCTCAGCCACCAAATGGCTGGATAAGAACGATGGTAGTTGTAGTCAACCAACAGCTGAGCCACATGTTGCCTTTCACTGGTATAGTGGAAAAATATACAAGAAGACAGCCAGAGCAGACTTACCAGCATTTCAAAAACAATTTGAGCAGTCACATTATAGTGCGCCACTAATCATCCACATTGCACTGCAGCATGATGTCACTAGCAAACAGCACAAAATACTTGAAATTGCACATCTATAGCAAAATAACAATTTCATACACCTAAATACAACATACAGTTATATAATTAAGCAATATTAACATGTGGTAAAGCTTGAAACCAGGATATGGGGGATGCAAGTCAATTTTAAAACAATGTTTAAAACCAGGGACAGCAGGATTCATTGACAGAGAACCAGAATCAGGGTACCGTGCCTGGAAATCTGGAACAATTGTCAGGTATGCTAGGGAGTTACGCAAAATCACCTCTGCTATCTGTACCAGTTACAAAGGAAAACATACAGTGAAACAGTGCGTGAGAAATAAAATAATTGCCAATTAGCTAAACACTTTTTGATAGAAGATAAGAAAGAATTGGTCAATCTATTCTGCTCATTACTACTTCAACAGAATTAGGAAAGGATATATTCGTAACCCCCGGGATTAGGGTCCAGTTGTAAAGGGACCTATATGATGTTAAACAAGCAGCTATAACAAGCACCCATACAGGATCCGAACTAAATGCAAAATGTATAAAGGTTGCTTGAAGCATCTCACTTGTACATGTAAACATAGGAGAATACTGATAATGAAAAGGCATCCAAAAATGTATTCAAATAAAATAAAACTATACATATTCACCTCTGCTGCCACATAAAAATATGCAGTGTGTCAAAATTCGGAACCACTGAGTGGATTATGTTTAGCTTACATAAAAAAAAATATTATATATACACACACACATAAAAGAAAAAGGGAAAAAGTGGTATAGATAAGTGAAACATATAAATGTGTCTGATGATGGACTACCCTTCACATGAATATATAATAATCCAGAAATAGTGCTATCTTTAAACCAAAATAAATGTGATAAAGCAAATACAGCTATATAATAGAGACCAATAGCATAACAACTTGAACCAAGAATATATAATAATCTCAAATAATCACAGAGCAAGAACTGTTTACAAAAGAAAATCAATACTATTGAAAATCAAAGTTTCTTATTAAAATGTCAATACCTTGTGAATACTAAATATGAAGATCCAGTGGTGCACACACACATATACATATATAAGAGCGAGAGGAAGAGAGAGAGTTTCCATTCAAATCAATAAAAGTAGCGACTGATCTCTTCCTTTACATCATAAAGCAATACATTGATGGTGATGAATTCTGTGATAAGTGATAACGAATATGATGAAGTGATCACTCCAATATTGGATAAGTGAATAGGCCGTGATGAAGATTAGGATAATATAAGGCAATGATTCCTCCATTACTAGTGTAGTCCAGCTGGTAAAAAACTTCTAATACGTCAGTGATACTTGTATCTACATTAAAATACAAATTTTACACATTGCTATATGCACTAAGAATTTGGTATGGGAGGGGAGAAGCTCCCCATTAGCACACATGCTCTAGGTCATTTTTTTCTTTTTATTCATATTTGTAATTAGAGATGCACCGATACCACTTTTTTAAGACCGAGTACAAGTACCGATACTTTTTTCAAGTACTCGCCGATACCAATTACCGATACTTTTTTTGCGGTCATTTGCCAGTTTTCCAGGTACTTAAAGCGCATATATTATATATATAATATATATGCTTTAGGTACTTGGAAAACTGGCAAATGACCTCAAAAAAGTATTGGTGAGTACTTGAAATATTATATATATATATATATATATATATATATATATATAATATACACACACACACCACCTCTTGACTGTCCCCTTTTGCCTCTTTCTCCCCCTCTTGATTCCTACCTTTTACTTCATTCTCCCCCTCTTCAGCTTTTGCCTTGGCTTTTTCTCTTCCTTTTGATCCCCCTTTGTCCCCCTCCTTGACTCTTGATCCCACTCTTTTGCCTCTCTTGCTCTCTCCTGATCCCCCCTCTTTTTTGCCTTTTCTTAGTTCCCCTCCTTTTGTCTCCTGATCTTTACTCCTTTTGCCTTTTTTTTTTCCCCCTTTTTCTTAGTCCCTTTTTTCTCCCTCTTGGCACCCCTCTTTGCCTCTCACCACCCGCTCAAATGTCCCCTCTAGCCTGCCTTACTCTCCTCTGCCGGGTGCTCGCTGTTCTCTTGCGAGCCCCGGCAGAAGTCAGCGTCAGAGCGTTGCCATGGTAACCCGCGGCAACGCTCAGACGCTACATGAGGGAGAGAGGCAACCGGGGAGCATTGTGAGCAGCTCCCCGGTTCCCTCACTGCAGCACCGACCCTGACACAGGGTATCGGTGCTGGCATCGGGCGCATTTGCGCGAGTACAAGTACTCGGGCAAATGCTGGTATCGGCACCGATACCGATACCAGTATCGGTATCGGTGCAACCCTATTTGTAATGCATACATACATATTATTCTAAAAAATGGAATTTAACCCACTGTCTAGTCGAGGAGTCTAATGCGCTGTAGATGTTTTTATCAGCCAAAGGAAAAAACACAAACACATCCCTCCCCCACTACAAGAGCAGTAGTTTAACTAGCCTCAAATGGGACGGAGAGTTTACAGCAGTGCCAGATCTTCAGAAGGGAAAGTGCATTCTAAAATTCAGTTTCATCCTCTCCAGCAAGCTCCTTTAAACTGCAGTAAACAGCTGAATAAAAATAAAAAGTGTTTTCTGTCAGGCAGCCATTTTACAAAAAGAGGGTTATTCACTAAAGCATGATAAAGAGGTGATAAAGTGGAGATGACTTCGTCAACGATATCACTTCTCAAATTTCTAAGTAGCCTATGCACTAAGATCTCCAAAATTTGATAAATCGTAGTGCATGGACTAATTGGAATTGGAGAAGTGATATCACTGGAGAAGTTATCGCCACTTTATCATGCTTTAGTGACTCTTTCCCCCCCTTGTATGCTTCACTACTAATAGAGTGCGAGTGTTCCCTTAATATAGGTTAAATTCCATACAGAGTGGCAAAAGGGACAGAGGAGGGGTGGCAGAGTGGCAAACTGGCAGAAGAGGGGTAGCAGAGTGGCAAACTGGCAGAAGAGGGTTAGGAAAGTTAACTTGTCCTCTTTTTCGGTTTGGTTACTGTGAAAAGCTGTGAAACATTAATGTGCTTTATACCTTGAGACTCATTCAGTTCATTACTGTAAGATCATGGATTCTTCATAAGTACAGGAGAGGGAAAAGCGGTTTGTATTATTTCCTTACATTTTTTAACCCTTAGGCTGCTAGAAGTGTCATAATGGAATGCAAAGCAATGCGTTGGAGACATCTCTACTAATCAAATGGTTGAATTCCATTTTAATAGAATAATGTGAATGCACATTACGAATAACAATAAAAGACAAAAAATTACCTAGAGCGGACGGGATTATTATGTGCTGGTTGGTATACTGCATCCCTTACACTTCGCCAGCAGTATGACAACCCTCCATGCTTATGATTGACTGAGGGCTGTTACTGAATAGGATGCTACAGGAACATCCCAACATCACCAGCCTAAGACAGGTGATGTCGGGACTGTGAACTCCGACAGCAGAAGCTGCTATTGAAGTTTAATGCAAAGTGCCACATCAACAAATAAAACATACCCACATTAATGGCTCATTAACCTGCATTTTCATATGGAAAGGAGTCATTATCAATACGTTCAAAAACCTGTTGAAGGCATGGCAGATTGGTGGGGGATTGAAGGGGATATGATGGAGAAGACATGTTAGGCAAATCACCATTATGCACTTCGACACAGATCCAACACAACATCAACATCCTGAGCGCTCACTGAACTTTAGTGTATCTCTCCCAAAGTATTGTTCATATAATTCTAAGAATCAAGCTGCTCTGTGCTAATAGCCTTGGTACATATCTTACAGGAGTATACCTGGAATGTCAGATTTTAGAGATATCATTCCCATTATTTTATATTGTTGACACGGTTTGGGAGACTCTCCGTAATGGGGCACATTATAAAATAATAAAATAGGATGTGCCCCTATTATAGAAATCCCTAAACTGGTGTCGGCAATATAATATAGTAGGAACAATGTCTCTAAAAGCAGACATCCCAAGTAGACTCCTGTATGATACGTACCAAGGATTTTTGCACAGATTGAGCTTGAGCCTCAGAATTATAAGAACAATATGTTGATTTTTAATGTGGACACCAGATCACTGACACACATTAGAATTTTCTCACCAGATGGACTATACTAGTATTGGAAGAATCATCACTATCTATTCCACTTATCCAGCGCTGAAGTAATCACTTCATTATCATGGGATTCATCACCAGCAATGTATTACTTTATGATATAAAAGAAGAGGTTACTTATTTTGATCATATCCAACAATTTATTATACAATTTATTAACACCAGTTTACTGAATTATTGGCTATGAATAAAAAAAATCTCCATATACCATTGGAATTTTTATATTTAATATCCACAAAGTATTAACATTTTAGAAATAAACATTTATTTTTGTTGTGCACAGTTCTTGCTCTTTAACTATTTGTGATAAATTACGATTATTATATATTACTGATTACCACTCTTTCTGATATTCACTTTATCACATATTGGTATATAGATGGAACTATTTCTGGAATGGTAGTCCATCATCTATCAGCTGCATTTACATTTTTATTTTACATGTATGTATAACTAGTGTATAGTCCATTCGGTGGTTCCGAATTTTGATTCACTGCATTATTGCTTTAATATGTTTTGTTCCTGCAGCTGCAAAATGACATTTTGTTATTGATATTCTCTGATGTTTATATATATCAGAGGATCCTGAGGTACAAGTGGGATACTTTATTAAACATAGTTTATAATTACTAAAGGCATTCTGCATAGGGCCGAGAGATTTCATACAATTCCACGTGTGTCTCAGGCACCACACACAATTCTGTTAACCTAAGGTTGGGATAGGAAGGTGTCTTGTATGATTTAATCTGGGACTCTAGTAAGGCAATGTGAGGCATGCTACTTATAATCTGCATTGATCATAACAGCTTGTTGATGTTTTTTAAGCACCTTAATCCTCTCCTAGAAAATATTGTTTACTTTCTAGTACTAAAATATTTTTACTCTGAATAGCCAATATGTATTACCGAGAGATCAGCTACATTGTTAATTCTGCCGCTTGATAAATCAGGCATTGATTGCTACAAAAACAATGCATATTCAGGGACTTGTATCAATAGTGTTCTAATCTAAGGTGGAAAATAAACACTAATTTACAATTGCAAATTTGTAGCTGTTCCATGCTGTGGTTTACCCTCCATCCATTTGTATTTTAAATACAAATTAAGCAAATTGTACTGTGAAAGTAACTATAATTTTTCAGCAGAAATTCCCACCATAGAAATAAAATTTCTACCTTTTCACCCAATAGAATTTGACACAAGAAGTTCTTGTTTCTGCTGATGCCCAAAGATTACTACTGGCAGTGCTCAGACTCAGTATGTGTGGTTCAGTGGCTACCATTGCAATGGAACAAGGTGTGGAAGGTCAGTATGTGTGGGTCTATGACCACCAGAAGAGTTGAACAAAGCTGGAGGGAGGTGGGGGTCAGTAAGTGCTGTTCTATGGAAACAGAACAAGGCTGGGGGTCAGTATGGTATGGCTTCATGCCTACCAAGGCTGAGGGTCAGTATAAGTGAAACTGAAAAACTTCATGGGTGAGTTGCCACATAAAGTGAAATGTGTAGTTGTTTGCACTTTTAGCTTTTTAGAAAAACAGGCCAAATCAGACCTTGTGTCTCTCCTGCTCCATATGTACACGATGCCTATCAGCTCATTTTCTTGGTTTGGGACAATGCTTCACCACAAAAAAACAGAAGCACAGTGTCAAGATGAAGGACATCCAATCTAAGGCTCAGGGACTATTTGTGGATCTTAGACATGGCCAGTGTGGTCTTTCAATCAAAACCTAATAAATAATAAAAATGTGACTTGCTACAAAACATAATAATAAAGTACAGAACTGATCTTTAGCAACAAGTCAAACATTTAATGCTGAGTATGTAAAATTATATTAAATATAAAACAGTTTATTAGTCCAGATATAATAGTCGGATCAGTGTCCCATTTTGTACATTTGTATTTAAGTCCATTACATTATTCAGTAGTATATGACCCTCCATTCATTCAAACAGCATTTGAATAAAATGGAAATTGTATTTGTTCCCTATAATGCAATTGGTTAGCACCAGTATTACACCACTTTTCTCAGCCCCAAAGACTGTTGCATCAGAGGCCACAGAAAACACGATTATTGATAGAGAAAGGTGTATTCATACATCACTAAGAGGGCCAGCCCCCTGCCATGTGCTCATACAGCTCAATTACTGAGCCCCTCCCCTCCAGGTCTCAAGTCCAGCACCTCATAGCACTGACAGCAGTCACTGGGCTATTATGTGCAGCACAATCAGACCCATTCAAACAACTAACTGACAGGCAAAACAGTGCGGTTCATTTAACTTTATACTTCCAGGCTTAATTATTCCTCTCTGCACTGTACAATAAAATATTATCATTTTCTAGACACGAGAAGCCACTCTCATTACAGCTAAATCAATGAAACAAAACCAAATCTACGATATTGTTTTTAAGAATGAATTGCAAGGGTCACCGATGTCAAATATGAATTCACACATATTTCATTTCTCTGAGGCTACACCAACCTGTTTCATCCACCTCTGGATAAATACCAGTACACAGTGCTTTTCAAATCTGACCCTTTAAAAGCAGGTTAGGGCTGCAGCGCATTGCAGGGCATCGTCTCTGCCCTTTCTGAAGCAGTGAAGGGGTTAGTCATTTGCATGAATAAACAGCAGATGCTGCACATCCCACCCACAGTCTGCATCCAAGCCTTGATACCCATAGCAAGCTCTGCACTGCACGTCCTCTGCCTAGGCCATCTGCTCCAGAGCAACCATCTCCCTACATACACGAGTTAGCAGGCACCTCACCTCTTCACCTGCGAGATGCATCTGAAGTACCATGATGTGCCCAGTACCCAAAGCCCGTACTTACCCACAAACACTTGGATCACGGTTCTCCAGACTTGTCCCAGTGTAAATCACAGTACTAGCCAAAAGCATCACACGAATCCTCGTCCCAATCTTTCTGTACGAATAGGAATAACCTTAACAGGTAGAGAGGTGATAGCCTGGTGAATGAGGCTTACGTCCAGCAGTTATCACCTCTAATTCCACCATCTTCCACCTCCTCCTTTTCTTCTCCTTCTGCAGCCACCAGCAGTCCTGCCTGTGCAGACACAGCTCCGCCCCTCCCTGTGACATCACCAACACACACGCATACACAGAGGCTGGGGCACTCCCAGCCTGGCTCGCTGGTTGCGGTCATTGAGGTGTAAGTGGTGCAAATCCGGGGTAAGCGAACTGCCCCAGAGATAATAGATAGAAAATACCTCAGATTTTCTTTTATTTAAATTGGGATTTAAACACCTTCAGTGCCAGAGTGGTGTTTGGACGATTTTATGGCATTTACGGGGTTAACTATCCGATTTCTAAACTGTATTAGTTATTCCCTAAGGTTTTTCCAGAATTGCACCACTTTTTTAGCAGCCCGACTGATGGGTTTCATTCTTATATACCACTGTGATCTGGTGCTGTGCACGTGCAGATGGACACTTTGCTTGATTGTATTGTAGATGATAAATATATGACATGAATGTCTGTGTTGACTTTATCTCACAAATCCCTATTGTAGTGTATGGGGAAAAACAATGCTAACTGCATCATCTGCTAGTGTCCTGCCCAGTGTTTGAAAGAGGAAAAACAAGAATTACTGATACATCAGAAAATGTATGTGATTCTTCTAGCTCTGACAGTGTAGAGTACCATAAACCCAAAATAACTGTTCATACTTTGGTACGTAATTTTGACTCTTTGGGTGCTGCAGCCTATCTCATACAGGGAAGATATATACATACCTGGGAACTTTCAAAATGAGCTGACCCTGAGAACTTGTAAATATTAGCTCTTAAAGTTACCCATAATATAAATTCTTGGCAATATGTCCCTGCTTGATCTAATCAAGAGATGCCTCAAACTGTCACCAGGGAACCATTAATGTGCAACAACTTAGTTATATCACTGCTTGAGCAAACATAAGACACTAGACTTCTCTCTCTGCCTTCCTGGTATCAGTGGCACCAATTTAGAGATTAAACAAACAATTAATTGGGTCAAATCACATAGTAGGTAACACTGAGCCCTCTCACCCTGAGAATTTGGACCTACACCCTGAGACCCTGAGATTTGGGTCAAAACCCTGAGTCTCAGGGCCAAATCCTGAGAGTTCCCAGCTATGGATATATACACAGGTGCTGCCCTGGTCGCTGAACATTGACCATTACCATTGACTGCTCCTGACACTTTTTTTCCAACTTTGGCCTTCATAAAGATGATGTGTGTGCATAGACAAAACCATTCTGGCAGCAGAGGTTTTTGAGAAAATGTTGTTTAACATTTATTAACAAGAATGCTATCAGGAACAGAACTTGCAAGTGCTTTCTTCAAAATGTTTCAGTTAATCCTTTGGGGCCCTCCTACCCCTGGAAAACCCATTCTGGACCCAGGTTAAAAGAAATCCCAACAGAAAACTCCTTACCCCTCAGCTAGTGAAACGCATTACCCTTTATCTGCCCCAAAAATTCCACAGAGGCCGCTAACAGGGCAATTGTCACCTAACTATAGAGCAGACTTAGTAACAAGCCTCTTAGTTCTCAGTGCCAGCGCAAAGAACATGCTATGCATAACAATTCCCATGAATATACAATCAACATTCAGCTTTAACTTTTTTTTTAATCAAAGTCATATATCAAAGTATTATCAAAAAAACTCTTTTTTGAAAGAGAAGAGTCACCTATTTCACAGATCATCTAACATGAACACACTAAAACAGTGTGCCAGTGTGTGAGCTTAGGGTGGTGGGGAGCCCCTATACCACCTTCGCTTGCTCTAAAAAATATATGTGGAACCTGTTATTAAAGAGGTTGGTCCCCTTTTTCATTTAAGGGTTCTCTTTAACCCTTTGAATGCATTGTTTACCACTTTGACAAAGGGTTAAATATATGAATGATCGGTGGGTTAGACATGGTTTTGTGTTTCTGGCACCCCCTGCAGTATGTCCTTTCATACCTATGGAGTACAGATTGTCTCAGGCTGGTAGAAAGTACTGAATTCAGTAAGAAATTCCATGGTTTCAAAGATATCAATATATTTGAAACAGTAGAAATGTAAACGTAATGCATAATTTTTCCGTAGCTTCGTCTTGTAGAAACATTTGTGCTAACTGTGTTAGGGGTAGTAGAGTAAGTGACTCTTCATTTGATGCAGTAGATTTGCTTTTTCCAAAATGGTATGGTCTACATTTGCTTCATGGCCCAGTTTAGTACAGGCATATCAGAGTTGAACAATGCAATGGGGAGTTATTTCTTTTGGGATTGGGGCTGTTAATGAATACAGTAGGAAATGTCATAGTTTTTAAAGATTTCAACAATTTTTCATTTAGCTCCATCTTGTGGAAACATTTGTCTGCACTAGGCTATGGGTAGAATGCAAGTTATAACTCAGTTGATGCATGATTTGTATTCCTTCAAAAACGGTATGCCTTATCTAGCTTTTCTCCTTGCCTGTAGAGGTTACATACATTTAAGTGCAGTATGTCATGTGAAAAAGGTAAAAAAAAAAAATGACACATTGTCCATATAGTTATGTGGTCCTGGCACCTGCTACGGTAGGTCAGCTCATACCAGTGTGGTACAGTTTCCAAATATGTTATTTCATGGTTTTCAGCAATCTCTGTATAATTGAAAGAGGTCTTTAGCTACCCAAGGCTATAACCGAGAAACGTTTTTTTTTTCTGTAGAGACAAATTCTGGCAGTTTTATAATAAACCAGGCTTGGTGTAAATTGCAAATGACCAGATCCTGAAATTATAATTTTGTCTTCTTTAAAAAATATATAAACCCTCTTATGGTTGAAGTAAAATGTGGTCTCTGGGGGTGTTTGTGCTTAATGGGATGACCAAGGAAATGGAACTACCCACAAATAATATGCTAGCATAAGAAGCCTGTCATATAAGGGGAAACAAACAATTAGCTGCTATATTAAATAACTGTAGTAATTCTGGAGGAAACGAACTGCGCCACATGGGGCAATTACAAATTATTATTTAAATGTGTTGGAGACCTATCTAGCAATCAAGCACAATTTAAATCAAAGGGAACTTTTCTATTCCTCCTTGCAGTTGGTTTGTCTCAGAATTTCCCAGGGTCTTTTCAGTACATCGTCTTCATTCCCCTTAATGCTCTGACACAAGTTCTCTCTCACATGAATGCATTCTGTTACATAAAGTTCTTTTACACCCACACATCAGTTGTCTTATAGACACACCCATCTCCTCACCTAATTCTGGAGTGAAAAATTGCTACCTAGCCAGTATTTTACAGGTAGGTTGGTAAAAATAGAACTTGCAGCCCACATTAACAAACATATACCAGCAATTAATGGAAGGGTTTTTTCCTGCAAGGTTTTCATGGTTACGGGTAATAAGAGAGCAAAGCTTTGGCATACTGGAGGCTTCTCCAGTGCATTCAGAAGGAATGTATTGGATAAATCTCTAGTGCATGCATGTCAAACTCAAATACAGCTGCGGGCCACATAGTCAACATTTCCCTTCAAGGAGGGCCACACTTTGGCCGCTAGGGTTCACATTTGTGTGTTTATATGTGTGTGTGTGTGTGTGTGTGTGTGTGATATAGGTAAAATATGGCACTGTGTTAGAAAAAGCAGGAGCCTTATAGAGTAAAAGTGATACCTTTACTGGCTAATCGAGTAGCTTTAGAATGTAACCTTTAAATAAACCTTGATTTCTAAAGCTTCTCAGTTATCAGTAAATATATCAACTTTACCAGTCTCCTACAATATATGTACACATATTATCTATCTATCTATCTATCTATCTATCTATCTATCTATCTATCTATCTATCTATTTATCTCTGCATACATAGAGAGTGCAAGTGTGCGAGAGAGATTGTAGAATTAGGACTTTTCCCAGTTTCAGGAAGACAAATTCTTCTTGTCAGTAGACAAATGGGGTCTCTTTACATGTAGCCTTGCAAATTCATTCCTTCTAAACAATTAAACAAGGAACTAAAATCTTCTCAATTCAAAATCACAATTCCTAAATCTATAATGTAACTATACAAAATACGAGTAAAAAGAATGAGAACAAAAAGGCAGTGCACATATAAAACAATGGATCCATACATTGGTGGAATTAGTGAATTGAGGGCCCCAGTGCAAGAACATTTTTGTGCCCCCCTCCCAGTAAAACAGTTGTTATTTGACTCCTTTCAAATCAGTTAAATCTCAGCCACATCAAAAACCTCTTTAACCCGTTGAATGCCAAAGTGGTACATAATACATTGCCCTCTGACACTCAAGAGTTTAACTCTTGAGTAATGTTGAGTAATGTGTTAGCCCTTTTATTGCCTTTGGCAATAAAAGAGTTAACACATTTGCCCAATGAAAAAGCATTTAACCTTTTGAACTTTAGAGTGGTGTGTTACAAACTCATCATACAGATGATAGCAGGTAAACTACCTCTACCTAAACAGGTCAAATTCACATACAGAAAGGGCCATGGGATAATAATAGAAATGTGTGTTTAACCCCTTGAGGACCAGATAAGTGACAACAAATTGGACAGTTATACATTATCAAAAGATTAAAGGGATAGTAACACAATATGCAAAACATATATGTTGTAGGGTTTATCCTGCTAAGTAAAACAATGTTGAGAGGTGTCTTATTCAAATATAGAAAAAACAGAGAGGGTGTCCCAAAATGCCTGTTATTTCAATAGTATATATATTTTCAAGATATCAAATATACTCACAAAGGAGGTGGTTGTAGAAGGGCAAATACCCCACAACAACAATATGAGCCTGCAAAGATACTTCCTGTCTCTGCTCAGGTATCCTTTAACCCCTTAACGACCGGGGAATCCGGCCGCGGACGCGACTCAACGACCACGGAGCAAAAAATTTTTTTTGCTCCGTTGCGTTCCGGACTCCCCGAACGGCGTGCAGCCGCGGGGGGAGCCCGGAACTCGATGACGGTCATAGTACGTCATCGGTCGTTAAGTCAAATCGACCCTTGAAGTACTATGACCGTCAAGGGTCGTTAAGGGGTTAATCTGGAAACAGGAAATCCCACGACTGCTACTTTTAAGTCTCCAAAACATTTATTTTAAAATTCTATATTGTATCAAAATTAATGTAAAATATTAACTCTTTGATTGCCAGAGGTGTATGGGACACATTGAACTCTTGCTATACTGAATTGAATGATGTTTCTTAGTCATCTGACGTCTTCCTCAGAAATAACTCAGCCTAAAAAACACCTGCCCCACCTACTTCTCTATTTCTCTGCTCCAGGATGCAATGTGCTGAGAGTTATGGCTACTTAATGTTTTACTTACATCAGTTTCAGTGCACTGAATCCTGGAGCTGTGAAATATAGAATTAGGAGGGGGGTTAATTTCAAACTTACTGACCTCTTCTTCGAAAATCACTTCCCCAAATTAACTGAGAGTTCATTGCCTAGGTGTTCCTGGTGTTTGGTGGTATGAGGGCCTCTTGAGTCCTGCTATGCTTCAAAACCCCTTCCTATCAATGGGCCCCCATTTGGTTTCCGGCCACAGTGCCTTGCAATGGCTGCATCACCAGTAGTTCCACCACTGACTCCATATGCAATAAAATATCTTATACCTCTGTATGTGCCCAGGACACTGAAAGGGAAAACAAAAAAAAACTGTCAGGTCTATGACTGTATTTGGGTCACATGGAGACAGTCTATTCCATTAATTGTCTCCACTTTTCTCAAATTACGCAGTATATCATCTCCCCTTCTATCTACAGACATGATTTATAGCAGTTATTGTAACACCATCATGATTTTGCTGATGGATTTCCTAACAATGCTTAGCAACACTATTTTTTTTATTTCCAAAGTGATGTTGCTAAAACATTCATTAAACTTTCTCTTTAGCTTTTGCACTGAGCGATCCACGCACTGAATCATCATCTTAAGATAACTCACTGGTACAGGATCGTATATGATACTGTAGGGACTGGGACTTATCATGCAATGTACTCTGTGGTGCTTATTAAGCAGCCTATTTTTTAGCTCACAGCTTACTCATTTGTTGTTGCTATTGCTGTTTCTTTGTTCTGATTGCTGCCTTAGCAGTATAATTTTCATGTTGGACTACAGCACTTTGAGAGAACTGAGAACCAGACAATTCGATAAGATGGAGGGACTTTATAGGTCTTCTTAAACAACTGGATATTTTTTTTTAATGTAAAAAAGGGAAAGGTGTGAATTGATTTATCTTCAAAATTACTAAAAATGCAGTATTATACCCAGGGCCATGTCCCACAGATTGTTTGATACATGTCCCTCCTTAGCTCAGTTTTCTTGTTTACTTGGTCCCTGATCCCTGGAGGGATATCTTCAGGGTTCTTTACTTGGTTTATGCTCTAACCTTTACACACCAATAATCATTCCACAAATTTTAATGCCTTTTCTACTGTCCTCTACTTGCTACACTAGTCTCAAGTTTTTGTTTTGGAACCTCTCTGTGAGGCACTTCCTAGACTTTAACATTAATATGGAGGCTGTTCTGGGTATTTTTTTTTCCATATATGCATTTATATGCGGAGGTAAGGCCAACTGTTGCGCCACCTGCTTTAGCCCCCAACCATTTGGGAATTCTTTGTGTAATTTCACCAGACCGTTTGGTCATCTTTGATGCTTCCTCTCCTCTGTTGTGAGGGAGAGGATGTGCCATGCTTTCAAATACCCCTGAATATCTAATCTCATACTATTGGCTTTGTTCTAGAATTTTGGTTTCTCTGTCGCCCCAATACAGGTTGCTGGTAACTCTGGGAGGTGATCCGCCCCTTTAAGTAGGCAGGAACATTTCTCTAAATGTATGCAGGGGGTAGAGCCTTCCCTCCCTCCTCAGCTGCATCCCAGCCTGCTAGCTCCAGAATGATTTGTTCCTGGGTGTGAACATCTCTCGTTAGTTTTAGTTTCTTTTTTATTTTTCAGATATGGAATACCACCATTAGGCGGGTTTCCATGACTGACAAATGCCCTTTCAAAGCGGCTTGCTCAGTGTCCAGGTGCTTTTTCGTGGACCTTTAAGCCCTGAAGGGGGAAAATCTTGGTTACAAGTACTTCCCCATGGATTACCCACTGAGGTAATTCTCACTACATGGTAACCTGAAGACAGAAGATCTGCAGGAGAGGTGAGCTACCCTTTGAGTGCTGCAGGTCCACTTGTCCCACAGTGCCCCTTCGTTGGGCTTGTATTTGGGAGTTCTCATTGCGCACTCCTGCACTCATTGGGTATATATGTATATATGTGTATGTCTGTTGGGTATTTGGAGCAGTTTATGTGGTAACTTAACCCTTTGTCTGTTGGTTTGACATGTTTAATGGGGTTTTATGACATTTTCCTTACTGGGCTAGTGTTTTCTTATTGTGTACATATGTTCACTGTATGTTTTTCATGTTTTAACATTTATAAAATTTAGTTACCGCGCCTTTAAGGCGTGCTTTACCGCATAGACACCATTGCTCCATTTACTCTCTATGGGTCTACACTGTTTGGGACGTATCTCTGGAACCGCTTCACACAGCAACTTCAGAGTGGGCTCATTTTAATTGTCTACCCTTGCTCTATCATCCGGTTTATAGTTCAAGTGTGTTGGGGAGCTTTGGGCACTGCTTTGGGGTACTTTTTGGGAAAAACTGCATTTCCCATGAGCGCTCGTTTTGTGCCTCTTTTCTGATTGGCTCCCGTCGCGGCAGCCATATTGTGAGCTTTTCTCAGCGAGTATCCTACGCAGGGCTTGGACTCTCCTTCTCTCCTCCGCAGATTAACCCTTAGCCTGCCAGATAAGTCTATATTTAGTGTTTCTGGGGAGAAATTTTAATCTCACACACTAAAATTGGGTGATTTATTGTACAGTTGGTTATTTTGACACTGTGAGTAAGTCTATACCGCTGGAGCTAGGGGCTAGACCTAAGACTAAGGAGGCTGGGGTATCAGTATCCCCCATTGCGCATTGCTCTTCCTGTCACTCAGGGCTGCCTAGGGAATTCTCTGGTCACTTATGCCCAGCATGCTCTGAAGGTCCTGACAGCAACCCAGAGCCTTCCAGCCATGCTATTGAGCCAGTTTGGGTACAAGAGTTTAAGGCTGTGACTAGGGATCTTATGTCCACTCTACAAATCTTTCCTTCCCCGGTACACTTCAATTATGGCAGACCCCCTCTACAATCAGAACCTCCCTGCCCAAACCGCAGGGGGCGCCTGATGTGTCAGATTCTTCTGAGGAAGAATTGTTGCAAGATTCAGATGTTGAGGATGGTGCAGTTATAGAGTCTACTAGGTGTGTTGGGGACCCCTTTGAATGTGATCCTGAACCCTCTGCTGAGGGCCTGATCAGAGCTGTATTGACCACACTCAACATTCCCTTGGTTCAGGAGGTTCCCTCTTATCCCTCTGATGTTTTTCAGGTGCCTGCAAAGCCCCTTACTTTTTTCCTCCTAACCCAACTCTTGACCATTTGGTTTCTGACGTATGGAAAAATCCATACAAGTCCTCTTCAGTGTTTAAAAAGTTTGCTAAACTTTATCCCTTTTCTGAAACAGAAATGGCTAAATGGGTTCATCCCCCTAAGGTGGATTCACCCATATCTAGACTGTCTAAATCTACTGCTTTGCCTGTGTCTGATGCTTCTGCGCTGCAGGATTGGACTGATAAGAAACTTGAGGTTTCCCTCAAGTCCATTTTTGCTTCTATTGGCACTGCTATGCATCCAGCCTTTGCTGTAGCACGGGTTAACCGGGCCATTGCGGTCTGGACTGAACAACTCACTATGGCGGTCTGTCAGGATGCGCCTACTTCGGAGAAATTGCGTCTCCTTGCTAATATTTCTGAAGCTCAACACTATGTTTCTGCTGCTGCCTTTGATGCCGTCCGCATGATGGCAAGGGCCTCCACTACCTCTGTGGTGGCTAGGCGTGCGCTTTGGCTTAAGATTTGGTCTGCTGACACTGCTTCCAAGAAAGTTTTGCTTTCTTTGCCTTCTCAGGATACTTCCTTTTTTGGATCTGAACTTAAGGAACTAATTAGCAAGGCCATAGGGGGTAAGAGTACTCTTCTGCCCTTGGTCTTTAAGAAAAAGTTACCGGCTAAGCATAACCGTCCCTTTCGTTCCTTTCAAACTGAGACACGTACGAGGAACCAGGTGCTTCCATCAGCTCCGCGTCCCTCCTCCAAGCCCAAGCAGCAATGGAAGCCCAAGGCCGCATCCAAGCCCAAGACTTCCAAGACTGTTTCGGCATGACTCACCGAACCCGGGTCCGCATCCTGCTGTGGGTGGTCGTCTCCACCTCTTTCGCTGGGTTTGGAGGATTCGGTGGCGGACCCGTGGGTTTTACAGGTGGTGTCAGAGGGATACAAGATCCCTTTCTTTTCCCTCCACCTTTTCGCTTTCATCTTTCTCGTTCTCCTCAGGACGTCGAGAGAAGCCGTCTGTTCGAAGACGCTATTCAGGCTCGTCTGGACAAGGATGTCCTGGAGCCAGTACCACTTTCAGACAGAGGTTCAGGATTCTATTCAAACCTTTTTGTAGTGACCAAGAAGGACGGCGGAGGCCGCCCTATTTTGGATCTGAAAGATCTCAATTCCTTTATAGTGAAGACTCACTATCGTCAGGAGTCTCTGCGCACAGTGATCGCTGCCATGTCTCCAGGGGAGTTCCTTGCTTCTCTGGACCTTCAGGATGCGTATTTACACATCCCAATCCATCTAGAGACCAGGCAATATCTGAGGTTTGCCTGCTCCTGAGGTCATTTTCAGTTTTAAGCTCTTCCATTTGGTCTGACAACAGCCCCCCAGGTTTTCCAACAGGTTATGGGGGCCTTGATATCCGTCCTCTATCAGGACGGCATCAGAGTGACTCCATACATGGACGACTTGCTTTTAAAGGCTGCGTCTGCGGACCTTCTTCATCAGCAGGTCCAAACCTGCATTCAAGTCCTTACACATCACGGTTGGATTGTGAACTTGGACAAGCCAGACCTGGTCCCGTCCCAGCGACTGGTCTTCTTGGGTGTTCTGTTCGATACTCAGAAGTGCATGGTGTTTCTACCGGAGGAGGTAGCCCATCAAATTGCTCAAAGAGTCTCAGTGGTCCTATCCCGCGATTGGATCCCGGTTCCGAAGTTGTCTTCTCTGGTGGGGAAGTTCATCTCCACGATAGAGGCAGTTCCATTTGCCATGGCACACACCAGGAAACTTCAAAGATTTGTGATACAGAAATGCAGGGACCGACCAGATCATCAGAAGCTATCAATCTCTCTTCCTCCTCATGTCGAGTTGAGCTTGCAGTGGTGGTTGGACCTTTCCAATCTTCTGAAGGGGAGATCCTTCCGGATTCCCTACTGGACCAAGGTCACGACAGATGCCAGCCTCTTGGGCTGGGGTGCTGTTCTGGGTCACTTCAGTACTCAGGGGAAGTGGTCCATGGAGGAGTCTCTTCTTCCCATCAATGTTCTGGAACTTCGAGCGATATTTCATGCTGTACGCCATTGGGAGTCTCAACTGGAGGACTGTCCAGTCCGAGTGGAATCCGACAATGCCACCGCCGTGGATTATATCAACAGACAGGGCGGGACAAGAAGTCTCGCCTCTTGGTTAGCGGTCAAGGCCATTCTGTCCTGGGCAGAGGTTCACGTTCCTGTCATTTCCGCAGTGCACATTCTAGGCATAGACAACATCATTGCAGACTTTCTCAGTCGTCACACAGTCGTCAGCGGAGAGTGGGAACTACATCCAGAGGTGTTTCAACTTCTAACTCAGAAATGGGGGGCACCCCTAGTGGATCTGATGGCAACCAGGCACAACAGGAAGGTTCCGATGTTCTGCTCCCAGTGGAGAGACTCTCTGGCCCTGGCTGCCGACGCACTGTCCATTCCATGGACATTCTCCCTGGCCTACATTTTTCCTCACCTTCCGATGTTGATAAGGGTGATACAGAAATTGAAAGTGGAACGTTGTCCAGTAATCCTTATCGCTCCGAATTGGCCTCGTCAGTCCTGGTATTCGGAGCTTCTGGCCCTATCAGTGGCGGAGCCCTTTCCGCTCCCCTCTCGTCCAGATCTTCTTCTACAGGGTTACCTGTGGAAGGAAGATGATCATCGGCACAATTTGACGGCCTGGAGGTTGAATCCTCGATTTTAAAAAAGAAAGGGTTTTCTTCTGCTGTGGTGTCTACTATGCTTAGTGCCCATAAGCCTGTTTCTTCCAAGATCTATCACCATGTCTGGTCGACATTTGTGTCTTGGTGTGCTGACAGAGATCTGTCTCATGACTTTCATCTTCCCACTGTCCTGGCTTTTTTGCAGGACAGTGTGGATGAGGGGCTCAGTCTGAGTTCTCTTAAGGTTCAGACTTTGGCGCTTTCTGTCTTTTTCCAGGAGCGCATTGCTGTCCTTCCTGATGTCAAGGGTTTCTTCCATGGCGTTGCTCATGTGCGTCCTGCCTTTCAGAGTCCGGCTCCTCAGTGGGACCTTAACTCGGTTTTGGGAGTTCTCCAACGTCCTCCCTTTGAGTCTTTGGCTACTATTCCTTTACATCTCTTGACGTGGAAGGTGGCTTTCCTTCTGGCGATTGTGTCAGTTCACCAAGTGGCGGAGTTGTAAGGTCTTTCTTGTAAACCACCTTATCTGGTGTTTCATAAAGATAAAGCGGTGCTTCGCACCTCTAAGGAATTCTTACCTAAGGTAGTCTCTGAGTTTCACATCAATCAGGAGATTGTGGTGCCCTCTTTGTGCCCTAACCCCTCCTCCAACAAGGAAAGGGATCTCCACTTGTTGGATGTGGTGCGTTGTCTCAAGTTTTATGTTCATCGCACTGAATATGTCAGGAAATCAGACGCTCTGTTCATCATACCTGAGAGTCCTAGGGCAGGTAGACCTGCATCCAAAGTGACTATTGCGTCATGGATCAAGTCCACTATTTGTAGGGCTTATGAATTGAGGAATAAAAATGTTCCCTTTCGGGTCATGGCTCATTCTACCAGGTCCATTGGGGCCTCTTGGGCCTATAAGAATCAAGCATCTGTTGATCAGCTGTGCAGGGCGGTCACTTGGTCCTCGGTGCACACCTTTTCGAAGCACTACCGTGTGGATGTGCTGGCTTCGGCTGACGCCAGATTCGGGAGGAAGGTCCTGGAGGCAGTCTTGTCTGTCTAGGATTTTCTTCTTCTCAGGTTCTTAGTGCTTCCTTACTGTTGAGCCCTGTTGGCTCTAGTTCGGTGTGCTGTGTTACAGTTCCTGGGGTGTTTTTACCCCTGTTTAGTGTCTGTTAACACTTCAGTTTTGTTGGGATCTCTGACCGGTTGGTTCATAGAGGTCCTGGTGACTTTGGGGGCCTTGCGCCTGGTCCTGTCCTTCTTCCCGCCTCTGGGAAACTCAATGGTTGGACATCCCAGAGTTCCCAGTAACCTGTATTGGACGACAGAGAAAAGAGGATTTTAGTCTTACCTGTTAAATCCTTTTCTCTTAGTCCATACAGGTTACTGGTCTCCCACCCTGTCAAGAGACCATGCTTGGCTCTCCTGTGGCAATACGTGGGAGTCCTTCGGGGCATGCTCACAGGAGTCTTCTTCTCGCCTATTACTGGTCAGTTATTAGTGTCTCAAATCATTCTGGTGCTAGCTGGCTGGGATGCAGCTGAGGAGGGAGGAGAGGCTTCGCCCTCTGTATACATTTAGAGAAATGTTCCTGCCTACTTAAAGGGGCTTATCGCCTCCCAGAGTTACCAGTAACCTGTATGGACTAAGAGAAAAGGATTTAACAGGTAAGACTAAAATCCTCTTTTTCCACTCCCTTTGACACCTCTCAGCAATTCATTAGTAATGGTGTGGATGAGCCCTTTAAATAGTTGTGCTTAATGTAATATTGAAGCATTCTTATTAACAGAGTTAATAAAGCTTCAGCTGAAGTGTCACTCTACTCACTGCTCTTTTTTATATTTTTACCCGTTATTCCCCTTTGTGGTTAATTTTCTGTTACTAAACTATTTGACATCCACTTGAATAGTGTGAGAATGTTTTTCTCATTTTGCCTGGTTGGATATCCCCCCCCCCCATTATTATATCAGGTAAATGCCAAATTTCTGGGACTTCTTTCCTTCTTTTTCTCTGTGTTAGGGGAGCCTGGGGAAAGAAGAATTTGCATAGGGAATGCTTTTCCTTTTCCCCTTTTTATGTCAACAGTGATAAGGATAGTTAATAAAAAAAGTTAAAAGGAATGTTAAAAAATAGCTTAACTGGTAGGTAACATAGTCAAGGACCCTGATGTGAGCTGTCACTAAGGGCAGATAGATACTAGAAGAGAGAAAGAGAGAGAGGCTTTTGTAAAGGGAAAAACATCACACACAATCAGTTCTGTTGTATACTAGTATACACTGTTACAAAACAGAAACACTAGTTTAATAATGTCCAGCATATGTACTAGGGGCAGGGGGAGAGTGAAAGGAATAGGAGCAGTGCATGGATGTGTTACTAAAGTGGTAGTCTAAAAACTGACTGCAGCCATGGTTGCTGCAGTGTGTGCAATAAATGATGAAGATCATTCTACTGAGGAGGCTGTTTGTCAAACTCCTATAAAAGGATCCACCACCAGTATTAATATTAATACACCATCCTAAAGATTTTGTAACAGTTTGTTTGATACTCAGACACAGTAGGTTTGGATAAAACACAGTTTTATTGAACAGTTGCAGTAAACAATAAACCTCACAGGTCCAGTAATATATGACACAATATAGTACTGACACAGGACAGGTGATAGATAGCTGGTGGACTGGCACCTACCCCGAAGGGTTAACAACGCTCAGACCAATGTCGACTGCACGATCAGGTGAACTGTCTGAGGCGCCCAGAGTAAACCCAACCTCAGCATAAAATGCAGGAAGAGGTCCAGAGTATCGTGGTGCACGGATGGAAGGAACACACCAGCAATGTCGCCTGGGCGATACTGACAATAACAGAGACTAGACTGCAAGCGTATACTGGTTCAAGGTACTGTCCGGAGACAGAGAGGATCCTGAATAACAACCCCAACCGGGGACCGGATGGGGCATTAGCAGGAGAGAGGCACGGTCAAAGAAGCCCAACCAGGCCGGGTCGGTACACAGGCAGAAACGTCAGCCAATCCGAGTCTGTACACAGAGCAGGAACAGCAGCCGGGCCGGGTCGGTACACAGAGCAGGAGCGTCAGCCAATCCGAGCTGGTACACAGAGCAGGAACGAGTTGCAGAGTAGTCAGGCAGTCCGGGTTGGTGCACAGGCAGGAACAAGATGCAGAGTAGTCAGGCAATCCGGGTCGGTACACGGCGATCACACGAAAACAGGAACAAACGCTGGTAACGGAAACACCACGAAAGGGCACCGGAGAAGTGACAAGACACAGTATTTAAGGACAAATACTGGGCAGGACAAAGTCACTTCAACCAATAGGCGTAAGCAGGAGTGGAAACTGACAGAATGTCGCCAGCATAGCACGGGCACTGTGATAGATTTACTATACCTAGAGGCTTTCTTTTCTCATAAACTGTCCCCTTCAGAAAGGAATTACAATGTCACTGGTAGATAACTTTTGGCCATCAGTCTTGCCCTTGAAGAATAGAACCATTTGTGAGAAGGTGCTAAATCCCCTTTTACCACCTTCATTGAGTATCTGAACTTAGAATACCTCAGAACAGCTAAGAGATTACATGCAGAGCAGGCCAGATGGGCTATATTATTTTCCTGTTTCTGATTTAATCTTTCCTACCATCCAGCTTCTTGAATTGGATCTCCAGGTCTCTGAAGACACTAATTTGGCTCCTGTCCACTTTCTTCCCACATGCATGGATATCTATGCCCTGACAAAATCCTGCCCTGCAGCTAAAGCAGAATTGTCTAAACAACCCCTGCACGCCAAGGACGGACTTATGTTCTTCTGAAATCATGTGTTTATTGCTGCTGCTGTATGGATAGAGGTACTGCAGCTCTTCCACAATGAAAACACAGGACATGTCTTAGCTTAAGTGGAGACTAAACCAGGGATATATATTGACTGTGCTCCAGAAAGGAAGTTGAATGTAGGAACAACACCAGTTCCCTAATGAGTGGAAGACTACTAGCTATACGCAGTCCCCTGCGTGGCTGAGTAAGAAGCATAGTGAGGAAGGCATACAGGAAGAGTCCCCAGGACTGATTATAAGCAAATATGTGTATATGTGTGTGCTCTAGAATAATTGCCTGATTTTAAAGAGCTGATTAATTAATTTGTTCCTATTTCTAACCCACCAAGCATTCAATAGTGCATTTATTATGCAATGCACATACTTATCTAGTGCCTACAAACATATGTGCACATGCACAAATACACACACAAGTTAATGCTTAATTTCAAAATTTAAACATGGAAAAATGTTTCTGAGAGTTTAAGTGCAATATATTTTGTGGTGGAGCTGTTATGCTGTCACTGTCCACAGCTCTCCTTACACTATAGTAACAACAAAAACACCATAAAATGGAATGTCAACAAAATTGTTGTACTCCAACTGTCACAAAACTATTTATCTCTGCTATAACTTTTCAGTTAAGCATCTCCCAGCAGTGAAAATACCCTTGTTTTAATATGTATTAACAATTTTGGTGTCTGAGAAGAAACACCAAAATATTCCACACAAGTGAGACCTGAATTCTCTATGACATGTAATTAACCTTTTTGGGTCAAAACATATTCAAGTTTAAACTAATCATTTCCAAAGATAGCATACTGTTTCCAAACATAGCATACTGACTAACAAGGTGACACGTTTTTGTGTTACATGATTTTCACATTGAAATCTTTATCCTAGCAATGTCAAGCACAGTTATACCTCTTTCCCATGGTTTGAATATCCCTCCACCTGCCCTTCTCTAGGTTTTCACATGTATTGCTTGGAGCAGCACTGCAGATGAGGCCTACATATAAAGCCTCACAATCTTGCATCTCGTATGTCAGTGCTTCATTGTATTTCCATCCATCATACTATATGTTACATGGTTTTCATTTGTCCTATTCTCCTGAAATGTTTTTGATAAGTTTCATTGTATCAGTGAACAGGATGAGTCTTTGAGCCATAAATCATTTCCTGGAGATACTAAGCAAATCATTTTGCTCTTCTTGGTAAACTAATATGCTATATGGGATGTTTTATAGGATGAAGGCAAAAAATATTAGAAATAATAACATTAAGGGCCTTATGCAGAAAGCGGAAAATGAACAATTACGAAGCAAACCAACTGCACCAGGGCGGGGGGGGGATAAAAATTCTCATTGATTTAAATGATTAAACCCTCGAATTCTAGAGGTCTTCGATGTACTGTCTTTTATAACTATCTTTACTATAAGTGTGACAAATCCAATTTCAATCAGTGGGAATTTGGGGTATTTTTATTTGCCCCTTATTGTGCAGTTGGTTTGCCTCAGAATTGCTCATATTTTGTTTTCTGCATAGGACTCTAGGGGGGAGATTCACGAAGCGGTGATAAAGAGGTGGTAAAGCGGAGATCACTTCTTCAGTTTATCACTTCTCCAGTTCCTATGTTATTCTCTGGCGTCTATCTCTAATATCTCCAAAGTTGAAGAAATCTTACTGCAGAGGCTCCATAGACTAACATAGGAACTGGAGAAGTGATAAACTGAAGAAGTTATTTCCACTTTATCACCTCATTATCACTGTTTAGGGAATCTCCCCCTAGATATCAACTTTATAAGCAATGGAAAAGTATATTTTTTGCATTGCGTACCCCTCTGGCGCTCATAGAGTTAAAGAACCCACTGAGTCCCCAGGCATTGATTTTGTTGGTATTTGGTATTTTGTTGGTATTCCTTATAAAGGAGGAAATGGCAAAGAAAAAAATGCATTCAAACTATTTAAGTCTGCAGGAACTGAACATTCTTTCTTAAAATACAGGGAGTGCAACAAAGATTGCAAAAAGGCAATTAGGGCAGCAAAAATAGATAATGACACTCGAATTGCAAGGGAAAGCAAGACTAATCCAAAAATGTTTTTCACATATATAAATAGCAAAAAACTTAAAGGGATAGTAATGTTTCATAATAAAAGCAGCTCTAATTAATCATCATAGTATTTGGACTTTGGAGAGTGTTATTTCAATTCTGTCAGAGTTGTAGTTCCAGAGTAATTCAATGACAAAATGTCCCCCTCCCGCCCCTTTTACTGATGTCACACTGTTCAGCCAGAGCAGAAGGGAGGTGCCCAGGTAGACTGCAGAGAGGGACAATCTTCAATTAAGATAAGGGAAAAAACCTGAAAAGCTTATCAAGGGGGGCAGGGCTTTCCTTGTTCTCATAGGAAGAAGATTGTCCCCTTCTGTTATCTGTCTGGTCTATGGACTGCATTCCACATCTGAGAAGAGACGGCTTACACTAGGTAAAAGGGGCGGGAAGGGAAACTTTGCTTGTGACTATCTCATAAACCATAAAGGTTTGAGAGATAAGACTTATATCATTCTTCATGTTTTTTTAATGCCTACAAAATAAAATAAAGTTAAAACGAAGTATTACTATCCCTTTAAGAGAGAGTGCATTAGACCATTCAAAAATTAGATGGGTGAGCTGATTAGTGAGGATAAGGAAAAGGCCGATGTTCTAAACACTTTCTTTGCATCAGTATATACAAGGGAGCAAGGAATGGTAGAAGAGCCTCCACACGTAACATATAAAACAATACAATTAACAGATATTGGGTTAACTCAAGAAGATGTCATGGGTAGACTGAACAAAATTAAGACTGACAAAGTACCGGGTCCTGATGGTATACATCCAAGGGTTCTTAAGGAACTCAGTGCAGTGTTGGCAAAACCCCTCTTTAAAGATTCTCTCACCACAGGCTCAGTGCCACAAGATTGGCAAAGAGCCAATGTAGTGCCTCTATTTAAGAAGGGAACTAAAACAGGACCTGGAAACTATAGACCTGTGAGTTTGACCTCTGTAGTGGGAAAACTGCTAGAAGAGATAATAAGGGACTATATTCAGGATTACAACACAAAAAAATAAGATCATTAGCAGGAATCAACATGGTTTTATGAAGAATTGATCATGCCAAACTAACCCTTTCAGCTTCTATGAGGAAGTAAGCAGCAACCTTGATAATGGCAAGGCAGTTGACATAGTATATCTAGACTTTGCAAAGGCATTTGATACAGTGCCAAACAGAAGGCTGGGGTATAAAATAAGGAAATTGGGACTAGGAGATAACCTTTGTAATCGGATACAGAACTCTCTGAATGATAGGGAACAGTGTGTGGTTGTAAATGGACAATTCTCCAATACAATTAAAGTGGAGAGTGGAGTACCTCAGGGTTCAGTATTAGGTCCGCTGCTTTTTAACATGTTTATAAATGACCTAGAAATAGATATAGAAAGCAAATTATCGATATTTGCAGATGACACTAAATTATGCAGGGTAATACATTCAGAACAGGATAATTGCTCTCTGTAGAGGGATTTATATAAAATGGCAGATTGGGCAAACAAATGGAATATGAAGTTTAATGTGGCGAAGTGTAAAGTCATGCATTTGGGAGGAAATAATCCCAAGGCTACTTATAAACTTAATGGAATCATTTTAGGGGACTCGTTGCTAGAGAAAGACCTCATTATCCTTGTCATCTACAAACTTGGAAACAGTGACCAGTGTCAAACAGCAGTAGCAAAGGCAAACAAAATCCTGTCTTGCATAAAAAGATGTATTGAAGCAAGAGTGGATAACATTATTTTGCCATTGTATGAATCATTGATAATACCTCACCTTGAGTATGCAGTGCAGTTTTGGGCACCAGTTCTGAAAAAAGCATATACTAGAACTAGAGAGGGAACAGCAAAGAGAAACAAAATTAATTAAGGGAATGGAGGACTTGACATATGAGGAACGACTAGACAAACTTGGTTTATTTACTCTAGAGAAAAGACGACTGAGAAGAGACCTTATCACATTGTACAAATATATGAGAGGTCAATACAAGGATCTCTGCGGTGAACTATTTATTCCAAGGTCTGATCAGATGACCAGGGGACACCCCTTGAGATTAGAGGAAAGGAGGTTTAGACTTCAGCAGAGGAAGGGATTTTTTTTACAGTGAGGTCTGTTAAATTGTGGAATTCTGTGCCCAAGGAGGTGGATGTGGGAGATACAATGGATACATTCAAAAGAAGAGTAGATACATTTCTTTCCAAAAGGAACATACAGAGTTATACTGTTTAACAGTAGGCAGAACAGGAAGGTCTGATAAAGACTAACTTACTTGGTAGTAGGAAAGCTATAAAATTACTGGGGTATGAGGAGAAGGTTGAACTTGATGGACTTGTGTCTTTATTCAACCTAATTTACTATGTTACTATGCTCTTAATCAGTGGGTAAAATACACCATAGCACTCTTCCATGCCTTCTTGGCTTAGGAGAAGAACATGGACTGGATGATTAGACCTCGAGACCTACTTGGGATTACTAGTGGGAATTTCCCAGTTAGGAATACTACTTATCCCCTTAACGACCGGCCGCGCAAGCACGTGGCGGTCACTAAAGTACCATGGTGCTTTTTTTTTAATTTCGATTCTGGACTCCCCGAAAGGCGTGCAGCCACGGGGGGAGCCCGAAATTCCATGACGGTCATAGTACGTCATGGGTCGTTAAGGGGTTAAAATAGTTGGTGCGTGATAGTTGAACTGTTGTTTATATTAGTACATCCAAAATAGCCAATTAAAGTTTTATATATGCCTGAGCAGTATTTGAGACTGTCACGGCAGAAATAACGATACTGGAGTCAGTACTACTTAACCAAAGCTTTATTAGGAAACACACATACAGGCAACGGTACAGTAGAGTACAATGCAACACGGATCGCAGCAACGACTACTCTTCTGTAGTACAAAGAACTGAGCCCAAAGGATAGTAAGGAACGACTCGACTCAGGTCCGCACCGGAGCTCCACTACAGGTCCGCACCTGTACGACAGGGTACCAACAAGAAAGTGCGACAGGTCCGCACATGTACAGACTAAGGGATAAGGAAGGATAGCACCACAGGTACGCACCTGTACTGACGAGGATAGGAAGGAAGGTATCAGTAGCGACTCTGCTCAGGACCGCTCCAGAGCTATACTACAGGTCCGCACCTGCACCGACAAAGGTAGGAATCGCCCGACAGGTCCGCACCTGTACTAACAGAACCCAGGATCATAAGAGGCCACTAGAGCTACCAAGGTACCCATCAGCTATCCCCTGGAGCGTTTGTATGCTGGTTGCGCAGTTGACAACCATAGGTAAACCAAGGTAGATAGTGATATATATGAAGGCAAGGGTGATAGGAAACACCGAGCAGTAGGTCAGATCCAGGAGGCAACAGGACCAACCAGCGTAACGCACAGAACGGGAAGTCAGGTAAAGCCAAACGTAAGCACCAGAACAGATAGTCAGCCAGGCCTGGGTCATACACAGAGAGGGTAGTCTACCAGAGCCGCAGATTATGCACCAGAATGGTTTTCAGACAAGCCAGGATCATACACAGAGCGGATAGTCAGAACAAGCCAATGGTCATAACCAGAACGGATTAGTCAGCACTACAACCTCCCAACCTCACTGGAAACCAAGAAAGGGCAACTGAGAGTGGTGTCCAGTGGGTTATCAAGACCAGCCCCCCGGAAGAGGAGGAGACCAAAAAAGTGTGCATGTCCCTTTAAATGCAGATGTGCGTCTAGCTTGGACGCGCGCCAAAGCACACTGTGAACCCGCCGGAAGAGGCTGCGGCTAGGCTGCCGGGTAGTGGAACGGCCCGCAGCTGCCGCCTACCCAGAATGCTGGCTGAACCTGCAGGTAAGGTAGCGGTCGGCTCGGCAGCCGCTGCTACTATGACAGAGACACAACCAGGAGTACATGTCCTATGTATTGGTTTCAGGTCATTGGGTGATAAAGGGCATAGTTTAGAAGGAAGAGTAATATTTCATTTGAACTTTTTTTTTTAATAATATGTACTCACGCTTTATGTAGCAGCTCTCTTTATCTTTTTATTCTAAATACCTTTTATGAGCGATTTTAGCTTTTCTTCTCTTTCCACATTCAGTTACAGGAGCCTACCTGCAGGCAATAAAAAGAGTCCATGACTCAACTATATATTCAATGGATCTCAAGAACTTTGTGTGCATTTCACGGTAATCGATTGTGCTGGAGGTTCACTGGACAGAACTGAGAGTGAACTGCACACAGTTCTTATAATCTTTTGCAGATACAGTTGCGTTGCAGAATCTTTTTATAGACTTCAGAGAGAGTGCTAACATTACTGGTACAAGAAACACACAAAGAAAATGAAAGTCAGTGGGAAATTAAATTAAAAGGAACAGCTATACCTGTGTTAAACTGTACGTATTTTGCAATATGTAAAGTTTAATTGCCTGTACTTTTTGTTTATTTACTATATTTACACCTATTCCTGTAGATTTTTAAATCAGTATTCAGGGCTCCTCCCTCAAGATTTCTCTAGTGAGAGGATCCTGCTATGACCATATATATAGATATCATCAACTCTTTACGGTGATTACCTCAGGCAATTAGTAAAGGAGCCAACCAGGAAGGATGCTATACAAATGGAGACTTGATTTCTGATGTGACTGTAGAGGAATATCAATCTTTCAGCCAATTTTACATTGTATTATATTGTTTGTAAGACCAATAAATTTGTTATATTTTATATTTGTTTTTTTTCCCGCATATACAAATTGGGAGTACGTTCTACACTCTTTTGATTCATGTTGTCTGTTGAGAGGGTTTACTTTTAAAAGGTTGCACGCAAAAGAGCGTGCGACCAAATGACAAACCATGTCACCTGGATGAAAATGTCAGCATGAGAATCTCGCACTGCATGACAGCGCGAGATTCTCATGTTGATTATTAAAAGGTCGCATGAAATAGCAAGAAGTTACAGAAGGAGAGCGAACTCCCTGGCAGTACCATTTAACCCTTTTTGCCCAATTCCCATCCCATCATGCTGCCCCGGCTGGGTTTACTTGTAAAAGGTCACATGTGTCATATAGAAAATATTAATTTTGTCCTCAGCAAAGCAGTCACTGCCACTGCAACACAGGAATATGAAAAACAGCATGTTGCCCTGACTCTTTAACTACCGTGAATAGCGCTGGGGCAGCATGATGGGATAGAGGAACATCTTGAAAGCATGATGTTTCTCATATTCCTGTGTTGCAGTGTCAGTGACCGCTTTGCTGAGGACAAAATTAATATTTTCTACATGACACAGCCAGGGCAGCATGATGGGATAGGTATTGGGGCAAAAAGGGTTAAACAATCTTGCTATTTGATGCAACCTTTCAATAACCGACATGAGAATCTCGTGCAGTCATGCAGTGTGAGATTCTCATGTTGATATTTTCATCCAGGTGACATGGTAAGTCTATCATTTGGTCGCATGCTGTTTTGCTTGCGACCTTTTAAAAGGATACCGTTGAGAGCACCCCTACAATTTATTTTGGTGTGTTTCTGGCATTGTCTTCTTTCTTCTTTTTTGAGGTGAACAGCACTTATTCCAGTGAGGAGCAGCTGTGTAACCATTCATATCTGTGTGGAGGTAGTGAAATATCCTCCACAAGCTGTATCACTCTTATGTTTTCGCAAGAAGCCACAACTATATGTGAGTAAGGAATACTTTGAGTTAGTAGGATATATATATGCCCCTTCTGTTTATGTGTTTCCTATCAATTACTGGGGTTTAATATAAGGACACAGGCTAAGTCGCACCACACTGAACAAAGGATTTAAATTTGAGATTTTTTTCTAGCATGGAAACATATTTAGGTAAGTCTTTGATAGATCTTTATATGGAATTCAGGAGAAATGGGATTATCTGAAATGTGTTTTATTGAAGGCAACAGAGCATTACATTAATAGTAACACTAAATATGTAAATAATAATATACATATATATATATATATATATATATATATATATATATATATATAATTAGTACTGTGCAAAAGTCTTAGGCAGATGTAAAAAATGCTGTAAAGGAAGAATACTTTCTTGGTAATAGTTTGGTTATCAATTAACCAAATGCATAGTGAGTGAAGAGAAGAAAAATCTAAATCAAATCAAAACAATATTTGGTGTGACCACCCTTTGTATTCAAAACCACATAAATTCTTCTAGGTACACTTACACAAAGGGATTTTGTAGGCATATTATCAGGTATATTATTCAACAATCATACCAAACAGGTGCTAATGATTATCAATTTAATTTGTGGGTTGAAACAAAATCATTAACTGAAACAGAAACAGCTGTGTAGAAGGAATAAAAATGGGTGAGGAACAGCCAAACTCAGCTAACAAGGTGAGGTTGCTAAATGCAGTTTAATGTCAAAGGTCATACATCAAGGCAAGACTGAGCACAGCAACAAGACACAAGGTAGTTATACTGCATCAGCAAAGTCTCTCCCAGGTAGAAATTTCAAGGCAGACAGGGGTTTCCAGATATGCTGTTGAAGCTCTTTTATAGAAGCACAAACAAAGAGGCAATGTTGAGGACCATAGACGCAGTGGTCAGTCAAGGACACATCATGCTTACTTCTCTGCACAATCGGAAGATGTCCAGCAGTGCCATCAGCTCAGAATTGGCAGAAAACAGTGGAATCCTGGTACACCCATCTACTGTCCAGAGAAATCTGGTCAGAAGTGGTCTTCATGGAAGACTTGCAGCCAAAAAAGCCATACCTCAGACGTGGAAACAAGGCGAAGCAACTCAACTATGCATGAAAACACAGAAACTCTGTACTGATGAGTCAAAATTTGGACTATTTGGCTGTAGCAGAAGGCAGTTTGTTTGCAGAAGGGCTGGAGAGTGGTACACGAATGAGTGTCTGTAGGAAACAGTGAAGATGGTAGAGGTTCCTTGCAAGTTTGGGATTGCATTTCTTCAAATGGAGTTGGGGATTTGTTTAGAATTAATGGTCTCCTCAGTGCTGAGAAGTGCAGGCAAATACTTATCCATCATGTAATACCATCAGGGAGGCATCTGATTGGCACCAAATTTATTCTGCAGCATGTCAACGACCCCAAACATAGATCCAAAGTCATTATGAACTATCTTCAGTGTAAAGAAGAACACGGAGTCCTGGAAGTGATGGTATGGCCCCCACAGAGCCCTGATCTCAACATCATCAAGTCTGTCTGGGATTACATGAAGAGAAAGAAGCAACTGAGTCTGCCTAAATCCACATAAGAACTGTGGTTAGTTTTCCAAGATGTTTGGAACAACCTACCTGCCGAGTTCCTTAAACTGTGTGCAAGTGTACCTAGAAGAATTTATATATTTATTTATTGCGACAATGTCAGAGGAGTAGTAGTGGAAGGAAGATATCTAGGACCCCGAATCGTACACTGTTTATACCCACTTTAGGCTTTAGAAAGAAAACTACATTTCCCAGCAGGTAGCACTGCAGGTAAGGGATAGTTAGGAGCCACACCTAACCTTAATTGGGAAAAGATGGTTTTAAAAGGTCAGAGCAAGAAAGGCTCTGGTCTTTCTCCCCTTTGTCTGGTTTCTCTGCTGGTTGCAGAAAGGAAAAGAGCTACACTAAAGGTATTCAATTGGAATTGAAAGTGGTGTATTTTCATGCTATGTTGTGATTTTTGCTGTGCCTGGTAAGTGGGTTTAGCCACCCAGCGATAGTCAGGGATTGACTCTGTTTAAGAGAGTGCTCTGGTGAGAGCTAGGATTTATTTTCTGTTGTTTGTTTATTTTGAGTTGCTGTAAGAAAATACACAGTTTTGGACTGTACAATAAACAGGGCTTATAATTTTAAGTCCTTTGCTACTAGCCAGACCTGAATAGTTATTAGCCACTGCAAGCCAAAACATACCCACCAGGGCTGAATTTCTACTCGCCAGGGCTAAATTTTCACTCGCCATTGACTAGTGGCGAGTGGAAATTTTGAGCCCTGCAATAAACATTGTTAACCCCTTAACAACCAGTTGATCCGCGCCGCGACTGAAGCACCACGGAGCATTTTTTATATTTCTTTTTCCGGTTCCGGACTCCCCGAACGGCGTGCAGCCGCGGGGGGAGCCCGGAACTCCATGATGGTCATAGTACGTCATGGGTTGTTCAGTCAGATCAACCCTTGACGTACTATAACCATCAAAGGTCGTTAGGGGTTAAAGTGACTTCTAGATTCTGTTATTTATAGCCCTAGAAGACTGTGAGAATTTATCACAATTATATATATATATTATTGTGCAAAAGCCTTAGGCAGGTGTGAAAACAATTATGTAAAGTAAGAATGCTTTCAAAAATAGACATGTTAATTTATTTTTATCACTTAACAAAATGATAGTGAGTAAACGGAAAAAAAATCTAAATAAAATCAATATTTGGTGTGACCACCCTTTGTCTTCAAACCAGCATCAATTCTTCTAGGTACACTTGCACTAAGTTAGGGATTTTGTAGGCATATAGTCAGGTATATGATTCATATGATTATAAATTTAATATTGATTTGATTTAGTCAAGTTTCAGCTGCAATAACTGTTGAATAAAGCAACTCTCGTCAGTGGGAATACCCGCTACAGTACATATTTTTTTACACATTATGTGTTACTATCCCTTGAAAGATGTTAGTAAAAAAAGAAACCACTGTGGTACTCCACAGAAGTGGCAAATAAAGTAGAGGAGAAAAAACAGTAGCATTTAGGAAATATAAGCACACTCAAAAGGAGTTAAATAGCTATCTATACAAGATCAAGCTGAATGAGGCTAAATGCATTATTACATGCACCAAAGCACAGGCATAGGACAAAATTGTCTAATCAATAAAAACAGGAAACAAACATTTTTTTTTATCTATAAGTGAAAGGAGGAAAATGAAACAAGGAATAGTTAGACTGAATAGATGGGAGAGATATAAATGAGGTTAACGGTCTAGATGACTGCCTCAGTGAATATTTTTGTTCATATTTTACAGAAGAAGGTGAAGGAAAGCACCTCTGTTAGAAAAAAGAATAGCAAGACATGTGTAAGTACACCACTTACTACAGCCCAGCTTGAAAAGGTTCAATTCACAACTCTCTGCATTCTGTCATTTAACCAGTTCTCTGTCTATGCACAAATATCACATCCCATGCCGAAGCATTTTAATTTTTGTAGCATCCTGTTGTGAGGCACAGTTTCAATGGCTTTTGCAAAGTACAAATAGTTTCCCTAAAATGCAGATGGATTATGTCACCTCATCTTCTATCTATATATAAAAGAATAAGCCTCATTGCATAATTTATGGTACCTCACAAAAAGAACATAATTTATGTCTCCTCAGAAAACAAACACACATTGAACAGAATGCCTCATTACATAATTTGTCTCATCAGGAGACACAACTCCCATTGGGTGATTCAATGGGGGCATGTTTATCATACAGGGAGTTGGCCTGCCCCCTCCAGCCCGCCCACCATTATCCAACTGACAAAAAAAATATAGCTGCCACTCGCTCCTGAAGTAGGGGATATCAATAGCTTCTCCTGGTCCACACACACTCTCACTCAGGATCATGACCCCACAAACACACTGTTTCACCTACCACAGATAATTGTAACCCTCCATACACTCTGTTTCAGTGTAATGTTTCCATAAAATACAAACTCAGGGATAGACTTAATAGCAACTCTTTTATTTAACTCTTTTCATCTCTTCAACTGTCTGTTTTCAACTGTCACTCCACCACTTCCTGCTTCCCGCCCTTTCTCCTTAAAGGGAGAGAGACACTTTGCTGTATGTTACAGAGGGCAAGCCTCAAACACCACTATCTATTTGTTCCCTCAGCATATTGCTACGCTGCCTCAACTGAAGAGCCACTGTGTGTTATATTGCTATTTTACCATAACTTAACCCTTTGAGTGCCAGAGGGGTACTCATCGCATTGCAAAGCAATGCGTTGCTGACCCCTCTGGCACTGAAAGGGTTAAGTAAGGAGGAGTTACTGCTCCCATTGGGTGATTCAATGGGGGAGTGATTTAAATCATGCAGGGAGTTGGCCTGTCTCCACTATCCAGCCCGCCCACCACTATCCAAGTAACTGAAAAAACAAAATGGCTGCCACTCGCTCCTACACCACAGACACAAACATCAGGCAAAACACACACACACTCTCACTCACACTCACACCCCGGGAGCCAGCACGATCCACCTTCTACCATAGTATGTGCAATTACCACATGCATTTCAACTACATGAATGAATGACACTCACTCACACTCACTCACAACTCGGAGCCAGCACGATCCACCTTCCACCATAGTATGTGCAATTACCACATGCATTTCAACTATACAATGACACATAAGTCACACCCTTATGACTCACTTCTGTGTTTGTGTCTCTGTGTGTGCCTGTGTGTTCCTCACTGTGGGTGTTGCATATCTGTATCACACTCTATGTGTCTGCATGTTATGCATTGCACGTATGTGTGTATGACTGTGTCGCTCTTTATGCATCTCAGTGCATGCGTGTGCATTTGCGTGTGTGTCTCTGCGTGTGTTTGTCTTGCATCCATGTGTGTGCATTAATTCCCTATATATCCTGACGGGCAGCGCCGCCCCACATTGCTAGTATTAACATATTAAAACTGATGTCCATCAAAAAAGGTGTACTGTGTTGTTGTCAAGCTTGTTAAATAAGTGTATATATCCATTGATATTCATTTTATTTACTGGACATGTTAACAGTTGGATGCCAGAGGCACAGAACATCCATTACTCCAAATTGTTTTCCTGTAACCCAGTGTTTCTCAACCAGGGTGCCGTGGCACTTTGGTGTGCCACAGACATCCACTTAGGGTGCCCCATTGTGTCTATAATGCTTTGACAAAAATATGATTGTAGACTTCCAAATGTACATTTAAGGATATTACTATGCACAATATGTTTATTTTAGTTCTGAGGTGTAACAATAACGCTATATTTGTGTATTTGTAGCATTCATTACACCCATGACAAATTATATAAAATGATAGGGGTGCCCCAGATATGCCAGACTGCATGTTAGGTGTGCCTTGAGCAAAAAAAAAGCTTGAGAACCACTGCTTTAACCTAATGCAGTAGTATTTTAAAGCAGCTTTGTGTCACTCATTTAACCTCATTTTTTGTACAAGAATTTTACAGGAACGATACTTTGAGATTGTCTTTTGTTTTCAGTTATGGCCTGGATATCTGCCTCAGAAGGGTAAAAGGCCGAGTTGACCCTGCCAGGACTAGAACATACAACCCCTGAGGTTTGAACATATTCTTCAGCTGGTGCATTAATCAAATGAGCCATCTCACCTGAATGTCTCATTGTTTCCCTTCAGTCACAACCAGGTTTTGCAAAAAAAAAAAAGCAAGATGATTGTACCTGGAAACTTCCATTTCATTATACTATCAGTTTGCTGTCTACTAAGTCCACTGGTTTGGCTTATAGTGGATCAGGTTGATAGATTAATGGGAAGGGCTGGCCATAACCTGGCTGTAACGGTACACTTTAGTGCCAACGACAAAATCTGTGGATGATGGAGAACCATTAAGAATGGCTTCTGAGATTTAGGGCAAAAGTTTAAGCAAAGGACTTTTTAAGGTGGCATTTTCTAAAATTCTACCTGTCTCATGCACTACTGTAGGAAGACAATGGGAGAAAAGGGAGTAAAAGGGATAGTAATATTTAAAATGTAAAAAAATATATGTTGTAGGGTTTTCCCCCTGAGTAAAACAAGTGCACTCCCACTGCTGAGAGATATTTTATTAAAAAATTATAACAGCTCAAACTTGCTCTGGTCTGTAGACCATAAATCTCCATAGGATGGTGTAGCAACAGCACCACTGTAAATTTTCAGGCCACTGTGATACTGCACCTAAAAAATTCAAGTTTGAGCTGTTATATTTTTTTAATAAAATATCTCATAAGTGGGAGTACCCTTGTTTTACTCAGGGAGATAAACCCTAGAACATATATTTTTTTACATTTTAAGTATTACTGTCCCTTTAAATGCATGTCTAAATACTTTGTATAAGCAGGAGGTTTTGTTTTGTTTTCTAGAGCACTGGGTTACTTTTTTCCCCTTGGGCATTCTTTATAGTTGGGATGGATTCACCTTAGTGGATGGTGGGCTTCTGTGCTAGGGTGTAGGTTAGATATAAGCATTGAGGAAACTTTAAATCAGGAAGGGGGAATGAAACAATAGACAATGAAGGAGAGTATAGTAGAGGAAATGGGTTTATAGAAGGGGAATGGTGGGGGTGAATGATGGGATAAATGTAACTGATTGCATTGAATAAGCATTATGGTCTTCTAAGTATTATTGAAAAACGCTTGGATGATACACATGATTGATCAGTTAGCCTTGAGGGATATGAACTATTTAGGAGTGATATTGTAAACAAAAGAGGAGGATGGGGTATGCCTTTATGTAAAACAACCCTTACCACCAACTATGAGGTAAGATATTAATGAAGGTCAATGAGAATGTAGAGGCCCTGGAGGTTGACATACACAGTGGAGGCAAACATAATAAACATTTTGTTGATAGGTATTTGCTACAATAACCTAATATTGGGAAGTTTGAAAAATCCCAACAGCTACTGCACATGGAAAAGGCTTCTTAGTTAGAAAATGTAATCATTTTGGGAGATTTTAACTACCCACAACTTCACTGGAAAACAAATGTATTACCTATGCTTAATAACAACTTTTTATCCCAACTAGTAAAGAAGCCAAATAGTCTTGGTTGACACAAATGATTCTGAAATGGTATACAGTCTGCAGGTAAGTGAGCATCTGAGCAGCATTCACCTTGATAGGTTACAAGAAATCCTTGGTCATGATAAAACAATGGCTGACATATTATGTTCTTCTGGCTATACAAAAGAAATGGACACTTACTTTTGTGCATTTAATGACCTAATAAAGACAAAGTACAAACAAGACTGGAAGGAGTTTACATGAATAAAGCACATGGACCTGGTGGCATACACCCATTGTTCCTTCATATTTAGAGCCATGCCAGAGACAGAATGCTTCAGGTGTATATGCTTTTGTCTTATTACTCCTCTGCTCTGATTTTACCATGCTTTCACGGCAAGACATTTTATATTATTAAGTCCAATGTCTAATACCATTATTTCTGCAAAAATACAGGAAATAGCAATTAGCTGGTGGACTCAATAACACAGACTCTGGCCATGCAGGCACAGAAGTGCCAGATGGAGAGATGATGAGGAGACTGTCATTTAACAAAAAACAAACATTTCTGTTAACATAGGTGGATGAGTAATATGAATAAAATGGACTATGTCTGACTTAAATGCACAGTATTCCCTCAAAACACTCACACATGGTGTCCCCTGAACATAAAATAATGCAAATACAATTTTTTTTATTTTTGTTTTCGAGGGATGGCTCTTGCTTTAGCTTCACTGCCTGACTTACTACCCTAAAAAGGGCTGATGTTTGGTTAGAGTGGAGGGAAGCTGGAACATAATGGATAGTTGTTTGGAATAAAGGGGAGCAGGAAGTAGTGGCAGACATATACATATTTTTATGTATAAAAAATGGAGAAACCTGTAGCAAAATTATTACTTGGTGGTGAATCTGTTCCCTATCAACTTCATAACCTGAATGCAAAATACCACAATGGGCTGAATGAAAATACTATTATCTTGTTTTTACAGGGAAGATGGTAGTGGTAGTCTACACCTGGAAGCCAGATCAACTTTTGGTGACCTAAGTCCCAAATGTGCTTTGTAACTAAGTTGTTTTTTGAGGAGACCCTCTCTGCAATTATGTACAACTTTAAACCCATTTTATAATATAGGAATATACTTTAGATTCCCTTGTTTTGTTTTGTTTTTTTCATGTTTTCATTTTTACTTTTTCAGTTTTTCATATTTGATTTTTTATAATGTTATTTTTTTATTCTATTTTGTTGTTTTTGACTATCTTTACAATCTGAAGGACATTAAACCATGTGGTTAAATAGTATGTTCACCTTTTGATGCTGTAACCTCAAGCATCATGTGCTTATTACCCTATTGCACCCACTGCATTTACTCCTTCTGTGTCCCACCTACCTTCCTCTAGACTGTAAGCTCTCTGGAGCAGTGCCCTCTGATCCTTTTATTTTATATGTTCCATTTGTAATGTTTATTGTCTGTATACGTGTATGCCCTTTTGTACGCACTGTGGACTAAGTTGGCGCTGTATAAATAAAGGATAATAATAATAACTTTAATAACTTTGTTTCATTTTCTCCTTGGTGCTTTTCTTTATGTGACTCTCTCACTGAACAGACTGCAATATTGCAGTAATTGTCATGGATGACTGGATATAATTTATTTTTGGTATTTTATCACGGGTGTTATTTTAGTTTATTCCGTTTCACTTTACTTTGGTGTTGGTTGTCTTTTGCAATCCTGTGTGTATTTGTACAATATATTTCTTTGCCATGCAGGCGTTAGATTTGGAACGCATTGTGTGATCAATGGGATGAATGTGGAGGTAATACATGAGCAATTTCCGGTGTTTGTTTTATGTGAATGTCTTGGACATCCGTGCATTCTGGTCCACATGGTGAGTTAATTCACTCTATAGGTTATTATGAGCAAGTTTATTTGGCTTGCCAAAGGTCCCAGTAAGTGGACCAAAACATTGCTGCTTGATATGTTACCTGAATAAGATTATGATACTCTTTTACAAGACCTATGAGTGCATATTATTTGTATCACTTTTATTGTTTATTATACATATAGAACCCATTCATAAAAAGGTTTTTTTATGAGGTAGGTTTAAGACAGTATGTTATTTCTACCAATTTCCTCTCCCTTGGAAAAAGAAGACCAGAGTATGGAACAGCCACTGCATTTGATGGCAAACAATCCAGTGACCCAAAGCTATGGAAAGCCTGGCCTTCCCCTGTCTGTGTAGCAGCAAGTCCCATGTTCAATAATGAATTGACTCCGTGCTCTGTAAGGCCAGTGGACTGCTTGGTGAAGTCACATCCGCCAGATCCTGAAGGGACAATATATGGTGAATTCACATCCGCTCCTCTCTCCAGACACTGCCCAATGCACAATGGCACTAAAAGAGTTAGGGCGGGATGCTATTTACGGTGCTGAAGTCTGAACATATTCTCTCTGCTTCCCCAGTAAGTGGAGGTGCAGAAAGAATGAACTCGGGCATCAGGGTTGTCAAACTGCCGGAGATGTGTGAGGGAAGGTATTCCTTCCTCATTACCAACAGTTCTATGTATCCTATTGAAATGTCGCCAGGTCTTGGACGACCATGAATAAGGCACATTAGAAATGATGCCTGAATCAAATGGGCGACATGTGAATGTTGCCCCAGTCAAAAGAGCGACATTCTTATATCACCTGCTTAAAGGTTGCATTAATCTGTTTTGTCATGTCCTCCTGCTGTTTCATATCACCCGCTTAAAGATCGCATTAAGTCTGTTTTGTTATGTTTTCCTGCTGTTTCATATCACCCACTTAAAGATTGCATTAAGTCTGTTTTGTTATGTTCTCCTGCCCGGTGGCTTATACCTCATTTGCCAGGTATCCCAGCACTCTCCCAGCACATCGTCCCTCTCATCATGTCATGCTGTTGTACGACATTTATTTTAAACCACATAGAATATCACCTTATACCTTTTAGATCAGTTTATTCATATGTGGACTCGGCAATCTTGAAATTATTAACCCTTCACTGTGTGTGTGTATGTGCGCCACCCGCAGCACTACATTAAATAAATGTTACAGACTTTATATTTTTGTCCCAGACAGAGTGAGTTACACTTTGAGGAGGCGCTCGTACACACACCCAGGGAAGGGTTAATAATTTCAAGATTGTTGAGTCTATATCACCATCGCTGCTAGACTGTGCCGTTTTGGTATCTTTTTGAAATGTTAGCACTAGATCATGTGTACAAAACTATGCCAGTATTAGCACCCTGAGCACTAAAATAGACCGGCTTGGTAGAAATCAGGAACATGTCAGCAGGATATATGAATAAATGGATCTAACCCCAGAAAAATGTGATATTCTATGTGGTTTAAAATAAATGTTATCCATACATGATGATCTCATAGGACAACATAAGATGAAGAGCTCTCATGTGGCATAAAGGTCACCTTCTGATGAATATATATCATTCAACTTTATATTGTGGTGGACTAAGTTACATGCTGCGGGTGTCACAGAGGAGAACGTGAGGTACATAGTGCAGGGTAGAGGAACGATGTGCTGGGACACCATACAACCCTCCATGCTAATGAGGGAATTCTCCCTCCCCTTGCATCCCTAATTCTTAGTGCATATGGCGATGTGTGTCTCCATCGCCAAGAAGATGTCCTCACCACACATTGCCAGATACACACTTCCATAGCATCGCCACCTAGTGCATCTCCTCCTTATGTTTCTAATGTAGCAGAGTCAACATTTTAATTTGTAATAACACGTTTTCTTCTGTGAGGGAGAGTAAAATGTTAGTATCTGACACATCAGGCTGTGCCAGTCTCTACTGTGTAATTTGCATAAATTGACAAATAAATAAAGCTAAATGTCTTTTAAACTATAGTTTTATATAAAGAATGTCTAACAATGCTTTGCTCCAGAATTTTGTTTTGTACAAAGGGCCCGTATAGCCTATAAAATACAGACAAAAAGCTGTTCCCCTGTAGTATCCAAGGAGTTAAATAATTGCCAGTAAAGAGGTATATAATCTGTTAAATAAACCAGTCGTGATAAGCCAGGTGCTTGTTTCTGGGGTAAGGCCATTTCTTCTGAACACACCCATTACTCAGCACAGTGGGTGTGGCTAGTATAACCCAGGGTAGCAACACTCAAAATTTGGAGCTCTTTGATGTTCTCTGCTCACTGGAAAATCTGGCCCTGAATGGAAAGCAGGTTATTTTGATATATTTTCGTAATGTCTTCAATTAAAAGACACCTTCACACACACCATACTAATGGTTCATAACAATCTCCACAATGGATAATAACCTATGTATTTGAACAGTAGCAGTAAAATTGGTAGTCACAGACCCTCACATACACTGAATCAAACTCTAGCCTTGTTCCACTCTCCCACTGGAAGCCACAGAACCACACATACACAGAACCACCAATATATTGTATGACACTCCAGCCTTGTTCCAGTGTCCACTTATAGCTACAGAATCACTCATGCACTGTCTGGCAAACCAGATGTCCCTCTGATAACCATTGAACCACACATACACTGTCTGACACCCCAATAGTAGCCATAGAACCACACAAACATTATCACCCCAGCCTTAGTCCACTGTCCCACTGTAAGATATAGTATCACACATACACTGTTTGATACTTCACCATTATTACACTGTCTCACTGGTAGCCATAAACCCACACATACAGTGCCTGATACTCCAGTCTTGGTAGCTGTAGAACCACAAAAAAGCTGTCTTACACCCCAGCCTTGGTCCATTGTGCATTGATAACCATAGAACATACTGTCATATACCTATATCTGTCCAATGACGTTTGCTCATTTGTGTGCAAATTAGAGAAAATTCATACTCCATTTACGGAAATCACAGTACTTTGAGCTGCATGCATGTGTGAATGTTCAGGAGTAAGAACAGGCACAATATTAGAGAGCTCTTGGTGCTGATTATATCCTATTTACACCATCAGCACCCTGTTTTGAGTACTCCATAGTCTGGATCCTGTTCCTCGTATTGCAGCATCTCTGAATGATTTCTGGTATTTGACCTGGTCTGTTCCTGACCTCAGTCTGTATTACCACCAACCCTGAAAATGCCCCTGACAATGCCTTGACCTCTGCTTGTCTTTGACTATGCCTTACTGATTCTACATTGATTCACCTGGCAGTGGCTCAACTGGGGACAGTTATTTGGCTTTGCAGCTGACACCTTTAAGTCAGCCTCTGGCATAAAAAGGATACATTCACAAGCTTCGCTCTCAAGCACTACTCCCAAGTCACTGCTTAGCATAAGGTAGCTCTCAATACCCACTTTCCTGCTATCAGGATCCATTCTCTGTATTCCCATATTACACATACACTGATACCCCAGCCTTTGTCTGCTGCCCCACTGGTAGACAGAGAACCAGACATATACAGCCTTGTGTAATACCACAGCCTTGTTCCAACGTCCACTGGTAGCCATAGAACCAAACATACACTAACTGACACACAGGCAGCCATAGAAACACATGGATACACTGTCTGACGCCTATACTTTGGTTCACTGAGCAAACAGGAAGCCATAGAATCACACACTGCCTGACAGCTCAACAATCCCACTATTAGCTATAGATCCATGCATAAACTATCTGACACCCCGGGCTTGGTTCACTGTCCATTGGTAGCCATAGAAGCACACATACGCTGTCTTACATCCAAGCCTTGATCCACCGTCTTAATGGTAGCCATAGAACCACATAAACACTGTCTGACAGCCTTGGTCCACCGGTAGTCACAGAAGCACACACACTGCCTGATCTCAGCCTTGGTTCACTGTCTCAATGGTAACCACAGAACACACATACACTGTCTAACACCCCAGCCATTCCTCTAACAGCCATAGAACCATACATGCAAAAAAAAACAAACAAACAAAAAAAAAAAAAAAAAACAACAACAAATTTCTTGTTGGGATACTCTCAATATGTAATATAACTGCTCACATTTATCTCCAGCCAATACAGAATGTACTCACAGTTTATTCTGGCCAGTTTGTGCTTGAAACAAACCAGCTAAGAAGTAACAGAGTAATAGGACACTGCCCCTGTTCAGGAACTCTGTAAATAAGACGACAGTGGACAAGCTGTAAAAAACAAGCTGTCAAAAAATGTATCAAATTTATTGAAATTAACATATGGCACAATACCAATATTAATATTGCTACAATGCTGACGCGTTTCTGAGCAAATCTTTGTGCTTTTATCAAGATCTTTTTTTGCCACACCATAAAAGTTTCTGTAACACCAACTCTTTTTCTACTTTTGATACAAGGAATGATGCAGAAAAATAAGTTCAAATGTCACAGAATTCTCAGAGGACAATAACATTTTTCACAGGAGAAAAAAATGTTGGCTAGGATTTCATATGAGCATAACCTTTTAAAGGGATAGTAATGTTTCATAATAAAAGTAGCTCTAATTAATCATCATAGTATTTGGACTTTGGTGAGTGTTATTTCAATTCTGTCAGAGTTGTAGTTCCAGAGTAATTCAATGACAAAGTGCCCCCCTCCTGCCCCTTTTACTGATGTCACACTGTTCAGCCAGAGCAGAAGGGAGGTGCCCAGCTAGACTGCAGAGAGGGACAATCTTCAATTAAGATAAGGGAAAAACCTGAAAAGCTTGTCAAGGGGGCAGGGATCTTATTGTTTTCATAGGAATAAGAGTGTCCCCTTCTGTTATCTGTCCAGTCTATGGACTGCGTTCCACATCTGAGAAGAGATGGCTTACAGTAGGTAAAAGGGGCGGGAGGGGGAAACTTTGCTTGTGAATATCTCATAAACCATAAAGGTTTGAGAGATAAGACTTATATCGTTCTTCATTTTTTTTAATGCCTACAAAATAAAATAAAGTTAAAACGAAGTATTACTATCCCTTTAACCCTTGGTTGCTCCAAACATTTCTCTTTTCTAATGTGTTCTGTAGCAATGCCTGTAGACATATCTAGCATGCAGTGATTAGTATATGCGTTGGATACCTCTCTGGCACTCAGTGGGTTAAAACTCTGATGCTGTAATATTTTAAATATATGATTTGTTTTATTGATAATACTGACCAAACCTACTTAAGCCCTTTTTAAAAGACCTTTGTTAAAAGTGTATTTAATGGTATCAAATTTTACAAAAATTACTTTTATTCACTATGTTCACAAAACAGCTATCTGGAAATTCTGATCCAAATTTAAATTCAGTTTTAGCAATACTTTTTTATACATGATTTTCATGATATGTTAACGCCAGAAGTTTGTACTGTGATTTTTAGAGTTAAAACTGGAGATAATTCCATAATTTTTAAAAAGGGACATTTTCGATCTTAACCTTTTAAGTTCCAGAGGGACCAGAGGAATAAACCATATTTAGGAAAATTATAAAAATATACAGAAAAACAGGGTCTACTGTTTAATGCTGCAGAGTACAAAATATTGCCTTGATGTAAAGATAAAAACTCCATGAGGTAGAATACAGGATTAATGGGACTTGGCAGACAACAGCAGCAGAGAAACTTGGGAGTTATTTCAGTTGACTTAACCCCTTAACGACCCTTGACGGTCATAGTACGTCATGGGTAAATCTGACTGAACGACCCATGACGTACTATGACCGTCATGGAATTTCGGGCTCCCCCCGCGTCTGCACGCCGTTCGGGGAGTCTGGAATCGGATTCTTAAAAAAAAAAAAAAAAAATGCTCCGTGGTCCTTTAGTGACCGCCGCGTGCCTGCGCAGCCGGTCGTTAAGGGGTTAAGGTTGGCAAGCTATGCAGCAAAACATAGGGACAAGAAAACAAGATACAGTACTAGTTTATATCAGAAGAGGCATTAGCAGCAGAAATAGAGAGGTACTAATGACCGACCACTAGAATGACTTTACCTAGAATGCTTTGCACAGCTCTGGAAATAATATTTTTAAATTACATTAATGAATTAGAGACCGTTCATTTATATATATATATAATTCCAGTTGGATGAAAGCACTTGCTCTTCAAAGGGATAGTAATACTTAAAAATTACTATCCACCATGTTGTAGCCAGTAAAAAAGGAGTTAAATGAGACCAGCAGCATATCTCAAATCTTTATGGTTTGAGAGATATCCACTTTGAAAGTTCACTTTTTTTGGCTTTTCCTCTGACGTCAGCGTTCTAGCTGAGAGCAGAGGAATCCTCTCCTGGAATCAGCCGGCAGCTCTGCATCAGAGCCGAGATCGCGTTAATAAATAAGAAATCTTTTACTAAAAAGGTCTTCTATGTGTGCTTGGTTTGCAAGCACATGTAGAAGACCTTTTAAGTTAAGGATTTCTTTTTTAGTAATGCAATCTCGGCTCTGCTGCAGAGCCTCCACCAGTCCCGGGACTGGATTCCCTTGCTATCAACTAGAATGCTGACGACAGGGGAAAGGGAACTTTGAAAGCAGATATCTCTCAAACCATAAAGGTTTGAGAGATGCCGCTGGTCTCATTTAACACCGTTTTTTACTGGCTACAACATGGGGGATAGTAATTTTTAAGTATTACTATCCCTTTAAGTTACCAGTTGCCTAGGTACACAATCACATTATATTTATAAACATAAAAAACAAAATAATGGGCAGCATCCGTGGGTCTTTTATGAAGCAAAATAGGTGATTTATTATCACTATATAACATTATAAATCACCTATTTTGATTTCTTAAAGACCCACTGGTGCTGCCCCTTATTTTGGCTTTCTGTTTGTGTATATATATCTAGATCAACATAGAAAAAAGGTGTCCGACAAGGAGACTCAATCTCCCCAAAACTATTTTTTGCTTGTTTAGAAGAAATTTTCCACAAACTAAATTGTGACAAAAAAAGATTTAAGATCAATGGAGACTACCTACATCGGTATGTTTTGCAGACAATATCATACTCTTTGCCAGTAGTCCTGAAGAACTGCACGAATGCCTTGAAGAGCTACAACAGGACAGCAAACATTTTGATCTGGAGATGAATATCAACAAAACATATGTCATGTTTACAAATTTAGCATACCAAGGAAAATCACAGTATGGAGAGACAAATTCTAAGCATAACAAAAGGAGACCAAAAAATGTGTGCATGGATTCATCAGCAAAGAAAGGTCTATGACATAACTGAAAAATTAAAGCACCTGAAGTGGGATTGGGTAGGCCACATAGCAAGAAGACCTGACGGTAGATGGACCAGGTGGATTTTGGAATGGATTCCACAAGATACTAAACGCCCAAGAAGAAGACCATAGACAAGATGGGTAAATTAAATTACCAAATAGTGGCAACAAAAGGCACAGGACAAAAGTTGTTGGAGGATTGCTGAGGAGGCCTTCTTCATGCAGTGGCTCATGCTGCTGCTGATGATACATTTATGAGGATTTAGTGTACTTACTGTTAAATCTCTTAATCAATGTGGAACACAGTAACCTCTGCCAGGAGGGCAGGGAAATATTATCTCCTCCCTTACACTTTTTCCCCCAGCTGCTAAGCCCAGTTTTAGCATATAGCAAAGCCAAAAGCAAAACAAAAGTGAAAGAACAAAAGGGAAACCAAGAAGACCCCTCCTCCCCCTGCCTGGAAACTCAACCTAATATTTTTTCTCTGGGAGGAACTAAGAGAAAATTATTTAATGGTAAGTACACTAAAATCCTCTTTTCTATTTTGTCCAATGTGGAACATATGAACTATGGAGATATACCAAAGCTATATATCAAGATTCCAGGGAGGGAACAAGAGAAAAAAAACCTCGCAGACCAGTACCCACAGGATTAAAATGGTACAACATGCATGTCAGGTGTCAACAGAAACCAAACTTGCAAACCAAATAACAGAAAACTAACCAAAACCAAGAGAGTTCTGATCTCAGAAAGAAGCAAGAAGGACATCTATACACGCACTACAGTCTGTAAGACCTTCAGTCCAAAATGGACTTCAGCTGGCTGGATTGCTTAATTAAAAAGCTCTCAGCAGAGTCTTTGAAAATTTCCCGTATTTATTGAACCATTTTCTCAATGGCTCATATGACTTTGAATCCTTTAAGCTCTTTTGGCTGGCTGAAGGATATTCCCACACTAACGGTACATTTTGCGTAGGTTGCTAATTCCCCTTCCGCTTACTTTCATGACCTTTCTTATAGATTATTTCATAGGATTTATGTGACTCCTTTAGTAGCCCATCGCATTGGTCTTGCTTCAGCCTCTTCCTGTCCTAAATATCAAACTCCTACTGCGAAATTACTCCATATGGTATACTCCTGTCCACGTTTTTTCCTTCTGGACCAAGGTCTTCTTCTATATCACGACAAAAATTGAGATTCCTCTTGATTTAGTTTCTCTTGCTTTCCTCCTTGGGATCTATACTTCTTCTTCTCAGTTGACATCCTGCCAAACTAAGTTAGTTGATTTTGCTGTCATGGTGGCATTGAACTGTATTCTGGCACTCTGGTTATCACCCCAACCCCCCCCCGCTTCGTCAATGGACGCTTAAGTTGTTTCACTTTACCAGGTTGCATTGGACGCTTGCTCTGTTTGACAAGGAGTTGCTGGGTGCTTGTTTGGTCACTCTCTGGGAACCCTTTATTTTATCTGTGCCCGCCGCTCAGCGGACGGTCTTTTATCGTTACTTTAGGTATACTTCATGAATGGAGGAGCGACTGTTAACGGATACTGCCTTGGAATCACTGCTAGAGGTGAGAGGGGGAGAGAATGATTCCTTATTCCGATATTGAGGAGATGGACCCGGGAGTAGCTGGCCCTTCTGTTTAATCTTCATCTTTTTCCTTCATTTCCTGTGGGTTTAGGGGGGCAGGGCTGGGCCCCACTGTGTTTTGTGTTGTTATTGATCTTTAGTTTTCCAGTTGGGACATTATTTGATAGGATGGCTCCGTTGAGTGCCCTGGTGGTTTCAGCGCGCCATACAACCTACACTGTTGTTATTAATTAGGCTGACCATATTTCCTTGAGTGAAAAACAGGACAGGATTACGTAATATCCTGTATTTTATGTATCATGAAAATTACCATCGAGATTTGGACCCTTATGACCAAAAGACTCTATGGTAATCAATGTGTACAGTAAAACCACTAGTGTGACGAAGTTCTGATTATATTGAATACCTCTTGCTCCCATACTGCCTCCACCTCCACACCCTGTGTCCACACCCTGTGTCCACCTCCACACATTGTGTGGACATAACCTGTGTCCACCTCCACACATTGTGTGGACACGTGTCCACCTCCACACCCTGTGTGGACACAACCTGTGTCCACCTCCACACCCTGTGTGGACACAACCTGTGTCCACCTCCACACCCTGTGTGGACACAACCTGTGTCCACCTCCACACATTGTGTGGACACAACCTGTGTCCACCTCCTCCACACATTGTGTGGACACAACCTGTGTCCACCTCCTCCACACATTGTGTGGACACAACCTGTGTCCACCTCCTCCACACATTGTGTGGACACAACCTGTGTCCACCTCCTCCACACATTGTGTGGACACGTGTCCACCTCCTCCACACATTGTGTGGACACGTGTCCACCTCCTCCACACATTGTGTGGACACGTGTCCACCTCCTCCACACATTGTGTGGACACGTGTCCACCTCCACACCCTGTGTCCACTTCCACATTGCGTCCACCTCCACACCCTGCCCACCCTGTGTCCATCTCCACAGCCTGCCCATCCTGTGTCCACCTCCACATCCTGCTCACCCTGTGTCCACCTCCACACTGTGTTAACCTCCACACACTGCCCACCCTGTGTCCACCTCCACAGTGTGTTAAGCTCTACACCCTGCCATCCTGTGTCCACCTCCACATCCTGCCCACCCTGTGTCCACCTCCACACCCTGCCCACCCTTTGTCCATCTCCACACCCTACCCATCCTGTGTCCACCTCCACATCCTGCTCACCCTGTGTCTACCTCCACACTGTGTTAACCTCCACACCATGCCCATCCTGTGTCCACCACCACATCCTGCCCAACCTGTATCCACCTGAAATTCCAAATAAAAAGCAAACAGCGACATGGTATTGCAACCATGTGTGTGGCCATATTATATGACATTTTGCAACATTTTAAGTGGTTAGACTTTAGTGAACCCACTTGCAGTGCTGCAGTTGCACTCATGACACTGACTCACTTTTAAGTTGCCTCTCAGTCCACTCAAGTCCAGTCCAGTCCAGTCAGATCATATGCTGTAGTGCCGGCTGCTGCTGGCACTTAGGCCTCCTGATCCTTAGTCCTGCTGGTGGCTGGCCTCTTCCTAGGTCGTGATGACGCGCGCTAATATGGAGTCCACTGTCTACGCGCCGTGCCTTAGTCAGTCTGACACAAGGCTGCCGCCATCTTGGTAGAGGAATACACACAATTACCTTCCTGCAGACAGGAACTCACGCGTGTAGATGATGTCAGAGAACCTCTCCATGTCCTGCACAAAGAGTTGTAACCACTAGAGGGAAACCGAACCTACATCCTGTCTTCAGGTGGAGGTTACATGGCCATTTTCTCGTTGTGTTAGGCTGTTCATTGCTTACGGTCTTAATTAAATGACTGAATTTGTATTATAATGACAATTCCTTCCAACATGTCTCGCATGAAACTGGTCCAAACCATAAAAACGGGACAAAATTGCCTTTTATGTTAAAACGACGGGACAGTCTGAAAATGTGAAAAAAGTGGGACTGTCCCGTTCAAAACGCTATGTATGGTCACCCTATTATTAATGCATACTGTTTACTCTTCCCTGTATCCCTGAATGTTTATTTGTCTAGTCAGTGTTAGATGTATTTCTCATCACGTGGGAGGAAATTGTTTTATTATATACCTAGCACACTGGTGTTACAATCTCCTTTATAGGCCTACTACCAAAACTGTCTCATGTCATTATTGTTCAAGAATGGACGTTTGTATTCTGAAAATTTCAATAAAAAATTTTAACAAAAAAAAATGACTTTAGCTGAAGCCAGCACCTTAACACGATAGTGTTTGCCAAAGGTGTGCAGAGATGACCATGTCACCTTCTAGCATTATTCTTTTAGACCCAAGATGGTCCCATGACCTGTTGGAATGTGTCATAATACAGAAGGGTACAGATTTCTTCCTGATAACATATGCTTGGTGAATGGTGCCTTAATCCAAGAAGCAACAGTAACCTTTCATGCAGCCTGGCCAGCACAAGGGCCCTCAGGAATGACAAACCGTGAATGAGATTTCCAAAAAGGTTACATGCAATGAACAGAGTACTTCAATCACCTGACCAACAGATAAAGTTCCTGCTCCTGTCAGAAGGAACTGGACAGAAAGAAGGTAGAACAATTTACTGGTTGATGTGAAAATCAGAAACAAACTTTGGCAGAAACCCCATAGGTGTTCACAAAACCACCCTGTCTGGGTGAAAACCAGGAAGGAAGAGAGGGGTACAAGACAAAGCCTGAAGATTGGTTATCTTCAGAATAGACATAATAGCTGGAGGAAAAGCGTCACACGTCAAGAAATGCAGAGAAACTGAAGACAGAGGTTCAAAAGGAAGCTTCTGAAGCACTCCTAACACCATGTTCAAATACCACAATCAAGTGTCATCCCAAAAGACTGAGTAGGCATGAGCCATCCCTTGGACAAATGTTTGCACATCAGGGAGCAAGGAGGTACTCCGCTGGAAAAACACAGAAAGAGCTGAAATCTGAACATTGATGGAACAAAGACTAAGCAATTTTTGAAGACCATCCTGAAGAAAGGCCAAAAAGGCCACGGGAGCTAATTTAGGTCTGGGCACTACTTGTAGAAGAAGGACCAAACCCTATGATAGGAAACCAATTTTCTAACCTGAAGCATAGCAGAACATAGCAGGTCTGAAAACCCTTTTCTTTAGGATGCTGGCAAGAGCCATGCCATTACAGTTAGCTTCTCCACCTGAGGGTGGCATAACTGTCCCTGCATTGGAAGTTCCAAACACAAGGGAAGACAAAAAAGCTCTGTCATGGATAGATTGAGCCATTGATGTTGAACAATCAAGTTGAACACACTCTGACTTGATTTCCCAAGTTCCTGGATCCAGGCACTGGTGACTCAGAAAGTCTGCCACCACATTTTCTGTCCCTGGAATGTAAAATGTGGCTAGGGCCTGCACATGTTTGAAGAACTACCCAAACTTTTGCTTTTTTGGTCCCTCCTTGGTGGTTGATGTAGGCCACCGCTGACTCATCAGACTGAATCCGCACAGGAAACCCTTGCAGAGGAGCGAGAATAATGATGAAATGTGAGGTGAATTGCCTGCAGCTGAGGGCCAGAATGCTATCCTCCGTGGTCCACAGGCCAGGGGACTCAGGGTAGCAACCCAACCCAGGGGCAGCCATGATGACCCCAACCCAGTGGGGAATGAAGCATGTCCTATTCAGATGGGAACAAAATGCACAAAATGGTTGAGGCACTTTAAGTCCACAATGAGATGGTATCTACTGTCTTTTTTTTGGGAACCACAAAGAGATTTTAATAAAATCTGGTGTCACATTCCTGAGAAAGAACAAGGATCAACACCTGCATGTCTACCAGGGAGGAAATTCCATCTAAGAATAGATGACCTTGATCTGGATCCCATGGAACTGTGGACAGAAAAAACTGGTGAGGGAGAAGGGACGTGAGTCCTATACGATACCTTTCTGAAATTATGCACAAACCACACTGAGCTGCCACTGAATTGGCCCACATGCCATGCAAAAAGCAGAAGTGACCACGTATGGGCAGAGGCAGACCTGGCCCACACGAGTCATGCAGAGGTGTACTTGTTAGCCTTAGACTTCTGATCAGTTTCCTTGCCTGCCCAAGCCTGCTTGGATTTTGGGGAGGGCAGATTATGAGGTCACTCAGTTTAGCAGGGAGGGCTAAAGTGGAAGGGAGGAGTGAGTATCCAAATCAGAAGGCTTCCTGAGACTTTAAGAGACTTTACTCCCATGTTTCTTGTGTTCCACACAGGGCGACAGAGAAATATCTCTCTATCTATATCTATCTATCAATCTATCTAGTAACACAGCAACATAGCAACATAGAGGCTGAAAAAAGACAGAACTGCCTGTGCTGCCTGGGGGAAGCTGTGATCTAGAGGTGTACCCAAACTGGTAGTGATAACGAAAATCATGCATCTTCTGTGGAAAGAAGTCACGCTTAGGTGAGACTTAAGGCAGCAAAATAATCTTGCCCCAGTGACATGGCTGATAACGTTCTCCAGTTCAGGATCAAACAACTGTTTGCCTACAAAGGCAAGAGAAACCATAGACTTCTTGGAGAATTGGTCAACAGACTAGACCTTTAGCCACAAAGTGTGACACGTGGCTACAGAAAAAGCAGAAGCAGTGCCAGAAAATTTAACGGCATCTAAGCATTAGATTAAAGGACCTTGGAAAGCAAAGTCACCAGGTCATCCTTCACAGCGACCCTTTGGATGGCATCCAAGAGTTGATCACGCTAGTTAGCCATGGCCCTAATTACCCTGGAAATGCAAAGATAGGATGCAAGACGGCACCAAAGGCCAAAACATTTGCTTTCAAAGAGGAGTCCAGGTGTTTATCCTCGTGATACTTAAGGGCTGTGGCATTCACATTAGCATCTCAATGTGTTGGAGCCTTCTCTAACATTCATGGAGTTTAACCCCTTAAAGGGATAGTAATGTTTCAAAATAAAAGCAGCTCCAATTAATCTTCATAGTATTTGGGCCATGGAGGGTGTTATTTTAATACTGTTCGAGTTGTAGTTGAAGAGTAATTAAATTATTAAATAACCCCCTCCTGTCCCTTTTGCCTAGTATAAACCACCTCACCTCAGGTGTGGAATCTGGTCTTGAGACCAGACAGCTCACAGCAAGGGACAATCTTCTAACTGTGAGAACAATGAAAACCCTGCCCCCCTTGACAGGTTTATAAACAGGTTTTTCCCTTATGCTAATTAAAGATTGTCCCTCTCTGCAAGCCATCTGGACACCACCTTCCTGTTCTGAGGTGAGGGGGAGGGGGATACTTTATCAGTCATTTACTCTTGAACTCCAACTGTATTGAAATAACACTTTCCATGGCCCAAATAAGAGGATATGAAGATTAATTGGAGCTGCTTTTATTTTGAAACATTACTATCCTTTTAAGGACCCATGACGTGCCAAGGCTGTCATGGGTAAACTTGTGTTACGGACCAATAACTATCCTGGCACGTCATGGAATTCAGGGATCTCCGACCCCTGAATCCATATCATGAAAAAAAAAAAAAAAGCTCTGTGGTCCCTCCTGGCCGGTCATTAAGGAATTAAAGCCATATTTGAATCAATGGGAATATTTATTTGATCCCTATGGTGCAAATGGTCTGCTCCACAATAACACCACTTTAGCTTACTAAATACAACCCTCAGTGTCTATTCAAAGGGATAGTATCACTTAATATGAAAAAATATATATATTTTGTGTGTTTTTTCCTGCTGAGTAAAAGAAGGCTACTCTGGCCATGGAAGATTGAGCTGCAATAACTTTAAAAAAGAAAACATCTCAGCAGTGGGAGTACCCACATTTTACTCAGTAGGATAATCCGTGCAGCACATCTTTTCCACATTATGTGACACTATTTAGCTCCTGGAGAATATGCATTAAGGTGTTAAAGTGAGAGAATTGATCCTAGTGAGTAAAATTTCACATATTACTTTATAAACTCTCCTTTTCATGTTGGAAAGTCCTTAAAACAAGCATTTTAAACATGCAGCCGTGGGCCACATACGGCCCCATGTCTGATAAGTTGTGGCCTTCCACAGATGGAAACTTTGTTCTGAATCTTACTCCATGCTCATTAAGCCTAGGTTGCCACCTCTTTTTCTGGCCTCTGTCTGGATTTTGCTGGTCCTGAAACCCTGTGGAGCAATGTGATACACGTATATACACCAACACAGTCTGCGCTCCTAAAAAAAGGGGCACCAGGGAGGGAAAGAGGGACACAGGGATTTCACCTCAGAGAAACGGTAACCCCCCTAAAAGAGGATTTAGTCTTACCTGTTAAATCCTTTTCTCTTAGTCCATATAGGTTACTGGTAACTTTGGGTAGGTGATCTGCCCCTTTAAGTAGGCGGGAACAATTTTAGAGGTGAATGCTAGGTGGAGCCTACCTTCCCTCCTTGGCTGCAGCTAGCCAATCACCTCCAGTAAGATTTGAGACACTATCTATTGACTAGGTAGTAAAAAGGGAAAGAAGACTCCTGTGAGCATGAACCCGAAAGGACCCCCACGTTCTGCCACAGGAGAGCAAAGCATGGTCCCTTGACAGGGTGGGAGACCAGTAACCTATATGGACTAAGAGAAAAGGATTTAACAGGTAAGACTAAAATCCTCTTTTCTCTGTCGTCCAATATAGGCTACTGGTAACTTTGGGATGTCCAACCATTGAGTTTCCCAGAGGCGGGAAGTAAGGCAAGGACCAGGCGCAGGCCCCCAAAGTCACCAGAGCATATATGAACCTTCAGATCAGAGATAGCCCAAAAATAACATACAAAGTGCCAACGGACACTAAACAGGGTAAAAACACCCAGAAACTGTTACACAGCACACTGAACTAGAGCCAACTGGGCTCAAGAGTGAGAGTACTGAAGAGACAAAGGAGCTCCTAGACAGGCAAGACTGCCTTCAGGATCTTCCTCCCAAAACTGGCATCGGCCGACGCCAGCACATGAACATGGTAGTGGTTTGAAAAGGTGTGCACAGACGACCAAGTGGCAGCCTTGCACAACTGATAAGCCGAGGCTTGATTCTTATAAGCCCAAGATGCCCCAATGGATCTTGTAGAATGAGCTGTGACCCAAAAGGGAACAGGCTTCTTCCTTACTTCGTAAGCCTTATGAATAGTGAACTTAACCCAAGAAGCAAAGGGCACTTTCGACGCAGGCCTCCCTTACCTGGGCTCCTCAGGAATGACAAAAAGAGCATCAGACTGGCGAATAGACTCAGTGCGTGCACACAGAACTTGAGACAGTGCACCACATCTAACAAGTGGAGATCCCGTTCCTTGTCAGAGATAGGATCAGGGCAGAAAGAAGGCACTACAATCTCCTGATTAATGTGGAACTCAGAAACCACCTTTGGGAGAAACTCCTGCGAAGTGCCTTCCTGTCCTTGTGAAACACCAAGAAGGGTGGTTTACAAGACAGAGCATGCAACTCTGAGACACGGCAAAGACACGATTGCCAGGAGAAAAACCATTTTCCACATCAGCAGGTGTAGAGGAATAGTAGCCAAGGAATCAAAGGGAGGGCGCTGAAGGATGCCCAAAACCAAGTTAAGATCCTACTGAGGAGCGGGAGTCTTAAAGACAGGACGAGTATGAGCAACGCCCTGGAAGAAAATCTTGACATCAGGTAGAATAGCAATGCGCCTCTGAAAGAAAACAGAGAGAGCAGATGTCTGAACCTTAAGGGAACTCGGAACTCAGACTGAGACCCTTATCCACACCCTCCTGTAGAAAGGCCAGGACAGTAGGAAGATCAAAATCCTAGGATAGATCCTTGTGAGAACACCAAGAGAGAAAGGTAGACCAGAATCTATGGTAGGCCTTAGAAGAAACAGGTTTGCGTGCACTAAGCATAGTAGCCACCACAGCAGAGGAGAAACCCTTCTTCTTCAGTATTGAGGATTCAATGGCCGTCAAAGCCAGACGATGGACATCCTCCTTCCACAGGTAACCCTGTAGAAGAAGATCCGGACGGCAAGGGAGTCGGAAGGGCTCCGCCATGGACAGAGCCAGAAGCTCTGGAAACCAAGCCTGCAGAAGGCTAGTACGGAGCAATCAGAATGACCGGCCAGCACTCCAGTCACAGTTTCTGTATCACCCTGTGCAACATGGGGATGGAAGGAAAGATGTAAGCCTGAGGAAATTGCCAAGGAATGGACATGGCATCCACTGCTAGAGCCAGAGGGTCCCTCCAGTGAGAACAGAACGTTGGAACCTTCCGGTTGTGTCTTGTCGCCATCAGGTCGATGCGCGGAAGACTGCACCTCTGAATAATGAGGTTGAAGACCTCTTGATGCAGTTCCCACTCTCCTCTGTCCACAGTGTGCCTACTGAGGAAGTCTGCCAGGACATCAACTACGCCGGGAATATGAACTGCGGATATGGCAGGGACATGCTCCTCTGCCCAGGACAAAATAGCCTTGACCTCCAACCAAGCTGCAAGACTTCTTGTTCCGCCTTGCTTTTTGATGTAAGCGACTGTCGTGGCGTTGTCAGACTGGACCCTGACCAGACAGTCCTCCAGCTGGCAGGTTCAGTGGCGAAGGGCATGAAATATTACACAAAGCTTCAACATGCTGATGGGAAGGAGCGATTCCTCCAGAGACCACTGTTCCTGAGCATTCAGATGACCCAGAACCGCTCCCCAGCCGGACAGGCTGGTATCCGTCATCACCGTGGTCCAGAAGGACACCAGGAAGGACTTGCCCTTCAGCAGATTGGAGAGGTCGAGCCACCACGACAGACTCAGTTCCACATGAAGAGGGAGGTACACTGACAGCTTCACAAGGTCCAGCTGGCCCCTGCACACTCGGCTCACAAACCTCTGGAGTTACCTGGTGTGAGCCATGGCAAACGGGACTGCCTCTATGGTGAAAATGAACTTCCCCACCAGAGAGGACAATTTCTGGGCTGGAACTGGATGGTGAGCCAGAACATGGAAACCCTGTTGGTGATCTGGTGAGCCACCTCGTCCGTGAGAAACACCATGCTCTTCTGAGTAACAAAGACAAGGCCCAGCAAGACCAGCCTCTGAGATGGCACGAGATCCATGTTGAGGATCCACCCGTGATGGGGGAGAACATGAATGCAGTCCTGAACCTGCTGTTGAAGGCGTTTCGGAGAAGGTGCTTTCAGAAGCAGGTCGTCCATGTATGGAATGATTGATGCCGTTCCGATGGAGGACAGACACTAAGGCTCCCAGGACACAATTGAAGACTTGAGGAGCTGTAGTCAGACCAAAGGCAAGAGCAGAAAACTGAAAATGCCCTTGGTTGCTGGCAAATCTCAGATACTGCCGGTTCTCTGGATGAATGACGATGTGCAGAGATGCATCCTAAAAATCCAGAGAAGCAAGGTATTCCCAGGGGACATGGCAGCAATCACCATTCTTAGGGACTCCTGATGATAATGAGTCTTGACCACAAAGGAATTGAGGTTCTTCAGGTCCAAAATCGGACAACATCCGCCGTCCTTTTTGGAAACCATAGACAGGTTTGAGTAAAAACCCAAAACCTTGTCCTGAACGGGAACCAGTTCCAGAACCTCCTTGTCCAGAAGGGCCTAGATGGCGCCGGTGAACAGACGGCATTTCTCTACACCCTGAGGAGTGTGAGAAGGGGAAAAACCGGAAGGGAGGAAGAGACGTGAAAGGGATCCAGTACCCCTACACCACCACCTGCAGAACCCATGGGCCCACCACAGAGTCCTCCCAGAAACTGCGGTAGTGGCGCAGACAGCCACCCACAGCAGCATGGGGACTTGGGTTCGACGAGACATGCTGAAGAAGGTTTGGAAGCCTTGTGGGACTTAGGCTTCCATTGTTGTTTGGGCTTGGAGGAGGAACGCAGAGCCTGGGGAACCACCTGGATCTCCGGGCGTGTCTCAGTCTGAAAGGAACGAAAAAGACGATTACGCTTGGTAGGCGTCTTCTTCCTGGGGACCATAGGCAGGAGGGTACTCCTGCGCCCTGTGGCCTCACTAATCAGATCCTTAAGGTCTGACCCAAACAGAGAAGTGGCCTGAAAATGCAAAGAGACCAATGCTTTCTTAGAAGCAGTGTCAGCAGACCAGATCTTGAGGCAAAGGGCCCATCTGGCAACCACAGACATGGTGGAAACCCTGGCCACCAAACAGATGGCATCAAACAAGGCAGCAGATACATAGTGCTGGGCTTCAGAAATGTTGGAGAGGAGCCGCAACATTTCAGGAGTAGGAACTCCCTGAAGAACAGTTGGTGTAAGCTGTTCAGTCCAAACCGCAATGGCTCTATTTACCCAGGCCACAGCGAGCATTGGCCGTTGGGAAGTACCAGCAGTGGCAAAAATAGATTTGAGGGAGGTCTCAAGCTTTTTGTCAGTCCAGTCTTTGAGAGCAGAAGCGTCAGCTACCAGCAAGGCAGTGGACTTAGATAGTCTAGAAATAGGGGCATCCACCTTGGGAGGATGAAACCACTGAGCTAGCGCAGCATCAGAGAAGGGGTAAAGCTTAGCAAATTTTTTGGAGACAGAAGGTTTCCTGTCCGGCGCTTTTCACTCATCAGACACTAAACGGTCAAGAGTGGGATTAGGTGGAAAACAAGTTTGGGGCCTCTTAGGCTTCTGAAACACATCAGAGGGGTCCGAAGATACCTTTTGAACCAATAGAATGTTTAGGTGTTTAATATGCCTCTGATCAGGCCCTCAGCAGAGGGATCAGGATCCGCCTCTAAGGTGTCCCCAAAGAACTGTGAGGAGACCACCGTAGAACATTCCTCATCGTCAGAATCCACCAACAGTTCCTCTTCAGAGGTCTCTGACACATCAGGTCCTCCCTGCGTTTTTGGTAGGGAAGACCTGACAGAAGTAGGGGTTTGCCAGGAGTGGAAGACCCCCTATAATTGGGATGGGAAGAGTTGTAGTGTAGACCGGAGGTCTCTGGTAGCAGCCTTAAACACTTGCACCCAAACTGGTTCTTGTGCATGGCTGGAGGTCCCTGGAGGAGACTCAGGGACAGCAATACATGCTGGGCATAAATGGCCTGAGAATTCTCTAGGCAACCCTGCTTGACATGAGGAGCAATGCGCAATGGGGGACACATGCACCCCAGAATCCTTAGTCTTAGGTCTAGCCCCAAGCTCCAACATAATAGACATTCTCACAGTGTCAAAACATTTAAAATATAAGGAATTACCCAAATAAAGTGTGTATGATTAAAATTTCACCCCAGAAATCGCTAAAATACATTTATCTGGCAGTCGAAGGCTTAATCTACTGAGGAGAGAAGAAGAGTCCAAACCCTGCATAGGATACTCATTCAGAGAAAGCACAAAATGGCTTCCACAGCGGGAGCCAATGAGAAAAGAGCTTGTGATGCAATCGCTCATGGGAAATATAGTCCCAGAAAAAGTACCCCAACAGTGCCCGAAGCCCCCTGAGCACCCCAACACACACCAAACGTTGACCAGATAGTAGACCAAAGGCATACAAACAAAATTAGCCATCTCTGAACTCGCTACGTTGAGTGGTTGCAGAGATATGTCCCAAACTGTAAAGTCCCATAGAAGAGAATGGAGCAATGGCGTCTATGCAGTAAAAGAGCGCCGGAACACAAATTTTTCAAAGTTGTAACTATGAATTAAAATTACATCAAACATCACTAGAACATATCATCAGACCCAATAAACACTGAACCCAGTAGGTAAAGTGCCAACAACCCCCCAAAATATGCTAAGCCAGCAACCGAAGGTTTAACTTGCTCCAAAACAATCAACAGACATACAGATAAACCCAATGAGTGCAGGAGTATGCAATAAGAACTCCAAAGGAGACCCCTGTGCGGAGGGGAAGCATGGGACATGTGGACCTCGGCACTCAAAGGGTTGCTCACCTTTTCAGCAGATCTTCTGTCTTCAGATTACCATGTATCAAGAAGAAGCCTCAGTGGGCAACTCCTGAAGAAAGAACTTGGAACAAAGATCCCCCCCACAGGGCTTAAGGTGCACTAAAGCACCTGGAAACTGAACTATCCACATTTAAGGGAATTGTTAGTGATGGTAATCCGCCTAATGGTGGTATTCCATATCTAACAGAAAAATAAAAAAAATAGCTAAAACTATAGCAGAACTGTTCTCTTGCCTGTATCTTCTTCGATGGAACAAATCTTACTGGAGATGATTGGCTAGCTGCAGCCAAGGAGGGAAGGAAGGCTCCACCCAGCATTCACTTCTAGAATTGTTGCTGCCTACTTAAACCGGCAGATGGCCTACCCAAAGTTACCAGTAACCTATATTGGACGAAAGAGAAAAAGGGATATTTAGGAAGTATAAATGAATGTTCATCCCTTTTATCCAGTCCCTATTAAAAATTAACCAACTGAGCACATATTATAATAGAAAAATAAATGATGGGTTATACATATAAATGTGGCATCAAAATAAAGCATTAAACAAATAGTATATAATTTGTATATGTGTTCTAAGTTTAAGGCTGTATGCCTGCATTAGTGGGAGGGGCTACAAGCCCTTAAATACAGGCAGCAACCCTTCCCACTGGAGCTCAATTCGCGTTGAGCTCACCCGTACTTTGGACGCTCATCACTTCCGCTTCCGGTTTGCTACACTATTCCCGGCACAACATCGCTACATCGTCCTCCTCCCCAGCCGACGCTGAACCGACGTCCATCACAAGCAGCTCAGCCCGTTACAGTCGGCCCCCCTTGTCACTTCTATGTAATCCCCATAAGCCTACCAGCCTCGGTGCTGCCACACTGGTCGCTGACACCTAGCCGTCACTCGAGTCCACCAGCTCATCACACACCACCTTTTCACCCGCAGTCGGGCTTTACATCAGCCTGTCAGCAACACACCCGTTACAGTTGTCCCCTTGTCACCTCGTTTCTAACACCTTGCATATACTGCCTTCTTCACTGGTTAACCTCACTGCCACACAGACACACATTACGATCATCTACAGTGTTTCACTTCTGCCCGACCTGACGCTCAACTGACGTCACTCGACTCCGCCATTTGCAAGTTTTTATTTACACCTTATTCAGGTGCCTGTCATTCTTCCAGCCCTCACTGCAACGCTGGGTCCCAGTCCATCGGTTATGTCAGCTCCATCTAAAGGCTGACCCCCCCAAACCCACACATTCTTTACCTACCCTGTTTCTCACTCACTCGGGATCGAAACCACCATTCACATTTCAGCACCATCCTATGTTCAGGCTCACACAGGAGTCCGGTACCAGAGCAGCCTGCACAGTCGCCAAAAACACGGGTTCTGTAAGGGCCCAGCATTTCAGGGGTTATTTTATACTAAACCTAGTCCCTACCATATTATTATTCTTTATTATTATTATTATTATTTATATAGCGCCAACTAATTCCGCAGTGCCATACAGCGCAAGTCCTATACCGGCCCCTTCTGCCTGCCCTTACCTCCACAGTCAGCACTTTGAACCAGTTACACCATTCACTATCTACTTTTCGAAGGTTCAACTTTCAGAATTACCACATATCAGGTTTTGGCCATAGCTCCTTTTACTTCAAGCAGTTACTCTGCATACTACCCAGCTAATGAAGCAAATATCAGCCACCAGCCGATCACTCTGTCATCTGCCAGGTGAAGGCAGCCCTGTTATGCTCCCTCCCCTGTTATGCTTCAGCATTCACTCATCCACTTGTTCACTGTCGGGCATTGCCCTGCATGAACGCTACACCGTTTTTTGGCTCTCTTAGCAAGCGGACGAGTTGCTCCACCTCCATTCTCTCACCCTCAGGTTACCCGGCAGTCAGTACGGCCCCATTAGCTAACTTCCACCGCACAACGGTTCCATAGATCCACAGTCACGGCAACCAGTCCCCTCACACTCCCATTTGCCACATCGCTCAGGGCTCAATTCAGCCTCCTCGCTCAGCCTATTCAGTGCCAATAGGTAGCCTTCCTGCCCCCCAGCTATACCAAGCCAAGTCACCCCCACCTCTCATTTTCCAGCTCACGTTCGCATTACAGTCAGTTCGGCCCCTCCCTCAATCATTATGATCGCGAAGGCATAGGACCGGTCGACGTATACTGTAGCCACCCCGCTTCCACGAGACATCCAATTAGCGTCTGATTTGCATTTCACTCCATGATTACACCTTCACACAGGGTTCACACCATTATGCTGACCTCATTCTCCTGTAATAAGTAGACCATGAGCTTGCATATGTTTATATCATTCAGATGCATGTTTTCAAGTTGGTATCATCACTAGATATCTCAATGTTGCACCCAATATGGGTATAGTAGTCAGGAGTTATTCCCAATCAGAATGTCACACGTTTTCTATCAGCTTTTCACTATCAATTATCTAAAAACACAAGTCTCATTCCACTCACTAACCCCGCCCCCCCCGCACAACCTGTCTATAACCATCCTGCCTCATACATCGTACAGGGTATCTCACCCCGAGATCCTATGCACGCTGTATTAAACGTGTTGTCTGCTGCTAGTGCATAGATTCTAGCAAGTACCTTTCCAACACCGTGCCATCCTTCACGGCTACACTTTCCATATATAAGCCAGCTTTCACACACCCTCAGATTGACTATACACGTCACCCTACCGGCTGACGCCGTCGCTCAGTCAGCATCATTTACGAGTCAGCGGTCGTGCACCCCAATCCTATCGCAGTCCAGGACCAGCTTTTCCTACGGTCACTCCCACCTTTTAGTTTTGTCATCCAGAGTACCCTTCATCTCACAGATATCCCCCCCCCACTTCCATCACATCACTACTTCAAGCGTATTTAATTCACATAGTAGTCTCAGGATGCGGTCTTCTAAGCCAAACTTTTATTAGTCAAAACCCAACCTTCGTTCATCAGCCCTCCTCTTGCTGCATTAAGCTTCAGCGATCACCTAGTCTTTTATCGGGGTTCCAACAGTCAGGCCAGGTCCATGAGCATTCCAGGAATTGCTCACCAATCCATTCACACACATCACTCAACTCTTGGAGAATTTTAGCATCAAGTACGCCTCTGGTAGCAGCATTCTTACGGGTAAGGCCACAGTAATACACAATCCTTACACCACGGCAAGGGCAGAAGGCTTCATTCATATACCTTACCACTGCTGGGGCAGCAGGTTTCACTCACACTCCTTACCCCATGGTAGAGGCTGCAGGTCCCAATCACACACCTTACCCCATGGCAGGGGCCGAGGGTTTCATTCATACACCTTACATCCCAACAGGGGCCGGAGGTTGTTATTCACACACCTCACCATTCACAGGGGCCAAGTTTCATTCATATACCTTACTATACATCAGGGGCAGAAGGTCTCATTCATACACCTTACACCATAGCGGGGGCCGAAGGTTCTCACATACAACTTACCCACCGCAGGGACCAAAGGCTAAACTCACTCACCCATCATTGGCCTTAACAATGGCCTATTCTACCTCTCACTCAGCATATAAATTCATAGGTTTGATACGTTTCTATGCTATTATATATCAAGTTGTTATTCCACTCATTCACTGCTGCTTGCCCCCCCTCATGACAAGCTATCATGCTAACCATTCACGTCATTATAGATATCCTATCTCAAGCTATCTCATATGGTCAGCTTACTTTCACCTCTTCAGTTCCCCACCAGATCCCCAGCCGCTATTCCCCCTCACAATCTACTCCTTTCTTCTCCTTTATACATTATCATGGGCACGACAACTCCTACCTCACTGACTATTTCAGGCAGCGTGCTATTCTTTCCCAGAAGCTCTTCATCACTCCCAACTCTTGCCAAGTCGCGGGATTCCAGTCACCCCTACCTCACATTAAAGGATGCTATATTCCCTTCCTCTCCGAGGCTCATAGCTATCAAATTGGTCGGGGAGCTCCCTGCCACTCCTTACTCCCCTGCCTCCGTCTGTCTCTTCGTGGAGGCCGTAAGGTCCTCCACTGCTCGTTGTCTCGTCACAGAGGCACCCAGCAAGTTCCTATCTGGACCGATGGACTTCATATCTCTTCATAGAGGCCAACGGACCCCAGCCACACTATACCTCTTTGCAGAGGCCGACAGACCCCAGCCGTTCCATAACTCTTCGTAGAGGCTGACGGACCCCAGCTGCTCCATACCTCTTTGTACAGGTCTACAGACACCAGCAACTCCATACCTCTTAGCAGAGGCCGACGGACCCCAGCCGCTCCATACCTCTTTGCAGAGGCCGATGGACCCCAGCCGCTCCATACCTCTTTGCAGAGGCCGATGGACCCTAGCGGCACCTTTTTCGTCTTCGCAGAGACCGACAAACTCATGCCGCTCCATCAGAGGTTTCATATAACTAGGTCCACTCAAATCCGCATGTCCTCCCTCAGATCTGCACAATTCCATTCCTTTATTGCTAACCTCTTGGTTCCAAACAGGTATCATCACCTGACCAGTCGCATCCCCTTAACTCTTCTATTCTACATCACCAGGAAATCACCAAGAGGTTTTTACTTCTACCAACAGGCAGGGTATATCACTGGCTCACAGCAAATATTTCATCCGTCTCTCACTCATTCTGTTCAGCCATCATTATGGCACCCACAGGATTTCTTACAATATCCCAGCATTGCTTCTGCCACACCCTTCATATCGCAGGCCAGGCAGTAGTCCCTCTTAGAACTCACACCCTCATCCTTACCTCCCCGACAAACCGAAAGGATCACACCTCCACCTTTAAGCCATACTCTAGCCTAATACTTACCGCTCTCAGCCTTATTTCACACTACAAATAACATATATATATATATATATATATATATATATATATAGATCTCTACCTCTCCAGAGGCCAAGGGACCACACTCACATTACAGCTTCACACAAGCTCCAATCCTTACCTCCTCACAGAGGCCGAAGGTATCACACTCCAATCCTTACCTCCTCACTGAGGCCAAAGGAATCGCACTTTAATCCATACCTCCTTGCAGAGGCCGAAGGAATCACACTCCAATCCTTACCTCCTTGCAGAGACAGAAGGAATCACACTCAATAATTACCTCTTTGCAGAGGCCGAATGAACCACACTGCAATCCTTACCTCTTCGCAGAGGCCGAAGGAATCTCACCCAATACTTATCTCTTTGCAGAGGCCAAGGCATACACTCCATCCTTACTCTAAGCTTGCTATTAGAAGTTATTCCACCCTCCCGCTTACAACCATCTCTTTTCTCTCTTATTCAACTCAGCGAGTCAGAATTCTCATTCTACTCGACCTATCAGCAAGAGGACATAGATACATGGTCTGCACTCACAGGGTGGGATTAGCATTCTACCTAAGACTTCTTCATGATCTTTCATATCACAGGCCTATTCATCATCAAGCTCCCAACATACAAGCACGGCATATATTTCTGAATTTCGTCACCATACTATTCCCTAACCCTTCATAACAGACTTCATCCATTTTTCACCATTCTGTCATTTGATCTCTTCACTTAGATCCATTCATCATCAGTTAGTCATTCAAGGCATCCAGAATCTTAGCACTATACGTCATCATGCTCTTTTTGGCTCTCCAAAGACCGCATACATCATGATGCCAGGATTATCCAATGTATCCATCAACCATCAAGACTATGTTCAGATCGCTTCATGATTTTTAACCTCATCCAATTTGCCACATCACAACATCTCTTACTTTTAGCCCCTTGCTAGCCCGGTTCAGTCGTTTCACAGCGTTCACCACCTATTGAAGGAATCCCTGTGCACTATCTCTCAAGACCGCAAAGGACGCTCCTCCCGCATTCTTGCTCATTGTAGCTCTTGTACATTACAAGTTATGGCATTATTTCCATAAATACGCTCGACCTTTAGTCTTTTTGCCATTCCTTTTTGGCCTCTAACAGGCTAACCATGTTGGCTCATCCCTGGAACTAGTTATACCCAGGGGAGGTACACTTATTATGAATGTTCCTATTACAGACAGTCAGCTGTAAGCCCTGACCATAAATTTAACACTGTATGCCTGTATTTGTGGGAGGGGCTGCAAGCCCTTAAATACAGGCAGCAGCCCTTCCCACTGGAGCTCAGTTCGCATTGAGCCCCCCCAATTCTCCCTCCCTTCATTTCAATCAGTTACCTAGGTCAGCCCTCTAACAGGCTAACCATGTCGGCTCATCCCTGGGACTCGTTATACCCAGGGGAGGCACACTTATTATTAACGTTCGTATTACAGACAGTCAGCTGTAAGCCCTGACCACAAATGAATTAGAGGGGAAAATGTGGTTCAACAAAGGTATACTAAAAAGGCCAAAATTGTTCTTGTCCTCTGTCAAAAAGCCCTAAGGAGTTATGTTACGTCTTCAAGGGCTGATATACTATAAAGTGGTGCAACTCTGGTCCAAACCAAATGAATGGTAGAAAATAAATAAATATTCCCCAAATTCCCATTTCTTTAAAATGGGGCTTTTAGCACCCAGGGGGAGATGCACTAAGGCGTGATAAAGAGCTGATGATTTGGAGATGAGCTGCACTTTCATGAATGAATCAATCACCCGGTCATTCAAAAACAGGGTGATTGATTAATTCATGAAAGTGCAGAGCTGCGCTTCTCATGAATGAATGTACGCAGTGACTGGGTTCACTACTACGAGTGCTACTGGAGCACTTTACATACTTTCACTAAACACAATCATGTGACTGTCCTGACCTAGGCTAAGGTCAGTTTTGGCCAGAAGGTTCTTCGGTCTGTGGTGCCTGTATAAGGATCTTTCTATTCATTTTTTCCTCTACAGAGTTCTGTTAGTTCCTGTTCTTATTCAGTTGTTTGGGGTGTAAGGTAGGTGTCCATTGACACTGAAGTTCATGTTGTACCAGTTATTGCTGTAAAATACTTGTCTCCAGTGGAGGCTTTTTTTTTTTCTCTCCCAGGAATCTTTGTGGATGCTTTGCTATTTCCCTGTGGTTCCTTTTCTTGGATGACTGAGAAAAGAGGATTTTAGTAAATATTTTTCTCTAAATCTATATGAAGAAAAAAAACATGTAGTTTAAGTACCTGGGCAGAGGAGACCTCTTGAGGTTTCTGTTCAGAGGATTTTCTCTTTACTTATTCTTTCTTTTCACTTTCCTATATGTTGTAACTCAGTTTAGGTAGGGTAAAGCTGGAGGGAAGAGGGGAGTCTCCACTTCAAAGGCCTTAACTTTTTTGAAGTGCCCTAACCTCCAGGAGGAGGGAACTTTACCCCATGATTCCCATGTTCCACATGGACTAAGAGAAAATGATTTATTGGTAAGTTCACTAAAATCCTCTTTTTTAATAAAGTACGTTACAGCTGATACCAATCCAGTTGTATGATGGAACAAATAATCAATAGGGTTACCTGGAACCTAGGTCCAGAATAAAATATTGTTTATACTAGTAAAATGTGGATTTGTTTTAATGGCAGTTTCTCCTAATGTACTTTTCCTTAGTAAATATATCATTAGGGATTTTATTTCAGACTAGTGTAAAAGCCCATGTACAAGGGCCAAAGTGCGTGATAAAAGGCAAGATGTATGTTTGTCTGATGCAGTCTGCCTTTACTGGTGTCTCTCCTTTCTCCAGCTGTCTCTCACACTACCTTTATTGGTGTCTTCTCTCTCCATCTCTCTCTTACACTCTCCCCTTGCTGGTGTCTATTCTCTCTCCAGTTCCCTCTCACACTCTGCCCATGCTGATGTTTCTCCATTTCTCTCTCCCTTTACTGGTGTCTCTCCTCTCTTTAGTTGTCTCTTACACTCTTCCCGTGGTGGTGTCTCTCCAGTTGTCTCTCGCACTGTCCCTGTCAGGCATCCCTAGTGGTGTCTCTCCAGTTGTCTCTCGCATTGTCCCCATGTTCGCCGTCACGTGTCCCTAGTAGTATCTCTCCAGTTGTCTCTCACACTGTCCCCTTGTTCATTGTCTCGTGCCCCAAGTGGCGTCGCTTGCACTCTCCCTGTGTTCAGCATTCGAGCAGTTTCTACTGTGCATGACTGCTTCTGTGTATTTGAGCAGTCTCTACTGCGCATGACTGCATCAGACAAACATCCTAATATTTTATTATACAGGATATTGTAAAGCACTGTAGGATAACCTGGCACTTTAAAGGGATGGTAATACTTAATATGTAAATATATATATATATTGTAGTGTTTATCCCCCTGAGTAAAACAAGAGTACTCCCACTGCTGAAAGGTGTTTTATTCAAAACTTATTACAGCTCAAAGTTGAATTTTATAGGTACAATATCACAGTGGCCTGAAATTGTACAGTGGCGCTGTTCTTACACTATCCTATGGACAGCTCTGGTCCGTAGACCATAAATCTCCATAGGATGGTGTAGCAACAGTACCACTGTACAATTTCAGGCCACTGTGATATTGCACCTAAAAAATTCAACTTTGAGCTGTAATAACTTTTGAATAAAACACCTTTCAGCAGTGGGAGTACTCTTGTTTTACTCAGGGGGATAAACCCTACAACGTATTTTTTTTACATTTTAAGTATTACTATCCCTTTAAAATAAAGGCTATTAATAACATTACACTAGACTCCACATACTTAAAAATGTACCTTTTTGTAGTTTCACCCTTCTATGACTTTCTTATGGTCTGGTACATTCAATCCAAGCACTTATCTGCTTGATCCTTAAGAGCCACATCATCTGCCAAAAGTGGTGTTCTTAGCAAATCAAGATATTGGGGGATCCACTGCAGGTGGAGCTGTTCCTGTTAATTAAGTCTTCTATCTGGCGTTCTCCATTCTTCCAGGAGAACCAAAGAGTGATGGAAAGGAGAAATAGGAGTCTCCTTTTTGCATCTCTGGAATCAGAGGCCTGAGAGACCTGAAGCATCTCCAGGACCACACTGATAAGACCCTCAGTCAAGGGATAACAATTTTCTTTATAAACATCTCATAAGGGATAAATCCAGTTAATCTCCATCAGTCTTACCTTTCTCCTTAGAGGAATCCCTAACCAATTATGAATGGCCCCCACATATAGGGCTTAGGTGCCTAACAGGGGTCCAAGGGGGCAGAAACAAAGAGTTAAGCACCCCTTGAATAGATGAGGGGATAGAGGCTACTGAAGAAATCAGAGTCTTAACCCAAACTGGTTCCTGTTCTGCAGTGGTTGGCCCCAGAATTGAAGTGGGGGTCATGGCACAAGGAGGAAATAAAGGTACCACAATATTCCCTAAGAAGCCCAGACTGGCATGTAGAGCAATGGGTTAAAGGTGTATAGGGGACCACAGAATATCTGTCTTTGGATTTGTTGATGTGTGCTTTGGGATAAAATGTCCAAAAGAATCCCTCGAAATGTAGGACAATTACCCCAAATTAGCAGGAAAGTAAAAAGTACTGATAGAAATAAGTAGTATTTATATGACTGCAATGGGTAAATGGCAAGAAAAGAGGAGAGACCAGCCACTGCATAGCACATGTAACAGTAAAGAAAAATGGCTTCCACCCCAGAAAAGCCAGGGAATTCTAGGGACTATACACGTACTCAGCAAATTATGGTTCTCCAGCCATTTTAGAACTTCACTCTTAATAACACAATTCAGAGTCCCCTGGATTGCCATTTGAAATAATAGGTAATCTGATTCAATATGAGCCCACTCTGACACCAGGAAGGCAAAAGGAGGCATATATGTCCTGTCAAAAATCATGACACTAACATAGCAGCATCATAGGCATTCGGTTCTTAGAGGGGTCATGTTAAACGAAGTTGAAAACGTAATAAGTATCAAGCGATATCTACTCACAAAAGGCCTAGAGATAGGTAGAAACATAATGAAGAACTGAAATGGCTAAATAATCCTTGCAATGAAAGCAGCCACCTTTCATACGCACAGTGCTAAAAGAGAAATAAAATAGACTGAAATACAGGCAGAAGCACCCCCTAATAGTGGGTGACAGAACAACAGGGACATAGGAATAGGACCGTTGCAATGAAAAGGTCAGCTCATCCAAACTTCAGTCTTCAGAGTCACATTGTATGACATGCAGAGCTTCAAAGATCAGACTTTGGGAACATGTCAACCTCAACAAGGACAATCCATGACTAAGGAAGTCAGTGAATAGTCTAATGGGGAATTATGCAGCCCCATATCACTAAGAATAAAAATTAAAAAGAAAAAAAGTCTAAGAGAACGGTGCCCAACTGTCCTTTCTTGAGGCAGGTCATTTGAAACTAAGAGTAGGCGGGGTAAAATTAGATGGAAGAGGGAAGACTGTGCCTCAGGGTTCACTTTTAAAATGTTGCACGCAAAATAACATGCTACATTAAGGCACATTCACTATATTGCAGTGATTTCAAGGGCGACATGAGAATCTCTCCCTGCATGAAAAGCGTGAGATTCTCATGTCGCTGGCTAAAACGTTGCTTCATCTGATTTCTCTGTATCTGCAGCTGCTGTACGCAATATAAGATAAGATATTGTATTGGAGTACGTGTGCCTTTAAATAAATAGAAAGATACTGCATTGGGCGCAACATACCTTAGTAAGATCTTTGATCTATGTGCTGCATAATTCTCGCTGTCTTCACAGGATCATTTAGTATGTAGTACTCAGGTGCTGGGGGTCCGTATTTGTCTTGTGACTCTAAGTCATGTGACATATCTAAATGCAAATATAAACGGAACCCCAGAACTTGAGTACTACATACTAAATGATCCGGTGAAGATAGAGAGAATTATGCAGCACAAAGCTCTTACTAAGGTATTTTACACCATAATAGCACATCCCCATAGATCTGTGTAAAGTTTATTTGAAAAAACGGCACCTCACTGACAAGACCCAACAAGCCTGAAACGTACATCTGGAGTTGGCTGCTTCTCTTGTTCAGAGAGGAATTGCCTGGCATTTCGTGGCTGGACTGCTGTTATGGCAGGACCAGTATGATATGCAGTATGATATGCTTTAGGATATTTTCTCTCTGTGAATGGCACTAGTGAGCTAAAAGAGACTGCACCCTGGGTAGCACACCATTCCTATAAAGACTGTAAGTTTGTATTGCAGGCTCGTTCCCAATTAAGCGTCTCTGACTCTTTATTTACATATGCAAATTACCCTTGGGATTAGTGACCCCAAGAGTAACAGGGGAATCTAGCAATGGACCCCTTGCTCCCAGTGGTTAGAGAGATCAGCTGCACCTCAATGATGAGGCGCAACAAGGCCGTAATGTAAATTTGTATTGCAGGCTTGTTCCTAGTCGAGCATCTCGGAATCTTTTTTTTTTTTTACATATTTGAAAAACAAAACATTTTTTGCAGCCTTTTTTGACAGTATTTTAACACAGGGAGAGAAAAAAAACAACAACTAAAAACATGTAGTCTGGGATCCCGAGCTCCCCAAGATGTTTTACTTTTGGCTCCTAGATTTTGGGGGTGTATTGTATACATGGCTACTAAAAATTCCATCCTGATGTAGTATAGGTATGGGTGCGCAAACCTGTTCTCAAGTGCCCTCCCTCCCCTCCCAACAGTGCAGCTTCTCAGGATCTCCTATCATGATTACTGGTGGATCACTCAGTCTCTCATACATTCTGATAGAGCCTCCTGAGGAAATGAGCCTCCTGAGGAAATGATAGAGTAAGTAAGCTGCACTGTAAGGGGTGGTGAGGGGTGGCTGGGGAGGAGGAGGAGGGCATCCTGTGGGCAGGTTTGAGCACCTCTGGTCCATGACCGAGACTGACGAAAGAGCACATTCCTAAGCACATGGGTTTCTGGTCTTATGTCGCAATATTTCGTCTATGCTCCTTCATGTCACATGCTATCTTGCGTGCAACATTTTAAAAGGATACCATGCCTCAGAGTCCTTACCTTGTTTGCAGTTCTTTGTCCTTCAGGAGGAGGGAACTTTACCCCATTGCGCATATGTTCCACAGTGGATGGAGAAAATATTTTAATGGGTAAATCCTGATTTCTACTTTGTCCCCGAACAGTGCCAACCCTGGTCCTCAAGAGCTACTAACAGTGCATATTTTCTGTCTATCCTGAATGCACACACTAATCAATTAAAGTGAGTGATAATTAGTCCACCTGTGTGCTCCAGATGGGATATCCTGAAAACATGCACTGTTGGTATCACTTAAGGGTGAGGGTTTACTACCCCTAAGTGACAAAGTTTTCTTTTAACCATTTGATGTGATGTCCAAACTAAACACAGAATTTATACATAGATATAAAAAATCCAAGGAAGCAATCTCAAACTTATTGTAATCAATTTTTATTGCAATTTTCAATACCAACACAATGGTCCTTTCCTTGAAAATGTCATTCAGATGACCTGCAGAAGCTAGGAAAACAAAGAAAATAATATGAAAGTACATAGAACAACAAATGTATACCTATGTTTTGATTTCTCAACTTTAATGTATGTAATCTAATCTGTGCCCCACTTTTGTACTTTTTTGCTAGAACTGAGGTTGGAAGCTTTCCAGATCTGCCCAGGATAAGTCACACCCACTTTATTAAGTAAATAGCTTTATTTGGACACTCCTCGTGGACATGCCTTAGTGGTAATTCAGTGGATTAGTGCAAGATGATTCCCAGGCATGTCCATCATCACCAACCAACCAGCAGCTAGAGGACCAAAGATTGCCTACCCTTGTCTTAAAATGATAAGCATAATAAATGAGTGTAATTTTACGCTCATTTCCTATTGGTTGCAATGTAACTAATGAGGGGGATGCTTTCTCCAAGAGTAAGCTAGACGTAGAAACTTAAGTGCATTATACTCAGATTTAATTCTGAATATCTTAATTTTATTTTCTGGACATCCCGACATATTGAACATTATAGACTTCTGTTTTAAGCAAACTCCTATGACTGACAGGAAAAGCTGGGGACACCAAATCACCACTACCACCATTTGACCTGTTCCTCCTCCTTACTTAGAAAGGCCTAAATCTATCACTCCCATGTACGCACTTAATGAAAATGTTACAATTCCAACAAAAAGAACAAACTGACTAGGCATTACTGTGCATGATATTTATATATCTGTTTTGTATCTATGGAGCTATGCCTTTCAATATTTCCTGTACTGTCATGATTTATATTTGCATTGTTAGCTTTGAGGTTTGATATTCAGGCCAAAATACTGGATTTATGAGATTGCAATAAGAATTGATTATGACACTACAGCAGCAATCCATAATCTACTCAGCAAAGAGATATAAAAGATCTTCTTTCATTAATTCAATACTATATTTAGCCCCAACCATTTTTCTTTTTTTTAATTTTTCATTCTCTGTCGTTCAGTTCTGGAGATGTTTTTCCTGAACACTAGCATCCTTCAAAGATAGAATGGATGCTGCCCTTTACACACATACACTAGGACAACAATATGTCATAGTAAAAGCGACTGCTAGTGAAAGATATAAGATCAGAAAAAAATAAATAAAAAGAAAAGTTAAAAGGAATCCGTATAACAAGAACTATAAAGATATGTTATCAATTTATTCTTGTTCATTGTTGTTAATGTGTCCCCACATCCATTCGGTGTTTCACTGGTTAATAATCAGAATTTCCAATACATTCTAAGGTTGTGGTCAGCTTTTGGAACAGGGTTAGGCAAATTGCAACCCAGCAGTTTCTGTCATACTAAAACTCTCATCATCCCAGCTGAGGATGATGGGAGTTGTAGCCTGGCTCCAGCTGCAGGGTTGCAAGTTGCCCAACTCTGCCCTAAATTGTAAACTTTTCCTTCAGCAAAGATCCAGAGCCTGCCTGAGGAAGTGTTGTGTTGGATGCAAAATCTATGTCCATAGCTCCTAGGTGATTATACTGACATTATGGGTAAAAACCACTAACAAGTAGCACAGTGATATGTTGGAAGATGTCTTACCCAAACTCCTGGGTTATGACCCACAGACAAGAAGTGAAGCGCCGCTTCCATCTGTAAACAAAATGGGTGACTGGCTCCCTTTCATCCCCACCTATACATTTACTAACTAAAATATTTTTAAATGTAACAGTTCTTCCAAATGAACACAGAAAAGCTATGCATAAAATACTGAAAAATGAAACGACAAATGACTTGCATTGTCTCTGCTTGATTCATAGGATGGAACAATTGACTAGAAAACAAATAAAAAAGAAATCTGAAATATTCCCCTTGAGAAGTAGACATATTCATTAGTGAGAGGCACATGGTCTCCAGTGCTTGGAACCATGGCATTCTAACATAGTATTGCACCAAAAGTAATCCATACATTACGCTGGTCTTGTTATTGACCTAGCAATGATTGCAGCCATTTCCTGTATGAAGTAGCAAACCGGGTCTGCTCAGCATTTCTGCAGCTGGACAATGTGGAACTGATGAACCTGAGCTCAGAGTCGAAGCTAAGAGAGTCTTGCACGGGAGCACGTTTTAGCCTCTTTGTTTCTTGAGTGTAGCCTTGCTTGTTGGGGTCGTTCACTCCATCTACATCCATAGTGTTGGTAGGGTAGTTTGGGAAGCTGGTGCTATGTGAACTGTTTCCAGTGCCATCACTGCTGCCAGCACTAGTGGCTTGTGTAGTTGGTGAATGACATTGTTCATTGTGCAGTTGATGAACCAGATTGAAGATTTGTCGCCTTTAAAATAATTATTGGGAAAAAAATAAATCCATTATTATTATTATTTGATTAAACAGTAATTCTGAAAAGTGATACGTGTGTGAGGAACAACAATGAAAAAGTAATTTACAAAAATATTTTAGAAAGTGATGTGAAGTGTGGTGTATTTATGCCAATTGTGGTGGTGCCCTGCCTCCTAATGTAGCTAATTAACCCCATGGTTAAAGGGATACTAATGTCCGCTGATAAGTTTATGCTGTATTGTAGTTTTTAAAAAAATAAATTATGTGGAGCAAGTCCCATCTCTCAAACCTTTATGGTTTGAGAGATATTCGCAGCTAAAAGTTCCCCCCTCCCTTCCCTTTCCCTGACAGCAGGAGATCCCGGTCCTGGGACCAGCCAGCGGCTCTTCAGCAGAGCTGAATTTGCGATGTTGAAAAAGAATTACTTAATTGGAACGGTCTACAAAGTGTGCCTGGTTTGCAAGCACACTTTGTAGACCGTTCCAATGAAGTAGTTCTTTTAAAATATCGGTATTTCGGCTCTGCTGAAGAGGCACCTTCAGTTGGACGACACGGATTTCCTTCTGTCAGCTTTACAGCTGACATCAGGAAAAGGGGAGGGAGGGGGGATCTTTAGCTGCGAATATCTCTCAAACCATAAAGGTCTGAGAGATGGGACTTGCTCCACATAATTTATTTTTTTTAATCTACAATATAGCATAAACTTATCAGCGGACATTACTATCCCTTTAAGAAAAACATTTTTCATTGCTTCTTTAAACTACCACTTCTGGATCCCACCTTAACATCTCTTGTCTAATCCTCTCACTCTAGTTAATGGAGAGCGGGGTTCTATTGAGACCCTCTCCCCAGTATATAAATAGGTTTTTCAGTTTAAATGAATGAAAGTGCTCACTATTGCTACAGTAACTTTACAGTGGCTGCATCTGTATCACAGAAGAGAGGGGGATCCTTCTCTCTGCCTGTGTCTTTTCTATTTTAACTTAACATGCCGGTGAAAAACAAGGTAGTCTATATTTCTTTATTTTCACGCCTTTCAGTTTTAGCCACTTTAAAGTTAGAGACTGGAACTATGGATCTACATTTCACCCTTTCAAGTGAAGTTTAAAGTGGAACTACCACTGCAAAATAACTTTAGCTTAAATAACTCCCCATCTGGCGACTAGCAGCTTAGTAGCGCTAGTCGCCAGAATTATTACCTTATTCAATAGGTTTATCCTTTCTTCCATGGCTGACAGGCAGGACGGATCGCGGACATCTTGCCATAGTGACATCCATGCACCTGCTCTGTCAGTCCCAGCTGGCTCTAGTAGGCGTTGCTAAGAGCCGTTTGGATCCAGAAGGGACTGAGAGCATGCGCGCGGACGTCACTTTGGCAAGATGTTTGCAATCCGTCCTGCCTGTCAGCCATGGAAGAAAGGATAAATCTATTGAATAAGGTAATAATTCTGGGGACTAGCGCTACTAAGCAGCTAGTCACAAGATGGGGAGATATTTAAGCTAAAGTTGTTTTGCGGTTGTAGTTCTGCTTTAAACCACTATCACATGATCGTGGCACTGAATTCTTTGAGTAAACATTCCCCACTAATTTCTATAGGAAAATGTATTCTCTTGGATTAGCTGCTTGAACAAGTCAAAAAAGAGGGTTCACTTTTGAAATTCGCAGGCTTAAGAGCATGCAACATTTCAACTAATTCACCACATCGCCATGATCAAAATGGCGACATGACAATCTCATGCATGACAGCACAAGAGTGTCATGTCGCTTACCTAATGGTCGAATACGGAGGCAAGTTGTAGCAACTGGAGCGCCTCTGTGTACTGCAGATGCAGTGTCATTCTGAATTTGTAGCTTTCCTGAGTCTACAGTGAACAAGTGACATGTGTGTCACTGGCAGTGTGCAAAGCTGGTGCTGCAGAAAAAGGAGCCCCCCTGTACAGACATATAGCTGACCTGCCTGGGAATCCAGACCTCATTCTTCTAGTGCCTGTAAGTGATGACTGATCACTGTGATGGTCTTGTCATTCCCCTTGCGCTGTATCTTCATGCTCTCACTTTAATGCCATCTAACAACTGCCTCTTCAATGTGAATGTTAAAGTATGGCAAGAATGCTACCATTGTAGGAGACGAAGGAGGAGTTGCTCCCAACAAAGTATTATCTGCAGCACAGAGAGGTGCTCCAGCTACTACAACATTTTAAATAACTGAAGCGCCTCCGTATGCGACCATTAGGTAGACAACATGACAATCTCACACTATCATGCAGTGCAAGATTGTCATGTCGCCTTTTTGATCATGGCGACGTGGTGAATTAGTTGAAATGTCGCACGCTCTTGAGTGTGCAACATTTTAAAAGGATACCGAAAATAGAACCAGAGATCCATGAATCCCATCTCTTCCTGTGCAGTGGTTAAATCTGGATGGGTGATATTAGAAAAATAGTTGGGGCCCCCTCTCAAGAACATGATGGGTAAACAAATGAGAGACACATATGCAGGGAGGGATCTGTGATGATACCACTCTCAACTGATAAAGCAGCTGTAGTCATTGTATAGTTACCTGAGGGACTGATCACCATCTCTCCATTTCATTTTAACCTTTAAAATCCAGAGGAGTTGGCCATATATTGTGACCCGTGCAGCCCATAAAAACAAAGAATCCAGCCTACTGGAAAGAGAGGCCCATAAAACCTTCACTTCAGTAACTAATTAGACAGTGGGTGGGGCAATTTTAATGGAACTATCATGCTTCTTTGTGACTTGTCATGTTTGGATGAACAGAGTATATTAAGAGATCAACTGCTTTATTTTTTTATAACAGAGCTAGTTCTTATACCAGTATACTAGATAGGGACAGGTGGTGTATGGGTAGAGTAGAATTATTTTAGAATTGTCATATTGGCATGGTTCCGTTGTTCTCTCCAGGAGTATGACACATTTTATTTTTGCTCATTCCTTGAGAGAGCAGGAAACCTTGTTTGTATATGTGTTTTATATGATCTTTCATGTTATGAGGAAACAAGGGGTGGTAATATCAGGCTACTCAGATTTGGGTCAAATGCAATGAAATTGTGTTGCACGCCCAATAGAAGGCAACATTTTCAAAGTGAACCCAGGATGGAAAGGGGGGCACACATAGTGGAGGAAATGGGCGGCGTATGCAAGAATGCTGCCCACTGCCCCAATGTCATGGCTGCCTCCAGATGGGGGGGTCCTGGTTATACAGTAGGTACAGGGAGGGAAAGGGGGGCACATATGTAATGTTATTGAGGCGGGGAGGGTGAGAAAAGGTAGAGCAATCGAGAGGGACTTTTTTTTTTTTTTTGATGTTTGATAAGTGGGGTAAAAAATGTGCGTATTATACTCAAGATTTTACGGTAATTATCTCTCAATAGCTCCCCACTGGCAGATTGGCTCACCTAGGACCAGAACTATAGATGGAGCCAGGCTGCTTTCAGAGCACTGACAAATAAACTGGTAGTCATAAAGGAGGTCTTAAACTTCAGTCTTGCAGTCCATTTTCCTGCACTGTAAGATGCAGGTCCACATACACATGAAAGTCCAATATGTGGGTATAAAGATTGGGTAGTCAACCCTGGTCTTCAAAAGCTACCAACAGTGCATGTTTTCAGGATAACGCTGCTTCCTTACAGGTGTATCAATTAAATAATCTAGCCACTAACTGATTCACCTGCACTAAACCAGGGATGTTCTAAAAACATGCACTGTTGTTAGCTCTTGAGGACCATGGTTGGCTTCTCCCTGGCGTATAGTGTCTCTGTACACAACCTATGAGTTTTTGGCCAACAGCAACATCATTTCATGTTGTTTTCAAGCTGAAGGGGTCAGTTTGTAACTTCTCCTTCTGAACGGTTGAAAGGACTTTTGACTTAGTGTGCTTCTACTGAAGCAGACTTAGTAAAAACTAACAATTAATATGATGAGTTTGTAGACATGCAAAGAACTCCATCCTGTTCCTGGTGTGGTATGGTTCCAAAACAAGATCTCCCCCGCCAGCAGAAAAAAAAAAAATACTCCTAAGAGAACCCGCAGCAGAATAGTGTTCAGAGCATCTTACAAAATACATTTGCAGTGCAAATGGATGGAGTGAAATGAACACTTTCTCCTGACCTAGATCAATATATCCAGTTAGTGCGCTGGTATCTATGAAAGGCACATACTGCGTTATATTGAATTGATGCTTACATGACATACATGGCCTTAGTCAGGCAATTCAGGAACAAACTGCACCATAGGCTTGAAATGAAAATACTGCGGATCCCCACTGATATAAATGGGTATTTTAACATTATAGCTATCTAGAACAGTCCTAAGTGGTAAAGTTCCCCACTCAATGGATTATCCTATATAATAATTTGCTAGTATGTTTGTCAGAAGCTGACATGTGCAGTAGAGACTGCCTGAACACACAGAATGATGGGAGCACAGAATGCTGGGAGTTCTGTGCTGGGAGCATTCTGTGCTTTTGGCCAGTCTCTACAGTGCAAGACTGCGTCGGCGGCAGGAAGCAGAGCAGGACCGTCCTCTTAACCCTTTGAGTGCCAGAGGGGTACGCAATGCATTGCAAAACAATGCGTTGCATACCCCTCTGGCACTCAAAGGGTTAACATCGACCGGGCCTTGGCCCATGTACAGAAGTGTTCCTTTTTTCTTTTGTGCATAAGGCCCCATAAAATGTTAAAAATAAAACCCTTTCATTTTCAGCTGATGTTCTCTAAGTTTTTTTCCTTCCTTTTATATTGGACTATTATAATGGGAAGATTATTCCAGGTCGCCTTCGGACAATCGTGAGATGAATAAAAGTGTGACTCCTTTGTACTGATATTCACACAAGTGGTTATGTTGTCCACATGGCATTGAGGTGGGAATGAATACTGTGAGCTTCAGGGGAGCCATCTGTCTATAAAGATAACAGTGTATCGCCTATGTTAATGTCATACTGCACCGAAGACAATGGTTTTGTGATAAACTGAAGGCCATCAATTCCTTCATTCCTGGTGCTGTAATGGCCCATCAGATAATACAGATTTCCATACTTCTCTTTTACCTGGGAGGCATTACATACAACCAAAGCCTTATTACAAGGCAAAGGACTGGGCTCACATTTGAAAAGTAACCCTTTGAGTGCCAGAGGGGTACGGAACGCATTGCTTTGCAACGCTTTCCGTACGCCCCCTCTGGCACTCAAAGGGTTAAGGATCAAAGCGGTGCATGATACATTGCTTCACAATGCACTGCATACCACGCTGATGCTCAAGGAGTTAAACACAGAATTGAAAATAAGAATTCCTTGATTTCTAGCATTTTGCACACAGGACCCTTATACAGTTGTGCGGCTGGCCTGGTCCAGCATTTTTGGGGCAAACCAACTGCACCTTAGAGGACAAATAAAAAAGCTTCATTATTTTAAATGGGACTGTTAACCCTTTATGTGCTAGGGACTTCAACGAATTTCGAAGCAACATTTATGAGAATTACATAGAATTCAAAGGGTTAAAAGCCTTACTTAAATCCTGGGGAATTTCTAGTTTTTTTTTTTAATCATCACCTTCGGTGAAGCTGGCATGACCCTGAATTTCTCCACTTCGCTAAAAAAAACCGGCTCATTGGGCCTTATGTATAAAGGAGAAGCTGATCAATCCTGGAGCAAACCAGCTGTACAACAGAGGACAAATAAATATTGTATTTGATTTACATTGGGGCTTTTAGCCTTAATTGCCACAGACGCTTTTCTTTGTAATACGTTAGATCCCTGTTATTCAAGGCCCCGTTTAAATCAATTACGAATTGTATTTTTTTTATTTGTCCTCTATACTACAGTTGGTTTGCTCCAGGATTGCTGCTCTTTTATTTTGTGCATAGAGCTGTAAAATGTATGCAAACAAACTGGGCAGAGACACTCAACTAGGAACGAACCTGCTATAGGAAAAGTGTCCTACCCAGGGTGCAATCTGTTTTAGCTCCAGAAGTGGACCCCTTGCTCACAGTGACTAGAGAGATCAGCTGCACCTCACTGACGAGGCCCAAGAAGGCCAAAACGTGTGTCTGGTGTTGGCTAATTTTGTTGTTCAGAGAGGAATTGCCTGGCGTTTCGTGGTTGGACTGCCTTTTTGATAGGATCAGCACAATGTGCTCTAGGATTTTCCTCTCTGTGAAAGGCACTAGTGAGCTAAAAGAGACTGCACCCTGGGTAGAACACTTTCCTATAGAGCCTGCTCAACTTTAGGACGTTAAGGACCAGTGACTATCCTGGCACATCATGGAATTCTGAGATCGCAGCATGGCTCCACATCGATCTGCGATCCCAGAATGCATATGTGTAAAACAACAAAAAAAAATATGGTGCCATGGTCCTCTAGAGCCACCCATCCCAGGACTGTGCAGTACTTAAAGGGATAGTAATACTTAATTACTAATTCCTATATTAAAGTCCTATCAAAAAGAAATGTATTGCCCCCAGCGTCATCTCTCAAACCTTTATGGTTTGAGAGATAATCACTCGAAAAGTTGCCCTCTCCCTCCCCCTTTCCCGAAGTCAGCGTTGTAGCTGACTGAAGGGAAATCCGGTCTTACGATCATCAGGCGGCTCTGCAGCAGAGCAGAGATCTCGTTAATAAAAAAAAAAAAATCTTCAGTGAAAGATTTCTTTTTTATTAACGCGATCTTGGCTGTGCTGCAGAGCCGCCTGACGGTCATACGACTGGCTTCCCTACAGTCAGCTAGAACGCCGACCACGGGGATGGGAGAGAGCAACTTTAGGAGCGATAATATCTCAAACCATAAAGGTTTGAGTGATGACACTGGGGCAATACATTTCTTTTAAATATGACTTTAATATAGGGGTTAGTGATTATTAAAGGGATAGTAATAGTTAAGTATTACTAATCCCTATAGCAAAGTACTACTTAAAAAAAAACGTATTGCCCCCAGTGTCATCTCTCAGACCTTTATGGTTTGAGAGATGATCGCTTCTAAAGTTGCCCTCTCCCTCCCCCTTCCCAGCGTTGTAGCTGACTGCAGGGACTTTCTGGCGGCTCTGCAGCACAGCCGGATCGCGTTACTAAAAAAGAAAACTTTCACTGAAATGGTCTTCTACGTGTGCTTGGCTTGCAAGCACATGTAGAAGACAGTTTTAGTGAAAGTTTTTTTTTAATTAACGCGATCGCGGCTCTGCTGCAGAGCCACCTGATGATCTCTGACCGGATTTCCCCGAGTCAGCTAGAATGCTGACTACGGGGAAGGGGGAGGGCAACTTTAGAAGCGATCATCTCGCAAACCATAAAGGTTTGAGAGATGACACTGGGGGCAATACTTTTTTTTAGTAGTACTTTACTATAGGGATTAGTAATACTTAAGTATTACTATCCCTTTAAGTATTACTATCCCTTTAAGGGGTTAAGGAGTCCATGGTTGATATCGAGGTATGTTTTGGATCACTGTCTTTCTGTAATTTCCAACCTCTTTTCAGTTTCAGTTTCTTTCTGACCTGGACCATTAGCTTCCAGGATTTGGTGACCCATTCTTTTATCGTCCCGCATAATATTTATTGCCACTGGCTGCCACACAATCCCAAAGCATAACAGATCCACCCCCATGCTTTACAGTTGGCAAGGTATACTTTTCTTCAAAGGCTTCTACTTTTTCCTCCAAATGTAACTTTGGTAACTGGATGTCTCCTGATGCCCCCTGGCATTGATCGCTTGGCATTGATCAATGCTGTGACTAGGAAGGAGATCGCTGCCTTCCCTCTATCACCTACTCCTCTTATCATATGGGTCTTGAAGGTCCTCCTACTCAGCCTGGAAAAGGCGATCAATGTCCTGGGGAGGGGGCATCAGTAGGGGTCCTGATGCCCCCATGAGGTCTTTTTTTTTTTTGAGCCACGCATAGTGCAGGATCAAGAGCTGTCGAACTATGTGCATTTTCGTAAAGTACAGGATCGCACCCATGCTCATGGGAGAAATCGTGTCTATTTTAAAGTGTTCAAACATGCCGTTCTGTGTAGGTAAACTCCTTCCCTAAATGCAGGGCATGTTTGCTGGGTGTTAGGTCACAATTCTTAGTCATCATGATTACCTGGCACCCGGGATTCGTTGATTCCTGCTGTAGGGGATCAATAAAAATGATCCAAGTCACAACTGATTTAAATGAGGCTTTTATGCCTGTGAATGTTGGAAAGGCCATCCACACATTGTGGCACAATGCAGTGGAGACCTCTATATCATTAAAGATGTTACAATTACCATTTATATAATTGGGATTTTTTATCTGTCTCCTATGATGCAGTTAGCTTGCCCCTGAACTTTTGCTATGTCCCACACTTCTTGGCACTTACTACTTCTGTGTCCTACCTACCTACCTTCATGAGCAGGGTCTTCTATTCCTTTTGATTTCTGTGTTTCATTTATACTGTTTAAACCATATACAGCAGTGCAGAGGTAGTTAACCGTTGGACCTCCAGCTCTTGGACCACAGCCAACGGCTGGTTAGGGACGATGGGGGTTCTAGTCCCTAACGGCTGAAGGTTCAACAAAGGACTATCTCAGCCGCAGTGTTTATTCACTGAAATGTGTAACTTTTGCTTACCTGTGACACCAAAGTGTTTCATGCCCTGGATAGGATTCAATAAGATCTCGGTTAAGTTCCATTTCTTCTTCTAATAAATGTGGAAGATCTAATGTTGATGGCTCCCAGCTGCCCTCTTCTTCTCTTGGAAGACCAACATTTTGCTCGTTTGCAAATAGGTTTGCTACACCACTCTCAGCGTCCTTTAGTGTTCTAGCCAGAAGAGACTTCAGCAGGAACTGGCGATAGTGGAAACCACTGTGGTCCGAAACGTGCATGGAGACCCAGTGTTTTGTGGAAGACAGCTCATCAACAAGAAGCTGGAAACAAAATAAGAATAACTTATATCGCAGTTTTACAAAGGGCATGTACTGCATGTCTACTCATGGAATGCGTACCATCAGGAATGAGTCTAAGGGCTGCATTCAATAAGCTACAAGTGATACAGTTCTGGAGCAAACAAGTTCACCATATGGGAGAAATAAAAATTCCTACAACTCAGACTGATGTAAATCAGGCTTTTAACCTTAAGTGTTAGAAAGGTCTCCAACTGTCTGGGCATTTTCATTTCTTTGTTAGGTAAGGCCTTGCTGGGATGCCAGGGCAATGGCTCAAGTGAGTGGGCCAACCCCTTCACAGGAGAAGGGGCCAACATCAAGGAAAGAGGTGGGATGGGTGGATAATAAACTCTAAAGACTTTTTGAATTAGTGAGCATTAAATAGTATGGTTGACTTCATTCCGGCTCTTTAAAAATGGATATCAAAATGGATATCAAAGATGTGTGAATTAAAGGGACAGTAATGTTTCATAATAAAATCCGCTCTAATTAATCATCATAGTATTTGGACTTTGGAGAGTGTTATTTCAATTCTGTCAGAGTTGTAGTTCAAGAGTAATTCAATGACAAAGTGTCCCCCTCCCGCCCCTTTTACTGATGTAACACTGCTCAGCCAGATCAGAAGGGAGGTGCCCAGGTAGACTGCAGAGAGGGACAATCTTCAATTAAGATAAGGGAAAAACCTGAAAAGCTTGTCAAGGGGGGCAGGGTTTTCATTGTTTTCACTGTAAGAATATTGTCCCCTTCTGTTCTCTGTCTGGTCTTACAACCAGATCCACATCTGAGAAGAGATGGCTTACACTAGGTAAAAGGGGCGGGGAGGGGAAACTTTGCTTGTGAATATCTCTAGAACCATAAAGGTTTGAGAGATCAGACTTATATCATTCTTCATATTTTTTTAATGCCTACAAAATAAAGTTAAAACGAAGCATTACTATCCCTTTAATCTGTACTGTTTTTTTTTTGTTTTTTTTTACCAGGCTGGAAGAAGGGATTTTCCCTGTGCGCCTCTCTTCCTGCTGTGTGTTTGACACAGAAAGGTGCAATCACCTGCACAATAACTGTAAGATACTGAGTAAGTAGCCCACTTGCTCTAAAATGCTCCAGTGACCAAGGCAAACTGTAGATCACCAACCAAACAGTGCACAGGATACCCTACTCTAACCCCTTAAGGACCGGCCGCGCACGTACATCCCAGAAAAAATATTTAGCTTTTTGTAGTACTTAAAAAGTTGTATTGAATGCAAAAAAACTTATCTCTCAAACCGCTATGGTTTGAGAGATATCCACATTCAAAGTTTGGTGTTTCCTGCTGTCATCTGTAAAGCTGACAGCAGGAGATCCATGCCGGCCAACACGGAGGCTCTACAGCAGAGCCACAATTGTGTTATTTAAAACGAATTACTTAATTGGAATGGTCTACAAAGTGTGCTTGCAAACCAATCACACTTTGTACACCATTCCAATGAAGTCATTAGTTTTAAATAACAACATTACGACTCTGCTGCAGAGCCTCCGTGTTGGACAACACGGATCTCCTGCTGTCAGCTTTACAGATGACAGCAGGAAACACCAAACTTTGAATGCAGATATCTTTCAAACCATAGAGGTTTGAGAGATACAGGTTTTTGCATTTGGTTTAAGCACTACAAAATGCAAAATATTTTTTCTGGGACATTACTGTACCTTTAAGCAAGCTCTGTAATTTCCAGCTTAGGTCATGCATACCACCTGGTCTTACTACCTATGATCTGGGTTCCCCCACTTTCCAGATAACTGTAGACAAAGCCTCTGTGAAATCAATGAATCTCCTCTCAGTATGAATAGTATGTACAGGCAGTTTGTAGTAAATGGAAAGACTGAACCTGCAGATTCCGCTTACTCCAGCAATGAGTTACAGTGGGAACAGAGGAGGTAGTTTAGGTACAAATGTAAGGCACAAATACATAAAAATAGGGTTTGTATTCAATAAGATAAAGAGGTAAAAATCTGGTGCAAGCCAACCACATCACTAGGGAGAAATGAAAATCCTCAGTAATTTAAATGGGCCTTCTAACTATCTAGAGAGGTCACCAACACCTCTATAGCAGTCAAGGCATTAAAGGGATAGTAAACCTTGAAAATAAGTTTATTTTATATTGTAGCCCTTAAAAAAACATGAAAAATGATATAAGTCTTACCTCCCAAACCTTTATGGGAGATATTCAGAAGCAAAGTTCCCCCTGAGCGACATCACCGTTCTACCTCTCAGATTTGGAATCCTGTCCCGGGACCATCTGCGGCTCTCCAGAAGTGCCAAGATCACGATCTTTAAAAAGAATTTCTTAATTGGAATGGTCTACAAAGTGTGCTTGCAAGCCAGGCACACTTTGTAGACAGTTCCAATTAAGTAGTTCTTTTTAAAGATCGTGATCTTGGCACTGCTAAAGAACTGCCTGTTGATCTGTGGACCGAATTCCAAATCTGTCCACTAGATGGCAGACTTGGCTGAAACAGCCAGGAAAAGGGAACTTTATTTTACTTCTGAGTATCTCCCAAACCATAAAGGTTTGGGAGAAAAGACTTATATCATTTTTCGTGTTTTTGTAAGGGCTACAATATAAAATAAACTTATTTTCAAGGTTTACTATCCCTTTAAAGGTCCAATTTAAATCAATCAGATATTTGGGAATGTTTATTTGTCCCAGTGGTGAAGTTGGCTTGCTTCGGAAATGCATGTATTTAGCTTACTGAATTTGGGCCTTAATGTCTAAATATCTGTACTATGCTAGCGTACTCATTTAAAAGCAACAGGCCAATAGCTCAGAGGTGATTTTGGAAGACATTACAAAAGAAGTGAGAAGAATAATAGGTGGTGTATATGAATGAAATGGAATGCAGCAAATAATCAATTTTTAATCCTGTGAGTTTCTCTTCCAGGCCAGTCCAGTAATATGGTTGCATGCAATATTTTATAATTTGACCTATATGGCACTAATAAATATATTATAATATTACTTCATTTAGAATATATAAATACATTTTTGGATAAAGTATAATTTTGAATGGTCCTACAAAATCATCCATGTTGTTTTAAGGTGGCATGTCCAGTGGAGGAAATTCAATGCTACTATCAGGCCAAGACAAAAAAAACCCAAAAACAACAAAACATATATAAATGCTGGATTTTAAAGGGATAGTATCAATGCTGTTTTTTAAAGGTATAGTAATACTTTATTATTACTATTCCCCATATTGTAGATATTTGCAAAAATTTTTAAAGGGATCAGTGCTTCAAAAATGCCAAGCATTTTTCAGCATATTCAAATTTCATATTATTTTTATGTTTAAATGTCTTGAAATGAATGGCATTAAACATCCTAAATCCCACAGAGATCTGCACCAGCGTGCACAGAAAGGCCTTAACAAAGGAGCATTTAGTAGCAGCAGAACAAAGGAGTAGGCTATATGGCCTTTCATTAGAACTGTGAGGAGCTCAGGATTGAGAAGCAACTTCTCAGCTCTGCCTAGAGTTGCCACCCACCCGGCAGACTGGTATAAAATTGGCTTCTGTCAAATATAAAGTCTATGGAGGGAATGTCATGGCCGGTATTTTTTTGAAGAAAAGGTGGAAACCCTAGCTCTGCCTAATACAACTTTCAGTCTGGCCTTTGGAATAAGACTACAACTCCCATCATTTGAAGGGGGTGACTATAGCCTTGCAAAAGTTGGAAGGCCTCAAGTTACATAGTCCTGATTTATATACATCTTTTATAGCAACATAAATTGTTAGTTTATTGCCACTGCTTTTACTGTTAGCATTCAGTTTTTTGTTAGTAATTTATAAATGGTCAGTATAAAACCCATTTGAACTATACCCATAGCTATATACCATAGCTTAAAACTCAACTGTTCCTCTCTATTACCCTTACAGACCTCCTTGACCTACAGAGCTGAGTGACATCAGCTCCTCATTCGGAGATTCTGGGAAATATCTATCCTCCCCACAGCAGACATGTTTGCTTGCTCAAGGCTTCTATGGCTATGATAGCAATATTGCTTCCTCTCACAAAAGAGCAGGGTATGGTGCTGACATCACCATGTAAAAGAGAGGGAAAGGGTGAGTTTTAACCTATGGTAATGGTTTCCATAGATGTAAACACACTGCCTATAGTTCAAAAGGGTTTGATATAACCTTCTTAATACCCTTTTAAACAGGATGTACTGATGACTTTACTTTCAATTTTATATGTGCTGTTATTGAGACTTCATGGCTATTATTTCCATTTATACAATGTATTTATTGTTATTAGATTTACTGTATTATTTGTCTTTTTGGATGTGGCCCAGTGTGTTTTACATTATGCTTGTAATAGATTTATTGCAAGAATGGAGCAATACTAGGGCACACCAACTGCACCATAATTATAAAGTTCCATTAAAGGTAAACAGATTATTTTTTATTTTATACATATTCTACCCCAGTACCGTTCTACTTTTGCCTTGACGAACTTGCTCCATGGTATGCGATGAATTGTGAACAGATTTTAACTTTATAGAACAGTTTCCCACAGGGAGAATATCACCTAAAATAAAAGTTCCTTCTAAATTACTAAATCTCCTACATGTTGTACTGGCCATTTATTTAGAAAATTAGATTTTGTAATTTAGATGTATATATTTTGGTAATTACGGCATGTTATGCAGGCACTGCCTCTTTTAACCCTGCATTACCTACCCTACTCTAACATTTAACACAATGCACTGCAACCTCCCCTAGCAATGGAAATTTTAAGGGTCAGTGAGTGAATGAGGTAATGTAGGGCTAAGACAGGAAATCCCTACATGAAATTCCATAATTACCATAATCTTTAAGTCTAAATAAATCAAAAACTAGTTTCCAAAAAAAAAAAAGGCTATTAAAACATATTGGTTACTTTTAAAGCTCTTTCAAAATCTCCAAAGTTGTTTTTAGGTGATATGGTCCCTTTACACTATTTGATGTGATGGACCTTTTGTTTTCACACAAAATCTGTGGCATCCCAACAACTAACCCCTTTAACCCCTTGAGTGCCAGAGGGGTAAGCAATGTGTTGCAGAGCAATATGCTGCGTACCTCTCTGGCACTCAAAGGGTTAACCTCTTAAGGACCGGCTGCGTGCACACGTGGCTGGCGGTTAAGGACCACTGACCTTTTTTCTTCCAGTTACGGGCTGCCCGAATGGTGTGCAGCCGCGTGGGGAGCCCAGAATTCCATGACAGTCCTGGCACGTCATGGGGTGTTAACGCAAAACAACCCATGACGTGCCATGATAGTCAAGGGTCGTTCAGGGGTTAAAGGGACAGTAGTACTTGAAACAAAATGCAGCTCCCATTCTTCTTTATATTTTTGCCCCAAGTAGCATTGTATTTCAATACTATCTGGCTTGTAGTTCAACTGCAATTGAATGATAACGGATCAACCTCCCGCCCCTTTCCCCTGCCATACTCTTCTTCTCCAAGCTGGTCCGGATGGAGCTCAGCGAGGGACAATCTTCAGTAAGCATTAGGAAAATACTGCCTTCTTCATCATGGGGGTTTCCTTATACTTACTGCATGAAGACTGTCCCTTTTTGCAATCCATTTGGTCCCAGAACAGGATTCCATAACTAATGGGAGGTGGCTAAAAGTGGCAGAAGGGGGATCCTTTGTCATTCAACGGAGGTTGAACTACAAGCCTGATCGTATTGAAATACAGCAGTACGTGGGACAAATATATAAAGAAGAATTTTCTTACAAGTATTACTATACCTTTAATCTATGGATGCTAGAGAGGTCGAGAAGCATTGCTTCACAATGTGTTGGAGACTTTGTTAGCATCCAAGAGGCTATCATAGTATAAATATCAAATGCACTGGAATTCTATTTAGTATTGTTAAGGTACAACTAAATTATAAGGCTAAACTTTCAGGAAACTCATACAGGATATTATTTTGAAGGGGGTAGGTTATAGTGCTGATTTCAAGAGAAATCAAATTTAAAATACAATTCTAATGATTGGAATATTTTTATTTTGAGTCACACTTACACTGTCTGCCACCCCACCCCTGTTCACTTATCCACCGTTATTGAAAAGTGTTCAGTGGAACCACCTTTACTTTTTCAGGGAACCATGGGGTTCAACAGGACACAATTTGAGAACCACTGTTTTATAGATATAGTGGCAAACTGTGAAAAAGAGTATTTTAGTCTTACCTGTTAAATCCTTTTCTCTTAGTCCATACAGGTTACTGGTAACTTTGGGAAGGCGATCTAGAAGTGAATACAGGGGGTGGAGCCTACCTTCCCTCCTTGGCTGCAGCTAGCCAATCTGCTACAGTAAGATTTGAGACACTAACTATTGACTAGATAGTAGAAGGGAAAGAAGACTCTTGTGAGCATGACCCCGAAGGACCCCCACGGTCTGCCATAGGACAGCCGAGCATGGTCCCTTGTCAGGATGGGAGACCAGTAACCTGTATAGACTAACAGAAAAGGATTTAACGGGTAAGACTAAAATCCTCTTTTCTCTGTCGTCCAATACAGGTTACTGGTAGCTTTGGGATGTCCAACCACTGAGGTTTCCAGAGGTGGGAAGTAAGACAAGGACCAGGCGCAAGGCCCCCAAAGCCACCAGAGCATATATGAACCATCACATCACAGATATCCCAACAAAAAGAAACAAAGTGTCAACGGACACTGAACAGGGGTAACACCCCAGGAACGATATCACACAGCACAATGAACTAGAGCCAACAAGGCTCAAAAGTGAAGGAAGCACTAAAGAACAGAAGAAGATCCTAGACAGGCAAGACTGCCTCCAGGATCTTTCTCCCAAAGCTGGCATCAGCCGATGCCAGCACATAAGCACGGTAGTGCTTCGAAAAGGTGTGCACAGACGACCAAGTGGCAGCCTTGCACATCTGATCAGCTGAGGCCTAATTCTTGTAAGCACAAGAAACTCCAGTGGATCTTGTAGAGTGAGCTGTGACCCGAAAGGGAACAGGCTTCTTCCTTAGCTCGTAAGCCTTACAAATAGTGGACTTAATTCAAGACGATATGGTCACTTTGGATGCGGGTCTCCCTGCCCTGGGCCCTCAAGAATGACGAACAGCATGTCAGACTGTCGAACGGACTCAGCACGATGTACATAAAACTTGAGACAACGCACCACGTCTAACAAGTGGAGATCCCTCTCCTTGTCAGAGGTAGGGTCAGGGCAGAAAGAAGGCACCAACATCTCCTGATTAATGTGGAACTCAGAAAACACCTTCGGGAGAAACTCCTGAGGAGTGAGAAGCACCGTCTTGTCTTTGTGAAACACAGAAAAGGATGGTCTACAAGACAAAGCATGCAACTCCGTGATACGGCGAACTGACACTATCTCCAGAAGAAAGGCCATTTTCCACGTCAGCAGGCATAGAGGAATAGTAGCCAAGAACTCAAAGGGAGGGCGCTGCAGGAGACCCAAAACCAAGTTAAGATGCCACTGAGGAGTGGAAGACTTGAAAACAGAACGAGTATGAGCAACTCTCTGGAAGAAAACCTTGACATCAGGAGGAATACCAATGCGCATCTGGAAGAAAACAGAGAGAGCAGAAGTCTGAACCTTAAGGGAACTCAAACTGAGACCCTTATCCACACCATCCTGTAGAAAGGCCAGGACTGTAGGAAGATCAAAATCCTGAGACAGGTCCCTGTCAGCACAACAAGAGAGAAAGGTCGACCAGACACAATGGTAGGCCTTAGAAGAAACAGATTTGCTGGCACTAAGCATAGTAGCCACTGATGGAGGCAAGGCAGTGGACTTAAATAGCCTGGAGACAGGTGCATCCACTTTGGGTGGATGAACCCACTGAGCAAGCGCCGCCTCAGAGAAGGGGTAAAGCTTGGCAAATTTCTTGGAAACAGAAGGTTTGCGCTCCAAAGACTTCCACTCATCAGTCACAAGGTGGACAAGAGTGGGCTAGGTGGAGAACAAGTATGAAGTACATCAGAGGGATCTGAAGAAACCTCTTGAACTAAGGGAATATTTAGGGTGGTTAAGACGGCCCTGATCAGGCCTTCAGCTGAGGAATCAGGATCAGCCTCAAAGGGGTCACCAAAAAACTGAGAGGAGCCCACAGCAGAACATTCCTCAACGTCCGAATCCACCAACAGTTCCTCCTCAGATGAATCTGATACGTCAGACAGAAGTAGGGGTCTGCCAGGAGTGGAAGACCCCCTGTAACTGGGATGGAAAGAGTTGCAATGTAGACCGGAGGTCTCTAGTAGCAGCCTTGAACTCTTGCACCCACAGTGGCTCTAATGCATGGCTGAAGGTCCCTTGGGGAGACTCAGGGACAGCAGAACATGCTGGACATAAATGACCTGAGAATTCTCTAGGTAACCCTGAATGACATGAGGAAAATGTGCAATATGGGACACAGAGACCCCAGCGTCCTTAGTCTTAGGCCTAGCCCCAAGCTCTAACGGATTAGACATTCTCACAGTGTCAAAACGTTTAAAGTATAAGGTATCACCAAAAGACAGTGTGTAAGATTAAAGGTTCACCCCAGAAATCACTAAAATGCATTTATCTGGCAGGCAAAGGGTTAATCTGCAGAGGAGAGAAGGACAGTCCAAGCCCTGCGTATGCGGGAGCCAATCAGAAATGAGTGCACGAAGCAAGTGCTCATGGAAGTGTAGCTTTCCCAGAAAAAGTACCCCAACAGTACCCAAAACCCCCTGTGCCCCCCAACACACACCATTCATCAACCGGATAATAGAGCAAGGGCAGACAAACAAAATGAGCCATCTCTGAAGATGAGCGGTTGCAGAGATATGTCCCAAACTGTACAATCCCATAAAAGTGAAAGAAGCAATGGCGTCTATGCGGTAAAAGCTTTTGAAAAGTTGTAGCTGAGAAGTAGATGTGCACTAGACATTACTAAAACATGTCACTAGAACCAATAAACACTGAACCCAGTAGGGAAAGTGCCAACAACCCCCCAAAAGGAGCTAATCCAGCAGCTAAAGGGTGAAGTTACCACAGAAACTTGCTCCAAAACACCCAACAGACATTCAGATAAACCCAATGATTGCAGGAGTGTGCAATAGGCCCTCCAAAGGAAAACCCCTGTGTGGAGGAGCACTGTGGGACATGTGGACCTGCAGCACTCAAAGGGTTGCTCACCTTTCCTGCAGATCTTCTGTCTTCAGATTACCATGTATTAAGAAGAAGCCTCAGTGGGCAAGTCCGGGGGAAAGAACGTGAACCCAAGATTCTCCCCCCGGGGCTTAAGGTACACAAAAAGCACCTGGATACTGACCTATCCACATCTAAGGGCACTGTCAGTTATGGTAATCCACCTAATGGTCGTAATCCATTTCTAACAGAAAAATATATATATTTTTTTAAACTATAGCAGACCTGTTTTCTTGCCTGTATCTTCATCCAAGGAACACATCTTCCTGGAGCTGATTGGCTAGCTGCAGCCAAGGAGGGAAGGTAGGCTCAGCCCCCTGCATTCACTTCTAGAATTGTTCCTGCCTACTTAAAGGGGTGGATCGCCTACCCAAAGTTACCAGTAACCTGTATTGGAGGACAGAGAAAATTCAATAAGGATTTGTGGAGGCGCTAAGTAGTGAAAACTCTGTTAACTCTCAGAATAAAGGAAATGATGTCCTGCAGTCCTGGCTCCTTTGAGTATCTTTCTTCCGGCCAGAGGTCTAACATTTGTGTATCAGAGCTCTTCAAAGCACTATGTAAGTGTATGATTAATATTCTAATAGATTTTATACTGAAAGAAAAGTGTATGGGATTTTATTGAAGTATATGTACACAGTGTGCACTATAAGTCTATGGGCCATCTGTTCAAAGGGAAAACGACACAAAAATGTTGTATGAATGACAAAAATAAGTAATTTTATGCATGAACAACATATTTTCTATACAGTATACGACAAAACACTAGTAATGTCCGTTGTGTACGATACAACTCCAGAATTGACGGTCAAAGGGGCGGGGAAAGGGCGCGGCTAAGCTATTCTGCAGTGTCGTATAGAGGAAAAGAAAATTTATCATAACTAACGACAAAAAAAGTCTTACAAAAGACAAAATTTGTACGTTAAGAAAAAAGTGGAGGGAACGTGAAGTTCTGAATGTGAGAATTTTTGTCTTTACATATGACAATTTCAGTCAGGACAAATGACATATTTCCAATCACAACTGACACTCTCTGAAAATATGAATGAGCCCAACGACACTGTACTTTGAAAAGTCGTTACAAACGACAAAAGCTATTTCTCTACTTCTTTGAACATATGGCCCTATGTCTATTGCTTGTTGCTTATTGTATCAAAATAAATTTATATTTATATATATATATATATATATATATATATATATATATATATATATATATATATATATATATATATTGAAGTTAGAGTATTTGATTTGATTTTAGAAGATATACTGGTTTTTATATCTCTTTTGTTTAAGGTATTCGTCTCGGGACAATAATAGGTGTCAGCGTCGACTCCATCATATAGAAACTGTGGAAAATTTAAGATCAGACGGACTATTTCTCTACCAATAGGCATCCAATTTCACTATACCTTTAGGTTTAATTTCCCCAGGTGCTGTAGAACCCAGATGCGATGGGACCAGGAATTGTAGTTGCTTGGGTACCTCCCTGCCGCTTCACAGCATACATGCATTTCTTCTTGTACAAGTCCATGGATTCGTTCACCTGGATCTGGGCAAGTAGCATCCTTGCTAACCACAGTAAGCACAGAATGATCTTGCAGCAAGCGCTGTAATACCCATCGTCTGTTTCACAAGCAATTAAGAAAAGGGAAACAATAAAAACATAAACTGGTAAAAAAAAGGCAGTGTACAAAATAGGATTTTAGTCTTACCTGTTAAATCCTTTTCACTTAGTCCATACAGGTTACTGGTAACTCTGGGAGGCGTCAGTCCCCTTTAAGTAGGCAGGAACATTCTCTAAATGTATGCACGGGGGGGTGGAGCCTCCCTTCCCTCTCAGGCTGCCTCATCCAGTCTGCCTTCCAGAATTGTTTGAGAACTAAACAGACTAGACAGAAGAAGGAAAGAAGACTCCTGTGAGCATGCCCCGAAGGACTCCCACAGAATGCCACAGGAGAGCCAAGCATGGTCTCTTGACAGGGTGGGAGACCAGTAACCTGTATGGACTAAGTGAAAGGGATTTAACAGGTAAGACTAAAATCCTATTTTCACTGTCGTCCAATACAGGTTACTGGTAACTCTGGGATGTCCAACCATTGAGTTACCCTGAGGTGGGAAGAAGGCAAGGACCAGGCGCAAGGCCCCCAAAGTCACCAAGACCTCCATGAACCAACCGGTCAGAGATCACAACTAACCAGAGGTGTCAACAGACACCATCTAGAGGTAAAAACAGACCCCAAGAACTGTTATACAGCACACTGAACCAGAGCCAATAGGACTCAACAGTAAGGAAGCACTGAAAACCTCAGAAAAGAAAGATCCTAGACAGGCAAAACTGCCTCCAGGACCTTCCTCCCAAAGCTGGCATCAGCCGAGGCCAGCACATCTACACGGTAGCGCTTCAAGAAGGGGTGCACAGAAGACCAAGTGGCCGCCCGGCACAATTGAGCGGCAGACGCTTGATTCTTGGAGGCCCAAGAGACCCCAAATGACCTGGTAGAATGGACTGTAACCCGAAAGGGAACATGCTTATCCCTCAACTTGTAAGCTTCACGATTAGAAGACATAATCCAAGATGCAAAAGGTACCCCGGATGCCGGTCTCCCTACCCTAGGACCCTCAGGAATGACGAACAGGTCGTCAGACTTCCTAATAGACTCAGTGCGATGAACATAAAACTTGAGACAACGCACAACATCCAACAAGTAGAGATCCCTCTCCTTGACAAAGGAAGGGTTAGGGCAGAAAGAGGACACCACAATCTCCTGATTGATGTGGAACTCGGAGACCACTTTAGGCAAGGACTCCTAGAGGTGCGAAGCACAGCCTTATCCTTGTGAAACACCATATAAGGTGTTTACAGGACAGAGCTTGCAAGTCCGCCGCCCGGCGAACTGACACAATAGCCGGAGGAAAGGCCATCTTCCACGACAAAAGGCGCAAAGGAGTAGTAGCCAAGGACTCAAAGGGGGAACACTGGAGACCCCCCAAACTAGATTAAGGTCCCACTGAGGAGCCGGACTCCGAAAGGCAGGGCGCACAGTAGCAACACCCTGGAAGAAACCTCTGAAGTCAGGAAGATAGCAATGCGTTTCTGGAAAACGACAGAAAGCGCCGAAGTAAGAACCGTAAGAGAACTCAGACTGAGTCCCTTGCCAACACCGTCCAACCAAAAGGACAGGACAGTGGGAAGATCAAAGTCATGAGACAGATCTCTGTCAGCACACCAAGACACAAATATCGACCGGACACTGTGATAGATTGTGGAAGAAACAGGCTTATGACACTAAGCATAGTAGAAACCACAGCAGAAGAAAACCCTTTCTTCCATAACATAGAGGATTCAACATACAGGCCATCAAATTGAGCCGAATAACATCGTCTTCCACAGATAACCCTGTAGAAGAAGAGCTGGACGAGAGGGGAGCCGAAATGGCTCCACTACAGATAGGGTCATAAACTCCGGATACCAGGGTTGACTATGTCAATCCCGAACAATCAGAATTACCGGACAATGTACCAATTACAATGTCCGTAACGCCCATATAAACATAGGGAGAGAGAGAGAGAGAGAGAGAGAGAGAGAGGAAAAATGGCCAGAGAGAATGTCCAGGAATGGACATTGTATCAGCAGCAGAGTTAGAGTGACGCTCCACAGAGAGCAAAACGGCGGAACCTTCCTGTTGTGTCCCATTGCCATCAGATCCACTGGGGCATTCCCCATCTCAGAACCAGAAGTTGAAACACCTCCGGATGTAGTTCCCACTCTCCGCTGTCGACTGTGTGACGACTAAGGAAGTCTGCCATGACGTTTTCTACGCCTGGAATGAGCACTGCGGAAATGACCGGAACATGAACCTCTGCCCAGGACAGAATGGCCTTGATCTCTAACCAAGCAGCGAGACTTCTTGTCCCGCCCTATCTGTTGATGTAAGCCACTGCCGTGGTGAAGTCGGACTCCACTCAGACTGGCCCGTCCTCCAGTTGACACTCCCAATGATGGAAAGAAGGGACTCCTCAATGGACCACTTCCCCTGAGCACAAAAGCGACCCAGAACAGCTCCCCAGCCCAGGAGGCTGGCATCCGTTGTGACCTCGGTCCAGTAGGGAATCCGTAAGGATCTTCCTTGTAGGAGATCGGAAGGCCCAACCACCACTCCAAGCTCAATTTGACATGGGGGGGGGGGGTTTGATGATCGGTCGGACCCTGCATGTCTGTATCACAAATCCCTGAAGTTCCCTGGTGTGTACCATGGCAAATGGAACCGCCTCTATCGTGGAGATGAACTACCCCACCAGAGAAGACAACTTCGGAACCAGTATCCAATAGCGGGATAGCATCATAGAGACCTTTTGAGCAAATTGATGGTTGCCTCGTCCGGTAGAAACATCATGCACCTCTGAGTATCGAACAGAAGACCCAGGTGCCGAGACGGAACAAGGTCAGACTTGACCAAGTTCGCAATCCAACCATGATGTGTAAGGAAGTGAATGCAGGTCTGGACCAGCTGATGAAGAAGGTCCTCAGATAATGGTTGCAAAAGGCAAGTCGTCCATGTACGAAGGCACTCTGATGCCGTCCCGATGGAGGACGGCTATTAAGGCCCCCCAACACCCGTTGGAAAACATGGAGGTGCTATTGTCAGACCAATGGTAGCTGAAACTGAAAAATGACCTCTGGCGCAGGCAAACCTCAGATACTGCCTGCTCTCTAGATGGATTGGTATGTGCAATATGCATCCTGAAGGTCCAGAGAAGCAAGGAACTCCCCCATAAGACATGGCAGCGAACACTGTGAGCAGAGACTCCTGACGATAGTGAGACTTCACTCAAAGGAATTAAGATCTCACCGACCCAAAATAGGGCGGCATCCGCCGTCCCCCTTTTTTTTTTTCTTTTTTTTGTCACCACAAAAAGGCTTGAATAGAATCCTGAACCCCTGTCCGCATGGGGGTACCTGTTCCAGGACAACCTAGTCCAGAAGAGCCTGAATAGCGTCTTCGAGCAGACGGCTTCATTCGACTTCTTGAGGAGAACGAGAAAGATAAAGACGAAAAGGTGGGAGAGAAAAGAAAGGGATCTTATATCCCACAGACACCACCAGAAAAGTCCATGGGTCTGATGCTGAATCATCCCACGGAGTTGGTGAGTCATGCCGAAGCAGCCATGAAGTCATGGGCTTGAATGCGGCCTTGGGCTGCAATTGGTGCATGGGCTTGAAGGAGGAACGCGGAGCAGATGGAACCGCCTGGTTCATCGTACGTTTCTCAGAGTAAAAGGAACAAAAGGACCGGTTACGGCCACTTTTTTTTTTTTTTTTTTTTGGAAGCCATAACAGCAGACCAAATCTTAAGCCAAAACGCACGCCCAACCACCACAGGAGTAGCGGAGGCCCTTGCCATCATGCGGATGGCATCAAAGGCAGCAGCAGAAACATATTGTTGATCCACAGAGATAACAGCAAGGAGACGTGATCTCTTTGAAGTAGGCGCATCCTGACGGACCACCATCGTAAGTTGCTCAGTCCAGACTGCAACTGCCGGGATAACCCATGCAACAGCAAAGGCTGGACGCACAGCAGAGCCAATAGAAGAAAAAATGGACTTGAGGGGAACCTCAAGTTACTTATCAGTCCAATCTTACAGCGCAGAAGCATCAGAAACATGTAAGACAGTAGATTTAGGCAGTCTAGATATGGGTGCGTCCACCATAGGGGGATGAACCCATGCAGTCATTTCTGTTTCAGAAAAGGGGAAAAATTTTGCAAACTTTCTAGACACTGAAGAGGACGTGACTGGAGTAGTCCATGCGTCAGAACCAAACAATCAAGAGTTAGGTTAGGAGGAAAATGAGCAAGGGGCTTTGCAGGCACCTGAAAAACATCAGAGGGATCAGGGAGAACCCCCTGAACTGATGGAATGTTGAGAGTGGACAATACAGCCCTGTTCAGGCCCTCAGTAGAGGTTTCAGGATCAGCTTCAAATGGGTCCCCTAAGAGACCTGAAGATTCCAAAAGAGCACCAACCTCAACATTCAAATCTAGCAACAATTCTTCCTCAGAAGAATCTGACACATCAGGTGCTCCCTGCGGTTGAGGCAGGGAGGATCCGATAATAGAGGGGGTCTGCCATAATTGAAGAACCCCCTGAATCTGGGATGTAAAGAGCTGTAAAGTGGACCTAAGGTCTCCAGTTGCAGCCTTAAACTCTCGCACCCAATCTGGCTCAATAGCATGGCTGGAAGGCCCTGGGTTGCTGCCAGGAACTTCAAAACCTGCTGGGCAGAAATTACCAGAGAACACTCTAGGTAGCCCTGTGTGACAGGAAGAGCAGTGCACAATGGGGGATACTGATACCCCAACTTCCTTAGTCTTAAGTCTAAACCCTAGCACCAGCGGTATAGACATTCTCACATTGTCAAAATAACCAACTGTACAATGAATCACCCAATTGAAGTGTATAAGATTGATATTTCACCCCAGAAACGCTAAATATAGACTGTTCTGGCAGGCGAAGGGTCAATCTCCAGAGGAGGAAAGGATTGTCCAAGCGCTGTGTAGGATACTCAATGAGAAAAGTGCCCAAAATGGCTGCCGCGTCAGGAGCCAATCAGAAATTAGGCGCGAATCACGCGCTCATGGGAAATGTAGTTTTTCCCAAAAAGTACCCCAAAACAGCGCCCGAAGCCCCCCAACACACTTGAACTATAAACCGGATGATAGAGCAAGGGTAGACAATTAAAATGAGCCCTCTCTGAATTCGCTGTGTGAAGCGGTTACAGAGGTACGTCCCAAACAGTGTTAACCCACTGAAAGTAAATGGAGCAATGGAGTCTATGCGGTAAAGCGCGCCTTAAAGGTGCAGTACACAATGTTAATAAAAGTTAAACTACAAGTTAAAAACATGAAACACATGCAGTGAACATGTATGCATATAGAGAAAATACTGATCCAGTAAGAAAAGTGCCAGAAAACCCTATTAAACCTGTCAAACCAGCAGAGAAAGGGTTAAGTTACCACAGAAACCTGCTCCAAATACCCACAGACATACACATATACACCCAATGAGTGCCAGAGTGCGCAATGAGAACTCCCAAATACAAGCCCAATTAAGGGGCACTGTGGGACAAGTGGACCTTCAGCACTCAAAGGGTGGCTCACCTTTCTGCAGATCTTCTGTCTTCAGGTTACCCTGTAGTAAGAATTACCTCAGAAAGGTAATCCATGGGGAAGCACTTGTAACCAAGATATTCCCCCTTCAGGGCTTAAGGTCCACCAAAAGGCCCTGGACACTGAGCTAGCCACTTTGGAGAGGGCATTTGTCAGGAAAGGTAACCCGCCTAATGGCGGTATTCCATATTTGACAGAAAAATAAAAAAGAAACTAAAAACTGACGAGATGTTCTCCACCTGGTGTGTGTTCACACACAGGAACAAACAATTCTGGAAGGCAGACTGGATGAGGCAGCCTGAGAGGGAAGGGAGGCTCCACCCCCCCGCATACATTTAGAGAATGTTCCTGCCTACTTAAAGGGGACTGACGCCTCCCAGAGTTACCAGTAACCTGTATTGGACGACAGTGAAAAGCAGTTTATTTCCTGGGAGGAGCCAGATAACATTTTGCAAATTAACCAAAAGCAAATTAAGGGTTATGTAAACATGAAGGTATAAAACAGGGTAGGCAATGCTGGTAAGTAAATTTTGCTAACAGTGCATATTTTCAGAGTATTCTTGAATACAGGTGTATCAGTTATAGTGATTGAATCATTAGACTTCAAGCAGGGATATACTTAAAACATGAAATGTTAGCAGCACTTGAGGGTTGGACTTGCCTGCTCTTGGTCTAACCCCCAGAATTTATGAGACAGACGTATCATTTTAGGCACCAAGGATGCTGGAATTTGTTTCACTGATGTATAGTTATATATGCTTCTGGGAAAGCAGACTTTGCTATGTTCCAGTAACTGCAAGAAATCAGATACTGCTTACAATAGGATTGTGAGAGGTTGGAGCAATTTTGTTATCCTTCAGCTGTTGGTGGAATACAACTCTAACGACTAGCTAGGCGTTTTAATCCACCAACAGCTTGAGGGATGCAAACTGTCCACCCCTGAATTATGAGATTCATTAATGCAGTCAGATTTTCTAAACATAGTAACAGTTGATGAGGTTGAAAAAAAAAGACATGCATCATCAAGTTCATTGAAATCATTTAAACCCCCCCAAAATTCCTTCCTGACTCCAAATGGTAGTCAAATATTTACCTGGATCAATATCACATCTTCTTTGAAGCCAACTGACATAATTCTCAATATTGTTCTGTGCTAGATAGATGTACATTATTTTTTTGCAATTAAAGTATCTGTAAGAACATCATCCGGAGGCAAATAATTCCATAACTTTACTGCCCTTACTGTAAAAAAAAAAATCACTGCCTTTGATTTAGTCGAAAGCACCTTTCCTCTAATCTTAATGGATGACATCTTGTTCTTTACTCAGCTCTTTGAGTAAATAGTTCCTTGGTAAGTTCTTTGTTTTGACCTTGAATATATTTGCAAATTTTAATCATATCACCCATTAGACGTCTCTTCTCTAATGTAAATAAACACAGTTTGGCTAGTCTCTCTTTATAACTCAGATCCTCCAATCCCTTTATCAGTTTTGTTGCAAGTCTTAATAATAATCCTTTATTTATATAGCGCACACAGATTCCGCAGCGCTTTACACTCATATTGGTTCCTGTCCCCATTGCGGCTCACAATCTAAGTTCACCTATCAGTATGTTTTTTGGAGTGTGGGAGGAAACCGGAGTGCCCGGAGGAAACCTACGCAAACACAGTGAGAACATACAAACTCATTGCAGATGTTGTCCTTGGTGGGATTTGAACCCAGGACCCCAGCGCTGCAAGGCAAGAGTGCTAACCACTGAGCCACTTCTTGCACTTTTTCCAGTTCAATAACATATATTCTATGAGCTGGTGCCGAAAACTGTACTCCATATTCTATATGACACATTACCAAGGATTTATATAGGGGTAGGATTCCCCATGTAGTTTCCCATTTAGTGTATATGTAGCATGTTTGTTTATACAGTCCAAATGTAAAACCTTACATTTATTTTTTTTTACATTTTTTTTTTTTTTTACATTTTTTTTTTTTAATTTTCCGCCCATTCATTCAGTTTATCTAAATCTTGCTGCAGATAAAATACATCCTGTTCTGTATGTATTTCCTTACAAAGCTTAGGATCATCAGCCAAGACTGAAACACTAATTTTAATTCCAACTTCTAGATCATTAATAAACTAATTAAAAATAAAAAGCACTGGGTTAAGGACTGAACCCTGAGGCACCCCACTTAAAACTTGACCAACTTGAAAAGGTTCCATTTACAAAAACTCTCTGCCACCTATCATTTAATACTATAGAAGAGCCATTTTTGTTTATATCTATAGTTACTCCCCCACTTGTGACGCAGTGGCATAGTAGTGTTAGCTCAGGCGTGGACAACCTGAGGCACTCCATCAGGGGAGGTCTACACTTAATTCTAGTCTTACACAGCTGGAGGACCTCAGGATGCCCATCCCCAGATTTAGCTGAAGGGGATTCCAACAAGTAAATATACCAGTTCTATGTAATGAAGTATATATATCAGAATTGATTTACCACCACTGCTTCATGCTGAAAGTTCTCCATGTCACTTGAGAACTTCATCCATTCCACTCTTCCTAACCGGTCAATAAAAACCTCAATGACCACTTCTATAAAAATAAATCATTTCCCATGGTGGATAGGGAGCAGTAATGGTTTCAACTTACTTTGTATTTCTCATTGTTGGAAAGTGTTTGGAGAAGAGAGAATGCTTTGCAGATAGGATATAAATTGTTGGTGGTGATAAGGATGCTGTCTTTTGGAAATCATATTCCAGTGGGAGCTGGGTTTAATTTACTCAGAGGGCATGAAATCACAGAGCATTCTAGCTTCCCTGTGCACTGCAATGAGATGGGCCCTCAGAGAGCATCTGACAGGAAGCTATTAAATCAGTGACATCACAACTCTCAGGGGAAATCAGTTCTAAAATGTAGTCGCTGCTGCTGGAAACTTGTATTTCAGAAGAATAAAATTAAATGAATACTGATCAATACAGGAATTAAATCAGAAAACTCATGCATACAACCAAATAAATCTTATAGTGTCCCATGGATCATACTTTAACCCTTTGTGCCAGAGGCTTTGCGATGAGGAAAAATTATTTTTTTTATCTCAGAGGAGGAAAATAATAATAATAATAAAAAAAAAAAATAATCACATGAATGCATCATTCTAAAGCTGCATTTGAACTAGTTGTTGGAACAAAATCATGAAGACTCAGGGTTGCACTGCGAAAGCTGAACAGCCGAAATGCTAAAAAAATTCTTATTGACTGTCATTGGGTATTTTATCCCAGTATATTGTAAAGCAATGCACTGAAGACCTCATCGGCATTCAATGTGTTAAAACCTAACCATAAATCAGTTGCCATTTTCATTTGTCCCCTGTGAAGCATTTGGTTTGTCCTAGAACAGCACCTGTTTAGCTTCCTGAATACAGCCCTGAGTGATTTGGGGGTGCTGCAAATATATGTGGTAAGCAATAATCTCATCAGATTTAAAAACTTTACACTCTGTGGGGGAGATGTGCATGGTCACAAGAGAGACAGAATATGAACTTCTGCCCAAATAAGAATCAGATGTACTTCTGACCAGGTGGTTGTTTTTCCCCATCTTGGTGGTTGACAAAAGCCAGCACCATTGCATTGTTGGGCTGAATCCAAAACAGGCAAAAATTAGTTTAAAGGGCTAAAGGCCAAGCATAGCAAGAAAACACAGGCCTCAGAATGTGGCAGCCACAGAGACAACCAGAATGGACATACTTACAGGACCTGTGCATTCTGAAACTAATTTTATTCAGGCTCCTATGAAATGCACAAATAAAGTAGGGAAAGTGGCTAAACAATGCTATGGAAACCAACACCAAGCAGGCCCTAGGTCTTGTAAACATCTGCCTCCTGTTCTAAGTTAGAAAAATAAGAAAGCAAGATATTAGAATCTTCATCCTGACTGTCTCCTAACAAGACACTTTTTAAAACTAAGCATAACTGTTGGGGCACAGTTGAGCAGGAGGGAATCTCCATCTCCAGAGGTCTCTTTATGTAAGTGCCTTGCTTCTTGGAACCCCATTGTTCCTGTGTTTCGCAATGAAAGAGAGCCATATCAACCCCTTAATGACCAATGACGTACATGTACGTTACGGGTTGGATGTCCCTACAGGACCAAGCACGTATATGTACGTCATGGAATTCAGGGCTCCATGAGCAGCTGCACGCGGTTCAGGGAGCCCTGAATCGCATGGCTAAAAAAAAATAAATGGTCCGTGGTCCTTAAGTGCCGGCCATGAGCCCTCTAGTGGAGAGACTCAACCCCCATGATATCTTTGTTCCATAGTGGTTGTAAGAGAAAAGGATTTATCAGTAAGTACACGAAAATCCACTTTTCCCCTTCTTCCAATGTGGAACACAGAAACTATGGAGAAACCATGAACCTATTGTTACAGCTTGCTGTACCTGAAGGCCGACGTAGCTTTGCCGGTCACTGATGCCTGGCAGGGGTCAGGACTGACGCTTCTACATCACTACCTGTCTCTCTCTCTGCTCGCGGCCTGGCCACAGCTAGTGCCTCTCCCGGTCAGCTGTGTCCTTTCCCGGAGCAGCACGGCTGGGTTCCTTCGTCCAGGCCATGCAGGGTTTGACGCATCTGTGTCGGTTGTGGCAACATTTTCGGACACACGTCAGTGGGAGTGACACACACCCGGGATTTATACCATGGGTCATGGGAGACTCCTCCTTCCTGGCAGGGTATATAAGATTTGTGGACTCTGAGCTCAGTAGCCCTTACGTTGTTGTCTGATACAGTTGCTTTCCTCCTAGTTGCGTTCCGTGTATGACCTTGGCTTTGTCTGACCATCCTATCTGGTTCTGACCTGTGGCTCTGTCTGACTATTCTCTCCATTTTGTCCCTGTTATAGTTTGTTACCCAATCTGGTTCAGACCTGTGGCTCTGGCTGACTACCCGCTCCAGGTATGACCTTGGCATTGTCTGGCCATCCTGTCTGGTGCTCATCTGTGGCTCTGTCTGACTATCCACTCCGTATTACCCTGATATAGTTAAGATAACCAATCTGGTGCAGACCTGTGGCTCTGGCTGACTACCCGCTCCATGTATGACCTGGCTTGTCTAACTATCCATCCGGCTGCAGACCTGTGGCTCTGGCTGACTACCCGTTCCGTGCCTTGACCTTGGCTTGTCTAGCTACCCATTCTGGTGCTGACCTGTGGCTCTGACTATCCACTCTGTGTTGTCCCCAATTTAGTCGGATACCCAATCTGTTGCAGACCTGTGGCTCTGGTAGACTTCTCATATATTCACGTGGGCAAACCCAGTCTTTGTGAGAGAACCCCAGATGCAGTCTCCTACTTCTCATAGGACTATCTTGTTCCGTGGTGGGTTTATCGCTATCTTATTCTGTAGTGATTTACTTATATTGTATTATCTGTTTGCCTCTCTCAATAAAAGTGATTTTACTCTAAGAACGTGTCTGCAAATGTTTGAGTATCAGTGACACCTATCCACCAAGATTCCAGGGAGGAAAAGAGAAAACAACTGAATAACTGTATAAAACTATATATTTCCAGAAAGTAGATATCCAACTGAACCAAATGAGGGTTCACTTGCCTTTCTATCCCTAGCTTGGTGAGAACAAATGTATCCAGTAGCTCTAAACGAAAAAAATGTAAATGTTTTAAATTTTCACCCCTTCAAATGTACTAAAATCTTTACAATTCCCTACTGTATTAATTAGCTAATGCAACAACCTCTGATTTTTCTTACAATTTCTCAAACATAACTTGCCTGTACCAAAATGGTTATAACATCTACAGATGTGAGGAAAAGATAGACAAAACATACTGTTTTAAAAAGAAGATAACCCAGTGCATCAAACGAGGGGTCATTTACCTTTCTACCTCTAGCCTGGTGTGCACAAATGCTTCCAGAATGTGGCACTGAAGGAACAATTTGTCATTTTTTTTCATTTCCACCCTTTCAAATGTACTGAAAACAACAGCATTTCCAACTGTATTCATTAACTACTACTCTTACAGAAAATGGCACCCCATTTGTGTGAGTTGTGCCAGAAGCACAAAACTGCACCTACTACAACCTCTTAGTTTTCAAACATGACTTGGCTATACTAAAATGGTTGTAACAACTAAATATAGGAAGAAAAGGTAGACAAAGAGCACCATTTTGGAAAGAAGATAACAAACCCCATCAAATAAGGGGTCGCTTGCTTTCCTACCCCTATCCTGGTGTGCATGAATGTTTCCAGAAAGTGGCTATTTCCTAAAGACCTTAGTAACAATAGTAGGGTCCTTAGATGTCTTTAGGAAACTCACAACAGTCAATTAGATTTTTCAGAGTGTATAACTGTCACCCACACCATACTTTTAAGAGTGTGCCGATGGGGCAGTTTTTTAGGTTGAGAAGAAACTGCTCCACTGATGTGCTATTTTGGGATATGGAGTAGCTATATCTAATTGGGATGGCTCAGTAGAAGAACAGGTTATTTTTAGTACCACATACAGTGTGGTTTACCATCAGATCAATGACATCATCCAGAAACAAATACCAATATTGCGGGCAGAAAAGGGTTTACATTCTACACTGAACAAAGGCTTTGGATATTTTCCCAAGAAAGCACCCACTGTTGCTGCCAGACCGTCTCCTAGTATGTTTAAGGGTGACAGTCACGATTGTGCCTGAACATGGTTACATATGGTGGGAATGTATAGCTGTGGCAGCAGAAGATGTGGTACTTGTAAATGGGTTAAATAGTCCAGGGCATATGATATGAAACAGCATATATAAATTGTGCCACAAAAACTTTCATTTATGTAATTTGATGCAATGTGTGTAATTTCCAATATGTTGGGAAAACCAGTCATTATTTAAGAGAACGCATTAGAGAACATATGAGTAATATTACTTATAGAGGATGAAAATGAGAGTAGCATTTTATTTTTTGCCAAATATATAATTCATAATTCAAACACTTCTGGCCTTACTGTACAGGGAATAGAAAGGGTCTACTCCCCTGTGAGAGGAGGTGAATTATCATTGAGACTTTCCCAAAGGAAGGTCTTTCGGGTCTTTACCCTGTCCAGTAGTATGCCAAAAAGGCTTAATAAAGAATATGATGTTCTTCGTCATGTATAGATTTTTGCATTTGGCCTTTATATAACCATTTGTCTTCCCTTTCTACTTATATGCTGCTATATGCTAATGCCTAAATAACATTCAACTAATATTATTATTATATATTATTATTTATTTTTTTGTGTTGTTTGAGATGCGATGTGTATTTCAATCCCGTGTAAGATCCTTTTTAGGCACAGTTGTAGATGTATATTAATTTGTTTACACTACTTTCCCTTTTACTTTGGCTAAGTCCTATTTAAAGGACGTTCCTTTGTGAAAAGGGTTGCAACAATGTTACATTACCTATGTACCAGTTCTCATACTTATTTTTTAATTGAATATTGGCTTTGACATTGAATCCTTTAAAATGGTCATTTGGCGGGGAGTACCGGTTTGACCTATGAATAAGCACCTAGTATGCGAAACGAGTTAGATCTACTGTTCCGATGTCCACATGTCTGTGTGAACATTGCAATAAGTTTTTTGATTTTACTGCCACACATTCTGTCCTTTCTATAAGTGCGGCTGGATGTTCTTTCACGACCTTTAATATAGACATTAGAAATAGTCCCACGGGTAAATAGAAATACCTCAACTTTCAAAGTTATTTTTGCTTTGTATTAACCGTTTCTAAGTAATAAAAGTGTATATGCCCCTTTACAATTTAGTTACTTTTACAATCCTAGCTACAGAAATGTTCTTGCATTTCCACTTAGGTCTCTGCACAGTAGTTTTAATAGTACTTTTCATCAATGCAAGCAATTTGTCATACACAGAAAACTCCATTCAAACTGGCTTTCTGAATATTTTATGTACAGTACTTTGCAAAAGTCTTAGGCAGGTGTGGAAAAAATGCTGTAAAGTAAGAATGCCTTAAAAAAAAAGACAAAGACATGTTAATTCTTTTTTATCAATTAACAAAATGCATAGTGAGTAAACAGAAGAAAAAATGTAAATCAAATGAATATTTGGTGTTCCCCCTTTTACCTTCAAACCAGCATCAGTTCTTCTAGGTACACTTGCACAAAGTCAGGGATTTTGTAGGCATATAGTCAGATGTATGATTAAACAATTATACCAAACAGGTGCTAATGATCATCAATTTAACTGAAACAGAAACAGCTGTGTAGGAGGAATAAAACTGGGGGAGGAACAGCCAAACTTCACTAATGGAAGACAGTTTAATGTCAAAAGTCATACACCATGGCAAGACTGAGCACAGCAACAAGACTCAAGGTAGTTATACTGCATCAGTAACGTCTCTCCCAGGCAGACATTTCAAGGCTGACAGGGGTTTCCAGATATGCTGTACCAAGCACTTTTGAAGAAGCAGAAAGAAACAGGCAGAGCCAGATTAAGACTCCACAGGGCCCTAGGCAGGGTCCCAAACTGGGTCCCCACCCACCGATGAAACCTTTTAGTTTCACTATTGTTCTTGTGGTACCAACTAAATAAAAGACAAAAATGAATGCTTAAACTCCTTGAATGCCAGAGGTCACCAAAGCAATGTAAATAAATTCACTGAACACCTCCCTGGCATTCAAAAAGTTAAAAATATTAGAAATGTACCACAAAGCTCTTGATTTAAATGGTGCTACACAAGTGATGCCACAGGGCTTACAAATGAAGTGTGACTACATTTGTGATACCAAGGACACCGTTTACAACTGAAACAGTGATATAATCCATGAAGATATGGATATAAAAAGCCTATCCATTAATATACAGTGGCATAGTCTGATAGATTAGGAATTGGGCATTCAGTTATTTATAACTTGGTGAAATGTCTCAGAGTCCCATTTCTTCCTACTAGGTTACAAGTATCAATTTAATGGACCATTGTAGATAAAGTGGCTACATGTGAATAGGTTTCTAATCACCAAACCACTATATATAAAGTGGAGAATAGCAACATATACTTAATAAGACCACTGTCAATAAAGTGGCCTAAACTGGAAGTGAGTTTGAGGAGATAAATACCCAATTCCTAATCTATCAGACCACTAAATATATATTAAAAAGATGGATTTCTAATAATAATTCCAGTTCCCCTTCACTGTTGAGCAGTTATTTACAGTGGGGATCTCTTAAGAGGATTTTAGTCTTACCTGTTAAATCCTCTTCTCTTAGTCCATACAGTTACTGGTAACTTTGGGTAGGCGGTCCACCCCTTTAAGTAGGCAGGAACAATTCTAGAAATTACTGCAGGGGGTGGAGCCTACCTTCCCTCCTTGGCTGCAGCTAGCCAATCAGCTCCAGTAAGATTTGAGACACTAACTATTGACTAGATAGTAGAAGGGAAAGAAGACTCCTGTGAGCATGACCCCAAAGGACCCCTACGGTCTGCCACAGGACAGCCAAGCATGGTCCCTTGACAGGGTGGGAGACTAGTAACCTGTATGGACAAATAGAAAAGGATTTAACAGGTAAGACTAAAATCCTCTTTTCTCTGTTGTCCAATACAGGTTACTGGTAACTTTGGGATGTCCAGCCATTGAGTTTCCCAGAGGCAGGAAGTAAAGCAAGAACCAGGCACAAGGCCCCCAAAGTCACCAGAGCAGATAGGAACCATCAGATCAGAGATAGTCCAACAAAACAAATGAAGTGTCAACGGACACTGAACAGGGGTAACAACACCCCAGGAACTGTCTCACAGCACACTGAACTAGAGCCAACAGGAATCAAAAGTGAAGGAAGCACCAAAGAACCAAAGAAGATCCTAGACAGGCAAGGCTGCCTCCAGGAACTTCCTCCCAAAGCTGGCATCAGCACATCAACATGGTAATGCTTCAAAAAGGTGTGTGCAGACAACCAAGTGGCAGCCTTGCACAAATGATCAGCTGAGGCCTGATTTTTGTAAGCCCAAGAAGCCCCAATAGATCTAGTAGAATGAGCCGTGACCCGAAAAGGGAACACGCTTCTTCCTTAGCTCATAAGCCTTACGAACAGTGGGCTTAATCCAAGACACAATAGTCACTTTGGATGCAGGTCTCCCTGCCCTGGGGCCCTCAGGAATGACAAACAGCACGTCAGATTGTCTAACAGAGTCAGTGCGATGTACATAAAACCTGAGACAATGCACTACGTCTAACAAGTGGAGATCCCTCTCCTTATCAAAGGTAGGGTCAGGGCAGAAAGAAGGCACCACAATCTCCTGATTAATGTGCAACTCAGAAAACCCCTTCAGGAGAAACTCCTAAGAAGTGGGAAGCACCGCCTTGTCCTTGTGAAACACCAAAAAGTGTGGTCTACAAGACAGAGCATGCAACTCTGCGACATGGCGTACAGACACGATCACTGGGAGAAAAGCCATTTTTCTCGTCAGCAGGAGTAGAGGAATAGTAGCAAAGGCTGAAAAGGAGAGAGCTGAAGGATGCCCAAAACCAAGTTAAGATCCCACTGAGGAGCGGGAGACTTGAAAACAGGACGAGTGTGAGCAACTCCCTGGAAGAAAACCTTGACATCAGGAAGAATAGCAATGCCCCTCTGAAAGAAAACAGAGAGAGCAGGTCTGAACATTAAGGAACTCAAACGGAGACCCTGTAGAAAGGCCAGGACTGTAGGAAGATCAAAATCCTGAGACAGGTCCCTGTCAGCACATCAAGAGAGAAAGGTCGACCAGACACAATGGTAGGCCTTAGAAGAAACAGGTTTACGGGCACTAAGCATAGTAGCCACCACACCAGAAGAAAAACCTTTCTTCCTCAGTATTGAGGATTCAATTTCCAAGCCGTCAAAGCTAGACGATGAACAACTTCCTTCCGCGGGTAACCCTGTAGAAGAAGATCCGGACGGCCAGGGAGCCGGAAGGGCTCCTCCACAGACAGATCGAGAAGCTCCGGAAACCAAGCCTACCAAGGCCAGTACAGAGCAATCAGAATGACTGGACCATGCTCCAGTCTCAGTTTCCTTAACACCCTGTGCAACATGGGGATGGAAGGAAAGATGTACGCCAGAGGAAATAATGGACATGGCATCCACAGCTAGAGTTAGAGTATCCCTCCAGAAAGAGCAGAACATCGGAACCTTCCGGTTGTGTCTTGTCACCATCAAGTCGATGCAAGGAAGTCCCCACTTCTGAACAATGAGGGAGAACACCTCTGAGTGCAGTTCCTGCTCTCCGATGTCCACATGTGCCGACTGAGGAATTCTGCCATGACATTGTCAACACCAGGAATGTGCACTGCGGATATGGCAGGAACATGTTCGTCTGTCCATGACAAAATAGCCTTGACCTCTAACCAAGCGGTGAGATTTCTTGTTCCGCCCTGTTTGTTGATGTAGTTCACTGCCGTGGCGTTGTCGGACTGTACCCGGTTTGGGCAGTCCTCCAGCTGGCGAGTCCAATGGCGAAGGGCATGAATATTGCCCTAAGCTCCAACACGTTGATGGGAAGGAGAGATTCTTCCGGAGACCACCGACCTTGAGCACTCAGGCGACCCAGGACCGCTCCCCAGACGAAGAGGCTGGCATCCATCGTCACCATGGTCCAGAAGGATACCAGGAAGGACTTGCCCTTCAGCAGATTGGAGAGATCGAGCCACCATGACAAACTTAGTTCCACATGAAGAGGGAGGGACACTGACATCTTCAGAAGGTCCGGCTGACCCCTGCATGCCTGATCACAAACCTCTGGAGTTCCCTCATGTGAGCCATGGCTAATGGGACCGCTTCTATAGTGTAAAAGAAGGCCCAGAAAGACCAGACACTGGAATGGGACAAGATCCGACTTGTCCATGCTGAGAATCCACCCATGATGGGTGAGTGCATGAATGCAGTCTTGAACCTGCTGATGAAGAAGTTCCGCAGAAGGGGCTTTCAGAAGCAGGTTGTCCATGTATGGAGTGACTCTGATGCCTTCCCAATGGAGGATGGATACTAAGGCTCCCAGGACACGGTTGAAGACTTGAGGAGCAGTAGTCAGACCAAAGGGAAGAGCAGAAAACTGAAACTGCCCTTGGTCGCAGGCAAATCTGAGATACTGCTGGCTCTCTGGATGAATTGTGATGTGTAGATATGCTTTCTGAAGATCTAGAGAGGCAAGGAATTTCACCAGGGACATAGCAGCAATAACCTTCCTTAGGGACTTTTGGTTATGTCATGCCAAGGCATTAGTTGGCCCTTGCAGGGCCCTGGTATGTATAATTTGTTTATTTTGTGTATTTTATTGTACCTTTTAAAGTGTTAGCTAAATTAGCTGGGTAGATAACATCTCTAGAGCAGGACGTAGGGCTACTACAAAAATGTATTGGAAGATCTGCTCTGATGGAGGTCATCAAGGGGACACCCAAATAACCTGAAATAGGGAGAACTTGTATATATAGTGTAAAAAGGTTCAATACAAAACTATATTCAAAATGCCCAGGTTTTACCCTTTTGGTGGGTACCAAACATGTCAGGAGGAGGTGTTCCTGCTATGAGTTATAAAAATAGCCAGTTTGCAACCAGTTAGACCAGCATGTTTGGTGTCCAGATATTCACACAAATATGAGGAATATGATTATTATAACATTATAGAGGTGTGCTGTGTGTTGCATGTACTGGGGAAGCCTTATGATTTTTAAGGTAGAACTCTGCATTAGTATCCCTGACAGGTCTGATTGAGTGGGCTATAAACGGTCACGCCAGACCCCTGACCCTCCCAGGTAACACCCAGGGGGTCTGGCCTCTTAGAAGCAACTGTGGACTTCTATTTAATATGTTTTTTTTTGGATAAAAACAGTGAATTTATTTGTAACAACTGAAGGGGATATACCATCAGATGTTCCCAAGGACTACTTAAAATATCGGTAATTGTATTTAAGGATTTCTTGTGTTTCTCACATTTTATTTTATGGACTGTTTTGCCAACGTATAATCTTTATTTCTGTATGTCCTTTTTTCTGTACTTTTGAAACCGGCACTGTGAAGCCTTTTTTCAGATTAAATGTTCAATTAATCAGCTCTTGTCTATGTTCTCTAACATGAACTCACTACTCTGAAGGAAGCTCAGTTAGAACACGTTACTAAATGTTTGATTATTAAGGTGATTTTATACTGTAATTCTGTTGTGTTTGGGGTAACCTAAGACACCCAGATATAAAGTCTTGGTGGTGGCAGCGAACTGTAGTACTGGGGTGATAATGCAGGAGGGATTTCAGGGGTTAATTTGGTGGTTGCAAGGAATAGTAACAGGTAATCAGGGGTCTGGTATTGTTAACCCTGTCACTCCCACACTCTCCCCACTGTCTCAGAAGGCCTATAGTCTTCGCTTGTGACAGGTGATGAGTCTTGATCACAAAGGAATTGAGATCCTTCAAATCCAAAATGGGATGACAGCTTCCGTCCTTCTTGGAGACCACAAAGAGGTCTGAGTAAAAACCCAAACCTCTGTCCTGAACCGAAACAGGATCCAGAAAAGCCTGGATAGCACCACCGAACAGACGGCGTTTCTCTACGCCCTGGGTCGTATGAGAGGGTAAAAAACGAAAAGGAGGAAGAGAAACGAAAGGGATCTTGTACCCTTCCGCCACCACCTGCAAAACCCATGAGTCCACCACTGAATCCTCCCAGACGCTGTGGTAGTGACGCAGATGGCCACCCACAGCCGAGTGGGGACCTGGGTTCGGAGAGTCATGCCGAAGAATGCTTGGAAGCCTTGGGCTTGGTGGAGACCTTGGGATTCCATTGTTGTTTGGGCTTGGATGAGGAACGCGGAGCTGAGGGAACCATCTGGTTCGCCGGACGTATCTCAGTCTGGAAGGAACAAAAAAAAACGATTACGCTTGATAGGAGTCTTCTTCCTGGGGACCACAGGCAGAAGGGTACTCTTGCCCCCTGTGGCCTCACTAATCAGATCCTTAAGATCTGGCCCAAACAAAGAGGTGCCCTGAAAACGCAACAAGAGCAAAGGTTTCTTAGAAGCAGTGTCAGAAGACCAGATCCTGAGCCAAAAAGCTTGTCTGGAAACCACAGACATGGTGGAAACCGTAGCCTCCAAACGGATGACATCAAACATGGATGCAGAAACATAGTGCTGGGCCTCAGAAATGTTGGCAAGAAGCCACAATATATCTGAAGAAGGAGCACCTTGACGAACAGCAAGGGTGAGCTGTTGAGTCCAGACCGCAATGGCCCGGTTCACCCATGCTGTGGCAAACTCTGGACGCATGGAAGTACCAGCGGTGGCAAAAATGGACTTGAGGGAGACCTCAAGTTTCTTGTCAGTCCAGTTTTTCAGAGTGGACGCATCAGCATATGGCAAGGCTGTGGACTTCGATAGCCTGGAGACAGCTGCATCCACCTTGGGGGGATGAAACCACTGAGCAAGCGCTGCCTCAGAGAAGGGGTAAAGCTTGGCAAATTTCTTGGAAACAGAAGGTTTCCTGTCCGGAGACTTCCACTAATGAGACACAAGGCGGTCAAGAGTGGTATTAGGTGGAAAACAAGTATGGGGCCTTTTATGATCCTGAACTACATCAGAGGGATCCGAAGAAACCTCTTGAAGTAAGGGAATGTTTAGGGTGGTTAAGATGGCCCTGATCAGGCCCTCAGCCGAGGCATCAGGATCAGCCTCAAAAGGGTCCCCAAAACACTGAGAGGAGCCCACAGCAGAAAATTCCTCAGCATCCGAATCCACGAACAGTCCCTCCTCAGAGGAATCTGATACGTCAGGTACTCCCTGCAGTTTCGGCAGGGAAGATCTGACAGAAATAGGGGTCTGCCAGGAGTGGAAGATCCCCTGTAACTGGGATGGAAAGATTTGCAATGTAGACCGGAGGTCTCTAGTAGCAGCCTTGAACTCTTGCACCCAAACTGGCTCTAATGCATGGCTGGAGGTCCCTGGGGAAGACTCAGGAACAACAGAACATGCTTGGCATAAATGACCAGAGAATTCTCTAGGGAACCCTGAATGACATGAGGAGCAATGCGCAACAGGGGACGCAGAGACCCCAGCGTCCTTAGTCTTAGGCCTGGCCCCAAGCTCTAACGGATTAAACATTCTCACAGTGTCAAACATTTAAATTATAAGGAATCACCCAAATACAGTGTGTAACATTAAAGGTTCACCCCAGAAATCACTAAAATGAACTTATCTGGCAGGTGAAGGGTTAATCTGCAGAGGAGAGAAGAAGAGTCCAAGTCCTGTGTAGGATATTCAGGAAAACCACAAAATGGCTGCTGCGGCGGGAGCCAGTCAGAAACGAGCGTGCGAAGCAAGTGCTCATGGGAAATGTAGTTTCCCCAGAAAAAGTACCCCATCAGAGCCTGAAGCCCCCTGAGCCCCCCAACACACAACAAACGTTAACCGGATAATAGAGCAATGGCAGACAAACAAAATGAGCCATCTCTGAAGTCGCTACGAAAAGTGGTTGCAGAGATATGTCCCAAACCGTACAGTCCCATAGAAGTGAATGGAGCAATGGAGTCTATATGGTAAAAGCACGCAAACACACATTTTGCACAGCTGTAACTGAGAAATAAATGTGCACTAAACATTACTAAAACATGTCATTAGACCCAATAAACACTGAACCCAGTAGGGAAAGTGCCAACAACCCCCCCCCAAAAAAAAGATGCTAAACCAGCAGCTAAAGGGCTAAGTTACCACAGAAACTTGCTCCAAACCACCCAACAGACATACAGATAAACCCAATGAGTGCAATAGAAACTCCAAAGGAAAAAACCCCTGTGCGTAGGGGCAATGTGGGAAATGTGGACCTGCAGCACTCAAAGGGTTGATCACCATTCCAGCAGATCTTCTGTCTTCAGATCACCGTGTATTAAGAACAAGCCTCAGTGGGCAACTCCTGGGGAAAGAACTTGAACTCAGGATTTTCCTCCCAGGGCTTAAGGTCCACAGAAAGCACCTGGATACTGAGCAAGCCACATCTAAGAGCATTGTCAGTTATGGTAATCCGCTTAATGGTGGTATTCCATATCTAATAGAAAAATAAAAAAACAGATAAAGCTATAGCAGAACTGTTCTCTTGCCTGTATCTTCATCCAAGGAACAAATCTTCCTGGAGCTGATTGCCTAGCTGCAGCCAAGGAGGGAAGGTAGGCTCCACCCCCTGCATTCACTTCTAGAATTGTTCTTGTCTGCTTAAAGGGGCGGATCACCTACCCAAAGTTACCAGTAACCTGTATTGGACGACAGAGAAATATATATTATTCCCAATATTTTTTAGTAGGTTGTGTTGCTTCAGTCTTCTCCTAGATACCCCCTTTCACTAGATGATACATATATTTGTAAGACCAACTTGTATTCATGTTGTGTTCATCCTAATCCTTTTTCTGACAGTTTGATTATTTATTTTTGGGCGAGTCACATAATTCTATAGTTGTGATATTAATAGTGGGGATCTTGGATATTCTTCTGTATATTAAATAAATCTTTGTTACATATTGATAAATACATTCCATTTACCTCAAGGCTCAGAGGATGTGATGTACATGAAAAATACGGCGCCACTACATGCAGAATGCCAAGTGTAGACAGATATTGGAGGACATACATTGAGTCGTTGTTGCAGTAGACAATGAGACATGGTATTTAGTCTTTGATTATTAAGCTCCTTGTTCTTCATATGCATTTACTGCACTACAACATTACCAGCATGAATATTACCTTAGGTTGCATTGTTTCCATACACCACCCATTTGTCCATGTATATTACAGATATTAATCCTTTATTGCTGGGTCAGAGTAGTATGGGCCTGTGATGGATGGACACGTCTTTGCTGAGAACATGCTTTTCAGAATGGGCAGGCTGAGGGATCAATTGGTTCTTCACTGCCATCAAAATCGAATGGCCATGCGCACAAAGTAAAAAGCGGAGCAATTCTGGGGTAAACCGATGGCATAACAGAGGACAGTAACAAACAGCCATTGATTTAAATGGTTCTTTCAGACATCTGAATGCTAGATAGTTCTCCAATGCCTTCAGAAAAATACGCGGAGCCCCGTCTAGCAGTCAAGGGGTTAAAAGTGTGATTTAAATCACTGGGAGTTCTGAGAATTTTTGTCTCTTTTGTGGTGCACTTGGTTTGCTGCAGATTGGCTGCCATCTGATTGATACAGGGTGATCTTTTCTGAGATTCACCCAGAAGAAAATAGCTGTCAGGGTAACAAATAATGTAACTGAGCTGTGTGTAATACTGAGCTCTCGGCTCATTATCGTTGTGCCCACATCTATGTTTGGATCTTACTCCTGGGTGTGAGACTGGGGTCAGTCACTGAACTCATGTTTCCTGCTACAATGACTGCATTCCGGCTCAGAGAGTGGCTGCACTGTGTGTGTCCAGAGTGGGAGGAATCTGCTCTTCAGTGGAGCCAAGGGAATTGTAATTTCTTTTAAAGGAACTGGCGCTCCGCACACTGCCGGCAGCTTCATCTTCCAGTCCCTCCCATATATCTGCATAATTGCATGTGCCAGGCCAACAGGAAGAGTACTGGTACAGCCGCAGTGCGCACAAGCACTTTGTTTTGTTTAGGTATGTCTTCTTAACCCTTTGAGTGTCAAAGGGGTACAGAACGCATTGCACTCTGGCACTCAAAAGGTTAAGTTCCCGGTTCGGATGAAATTGCCTTTTGCAATTGGAAGATGTCCAGCAGTGCCATCAGCTCAAAACTGGCAGAAAACAGTGGGATCCTGGTACACCCATCTACTGTCAGGAGAAGTCTGGTCAGAAGTGGTCTTCATGGAAGACTTGCGGCCAAAAAGCCAAACATCTGAAGTGGAAACTAGGCCAATTGACTCAACTGTGCAAAAATACACTGGGGTGCAGAAAAATGGCAGTAGGTGCTCTGGATGGATGAGTCAAAATTTAAAATATTTGGCTGTAGTAGATGGCAGTTTGTTCTCAGAAGGGCTGGAAAGCTGTACAAAATGAGTGTCTGCAGGCAACAGTGAAGCATAGTGGAGGTTCCTTTCAAGTTTGGGGCTGCATTTCTGCAAATGGAGCTGGGGATTTGGTCAGAATTAATGATTTCCTCAATGCTGAGAAGTACAGGCAGATACTTATCCATCATGCAATAACATTAAGGAGGCATCTGATTGGCCCCAAATTTATTCTGAAGAATGACAACGACCCCAAACATACAGCCAACAACATCAAAAACTATCTACAGTGTAAAGAAGAACAGAGAGTCCTGGAAGTGGTATGACACCCAAAGAACCCTGATCTCAACATCATCAAGTCTGTCTGGGATTACATGAAGAGAGAGAAGCAACTGAGGCTGTCTAAATCCACAGCAGAAATGTGGTTAGTTCTCCAAGATGTTTGGAACAACCTACCTGCCGAGTTCCTTAACAAACTGTGTGCTAGAACAGTGGTTCTCAACCTTCTTTTGCTCAAGGCAACCCTAACACGCAATTTACAACTTTCTGGGCACCCGTAACATGTTAACAAGGGCATAATAAAGGTTACAGTTCAGAAATATACAGATATTAGGTCTCACAGTCACAGTAATAAAAATAAACATATTGTGAAAAACAATTTCCATATATTTGACAATATTCACATTTTTGTCAGTCTTCATAGAAAACATGGGGCATCCTAATTTGATGTCCACGGCACGCCAAAACGCCATGCCAACCTTGTTGAGAATAACTGACCTAGAAGAATTAATGCTGCTTTGAAGGTAAAGGGTGGTCACACCAAATGTTGATTTGATTTGTTTTTCTTCTGTTTTCTCACTATACATTTTGTTAATTGATAAAAATAAACTAATAACAGGTCTATATTTGAAAGCATTCTTGCTTTACAGCATTTTTTCACACCTGCTGACAAAAATGGGTATGCATTAATGTTGCTTACATTTTAGCACATATGAGATTTCTGTTTGTTTCCACTCCGTAATGGCCTGCATGAATTTGTATTGGCTCCTTAGATCAAGAGATGACATAATCAATCAGTCCTTGATGTCACGTCCATGGAGGCAGGCGTGATGGTTTGTAGCAGGGCCACTGGACACAAACTCCACCCACTGTATGTGGTCAGGACCAGAGTGGCGTGCAATGCATTGTTTTGCTCATACACTTTGCCTGCTTCAGAATGAAAAACTGCCAACAACTCTCATGGTTGCCTCCATGGAGAGGGAATCCGGTACGGATTGTAGAGGTCTTCTCTTAAACAAAGGCACAGAAGTAACATTTATAGGGGCCATTAGGATTTACTGGATATAGTAAGATAAGTGGGGGGGATAGCATTTCAAGGTGTTACTTCTCCTTTAAGGACAAGAAGGGTTAATGAAAGGAACATAAAGAATTTGTGAAAGAAACATAAAAAAGGTTCAAAATCAGACCTGTGAATCCATGTCTCAGGACTTTTAGGAAACTTTGTCAGTGCCAGTTTTCCAAGCTGTAAATCTTTAACTGGGTTCAAGGCTCCAGACTGTATTAGCTCTTTCCTGTAGAAAAAAAAATTATTATTACCTAAAGACTGCCAAGCATATACAGAATTGACTAAGACTGGATAAAATGTACAATGACAAGCTGTATACAGAAGCATTCCCCACCCAGCAAGTAGCATGAACGCTAACTCGTGAAGTGTTATAGCAGATAGCACTGGACTGACAACAGATACTTACTGGCGATTGGCTAGCAAAAAGGATATGAAAAAACTGAGCAAACCAATATACTGTTAAATTTCTTGCACTAATTATTTGTTTTCTAATTACATGTGCTTACATCCATTTGGAAAGAATAAATAAAAATCATGACGCTATCATATGGGGTATGTTTAAAGAGATAGTAATAATTAATTTTACATTCATTTAATGGCTTAAGAGATATACCTCGTTAAAGTTACCTCTTCTTGGCTGTTTGAACAAAGTCGGCGCTCTAGCCAGCTGCCAAATCCGGTCATTTGACAGGACGGATGCTATTCAACAGAGCCGAAAACGTGCAATCTAAACATTAATACTTCATTGGAACGGTCTATAAAGTGTGCACACTTTGGTTTGAGAGATAAGCCTTACATCATTTTTTGTATTTTTTATGCCAATATTAAATAAATGTAAAATTAAGTATTACTATGCCTTTAACCCTTTAAAGACCAGTGGGAAGTGAATCACATTGCAGAGGACTCTCTACAGTTCAGCTAGGTAGAATCAGTGTTTAACGGGATAGCAATGTTTCAAAATAAAAGCATCTCCAATTAATCTTCATAGTATTTGGGCCATTGAGAGTGTTATTTCAATACTGTCAATACTGTCAGAGTTGTAGTTCAAGAGTACTTAAATGATAAAGTATCCCCCTCCTGCCCCTTTTACTAATATAACAATGCTCACCTCAGAGCAGCAAGACTGTCTGGATGGATCGCAGAGAGGGACAATCTTCAGGGCGCATAAGGAAAAACCAGAAAAACCTGTCATGAGGAGTTCGGTTTTCCTTATGCTTACAGAAAGAGGATTGTCCCTTGCTGTGAGATGTTTGGTCTCAGTACCAGATTCCACATCTGAGGGGAGGTGGCTTACACTAGGTAAAAGAGGTGGGAGGGGGATACTTTATCATTCAATTACTCTTGAACTACAGCTCAGACAGTATTGAAATAACACTCTATGACTCAAATACTATAAAGATGAATTGGAGCTGCTGTTTTTGTGAAACATCACTATCCCTTTAAATCACTGAGAACTTGTATTTATCCACTACAGTGCAGCTGATATGGTCCAAAAGAGCCAATCATTTTTATGTTTGTGCATACAGCTTTTATCTTATAGGTATATTTACCTCAATGTATCCACTATGGGCAGTATGTTTAAAAGAACAGTGGAGGAATTCTGGAGAAAACTAAGTGCACCATAGGGGTAAAATAAATAATTTCAAAATTTCCATTGATGTTAATGGAGATTCCAACTTCTTGAATGGTAGAGAGTTTGCCAAGAAAGCAATGCCTTGGAGACCCCTATTATTCTGGGAGTTAAAATTCCTATTTACACCAGTGAGTAGTTTTAGTTATTTTTTCTAGTACAGTTGGTTCTCCCCAGAATTCCTCCACTGTTCTTTTGAACACCCAGCTCTATGTGATAATCTAAACAACTTCTTAAAGGGATATTAATGTTTCAAAATAAAAGCAGCTCTTAATCTTCATAGTATTTGGACCTTGGAAAGTGTTATTTCAGTACAGTCAGAGTTGTAGTTCAAGAGTAATTAAATGATAAAGTAATCCCCTCCCTCCCCTTTTACTGATGTAACACTGCTTACCTTAGAACAGAAAGGTGGTGTCCAGATGGCTTGCTGAGAGGGACAATTTTCAATTAGCATAATGGAAAAACCTGAAAAATCTGTCAAAGAGGAAAAGGGTTTTCCTTATGTTCACAGTAAGAAGATTGTCCCTTGCTGTGAGCGGTCTGGTCTTAAGACCAGATTCCACATCTGAGGGGAGGTGGCTTACACTAGGTAAAAGGGGTGGAGGGAGATACTTTATCATTCCATTACTCTTGAACTACAACTCTGACAGTATTGAAATAAAACAATCTATGGCTCAAACACTATGAAAATTAATTGGAGCTGTTGTTTTTGTGAAACATTACTGTCCCTTTAACATCCATCATGACTATGATTGCCATTGATGGTCTTTCTGGCACTGAAAGCATTACATTGTCAGAATTGTTTTCCTTTACACACAGCCACAGAACTAAATATACAGAACCTTTGCTCCTTTATCTAGGGAGCAGTGTTAATCCATACATTTCCTCCGGTAACAATACATTCTTCCTGCAACAATGCCCAGGCCACTTCAAGAAAGAAACGAGAAATGTATTTTTCAAGGCATAACAGATCCAGGGAAATATTTCTAGGGAACCTTAGAAGAACATCTGAAAAAAGCAATTCCAGTGATTCAATTCTTTTAATAAAATGTTGTGCTATGACCCCCTACAGCTGGAGATCCAGGGATTAACTAACCTTACTTTAGATGTTAGAGAGCTGTCCACTGCTAGAGAGCTTCCCATAGCTTTGCAATACAATGGAAAGGTCTCTAGATTTCAAACAGTTAACTTTTGAGTGCCAGAGGGGTATATAACGCATTGTTAAGTACCCCTCTGGTACTCAAAGGGTTAAAAAAAATCCACCATTATAAAACAAAAAAATCAATAAAGGATTAGGTTCTTTATTCTAGTGGTTCATAACCCTATCCACAAGGACAGCTATGAGGCCATAGCATGATGTTCAAAAAGTTGTGATTACTAAAATTCACAGTCAGTCTGAAAAGTTCTTAAAGAGATAGTAATGTTTCACAAAAACAGCAGCTCCAATTAATCTTCATAGCATTTGCGCCATAGAGAGTGTTATTTCAATACTGTGAGAGTTGTAGTTCAAGAGTAATTGAACGATAAAGTTTCCCCCTTCCGCCCCTTCTACCTAGTGCAAGCCCCCTCCCCTCAGATGTGGAATCCAGTCCATAGACCACACAGCTCAGAGCAAGGGTCAATATTCTACTGTGAGAACAATGAAAACCCTGCCCCCTCCTTGACAGGTTTTTCAGCTTTTTCCCTTATCTTAATTGAAGATTGTCCCTCTCTGCAATGTACCTGAACACTCCCTGCTGCTCTGAGGTGAGCAGTGTTATATCAGTAAAAGGGGCAGGAGGAGGATGCTTTATCATTCAATTACTGTTGAACTACAACTCTGACAGAATTGAAATAACACTCTCCAAGGCCCAAGGAGGCAGAGGTGCTCCTGGTGCAGCAAATCCAAAATCAGATAACTATACCATCTCCAATGCAAGGACACTACTCACAACTGGACTGAATAGAACAGTACTAATGTGTTGACCAGCACAAACACAGATGGTATGTTTTCACTGCTCCCCTAGACAGTACATCCAAGGCACCTCTGGCAACTGACAGACATAAATGGGACATCACTATATGCAAAAGGCAGCTCCTCTCCATACATCCACCACGAGAGTAACATGATATACAATAGAAAACAAAACAAAAAGATGGTGCTAATAGTGCATTATCATAGAAACAATATGAATATCAAAAGCTGCACTCACAGTGGACGGTGGCTGAAAGGCAAGCATATACCTCCTAACAACAGACACCAGAATGCAGAGATACTTCGCCTGTCTCTGCCCTGCATAACTACAAATTGTATCTTTGAAAGAATGAACTGTTCCTCCAAAAGTCTATACAAATATATTTATTAAAAATTTATATTAAAAAGCTATAAACCCTTCTTCTACAACAACCTGATATTTGTTCACATATTTCAACTGTTCTTGAGTATTACATTACTGAAAATACCTCAGACGACATCTCTCCAGTCACTGTTTGGGAAGCACATAAATGTGTGGATCAGGGGGAACTGATAAAAACGGCGGCCAGAAAGAGGAAACTCTTTGCCAATGACACATTGAAACTTTTAAAGGAAATTCAGATTCTTGAGGCCCAACATAAAGTTCCTTGGCAGCTAATTTACTACCTCGCTTAACTGAATTATGTTCTAAATTGGTCTCATTACTTAACCTAAAAATAGAATGCTCATTTTTTCATCTGAAACAAAAATACTTCAAGCATGGTAATAAAACTGGTAAACTATTGGTGTCTCAGTTAAAGCTTCAATCACCTAGTGTGTATATTCCTTCGATAAGATCATCGAATGGATCCTTACATCGCTCTGATCGAGACATAGCTGACATATTCCACTCCTTCTATCATTCCCTATATAACATTAACTCTGAAGATGTACAACCTCCTGACAGATTACAGATGATTCAATCCTATCCCTGTGATGCCCATTTGCCTCAACTGGATGAAAACTCATTTTCCTCTTTGGAATTACCGATAATGGAAGCCGAGGTGGTCAACGTAATTCAGTCTTTACCGTCCAGTAAAAGCTCAGGCCCCAATGGTTTCTCTCAGGCATACTAAAAAACGTACTCTAAAATATTGGTCCCGATGTTAACACGTTCCTTCGCTTCTCTCCCGACGGATATTTCAAGGTACCCTTCTGTAGTTGTGGCGAACATCACCATCTTACCAAAACCTGGCAAAGACCCTCTTCAATGTTCCAGTTACAGGCCTATCTCTCTTTTAAATCTTGATTTAAAAATATACGCTAAAGTACTGGCAAATGGACTAAAACAGACTCTTCCTTCCTTAATTCACCTTGATCAGGCCGGCTTCGTAGAGGGAAGAGAAACTCGCGACAATGTCCGTAAACTTCTAAACATCTTGTATCATGTGGACTCGAACTCAATACCCTCGGTTTTCTTAACGATTGATGCTGAAAAAGCATTTGATCGGGTTGATTGGCAATTTATGTTGTCCACTTTACAGGCTTTTGGATTTGGACCAAACTTCTTGCAGCTAGTACGAACTTTATATACTAATCCTACTGCTAGAATTAAAGTAAATGGACATCTCTCAGATCCCTTCTGTATTTTTAATGGCACTTGTCAAGGATGTCCCTTATCTCCCCTTCTGTTTGTTCTCACGACAGAAGCTTTTGCCCAACATGTTAGACACAACCCTAGGATCTCAGGAATAACTTTATCATCGACCACCTGCAAATTGTCTATGTTTGCAGATGATATACTGCTTTCCACTCAGGATCTGATGAATGCCATTCCAGAGTTTATGGGTGAATTAGAATTATATTCGATGTTGGCTAATTTTAAAGTTAATCCCTCCAAATCTGAAGCTCTCTGCATTCACGTCCCTGACTGAGCGTTTAACGCTATCTTCTAAGTATCCTTTCAAACGGTCCTCCAAATCTATTCCTTACTTAGGTATCATTCTTCTAGCTCACCTGACCGATTGTTACCATTTAAATTACCTTCCTCTTTTAAAGAAGATTCAAAAGGATACTATCCGATGGAAGCCGCTCTTTTTAACTTGGCTAGGTAGACTTAATACTATCAAAATGAACATGCTCCCTCGATTCCTATATTTATTTCAAACCCTCCTTATACCTCTTCCAGCAGATTTCTTTTCTAGAGCATCTCACATTTTCAATTCATTCCTCTGTGTGAGGCGCCGCGTGGCGGCTAGTAAACTGAAGCCCAATAGCAGGTAGACGCTCACCCGTATATAAACACCACACCCTGAGGAGACTAGATATATGACAGTCCCCCAAGATGTAGGTCATAACACAGGGGCAGGTTGTGTGGTCCACAGAACAGTGATGGTCAATCTGGATAGCCAGAGGTCAGGAGCATAGATATCAGCGGAGGTCTGTTTGGATAGCAAGGGGTCAGGAGTATAGAGATCAGCGGAGGTCAGTTTGGGTAGCCAGAGGTCAGGAGTATAGAGATCAGTGGAGGTCAGTTTGGGTAGCCAGAGGTCAGGAGTATAGAGATCAGCGGAGGTCAGTTTGGGTAGCCAGAGGTCAGGAGTATAGAGATCAGCGGAGGTCAGTTTGGGTAGCCAGAGGTCAGGAGTATAGAGATCAGCGGAGGTCAGTTTGGGTAGCCAGAGGTCAGGAGTATAGAGATCAGCGGAGGTCAGTTTGGACAGCCAGAGGTCAGGAGTATAGTTATTAGCGGAGGTCAATATACTATGCCTGTGGTCAGAGGTCCGGGAGAGAGCAAACTGAGCCAGAATCAAGGAAGCCGGAACAGGTAATTGGTTGAAGGTAGCAGGTAACCGGTAGCAGGTAACTGGTTGCAGGTAACTGGAAATTTGTAGCAGGTAACTGATTACAGGTAACAGGTTACAGGTAAGGTTGAAGGTAACTGGTTGCAGGTAAATGGGAACTGGATGCAGGTAACAGGAGCTGCTTACAGATCACTGGAGCTCAGAAAACAACTAAGCCCCGATAGAAGGGCGTTCAGGGCTTAAATAGGTACTGAGCAGCGTGACCTCATCACACCGCTCACCTGCCCAGCAGCCCAACCCCCTAGAGGGAAATAAGAACGAGAGGGGAGAGCTCCCCCGCCCCCCCCCGATGCTGCAGCAGGACCGTCGCACCCCGCCGACGTCATCCGTCGATGCGAGCCGCAGGCCATCCGCAACCGCACCGGGACAGAGACGGCAGATCTCCCCCCTCCTCCCTACTGATGGAGGCGACGGCTGTCGGCGGCGAGGGCTTGTGAGTACGAGCCTTACAGTACCCCCACCCCTAAACGCGCCTCCGGGAGCGTACTGGGCAAGGACGATCAGGATGGAGACGGTGAAAAGAACGCAGTTTAGCAGGAGCATGGATGTTGGCAGAGGGTTCCCAGGACCGCTCCTCCGGGCCGTAGTCTTTCCAATGAACCAGATACTCCAGACGTCCCCTGCGCAGCCGAGAGTCCATGATCTCCTGCACCTCGAACTCCTCCTGCCCATCGACAAGAAGAGGCCCAGGAGGAGGAGGCTGTCGACCAGGGAATTGGTTCAAAACCCACGGTTTGATCAGAGAGACGTGGAACACTGGATGAATGTTCATGGTCACGGGTAATTGCAGACGAACAACTGCTGGGTTAAGCACTTGAATGATCTCAAAAGGCCCGATATAACGGGGCCCCAGCTTCTTTGATGGGCAAGAGAGGCGTAAATTGACAGTAGAGAGCCATACTTTGTCTCCGATCTTATAGGCAGGGGCGGAGGAGCGCCGTCTGTCGGCATAGTATTTGTACCTCCGTTGGGCGGCTAACAGCGATCTCCGGATGCTCAAGTTGGTCTGGGCCATAGTGTTAAGGCGATCCGAAACGCTAGGGACAGGACAAGATACAGGAGATCCAGGAATCATGATGGGGTGAAGACCAGTGTTGATGAAGAAAGGAGTCATATTGGTGGATCGGTGAACCTGATTATTAAAGGCAAATTCTGCCAAAGGGAGAAGGTGGATCCAATCATCCTGGAGATGTGTGGTGAAGCATCTAAGGTATTGTTCCAGTACCTGATTGGTACGCTCTGTTTGCCCATTCGTCTGGGGATGATAGGCCGTGGAAAGAGATCTCTGGAGATGAAGACCCTTGCAAAAGGCAGACCAAAAGCGTGATGTAAACTGTGTCCCACGGTCAGAGACTATGGTTTGGGGTAGACCGTGGAGTCGGAAAATTTCCTTGATAAACAAGATAGCAGTCTCAGAGGCCGAAGGTATTCCTTTGGTTGGTATAAAATGAGCCATCTTCGAGAACCTGTCCACCACCACAAAGATGCAGTTGTACCCCAACACTGGTGGGAGATCTGTAATGAAATCCATAGACAGGTTTGACCAGGGCCGCTCTGGTGTAGGTAATGGCTGTAGGAGGCCAGTAGGTTTAGCATGACGGTCTTTGGACCGGGCACAGGTAGGACAGGATGCAAGGTAGTGTATAACATCTTTTCGTAATTGGGGCCACCAAAAGGAGCGCAGAATTAGCTCCTCTGTTTTTCTCTGACCTCCGTGACCTGCCATATGGGAGTCATGACACATCTGAAGGACCTCAAGGCGGACTGAAGGAGGGACGAAGATACGGTTCTGGTACGTAAGTATTCCGTCTCTAGGCATCAAATAGGAATATTTCTGGGAAAGAGAGAGGTCGGTCTGTAATCGGAGGCGGTCCCAAAAGGTGGAAGAGGTTGCCAGGAAGTGATCATGACGAAGGACTGTCTCAACCAACTTAGGTGGTTCTTGTGTGGGACTCTCGGTGCGAGACAGAGCATCTGGCTTCCCATTCTTGGTACCTGGGCGATAGGTTATATGCATCTGGAAACGACTAAAGAACAAGGCCCAGCGGGCTTGTCGAGGACGAAGTCTACGGGCTGAGTGAAGATACTCCAGATTCCTATGGTCCGTGTATATCACTACGGGATGCAAGGATCCTTCCAATAAGTGTCGCCATTCTTCTAGTGCTTGTTTAATAGCGAGAAGTTCTCTATCTCCAACGTCATAATTCCTTTCTGAGTTAGTGAGGCGACGTGAATAGAAAGCCACTGGGTGGAGTAGGTCCTTTTCACCCTGTCTTTGAGACAGCACCGCACCAACTGCCGTTTGGGAGGCATCAACCTCCACTATGAATGGAACTTGAGGATTAGGAAGCATTAAGACAGGTGCTGAAGTGAATCGATGTTTCAGGATGGTGAAAGCCTCTTGTGCCTGGTCCGACCAAAGAAAACGTGCTGATTTTTTTGTCAAGGCTGTGATGGGTTGTATTATGTGGGAGAAGTTGCGGATTAACCTCCGATAGAAATTCGAGAATCCCACAAAACGTTGTACTCCTTTTTTGTCAGTAGGTGGTGGCCAATCCACGACTGCGGATACCTTCCGGGGATCCATCTGAAGACCACTGGGCGACAGTATATACCCCAGGAATTCTACTGTGTCGGTGTTGAGTACGCACTTCTCCAGCTTAGCGTATAAATTGTGTTGGCGTAAACGTGAGAGCACCTTGGTCATATGAATGTAATGTTCCTCCTGGGTTGTGGAATAGACAAGTATGTCGTCCAGATATACTACGACAAAGACATCTAGATACTCTCTAAATACATCATTAAGGAAGTACTGGAAGGTAGCAGGGGCATTGAAGAGACCGAAGGGCATCACCCTGTATTCATAATGCCCATAACGCGAACGGAAGGCCGTCTTCCACTCATCGCCCTTACGGACGCGCACCAGATTGTAGGCTCCCCTCAAATCCAATTTGGAATAGACCTGAGCTGTACTCAACCTGTCCAGGAGTTCTGAAATCAAGGGTAAAGGGTACCGGTTTCTTACTGTGACTTCGTTCAGTTCTCGGTAATCCACACATGGACGTAATCCACCATCCTTCTTCCCCACAAAGAATATACCGGCTCCTGCAGGTGAGGTAGACGGGCGTATAAAGCCACTCTTGAGGTTCTCCTCAATGTACTCCTTGAGGATCTTCAATTCTGGCTCAGACAGTGGAAATATCCGACCGAAAGGGATAGGGGATCCTGGGAGGAGATCGATAGGGCAGTCGTAAGGACGATGAGGTGGTAATTTTTCTGCTTTCTTTTTCTCAAAGACGTCTGCAAATGGTGCATACATGGATGGTAGAACAGTCTTCGTCCCTTCAGAGCCTTTAGGTTCCATGATGAGACATGTTTCGGCAGTAGAAGGGAAGCAGTAGTGTCTGCAATGATTAGAAGTAAAAGTAATAGTGCCAACCGACCAATCAATCAGAGGATTGTGGAGGCGGAGCCAAGGCAACCCAAGGATAAGGGGAAACAAAGGAGAGAGCACCACGTCGAACTGCAAGGATTCCACATGACGTGAACCAAACAAGACTTGCAAGGAAATTGTCTCCTGGGTAACAGGACCAGACTTAAGTGGACTTCCATCCGCCACTTGTATTTGAAGAGGAGAAGTTTTCGTTAGAGTAGGTATGCCAAGAGAAGTAACAAGATCATGGTCGATAAAGCACCCGCTGGCTCCGGAGTCGATCATGGCATGGACTGGAACGGCTCTCTCAGTCCACTGTAGAAAAAGAGGAACAGAAAGATGAGGAGAAGTGGCTCCAGAAGGAAACGGTGTGCTGGAGTTAGAAACGAGGAGCTTACCTCTGGATCTCTGGGGTCTCTCCTTGCAGTCGCGGAGACGGTGGTCGGGTTTGCCGCAGTATAGACAAAGATCCTGTGTTCTCCTGCGTGTTCGTTCGGCGGTGGTGATAGGACCCCGGAACAGGCCGATTTGCATGGGTTCTTCTGTCTCAGCATGAGACGTAGTAACAGAGACAGGCACGGTAATAGGACGGCGCTGTGGAGGGGTACTAGTGAAGGTCCTCTCTTGGCGTCTCTCCCTGAGACGTCTGTCCAGCTGGATAACCAGGTGTATGAGGGCCTCCAGCGATGTAGGCATACCAATGCGAGCAAGCTCGTCTTTGATTGGGTCTGACAGTCCAGTTCTGAACTGATCGACTAGCGCTGGTTCGTTCCATGCTGTTTCCAAGGCGAATCGTCTGAAATCAGTGATGTATTCTTCGGCAGGACGACGACCTTGCTTAAGAGCTCGTAAGGAAGCTTGAGCAGAGGAAGTCTTGAAAGGGTCATCGTATAGGGACTCTAAGGCATGAGAGAAGGAAGCCCAGCTGTCTAAGAGGGTGCTGCTGGTTTGAAGCAAATGGTGTGCCCAGGCTTGAGGTTCGTCGGTCAATAGGGAAATCACAGTACGGATCTTGACGAAATCAGAGGAGTAAGTGCGAGGCTTTAAAGAGAAGAGGATTTGGCAGGATGTAAAGAAAGAACAAAATCGGGTTCTCTCCCCTGAAAACTTCTCGGGCAGGGCAACCAGAGGTTCTGGGGGAGCGGTAGCTACCTCGGCCGGTGGTATGGGTGGTGGAACAGGTTCTTCCGAAAGTGCAGCCAAAGCGGACCGCATCTCTTGCAGCTGATGCTGAAGGTTGGCCTGACCGGCCTGTAAGTCCTTGACTGTTTGGGTGAGCTTAGAGATTTGCTGGGTCAAGGTAGCCATAGCCTGTGCCATACCTGCGGGCTCCATAATGGCTTAGTTGTTATGTGAGGCGCCGCGTGGCGGCTAGTAAACTGAAGCCCAATAGCAGGTAGACGCTCACCCGTATATAAACACCACACCCTGAGGAGACTAGATATATGACAGTCCCCCAAGATGTAGGTCATAACACAGGGGCAGGTTGTGTGGTCCACAGAACAGTGATGGTCAATCTGGATAGCCAGAGGTCAGGAGCATAGATATCAGCGGAGGTCTGTTTGGATAGCCAGGGGTCAGGAGTATAGAGATCAGCGGAGGTCAGTTTGGGTAGCCAGAGGTCAGGAGTATAGAGATCAGCGGAGGTCAGTTTGGGTAGCCAGAGGTCAGGAGTATAGAGATCAGCGGAGGTCAGTTTGGGTAGCCAGAGGTCAGGAGTATAGAGATCAGCGGAGGTCAGTTTGGGTAGCCAGAGGTCAGGAGTATAGAGATCAGCGGAGGTCAGTTTGGACAGCCAGAGGTCAGGAGTATAGTTATTAGCGGAGGTCAATATACTATGCCTGTGGTCAGAGGTCCGGGAGAGAGCAAACTGAGCCAGAATCAAGGAAGCCGGAACAGGTAATTGGTTGAAGGTAGCAGGTAACCGGTAGCAGGTAACTGGTTGCAGGTAACTGGAAATTTGTAGCAGCTAACTGATTACAGGTAACAGGTTACAGGTAAGGTTGAAGGTAACTGGTTGCAGGTAAATGGGAACTGGATGCAGGTAACAGGAGCTGCTTACAGATCACTGGAGCTCAGAAAACAACTAAGCCCCGATAGAAGGGCGTTCAGGGCTTAAATAGGTACTGAGCAGCGTGACCTCATCACACCGCTCACCTGCCCAGCAGCCCAACCCCCTAGAGGGAAATAAGAACGAGAGGGGAGAGCTCCCCCGCCCCCCCCCCCCCGATGCTGCAGCAGGACCGTCGCACCCCGATGACGTCATCCGTCGATGCGAGCCGCAGGCCATCCGCAACCGCACCGGGACAGAGACGGCAGATCTCCCCCCTCCTCCCTACTGATGGAGGCGACGGCTGTCGGCGGCGAGGGCTTGTGAGTACGAGCCTTACACTCTGGCATGATATTAAACCAAGGGTGAAGAAACAAACTCTTTATAGACATAAACTGGAGGGTGGGATATGTCTCCCAAATCTAAGACAATATTATCATGCAGCTTTGCTCACCTCGATTCTGGATTGGAGGCACCATTACTCAGATAAGCAATGGGTTGGATTGGAACGTCATTCTCATCAACCGCTAGATCCTTTACACCTAGCTTTGTTGCCTACTTAAGGCACCCCTTTTTATCCGACTTCAACCCTATGATTAAACATATTTTACTCACTTGGAGGAAACTGAATCGTTCTCAAAGACTACTTTCATTGCCGTCTTGTCTCTCCAGTTTTTACCCACTTTACAACATCTCACACACTTCCAGCAATGCAATTTCCTAGGTTGGAGTAGTGAAGCAGATCTTTTAGTCTCAGATATCTGTGATGGTGAAGGACTACTTAGCTTTGAGGCACTTCAGGTCACTTTCAGTATTCCCCCTAAGGAAATTTGGAGGTACCTTCGCTTTAAACACTTTATTCAAAGCTTAAATATTTACACTCTCCAACAATCTAATAATTCTGCTCTGGAACTCCTCATACTCTCCAAACCTCAAGACAGGTCGGTATTTCCGGGGAAGCTATATAAAATACTTCTGAAATCAGCTATAGATCTAAAACCGAGCTATGTGACTACCTGGGAAAAAGAATTTGGTTGCTCTATCCCTTTTTTCCGATTGGCAAGGTATTTGGAGGAATACTAGTAATTCCTCAATATCTGCGCAAATTGTCGAGATGAATCAAAAATGTATTTTCCGGTGGTACCTGACACCTCACCGCCTTCATGCTGTGAACAATACTGTTACATCTCAATGTTGGCGCTGTAAATCAAATGTTGGTACATTCCTGCATATCTGGTGGTCATGCCCCTTACTCACACATTTTTGGACCACATGCCTTGATTCAATTTCCAGTATATTGGGACTTAACTTACCCATAGATCCTTGGTTGATTCTCTAGTTTAGGGACATGCCGCGAACCTCCCAGTCCAAGAAATTATTTTTATTCTCCTTTTTAAATGCTGCTAAGGCTATGATTCCCCTGAACTGGAAATCCTCCACTTCCCTTCAATACTTAGTTGGGCTTCTAAAGTCTCTGACCAAATTTTGTATATGCGTATGACCTGGATGAAAAAAGGTAAAGATCCTGACGAACTATCTACATTATTTAATGACTGGCATATTTTTCAGTCCTCACTTAATGCCTAAATGCGGGTACATCATACCATTTTACAGCTGTTTAACTATTAAACAGGACTGCCCGGACCCATGTGGGCTCATGTTTTTCTTTTCTTCTCTATCCCCCTTTTCTCTCTCCTTTTCTTTTTCTTTATTTGTCGATCCTTCTCTATAGGTACTTATCTTTCCTTTTCTTCCTACCTTCTCTATGACTCTCCCTCTATTTTTCACTTATTTTTCATTCTCGATTCCCTTTCTTCTTTTCTACCTATTTAAACAAGATTGATCTTTATGGGATGCTTTATGTTACCTTATTATGGTTTTTATAATTCCACTTATAATGTACATTGTGACCTAAATTTTTATATCTATCGGTTCACTGTTTACCACTGTACTGGTCCTACCAATCTTCAATAAAAACATATTGAAATAAAAAAAAGCTATAAACCACTGTGTGTTTGACAGTTACAGAGGCTGCTTTATCAAGTGAATGGCCAGTAAATCAATAAAAAAAGAAGCTGCTATGTATAGCCAATGATAACCATTTAACCCTCTGAATGCCAAATGCCAGTTATCCCTTTCAGTACCCCTCCAGCGCTCAAAGGGTTTAAGATGTGTGACATATTATTTTCGGTTTAAAAAATAAAATGCCTTTTAATTTGCTTTTATTGTTTTCAATAATGCTGCCCAATGCCCCCTTTTGCCTCCGCTGCCTCCGTTGGCAGTGGCAGGCATGTGAATTGGCAGACCTTTCCTACCTCTCGGGCCATTGCCACAGTCAGACTGCCAGAATTTTTAACCAAGACTGGATTTTGTATGTCAGTCTCAGTTCAAATAATTGGCAGCCTCCAATTGGCTGGGATGTGTGCTAAAGCACCTCCCAGCCAATCAGCTTCTAGTGGAGTTCGTCAGGGTTAACTGTGGCATCTTTGGGGGGGGCTTTATTTTCTGGGGGGAAAATATATAGAACTAGATGATTTTTTTTTTTTTTTTAACAATAGTGAACGGAAAAGAAGAAAGGATTGAAGAAGAACATGGCCAGGACTCCGCTGGACATCAGGAATACTGGTAAGTTTTTATTTGTCGGGACATATTAACTCTTGGTAAATTAACAATACATTCTTCCTGCAACAATGCCCAGGTCACTTCAGTACATTGCATACCCCACTGTATGTATGTATGTATGTATCTTTATTTATATGGCGCCACACAGTGTACGCAGCGCCTTACAATAGACATATGTTACAATAAATAAGAGGGGATGAAATAAGTGCGACATTCATAGAAACAATGGGAGAGAGTTCCCTGCCCCAAGGAGCTTACAGTCTAAATGGATAAAGGGAGACATACAATGGGGTAAGAGGGTGTTAAGTGCTGTCACTCATCTTTAATGTTTCTTTTTTTCAACCACAAGTATGTGTTGGAAACCAGTTTTCTAACACATACCAGTGTTTTTCACAGACTGTTATGGACTCTGCTCCTCCTTTTCATGATGCAGGTTTTTCAACATGAAAAGTGTGGTCTTCAACATGGGGTAAAGCCACCACATGGAATAGCATAGCAAATTGTACTACTCTTACATGATGTCCAATGGGAGCATATTTTGGGCCTGTTGGACATTTTTGCAATGCGGTGGTTGTTGACAGCACAGTTAATAGAACAGTAAACTGTTCTGTCAAAACCACCACCGCTGGTTAAAAAAAAAAAAAAAAAAAAAAAAAATAGCGGGGCTAATGTATAGAGCCCTAAGATCCTTAGGCTATATTCACACAGGGCAGCTTTAGTGCTGCAATAAGAAGGCTGTGCTATATGCACCCATGTGAAACAGCTGGGTTCCAACGGTGCCCTTTACTTGTGTGATGTCCACGAGCAGAACACACAGGTATGCAGTAGAATGCAATTTGGATGTGCTTATGTATGGGACACATCTTTACAACATGCTAACCTTTGGGCCACTTTGTAGATTGTTCACACAAATGATACCAGAAGATACAATGACATTCATCGTGCAGTACTTGGCAGACCCAAAAGGGCATTGACCTTTGATGGCATCCTACAATAATGGTTACTAGTAAACGCTGAGTGTCAGAACACCGCCTTTAAAATGTCTCCTGCATGAAAATGGTGTATTTAAGATGTCACCTTATAAAAACATTGTCCAAGCCTCAAATGATTAAGTGTTAGGTTAGGTTAGGATGCAGGGGTGATTGGAGTAAGTTAGGGTAGTTTGGGGGTACAGTTATTAGGGTTTTGGGTGCTTTTTGCAACACTTTAAATGAATGACACTGTTTAAATGAAGAAACATTGTAAAATATGCCATTTTGATGCATGCTACATTTTAAATGCTCTATTGTGCCACACGGTCACAAATCTGCACCATTTTCATACAAAAGCCCTTGAGACACATGTCCTCCACATTACCAAAGGGAGAGAGGTGCTGGTGGGAACACATCAGAGGTAAGCTGTCACTCTAGAACAGACAGCAGCCAAGTCGCACAAGTGAACTATACCTAATATTCAGAAGAAAAGTAAATTATTTATGGGGAAACTGACTATACATCAGGAAACAAGAATTTCCCTTGCTTTAAATAAGGCTACTAAAACCTTGAATGATAGAGAGATCTTATATGCCATTATCATACTGGGGTCTGCTAGTTACAAACTTGTGTTACAGGAACACCAACATGTAAAATTAAATTGGTTTATATAACTTTAAATATCCTGTAATTACAGCTAGCATTTATCCATATGTTACATCCCAAAACTAATCCTAAATTTGCCTTTGAACATATGTGTAAGCTATCCTATTACATGAGAATTTATTTAATTGTGCTTGGCCTGTTTGCAATGAGAGAGAAGAGCTAAAGTCAATTATCTGGGGATTACCTGCCACTGCTCTTGTATTCGGAAAGCTGGTTATCTCAGCATATTTACAGCAGACAGGATTTTGATCCAGGGAAATGGCTTCAATGAGTGTTTTTTTGCCTTCCTCTGTATTAACATGTGTGATTTGCCATGGGCTGAACTTGGTTGCATGTCTTTTTTCAGCCTCATCAACTTTATTACAATGTTACGATCCTGGTCAATCACCTCAAGATTGCTGTGGAGCTTAAAGCCCTGGAAAAGGTATGGCTGCTCCCTCAGAGCATAATAAGACTAGGAGCTCAGTTCTATTAAGGCTGTTAGACACATAACAATGGCGACTGCAGTTTGGTATTCTATTACCTGTACTGTGACAAACCACCACCAGTTAAAAAAAGCACAACAGGTTCTATATTAGAGCCCACTGAAACCAAGAGAACATACATTTCCCATTCTATTGTATATAGTGGCTGTTAACATGTGTTAAGGGACTGTCTTTTCTGCCAGTTATTCAGCTCCTACCAAACACAAACTTTGAGTCAGTTAAGAACCACTGATGTACAACAAAAATGTAGTAAAAACACATACACCTGTTAAAACAGGCATCCCTACACTAGTAACCCATGGATGAACTAATGTGGGAGCCAAACCCCTCATATAAATTCATACGTGTCTATCATAAACATGAAATAAATACACCCCCTAACACCCCACCCCCAAAACACTAACAGCACAAAACACAAACAAACAAACAAACCATTTAAGCACCAAAAGGTTATGCATGGAGTTTTAATCCTCCGTAATTCTAACACTAAACTATGCACATACTCTCTCCCCACACCTGTAACCTTTCAGTGGTCCAGTGGTATCTCCTCCAACTTCGTCCTTCTGTATCTTCTACCTAAATACATAAAAAGTGACAAAAAAGTCCTAATACACCACAGTTGCCTCTAATAAATAAATAAATAAAAAATCACCTAATTTGGTCCTGCACGGGCCACTGCCCTAGTCATTGTGATGAAAATATGAACAGGGATTGGCTTTTAGAAGACCAATCTCTGCTCAAATTAGTTCCCAATTTGTAAGTTAGTCTACTTTCAGGAAGCGTATGTATTTATATAGTTACAAGCAGTGTAGGAAGGAGTTGCCCTTCTTTTTATTTTAAGCAATGCCCCTTTGAGTGGCAGAGAGACCGGTAACACTTTGCAATGCATTGCGTACCGTAGCACTGAAAGGGTGCAGTCTGTGTCCTGCTGCATTTTTTGTGTGTCTATGATTTCTTGTAAGTGATGTTCTGCAGTATCTGGCTTCCTGCGTGTGTGTGATCTCCTGCAGTCTGTGTCCTCCTGCAGGTGTGCGTGATCTCCTGCAGTCTGTGTCCTCCTGCAGGTGTGTATGATCTCCTGCAGTCTGTGTCCTCCTGCAGGTGTGTATGATCTCCTGTAGTCTGTCCTCCTGCGGAAGTGTGACCTCCTTCAGTCTCTGTCCTCTTGCGGGTGTGTGCGACCTCCTGCAGTCTCTGTTCTCCTGTGGGTGTGTGTGATCTCCTGCAGTCTCTGTCCTCCTGAGGGTGTGTGTGATCTCTTGTAGTGTCTGTCCTCCTGTGGAAGTGAGTGTGATCTCCTGCAGTGTCTGTCCTCCTGCGGGTGTGTGAGATCTCCTGCAGTGTCTGTCCTCCTGCGGGTGTGTGATCTCCTGCAGTGTCTGTCCTCCTGCGGGTTTGTGTGTGTGTGATCTCTTGCAATCTCTGTCCTCCTGCTGGGGGGTGTGTGTGTGTGCATGATCTCTTGCAGTCTCTGTCATCCTCGTGTGTCTGTGTATGATGTCCTGCACGGTCTGCCCTTTTGCGTGTGTCTGTGTATGATCTCCTGCAGTGTGTCCTCCTGCGGGTGTGTGTGTATGATGTCCTGCAGTGTCTGACCTCCTGCATTTTGTGTGTCTGTATTTGTGATGTCCTGCAGTCTGTGTCCTCCTGCATGTGATTTCCTGCAGTCTGTCCTCCTGTGGGTGTGTGTGATCTCCTGCAGTCTCTGTCCTCCTGAGGGTGTGTGTGTGTGATCTCCTGTAGTGTCTGTTCTCCTGTGGAAGTGTATGTGATCTCCTGCAGTGTCTGTCCTCCTGCGGGTGTGTGTGATCTCTTGCAATCTCTGTCCTTCTGCAGGGGATGTGTGTGCATGATCTCTTGCAGTCTCTGTCCTCCATTGTGTGTCTGTGTATGATCTCCTGCAATGTGTGTACTCCTGTGTGTGTATGTGTGTGTGTATGATGTCCTGCAGTGTCTGTCCACTTGTGTGTGTGTCTTTGTGTGATCTACTGCAATGTGTGTCCTCTTGCATGTGTCTGTATTTGTGATGTCCTGCAGTCTGTGTCCTCCTGCATGTGATTTCCTGCAGTCTGTCCTCCTGAGGGTGTGTGATCTCCTGCAGTGTCTGTCCTCCTGTGGGTGTGCATGTGATCTCTTGCAGTATCTGTCCTCCTGCAGGGGTTTGTGTGTGCAAGATCTCTTGCAGTCTCTGTCATCCTGTGTGTGTCTGTGTATGATCTCCTGCAGTGTCTGTCTTCCTGCATTTTGTGTGTCTGTATTTGTGATGTCCTGCAGTCTGTGTCCTCCTGAGTGTGATTGCCTGCAGACTGTCCTCCTGCATGTGATGTCCTGCAGTGTCTGCCTTCATGCATGCTGCATGTATGATGACCTGCAGTGTCTGCCCTTCTGCGTGTGTGATGTCCTGCAGTGTCTGCCCTCCTGTGTGTGATGTCTTGCAGTGTCTTGTCGCACTTTCTTTCCCAGTAAGAACTTAGAGAAAGTAATTGTAAAAGTAATGCAGGCAGCAGAGAAAGAAGCAGGAGCACTGTGTGAGAGAAGGTGAACCCTTCAATTACCAGACAGCTGCGAGAATGGGAGGCAAGTTATTATAGAGCAGAAAAGTGATGTAGAGAGTGTGGGTAAAGAGTGCTAAGGCAGCACCAGAGGATGCGCGCACAGTGTGTGACAGAAGAAGGTTATGCGTTGCAACCCCTCTGGCACCCCAAGGGTTTAGCTGCACGTTGACCAGGAAGTGGAAGTGAGGTTAGGTGGATTATTATACTGGGGAAAAGTGATCCAGACAGTGGAAGTGTGGGTACTAAGTGGTAAGGCAGCAACGGAGGAAGCAGCCACAGTGTGTGACAGTCAAACTGGAACAGAAGTGGCCCACTCTGCACTATGAGTGTCAGACAGTGCAGTAGTTTATTCCGTTGCTGTGCTTGAGACCTTGGGCAATAAAGGGAGACAGACAATGGTGTGAGTCATAGGTTTCCTACGGGCAGCAGGTGGTGGTGTTCTTGTTCTTTGTTGGTTTACTGTAGGCCTGCATGCAAGTGGAGTCTGGCGGTAAGGCATGGAGTGAAGAATGTGAGCAGGGCATGTATGTTTTTTTACATGCAACAAGGTAAGTTGGCTGTATAAGGTAAGTTGGCGTTTTCATGTTCTGCATCTGTCCAGTAAGTTTCTTGTATTCCAAGCCTCTTTTTCATGTTCTGAACATGCTGATTCAGTTCCTTTAAGTCCAAGCCTCTTTTTCATGTTCAGGAGGAAGTGAGGGAGGGGAAGCTCCTTGCAGAGGCCCCTGACCACTCCTGTCAAATTCACACCCCCTGTATCTCCAGAATTTGAAGTAGGGAGGAGCTATGAATATCTCCTCCTTATTGCTGCCCCTGGGTGTGTGTGTGCCAGGCACACAGAAGTCTTCTTTTTATAGCCACAGTTCCACTGCCAGCCGGTCGTGGTGCAGTCATGCTCAGTAGAGACTGCCCGCGCCACGACTGATACAGAGCTGGATGTTCCTTCGGAGCGCCCCACTCTGTATCAGCCTCATCATGGGCAGTCTCTATTTGCCTGACTGCAGCATGCACAGCATTTTCTACTGTGCATGACTGCGTCGTTCCCGCTACCTATGGGAATCATACTAAACTGATGAATAGCAAAAATGCTTTACATTTATCCAGCTTCCAGGGTATCCGCATTTCCCAAAACCCCTGAAACTTAGAGGGTTAAAGAATTTGAACTTTGAACGTTACATTTCCAGAATTTCAGACACCATAATTTGAAGCAAAGAATCCCATTCCAGCTGGATATATAGTTGTATTTATTTATTTATTTTGGGGGGTTATGAATTCTTTATTTCCACTTTCAGGCAATATATACTTGTTGTCATACACTTTCTTTTAAAGTGGAACTTTCACTTAAACCAGTTACCCCCATAGTACTGTATTGCTGTAATTCAAACCAAATGTAACATATGAAACTTACTTTAATATTACTAATCAACAATCCTGGCCTGATCTTCCACGGAAGTACAGGGAGAGCGATGCCATGTTTATGATGTGATAGTTGATTGGCAGTGCTTCCCCTCCGAGTACACTTCGTCATTGGTTCTGAAGTTATGACTAATGGCTAAGGGAAGGTTTTAAAACCCAGGGGGAGGTAGTTACAAGCCATGCGGTACAAGGGAGATTGTAGCGGCACTGAAATACATTTTTTTTTTCAATATGGTGAGAAAAATAAATATATAAATTGCATATTAACGCTAATTTCTAGTAGAGCAATCAAGTAAAATAAACTATACAGGAGGTAAAAGTTCCACTTTAAACCAGTCCTCAGACTATTGTGGACTACATCTCCCATCATCCTCAACCAGCCAAAAGCTGGTTGGAGATGATGAGAGTTGAAGCCCTCAACAGCTGGTGGTCAAACAATGGATTACACCTCATTTAAACTGTGTGCGGCCATGTCCATTTTTATCTCTCTCTCTCTCTCTCTCTCTCTGTGAAAATGTGTTTGGCAAACCAAGTGTAAATAATCTATTGCACTGCTTAGAAGTGTACAGACAGCAAACCTCTGGCACTGGTGGAAAATGAAGAATATGGAGTCCTACTCTAGCAATCACGGGTTTTATTATCTGTTGGACATGTAGGAGTTCTTATCGGTTATTTTATGTTTGCTATACTTTCTATTCTATTTTAGAACATTCTTTCCTGTTCTAACTATAAACTAAAGGATTATAGGCTGTATTCATGAAACTATGGACAAGCAATTCTGGGCCAAACTAAATGCTCCAAATAAATGAAAATGTTATCTCCTTATACACCAGAGAGAACACTGACACATTGCAAAGCAATTAGATGGAGTTCTCTCTAACATACCAGGGGTTAAAAAAAAATAGGATTTTAGTGAACTTAACACTGCTTGCGATGCATATAATACTTTAGGCATCAAACCATCCAACAGGGGAAGATCCTGTTTCTCTCTGGTAGAAGGATCAGGGATGAAAGATGGAAGGACAATTTCCCTTATTAATATAAAAGTTGAGTACAACTTTTGGTACCAGGCCTCTAGGAGTACGAAGCATCCTGAAGATCTAGAGGCGATAGGTACTCTCCTGGACACATTGCTGTGATAACAAACCTCAGAGACTCCATCCTGAATCAACTGACTTCTACATAATGGTTGAGATGTTTCAAGTCCAGAATAGGATGGCAGCCACCATCCTTTTTGAGGACCACAAAAAATATGGAGTAAAAGCCTGAAAAGCTTTCCTGGACAGGAACCAGAACCAAAACCTGTTTGACAGAATTGAAACAGCGTCCATGAACTGACATATTCGATCTGGATCCTGAGGAACTCTGGACAAAAAGAAACTGCGAGGTAGAAGGGACTTAAGTCTATGTTATACATTTCCAAATTGACCTGCAAAACCCACTGGTCCATCATAGAAGACTCCCAGGTGTCTTGAAAAAGACAGATAAGACCCACTCCGAGTAAAGAAGGACCAGAACCCAGTGAGTCCTGCAGGAGTAGAATTGCCAGCCTTTAGCTTCTGATCAGAGTTCTTGTTCTGTCAAGCCTGCTTGGGATTTGGGGCTGGGTGCTCCAAATTGATGGGGGAATTAAGTACACTAATCTTCATGGGGCAAAAATAAATGTTTTGAAGAAATCTGAGGCAGGAGCATGCTCTTGCCTCCATTAGCATCACTGTTGACCTTACCCAGGTCAGGTCAAAGAGATACTTACCCACAAAAGGAACAGACATAAGGATCTCTATGATGACTGGTCAGCCTACCAAATCTTGAGCCACAAAGTGCGCTGCAACAGATAAAGTGGAGGACTTACCAGGGAATCTGACGACATCAAAGGCCGATACAGTAAGATATCCCATGGAAATTACAAAACCCTTCGAAAGAAGGGGAAAAGGGGGAGCGCTGAAAGATCCCTGAAAATGTGTGTATATATTATATAATAAAGAACCAGGAGAAAAAGTCCGAAGGGAAAGGAATACTATAATAATCTATTGCATATAATTTACAAATAGCGCTACTATTCCTGAAACAGGGGTGCGTGCCCTGTATGAAATCTACAAAAGTGGCTAAAAATCACCAAGGTGAAAAAACAGAAAGAGCACTTATAGTAAAGACATGCAATGTTTAATAATAAAAACAGCAATAAAAATATATTAAGGGTACCCTTATACGAATAAAGAGTATACACTTACAAAGTATCGATATATAAATAATAAGTAATAAATAATAAATATCAATGCAATAATCTCAGTCCGGCAACAATATTATACCGGTTAGAACCGGTCTTACCACCCAGGTGGAATTAGTCCGTTGTATCCTTGATGTTTCACAGTGGCAAAATAAAATAATCCTGGTCGTTGTTAATGAGTGACCACGATCCGAAGAGTTGCAGTAAGTATATCCAGGTAAAAGAAACAGTATTGCAATCAGAGGTATTGCGGGCAGATGGAATATCAAAATCTCCCGTCAATGATGTTACTCTTCTATTGCTCCGTATAATGTCAAACTTCTTACTTTCTCGGAAGTCACAGACCGAAAGAGGGGTCTCCGCTAGCTATCCCGGCTCCCAAAAGAAATAAAGCGGGCAAAGCAGCAGACCTTCTCTATTAATGCTCCTGGTACGCAAAAGGAGAGGTCTCTGCTAGCTTTCCCGACTACTAGAAAGACTAAAGCGGGCAAAGTAACAGACCTTCTCTACAATTGCTTCCAGCTGGCTGTTGAATGCAAAGGGAGAGGTCTCTGCTAACTTTCCCGACTACTAAAAGAGATAAAGCGGGCAAAGTGGCAGACCTCCTCTGTGAGTGCTTCCGACTAGCTGTTATAGTCCACCCAGATATCTTCTCCGTATCAAATACTTTGTAGTCACTCTCAAATATAGCAAAACTGATATGCAATGATATATTAAAATAAAATCCAATATAGAAAAACTTCAAACATGTATAGTTCGTACTCAAATATCAACGCGTTTCGTGTTAACTAAGAACACTTTCTCAAGACTTGTACTGAACCAATGGTATACTATAATAGTAAATGTTTTGACTGGTTTATATAGAAAACCCGCCAAAAAGATTAAATAAGAACAGTTGCACGTGATGGGTTTAATTGAATATTATTTTAACCCCTAAATTCCCAAACTTAAGAATAAATGAAAAACATATATATATATACACATCACATATAACAGGCTATACTAAATATATCTTATCCCCAATTAATAATTAATGGGGATCTATGTCATATATATATATATATATATACATATCCTCTTAATATCCCTTTATATAAAGGTGGAAACATCAAGTTTGTCATTATGACCTGCTGGAAAGAGAGTGTCACATTTGTATATCCAATATGACTCCCGTTGACATAATCTATATTGGATTTTATTTTAATATATCATTGCATATCAGTTTTGCTATATTTGAGAGTGACTACAAAGTATTTGATACGGAGAAGATATCTGGGTGGACTATAACAGCTAGTCGGAAGCACTCACAGAGGAGGTCTGCCACTTTGCCCGCTTTATCTCTTTTAGTAGTCGGGAAAGTTAGCAGAGACCTCTCCCTTTGCATTCAACAGCCAGCTGGAAGCAATTGTAGAGAAGGTCTGTTACTTTGCCCGCTTTAGTCTTTCTAGTAGTCGGGAAAGCTAGCAGAGACCTCTCCTTTTGCGTACCAGGAGCATTAATAGAGAAGGTCTGCTGCTTTGCCCGCTTTATTTCTTTTGGGAGCCGGGATAGCTAGCGGAGACCCCTCTTTCGGTCTGTGACTTCCGAGAAAGTAAGAAGTTTGACATTATACGGAGCAATAGAAGAGTAACATCATTGACAGGAGATTTTGATATTCCATCTGCCCGCAATACCTCTGATTGCAATACTGTTTCTTTTACCTGGATATACTTACTGCAACTCTTCGGATCGTGGTCACTCATTAACAACGACCAGGATTATTTTATTTTGCCACTGTGAAACATCAAGGATACAACGGACTAATTCCACCTGGGTGGTAAGACCGGTTCTAACCGGTATAATATTGTTGCCGGACTGAGATTATTGCATTGATATTTATTATTTATTACTTATTATTTATATATCGATACTTTGTAAGTGTATACTCTTTATTCGTATAAGGGTACCCTTAATATATTTTTATTGCTGTTTTTATTATTAAACATTGCATGTCTTTACTATAAGCGCTCTTTCTGTTTTTTCACCTTGGTGATTTTTAGCCACTTCTACAGTAAGATATCCATTGGCTTCCCAAATGTTGGCAAGCATAACAAGTAGTTCCCACCCTAGGAACAACCTCAAAACAACAAATGGTGGCGCTATATGGGGGGAGTGTCACATACACCATATAATTGCCACCTGGAAAAAGACCTCTGCTACAAACAGTTCCACAAATCACAAATAATACATAAACACTCCTGCGCTACCAATAATAATTCATAGAGATGATATATTTCCCAGTTGGACACACTTCTCCACAATAAATGATAAACAATGGAAAAAATGCTAAACTATAAACAAGAAATGATTTATTAAACTCTATATGCCTTGCATCATGCGTCCATGAGAAAAGCATAAGATATATGCTAAAAGACATAATAATTGATAATATGCAGTGCAAAAAATTATGGGTGGAATAAGAATTGCACTTGCTCTAAATCCTGTAGCTGTACAACCAAAAACCCATTGAATACTATATCATGAAAGAGCCATCCGCAAGAACAACTGAGATGAGCTCACATAACAAAGGCCAATTTGAATGCCAGATCTTATTGAGGACTACCAGTCACTACTCTAGCTACACAACATGTACCAAAGAGCAGCCATTAAGCCAAAGGAACAGAGCTATCAGGCCCCAAACACAGCAATACAATTGAAAAAGTATAACAATCGATCATAAAAAAAATAAAATAAAACATCTCAAATCATCCAATTTTATGTGTATCCACTAGATATTCAGACAAAATATTTCTTAACTTATCAGTAGACCTACACATTGCAACCTTTTATCTTTACTTAAAAGCGGATTTTAGTCTTACCTGTTAAATCCTTTTCTTTTAGTCCATATAGGTTACGGATACTATGGGTAGGCAACCACCCCTTTAAGTAGGCAGAAACAATTCTTGAAGAGAATGCTGGGTGGAGCCTACCTCCTCTCCTTAGATGAAGCTAGCCCCCCTCTCCAGAAAGATTTGCGGCACTAACTAGGGACTAGGTAGTAAGAAGGGAGAAGAAGACTCCTATGAGCATGAACCCGACAGGACTCCCCCGTTCAGTCACAGGAGAACCAAGCCTGGTCCCTTGACAGGGTGGGAGACCAGTAACCTATATGGACTAAGAGAAAAGGATTTAACAGGTAAGACTATAATCCTCTTTTCTCTGTAGTCCAATATAGGTTACTGGTACTATTGGATGTCCAACCATTTAGTTTCCCAGAGGTGGAAAATAAGGCAAGGACCAGGCGAGGGGCCCCAAAGTCACCAGAGCCTATATAAACCATCAGATCATAGACAGCTCAACAATAACACTGAAGTGTCAACAGACACAAAACCGGTGCTGAACCACACCAGGAACATAGAACAGCACACAAAACTCAAGCCAACTGGGCTCAAAAGTGAAGGAGCACTGAAGAGATGAAAGGAGAACCTAGACAGACAAACCTGCCACTAGGACCTTCCTTCCCAAGCTGGCATTGGCTCCACTCGGTAGTGCTTAGAAAAAGTGTACATGGACGACCAAGTGGCAGCATTGCACACAACTGATCTGCTGAGGCCTGATTCTTGTACACCCAAGATGCCCCTATGGATCTGGTGGAATGAGCAGAAACCCGAAAGGGAACTGGCTTCCTCCATAACGCGTAAACCTTACGAATAGTAGACTTAATCCAAGACGCAAATGTCACCTTGGATGCCGGTCTCCCTGCCCCGGGACCCTCAAGAATGACGAACAAGACTGGTGAACAGACTCAGTGCGATGCACATAGAACTTGAGACACCTCACTACATCTAACAAGTGAAGGTCCCTTTCCTTGTCAGAGGAAGGGTCAGGACAGAAAGAGGGCACCACAATTTCCTGATTAATGTGGAAGCCCGAGACTACCTTCGGGAGAAACTCCTGAGATGTGTGAAGAACCGCCTTGTCTTTATGAAACTCAAGAATGGTGGTCTACAAGACAGGGCCTGCAACTCCGCGACACAGCGAACAGACACTATCGCCAGGAGAAAAGCCATTTTCCAAGTCAGCATGCGCAAGGGAATAGTGGCCAAGCACTCAAAGGGAGGGTGCTGAAGGATGCTCAAAACCAAATTAAGATCCCACTGAGGTGTAGGGTTCTTAAAGGCAGGACGAGTATGAGCAATGTCCTGGAAGAAAACCTTGACATCAGGAAGAATTTCGATACGTCTGTGAAAGAAGACAGAGAGGGCAGAAGTCTGTACCTTAAGGGAACTCAAACTGAGACCCTTATCTATTCCATCCTGCAGAAAGGACAAAACCATAGGAAGATCAAAGTCCTGAGGAAGATCAAAGTCCTGAGAAAGATCCCTATCAGCGCACCGAGGGCTTGATTCTATTACCAGAGCTAAAAATAAAACAGGCATTGTTTTTTTTTTTTAAGTCAGGTTTTAGTATCCTATTACCCGACTTGTGAAAACAAAACCAGCATTAATTATACCTACCGCCAGTCAAAAAAAAGCCCATAGGAAACAACTAAAAACAATGTGCAGTTAGTATCCTATTACTCACGCTCAGTATTAGCACCCGTTTTGTGATTCGGAAATTCTGCGCCTCAGAGGTTGAACCCTTCCCCTTCAAAATTCGACTTACAGTGCTTTCTTTCACCACATTAATTGAACAAATATTATACATTCAACATTTTAACCCTTCCCCTTGAAAATTCGACTACAGTGCTCCAATGACTTTCTTTCACCATTTTAATTTAAATAATATTGCTCCATTCAACATTGTTTATGCTCCAATTTTACTGCAAAATACCTACTCTTTATGTGTCACAGTGATTCCTGTACAAGAATGTATAACTTGCTGTGCTAAATGTGAAAGACCCTTCACTCCTACTATTTGATGGCTAAACCCATTTGATGTGTTAATGCTACGGTAAGAAGTGATACTAACCCCTCCTTTACTTTTTTGAGGAAGGTTACAGAATAAGTGTGACCCAATTTACATAACAATAAGTGAAACTATTCTAGAAAGGAGACTACTTATTAGAATAGTTTCACTGATTGTTATGTCAATTGGGTCACACTTATTCCCAACCCAAAGCACCCAAAATTATGCCAACTAGCAGCCAAAGGGTTAGGTTTACCACTGAAACACTGCTCCAAGCCCCCCAACACACATACAAGTAAACCCAATGAGTGCAGGAGTATGTATTAGGAACTCCAAAGGAGACCTCTGTGCGGAGGGAACGTAGGACAAGCAGACTCAAAGGATTGCTCACCTTTTCAGCACGTCTTCTGTCTTCAGATTACCATGTGTAAAGAATAAGCCTCGGTGGGCAACTTGTGAGCAAAGAACTTGTGAAACAAGATTATCCCCCCCAGGGTTAAATGGTCCACCATAGCATCTGGAAACTGAGCTATCCACTTGGGAATTGTCAGTAATGGTAATTCTTCTAATGTTGGTATTACATATCTAACAGAAAACAAAAAATAAACTAAAACTATTGCAGAACTGTTCTCTTGCCTGGATCTTCATCAAGGAATAAATCTTTCTGGAGAGTGGGGGCTAGCTGCAGCTAAGGAGAGGAGGTAGGCTCCACTCAGCATTCTCTTCAAGAATTGTTCCTGCGTACTTAAAGGGAAGGTCGCCTACCCGTAGTACCAGTAACCTATATTGGACAACAGAGAAAGAACTGTTCTTGCTTCGTATAGTCAAGTACACATGATCTTTAGTTGAAAGCTGCTCAGACCATCGAGGATATACAACAGGAAAGAATCAGGAGACCCCAAATAATTATACTCCTCTCATAACATATACAACAGTATTATAGTTACATTCATTTGAGATCAATTCACAAACTAGATTTGATACGCTGCTTCACAGTAAATAGATTGACTAAAAATGAATGATGCATATTTATGCAAAACATAATTTTATTGGAATAGAAAATTAATATAAATTAGCAATCAGCATTACCAGCATATATAGGGTTAAACCTCAAATAAATGTATCCAGAGGTATAAGCTCAATATTTGAACACAGCAGAGTAGCAAGGGTTAATTATTTATCTGCTGTTTTCAAAGTTTACACCTTCTGGATGAAACAAAAGCTGGGAGTACATTTCTCCCACATAATAATCATATGCCTAGAACAATATATGTTTATTGAAAAGCAAAAGACTGTTAAGCAATATCAATAAGTCACACAAACTATAATGATAAAAAGGGCAGAATCACGTTTGCTACACAATACCAGCACTGCAAGAGTTAACCAAAACGGAGGACGTCTTTTGTTCTGTCAGAATTTTACCAGGTAGGGGATAACTATCCCAGCAGATGATATATGGATGACCCAACACCACTACGTATGCGATGAGATTAGCACACATGAACTAGGAATCGCTAAAAGGAACCGCACACCAATTGAGAAACAAAAGGCAAAGCTTCCCATATAGCAATAACAAAGGGTTAATAATGAATTCACCAGATCATAGGAGCATCAATGACCAATCAGAAACAAAGATATTGCGTATTATCGGCATGCACTTACAACAGCATGTTATCACATTCCGCAGCATTTGCATGCACATTTATACACACAATAAACATATGGCTTTGCCAGTGTCAGTGATTACAGCACAAAATTAAAAATCTAGATATCCCTAGTGTCACCACGCGGGGGGTAGGAACCCTTGTGGCCTTGGAACTGGTAGCTGCTTGAGTTCAATGCTTGGGAGCGGTGCTCGGGTGCGTTGACGGCGTGCCAGGTACTCCCTTGCTGCAGCCGAAGCTGAATAAAGGTGCTGGCCTCTGGTGCATGCACATCGGCCGGAACAGAGCCAGCGCATGCGCAGAACCCCGGCGGTGGATCCGTACACAGCGTCGGCGGCCGCGTGAGGAGACAGGCACAGAGCCAGGAGCCCGACGGTGGACCTGCACACAGCGGCGGCGAGAGGTGACACCTAGCAACCCCCTATATGATCTATTACTCTCATCTCTCACAGTATCAATATCTATATCTATGAATTGGCAATGAGTTATTCTGTTTAGCTTCTGAATTTTGACTAACACTATTGCCTAAATGGCTACTAGGTGGCTGTCCCAATTAGACTGGCCAGATATAGTAGACAAAATCACCTATCTTCCCCAAAACAGATTGGGCGATAATAATTCTAGAAGCTTTACAGAATTTTATTTATACCACAAGTAGTTACCAATTCATATTGATCAGATTTTCTGACAAGACATCAATATCTCACCAGCATTATATTTTGAGATACCTCTATGAAGGTGTTGGGTGTCCACTTATGAGCAGATTTTGTCCTTTGGTAACACAATATAATCAACACGTGTTAAGTCTTCTGTGGTTCACCGCAAAATATGGGTTAACTCACAGTTCCTCATGGGTTTGCATCAGAATTATATTTCACTCATGGTTACATTTAGATGCACTGTCCCTTTGTGTCAGCTGGCTGGTCTAGAAGTCAACAGTCTTCACTTGAAACTCCTGCCATACACATCAGTCTATTGTTCTTGTTTAGAACAGGTAGTCTACTGCTGATGAGTGTTATTAGAAAGTCATGATATCTTGTTTTCCAAATATTTTAAAATGGATGCAAGATGAAGATGAGAATGGCTTTCCAATGAGTTTCAGAATCACCTGGATTCTTTCAGGAAAATTCTAGCGTTTCTATAACATTGGACACCCTAATGTGTTATATATATTTATATGTAAACTCAACTCCTCCCTCTTCTCAGTTAAAGGTAAAGTAGCCTAAACAGACACAATGAATTCCCAAATACTCACACAGAACATATTTAATATAATTTAAGCCTATTTTCTCCAGCAAATACTTAAAGGCGCATATCATACAAAACATACTGTTATTGGATGGATACCAAGGAGGCCAGAAAATTATATCTAAATATGATATATTCGTGAAGGTAAAAATTAACTTCCTAAATGCCAGACAGTTTATAATAAAGAGAAAAAAAAAAAGAGAAAATATTGCTTTTAATTTCCAATTTATTGGCAGATAATGTGCAAATTCTTTATATATATGAAAAATACAGCTTATTAAATAAGAAAATTAAACTGACTATTCACGTTTAACAATCTAACATCAGCAAGGGGTTGGATACTATATTATCTGCTAATAGCAGAAGGGTATTTAAACTTGAACCCAACGCTTCTTTCTGGTGTCCTGTATCCTAAATCATACCGATTATTCTATTACCTGTTATTCTGGAAATAGCCAACACCGGGGAAGAGGAACTGAAACCCATTACATACTACGGATCAGTTTTGCCAGCATACAAAGAGAGAACGCTATAGAAAATCAAATATCTCCACATCTGAATTGAGACCAGAGGGTTGTAGAGTACATAAATTATAAATCCATTCAGATCCTTCTTTTGAAATAATCTCTATTTCCTAAAATTACATTTTGTAATCTACAGCTAGTATTTTCAAAAAAATTAGCTGAAAAACTATGTATATTAAATTTATTAACCCCTTAAGGACCAGCGGTCCCGGGGTGTGTGGTCCTTTAAGGAGCAGATAGGGAAGTTCGACGTGCTGGCCCACATGACTGATCACGTGTGCCGGCACGCTGAACGAGGGACTGAAAGAGATCGCTCTGGTCTTGGAGCGATCAACTTCAGTCCCCGGTATTACTCACCGCACTCCTGCAGGAGCGCAGTGAGTAAAAGTATGTGACGTACCAGGACCGTCACTGGTCCTTAAGTGCCGGACCAGCGTGATGGTCCGTGTACGTCAATGGTCCTTAAGGGGTTAATATTGTATATGTGTTTCCTAATCCTGCCTCGGAGTTTTCTTTTCATCCTTTCCACATACTGCTTTCCACATTCACATTCTAATAAATAAATCATACCCTTTGTGTTACATTTTAATAATTGTTTAATTTCAAATACTTCGGCGGTAACATTATGTTTTATGCTTCTACTCAACTTTACTGATAAATTTGGAGCCGTAGTGAAGACTATATTAGGTTTCGTATGGATTATATTGATCAGTGTTTTGTCATTTTTCAATACATCCCAATGTTTAGAGATATTCTTCTTAAAACGCTTATAACCTATATTGAATGGGGCTACAATAGGAATTTTATCTTATCACTGTAATAATACTCTTTTCTTTTAACATCTCCTGTCTATCAATGTTATTAACCAAACTATTTACATCTTCTTTTCAATCTTTTTTTTCAAAACTTTAACTTGTTCTTGAAATCTAAGGTCATCAGAACAGTTACGTCTGACTCATGAATTCACTCTTGGTATGTTGTCAAGCCACGGTGGAATGTGGCAACTATTTAATCCTAGGTAACTATTACAGTTCACTCATTTACTCTGTATCGGTCTCCTCATTCTCACATAAATATGGATATGGGGGATAAAGCTGGAGGAAGAGAGCAGAGTCTCCGTCTTAAAGGTCCTGCCTATTTTTATGTGCCCTGCCCTCTGGAGGAGGACAGCTATACACCATGGTACCCGTGTTTCATTAAGGGCATAAGAGAAAGTCAGTTATAAATGAATGGGAATTTTGTGAATATTCTTTTGTCTCCCATGGAGAACTTAGTTGCCTCAAAACTGACCATTCTTGGCTTCTTAACTACAGCCCTATACCTTAAAAAATAAATCTCCAGTTAAAATCTCCATTTAAATGAATGTAATTTAGTTGCATTCTTGGATCAATTACTTCACTTTGTAGTTTTCCCTCTTTCTCTCTCTGTTTTAGATTTTTCCTCCGTCTACTCGGTATGCATTTTGTAAACAGATAAAAAGAGGATTTTAGTCTTACCTGTTTAATCCTTTTGTCTTGGTACATATAGGTTACTGGTAACTTTGGGGTAGGCATGAACAATTTTTGAAGATAATGCTGGGTGGAGCCTACCTCCTCTCCTTAGCTGCATCTAGCCAATCCCCTTCCAGTAAGATTTGAGACACTAACTATTGACTAGGTAGTAATAAGGGAAAAGAAGACTCCTGTGAGCATGAACACTAAAGGACTCCCACATTCGGTCACAGGAGAGCCAAGCATGGTAAGACTAAAATCCTCTTTTCTCTGTCGTCCAATATAGGTTACTGGTAACTTTGGGATGTTCAACCATTGAGTTTCCCAAAGGTGGGAAGTAAGGGAAGGACCAGGCGCAGGGCCCCCAAAGTCACCAGAGCATATCTGAACCATCAGATCATAGACAGCCCAACAATAACAACAAAGTGTCAACGGACACAAAACTGGTGTATAAATACACCAGTAAATGTAGCACAGCACACAGAACTAGAGCCAACTGGGCTCAAAAGTGAAGGAGTACTGAAGAGACAAAAGGAGAACTTAGACAGGCAAGACTGCCTCCAGGATCTTCCTTCCAAAGCTAGCATCAGCCGATGCCAGCACATCAGCGCGGTAGTGTTTAGAAAAGGTGTGCACAGACGACCAAGTGGCAGCCTTGCACAACTGATCAGCTGAGGCTTAATTCTTGTAAGCACAGGATGCCTCAATGTATCTAGTGGAATCATCCAAAACCCTAAATGGAACAGGCTTCTTCCGTAGTTTGTAAGCCTTACGAATAGTAGACTTAATGCAAGATGCTTTGTCACCTTGGATGCCGGTCTCCCTGCCCTGGGACCCTCAGGAATGACAAACAGGGTGTCAGACTGATGAATAGACTCAGTGCAGTGCACAAAGAACTTGACACACTGCACCACATCCAGCAAGTGAAGATCCCTCTCCTTGTCGCATGTAGGGTCAGGACAGAAACAGGGTACCGTAATTTCCTGATTAATGTGGAATTCAGAGACCACCTGTGGGAGAGACTCCTGAGAAGTGCGAAGAACCGCCTTGTCTTTGTGAAACACCAAATAGGGCATGCAACTCCGCGACACGGTGAACAGACACATTCGACAGGAGAAAGGCCATTTTCCAAGTCAGCATACGCAGAGGAATAGTAGCCAATGATTCAAGTGGAGGGTGCTGAAGGACGCCCAATACCAAGTTAAGATCCCACTAGAAATCAGGATGTCTAAAAACAGGGCGAGTATGAGCGACACCCTGAAAGAATACCTTGACATCAGGAAGGATAGCGATGTGTCTCTGAAAGAAAACAGAGAGCAGAAGTCTGAACCTTAAGGGAACTCAAACTGAGGCCCTTGTCCATGCCATCCTGTAGGAAGGCCAGGATTGTTGGCAGATCAAATTCCTGGGAAGGATCCTTATCGGCGTACCAGGACAGGAAGGAAGACCATACTCTGTGGTACACCTTAGAGGAAACAGGCTTGTGGGCACTAAGGATAGTGGCCACCACCCCCTTAAGAAAAACCCTTCTTCTTCAGTATCAAAGATTCAATTTCCATGCCGTTAAACCCAGACAGTCCACATCCTCCTTACCCAGGTACCCCTGTAGAAGAAGATCCAGATGGCGGGGAAGCCGAAGGGCTCCACCGAGGAGAGATCCAGGAGCTCCGGAAACAAAGCTTGACAAGGCCAGTATGGAGCAATCAGAACGATTGGAGAGCCCTCCATAAGCAGTTTCCACAACACCCAGTGTAGCATGGGAATGGTACAAAAGATGTACGCCAGAGGGAAGTGCCATGGGATCAACAGAGTTAGAGGGTCCCTCCTGGGAGAGCAGAACAACGGAACCTTCTGATTGTGCCTTGTCACCACCAGATCAATGCAAGGAAGTCCCCACTTCTGAACAATGAGGTTGAACACTTCTTGATTCAGTTCCCACTCTCCGCTGTCCACTGTGTGTCGACTTAGGAAGTCTGCCAGCACATTGTTTACGCTGGGAATATGATACGGCAGGAACATGTTCTTCTGCCCAGGTTAAAATAGCTTTGACCTCCAACCAAGCTGCGAGACTTCTTGTACTTGCTTGCTGATGTAAGCCACGGCCGTGGTGTTGTCAGACTGGACTCTGACTGGGCATCCCTCCAGGTGGCGCGTCCAATGGCAAAGAGCATAAAATATTACCCGAAGCTCGAACACATTGATGGGAAGGAGAGATTCCTCCAGAGACCACAGACCCTGGGCATTGCTGGAACCCAGGATTGCTCCCCAACCGGGGAGGCTGGCATTCATCTTCACGGTAGTCCAGAAGGATATTAGGAAGGGACTGCCCTTCAGCAGATGGAGAGGTTGAACCACCATGACAAACTCAGCTCCAAGTGAAGGGGAAGAGACACCGAGATCTTCAATAGATCCTGCTGACCCCTGCACACATGGATCACAAACCTCTGAAGTTCCCTGGTGTGAGCCATGGCAAACAGAACCGCTTCAATGGAGGAAATGAACTTCCCCACCAGGAAGGTCAGCTTCCTGGCTGGAACTGGATCATGAGCCAGAACAGCAGACACTTTGCGGACGATCTGGCGAGCCACCTCGTCCGTGAGAAACACCATACCCTGTTTGGTGTCGAAGAGGAGAGTCTCTGAGATGGTACAAGATCCGACTTATCCATGTTGAGGATCCATCTGTGATGGGTCAGTGCATGAATGAAGTTCTGACCTGCTGATGAAGGAGTTCCGGAGAGGGGGCCTTCAGAAGCAAGTCGCCCATGTATGGAGTGACTCTGATGCCATCTCGGTGGAGGACAGCCACTAATACACCCAGGACGCGATTGAAGATCTGGGGAGCTGTAGTCAGACCAAAGGAAAGAGCATAAAACTGAAAATGCCCTTGGTCGCAAGCAAACCTGAGGTACTGCCAGCTCTCTGGATGAATGGCAATATGCAGGTATGTATCCTGAAGATCCAGAGAAGTGAGAAATTCCCCAGGAGACATGACCGCGATCACCGACCTCAGGGACTCCTGGTGATAGTGAGTCTTACCACAAAGGAATTGTGGTCCTTGAGGTCAAAAATTGGACAACAGCCACTGTCTTTCTTAGAAACCACAAACAGGCTGGAGTAAAAACCCAAACTTATTTCCGACACTGGAACTAGTTCCAGAACCTCCTTGTCCAAAAGGGTCTGGACAGCGCGGTGAAACTGACATCGCTTCTCCATTCCCTGAGAAGTGTGAGAAGGAAAGAACCTGAATGGGGGAAGAGAGCCGAAAGGGATCCTGTACCCCTCTGACAACAACCTGCAAAACCCACGGATTCACCATGGTGTCTGTCCAGACACTGAGGAAGTGGCGCAAACGACCACCCACTGGCTCGTGAGGACTGTGGATCGGTGAGTCATGCCACAGAAGGTTCGGAAGCTCTGGGCTTGGTGGAGGACTGCTTGGCCCTCCATTGTTGGGCTTGGAGATGGAGCTCAGAGCCTGGGGAACCACCTGGTTCGCAGTGCGTGCCTCAGCTTGAAAGGGATGAAAAAGCTGATTCCACTTTGCTGGAAGCTTCTTCCTAGGCACTAAAGGCAGCAGGGTACTCTTACCCCCTGTGGCCTCACTAATGAGGTCTTTAAGCTCCGGCCCAAACAGAGGTGTACCCTGAAAAGGTAGCGAAAGCAAGGCTTTCTTAGAGGTAATGTCTGCAGACCAGATCTTGAGCCAAAGAGCCCGTCTGGCTACCGGCAGAAACTCTAGCCACCAAGCGGATGGCGTCAAAGATAGCACCAGAAACATAATGCTGAGCCTCAGAGATGTTGGCAAAGAACTGCAACATATCAGCAGTAGGAGCTCCCTGACGGACGACCACAGTCAGCTGTTCAGTCCAAACTGCAATGGCCCTGTTCACCCAAGCAGAGGCAAATGCCGGGAGCAACGAAGTACCAGCCATAGCAAAGATGGTCTTCAGGGATGTCTCAAGCTTCCTGTTAGTCTAGTCCTTGAGGACATATGCGTCTGCCACAGGCAAAGCAGTGGACTTTGAAAGTCTAGAGACTGAAGCGTCCATCTTCGGTGGATGAGCCCATTGAGCTAACGCCGCTTCAGAAAAAGGATACAACTTATCAAACTTCTTAGATACAGAAGGTTTCTTTTCAGGAGCTTTCCACTCGTCAGACACAAGAATGTCAAGAGTGGGGTTAGGTGGAAAACAGGTAGACTGCTTCTTAGGCTCCTGAAACACATCAGAGGGGTCCGTGGGAGCCTCTGGAACCAGGGGGATGTTTAGCGTGTTTAACACTGCCCTGATCAGGCCCTGAGGGATCAGGATCAGCTTCAAAGGGGTCCCCAAAGAATTAGGAAGATTCCACCTCAGAACATTCCCCCTCATCAGAATCCATCAACAGTTCCTCCTCAGAGGAGTCAGATATATCAGGTATTGTCACGGCAGTAATAACGATACTGGAGTCGGTACTATTTCACCAGATTTTATTAAGAAACACAGACACAGGCAAAAGTACAGAAAAGTACAATGCAACACGGTTGGCAGCAATACTGTTCTTCAGAAGACAAGGAACTGGGCCCCAAAGATAGCAAGGAAGGACTTGACTCAGGTCCGCACCGGAGAACCACTACCGGTCCGCAATTTCCCGGCCAACAGTGTGAAACGCCCGACAGGTCCGCACCTGTACTAACCAAGGTAGGAACGCCCAACAGGTCCGCACCTGTACAACCAAGGTAGGAACGCCCGACAGGTCCGCACCTGTACTACCAGAAACCAGGATCGAGAGGTCACTAGAGCTACCAAGGTGCCCAACGGCTATCCCCTGGAGCGTTTGTATGCTGGTTGCGCAGTTGACAACCGCAGGCCAACCAAGGTAGATAGCGATATACAAAAAATGAGCTATAGGTCTGATCCCAGGAGTAACGGGACCAACCAGCGTAACGCAGCACGGGAAATCAGGTAAAGCCAAACGTCAGCACCAGAACGGATAGTCAGCCAGGCCCGGGTCATACACAAAGAGGGTAGTCTACCAGAGCCGCAGATTATGCACCAGAATGGTTGTCAGACAAGCCAAGATCATACACAGAGCGGATAGTCAGAACAAGCCAATGGTCATAACCAGAACAGATAGTCAGTACTACAACCTCACTGGACACCACGAAAGGGCAACTGAGAGTAGTGTCCAGTGGTTTATAAGGAGCAGCCCCCAGGAAGAGGAGGAGACAAAAAAGGTGTGCCTGTCTCTTTAAATACAGGCACGCGTCTAGCTGGACGCGCGCCAAGGCACACTGAGAGCCCGCCGGAAGAGGCTGCGGCAGGCTGCAGGAAGGAACGGACCGCACGCTGCAGAAACAGCTGGCGAACCAGCAGGTAAGGTAGCGGTCGGCTCGGCAGCCGCCGCTACTGTGACAGTACCACCCCCTTAAGGGTCCCTCCTGCGAGGATCGGGGCGAGGTTTGTCTGGAAAGCGGGAATGAAACCTACGAATCAGTCTGGATGCGTGCATATCTCTGGAAGGAACCCAAGAGCGCTCCTCCGGACCATAGCCCTTCCAGTGCACCAAATATTGTAAACTCCCCCTTACCCTCCTGGAATCCAGTATACTTTGCACCTCGAATTCAGCATGGTCCCCCACCTGAATGGGAGCCGGGGGACAAGAGGTAGAAGTAAACCGGTTACAGGTTAAAGGTTTCAATAGCGACACATGAAAAACATTATGAATGCGCATGGTAGCGGGTAGCTGTAATGCGTATGCCACAGGGTTGACCCTCCGAATGATGCGAAATGGACCAACAAACCGGGGAGCCAATTTGTTGCAGGGAACCTGGAGGTTAAGATTCCGGGATGATAGCCATACCCTATCTCCCACCTGAAAGGAGGGTGCGGGAAGTCGCCTACGGTCGGCCTGCCGTTTATGTCGTTGCATAGAACCATGTAGGGTATGCTGTACCTGTACCCAAGAGGAGCGGAGAGCCCGTAAATGCTCATCCAGAGCCGGAATAGGTTGTGCCTCAAAGGTCTCTGGGAGAACAGAGGGTTGGAACCCATAATTTATCAAAAACGGAGAACTCTGGGTAGAGGAGTTGATGGCACAATTCCTGGCAAATTCCGCCCAGGGTAACAAAGTAGCCCAATTGTCATGGTGGTGGTTTATATAACAACGAAGGAATTGTTCCAGGCCCTGGTTAGACCGTTCGGCGGCACCATTAGATTGTGGGTGGTAGGCAGAAGAGAAGGCAAGTTGAATCCCCAATTGCGTGCAAAAACATCTCCAGAATCGGGACACAAACTGGCTCCCACGGTCGGAAATAATCACATTAGGAATGCCATGTAAGCGGAAGACCTCTTTAGCAAATATCTCCGCCAACTGTTGGGCAGAAGGCAACCCCTTCAAAGGTACAAAATGCGCCATTTTGGAGAATCTGTCCACCACCATCAGGATCACCGTATGGCCCAGGGAAGCGGGAAGGTCAACCATAAAATCTATGGACAGATGAGACCATGGGCGATCCCCATTGGGAATAGGTTGAAGGAGACCCACAGGTAGGCTACGTGGGGATTTATTCTGAGCACAGGTCTGACAGGCTGCCACGAAGGCTGCGCAATCTTTCCTCAAGCTGGGCCACCAAAATAATCGGGAAATGGACCAGATCAACTGATCGCGTCCATTGTGGCCAGCGGTTTTGGAGGTATGGAAAGTTTCCAACAGTCTGGTGCGCAGTGAAACTGGTACAAAACATCTCCCACCGGGTTTCTCTGCAGGAGCCAAACCCTGGGAAGCCAAAATCTCCTCACCCAGAGGAGACGTAATACTAGTACGAATGTGAGCCAGAATACGATCGGCTGGAATAATCGGGGCGGGAGGGGGTTCCTCCTCAGAATTAGAACAATATTGACGGGATAAGGCGTCTGCCCGAATGTTCTTAGAGCCCGGGAGATACGAGACAATGAAGTTAAATCTGGACAGAAACAATGCCCATCTGGCTTGGCGGGCAGACAGACGTTTAGCCTCAGACAAATAAGTTAAGTTCTTGTGATCCGTGAGGATCAAGATCGGAGTACTAGTTCCCTCCAGCAGGTAACGCCATTCCTTCAATGCCAATATAATGGCCAGCAGTTCTCTATCACCAATCTCGTACAGCCTTTCCGCCTTAGACAATTTCTTGGAAAAGTATCCACAAGGAAGCAACGCCTCCCCAGGAGTCGAGCGCTGGGACAGGAGGGCGCCTACTCCTGTCTCAGATGCATCAACCTCCAATGTGAAGGGCAGGGCGGGATTAGGGTGCACTAAGATAGGGGCCTTGGCAAAGGCGGATTTCAGAGTCTCGAATGCCCCAATGGCTCTGGGAGACCACCTGGAAGCGTCTGTTCCCTTACAAGTGAGATCCGTGAGAGGTTTTACTATCGAGGAGAAGTTTTTAATAAACCTACGATAGTAGTTAGCAAAGCCCAAAAAGCGTTGGAGGGCTTTCAACCCCACTGGACGAGGCCATTGTATGATGGCAGATAGTTTCTGTGGGTCCATAGCAAACCCCAAGGCAGATATCACGTAGCCCAAAAAAGTGACCTGGGATTTATGGAATTCACATTTCTCGAGCTTACAGTAGAGACCATTCTCTCTCAGACGCTGTAAAACCCTTGACACATCTGTGAAATGTGTCTCAATAGATGGAGAGTGTATGAGTATATCATCCAGGTATACCACAACCGAACTTTGCAACAAGTCTCTGAGGACAACATTGATCAACTCCTGGAAGACAGCCGGGGCATTGCACAATCCAAAAGGCATCACTAAATACTCATAGTGCCCACTACGGGTATTAAAAGCTGTCTTCCATTCGTCACCACTCTTGATACGGATAAGGTTATAGGCCGCCCTCAAATCGAGTTTAGTAAATACCTTGGACCCTTTTAATCTGTCAAACAATTCGGTTATCAGGGGTACTGGATAGGCATTCTTGGTTACCAGCTTATTTAGACCACGGTAATCAATACAGGGACGCAGTTCCCCATCCTTCTTTTTGACAAAAAAGAAACCTGCACCTGCCGGTGAAGAGGACTTACGGATTATGCCTCTCGCAAGAGCATCAGCAACATATTCCTCCATAACCCTTGTCTCTTCAGCAGAAAGTGGATAAACACGGCCCCTAGGAGGAATAGTACCGGGAATCAAGTTAATTTCGCAGTCATAGGCCCTGTGAGGAGGCACTGCCCCAGCTTGACCCTTGTCAAACACATCACGAAAAGCTGTGTACTCCTCTGGTAGACCAGGAGAGGACGTACAGAATAGTCTCGTAGGGTGAGCCAGACAAGAACTTGTACAACTGGAAGCCCAGGAGATTATGTCACAGGTCCCCCAGTCTATCCTGGGGTTATGCTTCTGCAGCCATGGATATCCCAAAACAATGGCGTAATGTGGAGACTGAATAACCTGGAACTGAATAGTTTCTGAATGTAGGGCTCCTACACGCAGGGTTAAGGGTAGAGTCTCATGAGTGATGTGGGAGGGTTTAAGGGGCCTCCCATCAATGGCCTCAATGGCCAAAGGAGACTCGCGGTTCTGCAAAGGGATGCCATGTCCTTCAGCAAATTCAGAGTCAATAAAGTGACCTGCCGCCCCTGAATCGATCAATGCGGCGGCAATTACGGAGCAGTTGCCCCAAGACAGTAAGATCTCGAGGATAGGTTTACCCTTCCCCTCCTCCGGGGACTGAGATATTCCACCCAAGATCTGTCCCCGACAGGACCTTAGGTGCGGGCGTTTCCCGGCCGTACAGGGCAGGATTTTAACAAATGACCGGCTTTACCACAATACAAGCAAAGACCCTCCCTTCGTCGGAAGGCTCTCTCCTCCACTGAAAGACGAGTTGCTCCCAACTGCATAGGCTCACTGTCCCCAGAGACAAAGCCAGGAGGTGTGGGAGGCGTGGGAGGACTGGGTGGGTAAGTAAAGCTGGGAGCCAGGCGAGATGGAGGTCTACGCAGACGCTCCCTGAAGGAAGGTCTCTCCCTGATCCTGGTATCAATCAGGATAGTAAATGATATGAATTCGTCTAAGTCTCTGGGTAACTCACGGGCCGCAATTTCGTCTTTGACTAAGTCGCATAGGCCCTGAGAGAATGCCGCTACTAGAGCCTCATTGTTCCACCCAACCTCAGCTGCCAGGGTACGGAATTCAATCGCATATTCGGCTACTGTACGAGTACCCTGGCGTATCGTCATGAGGTGCTTGGCAGCCGATGCCTTGCGACCGGGCATGTCGAAGACTTTACGGAAGGCATCCACAAAAGCCAGGAAATCATACACAATCGGTTTGTCAGTCTCCCATAATGGATTGGCCCAAGCTAAAGCCTTGCCCGAGAGTAGAGAAATGAGAAATCCAACTCTACTACGATCGTTAGGAAAAGCCTGTGGAACCATTTCCATAAATATGCCTACTTGGTTCAAGAACCCACGACACAGAGCTGGGTCTCCCTCATAACGTTGAGGAGTAGGAGCATGCCATGAGGAACCCCTGATCACACTTGCATCAGGGTTGGCTGAAGCTATCGGTGCCGGGTTGGCAACTGGGGAGGCCACCGACTGACCGGCTGGGCGGTCGAGATGAGCAGTACGGTTCAGCAGGGTTTGCAAGGCCAACGTCATTTGATCCATACGCTGCTCTTGAACCTCCATTCTGGCTAGGAGGTCTTGGTTAGAAGGGTTGCTAGTACCGTCCGTAGTCATGGCCCTTTCGTACTGTCACGGCAGTAATAACGATACTGGAGTCGGTACTATTTCACCAGATTTTATTAAGAAACACAGACACAGGCAAAAGTACAGAAAAGTACAATGCAACACGGTTGGCAGCAATACTGTTCTTCAGAAGACAAGGAACTGGGCCCCAAAGATAGCAAGGAAGGACTTGACTCAGGTCCGCACCGGAGAACCACTACCGGTCCGCAATTTCCCGGCCAACAGTGTGAAACGCCCGACAGGTCCGCACCTGTACTAACCAAGGTAGGAACGCCCAACAGGTCCGCACCTGTACAACCAAGGTAGGAACGCCCGACAGGTCCGCACCTGTACTACCAGAAACCAGGATCGAGAGGTCACTAGAGCTACCAAGGTGCCCAACGGCTATCCCCTGGAGCGTTTGTATGCTGGTTGCGCAGTTGACAACCGCAGGCCAACCAAGGTAGATAGCGATATACAAAAAATGAGCTATAGGTCTGATCCCAGGAGTAACGGGACCAACCAGCGTAACGCAGCACGGGAAATCAGGTAAAGCCAAACGTCAGCACCAGAACGGATAGTCAGCCAGGCCCGGGTCATACACAAAGAGGGTAGTCTACCAGAGCCGCAGATTATGCACCAGAATGGTTGTCAGACAAGCCAAGATCATACACAGAGCGGATAGTCAGAACAAGCCAATGGTCATAACCAGAACAGATAGTCAGTACTACAACCTCACTGGACACCACGAAAGGGCAACTGAGAGTAGTGTCCAGTGGTTTATAAGGAGCAGCCCCCAGGAAGAGGAGGAGACAAAAAAGGTGTGCCTGTCTCTTTAAATACAGGCACGCGTCTAGCTGGACGCGCGCCAAGGCACACTGAGAGCCCGCCGGAAGAGGCTGCGGCAGGCTGCAGGAAGGAACGGACCGCACGCTGCAGAAACAGCTGGCGAACCAGCAGGTAAGGTAGCGGTCGGCTCGGCAGCCGCCGCTACTGTGACAGGTATGCCCTGCAGTTTTGGTAGGGAAGACCTGATAGGAGTAGGGGCTGCCAAGACTGGAAGACCCCCTGCAATTGGGATGGAAGGATTTATAAGGTAGACCTAGGTCTCTAGGTCTCTTGCATCCACAGTGCATGGCTGGAGGTCCCTGGGGGAGACACAGGGGCAGCAGCGCATGCTGAGCATAAATGACCTGAGTATTCTCTAGGTAACCCTTATTGACATGAAGAGCAGTGCGTAATGGGGGACAAAGACACCCTAGTATCCTCAGTCTTAGGTAACAACCAAATAAACAAATAAATGATGTGAGAGGCTCTGAGAACGAACAAAAGCACAATGGCCTGTTCTTCGGCTAGTCACTGCTCAAGAGCATCACATTTTAGCTCTCTAGTGCCATTACAGAGTAAAAATTTCCACATGCATATTAGACTAATCCCGCCCATAAGGGCGGTCCAGTGCCAAAATGATGGGCAAGTCCCCTCTGCACGGAAAAACCAGCTAACCCCAGACGTATGTTTCGGCCTTATTTGGGCCTTATCAGTGAGGTGCAGCTGGCTTCCCTAGGCACTGAGAGCAAGGGGTCCACATCTGGATTACCCTTTACACTTAGGGATAGACCCTAAGTGTTTCGTAGAAACAAGCCAATAAATGATGTGAGAGGCTCTGAGAACGAACAAAAGCACAATGGCCTGTTCCTCGGCTACTCACCGCTCAAGAGCATCACATGTTAGCTCTCTAGTGCCATTACAGAGGAAAAATTTCCATATGCATATTAAACTAATCCTGCCCATAAGGACGGTCCAGTGCCAAAATGATGGGCAAGTCCCCTCTGCACGGAAAAACCAGCTAACCCCAGACGTACGTTTCGGCCTTATTTGGGCCTCGTCAGTGAGGTGCAGCTGGCTTCCCTAGGCACTGAGAGCAAGGGGTCCACATCTGGATTACCCTTTACACTTAGGGATAGACCCTAAGTGTTTCGTAGAAACAAGCCAATAAATGATGTGAGAGGCTCTGAGAACGAACAAAAGCACAATGGCCTGTTCCTCGGCTAGTCACCGCTCAAGAGCATCACATGTTAGCTCTCTAGTGCCATTACAGAGGAAAAATTTCCATATGCATATTAAACTAATCCTGCCCATAAGGACGGTCCAGTGCCAAAATGATGGGCAAGTCCCCTCTGCACGGAAAAACCAGCTAACCCCAGACGTACGTTTCGGCCTTATTTGGGCCTCGTCAGTGAGGTACAGTTGGCTTCCCTAGGCACTGAGAGCAAGGGGTCCACGTCTGGATTACCCTTTACACTTAGGGATAGACCCTAAGTATTTCGTAGAAACAAACCAATAAATGATGTGAGAGGCTCTGAGAACGAACAAAAGCACAATGGCCTGTTCTTCGGCTAGTCACCGCTCAAGAGCATCACATTTTAGCTCTCTAGTGCCATTACAGAGGAAAAATTTCCACATGCATATTAAACTAATCCTGCCCATAAGGGCGGTCCAGTGCCAAAATGATGGGCAAGTCCCCTCTGCACGGAAAAACCAGCTAACCCCAGACGTACGTTTCGGCCTTATTTGGGCCTCGTCAGTGAGGTGCAGCTGGCTTCCCTAGGCACTGACAGCAAGGGGTCCACGTCTGGATTACCCTTTACACTTAGGGACAGACCCTAAGTGTTTCGTAGAAATCCTCTGTAATGGCACTAGAGAGCTAAAATGTGATGCTCTTGAGCGGTGACTAGCCGGAAAACAGGCAATTGTGCTTTTGTTCGTACTCAGAGCCTCTCACATCATTTTTGGCTTGTAACAACCAAATACAATGTGTAAGATTAAAATTTCACCCCAGAAATCGCTAATTTGCACTTATTTGGCAGGCGAAGGGTTAATCTGCTGAGGAGAGAAGGAGAGTCCAAGCCCTGCGTAGGATACTTGTGAAGGGAAAGCAGAAAATGGCTGCAGCAATGGGAGCCAATCAGAAACGAGCATGCGAAGCAAACGCTCATAGGGAAATGTAGTTTTCCCTAAAAACTTACACCAACAGTGCCTGAAGCTCCCTGAGCCCCCCAAAACAAACATAACATTGACCAGATGATAAACCAAGGCCAGACAAACAAAATGAGCTGTCTCTGAAGTTGCTACGTTGAGCGGTTGCAGAAATATGTCCCAAACTGTAAAGTCCCATAGAGGTGAATGGAGCATGGCGTCTATGCAGTAAAGCGGGAGCTCAAATTTGTACATTTTTACAGTGAAGTAAAAAAAAGTTGTAAAAAGCATCACAAAACATTTCAACAGCAAATAAACACTATACCCTGAAAGGAAAAGTGCTAAAACCCCCTAAAAGATGCCAAATCAGGAAAGCGTTAATTTACCACAGAAACTCTACTCCAAACCCCCAACAGACATACAGATAAACCCAGTGAGTGCAGAAGTATGTAATAGGAACTCCAAAGAAGACCCCTGTGCAGAGGGGAAGCGTGAAACAAGTGGACCTTAGCCTTCAAAGGGTTACTCACTTTATAGCAGGTCTTCTGTCTTCAGATTACCATTGATAAAGAAGAAGCCTCAGTGGGCAACTCCTAGGGCTGAAAGGTCCACCATACCACCTAGAGCTATCCACTAGGGAATGTCAGTAATGGTAATCCGCCTAATGGTGGTATTCCATATCTAACAGAAAACAAAAAATAAGCTAAAACTATAGCATAACTGTTTTCTTGCCTTGTATCTTAATCAATCTTAATGGAAGGGGATTGGCTAGATGCAGCTAAGGAGAGGAGGTAGGCTCCATCCATGCCTACTTAAAGGGGTGGTCGCCTACCTCAAAGTTACCAGTAACCTATATTGGACAACAGAGAAATACCTTTAAAAGTGAAAAAAAAGACACACATTTCCTAAAACTACTTTAAAGTGATAGTAATGTTTCATAATAAAAGCAGCTCTAATTAATCTTCATAGTATTTGGGCCATGGAGAGTGTTATTTCAATTCCGTCAGAGTTGTAGTTTAGGAGTAATTCAGTGATAAAGTCTCCCCCTCCCACCCCTTTTACTGATGTAACACTGTCAAGGGGGGCAGGGCTTTCATTGTTCTAATAGAAAGAAGCTTGTCCCCTTCTGTTATCTGTCTGGTCTATGGACTGCACGCCACATCTGAGAAGAGATTGCTTACATTAGGTAAAAGGGGCAGGAGGGGAAACTTTGCTTGTGAATATGTCTTAAACCATAAAGGTTTGAGAGATAAGACTTATCGTTCTTCATGTTTTTTTAATGCCTACAAAATAAAATAAAGATAAAACGAAGTATTACTATCCCTTTAAAGAGGAACTTTCATCTTTGATAAAGTCACCCTGCAATAATTAAGCTTTATAATATATTTATTGCCTCTCAAAAGTAGCCGATTGTACAGTAATCCTTTATCTTAGGAGACCGGAAGCCAGCCATCAGAGCAGACATCTTGTCTGCGCTGTCAGTCCCGGTCTCCATTGAGAAGCATTGCAGTGTGCCACAAGGTAACTGGAAGGGATTGACGGCACAGTTGCTCAGACTACAGTAACCTGGCCGTCAGTCTCCGAAGATAAAGGATTTCTTTACAATCAGCTACTTCTGAGAGGTAAAAGACATATTATAAAGTTAGCTGCTACCTGCTTAATTATTGCAAGGTAACTTTATAGAAGATGAAAGTTCCGCTTTAACCCCTTCGCGACAATGGACGTACATGTACGTCCTCGGTGGCTGTCACTTAGTGTACATGTACATCCAGGAAATCCGGATCCCCGCCGTTCGGGGACTCCGGATTCTAATGGGAAAAAAAAAAAAAAATGTTAGACGGGCGTTAAGTGACGGCCGCGTCTGCACGCGGCCGTCACTAAGGGGTTAATAACTAAACATATGCTAAAAACTTTTTAAGATGTGAATGTTCCCCTTTAAACTGTTTTCAGCAACCTCACCTTGTTAGCTGAGTTTGGCTGTTCCTTACCCAGTTTTATTCCCTGTACGAGGCTATTTCAATTATTGTGTTTCAACCCACATATTAAATTGATGATCATTAGCACCTTTTTGGTATAATTGTTTAATCATACACCAAACTATATCCCTGACTTCATGCCTACTTAAAGGGGTGAGTGCACCTAGACGAATTGATGCTGTTTCGAAGGCAAAGGGTGATCACACCAAATATTGATTTGATTTAGATTTTTGTTCTGTTCACTCACTATGCATTTTGTTAATTGATAAAAAATAAGCTATTAACATGTCTAGTTTTGAAAGCATTCTTACTTTACAGCATTTTTTCACACCTGCCTAAGATTTTTGCACAGAACTGTACATACACACACACACATTATATATTTATATATATATAGAGAGAGAGAGAGAGAGAGAGAGAGAGAGAGAGAGAGAGAGAGAGAGAGAGAGAGATAAAACTACAAAGTGAAGTAATTGATCCTAGAATGCAATACCCCAATGTATTTCCAAAATGGTTTTAACAGTCTGGAAAGAAAGAAAGAAAAAAGGAAAGGAAAGGAAAGGAAAAGAAAGAAAGAGAAAAATCAAGGGAGGTGACATGCTTTACGATAATCAAATTATCTTTACACGTGACCTGTTGCGTGTATCGGCACGCTACTTTGGGGCTTAAAAGAGATCGCTCCAATCTTGGAATGGTCAATTTTAGGCCCCATTTTTACTTACAGTGCTCCCGGTGGAACGATATAAGTAAAAAGAATGTGACGTACTATGACCGTCATCGGTCCTTAAGTATTTAAGGACCGTGACGGTCATAGTACGTCACGTAGTCCTTAAGGTGTTAAGGTTCTCCAGCTGTTGAGGAAAATATTTCCAAATATCCTCAGCTAGTAGCTGGCTGGCCAGAGATGATGGGAGTTGTATTCCTCAACAGCTAGAGGGCCTCATTTGGCACAAGTACATTAGACTTCACATGTGCTTTTACCACGCTGCGATGCTCCACCCTTTTGTATCCCCAACATTTGTAAACATATGCTGAGAACCTTCCTGTTCTTATGCTTTTGCATTTGTTCCTAATAAAAACACTGGGGAGCAGTAGGTCACTATAAGACAAAGTGGACCAATTGTGATAGACATGCACGAACAGCAGGAGCAGGATGGAGCTCATGTGATGCATGTGTCGCATAGGTATCCTTTTAAAATGTTGCATACAAAACAGCGTGCTGCTACACACCGCATTAAGCATGTTGGTGTGATGAAAAGGGCGACATGAAACAGTATCCAACTCAACCCTTCAACCCAACCCGCATATGTGAGCCTCTTAACATGGCACTCAAAGGGTGGATTTCCCAGTATGGAGGTTTTAGTCCAACAACAAATGAAGAGATGCCAGTTGGTCACAGCTGGCTTAAGCCAAAGGCAACAACAATGAGGTGTAGGAGACAGCTAGACACGTATTACACTGGGTAGACTGATGAAGTATAATGACCTGATTTATACAGACAGACATAGATAGTGTATCGTGCAGGCAGAGTGAGTGCTGCAGGCAGAAGGAAGCAGGATCAGACAGAGCAGAGTGATAGCTGCAGGCTGAAGGAAGCAGGAGCGGAAGTTGCACTGGTGCATGTGGTTGCAGACCACTGGGTGCTTTTATTATCAAATATTGAGGTACTAAGGCATGTGTGTTGTAGTGCAGATGATTCTAAACTCTCTATTTACCTGATGATATGGAGGTGGAGGGAGAGTTAAGGGATAATTCACATATGCGGGTTGGGTTGAAGAGCCGTTTAAGGACGCGACATGAGAATCTCATGCTTTTATGCAGGTTGAGATTCTCACTTCTCCCCTTTTCATCACACATGCTGAATGTGCTTGTAGCCACAAGTGGTTTAGAATACGACATTTTAAAAGTGAACCTGTGGTATAAATAAACCAACCTGCTACATGAATGATTTCTACCTAAACAAATCCTTGTGTTAAAAAAAATTTGGAGCGAAATATTGCGTGTCAGAGGGGGTAAGCAATGCATTAGCCCTATGGCACTCAAGCAGCAGCTTACATTCTTACATTCAATAAGTATGTTTATATTCTATAAAACAGAAAAATGGATTCAAGCAGCTACTACAAGATCACCAAAGGCCATATACACAAAGTAGCACAATTCTTTGGCAAGCCAAACAAAAGTTTTCATTAATTTAAATGGTACTTCCAACACCTTGGATATGAGAAAGGTCTCCAATATACTTCAAAGACTGAGAGCAAAAGAGAGACTAGAGGCGAGCACAGTGGAAACCAAAAACAAGACAGCCCAAATATGAGAGGGAGTGAGAGGGTGTGTGAGTGCCACATGCATTACTTCACCCAATTGCAGTTGGACTAGCTACTCCAAACAAACACACACAGGCACAGAATTGAACAACCCTACTGACATCCTTTCCAACCCTCCACCCAGTTCACCACTTCCTCTCCCTTCCTCCATCTGGGCTAAAACTCCCTTTTTCCTGCTCATGGTTCCCTCTCTCCCCTTCACCACTCCCTCTCCCTTACTCATGCTTCCTTCTGTCCACCTTTTCCCTACTTCCTCTGCTTCATTCACTGCACCCTCTCCTCTGGTCATGGTTTGATTCTCTGCTTTGTTATTCGCTCCTTCCCCTTGTCTGAGTTCCAGTTAACAAAATGTCACCCACTTGACCTTCTTAAAATGTTCTCTGTTCCAACAGCATATCCGTCGGTAACACAGTGCCTACCCTGGGTGGAGAAGCAGTTTAAATGTGTCCAAAGGTAAACTGCTCCTTCAAGTCTCTATAACAGAAGTATAACTTTAGCACTGGACACACTGAAACAGCCGCTCTGCCTGGCATAGGCACTGTGTCACCAGGTGGAGAGACTGTACATGTGGTTAAAGGGAGGATTTATTTGTCAATCATTATTCAAGCAATTATAGTGACATACCTCACATTCCATGCGGTGGTGAAATCTGGGTTCAACAGAAGTAGCGTGCAGGTAACATCGATCAGCTCTACAATGAAAGAGAAACATATACTGAGCCAAGAAGGAAACAATGTACAGATCACCACTACAGTGGACATCTTTGGAATCCACAGGTGTATTGATCACAGCTCAATACAGAAATAAGTATTTTAACATAACAGTTGAATAATAAAATGTGTTACACATAAAAATACTTTCCATTTAACCATTTGCCTCTTGGATCCTAGAGAAGTCATCAATACTCTGCAGGTCTAATCTAACCGTGCATTGCTCTGTTGGTCTCCTGTAACATTCTCCTGGTCTAACGCAATGGTAAATTGCCCTGCCAGTTTAAAGTGGAACTTTTAGCAGATGAACATAGAGGCTTAAATCATAATTGCATTAACAATATGCCTAGACATAGTTGTCTTTTCAAGAATAATCGCTGTATTAAAGAAAAACAGAACCTTTTCTGCATGCACCGGCAAGGATCTCTGCGCCGTCAGTCCCTTCCGGATCCTTTCGGCACAAAGGCATTCAACTCACCAATCGTAGAGTTGAAGAGAAAGGACAGAGCAGGCTCAGAGATGCCGTCTCTGCAAGATGTCTGGGCTGTTCCCCCCTGCCTGCCTGCTGAAAAGGTTCTATTTTTCTCTAATGCAGTGATTATTCTTGGAAAGACAACTATGTCTAGGCATATCATTAATGTAATTATGATTCAAGGCCCTTTGTTCATCTGATGAAAGATCGATATCTAGCCAAGGCGATCGCTCCACTTTAGTGACAGACAGCCTCCGTTATGGGAGGATGATAGGTAGTGGGACAGAGCTGTCTCTGGTTGGCAAAGTTCGGCAAGCCAGAATTAGGCTGCCGGACACTTTTTAAAGTTTAAATCTTGCGCATGTAACTGCTTTTTAAATATAATTAACACTGTTTTCAGTGTTCTAGATAAGTGCTCTAACTAATGAGCATTACATGTAGTTAGGTGAGAGATCCCCTTTAATGTAATGTTTTTTTCCTTGCTGGTCTTTTGTTGCCTAAACACTTTTGAATATTTGATCATGTGGCCTACTGCTGAATATACTTGCATGCCCATTAAATACTAGTATTGTCCCCAGCTAAATAAAACTGGTAGGAAAGCACAGACATAGCTGAAAGATCATATTGCTGCATACCCTGAACAAAAACAGAGAAGGCATTGATAAAACAATTATTTATTTTCCCCATACCCTTCCACAGATTAATTGCCAAATTATACATGAAGACAAATTGTAGTAAGCAAACTCAAGTCTAGATTACATTACATTTGATAATTATTATAATTGGTTTTATCTAAAAGATTCCCATTTAAGTGCACGGATACATTTATAGCCAAGACCCTAGGTAAAGCTGTCAACTGTAATGCAATACAGGCCTCAGTTAGCCTATAAGTGCTGCAATTGATAGCAATGTGCTGCACAGCCCTATGGTCCTCAAGGGATTGAATGCATGTCCCACCTGATGCAAAAATAATTTCAACACATAAGAACAAATGTAGACTACTTACCTTGAAGCTGCTGCTGTTTCATCGATTTTACAGTAACTAAAAGCATTTGAAGGGCACTGGAATGTCAGGATATTCATAAATACAATCCCCTGCCTTGCCAGCTATTGTTCATAGTCACACAGTATGAAGAACTATAAACTCTACAATCCATAAAATACTTCAATGCAAAGATAACTAGGATCCATGGATCAATTGTGTGACCAATGTGTTCACAAAATAGCTGGTAAAAGCAAATGCAAGACCCATGCCACAGTCTCCCTGGTGCTATACTAAGAAAAGTAATCTAGTGGGAGATATCTACAATGAGCAGAGACAGTAGGAGACAACTCACATTGTTTTATAAAACCACTTTTTGAGGTTGGGATAATTTTGAGAGACTGAAAAAAGAGGCTTCTATAATAATGAGAAGTTTTTATTCACTACCTAATATTTTCTTCTTTAGCCCTTATTGCGGAGATAGGCAACCAAATTCACTCCAAGGGACGCAATCTTAAAAGCCACACATTTTAAAAGAATAGTGGACCCTTATTAACCCTTTGAGTGCTTTGCAATGTGGTGCGTACCCCTAGGATGTTAGTCATGATGCAGTCATGCGCAGTAGAGACTGCCCCGGTTCAGGCAGTCTCTACTGCACATGATTGCATCGCGTAAGAGAGGCCACGCAAGACTGCATCGTGTGGAGCAGTGAGATAACGGCCTCTTAACCCTTTGAGTGCCAGAGGGGTACGCAACTAATTGCACTCTGGCACTCAAAGGGTTAAAGGAGAACTAACACCTCCTAATATTAATACCCCCACTTATCTTGCTATGGCCAGAAAACATTAATTGCCCCTATGAATACTGCCCTTGTGCCTTCATTCAAGCCATCATCAGGTATGGGTGTCATTTCCATGGAGGCAGACATGCTAGTAGGCTCACAGGATATAAAATTCTGTCCATAGCACATCAGAATAGTAATAGAATTGATGAGGCTGAAAAAAGGCATGTGTCCATCAAGTCCTGCCCATGCCAAATCACCCCTATTGATCCAGAGGAAGGCAAAAAAATAACCATTGAAGCCATTTACAATTAAGCTCAAAGTGGGTAAAGAAATTCCTTTCTGACTCCAAATGGCAGTCAGATAGTTCCCTGGATCAACAACCTATCTGCACTGAACCCATCTGCCATCATTCTCAATATTGTTCTGCACTAGATAGTTATCCATTGCTTTTTTGAAAGCAGAGTAACTGTAAACACAACATCCAATGCAAAGACTTCCATAGCTTTACCACCCTTAATGAAAAAATCCCTGCCTTTGTTCTAGTTGAAAGTGCCTTTCCTCTAGTCTTAATAGATGACCTTTCTTTCTTAGCTCAGCTCTTTGAGTAAATAATTCACTGGATATTTCTTTGTATTGACCTTGAATGTACTTGAAAATGGTAATCATATTACCCCTTAGACATATAATGTAAACAAACCTAGTTTGGCTAGTCTCTCTTTATAACTTAGATCCTTCAATCCATTTATCAGTTTTGCTGCACGTCTCTGCACTTTTTCCAGTTATGCAGTAACCTGTTATGAGGCACTGTATCAAAGGCTTTTGCAAAATCCAACTGTTCTACATCAACAGCAATTCCCTTGTCCAAATTACTACTTACCCTTTCATAAAATGCAAGTAAATTAGTTTGACATGATCTATTCTTCATAAAACCATGCTGACTCCTATTAATAATATTGTTGGTATTCACCTAGTTGTGAATGCTGTTAATTAGTAACACTTCTAGGGCTCCATTTAGTAGACCCCATGAAAAAAAGAGGATTAGTCTTACCTGTTAAATTCTTTTCTCTTAGTCCATAAAGGTTACTGGTAACTTTGGTTAGGTGATCTGCCCCTTTAATTGTAGGCAGGAACAATTCTAGAATTGTATGCAGGGGGTGGAGCTTACCTTCCGTCCATGGCTGCAGCTAGCCAACCAGCTCCAGAAAGATTTGAGACACTAACTATTGACTAGATAGTAGAGGGGAAAGAAGACTCCTATGGGCATGACCCAAAAGGACCCCCAGTCTGCCACAGGAGAGCCAAGCATGGTCCCTTGACAGGGTGGGAGACCAGTAACCTGTATGGACTAAGAGAAAAGGATTTAATAGGTAAGACTGAAATCCTCTTTTCTCTGTCATCCAATACAGGTTACTGGTAACTGGGATGTCCAACCATCGAGTTTCCCAGAGGCGGGAAGCAAGGCAAGGACCAGGCGCAAGGCCCCCAAAGTCACCAGAGCAGATATGAACCAACAGATCAGAGATAGCCCAACAACACTTAAGTGTCAACGGACACTGAACAGGGGTAACACCCCAACTGCTACACAGCACACTGAACTAGAGCCAATGGGGCTCAAGTGAAGGAAGCACCAAGAACAGAAGAAAATCCTAGACAGGCAAGACTGCCTCCAGGATTTCCCTCCCAAAGCTGGCGTCAGCCGATGCCAGCACATCAACACAGTAGTGTTTTGAAAAGGTGTGCACAGATGACCAAGTGGCAGCCTTGCACACCTGATCAGCGGAGGTCTGATTCTTGTAAGCCCAAGAAGGCCCAACAGATCTAGTAGAATGAGCAGTGACCTGAAAGGGGACAGGCTTCGTCCTCAGCTTGTAGGCCTTACGAACAGTGGACTTGATCAAAGAAGCAATAGTCACTTTGGATGCAGGTCTTCCTGCCCTGGGACCCTCAGAAATGACAAACAGAGCATCAGAATGCCTGATAGACTCAGTGATATGCACATAAAACGTGAGACAACGCACCACGTCTAACAAGTGGAGATCCCACTCCTTGTCAGAGGTGGGCTAAGGGCAGAAAGAAGGCACCACAATCTCCTGATTGATGTGGAACTCTGAAACCACCTTCTGGAGAAACTCCTGAGAAGTGGGAAGCACCGCCTTGTCCTTGTGAAACAGCAAATAAGGTAGTTTACAGGACAGAGCATGTAACTCCACGACATAGCAAACAGACACGATCGCCAGGAGAAAAGCCATTTTCCACGTCAGCAGACTTAGAGAATAGTAGCCAAGGATTCAAACGGAGGGAGCTGAAGAACGCCCAAAACCAAGTTAAGATCCCATGGAGGAGCGGGATTCTTGAAGGCAGGACGAACATGAGCAATGCCCTGGAAGAAAACCTTGACATCAGGAAGGATGGCAATGAGCCTCAAAGAAAACAGAGAAGGCAGATGTCTGAACCTTAAGGGAACTCAAACTGAGGCCCTTATTCACATCGTCCTGCAAGAAGGCCAGGACCGTAGGCAAATCAAATTCCTGAGACAGGTCCTTAGCACACCAAGATAGAAAAGTCGACCAGACACAATGATAGATCTTGGAAGAAACAGGTTTGCAGGTACTGAGCATAGTAGCCACCACACCAGAAGAAAAGCCTTTATTCTTCAATATTGAGGATTCAATTTCCAAGCCATCAAACCTAGCCAATGAATATCTTCCTTCCACAGGTAACCCTGTAGAAGATCTGGACGGTAAGGGAGCCGGAATGGCTCCGCCACTGACAAATCCAGGAGCTCCGGAAACCAAGCTTGGCGAGGCCAGTACGGAGCAATCCGAATGACTGGACAGCATTCCAGTCGCAGTTTCTGCAACACCCTGTACAACATTGGGAGGGGAGGAAAGATATAGGCCAGAGGAAATAACCAAGGAATGGATATTGCATCCATCGCCAGAGCTAGAGGGTCTCTCCACAGAGAGCTGAACTTCGGAACCTTCCTGTTGTGTCTTGTCGCCATTAGGTCGATGTAAGGAAGACCCCACTTCTGAACAATGAGGGTGAACACCTCTGGGTGCAGTTCCCACTCTCCGTGGTCCACTGTGTGTTGATTGAGGAAGTCCGCCATGACGTTGTCTACTCCAGGAATGTGCACTGCAGATATGGCAGGAACATGTTCTTCTGCCCAGGACAAAATAGCCTTGACCTCTAACCAAGCGGCAAGACTTCTTGTTCCACCCTGCTTGTTAATGTAAGCCACGGCCGTGGCATTGTCGGACAGTACCCGGACTGGACAGTCCTTCAGCTGAGATGTCCAATGACGAAGGCCATGAAATATCTCCCGAAGCTCCAACACGTTGATGGGAAGGAGAGATTCCTCCGGAGACCACCGACCCTGAGCATCAGGCGACCCAGGACCGCTCCCCAGCTGGAGAGGCTGGCATGCGTCGTCACCGTGGTGCAGAAGGATACCAGGAAGGACTTGCCTTTCAGCAGATTGGAGAGGTCGAGTCACCAAGACAAACTCAGTTCCACATGAAGAGGGAGGGACACTGACATCTTCAGAAGGTCTGGCTGACCCTTGCACCCCTGTATCACTATCCTCTGGAGTTCCCTGGTGTGTGTGCCATTCCAAACGGGACCGCTTCTATGGTAGAGATTAACTTTCCCATTAGAGAGGACAACTTCTTGGCTGGAACTGGATCTTAAGCCAGAACCGCAGAAACCCTGTGGATAATCTGGTGAGCTACCTCGTCCGTGAGAAACACCATGCTCTTCTGAATGTCGAACAGAAGGCCCAGGAAGACCAGACGCTGGGATGGGACAAGGTCTGACTTGTCCATGTTAATGATCCACCCATGATGGGTGAGAGCGTGAATGCATTGTTGAACCTGTTGATGAAGAAGTTCGGCAGAGGGGGCTTTCAGAAGCAGGTCGTCCATGTATGGAGTAACTCGGTTGCCGTCCCGATGGAGGACGGACATTAAGGCTCCCAGGACACGGTTGAAAACTTGAGGAGCAGTAGTCAGACCAAAGGGAAGAGCTGAAAAACTGAAAATGCCCTCAGTTGCAGGCAAATCGGAGATACTGCTGGCTCTCTGGATGAATGGCAATGTGTAAATACGGGTCCTGAATATGCAGAGATGCAAGGAATTGCCCCGGGAACACAGCAGAAATCACCGTCCATAGAGACTCCTGGTGATAATGAGTCCGGATCGCAAAGGAATGTAGATCCTTCAAATTCAAAATGGGGCAACAACCGTTGTCCTTCTTAGAGACCAGAGAGGTTTGAGTAAGAACCCATACCTCTGTCCTGAACTGGAACCGGCTCTAGAACATCCTTGTCCAGAAGAGCCTGAATAGCCCTGTTGAAAAGCCGGCGTTTCTCTGCGCCCTGAGGCGTATGAGAAGGAAAGAAGCGAAAGGGAAGAAGAGAGACAAAGGGGATCCTGTACCCTTCCGTCACTACTTGTAAAACTCACGGGTCCACCACTGAATCCTCCCATATGCTGTGGTAGTGACGCAGATGACCACCCACAGCAGATTGGGGACCCAGGTTCAGGTGAGTCATGCCGAAGGAGGCTTGGATGCCTTGGGCTTGGAGAAGACCTTGGGATTTCATTGATGTTTGGGCTTGGTTCTTCCTGGGAACCAAGGGTAGAAGGGTACTCTTACCTCCTGTAGTCTCACTGATCAGATCTTTAAGATCAGGCCCAAGCAAAGAAGTAGCTTGAAAAGGTAAAGCGAACAATGCTTTCTTGGAAGCAGTGTCAGCAGACCAGATCTTGAGCCAAAGAGCCCGTCTGGCAACTTCAGACATGGTGGAAACCCTGGCCACCAAATGGATGGCATCAAATAAGGCAGCGGAAACACAGTGCTGTGCCTCAGAAATGCTGGCAAGAAGGCGCAACATATCCGAAGAAGGCGCACCCTGACGGACAGCCAGGATGAGCTGCTCAGTCCAGACCACAATGGCCCGGTTCACCTATGCTGCAGTGAAAGCTGGACGCATGGCAGTACCAGCAATGGCAAAAATGGACTTGAGGGAGACCTCAAGTTTCTTGTCAGTCCAGTCCTTCAGAGCAGATACATCAGAAACTGAAAAGGCAGTAGACTTAGATAGCCTGGAGATAGAAGCATCCACTTTGGGAGGATGAACCCACTACGCAAGAGCTGCCTCAGAAATTCTTGGAAACAGAAGGTTTCCTGTACGGGGATTTCCACTCCTCAGATACAAGGCAGTCAAGAGTGGGGTTAGGTGGAAAGCATGTAAGGGGCTTTTTAGGCTCCTGAAACACATCAGAGGGGTCAGAAGGAATCTCCTGAACTAAGGGAATGTTAAGAGTATTCAAGACAGCCCTGAACAGGCCCTCAGCGGAGGGCTCAGGATCAGCCTCAAAAGGATCCCCAAAAAACTTAGAGGAGCCCAGAGCAGAACAATCCTCAACATCTGAATCCACCAGCAGTTCCTCTTTAGAGGAATCTGACACGTCAGGTACTCCCTGAGGTCTGGGCAGGGAAGACTTGACAGAGGAGGGGTCTGCCAAGAATGGAAGTCCCCCTGTAACTGGAATGGAAAGAGTTGCAATGTAGACCTAAGGTCCCTGGTAGCAGCCTTGAACTCTTGCACCCAAACTGGCTCTAATGTATGGCTGGAGGTCTTTGGGAGACTCTCAGGGACATCAGAACATGTTGGGCATAAATGACCTGAGAATTCTCTAGGTAACCCTGAATGACAGGAAGAGCAATGCGCAATGGGGGATACAGAGGATTAAAGATTCACCCCAGAAATCGCTAAACTAGACTTATCCGGCAGGCGAAGGGTTCATTGGCAGAGGTGAGACGGAGAGGCCAAGCACTGCGTAGGATACTTGTTCTGGAAATAACCCAAAATGGCTGCCGCGGCGAGAGTCAATCAGAAACAAGCGCACGAAGCAAGCACTCATGGGAAATGTAGTTTTCCCAGAAAAAGTACCCCAACAGTGCCCGAAGCCCCCTGAGCCCCCAACACACTAGAAAAATTAACCAGATGATAGAGCAAGGGCAGACAATAAAAATGAGCCATCTCTGAAGTTGCTAGGCGGAGCGGTTGCAGAGATATGTCCCAAACTGTACAGTCCCATAGGAGTGAATGGAGCAGCGCCTATGTGGTAGAACTCATTTTACAAAATGGACATAGAAAAATAAAAATGCATGAAACATCACTAAAACACATTAGGATACCCAAAAAACACTGAACCAGTAGGAAAAGTGCCAGAAATTCCCCCAAAAGATGCAAAACCAGCATCTAAAGGGTTAAAGTAACACATAAACCTGCTCCAAAACACCCAACATACAGATAGACCCAGTGCAGGAGTGTGCAATAAGAACGCCAAAGGAAAACCCCTGTACAGAGGGGCACTGTGGGACATGTGGACCTGCAGCACTCTAAGGGTTGCTCACCTTTCCTGCAGATCTTCTGTCTTCAGATCACCATGTATTAAGAAGAAGATTCTGTGGGCAACTCCTGAGGAAAGAACTTGTAGCCAAGATTTTCCCCCCAGGGCTTAAGGTCCACAAAAAGCACCTGGTCACTGAGCTAGCCACATCTAAGAGCATTGTCCGTTATGGCAATCCGCCTAATGGTGGTATTCCATTTCTAACAGAAAAATAAAAACGTTTCTAAAACTATAGCAGAACTGTTCTCTTGCCTGTGTCTTCACCAAGGAACAAATCTTTCTGGAGCTGGTTGGCTAGCTGCAGCCAAGGAAAGAAGGTAGGCTCCATCCCCTGCATACAATTCTAGAATTGTTCCTGCCTACAATTAAAGGGGAAGATCGCCTACCCCAGGTTACGAATGACCTGTATTGGATGACAGAGAAAAACAAAGTACCATCAGCAGTTTTAAGTCACAGTCAGGTGTGCAATTATTACCTGTGCCATGACAAACTACCGAAGGGAAGAAAAGAGAAAAGTTTGGCGCTAAATTTTCACCCAATGAAAGCAATAAAGATTTTGAATTTGTGATTCAATTCCACTTTCCAAGTCGACTCCATTTTATCGCCAAAAATCTGTGCCTACAAAAAGTAGGTGTTGAGTCCCCCAATGCATGTTAAAAACTACCGACACTGGAATTAAACTGTAAAAAAAGCAGTGTAATCTGTGGATTATAGATATCAATACATCCAGGGATATAAAAATATGAGTGAAAAGAAAGTCAGCCCTATGAGTGCCAATGCGTTGCATACCCCACTGGCACTCACATGGTTAATGCTCCTAAAGCTAACACCATCCCATGAAAATAAACACTTATCTGTAAGTCTGCTGTCCTGTGGGGTCTTCAGCACACTGGTCATCCACTGTAAATCTTAATCTGTAAGCTTATCTTCCTTCTTCATCTTTCTCATTCACCCCATATACCTCTCGGGCTGTTGCTCAAGCCACACTGAGGTAAATTTGAACAGAGACAGGCTTTTATATGTCCATTCTCTGTTCAAAATGGTTACCAGGCCCCCAATGGCTGGGATGTGTGGATTATGCACCTCCCAGCCAATCAACTTTGAGTGGGTTTCGCCATCCCTCCCGCTCGAAACTGATTGGCTAGGAGATGCATAAGCCCACATCCCAGCCAATGGAGGCCTAGGAACCATTTTGAACAGAGACTGGGCATATTAAAGGCACTCTCTGTTCAAATTTACCTCAGTACAGATAAGGCAACGGTCCGAGAGGTGTGCTAGGGATATTGATCTGCTCTTCTGCCGCTGCCACCGCCAGCAGCATACATTTTTTGGCCATATAATTTTAGGGCTTAAATAATTTTAACTTTTCATTCTTTCTTTCTTGCGGCACATTATTTTGGAGGACTAAGAAGGAAGAAAAGAAGAAGACAGAAGATAAGAAGATGAATAAGGAAGATAAGAAGCTTACAGATGAAGACTTACAGTGGATGACAGTTAAGTGTTACAGCTATGGGGTATGGGTTGTAGGATAGTGTTAGGGCTAGAATTGTTTCACTTTATTGTGAATGTTAGGGATAGCGTAGGGTTAGTGTTTGGGAGGGTGTCTGTGATTAGCTGTTTTCCTTTTCTGGAGTTCCAGCTGTGGGGGCCAGAAACACATGGTTTGAGGTAATGGGAGTTGTAGCCCCCAAAAGCTGGAGGTCTGACAATTAACTACTCCTGCCCTGTACTGATACCAAAAAGCATACAAGGATATATTACAGTTCTTTATCTGCTGAATAAAATAGGGGTACTCCTACTGCCTGGAGACTTTGCATTCAAACATTGTCAGAGCTCAGACTTGCTATATTTCATCCCTTTGAGTGACAGAGAGCACCTTCCTGGCACTCAAAGGGTTAAATCAAATGGCACTGAATGGTAACAGGCAGTTTTATTTTTCATAATGTACTCTTTGCTACAGCTTCAGTGACTGTCATGGATAAAATTTATTTTTCAAACAAAATAGGATTGTTTTTTAGACTAATTGTGAGACCTAAGGATATATTAATATATCCGTACCCCTTTATTATTTCCTTAAAGCAGAACTTTCACATTGTATAAAGTCTCCCTCCAATAATTAAGCATATGCCGACTAGCTTCATATTAGTTTTATTAGATCTCAAAAGTACCTGATCCTAAAGTGATCCTTAATCTTTGGAGACTGACGGCCAGATTAGTGCAGTCTGTACCGTATGTCTCTTCCGGTTACCTTAAGATTACATGCAATGTCTCCTACAGGAGACCGGAACTCACAGCGCAAGTGCGCAGACACAAGATGGCTGCGCTGATGCCTGGCTTCTGGTCTACAAAGATTAAGGATTATTTTAGAGTCAGGTAAGAACTACTATGAAGCTAGTTGCCATATGTTTAATTATTGGAGGGTGACTTTATACAATGTAAAAGGTCCGCTTTAAAGGAGCAGTAAACTTTTTTTTTATTAAAACATTTACGTTACAGAACTTTTTCTGCTAAGTAAACTGTCAGTTGTTTTATTCAACATTTATAAAGGTTCAAATAATCAGGAAGTGAATTTATTGTGTGATTACTTCCTGATAGTTCTGACATTCTGACAATCTATGGAGAACTGTAAGTCACTGACTTTCCTCTCCATTAGAATCTAATAGAATAACTCATTGGAATCTGACCATTAGAGGGCATTTCTGATATAAAAAGAAAAGGGTTTAAACTGTAATAGCTCTGGAAATATGCATCTCTCAGGAGTGGGAGTACCCTTATTTTACTCAACAGGAAAAGCCACCCAATATATATTTTTTCATAAAAATGTTTACTACTTCTTTAACACATGCCCTACAAAATATTAGGGGTGCTCTGAAAATTCTAGTCTGCGTGTTAGCAGTGCCATGAGCAAAAAAACAAAACTGAAAACCACTGGTTTAGCCTTATATACAGCCACTAAATAAAAAGAACCAGGCAGCACCAATTGTAACGGCTGGAAATACTACATAATAAAGAGTATAATCTGTCTTTCAAGTTACACTGCTTAAAACCTCAGTTCCCTGTACCAGAGTCATCTCATCTCAATTACGACAACCATTTTTTTCCCCACTGCCAATTGCTTCTGTGCTGCAGTTTAGAGGAATCGTATAGTTAGGAGACAGATGGCTTCTTGGTGTCTGCTAATCTCTCTCTAAACTTGCAGCCCAATGAGACATTCAGACATCATTAGGTGCTGCTCGAGGAGATTGCTGCTACTTCCAGAGAACTTACTGCATTACCCCAAAGTGGTCTTCATTTGTCACACTGTAGCAGCTGTGATAATGTTCCTTATACTACTTTACATTTAGGGAATCATTAGACTCATCACAAGTTAATGAAGAACATACAGCTTGTTAAAGACAGTATAATGCTTTAACAATAACAAAAGATAAAATATTTTTGGTTCATTTTAAAACAGAATAATAAAATATATTAAGTCCTGGGATTCTAGAAGTAATTCCAGCTCATTAGGAAGTATATAAGAAGTTAAAAAATAGTACTCGGTCTATCATTGGCTTTTTTTTATTCATTGAACATAGGCATCATGGAGGCAAAATATGCCTTAACCCTTTGAGTGCACTGTATACCCCACTGACACTCAAAGGGTTAAGAATCTGTTCAGCTGCAGAAACATAATTCACTGATTGGCCAGTTTGTTAGATGCCCCCTCTCAGCCAAATAATAACTCTGTTGAAGACCGTATCATCAGTCCATAGCAGCTATTTAACTCTGGGTGTCAGTGGGGTACGTAACATATTACGAAGCAACAGGATGCATACCACTCTGGCATTTAAAGGGTTAAAGCAGGTACTCAGATACCAAGGTATAGAGCAGTGGTTCTCAACTTGTGGGTTGGGCCCCTTAAGGGGTCGAATGACGATTTGCCAGAGGTCGCCTAAACCATCAGATATTTATATTTCGATTCATAACAGTAGCAAAATTACAGAGATGAAGGAGCAACAAAAATAATTTTACTGTTAGGGGTCCCCACAACTTGGGAAATTTTATCAAAGGGTCACGGCACTAGAAAGGTTGAGAACCGCTGGTATAGAGAGAGAGAGAGAGAGAGAGAGAGGAGGGGGGGTGAAAAAGATCTATGAGAGAGAGAGAGAGACAGAGAAAATGAGGGTATGTGTATTTCACCAAGAGAATGGGCCAATAGCAGGACCTAAGTAACTTACAGCACAGTATTCTAGTAGAATTTTCATATACACCACCTCCCAGGGCTCATGTACTAAGTACAATTCTGGGGAAAACCAACGGCATCATAGGGAACAAATAAACATTTCCCAGTTCCCTATTGATTATAAAATGGGGCTTTTATCCAGTTGAGTGTTAGAGGTCCCTAAAGCAGTGCTTCAGCAAGTTGGCATTTTCTTTACCACTCAAGGAGTTATAACCCCTAATTATGTCAATTAGAATTTGTATTAGTTTCCTATGGTGTAGATGATTTGCACCAGAATTGTAGCAGTTTTCTAAGTACAGCACCAACAGGGTCTATAATGTGGGAAGGACACCTTTGGTTCACTTCCTGTTGGGACCACAGCTTTCATCATCCCCAACCAGGCTATGGCTAGTTGTGAATGATGGTAGTTGTTGTCCCTAACAGCTGTGGAGCTAGTGGATGTTTACAGATAATGGGAGTTGTAGTCTGCAGCAGCTGGAGAGCCAAAAACTGCCTGCCACTGGTCTAGAGTACAGGAAGAAAGATCCAACAACCAGAAATCACCAAGCAAATGACAGCCCGAGAGCACAGACCTATCTCCATAAAAGCTGAGGCAACTGAGAAGTGCAATCTAGGGTCATATGTTCAAAACAGAAATGGAGTTCAGGGCAAACAATTTGTACTATAAGGAAGAACTAAAAATCCCCATTAACTCGAATGGTGATTTTTACCCTCTGAATGTTAAAAAAGACTAACACATTGTGAAGCAATGCACAGGAGACCTCTCTAGTATTTAAGGGGTTCAAATCACCATTTAAATCAATTGTAATTTTGCGTTTATCCCCATTGTGCAAATGCTTTTCCCTATAACGCCTACGCTTTTATTTTGAACATACAGCCCCAAGTCTGCATGGGCCAGCATCACTGTAGAACTCTTCTGGGATCTAGGGAAGTCCCTGGAGGCTGCCTTATGGGCTAAAGAAGGATTTACTCACTATTAGGTTGGTGTACCTAATAAACTAACCACTCAGTATACGTACTTACTGTTCTCTGTCCTGGGACACCAGAGAGCAATATTTTAACATGGAGGAAAAAACAACAACACCAGAGCTTTGTATCATTGGGCAATAAGCACAAAGAGAGTGAGCAATTTGGGGGCAAACCAACTGCACCACAGTGAAGTTAGCGTTCTCAAAATTCCTATTGGCTTGAATGCTAGAGAGGTCTCCAACACATTGATTTGTAGCATTGAACAGGTTATTCAAGATGTTAAATCCCCCATTTAAGTCAATGGGAATTTGTATTTTTATTCCTTTATGCTATAGTTGGTTTACCTACAAATGACTTTACTTTTCTCTTTATACAAGAGCCCCATATCAATGTGGCCCTAAAACTGCACAAATTACTGAAATATAAAGTTCTTTAACCCCTTAAGGACCATTAACGTGGCAGAACCGTCACGCTGGTCCGGCACTTAAGGACCAGTGACGGTCCCGGTACGTCGCATACTTTTACCGGGGACTGAAGTTGATCTCTCCAAGACCGGAGCGATCTCTTTCAGTCCCCTGCTCTGCGTGCCGGCACACGTGATCAGTCACGTGGGACGGCACATCAAACTTTCCTATCCGGTCCTTAAAGGACCACACACCCCGGGACCGCTGGAACTTAAGGGGTTAACCAATGCACTAGATACATCTCTAGCACTCAAAGGATTAATAGCCTTCTCCTTCAGAGCTCCAAAGGCCTGGAACAATCTGCCTGAAGTAATCAAATCTGCTCCCAGTCTAAAATCCTTAAAAGTAAAGGCTTCTTTATATCTAAAAACAGAGTGTAACTGTATATAATTTTAATATTCAATACTAGTTGAACAGCCCGTTACACGGACCACTGTGCCACTGTCACCCCGGTCGCGGTGCAGTCACGCGCAGTGAAGACTGCCCGCGCCGCGGCTGATACAGAGCTGGATGCTCCTTCGGAGCGCCCAGCTCAGTATCAGCCACAGCGCGGGCAGTCTCTACTGCGCATGACGGCAGCACGCGCAGCAGTGTCTACTGCGCATGTCATGCGTTACACACGAATTAGCGAATTATTATATAGGATGTATGTATATTTATGTGTGTATGTATATATAATAACAACATGTAATATATAATGTTTCTCAATTTGTGTAAATATGTAACCCTTTACTGAAACCTATCCAGGACATACCTGAAAACAAAAGAAATCTCAATGTATTCTTCCTGGTAAAACATTTTCTAAATAAAATAGCGACCGTGAGACTTCCACATGTATCATCCTTATAAAGCAGTGTCCCAACCAGGGTGTCACAGCACTTTGGTTGCCACTGACGTCCACTTAAGGTGTCCCTTGTTTTTAATAGAGAGTTTGAGAAAAATGTGAATGTTGAGTTTTAGGTAGAGATTTATTGAAATATATATGTACAACTGACTTTAGAATAACCATAGATTTATGTATTTTGCCCTTCAGTTTGTCCATGACAAATGACATATGTCAGGTGTTACCTCGAATATTCCAGATTGCATGTTAAGGGTGCCTTGGGCAAAAAAACGATTAGAAACCATTGTTATAAACAAACATTAACTATTCACAGTTTGCAAATAAAAGTCCATTTGAATTTTGAAATTTAAGTGCCATTTTAATTTCATTTTCTGGGAGTGCACTGATCTGTCTCATGAGTCACAAAGTTTACATTTCGGTCACGCTCTTGTTTAATAACTAAGCACAAACCACTCACAATTTCATGTAACCTATTTCTGAATTACTGACATTTTGATATATATGCCCACAAAGCATTATTTATCAAGCTAAAGAGGAGCAATTTTGGAGCAAACCAACTGCATAATTAGGGAGAGAGAAAACTTCTCATTGATTTATTTCATCCAACAAATTCATTTTTAGTGGCACATTGATAAAGATGGAACACAGTATGTTATGAGGCTGTTCACATGAGTGAGTTATCTGCCACCTCATGTTACAGGATGAATTTGTAGTTGCTTTATTAACCTGAGTGCCAGAGGGGTATCCAAAGCATTGCAAAGCAATGCTCTGGATGCCCCTCTGGCACACAAATGGTTAATGAACGGTCACTGTCAGACCAAATCAATAGTCTGGGTTTCAGTGGAACCGTGCACACATTGTCTGTGTGGTACTGTTGTTTGTGTTAAGAGATCAGAGTGTTGGGAGGTAAAAAAATATACCACACACAAAAAAATAAAAACAAATGTTAATCTCAGTAAAATCACACAATTATCTTCAGCTGTTTCCATAACTGCAAAACAATGCGTTGGAGGCATCTGTAGCAGCCAAGAGGTTAAACCTGTGGATTTTATTTTACCCATTGAGTGCCAGAGAGGTATCCAACATTGCATACCTCTCTGACACTGAAAGGTTAAAAAAAAAAAAAAAAAAAAAAAAAAAAAAAAATCACAGGAATACGCCCTTCTCACTAATAACAAAGTCCTCTGTAACAAATTGGCAACATGGTCCACTAAGAGTTTTGATTTGAGACATCTATGGCATTATAAAATCATAATCACCCAAAAAGAATTCAAATAGCCATGTGTTAAAGGGATAGTAATACTTCATTATTACTATCCCCCATGTTGTAGCCCTTAATGTTCTGAATTCAACTATGCCAGCGGCATCTCTCAAACCTTTATGGTTTGAGAGATATCCACTTTCAGAGTTCCCTCTTTTTGCCTTTCCCCTGATGTCAGCATTCTATCTGACAGCAGGGAAATCCGGTCCCGGGACCGGCGGCGGCTCTGCAGCAGTGCGGAGATCTTGTAATAGAAACAGAAATCATTCACTAAAATGGTCTTCTATGTGTGCCTGGTTTGCAAGCAACATCCAGCCATATACCAATTGTTGGATTATAACTGCTGGAAAAGATGACGTAGTGCAACTGCTAGAGGGACACAGGTTGCCCAACCCTGGTGTTACTACTTCAATCCACAAGACCAGAGCTGGGACTAGAAAAATCCTAGACAGCAACATATCCTAAACTGCAGTGTGTTTTAGATGTAAAGAGAAGGAATGCTTGCAGATTTGTTAAAGAGAGCGACATGACTACGGTGATGGATTAGCTAAACAAAGGAGCCTTTGATCTACTAAAATCCCGGGATTCAGCCAAGCATATCCCCCCTAATCTTCTGTAAGAGTGCCAAGGTCTGAACAAAACAATCACTGGTATTTAAAGAAAAGTAATTTTTTAACCCCTTCAGGGCCATGTAAAAGGTCACATTTCCTACTACAGGCCTTATGTTAAAAAGAAAAGTTGAGAAATTCTAGATTAAACAAAAATGCACTTTGTTCCATACTTTGCCATTATAACAGCTAAACAAACAAGCAAAGTAACACAGAACTTAACCCCTTAAGGACCCATGACGGTCCAGGACCATCATGGGTTGTTTTATCCTTAACGACGTGCCGTACTATGACCGTCATGGTCCTTGAAATACTCAAGGACCGATGACAGTCATAGTACATCGCATACTTTTTACTTACAGAGCTCTATCGGGAGCGCTGTAAGTAAAAATAGGGCCTGAAATTGACCACTCCAAGATCGGAGCGATCTCTATCAGGCCCCATAATGACGCGCCGATACACGCGACAGGTCACGTGTACTGGAGCGTCCACGTGGTTCAATGCGGTCCTTATGGGATGGAAACGTCCCAGGACCGCCGGTCGTTAAGGGGTTAAGGACCCATGACGGTCCTGGACCATCATGGAATTCCGGGCTCCCAGCGTGGCTGCACACCGTTCGGGGAGCCCGGAAGCAGATGTCGCAAAAAGGTCCGTGGTCCTTAGGTGACAGCCGCATCGGCCATCCTTAAGGGGTTAATGTGTTAAGAGTGCAAGTGTTTGACAGCCTCAATATTTAATTCACTTATGTCACTGTACACAGATATAGCCCTTTATAAACATTTGTATTCCCACAACATTATAGAACAAACAATTCCATGTGCAATATTTGCTAGTTTTAAGTAACTGAATATATTATTTTTGCAAATTAAATGAAAATCATCAGTATGACTGTCTATCTCAGTGTTGCCCAAACCTGTCATCAGGTCCCCCAGTGGTGCAGGGGGTTCCAGGATCTCCTCACATGAACACAGTTGAATCAAACAATCAAGCAATCAGTGGTTCAATCATTCTGGAGGATCTACCTAGGTTAATGACGTTCACTTGTGTTTAAAGGGTTAGTAATGTCCAATCATGATCTTATGCTGTGTCATGAATTTAAAAAAAAATAAATTATGTGGAGCAAATTCTATCTCTCAAACCTTTATGGTTTGAGAGATATTCACCCCTAAAGTTCCCCCTCCCTCATCTCAGCTGTAAAGCTGATAGGAGATCCATGTCAGCCGACTCGAGGCAGCTCTCATCAGAGCCGAAATAGGGATATTTGAAAAGAACTACTTCATTGGAACTGTCTACAAAGTGTGCTTGAAAACCAGGCACACTTTGTAGACCGTTCCAATGAAATAATTATTTTTAAATATAGCTATTTCGGCTCTGCTGAAGAGCCACCGGCTGGTCCTAGGACCGGGATCTCCTGCTGTCAGTAAAGTACTGATGTCAAGAGAAGGGGAGGGAGGGAAGGAACTTTAGCAGCAAATATCTCTCAAACCATACAGGTTTGAGAGATGGGATTTGTTCCACAGAATTTTTTTTTTTTTTAAATCTACAACACAGCATAACATTATGATTAGACATTACTAACCCTTTAAATGAGGAAAATGAATACATGCACATGGGCAGAATAAGAACACGTTTTTACCCCTTAACACCCGAGACGTACATGTACGTCCCGAGCGGATGTCCCAGGTGGACAGAGGACGTACACGTACATCCCGGAAGTCATTCAGTAGAATGAAAAAAAAAATGTTCGGCAGGCATTAAGTGCCGCTAAGGGGTTAAGAGCCCCTGGTCTAGCTGTCTATGTCTCAGAAATCTGATGGCAAATCCCTGTGTTGTTAGCAGACACAACTGTTTCTAGGACCAAGGGAGAAACAGAGACAGCTCAGGAGGTGACAAAAACAAAACATAAGTTTTGCCCAATTCAGATCTAATAAATAATTCATTAAAGTAAGTGACATATCAGTGCTAGTGTGCAAAGAGCTAAATATAAAGAGAAACACCGAATTTGTTGTCAGGCAAGAAACAATTGGCTCATCTAGTATGCCCATTTTACTATGTATGTAAAAAGCTCAGGTTTATTTAAAGGGATAGTAATTCTTAAAATGGAAAAATAAATATGATGCTGGTCTATCCCCCTGAGTAAAACAAGAGCACTCCCATTGCTGAAATGTGTTTTCTTAAAAAGTTATGACAGCTCAAACTTGAATTTTTACGTGTAGTATCACAAAGGCCTGAAACTGCACAGTGGAGCTATTTCTACACCATCCTATGGACAGCTCTGGTTATTTTACCATACATCTCCATAGGATGGTGTAGCAACAGTACCACTGTAAAACTACATCTTAAAAATTCAAGTTTGGTCTCTAATACATTTTGAATAAAACACCTCAACAGTGGAAGTACCATTGTTTTATTCAGGAGGATAAACCCTATAACATTTTTTTTTACATTTTAAGTATTACTATCCCTTTAATGTTTACAAGAACCATATATCAGTCCCAAGATATGGTAAACACATTTACCATTTTAGCCCCTATCACATCAACAGGGAGCAGGGTTGGAAAAATATCAATGAGGATCACCAGTCAAAGATCAATAACATAGGATTTAAAAAAAATACATACAATCCATTTTGGATCATCAATTTAGGATCGATCTAAGCACATTTTTGTGGATTTTTCTAAATGTAATTATGTTTTGACTGAATAAAAAGTTTTAATTAAAATTCATAATCCACTGATGCACATTTTAATTGATAGATTAAAAACACAACAGGCATGTGGTTCTCCACTTCCACCTAATTGAAGGCGATGGGCCTTATTCCTCAGCTAAAGAGGCTCTGTTCTGGAGCAACCCTACTGCACTACATGGGACAAATGAAAATTCCACAAATCCTCATTGATTTAAACCCCATTAGCGCTAAAGAGCTCTCCAGCGCATTACTATGCAATGTGTTGGAGACCTCTCAAATATTCAAGGGGTTAAAATGACAATTTAAGTTAAAAGGAATTATACTTTATCTATAGAAGTGAGTATACACCATTTTATGACATCAAATGCAAAAATTTGCAATTTTATTATAAGGCAACAGTAGTGATGAGAAATACATTTTTTTATTGTTGTGTCTGCCATCTTCACCTATTTTTTCATGCCTGTCAGTAATCTCCCTGGAGCTCTGTTTTCAGAGAACTTTTGAGACTGTTAATGTAGGGATAGTGGTACAATGTGACATTACCCCTGCAGCACTGATAGCTCTGTGCGCTGTATTTAAGACTGTGTACATCAATTTCTAATGTAGGGACAGTGATACCTATTTTCACAGTCTGACATAAAGCTTTCTACTAAAGGAGATCCAGGGGTGGCATTAAACAAATAAATAGTACAGACCATTTGAGTTTACATATTATGCACTTATAGAACATGTTAAGTCAAAAAGTAAGTTTATTGTCACTTTAATTCTTAGCCTTACTACACTGATGCAAACAATAGAATGTATGAATCTACCTGTGAGAAAGTCACTGAGTCAGTTAGGATGTCTGGGAAAGCTCTGCCACGATACCTCATCAGTCTGTTTTTTTGTTTTGTTTATTGTTAGAAAGAAGAGCACGGATACAAGTCACATGCCTTCTCTAGAATAATGATGTCTAAGCAAACAAAAAAGAGAAATTTACTCACCAACATTTCTATTTCCTCTGTGTCCCTCCACGGCAATAGAGTGGGCATTGTCTCCGCCCCCCAGCTGGTAGGACCAACCAGTCGCTTTAAGTGTCCCCCCTGTGGACTCAATCATCAGCTATTTTCTTAACAAAGCTAATAAATAGAATAACTATATTAGTACAACATTAGGGTCGGGTGTACCGTGGAGGGACACAGAAGAAATAGAAATGTCGGTGAGTAAATTTCCCCTTTTCTTCTGTGTCCACTCCACGGCAATACAGTGGGTCATACCCAAGCAGTATGCAGAAGGGAGGGGAAATTTACATGGGCAGATAAAGCATACACCCAAGCACAATACCAGAGTGTAATAAGTATATTAACCATACTACCATTACAATGGAACAACTGCTTGTAGGACCTTCCTCCCGTATCTGGCATCGGCTGAAGCCTGAACGTCTAGTTTATAATGCTTGATAAATGTAGATATTGAAGTCCATGTGGCAGCTTTTCAAATATCTTGAGGATGCATCTGCCTTACTGGCCCATGAGGCTAACATGGCTCTCATGGAATGGGCTTTAATTTTTATAGGTGGTTGAATTCCGGCATCCTGATATGCTATCTTAATGCAGTCTCTAATCCACCTGCTGATGGAAGCCTTAGTGGCTGCTTTCCCCTTGTATTTACCAAAGTGATGTACAAATAGGAAATCTGAGGTTCTGAATTTCTTAGTTCTGTCCAGGTAGTAGGATATACATCTCACGAGGTCTGGGTTGTGAAATTTCCTTTCCTTCCCTGAAGAGGGGTTAGGACAGAATGAGGGCAGAACTATGTCCTGGTTGATGTGAAAATCCGACACCACTTTTGATCTGAAAGAAGGACGAGTTCTGAGGACCACTTTATCTTGATGAAAGATAATGTATGAAGATTTGCAAGATAAAGCTTGTAATTCACCCACTCTCCTTGCTGAGGTGATGGCAGTGAGAAAAAGAGGATTTTAGTCTTACCTGTTAAATCCTTTTCTCTTAGTCCATACAGGTTACTTGGAACTCTGGGTAGGTGATCCACCCCTTTAAGTAGGAAGGAACAATTCTAGAATTGTATACAGGAGGTGCAGCTGACCTTTGCTCCTTGGCTGCAGCTAGCCAACCAGCTCCAGTAAGATTTGAGACACTATTAACTAGATACTAGAAGGGAAAGAAGACTCCTGTGAGCATGACCCCGAAGGACCCCCGCGGTTTGCCACAGGACAGCTAAGCATGGTCCCCTGACAAGGTGGGAGACCAGTAACCTAAATGGACTAAAAGAAAAGGATTTAACAGGTAAGACTAAAATCCTCTATTCTCTGTCATCCAATACAGTTTACTGGTAACTCTGGGATGTCCAACCATTGAGTTTCCCAGTAAAGCAAGGACCAGATGCAAGGCACCCAAAGTTATCAGAGCAGACAGGAACCATCAGATCAGAGATAGCCCAACAACAAGGGAGTGTCAACGGACACTGAATAGGGGTACAACACCCCAGCTGTTACACAGCACACTGAACTAGAGCCAACAGGGCTCAAAGTGAAGGAAGCACCAAGAAACGAAGAAGATCCTAGAGAGGCAGGACTGCCTCCAGGATCTTCCTCCCAAAACTGGCGTCAACCTATGTCAGCACATCAACACAGTAATGCTTCAAAAAGGTGTGCACAGACAACCAAGTGGCAGCCTTGCACAACTGATCTGCGGAGGCCTGATTCTTGTAAGCTCAAGAAGCCCCAATAGATCTAGTAGAATGAGCCATGACCCGAAAGGGAACAGGCTTCTTCCTGAGCTTGTTAGCCATACGAATAGTGGACTTGATCCAGGATGCAATAGTCACTTTGGATGCAGGTCTTCCTGCCCTGGGACCCTCAGGAATGACGACCAGCGTGTCGGATTGCCTGACAGACTCAGTGCGATGGACATAAAACGTGAGACAGCGCACCACATCTAACAAGTGGAGATCCCTCTCCTTGTCAGAGGTAGGGTCAGGGCAGAAAGAAGGCATCACAATTTCCTGATTGATGTGGAACTCTGAAACCACCTTCGGGAAAAACTCCTGAGAAGTGTGAAACACAGCCTTGTGCTTGTGAAACACCAAAAAGGGTGGTTTACAGGACAGAGCATGAAACTACGCGACACGGCGAACATAGATGATCTCCAGGAGAAGGGCCATTTTCCATGTTAACATGCGTAGAGGAATGGCAGCCAAAGACTCAAAGGGAGGGCGCCCAAAATCAAGTTAAGATCCCATGGAGGAGCGGGATTCTTAAAGACAGGACGAATATGAGCAACACCCTGAAGGAAAACCTTGACATCAGGAAGAATGGCAATGCGCTTCTGAAAGAAAACAGAGAGAGCAGAAGTCTAAACCTTAAGAGAACTCAGACTGAGACACACATCCACACCGTCCTGCAAGGCGGCCAGGACCGTAGGCAGATCAAATTCCTGAGACAGGTCCCTATCAGCACACCAAGATAGAAAGGTCGACCAGACACGATGGTAGGCCTTAGAAGAAACAGGTTTGCGGGCACTAAGCAGAGTAGCCACCACACCAGAAGAAAAACCTCTCTTCAGTATTGGGGATTCAATTTCCAAGTCATCAAAACTAGACGATGAACATCCTCCTTCCACAGTAGAAGATTCGGACGGCAAGGGAGCCGAAATGTCTCCGCCACTGACAGATCCAGAAGCTCTGGAAACCAAGCCTGTCGAGGCCAGTACGGAGCAATCAGAATGACTGGGCAGAGTTCTAGTCTCAATTTCCGCAACACCCTGTGCAACATGGGGAGGGGAGGAAAGATGTAAGCCAGAGGAAATAACCAAGGAATGGATATGGCATCCGCCGCTATAGCTAGAGGATCCCTCCAAAGAGAGCAGAACCTCGAAACCTTCCTGTTGTGTCTTGTTGTCATCAGGTCAATGCAAGGAAGACCCCACTTCTCAACGACTCGCCGTTGTCCACTGTGTGTCGACTGAGGGAGTCTGCCATTACGTTATCTACGCTAGGAATATGCACTGTGGATATGGCAGGAACGTGTTCTTCTGCCCAGGACAAAATAGCCTTGACCTCTAACCAAGCGGTGAGACTTCTTGTTCCACCCAGCTTGTTGATGTAAGCCACAGACATGGTGTTGTTGGACTGTACCCGGACTGGGCAGTCTTTCAGCTGGGGTGTCTAGTGATGAAGGGCATGAAATATCACCTGAAGCTCCAACACGTTGATGGGGAGGAGAGATTCCTCCGGAGACCACCGACCCTGAGCTATCAGGTGACCCCGGACCGCTCCCCAGCTGGAGAGGCTGGTATCTGTTGTCACCGTGGTCCAGAAGCATACTAGGAACGGCTTGCCCTTCAGCAGATTGGAGAGGTCGAGTCACCATGACAAACTCAGTTCCACATGAAGAGGAAGGGATACTGATGTCTTCAGAAGGTCCGGCTAACTCTTGCACACCTGGATCGCAAACTTCTGGAGTTCCCTGGTGTGAGCCATGGCAAATGGGACCGCTTCTATGGTGGAGATGAATTTGCCCACTAGAGAGGACAGCTTCTTGGCTGGAACTGGATCTTGAGCCAGAACAGCAGAAACCCTGTGGGTGATCTGGTGAGCCATCTCTTCTGTGAGAAACACTACGATCTGCTAAGAGTCTAAGAGAAGGCCCAGGAAAAGCAGACACTGGGATGGGACAAGATCCGACTTGTCCATGTTAACGATCCACCCGTGATGGTGAGTGCATGAATGCAGTCCTGAACCTGCTAATGAAGAAGTTCCGAAGAAGGTGCCTTCAGAAGCAGGTCATCCATGTACGGAGTGACTCTGATGCTGTTCTGATGGAGGACGGACACTAAGGCTCCCAGGACACGATTGAAGACTTGAGGAGCTGTAGTCAGACCAAAAGGAAGAGCTGGTCACAGACAAATCTGAGATACTACCGGCTCTCTGGATGAATGTCGATGTATAGATACGCATCCTTAAGATCCAGAAAGGCAAGAAATTCCCGCAGGGACATAGCAGCAATCACTGTCCTTAGGAACTCCTGGTGATAATGAGTCCTGATGAGGAAGGAATTGAGATCCTTCAAATCCAAAATGGGACGACAACCGCCGTCCTTCTTGGAGACCACAAAGAGGTTTGAGTAAAAACCCATACCTCTGTCCTGAACAGGAACCAGCTCTAGGACATCCTTGTCCAGAAGGGCCTGTATAGTGCCACTGAACAGACAGCGTTTCTCTGCGCCCTGGGGTGTATGAGAAGGAGAAAAGCGAAAAGGAGGAAGAGAGCCGAAAGGGATCCTGTACCCTTCCGCCACCACCTGTAAAACAGATGGGTCCACCACTGAATCCTCCCAGATGCTGTGGTAGTGACTCAGACGGCCATCCACAGCAGAGTGGGGACCTGGGTTCGGTGAGTCATGCCGAAGAAGGCTTGGAAGCCTTAGGCTTGGAGGAGACCTTGGGCTTCCATTGCTGTTTGGGCTTGGAGGAGGCACGTGGAGCTGAGGGAAGTGTCTGGTTCGCCGGACGTGTCTCAGTCTGACAGGTACGAAAAAACCGATTACACTTGAGAGGCGTTTTCTTCCTGGGGACCAAAGGCAGAAGTGTACTTTTATCCCCTGTGGCTTCTCTAATCAGAATCTTAAGATCTGGCCCAAACAATGACATGCCTTGAAAAGGCAAGGAGAGCGAGGCGTTCTTAGAAGCGGTGTCAGCAGACCAGACCTTGAGCCAAAGAGCTCGTCTGGAAACCACAGACCTGGTGGAAACCCTAGCCACCAAAAGGATGGCATCAAATAAGGAAGCAGAAACATAGTGCTGGGCCTCAGAAATGCTGGCAAGAAGGCACAACATATCCGAAGTAGGAGCACCCTGATGGACAGCCAGGGTGAGTTGTTCAGTCCAGACCGCAATAGCCCAGTTAACCCATGCCACAGGGAATGCTGGACGCATGGCGGTACCAGCAGTGGCAAAAATGGACTTGAGGGAAACCTCAATTTGTCAGTCCAGTCTTTCAGAGCGGAGGCGTCAGAAACTGGCAAGGCAGTAGAATTAGATAGCCTGGAAAAGGAGCATCCACTTTGGGGGGATGAAACCACTGAGCAAGCACCGCCTCAGAAAAGGAGTAAAGCTTGGCAAATTTCTTGGAAACAGAATGTTTCCTGTCCAGGGATTTCCACTCAGACACAAGGCGGTCAAGAGTGGGGTTAGGTGGAAAACAAGTAAGGGGCTTTAAAGGCTCCTGAAACACATCAGAGGGACCTGAAGAAACCTCCTGAACTAAGGGAATGTTTAGGGTAGTCAAGACAGCCCTGATCAGGCCCTTAGCCAAGGGCTCAGGATCAGCCTCAAAGGGGTCCCCAAAAAATTGAGAGGAGCCCACAGCAGAACATTCCTCAACATCTGAATCCACTAACAGTTCCTCCTCAGAGGAATCGGATATGTCAGGTACTCCCTGCGGTTTAGGCAGGGAAGATTTGACTGAAGAGGGGGTCTGCCATGAATGGAAGGCCCCCTGTAACAGGGATGGAAAGAGTTGCAATGTAGACCGGAGGTCCTTAGTAGCAGCCTTGAACTCTTGCACCCAAACTGGCTCTAATGCATGGCTGGAGGTCTCTGGAAGAGACTCGGGGACATCAGAACATGCTCTAGGTAACCCTGAATGACATGAGGAGCAATGCGCAATAGGGGACAAGGAGACCCCAGCGTCCTTAGTCATAGGCCTGACCCCAAGGTCCAACAGGTTAGACATTCTCAGAGTGTCAAAAATGTTATAGTATAAAGAATTACCCAATTACAGTGTGTAAGATTAAAGTTTCACCCCAGAAATCGCTAAAATACACTTATCTGGCAGGCGCAGGGTTAATCTGCAAAGGAGAGGACAGTCCAAGCCCTGCGTAGGATACTCAAGCTAGAAAAGGCACAAAATTGCTGCCGTGGCGGGAGCCAATCAGAAACGAGCACACAAAGCAAGCACTCATGGGAAATGTAGTTTTCCCAGAAAAAGTATCCCAACAGTGCCCGAAGCTCCCTGAGCCCTCCAACACACTAGAAACATGAACCGGGTGATAGAGCAAGGGCAGACAATAAAATTAACCATATCTGAAGTCGCTAGGTGGAGCGGTTGAAGAGATATGTCCCAAACTGTACAGTCCCATAGGAGTGAATGGCGCAATGGCATCTATGCGGTAAGGCGCTCCAGAACTTACATTTTGCAAAGCTGAAAAGTAAAAAATAAAAGTACATGAAACATCACTAGAACATGTTAGGAGACCCAGAAAACACTGAACCCAAAGTGTCAATACCCCCCCCAAAGATGCAAAACCAGCAGCTAGAGGGTTACAGTACCACATAAACCTGCTCCAAAACAATCAAGACATACAGATAGACCCAATGAGTGCAGGAGTGTGCAATAGGAACTCCAAAGGAAAAAAACCCTGTGCGGAGGGGCACTGTGAAACATGTGGACCTGCAGCACTCAAAGGGTTGCTCACCTTTCCTGCAGATCTTCTGTCTTCAGACTACCATGTATTAAGAAGAAGCCACGGTGGGCAACTCCTGAGGAAAGAACTTGAACCCAAGATTTTGCCCCCAGGGCTTAAGGTCCACAAAAAGCACCCGGTTACTGAGCTAGCCACATCTAAGGGCATTGTCAGTTATGTTTATCCACCTGATGGTGGTATTCAATTTCTAAAAGAAAAATAAAAACATTTCTAAAACTACAGCAGAACTATTTTCTTGCCTGTGTCTTCACCAAGGAACAAATCTTACTGGAGCTGGTTGGCTAGCTGCAGCCAGGGAGGGAAGGTAGGCTACACCCCCTGCATGCAATTCTAGAATTGTTCCTGCCTATTTAAAGGGGCAGATCGCCTACCCAGAGTTACCAGTAACCTGTATTGGACGACAGAGAAAGCTGTTTTAATTGAAAGATTTTTAATAGGAATTTGATGCAAAGATTCAGATACTGAAAGTTGTTTTAAAACTAGGTTCAAATCGCAAGGCGGGATGACTTCTCTGATGGTAGGTCTTGCTTTAGTTAAGGCAGTAATAAATCCCTTAACTATATGTTCCTCACAAAACTGTGTTGCTAGAATGGCTGATAAGGCTGACAACTGCACTTTCAGTGAAGAAGGTTTTAACCCCAAGGTCAAAACCTCTCTGAAGGAAATCCAATATTACAGTAGCAGAAATATCTTCTCTGGTAATACTATTCTGTAGACACCAAGTTCTAAAAGTTTTCCAAGTGTGGCAATAAATCTTTGAAGTAGATGGTTTTCTCCCACTTATGATTGTATTAATGACTTTGTTTGATAGCCCCTTTAAGCGTAACAACTGCCATTCAGCTACCAGGCTGTCAGTTTCCAAAAGGCTGGATTGGGGTGAAGAACTGGCCCTTGTGACAAAAGATCGTGTACTACTGGGATCGGCAATGGAGGAGCTATTAGCATTTGAATTAGGTGAGACTACCAGACCCTTCTTGGCCAATCTGGCACAATCATTATTACGTACTCCTTTTTTATTCTTATTTTCCTGAAGACATCGGCGATGACTGGAATTGGAGGGAATATGTAAGCCAACTTGAATGCCCATTTCTCTTTTAGGGCATCCTGTCCCAGGGCTTTCGCGTCCTTCCAACGTGAGAAGTACTGATTGCATTTTGCGTTGGCTGCTGAGGCCATGAGATCTACTTCTGGAAATCCCCATTTTGCGGAGATTTTCTGAAATATTGAGGGTTTCAGAGACCATTCACTCTGGTCTATGAATATCATGCTGAGATAATCCGCTTGGACATTTAGGTGTCCCGATATGTGGGATGCTGATATGCATAGAAGATTTTGTTCTGCCCAAGTCAGGACTTTTGCTGTTTCTCTCATCAGGTTTCTGCTCCTAGTGCCTCCTTGATTTCTTAAGTATATTACCATGGCTTGATTGTCTGACCTTACAAATCCTGCTTTTCCCTGTAGATGGTCTTTTAGCTGCATCAGTGCTCTTCTGAGTGCTCTCATCTCTAGGATATTTATGTGCAGCTTCTGCTCTACTGGAGACCACGTCCCCTGAACTGATACAGACTTCCAAACTGCTCCCCATCTGGTTAGACTGGCATCTGTGTTCAGTATTTGCCATTTTAGTTCTAGCAGTGGGCGTCCTTCTGTCATGCCAAGGCATGAGTTGTCCCTTTGGGTTGTATAATTTGTTTGTTTGCTGACCTGTATGTTATTCAAAGTGCACCAGTCCTAGGCCATAAAATTAGCTGAGTAGATAACATCACCAGAAACTAAATGAGTAAATCACCGGAGCAGAACAGTGTCATAAACTATATCGGACCCTCTGCAATGATGGTTTTCATCCAGGCGACAGTCAAATATGAAATAGGAAGAACGTATATATATTAGTGTAAATTGTTTCGATACAAATATATATCCAGAATGCCCATGTTTTACCCTTCTGGTGGGTAACAAACATGCCAGGGGGAGGTGTTCCTGCTATGAGTTACAAGAATCGCCACTGTGCAACCAGTTAGACCCAGCATGTTTGGTGTCCAGATATTCACACAGATATGAGGAATATGATTATTATAACATTATAGAGGTGTGCTGTGGGTTGCATGTTTTGGGAAGCCTTATGATTTTTCAGGTAGAACTCTGCAGTAGCATCACTGACAGGTCTGATTGAGTGGGCTGTAAGTGGTCAGGCCAGACCCCTGACCTTCCCAGGTAACACCCAGGGGGTCTGGCCTCTTAGAAGCAACTGTGGACTCCTACTTAATATGGGTTTTTGGATAAAAACAGTGATTTTTTTTTTTTGTAACAGAAGGGGGATATACCATCAGAAGTTCCCAAGGACTCTTAAAATATCAGTAATTGTATTTAAGGATTTCTTGCGTTTCTCCCATTTTATTTTATGGACTGTTCTGCCAATGTATAATCTTTATTTGGGTATGTCCCTTATTTCTGTATTTTTGTAACCAGCACTGTGAAGCCTTTTTTCAGATTAAATGTTCAATTAATCAGCTCTTGTCTCTGTTCTCTAACATGAACTCACTACTCTGAAGGAAGCTCAATTAGAACACGCTATTAATGGTTTAAGTTTAAATGTTGATTATTAAGGTGATTTTATACTGTAATTCTGTTGTGTTTGGGGTAACCTAAGACACCAAGATATAAAGTCTTCAAGGTGGCAGCGAATTGTAGTACTGGGGTGATAGTGCAGGAAGGATTTCAGGGGTTAATTTGGTGGTTACTAGGAATAGTAACAGGTAACCAGGGGTCTGGTATTGTTAACCCTTTCACTCCCACACTCTCCCCACTGTCTCAGCAGGGCCTATAGCCTTCGCTTGTGACACCTCTTAAATTCTTTGTGTTTGACCACCCAAGAGTTCCCTCTTTGTTGCTGGTAACACTGGTATCTTTTGTAATTTGTTGTGATGGTCTTTGTTCCAGAAGGTCAGAAAGTTCTCTTGAATGGCTCTTAGATGGAAACGAGACCAGGGCAGGATCTGAGTAGTAGAGGTCATTTTCTCTATTAGAACCATGAAGTCCTGAGCATTGGGGCTCTTTAAAAGTCTGAAGGATTTGACATGATTTGAGATCTTCTTCATTCTGTCCTCTGATAAAGAGGCTCACATCTTTTGTGTGTTGAAGCAAATTCCTAGAAAAACAATCTGTTCTGGATTTAGGTGGCTCTTTTTCTGTCAGGCCGCCCGCCGCAGACTAAACACCCACCGCACATATACTAGTGCAGCAGGTGGCTCCTACCTTGTAGCCGTCCAACACGGCAGTCACCTCTCCTGGCTCCCCGCTGTTCTCCACATACAGCTGCAATCGGGCGGCTCCCGCCTCTCAGCCGCCCATCACGGTGGCCACCTCTTCCTGCTCCCCGCTGCTCTCCACTAGCCAGTGGCCGCCCAGCACGCCACAGCAGAGGGTCAGAACGCGCACACATTCAAGCTCTATTGTGTGCGCGTCCTGCTAGTGGCAATAAAGAATCCCAGGAGTTGCTATGGCAATGCGGCGTTCGGCTCCGCCCACCTACTACCTCAACACACCCCCAGTCTAGCCTATAAAAGCCCAGAGCTCACTAAGGGCTTTGCTCAGTTACACTGTGCTTACCAAGGTGTTCAGTCGCCTCTTGTCTGCTCCTTCCCCAGTCTTAGAGCCGGTTCTGACCTTTGACCTCCTTATTCTCTGGCTCCCTACCAGGTTCAGCTCTCTGGTATACTGACCTCAGCTTAACCCTTGTACTCCGCTGCTCTCTGGTATCCTGACCTCGGCTTGACCATTTAGACTTCGCTGCTCTCTGGTATCCTGACCTTGGCTTGACCATCTGGACTCTGCTGCTCTCTGGTGTCCTGACCTCGGCTTGACCATCTGGACTCCGCTGCTCTCTGGTATCCTGACCTTAGCTTGACCCTTGAACTCCGCTGCTCTCCTGTATCCAGACCCCTGCTTGGCCAACGGACCTTCTCCCACTTTCCTGTTGCCCATGCTCGCAGTCTACTCTATGAAGGGGTCTATAATTTGGCTCAGTCCTCTTCCTGTGTGCTGCCTCAGCAAGGGTGACAACTTGCTTCTGGTTTCATCCAGCCTAGACTGAAGAGATGTTGTAGTGTTCAAGTGGTATGCTTCTGGGCCATTTGATACGAAGGGGCCACTATCAGGATGTCGTCAAGATAGGAGGGTGTAACAGCTATCCCATTTCTTAAAATCTGAAGAGATACAGCCAAGGCTTTCGTGAAGACCCTTGGAGCAGAGGAGAGACCAAAAGGCATGCCTCTGAATTGAAAATTATCTTTCCCGATTGCGAATCTTAGAAATTTCCTGTGGCTGGGTCTGATGAGAATGTGGTGGTAAGCATCATGAAGATCGATGGATGACAGAAAGCATTCCCTGTGTATGGCCTTCATCACTAAGGCAGGAGTCTCCATCTTGAATTATGAGGTCTTTGTAAAACTGTTCACAAATTTTAAATCCAGGATTGTTCTGTATTTTCCTGAAGATTTTGGGACTAAGAACAGGATTGCGTAAATCCCCTGTCTTAGCTGGCAGTGAGGTACCCTCTGTATCACTTTTGCCCTCAATACATCTTCTACTGATCTGGTCGTGGCCATTTCCTTGATTGTGGCTGAGGGAATCTTGGATCTGATAAATATTCTTTTGTATGGGACAGTTGAAAATACTAGCGGATACCCCATCTCCACTGTCTGTAGAACCCACTGGTCTGGGCATAGATGTGTCCAGGCTGTGGAGAATAGAGTTAGTCTGCCCCCGACTAACTGTGGAGATGGGGCCCACTGAACTTCATTGATATTCCTTCTTGAACTGGACCAGCTCTCGGAGTGTTGGCCTGTCTGGGCTGATCCAGAGAGTGTTGAGACTGGAATTTTCTGGAGTCACGAAAGGAAGTTTTCCTGGAGCGTAAGGATATGTTCCTAAAATGTTTTGGAGATCTACTTTCTTGAGGTAAAAAGGAACTCTTACCGCCAGATGAGCGGACCAAAAAGTAGGTTGCCTGAAAAAGGTAGTGTAATCAATTTTGATGAGGTATCCACACCCCAGGACCTAATCCATAGGGCCCTACAGACATAGCTGATGATTTTGCCAATAAATTATATCTAAGGATGAATCGCAGGTATAGCTAGAAGCTTCCTTAATAAAAGCTACTTCCTTAAGCAATTTATTCCTGGACATGGGAGAATCAATTTTGTCTTCCAGATCAGATAGCCATATCCTCATTGCTCTGGAAAGACAAGCCATGGCTGTGGCTGCCTTTAAAATTTTGGCCCAGCAGGACAAACTGCCTCTTAAGGACGGTCTCCATTTTCCTGTCCATTGGGTCTCCGAGGGAGGACCCATCTTCCATGGACAATGTGGTCTTCCTGGCCAACTGAGCAACCACTATGTCAGTTTTTGGTGGGGATATCCAGGGTAATACTTCTGAATCGTCAAAAGGGTACATTTTCAGAAAACGTTTAGACAGGGAATATCTTCTGTCAACTTTATCCCATTCTGCTTTAACCAATGAATGAACAGAGGAATGAATAGGGAAAACAGAGGTCCCCTTTTTGTTACCAATGAATGCAGTATCCATAGTATCTAATTGTTTCTGTGTATCATTAAGAGATAAAGATTTACGCATAAGCTTTATTAGAATATCAATTTTATCAATATTAAAAGAGGTGGATTCCTCTGAGACTTCTCGATCCTCCTCAGAAGAATAGACTGAGTTTAAGTCTTGAATACTAAAAACATCTTCATGTGTTCCTGAACGAACAAACGGACCTTCATCTGTGTCATCAACCCGGGGCCTTTTCCTTGAGGCTGGACCTTGTTGGATAGATGAAAAGGTTTCTGTCATAGAAAATCCTGGAAATGTGAGGGTATATCCTGACCTGCTGCTTGTCTGAAGCATTCTGCGCAAAGTTTAGTGTTGTCATCAGGGGAAAGGGAAGCATCACATCCAGAACAAACTCTAATTATTTGGCCTTGATCTTCATCAGAGGAGGCAATTTTATCTTTCCCACCAGATTTAGACATAGCAAGAAATAGGCACAATAATGCAGCAAACAAAGAAACAAATGAGAAAAGGTTAATATAAGAATATATAAATAAAGTATCCCTCAGGATATTACTCACAGACCTGCTTAAGAAGTCTTCCCCCATGGCGACCTTATATGCTATGGCCGCGGATAGTGTGTGTTCCAACTCTGGAACATGTTAGTGACATTATTTGGCGCCTCCAGGACCGAGGTATTCTAGGCTTGCCGCTGGAGCACGATGCAGCTATGAAGAGGAATCGGCTGTGGGCTGGCAATAATCTCCCAAGCTCCACCACCGCAATCGGTAGCGTTGGGAGTAGTGCAAATCAATAAAAGGGGAAGATGCTTGTCCTTGGAACGGCTTTAAAAAGCGGACGAAGCAACAAGGAAGCAAGGTAGGAAAAAATGCTGCAAAAATATAAAAATAAGGTAGGAAGAAGATACATCCGTCCTCCAGCTTGTAGAACCAGCAAAATAACTCATGATTGAGTCCACAGGGGGGACACTTGAAGCGATTGGTTGGTCCTAACAGCTGGGGGGCGGAGACAATGACCATTCTATTGCCATGGAGTTTACACAGAAGAAATTAGGCTTGTAACAAAGTTATTTTTGACAGAAAACTCAGTTTACAGACAGTTTTTCTTATTTGTTTTCCTTTAAAGGAGTGTGACTTAACCAATTACCTCTATGGATTAATTCTGTGGAGATGGGTTCTCCAAAATTAATCTTAGTTAGTAATGAATATCATTTTCAGGGAGGCAGACATGATTCTTTCTTGACAGACTTCAGGACTACAGACTCCTGCCACTGGCACCATGCCCATGATGTACTCTACTAAATAAAGATCAGTTTGGGGAACCACACCACACAGAACTGATTCACAGAGGCCATTATGATTTTCTATCCAGATGAAGGTAAGTAGGAGGTGGTTGTTATTAGATGTCATACTGGTCCTGTTGCTACTTTGTGTAAGGCATTTTAGGAAAAAAAAAAGCAAAAATAATGTAACCTAAGCTCTTATAGACCGGCTCAAATATATACAAAGGACTTACCATCTCTGTGAAGCCATATCTTTTTCTGACGGTAAAGCAGGAGTTTATTGTGCACATATGGAAGAAGAAACTTGATGCACCAGCTCTCTACACCCAGCTTGTTTTCTACCAAAACTATAGGACTGCGGTTATACCTGGCTTCAGGGCATGGGATTAGTCCAATTTCATCTCTATGGAGCAAACAAAGAATACCAATTAGCCTGTTCAAAGCTTTTAAAAAGTGAAGAAATAGATATGCTTATGTGAAAATATGGACTAGAAAAAACACTGGTAATAAAATAATCTATTGTGTTGTTATTTCCATTACATTAAGTTTAGTAGTTCTAATGGTATTTAAGTGGACATTATGAGGAGTGTGTGCATTGCTTCACAATGTGTTACAAACTGCTCTGTTCCTTAAAGGGTTAAATGTCATATGCATGAGGGAGAGGAAGATGGCCACATCTTCAATCACTCCGAACATTGCCTGCCTTAATGGTATAAAATTACTGGATTTCTCTCACTGCTCTGGTTCCCTAAATGTTCCATTTATTCCTCAAAGCTTACGGATGAGGCATATGGCAAAATAAGGGCAAGCGGAGGTATGTTATGAACAAGTTCCACAGAGACTATGATGGGGACTTGCAAGCCTCACCACAATATATACTGGTGACATCGTTTTATTGAGCAAATTTAACGTTATGTTACAAACAGGTAAACAGTTTGTCTGTAGATTAAGTGCTATCTGTGAGATTGGGCAGAAAGGCAATGCTCTTGAAAGCAAGAAGGACTACTTGGTCTGTCTTATTATTGCACACAAGGATGATCTTCAAGAGCTCTCCATCAAGATACAGTGCCTGGAGGAAGAGGACTCTGAAACTAGAACACACAGGAATAACATGTGCATTGGGGCCTACCCAATTCTATATCCACTGATATTAACAGCTTCTTTCAGAAAATAGAAAGGGGCGCCTCATAAGGTATCAATGCAAAATGTATACAAGATGTAATCCTACACACAATTTCTAGTAGCCATTAGTAGGATGTCCTTAGTGGCAACCATACAAGTGGAGAATATTTTACTGCCTCCACACAGATAACTTTGGCAACACAGCTGCTCCCCATTTTCTTGATTGATCTCAGTCTCAGAAAAAACTGGAAAAAATGCCACTTTTTTTAACAAGGGAACGCTCAAAACAGTTCCAGACTTTTAATGTTATCTCACTTGAGATAAAAACAATACACACAACATATGTTTCTGGTTTGTGCTTGTAACAAACTGGCTGAGAGCATCAGTGGAACTCAAATCCTGCCCCTGTCCACGAATTAGAAAAACTATGAAACAACATCCACACTGCCTTTTAGAGAGATTCCCTTGCACTTTAGTTAAATAGCCATAGTGGCACAAACCGCTACTTTACAGACTACCGGGAGCTCCCCTGATGCTCCAGGCCAGTTTGTTACAAGCACAAATAGGCAAACCTATATCGGGAGTATAATTTTTTGTCATAAAAGTAAGATGTCATTCAAAGTATAGCATTATATTGAGAGTGTAAAAAAGTAGCGTTGTTCTTTTCACTATTGGTTTCAAATCTGCCAGCTGACAGGCTTGAGTGGGATCAGGTATATCAATCCCTATGGAAAAAGATAGTCGCTAGTACCCCAAATTAATTATACTAAACATTCCCTAATTCATTTCTAAATAAGCAATTTTACAAGAAATGCTTATAAATTGGAGTAGTAAGGCCACACATGCACAACGATTTTTTAGGACCTTGCACCACACATCTTCAAGAAGAAGCATCAGTTTAAACCCATTACTGAAATTCAGTTTTCCAACAAGATACCGTATTACTGAGACTTTCACTTAGATTTCCATGTGAATTACAGACAGTACTCAGTAGCCACCTTAGAGGATGGCATAGAAACTTTGGTTTGTCTTAAGCGGATGCCTGCCACAAAGACTTCAACACCTTAATTTCATGCATTGATAAGCAGTATTGCTCCCCTTTTCAAGAAGGCATCAAAGTTGTTTTGGCTTAATTAAACCACTCTCATTTTTTAAATAAAATTTTGCTTAGACTCTGGTTTGTGTGGCTTTACTGTTTTAGGAGTCCATTGTTATGATTAAAGCTTCCTCTCTTGCACCTCTATGATACTGATGGCCAGTCTATGTACATCATTAGTCTAGCCCCATACATGTTCAGCTGCCCCTTTATCATACAAACTTATATCCTCCAGGGTACAAAACAATACAGGGCTACAGGCCCATATTCTGTTGTGGTATAAGTTCATGGAGAACCTCATTGCTTATGTAGATACATCTTGGCTTTGGCTTCTGACACTTATGCTATGGGATTATATTAACTATACATTTAGTATTTTAATATGTAGTTTCCTAGCCAGGGTCATTATTCTATCTACCTATGGTTTGTCTATCTTGCTTACTTGATACGCTACTATTATATTGTATTCAGGTTGGGCTTGACTAACATAATCAGTCTGCATACCATTCTTATATTGTGATGTTACTTTACTACATATTTGTATTACTCATCTAGGGATAAGTTATACAACATTTTCTCTTTTAATCACTGTGAGCCCCATACCTTTGGTTATAGTATTGGTCTTGACAGCCATTGCACAATTTTGAATGTGTTCCTATTATAGGGATTTTGTTAGGTTTTCCACTTCACTGGCAACCCTCTTTTTTTCATTTCTTTTGTTCCCTCCACATCCCCATTTGTGTCTTGTGTATGTTATTTGTGGAGCATATTTGCAGGGATGCTGTTCAATATATTGTTGCATTATTTTCTCCAATGTACTTGTTTGATGACTGGCATGTACCTTTTCTATACATTTTTTTCATATATATAATATAATGCTTCCCCCACCCACACCACTGCCTTGAACCTACCCTCCTACTGCTATTATTTTCTTCTTTTCTCTGCCTTCCCCCTCCTGATGATCTTCATAATTAGCCATTCAATATCCTGACCAGACCGAACGTTTTCTTGTGATTATGTTCTAGGTTTACCAGTATTGGATATACGATACCTTTGAGCCAGGATGTTTGACATGCTTCTCCCCAATATACTGCAGACTAGCCCTCTATAAGTGGAAGTCTGGACCTCCAGTCACCTATACATTTTGTTCCAGGTTTTCCTCTTCTTTTTCTTCTTAATTCCTTCGGTCGCTGGCGGCCCATCCTCTCTTTTACATTTACTTACAAATATACCATGGCATCCTAGATGAATGTGGTTGTAGCGAGTTCTTTAAACTAGCCCTATCGTGATACTCACTACACACAAAGCCCAGGGACCAAATACACCCATGAAGCGCACAAAGGTCTTTCAATTTTACAAATCTATCAAGGCAGATATTTTATTCCTCCAGTAAACATTCTGTTACTCACTGGGGCAGGATCAGAACACTGACTCTATGGGATGGTGGGGAGAAGAGCTGAATGTAATTAGAGGTTTGCAGCTCACAGCCACAAACAAAAATCCTATTCCTAGCAGTCTATAACACTACTATGTCTTGCACCATGCAAATAAACAGTGAGATTGGAGGTCTCATAGTTCAGAGTGTATTGCAGAATTAGCAAGGTAGCACTTTTCAAATCCCTGTTTAGCTCCCCTACTGATCCACAGCGGCTCAAAATGCAGCCCTGTCTTCTTTGTCAGGTCTGCTCCCAAAGGGACTTGACCAGACAAGGGGGTACTCTCTACAATTGTTTGAGGGGCCCCCCCCTTTAACCCTTAAGGACCAATGACATGTCAAGACCATCAAACCATTCAGTCCTTTAAGGTCCAATAATGATCCTGGCATGTCATGAGTTAATGATCGCAGAGAGCCTCAGGATGTGCTGCAATCATTACACAGAGACTATAACTGACTGCTCCAGGACTGAAGCAGTCAGTTTCAGCCTTTCCACTCTGCCTTTACACATGTGATCTCTGCTACATCTAAACATTGCTTTTGTCAGTGTTTCCTGCTTCTCTCTTCCTCACTGTAACTGCGTGGAAGAGAAAAGCAGAGAACACACAACATAACATATAAAAAGGCCAAAGAGTTGGCACTTTTATTTAATGTGGTGGTGCTGGTGGTAGGACTAGTGAGTACATCTTTTTTGGTTACTTCCTGACCTACTAATACCTCTTTGTGTACCTGAAAAAATGATTTAGAACAGTACCATATTATCTTCTAGTGTGCAAAAAGTCCTGGTCACCAAGAGGTTAAGTAACATCTACATAACCTTCTTAACATATTAAGAAGATGTAAGCACTCTGAATAAATCCCCCTTAACTATCACAGACAGATCTTGCAGTCTGCTAAGACTCCTGAATATCATTAATATCCTCGCCAAATGAACAGTCACTGATGCTGATGTACTAGATGCACTGTGCCGATGTTTAAGAAGAATTATAGCGCATACGGACAGCACTAGAAAGCACTAATATCAATTATCATATACAACAGACTGCAGATACACAACTAGCACTAGGACTGTTAGCCATATAACATTTACTGTGTTGTTCTAAAACTATTTTGGGGATTATGACTTTTCTCTGAATGCTTCAGGTTTGGGAAACCAAATCCATACATTTTTTTTTTTTTATAATAGACAGTGTCAAAACAATAACGACCTCTCAAGGGGAATTTCATCCTGAAAAAAATAACCAGACAACACACCTTAAAATTAGTGGGTTAATAGTTTTTTGGATCAGCAAAAGGAAGGAGTTATTTAAATAAGGGATGTAACACTGGAATTCTCTACATAGAGATGGGATGATCACAAATCCAATACTCATAACAGAAAGATGCATATCTATCAGAAGAGGGAATATGAGGTTACTATACATTTTAATAGATTAAACAGGACGAGCTGGGAAGTAATTGTTTGTTTGTTTTTTGTCACTCTCCCAGTCAACTGGTAGGGCTACACCATAACAAATATAATCTATGATTTTGGAGGATCTGTAATTTTTTAATGAGAGGCTGAAATGTCATAAACATTCCTCTAGATGCCAAATAACCACAACTTCTGAGGACTGGAATACTACAAAAATATACTGAAAATGTAGGTAAGAATTAAAAGACACAAAATTATTGTTAGTTAAAGCGATAGTGAACGTTGACATCACACACTCTGCAAGTGGTGGACTGGAGGAAGAGAGTTGATAATATTCTTTCCTTCCAGGCCTAGTATACACAGCATACAATGCATGAAGTGCTTTGTATGCTGTATTATTTACTAAACTAGTGTAAAAGCCCATGTGCACTGGCCAAGGTCAGGGTAATGTTAACCCTTTGAGTGCCAGAGGGGTACGCAATGCATTGCAAAGCTGTCACTCAATGGGTTAAGCGGCCACTACCTCACTGCTCCACATGAAGCAGTCTTGAGTCGCCTCACTCACACGATGCAATCATGCACAGTAGAGACTGCCCGAACGCGGTCAGTCTCTACTGCGCATGACTGCATCGTGACAAACATCCTAGTATGAAAGTATGTGCGACTTGGCTCCTGCAGAACCAAACTGTGTGTGTGTGTATTTACGAATGGACCCGGGGAATTTAGGATGCTTTCCCGGTTGCAGGGACTCTCAGTGGACCCTTGCTTTCAAAATTTCAGCTAAATTTGTCTGCTAAAAACTTATATATCAGAAAACTAGCATTTAACATTGAAGGACTGAACTTTATTGGGTCTATTTAAATAGATTTGTGAAATCACAGTACACACAATGGTATGATGGAGGGAAGATGCATTGAGAACATCTCCCTGTATCACATATGAAAGATATGCATAGCAAATATATGGGAGAGGCAAGAAATCCTGGTGCTAAAAGATTTTATTAAACAAATGGCAACAAAAGTTTGCTCTGCTGTATGACAGTGAAGACTGAGCTAACTTGTTGCCATAATACAATACCGAGATGTCTCCAAACACATAATCAGTTATTTCAACTGCTTTTAATATGAGTCTTGCTTCTTCCAAGGTTTATGGGGGTATGTAGGAGGATGGAGCTGGGAACTAAATCTATTGTAAAGTGACTGATCACCTCTAGCAAAGTTTGATCCAATGGCAGCAGATTTAGTGAGTTGACATATAAGCACCGCCCTTATCTGGGCCACTAGAATGGTGCATTAGATAAATAAAATGTCAGGAATGACCTACCTTAATCCTTTAAGCACCAGAGAGGTTCACACTCTATTCCTTGATGGGTTAATATGTATAGCTTGAAGGATAAAAGACAAAAGGGCAATGTGATTGAACCTTCAAATATCGGAATGGATTCAATAAAGTTTTTATGGATCTCTTTTCCAGAATAAAAGGAATACTTGAAGAGGATATGCCTTAAAATTAGTGTGTGGAAAACGAAGAGGAAATTTAAGACTAAACCACTTTACAGCAAGTGTGGTAAATACATGGAATGGCCTCCCAGGAAGAGTGGTTGAGGCTAAAACACTAGATGAGTTTAAGAATGGTTGCAATAGATATTGGGGTATTCTAAGCCATGTAAGACTGAGCTAACTATATTGGCAGACAAGATGGGCCAGTTGAGTCTTACATGACATCATATTTTAAGTTTCTATTGTCCTGCACATCCACTAAATGTCTATAGGAGTGGTTCCCAACAGGCGTGTATTGCAGAACCAACCTTAACCCCTTAAGGACCAGCGGGCCCGGGGCGTGCCGTCCCTTAAGGACCACATAGGAAACTTTGACGTGCCGTCCCACGTGACTGATCACGTGGGGCGGCACTGGAAGAGATCGCGCCGGTCTTGGAGCGATCAACTTCAGTGCCCGGTATTACTCACCGCGCTCCTACAGGAGCGCGGTGAGTAAAAGTACGTGACGTGGCAGGACCGTCACTGGTCCTTAAGTGCCGGACCAGCGTGACGGTCCTGCCACGTCAATGGTACTTAAGGGGTTAACATGTAAAAGCTTTCCAAATATTTTCATAAAGCTATATTGTTTTTGATGTACACATAGTTCAAGAGAATTTGTATTTTTCATCTATACGTGTCACAACTTTAAAAAAGGCTAAGAATTGCTGGTATATAGCAGAGTTTATCAATAATGGTCTTAAACTACCTCTAACATTGCAGGTCTTAAAGGGATAGTAATAAAGACGTTAAAAAAAAAAAAAAAAAAAAAAATACATGTTGTAGTGTTTATGTCCCCGAATAAAACAAGGGTACTACCACTGCTGAGAGATATTTTATTAAAAAATTATAACAGCTCAAACTTTAATTTTTTAGGTGCAATATCACAGTGGCCTGAAAATTTACAGTGGTGCTGTTGCTACACCATCCTATGGAGATTTATGGTCTACGGACCAGAGCAGTCCATAGGAAGGTGTAGAAACAGCGCCACTGTACATTTTCAGGCCACTGTGATATTGCACCTAAAAAATTCAAGTTTGAGCTGTTCTAATTTTTTAATAAAAATATCTCTCAGCCATGGGAGTACCCTTTTTTACTCAGGGGGATAAACCCTACAACATATTTTGTTTTGCATTATAAGTATTACTATCCCTTTAAGGATTTCCCTGCCTCAGAACAAGTGTGAAATTACTGCATCATTAATTCTGATTAGTTGTCCTGTGAACAGTTAGGAGTATTTAAAGATTGTGGTTGAGAAACTCCAGTCAATATAATTCAAAGCTGCAGTCCTGTGATAAATCACTACATTTCTTACAGTTGAAGAAAACTTCAGATGATTGCTATTCTATCCCTTTGAATGTCAGAGGGGTGTGTACCACACTGAAGAGCAATGCTGTACATAACCCTTTCACATGTAAACTGTTAAGATTTTTTTTGTGCATTTCTTTTTTCAAACACTAGAATCCATACTTAACCCTGCAAGTCATGGGTTTTGTGTTCACAGCACTCCTGTGTAATCACTGCAGGAGTCGGAAACTGACTGCTCCAAGACTGGAGCAGTCAGTTTCAGCCTCTCATTCAGCGAGCTAGAACACGTGATCATTCCTATGCCAGCTCGCAGAATGACGTTTATGTGGTCCTTAAGTGTAATCCAACCCCAGGACCACCGGACATTAAGGGGTTAATATGTTACTGTGCAATACAAACATAGATTATGGCCCATCCAGCCTGCCCATTTCCACACCCAGACAAAATGCACAGTTGTACATAGTTCTCAAAACAGACTATTGTCTATCCCAGACATTCTGAATTCCATTATTAGCTGCTACCACTTCCACTGGTAGACTACAGTTTCAGGAATATATTTATTATATATAAATAATCACCATTTCCATAAACTAGTACCTATGGAATTACATTTGAATCCTCTACTCTCTAACTTTATTAGATCCTTTAACATATTTAAATGTTTCTATCACATTCCTCCTGTCTCTCCTCTCTTCCAAGCTATACACATATCAAGTTATTTGAGCCTATTCTGGTAAGATTTGCCATGAATATCTTGCACCATTGTAATGTCTCTTCTTTAACCATTTGAGTGCCAAAGGGGTACAGAATGGATTCCGTATAAAATTACATCTAAAGAAAGTGTTTAGGAGCTAGCCGGGAGTTTTAGAAACTAGTTATGGTGTGCATGTACATTGGTCTATATAAAAAGAAAAACTAAAAAATGTATGAGCCAGCAGTGAAAGCCCTGGCTATCAGGCTCCTAAGATGTTTCTACCCCTAGTGTACAGCATACAGTAGAGATACGGGGCCACAGACAGAAAGTTAAGGATGTGAAAATCTGTAGAAAAATCAACTGCATCGTGGGGGACAAATAAAAACTACCAATGATTTACAATAAGCTTTTAACCCCTTGAATGTTGAAAGGGTCTCCAAAAGCATTGCATTTAAAGGGTTAAACACCTCATATAAAACCATAGGAATTGGGAAATTGTATTTGTTGACTGCAGGTGAGTTAGTATGCTCCAGAATGCTTTCGTTTCACCCATAAGGCCTTAAGCAGAAAGCACAGGATGAGCAATTCTGGATCATACAAACTATACCACAGGAAGGAAATTCCAAACGATTTAAATGCCTTTTAATCTTTCTAAATGCTTTTATGCCCTGAACATTTTGGCTACCTGTCTAGCACTGAATGAGTTAAAATAATTTAAATCAATGATTATTGTGGCAATCTGCTTTTTTCCCCTATGGTGCAGTTTGTATGCTCCAAAATTGCCCATTGTTTGCTTTACACATAAGACCCATAGTTGTGTACAAGTTACCTCAGCCTATTGTCCATTTGTGGTTTCAGCTACTAAATTATTATTAACCCTTTGAGTACCAAAGGGGTATGCAATGCATTGCAAAGCAACGTGTTGCGCACCCCTCTGGCGCTCAAAGAGTTAATGATGGCTCTATTAAGATTACAGACTGTAGGTAAATAAAAAAGGTGTCTAAATTTCAAACTGGCTATTAGGATATCACTGCAACATCCAATCTGCTTGCTAGAATCCTAGCTCATCCCCTCATACTTCCTGCTCTCCAGAAACAAGTAAACAACCTCTCTGAAGTCTAGATTGTGTAATCCTTCACTGGGCACATGTTAACTCCAAGTACCAGATGTAGACTCATTGCATTGGGAACCAACCTTGTTCACCCTTCTGGCACTCAAAAGATTAATGATACAAATAAATATATATTTATCAAGATTGATTTGCTAATATGGGCAAAATAAGTTAATATATAATTACTAATGTTACCACGTTTTTATCAGACTAGTGAAAAATAAGATTCTGAAAAAAAGCTCAGGATCGCTAAATCCCCAAATTAACAAACAGCAACATATTTATCAGTATTAAAATAAACTAGACAGCTAAATATACTGCGCATTAAGAATGATAGCAGAAGATACCAGATTAGGCAGTTTTAGATATATGTATCAATACAATTTCTTATGATTAATAGTTAATGATATAATAATAAAAAAAGTAAACACATGCATTAACTTTTTATTAACGCGGAACTATGACTTAGATATAAGTACCCCCCTATTAATTCTTAGTATAGTGGTAAATGTTGAAATACTGTTCTAATTCTTTATTAACCCCTAAAGGATGGAGAGCATACATGTACGTCATGGGTAGAACATGCCTAAAGGATCCATGACGTTCTGGAATTCAGGGGTCCCCACTCAGCTGCATGCCACTTGGGGATCCCTGCATTGATGTAAAAAAAAGAGACAGTGGTCCTTGAAGTGGAACTACTACCCCACGTAAGGTTAAACCCCAAGAATTAGCCATCTGGCAACTAGCTGGTGCTACTCGCCAGAATAATTACCTCCTTACAGAGAAATTCTGCTGCTCCTAGGACTGACAGCCAGGAAACAGTGCAGATGTCTCTGCATAGTGATGCCTGCGCTGTCAGTCCCAGTCTGCTCTAGAAGGCATTGCTTGGTACCTTAAGGTACCGGAAGGGACTAACTGAGCAGGAGAGCAGATTCTTTTAAAGCGCTGTTGCCTGGCCCCCATGTTCGGAAGCAGTAGAATTTAGCTATAAGGAGGTAATTATTCTGGCTATTAGTACTATTGTTCAGCTAGTCGCCAGATGGGTAATTTTGGGGGTTTAACTTTACTTGGGGTGGTAGTTCCACTTAAAGTGCCGGCTGTGCGGACGGTCCTTAAGGGGTTAAGTGCCGGCATTATTTAGAAATATAAGTTCTTATGAGACTCACGGCCAGATGACAGCTCAGACATCTGGACCTGGGGTACTTTTACCCTAAAGGACCAGATAGACTACATTAGGGGAGCAGGCACATTTGATCGATAACATGTACCAGATCTCTGAAAGAGAGGCTGAAACTAACTGCTCCGATCTTCAGTTTTAGATCCATAGTGATAACAGCATGCCTGCATGAGCACTTTGATTAAAAAAGTCATGAAGTACCAGGACTGTCACTGGTCCTTAAACACACGGACACTCGTGACGGTCTGGCACGTCACTGGTCTTTGAGGAGTTAAAAACCTTCACCCTGGTGCACTCTTAAAATGTTACTCACATTTTTCTGAGGCATTAGATCAGCCTCAGAGTTGGCAGCTGCCCAGTATATACCCTAGGTATTTGTATTTTTGTCCTCATTCCTTGGTTTCTTTCTCCATGGCACTCTTCATATTTAAAACAAATGTAGGTGTAACAATATGGGCTAAACTTTAGTTTCAAGGAGGAAATCACAACTCCACTGTGTCAACCGAAATAACCCCTATAAACCACTGAACATATATAGTATATATTTAGGGCCAAGTAATAAAAATTGACAGCTCTCATTTGCTGCACCTGCCCCCTTCCCACCTTGGGGTTGAGGGGACAGCGAACCAGAAGCCACTTTGATTTTTAGATTTATATTCATAAGATCTGTATATCTTATTTTGAAGGTGCAGAGCTTTTTAAAGTGTTTTTTCTGTTTGAAAATTAACAGTTTTTACAGCAATCTGGTCTGTTTTACAGTGATACTGAGCAAGTATCGAAAGGCAGCAGCATTGCAAGGATCAAAAGTTAGCCTCGCTGGCATCTTCATTTTATAACTAAGAAGCTTCATACCCATTCTTTGATTTTTTTTTTTTTTATTGACACACACACACACACACACACACACACATAATATATATCCTATATAATAATTTGCTAAATCGTGTGTAACGTGCGACATGCGCAGTACACACTGCTGCGCGTGCTGCGGTCATGCGCAGTAGAGACTGCCCGCGCCACGGCTGATACAGAGCTGGGCGCTCCGAAGGAGCGTCCAGCTCTGTATCAGCCGCGGCGCGGGCAGTCTCCTCTGCGCGTGACTGCCCCGCGACCGGGTGGCAGTGACACTGTGGCCCGTGTAACGGGCTGTTCAACTAGTACGTGTATATATATATATATATATATACATATATATATATATATATATATATATAGAATATTTAGAATGAGAAAATCTCATTCAATTACAAGCGCACTCCTTAGGTCTTTAAAATAAAGAAAACTTTTATTAAACATAAGATCGACGTTTCGACCCCCTCAGGGGCCTTTATCAAGACAACAACAACTCAAACACACTAACCTTAAATACAGTGGACCCCTCGCGCTCAAACACCACGAGGTCAGTGCGGCAGCAACATCACGGGCACTGGAACGCACTAACGTGGACCGCATCCGTTGTTAACACTTGCGGTACCACAATGCACATCCAAGCTACCCACTGCTGCAACTGCCAGCACCAAAACATCTGTGTTCAGCCTAAGGGGAATACTGAAACACAGCCTAACGATGGAGACAAACACAAAGTTACAAAAAATGTATCAATTCGATCGGGTAAACTAAAAAGAAACAATATCTCTGTATCCACATCAGGCACATAATCCAAACATAATTCTCCGTCCAATAGCATCTGATATTAAGATTCATAAAGTATGTACCCACATAATGTTAAATTCCCGATGTATAACCGGCAGGACTTACCTCGGTGTCTACATGCAATCGTACCTCATTGTATGCGATCTTAAAGCTTTATGCGAGGATCATATGTGCAGGTCCTCCCAGTTGTAGTTTATACATACATCCACCTCTCGCCGAGGTTAGTCTTATCACATGGAAACCAACTTAATTCAGAAAGTCATCAGGAGTGGTTCAAGCTTAAATTTTCTTACACTGCCTTGGCTCTACGTGTGCTGTATATATATATATATATATATATATATATATATATATATATATATAACAGGGCTTAAAATTTGAATTCCTTTGCTACTAGACTTGAAAAGTTACTCTCCACTGCAAACCATAACATACCAACCAGGGCTGAATTTCTACTCGCCAGGGCTGGATTTTCACTCGCTAGTGGAAATTTTGAGCCCTGTATATATGTGTGTGTGTGTATATATATATATATATAATTTATTTCTGGTGACTAGCTGCTTAGTAGCGCTAGTCGCCAGAATTATTACCTGATTTAATAGATATATGCTTTATTCCCCAGCTGTCAGTAGCACAGAGCGCGGACATCTTGCCGTAATGACGTCCACGCGCCTGCACTCTCAGTCCCAGCCGGAGACGGCTGGCTCCTAGCTACGCCTCCTAGACCCGGATGGTACTGACAGTGCAGGCGCATGGACGTCACAATGGCAAGATGTCTGCGCTCCGTGCTACTGACAGCTGGGGAATAAAGCATATATCTATTAAATCAGGTAATAATTCTGGCAACTAGCGCTACTAAGCAGCTAGTCGCCAGAAGGGGACTTAGTTTAGCTAAACATTTTGTGACATGGTAGTTCCACTTTAAATAGACTGCTTTGGGTGGGTTTTGCAACCTAAGCCTATGTGGCTGTGTGTGCATGCAGAGAAGTCTGGTGTTTTGAGCTACAAACTCCTGGTTGTGTCCAGCCCCCCTGCCAGTCAAACTGACACCCCAGATGGCTGTAAAAGCTGTTTTGAGGCGGCATTGTACAGACACTGTCTTTTAAATGTCTGATCATACAGAAGCAGGTTTAGTAAAATGTGATATTTTCTCTCTCGCAGTGAAGGCAGAAGGCCTGACATCCCCTAAACACTAAAGCTCAATTTGAAAACATGCCAAATTTGCCAAGAGGCACATGGAGGGTGACATGACATATGCTAGCAGGATGACAGGACTTGAAAGACTGTCCAATTCATATGGTAATCTTAACCCTTTGAGGGCCTAAGGGGTACAACTTGCATTGCAAAGCAATGTGTTCCGTACCCCTCTGGCACTCAAAGGGTTAGCATCTTTTTGATGATCATGAGTATGCGTGTTTACACACGTAACACATTGATCGGATTTGCCTAAAAGGTAACTGCAGAGAGGTGCCCACTGAACTCTCTATACACTTGCCGTGAAGTATGAGGTACTGTTCGTATACTGGATGTATATATTTAATGAAGCTTTATTGATTTTTAACCGCATCTAGTTATAGCCTTGCTGTATGAACATGGTGCACCATTTATATAACATTTACTGTATCTCTTGAGGTGGTGGAAGAACCTCATGGTGGCACACGTTGAGGTGGATAGAAGATGCGTTACACACTTAAAGGTATGCAAAGAACAATTATTGCCTTTAAATGATTTATGTCCCGCCTCTACACACTTGTATACACTGTGGTTTGAGTGGCTTGTTTCTTGTATTTAACATTTTGAGGAGCAGAGGGGTGTGCAATGCACTGCTTAAACTGGGCTCCTGTATTCTGCCTGCTTTAGTCTGTCTTCTACCATCAGGTTTGCATATACAGGCATGACATTCAGGATTGACTGAAGAGGTTATCAAAAGGGCTAACTTCGGGGTTAAGTTCACAGGGGGTACTTACAAAAGGGTGACTTTTACAAACAAAATCGGTAGTGGACAAAATAATTTGTGATAATTTACTATGCAATATTTCCTAGGCGCTTTACATAAATTATTCAACTCTGCTAGGCACATAAACAAATGAATATGTTTATTTATATAGGCCCACAAATGTATGCAGCACTTTAGAGTTTAATGGTTTAGACAATACAGGGTTACAGGTGCTTTGCAAAGTGAAACACTGGAAGTGAGGTCCCTGCCTGAAAGTTTACAACCTAAACACACTAATCAATGGTAAAATGTAAAACTAGCAGCCCAGCATGAATGGTTGCAAATATAGCCATATCTTTTTTTTTCCTTTTAGTATGCATTGTTTCATTCATGCTGGTATCCTTCTAGAACTCTTAAGGTATAATCTAGTGTGGGAACGAGTCTATACATCAGTACTATATTTCTGAATGTTACAAGATTTGACATGTAAGAGCAATTTATATTTTAGCACTAGTGTTTCTTTAATCCCCTGAATGCCATAGAGTTCTGTCGATGAAGGGTTAACCACAAAGTCATCAACTCAGACGTACACTGTAATGCACTGGTGTGCAGTAGCTGTCAGTGATAAGGCTTGCAACAAAAACAGCGATGCTTAGAGGAATTTGGTTGTTGACAAGCTAAAGACTCAATAAACTGAAGAAAGCATCATTAGCACAAGGTGAAAAAACTGAATATCCAAAGGTTATACATTGCACCAAACAACTGTATAGAACTGTATAACAAGCGCAAACTACTCGGATCTTTCAATTTCAAAACAAGTAATCTATACACGTATTTAAACAAAACCAGTCAGCATATTGGGATTGAAGTCCAAAGAAAACCTTCATAAAGATGACAATGCCATTTAGCTAGACTTCAAGAATACAAAACTCAGCTTAAAAAGGAGCAACGGATATGTTAAAGCACTTCGGATGAACGCACTATAAATCTTTTCCCTAGTACTCTGTATAGCGCCAGCTTCCTGCTCCCAGAGGAAAATTAAACAATCATATACAGAAGAAATAGGATGCCAGTGTGCCTAGATCTGCTGAAAGTTTCACAACTTGAAACCTGCCTCCAATAACATGGCAGTTCGGTGACGTCAGAGCGCCGGTCGAGTGACGTCATAGCGCCAGGCCCCCTACCAGATAGACTCACATGTTAGGGTTCCTACGGAAGGCGCCAGTAATGTCCTTCACCACCCGCTGCACCAGCACATCTACCTCCTCCTTCCACTCCGCCATCTCCGAGGATGCGGGCGGAGAGAAAGAAAGGAGATGAGCTTCCGGGTCAGGCAGTGGGACGCGTTGACACTCCCCTCATTATGCTGTGGCCTTAACCCGCCGAGTGCCGTTGGAATCTGCTTGCATCCTACTGACACCCTGTGTCAGGCTGTGATGGGCCATATATTCGAAATAAAAGTGGAGGAGTTCAGGGGCAAACCGTTTGCACTATAGGAGAGAACAAAAATGTGCATTGATTTAAATCTGAATTTTGACCCCTTGAATGCCAGGAAGGTCTCCAACTATTTGCAAAGCATTGTGTTGGAGACTTATCTGGCATTCAGGGGGTTAAAATTCCCATTCACCTCAATGGGAATATTTAGTTCTCCCCTATAGTACAAATGGCTTGAGCCACAATGCCTCCACTTTTCTTTTGAATATTTGTCCTAATATCAAAAATAAGAGAACTGGCATTCTTTTTATATGACTGTGTGCAGAGGTCTGTATTTATTCTTTTCAGGTGGGCAGTTCTGCTTAGTGCATCAATGGGCTACCCCCGGCTTTGTGGAAGTTGAACTATAACCATACCTGGGAACTTTCAGTTGAGGGCTACCCGGAGGGTAGTCCTCGTTCAGCAGGGGGTAACAAAATTGACGCTAATTGTGTAAAAAAGGGGCAGGGCTTAACTTGAGTGTTGGGGGGATTTAACCCTTTGAGTGCCAGAGTGAATGCATTCCGTACCACTCTGGCACTCAGAGGGTTAAATGTGTCACACAGAAGGCTGGGGACAGAGGCACAACGGGAGAAAAAACAGATGTGGCAGACTTTCAATAGAAACTCTCCACATCCGGAGGCATCAACCTCTGCCCCGGAGACCCGGTAAAGCTCTGTCAGAACCGGAGTCTCCGGGGTAAATCCGGAGAGTTCCCAGGTATGACTATAACCCCTAGCATTCGTAACCAGGACTGATACCAATCCTGGCAGCCAGGGGAGGGCTGGCAACTTGTGGCCCAGGGGGCAAATTCAGTGAAGTGGCCAATTTCTATATCGCTCAAGCACAGGGCTGGATTTACATCTCAGGAGCCTGTAGGCACAGAAATTTTAAGTGCCCCCCCCCCCCATGGACCAACTGCACTGGATATCTCCACAATGCTCCTAATCTCCACGTTGCCCCCCCCCCGCCATCTCCACATTTCCCTCACAATGCCCCCCATCAGCTCCACATTGCCCCCCATCAGCTCCATATTGCCCTCACAATGCCCCCCATCAGCTCCATATTGCCCCCACAATGCCTCCATCAGCTCCATATTGCCCCCATCAGCTCTACAATGCCCCCCATCAACTCCACAATGCCCTCCATCAGCTCCACATTGCCCTCCACCCCATCAGCTCCAACTTGCCCCCACCATCTCCACATTGCCCTCCATCGGCTCCAACTTGCCCCCCCATTAGCTCCACATTGCCATCCATTAGCTCCACATTGCCTCCCCACCTCCCATTGTCCGTTTCCTACCTCCCTGGTAGGAGATCTGTCATCTGTCTGTGCCTCCTTTGGCACAGTCTTGTACCTGACGGAGCTCCCGCACGGTCTCCTGTTCAGGAATGCAGAGCGCTGGGAGATGATGTCATCTCCCATCGCTCTGCATTCCTAAAGAGGCAACAAGGGAGCTCCGTCAGGTACAAGACTGGGGGGGCGGGCAATGTGAGTGGGTGCCGCCGGCGCAGCCAGCGAGGCGGCTAGTTTTTGTTTTGTTTTTTTTAAAGAATAAAAAAAAAATACAAATGGCAGGCGCTCCTCGTTGGCGTGCACCTGTAGGCAGGTGCCTACTTTGCCTAATGGCAAATCCGGCCCTGCTCAAGCCCACTGTCCCAGCCCACCCCCTTTTGTTAATTTTAAAAATGGCATTAATGTTGTGAAGTAAGGCAACTGATACCACATAGCTTACGGCTGAAATGAGGCTACACTAGTGCGCTCCTACAAAGCTTACAATTTAAGTAATGCTACACTAGTTATACTATAGAGCTTACAAGGGAATGGGTTATTCTACTAGTGTAGCTCCATTTGGATTGTTCCTCTGTGGTGTTGTTTGTGTAGCTCCATTTCAATTGTAAGCTCTATGTTATCACTAGTGTAGCTTCATTTGCAGCAGCAATTGGGAGATTTAGTGAGAAGCAGTGGCCCACCAGCCCAGACATATGACCGGCCCAGGGTGCAATTGCCCCCCAGGCCAGCCCTCCCCTGCTGGCAGCATTTCAACATAGTCTCTACATCAGCTAGTAGGCAGCTGCAGATCATGGGAGTTGTAGTCCATGGCAGCTGGAGATCCATATGTTGCCCTAACCAATCAGCTGAGTCAGTTGCAATAGGAAGCGAAGATATTTAAGTCTCTGGTTTTCAATGTCTTGTAAAAATGAAATTGTAACATGTAATTCTAATCCAGTGGTTCCCAATACTTTTTGAGTGCTAGAGGGGTTAAGGCAAGGCAGCTTTGTTTTTACATTGTTAAACATGTAGCTGTGAAAATTGTAAAATTAAAATTTGAGCCATTTCTATAGGAAAAGTCAGTGTTACTTGTGAATATATTTGGAAAGCTCACAACTCACACTGTGGGAACTATTTTTCTAATTAATTCCCCCAATCCACTATTACTGTATCTGGAACATGTATTAATCTTTATTTTCTCTGAGGTGTGTGCCTGTTTATTTCATATGCTCAGGATTTGCTCCTAAAAGCCTTATTCTTGGTGTAGGCATTTGGTTCTAAAAAAACTCAAAAGTGGCACACTTATCACCTTGCTTCATACTTACAAAAAAGTCCACTTTATGACATGACATAACAGTTTCACTAAATCAGTGTCCTGAATGTAAACTGTCAATTTTTAATATGTCTTGACCCATTCTGTTCAATGCTTAATAAAATACAGTACTATGTCATTAAAAATGCACAATACAGATATATATGTTATATGTCCATCAGTATTGTGGTCTAATAATCATCTGGTAAACAAAGCAATACCCCTTTTTTGAGTCAGGAAAGCTTATATAATTTTATTTTCTGGGTTATACTGCAGCAAAAGTTGAGCGTGATGGATTTGTGTCTTTCATCAACCTAATTTGCAATGTAATATTTCAGCAGGGAAAGGTATTCTTATTCAAAAGTGTGACTTTTTAGTAGAGTTGAGGTATGTATATTTAGCAATGATCTTTAGGAAGTTGACAGACAGAGCAGTGGTCAGTAAATTTTAAAGTAGTTATTAGGTGGGCAGCAGACAGAACCGTGTCAGTATACTTAGCAATGGTCTTAGGCAGGTGGCAGACACAGCAACAGTCGGCGTATTTGGCAGTAGTCTTTAGGCAAGCTGCACACAGCAATCATCAGTAAACTAAATTGAAAATCTAGACTTTTATATAAACAGATTCAACAAAGGACTTGACTAGAATGCACTGCAGCTATGGAGGCAAATAGGCCTGGGGAGTGTCCAGGTAAGCCACTTAATAGCTGATACAGAGTGCTGGGACCAACTTCTTCACTAGCCCTTCTCAACGGGCACCTCTGAGGGTCCTATACTAGGTAATAAAAATAATAGACAATTCCTAATAAAGAAACTTTCTTCCGTTTGGTAATAAGATCATCAGAAGCCAGAACACAAGAGTATTCTAGTATTTTTCTAGCTGGCCAGATACTAAAGAAACAAGAATCCTACGTTTTATCAATAAAAAGTTGTACATGTTCTTCCATAGACACATGAATGGGGTAGCAAAGTGAGAAAATAATTGAGACCATGAAGTTTTAAGAGAAACTCATGGTAGAGAGGAGAAATACTGATATTATTTGGAATTTTAGTTTATAGGATACTTCATTGTTACGCCAGGACCAAGTTTATCAAAACGTCTCAACTTTACATTCTTGATAGAAAGTCATGCTATGTCACTAGGAACAAACCGAGCAACAGGAGTCAGGTGTTTGTCAGAAGGTTTTTGTTGTGCTTGATCAGCTAAGAGTTTAGTTTGAATGTCTTGCCATAAGTCCATCAAATTGGCTGCTTTGGAATCTGTAGCAGGAACTCCATCAAAACTGGGTAAAAGTCTTAGGATTGTAACCCAGGGCAGAGAAAAAGGGTGAGCAGTTTTTGGACTCTTTCTGAAGAAAATTGTATGATAATTCTGTCAGTGGTAACAGGTCCCTGCTATTATTCCTTTGCTACTGCAACAGCAGCAAAAACATTTCTCCAGATTTCATTAAATCACTCAGTCTGGCCATTGGATTGAAAATGATAAATAGCAGGGAAATTCAAATTGATCCCAGACTTTTGCAACATGCCCCACTTTGAAGCAAACGGAGAACTGTACAACAAATTTGATCAGTGATATATTGGAAATGGTAAATTTATGTCACAAGCAGACCTGTCAATTCTCCAGATGTACGGAGTTTGGATAAGGGAATGTAATGTCCTTCCTTGGAAAATCAGTCAACAGTAACCCGTATAACTAATTCCTTGAGAGAATGCTAACTCAGAAGGTAAGTATGAGCATGGTAGAGATGTCACTAGAAGCAGGAGGCTTACTGCAGGGTCTTAGTCTGAGCACAAACAGGACAAGAAGCAACAGTGTTTTGTAGTTTAGGCCATCAGAAGTTTCTGCAGATTAAAGGGGATTTATGCCTTAGGAATAACTGACTTTGTTTAACATGTTAACTTTCATAGGTATATGGCCTTCATAAAACAGCCATCCTATATTATAATTCGCTAAGGATGTTTGTCAGAAGCCGCAATGCTCAGTAGAAACAGCTGCACGGGCTGCAGTCATGAACAGTACAGACACCCCGTGCCGCAGCTAATACAGAGCTAGGCGCTCCGAATTCAGACCGGAGTCCTTTCTGCACACCTTCCTGGAGGCGCGCAGGGAGGACTCCGGTCTGAATTCGGAGCGCCCTGCTCCGTATCAGCCGCAGCGCAGGCAGTCAGTACTGCATATGACTGCAGCACCACCAGCGTTGGCCCGTATACACAGGCTTTAAAACTAGTATATATATATATTTCACATTATATATGCAGTTCCTGTATACAGTGATCTCTGTTCAAGTCTTCCTCACACTACAAACAGTGGGCCTCCAGAGAGGAATGGATAGCAAGGATCAGAAGATATACAGTAATCACTTTTTAAACAATATGCAATGGATTACAAGAGTTTCAAAAATAGCTAAATTAGTATATGCTAGCAATATTGGCCCGGTGTTGCACGTGCTGTTAATGAAACAATGATTGCTTTAATGATTGGTTTGTTGAATTTTTAGTGCTTAGCCCTTTCAGGTCCAAAAAGGTGTGCAACGCATTTGCAAAGTACTGTGTTACATAACTCTCCATCAGTGCATGCATGTGTGCAGGTGCATGTATGTGAGTGTGCATGTGCAAGTGTGTGGGCATGTGTGTGTGAGTTTCCATGATTTTGAGTGTGCAAGCGTACATGTGTGAATATGCATGAGCTTGAGCGAGTGTGCATGAGCAATAGCATGTGAGAGCATATGAGCAACAGAGTTAGTGTGTTTTAGCAACAGATTTTGAGAGTGTGTTTGAACAACAGCATGTGAGAGCATATTTATAAGTAACAGTGTGTGAGCGAAAGCTTGTGAGTAAATGTGAGCTACAGCATATGCGAGTTTATGTGTTTTGTGTGTATTGCATATATCTTATTGCCTAATACCATTGTTCCTATTTTTAATACTTTTTTATCAGACTTCATTGGGGAGGCATTAGGCCCAGTCCTGATGCCCCCCAACATGCATTGTTCCGAATTGGATGCCCCTATGGCATACACAGTGTTAATAATATATTTTTTCCATTACTTTTATAATTCAGAACTCTTTGTGGGGTATCAGGAGGGGTCCTGATGTTCCCCCAAAAAGGTCAGAAAAAAATATAATGAGGGAAAATATTAACCCTGTGTGCAAATGCATTGCGTTGGATCCCCCTGCAGCACACAAAGGATTTTTTTCATTCTTTTCTATTCTGACCTCTTTTGGGGAGCTGATGCCCCCCCATGAGGTCTGAATAAAACATAATGAAAAAAATATATTAACCCTGTGTGCCACAGTGGGATCAAATGCAGATCCCCCATGGCACATACAGGATTAATTTTTTCCTTCAGTGTCCTTTCTATGGAAACAAATAATGGATATTAACTCAGCCTCCCAGCTGGCAGGACCAATCAGCTTATAAAAGACTGCTCTCCTATGAAAATGCCAGTTATTTTGGTCCTGCCTAGCTGGACAAGTTTTCAGCAATGTAAGAGTCAGTAAACAAAAGACCTAGGGGAAAATGCAATAAAGATCGAAGAGGGCTCATAATGTATATGTCCTGTCAGAGCAGAGTCGAAGGTACATAGACAGTATGCTCCAAAGTGTCTTCAATGTCATATCCTCATCAAGCTGACAAAAATCTGTCCACATCAATATCCATCTGACATGCCTTCAACAGGTTTACGAATTTCCACTCATCACATCAACAATGGCCTCTTTCCATAGATAAATGCAACATAATAAGTCATTTCTATATGAAAATACAGGATAATGAGCCATGTGATGCAAGTGGGTCTTGAGGATCCTCCTACTCAAGCCGGTCATTCATAGAAAGCTGGTTTGAGTAGGAGGTAGTAGGAGAAGGCGGTGATCACCTTTCTTGTTGCCACATTTATCACCTATCCTATTGGACAACAGTTATGACTATTTTAGTTCAGTCAGGTCATTTCAAAAAGAAAAGTGGCAGGGGTAGGTTAGTTTTCCTGGCACCCCCATATTGTATGTTAGCCCACACACATGGGGTACCATTTTTCTCATGCTGACAGCAGGTACTGAATACAGTGGGAAACTCTATGGTTTTCAAAGATTTTAGTATATATGCTGGAAATGTAAAAAAAAAAAAAAAACATTTCTTCCTATAGTGCCAACTTAAGCAAATATTTGTGTATTGCAGCTAGGGATAGAAAGACAATTGACCCCTCATTTGATGTGGATCCATGCCTTCTTTTCAATATGGTATACCTTGCATACCTTTCCTTTATATCTCTAATAGTTATGACCATTTTAGTACAGGAATCCCCTTACAGTATGTGAACTCATACAAATGGGGTGCAATTTTTCTACTAAAAGTACTAGATAATGAGTTGGAAATGTCAGTTTTCACAGATTTCAGTATATTAGATGGGGTGAAATGTAAAGAAATGTACATTTTTAAGCCATCTTCTGGAAACAATTGTGCGCATTAGGCTAAGGGTACAAAGGCAAGCGACCCCTCATTTTGTGCACTGGAGTATCTTCTTTCCAAAATTATATACTTTGTCTTTTTCTTAATTCCTGTAGTTGTTATAACCATTTTAGTACAAGCAAACCAAGGAAGTGAGTCCCTAATGCTTGTTTAAAACTATGACATATAATTGAAAAGAGTTAAAAAAAAAAAAAAATACACATATGCACAACAAGGCATCCCTATACTAGTGACCCCGCATGTATTGATATGGGGCCCTAAGCCCCAAAACAATACATCCAAGTTACCAAGAACATAATTCACTTGTAAATAAATAACCCTTTGTGTCAGAGCTTTGCATACCCCTATGGCAATCTCTCCTAAAGCTAACACTGTCCCATGACCCATTCCCCACAGCATTAAAGGGATAATAATGTTTCATTTGGGCCGTGTAGAGTGTTATTTCAATACTGTCAGAGTTGTAGTTCAAGAGTAATTGAACGATAAAGTATCTCCCTTCTGCCCCTTTTACTGATGTAACTGCTCAGCTCAGAGCAGCTAGGTGGTGTCCAATTAAGATAAGGAAAAAACCTGTCAAGGGGGCATGGTTTTCCTTATGATCACAGTAAGAAGATTGTTCCTTGCTGTGATCTGTCTAGTCAAGTGAGCAGATTCCACATCTAAGGGGAGGCGACTTACACTAGGTAAAAGAGGAAGGGGGAAACTTTATCATTCAATTACTCTTGAACTACAACTCTGTCATTAACGAAACAGCACTCTCTATGGCTCAAATACTATGAAGATTAATTGGAGCTGCTGTTTTTGTGAACCATTACTATCCCTTTAACAATAAACACCTTCTTTCTTTTTCTTTAAATCTTCCTAAGTCTTCTTTAAATGTTCTTGAAGTCTATAAAAAAGAGCAATAAATTAAATTAAATCTCTCCCCTCCCCCTTTTACTATTTCTCCCACCACCACCATCAGAAAGAAAAATTACTCCCATGGTAGTTCCTGCTCAGGCCATTGCCCAAGCCAAAGTGAGGGAAATCTGAACAGAGACTGACTTTTATATGGCCAATCTCTGTTCAAATCGCCTCCCATGCTCCCATTGGCTGGGATGTGGGGTTACATGTGCACATAGCATGCACTGAGGTAACCACACCTACCAGCCAATTAGTTTTGTGTTGTGTGTTTTGTCATCCCTCCAGCTTGCCAATAATAAATGGGGATGATTTAATTTCATTTATTGCTTTTTTCAACAACATTTAAAGAAGAAGAAAGAGAAAAGACTTGAAGATGAAGTAAAGAAGAAGAAAGAGGAAGACAAGAAGACACAGCTGGACCTCAGATTTCAAGGTAAGTGTTACGGCTGTGGAGAATGAGTCACTGGATAGTGTTAAGGCTATTTTTTTAACTTTATTGTTAATGTTAGGTGTAAGGCCAGAGGGGTACTTTTAGGGTTAGTGTTTAGGGGATGGGGGAGGATGACAGTGTTATTAGCTCACTATCAATGGTTAATATTGTATCAAAAGTTCAAGCATTGGCTAGTTACCTTTGATGTTCCCATTATTCATGCTATTTAGAGTGAGTTTTGGGAACAAGGAAACTGCAAAGAACGTTAGGTCACAAGATGAGTTTTTGTGACCATCGCTCTTTGCAGTGGATGGTGGACGGTGGACAAATAATAGAATTACGTCAGTGTGTGCCGCCCGGAACTCCCTTTGCCCCTACAACAGATTAAGATGCACTAATAGAATCGAGAAGCTTAACTTTAGAGCAAAACATGTGAAAGAGTCTTTTTTTTCTGAAATTTTCTTTCCATCCATTCTCATTGCAATTAAATGAATGATAATACTGTATCCCCCCAAATATGAGTTTCCCCCATGTATTCATGCCATAATAATTATGAAAGGGTATCATTTTTCAGTCTGTGCCTACCTGAGAGAGAGGAAGCAGCTGAATTTTTGAACTAGATATTATTGTAGACAGACAGGTAAGGAGAGGTATAGTTACATAGTTCCAGTGGAAATAAGGACTTAAATCCAGAAACAGGAAGGAATTCTCCAAAGAGGCTGGAGTTAGAAGAAAATTAGAAGGAAGAAGAATGGTCAAGAAAGGACCAGGTCTAGGCAGGAGAAAGTCAGGGATGAGTCAAACTAGCTGGATCAACAGTTAAACAGGAACACAAGAATGCAATCAGCAACAGGGACACTAATAGTTTGCACAGCAGGAAAGACCTTAAAGGGATAGTAATGTTTCATAATAAAAGCAGCTCTAATTAATCATCATAGTATTTGGACTTTAGAGAGTGTTATTTCAGTTCTGTCAGAGTTGTAGTTCAAGAGTAATTCAATGACAAGGTATCCCCCTCCCGCCCCTTTTACTAATGTAACACTGCTCAGCCAGAGCAGAAGGGAGGTGCCCAGGTAGATTGCAGAGAGAGACAAGTTTCAATTAAGATAAGGGAAAAACCTGAAAAACTTGTCAAGGGGGGCTTTCATTGTTCTCATAGGAAGAAGATTGTCCCCTGCTGTTATCTGTCTGGTCTTACAACCAGATTCCACATCTGATAAGAGATGGCTTACACTAGGCAAAAGGGGAGGGAGGGGAACTTTGCTTGTGAATATCTCTCAAACCATAAAGGTTTGAGAGATAAGACTTATATAGTTCTTCATGTTTTTTTAATACCTACAAAATAAAATAAAGATAAAATGAAGTATTACTATCCCTTTAAATAGGGAAAAGAGTGGGAAGAAAAGGCAGAACCAGAACAGGGAAAACAGTTAGCAGAACAGGTCCTAACAAGATCTTTAGACTTCGCTGATTATAAATTCTGGTGTCCCTCCATAAAGAAGGATGTTTCATATTTTGTCAAGTCTTGCACTTTGTGATAGAAACATAATATCTCATCGAAAACCAGCTGTTCATCTCCAACCTCTGTGAATTCAGTCTAGTCCATTAATTCGTTAGCTATGGCTCTCATCATTGATTTACTGTAATTTTGGTTGTTGATGACTGCTTTTTCAAAGCAAGCTTATTTTATCCATTACCCACATTACCATCCTCTAACAGTTTAGTAGAAATAATTCTGGAGGAAATTTTTAGGTTTTATGAGTTACATATGCATATAGTCTCTGATAGAGGCAGTCATGTTATCTTCTGATTCTGGAGGGCTTTCTTTAACCAGCCTGGAATTTCTCGTCACTTTACTTCTTTCCCAACATTCCAATTGTTCAGAACTCCTACTTTTAGTGGAATTCTCTTTTAGTAATCTTCCACGTGAATCTCATCAATGCTCTCCTTTTTCCACAGCCTTGCACTATCATTCTTACACTCTTTAAGAAAGCCATCTTCATTCTGAAACTCTTGCTGCAGATTCTCAGGTTCACGATGAATTGGCTGACAGGAGTGGAGGGACTTTTCTTCCACCAGCCAATCCAGAAGCAGTATGACATTAAGGCCACCGCAGCTGTTTAAGGGCAGCTTTCATCAGTTGTATCCCGTTGTGGCTTAAGTAGTGTGTGCCTGCCTGGACCACACCATGGTAGCTGCAATAGGTGTGTTTTAGTCCAGTCCAGAGATTTCCAACTGTCCTACCTGTGGCCTGATCCAGTGTTCAGACCGGCTTGTGTTATCACCTGATCTCCTTTATGGAGTCTTCTTTTACATGTGACAGACGCTTCCTGTTTGACCTTGTCCTATGTATGCTGCTCTTGCTCTCCAGTAACTTACTGGCTTTTAGGGCTGCAACTAACGATTATTTTGATAATAGATTAGTTGTCTCATTGTTTTTTCGATTAATTGGATAAAAAAATAATATGCTAATTTTTCATTATTTAAAATGATTTAATGAACAATCTGAGTGTTAAAAACAAACAGCAGAATAAAAAACTTTACACATTAACATGCGTCATTGTTATTATTTTACTATGGGGTCTATGCACCTCTCTTTCTCCCCCTTGCACCTCTATTTCTCCCCATGTACTTCTTTCTTCTCCATGTACTTCTTTCTCCCCCTTGTGCCTCTCTTTCTCCCCCATGTACTTCTTTCTCCCCCCCATGTACTTCTTTCTCCTCCTTGTGCCTCTCTCCCCCATGTACCTCTTTCTCCCCCCTTGCACCTCTCCCCCCCCGTACCTCTTTCTCCCCCCTTGTACCTTTCTCAACCTTGTGCCTCTCTTTCTCCCTCATGTACTTCTTTCTCCCCCTTGTGCCTCTCTTTCTCCTCCATGTACTTCTTTCTCCCCCTTGTGCCTCTCTTTCTTCCCCCTTGTACTTCTTTCTTCCCCATGCACTTTCTCCCCCTTGTGCCTCTCTTTCTTCCCCATGTACTTCTTTCTCCCCCTTCTGCCTCTCTTTCTCCCCCATGTACTTCTTTCTCCCCCTTGTGCCTCTCTTTCTCCCCTATGTACTTCTTTCTCCCCTTGTGTCTCTCTTTCTCCCCCATGTACTTCTTTCTCCCCCTTGTGTCTCTCTTTCTCCCCCATGTACTTCTTTCTCCCCCTTGTGTCTCTTTCTCCCCCCTTGTACTTCTCATTCTCCCCATGTACTTTTTTCTCCCCTTTGTACCTCTCTGTTACGGTTTTCTGACACTCAGACCAAGGTTAGAAATAAAACACAGTTTTATTAAAATGAAATAAGGAACAGCGCCCCTGAGGGCCAGAATCAATATTACAGTAATGAATAATATACAGGCTCAAAATAGCTGGAGCAGATTGCATATAGCATAATACAGGTAAGGGTTAATACTCAATCTGGTAGTCAGTCTCTGTGGTGGTGATTAGCCAATGCCCGGTGCATAAACAGTCCCAGTAGCAGTAGTGCAGCTAGCAAGCTCAAGCAGTGCGACTGAACTGAATCACAACCAGATAACAGTATGGAAATGCCCAAGAGTATCGAATGACCAACTGTAGCTGGAGCCAATACCCCTACTGGGGTGTAGCAACGGAGGAGAGATACCACCAGAGCCAATGGAGCCAGATAAGGAAGCATCCCTGGTGCAGTAGAGGAGGAACTCTGCGTGTGCCAATGGGACCTGAGCCAAGCACCCCTTAGGTGCTGTAACGGAGGAGACACTGCCCAAGTGAGATACTAGAGCCAACGCACTACCAAGTGCGGGTGGATGGAACAACACCGTGAGCAAGAATGGACCGGAGCCAAGACACCCTTCCGGTGCTGAAACAGAGCAAACACTGCTAGAGTATCGGAATGCCCTTAGCACCAAGCAGTGCGACAACTCCTGGGAAACGAGCACCTAACGAGAGGTACAGCTCTGCAGTGGTAACAGCTAGGCTCGGTAAAGTAGGCAACAGCTCAACAAGTGTAAATGTAGCTCAGTATGAGAGGCAACAAGCTTGGCAGGCGTATGCAACGGCTTGGTAACGGAGGCAACCGGTACAGCAGGTGTCCTAGACAGACTCTGAAACAACGGCTACAGCTCGGCAGTATTCTCTCACAGGCTCAGTAATGGAGGCAACAGACAGGCTTAGTAACGGAGGCCACAGAACATAGGAGGCGTGATCAGACAGTGCAAGCTGCGAGCAGGCTCAGAATGTCGCCAGGCAGAAACTAGAGCAGGAACCGGATGAATCACGGAGCAGGAACATCAGCCAGAATCGGTCAATCACGGAGCAGGAACGTCAGCCACAACCGGGTCAATCACGGAGCAGGAACGTCAGCCAGAACCGTGTCAATCACGGAGCAGGAACATCAGCCAGAACCAGGTCAAACACGGAGCAGGAACAGCAGAGTAGTCAGACGAGCCGAGTCGGTACACAGGAATACTGGATCACAGCAACAATAGCGCAGGAACAGGAACACCACGAAAGGGCACCTGACAGGTGCCACAGGCCCAGCATATAAAGGGACAACCTGGGCGGGCCAATCAACCTCCTCCAATGGGTAAGCACCAACACAGAGAGTGACAGGGAATCACGGGGACCGTGATACTCTCTTTCTCTGTCTAGACTGTCACTCTGTCGCTCTCTGTGTCACTGCTGCACTCCTCTTGCTGCGTTTACTTGGCGAGTTGGCAGGCTAGGGGGTAATTTGAGTGACATCTGGTCCCCTGTGGCTGGCTGGCTCTGAGTTCCCTCCTGCCCGTCCGCATCATCATGCTCCCCTGTGGGCCATGATGACATACATACAGAGAAGAGGAAGAGGGCAGAGGCACCAGAAGAGAAGCGTTTGCTGCCAGAGTCCAGACTGATCGTTACTGTCTGGCATCAAGCGATTCTCTTCCGGTGCTTCTGCCCTCTTCCTCTTCTCTGTATGTATGTCATCACGGCCCGCAGGGGCGCGTGATGATGCGGGCTGATGGATCTTGCCCCGGCCGCCACATATAATGGATGGGAATGGGAAGGGTTGGGTTCATGTCCAGTAATAGTGTGAGGTCTCAGTGCCTCACAGTGCGGTGGCCGGCGGCTGCGTTAGGAGCGGGTAGGCCCAAATAACAGGCAATCTGAAGGATACATATTGACACTCGCGGCGGCGGCAGTCTGGGGCTGAAACTAATCGATTATGAGAATTGTTGACAACGATTCTCAATCGATTTTTATTGATATCGATTAGTTGTTGCAGCCCTACTGGCTTTTGTTCCTGACTATGCTTTTGTTTGTTGCCTCTTCCTGCACTGATGTGCTGTAGCCAAAGCAGTCCTACCATTGAATAATTAATGTCCAGGGGCAGATTGTGGTACAATACCAGCCCGGTGAATTTTTTTATTTAACCCCCTTAACGACCGGCTGCGCAGGCACGTTGCAGTCACTAAAGGACCACAAACAGAGAGGTACTGCACCTATGAGGAATTCATTTGTTTAGTAGCAGAATAAAACATTACTGCAATCCTCTATGGCATGCAAATGGTTGATAACTGATTATTTATACCTCTCTAAATCATACAGGGGGTTAAAGGGTTAATAGATTATAATTAAGCCTCTCTAGCAACAGTACAGTTAGTTAAGAAAAATTAAATTTGAAGCTGCAACCCAGAAGCTCTGTCTGCTAATCATGCACTGTACCAGGACACACACTGCAGGCAGAGCAGGGCTGGCTAAATCAGCCTTGAGGCCAGGAGAGGACCCAGTCTTCACTGCTGCACAGCTCTGGAGAGTTGTGCCTTACATCCACAGAGTTGTGAACTGGAGAGGTGAAATCATGTGATCTTCATACCAGCCCATAATTGGGCGGCCCACCAGGGTATGCCCGATCACCTGATAGGACAATCCACCCCTGTTCATGTCCCTGACTACAGAATTGTTTGCTCCTGCTTAGATTGGCTGTTGCTGAACCAGTCCTGTTCCAGTCCACATTATCTGATGTTTGTTCTTGCTTTGATCCACAGTTCCTGAACCACTCTTTAAGAAAAACTTCTTCATTCTTCACAACCTACAAAACCATTGGTCTCAGATTCATTGGAAAATCAAGAAAGCTGTCTCCAGGGCTGGTTTTGGGCAAATGTTAAGGGTGCAGTACATCTGGTCCTGTATTGTTTGCTACCTGCTACTGCATTGACCAGCTGTAGTTAAACCAGTCTTGTTGCTGAACTAGTCCTGTTTCTGACACAGTATTAATTGCTGTTTGTTTCTGCATTGATCCACAGTTGCTGAACCATTCCTGTTCCAGTTCAATGTGTTGTTTGCAATTAACTCTAAAGGCTTGGCAGGCACTGGTCTCAAATACATATACAGATACCTAATCCAACCACTCAAATAGTGGGGTGCACTCAAGACTCAAAATATACTATCTAAAGGGGCTAAAGGGAAGGCCTAAAGGAGATCAACCCGTACGCTTAGAAATCCTTTAAAAGAGGCACTCGGATCAAAAACGATTTGTTATCATACAAAAATATATATCTTTATAAGTGCAAAAATACAAATGTGAAAACAGATAGAAAAACAGAGTAGATAGTGGTCCTCATATCATAATGCAGAATGTGGTACAGCTAATAACAAATATCATTATTCCATACAAGAAAAAAATATACACGATGAATGTAAAGGTGTATAAAGCATTGCTACCTAATGGAATGATGTTGAAAAAGCTCCCACTGAGATACTTAATGGATACAAAGGTAAGATCTCAAAAACCACTAAAAAATCACTAGGTTCAGAGCCGGGTCTCTTGTAATTAGCCCCTTTAAACAATGTATTATTTGCTGCTTGTTCCTGCATTGATCTTCTGTTGCTGAACCAGTCATGTTGCTGTAGCAGTCCAAAACCTGTCCACAGACTTGTACCTACTGAACTGAACATATTCTTGACTTCACAGCCTTATATTGCTGGGTCAGCTGCACTCTAGCACCACTTCCCAGCATCTTGATGCTCACAATGGTGTTTTAAATTAGAATGTAGGCCATCACAGCCAGGCATAGTGACAGGGTGGTAGGTAACTTTGATACAATGTAGTTGGGGCAAGGCTAGGGGTCATTATGTGTGGTTTTGTGGCTTCCAGTGCAATTGGACAAGGCTGGAGGGTGTCAGAATGTGTGGTTTATTGCTCTCTGTGCAGTAGGACAAGGCTAGGGGGATAGCATATGTAGTTCCATGGCTACCAGAGCAGAAGGACAAGGATGGAAGGAGGTCAGTATGTGTGGTTCTCTAGTTACCAGTGCAATTGGGACAAGGCTGCAGGCCAGTATTGCAGTTCTGTGGCTTCCAGTGCAGTGGTACAAGGCTAAGGGTCAGTATATGTGGTTCTGTCACTACTATGGGGTAAGAATGGGGGGGTCAGTATGTATGGTTCTATGGCTACCAGCAATGGGACAACACTGGATTGTCAGCATGTGTGATTCTCTAGCTACCAATGCAGCTGGGGTAATGCTGGGGTAAATATGTGTGGTTCTACAGCTACTGTGGTATTGTGTGGCTTCATTTCAATTATATGCCGTGTGGCATCACTAGTGTAGCTAAATTTCAATTGTAAGCTATAGAGTATCATTGGAGTAAGCTCTGTGGCATCACTAGTGTAGCATTATTTCACTTGTAAGCTATGTGTTATCACGTGTGTGGCTTGATTTCAACTGTAAACTCTGTGGTATTATTAGTGTAGCACAATTTCAGTTCTAAGCTCTATGGTATCACTAGTGTATCTCCATTCAGTTGTAAGCTCAGTTAATTACTATCATAGTTCAATTCCATTTGTAGTTTTAATGTTGTTGTTTATTGTTTTGTGTTGCCCCCACCACCACCAAAAAAAAAAATAGAGACACAAATAATTTTGCATCTGGTCCCAGGAATCCTAGAACCAGCTCTCTCTGTGCAAAAGAAGGCTGCTGGCAAGCAGTGTAGTTCTTCCATCTTCCACTTGGGAGACAAAGTTGGGCTTTCCACTAGGAAACTACCTGTTGCAGCCTTCCTTTAAACTTGGCCCCCAATTTATTAGGAGCTCCAATAGAGTGCTTTTCTCATCTCCCACTCTCATCTTGCACTAAATGATATATTTGTCAGAAAGTAATGCAGTAATACACAATAGTTATTTCATTGTGTATTAGACATGTATAAAAATATATATATTTTTTTACTTACTGATTTATCAATAAACAAGTACATGCTCCATACTCCAAGTTTGTCTGACATATACTGGGGTGAACATACAAATATGCCACTTTTGTGTTCACAGCAGAAATGTTTGATACCCGACTTTTTTTCATCAGAGATACTAATCTCATTATCAGACCCTGCTCATTGTAGGAAGAGTGACGGTTGTATATGTTAGATGATGACATTGTGGGCAGTTAAGTGATGCAATACATATTGATTTGGGCTATGGGCTGGTAGTGGATGGGTACACTTCTTTGCCCAATTAGGGAGGCTTTTTCGCTAGGCACCAGGCAGTTTCTTGTAAAAATACCAAAGTTGCTTAAGCAGAGTTCAAAAGTATTTTCTGCCAGTGAGATTAATATATTAAGAAAAACTGGAACAATTCTGGAGTAAACCAACTGCACCACAGAGGACAAAGAAAATTCCAGAAATTACCACTAATTTAAATGGAAGTAATGTCTTGGATACCTCACTAGCTTTCAATGGAACACCAATACCGTAACATTAACTGGGGTTATATACACATGTAAATACCCTTGTACTTTATGCTTGAAGCTGTAAAAATTATCTATTTGTTTCCTGAGTCCTTAAATGTAGTCTTATATATGCTATGTTTAAGCAGACATTCCTGTCTTTTCCTGGGCTCTCTGACTTTATAATTTAGAATACCAATCCTGATAGGTGATAGCGATTTGATAGTACTGTCTTTAACCCCTTAGTGACAAGGGCTTTTTGACACTAGAGGATAAAACCAATTTTGGACTTTTTAATATGCTTTTGTTCAACTGTATTTTTCCTCTAAATAATTTATTCCACCCACAGGAAATATATACCCTTTTTAAGCATAAATAGGGCTTTATACTGTTACCATGTTTATATATATATCCCCACAACTTTTTATAGGATTTCCTATAATTTGTGCTCAATTGGTACTGTTCCTCTGAGGCAAAAATCCTATTGTCCCTCATTCCCTCCCTGATGTCCCTCTTTTATGCGATCAAACTATGTGGTGTGTATATAACTGTTTCAAATTTTGCACAGTAATAAAAAACTCATATTATTGGTTGTTTAAACCCCATATGTGTTTATAAATTAGGCTGTGTATATAAATTACTTTGGTCTTACTCTAAATCATTCATTCAGTGACCCAAAGAGGTGGCAGTAGGTCATCACCTCTTTCTGCCCCCAGAGATTTAAGGGACCATAATGTTTCAAAATAAGAACAGCTCTAATTAATCTTCATAGGGAGTGGCCTCTCAGGCTTGATGAGATTCCGCTTGGACCAGGTACAGCAACCAGGAAATTTGACCAAACCAAAAGCCCTTATTTCTCCCTGTACAATGCTTATATTACCTAAACCCTCCTTTGCAGAAAGGTACATTCTTTCATATGTCACTCCTTAGAGAATTAGAATATTAGATAATGTCTAAATTTCCAGCAAGCTTTCTGATTGGTAGATAACATATACCAAGCTATACATAAAAAACGTGAAGAAATTAATATATCATGCCACTAGGTGGCAGTCTATTACCAGAAAAATTGTGGAAAGACCATAACTGTCAATCAAAAATAACGAATATTCAGATAAGAAAATAATTGGATGAGTTTCTCTTAGAAATCTGAAAACACAGGTGCATCTCTCCAACACCAGATAAAATTCCTGTTCAATAAAGAAATAGGCCCCCTTTCAAAGATATTTACTGTATGTAAGTCTCAAAATTCATTTCTAGAGAACCAAAACTAATCCCTCTTAAATATACAGCTCATATGTACAGACAAAATGGTTTCCAGATAGCATCTTAACCAGTTATTTCCCAGCAAAGGGCAGACCCTCTGACATTGTGACACCCAGCAGACAACAGAACAAGGATTGCAGACTGGTTTCCAGATAGCATCTTAACCAGTTATTTCCCAGCAAAGGGCAGACCCTCTGACACTGTGACACCCAGCAGACAACAGAACAAGGATTGCAGACTGGTTTCCAGATAGCATCTTAACCAGTTATTTCCCAGCAAAGGACAGACCCTCTGACACCCAGCAGACAACAGAACAAGGATTGCAGACTGTGTATATGTCATTCTGTGACTACCAGTGGAACCTTTACGTCCTAGCAGCATAGTGCCCAGCTAGGGTGACCATGTGTCCCGGATAGTCTGGGACAGTCCCGGATTTTAAATGTTTGTCCCTTGTCCCTGGCAGCCCTCTTCTGGGACAATGCAAAGTCTTGGAATGAAGATTCCAGAACCTAGGGTTCTAAACACTAGAAGAACTGCCCATTGCCTACTATGACGAAGTGATGTCTCTTCTGGGCTACAAAAATGGCCTCCAGACAGAGCTCTAAACACTAGAGAGAGAGCTGAGCCTTGATCCAGACATCAGTCAGTGCAATGATATAATATTGAAATGTCACCATCTATATGGAGACCAACAGAATAGCATGTTAAAAATATCTCCTGACGCAAACAGCCGAGATCATAATGTCGCCCCAATCAATAGAGCAGTCTTCTGATATTGCACGCTTAATGGTTGCCACATACATGGCGACAGTTCAGTATATAATGGTAAATTAACCCCTTGACTGCCTTTCCCACATAACAATCCTCATGTACCTACAGTTTACGGTGTCCTGCTCCGTGGTCCGGTATAAACTCTATACCCTTTCTTTGTGGCCCTCACTGCAGTGACTCCCACCCCCTGGTGGCTGCTGTAAGTTCGGTGGTGACAAGAGCCAGGGCGGGAGTCACAGCCGTAACGTGCACAAAGACCAAGGGTGTAGAGTTCATACTGGTCTAATGAGCAGGACACCATAAACTGGAGGAACATGAGGATTGTTATATGGGAAAGGCAGTCCAAGGGTTAATTCACAATTATATATTGAACTGTCACCATGTATGTGGCGACCATTAAGCGATTTATATCGGAATGTTGCTCTATTGATTGAGGCAACATTCTGATTTCGGGTATTTGCCTCATACAATATTTTTGAGAGTTGGTACCATGTTAGCCGTAGAAATGCAAGAGGCAAAAATATAGTAAAGTTGATACCTTTATTGGCTAACTAAATAGATTTAAAATGCAAGCTTTCAAGACTTCTTAGGTCTCTTCCTCAGGCATATTATACAGATAAATATGAACTTCTCTCTTAAATTCAAGTACACATTACATTGTTTATAATGGAAATCAGATAAGAAAGTTAGTCCAGATACTGATTCTTTGATTAGTCAATGGTAGAGGATGTGATTTAAATTGCATTATTCCTCTGAGGAGTCCAGGTATTTATGATCCCAGAGGGCCTATCGTAAAGGTTAATTCACAATGTGATAATGTGACAGAAGAATGTGATAATGAGACAGCTGGAGAGATGGCTCAGTTGGTTAAGGCACCAGCTGTAGAATCTGCTCAGACCACGAGGTTGCAGGTTCTAGTCCCGGCAAGGTCAGCTCAGCCTTTCACCTTTCTAAGGTAGATAAAATGAGTCCAGGACATACTTGAAAACGAGAGACAATCTCAATGTATTCTTCCTGGTAAAATACTTTCACAAAAAAAAAAACTCTCTGTCTCTATTCAGCCTATAAATCAAATTGTAGCATTAAATTTACCTCCCACAATTTTCTGTCCCTCTGAGTGCGAAATTGTCCCATCATTACAGTCAGTCTAATGTCCCTGACACTGTGTTCACTCTGGAAAAAATGTTCTCCCACTGGTATCTGTCTTTTTGTTGTTAATGCTGGATCTGTGGGAATTAAACCTTTTATGTCCGTCCCGTTTCACCCACATAAAGAGCTGTTGGGCATTTTGCACATACGGGGCTAGATTCTATTGCAGGTGCTAAATGTTAACACCCGTTTTAGCAAACATTTTCCTATTGAAGTCTATGGAGAAAACTGGAGATAAAAGCAGAGATAAAATTAGCACGTGTAATAGAATCTAACCCATGATGAGGTATCTTACGTTGGATAATTTGCAGGTGAAATTACCATTGATCTTATGGTATAACTGGGTGTTCGGTATGGGTATCTTGTCTGTGGTGTAAATGTGTGCACAAGTTTCACACCTACTTTGTAGGCAGGGTAATGTGCCATTTTTTGTATTTTTGTTCAGGGCACTCCAGTCCTTACCATCAGTTGTTTTAAATTGGGAGGCTGTGTGAAGGAGAGTAAGGGAGGCTGTGGGAATATGTTCTTAAGTCTTTCAGCTGTGTGTAAGGTTGCTTAAAGTTCTCTTGATATTTTGCACAGAGCTTCAACTTGAAGGTGGTAAGTGACCACAAGTGGCACACAGTTTCCCTTATGCTGTTCTTTGTAGCTCAACAGATCTTTTCTTGGTATGTGAGTAGCTTTCTGTATCTCACTGTCAATAATCCTTGAACTATAACCCTGTTTTATAAAGTCTCCTCTGAGTTTCTGGAGGTGCTTGTCACGCTCTACCATGTCAGAACAGATGCGATTGTATCTGATGGACTGGCTGTATATGATGGAGTTCTTTGTGTGTTTTGGGTGAAAGCTGTCATTTTTCAGGTAGGTTGGTCTGTCTGTTGGTTTATGGTACAGGAATGTGTGGGTGGAGTTGTTCTGAATACTGATAGTCGTGTCTAGGAAGTTAATGTTTGTGCATGAGTGACCGAGTGTTTGATGGTGGAATGCATTGTAATTTTTGTGGAATTTGAGAAGTTCCTCTTCACTGGCGGTCCAGATGATAAGAACATCATCTATGTAGTGGAGATAGACCAGGGATTTTGTCTGGCAAGTGGACAGAAAGTCCTCTTCTAACTTTTCCATAAACAAGTTGGCATATTGTGGTGCCATTCGGGTACCAGTTGCAGTTCCCATTTTCTGACGGTAGAGGTCCTTTCCAAACTCGAAGTAGTTGTGGGTGAGTACAAACTGTATGAGTTTTGTTACTGGTTCCGTGGCTGTGTTATTTCTTTCCAGATATTCTTGGCATGCTGCTATGCCATCTGTCTGTGGAATGTTGGTGTAAAGGGATTCTACATCCATAGTGGCTCTGCACAAAATATCAAGAGAACTTCAAGAAACCTTACGTACAGATGAAAGACTTAAGAACATATTCCCACAGCCTCCCTTACTCTCCTTCACACAGCCTCCCAATTTAAAACAACTGATGGTAAGGAGTGCCCTGAACAAAAATACAAAAAATGGCACATTATCCTGCCTACAAAGTAGGTGTGAAACCTGTGCACACATATACACCACAGACAAGATACCCATACCTTACACCCAGTTACACCATAAGATCAACGGTAATTTAACGTGCAAATCAGCCAGTGTAATATACCTCATCATGTGTGCAAAATACCCAACAGCTCTTTATGTGGGTGAAACGGGACAGACATTACATAAGAGGTTTAATTCCCACAGATCCAACATTAGCAACAAAAAGACAGGGACACCAGTGGGAGAACATATTTGCCAAAGTGGACACAGTGTCAGGGACATTAGACTGACTGTACTGATGGGACAATTTCACATTCAGAGGGACAGAAAATTATGGAAGGTAAAATTAATGCTACAATTTAACTTTTTGACTTATGGGCTGAATAGAGACAGAGAGTTTCTGTCAAATTATCACATTGTGAATTAACCTCTGGGTTCATAAGTACCTGGACTCCTCAGAGGAAGAATGCAATTTAAATCACATCCTCTACCATTGACTGATCAAAGAATCAGTATCTGGACTAACTTTCTTATCTGATTTCCATTATAAACAATGTAATGTGTACTTGTATTTAACCCCTTAAGGACCAGCGGTCCAGGGAAGTTACCTTCCCTTAAGGACCGCTTTGATCCATGCCGACGCGCCGGGACACGTGACCTTTTACGCGTCCCGGCCTGCCTCTTTGAGGCCTAAGAGAGATCGCTCTGGTCTTGGAGCGATCAATTTTAGGCCCCGTTTTTACTTACAGTGCTCCCGGTAGATCGCTGTAAGTACAAAGTACGTGACGTGCTATAACCGTCACTGGTCCTTAAGGGTATAAGGACCATGATGGTCATAGCACGTCACATAGTCCTTAAGGAGTTAAGAGAGAAGTTTTTATATTTATCTGTACAACATGCCTGAGGAAGAGACCTAAGAAGTCTTGAAAGCTTGCATTTTAAATCTGTTTAGTTAGCCAATAAAGGTATCAACTATAATACATTTTTGCCTCCTGCAATATTTTTAACACACTGTTTTGTTGGTCACCATATACATGGAAACATTTCAATAGTGGACCCAGTGCAATTGTGTTGTAGTATAATGCTAGTCTAAGGCTTTGGGCATGATGTACATTATCTTGTAGCCCAACACAGGCATTGCTTTTTGTCACAGCAGTCACTGGACAGTTCTCCTTCCAGTGTTTAGAAATCTGTGGGGTGCTCTTCTTTCCACAGTGTCCCTGAATGGCAGAACTGAAATGTGGTCAACCTCTAAGTTTGTAGAGGTGTCCCATATTTTTTGGTTACATTACTCTGCAGTGGTGTCCAGTTTCAAAACCACCAGTCCACCTTTATATTATGTCCCCTCTCTGGCTGTGCAACTCATTACTAAAACCGTGCACACTTGTCATTCAAAAGTACCTGATTCCCTTTAACTCACATTCATAACTTTAGATAATAAGCCCTTGAATGCTACACATATCTGCAAAATATTGCGAGGGGTTAAAATAATATATATTTTTTAAAAACTACAAATACATAAAAATGTATCTTACCAACAAAATAATGTTTTAGTAGGAAAACCTGCTTCAAGATTGCCTAAGGGAGTTGTGGGTAACCTGTGACTGTACAATTATTGATGGATTTCAGTTATCTTCATCCTAACCCTTTGACTGCTGGACGATCCGTTTACACCTGTGGGTTAACACGATAAGTGCCAGAGGGGCATGCAACGCATTGCTTTGCATACCTCTCCGGCGCTCAAAAGTTTACATTTTGCGAGGATTGTAGTCCAACATCAGCCGTACAGACTCTTTACTGTAAATAACCTAACAGTTTGACGGGAGCGGTGGGAACATATCTTTAGCTCTCCCGAACACTTTAAGGTTATGTGGCACGATCAGTGCGGAAACACTCCGCGCATTGCTTGTGTTCTGTTAGCGTCCTGTTGCCATGGAGACGATAACCTCTCGAAGCAACTTGTAGATACAAATGCACCACATTCTAAATAAATACTGAAACACATTACATTTCTTGTAGGTATGCAAATAGTGTAAACAGTTTAAGGAAGTTTACCTAATTTTAAATGAATATGGTGCAATAAAAGGGTTGTGAAAATAAGGCACTATTTTTTGCCTTGGCTACGCGGAGGAGAACTAGAACTGAGGGTGCGTTACGATATACAAGGACTAGCACGGGCGCGCTTCAGCAAGTGAAATTAGGTAAGTCAGGCACCAGGGAAGGTGTATTCAGCAGCTTCACATCCCGGTTCATTGATAGTTAAACGGTATTCAATGGAGACGAAAGGTTCCTTATTTCTGCGCTCAAACCACATGCAATATGATAGAGCCACATTGGTGTCAGGCTGGTAAGAGCCCATGTAAAATTATGAAATAAGCAATGATATGATTATATAATTTATTTTTTGGGATAAAATTAAAATGCAATGTTTTGAAAAATAGAGTTTTAAGTGTCAGACTATCTCGATGATACTAAATGGAAATTTCCCCAAAAAATAGATAATTTAGAGACACTGGGGCATACAATATGTCAGGTGTTTTACGAATTTTTAAGCTCCTTTTTCCAAATATAGGTACTATATGTGTGCTTCTGGAATTCCTTTAAAGTGGACCTATCAGTTTAAAACAGTTTTATCTGTTAAAATGAAAAGTTTACATTTCGAAAGGATTTGCATGATTAATCATCTTTATCAGTTTATTCCACCCCTGGTGGAAATTGGTTTTAATAACTGAAAAAGGTGGAGAGAGGTGATTTTCTGGACATGTGAGTAATTATGTTTCAAATTGTGCTCATATTGTTGCCTATGTGAACTAAATTAGTCTGATCTAATTTATTTCCCTGAAAATAATGGGGAATCACACCAGTGCTAAAGTCACAAGCAAGAAGACCAGATGGCCCACACAGAGGGAAAAAAAACCCTTTCAGGGTGATGTACAAATAGGCATGCAATGAGAATGTCAATCAGATGTACAAAGTAGATTTATAATGACTTCTCTACCAAGATGCAAGCCGTCTGGTCATCTGTCTGGACAGCTCAATGGCATTTTAGTGCGCTGATGGAAGTCATATGGAAGTTGAAGGCAGACCACAGAATGGTTAAGGTACTTCATTAGTCTAATTTCCTTCATGTCTTCTAAAATATAAACACAACTAAAACACAGCATTTCTGCCTGTTTAATTATGCACGCTTTATCTGACCAAGTCAGAGAACAAAGCTTTTCTGAGATTAGATTCTACAAATACTATATCAAGTCTCTAAACCTATTAACCTGTTTGCAAAACAAATATAGGAAGTTTGACTGTAGTTGTGGTGTTTTATAGGTGACAGTTGACTCCAAAACGTGCTACATGTACAGGATTGTGTGCATGTAGTGTGTTTTTGCACAGTGTGCGTTTACGCACTTCCGCCACATCATTCTGCTGCAATTCCTCACTAAAATGGGATTTCCCAATACTTGCCTCCTCCAGAAGGAGATGTTTTGAACTTAAAATCATGGTGAGAATGGAGCATTGGGAGAAGCAGGGAGAAAATGGGCAGGGACATCATTATACTCTGCAGCAAACAATAGGAGCCTTGATGACCGAGGCCTGCATAAAAGTACCAGAAAGCCTACTCTCACCAGCATTGACTGTATTGTGGCCTAAGTAAGGATAGAAATGACCTTGATGTGCTGCGGTGGAACTTGTTTGACAAAAACCACACAGTGGTAACTAGCCACATTTGGATTGCCATTTTAAAGGGATAGTAATACTTCATTTTAACTTTATTTTATTTTGTAGGCATTAAAAAAACATGAAGAATGATATAAGTCTTATCTCTGAAACCTTTATGGTTTAAGAGATATTCACAAACAAAGTATCCCCCCCCTGTTCAACCAGATAAGAAGGGAGATGCCCAGGTAGACTGCAGAGAGGGACAATCTTCAATTAAGATAATGGAAAAAGCTGAAAAACTTTTCAAGGGGGGAAGGGCTTTCATTGTTTTCATACAAAGAAAATTGTCCCCTTCTGTTATCTGTACTGTCATACAACCAGACTCACATCTGAGAAGAGATGGCTTACACTAGGAAAAAGGGGCGGGGAGGGGAACTTTGCTTGTGAATATCTCATAAACCATAAAGGTTTGAGAGATAAGACATATCATTCTTCATGTTTTTTTAATGCCTACAAAATAAAATAAAGTTAAAACGAAGTGTTACTATCCCTTTAAGCATCATAATTGCTTAATAGTCCCAGCACATTTGTTACTAATCACTCATATAATCAGTAGTGTAAAAGCCCATGTACATGGGTCAATCGTTCGGGCAGTGTCTACTGTGCATGACTGCATCGAGCAGTCTCTACTTTGCATGACTGCATTGGACAAACATACATGTGGCCTATATATATATATATATATATATATATATATATATATATATATATATATATATATATATATATATATATATATATATAAGATATGAACTTGTGGGTTACTTTGGGGATTCCATCAGATGAATTGTGGATTTTTTTCCAAATGATTTATCTCAACATAGCTTCAGTTATCTCTGTATAATAATTTTGTCAGTGTAGCTTTTTGTCACTACCATTTATTATTTCTTTTATCCTTCCAATTTGACCACTTTAATACATTTTGTGTTTACCACTCATACTGCACCTAGAGGCTCATTGCTGAGCTATTCTCCCCTCCTTTTTTTAAAAGAAGGAGCTTGCTGGGTAATATCTGCACTTGGTTTAGGGCTCTATACATCTTTCCTCAAGCAAAGTAATTAATGTGTTTTTTACTTTGAATTGTTTTCTGTCTGTAGAGGCACTAGGCAGGGATGCCCCTTATATTCTGTCCTTTTTTGTCTCTGTTGTTGAATCATTGGCAGCTCTCAGAGTTAACTATCTCAGGGATTGATATAGGTATCACCCCAAATGCTGTCTGCAGATTTATTGATTTTTGCTGCAAAATGTATGCATTGATTGCTTCAATCACAAATAAAAAGTTCTGCAGGGATCCATACAAAGCACATTTCAACAGCAAAATTTCTATATGACTGAATAGTTATGTTTTAAGTCTACAGCTGTAAAGCACACAATAAATGTTGAATTATCCAATGTTAGACCTTGCTGGGAGGAAGAATATCGAAGTGCCTGAAGTGTTCACAGGTAATTGCTCCATGAGTTATTAATTCATCAATCTTACGGACTTCCAACAATGGTGATTCCTTTCTCTTCATCTCTCCTGTTTCTACTTTTGTAGAGCTCGTTTAACCAGAAAAAAAATGGTACAAGTCTTGAAGGGCTAACAAATTAAACAAGCAAATAGCATATATTTTAGCAATCATAAAAGCAGTCCTTTCAGCAGACAAGGTCCCTTTTACATATGACATGAATGCTGCAATGCTTCTTTGGTTTATACCAAAAAGATAATCTGCTGGACAGTGGTGCCTTTCACGCTAGAACCTGTCACCCTGCATGAATGCATGAAAGTCCAGCAAGCTACATTGTTACGGTGTTAGAAGTGCATGGTGGCAAATCTTTCACACACTGTGGCAAATCTTTCACAAATTTTTGGAATTTGCAAAGAACATTGCTTCCTTCAATGAATGACAGGACAATATTACAATATAATATTTGGCTGCTGCTCATGTGGGTCAGCCGTTTCCACTCCTCTGCAATGGTTTAACAGGGGAACGCAGGAGGAGGTAAGTAGAAGAACATGGGTGATGGAAATAGAGACAGTCTTTTACAATCACACACTACACGTATCAGCAGGGAAATTGGGAATAACGGTAAAAATCTGCTGAGATGGTCCTGCAAAGAATCTAGTCTCTAGAGGAAGTAGTGAATTTCATTGCAAACAAAGCTTGCATCTGTGGCTCAGGAATACTGCAGCTTTCTAGTCCCTGGTACTATTTCATGGTCATCTTACAACTTTGTTCTGGAGATCTCTGCTTAAATAACCCCTCAAGGTGTTAAACATTGTTTTTGTAGGAGGATCTATTGCCATCCTCTAAGTGTACAACTGTCAGTCATTTTTCATGTTCACAGATGAGACAGGTAAAAAAGGAGCTTATTTTGGCTAATCAGATCTAAATTGTTCATATCCTTCAGCCATGTAGATTTAGCCATGTTGGTGTTCGATCCAATTGTCCCCGGTTAGGGGAAAAAAAAAAGACAGTGGTAGTTTTTCAAGCACATTGAGCCATCCAATTACCTGTGTTGTGAAAAATACATTGGGAGCTAAATTTTGCTCCCATTGGAAGCAATATAAAGATATTGAATTTCAGATTCAGTTCCATTTATTGGGTGATAACATGTGTTAAGGTACCCAATTTTATTGCCGAAAATCCCCTAATGCATGTTTTAAAGTGGAACTACCACATCAACTAAAGTCGCCCTGCAATACTTAGACAGGTGACGACTAACTTAATAATCGTTATTTTTCCTCTCAAAAGTTCCCACGAGTAAAGTAATCCTTAAGATTCCGATACCGGCAGCCAGGCACCAGCACAGACATCTTGTCTGCACGCCTGCGCTTTCAGTCCCTGTCACTCTTCAGAGGCATTGCACTGGCCCTAACGGCCCCAGAACAGACTGTCGGCGCAGGAGCACAGGCTGCACTAACCTGGCCGTCAGTCTCGGAATATTACTGATAACTTTACTTGGGGGCACTTTTAAGAGGTAAAATAATGATTATTAAGCTAGTCGCCACCTGCCTAAGTATTGCAGGGCGACTTTAGTTGATGTGGTAGTTCCGCTTTAAACTACCGATGCTTGCATTGAAGTGGGGGGAAAAAAGCGGAAGAAAAAAAAAACAAAGAACTGTGACCAGTGTATATATTGATATGGGGCCCTAAGCCCCATATCAATAAATCCACTACTGAAAATGTGTGTGAAGTAAGAAAAATTAACCCTAAAAATGATCTTACTTTGTATCAATGTGTCTTTTTCCACTGAAATCTGTGAATAGTGCAGAATAGACCCAGGGAAAAATATAATATTATATATAATATAATAAAAAATAACACTTGTGGTGCTCTAAAAACGTCCCTAAATTTTTGCACAATAAAAAATGTAATGTCATTTTTTCTTTTAAAGGAACCGGAAAACCCTCCTAACCTAGATTAAAATGTTGGCTACGTGACCCTGACTACTGCTAACCTGCTCTGGTAGCTCAGGGGTTAATACTTAAAGAGTTGCATGGCAAATCTGCAGCATTTGGCTCCACACAAGTGCATTAGTTCTATAAGGGGTTGAATCGTAATTCCCACCTCCCATAGTACCATTCTTTGACCATGCACAGGAAGTTGACACCATGATATCTGCCATGTGACTTTTTAAGTATTAACCCTGAGCTACCGGAACAAGTTAGATTTAGGTTAGGGAGTTTACTGTATGTATTTATGTTCACTATTAACAGTCTTTGACATCATTTTTGAGAAAACTTTAAAAAATATGTTACATCTTTGTGAATTTTCTTGACATAGCTTTTAATTAGTCCATAGGAGCTACTTTCAAATTTTCTATATTAATGATCATAGTCTCTAGAGCTGTGGTTCTCAACCCGTGCCCTCAGTGGCTACTAACAGGCCAGGATTTGAGTATTTCCTTTTAAGAGCGCAGGTTAGTTAATCAATATGACTGAGCCTCTGATCAACACACTTGTGTTCTAGCAGGGAAATTCCTAAGTTCTGGACTGTTAGTAGCCACTGAGGGCATGTGTTGAGAACCCCTGCTCTAGAGTATTCAATAACATGGATAAAATGACTAGGTCAGTGATCTTTAATTTCAAATTAAACATTACAACAAATTTAATTCATTTTTTTTTAATTAGGCATCAGCATCGTGAAGCTGAACCAAAAGACTTCGATGTGAATGCTGTTCCTTTGGGCAAGAAAAATTTGTGTCAGTCAACATATAGAAGATTTGGAAATATAGAAAATGTAAGTATCATTTTATTTATTTATTTTCTCTGATTTGTAAAAATGTAAGCCATTACATATTCACCAGACCCATATTTACTGAGATATATTGCTATTTAATACCTGAATATAATCACATTGATTAAAAACTGAAATTTAAGTTACATAGTATGATTCTACTATGCCATGGGTAGGCAGCTTTTGTTTCTGTAGCTGGTTAAGGTTGATAGGAGTTGTTTCTCCAACAGCTGTAGAGTGAAAGGTTCTTACCCATATACAATGATAATATTGCCATCACACCAGGGTATTCCAATTACATAAACTTATCTATTTATACAAATCTAACGGTTTCTCATTCTCTGTCCTCCCCTTACCGGGTGACGGGGGGGGGTGGACTGCACTATGAGATTCACAGGGGTGGCAAATTTCTCCCTGCCATCTGCGTTTCACCGGCTCCACAACGTGAATGGAGAGCTGAATTCCATAGGAAACTCTGTGCAGCATTCACTAGTCCTTATTAATTTTACTTTGTTGTACAACTTCTTTCTTCTTTTCATAATGGAGAAAGAGACCTTGTGACTTCCAGCTGCACCTTCAGAAAACACAGTTCACAATCCACTATTTTACCAGTGAGTTCAAAGGAAACACATTTCTATTTCAGTTGTTTTCACTGACAGTTGACATTACAAAATCATATAGAATTACTCCTTTCAACTTCAGTGTCTATTTTGTACACAATGAAAAATAAAAGTGAAGAAAAGGAAAATAGTGGCAGATGAAGAGAATTAAGATTAAGAGGAAAGAAAGAAGAGAGTCCCTGCTTAACTCTGAGGATGAAATATATTGTTTATTCTGTAATTTTGAGATAGATCAGGTACTGGTAAGCAATATCAAGTGGTGGAACCTTTTGAATACTTTGCTTGAACACCATGAGAACTGTGATAACAAAGAGCTGCACAGGACACAAGTGACCTCCGTGACAGCTTAAGGTTGCAAAACTCTGTTACAAGACATTAAACTTTTAGCAGAAAAAATCCACATTCACTATAAGAAGGCAAAACCTGTCTGTCCAGCAAGTCCTGGATTTTCTGACTGATATTGCCATCTCATCCTTAAGGACACTATCCAATATTTCTATACATGTCTAAAATTATTACATCGTACATTAGTAAAATATTTAATTAATATAACAAAGTGTGTGCAACTTTTGTTACAATGTGTAAGTGAATATGGAGTCTCTCTGTGGCCCCATATTCTTTCATCCACTTTGACACCACATATTGCCCACAACACTTAGTATACAACCGGCAGTGTCCTTAGTGACTGGAGAACCTCGGTGCAAACATATTTTGGGCTCACTAACACAAAAATATTTTCAGAGGCGTAACTAGAAGCTGTTGAACCCTGGACCAGATGAGGTCCCCCTGGTTGCTAGGATCAGGAATAACTGCAACCTTTACAACTAAACTACTATATATAAGCAGTCTTGACAAAGAATGCAGATTCATGTGTAAGCCAGTGGTTACGAAGGGCTATTGTAGCAATGTGGTGCAGGAAACTGTGAAAATGGGGCAAGGCAGTTGTCACAGTGCCTTACCTCGGCCTGCGCTGTTCAGCCAGGAGTAGGGTTCGGGATGGACGCTCCTGCATCACTAGCAGCATTCCTCTGCCTGCGGCCTAGTCTGGTTACTGGCAGCATTGAATCAGGCACTTGTCTGGACGCCTGTTATAGGCCCAGCCTGGAGGACCTAATTGGTCCCGCCTTCTCCTACACCTTTATAAACCTCTATGGGCCTGTGTATCAGTTACCCTTATGTTGGTGTTCTGAGCAGTTCATTATCTAGTATTCCTGATTCCTGTGTATGATCAAGCTTGTCTGTCCATCCATTCTGGTGTTGACCCGTGGCTCTGTCTGACTATTCTCCTTGTGTGTTCTGATTTGGCTCAGATATCCTATCTGGTGCAAACCTGTGGCTCTGGCTGACTACCCACTCTGGTGTTGACCTGGGCCTCTTTCCACTGCGCATCCAGCATTCCATCCCTTCAGTGGATATCCTGTCTGGTGCAAACCCGTGGCTCTGGCTGACTACCCGCTCCGTGTATGACTTTGGCTCGTCTGAATATCCTAACCGGTTGCTTACTAGAAGACCTTGTCTGTTCGCTCCTAGGGTTAGTTCCGTTATTCAGACATCCTTCCTAGTATTGACCTGGGGCTATCAGACTCCCAGCTACTGACTGCAGGCTGAGTCAGTATCGAACTTGGGCGTTACCATACCGTGAGACTCCAGCAGGCTGAGGCCTAGTCTCGGACAGTGTGGTGGTGATATTGGGAGACTGCTATTCCTGATACAGTAATCACCTTTTCGATCACCCACTGTGTGTATATATTATATTGCATTACTGTATTATTCTCATAATAAAGGTTATATTCACTATACCTTCTGACTCCTGGTTCTGCTTGACAACCGTAACAGCAGTCTACCCACATTACTATCAGCTCTCTGGCTACTGCTGAGTACTATGGATGAAAGCTGTGCCTAGATTATCTGCAGCCAATCAGGGGGCAAATTTCAACCACCAGACTTGTTTCTGGTTAGCCAGTTAGCTTGATACCTGATTGTAGTGGAGAGCTACTCACTGGTAGCTGAAGTGCTACAAGTAACTCACTAGCTACGTGTTGAGACACCTGCTCTAGAGAATACAGAATGGACTCAGAAAATATTTTGTGTCTGGATCAGGAGTAATGAATTAATATTAAGTGCTGAGTGGCCCTAAGATTCAATAATAATTCATTTGGGAATATTTTCAACATGCCAAAGTGCCAGTGATGCCAGTTAGGCAAGGTTATTATTGTGTCTGAATAGGAACAGTATGCTTAGCTCACATAGAAATGTGTGTGTGTGTAAGATTGTTCTTTTACTTCTGCTTTTCCATATGAATATGAGAGATTTTAATTAAAGAAAATGATTTGCCAGCAGCAATTGGGAGTATTCAGAAAAGGAAGCTTATGGGCGAGATGCAAAAGAAGAGTGGAGTTGTGGAGCAAACAAACTGCACCCTAGGGGTGAAATAAACATTTAATTGATTTTTAAGTGAATGCTAGAGAGGTCTCCAATGTTTGCACATTACTGATTCATAAGTGTTCTTGCAGTTGACTGAAAATTGTTTTCTTGTTTTAATGGCATGGTGTAGATAAAATGAAATAAATCATTTGTGTGCCAGGAGGAATATCCATACAATACCAGTTACTCTTTTATGAAGCAGCATGTTTTACCCTCTTTCAGACCAGAGCCGTGAGCAATGCATTGCTTACCCCTATGGTCCTTAACCCCTTAGTGACACATGACGTGCAAGGACCGTCATTCCAGTTACGGACCAGTGATGGTCCTGGCATGTCATGGAATTCTGTGATGGCAGTACAGCTGCACACCTTCCTGCCATCCCAGAATTAATTGCATTAAAAAAAAAAGTTCCGTGGTCCTTAATGGCCACCCCGTGCTGGATCAGGTGGTGGTTAGGGGATTAAAATGCATTGATGTATATGTAAAACCTTATATTCCTAGAACTTAATGGCAAAGCATCACCTTGTGCATAGTATTTTTAAAAACAGTGGTATTTGAACTGATGCAGGGCCAACTGAGTATGCTATAAAAGGATCAAGATGGGAGGAAGTGACAGTGTCTTACTTCTATGTCTTTCCCTTGATGCAGTGTAATTGCTGAATGGCTATTCTCCTGATAGTGGTACTGAGAGAACAAAATAAAATTAGGAAGTGAGGAGGAGGTTGGCTATTGTTACATTTTACTTATAGAGCAAAAACATTCTGAAGAGCTGTACAAAAGGACAGTAGCAGTACAAATATTATGACATACCAGCATAGACTTAGATACATGGTAAGAATGTCCTGCTTTTGGAGTCTTAGTCTAAAGCAGGAGGCAAATATAGTCAAGTTGATACCTTTTATTGGCTAACTAAACAGATTCAGGATGCAATATTTCAAGGTCTCTTAGGTCTCTTCCTTGAATATATTTGCCTCCTGTATCACTACGGCTGACATGGTACCAACTCTCATTTGTTAGTCTAAAGCAGACATTGGCAAAATACAACCTAGATGGTCAGATATGGCCCATAGACCACACTTAGTGTGGTGCTGCATACAGAGACCACTTTTGCCTTTTTATCCAGAGGAAGTATATGTTTATCAGTTTTTGCACAACTATAGATACTTCTTCTTTTTTTTTTTTTTTTTTTAAATCAGTACCCGAAGCTCTGTTATAAATGTAGGTTAGCAGGCAATGCTAAGCAAAAGGCCCACAGCATCCAATAATAGAACTTGTATAATTCTATATAAACCCTGGGCTGTCTACTATTTCAAAAACCATACACTCTTGTATCAATAACTTGAATTGGAGAACTGCAATACTGCCCCAAATGAGATATGGCAGTGGTAAAGGAATCTGTAAAAATTCCCTGTCTGAAAATGGAAACTGGCATGTTACAAATTTGGCCCAGTAGCTTCCCCAGAACATGACAAACCTATGCATGTTGGTCACTGATGTACTCCAAAAATGCAGCTGAACAATAATCAAGGTTGTTGTTTTTTTTTTTTTTTTTTTTTTTTTTTACATCAGCAAATATCCTGTGCTTGAAATGCATAGCAATCTTGCAAATAAAGTGCAAAAAAACTAAATATTGCCACAAATTTGGAAGAGAGAAGTACAAGTAATTTGAGGCATGAGAGAGAGGTGGAAGAGAGATGAGCTGTGCAAGAATAGCAACATGTTAAACAGGTATGCTGCTGCACACGAAAGAGCACTTCAGGCTCTCTCCACTGTAAGAGTGGCACATGGCTACTCCTGTCAAAATCTCTGCAAGGAGATGCATGGGCTACAATGAACACATGCATACACAAACACGCACACAATTCACAGGATAAACACAATACACAGAGAAAATGCATACACACACAATGTACGCAATATATACACACACACAACACACACACAATACATACACAAATATGTACAACAATACACCAAACGCTATGCACCATACTCCAAATGCTATATGCCACATGCACAACAGTAAATGTACAATTCCCAACGTTTTACATCATACACAAATCGCCAAACCCTAAACACTATATGCACAACGATGTACACTATACATCAGATGCTATACTCCATACGCAAATTGCTGAATGCAATGTTCTTAGTACTAGTAGTTTGTAACAACTTTCTAGAACCTTCCCTGCCATCTGATTAGAGGATCAGCTCATCTGCCTTTGCTGAAAAAATAATTGACTCGGCCCTCCGGAGCAGTGCTGTGTTGTCTTGCCCAGTATGACATTCAACCTTCCCATTTCTTTGTGTCTACCTGATGTGACTTTGGCTTGTTTTTGGAACCTGTTTGATATCTGTCTGCCCTGATCTGGACTGTTGACTCTGCTTGATGGTTCTGTACTTTGCCTTGAACTCTGTGTCATGTAGTGGCGACTTACTAATTTGGGCTTTGGGTGGGGAAGTGGTTACTTGCCTAGGATAATTCATCCATCTTATGCTTGCCAGCATCTGACCTTCCAGCACCTGGCCCTCCAGTTCCAGTCCTTCTGCTCCTGTTATTCAGCCTCTGGCCTACAGCACCAGGCCTCCCAGTTCCAGTCCCTTGCTTCTAGCACCTGTTCTGTACCTGACCCTGTACAGATACACATCGCTAGAGGGCCTCTATCTCCAAACTCGGGTCCTCCGCTAGTGAGGTTTTACACAGGTGTGTGTCTCCCGGCATCTGGACTGTAGCACCAGCTCCAGGCCAGATATCTGGTACACCATTACAATACTGTTGCAAGTTGTTAGTCATTCTTCCCTCTAACATGCAGCTCTTCACAAATTTTCTCTGGACTAGTGGAACTTCTATTCATAGGAAACAAATACATATTGGGATAGAATTTGCTCTAGATATACAGAAGATGTTTGTTTGTTTTGGCTGTGGTTGTACCTGGCTGGGGATGCATGGGTGTCCCCAGGGGCCAGCAGACTAATTGTTTTGTACTGTTGGGACGACATACTAACCCCTAGCCCTTCCCCCATTAACCCCTTGGTTGTAGCATATACTCATCCCTGAGCACACTTTGGTGAAGGTCTATCTTATTATACCACAGTGATTAATAGTGTTAACATCCAGTCAGTCTTGTGGGTTTAATGATGATTAAAACATTATGTTTTATGTCACCCAGGTGCTATGTTGTCCTTGCTTGGGGAATGTTCTGATCCCTCTTATGTTCTTATGTATATCATCAATAATTTGTAGAATTTGCATCATACTGCATTCTGAGGTATGTGTGTTTTTTTTCTGTTTGTTCGTTTAGTTTAAAGGAACAGTAATGTAAAAAAAAGCAAACTATGTGCCACAAATCCTCTCTCAAACTGCTATGGTCTGAGAGATATGCTCACTGTAAGTTCCCCTCTCCATTCCCTTCTCCTGATGCCAGCTGTAAAGCTGAAAGTAGGAGATTCTAGTCGTGCGACTCATGGAGACCCTTCAGCAGAGCCGAAATTGCGTTCAAAAGAATTACTTCATTGGATAGGTCTGCAAAGTGTGCTTGCAAACCAGGCACACTTTATAGACCTTTCCAATGAAGTAATTCTTTTGAAATAATGCGATTTCAGCTCTGCTGCAGAGCCACCGGCTGGTCCCCAGACGGGATCTCCTGCTGTCAGTTAGAAGCTGACATCAGGAGAAGGGGAGGGAGAGGGGAACTTTCAGTGCGCATATCTCTCAGACCATAGTGGTTTGAGAGACAGGATTTGTGGGACATAGTTTATTTTTTTTAAGCTGTATAAAAGTAGACTATTTTTTTATGGGACATTAGTGTCCTGTTAAAGTATATACTAGTGCTTCCACATGCTGTGTACCTTATATATATTAATTAAGGCAGGAAGGGATATAACCTGTAAATCTGAAGTATTGAAGAGGACATGTGCAGATAGCAATCCTTCAGAAGTCCCCAGAATTCCACTGCAGTAGCGGACAGAACACCTGTAATCCTAGGTTAAACCATTTAGTAATCCACAGTGGTTGAGATCTTTGTGAAACTCTCTTTACTGGGTACTACAGTGGGATTGTGGGAACTTTTAATTCGTTATTATATGCACTGAAACACATTTTCATACCTGTTTCAGATGTCTTGAGAATCTCACCGTGTTGGCATAAATATGTTGCTTTATACATCACTTTCTTTGATTAACTGACGGTGTTTGTCCTTGCTTTTGATCAGTATTTACTGTACATATGGAACACTTAGACTTTTGAACTACTACTTGGTAATGGTTTGCCACCGTTAATGCATTCTACAGATAGTTGTTTAGCAGTGCAGCTATAGTACAATTTTGAATTTGTCCCCCTCCCTCAGAGTCAGTGTCTAGCAGAGGGCAGCATGTTTTGTTTTTTTATTTGCCACCTACTCTGTTGCTTTTCTGTATGTAGCCCTTTAAGACCTGTTAGATTCTTCCTTTCAGTGAGTAGACTCACATTGTTTGTACCAGATATGAGCTTGCGCACTGGAATATGAAACCTAGGAGGTCCTAAAGGGCTATGAAGAGGCAGTAAACAGTTGTGTATGCAATGTGTTGCATACCCACTGGCACTCAAAGAGTTTGTTTCTTGTTCACTCATGGTTTTGGTCCTTTGGATGGCCCCATATCAATACATCCACAGGTCGCTAGTATAGGGGTCACTAGCTGCACATGTGTGTATGTGTGAAACCACTGTTTAGGTACATGGTGGTGTTTAACACACGTAAGGGACTCAGTGCCTAAGGGATCGATCCAATAGTCACCGGTAAAACTGTTGGTAGGGGAAAAACACACACTGCATTACTGTAGGTATCCAATTGCCCTACCAACAGAAACCACAACAAACGTTGGGCCACAGAACTTTACTTTTGGCCAACGTCCGCCGTGTGCTTTTTGTTCCCAAAACTCACTTTCAGCGAGAGTACATATCCACATTGTGCTAGATATATATATATATATATATATATATATATTTTTTTTTTTTTTATTTTTTTTTATTTTAGAAAGGGTGCACTTAAGACAATAAGGCTTATTCATGGTGCAAGATAAATCAAAATCTATGTAAATCAGCACTCACAGGACTTCTTCCAAAAGGTTTCAATCCCCTCTGGGATCCTTGTCAAGATCTTGACAAATATCCCAGTGGGGATAGAAATGCTGACATTCAATAAATGAGATGTATACAGTATCTCAGATAAGTGTACTCAATTTTGTTGCTAAGGTTTAGATATTAATGGCTGTGTGAGTTATTTTGAGGGGGACAGCAAATTTACACTGTTTATACAGGCTGTACACTCACTACTTTACATTGTAGCAAAGTGTCATTTCTTCAGTGTTGTCACATGAAAGCTAAAATAAAAATATTTACAAGAATGTGAGGTGTGTACACACTTATGTGAGATACTATGTGTATGTGTGTATATCTGCAGAGTATCTGTCCTTGTGTTTTTCACACTACTGATTGTGTGGTGGATATGTTTCCAAAATCACTTATGAGAATATGATCGGCGTTGTAAACATTAGTTACAAAAAAGACTTTAATAAATGCACTCTTAAGAATTATGACCTGATTTTCTCTGACACTAACACTGTTTCACCAATTAAATGTAGATTTATCCATTGCGTTGGAGATATATTTAAGTTACGGTTGCTCAGAAATTTCATCAAGATGATGGTGTTAAACGTAGAACTTTTTTGTTCACAATGGCCATTGCATTTTATTGGAAACCCAATTAGCATAATCCAAGTCACATAATCTTTAGGTATATCTTTTTGTGCACTAATCCATGTGAACACCAGAGGGTGCACTAACCTCTTATGCAAAAAATAAAATGTTGAGCTCCTCAGTTTTGCCTGATATGATACTTGCTGAGTTTTAAACCTGTTTTATTCTCTTTTACAACATTAACATGACTACATGACAACTGGAATATCAGAACTATGGGCTGTGTGTAAATAGCCAAAATTGCTTCAATTCCGGAACACCCCAATGGCACCATAGGAAAAAATATGAATCTCCCAAATCCCCATTGATTTAAATGGGACTTGTAACACCTTGAATGTTAGAGAAGTCTCCAACCCATTCTATACCACTTTAGTATTCAGTGGGTTAAAAGCCCCATTTCTGTTGGATGACATTTTTATTTGTCCCTTATGGTGCAGGTGGTTTGTGGCAGAATTGCTCCACTTTCCTTTTTGTGCATATGGCCATACACATAGATAATTCATATAGGTTTATTGACATCATTCTTCTGCAGGGTTACACTGATATTGTGTGCTCTTGGAGAATTGTTTCCTTAAGCATTCCTGTTCTAAAGGGATATATGGTCACCTTAGTTTGATGTCACCTTCTAGTGAATGGGAAGGTCACATCTGGCTCTTCAGTTGATGGTGGTTGCAGATGATGGTGTTATAGTCTCCAACAGCTTGAAAGCCAAAGGTTTACCTGTGTCCCAGAGGTAAGCTATACACTGGGGTCATTATTGGTGTAGCCACATCAGAGCAGCAAATTATTTACATCCAGACCTCCCCAACAAAATAATAGTGTGGCTATTGTCCTTGGTAGAGGGAATTATGCGGCTCTCATCTGTATTTGACTTTGACATGCCCTAACTAAACAGATATGCAACACATTATACTGTACATTATGACCGAAGAGTGAACCCCTCTTGTATGGACAGAACATTTCCTCAGCAGAGGATTAATTTAGCTCTCTGGTCATCAGACAAACAAACTTTGAATATGATTTGATGCTTATCAATAGTGAATAATAAATAACTGGATGCGAGAAACAGACAGCCAAAGCTGAAACTGCAAAAGCTATTTCTATGCACCTGATTTTCCATTGATATGAAAATAACTTCTTGTGAAACATGTAGCCACAAAAAAAATCTGTTCTTTATAGAAAAACACTGGAATCAGCACATCCTAGACAGTTGAAGACAAACAACCTAAGCTTATATCCCAAGGATACCCTGCAGTGCTTTGTATCAGTCTCTGTATGTCATTGCTTAACTCTAACTCTTTGAGCGCCAGAGAGGTATGCAGTGCAATGCGTTTCATACCCCTCTGGCATTCAAGGGGTTAAGGACCAGAGGGATGTGCAGCAGCCCCTTGTCCTTAAAGAGTTAATACTTTATCTTATAGTTCTCTCTCTTTTTTCCCAACAAATTCACTCAGTGTAGATTGAGACATAAATAAGAAGTCACTGTTGGGCAAACAAACTGCACCTAGGGGATAAATAAACATTTAAAGTTTTATTTGAGGCTTTAAATGATACAAATGTTTGATAGTTCTCCTGTACATTGCACTGCATCGCTATGGTTCAAAGGCTTAAAGCAGAAGTGTCACCAAAAATAAAAATTGTCCCATGGGTTTTAACCTTTAAAATAGCATTAAAGCTGTGTCTTTTTTTTTTTTGTTTTGTTTTTACAAATCCCCTAGCAGCAGAGATATTTACCCGTCACCATCGGGCACTTCAACATCCTACGGAACTCTGCCTGTACCGCATGACGTCTGAGGACTTCCCAGCAGCCCCAGGGAGTGTGTTCACGCTCCCCTTCGTAGCTGTTTTTTTGTGGGCTAAAGTTACAGCAAACTCTGTTTACACTGCTACTGAGGTTGCAACCTCAATATCATTGTAAACGGAGTTTACTGTACTGCCCACAAAAAAACAGCTACGAAGGGGAGAGTGAACGAGCTCCCTGGGGCAGCTGGGAAGACCTCAGTCTCCACTACTAGGGGATTTGTTAAAAAAAAAAAAAAAAGACACAGCTTTTAAACAAATCCCCTAGTAGTGGAGATATTTACCCATCAACATCGGGCACTTCCGCGTTCTACAGGACACTGTACCGTCTGAGGTCTTCCCAGCTGCCCCAGGGAGCTCGTTCACTCTCCCCTTCGTAGCTGTTTTTTTGTGGGCTAACGTTACAGTAAACTCCGTTTACAATGATATTGATGTTGCAACCTCAGTAGCAGTGTAAACAGAGTTTGCTGTAACTTTAGCCCACAAAAAAACAGCTACGAAGGGGAGCGTGAACACACTCCCTGGGGCTGCTGGGAAGTCCTCAGACGTCATGCGGTACAGGCAGAGTTCTGTAGGATGTTGAAGTGCCCGATGGTGACGGGTAAATATCTCTGCTGCTAGGGGATTTGTAAAAACAAAACAAAAAAAAAAAGACACAGCTTTAATGCTATTTTAAAGGTTAAAACCCATGGGACAATTTTTATTTTTGGTGATAGTTCTGCTTTATAATTCCCCATTCAAAATAATTGGAACAATTTTTTTTCCCATAGTGCAGCTAGTTTGACCCATAATTACTCCACTTTTTCTTTGGGATAAGGCTTTTAGGCCCACAACTATTAAGCTATATTCAGTCTGTCACCACTTTCCTATTGGTAAAATTGTATGAAAAAAATAGATGTTTTCCATTTGATTTTGTAACAGTGGCTCAGTGGTTAGCACTGTTGCCTTGCAGAGCTGGGGTCCTGGGTTCAACTCCCACCAAGGACAACATCTGCAATGAGTTTGTATGTTCTCACTGTGTTTGTGTGGGTTTCCTCCGGGTACTCCAGTTTCCTCCCACACTCCAAAAACATACTGATAGGTGAATTTAGATTGTGAGCCCCAATGGGGACAGGAACCAATATGAGTGTAAAGCGCTGCGGAATCTGTGTGCGCTATATAAATAAAGGATTATTATTATTATAACTTGTTTCCAGGAGCCATTACTCTCAGTGTAACCAGCTTAACAAAATTGAACAAAACACCCAGCTATCTCATACCTCCCAACATTTCAAATGGCCAAAGAGGGACATGTGTGTTTTAGGGGGTGTTTCTGGGGGCGTGGCTGGCGGGCGGGCATTACAAATAATTTTTAGATAATTTTATGACCTATTGACACCTCTTTGTGTATCTGACTAAATGACTTGGAGCAAGACCAAAGTATTTTTTTTATACAGACTAATGTATTAACACATACAATGACGTTTAAACAAGCATTAATGTTTGTTTTGTTGCTGTGGAGCAATGTAATGCACTTATATACACAACACACAGTCTTATATCCTAAAAAAGCGGGACATCAGGGTGATAGAGGGACTGGCCCTCCTAAAGAGGGACACTTGGGAGGTATGCTATCTACATTTTGTTGTGTAATTCCATTGAAATTTGTGACCAGTTCCACTTAAAAACATTAGCAATATGTATGTGTGTGTGTGTGTGTGTGTGTGTGTGTGTGCCTATCAGTGCATTGTTGTGCTCACATTTCAGCATGTCTGCCAGATCATTTGTTGTGTTTTTGATTTTTATATGCTGCAAATGCCATTGTGATGTCACCAGAGTGAAGAACTGCTAAAATGTCTGTTAATTTTATTGTAAAGAAATGTATGTAACTTGAGATGAACTCCTAGGGGAAGATCTACTAAGGTGAAAGGTATGAGCTCACTCCATTGACTGATACCAACCCATTGTCTATGTTGTCCTTCAAATATAAATTGGTGGCTTTATAAAATAATGTAATACTGAAGAGTATTATCGCACTGGAACGACTTCCCTTAATTTAGTGCATGTTTTCTCTAATATTCCATCAGTGTTGCACGCCTCAATGCTTAATATTTTGAAAAGGGGTAGGAAATTCTAATTGTTTTTAATACTGCTGGGAGTTGCTTAACAAAAAAGTTATGGCATCTAAAATGTCAAATATTTTTAAACAGTTAATAGTTAACATTTTTGTGCTCATTCCATTTTGATGTTGCTGCAATTTTTGTGTCCAGAGAACTTGTGGCAAGATGGAGAGAGATGGGCAGGATAAGGAAGAGGGGAAGGGAGTAAATCAGGATGAAGAAACAATGTATAGAAAGAAGGTTCAAGATGCAGGAGAGATATAGTAAGAACGGTCAGGAATCAGGATGATGGAAAAGGGTCAGAATGGAGGAGAGAGATAAGCAGAAAGAGGGTTACAGGAAGATGAGAGATAAAGAAGAGAGCAGAATGAGGGGAAAATAAGGACAGGAATGGCTAAGACTGTGATGCAATAAAAAAGGCAGGATGGAGGAGCCAGAGAACGAACAGTGAAGAATGCAGGTTGGAAGCAGTGCAGTGGTGGTCATTTTTAAGGGGAACCATCTCCTATGAATTAGTGGGTTATTTGTTAACTGGACTTGTCTAAAGTCCCTGTCCTTCTTACCCTGGTCAGTTGTAAATATTTTAGAAGCAAAATAAACAAAAAAACAAAAACCTTAACCCTTTAAGTGCCAGAGGGGTACACAACTCTGAAAAGCAATGTGTTGTGTAACCCTCTGGCACTCAGGGTTAACGCCATCCCCTACCTGTGCTTTGTTGAAGGGGGTGTATCACCCGCTATATAGGTGAGCCTGAATAGTTAGGTTATGTATCGAATATGGGTAAAAGTGTATTAATTTTTTTAAGCTTTATTTAGTCAAAATTGCAGTTAAACTCTGCCCTGCAGCTACTTCCGCATAGACTGCGGTTACCTGCTCTGTACCGCAGTCCGTCACTCTCCCTCTGCTTTCCGCCCTCTATCCAGCCTCCTCCGATGACGAAGGCTTCTGTCTGTAATATGGAGCGGTCTCATTGGCAGAGATCTTTATCTAGCCAATGAGACTGCTCCATTATACAGACAGAAGCCTCAGTCATCGGAGGAGGCTGGATAGAGGGAGAGGAGCAGAGGGAGAGTGACGGACTGCGGTACGGAGCAGGTAACCTCAGTCTATGTGGAAGTAGCTGCAGGGCAGAGTTTATAACTGCAAATTTGACCAAATAGAGCTTAAAAAAATTAATACACTTTTACTCCTGTTCGATATATAACCTAACTATTCAGGTTCACTTATATACATCCCCTTTAATGATATTAAACAATGCATGAAATTAACCCTTTGTGAACCAGAGATATATCCAGTGCATTGCAACGTTAGATACCTCTCTGGCACTCGGAGGTTAAAAAAAGCAAATAGCACACTTGGTTGATAAATGTTTAATAAGTTAAAATATCTAAAATACATGGTCCTTAGCTACATGTTTGAGGTTCAGTATTCGGTTTTATATCAATAGGATTTATGCTTGATTGATACAGGATATACTTTAATGGATTATAACCGGAGTGTGCCAAAATTGTCTCTATGCATGCTCATGATTTATGACCTTTCTGTGTAAAAACATGCTGCACATATGCAAAACCGTAGCTTTAAATCTAAATAACTGGTTGCACCTTTTTAAATGGAGTAAACTAAAAAAATCCATAACCTCTATCTCTGTGTGAAATTTGGTGTGTATCCATTCAGTGGATTTGGCTGTAGTCCTGGCAAAGTTTTCTTTACTTCATCAAAAGGTACAAAAGCATATATAGAGACACATATATATATATATCTGCACTAAATTGTACACTGAAATGAGAATGGGGTTGCAACCTCAGTAGCATTGTACACTGAGATTGCTGTAACGCTACAGCACAGAAACCCAGCTTCGAAGGGGAGCACGAACGCGCTCCCTGGGGCAGCTGGGAAGTCCAGCGGGACATTCAGTCCCGCAGAACGCGCCGATTTTGATGGGCTAATATTTGCACTTGTACGCATTTTTTTTTTCTTTTCTAAATACACCCAGCTCTAATCTATGGTTAACTATTAAAACTCACTAGTAAAGTATGAATGTAAGCAATAGTTCCGCTTTAATGTGCAGTTATATTGGTCGCCCAATAGAGGGCAACATTTCTATAGGATACCCACCAAAAGTACAGTTTTCCTGCATCAAACCTTACAGCATCATTTGTAGAGGGAAAATAGCCTTCTACTCCTTTTGCAGTCATGATTGTATATAGTCCAAAATGTTAATCTGCACATTTTTATTCAAATTGCTTTATTCTGCTTTTAAATGTATGCTAAAATGTACGGTTCAATACCTGACAAAGGGCTTTTATAGACACACTCACTTCAAATATTTGGTCTAAACTGTTAATACATTGTTTAAACTACCTTTTCACCGCAAGCTGTGTTCTTCCTGCTTATTTTGGACTCTTTACTGCAAATGGGGTGCCACAATGCACCATCCTAAAAACATTGACCCAAGTGCCTTGGTCAGTATCTGTGTATCCACTGTTCCTGATATTAAAATATTGACCCCAATTATTGCCATCCAATTTTATTGAATAATTGTCCAAAGAGCCCAACTTGAGCAGAAATCTTTTATATGTGCCAACTTTACATTAGGTAAATTGAGACTCCTGCCGAATAACTATCAATTTTCTAGTGCTGTATTGGTGGTTACTATAGATACCAATTAAGTGATTAGCCTTGTGGAGTGGTCTTATATGTAAGCAGTATTCACTAATAGGGTCAAAAAATTATAGTCCAACAATTTGAAAAGACATATAGCTATATTCTTTAAGTTTTTTTCACACAAGCAACATCCCTGACTATAGAGCCTATTCAACCGCAAGGTTGCAGGTTCGAATCCCAGCAGGGTCAACTCAGCCTTTCATCCTTCCGAGGTCGATAAATGAGTACCATTGATTGGGTAATAATAACATCTATTATTTCAGCTGCCGATTTGGTTAATTCCGAGAGCGTGCGCTGAAAGCGCTTTGAGTCCCACTGGGAGAAAGGCGCTATATAAATACTAGTTATTATTATTATTATTATTATTATTAGCCTCTTTCTAAGGTTCTGTTACCTGTGTTCTCCTATTCACTTTCTCCTGCATTCCATTGCCGATCTCAAAAATGATGGGTGTTGTAGTTCATGACCTCGTGACAGCTCCACATGAGCTCAGTCATCAGTGGATGTTGCTATGAGAGTTGCAACCTTCCTCATCTTGTGTGAAAGGTCTGCTGGTGGCCCCATAAGCCTCCATGCAGAACTACCTTGCTGTATACTTATTGTAATCTTGTGCGAATTTTGTAAAACTGCAGCTTCCTGGACTCTGATGCGCTCACTTGACGTGATGGTTGTCATTTTAAAAATCACCATAAATCATCATTGTACTATTCACAGCAGGCAACCTTATCAATGCATGTTCACTGCACTGGTGTTGACTGTGCAAGAAAGACCTTATTACTGTTGATATCTGTGCTGGAGACTACTCCTATTTACTTTTTTTTAAAAGAACTGTACAGAGCATTCCACTCGCAGTGACATAACTATTAATACTATTTGGACAAAGGGAAGGTTGCGAAACCACAATTGTTTAATTATCTAACCAATACAGAGTGGATTTAACCTTTTAGTCTCATGTTTATGAAGAATTGGTTTGTAGCTGGGCTTTCCTAAACATGAAAAATAAGAACATGCAGTCTACATCATTAGGGCCAACAACATCTGGACCCATAACATTTTCTCTTTTAAAAATTGCTAATCTTATATGCAGTAAATGTAATAGGGTTTCTCAACACACTGCATAGAGAGATTGTTTTTGCTTATAAACCATTTAAATTAAAGCTTTGAGCTTTGTTAGAAACCAGTGACTTGATAACTTTAAATTTGCTTATAATGCCTATAACCTTCATCATAAAAACACAGTTCAGTTAAATATTTTATACACCTTGTTGGTTGTAGACCCATGAGGGGTTGTAACAGTCTGTACGTTGAAGGAGCAGGATGCATAATCCAGTACAAAAAAAAACTACACTTAATGTGTAGTGCTATTAAGGTCTCATATTTCTGCTTTTCAGATTGGAATATGAAATTCTAAATCACAGTTGTTGATGTTCTTTTTCAGGACTGGAACACTTCAACTGAAGAGCACTTGTCTCAAGTTCAATTAAAGAAGAACTATGAAGTCAGAGATGTCCCAAAGTTAATGATCAACAAGGACAACATTGACACTATTGACATCAGAAGGTAAATTATATGCTAATTCAAGAAAATTGCAGTATATGGCTTAACCCAGTGCTGCATGTGTAGTCTCTGAAGCTACTATATTCGACTGAAAACATCTTTACTAAGGAGAAACATTTTACAGAAGATTAAATACAAGTACAAAATATAATTGTGCTCATCAGAACAACCTTATACCCCTAAGGTTGCCATAAAATCATACTAACCATTTCACATTCATTATGTTCATATGCTAAGGCACAAAAGAAATCAGATGCTTGGATGATGTTGCAGTAAATCTCTGGATTGAATGAAGAGTGGGGAAATGAACCCTAAGTAAGGACATATGTGTAAGAAAAAAAAAAGATATTGTGCAGAATGACTAGTCTCCAAGCATTTTATTGACAAAAGTGAACTGTTTTATTGAGAATCCTTATGGAAGCAAATAACTTGTATAATGCTTCTGAGATGGCACTTGGATCTCTAACAGTAGTTAAGTAGTTTGCTAGAGTGGTTGTCATAATCTACCGGCTCTTGCTAGCCATGATCCTACAATGTGTGACCTTCTGTCGATCACGTATGTATGATCATGCACGTGGGAATGTTTGTAATTTTGCGCACAGGCACATCAGAGCAGACTTGTGTGGCCTTGTGTAGCATTATGCACATCACACAGGTTTTTGCACCTATATTTAATGTCAGTGCTCTGTTTTCGAGTTAGCAGTGAAGACTTGGTACCTGATTTCCTTATTACTCATCCACTTTTGACTTTGGCCCATTACTTGATATTTCTTAATCACTGCCTGTCATGACTCCTCTGCTTCCATTTGACTCTGCTTGCCTTGACCTCTTGGCTCTTTTCTGACTGTTCTGCTAGTTATCACCTGGTTTGTTACTTAGTTGCCCATTACTGGACTACTAGTGCATTCTTCCCAGTCTGGCTGTGGCTCAGCAGGGGACAGGCATTCTTACTTGTGCAGACAAAATTCCTTCTATTTTGCAGCCTTTTACATTGCAGCAAGAGTGCACTTGTGACCAGCTATGCACAACAGCTTCTCTCATGACCTTTGCACCCTAGAATCTGTATTACAGAGAGGGCCTGTTCCCTTATTACCAGGATCCAGTCTTCCCTTTCCTAACAGAACAGCTGAGACATAATGTGGATTCAGCTGGGCTTTGTTCAAGCTTTATACTGCATAGGTCAGATTCTGGATTCTTGCTGTGGTGTAAGGACCTTCAGAGTGGCATGAACCAGTTGCATTCCCAAGTCCGGGACCTATTGTCTGACAGTACCACTACTTACGCTCCTGCTGGACCTTTTGAGTCTACTTTAGGTGCCAGCTTCCAGTTTCCTGAACTTCAAGACGCTCTGCCGGAGATGTTTTCCAGGGTTTCTCTGTAAATTGCTGTTTTTCCTATGAACCCACACCTACTACATAGAAGAGGTCAAGGTGAGAACTGTCATATTTTTTTTTTTTTTTTTTTTTTTTTTTTTTTTTGTCCGGAGATGCACATTCATGAGTCCATCACCTTCTATGAGGAAACTACCCCCCTGCTGAACAACTTCACGGTAGCTTAGACAAATAAAGACTCTGACAGGTACAGTTAAAATCAACACCACTTTATTGAAAGATATGATCTAATGAATAGCAAATAAGCACTTCCCCAACCTTCCCCAGGGCCAGGCGTGGAGACAGTGCTACAGTCCACTACCCAGAAGCTGACACAGAGGAACCAGGAAAATGACAGAGAATCTAGCCTACGGTTCTGGGTACCACCTAAGATGTAGAAGGGTGGCAAGTGGCCCATTTCACCCTAGGACGTTAGGGTCAGCAGAAAAGTGATGCCCTAGAACGCTAGGGTTCAGGCGAGATCCTAGGTAAGACCAGAGCGATACAAGGCTTATCGGTCAGACAGAACTCAGGAGAAGTACGATGGCAAAGACCAGGCCTAGGGACCTGCATGGAGAGGGAGCCAGGCCCAATGTATAACGTAAGTGGAGTCAGACAAAGTCACGGTCATACACGTAACGGGTAGTCAGACAGAGCCAAAGTACTTGGCACTGAGCGGGTAGACTGCCAGGCCAGGGGTCCTACACGGATTGGGTAGTCAGACAGAGCCAGGGATCAAGCACGGATCAGGTAGTCAGACAAGGCCAGAGGTTCAGGCACAAATCAGTTAGTCAGATGGAGCCAAGGGTCATACACAAATCGGAATCAGCAGCCAAGAACAGGTCACAATGAGGTACAAGCAATGCTCAGATATACCATGAAAGGGCACTGAAGCAGTGTTTGAAGGCCGCATATAAGGCCTACCGGAGAGGCGTGGCATAGATCAGTCAATTAAGCTGTGACTACAAAATAGCAAGCACGCTGTAATGATGCACGTATGCAAACAGGAAGTCAGGCAGCGACCAGACATGCTGCTGAGCACAAATGGGGAAAGTCAGGTAACGCCACGGGAGAAGATCATTTGGTCCTTGAAACAAGGCAGGAGACCAATGGAAGAGTATTCTAGTGAATTCTGCCACTGGGATGAGGACACCCAGTGGAACAAACCAGCCCTAAAAGGTAAGTATCGCTTGGGTCTGTCTTACTCCTTAGAGAATCAACTGGCCCAAATAAGCTTTCCTGAGTCCTTGGAAGAACTTACCTCTTTGTTAATCTAAATTGCCAGCCACCTCTGACAGAGAAGACCCATGCTTTGACACCTGTGAGGAAGTCTGCCTCCTCCACACAGCCCATGCCGATTAGTATAGCTCATACTTTGTTAACATCTGAAGAAATGGCTCATAGATGTAACTTTCATTTCCCCCTGTATTGTGACAAGGATGGTTACATCCTCTGTATCTATGCAGTTAGACCACAAAACAGTATGTACAGTTCTTCCCAAAATGTCTCTTCTCAGATGTTGGATCCTAGTGTGCTGAACCCTCAATGTTTTCTATCCATCACTCAGCAGCTGGGGCACTTATTAACTCTAGGGCAATGAGGAACCTGTGGATCTACATCTGGGAACCTGTCAGGAGATTTAGCTTGTACCTAAGACTCAAACACTATAGATACAGGTGCTTATTGGGTTCCTCATGCAAGTGGACCTGCCCTTAGACTGTCAGTTCATAAACATCTCGAGTAGCTGTCATTCTATGTGGTCCAGCCTCCTTTATTCCAAGTTGTTCTAGGCTTACCATGGTTGCAATTACATAATCCAATCATCGACTGGCCTATGAGTGTCTCACTCCATTTTCTGCTGACAGTGCTGTAACTCTGACCAGGGAATTTAGACTGAATCCTGGTAGACGCTGCATCTACAGAAGCTCCCTCACTCACCTGACCAGTTACAAGATTCACTTTTCCTGGTCTGACTCTGCCCAGGTGACCTTTGACTTAATGAAAAGCGCTTTTCTTAGGCCCACATTCTCAAGCATTCTGATTCAAATCAACCATATCTTTTGCAAGTGGATGCCTCCATAAAAAGCTGTTGAGGTTATACATGAGATGGACCTAAGAATCTGGTTTACTCTGTTACCTTCTTATGCCGTATGTTCCCTCCTTCAAAGAGAAACTACAGTGTTAGCGATAGAGATATTGGCTATTAAACGCACTCTCAGAGATTGGCTCCACATGTTGGAAACGGCTAATTTCCGTTTTAACCATTTTCATTGACCACCAGAACCTGGAGTATCTTTAAGACAGCCAAACAAGCCATCAAGCCAGATGGTCCTTATTATTCTCCAGGTTCAGGTTTCAAATTGCTTACCTACCTAGATCCTGGAATAGTAAAACCAATACTCTCTCATTAATTTCCTGCCAAATGCTTAGCTTCAGAAGGTTCCGCCCTTTCTCCTAGTCACTTCTTCTGACCTTCTCTAACATCTGTTCTCCTGATCAAGTCCTACCCTGTTTTGCAAGCTGATCTGCTCAAAGAACCACTTTGTTCTGTTTCTTTCATCCTGTTCCTTTACTGATGGGGGTCCTTAAACTCCTTATCATGCCCCTCTGGCTGGACACCCTGGCATTTGGAAGACCGTGACCCATGTCTCTCATCATTTCTGGTGTCCTTCAATGATCTACATCGACCATGTATGATCTTGCACAATCTGTGCTATGTTGAAGAGTCTGTACACTAGATCTCCTGGTAAACTATTATCTTTACAGGTCCCAGCTCACCTCTGGTCATCCATCTCCATGGAATTTATTGTGAAATTGATGCAGCCAGCCTAATCCTACACAACCATCCTGGTTTTGGTTGTACAATCTAAGAAGCTCCTGCAGTTTCAGAAACCTCTTCCCTATTTTTCTTTGAGGTTGATCGTTTACATGGTCCTTTTTGGATTCTGGTTTCCAGTTTACCTCTAAGTTCTGGAACGCTTTGTATTACGCTTTACACGTTCACGTTTTCCTGTTATCAGCCTATCAGACTGAGTACAATGGACAGACGGAGCACTCTAACCAGTCTTGGAAGCAGTTTCCAAGGTGCTTCATATCCTACCAGCAATACGATTAGGTAGAACTCTTACATACTTCACAGATAACAATCATGTCTACTCCTTCCATTAAAATATCTCCAGCCTATGGATACTTCGGTTTGCATCCTGCTGCCTTTTCTGGATCTGTTTCTGCTTTGCAGGTCCATGAGACCACAACTAGGCTACACGCCCTTTGATTGTGCTCTTCTGATTCATACCTTTTTTCTTGCTTTTCTACAGGCAGATTTATGTACCTTTTTACTGGATTTTGAACAGTTCTGTTGTCATAATTTGATCAGGGCTGAGACAGGGCTTCAGTGAAAAACACTGGGCCAATAATTGTTACACCTTGGGCATTAATTTGGATCTTTTAATCCTTTGAATGCTACAGAGGTCTTGTGATGCCTTGGAGACCTTTCTAACAATCAAGGATTTAATAGCCCCATTTTAAACAAGGGACTATTTTATTTTTCCCCTGTGGTGCAGCTGGTTTGATCCAGAACCGCTGCTATTTTTCTTAGTGTATAAGGCCTTGTGCATGCTGCATAGGCAGCACTAAGTTGGAGGGAAAATGATATTGCAGTGCATCTGAGTGTCATGTATCTTTGTGATGCATCCTTAAGAGGTTAATACAGTAAAGACTGGAGTTTTGTTTGTAATGTTCCAGTTCTCTGTCCAGATATATTTCTTTCTGGTGCTCACTTGGTACAGTTTGTGTTTTGTGATGGTTTACACAGATCTGCTCATACATCCAAAGCCAAGCTGTTGGAACTATTTTGTGTTCAATTTAGCTTCCCTAGCACAGCAAAATAATTCCTCAACAATATAGTGTACACTTCATGGGTTTAAATCACATTCCCTGACAAAGACCGTAATTTATAGTTTGCAAGTACATCAAGAACTAACTCAAAGCACCTAACAATCAGAACGTAAAGCAAGAAGAATAGATTCCAAACATAGGACGAAAATAACAGGTACAGCAAGATGCAGAATGAATGGAGGATTAGCGCACACGCTTCACTATAGCCAAACCTGATAAAATTCTACCTGTAGTGATAACTACATCAGAAGAAGACATTTCTATAATAATAATGGCATTTAAAAGTCACATTCTGTCCTAAGCGTTTAGGAAACCACCCCCCAACACACGTTATGTCTTTATTTTTATTGTTTGAGGCTGTTTTATTGAAAAGGTATTAACCCTTTGAGTGTCAGAGGGGTACGCAACACATTGCTTTGCAATGCGTTACGTACCCCTCTGGCACTCAAAGGGTTAAAAATAAACTTACATATTCTGCAGTAAACCAGCTGCACTATAGGAAATAAACATTTCCCTAAATTCCCACTTAAATGGGGCTATTAACCTATGAATTGCTAGAGGTATTTCCAATTTATTGTTTTGCAATGCGTTGGAGACCGCTCGAACACTCAAGGGGTTAAAACACTGTTTAAATCAATGGGGATTTTTTGTTTGGCTCCTATGGTGTAATTGATGAGTAGTTACAGAAAACATTAAAGCTCTGTACATCTTGTAAAGCAAGTCAGCCTGGTTTACCTTTACTGAGAGGTGCTCAGTAAGACTCCCTCATGTATAGAGTAATGAAGAAATAAATCACGGGCATACTTCAGTCTTAAGTGTCACAGGCAGAAAAGTTGGTAATTTCATTCATGTTTCAGTTAAAGAATTTCACTAAGAGTTTGGAGTGGGTGTTTGTTTTTCTTCAATAGCCACATTTTAGTATATGGGTCACCCTTGTGCTTTTCTTTCCCAGAGCTGATGGTGTGAGCTCTGGAGAGTCAGCTGATTTCTGTTGGGGTGCTGTTATTTCACAACCCCCTGCGCAGCCCACAGGAATGAGTCTGCCAACGGCCACTCCATCTTTTTAAGGAGGTGACAAAGCTTAAGGTTGACCTGTACAATTAGGACTGTAAGTTTAAAGTGCTGATGAGTTTTCTTTAAGATAGTTTGTTTTTCATTCTATCACATTTTTTCATACCAGGTAACATACATAGTAACATAGTAAATTAGGCTGAATAAAGACACAAGTCCATCAAGTTCAACCGTTGTCTCATACCCCAGTGACTGAGAATTTTATAGCTTTCCTGCTACCAAATAAGTCTATATCAGACCTTCCTGATCTGCCTACTAATACACAATATAATCCTGTATGTTCCCTTTTGAAAGAAATGTATCTAATCTTCTCTTAAATGTATCCATTGTATCTGCTAGGTCAGTGGTTCTCAATCTTTTTTTGTTCGGAGCACCCCTAACACATAATCTAGAACATTCGGGGCATCCCTAAAATATTTAATGTACTTTATCAAGGGCATAATGAAGGGTACAATACATAAATATACAGTTGTTATTAGGTCTTACAATCATAGTAACAAAACTAAACATATTGTGCAGAACAATTTCTATTAATCTTTATTTAAAAGTCCATTTTTGTTAGTCTTCACAGAAAATGTGGGGCACCCTAAGATGTTGTCCGTGACACCCCAAAGTGCCACAGCACCCTGGTTGAGAATCACTGTGCTAGGTGCTCTTTTATAGGCTTCGCTGCTCCCCAGCCCCCCACCCGCTCTCAAGCAATGTGTTGCACACTACTGTGGTGCTTTTAAAGTGTTAAAGCACATAAAATGTGCTTTAATAATGTATTTTCTAACTGTGGAAAACATGGTTATTACACTACCTGCTACTTACAAACAAAATTGTGAGAGGTTCTGAGAACAAACGTAAAGCACAATGGTTTGTTCTTTGGCTAGTCACCGCTCAGCAGCTCCCTAGTGCCATTACAGAGTAGAAGTTTCCAGTGCATATTAAACTATTCCTGCCCAAAAGACCAGTCCAGTTCCAAAATGATGGACAAGTCCCCTCTGCACGGGAACACCAGGTAACCCCAGACGAACGTTTCATACTTATTGGGCCTTGTCAGTGAGGTACAGCTGCAGTCCCTAGGTACTGAGAGCAAGGGATCCAAGTCTGGATTACCCTTCACTCTTAGGAAGACACAACATCTGCAATGAGTTTGTATGTTCTCACTGTGTTTGCGTGGGTTTCCTCCGGGTACTCCGGTTTCCTCCCACACTCCAAAAACATACTGATAGGTGAATTTAGATTGTGAGCCCCAATGGGGACAGGAACCAATATGAGTGTAAAGCGCTGCGGAATCTGTGTGCTCTATATAAATAAAGGATTATTATTATAAGACCCCTTGTTCTCACTGGAACTGGACCTCCATTTTGGGTGGGATTAGTGAAATATGTACGTGGAAATTTCTCCTCTGTAATGACACTAGAGAGCTAAAAAGTGATGCTGCTAAAAGGTTACTAGCCGTAGAACAAGCCATTGTTTGTCCTCAGAGCCTCTCACATTTTAGTTTGTACCTGTTAATTAATTGGTGACTTTGGCTGAATCAGCAGCTGTAATTGGTAGCATGTTGCATTGTGAAAGTGCTTGGGATGTCGGGAAAGGCAGTAGAAAGCTGTGTGTCGGGCCCTGGCCCTGCTTCTGGAAGACATCACGTACCTTAATTGTACAGAGCAATGGTGCAGGAGAAATCAGCCATTCTAATGTATTTTGTCTGTAGTGTGAGGCTGGGGCAAGCTGTACCAGCCTCACACTACTTTCAATAGATTGTAGAATAGCTCCTTTTACACCATTGCTTGGCACAAGTGAGGCAAGTGATGCCACATGGCCGACAGGGCCACCTTCCAAACAGACACCAGTGTATGTACTTTTAATGGTGTTTGAAGCTCGACACTGAGCTGGGCAAATTAAGCTTCCCATACCCAGGGAGCTGAAAAACATAACTTTTTTTTAATAAAGATTAAAGGATTAGCAATCCTTTATTATGATAATGCATATATTGTAGGGATTTTCCTATTGAGTACACACACTGTTATGAAATGTTTCTAAGTTTTAAGCATTTAATTTTCTTTTTAAACACTAACAGAATGTCCAAAGAGCTCACCTAAAGTTAATCTGTTGCATTCTATGGCAGCATCTGGCTAAAGTTCTACATAGGATGTGATTATAAATGCTACTGGGAAGAATACATAAAAAAAAAAATATATAATATTAATAAATCCTTGTGAGTGCTTATTCTTTGGGTTGCTATCTATACAACTTACAAATCATATTAGTTCCTTTATACAGCACCAAGACACTTTTACTTTTTTATGGCGTACCCATACCTGGTGGGGGAGGGGTGTGTGTGTGTGTGTGTGTGTGTGTATATATATATATGTATATATATATATATATATATATATATATATATATATTCTATATTATATATGTATATAACCAAAAGAGGGGCAGCACCAGTGGGACTTTTTTAATTGAATTTTATTCAGCTAAAAATCGACAAGAATATATGGTCGGGTCGACGTTTCTGTCAACAAGACATTTATCAAGACAATGGAATTACAACAAAAGCATGTTTTTAAAGGCTGGGGGCTTACCTGATGGGTGCCAAAAAGAGGCTTGTGACATCATCACCAGCAGTCAATGAGGTGACTGCAGGTGATGACATCACCCCTTCAGTAGCCAATCAGAAGATATATCATATTACATATGATAATATATTGAAAAAAGAATGAAACTAATTAATGACAAAAATATAATGAAGCAACCCTCCAAAGTATACTGTATAAAATTCCTAAAATTAAATAAAACATATATAAAGGTGCCAATGCGTGAAACGTTTCTATGGGACGACATATAAGTACCATATCAGAATATGACCAGCTGAAATAAAATACTTACAACCCATGGGCAGGTATAGAGTGCCATAATGGCAGCAGTGCCATGACATGTCTGCGCTAACCTAAAATAAAGCTGATCCTGTGGACACCTAGGGACAAGCTGTCGGTAATATAGCAATGTAATCCAGAGGAGCAGGATGCTGTGCGATTTGAGTGAGCCCTGCTCTGTTGTGCGGTGTCTTCCGACCAGCTCAACAAACCTAGCTTGATATTTACTTCTTCCCTGGTATTCTTTACTGCTATTTATAGCTTGATACTAGGTCTGATTGTATTATTAGTATACTTCCAGAGGTGAGTGTTGCTTCGTGATGTTCCAGTGTCACGCTCCTCTGGATTAAATACTGAGAGACTCTTTTAGCATCTACGCCACTGGACTGACACAGCTATCCTATATTATATCTATGTGTGTGTGTGTGTATATGTGTGCAATATATATATAATATACTATATCATCAGCCATTGTCAATCCACTGCAGGATGAAGGTGGCCTCAGCAAGCCTCCAACAAGTTTGGTCCTGTGCCTTTTGTTGCCACTGTGTACAAACAAACTTAGTAATTTCTTTTACCCATCTTGTCTTTGGTCGTCGTCTTGGGTTTTTGATATCAAGTGGAATCTATTCCAAAATTTATTTGGCCCATCTGTTCATTTCTATTTCAAGTGCTTTACTCTTTCAGTGATGTCATAGACCTTTATTTGCTGACAAATCCATCTACACATTTTTCTGTCTCTTTGTTATGTTTAAAATATGGCGCTCCATGCTTCTCTGCATATCCTTACATTTTTGTATGGCTTTGGCATTCAGTATCTGTTTCACAGCCACTGGCATAACAGTAGGGGTCAATGTGGAGATTGGGGGGAGTGGAGATGGGGGTGCAATGTGGATATTGGGGGCAATGGGGGGGGGGCAATGTGGTCAGAGGGGCCCATGACAGTTTCTGCACCAGGGCCCAGTAGCTTCTAGTTACGCCTCTGCTCACAGCCATATATGTAAGCACTGGGAGGACATATTGGTCAAAAACCTTTTGCTTCAGGCAGAGTGGTAAATTTGTCTTAAGTACTGCTAAGTTTTTTTTCCCAAATGCTTGCCATGCCAATTTTATTTATCACTCAATTTCCATCGTGTAGTTTTCATCTGTTGACATTTCCTGCCCAAGGTAAACATACTTATTCAATTCTAGTTCTTGTCCAACTGCTGTGATTTTTCCTTGGTATGGCAAATTTTGTTAAAGGGGAACTATCACCCCTATACAAGTTTGTCTCATAATTAAGTTCATATGGCTATTAGCTTGAATAGTGGTTTTGATTTCTCTTCAAATTTGTGGTATTGCTAAATTTAAACAATTAAAAATGATCCTGGTCCTTACTTTCAGACAGACTTCGTGTACAACCGTGCCCCGCAGTCTGTCAATCTTCCTCTGCTTCCCTCCCCACGTAGCCTCTCGATCCAGCCTCTGCTTGTAAGCTGGAGCCCAGTCTGTGCGGAAGTAAGGACCAGGATAATTAAAATGTTTACATTTAGTGATACCATGAATTCTAAGATCAATTAAAACCACTATTCAAGCTAATCACTATATGAACTTAATTATGGATAGTATAGTATAGGGGTGATAGTTCCCCTTTAAACATGACTTGCATTTTGTTGATATTCATCTTCAGACCAAAATGTTCTCTTTCCTGTTGTAACTGTTCAATGTATTCTTCCAGTTCTTCAGGATTACTGGCAAAGAGTATTATGTTGTCTGTAAAACATAGGGGGAATAGGTAGTCTCCATTGATCTTAGGTTTTTTTTTCACCTTTTTTGTGCAGTAGGATGACTTCTTAATTTTTCCATGTTTCAGGCATTTTGCAGAGTAGTAGACATTTTGAAAATAGTTTAGCTAGTGCTTTGAATAAGGGTTGATCTCCGGCTTTTAACATTTCAATAGTAACTTTATCAGGTCCAGTTGCTTTGCCATTTTTCTTTGATTTAATTGCAGCTTCTGCTTCTATGAAAACTTCTGGCAAAGCTTCAGCCTCTTGCACTGCATTCAACTGTTGTCCTTCATCCATATAAAGATTTGAATAAAATGATTTTACTCGTTTTAGTATTTGTTGTGGAGTTTTTGCTGTTGTACTGTCTTCAAGCGTTAATGCAAACATCTGACTCCTATGTGTGGCCATATTTTGTTTTGTTTTTTTTTAGCCCTTGATTTTCTTCCAGTGTCCTTTTGATGAGCTCAGCATTGAACTTGCAAGTTTCTTCTTTTATGAGGTTCCTTTATAGTCTTGCACATGTCTACATATTCTACCCTGTTTCTAATATAAATGTTTTGCTTCATTTCTCATCTCTTTTCCATCAAGGCAATTGTTTTGGTTGATATTTGGGTTGATTTTTCTTGTTTTACAGTAGGTGCAAGGGCATGAGTAGTGTCTATGACTTTTTCTTCGTGGTTTGAAATTTCTGTGTCTGGAAGGTCTTGCAGCACTCTGAAGCAATTAGACAGTGCTACCTCAAAATTCTTATGATATTTCAATAGATGGCTAGTGTCGATCTTCACTTTTGTAGACTTGATCATTTTCTTTCTTTCTTGCAGTCAATTTTTGATTTTTGCTCTCACAAGATGATGGTCACTTCCACAGTTAGAGAAACACTAATGTCACACTGTAAACAAATCTCTGATTTTTCTTTATACATTTAATAATACCTTCCAATCTTTCCACATCCCTGTAATTTTTTTAAGTAGTTGTATCAAAGAATAAGAAGGAACAAAGCATAAGCAAATATAGTAAGTCATATAAAGCAATTACAAATATAAGAGGAAAACAGAGACAAAGAATGGTTCAATACAGCTAACACTGAGACTCAGAGTGAAGGGAGCAGAAGAGGTAGAAACAAAAAAGAAAACGAGGAAACACCTTGTAAGCTTCCAGAAAAGGGGTGAATGAAAAGAAAGAAAGAAGCCCAGACAGTGGGTGAAGGAAGAAAAAGATAGAGGGGATGAAGAAGGTGGGGGGTAGGAAAGGATGTTAGAACAGAGGATGGGAAGATGCCCTCAGCCCCTGTTTTTTGTCTGTAACTCTTAAAACTTAAAACTTCAATAAAATTTAATTGACACTAAAATGATGCTGACGAAGGACTTTGCTATGTTTTTGCCTCAAGTTTTTTTTGCTGCTCATTGGGGCATAGAGAGTAGCAAGTATCCCTAAGAGTCAGCACAGCCTGCCCTTGTCAAAAAGAAATCTACCTTAAGTATTCAGTGACTACAAGAACTCAAAATTAAAATTTTTGCGTAGAAGAACAGCAACCCTGAGCTATGATACTAAGTGGGATAAAGTCTACTGATGAGACATGCATGTGTGAGCAGGAGTAGTGGGTCTCCTGAATAAAGCAGATCTGACCCCGTAGTCGAGAGCATTCCGTATATACGCTACAAGAAAGAAGCTGGATGCACTGCCTTCTCCTTCAGAGCTCCAAAGCCTGGAATAAAAAATAAATCTGATCTTCTCCCAGTGTAAAATCCTTAAAGCTGCTTCTTTATATCTAAAAACCATAGGAATCTGTATATACTTTTTTTTAATGTGCATGTTTAGGTGTGTGTGTATACATAATGTTTCTCTATTTATGTAAGTTTATAACCCTTGACTGTAAATTCTCCAGGACATACTTGAAAACAAGAGAAATCTATAAGTATTCTTCCTGGTAAAACATTTTCTAAATAAATATGGAATCGACCCCTTCTAATAAGGACAACCGCGGAGGAGGAGGAGCCATCCAGGCGCCTCCACTGGGGATGTCCAGCCTGCCATCCATACTAGGGGAAGAGGGGGCAAAAGGACAAAAAAGGGAAGGAATAATATAAAAAGAGGAAACAGAGAAAAGATAAGGTAAGGGAAATCAAAAGGAAAGTGGTCACTTTCAGTGTTGCGGGTGCTGTAAAAAGCATAAAAGCTAGCAAGGGCTGGAGAGCAGGACAATCACTCTTCTGCCATGCTCAAGATCTGGGCCATATCCATGAGTTTGAGCGTAATTATATTTTAAAGTCCCCCCTCTCCTTTTCCCGATGTCACTCTTCTTACTTCGGATCAGAAAGCTGGTCCGGACGGATCTCAACGAGGGACACTACATTGTGAGTATAAGGAAAACCCTACTCAAGGGGAGACAGGATTTTCCTTATACAGACGCAGACAATATTGTCCCTCATTGCGAGCTCGGATTTCAGATCCGAGTGATGAAGTGCTTCAGGAAGAGGGGAGGGAGGGTGACATTGTAAAACTTAATTAAGATAAAACTACACAGATACGGACAGCTTGGAATGTACAGAGCTTTATTAAAAAGCATAAAGAATAATTGAAGATTCATTTATAGTGTGACACTACCATCTTGTTAAAAAAAGATTTAAAGGGACAGAAATGTCCCAGAAAAAAATCTTAATAGGTTTTGTTGTATATAGTTGTATTTTTTACAAACTATGGTTTGAGAGATATTCGCCACTAAAGTTCCCCCCTCTCTCCCCTTTCTCTGACATCAACGCTGTGCTGACTGCAGGGGAATCCTGTCTGGGGACCAACTGGCGGCTCTGCAGCAAAGCCAAAATCACATTATTGGAAAATAATTACTTCATTGGAAAGGTCTACAAAGTGTGCCTGGCTTGCAAGCACACTTTGTAGACTATTCCATTGAAGCAATTCATTTTAAATAACACTATTTTGGCTCTGCTAAAGAGCCTCCTCGTGTCGCCTGACATGGATCTCCTGTGGTCAGCTTTACAGATGACATCAGGAGAAAGGGAAGGAGTGGGGACTTTGAAAGAGAATATCTCTCAAACCATAGCTGTTTGAGAGATAGGATTTATTGCATATAGTTTAATTTTTAAGCACTACACAACTATAAAGATTTTTTCTGGGACATTAAGACTGAGCAGTCAGTGAATATCATGTTTATTATTTTCACTTGTATTACTGTTGGGGATATATATGTAGTTAATATTTTGACACACTGCACTCACAGGACCTTTTTTTAGATGAATCATAAGCGTGTGTATTGTATTGATGTTTCAGCCAGCTGAAAAAAGATATGCGTCCATCAAGTCCAGCCCATGCGAAATCACCCCTTTTGATCCAGAAGAAAAAAAAAAAAATTTCCAATTAAGTCCCAAGTTGGTCATAATTCTCAATATTGTTCTGTGCTAGATAGTTATCCATTACATTTTTGAAAGCCTTTGTTTTAGTCGAAAGTGCCTTTCCCCTAGTCTTAATAGATAACCTCTTATTCTTAGCTCAGCTCTTTGAGTAAATATATCACTGGAGAATTCTTTGTATTGACCCATAATATATGTGTAAATGGTAATCTTATAAACCCCTTAGACATCTCTTCTCTAATGTAAACAAACCCAGTTTGGCTCGTCTCGCTTCATAACTCAGATCCTCCAATCCCTTTATCAGTTTTTTTGCACTTCTCTTCACTTTTTCCAGTTCAATAATGTATTTTTAAAAACCGGTACCCAAAACTGTACTCCGTATTCTACATGAGGCCTTACCGAGGATTTATACAGAGGTACAATTATATTTGCATCCCGTGCATTACCCCATTTTATGTAGGATAGTACCCTATTTGCTCTTCCAGCAGTAGTACTCCTAAATTTTTCTCTAATGAGGATTCCCCAAGTTGTCTCATATTTAGTGTACATGTAGTGTGTTTGTTTCCATAGCTCAAATACATAACCTTACATTTATCTACACTAAATGTAATCTGCAACATTTCTGCCCATTCACTCAATTTATGTCAAGGTTTTGCTGAGCTGCTCCCTTTCTGCCTATTGATTCTGCTATCTGAGCTAATCTAGTGCTCTGCTATCCACTACTGCTGTCTTCTGAGTTTCTGGCTCAGGGTGAATCAGCTGACCTCTCTGATTACTCACCTGACTGTTTTTAGCCAACCCTTTCAGGGTATTTATAGCAGCTTGGCTCACTTCCCCATTGTCCTTGTGTTTGCTTGCTAACCTGTTGCTGCTGGCTGATGTGGATTTTCCTGCACTCCTGTTTGCTGTGTTCCAGACATCATGGAATTCTGTGCTTCTGACCCTTGGCTTGTTCCTGGCTTTGCAGACTTCTGGTTTCCTGACTCCGGCTTGGATGAATACCTGTCTTGGTTTCTGACTCTGGCATGTCTTTTGGTTTATGCTCTTGGATCATTCTTCTGTTTTTGTTGCACTAATAAAGGTGGATTGCATTTTACCTTTTTGTGTCCTGTCTGGTTCCTGGTCCCTAACAGTTTATCCAAATCCTTAATAGAAAAAAAATAAAAGCTTCATGTTCTGTATGTATTTCCTTACATGGCTTAGTGTCATCTGCAAAAAATTGAGATACTACTTTCAATTCCCATTTCTAGATCATATCACGGTGCCCCGTGATTGCCTCTGGCTGGATGTTGCCCTGGAGCGACATTGTTTACTTCCTAGCTGTCGCTCTAGCTGAGTCGCTATTCTTATAGGGCACCACGCTGATGAGGTCATTTTTCCACCTACCTGTCAGGGTTTTTAAACCTCAGCCTGTGTAATTTCCAGTGCCCTTTCGTGGTGTACCTGAGCTTATTGCTGTGTTGGTCCATTACCGTTCCTGTATATTACCTGGCTACGTCTGACTACCCGTTCCGGTTATGACTTCTGGCTCGTCTGACTACCCGTTCCGGTTTGGACGCCTGGCCACGTCTGACTACCTGTTCCGGTTCTGACTTCTGGCTACTACTGACTACCCGTTCTGGCTACGACCACAGGCAACATCTGACTGCCTGATCAGGTTTTGACCATTGACTGCCTCCTGCTTTGCCCTCCGTGACCATTCTGTGCCTCAGTTTGGTTCCCGTGCTGCCTGTGTCTTCCGCTCTGCGCTAGATTCCGTTAGTGGCACTTGTTGGTCACTCCGTGTGTGTGACCTCCCGTGGCTGTACTGGTTTGTGCTGCCTAGCCTATCCTCCATCTGGCTACCCACCTAGTGTATCCCCTGTCGGGGTATTGGTCTGCTCCTTATCTTTGCCAACTGTGTGTATGGGAGTGCTCTGCACTGTCCTCACATCTACCGTGTAGTCCAAGGGCCATTCCGTTTCTGACCACCTGTCCAGTGAAGGGTGAGGAAAGTGCCTACACTGTTCCTCTCTGGTCTTGTGAAGGTGTGCCATTCTATCTGTGTATGGAAGTGCTCTGCACTGCCCTCACATCTACCGTGTAGTCCCAGGGCCATTCCGTTTCAGACCACCTGCCTGGTGAAGGGTAAGGAAAGTGTCTCCACTGTTCCCTTCCTGGTCTCGTGAAGGTGTGCCACTATCTACTGCCACTTTGTGTCATTACCATACTACTGTTGTGTCATTTGTTGCCATCAGCCTGTTGCCTTATCTCCTGTCATTCATTGTATTAACGGTTTATATTAATCTGTACTTGTCAGTGTGTTAATTTCCTAGTCACTCCGTGACAGGTCATTAATAAACAAATTAAAAAGCATTGAGCCCAGGACTGAATCTTGTAGCACCCTACTTACAACTTTAGAACAAATTGAAAAGATTCCATTTACGACTACTCTCTGCTATCTATCATTTAACCAGTTCTCTATTCATGCTCAGATATACCCTTCCAAAATGAAGACTTTTAATGCAAAATCCAAGTATGCTACATCAACCACAATTCCCTTGTCCAGATTACTACTTAACCATTCGTAAAAATGCAAATAAATTCATCTGACGATCTATTCTTCATAAAACCATGATGGTTCCTACTTTTAATAACATAGTTCTGAATACTGTCAGTTAGTAACCCTTCTAATATCTTACTCACTATGGAAGTCAAGCCTAATGGCCTAATTTCCTGGTGTCGCATATATATATTATAAAATAACATATGTGCCAGAAAAAGATACAAAATTGATTCTCATGTATTCTTGTATACATTGATCGCTATGATTGTCAGGTTTCACTGTTGAATGTAAGGGTATAAACCATTAGAAACCAAAATTGCACTGTGTGAAATGATTCAGTCTTCCACTCATCCAGTGACAGTCACAGAAACATACATAAAATGTTTGACACTCCAGCCTTGTCCTCCTGTCCTTCATTACATACCAATGCTCTGGAAAACACTTTTGTCTTCTTTAGGAAACCTCAACATTTCGTGGAACCCAGTCTGAGAATCCTTGGTTTATAGTATACACATATATTAAAAAGCTCTTAAATGAACAGGCCTGTAGTGAGATATGTTGATTTGCTCCCTTAGATTGGAGCTCCAGACAGTCACCTTCTCTGCCTACTTATAAATCTGACCTTGTGGTTATGTAGGCACAGAATTTGAATTTCTTGCATTATGAACATAAGTTTGCATTTCTTATTCTAAAAGACAAACTGTGTCATATTCAAGAAGAAAAGTGGGGCAATTCTGGGGCAAATCAACTATTCAATGGAGAAAAATAAATATTACCATTAAGTTAAATAGGTTGGTTATCCCTTGAATTCTAGAACACTCTAATACCATGGCCGAATAAGACTTCTGACCCACAGGGTAGAGTTTTGCAGTACTGCCCACTGGACCTTGTCTGACGCTAGAGTAAAATGGGGTAGCAGGACTTACAATAAGATGACTGTTTGTTTGCAGGAACAATGGCACAACAGACTAGGACAGGGAGATTGAAGCAGATGAAATGTATAGAAGGCTTGACAGACTTAAGTGGCGTATCTGACAAGGCAAGCACATGGTTATTACAGCATAACTATAAGCCTTTGACTAGTAGGTTGGAACTGCAATGTAACTGAAGGAGAGGTAGTTCAGTAAGTGGTCTGAAAGGTTTGGTGGCCCAACAATTAGTTCTTTTTAAAGGGATAGTAATACTTCGTTTTAACTTTATATTATTTTGTAGGCATTAAAAAAAATATGAAGAATGATTTAAGTCTTATCTCTCAAACCTTTATGGTTTAAGAGATATTCACAAGCAAAGTTTCCCCTCCTGCCCCTTTTTCCTAGTGTAAGCCATCTCTTCTCAGATGGGGAATCTGGTTGTAAGACCAGACAGATAACAGAAGGGGACACCCTTCTTACAATGAAAACAATGAAAGCCCTGCCCCCTTGACAAGCTTTTCAGGTTTTTCCCTTATCTTAATTGAAGATTGTCCCTCTCTGCAGTCTACCTGTGCACCTCCCTTCTGCTCTGGCTGAAAAGTGTTACATCAGTAAAAGGGGCGGGAGGAGGGCACTTTGTCATTGAATTACTCTGGAACTACAACTCTGACAGAATTGAAATAACACTCTCCAAATTCCAAATACTATGATGAAATTATGAAACATTACTATCCCTTTAAGTGACTATGGAAAACAAGATGCTTTGTTTATTGTTGACTTTGGAGTTGTGTTTCTAGGAAGCTGCAGGAGGAGATGTTAACAGGACATATAGTTTGGAGCTGATGGATTTACTTGTCTGAGGCAGTTGAGGCTTGAAACAGGAAAGAAGTATTTGACTGGGTAATGAAAAAGTGTCTTGGCAAGAATCTGTCTCAGTTTGGATGGCACAGAGTAGATACTGGTATGAAGCAGAGTTTGTTGGTAGAAGATTAGTGTTAGTGTGTGTAAAAGTTGTGGACTCTAGGCTGGCAACAGAAAGAACGGTAGTCAGTATCAGGTCTTGGATCACTTGGCAGGTGGCAGATTGAGCAGCTGTCAAAAAACAAGCCAAGTCAAAAGGCAGGGTACAGGAGCAACAGGAGCAAGATCAGAGGTTAATAACACTGGAAGTGAACTGAGGCGTTGCAGGTGTGGGTTTATATAGAACTGGCAGGTGTGTTCACTCCTACTAGTAGAGACCATTACTGCTACTAGATTTTTAAAGTGTTAGTAATGTCTAAAAAAACCTTTTTTGCATTTAGAAGAGCTTACAAAACAGATCTAAATGCAAAAAACGTATCTCTCAAACCGCTATGGTTTAAGAGATACGGGCGTTTAAAGTTCACTGTCTCTTACTGACAGCTGTAAAGCTGTCAGCAGATTTGTGTTGGTCGACACTGTGGCGCTTGAGAAGTGCCGAGATCGCGTTACTTACACGGAATCCCTTCATTGGAATGGTGTAAAACGTGTGCCTGGTGTTCAGTTTTTTTTTTTTTAGACATTACTAACACTTTAAATCTCTCCTGTATTGCAAATCATTGCACTGGTGATAAAGTATTCAAGTGATTAATATCTCTATGAAATCAATGAGAAATTTAGCAGTTTTTACTTGTGTTGCAGCAGTTCTCGCTTACCTAGGAAGGGGCACACAAGAAGGGTCCTTCAGCTGGAAAACAATTTATTATAACAAGTGATAAGAAGTCAAACAGCCTACTGGAAGTTATGGCAGGCTCAAAAACAGGGCATCACAGCATGCCATTTTATACAATACAACAGGGCGGTTACAAGAACAATATCTGAAAGAGAAATGAGGAGACCTGCTTACATACGCTAAATCAAGTAGGGGGGCACATTAAAGTACTCTTATCACATTATCTAAAATCTACAGAAAATGTTCCATTTTCCTTATATATGTAGAGCAAACATGGGATATTTGTGACCTGTAAGCAAGCCTGAGGTAGTCAGCAATTTGGTGTCTAAGTTTCATGCTCCTAGAAAATATTTATTGTTAAAGGGACAGTAATACTTAAAATTTACTAATCCCCATATTGTAGGTATACAAAAAAGAATATAATTGCCCCAGTGCCATCTCTCAAACCTTTATGGTTTGAGAGATAATCGCTTGCAAAGTTCCTCCCTCCCCTTTCCCTGAAGTCAGCGTTCTAGCTGACTGCAGGGGAATCCTGTCGTACGACCATCTGGAGGCTCTGCAGCAGAGCAGAGATTGCATTCATAAAAAAATCCTTCACTTTAAAGGACTTCTACATGTGCTTGCAATTAATTTCTTTTTTGTATGCCTACAATATGGAGATTAGTAACTTAAGTATTATTTTCCCTTTAAACCTTCCATGGCTGAGTTAACCCCTTTACTTGTCCCCTGTAGTGGAAATTGATTTGATCCAGAGTTGCTTCTCTTTTTGTTTGTGCATATGACCCACTGTCTTTTCATTGTAGGCAGACTGACCATCATGAGAGAGGTTTTGGAGCTGTTTTGCCACGATATAGCAAAGACCACAGGAAAATGTAAGTATGAATAGAGACTTGTGCAGAAGAGTAAATTTATTCTGCTCTGGGTTAATCATTTACGGATTTCACTTTATTAACCTATTAAAGGGATAGTATTGTTTTAAAATAATTTTATTTTATATTGTAGCCCTTAAAAAAACATTAAAAATGATGTAAGTCTTCTCTGAAGACAAGATCTTGCAACTTTGAACCAATAAGGATCCAACCCCTACTTGGCAAAAAGCAAATACACAATATACAAGGTTTCAGTGCTGATCTCTTGCTCCAGCCGGGATACTTTAAATATAAAAAGATCTGAGCAGTATCTCACATAAAATATAATTCTATACCCGAAAATATCTATAAAAAAAGTCCTTATATTTATTAAGACTAAAATGTAAAATAATACAAAGAAAATTACACATACATAAAATTCATACACAAAAAAGACACATGCACGTGTATAATGTCATCAGGTAATAAAATTAGTCCAAAATAGTGAACTGGCTTCCAGACTTAAAGGAAAATATTTAAACACCTATTAAGGGTGAAACTACATGACCTAATACAGAGATCAAAATTGATATCAAAACAAGCTCTACTCCAATATCATATATACTGTCCCCACACGGGTTGGACTATACACATAAGGTACGTAGAGCCTGAGATATTAAGCCAATCTGTCTGTCAGTAACAGCGCTACCCCTCAATACACTGATTTAAAAACAACAGCAATATATTGCGAAAAGATATACACATCAAAAACACTTGCATGCAGCTCGATAGTGTCTGCTACAGCATTGCACAAACTCCCTCTTGGCCAGGGCAATGTTAACTCCAACTGCAACGCATTTCACAGCATACCGTGCTTTCTCAAGCAGAAAAGTTTGAGTGAATGTGCAATGTTGTATCTACAACACTAACCCCTTAATTGTTTAACAAGCCACCTTATTGCTTCATTCTATGGATCCCCCGTTTGGACACATCTTCTATTCAAACCTTAATTAACCCATAAAGGTCAAGATACAGAAACATACATAACTTAGAGGCAATCCCCCTCTACTACTAATCCCTATATTTATATGGCTCGAAGTTCACCACTCTCTCTATGATCAATCACTAGAAAATGCTAATTCCTAAAGTTCGCTAGTAGTTAAACATACACAATTATACAAATTACAAAAAGGAAGCTAATTCGATATTCTCATTAAGATCATTTGGGAAAAAGGGTCCCCAGAGTGTAATCCAATACGTCTCGCGTCGGTTAAGGATTTTATCAAAATCCCCTTTCCTAGGGTCTGGTTGAACCTTATCGAATACAAATCCCCTGAGTAATTTAGCATTCTTCCCATGTTTTTCTTCAAAGTATTGTGACAGTGAGTGGGTTAACACAACTTTAGTAATATTCTTTTTAGGTTCATTCATTCTTTTCTTAAATTCCCGTCTCGTCCTTCCTATATATTTCAACCAAAACGGACATTCAAGAACATATATCACTCCGGCAGTGCCACACGATAAACACTCAATGGGGTAACTTTTATTATTTGAACCTATCACTGTATATATTCGGGCAATTGGCACATGCGTAACAATGTCCGCAATAGTGCCAGCCTGTCACTGGTGACATGGTGTTTGAAATCGAACTTAGTTTCATTTTCTCATAATTCTTTTTATGTACTCTTAGCATTGTAGAGGCCAACCCATTTTTTTAAAATTTGTTTTTTTTTCAACAAATCACTCGCACTCTATCTGGAATACAATTCCTCAGAGTCTTGTCTCCCCAAAAAATAAGCCATAAACGATCTAAAATTTTCTTGACCTTACATACTTGAGCAGAGTAATTTGTAATAAAAACCATTCCTCCTTCAAAACTTTCTTGCGAAAACACTCCATTCCAAACTCTTCCATCTACCTTATTTACTTTAAACTTATTTATTCTTTTATACTTTCTCACATAATAATTATTTTGTAATTCCTGATCTCTCTTCATAATAGTTCTCTTGTTACCCTTAGTCTTAACCTTCTCTTGTTTTCTATATCCCACCAGGTCCCCCTCACCAGTGGCACAGCCGGAGGACATAACAAACGAGGGAATCCTTGTGTGATCTCCCTCCAAACTATCACAATACTTCTTTTCACTAAACATTTTAAAACTTTAAATTTGGAGACTTCCACAAAAATCTGGAATAGCATATCGGAATTGTACCCCCTATCTACAATTCTTTTAGCTAACGATTCACCCTGTTTCCAGTAATCACTCAACTTAGAGCAATTTCTTCTAATCCTGACAAATTGCCCCTTAGGGGCATTGTCCAACCACTTTTTTGAGTGATTACTGGAATATGGTATAAATTAATTCTGGACTACTGGTTTAAAGAAGGTATTAATCATTATTCTGCCACCCACTACAAACACATGAAGATCCAGAAATTCAACAGATTTTTTTACTAGACAAAAAGGTGAACTTCAAGCCATACTCATTATTATTCAGTTATTGACAAAATTATCTCAGTGTTTTAGGACCACCTCTCCATATCATAACAATATCATCAGTATACCTCTTATATATAAGAATATTTGAAAAAAATACATTCTCAGACCATATCACCAAATCCCAGCAAGCCAAAAATAAATAGGGCAAAACTAGGGGCTAAGCAAGTCCCCATCTCTGTGCCCCTAGTTTGCAAATAAAATGTATTATTGAACATAAAATAATTAGTCTTAAGAATAAACTTCATACTCTCTAATAAACCTCTGATGTTGAAAATTTAAAAAAACAAATTTTTCTAAATAAAGACTTACAGCCATCTTCATGTCTAATGCTAGTGTACAAGGCACTGATATCTGCCGTTACTAATCTCCTTCCTCCATCCTATAACCCTCTAACACCTCAATAACATCCCTAGTATCTTTTAGATATGATTTAGCAAATGGCACAATTATCTGAAGGTAGATGCCCACATACAACGATAAATTTTGACCCAAAGACCCAATACCAGTCACGATCGGGTGGCCCGGAGGATGGTTCATGGACTTTCAGAAGATGGTAAAATGTTGCAATTTGTGGATGTTCCACCCACAGAAAATCATACTCTTCTATATTAATTATACCTTTAATATAGGTATCTTTCAACAAACAAAGCAGATCCTTCATAAATCTTTCTGTGAGGTCTGATTTCATTTTCATATAAAATTCCTTATCTGAAAGTAAATATTCTGCCTTCATAACATACTCTGTCAGGTCCTGAATCACAATCCCCCCACACTTATCCGCCCCTCTGATAACTATGGAGTGGTTGCGCCTCAGTTCCCCCAAAGCAATTATTTCAGTTTTACTCAAATTATCCTTTCCTTCCTTAATTTTAACTTCCTTAACTCATCTCTAACAAGAAATTGAAACCTATTAAAATATTGACCCTTGTGGGCTTCAGGGTAAAAAGTAGACTGTTTCTTTAAATTGGTATTAAACCATAAAATCCTTCTTTCATTCTCCTCCATATTATACATTTCATGTAAAGCAGAAATAGTTAGGATATCTTTTCTGGCCAGTTCTATATTCAAGATTTCCATCATACCATTATCCTTTCTATGTTCACTCCCAAAAAATGTTTGCAATTTAATCTTCCTAACTAATTTTCCAAAATCAATAAAGAGCTCAAATCTGTCCACCACCTTAGATGGCGCAAAATTTAGCCCCTTTGATAAGCGGGAGATGTGACCCTCAGTTAAAACATGATTAGATAAGTTGTAAATACTCAGTTCCTTTAAACTTTCTTTAGTTATTACCTCTCATTTGTAACACAAGGTTCCACTCTTCTTACCCTACTCACATTTCTTCTTCCTTGGATATTTCCCCTTCTTCTTCCTCTGACTCTATCTCTATTCTGCATTTTATTCCCTGACAATTTTGACTGAACTCCAAAAAAGAAGAAGAAACCTGTATCGAAGAGTAGTGAGGAATAGGAGATGCAAAAGTGGGTGTACCATATTCATCCTTCTCTTACCCAACCAATGTTCAAAAACTATTTAAACCCCGCACCTCTCCACCTCTAACCTCAATGTTCTTCCTTTTGCTTTTTACTGAATGGTCTTAATGAGAATATTGAATTAGCTTGCTTTTTGTAATCTGTATAATTGTGTATGTTTAACTACTAGTGAACTTTGGGAATTAGACCCAGTAGTGTTTTCTAGTGATTAATCATAGAGTGGTGAACTTCGAGTCATAAAAGTATAGGGATTAGTAGTAGAGGGGGATTGCCTCTAAGTTACATATGTTTCTGTATCTTGACCTCTATGGTTTAATTAAGGTTTGAATAGAGGATGTGTCCGAACAGAAGATCCGTAGAATAAAGCAATAAGGTGGCTTGTTAACCAATTAAAGGGTGTTTAAATATTTTTTTTAAATATTTTCCTTTAAGAGATTAACGGCCACAAATTTTGATTGGAGGTTTTTGTGGCGGCCCGTTTGGAAGCCAGTTCACTATTTTGGACTAATTTCCTTATCTGGTGCCATTATATATGGATATATGAGTCTTTTTGTGTATGAAGTTTATGTACGTATAATTTTCTTTTTGTATTATTTTACATTTTGGTCTTAATTTTTTATATTTTTTCAGGTGTGGAGTTATATTTTATGTGAGATACTGCCCAGATCTTTTTATATTTAAGGTATCCTGGCTTGGAGTAAGAGATCAGCGCTGAAACCTTGTGTATCGTCTATTTTCAGTTTTAAAAGAGTGTCCCTCAAGGAGGTCCAGGTTTTCCCTTCGGATAAGGAGAGGAAAAGCAAATAAGATTACCTCAGTCCAAACCCAGATTCTTTGATCAGTCAATGGTAAAGGAATGGAATGTAAATTGCAGTCTTCCTCTGGAGGTATCAAAGGTATTTACCAGTGGGGGTAACAATATGGGTCACACCTGCGACCAGGCCCATCACACCAGGGACACGGCCACCCACTGCGGCACCCGCAAGTAGGAAGCTGAGGTCTTTGCCTTCTTCTGCACAGACCTCTCGCAGCTGAGTTCTATCTTTGGCACTCTAGTAATGCAGAGTTTTTTGTCGGTTTTTAGTGGAAGCTATTGTTTTTCAGTTAGGTTGGTCTGTTTGTTTGCAGTACAGGGACATGTGGATGGAGTTGTTGTTAATACTGGTAGTAGTGTCTAGGAAGTTAATGTTTGTGTGTGAGTGACTGTTAGGTTGATACTGGGGTGGAAAGCATTGTAGTTTTCATGGAATTTGAGACGTTCCTCTTCACTAGCAGTCCAGATGATAAAAATATCATATGTGGCAGAGATAGACCAGGGATTTTGTATGGCAAGTGGAGAGTAAGTCCTCTTCTGATTTTGCCATAAAAAGGTTGGCATGTTGTGGTGCCATTCGGGAACACATTGTAGTCATCATATTCTGAAGGTAGAGGTCCTGTCCAAACCTGAAGTAATTATGGGTGAGTATAAATTGTATGAGTTGTGTTACTGGTTCTGTAGCTGAGTTTAGCATTTTGAATAAAATTCCCTCATGCCACATTACTTTAACATTTTTTCATATATTTTTTAGGCTTCAGCAGACAACTTATCATATTGACTACACAGTCCCTTATGAAGCAGTATCAGTGGTATGTATATTGCAAGTACTAATGCACTGTTTATCTGTTAGATATGATTATAACAGTAAGACTTTATGATAAGATTTACCCCCTTTCTTTTTCCCTATTGATAAATTTCCTCACAGTAACTTCCTGCTTTTACCCTGTCGTCCAGTAATTTCATTCCTCACTCTAGCCTTCTCAATCTCCTAAATCTTTGCTGTTTCCACTCTACAATTATCCCACAATTATACGTTTCACCCCATTTGTTCACCACTAGTACACACTCTATCTGCTGCTGTAATTTGGCTGCAGGATGCCCCCCATGGGTTTACAACACATTTCCTCTACTTTTGTTGAGGGGATTATTTGGACAAAATCTGCCGTAATCCTCCTCCTTTGATGATGGGTTTTTTTTGTCAGGGACCCACTACTTCAAGTCTCTCATCCTGCAACTCATGCAGTGGTATGATCCTCCTCCTCATTACTTGATAACCTTTATTTCTTTTCATCTTTACTTACTTTAATCACTTGTTTTACCTTTTGTGTGTGTGGTAGATACAGAGTGTAAAGACGGTGAACAAAAGATCTATATGAAAAACCATACTGTTTGTGCCTCCGAGTGAGCCTGTAACCTTATCACTTGCACACTTTTTACATTTTCCCTCTGTTTTTCTCAGACTCGAGAGGATATTTTTGACATGGGGGTGGGTAAAACGAGTTTGTGTGGTAACCAACAGACAGCCCTTTCCAAAAATAAGGGGCTATTGGTAGTTGACTACCTAATGGAAAATCCAGCCTGTCTTTCTGCTCTCCCTTTATATCACTACTTGTTTTTCTCCCCCTGTCCTTCTCCCTCACTCCACCATGAGCTATGCGCACAAATAGAAATTGGAACAATTCTGGGGAAAACCAGCTGCCACCTAGTGAAGAGAGAAAAATATCCATTGATTTAAATCTGTTTTTAAGCCCTTGAATGCTAGAGATTCACCAGTGTATTGCTTTCTCACAATCAGTAGTGAAGAAATGTTATGTGTTTTTAATGCATGGGACTTTCTGAGGAAAAAGCAGCACATTTTATTATTTATGGGAAACTTCCTGTGGAAAAAAAAATGCAACTTCTCTATCATTGCTACTTACAAGTAAGCCGGTCACATGAGACACTCCTTTTGAAGAGCAGTATATAGCACAGGAAGAGTTACACAGACTACTTGCATGCACAAAGACTTATTGTGATACAGCTGTCTGTTATTTGGACCTCACAAGCAGCTAGCCTTTCTTTCACATTTTATCTCATGGGGTAACTATAAATATACTTAATATTGTAATAAGAGTGCTTAATGAAAATAGATTACATGTTCTCTGGGTTCCTAATTTTAGATATTCCGTATTGCTGCCTCAAACTTTAATAAACTGGATGCTTAGATTAGTAGATTAATTAAATTGCCTAAATCAATTATTTTCTTCTAAAGCAATTTTTACAGAGAGAACCACTGTGCTGAAGAATTATTTTAGCGTATGTTTGATTTCTATTTGTATCTTATATAGTCAGCAGAGAAATCAAAGTCATATGTAAGTGACTTCTGAAGACAAAAGCTATTTTGTCTTTGCATTAAACCAGGGCAGTGATGTATAACTTTGTACAAATATATGAGAGGTCAGTACAAGGATCTCTGCAGTGAGCTATTTATTCTAAGGCCTGATCAGATGACCAGGGGACACCCCTTGAGATTAGAGGAAAGGAGGTTTAAACTTCAGCAGAGGAAGGGTTTTTTTACAGTGAGGTCTGTTAAATTGTGGAATTCTTTGCCCAAGGAGGTGGTTACCATTTCTTGTCTCTGGGGCCTCCGGCCTCTTTATTGATTCAGCCTTTGCTTGCCATCATGGCATTTCTCTTAATATCTGTGTTCCTCTTATTCACATCATTGTGATCGATTGAACTGCTTTGGGGATTGGGGGGTTGATCACCCCACAGGACGGTATCTATGCAGCTAACAACTGGCCAGTCTCACTGTGAGACTGTGGAGTTCATTGTGCTCAGTTCTCCCATGGCGCCTATCATCCTGGGTTATTCTTGGCTTCATAGGAACAATCCTCTCAACTGGTTGCTGGTTCTATATCTTTTCCTGTTCTTAAGATTCCTATTCTACTTTCTTCTCAGGGGCCTGCCCCTTCTAGCGTTCCCATTGATGCCCAGATTCTAGAACTCTGTCTTGGGTATTCGGACATTTTCAACAAGACCAAGGCTGAGACTCTTCCTCCACACCGCTCTTACAATTGCTCTACTGTAACCTGATACTATGCCCCACCCTAGGGGTAGGATCTATCCACTGTCTGTCTTCCAGAAATGGCCGCCATGGAGGAATACATCAGTGAGAACCTGACCAACAGCTTTATTTATCCGTCGTCTTCATTGACAGGATCCAGCTTTTCATTCCAGAACTTTTTTGAGGAACTTCGAGGTTCCATGTTTTTCACCAAGTTGAGTCTTCAGGGAGCTTATAACCTAGTGTGGATTTGAGAGGGGGATGAATGGAAAACTGCATTCAGTGCTCATTTTGGAGATTACAAGTCCCTGGTCATGCCCTTTGGTCTCTGGAATGCCCCTGCAGTGTGCCAGTTCTTGGTGAATGACATCTTCAGTAGTTTCCTTTTGGAATTCAGGATAGTTTACAATGATGATACACTCATCTTCTCTAAGTCTATTCTGGAACATAGAAAGCATGTCCAAGTTCTACCGGACCATATTTGTACTTGCCAACTATTCATTAAACTGGAGAAATGCAAATTAAAGAAGTACTTCCTTGCCCTTCTTGGGCTGTATTATATCAGGTACCAGTCTAGCCATGGACCTTAAGAAGTTGGATGCTGTTCTCAGTTAGCCTGTCTCTAGGGGTACTAAGGTTATAAAGGTGTTTATCTGAGTCTCCAATTATTTCAGGATATGTATTAAGTATTTTTCTAAGGTTATTCAACCCATTGTGTTCTATACTCCTAAGGGGGCATATCCACTACATTGATCACCAGAGGCTCTGCAGGCCTTTTCAATTCAAAAGGAAACTTTCACTATTGCTATATTTCTCTCGTGTGCCAGTCCTATGCAGTCCTTAATCTCTGAGGTAGGTTACTTGGAAACGCAGCTGGGGTAAAACTATATCAATGTTCTGAATCCACTGAGAAGCTGTATCCATGTTACTATTTGTCTCATTGCTTCACTCCCTTTAAGAGAAATTATGCTGGTAATCAGGAACTCTTGGCCATCAAGGTAGCTCTTGGGGAGTGGCAGTATCTTCTGGAGGTTCTCCTTGTCCTATTATTATTCTCACAGATCATCAGAACCTTGCTTATCTTGCCACTGCCAAATATCTGAACGCTCATCAAGCTAGATGGACCTTGTTCTTCTTTTTCATTTCAGTTTATCTATATCATCCATCTCCATCTATTTTTAGACCTGTGTTCTTTCCTGGGGAACATGCAGGTCTTGGTACCTGCTCCCTCCTCTGGAGAGATTCACGGGATCCTATTTAGACCTTTTAATTGCAATATAAAGGATAATGGTTGAAGTCACAACAATTTGTTCTTATGTCCCATTCCAGAAGGAGTCTTTGTGCACCGACATCCCTGCTATCTGTCCAGAGGAGTGTTTAGCCTGCCTAGACATAAAGGACATGTATGCACATTTGATCCATGCAGATCAATAGCACTTTTTTCAGTGCGACTTCCAGTTCACTGCCTTTCCTTTTGGGAGAATGTCTGCTCCTCGGGATTTTTACACCGTCTTGACAGCCTAGACTGCTCACTTTCATTCTCAAGGGATTTCTCATACTTCCTGTCTGGATGACCATTTTTTAAAGGCTCCTTCAGCTGAGGACTTGCACCTTTAAATTCTGACTTGTGCATCAATTTTGTAACAAGCTGGTTGGGTTCTCATTTTCTAAAAATACTCTGTTCAGTCCCTGGTCCTTCTTTCTCATCATGAGATTCAATGTTACTCTGGGATGGGCCTTCCTGCCAGAGGATAACATAATTTTTTCTTTGTCCAGCAGGGAACTCAGGCTTTATTTTGCCCTTTTTCAGTGGTGCGGATGTACATATGGTTTCTGGGGTCTGCCTTGGTGGTAGCCATTGGTCATTCTGAATTGTGTGATAGTCACGATGGATGCTAGCCTGACTGGCTTTTATGTCATTTTCAGATAGATTAGGGCTTTTGGCATGAGAGTGGGCGTCTTATGTACAACAACATGTAGCAACTGCATTACAGTCCCAGGGTTTGCTTGTGTGGATTTAGCCTGATTAATACAAATGCTGTGGCCTATATCAACCTCCCAGGAGGGATCAGGAGTGCAGTCTCATTCTCAGAAGGTTGGTTAATTCTTGTTTGGACAGAATCTCATATGCCTTCCCCTGCCATTCTCGTTCCAATATTGTGGCAGATATTGATTAGCCATCAGCAGCAAGATCCTGGGAATCAGGAAAACAACCAGATAGTGTTCAAGCCCATGGTCAATCTGTAGGGTCTCCCAGCCATGATTTGACCTCTAGATTGAATTGCAGGGTTTCCCTGTTTTGCTTGCTCACAATCCCATGATCCTTCTCTTTCTTTGGTCATGATAGTCATTCTGTTTAAAGGGATAGTAATACTTCGTTTTAATTTTATTTTGTAAGCATTAAAAAAACGAAGAATGATATAAGTCTTATCTCTCAAACCTTTATGGTTTTTGAGATATTCACAAGCAAAGTTTCCCCTCCCGCCCCTTTTTCCTAGTGTAAGCCATCTCTTCTCAGATGTGAATCTGGTTGTATGACCAGACAGATAACAGAAGGGGACAATTTTCTTTGTATGAAAACAATGAAAGCCCTTCCCCCCTTGACAAGCTTTTCAGCTTTTTCCCTTATCTTAATTGAAGATTGTCCCTCTCTGCAGTCTACCTGGGCACCTCCCTTCTGCTCTGGTTGAACAGGGGGGGGGGGATACTTTGTTTGTGAATATCTCTTAAACCATAAAGGTTTGAGTGATAAGACTTATATCATTCTTCATGTTTTTTTAATGCCTACAAAATAAAATAAAGTTAAAACGAAGTATTACTATCCCTTTAACTTTACTCTTGAATATGTGTTTTATGTATTCCCTCTGATTACAGTGGTATTGTGGAAAGTCAGTACAGAGCAGGCTCATCTGATTCTGATCTCCCCATTCTGGGTCATATGGGCCTAGTTTTTGGTTCTTCTAAATCTTTTTGTATGCTTCTGCTAAATTCTGGCCTTCTTTAGTTGGAATCTATTGCTCTGCCTGGTTTGTGCAGAGAAAGCCTCATGACTGCCCAACCTTTAGGGATCCCACTCTTCCTGGACCTTGGTTTTGGGAGGGATTCTGAAAGTTTCTTTTTGAGCCTCTTTATTTTCCATTAGCCTTTGACTCTTGTGACATCTTTCCTTTTTCCTTTTGTTTGTTCAGTGTGTAGCCATACTACAGGTTTTGTCCTATAAACCTCACTTTCAGCTTTTTCATTCTGATAGGGTGGTTTTGAGAACTCTTGTAGGGGCTTTCCCCTTTAGGTTTTCTAGGAGTTTCTCTTTATCCAGGATCTTGTTCTTCCTTCTCCTTGTTCAGCTCCTTCTCATAGACAAGAGCAGGAAATGTATTGCTTGGATGTAGTTAGATGCTTGTGGTACTATGTTCCTTGTACAACGCCTTTCTGTTAGTGTTTCCTTTGTTAAGGCACCTATTTGCCAAGCCTTCACACTCAGGAAACATATCTGTCCCCTTTATGGTTACAACTAATTGCACCAGCATGGGGGTGCTTACTGGACGTACAAGAAGAAGGTATGGTGTGTAGGTATCCTTTGATACCTGTTATTATATATGTTTCAATTCCTCTCTGTTAAAACTGGTCTGTGTTTTTGAAGGGTTTTTCTCTTTCCCTCCCTGGAATCTTGGTGGACAGCTTTTGTGTATCCCCAGGGTTTCTGTGTTCCTTATTGGATGAATGGGAAAAGAGGATTTTGTGCACTTACTGATAAATCCTTTTCTTGGACCACATGAAATTGTGGAATTCCAGGCAGGGCGGTCCTTTGGGTTATTTGATATGTATATTTCCTGCTTTGCTTCTGTTTTTTACTGTCTGCTATTTATTAAAACTGAGCTGGATTTGTGGGGGTAAAGGAGTAGTGCAAGAGTCTTTGGCTTCAGAGATCTTTTTAAGGCATGTTCCCTGCCCTCCTTCAGGAGGATACTTTACCCCAGGGTTCCTATGTTCCACAAGGACTAAGAGAAAAGGATTTATCTGTAAGTACATAAACATTTTCAGAATTAATTTGTATGTGTTCCCAGTTGTGATGCCTCAAAGAGCATGTGCAAGTCATGTTTACTGCTTTCTCTTGTCCGACGATGGTGTTTAAAGGGATAGTAATGTTACTCAATAACAGCAACTACAATTAATCTGCATTGAATTTGGGCCATGGAGAGTGTTATTTCAATGCTGTCAGAGTTGTAGTTCAAGGGTAATTGAATGGTAAAGTATCCCCCTCCCGCCCTTTTACTAATTTATTACTGCTCACCTCAGAGCAGCAAGACTGATCCAGATGCATTGCAGTGAGCATAAGAAGGGAAAACCTGTCAAGGGGGACAGGGTTTTCTTTATGTTCACAGTAAGAAGATTTTCTCTTGCTGTGAGCTGTCCAGTCAATAGACCAGATTCTACACCTGAGGGGAGGTGGCTTACACTAGGTAAAAGGAGCAGGAGCGGGATACGTTACCATTCAATTACTCTTGAGCTGCAGTTCTGACATTACTGAAATAGCACTCTCGATGGCCCAAATACTATAAAGATTAATTGGAGCTGCTGTTTTCTGTGAAACATTACTACCCATTAACATGTTGGGGATTCCACATGTGAGATTTCTGGGAGCAGAAATACCAGAGGAAAGTGTATTAACATAGCATGTGACTAATTCTGACTGCATATAATATAATAACAAATTGATTAGGGGTTTTCATTGATGGGTGGATGCTATATTAATTTACCATGTAACAATGATTTACTGTGCATGTAAAATGCCAAACTGTCACTGTAAAACTACAGTTGACTATACTTTGCACAACTGACCTTATAGAATTAAGACCCCAGAAAACAGTAATAACTGACTGCTGTTTGAAGGATGTCTACCCAAGTCCTTCTGTTAAACAATCTAAAAACCACTTATTCCTTTAAATAATCTTTGTTTACTGGAATCATCAAAGAACAAAATCAGACAGAACTTCAGTGCTTCTTGTTTTTGTTACTTCTGTAAGTTTATGACTTGATAAAACTGCTATGCTGTTTCTGTATAATTTTTCTATACCCTTGGCATTTACAATTGTTCTTGAAAATATTACTTAGCTAGGAATTGCTTTGGAGCACTAAGGTGAAGGTTTTCCGTTGAAGAGCTTTATACTGTATGCGCAGATGTTGTTGTCCAGTCTATTAATTGTATCTATGATTGAGCACATTTTATACAATGCAGTTATTGTTTAAAAGGAGTCTGTAGAGGAATTACATTACTAGACTTTAGTTCTAAAATGTATAGTTATATAGGCTATTGGTATATATATTGAACGATGGGGAACCGCAGTTCATAACAAACCATTATAGAAGCCATAACACTATAGATTTTAATTGCATATTGGTTTTAGCTGCTGATAGCTTTAACTGGGCTTACATACCAATTCAACATAGATGGAGTACAGATTTTCAAAACCAGACTTTCCTCCTATAACAACTTTGTCAGTTTGAAGCATAATTTATATTCAGAGTTTTCATATTGTTGTTTATATTCATGCATATTTTATTATGTTTGTAATTACTTATGTTATGAGGCAATAAAGATTAAAAGCTCTTTTATTAAAGAACTTACTTTGCTAATTAGATTTAACACTTGCCCCTGTTTTATTCTACTCTGTTAGATAATTTGCATTTCCAGCAATCAGGTTTCAAACAGAAATAGTTATTTTTTAGAAGAATGGAAAAAGGCAATCCCTTACCAGAAGGGTGACATTGATATTCCAAACAAGTTGGAATTTTACTTTAAGCTATAAAACCCAGAATAAGTATAAAGATTAGAGACGTATTAGTATCCCATCTGATACTGTATGTAATGTGTGCTGTTTTTATAGGACAGCACTTTTTCAGCCACTTGGCTGGTTATGTCTTGGAAAATGAGTTTTGCTTTCTCTCCATTGTATGGTATAATTAACACAGCTAATCTGCAATTAATCACTACTGAAAAAAGGACACGAGGTCATGATTCTTGTACTACTGCATTTTTCTGTTTCATTGTTGAATTATATGGCGGTATGTAGTAACATTGTCATGTATCTTCATGGTGGTATACTACCATTTCAGAGGGGTTTGGTCCCCTTTCTTCAGTTCATGGGCAGACAGAACAGCATGACTAATCTTATTTTAATTAACTAATATAATTTTAATCTAAATTTAATTATTTCTCTTTCAAAATCAGGTAAATATTTAACAGTAATGTTTAGTGCCCTCACAATTCACTGACCTTAACGATTTTGTAGCTTTCTATTTTAATGTGTTTATTTGGTGAAGACTTTACATTCAATGATGTTAATTATTTTTGGTTTTGGCTCTATAAAAGGTCATACCTAGAGGCCTCCAACTGATAATTCCAGATGATCATGCATTAACAATGTTATTACCTTTTTGCTACTAACCATGTTTGAAAGGTGTGGATAGGAATGATACCCATCAGGTCAGTAATGAAAATGATCATGCTGTGTCTGTGTATTAAATACAGCTATGTTTATGAAGTGATTCTCTAGTACTTGGGGTTTGGTCTCACTCTCAAAGGGTTTTTTTGTGTACTTCTTCTGGAGGGCTGGGCACCGTCAAAAGAGCTTTCTGAGATGTAGACTTCCATGTTGCACTACTTTGCCCCACCAAGACACGCTCTGGTTGTTATAAAGTAAAGCTGAAAGAAAAGAAACAGAAGTGTAACCAAACAGGGAATCCCCAGAACCAGAGAACCCAAGAGCACTCCCCTGCCTGGGACTCAAGCCAAGGCTTTTCTCCAGGATTGAAGCCTTATGTTCCTAGGAGAAAATCATTTATAGGTAAGTACACAAAAATTCCCTTTTCTCCTATGCCCTATGGGGAACCTAGGAACCATGGGAATACACCAAAGCATCCACCAAGTTTCCAGACACAGGCCGCTACTTACATAAATTAACTGGTACAACATGGACGCCCGGTGTCAAGGGACACCCAAAACAACAATCTAAAATACAGGAACCAGCATGTAACAGCCCAAAAAGATAATCGGAAAAGACACTCATAAAGGCACAACAGCCTATATAACCTTCCAGCCAAAGCTGGCTTCAGCAGTGTCAAACATAGTACCACAGTAGTTGAGAATGTGTGGCGGGATGACCACATTATTGCATTACACCACTGTGACTGACATTGCCCTGGAGCGACATTGTTTACTATCTAACTGTCGCTCTTGCTGAGTTGCTATTCTTATAGGGCACCACACTGATGAGGTCGTTGCTCCGCCTACCCATCAGGGTTTTTAAACCTCAGCCTGTGTCACTTCCGGTGCCCTTTCGTGGTGTACCTGAACTTATTCCTGTGTTTGGTGCATTACTGTTCCTGTGTATTACCTGGCTACGTCTGACTACCCGTTCCGGGTTCTGACTCCTGGCTCATCTGATTACCCGTTCAGGTTCTGACTCCTGGCTTGTCTGACTACCGTTCCGGTTCTGGCTCCTGGCTCGTCTGACTACCCGTTCCGGCTCTGACCCTTGGCTTGTCTGACTCCCCGTTCCAGTTACGACCATTGGCGACGTCTGACTATCCGATCCGGTTTTGACCTTTGACTGCCTGACGGTTTACCCTCTGTGTTGCGTTCCGTGACCATTCCGTTTTACGGTCTGGTTTCCGTGCTGTCTTCTGCATAGCGCTCGCTTCCATGAAGCGGCACTTGTCGGTCATTCCCGTGTGTCTGACCTCCCGTGGCCGTACCGGTCTGTGTTGCCTAGCCTTCTCCACCTGTCTACCGCCTAGTGTATCCCTTGTGGTGATACTGGTCTACTCCACTCTTTGCTGACTGTGTTTGGGAGTGCTCTGCACTGCCCTCTCACATTTACGTGTAGTCTAAGGGCCATTCCGTTTCTGACCACCTGTCCTGTGAAGGGTGAGGAAAGTGCCTACACTGTTCCTCTCTGGTCTCGTGAAGGTGTGCCATCCGATCCTGGTACTGAGTGCTCTGCACTGTACCCATATCTCCATGTAGTCTAAGGGCCATTCCGTTTCTGACCACCTGTCCTGTAAAAGGTGAGGAAAGTGCCTGCACTGTTCCTCTCTGGGCTTGTGAAGGTGTGCCATTCCATTTGTGTATGGGAGTGCTCTGCACTGCCCTCGCATTAACCGTGTAGTCCCAGGGCCATTCCGTTTCTGACCACCTGTCCTGTGAAGGGTAAAGAAGCGCCTCCTTTGTTCCTACCTGGTCTCGTGAAGGTGTGCCACTCTCCACTGCCACCGTTGTCATCTGAAAGACGTGCCACTATCTACTATCACTTGTCTCATTGTCATACTACTGTGTGTCATTTATTGCCATTTGCCTGTTAACTTATCTACTGCTTATCATACTACTTAATACAGTTTTATATTTAAGTTCAATTGTACTTGTCAGTGTGTTCAATTCCTAGTCACTCAGTGACACTGTTCAACAGAGGCCTGATTTTAATAGGCTCAAGATGCGGCCACTGACCTGGTGGAATGAGCTATAATCCGAAAGGGAACAGACTTCTTCTTTAAGACATATTTCTGGCTTCCTTGAGAAGCCACTGTTGCCTTACATGCAGCATGACCCACATAAGGGCCCTCAAGTATGACAAAAAGTGAAACACATTTCCAAAAAGGCTGCATGTGGTGTAGCTGGACAGTAGCTCGACAGAAATAAGAGAGAACAGTTTTGTGGTGAAATTCAGACTACCAGAAAGGGAGACTTACAAGATACAACTACCTGCCAAACTAACACAGTAGCCAAAAGAAAAGCAGTACTGAGCATCAAAAATATCAAGGAAGGCATCAAAATGGGCTCCAGAAGGTCCATCAGGCAGCCTTATCGGTTTAAGGATGTCTCTTATTTTTATGCTGCCAGTTGTTTTTTTTTTTTGTTTTGTTAGCCCTGTTGGCTTTTGTTTGTTGTTCTATGCTAGTTCAGTGTCCATTGCCACATTTGGGTTAGTCATATCCTGAATAGTCCTAGGGAGCTCCGGTATCATGGGGATGTGTGGGAGGTCTTTTTCTCCTTACCGGAATCTTAGCTTTGGTATATCCTCATGGTACCTGTGTTCAATATTGGACGTAAAACAAAATAAGATTTTAGTGTTCTTACATATTAAATCCTTTTCTCTTTAGTCTATATGGAACAGAGGTGTGCCACTCGGAGGAAAAAAACCTCTTACGTCCTCTATGGAACACGGATACCATGGGGTTGAGTCCCTTACTACAGTGCAGGATACATCTAAAAGAGTCTTGTAGGTGGAGACTCCCTGCCACTCCTTCAGCTCAGCCCTTGAACCGCCCTATAGTAGTCAGTTTTGAACGTGTCCTCTGAAGTATGCAGATGGATCAGTGACACCTCTTAGTTTTTAGGTTTTTGTATTGTTTTCTTTTAGATATGGGTGTGTCAAAATTCCCCCATTAGGTAGGTTACTAGGATTGACCAGTTTATAGGTGCTGTGTGGACCCTTGCAGCCTTTTGGCGAAAACTTGGCCTGAAAGATTCTTTCCTAACTGAGTCTCTCTGAGGTTCTATCTTCCTTCACAATGGTAACCTGAAGACAGAAGACTGGTGAGTAACCCTTTGAGTGACTTGGTCCACATTGTCACAATCCTTTGTGTCTCTCCATACAGAGACTGCTATGAGTCCTTGATGGCTCCTGCACTCATGTTGGGTAATTTTATTCTACTTACTATCCTTTGCCTGAGCTTCGGAGCATAGATAACTGCAACTTCTAGGGGTAACCCTTTCTCTGATGGCTTTTACTAGTTTGGGGGGTGTTGTGGGTCTGTTTTCACCTTCCTTCCTTATGGGGTCTAATTTTTAGGGTACCCTCACATGTCCCCTGGCATTTTGGGTCTTTTGGCAACTTTATTTATTTGTGCCAAAAGTGCATTGTGGCCCCTATAAGAACAGGTTCCTGCATTGCCGCCATCTTTGCTCCATTGACTTCTGTGAGTGAACTTCTTTGGGACACAACTCTGCAACTGTTTGACAGAAGTCAGAGTGGGCTCTTTCTTCTTGTCTCCTAATTCCCTTTCATCAGGTTCATATCCTGAGTGTCTTGGGGGCCTGTGGCATTGGAGGTATAGGCATTGATAGGCACCAGCAACTGAGAAGACTACATTTCCCAGAATGCCCATTTAGTGGGATTTCTTTTGATTTGTTGCCTGTTTTGCAGTCTCCATTTTACTTCTCTCCTTCAGCATATTAACCCTTCGCCTGCCAGATTAGTGACTTTTCTGGGTTTATTTATTAATCTGTGGATATAATTTACTAGTTTTATATTGTCAGGATGTTAGATTCCAAGGGTCATGGAAGTTTAGCCCTCATGTCAAACGGGCTTCCCAGAGAGTATTCCAGATATCTCTGCCCCTCATGCACTGTGGCCCCTACTATCCCACGGGGCCCTTCAGCACTGAACAAGAGCTAGCTTGGGTAAAAAGGCTTCGGTCCTCAGTAGCTCAAATCCCATTCTTCCTTCAAGGGGATCTTCAATCCTGGAAGCCGCCCACTACTTTCAAATATGTGGCCCCTATATCACACAGTGTTCCACAAATTTTAGGGGCTTCATCACAGGAGGAATTGTTTGAAGGGAAGAATGAGGAAGAAGAATATGAAAATATGGATTCTTCCTACTCCTATGAGACTGACCCCCTTCCCTCACCTGAGGACCTCATCAGAGCTGTTTTGAAGACCCTTCAGGTCCTGACACCTCTGACTTGCCTTCTTCTATGGACGTCTTCCAGGGGCATAAGAAATCTCCAACATATTTTCCCTCTAATGCCACTCTTGACCAGATACTTCTAGATGAGTATAAAACTCCAGACAAAAGGCTGTCTGTTGCCATCATCATCAAACCTCAGACTGTTCCTGCCACACACCTCACAACTCATTTTCTCTAACATTAGGGCAGCATTTCAATTATGCATGGACTAAAATGATAAGATCATTGCTCTGTCTTACATTACAGTTTTGCGGGCACAGGCACCCAAAGGGTTGTCCCTTTGAGTGCTTGTGCCCACAAAACCATAGTAACTACGCACTGTGTTGGTAGCCAGGGTTAGGGAAGGAGCCCAGGATACATTACTTTATCTTTGTCCTCTCTCTGCCCCCTGGCCCAGTTGACCCCTGGTTTGGAGACCCCTGTAATATAAATACCTGTGCTTAAACTGAAAATTCTAGGGAGATGCATGCAATGCATTGTTTTACAATGCATTCCATTGAAAAGCAATGCATGGCATACCTTTCTTACATTCATAGGATTCATTTTCAGTTTAGGCACAGTTATTTATTTTACAGAGGTCTCAAGGGGTCAAATGGCCCAGGGGGCAGAGAGAGGACAAAAATGTATCCTGAGCTCCCTCCCTAACCCTGGCTACCTACACAGTGTATAGTTACTACAGTTTTGTGGGCACAGGCACTCAAAGGGTTATATAATCCATATTTAATTTACAGATCAGAGCAATTAGCTGCTGGGCCTGCCCTGGCCCTTACCGTGTTCACCGCCTCCTTTTCCAGGTTCCACCGGCAATGAGTCCAAACCCAAAAAGGAGGAGTGGGCAGGAGCTCTTCTAAATTATACCGTCGCCGCAGTGTGACCAACTCATCCCTCCCTCCCATATGTGCGCATGTGCCAGAATCCAATAACAGGAAGAATCCTGACACATGCACACAGTCTGCTTTGGGACAAGAGTGTGGGCATGTTGTAATGTTACATTGCATGTTGTACTCTAGAGGTTCGGAACTTTGGCTGCCACTGTCAGCTTTCTTGTGGAGTCGGGGGGGGGGGAGGCGGTCTTTGTCGGGCCCCCTCAACTTGAATGGGCCCTAGACAGGCTCCTAGTGTGCCTTGCCTGTGATATGGCTCTGGCATGGGGAGAGGGTTGTCTTATGAACTATTGACTGAAATATACTTTGCTTAGAAGGTGTCTTCTTTTGGTTTCTTTTCCACAATATTTGGAACTGAGAAATCTTCCAAAAAGTCTTTTGTGTCTCTTCTTGGTAGAAACACAGCTTTTTTTTTGTGGGCCTAACTAGGATAAGGACATTATTGACACTAGTGGAGGCACTCAGGTTGCTCCTAAATGTGCCTTTTTTTATAAGAAGATGCATGGTTTTCATTAACCTTGCAGAGTGGGGTGTCTAGGGTTCATACTCGGACCTTTATAGTCCAAGGTGAATATGGAGGGAGGACTACATCTGGGTGACTGTCAACGTCACCTCCCTCTACACTAGTAAATCACATCAATTGGGTTTGGAGGCAGTTAAATTTTTCTTCAGTGGCGACAGCGTCCAGTGTCCTCTCAGACGAGCAAAAGACCTTCATTTTGGATAGCATAGCATTCATCCTGCAACACAATTACTTCCAGTATGATGATGCCTTTTATGTGCAGACTCCGGGTGCTGCAGTGGAGGCCAGCTTCGCCCCCAGCTACACCAGCCTCTTCATGGGCTATTGGGAAATGGCCCATGTGGAGACGGGTGAGCTGGGGGAGAGGCTGGCCTATTATGGGCACTATATTGATGATCTTTTGCTTGTCTGGAAGGGTGATGTGGTCCTGTTTAAACAGGTTATTGAAAGTTTTAACCACAATAATAGAGGATTACATTTTACCTATAATACAAGTTGATAGTATTCAATTTTTAGATCTGACCCTTACACATGGGAGATAATGTGATCACTAAAACTCATTTCAAACCAACTAGTCATAACAACAACTACTTGCATTATGATAGCGGCCATCATTCTACCTGGAAAAAGGGTATTCCAAGGGTCCTTTCCACACACTGAGATGCAATTGCAGCCTAGATGGTGGTTTTGTAACTCAGTCTGTGGAGCTGAAACATAAATTTATAAGCAGGGGTTATCCAGAGGCACTTGTAGAAGATACATATAACAACATTAGGGATATGGATAGGATTAAGATGATATATCCAGAGAGAGTGGAGGAGGGTCCCAGTGATGATGTGCAAAATACAGTAAAATTCATTACTACTTAGAATAATGCATATAAAGATATTGGAAAAAATAATTAATAGGCATTTGTACATATTATGGACTGATCCACTGCTTAAACCACATATCAAGGAAATCCTAAAATAATATACATAAAAAATCAGAATTTGAAAAATATCTTCTCTAAAAAGAAGGTGAAGAATAGTGAATATAATAAAGAAAAAATTCATTAAAAAAATGTCCTTGTTCAGGATGGTATTTATCGCTGTGGATCAGCCAGATGTATCACTTGCCAATATATTGCACACAATACCAAGCAATTTGCAGATGAGAATAGATACATGCACACCATCAATTGCTTCATCAATTGTAACACTACATATAAACTTTATAGCATTAAGTGTCCTTGTGAAAAATTGTATATAGGGAGAACTAAAAGAAGAGTAAGGGATAGATTCTTGGAACAAAGACGTGCAATCCTTAATACTGACACAAAATACCCATTGGCAGTGCATTACTTGAGATATCATGGTAAAACATTGGAGGGGACAGTCCTTACTCCAAAAGAACATATTGTGGGGGGTATGGGGGGGAGGGGGAGAGAATTGGACTCCTGTGCCAGAGAGAGACATATTGGATCTATCGGTGTGGCACATTGGTGCCACATGTCCACAACAATAGGTTGGATGTGCCGTCTTTCACTTAAATTTATATACACACGCTTTTTTTTTTCTTCACATTCACAAGACATTGTTTTTGTCTGTATATCGAGTCATGTTAGGGGTTAATAAATACCTTTAATAAATACTTTTAAAGCCATCCCTTTAATTACAGGTGTTTTCCATCAGACCATTAGATCATAATGGGAAGTTACCTATATAAAGATGGATTGTATTATAAGGGATTTACTTTCAATCTATATATCCCTGAAGAAGTGTCCCTGTGACACAAAACGCGTCAGATTGGCAGTTCATCACAGACTGTAAGTGCATATTTATTGCATTATTATATCCGTGTCCATACAACGATTGAGTTCATTTGGGATTACCCAGGACGTGACGTACAGCATTTTCTATTGAGTGTGTGACTGTTGGCTGGCCCGAGTCAATCGAGCCTACCTCCATCTGGTGAGGCAAACTGAGGTTAATTGCGCAACCTGCGCCCAAACATTGGAAACAGGAGAAGACTTGGTTCTTTATACACGATTTTACCGGGTCTCTGCCCGCAGGAGGAGGCGGACATTTATTAAAGCTCAAGTCTTACTACATTGTGGATTAACCAGAGCAACATTGTGTCTCTCTGCCCGCAGAAGATATCCGGCAAAAGTTGTATCATAGCTCAAGTCAACAAGAGCCAGATAAGTACAGACGGGAGAGACATTATACATGTATATTATTTCACTCAGTATTGATTCCATCATCAGTCCATCCTGATATTAATATTTGGAACAGAATATTATTGAACTCTAGACAGCTGTTTTCTTTTTTTTGTGACACAATACAATAATATATGCTACTATATATCCCTGTATAGTATATATGATATTGGGGTATTATTGTGTATCATTACATCTTCCTGTGATGATCTTGCATTGTTTTTTATTGTTTATTTAATATATTATATATATTTTTAGGGACCCAGGATAATGTCTAATATCCAGGTCATATATCTCTGTGTTAGAATAAAGTATATGTATTTATGTACAATATACTGACTGGCTTGTGCTTTTTCTCATTGTTTATTTAAATTGTTTTTATTTATCCTGTACACTGACAGGATTAGAGGAGAGCAGCACATAGCCATAGTCAGTAGCTTAGAGGGACTGTTGGATTCACAGGAGTGCCATATATCCCAATATTGTTTGTGTGTGTGTATATTTTTTATATATATATATATATATATATATATATATATATATATAATATAATCATATGGAGATGCACTCACTGTTTAAAATCCACCTGATTTAAGCATCTACAAGTTACCTGTGAGTGTTGTCTTCATTCAAAAAATAAATAAATATATATGTGTCTAGAAAGTTATTGTATTATCAGAGCAGGGCGGACAACCTTCCAGGTCTACTGCTGTTGTACTAGAAATCTCTTCATTCTTGTCTGATCACTTGCTGGTTGAGAATGATGTGAATGGTAGTCCATCATATGGTTGGTGCGACCATGGCTTTAGTGCGCCATGCCTTTCTGGGGCTTATGGAATATATATCCACCCTTTTAGTTAGTTCTGGGCTTGGGGAGTTTCCAGATCTTGTATAATAAAATAAAGGTCAATAGACAGGTTCACTGGAGTCTTATTCATCATATTAGAGCTCTTATACAGTTACATTTTTCACCTTGAGAAGCAATGCATTGGACAACCCTCAAGTCATCAAGGGGTTAACATGTTAAATATTTCTGTATACTTATGTAAAAGTCTGAGTAAGATAAAAATATAAATATATATTTTCGTTATCAATCAATTGCAGTGACTTTGGCTGGCTATGTTATAGTTTGCCATGTTTTGCTTGCAGCTTTTAAGAGATAACCAGTTTAAATGCTTCTCACTGTTTCTATGGCAGATAAGAACCATTCAGCCCATCTAGTCTTCCCATTATAACTTATTTGCTTATTATTTTCAGTAAGTGAAACAGATCTTGTTTTCTATTTTTCTGTAACACAGATAAATCCAGATGTTCCTGACTGTTCTTCAGCCTATAAGAAATGCCACTCTCAGTTTACAGACACAGCAGATTACAGGAGGCATGGCAGAAATACCTGGCAGGATGAAAGTGGAATTTATGCCAATCGCCAAATAAAGAGCATGGTATTCAAGGCAACGTGCCCTATAACACCACATCTGTGAAAGAAGATCTTAGAACGTACAAACATTAATGTTCTACGATAGCTGCATGAACCTAAATATATTGTCTGCTGTCATTTGAATCATACTGTAATATAATTGTGTTTGATAGAGGATATACCTCATCAATTTTACAGACCACCCCCAAAAGCACACCAAATAAACAAACAAAACCGTTTTTTCCTTGAAGCCATATTTTGAAGTCATGTGATTTTTGAATAAACATGCTGAACTATGTCAAACAGAATGTAAGTTTGTTTAGCTTTGTGTGAAAACTGAAACCGTCTACCGTCTATAACAAAAAAAAAAAAAAAAAGAGTCTGTAACTCTGCCACATGCCCATAGATAATTCTGACTTATGCAGAAAGCTAAAGATGTGCAATTCTGTAGCAAACCAACAGCACCATAAGGGGGAACCAAACCCACTGCACCACAGGGGATACCCTTTTCAATAATTTAAATGGTGCTTATTACCCCTTGATTGTGAGCGAGGTCTCCACAAATCATCACAAAGTGCTGGAGACCTAACTAGCGTTCAAGCTATTAAAAGCCGAGTTTATTAGTAAGGATAAGGCCATGATGGACACCTTAAACACATTCTTTTCTTCTGTATATAGGGAAGCAGCAATGACGGGCTATAAGGAAGCAACAAAGACAGGCTATGGGCAAGTAGGCAGAATCACAGAATTTCCTCCATCATAGTCAAGTAGACTGAAAAAGGTTCTGGTGAATAAAGCACCTGGACCTGATGACATACACCCAAGGATACTTATGGAACTTATTTCAGTAATATTAAGACTATTATACTTAATGTTTCATCATGTATAGTGCCCTGTGATTAGAGTAAAACCGATATAATAAAATTATTCAAAAAGGGGCAAGATCTTAACCAGGAAATTATAGACCTGTGACTTCTTTAGGGGTTAAGATATTACAGTATTTAGGACTATGTGATGACCAACCATATTATTAGTAGGAGCCACCATGTTTGTATGAAGAATAAATCATGTCAGACTAATTTATTTGCATTTTACCAAAGAGTAAGTAGTAATTTTGACAGAGGAATTGTTGCGGTAGTATACTTGGATTTTGCAGAAGCCTTTGATACTGTGCCTTGCAACAGGTTACCTGCACTACGCTAAATGGAAAACTACTTTGGGAATCCTCGTTAGAGAAAAATGTAGGAGTATTAATAGACAATAGTCTTCGCATCAGTATGCAGTATCCCTCGGCTGCTGCAAGAGCAAATAGGGTTCTGTCCTGCATAAAAAGGGGTTATAGCTGAACGGGATTGGAATATAATACTTGGTAAGGCCTCATCTAGAATATGGAGTACAATTTTGGGCACCAGTTCTTAAAAAATACATTATTCAACTTGAACAGGTGCAGAGACGTGCAACACAACTGATAAAGGGACAGAAGGATTTCAGTTACAAAGAGAGGCAAGAGGCTGTGCTTGTTTAGATTAGAGAAGAGAGGTCTAAATGTGATATGTTTACCTCTTACAAATATATTTGAGGTCAATTTAAATAATTTTCCAAGCAACTATTTACTAAGAGAGCTGTGCAAAGAACAAGAGGTCATCAGTTAAGACTAGAGGAAAGGTGCTTTCGACTAAAACAAAAGCTAGGACTTTTTACAGTATGAGCAGTGAAGTTATGGAATTCTTTGTCTTGGGATGCTATGCTTGCATATACTGTAACTGCTTTGAAAAACATAATGGATACCTATCTAACAAAGAACAATACTGAGAATTATGATAGTTGGCTTCAAAGCAGATAGGATGTTGATCCAGGGAAATATCCGACTGCCATTTGGAGTAAGGAAGGCATTTTTTTACCCACTTGGAGCTTAATTGAAAATGGCTTCAATTTGTTTTTTTGCCTTCCTTTGGATCAACAGGGGTGAGATGGCATGGACTGAACTTGATGAATGCATGTCTTTTTTCAGCCTCAACAGCTATGTTACTATGTTTCTATGCTATCAGGGAGGAGTAAGGAGCTTGCTGGCATCAAAATCCTAATGACCACACTGGTATATGTACTACAGCAAACATACATGTAGCTTGCTCTCTGCAGTTATCCCCAATCCAGAATCATTTGAATATCTCTCTAAAAATTACCTCTAGGAGATTATTACATACTAGTGTAAAAGCCCGTGTACATGAGCCAGCATTCTGTGCATTCAGGCAGTCTCTACGGCGCATGACTGCATCGGACAAACCTACATCTGTGCTTTTATATTATAGGATGCAATGGTATAGACCACCTCCGAGGTAAAAGGAAGATGGATAAAGCTTCTGCAGAAAGCACTCCGCTGCGGAATATGTTGGTGTTATATAAAGAATAATAATAATAATACTCTTCTACCTATCACATATTTGAAACTTGAAAAAAACCATAGCATGCTATGCAAACCAGCAACTGACCTACCACTGCAGTGTGCTTTGTCTTAAAAAAAGGAAATGTATTTAAAAAAAAAACTTTATATTAAAAGGCAAACATATATTTTTACATTGAAGATTACGTTATCACTCGTTAATAAAAGTCTTGAGACCAGACAGCTCACAGCACTTGACAGGTTTTTCCTTTATGCTCGCTGAAGATTGTCCCTCTTTGCAAGCCATCTGGACAGTCTTGCTGCTCTGACGTGAGCAGTGTTACATCAGTAAAAGGGGAGGGAGGGGGATACTTTATCATTCAATTACTCTTGAACTACAGCTTTGACAGTAATGAAATAATACTCTCCATGGCCCACATACTATGAAGATTAATTGGAGCTGCTTTTATTTTGAAACCTTATTATCCCTTTAAAATGGAACTGTCACTTTGTAACAAGTGATTGTGAAAAAGCTTTCAATGTCACCTCAATGTATGTTATCTTGTTTTTGAAACAATAGATTTAGTTATTTAGCTTTATTTTGTTTGTCCGTTTATGCAGCTGAGCTGGTACTGGCCAACAGGAAATGGCAGTTGGCTTCTTGAGCAGTGTCGAAAGTTAGTATCTGGCAGGCATGCCTGCCAGATTTCCATTAACTGACAAATAAATGAAGCTAAGTATCTCAAAGTGTTGTTTTAATATAAATGCTTTTGAAAGCTATTTTGAAATCAACTAGTTGTTATAAAGTGGCAGCTCTACTTTATATTCCTCATAGAATGGTCTAAACCTTAAATTCCAGCACACTAAGATATTTTTGTTGTATACATTTTCTTTAATCCCTTAAGGACCACGTGGTCTTGGGGTGGGGTTTGCTGGAGGACCAAGGCATTTTTTTTTTAATGTACGTGCCCAGTGACCACAGTGCGCCATGAAGGAGCACTGTGATCATGTGTCACGGTTTATTATGACTCTCAGACACAAGTTTTAGGTAAAAAAAATCAATTTTATTGAAATAATAAATGATAACTTAGGATGGCAATAACATACATAATATATATATGCAGAAAATAGCACAGACAGAAGGCAGACTCTACCGGTCCTGTCAATATACCGGACAGGACAGTCTTTAGGCTCTACCGGCCTTGCCAATACCGGGTAAGGCAACCTGCAGATGGAATAGCATAACGGTTTACCGGCCTTACCAAATTACCGGGCAAGGCAGCCTCAATAGATACACAATGTAGGCTCTACCGGCCCTGCCAATACCGGGTAAGGCAACCTCAGATGGAATGTGGCAAAAGGTTCTACCGGCCTTACCAATACCGGGCAGGGCAGCCCAGAGATAATAGCAGCAGTCAGATGGAACTGGCAAATAGCAGAATCGTTAAGCAGCAAGGCTTTGGAGCAAACCAGCGTCCGCACGCTGGGACCAACACTGAATAGTATAGCCGTTAGGCTTAGCGAGCAAACCAGTGACCGCACACTGGAGTAACAAGCGAGTAGTATAGCCGCAAGGCTTAGGAGCAAACCAGCGTCCGCACGCTGGGACCAACACAGATTTGTATAGCTGATAAGCTTTGGAGCAAACCAGTGACCGCACACTGGTGTAACAAGCGAGTTGTATAGCCGCAAGGCTTAGGAGCAAACCAGCGTCCGCACGCTGGGACCAACACAGATTTGTATAGCTGAAAGGCTTTGGAGCAAACCAGTGACCGCACACTGGTGTAACAAGTGAGTTTGTATAGCCGCAAGGCTAGGAGCAAACCAGCGTCCGCACGCTGGGACCAACACAGATTTGTATAGCTGAAAGGCTTTGGAGCAAACCAGTGACCGCACACTGGTGTAACAAGTGAGTTTGTATAGCCGCAAGGCTTAGGAGCAAACCAGCGTCCGCACGCTGGGACCAACACAGATTTGTATAGCTGATAGGCTTTGGAGCAAACCAGTGACCGCACACTGGTGTAACAGGCGAGTTTGTATAGCCGCAAGGCTTAGGAGCAAACCAGCGTCCGCACGCTGGGACCAACACAGATTTGTATAGCTGATAGGCTTTGGAGCAAACCAGTGACCGCACACTGGTGTAACAAGCGAGTTTGTATAGCCGCAAGGCTTGGGAGCAAACCAGCGTCCGCACGCTGGGACCAACACGGAATTGTAGCAATGTCACCAACGCGACCAGGCAGAAGGTCGCCAGGATACTGAAGACAGGTGATGAGATGACAGGAACCAGCAACGATTAGTCAGGTCAGAAAACAGCAGAGAAGTTCAGCAGGAACTGCAACACCAGAGACTAGGCCGGAACCAGGACTGGAAGTACTTCAGCATGCAGGAAACACTGGAACAGTAGAGATCAGGAACTCAGGAACACATGAGATCAGGAACTCAGGAACACTGGAACAGAGGCCCAGCTATCACTAGCATAGTGATAGCAAGAAGGTCAGAAACAACACGAAAGGGCACTCAAAGGGTGCCCAATCCAGGTTTAAATAGTCAATAAGAGGCGGGCTATCTGCAGACAGCCAATAGAAGCCCCCTACTGGTGACAGACAAGTAACTGCAGCCAATCACGGGCACCGTGATAGTACCCCCCTTTCAAAGACCCCCTCTCCTAGAATAGGGTTTAGGTTTCTGCGGGTAATTGGCATGAAAGGCCCTAGTTAACCTAGGTGCATGAAGGTCCGTACTATCCACCCATGATCGATCCTCAGGACCATACCCTTTCCAATGTACCAGGTACTGTACCCTTCCTCTAAGCCTACGGGAATCAATAATGCTCTGAACCTCGTACTCCTCCTGGCCCTCAACCTCAACAGGTCCTGGCACCACAGGTGTGGTAGTATAGCGATTGCAAACCAGAGGCTTAAGAAGGGACACATGGAACACATTATGGATACGCATGGATGCAGGTAGGTCTAGTGCATAGGAGACAGGGTTAATTTTGCGAATAACTCTGTATGGACCAATAAACCGAGGAGCCAACTTATTAGACGGAACCTGCAGCTTGAGATTTCTGGAGGAAAGCCATACTCTATCCCCAACCTGAAAGGAAACCGCTGGAAGCCTTCTGCGATTAGCATGGCGCTGATGACGCTGAAATGACTGACCAAGTGCCCTCTGAACTTGTGCCCATGTGGAACGGAGTTGCTCGATATGCTCATCCAGAGCTGGAATCTGTTGCGTCTGAAATGAGTCTGGAAGCAAACAGGGCTGGAACCCATAATTAATCAGAAACGGAGAGCTCCCAGATGAAGAATTGACCGCACAGTTCCTGGCGAACTCTGCCCAAGGCAACAAGTCGGACCAATTATCATGATGGTCAGTAACGAAACAACGGAGAAATTGTTCCAAGCCCTGATTAGCTCGTTCAGCGGCTCCATTGGTCTGGGGATGGTAGGCAGAGGAGAAGGACAGCTGTATGCCCATCTGTTGGCAAAATGCCCTCCAAAATCTAGACACAAACTGGCTCCCCCTGTCAGACACCAGTACCCTAGGCACTCCATGCAACCGGAATACTTCTCTGGCGAACACCATTGCCAATTCCTTCGCTGAAGGAAGACCACGGAGGGGCACGAAATGAGCCATTTTAGAAAACCTGTCCACCACCATGAATATAAAGGAGTACCCCTTCGACATAGGCAACTCTCCCATAAAATCAATGGAAACATGAGACCAGGGGCGTTCGCCATTAGGCACCGGTTGAAGCAAGCCCACAGGGAGATGTCTCGGGGTCTTAGCGCGGGCGCAGGTGGCACAGGCATTCGTAAATTCGGCACAATCGTTTCTCATGGAAGGCCACCAAAATAACTGAGAAAGGGACCATAACAATTGGTCTCTACCAATATGTCCCGCAGCCTTAGAGGAATGGTAGGTTTCGAGCAGCCTAGTACGAAATGATTCAGCGACAAAACATTTGCCCACTGGGGTTTCATGGGGAGCGGACCCCTGAGAGGCCAGGATCTCCTCCCCTAGAGGAGAAGTGATACTCGTGCGTATAGTAGCCAGTATTCTATCAGGTTGGATGATAGGAGCTGGTGCTTCCACTCTGTCACTGTCGGCCTCAAATTGTCTTGACAGTGCATCAGCCCTGATATTTTTTGACCCTGGTAAATATGATACAATGAAATTAAATCGAGACAGGAACAGTGCCCACCTGGCCTGACGAGAGGACAATCTCTTGGCCTCCGAGAGATAGGTCAGATTCTTATGATCTGTTAGGATTAAGACAGGATTCTTAGTACCTTCAAGCAAATGACGCCATTCCTTAAGAGCAAGGATAATGGCCAATAATTCTCTGTCACCTATCTCATAGTGGCTTTGAGTGACAGTCAATTTTTTAGAGAAAAACCCACAAGGTCTGAGAGTTCCACCTTTCTCGTGTCGCTGCGAAAGTACTGCCCCGACCCCAATATCTGAGGCATCAACCTCTAACGTAAATGGAAGTAAAGGATTGGGGTGGGATAACACAGGAGCCGCAGCAAATGCCAGCTTCAAATTCTCAAAGGCTTTCTCAGCAGATACCGGCCAACAAGAAGGATTAGCACCCTTGTGCGTAAGATCGGACAGAGGTTTGACAATGGAAGAAAAGTTCCTAATAAACCTCCTATAATAATTAGCGAAACCCAGGAAACGCTGTATGGCTTTAAGACCCTTGGGTTTTGGCCATTGTAGGACAGCTGACAACTTTTCTTTGTCCATGGCAATGCCATCATTGCCAATTATGAACCCCAAGAATGGCACACTGGTTCTATGAAACTCACATTTTTCCATTTTACAAAATAATTTGTTCTCACGGAGTCGTAGCAATACTGCGGATACATCTTTGATGTGCTGTGCCATGTTTTGGGAGTAAATCAGTATATCGTCGAGGTACACCACAACACATGTCTGTAACATATCTCTCAGAACATCATTTATCAGTTCCTGGAAAACTGCGGGTGCATTACACAGCCCAAAAGGCATTACTAGATACTCGTAGTGCCCAGCTCGAGTATTAAAGGCAGTTTTCCACTCATCACCTGCTCGAATGCGAACCAGATTGTAAGCGGCCCGTAGGTCCAACTTGGTAAATATCGAAGCGCCCTTAAGCCTGTCAAAAAGCTCGGTGATGAGTGGTATTGGGTATGCGTTTTTTGCCATTAGTTTATTCAAGCCCCGGTAGTCAATGCATGGTCTTAATTCGCCATTTTTCTTTTTTACAAAAAAGAACCCAGCCCCAGCTGGAGAGGTAGATTTACGTATGATCCCTCTAGCAAGGGCATCAGAAATGTAATCCTCCATAGCCTTATTTTCATCACAAGATAATGGATAAGTGCGTCCTTTCGGAGGTACTGCACCAGGCTGCAATTCAATGCAACAATCATAAGGTCTATGCTGGGGTAGCATACTAGCCTCTCCTTTGCTAAAAACATCGCCAAACTGTTGGTACACATCCGGCATAGCAGAGGAGGTGCACATGACCTTAATAGGCTGGATGACGCACTTGTCCATACAAAACTGGGACCAAGCAGCAATTTCACACTTTTTCCAATCGAATTGTGGGTTATGTAACTGTAACCACGGAAATCCCAATATCACCGCATGGTGCGGGGAATTAATCAGTTGAAACTGCTGCTCTTCTCTGTGAAGTGCCCCAATAGTCATAGACAATGGCATAGTTTCAAATATAACCTGAGGCGGTTCTAAGGGTCTACCATCAATCGCTTCAATAGTCAAGGGGTTTTCTCTTTCAATGCGTGGAACTCCGTGCAATTCAGCAAAGGTATTATCCATAAAATACCCTGCTGCACCGGAGTCAACCAAGGCCAAAACCTCCACAGAGCGTTGTGCCCAAGACAATACCACCTGTATGGTGGGTTTCATTATGCCCGACACTGGGGACGATTGTACACCACCTAGGGCCTGTCCCCCAAGATACCCTAGGTGTGTGCGTTTCCCGGACGTACCGGACAGGAATTTAGCAAGTGCCCTTTTTTACCGCAGTATAAACATAACCCTTGTTTTTTGCGATATAGTCTCTCTGCCTTGGATAGTCTAGTGAAGCCTATTTCCATAGGTTCACTTGTTTCCCGTACTGGTTCACTAGACTTCAATGCCAAGGGAGGGATGGGTGGGCAAAACATGCTACTAGGCTCATTATTTTTTGACCGTAACTTACGATCTCTGGCAATTGATCTCTCACGTATTCTGGAGTCAATTATCATAACATACTCAATGTAATCATCTAGATCAATAGGTAGATCTTTAGCAGCGATTTCGTCTTTAATGTGGTCATTCAGGCCTTGAGAGAAGGCTGCCAATAATGCCTCGTTATTCCAACCTACCTCTGCTGCCAATGTGCGGAATTCGATGGCATAGTCGCCCACTGTACGCCTGCCCTGTTGTATCTCCATAAGGCGTTTGGCAGCAGAGGTGGTTCTACCAGGAGGCTCAAACACTCTTCGAAAGGAACGCACAAATTCACTAAAGTTCTTAGTACAAGGTTTAGCATTCTCCCACAAGGGGTTAGCCCAAGCCAATGCTCTGCCAGTGAGCAGTGATATCGTGAACCCCACTTTACTACGATCATTGGGAAATGCGTGTGCCGTCAATTCCATAAAGATTTCGAGTTGATTGATGAACCCTCTGCAGAGACTAGGGTCACCATCATATCTTAGCGGCAAGGGTGCAGAAGCCGTTAACCCTTTAACAGTACCCCCTAGGGGTCTGGTATCACTTTCCGGTGTCTGACTTGGCGAAACCACCGGGCTAGAGCTAGATTGGGCAGCAGGTACCGTGCGTTCAAGGATCGTTTGACTTGCAACTGCCAACTGATCCAAACGTTGCTCGAGCACATCCATCCTCCAATGGATATTCTGTGCGTTACCTTCACCCTTGCTGTCTGAGGTCATGGCCCTTTCGTACTGTCACGGTTTATTATGACTCTCAGACACAAGTTTTAGGTAAAAAAAATCAATTTTATTGAAATAATAAATGATAACTTAGGATGGCAATAACATACATAATATATATATGCAGAAAATAGCACAGACAGAAGGCAGACTCTACCGGTCCTGTCAATATACCGGACAGGACAGTCTTTAGGCTCTACCGGCCTTGCCAATACCGGGTAAGGCAACCTGCAGATGGAATAGCATAACGGTTTACCGGCCTTACCAAATTACCGGGCAAGGCAGCCTCAATAGATACACAATGTAGGCTCTACCGGCCCTGCCAATACCGGGTAAGGCAACCTCAGATGGAATGTGGCAAAAGGTTCTACCGGCCTTACCAATACCGGGCAGGGCAGCCCAGAGATAATAGCAGCAGTCAGATGGAACTGGCAAATAGCAGAATCGTTAAGCAGCAAGGCTTTGGAGCAAACCAGCGTCCGCACGCTGGGACCAACACTGAATAGTATAGCCGTTAGGCTTAGCGAGCAAACCAGTGACCGCACACTGGAGTAACAAGCGAGTAGTATAGCCGCAAGGCTTAGGAGCAAACCAGCGTCCGCACGCTGGGACCAACACAGATTTGTATAGCTGATAAGCTTTGGAGCAAACCAGTGACCGCACACTGGTGTAACAAGCGAGTTGTATAGCCGCAAGGCTTAGGAGCAAACCAGCGTCCGCACGCTGGGACCAACACAGATTTGTATAGCTGAAAGGCTTTGGAGCAAACCAGTGACCGCACACTGGTGTAACAAGTGAGTTTGTATAGCCGCAAGGCTAGGAGCAAACCAGCGTCCGCACGCTGGGACCAACACAGATTTGTATAGCTGAAAGGCTTTGGAGCAAACCAGTGACCGCACACTGGTGTAACAAGTGAGTTTGTATAGCCGCAAGGCTTAGGAGCAAACCAGCGTCCGCACGCTGGGACCAACACAGATTTGTATAGCTGATAGGCTTTGGAGCAAACCAGTGACCGCACACTGGTGTAACAGGCGAGTTTGTATAGCCGCAAGGCTTAGGAGCAAACCAGCGTCCGCACGCTGGGACCAACACAGATTTGTATAGCTGATAGGCTTTGGAGCAAACCAGTGACCGCACACTGGTGTAACAAGCGAGTTTGTATAGCCGCAAGGCTTGGGAGCAAACCAGCGTCCGCACGCTGGGACCAACACGGAATTGTAGCAATGTCACCAACGCGACCAGGCAGAAGGTCGCCAGGATACTGAAGACAGGTGATGAGATGACAGGAACCAGCAACGATTAGTCAGGTCAGAAAACAGCAGAGAAGTTCAGCAGGAACTGCAACACCAGAGACTAGGCCGGAACCAGGACTGGAAGTACTTCAGCATGCAGGAAACACTGGAACAGTAGAGATCAGGAACTCAGGAACACATGAGATCAGGAACTCAGGAACACTGGAACAGAGGCCCAGCTATCACTAGCATAGTGATAGCAAGAAGGTCAGAAACAACACGAAAGGGCACTCAAAGGGTGCCCAATCCAGGTTTAAATAGTCAATAAGAGGCGGGCTATCTGCAGACAGCCAATAGAAGCCCCCTACTGGTGACAGACAAGTAACTGCAGCCAATCACGGGCACCGTGATATCATGAAATTCCATGATGTGCCAGGACCATCACTGGTCCTTAACGTCGTGAAGGTCCTGGCATGTCATGTGTCATTAAGGGGTTAAGTAATTGAATAAAGGTGGCAAAACTAATATTGTGCAACCAGCTTTCCAAATTATTTTAATGCATTTCTGTTGATACAGGTTTTATATCAGTGTTAGGTTGTCTATTCCTGGAATATATGTTACTTTCATTCTCCAGCTTTTGGAGACTACAACAACATTTTTATCAACCAGCCAACGGAAAGGGGGCGGTGGCAGCTAGGAGTTTCCTACCCTTCAATCTATAATATTATAACCATTGTTGCAGTTCCTTTGTCATTAGCTATTTCTGGTCGTTGTTAATTGTTATGGTTTGACTACAGTAGCTGTCAGGACTTGAAATCAATCTGTCATTTGTGGTATGATAATCATCTGCATAGGTTTCGAGTATGATATAATGTACAGCCTCTTTGGGGCATCTTATATTACCTTTTTAGTAATTTGTGTGACAACATAGCATTGAAATGGCATGTCTCTTGTTACAAGGTCAAGAAAACATTGATTGCATAAGAAGTAAGGCCAATTTTAGTGCTGATCCTCCTTTAATGAAGTTATCTTTATTCACGTTAATCAACAAAATATATTGGCCTGAAGTTCCTGCAATGTGATGGATTCTGTGTGAGTTACTGGTACTAAGATGTGTAGGAGACTGACTTGCAATTTATTTCATTGCCCCTTGATCATTGATGGATTAGGTGTGCACTTAATTTTCTCCTGTCTCACAAATCAGTGATATTTTTATTTGACTTTCTCACTGTTACAAAAATATGTGGAGTTGGAGTCTATTACAGGTGCTAATTTTATCTCTGCTTTTATCTCCAGTTTTCCCCACAGACTTCAATAGGACAATGTTTGATAAAACAGGTATTAACATTTAGCACCTGCAATAGAATCTAGCCCGTGATCTGCCAACATTCAATGATCCATTTACTAAGGTTTTGTTTTAACCCCTTCTATTGAATAATGAAAAATGTATGTGGTATAATGAAAGACTAGTTGAAAAATGCATGCTACAATGATTACTGTTCTGCAGTGATAGACATGCAGCTGACTTTTTGTGTGTTCAGCTTTTAGTGCTTTGACTGCAAGAGGGATAGAAACCTGAGATCCTCCAGCTATGGAGAACTATAATTCCAATCATCCCCACCAGGCAGTGGCTATAGCAATTGCAGAAATCTACTGTCCTCCGGTACAGTTAAAAGCTTAACGTTGCACATTTACAGATATTTTAATTGTTATATTGTTTTTTGATCCTCATGCATCACAGAACTTTTTCAAGTATGTGTTACAATTTAAAGAAGCAGTAAAATTTTGTTATGAAAAATATATATTGTAGGGCTTTTCCTGCTGAGCAAAATAAGGGTACTTGCACTACATAGTAACATAGTAAATTAGGTTGAATAAAGACACAAGTCCATCAAGTTCAACATTCTCCTCATACCCCAGTAACTGAGAATTTTATAGCTTTCCTGCTACCAATTAAATTAGTCTTTATCAGACCTTCCTGATCAGCCTACTAATAAATAGTATAACTCTGTATCTTCCCTTTTGAAAGAAATGTATCTAATCTTCTCTTAAATGTTTCCATTGTATCTGCCATAACCACCTCCCTGGGCAATAAATTCCACAGACCTTACCATAAAAAAAAACGTTCCTCTGCTGAAGTGTAAACCTCCTTTCCTCTAATCTCAAGGGGTGTCACCTGATCAGGCCTTGGAATAAATAGCTCCCCTCAGAGATCCTTGTATTGACCTCTCATATACTTGTACAGTGTGATAAGGTCTCCTCTTAGTCGTCTTTTTTCTAGAGTAAATAAATCAAGTTTGTTTAGTCATTCCTCAGATGTCAAGTCCTCCATTCCCTTAATTAATTTTGTTGCTCTCCGCTGTACCCTCTCTAGTTCTAGTATATCCTTTTTCAGAACCGGTGCCCAAAATTGCACTGCATAAGCAAGGTGAGGTCTTACCAATGATTTGTATAATGGCAAAATAATGTTATCCACTCTTGCTTCAATACCTCTTTTTATGCAAGACAGGATTTTGTTTGCCTTTGCTACTGCTGTTTGACACTGGTCACTGTTTCCAAGTTTGTAGTTGACAAGGATACCCAGGTCTTTCTCTAGCAATGAGTCCCTAAAATGATTCCATTAAGTTTATAAGTAGCCTTGGGATTGTTTCCTCCCAAATGCATGACTTTACACTTCCCCACATTAAACTTCATATTCCATATGTTTGCCCAATCTGACACTGTATGTAAGTCCCTCTGTAGAGAGAAAATATCCTGTTCTGAATTAATGACCTTGCATAATTTAGTATCATCTGCAAATATTGATATTTTGCTTTCTATATCTATTTCCAGGTCATTTATAAACATGTTAAAAAGCAGCGGACCTAATACTGAACCCTGAGGTACTCCACTCTCCACTTTAATTGTATTGGAGAATTGTCCATTTACAGCCACACACTGTTCCCTATCCTTCAACCAGTTTTGTGTCCAATTGCAAAGGTTATCTCCTAGCCCCAATTTCCTTATTTTATACATCAGCCTTCTGTGTGGCACTGTATCAAATGCCTATGCAAAGTCTAGATATACTACATCTACTGCCTTGCCATTGTCAAGGTTGCTGCTTCCCTCCTCGTAGAAGCTGAAAAGATTAGTTTGGCATGATCTATTCTTCATAAAACCATGTTGATTCGTGCTAATTATTTTATTTTTTGTGTTATAATCCTGAATATAGTCCCTTATTATCCCTTCTAGCAGTTTTCCCACTAGAGGTCAAAGTCACTGGTCTATAATTCCCAGGTTCTGTTTTAGTTCCCTTCTTAAATAGAGGCACTATGTTAGCTCTTCGTCAATCCTGTGGCACTGAGCCTGTGGTGAGAGAATCTTTAAAGAGTAAATATAGGGGTTTTGCCAACACTGCACTGAGTTCCATAAGAACCCTTGGATGTATACCATCAGGACCTGGTGCTTTGTCGGTCTTAATTTTGTTCAGTCTTCCCATGACATCTTCTTGAGTTAACCCAATATCTGTTAATTGTATTGTTTTATATGTTACTTGTGGAGGCTCTTCTACCATTCCTTGCACCCTTGTATATACTGATGCAAAGAAAGTATTTAAAACATTGGCCTTTTCCTTATCCTCACTAAACAACTCACCCATCTTAAGTTTTTTGCTATTTATATATTTGAAAAACTTTTTTGGATTAGTCATTTTTTTTTCCTTGCCATTTCCTTCTTTACATGTGCAGTTAACCACATTAGCTGTGACTTACTTCTTTTGCATTTGTTCCCCATCGGTATATACTGTTGGGTACATTTCTGCAACCTAAATTTGAATTCTGACCATTTTTCCTCAGTATTTTTGCCTTTAAATAAAATATCCCAGTTTATGTGTTGCATTGAAGCCCTTAACAATTTGAAGTTAGCTTTTTTTAAAATTAAGAGTTTTGGTTGAACCTATACAGTTTTGCTTTGCCAGACTGATCTCAAATGTAGCCATGTTGTGATAACTATTTCCCAAATGTTCTCTTACCTTAATATTGGATACCGTTTCTTTGTTATTAGTTATCACTAGGTCCAATACATTGTTATTTCTTGTCGGCACTTCCACCATTTGTGACATGTAGCTTTCACGAAGTGTGTTCACAAACCTGCTACCCTTAGCACTGTGACAGGTCTCATTTTTCCAGTTGATAGCTGGATAATTAAAATCTCCCATAATTATAGTATGCCCAAACTGGGCAGCTTTCCTCATTTGCAATAGCAGTTGGGCCTCAACATTGTCATCGATATTTGGTGGTTTGTAGCATATGCCCACCAACAACTTTTTTTTTTTACCTTTTACACCACATTTAGTCTCGATTTCTACCCACATGGACTCCACAATTTGGCCAGTTTCCTCGCTGATATCACCCAGCAAAACTGGATTTAGCTCTGTTTTCAAATATAAGCACACACCTCCCCCTTTTCTATTAATCCTGTCTCTTCTAAACGGGGAATAGCCCTCTATATTTACAGCCATTTAGGTGCAATCCATCTTTTCCATATAGATTGTACCCAAGAGCAAAGTCTGCCCAGTGTTCTAAAAACACAAAACCCTCCTTCCTACACCATTGCTTGAGCCATGCATTAAGCTCCCTGAGCTTCCTCTACCTACCTGCACTGGCGCATGGCACAGGTACTATTTCAGAAAATACTACCTTAGAGGTCCTTGCCTTGGGCTTGTACCCTAAATCCCTGAAATCATTCTTTAGGGACCTCCATCTTCCTCCTACTTTGTCATTGGTTCCAATATGTACCAAGACAGCTGGATCACTTCCAGCCCCTCCCAATAATCTGTCAGCCCTGTCCACAACATACCGAACCCGAGCACCCGGGAGACAGCATACTGTTCGGAATTCACATTCCTGACGGCAGATTACCCTATCTACCCTCCTAATAATACAGTCCCCTATTACCAACACCTGCCTTGGTTTCTGCCTGCTCTGCATCCCATCTAGCCTGGAAGGAGGACTGTTCCCCTGGATGCTAGAGGAATCAGCCCTCTACAGTGTTGCCAATTCTGAGCAATTCTCATCAATGTCTTCACACAATCTTGCAAATCTGTTGGACTGAGTAAACTCAGAACTGGCTTTCTTCTTCTTCTGCCCACTACCTCCCCTCCTTAATGTTACCCAGCTGTCTACCTGTCGCTCCTCATCTACAACTCCACCGTCTTCACCACTAACCCCACATACTATCTGCTCTGTGAGTTCTAAACTCCAGGTTTGCAATGTCTCGCAATGATGCAATATTTCTTTCCTAATCCAATATCTTAGACTCTAAGGAGAAAATATGTTCACACTTGGCACAGCGGTATGACCCCTGGAACGATTGCTCCAAGTGTTCAAACATGTGACAAGATGTGCACTGCGTGAGATTGGCTAACCTGCTATCACTCGTGCTTGGTTTTACAATTCAAATAGCTTTATATTATCCTCTAATGATCACTCTAAGGTAAGTAACCAACTTTAAATGTGAATACAATAAATCCTTTAAAATGATAGTCACCTCAGAGTTCTGCTGATTTCCAACTCCTGCTTCTATTCTGACTCCAGATTTCTTCTAACTCTTCACTTGAAAGTAGTCACTTGAAAAAGCAGTCTCAAAGAGCCAGCTCCACATAGCTTATGGACTGTATTTATAGTAACCTGCAGCCAGGTGAAATCCTTTAGCAATCACCCCTAATCACACAGGCCAGAGAAAAACCCAGTAAACATTTTTTTTTTTTTTTTTTTTTTTTTTTTTTTTTTTTTTTTTTACAGTTATTACAGTTTAAAACAGTGTATTTTTTTTTTACATTAACAGTGCCCTCTACTGGTAAAATACCAATAGGTTATTCTGTTACAGTCTATTTCAGAGGAAAGCCACTGACAAACACTCTTCCATAGAATGTGATAGAAACTGCTGCCAGTTAGAACGATCAGGAAGTAAACACATTATATTCACTTCCTGATTATTTGAACTGTTATAACTTTGAATAAAACAACTTATCGCTGTGGAAGTTCCATAGGTAATCTCTCTAACATATTTTCATAAAAAATGTTACTGCTCCTTTAAAGAAGTATGTGTTAAAACTTAACCCCTTCACGACCACAGTCCTAGGAAGTAATGTTGTGAACCACTGGAGCCCAGGAGTGATTTTCTAAAAAGAAAGTCTTTAGGTCATCTAATTCCATAATGCCTTTGCTGGTGGCATATAATTGTTTATTATTGCGCTGCAGGCCTCATGTGATAACAGAAAAAATTTACCGGATAAAAGACCTGACGTGAGCTGACTAAAAATCAGCCCTGTTGGAACCATGGAGTCCATATCTGCCTGGATCAAGCTCTTCACAATGTGTTGGAGACAGCACTAGCAGCCAAGGGGTTAAAAAGAGTCACATGTACAGTCTACTCTGAATAATAGCCACAGGAATTCTGCTGATGAACAGACTTTGCCACAAGCTGTTCCGGTAGTGCAGATGTTCATACTGGCATGACAGGAGAAAGCAGATTGTCAAGAGAACAGGAAAAACACAAGTACAGATAATGACAGAGGGCAGCTGAGGAAAAGCAATGTATCGTTAGAACAAATCATAAGACACTACTGTAGATAGTTATAATGGAAATGTGATACTACACAGAATAAAAGGTTAGTTGGCATTAAATAAACTGATACAGGTGGATGTTCTGCTTGTAATATTTACTTATATCACTGTTCACTGCATTATCACTTGGGTGTACTTCACATAAGTTAATATTAACCCCTTGGATGCTAAAGACATTGCCAACCCATTGAAAAGCAATGATTTCGCTAATGTTATTGAGGGATGCAGGGCCCATGGGTATAGAAGCGTGCCTATAGGTGGCAGAGCGCTCTAGATGAAATTCCTTCCATTTCTTCATGCTTCAACCCTTCCTTCACCATCAACTGTAAGTTTTTCTAGAGTGTCCCTGGAGAGGTACAGGGATATTTCCCCAAGAGAGAAATAGAGTTTATTTATTTATTATTACTTTGCTTATTATCTACTGAATACATCTGTGATGATGCGGTGAGGTGGATCCCCACTAGGGGCCGATAGAGTGGAAACTAGGAAGATAGGACTCCTCCAACAAGGAACCAGGGAGCTAGATGCTCGAGTGCGGCACTTGGGAGCGGCTCAAAGGGGACCGTGCTGCAGCCTAGCCGGATAAAGGTGCTAGCCACAAAGCTAGATTAGACCCCTTCGGTTGAGCCGAAGGAGTCCCTCAATGATCCCCCCTTGAACAATCTATACTACCCTGATCCCCAGGGAGAATATAGACTCCAACAGGAACAGAAAACATACACTGGGCAGAGATAGACTTGAGGCTGGCTAATCCAAGGGTACAGGATAAGCAGGCAGAGAGCAGGTCAGGGCCAGGCAGGGTCATACACAGAAGTTCACGGAGAATGGTTCCCAATCGACAGGCAAGAGCAGGTCAGGGCCAGGCAGGGTCATACACGGAAATATACACCACATTAGGCGGTACCTAATTCAGCAGGCAAGGCTTGGTAAGGACTAGGCAGGGTCAATACAGGAATAAGCTCTGGCAAGCTAGGTCAGGATATGCTTGGTCATACATGGGCAATAAGCAAACAATTCAGACTGCACTACTACAGAAGTATTCTAACGCGTTGGTAGTATGCAGGCACTGCCCCTTTAAGGCTATGCGCCGGAAGCCACTCCTGCGCATGCCCAAAGAAAAGAGCCGGCCGAGAAGCACCGCAACCTAATCAGAGGCAGAGCAGTGAAGAATCGAAGCAAAGGGAGGCAGAACAGGTGTCTGTGCTGGGTGCAAGGTACCGGGGGCTGGTACACGGAAAAAGTGGAGGTGAGGCAGAGCGAGACAGAAGGGACATGACAACATCTATCAGAGGAAACAAGCTAATAGACAGGACCCTCGCTTTGTGAGGAGAATCCTTTTACTGATGTGCACACTGAAAATTATAGCTGTCTCTGTTGGATCAGCACTTCACCAACTTATATGCACCAGAAAGTACAACTTGCCATTGGCAGTGACAACTAACAAAAATGACAGAATTTTTCTGCATGAGGAAATGAAAAGCAACCTCCGTTGCAGTAAGTGCAGGCATAATGCAATGCACCTCGCTTTTTCCATTGTATTAAGTGGAAAGAGAGTCATGGAGAAAGAAAGGATATAAACCATACGCATTGTGGGGAAGTGTATTTAGACAGTTAACTATATGTGTACACACCAGAGAAACATGATTAAAAATGGCCAACATGCTGCAAAACATTCAGCTACCACAATAGCTGCTCACCGTATCCTGTGGCTCAAAATATGGAATGCAGGTACGGCTTCTAAGAAAGCATTAATGCCATTACCATTCACATGGTTCGATGTTATTTGGACCAGTAGTAGACAAGATAGCCAGTCAAGCTACAGGTGGTAAAAGTACTCTTTTTCCGCAAAATAAAACCCACAAGTTTGATTTTAAAATGTAAAGCACTATGTATTGTAGCAACAGAGACTATAGAGGCACTTCCTGACACTCAACACCTAACACAGCAGGGGAGACCTTTCAATATGGAGGAAAAACTAAACCAAGCTGGGTCCAGAAGAAAACTTTACCCAAATTATCTGAGCTCAAATCCGCCACAGCATGAAAGTGGGAATATGGAGCCCTCCATTAGGGGGATGACTCTGACACTACTTAAACTGCTAGGAATCAATTACAGATGAATAGGAACTTCCAATAATAACAGAAGGGTACAGAATGTCCTTCAGCACCCTTCTGCCAACCCGTTTCTTTATGTCCAGGGTACCCAATTAGAGAAAGCTCCAACAGGCTTTCCATCAAGCCATTGACCTATTCTTAATGGAATTGTAATCCAGGTTCCAAAAGAACAAAAGATTCAAAGGGTGTTATTCCAACCTTTCCATTGTCCCCAAGAAAGGAGGATTTTGTTTAGATCTAAAAACCCTAAATCAGTTCTTAAGAGTACACAACTTCAAAATGGAACAAATTAGGGCCTTGATTCAAATGTTAGAGTTAAAACAGGCCAAAAAGTAAAAACCAGCATTGTGTAAATTGCAAACATGGGTTTTACAGTTATTCAAATGTTGAACCACGGTAAAACAAAACCGGCGTAGACAGCACATTTCACCATACTACCAAAAATGGTGCTGTCTGCTTCTGTTCAACTACGCCTTAAACTACCACTTAAAAAAACACTAAACTTCAGTGTCCAAGGAAATAGGAGTAAGTTTGACAACAGAAAGGTCAAGTTAAAGGGATAGTAATGTTTCATAATAAAAGCAGCTCTAATTAATCATCATAGTATTTGGACATTGGAGAGTGTTATTTCAATTCTGTCAGAGTTGTAGTTCGAGAGTAATTCAATGACAAAGTGTCCCACTCCCTCCCCTTTTACTGATGTAACACTTTTCAGCCAAAGCAGAAGGGAGGTGCCCAGGTAGACTGCAGAGAGGGACAATCTTCAATTAAGATAAGGGAAAAACTTGAAAAGCTTGTCAAGGGGGGCAGGGCTTTCATTGTTTTCATTGTAAGAAGATTGTCCCCTGCTGTTATCTGTCTGGTCTTACAACCAGATTCCCCATCTGAGAAGAGATGGCTTACACTAGATAAAAGGGGCGGGAGGGGAAACTTTGCTTGTGAATATCTCTTAAACCATAAAGGTTTGAGAGATAAGACTTATATCGTTCTTCATGTTTTTTTAATGACTACAAAATTAAATAAAGTTAAAATGAAGTATTACTATCCCTTTAAGTTTAGATGGCCTAGATTCACTAAAGGTCGATGCTGTGACAACATGATTTTGTTGATGTATTTGAAACACTTCGACATTTCATATACAAGGAGGGCAGTGTATGTCGAATAAAACTGGAGAAAGAAGAATGTTGGATGGGAGCACTATATGTCAAAATACAAATGGAGAAAGCTAGTATGTCGGATGGGAACAGTATATATATTGAATTACAAAGGGGGGGTTAATATGTTGAATGGGGGCACTGTATGTCAAATTTCTAACATGTTGTGCAGCATGGGGAACAACACCATTGTATGTTAGCCCCATATAGACTGCCTTACACCCTTAGCCTTCTTCCCTTGCCCACTGGTAGCCATAGAACACCAAATACACTGCTTGGCCTCCATACTTGTTCCCTTGCCCACTGGTAACCACAGATCCCCAAGTACACTGTTTGACCCTCTACAGCCTTTTCCCCTTTCCCACTGCTAGCCACAAATCCCCACGGCGATTGCCTGGGTAAGGGAAGGAGGCTGTGGGTGTTAGGCAGTGAGTATGGGGCTAACACACAATGGTGGTGTTCCCCATGCTGCTCAACATGTTAGAAATCTGACATACAGTGGCCTATTTCGAAATATTAACCCCCCATTTGTAATTCAAAATATATAGGGCTCCGATCCGACATACTAACTTTCTCCATTTGTATTTCAACATATAGTGCTCCCATCTGAGTCGTCTTTCTCCACTTTTATTCGACATACACTGCCCTCCTGTCACGGGTACTCACCGTGCCTCCCCGCATCTCGTGCCGCATCTCTTTATGTGGATTACTTTTGCATTCGTTGGTTCCTATGCGGGAGCACATCAGAGGAATTCCCTGGTGATGCACGCACCACCTTCTTCATCCCGGGAGCTCGTTTTGTGCTCCTCCTACCAGCCGGGCCAATGGGGTTATTGGCTGCCTGGACACTGGGCTCATTTGCCCTTACAGTTTCATTGAGTACCGTGACAGTACGGATGGTACAGGGAATCCATCTGCTCAGAGCATTTTGGCCAGGATGGAAAGGCAGGATCAACGTATTGATCAACTAGCTTTGGCCATGCAAACTCTCTTAAACCGCACTCCGATTCTCCACTGGCACAGGTTGTTCCTGTGGCTCCTGAAGCCGATGTTGCCAGAGGTTTATCTGGTTCCGCTCCCATAGCACTATGAGGGTGATCCAATGCTGTGTCATGGGTTCCTCAACCAGTTGGGCATATTCCTAGAGATGGTACTGCAAGTCTTCCCTAATGAGCAAGTAAGGTTGGCTTTATGATTTTGCTTCTGTCTGGCAAAGCATTGGCATGGACCAATCCATTATGGGACACAGACAAACCCATTATACACAACTTTGCAGAGTTTGTGGCCTCGTTTCAGCGGGGTTTCGATGTTACCGGGCCGTGCAGTCTCTTCTGGCAAAACATCATGGCCATTCGGCAGGGTGCACGTACAGTGGCAGAGTACACGATCAAATTCCATACTCTGGGGGCAGAGGTGGGTTAAAACAATGAGACACTTATAGCTGCCTTTTCCCAAGGTTTGAGCGACACAATAAAGGATGAAATTGCAGCCCATGAGCTGCCCAGTGATCTGCATGAATTCATTTAATTTTACTATCCTGATCGATACTAGGATCAGGGAGAGACTGTCTTTTATGGAGTGCCTGTGTAGGCCTCCATCTCGGCTGGCGCCCAACTTTGCTCACCCACCCATTCCTCCCTCACCTCCCATGCCTCCTGGTTCTGACTCTGTTGGCAGAGAGCCCATGCAGCTGGGGTACACTCGCCTCTCGGTGGAGGAGAGGTCCCTCCGTCGGAGGGAGGACCTTTGTCTGTACTATGGTAAGCGTGGGAACGTTATCACGGTGCCCTTGATTGCTGCCTTTTCCGGTCAGTTACCTGAATAGGCTCTCCAATGGCTGCCTGTCTTCAGCCCGCCCAGTATTGCCTGTATAGACTGGGCTTGGGCACCCTTTGATTGCCCTTTCGTGGTGTCTCTATGTCGCTAGCACCTGCACTGTTTCCTGAGCTTCCTGGGCTGTGACTGATTCTACTATGCTACAGAGATCGCCTGTGTACCTGCCTGACAGCTTCCTCGGTGTATTGGTTCCTGCCTCTGTTCCTGATCTGGTTTGGGCTGTTGTTCCTGCTGCTGTTTCTGATCCGGTTGGCTGCTGTTACTGTTCCTGTTTCCTGTCCTGACCTGGCTGTGTTCCTGCTCTTGGATCGCGTGCAGAGTGTCTCCTCCTTCATGTCGCCTTGGGCGACATTCTTATCATTCAGTGACCTGTGTAGTCCAGTACACGGGTACTGGTTCGTTCCATATACAACCCGTTACTTGCTGCGTTCCATACAGCACCGGTAGAATCTTGTGTATCCAGTACGCGGGTACTGGTTTGCTCCATGTATAACCGGTTGCTTGCTGCTTTCCATACTGCACTGGTAGAGTCTTGTGTAATCCAGTACGCGGGTACTGGTTCGCTCCATGTATAACCGGTTGCTTGCTGCGTTCCATACTGCACCGGTAGAGTCTTGTGTAATCCAGTACGTGAGTACTGGTTCGCTCCATGTATAACCGGTTGCTTGCTGCGTTCCATACTGCACCGAACCAGTACGCGGGTACTGGTTCGTTCCTTGTATAACCGGTTGCTTGCTGCGTTCCATACTGCACCGGTAGAGTCTTGGGTAATCCAGTACGCGGGTACTGGTTCGTTCCTTGAATAACCGGTTGCTTGCTGCTTTCCTTACAGCATCGGTAGAGTCTTGTGTAGTCCAGTACGCGGGTACTGGTTCGCTCCATATAGACCGGTTGCTCACAGTATCCTTTTAGCATAGTTGGTCCAGTATAGGGGTACTGATTTGCTCCATCATTACCGGGTGCTTGTTGACACCTTTACAGCCCCGGCAAGGCCTCTGTGTGCTCAGTATAGGCGACTGGTTTACTCCACCAATATTCTAGTCGCTGAGGCCTTCTCTGCTTATGCACCAGTACTTGCAGTTCTCTGGGTCTAGCGAGGCTGCCTTGCCCAGTATATTGGCAAGGCCGGTAGAGTCTCCTCTCTCATGGTGCCAGTCTAAAGGCTGCCTTGCCCGGTATATTGGCAGTGCCGGTAGAGCCTCCTCTCTCATTGTGCCAGTCTAAAGGCTGCCTTGCCCGGTATATTGGCAGGGCCGGTAGAGCCTCCTCTCCCGTTGTGCCAGTCTAAAGGCTGCCTTGCCCGGTATATTGGCAGGGCTGGTAGAGCCTCCTCTCTCGTTGTGCTTGTGCTCAAAGTAAAACTCCAGGACATCTGCCCCAGTCGCATTTGTCCATTGATTTTATGGTCGATCTACCGGTATCTAAGGGTTTCACGTCATCCTAATGATCGTGGATCGATTTTCTAAGATGGCTCACTTTATACTGCCTACCTTCCGCTCAGGAATTGGCAGTGATTTTTGCTAAAGAAGTCTTTCAGCTCCACTGGATACCCAAGGTCATAGTCTCAGGATGGGGGAGCCAGTTTATCTCTCGTTTATGGAGGTGTTTTTGTGCTCAGATGGGGATACAACTCTCCTTCTCCTCGGCCTATTTATTGTTATTTTTTTTGGGTGGGGCTACTTGGGCTACTTTACTCCTTAGTGTTGCGTTTTAGAGGCGTACTCTATCAACGCCTGTGTATTACTAAGAAGTTCACATTCCAGGCTCAGACTTTCTAAGTCACAAGCAGCTGGATCCCAGAAATTTGGAACTTAATGTCCAGCACTGGGTTCTTCCATCTGTGGATCTTATAGTTCTTGCGACACCTGCAAGGTTCAGCTCTTCTGCACCTAGAAGAAGGACCCACTAGCATTTGCAATGGATGTCATGTCTATTCCATGTAACTTCCATCTTATGTGTTTCAACCATTTCCTCTGATTCCCAGGTTGCTGAGGAATATCAAGATGGAGAGAGCTCAAGTCACACTGATCGTCACCTTTTTGCCTAGTTGGGCCTGACTCCCAGTTCTTCTCAATGTGTCCATCACAGAACCATTTCACTTTTCCCTAAGGTCCTCATTGATTGTATTGGGTGGAAACGTTGGCTTTGATGACATAACTCTTGAAGCCATCCTGTAGAAAGGTTTCGCCTATATCGTCATGCAGTTCAGATTATTTTGTATAGATTTTGGGCCATGTAGAGCGTTATTGTATAATTCTGTACGAATCGTAGTCCCAGTGTAATTGAATAAATTATAAAGTGCCACCCTCCCGCCCCTTTTAACTACCTAATGCTGCACAGTAAGACCATCCAGATGCATTGCTGCAATACACAGTCTTCTGTGAGCATAAGTAAAAACCTGCCCTACTTCGTCAAGGGGGTGGGGGGTATTCTTATGCTTACAGCCAGAAGATTGCCCCTTGCTGTGAGCTATCCAGTCTGATTACCAGATTCCACATCTGAGGACTTACAATAGGTAAAAAGGGTGGGAGGGGGACACTTTATAATTCAGTTACTCTGGAACTACATCTTCTTCAAAATTATAATAACACTGTACATGGCCCAAAAACTATAAAGGATAATCGGAGCTGCTATCTCTTTAAGATGGTATTCCTTTTGGTTATTGTATCTGTTCACAGAGTTTCCAAACTTCAAACTTTTGTCTTGTAGGTGGTTCTACATACTCCCAAAGGTTTTTTTGCCCATGGTCATTTTGAATTTTCACATTAACCAGGAAATTGTCCATCTTTTCCTTTGCCCTGATCCTTCTAACAAGCAGGAGCAGGATCTCCATCTGTTGGATGTACACTGTCTTAAGTACTATGTTAATTGTATGCAGCCTTTTAGGAAATCTGACTCTTTTGTCATTCCTGTGGACCTCTGAGCAGACCAGGTTGCATCCAAAATTATAGTTATTTCTTGGATCAAGGCCACTATCTTCCAGACTTATGTGCTTAGAAAGAAACCTGTTCCTGTCCGAGTCACAGCACACTCCACCAGATCTGTGGGCGCCTCTTGGGCCTACAAGAATCAGGACTCTGCTGAGCATCTGTGTAAGGTAGCGACATGATTGTCTCTCTGCACACCTTTACCAAACATTACTATGCGAATATCCTGGCCTTGACTGAGTCCAACTTTGTCTGGAAGGTCCTTCAGGCAGTGGTGCCTGTTTAGGGACTTCTTTCCTAGTTTTCTGAATGCAGAGTTCTAAACAGTATTGGTTCTTGTTCAGTTGTTGGTTTGCAAGTCTGATGTCCAGGGACACCTGAAGTCTATATGGCTAGTTAGTTAAGTTAGTCTTGTGGAAAACTGGTCTCCAGTGGACGATTTATTTCTCTTTTTCCTTCCCAGGAATTAAGGTGGATGCTTTGATGTATGCCCATGGTTCCTGTGTTCCACACTGGACATAAGAGAAAAGAAGATTCTAGTGAACTTGCAGAGCCAGATTTCCCAATAGACAGAGTAGGCTACTGCCTAGAGCTCCAAATTTTGAAGGGCGTCTCAGCTGTGCTGTCCACACCCACATGCTGATTTGCAGCTGTGGCCAGAGCAATTTCAGTATCCCTGCACCAGTTTTATAACCCTTTACATGCTATTATTTAACTCTTTAGATGCTAGAGAAATGTCCAATACATTGCACTTCGGCCCAGTTGTAGCCATGTGAGTTTCTGTGCATTGTATGCTGGGATACTTAACTGGACATGCAAGAAAAACATGCTGATCCATCAAATCAGATCTTCTACCAGGCTGCCTCTTAAGATTGGATTGTCTACCAGACTGCCTCATTGATTAAAAGACAAACTCAAATATAAGGTTTTTCAGTCTAAAACTACGAAAAACAACCTAACCATATATTCAAGCAAATGCAGAATTTATGATGTGTGACAGTGACCATGTGAAACTTCTAATAGATTTGTAACTTGCCAGTTTCACTAATATAGCACCTTTACTGACCGTTTTGCACTGAATAACAAATACCCCAATCTTGTATATGAGTGTAGAAGAGTCTGATGTTGCAAGACCCATTTGTGAGAATGGATATAAGTGATTTGGGGTCTTATACATAAAGATGAAGTCCAACAAACATTATTGGTTTAAATTAGGCTTTTAACCCCTTGAATATTAGCATTGCCACCAACACATTACTTTACAATGCATTAGGGAGCTTTGTAGAATTCAGGGGGTTAAGAAAGAAGGGGAATAACATCATGGGGTTCAGTGAGTGCAGGTGTTATGGGTCCCGTCACCAAGGGAGCCAAATAACCCCAGAACACGATAAGTTTTAGTTATGCCCCTGGGTGAATATTTGTGTATTAGGGCAGGGGCCCAAGAAATTTTGCAACAGGGTCTTCCAATAACTTGCCCATTTTAAATCAATCTGATGTTTTATTTGTACCCTAAGATAAAACTGATTTGCTGAAGAATTACCCCTCTTTTTCCATAAGTCCCTTTGTCTATATATTGTTAATGTGTTCACATAGCAATCCATTCATATTACAATGTCCTCCTATCATCTGGCTGCTGAATGTGCTTCTGTTATGTGTTCAGCACTATTTGTATTTTATAGCTGAATGACTGTGCTGAGCAGCTGCTGCCCCCAGATGTTCGCTTATGAAATAGTTTTTCTTCCTGCAGCAGCATGGTGATCAGTTGATATTTGCACGCCAGAATTTTTGGTTAGTTACCTCGCCTATTTATCTTTTGTTTTGTTTTGATACAGTCCTCATTGGCTCATGGGCTATATTTATCTGCCAATCCTCTCTTAGTATTGTAAACATTTATTTAATGAAAAGTAATGCAGATGTTATGCTTTTCGATGTAATTCAAAACAGTTTTGCAAAGGCATAATCATAAGCTACTGTACATAAACAATACATAGTCTGAATTAATAGTTCTGGGAGATCTCTCCATGTAAAACTTGTGCTTGTGCCATAAAAATGGCACTTCGTGCTCATCCTCAGAAATGAATTTTAAATTGAAACTTTAAATATATGAGTAAGTGGCTCTTACTTTAACAGAACAACTTAATTAAAGGGATAGTAATACTTTGTTTTATCTTTATTTTACTTTGTAGGCATTAATAAAACATGAATAACGATATAAGTCTTATCTCTCAAACCTTTATGGTTTGAGAGATATTCACAAGCAAAGTTTCCCCTCTGCCCCTTTTACTTGGAGTAAGCCATCTCTTCGAGGATGTGGAATGCAGTCCATAGACCAGACAGATAACAGCAGGGGACAATCTTCTTCCTATGAGAAAAATGAAAACCATGCCCCCCTTGACAAGTTTTTCAGGTTTTTCCCTTAATTGAAGATTGTCCCTCTAGGCAGTCTACCTGTGCACCTCCCTTCTGATCTGGCTGAACAGTGATACATCAGTAAAAGGGATGGGAGGGGGATACTTTGTCACTTAATTACTCTTGAACTACAACTCTGACAGATTCGAAATAACACTCTCCAAAGTCCAAATACTATGATGATTAATTAGAGCTGCTTTTATTATGAAACATTACTATCCCTTTAAGCAGGTGTCCTACTTACAGCAGTCAGGCTTATCAAGATACATATTTTACATTGGTATTCTGATGTGCTTTATAGCTTGCAATCTCCTGTCTTCCAGCTGATATTTTTCATGCATTGTACTACCTAGAAAGCAATATGGGTGTGTCTTAGGAGTGATCTTTGCTATAAGTTTCTCATTCAGATTATTTGTCTTCTAGTTGAAAAGCCGTGTACACAGGCCACAGTGCCACCTAGCAACCATGGCTGGTGCCCGGATCCTTTCTTTGCAGTGGCTGCGCTGCAGTCATACGCAGTACTGACTGCCTGAACGCTCTGTGGCTGATACGGAGTGGGGTGCTATTAATTCAGACAGTATTGCTCTCTGAGCACCTTCCTGGGACCAAGCTCTCCCAGGAAGTTGCGCAGAGAGGACTCCAGTCTGAATTCGGAGCACCCCGCTCCGTATCAGCCTCGGAGCTTTCGGGCAGTCAGTATTGGGCACGACTGCAGAGCAGGTAGTCTCTACTGCGCATGACTGCAACGCGCACTGCGGTCTCTACTGCGCATGACTGCGTCCTGACACTTTTTAGCTGATTATTATATAGGATTATGGTGGTGTGATCCAAATATATACTTAAAGTGGAACTTTCACTTTGCATAAAGTTGCCCTGCAATAATTAAGCATATGGCAACTAGCTTCATAATACTTCTATTACCTTTCGGAAGTGCCAGATTTGAAAGAAATTCTTAATTTTCAGAGACTGACGGCCAGGATAGTGCAGTCTGCGAGCCTGCGCTGTCAGTCCCTTCCGGTTACCTTGTGGCACACTGCAATGCTTGTCAGAGAAGTCCGGGACTGACAGCGCAGGCGTGCAGATAAGATGTCTGCGCTGATACCTGGCTTCTGTTCTCCGAAGATTAAGGATTTCATTAGAATCTGGCACTTCTGAGAGGTAATAGATGTATTATGAAGCTAGTCGCCTTATGCTTAATTATTGCAGGGAGACTTTATACTAAATAAAAGTCCCTCTTTAAAATGGAAGTGCTTAAAATGCAGTGCAAGTTTACTCAGCTGCTGTATGAAGAATTCCTACACATTGGTTACGTTATTCTCCTGCATATATTAACCATTTGATTGCCAGAGGGGTAGTTCCTCTCTGGCACTCAAAGGGTTAAGAATCACTAATTCCGTAAAGTTTTGCTCTGCTTGACATTAAGGGCCATATCCAATAAGCTAAAAAAAAATGCAAAACTGGGGCAAAGTAAATATCTCCTAGGTTCCAATTGAACTTTCCAATTTGTTTAACCCCTTAATGCCTTAAATGTCAAAGAATTCCTATGATGATGGATTATAATGCTAGAATGCCCTGGGTTAATGATCACAGCATGATTCAGGGAGCTATGTAGTCATGTTGGGGAGGCTGTAACTGACTGGTCCAGGACCGGAGCAGTCAGTTCCAGCTGTTCCCCAGTGGTTCCGCATATGTGATCGCTACAACAGCGAGCACGTGCAAATGGAGCCACATGAAAAAGGCAATGTTCCTACATTCCTACATGCTCTTGTCCTCTAGTGTAAAAAAGACCTTGTCACCAAATGATTATATATATATATATATATATATATATATATATATATATATATATATATATATGTGTGTGTGTAGAAGCTAAGCAGAATAATGGTAAGTTACATAATGCATCTTTGGCATGTTTAGATTTTGCAACACTGCGTTGGAAAAGACTGAGATAGGTTATGTTTGCCAACAAGCAGTTATCTAATTCTACCTGTGACAGTATTGTAGACTTACAGCCAGATGTAGGTAACCTTGTAATTATAGTAAAGGTAAATAGAATAACATTAACAACGAGCTGTGTTATGGTTAGAGTACATTTATATTCCCATTTCTCAGTGACACCTAGCCATTTCTAGGCCAGTTGTTAGTTCTTAGTTCTCTCAAGTCCATCCATTTAGTATATTTAAAACTCTGGTGAAATTCATGTTCTTTACCTTCTGATAATGTGTTAAAAATGGTTCCCAGGTTAGAAAACAATTTTCCCTCAACATGTCTTTGTCTTGTAATGCTAGTATCCAATGTAGCCTAGTGAAGTGGGTCATTCCGCTCTTCCAGTGCTTGAAGGAGGGTGTGTCATGGAACGTTATGTGCAAGGTATGCATTTGAGAGCAATCATGATCATAAAGTCTAAAAGACATAGCTGTGTATATTAGAGAGGTGGTTTGTAGAGTCATAGATCCCCAGTAGAAAGGAACTTGAGGAGGACTGCAGCAGAAACTTCAATTTGGTTGCAATGAAGGTAGTTAGCTTTTTCCAGAATAAGTTAAAATATAGTCTGCCATGCAACATATTGATTAGGTCCACATAGGGAACAGGAGTGAGTGTGGGGCATTCCGATTTGAAAAGGTAAAGTGGGGTAATGTATGTCCTATGTAGGAGGCAATCTAAGAGCTCATAGAAGTATGGGGCTAGTGAGCATTTTAGGCTCCTAATAAAGCTGAATTATATCTTCAGGGGTCCCAGGGACATCAGTGGACCACAGTGGTGCAAAAGTGAGGCGTTATTAAGTAAACTCTACACTTGGGCTATTGTGAAAAACGGATGTTGTATGCTGCCCTAAACATAGTGTGTAGGGGATTAGTGTGCAATTGCAGGTGGAGGTGAGGCCATATTGTTTGTATATAATGTTTGGCTTGTAAGTACATAAATATATGGCTCACAGGAAGGTTATATTTGTTTTCAAGCTCTGGGAAGCTGTAGATAGAACTGGATGAGAAATCAAGTACATGATTTACTTGATCAATCCCCCTGGCCGCCCAACCTTTAAATCAAGGTTTTGATGAGCCATTCTGAAATTCTGGATTGTTGCAAAAAGCTAGGAAGCTCGATTTAAATGGATTTCTTAACTTTTTGAATGTCAGAGAGATCATCAACGCAGTGCTTCACAATGCATTGGAGACATTCATTTAAAGCATTGAAGATGTTGTGAATTTTGATATGTCCTCTATGGTGCAATTTGTTTGTTCTAGAATTGCACTTACTTTGTTTCCTGAATACAACCCTTATTGTTATTAACCCTTTGAGTGCCAGAGAGGTACGCAACGCATGGCTTTTGCAATGTGTTGCGTACCCCTCTGGACCTGTAAGGGTTAAAGAGGAGCAATTGCGGAGCAAACCAAACTGTACCACGAAAGACAAATTAAAATCCCCACTCATTTTAATGAGGCTTTTGACACCGTTACATTAATGCCCAATTTTAGCCTACGGAAACTTGGCAAGTTTTTAATTTTCTCATTTGGTACAGTTGGTTTCATGTAGAATTGCTCATTTTCTGCTAATTTAAAAACAATCCTTAACGTCCTCAATAATTTATTCAGAATAGCTGCACCATAATATGTCTGCTATTGTGCAATCATTCTCTGCTTATCGTTTAAACATTTTGCACTTTTTATATGCAAATTAAAAATGGTAATATATAATCACATTGATTAAATGCTAAGATAATCCATTCAAATGATGGGTCATTAGCAAAATAATATGGAACACAGATGACATGTAATTATTGATTTGTCTCTGTACCTCTTTGGCCTTTGATTATTATTCAGATCTCTAAAATATGCTTCTTGCAACATGCTCCCAAGAGATAAACCCCACAATCAGGATTTAGTCACTGCAGAAAATCCATAAGCCTTAACAATCTGAATATAATCACTATTGTTTAATCGTGTTTTCTCACTTGACTAATTAAATTAGTGTGCTCTTGTTAAGTTTGGATTTTTTTTCTCAGCCAGAATGTCAAAGCCATTAGGTGGAATTCGTGAATATTTTTTTTAATCGTCTGTTGCCGAAAATTAACATTTAAAGACTGCACTTCCGTACAGATCTTGGGTATAGCTTCTGTCTGTAAGTTGGAGCGGTCTCATTGGCAGAGATAAATATCCAGCCAATGAGATCACTCCAGCCTACAGACAGAAGCCTCCGTCATCGGAGGAGGCTGGTTAGAGGGAGAGGAGCGGAGATAGAGTTACAGACTGTGGGTATAGAGCTGTACCTGCACTCCATATGGAAGTGAAGTCTTTAAATGTTAATTTTCGGCAACAGACCATTAAAAAAAAAATACTCAAGAATTCCACCCAATGGCTAGGTAATCTAATATTTAACAAACATTTCTACTGGGGTGATAGATCCCCTTTTAAAGCTCATAAACATTGCAGCATGACCCTTTTTAAATATATACATTATGTTGAATCAAATGTGCTCCATATTCCCAACAAATAGTAATAACCTGTTCTTTTTTCTGACTTTTTGTATGCTGTATGCTGTTAATTAGGTAATTTGTTAAGACATGTGGTACAATATGATTATTATAATTAAATTGATGGCATCTTCTATGATATGAGTAATATTTTATTGTCATTGTGATGTCATTCATGATGTCATCAGCACATCACATGGGAGGAGTTAAGGTTCAGAAAATTTTAACAGAGAAGGTCTCAGCATTTGTTCACTTCAGTAAGAACCTTTATGTTGTATTTATCAAGCGTTTTTTGCCTTTTAATATCCAGTATTTTTTAATAAGCAATTTAACATATGAAGTACGTTTTATTGAGAGCCTTAACTATCCACTAGAACCATAAACCCTTAATTTGATCTAATATCTAACCATAATGTCGCATTATATTTGTTGTGAACCCACTTCACCTCACACCACTTTTTCAGAAAATGTTTCCAGATTCTATATTGATAAGGATTATAACTAACATGATTTAACCCTCAATGACCATGGGCTCCTCTAAGCAGCTAAATGAGGATCAGAAAATAAAGATAATTGACTCTTACAGAGCAGTGGAAGGCTATAAAAGATATCTAAACACTTCCTGGTTGCAATTTCCACTGTCTAAAATGTCATTAAGAAATGGTAGTTGGGGGAATGTTGAAGTCAAGACAAGATTGGGAAGACCAAAAAAAAAATCTCAGATAGGACTGCTCATAGACTGGTCCGGAATTCAAAGTAAAACCCCATATATCACTGCAAAAGACCTGCAGGAAAGTTTTGCTGGCGTGGGAGTAGTGGTGCACCAGTCCACTGTGCAGCGATACTTGCACAAACATAATGTGAATGGAAGAGACATCAGAGGGAAACCTTATCTGCGATATCATAACAAAAGTCAACATCCAAAGTATGCAACAGAACACTTTGAAAGCCAGTGGCATTTTGGAATCAAATGCTGTGGTCTGATTAATTTAAAATTGGACTCTTTGGCTACATTCATATAAGATTATTTTGGAGAAAAAAAGGAGACACATTTGAAGAAGAGAACACCTTGCCAACTGTTAAGCACAAGGGTGGATCTGTTATGGTTTGGGGTTGTGTGGCAGCCAGTGGCACAGGAGATATTGTGCAAGCAGAGGGAAGAATGGATTCTACTAAGTATTAACAAATCCTGGAAGCTAATGTCACATAGTCAGTCAAGAAACTGAAGCTGAAAAGTGGTTGGATTTTATAAGGCAATGATCCAAAACGTATCTCAAAATCAACCATGAACTACTTCAAGAAAGAAAAGCTTAAAGGGATAGTAATAGTTTAATTTTACTAATCCCCATTTTATACAACTTAAAAGGAGATTGTTAATGCCCCAAAGCACATCTCTCAAGCCTTTATGGTTTGAGAGAAAATTGATTTCAAAGTCCCCCCTCCCTCCCCTTTCTCCAATATAAGCGTCTTGCTGACTGCCCAGGAATATGATCCTGGGGCCATCCGGCGGCTCTGCAGCAGAGCCGAGATCTCGTTATTGAAGAAAAAATCTTTCACTTCAACGGTTTTCTACGTGTGCTTGGAAATATTTTTTCTTCATTAACGAGATCTCGGCTCTGCTGCAGAGCCCCGGATGGTCGTACGACAGAGCACTGCTGGAGTCAGAATGCTGATCTGGGGGGAACTTTGAAATCATTTTTCTCTCAAATCATAAAGGTTTGAGAGATGTGATTTGGGGCATTAACAGTCTTTTTTTAAGTTGTATAAGATGGGGATTAGTTAAATTAAAGTATTACTATCCCTTTAAGGTTTTGGAATGACCTTCTTAGTCCCCAGAATTAAATATTATTGGAAATCTTTATTTAGATCACAAACATTCAGTGCATGCAACACGATATAAGAATATTTCTGAACTATAAGCATTCTGCAAGGAGGAGTGGGAAAAAATTCCTAAACCAAGAATAGAAAGACTATAAGCTGACTACAATAATCTTTTGGAGGCTGATTTCTGCCAAAGGGGATGTTATTAAGTACTGAATAAAAGGGTGCCCAAACTTTTGCATATGCCATATTTTCTGTTTTGATTTTCTTCCAGTCTTGTAAATCCAGTAAATACATAGTAACCGTACATTACAATTTGCAGGAATAAACCAATTTGAATTTTTTTCTCTGCAGAAGTTATGTTAACTTTATTCACTTAGAAAACAAATTATTTGGCCAGGGTGCCCAAACTTTTGCATACAACTGTAAAATGAACTGTGGTGTGAGCCAAACTTGTGACGTGCCAACTTCTGTACAAACATCAAAATGCAGTAACTTTTCAGTGTGCAAAATTTAGTGTGAATCAGCAGACCCATTTTTTTCTAATATCAGTTTTTCAGTAATCTAACCATTGATCAACAAGATGTATGCATGAGGCATAAGACCACCCCAAAATCAATCTCAGTGCCACATTTTAAGTAAATCTGTTGATATATCAACACTTAATTATTCATGACATCAAAATATTTATAATGTGATCAAATGTATTTTTTCCAGCTCTTGTTTTTTTTAATTTGTTTTTATTTTCATGGGAAAGGTTTTTTGACCAATGTTTCCTCCCAGTATTTATTTATGTCTGTGAAACATGGACACTGAATGTCAAAGCCATGCAAAAACTTACAGTTACACAGAGAAGTATGGAGCTGTGACTTCTAAATACAACAAAAAAGAGAATGAAAAATGTGTACATGTATTCATCAGCACCATCAATGAAAAAGTAAAGCTCCTGAAATGGAAATGGGCATTCCACATAGCAAGAAGACCTGACATTAGATGGACCAAACTAATTTTGGAATTTATTCCACTCAATAGCCTAAGAAGAAAACTGAAGACAAGATTGGTAGATGAAATTACCAAATTTATTGGTATACAATGGCAACAAAAGGCATGGGATCAAACTTGTTGGAGGCATGCACAGGGGCCTTCATTCTACAGTGGATCGACAACAGCTGCCTCTGCTGATATATATAGGCCAGGGTATCTGGCCGAAACATTGACAATAAACACTTAACCTTTTTTACAAAAAGTCTTGAGAGTGCTGCTGTGTTCTTTTTCTTTGATAGAGATAAACATTTATAATTCACTGCTACACCCACCTGTGGCAGCTCTCAATGTACAGGTTTCCTCTGGGATTCTCCTCTTCTACACATAAGAGCTGGTACTATCAGATGCACAGGCAGCTGACAATCCATGATCCCATTTGGCTGCCTGCAAGTAACACATCATGCTCATATTGGTGACTTTATCACAGCAAGATATTGCAGGAACACTAGGTGTCCATTGAAAATTACTGCAGCTGTAAGTCATCTATTTGAAGTACCCCACAGAAAAACAATGACATTCATTCGGTAAAATTTTGTGTTTCAAAACAGTTGCTGCAACAAATTCACCCATGTGAACTAGGTGTAGTGAAATAGTTAGTGCTATCATTTTTGCATATTCATTTGTTGTATGTCATTGGCTCCTAGGGAGGGCTGCAATGCATTACAAAGCAATTTGAAGCAGTTCAGACCAACACTAAATGGTTTTATAAAACCTCTAATAACCGTAATTTGAATCCAAGCATTCATAAAGGAGAGATTCCAAGCATTACAGAGGAACCCTGTAATGCCTGTAGAATGTTAGGGGTCTACATCATAAACATAATTTATATTCTGACATAAGTAAGACTATTTATGGGTCTCTCACTACTATCAAAACAATATGATTTTCCTAGGGACAAATTACAAAGACATTGTGTTCATATATTGCGGTGTTGAGGTATCCAAAGGAAAAAAAGCAAACAATACAAGACACTTCCAGCAAAGTGGACCTGTACCTCTAAGACTAGTTTAGTTTGTTTTACAGAAAGTTAAAATCTGCTTATATGTTACTAGCTATTTTTCTGTAAAGTTAATTATTTTTGGGAAATTAACCATTATATTCTGAGGCTATAGTGTGGTACTTGTGCTAACTCAATGCACAATATACTAATTACTCTCCAATTAACTATTTACTCAAAGAGATGAGCTAAGAACAAGACGAGATCATTAAGACTAGAGAAAAGGTGTTTTCGACTAAAACAAAAGCAGGGATTTTGCCTTGGGATGCTGTGCTTGCAGATACTGTAACTGCTTTCAAAAAAGTAATAGATACTTATCTAGCACAGAACAATAATGACAATTATGTCATTTGGCTTCAATGCAGATAGGTTGTTGATCCAGGGAACTATCTGACTGCCATTTGGGTTCAGGAAGGAATATTTTTTACCCACTTGGGGCTCAATTGTAAATGGCCTCAATGTTTTTTTTTTCCCCTCCACTGGATCAACAGGGGTGATTTGGCATGGCCAAGACGAATGTCTCTTTTGGTCCTCATCAACTATGTTACTTTTTAATTAGCTTTGTTTGAAACTTATGGCGCGATACAGAAAACATGCACAATCGCTATTTCCCGTGTGAAAACCACTAGGGAATAGGTTTGCACATTATTTTGTTGAATTGCGCATGAAGATTCAAGATTAGCGAACGGCTGCGTATATATTTATTTTTTGTGGGCGTGGCTAAGATGAACTAATCTTTATGAGTGGAATAGCGAATGCACCTAATGCAGGAACTGCTATTGCAAATTAATTTATAAGTCTGTGTAGTGTTGTTGTAAAATGGAATTTTTCATGCGCAATTCAAGAAGCGTTCGCTATTTAGATTCCTGGATTAGAACATGCGCAAAATCTATCTGTGCACAAAAATGCCTTTATCCAATACAAGAGTTTCTTGCATTGCACCATTAGTGCTTACTGTGCTAGTGGAAGAGACCCTACTATACACACTGTAAATTTCCCCCTAGTTCCTGAGTACTAACTAACAGACCCACTGAGGTGCTACAGTAGCATTAGGTACTGCGCTTGGCCACCAATAAATACATGTGGATTTCTCAAAAAACATTTAAATTACAAACAGTTGGCTAGCATAACATAAATACATTTTTGTCTTTTTAAATAAACTAAATCTTAATGTGGCAGTTCTGCTTTAACTGTACAGCAATGTTAACAACATATAAACATATCTGTGATAGTTTAAGTATGTTTCTTCATTCAAGTGCCCTTATAGCTATGAGAACAGAGTTCCAACACTTATAGCTCATGCATTCTCTGCTGGTTGGCTGTATCATTAATATCTGCACAGCTGAGAGACATCAGCTCCTTGCTCTGCACTCATGGGAGCTTCCTCTTCTCCACAGAAGCCCATGTCATCAAATCAGCTGCCAGTGGGCTTCTGTGACAAGAGAAAAAACTCCCATGAGCATGACTGAAAAACTGACATCACCTGGCAGTGTAGATATCAGAGCTGGTATTGATGATCTGCACAGCAAAATGACAGGGAATGGCTGAATTATAAATTATGGAAACTGTATTCCGTACATCTGTTTGTTCGTTTTTCTTTTTTTTTTTTTTAATTATGGCTCCTTTAAAGGAAGAAACACCAATAAATGAAATACTAGACTATAGCATTATGTATCATAACATGTGTACAAATTAATTATTCATACATCCCTAAAATATAATTTCAAACCTGAATATGTCAATTACCCTGTTCAGAGAAGATTTCTTAAATATTTTTGTGATGTGCCTATTGAATATGTCAACTGCTCTTGAGGTAAGAAAGGCTGTTATCTTATCTTTGTCCATTAAAATCTAACCCTGCACAATCAATGTGAGCCCTGGAAACATAAGGAATGTCTGCTCCCTTATAGTATAAGACTAGAGTTTAGGTTTCAGTAAACAGCACATTTTAATAGATAATAGCATGAAGAACAGGGTATTTCGCCCTTGAAGAGCCACTCATTGCAAAGCAATGCACTGGACACTTATAGCATTCAAAGGGTTAAGAGTATATAGGAATATAAAGAAACATAGACTTTGACGGCAGATAAGAACCATTCGGCCCACCTAGTCTGCCCATTTTTTATGTTCAGGGCAGCCTTATCCCATGCATGCTTTAATTCCGTCATTGTACTGTGGTAGGCTATTCCACTTTCTACTACCCTCTCATGGAGGGCCTCTTTTCCTAACATTTCTACTCCTTTGAAGTGTACTTCCCTCCTGCACTTTGTTGAATACCTTCATGTATTTAAAGGGATAGTAAAGGCTGCTTTTAACCAAGTTTAATATTGTAGTGATTAAAAAAATAAATTAATTGATGTAACTCCAGTCTCTCAAACCTGTATAGTTTGAGAGATATACATTTCTAAAGTTCCCCCCTCCCGCCCCTTTCACAGACGTCAACGCTCTAGCCGACAGCATGATATTCTGGGTGTGTGACCAGACGGCGGCTCTTCAACAGGAACGGTCTACAAAGTGTGCTTGCAAACCAGGCACACTCTGTAGACCGTTCCAGTGAAGTATTTCTTTTTTAGATAAAGCTATTTCGGGTCTGCTGAAGAGCCACCGGCTGGACCCGGGACCAAGATCTCATACTGTCAGCTAGAGCACTGACGTCTGTGAAATGGGTGGGAAGGAAGAACTTTAGAAAAGTACATCTCTCAAACTATACATGATTGAGAGACTGGAATTACATCAGTTCATTTATTTTTTTAATAACTACAATATTAAACTTGATTAAAAGAAGCCTTTACTATCCCTTTAAATGTTTCTATCTTATCCCCCCTTTGTCTTCTCTCCTCCACGCTATACATGTTCAGATCCTTTAGTCTATCCATTTTAGTTTCCCTTCCCTGAATTCTCTAGGGTATCTATATCCTTCTGGAGATGCGATTTACTGTAGACCATACTCTAGGTGAGGTCTAACCAGAGATCTGTAGCGTGGCATGAGCACTTCCCTTTTTCTGTTACTAATGTCCCTAGCTATACAACTGAGCATCCACCGCAGCTTTGTTATATTGCCTGCCTACCTTTAAGTCATCAGAAATAATTACTCCCAAATCCCTTTCCTCTGTTGTCTCTGAGAGCATAGTACCCTTAATACTATATTCTGCCTTTGAATTTTTACACCCCAAGTGCATTATTTTACATTTATGAACATAAAACTACTGCTGCCACACTCTTGTCCATTCTTCTAATTTACCAAAATAATTTGTCATTTGGCTTATTACCCCAGGAATGTCTACCCCGTTGCAGATCTATGTATCATCTACAAAAAAAACATATCTTACCTTGAAGACCTTTTTCAATATCACTAATAAAATATTAAAAAGAATGGGCACCAATACAGATCCCTGAGATACCCCACTAGTAACATCCTTCAACTGATATTCTCCATTGACTACCACCCTCTGTCTCCAGTCACTCAGCCATTGCCTTATCCATTCAACTATTTTTACATCCAGACCCAAACACTGCAATTTATTAATGAGTCTTCTATGTGGGACAGTGTCAAATGCTTTACTGAAATCTAGATAAGCTATATCTACTGCTCCTCGTTGGTCTATTATTTTAGTTATCCAGTCAAGAAAATCTATGACACAGCTGGTTTGCCCTACAATTGTTCCAGTTTTATTTTATACATAATTGCAATTGTTTGAAATGAGACAGTACCAGGACTTACCCATAAGCATGCCTGGGAATTCTCTGGCTTTGCTCCAGAGACTACAGATTTGACAGTGCTTTACCAGTTCTCCGGGGAGAGTGGCTGACCCTCCAGATGTGGGGCGTTTCCGCTGAAACTCTGCCCACTTCTGCGCCTTTCCAGCCTGTTCCTCCCACTTCTCCTCCTTACCTACCCAGTTCCTTCCATTTCCCTTCCTCTTTTATGATGCACTCTGTAAATCTCTCCCCTACTACCGCGTAAGCCCCATCCCTTTTTGCCACATTTGGCTTCCACTATATCCCCAAACGGCACCAGTGGAGTCCACTCTGGGAACTCCAGAAAGGAAAGTTCCCAGGTATGCCCATAAGGCAAAGGGGGTAAAGATCGTTTTGTGTTAGTATGTTATTGGTATACCTGGAAACACTCGGAGTTTGACCATGATTCCAATTTCAGGGTGAAGGACCAAATTCTCAGCTTGAGATAGTCCAGTGCTACCTATATATATTCTTCTCCAGTTAATTCCTTCTTTAGTCTCTACATTGGTGCCACTTGTACCAGGAAGGCAGAGGAAGAAGTCCTTCTTGTCTTGTGTGTGTTCATGCAGTGATGTATTTAAGCTGTTTTATATTAAGAGTTCCTTGAAGACTGATTGGAGCACTTCTCAATTATGGAAACTTGAATGGTTAATATTTACAAGGGTCAGCTAATATTGAAAGTCCCCAGGTATGGTTATAGGTTTAAGGTATTTTCTGTGTCAGTCAACAGTAGACGGGGCTGCATGCAGGATCAAGTATAAATTAGGGATGTCACCATACTCAAAGCTGTGCTCCTACGGTGTCTAGTATATATATATATAAAGCTAGCCCTGAGAATCCACCAGATGTCCGTGGATATTAGAGGTGCGCCAGTGCTACTGGGCATATAGATGAAGGTAGCTATGTGGTGTCAAGGTGTTCCTGAAGGAGCCAAACCCAAAAAATAAGATGAGCATTCTGTAACATTATCTAGAAATGGTTTCCACTGTAAATCTGCAATGAAAAGCTGTTTCAACTTCTTGAGCATAAACCATGGCTGGGAAACCTGCTTCTCTCCAGCTGTTTTTGGACTTCAAATGTCTACATGACGATGATGGGAGTTGTAGTTTAATAACAGCAGAAGGCTGCCCAATCCTAGAATAAGCATACACACAACAACCACAAAAATATGTAATTATGGTCTGATATGGTCAAAGAGTGCAAGGAGGATATCTAGACAGCTGGAAACCCCCTCTTATTTGCCGTTGATCTGTAAGTGTAGTGTTTCTCTTTTAGGTCTGGTGAGTCTGAGGACGGTTTGAAATGAGTTTGTGGTGAGCCACAGACCAGAGGTAGCCAACTCTGGTCCTCAAAAACTACTAACAGCGCATGTTTTCAAGATATCCCTGAATGAAAACATGTGAACCAATTAAAATGACTGAACCACTAATTAGTCCACCTCTACTACAGCTTGAATATCCCTAAAACATGCACTGTTGGTAGCTACCCCTGTGGTAGACTATTTGCAGAAAGAAAAGTGGAACAATTTCATAGCAAACCAACTGCATCATGTAGATTACAAGCACCATTTGAATTAATGGTAAATTGGGAATTTTTATTTGTCGCAGTTGGGTTGCTTCAGAATTGCTCCTCGTTTGTTTAAAGCATACTGCAACTGGAACATCTAGATTAACTACTTTGACCCCATAAGGGTTAAACAGTTGAGAAATGTCTGAGGTAACACTATAAAATTGAAAGTCACTTCATTCATATCCATGTTGGCACCACTCCTGGGTTGGCCCTGTGCTTTGTTAGACACACATTGGCAGAACCCGCATAAGTCTGACAGAGGCCATTGCCAGGGACAGTTTTGCCTGCAAAGACATATGTACAGAAGCAGGGAATGGTTAGATTAAACCATTCCCTGCAGGGAGTTAGGTTACAGGCAGGGAATACTTTCAGAAAAGCATGGGGGTGCGAGGCAAAGTCACTATCATTGCCACCACCACTATCACCCTCCAATGTTGCCATCATCAACCTGCCCTGTCTCCCCTTCCATGTTTACTAAAATCACACTCCCCTGAATCCTCTTCCCTAACAGCAACATCACCCTTCCGTGTGTCCCCTTCCCTTTCACTATCATCACCCTCCCCCAACCCTGCTTAGTGGTTCTCGCATCTTCGCATTTTCCCCTCTCGCTCCTGTGTTTTGCTACTGGGCCCATTGCAGAAGTTAACTTTTTTCAAAATCTCTGACAAAATTAGTTAATTCTAACCATGGATCCAGAGCGGCACAAGGAAAGAGGAAGAAACCAATTGGGGGAAACAACCATATCATGAAGAGGGAATGTGATTAACAGGGAAGGGGGCTGTGGCTACTAGTAGAACGAAGCTGGGTTGTCAACAGTGTGATGTGGTACTCTGGCTACCAGTGGAACAAAGCTGGGTTGTCAACAGTATGATGTGGTACTGTGGCTACTAGTAGAACGAAGCTGGGTTGTCAACAGTGTGATGTGGTACTCTGGCTACCAGTGGAACAAAGCTGGGTTGTCAACAGTGTGATGTGGTACTGTGGCTACTAGTAGAACGAAGCTGGGTTGTCAACAGTGTGATGTGGTACTCTGGCTACCAGTGGAACAAAGCTGGGTTGTCAACAGTATGATGTGGTACTGTGGCTACCAGTGGAACAAAGCTGGGTTGTCAACAGTGTGATGTGGTGCTCTGGCTACCAGTGGAACAAAGCTGGGTTGTCAACAGTGTGATGTGGTACTGTGGCTACCAGTGGAAAAAGGCTGGGGTGTCAGGCAGTATACATGTGGTTCTGTGTGTAATACCACACTTCTTCTAATATACAGATATAGTATGTCTTTTTCTACTGACTCAACAATGGTACTCCCATTTATGGCAGTTACTTCATTCAAAAGTTATTACACTGCAAAGAATGCATTTTTTTGGCCATTCCATTTTATGGTGCTACTGTTCCTATTGTGGTATATAAAGAGTTACCCCATTAATACCTTACTATGCAATACTGCATGCTGGCCTTGAGTGGTTAAAGCTATTTTTGCATTAAATTAGTAGTTAAAGATATTAAAGACACTATCACCTAAAACATCTTTGGTGATTTTGAAAGAGCTTTCAATATCACTTGTATGTTGTATTAGCAATTTATTTGTGTAAACTAGTTTTTGAGTTATTGACTTGTAGATTACTCCAATTAAGTTATATAATGCATACACTTCCTGTCTTAGGCCTACATTACCTCCTCAACCCACTCTCACTGCTCAAAAGCGCATTGCCCAGCTACACATCACTGAAAGAATTAAGTGTCAGTGAGTGTGTATGTGTGTGGGGTGGGGTAACGTAGAGCTAAGGCTGGTAATGCCTGCATGACATGCCTTAATTAGCATAATCTATCAATCTCAATACCATATAGCAATCACTGTTTATCGAAGAAAAAAAATGCTAATAAAACATATAGGCGAAAGCTGAGATTCCCCAAAAGTTGTTTTTAAGTTATAGTGTTCCCTTAAATTTATGCATTTTAGGCATTAAGGCTTTCTACTGACCACCACTTCCGGTATCTTTCTTTTTTTATTGCCTTGCTGACTTCTTCTTTTACTTATTGTATAACATAGGTATACAACTTTAATATAATTGCATCAGTTTTAGACTACACAATAGATACAGTGGAAGCACCTGTGGTGTAATCCTGATCTTCATGAAGAATATATGTGAATGTAATGCTGTGGGTGGATGCTCACAGTCATACCTCTCACCACTGTTGCGCACACCCCCATGTTTAGGCTTGCGAGCATCGAGTTGCATCCTTCCATGCGCCCTATGCATGTGTGCGGTCCCATGCACATGCATGCGTATGATTTAATGCTATTCTGATGTGGGTCATTTATACTTTCAGATTGCTGGATTTTGATTGGTCTGGGCTACCTATTTCTACTTGGGTCTGCCTATGACTCTCTCCCTGATTGTCTTAACTTGAGCTTGGATGAAATTCTTTGTTCCTGTTCTACTGTTTTCTGACCTTGGCTATGGACTTTGTACTTGCTCGCCTTCCTCCAGCCTCAGCCTCTGCCTGTGTTACCAACATTGCTTAAACACAGCTCAAATACAAATTCACAGATTTACCATTACTATAAACTGTGTGTTCAAGGTGTTAAGAGCTACATTTTAACCAAAGGGAATATTTATATGTTCCATACATTGAAACTGGTTTGTTCCAGAATTGCTCCACTTGCCTTTATACATAAGTCTTTGCATGTGATGTTATACAATGAGCACTGGTACATTTCTTCCATACTTATACCTGACCTGGAAAGGGCCAGATCTTTACTGACTGTTTAGCCAATATGACAAGGTAGCCAATTACCTTCTGGACAATAATAAACATGCAAACTCAATACAGGGAGCTGCTGTGTTTCCAAAAGACCCAGGTCTTTGACAACCTAATGCATCATTTGTTATTGCACTATTAATAGTAGGGAGATTAGTACAGTCACATGCCCCAAGATGACAACAGAGTCTATACTTTTCCTGAGCAAAAGAGAGGTCTGGTAAGTTGTAGGTATGTGGATTGATTCTTAAGTGCTTTGCGGCTGTAAAACAGACATCACCTAGAGGCATATTAAAACTTTTGACTGACCTGTTTATTCCCTTATGAATCAGCTATCTCTGGCAATGAATGTGATGCAGTCACAGTTAATGAATGCTCTGGTGACTTTCTATCCGTTTTTTTTCTAAAAGATCATTAGTTCTGCAGCTGTCCAGTGAACTCAGAAGGACCTTCATTTTTAAGCTCTTTCCATGGAGAAATGTATTTGCTGAGCTACAGATGAACAGTATTTCAGGCTTCACAGAGAAAGTAGATTGTATAGATCTAGTATTTTTCATTGTTGGCACAGGAATTGCAAGATCACTAAGAGCCCTATGGACAAAAGAAAAGTGAAGCAATTCCAGGGCAAACCAACTGTAACATAGGGGACACAAGTAAATTTCCCAAATTTCCAATAATTTTGAGTTTTACCCTGTGAATGCTGGAGAGGTCTCCAGTGCATTTAGATCGATACACCTTTTTATTTATATACTATGATGATGTCAAAATAACTACATTTTGTGTATGTCTCTCAGTCTCAGAAAAGAAGGCAAATGTTGTATTTAGTACAAAAATATGAAGCTATTCCTTGAATTTCTAGTGTGATTTTATGGATTGAGGTAATCCTTGTTATTTTTACTATACTTTGTTCAACCATATTTTATCTCTAGTTCATTTAGTACACCCCTGGTTTTTATGGGAAAGTAGGACTTTTTTATGTGATCTCTATAGCAGCAATCATGTGCGAAGCCACCAGGGAACGTCTGGAACTGACTGCTCCGTTCCTTTAGCAATCAGTTACAGCCTCCCTGACGTGATAATAGGTCTCTCTGAGGTGCTCTGGATTATTAACCTTCACATTCCAGGACCATCATCTGTCCTCAAAGGACCAAATTGTGTGGCGGTCCTATCATGTCAATGCATTCTGTACCCCTCTGGCACTCAAGCGGTTAAGGGGGTTAAGAACAGTTTAAACGTTTTTCTTAAAAGGAGAAGTAAGACAGCTTAAAAAAAAATCTCCCCTTACTTTACTATGTCCACAAATGTTACTGGCCCCTATGAATTTTGCCCTTGTACCTTTGTTCAAAACATAACATTTTCAGCCAGGTCGGCATGTCAAGTCCATGATGGAGGCGGACTTGACAGTTGATAGCAAGACACAAACTCCATCCACTGGGTATGGTAATCTTAAAACATCAAGGACCAGAAGGTTGTGAAATTAATTGCTTTACAATAAATTGTATCTGGTTCTTAAAGAGTTAAACAAGCTTGTGTAGTCTGCCTGCTTCTGTTTAAAATATATAAATCTGCCACCAGCTTTCATGTCTAAGTCCACGGGCAAGATATCTACACCAGTGGTTCTCAACCCGTGCCCTCAGTGGCCACTAACAGACCAGGATTTGAGAATTTCCTTTTAAGAGCACAGGTGAGTTAATCAATATGAATGATCCTCTGATCAACACACTTGTGCTCTAGCAGGGAAATTCCTAAGTCCTGGCCTGTTAGTGGCCACTGAGGGCACGGATTGAGAACCCCTGATCTACACTGTCTGAATATGTTATCTATTGAACAAAGTCACAATGGCAAAACACATAAGGACCAATGGGATCTTCTGGGAGCAGTAATGCAGGTGTGTGGGGGTTATTATTAGCAGTTGTTACTTCCCTTTAACCTCATGGATGCTAGAGCATAGGGTTGTGCAGAAATGTGCACTTCCTCTGAAAAGGAGATGCATTGCTCCTTTCTGAATATATGAAAGTAAAACTTGCCTTTAGAAAGTGTAACAGTTATGTGTTCCCTCACCAAGTACTGACATTCCAGAGGCAAGTTTTGATGTTTATGCAAAGATGTCATCACACACACATCATCATCACACATACATGCTAGCGCATATATACTCTTATTCTCTTCTTTCCCCCTCATTGAAGAATTTGTCAAAAAGTGCCCCCCTCTGGGAGACAGGAGATAGTTTTGTAATGATTTCTTCCCATGGTGGAAAGTTCCACAGTCCCCTACTGGAGCGGTCTCCAGTGTTACGAAATGCCCTGTAATATGACTATATTAATAACTTTTATTGCCCATTAAAAAAAACACCTTTAAGAAGAGTTTAACACTTTCAATAAACCTTCCAACCAAAGTGTCTAGACTGGAAAAAAGTCTGTAGTTTCTTGGCAAAGTAGGTAAATGAAATACTGGACATTGTATTGTTTTACTGACACACTTCAAGGAGAAAGTCATATATTTATTCATATGATCCATATACAGAAAGCAAAATATGAGCAGTTCTGAAGCAAATCAACTACACCATAGAGGTGAATAAAAATATACATTGCTTTAAATTAAGATTTTAACCCTTTGAATGCTAAAGGTATCTAACACATTGCAAGGCAGTACACTGCAAACCTCTCTAGCATTCAAGAGGTAAAACCTCTGTTTAAAACAATGGTAACTTTAGGAATTATTTTCTTCCTATGGTTCTTTTGGTATGCTACAAAACTGCTCATCTCCTGGGAGGTGTTTCATTTAAAGATTATTACAGCTCAAACTTTTACCACTTTTCTATTGTGGACACCGAGTGGTACAGTTACTATGCAGGGCTGTAGTCTATGACTCAGTCACCCACTGAAAGCATAATAAAAAAAATCATTTTGGACAGTAGTTGTCTCCTTTTCTAACAGATTGATTAAAACATATCCCAGCAATTAAAGTGCCATTTTTACAAAGCTGGAAAAGCCCTGTTTTCCATGACAAAAGTTTTTTCCTACTTTAAGAATATGGATCATGCTATTACTGAGATCATGATAATGCACACCACAGATGGAGTACTTCACTTCAGATCTGAATATACCTGTGAATCACTTCAAGACACAGATGTAGGTATTTCTGATGCTAAATACTCTGGGACTCAAAACTGTGAATTCATTCACCTGTGTTCAGGAAGTAATACTGTAAAAGAAGCTTTAACATCCTATATAATAAGACGCTAGAATGTTTGTCCGATGCAGTCATGCTCAGTAGAGACTACAGAAACACACAGAATGCTGGGAGTAATCTGTGCGTTCAGGCAGTCTTCACAGCGCATGACTGCATTGTGTTTGCCGCCAATGAGGCGGCGGCAGTACGCCGAGCGGGACCGGCCTCTTAACATCACCCGGACTTCAGCCCGTGTACACGTGCTTTTACACTAGTTTTATAATAAAACAATAATTGGATGTTTTAGGGCTGAGTGAAACAGTGGTACTCAGACAGTTGCAAGATTTTGCATCCAGAACTGATAATATATTTTTTTCGAAAACATTTTGATATAAATTTTTTTTTTCTTAGGAATGAAAATTCTCCCAGCAATGGGAGTACAATTGCTTTACTCAGCAATAAAAGTCATGTAGCACATTTTTACACAAACATAAGGTTTTCTTTTCTTGTAACTCTTTTATTGCCAGTTAGGTATCTAATGCATTGAAAGCTCAGGGATAAATGCTGCAATATAATGTGCTTGAGTAACTTGACTAATTTTTATAGGAACAGAGGGCCAGGCAACACATCACTCTGTAATGCTTTGCACATCCCACTGGTCCTTAAATGGTGACTACTGTATATCCTGGTATACCTCACACATTATAAATATATATATATATATATATATATATATATATATATATATATATACACGGTAATGTGCAAAAGTTTTAGGCAGGTGTGAAAAAAATGCTGTAAAGTATGAATGCTTTCAAAAATAGACATGTTAATAGTTTACATTTATAAATTAACAAAATGATAGTGAGTGAACAGAAGAAAAATCTAAGACAATATTTGGTGTGACCACCCTTTGACTTCAAAACAGCATCAAATCTTCTAGGTCCACTTGCACACAGCTTTCTTTTACAGAGCTCGGCAGGTAGTTTGTTCCAAACATCTTGGAGAACTAACCACAGTTCTTCTTTGGATTTAAGCATCCTCAGTTGCTTCTCTCTCGTCATGTAATCCCAGACAGAATCGATGATGTTGAGATCGGGACTCTGGGTGTTCTTCTTTATGCTGAAGATTGTTCTTAATGACTTTGACAGTATGTTTGGTGTCATCATGTCTCCCAGATGGTATTGCATGATGGAAAAGTATTTGCCTGTTCTTCTCAGGCTTGAGGAGACCATTAATTCTGATCAAATCCATTTGCAGAAATGCAGCCCCAAACGTGTAAGGAACCTCAACTGTAGTTCACTGTTGCCTGCAGACACTCATTCTTGTACCGCAGGATAACTATCTTGTGTCTTGTTGCTGTGCTCAGTCTTTCCATGGCGTATGACTTTTGACATTAAACTGCCTTCAGCAACCTCACTTTGTTAGCTGAGTTTGGCTGTTTCTTACCCAGTATTATTCCTCCTACACAACTGTTTCTGTTTCAGTTAATGATTTGGTTTCAACCTACATATTAAATTGATGATCATTAGCACCTGTTTGGTATAATTGTTTAATCATACACCTGACTATAGGCCCTATTAGGGGAGTAACCGGTACGGTCTACATCCTTATATACAGGACAAAACAATGTTAACCAGCTGGTTTGAATCAACCGCCCTTCATTCCAGTAGGGTGGTCACTTTCACTATAGAGGCTGAAGAAGGCTTTAGTATCAGTGTACCCATTGCCATAGCAACCCAGACACTGATGCTAAGTAAAAAATGGAAGAGCGTCTTTTACACAAATAGAATAAATGTCTTTGACTTTCAAGACACATCCTAACTGAAAAGCCTGAACAAAATCTATTAGGCAATAGGATATAAAAACTAAATAAAGTAAAGAAAAATATTGTAATGAGTAGTCCAAAAAAGGAAATTCATTTTAATATGGCCAGTGATCCATAAAAACAAGTATCCAAGAAATAATGATGAGCATATAACGTCCTATGAAGTTGGTGGAAAGACGTCACCCCATAGTTAGAAATCTCCTTTATGTGGGGACATGAATACTTTTGAATGCCACATAATTTTACAGATGACAACATAGAATTATGGGTATTGACCACGTCTAGACACAGGAGTGTCACGTTTATTACGAATGTCGCCAATATGTTCCAATACTCGTACCTTAAATTCAAGCTTAGTTTTTCCTGTGTAGAATTTATTGCAGGTACAAGTCATCCTGTAGATAATGCCAGATGTTCTGCAATTTATAAACTGCTTGTCATATCCTTTTGGTTCTCTATGACACCAAAATAAACATTCACAAAACAGCACTTTTTAACCACCTGAATGTTTAAGAGGTCTCAAGTGCACTGCGCTGGACACCTCTCAACCATCCAAGGATTTAAATCACAGGAAATCAATTTAAATGAGTAAACTTTATTTTGTTTAATGACTGGGAGATGCATTTTTACATTGTTTGGAAAACAGTTGGTTTTTATATTAAAAGTGCCCTCTAGTGGTCAGGTTTCAGATAATTATTATGTTGCAAAGATGACTCACTGACCACAGTTCTCCATGTAAATTTATAGTAACAGCTTAGTTTCTGCCAGTTTGAATTTTCAGAAAGTGATACAATTGTTACTCACTTCCAGACAGTTTTGAACTTTTGAGTACAACAACTGACAGCAGTGTGGGAGATGTCCATGTTTAACTCAGCAGGAAAAACCCTATAACATACAAGTTTTAATAAAAAAAAAAAGTACTAATCTATAAAGTCCCTACAAACTAATTGCATTAGCTTATATAAATCTTAAGCATTCAAGGAACTGATTAATAAAGCCACACCACAGACAGAAAACTTATTTGAAGGAATAAAACATTTATATGTAGAAATTAAATGTACAGTAATGTTTCACAATAAAAGCAGCTCCAATTAACCTTCTTAATATTTGGGCCATGGAGAGTGTTATTTCAATACTAGACTTGTGCACGGGCAAAATTTTCGGTAAAATTCGAATTCGGACAAATTTTTTTTTTCTAATTCGGATGATCCTAATTTCGGACCGGGCCTATTCGATTTGAACGAAATTCTGATCCATTCTGAATTATTCGGCCGAATTTAACATGGGTTCAATTATAGCAGTGCGCCTCCGTGCACGCTGCTATCATTCTTTGCAGACAGGGTGTGCATTTAGAAAAAGATCCATCCCAAAAACGGACATTGTCGTACATTGCCAGTCTGTGCATGTCACCTCTACTCCAGCATGGGATGCCAGTCACAATGCAAACGTCGAACATCAAGAACCCATGCCTGTCATTCAATTTAGCATATGTTCGAACATCGAAACACCATGCCTGTCCTTCAGTTTAGCATATGCTCGAACATCGAAAACCCATGCCTGTCATTCAATTTAGCATATGCTCAAACATCGAAAACCCATGCCTGTCACATCCTACTCAACATAAGTGGTCGACTCGAACATGGACAAACTACATGTCACATTCTATGTTAGTACATGGATAAAGATTAAAGGGATAGTAATACCTGAAAATAAGTTTATTTTATATTGTAGCCCTTAAAAAACCATGAAAGATGATATAAGTCTTATCTCCCAAACCTTTATGGTTTAGGAGATATTCATATGTAAAATATAGTATAGTTCACTTTTCCTTGCTGTTTCAGCCAAGTCTGCCATCTAGTGGACAGATTTGGAATTTGGTCCACATAGCAACCGGCAGTTCTTTAGCAGTGCAGAGATCACGATCTTTGAAAAGAACTACTTCATTGGAACAGTGTACAAAGTGTGCCTGGCTTGAAAGCACACTTTGTAGACCATTCCAATGAAGAAATTATTTTTAAAGATCATGATCTCAGCATTTCTGGAGAGGCACTGCTGGTCAAGCGACCGGATTCCAAATCTGAAGGGTGGAGCAATGACGTCACTCCAGGGGAAACTTTACTTCTGAATATCTCCCAAACCATAAAGGTTTGGGAGATAAGACTTATATCATTTTTCATGTTTTTTTAAGGGCTACAATATAAAATAAACTTATTTTCAGGTATTACTATCCCTTTAAGGTTTCATTTTCTGGTACCAGCCTCCTACCCTACTGTCCATCTTTAGTACCCAAATTCCTCTCTCTCTTTTTCCTATCCTGATTTCCCCTCATATCAGATAAGTCTATGTGTATATACATTGTAGTGTTTCATACTACATCAAGAATAAACATCAGTGATTGTAATGTGATAGATGTAATGTGTTAAAAAGAAAAATTGAGACATTCTGTTGTGAACGAACTGCAACACAGGAGAGAAATAAAAAAAATGCTTGACATCTATACTGAAGAGGGGTCCACAGCATTGTCTTAGTATAGCAATATCACCGTTTTCCGTGAGTGTGCAATACAGGGCTCTACGGTAATTGCTGGGCATTTCCCAACGTCATAATCAGGGGATGATGGGAGTTGTATTCTAACTACTGTTAGGAAACACATAAGTGATGCACATTCATCTCCCACCTAGAAATTATTTACACACGAGGCAACTCCCCCAAGTAATACCTAGCCCCTTTCCAAGTGAAAGGACTTCCAGAAAGGCTTCAGATCTCTTAGTGACTCACCTGTTATTGCCAGTCAGCGGGACCCGGAGAGTAGGAGGGGGTGATGCTATGGCTGCAGATTAAGTCTGGCACGGTGCTCTTAGTTGGTCACTCGTCACAATGTTGAAGCTCAGCCTGGCCAGCACCTTCCGGGTGGAGACACCTCACAGCAATTCTGTTCAGGACACATCATGCACTTTCATGCACTCATACTAGGGATCCCAAATGTTTAGACTCATTTCGTACAGGGGGCACCCTCCTGTATTTGTAAAACCTCTCTAGCAAATCTGGGACGGTAGACCTATTTACTCAAGTCTTGACTTTAGGTGGGCGATAAACAATACAAAATAGGCATAATGTTTGACTATCACATAATTCACATCAGTGAAGCAGCCAGCAGGCATTGCCACTGAGTGAGCATAGGGCTGCCTGGCTGCTGACAGTCACACTGATGGGACACCCTGCAACATACAACTGGTGGAAGCGCACAAAATAAACATGCTGTGGGACGGCAAATTGCCGCCCCTGTCAAAGTGCCGCCTGGGTCCATGGACCCACTGGGACCCATGTAAGGGCCGGCCCTGTATTCGAACAAATACCTAATATTTTTTTATATTTTGCACAGGAACAAATATTACTCGCTCTTGCAGTGGCAATAACTGGAACTAATGCTGGCTGCCTACCTATGCCTAGCCTAATGCTACCTGCCTGCCTACACAACAACTAGACACTCTCTAATCTCTTCTTCTCTCTCTGAGCTCCAACAACGCAATGAGGAAATGCAGGCTGTCTGTCTGTGTGACTGTGTCATTAGTCCAACCCCCATCATGAAACGAAGAAGGCTATTCGAATACAGACAAAAGAGGGAAGTAATGGATGAAACGGAGAATGGAATTGGACTAGAGACATGGAGGGAAAATTATGGAGGGAAAGTAATTGAGCACGCACAGGAAGTACAGGTCAAAAGTAGTCAAAACTTTTGGAAATTTGTCGATTGCCGAAACTTCCGAAAGTTTCGATGAATTTCGGTCCTGGGCTGTTCGGAGTCGGATCATTTTTTCCGAATGGCCCTTGAGTTTCGGATTGGCCAAATGTCTCCGAATGACCCCATTTTCGACGAAATCCGAATATCTCCGAATGAATTCGCACAAGTCTATTCAATACTGTCAGAGCTGTAGTTCAAGAGTAATTGAATGATAAAGTATCCCCCTCCTGCCTCTTTTACTGATGTAACAAGACTAAGCGTAACACACACGAAACACGCTGATCAAGTTCAATGCACCTACAGAGATTACACCCGCTGTGAATGTGCCCTGCCATACATCCCACTACCCTTCTGGAATAATCTTTTTTATTTGAAGAAATAAAGGTTCTTTACATGTTTTTATACCACTTGTATTTGGAGTCTGTGGATGGTGCGGTCCAAATTGTGTGTTTTTTGAAGTGATATGGGAGAAGAGGGTCCCAGACCGGCACATCCCTAACAACATAACAAGAATTTGAAGTGCGATACAAAGTATCTTTACTAGTTTACAGTCCTATACAGTTGGAGCCGCTTATTTTGTTATGTTGTAATACATTCACCCCATTATATATAGTAAAATGTATAACAGGAAAACAGATTATGGAAATATTTTATATTGGATCCGTGTACTGTAAGGAACAGCCATCTTATGGATGGCATCCATGTGTGAGACGTTGTTCTTAGAAAAAACTGTTTTATGTCTGGATCACTCAGTGACACATAGCTTCTAGATACATTTTTGATTAAGTGACCACAAGTGTTTGGTATCAGTTTAAAAAATGTTATGGTATAATTTTATACAGTACAGAAAATGTGATCAAATAATATATTTATTTGATGGTTTTAACAAGTAGAGTGTACACAAACACACATGTTTTGTCTGTGTCAGATGCAGTTGCTGATAAGTAAGCTGAGGGTTATTGCACAGAAGTTAGCTTTTGCCATGGTGGGTGTGATGCAGCTGCATAGTTTCCTTACAATTTGCTTGAGGGATGGTTTGGCAGGCTTGGCTAAAAAAGCTAAAATGGGTGTTCATTGTTCCAATCCCATGAAGTAGTGTTTGATAATGTCCAGCTGTATACAGGTGTGCTGGGCATCTGTGGATATCATCATTTAAGATGATTAATACATGGTTTGGTGGCTCAGGGTATGTGGTCAAGGTACATGAAGGCAAAGAGGACCTTGTTACCCTGGCAGTTGGAGATGGAGTCAGTTGGATTACTGCTCAGGTTATTGGCACACATGTGAGGATGGATTATTACCTGTCTTGGTTGATAGTAAAATGTTGACTTGTTTTTTTTAAGTTACTGGGGCAGCTGACTTTTACAAAAGAGTTTTTCTTGTGGCAGGCATTAAAGGGATTCTGTTGGGGCTTCAAACCTCAGGATAGCAGGAGTCCAGTTTCTAATTTTGTCTTGAGAGACTTGTTGGACATCATAGATTAGTGCGAAGCAGTAAAATGGTCTGGGGTCATTTGGATTTGAAGGATGTAGTATTTTATAGAAAATTAGATCTAAAACTGATCACTTAGGATAGGGAGGTTTTTTTTTAATTATGTGTGACAGGATTGGTTGATGTCTGATAGCCAATGCTAGAGAGTACTTGGGAGACCCTTCATACCAGTGCACTTGGTCTGGACTCCTTTATCCAGATTTCAGTTTGTTCTCATCTTTAAGCTATGTTTTGAGAAGATTAGGTTAAGCTCTGTGGAATTAGAGTCACGTTTGTTCCATATATGTTTTACTTTGGAGTGGTGTTTTGGCATATTAACTAAATTGGTAAGTAAGACTCACAGTTGGAATCAAATAGATTCCATTTGTTTGTCAAGCTGAATTGTTTTTTCTTCCCTTTTTGTTTTTTTCTTCCCTTGATTCCCAAGGTTCATGGTTTATGTGGTCAGTCATGTTTGCTGAAAAGAGACTGGTAGAAATTGGGGCAAGCTATTTGTCAGCCTTTCAGTTTGGGTGGAATAATTCCAAGGTGAAATGTAAGCAAGCAAGGGTTATAGAGGTAGTAGAAGCTAAATGAAAGAAAGCTTATGAGAACTTATGTAATTTTGTTAGAAAGATGTGAGGACCTGTTACATGAGATCCTGTTCTTCTATTACCTGCAGTTCTCTCCAAATGCATAACTAAAAACAACCAGGCCTTGGTGAAAAAATTGCCATGGGGCCCACCAGCCACATTGCCCCCATTGTCCGCCTCCGCATTGCCCCCATTGGCCACCTCCACTTTGGCCACCTCCACAATAGCCACCTCCACATTTCCCCCATTGTCTACCTCTTCATTGCCTTCATTGTCCATCTCCCCATTAACCACCTCCACAATGCACCCATTGTCCATCTCCACATTTGCCCCCATTGTCCACCTCCACCTTAGCCACCTCTACATTGTCCCCATTGACCACCTTCACATTGCCCCCACTGTCCACCACCACATTGTCCACCTCCACATTGCCTCCATTGTCCACCTCCTCATTACCCCCATTGTCCACCTCCATATTGGCCACCTGCACATTGCCACCCATTGTCCACTTCTACATTTGCCACCTCCACATTGCCCCCATTGCCCACCTCCACATTATCCAACTCCACATTGCCCCCGTTGTCCACCTCCACATTGTCCACCTCCACATTAGCCACCTCCACATTCTCCCGCATTGAGCACCTTCACATTGGCCCCCATTGTCCACCTCCACATTGCCTCCATTGACCACCTCCACATTGGCCCCTCTTGTCCATCTCCACATTGGCCATCTCCACATTAGTCCCATTGGCCACTTCCACATTGGCCACCTGCACATTGTCCCCATTGTCCACTTCTACATTTGCCACCTCCACATTAGCCAACTCCACACTGCCCCCGTTGTCCACCTCCACATTGCCCCCATTGTCCACTTCCACATTAGCCACCTCCACATTCTCCCCCATTGACCACCTCCACATTGGCCCCCAATGTCCACCTCCACATTGTCCACCTCCACATTGCCTCCATTGACCACCTCCACATTGGATGCCTAGCACGTTCCCTCAACACCTCTAACGTGTGATCTGTCTGCTGGGCCTGCTGGAATTTGGGGGGTCTGCGCCTCAGTCTCAGAGTCAACCAGGTGCTCTGAAACAGATTCCTGCCCTTGAGTTACTGGAGGGGAGGGTGACACGGAGTGAGACTCCCTGGTTTCCCCATCAGTGTTCTCCCCTGCGAACACAGACTCTGAGTCCACAGGCTGAGTCAGCCCCTGCCCCTTACTCTGGGAGGACTGCTTCCACGTTACCACAGCTACGGTTGAGACCTCGGTCTCTTCCCCATTTTCAAGCCAAGGAAGCACACATGCAGGGCCCTGGGAACCAGCTGATTCTGACACAGATGAACACTCGCTCATCATCTGCCCCTCCTCCCAGCCACCCTGTTTCCCCACATCTCCACACAGCACCTCAGATACTCCTGGGTCAGTCACAGATGGGCACGCATACTCATTCTGCCCTACCTCCCAGTGAGACAATCTAGGTACACTTTCACGCACTGCCCCTTCCACAGTAGGGACCCTATGTGGTTGGGGTTAGTCAAGGTATCATTATCAAGCACATACTGTGACAACAATCTACCTAAATCAGTAGGAATGTTATCAGATACCCCCACATTTCTCAGACCTTTCCCCACTCCCCAATCCAAATACACTCATGCCATTGGCACTTCCCTTTTACTGCAAAAATCCTGCCCGGAATGAAGTACTCAGAGCGCACGAGCTCTGGACGCACAAGAGTCACCTCGGCCCCAGTGTCCCTGAGTCCCACAGTTACCTTTGTTCCCACTGTAACCGGTTGCAGGTTCACATTGTTGCTGGCCTCTGATTTAGTCACGAACAACACAGAAGATGTGCTCTTGCAGGGAAAGCCCCTCCAGATGAGGGTGCAGGCTTCCTTCTCTCTGGGCAGGTAGAACTTAGGTGCCCCACTCTACCGCAAATAAAACATCTGCGGTTGTCACTATGCGCAGAGGTGGCACTAGCTCCCCCTCTCCCTGAAGTAGAAGCTGATGCAGAAGATGGCACAGTAGTCAGGATGATGGGGAGTCGTGGTGTAGTGGTCCTCCAGCTGGATGCTTCCTTAGCACAACCTCTGCTCCGGTCCACTGGTGCTCAGTTGGCTGTGTGAAAATCTGCCAGCTCACCGACTTCCAATGCTGTTTTGGGCTCCCAGTCCAGTAGCCATTCCTGTACCTTGGCCGGGCATCAGCTGCAAAAACTGGTCCTTGATGAGCAGATCTTCTATGCTTTCTAAGGTTTTAATCTCCAGCCCCCTAGTCCACTGACGGAATGCAGGTGTCTCACAACTGCAGTGTAACTCTCGGTGGAACGCTTCTGCAAAGTCTGGAATTTCTTTCAGTACACCTCAGTGTAAGGTTGTACCATTTCTGCAGTGCAGCCTTAATCACATCATAGTCCTGGTCAGATTCTGCAGGTAGCTCTGCAAATGCTTCTAGCGCAGGACCTCTGAGACCAGGTTCCCATCTTTGTCCAAAGTTGGGAAATTATCTGCCTGTGGTTTGAGGGCAGAAGAGTCTCTCAAACCTACACCGATAGGTGAGGCAGTTAACCTCTCCAGCTCTGCCAGTTTTAACTCATGCTCTCTTGCAGCCTGGTGCTCTGCAGCCTCTCTCTCAGCTCGGCGCTCTGCAGCCTCCTAATATTTAAGGGTAAGCTGAAGTCTTAGTTTTGCATCTGCTACGTATTTTAAAACAGTTTGTAAATAAGAGTCCAAAGGATTCCCAGATCTTGGTACATCCTTGACAACAGCTGCAGGTAATTCCTCTATGACCATGCCTCCCTCAAAAGTGTTTGAGGCATCACTTTGCACTGTTTGTTGCATGTTATAGTCCACCAATGCTTGTACTAGCTCCTCTTTGGTTTTTCCCCGGCAGGGAATCAATCTCTTCTGGCAAAGCTGGTTTAGCGCTGCTTTGGACTGTGCCTGGTATTCCATTTAGCAAACCGACCAAACAAATGATAGCAAAAAAGAAAAACAGAGAAGGGGGGGTGGATGTTGGGGTTTTAATAATATACTAAGTATGCACTGGATTCACCCTTTGGAAATTGAGACACAATTTCTTTTTAGTGCCTGGATTAACTAGCAAATCCAGCAACACTAAAATCTGGTACAAAAGAAAAGATAGTTTTCCCACCGCTATGCCACCAATTTGTCACGAACACCCTTACTCCAAGCATGCGCGTGACTTGGTGGGTGGTTAAAGGGTTAAAAAAAATCGCTATCTGTCTGCCTTAGACCAGAAATAATGATAAAAAAAAATCCTCTTTAACACCCCCACACTTAATTATAATGATATAACTAATATCATAACGCTGCCCCACCAGACAATCTATAAATGCATAAAAAAGACAGGGAGGTGTCTGGGTCCCCCACGCAATTTAGACTAAAAACCTCACAAAATATGTTCTAACACAATATCTATGTGATTTCAAATTACCAATAAATGAGTCTATTCAGGTAACGTGATTCTTTACCAGACAAAGGCCAAGCTTAATAAAGGAATATTTATTATGAATACCATAATCACAGTGCATAAAGAAACAGATAACAAACAAATTATTTACACCAAACAGATAAAAATAAAAAGGAGAAAATAACAGAAATCATAACTTACTCACTTGGATGGTAAACTAATAGTATTTTCTGTCCAAAGGGACTCTGGCAAGGAAAGATGGCCACTTACTCAAAATTTGATCTTGTCCCCCTAGTAAGCACACCAGACATTTTTTTATCCAGAGATTTATACAATTTCAGTTCACCTCAATTTTCCAAGCTGGCCCAGAGGTAATTATGGGCGGAGAGAGAGGCGAGTACAATAAGCCACCTCCCTCGTGTGTTGGGGAAACCAAAATTCAAATATCAAATTTGGATGGTAATTTTTCTCCTGTAATTGACACCAAGATAATTATTATATGTATTAATTTGTTGCAATTTATGGAGTCCGTACATAGGTCACACTTGCTACTTATCACTCAGCCTTAGAGACTTCATAATTTCCCGCCCACCACTGTAGTGGCACTAGTCATGTTGGTACTCTTGCAGGATGTGCTTTCCCCGTTCCAAAAATGTACACCAGGAGGTGTGAGATATTATTAAGGTATCTTAATACAATCTGTGAGATATTATTAAGGTATATTTTAGATATAACCCAGGAAGACAGGGTCTCTTGACTGCTAAAGTCAATTAGCACATCCAACGAATTAGCTATCTGTGTAGGGATGCTGCCAAATGGTACCTTAACTAGTTAGTTTTTATTGAAGCCAGACTGAGAGGCACTTCAGCCGTAACATTTCATACCTTGCAGAGAGATCCCAGCTTCAAAAGGAATGTAAAACCTTCCAATATCACCTTCCTGTACAATCAAATTAACCCCTCTCATGCTGAAGTTGGCTATACCACCTCTACCCAGAAGCAGATGAATGTATGCACTACACATTGTTGTGACACACCAGTCCTAGGCTGAGTAGATAACATCACCAGAAACTGAATGAATACATCACCAGAGCAGGACACAGGGGTCATAAAAAAAGGACTTGGGCCCTCTGCTTTGATGGGGGGTTATCCAGAGAACATGTGTATATTGTAAACTGTCAAGCCAAACCTCCCACCAGGTAACACCCGGGGGTTTGGCCTCTTAGAAGCAACTGTGGACTCCTATTTAATATGGGTTTGTGGATAAAAAAGGTGAATTTCTATGTAACAACTAAGGGGGAAATACCATCTGAAGTTCCTGCATGGACTCTTAAAATATTGTTAATTGTATTTAAGGATTTCTTGTGTTTCCCACATTTTATTTTATGGACTGTTTTGCTAATGTGTAATCTTTATTTGTGTATGTCCTTTATTTCAGTATTTTTGTAACCAGCACTGTGAAGCCTTTTGCCAGATTAAATGTTCAATTAATCAGCTCTTGTCTCTGTTCTCTAATATGAACTCACTACTCTGAAGGAAGCTCAGGTAGCACACATTACTAATAGATTAATTATATATGTCTGATTATTATGGTGATTTTATACTGTATTCTGTTGTGTCTGAGGTAACCTAAGACGCCCATATATAAAGTCTTGGTGGTGGCAGCAAATTGTAGTGCTGGGGTGATAGTGAAAGAGGGATTTCAGGGGTTAATTTGGTGGTTGCTAGGGATAGTAACAAGTAACCAGGGATCTGGTGTTGTTAACCCATTCCCTCCCACACTTTCCCCACTGTCTAAGCAGGGCCTATAGCCTTCGCTTGTGACAACCTCCATATTGCCCACCTCCACATTAGCCACCTCAACATTTGTCCCCATTGTCCTCCTCCACATTGTCCACTACCACATTGCCTCCATTGACCACCTCAACATTGGCCCCTCTTGTCCATCTCCACATTACTCCCATTGGCCACCTCCACATTGCCCCAATTGTCCATCTCCACATTGGCCTCCTCCACATTGTCCCCCATTGACCACCTCCACATTGCCCCCATTATTTTCTCCCAATCCTTCTTTACTGTGGCCCCCTCCTTCATGTCTAACTTTGCAGGCTCAGGAAGAGGCCCTCATCCCTGGTGTTCCAGCAGCACGTGGTGTGGAAGGAGAGGTATGTACCTTCTTTGGCACAGACCTCTATTAGCAGCTCCCATGCGGTCCTCTCTCCAGTAATGCAGAGCACTGGGAGATGATGTCATATCCAAGCGCTATACATTACTAGAGTGCTGGGGACAGCAAGGGATCTGCTAATAGAGGTCTGTGCTAAAGAAGGCAGAGACCTCAGCTTTCCACTGGGAAAATCAGTCTGATCTTCCCACCAGCCAAGGTTTTTGTTGCTGGCAGGTTTGGCTATGCGGTTGTGGGCTCAGCAGGGTTTTACCGGGCTCCTGGAGTGACAGACCCGGTCGCAGTTTCAACCCCTGCAACCACGGTAATTATGCCACTGGTTCTGTCTTCTCTGGTCACACTCGCTTAACTCACTCCCGCTATGAAATTACCTCAGCACCTGATTACCTTGCTGGACTCACCCCTGGGGTCTGTATCAAGCAGCCTCACTGGAACTGCAGTGCATATGCATAGTGTTTACATTGACTAGAATCCAAGAGCTTTGATTCCAGTTTCCTAATTTGCAGTTTCTTGCAAGCATTCCTTTGCTAGTTTTGTAGTTCTTGTGCCTGCACCCTGCTGGCCCCCACCTGGCTCAACCAGTCCTATCTATTTGACCTTGCAGTTGACAACATTACCCACTGCTAATAGCAGTTTTATGAAGCAGCTTTTGGAGGTTTTCCTCCTCTGACTCGTGGATCTGCCTTCTGTCCTGTCAGTCAGCATGACAGAAGAGAGATTGTGATTCAGCAAATACATGATCTTGAGAATAAGGGAGGTTTGTATTGCAGAGATAGCATTAATTTGAATAATGATGACTTAGTGTGAAAGGGCCTTTGTGATTCTTTCTATTGGGTGCAGCTGTTTCAAGTTGTCTATACACTGTGGAGGGGGTGATGGTTACAGACTCTTGGTTCACTATGTGACTACTTGAGCCTGGTCTTGGGAGTCCAGTAATAATAATAACCAGCATTTATATAGCACCTTTCTCCCAGTGGGACTCAAAGCACTTTCAGAGCAGCTCTTGGAATTAACCAAATCGGCAGCTGAATATTACCCAATCATTGGTGCTCATTTATTGAGTTCCAAAGGATGAAGGGCTGAGTTGATCATGCCGGGAATTGAACCTGCAACTTTGTGGTTTGAGCAGGCTTTGCAGTCAGGGAAGTTACCACTGAACTATCTCACTAATGGTGGATGGTCTTGAACTTGTCATATTCAGTTATGCAGGGGGGAGGTTTGTTGGTAATGTTTGTTTTTTACAAGTTCTTGGCTTACTATGTGGTATCTCTGGCCTTTTTTCAGGAATCTGTTAAAAGCTGATAGGTTTGTATTTGACATATTCAGATAGGCAGGTTTGGTGTTGTGGTATGGTTCCCAGTCTATCAACCATCAATGTTGTTTTAGTGTTTGTAATTTAGGTTTCTGCTAGGAAATTATCTACTGTTTAGCAAACACTAGGGTTAGTATGTAGATCATGGTTTGTAATGTTAATATGTGATGTTATTCATGTAATAATACATTGCAATGTGAAATGGATTCAATCTGTGGACTTGTTTCAACCCATCCAGAGTCTCATGGTGGTTGGTAAGGTTTATGGAGCATTCATTGAAAATAGAGCTGACCATGCACCAGTCATGCTATTTACAGCTATTATAAGGTTTAATTAAGGGGTACCTCACTTAGGAAGTATTTCATTTAGTCTGTTATTTTGTTATGTTTTTCTCTATGTTAATCATTTATTGAATTAGGTTGCAATAAACTTAACCAATTTGTCTTAATTATTGCTCAGAATGTGGATGGAGGCAATATCTACTTTACATAATTATTTCAGACCCCTAATACAGAAATACACTTAAAGGGATAGTAATATTTCACAAAAACAGCAGCTCCAAATAATCATCGTAATATTTGAGCCATATAGAGTGTTATTTCAATACTGTCAGAGTTGTAGTTCGAGAGTAATTGAATGTTAAAGTACCCCCCTCCCAGCCCTTTTACCTTGTGTAAGCCACCTCCCCTCAGATGTGGAATCTGGTCTTTAGACCAGACAGCTCACAGCAAAGGACAATCTTCTTACTGTGAGAACAATGAAAACCCTGTCCCCCTTTTACAAGTTTTTCAGGTTTTCCCCTTATGCTAATTGAAAATTGTCCCTCTCTGCAAGCCATCTGGACACCACCCTTCTGTTCTGAGATGAGTAGTGTTACATCAGTATAAGGGGAGGGGGATACTTTATCATTCAGTTACTCTTGAACTACAACTCTCACAGCACTGAAATAACACTCTCCATGGCTCAAATACTATGAAGATTAATTGGAGCTGCTTTTATTTTGAAACATTACTATCCCTATAAGGTTTCTCCTTTTTAACTAGTTTAATATGTGTTTTTTGTTTCTAGCACCATTTTGTCTCTATGGTAAAGTGTTTGTAGGGGGAGTTTTTAGTTTCCAGGTTTGACTGGTTAGTGAAATGGAAAAATTGTCTGTATAACTGATGTTTAACTGATTTTACTTATTTAGGGAAAGCAGCAACACAGTGCAACAATTTGTGACTTGAATCTTGCTGAAACACAACATATAAGTTTTTGTTTTGAATCAGCCAAAATATTTGAACGTATTTGCTTGAAATATAATGTATAAATGACTAGATTAATAGACTGTATGAGAATTGGTAGACGATTAGGTAATGTTATGTGATTAGGTTTGGATTCAAAATGTCAATAAGAAACACAAGAGGAATTGTTTGTGAGTATGACGAATATGCAAAGAACAGTGATTTATACACCTGCCAAGACAATGAAAATTAAGTTTGCTTTAATTAATTGTATGTGGATGATTTATTTATATGTTATTATATGAAAAAAGGTTTTTTATATAAAAGTTTATATGAACTGATGTTTAATTTCCAACTATTTAAGAATATGTTTGATGCTCACAAACTTGTACTTATATAAGTATATATACTAAATGTATCACTCTACCTGTTCCATCTGTAGATATATAAAGAAGAAACATGTATGTTTTCTTGAATTCAAGTATTAAACAAAGCAACTATTGTCATAGAGCTGACAGGGAAATTCAATTATAAATAGACACCTAAAAATGAAAATGGTTTAACATAAATTTATCTATATACGGGCTTACAGCTGTTGGACACTTGGGGAGGTAGCAAGCTTAAAATTTTTTGGCCAAATCATGGACTAAATCCTCAAATTTATCAACAGAGTTATTATATATGCCCAAGGTAGGGCACACATTCACATTTTGGTATGGAGGAGCGCAGGTTTGTTTTTGTTTTGTTTGACACTGTTGGACACTACAACTTCCATCATCCCCAATAGGCCAACAGCTGGTTGTGGATAATAGAAGTTTTCATTTCCAACAGCTGGAGATGGAAAGACTGACTACTTCTGGTTTAAGTAGAAGACTAGCTGAGAAAAATTTCAGTGCCAAAAATGCTTCAGTTAAAACCACAGTTTAGTACTCACAATCTCAAAATCTGAGATACATCTTAACTCCATCTTAACTCCATACCCCATGTGCTTTACTCACTACATCAATGTATTTCCCAGCTCTTGCACATTTGAATGAGAACAGTGGCATTAATGAAAGTTTTTTGCCATTACTTTTCAAAATTATGGTGCAGTTACTGGTTTACTCCAGAACGGCATCACTTTTCTTAAAATGTTGCAATTCTGGAGCAAGCCAACCGCACCTCAGGGCTCAAATAAATTAAAAAGTCCAGTTGCTTTAAATGGGGCTTTTAACCGAATGAACACTGGAGACTTTTCACAGCGGGATAGTGAATGTCAGGTTCAATGGCTACCAATGAATGGTGAAATGGCATGGCAGCAGTGCATGTTGGGGTCTGTGAGAGCATATCTAAGTGTCGAAAATTTAATGAGCCAAGAAACATGTTCTTGTACAGTATAGAGGTGAATTCCATCTGTTGTAAGCAAGTGGCAACCTACTATAACTTATATAACACCACCATACGCTCTACTGAGCACATGCACCGGTTATGTAATAGTAGTATATGATCTTGTTTTTTAAAACTTTAAACTTAAATATTTATGGTTCTCCTGAGCCAGTTACTAGCTCATCAGTACTCTTCTCTCTGCAAATTTTGGCGAGAATCCATAAGTTAATTTGGGCTATAGGTCAGAATAAAGTTTCTAACAGCACCAAATCTGAAAGACGTACTTTTGAAGCAGTTTGGTACTCGGAAATACAGTCAATTCGTAGGAAACATGCAGGATATGAAGGCGCTGGCAATTTGACATAGCATTCAAAATGTAAGCTTATTTCATTGCTGCAATAAAAGAGTTATGACCAAAATAAAAATATAAAAATTACGAATAACAGAACCTTTGTTCAACTCAGCTATAGTAACCATAATGAGCTTTTTTAGTTTATATATTTATACTATATATATATATATATATATATATTGGGCATCGTATTTCTGAAACCATTGAAGACATTATAGTTTCTCTTGTGGCATACCAACTAAATATTTGAAATGGTTTATTGTTTCCTGCACCAAATATAATCATTTTTTATAGATTACTGGCTGGAGTCCAGTATCAAAGGCATGCATCACTCTATCATTCATGGTGCTAGTTTCTCTTTCTCTGCTTTATTTCACAATGAGTTGGAGGCCTGTCTTACAGGTTAATAGTACATGTAAAAAAATGTTTGTGTCTTTTTACCATTTTCATAACTTTATGGTTCATAAAAGGATTTGTCTTAGAAATGTTAAATGAAGTAGATAATCATATCAATGCTCAAGCAAGAAATCTGAAAAGGTGGCAGATATTTGGAATAGACAGAGTAAGTAATAGATCGGAACATTCTTTCAATAATAAAAAGCTTCTTCTTAATTGAACAAATCAACAGAAAAATAAGAAAAAAGTAATAAATATATATTCAAGGAACACAAATGTGTCAGTTTAAAGCTGGTATGTTTGTAGGTTGCATACTCAACAATGCCCTCTAAGGAAGGCTATAACAATGGATGTCAAAGTCTTCACTGTTATATTGTTGGAGAGGTCTAGAGGGACGGATGAAATGTAAATAGGTCTGTGCACTGTCGTGGCTGCTCTGATAATGAATCCAGTGTCTAGTTTACTTCTAATGAATTTGCCAGGTCCAGCTTCTTTACCAATTTTTCACTGATTTTATTGCAGCTTCTACCAAACCTTCAGGCACAGCTCCAGGTTCTGGCATTGCATTCAGTTGTTGTCCTTCATCCTTATAAATATTTGAATAAAATTCTTCCACTCATTTTAGTATTTGCTGTTGAGTTTTTGTTGTTGTACAATCTTCAAGCTTTAATGTAAACAATTGGCTCCTATGTGTGACCATCTATCGTTTTGCTTTCTTTAGCCCTTGATTTTCTACTAGTGTCCTTTAGATGAGCTTGACATTGAACCTGAGCGTTCTTATTGTATGCTTTTCCTTATTTTTACATATTCTACCCTGTTTCTAATATTACTGTTTTGCTTCATTTTACATCAATTTGTCATCATAGCAACTGTTTCTTTGTTACAGCTTACCTTGTTTTCAGCGTCATCTGCAGGCGTGAGGCTTCAAGCATGCAGCAGGCCTCTGTTTTATGTGCCATGCTTCCTGTAGTCCCCTCCTACCTACTTCCTTCCTTTGAGCTGCTCCTCCTACCTTCTTCCTGAGGAGGGGTTTAAAGGGCAGTCCTGACTCAGTTGCCCTTGTGTTGTTGTTCATAGCAGTTCTATTACCTTGGGCTCTATGTATGACTTGGCTAGTCTTCCATCCAACCTGGTGCTGACCTGTGGCTCTGTCTGACTATTCTTTTGTCTATCCCTATAGTGGACACCCAACCTGGTGCAGACCTGTGGCTTTGGCTGACTACCTGAACTCTGTATGACCTGGCTTGTCTGACTACCCCCTCTGGTGCTGACTTGTGGTTCTGTCTGACTATTCTTACGTTTGTTCCTTGTACCTAGCAGACACCCAATCTAGTGCAGACCTGGGACTCTGGTAGACTAGTTCCGATACTGACTGCAGGCGTGAGTCAGGTATCCCTTTCCTTATACTGACTGCAGGCATGAGTCAGATATCGCTCCCTACTGACTGCAGGCGTGAGTCAGTACTCCCACTTCGTTGGATCAGGATCCAGTGTTCCTGTTCCTGCTCCTGGTTCCTGCAGAGACTACCAGTGGCTGAGGCCTAGTCTCCAGCAGAGTGGTCAAGCTTGGCAGCCTACTATTCCTGACAGCAGTGCTCACTGGCTTGTAACCCTCTGCTTGCTACTTGTGTATATAGTGTGCTCTATTTTCTATTATTAATACATCTTGCATTTAACTATACCATACTGACTCCTTAACGTTATTGGTAAACCGTGACATTCTTTTTATATTTGGGTCTTTTTTTCTTGTTTCAAATGATTTTTCAATAGTTGGCTTCAGTTGGTCTTAATGTTTGTTGACTTGATCATTTTCTTTCTTTCTTTCTTGTTTGATTTTTGCTCATACTAGATGATGGTTACTTTCAGCAGTCAGAGAATATTGTTTTATTATTTTCAAATATGAAGTTGATTTCACTTGTATTACCATTAGGGGTTTTCCATGTCCATTTTCTCTGGGCCTTTTTCCTGTAAAATAAATTAATGGGCCTATATTCACTTAAGTTCAAAGAGGGCTGAAAATATTGATGTCCTGTTGGAGCAGTGTCAAAGGCACAATGACAGTATTCACTACATTTTTCTTTGACATCACATCACCATCTGCCCACATTGACATCTATCCATCAGGTTTACAGATTTTTACTCATCACATTGACAAGGGCCTACCTCCATATGGAAATGAAGCATACTGACTCATTTCCATATGGAAATACAGGATATGGGACAGTTTTGTATGCTAGTGGGTGTGTTGGTACATTAATGTGGCCCTTCAACACATTCAATAAACTCCGATAGTGGCCTCTGCTGTCGGAGTTCAGTCTTAACTTCACCTACCTGAGGCTGGTGAAGTTAGGATCTCCCTGTACTTTCCTATGCAGTAACAGCCCTCAATCAATCACAAGCAGGTAGGGATGTGAACTGTTGTCGATGTGGAAGGGATTTTCTCCCTTCACATATCACCAAAACGACGACAATTCTGAAGTTTAAGATCATTCTCTCTGCTGCCCCACTTGGTCACTAGGGCAATGGAGAGAACAGTTTCAGCACCATGGATAGCATCACCCCATATCCCTTTGAGTGCCATAGGGATGTGCATTGCTCACCCCTGTGGCATTCAAAGTGGTAAAAAAAAAAGTACACCAAGCACTACGCAATTATCCCCTTAGCTCTGTAAAATATATGATACATGTTGTGCACTCCCAAGGGAACAAGACTTGGAGTCAGGCAGCATCTATGGGGATTTGTGGCTACCACTTTCCCCCAGCCTTTTTCGCTTGCCCACTGGTAGCCATAGAACCCCATATACACTGCTTGGCCTCCAGACTTCTTCTCTTGCCCAATGGTAGACACAGATCCCCATGTACACTGTCTGACCCTCTTCAGCCTTTTCCCCTTGCCCACTGCTAGCAACAAATCCCCATGGGCACTGTCAGGGTAAGGGAAGAAGACTGGGAGTGTCAGGCAGTTTATGTGGGGCTAACACACAATGGTGATGTTCCCCATGCTGCCCAACATTCTATAACTCTAACATGCTGCCCCACATTAGCAAAATCCGACATATAGTTCAGTTTAGATTTGTGGGCTGCCAGGCTCCTGCCTTCCTCTAGGTCTGACCAAGAGCAAAAACTCCTGATCAAATAAAGTTATTTCCGTATTTGTGCATACATAATGGGAGGAGGGAGGTTATATTGTACATGTTACATTACTGTCTTTACTAGCTACCTAAATTCGGGTTTGACATATGAAGAGTGCAGCATGGCCCAAACCCTACAGATGAGTAGAGTCAACTGAAACAGTTAAGAAGAATGGAGACAATGTAAATTTAAAGGCTCAGAGGATCCTCTAGTACAGGTCTGTCCAAGTTCAGTCCTCAAGGGCCACCAACAAGCCAGGATTTAAGGATTTCACTGATTAAACACAAGTGGATCATTCATTGTGACTGATTCACCTGTGTTTAATCAGGGAAATCCTTAAATCCTGGCCTGTTGGTGGCCCTTGAGGACTGGACTTGTGCAGCACTGATCTAGTATTATAGTTCACTTAATAAGGGCCAGATCAATGTGCTACACAACTCCCTGGTACATAACCCTTTGAGTGCCGGAGGTATGCAACACAATGCATTCCTCTGGAACTTAAGGGGTTAAAAAGTAGATCCAGTAAATGATGAAAAAGTAGTTCCAATAAATGATCTTAGACATGTACATTCAGTGTTTGTGATGTCTCATTTTCAGGGACACTTGTCTTAACTATCAAAATTCATGAAGTTTTATTGCTGTCAGTGGAATAAAGCTCAATAACACTTGCCTTTATGTTAAAAATATGTACATTTTTAAAAAATATCATTCAGACCTCGTGGGGGGCATCGGGACCCCTCCTGATGCACCCCTGGCATTGATCACCTATCTGTTTCTGCCTTCCTCTTCATTTACTCAAGCTGGCTGCTTTCTAAGCAATCGTCTGCTTAAGTATGACTCCCCCTATTGAACCTGGTCATTCATACACTGGGTGACTGATTCATTCATCAGGAGTGAACCTGCCAGGAGTATATGCTCCTGATGGCATAGTTCTCGGCTTCACTGTCACATGCATACATTCCCACCACAATTTGGTATTCATAGATGAATATGAACAAGAAGAATACACAAAAGAAAGTTGAAATCCCTGAATGATAGAAGATACAGTGTGGAGAAATGTAACACTGGTCAAAAACCAAGTAGCAAACTACTGATTATATGTAAAAGATGTGGGATAACAGTTAAAGGGATAGTAATAGTTCATTTTCAGTTTATTTCATATTGTAGACATTAAAAAAATATAAAAAATTATGTAAGTCTTATCTCTCAAACCTTTATGGTTTGAGAGATATACCTTTCTAAAGTTACCTCTTCCTGGCAGTTTCACTGAAGCAAGCACTGGAAAGGTCTACAAAGTGTGCCTGACTTACAAGCTCACTTTGTAGACAATTCCAATGAAGTATTTAGTTCTAAAGAGTGCGATTTCGGCTCCGCTGAAGAGCCTCCGTCCGGTCAGATGACCGGATTCTGCAGCTGTCAGCTAGATCGCTGACTTCTGTGAAATTGCCTGGAAGAAGTAACTTTAGAAAGGTATATCTTTCAAACTTACATTGTTGTTTACATTTTTTTAATGTCTACAATATGAAATAAACTGAAAATGAACTATTACTATCCCTTTAACATTGAAAAATGTATGGGACATTTACGCATTAGCAATAGGCCACTCTACAATGAACAGAAAACTATATGAGCAAGGGCATATGCATAAGTTTTGTGTTGGCACATATATGGTAGAAGAGTAAAGAGGAATATTTTACTTTGTTTTCTTTCTTTCTCCACTCCCCCTCCTCCCAAAAACCATCAATAATAAGAGCAAAATGAATGACTGCATGGGTGGATGAGCATCAAACAATGTATACAGATCATCTCTCAAATAATAGAAAATATCAGTTGCAAGTCTATCTCCTTTTTAATTAAATCTTCTTAACCACTGCATAATATAAACATAATAATGATATGTGATTTATATAAAAAGGTATTATGCATGTATAGGGCCATATTAAACCCTTCTAACAGGAAAATGAAGCACAACCACCTCTGCTAACATATATGCACAGAGAAAAAAGAAAATGAATAATGAATCATGGGGTTGTCGAGGAAGAGGTATTGAAAACCAAACGTTACTCAGGTAGAAGCAGAGAGAATCTGATCCATTTCAACAGACACAAAATGTAACCTCCCTATTCCACCTAGACCAAATATGAACACGAATCAGTAAAATCAGTATGATGTTTAAAGACAAAAAAACAACCCATAGTCACCCTAATGATGATTCACGAAGGACAATTATGTATAAGGATATTGAGTAAGAGAAGAAAAATCACAAGGTAATCATCCAAACACAAAGTCTCATGTTCCTTGGATGCAGTATTGTTTAAGTTCCTAGAATGTTTTTTTTGAATGGATGGGAGTCCATCTAGGTCTTTGTGGAAGGGGAGGTCTAACAGGTGTTAATGGAAGATCTTCAAGGTCTCACATCAGAATATTGTGGACATTTAAAGTGGATGTGTCATCTATGTATAACACAGCATAAAACTAAAATGTTCTTTATTTTTTTTAAGTTTTATTTAGTGTAAATTTAACTTAGAAAGTCTGGGCTGTAGCTACCTCCGCATAGATTGCTCTGCCACTGCTCTCCTCCTTCCTCCGATGACAGAGGCTTCTGTCTGTAAGCTGGAGCGGTCTGTCACGGAGTGACTATGAATAATGACACGGACAAGTACAGATACAGTAAAATAATATCTTCAATGAGAAATAGAATAAAATAAAATAAATAGCACTTCCCCAACCCTCACAAGACCAGGTGTAAGGACAGTGCCTGAGCACTTCCCTAACCCTCACTAGCCAGGTATGGAGACAGCACAGGATCACCCAATTGTAAGGAGGCAAATACCACTCTGACTGAATATATTTGCTAGTAGCGAGGATGGTAGTAACTACTAGCACAGGAGCAACTGTGAAGCCCCTGTGAACAAAGGAAAATCCCCTAGTACGCTAAGGAGGTTCAGCTCAGAGACAGATCTCCCTAGTACGCTAGGGTAAACCAACAGGCAGTGGTGACTGAGAATCCCTAGAATGCTAGGGTAATGGAACAGGTAGTGGTGACTGAGAATCCCTAGAACATTAGGGTAACCCAACAAGCAACGGTGACTGAGAATCTCTAGAATGCTAGGGTACGCAATGGCACAGAACGTAACGACAGACAGCAGGAATGCCAGTGGCACGGACTGATGCATACTGAGCACCGCTCGACCGGAGGAAACAACAGAGTACAGAGAGTGCAAGTGGAGACAGTAGGCCACGGGTATGGAATGATCGATAGTCAGCCGGAGCAGGGGTCGGCACGGAGCGGGTAATCAGCCAAAGCCAAGAGTTAGACCGGAGTGGGTAGTCAGATGGAGCCAAAGGTCAGACCGGCACAGAAGGCAGTAGTCAGGGATCAAACGGAGCCGAAGTCAAAATGTAGCCAGGATTCATACACAGAAATGGAGCATCAGAATCACAAGAGCTATAGCGCACAGGTACACCATGAAAGGGCAAAGGAGTAAAGGCAGGCTGAGGCTCATAAGGCCTAGCATGTAGGCGTAGACCCACTCTGGCAATTAACAGCTGGCCTATAAGAATAGCGAATGTGCCTCAGCGCGACAACAGGAAGTAATGCAATTTCACCTGCAAGCACATTGTTGCTGGAGGCAATCATGGGCACCGTGATACAGTCTCATTGGCTCTGCTTACAGACAGAAGCCTCCGTCATCGGAGGAGGGAGGAGAGCAGAGGCAGAGCAATGGACTCCGGTTACACAGCAGGTAACCGCAGTCTATACAGAAGTAGCTGCAGCCCAGACTTTCTAAGTTAAATTTACAAGCAATAAAACAAAAAAAATGAATACGGTTTTAGTAGTATTCGATATGTAGCCTATTTATGTACATAGGTGACATCCACTTTAGCAATTCACAGAGAGATTTCACTTCAGCTGCTTGTCTGATATTCACATTACAACTTTCATGGTCATGGATATATATATATATATATATATATATATACATTATATAATTTTTCCCTCCTTGCATCAGTCAGAGGTTTAAAATGTCTTCCTAATTGAAGAGAGGTCATCAAACATGGACTGATGCATACTGAGCACCGCTTGACTGGAGGAAACAACAGAGTACAGAGAGTGCAAGTGGAGACAGTAGGCCACGGGTATGGAATGATCGATAGTCAGCCGGAGCAGGGGTCGGCACGGAGCAGGTAATCAGCCAAAGCCAAGAGTTAGACCGGAGTGGGTAGTCAGACGGAGCCAAAGGTCAGACCGGCACAGAAGGCAGTAGTCAGGGATCAAACAGAGCCGAAGTCAAAATGTATCCAGGAGTCATACACAGAAATGGAGCATCAGAATCACAAGAGCTATAGCGCACAGGTACACCATGAAAGGGCAAAGGAGTAAAGGCAGGCTGAGGCTCATAAGGCCTAGCATGTAGGTGTAGACCCACTCTGGCAATTAACAGCTGGCCTATAAGAATAGCGAATGTGCCTCAGCGCGGCAACAGGAAGTAATGCAATTTCACCTGCAAGCACATTGTTGCTGGAGGCAATCACGGGCACCGTGATACAGTCTCATTGGCTCTGCTTACAGACAGAAGCCTCCGTCATCGGAGGAGGGAGGAGAGCAGAGGCAGAGCAATGGACTCCGGTTACACAGCAGGTAACCGCAGTCTATACAGAAGTAGCTGCAGCCCAGACTTTCTAAGTTAAATTTACACGCAATAAAACAAAAAAAATGAATACGGTTTTAGTAGTATTCGATATGTAGCCTAACTATTTATGTACATAGGTGACATCCACTTTAGCAATTCACAGAGAGATTTCACTTCAGCTGCTTGTCTGATATTCACATTACAACTTTCATGGTCATGGATATATATATATATATATATATATACATTATATAATTTTTCCCTCCTTGCATCAGTCAGAGGTTTAAAATGTCTTCATAATTGAAGAGAGGTCATCAAACAGCTAAAACTCCATACCCTCATAAGACACGGAATGTGGTTGTTCAGCTTGTTTTTTTATTTCCGCCTTAATTTGGAAAGAGTGGAGACAGCAGAAGATATTGTGTGATCGGTCACCTAGAAGTGATTTGGGTCTCAGTGCTCTGTGAGCTCATTCTATCTTGACCATTTTATTGGGCTGGAGTTGCAGCAATTTTGTCAAAATATACTGTAAGTTAGAAATGGACTCAGGCAAGCCACTAATTCTGCCCCGATTTTTGAGATCATCAATCATTAAGTTGATTGATAGATCCTACGTAGAATTTGTTGTTGTATAGAATTTTGATCATCAGTATGTTTTCTTGGATGCTTCTTAAATCAGATTTGAATTCAGAGATATAAGCTTATATGTCAGATTTAACAGAGTCCCTCATGCTTTTCAGTAATGTTTGCAAATCATCCTTAGTAGGAAGATTTATGATTTAAGATCAGTTTTCATCAATAAATTATCCATATACATTTTAGAATTATCTTTCCCACTATTAGCTATTGTAGTCTCCAATCTAGAAGCTGACTTACTAGACAAGAATCTTTGTGTTGTGGTATAATTTTGATGGGGTAAAATAATCTTTTGTGGCTTTTTTTTCACCACCTGTCCCCTAATTTAGGTGATATAAATAAATACGTAAATAAATCCAAAGATAAAGTGAAACATCCTTCACAGAACCATAGATAGGACAAATATGCCATCAGAGGGCAATGAGTCCCAGAAAATATTTTTTTTTAAGTTATTCCATGTGTATCACTTGATCCGGAGCTTGAATGATCCAAACATACAAGTCCAGTTCAAGTAATACAGAACTATGGATAATCCTGAGCTCAATACACTCACTTTTATGTTTTTTGATGCGTTATTGGAGAGACTGAAGCAGTAGTGGAGGAAGTGGACTGAAGAGGGAAGAGACCATTTTATGCTGCAGGGTTTGCCAGTAATAGAACCCAACTCCTGATCTAGTTTCCTTATTTGTGAAAAATGTTTTTAAATTAATGCTCCCTGGGTATTTGGGTGTATTTCTCCCAGCCGTCAGCTATAAGTAGACCATCCACTGGATTACCACTGCATCACACTGTTGATGGCACTCCCTTACAGAATGGATGCCAGTGATTGCTGGGTCTGATTAAACTTAATCTGAATCCTCCACAACAGGTGGAAAGTACTGGTATTGTAACCTCTTCTGTGGGTCTTTTTGGTTGCTGGGGTGTGGTGGGGAGGACATCTTTGGGGGCATTAAATGGGGCTCTAGTGCTTTGCCATCCATGGCAGAAGGGGCAGTGAGTTCCTAGGCTGCTCAACTAGATTCCTCTGGGTCAGGGGTTGCACCTCTTCTTCAGTGTTTAGGATGTCTGTTTCTCCAGAGGGAGGTGGAGATGTATTTTGTATTCCTGCAGGAGGGACTATATTGGGACCTTCCTCCTCTGCTATGGATGTTCAACCCACAATGGGATTCATTGGAATTTGTCTAGTGGCACCTGGGTTGGTGGGAGTTTCAAGTCAGGGTAGTTGTTGGGCTCTGGAACTGTGGTAGGGGAGCCTGTTATGGTGTCAGTAACTTAAGTAACATTGGGTGGCAAAAGGGTTTTGCTAGTATTCCTGAGGTGGCATATGGAGCGTCCTATTTTTGTTGGGCCAGTCTGATTTTCTATGATAGCATGATTGGGGAGTGGTATCCACAGAAGTCAGGCTACTGGGCACTGGATCCATATTGGGCCAAACTGGTGTGTGGATCTGTGTTCCACCTGTTGTGTGCACCTGTGTTTTGTTGGTATCTGTGTAAAATCGGTGCCCTCTCGAAATGATAATGTGCAAAAATTATATTATGAAACAGGAGGCTGGGGAGCATACATTTTACAGTTTACACTTGGAGCCATAGTGTCCAGAAATGCTCTTAGTGAAGTTCAACCTTTTACAAGTGATAAACTTATTTAAACAATGTGAAACAACTTACTGAAATACAGTGCCATATGGCTTCAATTGGAAGTCCCAGAAGCAATTGCATATAATAAGTGATCATATAACAACCTAAGATACAAGAACATCCAAGAACACTCTTTCCCATCAGAAAGACTTGTATGCAAAATAGTAAGATAAAATGTCACCTTTTGGTATCATCTATTTGGTGTTATATTGAACTACATATACTAAATCCTTTGTGGTTGCTGCATTTTCCATTTCTACATGTTTGTGAAGAATCATAACCGTGCTTATGGCTCCACTTTGAGTTTCATTGCCATATTAAAAGTATCATGCTCCGGGAAGGTTATATCTATCTATCTATCTATCTATCTATCTATCTATCTATCTATCTATCTATCTATCTAACTATCTATCTATCTAACTAAATATATACTATCTATCTATCTATCTATCTATCTATCTATCTATCTATCTATATATCTATCTAACTATCTATCTATCTAACTAAATATATACTATCTATCTATCTATCTATCTATCTATCTATCTATCTATCTATATCTATATATATATATATATAACAAATTAGTTGGGGGTTCTCACTCACTGTAACTATAGTTCATATGACCTAGGTACATGTCAAAGAATCGTTCATATATACAGTTCTGTGGGTGATAGACGGCACTCTCAAGATCCTTTTTAGATGAAACAAGAAATGCTTTATTGAATAGACATTTAGGCCATCTCAGTGGCCTTTTTCAAGATTGAAAAAGGCCACTGAGCTGGCCGAAACATCAATTCAATAAAGCGTTTCTTATTTCATCTAAAAAGGATCATGAGGGTGTTGATGCAGATGCTCCAGCATCAGTATGCTTCACCCTGCAACAGAGGCCTTTTTCAAGGTAGTAACGGATGAACACAAGGAACTTCCCTTTAAAGGGATGGTAATGTTTCATAATAAAAACAGCTCTAATTAATCATCATAGTATTTGGACTTTGGAGAGTGTTATTTCAATACTGTCAGAGTTATAGTTCAAGAGTAATTCAATGACAAAGTGTCCCCCGCCCGCCCCTTTTACTGATGTAACACTGCTCAGCCAAAGCAGAAGGGAGGTGCCCAGGTAGATTGCAGAGAGGGACAATCTTCAATTAAGATAAGGGAAAAAGCTGAAAAGCTTGTCAAGAGGGGCAGGGCTTTCATTGTTCTGATAGAAAGAATATTGTCCCTTGCTGTTATCTGTCTGGTCTATGGACTGCATTCCACATCTGAGAAGAGATTGCTTACACTAGGTAAAAGGGGCAGGAGGGGGAAACTTTGCTTGTGAATATCTCTCAAACCATAAAGGTTTGAGAGATAACTTATATTGTTCTTCATGTTTTTTTAATGCCTACAAAATAAAATAAAGATAAATCGAAGTATTACTATCCCTTTAAGAGCCCTCCAACCTGAAGTGACATCTCGTTTTCATACTGAGTTAGAGAGCATGTTGCCCTATGGCTATGCTACATAGATGATATATTTATGATTAGGGAAGGATCCTTGGTAGATTTATCCAATTCATATAGGATTTGAATTTTAATGTTCTAAATACACATCTTATGCTTAAAACTAAGACATATTGTAAACCAACATCATGTAATACTATCACAGTACCTGTGATTCCTTGCCTGCTCTGCTATCCAGTGGTGGGTCCTGGACGCAGCTTCTGGTTTGTCACTATCGGTGGGCACATCTCTGATTTTGCAGTTTCCTGTCTACGTGGCCTAGATTGCTCTGCCCTCGGCGATGGCCTTATAACCTTCCAGCGAACTGGGCCTTTCGTGGTGTTTCTGTGCGCATTCCAGTGTTGCTCGTTTTGACCTTTGCTTGACGTTCGATATCTCCTGGTTCTCGATCCTTGGCTTGTCTGACTATCCGATCCGGTGCATGACCTTGGCTCCGTCTGACTAACTGATCCGTGTATGACTCTGGCTTGTCCGACTACCCACTCTGTGATGACCCCGGCTATGGCTGACTACCCGATCCGGTTCCTGACTGTGGCTTGTCTGACCTACACTCCATGCTACTCTTGCTCCTGGCTGACTACCACTGTCCCCAGATGTAGCTGTAGGCGCGCTTTACCTATTGGGTGCATCTGCTACCCTGCTGTTAGCATTGCTAGTTGCCTCCACACTGTGTGATCCCTTTGCCTCCAGGGACTACCTAGCCTGTACAACTCTCCTTGCTGGAAGCGTTGTTTGTTACCTCCGCACTGTGCAATCTCATTGCCCCAGGTCTTGCAGTGTTACCTATTTTGCTATACCAGTTGCCTCCTGGTACACTAACTTTGTGCGCTCTGCCTGTCTCTCTCTGGGTTCGCACTGTGCTACTGCAATTACGTATTTGGCAGCCTCCTAGTGCACCTCTGCTGTGTGGCCTTCGTTCGGTAACCTTGCCGTACATTACTTTGCACTATCATCTGACATCTCTCTCAGGAGGTTGTCCAGGTACTCTCTGTTACTATTCCTGGCATTCCAGGTGAGAGCCAAGTCTGACTCGGTACCTGTATTATCTTTTATCCAATTGTAGTTCAGTGTCAGCTTGAGTAGTGGACTACACTGTCCTTATGCCTGTCTCCCCAAGGGTGAGGAAGTGTTCGCTCTTATTATCATTCATACTATTTCTATTGCTACTATTATTTTCTGCAATAAACTGGTTAAACTTACTTGTACTGTGTTGTGTGATTATTTGCATGAGTTACCGTGACAAATACATTGTTGTATGCAAAGAGCCACCATTTATCCTCTCAAATTCAAAGTATCCCATATAGACTGTATTTAAAGGGATAGTAATACTTCGTTTTAACTTTATTTTATTTTGTAGGCATTGAAAAAACATGAAGAATGATATAAGTCTTATCTCTCAAACCTTTATGGTTTATGAGATATTCACAAGCAAAGTTTCCCCCTCCCGCCCCTTTTACCTAGTGTAAACAATCTCTTTTCAGATGTGGAATGCAGTCTATAGACCAGACAGATAACAGAAGGGGACACTCTTATTCCTATGAAAACAATGAAATCCCTGCCCCCCCTTGACAAGCTTTTCAGGTTTTTCCCTTATCTTAATTGAAGATTGTCCCTCTCTGCAGTCTACCTGGGCACCTCCCTTCTGCTCTAGCTGAACAGTGTGACATCAGTAAAAGGGGTGGGAGGGGGACACTTTGTCATTGAATTACTCTGGAACTACAACTCTGACAGAATTGAAATAACACTCTCCAAAGTCCAAATACTATGATGATTAATTAGAGCTGCTTTTATTATGAAACATTACTATCCCTTTAAGATTACAAAGAAATTGTAGTGATCTTGATTAACGGTTATAGGCTAAAGATTTCTCAAAGAGATTTATGGATTGGGAATTAACATTTAGATTATTAAAGAGGAAATACAAAAAGTACATCAGGATTGTGACAATCTCCTCTTTGGGCAATATACAAAACAAACGGGAATAATAGGGTAAGGTTTGTTGCTACATTTAGGTTACACTCTGGCCTTGCAGGGTACTTTGACTAAACATTTGCACCTGTTAACTCAGAATGCCATTTTAAAAGATATTGTGGAAGAATGCCCATTGTTGCACCAAATCTATGAGACAAACTGGTAAGAAATAATTTTGAGTGATCAGTTCCAGTGGGGACCTGGTTAAATAAAAGTCAGATTTATGTAATTTATAATGTTGAACATGTGATGCCTGTAGCTTCATATGTCAGACCAAGTCTTTGGAGATAACTTTGTTTAGGTTGTGTTACTATCCCTAGGGTGCTTGTGTAGGTAGGTTGTTGTGGGTGAGCGTTGCTGTTTTTAGAGCAATGGTGCATAATTTTAGAGTGTGAATTGTCTGTGCATTGTAGATTTGGATTTCATTAAAAGTGCTTATAATATATAAAACTAGCAGAACTGAGTGAACTTCTTTAATTAATTTAATGTAATTTGTATGGTACATATATATATACTGCCCAATGCAATTTTATGATTCTCTAGTACCATTTGAGGGGTTTGGTTCTACTTCCGAAAACAACTGTGCAAAATTATTTCAGAATTTTATTTTTTCTGTGATTTCTACCATTATTACATTATTGTCTTACATATATATCCCCCCACCCAAAACAAAGTAAAAAATAACCTGCTGTGGTAATTCAAGGCTTGCCAGTTAATAAAATGAACATTAGTAATCTCTCTAAAGACAAAGGAAAATATTTCTCTGGCACCCAATGGACTCTTTCAATTAAGCTATATATATAAGCTAGGTAAGAAAATCTAGAACATCTTGGCAAATAATTAGACATTCATGTAATGGAAATATTATCTAAAACATTGTTCCCTGGACATTTTCCAGAGTTCTTCTTGAATTCAGTTTAATATATTATTGTGGAGAGGTCATTGTATAATCATTATTAATCTTTTGGGTTTTTGTGTAGGCGGGTCCACACATGGAAAGTGTTTGACTGTGTATTCTCTGCTGGTCATAGCCTAATTTACCATAAAACATTTGACTGATTTCCTAGTGTTGTAAAAATAAGAACCAGCTGTAAAATAAGATAATATATACAAATATAGAATACATTTTTAATACCTATTAAGGTATTTTTACAAAAACAGTAATGGTAAATGATCAAGTGTCATGCCACAGGCTTAGGCCATTTTTAATACCTTGGAAGTCAGACATATTTTCAACATTTTTACACTTTTATGTCCTTGATATTGAGCTCCCTGAATCTGTTTGCATATAGGTTTCCATCAGGGTCTATGAAAGCAGGTATAGTGATACAATGTAAACAGAGGCAGTTTACTGTCAGGGACATTAAATGATATAAAAATAGGTGCCTGTGACATGAAAAAATTACTACATCCTATATAATAAAACGCTAGGATGTTTGTCAGAAGCCGCCATGCACAGTAGAGACTGCCCGCATTTGGTCATGCTCAAACGCAGGCAGTCTCTACTGCCCATGACTGCATTGCGAGAGTGAGGCAGCGCATGACTGCATTGCGTGGAGCAGTGAGGTAGTGGTAGCAAACAGAGCAGGACTGGTCTCTTAATCCTTTGAGTGATAGAGGGGTACACAATGCATTGCAAAACAATGCGTTGCGTACCCCTCTGACCCGCTGACACTCAAAGGGTTAACATTACCCGGACCTTGACCCATGTACACAGGCTATTGGACTACTATTTTAATAAAATACAGAAAAAGGTTTTAATTACCCATATTCATCCCACTTACCCAGCGCATTCCCGCCATTAACAATGCTAATGTAGGGTGTGTACGAGAATAGAGAAGTGCGTACATTACACAGTGCAAGATAGGCACCGCAGGGAGCGACCTGGGGTTACAGAAGGAGGACATGGAAGATTTGAGGGGACCTGAGAGTCTAAGAGTTGGGGAAGGGCATTGGACGTCTCAGAGGGGAGATACCCTCTGGAGGCAGCAAAGCGGGAGAGTGGAGATGAGGAGGAATTGGGGCACTTGAGGGGGGATTATGACTCATATGAGAGGGGGAGAGTGACGTTTGGTACCAGAGTGGGGGGCAATTGAAGACGATCAGTGGTAACCGGGAGTTGGTGGGAGGAGATGGGGCATCTGAAAAAGTAAAGGTCCTTTTACCCAAGTGGAAAGAAGGGGACCTCCAGGGGCAACAAAGGGGAAGATGAGGAGAATCTGTAATACCTGTGGTACTGGGGGTGTGAGGAGAGGAAGGGAGAGAAGATGAACTCCAGAGGCAAATAAAGGGGAGAGCAGCACCTGATAGGTGGAAGAACTGGGGTGCTTGAGGTGCCCCCCTGAGAGAGGGGAAGAGGAGGAACTGGGGTATCTGAGGGGATGGTGGACCTGGAGTATCAGTGTGAGAGAAAACTCTGGAATAGATTTGAGGATAGGGGCGAGGGTAAGATATTGTGCACCTGAAGGGGTGAGAGGTGGATTTTTTTGTGTATCTGAGGGGAGGAACTGGGGTATCTGAGGGCACAGGGGACCTGGGGTATCAGTATGAGAGAAAACTCTGGAATAGATTTGAGAATGAAGATGAGAGTAAGATATGAAGAGATTTTAGGTGGCGTTATTTGTGTATCAGAGGGGAGGAACTGGGGTATCTGAGGTGTACAGATGGATTGGGTGAATGGATACGGTGACCTTCCCTGTAAATGCATACACTTGAGACATCCTATAATATAAAAGGACAGAATGTTTGTACAATGCAGTCATGCGCAGTAGAGGATGCCTGAATGCACAGAATTATGGGAGCATTCTGTGCGTTCAGGCAGTCTCTACCGTACACAGAGCAGGACGGGCCTCTTTACCTCACTGGACCTTGGCCCGTGCACATGGGCTTTTACACTAGTTATATATTAAAGAAACACTAACAAATACATAAAAATGAACTGGGATTATATGTACTTCATACTTGCATCAGTAATACAGGAAGAGGCCATTCCTGAGTTTCCCAGAGCTCAAGTACCATAGCAATCTTGAGGTGATTGTCCAGGACTTTTCTGGAAATGGTCTCAGATAAGATAACAGCATTCCTGAGTACAAGAGCATTGGGCATTAATCACAGTAAGTTAACACATGTTAGCTCTTTTCTCTCATTACAAACAACACAAACAAATTACAGTATATAAGGAGACCTAAATGTAAAGCCATGTCAAGATCATTTAAAAAACATCAGGTCACAGAGTGCATCCAAACATTTCTTAGAGGTTCACAATAGGGACCCAATAGGTTCAAAGTTATTGGCTATTGAAAAAATTGAGGACAATCATACAGAAGGTGATAAGTAAGTTGAAACAACAGGAGAACTTGTGGTGGAGCATCCCCTCCTGATGCCCGCCAGCTACATACCTTGTCCAGTGGTCCATATCATCTGAGAAGACCACTTTACTAGTATCCAAGAAACACATTTGCATAAGAGCATGCACAATAGGCCCCATCAACACTCCTCATTTTTGACAAAAGAAACTGTTTCCAAAAATAAAATTTTGATACACCACAAATCTTAGCAATTCCAAAACAAATTCTAGACAATTTGATTCTCTCTTAGAGTCCATTTTAAAAAAAATAATTGTTCTCTCTTAAACTATGATTATTTCCAATATTTGTGTATCAGTACAATACATCTGCAGTTGCAAACTATGTAACAGGTTTCACAAAAACGCACTTAAATCTATTAAGCACATCTATTGTTTCTGTTACATAAAACTGAAACAAAGAGAAAAATACTTAATAGAAAGGACTCCATGAGTTATCTTCAAACAAGATCCGTCAAGAAGACTTCATCATTACATGTGAATTTTTTAGCCATTCTAATGATATGGTGGCTTCCAAATCTATAATTGCAATCTCAGAGGCTTACCCTTCTCAAGGGAAATAACCGCCAAACAGTATCAAGCAGGAGACTGGGTGAGTAAAAGTGACGCCTATTGGCTAACTGATTAACTTTAGAATACAAACCTTCAAGATAGCTTAGGTCTCTTCATCTGGCATGTTAAAGTGAAGTTGCATTCTTACATGCCTGCCGAAGAGACCTAAGTTGTCTTGAAAGATTGCATTCTAAAGCTACTCAGATAGCCAATAAAGGTATCACTTTTACTCTACCAGTCTCCTGCTTTCTCTACAGCTAACATGGTACCAGCCTTTATGTACATTAAAAGAATATCAAAGAACACTCTACCAAAGGTGGTGCTACTTCTAGGACTGTTAAAGCAAAGGTCAATGGAGCAGATACAAATGTAGATCTGCCACCTGGCAGACGATCCACATATTCTTGAAGCATTGCAAAATTGACCTTCAAGCATCAGGAGAGGCTGTATTTTTGCAGGCTGTAGCTACTTTTGCTTTTTTTGCCCTGTTTTGTGCTTCTTTTATTCTGCCTGGAGGCCCTGAAAGAAAGGGATAATTTATTTACCTGTCAATTCCTTTCCCTCCAGGTCTGCAAAGTCAGCACACAGGCTTCCCTCCAATATTCATTTTTTTGAGCATCATTGGTGCCCTGGTTTGTCTCTGTTCTTACGCTAGAGGTGGTAGGAACAATAAGTCCTTTTGTTGCTTCCTGAGATGTGTGTTGCCTTTGAAGACCAGAAGAGAAAAAAAGACAGATAACAAATTATCCCTTTCTTCCTTATTCTGCTTCTTTACTTCAACTTGACACAACTGGCCCCAGAGTGTTAGCAGAAGTAGAGGCAGATACTTAGGTACTTACTGTCTAAGGCAGGGAGAGGGAGAAGAGGGGGAGAAATCAGGATTCCCTGTTGGAAATAGAAGGACTAAAATAAATCTTTTGTTGTATTTATAGATTTCATAGTTTTTCTGTCTGGCTTGCTGTGAGATGACCCTAAAGGACTGATAGTAACAATTTACTTTTTAAAGCATTTTATTTTAACAGTACATAGGGAAAGTATATTGTAAATAGATCTGCACATAGCTATTGATAGCTGTGTGTTTTTTTGTTTTCATCTTGTTCTGGCGTATTTGTTAACCCTTTGAGTGTCAGAGTGGTACGCAACACACTTAAATCAATCAGAATTTGGGGATCTTTATCCATATTTTGCGGTTTGTCTGCTCCAGAATTGCTCTGCTCTAGCTTTGTTAATAAGGATCTTACATCAGCCCAAGGCATCTTAAAGTGTTTCCAGTCTTGGACAGCTAACATTAGACATGCACTGCGAAACAGTTGCATGTATCAACATGCCCCAGTGAATCACTAGAAAAACATGCAGTAAACTGGCACAGTCATCAGACCTAATACATTACTCACACATTGTATTTTATACAATAGAGAGGCATGTGTTAGTGGGATGCTCAATTAATATGAACAATAACAAAACTGCGAGAGCTGGCCATCCTTTTTATACCCTCTTGCCAGTAATTTACTAAATGTGAATTTCATGTTATAAATCTGGTTATTTCTTGTGTAAACTCCAGAGTCCTATTTTTCTTACATGATTACCGTGTGTATCGGCTAATTCAAATCAGACTCTCAAAATAAGTTTTGTTGACCTGAGTCAGACATAAGATGTTGTTGTAAGTGCTTTTTATCCCAGATGTGTGCAGCATACTTTTTCCCCCTTCATTTTAATTTATTGTGCCATCCGGCACTTTCTCTCTCACTCAACCAGAAACATTGACAAGACAGAGAATATTAAAATGTCTGCGTGAGGTTTATTCGTGACCATATTTGCTAAGGCCACCCTACATCACAGGGTAATAAGAAGCTAAGTGGAAGGATCCATCATGGCGCATTGGGTCTGAGTGCAAGATTCAGACAAGTACTCTGTAGGTGACAAAAGCTCCCCACATTCTCATTGATTTAAAGGGATAGTAATGTTTCAAAATAAAAGGAGCTCCAATTAATCTTCATAGTAGTTGTAGTTCTGAATGATAAAGTATCCCCCTCCTGCCCCTTTTACTGATGTAACACTGCTCACCTCAGAACAGAAAGGTGGTGTCCAGATGGATCACAAAGAGGGACAATGTTTAATTAACATAAGGGAAAAACCTGACAAACCTGTCAAGGGGGGCAGGGTTTTCCTAATGCTCATAGTAAGAAGATTGTCCCCTGCTGTAAGCTGTCTGGTCCCAGGACCAGATTCCACATCTGAGAGGAGGCAGCTTACACTAGGTAAAAGGGGCGGTAGGTGGATACTTTATCATTCAATTACTCTTGAACTACAACTCTGACAGAATTGAAATAACACTCTCCATGGCTCAAATACTATGAAGTTTAATTGGATCTGCTTTTATTTTGAAACATTACTATCTCTTTAAATGAGTTTTTTTTAACCTGTTTATTGCTAGAGTGGTTTACAACACATTGTGAAGCAATGAATTGGAGACCTCTCTAGCATTCAAGGGGTTAAAAATCCCATTTAAAGCATTGAGATTTTTTATTTGTCCATATAGTGCAGTTATTTTACTCCAGACTGTATCCACCTTAGCTTCCTGAATATGGACCAAAGATATTCCAGATAGTTTTCAAGATGTTCTGCCTGTAACAGAATGCTAATGAATAATCTGTCAGATCTAAATTAAAACAACATTTGCATTATATGTATATGGATTGGCTTAACTGTCCCCTGCCCTGATATTCTTGTGTCCAGAACCATGACTCTGTAGAAAATGGCCAAAAACATATGCTAAAATCAGCAGGAACATTTTTAGACCTTCTTATAGCTATCTATATGTCTAGATATATGTACATCTAGATATCTGTGTATATATCTCTATATATCTAAAATAACAGCATGGGTCTCATCACAAACTCAGGAGAAAGGCATTCACTGCACACAAAAGCAAATGCCTAGGTACTATGCATACAATAGATACAGTTCCCATGTATTAACAGCAATTACAGGTCCTTCTTCAAGGTACATTTTTTCACCTCTTTTCCATTTTTCCATTGCATCGATATCAATGATAATGCTGTAAACCACTCAACATGGAGAGTTTCCTCCATTACTGCCATGCTAAAATATAAAAGGGAGAGAATGAGAGAGAGAAAGCTGCTGTAATTTTGATGGTAGCTAATATAGGCGAAGAGAGGAAGCCAAAGAGTCTTGATAGTGTAGAGAGAGAAGGGAGAGTTTAAAAGAAAAAAATGAAATAATTTTGGCTGATAAGTGACAGTGACAGACAGAAAGGTGACCCAAGTTTCTATCTGAGCTGACTTAGCCTGAGACTCTACTTAGACTGACTGAGTGACAAATACTACACAGACAGACATAATACATCATCATGCATTCAAGAATGACAGTTACAACTTGACTTACTGGGTGTGCTTACACACACACACATCTACATCTGCAAGAAAAAGAGGGACATTCATATACTGAGGAGTGGTTATGTTGCTGTGCCATCTGCTGTGTGGTGTGCTTTATCCTTTTATTGCAAGTTGCTGATTCTCTAACTCAGGTATATCCTGTACTGTAATGTAATATTAATACTGCAGGCATGTTGTGAGATAAATAGAAAGTTGCAGCTGAAGTTTTAAGTCTAGCTACTTTTAGAGGCAGACAAGCAAAGAGGGGAGGCTGGATTTACTCTGCAAACTACTAGCTCTGTAATGTACAGTAAAAATCAGCCACTATCATTATAAACACCAAACATGCTAGAGGTAGGTGTAAAGGGAAAGAGGCAGGAGACGTGCATGGACATGTGGTGGTAGTAAATTCAAACTACAAAAACTGACTGTAACCATGGCTGCTGTGGTTGTTCAATAAATTATGATGAAGATCCTCCTCCTGGAAATATATTGTTTGTAAAAGTGACATGAAAAGTTCCACAGTAGTTGTACTAATTAACACCACTAAAAAAATGACAAGTCACATTCTAGTATTGTTGACATAGATGAGAAGGATTCAGCAGTGAGACAACTACTGTATCAGACAGTGACAATATTGATGATACACCACTGCAAACTACTAGTCAATGTTTTATACATCTCCCTAAAGGGAAAAGTAAAAGTAAACTTTTTAAGACCTTAAAAATCTACAAGAATGTGAAAGTAGTAGAGAGGAAGCATAATTTTAGGGGCTTCGTTGCTAGAGAAAGACCTGGGTATCCTTGTATACTACTAACTTGGAAACAGTGACCAGAGTCAAATAGCAGTAGCAAAAGCAAACAAAATCCTGTCTTGCATAAAAAGAGGTATTGAAGCAAGAGTGGATAACATAATTTTGCCATTGTACAAATCATTGGTAAGACCTCACATCGAATATGCAGTACTGGAGAGAGTACAGTGAAGAGCAACAAAATTAAGGCAATGGAGGACTTGACATAAGAGGAACGACTAGACAAATTTGGTTTATTTACTCTAGAGAAAAGACGACTAAGAGGAGATCTTATCACATTGTACAAGTATATGAGAGGTCAATACAAGGATCACATTTAGGCACATCCACACTGATATCTTACCTAAAGCACAACCACAGGTCTGATTGGGAGACACATCAGCAGCATGCCAGAGGTAAATCAATGAACAACAGTAGATGCATTCTTCAAGTACACTGGGCCAAGTGCACATTAGTGTTGTAAATATCTCAAGGAGTAGGATAAATGTTTCTTCTGTAACAATAACACTTATGTCTCCTCCTACTGACTATGAGTTAGCTGAAGTTGACAAAAGTCATAAGGCTCGATTTAAAGGCAGCCGTTAACCAAAAAAATCACTAACGGGTGCGTTAAGTGTCATGTTGCAATTCAAAGATCAGTCTAAACAACAGCTAACGGCAGTTGCACAATTCCTACGGCCGATACACTTACGTGCATTCAGACGCATGGAACAACATACCCCAGAGCTATTCAAAGGCTTGCGGTACTGATAACGGCTGAAAAAAAGACACACCTAACGGCTAAAAGTTAAGACCCACTTCTCACACACGTTAGACACTTAACGGCCAAAACTAAACACCCGTTACAGAGGAAAACACACAAAAGGCTTACCGCACAACCATGTAAATGGGAAAATTAACCCGTGCAATGCCAAAACAACACAAAAACATGCACACACAACACAAATCACTACACACAAAACAACAACCAACACCACAGGAACAATGACACACAAAAAAACAACAACACAACATGGCACGGAACAATGGGGGTCATCACACAAAGCGGACCCTGCAAATACAAGCTCACCTGGGAAACATCAACACGCGACCTGCACCCCACAACTGCACGCCCGCAAATGGCACACACAGAACAAGCACAACACACCACATCTTATAACACACACACACCTGCAAACACTTACCTGGACACAAACAACTCACCATTGGTCAGCACTCACCTCATCACCACACCTACACAACGCCCTAGCAAGTACTTAAAGGGACAACTCAACACACTCACTTGTGGCTTGTTTTCCACTCAGGGAGGGAGAGAGAGAGATAGACAGAGAGAGAGAGAGAGAGAGAGAGAGAGAGAGAGACAGATAGATAGATACAGATAGATAGAGACAGATAGAGAGAGCAAACAGTATGTTGGGTTACATACTGCATAGAAGGCGTGCAAGGGAGAGAGCTAGGGAACATCAGCAAACCCCAAGCACGCCTCATCAACAGCCTTCACCTGTTGCAAGTGAGGAGGCTCTGGCTCACCAGCCACACAGGAGTCCATCCCCACCTGGAGGGCACAGGATGTATAGACGACCACCAAGGCCCAGGGTATACCGCCCAAGGGTCACACTCTTTGGAATGGCTGATGACGAGGTCATTGATCGCTACAGGTTGAGGCCTGACAGCATCATTGCCTTGTATGAGGTCATCAAGGAGCAGGTGGATCCCATCTACATCCACAACCATGCCCTAACTGGCCTGCAGAAACTACTCTGTGCCATACACTTCATGGCAAGCGGGGCCTTCCAGTCCACTGAGGGTTACGCATCTGGCATGTCACAGGCCACATTCTCCAGAGTGCTGGCCCAGGTCCTGCCAGCCCTCAAAATCAAGGCCAGTACCCATATACATTTTCCCACCACCGACATGGACTGGATACACGTCAAGCAGGCCTTTTACGCAAAGGGAGGCATGCCCAGGGTCATGGGTGCTATAGATTGCACCCATGTCCGGATTAAGGCCCCAGCACGTGACGCACAGATATTCATCAACAGGAAGAACTTCCACTCCATCAACGTGCAGATGGTGTGTGACAGCAACATGAGGATCATGAATGTCTGTGCAAAATATCCTGGCAGCACACATGATGCATACATTCTACAAAACTCCTCAGTCCACAGAGATTTTGAGAATGGAACCTTTACAGGGGGATGGCTACTGGGTGAGTTCACAAAACAAAATCACACCACATACACAGGCGTACACACCACTCAGCTCAGCATGCACCTGACCCACACCTACTACGTCCACCACACAAAACATCATTCACACAACATGTGCTCCCTGTTTCACCATGTCACTCACATTACACAGGTGATGCTGGCTATGGATGCAAGTCCTGGCTACTGACCCCTCTGGCCAATCCCCAAACACATGCCCAGGAAAGCTACAACCAGGCTCATGCCAGAACCAGGAATGCTACTGAGCGGACATTTGGGCTCCTCAAGTCAAGATTCCGATGTCTGGACCACTCTGGGGGAGCACTGCAGTATGCACCGGCTAAGGTGTGTGACATCATTGTGGCGTGCGCAATACTGCACAATATCGCAGTGGACACCAGGCTGCTGGAGCACATCCCGGACCCCCCCATACAGGAAGTGCCCATGGACATCGGGCATGTGGAGGAGACCATGAGAGGGGCACAGATCAGAGACAGGCTCATCACGGAATACTTCACCTGTGAGTATAACACAGGCATGCAAACAATCCATGCAAGTCCCCCAGCAGTCCTGTGACACTAACCACACTGCACATTTTGTTCTGTCTCACCCCACAGGAACAGTGACACAGCACTGCACTGGCAGTGGACGTGGAAAATTGTGTGTGTGGACTCAACAACCATCCTCCATTCCACTCTCCACGTTGACATACAGACCCCAAGGATATCACGCACACCCCCATGAGAAACAAGGTACAACATATTACCCATGTTCATCACCTTACACGGCTTGATTGACAGCAACTAACTGGATATGCCATGATTAGAGCCTGAACAACCATGCTAGCCCAGTAGTGAAAGAGTATTATCTAATGATTTGCATGAGAAGGGACATCAGACTCAATATGGGACCTGTACTGTGCTACAGCTGAGAAGAGCAGCACAGGGGTGGATGTACAGTGGTATGGGCACACAATGTAGAGGTCATGAGACGTAGATCAGATTACCACGGTCTCCATGCAGACCTGTGAGTGTGCAGACGTATGTGCCCCTGACATGAATACACACATCAACAAATGTGTCCTAACAGTTCCATGGAACAAATGACATTGGGCTGCCACTGTCACTTTCACAGTGGCAGCACAATGTCATTACTTCCATGGAGCTCTCAGAACACTTGTTAATGTGTGTATACATGTCAGGGGCACATATCCCTAGGACTGATGCACATGTCCTTAGTTCCCCACAGAATTGGTTACAGATGAGTACACAACACATTGTCAAGCAATGGTTTGTGCACTCACCTGTAACTGTGAAAACTGAGGGGATGAAAAAGACTAAATTGTTGTTGCTTGATGATCAGTTCAGGTCTACTGCTCCAAATCCTGTCCTCTTGTCCCGCAGGCATCCGTAACATGATCCATCCTTGAACTGAAGATCTTCCATGTGACTGGATTGATGTCTTGACAACACCTTCATGAAGATCACCCCTTGCTGTTTATGGTGATGTTGTTGGTGATGCAAAGTTTGACCTGAGGTTCACACAAACCTCTACTGGAACATTCTCATAGAGACACAGAAAACACTAATTCTTGAGTGTTTTAACCTGTACAGTCAGGATGCTCAGCTACAGAGTTGTCAAACCTCATGGACAACACATGAGCAGGGCAGCAGTGTTACTGAAGTATTACGATTTAGTTTCAAAGTACATTTAGTGTTCTCATACAGGTGTTCAATGCATATAGGCAATACACACACAAAACACATGTACATTCTAATGTACTTTGAGACACAATAAAGATGAACCATCACCATTCTATCTGTGTCTGTAGGAGGATATATTTGAGAACACATATGTCAATGTGTTACCACACCCAGGGTAGAGTATGCCCCATACATGGAAAGGCAACACCCACATCACAGGAGTCCACCACTTGTTTGCCAGTGACTGGACTCTGTGATGTATCCATGCAAACAGATGATGGTGGCAGTGATGCACCAATGTGTTGTGGGAGTGATGAAGAGGTGATACAGGGGACATACTTCCACAGTGAATACCTGTCCACAGTATCTGTATTGCTCAGTATAATCCATGTTCGGAGATTTTGCTCCACTTTGACATATCTCAGTACATGGGCTAACGAACAACCAGACTAAGTGGACATGTGTTATCACTGGTGAAGTCTGTTACACCCTTAGGGAAACAGCAACTCAACTTACAGGAGACCCCAATGCTCAGCCCAGGATATCAATGTGTGTGCTACACGTTGAAATCCTAGGTTAAAAACATTGGCTTCTTCAGTAAGTCAGTTGCACAATGAGTGTGTGAATCCAAGACAACATGAATACATGTCCCATTTATCTATCCTGCTTATAATGTCCCTGCTAAATCACAGAGCTGTTTGTCTGGTTATCCCATTAACCCACTGAGTGCAAGAGTGGTCCCCAACGCATTTCTTGACAATGCGTTGTCTACCACTCTGGCACTCAAAGGGTTAAACACAGCACATGATGTAGACAAACGTTCAGTGTTGTACAATTTGTTGTGTTAAGGGGTATGTTTTGTTGTTCAAATTCAACACACAACACCGCCATATAACACAGTGGTGTAATATGGCTCCAGGGATGTATTACAAGTTGAATTTGTACAACGGTGTGTGTGTGAACCCATGTTGTAGCATCCCACTAACATTTCACATAGGCAGAGGTTGTGTTCACTGCATTGTATGGCAATGCATTGGAGACAACCCTGCCACCCAATCCATAACTGAAGACACAACAGATCAGACTGGAATTAAAAAAAAAATGTTTTCTTTATTGAGGGGAAACTTAACAGGTTGGGCCTTTCATTTTTTCTTCTTTGGGTGGGGGGCCTTAGCCTGGGTGCCAGAGGTGGATGCCCTTGTGGATCTCCTGGTAACCCTCTGCCCCCTAGCTTCAGGGGTAACACTAGAGGGGGTGGTGGTTGCAGTAGACCCCTCAGTGGAACGCAAGTTCTCCCTCTCCATCCTCAGGTTCTCCCTGCGGTTTATCTCCCTCAGCTCCACAAGGACCTGTGTTAACATGTCCATCACACCAGTCCTGAGCTGCTGGAGTAGTGTATTCCCCCTGGACACCTCCGACTCCAAACCTTGGATCCTGCTCTCCAATTGGACAATGTTCCTCCTGGATTGCCTCCTGCTCCTGGTGATATTGCTGTCAGTACTCCTGCTCGACCGGAGTAGTCTCCTCTGAAGGGCCATACACTCCGCCTCCATCCCTGTGAGGCGTGCGGTGCTGGAGGTGGATGTGCCCGGTGTCCCTGGTGCTGCTGTTTCTTCCTCTGCTGCTGAGGGTGCTGTTTCTTCCTCTGCTGCTGAGGGTGCTGTTTCCTCCTCTGCTGCTGAGGGTGCTGTTTCCTCCTCTGCTGCTGAGGGTGCTGTTTCCTCCTCTGCTGGAGGTGCTGTTTCCTCTGCTGCTGGAGGTGCTGTTTCCTCTGCTGCTGGAGGTGCTGTTTCCTCTGCTGCTGGAGGTGCTGTTTCCTCTGCTGCTGGAGGTGCTGTATCCTCTGCTGCTGCTGAGGGTGCTGTGGCTGCTGTTGGAGTGGCTGGTGCAGATGATGGGCATATGCCCACCACATCAAGTGATGCAGAGCTGCCCAGAGATGTGTGTGCTGGTGGAGGTGTGAATATGTCCCTGGGTAGGGGGCGCTGGGGCTCACCAATCAGGCCCAGGTGTGTGTAGTCCAGTGGCCAAGGGTCATATGGTGGCCACTGATAGGTGGTGGGACCCCACCTTGGATCATACCTTGGGGCATGCTGTGGAGCCATCCAGGAGGGTGGGTTGATCTGGGAGGCATATGGCCCATATTGGGTGTTGGCCACTGTCCCTGGCAGCCATTGCCTCCCTGGCGGTGGTGGTGCTGCTGATGGAGGGTAGTAGCTGGTGGAGGTGGATGGATGTGTCCACCTCTCCTCCTGTGGCATCCAGCCACTGTACTGGGGAGGTGCAGCTGGAAAGGGTGGTGCAGCCTGTGGTGGTGCAGCTGGAAGGGGTGGTGCAGCCTGTGGTGGTGCAGCTGGAAGGGGTGGTGCAGCCTGTGGTGGTGCAGCTGGAAGGGGTGGTGCAGCCTGGGGTGGTGCAGTAGGTGGTGATGCAGCCTGTGTTGGAGGGGATGGTGATGGTGGGTAAGGTGACCACCGGCTGGTCCCCTCCTCTGTGTCCTCCTCACTGGGGGGTGACATAGCCTCCTCCACTGTCTCCTGCTGGGCTTGACGGCCGTAAGCTGTGTGGAGGAAGAAGATGTTGTGATTAGTGACCTTAGCCATATGTTTGTGGAGACAATTCTACTTTGATATGTGTTGAAGAAAAATATATGTGTTTGTGTTAATCCCCCTGGGTAAACAAGGGTACTCCCACTGCTGAAAGGTGTTTGAGTTATTATGGGTGAAGGTTTCATTTTGAGGTGCAATATCACAGTGGCCAGAAATAGTACAGTGGGGCTGTTGCTACACCCTCCCATGTAGATATCTGGTCCCTGTACCAGAGCTGTCCATATGATTGTGTAGTAACAGCACCACTGTACAATATCAGGCCACTAGGATATTGCCCCTGACATATCCATGTCTGAGCTGTGATACCTTTTGCATCAACACACCTTTCAGCAGTACGAATACCATTGTTTAACTCGGGGGGGGGGGGGATCCAACAACATATATTTGTCTTCACAACTTGTAGGGATGGCTATCCCTCCAGGGGGGTGGCAAAGGTTAAGTCCACCTTGATGTCAGATTGTAGACATTGTGGGAACAGATGTTGTTCTCTGTTAGTCCTATCCCTCCTACCCTCATGGTTGTTCAGATAATGCTCTATGTGACGGATGTAGATTTCAGTCATTTGTCTACACGAGGGATTTTCAGCAGAGACAAAATCAACCCATTTAGAGAACAATACTTAATTGGAATGGTGTACAGGGTGTGCATGATTTACAAGCACACTCTGTGGACCATTCCAAAGAGGTATTTCTCTCGATATGTTGTGACTTTGGCTCTGCTGAAGAGCCTCCGTGTGGTCAAATGATGGATATCTTCACCTGTCACATGGAGCAATATCTGTATAACCATGAGTGTTGGAGGGATGGGACTTAGATCAAGACACATCTGTTAACGATGGCAATGATATGACATCATGATGACATTACCCATTGCTATCCCATTACAGTGACACACAAGTAGAAATGGTGATATATGTATGTGGATATGTACCCTTCATATGGATGGAGTAATATCCTTCCAAGATGTGATGCCAGAGAGCATTTCATTAGGTGTGATTGCCTTACTGGCTATATATGTGCACCCATCCAACAAGACATTGTATTGATATGATGGATATGAACATACCTCGTATATCCCATCTACGTAGAGTGTGATATACTATGTATGTGTATTTGGATGGTAGCAATGTAGGTTGATATGTGATGGGTGCACATATCTGGCCAGTAAGGCAATCACATCCAGTGAAGTGATCTCTGTGTTCACATCATGTTGGAACATATTTAGTAACATTTGAATCCTAAGGGCAACAATCCAGCCAGTAGTGAGGGATATCTTTGATTGAGGCCTGTTTTTTGTCTGTGTATGAGCCCATCCATCCTTCTGTGTGAGGCAACCGTACTCAGTCCTAGATATCCATCAGTCATGGCCTGTTGGTGACCAAGGTACAATGTTTGCTATTTGTTTCCCATATGTATCCTGCATAGAGATGCTGGTGTACCATCGATCCATGGCATCAGCACCCCTGTGGATCCATGTGGGAATCAGATATGGGATATGTCATTTCAAGTCAGAGTAAATGATTGCAGCCACAACACCAATGCCTACTTTTTCCAGCTTGAATTCTGTAAAATAGTTTTCGGCCTGTGTGTTGCACCTACAAGCATTTATTCTGTGTGACACTGTGATGTGTGATCTGATGCCCCCTTTTGTGATTCAGTAAGCGGTGATGTTGAACCGATGACATGAACATGATGGTGACTTCTCCAGTGATCTCCTTTCCCCATTTCCAGTGTTTTCCATGGAGTCTGTACAATGGGACCCTATGAACTTGATTCTTGTTTTGGCATATTCTCCATGGACTAACACTGGTACTGGTGAAGTGAGGGTGTGTGAGGGTTACTTTGTGTCCACCATGTGTTTGTCACCGCTTAGTGAATGTCCCCTGTGTAGCATGTGATCGTTGTCCTATTGACTTGTTTGTTGTCAGGTTAACCCCTTGAGTCCCAGAGGGGTTGCCAATGCATTGTTGATCGATGCATTGATGATCCCTCTAGCACTCAAGGGGTTAGGGTGGGGGTGGGGACATGGGTGACATTGTGTGTGAACAGTGATGATCTATGACAGTCGACAATTTGAAAATGAAGGTTTGTGTATTGTGTGTAATGAGCACAGCGACAGGAGGGTTGAAGTAGGACTTTGACAGGTTTGTCCCAAGTCGGACGTTGCCATTTGTCCAGGTGTTGTGTCCTTTTTTTAACCCTCATGGTGCTGTGTTGGTGCAGTTGTATGGCTGAGTGATGGCCATGTGTTGAGGTGTGAGTGTGTGTGCAGCTGGTGTTGGTTGCTGTAGTGTGTTGTTCTGTAGTGTTGCACTTACCGGTAGTGTGGAGGCTCCTCTCATCCCCAGTGTCAGTTCCTCCCACGACCCCCTCGATCATGGTCGGGGACATGTTCTGCCGCACCATCTCCTCCCAGCCGCAGAATGTGATGGGCACAGATGGGCCACCTCCGGTGCCTCGGGCTTGCTTGGCCATGTCAGACATCTTGTTCTTGACCACCCTCCGGCAGTCGCCCCATCTCTTCTTCACAGACTCCACGTCCCGCCTGCATGTTGCCACCGCGTTCACCCGGCTGCAGATCTGGTTCCAGGCTGCCTTCCTCCGCGCTGCCAGGCCAGGGACCTTTGCCGTCGGGTGGAGAACACTCTGCCTCTCCAGGACAGCTTCCACAAGAGCCGTGTTCTCCTCCTCACTATATCTGGGATCCCTGATCCTGCCCTCATCAGCTCCGGCATGGGAGGATTCAGAGCCGGAGTGCCCTGCCTGGTCTGACCCTGCCTGTGTGGGGTGCTCCCCAGGAACTACCCCTCGTCCCACTGCAGGTTCTGTCCCTGTCCTGCGTGTTCCTGCTCTGGTGGGCCTGGTCCCCCTCCGCCCTGCGGATCTCCCTCTCCCACCCCTGCTCTGCTGAGGGATCCCCTCCTGACCTTCCTCCTCCTCCACTACTCTCCCCATCCCTCTCTCCTGTCCTCCTCTCCTTGACATCACTCACCCAGTCACACCCAGGCACTCCCACAGGCCCTCACAGACACACTCGATCCAGTCACTCTCTGTCACACACTTTCACTCCCAGATTCACACTGTCAAAATAAAAAGTAAAATGTGTAAGGTGTTATGAAATAAAAGGACTATGTGTATGTATGTGTATGTGTTTGTGTTTGTATGTGTGTATGTAATATGTGCAAAAGTGTGATATGTGTATATATAGTGCACCTCTCTCCTCTCTCCAAACTGCAAAACTCCTCTACCTCCAATGAACGCGCCTCTCTCCCTCTCTCTAATGACTATCCTCCGCTCCTGGGTCCTGATATCTGGCTCTGAAGAACTCGATAACAGACAGTGTGTGGCGGTTATTTTTGGGTATATATAGGTGTATTTGAAGTTATTTGATACATTGGGGCTTTGGGATTGGATGTGTGTTTGAATTTGTTTTGGCATCAATCATGGTTGCTTGACAACGGCAGCCGTTATGTTACATGTTGTTTGGAGCTCAGTTATCGTGTGATTTGTCCGCCCGTTGTGCATTAACATGAGCGACAACGGGTTTTGTGTTACGTGTTTTTTGTGTGCCTGCGCTCGATAGCTATTCTCGTAGAGTAGCTATTGAATCTGCCGTAACTCCTGTATTATTTGCGAGCGATGTGCCTTTTTCACTTAGCGGCTGGTTTAACGGTTGCCTTTAAATCGAGCCCATAGAGTCCCCACAAATTTCAGACTCACTGCCACTTTCACCACCACCACTAGCAATAGCCATGTAGTTAAAGGAAAGAAGTTTCATACCTCTTCTTCTTTGTGCTGCCATCCCACTATTACTGAGTTCTTACAAAGAAGAAGAAGAAGACAGGAAATCCATGGAAATAGTCCAAAAGTACAACTGTGAAATGACAATTTTACCTTGCCAAAATGTTGATGGTTGACAAGCTGCCCTATTATATTGTTGAAAATAGTGTTTTAAAAAACTAATATCATATGTTGCACCCAGCTGTGCCAGAGATATACTAGCAGGTGATTAGTGTGGTGGCAGGAAATGTCAGATTGCAAGAAAGTTCACCTAACCACAGTTATGCAGACGCTATGACTGTCACTGCCTACTGGGTATCTTTCCACTCAGTGGGCTGAAGCATGATCCACAGCAGATTGTCACCACCAGTTCTGCCTCTGACAAGAGCAGTTCATGCCAGCATCAAGAAAACCCATACCATCGGCATTCCACTTTTTGCATGCACAGCTTTGAGAGATAATCCCACTAAAGCTGTGGATGTGTTAAACAAACTGCAGCTGTTATGTTTGTAGTAGAGGTGTACTCACTTTTCAGAAGCAGGAACCCAGAGGCAAGTTGTCACCCTTGCTGAAGCAGCACACAGGAAGAGGGCTGAGTCAAATTATAGACCCCCTCCTTGAGTAGTCTGCGAGCATGGGCAACAGAAAGGTGGAAGGAGGTCCGTTGGCCCAGCTGGGGTCTGGATACCAGAGAGCGGCAGAGTCCAGAGGTTCAAGCCGAGGTCAGGATACCGGAGAGCTGCGAAGTCCAAAGGGTCAGGCAGAGGTCAGGATACCGGAGAGCTGCGAAGTCCAGGGGTCAAGCCGAAGTCAGGATACCAGAGGGCAGCGAAGTCCAAGGGGTCAGGCAGAGGTCAGGATACCAGAGAGTAGCAGCGTCCAGGAGATCAAGCTGGGATCAGGATACTAGAGAGCTGAACCTGGTAAGAAGCCAGAGAGTCAGGAGGTCAAAGGTCAAAAACAGGATCAAGGACTGGAGAGCTGCTGGCAAGATACAACTGAAGCACAGTGAAGCACAGTGTGACTGAGCAAAGCCCATAGTGAGCTCTGGGCTTTTATAGTTGAGACTGGGGGCGTGTGGAGGTAGCAGGGAGGCGGAGCCGAACGCAACGTTGCCATAGCAACGCCCTGGGAGCTTTAATACCACCAGCAGGGCGCGCACACAATGCTGGCTGGATGTGTGCTCGCTGTGACCCTCTGCTGTGGTGTGCTGTGTGGCTACCGGCCACTGAGAGGCAGTGGGGAGAGGAGAGAGGTGACCGCCGTGGCGGGCGTTTGACAGGCGGGAGCCTCCCGCCCGCACTCACAAGTGGGGAACAGCAGGAAGCCGGGAGAGGCAGCCGCCGCGCCGGGCGGCCATGAGGTGAGCTCTGCCCGCCCGCAGTAGTATGTGTGCAGCAGGCGTTTAGTCCGCAGCGGGCGACATGACAGTACCCCCTCCCAAGGCACGACCTCCGGGCGTGACTAGGAGCAGGGCGAGTAGGGTACCGTTTGTGAAATTGTCTAACACATAAAGGGGCATGGACGTTCTTAGCAGGTTCCCATGATCGGTCCTCTGGGCCGTAACCTTTCCAATGAATAAGGTATTCAAGAATACCCCGACGCCTACGAGAGTCAAGTATCTGCTGAACCACGAACTCCTCTTCACCATCCACCGGGGCTGGGGCCATTGGTAAGCATCCCGGGAAAGGATTGGCCACATAAGGCTTGAGTAAAGACACATGAAACACAGGGTGTATTCGGTAAGTTTGTGGCAGCTGGAGCTGAACAGCAACAGGATTGAGGATTCTTTTGATGGAAAAGGGGCCAAGGTACTTGGGACCCAATTTCTTAGAGGGACAGGATAGCCGGATATTTTTTGTGGAAAGCCACACCTTATCACCTATGCGATAATTAGGGGCAGAAATACGCAGTCTGTTGGCTTGCTTTTGGGTATATTCTTGAGCGCGCAGGAGTGTTTGTTGCATGGTCTTGAAATGCTGAGTGAGGCGAGAGATTCGATCAGAGGCTTCAGGTACTGAAAGGTCAGTAGGAAATCCAGGAAACATGGTCGGATGAAATCCGTAGTTAGCAAAGAAAGGAGTCATTTGTGTAGACTGATGTCTACTGTTGTTATACGCAAATTCAGCAGTGGGTAGGTATTGAAGCCAGTCGTCTTGTAGATATGTAGTGTAACAACGAAGATAGTGCTCAAGAACCTGATTTATCCTTTCAGTCTGTCCGTTAGTTTGTGGATGAAAGGAGGTGGACAGTGATGGTTGGATTTGTAGGTTCCCACAGAAGGATCTCCAGAAGTGTGCTGTGAACTGAACCCCTCGATCTGAGGTAATGGTGTTAGGTAATCCATGGAGTCGAAATATTGAAGAGAGGAACAGGGATGCAGTAGTGCTGGCAGAAGGAAGTCCTATTACTGGTATGAAATGTGCCATCTTGGTGAACCTATCAACGACTACCATGATGGTGTCATGCTCCTTAGATGGAGGAAGATCAACAATAAAGTCCATAGAGATATCGGACCAAGGCATGGAAGGCACAGGCAAAGGTTGTAACAAACCAACGGGTCTAGTGCGTGGAACTTTGGTTTGAGCGCAGATCTGGCATGAACGTACAAAGTGAGTGGCGTCTTGTGGGAGTGTAGGCCACCAAAAATGTCTTTGTAGGAGATCCAGAGTCTTCCTTATTTCTCCATGGCCGGCAAACAGAGAGTCATGGCATCTTTGTAAGATTGATAACCGGACAGGCTTTGGTACAAATATTACTTTTTTGTAGTAGAGAAGGCCGTTAGACCGTTGAATAGGTGGTGTAGTGTCTGGGTATGAGATGTTGGCAGAAAATGACCGGATCTGATCCATGATATCAACTGATGTGGTCAAGAAGATGTTTGCGGGGAGTATGGTGTCCTCTGATGTGGGTCTATGATCCGGAAGGACGGGAAGCCGAGAGAGAGCATCGTCTTTGGTATTCCGAATTCCAGGTCTGTACGTAATGTGTAGATTGAAACGGGTAAAAAATAGTGCCCACCTGGCTTGACGGGGGCACAGACGTCGGGCAGCTCGGAGGTATTCTAAATTTCGATGGTCCGTATATACTGTTACCGGATGTGGGGATCCTTCAAGAAGATGTCGCCATTCCTCCAATGCCTGTTTTATGGCCAGGAGCTCCTTATCACCAGTGCCATAATTCTCTTCTGCTGGAGAGAGACGATGGGAGTAAAAGGCAACAGGATGCAGTTGACCTGTATCAGGATGGCGCTGAGAGAGAATGGCACCTAAGGCAAGGTCAGATGCGTCGACCTCAAGGTAGAAGGGCAGTGCAGTGTTGGGTTGCATTAACACAGGTGCAGAGGTAAATCTTTGTTTGAGTTGATTGAATGCAATTTGAGCTTCAGGTGTCCATTGAAATCGTATGGCTTGTCGGGTCAAGGCAGTGATGGGAGCTATGATGCGAGAGAAATTACGAATGAATTTTCGATAGTAGTTAGCAAACCCTACGAACCGCTGGACTGCTTTTTTATCAGTAGGCACTGGCCATTCCAATACAGCTAATACTTTCTTGGGATCCATGTTGATCCTCCCAGGTGCCAAAATAAAACCTAGGAAACTGACTGTAGAGGTCTCAAACAAGCACTTCTCAAGTTTGGTGTAGAGATGGTGTTCTCGGAGGCATTGTAGGGTCTTTCGAACGTGTATGCGGTGATCCTTAAGTGTGGGTGAAAAGATTAGGATATCGTCCAGGTATATTACTAGGAAGGAATCCAGGTAGTCTCGGAACACATCGTTCAGGAAATGCTGGAATGTGGCTGGGGCATTACAAAGTCCGAACGACATTACGAGGTACTCGAAGTGTCCGTATCTACTCCAGAAAGCAGTCTTCCATTCGTCCCCTTGTCGGATACGGACCAAGTTGTAAGCCCCTCGGAGGTCTAGTTTGGTGAACACAGTGGCATCTTTCACTCGGTCAAGGAGTTCAGGGATCAAAGGGAGAGGGTAGCGATTTTTTGTTGTGATTTTGTTCAGATCTCTATAATCCACACATGGACGCAGACCCCCATCTTTTTTGCCCACAAAGAAGATTCCTGCTCCTGCTGGTGACGTAGATGGTCGGATTAATCCCTTTTCTAGGTTCTCCTGGATATATGCCTTGAGATGATGTAATTCGGGTTCAGAAAGAGGGTAGATCCTCCCAAACAGTATCGGGGCACCAGGCAGGAGATCGATTGGACAATCGTAGCTGCGCCTAGGAGGCAGTTGATCAGCCTTTTTTTTTGTCGAAGACATCTAGATAGTCACGATAAGGTTCTGGAACTGTGATGGGTTCTGTAATCCGTTCTTGCGAGAGGAGAAGGGTGGATGACGTTCTCAGGCAGTGCTGACGGCAGAATCCTGATAGAAAAGATAGGGTACCCGCACTCCAGTCAATGGCAGGGTTATGCAGGCGCAACCATGGGAGTCCCAGGATAACCGGAAACAGTGGAGAGGGTACCAAACTGAAGACCACTCTCTCGGTATGACAACTCCCCAAGGTCATCTGTAAAGGTACCGTCTCCTGAGTAACTGGTCCGGAAAGCAAAGGAGAACCGTCAACAACTTGAACAAAAACAGGAGTCTGTTTTAACTGAGTGGGTATCTGGAGTTGCTTGGCAAATACCTGGTCAATGAAGCAGGAGCTGGCTCCAGAATCAATGATGGCAGGAACGGAGATGCTGTCACTGGTCCACTGCAACGACAGAGGCACAGATAGGTGAGGGGAGCCATCAACAGAGGTAGAACCAAGACAGACATCAGAAAAGAGAGTCTTACCCACTGGAGTACGGGGTCTTCGGGGACAGGAACGTATCACGTGGCCTGGTTTCCCACAGTAGAGACACAGGTCATTGGTACGTCTGTAAGTCCTTTCGGCATCAGTGAGGGGACCACGTGCAAATCCGATCTGCATTGGTTCCTCAGAGGATGCGGCAGGAGTCAGGGCACTGGACGTAGGAGCAGATGCTGCAGGGAGTCTTGGAGGTGGAATACTTTGACTAGTGAGCTCCAGTCTTCTTTCGCGAAGTCTACGGTCGATCCGAAGCACCAGATCATTGAGTTCTTCAAGGGATGGGGGTATCCCTACTCGTGCCAGTTCGTCTTTCAGAGCTTCGGACAAACCTAGGCGAAATTGGTCTAATAGAGCGGATTCATTCCAAGTACTGTCAATAGCCAAGGTGCGAAATTCCGTGATGTACTCCTCTACTGGTCTTCGTCCTTGCCGCAAGATTCTGAGGGCGGCTTGAGCAGATGAAGCCCTAAGAGGATCGTCAAACAGGGAGTCCATAGCATGAAGGAAGGTGTGCCAGGAGCTCAGAACGGGATCGTTGGTATGTAACAGTTGGTAAGCCCAGTTCTGGGGCTCCCCAGAAAGCAATGATATCACAGTCCGAATCTTGACAAAATCAGAGGCGTAGGTTCTAGGTTGAACAGAGAACATCACCTGACATGAAGTAATGAAAGTCCTGTACTTAGCACGGTCCCCTGTAAAACGGTCTGGTAAGGGTATCCTGGGTTCCGGGGAGGAAGCTCCCTCAGAAGGCGGAACACCTGTTGGAGGAAGTAGAGGAGTAGTAGGCAGAGCGGGACAAGTCTGGAGTTCTCGCAACTGGTGTTGGAGATGAGTCTGCCCGGCCTGTAAGTCCTCCATAGTTTGTGCTAGGGCAGCGAGCTGGCGGGAGAGTGCGGTGATAGCATCGGTGACACTTGTAGCAGAGGTGTACTCACTTTTCAGAAGCAGGAACCCAGAGGCAAGTTGTCACCCTTGCTGAAGCAGCACACAGGAAGAGGACTGAGTCAAATTATAGACCCCCTCCTTGAGTAGTCTGCGAGCATGGGCAACAGAAAGGTGGAAGGAGGTCCGTTGGGCCAGCTGGGGTCTGGATACCAGAGAGCGGCAGAGTCCAGAGGTTCAAGCCGAGGTCAGGATACCGGAGAGCTGCGAAGTCCAGGGGTCAAGCCGAAGTCAGGATACCGGAGAGCAGCGAAGTCCAAAGGGTCAGGCAGAGGTCAGGATACCGGAGAGCTGCGAAGTCCAGGGGTCAAGCCGAAGTCAGGATACCAGAGGGCAGCGAAGTCCAAGGGGTCAGGCAGAGGTCAGGATACCAGAGAGTAGCAGCGTCCAGGAGATCAAGCTGGGATCAGGATACTAGAGAGCTGAACCTGGTAAGAAGCCAGAGAGTCAGGAGGTCAAAGGTCAAAAACAGGATCAAGGACTGGAGAGCTGCTGGCAAGATACAACTGAAGCACAGTGAAGCACAGTGTGACTGAGCAAAGCCCATAGTGAGCTCTGGGCTTTTATAGTTGAGACTGGGGGCGTGTAGAGGTAGCAGGGAGGCAGAGCCGAACGCCACGTTGCCATAGCAACGCCCTGGGAGCTTTAATACCACCAGCAGGGCGCGCACACAATGCTGGCTGGATGTGTGCGCGCTGTGACCCTCTGCTGTGGTGTGCTGTGTGGCTACCGGCCACTGAGAGGCAGCGGGGAGAGGAGAGAGGTGACCGCCGTGGCGGGCGGCTGACAGGCGGGAGCCGCCCGCCCGCACTCACAAGTGGGGAACAGCAGGAAGCCGGGAGAGGCAGCCGCCGCACCGGGCGGCCACGAGGTGAGCTCTGCAGTTCATAGTTGAATAGTTTGTGCCATTCTACTTGAAAGTTGGTTTTGTGTCTATAGATAATGGCTACAATGTTATAGCTGCCTTGAGAGCAGCAGAAATGGTGCATTTGCTGTTTTGCTCAAGTCCTTTATCCAATTGTTACTTGATTCTTATCAGAGTCTCAATCAATTAAGTAAACTGGAAATCTTACCTGAAAAATGTATGCACAGATTAGCAGGCAATGCATTACTTTCCATTCAAGAACATAACCACCTGCCCCATCAATAGCTTAAAACAGAGGCTTCTATGAGGTTAGCATGAGAAGTAGAAGGCCATTTGTGAAGATATATGATGCTTAACTGGAAGGCTTTGGGGGGGCTTCTTTGTCACTTGGTCAGTGAAGCCTAACATGTGACTTATGTGAGTGTGACGGTTTTTCAGACACTCAGACAGCAGGTATGAATAAAACACAGTTTTATTAAAAAAATAAATAAATAAAGAACAAAGATCGCCCTCAATAGGCAACACAGTAAATAGCGTTAGATAGGTTACATATGCCTTCACAGGACCAGTATACAGAAGTACGGATAATACATATACTGTCACAGGACAGGCTCAGAATAGCGACTGGTAATCAATAGTTAAATACAAAGGAATGGTCAGTCTCTGTTGTGGTGTTTGGCACGCCCAAGGTGAATAAGAGGCAGCAATAGGTGTTAGATGATGCAACACCTTAAGTCCATAGGTGTAGAGAGCTGCTTTGGCAGTACAGGGACTGAGGCAGAATGCTGCAGAGTAGTTAGCAGATAGCCCCCACGGGCTTATAACGGAGACAACTTGTACTGCAAGAGCGTGAGCCAATAGCCCCCACGGGCGTATAACGTAGACAACTCGGACTGCAAGAGCGTGAGCTAATAGCCCCCACGAGCGTATAACGGAGACCAACCGTACAGTGATAGCTTGAGCCAATAGCCCCCACGGGCGTATAACAGAGACAACTTGCACTGCAAGAGCGTGAGCCAATAGCCCTAAGGGTGTAACAACGGACACTGGGTACAGCAAGAGCTTGAGCAGATAGCCCCCACGGGCGTAAGTAATGGAAACCACGTGTGCTGCTAGTGCTTGAGCCAATAGCCCCACCGGGCAGTAATGGAGAGTAACACTGATGGAGTTAGAGCCAATAGCTCCTCCCACGGGTGCATTAACGGAGACAGACTACTCTCCTTGGATGACAACATGAGCCGCCGTCTAACCAAGGCCCACAACGTGGTCAGCTCAGCAGGAGCAGCGGATAACTGCAACGGCTCTGCAAGTGTTAAGAAGGCTCAGACCAGGGAGACGGTAGCACTGCAAGAGTTAACAACAGCACCAGGGTAGGATGTATAGCTCTGCAAGTACAATTGGAGGCTCAGCGTGAGAAGGAATCGCTCTGCAAGTGCCAAGGAAGACTCAGCTGAGGAAGCACAGCTCTGCAAGTGTAACGGGAGACTCAGCTCTGGTGACACGGCTCAGCATGGGTTAATGGTAGCAGTCTCGATCAGCTCTGCCACAGACACAGCAGGAATCAGAATGTTGCCAGAGCGACAACAGCAGCTGGAAGCAGGAACGGTAGCAGAGACTGTAGCAAGCCGGTACAGGTCACGGAACAGAAAGTCAGCCAGGCCGGGTCAGATCACGGAGGGGATTCTCAGACAAGCCAGATCAGTAACAAGCAGGAATGTCAGCCAGGCCGGGTCAGATCACGGAGGAGATTCTCAGACAAGACAGATCACTCACGAGCAGGAACGTCAGCCAGGCCGGGTCGGATCACGGAGTAAGAACACAGGAGCGTAGTCAAAACAGGCCAAATCGGTACACAGAAAATCAGGAACGCAGGAACACAGCAACAGCAACACTGGCTCTGGAACACCATGAAAGGGCACCTGACAGGTGCCAATGGTCAGGTATAAAACGGTCACCAGGGGCAGGCCAAACAGGCTCAACCAATAGGGGAGCAGCACAAGCGAGAGTGACAGAGAGAGATCACGGGAACCGTGATGAAGCCTTTTTGAGAAGGCCAGATAGTTCCAATAATATATTTACTACGAAAAAAAAAATGAAGACCATAGCCAATTTTTCTTACCATAACAACAGCATACAGGTGAACCAGCTGGTGAATTACATTAGCTTGTTTTGAGCAGCATCCCTGCATAGTCTCCAGTTAAGCAACAAGGAATACATTCTCGCTAAATTGCAGGCCCCACTTTAAGTATAACACTTTTGAGTTTGTGTCAAGCATGAGCAGCGGCACTCTGAGGAATCAAATTATGTGAAACAATGTAAACAAAAACATAGTTTGGGTGCATTGCATTGTGGAGGAGAGAGAGAGAAATGTAGGGGCAAATCTACTAGAAAGCATAGGGAAAATTAAGTAAGCAAATACATTATACCCTCAGCATTACAACAATTTGCAGAACACTTCATCATCGCAGAAAACAATGAATGTGTATGGGCACTGGCACATCTCTATGAGACTTCCTCCCAGAAAATGGATTGGTTACTGATGCACATGAACACCATCTATCTCTAAGAAATGGTCCCACTGCATGAGCGCAAACTTTCTAGAAAATTATGTTCTAGGCTGAAACAATGACCCACTTGAGTACTGACAATCAAAACAGTGTGTGTTTGTTTGTGCATGTATGTGAGTGAGGCCAGCACTGGTGCCTATGCAGTGAAAATCCTTAGTTGCCCACCAGCAAGTGTGCAGTATGAGCACAATTTCAGTGCAGCTGGTTGTATATTTAATGGCTAGGACAAGTTTATGCAGCAGCAGTATTGGTATGTTTATAATTAAAAAATGAACCCACATCTAATATCATGCAAGTATCTTGTAACAGGAGCAGAGACAAATACACAAGACAGAGAATAATATGGTGTAATTACAGCAGAACTGTGGAGTTGGAGGGTTTTGCACAGTTGCCATGATCTATGACAGTTGGGACCAATGCTATGTACATAGATGATTGACTGACAATAAATAATGCAAGAGCTGACCACATCATCATCAGCAGCAGTCCTCCAATTCCTCTTAGTACTAATTTGTGAGCAGAGGACCTTAGTATACTCTTTGCACAGTGACAACGGTAACTGGAGCAACAAAGAGTATTATTTATTAAAATAAACATTCTATTGAAAGTAATGGGAGTTTTTGTCTCATATATATGATACAGATATTTGTTCAGCTTGATAAATATGCACATAAACCTCTACTCTCTCTCTGTTTTTCTTCTATTTCTATCAAGCCTAATAAATTTCGAAGCATCCTGGGAAATTCTGTGTTTCTATAATATTGTGGTGGGAATTCTCACAGTCAAAGAAAACATGGGGAAAACCGCAAAGTTTTCATAAGAAATTCATGGGCAGTAGCGTATAGGCCCAAATTTTATTTACTTCCTAAGAACAGGAATTTCCATGGGAAAAAAGTGAAAACTATGCATTTCCCTCCAAATTCACAAGAGAAAAAGTATAACTTTTCTTGCATTTTTACACTCAATATATCACAGAGCTTAGTTAACATGAAACAGCAATGTGAGAAATTTTCACTTTTTCAGAAATAAGAGCATCAGTATCTCCTAAACCAAGTGTTGTCCTCCATCTGTTTGTGATTACAAATCCCACTATTCCCAACACACCAGCTGCAGGTTGGGGATGATGGGAACTGTAGCTCTCAGCAGCTGTAGGTCCAGCAGTTGACTACCTCTGTCCTAAACTGTTCGTCTCATAATGCATAGGCAGCTTTGAATGATGTTATCAAATATACAAACTTAAAAGGAAGCTGAGGTTCATTTTAACCATTGTACTGATAGATTTTAATTAATGAATTAACTAACCCCTCGGATGTTGCATCTCCGGTGCATTTCTTTACAATGCATTGAAGACAATGATAGACTTTATTGCAGAGGTAATTCATTTTTGGACCTCCAGTTTTTGAGGACTACAATTTCCATCATCCACCATATATTGACTAGCCCTGCTGTAGGGCATCCGCCAGTTTGTATGCTGTGAGTTTTTGAGGAAAATTAAGTTTTGGTTTTATCAGCTTGAGGCCTGGGGGTGTTCTCGTTTGTAATCCTAATCTTTACATTTCTTCTGGAGTATTTGTCTACTTTAACATAACAGTTTCTTTCTTACTCTTACTTATCTGTTATGCATTTATAACAAGTAATTATTTGTTGCCCAGGTATTTTTTTAAGACAAGCCTGCATTTTTATTAAGATGTTTTCTGAATATCCCTTATAGTGATGTATGCAAAGAAAGAGCAATGTGAAACAGACAGTTTTTTTTATCTATGAAATGAAATTTAACAGAAAGAACACAATAAAATTGATAAAATAAAATAACATTACTGGTTATTAGTTTGTGGTTGCCAATAAAATCTAAAGTTGATTATGTTCTCTCTCACCCTCTTTATTGGTAGATCTGAAGTAGACCCAAATGGTCAGGATATTACTTTTAAAACTAGATAACTACTCAAGAATCAAATACTTGTCTCCTGTCAAAGCGGCCACATGGAAGGATTATTCCAGGGAGAACAGGGCAGACGAGTAATGATCCAAATGAACATATCAGTATTTTGAGTGTACTCACTGATATTTTCCTCTTGGCTGGCAATTTTAATGGCTGAAGATGCCTTTCCAAAAATAGCAGAGCAGGGAAACTCCAGGTTTTAAACACAGCTGTGATCCTACTCTACTGCTGCCAGTTAAACTCACTGGATAATATAAATGCACTGAAGCAAGTAGCACTACACAAGTGGGGACATGCTCTATGACAGAAGTGTCCAAACTAAGGTCCTGGGACCAGCCTAGACCAGTGGTTCTCAATCTTTTTTTGCTCAGGTCAACTCTATCATGCAATCAGAAATTTCCATAGCACACCTAACATGTAATATGTCGTTACATGTTAGATTGCAAATACAAAATATATAGTTATTCTTAGATTTCACAATCTGAATAACAAAAATTATCATATTATACAAATCCATTCTCAAAAATATACATTTGAAACTTTGCATTGACATATTTGTCAAACTCTATATAGTTAAAAGGGTCATCATAAGTGTATGTCCATGGCACACTAAAGTACCACGGCACCCTGGTTGAGTACCACTAGCCTAGACCATCATGCAGTGTCAATTATATGGTTTTACAGCTAATTCTGAGCTAATATTTGGCAATAAAGCAGGCTTTTAAAGGCCGAATGTCACACTTTACTAAATTTGTTCCAATGGGAGCAGACTTAATAAAAAGTTTGGGGCTCCACCATTTATCTCCAAAATGGAGGCCTCCATGCTGGTGTAGTACAGGTTGGCAGATATTTGACCCTGTGAAGGACTGTAACTTGTGAACATGGTCCAGCAGTAATAGGAGACCTAAATGAAGCTTGCTGTCTAGTGACTAGTGATTGTCTCTTGAAAGCTGAGTAGTGAAGATCTGCATTGTGTTATCTGGGGCAGCCATGCAAGACATATACATGGATGATTGAATTGGTAAGCTGCTGTTTGCAACAATCCAATCAAAGACTGGCTCATGTGGGCACCAGCCAGTCAGATAATTTTGACACCTATGTGGGCTGCCTGTGTGAATAAAGCCTTATTGAAAATAGATCATCCTCCTCTGTCTTTGCAACTGACCATCTAGGGCAGACAGGTGAGCAACCCGTGTCCAATGATTTTATATTATATATCCTGTTTTATCAGCTGGTCAATGTCTTATTTGATAGCAAGCTATTTCACCAGTAATTGTTTTTTGGCAGGCTTAATTGAAATGTATTTATATATTTATTTAAAAATGTTCAAAATTTCTGTGGCTCATGCAGGCTTGATATCATGTCTTATAGCAAAATAAGCATGAATGTGATTTGCACATACCCAGTAACAATGAACATTTGAACAAGGAACAAGATTGTTTATGTTGAAACACTGTGTTTCCAGTCATGGATGAATATGGAAGAGAAGAGAGGCTTCACCTGTTCCCTGTGGTGAGTGGGTAAATTCTGATAGCTTGTAGGGTCTATGTTCAGTCTTTGTAGATGTTAACCTGTGCTTGTCAGTGGTTTTAAGAAGATTAATACGTAACAATGACAGTGTGAGGTGATATGTGGCAAGAGACAAACATTAGGTAATATTTATAGTTTAGGGATTTATATTTTAGGGGAGCAGGAAACATTTGCATGTTTGTGTTTTCCTGTTTAAGGGCCTGTATAGCATTTTATAGAAAAGAAAAAGAAAAAATTCCCCTAGGCACTTGTTAAAAATAAGAAGAGTGAACAGATAGAATAAAACCTCCTTACCTTTTGAGAAATGCATCTCAGCCCTTTTGTAAAATATTTGCATAAGCAAGAGAATTGATCATATTTTTGTTTCTTCCCTGGTGCATGTTTCTTCAGATTCACATAAGGATAAGGATAAAGAATAATAATGTTTCATTTTCAAAATTATAATTTAATGCTAAATATGCATTTATTTTATATTTTATTTTTCTGTAGTTCTTGTGCTTGCCTTATATGTCAGTGCTCCTACTTGCAGTCTGAAAGGATGAAAAAAAATTGCCTGTCATATACACAAACAATTGAGGGTGTGGGCATGTGCACACGCATGCATGCGTAGTCCACATAAAGTTGCTCTTCACCCTTGTTGATGGGGTGATAGGATACAATAATTTGCAAAAAAATCCCAAAGTCTCTATCTAGTCCCCCTGTTGCCCTATAATTTCCAGGATAAAAAAACATACTGGCTAATAACTGGTTCCAGTTAGTTGACTTTCATCCATGGAAAGTAGTATCCAGCTTACAATCTTATTTTAGGGATTCCGCCCACTTACTTGAATCTATTAGCAGAGATTCAATGGTCAGATGAATATTATTGGAACTTCCTGGATTTTACCTCCCTTTATTCAGACATAGCTCCCAATACTGGAAATTTTGCTTGGGACTTATGTATGACTAGAAAACTGAGAATTTTAAAGGAGGATATATACATTGACTCATAATTATTGTGTTTTTTTAAACTAATTCTTATTTACAAATCAACCGTGCGGCTATAGGAACCAGATTCCCATCCAGTTATGGCAATCTTTTCATGATTTTATGTGATGAGCACTTTATATAATATAATAACCCATATTACTGAATCTTCTTTTCTACCGCTTCATTGGTGATTTGACTATTATTTGGAATGGCGAATACAGTATCAGAAATGTATTGATTACCTCATTTCTAATGATTTAAATATTCATTGGATAATATTTTTAGATGTGCCACTCTATATCCAAAATATGAATATTATAAATAGCATTACCTACTTCAGGAAGTGGATAGCAATAGGTATTTGCAGTATGGAAGTAGCCAATCAACAATGGCTATGGAACATTCTGTATTGACATTTTTTAAGATCCACCAAAACTGTACAACTACAGAATATTATGATTTTCAGAGCTTTACTCTCCATTTGCTCTACAAAAAAAAAAATATAAAAAAGGTTATCCTAACATATAGATGTTAAAGGGGAACTATCACCCCTACACAAGTTTACCTTATTTTAATCCTTATCTAGCGATAAGCTTAAATTGTTTGTTTTTTTGGTTTAAAAAAAAAAGCTTGCAGTGGCGACATGTACATTGTTAAAAATGAGCCTGTACCTTACTTCCAGACAGACTGCGGTTTCAGCTCTGTACTGCAGCCTGTCAATCTTCTTCTGTTCCCATATGGTCGCGTTCCAATTGTAACAGTTTGTACAACACTCAGACACAGTAGGTTAGAATAAAACATAGTTTTATTAAAAGACACAATGAGAATACCCACAGCGGGCTATAGTGTATCACAGTGGAATAGACAGGAAAATATAAATCATAGACATATGCCCACACAGGCCCAGTATACAATGGGAAGAAGGTTAGATACTGTCACAGGTCAGGCATAACAAGACAAATACAGTACAGCATGGGTTAAAGTTCATAGATAGTAATCAGTCTCTGATGTGGTGTGTTTGGCAACGCCCAGTATTATGGTAATGGTAATCAATAGACTGCGGTGCGAGATGTGGAAGCACCTAAGTCTGCAAAGCAGGACTGAGACTTATACCCTCTGCTGTAGCAGTAACGGAGGCCACAATACTCTGCTAGAGCTTGAACAGACTTGAGCCACGGGCACCCGACCTGTGTAGTAACGGAAGCACAATACTCTGCAAGAGCTGGTGGACTTGAGCCAGTGGCACCCGACTGGTGCTGTAACAGAGACACTGTACTCTGCAAGAGCTGGTGGACTTGAGCCAATAGCACTCGACCGGTGCAGAAACGGAGGCACGATACTCTGAGAGAGCTGGTAATATTGAGCCAATGGCACCTTGCCGGTGCGGTAGCATAGGCAACCATACACAGCAAGAGCTAACGGAACGCAACCATGGCCTACTGCCGGAGAGGTAATCAGAGGCAACAATAGCTCTGCAGAAATAACGGAAGGCTCAGTGATAATTGGAGGCAACAGTGCTCTGCAAGAGTTAACGGAAGGCTCAGTGTTAACGGAGGCAATAGTGCTCTGCAAGAGTTAACGGAAGGCTCAGTGGTAATTGGAGGCAACAGTGCTCTGCAAGAGTTAGCAGAAGGCTCAGTGTTAATGGAGGCAACAGTGCTCTGCAAGAGTTAACGGAAGGCTCAGTGGTAACGGAGGCAATAGTGCTCTGCAAGAGTTAACGGAAGGCTCAGCAGTAACAGAGGCCACAGAGATACTCAGTCTGCTAGGCCACTAAGCGGAAGTAAGAATGTCGCCCAAGTGACACGGAGATAGGAGCAGAATAGCTGGGCCGGATCTCAGTGCAGGAACGTCAGACAAGCCGGGTCAGGTCACGGAGCAGGAACGTCAGCCAGGCCAGGTCGAATCACGGAGCAAGAACGTCAGACAAACCGGGTCAGGTCACGGAGCAGGAACGTCAGCCAGGCCGGGTCGAATCACGGAGCAGGAACCAGAAGATGTAGTCAAACAGGCCAAGTGGGTACACAGGAACATAGTAACACAGTAGCACTGGTACAGGAACACTACGAAAGGGCACCTGACAGGTGCCAGAGGCCCGGTATAAGAAGGCCATACTGGGTGGGCCAAACTAAGCTCAGCCAATGGGAGCGCAACATACAGAGAGTGACAGAAAAAAGCACGGGTACCCCTCTCAAAGACCCCCTCTCCTGGCAGAGGGTCCTGGTTTCTGGGGATATTTAGAGTGGAAATTGTGCAATAACCTAGGGGCATGAAGGTCCTTCTGATCGACCCATGAATGCTCTTCAGGGCCATAGCCCTTTCAATGGAGCAAATATTGCAATTTCCCTCGAAATCTCCGTGAATCGATAATGCTTTGAACTTCGTATTCCTCTTGGCCTTGAGCATCCACCGGCCCAGGAACCACCGGAGTGGTAGTGTAGAGGTTGCATACCAAAGGATTTAACAGGGACACATGGAACACGTTATGTATGTGCATAGATGCTGGGAGTTCCAATGCATAAGAAACAGGATTAACTTTGCGGATCACCTTGAAAGGACCAATGAACCGGGGAGCCAGTTTATTGGATGGAACTTGCAAATTAAGGTTTCTGGAGGAAAGCCATACCCTGTCTCCAACCTGGAAGGAGACCGCTGGCAGCCGTCTACGATTAGAATGCCGCTGAGGTCGTTGGAATGACTGTCTGAGGGTCGTTTGAACCTGTGCCCAAGTGGAGCGGAGTTGCTCAATATGCTCGTCCAGAGCTGGAATCTGCTGTGACTGGAATGAGTCCGGGAGCAGGCATGGCTGAAACCTGTAGTTGATGAGGAACGGGGAGCTCCCGCACGATGAATTAACTGCACAATTCCTCGCGAACTCTGCCCACGGCAACAGGTCAGCCCAACTGTCATGATGATCAGGCATAAAACAGCGCAGGGACTGCTCCAGTCCCTGATTAGCACGCTCAGCGGCCCCATTGGTCTGGGGATGGTAGGTGGAGGAAAAGGACAATTGGATGCCCATCTGACTACAGAATGCCCTCCAGAACCTGGACACGAATTGGCTCCCCCGGTCGGACACCACAACTCTGGGAACCCCATGCAAGCGGAACACTTCTCTAGCAAAAACCACTGCCAGTTCCTGGGCTGAAGGAAGACCAGAGAGGGGCACGAAATGAGCCATCTTAGAGAATCTGTCGACCACCATCAAGATAAATGTATACCCCCTAGACACTGGCAGTTCTCCCAGGAAATCAATGGATATGTGGGACCATGGGTGTTCGCCATTAGGTACAGGTTGGAGTAGGCCCACTGGGAGGTGTCTGGGGGTTTTGACACGAGCACAGGTGGCTGCAGTGAATGCGGAGCAATCGGCTCTAAGGGAGGGCCACCAAAATACTTGTGAGAGAGACCATATTAATTGATCCCTCCCAATATGCCCAGCAGCTTTAGACGAGTGATATGTCTCAAGCAGATGGGTACGGAATGGCTCATCCACAAAACACTTGCCAACTGGGGTTTCTGAAGGTGCCGTAGCCTGGGTCACCAAAATTTCTTCCCTCAGTGGCGAAGTGATGCTAGTACGTACAGTAACCAGGATATGATCGGGCTGAATGATAGGCATGGGAGGTTCATCCTTTTCTACCTCTGGCCCGAATTGTCTAGACAGGGCATCCGTCCTAACGTTTTTTGAGCCCGGTAGATAGGATACTACGAAATTAAATCGGGATAGAAACAGTGCCCATCTAGCCTGGCGGGAGGACAACCTTTTCGCTTCTGAGAGATAATTCTACTGACCACAAGAATCTGACTTAACACTGGAGTTCTAGTACTCTCCAGTAGGTGACGCCATTCCTTCAATGCGAGAATAATAGCCAGGAGTTCTCTGTCACCAATTTCATAATGGCTTTGGGCACTCAAAAGTTTCTTTGAAAAGAACCCACAAGGTCTCAAGGTGCCACCCGCAACTGGGTGCTGGGACAGTACTGCCCCTACCCCTATTTTGGAGGCATCGACTTCTAAAGTAAACGGCAGAGCAGGATTGGGGTGGGACAGTACAGGAGCAGATGCAAAAGCAGACTTCAATGTCTCAAAAGTGTTTTCAGCTGCCTCAGACCATTGAGATGGATTAGCACCCTTGTGTGTAAGGTCAGACAGAGGTTTAACAATCGTGGAAAAGTTCTGGATACATTTCCTATAATAATTAGCAAAGCCCAGAAAACGCTGAATAGCTTTTAACCCCTTGGGACGTGGCCACTGTAGCACAGCTGCGAGTTTCTCCTGGTCCATGGCAATGCCATCTTTAGAGATCACGAAACCCAGGAAAGGCACTTTGGACCTGTGAAAATCGCATTTTTCCAATTTACAAAATAGTTTATTTTTGTGTAAACGAAGCAAGACCTCGGACACATCCTTGATGTGTTGGACTAGATTAGCGGAATGTATAAGTATGTCATCGAGGTATACGACCACACAAGACTGAAGCATGTCACGGAGGATGTCATTGATAAACTCTTGAAATACCGCATGTGCGTTACAGAGGCCAAATGGCATAACTAGGTATTCATAATGCCCAGACCTAGTATTAAATGCCGTTTTCCACTCATCCCCAGCCTTAATTCTGATCAGGTTATAAGCGGCCTGTAGATCGAGTTTTGTAAAGATAGAGGAACCTTTTAACCTGTCAAATAGTTCAGTAATAAGTGGTATGGGGTAGGCATTCTTAGACTTGAGTTTATTCAGTCTGCGGTAATCAATACAAGGTCTTAGTTCGCCATTTTTCTTTTTTACAAAAAAGAAACTGGCACCAGCCGGAGAAGTAGACTTGCATATAATCCCTCTTTTAAGGGCGTCCTCGATGTAGTCCTCCACAGCCTTATTTTCATCGCACGACAGTGGGTATGTGAGACCCCTGGGAGGCACCACGCCCGGAGGCAAATCAATAGTGCAATCATAAGGTCTGTGCTGAGGCAATGCACTAGCCTCTCCCTTACTGAATACGTCACTGAATTCACGGTATTCAGCTGGCACGGAGGGAGAGGTACATAAAATCTTAACTGGGTGCAACAAACAGTGCTTCATACAATACTCAGACCACGATCTGACCTCACATCTCTGCCAGTCAAACTGAGGATTATGCAGATGTAGCCATGGGAACCCCAGAATGACCGCATGATGAGGGGAATGAATTATCTTGAAACGCAATTCCTCCTTGTGGAGGGCCCCAATTGACATGGAAATAGGAATAGCTTCCATAGTAATCAGTGCAGGTTCCAATGGTCTGCCGTCAATGGCTTCAATGGCTAAGGGAGAGTCCCTTTTGACCAAAGGAATTTTATCTAACTCGGCAAATGAACAATCCATGAAGTAACTGGCTGCGCCAGAATCCACCAGGGCCAAAACCTCAACAAGCTGTTCTGCCCAGGAAAATACCACCTGGATGGTGGGTTTCTGTGTACTTGGATCTAGGGACTGCTGTACACCACCTAGGGCCTGTCCCCCAAGGTACCCTAGGTGCGTTCGTTTCCTGGCCGTACAGGACAAGTGCGTAGTAAATGCCCCGCTTTGCCACAGTATAAGCATAGACCCTGCCTTCTGCGGTGTGCCCGTTCCTCCCTTGTGAGTTTGGTGAACCCGAGTTGCATTGGTTCACTGGGCTCGGGTGAATGGTCAGGAGGTATGGAAGGCGAGGGTGGGTTCAAAAGGCTGCCTTGCCCATAGTTTCTGGATCTTTAGCCATGTGTCTTTCACGAATACGAGAATCAATTAGCATGACATAATCAATGTATTCGCCAAGTCACTGGGTACATCTCTAGCAGCTATTTCATCTTTGATATGGTCAATCAGACCTTGGGCAAAAGCTGCCACTCACGCCTCGTTATTCCATCCTACCTCTGATGCCAATGTCCGAAATTCTATGGCGTAATCGTCCACGGTATGATTACCCTGTTGTATCTCCATCAATCTTTTGGCAGCAGAGGAGGCTCTACCAGGGACCTCAGACACTCTCCGGGACATTCGTACGAACTCACTGAAGTCCTGAGTGCAGGGTTTGGCATTTTCCCACAGAGGATTAGCCCAAGCCAGGACTCTGCCCGTTAGCAAGGATATCATGAACCCAACCTTGCTCCGGTCGTTAGGCAAGACATGAGGCGTTAGTTCCAAGAATATCTCTAATTGATTAATAAACCCCCTGCATAGAGTAGGTTCACCATCATATCTGAATGGTAACGGCGCCGCCGCTGTTAATCCATTGGTTGGTGCAGCAGGAATCACGGAATGATTCTCCTGTGTCAAAACTGGGGGGGACCACTGGATTCTGATTGGGTTTATCAATGTGTACTGTACGCTCAAGTAATGTCTGCAAGGCCAGTGCCAACTGGTCTAGGCGCTGCTTGTGCACATCCATCCTCCAATGGATGTTCTGTGAATTACCTTCACCTTTACTGTCTGAGGTCATGGCCCTTTCGTACTGTAACGGTTCCAGACAGACTGCAGTTTCAGCTCTGTACTGCAGCCTGTCAATCTTCTTCTGTTCCCGTATGGTCGTGTTCCAATTGTAACGGTTTGTACGACACACAGTTTTATTAAAAGACACAATGAGAATATCCACAGCGGGCTATAGTGTATCACAGGGGAATAGACAGGAAAATATAAATCATAGACATATGCCCACACATGCCCAGTATACAATGGGAAGAAGGTTAGATATTGTCACAGGTCAGGCATAACAAGGCAAATACAGCACAGCATGGGTTAAAGTTCATAGATAGTAATCAGTCTCTGATGTGGTGTGTTTGGCAACGCCCAGTATGATGGTAATGGTAATCAATAGACTGCGGTGCGAGATGTGGAAGCACCTAAGTCTGCAAAGCAGGACTGAGACTTATACCCTCTGCTGTAGCAGTAACGGAGGCCACAATACTCTGCTAGAGCTTGAACAGACTTGAGCCACGGGCACCCGACCGGTGCAGTAACAGAAGCACAGTACTCTGCAAGAGCTGGTGGACTTGAGCCAGTGGCACCCGACCGGTGCAGTAACGGAGGCACGATACTCTGCGAGAGCTGGTAATATTGAGCCAATGGCACCCTGCCAGTGCTGTAGCATAGGCAACCATACACAGCAAGAACTAACGGAACGCAACCACGGCCTACTGCCGGAACGGTAATCAGAGGCAACAATAGCTCTGCAGAAATAACGGAAAGCTTAGTGATAATCGGAGGCAACAGTGCTCTGCAAGAGTTAACAGAAGGCTCAGTGTTAACAGAGGCAACAGTGCTCTGCAAGAGTTAACGGAAGGCTCAGTGGTAATCGGAGGCAACAGTGCTCTGCAAGAGTTAACGGAAGGCTCAGTGTTAACGGAGGCAACAGTGCTCTGCAAGAATTTACGGAAGGCTCAGTGGTAACGGAGGCAACAGTGCTCTGCAAGAGTTAACGGAAGGCTCAGCAGTAACGGAGGCCACAGAGATACTCAGTCTGCTAGGCCACTAAGCAGAAGTAAGAATGTCGCCCAAGCGACACGGAGACAGGAGCAGAATAGCTGGGCCGGATCTCAGCGCAGGAATGTCAGACAAGCCGGGTCAGGTCATGGAGCAGGGACGTCAGCCAGGCCAGGTCGAATCAAGGAGCAGGAACGTCAGACAAGCCGGGTCAGGTCACAGAGCAGGAACATCAGCCAGGCTGGGTCGAATCACGGAGCAGGAACCAGAAGGAGTAGTCAAACGGGCCAAGTCGGTACACAGGAACATAGTAACACAGTAGCACTGGTACAGGAACACCACGAAAGGGCACCTTACAGGTGTCAGAGACCCGGTATAAGAAGGCTATACTGGGCGAGCCAAACTAAGCTCAGCCAGTGGGAGCGCAACATACAGAGAGTGACAGAAAAAAGCACGGGCACCGTGATACCAATCTCCTCTGATGACGGAGGAGTTCTCCATGCAAACTGGTTGTAACGTGACCATACTTGGAGAGGGAACAGAAGAAGTTTGACAGGCTGAGGTGCAGAGCTATAACAGCAGTCTGTCCAGAGGTAAGGCACAGGCTCATTTTTAACAATGTACATTTCTCCATAGCATGCATTTAAGCTTATTGCTCGATAAGTTTTAAAATAAGGTAAACTTGTATAGGGGTGATAATAAATGTTACTACTGGATCCATTGGATATGAAGTAAAAATGTATATTTTTATATTTTTTATTATTATTATTTATTGATTTAGTTTTGAGTCCTCTTTCTTATGACGCATGTTTATTTTTTAAAATATACTTCTTAATATGAATTAATATGAATTATAGACATATGGGAGAACATATGTTTATAAATGGTGTTTATAAATGTGATGACTGACGAGTTTTAATCTTATATTTATGATAAATGTGCTGCATTGGTGTAAATGTTACTCATCTGTCCCCACATTTAAGGCATGACGTATTGCCAGGCTATATTAAATGAAGTACATGGGGGGGTGGAGTTATATTAAAAAGTTCTAATTCTCCTTAAATATGGAACTTGTGTAACCATCTAGTGAAAATGTACATAATACGGCTGAAACCTGTTTTACATTTTATATCTTGCACGAACACTAGAATCATCTGAACAGTTTTTTCCCTTGGCTTATGGCCCCCTATGAGATCATTTTCAAAGAGCTTTTAGGATATGCCTCAGCATCACTTGCGTGTTCTCTGAAGGATTTACTTTAAACTGATAAAATCAGTGTATTTCCCCTGTCTAGAAACCTTCTGCATTCTCTTTACACAAAGAAAAACTCCCATTTAGTATCACGATTGAACCTGTATCACATTATACAGCTGAAAGAAGCCTGACTACCTACACACTTTCTGTCCAAATGATTTGTGATACCTTTAATTGTCCAAGGAAAATAAGCTTCCAGTTTTTCCCATCTGAAAAGCATAAAAAGTAGACGTCTATTTAATTCTGGCAAGTTTGTATAGCCCTAAAACACTAATTTATTGTTTTGATTTCAATATCTCTTTCTATGCTTCTCCGAAAGCTTTGTTTGTCCAGGAGACACCAATGGTTTGTCACGATAAGTTCTGAACTTGAGCAGTGTGGAAATAATTCAGACACATATTTTCCAGGAATATGAGGCCTTGTGTATAAAAGCAAAATTACAGCAATTATGTGGCCTCAGCTACACCATAGGGCACATAAAAACAAATTCTGATTTGAATGAAACTTTTAAAGTGGAACTACCATGTCACAAAATGTTTAGCTTAACTAAGTCCCCTTCTGGTGACTAGCTGCTTAGTAACGCTAGTCGTCAGAATTATTACCTGGTTTAATAGATATATGCTTTATTCCCCAGCTGTCAGTAGCATGGAGCGCGGACATCTTGCAAGAATGACGTCCGCGCGCCTGCGCTGTCAGTCACAGCCACAGCCGATCAGCTCTTAGCAACTCCTCCTAGACCTGACTGGGACTGACAGCGCAGGCGCACGGACGTCATTCTGGCAAGATGTCTGCTCTCCTTGCTACTGACAGCTGGGAAGTAAAGCAGGTATTTACTAAATCAGGTAATAATTCTGGCGACTAGCGCTACTAAGCAGCTAGTCGCCAGAAGGGGACTAAGTTAAGCTAAACATTTTGTGACATGGTAGTTCTGCTTTAACCCAGAGATCTCCATTGCATTGCAAAGCAATGCACTGAAGAGATCTTCTCTACCATTAAAGGTATTAAAGGGGCAGCACCTCCTAGGACAAAATTCATCTAAGCACAGTAGCATGTTAAGGCAAGAAAATTAATCAGCCCTCTAGTTTTTTTTTGTTCTGATATCACTTTTTTCATACAAATATTTAAAAACATGTATTTTTACTCAGATCCTACCCAGCACTCTTAGCTCCTCTGACTCTTCTTTAACATTTTTATCAGTAGGTTGGCTTATGATCATCAATGGAAGCTTTAAACGGAAAAAGGCAGACAGAGTAAGAAAATAGCTGAATTTAGAGGTTCCGAAGTAATTCAGAAAATGGCAAAAATGTAAAAAACTATTTGTGCATTTTCTAAATTTGTGAAGCTGCTTACTACTGTCAGGGATAAGTTCCCCTGTGCTGTATTTATTAAGAAAAGTAAAGGCTATCCCTTTAAAATGCCCCATTTAAATAAATGGAAATGTTGGGAAGTTCTGTTTGTCCCCTATGGAGCAGTTGGTTAGTCCCAGAATTTCACCACTATGCTTTTATAAATAGTAAACAAAAGAAACAAAGGCGAGCTAAGAGCTCTTTCTGTAGTACCTTCACCGACCACTAGGATACTCACAATGTAAATGTCAGATACTGACCAAAGGGGGGATGCTCTAAGGGGTGATGCTATGGCACTTTGTGTCTGGTGATGTGTGGGGACCACATTGCCTTGGTGATGGAGACACACATCGCCATATGCACTAAAAATCAGGGATACGAGGGGAAGGGGAAGAATGCATTCATTAGCGTACAGGTTTGTGAAATGCTGGAGATGTGTAAGGGATGCTCTCCCTCCACCAAAAAGTGAGGGTGGTTTCAAATTACCCCCACTAGCTCTTTACCCAGGTTGGAGTGTTACCACTTGGTTTGTCTTCAGTCCTCATGCCTTTTTAGAAATAAGAAAAAAATACAAATCTAGAGAGTTGCTATCGAGTGGGGGCAGTGATTCAAAATTCCCTCACATGTAATATAGCTTGCCTGGTGTTAAACCATTCAAGCCCTTCCCTACAAGCGTGAGTGTTCAATGGGTGCATGCTGCAAGTAAGTGTATGCTTTTATTTTTTTGCCATCTTCACATCTCTGAATTATTTGTCCTTGTCAACCCGTTTGTTAAGCACACGGAGGCAGCTGGAGCGCCTCCGTGTGCTGCAGATAATACTCTGTCCAGCAGAAGGCACAGGCTAGCAGGTGGCAGGAAGAGGACAGATTATTATCTACAGCACACGGAGGCACTCCAGCTGCCTCCGTGTGCTTCACAAATGGGTTGAGAACCAGGGGAAGGACACAAACAATTCAAAGATCTGAAGATGGGAAAAAATAAAAGAATAGACTTATCTGCAGCATGTGCCCATTGGCTATGCAACATGACAATCTCACGCTGTTATGCAGTACGAGGTTGTCACGTTGCACTGTTTAGCCATGCGACCTGCTGAAAGAGTTGAATGGTCGCCTGCAGAACCTTTAAAAGGATACCCTGTTATTAATTATTTAACTATATGACGGGAGAATAATTGTTGCTTCTCCAACAATTGAATTTTTTAACAATATATATTTTATGAATATAAAGACACAGATTACAGTTATTGTGATATAGAGAGACTTTTTATGCTGCATACTGTGTACATTTAGACTCCTTCGGACTATATATTATAGTTGGATATTTATTTTATTATACTGCGGAAACTATATTTTTGTATCTATTTTTGTTCACATGTAAGCATGAGTGAATTTCCATTCTACCTTCATTCACCATACTGTCCATTTCAATGTCAGTTTCATCTTCTGTGACCATCCATATAACATGAAGTGTTTGGTTTCAAGTATTTATTTATTTGTATTCTTATTAATTTAACTGAGCTGTTCTTTCATCTCTATAGTACTTATGTATGCATTCCAAGTATCAGCAGATATAAGTTCTATCATTATTTATTTTTATTATTCCTTTTTGCAGTTTGCACTTTCACATGTAAGTGTGTTTGCTTTGGTATACTACTGAAACATCACCCTCTATTTGACGACCATCAAAAGGGAGACATCATAATGTTGCTTGCATCAAAAGGGCAACATCAGAATGTCACCTGCATCAAAAGGGCAACATTCTGATGTCACCCTTTTGATGGTCACCAAATACAGTGTAACGTTTCAATAGGATACCTTTCTAAATGTATTCTTTTCACAGTGGAGAGATATTTGAGTCTTTTCTCTTGTACTAAAGGTTTTCCCAACCCTCTACCACCAGCATTAAACTCTTGCTTTCTAAAGACCAGGTGAAAAACTGCTTAACAACCCGCAAATTTAGAATAGGGAAATCACTATGTCTGTATGCCATGTTAGATGCACAGCCACAGGAACAGTACTGCATAATACAGACACTTGGCACCTGGTGTCTTCCATAGGGATGGGCGAAACTTTACGCCTCAAACTGAAATCGGCAAAAATGGCACTTTCCGCTTGGCGAAAAATTTCCAGCGAAGAGTGCAGATCTTACGCTTTTTTCCTCTTTTTTTCACCCATTGAAATCAATGGGAACATAGAAGTTACACACACTGATACTTGACTTGATAGAGTATTTTGTAGAGGATGATTTGTTTGATTTGTTGTTAGAGGCCTTTGTAGGATTTAGACTTATTAGGGGCCCAAGCACTGAAGAAACACTGATTTGTAGGACTTAAGCTTGTTTGGCACAAGCCCTAAGGAAACATTGATTTGTAGGACTTAGGCTTGTTAGAAACAAACCCCCCAAAAATTGTTTATTTTTTTGTAGGACTAGTTTTTATTTATTTTTTTATTTTTTTAAACACAAGCCCTGAGAAAAAAATAAAAATACCCTGCTGGCCTAATGCCAGGTCATGTTGGCCACTGGCCACTGTCAAATGTCCTCCTGAGTTGCAACTGCTGTTCTTACTGCTGCTCTGAAACTGCTGAGTTGTTTAAGCAACAGGATGATTAGGCAGCTGAAAGGGAATGGGATCAACAATAGCAGTAACGTGGAAGATGGATGATGAAGGTTCCATTTGCCACGACTGGCTCCAGTGATGCGCCTGAGTCAGTAGCAGCAGAATATGTAACCCCTAGTATTTGTGGAGAAAAGAACAAGTTGGCCATTAAATCTTCTTCACTTGCCCCTCCTCCAAAATCATCATGGGTGTGTTGTTATTAGAATATATTTTTTCTCTTGAGAGCAGAATCAGTGGGTCTTCTCAGCAACTGCAATGTGCACAGTATGTGTGTGGTAAATAACATCTGTGGGCACAACTGTATCCAAACACCATGATACCCGAAACCAAGTACTGCAGCTGTCACTGTACCCCTTTTCCACACCTGCTAAGGACACATGACAACTTGCTGAAAGTTTAATAGTAGTGATGAACCCTCCCTGCCACCATCTTAGCATATTCTGCAGGATGGAATCTCCTCAGATGCCACTTGATGCACTGATTGCGATTCTCCTCCATTACACTGGCATGTGTGGTCAGTGCACCACACAGTGTGCAATGAGTAGAGACGAACTGCCACATCCTAACATCAACAGAGTGGCTATCATTTAGCGGGGGAGGTAATGAACGAGGAGGATTGGCAGAAGATGTAGCTACCTTAGAAGGTGATGGCGAGCTAGTTGTTTCACTCATCCTGGAACTTCCAGTCTCTGATTGGGTTGTTCTATTCCTCCTCCTCTTTGATCTCCGCCTCGCCTCTTGTTGCCTTTTTGGTGAGTCAGGGACAGCAAAAGCTGTGCTTGATTTCTGTGGTGGGTGTTTGGCTTTAACATGTAAATGTCATGGTGTCTGTGTTTCATGTGTGATATGAGGGCGCTTGTGCCAAGGTGTGTTCCCTCCTTTCCTCTTTTCACTGACTTGTCACAAATTGTGCACAGTGCCATTGCTGATGACTGTACTGTACCTGCCCCAACAGAAAAATAGTCCCACACCCATGATGACTTCAGAGGGAAGGGGAGAGGTGGAGAAGAATGGCCTCTTTCTTCTTGTCCTCCACATTCCCCTTCATTGTCTGTGGCAGCGGATAATGTTGCTGCTGTTGCTGCTACTGCCTCAGAGTCAGCACTGCAACTAGATCAGGAATATTGCTACTGCTGGCAAGTGGAACCTGTCATAGTCCTGCATCGCTTGTTGACCCAATTTCCACTATGTTCACGGTGGTCTGTGGCACACTAACCTGCTCTTCAGCATCCTGCTACCCTTGCTTCTCAGCATCAGAAGGAATTAGGGCAGTTGCAAATTCCTCTAATTCCAAGGTGTCCTTGCTAGTGGTGGTGGTGATGCCCATCCTCATTCCTGTCTCCCATTCCTTCTCAGTTTCTGCTAAAAAGGCTATCAATGTCTCTTCCACCCCAGCTTCTCCAACATCATTACCACCACCACCACTAGTCCCTACATGCTGTTGTTGCTGCTGCTGCTCTATTCCAGACATCTCACTGCTGCTTGGAGGAGGTGACAAGCAATGTGACAGAGGGTCCCCTAATGTCAAACTTGCCATTGCCTTTTGACCTGAAGAGGAAGGCAGACTAGCACTAGCAGAAATAGCAGCAGGCACAGGCAGCTGATCTGTGATCCTGCTGGTGGTGGTGGTATTAATTCTCAGACTGATCTCCTCCCCCAACACCAGTTCTGGCCTCTTCAGGTTCATGTTCCACCTGGACACTGTAGTGAAGTGAAGGGGAGGACTCCCAGTCCCAGGGTCAGGAGAATGGTGTGGGCTTCCTTGACCACTAGCCTGGATGCTGTAAAATGTTTCCCCTACCACTCCGGCTGCTTCACCATTACTGCTACTGCTAACACCAACCACATCAGGTTCAGCCGCAGAGTCTTCCTCCTCAGTCTCACAGTCACTAGTAATATCAGGCTATTGTTGATTATTCCCTCCTTCATTCCTAAGGCTAACAAGCTGTTGGACCTTAGTAGCAGTAGTACTAGCACTGGCAGGACTGCTTGGGAATGGCAAGTGCGATGTAGGGACCCTTGCTGTCACACTTGGCATCATTTTCTCCTTACCCCCCTGAGTACTACAAGAAACACTAGCAGCAGGCAAAGTATTGGTGCTAGCAGGTTCAGTTGCAGCAGGATCAGCACTGGCAGCAGGTTCAGCACTAGCAACAGGTACAACACTAGTGGCTGCATGATCAGAAATGGTGGCACTGGCAGCAGGGGCAGCACGTCTGGCAACAGGTACAACACTAGTGGCTGCAGGATCAGAAATGGTGGCACTGGCAGCAGGGGCAGCACGGCTGGCAACAGGAACAACACTAGTGGCTGCAGGATCAGAAATGGTGCCATTGCCTGCAGGGGCAGCACGTCTTTCAGCAGGCACAGGCAGCTGACCTGTCCTGCTCTCACTATCCTTTTCTCCCTTTCTTCCCATTCCCTTTTCTCCCTTCCTTCTCTTTCCTCCCTTTCTTCCCATTTCTCCCTTCTTCCCCATTCCCTTTTCTCCGTCCCTTCTTATTAAATTCCCCAAGATCCCTTGGGGTGATTTAGGGGGACTGAACAGCAATGGTTGAGTACTGCTAGTCACTTCCTCCTCCTCCTCTTCCTCAGACTCAGTGGACACATAATAAGGGTCCTTCCAGTTCCTCTTTTTGCTGCTCATAGTGACAGGAGTCACTATGAGCCTCTCCTGCCTCAATTTTTGCTAAATATCACAAGAGAACAGCACAGCACGTCTGTCTCGCTCTGTAGCTGCTTCTATTGTGTCTGCCTTCAGCAAAAAATCATGTTTTTATACCAGAAGTGCGAAAACAATGTAAATCAATGGGCGAAAACTTTTAGCCATTGAAAAAAATGGCGAAAGATTTTGGACAATGGTCGAAAGATGCAAAAATTTTAACCACTAGTTTTAAAGAGGATTTTCCCGCGAAAAAGTGGATAACAACATGGTTTTCGCGAAATTTCCCGCGGGAACACGCCGACAACTTTCGCCCACCCCTAGTCTTCCACCCCCCTGCCATGTAAATGCATGTAGACACACAGCCAACTTATTATCTAGCCTTGTCCGCTCTGACCATCAGCCACAGAAACAGCCCTGCATTATACAGGAACTTGGCGCCTGCTGTCTTCTGGCTTTCCTTCACTTTACTTTCTACTTGTGAGACATCACAATTAGAAAGGGGAAAGAAAGACTACTTTAAATCAATTTCCTCAATGGTGCAATGGATTTTCCCCAGTATTTCTTTTAAACATAAGGCCCACTAAATGAATATTGTGCTATCACTGATTTCTCTGATATAAAGCATGGTATTTCAGACCCTAGCTAGGAGTTTGCCTGTACATGGGCTTATATGAAACTGGAATATGACATTTTGGTCTATTTCAGTTACTTTGAAGACATTACTTATAGATTATTGTATTTAATACAGTGAGGCCGATGTACCCTATGCGTTGAAAGCAAAGGGATAGGAAACAAATATAAATTCCCATTTATTTTCATGGAGTTGTTAACCACTGGAAAAAGAGGTCACAATGCTTTATGGAGACCTCTTTAGCATCCATGAGAATGTATTGTAAGCAAAAACATATAGCAAATATGTGTTAAAGGGCAAACAGAGTGAAAGAACCCATGCTGGGTGAAATGCTTTAGGTGTGTACTGGTTGTATCATCCTTTGGCAAGTTACCATCTGGTCTTAAACCTGTTGAGGACCAGAGGGGTGCGTTGCACAGCCCTTTGGTCCTCAGAAGGTTAATTAAATGATTGATTTTTGATCAGGAATTGTGCATGTAATAACCTTCTTTTGTTAGCTTGCTATAGCTTGCCTTACTTTGGGGAGGTATACCAAAGTAGAACTAACACTTTATATTGATGTGAGTGATTTTGAAAGAGCTTACAAGATCACATATAATTATATTAGCTATTCTTTATATAAAGTAAAGCCATAGTTAATGACATATATTCAGCTTTATTTATTTTCATTTTATGCACACTAAGAAGTACTTGCTGGCACAGTATCTGACACACTAGGCTAACATTCCACTCTCCCTCTCAACTGCAATTTCCTACCATAAGTACTGGCTAAACTATATAAACTGGAAAAAACCCTAAAGCTGTTTTAAATAAAGAATGGCTAACATAAATAGTGATGATTTTGAAAATTACACAAGATAAAAGGCTTAGTTCCACTTGAATGTAACTCCTGTTTGGTAACAGCTACCCATGGTCACTATCTTTTTTTGTGTCCTGCTGTTTATTATTTCACTTTTGTTGCTAATTTTTTTAATGACAGATAAAATTCTGTGTTACATTTTTTACAGGAGGCAAATATAGTTTTTGATACCTTTTATTGGCTAACTAAGCAGATTTAGAATGCAAGCTTTCAAGACCTTAGGTCTCTTCCTCAGGCATGTTATACAGATAAATATGAAAACATCTTTCTTAACCCCTTAAGGACTTCGTGACGTGCTATGACCGTTATGGTCCTTATACCCTTAAGGACCAGTGACGGTCATAGCACGTCACATACTTTTTACTTACAGCGCTCTACCAGGGGAGCTGTAAGTAAAAACGGGACCTAAGAACATATTCCCACAGCCTCCCTTACTCTCCTTCAGACAGCCTCCCAATTTGAAACAACTGATGGTGAAGAGAGCCCTGAATAAAAATAGAACAAAATGGCACATCTCCCTGCCTACAAAAGAGATGTGAAACCTGTGCACACATTTACACCCAGGACAAGATACCAATTCCAAACACCCAGTTACACCATAAGATCAATGGTACCTTCACCTGTAAATCATCCAATGTAATATACCTTATCATGTGTGCAAAATGCCCAACAGCTCTGTATGTGGGAGAAACTGGACAATCACTACATAAGAGGTTTAATTCCCACAGATCCAGTGTTAATAACAAAAAGACAGAGACACCAGTAGGAAAACATTTTTGTCAAAATGGGCACAGTGTCAGGGACATTAAGTTAACTGTAATGATGGGACGGTTCTGCACTCAGAGGGACAGAAAGGTATAGGAAGTAAAATTAATGTTAAAATGTAATGCTATTTGTAATGGTTTGAATAAGGACAGAGAGTTTTTGTCACATTATAACTTAGTGGGATGACCTTTCCAACAGACCCAAGAGCATCGTAAATACTTCTAAAGCCTCAGAGAAAGAGTGCAATTTACCAGTGACTGATCAAAGTATCTGGATCTGGACTGAGTTCTCTTATCTGATTTCCATGCTAAACAATGCAATGTGTACTTGTATTTAAGAGAGATGTTTTCATATTTATCTGTATAACATGCCTGAGGAAGAGACCTAAGGTATTGAAAGCTTGTATTCTAAATCTGCTTAGTTAGCCAATAAAAGGTATCATAAACTATATTTGCCTCCTGTATTTCTACGGCTAACACGTTACCAACTCTCATCTGTTTGCATTTTTATGCTCTTTATGTCAGGATTTTGTTTGATTTGTTTGAGTGTTTGATTTTTAATGTTTTTTTTTGTTTTTGTTTTTTTTGGTTTTAAACATACTTTATTGAGAAAATTAATTTAATATACAATACATGAGAATCTGAAATTAATTCAAAGACATACAGTGTCCAATGAAACAAAAAAGAGAAAAAATTACATTAATAAAGCACTTGAGATCCTTGAATGTTAGGTTATATCTGGAAGAGGCATACAGATAAAAAGAGACTTAAACTGGTAAGATAATTGTCAAAGGCTCATAACCATCAAGGTTGAATTGTAAGCATGGGAGAAGGAGCGCCATGTGCTTTCCGTATATGCCAAGTATTGAGAATGCTACATTGGCTATATAAGGTTTGAGTTAGCTCAGAGAACACGTGAAGGAGAAAGGATGATCCTATGTGTGAGAAAAATGTAAAGATCTAAGGGGTAAGGAAGGAGATGGAGGAGAGATGAAAGAGAGAGAGAGAAAAAAGAAGAAAAAAAAAAAAAAAGAAAAGTGAGGGGGAGGAATCCAACGACGATACATCCAGGACCCTAAACCAAGTTTTATAGTGATATCTTATAAGAATGTAACCCACCAATATTTATTAGGGGGAAACGTCTTGGAGAAGGCTAGGATAAGTAGGTGCCCAACGAAAGGAACTCAATAAAGCACAATTTATCTTATCAATGCGTTAAGAGTAAGGCTTATATTGGGATAGGCTGGGTAATATGCTTTTCCCACAGACACCATTACCAGGGAAGACTTAATTATCCCATAATATGTTGGATAGGGTGAGAGCTGAGCCAAGTGGACCAAGTTAGGTTAAACGAATCAATAGAGTCTGTAAATAGTGCATGACATCTTTCCATAGTCAACAACGTGTTCACTTTAGACAGCCACATCTGTAATGTAGGCATCTCCTGTGTACCCAGAGTAGTGGTATTAAAGAATTTGCGGCATTCAGGAGGAGTGGAATACAACCCCACTTGGATGTGCAGGTTTTTGGTTTAGTGCATAATGCCGGGAAAAATAAGCATATGAAGGGGTCTAGTTGTAAATGTACCCCAAGTGAATGGTGGATGTGGTTAACCACCGTAGACCAGAAAGAAGAACGGAGGGGACACAACCACTATGCTTGGAACACCTCCAGCAGAGTCCCGATTCATTATGGATATGGCAAAGTTAATTACTTTGCGATCTAGTAAGCCTCCAATCTATACAACTGATTTATTTATGTATTCAGAACGGACTACCTATCCTGCCCATACCAATACCTCTTTTTCCAACTAATGTAGATCACGCATAGGTTCCCATACTTGTTATTGGATCACAAGTTTGTGTGGTATATTTCAAGTATACACTGTTATACACAGTCATATGTAAATGGATTGTTCCACATTGCTTTGTCTTTAGTAGTGACAGAGGATTCCTATGTTGACACTCGCATTTATTTGACTCTGTTTTTACTTTATTTGTTTGACTTTATTAAAAGCTTTGTTTTTCACTATATTATTCCAATATATTATTCACTATCCTTGCTATATTGAAATATGGTCATTTTACATTACAGTTTACTGATTGATGCAATATTCACCAACTATTTCATCTATATATATGATATTTATGATTTCATATTATAATACTACACTTAGAGGGAACTATTTGCGCTGTACCCCCTCCACCCTTTTCTTTACTTCTTTTTCATGTGTTACCATGGATCTTCAATGAGAATGGGACTCATTTCCTTCCGCACTCACTAATTGTGGCACTTAAAGGGATAGTATTGTCTAATTTTAAAAAAAGTCAGTCTTGGAGCCATTAAAAAAATAAACTAAACAATCCTAGTCCCATCTCTCAAACCTTTATGGTTTGAGAGATATTTGCAGCTAAAGTTCCCCCCCTCCCTCCCCTTTTCCTGATTTCAACTCTCTAGATGACTGCAGGGGAATCCGGTCCTGGGACAGTCGAAGGCTCTTCAGCAGAGCCGAGATCGCTAAATATAAAAAGAAGAACAGTCTACAAAGTGTGCCTGCAAACAAGGTACATTTTGTAGACCAATCCAATGAAGTATTTCTTTTTATGTCTCACAGTCTCGGCTCTGCTGAGACCGGATTCCCCTGCAGTCAGCTAGAGCTGTGACGTCAGGGAAACGGGAGGGAGGGGGTACTTTCGCTGCAAATATCTCTCAAACCATAAAGGTTTGAGAGATGGGACTAGGATCATTTAGTTTATTTTTTTAATGACTACAAGATTGATATTTTTAAAATTAGACAATACTAACCCTTTAATTATTTTATTGCTAGGTAAGGTGGTCAGTGTGTTGATGGACAGTCTCAGTTAAAATGAATGGTAATGTAGGGCTACAACAGGGAGTGCCTGCATGGCATACCTTAATTGCCACATTTTATAAATCTAAATAAACTTTTTTTCTAAATAAAGAAACGGGTAATACAATTTACAAATAATTTGGAAAGCTCTTTGGACATCATCGAAGTTATTTTGTAGGTGATACGGTCCCATAAAATAACTAACAAAACATTCATAGGATAAAGTTCTTCTGTCTGGACTATAACTGACATTTCCCTGCTTTTGATTGCATGAGTGATAAAAGTAATTTCTGATTTAACTCCTTAAAGAGATGAACAGCACTGCAGTGTGTTACACGCCCCTATGGTCCTAAAGGGGTTAATGTATGTTTTTCTCCACTCATTCCTAAGTCCCTCTTTTGAGCAAAATAAGAGCCAGGTATTTCTGTAGGTATAGTAGCACCTTAACCCTGTAACTGATAGAAATATTTCCAAACAATTTCTAGGCAACGCGTAGAGACATCACTAGCATTCAAGGGATTAATGTGCTTTCCACATTTACATTCCATTGTTAATAAGAAATACAAAGTAGATTTGTTTATTTTGAAGAGAAGCAAATGACTTGGATGAATGTTTTGTTTTCAGACTATTTAATGTGTCCTTAAATTAAGTCATGTGTACTGAAGTCATTCATATTTAATGCTGATCACATCATATTTGGCTGTTGTGTAAGTTCCTATGTTTTATTCTTTGCTTACATTATTTACAATATGATCTTTTTCTTTGTGTCTTGGTGACTTTTTGCAAGACTATTGTTTTGAATGCCCGAGGGGTTGAATACACTTATTCTTAGATTTTATGCTCTTTCACACTAGAATGTTAATTTAGTAATAAGAACTGGGGAGTTCCTATGTTATTCTATAGAGCCTATGCACTAAGATCTCCAAAGTTGAAGAAATATTTTTTTTATCACTTGATCTTTATTGAAAAGTTTTAATCAAGGAAAGGAAGATGGGTACAGAAGGGAAAAAAGGGGGGGATAGCGGGGATACAGCATTAAGTGCACTTTAAGTACAATCAGGTTAAAGCAATGAACACAGTAAACAAATGACAGTGAAAGCCTATAGCCTAGGTTAGGCAGGACGTATTCAAAACCTCGGGGTTGAATCCAGGACTGGGAGCTCTATGTTGGAATCAGAGACTAGGCCTACGTGCTATAGTAGCGGCTTGGGTTTCAGGACAAACCAGTTCCCTGAGGTGACTATTGGCTGCAAAGAAATAAAAATAGAGAGGGGAGGCAGACATCACGGGGAGAAGGAAACAAAAAAAAATAAAAAAAGGGAAGGGAAGGAGAGTTATAGCTAATGAGAAGAAGAGAGTTAGAGAGTTGGGGGGGGACCTGAGGAGAGGGAAAAATAAGCTTGGATAGGTACGGAGGGAGGTCCTGCCAAGGCCCATCCACAACCGGCGCTACTGAGGTCGATGTTGAGAGTGGTACAGCAACCATGGTTCCCAAACCAGCGTGAATCACTCCTGGGAGTTTAGTTGAAGAAATCTTAATGCATTGGCTCCATAAAATTACATAGGAATTGGAGAAGTCATAAATTGGAAAAGTCATCTCCACTTTATCACCTCTTTATCACCGCTTAGTGAATCTTTCCCCTGGAGCAATTCAAACGCAAACCAACTGCAATATAAATAAAAATTCCAAACAATTGGAATTGCTTCAGATATCTCAACCCTTTGAGTGCCAGAGGGGTATGGAGCGCATTGCAAAGCAATATGTTCTGTACCTCTCTGGCATTCAAAGGGTTAAAATCTCAGCCTCAAATTATCATTTCCTCCAAAGGCATGGGTCAAAATGCCAAGATACTATTTTTATTTTACCATAGAATAGTTCAGTTCTTATTAGTTTTATAGGAACGTTTCAGAGAAATGAGCTAGCTACCGGTGTATAGTTTGGTTTCCCTTTGATGAATAAATGCTTGTTCAGAATATTGCATCATTCTGTGAACTTTCCCTATAGAGAAGAGACTGAATTGCACTCTGAAAATAAACTTATGTCTGACCACATTGCATGTGATAATTGCCTCTCAATTCTGTTAACAACATGTCCTTCCCTGACCCAAAGTATTTGTTAAACATTTCTTTTTCTCTGTGTCTTGTGACTTTTTGTATAGCTTTGCAAGACTGTTCATAAAATGCTTAGCTATAAGATTAAATATGCTCTATGAGAATCACCTCCTACACACTCCTCTGTTCACAGTACCAAGATTTTATCATTGTGATAATAATGAATACAACTTTCTCCATCACAGACCCTGACCTGCTGCAGTCAATAATCCTTATTTCATATTATATGTTTGAGTCCTTAAGCTGTTGAGAAAAACAATTCAAATTTTAATATTCTATATCTTTGCTTGTGCATAAATGATGATATGGTCAATCAATAGTAATGCCTTAAGTACATAAAGTGAGAGTTGTAGATGCTCAATATAGGTAAAGCCTGCCAAATAATGTAGCAGTCTGTATAGGACTTTATCCTACCCAAGATACAATTTATTTTAGATCACAGGTGCCATACACAAAGAAGACATACACATCATAATTGCCTGCCCAAAATTGAAGCCACCAGCCATGAAGTACCAGGCAATTATCTACTGAATAAGAGAAGCATCTAACTAGCATGGGCCCCTTGCACTCAGGGTAGCTAGAGAGAACAACTGCACCTCACCGTTAAGGTCCAAGAACATTGAACTGTACATCTCAGGTGAGCGACTTTTCTATATTTCGAGTATAATTGGTTAGTACTTTGTAACTGGGCTAATATTTGTTGGCAGGATCAGTATGATGTGTTTCAGGATATTGGAAAGACTTAGCCCAACTGGAGGCTCTGACTCACCTTAGTGGAGATTGGGATCCCCAGCCTATCTTTTCTTCTTTGTGGTCGAGGTTTTCCAAAGATGGCAAAATACCACAGTGTGATTATATCAACCCATTTTTATATATAGAAAGAATGCCATATTTGAGTATGTGTCTCCTAATTGGAATTCTTTGAAAGACTAGAGTCTCTAAATACACACAATCAAAAGAGTTGTGGAGTCTTTTAAGCTGGGAGCTGTATATAAAGAGAAACCTCTGAGTAGAAAAATGTAGACAAGATGTTGATTTTTGGAGGAACAGTACCAATTTGAAGCATCAATAGTTTTGTCTATCACAATGCATCTAGCCCTAAATTATTTTAAAGCCTTTTTTTGCAGTGAACTTTTGTGTTTAACACTTAGATATTGAGGGCTCGATACTGTGCCCCATGGTAAAAATCAAAACTGGCGAAGGTCATTTTGAAGGCGAACTTTAACATTCTATCACCCACGTTGTAAACATCCAAAGTGTGGTAAATATGAACAAAAAAAGCCTATTCAGAACAATGGAAAACAAAGAGCAAGTAGCATTCTATGATATGTGGTAGTTGTCAAGGATCTCGCCCGTTAAATGGAAACATTTTCTGCCAGTAATCCTGCACCTCAAAGCTGGGGTGTAGAATCCACATCAACTGATAAAAACCATTGTTGGCTAAAAGAAAGCAGGTGTGGCTCCCTAAGCCACAACCAAAGGGAACACTGGCAAATTAACCACTGAAACCACAGCTAAACACTTCAGAAATGTAAGCCAAGTGCCCCTAACCCCCACATAGCTGCCAGCAACATAAGAACCTCTTGAATAGCAAAGGGGTATGTAAAACATCAAAACATCAGGAAGCAATGTGTTGCACAACCCCTGGTCCACAAGGAATAAAGCACAGGCCCACAACACATATCTACACAATTAAGGTATACACACCTGTCCGTTGCAGTGGGAGGGAAATGCAACAACCTCATGTCCTGCAATTGCTTCTCACTACATGTACTGAAATACTGTGTCCTCTTGGTTGACTTTTATTAAAACCTCTACTTTGCTTGTGAACATGTCATGTTGTGTGAAGCATAACATCTACGCGCCATGTGGTTAGCCCTTTGAATGCCAGAGGGGCATGTAATACATATCTCTGAAATGCCTGGTGTACCCCTCTATTACTCAGAGGGTTAAGCAACCAACTGCACCACAAGGGAGACCTTATGCACATCCACCATGCCACATTTTTCTGTACTCTGTTCCAGCCTGTTGAATGGTAGAAATGCCTGAAACACAATGGGATGGAAAGTCGCAGAACAATCTACCATCCAAGGTGTTAGACCTTCAGTTCAGATGAAATGGAATATCTCCATGTCCCATGTTTTACACTGATCCTGAGACATTAACCTTATGATAATTTGGTGTGTTGTTTCCCTAACCTGGCCTCAATACACCCCAATAGTGCATGTGCCTGAGTCTCATCACTCATGACATCAACACATGTGCCATACTGAAAACATCAGCACTGCTGGGGATGTTTGAAAATGGGTTGTGGAAACACTGGTGCATTGATTGATACCTTATGTGATCTGTCAGTGTGTTTGTGTGCAGATGTTCCTATTGTCAGTTGGCATGGATTTTGCCATTCTGACAAATGGGATCAGTGTGTTGTTGTCCTGCTAGTGACCTGTTTTTCCTTACCTGATTATGCATGGAACCATGTCCAACTACCAAACCAGTAGTGCTTCAGATGGTGTTGAGCCACAGCTTACATGAGACTCATCCAGTTTCTCTGTGTTCTCCATATTGATGAGCTTCATGTGAGCTGAATGTCCACAACAGATGAAGATTGTTTGTTGCATCATGAACACCAGCGGACTGAGGAGTGCCAGGGTGGTGTCCAATGCATTGTTTGAGAGTCTGAAACCTGATTAAGAAACACTGTCATGGATACATGAATGGCATGCTTATTAATGAACAAACCAAATGTTAATGTTTCCTCTTCTTGGTAAGTGGGGGCAGAGGGGGCAAAGGGGGGTCAGAGGGGCCAGGCCTTCTAGACCCTTGAGTGGATCTATGTTTGGGCTGGGGCCATGGATCTCTCTTCATCCTCTGAGCTGGAGGTGGCCGGCCCACCCCAAGTGTAAACCACACTGCATTCATCCATGTGACTGGGTTTGCAGCCAGCTGATACCTGCTGCTCCCAGTAGTGGGCTGAAGGACCTGTATGGCTGAATCCCCAGCCATGTGTCACAGGAGGTGGTGTTGGTAGCAAGTGGTGAGTGGGCTGATCTGCTGACTGTGGTGGTAGCCACTGCTGGGAGCTCCATGTGCTTGATGTGGCAGCTGTGATCCCCTGCTGGGACTGGAGAAGTGGCATCCAGCTGATTCCTTCCTGATTGTCTGTTGTGCTGGGTGTTGTTTGAATCAAGGGCTCATCCACATGATCCTGACTCTCAGACACAATGGACAATGTAAGTGAATGATAATGGTTATGAATTAGTTGCACGTGAAATGACAACATGCTCTAATGTGACATACATCATGACCAACTATACCCTATCCTGCACAATGAGATCAATGTAATTTGGTCATGCTCATGATGTTGGGTTCCATCTGTCACATGTTAGGTGTCAAAGGTTATTGGACATCCTTTTAGAAAAGGGAAGATTAGCTACTAGTGTCACAACATGCATTATCACGGAGATATGTCATGGCAGGGAATTTAGAAATCATTGTCCTGGAATGGGCAACCTTTCCAGCTGTCGTGAACCACCTAGAACATCATCATTAAGCATTTTTTTGTGTTTTTAGATCATGGTGTCCTCAACAAATGGAAGGAACAAGTTTGCTGTCAAGATAGAATATTAACTCATCAGATGATACATCTCTGTAGATGGTTGAGGTTTTCATTCTGCTGAGTGAAACGTGTACTTCCACTGCTGTTTTTGTTGTTTGCCAGGGTGAAATCATTACAGACATGCATTCTGTGGGTGCATCACCTTCTTCACAGCATTGTGATCCTTAACTACATTTTTTGTGCACAATTGGTACTGCTAGCCCTTAAAATTCTCTGACACTAAATGTGTCATTTTCACATATAAGTCACTACATGATGGGTATTAATGTTACATCTGAGATGAGTATGTATGAGCAGCACAGCAATGAGGGGGGTAACATATTGCTTCATTCATTTGAGTGCCAGAGGGGTACACAAGGCATGGCAGGGTTATGCGTTGTATACACCTCTAGCAATCAGAGGGATATACTGAACAAGGCTGTACAATCTATTTCTTTAGCGAAGACAGGTGAACATTTACAGTAAGGTTTTACTATCAACATAGGGTATCTCACCGGCAGGTATCAGTAACACACATATATTGAACTACTGCTTTGACAACATATCTAACAGGGTATTGTTGAAGGGGATGGGCACGAAATATGTTGCTTACCGGGAGCCTGGAGAGTGCTGTCATGTCCTGCATCACAGCCACCCTGGACACCCTCAACTGTCGTTGTTGACATGTTCTGTTGAATCAGCTCCTCCCAGTCGTTGAACATGATACTTGAAGGTGGCCAACCACCTGTTGCTCTGGCATGTGCTGCAAGATCACCCATTTTGTTCTTCACCTTCTCTTGCAGTCTGTCCAGCTTTTTTTAATTCAATCCACTGTATGAAGGCATCTTGACAATACATTGACTGCTTCATCCACCTCACTCCATGCCTACTTTCTCCGGTAGCCTATTCCCCTGTTCCTCTTGATGGTGAAGGGGATGCTCTCCCTCTCCAATATACCCCACACTATGGCCACGTTCTCCTCATAAGTGTACATAGGTTCTTGGAGCCTTTTCCCCTCCACTGAAGTCTCAGCTTGCTGAGTAGATGTTTGGGTCCCTGTCTGTGCTGGCCCTGGCTGTGTGTGTGTCCTTCCCTGACCCCATCCCACTGCCAGCTCTGTCCCTGTCTGGAGTGTACCTCTCCTTCCACCTGCTCTCCATCTTCTTCACTGCCCAGGGATGCCCTGCTCTCCTTCCCCATCCCACTAGCCCCCACCCTGCCATTTCTCCAATACTCTACAGCTCCTTTTCACACCCACTCATACTCGAGCACTCACAAAAGCACTCGGTCACAGTAACCCTCTGCTACTCACTTACACTCATTTAGTCACATCGTATACAGTAAATTTAAATGTGTGGTGTGTCAAAATAAAAGATGTGTGTTTGTGGTTTTGTGTGGATGTAATGCATGCAATGTGTTCAAAGGCGTAATATGTGTTTTTTTAAGTGCATAACTTTCCACTCCCCACTCTGACTAAACCTCTCTCCAATCTCTGCTCCTCTTTCTCTCATTACCTCTATCCTCGGCTCCTGGGGCCTGTGCGCTAGCTCTAAGAACTGAGAAACGCAGGCAAGGTTTTTTTGTCTTTTTGGGTATATATATATATATACATTTTTGGGACTGATTTTGATACTTTGCTGGATTTGGAATGGCCTTCACAGCACTTGATGTAACCTGCTAACGTCAAACGTTGGCCAATTTCCTTTGACGTTGACATATCTGGCTTTATTTTCTGTCCGCGATCAACACGCGGTGCCGGAAATAACCAACAACACATGTTTTGAGATAACGTTGATTTGTGCTGCCTACGCTTGTAACAAGTACCAGGCTAGTTATAGGATAACTGCGTTACAAAAGTGGGCTTCACATTTGGTGTTTATTTTTGTTGGTACCAACTGCTTTCCCTCCCACTTCCCCTCTCCCTCATTGCAAAGGTATTTAAACACATTTTCATATTATTATTTGATAAATAATAATTTTCCTTAATAAAGGCTTTGGAATGGGGTCAAAATGTTGAACACACCCAAATAAACCCTTTTTCTTATAGAAAACACCTTGGAGTACCGGCATATTATTTATTTAAAAGTTATTACCACTCAAGTAAGTGAATGCAATGGAAAATTGTGTTTAAGTTGTAAAAACGTTTGAATGTAAAGTCTCCTATCAGTAGAAGAATCCTTGTATGACTTACTTAAAAAAAAGTTTGCTGCTCCTTTAAGGGAGGTTGAGGGACACAAACGAGATTTGTTAATGGTATATCTATAATATTACAATGTATGCCTTTGGCTATAGAAGCAGTCTTGGCAACCAGTGTAAATGTGGTGTAAACACGAACTGTTACAGAGAATCTCTCAGCATCCCTCTAAAACTCCTAAATCTGAGAATTATTTATTTTCTATTGCAACATAGTATTAACCCTCTGAGTGCCAGAGGGGTCCGCAATGCGTTGCGGGGTTGTCCCCTCAGGCACTCAAAGGGTTAACTCTTTGAGTGCTTGAGAGGTATCCAGCACATTGCAAAGTAATGCTTTGGATACTCTTCTGGCACTCAAAGGATTAAACATCGTTGTCAAGAAAAACCCAAGCTGTACGAAACAACTTTTTTTTTTATTTGGAACAATGAACAAAGTTCTACTAGAGCTGTCTTAAATAAATTGACTATAGGGATGCTTAGGGAATTATGTGGATGTTATTTAAGAAAACAGCTTTGTATCTCCTACAGGAGGGTGACTTACAAGGTTATCACTAAAGGTTATTTAAAATAATATTTTGCAATCTATAGGGAAATTTGGAGAAAAAAAACAGTGATAAACTAATAATTTGTAGTAGATTTCAACCATCTGTGGTCTGGATTCCATTTGATAGCTGGTTTTATCTACACATTTCCCCAAAGACTTTAATAGGAATACATAAGATTAAATCAATGACAGCATTCATCACCTGCAGTGCATCCCAAGCTTGTGTTTCCTATATTTGCAAATGCACGACTAAAAGACAACTTAGATCCTGATACAGAAAGAAAAACTGTGAGCAATTCTGGAGAAATGCAATTGCATCATAGGACACAAATACAAATTCCCATTGGTTTAAATGGGGATTTTAACTGCTTGAATGTTAGAGAAGTCTCTGATTATTGCAATGCATCGAAAACCTCTATATCATCCAAGGGGGTAAAAAGCTCAATTTACACCAATTAGTATTCTGAAAATTTAGATTTATCTGCTTTATTATACTGGTAAAAATGTATACCAAAATTAATTTTGGGAATTCGTCTTTGCCTCCTGTTGTACCGTTGGCATGCTCCAGAACTGTACTGAGAGAACAAACAATGGACTATATGTACAGAGTGAAAAGTTCATCAGTACTATGCAAAACAAATTGAATTTGAATTGATGTAAACTGGGATTTTAACTCAACTTCCCAGTGTTTTGGAGAGCTGTCTAGAAACATAGAAACATAGAATTTGACTGCAGATAAGAACCATTCGGCCCATCTAGCCTGCCTATTTTTTGTACTGTAAAAACCTCAAACCTTATTTGGTCCTTGATCTTGTCTTATGTTCAGGATAGCTTTATGCCTATCCCATGCATGCTTAAATATTCTCCTTGTATTAACCTCTACCACTTCGTCTGGTGGTTCCACTTATCTACCACCCTGTCAGTGAAGTCACATTTTCTTACTCTACAGCTATGCCTCTGATATCAAATTATTTTGTCAGGAAAGATAAATTGACATAATCTCTCTGTTCCTACCATTTTGAGCCACTGTGGTGCACAGTAATGTCTCTCCTCTCCCTACATACTCCTGATCCATCTTGTCCTCCTCCTCCTTGGTACAAGTTGCTGTGAGCCAACATCACATGTTCCCCCCTTCTGATTCTCCTGAGGATTACATTGGGTGTACCATGTTAGGAGTATGTATTTGTGCACCAAAGGGACACATTAAGGCAACAGAGGGGCAATGTTGTTGCCCAGTGTAATCCACTGTTGACAAATATACCTTTATAATGTCCCACATGGGTATATTGGGACATATGAGAATGTTTTTGGGTAAGGGGACAGACAAATGTATTTTTTGCCACTATTTGAGGGAGGTGCCAGATGTGGGGTGATCATGAGTTCTTGTTATGATTATCAATCAAGACAAGGAGTCAGACGGTATAGGTAAATTAAACCTTTATTAGAATAATAGGTATAATGCAAATAGCTAAATAAACGAGAATAAGCAGAGGATGATGGAAAAGGCCAGATACTCTGTCAGAGTCTGTCAATGGGTCAGCCACAACTGCTGGAGACTAGGCTGGAGCCAACTGGTAGTCTCAATACAAATGAGTGGAACACAGAATAGATCCGTGATCTCCCAAACAGTAGCAACAAGGGAGGCTACTGACTCACACCTGCAGTCAGTTAGGGAGAGGCCAGGTCCGCACCAGGTTGGATATCTGTGGGAATTGGACAACACAGTGGAGCGAACAGACAGAGCCACCGGTCAGCACCAGTTAGGATAGTCAGACAAGCCAGGGTCATACACGGAACGGATATACAGCCAGAGCCACAGGTCTACACCAGGTAGGATGTCCAATAATTGCAGGCAACACTGGGAGGATAGTTGGACAGAGCCCCAGGTCAACACCAGGTTGGATGGTCAGACAAGCCAGGGTGATACACGGAGTGGGTAGTCAGCCTGAGCCACAGGTCTGTACCAGATTGGATGTCTATAGCCAAAGGAGCGCACAGGTAGAATGGTCAGACAGAGCCACAGGTCAGCACCAGGATGGATAGTCTGACAAGTCGGGTCATACACAGGATACAGGAACAACAAGAACTAGAACTGCACTAAACAACAACCTAAGGGTAACTGGATAGAGATCCAGTTCCCCTTTTAACAGACAACCCAGGAAGTAGATGGGTGGAGCTATCAGCCCCAAACAGTACAAAACAGAGGCCTGCGACATATTGCAACCTCGCACCCGAAAGTGACACATGGCCACGAGATGCTTTAGAACACAGACCCCATTCTGCTTCATTCTACAGAGCAGGCCCAGTTAGCACGAGGACACAGACGGCCGCTGAGAAAGCCAAGTGTGCCTCGGCCCAGTCCTTGTAATGACATATGGAATGACGCTGCTGCAACATTTCAGGCCATCCACTACCTGCGTCAATCCACCAGGCGTCGCTGGATCTAAGGTAACTATGACAGTTCTGCGCTATAGATTCTATGGCATAGAACCAGTGGCATCACCGGAGGAGCTGTGGGGGGTGGTTCTCCCCACCAGAATACCTGGCCTGTCTGTGTGACACCCTGCTCATGACTTGCTTGCTGTCCAACTCCATCTACGAGTGTCAGCATCTGGCACATGAAGCCTCTCTTCATTTAGTCTATTGAGACTCAATGAAAGGAAGCTAGTTTTGACTGTGCATGAGTGCGTGACCCTCATGTCTGTGCACCATTTGCAGGATGTCATTACAATCTGCAGGGGCACGTTATGATGAAAACATTGGAGAAACATAAATAGGCGCATCACATGCCAGAGAGCACACCAGTCCACTGCCATCTCATGCGGCCCACCACGCCTCCACCACTCGGCCGCCGCGTCTGGAGGCTGAACTTGGACAATGTGGGTGGACTGGACAGTAAGGTGAACATTGTGTGGGGGCAGTGTAGGGCTGGAAAATGTAGAGGTCGATAGTGTGGAGGTGGACAATGGAGACAATGTGGAGATGGACAATGGAGGCAGTATGGAGGTGGACAGTGTGTGGAGGTGGACAATGTGGACAGCGTGTGGATGTGGAAAGTGTGGAAGTGGACAGTGTGGGGAGGTGAAAAGTGTGTGGAGGTGGACAATGTGGACAGTGTGGAGGTGGACAACGAGTGAAGGTGGAGAATGAGGACAATGTGTGGAGATGGACAGCATGTAGAGGTGGACAATGTGGGCAGTATGTGGAGGTGGATAATGTGTGGTGGTGCTACAAACAAAAAAACGGTCGCCTCAACATTTTGTAATATCCATTTACATGTACAGATCACACTTACCCTGTTCACAGGGGGTCGGTGGACCCGGCGCTGCCCCCGCAAATCGTAGTATCGATTTTCCACAAACAAGAAGACCACAGGTCGGGAGCGCTCACGGGACCACCCAGGCATAGAACAACCAACGTAAAGTTGTAAAAAGTTGCAAGTTTATTCCAAAAAAATTGTATTAAAAACATCCAACTTAATTCAATGCTCCCCTCACGGAGACGCAAAGTTAAAGACACATACGCGCCTAACGCGTTTCGTGCGTATAAACACACTTAATCATAGGCAATAACCAATATACAGACACGACATATAAGCATATTCAAAACGAAAAACACACCTTATCCAAATCACAAACAATCAGTCAAACCCACCTACTATTCAATCCACTGATCAAGTCCATCAGAGCACCCGAATCTGCGCCAAACACTACAGCGCTACAAAGATTCAAAAAACGTCACATACCTAAATGTAACCGACCTAGTAATCCGATCCACGTGATCAGAGAAGAGGAGGTGGATTAAATGCTTACACAAATACAATGAACAAAACAAACAAAAGTGTGTGCTAATAAAAACATTAACACGTAATAACGTTAGAATAATACCTAACGCTGACGTGTAAATAAAATCACATCATGGTTAGAATTCAAACCATCAGGTGCACGTGTACTTAGATTATATATCCATTTCACTTCATTTTTATCAAGTAGAAAGTTTATATCCCCTCTCAGGAGGGTTTATCCTTTCAATTCCTCGAAATGAAAATTTAGATAAATCACAGTTGTTACAATTAGAAAAATGCCGTGCAACCGGTTTGCCGAGATCACAACTCGCTATTGACCTTATATGCTCCCTAATCCTATCTTTGAGAGCTCGACAGGTTCTTCCCACATATTGTTTCAAACAAGTAATACAAGTGATCAAATAGATCACATTCACAGTTCTACAGTTCATATATTGTTTAATTTTGTAGGTTTTACCAGTAGCAGTACTATTGAATAAATCACCCATCTGTACATATTCACAAGATATACATCTCCTGGCATTACATCTATACATACCCACAGTAGTCAACCAAGTTGGAACCCCCAACCCCTTACTCCGAAATAGACTAGGGGACAATTGAATACCCAAAGTACGTGCCCTTTTAGCAACAAAATTAACCCCATTTTCTACTACTGGCCTCAGACACTCATCTCCCACCAAAATAGGGATATGTTTTTGTAGTATACCTTTAATCTTGTTAAATTCCAAGCTATATTCAGTAACAAAATAAAGCTTATTATCCTTTATATTTCTTTTCTCAAAAGATTGTTTCCTCGCCTTATTAATGTATAAAAGATCTTTTCTATTTGTTACTCTAGCTCTATTGAAGGCACTATCCAGGATTTGACTGGGATAGCCATGATTCAAAAATCTATCCCTAAGACTTCCCGCTTGTTCAAGGAACTCGTGTTCCTCTGTACAGTTCCTACGAACCCGGAGGAACTGTCCAGTAGGTATTCCCCTAATTACATGCTTAGGATGACATGACCTAGCATGCAAAAGGGAATTACCTGCACAGGATTTCCTATACAAGGTAGAACCCACCTTGTTGTCATAAACGTATAATTTAAGATCCAAAAAAATAATTTCTTTTTCTTGGTAATCACTCGTGAAAGAAAGATTACAATCATTGGTATTCATATAGATGACAAAATCCTTAAATAAATCAGCTGTTCCCTTCCAAACAAAAAGCAGATCATCTATAAATCTCCTGTACAGAGTAATATTAGAACGGAAGGAGTTATCCACTGCAAGCACGTGGGCCTCCTCAAACCAACCCATAAAAAGGTTAGCGTAAGAGGGGGCAAACTTTGCCCCCATTGAGGTTCCACGCGCTTGCAAGTAGAAAACTCCATCATACTTGAAGAAATTGTTCTTCAACAGGTAATCAATAGAAGTCAATAAGAAATATTTGAGATCATTTCCATATGCACTGTACAAGTCCAAATGGTATTTGATGGCAGCCAGACCTTTATCATGCGGAATCATGGAATATAGAGAAACTACATCCATGGTAGCCCATGCAAAACCCTCTTCCATGACAAAATCTTGCAAATCACACAAAATGTGAGCTGAGTCTCTGGTATAGCTTCCCAAACGCAACACCAACGGTTGTAAATAAGAATCAATAAATTCAGATAAATTTTCATTAAGGGAAGCTATACCAGAGACTATAGGTCTACCCACAGGAGGTCTGTCTGCCTTATGGACCTTGGGAAGGTGATGAAAAATTGGAGTGACCGGATTTTTAACTTTCAAAAATTCTGATTCCTTCAAAGTAATGAGCCCTAGATCCAAACCTTCATCCACCAATTTAAATAGGGTCCTAGAAACAAACTTTGTTGGATCTTTATTTAAAGAGATATAAGATTGTATATCCTGTAATTGTCTAAGTGACTCCGCATGATATACCGATTTATCCAATACCACGACACAGCCCCCCTTATCCGCACTCCTAATGACTATAGAGTCATCTGTAATTAAATTATTAAGAGCCTCACGCTCCCCTTTTGTCAGATTGGGATGTCGTTTCGTGCTATGGTTCAATCCATCATGTAGCCTCACTAACTCCTTTTCTACTGCTTGTTGAAAAGCCTCTATAAAGACTCCTCTCGATTGGATGGGATAAAAATCCGATCCCTGTGAGTATGCCCATTTCTTTCTGACCTGAGTCATATCAATCTTATTAGTCACAAAAGGGTCACTTTCCCTCAATAAGGTTTCCAAATCATGAACTGCACACAGATCAGAAAAAACAGAACCAACTCCTCCAAGAAACCTGTCATCAAAATTAGATAATGATTGATCAGAAGCCTCTGTAGTGTGAACATCAACACATACATACTCATTTTCATTATTAATATCCTGTACCTCTGATGCTACATCAGAAAAATGTTTTTTAAGGGTCAATTTTCTGACAAATCTATTAAGATCCAACACCGTACTCAATAAGTTGAAATGTCTTGTAGGACTAAAGCCCAGACCCTTAGACAAAAGTCTATATTCATCCTGGCTCAAAGTCCTAGCAGAGAGGTTCAAAACCTCCTGCCCCGTGCTCTTGCTCGGCGACCCCGCCTTGACACCGGAGCGTTTTCCTCTCCTTGTTGGTCTGAACGATCTCGGTTGTTGTACACAGTATTCCGATTGTTGGATCTGTCTCTTATAAATCTCTGAGGCCTGTAGTTTTTTGAGGGTCTACTATTTCTTGAATCCATAAAGACTTCATTAGCCACCAATTCTCTGTTACTCTGTAAAGGAGGAGAAGGAGAGCCAGTATTCTGTTCTGACACCGATGTACCCTGTTCAACACTAGAGAAACTTACTCTCTTAATCTCTGAGTTTGATTTTAATATAGATTTCCTCTGATCTCTATTGCTTTTCCTACTACCCCTCCTTTCTATGTGCCAAGTATAGACCCTCTTTTTATCAAAATCCTCTCTGTCCCTTGTGAATTTCTTAGACTTGAGTAATGTGATATTATGCTCTAAGCGTTGTAGCTTAATTTTCAACTCAGATTGTGTTTTGTTAAACAATGCTTGTTCACAACTTATCTTTACCATATCCTGCACTGAATTCAATTCAATTTTTAAGGATTCATATTTATGATTCTTATAAGTTAGGATGAGTTTCATTAATTTAATGGAACAGTCCGATAATATATTGTTCCAGTTTGTCATAAAGCTTTCATCATCCAAAGCAAAAGTAGGATTTTTAGTGATCCTTAAGCCTCTTGGTATCATCTCACACTATAAATACTTCTCGAATGTCACAATCTCCCACCATAACCGCATTTCCTTTACAGATAATGCTTCAAGTTTTTGCAACAAAGTTTCACTCGAGAAGGCTTCATCACCCACATACGGAGTGGTGAGTGAAAACACCTGAGAGGCTCTTTGCATTCGATCTATATAATCATCCTGTATGGTAAAAGATGAAACAGTATCCGTTGTTACCGATTGCAATATTGTGTCCGCTTGTGTGTCATCAAGTAACTCCTGTTCGGGAGTACTCATGTTGAATGTGAAAATGCTATTACAAAAATAGTATAAATAACTTGCAACTATATAACCAAACTTTTTTTCTCTCTTTGTTGCTTTAGTTCTCTGTGATCACTGGATTTACAAATGTTTATCCTGATACTCAGGGGGCTAACCGTTATACCACAACCGCAAATACTACAAACAAAAAAACGTGCACCTGATGGTTTGAATTCTAACCATGATGTGATTTTATTTACACGTCAGCGTTAGGTATTATTCTAACGTTATTACGTGTTAATGTTTTTATTAGCACATACACTTTTGTTTGTTTTGTTCATTGTATTTGTGTAAGCATTTAATCCACCTCCTCTTCTCTGATCACGTGGATCGGATTACTAGGTCGGTTACATTTAGGTATGTGACGTTTATTGAATCTTTGTAGCGCTGTAGTGTTTGGCGCGGATTCGGGTGCTCTGATGGACTTGATCAGTGGATTGAATAGTAGGTGGGTTTGACTGATTGTTTGTGATTTGGATAAGGTGTGTTTTTCGTTTTGAATATGCTTATATGTCGTGTCTGTATATTGGTTATTGCCTATGATTAAGTGTGTTTATACGCACGAAACGCGTTAGGCGCGTATGTGTCTTTAACTTTGCGTCTCCGTGAGGGGAGCATTGAATTAAGTTGGATGTTTTTAATACAATTTTTTTGGAATAAACTTGCAACTTTTTACAACTTTACGTTGGTTGTTCTATGCCTGGGTGGTCCCGTGAGCGCTCCCGACCTGTGGTCTTCTTGAATGTGTGGTGGTGGACAGTGTGTTGAGGTGGACAGTGTGGACAGTGAGTGGAGGTGGACAATGTGGATAGTGTGTGCAAGTGGACAGTATGAACAGTGTGGAGGTGGACAATGTGGACAGTATGGAGGTGCACAATGTTTAAGTGGACAATGTAGACAGTGTGTGGAGGTGGGTAGCATGGAGGTAGACAATGGTGACAGTGTGTGGAGGTGGAAAATGAGGAGGTGGACAATGTGTGGACAGTGTGTGGCGGTGGACAATGTGTGGAGGTAGACAATATGTGGAGGTGGACAATGGACTATGTGTGGATGTGGACACTAAGTGGAGGTGGACAATATGGACAGTGTGTGAAGGTGGACAGTGTGCGTAAGTGGACAGTGTGTGGAGGTGGACAGCGTGGAGGTGGTCAGTGCGGACAGTGTGGAGGTGGAAAATGCGGACAGTGTAGAGGTGAACAATGTGGACAATGTGTGGAGGTGGACAATGCTGACAGTGTTTGGAGGTGGAAAATGGGGAGATTGACATTGTGAAAGTGTGTGGCTATGGACAGTGTGTGGAGGTGAACAATGTGTGGAAGTAGACAATGGACAGTGTGTGGAGTTGGACAGTGTGTGGAAGTGGACAATGTGGACAGAGTGTGGAGTTGGACAGTGCGTGGAGGTGAACATTGTGGAGGTGGACAATGTGGACAGTGTGGAGGTGGATATTGTGGAAGTGGACAATGGTGACAGTGCATGGAGGTAGATAGCTTGTGGAGGTGGAGAATGTGTGGAAATGGACAATGTGGACAGTGTGTGGAAGTGGACAATGTGGACAGTGTGTGGAAGTGGACAATGTGGACATTGTGGAGGTGGACAGTGTGTGGAAGTGGACAGAGTGTGGAGGTGGACAGTGGGTGGAGGTGGACAGTGTGTGTAGGAGGATAGTGTGCGAAGATGGACTGTGTGTAGAGGAGGACAATGTAGAGAGTGTGTGGAGGTGGACAATGTGAACAGTGTGAGGAGGTGGATTGTGTATCGAGGTGGACAATGTGGACTGTGTGTGGAGGTGGGGAGTGTGTGTACATGGACAGTGTGTGGGGATGGATAGTGTGTGGAGGTGGACAATGTGGACAGTGTGTGTTGGTGGATAGCGTGTGGAGGTGGACAATGTGGACATTGTATGGAGGTGGATAATATATGTTGGTGGACATTGTCGACAGTGTGTAGAGGTTGGACAAAGTCTAGACTCAAATATTAATAATTTAAGCCTCATGATGGAAATAAGAAAACAAAACAGCATAAATTCTAAGTTCACTGAACACATATTGTTATATTTTAAACAGAATTTAATATTGACCCTTAATGTTGTCAGTCAATGACAAAAACATGTTTTATGAATTTCTTCTTTGAGAACACAACTGTGTATTTTCATTAATCTGACAAATCTGTATTTATCAGGTTAACTTCTGTTTAAAATAGAATCATGTGCTGAGTGAAGAAGACATTAATAAAACATGCTTCTATCATTGACATTAAAGAATAATTAATATTGATTTACCGCAAAATCTTGGGTATAATATGCACAGTTTTACCCCTCTTCTCCTTATGTGAAGTGGGGGGGGGGGATATTTTAAACCTATGCGCATTGGATCTATAGTATTGCCCTGTGAGGACCCGTTGGTTGCAAAGAAGAGGTCCTGAAAGGGCCATGCTGGAAGCAGGTGGCAGATGCAAGCATGCAGCCTGCTGGGACCCTGTCAGGCTGAGGCAAGTGAAGAATTAAAACGTAAGGCAAGTGGACAGGCCTACAAAGGAGGAGGAGGATATGGGTAAGCGAGAGAGAAGCAGTGGCAATGGGAATTTTTTTGTTGTCTGGCAGGGGAAATGAAGGGTGTGTATTATACATAGACACTCTTGTTTCCCTCTAAAATCTTGGGTATAAAATACACCTGCGTATTATACACAGGTGCGTATTATACCTGAGATTTTACGGTATGTTTAAAATTTAACCATATGTGCTTAGTGTGGTAAAATTAACTTAGAAATTAATAAAACATGTTCTTGTCTTGATATAAGGGTTAGTATTAACTGCAGTGCTCATTGAAGAAATTCATAAAACATCATGCTCTTGTCATTGCACTCCAAGGGTTAATATATGATATAGCGTATATTAGATAGTAACCATCTGAGTGCAATGGCAGGAACATGTTCTATGAATTTCTTCCCTGAGAACATGTGGTTCTATTTTAAACAGGTTAACCTGAAAAATATAGTATTGAATTTATCTTAAAAAGTCATCTTACTGTTTTCTGCATGTAAAATGCTATCTGAAATGGTGGAATTAAAATAAATGTGCAGTGACTATCTCCCCCCTCCATAAAAGCATTCTAACTCACAATAGTTGAGCATTATAAGTTCATAAGTGTACATTTGGCAACAGCAGTGGGTATAACTAATTTGATACTATGTTTGCATGGTGTGTGCCCAGTCCAGATTAATATAATGTGGTATGGATGTTGATATTTAGAATAATTTGGGCAAAATTATTCTAAATATCATCCGCTTGAAATTGTATAAATCAGGGCACCAAATGGGAACACATGCAACTGGAGAGGCAAGTCGGTTACATAATGTAACCCACTGCTGTTGCCTATGTGTATAAAATGTCTCACTTTGCCACGTATTGTGAATTATAATGCTTTTGTGAGAGGCAGTGAGGCACTGTGGTGGCATATCACACTGTATTGCTCTGCTAGTGGCATATAATGGCATTTGCTATACTGGTGGCATATAATGGCGTATTACACAGGTGGTGGCATATAATGTATTGCTGTGCTGGTAACATATAACTCTGTATAGCTCTGGTGGTGACATATAACTCTGAATTGCTCCAGTGGTGGCATATAACTGTATTGCTTTGGTAGTGACGTATAATTGTATTGGTCTGGTGGTGGCAAATAACTCTGTAGTACTATTTTAATTGCCTATATTTACCTTAATGAAATACTGGTGACTTGTATTGTTTAAAGGCGCTTTCTCTAGTCCAAGGTTCCCTATATGTTTCAAATTGTAATGATTTGCCCTGAGAAATAGCTTTTAATCTTTGTAAGGTACACATCTTATTTATTCTGTTTAAGATTCCCTCATGGTGTCTTTAGAATAACACCATCTAGATGCAAGAAATAGGTGTTAATACACGTAATCTGGATTAGTTTATTTATTCATTTTCTAAAACTCAAGCACAGCTTCTATTTCAGATAAGTAATATTGTAACCTCTGGCTCTATCATGTCATTGCCAGTATATATATTATTAAAAATATCTCAAGCTGTTTTTTTTTTTTGCTTCCATTAGATATATACATGCAAAGTGATGTATCTGAAGCTGATTAAGATAGGGATAAGAATGGACCTAACACTTGCTAGGAAAACAAATTAATTTTACCAGTTTACCAATGTTTTCCACTGATGAAATGTGTGCACACATATACCCACTGGTGTGAATGGTAACGATCCATAGTTTATCTTGGGCTGTAGGTATGATTAAAGTTTTCTCCTAGCAACAAATCAGAAAAATGAATTATTTAAGCAGCAAGGTACTCAAAAAAATATTTTTATGAAATTTACAGGGAAACTGAAATTTCAGCCATTTATATGTTGAAAGGGGATTTTTATTTACTGTACTTAGCGTATATCATCATTGTCTTTTGGTGCACAATAGAGTTCCTTCTTGTCTCACTATTATCCTAATAGAAAAGGTGGATGGGGATGGCAATATAGGTCAAACTGGAATCTGAACCAAATGATGACCATTGGATTTACAGGCTTCATATTATGGTTCCTATTGGACTTAATGAATTAACTGGGAATATACAGTATATAGAATATATACATGCTGCAAATTACAATCATAGTATGTAGGATTATGTATGTGAATGTAATTTGTGTGTGTATATATATATATATATATATATATATATATATATATATACATATATATATATATATATATATATATATATATATATACTGGGTACTGGTATCCCTAGGAGTTTTGGGCGTCTCGTAGTTGCTGGCTGTCAGTCTTTCTGTTGTGGTACTAGTGGCCATGTGTCCATAATAGAGACCGAAGATTACACCGGCTTCTGTTTAATGCACATTTCCCTGGCAGGATTCTGATACTTGTATAGTGTGAATAATCTGTTTTTAGATATATTTTATTTTTTTGGACATTTAATACATTTTGCTACTTGAGATTACTTATTTATTAGTTAACCCCTTTTTTTTTTGCCATATAAGGCTGCACGATTTCTATATTATACATAGTGTGGAGTTAGTCTCCTGACAAAACAGTGATCCAATCCTATCTGTAAGTATGGATTAGGAAAAGGGTTTCCTTACTGTGATACCTTATTGGGGCAACCCATTTTTTATCCTGAGATTACTCCTACAACATCAGAGAGTTGTTTCTGTATTTACAGCTAATAACAGTGTGAACACTTATATCTGGAAATGTAGAGAAAGATAACTGTCTAACACGTAAGTAAGTGTGGATAGGGGGTAAGGGTTACCCTTGTTAATAAGTGTTTGATTAGAATCCTTTTTCCTATTTCAGAACAATGGACTTCGTTGGAGATCCTGGTATAACAGATCTTTCGTTCAGTGATACTGTTCCTGCCTGAGGGAGAACTATTCGATGGATACAAGTAAATGAAATGTTAGTGGATATTATTGTTTATCTAGTTGGGGACATAAACCCTACATCTTTTACATCTTAAGTATTATTATCCCTTTAAATTGTCTGCTAATAGGCAGAGGTGTTGTTGGGCACAGGCTGAAGACATACATTGTGTCTATATTTCATTAGTGAAAGCTCCTTTGATAAAATCTTATATGATTTTATTCCATCCTTAAATCTGGATGTCCAGTGGTCCTTATGCATAAACAAAAAGGGATCTATTCTGGAGCAAACCAAATGCACATCAGGGGACAAATAAAAATTGCCCAAATCCCCCCTGATTTTTATTGGCCTTTTAATACCTTAAAACAGGGCTCAAAATTTCAAGTCCAGAGCTACTAGCCAGGCCTCAAAAGTTACTCGCCACCAGTTTCTACATCTAGCCCCACCCATATCCCTGCCTTTAACCCCACCCATATCATCACCTTTAAACCCACCCATCTCAAGTTCTATTTGCTGAAATAACACTGTTGTTCTGTTTTATGTCCACCCTCACCACACACTGCCCACACCCTGTCCACCCTCACATCCTGTTCACCCACTGCCCACACCCTGTTCACCCGTCACACACTGTACACCCTTCCCCCCCTCCACTGCTCCCACTGTCCACTCTGCCCACCTCCACAATGCCCACATTGTCCACACTGCCCCTTGTCCACACTGCCCCCCCCAATCCCACTAATAAAAAATAAATACCATAAAATAATATACAAAATGCAATTTAACAAAACATTATTTATTTATGGAGAAAGAAGCAGGAAGAGAAGATGGAGAAAGAGATAAGGTACTGTGGTCTGCATACCACATGCTGCTGTAAGAGCAATATGTTTGATACTAAAACAAACTGTCAGGAGTGTTAAGACTGTCCAACTGGACTTAACCTTTTGATACCAGAGATATTTCAACACATTTGGGTGCCTCTCTGGCACGGTTAAATGTCTGTGCACTGTGTAGGGATAAATGAATTGGATTACTGTGGGTGAAGTATCAATAAAACACTAAATATATGTACCTGGTACTATGTAAAATTGCATGGACGCACAAGCAGACATACGCAAAATCTAATCAGTGAGCAGTGTAGCATGGATCTACATCAAAATTTTAATAGGACCGCCTTCACACAACTTTATTAAGAACCAGGAACATATATTAATTGTTTTTTTTATATTGAGAATTCCTTCTCAATATTTAAGTCCTTAATCTCCTAGTTCAATTCACACATCATCATTATCAGCCACTGCAATGCCAATGGAACCAGATTCTCATTACTTTATGAAACAATCACCACAAGTTAAGGATAACTTACTTATGACTGAAGTGCTTCTGCTCTGGGACTGATCTGCCTTTCCACCTGACTGGTTTCAAGACTTCCTCTTCCATTTCACATAATGGCAGTTGCCATTTCAAATGCCAGTTTCAATTACAAATATTGGTACCTTACAGAGCAATATAGGACAGTGGCTGGGATATTTGCAATTTCTATTTCTTCCTGGGAGATCACCATAGACCACACCAGTACTCTCACTCAGATTATGCTTATTCACTCCACCCAGGAGTAAATGACCAGTGATCTGTTGTGGAACCCTGGAAGTCCACATGTTGCTGAGTGCTCAGTAACATGTGATCTTCCAGGTTCCAAGAAATGATTGTGGGAGCACACGCTGCTTGGTGGAAATCAGTCAGTAGTCCATTCAGGCGAGATGGCACTAAAACAAGTTTTTATTGAGAAATAAATAAAAGAAGAACAAATACCAAGGCATACAGCGTCTGACGCTTGCATGTAACTCTCTTCACCCAAGTGTCATTATGTCCCGTTCCCTCTATGCCTTGGTATTTGTTCTTGTATTATATATCTCTCCATAAATACTTATTTTAATGCCATCTCGCCTGAGTGGACTATTGATTGATTTCCACCAAGCGGCGTGCACTCCCACAATCATCATTTCTTGGATCCTGCTAGTTACTCAGCAATGGAGTGCTGTTCCGGTGTTTAGAGCACCAACGTACTGCGGGAGAGTGTTTTCCGATCAACTCTTTGTATGCTGTAGCTGTACTTATGTGCAATTGTGGCGTGTAGCACCAACCCTGCTTTTATGTTTGCAAATGATCTTCCTGGTTTCTTCAATACATTAATGTTCATTCGCGCAGGCATGGTGCTTGTGGTGAACTCCCTTCAAGAAATAGGAATCAGCAGTGCATTTTATTCAATGGATAAAGCATTGATCCTGCAGCCTCCTGCCGTGTCACTGCGAAGCCAGGCAGTTATGGCGGTCACCACCAACTTTACTTCGGTGAACTTCCCGCTCATACAACTCAGCACTGTCGGTCATTTGTACCTGGGCAGACAAGAAAGAGAGACTTGTTGGTCTGCCAAAATCTCACTGCTAGTTCAGGCACGTCGCATGGACTTCAGCTACCTAGCAACACTCGGTAAACTTACTGACTCAGAAGGCAGCCAAGGGTGGACTGTGCGTGCATGCATAAACAGTGAATTAGACGTGTCGCCACTCAGCTCACATGAGTGTGACGCAAATTAAATTGTTTGAAGCTGCAGGAGGAGCACGGTCAGAGTACTAGGAATTGGGGCAGAGTCCAGAAAAGTGGGACAGTTGAAAGCTATGTTTTCATACAGGGCTTCAATTTCCACTCAATTTTTCCTCGCCAAGTGCGAGGAGGCGAGTGGAGATTTTGAGCCCTGCCTTAAAATACCAATTTATTGTGAGGCAATGTGTTGGACAGCTTTCTGTTATTTTGTTGTTAACCCCTTGAGTGCCAGAGAGGTATCCAATGCATTGTGTTGCATACCTCTCTGGCACTCAAGATGTTAAAAGCCCCATTGAAATGAGTGGGGATTTTCACTTACATCTGTCTTGCAGTTGGTTTGCACTTTTTTTTCTGGCATTCATGGAATTAAATTGAAGATTATGCTAGCTTTAGTGTACTTATAATCTTAATTTTAATAATGACAGGAGGCGAGTATTTGCTTCAAAACCTTCTTTACTTTCTCACAGCAGCAAGACCCACAGACCAGTCAGAACAAAGAATACATTCCCCAAAATCGGATAGCTCCCAAATCCCTCCATCTTTCTTTGATGCAAACAGTAACAGACAACAAACAATCCCGAAAACAAAATGGTCCATGTCCCGAACACCTTCATCCTCCCACTCATCCTCTAGAACAGTTACACTGAAAGAAAAGAAAACACGTGAAAGATATCTCAAACAACCAATGGATCTCCACAAAAAGAACATCAAACATATATTATTAAGCATCATAAGACAAAGTTGTGTAACAATTTAAAAACAGTGTTCCTGACATACAACATAAACTGCAGTTGGGAGGGAAAGGGAAGGGAAATACTCGCCTCCTGTCATTATTAAAATTAAGATTATAAGTACACTAAAGCTAGCATAATCTTCAATTTTACTACATGACAGGAGGCTTCGTATTTCCTGTTTTAACGCTCATCCAGCAAAGATGACAAAGCATGATCCACCGGTTTAAAATAAAAGGTACAAAACGTAGATTCTCTAGACCAATCTGCAGATCACAAGATATCTGATAATGAAGCCCCTGCGAGAAAAGCCGAAGAAGCCGCCACACCCCTAACAGAATGAACACCGAACAAACTATCAATTCCAGCCAATGTCAAAATCCAACGGATCCACCTGGCCAGAGTGATAGTAGACACCGGTTTACGAGGCTTCACGTAAGACACCAACAGTTGTCCCGAAGATGAAAAACAAAGAGGTTTAGTTCTGTCCACATAGGCACGAAGAGTAGAACCCACACAAAGCCGAGGGTGTTCCAAGAAAAAAGGGTAGAAAATCGAAGTCGAATCAGATTTAGTACGCCTGTAAATGGAAAAAGAAACCCCCAATGGAGAAAAAGAATACCCATCAATATCAAACGCCCTAACGTCCGATACTCTACGAAAGGACACCAAGCAAAACAACAGAGCGAATTTTGCTGACAACTGACGTAAGGATAAATTTCCATCTTACGGCCAGTCCTGCAGAAACTGAATAACACTCCGAACATCCCACAGACTAAAATATTTAGGGACCGGAGGGCGCGATAGCTTAACACCCCTCAACAAACGGCATACCAATTGATCTTGACCCACCGGAACCCCTGCAATCGGAACGTGAGCAGCCGAAATGGCCGACCGCATCACATTAAGGGATCTGAAAGATTTACCCGTACCAAAAAGATATGATAGAAAATTCAATATCCAGGGTAAAGGGGCCATAAAGGGATCAAGATCTCATTCCAGACACCAGCTACTCCACTGTCTCCATGCAGAGAGATAACAGCGTCTAGTACCTGGAGCCCATGAATCCCAGAGGAGATCTTTAATCGCCTGCGATAAACCTTGGTCTGCGCCACAGTGGCATCAAAAGAAGGATCGAAACTCTTTGTCTCCGTATCTGATGAAGGACCCTGGCAATCATCGCGAAAGGAGGAAATGCATAGGCCCCCAGAGGAGGCCAAACCTGGAGGAAAGCGTCCACCGCCTCGCAATCCGGATCCGGAAGCCAACTGAAAAACCTTGGAAGCTGACAATTTGTCCTGGACGTGAAGAGATCCAGACTGAGGACTCCGCAGAACCTGCAAGTGTGAGAACATTACCTCGTCCAGTTTCCAATCGCTGGCGTCCCTCCAGTGACGTGAGAACCAATCCGCTGTCAAGTTGACCTCTCCTGGCAGATACTCTGTCAACAGAGAAATGTTCTGTTGGAACAGAACCTGTAAATCTCTTTCGCCTCCAAGACGATTGATGTACTGAACCGCGGAAATCTTGTCCATCCACAGCAGAATACAACAGTTGGAAAGATCCTTCGCAAAACTGCGAATGGCAAATGACCCCGCTATCAGTTCCAGGCAATTGATGTGGAGTGACGATTACTCGTCTGCCCAATGACCTCCGGTCGCTACCCCAGTGCAAGTCACACCCCAGCCCCAGAGGCTGGCGTTGGACTCTAGAACAAAATCTGGGGAGTGACCGAAAATCGCCCTGCCATTCCAGGCCTGCATATGACGAATCCACCATCTCAGCTCCACCTTGGCTTCCTCTGTGAGCAGAATCACCTGATCGTACGATGGACGACATTGAAGGAATGAAGCCTTTAGACGTTGCATTGCCCTGTAATGCAGAGGACCCGGAAATATCACCTGAATCGAGGACGACAGCAACCCCACCACCCGGGTGAGTTGCCAAAGAGGGAGCACGTCTAGCTTGATGATCCTCCATAGTTCCTTTCTGATCGCCTTTAGCGTCTGAGCGGGTAGACGAAGTATGCAAGACGTCGAATTTATTTCGAACCCCAAAAATTGGACTATCTGGGCTGGGAGCAACGCTGACTTCTCGACGTTGACGAGAAATCCCAGGGATTCCAATAATCGAATCGTAAATTGCACTTGAGAGAGAAGAAGACAAGGATCGTCGCAAAAAAGCAGAATATCGCCCAGATAAACCAAACAACGAAACCCTTGAGACCGGAGATGAGACATGACTGTCCTCATCAACTTGGTAAAGCACCACGGGGCAGAACTCAGGCCGAACGGAAGACACGTGAACTGACAAGTCAGATTCCGCCAACAAAACCGCAGAAAACGTTAACTTTCCGTCGCCATGGGAACTGAGAGATATGCGTCCATCAAGTCCAACCTGGTGAACCAATTGCCTTGACGCATAAGATCCCGAAGAAGATGTATGCCCTCCATCTTGAAATGACGATAGAGGACAAATGCATTTAGACATTGAAGATTGATGACCAGACGAAAACCTCCGGTTTTCTTGGGTACCAGAAAGATGTTGCTGATAAAGCCACCCGGTTCATGAATGACCTCTACCGCCCCTTTCTGAAAAAGGGATTGAATCTCTGCATCCACCAACCCTGCTTGATCCGTATCAAACTGGATAGGGTGCGGAGGTGAAGGCTGTATCGGATCCGTAAAAAACTCAATCACGTATCCTTGTACCGTCTGAAGAACCCATGCATCAGACGTCAGAAGAGACCAAGCCTGTAAAGAAAGAGACAAGTGGCCCGCAGTTAGAGAAGGTGAACAAGGATTTATCAAACCACTCACCTCTATTGGAAGAAGAGCATCCTCTGCCTCTGAAGACGGAACCTCGACCTTGGCCCCTGGGCTGGAAAGCGGATCTCTGGTTCGAAGAAGGGAAGAACGGCAAAGTGCCGGTGCGGGGCCTGGACAGCCAGGAACAGCTGGTGGCACGGCCCCTCTGCCGACCAGCCCGTCCAAAAACACCACGTGAAGACACCGGATGAAAGACTTTCTTCAGAGACATCTGTGCCTTATTCAAGGATGTAAACAGGCTGACATGCTTCTGAAGTTCTTTCAGGAAAGCTTCACCAAACAGGAGACCCTCAGCCGAAGGTCCCAATTCTTTGGCAGCCAAATCAGCCAGTTTTGCATTGATGCGTAATAAGGCAGCTTTCCGACGTTCTGAAGATAAGGCAGTGTTGGCGTTGCCTAATAGGCAGAATGAACGAAGGGCCCACTCTCGAATACAGGCAGGATCCAACGTAGAGCTGTGAGTCAATGCTTCGTCCACCATGTGTAGAATCTGAGCCAGTGGACCAGATATGTCCAGGAGCTTGTCCTGAGCCAGTCTCAACCCTTTCTCCATGCCTTTCCTAGGGTCCCGGCCACAGCGTGATAAAAACACCATCACTGAATTATCAAAAACAGGAGTTAACGCCACCTTATCCGGTATCAGAGGTCTCGGACATTCAGCATGCAAACGGTTGCACACCTCCCGTTCCAGCGGTCTGCGCAACCAAAAATGAATATACTCTGCCAGATGAGATGGAAGTTGCCATTCAGCTGATCTAGGGTGCCTGATGGACCTAGGATCAAACAGGGGAATACCAGAGGAGTCCAGGGACTGTTTGTCTGGAGCATGAGATGTGGACGGTGTAGTGTCAGAAAGTTGGGGATCCAGCACAGACTCTTTAACATAGGGAAAAACCTCAGGAAACTCATCCCAAATGTTGTCATTATCGGAGAGTGACTCATTTTCCGCTTTCCATTCATCTAGGACATGCAGGGGAGGAGCAGGGTGATCATCCTCGTCTGAGGAATGGTCAGACACGGGGCGGGAATCACGGACCACCTGTCCCTTTCGTCTCTTCGCTGGGGTTTTGCCTTTTGACAGAGGTGCAGAACCAGAGAAGCCCCGTTTAGATTTTTTCGGTGGAGCAACCTCTCAGTCGGAGTCAGAGTCCCCCGTAACATCCTCCCTGGAAAGTGATTTGAGGTGTCGGTTCAGAACCGAGGTCAACACACGCTCCACGTAAGCAGACACAGCCGCATTGATCAAGGTATGAATATCAGAGGATTGAGACCCAGAAGACTCCATTCTCGAAGTTGTAGATGAGAAAGGAATCTGTCAGTGCCGTATAAAAAGAACCTGAAGAGCCGTGTGAAAAAAGGGGGGAAACAGACAGCGAGCCCCCAGCAGATAGCCAACACTGAGAGCTTGGACTACACCAGGCTTAAGAAAATGCATAAGGCATAACCGCTAATAAAATGAATAGTGGGAGAAGGGCTCCCAACCTTTGCCAGGGGGTGCAGGATAATCCCAAGGGTATACTAACAGATGAACTGTAGGACAAAAACAAACCCTTGGTGAGCGCAAATATATATCAATTTTTTATATGGCACTCCGTAGGGGGCTCACCCCAGACCTTTGTCTGCAGGGACTCAGCCCATATGACACAATCAATGACAGACGTATAGCAATAACAGGAAAAGAGCCATGTACATGATACAACAGTGGGGGCTCATCCAGGGCTCAGCCCCGAATGAGCTGCCAAACCCAGATATAGACAGGACAACTCCTTTATTAAGAGAGGGGGCTCACCCCTCACTACCAGGGAATCGTGTTTGGCAACCTTTGGGTAGAGGCAGCCCAGTACAAACTGCCCCACAGTAGTGTAGCATACCAGGTGAAAGCCACCGGCAGCAGTATCACCCCGGAACAACCAGGGACGGATGCAGCTACCAGACGTGGGAAGCAGCAACCAGGCGACAGACTAATGTGAATTATGCACCCGGTCCTGATAGTACAGGAACCGGATGCACCGGAGCAGTGAAGGACACGGAGCGGCACAGGACCGCGCAGCCTACCGACCACGTGAACCTGCAGCGTCGCACCCAGATCCAGAAAGGCCGGGAGGTATCCTCCCCACGCCCGTAGCTACAGAATAAGAGCAGATAACCGCGTGAGTCGTGGGAACGCCAGGCAGGGACAGCAAGATACTCTGGAGCGCAGTGAGCTACACCACAACCCAAAGGAAGAAACGTCCCCCAAGCACCGCACCAAGACCTGCCGAATGATCCAGCAAGCCAAGCACAAGTAAGAGAACATACACAATAGCAAATGTACAAGCACAGATACTAACAGTAACAATAGTAGGTATATAAGTATAAAACAATAGAGAGCCCAAAACTCTGACCTGAACTGTGTGAGAGCAGCAAAGAAAGAGGGAGGGATTTGTGAGCTATCCTATTTTGGGGAATGTATTCTTTGTTCTGATTGGTCTGTGGGTCTTGCTGCTGTGAGAGAGCAAAGAAGGTTTTGAAGCAAATACGAAGCCTCCTGTCATGTAGTAAAATTTCCATTTAAATGTATAGGTCTTTCTATGTCTCCCCTATAATGCAGTTGGTTTGCTCCACAATTGTTTATCTTTTCTTTAATGCATAATGCTACTCAGTGTCTTCTACATAACTGAATAGCATTGTAGCCAGCAGCTGTTAGCTTCTCCAGCATCCAGCAGAGATGCATTTAAAGTTGTGTGCATCTTTACATATACATGCTGAACGGACTCTAGTCCCAGGGCTTATATTTAAAGCCCCACCTCTTGTTGCAAGTCCAGTGCATGTGCTGGTGTAATACTCTAATGAGCTCCTGGATACCAATAATGCATTGGATAGATCCAACCCCCAATACTTTGGGGTATTTAGCTAACAAAAGTTAAAATTGGTAAAGAGGGTACAAAATTTAAACCCGCAGCAGCACTCCCACTACGGGAGTAATGTACAAACTCATAAGTGAAGCTCTTTGCAGTGTATTCACTAGAGTACTGGTGGGCAATGTGAGGCCTTCAACTGCCCACCATGTTGCCCACCACTGCACTAGAATGTATGATTTCTTTAGAACTCACCTTCATTAACAAATCGGTTCCAGTACCTATGTGTTTTTTTTCATATTGTGTAGAAGAGGGGTATGCACTCTGACAATCAATTGGTTAAAAGGATGGTAATGTCCCAGAAAATGTTTTTAGCATTTAGTAGTGAAGGCAAACACTGTATTTCTCAAACCGCTATGGTTTGAGAGATATCTGCATTCAAAGTTTGACGTTTCCTGCTGTCAGCTGTAAAGCTGATAGCAGGAGAGGCTTTTCAGCAGAGCCGCAATCGCATTTTTTAATGCGATTTTGAATGCAGATATCTCGCAAACCATAGCGGTTTGAGAGATACGTTTTTTGCATTCAATTTAAGTTTTTAAGCACTACTAAATGCTAAAAACATTTTCTGGGACATTACCATCCCTTTAAGTAAGACAGCTCATTTGCTGGCATTTGGCTTCTTAAAAAAATATTTTTGATAATGACATATTCAAAATCAGGACATTGTGAAAAGTTCAAGTACAAATGATCTCAGTAAATGACTTAACTCTGGAATATACCTCAATGTAACCCTTTTAGCCACAGTGTTATGTGCAGTGCATAGTTTTGCAATGTGTTGCACTGTTCTCAGTGAGTGCTAGAGGGGGATGCAAAGCATTGCAAAGCAATGTGTTGTGTGCCCTTCTGGCACTCAAAGGGTTAACAGATTTTTTTTAACTTATGGGGCCAGAAGAACAAATGAATCACTTCTCTACTAAACCTTCTCACTCCCCACTGCATGTTTTTATACTGTTTTTACAATTTACAAAGGACAGTCGGGTGCTTTTTTGTGAACTCACTGATTATTCATTGTTTTTTCCGCAGACGCTCTACTTTGAAAAGATGCCATTGGCTTGTGAATATTCCCTAATATTCCCCTGGCATTCCTAGATTTCTTGGAAATGGGAGAGGGATACTCCTCATTCCAACAAGGCTATTTCTATCATGATAGGAATTGGCCTGTTCCTATCATATATGAGATGTATATGATTATATAGAAAGTTATCACTTGGTATTAATGTCATCGTACCTACCCTTGTTGGAAACAGAAGACTCTCTCCTTTCTACCAAGGATACTGTTTAACTATAAGTTGTGGCCACATATACAGTACGTATGTTTAGTGCAAGCAGCAAGCCTACTACAAAAAATACAGTAAACCATCAATTAAGAGATATACTGATTGTAATATAATATTCAAAGTTACTAATAAGGCTAGCGTAATCTCTCTCTCTAATACTTAACATTTTTATTAAACTAGAATAAAACCAAAATCAGTTTGTTATCTCGTATTATATTGCTTACACCTCAATGGCATTCAAAGAGTTAATTTTAAGTTTAGGCAGTTAGACACTATTATATGTTTTACAGGCATCTCCAGACCAGGGGCAGAGAGAGGACAAAAAGTAAATTAAGTAATGTATCCTGAGTTTCCTCCCTAACTCTGACTACCTACGCAGTGTTTAATTTACACTACAGTTTTGTAGGCACAGGCACTCAAAGGGTTGTATAACCCTTTGAGTGCTGGTGCCCACAAAACTATAGTATAACTCTTCGAGTGCTTGTGCCCACAAAATTGTAGTATAACCCTTTGAGTGCCTGTCCCCACAAAATTGTAGGGTTAACTAAATGTAGCCCCTCACATTTTTCCTATTTGCATGACTGGGACTGTTGAAGTTTGACTTCCTGAAACTTATGACAGGAAATGATTTGACAGTTTCTATCACAGTCTATGGTGAACTTGACTGCAAAGGATGTTGGTCATGTGACTAATACAGCCAACAGGAAGAGCCCTGGGCTGTAACTCTCCAGAACATTGTGAGAGACAGAGGGAGAAGGATTGGCTGCAGCAGTGAAGGTGTGTGTGAGGCCTAAATCTACTGATCCAGTGTGCGCTGCTGTGCTGATCCAGTGAAAGAGCTGTGGAGCAGGATGCAGACACAGCAAATGGCTGACAGCCCCTGGAGCTTTTATTCTGTTCTGTGAAGCTGAGTGGTAAGAAGTACCTACTCCTCCTGTCCCGCTGACAGGGCAGTCTTTCCATCACTGACACTAATTAAACATATCACAGACACTTCCTGTGGATATTAGCTGCTTAAAAGTTGTGGATTTCCTAAAAGGGCCCCAACACTTCTGTGCATCAACTGGTACCCTTCAGCCATTAGCGTGAAGCCGGAGGGTGGGTCTGCAGGTGGTTTGGGGAGGGTGCTGGGTATGGTTAGATAGATTTAGTTGTGTTAGTCAGTCACTGTATTACCTGCCTTACTCTATTCTTTTAATACATGTTTATATTGTTTTGACTGTTCTTGCTGTGTGCTGTAATTTTTTACTATGTTCCTGCCTGGAAAAACTGTCCATGTCCTGGATGCCCAGTCAGGTGGAGGAACTACCAACACTATGTATCCCAACTCCCACAAAAAGGAGGCTCAGGATCCCCTTGTAACCACGGATAAGGGGCCCAAGGGTATCAGCCCCCTGGGACGGAAGTCTGTTACATTTGGAGGCACTGCTGAGCTCTACAGGGATACATCAATCCAAATAACACTAGACCCACAGCCCACTGTGTCTTTTGTAACTGAGTGGGCCATTCATCAGAGAATACCTATATACTAGGCCCTGATGGTATGCAATGTACCACCTCATAGCCATAGCACCTGCTTCATTAGTGAGTTAGAGAACCTTTTACAAGGGACTGTAGTGTCCATCAGGGATGTATTGAAAGACCAGACCGGACAGAAGTACATCCTGGTTTAAGCCCTTACAGACCTCAGAGACTGCTTAAGGCCAGCAGGCCTTTGTGAGGCAACATCAGAATCTTGTCTGATCATATATGCCCGTGTTAAAGAGAAAGCGGGGACCACTCCAAAAAGACTGCATTGGGCATTACCTATTCTGTCCAAAGAGAAAGGAGATGTCACTCCCAGAACTTCTCACTCTGTGAATGATTCATTGGCCACTTCTCAGAGACCAAACAATCTGGCATTAAGTACAACAACTTCTAATAGTGGTAATATACAGGATGTACTTGAGAAACTCTCTGAGGCTATAGTGACAGCCAATCACTCTCTTAGCTATCGCAAGTTGAGGGTATTTTTGGAATCCAACCCGTCCCATTAGGAGAAGAGAGTTTTGCAACATGGAGACGGAATGCAGTATAGTTGCTGACTGAATGGACCTGTACGGATGCCATGAAAAGACAGAGAATAATGGAGAGTCTGCAGTTCCCAGCTACCAAGATTGTGAATGCCCATAAAATTTTAAAGGGGGAGATTGATTCTCAGGAGTACCTGCGGGCACTACAAAGAGCCTTTGGAGAAGTGGAAGATTCTGAAGGTCTTTTTAATAAGTTCTATACCACCCGTCAAAAGAAACATAAGAGGCTGTCCAAATATGTAACCAGACTACAGGTGTTCTTGGGGAAGCTGATGGATAAAGACTTAGTGTCACCTGCTCAAGCCCATGTGAAGCTGACAAAGAAAGTATTGCGGAGTGTGCTACCTGAAAATCCAGATAAAAATAACGCCAAAGTGACTAGCCTCTGGAAGAGACTAGCAAAATTAGAACTCCAGTTACAACCCCCAAGACCCGAACATAGCCTAAAGAGGACGGGCCCTTGTCAACTGTCACAGAGTCAACAACGGGAGAGGAAATGCTTTACTTGCAGACAACCAGGACATTTCGCCTGGGAATGCCCCTCTACCTTATGAGAAGAGAATGGGGATGTTCTAATAATTGAACCCCTGGAAGTCAGGTCAGTCTCCTCCAAGAACAGAAGAAAAGGAGTAGGGGGAAGAGTTCATAGTTTGCATGTCAACTCCAGAGTGGGGCCCCGTTCTATCATCCAAGTATTGGTAAATGGCATCTATGCTTCAGCACTGCTAGATACAGGGTCGCAGTTGACCATAATATACCGGTCATTCTATGATCAGCATCTGAGGAATCTGCCCTTACTGCCAGTTGAGGAGATGCAGCTGTGGACATGGGAGCCCAAGCCTGCGAGATTAATGGGAGCATCAAAGTTACCATCACTATTCCCCAGCTGAATACCGGGATGGAGTGCCCAATGGAGTTGGAGGCTATCATCTGTCCAGATGCAAAAAGAGTTTGTGCCCCCATTATCCTTGGAACCAATGCCAGGGTGGTTCAGGATGTATTCAGGGCCTACCTCCAGGAAGTAGGAGATGTCTCCATAGATCGCCTGTTGTAAGTCAGTCCTCCCCTTGGAGAAGAATGCCTTCAATTGGCACTACAATCTCCGACTGGGAAAATGCCTGTCATGGCTCGGCAAAAAAACTCAGTACAAGTACTAAAAGGTAACACCTTTATTAGGCACCAAAAATGAAACAGAAATATCACAATAAACTGTATGAGAGAGAAGCGCACAACGGAGCAAGTGACAACTACCAGAAATAGAAGACTGCTTCCTTTTGATCCTCTATGATAGGTCCCAGCGATGGGACAAGGAGTAGTCTGCAATGCCACAGGTCCGCACCTGGGAGAAGCCAGACCAAATAGGAAGGCAACCAGCAGTAAGTCTGCCAGAGCCACAGGCCAGAACCAGATTGGCTATCTGACTTCACGGAAGGCCACACCAGAGGATAGTCAGACTGAGCCACAGGTCAGTGCCAGAACGGATGGTCAAACAAGCCAGGGGTCATACATGGAGCGGGTAGTCAGCCAGAGCCACAGGTTTGCACCAGATAGGATATCCACTGAAGAGTTGATATGTTGGATACGCAGTGAACAGAGCCCCCAATTCAACACCAGAATGGATAGTCAGACAAGCCAGGAGTCATACACAGAACGGGTAGACAGCCAGAGCCGCAGGTCTGAACCATAATGGTTATCCAACTAAGCCAAGAGTCATACACGGAGAGGATAGTCAGACAGAGCCACAGGTCAGCACTAGATCGGTTAGTCAGACAAGCTATATAATACGCAGAACGCCAAAATACAGAACTGCACTGGACACCAACGAAAGGGCGACTGAGTCCTGTGTCCAGGCAGTTTATAAATTGTAGCCACAGGAAGAGGAGGAGTCACATTAGGTAACTGTACCTTTAAATGGAGAGCACATCCATGCCTTTGAACGTGCGCTTATAGATGACGTCACCCTGCCTGCTGGGATGCCGAAACTGAAGTGGCTGGAGCCGCACAGAGGCCCAGGAGGCGGGTGAGCCTCCATAATACAGAACATGGCTGAGCCGCGAAGGGGAGCAAGCGGCCATGCCACCAGAAGCAGGATGCGGCTGGAGCTGCTGGAAGCAAGATGCGGACGGCTCAGGCAGCCACCGCAACAGTATGCTAACAATGCCATTATGTCGGCAGTAGAGCTGTGTTCATCAGACCAGGTGAAACCCAATCTCTCTGGACCTCAGCAACACTCCATGATGGAATTTTAGGTGGAGGACAACAGTATTTAATTGAATCCCTTCCAGAGGATGATGCCAAGAAAGGATGGATGGTCATACCCGAAGTCAAAGACTGGAGGGACCACCGGGGCCAAACCTTTCAAGTCATGGTGCAAAACCTAACTCCCACTGAAATTCGTATAGACTGGGGTCAACAGCTGGGAGTGATCCATCTGCTAGATCAAATATCCTCTGTTATGCCAGTAAAGGCTGAAGTGGGGAATACAGGACTCTCATAGACTTTGACCTACAGGATTCTTCCCTGTCCCAGAAACGGAAGGATAGTCTCAGAAACAAGCTACAAGCAAGAGAAACAGTATTCTCTAAAGAAGAGATGGATGTAAGCTGTGCAAAACGTGCCATCTATGCCATTAGATTATCCAACAATATGCCCTTTCGTGAGAGATCTCGAAGCATTCCACCTCGTGACATAGAAGATGTCAGGGATATTCTCCATCAGATGGAAGGGACGGGGATCATCACAGAGTCTCATAACACTATGCCTCCCCAATTGTAATAGTACAAAAGAAAAATGGAGCTGTCTGACTTGCATAGATTACAGGACATTAAACAAGCTTACCATACCAGACCAGTATACATTGCCCCGTATTGAAGATCTGTTGAATGCCCTGTCTGGGAGCCAGTGGTTCAGTGTACTTGATCTGAGGTCTGGATGTTACCAGGTGCCCATGTAGACAGCGGGTCAGGAGAAGACCGCCTTTATCTGCCCTTTGGGATTCTACCAATTCACACGGATGCCCCAAGGGATCACTGGAGCCCCAGCCACTTTCCAACGTCTCATGGAGAGAACCATTGGAGATATGGATCCTCAAGAATGGCTGGTACACTTGGATGATCTTATAGTGTTTGGAAAGACTCCAGAGGAACATGAGTACAGATTATTGAAAGTCTTGGATAGACTTCAAGCAGAGGGATTAAAACTGTCCTTAGACAAGCGCAAGTTTGCCAGAAGCTCTGTCACCTACGTAGGGCAAAAAGTTTCTGCCCAGGGAGTCGCTATGGACCCGGCCAAGATACAGGCTATAGTGAACTGGCCCAAGCCTGATAATGTCTGAGAACTAAGTGCATTCCTCCAATTCTGTGGGTATTATCGCAGGTTTGTGGAGGGGTACTCCAAGATAGCCCATGAACTCCATAACCTCCTTAAAATCTCCCCAGGATGAGAAGGTTCTAAGATACTGCATCCTAAAGATTAACTTGGGGAGAAATGGACTACTGGGTGTGATGGCTTATGCCAACCCATAAAGGTTATATGTGCTCCATGTGGATACTAGTCTGGAGGGCTTAGGTGGTGTACTACACTAGAGTTATCCTGAGGGACTGAGACCAGTTGCTTACATTAGTAGAAGCCTCACGGGAAGTGAGAAGAACTACTCGGCCCACAAGCTAGAGTTTCTGGCCCTTAAATGGGCAATAGTCGACAAACTTCATGATTGCCTGTATGGAACAGAGTTTTAAGTGAGGACAGATAACAATTCCCTCACTTACATACAGACTACAGCTAAATTGGATGCCACAGGACACCGGTGGTTGGCGGCATTATCTAATTACCATTTCAACTTGAAGTACAAACCAGGCCCCAAAAATGTCAGTGCTGATGCACTATCATGTCAGCCTGGACTTCCCCCTCACCAAGAGGAAGAGGAGTGGGAAGAGGTCCCTGGCCCAGGAGATGATATAATGCTAGAGTAAAATATAGAGAGATAAAGCCCAGGGACAAAGTTCTCCTCCTAAACCTGGGAGTACCGGGAAAACAAAAGCTTGCAGATAGATGGAAAGACATTGTGTTTTAAGTGGTGTCCGAGTTACCAGGAATTCCTTTTTACAGGATCAAAGAGCCAGAGGGTCGCATCAAGGCCTGGCACAGGAATCACCTGTTACCAGTGCGCTACTCCCAAGATGAAGAGAGTGAGGAAAGAGTCTCAGCACCTGTGAACGAAACAGAAGAGATGGTACGAGACAGTCATGAAGAAGGAGCTGAAGAAGAGATCCCAGAATCCGCTGATCCCAGTGATGAGTGGTGGATGCTCAAGAAGGCCCCTCAGCAGTTGCCTCCCTTTCCTTCCCTAGCCTCCTCTAAATTGGGTCCCAACAGCCCCAGTTTTGTGCCTGAGATTCCAGAAAGAGACTCCTGTATCATGGGAAAGCCAGGGCCTCAAGCCTCTGGTGATCTCCCCAACCAAGTGGCAGGAGCTGAAGACTCCCAGGTACACCATGGACTTCCTCAAAGAGAACTGAGACAGAGTACTAGAGTACAGAAATCTCCCAGACTTCTTACTTATGATCAAGTTGGGGAACCCAGTTATCTCTCAATGCCCCAGGTACACTCTAAAATGGTTAATTTTCTGTATGCCATTACAGAAATGATGAATGTTGAATCCCCCTCTGGATTAGAGTAGATTGCAAGACACTTGTCTAGATAGAACTGTTAGTGCATGATTATATTTATGTGTTATATTTTTTTATTTTATATATTTTATTTTCAATTTGCTTTCTGGTCAGACCTTGCCAGTGGTGAACTTGACTGCAAAGGATGTTGGTCATGTGACTAATCCAGCCAACAGGAAGAGCCCTAGGCTGGAACTCTCCAGAACAGTGTGAGAGACAGATGGAGAAGGATTGGCTGCAGCAGTGAAGGTGTGTGTGAGGCCTAAATCTACTGATCCAGTGTGCGCTGCTGTGCTGATCCAGTGAAAGAGCTGTGGAGCAGGATGCAGATACAGCAAATGGCTGACAGCCCCTGGAGCTTTTATTCTGTTCTGTGAAGCTGAGTGGTAAGAAGTACCTACTCCTCCTGTCCCACTGACAGGGCAGTCTTTCCATCACTGACACTAATTAAATGTATCACAGACACTTCCTGTGGATATTAGCTGCTTAAAAGTTGTGGATTTCCTTAAAGGGCCCCAACACTTCTGTGCATCAACTGGTACCCTTCAGCCATTAGCGTGAAGCCGGAGGGTGGGTCTGCAGGTGGTTTGGGGAGGGTGCTGGGTCTGGTTAGATAGATTTAGTTGTGTTAGTCAGTCACTGTATTACCTGCCTTACTCTATTCTTTTAATACATGTTTATATTGTTTTGACTGTTCTTGCTGTGTGCTGTAATTATTTACTATGTTCCTGCCTGGAAAACCTGTCCATGTCCTGGATGTCCAGTCAGGTGGAGGAACTGCCAACAGTATGTATCCCAACTCCCACAAAAAGGAGGCTCAGGATCCCCTTGTAAAGCAGGAAGATGTAACCACGGATAAGGGGCTCAAGGGTATCAGCCTCTTGGAGCGGAAGTCCGTTACATAAACAATGAGTAGATAGCCAGGGTTAGGGAGGTATGGGGGGCGCTATTATATGGGAGGGAGGGGGGCCCCAAATTGGTACCTTGCCTAGGGCCCCGTGGAGTGTTAAAGGGATAGTAATACTTTGTTTTATCTTTATTTTATTTTGTAGGCATTAAAAAAACATAAAGAACGATATAAGTCTTATCTGTCAAACCTTCATGGCTTGAGAGATATTCACAAGCAGTTTCCCCTCACTGATCAAAATGGTCAAGTCTGCCATTTAGCTGTCACATCAGCCGGTGACTCTTCAGCAGAGTCGAGATCGCAAAATATAAAAATAACTATTTCATTGGAAGGGTCTAAAAAGTGTGCTTGCAGACCAGGCACACTTTGTAGACTATTCGAATTAAGTAGTTCTTCTTAAAACTCGCGATCTTGGCTCTGCTGTAGAGCCACAGCCTGTCCGCGGACTGAATTCCAAATCTGACAACTAGATGGCAGACTTGACCATTTTGGTCAGTGAGGGGAAACTTTGCTTGTGAATATCTCTTAAACCATAAAGGTTTGAGAGATAAGACTTATATCATTCTTCATGTTTTTTTAATGCCTACAAAATAAACTATAGATAAAACGAAGTATTACTAGTCCTCTAATCCGGCTCTGCATCTGCCAAACATTTTTCTACAAAAAGAACTGTTAAAATTATTATAATGCAGGTTAGTTTGTAAGCAGTACAGCTTAGTAAACTTTGATAAATACAGTTAAAGAGGTGTATTCTGGAACAAACCAACTTCACCATAGGGTAGAAATGAATACTTAGCAATTTCTCATTGATTTAAAAGGAGCTTTAATACCCTTGATTTCTATGGTCTCCAAAGCATCGCTTTGCAACATCCTGGAGATCTCTCTTTCATTCAAGTGGATAAAAGCCCCAGTTTAAATGCCCCCCGTGGTGCAGTTACTTTGCTCTAAAATTTTACCTCTTTAGCATGATGACTAAGGCCCATTATGTGTTCTTTTTTTATAGAAATGTGTTTTAAATTCAGTGGAGTCTTCTTTTTTAATCAGTTTGTTAAATGTGGTCAGTTATTATAAACAAATTGAATGAAGTTGTATTTTTCTGTTTTTGGCTATTAAATTAGATTCCCTTTCAAAGTTCATGTTTCAAAACATTGAATGAAATCTGATGGTTTCACACTTTCACAGAAAATAGTAATGCTGCAAGACTCCAGCTTGAAGAAAATGGATCATATACACAGACAAAGATTATGAGGACACATAAAAACCAACTGGCAGACCCAGGGCTGGATTCTGTTGCAGGTGCTAATTTTATCACTGCTTTTATCCCAAGGTTTCCCCATAGACTTCATTAGAAAAATGTTTGATAAAACGGATGTTAACGTTTATCACCTGCAATAGACTCCAGCCCCTAGTCTACCAGTTTCCTATCTAATTAAAATGCATGATTTCAAATATTTTGCAGAACAGACTTATGTCTATCCCATGCATTGTCTAATTCCCTTACCATATTAGCACTTACCACTTCCACTGGGTGGCTATCCCATGAATCTATTAACCTTTACAAACCCTGCCATGTTTTAATGGATCTTCTTTGACCTGTATCGAATTTATTAATGTCCTCTTGGGGATATTAGGGTAATGTACTAATATGATACCAAAGTAAAGTAGGAGGCAGAACTACATTTTGTGTGCTATGCCCCTATCAATCAATGCCTTATGAACTCTACTATGCTTCAGTAGTACAGAGAGACAAGGGCCCTCCTGCACCTCTGGTAGTTGTCTTGTGAGTAAGCTCTGCCAAGAAAATTAAAGTACATGTGCAATGTGAGCGCTGCGTCTGCTGAACATAGTAGCTGAACAAACAAGAAATGCATTAGTAGCCAACTCCCACACATCTGACCCAGGATCTCTTTCCTTCTTATACAAGGGCCCCATGTTTCCCCTTAACCCTCTCAGTGCCAGAAGGGTAAGCAGTGGTCCTGTTTACCAGTGATTTTTGGAGTGATATTAGTATCTGTCTGGGGCAAATGTTCTCTTCCTGCTGTTAATACATCTTCTATACAGAGGATAATGTTAACTTTTCCTACTGCTTTACTGTATTGCTTGCATACATTCAAATGTTCTGAAATTTCAACTACCTTGTCTCTTTCATCTATTGTTCATGTCAGCAAAGTACCATATACGCCTATATACATACCTGGGAACCTTCAAAATAAGCTGACTCTGAGATTTTTTAAATATTAATTCTTAAGGTCACACACAGTGTAGATTGTAAGATATAGGTCCCTACTTGTTGTAACTCAGAGGTGCTGCAGTCCACCAAGAAAACTTTACATGCTATAATTTAGAGCTCATTCACTGTATGGACGCATTCACACAGCAAGAAGTATTTTTGCCAACTTTCAGGTATAAATGGCGTCAACTTAAGGACTAGGGGTGGCATATAAGAATGTTGAATCAATCAATTGGTGCATGTCATGTAATAGGTAAAACTGCACTGCTATACCCAAAAAATATCTCCTTTTACCCTTAAACACAAAGATTTCATTGAAAACCCTGAGTCTCAGGGTCAAACCCTGAGTGTTCCCAGGTTATAGTCTAGCTCTGAGATTTGTGTCCTAAAAGCCTTATGGTGTACTTTGCAACATTAAAGGGATAGTAATACTTTAAAATGTAATAAATATATGTTGTAGGGTTTATCCCCCCGAGTAAAACAAGAGTACTCTCACTGCTGAGAGATATTTTATTAAAAAATTATAACAGCTCAAACTTGAATTTTTTAGGTGCAATATGACGGTGGCCTGAAAATATATAGTGGCGCTGTTGCTACACCATCCTATGGACTGCTCTGGTCCGTAGACCATAATATTGCACCTAAAAAATTCAAGTCTGAGCTGTTTTTTTTAATAAAATATATATCTGCACTGGGAGTACCCTTGTTTTATTCGGGAACATAAACCCTACAACATATATTTTTTTACATCTTAAGTAATACTATCCCTTTAAACTTTACATACAATACCTTGTCAATTCCTCTGGTTTTCCTAAATCAAAATAAAAAAGTGGACCAAACCTGGGACCAACTTACTGCAACATTGTTGACAAATAAAATGTCCTACATTCCCACTGAATTTAACAAATCCATTGAATGCTATATAAGTCTCAATGCATTAGAGGATTCCCTAGCACTGAAGAGGTTACAGCAACAGTCCTCCTTTTCGACTTTACATATTCTGCAAGTGTATAATATGTAAAGTCAAATTGCCTATACGTTTTATTCATTTACTTTTTTAATCCTCAACTTTTCTTACACTTTAATATCGCTGGCAGGAAGCTATCTGGATTTGTTTCCAGAAGGTTTTTTCTGTGGGTCTGTGAAAGCAAAGAGCTAACCATGAGTGAAACCATGTAGAAAAGCCTGTTTCTACAGCACAGAGAGCACTCACTGCTGCAGGGAGACTGTAACGTTGTATACATACCTTTGCTTTCACACTCCCTGACTGAAAGAAATCTGAAAACATGAATCCAGGTAGCTCAATTTCAGGAATAGGAAAGTGTAAAAAAAAAAAAAAAAAAAGGAAAAAGTTAAGGTAAAAATCAATTATAAAAAGTATAGTCAATTTGGCTTTACATAATATGATCTTGCAGAATATTTAGTCAAAAAGAAGGTTAATTATTTCTTTAAATGCCTACTTTTAACTCAATGGAAATTTTAATTACATGTAGTGCATCTGGTTTGCCCCAAAATCTCTAACTTTTGTCTCTACAAATGAGCCCCAGCATGCCTTTTGAAATGGGAGCTTTTTATTTCCAATGCTCAGAGACATCTCTTGTATCAAATAAATACAACCTGCATAAAGAACCTCACACGTGTCCAACTGTCAATGTGAATTTAGAGCTGTGAGCTCTAGTTGGGTAATTGATTGGTATCTATACCCCAGAACCCCAGAACAAAAGGAGTCTGAAATACCATTCCCCTGGGCTACTCACATACCCTGCTGTTGGTTTCTGTCTGTGTCCTGATGTCCAGGGGTTTGTGTTTATATACAACCCACTACTTTGGCCATGATTCAATTGCAACCAGAAATATTTGCCAAATGGCTATTTTTTTTAGCTTCAAGGAATATTTTCACCTGCTCAATTCTGCAATCACATTCTGAACAAAGATCAAAATTTGATTGTCAAATTGTTTTTATTTTTTAATGCCCCATTGGAATCATTTTGGGGTGAAATAATTCTCCAAAACTACCCAAAGTGAAGTTAAGAAGCCCAGGGAAAGAGGCCAGATATTTCAGCTTTTTCTGAGTGTGGATCAAACAGGTCGGACATGGAGGGGGGGATAACAGCCTACCTGGTCACCTGTCTGCTTCACCCATTTACCAAAGCACCTTTCTTACATAACCGCCTCCCTCATTTAATCCCTCCATTGCTAGATTGCAGTGATTTTATTGTACCGGCAACAGAGGTGCTGATTTCCATCAAAAAATAAACAGATAAAAAATACACCCACCTTCACCACCACCAACCAACACCAATGCTCTGGCAAGGGGGTGGGGGTGTTAACCATCAGCTGGAAACACCCATAATCCAAAAACATGCTAACCCTTTATTTGCCATTGCAGCTAAAGTTTGTTAATTAATCAGTGTTAAATTTAATTACTCTCCTCCAACAAGTTTTTTACAGACAAATACCTACTTATATACATGATGGTCTCTCCGATTAGCAAATGACATTTCACGCTTGTGAAGTATACAGCTGCCTATACACAGCTCCTTCTTCCCAGTGCTGATGTTAATCCAATCAGTGCAACTACCCTTTCAGTTCCGGGTTTCTTTGTGTTGTAGACACAAAAAACTAAATCAGGTGCATGGAGCTGTTGTAAATTAGTGTCTTAGTTTACAGAACATATTATATATACTATTTCCCAAATATTGAGTGCACCTAATTCTATTTGGTTTTCTAGACTTAGCAGCCCTAAACTGCTCAGCCAGAGAAGCCCTGACCAGCCACACAAATGGACCTTGCAAAGGCCATCTTACTACAATGTGATCACAAACTGGCCATTTGACATTTTTATCTATATTGAATTGCCATGTTTGCTATACATTTGGTCCCTAATGTAACTGCAAGAGCCAGCCAAATTCCCCATTTGCTGTAATGGAATCCAGCTCTTTGCTTTAGTATGATATTACCAAGATCCCGAGCAGATAGAATGCTAAAATTACACTCCTTGTGCTTACAAAAACAAAGGCGTAAATTAAAAAGATTCATAGTGTGAGGGAAGAAAGAGAAGGAAATGAAAAGGCTGCAGTGGAATGACTGTGACTCATGTGCCCCATTACCCAAGAAATTAGTTTAGCCACTTCGTTATATACAAATCTAATAAGATGTTAGGCCTCTAGAGATTATCTGGATACAACTTCCCAGGTTCAGCAATGGAATTGAGTTAATGTATTAGGGCAATTTGTAATCCTGCTTTACAAGGACAATCTTTATTATCTGGCAGCTTCTCTGATAACTAAAAAACTACAACCCACAATAAGAAATCCCAATTAGAACTGAAATATAATTTCTGAAATCTGGCTCTATGCCCAGACAGAATATCCCAGAAGTGTCAGAGAGACATATAGAGAGGAAGTAAGAAATAGAGACATTGAATACAAGAGAGCAAAAGAGAGTGCTCAAGACCATGTGTTAGACAAAGTGCACTAGGAAAGGAAGTGAGAGACAGTATGCAAGAAAAAATGCAAAACGAGAAAGAACAAGAGAGTGACAGCAATAAAAAGTGATTAACAGCAAGAAAGCGAAAGCAAAAGGGGATAAGGAGGGCAAAAGAAAGCAGGAGAGAGAAACTGATAGCAAGATGACAGCAACAGTTAGTGAAAAAATGGTAGATGGAGAGGGAGAGAGCTCAAAGGAGAGCAGGAACAGAAAAAAGAGAAGGTATACAGAAGAGAGTGAGATTCATATTGTGTGAAATAAAGCAAGCGTGTACAAGGAAAGCTTAAAGGGATAGTATTACTTCAAAATTACTATCCCTCATATTGTAGCCCTTAATAAACTGAGTTAAATGACACCAGCGGCATCTCTCAAACCTTTATGGTTTAAGAGATAGCCGCTTTCAAAGTTTCCTCTCCCCTGCTGTCAGTGTTCTGCTGCCAGCAGGGGAATCCGGTCCCGGGACAGGGGAAGACTCTTAAACAGAGCCGATATCTCGTTATGGAAGGAAAAATGATTCATTGAAACCAAGCACACGTAGAAGACTGTTTCAATGAATCATTTTTCCTTCCATAACGAGATATCGGCTGCCAGCAGGGGAGAAGAAACTTTGAAATCGGCTATCTCTTAAACCATAAAGGTTTGAGAGATGCCACTAGTGTCATTTAATTCAGTTTATTAAGGGCTACAATATGAGGGAGACTAATTTTGAAGTAATACTATCCCATTAAGCAACAAGATAGGAGAAGAGACAGCACGATCAACAAAAGAGCATGAGAGAGAGACAGACTAAAACGGTGACAGCAAGAGGGCAGCATGAGTGAGTGAGATAGTGACAGAGATGGTGAGAGAGACACAATGAGAGACTACGCTAGCATATATAATCATATCTACACCACTTGTGACAAGGGAATGGCAGTGGAGATGTGTATCTGCATTTTGCAGTGTTTCTTTCATCTTGTTTAATACTATGTACTAACAAGGTGCCGTGGGAACCAGCATAGCTTTACACTATTTCCCTGTATATGCTAAAGGAGAGGCATTCAGGGCTTGCTCAGATAAATGTCTGAATGGCAACAGTGTGTGATCATACACTTTAGTGCATATCCTGAAGTTCAGCTGCCTGAGATAGGGGCCAAAGCCAAAGAAGTTGCACTGGTGGATTTGTTCATTCTCATCATCATCTCTTATAGGAAATAGGAACATTAATAGTGGCCATCAGGAATTTCTGATGATGGTAATATAAGTGAGTGATTATTATTAGAAAGTGTTAGGGTTCATTTAAAGGGTCAGTAATGTCTAGATAAAAGTATTATAATTTCATAAGTTGGATCTGATTGTGACAGTGGGCTTGTTGTATGGGAATTCCATCCATGTTTGCCTGATACCATCAACAAAAGATAAGCTTCATCTACAGAACTCTATTAAAGGCATCTTTCAGATCAGCCCTAATTATATGGTAATAGTAAATAGTCAATGATTTTGTATATACTGCAGATCTGCAGTATATATACCAAGCACTAAAAGCAAAAAATATTAATTTGAACAGAGCAGAATTTCCTCCAAGGCGCCACTACCAGTGAAGAAGTTTGCCCACTTATATCCTAGAACACTAAAATGTAACTTTTATCGTGAATTTACTTTATTAAGTGTATAGGGTATTTTATTTAACCCTTTGAGTGCCTCTGGCGCTGAGAGGGTTAAAATAATCCTGGGAATTTAACTTCATCTAGTAGCCACCTCATTTAAAAACATATGTTATGTAGAGTTGTGTGAGCTAAAGAGTTTACAACTAAATACTACTCATATGCAGGTTCCTGTCTCACTTGTAACTATTATTGCTGTTTAGGCCAGACATGTAGCCAAACCCTAAATGAAAGAGTTATAAATAAGTCCCTAGAACTCCAATTAGAGGTTGAGTACTAATCCCTTGAAGGCACTGGATCCCCAGAGGCCACTGTAATTAAACCCTGTGTCACATCAGAGATCCAAGATTGGAAAAGAGAAAATATCTAAGTGGTGAGGCAGCTAGATACGAGTATTTATCAGCTTAAGCTGTAACAATCACTTGCCTATATGCCCTTATTCACCCTATGTCTTTCACAACTCTGAGTAATGACTTCCACTATGGATTACATAGCAGCTACTGAAGAAGCAATAGGGTAAATAAGGGCATATGGAGCAATGGTTGTCCGAAATGATCTTATAACTTCTTTTACTTAGGTGCCTTAACCCCATATATACTTTCCAGCAGTTTGTAGCAGTGAAAATATCACTTGATCAGATAGATGTTTAGAAAAAAAAGACGATGTTACTGTTTAAAGGCTAACTTCCACATTATAAAAAGGGTGATACTATGTGAGCAAATTTAGGCTTAGATTACATTGCAGTTGTTACATGTTGTTATTTATTTAATCCCATATTTAATCTCATAGGGGCCTATTGAAGTCTATGGGGAAATTTGCAGCTAAAACCAGTGACAAAATTATCAACTGAAGTGAATTCCAGGGCTTAGTATCTAGCCAGGTGCCAGTGGAGTAACAATAGGGGTCGCACCTGTGACCATGCCTGTCATTCCAGGGGCCCGGCTGCCCCCTGCAACCACCCGCTCGGCTCCTGCAACAAGAGGTCTGTGCCTTCTTCAGGACACAGACCTCTAGCAGCTGAAATCCCTCTTCAGCTCTCTAGTAATGCAGAGCGCTGGGAGATTACTTCATCTCCCAGTGCTCTGCATTACTGAAGAGAGGACTGCATGGCAGCTCCATCAGTTAATAGAGGTCTGTGCAGAAGTAGGCACAGACCTCTCCTGCCATGCCGCTGGATGGACACTGGGGGGTCAATAGGGGTAATGTGGAGGTGGAGATTGGGGGCAATATGGAGGTGGACATTGGGAGCAATATGGAGATTGGGGGCAATGTGGAGGTGGACATTGGGGGAATGAGGAGATTGGGGGCAATTTGGAGGCAATGTGGAGATTGGGGACAATGGAGAGGCAATGAAGAGATTAGGGGCAATCCAGGGCAATGAGCAGGTGGCCAGTGGGGGGGCAATGTGGAGATGGCGAATGAAGGTGGCCAATAGGGGAGGCAATGTGGAGATGGCAAATGCAGGGGCAATGTGGTCAGATGGGGGCCCATGGCAATTTTTGCACCAGGGCCTGGTGGCTTCTAGTTATGCCTCTGCCAGGTGCTGTACTAGGAAGTCCAATATTAAATAGTTAGGTTGAAAAACACATATGTTCATACCACATGTCAGAAAAGGAAAATAAACTAAACAATCATTCCCAACACCAAGATGGGTGTTTAACTATTTACCACAAATACCTCCTATTTAATCTTTTGATTTATAGGGCTTTATGCACAAAAAAAAGAGGAGTAATTCTGGGTCAAACCAACAGCACAGTAGAAAACAAATACAAATTAACAAAATTCCTATTGATTTCAAAGGGTTATTTAACTCCTTCAATAATGGATATGTCTCTGAGCCGTCTATCATTCAAGGACTTAAAACCACAGTTAAATGAATGTGGATTTATATTTCTCCACTATAGTACACTTGGATTCATCCAGAATGTTACCTTCTGATAGAAATGCATTAAATCCTCTCTTAACTTTGTTTTATCTTCCATTACTATACCCCATGGTAGTGAATTCCCCAATTTAACAGGTTGTACAGTGAAGAACCCCCAGTTCTGAGGAAATGTAAACCTAATGGTACTTTTGGGGACCAAAAAGCTGAAAATGTACCCATGTGGCTGTCTGGCTAAACATGTGATGAACTGACAGTGAGAGATGTGTTTGTTTTGCAGTTCATTTTCAATATGCTGGACATGCAGACCTCAACAGCCATCATTTAATACCTAGAATTACTGCCTGTTGGAGTTGCAGCTCAGCCTAATGAACCTGAACTTCAAGACTAACAAGGTTTGCGGTTTGGTTTCATCACATGATCAGCTAGTAAGCCAATTTTCCAAACCTGAATCAGCTGTCTAACTATCTGGGGAAATGAAACTTCAGCTAGCTTGGCAGGTCTGTTCCTAGGGGAGCAACTCTTCTTAAACATGCATATTAGACACTGATTTTGAGAAGTGTTTGTTTGATAATCTGTGTGCATATAGAAATATAATAGTTGAGTCAAGTGGATAACTAGAGCATACAGGCTAGGTAAAGTAATTGGCTAGGTAAAACAGATTTGGGCTCAAAGAAACAGGATAGGGGATAACTTTCAGAATTAGAGAACATGACTTCAATTGGGCTCTGAGGACCTAAGAAAACTATAATATATTGAATGGCAGCAGATAGCGCAGATATAAGAACATATCAAATTGTGAATTGTCTGAGAATTGGTAAATGGGACTAGCACTGGAAACGTTATCTGGATATTTGAAGATAAAGAATCAAAGCTGGAACTGGTACTACTAAATCCTGGAGAGGTCTCCAGCACCTTGCTAGTGCAGTTTCACTGATGGAATGGTCAATGTCTGAGGGGTACTGTGCTGGGGAACTAGGTAGTTGGTAGATGCCTTCAATTATGATTGGTTTTCACAAGAGAAGTTCAAATTTACCAGCTACGTATTCATATATAGTAGATGGATAATCTGTTTAATTAAGTTTAAAGGCACTTCCATGTAAATGATTATGCCTCCTCTTCTCTTTTCTTGACTTTTCTAAAACAGGTATCTGGTATTTTAGGATTTGGTAAGTATAAGGAATTTCTGTTTTTACACAAAACACCATGTATCCATTTTGGCAATAGGCAAAAAAATGTCCTTTATTAAAGGTGAAGGTATGTTTTGTTACAGTTTCAGGGACAGCATAGATTCAATGGGGGTTATGCACTAAGGTGTGATAAAGAGTTGATAAAGTGGGGATGACTTCTCCATTGTTACCACTTCTACAGTCCCTATGTTATTCTTTAGAGCCAATGTACTAAGATTTCTCCAGCTTTGGAGATCTTTGTGCATAGGGTCTATAGCATAACATAGGACCTGGAGAAGTGATATCATTGGAGAAGTAATTTCTGTTATACCACCTCTTTATCACGCTTAGTTCAAAACCCCCAATGTCATTTGCCAGAGCGAATAAACATTTAGTGAGCTGCTTAGTAAAACTTGCCTTGTTTGCTTTGATAACTGGAGCTGGTTTGTTGGTTTTTAGGACTCTCTACCAGCATTTAGAGGGTAGTGCTCAAGCATGCAGAAGTCCATGGTGTAGTAGTATGTTATGGAGTATGTTTGTGGGAATATAGGGAAAAAAACATGCTAAAACAGGGAGGGAGAATATAAATAGAATTAGTATGGTCATTTTGATATGTATCCCATGGATAAGAGGGAGTTGAAATAAGAGATAAAAAACAGGTGAAATACCAAACCTAACTGAGTTGCTTTGAAAGTCATTTTCATCTATTTCAAAAACTATATATTTTGGAAATATTAAGTAGAAACATATCCAAGGCAAACAGAGAGATGTACCCAGTGAGGATAGTCAGTAGATTCAAGTTTCTCTCTATTGAAGGCCTCTATACATATAGCTTTTTAAAGTTCCCTGCAGTGCAGCATCAATTAGTTAAAAGCCCCATTTTGATAAATGGGATTTTATCTCAGTCACTTTAACCCTCTGAATTCCAGAGCAATGTGTTAGACACTTCTCTGGTACTCAGAAGTTTAATTGATCTATCTATGTGCCTCAGTATGATGATTCTCTGGATACCAGTGGACCAAGGATTAGGTGTCAGACAGTGTATTATTCCCAAAAGCACAGATTATATATTATATACTAGTTGAAGAGCCCGTTACACGGGCCACAGTGCCACTGCCAGCCGGCAGCGGGGCAGTCATGCGCAATAGAGACTGCTCGCACTGCGGCTGATACAGAGCTGGACGCTCCACTCATCACGGGCAGTCTCTACTGCGCATGACTGCGTCGTTACACACGTTTTAGCAAATTATTATATAGGATATACAGCCTTATACACAAATGCAAGGTTACACAGACAAGTATGGAGCTGTGAATTCTAAACATAACAAAAAGCGTGTGCATGGATTCATCAGCAGACAAAGGTCTATGACATCGTTGACCTGAAATGGAAATGGGCAGCTCACAAAGCAACAAGACACGACGGTAGATGGACTAAACACATTTTGGAGTGGATTCCACTTGATACTAAAGCTCAAGAAGAAGAACAAAGACAAGATGGGTAGATGAAATTACCAAATTTGTCGGTACACAGTGGCAACAAAATGCACGGGAATGAAGTTGACACAAACAAACATACACACACACATACGTGTAACTTAGCAGCTAATGTTAGAGGGAAATGTCGAGTTTGCCATGCCTGGTTTATGAGATATTTAGCTTTATTTGTTTGTCAGTTCATGCAGATTAGACAGTACAAGATGGCATGCCATCTAGATGTTACTATTTAAGCAACTTGAATTTTCTGTAAGCTCCCTCTCTCTCACACCTGTCATACCCTGCTGATAATTTGCATAAACTAATGAACAGAACTCCTTGGATGTCACAAACATTCGTAATGCATTGCTTCTTAATGTGTCGGAGATGTATGTAGAATCCAAGGGGTTAAATAAAAAAAAAAAACTTTGATTTGACTAGAGGAACATTAAGAGACGATCTTTATACAAGGCTGATGAAAACAAGTATCAGGTGAACAGAATATCAATCAGAAAAAGCTAGACCAAAAACCTACATGTCTACATGAAACCTAGGGCTTCAGTAAAAACATCAGGAGCTCAGTGGGATGTCAGTAATGCTGAAAACACAGAGTTCAGAGATCAAATCCCAAATGATCTTCCCAGGTGTGATCTTTGCACTTAATAGTGATGAACTGTATGTGAGGCCCCAGGAAGTCTTTATACTTAGAATTTCAGCATTTGAATAAAAACATTATATGAACACACAAGATAAAAAAGATATGGCATAACTTAAACCATTCTATAGAACACATAAGGGCTCCTGGCACAAAGAATGTTTACATACTGATATAATCATCTCATCGGTACATTGCTAGCCAACCATTCTAATTGTCCTACTCCAGGGAACAGCTGAAAGAACAGCTAGACCCCACAAATAATTATTAATGTCTTCATCTCTTAATTTTAACATTTGTTCATTTAAGCAATTATAATTTTCCATTGTAATCTTAGAAAACAAAATGTATACAGGGACTATGTTTTATTATATGGTCCCTTTCCATCTATGGCTTGAGTGAGTTAATGTGTTCCTTCCCATTTGAACCTGCCACCACCTTGGAAACGTCATTATGTTTCCTATTCACTGGCCCAGCCACCCAATTTCTTTGTTGAGTTACTGGTCTCTTCCTGGAGAGTCTGCAACTTGCTTTGGCAGATGTAGGAGGAAAAATGATATCACAAATAGTAGAAACACAAGCTTGCTTCTCTTGATTACCAGAGGTTGGTGTACTAAAAAGAACTGGAGCAAACCAACTGCACTATATCGGACATTTATAGATTTAAAATGGGGCTTTTAACCCCTTGAATGCTAAGAGAGCATTCCAATGCATTCAAGGGTTTACAAGCCCCATTTAAATCAATATGGATTTTTATTTTCACACATATGGTGGAGGTTATCCCAGAATTAGGCCAGTTCTTCTCAGGACACCAACCTCCCTTTGACTACTGAGGATTTACAAAAAGGAAAGTTTACTGCACACTCTCAGATACGTGAACATTATATATATGAAAAAACTATTTCAACATTATTATCTCTTTGTCTTATTAAAAAAAGTTTTGGATTTCCGATTGGAAAGTCATTTAAAGGGATGGTAATGTTTCACAAAAACAGCAGCTCCAATTAATCTTCATAGTATTTTAGCCATAGTGAGGGTTATTTCAATACTGTCAGAGTTGTAGTTCAAGAGTAATTGAATGATAAAGTATCCCCTTCCTGCCCATTTTACAGATATAACACTGCTCACCTTAGGGCAGCAAGACTGTCTGGATGGATCGCAGAAAGGGACAATCTTCAACAGGGACGTGCCCAGACATTTTGGGGGGCAGGGGCTCAAATGAAAAAAAGGGCCCAGGGGTGTGGAAATTTAAAAAAAAACTACTTGTCCAAGGGACTGAAACAGGAGCCCAATCCACTTGTCCCTCATGACAATCTACTTGTCCTAAACAGGCATGTGCTAGCAGACAGATACGCACTCAAAGAGATATCCCAATGTACCTTCACACACATACATGTTAAAATGTTCAAAACGGCGCCCAAAGACCGACGTCGGCAAGTTGAATTGCTTCCGCTCAAGTGGAAACAATCAAGGAAGTGAAATCAATCACCTAGAGACATAAACATCCTCTCCCACATACTAATGTCAAAAGTTGTTAACCTAAGACAAAGTTAAAAAATCAAAAACATATGTACAAAAAGGAAACACAGCCTACCACCTCATATCAACATAGACTCCACCTCCAGACCCTGCCCGCCCCGTGTCCACGTCCACACCCTGCCCACCGTGTCCACCTCCACACCCTGCCCACTGTGTCCACCTTCACACCGTGTCTACACCCTGTGTCCACCTCCACACCCTGTGTCCACCTCCAAACCCTGTGTCCACCCCACACCCTGTGTCCACCTCCACACCCTGCGTCCACCTCCACATCCTGCCCACACTGTGTCCACCTCCACACCCTGTGTCCACCTCCACACCGTGTCCACCTCCACACCTGTGTCCACCTCCACACCCTGTGTCCACCTCCAAAACTTGCCCACACCATGTGTCGACATCCCACCTCCACATCCTACCCACACCATGTGTCCACCTCCACATCCTGCCCACACTGTGTCCACCTCCACACCCTGTGTTCACCTTCACACCCTGCCCACACCATGTGTCCACCTCCACATCCTGCCCACACCATGTGTCCACCTCCACATCCTGCCCACACTGGGTCCACCTCCACTCCCTGTGTCCACCTCCACACCCTGTGTCCACCTCCACAACCTGTGTTCACCTCCACACCCTGCCCACACCATGTGTCCACATCCTGCCCACACCATGAGTCCACCTCCACATCCTGCCCACATCATGTGTCCACATCCTGCCCACACTGTGTCCACCTCCACATCCTGTGTCCACCTCCACACCCTGTGTCCAGCTCCAAACCGTGCCCACCCTGTGTCCAGCTCCACACAGTGCCCACCCTGTGTCCAGCTCCACACCCTGCCCAGATGTGTCCAGCTCCACACCCTGCCCAGCTGTGTCCAGCTCCACACTCTGCCCAGCTGTGTCCATCTCCACACTCTGCCCAGCTGTGTCCATCTCCACACTCTGCCCAGCTGTGTCCATCTCCACACCCTACCCAGCTATGGCCATCTCTACACCCTGCGTCCACCTCCACACCCTGCCCATCCTGTGCTGCCCACCTCCACACCCTGCCCACCTGTGTCCATCTCCACACCCTGCCCAGCTGTGTCCACCTCCACACCCTGTGTCCACCCTGCTAACACTGGCACTCAGACCAGTGCTTACCTCAATGAAGCCTCTTCCACTGACACTGTGCTGCCGCCGGCCTCCCTCTCAGCGGCTGAGCCTGGAGGACCTTATTAATGTTAGTGCCCCAAAAACTGCTGGAGAATTGGCTTGGCGCGCTCTGTTCAACTGCGTGCCAAGCATTTTTGTTGGCCCAAACAGACGCGCACACGCATGCACAGTTAGCAATTATAATACCTTTGCATAGAGCAGCAGCATAGGGGAGCCCTGGCGATGCGAGTTAAAAAAAAATAAATAAATGAAATTTGCAGCTTTGTCGGTCCGGCTCTGCTTGCCCGAAGCAGGGCTAAATATGATTACAAATGTAATTGCCCGGTGCCCGGAACTACATGTCCGGGCGATATAAATTCCACAACCCTGCAGGGCACTTCTCATAATTATTTATTTATTTAATTTTTTTTGTTAAAAGGGCACTTTGGACAAAAAGGGCAGGTGCTCAAGCCCCCCTTGATGTCTATGTGTGCACGTGCCTGATCTTCAGTGAGCATAAGTAAAATCTGTCAAGGGGGGCAGGGTGTTCCTTATGCTCACAGTGAAAAGATTGCCTATTGCTGTGAGCTGTCTGGTCCTAGGACCAAATTCCACATCTGAGGGGAGGTGTCTTACACTAGGCAAAAGGGGAGGAAGGGGGATACTTTATCATTCAGTTACTCTTGAACTACAACTCTGACAGTATTGAAATAACACTCTCCATGGTCTAAATACTATGAAGATGAACTGGAGCTGCTGTTTTCGTGAAACATTACTATCCCTTTAAATACAAGTTTATAAAAAGCATGTTAGAAGTGATAATCTAACATCCTGGTGGTGAGGCTCTCTGGTTAGAAGAGGGAAGGTTAATGCTAGTCTTACAACAGCTAGATTGCCTAGGTTGCCTACCCTTGCTTCAGTGCATACCTGCATACATACTCCAACATCATCATCATTAACACACTAATACGAGCAGCCCAGAACTCCACCCCTATAGCATGTGAATGAATGAATGAATGAATGTATTTAGCTTCACCAGTGTATGCAGCACTTTACAATTGAAGGATTTGGACAATACAGGGTAACAAGTGCTTAGCAAAGTGAAACATTGGAAGTGGGTCGCTACAAGAAAGTTTACAATCTGAAGTGGTAAAGGGAGGCTTACATAATACACAAGGGTGAAGTGCTGAATACAGTGTTTGAGTTCTGGTCGAGATAGGGGAACATAAGAGCCTTGGATGTACAAAGTCAGTGCTTTCTAGCTGGTTGAAGCCTTGTTGTGGAGTGTAATCTTAAATGAGATTTCACAGCCGCAAGAGAAGTGCAGTGGCTCAGGCTGGGAGGTAGAACATTTCACAGATAAGGAGCAATGAGGGAAAAGGGCAGGGAAGGGTTGGCAATGTGTGGTCTAAGAGGCAAATAGAATCAAGTGGCCCACTTCTACTATCATTCCAGATCACTGTCCCACTCCCCTCCCTTTTGTTAATTTTAACATTGGCATTAATGCTGTTAAGTAAGGCAACTGAACCTGCATAAATTACAAATGAAATGACTGTGTACTAGTGCTAACAGGGAGCTTACAAGTTAAGTAAAGCTACACTAGTGATAGCATAGATGTTATAAGGGAAATGGTTATGCTATTAGTGTAGCACAATATAGATTGTAGCTCTGTGGTATCATTTGTGTAGTTCCATTTCAATTGTAAGCTCTGTGGTATCACTAGTGTAGCTCCATTTAGCAGTAAGGGGGTGACTGAGAGAGTCTGAGAGAGGCAGTGGCCCACCAGATCAGAAAAGCCCAGGGGAAAATTGCCCCCCTTCCCCCTAGTCAGCCCTCCCTTGGAAAAAGGTTTGATACAAGAGAGAGCTGCAGAAACAAAACAAGCTGTAAAAAGAATGTTGTTGGTTGATTGCAACTGGTAGAATGGGTTATAGCAGGAGATCAGGGCAGAAATGTAGAAAGGAGTAGAGGAGAGAAGGGTCTTGAATGAGAGAAGCAGTACTTTATAAGATATACAGAGTCTGATAGGCAGACATTGGAGTGATTGGAGGAGGAGGGGGTAGCAACAAACCTATGTAACAGTAAGGCTACTCATGCTGCAGAATTCTGTATAAACTGAAGTGTATGGAGTTGGGAGGCAGGAAGAAAAACAGAGGAGAAGATTACAGTAGTCCATATGGGATAGGAAAAATGCTTATATGAGAATTTTAGCAGTGAACGAACAGTGGAAGGGATGATTTTTTACTATTTTACACAAAAGAAAGTAGATTGATTTGGCAATGTGACCACGGCATCAATTAGCACCCCTAGTATCCTTGCTTCAGATACTGCATTTATGGTAGTGCCATTTACTGTCACGTGGAGGGGCACTACTGGGTCAAGTCTAGGTGGGATGAGGAGCAGCTCAGTTTTTGACATGCTGAGTTTGAGGTGCCTATGCGCCATCAAGTCTGTGATAGCCAAGAGGCAATCTGTGACTTCAGATTGAATATCAGGAGTCAGTTTTGGCACAGATAAATAAAACTTTGTGTCATCTGCATAGAGGTAACATTTGTGTCCAGATGAGTTAATATTTTCACAACATGTTATTGTGTATAGAGAGAACAGAAATGTTCTAGAACAGAACTTTGAGGAACACCAACAGAGAGGTGGACCGGAGAGGACAAAGATGGCAATGGAGACACTGACTGACCAGATAGCTAGGTAAGAGGACAGCTAGTTCAGGGTTAACTTATGGATGCCTAAGGAATGAAGAATTTGGAGGAGGATAGCATGACTGACAGTGTCAATAGAATCTGAGAGAACAACAGGATTTAGCAGGTTGTGTGTGTGTTAAGGAAGTCAAGCAGGTAGGAGTAGGCTAAGCATTCAAGAGCTTAGATGCAGCCAGTCGATAGCTAGAAGGTGTAGTGCTGTCAGTGGAATTGTTCTTGAGGATAGCTGTCACAATGGCTTGTGTGAAGTCATCAGGAAAAGCAGCAGAAGCAAAAGAAGGTGTTACTGGTAACAATGAGTCCAGCATGGCAGGAGGGGAATGCTGGAGGATCGGAGGGTATATACAAGGGGGATATTTTCCCAGATGGAATCTATCTTGGGTTTGAAGAAGTTGGAAAACTCTTGTGGTTGTATAGAATTTGGGAGGGAGGCAGATAGAGGGAGGAGTAGGGCGTCAAAGACAGAGAAGAAATGGCTGTTGGATGTATGACTGTTAAGGAAAATGTAGTCAATTTCCACAAAGCCTTGCTAGTACATTTTGGGAAATAAGGCACTAAGGTACGTAACTCCCTGTAATGACAGTACACTGCCACAATGACCACCCTCTTTATACAAGCAGGGCAAATAGGATACTTTTCTGTGTAGACTGTTTGGTACAAAACCGTCAAACAATTAAAGCACACCAAAAAGATTTTCAGAGCCTATTTCAGGGTATTCATTTTAGCTCCATTAGAGATGCTGTAACTTAGAAACATGGTCTTAACATTTATTGTAACACTAACCTTAAACGGATAGTAAAAGCAGCTCTAATTAATCATCATAGTATTTGGACTTTGGAGAGTGTTATTTCTGTCAGAGCTGTAGTTCAAGAGTAATTGAAAAATAAAGTATCCCCCTCCCGCCCCTTTTACTGATGTAACACTGCTCAGCCAGATCAGAAGGGAAGTGCCCAGGTAGACTGCAGAGAGGGACAATCTTCAATTAAGATAAGGGAAAAAACCTGAAAAACTTGTCAAGGGGGCAGGGATTTCATTGTTTTCACAAAAGAAGATTGTCTCCTTCTGTTATCTGTCTAGTCTTACAACCAGATTTCACATGTGAGAAGAGATGGCTTACACTAGGTAAAAGGGGCGGGAGGGGAAACTTTGCTTGTGAATATCTCTCAAACCATAAAGGTTTGAGAGATAAGACTTATATAGTTCTTCATGTTTTTTTAATGCCTACAAAATAAAATAAAGATAAAATGAAGTATTACTATCCCTTTATGACCACATTCTAATTTGCAAAGAGCTTAGACTATAATACAGGGGTAGTCAACCCCTGGTCATCAATTGCTACCAACAGTGCTGGTTTCAGAATACCCTTGAATGAGCCCACATAACCAATTAAAATGACTCAGTCACTTAGTAGACCACTTGAACTCAAGCCAAGAGCCAATTTATATTTTTTAGAGTGTTAGTTTCCCTTCAAGGGTAGTAAAATTCAGGGACACAATCAGGAGTTCTGGAGAGAGGTTTACAAAAAGGCCTAACTGCACAGCAGCAACATACTTTTCTCATCACTGGGGTGGGAACGCTTTGTCTTTCAGTAGTCTGATGGTTCCTGCGCAACTGGAAAATGTCTCTTGGGCAGCCCTTGTATTTTTAATGGGACATTTCCAAAAATTGAAAAGACAAGTTTATAACATATTTTGATGCTTTTGCACCTAAAAAATAATTGTAACATATTATGTTTACAAGGCAGTTCATTTTGGGGGATAATGTGCCCTTAAGAGTATTTGCGTGAAAATAAGTATGTAGATAGATAAATACAGAAATATCCATATAATCTGACAAAATCCTCTCCCACAGACAGACTATGTGGCATTTCCTATGATTTGCAAGCTGCTGTGGGTGGTCATGTTAGTTAGAAATAGACATTTTCGGGTTGGGACCATGTATAATCATCAGTATCTTGGAGACAACTAACTTTGGGTTACCCTGCCAACTTCCTTCATAGAATGTGGGAGGATAAAAACAGCTTAGTACTGGTAAGTGTAGAGCTAAAAGTTAAATAAAGATGATCAGTTACTGTTAGGCGTGGTTGTATTAAATGTTACCATTGCATATATATATTTACAACTAAAATAAATATACATTGCATGACTGCATGTTGTGACATGAATATGTATCAGTAATCGTTAAAACAGAATATATATATATATATATATATATATATATTTTTTTTTTTTTTTTTTCAGAGGCTATATAAGAGCGATAGAAAATGTGAGGCCCTCCAGCTGCTACCAGACTGTGACTCCCATCATTTCGAGGTATACTCTTGCGACACCTAGAGGGTCTCACATGGCCCATGCCTGCTATATGATTTTAGCAGTTCAATAAACCATTTTATGAACTGAAGATTTATTTTACCTAAAATGTAATACTTGGATCATGACTTCTTGTTAATAATAACTTACTTACCTTACTGTGGACAAAATGAATGGACCCTATGACCCTAGTGGCTTTGTTTAATGGGGTGAATGTATGAGTCCACAAAAGAGCAGGCACTAGAATTACCCCTTGAGTGCAGAGGGGCATCCAACGCATTGAAAAGCAATGCATTGCGTACCTCTCTGGCACTCAAAGGGTTACGTTTCAGTCCAGTCACCTGACTAAAGTCAGTTTACTATGATTCATATGGCAGAATTCTTCCCCTTAACACCATTTGCTTCAAAGGGAAGTGAATGGGGCAGTCTAGAGATGATTTGGTGGTGTTGCTAGGGGCTTAACTGGTGAAATGAGCAGTAGCAAGAATTTTGAGGTTATTTCATGACTGATAGATAGCTCTTTATATAATTGAATAAATAGCAACATCAAAGGTTTTATTTACATAGACTAATTTCTAAACACATATATTGAAGTTTAAACAAAAATTTATGTAAATTAATATAAATGATATTGCTGTGGAGCAAAATGATACATTTATATACACACTACACATTCTGATCTCCTAAAAAGGGGGACAGCAGAATAATAAATAGGGACTGAGGGATCGGGGTATCATTTTCGTATGTGTCCAGTTTAAAAGGAATGATCTGGCCATGGGCATCTGTTGGGGGGGCAGCAAGAGGGGTCACTCCCCCGCCCAGATAAACATAGGGACTGGGCTGGCTGACTTGGCTGGAGAGCGTATTATGGCTTTGTCATATGAATCGGTCAAGGATCCTAGATCTCATGTACGTGGAGGCAGACATGTCAGCTACTGGTAGTCTTTTCAACCTGAAGAAGGCAAAGTTACATAAGACTTATTTTTTCTTTCAGGACCAGAGGGATATGCAATGCATTGTACACCTTTTGGGCCCTTAAAGTGATAGTAATGTTTCACAAAAACAGCAGCTCAAATTAATCTTCATAGTATTGAGTCATGGAGAGTGTTATCTCAATACTGTCAGAGTTGTAATTCAAGAATAATTGAATGATAAAGTTTCCCCCTCCAGCCCCTTTTACCTAGTGTAAGACCCCACTCCTCAGATGTGGAATCTAGTCCGTAGACCAGACAACTCACATCAAGGGTCAATCTTCTTACTGTAAGAACAATGAAAACCCTGCCCCCCTTGATAGTTTTTTTTGCCTTTTTTCCTTATCTTAATTGAAGATTGTCCCTTTCTGCAATCTACCTGGACACTCCCTGCTGTTCTGAGCTGAGCAGTGTTACATCAGTAGAAGGGGCAGGAGGGGGATGCTTTATCATTCAATTACTCTTGAACTACAACTCTGACAGAATTGAAATAACACTCTCCAAGGCCCAAATACTATGATGATTAATTAGAGCTGCTTTTATTAAGAAACATTAATATCCCTTTATAGGATTACATTACATGTGTAGTGACCAAGTTTAAAATCATATGGTTCTGCTGACAGCTGTCATGTCCTCCACCATGAATATGACATCCAGAATTCATTAACCCCTTCAGTACCAATGACATGAAAGGGCTGTTTATAAACACATACATACTGAAATTGTTTAAACAAACAGTAGTGTGAGTTTTATAGCTGTGGAGCAATGTAATACACTTGTATACACACTGCACAGTCTAATCTCCTAAAAAGAGGGACACCAGGGTGGGAAAGAGGGACAGAGGGATTTTCAGCTCAGAGGGACAGTACCCCTCTAAAAAGGGACATTTGGGGTTAGTTCATACCTTATATCCATACCTTGTTCAAAAATGCACTAACTGAGCACAAAACATAATAGGAAAACCTATACGAATTTGCTTTTTCAATGTGTTCCTCTTTTTTATGTTACAATCAAATGAACTGATGGGCTATACATATATGTATGGCATCAAAAGAAAGTTCAATTTAGCCTAAAAAAATAAATAAATAAATAAATATATATATATATATATATATATATATATATATATATATATATATAGATATCCAAAGGGGGGAAAGCACTCACGCTTAAAAGAGTACCTGCCTGGGTGCTATTCGTCACAACAATCTTATAGATGGTATATACAGAAAAGACAATGCCACTCTCAGGACTTCAAATGTAGGTGAATCAACTCCAGGTTTACTGAGCAACATTTTGGTTACAGTGTCATAACCTTTCTCAAGATGTCAAGAATTTTTTGTTTTTTCATGACCACCTAAAACCAGTTTGTGTAAGTCAATAAATGATTTAGAGCAGGACCACAGTATTTTATTCACACAGACTAATTTATAATCACATATACTTACGTTTAACCATACATTAATGTGAGTTTTATTGCTGTGGAGTAATGTGATAAACTTGTATACACACCACGAAGTCCGATCTCCTAAAAAGTGGGAAAACAGCGTAGGGAAAAGGGACAGAAGTATGTGGCCTTAAAGAGGGACTGCACATGTCCCAACATACATTTCAAAAGGCCAAAGAGGGACACTTGTGTTTTTAGGTGGTGTTGCTGGAGAAGGTGCCAGTGGGCAGGGCATTAATGTGAATTTGTGTGTAACTGTATAAGTGATTTAGGGGAAGAGAAAAGTATTTTTTTTACCCAAACTAATTTATAAACACATGTACGGAAGTTTAAACAAACATTAATGTTTTATTGTTGTGGAGCAATTTGATACAATTATATAAACAACACACAGTCTGATCTCCTAAAAAGTGGGACAGCAGGGTAGGAAAGTGGGATTTGGGTCTCAGAGAGGGACAGGTAGGAGGTATGGGGCTGTCCCTCCTAAAGAAGGACACTTGGGTGGTGTGGAGTAAGTATGTTTATTCTCGTTAACAAAAGCACAAAAGCAAAATTCATAGGTGCCATTAGTAATATGTGGACTTATTATGTGGGGATTTATCATTAGGAGGTGTTACTTCTATTTTTAATAAATTTTGTGATTGCAATATTCAACATGCATGTGAAAAAATTAGTTGTATCTGAACTCCTTATACAGCACAATATCAAGCAGTAGGTGGGTTTACAAGCAAAGTGGCTTCTCTCTAGATCGGGCGTACGTTTATATAACATGACGGCTCCCTGTGTGTCTGTAGCTTGTCAGAAGTAGCAGCGATCTGCTCTTTTTTCCTCTCTCCTCCCCTTGTGATCTTTCTTTCTCTCCCAGACGTCCCCCTCTCCCCCACCTTCCCCCCATCCCGCCTCCACAAGGGGGACAGCTGTGCTCCATCCACAGATCATCCTGGAGCAGAGCCGGGAGGCTTTCAGTGCACCCTGTGTTGTGTCCCGCTCTGCCCCTAGCGCTGCCCCACTCAAGCGCGAATATGCTACTTTCCTACTGGGTGCTGTTTCTGTGCATGACAGGTAAGTACTGGGCGTCCTGCACCTTGACCCCACTCAAAGGACTTGAAGTTGCATTCATAGGTGTCAAAGAGCCAGCGAGGTCCCAAAGCAGAAAACACGTGAAAAGTAGTGTAGCCAGCAGGGAGATAGTTAAGCATTCTAGCTCTCAGGGTGTAACTGAGCATAACATTTTACTGAAGCTGGAGTAAAGAGTTAAACCACTGAAGACCCTGGTGGTCTAAACGTAAACGGAATTGATAGGTTTAACCTTTTGGGTGTCAGAGGTTTATGAAACACATTGTTTTGATATCCCTCTGGCACTCAAAGGGTTAATAATTTGCGTACCAGAGCAATACATTGACCTGCACACACCCCCTCTGGAAAGCAAAGGGTTAATGCTAGAGGGACGTGCAAGGCACTGCAGAGCAAGCGTTGCAAAACCTGTTCTGGCAATCAAAGGATTAATGCCAGAGAGGCTTGAAACGCATTGCAGAACAATATGATACACACGTATCTGGTAGTTAGAGAAATGTTGACAGTAAAATGTAAGGATGTCTTCTCTCTGCTCACTCTAGGATATAATTGGCGAGAGATGGGTCTTTCTTTGATCTTGGGTTGTACAGCGAGACAAAAACTCAATATACAGTAGTTAGCACTTGTCATATTACTTGCAATGATTACTTATATGCGTCTCTTATGGGTTGTCTTATCGGCTGTCTAACAAATTTGGTGACATATATAAACATTGGGAAGGAAGTGGTACATTGGAAAAAACAAATTAGAGGATTTACCAATTACCATTTGTGAGTGCAATAGAATGATGACCCTATGGTATTTTGAACTACACTAAGTTTACTGTAATAATGACCTGTCTTTTGCATGGAGTTGCTTGGAGCCTTATGCACAAAAGAAAAACGAAGCAATTTTTGGGCAAACAGCTGCATTGTGAAGAAGAAATTACGTTATTCAATTTAAATGGGGAATTTAACCCCTTTATGCTGGAGGTCTCTAATGCATTGCTTTACAACCTTGGGGTTAAAAGTCCAATTTAAATCAAAAGGGAATATCTAAAAAAAAAATTCTGCACTGTAGTGCAAAAGGTTTGCTCATTTGGACATAATGCTATGGAGCAATCCTGGAGCAAACCAACTGCACCATATGGGATACAAAAGAATTCCCATAGATTTAAATGGGGCATTTTAACCCCTCGAATGTTAGAAAGACATCCACTGCTTTGCTTCGCAATTTGCTGGGCGCCTCTTGCATTCAAGGGGTTAAATGCCCCATTTATATCAATGTGGATATCAGGGTTTTCATTTCTCCCTGTGGTGTAGTTGGTTTGCTCCAGAATGACACATCTTGAGCTTATTAAAAAGGCACACAGTGTGGAAGACCAACGGGTAGGAATACAAAGCCAGACCTGTAATGAGCTCTGTCCAGTAACCACACACTGACTGGTACAGAAATTAACCCTTTGATAAAGGGTAGTTGACATTCATGTAACTGGGTCTCCAAGGAGGTGTGCAACTCATTGCTCTGCTAGGCATTAGCATTCAGTGAATTGAAGCCATAGAGACAAATATACAAATACAAAAATAGATCAGTTCTGGGGAAAACCAACTGCACCACAGGAGACAAGTAAAAAAAATAGGGACTCTCTAACATTCAAGGAATTACAAATTCCATTTAACCAGTTGAGTGCCAGAGGGGTGCGAAATGCATTGCAATGCTTTGCGCACCTCTCTGGCACTCAAATGGTTAAGTCACTGAGATATTGTTAACTGTGGTGCAGTTTGTTTGTCCCAGAATTGCTCCAGTTTTTTTTTTTTTAACCATTTTAGTACCAAAAAAAGCAATTAGTGTCTCATTTAACCCTCTGGCACTCAAAGTGTTAAAAAACTGCCATTTTTCTGGATGAGTTCAACTCTCAAGTTTTTATTATTATTATTATTATTATTATTATTATTAAGATGATGATGATGATTAGAGACCTTAACCCTTTGAGTGCCAGAAAGGTATCCAGTGCATTGCAATGCATTGGATACCTTTCTGGCACTCAGAGGGTTAAATGTCTTGATTAACTCATGATTGGTATGGGATTTCTTTGTAGGCACATAGAAATGCATTCAGAAGAAGCATGTACATTATTTTGTAGGATGTATTTTCAGCAGTGTACAAAAGGGTTTCCCCATCCTATTTCACTAGTTTGGAATTTGTGGAAATGATGCATCAGACAACCATGTCTTTAAATCCAACCAATCACAAAAAGGAATACATTTTGCCTTTGAGTTAAGAAACAGTATTGGATAGAATTACATTGACTTCAGGATGATTACCCTTCAAATTCCCAAATGGGTTATTTAACCCTTTGACTGCTTTAGAGGTCTCCAGTGCAGTGCAGAGCAATGGGTTCATGGCCTCTAGCATTCAAGGGGTTAAAGCCCCATTTAAATCAATGGGAATTTTTATGCATTCTCTGTGGTGCCATTGGTTTGCTTCAGAATTGCACCACTTTTCATTTAGTGCAGGGCTGTCCAAGTTCAGTCCTCAAGGGCCACCAACAAGCAAGGATTTAACCCTTTGAGTGCCATCGTGGTACACAACCTCTGCAATGCATTGTACAATCTTCTGGTACACAAAGGGTTAAAGAGAAACTACCACCTCCACTAAAGTCGCACTGCAATACTTATGCAGGTGGTGACTAGCTTACTAATCATTATTTTACCTCTCAAAAGTGCCCACAAATAAAGTTACCCTTAAGCTTCCTAGACTGGAAGCCAGGTAGCACTGTGGACCGCAGGCACACAGGCTACAGTAATCTGGCCGTCACTCTCAAAAACTGAAGGATAACTTTATTTGTGGGCACTTTCGAGAGGTAAAATAATGATTACAAAGCTAGTCACCACCAGCATACGTATTGCAGGGCGACTTTAGTGGAGGTGGTAGTTCCGCTTTAAGGATTTCCTTGCTTAAGCACAGGTGAGTCAGTCAAAATGAATGAGCTGCTGATTAACTCACTTGTGCTCATTCAGAGGAATCCTTACATCCTGGCCTGTTGGTGGTCCTTGAGGGCTGAACTTGGACAGGCCTATATTAGTATATGAGCCTATTATCTCCATCTAAGAGCAAGTCTTATCAGTTGTACCCAATCTACTTCCATTAACTGCTTGTAAGCAATAGGTATCTCCAGTGCGTTGCACCTAAATAGGCTGAAGTACTTCCTAGCATTTCAGGGGTTAAATGATTGCATTCTTTAACCCCTTCAGGACTACGTGACGTACTATGACCGTCACGGTCCTTAAATACTTAAGGACCGATGACGGTCATAGTACATCACATACTTTTTACTTACATCGCTCCACCGGGAGCGCTGTAAGTAAAAACGGGGCCTAAAATTGACTGCTCCAAGACTGGAGCGATCTCTTTTAGGCCCCAAAGCGGTGTGCCGATACACACAACAGGTCACGTGTACTGGCATGTCGGCAAAGATCAAAGCGGTCCTTATGGGACAGAAATGTCCCAGGACCGCTGGTCGTTAAGGGGTTAAAGACAATGAAACACTTATCATGAATAGTAAATATATATATATTTGGATCAGCACCCAGACGAAATTAAGGACTTTTAACAGTGAATGCTACCATATCCCATGTTTATATATATATATATATATATATATATATATATATATATATATATATATAATTTGTTTTGTAAAGGCTGGTATAAGAGGCCCACCATCACCACTGGTGGGAGCTGCATCATTCAAAAGCTAATACACAGAAAACTTGCATTTTTATGATGACATATTTTTTTTTAGCATTTTCACTGTTCAGCGGACTTGACTGGCGCAGCATTCTGTGGGTCTTATGTTCAAAAGAGAACTGGAGTCATTCTGGCAAACCAACTGCACTATTATCATAGATCTAAATAGGGATTTTAACCCCTTGGTATCATTGGTTTACTCCAGAAATACCCTAGTTCTCCTTAGTACATCAGCCTTTTTGTCTACATTGAGAATGCATTGCATTGCAATGTGTTGATTACCTCTCTGGCACTCAAAGTGTTAAAGGAGCAGTAACATCTCATCTCCTAATACTGAACACCCCACTTGCTATTCTGTGGCCAGAAAGTCCTCAAGGGCTCTGTGAATCATGCCTGTGGTCCTTTTTACAAGAGATAACATTTTCAGTCTGTCCAGTATGTCATGTCATGGGGAGAACATGACAGTTGTTGGCAGTTTTTTTTTAACTGAAGCTTGAAGAGAGCCTACCGAAAGGGTGTGAAAAGCATTGTGAAGCAATACGTTGCACTGCACTCCCCTGTGGTCCTTAAAGACATAAATTCCATGTGCAGTGGGCGGAGTTTGTGTCCTGAGGTCCTGCTCAAGTCTCATGTCTGCCTCCAGGGACATGACTTCCTGGCCTGACTGAAAATGTTATATCTTGAATAAAAAGAACAAAGCAAAATTAACCCCTTAAGGACCATTGATGTGCCAGGACTGTCAAGGTGGTCCGGCACTTAAGGACCAGTGACGGTCCTGGCACGGCATGGAGTTCAGGGCTCCCGGCGCAGCTGCAGGATGCTCCGGAAGCCCTAAACCGGAACTTTAAAAAAAAAGCAAAAAAAAAAAAAAAGCCCTGTGGTACTCAAGTGACGGCCGCGAGTGCGCGCGCCAGTCCTTAAGGGGTTAATAAGTGACATTAGGATTTTCTGTTCATAATAAGAAGTGGAGGATTATTATTATTAGGATGTCTCCTTTAACCCTTTGAGTGCCAGAGGGGTATGCATCACATTGCAAAGCAAAGTACAAAGCAAAATTAATAAGGGACATTCAGATTATCTGGCCATAGTAAGAAGTGGAGGATTATTATTAGGATGTCTGCTTTAAATCTTTGAGTGCCAGAGGGCTATCCATCGCATTGCAAAGCAATTCGGTGCGTACCCCTCTGGCACTCAAAGGGTTAAAACTGCCTTATCTCTGCCACTGTGCCAGCTCTTTATTTGTGCTTGAGGCCAATGCTAGTGGAATAGGGAGTTGAGGAATCCGACTTCTACCCAGTACTAGGCTATTGGCATCACTCTTGTTCACTTCATTAAATAATTCTTCTCTTTAGTAATTTCCATTCAGGTTAGCATCTGTAAGGAACTGAACTTTCTTTTTGTTGGCAGCTATGCAGTTTGCTGAAGGGGCTGAGGTCTCTTCTGGATCCTGTACCTTTGAAAACAGCACATGTGCCTACCAATCAACCTATTCATTTCTTCCATGGATAATAAACACTGAAGGTAAATTCTAACTATTTTTTATTTGCTTGACTATTTCACACGTTATTGTCTTCAATGTACTGCATTCACTTTAACACACCTGGCCATGATATTTTTTAACATGACCAGACTTTGGCCGGGATTCCAATGCAACAGGAAATATTTGCCAAATGGCATATATTTCCAGCTTCTCAATTCTGCAATCACTTTCTGACCAAAAGTGAGATATGTATTGCCGAATTACATGTGGCCAGATATCAGCCATTTACCTTGAGTTGGATCAGGTAGGGGAAACATGGCTGGCATTAGCCGACCTGGTCCCCTGCTTGATCATCCATGTCCCCAGTACACTTCTCTACATTTACCCCAAATTATTTATATATGCGCCGAAGCCCCCATATTATTTTAAAAAATCCTGGAAGCGGTCCCTAGGACTTCTTATTTCCTCCCCGCCTCCTCCAGGTATGGTGTGTGTGTGTTTAAAAACATTTTCTCAACTTGATGTTGGAGGTCCAGCAGTGTCTGCTGTTCCCTGGTCATCCAAACTATTTACCTAATATCAAAATAAATAAATGAAAGCCCTTAAAATCCAACACCTTACCCCTCCCAGTCATGCCTGGGCAGTAACCCAGGCAAGTATGGCAAAAGAAAATGAAATAAAAAATCAAGGATTGGCTTATTCATTGGAAATGAAGCCAGGTGTGGGTCCTTATGCTCTCCAATCAGGTCTGCATAAAAAATAACCCTGTTGTGTGCCACAGGTCAGTCTAATGCATTGCTTTTCAATGCATTGGACCCCCTGTGGCATGCGCACTAACTGCCTCCAATCCCCTCCCTGCGTAATCTGCTCCTTCAACCTGGTTCCACGGCCCACTGGTACTCCCATTCCCCCAGTCCCCCAGTCATTCCCCCCCCCAGCCTAGTCCCACTGCACAATAAACCCCCCCACAGGCTTGGTTCCACTGGCAGTCACAGGTCCACACATATACTTGGTGACCTCCCCATCTTGTTTCCACTGCCTCCTGGTAGTCAGAGAGACCCTCATACACTGCCTAGCCCCAAAAGCCTGGTTCCACTGCCCACTGCTAATCACAGATTCACACATACACTGTCTGACTCCCCCCCACCGCCGCCCAGGCATCTTCAACTGGTAACCATAGAATTACACATACACAGTGTACTTCAGCATTCTTGTTCCACTGCTAGCCATTCTTCGGGCACACACTTTTTTTTTTTAATTTTTATTTTTGCCCAAAGTTCTTACAGACTTTCATGTCAATAAGGAAATTGTTCTTCTGTCTTTTTGCCCTGGTCCTTCTAACAAGCAGTAGCAGATACTCCATCTGTTGAATATGGTACATTGTAATTTTTATTGGAAAAGTAGTAGCTATGATTACGGTCATAAATTCCATGTTTTTCAAAGCTAATGTACCTTTGAAGATGTAGAAATGATGGAATTCAATGTACTTTTGTTATAAAGAACTCACAAGGATGACATAAAGGTGATACATTTTAATGTGCAGGATTTCAGGTCACTAAGGTTCCTTTTTCAGTCATGCGTTAAGAAATAAAGCTGGAATAGCACAATAGCTCAATTTTTTCCTACAGTTCCAAGTTCTGAAAACTTTTGAGCACAGCACCCTAGGGGTAAAAAGCCAAATGACCCCTCATTTGATGTGGGTGAATGTCTTCTTTCCAAAATGATATACCTGTCCTACCTTTCCTGCATATCGGTAATGGTTATGACCATTTTAGTGCAGGCAGGTAGTTTTGAGGTGTAGGTTAGTGTTCCTGGCACTTGCATTTTTCTCATGCTGGTAGCAGGTACTGAAGACAATAGGAAATTCAAAGATTTTAGTATCAATTGAGGTGGTGGAAATGTAAAAAAACATTTGTTCATATAGTGCTAGCTTATGGAAATATTTGTGTACTCCAACTTAAGGGTAGAAAGGTAAGTGACCCCTTATTTGATCTGGGTGAATGTCTACTTTCCAATATAGTGTATTTTGCATGCCTGTCCATATCTCTCATATCTGTACCATTTTAGTACAGACAGCTATTAAAAAAAAAAAAAAAAAAAAAGAGGCAAGTGTAGTTTAGTGCCCCCCCTACTCATGCCAATAGTGTGCTATTTTCCAAATCAATAAGTACATTTTAAGGGGTGGAAATTTAAAAAAATGCTATTTTTCCCTTTAGCACCATCTTCTGTTAACATTTGCGCACATCAGGCTAGGGGTAGAAAGGCAAGTGAACCCTAATTTCATTCTGTAGGTTATTTTCTTTCCAAAATGTTGTGCTTTGCCTACCTTTTTTCATTTATATAGTTGTTACAACCATTTTAGTATAGACAAGACATGTTTGAAAAATTGTAAGAAAATTAGAGGTTATAGTCAGTGTAGTTTTGTGCTTATGGTACCCTGTACAGCATGTCAGCTCACACCAGTGGGGTGCCATTTTTCTTGTAGGTGTAGTAGGATATTCCATAGTTTTCACAGATTTTAGTACATTCGAAGGGGTGGAAATGATAGAAAATGGCAAATTTTCCCTTAGTGCCACCTACTGGAAACATTTATGCAATCCAGGCTGGGGTAAAAAGGCAGACACGCCCTCAGTTGATGCAGTGGGTTATCTTGTTTCCAAACTGTTATGCTTTGTCTACCTTTTCTTCATTTATCAAGTTCTTACAATATTTAGTACAGAAAAGTCAGAGGTTGTAGCTGATGTAGTTCTGTACCTCTGCCACCTCTTACAGTATGTCATCTCATACCAGTGGGGTGTCATTTTTCTTGTATAAGCACTAGCTAATGAGTACAGTAGGAAATTCAATTATGTTTACAGCTTTCAGTACATTTGAAGGGGTAGAAATCTATAAAAATGCCAATTCTTTACTGTAGTGCCAGGTTTTGGAAACATTTGTGCACACCAGGATAAAGGTAGAAGGCAAGTGACCCCTCGTTTGATGCAGTGAGATATCTCAGAAAATTATAGTTTTATATAAGGTTTATATTGAGCAATTTTAAGGTAGTTTTATCTTGTCACCACTGGAATGTGCATTTTAGTTTATAAAGTTGAAAATACAATTTTGCTATCCAGGTAATTAGGAGTCTGCGCAGGCCATGCGTGTTGGTAAAACTATACATATTTGGTAATTTTGTACTTGGGGGATTCGGGGGTTTTTCATTTAATGGAAACTTTTACAATCAGCATATTTGTTTTTGATATGCAGTGTGTGATTTTAGCAAAATAAGTAATATTTTAATTTTTTTGTATTTATGACATCATATCTTGTCAGACGTGAAGCACCCTGAAGAAGTTCAGTTTATTCTGAGAAAATCAGTATGTAGTTTTCCATATATAACTGGAACAAATGGCCCAAGTCCCTGGGACTCAAAGGGTTAAATCAATGAGAATGTTTACTTTTTCTTATGAAGACCAACCACTGCAGGGTTGCACTTATTCCTGTGCAGTCCTACAGAATGACATTTTCATAAGCATCCTGTATTTAATGGGATATCTAATCACAATACCAATGGAGAAGTTGGTTTACATATGATGAAAATATAATCCTATAGATTTATGATGATTCTGAAAAACCACACATTGCAGTGCTGCACTGATTACCTTGCAGTCCTGAAGAATGACATTTGTGTAAGTGTTCTGCATATAAGGGACATCTGTTTATCTTTGGTTTGCCCAAGAATTATTCCACTTTTATGTTGAACATAAGGCCACAAGATCTTGAGAAATGAACATGGGGATCCTTGCTTTTAGGTGAGCGAGACACATGGGCATTCTCTTGTTTACAGAAATGAGAGAGGCTGATCTGATAGTGGACACAAAACAACACATACTGCATGTCTGCTTTGATTTCACTGCAGCCCTGAAATATACAAATTTTCTTTATAAAGATGACCAGTCCTCACTCTTTATCGGGAACACATAAGAAGTATCTGTATATCAGTGCTGTCCTGAATAAAAACCAGCCTTGCATAATGTATATTTTATATGTGTCCACAGTTAACCTAGGTTCATGCAATTACTTGACAACAATGCGTTGTAGCACTGATCAAACCTCTTGTAACACGTCCATCTGGTCCTCAAAGCGTTCTTACCTCCAACATACCGTAAAATCTCGGGTATAATATGCACAATTTTACCCCACTTCACCTTATGTGAAGTGGGGGGTGCGTATCATACACAAGGTTTTTTTTCTATAATAAAAAAAAGTTGTGTCTGGCAGCTATTTTCCCACCCCCGGCGCTATCCGCTTTCAAAATAATGTTTACCATGCTCCACTGAGGAAATAGAATAGAAGGCGAACTTCAGCTGTGTAAATGTTTCCTGCGGGCGGCATGCTTGCATTTGCCGCCCGCTTCCTTCAATTGGCTTTTAGGACCTTCTGCCTCCAGCCAATGGTAATGCGCTGTGAGGATCTTAAGGTCCTCACAGGGCAATACCACAGGCGGGAGGTCCCGCAGCCCTTTGAAGGAAGCGGGCGGCAAATGCAAGCATGCCGCCCGCAGAGAACATTTACACAGCTGAAGTTTGCCTTCTATTCTGTTGCCTCAGTGGAGCATGGTAAGCATTATTTTGAAAGCAGATAGCGCCGGGGGTGGGAGGGAAGATAGCTGCCAGGCATAAAATTTTATTTTGGAACGGGGAAAACAAGGGTGCGTATTATACATAGGCACTCTTGTTTTCCCCTAAATCTTGGGTATAATATGCATCTGCGTATTATACACAGGTGCGTATTATACCTGAGATTTTATGGTACCTGCATTTCTCTGGTGATCCAAATCCAAAAAGTACTTAAACATAGTAACCCCTTAATGACAAAGGACTTACCAGGTACGTCCAGCAAAAACTGTCACTTGGTGACAGAGGACGTACCTGAACGTCCCGGAAATCAGGGTCCCTGCGCGACTGCACGCCGTGCGGGGACTCCGGATTCATTTGCAAAAAAAAAAAAAATGTTAGCCGGGCGTTACGTGACGGCAGCGTGCGCGCGTGGCCTGACATTAAGGGGTTAAAGGGATAGTAATGTTTCAAACTAAAAGCAGCTCCAATTAATCTTCATAGTACATGTTATTTCAATACTGTCCAAGTTGTAGTTCAAGAGTAATTGAATGATGAAGTATCCCCCTCCCACCCCTTTTACTGATGTAACATTGCTCACCTCAGAGCAGCAAGATGGATCACAGAGAGGGACAATCTTCAGTGAGCATAAGGAAAAAACTGAAAAACCTGTCAATGTGGGCAGGGTTTTCATTGTTCTCACAGTAAGAATATTGTCCCTTGCTGTGAACTGCCTGGTCCCAGGACCAGATTCCACATCTGAAGATTAATTGGAGCTGATTTTATTGTCAAACATTACTATCCCTTTAAAAGAAAAACACTGCCTGATATTGTGATTCATGCCCTAACCACATTAGCAGCTTTCTTTTAGAAACTAAGGGTGATTTTCTGATTTTTATAATGAAAGATTTGTGTTTGAGAAATGAGTAGCTGTACATGGCCTCTTCTTGTGTCTTCTCTTGGAAGGTAAATTCCCCTGGCGCTTTCATGCTCATCTGGGTGCTTCGTTATAGAGCAAGCACACAAATTAAAAATTAATGGGATATAGTACCACGTTATTGGAACAGTCTCCCCAAACCCTGACACCCCAAGTGATCACATATGAATTTTAGCTCCTCTGAAGAGCTGCAGTTTAGACACATGTGGTCTCAACATAAGACAATGTGATTTATATAAAAAATATAATGATTGTTTCCCTGTAGGCACAACTGAAATAATCAAAAAACAATACCCTGCCTGTTCTGATCATGCCAATATATGCTCACAATCTGGGCATTCTCTGTGCTAAAATAACAGACAAGGTGTGGTAGTGCAGTAGGCATAGGTTTTTATATACACAAACAGATTCTAGATGGGAATATTTCTTTGGCTTAAAAGCTGTTTGCCTGAGGAATCTGGCTTGTTTTTTCACCATATTGAAACATATTTTGTAATAAGTTTAAGTAAGAGAAACTCTAGTGCAGGTGTAGTCCATTGTTGGACCTCTGGGGTGTGATGTACTAATGTGTCCTGAAAAGGTGATAAAGAGGAGATAACTTATCCAGTGTGGTCAGTTCCTATGTTATTTTATGGTGCCTATGCACTAATAAGTCTCAAGTGGGAGAGATCTTAGTGAATAGGCTGCATAATAAAACAGGGACTGGAGAAGGGAATTCTCTCGAGAAGCTGTATCCTCTTGATCACCTTTGTATCCACTTTAGTACATAGCCCATACAGCTGTTGGGGGCTATAACTCCCATCACCACCAGCCTGCCACTGCTGTAGTCTACAGCAGCTGGAGGTCCATTAATTAACTATGCTTGTTCTAAAACAACTTCATTTCAGATTCAGTTCTAATGTTCACATTAATATTCTGGATGAAAGAAATGCAAACATCAGATTCAAAGGAAACTGTTTGTTGAAGGGATAGTAATGATTAATATTGAAAAAATATATATTGCAAGGTTTATACTGCTATTTAAAACATAGATAGCACCACAGTGATGGAATGTTTTATTCAAAAGTTATTGCAGCTCAAACTTGAATTTTTGTGGGTAGAGTACTTTCAATGCCTGACATTGTATGGTGGAGATGCTGCTACAGCCACCTATGGACAGCTCTGGTTGGTTGCCCATGAACCTCTATAGGATGCTGCAGCAACTACTCCACTTTAACATTTCAGGTCATGGAAGTAATACACCCCCAAAACATGTTTGAGCTGCTATTGGAATATTGGAATAAAACATCTCTCAGCAATAGTTGTACCCATGATTTGCTCAGCAGGACAACCTTGAAATATAGTTTTGCCAATATTAAGCATTGCTATCCCTTTGAGGAATGTTTTTGGTTTTCACTTTCATTAGAATCCATAACCATATGTGGAAACTAACACTTTATAATTGTTGATAGATGTGAGGAATTAAAGGAATGATCCATTATCTTCTATTCTGCAGATAACCACAAAGATCAATAAGGTGGACATTCCTGAGGAGTGAGCAAATGATTAATGATTTAGGAATATCGAAGGAATGGGCATAAGTTTGTCAAGTGCAATTTAATGGCAATAAAAAAATTTATACTAATTTACACATCATAAGATATCATTTTTGCTCTCTGGGTAATTACAATTTTCTTCTTTTCTTTTCAAAAGAAAAATGATAGACATTTTACAGGTGTCCATTTGTTCTTCTAAAATGCATCACAGTGGATCATGGGTGTGTACACACCGGAAGAGCAATGTACGAATCCACTGTATTCTCTGTATTCTCTTTCTTGGCAAATAAATGATGTGGCTGAACTTTGGAGTGTATGTACAAGCACATATGATTCTTGTAATGCATATTGGCACACACACTTTAACAGTATAAAGTGAGCAAGAGCCAAATGCTTCCCCTAAAGTATGGGCAGGAAAACTAAGTAACTTTATGGTCATTTCCTCTGTACCATGGACTCGATTCTATTACTCGCGCTAAAACCGGCGTTACAAGAAAAACAAGTAGCAGGAATTTTGCAAACTTGTTACATTGGTATTCTATTGCAGATCCACAGTAAAACAAAACTGGCATAGACAGTACTTTACAGAGTAGTAACAAAACTGGCGCTGTCTGCTTTTTTCAACTACCGCCTACAAAAAACGCGCAAAATGTGAAAGTCCAAGGAACCAGGTGTACATTTGATGACAGAAAGATCAAGTTCAGTGTTAGATGTGTTCTCCACATAACAAAATCCAACAGAGTGCCCCCTTTCGACATATTAACCCCCCCTTTTAAAACTCGACTACTGTGCTTTCATTCACCCCATTAATCCGACAAATATTGTTCATAGTCGTCAATTAACCCTTCCCCTTCCAAATCCGACTTACAGTGCTTTCTTTCGCCATATTAATCTGACGAATATTTTACATCCGACATTTTAACCCCCCCTCCCACTTGAAAATTCGACTACAGTGCTCCCATGACTTTATTTCACCATTTTTATCCGACATTTTTCTTCTCCTATTATATTCGACATGCCCTCGTTTTTTGTATTGCAGGTTTAACCCTATGAGTACCAGAGAGGTTTGCTACCCCTATGGTACTCATAGGGTTAATAGGCAAACTGTATATGTATAAAAAAGGTGTTTGTTTTTATTATATATGTAATTTGTGTGAAAATGTAATTAAATGTTTAATTTATGTGTAACAATGATTTTGTTTTTTTAAATTATACTAGTTGAACAGCCCGTTACACGGGCCACAGTGCCACTGCCACCCGGTCGCGGGGCAGTCACGCGCAGTAGAGACTGCCCGCACCACGACTGATACAGAGCTGGACGCTCCTTCAGAGCGCCCAGCTCTGTATCAGCAGCGGCGCGGGCAGTCTCTACTGCGCATGACTGCAGCACGCGCAGCAGTGTGTACTGCAGATGTTGCAGCGTTACACACGATTTAGCGAATTATTATATAGGATATGTAATTTGTATTAAAAAAGTACTTCAGACCTCAAGAGGGGTATCATGACCCCTCATGACCCCCCCCCCCTAGCATGGGGGCAACAATTGCTCCCTTTATTAATTAAAGAGCATATAACCTATGTTTCACATAGGTTATATGCTCTTTAATTAACATAAACAATAGGCATTGCTTCCATCATCTAAGTCAGACTGGAATGGTATTAGTAAATTACTACCTGTAGTAAGACAATGGGGGTTATGCACTAAGGAGTGATAAAGTTGTGATAACACGGAGATAACTTCTCCATTGATATCACTCCAGTTCCTATGTTATTCTATACTAGTTGAAGAGCCCATGTACACGGGCCACAGTGCCACCCATCAATGGGCGCGATGCAGTCATGCAGAGTAGAAACTGCCTGCACCGCGGCTGATACGTCGAGGACTACGGTCTGAATTCAGAGCCCCACTCCGTTATCAGCCGCGGCTCAGGCAGTCTGTAGTGCGCATGACTGCAGCGTGCGCAGCTGTCTCTACTGTGCATGATGGCTTCTGACACACAATTTAGCAAATGATTATATAGAGCCTATGCACTAAGATCCACAGAGTTGGAGAAATCTTAGTTATTTGGCTCCATAGAATAACATAAGAACTGGAGAAGTGATAACACTGGAGAAGTCATTACCCCATTATCACCTCTTTATCCCGCCTTACTGCATAACCCCCAGTGTTTTTCAGTTGTTAGTCTTCAGGGCACACCAACAGGTCAGGTTTTCAGGATATCTCTGCTTGATTGCTGAAAACCTGTCCTGTTGGAGCTGAAAATCATTGTACTAAGAAGAACTGGAGCAATTGTGGGTTAACCTAACTACTCCATAGGGGACAAATACAAATTCCCATTGATTTAAATTACTTTTAACTCCTTGAATACTGCAGATTTCTCCACACAGAAAGTCATACTGTCAGATTTGCCTGGATTGTTGTGCCAAGCACTAGAAAGAGAAAATATGAACTGGAATCAGTGGGTCATGTGTATAATGGCAAAAGTGGAGCAGTTCTGGGGCAAACCATATGCATCAAGTAAAACACAAAAAACCCACCTTACTGCATTCTTATTGATTTAAATGGTACATTTAACCCCTTGAATGCTAGTAAGGTCCCCAATGCATTGCAAAGCAATGTGTTGGAGACCTCACTAGCATTCAAGGAATTAAAAGCCCTGTTTAACTCACTGAGAAATGTTGTGTTGTTTTTTCCTATGGTAAAATTGCCTTCAATTTGCCCTAAAATGTTCCCACTTTCTTAGCACATCATTGTCATGAGGTTGATTTCTCATTGAGTGAGGAATTAACCCTTTAAGGAACAGTGAAGTGTGCAGTGCATTGCTTCAGCATGTGTTATACACCCCACTTGTCACTAAAGGGATACTTAGTCTACCTTTTCATACAACTGATCATAATCTGTTGTATAATCAGGGAGATTAGCACCCCTCCCCCCACCTCATGCATTTGTACTGTAGCCTGGAAGTATATGTGTATGATATGAAACAGAGGACAGAGAGGCAGAGGTACTCTATATTTCTATTCTACACAACCTATACAATATATTTAAAGTGTTAGTAATGTCCCAGAAAAAATATGTATCATTTTGTAGTGCTTAAAAAGTTCAACTTAATGCAACAAATCCTAGCTCTCAAATCGTATAGTTTGAGAGATATTCACATTGAAAGTTTGCAGTTTCCTGGGAGATCCGTGTCGGCCGACACTAGGAGGCTCTTCAGCAAAGCCGCAATTGTGTTATTTAAAACTAATTACTTCATTGGAATGGTCTACAAAGTGTGCTTGCAAACCAGGTACACATTTTAGACCTTTCCAGTGAAGTAGTTCTTTTTAAATAATGTGATTGCGGCTCTGCTGCAGAGCCTCCAGTTGGCCTCTGGACAGGATTCCCCTGCAGTCAGCAGAGTGCTGATGTCAGGGAAAGGGGAAGTAGGGGGAACTTTGACAGTGAATATCTCTCAAACCATAGCGGCTTGAGAGATAGGGTCTTTTGCATATAGTTGAACTTTTTAAGCACTACAACACGATAAAGATTTTTTTCTGGGACATTACTTTCCCTTTAAAAAGGGGACCCGCCAGGAGATTCTCCAAAATCCCTGTGGGCCAATCTGGTCATCTGGGGGCCCCCTTTGACCCATCACATGGGCTTACAGCACCTGCTCTGGGAGGAGGGCCCCCTTCTTGGCTGGGCCCCATACACTGGTGCTGCCTGTAATCCCTTGATGGCAACCCTGAACATTTATCTTCCTTTTAGAAGCTCTTTACTAAATGAAAGCTGTACAATTTATGAGACTGCATTTATAAACAAATATAAATGAATCTAACAGGAAACAACTTTTTTGTTGGCTTTATATACATACCATTTCACCTTCACCCATAAACATAGTTATGACATAATTAGCTACAGGTTAATTTTAAATTATATTTTAGTATCCTTTTCCTTAAAGGGCAGAATACCTATTTTCAAGAAAAGTATAATGACCATGATATGCGTACTTGGGGGAGAGAAAATTAAATGGGAAATATGGCCAAAGAAATAATGGCTCTTAATTTAACAGATGTAGTTAATTCAGTCTTTCTTCAGATAGAAGTCACTTTTGCCTTTATGTAATGATATGTTATTTGCTTTGTGACTACAGTAATGTTATTTATGTTATAATGCTAATGTTCTACCTTAAATCTTGTCATGTGACCTAGAGGAGGATGTAGTTGCAGGACAGGAAGTAGGCAGTTGTAAGAAGCTAGTTCTGAATAAAGACTCTCCTGGTTAAGCTCCTTAAAGGGATAGTAATACTTCATTTTAACTTTATTTTATTTTGTAGGCATTAAAAAAACATGAAGAATGATATAAGTCTTATCTCTGAAACCTTTATGGTTTAAGAGATATTCACAAACAAAGTATCCCCCCCCTGTTCAACCAGATAAGAAGGGAGATGCCCAGGTAGACTGCAGAGAGGGACAATCTTCAATTAAGATAATGGAAAAAGCTGAAAAACTTTTCAAGGGGGGAAGGGCTTTCATTGTTTTCATACAAAGAAAATTGTCCCCTTCTGTTATCTGTACTGTCATACAACCAGACTCACATCTGAGAAGAGATGGCTTACACTAGGAAAAAGGGGCGGGGAGGGGAACTTTGCTTGTGAATATCTCATAAACCATAAAGGTTTGAGAGATAAGACTTATATCATTCTTCATGTTTTTTTAATGCCTACAAAATAAAATAAAGTTAAAACGAAGTGTTACTATCCCTTTAATGATATCTCAATATCTTATGACAATACAACATATTTATACTATTTTATTTTGTATTTGATCTCTGTTGTATTTTATTTTATTTATTTATTTGCATTTTATCTCTGTTATAGGCTACTGCTGATTGTTTCAGTTTATAGTCTTATAAAGATGACTGTCCCTTCTGAACCATTAAAACGATTAAACCCTGTTACTTGTTTGAGGGGGTGTGAACTAAAAGAAGACTTCTATAGAAATCACTATATACATAAAACCGCTGATATAAAGTAAAAAAAATAAAAAAGTACGCCTGTCTGCTGCATAATCTGCAAATCGTTGAGATGAATGAATCTACCAGCACAGCTTCACCAGCTGCTCCTCACATATTCCACAACAGTGCATGATCGCTGCATGTTTCACTGCTGACTCATGGTAAGCAGGAAAATGGCAAAAAATGAACACCATTTTCACAACTCCTTGTGTGATACAGAGTGTTAAGCATGGTGTAGGACTACAACGTGTGCCTGTTTGCAAGCACACGTTATAGACCATTCCGATTAAGTATTTATATTTAGATATCGTTATATCGTGCTGCTGAAGACTCGCGTCTGGTCAAGCGACCAGAATCTGCTTCTGACAGCTTTACAGTTCGTCAAGCAGAAAGGGGAGGGAGCGGAGAACTTTATTTTCCTATATATCTCAAACCATAATGGTTTGAGAGATACAAATAAGTGCAAGTACACACTTTTAATTGTATCTACCATATAGTTAATACTTTTTTTTATGACATTACTATCCCTTTAAGATCTACCAACAGTGCATGTTTACATGATACCCGCTGCTACAGTGATCACTTGTCGGTGGAGTTGCATAACAAAAGCAATGTAAAGTATACATTCCTTTTATCACTATTCTCTGTCTCTCTCCTCCTCACTGTGATCATGAGGAAGAGAGAAGCAAAGAACAAAGCTCCCTATGTCTCAAATTGCCAGAAATGAAGCACTTTTGATGTACTGGGAGCAGGACTGGTGGGAAGATCTTATTAAAAATATTATGAGATAAACAAAGAGAAAGCAACCTCATAGTGTAATATGTTTTATAGCATACAGTTAGATATGCACTGTGATCACAAATGCACACTCAGCTTGCATAAGGGCTTGTGTAGAGATAAAATAGTATTTAGAATAAATGGATGCCATGAGTTCAGTCTCTCACAGCCAGGCTTGTACAACCATATCTTCTAATGTCACTCCTGGGGTGCTACAAGATCCATTTTTGAAAGCCATCACCATTATGGTGTTAATAGATTATTTGAATCATTATATCCTGGTCCTTTGTCAACAATCAGAATTCCCCTTTAAACATCCACTTGGACAAAAGTGTTTGAGTTTGGTGGTTTCAGTAGAAGCAATTTGTGACCCTGCCTCGTAATGGGAATTTCCTCAGAGCTATATATGGATACATACATACATGCACACAGTCTCTTTTGTCTGTCTGGAGATTAAGTACAACTATGGCCATCCAAAAAATGTAAATAGATATGTGGTCCTTAAAGGGATAGTAATACTTCGTTTTATCCTTATTTTATTTTGTATGCATTAAAAAAACATGAAGAACGATATAAGTGTTATCTCTCAAACCTTTATGGTTTAAGAGCGATTCACAAGCAAAGTTTCCCTCTCCTGACCCTTTTTCCTAGTGTAAGCCATCTCTTCTCAGATGTGAATCTGGTTGTAAGACCAGACAGATAACAGCAGGGGACAATCTTCTTTGTATAAAAACAATGAAAGCCCTTCCCCCCTTGACAAGTTTTTCAGCTTTTTTCCTTATATTAATTGAAGATTGTCCCTCTCTGCAGTCTACCTGGGCACCTCCCTTCTGATCTGGCTGAACGGGGGGGGGGATACTTTGCTTGTGAATATCTCTTAAACCATAAAGGTTTGAGAGATAAGACTTATATCGTTCTTCATGTTTTTTTAATGCCTACAAAATAAAATAAAGATAAAACGAAGTATTACTATCCTTTTAAGCCAAACGTATTATCCACTTCTGCTCTAGGCAGAATATTACTCTAGAAGCACCAGAAGTATCAGATACTCTAATTTCACAATTCTTTAATAAATCTTGGTCATAAAGTGCTAAGCAACCAGATCAGAAGCTTCTATGAGTATTTCAGTGCTTGCATGTATATGTGCAATACTGGAGAACTCCTAGCAGTAGTGAAAATAAAGGGCTTGTTAGGAAGAAGAGCATATGTGAGCATATAAGATATGAAACACAAACACAAGAGAGGCTTATATACTAAGAAACATAGAAATTGACGAACAATAAGAACCACTCGGTCCATTTAGTCTGCTCATTGTTACTACTATAAAAACTTCAAACCTTACCTGGCACTTGGTTTTGTCTTGTGTTCAGGATAATCTTATGTCTATCCCATGCATGCTTACATTCCCTCACTATATTAACTTCTACCACATATGCAGATAGGCTATTCCACTTAGCTACCACTCTCTCAGTGAAGTAAAACTTTCTTACATTACATGTAAGCCTCTGTCCCTCTAGTTTTAGACTATGACGTCTTGTCATAGCATTTGTGCTCCTTTGAAATGTACTTCCCTCCTGTACTTTGTTGAATCCCTTCATGTATTCCAATGTTTATATCATATCCCCTCTCTCCTCTCTACTCCAAGCTATACATGTTCAGATCCTTTACTATATCCTGATATTTTTATTCTGTAAACCATTCACCATTTTTGTAGCCCTTCTCTGTATACTCTCTAGAGATCCCCTTCTGGAGATGGGGGTCTCCCATACTATACGCAATACTCTAGGTGAGGTCTAACTAAAGATCTGTATCAAGACATGACCATACCTGGGAACTTTTCATGCAGGGCTATCTGGAGGGTAACCCTGTCGGTGCCGAAAATGACGTGATTTGCGTCATAAAAGGGGTGTGGCTTAGTCGCGGGACAAAAAAAACCCTGCAAAATTAAGATCAGAGGGTGGGGAGTGGGAGGAACTGGGCAGGATGGAGCACAAGTGGGCAGAGTTTCTACTTAAACTCTGCCCACCTGGTGATTCACACACTGCCCCGGAGACCCGGTAATTCAGTTTGAAATCCGGAGTCTCCGGGGCAAAACCGGAGAGTTCCCAGGTATGGACATGACCACTTTCTGCTACCAATGCCTCTAGCTATACAACCAACAACTCTGCTTGCATTCCCTACTACGTTGTTACATTTCCTGCCTACCTTTAAGTTATCAGAAATAATTACACCCAAAACCCTCTCCTCTGTTATCTGACAGAACAATACTCTTTATACTATATTCTGCCTTTGGGTATTTATACCCCAAGTGCATTATTTTACATTTATCAACATTAAACTGCAGCTGCCTCCCTTTCTTCCATTGTTCTAATTAACTGATATTTTCCATTGGTCTTATTCCCTCGCAAATGTCTACCCTGTTGTAGATCTTTGTATCATCTGCAAAAAGGAATACCTTACCCAGAAGACCTTTTGCAATATCACTAATGAAAATATTACAGAATTTGGGCTCCAATACAGGTCACTTAGGTACCCCACTAGTAACATGACCTTTGCCTGAATATTCTCCATTGACTACAACCCTCTGTCTGCTGTCACTCAGCCATTGCCTTATCCATTCAACGATTTTTACATCCAAACACAAACATTGCAATTTATTAATTAGTCTTCTATGAAGAATGTTCCCATTGATTTATCTGTTTTTTTCCTTAGAGAGTTGAAGTAGAACTTCTTCCTCTGTAAACATGCAGGCTTCCCATATCTCGCTATATCTTTTTTGAACAGAGGTTCCATCCTGTCAGGGATACAGTAGACTGGATTCCGATGATGGGAAAAATGGCTGATAATAAGCCTAAGGCTCAGTCTCTACAGAGGAATCTAGAGAGCAAAGCATGTGTGTGAGGCTGAGCTGGAAACCAGTGTACATTTGCTGCATATGAAACCATATTAAAGGTGCTCAACGTGAAACCAGATATATCGCCCCCAGTTGAGCTAGAGGCCAGATCAGGATAGGTACACTGGTAGTGCAGGGAAAGCAGAGATACTGGAGCAAGAGACTGAGGAGTAGTTGAGACCGGTAGAAGTCAAGAGAAGTCAAGGTACAGGCAGAGGTCAACTGGGAATCAAATATAGGAAGCAGGAAATTGAGTCTTTACCACCAGGCCTAACAACTGAGCACTGGTAGCTCAGACTGGCTGTTTTAAATAGTATCTAACAATGCTACAGCTAGAGGCCATTAACCAATAGGTGCCAGCAAAGCCAGGACAAGTAAAATGACAATACTGCTACAGAACAGCTGCAGAGGAATGATCCTCTGGTGGCAATGACTGAAGTTGCAGAACCCATAAACCAAAGGTTGCTGGTTCAAGCTCAAAGAGAGACAAGTCCAGAGCACCGACTGTGGCTTATTCATTCACCTTCTCATGTAAAAACTGAACCAAAATATTCGTTGAGGCAGTCAGAAGACCTTTATTCTCAATTTCATAACTTCATTTTTTTTCTTCAGTCTAACTATTCTGTGTTTCATTTTCCTCCATTTACTTATGTATCTAAAATATTTTGTCCACCGTTTTTTTTTATTGACTGAGTAATTTTCTCCTCTGCATGTACTGAGGCACATCTAATAATGCATTTAGGCTCCTTTAGCCTAGGCTTGTACAGATACTGATCTTTCTCCTTTTACATCTGCTTATATTTCCTAAATGTTACTTTTTTGTCATTTACTATATATGTCACTTCTGATGAGTACCACAGTGGCTTCCTTTTTCTTTTACCCTTTCTGACAAGTCTAATGCAATACTATGTTGCCTTTAATAAAACAAATTTCAGATAATCTCATTTCTCCTGGACTTTATCTAAACATATCCACGCTGTTAATGACAGACATAAATATGTTCCATTTTAGAAAAATCTGCCTTTGTAAAATCAAGAACCTTTGTTTTAGTGTGGTGAAAGTCCTTAAATTAAACCACATTGATTAATGATCACTGGAGCCCGAACACTCTCTTACATCTACATCTGAATCTAAGTCTTCATTTGTAAATAATACATCTAGTATGGGTTTATTCCTAGTTGGTTCTTCTACTAATTGACTAAGCTGTAAAGAATTTTGGATTTCTCTACTTCTGGCTGAACCTGGTGCTTGGTTTTTCCATTCCACATCAGGCAGATTTAAGTCCCCATAATGATCTCACCTTTCACTCTCATCTTAGTTATTTCCTGGACCAGCAGTTGACCTAACTCCTCTGCTTGTTCACTGGGGCCTATAGATCATACCTATATGAGCAACCATATTCTTTCCATATTCTAAAGTTATCCACACTGTTGCTGTGGTCTCCTACATACACTGTATAAGACTAACCTTTAAAGAAGCAGTAAACTTTATAAAATATATAAAAATATATATTGTAGGGTTTTTCCTGTTGAGTAATAAAAGGGTACTCCTACTGTTGAGAAATGCATATTTTTAGAGTTATTATAGTTTAAACTCATGTTTTTTTTTTTTTTTTCACATTAACAGTGCCCTCTAGTGGTTATATTCTAATGTTTCTGTTACATTCTATTTGAAAGGAAAGTCATTGACAAACAGTTCTCCATAGAATGTTCTAGAAACTGCTGAGTGATGCTGTCAGTAAATCAGTGGGAATCAATGGGAATTTTTAATTGTTTCCTACAGTGCAGCTGGTTTTCCTTAGAATTGTATTGCTTTCCCTTAACCCCTTGAGGGCCAGAGAGGTATCCAAAGCATTGCTGTAGTTTCTTTTGAGCTAGTTTTGAATGTGCACTTCAGAGGGTTAAAGGGATAGTAATGTTTCACTTTTACAGTACAATCAAGTCTTCTATATACTTTTCTATACTTCTGTTCTATAGCTTTATAACCATGTATAAGGTTAACATGTTACTTTTGTTCTAAATTAAAGTCTCCCCCTCCTGCAACTTTTACTTACCTCAAGCCGTTTCCTTTCAGACCTGGAATCCGGTCATCGGTCTAGACAGATTGCAGTGAGGGACACTCTTCTTTCCTTCAGTATAAGGAAAACCCTGCCCCCGTGACAAAGGAGGGCAGGGTTATCCTTATGCTGAAAGAAGATTGGGGGAGATTTATAAAACTGGAGTTAATCTAAAGGAATTGTTAAAATAGATGTAAGATTGTCTTTGGTAGTTACAAAAGTATTAAGGACAGTTTAGGAAGACATCACGCCGTGTAGTACATTTTTAAAAAAAATGGAGTAAGGAAGTTTACAAAAAGTGGTGCAGAGTATTTATAAAGAAATGTTGCTATCTGCCACAATTTAGCAACATAATTTACTCCAAATATTTAAAGCCATGCCTGACCTGTTCTTATTCTTAACTGTCTCCACATTTATAAATGTACCTACAATACTTTATAAATACCAACACTCATAATAAGGAATAAGGAAATTTTAAGAATCCGTTCACAAAAACAAACTAGAACACTTTTTTATAAATCTCCCCCATTGCCCCTCATCCTGATCTGTCTGGTCCAGCTTGCTGAGCCTGTCTGAGGTAAACTTATACATGGTTATAAAGCTATAGATTGGTATAGAAAAGTATATCGAAAACTTGATTGTACTCTAAAAACAAAACATTGATATCACTTTAATAATTGTGCCTCAAGTTTGTACAGGTGCACATGCAGAAGTGCACATTCAAAACTAGTTCAAAAGCAGCTAAGACAGCTTGCAGCAAAGCTACTTGGAGTTCTCTTCATCTCGGCCAACCTAACTCAGCAAAATGCTTACATGGTTTATAGGATTTCTTATTCAGGCTGTTAAAGCCTATTGTCTATCAAGAGGAAAGATGAGCTAAAGGCAAACTAAAACAGAGCATTAAATTCTGGTAAATACAATACAAAAATATGTATAAATAAGTATACTGGACTACTGTATACTGGAGTAATGTCCTGTTAAAGCAGAACTACCATCTCCACTAAAGTCGCCCTGCAATAATTATGCAGGTGGCAACTAGCTTTGTAATCATTATTTTACTTCTCAAAAGTGCCCACAAATAAAGTTATCCTTAAGTTTCCGAGACCGAAATCCAGGCAGCACTGTGGACATCTTGAATGCGCGCCTGCTCTGTCAGTCCCCTTCACAATTCACAGGCATTGCACCGGCCCGGACGGCTCTGGAAGAGACTGATGGCGCAGGCACACAGGCTGCAGTAACCTGGCCTTCAGTCTCGGAAGCTTAAGGATTTTATTTGTGGGCACTTTTGAGAGGTAAAATAATGATTACAAAGCTAGTCACCACCTACATAAGTATTGCAGGGCGACTTTAGTGGAGGTGGTAGTTCTGCTTTAAACAAAGTAGCCATGTATTATTGTAAGAATAGTTTCCTTGTAACCTTTTTAGTATGAGTGGTATGCAGTGCATTCACTGTGACTTGTTGCACAGCCCTATTAATCTCAAAGGGTTAACAATAAATGGTAAAGTAACTGAATAACTGGAACTTATTCTATTTATACAAATAGTTGTATGTGTGAGTATAAGCTGTATTCTCTAGCAGGTACTTGAATTTCATGTTGTTCCATTGTGCAGACAGACACTTGGCAAGAAGAATTATATTGAAGATAAAACTCTCCTAAAGTTTAGACTAAATCTGAACATGGTATCATCTCTTAAAAATGTGTTGTTTATGTGTCCAAATAATGTACCTTTTGAATATTCTGAAACTAGTGGTTTTAAGTAAAGGGATATTCTCCACTTTAGAAAGGTACTAGAATCACTGGGAAGTCCCTGCATCTAAGTACACTAAGGTATGCCAAAAAGCTCCCCTTTATTGGACAAGGGAGCAGTCTGCAGGCATTTCTGGTTGGTCCTTTCTGCTACACCTGGCTTAGGCTAATCTACTAAGCAAGAGGAAGTGGCATTAGTGTTTGCTATTTCCCTGTGGATTCTATGGGTCTGACCTATGGAGCTTGCCAGCTTTAACGTCCAGTGCTGTTAGTTTGTGTCTATTGGTATACACTTCAGTTATATAATGTTATAATTCATACCCGTCCTTGTAGCCCCTGGAGTTAGAGACTAGCTCCATAAGGCTGCAATTGCACATTGTATATACTCCCAATTGTCCTTTTGTCTGTTATATTTATTTATGTCTTGTTTTTGTTGATCCAGAGGAAGGCAGCCCTCCCCACTGAAACCATTTCCAGTGATGCCCAAAGTGGGTAAAGATTATTTCATTCCTGTCATTCTTGCAGCTGCATTTACCGTATATCAGTTATGCAAGATTTTTAAAAAATATTAATATTTCCCTTTTTGAATATTCAGTAGTGTGTAGACAATATTATTCCAGTATCCATATAGATGATATATAGTATGAATCTTATGGAGCTTCATTTAGTGATATTTTCTAAAAACTCCTTCCTGACTATAAAAAGCAGTTCCATATCTCATACATTAACCTATTCTTTTGTCTCTATTCTTCTTTCTAAAAAATACTCCTCATATTCTGATTATCTGTTTTTCCCTACTGGCTTCTCTTCTATCTCCTAGAACAAGGCAGTCCAAGTTCAGTCCTCAAGGGCCTCCAACAGGCCAGGATGTAATGATTTCCCTGATAAAACACAGGTGAGTTAATCAGTGGATCATTCATTTTGACTGACTCTTCTGTGCTTAAACAGGGAAATCTTTAAATCCTGTACTGTTGGAGGCCTTTGAGGACTGAACTTGGACACTCCTGCCATAGAATTCCGCATGTAAAAAGAAGATAACATCTTCATGGCACCAATACAGAGGCGTAACTAGAAACCACAGGGCCCTGGTGCAGAAAAGTTGACATGAGCCTCCCCCCAACCACATTGGCCATCTCCACTGGACACCTCCACAATGCTCCCAATCTCCACATTGCCCCCCATCATCTCCATATTGCTCCCATCATCTCCACATTGTCCCCCATCTCTACATTCCCTCCACATTGCCCTCATATTGCCCCACAAGTGTCCGTTTCCTGTGCCGCTTCCTGCACAGACCTCTATACTGCCGGAGCTCCTGCGTGGTCTTCTTTTCAGTTATGCAGAGCGCTGGGAGATTACGTCATCTCCAAGCTCTCTGAATTACTAAAGAACCGAAGAGGGCACTCAGCTGATAGAGGTCTGTGCCGAAGAAGGCACAGACCTCAGCATGTTGCAGGCGCCGGATAGGGTGGTTGCAGGGGGCGGCCGAGCCCCTGGAGTAGGTATGACCCCTACTGTTACTCCACTGTACCAATAATTAATAACCATAATGATCTCTTCCATCAGTGAAAATATCAGATCCCCTTTTTGTTGAACTGAGATGAATGGGGGCAAGCCATCTACATCATGAAGGACAAATAAAACATTCCCACACATCCATTGATTTAAATCGGGCTTTTAACCCCTTGACTGCTAGAGAGGTATCCAATGCATTGCGTCACAGCATTCATGGTGTTAAATGCCCAGTTTAACACAATGAGAATATTTATTTAACTTTGAGGTTTTTATTTGCCTTTGGGGTTATTTAGGGAAGTTTACTACATAACCCTTGTGTACCGCTCTGGCACTCAAAGGGGTAAAGGGGAAGTTTCACCCCAAATAAAGTCCCCCCACCAATAATTAGCCATCTAGCGATTAGCTTACCAATAGTACTATTATTCAGCCTAATTACCGCGTTAGTCAGAAATCCTACTTTTGCCGAGATTGACAGGCAACAGCTCTCTACAGGCATCTGCGTGCCTGTGCTGTCAGTCCCTTCTGGTACCTTTAGGTACCATGCAATGCTTCCTAGAGGAGACCGGGACTGACAGCGCAGGCGCGCAAATGTCTGTAAGACAAGATGTCTGCGCTGTTGCCTGGCCGTCAGTTTTGCAGAAGTAGGATTTCTGACTAACGTGGTAGACTGGAGAATAGTAGTATTGGTATGCTAATCACTAGATGGCTAATTATTGGGGGGACTTTATTCGGGGTGATAGTTCCCCTTTAAAGGGATAGTAATACTTCGTTATTACTATTCCCCATGTTGTACCCCTTAAAATTCTGAATTCAACTATACCAGCGGCATCTCTCAAACCTTTATGGTTTGAGAGCTATCCATTTTCAAAGTTCCCTCTTTTTGGCTTTTCCCCTGACGTCAGCGTTCTAGCTGAGAGCAGGGGAATCCGGTCAGTGAGCAAGCGGCGGCTCTGCAGGAGTCTTGAGATCGCATTATAGAAACAGAAATCCTTCACTAAAATGGTCTTCTACGTGTGCTTGGTTTGCAAGCACACATAGAAGACCATTTTAGTGAAGGATTTCTGTTTCTATTACAAGATCTCAGCACTGCTGTAGAGCCGCTGCCAGTCCCGGGACCGGATTCCCCTGCTGTCAGATAGAATGCTGACATCAGGGGAAAGGCAAAAAGAGGGAACTTTGAAAGCGGATATCTCTCAAACCATAAAGGTTTGAGAGATGCCGCTGGTATTGTTGAATTCAGAATATTAAGGTCTAGGAGCATGGGGGATAGTAATAATGAAGTATTACTATCCCTTTAAGCTGTCAATCATTTGTATTTTATTATCATTTGGTGTTCCCATATTGATTAATGTAGTAGTATTTCCCTCTCAAATGAAATCTAATTTCATAAACCTACCTAACTCATCTTCTTTAGTTAGTAAGAATTATGGGTTGTGAGTTATGGATTAAGATTGCAAGGCATACAACTTTTTTACAGCTTTGAAAAAACACATGCCTTCATGGCAGTAAAACTCCATTTAGTCCAACTGGAAGTTGTCTTTGTTCCCTATGGTGCTGTTAGTTTGCCCCAAGATTTCTCCAGTTCTTACTAAATCAGACACCACGTGCATCAAATCTTGAGTGGTTCTGGAAGAGAATCTCATAAGAACTATGCAATGAATTACTTGATGTTATGTCTGTCACTAGTTCACTGCATCCCACTTACACTAAAATCTATTAACTGCCTGATTCAGCTCACACACACGATTGAGGTTTCCAAGAAATTCTTTGTTAGTTGATACGTTGTCTGTAAACATTGTAAAACTAAGAGAAACATTTCAAAACTAAAAGCTCAGGCTGTTAAATCTCTACAGTATGTAGTACATTTCATCAGCATTTCCATTTCCTTTTAGTAGAAGTTGCTAATATTTGAAATCAGAATATCATTTTAGTTTTGTGGAATATAAGTGGTGAACAAATCACAGTTGATGACAGCAGATCTAGAATATATACTTGTGATATGTTAGCTCAGAATGTGAAACATGTGGCGCTCTGCAATATCTTATGCTTTCATGAAGAAGTGCTTTTTTATAGGGTGTGTAAAGCGAAGATATAAAATCAGATTCATCCGGTATAGGCCATCAGTATTCCAAAATGGCCACATATTTTGGTTCAAAATTTCAAATAGTGACTGAAGAAAGATGAGCCGACTTGGAGACTAGAGAGTCCACCGATGCATTGCACCCATGAGGTTAAGGTGGAACAGTGTAAATGTCAAGGGAGATAGAAAAAAAGTGGATGTTTGCTTTTTATGGTAAAATATGGTATACAGTACATGGTGTGGGTGAGTGAAATTATCCCCCCTTTCCATGAAAACGGGTCAGTTCCACATTCTTTACGTGACCCACACCCCATACCACCATCATCCACTGCTGGTAACATACATATATGTATAAAACTGGAGTTATAGTGTCTGTAAAATTGTCTCAAAGCGACATAAGTATATGTATAAAAGTGCTAACTTCAGTTAGTTGACTTTTTTGAAAAGTGTAGTAGAAATTGTAGAATTGTGTCCCAATGCATTTATAAAGAAATTTGCTAAATGCGGCAAAAATAAAGGCAGTTTTAGGGATTGAATCTTACCGCCAGGTATAACCTGTTCTTATTGGAAGTATATGGTGACAGCTATCTGTGCGAATATATATTCTCAGGTGTTAATTTTCTTAGAATATTCTCAGATAGACATATTTATACACTACAAAGGCTATTTATACATCCCCACTATATACCTTGTCTTCTAGATAGATTTCCAATGTACTGAGACCCCTCTAGCACTGAAAGAGTTAAATAATAGCCTGCATAATTGTATGTAAACTGGTAAATAAAATGACCACCATACACCAGTAGCACTAAGATTTCAGTGGCCACATCCACAATTTAAGAAACATTTCCTATATTTTTAATGATTTTGCAAGCACTTAGGAGTGTCAAGGACAAGCTCATCAATGATTTATTTATTAAGGATAAATATTTTTGTCATCAAATTTAAATATCTTGTTTATGGTTAAATATATTGCAGATATCAATGCCACATACCGGACCGTTTCATGAGACAGTTTGTTGATATGTGGCATTGAGATCAGATGCTGGAGCCCTTACTGAAACTCAGTGCATCTCCCCCTGTATGTTTCTCAGATAATAAAGGACTGTTGTTTCATCAACACAATATCCTATACAAGTAGAGGAATCCAAGAGTAATAGAGGAATTGGAGATCACTGCATTGACTTATTTTTAGTTTCTTTAAACATTAGTTCATGCATGTCAAGCTCAAATATAAATGAGGGCCACATACCCAACAATTCCCTCTAAATAGGGTCACGGAAATGGCTGCTGATGTGTGCATTACTGTTTTGTTGGGGAGGTATGAGAAAGGAATGAAATGTAACCAGTTTCCTGCTCTGCTGAGGCTCTTCTGATAATGAGCCCAGTGCCTAGCTGATCTTTGTACATTTGTCCCATTATATCATGAACGCAAGGGCAAGGTTCTTAGGGATAATTAGGATTTCTTGTTCATAATAAGATAAATGAGGGGTTATTATTAGAATAAATGTTAATGCATAATCTACACAAAAACACACTGAACACTAGGGTTATTTTCTACCCTCTGTTATTTATTACAGCTTTACAGTGTGTTCTCCCCTTCCTCCTAGAAGTACATGTGGACTCCAAATGTAGCACAGCTGCTTTCATGTGCTCATAATGCATTTCATTTCACAGGACACAGTAATCCCTCTGAGGTGTGGTGAACCCCCTCGGGTAATAGACAGGTCTCCAAAGCATTGAGAAGGATCGAAGAGAGTTCCTGTCAATCAACATTTGCATTGCTTTGGTAGATTAATCTCTGGAATGATAGTGACACAGTGCAGTTCATTCTTCATTGCCAAAGTGTATATTTTTACTTTATCGAATGGAATACATCACTGTAGGTAAATATGTAAGGTTTCATATCAACTACAAAGGACCTTAACCACAAAAGAAAAGAGGATCAGTTTTGGAACAAATCAACTGTAGCCTAGGAGGTAAGCAATTTTAATGTTGCAGGCAGATGTTAAGTCTGCATAGTGTAATAAACAGACCTGAACTGTTGCTATTTCCTGTTCCTGCAGCCAAACACCACGTTTTATTTAGGACCAGGTGACACAACACAATATTTTGAGCAGGACCTGGAAGAAGCCACTATTCAGGACTGTTGATTACATGATGCAGGATGAGTGTCTCCCTCCTATATCCTTGCATTGGAACTTTAAATTTAGAACTGGAGCTATTGTCTTGTTAACCCTTTGAGCGCAGATAAATAGCCACACATTGCAATGCTCAATCATAATATGATCAGTTTGACGTACACAATGAAAAAGCATTAAATCTTACAATGGATATACAGTATGTGTTTCTTTGAGTTCAGTGAATGCTGTTTCTATAGCATGGGTCAAAAAATAAATAAATAAAAAGTATATATATAATACACAAAGCAAAACAATAGGGACAGGAGATAGCTGTTTTGCCCTGTTCCTGTTGTTTTGCCTTGTCTATCGTATTTGCCCTGCACACTAACAGGGCTGTGGGATTGCAGTGACAGGTTTCTCTTTCATTTAAAGGGTTAGTAATGTCAGCATTTACTAATCCTAATATTGAAGGTATTAAAAAAATAATATTAATGTGCCAAGTCATATCGCTCAATCCTTTACGGTTTGAGAGACATAAGCGCTGAAAGTCTCCCCCTCCCTCCCCTTTTCCAGACGTCAGCATGTAGCTGACGTCAGGAGATCCCGGTCCCACACCAGCCGGCGGCTCTTCAGCGGAGCTGAATGAGTGCTATCGAAGAACAAATACTTCAGTGGAATGGTCTGCAAAGTGTTCTTGCTAACCAAGCACACTTTGTAGACCGTTCCAGTGAAGTATCTGTTTTTCGATAGCGCTCATTCAGCTCTGCTGAAGAGCCTCTGAGTCGGCTGACACAGATCCACTGCTGACAGCTTTACAGCTTGTGAGCAGGAGGGCAGAACTTTTAGCGCTTATATCTCTCAAACCGTAAAGGTTTGAGAGATATGACTTGGCACATTAATATTATCTTTTTTTTTACCTTAGGGTTAGTTAATGTTAGACATTACTAACCCTTTAATATATGTAGGTATTTTGAGACTGCGGTGTTTAGTGGCCACCAGTTATTTTTCCATTAATTCTAGCTTTCATATATGTAATACAGGGCTTCAAATATGAAGTCCTTTGCTACAAGTCAGACCTGAAAAGTTACTCACCACTGCAAGCCATAAAATACCCACCAGGGCTGAATTTCTACTCGGCAGGGCTAAATTTTCACTCACCATTGGCTAGTGGCAAGTGGAAATTTTGAGCCCTGTGTAATATATATATATATATATATATATATATATATAGTGTGTTTGTGTATGGCTTTCCTTAGCCAATGATCAGCTGAGAATTGTAGAACAACCAAAAAACTGCAGATTCCTCATCTCTAGTACAGATGTTTATCTACGGAGACAAAAATTGCCTGAACGCCTCAATAAATGTTAATTTCACAGAATTTATCAACATCTAACCCTGAATTTGGACACTCTGGCTACACCTATTTTTATAAAATATTTTATTTTGTGTCTTTGAGTTTCCAGTTTTTATACTTAGTCTTTTTGTATGAATAAGCTTAGTCATCTTTTCTGATCTCATTAACTTCATGAACTTTCCATAACCTCTTCTTTTTAAAAGGGACTTTGCTGACTAAGGGAAAGATTAAATATAATGGGGATGATGTATTAGATCTCAGATTATAATTACTAAATTCATGTGTGGCTTATCCCTTAATATATGATTAGTTTATTTGCAGTGATCTGCCTTACTTGGCAATATCTGCTAATATTTTATTGACTGGGGCAGACTTTTGAGTATACTAAGTTTTTTAAATTCATACCCACTGGAATTCCATTAGTTGGTAGACAGTTAACTTTTTTATTTTAAACATATGCCATTGCTGGAACCTATGAATGAATTAATGCTATATTTTTGTATTTTTGTATGGTGCTGCTTCATCTTTGCTTTCAAAACGTGTTTAATTCTTGGTTTGCTTCTGCCTTTCATTTAAAGCTTAATGTTAGTCAATTTGCCATTATCATTGTTTTCATAAGGTTAAAACATTACTGTTAAACTGATGTGAAACATATAATGTGTTTAGTGATACTCTGCTGTGACATGGAGTCCCTAATACTTACTTATACTGGGTGTCCTCACCTGATTTAGAGGGGCCTTAATTTGCAGCCCCACCAATACTGTACTAAAATGGTCTTGTTAACCATTTTTCAACAGACCCTAAAGTTATTTTCTATAGAAGACGAAAAATATGTTGGGGGTTTATCAATACTTTTGTGCAGAAGAGACTTGCCTGGAATTTCTGGATTGGATTTTCTTGATTGGAATTCAGTTAATATACAAATGGAAAAGTTTCATCTGTAAATGCAGTAGAGAACTAAAATGTGAATTCTTGTGTGGCGACTAGATGTGAAACACCAAATATAGGCTTTTGTTTCATATCAATTCTGGACTGTCTTTTTGGCATGGATAAAATGTATATACATATGGAAAGTTCTTGTCTGTAATGACACTAGAGAGTTAAAGTGTTAAGCTGTTGCTTAGATCCAGAAATATAGGTTTTTGGATATTCTTAGTGAGTGCTTTATACTTCTTTGACTTGGTTTTATCCTTTAGGGTGTCTCCAAAAAGTGTATGAGGTACTCCAGACATGAATCCTCCTTGCTCACATCACTGATGAGGCCCATAAAGGCTGAATACACACTGATGATTTGTCCTCATCCAGTGCTTCCTGCTTTTTTCTCTGACCTTGTCCCGTGGCCTCCAACAGTAGACTGCTGCCAGCATTCCCAGTGAAGGTCACAATTTGGACCAAAAACTGTTCAGTTTCTAACTTTACAATTTCCCCTTTACTCTATCTAATCACCATCTTATCTCCTTCACACTCTCTCACACACCTTCTCCTGCCCCCACAAAACACTTCTCTTCACCAGGAACCTACTCTCTCTCAACCTACCAGATCTAGCATCCAATGTGCAAGCTTCCTTCTCTTTTCTCTGCTCTACTACTAAGCTAGACTTGAATCTTTTGTTCAACAATATAAATCGCTGTCTTCTTCTTTCGATCAGCATGCCTCCCTCTAACTTTGAAACTCCAGGCCCAGGAATCCGTGACCCTGGCTATATTCATCAGCTCGTATGCTATGCACCTATTGTCAAGCTGCAGTATGACTTTGGCAAAAGTCTAATTATTTTGCAGACTTCTACCAATATAAATTCATCCTATCTTGTTTTAACACAGCTACCACCTAGAATAAACAACACTACTTTTCTAACCCAGTCAACACTCACAACTCTAACCCGCATTGCCTCTTTAAAATCTTTGATTCTCTCCTCAAACCATGAGTCTTAAACTATTATGCCTTTGTCGAACCAATTATGTTGAAGGTATCCAAGGGGTTAAAGCAAGAGAACCAATCAGGTTGGATATCTGTAACGGTTTTTTAAGACACTCAGACCAGGGGTGAGATAAAACAGTTTTATTAAAAGAAAAATAAGGCAAATGATCGCCCTCTACAGGCAACACAAAATAATAGCAAGGCAATGACAGATATGCCCCCACAGGCCCAGTATACAGAATAAGAGTATTACATATACTGTCTCAGGACAGGCACAGGAGAGGGCCCCAGATAAGGGTTAAATGTATAGATGAACAGTCTCTGTTGTGGAGTTTAGCACGCCCAAGGTGTTAATCGGAAGCAGTAAGTGTAGCTGGAATCACACTTATAGTGCTGAGAGATGTTGCTGCTAGGCCATGCGTGACCAGAGGTAATATTAGCAACACAGTACCCAGAATAGCCCCCACGGACGTAACCAAGGGTACGACTGACACTGCAAGTGCTTGAGTAGTTAGCCCCCACTGGCGTCACCACAGTATAACCTGAACTGCAAGAGCTGCAAATAGCCCCTACGGGTGTACAACGGAGACCAGCGGAACAGAGGTAGTGAGCCAATAGCCCCCACAGGCGTAGCCTAGTCAACCTGCAAGAACTTTGCGCCAATAGCTCCCACGGGCATAACAACGGACCACATATGCTGCAACGGAGAAACCAAAAGCCCTTCACCCTCAGTTACATTAGCTTGTGCCTTCAGCCTCAATGGTGTTAATGTAAGCGTTTGAGCCAAATAGCGCCCTACCGAAATCGTTACCGACAGCACTACTCTGCAATGGTGTAATGAGCCGACGACCAACCAGAGCGTAAGCGGCCAGCTCAGCAGATGTAATGCAAGAGGGAGGCTCTATACCAGTGAAAGAGGCTAGCGAAAGGTACTGCGGCACAGCTAGGGTTAAATGCAGCTTTTACGGATCAGAGGCTCAGAGAAGTATGTAAGTTCTGCAAGTGATACGGAGGCTCAGGACAGCAACACAACTCTGCAGTCAGGTAATACTTAGCACTGGGAGCAAGCAAGCCCGGACAGGAGCAGGTCACACGATCAACCAGGCAAGCGGCAGTGGCGGAATTCAGAATGTCGCCACAGCGACAACCGGAGAGGAGAGCAGGAACTAGCAGGTCACCGGAACAGTCCGTTAACAGGTCACGTAGCAGGAAGTCAGCAAAGCCGGGTCGGATCACGGAGAGGGTACTCATACAAGCCGGGTCAATCACGAGCAGGAACGTCAGCCAAGCCGGGTCGGATCACGGAGCGGGTACTCAGACGAGCCGGGGCAATTACGAACAGGAACACAGGAGCGTAGTCAAGATGGGCCAATTTGGTACACGGAAAGCCGGAACACAGGAACTCAGCAACAGCAACACTGGCTCTGAAACACCACGAAAGGGCACCTGACAAGTGTCACGGTCAGGCATAAAAAGGTCACCAGGGGTGGGCCAAACCAGCATAGCGAATCAGCATACACCACAAGCAAGAATTCTTTGCCTCGGGATGCTGTGCTTGCAGATAATGTAACTGCATTCAAAAAAGCAATGGATGCCTATCTAGCACAGAACAATATTGACAGTTATGACAGATGGCTTCAAAGCAAATAGGATATTGAGCCGGGGAACTATTTGACACACTCACACACACCTACATTGGAAATTGCTCCAGAGGGCTTTTTTGTTGCCTTCCTCTGGATCAACAGGGGTGTTATTGGCATGGGCTGGACTTGATGGACGCATGTCTTTTTTCAGCCTTATCTACTATGTTACAAGAGTGACAGAAAGGATCACAGGCACTGTGATAATATCTTCACATAAATAGATAAATGACAATATTAAATAATTTTGAGAACTTTACACTATATTAGGTATTGACACGCTACTTCACAGTAAAGAATTGATTAAAATAATCAATCCCGCATATTTGTGCAAAAATATATATAATTTATTAAATACAATATACTATATATAAAGTGTAAACAACAATTATATAAATGAGGAATCAGCAATTACAGCAGATATATAGTAACTCAAACCACAATTATCACCATTAAGATTACCAGCAATTAAAGGGCTAACCACACATAGGTATATTCAGAGGCATTTGATAACAATAATTACATTCAGCAGCATAGAAAAGGATAATTGATCCTTACCATTAATAAAATACAGTTGGCAGCAGTGTATATGAATACCCCTGCCCCAGAAACTGTATAAACTATGTAAATTGATTTTTAAGGTATATTGTCAGATGAGTCAACTTTCATATGAAGCCAGGTCCTCTGACAATTTTCCTTGTACCATATGCAATAGGCAAATTTAGAGACTAACTGGAATAGAATCCCAGATTAAATTACTCTAATTTAATTATCTACTGATTACAAATATTGCATACCTTCTGAATAAAACATATTGCATTAAACATAGTCAATAACAGATTATACCAGAAAATACTTAGAATCAGTTCAATAATAAATGTCTATACAGTATATTAAACTTCGTGCAACATATATCACAAATATGAATATAGCAATGTTATGTAAAACCTATAGGGTACTACAAGAGTTAATCCACTTATTAAGATAGGGTGCCCCACCCAAGATGGCAGCTTCTTTTGTCTAGTGAAAGATTAAAAGAAACCTTCACTTTACAAAAGATAGGCCTAGTACACACACAAAGAAATCCAAAGAAAACCCACAACTAAATAGACAAATAGCGGTTAAAGGGTTAATAAATTAATTCAAAGAATTCCCCAGATCAATATTAGCTATTATAACCTTTCCAGAAACACAATATTCTAGAAATAACATAATTTATATTAACTAATATATAAACCAAGTCATTTAACTATATTACCCTTATCTGGCAAAATATAACAATTTACCAATAAATGAATTAATTCTGCTTAATTTCAGAACTTCTAGAGCTAATATAGCTTATTATAATTTATCCCAAATGGTTGGCCAGTCCAATTAAGACAAATTATAAGAAAATTAGGTTTCTTCAAAGATAGAAGAAATGAGTATATGATTCTGAACTTTTGCAGAATTTAAATAAGGAAAATATATAGTTACCAGTCCAGTAAGTGTTTCTTTGTATCTCCCAGCTAGGTATACTTCTAGAATAGGAGCCACCAGGAAAGAAAAAGCCAGCCCAGACCAAGAGGAAAAAGCCCCCTTTTCTCTCTAAACTTGCATATTTATAATATGAGATTCATCTGATCAAAATCTGCTCTAATTGGTTAAAGGACCATCTCATTATACAGTGACATCAACAGTATTACCTGATTGGGTGCATCTAACCCCCAATTTCCATATGACATCATGCATAAATTATGATAACAATATGAGGAATTTCAAAGCATCAGTAATAACGCTCCACATCCACAAGATGGCCCTCTCTCCACGTTAAAATTTTCCTTGATAAATTGAGAACCACTAGTAATGACATCTTGTCTGGCAATCATCTCAAAAGGGAGAGATCATAAGTTTATCAAAGAACCTATAAACATGCCATTCTACTAGCCTTTCTCACATAGGAGTACATCTTCTTCCCAGTCTTGGTGTCTGGCACCTAATCATATATCTCCATAACTGACGTTCAGTTATTTTCACCCCCTACCTAGAAACAAAGGTCATTGTTTTAATATGAGATCATTTACACACATCTTAAAGCAGAATTTCAGAGAATTTGGTTTAAAAGAAAAATTAACCATTTCGTCCCCATCATGGCAATGTCTCTGGCACCTTCTCCTATTCCAGAGGACTTTGATTACTTTTTAAAGAAATGGTACAGTCCATTGACCAAACCATAGCCTCCGCATCCTCTCCTCCAGCACTCCCGTTTCTTAGCTCACCTTGAGTCACCATCAGCTCATTCACCCCTTTACAGAGGAGGAAGTATCTCTCTTACTATCCCCCTCTATGCCCACTACTTGCACCCTGGATCCCATGAGCTCTCCCCTTATCAAGTTTTTTATAGCTACTATTGTGTCCAGCCTTGCTAATATCTTTAAGTCCTCTCTTTCTACTGGATCATTTCCTTCTTCATTCAAACATGCAAAAGTCAAACCCTATACTCAAAAAATCCTCCCTCAACCCCACTTATGTTTCAAATTACCGTCTAGTTTCTCTTCTTCTATCTAAGATCTTGTAAAGCCCTGTACTCTCATGCCTAATCTCTTTCCTCAACTCTCCTTTTGACCTACTACAGTCAGGTTTCCACTTTAACTACTCCACAGAAACATCACTAACAAAGGTTCCTAATGACCTACACACAGCAAAGGACAAAGGACAATACAGTATACTAATACTACTAGAACTCTCTGCTGTTTGTGCTCATGCATTCCTACTGGATAGACTACATCAATCTGCCTCTTATCTTTCAAACCATACTATCAGTTTATTTTGCTAACACATTCTCTTCTACCTACCTATGACGTCTCAGTGGGTGTACTCCAGGGATCAGTCCTGGGACTGCTTTTCTTTTTCCTCTGTATCCCCTTTGTTTAATTACCAACTGTATGCAGATGACACACATGTCTACCTCTCTCTTCCTCTGACCACACTCTAGCTATACAGTCTCAAGTCACTCAGTGTCTCATGGCAGTCTCATCGTGGATGACCCACAAACATCTTAAACACAAAAAGACAGAACTTGTATTTCCTCATAAACCCCACACCAGCCCCTTTTCCATTACAGTTGACAATTCTATGATCTTCTCAGTAACCAAAGCACATTGTCTTGGTGTTATACTCGATTCTACCTTGACGTTCTCCCCCTCATATCCAAGATGTCCCACTGTGGACAATTAAATTCTTTTTAACATGGCTACAATATGAGGATTAGTACTATTTAAGTATTACTATTCCTTTAATGGAATCATTTTAGGAGACTCATTGCTAGAGAAAGATCTGTGAATCCTTGTAAATGACAAACCTGGAGACAGTGACCAGTCAAATAGCAGTAGCAAAAGCACACGAAGTCCTGTCTTGCATAAAAAGTGGGTATTGAAGCAAGAGTGGGTAACATAATATTGCCACTGCACAAATCGTTGGTAAGACTTCACCTCGAATATGCAATGCAGTTTTGGGCACCAGTTCTGAAAAATGATATTCTAGATCTGGAGACAGTACAGTGAAGAACAACAAAATTAATTAAGGGAATGGAGTATTTCACGTATGAAGAACATCTAGACAAACTTGGTTTATTTACTCTAGAGAAAAGATGAGAAAATCTTGTTACACTGTATAAGTATATGCAAGGTAAATAAAAGGATGTCTCTGGTAAGATTTTCATTCCAAGGCCTGATCTAATGACTAGGGGCCACCCCTTAAGATTAGAGGAAAGGAGGTTTAGACTTCAGCAGAGGAAGTGTTTTTTTACAGTAAGGTCTGTTAAATTGTGGAATTCTTTGCCCAAGCATGTGGTAATGGCAGATACAATGGATACATCTGCAATAAGGTTAGATGCATTTCTAGCAGAGGGGAACATAGAGGATTATACTTTGTATTAGTAGGTAAAACTGGAAGTTCTGGTTAACAGAGTAATACCTATTTAGGAGTCAGGAAGACATATAATTATCATTTTCTTGGTTATATGGTGGAAAAGGTTGAACTTGATGGACTTGTCTCTTTTTTTCAACCTAATTTACTATGTAGTTATGTAGCTATGTTTTTATTACAAAATTCTTCTCCTCTCTTTTAAGTTGCTTTCTTCTTCGACGCCATCTTACATGTCTGTACTTATCTCCATTACACACTTTTCGTCATGTGCATTCTTCTCAAGGGTTCTTTCTGTCCTCTCTGTACACAACTAAAGTCATCTCTTGGCTGCAATTCCCTCCCTATCACCATTCACCAATAGCCCACACTCATCTCCTAAAAAACCCACCTGCTCAAGGAGGCATCTCAGTAACAATATTCTCCTTGTGCACATGGACAGTCACATTGAAATCATTCCACTGAAGCCTTGTACTTGCACTTATGATCCTCCTCCTGCTTTCCCTGTATGTTGTTGTGATTACTAATTAGATTGTAAGCTCTTTGGGACAGAGTCCCCTTCCCAATGTCTTATTCTCTTTGCTGCAGTCCTTTACCTACCCCAGAATAGAATGATCTCACTTTAGCCTGATTCTCTTAACCCTGTACTATATTTTTGTATTTTAATATCACTATTTCTGTAAAGCTCTGTGTACATATATGGCACCATATAAATAAAGATACGTACATATGAAGTTTTCTAGTCCTTTCCTGCAAATGAGACTTGCCTGTAATTTCTACAGTGGTTTACCTTTATGTGTGGGGTAAGACTGATGTGCATATGGATATTTTTCATCTGTAATGGCACAAGAGAGCTAAATATGAAGCTCCTAACTAACAATCGAACAGTTGTTTTAGCCTTTTTTTTGTTGTAAGTGAATATTTCACACTTCTTTGGCTTTATTTTCTGTCAGATAGCAGTCAGTGCCTGAAATGTATTAAGTTTAAGTTAATTTTTGTGTATATTGTGACATTAAGATTCGTACTTTATGGAAACTGATGAGTGAGCATGCTCTCACAGGGTTAATTGCTGCATAAACCAAATAATGGCACAGGGCTTGTTTAGATTCCACTCTAAAAATAGTGTGTTCTAATCTAGGTGCTATGCTGAAGCTGAAGTATTATGATAGAAGCCACAGCTTTTTAAAATTATGGGATGGAAAACTTAACCTTTCTGTCTTTTGATTATTGAATCATGAGATTCTATCTTTGGACATGATTGTAAATGTATTTTCTTTGGTTATTTATAGTAATACTAGCAAATGGTGCCCTGTACATTTGGGCATGCCGTACATGTCTGGGCCCCACTGGACTGTTGCAGCAAGTTTCACAGCAGTGGGCAGGGAGGCTGCATCCCCTGGTCCACTCCTATGAAAATCGCTGCCCCTGATTCTCTAAGTGCTGCCGATCTCCGTCATCCTTTCTCCCCAGGGCTGGGCAGCCAGTGAACTAGAAACAGATAGATAGATAGTGAACCTATAATGTGGTGAACTTCAGGTTTTTTGTATGAAAACAAATGATTGGAGATACAAGGTATACATATTTTTAGTGAGAGCCAGTGAAATCATTTTAGTACTAGATTCTGTTATTCTGTTCTACATAACATTTTAAATGTGTTTGCTCATTAAAAAATATACACTTTTTCTCTGTCACTCTCTGTCCTCTCTATTTCATTCTATTACACAGTTGTCAGGCCTCCAGTTGTAAGGGACTACAACTCCCAGTATCACTAACCAGCTGTTGCAGTTATAGTTGTGGTATTTATAGTTATCTATATATATATATCTATATATCTATATATATATTCTTAGCCTGCAATTGTGGGAGGGCTTAAATAGCAGCATCAGAGGCAGACTGAGATGCTGCTGCAAGGGGTGGTCGAGAAAGGGACTCCTCATACATCACAGGCATCATTGAAGCAGAGGCGCACACGAGTCACTGGCACGCGTCATTTCCGGGCGACATCATGCTAGCGAGTTTCACTCGCAACAGGCAAGTACCCCTCATTGTCTCATACTGCCTTATGCTATTGCGGGGACAGATCGGGCCTCACGGCTTCCAGTAGCGCGGTAATTGCAGATTCATATGATCATGGTTATCATCATTACCAGCTATCGCACACGGACTACATGTAAACCCAGCTGGTGTAAATGTATTGATTGGAAACATGAATTACGTTGCATGGTTTGCAAAGAGCTACAGCATGCACTGAGTTACTATGTATTATCTGATTCATAACTTGGTATAAGCATGGCACTACACAATAATATGCACATAATACATCTGGGGTAAGTACCTTGTAAAGAGACATATTGCAGTGCACAGTCCCTTCTCGCCCCCTGTATACAACCGATCATGTAAACGTACTGTATTAAAATCGAAACACACACCTTATACATATTATATGCATGTGATATGTTAATATGGTTGTGACGCCACTGCTTTCCTCAAACTAGTGTATTGTTTTCCTTCACTATAGTGTCCATAATCACTGGAAGCCATCTAGTTTTTGTTATCATTTACATACATGCTACAAATACATAGATTATAGATATTGCAGAGTATGTTGTCCCTCTGTCTGTCATGGGTAGATTACAGCAGGCAGAATATGTTATTTCATGTATACAGAGCTAGTCTTTTGGCAAGGGTTGGAGCAGCAGGTTCAATCTTGCTACATTATGATCTGCAAACTTTCATTTCAGATTAACTCTAGAGCATGGCAGAAAAGAAGGGGTAAGTCCAAGAACATTTTGCACAATGATAGCATTATCTTTTTATTCAGCAAGTCATTCTCATCATGAACACCAGCATTTTAAAGGGTTAGTGTACATTAGATATACAGAAGGTGCTCTACACTTGTCCACTTTTTTTGTCTTCATTTATTGTCACCATGCAGTTATATCATGTAATTACCATGTACTTTCATAGTCCTTTCATAGGGCTTGTGTCTTCATATATCATTTATTGCTTATTGTACACCGGTAGTACAATTGCTTTCATTTGCTATTCATGCAGCTAGGTCAGGATCCGATTTATTGCTGCTCTCAGGGGTTGGAATCTTTAGCACGTATCCATTAAGTTCAGGCCATACTCCATACATGGTGGCATCAGGCATCAGACGATGGTTCCTCATGATTTGTAGTACATTCACGACACACGAGTACACAAGTTTTATTATGCATGCTTCTCCCTTGTTTAGGAATGAACTTTGGTGTACCAAACATTGGCTGAATTCAGTAACTGTGGTACATTGAGTTATCATGTATTTTTTAGTTCATATGTATTGCTATCATCATTGACGGGACCTCCATTAATCATTGTTCACCATGTATGCTTTGTTACAGTATTCAACTTAAGAATTGCTCAACCCATTTCATACCTAAGAACTTTTATATCCTAGGAAATTACAGGTATTAGGATACATCTTGATTTTCGGTTGGGGGGAGGGGTACTTGTCTAAGAGATATGTAAGTATTAGACATATATTTAATTTTCACCAAAGGTTATGTCAGTATTCTCATCATGTTATTTTGATCTACTGATAACATTCCTCAGGATCACATTCTGAGACAGAGTTGCCGATCAACTACGCCACAATCACAGATCAAGGCTTTGTTCACATGGACGCATTATTATATATCTACCCTGCAGGTTGCCAATTTTTTTACCATACGAGAGTCATATTTCCAGTAGGGTAGGAAGAGTTAGAGGCGGAAGCGGTCGGTCCTTATAGGAACATAGGGAATAAGAGGAGGAATCAGACCCTCAGTCTAACTCGGCATATCCCCTCGGGCCAATCATAATAATAGCTTCTCCACACTATTATTCATAGGTTGTCATCTGTCACAGCCACTCATTAAGTATTACCCCCTCTCCATAGTTAGTATCACAGCAAGGCCATCATTCACTGCCTGTCGCAATAGGATTACATCCCTAGGTCCAAATCATAGATAGCGCCTTGCATAGCCATTTGGCATCGGTTCAGGGCCTCACCTGTCACCATCAAGTCAAGTTAGGGCTATCCTTTTTTTTTTTCCCTACTTATTCTCATTACATAGAGAGGACATAGGGACAGACAAGAAAAAAAATAAAAATAATGTACGATAATCTTGTTTTTTCAGTCTGAACGCTCATCTACAAACATTTCAGTTAGATCAGACCAGGAAGATGTTCCCTGCATTCAAGGTTCCCCAAGACCATTGTCAGAGCAGTCTAGTCCTCCAAATTATAAAAGTTGGACTGTGACGAAGATTATGGCTGAATTACGGCGAAGGGGCATCCCCTTTTCTGCATTGGCATGCAAAGCAGAGCTCTTTAAATTGTTATTCTCACCCCCCCCCCCATCATCTAGACAGATGTTGAGCCTCGGCTCTTTCCCGGCTCCTTCCTTAGGGCTCCAGACAGAATTAGGAGATATTCAACGTCATTAATTAACCTAATCACTACTTTAGCTACATCCATGGTTGCCATTCACTCACGGTTAGACGCCATAGAATCACCATTCCAGGTGAGAGACACCATTCAGGCAAAGATACGGCCCCTTGCTAGGAATATCCAGCCCTAGTACAGCGGGGCACCAGCTATCACTCCGGCGCATTTCCTTCCGAATCATCTTAGGAAAGATATTTTGGAAGGTAAGGACATTAATTTGGTATCATTATTAGTTTCTTCCCAAGATGCTAGAACCCAAAGCTTTTTCGTGTGAGCAAGTTTCTGTGGTCATGAGAGCTCGAAACCCAAGGTTGGGAAAAAAAACACATGGTGACAGAATTTGTGCTGGCCTTCAGCCTCCAGCGGGATGTCATTTGTTCCATTAACCCTCTGCGTTGGGAAGTTGGACCATTACCTGTTCAGGGTGGTGGAATTGGGGCACAAGTATGGTGGTTTTGCATTATATGATTATCACTGGGCTTTTTTGGCAAAGGCGGCAGCAGCAATAGCACAGTTCAACTACATCACGGACTGCAGTCAGCTGGATACGGAACTTTTCTGTTGCCATTTTGCCAATCAGCAGAGCATTCCACTAACTTGTGACCCGGTGCAGCCTCCTACTCAGCCAGTACGTCCACATCAAAGATAGGGGAGAGCCCTCTGACAGGTCCCTCAAAGGGTAAGACAGATAGGTTTGGAAGACCTGTTGTGTATCTGGGCAAGTCCCAGATATGCAATAACTACAATTACACAGGATGTACTTACAAAGCATGTAGACTACTACATCTCTGCTGCAAGTGCTTCAATGCTCATCCCAAAACCATTTGCCATCAGACACTGTTTCAGAAATCATGACTAGGCATGATACATATCAACATCCTCAAACAATATCTTACCACTCATCTGTTCCCTGGGCTAGTCGCATTCATTATACAAGGGTTTACCGAGGGTTTTCATTCTGGTTTGATCATGTTACCGGCAGGGACGTGTATGCAACAATTTAAGGTCTGCAACCTCGGATCCCCTGGCAGTAGATGAGCTTCTAGCCCACGAGGTTAACAACGGATACATCATTGGCCCATTCTCACTTCCACCATTTGCTTTGTGGAGGATTAACTCATTAGGCATTGCCACAAGCAAATCTTCAGATAAAAAAACAATTAATCTATGATTTGTCAGCTCCTCATCCCACAGCTATTCCTACTTTAAATTCCCTCATACCCTCTGAGGAATTCTCATTGGTGTATACTTCAGTGGACGATGCCATACAGCTCATCATTCAAGCAGGTCAGGGTGCCTGGTTATCCAAAGCAGATATCTCTGACTGTTTTAAATTGCTGCCATTGCACCCTACACTCTGGGGATTACACTGAATACAATGGAGGGGATTGTTTTATTCTTCCATTAGGTTGACATTTGGGACTAAGAGTAGCCCAAAATTGTTCAATATGTTTGCTGAGACTTTGTACTGGATGCTATTGAACATCTGTCGCACCTACACGGTCATAAACTATGTAGATGACTTCCTCATCATCGAACCGCCAAACAACTGCCAAACATCACATCAGTAGGATTAGGACATATCACCAAGTTATTTTGAGAGATCGATATTCCAGTAGCACAACATAAATCCATAGGGCCGGTTACCAACTTGTGCTTCTTGGGTATACAGCTGGGTATACAGCTGGACACCAGCCTCATGGAGGCTAGTATTCCCCTAGACAAATTACATCACATTCAAGATAGGGCTCATCATTTTTCATTGATCAAATCCTGTCAGAGAACAGAATTACAATCCCTTCTGGGCACCTTAAATTTTGCTATGAGGATTATTCCTCAGGGACACTCTTTCATTTCATACCTACTAACTCTGCTTTCTGAAGGATCAGGATCAAGTGAGACCATAGCTCTAGATGTCACTATTACATCTGATCTCACTATGTGGGCACGTTTCTTGAGAACTTGGAATGGCGGTGCCATGTTCATTTCACATCTCCCTCAGTCTCCACATATGAGGCTGCGCTGGGGGGTTTTGCAGCCATATACTTAGATCACTGGATGGCAGAAGCATGGCCACCAGGGACCATGGGGTAAACCATCTTCCTCTAGGAAGCAGGGCACTTGTCTAAAGATTTCTCTGGAGGTGGAGGCTCCTCCCCGTTCCATCTCACCCCCTCCTAGCAGCCTCAGTTTCAAAAGTGTCCTGGTAGGGGACACAACAAGATGAAAACTTTCTTAATTTTTTTAGTTTTGTAACTTTCAAGGGTGTGCATCCCTCATTAGCTGGGCTCCTATTCCCCGCTCCTCATGTTGGATATGGAACTGGGGGGGGGGCAGTTTTTCCCAGATCCTGTGGTCTGCTTGGGGATGCCTATCGGTAATTTAACATTCACTCTCCTTTTCTATCTAGTTATATGAGCCTAAAGACTGAAGAGGAGTCAGCAGTTTACAGGTAAACAGGTTATGTGAGTATACCCTTTCTGTATTTCTGTCTGCCAGCCTGTCAAGGAGTGACTAGGAAATAACGACACTTGACAAGTACAGATGAACTTAAAATAAAACTTTATTTTAAACACAATAGTGGCAGCAATGAATTAAACACTTTCACGAGGCCAGGGAAGAACAGTGCACTCACTTTCCTCACCCTTCACTAGGCTAGTGCGATAGGCCCACGTCTGTACTCAGGCGTTAGAGTAAACTCAGGCAACGGGAGCGAGTAGCTCCAGACACTGGAGCACACAGTAGCAACTCTTAACTCCACCACCTTCACGAGACCAGGTGAGGACAATGCAAGACACTTCCTCAACTCTTCACTAGGCAGGTGTAGCTAGTATCCGAATGGCCCTGGGAACCTTCACAGACTAGATGGGAGGACAGTGCATGGCACTTCCTCAATCACAGCCGACAGGTGAATATAGCGCAACTATACCCTACTGCTAGGGTGTACCAAAGGCAAGGTAAAATGGCACCTAGAGGGCTAGGTGAGGCAACACTCAAATCGGAATGACCACGGGAGGTCAGTAACACGGACTGACCGACAAGCGCTGCTACAGGTAGCAAGCGCGGTAAAAGGTAGGCCCAGGAAGCAAGGATCTCAATAGCCGGGCCTGGGTAGCCAAGGCTGGTAATCGCAACCGGAATGCAACAGAGGGAGAATAACCAGAGGCAGCCAGGGGTCAGAGCCAGATCGGGCAGTCAGACGAAGCCAGTGGTCAGAGCCGGATCAGGTAGTCAGACGTAGCCAGGAGTCAAAGCCGGAACGGGTAGTCAGGCGTAGCCAGGAGTCGGAGCCGGAATGGGTAGTCAGACGGAGCAGGAGTAATACACAGGAACAGCATTGGACCAACACAGCACTAGGCTCAGTTACACCACAAAAGGGCACCGGTAATGTGACATGCTGAGGTTTAAAAGGCCTGGTAGGTGGGTGGAGAGATGACATGGCAACCACAGTGACCTATAAGAACAGCGACTTTCATAGAGCGACAGCCAGGAAGTAACAATGTCGCTGTTACAGCAGTTACCCACTGGAGGCAATCACGGGCACCGTGATACAGCAACAATCTGAGGTCTGTGTTCATTTGACTGTTCCTTGCACTCTGACCCTTTATCTGATATACTGATAATTTTGTATATGGTTTACACCTTTTCCCTGGCTCTGCCGATGGGCCCAGGGTGCTTATAATAGGGGATGCACTTTTTGATTATTTCCTATTATTTTGCCTTTCTTGGTAAGGACAGCATGCATGGCCACCGTCTTGATAGAAGAGCTTTGGCTCCTGCATAGCTGCTTACCACGGTACTGGGTGGTCTCTGGACTGTGGGAATAGATTGATCTAGAGAGGAATGGGGGCTATTTTTTACAAAACCCTTGAGGGGCTACTTTGCCACTATAATGGCAGTTGGCATAAGTGGCTGGAGAGACAACGCATCATGTTAGTACTTAACTGGAGATTCCCTTAGCTCCCATGAGGACCAATTTTTTTCCGGGCCTTTGAAGGGAAAGTGTCATTGCTACTTCTCTTCCTTTCCAGTCCATAGGGCATGACATGAGGCACCAGACTTGCAAGCTTTCTCTCTGGGTGGTTGAGTCCTGTCACCCTCTATTACCTCTACCACAGGCAGATAAGTGTGTTATTCTTTTTTCTATACTACTTTCTCACTTTGGGGATCTCCTTGCTGTGTCTGAACAAAGAGGAGACATGGAGAGGGTCTACCCAAGGACCATACTGGTACATAATACCTATCTTGTTCTGTGGCCTCTTCTTCTAACCAGGAGCCTGCATGAGTAAAATCTTTATTTGAACTATGGCTAATATCTCTACATCCATTAAGGGAGTCTTGGTACCAAGACCACTCTGTTTTCCCCAACAGCAGGGTTTATTCCTTTGGTCCTACAGTCTTCTTCTCATTAATGTCCTGAAACTTCAAATGATCTGCTTAGCTCTTCAGCATTGTTGCCAGCACTCTGGACACTGCTGTTGGGGATTCAGTCTGACAATGCAATAGTTGTGGCTTATGTAAACCACCAAGGAAGGACCAGAAGCACAGATGCGTGGTCAGAAGTTTGTCTGAGTCTCGTCTGGGCTCTCGGCCATACACATTCTGTTAGTGTACAACATGGTGGAAGACTTTCTAGGTCATCAGCATCTGGATCCCAGGAATTGGCAACTCAATCAGATAGTGTTCAACTCCTTAGTTTGAGTATGTGGATGTAATGGCATTGCTGTCAGGTTGCACTCTTCCCCTGTTTTGCTTGAGAACACAGGATTCCCTCATTCTCTCACTGGACACAATGGGAATTCCATGACAGTTTCCCCCGGTATATGTTTTTCCTACTTTCTCTCTGATTCCCAGTGTGTTATGGAAGGTCAGGATGGAGCAAGCTCATGTAATTCTGATTGCTACTTATTGGCCTCACTGTGTATAGTTCTCAGATCTACTCAATCCAGCCATTACCAAGCTGTTTCATCTTTCACTCCTTCGGGGCCTACTCCCAGCTAGCTTTGATGGCATGGCTCTTGAATCCAGCATTCTGAGGGAGAAGGTGTTTTCTGAATCACTGTAAACATGATGAAAGCTTGTATACCAGTTTCATCCTGGGTGTATCATAGAATTCATTTATTCTTTTTCAAGTGGTTTGAAGAGCAGGGGTCACAGCTGTATCACTTCCAGCTATCTTGGCTTTCTTCTGGATGGGCTTCAGAAAGGGCTTAGTTTTAGTTGTATCACAGTCCAGATTTCAGCCATATTTGACTTTTTCAGAGGCTAATTGCCTTGATGCCGGATGTATATAACTATGTGTAAACAGTGGCTCATGCCTAATCTGTCTTTTGAACTCCAACTCCTCTATGGGACTTAAACGTGGTCCTTGGAGTCCTTCAGAAGGATGTTTTTGAGCCTTTGATTTCTGTCTCTATTCATTGCTAGACTCTCTTGCAGTTGTGTCTGTTCACCGTGTTGCCGAACTACAGGCTTTATCCTTTAGATCTCCTTTTTGATTTTTCATGCAGATAGGCTGGCTCTGCAGATCCCCACTGGTTTCTTCCCAAGGTGTTTTCTGGTTTTCATATTAATCAGGAAATTGTTTTCTCTCCACTCTTTTTCTATCTGATAGACAGGATCAGGAGCTTCACTGCCTGAAATAATAAATCATCTCACAGAATCTTTCTGCAAATTAGACTTGCTTTTCATTATTCCTGAGGGCACACGTGCATGCCAAGCAGCATCTAATGGTGGCTTCTTGGACTGAGCTGACCGTTCCCCATTCCTATGTCTGTAGGAAGAAACCGGTGCCATTTTTTAGAGCAATGTTTTGCATACCCATCTGGCACTCAAAGGGTTAACCTGAAGTACAATATTAACCCCTTGAGGACCAGAGGGGCGTACAAAACATTGCATACCTCTGGTACTCAAGGGGTTAGTTTTTATATCTTATTTCTGATGGAAAAAAGCTGGAGGAAAAATGACAGCTTTCCATATCTCCGCTGAGGCTGCAGGTGCATATGATATGTTATAAAGTTTACTGAACTTTCCCATCAGGAGGTTAATCACTGCACAGATTAAATCTGACGCATAAGCTATTTCCCACAGCAAAGGATTTTCTGCAGCCTGCTCACAGAGTAATCTAAGTTTATGTGTGATGTGGGTAAAGTTGGTTTTAATGACATATTTGGCATAAATATGACCTGAAGAGATGTGCAATTATTTTTAGACTGTCTACACAATTTATTTGAATTTTAAATACTTTAATCCATGATCTGGTAAGCTTTTTTCTCTCACTTAACTAAGTAAAACTATTAGGAGAAAGAAAAGGGAAGTTTGAGAATTAATTAATTTAGGAAAATCAATTTAACACTTTATCCTATCAAATTATGGAATATAGCCAGTGTACCTTTTTATATTGTTTAAAGTAGAAGTAATCTTTATTATTTTAAACAGTATGTTATAGGGATTATGCTGTTGAGTAAACATATTTCCTGTACTGGTGTGTTATGCATTTAACCCTTTGAATGCCAAAGAGGTAGCCAGTTTATTATTTATTTTGCAGCTCAAAGAACAGAACCAACTAGTGGCCTGAAGGCAAATGGTTTTAATAATGCACACTATGGGAAAGCTTGCATTCTAAAGTACTCCTCTAAAGTAGATAAGAGAAACTCCAAAGTCTGTCCTGAGTATTTTAATTATATAGGGGAATGGGCAGACAGGATGGGTGAGATGGTTCTTTGCTGCCCTCAAAATCTATGTTTCTGTGTATTCTAGACCTAATTTAGCTGCAGTAATGTATCTTGATTGTGCCAAGAAAATCTTACATAAACAGATGAAATAAAGACATATTAAAAATCAGTAATTTTGCATTAAACTTTTTGTATAATAGTAATGTGTCAAACATATTGCTTCACAATCCACTGGAAAAGTCTCTGGTATTTAAGGGGTAAAACACCAAATGCAGAGTGACAGACCAAAAGACAGGGGTCGTCAATCTTTGGAGCTACAGTTGCCGAAGATTTCAGTTCCCATAATTTCCAACAAACTTGATTATCTCTGCCATAATGGAGGGAATGTATGAATCTGCCAGTGCAGTTCATTTTTCAGATCTCAGCATTAGGTATATATGAGCATGTATCATCACTTTAATGAATTCTAGCACACACACTCTACCATTGATAAGGTTTTAATGTGAGCTTTGTCAAAGTGCCTCCTTGTTTTCTGCACAAAAAGATCGAGAAATATTACATCTGTTTCCTCTGTGTTTCATTGTAACTAACAAGTCTATGAAATGCCCATGAACTCTCCCACTGACCTTCCCTTGGTCATAAGTGGCATGAAGAAAAGAAATGTTGCAGCATGTAACTTGGTACATTGTAGTTAGGCAGGCACAGCACTCAAAAATATGGTTCTTGTGCCTTGACCACAAGAGGTCAGATACTCATGGTCTTCCATTTTAAAATCTCACTCATAAAGAGGACACAAAATATGGTATTGGAGTAAAGATACCATGGCCTTAGGCCTGCTAATACTCTAGTGCCAGCAAGATGTAAATACCTTACACCAATAACACCACTGGTAATGTTGGGGTGCATCCACACGTCAGCTGCCACCATTCAATGAGTATGCTCTAAATAAAAAAAAAAAGCGAAACATAAGACATCAGATTTTTGAATATAGATCCTAACTAGACAGAAGTCCTAACTAAGCATCCTAATCTATCATCTAACTTAAACTGCCTAACATTGACATACAAGATAGGCAAAAACCTAACCATACAAAAATATCACTATATTGTCTAGTTATAATCTAATAAACTAACTATTGCACAGTATAAATAGAATGCATTCACAAAGTACAAAAACTGGAGATTAGCTGCACATTTAAAATAAGAAAACAAACAGAACATCAAAAAAGGGGTGGGTGGCATGTGTTCCCTACCTGCTACCCGGTTGAAAGAGGGCTGTCCTGGACCTATGCCACCTTAATATATCTACCTACTGTCCTTCCCCCAGCTACCCAACCTAGCAACTCCCCCCACCCCAGGCTGTAAGTAAACCCCACCTCTTAGCCACTTTTGGTCATAATGGCCCTCCCCTTTTCATTTGCTATAAGGTATAAGTCTATTTTAGCACAGAATAATTTCGGCACATCCCCCCTAAACTAAGTATCTCTATGGACTTAAAAAGCAGCTCTGATTAATCTTCATATTATTTGGGCCATGGAGAGTGTTATTTCAATACTGTCTGAGTTGTGGTTCAAGAGTAATTTAAAGTATCCCCCTCCTGCCCCTTTTACTGATGTAACAATGCTCAGCTCAGAGCAGCAGATTGTCCAGATGGATCATAGCAAGTGACAATCTTCATTGAGCATAAGGAAAAACCTGAAAAACTTGTCAAGGCAGGCAGAGTTTTCCTTATGCTTACAGTAAGAAGATTATCCCTTGCTGTGAGCAGTCTGGTTCCAGGACCAGATTCCACATCTGAGGGGAGGTGGCTTACACTAGGTAAAAGGGGCAGTAGTGGAAAACTTTATCATTCAATTACTATTGAACTACAACTCTGACAGTATTGAAATAACACTTCCATGTAAAACCAAGCATGAGTGATAGCAGGTTAGACAGTCTCATGCAGTGCAAATCTTGTCACATGTTTGAACACTTGGAGCAGTTGTTCCAGGGGTGATACTGCTGTGCCAAGTGTGAGCATATTTACTTTTTAGAGTCTAAGATATTGGACTTGGAAAGAAATATTGCAACATTGTGGGACATTGGAAAGCTGGAAAGGAGTTTAGAACTCACAGAACGGGTAGTATGTGGGGTTACTGGTGAAGAGGGTGGAGTTGTAGATGAGGATCAACAGGTAGGCAGCTGGGTAACAGTAAGGAGGGGAGGTAGTGGGCAGAGGAGGGGAAAGCCAGTTCTGAGTTGACTCTGTCCAACAGATTTGCAAGATTGTGTGAAGATGTTGATGAGGATGGCTCAGAACTGGCAACACTGAAGAGGGCTAATTCCTCTAGCAGCCAGGGAACAGTCCTCCTTCCAGACTAGATGGGATGCAGAGTAGGCAGAAACCAAGGCAGTTGGTGGTAATAGGGGACTCTATTATTAGGAGGGTAGATAGGGTAATCTGCTGCCAGGAATGTGAATGCCGAACAGTATGCTGTCTCCTGGGTGCTCGGGTTCGGCATATTGCGGACAGGGCTGACAGATTATTGAGAGGGGCTGGAGGTGATCCAGTTGTTTTGGTACATATTGGTACCAATGACAAAGTAGGAGGAAGATGGAGGTCCCTAAAGAATGATTTCAGGGATTTAGGGTGAAAGCTCAAGGCAAGGACCTCTAAGGAAGTGTTTTCTGAAATACTGCCTGTGCCAGGTAGGCAGAGGGAGCTCAGGGAGCTTAATGCATGGCTCAAGCATTAGTGCAGGAAGGAGGGTTTTGTGTTTTTAGAGCACTGGGCTGACTTTGCTCTTGGGTACAATCTATATGGAAGTGATGGATTGCATCTAAATGGTAAAGGAGCCTCAGTGCTAGGGGAGAGAATGCTATGAAGCTTGGAGGAGCTTTTAAACTAGGAAAGGGGGGGGGGTATAGATAGCAAAAATTGGGTAGATAGAGCAGATAGGAACCGGGTCCAACTAAATGATCAGGGGGGTGGAGAAAGGGTGGGGATAAATGTATTAAATAGGGAGTAACTCCTAGCAAATGAAGATGTAGAAAAAAGGCATGTAGGGAGAAATATATGTAAAGACTTCAAAATTTATTGTATGCTAGCAAATGCAAGAAGTATGATAGACAAAATAGGAGAACTAGAATTGCTGACGGTTACTGAGCAATTGGACATAATTGGTATAACAGAAACATGGTGGAATGATGCACATGACTGGGCTGTAAATATAGAGGGCTATTCCCCGTTTAGGAGAGACAGGATTTAAAGAAAAGGGGGAGGTGTGTGCTTATATTTGAAACCAGAATTAAATCCAATTTTGAGGGGTAATATTAGTGAGGAAACTGGCCAAAATGTGGAGTCCTTGTGGGTAGAAATGGAGACTAAATGTGATGTAAAAGGTTAAAAAAAAAAAAAAAAAAAAAAAAAAAAAGGTGTTGGTGGGTATATGCTACAAACCACCAAATATTGATGACAGTGTTGAGGCCCATCTGCTATTGCAAATGAGGAAAGCTGCCCAGCTTGGGCATACTATAATTATGGATAAGTTTAACTATCCAGGTGTCAAATGGAAAAATAAGACCTGTCAGAGTGCTAAGGGAAGCAGGTTTGTGAGCATGCTTCGGGAAAGCTACATGTCACAAATGGTGGAAGTGCAGACAAGAAATAGCAATGTATTGGACTTAGTGATAACGAATAACACGGCAATGGTATCAAATATTGAGGTAAGTGAACATTAGGGAAACAGTGATCACATTGTTAAGGGCTTCAATACAACACATAGACTGGGATACGTTATTTAAAGGCAAAAATACTGAGGAAAAATGGTCAGAATTCAAATTTAGGTTGCAGAAATGTACACAACAGTATATACCAATGGGGAACAAATGCAAAAGAAGTAAGTCACAGCCAATGTGGTTAACTGCACATGTAAAGAAGGAAATGCAAGGAAAAAAAAACATTCAAACTATTTAAGTCTGAAGGAACTGAACATTCTTTCTTAAAATACAGGGAATGCAACAAAGATTGCAAAAAGGCAACTAGGGTAGGAAAAATAGATAATGAAACCCGAATTGCAAGGGAAAGCAAGACCAATCCAGAAATGTTTTTCAAATATATGAACAGCAGAAAACTTAAGACGGAGTATATTGAACCTTTCAAAAATGAGATGGGTGAGTTGATTAGTGAGGATAAGGACAAGGCCAATGTTTTAAACACGTTCTTTGCATCAGTATATACAAGGGAGCAAGGAATGGCAGAAGCATCTCAACAAGTAACTAATAAAACAATACAATTATCAGATATTGGGTTAACTCAAGAAGATATCATGGGAAGACTGAACAAAATTAAGATTCTCTCACCACAGGCTCAATGCCACCAAATTCGCGAAGAGCCAATGTAGTGCCTCTGTTTAAGAAGGGAACAAAAACAGAACCTGGAAATTATAGACCTGTGAGTTTGACCTCTTGTTACGGTTAGCAAACAAGACAAGGAGTCAGAACACTGACTCACGCCTGCAGTCAGTAGGGAAGAGCTCGTCTCCAATAAGGGTCGCAACAATGGAGACTACTGACTCAAGCCTGAAGTCAGTTAGGCCGGAGTCTGCCAGAGCCCCAGGTCTGCACCAAGATGGATGTCTGTGGTAAACGGGCAACACAGCGGGGTGAACAGACAGAGCCACAGGTCAGCATCAGCATAACCCTGGCTGGTCATACACGGAGCAGGTAGTCAGCCAGAGCCACAGGTCTGCACCATATAGGATGTCCAATAAGAGTAGGCAACAATGGGCGGATATTAGGACAGAGCCCCAGGTCAGCATCAGAATGGATAGTCAGACAAGCCAGGGTCATACACGGAGCAGGTAGTCAGCCAGAGCCACAGGTCTGCACCAGAATGGATGTCTAAGACAAATGGAGCGCACATAGAAAATGGTCAGACAGAGCCACAGGTCAGCACCAGAATGGGTAGTCAGCATACACAGGATACAGGAACAACTGGAACTAGAACAGCACTGAACAATAACGGAAGGGTAACTGGATAGAGATCCAGTTCCCTTTTAAAAGGCAACCCAGGAAGTAGATGGGTGGAGATATCAGCCACAAACAGTACAAAACAGAGGCCTCTGACATATTGCAACCTCGCACCCGAAAGTGACGCATGGCCAAGAGATCCCACTCCACGTCATTCTACGGAGCAGGCCCGGTAATCACTAAGACACGGACAGCCGCTGAGAACGCCAGTGGTGCCTAGGCCCAGTCCTCAGAATCATGCATGGTATGACACCGCGGCGACATTCCAGGCCATCCATTGCCTACGTCAACCCACCAGGCATTGCTAGATCTAAGATAACTGTGATACCTCTGTAGTGGGAAAACTGCCAGAAGGGATAATATGGGACTATATTCATGATTACAACACAAAAAATAAGAGCATTAACAAGAATCAACATGGTTTTATGAAGAATAGATCATGCCAAACTAACCTTTTCAGCTTCTATGAGGAAGTAAGCAGCAACCTTGATAACGGCAAGGCAGTTGATGTAATAGATCTAGACTTTGCAAAGGCATTTGATGCAGTGCCACACAGAAGGCTGGGGTATAAAATAATGAAATCGGGACTAGAAGATAACTTTTGCAATTGGATACAAAACTGGTTTAATGATAGGGAACAGTTTGTGGTTGTAAATACAGTTAAAGTGGAGAGTAGAATACCTCAGGGTTCAGAATTAGGTCTGCTGCTTTTTAACATGTTTATAAATGACCTGGAAATAGATATAGAATGCAAGATATCAATATTTGCAGATTACACTAAATTATGCAGGGTAGTTAATTCAGAACAGGATATTTGCTCTCTACAGAGGAATGTAAATAAAATGGCAGATTGGGCAAACAAATAGAATATGAAGTTTAATGTGGGGAAGTGTAAAGTCATGCATTTGGGAGGAAATAATGCCAAGGCTACTTATAAACTTAATGGAATCATTTTAGGGACTCATTTGTAGAGAAAGACCTGGGTATCCTTGTCAACTACAAACTTGGAAACAATGACCAATGTCAAGCAGCAGCAGCAAAGGCAAAGAAAATCCTGTTTTGCATAAAAAGAGGTATTGAAGCAAGAGTGGATAACATTATTTTGCCATTGTACAAATCATTGGTAAGACCTCACCTTGATTATGCAGTGCAGTTTTGGGCACCAGTTCTGAAAAAGGATATACTAGAAGTAGAGAAGGTATAGCGAAGAGCAACAAAATTAATTAAGGGAATGGAGGACTTGACGTAAGAGGAACGACTAGACAAACTTGGTTTATTTACTCTAGAGAAAAGACGACTAAGAGGAGACCTTATCACATTGTACAAGTATATGAAAGGTCAATACAAGGATCTCTGCAGTGAGCTATTTATTCCAAGGCCTGATCAGGTGACCAGAGGACACCCCTTGAGATTAGAGGAAAGTAGGTTTAGATTTCAGCAGAAGAATGGGTTTTTTACAGTAAAGTCTGTTAAATTGTGGAATTCCTTGCCCAAGGAGGTAATTATGAAAGATACAATGGATACATTTAAGAGAAGATTAGATACATTTCTTTCAAAAGGGAACATAAAGAGTTATAATGTTTGTTAGTAGGCAGATCAGGAAGGTCTGATAAGGACTAACTTATTTGATAGCAGGAAAGCTATACAATTCTCAGTTACTGGGGTATGAGGCAAAGGTTGAACTTGATGGACTTGTGTCTTTATTCAACCTAATTTACTATGTTACTAAATACTGTGAAGGTTAATCGGAGCTGCTTTTTTTGTGAAACATTACTATATCTTTAATAACCATTCACCATGCCTCCTAGCCCTTTATCATGATAAAGGGGGTGATACAGTGTGCCTTACGCACAAAGCGGACAAATGGAAATTCGCCAAATTCCCATTGATTTCAATAGGGCTCTTAAACATTTATGTTAGAGAGGCCTCCAGTGCGTTGTGGAACAATACATTGGACACCTCTCTAGCATTCAAGTAAAAAGTCCTATTTAAATCAGTGGCAATGTATTTTGTTCCCTATGGTACAGCTGGGTTGCTTCAGATTTATATCTCTTTTAGTTTGTTCATATGGCCTAGGGGTATATAAAGGCCAACAGAGAATTGTGGGTTGTATAGTCCAGCAGTAGCTGGAGGGCCACTATTGCCAGCTGTTAGGTTAGGGGTTTATGACTAATTTGAGAACCTCAATTGCATAATAAATCTTCTGCATGCACTATGCCTAATTGTACAATACAACTGAAAATGATTTTTCTTTAAAAATAGAACATAATATTGTGTAAGATAAAATAACTAATAAGGTCATAGTAGGAGAAGGTAGAAAACAAGAGAAATGATATTGCCTGTATAGGCAAGTATAAGGGACAATGTGGTGAATGTATAAGTCCGATTCCTAGCTAAACCAGGTGGTACAATAAATTTACTATGGTACTAATGTTGCATGCATCGGGTGGGGAGGGGAAGTGGGTCAGTGAATGGGTGTTTCTGGGCCTGCCTTTCCTCTACACATTGGTTACTACCATGTATTTGACAAGGCACTAAGGAAATGGTGTAGCTTTACGCTCTTTCCCTGAGCATAGCTGACAGAGGAGATGATTTATATATATATTTATATATATATATATAGTGGAGTTAAGCAAAATGAAGAGTTAAAATGGCTGTAACTGTGTCTTTGATAGTTATAAACTTAAGAACACCAGTTTATGAGGGCTGTACACCATGTAGTACTTTTTTTTTTAAAAAAATGGATTAACGATATTTGTAAAAAGTTGAAAAGTGAAATTATAAAGAAACATCTATAGCTGAGACAATTTTGCAACAGAATTTTCACCAGAATCTTACATCAGGTATGATTACAGGTGCTAATATCAGATTAATAACACCATATTTATAAAAAAAAGCCTTAAATCATTTATAAATCAGCTCTCACATTATATCCAGTGGAGATGACTTAAGAATTGTCCCTTAAAAAGTAATAAGAAAAAAAGTAATAGGAACGTCTTTATAAATCTCCCTCATAGTCACATAGTCTTAGCGAAAGCGGAGTGTGTCATCTGGTGTGCATTACAGAGATCAGGGTAGTAATTTTCTGCTCTACTCCTCTGTCACACCTACAGGTGTGCTAAGCATGGATGGAGCAATCACATTGATTTAGCCACTGAACAATGACCTGTGATTAAGCAGAGATATATTGAATTGCTGACCTGTTGGTGTATCATTTTTTTTGTAGACTGCGTGTGATTTTAGCTGAAGGGGAACCTGAGGTTTTGCACATCATGACTTACAAACAGAATGTTTCTTCACTCCAAGGGATAAATTGTAAGTCCCCATTTCACTTCTTAAAGCGGAACTATCACTGAAATTAAAAAAGTGTCCCCCCAAATAATTATGCATATAGCGATACACATATCCATACTAGTATTACCCTGAAAAAGTCCAGCATCATTGATAAATCCAACTAATTTTGGGACGCACAGGCAGGTATACACAGGGCATTACCATTGGCTGTAGGCGGAAGGTCCTGCAAGCCCATTGATGGAAGCGGGCGGCAAAGGGAAGCGTGCCGCCCGCAAGGAAGCTGTGCAGAACTCTTTATTTTGCCTCATCCACAGAAGAAGCAGACTTCAAGCTAGTAAGGCTTGTTTTGAGAGCGGGTTTGACCCGGGGGAGGGAGGGAAGGGATCGGCCAGCCTTTATAATTTTTTTAGCAAGGGGGGAAAACAAGGGTGCGTATTATACATAGGCACTCTTGTTTTCCCCAAAATCTTTGGTATAATATGCACCTGCGTATTATACACAGGTACGTATTATACCTGAGATTTTACGGTAAGTTACAATGTAACTCCTCCTAGAGGAGACCAGGACAGACTGCACAGGTGCACAGATGTCTATTTGGCAAGATGTCTGTGCTGATGCCTGCCTGTGCGTCTGGAAAGAGATGGATTTATCAATAATGCCAGACTTAGTCAGGATAGTACTAGTATAGATATGCATATCACTATATACATAATTATTTGGGGGCACTTTAATTTCAGTCATAGTTGTGCTTTAAGAGGAATAATGTTGTAACACTGTGGCTCAGGTGTTCTCAATCATTTTTTAATCAAAGCACCCCTAACATGCAATGGAATTTTGTGGGAACCCCTAACATATTTTATGTAATTCATCAAAGGAATAATGAAGGATATAAATACCTAAAAAGGCACCTAAGGGGATGTCCCTGACACATTAAAGTCCCATGAGACACTGTTTGAGAACAACTGCTCTAGTACATGGGTCTCATATTGCATTCCTGAAGGGCCAAGGCACAGCAGGAATTCTTGAATATCCGTGATGATGCTTAAAAGCTTCATTCATAATCATTGAGCAAATGGTTGACCCCTGTGCAAAAGCAGGGAACTTCCTAATACCTGCCCTGTTTCAGCCTTATTGGAATGCGGTTTCGGAGCTCTGCTTTAGTGCATAGCCTGAAGTACAACCATTGGCTGTGGAGAGCATACATTCACCCCAGTGAGGCTGTCCTACTAATAAAAGTGGTGTGATTCTGGGGCAACCCAATGACACCACAGGAAACAAGTACACATTCCCACGTAGGGTTTTAACCCTTTGAGAGCCAGAGGGGTACGCAATACTTTGCGTACCCATCTGGCACTCAATGGGTTAACCCTTTGAATGCTACAGAAGGTTGCAATGCATTGCAACATCTCTAGCATTCATAGGGTTAAAATCCCCATTTAAACCAATGAGAATATTCTTTATTCTCTTTTGTCACAGTCGTTTTGCTGTACTGCCTCTTTAATGCTGGCAATGATGTATTCTATTACTCCACACACCAACAGTAACTGTTCTAGTTATGGCTGGCATGATTATATCTCTCCCAAAGAGAATTAAACCATTTAAAGGGATAGTAATACTTCGTTTTAACTTTATTTTATTTTGTAGGCATTAAAAAAACATGAAGAATGATATAAGTCTTATCTCTCAAACCTTTATGGTTTATGAGATATTCACAAGCAAAGTTCCCCTCCCCGCCCCTTTTTCCTAGTGTAAGCCATCTCTTCTCAGATGTCAGTCTGGTTGTATGACAGGACAGATAACAGAAGGGGACAATTTTCTTTGTATGAAAACAATGTAAGCCCTTCCCCCCTTGACAAGTTTTTCAGCTTTTTCCATTATCTTAATTGAAGATTGTCCCTCTCTGCAGTCTACCTGGGCATCTCCCTTCTGATCTGACTGAACTGGGGGGGATACTTTGTTTGTGAATATCTCTTAAACCATAAAGGTTTCAGAGATAAGACTTATATCATTCTTCATGTTTTTTTAATGCCTACAAAATAAAATAAAGTTAAAAGGAAGCATTACTATCCCTTTAAGGACAGAGGGGTGTGTAATGCATTAAATAGCAATGTGTTGTACACCCCTCTTCCTTGAAGGGTTAAAACAATTAGATCTTAAATAGATATGTTAGTTATTTTTATCATTTGTGGCAAAAGCCTTCTGTCTGTATTGGGCAGCTGCTCTTACAGTTTAGAAAACAGCTGCAACACACTTAAGTCCAACATAATGAAGGGCAGAGATGTCTGTGGTGTCTCATATTTGCAGACACATTCGTTGGAGTGTTTTAGGTATTTTAATTAAAGGGACAGTATAGGGGCATACAATACCTTTTTAAATGCTAGGCTGTGCCCCAAGAGCTGTGGAAATGGCACTCTCGTAGCTCAAAACTCCTCTAGTGCACTTCCTCTGCAAGGCTGGATGATATTAGGTGAGGCACTTTGGAGAGATTGTTTTCCTCTATGTAGAAGCCCATTGATGGCATATTACTGACATGGGGCTTTTATTGAGTTGAATACAGGAGAGAGCAATCTCCCATAAGCACCTCACTCCGTGCTGGCATCACATAGCTTTTGTAGATCACTGTGATATACAAGGCTTACCGGACTCGAATGGGGAAGTTTAAAGCTATTCATATTGTCACCTACATGGCACTTTGGCACAGCCTAGTATTTAAAAAGGTTTTGTATGGGCACTTTACTGTCTCTTTAACTCTTTTGCTGCCAGAGGGATTGGAAATAATTTGTAAAAATAACTTCTGAACAAATGTATCTCTTAGTTGATAGAAAAAATGTCAATGGTTGTCATTTTAACCCTTTAAATGACCAGAAGTGTAACTCATTGCTTTGAACCCTTCTTGTCCTTAAAGGGTTAATCTAAGACTGTGAGAGTTGTTAAATATCCACTTCTGGTCATTTAATTTCAGATAAACAAGGCTGATATTAAAAGGATAGTAATACTTAATATGTATAAATATATATTTGCAGTGTTTATCCCCTGAGTAAAACAAGGGTACTCCACTGCTGAAAGGTGTTTTATTCAAAAGTTATTACGGTGCAGTATCACAGTGGCCTGAAATTGTACAGTGGCGCTGTTACTATATCATCCTATTGATCTTAAATCTCCATAGGATGGTTTTACTCAAAGGGATAAACCCTACCATTTTTTTTTTAATTACATTCTATGTATTGCTATCCCTTTAAGAAGAACTGGAGTAATTATGGGGCAAACCAATTGAGTCATAGGGGACACTTAACTTTAACTTATTAATAACTGGGGCTATTTGCCAAATCTCATCTTTTTCATGCTACATTTGTTCATAAGTTTCTTCAGTTTATTGTTTGATGACCCATCCAAAAACAAATGTTTTTTTTTCAGAATAAAATTAGCTTTCTTTTGATAAAAGATGTAAATAAATAAGATCGCTGTTTTTATTGACTGGTATAAATAAATAGAAAAAGAATAAAAAACTCTTTTTTGCAGGATTGTTTTCCATTAGTGACCTGGATTCCATAGCAGTTGATAACTTCATCTACAAACTATTCTATAGACTTTAATTGGAATCTGTTATATAAAACCCACTGATGTGTTAGAGACCTATGTTGCATTCAAATGGTTAATATTAGTTGTGGTAATATATTTTGGTGCTTATAAACCAATTTAAATCTATTTATTAACATTAATCTCTAAGAATGTATTTTATGGTTATTTTGGCAATCTCAACATCCTATGTCCAAGTGGCCTAAAATGTACTAGCTCTTGAATGCTCCATTGAGGTATCCATTGAAAATGTCGCAGACAAAACAGGGTGCAAGTGAACAGCTCATTAAGCATGTTGCGTTTATGAAAAGGGTGACATAAGAACCTTACCCTGCATCAAAAGTGTGAGATTCTCATGTCGCCTCCTTAAACGTCGCTTCAACCCGCATCCATTAGTGCCCTCATGCTTTAGCATAGCTGCGCAGTATTTAACCCAACAAGAATCTCTCATACAAACAGAACCCAAACACCCCAACAAAGCAACAGAAACCACCAACATCATCCAAGCACATCAGAAACCATGCCTCCAAACAAATATATTACCCACCAATGGCACACACAGAGAACCTGCATACCTTAGCATAGCTTTAACCCTTTGTGTGCCTCTGACCTCCTTTCGTCCCCTTAGTCAGTCTCTCTCTCTTTCCCGACTGTTCGTCATTTGTGGATCAGTTGTGCTAATTTAGGAGGCAAAAACAAAGCTGATTTAGGGACACTTGTGTCTCATTGAAGCAAACATTACTCCCTTACAGACACCCTAAAAACAAACATTATTGCCTCCGTACCTGTGTCTTTAACGTCTACTTCAATATCTGCAAAGACACAGGAGCGCAGACTGACTGACTGAGGGGATGAACAGAGGTCAGAAGCACACAAAGGGTTAGAGCTATGCTAAGGTATGTGTGTTCTCTATGTGTGCTGTGTTGGTGGGTAATATATTTGTTTGGAGTCATGGTTTCTGATGCTTGGTTGATGTTGGTGGTTTCTGTTGCTTTGTTGGGGTGTTTGGGTTCTGTTTGTATGAGAGATTCTTATTGGGTTAAATATAGCGCAGCTGTGCTAAGGTATGTGGGCACTAATGGATGCGGGTTGAAGCAACTTTTATGGAGGCAACATGAAAATCTCGTGCTTTTGATGCAGGGCGAAATTCTCATATCGCATTTTTCATCATGGCAACATGCTTAATGTGCTGTTTAGTTTCAAGCTGTTTTGTCTGTGACATTTTCAAAGTGAACACTCCATTGAAGTTGTACCTCACAGACCACCATACTGTCACTGACACCAGAACAGCTCAGAGCGCTGACCTCTCTGTAAGGATGGAGGTTGAAATAACAAATTGGTTTTGAATATATATATATATATATATATATTTTTTTTTTTTATCACTTTGAGTTAAGATTAAGATTCTTTTTATAACTTTTGTGTGCCGTAGAGGTATACAACGCATTGGGTACTGAAAGGGTTAAAAAAATCCATAATTTGAAATAATTAGAAAATGTTTTATATATATATAATTTATTTTTTGCTTGAATCATTGAGCAGAGGGGGCAGTAACAAATGAGGAGATAAATAGGGGGAGAAAAGGAGATGGAGAGAATGAGAATGGGGTTGAGCGGGGGTAGAATGAGGAGGCTGAGAGGGGGTAAAAAGAGGGTGTGGAAAGAATAGAAGGAGATGGGGGAGGCAGATAAGGTGAGAGAGGAGGCAAAAGAGAAAATATACTTTCACTTACACATCCATTGTGTAGTTGCAAGAAGCTTCCCCTTTTCTGAAAGCCTTTTTGGTTTTAACAACTTGGATGCTAGAATAGTCAAAGCAAAATGTTGGAGAAGTTTCTAGAATGCATGGGACTAATCTAGAGTCCCTCTGCATGTGAATGAAGCCTCTGCTGAGCTCAGTGTCTGTCAACGAGCTGATGAGTTCATGTACATGACCAGAGAGTTTCTCTCTTATGTGTGCCCCACAGGTAACTAAACTTGTTCCTGCATCCTCACTGTAACCAATGTATGCACAGGAAAACAGCTAAGGAGATACTTTATTTACCTACAGAGGGGCTCTGCATAAACCCCTTGGATGTTAGAAACATCTTCACTGAGTTATAGACAACTCAAGAATCTGATGAGTTGCTGTCATTCATTGTCTGATTCTTGTGTAAGTAGGTCAGGACCAGACATTGCAGGCCACCAGGGTCAGTCCTGCAAACCATGATACATAGTCAGAGGGTGCATACTGCTGTGGCTCCTATCTATCTCAGCCAGTCAGCAAAGATCCTTTCTGATTGGCCAACCTGCACATGTGCTGTACTGACCCAGAAGTAAGGTCATTCCTCAGGCGAAGTTTTTTTCTCTGGGGCATTACAGAAAAAATATCTTAATAAATTGGGGAACTTATCTCTGACACTCCAAGGTGCTCCAGCAAATCATACAAATGTACAGTTTCAGTATTTTAACCTTTCTTCTGAATTTACTGAACTCATGGAACTCCAGAGCCCCCTTCTCTTCCATCCTTTTTCTTCACATAAATCTTCCACTAATGGTCAGTGACATGACCACTGAGGAAATCAGAAGGAACAGAGATTTTAGTATCCGACACCAGCAGAGGGAGGTTTGAGAGAGAAGACTCTATATTTATGCCACAGTAATACAAGAAGCTTGGTGATTTGTTTTTATTATTTCTATGTGAGTATAATATTAAAAAATATAAACCTGTATCTTTTATTTTCTTCCCATAATATCTACCATACTTATCTCCATTTTGCCAAAGCAGTACCTATCTGTTTAAACAGATAGTTCTGCGTGATCTGAGCAGTTTCATATTGTGAATAGCAGTCATATGAAAGAATATTCCTTCAGTTTCTCTTTTTAGTATTTGTAGAAGTAAACATATTATCTTGTAATTAAAGAGCAAGAGTTTAAAATATCCTTCAAGGGATTTGGATTGTCTGTTTAAATACATATTCAAAGCCAATGTGGATCTTTAACACAAGTCTTGTGGCAACAAGCACGAATGGTACATTATACTGCTAAATATATTTTATTCAATATAAAACCATAAGTAAGTAAGGATAAGAGTTCCACAAGCCACTGTCTATATTTTTACATGTTGGTTAAACTGGTCACTATGAAATGAATTGTTTTCATAGTGCTGACCTATTTTAAGAATGATTTAAAAGGACAGAAAACCCTAGATTCAACTGTTTGAGTTCGCGAGAGTACTGTTTGAGTTTGCATATTCTGCAAGTGCTCCACTATGTTCATTGGCTGTATAAACTCATACACATGACTGGCCTCTCACAGAGACTTGCTGTGTATGTGTATTCTTATAACTGTAACTGGGAACTCTGGCTCTATTCATAAGAACACATTCAAGCCCAGCTGCTTCAATGTATTCTTATCAATTGAGCTTTCTCCAGCTTTCCCCCAACAGAGAGCTCTTTGAAAGAGAGATCCAGGAGGCTTGCTTTCAGGGGCATAATAGTTGTAATAAATAAGATGAGAAAAAAAAGCATACGCATTTTGATTTATTTATAAGACAAAAACATGGTTTATTATCACTTGTAAGAGATATTATCAAAAATTGAAAAGCGGTTCATATCCAGTGAAATATTAAGTACTTAAGTATTAAGTACTTTCATTTTTTTATATATGTCATTAATGTATGTGTAAAGAGGCTAGGGGATACAGTTAGATTTATTATCAAATTTGTTACAAAAACTGATACAAGCTTTAAAGTGGAGCTGTCAGCTTAAGAAAATTCAGCCTTACAGAGAATTAAAATATGCCTAAATTTTGTGCTAGCCATTTTTCATTAAAATAAGTTGTCTCTGAGAAATGTAACTTTATGTTTCGCTAGCACAGAGTGGTACTTTATGCTAATTCTATGTACAGTATGCTAATTAGCTATGTCCGGACCTTGCTGGACCTTTGTCTTTTTTTTTTTTATTAACTTTTTCCATTTTTTTTCTACATTTTACTGTTTATTGGGCCAATGTGACTTTAAGAAATGCGTGCTTGGATGACCATATTGGATGTGGCATTGGCTTAGTTCTCTTAGTCTCGCAGCACCGCGTGAGCTTCAGTTTGTGGTAAGGTGCTAATAATTATAATTTTTGACAAATATGAGGGAGTAAATTCTCCCACCGGGGTGGCGAATGGACCCGACGGCTTGAGAGTCAACTCGCCTTTCATGCCTTTTGTTATGGAGGGAAACTTTTTCCCATAATACCCGGGGCCTCCGAGAAAGGAAGGGAGAATGCTATACCTCTCCACTTCTTTTTTTCTCTGCAACGGGCAACACACAAGGCACCTGCTTTTTATCTCACTCTTATGGTGGCTGAATCTGCCTCCTGGTATCCTGTTTTTAACTCCTTACAGGCAGCTACATGCTTTTTCCTCTTTTTATGTTCTGTAGTCTCTTTTCAGAGGTCTCCTGGCTATGTCTGAGAAGGGAGACATGGGAAAGTGTAAGACCACCAGGCTTCTTGGGTTGTTTTATTAACCCTTTGTTCTTCATGTCAGACTAGTCTTCTTAGGGACTTTACTAGTACATTATGTCCCTCTTGTTCTGTCGCCTCTAAAATTCCAGGCCTCCTCTTCTTTTGAGCAGGAGCCTGCATGGTTTAAAACCCTTATTTTTACTATGAATGATATTCTTTCCTCAATTAACCCCTTAAGGACCAGCCATGCACCCACACTTAAGTACCACAGAACTTTTTTTTTTTTGCAATCCGGTTCAGGGCTCCCCCGGATGGTGTTCAGCCACGCAGGGAGCCGGAAATCCATGTCAGTCCTGCACATCATGGGTCCTTATAGCTCCCCAACCCATGACGTGCCAGGACCGTCATGGGTCCTTAAAGGGTTAAGGGGGTCATTAAATCTTGGAACCAGGACTACCCTGTTCCCCCAAAAAACATTTTAAGGGGGGATTTTCCCTTAGAAAGGGGGAATTCCTGTATTGAGGAAGGAGAAACTGGCAATATTTGTTACTCATTTACTCCTGGGGATTAATTTGATGAAGACTTGTAAAGGGTCTTATTAAAGCAGTTTTGGAGACCCGGAAGGTCTCCGAGGTCTCTAATTTGAGTTCTTCATCCTCAAATACCTTTAAGAGGTGCCAGAGGGATGCTATGTCTTTCCCATCATTCCGTGGACAAGGTTGTTCTTGAGGAATAGAGTTTTCCTGATAAAACACCTCTCTTATATCCCTCCTCTCCTGCTGTACTACAGCAATGGGCTACCCCCCCCCCCCCAACAGATGACCCACCTATTTCTCATCTTTATAAGTGGCATTTAAGGACCTGGCAAATAAAATCCTAGACTTTTAAGGCAAATGTAATGGCCTCTGGAGGTGCTTTATGCCCAACTTTTGCTACTGCTTGGATGACTAGGGCCATGGTTGTTTGGGAGAACACCTGCTAGGAGCAGTCTATGTGGACTCGCCTAAAGACGACATTGTTCTTGCTTTTTTTAAGCTCCTTGAGGCTAATGCCTACCTTACTGAGGCCCATTCAATTCTGCCAAGTTTATTGGGAAAACCTTAGCACTTCTTGTTGCAGCGTGACTTACCCTTTGACTGAAAATTTGCTTGGCAGACTAGTCCTCCAAAAAGTCTTTACTTTCTCCGCCATTTCTGGGTAAGTAGTTGATTGGCCCAGAATTAGAGATGGTCATTAGCCATGCTATTAGGGGCAATATTGGCCTTCTGCCTGAAGTTACCCCCAAACATATTTCATTTTCACAGCATATCATCAATGCTTCCTTCATTTTGCCTTTCAACGCCTTTTGCCTGGCACCGCTCCACAGGTTTTCACAAAGGTTATGGCACCATTGTCGTTCATTCGTTCATTTGGGATCTCTTTTACTCCTCATCTGGACAATGTTTTGCTAAAGGCTCTTTCAGTGGAAGATATGATATAAATATGATATGATTTATACTGGAGCAGCATGGCTGGGTGCAGCAATTTAAAAAAATCCTCTCTGATTTCATCCAGGGTTCTATTCTTTCTTGGCATGAGATTTGACACTTTACGGAGTTGTGTCTTCCTGTCAGAGTCCAAGATTCAGTTGCTGTCTATGCAGGTCTTATTTAGCCAGTCATTTGTGATGTGGGAGTACATGACAGTGCTGAGGTATCTGGTCTCTGCCTTAGAGTTCTCTTTACACAGTTCCACACTCAGGAACTGCAGCTAGTGGTTCTCAGGAACTGGTCCAGAGAGCAATGTAATTTCTCTCACATATCATGTCTGTCTCCAGCTGAACTAAGTCAGTTCTTCGTTGATGGCTTCATGTTTCCCATGTGACTCTAGGTTGGTCATTTGTCATCCTGAATTAGGCTGTAGTCACAACAGATGCTCTGTTTTTGGTCTGAGAGAGTCTTCTGTCCATCAACCTGTTGGTGCTCTGGGCAATTCGCCTAACTCTGCTGCATTGATCTCAGCTTCTCCATGGTCTGCTGGTGCCGATTCAGTTCATCAGTGCAATGAAGGTGGCTAATGTCAACCACTGCATTGGGACCAGGAATGCAGCAGTGTAGTTAGAAGTTTGTTTTAGTCTTGCTTAAGTTGAAACACATGTACCATCTCTCTCTGCCATCATATTTCAGGGGTATAAAACATAATTGCCAATTTTCTCAATATTTGGATCCCAGGACTTGGGAACTCAACCAGAGTTCTACTCCATAGATCTCATCTTGATTCAGAGTTCTCTGTGTTACCCAGAGGTGAGGAGGTTATTTTTGACATCTTAACTCTTAAATTCAGCAATCTTAGGAAGAAAGGTTTCTCTGAATCTGACTATGATGAACTATGAGCCAATTTCATCCAAGGCATCTCACAGGGTATCATCCTTGTTAAATAAGTGGTGGAAGATCAGGGATCAAGGCTACTTTCTTTTAGTGTTCCAGCTATTTTGGCTTTTCTTCTGCATAAGCTACATAAAGGACCTAGTCCTAGGTCTGTCAAGATCCAGAGTTCTGCTCTATTTGTGCGTTTTTCAGAGACAAAATGCCTTATTGCTATATGTGCAAACCTTTGTTCAATGGGTGGGTCCCTTTGAGCCTCTGTCTTCTGTTTCCCATTGGTTCTCGATTCTTAATACAGCTTTCCTGCCTGTGATTGTGTCTGTTCAGCTCATGGCCTAACTACAGGCTTTGTCTTGTAAACCCCCCCTTGCTGATATTTCATTCTAATAGGGTGGTTTTGCAGACCTCCTTTTGGTTTCTGAATTTCACATTAGCCAGGAACTTGTTCTTTATCTCTTTTCCTGGCTCCATCTAATAGTGCCAGCCGGTCGTGGTGCAGTTATGCGCAGTAGAGACTGCCTGTGATGCAGCTGATATGGAGCAGGGCGATCTGAAGTCAAACCGGGGTCCTCTCTGCACACCTTCAGGTGCGCAGAGAGGACCCAGGTCTGAATTCGAAGCACACCGCTCAGCAGCAGTACAGGCAGTCTCTACTGCGCATAACTGCACAGCGACCAGTTGGCACTGTGGCCCGTGTACACGGGCTCTTCAACTATTCATTATATAATTGCTATTTGTTTTTTTTTTTTAAGGCTGCAAGACTTCTACATGCCATTCTCAACATTGGTGTACATTTCAATTACAGTATCACAAGGAGCATATCGAAACAACTTAAAAATAACAGCAAAGAGGGGGCAGACAAGAATAAAGAAATAAAAAACTTAGTGTGTATGTGACTGAGAGAGAGATAGTGAGCAAAGCCCTTTTCACTAAAATTATTAAACCCTATAACTCTATATTAGCAATTCAAATGAGAAGACTGTGAGCCAAGTGAATAGTGAAACTGGACATTATTAAGCCATGTTTTAAATATGATATAGGCTACATGTGCATAAGCAATACTGTATCAAAGGTCCTTAACCTTTAACCCTTTTTATTGTAGAGATGCCTCTGTGTTTGAGATTTCTGTAGCTTCCAAGGAGTTATGCCATAATTGCTTTATGTATGAAAGCATCTGACAGTGTTATAAAACAATTAAAGATGTGAGCGTTATTTTTTAATTGCTCATAATGCGTGTGCAAGCATATGGTCCTAATCACTGTCTGCCATGCAATTGACTTCACCAGGCTCTCAGATGCAACAGTTTCTGATCCACAGTGCTAGTTGTAGGGTTGCTTAACATTTCCTATTTGTTTTACACAGCACCAATCATAGGTCATTATAATCTTTCTAAACTTAAATAGTGTTGTTTTGTTATCTGTCTCATAACTATGCCAGTATTAATAAATTGCTGTGTTTATGTTATATTTACAAGGGTGATTTGAAAGAAGCAATGATGTTTCTTTGTTTGACTGGTACTGGGTTAACCAGTATTACCCTGTTGATCCAGTCCAGTGGTTCTCAACCTTACTTTGCACCCCTAACAATCAGTCTACAATATCTGGGGCACCTCTAACATCTAATAGATTAAGTATTAAGGAATAATGAAGGGTACAAATATATAAATATATAGTTATTTTTAGATTTTTCAGTCAGAATAACAAAAATAAACATGTTATGCACACAAATTTCAGTAAATATACAACTGAAACTCTGCATTCCTATTTTGTGTTCAGGCACACGTTTTAGACCATTCCAATGAAGGGATTCCTTGGAAGTAAGGAGATCTCGGCACTTCTCAAGCGCCTCTGTGTCGACCGACACGAATCTCCTGCTGACAGCTTTACAGCTGTCAGTAAGAAACCGCAAACTTTAAACGCCCGTATCTCTTAAACCATAGTGGTTTGAGAGATACGTTTTTTTGCATTTAGATCAGCTTTTTAAGCTCTTCTAAATGCAAAAAAAACTTTTTTTTAGACATTACTAACACAGAATGTATAGATTAACAGTGCTATTCATTAATAAAGCTTATTGTTAGAGGATCAATATTCACATCATTGTATAGTCCAGTGAGTTAATTATCAGTGTATACATAAACAGCATTACACAATGCTGAGTTTTTTAATGTCTGTATCATTATACGGTACAGCAAAAATATTATGATTGCATATACACTCTGAATAACTTAATTGCATAGCTGAGTGATTATTGGTGTATAGATACATAGCATCATTTTACAGCCTATCATGTTCATTAAGAGTGTATCAGTAATCAGTTAAAAGTTGAATACATTTTCTGCTAGATACACTCTTCATAGAATAACATAGGAATTGGAGATTATTTATGACACTATATACTGTTTGTGTTGTATGTGATTGAATTGCTGACTGTGCCATGTGATTTAAAATAAATATTTGTATAAATAATCATTGTACTATTAAACCAACATACATTTTTTCTAATAAAATATTGCTTAAAAGTAGTAATGTGATGAAGTTCCCTTCAACTCTTTGGGCCTTTTAAATGAAAACTGGAGTAATTTTGGTGCAAACCAAGCGCATCATATGCGATAAATACAAATATCCACCATTTTAAATGTGGCTTTTAAGCCCCTTCAATGCTAGAGAAGTCCCCAGCACATTGTTTTGTGTTGCTAGTATTCGAGAGTTTTAAAACCTCATTTAAATAAATGGAAATATTCATTTATCACCTGCGGTTGTCCCTAAATTACTTATTTTGAACAGAAGGCTTTTTGAGGGCCAGAATTTGCAGAGTATTGCACTGTTCATCCTTCTCAAACTTAAACTTTGTTCCTTAAGAATAGTTTATTATAGTGTAAAGCTATTTTTCTGAATTCAGGTCACTACATTTCGGTTGACACATCAAGTGGTTTACCAGGGCAAAAAGCTGTTCTCATCAGTCCAGACCTTCATTCAGCAGACTGGAGCTGTCTCAGACTAGTCTACCAGATTGCAGGCTCAGAATCTTCTCCCAGCCCCAGCAGCTTAAATGTATTTGTCAGGCCTGAGGGAGAGAGCTTTGATCACCTGTTATGGTCGACCCAGGATCAATCGGACAGCTGGCTAATATCAAGCATCGATTTAAGGAATAGAACAAAAAAGCTCAAGGTAAGCACACAGAATTAATGAATATATCACTGTTTGAATGTTTTTTTTTTATATAGTTTGTCATAGACAGCATCTGTCTTTGATTAAGGTTCATTTCAGTATAATATTTGGGCTTCAAAAATTAGTTCACAGAAGTCGATGATTACTTGCCTTATCGCTTGAATTGTCTTGAAAAAACAATGTTTTGTTTGTGCTTTCACATCTTTTATATTGTAATATACTGAAATGTTGTAAAAAAATGTCAGTTGTCATATTTTTAGGTTATACTGATGAACAAAGAAATGTGGTGCAAACCTGGAACAAACCAACTGCACTCCCTAGGGAACAAGTAGACATTCCAGTTGATTTAAATGTGGAGCGTTTAGCCACTTGAATACTAGAGATGTCTTTGCATTGGAGACCTCTTTAGCATTCAAAGGGTTTAAATGCCCTTCTTAAATCAATGAGGATATGGGGTATTTACATGTCCCTTATGGTATAATTGGTTTGTCCCAGAATTCCTCAAGTTCTTCTTGATACATTTGCCTCACAATGTAGTGGCAGAGCTGTTAAAAACGAACTACACCCTTAAGATGCCCCGCGCACCAAACGTACCTTATATAGCATAGGTATATCATACCAGGGAGTCTCTCAGTCATCTAGGTCCTGCTACTCTGGAAAATGATCTTCTTGCAGAACTGGCTTCAACCTCAACTTCATGTGCATACATGCACAAAATATAATCACCCCTGATTCAAAGGGGCAAGAGGAAGCAGAAAGAGTGTGGTGGGCCCAGTGGGGCTGAAGAGGAAGATAATTTTCCAAAGCAGGACTGGCAGCCATGACGTATCCCCCCATGTTCTAGAATCAAGTACATTGTAACAATAAGAGGAGAGACTTTCCCACCTCATGCTAATTGGAGGAACTGGAAGTATAGTAAAGCTATTGAATTGAAAGTCTTCAGATTAGGCTGACCAGACCTCACCTTTAACTGGGGACACATAGGAAATAGACATCTTTCAGGACTGCACTAAAATCAAAGCAGCCCTGCACTATGCATTTTTCATATGTGTCCCCGGTTAAAGGTGAGGTCTGGTCAGCCTACTTCAGATGTACCGTACCAACAGGCCTATTTAGTTATGGTTGTTCAATGGCATTATAATAATAATATTGGCATTGTTTTGTAGTACAACTAATGTACTCAACACAAGAGTTTTAAAGACTTATCCCTTAGAGTTAACAACCTTAGGGCCTTATTCAAAAGAAAAGTGGAGCAATTCTGGAGCTAACCATCACCACTTAAGGGGAAAATAACAAATACCAAAAGTTTATTTGCTCTAAATCGTGCTTTTAACGCTACAGAGGTCTCCAAAGCATTGTAGAGCAACACTGGAAACCTATATGGCACTCAATGGGTTAAAACACCACTTAAATGAATGGAAAGCTTTATTTCTTTTATATGGTGCAATTGGTTTGGTCCAGAATTGCTTCTCTTTTCTTTTGTCAATGCCATTTGGGGTAATATGTTTAGATATATAAATGGGGCAATTCTAAGTCAAAGCATCCACACCATGTGATAGCAACTTAAATGGCTCCCAGGTGGAGGCTAATGGAGGGTAACTGTCCACATTAGGGCTATTTCTTTCATCTATGTAAGCTGGGAGCTTCCACAGCACAGGGGTTGCATACTTTGCATGCAACACATTTCAGTTTTTTACTTTTCTTTAAAATGTTTCCCACCATAAAACTAATGCCATCTCAAAATAATTGGTTTTGAGCTTGTGTTTTTAAAATAAAATATCAAACAGAACAAAATTACAATGTATAATACCACATACATCTGGGGTTAGCTTTTTTCTTGTTCATAGACGAACAGCCTGTCATTTTGTGTCTGCACTGTCATGTGGGCAGGACCAGTATGATGTGTTTCAGGACATTTCTTCTCTGTGTACAGCACTTGTGAGCTAAATCTTCCTTTATAAGTGAAATTCTCTCTTTCATCTCCAGATTGACTTAAAAAATTGTTCATTTTTGCTTACAAAATGTTGTCTTGTTAACTGTGCTTGTACAGCCTCATGTCAGAAACCATAAACTCTGTTTCACTGACACTTTGAGGAGAATGTATGAATCCTACAGTGCAGCCAAATGCCTTTGCTTATTGGTAAATTTGACATTTCTGTGCTCGTACTGTACTAAGATCTTTAGTGCCTACTAGCATACAGGTCACCTAGCTCAATCCTCTAATGAGAACAGACCCTTACTGATCCCCTTATAGTATGCACAGGCATATGGAAAAATGTATATGGTGTAAAACGAGGAGCAGATGAACTGAGGATCCCAAAATGCCCATACACTCCTGCACTACTTGCCCCTTGGTGTAAAAGTGGCCTTTTTGTGGCATTAAACACATTAACATATAAACATTAAATAGCCTCAGCACACAAAACAAGTCCCTTGTGCCTATTTCATCTCGGACGGGGGCATAACTACAAGGGGTGCAGAGGGTGCGGGTGCACCAGGGTCCAGCATCCAGGGTCCAACAGGTTCTTGTTTTGCCTCTGTGAAAATATTCTTTTGATTGGGATCCTGAAATTTTTTTGTCACCGGGGCCCTCCAATGATTAGTTATACTACTGATCTCGGAATCACATTGGTACATTACCCCTCACTGTTTTCATGTTTTATTGTAAGTGTATATTATCAGTAGACACATAGCATTATTAAACTGCTGTAAACTTAGGGCAGTACACATTAAACTAAAATAAAGGAATTCTGGAACATACCTAGGGCACAAGTGAGTGTGAATAAAAATTCCCACAATTCCTGTAGGTTTACCTGGGTATTTTAATCCTTTGAATGCTACAGCAAGGCGCCAGGGAATTCATTAAGTTACAAACCACATTTAAACCAAAGAAAATTTGCATTTGTCCACTATGGTGCAGTTGGATTGCACCAGAATTACTGCTTTTTCTCTTTCTGCATATGACCCTCAGGCTGGGTTCACAGTTCAAATATGGTTGCATAGAAACTTCTCAGATCACTGCTAGTTGCTAAGTTACAGCATAATGCATTTTGAACAACTGTCATACAACACAGTAATTTATGTGGTTGGCTCCAGAGGGCATAATGTATCCTATTTTTTGGCTACTGCAACAAATTATGGGCTATTGTGCACTATAACAGTAGTGCATCAGCATAGTTGTCCCTGTGTAAATTAAAGGAATAGTAATGTTTACATATTAAAGTTATCGTTGATTATTCATTCTACTTTTTTATGATGAAACATACCTTTCTAAGTGTCCATAATGTTGTATTTTTCTTTTTCTTTTATTTTCTTTTAAAGTGTCCCAGTCCCGCCTCTTTTCACTATGTCACACTGATTTCCCTCAGAGAAGAAAGCCGGTCCAGACGGATCATGATGAGGAACAATCTTGTGTGAGCATAAGGAAAACCCTGCCCCACTTCATCAAGGGGGAGCAGGGGTGTCCTTATACTGATAGACACAATATTGTCCCTTGTAGCTATCTGTCCGGTCAAGCAATCGGCATTCAGATCTGAGGGAAGGCAGCATGACGTAGGGAAAAGGGCAGGGACACCTTAAAACAAACTAAAACGAAGAATACAACGTTAAGGACTCTTAGAAAGGTATGTTTTGTTGAAAAAAAAGTTTCATGAATAATAAACGATAACTTAATATGCAGACATTACTATCCCTTTAAGCCTAATCTGTAGTATTACATTGTCAACTCTTCCATTAGCACAAGGAAAGGTGTAGTGCAGTTGGCTTGCTCCAGAATTGCCCCAGTTCTTCTTAGTACATCTGCCTCAACAAATATCTACATTGGCTCGTATTGTATTCTATATTTATCCCTTTGAGGACCAGAGTAGTGTGCATCGTATTGAGACGCAGTGCATTGCACACCTCTCTGTTCCACAAGGGATGTTAATTTTATTTGAACTCTAATCAGGAAATTGGTTTTGTACTGTTTTTGCAAATTTTGTCTTGTCCTGTCATTCTGGGACTTAATGGTATATAAACCCTTGGATGTTATAGAGATCTCCACATCATTGCGATGTAATACCCTGAGACGTCTTCACCATCCAAAAAGGTAGCAACATTAGAAAAGTAGTTTTCAATTTTCAGCATATAGAAATGAAAGGGTGAACACTGTTTTTCAAGAAATATAACTGTAAGGGTGCACACTGAAAATACATTTGTTTACTATGAGTTACTCTAATATGATATGACTAGTGTAAAAGCCCATGTACACGGGCCAAGGTCCGGTGAGTTAAGAGGTTGGTCCTGCTCTGTGTACTGCTACCGCGTCACTGGTGGCACATGCGATGCAGTCATGCGCAGTAGATACTGCCTGAACGCATCGAATACTCCCAGCATTCTGTGCCTTTGGGCAGTCTCTACTGTGCATGACTGCATCGGACAAACATTCTGGCCTTTTATATTATAGGATATGTTCTGGTAGTATATTTCAGTCCTTTAGAATTCAACATAACTTTATTTCATTTCCTCTCTAGATCATACTTGAAGGCATATTAGGGGCAGATGAAACCAGCAGCATTGCTATCTTTGAACTTAAAATGACCACTGGTTACTGCATTGGTATGTATACAACTTTTTGTCAATAGCTATACATGTCATAGGATTGATAGGGGATGATTAGTGAACCTAACCACTATTGCATTATAGCTACAGAGGCTTGTTTCTTAAAGGGATAGTAATGTTTCATAATAAAAGCAGCTCTAATTAATCATCATAGTATTTGGACTTTGGAGAGTGTTATTTCAGTTCTGTCAGAGTTGTAGTTCAAGAGTAATTCAATGACAAAGTGTCCCCCTCCCGCCCCTTTTACTGATGTAACACTGCTCAGCCAGAGCAGAAGGGAGGTGCCCAGTTAGATTGCAGAGAGGAACAATCTTCAATTAAGATAAGGGAAAAACCTGAAAAACTTGTCAAGGGGGGCAGGGCTTTCATTGTTCTCATAGGAAGAAGATTGTCCCCTGCTGTTATCTGTCTGGTCTATGGACTGCATTCCACATCTGAGAAGAGATGGCTTACACTAGGTAAAAGGGATGGGAGGGGAAACTTTGCTTGTGAATATCTCTCAAACCATAAAGGTTTGAGAGATAAGATTTATATCATTCTTCATGTTTTTTTAATGCCTACAAAATAAAATAAAGATAAAACGAAGTATTACTATCCCTTTAAATAAATACTAACATCTATAACGAAATGTGTATACTGTCCTATTGAGACTCCATTTTGTTAGTTTTGTTTATGATGTTTGTATTAAGGATAAAAGCTAAGGAGATTTCTGAGATTAGTAGCCACAGCTCTTGCACAGAGCCGGATCACAGGCAAGGCGCACAAGGCGCCTGCCTAGGGCCCGGTCAAACGAGGGGGCCCGGCGGAAACCTCCTTCCTGCTCCCCCTAAGATATTGTGGCCGCGCTCTCACACAGACGGCAGTCATTTGACGTGCGCATGTGTCAGGACTTCCTATTCTCCTGGCACATGCGCATATGGGGAGAGCTACGCTGCACACGCAACACTGGTCACACGGCGGCGGAGCTGTAAAATAGAAGAGCCTCTGCACGGTGGATATTTTTGGAGGTGACTCTGTATGTTTTTTTTTTAAGTACAGTAAACATTTAATCATTTGCGCATCAGAGGGTAGTGCAACACATTAAATTTAGATCATTAAACCTTTAACACTCTGAGTGTCAGGAAGTGTTCAATGCATTTAATTCCCCACATTAGACCCTGTCTGATATACAAATACAATAGTGCATATGCATTTAAAATGAAGGTGAGTTAAGAGATTGTTAGGGAATACATCTGTCACTCTGCCTTGCCTCAGGCATATACTTTGTCCTGTCTTTGAATCTTTGTATGGCCTTCTGCATACATAAAGGTAATAAAACACAGAGCTGTGACAGCCTGCCAATGACTTGTGTATAATGACAACCAATATTGTATTTACCCTGTCTGCTGAAATATGCTACATACACAACCAACATCTGAATGCAAATTAAATACTGTTAATCTTTGTACTGTGTTGTGTGTGCTGATTTATTTTCTTTATATATAAAATGCATATTTGATATACATAATTATTGCATAACAAATATATCATAAAATATATACATACAATATGCAATACATGTATTGAATACATAGTCATGTTCTCTTCAAGTGTTTTCCAACCAATTGCATACACTTATATTTTCACACACCTACTTACAGACACACAGTACACAAATTTGCAAACATGCACGCATATACACGTAGACACACACAACACACAGACTTCTACATGTAGACTCAAGCACACCCATACACAGTCCTACACGCACTTGCAGATATACACACACACTTGTACATATAGACTCACACAAACCCATTCACACGCATACACACACGCACATACACCTACTTGCAGACACATGCACACACACACACACACACCTCTTCATGCAGCCACACACCTACATAAAGACACATACAGTATTTCATGCAGACACACACAGACACTTACACACAGACCTACACACACACACAAATCTTCACTCCTACATTCAGACACACAAATGAAACAGTATGTTTAGTGAAACTTTGCAAGCCTGCTACAAAAATGTACAGTAAACCAACAACTAAGTTATAGTGATTGTAACATAACATTCAAAATCACTAATAAGGCTAGCATTGCGTCAAAGGGTTAAAATCTCTGTTTCAATATCAGTTTGAATTTGCTGCCCCAGAATTTCACAATTTCTTCAAAAATCTGCCTCATTTTAACATTATTTAGTTGTCAGTGCAGAAGAAATTGAATACAACTTTTCGGGTGGGTGAAGTTAGACAACCCTTCCTCAGATATCCGTGATCAACTACTGTCTACATATATATATACATATATATATGTAAACCCTTGATGTGCACTCTCCTCTTGATAATGTTTTGCCTGGGTGCCAATCTTGTAAAAAACTTGTATCCAAATACGAAAAAATAAAGAGAGCACTCACAGGACTTGTAACGGGGATAACAAATCTGAAGTTTATTCTATCGACGTTTCAGCCCTGCTGTGGGCCTTTGTCAAGATGCACCTTGACAAAGGCCCACAGCAGGGCCGAAACGTCGATGGAATAAACTTCAGATTTGTTATCCCCGTTACAAGTCCTGTGAGTGCTTTCTTTATTTTTTCGTATTTGGATACATATATATATATATATATATATATATATATATATTTATATATATATATATATATATGACATCTGCATGTCTGTTAATTATTCTATTAAAATGGAAAGAGGTGGGCGTTGTGGAAGTGGACAATGGGGGCATTGTGGAAGTGGACAATGGGGGCAACATGGAAGTGGACAATGGGGGCCAAGGTGGTGGTGGACAATGGGGGACAATGTGGGTAAATCCAGAAAGGATTGTGGGAGGGGGGCCCCCAATTTTGGATTCTGCCTAGGGCCCCATAGAGTCTTAATCCGGCTCTGCTCTTGCATGCAATAAAGCCTGTACCTTATCTCAGGCCATTTAAGACAATTTATCAAGGCAATATTATTATGATGGTAATGGAAGTCAGAGAGCTTTGCAAAAAGCAACAGTGGAAGCTCCTTCGTTGGAACATATACTATATTATATTTTAGAAAACAAAGCGATATTACAAAGGCTAGCATGAATTGCACGGTATTTTACCCATTAAGGACCAGATGGATATGCATCACACTGCTTTACAATATATTGTACACCTCTCTGGACTTAAGGTGTTCTTTAACCCCAGTTCAATTTGTGTTAGTGTTCCTTTACGTTCTAGTTAAAACATGCTCTTCCACTTAAGATCAGCTTGTTTGTAACCCATTAAGGACCAGAGGTATGTGCAGCACATAGCTTCTCAATGAGTTGTTCTCCTCTCTGGTTCTCAAGGTTTAATCATTACAGCCTATTTAAAAGGGAACTATCACCCCAACTAAAGTCCACCCCACCTAATTAGGCTTCTAGTGATAAGCTTAACAATCAAACTGTTATGCAGAATAAAGACAGCGTTAGTCAGAAATCCTTCCTCAGCTGACACTGACGGCCAGGAAACAGCGCTCTAGAGGCATCTGGGTGTCTGCACCATCAGTCCCTTTTGGTACCTTAAGATACCATGCAATGTCTCCTAGAGGAGACTGGGACTGACAGAGCAGGAGCGCAGACATCTGTAAACAAAGATGTCTGCGCTGTTGCCTGGCCGTCAGTGTCGGCTGAGGTAGGATTTTTAACTGTCTTTATTCTAAATAACCGTTTGATTGTTAAGCTTATTGCTAGATGCCTAATTTGGCAGCGTGGACTTTAGTTGGGGTGGTAGTTCCCCTTTAAATAACACTAACATATTAATTATAATTGCATAATGTGGTTACAGACAGTGAGTGAAGCAAGATGCTATGTGGGTCCTGCATGCGAGTGTTTCCAGTTATGAAGCGTTTGTAGTTATGTGTTAACACATGAAACTAGTGACTCTCTGTTCCAAGATGAACGTGGGCCAATTTTGGGGTAAACCAAATACACTAAAGGGAACCAAAAAGTCCCCAAATTCTCACTGATTTAAATGAGACATTATTTAACTCCATGAATGCTAGAGAGGTCTCCAGTGCATTAGAAACTTATCTAGCATTCAGGTCGTTAACCTTTTGAGTTCCAGAGGGTTGGATATCTCTCTGGCACTCAAAGGGCTAAGTCTCATGATCTATCGGGAAAAAAAACGAAATGCAACTGTACCATACAAAAAAAAAAATGTTCCCCCTTTTTAACCCATACATTTGTGCAGTAACCAGTAAGTGCCAGTGAGGTATCAACACATTGCAGTTGGTTTATCCCATAGTGCATACCTTAATTGCAGCCGCTGGTATTGGGGGCATATGTCATTTGAGCAGCTCTGGAAGATTTGTACATTCACCCCAGTAATTTTTAGTACTTCATTTCTATCTAGCAATGCCAGTTACATGGCCTACATGTTATTGTAACATAATATGTGGTGTTTATTATGACATATTCTGTAAGTTTTACAGAACCTCTCATAATGCATACTGTAAGTGAAAAAACAGAAGTTAAAGACAAAATGGAGATAACCTTTGATCTTTAGACTTGTCACATATATATATGAGTTAGGATCACATTTCACTGGCTTGATGTCATTCTAGAGTGTGATTTTGAAGAAAACCATCTTTGTGGTTATATGAACAGCTGGAATCCAAATGTAAACTGGTTTGTTGGAGGAGGCAACATAAGAAATTCTCATTCTATTCTGCCAAAAGACCACACACTTAACAGTGAAATGGGTAAGTGGTTAAAAAGTACGTCGTTTTTTTTATTGTAAAGAAGTCCAATAGAGGAGATAATGTTTAGTGAGTAGAGGACAATAAGGCAAACTAGACTCTACCATGCAATACTCTGTATTGTGTGTATACTATTAATACCCTGTACTATTGATACACTAATTTTGTGACAAGGTTCTAGTTATGCACTATACTAGCGTAATTGTGTGTGCCATTGTACTAGTGATGAGCTGTTCTTAGTGTGTGGCAGTGTTCTAGTAATGCCCTGTAGGCTGTATGTGTGTCAAACACCTGAAATGAGACCATGAAGTTCCCAGTGAAACATTATGCTACAGTGTGATGCTAGGGAGTGTAGCTAGTGAATGGTGCAGTGGACATTGTGACCTTACTGCAGCCTCTGGCCAAAGTTAAATGTGCCAACTGCAAGGTCACACAACCATACCTAGTTGTACTGGCACAGGAACAGGATAGCCACTTTAAAACATTTTAGGGTAACAGACCTGTGGATGCCATTGCAAAGATATGTAAAAAAAAATCAATATGAGAGTCTGGAGCCACCAAATTAATTTAATGAAAAACAATGAGCTGCAAGCTGTCTGGTATCGGAGGGATTAAGGGGGATATGGTTGGGTTCACATGGGGACACTAGGGGGGGGATGTGGTTGTCATTGCCTTTGGAGACCGAATAGGCCTTTTTCCTAGACTTGGCAGCCTAGGAAAACATTTCTGTGGCTGTTCCAGGATGAAATTTATAAAAATAACAGTTAGCTAAAATTAAGGTGAATAAGCACTTGGACCAGAGGGTATACACTAACTACTGCTCAGTGAGCTTACTTTTTTTTTGCCCTGGTGCCAGAAGATTGGTGAAAAGCACACGTGGGGCCTTTACTCATAAATAGAATACAGGGAAGTTATTTGTAGCATTATTATAGAATAGTATTCAGGAATACATGCTAGACAAAAATGATTTTTATGTTGAGTCATATTACATTGCAGGCAATAAATGTTATTATTAGTTTTATCTCACAGAATCCTATTTATGTCTATAGGGAAATTTGTAGATAAACCCAGTGATAAAATTATCAACTGCAGTGGAATTTAGGTCATGGTTTCGTGACAGATCATCAAAACCAACTTGCTTTCTGTAGAAAAGTGAAATGAAACATGAATCAATCTATTGCAATGCATGTAGTTTATTTAGATTTAGCAAAATGTTTTAATACAGGGTCACCTTGAAGGTTACTCAACAAATTTATAGATTTAGGCCTAAGGAGAAAATTGTAGTTGGTTGAAAGATATAGTACAGACAGTGGTTATCAAGGGAACTTTCCCACAGTGGATAAATGTTCTATGTATTGTGCACAAGGTTCTGTCCTTGGTTCAATACTTTTTCAAATAATTATACTGAAGTGGATATTAAATGCAATGTGTTTGCTAGTGATGCAAAATAATGTAAGGGAATAGAAATAAGAAGATGATGTTCTATCTCGGTAGGCACATTTGTGTAACCGAGCAGGTAAATGTCAGATGTAGTCCAATACTGAAAAATACAAGGCGATGCTTTTACGAAGTAAGAAATACCATCCATGTCATACACTAAACTGGACAATACAATGGTAAGCCTTCATGGAGAAGGATTTGGGAATAGACAATAGACCTTTCAGCTGAAATCAATGTCAATCAGCAGCTTCAAAAGACAGGAACACATCACTATGCATAAGATGGAGTGTGAGCTCATGGAAAGAAAAGATAATTGTGGCTCTTTATAAATCTGTGGTAAGCTCTCCCCTTGAGTATGCAGTACTGAGTACCAGTCCACAAAATAGACTGTCAGGAAATTAAAAAGCTCAGAGACAGCAAGACTTCATTATGGGAATGGAAGTCTTCAGTTATTAAGAAAAGCGTCCAAAAATGGGTTTGTTTTCTCTCGAAAATAGACTCCTGTGAGGTAATGTGATTATTATTTACAAATATATTCAGAGAGTGTACAAAGAACTGTTTTCTTCGGCAGAACTGTAGACTGCAAAAGGTCATCTACAGAGATTAGAAGACAGGATAATCTTTACTGTAAGGCCCCTTTCACCCAGGCGACACCAAAGCAATGATGCACGTTGATGATGCCACCCAATGTGAAAGGTACTATCAGGGCAGTTTTAAGAATACTTGAGGCCCTTAGTGAAACTGAGTGGTGGCCTCTAAATATTGGAAAGATTTAGGATCTTCCTAAGTTTATGGGAAAAACCACCATATTTAAGTGTAATGCATTCAGAGCATCCTCATTGCATGACAGGATTAATTTGGTTCCTTCCAGTAAAGTTGAGATTATTGGTAAGACAATGTGAGACACCTTGAAATAGGAGGCATCTGGCACATTCCAGGTATGCCCATGCATTAAAATGCCTCTGGGAATTTTGCTGAGCTATGGTTCTTTTCACTTGGGTGATTATTGCCTTGTGTAATTGTACAAAAGTCCAGCATACTGTATATTTACTGAACTCCTAAGTCAATGTAGTAAAGATGCAGTAAGAAAGGTCAGCAGTTCTCATTGCAACCTCCAATGAATGGTTGACCCACAGGAGCTCCAGCCAATAAAACAGGCTGATGCCAACTTAGTTTGGCCATCAGACATACCGCTTCTTCATCTGGATTGTAGATGGAATGCAGGACTAGGTCAGTAAAAGAACAAGGGTGACAGAACTGTAACAAGGGGCTTCTATAGTTCTGTCACCCATGTGAAAGAGCCCTACCAACAACAGAGATATATATTTAGCTACAAAGAAGTATGGTGTTGGTAGATACAGAAGACATAGTATGAAAGGGTTGGACTGCTTTTCAGCAAAGTTAAAAGATAAAGGGTTACAAATAGATATTTGCAGTATACTGATAAAGGAGAAATCGGATTTTTCAACTGAAATTAGGGAATGATTCTCCCTTTTCAGCCAGAACTTCAGTGACATTTTTGTTGCCATATCCGAAACGAAAATAATGTCATTCTGTAAATGGTTGAACTTGATGGACGGATACCTTTTTCATCCTCAGTAACTAAATAATGTAATGCATTGCACCGTATGCTCCAATGCTCTAACAGTGCTTGGCTCTGTGTGCTTCACTCAGGTAGTAAGGCAGATTACTGTTTATTTAGTTCTCTAGTAATATATCATTAGTAATGCAGTTAACTGTGTCAATCACTGTATTAGTGAAACTAATTTGAATTTAACATTATCTATTATTTGTGATCAGATACCAATTCAGCCAAATGAGAAAGTCCACCACTGAATGAATTCATAGTAAATATGAGGATTTCTACTATTTTACTGACATGTTTTTTTGGTCTTTCTTCTTATTTGTAGGTCACTACATGTATGTTGACTCTGTTTATGTGAAACAATTTCAGGAAGTTGCTCAGCTGGCCTCTCCCCTGATTCTAACCCCCATATCAGGCTGCCTTTCATTTTATTATCAACTTCAGCGTGAGACTAGCAATGTCTTTGTGGTCTATACTAGAGACTTGCATGGTTCATATGAGGAAGTCTGGAAAATGGATGCTGTCAGACAAGGGGAATGGAATCTAGCGGAACTGGATTTAAATGCATTGGTACCAGTAGAGGTAAGATGGGATTGAAACTGCAGTTAAAATGCATTAGAAACTGTGAGCTATAGAGGTCACTGAGGTGCTACTTTTATAAGAGTAATTTTTGATCTTTGCAACCACTAGCAGCTTGTTTAGGACATATCAGACACTTCTATTTGGTTACAGAAACCTGTGGTCTCACAAGGAGGATGCTTTACTAAGAAGAACTGGGGGGAGATTCACTAAGCGTTAATAAGGTGGAGATGACTTCTCCAGTTTATCACTTCTCCAAATTCCTATGTTATTCTATGGACCCTATGCTCTAAGATTGCTTCAACTTTGGAGATCTTAGTGCATAGGCTGTACAGAATAACATAGGAAGTGGAGAATTGATAAACTGGAGAAGTCATCTCCACCTTATCACCTCTTTATCACTACTTAGTGAGTCTCTCCCCTGGAGTAATTCTGGAGTAAACAGCACCTTTGGGAATTAATCAAAATTCAACAAATTCCCATTGATTTAAATTAGTGTTTAACAATCTGAATGCTACAGAGGGGTCCAGCACATTGAAAAACAATGCGTTAATGATCATTCTAGCATTCAAAGGGTTAAAAGTTCCTTTTAAATCAGTGGATATTTTTATGTGCCCCATATAGTGCAGATAGTTTGCCCTAGAATTGTTCCACTTAGTACCTCAGCCTCATTGAATTGCAACCCACCTGTGGCCTGAAGTTCACCCACGTGCTGAGGTATTACCTCAGTAGTTAGTGGTGACACCAAGCTCCGCAGAAACAAATATGGGAATATTGATGAAGCAAGTGCAGTTGCTCAGAAACATATTCAGGGAGGAAAAATACTGGTTTGAAGGCTCTGTGTCCTAAAAATTTTGCTTGATAAATATGCCTGTCTATATTTTTAATATTTTTGAAAAGTTTTAACCCTTGGAAGACCAGAGAAAGCTTTGAGAGCTTTGGCTACCTCTCTGAGACTCAAAGGGTAAAGAATGATAACCTATAATGCACAAAAAATTAGGCCAAGAGGTGTATTTCTTTCTTTAAAAAAATTAGTAATAAAAGCAATACAGCATAACAGTTGGTGATTAAACAGCAGAACACGGTACACAGACATCCTGTACAAACTAAAGGAAACGCGAAGAAGAACAGTAGTCTTTTCTGGTGAAGGAGGGGACAAATCCTGCCCAGATGTGCAATGAGCAGTCTGTTGAACAGATACTCTGACTGAGGAGATCAAATAAGGTGGGACTGGAATGCATAATGATAAGGCAGTAAAATATGTACATGAGATAATGTCCATCCCTCTGATATATGGAAGCAAAATTGAGGTAGACCAATCACCATGATGGAGGGACAAGGTGGACACACCACAGGTCATCCACCCCCTACCCACCTAGCAGGAAGAGTCTCAGAAAATGAGATATAGGATGTAACTGTAGAGAGGAGTAAGTGTGGGGGCTAAAAGGGAGTAGAAAAGGGGTTGTAAACAGTGAACCCCCATGGAAAACAAATATATTTAGAAGATTGGATGGAAGTACACCACCCAGGAGTCTAATTTGGATAGGAAGAAGTTTAGTTTATGGGTCAAACATGCATGTTGCTTTTCCATCTCATATGCTCCTTTCAGTTTAGATCTCCTCTCGGCAACAGAGAGGGTATCTGTTAAAGAACAGATATGGGCCCTGGAAACTGTAGATGCAAGTAGCAATTGTTTGAGCAGGGAGAATATTCAGAAACCAACTTTCTGGTGAGAGAGGGGGTACTAAGGGAAGAAGCTTGGAGCACTCTAATAAAACCTTGTCCCAAAATGATGCCAGTCCTGGATATTACCACCAACTATGAAGTAGCAGGTGAGATGGAGACCAAATAGAGAGGAGTGAGGTACCATATCATTAATAGTTTCTCTAAATGACATATTGACAAGAGGGAAGAGTTACTTATGAAGGATTGTCGCTATTGAACATCAGGAAAAGAAAGCTCCAGCCTCTCTGAAAAGACAACTTAACACTAGAGCTAGTACATGTTAGGGGTGAATAAAACTTAAAGATGGGTTTATAAAGAAATTGTCCTCTCTGAAGGGCCAGCTTGAAAGGAGTCAAGGGTCTTGAATGATAGCCTCTGGATAGTAGCTTGTGTAGAAAATGATGGACCTGTCTATATCTCCAGAGCTCAGAGGTTGGAAGGTCACACTGAAAGCTGAAACTGGTCAGCTTCTTCAGTGTTGCAATTATGGAGTTAGGGATTAACTTGTTGTGAGTATGCACACATTAAACAAGTTAAGAAGGAATAAAATCAGGATTGGCCAAAATCGAGATCAATACAGACAGCGAGGAGGACCATTTGCTGCGGTCAAAGTAATAGGACCATATAGACAACAGATTAGAAACAATAGGAGGATGCAGGAGGATCGGGATTATATGAACTGGTTTACACCAGTATAGTTGAGCCAGGTCACTCCCAAGGTACAGGTTCTGTAGCAGGGAAATCCACTCTTTGTCCACTCATCCAGCATGAAAAAAGGATGTGAATACCACCAGACTGCAAAGGATAGTACACTGATATCTGGGATGCCTAACCCACCTTGAGATGGGTGCCTAGCAAGTATGTTTTGTTGAAATCTGGGTTTTTATTAGTGCCAAATGAAATCCATTAGGATAGCTTGTAAATGGTTGTTGTGACATCAGATCCTGGAAAGGGAGGGGTAGAAGGAAGCCTAAGAGAAAATACTCAGAGGAGAGAGACGGGAATGTAGAAACAGAGTCTGCACCTCTTCAGAATGGAGGGAGGCCTGGAGCCTGTCTGGGGTTTGACTGAACTATGTGCTTGCTAAGGCATTATGGGGTGGCGTTAGGGTGAGGGGGCACTGAAGTGGCCGGGTCCCTGTTCTATTTGTGAGCTGTAAGCCAAGCCATGGAAGCTTCAGCCACGAAAAGTGCCCTGATGGTCTATTGACAAAGTTGGGGGCCGTAAAGCTACACTTTGGTGACTATGGCCCAAGAAGAATTAAAGTGTACTGTGGATCATCTCTTGGGACTTCTTCTCAAAAACCTGTGTCAAGACTACAAGGTACAAAGAAACAATGCAATCCAGCACCTTGCGCAGTGGACTATTTGCCCCACTCCTGCCTCTATTGGTACTGTGTTTAAGCTGTAGAATTAACCTAAAAAGGACTATGAGTATTAAGTTGAACACCTGGCAATCTGTACAATTTTGCTGGCATACCAGAAGTGTGTAGTTTTTATATTTTAGTCTTTTATTTGCCTGTAGTTGTTCTATGTTTGTGTGCCATGACCCCTCTAATAGATATTTTATAGACTCATTGATCCAGTAGGAAGAAAAGCCAACTTAACTTGTTCTCAGTAGAATGAAGTATATGAGTACTCACTATCTTTGATTTGTGCATGTTGATTTTAGCTTGCAAAATCAAGGGAAATGTGTCTAATAAAGAAATGAGAGCCAGTAAAGAATATAAAGGGCATGTGAGAAAGAGCAGAACATCAGTTGTGAATGCCGCCAACTTGAAATCCCTGGAGCCAACACTGATACCCGGCATTGCCTGAGAAAAATGTAAAAGAGCAAGGAGGTGTTATAGTGTAAGAAAAAAATATTGAATTCCCTGGAGCCAACATTGCTACCCGGAATTGCCTGAGAAAAATATAAAAGAGCAAGGAGGTGTTATAGTGTAAGAATAAAAATAAGGGGGGATAGGGGGCACGTACCACTGGATATGTTGACAGCCTCACTGAGAGGCAAACATTGTCCCAATCCCACCCACTTCACCTCCCGCATATACACCCAGTCCACCATGTTGAATACATTCTCCGCGTCCACAGGGAGGAATAAAGTGAGGTAACCGAGAAGGGTGATCTAAGACGAGATATATGGCTTTGAAGGTATTATCTTTGACTTTCCTTCAACCTCGTCTGGTCCAAGTGAATAAATGATGGTAAAAGAGGTTTCAACCTATTAGCCAGCAGCTTAGCATTTAACTTGAGATGTATGTTGAGTAGTGAAATGGATCTGTAACTACTACTAATACATAGTGACAGGTTTTTATCTTTGTTGGGTATAAGCATGACATGTGATTCCATAGGCCACTTTCACCTATGTACAGCGCTCCTTGCACATCAGAAAAGCTGCAGTTCTCCATGTGTGCCAAGGAGTAGGAAATTAAATGGTGTGCTGGAAGTTCATCTTCAACCAGGTCTATGTAAAACTAGTATCAGAGGAACAAGGAACAAAGCCCATATTTTAATTTACAGCTGCCTCTATGAGGGTGTACTTGATGGTTTGCTTAGATAGTCTGTCTCTTGAAACATTGTGAGCCTGCAAATACTTATGTACCCTTAAATTCACATGGAACAATTAACCCTTTGTGTGCCAGAGGAGTACAGAATGCATTGCAAAACAATACATTACGTACCCCTCTGGCACTCAAAGGGTTAAACACAAGAGAATGTGGTAACTCAAACAGTTAATTCAAATGATCGACCACTGATTGATTCACATGTGTTCATGTGAGGAAATCCTGAAACCTGTACCATTGGTGGGGGGGGGGGCTGAGGACAGGTTTGAGCACTCCTGTTGTAGTGAATTCCTTAGAATAGGTGCACAGTGGGCCATGTGCTCAAAAATAAAGGTGGATCAAACCAACTGCACCCCATTATTATAAACTATCATTCTAACCTTTGATTACTAGAGAGGTCTCAAATACATTGCATTGGAGATCTCTGCAGCATTCAAGGGGTTAAAATCACTATTTACACTTTGGAGCACCATAGGAATGCACATTGCATTTCACACTCCCCCAGTCTTAAAGGATTAAATGAATGGGAATATATGTTTTTTTGTCTCCTGTGCTGCAGCTGGTTGGCTCCAGAATTGAACCACTCTCTTTGTGCATATGCCCCAGTATTTGTTGGCCTCAGTTTTCATACACTTCCCTCACCATCCTATATAATATTTTGCTAGGATGTTTGTCAAAAGCCTTCATACTCAGTAGAGATTGTGCGTGGTCAGGCAGTCTCTACTGAACATGAAGCGGCCACTTAACATTACCCGAACCTTGGCCTGTGTAAACGGGCTTTTACACTAGTAGTTATATAATGTAATACTGTGCATTCTTTATATAGGTATAGCAAGCAATTACCTGAATTAGCCTCTGTTGAACTTCTTGTATATTCTACATTCTTTATATACTCATGATAATAATGATATTACTACTAATAATAATAATGTTTTGTTTATTTTGAATATTGCAATTTTTCTTTTTTTTGAAAGACATCCATAAAAAAGGGAAATGGTGTGTCGGCCAATTTTTTCCATATAGCTGAAGTTTTATGAATTTCTTTCAGGTGGTTTTTGAAGTTGCGTTCAATGGTATCCAAGCAGGTTATGTCGCACTGGATGATATCTCATTTTCTGCAGAATCCTGCAGTGGACAACAAGGTAAAAAATATATTTATTTTGCCTGTTCATTCCCTAGTAGTATTTTTATCTTTGTGTATGTATGTGTATACATACAACTGAGAAGCTCTGAAGTTTAAAGTGGACCTGATACCATAAGAGCCAAAGCTTAGTTTGCTTTACAGATAATTCAAATCTACCTAGATGTAGTACTAGCTATTTTCTGTACACATAAATCATTTTTGTAAAATTAACATTTATGTTTTGCTGGAACAGTGTGACATTTTACTAAAGTTCCATGAAGTCTATGTTATTTACTACTCTTTAATGCCAGACTTATAAGATATGACCCCAGTGTGTGGGGTCTGCCTAGATTGTGTAAATTATATCATACTACTTCCAACACTTTGACCATAATACAATTTTTGAAACACATGACATTTCCTACACTTTCAGTGACAAATGGTTCCTCACTGGTATAGTTTGGCATAAAGCCAAAATACCCTGACAACCCAGTCATGTTCCACTGTCCACTGGTAGCCACATAACCAAATATATGCATTGTCTGAACCCCCAGCCTTCTCCCACTGTCCATTGGTGGTCACAGATCTATACATACAGTCACTGCCAAACACCCCACTTTTGTTGCACTGTCCATTAGTAGTCACAGAACCACACATACATTAACTGATCCCTATCTACTGTGGTTCACTTTTGAAAGGTCGCATGCTCTTTTGCACATAACACATTTACAATGTAGCCGGTATAAAAATGGCGACCTGAGAATCTTGCACTGCATGAAAGCGTGAGATTCTCAGGTCGTGTTGTCAAACATTGCAATGTAGTATCAGGTCTGCTCCGAACAGAGGAGAGGGAAAGGCTGCAGAAGGAAAAAAGCTCTACGTGTTTGGCATGATGTGCAATGGATACCCATTTAATGGCAAGCAGCCCAGAAGAAGAAGGCAAAGTGACAGTCGAGTACCTAAAATGCATTTGAGAGTGATCATAATCATAAAATCTAAAAGATGTAGTTGCTTGTTTGAGAAATGACCAGATGAATCCTAAAAACCTAACAAGAAAGTTTGTAAAGGAAATTAAATTGGATTTAAGTTTGTCCATTATGAAGTGGATGATTTGTTTTCAAAAAGGCTGTATGAGTGTGTAGTCATGTAGGATGTGAAGCAGGCTGGCTTAAGGAGCAAGGCATTTAGGACAATGATTAGTTTAGGATAAACCTGTTTTATGTGCTATTGCATATAGCATATGTCCTATATAGAATTCAGCACAACGTGAAAATATAGGGCTGGTCTAGACACTATATTGCGATGTTTGACAACGCGACCTGGTAGTCACAAATCTCCAGCTTCCCCAGCCTTGTTTCACTGTCCGCTGGTAATCTCAAATCCCCACGTACACTGCCTGCACCTCCAGTCTTGTTCCACTATCTACTGGTAATCACAGATGCACACACATGCTGTCTGACCCCCCCCCCCCCCCCCAACACACACACACACACTCTCCACAGGTCTGGAGATGTAATAACAGTCTAGTTTTTACAGAACCAAACATTAGCCCTTTCTGAAATTGGAATTGTGTGTAGTTTTCAAAAATATATAGCATTGCAGAGTTCTGTGTTTTTGTTTCCAATTTATTTTGTGTCAGAAACACAATGGTAAAAATAAAAAAAAAATGCAAAAAAATTATTTTCCAATTGTTCATTTTTATAAGATGATTTACCAGCAGGTGTCTCTCTCCTCTCTGCTTCTCTGTATCTTACTTTGATCATAAGGGACAGACAGGCATAGGGGAGACACAGAGACAGCGTGTAAATCACACTGTTTCATTCATTCCAAATGCTGGTACATGTGATTGCTGCTACAGCAATCACATGACGCGGCACTAGTAAAAGTGGCTGAGACTGAACGCTCCGGTACCGGAGCGCTCAGTCTCAGCCTGGAATTAATGATAGCAGCATGCACGGAGGTGCACTGCTATCATTTAAACCTTAAGTGGATTCTACCCATGACGTCCTGGACCATCATGGGTCCTTAACGGGTTAAAAACATTATGTATGCATGACTTTTATATCAAAAGTTTCCCTTTAAGGCCACAGGTCCACTCTAAAGCCTTGGATGGTAGAGATGTCTCCAAAACATTGCTTCACAATATGTTGGAAATCTCTCTGGTGTCCAAGGTATTAAAATCTTAATAGCTATGAAAAGAAAACCACTGCAAAAGTTGAGCACAGGATATATAGTACTTGGAAACATCTACATTCATAAAAAGCTACCATTAATCACTATGACTTCATACAAATATAAAATATAAGGTTACAACCTGGATCCATGCTTATTGTTAAATTGTCATTCAGTTTTTCTGCAACTTGGACTGCTGAGTATAAATTGGAAGTAACCCAGACATTTTAAGAACTATTTTGGCCCTAAAAAATCAGCTGATATTTAGCTGATATTAAGCCTCAGCTTCTCACATTTAAACTTTTTATTTGAATTCCTTTTACCTGTAAATTAGCCTTAGACTAGTCCATTAAACCTAGTGGATATCAACCAGGGTGCTTTGGGTCCTAGCTTAGGGCGCAACTGTTTTCCTATGAAAAATTTGATAAAAATTGAATCTTGAGTTTCACGTGTATTTCTGGAAACTGTTTTGCACAATATGCTAATTTGGTCATCCTGATTATGAGACATAAATATAACCATATTTCTCTGTTGTCCAATATAGGTTACAGGTAACTTTGGGAAGGTGACCTCCCCTTTAAGTAGTCAGGAACAATCCTTGAAAAGAAGTACAGGGTGGAGCCTTCCTTCTCTCCTTAGCTGGTCACCAGCCAATCCCCATCCAGTAAAATGTGTTCCTTGAACAAGCAAAGCAACAAAACAGTTCTGCTATAGTTTTTAGTTATATTTATTGTTTTCTGTTAGATGTGGAATAGCCACCATTAGGCGGATTGCCATTACTGACGTCCCTATGGTGGAGTGCTCAGTTCCCAGGTGCTGTTGTGGACCTTCCAGCCCTGAGGGGAAAATCTTGTCTAGCATGTTTTTTCCCTAGTATAAGCCCACTGAGGCTTTCTCTTTACTAATGGTAATCTGAAGACAGAAGACCTGCTAAAAAGGTGAGCAATCCTTTGAGTGCTGAGGTCCTCTTCTCCAAAGCTTCCCCTCCACACAGGAGTCTCCTTTGGGGTTCCTACTACGTACTCCTGCAGTGGGTTTATATGTATGTCCGTTGGGGTTTGGAGCACTGGGGTTTCTGTGGTAAATGTACCTGTGGTTTGCCATGATGAGCACTTTTATGTGGTTTATTGCACTTTCCCTACTGGGTTCAGTATTATTTACTGTTATTCAGGTGTTTCTTATATGTTTTTCTACTTTTAGACTTACTTTGCTCATTTTTCATTATTTGAGTTCCGCGCGCTTTACCGCATAGACGCCATGCTCCATTCACCTGTATGGGACTTTACACTTTGGGACATATCTCTGCATCTGCTCAACATAGCGACTTCAGAGACAGCTCATTCTGTTTATCTACCCTTGTCCTGTCATCCGGTTAACGTCCTGAGTCTTTTGGGGGTTTCAGGGGGCTTCGGGCACTGTTTTTTGGGTACTTGAAGGGAAACTACATTTCCCATGAGCGCCCGTTTTGCTCGCTCATTTCTGATTGGCTGTCGTCGCGGTGGCCATTTTCTCCTTTCCCTTCACGAGTATCCTATGCAGGACTTGGGCTCTCCTTCGCTCCTCAGCAGATTAACCCTTTGCCTGCCAGTTAAGTGTATTCTCGCTGTTTCTGGAGTGAAAATGTAATCTAAGACACTGTATTTGGGCTTTACCTAATACATTCAGACGTTTATACCCTGTTAGGATGTCAGACCCGTTGGTACTTGGGGCTAGGCCTAAGACTAAGGATTCTGGGGTGTCTGTGACCCCCATTGCTCATTGTTCCTTATGTCAAGCAGGGCTTCCTAGAGAATACTCATTTATATCCTTCATGCACTGCCGCCACTGCCTCTCCACCAGGGACCTCCAGCCATGTACTAGGGCCACTGGGGATGCAAGAGTTTAAGGCTACCACTAAAGAGTTAGTCTACCTTACAACTCCTTCCAGCACAATTACAGGGGGTCTTCCAGACTTGGCAGCCCCATACTTCATTCAGGTCTTCACTACCCAAACCACAGGGTATACCTGATGTATCAGATTCCTCTGAGGAGGAACTGTTGGTGGATTCAGATGATGGTGAATTTTCTGAGGAAAATTCTTTGGGGACCCCTTTGAAGCTGACCCTAAGCCCTCAGCTGAGGGCCTGATCAGGGGAGTCCTCGATACTCTGAACATTCCTCTCATTTCTGAAGTTCCTAAGGACCGTTCTGATGTGTTTCACATACCTAAGAAGCAGCATACCACTTAATCCCACTCTTGATCAGCTGGTGTTCGATAAGTGGAAACATCCTGACAAGAAATCTACTTTGTCTAGAAAGTTTGCTAAGTTATATCCCTTCTCAGAAGTGGCCCTGGCTCAGTGGGCTCATCCCAAGGTGGATGCCCCAATGTCTAGATTTTCAAAATCCACAGCTCTGCCTGTGGCAGATGCTTCTATTCTTAAGGATTGGACTGATAAAAAAACTTGAGGCTTTTCTAAAGGCCATCTTTTCTACTTCAGGCACATCCTTACGTCCCTCATTTGCTGCTGCTTGGGTGAACAGGGCCATTGCTATCTGGACAGAACAGATTACTGTAGCTGTACGTCAGAGTGCTCCAACTAACTTGTTTCGGCTTTTGGCCAACATTTCTGAAGCTCAGCATTATGTTTCTGCAGCTATCTTTGATGCTATTCGTTTGGTTGCTTGGTTTTCTACTTTGTCCGTGGTTGCCAGACATTCTCTCTGGCTTAAGATCTGGTCCATGGATACCATCTCTAAGAAATTCTTACTTTTGTTTCCCTTTTTGGAAACGTCCTTATTTGGGCCAGAGTTTAAGGGCCTTATCAGTGAGGCACTGGGGGCAAGAGCACCCTCTTGCCCTTATTTTCCAAGACGAAGCCTTAGATCAGACAGAAGCGGCTTTTTCGTCTCTTTCATGCTGAGGCACGTGCAACAACCCAGGCGATACCCAGACTCAAGCCCAAAAAGCAGTGGCGGCCCAAGCAGTCCTCCAAGAAGCCCAAGACCTCCAAATCTCCTTCACCATGGCTCGCCGAACCCCTGACCCCATGCACCAGTGGGTGGCCGACTGCTCCATTTCCTCAGTGTCTGGACAGACACCGTGGTGGATCTGTGAGTTTTACAGGTTGTCTCAGAGGGGTACAGGATTCCTTTCACCTCTCTACCTCCGTTCAGGTTCTTTCCTTCTCACATTCCTCAGGGAGTAGAAAAGCGCCATCTTTTCAACTGTGCCATCCAGATCCTTTTGGACAGGGAGGTCCTGGAACCGGTTCCCGAGCTGGAAAAGAGTCCAGGCTTCTATTCCAACCTGTTTGTGGTTTCCAAGAAGGGTGGCAGCTGCTGTCTGATCTTAGACCTCAAGGATCTCAATTCCTTTGTGGTCAAAACTCATTATCACCAGGAGTCTCTAAGGAGGTGATTGCAGCCATGTGTCCTGGGAAATTTCTCACTTCTCTGGACCTCCAGAATGCCTATCTGCTTATAGCCATCCATCTGGAGAGCCGACAGTATCTCAGGTTTGCTTGTGACCAAGGCCACTTCCAGTTTTCTGTTCTTCCCTTTGGTCTGACTACGGCCCCCCAGGTCTTGAATCGTATCCTGGGTGCTTTAGTTTCCATCCCGCGCAGGGACGGCATCAGAATTACTCCATACATGGATGACTTGCTCTTGAAGTCCCCCTCTCCAGAACACCTTCATCAGGAGATCCAAGACTGTGTATTTACACTCTCACCCATCATGGGAGGATTCTGAACATGGACAAGTCGAATTTGATTCCATCTCAAGGTGTCTGCAGTCATGGCTTGTGATCCAGTCCCTGCAAAGAAGTTGGGGGAAGTGGGGAAGTTCCTTGGCCACCTGAACACCCAGGGTGTCACGGAGTAACTATGGAATAACGACACTGACAAGTACAGATACAGTAAAATCAATATCTTTATTAAAGTGAGATCAAAAAATAAATATGGAAAGCACTTCTCCAACCCTCACAGGACCAGGTGTGGAGACATTGCACAAGCACTTCCCCAACTCTTACAGGACCAGGTGTGGAGACAGCACACAATCCACTGACGGAACAGTAACTGATCCCAATCTGACTATGGAATGGGAAGGTAGCAAGGATAACAGTAGCTACTAGTGCAGGTAAAGCGGAATCGCCCAAACAAAAATTAGAAATGCTCTCCTAGAAAGCTAGGGTACACCAAGGTAATAGACTCGGATACCCTAGAATGTTAGGGTAAACCTACAGGCAATGGCGACTAGAATTCCCCAGAACGCTAGGGTAGCTATGGGCAACAGTGACTCAAATCCCTAGTATGTTAGGGTGCACCCAAAGGCACTAACAGTCTGTATCAAGCAGTATAGGATAGCCAGAGACAAAGTCCGGCACAGCGGGAGGATACCGAGCACAGCTTGTACCAGCGAAATCAGCTAGAGCACAGTCTAGCGTAGGAGAAGAGTCAGTCAGGCCAAGGGTTGGAAATGTATCGGATAGTCAGTCGGAGTCAGAACAGAGCAGTAAGTCAGCCAAGCCAAGGTCGGTACCATATCGGATATTCAGCCGGAGCTGGGGTCAGCACAGAGCGGGTAATCCGACGGAGCCAAGGGTCAGACCTGAGCGGAAGGCAACAAGTCAGGGATCGAATGTAGCCGGAGTCAAACAGAGCCAGAGGTCATACACTGATCAGAGCATAGGAAATAATCACAAGAGCTAGCGCACAGGTACAAAATGAAAGGGCAAAGGAGTACTGGCAGAATGAGGCCTATAAGGCCTAGCAAGTAGGCAGAGACTGACTCTGGCAATTACTACAGGCCTATAAAGATAGCCAACGTGCATAAGCGCTACACTCAGGAAGTGATAGTACAATGTCGCCTGCAAATAGCAACAGCGCTTCCGTAGGGCAGTCACGGGCACCGTGATAGTACGCCCCCTCAACGATCTCTCCCCCGCAGAAGAGGCCCAAGTTTATTCGGGAATTTAGCATGAAATCTGCGCAACAAAACAGGAGCGTGAATATCAGACTGACCTACCCAGGAATGTTCCTCTGGGCCATAACCCTTCCAATGTACTAAATATTGAATGGGTCCACGGACTCTACGGGAGTCCAGAATGCTTTGAATCTCATACTCTTCATGGTTTTGAATGCGCACAGGTCCTGGCACCACTGGAGTAGAAATGTAGCAGTTACAGACCAAAGGCTTCAATAAGGATACATGGAACACGTTGTGAATGCGCATACCCACAGGAAGGTCCAAGGCATAAGTGACAGGGTTCACTCTGTGAAGTACCCGGAATGGACCTACAAAACGAGGAGCCAGCTTATTGCAAGGTACTTGAAGGTTCATGTTCCTGGAAGACATCTACACTCTATCCCCAAACTGGAAAACAGGAGCAGGACTCCTCCTGCGGTCTGCATGTCTTTGATAGCGCTGTGAGGACCTTTGTAAGGCATTCTGAACCTGTGCCATGTAGAGCGGAGCTGCCTAATTTGCTCGTCCAGAGCAGGAATGTCTTGAGCCCGAAAGGAGTCCGGGAGCAGGGATGGTTGGAACCCATAGTTGATCAGGAAGGGAGAGCTCCCGGATGGCACAATTCCTTGAAAACTCAGCCCACGGCAACAGGTCAGCCCAATTATCATGATGGTTAGAGAAATCAGCACAAAAATTGTTCCAACCCCTAGTTGGATCTCTCATCAGCACCATTAGTCTGGGGATGGTAGGCAGAGGAAAATGACAATTGGATACCCATCTGGTCACAAAAGGCCCTCCAGAACCTTGACACGTACTGACTCCTACAATCAGAGACGAGAAGTTTGGGTACTTCGTGGAGTCAGAACACCTCTCTAGCAAACACCTCAGCCATTTCCCTGGAGGACGGTAATCCCTGGAGAGGGACAAAATGAGCCATCTTGGAAAGCTATTATGAACCGTCTGGAGCAACCCCAGTGGAAGGTGTCTGAGGGTCTTAGCACGAGCACAAATGGAACAGGCCTCCACAAATGCTGCACAATCTGCTCTTAGGCCCTGCCACCAAAAGAGCTGAGACACGGACCAAATCAGTTGGTCACGAGCAATGTGTCCAGCTGCCCTCGAGGAGTGGTATGTTTCCAGTAATCTGATACGGAGAGGTTCGGCAACATTTACCACTAGGTTTCTCTGCTGGAGCATTGCCCTGGGAAGCCAAAATCTCTTCGCCCAGTTGAGACGTGATACTAGTGCGTATGGTGGCCAATATGCGATCTGGAGGAATGATAGGCACAGGCATACTTTCACTCTCGTGGTCCGGCCCAAATTGCCTAGACAGTGTGTTGGCTCGGATATTCTTGGACCCTGGAAGATATGAGACCACAAAATTAAATCTGGACAGGAACAGTGCCCATCTGGCCTGCCATGGTGACAGTCTTCTGGCCTCAGACAGATATGTCAGATTCTTATGATCAGTCAAGATCAGAATTGAAGCATTCGTCCCCTCAGAAGGTGACGCCATTCACAGAGAGCTAGAATAATGGCAATTGCCTATGTCGTATAGGCTCTGGGCTTTAGTCATCTTCTTAGAAAAGAACCCACAAGGCATGAGGGTCTTCCCGGGCCCAAATCACCCCCACTCCTTTCTCCAATGCATCCACCTCCAAGGTAAAAGGCAAGGCAGGGTTGGGATGCGATAATACTGGAGCCTCAGCAAATGCAGACTTCAATGCTTCATGAGCCCTGCTGGACTCAGGAGATCAAGCTGAGGGATTAGCCCCTTTATGAGTCAAGTCAGTCAAGGGTTTGACTACCGTAGAGAAATTTTGTATGAATTTCCTATAATGGTTTGTGAATCCTAAGAATCTTTGCATGACCTTCAAATGACCCGGACATAGCCATTGCAGAACCACTGAGAGTTTCTCTGTATCCATGGCAATACGTAAGCAGAGATTACATAGCCCAGAAATGGCACTCGATCTTTATAAAATTCGAACTTTTACAATTTACAATACAGTTTGTTTTTTCTCAATTTTTGCAGCACGGTAGAAACATCCCTCTGATGTGCCTCAATATTAGGAGAGTGTATCAGGATATCGTCCAAGTAAACTACTACACAGGACTGTAGCAGGTCTCTCAGTACATCATTGATAAATTCTTGGAACACTGCCGGAGCATTGCACAGCCCAAAAGGCATGACCAGGTACTCATAATGGCCACTACGAGTATTAAATGCAGATTTCCACTCATCTCCCTTCTTGATTCTAATTTGGTTGTAGGCTGCCCGCAAATCAAGCTTTATGAAAACTGAGGAGCCCTTCAAGCGGTCGAATAACTCAGTTATCAATGGAATGAGGTACGGATTTTTAACCATCAGCTTGTTTATACCTCTATAGTCAATACAAGGTCTAAGCTCCCCATATTTTATTCTTTACAAAAAAAAAAAAGTCTGCCCCAGTGGGCGAGGAAGACTTCCTGATAATTCCTCTGGCCAGGGCTTCAGTAATGTACTCCTCCATGGCTCGGTTCTCTTCTACCGACAGATGGTAGGTGCATCCCTTAGGAGTTGTGCTTGGCGTCAAATTAATAGCACAGTCGTATACCCTATGCTGCAGCAAAGTGCTAGCCTCCCCCTTACTGAATACCTCGCTGACCGACTGGTACTCTGAGGGTATAGAGGGGGAGGTACACAATATCTTAGTGGGCTCATTCCAAAAGGTCTATTTGGGCCTCCTGGGCCTATAAGAATCAGGCCTCAGCTGATCAGTTGTGCAAAGTGGCCACTTGGTCGTCTGTGCACACCTTCTCTAAACACTACCGTGTTTATGTCCTGGCACCCGCCTATGCCAGCTTTGGTAGGAAGATCCTAGAGGCAGTCTTGCCTGTCTAGGGTTTTTCCTCATTACTCTTTTGTACTCCTTAACTGTTGAGCCTGGCTGGCTCTAGTTCTGTGTGCTGTGTTACAGTTCCTGGTGTACTCCAGTGTTTGTGTCTGTTGACACTTTATTCGTTATAAGGGCTGTTTTATGATCTGATTGGTTCATATATGCTCTGGTGACTTTGGGGACATTGGACGACAGGGAAAAGAGGATTTTAGTCTTACCTGTTAAATCCTTTTCTCTTAGTCCATATAGGTTACAGGTCTCCCACCCTGTCAAGGGACCATGTTTGGTTCTCCTGTGACTGAACGTGGGAGTCCTTTCGGGTTCATGCTCACAGGAGTCTTCTTTTCCCTTCTTGCTACCTAGTCAATAGTTAGCGTTTCAAATCTTACTGGAAGGAGGATTGGCTGGTGACCAGCTAAGGAGAGAAGCAAGGCTCCACCCTGCATTTCTTTTCAAGAATTGTTCCTGCCTACTTAAAGGGGTGGTCGCCTTCCCAAAGTTACCTGTAACCTATATGGACTAAGAGAAAAGGATTTAACAGGTAAGATTAAAATCTTCTTCTTTTTTGTATTTTTACCCTTTATTATGTCCTTAACAAATGGACTATAAAAACTAGGCATACTCTGAGAATTCCAGACTGATTCTGGTTTAACCTGTTATTAGATTGGATTAAAAAAGTATCATAAAGCAGCAGTTCCCAGACTTTATTGGATACGAATTTCCTACAATGTAATCTGCCCGGTCCAGACTTTATGCGTGCAAAACAATGCAGGGGACATTTTGCTTTGTTTTATTGCAGTCCTCATTTTCATAGCCATTACTGCAAAGGCTGTTTTCTATGTTGTACCTTTCATTTTGGAGTGCTCTGGGTCATTTTTCCTTCTCTCACTGATGTTTGCACACATGTCTGTGCACATTTAGAGTACATCTGTACACTGTTGTGCCTGAGTCTTTCATGCTTTTGTTTTGTATGTCACCTGTCACTTTCTGGCTTCTGATTGATCCTTGTTACCAATGTAAACCTGGTCCTGCCTTCCTGATTTTAATACTTGCTAGTTTGAGTACACTTCTTATATCTTTTCATTCCTGATACTTACTATAACTTTGTCTCCTGGTTTATGATTGAACACCACCTGTCCTGACCTCTGCTTTGAAGTTTGACTTTGCAAGTACTCAACTATCCCTGACCTTTTGGCCTGTCTGCAACTCTTCCCTTTGATCACAATTCAACTTTGATGCCTCTGAAAGTCAGCTCTGCTTCCCATTAGTGTATTGATGTGCTCATTCTGGTCTATCACTAACTCAGATAAGGTAATATACTCAACCTTGCAGTTCACACCTTTAACCTTTGCTCTGGCAACAGCATGGGCACACTTGTAGCTGAAAGCAATCCCTAGTTTCGCTGTCAAGCTTCATAATCTAACCAGTTGTGGCAGGGACTTCCACCTCTGTCCATCTATACTGGTTAGCATCAGCAGATCCCTTTCCATTTGATGGGACATAAAATTGAATTTAGTGTTCTTGCAACAAGAGTCTAGTCTTTTGACTCCAACAGTCTATCTTAAGCAAATTACACCAAAATAAAGGGAGTTCAGTTGTGGTGCCCTTCTGGTAATCATTTGGTACAGTAAAGGGGGGTTTTCTTGGTGATGCATATTTGTTATGCCATGGATATGTTGAACACATGATTCAGAGGCATGTAGAATTCTAATCAGAGATGGAATGGTACAAGAATAGGACTTTGCTTACAGACAAGACACTAATTCACTCCCTTATCATATTTATTTATTTTGATTTATTTACAAAGTGTTACCAGGAGAAATACATGGAGATTTCTCAAATTGTATGTGTATTTTATAGAACATTTACAATACAAAGTTACATATTAATGCAATCTCCTATGCACTGTGATGATTCAGTAGTTAGAAAAAAAAATAAAACTACAAAGTGATTAGTACTGTGGGTGGAGACAGCACTTAAACCCCAAACTAATGCAATACAGAATTTGCTTGGCAATTTGGCTTATGCACTGTGAGGCCACGCATCAATCACTGTTTCAAGTGACCCTGTGACTGCTGGGTGGGCTTACTGCACATAGGCCGATTTGATTCACATAGTGTGCAGGTAGTATGGGGAGTAGTGGTTCAGGAGTTGAATGCTGCTGCCAAGCAGCCCCTCAGGTAGCCACCAAACACATTCTGAATTGCTTGCATCAGTCTGTGGTTTGAGTATGGTCTCCACCCACGTACTAATCACCACATTTTTTATAGCCAGCAAGATGCATTCAGAAAAAGTAGACTAGGCCCAGGTATCAGCAGATCCAGATCCCCTGCCAAGCTGGGTAAAAGAGGTATGGGGTATAATGTGGCTGGTTTATTTATTTGTTCTATATATCAAAATAAAAAAGTCATAAAGTTTATCCCCTTGAATAAATGCCAACTATAAATCTCCCAAGTCAAATGACCACTTCAGTGCTTATTTCAGAAACCAACACATCTCATCGGTAGAGCCTGCACTTTCACAAGATTTGTTTACAGATCCTTCTCACCCAAACCAGAAAAAAATAATAATCGTAACAGTAATAACATTTTAATTCTTTTAATTAAGTAGGGAGCAAAGTTAAAAGTTTTGCTATGGGACCTAAGAAGCACTACATGCACCCCTGATATGGGCCACTAGGAATTTTCTGGAACTTATAAATTAAAAGGAGAGTTAGCAAGTATTAGTTTTCTTTTAAGCATAGTTAATAGATTTATTTTGCATAAGTCATTTTTCATATTTGTTATGTGTGTTCTGCTCAGCGCCTATTGTATTCTGGCTAATAATTGTACATTTGGCATGCAAGTTAAGTGATCTCATTGTTTGGTAACAGTGTGACAGCTGAGTTCATAAATGCATCTTTTTTCCATAACAATTTCCTTAACAACCGAGTGTGATAGACTCCTGGAATCACAAAGCAGACTTTTGTCCTGGCTGTAGATACAAATTATACGTTTGCACAATGCTTTTTTAGAAACTATCATTTTTTCTCTGCCACTACTGTTTTAACCTCGTATACCAAAGACATAAATCTGCTAATCTTCCAAAATATACAGTTTATATAATATCATCCAACTTAGTCAAAGGAAAGTGTGACTGGCACTATAACACCCCATGGATTTGGGGCCATATTCATTAATAGCTCAAGAGGTGCAATTCTCGAGCAAACCATCTGCACCATAAGGAACAAATAATGATTCACAAAATTCCCATTGGTAAGTGGGGCATTTAAGCCCTTGAATGCTAGAGAGTTCACCTACTCATTACAGTTGGTATATCCCAAAATAATCCATAGGAAACAAATAAGAATTTGGATTGAATGGGTGTTTTAACTCCTGGGGAGAGATTCACTAAGGCGTGATTAAGATGTAATAAAGCAGAAATAAGTTCTCCAGTGATATCTCTTCTCCAATTCCTATGTTATTATCTGGAGCCAATTCAATAAGATTTCTGGAACCCTGGTTCTCCATAGAATAACATAGGAATTGGTGAAGTGATATGACTGGAGAAGTCATTTCCGCTTTATCACCTCTTTATCACACTTTAGTAAATAACCCCCCTTGAATGCTAAAGAGGTCTCCAATGCATTGCTTCTGGAGAATAGCAAGCATTCAAGAGTTTCAAATCTGCATTTAGATAATGGGCATTTTTATTTGTCTCTATAGTGCAGTTGGTTTGCTTCAGATTTCCTGCTGACCCATAATATTAGCCAAAATCCACAATACAGAGGCACCTGTCAGCTTAAAAACAAGAGAATGCATCGTGGCAAAGTTGGAGCCTGTGCGTGAGCATTGCTGAGCCAAGATAAAAGTTGCTGCATGTGTGGAACACACCAGTCCAGGTGGCAGAATAAAGAGCAGTATGTTAAGGTGATGTCATGACAGTAAAATGAGGACTATTCTGCAATACATGCTCTAATATTCAGTACAGCCTGTTTGTTTGAATGGCTGCAAGGATTTAGGAATAATTTCCTGATGGAAATGATTTTTTCATTCGTTCCCTTTGATGTGTGTTCCTATTGGTTTTATGGGTATTTTAAAAGACATTTTTATCATTTTGTAAAAAAAATAATAATAATAATGAGAGCCACATGAAATCCTAAAATAAGAAATTACATCAATTTTTCTGTCTTGTCTGTGTCCATTATGCCCCAACGTTTGTTCAGTCATGTATTTATAGCAATCACATTCTGAGTAGCTATTCCTTGGTAAATTACGTGATTCTGATGTACAAAGTAAAACTGGAGCAACTCTGGGGACAACTGAAAGCTCCCATGGATTTAAACTGGGCTTAAGCTCTTGAATGCTAAAGATTATCCAAATGTATTACAGTGCAACACGGTGGATAGCTTTCTAGCATTCAGGCTGTTTAAAGCTCTATTTAAATAAATGGGAATTTTATACATTTTGTCTTCTATAGAGAAGGTGGTTTGCACCAGCCTCCATTTGACTTACTTGTAGTTCATATAGACAAGGTGTATGTTTCATGGAAATATGACTGTATCCTTTCTCCCCAGGGCCAACGTTCAATGCACTAGAAGCGGGATGTGATTTTGAAGATGGTCTGTGTCAGTTTCATCAGGATGATAAAGACGGTTCGGGGTGGAGCAGAGTGAAAGTGAAACCAAATGCATACAGGATAGGAGACCATACAACTGGAATGGGTACATTACTTATCTTATTGGTATTACAATGGTCATTACTGTTAGCAAATTCACAATGAATGCTTTCCATCTATTTAACTAAATTTCACCTTACCGCCCTATACAATACTTTCCGTATACCATATTCAGCTACAAAGTGGCAAAATAACAACATATCAGTAGTTAAAAAGAACCACCCCATTTAGCTTCAACGGATTCCCCGCCCACACTGTAGGCTCACACTGAGGCTAAGAAAAGGAATGTTGTTAGGTACTGGCCTGTGCTGACTAAATCCCTGGGTCTTGTTGCCAGCTGCTTGGGAGATGTAATTGTGCAAATCTCCATACTAGCAATATGTTGTACACCTCTCTGGCAGCAAAGGGTTAAATCAAATTTTATCCCCTTTTTTACATCTTGTTTTCCCCAGAATTGCTCACATTCTTAGTACATCAGCCACAGTGAATATAGTGCTCACTTGGTACATCCATCTCCTAGAAGTGTGTGAGTAGAGATGAGTGACTAATGAGCCACTTATTTATTTAACACATCAAACCATTGCTCATCTCAGCTAATACATTTAGTGCCATATATACAAAAGAAAACCAAACTAACAGCACCAGGTGAGACAAAAAGTTCCCAAATCCCCATTTTTTACATGGATCTTTTTACCCCTTGAATGCTAGAGAAAAAGCTATTGAAAAGATCTTTACAATTTTAGATTTAAAGGGATAGTAATGGTTAATTTTAAGTTGATTTAATATTGTAGACATTAAAAATAGATTAACATCAATGTAAGTCTTATCTCTCAAACCTTTATGGTTTGAGAGATATAACTTGCTAAAGTTACCTTTTCCTGGCTGTTTTACTCAAGTCTGCCATCTAGCTGACAGCTGCAGATTCCAGTCATTTGACCAGACAGAGGCTCTTCAGCAGAGCTGAAATCACGCTATTAAGAAATAAATATTTAATTGGAACGGTCTACAAAGTGTGCTTGCAAGCCAGGCACACTTTGTAGACCATTCCAAATTAAGTATTTATCTTTAGATATTGTTATATTGGCGCTGCTGAAGAGCCACATCTGGTCAAGTGACCAGAATCTGCTTCTGACAGCTTTACAGCTCGTCAAGCAGAAAGGGGAGGGACCAGAGAACTTTATTTTCCTATATCTCTCAAACCATAATGGTTCGAAAGATACAAATAAGTGCAAGTACTCTCTTTTAATGGTATATACCATATAGTTAATACTTTTTTTCTGACATTACTATCCCTTTAAAAGGCCCCATTTAAATAAATGGGTAATTGTATCTGTCCCCATGTTGCACTTGGTTTCCCCCAGAATTGCTCTAGTTTTTCTTGGTATGTATGGCCCTATGTGTGTGGCCCAGGATCTCTGGAGATTTTACCTACTAATTTATAGGACGTTTTTATGTTTTACAAACTGGTTTTAGAGCCAGATAGCAGTGTGTTCACTCAGTTGTGGACACCAGAATTGTTAAGTTAGTAACCCGATCAATGAGAGAGAAAGTGATGTCAGTGGAGTAGATTTAGATGTGGGTACTGGAAGTCAAATTAAAAGATGATATAACCTAGAGAGGAAGTATAGATTGAAATCAGAAGGAGGCCCAGAACAGAACCTTGAATAACCCTAACTGAAAGAAGGAGCAGAGAGGAAGTAGTGCTCGGAAATGAAACACTCAAGGAGTGTTTAGAAAGAAAATATGAGGACCAGGAGTAAGCTGTGCCATGGAGTTCTGTGGAGTAGAGGGATTGGAAGAGACGTCGGTATTCTACTGTGTCAAAAGCAGCAGAGAGGTGATGACCCTTTTATTCAGGCAAAAACAAAAGAATCGATCACTTTAGTAAGTACAGTCTCTGTTAAGAGATGGGAGAAGAATACAGATTGTAGAGGATCCAGGTGGGAGTAAGAAAGTTAGTCAGTCTGGTATACACAAGTCACTCAAGGAACTTTGAGGCAAAGGGAAGAAGAGTGATAGAACATTAGTTAGAGATAGATAATGGTTCAAGAGATGGTTTTTAAGATGGGAATAATCAGAGCATTTGAAGGCATGTGGAAAGGTGTCAGAAGAGAGAGATGTTGAAGATAGATGTTAGTGCTGTACTAAACACAGAGGAAAGAGTGAGAGTAAGTTGTTAAGAGATGGGATCAAGAGGGCAGGTGGTGAGTTTGGAGAAATATATCAGGGCTGAGTGCACTGAGGGCATTGGTTGAAGTGGTCATGGAACAAGGTTGGATATAAGGGGCAGGGTGTGTTGGGATATCATGTCTAATAGTGTCAATCTTATCCTTAAAATACAAGGCAACATACATAGGGCAATGAACGGTGCTGAAGTTACTGAAGTGTTGAGGAGAGAGGTGGCATAAGCTTGTTTGGCAAGGAACAGGGCATACCAATATGAGCAGAGCAGGAATTTGAAGTCTTCAGCTGACTGGAATTCCCTCCAAAACAGCTTGGTGGTTCAGGAACACCTTTGGGTATATTGGGGCAGTTTTATGTACCATTCTTGTGACATGAATCATTTGAGGAGGCATAAGGAGGCAGGGACTGCTTTGTCAAGAGCAGTAATGAGTGAAGTGATAGCATAATGTTGTCATGTTTGGAATGGATAGGGAGGATATGGTAAGGCAGTAGAGGTTGTAGAGACGTATGGAGTTGATGTAAGTCAATGAAGTTTAAGTTACTGTGTGTGCATGTGGGTTTAGGTGGAATGAAAGGAATATGAGGTGTGGTTAGGCTTCATGTTAACAGGTTGTGGTCAGAAAGAGGGTAAAGGGTGTTAGAAATGTTAGAGACTGACAGCTGGTGTGAGACAACTAGGACTAGAGAATGACTATCTTGGTGAGTGTAAGAGTTGGTCCACTGGTTGAGACCAAAGGAGGGAAATAGGGTGAGGAGCAACCAATGTTTCAGGGCCATCAACAGGTATTTTGAACACACCAAGGATCAGAGAGTGGTAACATCCAAAGAGAGAAAGTAGGGGAGCCATGCAGGTAAATTATTTTTAAAAAGTTGATGAGAATCTGGTGACGGTAAATGACATAAACTCACAATGAGAATGAAGAAAAGAGGCAGACTGCATTGACTTCAAAGGAGGAAAATTAAAGTGAGGGAATGTGAGGGATATACAGAAAGCTGCAACTTGTAAATAAGATAAATACAACTCCAACCCTGACCTCCTCCAGTCTATCACCAGGTCTGCGCTTGTGGCTGAACCAAAAGGAGACTGCAGCAGGAGAGACAGTATCAGAGGAGGTGATCCAGGTCTTAGTGAATGCCAAGACGTTAAAGGGGAGCTAATACTATATGCTGACGTGGTTGATTGTTGAAAGTGCATTTAAAATCAGCTATATTTATGTTAGACATTCTTTACTTAAAACTATAGCTTATGAAATATTTAACTTTCTTTATTGTCATCTTATGTAAATTAGGTAGTACTGGGTGGCACAGCCTGGTGTGTCAGATGCTAACACTGCCCTTCTCAACTGCCACTTCTTAATAGGAAGTATTGGCTAATCTGACAGTTGTCTACCCCAGCCTTAAAGGGACAGTAATACTTAAAATTTAAAAAAAATATATATTGTAGGGTTTATCCCCTTGAGTACATCAAGGGTACTCCCACTGCTGTAAGGTGTTTTATTCAGTAGTTATTACAGCTCAAACTTGATTTTTGTAGGTGCAGTATCACAGTGGCCTGAATTTGTACAGTGGAGCTGTTATTACACCATCCTATAGAGATTTATGGTCAACTGACCAGAGTTTTCCATAGGATGGTGTAATAACAGTGCCACTGTACAATTTCAGGCCACTGTGATATTGCACCTAAAAGAATTCAAGTTTGAGCTGTAATGACTTTTGAATAAAACACCTAAGCTAAGTATCTAACAAACTAAAATTTTAAATAATGAATGGCTACTGTACATGTGTTTGAGTGTGATTTTGAAAACCCTTTCAAAATCACCCGTCATTATGAAGTGTTCCACATTTAGAGCATTAGAGTTACAAATATTGTGTATTAATGTTGTTAGTTTATTAAACAAAAAGCAGGCATTCCAGGGAACACATTTAAAGGGAGCAGGAAGGGTAGGTAGAGAGGAAATGTGTATTAGGTTTCTTTTGTTTCTGTTATTTACTGACTGGCATGGAGAAGACAGGTATATCTCCAGTTGCTAGAACCAAAGTAATGAAAGGTAGACATGATGAGGGCAGAATTTATAGGGGAATAGAAGTAGGGATTGAAGAAAGATAGCTAATGAGAGCACACTTGAAGAGAAAAGAGGAGAGGTGCAATGGAGGTAAAGCTGGGGCAACAGGTATACTGGAGGAAGAATAGGGAGGTGACAGGAAAAAGCAAGCTGAACATGATTGGAGGGAGGAGGAACCCAGTATGGACATATGAGAAAACTAAAATATTCACAGAAGTCCATGTAATGTAGGGAGAATTGCTGGGGGGCTATTAGACCAGCAGTGTGTGAAATAAAAGTATAATTTGAAGCGTTTTAGTTACTACTGCAAATTAGGGGATAAGCCCATTGAAATAAATGGAGTAAAAATATGCAATGTAAAATTATGTAATTAATGTAAAAAGAAATTTATATAATGTAGAAAGGCCTACATCTACAGCATATGTGATGCAGGGATAATGTTATATTTTATTACTCTAACTTACACAATACCCAACTGAAAGCTCTCTGGAAACAGAGAGCTAGTGAGCTCAATGTCAGGACATAAAAGTGTAAAAAAATAGGTGTACATGAAAAAAATACTAATACTAAGTATAGACAACTCATTTATAAACACATATACTTAAGTTCAAACAAACATTAATGTGTGTTTTATTGCTGTGGAGCAATGTGATACACTTATATACACACACCATATAGTCTGATCTCCTAAAAAGGGACATTACTCCCCCCTAAAAAGGGACATTACTCCCCCCTAAAAAGGGACATTTGGAGGTATGAATGAATATCCAGTCCCTATTAAATATGAACCAATTGAGGACAAATTATCACAGGAAAACATTGTTTTTGTTTTTTTCTCATTTTTTATTATTATCAAACGAAGTGGTATGCCTGTATGTATATATGTTTTTTGGTTATACATATAAATGTGGTATCAAAATAAAGCTCTACCTATGCTTAAAAAATGGTATATAATCTGTGTAGGTAGATTAAATGAATTAGAGGGAAAAATACAGTTAAACAAAGGCATACTACAAATACCAAAATTGCCCTTGTCACTAAGGGGTTAAAGCTCCATTTAAAACAGTAGGAGGTTTTAGTTGTGCCTTGTGATACAGTTGGTTTGCTCCAGAAGTAGGATTGCTGAATGCAGCCCCATATGTTTAATGGAGCCTGTTTCCTAGCCAATCTTAAGTCTGTAATGACTTTGTTACCTAATTTTTTTGACAACCATATAACTAAGCTTTTATGAGAGATGTCTGCAGGGAAGCATTTCGAAGTCTTACCTGGCACTTTTCCCAAATTAGGCTATTTTGCAGTGAAGTTACTCTGTGAAATGGGGTTTATTAGGAGCTAAAATGTAATGCATGTAATGCCTCTAGGCAGTGAGTGCCATTAAGGATGCAACTGCTATTTGCAGGTCTGGGTTATGCTGAAGCCTATTCGTTAAGTAACTTTACTAATTTTACTGTATTTCAGGCTTTTTCATGATGGCTAACACAAGGTTTACTTCTCATCCTGGCTATTTTGGACGCCTCTACGGTCCCTCCTTGCCAGGAAACGTGCAGTATTGTGTACGTTTTTTCTATTCAATGTACGGCTTTTCTAAAACGAGTGACACCCTGTCTGTTTACATCTTTGAAGAGAACCATGTGGTCCAAGAAAAAATCTGGTCTGTTCGAGATTCACCCAAAGGAGTCTGGCAGCAAGCTGAAATCAACATATATAAGCCCATGCCTTGCAAGGTACAGAATGTTTAACCATTTCTAAAAGTACTGTAGTACAGATGTGCACAGATATTAATATTTCATCTCTGATAAATATTACTTCTCTTGTGTTTACACTTAAAGTGGAACTAATACCTTAACCCTTTGAGTGCCAAACACAGTGGGAAATACATTGCAATGCGTTGCACGGCCCTCCAGCACTCAAAGGGCTTAATGGCACCCTTGTGTTGCTGCAATATCTTGTAATAATATCTCCCATGTGAACTAGGACTTTCAGTAAATACCATTTAAAGTAAAGATTTTAGTGGGAGTTTTCAGAGTCTAATAAAGAAAGTACCCTGCCCATATACAAACCACATTAATGCCCAGGGCTGGCTTTTACCAATAGCAAATGTAAGCTATCCACTAAATGCTGACTGTTAAGAAAGGCAGAAGTAACATTAAGAAGGCGATAATATTTTTTAAACTGGGGTAGTCAATTGTTGGACCTCCAGCTTTTGCGATCTACAACCCCCATCATCCCCAACCAGCCATTGGCTATGTGGGGATGATGAGAGTTGTAGTCCCCAACAGCTGGAGTCTGACAGTTGTCTACCCCAGCCTTAAAGGGACAGTAATACTTAAAATTTTAAAAAATATATATTGTAGGGTTTATCCCCTTGAGTACATCAAGGGTACTCCCACTGCTGTAAGGTGTTTTATTCAGTAGTTATTACAGCTCAAACTTGATTTTTGTAGGTGCAGTATCACAGTGGCCTGAAATTGTACAGTGGAGCTGTTATTACACCATCCTATAGAGATTTATGGTCAACTGACCAGAGTTTTCCATAGGATGGTGTAATAACAGTGCCACTGTACAATTTCAGGCTACTGTGATATTGCACCTAAAACAATTCAAGTTTGAGCTGTAATAACTTTTGAATAAAACACCTTTCAGCAATGGGAATACGCTTGTTTTACTCAGGGGAATAAACCATAGAACATATTTTTGTTTTAATTTTAAGTATTACTGTCCCTTTAAACTAAGCTATCGCCAATAAAAAATGTAAACTAAAATCATAATAAAAAACTTTACTGATCCTTTGTATTACAAATTATATGAAACTACTGAAAAAGCCTGTGCACACAGGCCAAGGTCCGGGTGATGATAATCCTTTGAGTGCCAGAGGGGTACACAGCGCATTACGAACTGGCACTCAAAGGGTTAAGAAGCCGGTTCTACTCTGTGTCCTGTCACTGACTCAGTCATGCACTTTAGAGACTGCCCGAAACTACACAATGCTCCCAGCACAGAACTCCCAGCATTCTGTGCATTCGGGCAGTCTCTACTGCGCATGACGGCATCTGACAAACATCCTAGCAAATTATTATATAGGATAGTTTTGCCTCCTTATAGATGTTCCAGTCTACAGTATCTACAGGGAACACATGCTCACAGATTCCCACTTACATTAGTATATAAATATACAGTCTTTCCCTCTCTCAGGTTTTTTAATTCACTTTCATGAACATGTACTGTCACACATTTGTTGTGTCATTAGGGAAGACAGGACGACTCTAATTGTAGATTTTTCTCTGCACCTTCCTTAATACTGGCTGATTTTGAAAACAGACATGGTAGAGGAGACATTGCTAATTGTGACGTGGTGTAACCATCTGCAGGCTGCCAAGTGAGAAAATTATTATCCATCCTGCTTTTTGGAAGTAATGGATGACAGTGTGCTAATTTGCCTGACTGCTGATGCAATATCTTCCCTAAACGTGGTTGATGAATTGTTTTATTATGAACAATGCTTCATGTTTATTTTGCTGTCTGTATCTATGTATGCATACTTCTCTTCCACCATGAGTGAACACATCTCAAGATCTGTCAATAATGGATCCTTAACCCTTTGAGTGTCTGAGGGGTACACAACACATTGCTCTGAAACATGCTGCATACTTCTCTGGCACTCAGATGGTTAAAGCTATACGTACAGCATGTCCTACATGGTGGCAAGTAGATGTAGCACCATTAATCCTTTGAGTGCCAGAGCAATGTGTTGCATACCCCTCTGGCACTCAAAGGGTTAACAGAGCACGATTGCAAGTTCAGAGTGAAAGAGGATATGAATGAACTTGAATATACCGTCCCTCTCTCACACTGATTTCTGCTATTAGTATGCAAATGCTTACAATCAACAGCTTAATTTATTTTTTCATTTTTATACATCTGTTTTTCATTTCTACACAGGTTGTATTTGCGAGCTGGTGTAAGAGCTTTTGGGATTGTGGCCTTGCTGCACTGGATGATGTAACTGTGAGCATTGGGAGCTGCCAAATTGCTGGTAGGGCTTAAAAATCCAGTTTATATTCTGTGAATGATCATATTTTAAAAACAGACAATTTTATTAAAATGTACTCCTTTCAAAACCTCTTCAGACCTGATGAGGTCTGGTTCCAGTACAGCCCCACCCCTTTTACCAACCAGATATTTGCCCACGGTGATGTCTTGCAATTGGCTGAAGGCTGAAGCTGCAAGCAAGTATATGCAAGCAGCAAAGTTAAAGTGGCAGTAAAACTATATAATACATTATGTTAATTTTAAATAGGTTTCATAATCACCTATATGTAATATTCACCATTTTTATTTTAAAATAATACTCTGTAAGATATTTACTTTGTTAATTTGCCAGTTTATACAAGTTAGCCAGTATTATCTGGCACAGCTAAGTGTCAAATACCAACACTCTACAATGCTGTCTCCCAAACTGCCATCTCCTCATGCTCTGGCACTCAGTATGTTCAAATAAACTTAGTAATACTGTGTTTTGACTATGGATACAGTCGTGTGAAAAAGAAAGTACACCCTCTTTGAATTCTATGGTTTTACATATCACGACATAATAGCAATCATCTGATCCTTAGCAGGTCTAAAAATTACGTAAATACAACCTCAGATGAACAACGCATTACATATTACACCAAGTCATGATTTATTTAGCAAAAATATAGCCAAAATAGAGAAGCCATGTGTAAAAAACTATGTACATATCACCGTGCCTGTGATTCTTGTGCTCCTACTGCCTATTCGCTTTCTTGTGATTGCCTGACGGCAGCATGGCTGGTGACTACTTCCTGGTCACTCATGCGTCATTTTGAGCACTCGCTATTTTATAGTTCCACCTTGATTGACCTATGTGGACTCCTCCTCCTAGTGAGGCCTTGTATGCTGCATTCTATCATTGCCTTTGTGCCCTTTCACGTTGTACCTGAGCGTTTTCTGAGATCTCCGTTGTGATCCGCTTCTGTCTGCTGAACCTGATTTGTGTATGACCCTGGTTTCGTCTGACTACCAATTTGTGCTTGAACCTCTTGCCTAGCTGATTGTCCGCTCCGTGCCAACCTTGGCCTTGTCTGACTACCTACTCCGTGTATGACCTTTGGCCTGGTTGACTAACCGTTCCGTGCCGACCTTGACTTGTCCGACTACCCGCTCCGTGCATGACCTCTGGCCAGGCTGACTACACGCTCAGTGCTAAGTACTGTGGCTTGTCTGACTTCCCGCTCTGTGCTAAGTACTTTGGATTGTCTGACTACCCGAATCATTTGACCATTGGCTGGTTAGTCTCTGTTGCTCCCTGAGGTCTGGCACCCCCTTGCAGGTTCTCGTTCTCAGTCCTTGGTCGGGTAAGTCCTATCAGTAGTGCAGCAGTGCCTATGTCCTCCGGGGTTTGTTGTGCCTCTAGCGTTCTAGGGTGCATGATGTTCTGTGACTCTAGCTTTCTAGGGTATTGCAGTTGTGTCCTTGCATTCTAGCTGGTGGGCCCTCCTTGTTCACACCTTAAGGACCATTGCCGTGCCATGACCGTCACGGAGGTCCGGCATTTAAGGACCAGTGACGGTCCTGGTACGTCATGGAGTTCAAGGCTCGTGCCACGGCTGCACGCTCCTCCGGAATCCCTGAACCAGAAGTAAAAAAAAAAAGCCCCGTGATCCTCAAGTGCCGGTCGCCCGTGCTTGCGCCGGTCCTTAAGGGGTTAAGAGCATACTTACCACTTTCACTACCTCAGTGGTTCGGCTCTCGCGACTGGTTTGCTCCTAGCTTGTGCATCAGTCTGGCTAAGGTTCAGTGTCAGCTTCTGGTAGTGGACTGCACACTGTCCCCACGCCTGACCCTGGGAAGGTTGGGGAGTGTCTATATTTACTTTCTGTGATTATCCTTAATGAAGTGGAATTGATTTTATGTACCTGTCTGCATGATTATTTACAAGTCCCCCATGATAGTACACCCTTACTGCTTCCATAGGAATTAAGAGGCTAAGTGGCAGACAGGTACTGCTAATCAAATGCCCTTGATTAATTGATCATAAGCAAATGTAACCATCTCTATAAAAGTTGAAGTTTTAGCAGTTTGCTGGTCTGGAGCATTCAGGTGTGTGTTAACACAATGCTAAGGAAGAAAGACATCAGTAATGATCTTAGAGAAGCAATTGATGCTGCCTATCAGTCTGGGAAGGGTTATACGGACATTTCCAAACAATTTTAAGTCCATCATGCTACAGTGAGAAAGATTATTCAAAAGTGGAAAACATTCAAGACGGTTGCCAATGTTCCCAGGAGTGGAGGTCCCAGCAAATTCACAGCAAGGTCAGACCGTGCAATGCTCAGAGAAATTGCAAAAAATCCAAGAGTTAAATCTCAGACCCTACTGGCCTCGGTTAGCATGTTAAATGTTAATGTTCATGACAGTACAGTTAGAAAAAAGACTAACCAAGTATGGTTTGTTTGGAAGGGTTGCCAGGAGAAAGCCTCTTCTCTCTACAAAGAACATGGCAGCACGGCTTAGGTTTGCAAAGTTGAATCTAAACAAACCACAAGACTTCTGAAACAAAGTTTTTTGTGGATAAAACCAAAGTGGAGATGTTTGGCCATAATTCATGGCAAAACACAGCATATCACCACAAACACCCCATACCAAATGTCAAGCACGGTGGTGGAGGGGTGATGATTTGGGCTTGTTCTGCAGCCACACGACCTGAGAACCTTGCAGTCATTGAGTCGACCATGAACTCCTCTGTATACCAAAGTATTCTAGAATCAAATGTGAGGCCATCTGTTCGACAGCTAAAGCTTGGCCGAAATTGGGTCATGCAACAGGAAAATGATCCCAAGCACACCCGCAAATCTACAACAGAATGGCTGAAAAAGAAAAGAATCAAGGTGTTGCAATGGTCCAGTCAAAGTCCAGACCTCAACCCGACTGAAATGCTGTGGCAGGACCTTAAAGTGATAGTAATGTTTCACAAAAACAGCAGCTCCAATTAATCTTCATAGTATTTGGGCCATAGAGAGCGCTATTTCAGTACTGTTAGAGTTGTAGTTCAAGAGTAATTGAATGATAAAGTTTCCCCCTCCCGCCCCTTTTACCTAGTGTAAACCCCCACTCCTCAGATGTGGAATCCAGTCCACAGACCAGACAGCTCACATCAAGGGTCAATAATCTTACTGTGAGAACAATGAAAACCCTGCCCACCTTGACCGGTTTTTCAGCTTTTTCCCTTATCTTAATTGAAGATTGTCTCCTCTCCAATCTACCTGGACACTCCCTGCTGCTCTAAGCTGAGCAGTGTTACATCAGTAGAAGGGGCGGGAGGGGGATACTTTATCATTGAATTACTCTTGAACTACAACTCTGACAGAATTGAAATAACACTCTCCAAGGTCCAAATACTATGAAAATTAATTAGAGCTTCTTTTATTATTAAACATTACTATCCCTTTAAGAGAGCTGGGCATAAACAAATGTCCGCAAACCTCAATGAACTGAAACAACGTTGTAAAGAAGAGTGGGCTAAAATTCCTCCACAACAATATGAGAGGCTGATAAAGTCATAAAGAAAACAATTACTTCAAGTTATTGCTGCTAAAGGTGGTTCTACAAGCTATTGAATCATAAGGTGTACTTAGTTTTTCACACATGGCTTCTCCATTTTGGCTTTATTTTTGTTAAATAAATTATGACATAGTGTAGAACGTCATGTGTTGTTCATCTGAGGGGTTTACTTTTAAAAGGTTGCACTCATAAGATTGTGCGACCAAATGAGCTAGTTACCATGTTGCATGCATAAAAGTGTTGACATGAGAATCTTGCACTGCATGACAGTGCGAGATTCTCATGTCGAGTAATACAAGGTCGCACATCCCATGACGCTGGCAGGGTGATTGGTTTCCCAGCGTGCGCTATCACCGGCAAAGTGTGCGTGAGTGGTGACGAAGTGGTTTATTTGTCCCGAGTCTGTGTTCTTCTTGAATATAAAAAACCTGATTATAATGAACAGCCTGTGAGTGTTATCATTAAAACCATAACTAGCAAGGATGGAAGAGATTTTTAACTTCAGCTGAAAATTGCAAAAGAATAACTTATATAGGAGTATGTATTTTTTATTTTTGAAAATAGGTGCTGCTGCTGAGTATCAACACAAAAACCCAGCATGTGTCAGGTGTATCACTTTAAATGTAATATTGCTGAAAAATGAATCTATACATAAATATATTAACCCTTTGGATACTCTGATACTTTGAATAGAAGCTATATAATGCTTATATTCATAGGTCTAATTTAAGGCTGTTGTGTTTGTATTTAAAATTCCACAAATCTTAAATGTCAAAGTGTAGCAGACCCTGTTATGTTGGAGAGTATGTTTAGCCGTCTCTGTTTCATGTCCCCTCTTTCATGTATGCTACCCATTATGGGATGTATAATGCTTTGGGTCCCAGAGATGTCTCTAATACATTGCAATCAATGTACTAGAAATGTAGTAGCAGCCGGAGTGCCTCCGTGTGCTGCAGATAATACTTTTCCTTTCGTTGTGCTCCTTGTCATGATGAATGGGATCCCCTTAATCTGCAGTTAATTGACAAAGTAGCGACCTGCGGACACATGAGTTACCTGAGGACACAGGTCGCTACTTTGTCAATTAACTTCAGATTGAGCTGCAAATACAGAAGCAAAGTTCTTCAGAATCTACATACAATTTGTAAGACAGCTGGATGGTACGATCTATTGCATGGTACAATTATGTCATTCTTTGGTTAATAGTTGTATTAGAGTTCAGGTTATTGAGGGTCTAAATTAGGTTTACTTGTTATGACATAAAAAAGATGATATCATTGTACCCTGCAATATATTGTGCCATCCTTCTGTCTTACAAATTTTAAGTAGACCCTTTATTAAAGTAATCAAAACAAACAAAGCAGAAGGATGATCCAGGAGCAGAAACCAAAAGACAATCCGGGGTCAGGAACCAAGACAGGTAATCAGACAAGCCAGAGTCAGGAATACGGAGGTCAGAGATGTCAGGAACAAGCCAGCAGTCAGGAGCCAGAAGGGACGTCAGAGGAAGCCAGGTCATACATGGATAATCAGAAGCACAGGAGAACGCACTTGCAGCCATAAACAATCACAAAGGCAAGGAGGAAGTGAGCCTAGCTGCTTTAAATAGCCTGGAAGGGGTTGGCTTATAACAGTCAGGTGAGTAACCATGGAAACAGAGAGGTCAAGGCAGTTCAGTAATCATCAGCCAGACACAGGGAAGGAAAGGCAACAGTAATCAACAGCAGAGTGTTAGAGCGGATCAGCCAAACTGTGACACTACTAGACTATCAGGTAATTTTATTTTTTTTTAATACACCAGATTAGTGGGAGGCTCTCTAAGAGTCTATATCTTAGCTCCCCTGCCCCAAATGTACCCAGAGTACCCACTTTGAACAAGGGGAATGCCATTTTCAAAAGTACTTTTGTGTTTTATAATGACAGGTGATGTTGTGATCACCTGCCATTATAATATAGTCTAGGATGGGGGGTGGAAGGAGCTCTTAAAGAGTTGTGAGTACAGTGTACAGTGCTTTGGGTTTTCAAAGATATCTGTATCTTTGAAGTTAGAGAAATAAAAAGAAGCCATATTTTTCCATTTAGCCACATCTTGGAAACATTTGCGCACACTAGCTTAGGGGTATAAAAGCAAGTGACTCCTCAGTTGATGCAGCCAGTGGTCTACTTTACAAAATATTATGAATTGTCTACCTTTTCTGCATGCCTGTAATTGCGATGACCATTTTAGTGCAGGCAGGTTTATTACAAACTAAAAGTGATAGGTGTAGCTTAGTGGTCCTGGTACCCCCTACAGTGTGTCAGACTATACCAGTTTCGTACAGTGTTTCTCTCACTGGTGGTAGGTCCTGACTACAATAGGAAAATACATGATTTTCTAAGATTTTAGCATCTTGGAAGTGGTGAAAATGTTAAAAACTATATATTTTTTCAAAAGTGCCACTTGTACTCACCAGTCTAAAAGTAAAAATGTAAATGACCCCTCATTTGATACAGTGGGTTGTCTTCTTTCCAAAATGGTGTGTCTTGTCTACTGTTTCTTCATATCTGTAGCCACTTTAATACAGGGGGAACATATCTGAAGTATGTAAGAAAAAAAGGGACATTCTGTGTCTCTGGCACCCCTGCAGTATGTCAGTTCTAATCAATGAGGTGTTATTTCTCTGGGGAGAAGATCTGTGAATGTTAATTTCAGCACTTTTGAAGGGGTATTAATGTAAAAAATGCATAGTTTTAGTGCTATATTTTGGAAACATTTGTGTGCACCATTCTAGGGGTAATTATCCCTCATTTGATACAGGAGGTTGTCTTCTTTCTGTTATTGTATGCCTTGTCTTCTTTTTCTTCTGGTCAGTAGTTGTCACAAACATTCAAGTGCAGGAATGTTATATAAAAAATAAGAACGTTGGCAGATTTTGGTCCTTGCAGTTTTGTGACCTTGTCAGCCCCTGTGGTATGTCAGCTCATACCAGTGGTTTTCAACGAGGGTGCTGTGACATGTTGGTGTGCCGTGGACATCCACTTAGGGTGCCCCTTCTATATGAAAACACGGGGCACCTTATGATAAACAAATGTGAATGTTGCTTCAAATGTATGTTTATAGACATTTTTATGCACACCATGTTTGTTTCTGTAATTCTGATTTTGAGACTTACAAATAATTATATACACTTCATAATGTCCTTTACAAATATTAGGGGTGTGTTTTGGTGCCCTGAACAAAAGGATTGAGAACCACTGACTCATACCAATGGGTAACGTTTTACTCAGGAGACCTCTAGGTAACTAACTTAATATGGTATTCCTTGTTTTTCAAGCATTTCAGTATATTTGAAAGAGTGTTGATGTGGAAAAAAATATATACGATTTTTATTTTGTTGTGCTATACTGCCATCTACTGGAATCTTCATAGGAAGCCTGTTGGGGTAGAAATGCAACTGACCAGTGCCTGAAATATACATAGCATGTATTGTTACATTGTTTATTTCTCTTTTGTGTCTGAAATGCAGAGTGCTGCAAAATGAATAAAACAGAATTTTATTTTTATAGGATGCATAAAAAGATTGGTGTTTTAGAAAGATGAGTTAATACTAAACGTGGAACCAAACCATAAACATCTGTTAGCAGAACATAGTACAGTTGTTTGCAATTCCTTTTTTTTTCTTTGCATTCTAGGTAATTTTTTTCGGTCATGTTAGGGAATATTCCAAACCAAAAATCGGTTGGTAAGTCTTTTCACCCCAAGTGCTAAGCATTTTTACACACTTTTTCAGTGCTCTTCAGTGAACAACACACACATGTCATACACTGTATGCTTAGCATTTGGGGTGGAAAGACTCAGCAACTAAGTGATTTTGAAAATTTCCTTCCACTGTAAGCTGTCTGCAGACCTGTTCTAAAAAACGAAGCCGCACAAATAACATTAACCCACTGAGTGCCAGAGAGGTATCCAAAAACATTGCTTTGCAAAATGCTGGATAAATCTACTGCACTCAAGGGGTTAAAGCAGGCAAATGTGCAGCCCATGGGCCAGAAATGTGCAGCCATGTCCAAGCAATGTTAGGCCCTCCATCGACAGAAACTTTAAGTGCCCTGCAGCACAGCATCAAGGGGTTAAAATACTCATGTAGTTCAATGGGATTTTTTAAGATATTTATATCAATATAATTTTGGAAGTTTTGTTAGTTCTTTATTATACAGATGGATTGCTCCAGAATTGCTTCTGTTTCCTTTTATGCATAAGACCTTATGTTTTCAAGTTACACACATATATAAACAAAAAAGGTTAGTATGGTTGCACTTTCTAATTCATTTCAAAATTACCCAGGTTTACACAATCACAAAGTGGCACACACACTGGTACACACAGAATGAAACTGCAGCACTGTTGGGTTTTTAAAGGGATAGTAATACTTAAATTTTACTAATCCCCATCTTGTAGAACTTAAAAAAAGATTTGTAATGCCCCCAATCACATCTCTCAAACCTTTATGGAGGTAGTCCATCGGGGTTCACTTTCAACTAATTCACCATGAAAAATTTTGCACTGCATGACAGCACGAGATTGTCATGTCACCTACCTAATGGTCACATATGGAGGCGCTCCAGCTAAAAGTGTCTCTTATTTAAAATGCTGTATCAGCTGGAGTGCCTCCGTGTTTGATGTCTGTAGAGTTGCAAAGGTAAGTGAGCATTTTCCAGTTAAAAGAAGTCAGAGTGGTGGGGAGAAAAGAGAAGATAGCTGTGATAGGTGGATGGTGGGAGAGGAGAATGTCATGTACTTTACATTGTTGGAGATGGCCTATTTCTGAGGGGTTCCCTAATATGTAGTCTATGCAAATGAACTTGTGGTGTGAGTGGGAGGTACATTCCCTGTCCATGGGGTGAAATAGTCCCCAGATATCAGAGAGCTGTAGGTTACTCTGTAGAAATGGAAATGGTTTGTGTTTGTCTGACTGTATAGGTGAGGTTGGTTTCATCCTGTCTATAGAGACAGCTGTGCTATTAAAGTCTCCCTCTACTATTAAGTGGGTACAATCTAGGAATAGGAGTTTTTGAAAGATAGTTGTAAAAAAAGTAAGGAGTGGGGTTATTGGATACATATAGATTACAAAGTGTAACAACAATGCCATCGAGGAGGCATGTTATAATATAGCCTCCTTCAGGGTCAGTCACTACGACCCAGGACTAAGCGGAGTTTTTGAAGTATAGTTGTAAAAAAGGAACGCGTGGGGTTATTGAATGCATAGAGATTACAAAGGGTAACAATGCGGTTGAGGAAGCATGCTAGTCTAATATAGTGTCCTTCAGGGTCGGTCACCACATCTGTTAGTTTAAAGTCAATTATCTTATGGATAAGTATCCCTAACTCTCTTTCACATTATAGTGGGCAAACACACACAATCTCCAGCCCAGCCATGTCTCAGCTTCCTGTGTTCTTCCTCGTTTAAGTGTGTTTCTTGTAGGAGGGAAACGTCCGTGCTTAGATGTTGGAGGTGAACTAAGAGCTTTTTCCTTTTTATGGGGATATTTTTTGCCTCCAACATTCCAGGTGATAAGAGTTAACTTATGGAAAAGCAGTCTATTTTGAGGTGTATGAGTGTCAGTCAAAAGGAGGATTTTGGTTAGTTTTTGGATGTTGATAATCTGTTGAGTTAGAGGTGTACCTCTCTTGGTGAGGAGGCAAACTGATTCTTTAATTAATGCTGGATATCATATCCATGGATATGGGCAGGATTATTTTGCAGGTCTTCAGTACCCCAAGCTCTTACCACTTCACTGTTCTTCGGAAAAAATACTTCTTTGGGTGGAGTTTGGGGTTTGCAGTCCAGGAGTACAGAAACAGACTCTTCTCCACCTACCTAGTGGAGTACTAAGTAAAGACTAATTCTGCTGACTCAGTTAACGAAGAATTGATTTATAGTGTCCATCTGGAATTCCTTCCAAGATTAAGATAAATGGGAAATTATTATTGGGGGGGTTTACTGCTCCTTTGAGAAAAATACTATCCCTTAAATTAAATGACTCCCAAACCTTTATTTACATATTTAGTCCCAGTAAGAATTATAGCAATACATTACATTCAACAAGCCATATATGTTAGATTATTGTCAGTTTATAAAACATTTACCCCAAACCCTTCCACCTGTATTTTCAAATGACAGACTTAACTTTTCTGCCCTCCCCTACTAGTTTCTGCACACCGTCCTGTCTGTTTTCCTTTCTCTCTGTACGTGGAAATTATTTTGAATACTCTTAGGGGTCTCCCTAAGAGTGAAGGATAATCCAGACATGGACCCCTTGCTCTCAGTGCCAGCTGCACCTCCCTGATGAGGCCCATCAAGGCCGAAACTTATGTCGGGGATTAGCTGGTGTTCCCGAGCAGAGGGGACTTGCCTGTCATTTTGGAACTGGACCGCCCTTTTGGCGGGCTTAGTCTAATATATATGTGGAAATTTCTCCTCTGTAATGGCACTAGAGAGGTAAAACATGATGCTTCTGAGTGGTGACTAGCCGTAGAACAGGCCATTGTGCTGTTGTTCGTCCTCAGGAAACTCTCACATTTTGTATGTCTGTTCTCCTCTTATCTGTTTCCCTTAACAACACTCATCCCATCTCCATTCCACCTCTCTTTCTCTCTAATTTTCTCTCCCCCTTACCCGTATTCCTTCACCCAAACATCTCCATGCTTGGTTTGTCCTTTGCCTTTATTGTCTCTGTTCTCGTTTACATCCTCCCCATCTTTTTCAGTGACCCCACCAACCCTGTTTCTCTCTTACCCCTTTCATTGTTTGCCTTACCAGTCAGTCAGTCAGTCGGGATGCTACTAATCAGAGTCCTTGTTGTTGGTATCCTGACACATGGATGCTATTGCTTTTACATTTTGTAGTAAAATTCAAAATAATGATTTGTTTTTCAATATTTAAAAAAATACTTTTTTATTTCTATTTTTGAATATTTACTGTAATTTCAGATAGGTTGCCTCCAGTGCCTGGAAAATGCACCTTTGAAAAAAATGATTGTGGTTTTGTACAAGAATGGCAAAGACGAGGAGTTTGGCACAGGATAAGAGGTGGGACTCCTACATCCTACACTGGCCCAAATGGAGACCACACTTCTGGGGTAGGTGAGTTAAGGAATCCTGCAACTATTGTTAATAATTGGGGACATTCATAGGGTTACACCAATATGAATGATATTTAATCTGTCTATGAAGAGTCTGTTGGGCATAGGCAACAGCTTGATGAATCAAGTCATTTGTATTGATTATATAGTCAGAGTATTCTCATTAATAAAACCTCATATTTGTATATGGAAAACAACTGAATAAAAATTATAAAATCAATTTTATATGGAAGTTGGTTGCAAAAATTTAAATGCAATTCACAAATTTAGTTAACCATTTGTAGTTCTTTGATTCACAGCACTACCTATAAGATATATACTGTTTATACTTTAGAGTGAAATTACAAAGCATGCTAATATAAGCACAAGGGATTTCACAGCAAATAAATTATATGGAAAAAAATATTTTAGAGGGCCATTATCACATGGATATTTCTCAAGCAACACATCAGACCTGCTGTTGGACTCCAGCAGGACAAAGGGGGAGTAAAATGAGGGTCTGAAAAGAGATGTGCTACCTTGTTGGTCCCACAAGAAGAAACCAAATTGGAAAACTGAAGTTTTACAGTGCAGTATGTTGTTCTGCATAATGTAGTCCCCATAGACTTTCTGCTTTAGACCGGAAATAGTGACAAAGATGGTCTATAGGGGCTGTGTAAGCAACCCACAAAGCCTGTGGCTGAAAGCCACATCTTTCTACGTTGTATTCCAGTTTTATGAGCTGAAAAGAGCCACTGTAGTAAAATATGAAAATTCCCTTTAAACAGATACTTTTTTCTCTTTTGAATTCTGATTTTTTGATTTATTTTCTATTTTTTCTTTTTTTTAGGATTACATTTAATAATTTGCTGTGTGTTGCTTGTAAATATATAGCAATTTGGAGTATTATCATGTAGCCTGATGTATAACATTGGAAACAGATATTTATGAAAGATGCTTACATTTATAGGTCCGCTGAGAAGATAATAACACTCACTTATTGAAGAATGAGTGAATGCCAGATATAATATGGCCACAGATGAATCGCTGAATGGCTGATGCACAAGGAAATCCTCTGATACCACCTTGATGAATTTATTTTCAATAGCTGCAAGCAGGGCATGTTGTAATTCTTTTTCACTTATGTCCATTATAGAACACAGGAATCATGGGGTTGAGCTCCCCTTCTCTACAGGGCAGGGAACTTTAAAAAGACAGGGTCTTTGAGGTGGAGACTCCCTCCCTCTCCTCCAGCTCAATCCCCTGCTTATTCTTCCAGATTCAGTTGGCCTTTCAAGCAAGAGGAGCGAATTGGCACAGCTCTTAGTTTTTAGATCTACTTAATTTTTTCCTTTAGCTATGGGGCTGTATAATTCCCCATTAGGTGGTCTTCCATCATTGGCTTCCCTGGAGTTCAATCTCTCAGTTTAGAGGAGTTTATTTGGACCATTTACATGTGGAGGTTGACTTTATTATATCTGTTTGTCATTACTGAACTTTTCAGAACTTCTGCTTTATCTGGATGGGAGTCTAAGGTAGGAAGAAGGTGAGTTAACTCTTTGAATGTCATGGTGCTTTATATTATGTCCCACTATTCTCATTTCATTCCAGTCTTCCCTTTCCTTCATATTGCTTTGTTGTAACGGTGGCTACTCTGCTTTTATTTCTCTTATGAGCCCTTTCAGAGCCAGTTAGTATATTTGAGGCTATTGGACACCTTATTTCATCTCCTATGATTCACAGAATCATTCCTAGGTTAATTTTAAACTAACTTCAGATGTGTCCATGTTTTTTCAAAACTTCTTAATTCATTTTAAGTTAGTTCACTTTTTCCTTTAAGAACTGGAGCCATCCTACTGCCATATTTGCCTCATAGACTTAAATGGACAAGGTTGTGTGACACCTATCTCTGTACAGGATTATGCTACAAAGGTCAGAGTGGGCTCTTTCTTCATCTCTGGCCATGATCTATTCTATTCCATGACCAGTATTAGTAATGTCCAGTGGTGTGATTTCACCATGTTTCATGGCTAGGGAGTATAGGGGTAAATCTACTTTGCCCAGAATCCTCAGGTTCCAGAGATTTTTCTGATTGAATGAGTAACAACTCTGCGACCCATTTTTGCTTCTGCTTGGGTCAGTAGAATAATAGACATCTGGAACATCTTTCTGAAGCTATACATGCAGATGTTCTTAAGGAGGTACTCTTGGACATGTTTGTCGATATTTTGGAAGCAAATGCATATCCCTCTGAAGAAGGCTGCCAGGTTTTTTGGCAAGGCCTTGGCTTTATCTGTTGCTGAGCACTGCACCTTGTGGCTGAAGATTTGGTCTGTGGAGCAATCTTCAAACAAATCCCTAATCTCTCTTCCCTTTGTGGGCCAGAATCTCTTTGTGCCTGACCACTGCAAGGTCATCAGTGATGCCAATGGAGGCAACAGCACTCTTCAGATTTCTTCTGAACATCCTTTTTTTGCAAGGGAGAAGCGTGAATTCTGTTCCCCTTGCCAGTTCAGGGAGCAGTGGGTTTAACTCCCTCAGTCCTCTCAGGTGCACCCCGTCCCAAAGACATAACAGGCTTGGCAGAGCAAAAAGTTTGCTCCACAGTCTAAGTCTGACAAGCCATCCTCTGCATTACTAGCAAAGTCCAGGTCTATCATTGCCTGTAGGGGTCATCATCTTTTTCAAGATGCCTGGGCATCTTCCATGATAGACCAGTGCTTTTTGCGGGTTGTTTCAGAAGGGTACCACATAGATTTCAAGTGCCTTCTGGCTCATCGTTTCTCCTCTGTGTCGGACAAGCAATTTTGATTCCCAGGAACACTTTTCAGGTTATTATTCTAATCTTTTTTGTGGCCCCTCTAAACAATGTCATCTGCCATCCAATCCTGGACTTGAAATGCCTCAACCACTACGTGGTTGCTACACTTTTCAAGATGGAGTTTTTGCACTCAGTCTCTAAGCAATGCATCCATGTGAATATCTAAGCTAGTCCTGACAGAGCTCTCATCTGTCTCACTACATGAATCTGTGTCCTCCAGATGAGAGATGACCTGCGTTGGTGGCTACATCCTCCTGACTCAGGGATGCCCCTTCCTAATACCAGAATGGAGCCTGGTCTCAACAGATGCCAGCCTGAGGGGATGGGAAGCAAACTTCAGTCCCAGCTCAGAGGTGGAGAGGAGAGTCTCCTTTCAGTCAACATTCTGGAGATTTGAGCAATCCATCTGGCATTCCTTCACTAGTCTTAAATACTGAAATGAACCGCAGTGCAAATTCAGATAGACCGTTCAATGGCAGTAGTGTATGTTCATCAACCACCCAGGAGGAACATCAGCATGGATGAAGAGAACTGAATTGTGTGGAAACTCAAGTCCCTTCCTTTTGTCCTGACCATTTCTCCAAGCAGGAGAAGGGTTTCCATCTGTTGGCTGTAGTTTGATGGCTGAAGTGTTTTGTGCATCGTACACAACTTTTTTGTAAGGCTCATTCCCTCTTCACCATTCCTGAGAGTCCTAGAGTGTGTCAGGTGGCATCCAAAGTCACTATTGCTTCTTGGATCAAGGCTACCATATACCAGGTGTATGCAATCAAGAAGAAACCTGTTCCTTTCAGATTCACAGCTCACTCCACCAGGCAGGTGGTTGCCTCCTGTGCCTGTTAAAATCAGGTATTTGCTGAACAGCTATGCAATGCAGCAACTTGATCTTCCTTGCATACATTCACCAAAAACTGCCATGTCAATGTTCTGGCCTTGACTGAGGACAGTTTTGGCTGGAAGGTCCTTCAGGAATTTGTGCCTATTTAAGGGCCCTTTTTTTTTCCTATAGCCATGTCCTGTTCAGTAGTTTGTGCCCTATTGGCCCTTGTTTGATTTGTTAGCTTTTTGTTTCGTTGATACCTGAGGTTACATGACACCATTTTAGTCTTGTGGAATACTGGTATCCTATGGGGAAACTTCCTCCAACTTCCAAGTATAGTCCGCACATCGTGCAACCAATGTGTGGTGAGGACTAGGAACAACATTACCATAATATCAACATCAGAGATCATCAGAGTGTGAAAAATCACTAGCCTGGAGTGAAGCTCAAAAATCCAGTGCAGGACATCCTACCAAGAGGCAGGATAGCCTCTTGTACATGTGAGTACATTATCAAGAGGGGAAGGGCAATTCAAGAGATTGTTGGACTATTACAATTAGAGGCATATTCTATTGTGCTGTCTTTGTTTTTCTTTTTGCATATGAAACACAGGACTCCCATCAGAGAAAAAACACTAGTTTTCTTTTGTCAGGCAGAGGAGTCCTCCTGGGGTCTTTTTTTCTGGTTGTTTCCTTCTTTTTTTCCCCCCATTTTTGTATTTTTCTATGCCACTGTGCTGTATGTGAATCTGGAAGAATTGGTGGGTGGTTGAGCTGGAGGAGGGAGTCGCCACCTCAAAGTCCCTATCTTTTTAAAGTGCCCTGACCTCTGGAAGAGAAGAGCCCAACCCTATGGTTCCTGTGTTCCATATGGACAAGAGAAAAATATTTAATGGTAAGTACACTAAAATCCTATTGTTGCCAAAATAAAAAATTATCCTTGATCAGTTCTTGCATTCTTGAATGCTTGACATCTTCAGCATAATGTTTTGGAGCTATCTATGGCATCCATGGGGTTACAAATACAATTTTATCAGAATCCAGCTTATACATTTGAATGACCTATGATAAGACTGTAAAACTCACCATCTGAATGTGTCATACCATTCATTTTAAGGTTACTATATGTACATTGAAGCCACCAATATGGTCTTTGGACAGAAAGCACGACTGATATCAAGACCACTTCGTCCAGTTCCTGGGAAGCAGTGTTTGACTTTCTTTTACCATATGTATGGGTCGGCTACTGGATTGCTGAATGTATATCTGAGGAAGGAAACTAATAGCCATAAGGATACTTTGCTATGGACACGGAAAGGTGAACAGAGCATCAGCTGGATGAAAGCTCAAGTAGAATATGAGAGTGAAAAGCAACATCAGGTAAGGTGCACAAAAAAGACAATCACAATGATGATTCACATTTTGTTGTAAAGCTGAAAATCTTAATATATATATATATATATATATATATATTTTTTTTTTTTTAAAGGCATTATGCCTCTTTTTCTGCTGTCACATCAATCTCTGCTTGAGCTTGCAACACAGTCATGAGAGTACTGTGCTGGACATGAAGGTGCTGGCTTTTCATGCAAATTATATCATAAGCATGTAGCTCATCCTATCGCTGCATGAAGTGTCACTCATTAGAATAGTGTACTGAGCTCTTGAAGGAAACACCATGCAGGAAATAGCATCACAGAGAAGCTACCATGCAGGAAATAATATATACAAATATAATTGTAGCACATTCGTGTCTCACTACCTATTCACTCAGGCCGCAACGTGCTCAATAAATAACCCTCACTCCCAGGTTCAAAAAACAAGGAAAAATATATACAACATCAAGTGCTACACGGACTGTTTATAGAAAGAGAGTTATAAAGATCAGAATTTAAAACCAAAGTGGATATTTATTAACAGTAAATCAGAACAATCTACATAAGCCCAACACTGGATATACACTGCAGGGTCTCTGACAACATTTGTCTGCTAGAGATCAAGTATAGGTCCAGGCTTGGCGGAGTTGTGGGGAGATCTGTGGGGGGCCTCCATATATGGTAGATTAATGTATGCGATTGTCACAGAGAAGGTAACATTCTGTTGGGAATATGTAGATTGAACTGACTTACTATTAATAAATATTTGCTTTGGTTTTTAGTTCTGATTCTTATTACTCTTTTTCTATAAACAGTCCGTTTAGCGCTTGATATCCTATATAATAATTCGCTAAATTGTGTGTAACGCTGCGACATGCGCAGTACACACTGCTGCGCGTGCGGCAGTCATGCATAGTAGAGACTGCCCACGCCATGGCTGATACGGAGCTGGGTGCTCCGAAGGAGTGTTCAGCTCTATATCAGCCGTGGCGCGGGCAGTCTGTACTGCGCATGACTGCCCCGCGACTGGGTGGCAGTGGCACTGTGGCCCGTGTAATGGGCTGTTCAACTAGTTGTATATATATTTTACAATGCTCACCTCTGGGTCAAACCAACTACATTATATGTGCCAAATAAACATTTCCATTGATTTAAATAGGGCTGTTAACTCCCTGAATGCTAAAAAGGTTTCTAATGCTTTGCACTGGGGGGCTTTCTAGTATTTAGTGGATTGAAAACTCAATTTAAATCAATGGCAAGCTGGTCATTTTTATATGGAATGTATATAATATGAGGTGTGTACTGGATACATGTGTTTCTGATTACCAGAATACCAAATCAAACTAAAATCCCATAATACATTGCACCACATTTATCAGCTGACCTCTGGCATTTCAAAGATCACCTTCACAAACTTATTTTTTTATGAAGTGCTTGGCAGGAAGTTAAGCCACAGATATATTTATCAACTTAGGGATCAGTGGGGGGTACTGACTTTGCACAGCTGTCTTTAATCTTCCACATTGTGGGAATGACTGGGGAACATTTATTGATCATGTCAATTTTGCTGAGCTAAAATTACCTTTGAATGAAGCATCCCCTAGCAATGATACTACAAGAAAATCCCTACAATATATAGTGAAAAATGATTGCTCCTTTAATGTGTCACAGTTTTCCAAATAATTCTGCAGTCCATATTATTAGAAGCAATGCCATTTTAAGGCATAGATTATTTTTTTTATAATTTTGAATATTTTTAAGTGCATGTAAATGGATTTAAGTGACATAGCCACAGCATCCAGCATCACAAATAACTCATCCTGTGCCACCCAGTGAGCTGTGAGTTGCGTAGTTGTATATACAGATGTGCCATGCAAGATTGGACCTTGGCCATATTAGCGAATTCTATTTTTAGTGCACTAATTTCACTTTAGTAAAATACAATATAATTTTACGCTTAAAACAAGATCATTTTTCTTATTAAATTATTCTTTTTTGTGTTATACCCTTACTAGCCAGCAAGTGGTACCTGTTTCAATGTGTAGCACACGTCAAGAGTATTGTATTCATATTCTGAGTTTTGCTGCACAGACCTCTAAATCAGCCATTTAGAGATTGCTGTGTAGATGTCTAAGACTTTGTAAGCTTCAAAATCAACAACAACATAGACATTGTAAGAGAACTTAAGTATGTGGCTGGCTTAAAGGTCTAAACGTTTATGAATACCATCTCATGAGAATCTTATATGAGAGTTTCCCTGGAGGGAGTATTTCTAGAGTAGGTGGAAACTAATTCTTGTTCCCATATGTACAAAAAGTTAATGTTTCTGTTCTAAGCGTGTAGGGAAGTTAACCTTATAGGATTTAGAGAGTAATTTCTTGGTAGCATTTGGCTCAGTATACAGAGATTCTAAAGGGGAGATATTTCTGGGTTCTTATGGGTTCTCAACCATGTGAGAGATATATTATTGTATCTGGGATAAGGCCAATGTTGTGTAGAGGTTAAATTACATGACTCGGACAAGAGTGAGAAGCAGAGGAGGGAGCCAGATTGTAGAAGCACATTGGGAGAATCTGCCTTAGCTAGGAACCATGAAGTGTAGGAGACCTGGGGAGAACTCAGGATTGCCATAAATAGATATCAGTGGCGAGAGATAAGCGGAAAAGTGTAGAGATATGATTTGGGACTGCCACATCTTCAGTAAACTTCAGAAAAATAGGATGTTTAAATCAGATAATGGGAACAGATTTTTATGTGGTCCAAAATAGCTGATTAAGCTGGAAGGAGGTGAAAGAGGCCCGAATAATCTCTGCCCACATTTTCACGTCTCTGCGCCTGGAGAGAGACAGTAATGTGGTTATGTGAGCTGCATAGTAATATTTAATAAAATCTGGGAGATGAAGGCCTCCCATGTTGAGGGGGAGGACAAGAATGGACTGCTGGTATGGAAGACCAGATGAATTTATTTATAAGGAATTGAAGATGTTGTAAGGTTTTTCCGAGAGATGAGTATTGGTAAAGATTGGAACAGATATAGTATCTTAGGCAAGATGATCTTTTTTTGTATGTAGCCCCACCACGATACAAAGAGAGGGGCTCATGTAGATACAGTGGGGCAAAAAAGTATTTAGTCAGCCACCAATTGTGCAAGTTCTCCCACTTAAACAGATGAGAGAGGCTTGTAATTTTCATCATAGGTACCCTTCAACTATGAGAGACAGAATGGGGGGAAAGAATACAGGAAATCACATTGTAGGATTTCTAATTAATTCATTGGTAAATTCCTCGGTAAAATAAGTATTTGGTCACCTACAAACATGCAAGATTTCTGGCTCTCACAGACCTGTAACTTCTTCTTTAAGAGTCTCCTTTGTGCTCCACTCGTTACCTGTATTAATGCACCTGTTTGAACTTGTTATCAGTATAAAACACACCTGTCCACAACAGTCACACTCCAAACTCCACTATGGCCAAGACCAAAGAGCTGTCGAAGGACACAGAAACAAACTTGTAGACCTGCACCAGGCTGGGAAGACTGAATCTGCAATAGGCAAGCAGCTTGGTGTGAAGAAATAAACTGTGGGAGCAATTATTCGAAAATGGAAGACATACAAGACCACTGATAATCTCCCTCGATCTGGGGCTCCACGCAAGATCTCACCCCGTGGTGTCAAAATGATCACAAGAACGGTGAGCAAAAATCCCAGAACCACACAGGGGGACCTAGTGAATGACCTGCAGAGAGCTGGGACCAAAGTAACAAAGGCTACCATCAGTAACACACTACGCCGCCAAGGACACAAATCATGCAGTGCCAGACGCGTCCCCCTGCTTAAGCCAGTACATGTCCGGGCCCGTCTGAAGTTTGCTAGAGAGCATTTGGATGATCCAGAAGAGGACTGGGCGAATGTCATATGGTCAGATGAAACCAAAGTAGAACTTTTTGGTAAAAACTCAACTCGTCATGTTTGGAGTAGAAAGAATGCTGAGTTGCATCCAAAGAACACCATACCTACGGTAAAGCATGGGGGTGGAAACATCATGCTTTGGGGCTGTTTTTCTGCAAAGGGACCAGGACGACTGATCCGTGTAAAGGAAAGAATGAATGGGGCCATGTATCGTGAGATTTTGAGTGAAAACCTCCTTCCATCAGCAAGGGCATTGAAGATGAAACATGGCTGGGTCTTTCAGCATGACAATGATCCCAAACACACCGCCCGGGCAACGAAGGAGTGGCTTCGTAAGAAGCATTTCAAGGTCCTGGAGTGGCCTAGCTAGTCTCCAGATCTTAACCCCATAGAAAACCTTTGGAGGGAGTTGAAAGTCCGTGTTGCCCAGCGACAGCCCCAAAACATCACTGCTCTAGAGGAGATCTGCATGGAGGAATGGTCCAAAATACCAGCAACAGTGTGTGAAAACCTTGTGAAGACTTACAGAAAACGTTTGACCTCTGTCATTGCCAACAAAGGGTATGTAACAAAGTATTGATATGAACTTTTGTTATTAACAAAATACTTATTTTGCACCATAATTTGCAAATAAATTCTTTAAAAATCAGACAATGTGATTTTATGGATTTTTTTGTCTCATTCTGTCTTTCATAGTTGAAGTGTACCTATGATGAAAATTACAGGCCTCTCTCATCTTTTTAAGTGGGAGAACTTGCACAATTAGTGGCTGACTAAATACTTTTTTGCCCCACTGTAAATCAGACTATATAGAGGCCATGAGAGGTGGGTGATTAACATGGGGCATTACAAGAGGGTGTCAATCGAATCCCCAGATAATTAACATGTTGGGGATTCCAGGGTATCACTGCCGGAGTAAACATTCTTAGTCATGATGTAAATTTAAGTTACGTATTTCCGATTTGGCAAATTGTATTCAGAGAGAAAGTGTATGAGGGGGACAAGAGAAATAGTGGGATATTAGCTAACAAGTTAGCTAACACAAGGCTAACTTGTGTTGACCTTTGAAAGATTGTATGCTAGACATAGTATCACATTGATATATATAGAGAGGAGTAGATGTTCTAAGGTGAGGACAAATATAAGGGGAGAAAGAGAACCATTTGAGATGGGGAATGGAGCAGAAAAACTCCACTGACTCCGACCCTAGCTGAAGGACTTTGATAGAGAGATAGAATGGAGCTTAAACATCTGAGGCCAAGGCCTCATGAATGAGAGCTATAGCCTTTATGATATTGTGTTTTGTTTGCCGCCCTCCGACAAACCTGGATTGAATAATGTCTTGTAGCATGGGTTTAAGGAGGTCAAGTACACAAGCCAAAAGTGCACTCTACCAGATACCGTAACCAGTCATATACAGGGGATCACTATATCCAGGGATGTGAAATCAATACTCCTGGGCAATGTTGCTTCTCCTGGGTATGACAGGTAACCAACCTTGGACAACTATGTATAGAAGAAACAAAACATTAAGAGAAAGCATATAGAACACTTCTAAGAGTAATACCTCCAGCATATATATCCACCCCGCTGTAAATAGATATATACTTAAAGGTATATACCTATACCACAAAATCAAATGCTAATTTCTCTCATTAGTAGTACCACAAACACAGTTCAAATACAGTGAACATCAAAAACTCTCACTATATAGCTGTTAATGTTCTGCTATGAGAACCCCAACAAACATACTTAGAAACAAAATAAATTATATGAAACACACAACATTAATCAAATCTAAAGCCTAATATAAAACTGTGCATTAAAAGAATTAACTAAAGAAGGATATATATTATGATGGTATGTCATTGGCTTAAATAGTCAGTCCCTCTATTGGTACTAAGGTAGGTATCAGTCTTTTTTAAGATTGAAGTGATAAATCCTTTTACTCTTCACTTTTCTTCGAAGTATGTAGCTCTTCCCATGTTCTTCAATAAATATATCCCCATTATTCCCTCCAAAGATGGTACTCACAAAAAGAGAGTCTACTACCGCCTCTAGGTATAGGGCCATGACTGGTCAGACCCCCCCAGTCCTGCTCAATTGTTCAACCGTCTCCTCTCGTTCCTCCTTTTAGTATCTATTAACCTCCAAATTCGATTCAGGATCTTTCTACCCAGGTACTTTTTGTAATCAGTCCATTTAGGAAGTGTTCATTAACATATCTTATAATCAGGCGGGTAACATCTGGCTCTCCAGCTGTTGTTGGATTACAACTTCCAGTGGCCTCAGAGGATGGCTGAAGGCTAAAAACATCCCCATCACCCTGAGACAAAGGTTCCACTGGGTGTTATAAAGTGAAAAAAGCTGGTTTCTAGATCAACCTCTGAGGCTTACAGAGCACGGGAGATATGTTTTGACTTCTTAGCTAGGGAAAGTAGGGTGTTCTGCCAGCGAGATGTCATGTCTCCCCAATAGGACGTTTGGATATTGAGGTCTGGTGGGGCATGACCAGTGGGTTACAGAAAATAGTTGGATTCTCTGGGTTTCGGATCATAGCAGGGGTGTCCAGGCAAACAAGGAGAATGGAAATCCCTATCTATATTTGATGCCCAAATTACGAAGATGAGGCATTGCAGGGTATTAAATGAGATGTCATAAAAAAGTTGCAGATCAACTCCTTCATAAGAGAATATATCCTTTGCTGTACATACAGTAATAATCTGCTTCTTTTCAGCGCAGTGATGTAATCATCAGATAATACTGCCAAGTGCACCTTTAATGCATATGCACTGCATACTCATGCAATCCAAGTAGGCGGTTGATCTTCCCATCAAAAGATGTGAGCATCTTGTTGCTTGAGTAGAAGTTGCTCCAGATTGTGAAATTGGGTGAGAGAAGCTTCCCTTTCATTTTCCAGTATATCCAATTTCTGTCCAATCTGGGCTATATCCTTTAGGAACTCTGTCTGTTCCCTTTGACTGCCAACATCAGGTCCTCTTTTAATATTTTGATGTCATTCTTGGTGGACAGTGATGCCAGATCCTCCTTAGTGGCAAAGGCTTGGGAAGCCATGGTCTGCGATGGTTGATTTGGTCTGCAGCAGCAGCGTCTGGAGATAATGCACATTGCAAGAGCAGCTGCGACTGCTTCCAGCAGAGGCCTCCAAATGCATAGGTAGAGGTGGAGGGTTTAGATACGAACGCACAGTACTCTTCAAAGCTCTTTTTCTTCTATGGCTAGACATCAAAGGAGGGTTAGGGAAGATGATGAAAAGCCCCAACAAGATACAAAAGAATATATAAAGACTGGAACCGTAGGAGTTATGCCATATATCCTGCCAATTCACGGAGCATGTTTAGAGTGCGTCTGCCATGTTCAAAGGCCATCCCCACCCCAGCCATGTACACTTCTTAAGGTTAAAGTCGACTGATAAAGCCATTGCTGACTTAGACATCTATGCAGAAATCTATCTGGCTGACTTGAAGTCTACTTAGCACGTCCTGAGTTATGAATGTGATATGAGCTATGAAAATACTGAAGCAATTAATTGTTACACTCATGTATAGTTTCTTTTTCCTCTGTTGTGGAACACAGGAACAATGAGTAAAGTATCTTCTTCTAGGGGGCAGGACACTTAACATACAGAGCTCTCTGGAAGTAGACCCTTCCTACCATCTTCACTTTATCCCATCCTAGCAGCTTTAGTTTCAAAGTTTCCTGCATAGGAGACAAAGCAGGGTGAAGATTCTCTTAATTTTTTATTTTTGTAACACACATTGGACATTCATCATCCATTAGATTTGTTCCTATCCCCTTTACCTCCAGGTTGGAAATGGAACTGGGGACAAACTTTCTTAGGACCTGAGATGTGATTGGGAATGGCAACTCTCCCTTTTATCTTCATATTACTAGGAGCCTGAAGACTGAAGAAGATCCTGCAATTTACAGAGTGCACAGGTTATGTGAGTATATCCTATTTGTCTGTCAGCCACAATTGGAGGCCTGTGGTTATTTGGCTGTTCCTTACACTCTGGCCCTTTAATACTTTATTTCCTTTGTTAACTTTTACTTGCTGGCTTTCCCCTTGCCCCTCGGATGGGTCCAGAGTGCATTACAGTCAGGGACACACTTTTACATAATTTTGCCATATTTTTTGGGCTATGTCTCCTTTAGGAAAGGTGCATGAGGTCACCATCTTGGTATAAGACCTTTGGGTTTTTTCATGGCCGCCTCCTGTGGTACCAGGACTGCATGAATGAGTGGAATAGCAACAGACAGGGTGCTTCTGTTGAACAACCCTCATGAGGGGCTACTTTGCTGCTGTGGCTGGCCTTGGGTGTAATTGGATGGAGAGCCACTGCACTATTTTGTTTACTTGGTGGGAGTTATCACTAGGTTCCCATTAGGCCCATGTTTTTCCTGGGGCTAAGGGAAAGGAAGGGGAGGAGCCATTACTCCTTCTCTTTCTTTCCAGTACATGGAGCACCAATGAGGCACCTGCAGGCTCTAACTTAGTCTCCATCGTGGTGCCTTCTATTGCCCCCACAATAAACAGAAAAGTATTTTATTCTTATTTTCTGTTCTGTTCACTTGGCAGTCTCCTCACTATGCCTGAACACAAATGAAGGCTAAGACCACTAATCTGGACAGGGATGTCCTTTGGCTTCTCTGGTATGGTGAACAGAGAATAGTTCAAATGAGTTTAAAGCCCAATTTAAATTAATAGGAATTTAGAACATTTTTATTTGACCTCTATGGTGCTGTTGGTTGTCTCCACAATTGTATAGCATTAGGTTATTGAATCACACCGTAAATGTCTCTACCAGGGGTTTACAATTCCAGTCCTTGAGGCCAACTTACAGGCCAGCTCATACGATTTACCCTGCTTCAGCATATGTGGCACAAGCAAAAGGGCTGACCCAATAATTAACTTACCTTAAATAGGGATACCCTTAAATGGCAACTATCATCAAAACATTTCCTACGGGCAGATCTCCACTTCTGGGAGCAGATCTACCTATTAAGCCTGGGCTACATTGTGAACCCCAGTGGACACACAGGGGAGTTGAACAGAGAGCTGAAAAGAGACCCCTGATGCTTACCTGGTGCATTTATCCTGCATCACCCAGGGCAGTATCCTGTCCTGCCTGATGGTGGTCCCCATTGAACACCTGAATATGGCTTGTACGTCTGACTTAATGGGTCTAAGGGAACTGCGCATGCAACACAGGAGTTTGTGATTGAGAGCCATAGACTTCTGGTTTGCATTCCAGCTGAGGAGATATGTTTTCTGACCCATCAAACAGCTGATAGGTCCAATTTTGGGCTGCACAATGTAGCCCCATGCGTTTTACTATCTGCTCCCAATGGCACACTTACTAAAACATAATAATAGCGCTTTAAATCCTCTCCTATGTGGGACCATTGGAGGCCAGAATTGGAAAGCTAAGGTCAATATACTAATAATGACACAATCCTGTAAAATGACTTTGTCTGCACACTAATAAAAATGTGCATTGCCCTGTCACATAGGGGACTACAACATTTCTGTCTCTATGTATCTTCACTCACCTCTCTCCTTTGTTCCACCTCAGATCAGCATGCCAGAGAGGTGTATGACTGATGGCGGTCCAATGTGAGCACCAACTAATATTACTGGCTGGTGCCTGAGAGCATTGGCCATTCATTGGAGTTTGAGATGAACATCACAACCTCCAAATTATCTCATAAGTAAGGTATGCTGGTGGCCCCATAGACCTTGCTTACTGCAACTTTAATTCTTTCCTGAAAGATCACAAAAAAGTGCAGCTTTCTGGACTTTGATTCTATTCTGTTGAAAGACACTTTGGTCCATCATGTTAACTATCACTACTTTTGACAGATCCAGTGCAGCTTTGCTCGTGTGAAAGTGGTCTATTGGTGCAGGATGCCTATGAAGTTATAATAAGCCTTGCTGCTGGGTGCCTGTGCAGTGAGAATTACACAGACTGTACTCTGGGTGCCTGTATTCATTGATAATAAAACCTACTGCACTGTAAACTGACAATGTACTATTTCAGAGTAATGTTTTATTACACAGTCTGAAAATGATGTTTGCATATCTTAATTTTGTATCATAAGATGTGTTTATTGACTAAAGTTTTCAATATTTATTTGTAACACAAAAAATTATGAGGACCACAGTAGTATACATTATCAAGATTAAAATAAGAAATATTCCTTGAGATTTGGTTTCTCTGCCTTGCTCAAAATAACTATTATATCAAGAGGCAATTAACAATTTAGAATCCAATGATTTGTTTCTAAATTGATTTACTAAACTTATTCTATTAGCCATCATAATCGTTTCAAGAAATCAAGTTATGCGTAGTATAAAGCGTCAAACTGATTTTATTTATGTTTAATTAGTTACTCACAGCTTGTACATGTGAAGTTTGTTGGCTGTGCAGCAAGAAGTAGCAGGAGTGACAATGATCTACAGCCAAAGGTCTATGTTAATAGCTACTATACATGCTTCTGTGTTGCAAATCTGGTGCTTTTTTCCCTTATATTTCTATATATGAATATTTAATTATATGCAAATGTAACTAATGTTATTTATATTTTTAAGCAAATTCCTTCAAGGAAAAAAGCTACTGATGAATCTTTCAAAATCCAGTTGACCTGTATGACAGCTTGAATCAGTACCCCATAACTCATACCTCAGCCCAGCCAAAAGCTATGCTACACTATATTGCATTTATTCAAATTGAACTGTCTAGGTGGGATCTTTCCCTTTCAACAGCAAAACAGGACTTGATTCTGAATACTGTATTGTTATTACAACGTTATTACAGCTCAAACGTATTATTTTTAATGAAAGTGTGATTTTCTATTTTGGTGACCAGGTGAAATGTTGCTGCCACTTTCTGTGGAAAACTGTAGTCAATGAGGCTGATATACTTAGAAGTGGTGTAATTTTGGAGCATATCAATAACACTTGTATTTGATCATGTTTGTCTTACAATGAAATATAGGAGAAATGAGACATAAATTGCCCACCAACAGGACGATCCTGCGATCTGATCATGGAGTGATTCGATTGATGGTTGTTACTCGCAACACACACACACAAACCAAAAAAACTAGGTAATCTGAAACTGGATTTCCTATTCATCTATGTATGTGTGTGGGGGGGTGTGGGGCTTTGATATCAGGTCAGAACAACCTGATGTCACAGGCCTTTGGTTTGTGATCAAGACAGGTCAGCTGACTAAAATCACCAGTTTTGTCTCCCCAACTTATTTTATGTAGCCCATACACAGTTTGCTAATATGGTCAATTTCAACCAGATTAGATGGATTCGGCTGTCAGAATTGTAACGGTATGGCCACTTTAAGGTATGAGAAGTCTGTCCAATAAGAAATCTTTCTAGTACATCTGCTATTCCGTGTAGATAAACAGGCTTCATGAAATAGCATAGGAATTTTAGGGTATGCTCTCAAATTAAATATGCCCCATGGAAGCATCACTTAATGATCTGTGCAGGGTGCAGGACTGTTTATTTTGAAGTGATTTACATAGCAAAATAAGGGCAGCAGAGACTAAAACTGTTGATTAACAGGAGAAGTAGCCATCTGACAAAAAAAGAGGAGCTGGAAGGACCGTGATATATCCAGTGAGTCAGAGGAGGAACTGACCACCACCAGCATAGAAGGGTCTGAGATCCCTGATTCCCAAAACCCAATGATACCCAGTCCCCCTACATCGTCCCTTGGGATCTGGGGAAAATGTATGCGTAAAACAGCAAAGGCACATGAACAAGTTAGTAGCAGTGTGAGCAGGAGAGGTCGGCAACCTGTGCCTGCTGCTACTGCTGCCAGTGCGCCTTCTGATATGCAGGAGGAGGAGGAGAGGGAGATGATAGCAAGTGTGACAGCAGTGGAGCATAAGTTACACTTTCCATCCCCAAGTAGTCCCACTTCTAGTACTCAGCAGCTAGAAGGTGTTGGGGGTGAGGGAGGGGGTGATGATGGCAAAAGTGATAGTGAAGCAGCTGGTGGTGGGACTAGCATGCTGTACATCCTTCTGCTGAAGTGAAATGGGAAGTTATGCACAGCTGCCAGACTAGAGGTCAAGGGTGCCAACAACATCCCCCTGCCCTGTGATTCCCCTTCACCCCGGCATTATGCCTCTGGGACCTAATGCTGAGGAAAGCAGGGCTGGCAGTGGCTAGCAAGCAGTATTTCGCATCAGCCAGCACAGATCAGCTACCTGTGCCTGCTGCCAGTCTGCCTTCTTCACCTATAGATATGGCAAGTGTGTCATATGTTTCATAATCGCCAAGTTGTGACAGTCTCACAACTTGGCTGCAGCAAGGAGGGACTGGTGGTGGTGTTGATGAGAGTGATGATGGAGCAGCTGGGGTGGAAGAGATATTAATGGCCTTTTAGCCAAAAGCATAAAGGAATGGGAGACATGTGCAAATGGAGATGGGCATCACCACCTCTACCAGCAGTGAAATTGCAGAATTTGCAGAGCTTGCTGCTGCTGTAATTCCTGCTGCTGATTTGCAAGGGCACCATGGCCACTGTGGGAGTGGGGTCCAACAGTAGTTGTGATGCAGGATTAGGACAGATTCCACACTCCAGCAATACTCCTGGTCCTAGTTGTAATGCTGATTCTGAGGCAACATCATCACCATCCTTTGCCCTCGCCAGTGAAGGGGATTGTGGAGAAGAAGAAAGAGGCAGTTCTATTCCACCTTTCCACTCCCCCCTGAGGCCCTGGGTGTGGATTATTCTTCTCTTGGGGCAGGCACAGTGCAGTCATCATTGATGGCACTGTGCACTATGTGACAAGTCAGTGAAAAGGGGAAAGGATGGGAAACACCTTGGCACAACCGCCCTGGTAAAACACATGAAATACAGACACCATGACATATATGTGAAGCATGTTAAAGCCAAACCCCCACAAAGGAAATCGGATGCCACTGTTGCTGTACCACCTGTCTCTCCCCAAGGGCACTAAGTGTCAAGGCAGAAATCAAAGAGGAAGAAGAATAGAGAAACCCAGCCTGGTCCTGAAAGTTCAGTGGTAAACGAAACACCTTGCTCGCCATCAGCTTCTGATGCTAGGGTCCAGGCACGGAAACATCTTCTGGTGATCCAACTGTCATCTTTGCCTCCCCCATCAGCTGATAGCGATTCTGTAGATCCGAGGATATGGCAGTTTTTGTCCAGCCATTGCACATTGTATGATGCACTGACCACTCATGGCAATGTGGTGGTGTATAATCACAGGAATGGAATCAAGCAGCATCTGAGGAGATTCTATCCTGCAGAATACGCTAAGTTGGTGGCAGGGAGAATTCATCATTATTATTAAAAAATAAAAAAAATGCATGTCCAATTTACATATGCATACATTTTTCCATATATTACCACGTGATATGTAAGCCAGGACCTGATCCTAGTTTATGGAACTTCCAGTCTGAAATTAATGGTTTACTTTTAAAAGGTCACATGCAAAAGAGCGTGCGACCAAATTACACAGTAACCATGTCTCCATAATAAAAATGGCGACATGAGAATCTCGCACTGCATGACAGTGCGAGATTCTCATGTCGGTTACTGAAAGGTTGCATCAAGTGCCACAGTGTTACAGAAGGAGAGTGAACTCCCCGGCAGTAATGTTTTAACTCTTACTAGTAGAGTAGACTACGCTGGCACCAAACAGGGGGATGTGACACACACATAACTACTAATGTTTACAGATGTGAGCTGGAAGAACAGGATATGTCAAATTACATAACTCCACTTAATTTTTAGGTGTTTTGCACTCTTATTAACCCTTGGCAGGCAATGTCTATCCCATCATGCTATAGAACAAAGAGAAGAAAAACAGGAGGCACTCTTCGTGTAAAATCTTCAAGGATTAAAGGGGAACTACCACCCCGCAAAAATGTAATCTTATTTAAGTCTTCATCTGGCGACTTGCTGCTTAGCCGGCCGGCTCCAAAAGGGACTGACAGCGCAGGTGCACGGACGTCACTATGGCAAGATGTCCGTGCTTCCTGCTACTGTCCGCCTCAGAGTAAGTAGAAAATCTTGTAAACCGGGTAATATTTCTGGCGACTAGCACTACTAAGGAGCTAGTCACCAGATGAAGACTTAAATAAGATTACGTTTTTGCGGGGTGGTAGTTCCCCTTTAAGATCACCCACCATCACCAATAGAAATAGACTCACAAAGATGGTGGCTGGATCAACACTTATGTGTTATCCAGCTATTCAGGCACTGGGGATATATTTATATCTGCCCCCCAAAAGCAGTAACTAAAGGCTGCTCCAATCTTCAAACTCTCGTCCTCCAGGAATAAGGTAGATATATGTAGAAAAAGAAAAAACACACAAGAGGGTGCCAATAGTGTATTATCCCACAGGTATCCAAATACCCAATAAATAATTGTATATTCAACTCACATTTATAAATAGTTGACCACAAACATATGTCTGTAACCAACACAAAAAGCATGCAGGGTACTTTACCCGTCCCTGCTAGGGTTAAATCCGTCTGCTTCGAGGAATCCAAGGATTTCTTTCCAGCTGTTCGCACAGTTCAAGTTAAATCCAATCGATACTAAACCTAACCAATAATATTTAATATAAAAAATATAATAATAAAATAATAACAAATAATGCCAGTAGCCGAACTATTCCTAAAAAGAAATTTTAATAAAATATGTATAACATTAAAAGGCCTATAAGGACGCGTTTCGCAACACACCCGGTTGCTTTATCAACTATTCTAACATCTCACAGGAAAAAGAAACGGCTACTAACTAACATATATTTAAATGTTACCTTGCTACATCCGATTGGTTGTGTGATTAATTGGCCATAATAGACCCTATGTGTTACATCCAAATCAACCGATTCGGGCAGACTCAAATAATCGGATCAAGCAATGCAAAACTTCACAACTGTACATATATCACAATAAACATGTATACACATATAAATTGCGAGGATGGGAACAGTCTCTTTCTATACATATATTTATATACTCCCATCTTCACAAATAAATTCTAAAACAGGAAAAAACCTCCCAACAGTAGGAGTTCGCAAGGAGTTAATCCCAGTGGCTGCAAAGTATGCCAATATCAGAGGAAGAGCAACAACATGAATATTCAATACACCTAAACAAAAAATAAAATTATAAATCTAAACAGACAAATATATAGATATCTCAATATATGACGGGGGACAACGTCCCGAGGAGCAGTCAGCCCAATGCCGACACACTCACATAGACCATGCCGCGGTGCTCCATGCCAAAAAAAATATATCTCTTCAGCGCAGTCCATCACAACATAATCCACATACAGATACATCAAAATCAAGCCAAATATCCCCCAAAGACAATGTCATCCATCCCACACAAAAGATCTCTCTAAAGGGACCATGTTTTTTCTTTTTCTACATATCCCATCATGCTGCCCCAGCTCTATCCCATCATGCTGTCCCGGCACTTTAACTACTGATAAACAAGAACGCTCTATTCTCTGTTTAAAACAAATGACATAAAGATTGTCCAGACTGGTGGATCAGCCTATTTCACGGTACTTAACCCCTTAACGTCCGTCCTATCGGCGGGGGTCAGTTAAGGACCACGGAACATTTTTTTTTTTTTTTCGTTATTCTGCTTCCGGATTCCCCGAATGGCGTGCAGCCGCGGGGGGAGCCCGGAATTCCATGACGGTCATAGTATGTCATGGGTCGTTCAGTCAGATCAACCCTTTACGTACTATGACCGTCAAGGGTCGTTAAGGGGTTAAAGCGCCAGGGCAGCATGAAACATGGAAACATGCTCCCAGTTGGTGTGACAGAAATTTTGCCATGCTGCCCGGAGCCTGATTTGAAAGTCAACAGAGATCAACAGGTAGGTTGGCATGCACCCATTGGTACAGGTAGAAAAGGGAGTGGTGGGCACAAGCTAAATAGAGACTGGAGTGTAATCTGAGAATACAATGTCATGAATCTTACAGTGCACCTGAGAGTTAGTTATGTTGGAGGTCCCGAAGAAATAGTCAATGTGGGTCAAAGTGTACCTTGGATAGGGGTAAAATGTATAATCCCTGTCCATATGATGGGTAAGTCTCTACAGGTCAGTGAGATGGAGAAAGTCGATTAAGAATGTAAAAGGAAGGTGTCTGGTTGAGCGAGATAATGTATCTGCGCCACTACAATCCAGAGTAGGGTCAGAGATGCAGTTAACGTCACCTCCTATGAGGAGAGAGTGAGCTGGAAATGTGGCAAGCGTCTGTAAGACTAGAGAAAAAAGAGACTGGAGGATCATTAGGGGCATATACATTGCATATGATGTACCATTGTATGTTTAATGTGCAATCTAAGACAAGATAGTGGCCCTCTGTGTCCCTGTCTATAGTGTGAATAAGGAGATTGATAGACTTATGGAAGAGAATAGACACCCCTTGGCTTTTAGAGCTGTAAGATGTAGCAGTGCATTCACCCACCCATTGCTGTTTCAGGTTGTTGTGTTCAGTGTCTGTAAGGTGTGTTTCCTGCAGTACGGCTTTCTGAGTGCCAAGATGGGAGAGGTGGGAGAGAATCTATTGTAAATTGAACTTTTAACCTCATGAATATGAGATGCACTTTTTATGGCATAAAAGTGCCCTAAAATTGCTTTCTTATTCTCAGAATACTTGTTAGTGAAGGGGAAAATCATGCTTGCCATACCTTTACATACCTTCCAAGTGTCCCTCTTTAGGAGGCAGAGTCCATCTTTGAGACCCAAATCCCTCTGTCTCTCACTTGTGTCCCTGTTTTTTAGTAGATCAGACTGTGTGGTGTGTATATAAGAGTATCACAGAAATAAAACTCACATTAATGTTTGTTTAAAGGGCATTTATAAATTAATTTGTGTAAATATAATACTTTGGTCTTGTTCCAAATAATTTATTCAGTTATACAAAGAGGTATCAATAGTTCATGAAATAGCCTAAAAATTTTTGGTAATGCCCCACCCACCAGCCATGCCCCTACCAACACCACCTAAAACAAAAGAGTCCCTCTTTGGCCATTTGAAATGTTGGGAGATATGCCTTTAATAATAACGCATAGCTCTTCATAGCGCGTCTTCACTGAAGACACAAGTAAAAGCCAGCAAGGGGGCAGAGAATGCAGCACAGTACTTTCCCCCATGCTTTCCTGTCCGTGTTACAAGCAGTGCTGATACAATTCCGCAATGTGCTGTTGACAATGTGTACTAATATTTGGTGAGTGGGGTACCTAATGGCTTACTTTCTGCAGGTCTCTTCTGGATGTATTTTATCACCACTGCACTGGTACACCAGCCATTTAACCCCTTAACTACCCATGACGTACATGTACGTCACGAGTGGATGTCCCTAAAGGACCAAGAACGTACATGTACGTTATGGAATTCCGGGTCCCCATGCGACTGCACGCCATTCAGGGAGTCTGGGATCGGAGGAGCAGAAAAAAAATGTTCTGTGGGCATTAAGTGACGGCCGTGTGCGTGTGCGGCCGGTCGTTAAGGGGTTAAGAACCTGGTTCCTTAACCCCTTAGTGACACGGCTGGCACGTAACACCCGCAGTGTATTGTTTTTTTTTTTTTTAAATGATTCCTGAGTCCCCGAACGGCGTGCAGCCACGCAGGGACCCAGAAATGGAGGACGTACATGTACGTCCTCTGTCCTTAAGGGTCATCGCCCGAGGACGTACATGTAAGTTCTCAGGCGTTAAGGGGTTAACCCCTTCCATGGTTAAGCTTTATGTATGAAATAAATTCCAAATGTATTTATTCGAAAAGTTTTGTGCATCTTACATTCCAATAAATACGGTATATGTGACTAATGAAATGTTTCTTTTTCAAATCTCAGTTTATCTTTGAAGCTATTCGGGGAGTTTCTATAAGAAGTGATATTGCAATAGATGATATCATGTTTGAAAATGGATCTTGTAAAGGTAATGTTTCTCAAAATATATTTAAACATCTGCATGTCCATCATGACTATCCCATTGATTAAAATGGGGCTTTTAACTCCTTGAATGCCAGAGAGGTCTCCATGTATCGTGTTGTAATGCATTGTAGTCTTCCCTAGTATTCAATGGGGTAAAAGGCTCATTTAAATCAATGAGAGTTTTTACTTGTCCCCTATGGGGCATCTAATTTTCCACTCTTTCTTTATACATTGGGCCATAATCTTATATGGTTCTATTTGATTTTTCAGATGCCCACATACACTGTCCCACCCATGCAGACACAAGCATACACATTGCACCAGATACCTTCCTCCTCATCTCCTCCTGAAGTATAAGGTCCCATGTTTCATACAAAATCCTTCTCCTTTCATTTAAAGGGATAGTAATGTTTCAACATAAATGCAGTTTCTGTTATTCTTCATAGTTTGTGGACCAAGTAGAGCATTATTACAGTGTTGTACAATGTGTAGTTCAAGAGCAACTGAATTATAAATTGTCCCCCTCCTGCCACTATTACCTTTTATAAGCCTCCTACCCTCAGATGTGGAATCCAGTCATCGGACCGGACAGATCACAGTGAGGGACAATCTTCCTGCTGTGAGCATAAGGAAAACTCTGCACCCTTGATGAAGGAGGCAGGTTATTCTTTAAAGGGATAGTAATACCTAAAATGTAAAAAAAATATGTTGTAGGGTTTATCCCCCTGAGTAAAACGAGAGTACTCCCACTGCTGAAAGATGTTTCATTCAAAAGTTATTAATTTTCAAAGTTGAATTTTTTAGGTGCAATATCACAGTGGCCTGAAATTTTACAGTGGCGCTGTTGCTACACCATCCTATGGAGATTTATGGTCCTGAGACCAGAGCTGTCCATAGGATCGTGTAGCAACAGCGCCACTGTACAATTTCAGGCCACTGTGATATTGCACCTAAAAAATTCAACTTTGAAAATTAATAACTTTTGAATGAAACATTTTTCAGCAGTGGGAGTACTCTTGTTTTACTCAGGGGGATAAACCCTACAACATATTTTTTTTTACATTTTAGGTATTACTATCCCTTTAAACTCGCAGAAGATTGCCCCTTGTTGTGGTCCATTTGAGGAGAGCAGGATTATGTAGGTAGAAGGGACAGGAGTGGACACTTTACAATTCAATTACTCTTGAACTAGACATCGTACAGCATTTTAATAATGCTCTACAAGGACCACAAATTATGAAGAATAATTGAAGCTGTATGTATGTTTGAACATTACTATCCCTTTTTTCATCTTTTGCACCCTCTTACATTGTTTTATCTTGCTACACCCCTTCCTGCCACCTGAGTAATGCTTAAAGTTTCCTTCTGTCCTCTCCCTGCATAACTTGAGCCACGTCTCAGCTTCAAACATTTTCCCTGGCTGCTCCTCAACATTGGAATGTATGTCCGTTCACCATTCACTACACTCATCACTATCAAAGTTCGTCTAAAACCTACCTGCTAAAGGATACATCTCAGTAATTACATTTTCCTTGTGCACACACTGACACATCAAAATAATCTTGCACTTACCTTTGAAAACTTTGTACCTGCACTTATCTTTCTCTTCCTACTTTCTCTGTTGTCACTATAACTAATTATAATGTTAACTCTTTAGATCAGGGTTCCCTTCACAATGTATGATTCATTTGGTTGCACTTACCCCCCGCTAATAAAGCAATGATCATACTTTAGTCTCATGCTCTTATCTTTCTACTTTAGTTTTTAAGTTGTACTATTACGGTTTCCCTAAAACTGTGCACTGGTGTTTTGCTATATAAATATACATATATCCATATATAAATACATACATTAATATGTACGCATACACTGCCACACCCATTTAAATGCAAGCACACACATACAAAGAATTACATAGGCAGGCAGGAGAAGGGACTAAACTTCAATCACTCAGTTTGAAGTTATGTGTAGTAAGTGTGTAATGGCGGTAAGTTCTTAAGTAGTACTGTGTCAATGGATTAATGGGTCAGTCACTGAGTACTGGGTAAGTTGTGGTGTATGTATCCATTATCAGGTATTTAACCTTTAATTTTTTTTACATATTTGAAAACTTAATTCAAAATTGCCTGTGTGCCATGTTAAACCTCAGGAGATGTGCAGTTTAGGAAATATTCAGTTTAATTTCTGTGAAAGTCTCCTGGTGCATCACAGTGCTTAAATAGTATATGAAATGTCACTGAAAACCTTTATTATCATATGATATAACACTTGAACTGTATTACAAACTTGAATCAAGGTGGAAGGTCCACTTTAAGAAAGAATAGTTGACTGGTCATTTTGTTAGTGGGTATGTAAATGGTTGTGAGTGAAAGATATGTTTGTGCTTGAGTTTGTGAGAAAGATCAGTATAAAATGTTTATTATTTCCTCAGATATTGACGACTCTTTGACTCTACAGTCATCGGGATACTCAGAGGACTTCAATGAAATTGAATTCTAGAACGCAATTTCTTCATTAAGAAAAAAATAGACATTAAGCTCTTCAGAAGCTGCACAGAAAAAGCTCTTTTATCGAGAATTCTGAAGAACATTTTAAAAATATTTACTGCTCCATAGCACAAACTCAGAACACTTGTGTTCGTCGACAAGAAAACCTACTCAGGGCTAGATTTGTGTTGCAGATGTATTTTTGCATGGATTATCAGTAAACAAATGTGTGCAGCTTTACAGTTTATAGTACAAGTAAGATGGTTCACCCCCTTGATGTAAGTAGTTAATGTAAATAAACATGCTCCTGTATACAGAAGTAATAACAAACATAGGTGCTCTCCTTGTAAAGGAAACTGATTATGCAAAAAAAGGGGCACTTCAAGAAATGCAAATACAATACAAAATATAGTATGTGGATATGATAATGATTTCACTGACTGCAATAATGCATGGCATGGTTAATCAACAATGATTAAAAAAATTACTCCCTTAAGGACCAGCCGTCCGGCCGGGATTTAAGGAACAAGAGACTTTTTTTTTTAATGTGATTCAATTCCAGGGTCCCCGAGCAGCATACAGCTGCTCGGGGACCCCGGTATTCCATGACATGCCAGTCTGAAGGTGTCAGATGGATTTGGAGGAGCTATCTGGCTCTTACTCACCAATAAATGAGCAAAGACCAAAAGTGATCTAGCCTTTGAAGACTATGCATACTAAATAACTGCAGTCTAAGTTAGGGGTGCTCAAACTGTGGGGTGGGCCCACAGGGAAGGACCCCAAAGACTGACTATAGGACTCACAGTTGGATAGATCCTGCAGACTGTGCCAAATTGCCCACAAAACACATGACTAATGGAAAAGCTTTTGACCAAGTTTAAAGGATTGAATGCAGGCACTTAAGGGCAAGCACTTAAAGGCACAGGAAAACAGCTTCAGACTCTCTTTAGTGAATGCTTTGAATATGTCTGCATCCTTAAATCACTTGTCGAGATGCTCTAAAGGTCGATGCTGTGGTGATATGATTTTGTCGATGTGTTCAAAGCACTTAGACTTGTAGATGTAGACACATCGTCATATGCACTAAAATTTAGAGATACAAGAGAAGTAGAGGAGAAGGTCCCCATTAGCATAAAGGATTGGTGAACTGCCGGCATTGTGGAAGGAATGCCCTCCTTCACACATCACCAGCAGTACAACAATCCTGAAGGTTGAAAGGATCCTTTCAGCACCATGAACAGAGTCACTCCCTTAACCTTTTGAGTGCCATAGAGATGTGCATTGCTAACCCCTGTGGCACTCAAAGAGTTAAAAAAGTGCACCAAGCAGTACACAATCATGCCTTCTGCTCTGTATCATTTTTCAGACTCCTATATGTTGTACACTCATAAGGGAAACAGCTAGGGTCAGGCAGCATCCATGGGGATTTGTGGCTACCAGCTGCCCCCATCCTTCTTCCCTTGGCCACTGATAGCCATAGAATCCCATGTACACTGCCTGGTCCCCAGACATGTTCCCCTGCCCACTTTTAGCCATAGATTCCCATGTACACTGTCTGACCCCCCCCCCAGCCGTGTTCATTTGCCTAGTGGTAGCCAAAAATCCCCATGCACTCTGCCTGGGCAAGGGAACAAGGCCGGGGGGTTGTCAGGCAGTGTATGTGGGGCTAACACACAGTTAATATTTGACATGCTGCCCCCCCAAACACAATAATCTTCAACATGCTATCCCCTCCCCACATAGTTAACATGCGACATGCTGCCATCCACAGTAATCTTCAACATGCTGTCCCCCCAGAAACCTCTACAATTTGCTGTGTAATGCATATCTCTATGGCACTCAAAGGATTAAGGGAGTGATGCTGTTAGTGATTCTGTAAGGATCCTCACCACTCCCTTACTGAGCAAGTGGGGAAGTAGAGAGAATCCTCTCAGACTTCAGGATTGTCGTACTGCTGGTGAGGTGTGAGGGAGAGCATCCCTTCCACATTACCAGTAATTCACAACCCTCCATGCTTCTGATTGATTGAGGGCTGTTACTGCATAGGGAACTACAGGAAGATCTCAACTTCACCATCCTCAGGTAAGAAAAGTGGAGATTGTGAACTCCGTCAGCAGAGGCTACTATAGAGGGTTTAGTGAATGTGGTGAAATGCCACATTAACATATAAACACACCCTCATTCATTTGATAATGGCTCATTATCCTGCATTTCCGTATGGAAATTACTCATTTTGCTGCATTTCCATATGGAAATAGGCCATTGTCGATGTGATGAGTGAAAATTTGGATTGATATCGATGTGAGCAGATTTTTGTCTGATTGACCTGGATATGATGCTGAAGACACTTTAGTGCATAATGTCAATGTGCCTTCAACACTGCTCCAACAGGACATCGACTTTATGAACCCTCTTCAACCATTAGTGCATATCTCCCATTGTGTATGTGTGTGTTTATTAATAAAAAATGGGGGTCTAAAATCTTTGAACACCCCTGACCATTTTCTGTTAAACAAATTAGAGGTCTCTAGAAAAAATAATTACATGTGAAACAATGGGGAATATACAAACTACTTGATAGAAAAAGCTTAAGTAACAGATATTTGTGTACTTCATCTATCTAAGCCTATGTACTAAGCTTTTTATGCCGAAAAGTATTCTTTTTAATCTACCTGGGCAACGGGACATTACATTCCTCTGCTACTTGTTGGTGTATTAACATGGTACAGAGAATATTGGTGTAAAATTATTTATATTGCAGTGTGGTGCAATGTGGTGTTTGTGCGCATTAAAGTCCTAACCTTGGTGACGTGGTGTATAGCTGCATGCACTAAAGCAGTCTTACATAATGATGTATGATTTTTAAGCTTATTAATAATCACATAAAATGAGATGCACTGGCAGATTCATACATCCCCCAGTATAGCTGCACAAATAATTACCATGCTTTTTCTTGCATTCAGTATAATAAGCCATTTAATATAACCACATGTGTACCTTTATGTGATATTTACAATTCTTGGAGTGGCCCCTCAACCCTTTTTTGGCTAATCAACTTTACTTTTTTCCACTGATTCCACTTTATAGGTGTGTGTGTATTTTTTATTACTTTTTTAGCACAGTTAAAAAAAACCACAAAAGCCAAATGTTGCAATAAAAATCTGAAAACTTGTTATAATTAATTTGTATTTAATGAAAGTGATTGTGTTTTATTTCCTAGGATATCCAGGTTTCTTTTCTAGGTAAGATCAGTCTGTAAGAGGTACAAAAAAGAGTACACCATAATGTAATCGGCCATATGGATTAAAGTGATAGTAAAGTTATTTGTTACTTTAAATTTCTTAGATGTTTATGTACCTGACAGTGAACTCTCCAAATCTCTATTTACAGAAATCTATTGTTGGGTACTAAAAACACTAAAGGAAGATAGATTGTTTGATCTTTCCCTCCAAACGTTTATATGCAGCATAAGCACAGTGCACTCAGAAGGGGCAAATTGTGCAGCATAAATAGCACTACAGCATTAATAATGTTTGCAGTCGCCAGTAATGCTCCTATACCAGTGAGTTGCTGACAGCTCTTTACTGCATGTACAACTTGTCTTTCGCTGAACCAGGCCGCATATGTCTCTTTATGAATGAAACTGAGGAACACAAAAAAAGCTCCACCAAGTTCCAACAACATTGTAAAGTACCTCAAAATGAATGCTGAAAAGGACTGTGGGGGGTAAATATAAGCATCCAGTGGGGTAAATATGAACAAAATGAATTTTACTTAGATATTGCATTAGATAATTAGTGATGAAATTCTTGTAGATCAGTGGTTCTGAACCAGGGTGCCTGGGCACCAACTTGGAGTGCCACATTTTTATATGAAGATTTTGACAAAAATGGCAATGTTTGCATTTCATATTTATAGAAATTGTTATTTTCAATATTTTTTTTCATTATTCACTTGTACCTCACATTACACCCATGAAGAATTACCTATTAAATGTTAAGGTTTCCTTGAAATTTCCAGACTGCTGCACCCCACCTGGAGCAAAAAAACAAACAAACAAACAAACACTGTTATAGATGCCAAGCAGCTCAATGCCAGGTAGTAGCTGTGAAGGCTCATGGTAAATTAACCCTTAAGGACCTTTGTGCTATATTTAAATAGCACAATTGCCTAGACTTATCCTTATCCTAACCTCCCACCCCCCCAAAAAAAAAAAAAATACATTCAGCCTGAGCATTCCTAACAAAATTTCTGCAAAAACACTGCACACAGGGACTTTTTACCCCCTCACTATTTTGCCTGAAAAAAAAAGAAAAATCATGCCTGACAATCGCTACTCAATGCACAGGGCCAGGAGGCTCTAAATATGCCGCCTCACACATACAGCAAAGGGGGACAGCAAGTGTTCACTTCATCTGCTTCACAATGGTGCCTTTGCCACATTCCTCAGCCCCTGTATGCTCAGACAGAGCATTTTCCATCAGGATCGATACAAACATAGACCCACACACACATAGCTCACGCTTAGAGAGAAATAACCATACTGTGTATACAGGTCCCTCCTGGTCACGCCAAATTGTGGTACTATACCATTAGTTATGCTGTACGAGGAGGATGCAGAAAGATAATAAAGAACATGGAGCGAGAGTCAGTGTATCACTGTGATCTTCGAGGCGTACCTGCCAGAAGCACGAGGGAAGTGGCTGTGCTGGGAGGCATTTAGCCTTTTATATACTATGATCTGATGGTATCTTTTTTTGCTATCTGTAATCCATAGCATTTTCAACCTCAGACTTTTTCCACAATTTGGCCTGGCTGCCTTCCTCCTGCTGTCCTAGCTGCAGCCAACTCTCTCCCCTTATTTCAGCTGCTCCCTACTGCCTCCTCCTTTGCTCCCAATGCTTGACCTGCCACCTCATTCCTACTCTCTCCATGGCTCATCCAGAAGTTATGCTTCCCTTTTCTCTTCCCACCTTCCCTCTTCATATTAGCCCTCCAGTGACAGAGGTAGTGTGTTTATGTGTGTGTGTGTGTGTGTGTGTGTGTGTGTGTGTGTATCTCTGTGTACATATTTGTGTGTCTATGTATGTATTTGTGTGTGTTTTGTGTACATGTCTATGTATAATAATAACTGTGTGTGTGTGTGTATGTAGGTATGAATGTATGTGTGTGTGTGTCTCTATGTATGTATGTATGCATGTATGAATATGTGTATCTGCATGTCTATGTATGTATGCATGTGTGAACTCTGTAGTGCAACTAACATACCCTTCACAACACAGTTGTATTAAAAAAATAACATAATTGAATCCAAGGAAAGAAAAAAAAAGACAGGCAACTCCATCCCACACTTAGGCTGCAGATTTCCATATCCCATACAGGACAAGGTGAAGGGCAGGTAAAGCACAAAATAGGCACTTGTCCACTGCTTTTTTCATGCCCCCCTGGGGGTCACTATGGTATTCGTATCAAAGATATCTATTAATTACAGGATTGGTACAATATTCCTGTGTCTGGCTATCCTTAATAGTGTTGACTCTGATGGGTGTCCTGATGGTTTACATTGCTCCTCTACCTATGTTGGGGCAATCCCTCTGATAGTTTGGTCACTTGTAAAAACTAACTTATCCACGTAATCTCTGACTGAGCATGCAATCAGGGTAACATTGCCCCTTCTGGTGTTTTGATTAACTGTGGAAGGTTACCGGGTATATCAAATACACTACACTATGAAATTAGCTAGTCATTGATGTTTATGTTCTATGGGGTGCTACTAATAAACTCTGTTGATAACTTCAAAATTCAAATGCATGACACTGCTCGTGTTTCACCCAGTCTATTGGATAACTTATGCCGATAGAACAGGAATTAAGCTCTCTTTATAAGGTGGATTCTTTTGCCGACTAACGGACATGGTGAATAAGATCCGATTTGGCGTGACTGACTTGCTTAAGACAGCTGCATTGACTAATATTTGCTAGTGCTTCAGAACAATTTATTTATTTAAACATTGCTTTTACACATTTTACCATCAAAGACATTGACCTAGGTTTATCTCATTATTTGTTCCTTTTTCCATGAATGAAACTTATAGACTGATTTATGTTTTAGAGGGCACTCGTTGTTCGCCCAGTTTTGTGGTGGTAGTGGTGCGTTACCCTCTGGTGTCAGATACTTGTGTGTATGTTGCGAGAGGGTATTTCTCTGCTCCAGTGGAATGGTAGGCGATTTATAACAAGATAACTCCTATGGATGAGAGTCTAAGCCTATGGGTATACCATGCCAGCAGTGAGCAGTGATTTCTCTGCAGGTTCTGGCTCCTGCACAGATGCTATGGACCTCATATGTATGGTATAGTCATAACATTCTTGATTTCCACAATTCTTTAATGAATGTATACACGGTTCTGGAATACCCTATGTGTGTGTAAATCTTTACATTTGTAGCCCATGGGATCAACTATTGAAAAGGCAAAGTAATGTACACTAATATTTGCTCAATATTAAATATACTGCACTCCCTCATGGTACAGAGATGCACGGCACAGTGGTTATTCATGGAGGATGGCAGCTGGATGGGTACCAATATGTGCTGCAATGCGCCGGAGTCCCATCTGCTCCAATTAACCGGACCCACTGGATGCTATGCACACCAGACCTTGAGGTCATTCCTTATCATCTTCAACACCAATACACCAGATTAGTCCTCCTGTCCTAGAGATAGATTAAGTCGATGTGAGCTGAAATATTGTTTATTTGAACAGATTTATCTCATGAATGTTCCCTTTTTTACTTTGCTTTTCCAAAGTCATTCCACTTTTGTTTGAAGGCTTTTCTCAGTGTTTGGACTTGTATATAGTGGGTTACAGTTATACACTTAAAGGGATAGTAATAATTAAAATGTAAAAAAAAATGTTGTAGGGTTTATCCCCCTGAGTAAAACAAGGGTACTCCCACTGCTGAAAGGTGTTTTATTCAAGAGTTATTACAGCTCAAAGTTGATTTTTTTATGTGCATTATCACAGTGGCCTGAAATTGTACAGTGGCGCTGTTGCTACACCATCCTATGGACAGATCTGGTCCCGGGACCATAAATTTTACCGATTGACGGGAGGTGTTATGAACTATTCTTACTTAAGAGCCTTTATCTCTGCCTGCTGCTACAAACAATTAAAGATCTGCTGCTGAGATTATGATCTTGGGAAGTCTGCCCTACAATCGGTAGAGATCAGCTACACACCAATCCACAATCCTGTTTCTTCTATATATGACACCTGCCTGCTTGGGTTCTCTGGAAACTTTCTCCTGTCATTTATTTCAGCACAAACAGCTTTGATAATCATTTAACACATTTGGGGTGAACTGTATTAACTCTTTTTTACATACATTTTTGACATATGTCTTCAGTGAACTCACTGTTTTTCATAGTGTTTTTATAGCCCCTTTGGACGCAAACGGACTTTTCATTATATGTATTAATATTTTTATCCTTTAGTTTTATTTTTTCTTATCCCACATATACCTTTATTAAATGTATTATTTATTTTACTAGCACTTTCCCGCCCTTTTCCTTTCTTCCTACTTTCTATTGTTGTTTCTGTACACCACCAGAAACAGGGATTGTAGCGATAGTTCATTTATTTTGGTAGTTTTAAAGTGTACATGGAAATATATATAGGCGCCCTTTTCCGGTGTTGTTCTGTCTTGATGTATCTATATATATATATATATATATATTTATATTGTTACGAATCTTATCTTATTTTTTAAAACAAATGTTCTCTTAAATATGGAACATTGTGGTGATGTGCCTGGGGGAAAACCTGGACTCTCTGGATCTTTAGGATGCGTACTTACACTCCCTGATTCACCCGGACAGCCAACTCTACCTGCGCTTTGTTTTCAGTTCCGATCATTGCCAGTTCACGGAACTGCCATTTGGCCTGGCTACAGCTCCACGTATCTTCATCTAGATCATGGCAGCCCTGACATCCTTCATTCATGCTCAAGGCATCTCTCTAATGTCATACTAGGATGATCTCCTTATCAAGGCCTCTTCAGAGGAACTTCTGGCTCATCATGTTCAAGACTGCACCCTCATTCTAGTCCAACAGGTTTGACACCCTTTAGGGGAAGGCCTGCTTCCCGCTCTACCTCCCTGCTTCAGGGGACTGGAGTAGTCCTTGGCCACAATCAAAATTTAATGAGCATGTTTGGCAAGCTGGTGTCGATTCTGGATGTGGTCCCTTACTCTCAGGTACACATGGGGGAGCTGCAGAGAGATATTCTCAGGAACTGGTCCAGGAAGCAGAAGATTTCTTTCTCTCGGGAAGTCAGGGGGGGATCTCTGGTGGTGGTTACATCAGCCGAACTTGAAGGGGGAGGCCTTTTTCTGATCTAAGGAGTGGACCCTGGTTAACACGGATGTCAGCCTGAGGGTCTGGGAAGATGTTCTGGATCTCTTAGGTGTCCAGGGCAGGTGGAGTCGGGACGAAAGAATGTTCCCTATAATCATCCTGGAACTACAGACAATTCAACTAGCCCTCATTCATTGGACCCCAGCTCTTTTGGCAATGGCGGTGAGGGTGCAGTCAACAACACCACAGCCATGGTGTACATCAATTGCCAGGGAGGCTTGCAGCATGGTGGCTTGGCAGGAAGTAAAGGGTCTCCTCTGTTAGAAAGAGACCTACGTTCCAGCCATCTCCAATGTCTCCAAGTCTCCAATGCATAGAACAAGGAAACTGGGAACTTCATCTGGAAGTGTTTTAATTGATTGTCCAACACTGGGGCACTCCAGCGATAGACCTCATGGCAACCAGGGAAAACAGGATTTCCCCTCGTGTATGTGTTTAATCTGATTCCTCTCATCCCCAGGATGATCAGGAAGATCAGAATGAACGGGTCATCAGTCATTCTGATTGCTCCTTACTGGCCCAAGAGGATGTGGTTTGTGGACCTGGTCTGTCTCTCTGTTCAGGATCCAATCCGTCTCCCTCCCAGGTCAGATCTACTGCAGGGTCACCTGTGCCACAAGGATGTGGAGAAATTGGCTTTGGCATTGGTCTTGAAGCCAAAATCCTGAAGTGAAAGGGCTTTCTACAGAGGTCATATCTACCATAATAATAATAATAATAATAATAATAACAACTAGTATTTATATAGCGCCTTTCTCCCAGTGGGACTCAAGGCGCTTTCAGCGCACTCTCTCGGAATTAACCAAATCGGCAGCTGAAATAACAGATGTTATTATTACCCAATTATTGGTACTCATTTATCGACCTCAGAAGGATGAAAGGTTGAGTTGACCCTGCTGGGATTCGAACCTGCAACCATGCGGTTGGAATAGGCTCCATAGTCAGGGACTTTACCACTGAGCTATCTCACCAGCATGATACAGGTCAGGAAGCCGGTCTCTTCCAAGGCATGGCATAGGGTGTGGTCTATTTTTCATAAGTGGTGCACAGACAAAAATGTCTCCCTCCAGGCTTTTGACCTTCCCTTGGTTTTATCTTTCCTCCAAGAATGTGACCAAAGGACTGAGTTAAAGCCTCCTTAAGGTTCAGATATCAGCACTCTCTGTACTCTTTCAGAGAAGTATTGCCATCATTCCAAATGTCAAGGTTTTTCTTCAAGGGGTGGCTCATGTCTTCCCTCCCTTCAAGGATCCGACTTCACCCGTGGAACCTTAACCTGGTTCTGGGTGTTTTGCAGAGGCCTCCTTTCGAGTCTCTTGCTTCCATCTCTTTGCACCAATTGATGCAAATGATTTTTCCTTTTGGCAGTATTCTTAGTACAATGAGTTGCTGAGTTACAAACTTTGTCTTGTAAGCTTCGCTTCATGGTGCTTCATTAGTATAAGGCGGTACTTCGTACCTCTCAGGAGGTTTTTCACAAGGTGGTCTCTGAATACCCTTCTTTTGTTCTGACCCTACTTCTGATAAGGCTGACTCTATGTTTGTCATCTCAGAAAGTCCTAGAGCTGGTCAAGCTGCATCCAAGGTCACCATTGATGCTTAGATCAAGGTCACCATATGCCAGGTGTATGAACTCTGGAGGAAACCTGTTCCCTCTGAGATCCCACAGCACTGTCCCAGGTCTGTGGGTGCTTCTTATGCCTTTAAAAACCAGGCCTTGGATGAACAGCTATGCAGGGCAGCAACTTCATTCTGTGTGCATACCCTCAGCAAACACTACTGTGTCAATGTCCTGCCCTTGGTCCTACAGGCTGTTCTGCCTGTTTAGAGACCTGCACATTTTTTCTGCCAGTTTTTGTTCAGTAGTTTCTGATCCTTGTTGGGTCTTGTTTCAGTGTGCTGTGTAAGTTCAGTGTCCGTTGACACTTGTTGCTTGGCTTATTCAGATACTGGATAGTCTTGGGGAACTCTGGTATCATGGGGACATGCGTGAGGTCCATTCTTGCCTCTCCTTTTGTGGCTTTGGTCCATGAGTGATGGGAATTAGTGAGGTGGGGGTTTGAGTTGGAGGAGGGAGTCTGCACCCCAAATACTCTGTCTTTTTGTGATGTGCACTGCCCTCCGGGAGGATGAACACAACCCCATTGGTACCTGTTTTCAATATGGACTAAAGAGGAAAAGATTTATCAGCTAAGAACACTAAAATTCTATTTTTGTTATACTGATAGACAACATTTTAGCTATCAAACAAGGTTTTATCAAGATAAAAACTTGTGTAAGAGCCAAAACATTGATCAAAAAATGTGGTTGTGAAAAATGTTCCTGTTGAGTGCCAGTTCTTCATAAGATATCTAATGATAAGAAACCAAGTCCTATATCTGGTCATTGCAAATGTCGGCCTGCTCCTGTTAAAATCACTGCAGTGAGTTTCAAGGTCACGACTATCCTCCCTTTTGCCTCCTCATGTATCCCTTATTGCCCTCCCTTTTGCAGTTTCCATTGCAATCAATTTCTCTGCTTCATGTAACCCTTACCATTCTCCCTTCTCACTACCTCATAAATTCCTTAACGTCCTTATCTTCATCCTGGCCTCCCTTCCTTTTGCCAATTTCTCATCTCCCTCATCATCCATCCTATCACCACCTCATTTTCGTCCTCAATGCCCTCCCTTTTCACCAACTTATAAATTCCTTAATGTCCTTTTTTTCTCCATAGCCACCCCACCTTTTGCCAATTCCTCTCTGACCTGCCCAAATCCCTCCCATAGTTCGCATTATCCCTTTCTGAACCAGAGGAGTGAGCAACACATTGTCAATCAATGTATTGCTAAGTCATCTAGCACTGAAAGGTTTACAGCAGCTGGCCTCTTACCCACACAACACATTGCACCTCTCTCCGCCACCCTATGAGTTAACTTTTGAGCACTGGAAGGGTGTTTGGCATCTCTCTGGCACTCAAACGATCATTCAGCCACAATATCGTCAGATTCCAAAAAAAAAACAAAAACACAGTACTTAAATGGATAGTAAAGTAAAAGCTGCTCCAATTAATCTTCATTGTATTTGGGCCATGGAGAGTGTTATTTCAATACTGCCAGAGCTGTAATTCAAGAGTAATTGAATGATAAAGTATCCCCCTCCTGTCCCTTTTACCTAGTGTAAGCCATCTCCCCTCAGATGTGGAATCTGGAAATACAACTCGAACAGTATTGAAATAACACTCTCCATGGCCCAAATACTATGAACAGGGCTTAAAATGTGAAGTCCTTTGCTACTAGCCAGACCTGAAAAGTTACTCGCCACTGCAAGCCATAACATACCAACCAGGGTTGAATTTCTACTCACCAGGGCTAAATTTTCACTCACCATTGGTTAGTGGTGAGTGGAAATTTTGAGCCCTGCTATGAAGATTAATTGGAGCTGCTTTTATTTTGAAACATTACTATCCCTTTAATTTTTGTAGCCACCAGGTCTTCTCATCCCGACTTAGATTCAGTTATCAGCATTACCTTGACCAGTGGGGTCATTATGCGACTATGTTATCACCTGGGATCACCAATCCCACAAGGTCAAAATGGGCCATGTTTATTGCAAAAGACGAATTTGGATGTGGGGGACCCGCTGGCTACAGCACTTAGGTATGTGTGTGGGTGGCAGGAATCTGAGGGAAGGTGGGGAGATAATGGAAATGGGCTAGAATCTGTGAGCAGTGAGGCAAAAGCTGGGGGCAGAAGTTGGGAAGAGGTAGGCAAAGCAGGGGGGCTTAAGGAAAAGTAGATAACCTTGGCTAAGGGGAGAGCATCTTGGAGCAGTAAAAGAGGCTGGGGCCAATGGGGGAGAAGATGTAGGCAGGGACAAAAGTGGCAAAGGGGTAAGGGGCAATAAGGTGAGGAGGGAGGAGAAGACAATGAGGTGAGGAAGAAGTGAAGAGGTTGGGAGAGGGAGGCAGTGAGGCAAAGGGGAGGGTGTGATGAGGCAAAGGGGAGGCGATGAGTTGAAGGGAAGGGAAAGGCAATGAGGTGAAGTGAACAGTGGGAGAAGGGCGAAGTGGCAGGTTATAAAGGTGAAGGTCCTTTAGGGGTTAACATTCAATAAATAATAAATGGAAATAAATACATAGCCAATGTTGCATTCTCAATATGTCTTTTGTTGTTTCATGTGCTACTGTAAGTTTGCACAGTTCAAAATATAATAACCAATAATTTATGATGTCTTTGAACTACTTTCAGCTAAAAATGGCATATTTCTTTATAAAGGTGGCTCTTAAATTCTTGGCTACACCAGTGATGTCTCTTCTCTTCTCTACATAACAATAGCATTGTTCTTCTTTGCAGTCTGCTCCATGCTTGGGCAACACCAATGCAGCAATGGTCTACTGTTATTGTTACAGGTGCTTAATGCATTCTGCTGGACTATGGTGCCTTTCAAACATGAACACACAAGAACACGGTAAAAATGCAACAGGATGGTTATGCACTGCAGCCTGAGAGGCCAACAGCTGTACTTTCATGTCAGCAATGCATTGCACACCCTCTGGTCTTTAAAGGGATAAAGATGGTACTAAAACACAAACCTTTTATTAAGCTGCCAAGAAATAAAGTTGAGTTAGAAAACAGAAATGGCCCAGAAGTGAACCTTTGGATACTCCAGTTGAAAAAGTCAGTAGTAAGAATTCCACCTATAACACATCCCAAGTACCAAATTCAAATTCATACTTTACATTTCATTCACAAGCTATATCATGTAAGTTTCTTGGGATCTAAACCTTACTGCCATTAAATACAAAATAATATATACAGGGCACAAAAATGCATTTGATATTAACATATGGTGGAAAGCGACTTGGGAGCAATTACTTCTGACAATAACATGATAAGCAAGCAATACTTCAAAGCTGTTGGAAAAGCATTATAAACCCCATAACAACTCACTTGTTTCAAAATAATGTTTTATCTCATAGCATGGCCAAAATATGTCTATGTCTGCCTGCCAGGCTAAGGTATCCCTTTAGACAATTCCTATCTATTACATTTCATCATATCATATGGCGATATCTAAACTATATAGTACGTGTCTTAGAAACTTAAGGTCTAAGTATCTGTTTGAAATAATTTAAGGCCTGCACAGAATAATAACAGAAACACTAAAACAAAGTAATCATTTTGACTAGAGGAATTAATGTAATTGTATTCACAACATTTGTTGGTCAAACTATGCAGTACTCTATAATCTATGCTTCATACAAATGATTTCAATTCACAACCAGAAAAAAGTTATAGCAGATAAGAGCCATAAAACTCTACCTTCGTCTTCAGCACCTTGGATTCTAGAGAGACCTGCAATGCATTTCTTAGGAATCAATAGTAGACCTGTAGAGCAACCATGGTGTAACCCTGGACATTCTTTGGACTTTATGTATAAAGGTGAAGAGAAGCAATTCTGAGACTGATTGAGTTAAATGGATTTTTAACACCTTGAATGCTAGAAGGGTCCCCAACATATCACAAAGCAATTTAGTGGAGAACTCTCTTGCATTGAAGGTGTTAAAATCCACAATTAAATAAATTATAGATTTGAAAATTGCCATTTGACCCCTACAGTGCAGTCTGGTCCCAGAATTTCATCAATTTGACTTTGTATATGAGGCCCATTTAAGCTACCCAAGTCCATACTAATATTTATACTATATCCAATAAAAACCACATACAAGGCTACACATACCAAAGAGAATGTATGAAATGAGATGCTGCAGTTATATATATTTTGCTAAATGGGCACCTGTTCTTACATAGAGGCCCCTTAGTATATTTTGGCACACAGCTCGTTCAGCACTCATCTTCCATAAGAATAACTCCTTAGCACCACCACTATAGGAAAAGAAGTAATTTTTCTCATATTTTGCCTCTGCCAAATGTGTCCATAGCCTACACCTAAACACAGAAGAGTCCCTCAAAATGCCTGAATACTATCACACTGCTCCACCCTTAGCATATGCAATGCAAAGTAGCCAAAGCATTGTACATAGGTGTTAGGAAGGCACAGGATAATTCAGTGGGAATAGTATTTGTATCCCTATGGTAGTACCTGTCATTGCAAGCATCCAATATCCTTTGTTAAAGGAGAAATAACACTTAATAATAACCCCCCGCACACACACGTTACTATGGCCAGAAACTCCTAATGGCGTCTATAAATTCTGCACTTTTGCCTTTACTCAAGAGATAACATCTTCAGTTAGTCTTGGATGCCATGTCCATGGAAGCAAACACAGCATGTGCTAGCAGGACCACATGTCCTCAAATTTTGATCTGTGTATGGGAAAAATCTAAACCCTTTTAGAACCAAAGGTGTGTGTTCAACACAGTGCGAAGCAATGCTTTGCACACCCCACAGATCTTAAATGCAATATGCAGTGATCAGTATTTGAGGCCATGTGACACTAGCAGTAACACAGGACACAATCCATGCCTACTGCACATGGTAATGATAACCCTTTAAGGACCAGAAGGATGTTCAAGGCATACCTGTGTTGTTCATACCCTCTGGTAGAAAATATTTAAGTAGGCTTATGCTTCAATTTGAAAACACATCTAGCAACCGACTAAAAAAAAAAACAGGTCAGGCTCCAAAGGTATCGCCCATTGAAACCAGTGTCATCTTCCCATTCAATTCAATGGGTTAGGCATTAAGATGCACTAAGGGACCCACTCTAATGGGTGAAAATATGCACCCAGTTTTTTTATTCTCAGAGTTCCTAACACATGTTTAATCCTGCTGACTCATAAATTGAAAGGGGAAAATGTGGATGTATTAATATGAGGCCCTAAGCTCCATATCAGTGCATCCAAAGTACTCACAAAATGTGTCAAATGTTAGTAGAATGAATCCTATGAGTGCCAGTGGGGTATGCAACGCATTGCACAGCATTGCATACCCCACTGACACTCTCAGGGTTAATCTGACTAAGTTAACAAGATCTCATGAAAATAAACACTTACTTGTAATTCTGATGTCCAGTGGGGTCTTTAACACCCTGGTCAGCTACTGTCTGTCTTTTTCTGTCATCCTCTATCTTCCTTCTTCTTCCTATTCATCTTCTTCTGTCTTCTGCTGCTTCCAAGAGATGTCCCTGTAAAAAAATAAATAAAGTCGTTATTAAAATGTGCTCGTAAAAAGATATGCAGTCGTTAAATCTGTGCCGGCAGTCCAATCCGAAAAATAATTATGTGCCCAATGCGAATAAAAGTTTTTTTCTTGTGGGTCCAGCTGGAACAGGATTCTCTCTTGGTTCCCTCCAAGGTGGCGGCGTGGGTGGATGCTGATCAGAGAGTGATCTCTGATGCTTTGCATCTTACAGTCCCAAACACTGTGAGGTTGTGGAGGACACTCTCTTCTTCTCTGGGACTCCTTAGATGCCCATCCCCTCTCCTCTTCTTAACTAGTAACTCAGCCTTCCTCCCCCCGGTTATCATGGTGGAGCCTTTTGTAGAGTGCTTCCGACCGAGGTGCACTTTCCTAGGCTGCGGGACGTTGTGCGGGATGGCAGGCTCATACCCCTTCCGGCACTGTTGGGAGAAAGGTTTGCCATCGATCTGTGCCTTTATTCTACTCCTATTTACATAATTTTGTTCAATCTCTGGCTACTGGTCCCCTACAGTCTCCGTCTAGGACTCCCTTGGAAGACCTCTGTCTTATGACCAATCCGCAGAGGGGATTGGTCTCTATTCTCCCTAAGCTCCTGCTTTCCCTCATGCGCTCCTCCAAGCCACATTTTATTTGCTCTTGGGAGGTGGACTGCAATACCGTGTTGTCAGACCAGCAGTCCCTCCTTGCTCACAAATGCTCCATGTCCTCCGGAATTCAGGAGAACACTTATAAGATCTTAACCAGATGGTATAGAGTGTCTGCTCTCTTGCATCAGCTTTACCCGGCGGTGCCGGATACCTCATGGCGATGCAGGTCCTAGCATGGGGGACTTCCTCCACATCTGGTGGTCTTGTCCAAAATCAAATTCATTCTGGCGCAATGTGGTTGAGACAATTAGGGAGATGGCTGATCCTTTGATTCCTGTGGACCCAATGACCCTCTTACTGCACAACACAACTCACCCTATACATAGGTATATTCACTCACTTAGTGTGCACTTGCTCAATGCCGCCAAAGTATTACTCCCCAGATACTGGAAACAAACTTACTCTCCCACATATAAGGATTGGATAGCCTCTGTTGAGTCAATACGCTCGGCGGAGGATTTGATACTCACGGCTGAGGGCTGGACTTGATGGACGCATGTCTTTTTTCAGCCTTATCTACTATGTTATCTACTATGTTACAAAGGGTTTGTGCATGCCACCCATTGGTTTCATTGGGATGAGTCCTGCGGGGGGATTCCTTTTGACAGAGGTTGGCACGGGGTCAGACCTGAGTAATTTCATCTAATTGTTTCTTGGCATCCGACTGAGATTCTACTTTTCTCTTCTTCTCCTTTCTGTTCTTTTTTTTTTTTTTGGCCAATGCTGGAGTATTGGACACGTACCCCCCCTTGCGGATTGCTTGTCTACGGTGCGGGGTGTCTTGTGATGTGATTATGTACTTCCCCTGGCTTTGGGCTTAAAGGGTTAGTAAACCCCCCAAAAAACTGTTTGCGAATTGATAGGAATAGTAAAAAACATGTAATGCCCTTATTCCCATCTCTCAAACAGTTATGGTTTGAGAGATGTAAGAAAATAAAGACCTCCTCTCCCTCCCCTTTCTGCCTGACGAGCTGTTAAGCTGTCAGAGGCAGAATCTGGTCGACCCACTTTAGGCGGCTCTTCAGGAGTGCTGACATCGGCATATCTAACTATAATTACTTCATCAGTATGGTCTACAACATGTGCCTGGCTTGCAAGCACACATTATAGACCATTCCGATGAAGTAATCATAGTTAGATATCTTGATGACAGCGCTCCTGAAGAGCCGCCGTCTGGTCCCGGAAGCAGGATCTCATGACGTCCGCTATCTAGCAGACACATGAGACGGGAGTGGGAGCGGAGGTCTTTATTTTCTTACCATTAACCATTATGGTTTGAGAGATGGGAATAAGGGCATTACATGTTTCTAATCCATTCATACTACTTGCCAAATATTCTGACAGGTTGATTGTTAGCAGTCGGCTCCATTTTCTTGTGATGTTAATTAGGGTAGGTTAAATTGCTGAACAGCAACCTGGATTGAACTTGGCCACCCCTGCTTTAAGCAATCCACATCTTTAGATACATAGCAATGTTGATACTTCCTAAAAGGATGGTATAATCACTGGAATATGTGTCTAGTACACCCTCTGATCCTAGAGATCCATGTCTCATATACACATGTATACATATGTATATAATTTTATGTTGGTATAAAGTGCAATAAAATATTTTGATATTGAAAAAAAAACATTTTTTGATATTGATTTTTTATCTTAAAGTAGTAGTAATGTTTCTAAATAACTTAACCTTCCATCATTCATCAACATTTTTCTACCATGCAGAGCTTTATTACAATGCTATATGGTGACTAGTTCATGGATAATTAAATTATAAAGTACAAGCTGAAAGGCCATTTACACAGGCCACAGTTCCACCTCTGTAGGCATGAGCAATACAGAGTGGCCGCGCCGCGGCTGATACGGAGCAAAGCGCTCCGAATTCAGACCTGAGTCCTCTCTGTGCATCTGTAGTCTGAATTCGGAGAGCCCCACTCCGTAACAGCCATGGCGCAGGCAATCTGTACTGAGCATAACTAAAGCGTACGCAGCTGTCTCTACTGCACATGACGGCTTCTGACAAACCTTAGCGAATTATTATATAGGATTCCCTTTCTATCTCTTTTACCTACCTAACACTGCCTCCACTTAGATCTGGAGTCCTGTCATCGGACCAGACAGATCACAGAAAGGGACAAATGAAGGATGGCAGGTTTTTCCTTATGCTAACAGACGATTGTCCCTCATTGCAATACACTCGGACAGTCTTACTGCTATAAGGAGAGGTACCATTACAAAGGTAAAAGAGGTGGAAAGAGGACACTTTATAATTGAATTACACATGAACTAGACATTGTATATCATTGTAATAAACTCTGCATAGTAGAAAAATGTTGATGAGTGATCAAAGTTTAAGTTATTTAGAAACATTACTATCCCTTTAAAGTGGCACAGTTACTTTGTAACAACTATGTGATTTTTTAAAATGCTTTCAAAAGCAAACTATATTTATGATAGGTATTTTTAGTTAAAACAATAGTTTATAAGATATTTATATTTATTTAATTACATTTATTTAATTGCCACTTAGTGCAAGTCCTCCAGGCATGCCAGGAGGACTCAAATATTCCACAGCTCTGCATTACCAACAGCCTCTTCCTTCCAGGAAGTGCTAGCATAAACTGATAAATAACTACAGCTCAATATGTCAGAATGTATTGTTTGAAATTAAAAATGACTAATAAATATGGGTGCTTTTTGACAATTTTCAAAATTACCTGTTTTTTACAGTTCCATCTAACAGTTATTCACATTTTATTTAATTATGTCTAAGAACTACTAGACTGCTCATCAATGTGATACTGCTTGGCATAGAAGATATTCAGTACCAACACAGAGCCCAGTGTAATAGGACATCACTCCATTGCCTGCTCCTTGGACTTGGAGCTATGGCAGTAGGAATAAATGGTTCTTAATTAACTGAACAAATCATCTACATGATACAGCATTCATGGCTATCTATTTACAGTATTTGTTAGAATAGTGGGCAACCCCCTCAAAAATTTTAAATTTCAATTTGAGAAAAACATCTGAATATGAGGTCCCTGTATGTTTGTGTCCATCCCTCCCTTTCTCTCTCTGTGTATACTGCTGGAGGGTGGCATGTTTGAATCTAAATCATGTTTCATTGATCGCCTGTCCTTGTCTTTTCAGGGCCTACCAGGTCCTGCCTTCCAATATGCAGACACACAATATACAAACAGATGTGATGTGTCACTTTCTTATTCACGTCTGGTTGTACTATTGGAAGACAAGACCTGACGGGAACTGAAATTACAGAGAGGTATTCAGGGAAGTGGGTGGAAATTTCAACTATGAAACATGCTACATGGATATTTTATTGAGCTGCCCACCAGATGGATGGGCAGTCTAATTAAAAGATGACCGCAAATATAAGGCAAACTTATTTTTTAGATAAAATGCCTTTTACAACCTTGCTTTATATTTGAAAATTAAGCCCCAAGTGGGTAAAAAATCCTTCCTGACAGCAGAAATATTTTTGGATTAACATCCTATCTGCATTTAAACCTACAGTCACAATTCTTGTTATTGTTCTGAACCAGAAGAGTATAGAATACATTTCTGAAAGCATCTACAGTATCTGCAAACACAGCCTCCTGAGTTACAGGATCCCATAACCTTATTTCCCTTTCTGTAAAAAACATTGACTTTGTTTTAGTAAAAACACATTTAAGCTAGTCTTATTGGATGATACCTTGTTTTTTGCTCAGCTCTTTGATTAAATAGTTCACCAGAAAGAAATTTACAATGGCCTTGAAGATATTTGAAAATTGTAGTTATATCTCCCCTTAGAAATATCTAATCTAAATGAATCCAGTTTGGCTAAAATCTTCAAATCACTTCATAAGTTTTGTTGCATACATTTGGACTTTTTCCAGTTCTATGATATCTTTTTTAAGAACTGGTGCCCCAAAATTGTATTCCACCATATTTTAGATGAGGCATTACCATCCTATATAATAATTCGCTAAGGATGTTTGTCAGACGCCGTCATGCGCAGTAGAGACAGCTGCGCGAGCTGCAGTCATGCACAGTAGAGACTGCGGTTGATACGGAGTGGGGTGCTCTGATTTCAGACTGGAGTCCTCTCTGTGCACTTTCCTGGGACTGCTTGGTCCCAGGAAGGTGCGCAGAGAGGACTACGGTCTGAATTTGGAGCTCCCCGCTCCGTATCAGCCGCGGCATGTTCGGGCAGTTAGTACTGCACATGACTGCAGTGCGTCCACTGACAAGAGAGGATCCGGCCACCAGCAGTCTGGTTCAATCCCAAAAGTAGATTTAAAAAAATGGAATAGACATGCAGCTTGATGTATGGATAGCTTCTACATATGCCTCAAAGAGTAAAAATATGACTGCTACGTAAGCCTCAAACAGTAAATACCGGTGTGAAGAACCTCTCCCATCTGTTTGTCCTGTAAGACCACTATGGCTTCTCCCAGCTGTATCCTCAACTGACCCCTACATGTCGCTATTGCTATAAGCATTCTGGATAATCCATTGCAATCTGCTTAATATGGGGTTACCCCTTCAGCCAAATAAAACGTGAAATAGGTCTTGTTGGAAGTTCTTCCTGCAAACCCTCACTCCGATTGTGCAAGACCTATTTCACGTCTTATTGGGCTGAAGGGGTATCCCCATATTCAGCAGACTGCATTGGATTATCCAGAGTGCTTATCTCAATAATAACCTGTAGTGGTCAATTGAGGATACAGATAGGAGAAGCCAGAAGCCACGGTGGTCCAAGTCACACGACTGGTGAAACTCACGGAAGAGGTACTTTAAACTAGTATTTACCATTTGAGGCTGGCTCCAAAACAGACTGACAGCACAAGCGCACGTCCTATGCCATCTGCTCAACTCGCCAGCTTGCACAGTATGTCTGGCGATGTGCCTTTGCCAGTTGGGGAAGCATATTGTCCTTCCTGCCCTTCGGTCTTCTCCCACTTTGTCAATCACCACCCATTCAATAATGTTCATTATACTGTCACCTCACTGCTCCTCCTGTCCTACCTGGACAAATGTATGCATGCTGTAAGATCCCCTATTTTGGGTGATAACTGTAGGGTATTTAATACATGAAGGATGTATGTGTGCTGTAAAAACCCTGATTTGATGTGGGATATATACTGCAGAGTCCCTATTATATTTGTGATAAATATACTGTATGGACCCATATATTTGTGTATTGCCCCCAGTGACATCTCTCAAACCTTTATGGTTTGAGAGATATTCAGTCTCAAAGTTCCCCCCTCTGTCCCCTTTCCCTGAAGTCAGCGTTGTAGCTGACTGCAGGGGAAGCCTGTCCTACGATCATCCGGCAGCTCTGCAGCAGAGCCGAGATTGCGTTAATAAAAAAGAAATCATTCACTTAAAAGGTCTTCTACGTGTGCTTTAGAGCCGAGATCTCATTAATAAAAAAGGAATAATTCACTTAAAAGGTCTTCTATGTGTGCTTGGTTTGCAAGCACACGTAGAAGACCTTTTGAGTGAATGATTTATTTTTTATTAATGTGATCTCGGCTCTGCTGCAGAGCCACTGGATGATCGTAGGACAGGCTTCCCCTGCAGTCAGCTACAACGCTAACTTCAGGGAAAGGAGAGGGAGGGGGAACTTTGCGAGGGAATATCTCTCAAACCATAAAGGTTTGAGAACTGTCACTGGGGGCAATTCATTACTTTTTGTTATTACTACAATATTGGGATTAGTAATTTTTAAGTATTACTATCCCTTTAAAGATTTGTGTTGGATCCTTGCTGGAGGACGGTGTCTACTGTATGAGCTTTCTGCTGCAAGACTGTTACTTTGCTGATATGTCTCTCTGGAGCTATCAGGCCGATGCTTTATAATGGCCACAGTAGGACGTGTATTTCAAGTTCCTTTTTGTGTAGTGGGATGTTCAAAATCAGTCTCTCCATACTCTTGTGTCTCCAGTGCTGTGTGAGCCTCTCCCCATCCACCAGAAGTGGGACTTCCTCACTCACACATGCTGTCTGTACTGCTGCTTCCTGTATCTGCCATGCCCAGACCCGCAAGGAGACTATCTCACTGGCACTCAAAGGGTTAACCCATACACTGCCAGAATGGCAATGCAAACAATCAGATCACTTTATCTCATAGACTGGCAAGCAAAGAAAATGATCTCAGTGACTCATATACCTCAGGCTGGCAATACTGGAACTGTGAACTTCGACAGCAGAGGCTATCAGACTTTAGTGCATGTGACGAACACCCACATTAACATATAAACACACCCACATGAATACAACAATAGCTCATTATCTTGCATTAACATATGAAAATGAGGCATTGTCAATGTGATCAGTGCAAAATTATAAACCTGTCAAAGGCCTGGTGGATTGAATGGGATATGACGGCAAAGACACTTTTTATTAGTATTTATATAGAACCTTTCTCCCAGTGGGACTCAAAGCAATTTCAGCACACGCTCTTGGAATTAACCAAACCGGCAGCTGAATAATAGATGTCATTATTACCCAATCAATGCTACTCCTTTATCAACCTCGGAACGATGAAGAGCTGAGAGCTGACACCTGCCAGGATTCCAACCTGCAACCTTGAGGTTTGAAGGGGTGCCATAATCAGGGAATTTACCACTGAGCTATCTCATCAGCTTTTATCATACTACTGATGTGCCTTAAACAAAGATCCAACGCATCACCATCCAGAGCCTTTGTCAAACTTTAGTGCATCAAGGCATAGGTCTCTTCTTGTGTCTTCACAGCTTGCATTCTAGAGCCACTCAGCCAATAAAGGTATAACTTTTACTCTACCAGTCTCCTGCTATAGATATTGAAGGCTGTGGTGAAAGAAGCTTTTGTAAAAGGTGCAATGATTTATTCTGGTCTACTTACACCATCTGCTGGCTATTGTTATAATTACCAGGTTTCCCATCAAGTATTTTAAAGTGGTAACATTTTCTTTTTTCTAACTCTTTAAATACCAGGGATCATGCAATGCATTGCACCTGAAACTGGCTTTTCCATAGATTGCTTTATTTTCTATTTCTTAGAACATTGAGTGTTCAGAATTTTTAACTTATCTTTTAGTATATAAGAGATTTCTGTACACACATCTGTTGTGTGTGACTATTTGTACCCTTAGGAACTTTCTCCCTTTATGTCAAATCTTTATGCTTTTATTTGTATTCTATTTTTATTCTAAAGTTCTCTACATTTGAATGGTACACCTCATATTGTTTATGATATTTTAATATATAAGTGCAACACCTTATGAATTACACTTACTACCAATTAATATGGTTTTAAATATAGTTAGTGGATGCAGTTCTCACAACTAATACGGTACAGTATAGCTTTGTTTCACTAACAATTTATTTAAAGCTCATCAACAAGTACACAAACATTGAAAGTCATATACAAATTTCAACCTCAATAATTATAATTGTGTAAAAATAAACACAAAAAGTAAATATAGTAAGCTTAATCCATTCATAATTTCCCCTAGAGCAATACATAATTGAGAAATGTTTCAGGATCGTAAACGGCAGCAATGTTAATGTTTTAATTTCTAATAGAAGAGTTTTTTGATAAACTAATATAGCTATATATAAAAGGAGGGATCGCAATGTGACCGACAAGCTTTGTCCAAAGCTAAACAAACCCAAGGGGGGCAGTAAGGAGGAATTATGCATATCTCCTGTATACGCCTGTACCATTGGTATATTGAATGGGCAGAGATTTTCACAGACGTGGACAGGGGGGGCCACTCCTGTGAAAATCTTTGCAAGGACTTCACCCTCCATCATAGCCCAAGATGAAAAGATCAGTGCTAAGACACCAGATAAATCGATCCAAAATCTGCCAACTTGCAGTGGACTCACGTGGCAGATTATGGTCCATTCCCTCAGCATGGTTTTACAAAAAAACAATGGCCCACATTCCCCAGAGGTTTGCGAGCTACTTTATACGGCAGAGGGGAGACCAGCTCAATGGCAGTGGGTGCTTCGAATCACCGATTCTATCAGGCTGCCTTTGGTCTTTAGACATTGGAATCCTTAATATTCAATCTATGAGTATGGTTTCATGCTTACAGGAACCTGTACAAGAACTAAATAACATCAATTAGGACATCATTGGCTTATGTGAGACTCGTAAAAAAGATTTAGTAAAATTAAAGATGATCACTGGTTATGCTATAAAGGAACCAATGATGGATGATGTGGTGGAATCAGATTCTTGATTACCAAAAGACTGACAGACTCAGTTGTAAAAGTAGAAAGTATTTCTGAAGGAATCACTTCCTGTGCTATCAAACTAAACAGTTATTATGTTCTTTAAATCATTGTCCGTACATATGCCTCTACAAGTAGCCACAGTAATGATGAAGTCAAAGGAATATATGATGATTTATTACACCTTATCACGGTGCCCGTGATTGCTTGTTTTTCCTGTCAGTCAGTAATGGGTGCTTCCCATTTGTTGCCTGTGGTTAGCCCGCCCAGTATTGCCTATATAGACTGGGCTCCTGCACCCTTTCACTGCCCTTTCGTGGTGTTTCTATGCCAGTGCAACACCTGTCTGTGGATTCCAGTGTACTTCCTTGGCCTGTCTGACTTCTCTCCTGTTCCTGCGCCTGTGTACCGACCCGGATAGCCTGACTACGCTCTTGTATTGTTCTTGTGTACCGTTCCTGCCTGGCTGACGTTCCTGCTCCCGTATCCGACTCGGTTTGGCTGACGTTCCTGCTCTGGTATCCTGACCCGGCCTGGCTGACGTTCCTGTTCCTGGATCCCGACTTGGCTGTGTTCTGCTTTGACTCTGGTCGCCTCGGCGACATTCTGACTTCCGGTGCCTTCCAGGTTTGGCACCGCTGCCCACAGGCTTGCCTTGCCTCCGTGATTGCACTGGTATTCAGTAGTTGGTTTGCTCCACTCAGTCACCGGTTGCTAGTGCTGCCTCCATTATAGCACCGGTAGGGCCTTTGTGTTTGTCCAGTACGTGGTACTGGTTAGCTTCACTATGACCTTCCAGTCGCAAGAGTTGCCTCCGTGATTCCACTTGTATTCAGCAGTTGGTTTGCTCCACTCAGTCACCGGTTGCTAGTGCTGCCTCCGTTATAGCACCGGTAGGGCCTTCGTGTTTGCCCAGTACGTGGTACTGGTTCACTCCACTCTGTCCTTCCAGTCGCAAGTGTTGCGTCCGTGATTGCGCTGGTATACCATAGTTGGTTTGCTCCACTCAGACACCGGTTGCTAGTGCTGCCTCCGTTATAGCACTGGTAGGGCCTCCATATTTGTCCAGTACATGGTACTGGTTCACTCCACTCTGTCCTTCTAGTCGAAAATGTTGCCTCCATGATTGCGCTGATATACAGTAATTGGTTTGCTCCACTCTGACACCGGTTGCTAGTGCCGCCTCCGTTATAACACTGGTAGGGCCTCCATATTTGTCCAGTACGTGGTACTGGTTCTCTCCACTCTGTCCTTCCAGTAGCAAGTGTTGCCTCCGTGATTGCGCTGGTATACAGTAATTGGTTTTCTCCACTCTGACACCGGTTGCTAGTGCTGCCTTCGTTATAGCACCGGTAGGGCCTCCATGTTGCTCAGTTTATGGCACTGGTTCGCTCCACTCTGAACCTCCAGTCGCATGTGTTGCCTCCGTGAATGCGCTGGTATACAGTAGTTGGTTGCTCCACTCCATCTAACCGGCTGCTTTGCTACCTCCGTTATAGCACCGGTAGGGCCTCCGCTACACAGTGTCGCACCAGTCATAGGCTGCCTTACCCGGTATTTGGTAAGGCCGGTAGAGCCTCCTCAGTTCCTTGTTGTACCAGATTAGGCTGCCTTACCCGTTATTTTGGTAAGGCCGGTAGAGCCTCCTCTGTTCCTTGCTGTACCAGTTTAGGCTGCCTTGTCTGGTATTTTGGTGAGGCCGGTAGAGCCTATATATGTGTACATTGTATACTATATTACTTGAACCTGTCGTGTGTCTGTAACATATGTTGATGTTCAGGACCTGTGAGGGTTCTTTATTATTTTTTCAATAAAGCTGTGTTTTTATCTTAACTCTGTGTCTGTGAGTCAAACAAACCGTGACACACCTCTATAAACAGGACAATTACTACAACAGATTTATAATGGGAGATTTCAATGCAAGAATTGGTAAGATCCAAAATGGTGAAAAATCATTTGGACAATTGGAAAAAGAGACAGTAGAGACAACCAACTGATCAAGTTTGCAGAAGAACATCATTTATACATCATGAATTCATTCTACAGAAAAAAAAGCCCAGAGAAAACGGACATGGAAAGACCCTAATGGTAATACAAGTGAAATTGACTTCATACTTTCAAATAGTAAAATGATATTCACTCATGTCTTAAAATGAAAATTGACTGCAAGAAAGAAAGAAAATGATCAAGTCAACAAATGTAAAGATCCACTCTAGCCAGATATTGAGAAATCATAAGAATTTTGGGTTAGCACTGTATAATTGCTTCAGTGTGCTGCAAGACATTCCAGACACAGGCATTACAACCCGCAATGAAAAATGTAGTGAGACTATAGTAGATACTGCACCTGCCTTTACACCTGCTGTAATACAAGAAAAAAAACTCTGAATATCAAAAGAAACAGTTGCCATGAAGAAAAAGTAATGAGAATTGAAGCAAAATGATAATATTCGAAACAGGGTAGAATCTGTAGAAATATGCAAAACCATAAGTAATCACATTAAAGAAAATATGCGCATGTTTAATGTTGATCTTGTCAAAAGGACACTGAAAGAAAATCAAGGACTTCATAAAACAAAACAAAAGATGGCCACACATAGGAGCAAAATATTTGCATGAAAGCTTGAAGATGGTACAACAGCAAAAACACAACAAATACTAAAATGAGTGGAATATTTTTTCAAATCTTTATAAGAATAAAGGACAAAAACTGAATGCAGTGCCAAAGGCTGAAGCTATGCCAGATGTTTTGGTAAAAGAAGTAGAAGCTGCAATTTTTGCCACTAATTGGATGGGGAGGAGTGTGAGTGCTTTAAGTGTTTTTTAAGAACAGTATTGGTTATGGATAGGCTGACCAGACCTCACCTTTAACCAGGGACACATAGGAAACATGCATAATTCAGGACTGCGCTGAAATTAAAGCAGCGCTGCAGTATGCATTTTTCACGCGTGTCCCTGGTTAAAGGTGAGGTCTGGTCACCCTAGTTATGGAACTTGAGACATAAAGAGGACATGCCATATGCTATATAATATTATTTATTTGGTCCAGACTTGTTTAAGAATGTTGTAGCACACAATTGCCTCCTTCTATTTTATCATAAGCTCAAGAAAAAGATTTGACTTATCGTGTTATTTTCATGAAGGGTGCCACCATGCTGTCTCTTCCACCCTCTTCACCAGCTGTCGACTACCACCCACAAGCCACATTCTCATTCTTCTCTCAACTTGGATTGAGGCTGAGTGGGAAGTCTGAGAGGACACACACCAACACCTTTGACAGTGAACTTTGTACATTGAGAGAAGGGGGAGCCTGTATTTCTGTATTCGTGTTACAGCTCCAATCAAAACACAAAGAGAAGAGCAAGTATGCTCCATGAGTTACCACACTATTGTAACTAAAAGAAAACACACCTACATGGCTACTCACATATAAACATTAAATAGCTTCAATTTGTCAAAGTCTCCTTGTAGGAGCCTATCTGGATCACAGCCACACAGGAGATTCTCCACTCTATTCAAGGCTTGCCACCCAGCTCACATCTCCAATCAGCTCTGGCTCTTTGACAAAGCAGGCAGAATAGTAGGTCAGTACCATTGAATACAGGGCTGAGCTGAGGAAGACTGCAAGCCCTGAATAGACAGAAAAATCTCTTATGGCTTACAGGGCTAGGTAGAAAATCATTTAAGGGGCTGTGTTAAAAAAAAACATTCAAGTCATTGGGAATTCTACATAATACATCAGCCTTACACTGTTAGAAAATACTGTAAGTAGGAAAAGTAACAGCTTTTGATCTGCAGATCTGTTTAGCTCTTTTTGCTTTAGGAAATCGGGGATTTAAAGTGTTACCCTTCTAATGCAAGACACACGTCATAACTGCTGAAGACATCATATATAACTTTAGATACAGAACATTTTTTGTATGAGATATGTTGCATGGTTTAATTCCCATGCTTTTAAATACCACATATAGTAGGAATACTCTTGCCTGCATTGTCAAAGGCATTCATTTATACCCTCCTCTCTCCTACATCGCACTTCGTAGTAGTACTAACCTTAGAGATCACTGAGAACACATTCAGAAAGAGCAAGAGTTTCATGCCTCTGTATGTTCACTCACCGAGGTTGGTGTGCTGAGTAGAACTGACCTAATTCTGCAATAAACAAACTGCAACATAGGGGACAAATATATCTTCCCTTTGATTTAAATTAGGCTTTTAACCCACTGAATTCTAGAGAGGTCTGAAATGTGTAGCCTGTCTAGCATTAAAGGGGGATAAAGGCTTCATATAAATCATTTGGGAAAAGGGACATTTTTATTTGCCTACTATGGTGCAGTTGGTTTATTGAAGAAAATACTTCAGTTCTGCTCAGTAATCACTCTGGTCATTACATCAGGCTTCAGAACTTGCACCACAGAAATTCATTGTCAGAGATGAACTCCTATTACACACACATTGTAATGTGTTGTGTACCACTCTGGTTGTTGTCTCCAATGCTGCCCTCAGAAATCATGGTGCCCAAGACAAGGGAAACTGGCAGGGCTCCCATTTATTTAGAGTCCTTACCTCTTTGACCTGCATAACTATTGTCCTATCCCTTATATTACCATGGTTTTAGAAGGCACTACTTATTATAGAGTAAAAAGGCACTTTGGCATGAGAAAGGCCTGAACCATAAACATGTCACTGCCATAGTACAATTTTATCCTAGGAAGGACTGACCACAAACATACAGTACCACTGCCTTAGTACACGTTTGATCATTGGAAAGAGGTGGCCCACAAACACGCCACTACTAATAGAACACTTTGGTCCTAGGACTGACCCACAAACATGACACTGCCATTAGTACACTTTGGTTCTTGTAAGGACTAACCCACACAAAAATACCACTGCAATGAGTACACTTTGGCATTAGGAAGGACTGACCCATAAACAGATTATTACCACTACCAATTATCAGTTCCATGTTGCACTGGCAATTGACACTGAAATGGCAAGATGGGTCTGCAACAGCTGGCATATTTACAGACTTAACTTTTTAAGAGCACACAGCTTTGCTCCAATTCTGGTTTAAACCATTGAGTGACAAAAGCAGAGAGATGTCCTGATGTAGAGGGAACACAGTAAATGCTGCCCTAGACGTTTCCATATTTTTAACCACGAGAAGTTATTTCTGGTGTGTCTTACTTACTGGAGTCGTGTCTTTCCCTTCCCTTTCCATCATGCTCCCCCTCAGGTACCATCAGCCATCACACATGAAGTTCTGCCTGCCAGCTAATTAGAGAGGAGCATGACATAACACACCTCTCTCATTGGCTGGTGGTGCTGCCAATGAACATCATCAACCCATTCAAGTCAGCCTATGAGATGTCTTCATATGCTGAGATGGGCTGCCATTCACAGTATAGATGGACAAATATCCAAATAAAACGGTAAGTCCCAGGCAATCCAGGAAAAATGGTCACCTTAGCCATAGGGTTTGTGAATTTGTGGAACCGGGTACATTGCACCCTTCACACCTGCCCAAAACCGGTCTTGATCCAGAGAGGCTCCTACTTAGGAACTATAACATGCAGACACTACTCAATATTTAGATGTGATTAGCCATTTAGCTATGTTTTCTTTTTATTACAATAAAGTACAGAGGGGTACACTCACTCTGCTCTTTGTATTTTGCATGAAGCTGCACCTGTCACACAAGAGTTAAAAGGACAGTAATGTTCCATATCAAGTACTTCTGGTTTTCTGGCTATAGTTTGAGAGATAGTCACATTCAAAGTTCTCCCCTTCCTCCCGTTCTCCTGTCATCAGCGCTGCACTGACAGAGGAGATCCTGGTTACTGGAAAATAATCACTTCATTGGAAAGGTCTACAAAATGTGCCTGGTTTGCAAGCACACTTTGTAGACCGTTCCAATTAAGTAATTATTTTTTAAATAACGCCATTTCAGCTCTGATAAAGAGCCTCCTCATGTTGGCCGACACAGATCTCCTTCTGTCAGCTTTACAACTGACATCAGGAGAAGGGGAACTTTAGTGGAGGATATCTCTCAAATCATAGTGGTTTGAGAGATAGGATTTGTGGCATATAGTTTATTTTTTTAACCTCTACAAAACTATAAGCATTTTTTACGGGACATTACTGTCCCTTTAAACCAAATTGTGAACAACACTGTGGGCTCTTAAAAAGACACACAGGCACTTTATTTTCAATGAGTCTTGCTGTTCTCTCTGCATTGATCACTCAAAATCTGAATGTAGAGAGCATGGCTAGCGCAGACTACCTTGTTGGATTAAAAACAAATTGAAACAGAAATGTTACTAAAAGTTCAATATTCATAAACTAAACAATTATAAATAGTGGGGGTGATACAAAAAATACACTGAAAACTAACATCTATGGCAGTGTTTCTCAACCAGTGTGCGTGGCACTTTGGTGTGCCACGGACATCAAATTAGGGTGCCCTAAGTTTTCTATGAAGACTAACAAAAATCGACTTTTAAATAAAGATTTATAGAAATTGTTATGCAAAATATATTTAGTTTTGTTATTATGATTATAAAACATAATAATAACTATATATTTATATATTGTACCCTTCTTATGCCCTTGATAAAGTACATTAGGTGTGCCCCGAATGTTCTAGATTACGTGATAGGGGTGCCCCAAACAAAAAAAGATTGAGAACCACTGATCTATGGTAATACATCTATTAATTACGTACAATTAAACTAAGGAGACAGGCCCACTTTAAAAGGTTGGGGGTTGATGTGTTTATATCAGTACTAGAATTGAAGGCCTATGCGCACGGGCTAAAGTGCCACCCAGTGGCCTCAGCTGCTGCCCCGGAGAGGGGAGCGGAGACAGGAGGTGGGCTGTTCAGAGTTCCCTGCTCCGGATCAGCTGTACCCCCACTTGGACTGGAGGCCGGAGCATTTGGCTAGTCTCTACTGTGCATGTGCATTTTATGCACACACACAGAGAGCGATACATCCTAGCAAATTATATTATATAATATGTTGAGTGGGAGGTAAGAAGGTGCATGCCACTGTGTTCCACCTATCCCTTGTTCACACTTTTTGTATTGTATCCCATGTACTGAGGCTAAAATGAATATATACTCGTCTCATGCAATGGTATAGTGCACTCTAGGGTAAAGATATACTAAGGTGAGAGAAGTCTCCAATTGAGGTAAATCTCTCCAATTATTATATTACTAGTTGAAAAGCCCGTTACACGGGCCACAGTGCCACAGCCAGCCGGTCGCGGGGCAGTCATGCGCAGTAAAGACCAGTAAAGTAAAGCCCAGCTCTGTATCAGCCACGACGCGAGCAGTCTCTACTGCGCATGATTGTGGCGTTACACACGTTTTAGCGAATTATTATATAGGATTTTACAAAACTACTTTTTTGGGACAGAGAGGTGTTTTAGTGAATAAGATCCAAAGAGTAATACAGTATAGAATCTATGTATTATGGTATATATAACAAATGTATGAAGGTCCACACTGGGTAGTTATGGGTTAATATCTAGAAGTAAAGTTTTTATTGCATTGTGGAGACAATGATCACAGTTCTCAACTAGGTGTAGAGCAGCATGTTTTTTATACCTGTATAAAATGTTACAGAACAAAGAAATATCCACACATGGTTATTTTAAAAAGTTACAAGCAAATTATGCAAACAATGAATTATTCTGTGGAAAAACAACCTCCACCATATCTCTCGGTCATGGTCACACATCCTTCAAGACTATCTCATCAGTCCCCTCCACTACCTCTATACTTCTAGAATGCAAAAAACATGTTGTTCAAACTTCTTGACACTGACTGCCATTAACCCTTTGTATGCCTAAACCAATTCCCCAACTTACCCTATAGGCCCATTTGTCCCAGCTACCACATTTTCTTACACAATGGTCACTTCTCCCCTCCCACACATCTGTTTCACCACATTCCTATCCTAACTTGTCCTTGAGCTAGACTGCAGCATCCATCCCAGCTCTGTGCCAAAATCCTCACGTATTATGTCTCATGTATTAATGTATTTTGCTGTGGTCCTGCATAAAAATGCTGGTCTCATCCAATATCACATGATTATTTTGTTGGTGTATTTTACTGCTGTTTTCACATACTGGTGCAGTCTCCAGTTGGACATGCTTTCTGCTATTGCCATGTGGCAGACTGTCAGTGTCATGTAATGGTGTATTTTCTGTCTCAGGTAACTGTGGCTCTTTCAAACCAACCTGGTGAAAATATTTTACAGTTGGCCCACTCTCTCGCTTCTAATAGAATCTGAGATGATTGCACTTTGTGAGAACCAACCCTACCAACCCCAATGGTAGTCTCACTTTTTAGACTCGCTCAATAACATGGGGACTCTGTATCCCTACAAAATTCTACAGCCCCAGGCTTTTTGGGACTCATACATCCTTGCCATAAAGATTATAGTTTAAAAATAATGAATTACATTGGGTCACATACTGTGAAGTGTAAGGTCAGCGGTGCAATGAGGCTCACTCACATGATTACACAGAGCTTACAATCTATAATCTGTGACCCATGATTGCAAGTTTTATGGCATAGTAAAGGAGGTGCTCTAAGAAAAGTATTTTGGGTGATATAATATAAGGCTGGACACAAGAATGTTCTTTTCAACAGGTCTTAAGTATTAGCTATCACTGAGTGATCCACCAGGGGAGCATAATGACATGAACAACTTCAAGCTGAAAAGATTTGAGTATGTAGGGTTTCCCATTATGAGTAGAGACCATTTTCTGTGAAGAAGTTCCTTGTAGGCGGGTGGCCAAAGCTGGAGTGAAGATGAGAAATCAACTTGGCTTTGCAAGCCAACAAATACTGAGGTGGGAGAATAGGGACAGGTGAGAAAGAGTATGTGTTTTGCCACTACAGGAACCAGGCCAGAAGGTGATGTGGAAAGAGAAACATGAAAAAAAGAGCACAGTGGACCTACAAGTGTTTCAGCCTTTTGACTGGTCACAGGTACTCTAGGTTCTTGTGGTCTGTAAAAATGAGGAATGGATGAGTAGCCCCTTCTAGCAGATGTTGCCATTCATCTAAGGCAACCTTAATAGCCAGTTATTCATAATCAGATACACAGCTGTTGTCTTCTGCAGAGGACAATTTGTGCAAGATAAAGGGAACTGGATAAAGCGGCTTTTAGGATCAGTTTGTTGATCAAATTATAGCTCGGATACATCCCCTTTTACACCATATACTACAGCAGCATTTGGACAGTGGAATATAGGAGCCTCGGTAAAGCATTTCTTGACTTTATAAAAGTTTGAGGAGCCCAATAAGATGAAATTTTCTTACTGGTCAGCTGGGTATGTGGAAGCACCATCTTAGAAAATCTTTTTATTTATTGAGTGTGACTGAGTGAGTGCAAAGGAGTGCTAGAGGGTGATTTTGATTGAGTGCATGAGTGAGTGCCTGTGTGTGAGTCAGTGTGAAGGAGAGGAGTGGAGGCTGGAGGGAGAGATGGCAGGGAGAGGAGAGATGGCAAGGAGAGGAGGCTGGAGGGAGAGGAGAGATGGCAGGCAGAGGAGTGGCGGCTGGAGGGAAAGGAGAAATGGCAGGGAGAGGAGTGGAACTGGAGGGAGACCCCAACACACAGTGTGCCCTCAAGGCGGTCTGGCAGACGGGCAGCATCTGACCCCTCATGCCTCCCCTTGGCAAAAAGGGAAGTGATTTCCAATTATAATGAAACATCCCTTCCTTGGTTAGATGGTGTCTGTGTTTTTCACTATGGCTGCACACTGTGATTGGGTATCCAATGCACTGCAAAGCAATACAATGGACACCACTCTGGCACTCCACAGTCAATTGTGGTTCATGTCTGCTGCATCAGTACAACAAATACTCAGCTGTTGCTGATCTTCATTTTACCTGGGACTCATCAACATCAACATGTGGGTCAACCACAACTGATGCACAGGCAGATTGTTACCTACTTATGGGTTCATGCAGGTTCAGATTTGTAACACTGGGACAGTGTAGGGACAACAAAAGATGTTTCACAGATGACAATATGGCGATATGTATGCCAACAGACATCTGTGACAAATGCAAAACACACTAGCACAAGTGAATCAGGTAACCATCAATGAGTTTGTATCCCCCAAACTACATCTCAAGCATCCCAACACTGCTTGTGTTCTGATCCCTTCAGTGTGTCACATGTGATGTTGTATGCATCACTAGTGACATGTGATCAACATGGAACAATGAATGCTTCCAGAGCTGTGCTAAGATCAGGTAACATTCTGTACGTGTGTGTATTGATGTGTGGTTGGGGAAAAACAAACTCACACACACTGTGCTTCAGATTTATGGGAGTATACAACATGGTATTTGTATATATGACATTTCATGTGAACTGACATTCCAACACTTTGGAGAGGGATTGACTAAGCTGGACTTCTCCTGTTACTCACTTCTCCAATTCTTATGCTGTGCTATGGAGCCCAGGCAATAAGATTTCTCCAACTTTGGAGATGTTTGTCACTGCCTAGGCTCCATGGAATAACCTTGGAAGTGGACAAATGATATCCCTGGAGACATTATCACCTCTTTATCACACCTTAGTGACCCCACCCCCCGTTTTGGTTGATTGGTCTGTAATAGTCCCTATACCTTTTGTGGTGTTACATACGTATCTACCATTAAACAGGTTGGGAGCAGAGTTCACAGGAATGTGGCATAGTGAGTATGTGTAAGTTCTCACATATGTTGATGTTTCATTAACCCTCTGAATGCCAGAGGGCAAGCCAAGTGTTGTAAAGCAATACATAGTGTTGCCTCTTGGCATTTATAAGACTAAGCACAAGGCATAGACCTGTTAAGCATGACACAACATGACATTTGTAAACACAGTGTAGGTTTTAATGGTCATAGAAGTGGAAACATACAATTACAGGAAGAGGGGCAAGTGCATCACACACATCTCTTCTGCATCAGTGAGCCACTGGGTCCTTTGCAGATTAGTGACATGTGGAACTCTGTAGAGAAAGAGAAGTAAACAGATGTGAGAAAGTGAACAAATCACAGGTGGCTGAGGTGTGTCACATAGGGAATAACTGACACTGAGGGATATCACATTAGATGTCAGACACACCTGTTGCCATCCATTGCAAGGCATCTGGATCCACTCAATGTCCCGGGAATGTGACAGGCTGCATGATCCAGAGCGTTGTTGGATTTGCATTCAGCTTGCAAGAGGAAGTCCAGGAGGAACAGTCACTTCCGCAACACTCAGGTGCAGTGGCAGCTGTCCACCAGGAGATCATCATCCTGGGAATGGAGAGAAAACATGTAATATTGGAAAATGTGAAGCCATGTTGGTGATCTGGTGTTGTTAGCTTGAGGTGGGTGCATGATACTCACAGCCAACAAATTCCGTGATGACCCTGGCCCGTGTTTCTCCACCTCTGAGGGTATCACCCTCCAATGGCTGTGGCAGTGGTACCTCATCAAGGGGATCAGGGTGGATCAGCTAATAACCTGGTGTAAACAGCAAGATTATGCAAGATGTCACATGCAAGTGTGATTTCACAAACTCTAGAGGGGGCGTGCTGTAGGGCTCCACCAGATCTGTCCAGGGCAACGGAACAGAGTTTTCAGGAGGCCAAAGGTGTGTTCTATGACACCCCTTATCTGGCTTTAGGCATTGTGATATCATTGGTGTGCAAGTGTCTAAGAGTTAGCAGCAGGTGTGTGGAGCCAGTGAGTGCACCCATATCCTGCATCGCCTGGGAGATAGAAAACAATATATGGGAATGTAACACAGGAACCCCAGGTGTATCATGTTTGTGTTTAGGTTGGTACTCACCCAGCAGCCACCCTCCTGTTAGGGTCCCATCCTTAAAGTCCCTGTAGACAGAAGAGTGCCAGAGGATGTATGAATAGTGTGTGCTCCTGGGGAAGTTTGCACACACGTGTGATTCTGAGGTTGTTATCACATATCATCTGTACATTGATGGAATGTATATTCTTCCTATTGAGGTACAGATGGGGCTCACGTGAAGGAGCTCTCAATCTGATATGGGTACAGTTGATGGCTCCCATGATGCTAGGTAAACCTCCCCTTCTGTAGAAATCCTGCTTGACTGTCTGCCACTGCGCCTGCGTGATGGGGAAGTAAATGCAATTCATGGCCTCCCTCTTCAGAGTTAAGAACACCTCCCCCAACTCTCTGGAACATGCAGCCTGGGACATTCCAGAGCAATAGCCTTCAGTGGATTGAAAGCATCCAGATACCAGGAAATGAATGACACAAAGCAGTTTTTACATATCTGATAGGGCACGATTGGTCGTGGAAATGGGGTCAGTGTTGTCCTTCAGAACCTCATACAGGTTGATGATGCTCTGTGAGGTTAACCTATAATGGTAAATTACCTCCTCCTCCCCCATGCCAAAGAATGCAACCCTGGTCGGGTAAACCCTGAACCTTTGGGGCCATCTCCTTCTCGGTTGACCACCAGCTTCACATGGCACCTGGGGATTTGGGGTATATGGGATAGGCAACACAGGGGCTGGTGCCTCACCTGCTCCCCTACCTGGGGGGCGGTATTTGGTGGCGGTGTGACTGCATTTGGCTCCCTACCCCTCACTGGTTCCTGATTCCGCTGCCATCACAAGAAGTGCAATGGTAGCATAATTTGTTGTCAGGACACATAATAGGCCAACTGACAGCAATGGATAAGGAGGTTAGAAGGATAATTTGTATTTATATAGTGCCTTTCTCCCAGTAGGAATCAAAGCGCTTTCAACACACGCTCTCAGAATTAACCGAATCCACAGCTGAATAATAGATGTTATTATTACCCAATCAATATCTATCTCAGAAGGATGAAGGGCTAAGTTGACCCTCCTGGGATTAGAACCTGCAACCTGGAGGTTTGAACAGGATAGTAATAATATAATCTCTTAGACATCTCTAACATATATCCCAGTTGGGATATTCTCTTTTTCTAATTAGACTATTTCAATACCCTCATCAGTTTAGTTGCATGCTCCTTTCTTTTCCAGTTCAATAGGTCTTTCTTACAAAATGGAACCCAAAACTGTACTTTATATTCTAGAATCATGTGCATCCTATGACACTTTGTCCACCAATAATAAAGTGACCTAGTACCTTTCTTTTACAAAATCATCCCCATGTACCTTCAATGCTGTCCTACTCAAATTGGTGCCCAGATCACTATATCAATGCTATATGCTTATAAAACCATCCTTTTTCAAGACTTCCCAGGAACCTTGTACCAGGGGTGTAATCACAGGGGTGCAGTTGGACAGGGGACCCGCATCCATGGGGGCCCATTTGCCCCAAGGTCCAATAGGTTCCAGTTATGCCTCTGTGAAAATACTTTAGTGATAGGGAGCCAGGGCAAATGTTACCACTGGGGCCCTCCAACATACCTTCCAAGTGTCTTTTTTTTTTTTTAAGGGAAGACAGTTCCTCTTTGAGACCCAAATCCTTCTGTCCCTCTTTTCCACTGTGGGGTCCCTCTTTCTAGGAGATCTGAATGTGTAATATGTATATACATGTACCACATTGCTATACCTGGGAACTTTTAAAATTAGCTTATCCCAAGTTCTTGGAAAAAGTAAACCTTAAACAGTTTACTATAATATAGATCAGTGGTTGGCAACCTGGACTGTCTCAGGTTGTCCACCACTGACATAAATTCTAGGTGATAGGTCCTTGCTTTCGCTAATCCAGGGAGCTCCAAACAGTCCCCATTGAACCACTGCCATGCAATGTGATGTGTACTTGTATTTAAGAGAGATGTTTTCATATTTATCTGTATAACCATACCTGGGAACTCTCCGGATTTGCCCCGGAGACTCTGGTTCTGACAGAGATTTACCAGGTCTCCGGGGCAGAGGCTTATTCCTCCGGATGTGGGGAGTTTCTATTGAAACTCTACCCACTTACACTCTTTCTCCCGCTGTTCCTCCGTCCCCAGCCTTCTGTGTGACATTTTTAACCCTTTGAGTGCCAGAGTAGCACTCTGAAACTCAAAGGGTTAAGCACACCCCCCCCCGCTCGCATCAAGCCCCGTCCCTTTTGGACGCGATTAGCATCATTTTTGTCACCCCCTGCTGAACAGAGGACTCCCCTCCGGGTAGCCCTCAGGTGGAAGTTCCCAGGTATGTGTATAACATGCCTGAGGAAGAGACCTAAGGTCTTGAAAGCTTGCATTTAAATCTGCTTAGTTATCCAATAAAAGGTATCAAAAACTATATTTGCCTCCTGTATGCAACAATTTAGAGAGATCACTGTTTAAACACAAACATTAGGGGTTCTTCTCCCTCTGTATTCCTGGCATGTACAAATAGCACACATTTAGACACTAAAGAACAGTTAGTTAGGGCAGCACATATAGCAGGCAGACATGCACTAAAAATTCTTGGCACTGCCCCCCCAATCTAAAAACAAAAATGTCCCTCTTTGGCCATTTGAAATGTTCCTAGCAGTTTGTAATGGTGATAAGAAGACACAACACTCAGTGACACCTATCGCTTAGCTTGGTGTCTATTAAATATCATCGCTAAGCAAACGACACTGCCATATACTACGACTAAGAAGCCACTGACAGATACGCAATGCCCAACGCGCACAGCGTTCGTCAGCTGATTGTTCTTTATTATGATTGCTTTCAGCCGCTTCTCGACAAGTAAAGACGGAAGTGTATAACTATGCGAATCTTCCAGCCAATCAGCAACATACTTTTCACCGCGAACATAAATAGAGGAATGCATCACGTCTCGTGAATTATCGCGATCACGGAGTTGTTCAAGGCCTCACGGCTTGCTATTATATTTTCTTATAGCATGAGGGGGAGTTACAATTTTGGCTCGCTGTAGTGATACATACGCTCCATACATGCTTGTACTTTGTGATGATTTGAAACTTACAATAAAAATATTTCCAATGTTAAAGATGGCCGCTGGGATGGTCACCATCTTATGACGTTAGAAACGCTTTTGAAATCGCTAGAGGGAAAAAGGTGTCCGGTAGTAGTAGTTGTGGCAGAATGTCAACTGTACCGGCTAAAAGGAAATCTGATGGGTCAAAACTGTCACAAGGACGGCAGGATCATCACCGACATTATGTGGATGGATCCATCATGAGGATCAAGATGGAGAATTTTCTGTGAGCTAAATGGCAGGGTATAATGTATGTTACTGGGTTGGAGCTGTATGCATGCTTCGCAAGCGCATACCTCCCAAATGTCCCTCTTTGAGACCCAAATCACTCTGTTCCTCTTTCCCAAACTGGTGTCCCTCTTTTCAGGAGATCAGACTCAATGGTGTATATCATTAGTCCACAGCAATACAACTCACATTAATGTTTATTTACGCTTTAGTATATTTGTTTATAAATGAGTCTGTGTAAATAAAATAGTTTGGTGTTGCTCTAGACCATTCAGTTACAAAAACAGGTGTTAATAGTTCATGAAATAACCTAGAAATTCTTCGTAATGCCCTGCCCACCAGTCACACCCACAGCAACACCACCTAAAAAAGTGTTATTCTTTGGCTATTTCAAATGTTGGGAGGTATGTGTATGTATATTCTATGGCAATTTGCCCCTTCTTTATACTGCATCTGTTCCCTGGTGGCCAGCTAAGGACAATATTGTTTTAAAGGAGCAGTAATGTCCCAGAAAAAAATATTTAGCATTTTGTAGTGCTTAAAAAGTTGAATTGAATGTCAGACCACTATGGTATGACAGATATATGCATTCAAAGTTCCCCGTCCCTCCCTTTTCCTGACATCAGTGCTGTGCTGACAGCAGGGAAATCCTGTCCAGGGACCAACTAGTGTCTCTGCAGTAGAGTCGCAACCTCATTATTTAAAAAGAATTACTTCATTGGAAAGGTCTACAAAGTGTACCTAGTTTGCAAGCAAACTTTGTGGATCATTCCAATGAAGTCACTAGTTTTAAATAACGAGATTGTGGCTCTGCTGAAGAGCCACCTCGTGTTGGTCGACATGGATCTCCTGCTGTCAGCTTTACAGCTGACAGCAGGAAATGTCAAAATTTGACAGTGAGTATCTCTCAAACCATAGTAGTTTGAGAGAGGGTTTTTTTTGTTTTTTTTTTTGCATTCAGTTCAGCTTTTTAAGCACTACGAAATTCTAAATATTTTTTCTGGGGCATTACTGTCGCTTTAAGTGGTGTTCCTGGAGGCGAGAGCTAGTGAGCGGTGCATTTTGACATCTTATGACATTGAATAAATTGATTTAAATCAAGACTAAAGTATCTTATTTACACAGACTAATCATAAGCAAATATACTGACATTTAACCCTCTGAGTGCTGGAGGGGGGATCCAACTCTGCTACTCGAAAGGTTGAATATTAATGTGAACTTTATTGCTGTTGAGCAACGTGATACTCTTACATACAAACTACATTCTAACCTACCAAATAAATAAATGAGACATCAGGGTAGGAAAAGGGACACTTGGGATGTATGTAGCGATCTGCTACCTAGCATACACTTCATCTGTACTTTAATAGGTGTAGTGTCTCTTTTTTTTTTTTTTTTTGCTCTTGCCTTAAAGGGATAGTAATACTTAAAAATTACTAATCCCTATATTACAGTTATGTTAAAAAGAAATGAATTGCCCCCAGTGTCCTCTCTCAGACCTTTATGGTTTAAGAGATTATCGTTCCTAAAGTCCCTCCCCACTTCCCTGAAGTCAGCGTTGTAGCTGACTGAAGGGAAATCTGGTCTTATGATCATCGGGCGGCTTAGCAGCAGAGCCGAGATTGCATTAATTAAAAAAAAAAATATATATCACTTAAACTGTCTTCTACATGTGCTTGCAAACCAAGCACATGTAGAAGACCGTTTCAGTGAAAGATTTATTTTTTATGAATGCGATCTTGGCTGTGCTGTAGAGCTGCCTGATGATCGTAAGACCGGATTTCCCTTCAGTCAGCTACAACGCTGACTTTGCGGAAAGGGGGGGAGGGGGGAACTTTAGTAGCTATAAAGGTTTGCGAGATGACACTGGGGGCAATTCATTTCTTTTTAGCATGACTGCAATATAGGGATTAGTAATTTTTAAGGATTACTATCCTTTTAAAAAAAGCACATCAGCATTTTGTACCTTTTTCAGCATAGAAGGGAGTGCAAACTCTATTGGACTTATTCTACAGTTAACAGAGACAGTAAACACGGGCACATGAATGATCACAGACAGGCTGTGATGAGATTTTCTTTACAGAACAGAAAAATGTCATGCAAAGAAAATTCCCCTGTATATGATTTCTGTGCACACCTTTTTTGCTTTGGTATATACATTTGTATTGAGAGTATCTATATTTTGCGAAATATATATATTTGCAGGGCTATATGTGTGTGTTAGCAGAATTTTAGAAACTCGTCTAAGCAATCTATGCATACTTTTATATAGTGAGTAACATTTATTAATCTTTTTCACTGGTAAAATGAGGGGTATATGTGTTTTAGTTGAATGCTGTATACCTCTTGCCACTTGACCTGTTAGATATGTGTTCTTTTCAAATTACCTATTATCCTGATTGTGTGTGTCACTTAACTTCTGCTACTTCCTCCTTCTTTTTCCTACTTCATCCAGTTTTTCTTTCTCCACTTCTTTCCTCTTCTCCTCTCTTGCAGTACTTAAATACATTTCTGTTTATTCAGACCTCATATCAAATGTCAAATTATTTATTAGCCATATGTAAAAAGGGAGATAAACGTTTGTTCTCCCTGATGGATTTATCACACTATCTAATCAAATATATATATAATACTAGTGTAAAAGCCCATGTACATGGGCCAAAGTGCATAAACATCAGGTGTACTACAGCAGAACTACACCTGCCAGCATTCTGTGTTTTCGGGCAGTGTCTACTGCATATGACTGCATCGGCTTCGTTTGGGCAGTCTCTACTGCTCGTGACTGCATCAGACAAACATACATCTGGCCTATTATATTATAGGATACTCCAGTAGAAATTGGGCACTTGCGACACTTAAAAGTGTTAGTTTATTCCACATGAACTATCAAAGTTTTGGTCCGGTAAGGTTTTTTTTAATCAATTTCGTACTGAACCGTAGCATTTAGAGTGAACTAATACTTGTCCTATGAGTGCCTGATTTCTACTGGATTGTACTTTGCCTTCAGAGAACCTTGGCCTGGTGTTTTAATGGAAGTGGGTGTGCTTGTATACTCCCAGATAGAAATATATTGTTCTGCTTCATGGTAATATATTGGAAGCTGCTCAAGCAGTTTTTATTATTCTGCTGTCTTGTGCCATTACAGAGGAGAAACAGATTTTCATAACTGTGCCCTCTCAGAAAGTCAAACAAAATACCCGGAGCATCTGTTCATCATATTCAGATGTACTGTACAGTCTAATAAGGCCTTTGTCAGTGAGGTGTGGTGCAGTTGACCTGTGTAGGCACTGAGATCAAGGGGCCCTATGCCCAAGTTGCCATCAAATACTTGGGTAGTTTGCTGACTTCCATGTGGAGTTGACATGTTTGGTGTTTTGGGGCTAGGGTTGCCATCCAGCTGGTATTTTACCAGCAGGTTGGTAAAAATTGTCTTCTTTCCAATGTTAAGTCTATGGAGGGAATGCCTTGGCCGGTATTTTTTTTGAAGAAAAGGTGGAAACCCTATTTGGGGCTTTGCTTTCATTGTGTGTTGGTGGGATCATACTGAGGCGGTTACCATGCCATAGGACAAGTAAATATAAACTGAGTGGTCAATTTATTATGTACACCTACCTTGCTCAAGTAAATAAACACTTGATCAGCACCAGGCTATATAAAGCAGGTAGTAAAATGCAAAGGTATAGTGAATATATGCATTTCTGCAAGAGTATGGTTGAACAGTGGGACCAGAACATGTCTGAAAGTGATATGGACGTTAACGAGATATGATTGTGTAAATATCGTGGACACTACCTCTTGCTGTGTTGGTTCTGCGCAGTCGTGTTGAGTGTACCATGAATGATCCGTTAACCAAGCTTGTTGGTGTAAGAGGTCACAGTGGGTTGCAAGAATTGAGCTTTCTAACATGTGGTTAATAATCCATTAAATGGCAGCACAGTGCAAGGGAGCATACTGGCATGCATGGTGCTGGAAATTTCCATTAGTCTGTGCCTAGTATATAATAATAAAATTACCAGTTTGCTGGTTTTCTATCCATTTTACATTGGATGGATTGAAAATGTTTCTGCTAGTAATCTTTTTTTCCCACTCACTGAACATAATTGAAATATTACAATCTGGGCATGCACATTGCTTTGGATCATATAACATACAGGGTATAGGAACAGACCCCTAATTACACCCACCCCGTCCACCAAAAATAAGCTGATAAGGCTAAAGTTGGCACAGAAACAATGACATTTGACACATAAGGAGTTGAAAAACTTCACCTGGCCAATGTATCCTGATAAAATGTGATGTACAATAATAGCAGTTCCATGCTATGGCAACAGCCAGTATGGCAGGGTGGTGGTATCATGAATATTTACATGGTTCAACTTAATACAACCATACAGGTAGAGCTACGTCTGAATGACATTCTGGCAGGTCAGTACATCCGTTAGTGTTCACAATTTCTGTCATGTAGTGTTTACTTCCAGAAGGGCAAATCGCCTTATTGCTAGAAGTGTATTGTTGAGGAATTATCCCAAAAACACGAGGGTGATGTTAACATATATCATTGACTTGTGCACTCACCAGATATCAATCTAAATGAGCATTTGTTGGATGAGGTGGTATGATCTGTTTGTGTCAGGGATCTACAGCCATCCAGTCTGAGGCAAAATCAGGTGTGATTAAGGTATGGGCTGTTATCCTATTGAAAGGCCTTTGGCACCCTGTGGAGTCCATGCCTCAATGACTGTAAGCTGTCCTTAGAGCTAAACATGGGTCTGTTGGGTAGAGCTACAGAATTAACTGTCCACTCCATGTATATGCATTATTATTTCTTTATTTGCTTATTACACATTCTTCATATCACCCTGTGCACAAAAGGGTGTCACTGAAGACATTGTTTAGTAAATAAGCATATCCCTGTGTTTTTGAATTCATACTGTTATAGCTTTTGCTACAGGACTGGCATTACTGTAAGTTGTAACTCTTTCTTCTTTTTTTATTATTTAAGGACATACGACCTATGTGAGGTTTTTCCTGGTCCCCACTTAAATATGATTGTTGGAGCTAATGGAACAGGAAAGTCTAGTATTGTTTGTGCCATATGTCTGGGACTAGCTGGGAAGACCTCTTTCATTGGCCGTGCAGATAAGGTAAATATATATTTGCTAGTACCTTCTGGTTATTTTAAACATCAAGAGCCATATGAATATTGGGATGCATTTTTAAAGTAATAATAAGGGAGATGTCTAGTTTGCAAGATAGATCAGCATTACTGAAACTAGTGCCAAACTTTGTCCAATGCTGTGACCATAGATTAATAATCTGTGAAGAGAGTAAGATCCAGTAACAAAGTTGATGAGGCTGAAAAAATACATATCCATCAAGTCCAGCCTTTGATATATCACTGTTGCTGATCCAGAATAGGACAGTAAAAAAACCCTAAAAAACCCCCAAAACAACCCCTTGAAAAAAAAACAACAAAAAAAAAAAAACCGCACAACCTTATAGACTCCAAAAGGCAGTGTCATCTCCAGAATCAATATCCTATCTGCACTGAAACCAATTGTTATGTCTTATTGCTGTTATGTTCTAAAAAAGTATCAAATATATTTTCTCTGTGTCCTTACCATGGCAGGAAATCAGTGGGGTTAGCTCCGCCTTCCAGCTGGTAGGACCAATCAACAATCTTTTTAAAAGAGGCTCCTGGGAGAGAGGATTCAGTTTGTTTTGATCCTACCAAGCTGGTGGACGGACGCCGTTGGTCTCTTGCTTTCAGCGATCCCTTTTTTTATTATTTTGTCTATGCGTCCAGCCTGCAAATGCTGGATACATTTCTGGGAGTACTGCGGTCCTCATACCTATTGCAGCTCACATGGGACCAGGACTTGGAAGTCTGCCGCGTCTCTGCGTCTTTCCTGCCGGTTGCACCTCTCTCCCCTCTTCTGTTATACAGAGGACTCCTCGGGAAGTTGAGAGTCCTCTTCTAACCAAACAGGAAGTTAGGCTCAATGCGTTCCACGGGTGGAACGCACTTCCGGTGGACAACGTTTTGGCATTCCAGAGGCTTGAAAAACCTACAGCTTGGACGTGTGGCCCCCCTTTGAGGTGAGTGACCACCTGTTTCTATGCCATATTGATGCTTTTCTGTTCTGTTTTTGTATTGCTGCCATGTCCTCTGCTGCAAAATCATCCTCTGCAGACAAGCATAAGCTTGCATCAGACTCAGTGCCTCCTAAAGAAGACCAGCCTCCCACTAAGTCTAAGACTTGTGCAGGCTGTGATACCAAGCTTTCTGCCACTGATTCAGCCAAACTATGCGTGACTTGCTTGAAGAAAGTGGCCAACACAGAGATTCCTTCCCAATTTCAGGACTTCATGGGCTGGATGAGGTTTTCCATGCAGGAGTCCTCCAGGAAAAGGTACAGAGCACCTGACCCTGATGAAGGGACATCCACTATGCATGAATTGGAGGATGAAGGTAGTCTTATGGACTTAGACTCTGTCGCATCATCGGTTGAGGAAGGTGAGTTGACGGAGGAAAGAGGCTCCTTCAGTCTTGACAAGCTGGAAGGTTTCCTTAGGGCTGTGAAGAAGAGTCTGGGACTTTCTGATACCCACAAAGAACTCAACATCATGGACACTACTTTCATAGGCCACAAAAAGCCTTCACTTGTGTTTCCAGTGCACAGATCTATCCAGGACACCATCAAAAGTGAATGGGGCCTGACTGACAAAAGATCAGCTATGTGTAGACCTTTTGTTAGAATGTTTCCCTTTTCTGATGAAGATACTGCGTCTTGGACCTCTCCTCCCAAAATTGATGTGGTCATCACTCAGATCTCAAGAAGAACCACCATTCTTCTGGAGGATGGGGCTACTTTAAGAGATACCATGGACAAAAGAGCTGACAGTGCATTGAAAAAGCAATTCTCAACAATTGTGAATAATTTAAAATCAACAACTGCCCTAGCTTGCGTCTTCCGTACTCTTCAAATTTGGCTTACAGAATTAGAAGAAAAAATTGATTCATATGTGTCCCGCTCCAGGCTTCTAAAAGGGGTAGCTTCTATTAAGGGCGCCATTAACATTCAAGGATGCGTTGCATGAGTAGTTATCAAATTACTTGCTAGATCATCAGCCTTGTCAGTTGCAGCTCAAAGAGCTCTGTGGATCAGCGCATGGGAGGCGGATGCCTCTTCAAAAAAAACGACTAGTATCCTTGCCCTTTACAGGTCAAATGTTGTTCGGAGATAATCTTCAGGACATTATCAAGAGGTCTTTAGTAGGAAAGAGTACCACCTTGCTGCAAGATAGGAAAACTAGATCCTCCCCTTCCAGGTCTTCCAATTTTCGCAGGCAGTCCTTTCAGGAAGCAAGCAAATACAGGCCTGGCCAGAACTATGACCAGAAGAAAAGAGTTACTGTCCAAACTCCCAGAGGAGGAGCCAGAAGGGAATTCCCTAGAAAGGGTCAGTTCCCTAAAACCTCGCAATGAAGTGACCAGGGTCCCATCTCTATTCCCAGTTGGGGGCAGACTGGGACAGTTCCTGGATTCTTGGCGAGCAATCCAGCCTGACCAATGGGTTCTAAGGATAATAAAGATGGGATAGCCTTTGGAGTTTTGCACTGTCCCAGTGGACCTCACAAGTGACAAACAGGAGTCTCAGGTCCAAAGTTCTCCAAATGATCAAGAATCTTCTGACTGCCCAAGTCATAGAAGAAGTCTCTCTGGACCAGAAGGGTTCTGGGATTTATTCCATTCTTTTTCCTGTGAAGAAATCTTCAGGCAGTTTAAGAGTGATCCTAGACCTCAAATGGATCAACTCCTTCATCAAGACAAAGCGGTTCAAGATGGAGACCCCATCATCTGTGATTCAGGCAATTCCTCTTCAAGCATTTCTCACAAAGATAGATTTAAAGGCTGCTTATCATATCCATTATCTATCATCCCACAGAAAGTTCTTGAGATTTGCGATTACCAGTACAGGACTCTTCCGTTTGGGCTTGCCTCAGCCTCCAGGGTTTTTACAAAAGTTCTAGCCCGGGTCATGGCAGACCTAAAAAGACAAGGTATGAAGATAATACCATATCGCAATTACATTTTATTAATAGAAGAAACCAGAGGAAAAGGGCTTCTAAATGCAGAGGGCTGTCTTCAATTTCTATCACATCTGGGTTGGATCATCAACCACCTGAAAAGCCAGTTGATTCCATCCCAAAACTTGGTGTTCCTAGGTATCCAGTTCAACACCCAGCTAGGCCTAGACTGCCTATCCGAAGACGGGCAGGTCAGAATCAAATCCAGAGTGCAATCCTTTCTTCGGAAGAGACAACACTCATCAAGACTTCTCTGAGCTCCTAGGCAACCTATCAGCAGTTCGCATTGTTCCTTGGGCCAAGTTCCACATCTGGAAAACTCAGGACAACTTTCTCCAAAGCTGGAGAAAATATCCAGGAGATTTTTCCTAGATAATCCGGTTACAACATGCCACAAAAATAGAACTATCCTGGTGGCTCAAGTACCAGAACATAGGAAAAGGGAAAACTATGCTGGATCCCATATGGCACATAGTTACTTCAGATGCCAGCAGCACAGGATGGGGAGGCATTTACAAACAAAAAACAGTTCAGAGTCTCTGGACCCAGAAAGAAACAAAGCTTCATATTAACATTCTGGAACTAGAAATCATCTGGAGAACACTCAAGCACTTCAGCCCATACTTTTAAAGGATCAAGCGGTCTGGATCAGGTCAGACAATTCGACCTCGGTAAGCTACATCTCGCATCATGTGGGCACAAGAGGCCTCACCCTGAGTGCTCTAGCTTCAAAGATCCTAAATTGGGTACAGCTCAATTTAACTCCCCTATCAGCATCTCACCTATCAGGGGTACTAAACATCCAGGCAGACTTCCTCAGTCGTCAAATCCTGGATCCAGGAGAATGGTCCCTGAAAGAGAGTGTTTTTTAGACCATAGTTTCTATCATGGGCTATCCAGTTGTGGATGTGATGGCTTCGGAAAACAATACCAACTGTCATCTGTTTTACTCTCGATGGAGGAACCACAAAGCCCTCGGGCAGGATGCTCTCAAATTCCCCTGGATATTCCAGTTGGCCTAAATATACCCTCCAATTCCTCTCCTAGAAGTAGTAAGGAAGATCAGGAGGGACATAGCACAGATAATCCTGATTGCACCAGACTGGCCCAGGAAGATCTGGTATGCGGATCTAGTGAGGATTCCAATCTACCTCCTTATCCTCTTCCTTAAGTTCCAGAGTTAATGTCTCAGGGTCCAATCCTTCACTCCAATCCGACATTCTTGAAGCTGACTGCTTGGAGGCTGAGCGGAGATCACTCAGTCTGAAGAACATCTCATTAGAAGTCACAAATACTATCATCTTAGGGAGACGATCCACCTCCTCCAAGATTTTACTATAGCATTTGGACTACCTTTCACAAGTGGTGCCTTACGAAGCATTTTTCAAGAAAGGATATTTCCTTCAAGAGGGATTTCAGAAAGGGCTGAACCCTTGTTCGTTAAAAGTGCAACTCTCTGCCCTATCAGCAGTCTTAACCACTCCCTTTGTGGAAGAATACATCGTTAGAACATATATTACGGCTATTTCTAAAATCAAGCCTACTATCAGAGAAATCATTCCAGCCTGGAATCTTAACCTGGTTCTTACTCAGCTTGCATCCCATGAATCATTTGAGCCTCTTCAGTCAATAGCTTTAAAGAATTTGACCCTTAAGACTGCATTTCTAACTGCTATCACCTCAGCCAGAAGAGTCAGTGAGTTGCAGGCCCTTTCCTGTTTTTCTCCCTACACTGTGTTCCATCAGGACAAAGTGGTCCTTAGGATGAGACCATCCTTCAGATGCAAAGTTTCATCTTGGTCAGGAAATTGTTTTGCCTTCTTTCTGTCCTGACCCTAAACATCCTAAAGAAAAGACTTTCCATAATCTAGGTTTAGTCAGGTGTCTAAGTCCTTTCATAAATCAGAAGCCTTGTTTGTTCACTTTTTTTGGAAGGTTTAAGGGCTCTTCTACCTCTAAGCCTTCCATTTCTAGATGGATCAGAGATTGCATCAAATTGGCATATGTTTCTGCTGGTCAGGATCCTCCTTTAGGTATTAAAGCCCATTCCACTAGGTCAGTCTCCTCCTCTTGAGCTCAAAAGGCGGTTGCCTCGCCAGAAGAAATATGCAAAGCAGCAATCTGGTCCTCCCTGTCAACTTTTATCAGACACTACAAGCTTGATGTCCAGGCAACAGCTGATGCCAAGTGTGGCAGAAAAGTTTTACAGGCGATAGTGCCTGTTTAAGGTTTGGTATCCCTCCTTTGTTGCTACTGCTTGGGGAAATCCCCATTGATTTCCTGCCTTTGTAAGGACACAGAGGAAAAATGGAAATTTACTCACTGATTTTTTGTTTTCCTCTGTGTCCATCCACGGCACACCATCCATGCTTAATTGTTTTATGAGTATATGTTTATATCTTGGACAAAAGTCTAACTGAATCCTTTCTCCCAGGAGCCTCTTTTAAGAAGTTTGTTGATTGGTCCTACCAGCTGGAAGGCGGAGCTAACCCCATTGATTTCCTGCCGTGGACGGACACAGAGGAAAACAAAATATTGGTGAGTAAAGGTCCATTTTTTGGAAAGTGTGTGTGCAATGTTTGCAGTCACAGCCTCTTGAGGCAAATAACTTCACAACCTTGCTGCCCTTACTGTAAAAAAAACAAAAAATAAACACTTTTTCTCAAAAGTGTCTCATATCTTTTGGATGACACTTTGCTTATGTGCTCAGCTGTTTGAGTAAACATTTCTTTGTGTTGGCCTCAAATGCATTTGAAATTGTAATCATATTCCCCTCCTTAGATGTCTCTTCTCTAATGTAAACAAACCCAGTTTTTATAACTTAATATATTTTATTAGTTTTGTTACAGAACAGGCACCTAATACTACTCCATTTTGTAGATGAGGCCTTTAAAGGGGAACTAGCACCCCATACAAGTTTGGCTAATAATTAAGTAAATACAGCTTGAATAGTTGTTTACATTATTATTACTTTTTTATTTATTTATTTATTTTAAATTGGTGTAATGGCTAAAATTTAAATCTTTAAAAATGATCCACGACCTTACTTTTGGACAGACTGCAGGTACAGCTCTGCACCACAGTCTGTCACACTTCATCTACTCCCCTCCCACTTAGCTTCTCGATCCATCTTCCTCCAATGACGGAGGATTTCTGCTTGTAAGCTGGAGTGCTCTCTGGCCAATGAGAGCCCTCCAGCTTAAAAGGAAAAACATGCTCTCACTGGATGTAAGTTTGAAAACTCATTTCTAGAGAAATGAAATGAAGTTTTTTTTTTTTTTTAACAGGCTAAATATATACAGACAGAATGGTTTCTGAATAGTGTATTAACCATATACTGTCCAGTAAAGGGCAGAACCTCAGAAAATATATATCTGTATAAACTCATTGGTAATGCCTCCTCTAGAACACTGAGTACAGTCTTGGGCACCGGTTTTAAACAAGATAAATTATTAAACTGGAAAAATTGCAGAGAGACTGCTTTTTTTTTTTTTTTTACATTAGAGAAGAAGTTTGTGTTGACTACCATTTAAAAATATATTCAAAACTGAACAAGAAACAAGAGGTCACCCATTAAATGGTAAATAGTAATGTTTCATAATAAAAGCAGCTCTAATTAATCATCATAGTATTTGGACTTTGGAGAGTGTCATTTCAATTCTATCAGAGTTGTAGTTCAAGAGTAATTGAATGATAAAGTATCCCCCTCCCACCCCTTTTACTGATATAACCCTGCTCAGCTCAGAGCAGCAGGGAGTGTCCAAGTAGACTACAGAGAGGGACAATCTTCAATTAAGATAAGAGAAAAAGCTGAAAAACCTTTCAAGGGGGGGGCAGGGTTTTCATTGTTCTCACAGTAGAATATTGACCCTTGATGTGAGCTGTCTGGTCTATGGACTGGATTCCAAATCTGAGGAGTGGGGGCTTACACTAGGTAAAGGGGGCGGGAGGGGGAAACTTTATCGTTTAATTACTCTTGAACTACAACTCTCACAGTATTGAAATAACTCTCTATGGCTCAATTGCTATGAAGGTTAATTGGAGCTGCTGTTTTTGTGAAACATTACTATCACTATAAGACTAGAGGAAAGGTGTTTTTTGATGAAAGAGCTGGGATTTTTTTTTTCATATAGTAAAGGCAGTAAAGTTATGGAAATCTTTGCCTCTGGATGCTGTGTTTTGAACATAACTGTAGTAGTCAGGAAGGAATTTCTACACACTTGGGGCTGACCTGCAAATAGGGTTTATTTTAATTTTGCCTTCCTCTGGATCAGCAAGTGATGTCAAGAGCTGAACTTGATGGACACATGTCTTTTGTAGCCTCATCAGCTGTGTTACTGTGAATGTTTCTATGCTATAGCTGACCTAAGCTCCTTTAGTATACTTTGGTTTATTCCATCAGGTCCAGGTGGTTTATGAAGAATCCTTGAAACTTGTAACTGTAGTTGAAATATTTTTCAGTGGGATATGTGCCACCTATTGGTGAAAACTGCTCATGCTAGTCATGATTTGTTAATAACATTTATCTAGTACTTATCAGGGCTGGTGATTTTTGCTCTCAAGGGGAGTCTTAAAAACGGTGGTAACTTTAACAAAATAAGAGGAGCAATTAGCACAGTTGCCACCAGCTGACATTTGGGACAAGTGATATGCTCACTTGTGAATGACCTGCACTTTCAGGATTTTACAGAAAATGACCAAATATCATTCACACCTGAAATAGAAATACATTATACACCAAAACGTCTGTCACCAACTCCTGGGGTGGGGGAGGAATGTACCAAGGGTTGATTTCTTTGGCGATATCTGTTTATATGTATTGAGCACATTGCCTTGGCAATAGACAGGTGTCACCATATGCACTAAAAATTAAAGATTCAATGGGTGGATGCAGGGGTTGATACTTGTGCAATACCAGCCCTGGGGATTTTTTTTTTGTTTTGTTTTTTTACTGGCCTACTCGACGGTATTCTGTACTGTATGTATTAAAATCGTTTGCATGCCAGAGAGGTACGTAATGTATTGCTCAGCAAGTTGTTGTGCACCCCTCTGGCATTCAGCTGGTTACATTCAAGTCTAGAAACTCCCAACTCTCTTCCCCACTCTGTCCTCCTGCCCCCATCCTATTTCACCCCCCCCCCATCTATACCTACTGCCCACTTGGCAATGCATGAGCAAGCAAAGCTTCTGGGTCCTAAATAACAGCTTAAACATGCATTAACTTTGCTGTATTGTAAACTCTTGTTACCCCACTGTATACATTTCTAGAGAGGCATAAATGGTTGTTAACCCCTTAACCCACTGTATTCTGTAGAGCAGTGGTTCTCAACTCCTGTCCTCAGGACCCACTAACAGGCCAGAATTTGATGATTTCCTTTATTCTGTGATTAACACATTGCACAGGAATGTGTACCGCAATGAATAACCCCTTGTGTGCTAAAGAAGCATAATTCATCAGTAATTAAAACCTTTTATTCACCTTTCTGGCATACATGGGATCAACTTCTGATGAATTATGCCTTTCTAGCATGCAAGGGGTTAATTGGTGAGGTACACATTGCTATTCAATATGTTGTGCACCTATGAAGAATTCAGTGGGTTATCACAGAATAAAACATTGCTGTAAACCTATGTGGCATGCAAGAGGTTAATAACTGATAATTCATACCTCTTTAAAGCATATAGTATGTTAAAGGGTTAACAGATGATGATATATGCCTCTCTAGCAATGGGTACAGTTGGTTAATCTGAATTAAGTAATGTCATTTGAAACTGTTAAGTATTTAGGACCCAGAAGCTCTTCCTCTTCATCCTCTTCATCATGCACTGTAACAGTCTGTTACACATCCGCTGGACTGTGTGGCCCAGCAGTGAACTTGCATGAAAGGTGCCATTACCATCACAATGTTTTTTGTTCTTCATTCTATGTTGCGCTCCATTCCTTCTTTACCTTATCCTTGTTTCATGTCCCTTCAGCTCCTACTGTGTGTGCTACACATCCTACTTTAACACACGCCTAATTCTGATCATGTGAAGTCTTCTCACCCGCTGATATTTATGCTTCACATTTGCTTACATCGCCACACACACTTTGTAAGGCCCCATGATCAGAATTGGGAAGGTGTTAAAGCATGTTGTATAGCACACACACAGTAGGAGGTGAAGAGAGAATGGAGCCCAAAATACAATTAAGATACCAAGAAGGATTGTGATGATAATGGCACCTTTTCTTGTGTGTCCATATCCACATCTTTAGAGACTAATGGGATATATCAGCAACCCCCAGCTGGTGCAGGACCAAACTCAAAGGATAAAAAGAAACCCCTGCTTCCCATGGCAGTCATTTTTGGTCCTACATCAGCTGGGGTAGGGTGCATGGCAGTCTGCTTCTACCTCCTTTTTTTTCTTCTCCAAGCGGCTGCATCCTTGCTGCCTGTCCGGGAGATACTGACAAGGGGTAGCTGCTCTAGTCTGCCACCTGAATCTCCCTCTTTGCAAGTCAAGGTTAGGCAAGGATACCAGACGCATGCATCCGTGCCATCAGCGTGTGTTCCAAGCGTGGAACACACAGGGGAACAGACAGAGACAGCAGCTTCAGGAGAGTGCCAGCAACAGTTGCGGGATGGTGCAGGAGGACATAACCGGGGATCTGCTCTCTTCTGTCAGCATTAGAATTATGGGGAAAGGTAAGGTCTTCAAGCCAACCCCTTTTATCACTTTTGGATTTGATTGTTCGGCAGGGCCTCTGCATTCCATGGTGGAACATATACCCAGAGCCTAGCTTATTTAAAGGGTGCATTCAGCTTGTTTGCATGTGCAATGTTTTTTCCTCTTTTATGTTTAGCCTAGCATTAAAAGTTAAGTTTTAAATTATTTGTCAATTTTATAAGCAATATATCTTCCACCTCAAAAAATGTCCTTTCTAAGAATAAAGACAAGGATAACGACAATACTGATAAGGAGGATAAAACCCCCTCAAAAAATGAAGCCCTGTATGGGATGTGAAAATAAAATACCTGCATCAGACTCATCCAAGCTTTGTCCTGATTGTCTGAAAAGAGCCGTAAAATACAGATGTGACATCACAGTTCCAAGACTTTTTATCTTGAATGAAAAGCTCCATGCAAGAAATGTTTAGCTCTCTGAAAGCCTCTTCTTCTTCTAAAAAGAAGCACAGACTTGATGACCCTGAGGAATGTACATCTTCCAGAGCCCTGGATGCTGATGACAGTAGCCTGTTTGAAAATCTCTCTGACTACTCATCAGAGGAAGAGGCAGAAATAGTGGAGGAAAAATTAAGGTACATTTTAATATAGCAAAAATGGAGCCTTTCCTGAAGAACTGTTAGCACTGGAAGCTTATCTTCCAGCGGTGTGCGCCAGGTGCCTCAGTGCTCGTTTCGGCAGCCGGATCTAGGGCTGGCTGCTTTCTGCGATGCCTGCCTTCCACATCTGGCCAGCATCTGAGTGGGTGTTTGTCACGGGGGAATTCCTCCAGTGACGTAGTGTTCCATTCTTAAAGGGGACAGGTCCAATTATGTGCTTCACCTCCTGGCTTCTGGGGGGGTATATTTAGACTGCCGGATAAAGCGTTGGCATGGGCCAAATCCTTTATGGGAGACTGATAAGCTCATCATTTATAATTTTGCGGAATGTGTGGCCTCGTCTAAGCGGGTTTTTGATGTCCCAGCTCGCTCTTCCTCTTCAGCCAAAAACCTCATGACCATCCACCAGGGTAACCATAAGGTGGCTGAGTATGCTATCGAGTTCCATATGTTGGCAGCGGAGGTAGGCTGGAATACTGAAGCACTGGTAGCCACCGCCTTACAGGGCTATGCAATGCCATTAAGGACAAGATCGCAGCACATGAGCTGCCTGATTTGGACGAACTGATCTCATTTACCATCCTGATTGACACTTGAATCAGGGAGAGACCCTCCATTAAAGAACGTCTGTGGATGGCGCGGCCGCTTCTGGCTCCGACTTTTTTAATAACCCACCCATTCCTCCCATGCCTCCTAGTTTGGACATGGCTGGGGGGGGCCTATGCTGTTAAGTTTTACTCGTCTCTCGGTGGAAGAGGGGGCATTCCGCCAGTGGGATGGACTTTGTCTATACTGCGGTAAGCCTGGACTTGTGTTGCGCTCTTGTCCCGTCCACCCGGGAAACGCTAGCACCTAGGGGACAAACTCTAGGTGGTGTCGATCCGTCCCAAGAGGTTTTTCAGGGTAAACCTACTCTTGAGATCATTCTGTCCTGGGCCAATTCCTCAGTGGTAGCACCGGCTTTGATTCAGGGGCGGCGGGGTATTTCATTGATGCCAACTTTGCAGCCAAACACTCCATTCTGCTGCAGCCCTGCGCCTCCCCGCTGGCGATTGAGGCGATTGATGGTAGGCCTCCTACAACCTCCAAGTCACACATGAGACCATTTCGATTTCTCTTATGGTAGGGGTGCTTCACCGCGAGTCGCTCCAATTTCAGGTCAATCACTCTCCGCATTATGCAGTCATTCTTGGGTTTCCTTGGCTCCAGAAGCATAACCCTAGGTTTGATTGGCAATCTTGTGACATCTTGTCTTGGTCTCTCAATGTGCCGATTGTGTTTCCACCATCAGACCAGAGTGTTCGGCATGGCTTCTTCCTCCTCCTAACCTGAGGAGTATCATGCCTTCAGTGATGTATTTAACAAGGTGCAGGCCACTACCTTACCTCCTCACAGGCCGTACGATTGCATGATTAAATTGCTGTCAGGGGCCTTTCCTCCTACCCGCTGTTGGTGGTCATGGAGGATTATGTGGTGGAATCTCTTTCCAGAGGTATCATTTGAAAATCCACCTCCCTGGCTGGGGCAGGGTTGTTGTTTTTTGTTAACAAAAAACAGATGGAGAACTGCGGCCATGTATTGATTTCCGAGGTGTAAAGAATGCCTACCCCATTCCATTGATCACGGAATTTTTTGACCAACTGAGTGGTTCATCTGTCTTCACCAAGCATGCTCTTTCGCCTCAAGTTATAAGCCGTCGGATCAGAGGGGGCGATGAATGTAAGACAGAGTCTAATACCAGGAGTGGGCATTATGAATATCTGGTCATGCCCTTTTGGCTTTGCAACGCTCCTGCTGTCTTCCAGGAGTTCATTAACGATGTGTTGAGAGACTTGTTACAGTGGTCTGTGGTTGTCTATTTGCTTCACATTCTCATCCACTCCCCAAATCTGGAGCAACACCGCGCTGATGTTCCTAGGGTGTTACTACTCTTATGGGTCAATAGCCTGTTTTGCAAACTGGAAAAATGCGAATTCCACCAGTCCCAGGTAACCTTCCTGGATTACGTGATCTCCTCCAGGTTGGCTATGGACCCTCAGAAGCTGTCTTCAGTTCTCCTCCAATGGCCTCTTCCGGTGGGCCACAAGGCGATTCAGTGATTCTTGGGCTTTGCCATTTATTATCAGAAGTTTATAAATAAGCTCTTTACTATTGTCAAACCTCTTACGGATATGACACACAAAGGTGCTAATACTTCCGAGTGGTCTCCGAGCGCTCGTCAAGCTTTTGAAATACTTAAATCGGCATTTGCCGCTGCTCCTATTTTGAGACACCCTAATCCGAAGCTGCACTTCACATTGGAGGTTGATGTGTCTGAGATGGGAGTAGGCGCCCTCCTGTTTCAGCTGTCATCCCCGGGTGAGCGATTACTTCCTAGCGGGTTATTTCCCAGGAAATTATCAAAGTCAGAGACCTTGTATGAGATTGGGGACTGCAAACTGTTAGCCATTGTCCTGTCTCTGCTTGAGTTGGCGACTCTTACTTAAGGGAACTAGCATGCCTGTCCTCATCACAAAAACGTAACCTACCTGTTGGAAGCCAAACTCCTGTCTCCACGACAAGCAGGTGGGCTCTGTTCCTATCAAATTTCAACTATTTGGTTTTGTATCTGCCGGGTACCAAGAACATTAGGGCTGACGCCCTGTCTCTCCAGTTCGGCTTTAGATTTAAGGAGGATTGTAACCCCATGCCTGTAATCCCTCCTGATGGTGTTTTGGCCGCTATTTGCACTAGCATTACTTCTCCCTTGGGGGCGGAGATTTTGGCTTCTCAGAGGACTGCTCCAGCCGACAAGCCTAATGGGAGATGCTTTATGCCTGAACCCTCACGCGTCAAACTACTCGACCTATCACTCTTCCAAAGCAGCAGGTCACATTAGGAGAGAGCTCTTTTGGTCTGTATCTCGACACTTTTGGTGGCCTAGTATCAAACCTGATGTCTCTGCATTCGTAGCAGCTTGTCCTACATGCACTAAAACGAAGGTTCCACGACACCTCCCGCTGGGACTCTTTCACCCTGTTCCCTTAGTCTCACATATCTATTGATTTATTGTGGAATTACCGTTATCAGACGGGGACACAGTCATTCTTATGATTGTGGATCGATTATTCCAATTGGCTCACTTTTTACCTCTTAAAGAACTTCCTTTAGCTCCGTAATTGGCTGTTATTTTCACTAGAGAGGTTTTTCATCTCCATGGGGTTCCTAAGGTGACTGTGTCAGATCGAGGAAGCCAGTTTGTGTCACGCTTTTGGAGGGCTTTCTGTGCGCAGATGGGGATCCAGCTCTTTCTACTCCGCCTACCACCCTCAGTCTAATGGTATGGCAGAAAGATCGAATCAGGCACTGGAACAGTTCCTCTGTTGCTGTGTCTCGGACCGTCATGATAATTGGGTGAAACTGTTACCATGGGTAGAGTTTGCTCAGAATTATGCCATAGACTTGTCACACAGAACCCCTCGTTTCTGCTTCACTATGGTTTTCAGCCATCAGTCTTTTGAGGCACAAATATTCCACCTCTGGAGCAGCATTTAAGGGAACTCTGCTACACGTGGGTACGGTCCAGCGAACCCTACAACAGTCCACACAACGGCAAAAGAGGCAGGCTGATCGTAGACTGTTGCCGGCACCAGTGTTTCAGGTAGGGGAAAGAGTCTGGCTATCCATACAAAATTTGAACCTCCCAGCTACCTTATAAGAAACTGGCTCCTCGGTTCATTGGACCATTCCGGGTCCTTCGAAGAATCAATCCTGTCGCTTATGCCCTAGATCTCCAAGCCAATATGCATATTCACAATGTGTTCCATGTATCCTTACTTAAGCCCTTGGTCTGCAACCGTTATACCTCCGCTCCTGTCCATCCTGGTCCTGTTAGGGTTGCAGATCATGAGGCGTATGAAGTACAAAATATTCTAGGTTCTCGCAGAGTCCGAGGTCATCTGCAATATTTAGTGCACTGGAAGGGGTAGGGGGGGATATGGGCCTGAGGAGCATTCCTGGGTCTCTTCTAAAGATATGCATGCACCCATTCTCATTCGGAGATTTAATTCCCGCTTTCCTTCGAAGCCTCTGCCTTGGGGGAGAGGCTGTTGAGGGGGTGGCACTGTCAGCGATGGGCGCTTACCTTCCGGCGCTGTATGCCGGGAGCCTCAGTGCTCATTTTGGCAGCCGGTTCAGGGGCTGGCTGCTCACTGCGATGCTGGCCTTCCACAGCCAGCATCTGAGTGGGCTCTCTTCTGGGGGGAATTCCTCCATTGACATTGTGTTCCACTCTTAAAGGGGTCAGATCCAATTATGTGCTCCACCTCCTGGCTTCTAGGGGGGGTATATTTAGACTGCCTGGACACCACTTTAGTTGCCATTATCTGCTGGTCCAGTGCAGTCAGCGATTTTGGTTCCTATGTATGATCCTTGGCCTGTCCATCTGTTGCTTCCCGGTGTCCAGTTATTGTGGCTTGTCCGACTACCTGCATGGTTCTGACCTGTGGCTCTGGCTGACTACCTGCTCCGGTACTGACCCCTGGCTTGTCCGACTGCCCACTTAGTGTTACCTATGTCTCCGGCTCAGTACCTTCTCTGAAACTGACTGTAGACCTAGTCAGTCTGATTCTCCATTGGTTGCGACCTGTTCCATTGGAGGAACTTGGCTGTGTCCTAACCTTGGCATTGGCATTCCACTCCCTGTTGCATGCTGTTTCTGTAGCGAATGGCATGGTCCTATCCCCGGTTCGGGTGCGATTGCACAGTTACCTCCTATTGAGACCTTTCTGGAGAACTCTCCTATTCTTGGTAGGGGCTGCTTGCTTCCGGTCATGATCTTCACGTACTCTGAAGGGGTCGCCTGGTATTGCTCTTGTTTACATATGTCATATTCAGTAAAGGTAGTGTTTCATTTACTGTACTGTCTCCTTGTGCATTATTGGTTACTGTGACAGTAGAATGCAGAAGACTTTAGGACTAACTGAAGAGGCTAAGAAATAAGGAATACTGTACACCGCCTTCCTCAGTAAGAAAAAGAAAACCCCAATTTTTCCCGTCCATCACTCTAGAACTGATCTAGTCAAGGCAGAATGGAAAAAGGGTGACGAGTGTCAGCATCCAGAAGATCTCAGCGAACGTACTCCTTTACGGAGGAAGAGTCTTCTACATGGGTAACAATTCCCAAAATTGACGCGCCCAGTTAGCCAAGAAAACCATTATACCGATGGAGGACGGTTTCTCATTGAGACCCTATGGACCAAAGAATAGAAAGCACCCTCAAACAATTTTCCATACTAGGACAAAACATAAAAGCAGCCACAGCCTTGGTATGTGTATCTAGAACTATAAGAATATGGCTGTCTGAGCTTGAGGAAAAAATTGAATCTTCAGTGTCCAGAGCAAAATTGAAGAAGGAAGTGGCCCCTATAAAAGAAGCCATTGGTGATGCCTCCTGGGACATGATCAGATTGGCCTCAAGATCTTCCTCCCTTTCAATCGCAGCCAGAAGAGCACTTTGGGTCAGACCATGGGGGGCTGATCCATCTTAAAAATAAATAAACAAATAAACTGGTATTACCGTTTTCAGGATCTACACTGTTTGGAGACCAGTTAGAGTAAATCTTTAAAAAAAAGTCACAGGTGGGAAAAGCTCTTTTCTCCCACGGGACAGAAGAGGACCAGCATCCCCATCAAGGTTATCTTATAGGAATCATAGGTCCTTTTGTGAGTCAAGACCTTCCAATCCTCAAGGCCATATGATAAAAGAAAGCATAACTTTGTACAATATTCTAAAGGATCATTCAGAATATCTGGTTCAGAGGGTAACCAGTTTAAGAAAGAAACCTCATGAGGGGCCCAGGACCCTGCTTCTAGTTTCAGTCGGCTGGAGAATTTCCTACAAGTCTGGAAGAACTTGGCTACCTCGGACAAGTCGGTAATGCAAATACTAGAGGCAGGCTGTCCCTTGCAATTTGACTGTGTTCCTTAAAAAAATGTATTCACGACTTCAAAGATTCCGAAAGAGCCTGCCAGAACCAGGGAATTAAGAAAATCCATCCAAAACCTGGCCTCAACAGATTAATAGAGCTGTTACCTCAGCAGAAGAAAGAAGGCTTCTACTATCCTTGATCTAAAGTCCCTGAATCTATTCATTAAAACAAAAAGCTTCAAAATGGAGTATCATTGGTAATCCAGACAGTCCATCCTAAAACTTTTCAGCTCCAAGGATGTTTTCAAAAGTATTAGCAGCAGCACTGGAACCCCTGAAGCTGAAAGGGATTACAATAATCCACTACCTGGATGACCACCTCATAGTATCAGAATAAAGATTTGGAGCAGAATTCAATACAGAAACATCCCTACAACATCTTCAGGAATTGGCATGATTTATAAATTTTCAGAAAAGCCAGTTACATCCCTCTCACTGTCTGACTTTTCTGGAGATGACCCTTGATACTTGCAGAAACACTGTAACACACTCTCCCTCAAGAATGAGTGGAATAATCCACAGAGTCCAGCTTTTCCGAATGCACCAGATTCATACAGCCCACAAATACATGAAGATATTGGGCATATTGAACTCCTCCATTCAGATAGTTCCATGGGCAAAGATACACACAAGACAACACCTCTCAGAGGATACATCTTACTCCTTGAGTGAAAACCGAATTGACATGGTGGATGGATCCAAGAAATCTTTGAAACGGAACTCCTCTTCAAGACCTGCATTGGCAAACAATCTCGATAGTTGCAAATCTGACAGGTTGGGTAGGGTGCCGGAACAACATGTCCCTACAAGGAGTATGGTCCAACAGGAAAAGCTTCTGCACATATACATCTTTGAACTCAGGTCAGTATGCCTCTGTCCAAAGGGCCTAAAACCGTTTATCACAAACCAACCAGTTCAAATAATGTTGGACAGTATGGTAGCAGCCATCTACATAAAGAATCAAGGGGGGATAAGAAGCAGAGCCTTGGATCTGGAAGTTGAAAGAATACTGAGGTGGGCAGAGATGAATCTAGTGGTATTATCAGCCACCCACATAGCAGGGACTCTAAACCTCCAAACAGGTTACTTAAGCAGAAAGAGAGTGGACCCAGGGGAATAGTCACTCAACAAAGAAATCTACAGTCACATCATCAAGTGACAGGAGAAGCCAGTGATAGACTTGATGGCAACATGGGAAAACAAGAAATGCGACAACTTCTTTTCCAGAATAAGACATCCAATGGCTCTGGGGGTGGATGCCATGACAGTCATGGAATTTTCCCCTAGCGTGTGTGTGTGTGTGTATGTGTGTGTATGTGTATATATATATATATATATATATATATATATATATATATATATATATATTATAATGTGTGTGTGTGTGTGTGTGATAGATACTATAATATAATATTTCCTCCAATACCAATGATTCCGAGGGTACTGAGGAAAATCAGACACGAAGGGTCAATTTGTTATTCTCATTGCTCCAGACTGGCCAGGAAGAATCTGGTTTTCAGAATTGATTAACCTCGCAGTGGAGGATCCTTGGTCCCTTCCAAACAGGACAGATCTTCTGTCCCAGGATTCAGTTCTACACCAGAATCTGACCTTTTTGAGACTGATGGCTTGGAAGCTGAGATGAACTCATTAAGATCAAGAAGACTCTTAGAATCTGTTGCAAGTACACTTATGGCTGGCATCTCCACAATCTACTGCAGGAAATGGAAATTCTTTTTAAAATGGTGCAAAGATACAAACATCAGCTATCAAGACCACGCACATACTGAGCTTCCTACAAGATGGGTTTGAGATGGGACTTAGTCCATCATCACTGAAGGTACAACTCTAAACACTATCTTCCTGTTAGCAAGACAATTCGCAGATGAAGATTTAGTCAAAAGATACCTAAGAAGAGCCATAACTAAGGTTAGGCCAGGACTGAGAAGGATTGTTCCTCCATGGGACTTAAATATTGTTTTAAACCAGTTATCTTCATCACCCATGTTTGAACCCTTAGAAGAAGTTCCATTGGAAAATGCTTTACCATAAAAAAGTCTCTCACTGCTGTTAACTCTGCAAGAAGAGTATCAGAAATTCAAACCCTATCAGCAAAATCACCGTATATGGTCTTTCACCAGGACAAAATAGTATTGTCAAACATTCAGGTCAAAAGTAGTATCTGATTTCCATCTCAATCCGAACATAATCTTACCATCGTTTTGTCCAAAACCTAAAGGGGACAAAGAATAAAAACTGCATAAACTAGACCTTGTCAGATGTGTTTCAATCTATCTGAACAGAACTCAGAATTTCAGGAAAGATACCCTGTTTGTGCATTTCCAGGGAACGTTCAAATGGTCAGCAGCCTCAAAATCTTCCCTTTCAAGGTGGATAACCCAGTGTATCAGGTTTTCTTACTTGGAAGCAGGAAAATAGCCTACAAGAATTCTCGAAGCACATGCTACCTGGGCTTCAAGAGCCTTTGAATCACCTGAATAGATTTGCACAGCAGTGACATGGTATTCAATATCCACCTTCATTAAACATTACCATATTGATGTGTATGCCTTCTCAGAAGCAACATTTGGGAGGAAGTTCCTTGAGGCAGCAGTCCATTCAGGATCGATAATACCCTTCCATTTTTTTTTTCTTAATTTCTGTGTATATGTAAAGATCATGTGGATGGGCAGGCACATGATTATCAAGAATTTCTTTCTGAAGTTTACTGGGGCACTTTTTATCCCCACCCTGCTTTACTCTTGTTTTGGTAAATCCCATTAGTCTCTATCACCATGAATAGGGACACAGAAGAAAGGGAGACCTTTTTTTATACCGATCTATCCTTTTCTTCTGTGTCCTCCACTGAGCTCCCTGACTGAATGACAATAGATGACTGCCGGTGGAAGCAGGTGGCTTCCTTTTTATCCTTTAAGTTTGGTCCTACACCAGCTTTGGGCACTGATATACCCATTATCTCTATCGCCATGGAGGGACACAGAAGAAAAGGAAATATCAGTAAGAAAATATTTCTCCCTTTCATGCATGTTCGCTGCTGGACCACACTATCCAGTTGATGCCAGCTGTGCTGCTTGGCAAAGTCACGTCTGCTCATATCTTTAGACACACTATGCAAGCCCAACTGTGCTAAGCACCACTGGCTTTGTGCAGTGTGTCTGGAGAAGTGAGCAGATGTAAAGTTTGTGTGCGTGATGTATAGCAGTAGGGAAGTTAGAACCAGATTTTTGTATTTTTAGTTTTGTGTCAGCCCAATCATCCTTTCACTCCATATTCATTAACGTGAGACATGTTTGCTGATTTGATATTCTCTCTAACTTGGAGTGGAAGCAGAAAACAGCAGTAGTGGAAATTTGACTTCACTTGGAGGTCCTTTGGTCCTTTCACTCTATATTAAACCTTTTGAATTCCAGAGAGATATCCAGTGCATTCCTCTCAAAGTGGTTAAGGTGGTGGTGGTGGGGTTGTGACCATGGCTGTAGCTGCATCGAAATCTACAGGGATATTCTGACTTTTGGTGATTTTTATAGTTTTATAGAGCCTTAGAAAATAAGCAGAATAGTGCAAACCCTATCTCTCAAACTGCTATGGTTTGAGACAAATAGGGATTCAAAGTCCCTCCCCTTCTCCTGATGTCAGCTGTAATGCTGACAGCAGGAGAATCGAGTCGTACGACTCGAGGAGGCTGTGCAGCAGAGCCGAGATCGCGTTATCTATAAAGAATTCATTCGTTGGAAAGATCTACAAAGTGTGCCTGGTTTGCAAGCACACTTTGTAGACCTTTCCAATGAATGAATTCTTTATAGATAACGTGATCTCTGCTCTGCTGCAGAGCCGCCTGCTGGCCCCCAGACCGGAATCTCCTGCTGTCAGCTAGACGCTGAAGTCAATAGAAGGAGAGAGAGGGGGGCGAACTTTCAATGCCTATATCTCTCAAACCAAAAAGGTTTTATGGGACATTACAGTCCCTTTAAATATGCAAATTAGCAATTGGGGTAGACCTCTCTGTGCATATGTCATCAACACAAATAAAATGCAAGATCACCAAATTGGCCCCTTATTTAGCTTTAGTTATAAAACATTTGGACAAGATGCCCTAATCTGTTAAGCCGGAAGAGTAAGTCTTCACACTAAGCTTGTTATTGGTGTATCTTTATCTCTGAGTAGGAGGCTTCTCTGCCATTTCACTGGCATCTTCGCTGTCTCCTAATAATTGTCTAGCTCAAATCTTTCATATTTTTGTCCAGTCGTGTTGTAAGTAAAAAATGTTTCACTGTCGTCCAATACAGGTCACTGGTACTCTGGGAGGCGTAAGTCCCCTTTAATAGGCAGGAACAATTATGCAAATAATTTGCAGGGGGCGGAGCCTCCCCTCTTACTTAAGCCACCTTCTGGCCAGAGCCACTCATATTGATTTGTTCCTGGAGTGCTATGCACACCAGGTAGAGAACATCTATGCATCTTAGAGTTTTATTATTTTTATTCAAATATGGAATACCACCATTAGGAGGGTGACCATGGCTGTGAATTGCCCTCTTTAAAGTGGCTGGTGCAGCTTCCAGGGATTTTCTGTGGACCTTATGCCCTGATGAGGGGACAGCTTGTGTAGAGCAGCTCCCCTGCTGAGGAGTTTACCTCTGGGTTATTCCTTCCTTATCATGGTCACCTGAAGACAGAAGTTCTACAGGAAAGGTGAGTCATCCTTTGGGTGCTGAAGGTCCACTTGTCCCCACAGTGTCCCTTGGTTGGGCTTGTATTTGGGAGTTTTAATACACTCCAGCACTCATAGGGTGTTTTTATTGCATTTAAATGTTTTATGCAATTTCTGTGGTATTCTCTGGGTTTTGGAGCTTAGAATATTCATTTCCTTATGTTTCTTATGTGTTTTATGCTTGTTTGGGCACTTTTTTACTGTTTTGGTAAACTTTATTAAAAATTGTGTTCCGCGCCTTTAAGAGCGGCGTTTCCCGCTCAGACGCAATGGCTCCTTTACTCTCTATGGGAAATCACAGTGTGGGACATATCTCTGGAACCGCTTGTCTCAGCAACTCCAGAGAGGGCTCATTTTACTGTTTGGCTCCTGCTCTATCATCCGGAAGGTGTTTCATTCAGGTGGGGGGTTCAGGGGGGCTTCGGGCACTGTTTGGGGTACTTGTACAGGGAAAACTACATTTCCCATGAGCGCTTGGTTCGCGCCCGTTTCTGATTGGCTGTCCTGACGGCAGCCATTTTGTGGAACTTTTCCAGTGCGAGTACACTACGCAGGGACCGAGCCTTCTCTCTCCTCATCAGATTAACCCTTTGCTGGCCAGATAAGTCCAAATTTAGACATTTCTGGGGTGAAACTTTAATCTTTAACACTTTTTCTGGGTGATAGTGTTTAAAGTGGGGTATATTGACGCTGTGAGCATGTCTACTTCACTGGAGCTAGGGGCTAGACCCAAGTCTAAGGAGGATGGGGGGTCTGCTCCCCCCATGGCGTTTTGCTCCTCTTGTCACATTGGGCTATCTAGCGATAATGTGGGGGATCTATGCCCTGATTGTACTGGTCAAAATAGCAACCCTGGGCTTTCCAGCCTTGCTATTGAGCCATCTTGGGTGAGGGAGTTTAAAGCTGCCACTAGGGATCTCAGATCCACTCTTCAACTCTTCCCCTCTCAGGTACAGGGGGCTCTCCAGGTCTGGCAGACCCCCTCTACAATCAGGACCTCCCTGCCTAAGCCACAGGGGGCTCCTGATGTAACTGATTCTTCTGAAGAAGAACTATTGCAGGATTCTGATGCTGAGGAACGTACTGTTATTGAATCTAACAGGTCCATTGGGGACCCCTATGAATGTGACCCTGAAGTTTCGGCTGAGGGTCTGATCAGAGCGGTTTTGAATACGCTCAATCTTCCTCTGACTCAGGAATCCACTTATGATCCTACTGATGTTTTTCAGAAGAAACCATCTAAACCTGTTGTCTGTTTTCCAACTAATCCTACTCTTGCCCGTTTAGTCTCTGAGGCGTGGAAGAATCCTGATAGGTCTTCTTCTGTTTCCAAAAAGTTTGCTAAACTGTACCCTTTTCCTGAGACTGAGCTGGCTAAATGGGTACATCCTCCAAAGGTGGATGCCCCTGTTTCCAGGCTATCCAAGTCTACCGCTTTGGCTGTCTCTGATACCTCTGCCCTGCATGATTGGACGGATAAGAAACTGGAACTTTCTCTTAAGTCCATTTTTGCCTCTGTTGGCACTGCCATGCGTCCAACCTTTGCAGTGGCTTGGGTGAACAGGGCTATCGCGGCCTGGACTGAGCGACTGACTGAAGCAGTTCGCCAGGATGCACCAGTTTCTGAACAGTTGCAGCTTCTTGCTAACATTACTGAAGCTCAGAATTATGTTGCTGACGCTGCCTTTGATGCTGTGTGCATGATGGCAAGGGCCTCCACTTCTTCAGTGGTGGCTAGACGTGCTCTTTGGCTGAAAATTTGGTCTGCTGATACAGCCTCCAAGAAAGCCTTACTTTCCTTAACCTTTCAGGGGAACCTGCTATTTGGTTCTGAACTCAAGGATATGATCAGTGAGGCTACTGGTGGTAGAAGTACTCTTCTACCCTCAGTCTTTAAGAAAAAGTTTCCAGCCAAACGCAATCGGTCCTTTCGTTCCTTTCAGACTGAGACACGCTCCTCGACCCCGACGGGTCCTCCCACTACGCGCTCCTCCTCCAAGCCCAAACAGTCCTGGAAGCCCAAAGTTGCCCCCAAGGCCAAGACCTCCAAGACTGCTTCGGCATGACTCGCCGAACCTGGGTCCGCATCCGGCTGTAGGTGGACGTCTCCACATCTTTCGCCGGACTTGGGAGGAGTCAGTGGCGGACCCGTGGGTTCTCCAGGTGGTGTCAGAGGGATACAGGATCCCTTTCTCCTCCCTTCCTCCTTTTCGGTTCCATTTTACTCATCCTTCTCAGGAACCTACAAAGAGCCGTCTGTTCGACGACGCTATTCAGGATCTCTTGGACAAAGAGGTCCTGGAGGTGGTTCCTCCGGAGGACACAGGTTCAGAATTTTATTCCAACCTGTTTGTGGTGGCCAAAAAGGACGGAGGGGCCCGTCCCATTTTGGATCTCAAAGATCTCAATGCCTATGTGGTGACTTCCCACTTCTGCCAGGAGTCCCTGCGCTCTGTGATTGCAGCAATGTCTCCAGGGGAGTTCCTTGCCTCCCTGGACCTTCAGGATGCTTATCTTCACATCCCTATTCATCCAGAGAGCAGGCGGTATCTCAGGATTGCCTGCCACAGGGGACACTTTCAGTTTGCAGCGCTCCCCTTTGGGCTGACTTCAGCCCCTCAGGTCTTCCAGAGGGTGTTGGGCTCCTTGATAGCGGTGCTCCATCAGGATGGGATCAGAGTGACCCCCTACTTGGACGATCTCCTACTGAAGGCCTCCTCAGCGGAGCTTCTCCATCAGCAATTACAGATGTGCATGCACACCCTGAACCGTCATGGCTGGATCCTGAATCTGGACAAGTCGGACTTGATTCCATCTCAGAGGCTTCTGTTCCTGGGTCTCCTGTTCGACACTCGCCAATGCATGGTGTTTCTTCCAGAGGACGTGGCTCACCAGATAGCCGTCAGAGTGGCTGGGATTCTGGACATGGACGAATTTCCAGTTCCGAAGTTGTCGTCCTTAGTGGGGAAGTTCATTTCCACAATCGAAGCAGTACCATTTGCCATGGCCCACTCCAGGGATCTTCAGAGATTTGTGATCCAGACGTGCAAGAATCATCCAGATCATCAACATCTGTCTGTTTCTCTTCCTCCTCATGTCGAGTCGAGTCTGCACTGGTGGTTAGATCTCTCTCATCTCCTGAAAGGGAGATCCTTTCTAGTTCCTCATTGGACCACAGTCACAACGGATGCCAGCCTTCGGGGCTGGGGTGCAGTCTGGGGTCGCTTCAGTGCTCAGGGGAAATGGGGTCTGGAGGAATCCAGGCTCTCCATCAATGTTCTGGAACTTCGAGCTGTCCGGCTAGCCCTGAGGCACTGGGAGTCTCTATTGACCGGTCTTCCGTTCAGAGTGGAGTCCGACAACGCCACGGCGGTGGCTTACATCAACAGGCAAGGCGGCACAAGAAGCGGTTCCGCCTGGTGGGAGGTCAAGGATATTTTGTCTTGGGCAGAAGATCACGTGCCTGTCATCTCTGCAGTTCATATTCCAGGCGTGGACAACGTCATGGCAGACTTCCTCAGTCGTCACTCCGTCGACAGCGGAGAATGGGCTCTTCACCCAGAGGTGTTTCACATGCTCACTCAACGGTGGGGGATGCCTGTGGTGGATCTGATGGCTACCAGACACAACAGGAAGGTTCCGGTGTTTTGCTCCCGGTTGAGGGACTCCCTTGCTCTAGCAGTGGATGCCTTGTCGATCCCTTGGGACTTCCCCCTGGCTTACATCTTCCCTCCTCTTCCTCTATTGATCAGAGTTATTCAGAAGTTGAAGAGAGAACGTTGTCCTGTCATCCTGATCGCTCCAAACTGGCCTCGCCAGTCCTGGTTTCCGGAGTTGATGGCCATGTCAGTGACGGATCCGATCCCGCTTCCTGCCCGTCCGGACCTACTTCTTCAGGGGTATCTGTGGAAGGAGGATGTTCACTCTCTCCATTTGATGGCATGGCGGTTGAATCCTCGATTCTAGCAAAGAAAGGATTTTCTCCTTCTGTGGTGTCGACTATGCTCAGTGCTCGTAAGCCTGTGTCTTCCAAGATCTATCATCGCATATTGTCAACTTTTGTGACATGGTGTTCTGATAAGAAGTTATCCCTTGAATTCCATCTTCCCACTGTCCTGGCCTTTTTGCAGGACGGTGTGGATAAGGGGCTCAGTCTGAGTTCCCTCAAAGTTCAGACTTCTGCCTTGTCTGTGTTTTTCCAGGAAAGGATTGCTATCCTTCCTGATGTGAAAGTTTTCTTCCAAGGTGTGTCTCATGTTCGACCTGCCTTCAAGAGTCCTGCTCCCCAGTGGGACCTCAATTTGGTGCTGGGAGTTCTCCAGCGACCACCGTTTGAATCCTTGGCTTCCATTCCATTACGTCTTGTGACTTGGAAGATGGCCTTCCTTTTGGCTGTTGTGTCAGTGCGCCGGGTAGCAGAGTTACAGGCCTTGTCTTGTTAACCTCCTTACCTGGTGTTCCACAAGGATAAGGCTGTGCTTCGCACTACCAAGGAATTCTTACCTAAGGTTGTGTCCGAGTTTCACATCAATCAGGAGATTGTGGTTCCCTCTTTCTGCCCTAATCCTTCATCTGACAAGGAAAGAGATCTCCATCTGTTGGATGTGGTGCGTTGCCTCAAGTTTTATGTTCATCGCACCGAGTCTATCAGGAAGTCTGACGCTCTATTCGTCATTCCTGAGGGGCCTAGGGCAGGGAGACCGGCTTCCAAAGTTACCATTGCATCTTGGATTAAGGCTACTATTTGTGAAGCCTATAAGTTGAGGAATAAGCATGTTCCCTTCCGGGTGACTGCCCATTCCACCAGATCGATTGGGGCCTCTTGGGCCTACAAGAATCAGGCTTCCGCTGATAAACTGTGCAGAGCGGCCACTTGGTCCTCTGTGCACACTTTTTCTAAGCACTATCGAGTTGATGTACTGGCTTCGGCTGATGCCAGTTTTGGTAGGAAGGTCCTGGAGGCAGTTTTGCCTGTTTAGGTCTTCCGCTCTGTGATCCTTAGTGCTTCCTTGCTGTTGAGCCCGGTTGGCTCTAGTTCCGTGTGCGGTGTTAGTTCAGGGATTGTTCCCTTGGTTGGTGTCCGTTGACACTTACAGTTTGGGCTATGTTATTAACTGGTCATAGCAGATCTAGTGACTTGGGCCTTGCGCCTGGTCCTTGCCTTCTTCCCGCCTCTGGATCAGCTCAATGTTTGTACATCCCAGAGTACCAGTGACCTGTATTGGACGACAGTGAAAATAGGATTTTAGTCTTACCTGTTAAATCCTTTTCACTTAGTCCATACAGGTCACTGGTCTCCCACCCTGTCAAGGGACCAGACTTGGCTCTCCTGTGGCATTCAGTGGGAGACCGTTAGGGCATGCTCACAGGAGTCTTTCTTTTTGCTTACCTGAGGTCAGTTTTTGGGGTCTCAAATCAATATGAGTGGCTCTGGCCAGAAGGTGGCTTAAGTAAGAGGGGAGGCTCCGCCCCCTGCAAATTATTTGCATAATTGTTCCTGCCTATTAAAGGGGACTTACGCCTCCCAGAGTACCAGTGACCTGTATGGACTAAGTGAAAAGGATTTAACAGGTAAGACTAAAATCCTATTTTTTCATTCAGCTTTGAGGGTATCTATTAAATGACTGTGACAAAATAATCTACATTGTTACCTAGGATGAAAGAAGTGAATGCCTAGTCACATTATGACACCTGTCCATGTCTCTTCAATTAGACATGCAATGTTTAGGAACATGAACACCTAAAATGAACTGGGGTTACATAAATCCTGTACTTCATATTAACATTTCTTGCTCAAATAAAAAAAAAAAAAAAGTCAGTATTTGGTATCCTTGTGTTCAGTGGAGCTGTTTACTTTACTTTAACTGTGCATCACACAAGGAAGTCCAGCTTACTAGCGCTTGGATGCATTCAGCAATGCAAGCTGCTATAATATCTCTTTTAAACGTGTACATGATCTGACCCCACACTAACCATTGGAACGGTTGATTGTCTTTAAAATAAATCCTGTAATAGTTAAAATGCAGGAAACCAGCATAAGTAAATAACTTCTAATAAACTATCCAAATGAGAACCCTGTGTAAAGCATATATCATACCACTTTAATAAATTTTGGGGTCTTCGTTGCATAGATTGGCCAAAGTATGTCTAAGCCCGCCTGCCAACGTCAAGGCTCCCCAATATCAGGCGAGTACCTAACTTTTCATACAATCATTCCTATCTAGGTTAAAATTTCCCTGACTATTCTTGTAAGTAACACGTTTGATATATTTAAAAACATTTAACACATTTAAAAACCGTTTCAAACACATTCATGTCAGAACTCACCTTCAGTGACCTGCAGGGAGTGGACATCCAGCTAGAGGACTGGAGCTCTCAGTCCCCTTTATATTGCTTCTCCACCCACCCCCACAGGTCACATGGGCTCAGTCCCCTTTATATTGCTTCTCCACCCACCCCCACAGGTCACACTGTTTTTAAATGTGTTAAATGTTTTTAAATATATCCAACGTGTTACTTACAAGAATCGTCAGGGAAATTTTAACCTAGATAGGAATGATTGTATGAAAAGTTAGGTATTCGCCTAATATTGGGAAGCCTTGACGTTGGCAGGCGGGCTTAGACATACTTATGCATACCTGGGAACTTCCAGTTGAGGGCTACCCGGAGGGTAGTCCTCTGTTCACCAGGGGGTGACAAAAATGACGCTAATCGCGTCAAAAAGGGGCGGGGCTTGCCGCAAGTGAGGGGGGACTTAACCCTTTGAGTGCCAGAGTGGTACGGAATGCATTGCAAAGCAATGCATTCCTTACCACTCTGGCACTCAGAGGGTTTAAGGTGTCACACAGGAGGCTGGTGACCGAGGAACAGCGGGAGAAAAAGCAGATGTGGCAGACTTTCAATAGAAACTCTCCACATCCGGAGGAATCAGCCTTTGCCCCGGAGACCCGGTAATGCTCTGTCAGAACCGGAGTCTCCGGGGCAAATCCGGAGAGTTCCCAGGTATGTACTTATGCAACGAAGACCCCAAAATTTATTAAAGTGGTATGATATATGCTTTACGCAGGGTTCTCATTTGGATAGTTTATATGGAGGAGAGCAGAATTGTTTTGCTTTGGGTTTTTTGTTTAGGCTTTGGCCTAACGTTGGGGAGCATGGAGAACTCCCACACTTCTGGCTGCCATTCATATTTATTCACTTGGGTTTCTAATTTTTATTTGTAAAATTAATGTATGGGTTAATGTGAATTAGCGCTGTGAGGTTTCTGTTTCAAATAACTTCTAATAGAATGTTACAATAATCTGTTTTTTGTTTGTTTGTTTGTTTGTTTTTTTTCTCTCCATATATTCTCAGGTTGGATTCTATGTGAAGCGTGGATGTCAGAAAGGAATGGTGGAGCTGGAAATGTGAGAACTTTGTAGTTTTGATTGTTTCAACTTTGTTTTTCAAATTGTTTAATTTCCTCTCTAAAAGTATTTTTTGGGGACAAATTTACTGTCCAGTGAATGTTTCCATTTGCCTTGTCTGATCAAATCCGCATTCATTTGTGTAAAGGCAAAGTGGAGCAGTTCAACTGTGCTATAAGGGACAAAGAACTTCCCCCCAAGTTTTCTATGATATAAAGGCATAGTCAGTGTCCTTTTTGACTTTTGCAAGTGCATAATCTGTAAGGTTAATCTGTCTTTTACTTTGTATTTTTATTTTTATCTACACATACACACACTATTATATGTTATTATTTATTCTTTTAAGCCCCTGACAGTGAGGTCCCTAAATTTTTTTCCAGAGATCTTACTGCCAGGGACTGTGAAATCAGGGATAGCACTCTTCCTGCAACACTGAGTGCTAAATTGGAGCCAGGCTTTTCTGCTGAAATGTGTTAATTTAATCTCTCTCCCTGCTATAACTGAAAACAGAAATTCAGCCCTGTCAGTGCCATTGTATTAGGAGCAGTTTCTGGATAGGTGTCAGCAATACCCTGTGGCAGCTGTAGGTTGGAGCTAGACCATATTTCAGCATATTGCTAGGGGACACAGATATTTAATAGGAGTGGCCAGGGGAGAGAAGACAGTTCAATAGTTCTCAGGCAAATCTGTGCATGACAGGAACCAAAAAAACCCAAGACATACATTTCATCCTTTAGTTGGCCATGTCGTGAAGTTCACCTGTATTTCTCTAGGTTCAAGGAGAGCAAGAGGACCTTTTTTTTTTTTTTTTGTACTAGACCATATGTAACCAGATCCTGACTTATTAGAAATATCTGTAATCACAGAAGGGATTGAAAAAATGTGACTGAGCAATGCCAACTCCAAAAATGAACTACTACATATTATTCTTTCACGTTGTGCACTTGTCAAACCTCCTTGGTGTTCAAGACTCCAGATATAGTGCATAATACCGATTGTTGTTTTTGCATCTCCAGCAAGTCTGAGAGATTTTAGAAAATATTTGTGCTCTTGTACAACCACATACAAATCTTGAACAGTACTGAATTAGTGTATTTTTGAGGGACTGCAGTATTCTCCTATTGATAGTCAGCCAGTCTTGAAGACAGACTTGTTTACCATGTTTCCCTTACCATGACAGAATAAATCCCATTTTACAGAGCTGGGAAAGAGCACTGAACATATAATATACTTTATATACTGACTAGTTGAACAGCCCGTTACACGGGCCACAGTGCCTCTGGCAGCCGGTCGCGGGGCAGTCACGCGCAGTAGACACTGCCCGCGCCACTGCTGATACAGAGCTGGACGCTCCTTCGGAGCGCCCAGCTCTGTATCAGCCGCGGAGCGGGCAGTCTGTACTGCGCATGACTGCCGCACGCGCAGCAGTGTCTACTGCGCATGTCGGGCGTTACACACAACTTAGCGAATTATTATATAGGATTAGTAGATTTTGTACCCATGAGCAGTGATTTAAAATAAGTCCAATTCCTGGTGATGTCTGCCTTCTGTTTGAGAGAAAATATAGCTAGGCATTTGCTGATATGTCCAATATTCATTTTTATTAAGACCCAAGATGTCTTGTCTGTCAGAAAAGGGAACTGTTTGACACCCCTTTAAACAACTGTTACAGACTTAAATCATTATCTAGCCTTCTTAAAGGTTGAATAATTTATTTCCCCTTACCCGGGAAAAAGTCCAGCTTAGCCACAAAAGATGGGGAAGTCTTTGTGGAGAGACAGGTTTGTCTTTGGATTCAGAATTTTTGAGATTGTAGGATTAGATGCTAACAGGGCAGGTCTGTGTTCCTTGGAAATCCAAAGAAGGGCACTAAGGGGCATAAATATGGGTTTCAATACTAGCTTACTTTTTGTTTTTCTTTGTTAGGAAACCTGGTGATTGTAGTGGCTTTATCATGTATGGACACTTGGGAAGCCCAGTCCTCGGAGCTTTCTGGGTGGAGTCAGTGTTGTAAATGCTGTTCTTGCTGGCTTGCCATTCTAAATGTATTGAAAAATGTATTTTCCATTACTGAACTATGGCTTTTGGAAAACTTCTTTGGAATAGTTTGTATAACATGGGCATGAAATTCATTTTATACAAGTTCAGACAGATTATTCTTGAGATTGATAATGATTTAGTGAGCATTTTGTTTATGGCCCTGATGTTCCATGTATCTATATTAGATTTACCTAAGAAGAGGTAGACCTGTAGAGGTTGACTTTAATGACAGGCCTGTTCCTCACTGCAGAACTTCTTTGAAGTTCTGCATTTAAAAAATTGGAGCCCGAGGAAAGAAGACTAGTTAACCCTTTAAGTGCCATAGCCCGTTCTGTTATGTCCCACTATTATTTGACATCCACTTTCAGTGGATATTATTGGCACTCCTTTCTTTCTTATATCGCCTTCCACTTACATTTCTATGTTATAAAGGTGGCTGCCTAAATGTATTGCTTTGTGATTAAACTTTTAAGTGGACTCTTTCTTCACTGCTGACCATGCTCTGTCGCATGGCCAGCATGTCAGATTCCAGTATAATGTGTTCTATGTGAATCGCACTGAGTCCTTGAGGCAGTCTTACACAGTTTGTCATTCCTGAAGGTCCTAGGGCAGGGAAGCCTGCTTCCAAGGTTACTGTTGCTTCTTGGGTCAAGTCCATGATTCGTAAGGCTTAGGAACTTCGGAAGAAGCCTGTTCCCTTGAGGGTCACAGCTTATTCTGTGAGGTCTATCGGGGCTTCTTGGGCCTAGAAGAACCAGGCCTCAGCTGATCAGTTGTGCGAGGCGGCCACTTGGTCATCTGTGCACTTTTTCTAAACACTACCGTGTGGATGTGCTGGCATCAGCTGATGCCAGTTTGGGGAGGAAGATCCTGGAGGCAGCCTTGCCTGTCTAGGATCTCTTTAGTCTCTCAGTACTCTTTTGAGCCCTGTTGGCTCTAGTTCAGCGTGCTGTGCAACAGTTCATGGTGTTTGTTTTACCCCTGTTCAGTGTCTGTTGACACTTCGTGGTTAGTGTTGAGCTATTCATGATCTATAGGTTCATTGGTGCTCTGGTGACTTTGGGGGCCTGCGCCTGGTCCTTGCCTTTCTTCCTGCCTTGGGGAACTTATTGGTTGGACATCCCAAAGTTACCACTAACCTGTATTGGACGACGGAGAAAATAGGATTTTAGTCTTACCTGTTAAATCCTTTTCTCTTAGTCCATACAGGTTACTGGTCTCCCACTTTGTCAAGGGACCATGCTTGGCTCTCCTGCATGTGGGGGTCCTTTCGGGGTCATGCTCACAGGAGTCTTCCTTTACCACCTTACTACCTAGTCAACAGATCTTACTGGTTGGGGATTGGCTAGCTGCAAGCTAAGGAGATGAGGTAGGCTTCACCCAGCAGTCACTTCTCAGAATTGTTCCTACCTATTAAAGGGGCAGATCGCCTACCCAAAGTTACCAGTAACCTGTATGGACTAAGAGAAAAGGATTTAACAGGTAAGACTAAAATCCTATTTTTTCTTCTGTTCACTCACTATTAACATGTCTATTTTTGAAAGCAATTCTTACTTTACAGCATTTTTTCACACCTTCCTAAAACTTCTGCACATTACTGTATGTACAATTTATTTAAAAATCACTATTGTGATGGCAGACAATTATACGCAGCAGCATCAACTTCAAAATGTATTACATTTTTAACTGGTTTAATTTTTCTGTGTGTATCAAAGTGCGCTGAGGTACACCTGCCTTTCTTTTTAGAGTATATTAAAATGTTCTACGGTATTTGGGGAGCCATCATGTACAATTTTGTTTAGCTGCTACTTGGCTGGTAAACAACTGAACTGGCAATCATGTCTATCTCAGCAGCTTCATAGATAGGACCCTGCCATATGTTTTAGTTCATTTTCAGTTATTTTAGTATTTATAGTATATATATTTTGTATTTATATATCTACTATTGTAGAACCCACTTGTTTTACTGTAATAAATTGTTTTTATTATCTGCTATACTTCGATGCTTTCTTATTCTTTTGGTGCTGTTTTTGCTTTTGGGTTTAGTAACAAATGGGAAAATAGGACTTGAACTTAATTATTTTGACACTATTCCTGAGTAAGAGTGATGTGAACATCATATGAACTCCTCCTCAGATCCTTTATCTATCCATCATATTCCATCACATTACTTTCATATGTAAGTCTTGATGGACTAATCATTTGCTCTGACTTCAGAGAACACATACCATGCTAAGCATTTATCACATTCTACTGAGTGATTTCATTCATCAGGTCTATAGGGTGTTTGCGATGATATATTACAGCATGTAATGGTGGACATTTTGATTTTCTCACACTCATTTTATTCATCCCATGTGGACTTGTTCTTGCTGCCTTTTATGATTGAGGTTTTAGAGGGTTCATAAATCTATATTTTATTAACTGTATTAGCATTTATTTCTGTTCTGTGCACGTACTAATGCTGTTGTGCTTTGCTACTATTAAGCACTATTTTTGTATGTAGGGAACATGTTTTTGTCCCTTGCTGAAATAATTACATTTTTTGTGGTATCAACCTTTTTTTCCTTTTCCCAAATCCATCGCCCTCCCACCCCCACCAAAGCATAGACCGTTTCACTTTTTGCTTGCATATATTCAGTATTTATTCATCCAAGGGTTAAGTGCATGTGGGTTTTTCTCATGGCGTTACTATAGGCAACATTTTTACATGATGTAAGTTCAAGTTAATTTTATAAATGATCTTTCTTTTCAGATGCAAACAGACGGGAAACCTGGTAATAACACGTGAGATTCATGTGTCAAACAATCAGTCTGTGTGGTACATCAACAATAAAAGTGCATCTCTCAAAACTGTTGAGGAGCATGTGGCTGCCCTAAATATACAAGTTGGGAATCTATGTCAATTCTTACCCCAGGTATGACTTCCTGTTTAACATTTTGGAAAGCAGATTTCCTGTCCGTTTCACTTATTTTGCTGTTTTAATTGTCTTTATTGCCTAAAATGTTAGCCCCTCCTTGACCAATTACCACCTTTTTGACCATTCAAACCTATTACCCCATCTTTTATGCACAGAAATTTCAGCTTTAGAGAGTGGCATTTTTTCAGTGTTTTGATCTTTGAAACATGTTTCCTTCGTGTTGAAGCTGCTTGTATATTTAAATGTTAGTGTCCACACCTCTCTTTCCTTTCTTCAAAGCAATGCATTTCTTAAAGTAATTCATGTCTTAAAGTGAGAAATTAACTTTTTATTCAACCCTTGTGTAACGGAAGCTGCGAAGGGACCGCGTCTCCTTCCGACGTCTTTCCCAGGTCTCTCCCTCTCGACGCCAGATAAGCGTCATTGGATGCACCGGTTGAAGTATGGACGGTCTCTGAAACAGTCGCAGGATCGCTGGGAGCAGGGAAACATGGGCAGTAGTAGTAGTGAGACCTCTACTCCCAGTCAAAGGATCACTGGAAGATGTCACAGGAACACAAGGATGAGAGGATGGAGTCCACGTCACCACCTGACGGCATATGAAGCTGGAAAACAGGAGGCTGGCAGCAGGCGGTCGACGATTCAGGATACTTGGTGCAGATGGGTATCAGAGTGGACACTTTAGACCATAAGCAATACAAGACTCCTTGTTCACTCCAAACATAACTCACTTTATTGGCAAAGACCACAGATATTTATACACAAATCTTACTTATGGGGAAAACCAGAAACAATAGGGTGTGATCCAATCACAGTACATCAGACAAAGGCCAGCAACAGATGGTCTTCACAGATACAATAACTTAGACAGGATTGCATTTCAGATACAAAAGGGTTTGATTGAACAAAGACTTGAGGGCTTGACTAATTACCACATGGTAGGGGCTCTTACTGCAGTTCACAATGGCTAAATTAACACACAGCAGGGGGTCTAGCTAAAGTACACATAGTCAAATGGCTGGAGTGGCTGCAATACACATTTTAGGCTATGGAAGATATTTGCATGCCTACTCCAGGGTTCTGAGTGACCCAGCTTTCACCTCTTGCCCCCGCCACAGAACGTTAGATCCGGTGGCGCTGATCACACACCGCGCCAGTCCAAGCCGACTGGTAATTGGTGCGTGTGTAAACCCTCGAACATATTACATACAACAACTAAAACGTTCAACATGCATTAAACATAGTATATGATCCAAAGTCTATGAATTTAAGTCTTTCTCTTAGGGAATAGCTGGCCAATTTGTACGCCAAGGCACAGCACAGAGTCCAAACTAATAAATGTCCACAGTCTTTGGATAAATAGTTTGAGGCCCAGACAAGGGCTCAAGTAACGGGTAGGATCCGTTACACCTTGCCTTACAGAGGACCTGTCACCTTATAACAACTTGTGATTTTGAAAGCTGTTTTTAGTTGATGCTAACCAGTGCTAAAATTGTCTTATTATCCTTATTCGTCTTCCTGCTAAATCATTTTTTTTCTAACAGGTGGGGAGTATCTACAAGACAACAGTCTCCCTCCAATTTATGTATAAAAATTAAAGTAGGTCATTTCTATAAAGGTGAGACATGATCAATAGGGCTCAACACCCCAGGTGCCAGGTCTCAATGGCAACTCAGAATTATGTCCTTAAGCCTAGACGAACCAGACCAGCAGCTGTAAGGGTTTGTTTCCTTTCTCTCAGCTGGGTAGGACCAATGAAAGTCTTCATATAAGGAAGAACATCACAGTAAGTCTGCAGGCTTTTGATCTATCCAGCTGGTGTAGGGTGAGCTATATAGCGGACCTACTGGTCATATTTTGCCTTCTCTTTTACTTTCTTTTAAGTATTTTGTTTGGCTGCCTTTTCTGCCACCTGTCCAGAGCATGGCTCTGAAGCCCTGGACTTTATGTTGTCATGTCCCCCAGGGGAATCTGGTCTCTGGCTGTCTGTTCCATGCTCCCCACTCCCAGTTTGTGAGTCAGGACCTACCGTTTGCCCTCTGCCTCTCTGGCAAGGTTTTCCTTTGATCCAGATACTTTGGGCCTTGCTTTCCACTGTAGAATGCACATTGGAGTGATTTAATTCTGGAAGATTTGTCACATTGATTACATCACCTGTAGCCAGAACCATGAAGCAGACCTATGCCTTCACACCTCTTTCTACTTTGAAGTTAAGCCAGTCTTTTATCTCTTGTTGAAGGTTTTTCTGGTGGAAATTCCAGGCATTCCAGTATTGGAACACACTCACCAGCTTCCATTTAAAGCCTCTGCCCTTCTCATTAGTTAGTGCATGCTGCTATTTGTTAGTTTTTTTTAATTGTGTTGTAATAAAGATTAGCTTTTATCTGTTTTCTGTGCAGCATGTCCTCGTCTTCTAAACAATCTTCTTCCTCCAAAGCGAAGTCTAGTGGAGAAGTTACGGAAAATAAGTCCCGGCAAAAATATCACATTCTACGGACTGATTTCACAGATTTTGATGCCAAATTGTTCTTTCTGATACATCCATACTATGTCCTGATTGTCTTAAGAAGGCACTGGTCAGGAAGTTCATACCTAATGCCAGGAATTCTTAGGTTGGGTGAAATATTTTATGCAAGCTACTTTCCTGGCTATGCAAGAGGCAGCTATTCTTTAACAAAAAGTCCTCGTTCTGATGACCCTGAGGAGGAAATATCCACTAGGTTTGAAGAAAATGAAGATCAAGTCCGTAATCAAGATGTTATTTCTGAGTTTTCCTCTGAGGAAGTGTGAGAGATTTCAGATGGATTTCACAAAAATAATTAGACGTACCCCTGGAAAAGCTCAGGGAAGAAGCAATACTGGTAATCCCTTACCTAGACCACCTACGTTTGATTGCTGCGCCAGACTTCAGCCATTTGAACATACAAAGACCATAATCATCGTGAAGAACTAGGGCGGTTAGTCCTCAAAAAAGCCATCATCTCCCTTTGCAATTAATAATTTGTCTGGGACTGAGTCTGAGCAAAAAAGCAGGCATGGTATTCCTCTCAAAAGACAGAATGAAGAAGCTCCTATCAAAGACCAGAACCATCAAAAGTCACACTCTGCACAGGACTTTGTGCAGCTCTTGGGGGTATGGACCTTGGGCCAGGTTTCATGAGATTTCTTCAGGAATCCACTCCATACCCTGCAGGCTTTTCCATTGCCCTGAAGATCCAGAAGGAGATACTATGTTGGTTAACAAAAAGGAATCTGTCAAAAGGCCTACCATCGAAAGACATGCATTTGGAAATTCTTACCACCAACGCCAGTCTTGCAGGTTGGGGAAGACTCTGGAACAAGATCTTTTCTGGGCCAAGGAAAATAGTCCAGAGAGATTCCACGCACACAAACGTTATGGAACTCAGAGTGTTTAGTTACTGTCTTAAACACTTCAGACGTCACCTAAGGGCAAAAGCAGTACATGCAAGATCCTGCAACATGGTCACTGTTTGTTACCTGAGAAACCAGTGTGGAACAAGAAACAGGATGCTGGGCAAGGAGGCAAAAAAAGTCTCTATTGTCTGAGAACATCCTAAGGGTTGTCTGTATTATCAAGTGGGCTTCCTCAGCAGGTCCTGTCTAGACTCGAGGGGAATGGTCCCTGAACCAGGAAATATTCCATTGGATTGTCTGAAAATGGGTGTTTCCATCAATAGTCTTGATGGCCTTAAGGAACTATGCCAAATGTTCTGACCTTATTCTTTATTGGAAGGACCAAGCTTCCTTAAGGATGTGTGCTCTGAGATTCAGTTGGCATTTTTATCTATCCTACTTTTTTCCCTCCTGTATCAGTTATCCCAGAATTCTTGAGGAAGATAAGACAGGACAAGGCAGAAGTCATACTGATTCCCCCTAGATGGCCAAGAAGGATATGGCTTTCTGACCTGGTGAAGCTCTCAGTGGATCATCCCTGGCAACTGCTGCTCAGACAGGACCTGCTCTCTCAGGGTCCATTTCCTCATCACAATCCATCCTTCTTGAATCTAACAACCTGGAGGCTGAGGACTCTCTCATCCCGTGATTAATAAATTATGCTCAGGAAGAAAAGCCTCTACTTCAAGAATCTATTGTAGATTCTGGTCCACTTTTACCAAGTGGTGTTAAGACAATAACCCCTCAAAAAAAAAAAAAAAAAAAAAAAAAAAAATCTAATTTATTTAGAAAATGTTTTACCAAGAAGGGTACATAGAGATTTCTATCATTTTCAAGTATGTCCTGTATAGTTTTCAGTAAAGTTACATATTTACACAAATAGAGCAATTATATATACATACATACACACAAACATACATACTAATAATTAAATACAGTTACATACTGTTTTTAGATATAAAAAAAAAACCTTTGTTTTTAAGGATTTTAGATTGCGAGAAGATCTGTTTTTTGTTTGTGTGTGGGTTTTTTTTTTTTGTTTTTTTTTTATTCCAGACCTTTGGAGCTCTGAATGAGAAGGGAGATCGATCAGAGAAGTGGTTGTATACTAAGCAAAAAAGGTGAATGGCACATCTAGGTTCGAGTGTTAACCAATGTAGATCTTTAAAGGGATAGTAATGTCCAACAATAATATGCCCTAGTTGGATTTGTTTTTCAGTAGTCATGGCCCTGTTTGTAATGTCTGTACCTGTATTGTTTCATCGAAAATCCTTGTTGAAGTCTTCCCTCCCCCCCCCCCCCCCCCTTTTCATCAAACTTCCTGTAAGTTGGTTAGAACCGACTTTGTGTCGGACGACACAAAGGATCCTTCAGAGGCACAAGCTTCTATATGCAGCTTGTATGTAATCCCGCTGCATCAGCAGTGAGCGTTTGCCTCTTCTGCACCCCCTCCCATTGGCTAATTCAGTGGAACGCGCATAGAAGACACAGACTTCACAAGCACACGCTCGATCGGAGGATTTTTAAATATGGCAGACGGTCTTCCATTGCCACTAAACTTTGAAGGTTAAAAACTAAAGAATGACCTAACTCTTTTCAAAATTAAAGCTACCGATATACTTTATTGAACTTGGCGATTCAGATGGTACTATGTACTAGGACATTAATAACACTTTAAGCATATTACAGTCATAGGTAGGGTAGTTACATTGGAGGTTAAAGCGGCATAAGGAATTATTCAGATACTGTAGCTAGTCCAAGAATTTCAGGTTTTCTCAAAAAGGAATCAAAGCCGGTCACAATCCCTCATCTCCCAGGGTGCAACTTTCTTCTTTGTCTGTCTTTGTAGGCATACAGTTAACTGAAATTACTTGGTTAAATGATATATCAAGGCCATTGATAAAGTCAGACCACATCTTAGAAGCATTGTACCTCCATTGTCTTGAATAAATTGGCGTCCTCCAGATCTGAGCCCTTAGAGGACTGAAAACCTTTTGTGTGTTTTTTTGGTTTTTTGTTTTTTTTTTCTTACAGCCATCACATCTGCTAGGAGGATGAGTGAACCTCAGGCCTTATCTTCTAAATCTCCATTCATCGTTATCCATCAAGACAAAGGGGGTCTCTGAACGAAACGTTCATTCCAAGTTGGTGTCATCTTTTCATTTAAACCAGTACATGTCCTTCCTTCATTTTGTCCTAACCCAAAAGGGCAAAAAAGGAACTTTTTCAAATTTGTAGAAAGAACCAGAGAATTCAGAAAGTGAGAGAAATTTAGAGGCTCTGTAGCTTCCAAAAAATTCAGTAGCAAGATTTCACCTTGTGCGGCCGTCGCCGCTCCGTCCCGGTGCACCGGCGGGTCCCAGCTTCGGCGCATGTGCGCGTTCTTCCGGCTTTCCAAGCCGACGCGCATGCGCCCGCTCATTAGCTGCTGAATGCGGCCGTTTAGGCAGACTCTCTCTCTTTTTCTCTTCCTCTCTCCTCCCATCGGACTTAGTGCTATGCCCATTTGGAGGGATGTGGTTCCTGTTAGCTCATTGGACATGTCATAAGTCCATTGGGGCTAGTTTTACCAGTCCAGGCTGGTTACCATTTGGGCTGGTTCCGCATCTTCCTCCTATTGGAGGACTATTGTTTAAATCCCAGTCCTCCCTTTCCTTCTTGCCCGTTCCATGAGCTAGTTTGTGTTCTGAGTCTGTTACTCTGCTTGTCTGACTTCTGGTACCCTGACCTGGCTTGTCTGACCTCCGCTGCCTTCTGGTGTCCTGACCCGGCTTGTCTGACCTCCGCTGCCTTCTGGTGTCCTGACCCGGCTTGTCTGACCTCCGCTGCCTTCCGGTACCCTGACCCGGCTTGTCTGACCTCCGCTGCCTTCCGGTACCCTGACCCGGCTTGTCTGACCTCCGCTGCCTTCCGGTACCCTGACCTGGCTTGTCTGACCTCCGCTGCCTTCCGGTACCCTGACCTGGCTTGTCTGACCTCCGCTGCCTTCCGGTACCCTGACCTGGCTTGTCTGACCTCCGCTGCCTTCTGGTACCCTGACCTGGCTTGTCTGACCTCCGCTGCCTTCCGGTACCATGACCTGGCTTGTCTGACCTCTGCTGCCTTCCGGTGCCCTGACCTGGCTTGTCTGACCTCCGCTGCCTTCTGGTACCCTGACCTGGCTTGTCTGACCTCCGCTGTTTCCTGGTATTCTGTCCCGGCTTGTCTACTATCTCTCCTCCCGGCCTTTGGTTCTGGTCTATACGGTTCCCAGATACTCCTATCCTAGTTGCACCCTGGCTCAACTGGGGTGGAACAATCTGGTTTCACGACCAGCACCTTTACCCAGCTTCGGTTGCAGCAAGAGAGTATCTGGCACGCCGTCTACGGACCCAAGCTTCGTTCTCTAGCGCCGCACTCTAGCATCAACCAGAATCTAGGCTGTGAGAGTCCCAACCCCCACATTGTGACACAAGATAACAAAACGCAAAGGATGGTTCTGTTTATTATATTTTTGTTATTTTATTATAAACTTAGTTTTGTCCCTCCCTGTGTTAATCTGCTTTGGTATATACCATTTACATGGTAGTGGATAAGGATACGGAATAAAGGATGATCTTTCCTTTCATTTTCTTTATTTTTAGCTTTGACATGCTTCCTTATGTGTCAGAAACTACTACGTACCTGACATAGCCCCCCCACCAAGGATGGCCTCTGGGAGCTTATAGGTGACAAGTCAGGCTCTGAAACGTCATCAACAATGGAATAGCCATCAGAATTAGCCAGGTCCTCCTCAGGCTCAATCAAATCATAAAACTGCAGATCCCAGTATTTAGGCACAGAGACAGGACAGAGGTTTTCCAGCAACAGGTGATTGATCTGCTGTGCAACATACTCTATGGAAGGCACAGCCAGACAACCAGAAGTGGACCCGGGGGCAAAAGGGCTTGGGCAAGTGTCTTGGCTACTGGCAGCCGGGTAGTACCAGCACTGGAAACTGGAATCACAGACCCTTGCCTAATGACTGTAGCAGGACAACTAGGTAAAGAGGTAACTGGGTCCTGGAAGGCTGCAAGAGGAGCACTGGAAATCATTCACTGGGGCCTGAGTAACAGTAGCAAGGCTAGAGGCAGCGGTTACTGGTATCTGGGCAACCATTACTGATGTGAGAGTGGCAATGGCTGGTGTCTGAATGAATTGTGGAAACCAATTCCTCTCTAGTAGTGGTAGCAGGTAAAAACACGAAAGCTGGCTTCTCCTATGGGACTTTTCATCCGCAGATAAGGATGTCCTTATGAGACCTATCCGCATTGGTTCAGTCTGTGGCAGATGAGACGCAGACCTCACAAGCAAAGGTGGTGAATAGCTCAGACAATCGTTGTCTTTACAAGCCAATTCTTTACTGCGCTCATGCAAATGAAGATCCACTTGGATGGACAGGTGTGCCAATTCTTCAAGAGTGCAGGGCACACCAGTCAGATCAAGTTCATCCTTCAAAGCATCAGACAATCCATGTTGAAACAGATTTTTCAGAGCTGGCTCATTGTACTCTTCCACAGTATGTTTCGCTGTCCTGAGGGCAGGTTTGGCAGTGATAGTCTTTTGCATGTCCCAAAAGGACAGATAAGTGGTACTTCTCCCAGTCCCCTTCATAATCTATGAAAGACCATAATTTTCTTTTGGTGGCATAGGGTGGTGCAGAGGCCCTGAAATGTGCATTCTGCAAAGAATCACAACCAGGTCTCACATGAACTAGGATCTCTGGTTTCAGAGTATCTTACTTGGGAACCCTGCTCTGGTGAGCACGGTAAAAAGAGCATCAGCTACCTTTTAGAGAATTCACCAATTACCCGAGCTTCTGGGCAACACCAAGAAACGTACAATGACCACAGGCTGCTCCATGAAAGAGGGTCCTCAGTAATGGGCAATAGCTGCACAGGAGCATTCAAGCCTAGACTTGCTGACCCTACTTGCTGCCAGACATCAGAGTTGGCTGGATTCCTGAGATGCCCTCGGCCTATAAAATGATGGATCAGTCAGCTCGGGTTCTTACCTCCCCTCCCCTCGATTCTCTGTGAATGGGATTGTATGTGCTAGCTGGAGTAACCCTGCCTAAATTTCAGGGCACAGTCATCTGCAGGATCGAGGTCCAGGGTGGTTCTGAACACTTGGAAGCTATCACCAGTAAAGCTGGTGTGAAGAGCATGCTGGAAGGTGTTATAGCCCCGATTTGGGGTATGCAGTAGGTCAGTTAAGGGTGTGGTTGGTATTGGGGCATCAGGGGTGGCAGGTCCAAGAGCCTTTCAAGCTATCGGTGGATTTTAGGGTTGGAAGTTGATGCTGTCATGTTGCTAGTACTTTCCTGAGGTAATAGTCCATGACTCTTGGCTTTGAATTATCAGACACACATAACCATATGCCATTCCCCATCACTTCAGCGGGAAGGTTAACCATAGCTCCCACCATGAAGACCGTCAGTACCCCCAAAATAATGATAAATACTGGCTTGGGGCAATATATAGTGGAGGGGGTAGTATTGTCTTCTTCAGTCTGAGCAGAAGCTGCTAGCCAGTGAACTAGTAAAGGTGTTTCAGGCTGGCTGGGACATCTAACTGCTCCCAGTGCACATCTGATGTGGCGATAACGGTCTCTCAGCATCATATCCCCTTTTACTTGTGCCCTGCCTGCTGGAACTCCTTCCCAGCCAGCAAATTTACTAGCCACCGTCTGGGGCAACCAATTCCGAGCATGCCTTCTCCCTCAGAGATACAATTACATTAATCGGATCACTGCAGATGTTTCACATTCAGTTCAGAGGGCCAATGCGATATCAGCTAGTGGTCCATTTGCAGTAATCGCATTTCTCTTTCACCTTTCCTTTATTCTTGAAGAGCCTTCTAGGGCAATTGAACCATTGTATTATACATTGGCCATGTATTCATGGCAATAGCTATCCTGTTGCCACTCTTAAGAGTCCCTCTATAATACACGGCTTTTCCCGATATTGGTTTTGAATCTCACCTGTAGAACATGAGACCACCATATTTCATTACAATTAATTTATGTGTAATGAAATTCCTTGTAACCCAATACAAAGTATTAATTTCTCTTTCGTTCTATGTGGAACACAGGAATCACCAGAAAGGCTTTGGCTTTCTCAGTGGCCATGCTTTTCACTTTTTGACTTAAGATTTCGTTGTCTCACAAGTCCTCCAAGAAATCCTTGCTTTTGCTTCTTTTGTGGGCAAACAGTTTTGGCCTGGAATCAGACAAGGCTATCAGTCATGCTTCTGGAGACGAGAACCTTGTTTCCACAAGTAAATCTTAAGCATTCGTTCTTTCCTTGGAAGACCGTTAGTTTTCATTACCAGTGCCCTTATGGGTATGCTCCTAGGCCTCCAGTCTTCCGTAATCCAGGAGTGTCCAGCTCCAAAGCCTAAGCAGGCTTAGGTGGGTATGAAGCATGCAAAAACCTACAACCTACCTCCTCATGACTTGCAGGGCCCTGTCATCTCTGTTTTTTCCATGTAGCATGGGCTGTTTCTATGGCCAGTGGGTTTTACTGGTCATTTCGTGGTAGATAACGGAATATACTGAAGAGCAGGAGTTACAAGAGAAGTACTTCTGGAAATAGTGATTTGGCATGTTTTATTTAATATCTTGGTGATATTAAGCGGAACTACCACCCCGCTTAAACTTGCCCCTAAAGAATTACCCATCTAGCGACTAGCTTCTCAATAGTTCTAGTCGGCAGAATTATCTCCTTTTAGAGAATTTCTACTGCTCCTGGAATGGACAGCCAGGAAACGGCGCAGACATCTTTGCATAATGACGTATACACGCCTGCGCTCGCAGTCCCTTCCTGTACCACGCGGCTCCTAGCAACGCCTCCTAGAGCAGACTGGGACTGACAGCGTAGGCGCTCAGACGTCACAATGCAAAGATGTATGCTCTGTTTCCCGGCTGTCAGTCCCAGGAGCAGTAGGATTTCCCTAAAAGGCGGTAATAATTATGTCGACTAGCACTATTGAGCAGCTAGTCGCCAGATGGCGTAATTCTATAGGGGCAAGTTTAAAAGTGGTGGTAGTTCCGCTTTACTGGTGAGCTTGAAGGGAAGGTGTGACTTTTTTTGCAAGTGACAAGATCTGTATCATGTCTGACATTCCTTGATGTTTAAAGGAATGTATAAAACTTTGGCTTCTACAATTTAATGCAAAGCAATGCTCAGAGATGCTCAGCTAGGAATGAGCCAGAAAACATACAGAGTAGACTCTCTAGGAACTTAACCTACCCAGGATGCAATCTGTTAGATCATGAACCATACACAGGAGAAAAAAAAAACCAAAAAAATAACTTGTATACCCTGCCCATATGACAGTACATGACTAGTGCCAGGCAATTCCTTTCTGTATGAGAGAAGCAGCTAACCGAAGATTTTTTTTCACCCTTCTTTGCTTGACCTCCCTGAGGGATTATATGAGAATTTAGACCCCTTGTTCTCCAGCACCAAGAGAGAACAGCTGCACCTCTCAGACAAGACCAAAGAAGGCCAATAAGTATGTCTGGGGTTAACTGCTTCTCTCATACTGAGAGTTATTTCCTGGAACTTTGTGGCAAGACTGGCATGATCCTTATGAGGTGCTTCCAGATGTTTCTCTGTGCATGGCACATGGGAGCTGTGGGAAATTGAATCCTGGGTAAGTTAAAGCCCTAAAGAACCTGCTATCTACCTGACATGTTTGTTCCTAGTTGAGCATCCCTGACCTTTCATTTCCATCTACAATGTCACAAAATGGAGAACAAAGGGTCTTTGCAAATGTTATCTGATAATTTAGTCAAGCAATGCAGCAAGACTGTGTACGAATAGCCTCCAGGTTATTCGGTTGCATAGGAGGCAAAAGAGTTTCTAATGCTACTTTAGTGATTGCCAGTTAAACCTCACCTTACTGTGCACCATTTTGGAGGCAATATATACAGAAGCACATTAAGAAATTTGAGACTCGGCACATAAAATACATGAGATTGTTCAAAGAAGGGCTACTAAAATTGTGCTTCTCCTAAGTACCAATGAAACTCAACTGGAAAGACTCCTGGAGAGAGACTCTACTAAACTCTTCAATACCTGTTTTATTCAGTGGAGCTTATGCTCATCACGTTTTATTTGCAGTTTGGTAGAACATGTACTTGGGTATGTTATCATGGGTGTGTTATATAATTACTCCATTTGAAAGGATAGGAGACCTTCAATCAACTCCCTAGAAAGGATCAGGAGGAATATTTAAAGGGATAGTAATGTTTCATAATAAAAGCAGCTCTAATTAATCATCATAGTATTTGGACTTTGGAGAGTGTTATTTCAATTCTGTCAGCGTTGTAGTTCAAGAGTAATTCAATGACAAAGTGTCCCCCTCCCGCCCATTTTACTGATGTAACACTGCTCAGCCAGAGCAGAAGGGAGGTGCCCAGGTAGACTGCAGAGAGACCATCTTCAATTAAGATAAGGGAAAAACCTGAAAAACTTGTCAAGGGGGGCAGGGATTCCATTGTTTTCATATAAAGAAGATTGTCCCCTTCTGTTATCTGTCTGGTCCTACAACCAGACTCACATCTGAGAAGAGATGGCTTACACTAGGTAAAAGGGGCGGGAGGGTAAACGTTGCTTGTGAATATCTGTCAAACCATAAAGGTTTGAAAGATAAGACATATCTTTCTTCATGTTTTTTTAATGCCTACAAAATAAAATAAAGATAAAACAAAGTATTACTATCCCTTTAAAAGTACACTGTACACAGAACCTGCCTTTAAATCCCTGAGGAAGGATCCTCCTTAGTAATACAAAGCACGGCCGTATTTACTTTATAGTGGTTTGCCGTCTAGTTATCATATACTTTTTTTGTGTGTGTGCCCGTGTAAGTAACTTACACTAGGCAATTATACAGAACAAGATACATCAATAGATCTGCAGAAAGAGCCACTTCATTGTTTAAAGATTACCATCAAGACTCATTTTCTATATCCATGTAAGAGTCTTCATGTGATTATCCCTCTGCCTGTTGCATTGTCATCTTTGTATATTTGGGATTTAACTTTTACTTGTGATCATCAAAGACAGTTTATGTTTGCCTAGGACATGAGAGGATCTCTTCCACTGAACTGTGAATTTCAGTTTTCTGGGACTCTATCACTGCCCACGCATTGCTGTACTGGCAGCACCAGTATTTTCCATTAAAGGCATAGTAATACTTAAAATCTAAAGGAAAATATTGTATGGTTTATCCCCCTGATTAAAACAAGGGTACTCCCACTGTGGAAAGATGTTTTATTCAAAAGGTATTACAGCTCAAACTTGAATTTTTTAGGTGCAGTATCTCAGAGGCCTGAAATAGTTGAGTGGAGATATTACTACACCATCCTATAGTCAGCTTTGGTCAGTTGACCATAAATCTCCATAGAATGGTGTAATCACAGCACCACTGTACAATTTCAGGCCACTGTTATATTGCTCCTGAAAAATTAATGTCACTTGTAATAACTTGAATAAAACGCCTTTCAGCAGTGGGGAGTACCCTTGTTTTACTCTGGGATAAACCTTACAACAGTTTGTGTTTTTAACTATTAATATCCCTTTAAGGTGCACAATCAATTACTTATATTTTGGTCCTTTTACTTGCTGTATACAGGAGAGGATCTTCTACACTGATGTGCACACTAGTAAGACTTTTAGTATATCAGGAGTCTGATGTGATTTTAAAGGGATAGTAATACTTAAAATGTAAAAAAAAATATGTTGTAGGCTTTATCCCCCTGAGTAAAACAAGGGTACTCCCACTGCTGAAAGGTGTTTCATTCAAAAGTTATTAATTTTCAAAGTTTAATTTTTTAGGTGCAATATCACAGTGGCCTGAAATTGTACAGTGGCGCTGTTGCTACACGATCCTATGGACAGCTCTGGTCAGTTGACCATAAATCTCCATAGGATGGTGTAGCAACAGCGCCACTGTACAATTTCAGGCCACTGTGATATTGCACCTAAAAAATTAAACTTTGAAAATTAATAACTTTTGAATGAAACACCTTTCAGCAGTGGGAGTGCCCTTGTTTTACTCAGGGGGATACACTCTACAACATATTTTTTTTTACATTTTAAGTATTACTATCCCTTTAATATACTTATTTTCTATAATAATTGTAACATTATTTACTACTTTTTACCACTTTTTGAAGATATGTTTGTTCATAGGCTCAGATGAATAAAGGAACAGGATAGTTTCATCACATGCTAGTGCATAAATACCCCAATCCTGTAAATGTATTGCTTGTAAGGTGGAAGGGAGAGGAATGATTTGGTAAAAACTTTCATTATTATAAAAAAAATAATGCCAGATATTGCTTTTCCTAACTCTTACTATAGATAACTTTAGTCAGCAACTCAAACTCTTCCATAGAATTTAAGCTTTTAAAATAGAATGTGGCCCTTAAACACATGGCCAGATATAACATACAGCCCCTCTGCCGGTGAATGTAATGTCACTTCTGAAGGTGAAGAATGATTACTAATTGAGTAGGGGTTATATGTTATACATACTGTACAAGCTACATTCAAAAATGCACACGCAGTGTAATGATTTACCTCTGAAAATGCTGAAGATGAAGAATGATTACTAATGGAGTAGGGGGTTATATGTTAAACATATACTATACAAGCTCACATGCACAAACACACAGTAGCATTATTGACCTCTGAAAAATGTTCCATCAAAGATGTGGCCCTCAGGCCCACCCTGATGATGCATACAATTTAAATGTTCTTCAATGAAGATTTCTCCGTTCAAATTATGAACATCAACTTGTAAATACTCCATGTGGTAATGTCAGTTTTCACAAACTGTATTCTGTTGCATTAGTTAATAACCACCATTAGATTTTTATAACATAACCTCAAATCTCAAGTTTTGAAAGCTTAACAATTTTTTTTTCCTGCCGCTTTTCTATTACATTTCTGACTAATTTCAAGTTCCACTTACTATATTCTTCCCTACTTAGCTTAAATAAGTTAGTACTTCCAAAATGATGCTTGATAGGATGCTCGTGTCTAGTTATTTGCGTTGTTTAAAAACAGGCTTGCATCTGTGCTAAAATCCATTTTTGTTTTGTTTTTGTTCATGAACTACCAATAGAAATTTCATTGTCAAATATATGTATTTTTGTTTGAATTTTATAAATTATGACTGAGAGAATGTTTGTTTGTTTTGTGTTTTCCAAAAACTCATGAATAGATTGTAAGATGTGCAATATTTTATATTTTGCAGGACAAAGTTGGTGAATTTGCTAAATTGTCTAAAGTTGAACTTCTGGAAGCAACAGAAAAATCAGTTGGTCCTCCAGAGATGTACAAGTTTCATTGTGAATTAAAAAATTGCAGGGAAAAAGAAAAAGATCTTGAGGTATTTTCCTTCACTTTGTTGAAGTCTTCAGTTATATGCATATATATAAACAGGCATACCATGGTGTTATGATAGGCCTTTGAGAAAGGGGTTTTGTGTTTCTAGTGTCCCCTGTGGGCTTTTTGAACATTAAGATAACAGGCAGATCTCACTTCCTCCACGCAGTAAACAATCATATTTTAACAGAATTGTTGCAATAAAACAGCAGAATATTTGGAAAAAATGAAGCAAAGGAATGAACGTTACAAACAAGATGTTGAGAGGTACTATGAACGCAAACGTCACCTTGATAAAATTGAGATGCTTGAAAGGAAACGACCCTGGGTGGTAAGTGTCAAACAGTCTTTACCATTCAGTCTCTTTCATTCTGTTCTTTACTCGACCTTTTGAACTTGCTCATTCTTTGATCTTTCACTAATAATATAACCTATAAATTATATAAATTTACTGAAATTTTGCTTGATGGAGGGAACAGCTCCTTTGAGAACTGTGTACAAGGCCGCCATCTTGGTAGAGGAGTTTCAGCTCCTTCATAGCTGCCTCTTGTAATACTGGGTGGCTTCTGGACAGCAGGAGTAGGTGAAGTGGGTGCAGAATGGGTACTGGAAATAAATCTCCCCCATTGGCGCTACTTCACCTTTATGGCGGCCCTCCAGAGTAAGTGGCTGTAGAGTCGCAACTCTGTTTTGATCACTTGATGGAAGTTATCAATATGTTCCCATGTGGCCTCATACTTGTGCAATATGCCTCTTGACAGACAACTACAGCCCCCTCCCCCCTCTGAACAGGTGCATACACCAAATCAAAACCCTTATTTCCACAATGGTTACTATTCCTACATCTATGGAAGGAGTCCATGAGTCCTTGTCACCAAATCCATCCTTATTTCTCCTAAAGTTGGGGTTATCCCTTTGGGATTTTCTCCCATTTGAAGTGGATTCAGCAATAAGGAATTCCTCGGAATTCTTTATGAAAACCCTGGGTCCTCCATCAAAGGCCTTATTCGGGCAGTTTTTGACATTCCTAAGGTCTGTGAGGTCTGTCATTCAGGTTACCCACGTCCAGATATTTTAAACCGGTGGGAGTGGGAAATGGTTCTTTCCCCTCCCTACCATTCCCTGATGGGAAACTATTTTTCCTGAGACACTTTTCTCTTCCAAGCCCTTTTTACTCTTGCTGTGCTGCTGCAACAGGCTAAGCCCCCCTCCCTGTCTGTTGACCTCCTTATTGTCTTTCTAAGCACATAGTACTACCAATTACAGATTCTCTTCTGGATACTCTTTTTAAGGCAAACTTATCTGCTACTGGGGCCCCTTACATCCAACCTTTGTTTACTGCATGGGCAACTAGTGCCATGGCTCTTGGGAGTGAGCAGTTTTTGGATGCAGTCCATTCAGACACTCCAAAAGGGGATATTGTAATTTCGGGCTCTAAGATTGTTGAGGCCAATGCATATCTTTCTGAAACTGTCTTTGGCACTGCAGAATTCATAATAAAGTCCTTAGCTCTGGAGTGCGACGTACCCCGTCATTGAATATTTGGTCTACTGTGGGAAACATACTCAATAACCCTGCACTTATAAGTCTGGTCATACAATGAAACTGCTGGGTGGGGTAAAGTGAAGCTAGGAGAGTTTTTCCACCTCCATAGAACTATTTATGCATCTGCTTCCTAGTGGAAGATACTTTACCCCATGAACACTTTGTTTCTCACAGACTAAAACAAAAGGATTTATCAGCAAGTACACACAAATCCTTTGTTCAACCCTCCCCATAAGAATACTGATGTTGTCCCACCCTGTAGACTGGTTGATAACGTGTAGCTCTCGCACAAGGTCCTGTGCATATAATGTAATTTCCTTCTATTAAGCTAACCTTTCTCTAATTCTACACAGAATCTTTTGAAAGGATTATTCTATAATTTCTAATTTAAAGAGATAGTAATGTTTCACAAAAAAAAGCAGCTCCAATTAATCTTCATAGCATTTGGGGCATGGAGAGTGTTATTTCAATACTGTCAGAGTTGAAGTTCCAAAGTAATTGAATGATAAAAGCATCCACCTTCCACCCCTTTTACTGATTTAACACTGCTCACCTCAGAGCAGCAAGACTGTCCAGTTGGATCTTAGCAAGGGACAATCTTCAGTGAGCATAAGGGAAAAACCTTTCAAGGGGGACAGGGTTTTCCTTATGCTCGCAGCATGAAGTGTCCCTTGCTGTGAGCTGTCTGGTCAAGCGCCCGGATTCCACATCTGAGGTGAGCAGTGTTACACAAGGTAAAAGGGGCGGGGATTCTTTATCATTCAATTACTCTTGAACTACAACTCTGACAGTACTGAAATAACACTCTCCGTGGCCAAAATACTATGAAGATTAATAAAAGCTGCTTTTTTTTTTGGTGAAACATTACTATCCTTTTAACTATTTCATCAGGTTAACCTGAACATAAATTGATCCAAAAATCATAACTATTATTTACAAGAAAGGGAAGGCCACAAGAGGGCCTACTTATGGGAGATGGGAGGACATTTTTATTTTTTTTTTTAGGCCAACACTAGAATGCTCTTTTGGCCCTGTTAAAAATTATGATCTAAACTTAGTTGATGCATCATGTGTAACATCACTTTTGAACACTGACTATGTTGGCAAAGTTTTTGTTGTAATAAATCAAACCTTTAAACCCTTGGATGCCAGAGGCTTGGGGAATTGTTTGTATACTAGAAGCAAGACTCATTTCCATATCCCCCTCCCCCCAAACTCTATCGGTAGAAATGCAGATACGTGGTAAGGCTTGGGTTAGTATGCACAGAAATAAATTTAGCAGATAAACTGGATACAATAGATTTGCTGCAGAGGGGAAAGGCTGTGATGCTTTGCAGAATTGCACAGTTAAACAGACAATCATAGCAACACTCATTATCCCAGTTTTAATGCTGAAGTATTCGTAAATGTGTTTTCCCTCTGTTTAGTACCTTTGCTTGAATTCGCTTTTGTTTACATTTCTAGCACTTATCTCACTGCATTACTTAAACACCCTACTGCAAGATTCATGTTCTCAAGTATTCACTCTTTCTTTGCTTTGTACGAGATGATCAATTACAACCCATCAATCAAAAGCACACCCACCACAGACGTCTACAATCACTTGCACACCTTCAAAGGGAGGGAAAAGGAGGTTTTTGCTTTTAACCCCTCCTTTACCACAGAAATAGAACACTTTAGAAAAATAGCATACTTCTGGTGTGATGTTTCACATTTCAGATGTCTGTGAAACATCTGCCAGTCATACTAAATGAAAATGTCAGTTGTAATTTTTTCAAGATTTGTTTGGTATGCAAAATAGATGTATACACATTGCTGCATCCAAAAAACTTTAAATGACAAGTATAAAAATATGCATTAAGAATATTTGTTACACCACTGGAGAGAGAGACAAGCTGCATTTGTAGTGTAATCGGCTTCTTATCTTCCCCCCCCCCCCCTCCGGAAACAAATAGTTCTTGACTCAAAGTGGGTCTGTTTTTGTTTTAGATCACCCACTTATTCATTTATACTGAGTGATACATTCTTGTGTTAGTTTACTAATTTTTACTTTTTTTTTTTTTTCTGTTCTTTCCAGGAATATGAAAATGTCCGTCAACAGTATGAGGAAGTGAAACAAAGATGTCTTCATTTAAAAGATGAATTAAAAAAATTACAAGAATTGCAAGCCCCGCTCAGTCATAAAATCCGACAAATTGAAAAGCAGCAGCAAGTCATTGATGGTAAAATTAAGGAGAAGGTGAGAGGTTGTTTGACTTCTGTAATGAATCGCAGTATATTAATTAGTAATTTGTTGTTTAATATAAACTCTGTACTGACAATTAACTGTGCTGATGGCTATTATCATCGACCCTGAGAAAGCATTTTCCTTTTCCCTAGATCATGGACATCAGCTACTTTATGAATTTTACCAATAACATTTCTTTGTTGTTTGGCACTAAACTTTTCGAACAATGCAGTGTCATGTCATTTGTCCTATTTATATAATCCAATCTCCGTTTTTGCTAAATACATTGATACATTTCTTCTTTTATGTAAATTTTCAACAGACGATGGAGATAAAGGAAACATCACAGAGATGTAAGAAGAAGCAGGATGATTTGGAGCAGAAAGACAAACAGGTTTTAAACTTTCTCCCTCTGTTTGTTTTTGTTATTGCAGATCACCAGAGAGGTAGAAAATGTCTGAGAACGTATTGTATTTTTTATTTTTTTTTATGTTTGTGTTTTTACTGTACAATGTAATCCTTGTAAAAGTAGTAAATATTTAACCCAGTGAAGAGCGGAACCATGCATAACTCTACAATTGCATTATGACTGAAAAGAGTCTTTTTAAAATTGTTCTGGAGCACTTAAAAAGCTTCAGTACGACACCTAAGGGGCTAGGGGAAGCCCAAGGAGAGCAGCCAAAGATGAGCTACTTTCTTGGAATGGATCAGATAGGGGAGATTGAGACCAGAGTGACAATAGGGCATCCCACCCAGTCCCCTGCCTGATCCACAGCGTACCCAAGCACCGTCCCCACATCCCTGACAACTATGGTTAGCACCTTTGCTGCCGGTATGCAGCAATTTCGCTGCAATGGTAATGAAGAGATTACCTGCCACTTTTATTTAAAAAAAATAAATAAAAACACCCTGTCACCCCACACCACTCCCAACCACCCCATCCAGACAAATGTTTTATTGCCTCTGTTGCAGGATTGCAGCCACCTTGGTGCTCCTGCAACAGAGAGGTTAAACATGAGTAATGTATTCTTTTGAAAACATTGATGGGGTGAAATTTTAATCTTACACACTGTGTTTGGGTGATTCCTTATACTTTAAATGTTTTGACACTGTAAGAATGTCTAATCCGTTAGAGCTTGGGGCCAGGCCTAAGACTAAGGACGCTGGGGACTCTGTGTCTCCTATTGCGCATTGCTCCTGCTGACATTCAAGGTTACCTAGAGAATTCTCAGGACATTTATGTCCAGCATGTTCTGATGTCCCAGACTCTCTCCCAGGGACCTCCAGCCATGCATTAGAGCCAGTTTGGGTGCAAGAGTTCAAGGCTGCTGATAGAGACCGTCTACATTGCAACTCTTTCCATCCCAGTTACAGGGGGTCTTCCACTCCTGGCAGACCCCAACTTCCGTCAGATCTTCCTTGCTGAAACCGCAGGGAGTATCTGACGTATCAGATTCCTCTGAAGAGGAACTGCTGGTGGATTCAGATGTTGAGGAATGTTCTGCGGTGGGCTTCTCTTAGTTTTTTGGGGAACCCTTTGAGGCTGATCCTTATTCCTCTGCTGAGGGCTTGATCAGAGCCATCTTAAAAGCCCTAAACATTCCCTTAGTTCAGGAGGTTTCTTCTGATCCCTCTGGTGTACTTCAGGAGCCTAAGAGACCCTATACTTGTTTTCCACCTAACCCCACTCTTTACCGCCTTGTGTCTGATGAGTGGAAGTCTCCGGACAGGAAACCTTCTGTGTCCAAGAAATTTGCCAAGCTTTATCCCTTCTCTGAGGCTGCGCTTGCTCAGTGGGTTCATCCTCCCAAAGTGGATGCTCCTATCTCTAGACTATCCAAGTCTACTGCCTTGCCAGTGTCTGATGCGTCTGCTCTAAAAGACTGGACTGACAAGAAACTTGAGGTCTCCCTCAAGTCCATCTTTGCCACTGCTGGTACTGCCTTGCGTCCAGCGTTCGCTGCTGCATGGGTGAACCGGGCCATTGCAGTCTTGACTGAACAGCTCACCCTTGCTGTCCTTCAGGGTGTTCCTACTTCAGATGTGTTGTGCCTCCTTGCCAACATTTCTGAGGCACAGCACTGTTTCTGCTGCCTTACTTGATGCCATCCGTTTGGTGGATAGGGTTTCCACCATGTCTGTGGTTGCCAGACAGGCTCTTTGGCTCAAGATCTGGTCTGCTGACACTGCTTCCAAGAAAGCATTGCTCTCCTTACCTTTCAAGGCACTTCTTTGTTTGGGCCAGATCTTAAGAATCTGATCAGTGAGGCCACAGGGGGTAAGACTACACTTCTACCCTTGGTTTCTAGGAAGAAAACACCGCTTAAGCGTAACCGGCATTTTCGTTCCTTTCAGAATGAGACACGTCTGGTGAACCAGATGGTTCCCTCTGCTCCGCGTACCTCCTCCAAGCCCAAACAGCAATGGAAGCCCAAGGTCTCCTCCAAGCCCAAGGCTTCCAAGCCTTCTTTGGCATAACTCAACGAACCCGGGTCCAAAGTCTGCTGTGGGTGGTCATCTGCGTCATTATCACAGCATTTGGGAGGATTCAGTGGCGGACCCATGGGTTTTACAGGTGGTGATAGAAGGGTACAGGATCCCTTTTGTCGCTCTTCCTCCCTATCGCTTTTTTCCTTCTCATATGCCTCAGAGCGCAGAGAAACACCGTCTGTTCGTCGCTATTCAGGCTCTTCTAGACAAGGATGTTCTAGAGCCGGTTCCAGTTAAGGACAGGGGTATGGGTTTTTACTCAAACCTCTTTGTGGTCTCCAAGAAGGACGGTGGTTGTAGTCCCATTTTGGACTTGAAGGATCTCATTTCCTTTGTGACCCAGACTCATTATCACCAGGAGTCTCTACGGACAGTGATTGCTGCCATGTCCTCGGGGGAATTCCTTGCATCTCTGGATCTTCAGGACGCGTAATTACATATTGCCATTCATCCAGAGAGCCAGCAGTACCTCCGTTTTGCCTACGACCGGGGACATTTTCAGTTCTCAGCTCTTCCATTTGGTCTGACGACAGCTCCTCAGGTCTTCAGCTGTGTCCTCGGAGCCTTAGTGTCCGTCCTCCACCGAGACGGCATCAGAGTTACTCCATACGTGGACGACCTGCTTCTGAAAGCCCCTTCTGCGGAACGTCTTCATCAGCAGGTTCAGCAGTCCATTCATGCTCACCCATCATGGGTGGATCATCAACTTGGACAAATCAGATCTTGTCCCATCCCAGCATCTGGTCTTCCTGGGCCTCCTCTTCGACACCCAGAAGAACATGTGATGTTTCTCACAGACGAGGTAGCTCACCAGATCGCCCACAGGGTTTCTGCGATCCTGGCTCAAGATCCGGTTCTAGCCAAGAAGCTGTCCTTTCTAGTGGGGAAATTCATTTCCACCATAGAAGCAGTACCATTTGCCATGACGCACACCGGGGAACTCCAGCTGTTTGTGATCTAGGTGTGTGGGGGTCAGCCGGACCTTCTGAAGATGTCAGTGTCTCTCCCTCTTCATGTGGAATTGAGTTTGTTGTGGTGGCTCGACTTCTCCAATCTGCTGAAGAGCAGGTCCTGGGTCTCCTGAGTGCTCAGGATCGGTGGTCTCAGGAGGAATCTCTCCTTCCCATCAACGTGTTGGAGTTTCCGGCGATATTTCATGCCCTTCGTCATTGGACATCTCAGCTGGAAGACTGTCCAGTCCGGGTAGAGTCCGACAACGCCATGGCCGTGGCTCACATCAACAAGCAGGGTGGAATAAGAAGTCTCGCCGCTTGGTTAGAGGTCAAGGCTATTTTGTCTTGGGCAGAAGAACACGTTCCTGCCATATCCGCAGTGCACATTCCTGGTGTAGACAACGTAATGGCGGACTTCCTCAGTCGACACACAGTGGACAACGGAGAGTGGGAGCTGCATCCAGAAGTGTTCACCCTCATTGTTCAGAAGTGGGGTCTTCCTTACATCGACCTGATGGCGACAAGACACAACAGAAATGTTTCGAGGTTCTGCTCTCGATGGAGGGGACCCTCTAGCTTTGGTGGTGGATGTAATGTCCATTCCTTGGTTATTCCCTCTGGCCTACATCTTTCCTCCCCTCCCAATGTTGCACTGGTTGTTAAGGAAATTACGACTGGAGCATTGTCCAGTCTTTCTGATTGTTCCATACTGGCCTCACCAGACTTGGTTTCTGGAACTTCTGGATCTGTCAGTGGCAGAGCCATTCTGGCTCTCTTGCCGTCCGGATCTTCTTCTACAGGGTTACCTGTGGAATGAGGATGTTCCTCATCTAGCCTTGACAGTTTGGAAATTGAATCCTCAATATTGAAGAAGAAAGGGTTTTCTTCTGGTGTGGTGGCAACTATGCTCAGTGCCCGCAATCCTGTTTCTTCCAAGATCTACCATCATGTCTGGTCATCCTTCCTATCTTGGTGCGCCGATAAGGACCTGTCTCAGGAATCTGGTCTGCCTACGGTCCTGGCCTTTTTGCAGGACGGTGTGGATAAGGGCCTCAGTTTGAGTTCCCTTAAAGTTCAGACATCTGCTCTCTGTTTTCTTTCAGAGGCACATTGCCATCCTTCCTGATGTCAAGGTTTTCTTCCAGGGCGTTGCTCATACTCGTCCTGCCTTCAAGATTCCTGCTTGTCCGTGGGATCTTAACTTGGTTTTGGGCGTTCTTCAGCGCCCTCCATTTGAGTCTCTGGCTGCTACGCCTGTTGACGTGGAAAATGTCCTTTCTCCTGACGATTATGTCTGTCCGCGGTGTCGCTGAGTTACATGCTCTGTCCTGTAAACCACCCTATTTGGTGTTTCATAAGGACAAGGCAGTGCTTCGCACCTCTCAGGAGTTTCTTCCATAGGTGGTTTCGAAGTTCCACATCAATCAAGAGATTGTGGTGCCCTCTTTCTGCCCTGACCCCACCTCTGACAAGAAGCGGGATCTCCACGTGTTAGACATGGTTCATTGTTTCAAGTTTTATGTACATCGCATTGAGCCTATCAGGCAATCAGACCCATTGTTCGTCATTCCTGAGGGTCCTAGGGCAGGAAGACCTGCATCCAAAGTGACTACTGCTTCTTGGGTCAAGTCCATTATTCATAAGGCTTATGAGCTGAGGAAGAAACCTTTTCCCTTCACGGTCACGGCTCATTCTACACAATCTATTGGGGCCTCTTGGGCTTACAAGAATCAGGCCTCTGCTGATCAGCTGGTCGTCTCTGCACACCTTTTCGAAGCACTACCGTGTTGATGTACTGGCATTGGCTGATGCCTGCTTTGGGAGGAAAATCATGGAGGCAGTTTTGCCTGTCTAGGATTTTCTTTGGTTCTTGGTGCTTCCTTTACTTTTGAGCCCCGTTGGCTCTAGTTCAGTGTGCTGTGTAACAGTTGGGGTGTTACTCCTGTTCAGTGTCCATTGACACGTCATTGTTTGTTGGTTTATCTCTGATCTGATGGTTTATATCTGCTCTTGTGACTTTGGGGGCCTTGCGCCTGGTCCTTGCTTTACTTCCAGCCTCTGGGAAACTCAGTGGTTGGACATCCCAAAGTTACCAGTAACCTGTATTGGACAACAGAGAAAAGAGGATTTTAGTCTTACCCGTTAAATCCTTTTCTCTTAGTCCATACAGGTTACTGGTCTCCCACCCTGTCAAGGGACCATGCTTGGCTCTCCTGTGGAAGACCGTGCGGGTCCTTCGGGGTCATGCTCACAGGAGTCTTCTTTCCCTTCTACTATCTAGTCAATTGTTAGTATCTCAAATCTTACTGAAGCGGATTGGCTAGCTGCAACCAAGGATGGAAGGTAGGCTCCACACCCTGCATTTACTTCTAGAATTGTTCCTGCCTATTAAAGGTGCTAATCTCCTAGCCAAAGTTACCAGTAACCTGTATGGACTAAGAGCAAAGGATTTAACAGGTAAGACTAAAATCCTCTTATCATTGACCCATATGCTGCTATATTTGATATTCCTCTCTGCACAGGAAATATCAGCCGACCCCAGACGTATGTTTCAGCCTTGTTTGGGCCTTGTCAGTGAGGTGCAGCTGGCTTCCCTGGCACTGAGAGCAATGGGTCCATGTCTTGAATACCATTTATTCTTAGTGAGTCGGATTAGTCTAATATGTATGTAGAAATGTATCCTCTGTAATGGCACTATAGAGCTAAAATGTAATGCTCTTGAGTGGTGACCCTGAGTACGAACAAAACCAATGTTGCTTATTCTGCAGCTAGTCTCTCACGTATCTTTGCTTGTTTTTTTTGAAAAACTCTTATGGTGTCTCTCTAAGAGTAAATGGTAATGCAGATGTGGATACCTTGTTCTTAGTGCCTAGGGGAACAAACTGCACCTCACTGACAAGGCCCACATAAGGCTGAAACATACGCCTGGTTTAGCTGGTATTTTTCTTTGCAGAGTGGAATTGCTGCTCATTTTGGAACTGGAGCACCCTTAGGATGGGATTAGGCTAATGTGAACATGGAAATTTCTCCTCTGTAATGGCAACAGAGAGTTAAAATGTGATGCTCTTGAGCGGTGACTAGCCATAGAATGGGCAGCATTTCTTTTTGTACGTGTTCAAAGCCTCTCACCTATTTTAGCTTGTTATAGGATAGTTAATGCATGCACTAAAATGCAAGTTTAGGATTAGATTTTAGGGCTCTAACATAAAATAACATTTTACAGATTCAGGCTTCAAGTGCAATATATTTTAAACTTATATTACCCACTTACGTTTTTGTCTGCTTTTGTTCCTTTAAATTCAAGGTGACATTTCCACTTTACGTTGATATGCTCTTATTCATGTTCTACACAGATTGAAGTAATCCAGCATAAACTTAGAATGAAGAGAGATGAAGAGTTGGACCGACAAAATAAGATTACTAAAATCCGCAAGATGATAGAGGACTGGCAGAATGAACTGAGAGCTGTGGGAAACATTGAGGACCTTCAGCCAGAGATGGATTCCATCAGCAGGGATCTTCGTCTTATCCAAGAGGAGAAAGCAAATATTGACAGTGAAATAAGTGACCTGCGAATGGAAAGGGAGAACCTGGAGAGAGAAAAGAGAAGTATGCTGTACCATTTGTAGCTAATTTGTGGACTTCCAGCAGCTGGGGACTACTGCTGCTATCATCCTCGACCAGGTGTTGACTGGTTGGGATAATGAGAGTTGTATTCCTCTATTATCTGGAGGTCGAGTACTTGATGCCCCCTGCTTTACACCATCATACTGAAATGTGTTTGGAGAATATTGATATGAAGGTTGTGTTACTAGTGGGGTACCTCAGGCATCTGTACTGGGTCCCATTCTTTTCAATATTTTAATAGGGATATTGCAAAAGGTCTTCAAGGTAAGGTATGCCTTTTTTCAGATGATACAAATATTTGCAACAGGGTAGACGTTCCTGGGGGAATATGCCAAATTATTTATGTAAATTAGAAGAATGGACAAGTGTGTGGCAGCTGCAGTTTAATGTTGATAAATGTAAAATAATGCACTTGTGATGTAAAAATCCAAAGGTAGAATATATACTATTAAGGGTACTGTGCTGTCCGGGACAACAGAGGAAAGGGATTTGGGAGTAATTATTTCTGATTAATTAAAGGTAGATAGACAATGTGCAAAAGTGCTGGGGAATGCAAGCAGGGTGCTGGGTTGTATAGCTAGAGGCAATAGTAGCAGATCTACAGATCTTCTGGCTAGACCACACTTAGAGTATTGTGTACAGTACTGGAGATCCCATCTCCAGAAGGATATAGATAATCTAGAGAGAATTCAAAGAAGGGCTACTAAAATGGTGACTGGTTTACAGGAAAAGAAATATCAGTATAGAGTAAATGATCTTTACGTGTATAGCTTGGAGCCGAGAAGAGAGACAGGGGATATGACTGATTCAAATACATAAATGGCTTCAACAAAGTGCAGGAGGGAAGTACATTTCAAAAGAGTAAAAATGTTAGAACAAGAGGCCATAGTCTAAAACTAGAGGGACAGAGGTTTAGATGTAATGTAAGACCATTTTACTTCACTGAAAAGTAGTAGATAAGTGGAATAACCTGCCAGCAGACGTTAATACAGTGACAGAATTTAAGCATGCATGGGATAGGCATAAGGCTGTCCTGAACATAAGACAAGACAAAAACAGTGGCTGTATTCAATAGGCTAAAGAGAAGTCATTCTGGAGCAAAGCAACTGCACCATAGGCACAGCTGAAAATCCACAAAATTCACATTTATTTGGATGAGAGGTCTCTAACACATTGCTTCATAAACACCTTATTCAACCTATTATGATGTTTTCTGTCCTGTTAATGATGTTGCTCTACTCCAGAATTTCTTCATTCTGTGAATATGACCCTAAGTCTTATGTGCGAAAGAAAAGAGGACAGTTCTAACACAAACCAACTGCCCCATGAGAACAAATAAACATTCCCCAGATTCCTGATGATTTAAATTGGGCTTTCAATTCCTTGAATACAAAACAATTATCTAACGTTGTTTTGCAATGCTTTTGTGGCCTTTCTAGCAATCAAGGAGTTAAAGATCTATTTTAAATCAGTTTGAGTCTAGTTTGTTTGTGTGGCAGAATTACTGCTCCTTTCTCTCTTACATAAAGCTCATAACCTTTTAAGGGTAAGTAGGTTGTACAGCACATTGCAAAGCAATGAGCTGCACACCTGTTGACCTTTAAAAGGTTAAGGTTAAAGCCATATTTACAGAGGCGCAGTTATGGGTCAAACAAGCTCTGTACCATTGGAGACAATTAAGTCTCCAATGATTGCTACACTTTTGATTATACACATATGGCCCTTAGAGTAGTATAGTATTACCTCCTTTTGTTATGTTTCAGATGGATTTATTTTTACAGCTTCATCTCTGCAAATTTCTGTGTTTCTCTGATCGAGACCAACTAAAGGCACAGGTGTCTAGATTTGGTAAATGCTTGGTATGTAACAACCTAAGCTTTGTGGCAGAAATGTAGCTAAAGGATGAACACTTATTCATGTCCAATGGTGCAGGTGTGACTTCAGATAGTACCAGTTTCGATATTACAGTTCATATCAGTCCAACCAATATGTTGTCTCAGGGGTTAACCTTCCACTGTTTAGGTACTCCTGCAGACTTCCTCCAGAAGTGACGATAAACTCACGTGTTTTATTATATAGTATGTTATTTAAATACTAGTTGAAAAGCCCGTGTACACGGTCCAAAGTGCCAACCAGCAACCTCGGCTGGTGGCCGGATCATCTCTTCTCACTGGCTGCGCTGCAGTCATGCGCAGTACTGATTGCCAGAACAAGCCGCGGCTGATACGTAGCAGGGCGCTCCAAATTCAGACCGTAGTCCTCTCTGTTGGTGTATTCGGAGTATTGTATGCAATACTGAAGTTTTATATATTTATATGCTCATTATTATCCACAAGTGTCTCCATTCTTTGTTCTTTTGCCTTTTTTTGGATTGCTCTCCAGCGAGCAGCTGACTTGAAGACTGTGGTGGGCAGTGTAATATCCTCCCCATGTGCTAATACAGATTTTTATAGGCATTGACATCAATTTGTGAGTAGGAAATCTTCTATATTTTTTTCATCTATTTATGAAGACTTATTAACCCAATAAAAAGTGCCTTGTTTAACTTTTTTTAAATAACTAGATGAACTATTCAGAATTATGTTGCATAGGAACAAATGGTGCTTTGTTGTTACAATGCCAGGGGTTTGTCACTAACTTATCGATATCGACTCTCTTGAGTCTTATATTCTGGGTAGTGGTGTTTTCTTTACCATACCACTCAGGGCTCATGTCAAGAAGGATGTTTCATATCTGTGTTTCCCATCCAGGGTGCTGTGGCACTTTGACGTGCCATGTCCATCCAATTAAGGTGCCCCCACCACCAGTCATTTCTGCACTTTCTGGCAGCAGGCAACGTGGCAGTAATTTGTCTCAGTTGTCAGATGCCAGATCCTGGAATTGGAAGCTCAAGTAGTTGACCTTCTCCAGAACAACCAAATCGGGAACACTAGAGGTTATGATCTCAAAATATCTCAAGGTGCCAAACATCCATATAATAGGAATAGACCATTTGGTGTCAGCAAAAGGAGTTGTTTTTATACCCTGGCAGTTAAGGTGTGTGCATGTCTGTTTTTTGTTCCCAGGATTGACAAGTACCATGTCATTCTCATAGCTCCATCATGGTCCAGAAGAGCCTAGTGCATAGACCTGCTAAATTCTGGTGGTCATTGGTCCATCGTGATGCTCGTTCCTTCCCGATTTACTGTCTCGAGGTCTGATGAAACATCCAAAACTAGAGGAAATATAGACTGCAAAGCACTTGAAGCTGTCATCTTGAAATGTACAGGCTTCTTTAATTATCTTGACTATTGCTGACAAGCTGGCTTTGTCCAAGTTTATCAGTGGATCTGGTCACTTTATTTTGGTTGCTGTGAGGAACATTAGTTCTCCCCATCCACTTTTCATTCAGTCAGGGTGGTTTTTTTTTCTCCAGGATGGTCTATAGCAGCTGTGTCCAAGTTTAATCCTTAGGGCCATCAACAGGCCTGGATTTAAAGGGGATCTATTACACCTACACATGTTGTGCTAAATAGCTTGTTTATGTAGCGACTAGCTGGGGTAAGGTTTTCATTTCGTCGCTATTTAGCCAAATTTAATCTGTTCCCCTCCCTCTATCCAGCCTCTGGCCAATGAGACCGCTCCAGTTTACAGGCAGAAAGCCTGCATCATCGGAGGATGCTGGATAGAGGGAGAGGAGCAGAGGCAGTGTGACAGACTACGGTACAGTGCTGGTAACAGCAGTCTGCCGGGAAATAGGACCAGGGCAATATTTACTGGATTAAATTCGGCTAAGTAGCGACATTTAAAAAAAAAATTAAAACATTGCCCCAGCTAGTCGCTACTAAACTAGCTATTTAGCCCAACATGTGTAGGGGTGATAGATCCCCTTTAACTCATTTGTGCTTAACCCCTTAGTGACGGCCGCGTGCAGACGCGGCCGTCACTTAACGCCCGTCTAACAATTTTTTTTTTTTTTTTGTGTAAAAGAATCCGGAGTCCCCGAACGGCGTGCAGCCGCGCGGGGAGCCGGATTTCCGGGACGTACATGTACGTCCTCTGTCACTAAGTGACAGCCACACAGGACGTACATGTACGCCCTGTGTCGCGAAGGGGTTAATCAGGGAAATCCTTAATCAGTGGCTAATTCATTTTATTGGCCCACTGTGCTCAAACAATGAAATCCTTAAATTCTCGGCTGTGTTGACAGCTCTTCAGGACCGAACTTGGACATCCCTGGTCAGCAGGCCAAGGTGTAGCCTACTGCTGTATCCTCTCATTCCAGTAACTCTCCACACTACTTTCAGATGTTCATACTTCAAGTATCTACTCATATAATTGAGAATTGTAATGCACCAACCACCTTGGGAGTTTAATTTGTTCCGGGGGTGTTTTTAAACCTCCCTCCTGTTGACTGTATACTGTGTGCAATTCTCAGCAGACTTGTGTGCTTTGATGTTCAGCTTGCCCCCCCCCCCTCACAAGTCAATTCTTCATACTAGGTCTAATTTCCTGCTGAAGGCTGTGGGAAATTTTGACCTCAAATTGGAACCAACAGCAATGTTGTATGATGATTTTGTGTCTCCGATGCTATGTGCAGCAGATTCCTCTGTACAATGGTCACTCTTCTGTTTTTCCAAAGGGATCAAGAATTGGCCAAGTTCTAACAGAGCTCTTAGCAAAATTTTGGACTTGTAGGAGCCAAGCTTCAGCAGAGTGATTGTGTAAGGCCCCAGTCAGTCATGTCTCTACACATTCACTGAACTCTATTCAATGTGCTTGCCTCTGGAAGAAAAGTGGTACAAACTGTGGTAGCAGACTGAGTAGTCCTTCTTTCTTAATTCATAATATGACTTTTTCCTTTGTCTGTGCCACAAAGTTTCTGGTTGTAACTATAGTCCCTAAAGTTTTCATGTATCAAGTTTGGAAGTCCTTCACTAGAGCCTACTGGTGCTGCATGTACAGTCTAATAAGGCAAGTGAGACTGCAGTCTCTTCTCCTGCAACCGAGGGAGCACAAGGGGTTTCTTTTCAGAACTATATTGGTCTTCTGGAATACTATGCAACCCATGCTTCTTCATCAGGTCTGCTCCAAGGGAGGAGATCAACTGATATGACAATATCTACATCTGTGATTCTTCGCTCCATTCCTCTGGGCACACACAGCTCAGAATTTCAGGCTATCTTTAATTAGGCAAATATAGATCAATAACAAACAGTTTAGCTACTAATTACTCAACTGTGATTAAGCAGAGATATTTTGAAAAGCTAACCTATTGTGCCATGAGGAACAACACTGAAAAATATTGGTTTATATTCTAGTTAGAGACACCAATCAGCAGGAGGTATTCTTACTCATGAACACTTCAGCGAGCAAGATGCTTAGTTAGTTTTGAACAAAATTAGCAGTTTGATTGTATGAAAGTTTTGAAGTTTCTTTATCTGTATTTTAACATTAATGTTTGTGATTGCTTGGGTTTTAGAATTATATAACTTGTTTTTCTTTTGTTTTAACTTTATTTTTCCAGGTAAGGCTAATCGGATTAAACAGTTTGAAAACTTAATGAATCTAAAAGAAGAAAAACTGAAGCAAAGATTTGCGGACACTTACAGTGCTGTTTTGTGGTTAAAAGAAAATAGAGATCGGTTTAAGAAATGTGTGTGCCAGCCAATTATGTTAGAAGTAGGTGTCTCAGGAACTGAAAATATAGTTTTCCTAAAATTGTTAACATTGACAATTTTTTATATTGTCAAACAGGTGGGAGACAATTCAGTCTTCTTATTTATTTCCACTTTGGTTTTAGCTGTTGGCACTCAAGAGTAGATGTGTATGCTTGTCATGAAACTAGTACATTTTTGAATGCCACAGAGATTTACTAGGTTTCAAAAAAGATATACACCTTTTCCCAAAAGACCTGGTTTTGAGCGAATTTAAAGCATTATTAGTGCATCATGCCGTCCACATACACCATTGTTAGTAGAAATATTCCCAACAAGACCTGAGGCTTTAACTCCTTAAGGACTGGGCTAATTTCACTGTAATTACAGTGCAACATTTTGGGTTTCTTGTTCCTGTTAGATAAACACCGTTCTGTGGTTTTATTAGATGCATCCATGAAAACTATATAATATATATGTATAATATCAAATACAGTGCCCTGCAAAAGTATTCAGACCCTTGGCCAGTTTTCTCATATTAATGAATTACAAATGGTACATAATACTGTATCAGATTTATTTATTTATTTATTAAAATTTATTATTGAATGCTAAAACTCTCTATCAGTTATTGTAAGGTGACATTGGTTTTATGTTGGGAAATTTTTTTAAGGAAAATAAAAAGTGTAATAATTTGCTTGCATAAATGTTTAACCTCCACGCATTTGGTGGAAGCCACCTTTCACTGTAATAACAGGTTTAAAATCTTTTGAGGTACGTATGCATCCACTTTTAACAGTGTTGGAGTAATTTTGGCCCATTCGTCTTGATTTGCCCCGGATTATTCAGGTTGGTTGGACGTCACTTATGGATGGCAATTTTCAAATAGCTCCACAGATTCCTAATGGGATTGAGATCAGGACTTTGAGTGGGCCACTGTAAGACATTAAACTTTTTGTTCTTGAACCACTCTGCTGTTATTTTGGCCTTTTTCTTGTGATCATTGTCCTGCTGAAAAGTGAATTTCCTCCAGAACGTGTTGTTTTTTTTTTTGTTTTGTTTTTTTTTAAACTGGACTGAAGCAGATTCGCTTACAGTATGTCCCTATCTTTTGTTCCATCCATTCTTCCTTCAATTTTAACAAAATACTCCATTCCTAATGATGAGAACCTGCCCCACAACATGATGCTGCTGCCACCATACTTCACATTAAGAGATGGTGTGTCTTGAGACATGGGCAGTGTTGATTTTGTGATAGAAACATCATTATGAGTTTTGGCCAAAATGTTCTTTCTTGGTCTCCTCTGACCGCAAAACCTTTTCCCTCATCGCAGCTGGAGCACTCACATGCTTTCTGGCAAACTCTCACATTTTTTCATGTTGCTTTTTGAATAACCTCTTATGCCACCCTCCCATACAGGCCAGCGTTGTGTAGAGCTCTAGACATGATTGACAGGTGTTCCGTTACTCCACTCTCACCTCTGAGCTCTGTAGCTACTTCAAAGTTACGGTTTCTCTCACAAGTCTCCTCCTTGTTTGGACACTTTTCTTGGCAGTGTCTGGGTGATGTGATGTCACTTCTAAAGCCTGATTTAGTTATCCAGCTATGTTCAAAGGGGTATCAGAACACATGGATATTATTTTGTACCTTTTTTCATAATGTATGCATTTCTATTACTCTTACTACTATAGAATGCTTTTGGTCTTCGTTTTCTTTAAGACCCACAGCCTGGGCAATGATCCTTCTACAGTGGGGTTTGTATCCTGAAAATGTCAGACCAACTTTAATGGCACACAGGTGGAGGCCAGTCGTAAGATAAATGTCATCATTGGGGCAATATCTTTAATTTGTGTAAACTGGAAGTTTCCACAGCACAGGGGTTGAATTCTTATACAGTCAACCTATTTAACACCTTAACCAGCCGCGCAGCAGGCGGTCTGCGGTTTTTTTTTGTTTTTTTTTGTTCTCAGTGGATTCAGGGGTCCCCCGAGTGGCATGCAGACGTGCAGGAACCCCAAAATTCCATGATCTGACAGGTCCTTAAGTGCCGAACCTCCGTGACAGTCTTGGGAGATCATTAGTCCTTAAGGGGTTCATTTATTTATTTTTTTCTTAAAAATATTTCTAAATATAAAACAAATGTTACCTTACAATAACTGATTTTGAATTTCAGTATTTTAAAATAAAATTATATACCATGAAATGACAGTGTACCATCTGAGAGAATTGGTTATGGGTCTGAATACTTTGCAAAGAGGTGAGTGTGTAATGTATGTATGTGTATGTATACATATATATGTGTGTGTGTGTATATATAATATTGTTGAAATGAAAAAGGCAGCACTCTCGGAAAAATGTTATATATCTGGGTGCCCTAGTAGACAAAGACTATATAATAATTGAAAAACCAGCTATCACAGGACTTCCTGAATAAACAAAAAAACTTTATTTGTGATCCTTTTTCTTGAATAAACAAAAAGCTTTATTTGTGTTTAATGTTTTGATCCCTGTCTGGGATCTTTATCAAGACAAACACCATTTGTAAATAGCCTCTTTATATACCCCATGATGATTGATTACCCACGCAACCTGCCAAAAACCACCAAACAAAGACATAATCAAAATTTAAATTAAAATAAGCATTCCCCCGAGAGGGGCAAAATAAGGTGTACAGTATTAATTCGTAAAAATACAAGATAATGAAAATAAAAACCATATCGCAGAAAACATTTGATGCAAATAATAAATGCAAAAATAAATATACATTGATGAAAGTAATTCGTATCAACAGGCTAATTGTTAAACCTCCCATAAAACTTGAAAATTAATGTCTAACATATATTACTCTGAGTTTATGAACGAGTCACCACGTCTCTCTTGCTCCAATCCATTATCTACACACGGCAAACCTCCACTGTCCCTATTTGCCAAGTCCCCACTCCAGATCAGGAACAAATTGTCAATAAATCTTTGATAGCAAATCAAATGATTCTGGTAGAGTTGAGTAATGTACTATGTTTCAAAATCTGTCAGAAACAAATTCAAGTATGATGGTGCAATGCTCAAACTCATAGAGGTTTCAGGGACTGGTAGGTAGTATGATCTTTAAAATGTAAAATGATTATAACCCAAACATAAACCCATTAGGCTTAGAAGGAATTCGGTATCTGGTCTACATCAACAAGATACTTAACAGGTGCCCTTCTAATTGCTTTCATACTATCAGTCACAGCAATCACAGTATACAATGACTTTACATCTAAGGCAAGTTATAGTACTTGGTCTGGGAGTGCTCCTAGTTGATGTATTTTAACAAATACTGTGTCTGTGTCGCTAATGTATGACTGTGATCTCTGTGCCAGTGGTTGGATACAAAAAACCCTGGAAATATTAGGCTAATGGCTAGAACAGTGTCCCTATTGCCAATGCAATCGGTCTACCTGGTGGTTTGGCTGCATCCTTATGGATTTTACATATGGTGTCAAGGATAGGGAGCACAGGCAAACAGGATCACAAATAAAGCTTTTTGATTATTCAGGAAGTCCTGTGAGTGCTTTTTCTTTAATTATTTTATATGTACAGTAATGTGCAAAAGTTTTAAGCAGCTGTGAAGAAATGCTGTGACCACCCTTTGCCTTCAAAACAGCATCAATTCTTCTACGTGCATGTGCATAAATCAGGGATTTTGTAGGCATATAGTCAGGTGTATGATTAAATAGTTATACCAAACAGGTGCTAATCATCAATTTAATATGCTACACAGCTGTGTAGCAGGAATAAAACGGGGTGAGGAACAGCCAAACTCTGCAAAGAAGGTGAGGTTCCTGAAGGCAGTATAATGTCAAAAGTAGTACACCATGGCAAGACTGAGCACAGAAACAAGACACAAGGTCTCTCACAGGCAGAAATTTCAAGGCAGACAGGGGTTTCCAGATGTGCTGTCAAAGCTTTTTTTAAAGAAGCACAAAGAAATGGAAACATTGAGGACTGTAGATGCAGTGGTCGACCAAGGAAACTTAGGGCAGCAGCTGAAAGACGCATCATGTTTACTTCCTTTCGAAATTGAAAGATTTCCAGCAGTGCAATCAGTTAAGAATTGGCAGAAAACTGTGTGACCCTGGTACACCCATCTGCTGTCCTGTCTGGTCAGAAGAGGTCTTCATGAAAGACTTGCGGCCAAAAAGCCATACCTCTGATGTGGAAACAAGGCCAAGTGACTCAACTATGCATGAAAACACAGGAACTGGAGTGCAGAAAAATGGCAGCAGGTGCTCAGGACTGATGGGTCAAAATTTGAAGTATCTGGCTGTAGCAGAAGGCAGTTTGTTCACCGAAGGGCTGGAGAGCGGTACAAGAATGAGTGCCTGCAGGCAACAGTGAAGCATGGGTGAGGTTACTTTCAAGTTTGGGGCTTCATTTCTGCAAATGGAGTTGGAAATTTGGTCAGAATTAATGATCTCCTCAGTGCTGAGAATGGAGGCATCTGATTGGCCCCAAATTTATTCTGCAGCATGACGGCTACCCCAAACATACAGCCAAAGTCTTTAATGTTCTCAGCATTGAGAGAGTACTATTTCACAATAAAAGCAGCACCAATTAATCTTCATAGTATTTGGGACATGGAGAGTGTTGTTTCAAAACTGTCAGAGTTGTAATTCAAGACTAATTGAATTATAAAGTATCCCCCTCCCGCCCCTTTTACTGCTGTAACACTGCTCACCTCAGACCAGCAAGACTGTCTGGATCAATCGTAGAGAAAACAATCTTTAGTGAGCATAAGGGAAAACTTGAAAAACCTGTCAAGAAGGCAGGGTTTTCCTTATGCTCACAGTAACAATATTGTCCCTTGCTGTGAGCTGTCTGGTCCCAGGACCAGATTCCATATCTGAGGGGAGGTGGCTTAAACTAGGTAAAAGGAGTGGGAGGAGGATTCTTTATCATTCAATTACTCTTGAACGACAACCCTGACAGTATTGAAATAACACACTCTATGGCTTAAATAGTATGAAGATTAATTGTAGCTGCTCTTTTGGGAAACATTACTATCCCTTTAAGAACTATCTTCAGCATAAAGAAGAACAAGGAGTCCTGGAAGTGCAGGTATGGCCCTGCAGAGCCCTGATCTCAACATCAAGTCTGTCTGTGATTACATGAAGAGAAAGAAGCAGCTAAGGCTGCCTGAATCCACAGAAGAACTGTGATTAGTTCTCCAAGATGTTTGGAACAACCTACCTGCTGATTTCCTTAAACTTTGTGCAAGTGTACCTAGAAGATTTGATGCTGTTTTGAAGGCAAAAGATGGTCATATCAAATATTCATTTGATTTTAGATTTTTTCTTTTCACTCACTATGCATTTTGTTAATTGATAAAAAATAAACTATGCAATTTTAAAAACATATTTACAGCTTGTGTGTGTGTGTGTGTGTGTATATAATATATAATAGTGTGTGTGTGTGTATATAATATGTGAGTATGTATGTGTAATATAAATTTGCAAGAAGTTAGGGTAGGGCCTTAATTAAATTTTAGTAGTGCTGCAGATTATAAAAACACCCAATGTCACTGTTAATTTAGACAAATACGGTATTACATATATAGAATGGCTCCCTGTAGTTAATGGAGAAATCTGATGGCAGCCGGATCCAATCGCCTATGTCTACAAAAGCCTATGTATGCTTTTAATAAACCTCAAAAGGGTCCTTAAGAGATTAAGCCTGAGACCTGATGCTTTAGTGCCCACAGCCAATACCTAACAACATTCATGTAGAGGTGTGTCCAATGCATTGCACAACCCTCTGACCAGTGCTGAAATTGGCTGCTAGTCTGTTGTCTAGTAAATAAAAATAAAATACAAAGAACCCTATTGGCGAGACCAAAACATTATTCTCTGTTATATTTACAGTTTCTGTACTAATAACTGTTCACCCCCTGCCTGGCAATTTTTTCCCTGACTATTGAACCTCACTGGAATTTTTCCAGCCCTGCTTCTACCCTTGAAGGTTTAAATATATGAAGATTTTGTATCACATGTCAAATAGTTTTCATGAAAAAAACGGTGAAAAAATAAATAAGTCATATAACGAAACAAACCTACCAGCTTCTTGCTCTTTATTTAATTAGCTATTTAAAAACTTTCTTGATTATCAGAAAAATTATAAGAGTAACCTCCACCAAATGGGACAAATAAAAAGTTCAAATGCATTGCAAAGCAATACATTGGCGATAGGTAGGTTATGAGGTTAAAGCCCCATTTAAATCAATGGAATTTTCATTTGTCTGCTGAGGTGCAGTTGGTTTGCTCCAGAATTGCTCCTAAAATATAAAAATGTATTTCAATTTTCACAGATCAACATGAAAGACCAGCAATATGCAAAATATATTGAAAATCATATTTCCATGAATGATTTGAAGGCCTTTGTTTTTGAAAGCCAAGACGATATGCACCTATTTCTGAGAGAGGTAAGATGCACATACTACAAGCATAAAATATCTCCAGAGTCTTACGTTACCAAGCTGTATATCGAGATAAAATAACAAACCATATTTAACCCTTTGAGTGCCAGAGAGCAATGCGTTGGATACCTCTCTGGCACTCAAAGGTAAAAAAAAAAAAAAAAAAATGACTTTTTATTTGCCTCTAGTAAAGAGCATTCTTGACACAATTCTATATATTTTTTAAGCAGATTTGCTTTATTTGTAATTTTCCTTTCATCTCCATTTAGGTCCGTGACAATCAAAAACTGAGAGTAAATGCTGTGTGTTCACCTCACGAGTCCTGTATAGAGCACAGGCCTAGAAGACCTATAACAGAGCTACAGTAAGCATTTGTTTGATTGCTTTCTTGGAATTCTGTGTTAGTAGGAAGAAAATGGTGTTATTTCCCTGGAACAAGTAATAATTAACCAAAATGAGGTAACATCATTCCACTTTAACTGTAAGGCCAGTTCAAGTCTCAAAAGGGGGACATAGAGGTTATGGATTTATTGCTCTCACTACATAACACAGTTGCCTGACCTCTCTCCTCAGCTATATAATCTAAAAATATATGAGTAAAAATAACAGTTTTTTATTGTCCTGCCTGGAGTGGCAGGGTTTGGGGGATATTGTCTGCATGATTTAAACTTTTTTTTTTTTTTCCTACATTTTTACAGGGTTATTCTGTCAGTTTTACTGACACCGACACCCAGAGCAATATAGGGGTTGGAGTTTACATCCAGCTCTTTACTATCTGCTCCTTGTAGCTCATGGTCCCTATGCACCTCATTACAGGCTGTTGGATGAGGTTGGCCCCTCAGCCCCTGGAGACTGTCACACTGAGGCTGTTGCAGTATAATTGTGTTTGTGTCTCCATCACTCGTCTTATTTTGGCATAGTATACTGTGCTTGGCACTCAGTGTATGGCACTCATAGTGTTTCTCTATATGGCACTCATGTTGTACTCTGTATTGTATAGCTACGAAGAGTAAAAAAGTAAGCACACCAATACTAGTCTCTTACCCTATAGCGGGTGTTTCCATCATTGCTGCGAACAGTAATGGAGATATCCAACTGACTAAGGAGGGAAACTGGGCATGCAAAGTTAAAAATGAACATGTATTAAAAATTTTATTTTCTGTTATTCAAAAATCTATTGTTATCGTTAATAAACCCACCACAGATGTTTTATCTACTACAATCTGTTCCTTTTCCTTTTTGCTCTACCACACAGACAATATGGATTTTTTTCCTACCTAAAAGAACTGTTTGATGCTCCTCAGCCAGTGATGAATTACCTGTGTGCCCAGTATCATGTCCATGAGGTACCTGTGGGGACAGAGAAGACCAGATCTATGATTGAAAAAGTAAGTACAAGGTAGTGACGATTTATTCACTGTATGTGTAACGCAGAGTGGCAATATGTCCAGTGGTGCAATTCTGGGGCAAAACAGCTTCATTATATAGAAAATCTAAATATTCCAATTGATTTAAATAGTACTCTTTATGAATGGTAGAGATTTCTTCAGCACATTAATTTGTTCGCTATGGTGCACCCCAGAACAACTCCACTTTGAATTTTTGACTCAATTTGTCACCCCCCCCACCCCCCCCCCCACCACCACCACCACCAATAAAAGTCTCTTACTTGTCCATTGTGAATGTAATATAGTTTGTGTTCACCTCTAGATTGTTTTATACATTTTTCCCCTTTTTAAACCAGTGGGAATATGTTGGAATCTTATTTTCCCCTTATGGCTCCACTTTGTCTTTATAAATAAGGTCTGCTTTTTCCCAAACCTTTTCTTTTTTTTTTACACTTTTGTGTTCCTGACAGTGAGCTATCTGGATCTCTGTATCCAGAGAGCTTTCTGGTAGATAGACTATTAAACCAATATGTAACAATGCAAGTGTTACACTCCTTGCAGCACTAAGTGATCCATGTGCTTTCAATCTCATATTTTCTCTTTCACTTTGTATCTCTAGACCTCTCAGTTGGTGAAGATTATATTTGAAACAATTATAATTAGAAGTCTAGGCAATTTCTCAGTACGTTATGTACTTGTATATCAGGTCAAAATAAAGGGTTGTTATTCCTTTAAAGAGAGGATGGGAGAATCTTTTCACTTCAGTCAATGGAGGAGTTGCATTGTAATTTAAATACTCAACTTAATTATTATGAGGCCGTGTCTGATCACCTTTACAAAAGTAAGAGATGTTCGTACTCCTTTTTCAGAATTCCTTGAGCACGTGGTGATTAGGAGGCAGTTATATAGTTCCCGCTACCCTTAAAAAGGACTTTATAATGCCAAAAGACGCCTATTCTAAAAATGTCTAAATTACATTGGGGTCCCGTTAAGATGTGTCACTTTATGAAGGACCATCCCCTCTCTCATTATACTCCTCCTTCCTTATGTCTACTGGACTTTGAATGCAAATACTGAGGCTAAAAAGATGTAGAACAATTCAGGAGCCTACCAACTGTAACATAGCAGAAAAATAAACATTCCCAAACTTCCCATTGACTTAAATGGGCCATACAACCCTTTGAATATTAGATCTCCATCACCCCGTTTCACAATGATTTGGAGAACTCTCTGACTTTCAAGGCTTTAAATGCACCATTTTAAATACGTGGAAATGTGTGTCCATGGGCATGTGTAGTTGATTTACCCCATACATCGTATGTATTTATATTTTTTTCATGGAAATATTGTTTTACCTAGGCCTATTAAGCAAGGTGTTTATCATTCTGTCCTTTTAGGTAATAAATGAAACCAAGCTTCGACAAATTTACACAGCAGAAGAAAGGTACTCCACAAAAGTATCTGCTTATAGCAACAAGATAATTTCCAGTAATGTTGCACTGAGAGGAGCCCAATTCCTTACTGTGACAGTCGATGCAGAAGAAAGACGACAAGTGGAAGAACAGCTAAAGGTAAACACTGCTATTTTCTCATTGTCAAGAACAGTCCTTTTCCTGCTTCTGATGCAGGTGATCTTTTCTTTTCTCCAAAGTTAAAGGAAAACTAACACCACCTAATAACAAGCGCTATTTACGGTACTATGGCCAGAAAACCTAACAGTCCCTATTAATTTTGCCTTTTTTTTCAAGAGAGAACATCTGGAGGCAGATATGACATTTTCTGGCAGTTTTTTCAAACTAAAGCAATGTGTTGTGTGCTCCTCTGGCACTCAAAGGGTTAACTAATGGCACTGTTGTTGTGAGGCGGTGGAAAGGAGGCAGTGTTTAATCTGGCAACCAATGAGTTAACAGTCAAGCGGCGTCAGTCTGAATGAAAACTATAAATGCATAATATAGTTGATACCAGTGTTCTTCAGCTGTATGGAAGTTGCTTGGCTGATAACCTTGATAACTCCCTCAAGGTGTGCGTTTTTTGAAGGCTGGAGTGTCCTGGCAACATTTTGAGGTGGCAGGTGAGGACAGTGGGAGTTTGAGTGCAGGCTTAGTTGAAGAGGCAGCAGGCACATTCTCTTTTATAGTATACATGTGTGCCAGAAAGAAATAAGTTGCAAATCATTTAATCTTAATTAAAATGCATCTCCACATCAGGTGGCTGCTGCTTCTGCTGTTGCTTTTAAAATATTACAGGACACCTCTTCACACCCGGCATCTCTTCACAGGACAAGCTATGCAGCACTGTTGGATACTTCCAGCACCTTCACACCTCACTCAGTGGGGTAGAGTGCACCAACCACTATCGTGTGGCAGCTCACACTGCTGCAGACTGTGGCAGGAATAGTGGGTGCAGACTACCAAAACACGAAGAGATATGCTTGCTGAGGGAAACGGGAGAAAGAGGCAGTCATGAACTATGTCGATAAGGGGAAAACGAGAAAGTACTGCTTCTGCTCCCTTCTCCTCCCCCCCTTACTGCATTGTTCATGCCCTCTAGTTGTGTTTCCCTCAGCTGGCATATTTTCTGTGTTTTAGTAGTCTGCACCCAGTATCCCCACCATGAGGCCGGAGTCTGCAGCAGTTTGAGTTCTCATGGGCAGGGACACACTATCCGAAAGGAGGAGGACGCTGAACTGACTGAAAGCAAGGTTTCTGTACTTGAGAACAGTTGAACAGGGCGAAATATATTCAGATTTTTATTGGGGACTATTCCCCAACAACACTTTAAAAAGGTTGGGCAATAATGAAGAGAGGTGAGCGCTAGGCTGACATTTATATGACAGCAAACATGTATGTGGACAACCTAGTGGGCTGGAGACAACTTGCAGCAGTTGCTATTACAAATGTAACCCTTTGAGTGCCAGAGAAGAACGCAAAGCATTGCTCCGCAATGTGTTGCATACTCCTGTGACACTCAAAAGGTTTTTGTTTTGTTTTTCTTTCAGGAGGATGTTAAGGGAGGGCAAACTCCTTGCAGAGTGCTGAGGGGCTTCGTCAGGCAGTATGGAGGAGATTTGAATATCTTTTCTATATATATATATATATATATATATATATAATTATAGTTTAGTTTATGTAAACCTACTTGCATTTGCACTTCATGATACTGGTGTATATTTGTTATATGTATAATGCTGATGGTATTTGGTAGTATATGCTGGAATTAGAACACGTCACATATGTTCATTCACTTACTATACTGTCAGTGCTAATTTACCTGTCATTGATGGTAATGTGTTGTTGCTTCAGTATTTCACATATGTGATATGTTTGTTTATTCATTAGGCCCTATATGTGATAGGTTAGGTTTGTTTCGAGGTTTGGATTTTTTTATCCACTTTTTTAAGATTCTCCATAGGGTGTGCATGCCTTCACTCTTTGCTCTCAGTGATGATCTGGGTTTTTTTTTATGGTACATTGATTATCAGGTGTATGCTCCATTATAGTATGCTATCGGGACAGGCATTTATTGGTTATTAGCCTTGGATGTGTGTTAAGTTTTGGATTATCTACATACTAGTTGAACAGCCCATTACACGGGCCACAGTGCCACTGCCACCCGGTCGCAGGGCAGTCACGCGCAGTAAAGACTGCCCACGCCACGGCTGATACAGAGCTGGACGCCCCTTCGGAGCGCCCAGCTCTGTATCGGGCGCGGGCAGTGTCTACTGCGCATGACTGCAGCACGCTCAGCAGTGTCTACTGCGCGTGTCGTGGCGTTACACACGATTTAGCAAATTATTATATAGGATTTGTGTTATGCATGAATACATTTTTAGACAATATTTATTTGGACTATAGTCTGGTTTTTAAGTCTGAGGCTGAAAGGACTTACAGATATATAATATATATATATATATATATATATATATATATATATATATATAATATGTATAAAATATATATGCTTAATAGTACATTTTTTCTCCTTGATCCCCTCCATCTACAGCGCCATTCTATGTATTTATTTTTTTTAATCATGATTGCAAATTGTTTCATCTATGGAGACGGGCTTCATCAGAGACTCAAGTACAGGAAGAATATAAACCCCACAGTAGCACTGGTAACACAGCCAGTCCTTCCAGTAAAGTACACTACAACAGCCTCCAATCAAACGGCTACTTAAGATGTTAAACATACTATCCTCATTCAACACCCCTGTGTCCCGGGTAGGCATCCATTTCGATAGGTCATAATGTGGTTCCTTTTTTGTCTGTCAACTTTACAGCCAAAGAGCGCCAGTCATCAACTTTGCATAGGACACCCATATAGATTAACCTGTAATTGACATATCTTGTGTATATCTTTATAGAGGTGAGATATGATTGATGTTACTGTATTAGCAGCTTACAATAGTGGCATATATTCGTGTAGTGTTATAATACACCCTATAAAAAGAGGACTTTCAATATATGGCATCACTGATGGAAACAAATACCATATGATCGTTTGTTACCTGGCAATTCAGCAGACAAGGAGCTTCTTTGACTGGATTACAGTGCAGTCCTGATCATGTTGCCACTTTATTGTCAACTTGCAAAACAATGGTACTGTGATAATTCACCCCATGTCACATTATATAAAAATTATCATGTGGACTATCAAATCACAATCAAAACTACAAACATTGTCCATACATGGTCTGATGGACTGAATAAGAGTACATATAGACAAGTAACCTTACTGCAAATAAATGTACTCTGTCCCAGAGTATGAGATCAGTTAAATCACTAATTGACCATGTCAAAGATCACTTCATATTGATACAGAAACATTCTTGCCTAACTGGAAGTGAATGTGCCCACTTGGATTTTACATGGATATCGTATTTAAAAAAAAAAAAAAAATCTTCTAATGATGAAATAAAATAAAAGAATATACGCGTAAGTGACTACAATAATGTAACGAACAAAATACATCAATAAATGTCTACAAATAATACCATGCATAGATGGTGTCAGTATTTTGAGGCAGTACTGTTAACTGTACGTGGGCAACATACTATTGTTTACACTGCCATCTTCTAAAATATCCCCCATTTATATGTGTGTTTTTCACAAGAATCTCCATAATTGAGGAACTACTACCCCACACAAAGTGTCCTGAGAAGAATTACCCTTCTGGCGACTAGCTGATCAATAGTACTAGTCGCCAGAATAACTGCCTTCTTATTGAGAATTCCTACTGCTCCCAAGACTGACTGCCAGGAAGTCGCATTTTGGAAGAATCTGCGCGCCTGTGCTATCAGTCCGTTCCAGTACCTTAACCCCTTAAGGACCGGCGGTCACGGGACATTTCCGTCCCATAATGACCGCATAGGGGCACTTTGACGCGCCGGTACACGTGACCTGTCGTGTATCGGCGCGTCACTATGGGGCTTGAAAGAGATCGCTCCGATCTTGGAGCGGCCTATTTCATGCCCTATTTTTACTTACAGCGCTCCCGGAAGAGCGCTATAAGTAAAAAGTACGTGACGTACCATGACCGTCATCGGTCCTTGAGTAGTTCAAGGACCGTGACGGTCCTGGTACGTCAAAGGTCCCTAAGGGGTTAATGTACGAAGCAATGCCTTCTAGAAAAGACATCTCTATACAAAGATGTCTGTGCTGTTTCCTGGCCGGCAGTCTCCCGAATCATCAACACTGTGTCGAATGCTCGATGGCGAAGACAGTAGGCAGACGCCTGATTGGTTGAATCCCTGAGCAGGACATTTAAAGGTTTTCCATAGACTTAACATGGAGAAAAGTAGGTGGCTCAGGGATTCGTCGACAGGCAACCCCACGACAACATCCGATTGGACGGGGTTGAAGCTGCATAAAACAGGCTTCTCCCCCTGTCCATTGTCCCTGGAATGTGCATTCCAGTCCCTCAAGTCTTTGTGTAATGCTTATCCCCACCCAAGTCCCTTTTGTGTTACAATTCAGTCATGTCTGCCCTATTGTGTAATATGAGTCATTTGTTTACTGTGCATTGTATTCTTTGTCTTCCATTTTAAGAATCACTGTCTTGTGTGTATAAAAGTCAAGCTATTTTTCAATAAAGTGTGTGTTACTTGTTGTGAACTAAGGCGCAGTCTCTGTATGTCGTTATTCCTGGGATGGTCTAAAGAGTCCCCTCTGGCTCCCACCCAGGAAGAGGTATTCAGTGTGGTCAACCTTCTTTGTCCAGGTACCTGCGATTTCGACTCCGACTTGATGCGTGGAGACTTGCAGACTCGACGACTGGGAATTCGCCGACTTCGAGGACAGCCTTCTGCGACTTTGCTGGATCCTGTCTAGTCGACCCTGCTGGTCTTGTCGACCTCGAATTACCGTGGACTACATATGACTGGTGAGCTCTCAAGCTGTTGAGTACTCCGGATAACATCCGAACTGCACATTTGACTCGGACCGGCCGACTCTGGGCAGAAGAGACCCGGAATGACGGCCCATGGTTTCCCGGCCTCTTGGGTGGGATTATCTCATTTTACCAGAGTCAATGACGCTGGTGAACCATGGCAGCCCTGGAACCCATCAGAGCAGTAGAGCCCGAATGGGGTTTCATGGACTTTGTGGAACTCATAGAAGCATCAGAATCCTCATGGGGTCTCAGTGATTTTGTGAAACACATCGGAGCAGTAGAGCCCGACTGGGGTTTCATCAAATTCGTAGTGGAGGAGCAGTGGACCATTTTAAGAATAGGGATGCATCCTGACCCAGTGTGCAGGAGAATGGAGAATCTCATGCTGCTCCTGGGACACAAGCCGTCGATAGCGAGGATAAGTCTACTTATGGATAGAGTACATGCATGAGCTTTATGCTGGGAAAAAGAGGAATGAGGTTCTCCCCAGTGAAGATGTTGACTCCAGCCTGGTGAGTGGGAATTCACTCCTCACCCAGGCAAGTGAGGCCCCTGCATCAGGGAGTGGGACAGACGTCCTCCTTGATGGGCCTGTTGCCCCTTTCCCTGTTAACCCTTCTGCGGTGAGTGGGACTCATGTCCTCACCAACAGCCCCTGTGTTGTTGCCCCTGAAGATGTTGACCTCAGCCTGGTCAGTGGGAATTTGTTCCTCACCAGGCTAAATGAGGCCCCTGGATTTGTTGACCCCAGCCTGGTGAGTGGGAATCTGCTCCTCAACAGGGCAAGTGATGCTTCTGCGTTAGGGAGTTGGACCACCGTCCTCCCTAGTGTTTGTTACCCCTGAATCTGTTGACCTCTGCCTGGTGAGTGGGAATCTGCTCCTCACCAGGTCAAGTGATGACCATGAGGATGTTGACCCTAGCCTGGTGAGTGGGAATTCGCTCTTCACCAGTGCAAGTGATGACCCTACTGTGGGAAATGGGACCACTATCCTTCCCAGTGGCCCCCTGAACCTTGCCCCAGCCTTAGAGAGCGTGACACCTGTCCTCTCTAGTAGTCCCCCTGACCAGGCCTCAGGGAGTGGGACCACAATCCACCCTAGGGGCTCTGTTGCCCCAGCAGAGGAGAGTGGGAGCAACGTCCTCTCCTTCAACTGTGTTGGAACCTGCCTGTTCCCAGTCCATTTACGTTGGTGGAAACCCCTTTGCCCCATGGAACTCCACCTCCTGCTTTATTTCTTAGCCCAGGACAACGGGCTACCATTTTATTGCTCAGTCCAGGACAAGGGGCTAACCATTGGTTCCTTATCCCAGAACAAGGGGCTAACCATTGGTTCCTTAGCCCAGGACAAGGGGCTGATATCAAGGGATTCCCGGACTCCCAAGACAGCGTTCGACCAAGCTGCCGCTGGCTTGGTACTGAAAAGGGGGAGAAATGTAACGGACCATATTCCATTACTGGAAGCCCTCCCCGGGCTTATGGATATACAGGCCTTTATTACAAACTAAGGAGAACTTTGTATGATATTATTCCGGTAGGCAGTGGTGGTGAAAGGGACCAAAATCACAGAACTGCCCTTCTTTTTTATAAGCATCGACCACTCTCGGAGTGGTACGACTAATGAGACTATATGTCCAGTGGTGTTTATGTCTTAGTGTTACAGTTCCATCGACCACCAGTTGCAGATTCCCGCTTCAGTGTTCAAATCATCGACACAGTGTTGAATGCTGGATGGCGAGGACAGTAGGCACACGCCTGATTGGTTGAATCCCTGAGCAGGACATTTAAGGTTTTCCATAGACTTTAACATGGAGAAAAGTAGGAGGCTCAGGGATTGGTCGACAAGCGACCCCACGGCAACTTCTGATTGGGCGGGGTTGAAAACGGGCTTTGCCCCCTGGCCATTGTCCCTGGAATGTGTATTCCGGTCCCTCAAATCTTTGTGTAATGTTTAGCACCGCCCAAGTCCCTTTTGTGTTACACAATAGGGCAGACATGATTGAACTGTAATACATGAGTCTTTTGTTTACTGTGTATTGTATTCTTTGCTTCCATCTGAAGAATCACTGTCTTGTGTGTATTAGTCGAGCTATTTTCAATAAAGTGTGTGTTACTTGTTGTGAACTAAGACTGAGTCCCCGCATCTCGTTATTCCTGGGATAGTCTAAAGAGTTCGCTCTGACCCCCATCCAGAAGAGGTATTCAGTGTGGTCGACCACCTTCATCCAGGTACCTGTGATTTCAACTCCAGCTTGAAGCGTGGAGACTTGCCAGCTCGAAGCCTCAGAATTCGCCGACTTTGAGGACAGCCAGCACCGACTTTGCTGGATCCTGTCCTGTTGACTTCCCAGACCAATGACCCTGCTGGTCCTGTCGACCTCGACACATTGTCGACAACATATGACTGGCGAGCTCTCAAGCTGTTGAGCACTCTGGATACCATCCAACCGGCACATTCGACTCGGACCGGCCGACTCTGGGCAGGAGAGACACCGAACGGCAGCCCAAGGTTTCCCAGCCTCTTGGGCTTCCGTTACACACACAAAATATAGATATAGATATACAAGTATACTCAGCCTCAGGGGTTCCATAGACCAAGGAGACAGCACTCAGGATACATCCCATAAGATAAAATGGCTTTATTTAATCCATGCCAAATGTTTTCGGTCTGCAATCAGACCTTCATCAGGGCAAACAGGGAAAACATGTCTTATACTCTAATATATAGGGAATAAAATGACTGACCTGTATGCATGATGTGCCCCCACGCTAAGGTAGCGCCAAAATTGGCGTTGTCGTGTAGATCTCGTCACTGTATGACGTCAGTACCAAAACAACCCAATGGTTGTAAAGTGTCTATGATGCTGTGAATGGAATGTGTATTTCACATCCCAGCATCACATCTCACTCTGTCACACACAGAATACCCACATCAAGCAAAACAGCATATAACCTCTCAATGAATCTCATGAGCACCCCAGAGGTGCCCAACACCGCTGCGGTGTATCTAATTGTCACCACCGCAGAGCTACGTCCGCACACGGACATTTGCCCACTGACTGAATAGTCATCAATTTACTCTCCGTGCATGAGATATGTAAAACTAAAGTTATTAAAAAATGATTACTATATCAAGTCAGCTCCGTCCTCTCTCTAGCCCGTTCGACATAGTTGAAATTGGTGCCCACGGGACACGTGTTATAGACGGAGTCTACCAAAAGAAGGCTCTGTGTTTAAAAACACTGGATACATAATTGCAGGACACAAAGTAATTTTTGTGTTAACCCTTTAACTGCTGGTTGGCATCTTTTGGGGTGGTTATTGGCACTTTCCCTACTGGGTTCAGTGTTTTCTGGGTCTGATTACGTGTTCTAGTGAAGTTTCATGTATTTTTAATTCTCAGTTATAACTTTGACAAAATTGAGTTCTGCGTTCTTTACCGCATAGACGCCATTGCTCTAGGGCTGCAACAACTAATCAATATTATCGATAAAAATCGATTATGAGAATCGTTGTCAACGATTCTCATAATCGATTAGTTGCAGCCCCAGACTGCTGCCGCCAGTGTCAATATGACAAGATCCATCTGCCCGCATCATCACGCGCCCCTGCGGGCCTTGATGACATACAGACAGAGAAGAGGGCAGAGGCACTGGAAGAGAAGCGCTTGCTGCCAGCAGACTGATCGTTACTGTCTGGCAGCAAGCGCTTCTCTTCCGGTGCCTCTGCCCTCTTCCCCTTCTCTGTATGTATGTCATCACGGCCCGCAGGGGCGCGTGATGATGTGGGCGGGCAGGAGGGAACTCAGAGCCAGCCAGCCACAGGGGACCGGATGCCACTCAGATTACCCCCTAGCCCGCCAACTCAACGCAGCAGTGAGAAGGAGAGCGACAGTGACAGTCTAGAGGTACAAAGGGGAGAAAGAGAGGTGCAAGGAGGAAAAAGAAGTACAAGGGAGGAGAAAGAGGTACATGGGGGAGAAAGAGAGGCACAAGGGGGAGAAAAAGAAGTACATGGGGGAGAAAAAGAAGTACATGGGGGAGAAAGAAGTACAAGGGGGAGAAAGTGAGGCACAAGGGAGAGAAAGAAGTACATGGGGGAGAAAGAGAGGCACAAGGGGGGGAGAGGCACAAGGGGGAGAGAGAGAGAGGCACAAGGGGGAGAGAGAGAGAGAGGCACAAGGGGAAGAGAGAGAGAGGCACAAGGGGAAGAGAGAGAGAGGCGCAAGGGGGAGAAATAGAGGTGCAAGGGGGAGAAAGAGGCACATGGGGGGGGGAGAGGCACATGGAGGAAAAATAGAGGTGCAAGGGGGAGAAATAGAGGTGCATAGACCCCATAGTAAAATAATAATGACGCATGTTAAATGTGTAAAGTTTTTTATTCTGCTGTTTGTTTTTAACACTCAGTTCATTAAATCATTTTAAATAATGAAAAATTAGCATATTGGTTTTTTTATCCGATTAATCGAAAAAACACTCGGCCAACTAATCGATTATCAAAATAATCGTTAGTTGCAGCCCTACATTGCTCCATTCACTTCTCTGGGACTGTACAGTTTGGAACATATCTCTGCAAATGCTCAACCTAGCGACTTCAGAGATGGCAACATTTCAAATGCAAATTGAGTGATTTGTGATTAAGCTAGTTCATTTTTCAAACAACAGAGCAATACCTTCCCAGTTATTCGAGCTATCATTGATTTGTTTTCAGATACTTATTACCCTCACAAAAGATGTTTGTTTTCTTACCAACCAAGATATACGGGCATAGCTTGGAGCATAGGAACTGCCTTTAGTAGTCCCTTTTGATTGTTTAGCTAAAACCTTTTGTCAAAAGTAAACCATTTAGAGTAAAAGCAAATCTTCACAATCTCAGTAGGAAATTTGGTGTCCCTTTGGTCGCAGAAAAACACGGAGGAAGGACAGCCTCCAGCAGTATGCCCATCTGTCCCTATAATGCCACACTTCAGAGGCCCAGATAATGGACAGACTAATTAAGTGCCCTGTTATAAGAAAAGTAATGATCATGGTACCTGTACCAATTAATACAATACCCAGTACCCCTAACGACCTCAGATAGTGACCACATGGGTAGAACCAGAGCCATAAACAGACCTCTGATTGTGGCAGGACACGCAAACATACACAGCTATATTCCTGTTACTCGGAGAGTGTTGCGTGTGCGTGTGAAATTGCTCAACACCATAGGCTATTGCACCTTACAGATGAGCTGCTCTGCAGGACTTGAAGGTTCCCTGGATCTTCTCCTTCTCAGGAGGGTGTGGTGACACTGTGGAACTAACCCCAAGAAAGAGGGAGGTATTTAATAGGTGGAAGATGCTGTAGTAGTTCCTTTCTTCTCAAGTTTTCCATGAATAAAATAGGAAGTAAAGGGGAAACACAAAATGATCTTGAGAGGCCAGCCATGTACGTCTTAGAGGACACTTAAAAACTTGGCATGTAGGTGTAGCTGGGCAGGGAGTCTGAAAGGGAGTCTGCCTCCTCCAAAAGCACTCATGTTAATGGCATTTAACTCTTCCTGAAAATATTGCACTTTAAAATTATTATTTGAATGTGGCTTATTGAGCTATATTTTTTTTTTCAGGAGCTGCAGAAAAAGTGTTCTAGTTTAGATTCAAGAATGGTTGAGCTGGTTGACAGACAAAAGCTTCTGGACAGAAGAGATAATGAATTGCGGTTCAGGAAGAAAGAGATTTTAGATATGAAAACCAAAAAGAGGCAACTCGAACAAAGAATTAGTACAAAGCATGACAGGTGGGATATTATCAATGCATGTTAAAACTTTATATATAAGCAAGAGTTCATATTGTGATATTGAGCCTTATCCAAAGAAAGGAACACTTTGGGAACATACCAACTTCAACGAAAAGAACAAATAAACATTACCAAAATTCCCATTGATTTTTAAATGGGATTTTAACCACTTGATTATTTAAGTGGTCACCAACGCATTTCTTTGCAATGCTTTGTAGACACCTCTAGCATTCACAGGGTTAAACTCCTAATTTAACCCTTTGAGTGCTGCAGCGGGGTGGGACGCATTGGAAAGCAATCTGACGCTTACCTCTCTGCCACTCAAACAGTTAAATCAACAATAAAGTTCACTTTCCCTTTGTGGTATGGTTGGTTTGCTCCAGTAACTTGTTACTTCCTTCATATGGTCAGTTGGACTTTTTTAAGCTACATAATCATGCATGAGTCTCATGTCAGAACTGAAAAGACAGAGTAGATGTCTCTCCTTACTGAACATGTGAATAAGAACATTTCTCTGTCGTCCAATACAGGTTACTGGTAACTTTGGGTAGGCGATCCGCCCCTTTAAGTAGGCAGAAACAATTCTAGAAATGACTGCAGGGGGTGGAGCCTACCTTCCCTCCTTGGCTGCAGCTAGCCAACCAGCTCTAGTAAGATTTGTTCCTTGGACGAAGATAATACAGGCAAGAGAACAGTTCTGCTATAGTTTTAGAAACTTTTTTATTTTTCTGTTAGATATGGAATACCACCATTAGGCGGATTACCATAACTGACAATGCCCTTAGATGTGGCTAGCTCAGTATCCAGGTGCTTTTTGTGGACCTTAAGCCCAGAGGGGAAGATCTTGATTCCAAGTGCTTCCCCAGGAGTTACCCACTGAGCTTACTTCTTACTACATGGTAATCTGAAGACAGAAGATCTGCAGGAAAGGTGATCAACCCCTTGAGTGCTGCAGGTCCACTTGTCCCACAGTGTCCCTCCGCGCAGGTGTTATTCCTGGGAGTTCTTATTGCACACTCCTGCACTCAGTGGGTCTTTCTGTTATGTCTGTCAGTGTTTGGAGTAACTTTGTGTGGTAAATTAACCCTTTAACTGCTGGTTGGCATCTTTTGGGGTGTTTATTGGCACTTTCCCTACTGGGTTCAGTATTTTCTGGGTCTGATTACATGTTCTAGTGATGTTTCATGTATTTTTAATTCTCAGTTATAACTTTGACAAAATTGAGTTCTGCTCGCTTTACCGCATAGACACCTTTCCTCCATTCACTTCTCTGGGACTGTACAGTTTGGGACATATCTCTGCAACCACTCAACCTAGCGACTTCAGAGATGGCTCATTTTAATTGTCTGACCTTGCTCTGTCATCCGGTTCATATTGCAAGTGTGTTGGGAGGCTCAGGGGGCTTCAGGCACTGTTTGGGTACTTTTTCTGTGAAAACTACATTTCCCATGAGCACTTGCTTCGAGTGCTCGTTTCTGATTGGCTCCCGCCGCGGAATTCATCTTGTGAGCTTTACAGAACGCGTATGCTACGCAAGACTCGGACTCTCCTTCTCTCCTCTGTAGATTAACCCTTCGCCTGCCAAATAAGTGTATTTCTGTGAAATTTTAATCTTACACACTGTAAATTGGGTGATTGATTATTCTGAACGTTGTTGACACTGTGAGAATGTCTACTGCATTGAAGCTTGGGTCCAGGCTTAAGACTAAGGACGCTGGGGTCTCTGTATCCCCCATTGCGCATTGTTCCTCATGTCATACAGGGCTGCCTAGAGAATTCTCCGGTAATTTATGCCCAGCATGTTCTGATGTGTCTGAGTGTATCCCAGGGACCTCCAGCCATGCATTACAGCCAGTCTGGATGGTCTACTTTTCAACTCTTTCCATCCCAGTTACAGGGGGTCTTCCATTCCTGGCAGACCCCTTGCTCAGTCAGATCTTCCCTGCCCAAACTGCAAGGAGTGCGTTTCTAAAGAGGAACTGTTGGTGGATTCAGATGTTGAGGAATGTTCTGCTGTGGGATCCTTTTGAGGTTGATCCAGAACCCTTGGCTGAGGGCCTGATCTGGGCCGTCTTAAACATGCTAAACATTCCCCCTGTTCAGGAGGTTTCCTCAGATCCCTCTGATATATTCCAGGAGCCTATAAAGCCCCATACTTGTTTTCCACCTAACCCCACTCTGCACCTCCTAGTGGCTGATGAGTGGAAATCTCTGGACTGAAAGCTTTCTGTCTCCAAGAAGTTTGCTAACCTTTACCCCTTTTCTGTGGCTGTGCTTGCTCATTGGGTTCATTCCCCTAAGGTGGACACTCCTGTCTCAAGTCTGTCTAAGTATACCGCCTTACCAGTTTCTGATGCGTCCTCTCTGAAGTACTGGACTGACAAGAAGCTTGAGGTTTCCCTCAAGTCCATTTTTGCCACTGCTGGTACTGCCATGCACCCAGCATTCACTGAGGCATGGGTTAACCGGGCCATTGCGGTCTGGACTGAACAAGTCACCCTAGCTGTACAATCGGGGTGATTCTTCTTCGGATATGTTGCGGCTTCTTGTCAACATATCTGAGGCCCAGCATTATGTTTCTGCTGCCTTATTTGATGCTATCCCTCTGGTGGCAAGGGTTTCCACCATGTCTGTGGTTGCCAGATGAGCTCTTTGGCTCAAGATCTGGGCTGCTGACATTGCTTCTAAGAAAGCCTTGCTGTCCTTGCCCTTTCAGGGTACATCGTTATTTGTGTCAGATCTTAAGGATCTGATCAGTGAGGCCACTGGGGTTAAGAGTACTTATCTGCTCTTGGTCCCCAGGAAGAAACCTCCTCTCAAGCGTAACAGGTTTTTTTGTCCCTTTCAGACTGAGACACGTGCAGCGAACCAGGTGGTTCCCCAGCTCCACATGCCTCCTCCAAGCCCAAACAGCAATGGAGGCCCAAGGTCTCCTCCAAGCCCAAGGCTTTCAAGACTTCTCTGGCATGACTTGCTGAACCCGGGTCCCCATTCAGCTGTGGGTGGTCATCTTCGTCAGTATCACAGCATTTGGGAGGGTTCAATGGTGGACCTGTGGGTTTTAAAAGTAGTGACGGAAAGGTACAGTATCCCTTTCGCGCGTCTTCCTCCTTTTCGCTTTTTCCCCTCTCATATGACCCAGGGCATGGAAAAATGCCGTCTCTTCAACTGCGCTATCCAGTCTCTTCTGGACAAGGATGTTCTGGAACCTGTTCCAGTTCAGGACAGAGGTACGGGTTTTTACTCTAACATCTTCGTAGTGTCCAAGAAGGATGGCAGTTGTCGTCCAGTTTTGGACTCGAAGGATCTCAATTCCTTTGTTATCCTGTCTCATTATCACCAGGAGTCACTGAGGATGGTGATCGCTGCTATGATTTTGGGGGAATATCTTGCTTCTCTGGACCTTCAGGATGCTATTTACATATCGCCATTCATCCAGAGAGCCAGCAGTATCTCAGATTTGCCTGCGACCAAGGGCAATTTCAGTTCTCGGTTCTTCCCTTTGGTCTGACTACAGCGCCTCGGGTCTTCAACTGTCTCCTGGGAGCCTTAGTGTCCGTCGTCTGCCAGGACGGCATCAGAGTTACTCCATACATGGATGACCTGCTTCTGAAAGCCCCCTCTGAGGAACTTCTTCGTCCGCAGGTTCAGGACTACATTACGCTGTCACCCATCAAGGGTGAATCATCAACTTGGACAAGTCTGATCTTGTCCCATCCCAGCGTCTGGTCTTCCTGGGCCTTCTCTTCAACACTCAGCAGAGCATGGTGTTTCTCACGGAGGAAGTGGCTCACCAGATCGCACACAGGGTTTTGGCTGTTCTAGCTCAAGATCCAGTTCCAGCCAAGAAGCTATCCTCTCTGGTGGGGAAATTCATCTCCACCATGGAAGCAGTCCCCTTTGCCATGGTTCACACCAGGGAGCTCCAGCGGTTTGTGATCCAGGTATGCAAGGGTCAGCCGGACCTACTGCAGACGTCCGTATCCCTCCCCCTTCATGTGGAAGGAGTTTGTCGTGGTGGCTCGACCTCTCTAATCTCCTGAATAGCAAGTCCTTCCTGATATCTTTCTGGACCACGGTGACGATTGATGCCAGCCTCTCCAGCTGGGGAGCGGTCCTGAGTCGCCTGAGTGCTCATGGACGGTGGTCTCCGGAGGAATCCCTCCTTCCCGTCAATGTATTGGAGCTTCGGGCGATATTTCATGCCCTTTGTCACTAGACGCCCCAGCTGGAAGAATGCCCAGTCTGGATTCAGTCCGACAATGCCACGGCTGTGGCTTACATCAACAAGCAGGGCGAAACAAGAAGTCTCGCCGCTTGATTAGAGCTCAAGGGTATTTTGTCCTGGGCAGAAGAACACGTTCCTGCCACATCTGCACTGCACATTCGAGGCATAGACAACGTCATGGCGGACTTCCTCAGTCGACACACAGTGGACAGCAGAGTGGGAACTGCATCCAGAGGTATTTAACCTCATTGCTCAGAAGTGGGATCTTCCTTGCATCAACCTGATGGCAACAAGACACCGCCAGAAGGTTCTGATGATCTTCTATCGCTGGAGGGATCCTCTAGCTCTAGCGGTGGATGCCATGTCCATTCCTTGATTATTTCCTCTGGCTTTCCTCCCCTTCCTATGTTGCACAGGGTGTTACGGAAGTTGCGACTGGAGCATTGCCCAGTTATTCTGGTTGCTCCATACTGGCCTCGACAAGTTTGGTTTCCGGAGCTTCTGGATCTATCAGTGGCGGAGCCGTTCCGATTCCCTCTCGTCCGGATCTTCTCCTCCAGGGTTACCTGTGGATAGAGGACGTTCATCGTCTAGCTTTGACGGCTTGGAAATTGAATCCTCAATATTGCCGAAGAAAAGGTTTTTCTTCCGGTATGGTGGCTACCATGCTTAGTGCTTGCAAGCCAGTTTCCTCAAAGGCCTACCATCATGTCTGGTTGGCCTTCCTATCTTGGCGTGCTGATAGGGACTAGTCTCAAGAATTTGATCTGCCCACGGTCTTGGCCTTCTTTAAGGCTCCTGCTCCTCAGTGGTATCTTAATCTGGTTCTGGGTGTCCTTCAGCGCCCTCCCTTTGAGTCTTCTATGCCTTCTGACGTAGAAAATGGCCTTTCTCCTGGCGATCGTGTCTGTGCGCTGTGTCGCAGAGTTGCGTGCTGTGTCCTGTAGACCACCATTTTTGGTGTTTCGCACCTCTCAGGACTTCCTTTCCAAGGTGGTTTCCAAGGATTTTAGTCTTACCTGTTAAATCCTTTCTCTTAATCTATACAGGTTACTGGTCTCCCACCCTGTCTAGAGACCATGCTTTCCTCTCCTGTGGCAGACCGTGGGGGTCCTTCGGGATCACACTCACAGAGGTCTTCTTTCCTTCCACTATCTAGTCATAGTTAGTGTCTCAAATCTTTCTGGATCTGGTTGGATACCTGCAGCCAAGGAGGGAAGGTAGGCTCTACACTCTGCAGTCATTTCTAGAATTGTTCCTGCCTACTTAAAGGGGCGGATCGCCTACCCAAAGTTACCAGTAACCTGTATGGACTAAGAGAGAAGGATTTAACAGGTAAGACTAAAATCCTCTTTTTATGCATGTTCGCAGAAATAACAGTGGGGTCACCTTTGTGGCCAAACACAAATAATATTTTTGTCTCCATTCTTTCCAGACATCTTAAACTCTAGCATTTTATTATTTAAATGCAGTGATGCCTATGTATGGTTAAATACCCAGCCAGGCAAATCTAAAGACATGCTATTTGAGAGCAAACCAACTACACCATGAGGAAAACATTACAATTCTCAGTGATTTAAATGGGGCTTCAACATATTTCTTAACATAATGCATCTGAGACCTCTATCATTTAGGGGGTTAAAAGCTTGATTTAAATAACTGGACATTTTAATTTGTCCCCTATCGGTGCAGTTTGATTGAGAATAGCTTGTTTTTAGCTTCCTGAATATATTAAGTAAGATAAGAGGTGCAGTTTTGAAGTAAACTGAACGTACCATAGGCAACAAATAAAATTTTCCCAAATTCCCATTGATTCAAGAGTGGTATTTACTCCTTGAGGTGCTTTGGTGACCTCTTTAACATTCGAGGAGTTAAAAGCCCTATTGAAATAACTGGATATTTTAATTTCTCCCCTGTGTTTTGGTTGCTTTGCTCCAGAATTACACCTGTTTTGTTTACTGAATAAGTGCCAAAGGCCCATATTTATAAAAGCAAACTGGTGTAAACTAACTGCACTATTGGGGACAAATAATATTTCTGTTAAATAAAATTGGGCTTTCAAGCCTAGAAAATGCATTGGAGAAGTCTGACATTTAAGGGGAGTAAAGAAGCTGTATTCAAGCGCATAAGCATTTATGATTTTTGTTTTATTTTTTTTTTTATTTGTCCCCTATGGTGCAATTTGTTTACTCCAGAATAACCCCAGTTGGCTTTTATAAATATGGTCCAATATGCCTTGCATATTTGTATTAAAAAAAAAAAAAAAAGCACAATTTTCTTAGCGTGCAGTGCCCTAAATAAATACAGCAAAGTTGGGAAAAGTTTTTAGAACATTTCTAGAACATTAAACATTGGAAGGTGAAAAGTCAATTTATTAATTATCATATTACGAGTTGGCACATGTCCTGGGAGAATGTGAGGAAGTTACACATATATTATAGCATTCTGAAAATTACTGAACTGTAATTGCTCTGGTAACTCCATTTATAGACTTGCTCTCGAAGGCCCCATCCAGAGAACTCCTCCATCAGCAGGTGGAGGACTGCATTCACACTCTCATCCATCATGGTTGGGTTCTGAATATGAACAAGTTGGACCCGATTCCATCTCAGGGATTGGTTTTTCTGGGTCTTCTATTCGACCCCTTGCAAGGCATGGTCTTTCTGACAGAGGATGCTGTTCAACAGATCACCAACAAAGTTTCCTCAGTTCTGGCTTGCGAGTCCATTCAAGCCAAGAAACTGACCTCTCTGGTGGGGAAGTTGATATCCACCATAGAGGCAGTACCAATTGCGATGGCTCATGCGAGGGAACTACAGAGGTTTGTGTTTGAGGTTTGCAAAGGGAAACCCAGATCTCTTGAAACTGTCTGTTTCTCTTCCCTTGCTTGTGAAATGGAGTTTCTCTCCAACCTGCGGAAGGGAAGACTGTTTGTGATCCCATACTGGACCACAGTGACAATGGATGCCAGCCTATCTAGTGGGGAGGGGTCCTGGGTCACCTGAATGTCCAGAGTTGTTGGTCAGCGGCGGAGTCTTTCGTACCAATCAACATTCTGGAACTCTGGTTGATATTCCATGCTCTGAGGTACTGGTCGTCTCCTCTCGAGGACTGTCCATTGCGTGTCCAGTCTGACAATGCTACGGCTGTTGCTTACATCAACAAGCAAGGCTGCACCAGAAGTCTCGCAGTTTGGTTGGAGGTCAAGACTATTTTAACCTGGGCCAAAGAACATTTTCCTGCCATCTCCGCTATACATATTCCAGACGTAGACAACATCTTGGCTAACTTCCTGAGTTGATACACTGTGCACACCTTTGCAAAACACTACTGTGTTGACATTCTGGCTTCGGCTGAGGCCAGCTTTGGTAGGAAAGTCCTGGAGGCAGCTCTGCGTAAGACTTTGTTTCCTGTGTCATAGAGATCTTTACCTGTTGAGCCCTGTTGGCTCTTGTTCAGTACGCTGTGTTTACAGTTACTGGTGTGGTGTGGTTCGGTGTCTGTTGACACTTTGTCTGTTGGGCTATTCTATGTCCTAATTAGTCCATGTAGCTCTGGTATCATGGGGACCAGCGCCTGGTCCTTGCCTTCTTTCCCACCACTGGGAGCTCAGTGATGGTACAACCCAGAGTTACCTGTAAGCTATATTGGATGACAGAGAAAAGTGGATTTTAGTCATACCTCTTAAATCCTTTTCTCTGTCGTCCAATATAGGTTACTGGTAACTTTGAGAAGGCGACCACCCCTTTAAGTAGGCAAGAAGCAATTCTTGGAAAGAAGTTAAGGATGGAGCCTTCCTTCCCTCCTAGCTGGTCACCAGGCAATCCCCTCCAGTTAGATTGTTTCCTTGAACAGGAAAGGCAACAGAAACCGTTCTGCTTAGTTTTAGTTAGATTTATTGTTTTCTGTTAGAAATGGAATACCACCATTATTCGGATTACCATTACTGACATTCCCAAGTGAATAGCTCAGTCTCCAGTTGCTGTTGTGGACCTGTCAGCCCTGAGAGGGAAAATCTTGTATAGCATGTTTTTTCTCTGAGGCTTGTTCTTTAGAAAATGGTAATCTAAAGACAGAAGACTTGCTAAAAAGGTGAGCAACCCTTTGAGTGCTGAGGTCCACATGTCCCATGCTTCCCCTCCACACAGGGGTCTCCTTTGGAGTTCCTACTGCATACTCCTGCACTCACTGGGTTTATCTGTATGTTTGTTTGGGTTTGGAGCAACTGGGTTTCTGTGGTAAACTTACCCTTTGCTGGTTTGGGCACTTTTTGGGGAGTTCATTGCACTTTCCCCACTGGGTCCAGTGTTCGTTCATTTTATTGTTTTCTATTATGGTTTGCACTGTTAACACTCTTTTTAAGCCTTTTGGTTTGAGTTCTGCTCCTTTAAGGCGCGCTTTACTGCATAGACGCCATGGTCCATTCACCTGTATGGGACTTTACAGTTTGGGACATATCTCTGCAACTTCTCAACATAGTGACTTCAGAGACTGCTCATTTTACTTGTCTGCCCTTGTTCTATCATCTGGTTTACATTCTGAGTGTTATGGGGGGCACAGGGGGCTTCGAGCACTGTTTGGGGTACTTGTCAGGGAAAATTACATTTCCCATGAGCACTTGCTTCACGTGCTCGTTTCTGATTGGCTCCCATCTCGGAAGCCATTTTCTGTACTTCCCTTCATGAGTATCCTATACAGGGCTTGGACTCTCCTCAGCAGATTAACCATTTGTCTGCCACATAAGTGTATTTTAGCTATTTCTGGGGTAAAATTCTTAATCTCAACACTGTATTTGGGTATACCCTTTACTTGCAGACGTTTGAACACTGTGAGGATGTCAAGTCCGTTGGAGCTTGGGGCTAGGCTTAAGACTAACGATTCTGGGGTGTCTGTGACCCCCATTGCTTCTCATGTCAATCAGGGCTTCCTAGAGATTACTCATGTAATTTATGTCCTTCATGCACTGCTTCCCCTGCATCCTCCCCATGGACCTCAAGACATGTATTAGAACCAATGTGGATGCAAGCGTTTAAGGCCACTACTAGAGACCTAAGATCTAACTTACAACTCCTTCCATCCCAATTGCAGGGGGTCTGTCAGTCCTGGCAGCCACTTACCCCTATCAGGTCTTCCTTACCTAAGCTGCAGAGTGTAACTGATGGTATCCGGTTCCTCTGAGGAGAAACTGTCGGTGGACTCTGAGGGCGAATGTTCTGCAGTGGTATCTTCCCAATTCTTTGGGGACCCCTTTGAAGCTGACCCTGATCCCTCAGCTGAGGGCCTGATCAGGGCAGTGCTAACTACTCTGAACATTCCCTTGGTTTCTGAGACTCCTATGGCCCTTCTGATATATTTCAGGAGCCAAGGAAACAGTGTACCTGTTTTCAACCTAACCCCACTCTTTACCATCTTGTGTTTGAGTGGAAGTCCCCTGACAATAAGCCTACTGTGTCTAAGACATTTGCTAAGCTGTATCCCTTCTCTGAAGATGCCTTAATTCAATGGGCTCACCCACCTAAGGTCGACCCCCAGTCTCTAGACTCTCTAAGTCCCCTGCTCTACCTGTGGCAGATGCATATGTCCTTAAGGATTGGTCTGACAGGAACTTGAGACCTTCCTAAAGGCCATCTTTGCTACTGCTGACACTTCATTGCGTCCTGCGTTTGCTGGTTGCACAGGGCCATTGCAGTTTGGACTGAGCACTGGCTGTGGCCTTCCATCAGGGTGCTCGTACTGCTGACATGTTTCAGCTTCTAGCCAGCATCTCTGAAGATCAGCATTGTGTTTCTGCTGCTATCTTTGACGCCATCTGCTTGGTGGCTAGGTTTCTACCATGTCTTTGGTAGCCAGACGGACTCTTGGCTCAAGATCTGGTCTGCGGACACTACCTCTAAGAAAGCCTCTCTTTCGTTGCCTTTTCAGGGAACCTCTTTGTTTGGGCCGGAGCTTAAGGACCTCATTAGTGAGGCAACGAGGGGTAAGAATACCCTGTTGCCCCTTAGTTCCTAGGAAGAAGCCTCCCGGTGAATCGGAATCCGCTTTTTTGTCCTTTTCCAGCTGTGGCGCGCTCAGCAACCCAGGCGGTTCCCCAGGGTCCACGTTCCTCCTCCAAGCCCAAACAATAATGGAGGCCCAAGTAGTCCTCCAAGCCCAAAGCTTCCAAACCTCCTTCGGCATGACAAGCCGAACCCAGGTCCCCACGCGCCAGTAGGTGGTCGTTTGTGCCACTTCCTCAGTGTCTGGAAAGACACTGTGGTGGATCCGTGGGTTTTGCTGGTTGTTTCCAAGGGCTGCAGGATCCCTTTCACCTTCTTTCAGGTTCTCTCCTTCTGACACTCCTCAAGGAGTGGAGAAGCGCTGTCTCTTCAATGGAACAGTCCAGACTCTCTTTGCACAAGGAGGTTCTGGAGCCGGTTCCCAAACTAGATCAGAGGTTGGGTTTCTATTCCAACCTGTTTGTGGTTTCCAAGAAGGACAGCAGCTGTCATCTTATTTTGAACCTCAAGAATCTTAATTCCTTTGTGGTCAAGATCCATTATCACCTGGAGTCCCTCCGTAAGGTGATTGCAGCAATGTCTCCTGGGGAGTTTCTCGCTTCTCTGGATCTTCAGGATGCATACCTGCATATTGCCATTCATCCAGGGAGCCAGCAGTACATCAGATTTGCTTGCAATCAAGGGTATTTTTGGTTTTCGGATCTTCCCTTTGGTCTAACTACAGTTCCCCAGGTCTTCAGTCAGGTCCTGGGTGCTTTAGTGTCCATCCTCCACAGCGCCGGCATCAGAGTCACTCCATACATGGACGACTTGCTCCTGAAGGGCCCCCTCTCTAGAACTCCTTCACCAACTGATCAAGGACAGCATTCATGCATTCAACTATCACTGATGGATCCTCAACATGGGCAAGCCGAATCTTGTACCTTCACAGAGATTGGTCTTTCTGGGCCTTCTCTTCGACACCAAACAGGGCATGGTGTTTCTCACGGACAAGGTGGCTCACCAGATCACCCACAGGGTGTCTGCTGTTCTGGCTGCCGATCCAGTTCTGGCCAAGAAGTTAACCTCTCTAGTGGGGTAGTTCATATCCTCCATTGAAGCGGTTCTGTTTACCATGGCTCACACCAGGGATCTTCAGAGGTTTGTGATCCAGATGTGCAAGGGCAAGCCAGACCTTCTGAAGATGTCAGTGTCTCTTCATGTGGACGTGTGTCTGTCATGGTGGCTCAACCTCTCCAATCTGCTGAGGGGCAGACCCTTCCTGGTTTCCTTGCTGGAGCTTTGAGCGATATTTCGTGCTCTGCAGTAGTGGATGTTCAAGCTGGAGGGATGCCCAGTTTGAGTCTAGTCCGACATTGCCATGGACATGGCTTACATCAACAAGCAAGGTGGAACAAGAAGTCTCGCAACTTGGTTGGCAGAGGAACATGTTTCCACCATGTCAGCCGTTCATATTCCAGGAGTAGACAAAGTTCTGGCAGACTTCCTAAGTCGACACACAGTGGATAGCGGACAGTGGGAGCTGCATCCAGACGTGTTCAACTTCATTGTCCAGGAATGGGGACATCCTTGCATCGACCTGGTGGTGACACTGCACAGCTGGAGGCTTCCGTTGTTCTGCTCCTGCCTGAGGGACCCTCTAGCTCTGGTGGTGGGTGCCATGTAGATCCCATGGCATTTCCCTGTAGCGTACATCTTTCCTCCCATTCCCATGCTACACAGGATGGTGCGGAATCTGCATCTGGAGGGTTCTCCAGTCGTTATGATTGCTCCGTACTGGCCTCGTCTGGCTTGTTTTCTGGAGCTCCTGGATCTTTCCGTGGTGGAGCTTTTTCGGCTTCCCCACTGTCAGGATAATCTTCTAAAGGGGTACCTGTGGAAGGAGGATGTACATCGTCTGGGTTTGTCGGCACGGAAATTGTACCCTTTATGCTGGAGAAGAAGGGTTTCTCTTTGGGGTGGTGGTCACTATGCTTAGTGCCCGCAAGCCCGTTTCCTCGAAGGCGTACCATAGTCTGGTCCATTTTCCTCTCCTGGTGCTCTGATAGGGATCTTTACCAGGAATCTGCTCTTCCGACGGTCCTGTCCTTTCTACAGGACGGAGTGGTTAAGGGCCTCAGCTTGAGCTCCCTTAAGGTTCAGACTTCTGCTCTCTTTTTTCTTTCAGAGACACATTGCTATCCTTCCAGATGTCAGAGTTTTCTTTTAGGACCTTGCTCATGCTCGTCCTGCCTTCAAGAACCCTGCTCCACAGTGGGATCTTGACTTGTCCTTCAGCACCCTCCAGTTGAGTCTTTGGCTACTATTCCTCTGTGTCTGCTGACTTGGAAGATGGCTTTTCTCCTGGCGAAGGTGTATGTTTGCTGAGTCACTGTATTGCATGCCCTGTCTTGTAAACCACCTTTTTTGTGTGTGTGTGGGCGGTTTTCAAGGCGGTTCTTCTCACTTCTCAGGAGTTTCTCCTGAAGGTGGTCTCTGAATTCCACGTTAATCCGGAACTCGTGGTGCTCTCTTTCTGTCCTGACCCTACATCTGACAAGGGAAGAGACCTTCACTTGTTGGATGTGGTGCGATGCCTTAATTTCTATGTGCACTGCACTGAGTCTTTTCGTCAGTCTGACGCACTTTTCATCATTCTTGAAGGTCCCAGGGCAGGGAGACCGGCATCCAAGGTGTCCATGGCGTCTTGGATTAAGTCTACTATTCATAAGGTTATGAACTGAGGTAGAAGCCTGTTCCATTTCACGTCACAGCTCATTCCACCAGATCTGTTGGGGCATCTTGGGCTTACAAGAATCAGGCCTCAGCTGATCATTTGTGTAAGGCGGCTACTTGGTCATCTGTGCACACCTTTTATGAACACTACTGTGCTGATGTGCTGGCATCTGGCTGATGCCAGCTTTGGGAAGAAGATCCTGGAGGCAGTCTTGCCTGTCTAGGGTCTTCTTCAGTACTTTAGTAACTCTTAAAGCAGAACTTTCAGATAATAGCAAGTCGCCATGCATTCATTAAATGCATGGCGACTAGCTTGAAAATAGATATCTTACCGTATAAAAATATGTGTCTAAAGGAATCTGCCCAGTGTGCGCCTGCGCCGTCAGTCCCTTCCGGTGACCATATGGTGCAAAGCAGTCTACTCGATGGAGTCCCGGACAATTGGCGCACAGACAAGATGTCTGCGTTGTAGCCTGGGTTCCGGTCTCCAAACGGGACGGATTCCTTTAGACACATCTATTTTTTTATGGTAAGACATCTATTTTCAAGCTAGTCTCCATGTATTTAATGAATGCATGGTGACATGCTATTATCTGAAAGTTCCGCTTTAACTGTTGAGCCCGTTGGCTCTAGTTTGTGTGCTGTGTAACAGTTCCTGGTGTGGTATACCACAGTTTTTTCTGTCAGTTGACACTTTTATTTTTTGTTGTAGTAGGGCTGCTTTATGATATGACGGTTCATATGTGCTCTGGTGACTTTTGGGGACCTGCGCCTGGTCCTTGCCGTACTTCCCACCCCTGGGAAACTCAATGGTTGGACACGCCAAAGTTACCATTAACCTATATTGGATGACAGAGAATAGAGGATTTTAGTCTTACCTGTTAAATCCTTTTCTCTTAGTCCATATAGTTTACTAGTCTCCCACCCTGTCAAGGGACCCTGCTTGGTTCTCCTGTGACCAAACGTGGGAGTTCTTTCGGGTTCATGCTCACAGGAGTCTTCTTTTTCCTTCTTGCTATCTAGTTCATAGTTAGTGTATCAGTCTAACTGGACGGGATTGGCTGGTGACCAGCTAGGAGGGAAGGAAGGCTCCACCCTGCACTTCTTTCCAAGAATTGTTTCCTGCCTACTTAAAGGAGCAGTCGCCTTCCCAAAGTTACCAGTAACCTATATGGTCTAAGAGAAAAGGAATTAATAGATAAGAGTAAAATCCTCTTTTCTCTTAGTTCATATAGCTTACAGGTCTCCCACCCTGTCAAGGGACCATGCTTGGTTCTCCTGTGGCTGGTTGTGGGAGTACTTTCGGGTTCATGCTCACAGGAGCATTTTCTCTCTTCCTTCTTGCTCTCTAGCTAGATTGGTTAGTGTCTCAAATCTAACTGGGAGTGGGTTAGCTAGCAACCAGCTAAGGAGGAGAGGAAGGCTCCACTCTGCATTCTTTCCCAGAATTGCTCCTGGCTGCCACCTTCCCAGAGTTACCGGTTACATGGACTAAGAGAGAAGGATTTAACAGGTAAGACTAAAATCTTTTTTTTTTTTTTTTTTTTTTTTTTTTTTTTTTTTTTTAAAGTTCTCCCCTATAGTGCAAAGATTTTGCCCCAGAATTCCTCTGCTTTTCTTTTAAACATATGGCCCATTGTGTCTAAGGGTTGCTTGGGAATGCCATGTTCTTTGGTTAGCTGTACAGATTAGCTGGTTTGGGGACTTTTCCATTTTTTTTTTTTTTTTATGGTTATTCTGTCACGGCAATGTTTTTTTTTTTTTTTCGTTTTTTTTTTGTTTTGTTTTTTTTTCACATAATGGCATAAAATCTGTTTACATACTGTCTTTTTCTTGTACAGTTTAAAGCCATTGGAGCAAGAGTATATTAATTTAGAAGAAGCTGAGCAGCAAGCAAATTCCAATATAAAAGAAATCATTGTTCAAAAAGCAAAGCTTGTTACAGACCTCATGCAGTTAATAAAGGTAAATGTGATTAACCGTAACAGATACAGGGACATATGAACAAATGAAAGACATTTAGAATTCTGAGGTAACCAACGGCACTGTTAGGAACAAATGAAAATTCCAGTTGATTCAATCTGGACTTTTAACCCATGGAATCTTAAAGAGGCCCTATGTACAGTACCCTATGGTGCTGTTGGTTTGTCCCAGAATTGTTTCAGTTTGTACATATGGTCTTCAATTATTTAAGCAAAGCTACACAAATGTGAAAATGGTTTTGTTATTTTTTTAATCGTATAATCTTGTGAGGGAAAATGCATCAACCAACCGGGGGTGGGCGGCACTAGAAGATAGCAGTTTGTGGAGGTTTTTTTTTTTGTTTTTTTTTTGCTATGCTTTCTGGGATCAAAGAGCAACGATGATGGTCCTGGCACTTCATCGGTCATTAAGGAGTTAAAATGGCTTGTTTGACCAAATAAGCTTCAGTCTCACAATTGCCCTTTTCATTAAACTTTTTTTGTGAAATATTTTTCATCTGGCACTCTTCGTGTACACACAATTAACAGATATTTGTGCTCAATAGTAACTTCAAATCCCAATATTTCAGAAATAGGACCATAAGTGGAAGAACTGTGTCCCCCATAAGAAATGCCTCAGTGCCAAATTTAATACATACCCTTTCAGAAGATGTGTCTAATGGCATGACTATATATAATGGGGAAGTACTCCTTTTTTGTGGCCAGCTTCACGTTCTATTTCTAGTAAACAGATTTAGACCAAATTTATAGTGGTTGTGGAGACTGACACGAACGTCTTAACTTCCAAATGTTAGCTCTTGTCACACTATTCAAAAGTTATAAATGTTCAAAAGTTGACACTTAACTGTTCTATCTAGAACAATGGCAGTGCTGCATATTAATATGTATGTTTATCATGTCTGTTGCAGACAGGCAATCTGCTATCTTGAATATATGGGTTTGTTTGGCAGAAAAACTATGTGCATTTAGCAGCGTGTTTGGTGAACAATTCTCCAGCATCATGGAGGACAAATTAAACATTCCAATTTATTTAAATGAAGTTTTAACACTTTGAGCACCAGGCATATGCCCAATGTATTGAAAGCTCTCTGGCACGCAAAGCTGTCGGAGATCTCTAGCATTTAAGATATCAAATGCCCATTTAAATAGTTTACAGTGTTTTAGAGATCTCCCACAACCAAGAGGAATAAAAACCCTCTTTAAAATTGAACTTTCACCTTAAAGGGTTAGTAATGTCGTATATTTATTAACAGTAATATTGTAGATAGTAAAAAAAATACTTAGAGGCCAGTCCGATCTTTCAAACATTTATGGTTTGAGAGAGATAACATTTTAAAGTTTCCCCCTCCCTCCCCTTGCACTGACGTCAGCCTCTAGCTGACAGAAAAAGATCCTGGTCCTGGGACCGGCAGGCAACTCTTCAGCAGAGCCAAAATACTGCAGTCTAAAAAGAAATGCTTCATTGGAATGGCCTACAAAGCATGCTTGCAAACCCGGCAAGCTTTATAGGCCGTTCCAATGAAGTGTTTCTTTTTAGATAGTGCTATTTCGGCTGAAGAGCCCCCTCGAGTCGTCCGACTCGAATCTCCTTCTGTCAGCTTTACAGCTGACATCAGTGTTAGGGGAGGGAGGGAGAAACTTTTTAAAACGTTATATCTCTCAAACCATAAAGGTTTAAGAGGTCGGACTGGCCTCTATTGATTTGTTTTTTGAATATCTACGATATTACTGTTTGTTAATATAAGGCATTACTAACCCTTTAATTCAATATTGCATGTTTAAAAAATGCATTAAAAACTGCCTATGTGTCATGTTAACCAAAATGTACAGTTAAAGTGGAACTTTCACCCTATATAATATCTCCACCCCACCCCCCCAATAATTAGGCATATGGTGAATCAGCTTCTTAATGGTGCTATTATCGGGAGCAAGTACCACAATCTGAAGCAATCCTTCTTTTTCTGAGACTGATGGCCAGACGTCTTGCTTTACAGCCGTCTGCACGCTTGCACCAGCGGTCCCTTCCGGTGCATTAAGGTACCATGCAATGCCTCCTAGAGGAGACCAGGATGGACAGCACAGGTGCGCAGTTGTCTCTAAGCCAAGATGTCTGCATGCAAGCCTGGCCGCCAGTCTCAGAGGAAGAATTACTTCACAATTTGGTACTTATGCACGATAATAGCACTGTTAATAAGCATATCGCCATATGCCTAATTATGGGGGGGGGACTTTATATAGGGTGATAGTTCCGCTTTAAGGAGATATTCACACTTGTTAACATATGCTGATGTATGCTAATCGCAGTACAAGTGTGGTACCAGTGACGTTTCATATGCTAAGGAAGCATTTTCAGTGACGTGTCCTATACTAATCATGGTTTTTAGTCATATTTCATATCCTAATATATAGAGATGCACCGGTCGGTACAGATACCTGTATTTGCGCGAGTACACTTACTTGCTCAAATGGAGCCGATACCAGGGCAATTCAACTGTGAAGTTGCGGCCGTGAGAAGATAGATTGGGAGCTGCGTCAGTGTGGAGGCAGGCCGGGACCGTGATGTCAGACGCAGGCTACGCAGCGACGTGAAGAAGAGCACTGCGAATCTACGTCTGTGCACCCAGACCCAGTCAGAGAGAGCTCTCTGAGCGGGAGGCGGGAGCAGAGGAGACAATCAGCTCAGCAGACAGGAAAGAGGGGGAAGGGAATTGGGGAAACTGTAACAGCGGCCTAACAGGCAAAAAGGGAGATCATTCAAGAGGGGGAGAAAGGAAAAGGGGGATCAAGAGCGGGTGAAGGAAGAGGCAGAGAGGGGGGTCAAGAGGGAGAAAGAGGCAAAAGGGACTAAGGGAGAAAAAAAAAAAAAAGCAAAAGGAGGAAGGATCAGGAGACAAAAGGAGGGGGGCCAAGAAGAGGCAAAAGGAGGGGGGATCAGGAGGGGGAGTAAGAGGCAAAAGGGTGGGATCAAGAGTCAAGAAGGGGAGAGAGGCAAAAGTAAGGGGGATCAAGAGTCAATGAGGGAGGGGGAGAGAGGCAAAGGGGGATCAAGAGAGGGGAAAATGGGGGAGAGGAGAAAAAGGCAAAAGGAGTGGGATCGGGAGTCAAGGAGGGGGAGAAAGGGGGATCAAAAGGGAGAGAAAAAGGCAAAAGGAGGGGGCTCAAGAGGGGGAGAATTAAGCAAAAGGTGAGAATCAAGAGGGGGAGAATGAAGCAAAAGGTGAGAATCAAGAGGGGGAGAATGAAGCAAAAGGTGGTAATCAAGAGGGGGAGAAAGAGGCAAAAGGGGAGAATCATGTGTGTGTGTCACAAACTGAAAAGGTTATGGTGGGTGGGTGGTACATACAATGTTAAACAAAAATTTGACACACCAGTCAAGCCATAAGACTTGCTTTTCCCACAGAAATCTATATATATATAATATTGTTAGTCTGCTTTAGGTACTTGGGAAAACTGCCAAATGACATCGCAAAAAGTATCGATACTCGTACTCGGTCTTAAAAAATTGGTATCGGTGCATCTCTAACATAAATATTTTTTATTTCTTTGTCCCCAGAAATGTACATTGTTAAATATGGAGAAAGTGGATTTTTCCCTCCAAACTGCTGCTGTGTTATCAGGGAAGAACAAGCTGGAATCTGAGTACAAGGATGCTACATCACAGCTTAAGGAGTTAGAGGTATGCACCTGAGGTTCAGTTCAATAACCTAAAGTGGAGACTTTCTGGAGCAAGCCAGCTCTACCATAGGGGGAAAAATTAAAGTTCCTATTGATATAAATGGGTATTTTAACACATTGAATGCTTGTGGGGTCTCTGGATCACTGTATCGCAAAACATTTGAGACCTCACTGCTAATCAAGGTGTTAAAAGCTCAATTAGTTAGTGGCACTTGGGAATTTTTTATTTTTTTTTTGTCTGCATTGGTACAGTTAGTGTACTTCTGAATTCTACCTCTTTAGCTTATCGACAATCCCATTTGGTGTAACAATAGTCAGTCATCATACTAATTTTGTCTGTTTTTTTTTACTAAGGCCTGTGTTATTGCTGCTGTTCCTTTACAGAATTTGGCAGCGAGCATTAAGGGGATATTAACACCTAAAATGAAATTGGGTTGTATAATTTTAAATAATCATTGCATTCACTATATATAAATATATTCACTAATTCATCCAAATATTGTATGCTTGCATCTGTAAAATTCAGTTATTTTATTTTAATTCCATGAAGTGTAACCCTAAACTTGCATCTGTAATGCATGTATAGACTATTTTGTTTAATTGTATTTGTTCAGAGATAATACTGTTACTGAAATCATGTTAGTACCCACTAGCATTCAAATCAGAAAGGTTGTTACCTTGTCTCACTCCATTTAAAAATTATACAGAAAATCACTTCTTAGGCACCCTATGAAAATAATTACGTAATGGGAGTCCTCGGGCCATGGAAAAAGCAGAAATTGGCACATCCACAGTGCTATTTTAGGCCGCAGAAAAGAAATGGAGAATTCTTACAGATATTGGCATGAAGTACAATATATAAAAGTGGAACTATCACTGAAAATAGTCATTATACGTATAGCGACACGCATATCCATACTAGTATAACCCTGAATAAGTACAGCACTATTGGTAAATCCATCTTGCTCCCAGACACACAGGCAGGCATGTTTCTGTACCGGCATCTGTCAGTCCCTTCCTGTACCTTAAGCTACAATGCAACTCCTAGAGGAGACTGGGACGGACAGAGCACAGATGTCTCTTAGGCAAGACGTGTCCGCTGATGCCTGCCTGTGTGTCTGGGAATGAGTGGCATTTATCAATAACACCAGACTTATTCAAGATAATATTAGTATGGATATGCGTATTATTATATGCATAATGATTTGGGGGGCACTTTATTTTCAATGATAGTTCCGCTTTAAAGTGTTTATAACCCCAGATCAGTTTTAGGTGCTGGTGTTACTTTGAATGAGCAATACTGTTTCATAATGAAATACACATTATAGAGCTTTTCCTTCTGAATAAAATAAGGGTACTGGCATCTAAAATTATCTGGGGTTATACACAAACTTAAATGCCATCTTATTCTGCTATTAAAATAGCTCAATGGTTTTGTGTTCGCTCCATGACTCAACATTCAGTCCTTGTACTCTGTCATTGATGCCTTGTGTCCAGGGAATTCTCAAATGCGGACTCCTTCCATGGTTCATATTCCAGGGGAAGATAATGTTGCGGTAGACTTCCTCAGTCACCAGCTCCTGTATCTTATTAATTGGGAGCTTGATCAGAGCATATTCCATGTCATAGTTTGATTTATGGGGTCTCACAGCAGTGGACCTAATGGCCTCTTGGCTGAACTTCAAGGTTCCCCAGTTCTGTGCCAGGTCCTGGAATCCTCTAGCCAATGCTTACATATGTGAAGAGTAGCCTTAGATACAATTCATTTTCTTGGTAAGATGTCCACACTCTCTGTAGTGGCACTCCATACCCTGTACTTGAAGATCTGGTCCATTGATCAGTCCCTTATTCATGGGCAAACAGCTCTTTTGCTCTGCATTAGATAAGATCATTAGCTGTGCTATTGGTGGCCAGAAGTGAAAAAGCAATTCTGCTAGAGAGTGAGGGTAGAAAACACAAATTCCTTTCTGCCCTGTTTGTTTTAAACTCTTTAGCAGAGTATGTACAGGCTGAGTAGATTGTAAACAAAAACTAGAACATTCTACGAAAGGATCCCTATTTAGTAAAGGAAGTAGGAAATAAGCCAAAATGTATATATAGGAGAGAAAAAACACTAAAGAATATATTGATATTAAGCAAAATAAAAATGTTTACTTTGAATGCAATTATGTGGAAGAACACAGAGAATTTGACTTCCACAAAAACGGGTTATCAAACGTGGAATAAGCAGATGTTTGACTTGTCCATATATCAATCTTGTTGTTGAATATATTTTGAATCGAAAGTCACAAGTTAAAAGTACCCAATTAGATTACACATGAATATATGGAATATCTAATTGTATATGTGGAAAACAATTTATAGGAAGGACCATTCAAACGCTATACAAAAGATTTAGCTAACACAGACGTGATATAGAGAGGTTTCCAGTTGCATAATGTCCCCAGAAATATTAATTAGTTTCATGATAAATGTGTATGTCTTGGCGATCTGCATATTGTCATTGCTGGTGTTAGGTGTGTTGGCTTTTAGGGATTTTTCCGCCAGCACCATATAATTTCAAATATAGATTAAATATTAATTGGTTTTCAAATGATGTATTGTTGTTGGAATGTATATAGCATATATGGCATATATTGCCATTGTTCATTTCTATCCGTCGTTGCGATGTGCGGGAGTCCTGTGGTAACATATGGTTTATTCACTGACTAAAGTATTTGCAGACTGCTATATTGGTCCAATATACCTTAGACAGTCACTGTGTATTTGCGGATTTGTGACCAAAGTGAGTCCACTAGCATTACATGTTGCGATACTGCTCTATGCTATAAATGACACAAGTGACAGTCATGACTGACATGTTCATGTATTAACTTTATATATACTGTCTTTGATTCCACTTTGATATCTCTACCACAGTGGTCCTTACTTGATGTTGCACTTATATTTGTATATACACTATTGATGCTTATACAGCTATGTAGAGGGGGGCACTTAATGACATCACTAGTGACCTTATATTGGTTAACTTGGCAGGTCTTTTTCTGTAATTAGACAGACATAATAGGACACACAGAGTAATAGCACACACGCGCTCTCACTCTCTCTCTCTCTCTCTCACACACGCTCTCACTCACACTCAGTTATTCTGGAGGGCAGTGTTGAATATGATTCCCTAGTCTGTATTGGGTTTGGAATATGCCTGCCTTAAAGCATTAAAGTATTTATGCAAGAATCCGTTTTTATACAGGTATAATTTTATTAATATTTGCTAATTAATTTCAGATTTGTTTATACTTTTCTCATTTTAGAGTCAATATAGTAATACAGATGAAAGGAAGCGAAGGCTGCTTGAAAATTGCAAAGGTCTGTTGACACGAGCCAGGCAGGCATGTAACCTTGAACAAAATCAAGATGTCCCACAAGGTTTTCAAACCGTAAGTATTTAAGTATATCAAACAGAAAGTAATTGATGATGTATTTATCATATAAAATTACATAATGCATATTGTGTATAGTACATAAAAACACACAAACTTGCATCAAAACAGTGTAATCATTTGATTGTGTTGTACTGAACAACTAAACTTGCTACCAGAAAAGAGGCAGTACAGCTGAACATATATTATGCTATTCGTATTTTATTTACTCCATTCTCAGCGCACCTGGGAAACAAGCTTCTCCTCCAGAGAAGAATAGAAAGGAAAACTTGTTCTATAAAACAACAAACCTTCTCCACCCACCCTCTAGTATTAGTTCCTGGCGTACTGATTTGGAACGTCAACCTACTTTATTTTATGAGGCTCCAGTGGGTTTTCCAGCCCTTCGTCATTATGTGAGCTGTATTTGGGCTTTACAGCAGTGCTCATTGGGTCTGTGGGTTTGTCTTTGCATTCACATGGCAGTGAGAGATTCTGCACAAGCCTTACTCCCTTAAATTCCTTTTTCATGGTTGAGCATTCAGTCTTCACAGTCTTCTGGTTTACCAGGACATATTTAGGATGAAGTTTTGTTCAATATCCTCACATTTGTACGTAATGCTGTTATTTCTGGTATTGTTTACTGAGCAGTAGAGTTTTTTTAAGGGGCTCTCTTGGATGTATGAACTACTCCTTCTGACAGCAAGTGTAGGGTTCTTTCTGTTCCAGGATAACTTATCTGTCCACCATGTGTTAATACTTGTTTTATTTTTTTTTTTTTGCTTGAGTGTTTGAGAGTTCTTACTAGACTCAAGATTTGTTAAAAACTTTGTTTCCCTACTTTTAAGATTTATTTTCTTTCCTCCTCATATTTTCTCATGAAACAATTTGGGTGTTACTCCAGGGGAGTTAATACAGAAGAAGGTAGCTGCCAAGTCCGTACTTTGTACAGAAAATTATATTGAGCTCCCTGAAGGTTGTAAGAAGTCCTTTTGTAAGAAATGCATGAAACAAATGTGACTAATATACGTAAAGAGTGTATAGGCTAGCTTAAAACCTTTATGCAAGAAGCTCTTCGGTCCTGCAAAAACCTCCCTATCCATGGACTCTGACAGTACTTCTTTTAATGTGAAAGACAGAATCATAAGGATAATCAGATGGTGTGAGGAAGAACAAGAAGAAGATGAAAATTTTTAAGTTGCTGATTCTAGTCTAGTCTCTGACATGTTAAGTTAGTCAAGGATTTTTTTTATATGTATGCACTGAGTGAAAAGGAAAAAAGAGTTGTTATAGGCCATTTGAAGAGAATCAGAAGATCCGTAACTACTACAGTGACTGGGATATTTAAGAAACCACTAAAGATGGAGGTATATTTTCAGAGAGGAAACTGATGTTTGCTAGGAAATGTAACAGAGAAAATACAGTATCTTATTAGACAGTAGAGTAAATGGGGAACTAAAGTAATTTTCTAAATTACAAAACACAAGTGAAGTAAAGCAAATACATTTCAGTGGCTAAGTGAAAGGTTAGAGAATGCAAGCTTTCAGGACACTAAGGTCACTTAAAGCATGGGTTAACTCATGTCTCAAGAAGGGACCTTTGTGTTCTGAAAGCTTGCATTCTCTTCCCTCTCTGTTAGCCATTAAAATGTATCACCTTTATGCCACTTTTCTAGCATCCAAGAGATCAATTTACTTTTTTTGTAAACACCTATTTACAGGTTGTAAACTGTAATGTGCAGTTTGGTGGACTTGACCTCCACATATGCGGCCATGGAGTTAATCTGGTTGCCTATCACTGGATCAGATCCCTTCTTCTGTGATAGACTTCTTATATGAAGTTTCCTTGCAGTCTGCCAGGGCTCCTGTTCTTTTATTATTGGCAAAAATGGATTTGGGGCCCAAAAACTGGGAGACTGATACATTCTCAATGTGTATGCGTTGCTGAATTCACTTTGTGGGGGAATAACTCTTTCGCACTTCTGCGAAGCATAAAAAGCCATTCTCTAAATAGACTGGACATATCAAAATCTCATTGCCTTATCAGTGGCCCATATCACCACTATATAAGGGGAAACATCCATGCTTATCCTGTCACCAGTAATTTTAGGCAAGTGATCTGCCGATTCAGAGGTCTTAGAACATTTCTTCCTTGGGTGTATATAGTCCTTTATGCCCTCAAGGAGAAATCAAAAAATAATTCTTCCAGCAGACACTCCTCAAACCCAGATGTGGAATTTGGGTCTGCTATATCTTCCTTCCAGTTCCACAAGTCATTCAAAAGAGAAAACAGGACAGGGTAAGTACCATCATGATAGCCCAAAAATGTCTTGGGCATAAAAACTGGGGCTCATGGATCCTCTACTTTTTCTGTCCAGTTACCAGTCCATCTTCCATAGATTACAGATCTGATGTACTTGTGCCCAGTTTTATTGAAGGATTTGTCAATCTCCTCTTGATGACAAACTGTTTTGAACCTTGTCTGGTTTCTCAAGTGGGCTTTCATGACCGCAGAAAGGATATATCATTTCCAGATGAGACCAAATTCATAATTTCCTTGGCATATCAAATTTTAAAAGAAAATTTGAATGTGAGAGTTTCATTACCAGTTTTATGTATGGTTATCATGGATGGATCCTAAACACGGACAAGTCGGACGTCACTCCATCTCAGAGGCTGGTCTTTCTGGGCCTTCTGTTTGACACCCTGAAGGGCATGGTATTCCTCACGGATGACGTGGTTCACCAGATCACCCACAAGGTGTCGGCAGTCGATACGATTCCTGCCAAGAAGTTAACATCCCTAGTGGGGAAGGTGATATCCACCATTGAGGCGGTACCATTTGTGATGGCTTACATGAGGGAGCTTCAGAGGTTTGCGATCCAGGCCTGCAAGGACAACACGGATCTTCTGAAGAAGTTGATGTCCCTAGCCCCTGACGTGGAGCTGAGTCTATGGTGGTGGCTAGACATCTCCATTCTGATGAACGGCAGGCCCTTCCCCATACCCTTGTGGACCATGGTGACGACGGATGCCAGCTTATCCAGCTGGGGAATGATCCTGGGTCACCTGAATGCCCATGCTCGGTGGTCAACGGAGGAATATCTCCTTCCCATCAATATTCTGGAGCTTTGGGTGATATTTCATGCTCTCAGGTACTGGACATCTCACCTAGAAGGCTGTCCAATTCGAGTTCAGTCCGACAACGTCACGGCCATGGAGTACATCAACAAACAAGGCGGCACAAGAAGTCTTGCGGCATGATTGGAGGACAAGGCCATTTTATCTTGGGCAGAAGACCATGTTCCTACCATATCCGCCGTTCGTATTCCTAGAGTGAACGTTCTGGCCAACTTCTTAAGTGACACACCGTAGACAGCGGATATTGGGAACTCCACCTGTACGTCTTCAACCTCATTGTTCAGAAATGGGGACTTCCCCATGTCGACCTGATGGCGACCGGGTACAACCAAAAGGTCCCATTGTTTTGCTTCTGCTGGAGGGACGCTCTAGCAGTGGATGCCATGTCGATTCCATGGCACTTCCCTGGCGTACATCTTCCCTCACATTCCCTTGCTTCACAGGTTATTGAGGAAACTATGCCTGGGGGGATCTCCTGTTATTCTAATTGCCCCGTACTGGCTTTGTCAGGCCTGTTTTCTTCAACAGGGTTATCTGTGGAGGGAGGATGTGGATCGTCTGGGTTTGACGGCATGGTGGTTGAATCCTCAATACTGAGGAAGAAGGGTTTCTCTTCTGGCGTAGTGGCAACTATGCTTCGTGCTCGGAAGCCTGTTTCCTCGAAGACGTACCACAGAGTATGGTCTAGTTTTCAGTCTTGGTGTGTGGATAAGAAGCTTTCCTCTCAAGACTTTGACCTTCCTAGTATCCTGTCATTTTTACAGAATGGAGTGGACAATGGTCTCAGCCTGAGCTCCTTGAAGGTTCAGACTTCAGCGCTCTCTGTTTTCTTCCAGAGACGTATTGCCATTCTACCAGATGTCAAAGTCTTCTTTCAGGGCGTCGCTCATATTCACCCTGGCTTGAAAAACCCTGCTCCTCCGTGGGATCTTAACTTGGTTCTGGGAGTCCTTCAGCTCCCTCCTTTTGAGTCTTTGGCTACTATTCCTCTTCGTCTTTTGACTTGGAAGATGGCCTTCCTCCTGGCGCAGAGTCGAAATTTCTTCCGAAGGTCGTCTCCACATCAATCAGGACATCGTAGTGCCTTCTTTCTGCCCTGACCGTACTTCTGACAAGGAGAGGGATCTCCGTGGTGCGCTGCCTCAAGTTTTATGTGCATTGCACTGAGTCTGTTCGTCAGTCAAATGCAATCTTTCTCATTCCTGAGGGTTCCAGGGCTGGTAAGCCGGCGCCCAAGTTTACTGTAGCCTCCTGGATTAAGTCTACCATTCGTAAGGCCTACGAACTCGGGAAGAAGCCTGTTCCATTTCGTGTCACAGCTCATTCCACCCGATCTATTGGGGCCTCTTGGGCCTGTAAGAATCAGACTGCTGATCAGTTGTTTAAGGCGGCCTTGGTAGGAAGGTCCTAGAGGCAGTCTTGCCTGTCTAGGGTTCATTCATTCTTTCTAGTATCCTTCACTGTTGATCCCGGTTGGCTCTAGTTCTGTGTGCTGTGTTACAGTTTCTGGTGTGTTACATGCCATTTTAGTGTCCGTTGACACTTTTTTTCTTATAAGGGCCATCCTATGATCTGATTGGTTCATATGGGCTCTGGTGACTTTGGGGACAGATGCCTGGTCCTTGCCTTCATTCTCGCCTCTGAGAAACTTAATGTTGGTACATCCCAGAGTTACCTGTAACCTATATTGGACGGCAGAGAAAAGAGGATTTTAGTCTTACCTGTTAAATCCTTTTCTCTTAGTCCATATAGGTTTCAGGTCTCCAACCCTGTGAAGGGACCATACTTTGTTCTCCTGTGACTGAACGTGGGAGTTCCTTTGGGTTCATGCTCACAGGAATCTTCTTTTCCCTTCTTGCTTACTTAGTCAATAGTTAGTGCCTCAAATATAACTGGTTGGGGATTGGCTGGTGCACAGCTAAGGAGAGAAGGAAGGCTCCACCCTGCACTTCTTTTCAACAATTGTTCATGCCTACTTAAAGGGGTGGTTGCCTTCCCAAAGTTACCTGTAACCTACATGGACTAAGAGAAAAGGATTTAACAGGTAAGACTAAAATCCTCTTATTTTAATAGGTACAATATTAGCTTTTATTTTCACTAGATTTTAATATCCCTTTAATGTTTTCAGTGTTCTAGCTCAATTATTCACAGCCTTATCCTCAGGGATTGCTAATAGACCATATCTGTAGGATGCTCCGCAGATGAGTTAAACAGTAGTTTAATCATGTAATTAACTCACTTGTGCACAAACAGAAATCCTAAAGACATGGCCTATTAGAGGTTACTGAGTATAGGGTTTGAAACCACTGTTTGAGATTACTGGCATTTTTAGTTTTGGGGTTTCATACCCTGTGTAGATATATAGAGATATATATATATTTCCTGACATTTTAAAGTACAAATAATCACTCTTTCCTTAATAAATGGTATTAAAAAGTATTTCTATTGTGTACAGATGTAAGAAAATATGTAGACAGTCCACCTATAAAGTGACCAATAAGTCACTAAGCTTAGTTAACACAAGACCTGTAACTTTCTTGGTCATCTTCTCTCCTCTCTTCCACAGATTTTCAGCATGGAATACTCATATATATCACAATTACCCCTTCTCTTTACAAATGTTGGTGATTGTAAGGTATTTGTTGGGACAATACCAGCAATATACTTTTTTGCATTTGAATTCAGAAAAAATAGGGATGCAGAGAATCCAGAATTCTGTTCCATTTCTTCCTCTAGTATTCAAACCAAGCCAGCCTAATCTCTGTTAAATAAATTAAAAAGAAAAAAAAAGCATAGATCTGTAAAATCTAGCCTCCCAAAATGTCTTAATCTAATCACCCACTCTCTGTGCTAACAGCGCGTAAGACACTCTTACAGTTAATGTAATTTTTTTGTTATTTTGTTTGTTTGGGGGGGAGGTTAAGAAATAATGCATTACTTTGATTTGCTGCCAGGTATTTTGAGAATGATCTGGTATGGAGCCAAACCCTAAAATGTGGATTCATTGCATCCCTAAATACTTCTGTTGTAAGATTTCATAATGTGTTGTTTACATGCTTCATTCTTAACACATGTAATAGAGAGGCTATGTCCTTATTCTCTATATAGTTAACAAAAGTCATAAAACCATAAAATAAGATTTTGATGGAAGATAAGAACCTAGTGGCCCATCAAGTCTGCCCTTTGTCCTATCTAGATAAAATGCACAAACGAACAAAGTCCTCAAAGTAGGTGTGTATCTCTGGCACTTTTGAATTTATTCACCATATTTGCCTTTATCACCTCCTTTTTCAGTCTTTTCCAATAAATACACCACCCTTTTTTGTAGTTGCTAGTTTGGCAAAAAAAAAAATGGTGTACAGCGGTGGTTGGAGATGGCTTTGGTACCTTTTCATACCTGCCTACTGTTTTTAAGCTACATTATTCCAGAAAGTTGTTAGTGTTTGTGTGTGTGTATATATATATATATATATATATATATATATATATATATATATATATATATATATATATAAATATAATGTGTGTGTGTAATTGGTTGGGGTCTATATTATTTAATAGTTATGTAATGACCTATTGCATTTCATTTATTCAAAACTGCTACTTAAGGTGGATTTTTGAAGAGATTATGAAGCTGTTGTTGGTGTCAGTGCGTGCGTGTGCATAAAAAGCTGAAAGCTAATTACGAAAAATATGTAGGTCCTAGCCTGCATGTTAGGCGTTACTCATTTTTCATAAATGCCAAACTCATGTACATGTTCATGGTTTAAAAAAATAAATAAAAAAAATCAGGACGGTAAGATTTTGCTAATATTCTCATTGGTAATGTAAGGGATAGGGGTTTCAAAGCCATAAATGTCCTTCTGTCCTTTAATGCAGACTTAAATATTGCTAAAACATAAGAGAATAAAGCCTATTGACCACAAGCTTTACCTGTGCAACAGATTGATGTTTAAGCAAATTTTATAAAGCCACGATTAGCTATACTGCAGTTGGCTGGAACTGAAGTCCCAGCATGTCACACTTTTGATCTGGCCTGGTGCAGATTGAAGATTCAAACATTATTCTTTTATCTTATTTTGACCTGTTTAGGGACTGAACTGATGTTTACAAGTTGTCACAAGATTTTGTAGATGGCATTGGGAGTACCCGTGTTTTACTCAGTTGGAAAAACCCTACTATTTTTTACATATTATAAGCAAAGGAAGCTCAGCATTACTCATGGAAAAAAATCAGGGGAAAAAGGACAAATATTCCAGTGGTAGTCATAGAACCACATTACTCTGTGTGCCAGCCCAGATTTGTTCCTCTGGTAATTACATAAAGATATACAAGATTCCTTTAGTATACAGAAAAATAATATTGAACCGCAGGTCTAAATATAATAAGAAAAAAACAAAGAGAAGCAGTGTTGTCTGAATGATGCGATATTAAATAGTATCTGATCGCAAATCATTTCTTGCTCCATATACACCAATAGGATGTTGTGCTGGAACTTTGTCTTTGCCCTACCTTACCTCCCCTTCTTATACTTAACCCTTTCAGAGTTAGGTGAGTAAACTTTGAAGTAACACTTGCATCATGTAGTACTGAAATTTTTAACTTGTCATGACAAAAACTTATGCAACAAGTCATAAAGCAGGTGCAGGATGTTCCTGATTGGCTATGTCTTGGGCACAGTTATGTTAGTGAAATGAATGAACATCTGATTAACTCTCCTGTACTCAAGCAGCAAAACTCTACAGATATGAGGCTGGATTGAAATGCAGGTGTTAATTTTATCTCTGCTTTTATCTCCAGGTATCCCCATAGACTTGAATAGGAAATTTTTTTATTTATTTAGAAAATGTTTTACCAGGAAGAATACGTTGAGATTTCTCTTGTTTTCAAGTATGTCCTGGATATGTCCTGAAATGTTTGGGTTTTTACTCAAACCTATTTGTGGTTTCCAAGAAGGATGGTGGCTGTTATCTGATTTTGGACCTGAAGGATCACCATTCCTTTGTGATCAGGACTCATCACCAGGAGTCCCTAAGGACGGTGATTGCTGCCATGTCCCCCCGGGGACTTCCTTGCTTCTCTGGATCTACAGGTCACGTATCTGCACATCGCCATTCATCCCAAGAGCCGGTAGTATCTCAGATTTACCTGTGACCAAGGGCATTTTCAGTTTTCTGCTCTTCCCTTTGGTCTGACTACAGCTCCTCAAGTCTTCATTCGCGTCCTGGGAGCTTTAGTATCCGTCCTCCATCAGGACGGCATCACTTACTCCATATATAGACAACCTGCTTCTGAAAGCCCCTTCTGTGGAACTTCATCAGCAGGTTCAGGATGGAATTCGTGCTCTCACCCATCACGGGTGGGTCATCACCGTGGACAAGTCGGATCTTGTGCCATCCTAGCATCTGGTCTTCCTGGACCTTCTCTTCGACACTCAGCAGAGCATGGTGTTTCTCACTGACGAGGTAGTTCACCAGAACGCCCACAGGGTTTCTGCTGTTCTGGCTCACGATCCAGTTCCAGCCAAGACGTTGTCCCCTCTAATGTGGAGGTTCATTTCCACAATAGAAGCAATCCCTTTTGCCATGGCTCACACCAGGGAACTCCAGAGGTTTGTGATCCAGGTGTGCAGGGGTCAGCCCGACCTCCTGAAGTTGTCAGTATCCCTCCCTCTTCATGTGAAACTGAGTCTGTCATGGTGGTTCAACCTTTGCAATCTGCTGAAGGGCAAGTCCTTCCTGGTATTCTTCTGGACCATGGTGATGACGGATGCCAGCCCCTCCGGCTGGGGAGCGGCCCTGGGTCGCCTGAGTGCTCAGGGTCCGTGGTCTCCGGAGGAATTTCTCCTTCCCATCAACGTGTTGGAGCTTCTTGTACACTGGAGTATCAAGAAGGTGGGATTTATCCAGCTGTCCCCACAACAGTAAACCAGACTTGTTGGTCAACAGGAATATGTAGCGCTGCTCCTTAAAGTCATCCAGCCAGAGCTTGGAAGTATATACAGAAAAAGGAAGAAACACATAAAGGGCGCCCCAATAATGCCTGTTAAACGTTTAGGCAACAATCAGTATATATAAATATAAAAATCATAAGACAATTGGCTTATGATTTTTATATGTTAAATACATTTTTACTGAACACTTAGTTTGGAGCAGCCTGTTTTTCTGGTATCCTTTGAGAATCGTTTGGGGATTTCTTCTGCACACTTCAAGATTCTACTGGAGTTACCTGACCCGGGACAGGTTTAATTTCCCTGCAGGCCTTTCTGATAGTTTTTGACATATGCCACTTACCAGCCACTTTGAAATGTGAGTACTATTCTTGTTATAATACTGATTGTTGCCTAAACGTTTAACAGGTACTAGTGGGATGCCCTTTGTGTATTTCTTCCTTTTTCTAGCAGTGGATGCCATGTCCATTCCTTGGTTATTTCCTCTGGCTTACATCTTTCCTCCCATCCCCATGTTGCACAGGGTGATAAGGAAACTGAGAATGGAGCGATGTCCAGTCATTCTGATTGCTCCATACTGGCCTCAGCAGGCTTGGTTTCTGGAGCTTCTGGACCTATCAGTGGCGGGGCCTTCCGGCTCTCTTGCAGTCTGGATCTTCTTCTACAGGGTTACCTGCGGAAGGAGGATGTCCATCGTCTAGCCTTGACGGCTTGGAAATCGAATCCTCACTACTGTGGAAGAAAGGGTTTTCTTCTGGTGTGGTGGTGACTATGCTTAGTGCACGCAGGCCTGTTTCTTCTAGGGTTTACCACAGAATCTGGTCTACCTTCTCTATTGGTGTGATAAGGACCTATCTCCAGATTTTGATAATCCTACAGTCCTGGCCTTCCTAAACTCAGTTTGAGTTCCTTTAAGGTTCAAACACCTGCTCTGTTTTTCGTTCAGTTGTCTAGGTTTTCTTCCAGGGTGTTGCTCATACTCGTCCTGTATTTCAGTCTCCTGCTACTTAGTGGGATCTTAACTTTGTTTAGGGTGTCCTTCAGCGCCCTCCCTTTGAGTCTTTGGCTACTATTCCTCTACGTCTGCTGACGTGTTACATGGCGATCGTGTCTGTTCGCTGTGTCGCGGAGTTGCATTCTCTGTCTTGTAAACCACCCCTTTTTGGTGTTTCACTAGGACATGGCGGTGCTTCAGACTTTGCGGGAGTTTCTCCCAAAGGTGGTTTCGGAGTTCCTCCTTAATCAGGAGATTGTGGTTCCTTCTTTCTGCCCTGGCCCTTCCTCTGACAAGGGAAAGGATGTCCACTTGTTAGCTGTGGTGCGTTGTCTTGGGTTTGTGTGCATCGCACTGTGTCCATTCAATGGTCTGACATGCTGTTTGTCATTCCTGAGGGTCCCTTGTGTCTTGGATTCGGTCCACTGTTCGGAAGGTTCACAAACTGAGGAAGAAGCCTGTTATCTTTTGGGTCACAGCTCCTTCCACTAGATCTATTGGGGCATCTTGGGCTTCCAATAATCAGCCCTTAGCTGATCGGTTGTGCAAGGCTGCCACTTGGTCATCTGTGTACTCCTTTTCGAAGCACCACTGCGTTGCTGTGCTGGCGTCGGCTGGTGCCAGTTTTGGGAGACAGATCCTGGAGGCAGTCTTGCCTGTCTAGGATCTTCTTTTTGGTTTTTCAGTGCTCCCTCACTTTTGAGCCCTGTTGGCTCTAATTCAGTGTGCTGTGTAACCGTTCCTGGGATGTTGTTACCCCTGTTCAGTGTCCCTTGTCATTGTTGGGCTGTCTCTGATCTGATGGTTCAAATATGCTCTGGTGACTTTGGGGGCCCTGCGCCTGGTCCTTGCCTTCCTTCCCGCCCTGGGAAATTCAATGGTTGGACATCCCAAAGTTACCAGTAACCTATATTGGACTACAGAGAAAATAAGATTTTACTTTTCTCTTAGTCCATATAAGTTACTGGTCTCCCACCCTGTCAAGGGACCATGCTCCTGTGGCAGAATGTGGGGGTCCTTTCGGGTTCATGCTCACCGGAGTCGTTTTTTCCTTCTCACTACCTAGTCTATAGTTAGTGTCTCAAATCTTACTACAGCTGGTTGGCTAGCTGCAGCCAAGGAGGGAAGGTAGACTCCACCCCTGCATTCACTTCTCAGAATTGTTCCTGCCTACTTAAAGGGTCTGATTGCCTACCCAAAGTTACCAGTAACCTATATGAACTAAGAGAAAAGGATTTAACAAGTAAGAATAAAATCCTCTTTTCTCTTATGTCCAGTATGGAACACCAGTACCATGGGGTTGAGTCCCTCCAAAAGACAGAATCTTATGGGTGTAAACTCCCTCCTCCTCCTCCAGCTCAACCTTCCCCACCTACAAACTCCCAGAATTCATGTGTCCTGCTTGAAGCTGGCAGGGAAAGACAGTCTTAGTGTTTTAGGATGTTTATTATTTTATTCCTTAGAATATGGGGCTGTATAATCCCCCATTTGGCTGGTTACCATTCCTGGGTTTCTCTGGAGTGCATTGACAAGTGTACAGGTGATTTGTTGACCTTTCAAGCCCTGTGGAGTGAATCTTGCTGCCTAGTTTTCCTTCCTAACAGAATAACTTGGAGGCTTTGTTTGCTTCTCTCTAAAATTGTAACCAGAAAACTGGTGAGACTATCCTTTTCAGTGCGTTGGCCTACATTTGTCCCAGTCATGTTGTCTCTCCATATAAGAGCGTTATGAGTCTTTTTAAGGCTCTTGCACTCACTTTGGTTCTGTTTGTATGTGTATTATCCCTTTCTGAGGCTCTGGAGTAAGGATGGCTGCTGTTTCCATAGAGATTAACCCTTCCACTGCCATTATTTGGGGGTTTATTTTCACACACTCCCTACTTGTATCTTATTTTTACATTCCCCTCAGCTATTCTCTATGGGTCTTGGGCCTCTAGATTACTTTTCTGACTTTTACCGCTTTTACAGCAGTGGCCCCCTTTAAAGGGGATCTATCGCTTTTATACATGTTGGCGCAAGTAGTTTGTTTATGTAGAGACTAGATGTTATTTTCATTTTTTAATAAAATTGCTGTTTTGTACTTCCAGACAGACTGCAGTTACCGGCTCTGTACCGCAGTCTGTCACTGTGCCTCTGCTACCTTCCCTCGATCCAGCCTCCTCCGATGACGGAGGATTTCTGCATGTAACTGGAGCGCTTTCATGCAGTGCTTTGTAATGCATTGAATATAACCTCTTGTTTTTAATGTGGACTTGTCACCCTGAATTATTTTTTACATATTTGAAAGCTTAATTTAAAACTGCCTGTGTGTCATGTTAATAGTAAATGGCGCAGTTGTATAGTTTAGGAAATACACACTTATTTCTGGGAAAGCTTAGAGTTAGTCTTCTGGTACAGCATAGAGCGTAATTAGCATATGAAAAGTCATTGAAAACATTCATTAGCATAACATAACTGAACATGCTTAAATAGAATATGAACAGTTATTGATACCGCACAGGTACTGCAATTGACATATGTTGTTATACTGTACCAAGTATAAATATTCCCTTAAAGGGTTAGTAATGCTTCAATAACAATGCAGCTACAATCCTTCCTTATAGTTTGTACTATTCCTCCATTACGTTGCTAATGCTGAAATTGCTCTATTTCCTATTATATTATTAATTTCCTCTTTCCTTCACTTTTACAGTATATGAAGCCACCTCCCCTCAAATCTGAAATCCGGTTACTTGACCGGACAGATCACAACGAGGCACAATCTTCCTTCATTCAGTATAAGGAAATCCCTGCCCTCCCTGATGAAGGAGGGAAGGTATTTTTCCTTGTAGCGTCCCTCATCTCGGTACTGCTGTTCTGAGGCACGAAGAATATCCGAGGAAGGGGGACAATTTATAAGGAAAAGGGAGAATTCAGCATTAGCAACATAACGGAGCAATAATGCAAATTATAAGGAAGGATCGTGTCTTCACTGCTATTGAAACATTAGTAACACTTTATCTTTACAGTTGCTGTTTGCTTTTTTGTTTTTGTTTTTTTAACATAGACAGACAGTTTTTAACCCCTTAAGGTCCGACGATCCCGCGGTGTCTGGTCCTTTAAGGACCAGATAGACGAGTTTGACGTGCCGTCCCACGTGACTGATCACGTGGGGCGGCACATCGAAAGGAGGACTGAAAGAGATCACTCCGGTCTTGGAGCGATCAATTTCAGTCCACGGTATTACTCCTGCAGGAGCGCGGTGAGTAAAAGTACGTGACGTACCAGGACCGTCACTGGTCCTTAAGTGCCGGACCAGCGTGACGGTCCGGGTACATCACAGGACGCGAAGGGGTTAATTAAGCTTTGAAATAGGCTAAACTTGAACCAGGGTGACAGGTCCACTTTAAAGGTTTAAATCCGAAAAAATGTTGGAACTCTTTGGGCACCATACATACATAGTAGCATAGTTGATGATGTTGAAAAAGACATTTCTATCAAGTTCAACCCATACAGTGTCACCCTTGTTGATCCAAAAAAGAGAAGCAGTGGAAAACTCTTCTTAAATAAAGTAGTGGCTAGCAAGATGAATAAAATACTTTACACTGTCTTTTGGTCAGCAAAAATGTTTGTTATAAGCCATGTCAATGTTCTGTATGATTGTATAATGGTTCAGGCGGTGGTCTTATATTCTCCTAATACCTTACTTAATGACTCCTATGAATTTTGCCCACGTTCATTTGTTTTAGAGATAACCTGTTCAGTCAATCCTGGTATGCCATATCAGTGAAGGTGGGCATGACAGTTGCTGGCAGTTTTCTCAAACTCAAACAGGCAGAATGCATGAACCTACTTAACCTTTTAAAGACCAGAGAGATGTGCAACACACATTGCACTTTTCTTTGGTCAGAGTTTGAGTTCCTGTGGTACTGTTAGCAACCTCCATGTCCTCCTCCACAGACATGTTCTCCAGAACTGATTAAAGATGTTATCCCTTTAACCGAGGAGAAAGGGCAAAATTCATTAGGATTTTCTGTCCATCTTGCCGTGGTACTTTGGTGCCTCACGGACATCCATTTAGGGAGCCCCTTCCTTTCTCTAAAGAATTTGACAAAAATATGAATATTTAGTTTTGAATTTATATTTATGTCAATTATTTTGCACAGTATGTATGTTTTTTTGTTATTCTGAGTGTAGCACGTAAAAATAACTATATATTTATGCATGAGTACCCTTAGTTACATGTTTAATAGAGGTCATAAAATTTTAGGTGTGCCCCAAAATTTCCAAACTGCGTGTTAAGGATGTCTAGACTAATAAAAGCTTGAGAACCACTAGACAGAACAGACATGCAAAATTTTGTTGTACAAAATCTTACCATGAATTATTGCAAGGAACTCAATTTTTGATGGCAATGTATTAACTTAGGAGCAAATTACGACCAAGAACCTCAGCGCTGGTTAATTTACAAAATATTAAGATCAACTCATACATAATTGAGCATTTTGATCTAGGTAGTGGCCTTTTTATGATATAACCTGCTGCCTAGACTGAAGTATTTTGATTTGGATTAACAACAAGGTTGTAGAAATTTATAGAACTTAATTCTGCACATGCATTTTTTTTTAATGCACAGAAAATGTTTTCACTTGAATTTAAAATATGATGTCATTATTATAGTAGTGGGGATGAGTGTGCATATGCTGGATTGTTCACCTACTGTGAATTGCATTAATTCATTGCCATTGGAAAAAAGAGTACACATTTTGTAATTGTCCTCCTTTCAAAAATAAGTTAAAAAATGTCTCTAACACTCTCATCCATTTAAATGTTAAAAGTAGCAGTGTGCTTCCAAATATGCTGATTTCATTCACTTTTGCGTTGGCACATTGCAATGCATCGTTCATTTTGCATAGGATGTCATGCCATAAAATGTGTACCAATTTTATACTCCTGATTGATATCTTTCCTTTTTTTCCCCCTAGGCTTTCCAGTCCCTTCCAAACACATTGGATGACATAGATGCGATGCTAAATGAAGAAAGGTCTAGAGCCTCATGCTTCACAGGCTTAAATGCTTCAGTATGTTTTCTTTTTCTGTGATAGTACTTGCCCTCCTACGCTGTATTAGAGCTCTTGGTAATAATAAGCTAGACAGGAGGAACAATATGCTTGAAATGCCAGAGTTTGAATCTATTAGAATTTTAAGTAGTCTTTAACAAAGAATAGAACATACTGTTCTTTTTCACCAAAAATACTGTGCTTAACCTGACAAATGTCATTTGTTTTCATGCGTAGTTTAGGTCTTACTTTTGATATTAACAGGCATGAAAGTAGTATGTATGCTCATAAATATTACTCAATATTTTGATGATTTATCTGTTAACTTAAGTTGCATTATTTTAGGTTGTAGAAGATTACACTAAGCGAACAACAGAAATACAAGAGACGACTGAGAAACTTGACAGACAAAAAACAGAGTTGGAGAATTACAGGCAGAATATTTCACAGGTATATTGGAGCTGAATCTTTCTGCTAATGGCACAGTGAAATGATCATATTGAACAAGGTCTTATCAGGACATAATGCAGTTGTTGTGTTATATTGTTCCATCAGGCAAGATGAAAAGCCTATAGATGGGCTCAGTTTCAAACTTTTCCGATATTGTCAGTTTTATGTATACGGTCTTCTGGAATTCAATTGTGAAGAGTGTTACCTTTGCAGACCTTGCATTTGTATTGTAAATGGCATTAAGGAATGACCAAATTAAAAGCCTTTTTCATCAAGCAAAAAAGATGCAAAACTGGAGGCCATCTGCATCATAGGATTGAAATGTAAATTCCCGTTGATTTAACCCTTTGAGTGCCAGAGTGGTACGGAATACATTGCAAAGCAATGCATTCCGTACCACTCTGGCACTCAAAGGGTTAAGTAGGCTGTTGAACCCTTTGAATGCATTTGAGAACTCTTGCATCAAAGAAGTTAACAACCTAATTTAAATCAATAGGTGGTTTATTATTTACTATCCCACCAATTGTGCAGTTGGTTTGCTCTTCTTAATCAAACTTGAATGTGGTCCAATGTGTTAATTTAGAATTGACATCACTACATGCAATTGTGTATATTTTTGCAATGCTGAATGGACTCTTCTTTCTTCACCCACACACACACACACACTGCTTAATGCTCTTCATGTGTTCTGTCCCTTGAGTGGTTGCAGTGTGCAGAGTTGCCCTGATAACCGATCGTTAATTTTGAAATTGGCACCTATTTCTGATAGACCCAAAACATACCCAAATTGTCATTTGTGTAGCAGATCGGTTTATTTTCTACTTATTGTTAATTTTTATTTTTTCAGATGAAAGAAAAGTGGCTCAATCCTTTAAAGCATTTGGTAGAAAAAATCAATGAGCAATTCAGCAGCTTCTTTAGTTCCATGCAGTGTGTAGGGGAGGTTGATCTTCACACTGAAAATGAGGTAGGTCTTCATATGCTAGATTCTTATATATCAATCCATATCAATAAAGAGTCTGTGTGATAATCTAGTAACATTGCTGTAAGTCTTAGGTGAAGACAGATGTACAACAGGGTGGATGTTATTTTATGGAGCCAATGTACTAAGATTTCTCAAGTGGGAGAGATCTTATTGCACAGGCTCCATAGAATAACATAGGAATTGGAGAAATGGTAGTCATCTCCACTTTCTCTTCTTTATCATGCCTTTGTGCATAACCCCCAGATGGTTGTAGAAGACAGCAATTTAGTCAACTATTTTGGAGTTTTCATCAGGACAAAACTTCAACTGGCAAAACAAAACATATATTTACTGTATTCAAAACATAAATAATGCATCTTACCTGAACATTCTTGGTCTCTAACTGAGACCAAGAATGTAAAATAACCTCAAGAAAAAAATTAAGTTACAACTCTTGATCACATTGTGTGCTACAAATGGAATGTAAATGATGCATAGGCCAAAAAAAAAAAATCTAAGGTTAAAAAAAAAAAAGTGCTGCAAAGTGAAGTAATCTGCCGATTTAGGTGGTATTGCCATTCTGGGCTAAAACTGGAATATCTAACTGGACTTCTGTTTACAGCAGCTTTGTGCGCAGCCCCCATAGGCAGAAAGTCAGGTTGTGTCCTATGGGGATGGCAGTGCAGATTAAGCCACAGGCTTCCTTTGTTTATCTCAACCCCTCTCCTAACTGCAGGTATTAGTTTTGTAAAAATCAACATTGCAGGTGATAAATGTTTACACTGCTTTTATCTCAAAATTTTGAAGTCTGTGAAGTAATGTGGAAATAAAATTTGTGGTAAAGGTGTCATCTGCAGTGGAATATAGCCCTAAGCCCGCTTCCATCTCAGACTGACTGTTTCATCTGTATGATTTCTGCTGTTGATAGAAATGGCAAACATAAGGATTTTCTTACATGGGAAAATGGTATGTGGCATAATTTGGGGAGATGTACAGTTTTTAGTATATGCGTAGATAATGAAAACCAAAATAATGTATTGTACAGGTAGGACATGGGTGTAGAACAGGAGGTTACCTAGGGCAGATCACTGAAAGGTACTACAACAGAAAATTTAGTGAACAAGAGAGTAAAAAAACATGCTTGATCAACATTTAAGGGCTATTATCTTCAAGGACAACATTAACTTATATTCTCATTGTGCACTTATCACCCTTCTGTTTCCACCTCCCTACGTGGAAGGGTATGCCAGACATAGGCCCTTACTTTCTTTGTGCATAGAAAGATGAAGTTCTGTATCACTGACCAGGTCCCTCATACAGCTGAAAGGCCTGCCTGGGGTTTGTGGTTTTTCTCCTACAGATCATTTTTCCCTGACATTTTAGGGTTAGACTGTCTGTATGGAGGGAGATCTGACTCGTATGAATACGGAAAGGTCTCCTCTGTAATGGTACACACATGAGAGAACATGAAGGGTTATGATAACAAACCGATACGTTACATTCATTCTCCATCTGAGCTGTGGATTGGAAATTCTATGAGAATATTGGCAAGTAAAAAAAAATTTGACTGAAAGATCTGAGAATAAGGACAAGATTAATTAAAGACTACTGTACTTTTTCAAAAACAGATTACCCTTTGATGGCGCCGGTTTTACAACTTTCCTATTCACATAAATGGAAATGTGTATTACTGGTAGGCATGCGTTTAAAAGTATTTAAAGAGGGACTATGATGGTACCAACTGTAAGATGTAAAAGACAGAGTTCAGCATGCTTTTTATCATGGAGCTTTTGTAAAAAAGATAATATATTTTACTTTTTAACATTTGAATTATTTGAACATTGTGGCATAGCTATCAACATGTTGCTAAAAGTCCACAAATTACTGTAATAAAAAGTTCTTTATTGGCGAATGTGAGCTATCCATACATTTCATTATTATAAATGAACATTAATAACCACAGTTTGCAAATAAAAACCTATTTGAGATTGGATAATGTACAGTGACAGATTTATGAACAATTACTAAAAAGTCACTATTCAGTACTTTATTCTGATTAAGACTGCCTTAGAGGTAAACGTGACTACATATTGTACTCTACAGGAGGATTATGATAAGTATGGAATAAGGATTCGTGTGAAGTTCCGAAGTAACACACAGCTTCATGAGCTGACTCCGCATCATCAGAGTGGTGGAGAGCGTAGTGTTTCTACCATGCTTTACTTAATGGCTCTTCAGGAACTCAACAGATGCCCTTTCAGAGTGGTAGATGAAATAAACCAGGTAATATGCCTAGAATCGAGAGAGATGTATAATGAGTAAACAAAACCTGACAGCCCCGCTTACCAACAAACCTTTCTTCTTTGTCTTAAGGGAATGGACCCAGTGAATGAAAGAAGGGTATTTGAAATGGTTGTAAAGACTGCTTGCAAAGAAAGCACTTCTCAGTACTTCTTTATTACACCAAAGGTAAGTCAGTAGAAGGGCTGCAAATAAAGAAAAAACATCCTATGTTGGAATATTGATTATAATTTAAGGCTGCATTTTATTTTAAATTATTTACCTTGTTTTAAAGCTGTTTTGTTTTTTGGGGGGTTTTTGTTCATTTTCTCAGTATTTTCTTTTTCTTAATTTTCTCCGTATTTTCTTTTTGAGTACAAGAGGAGTATATAACAAGGGACGCACTCCTTTCTTAAAGGATGATGTTGATGGTAATTATTATTAGATTAACCCTTTGAGTGACAGAGGGGTGTGCAACATTGTGTGAACATATTTTAATGTGTTTTCGATGCTTATTTGCATAATTTGATTTTAAATAATTGTGATACTTTGGTGTACGTCAGAGCACCTCTTTTCTGTGTGAATACTTCCAGGTGAGCTAAGACTGGAGTGTACTTGAGCAGGGACAAGCCAATAGCCCTGTATGCGATATACTGGTGATATGAAAACACCAGGCAAAAGAATCTTGTATTTGTTATATGATTTTGGAGAAAATTGACACCTTAAGCACTCTGCTGTTTTCTAAGAATACATACTTGCGTCTCTCTCTCTCTTTCTCTTGAATTTGCTCTTTGTCATTCCTGAGGGCCCACATGCAGGTATATACAAAAGGAAGACAGAAACCCTGCCAAACTAGCACTCAGGACTAGAAATCTAATTGGGTGCCCAGAGAAACGAGCACAAAGGATAAAATATAAAATGTAATACACCAGGCCTACCGGATTCTTACAGCCATAAGCACTATTATAATTATTCAAGAAAAGGGCACAGAGCCTGAAATCACTAAACCGGGGATATCCAAACAATTTGTCTACTTATGCAGTGGGGGAAAAATAATATACAATGGTAGTAGACCCACTTTATAGTATTTAAGATTTTAAAAATTAAAGAGAAAACTCAATAACGAACTACAAAATGTCCGTGGTTAACTCCAAAAAAAAAAATAACCCAGAGAGGCTAATAAAAAAAAAAAAAAAAAAAAAAAAAAAAAGGTCATTGCGAGTCCCTAAAAGAGGAGACTCATGGTGCATACCTCATGTAAAACTACATTTCTCTGTCGTCCAATACAGGTTACTAGTAACTTTGGGTAGGTGATCAGCCCCTTTAAGTAGGCAGGTGACTGCTGGGTGGAGCCTACCTCCTCTCCTTAGCTTGCAACTAGCCAATCCCCATCCAGTAAGATTTGTTCCTTGGTCAAGACACAAGGCAAGAGAACAGTTCTGCTATAGTTTTAGCTTCTTTATTATTTTTCTGTTAGATATGAGATACCACCATTAGCCGTATTACCATCACTAACAATTCCCATCAACCAAATGTGGATAGCTCAGTTTACCAGGTGCTTTTGTGGACCTAAGCTCTGGGGGGAAAATATCATCTGCAAGTTCTTTCCCCAGGAGTTGCTCACTGAGGCTTCTTCTTTATATATGCTAATCAGAAGACCAGCTAAAAAGGTGAGCACCCTTTGAGTGTTGAGCTCCACGTGTCCCACGCTTCCCTTCCGCACAGGGGTCTCATTTGATGTTCCTATTACATACTCATGCACTCGTTGGTTTTATCTGTATGTCTGTGGGGTGTTTGGAGCAAGTCTCTGTGATAACTTAACCCTTTGGCTGCTGATTTGGCATCTTTTGGAGTGTTGGGGGCACTTTCCCTCCTGGGATCAATGTTTATTGGGTCTACTGACTTGTAGTGGGCTTTTGAGTGGCTTTTACATTTGGTTTTCACCTTGCGTTTACCGCATAGATGCCATTGCTACATACACTTCTATGGGACTTTACAGTTTGGGGCATCTCTGCAACCGCTCCATGTAGCGAGGTCAGAGTTGGTTCATTGTGTTGGTCTGCCCTTGCTCTGTTATCCGGTCAATGTTCTGGGCATGTTGGGGGGCTCAGGAGCTTCGGGCACTATTGGGGTACTCTTTTAGCAAAACTACAGTTCCCATGAGCGATTGCTTCTCGCTTGATTCTGATTAGCTCCTGCCTCGGCAGCCATTTTGTGCCTTCGCTGATTGAGTATCCTACGCAGGGCTTGGACTCACCTTCTCTCCTCGGCAGTTTAACACTTTGCCTGCCAGATAAGTCTATTTTAGCTTTTCTGGGGTGATTTTTATTATCATACACACTGTATTTTGGGTGTTTCTGATTCTTTGACACTGTGAGTATGTCTACTATGTTAGACCTTAGGGCTAGACCTAAGACTAAGGACACTGGGGCGTTTGTGTCCCCCATTGTTCCTCGCTCCTCATGTCACTCGGGGTTACCTAGAGAATACTCAGGTCATGTTTGCCCAGGATGCACTGCTGCCCCTGATTTCCCTTCAGGGACCTCCAGCCATTCACTAGAGCCAGTATGGATGCAAGAGTTTAAGGCTACTACCATGGACCTTCGGTCCACCTTACAACTCCTTCCACCCACTTTTCAGGGGGTCTTCCACTCGTGGCAGGCCCCCCCTTCCCATCAGATCTTCCCTGCCTAAACTGCCATGTGTACCTGATGTGTCTGCATCCTCTGAGGAGGAATTATTGGTGGATTCTGATGACTGTTCTGCTGTCCCTTCCTCTCAGTTTTTTGGGGACCCCTTTAAGGCTGATCCTGTTCCCTCAGCTGAGGGTCTGATCATGGCTGTGTTGGACATCCTGAACATTCCCTTGGTACAGGAGGTTTCATCTTACCCCTCTGATGTATTCCAGGCACCATACTTGTTTTCCACCTAACCCCACCCTGGACTGCTTGGTGTCTGAGGAGTGGAAGTTTCCAGACAGAAAACAGTCTGTCTCTAGGAAGTTTGCTAAGCTTTACCCATTCTCTGAAGTGGCCCTAGCTCAATGGGTTCATCCTCCCAAGGTGAATGCCCCTGTTTCCGGGCTTTTTAAGTCCACTGCCTTCCCTGTGGCTGATGCATCTGCTCTGAAAGACTGGACTGACAAGAAGCTTGAGACCTCTCTCAAGGCCATTTTTTGCGATGGCTGGTTCTGCCCTGCATTTGCTGCGGCGTGGGTGAATAGAGCCGTGGCTGTTTGGATTGAACAGCTCACTTCAGCTGTCCGTCAGGGAGCTCCTACTGCTGACATGTTGCAGCTTCTCACCAACATCTCTGAGGCTCAGCATTATGTTTCTGCTGCTCTGTTTGACTCTGTGCTCATGGTAGCCAGGGCATCCACCATGTCTGTGGTAGCCAGACATGCTCTTTGGCTCAAGATCTGGTCTGATGATGATGCCTCCAAGAGGGCTTTCCTGTCTTTGCCCTTTCAGGGCACCTCACTGTTTGGTCCTGATCTTAAGGATCTGATCAATGAAGCCACTGAAGGGAAGAGTACTCACCTGCCAGTGGTCCAGAGGAAGAAGATGCCTGTCAAGTGGAATAGTTTTTTTTTGTCCCTTTTAGGCTGAATAGTGCCAGATGACCCAGGCGGTGCCTAAGGCTCTGCGCTCCTCGTCCAAGCCTAAGCAGCAATGGAGGCCTAAGTCCTCCGCTAAGCCAAGGCTTCCAAACCTGCATGACTCACCGAATCCGGGTCCCCACAGGTGGGGTGGTGGGTGGCCCCTTGCGCCACTACCTCTTGGCTTGGGAAGCCTCTGTGGCGGACCCATGGGTTTTGCAGGTGGTGGCTGCAGGGTGCAGGATTTCCTTCACCTGCCTTCCTTCTTCCCGGACCTTCTCTTATCACTCTCCTCTGGGAGCAGAAAAGTGCCGCCTTTTCGAGGAAGCCATTCAGGCCCTTCTGGACAAGTCAGCTTGGAACCAGTTCCTCCTCAGGAAAAGGGGTTTGGATTTTCCTCCACACTTGGTCTTCTGTGCATATCTTCTTGAAACACTACTGTGTGGATGTGCTGGCACTGGCTGATGCCAGTTTGGGGAGGAATATCCTGGAGGCAGCCTTGCCTGTCTACGATCTAGTTAGTCTCTCAGTACTCTTTCACTTTGGAGCCCTGTTGGCTCTAGTTCAGTGTGCTGTGTAACAGTTTCTGCGGTCTGTTTTACTCCTGTTCAGTGTCCGTTGACACACTGCGACTAAGCTATTCATGATCTGTTGGTTCATTGGTGCTCTGGTGACTTTGGGGGGCCTGCGCCTGGTCCTTGCCTTTCTTCCCACCCTGGGGAACTTAATGGTTGGACATCCCAAAGTTACCAGTAACTTGTATTGGATGATAGAGGATTTTCTTCTTGCCTGTTAAATCCTTTTCTCTTAGTCCATGCAAGTTACTGGTCTCCCACCCTGTCAAGGAACCATGCTTGGCTCTCCTGTGGCAGAACGTGGGGGTCCTTTCTGGTTCATGACAGGAGTCTTCCTTTACCTTCTTACGACCTAGTCAATAGTTAGTTTTCAAATCTTACTGGATGGGGATTGGCTAGCTTCAAGCTAAGGAGAGGAGGTAGGCTCCACCCAGCAGTTACTTCTCAGAATTGTTCCTTCCTACTTAAAGGGACTGATCGCCTACCCAAAGTTACCAGTAACCTGTATGGACTAAGAGAAAAGGATTTAACAGGTGAGACTAAAATCCTCTTAAGTGCGCTATAACCAAAACCAGACTAAAAAAAAATACTAATAAAACCTCTTTGATACAATTCCTATTACCAGCCCTTACAAGGGCCTTTTGATGCACAGGTCAATGAACTCTCATAGTACCGTAAAATTTCTGGTATAATACGCACAATTTTACCCCACTTCACCTTATGTGAAGTGGAGGGTGCGTATTATACCCGAGAGTTTTTTATAATAATAAAAAAAAAAAATTAAGCCTGCCAGATCCCTTCCCTCCCTCTCCCGGCGCCATCTGCTGCTAAAATATGATTTACCTACTTCAAAGTTCAAGTCCCCACATTTTTCCCACTAGCAGGCAACATATAACAGATGTCAGTTTTCCCTGCGGGCGGCATGCTTCTATTCGCTGCCTGCTTCCTTCAGGACCTACCGGCTCCAGCCAGTGGTAATGTCCTGTGAGGATCTGAAGGTCCTCACAGAGCAATACCATAGCCGGAAATAAGCTGGCGGCGAATGGAAGCATGCCACCCGCAGGGAATATTGACATGGGTTATATGTTGTCTGCTAATGGGGAAAATCCGGGGACTTGAATTTTGACGTAAGTAAATGGTATTTTAGCAGAGGATAGCTCCGGGGCAGGGAAGGAAGGGATCTAGAAGGCCTAATTTTTTTTTTCTTAAGAGTGGAAAACAAGGGTGCGTATTATACATAGGCACTCTTGTTTTCCCCTAAAATCTTGGGCATAATATATACCTGCGTATTATACACAGGTGCATATTATACCTGAGATGTAAAGAGACATAAGTGTCAACATTTATTGGATCACTACTAGTATTGTTACCAGCCCTAAACAGGGATAAGTAAGTCACTTCATGGGGGTAAACAAGACCCTCACATGAGTTAGTGGTGGACAGCTAGAGACCCAAGTCTCAGCGTCTGTATTAGCCGACGCACTTTTCGCTGAACATGCTTCTTCCAGGGCAAATCGCATAGGCCAAGCTGTATCTAAGGTTACTGTGGCTTCCTGGAGTAAGGCAGCCATTTCGCTTGGTGCAAATTCTCTGAAAGAAACCTGTACCCTCTACCAGGTTTGTGGGTGTGTCTTGGGCCTACAAGAATCAGGTCACTGCTAAGCAGTTGTGCATTGTGGACACCTGTACCAAGCACTGACATGTCAAAGTGCTGGCTTTGATTGAATCCAGTTTTTGTCAGACAGTCTTTCAGCTTGTGGTGCCCCTATAAGTGTCCTCTTACCTACTTACTCAGATATCAGAATGCTGTTGATGTGCACTTTCAGTGTCCATTGACACCTGAAGTTCATGTTGTGTACCAGTTTAGACATGTGGTTAATAGCATGTGATGGAGGATTTTTTTTTTTTTTTTTTTTTTTTTTTTTTTTTAATCTTTCTCCCTCGGAATTTTGCTGCATAACTTTGGTATGTCCACATAGTTCCTATGTTCCATATTGGATGGCAAAGAAAGAGGATTTTGGTGAACTTACATTTAAATACTTTTCTCTTATTCCGCATGACTCCCTCCTAGAAAAAACACATTGGGTTTAGATTCTGGGCAGAGAGTTCCTCTTGGGTTTTCTGTTCAGAGGATTTCCTTCTCTTCTTTCCCTTTCTCTTTTCTTTGTCTTGGTTTTGCTCTGTGTGAAAACTGGATGTTAACTGATGGGGATAAAGTGGATAAAAGGAAAGCATCTTTGCTTCAGAGACCATTTTTGGAAGTGCCCTGCCCTCCTAGAAGAGGAGAATTTATCCCATGATTCTTTTGTTCCACATGGACTAAAGAGAAAAGGATGTAAAGGGGGTGGGTTGTTTCTGAGGACCTTGCTCTTAAAAAAAAAATTACTTGATCTAAATTTAAAAAGACATGTATTTGTTCAGTAGAGTCACTCATTTCTTAATTTGAGTTTAATATCTATGCCTTTTTCTAGTCAGTAATGCTATTTTCTTATCTATCAATATAAAAAAATTACTGCAGCTAGAGGAACAATTGTACCGCTTCCCAATGTTTTACCATAGGGAACAATTAAGTAGTCACAATATTGCCATTCCTCTAACTAGGGGTAACCCCTTACAATTAGCGGAAAGGAGGTTTAAATTTCAGCAGAGGAAGGGGTTCTTTACAGTAAGGTCTGTCAAATTGTGGAATTCTTTGCCCAAGCATGTGGAAATGACAATACAATGGATACATTTAACCTCTTAACGACCGGGGAATCCGGTCGCGGATGCGACTCAACGACCACGGAGCAATTTTTTTTTATTGCTCCGTTGCATTCCGGACTCCCCGAACGGCGTGCAGCCGCGGGGGGAGCCCGGAACTCGATGACGGTCATAGTACGTCATCGGTCGTTAAGTCAAATCGACCCTTGACATACTATGACCGTCAAGGGTCGTTAAGGGGTTAAGAGAAGATTAGATTAGAGAGGAACATACAGGGTTATACTGTGTGTATTGGGTAAAACAGGAAGCTCTGGTAAAGACAAACTAATTTGGCAGCAGGAAAGCTTATATAGTTCTCATTTCTCTGGGTTATGAGGCAAAGGTTGAATTTGTTGTACTTGAATCTTTTGTCAACCTAATTTACTATGTTACTTATTTAAGTGGAAGTTTTAGCCCTTTGAATGATTGAAGACCTGTAAAGCCCAATTTACATAATTTGAATGAATGTTTATTTCTATAGTGCCACAAGTGTACGCAGCCCTTTATAATTTAAGGGTTTAGACAATACAGGGTTACAAGTGCTGTTAAAAAGGGAAACACTGAAAGTAAGGTCCCTGCCCGAAAGCTTACAATCTAGAGTGGTAACTTGAAATTTTAATTTGTCCCCTATGTCAGTTGGTTTTCTCCAGAACTGTTACTTTTTAGCTTGATGAATAAGGCCTTAAGTTGACTAATTATGTTATTGTAGTAAATTAGTACTTGTTCCTAGACTGAAAAACTGGTTGTGTTTCATTAGAGGCTATGCATATTACCCTGTGTTTAATTTCCTGACCTTTGTCAACTTGCTCACCTCCGTGGAAGCATCCATGTTGATATGATTTGCAGAATTGCAAATAAACTAGCACTAGGGGGCAAGGAGTGGCTGGTGAGAACACTAGTGGGAAATGTTCTTACCTGGCTAGCATACAAACCAGTACCACTGAATTTGCATAAACTGAGGATAAACCACAATATCTTACAAACTATTGTTCTAAATGAAAATTGTTTCCATAAATATAAGTAATTTTAAAGAGGTTTAAAAAAATGAACAGTTTGTTATAAAGTTTAACTCTGCTCTGTCCTGATTAAAAAAAAACATTACTTTTCACAACTCAAATCCAACCCCTGCCGCCTTTTCTCTACCTTTGACTCCCTTCTCTGCCCTCGATCTGCCTCCCTCTCAAACTCTATACGGCCACAAGACTTTGCCATCTTCTTCAAAGGTAGACTCCATCCGGGATAATATCCCACCCTGTAAATACCCTCCTATCCTCCCTCGTTTCCCTCCTGCCTTCTCTTCCTTCATTATATGTGCACTTGATTTGCTCCTCTTTCATCTAATCCAGTCCCTCTCCCCCACACTAACACCTATCCTAGTACAGGTTTTTAACTTCTCCTTTGCCACTGCTACATTTCCTGACGACTTCAAACATGCCATAGTAACACCTATCCTCAGGAACAATTCCATTTACAATACTACACCCTCTACCTTCGAATGGTTTCTTTCCTGCCATTTGCCTCTAAGCTCTTGGAACTCCTAACCTACACCTACTCCTGCCTGCTTGACTTCCTTAACCCGCACAACCTGCTTGACCCGCTACAATCTGGATTTCACACTGCTCACTCCTCTGAAACTGCTCTCACAAGAGTGATCGATGATCTACACATTGCCAAATCACAAGGTGACTATTCTATACTTATCCTTCTTGATCTGTCTGCTGCTTTTGACACTGTTGATCATGCACTTCTCCTCCAAATTCTTCACTTCTTAGAAATCCGTAACTTAGCACTGGACTGGTTATCCTCATATCTAACTAACCAATCCTTCAGTGTCTTCTCTGCCACCTCTTCATACTCTCCTGTCCACCTCTGTTGGTGTTCCTCAAGGCTCTGTTCTAGGATCGCTTCTGTTTTCTCTTTACACAATAACAATTGATGATCTTATTAACTCATTTGGTCAAAAATATCACCTCTGTGCAGATGATACCCAGCTTTATTTATATGCACCTTCGACTGACATTCAGTCTAAAGTCACAGATTGCCTCTCGGCTATCTCAGCCTGGATGGCTCATAGGCACCTCAAGCTCGATGTTTCTAAAACTGCGATAATACTCATTCTACCCCAGTCTGGCTCAGTAGTACCCTTCCAGGCTGAATGGCACTACCATAATCGGTATCAGAAGCATGGTGCCTAGGGTTGATAATTGACACTTCTCTCTCATTCTGTCCACATATTACTACCATCGCTAAATCTTGCCGCTTTCTCTTGTGTAACATTCAAAAATCCATCTCTCTCTTTGTTCCTCCACAACCAAAATTCTTACACAAGCATTCTTTATTTCCCGCATGGACTACTGTAACCACCTTCTCTCTGGCCTTCCTGCCTCTCAACTTCATGCTTTTCAGTCCATACAGAATGCTGCAGCACGAATTATCGTATTGTCACCTTGGTTTTTCCCTGCCCCCATCCTCTTCAAATTTCTCCAATGGCTGCCTATCAAACTCCTGATCGCTTACAAAATTCTGCTTCTCTCATTCAAAACTTCTCTCTCTTCTACCCCTTCCTACACTTCCACTCTGATCTCCAGCTGCATCCCATCCCGCCACTTACAGTCAGCCAATAACATTCTTCTCTCAGCTCCTTTTGTGTCTACAGCCCTCTCAAGTATCAAGCCTTTTTCTCGCATTGCTCCTTATCTTTGGAATGTTCTACATCCCACTCTGCGCCACTGCACCTCTCTGATGGTCTTCAAGTCACAATTGAAAGTACACTTCCTTAAGAAAACTCTTAAACATGCTACATAGCACTGACTTTCTGTAACTTAGGCTCTTTATAATTTATTTAATTAATGTCCCCTATCCTTATGTACTCTGTATCTCTCCCATTATCACTTTAGATTGTAAGCTTTCAGGCAGGGACCTCATTTCCAGTGTTTCACTTTGAAAAACACTTGTAACCCTGTATTGTCTAAACCCTTAGATTGTAAAGGGCTGCATACACTTGTGGCGCTATATAAATAAACATATTCATTCAAGTAACAGTGTCACTTTAATCTGTAGTCTTTTTTCTTGTTTTAATTTATCACTATAATTTAGATTTCTCAATATAATTTTTTTCCAGCTCCTTCAAAACCTTACATATGCTGAGAAGATGACCGTATTGTTTGTATACAATGGTCCTTATATGCTAGAACCCACAAAATGGAACTTGAAAGCATTCCATAGAAGACGGAGAAGAGTTTCTGCAGATGAACAATGAATTTCTCTCCATACTTTATGAGGAAAGATGACTAATTTCAAGAATACTATATGATGGGGCTGTTAAGAGGAGCTGTTTTTGTGTGTGTGTAAAGGAGCAATAACCTACCCTTTATCTTGTGTACATATTCTTGTAACATTATTGCCCTTTAAAAGAAAAAAAAAAGTACATAATTTCTGCACTTAGGATAAGATACGTAATTTCTTCTCAGGAGTTTTCTATTGTTTCTATAGAGTGTTTTGTATGTTGTTCATACTTTTCTTGAATAAACACTGCAGCTTCAACAAACACAATATAAAAAGAAAATATAACCTTTGCTAGAAAATCACAACCACTACTGTTTTCTTAATGTAGTGAATCTAAATGCTATGCCTCTGTATGATTTAACAATAGCTTTTGTTTTCTTAGGCTTTGCTATATGTGAACAGTGTCATCTAAATGAAAAGGCCTCATATTCAGTTAAATATCATGTACTCCTAGTAAGGATTCATAAAACTACTTATTCAAAGAAGGAGCAGTGTTTTTCCCTTTAGCTCTCATTGGAAGTCCTTGATCATGTTGCTTGGATAGGGGGCAGGTTGAATGTCTGGCACATGCTGTTTGTTGTGAGGAATATATGATTTACTGTCACTGTTCTTGGAAGGCTGCAATATTTATCTGATCTACAAAGTAAGGGACATAACTACAGACCGAGCAAAGGTACATTTGTGATGGGGCCCCAGGGCCCAAAATGTTTGTTACACCCCTTGGAGAATGTTTTTGTTGCCCAAAAATGTTTAGACTGCCTCCCCTCCCCAATTTATTAGTTACTCATAACCACAGAGATAACCTGTCAATATTTGTTTGATTCACAAAGACTTCTGATCTCTGTCGGTTTAGCTCAATTATCACATTCATTACACTTATTAGAATGTGGCCTTAACAATATGATCAAACTCATGAATAGCTCTCTACATATTCATATAGGTAAAAGGTGGTACAATGTTAGGTGTCGAAAAAAAGCAGGATACTGGTAGAAGAAAAATGATACCATTATTGGCTAACTAAGTACCTCTAGGATGTAAGCTTTGAAGACATCTTAGGTTCTTCAGGAATATTAGAACGAAGGCTAAATACAAAATACATGTCATGTTATACACTTGTGCAAATTGTTTTTACATTTAAATTCCACTGGAAGTGAATTCCTTACCCACCATTGTCTTGTGTAAATCCCCTAGGCTCCATTAGAGGCATCCCTTTGTAGCTGGCCAAGTGGTCTGCTCTAGTAGATTAGTGTGTATAGAGTTTCCTAACTGCATCCAAAGGTGGCTAAATCTATGTATGGGTTAACTGTTCGACCACCAAAAGTGTGTGCAAACTATCGCTGGCAATGTATTGCACGCCGCTCTGGCACCCAAAGGGCCCAACATATGTTTATTGGATTGGATAAAGTGACATAAATTCCTTGTCCTGGTTCAGCCCACAGTTCAGTGTGTTAAACTTTTGTCATCATTTTATACGCCCAGATCTTTCTGTCTCTCTGGATTGAAATTTTTCCATCAGTACAGACACCATGAGATCTTTAATGGTGTGCCCAGTTTTACAAAAATGTTGACCCACTTGGGTGTCTCTTGTTGTTCAGACTGGACCTATGAGAATTCATCAGTTATCTTAGTTTGCCCTTTCTCACCTTCTTAAAATCCTGTGTTGGGACATTTCACACGTGCGTGATGTGGTAGGCAATATTACATAGTTTACTGGAGGTGTCTTCTTTTCTTTCACTGCTCCCCTTCCCCCGTTGCCCTCCTCATTTCTTTGGGGGTCACTCCCCCTTCTTCTCTGTGCTGCCTCTTGTCCACCACCCCCTTTCTTTGTCCATGTGGTGTCACTCCCTTGATATAGTACACTGACCTACTGCTGCCTCTATTATTATTATTATTATAATTGCAATACGGAGTCTGCTTACCCTGCTGCTGCCCTTATCTTGGGTGGCTCTGTAACCCAATTTCTACTGTATTACTGTTTGACATCATTGTACTCTTTTTATTTATAATAAAAAAAACAAAAAAAAAACAAAAAACTCTTTACTGGAGCAGAAGAGTAATAAGTCTTGTACCATTTGTCCAGCTAGAAGGGGATGCCTCTACTGGAGCCTAGGGGATGGTTTACACAAGACAAAGGGAATGAGAAATACACTTCCAGTGGAATATAAATGTAAAAAACAATTAGCATGATTTTGTAACATGTCGTGTGTATTGTATTTAGCCTTTGTTCTAAATATACCTGAAAAGAGACCCAAGTTTTCTTGAAAGCTTGCATCCTAGAGCCACTTTGCCAATAAATATCACTTTTACTCTACCAGAGTCTGACTTGTCCATAGGAAAACCTTGTTACACAGTTTAGAGCTAATAAATGTTTTGAGGACACACATATATACATTTTTTTTTCTACACTAATGACTGTTAACCTTTTGAGTACCACTGGGATATGCAGTGTGTTGATCTGCAATGCGTCACACACCTCCCTGGAACCCAAAGGTTTAATAAAACACTACTTCATCTTAATCAGTGCAGAAATGTTGGTGGGGGCTAAGAATAAATTCTGCTTGGATTGGTTCTACAAATTGGTTCTTTAAGTAGTTCTAGATTTATCTCCAAGGAGGCAGACATCAGTCTTTGTTGCACAATACTCAAAAACTCCTTCCTTTGAAGACTTCAGTGGTAGGAGTTTGGGATCCTGGAGTCCTGCAGCAAAAAAGAATCCTGTCTGCCTCCATGTAGCTTATAGCAGGATGACCACATGTCCCAGATTTTAAATGTGTGTCCCATGTCTCGGACTTCCCATTCTGGGACATTACAAAGTCCTGGAATGAAGAGCACTAAACTGCCCATTTCCTATGTGACAAAATGGCTTCCTGATAGATCTAAACATTAGAGATCCTGATATCAAACCGGGGCTGCAATGCAATTTTGTTATAGTGTAAGTCAAGACTAAGGTATTGGGCGTAATGTATATTATCTTGTAGCCCACCACAAGCATTATTTCTATCACAGCAGTCAGTGGGAAGTTCTTCTAATGCTGTAGAAAGAGCAGGTTGTACACTGATGTCCAGTGACCCTTCCCCGAAGCTGTATTAGAGCTGAGGATAAGTACTCTGCTGCTCTCGTCTCAGCAGTGTCCCTGAATTTCAGAATGGAAATGTGTTCATCTTATCTTATAGACAGTATGAACTAAGCTTTACTAGTGAGACAGAAACCGTACAGAAATGATTCATAGTGGCCATTAGGATTTTATGTCCAGATTATGGAAATGGGGTGGCTATTATGAGGTGCTTGTGTTTACATTAAAGGGATAGTAATACTTAAAATGTAAAAATATATGTATTGTAGGGTTTATCCCCCTGAGTAAAACAAGAGTACTCCCACTGCTGAAAGGTGTTTCATTCAAAAGTTATTAATTTTCAAAGTTGTATTTTTTAGGTGCAATATCACAGTGGCCTGAAATTGTACAGTGGCGCTGTTGCTACACCATCCTATGGAGATTTATGTTCCCGGGACCAGAGCTGTCCATAGGATCGTGCATCAACAGCGCCACTGTACAATTTCAGGCCACTGTGATATTGCACCTAAAAAATTCAACTTTGAACTGTAATAACTTTTGAATAGAACGCCTTTAAGCAGTGGGAGTACCCTTGTTTTACTCAGGGGGATAAACCCTACAACATATTTTTTTTTTTACATTTTAAGTATTACTATCCCTTTAAAGGGACATGAACCCTCTCTATTTTGCATGATACTCTCCCTTCAATAAATCATAAAACATGTAAGAAGTTTGCAGCACTGAAGTTGTAAGTACATTTTCTTACACCTTTGAGTGCCAGATTGGTGTGCAAAACTTCACTGGCACTCAAAGGAACAAGCTGTGTTAAAAGGTGCATTTTATTTTGCATGTAAATTACTAATGGGTTTCATGGGTTCTTATTTTCAGAACAAGGGCAACTTCACTATGTGACCAATGCTGTACTAAACGATAATTATTATTTTTCCTTAGTAATCGAATCCTGTTTTTCTACTGGACTAACATTATCTTGAAAATACTACCCTAACATTATTTAAGTGCTCAGTTTTGCTCCAAGCACCAGCATTTGTATCCATACCATGGAACACCAGACCAAATCATATGTAAAGCAATCCATTGCAGACATCTCTAGCATGGAATGGGGTTAGCAATCCAATTTAAATCAATGGGCATTTTGAGTTATTTATACCTTATGGTGCAGTTGCTTTGTACCATAGAGGCCAAATAAAAAGTAGTAATATTCCCATTTAATTAAATGGTGTTTTTAACCCTTAAGCACTAGAGAGCTCTAACAAATTGTGTTTATTTCTCTCCTGTGGTACAGCTGGTGTGTTCTGGAATGGCTCCTCTCTCAATTTCTTCTAGAGATATTTTCCGGTGCAGTAGAAGAAAACTATTTTCAGTATTTGTGTGTCATTGGTACTTTGGTAATGCCGGAGCAACAGATGTACTATGGATTCTACAAGGTTGTCTAGCTGGAGTGTTTTGTATTCTGGAACAAAGAAAAACTTATACTAAATGAACCTGCATTTTGTCAGGGTATCTATTGAAAAGTAGAAATAGCCAGTATGTTCCTGACCAAACTGTCAAAAAAAAAAAAAAAGCTTAACCCTTTGAGTACACGAGGGGTGTGTAACACATTCAAAGGTTACATCATCACCAGCAGATAAAGATGGAATGGGGTGATCTGCATTTAAATATCATGCACTGCAAGCTAACATTTGCAAACATTCTATAGTTAAAGCTGGGCTCCTAAAATCGAATCCTAAACTTTTTTTTCTAATACATGGGTAGCTTGTCCATTAACCATTTTTGGTTAATTTTGTTTGTGCAGCTTGTAATGATAGTTAAGACCCCTTTTGCTAAGGGGATCCTGATGTCTCCCACAAAGCATAAATGGAGCCATCTACCACACACATTTAAGACTAGAATTTAAGTTTCTGGTAACAAATTGATCAATTTTCAGATGCTTGCTTGGAGTAAGGATATTTAAGTATCTTAAACACTTTTGCGTGTTGTGTTCCTTTACATTTTCAACATATTAAAATAGTAGAGCACATACTTTAGGTTTGTTTTGTAATTACAAAACAGAGTACATTTGATAGTAGAACCTTTTACATTTGCAGTAACTAAAGCCTTTAATTAAAATGTTTCAAATGAAAAACTTACTTTGACTATTGGAGTTTATTTTTGTATACAACAAAACATAAGAATGATAGAAAATGAATGTAGTATGAAAACAGAATGTGTGTTGTTCTACAGCTGAGAGAACATGAAACGAGACAGCCTTTAGCCAGGCATTTGACCAATTTAATGGTACATCTTTATATATACCTTATTTAAAAACTGAGCCAATGTGGAGTGAATTAACATGAAAAATACTGCAGACAAGGTATGGAATGGCGTAAACATTTAAAGCGGAACTAACACTGCTAACAAACATTGTCTGTAATAATTCCCTATCTGGCGACTAGCGCTACTAAGCGGTAGTCGCCAGAATTATTACCTCTTAATGGAGAAATTTGAAGTGATCCTCGGCTGACAGGCAGGACGGAGTGCGGACATCTTTCCCTAGTGACGTCCGCGAGCCTGCGCTGTCAGTCGCTTCCGGAGCCGAACGGCTCCTAGCAACGCCTCCTACAGCCGTCTGGGACTGACCACACGCGCGTGGATGTCACTAGGGCAAGATGTCCGTGCTCCGTCCTGCCTGTCAGCCGAGGATCACTTCAAATTTCTCCGTGAAGAGGTAATAATTCTGGCGACTAGCGCTACTAAGCAGCTAGTCGCCAGATAGGAAATTATTAAAGACAACGTTTATTAGCGGTTTTAGTTCCGCTTTAAATACCCCCAGAGGTTTCACGCTTGTCCATACAAACTGTGGACAAGCTGGAATTTTGTGATGTGTATAGAAAACCTTCAATAAAATATTCATATCAAAAGAACTTGTGTACATCTATACCAATATAGTATTTAGGCTACAACTTATTAAATTAAATGTGATCTATTATTTACACTTTATTTACAGTGCAGTGTTGTTCACTACAGTGGTGATTTGCTGATCAGGTGACCAGGACAACACCCCTTGAGATTAAAGGAAAGGAGGTTTAGACCAGCAAATGAAGGGGTTTTTTTTTTTTTTTTTTTTTGCAGTAAGGTCTGTTAAATTGTGGAATTCCTTGCTCAAGGAGGTGGTTATGGTAGATACAATTGATACATTTAAGAGAAGATTAGATACATTTCTTTCAAAAGGAAACATACAGGGTTATACTGTATATTAGTAGGCAAATCAGGAAGGTCTGATAAAGACTAACTTATTTGGTAGCAGGAAAGCTATACAGTTCTTATGTCACTAGGATATGAGGCAAAGGTTGAACTTGATGGACTTGTGTCTATCACAGTGCCTGTGATTCCTGTCACTCTCAGTTGTGGCTGTCACTGATTTGCTGACTGGGTTTGACCCGCCTCCTGATGACCTTTTTATACCTGGCTATCACATCTGTCAGATGCCCTTTCGTGGTGTTCCTGAGCCAGTAGTGATGTTGCTGTGTTCCTGTATTCTGAGTTCCTGTGTACCGATTCGGCTTGTCCTGACCATTCTCCAGTGTTCCTGCTTGTGTATGACCCGGCTCGTCTGCGTACCACCCTTGGATCCTGACCCGGCTAGACTGACGTTCCTGCTTGTGTATGACCCGGCTTGTATGACTGCCTCCTACGTGCTCCGACCCGGCCCGGCTGACTTCCTGCTCCGAAGATCGACTTCCAGCTTGTTCCAGTGACCTGCATTCCAGTTGTCGCCCGCCGCGACATTATCAGTCTCTGTTGCCCGCTTCAGTGTGACTGCCTTGCCTGGTGTTTCCCTCGCCTTGCCTGTGCCTCGTTATCTGTGCAGAGCTGTGTGTGAATCTGTGGGGCTTCCTCTCCATGCAGAGCCTTGCAGTAGCTCTGAAGCCTCGAGTAAATGTGCCTTTTAACTCTTGCAGTGCTGCCTCGATTTCACTCTCTCTATCTCCAGTACGAGCCTCGTTACCCGTGATACTGCTGCTGAGTTGGCCGCTCTCCGTCGGCAACTCTAGTTCACATTGTTTGGGTCGTTTGGGCGCCTAAGGCTCTCCGGTATTGGTTACCGGCGATATCAGTGACACAGAGTGTTGGCAATAAGGCTTCAGTGTTGGCTTATCCAGTACTACGCCCGAGGGGGCTAGTGGCTCTTGCATTCATATTCCAGCATTCGATTAAGCTTGAGGAGGCTGTTAGCTCTTGCATTGCCGGCCGGTTCCCGTTACGCCCGTGGGGGCTATTTGCACTTGCACAAACCAAAGCAGTTCCAGTAACTACACCCGTGGGGGCTAAGTTGATTCCTATTCTGCTTAATATCCAAACACCTTGGCAAGGCAGCTCGATCTTCAGCACTTTGATGAACTTTGTCTATCCAGCACAGCCTTTTAACATCCAGGGCGTGTCAAACCTCCACATCTGAGTCAGACTGTTATTTAGACATTAACCCCTTGGGGGTTCATATCATCCTAGTGCATACTGTCTTGCATTTATGTCTATTGTGCTATTACTATTGTAATATCTCAGTTTACTTGATCTGTGTATTACCTACTGCCTCTAGAGGGCGAACTTGTGCATTATTCACTTTAAATAAAGTGTGTTTTATTTTCACTTACTGGTCTGAGAGTCCTAAAAAACCGTTACAGTACGAAAGGGCCATGACCTCAGACGGTAAGGGTGAAAGTAATACTCAGAACATCCACTGGAGAATGGATGTCCATGAGCAGCGCCTGGACCAATTGGCACTGGCTCTACAAACGTTACTTGAACGTACAGTACATTTGGACAAGTCTGGTCCTAATCCGGTGGTCCCCCCAGTCTTGACACCGGGGAAACCCTCTGTAATTCCCACTGCTAACTCAAGAGGGTTAACGGCAGCGGCGCCGTTACCCCTAAGATATGATGGCGAACCCTCCCTATGCAGAGGTTTCATTAACCAGTTGGAGATATTTTTGGAATTGGCACCCCAGGCATTTCCTAACGACCGTAGTAAGGTCGGCTTTATGATATCTCTGTTGACGGGCAAAGCTTTGGCATGGGCAAATCCGTTATGGGAAAATGCCAGACCCTGCACACTGAACTTTAGAGATTTCGTGATGAAGTTCAGACGTGTGTTTGAGGTCCCTGGCAGGTCTGCCTCTGCTGCCAAAAGGCTGATGGAGATTCAGCAGGGCGAACGCACTCTGGGCGAATATGCTATCGAGTTCCGGACCTTGGCAGCAGAGGTAGGCTGCAACGATGAGGCCTTACTTGCTGCCTTTACTCAGGGTCTCGCTGAACAGATTAAGGACGAGATAGCCGCTCGAGATGTACCCAACGAGCTGGATGAGTACATTGACTATGTCATGTTAATAGACTCCCGCATCCGGGAGAGACGCTTGGCTAAAAGGACCAAAGCAAAGAGTTATGGCCAGAACCATCTCCTTAACCCACCCACACCACCCGTTCTACCTGAGCGAACAGCTGACAGCACTGAACCTATGCAAGTAGGTTTTACTAGGCTCACTAAGGAGGAGAAGCTGTATCGTAGGAGGCAAGGCTTATGCCTATATTGTGGCAAACCGGGTCATTTATTACGCAATTGTCCTGTAAGGCCGGGAAACTAACGCACCTAGGGTACCTTGGGGGACAGGCCCTAGGTGGTGTTGAACAGTCCCTAGATACTAGCACCACTAAACCCACCATCCAGGTGGCATTTGCTTGGGCAGATAAGGTCATCGAGGTCCTAGCATTGGTGGACTCCGGGGCAGCCGGCTACTTCATGGATCAGTCCTTTGCTGATTTGCAGGGCATTCCGTTATGTAAAAAGGACTCTCCTGTGGCAATAGAGGCCATTGATGGCAGACCCCTGGATCCTGCTTTCATTACGTTCGAGACAATCCCAGTGACAATGACTGTGGGGGCTTGTCACAGGGAGCAGATACGATTTCAGATCATTCGTTCCCCGCATCATTCAGTTATTTTGGGGTTTCCATGGTTACAGGCACACAATCCCCAATTTGACTGGCAAAGGTGTGAAGTTAACTCTTGGTCTGAGTACTGTAACAAGAATTGTCTCTCTCTTCCTGTTAAGATTATGTGTACCTCTCCAGCTGTGCCAACAGAATATGGGCAATTCAGTGACGTGTTTAGCAAAGGAGAGGCCAGCGCATTACCTGACCATAGGCCATACGATTGCACCATTGATTTGCCTCCAGGTGTGGTGCCCCCCAGGGGACGCACTTACCCACTGTCTTGTGAGGAAAATAAGGCGATGGAGGAGTATATCGCAGATGCCATGGAGAGGGGAATCATTCGTAAATCTACGTCTCCGGCTGGTGCCGGATTTTTTTTTGTTAAAAAGAAAAATGGGGAACTCAGGCCTTGCATTGACTACCGTGGGCTGAATAAGCTGATGCCCAAGAACGCCTATCCCATTCCACTTATTACAGAATTATTCGACAGATTAAAGGGCTCTTCGATCTTTACTAAACTTGATTTGCGAGCCACCTATAATCTAGTCAGAATTAAAGAGGGTGACGAGTGGAAAACGGCGTTTAATACCAGAACAGGGCATTATGAATATCTGGTGATGCCATTCGGCTTATGCAATGCGCCTGCAGTATTTCAGGAATTGATTAACGATATTCTGCGTGACCTGCTCCAGTCCTGTGTGGTAGTATATCTAGATGATATATTGATTCACTCTGCTAACCTTGCCCAACACATTAAAGATGTCTCAGAAGTCTTGCTCCGACTTCGTAAGCACAAGTTATTCTGTAAACTAGAAAAGTGCGAATTCCATACATCTCAAGTACCATTCCTGGGGTTCATAATATCCAAAAGTGGCATTGCCATGGATCAGGAAAAGTTGGCAGCGGTTCTGCAATGGCCTCGGCCTAAGGGGTTAAAGGCCATTCAACGATTCTTAGGTTTTGCGAACTATTATAGGAAGTTCATCAAGAACTTTTCCACGATTGTAAAACCACTATCAGATTTGACTCATAAGGGCGCTTCTCCCTCTCAGTGGTCTGAGGCAGCTGAAGACGCATTTGTTACCCTGAAATCTGCCTTTGCATCTGCTCCTATACTGTCCCACCCTAATCCCTCCCTGCCGTTTACTTTGGAGGTTGACGCTTCAGAGGTTGGGGTTGGGGCAGTGCTCTCCCAACGTCCTGTGGGAGGTGGCACTTTAATGCCTTGTGGGTTTTTCTCTAAGAAATTGTCCAGCGCCCAGAGTCATTACAAGATTGGCGACAGGGAACTGTTGGCCATCATACTTGCACTAAAGGAGTGGCGACACCTCTTGGAGGGCACTCAGACTCCAGTACTAATTCTTACTGACCATAAGAATTTAACCTATCTCTCTGAAGCCAAAAGACTGTCTTCTCGACAGGCCAGGTGGGCGCTGTTTTTGTCCCGGTTCAATTTCCTAGTATCCTATCTTCCTGGCTCAAAGAATATCAAGGCTGATGCGTTGTCACGTCAGTTCGCTTCTGACACTGAGAGGGAGGAAGTCCCGGTACCCATCATTCAGCCAGATCAGATCCTGGCTACTATTCGTACCACCATAACCTCGCCACTGGGGGAGGAGATACTGGCATCACAATCACGGGCACCTCCTGAAACCCCAGTGGGGAAGTGTTTCGTAGATGAGTCATTCCGTGTCCGTCTGTTGGAGACTTATCACGCTTCTAAAGCGGCTGGGCATATTGGTAGGGACCAACTAGTATGGTCCCTCTTGCAGCTATTTTGGTGGCCTACTTTGAGAGCCCACTGCGCCGCTTTTACGGCAGCTTGTACCACTTGTGCCCGTGCCAAGACCCCTAGGCATCTCACCGTGGGCTTATTGCAACCGGTGCCTAACGGAGACTGTCCTTGGTCTCGCATATCCATTGACTTCTTGGGAGAATTACCGGCCTCTAGAGGTTACACGTTCATTCTTATGGTGGTCGATAGATTCTCTAAGATGGCACATTTTGTGCCTCTGACTGGCCTTCCATCGGCTCAGGAATTGGCTATAGTTTTTGCCAGAGAGGTGTTCCGTCTGCACGGAGTAACCAGAGTGATTGTCTCCGACCGTGGGAGCCAGTTCGTTTCTAGGTTCTGGAGGTCATTTTGTGGTCAGATGGACATCCAGTTGTCATTTTCCTCCATCTACCATCCCCAGACGAATGGGGCCGCTGAGCGTGCCAATCAGGGACTGGAGCAGTTCCTGCGCTGCTTTGTCACCGATCATCTTGATAATTGGGCTGACCTGTTGCCATGGGCGGAGTTTGCCAGAAACTGTGCGGTTAACTCATCGTCCGGGAGCTCCCCGTTTCTCGTTAATTATGGTTTCCAGCCTTGTCTGCTCCCGGACTCCTTTCAGGCGCAGCAGATTCCTGCTTTGGACAAGCATTTGGCACGACTTCGTTCCACTTGGGCACAGGTTCAGAGGTCCCTCAGTCAGTCTTTCAGGCGGCAGCAACGGCACGCTAATCGCAAACGCCTTCCAGTGGTCTCATTTCAGGTTGGGGACAGGGTATGGCTGTCGTCCAGAAACCTCAATTTACAAGTGCCGTCCAACAAAATGGCTCCCCGGTTCATTGGTCCATTTAAGATTATCCGCAAGATTAATCTGGTTTCTTATGCTCTGGAGCTTCCACCCTCAATGCACATTCATAATGTGTTCCATGTGTCACTCCTGAAACCCTTGGTGCAATCGTTCTACTACTACGCCAGTGATTCCTGGGCCGGTGGACGTCCAGGGCCAAGAAGAATATGAAGTCCAGAATATCATTGATTCCAGGAGATTTAGAGGAAAGCTGCAATATTTGGTTCATTGGAAGGGCTATGGCCCTGAAGAACGTTCTTGGGTTGATCAAGGGGATCTCCATGCACCTAGATTAGTACGCAGCTTTCACTCTAAATATCCTTTGAAACCCAGACCTCAGGCAGGGAGAGGGGGTCTTTGAGAGGGGGGTACTATCACAGTGCCTGTGATTCCTGTCACTCTCAGTTGTGGCTGTCACTGATTTGCTGACTGGGTTTGACCCGCCTCCTGATGACCTTTTTATACCTGGCTATCACATCTGTCAGATGCCCTTTCGTGGTGTTCCTGAGCCAGTAGTGCGGTTGCTGTGTTCCTGTATTCTGAGTTCCTGTGTACCGATTCGGCTTGTCCTGACCATTCTCCAGTGTTCCTGCTTGTGTATGACCCGGCTCGTCTGCGTACCACCCTTGGATCCTGACCCGGCTAGACTGACGTTCCTGCTTGTGTATGACCCGGCTTGTATGACTGCCTCCTACGTGCTCCGACCCGGCCCGGCTGACTTCCTGCTCCGAAGATCGACTTCCAGCTTGTTCCAGTAACCTGCGTTCCAGTTGTCGCCCGCCGTGACATTCAGTCTCTGTTGCCCGCTTCAGTGTGACTGCCTTGCCTGGTGTTTCCCTCGATTAAGTGCTGTGCCTCGTTATCTGTGCAGAGCTGTGTGTGAATCTGTGGGGCTTCCTCTCTGTGCAGAGCCTTGCAGTAGCTCTGAAGCCTCGAGTAAATGTGCCTTTTAACTCTTGCAGTGCTGCCTCGATTTCACTCTCTCTATCTCCAGTACGAGCCTCGTTACCCGTGATACTGCTGCTGAGTTGGCCGCTCTCCGTCGGCAACTCTAGTCCACCATTGCAGAGTGTTCACATTGTTTGGGTCGTTTGGGCGCCTAAGGCTCTCCGGTATTGGTTACCGGCGATATCAGTGACACAGAGTGTTGGCAGTAAGGCTTCAGTGTTGGCTTATCCGGTACTACGCCCGAGGGGGCTAGTGGCTCTTGCATTCATATTCCAGCATTCGATTAAGCTTGAGGAGGCTGTTAGCTCTTGCATTGCCGGCCGGTTCCCGTTACGCCCGTGGGGGCTATTTGCACTTGCACAAACCAAAGCAGTTCCAGTAACTACGCCCGTGGGGGCTAAGTTGATTCCTATTCTGCTTAATATCCAAACACCTTGGCAAGGCAGCTCGATCTTCAGCACTTGATGAACTTTGTCTATCCATCACAGCCTTTTAACATCCAGGGCGTGTCAAACCTCCACATCTGAGTCAGACTGTTATTTAGACATTAACCCCTTGGGGGTTCATATCATCCTAGTGCATACTATCTTGCATTTATGTCTATTGTGCTATTACTATTGTAATATCTCAGTTTACTTGATCTGTGTATTACCTACCGCCTCTAGAGGGCGAACTTGTGCATTATTCACTTTAAATAAAGTGTGTTTTATTTTCACTTACTGGTCTGAGAGTCCTAAAAAACCGTTAGTGTCTTTATTCCACCAAATTTACTATGTTATGAAACTTGCATGTTTTGTGTAGAGATCTTGGTGTCTAGAGTCCTCCTCTTTGCGCATATCCTCTCTGCAGTGTTTTTGTCCAAAATGCAGCTTTGTAGTCATCTAAATATTTATGGACAAGCTGTGTTAGGAGCTTCAATTTAATATTTTGTAGCTTAGTCACTCAAGTAATATGGAATTATGCTTTATTTTGCTTGCATTTCTGCCCTGGGTGTCAGAATTGTAGCCCTCACAGCTGGGGCATGCCAGGTTGCCCTCCCCTTACCCGAGTTCGAGGAACCCCAAATCTCTGTGGGATGTCATCTTTGCTTTAAGTGTTCTCCAGAAGCCTCCCTTTCAGTCTCTGGTCTCTATTCCATTGCCTCCTTTGACTCTGAAAATGGCTTTTCTTTTGGCCATTGTGTCTTTTAGGAGGATGGATGACCTGTAACCTCTGTCTTGCAAACCTACTTTCCTGGTTTTTCACAAGTACAATGCTGTACATCATACCTCACAAGGCGTTTTTACCCAAGGGTTGTCTGAATTTCACAACAATCAGATGGTGGTTGTGCCTTCTTTTTTTCCTGACCCTTCATCCAGCCTTGAGCGGGATCTTCATGTGTTGGATGTTGTGCATTGCCTTAACTACTATGTGCATCACACTTAGCCTTTACGCAAGGCTTGACTTACTTTTTTGTCATACCTGAGGGTCTTTGGGAAGGTCAGGTGGCATCCAAGGTTACCATTACCTCAAGGATCAAGGCATATGTGATCAGGAAGAAGCCTGGTCAGTATATCTATTTAGAATCAGATCTGCCTGCCACCCACACCAGATCTTTTGCTCCAGGAGCCCTCGTGGTAAGAGTATGTGGAGAGGCTGGCCTTGATGGCATGGCTCTTGCGGTCACCATTCTCAAGAAAAAAGGATTTTCTGAAAATGTCATCTCCACCATGATCCAGTCTAGGAAGCTGGTTTCCTCAAAGGCACACAACGGGGTCTTGTCCATTTCCCACCAGTCTGCAGACAAGAATATGTCCCCTTAGGTCTTTGACCTTCGCATGGTGCTGTCCTTCCTTTAGGATGCAGTCAACAAGGGTCTCCGCTTGAGTTCCCACAAGGTTTAGATCTCAACCCTCTTTCCTTTTTCAGAGAAATTGCTGTCCTCCCCAGATGTTTCTTTAGGGGGTCTCTCCCACTTTTCCTTCCTTTTTGGGATCCCACATCACCGTGGGATCTGTCTGGTCTTGAGCATTCTTAAGCGACCTCCTTTTGAGACTCTTGCTGCCTTCTCTTTGCATCAGTGGCTGTTGAAGTTTTTTCTCTTGGCAGTTGTCTCTGTTCAGAGGGTAGATGAGTAAAAGCTCTTTCTCGTGTCTAATATGGAACACGGGTTCTTGTGGGTGGGGACTCTCCTCCTCCTTTTCCAGCTCAACCATTCTCCACCCTGTAAGTTCCAAAATGTATGTGTCCTAAGAGATCAAATGGCAGGAAACGCTTTGTTTTTAGACATATATTGTTTTTCTGATTGATATGGAGCTGTCACAATTAGACCATTAGGTGAGTTACCATTAATGGCCTTCCCATGGAGTGGATTGACCAATGTGCAGATGCTGTATGGACCCATGCAGCCCTGTGGAGGGGATCTTGCTGTTCAAGTGTTCCCTCCAACAGTGTCTTTTGGGGCTCTGTTTGCTTTCCGCTACAGTGGTAACTGGTGAGTATCCCTTTGAGTGCCTTGGTCCAAATTAGTCCCAATCCTGTGCCTCTCCATACAGAGGCATTTTGAGCCTTGGCAGGCTCTTGAACTCATGTTGGGTATATTTCTTATCTATATATTCATCCTATAGAGCTTTGGAGTAAGGATGGCTGCAGTTTGGATAGGGATTAACCTTTTCTCTGTTGTTCTCGCTATTTTAAACCTTTGTCACAATGATGGACCTGGCAGAGGAAAGAACCCGCAAGAGAGGGAGCGCTGCTTGTGAACGTTGGCTGACTGCAGAGAGACCTTGCAATGGCTAGTGCCATGGTACAGGTGCCAGTTGCAAGTCCGGATGACAAACCTCAGAGGAGCCTACTTTCCTTTCCCCAGTCCATGAACCCTAGCCATCAATCTCCCCAGACGGAGATAGGGAGCCTAGGCCACAAATCAATAGCATAAACTCTCCAAAGAATAGTATAAACAGAAGGTAGGTAATACCACAGGAAGTTTCATCATACAAAGGGATGGTCAGATTCTGGCAGAAGGTCATACACTGGCTGGCAAGAGACTGGATACAAGTTGAACAGACAAAAGGGGTAGTCAGGTTCAGGCTGGAAATCAGAAGGCAAATGGGAAGTTGGGATACAGGCACTGATCATACACTATGGTGAAACAGGAACAAAACAGCAGGCAAAATGGATGGTCAGCAACAAGTTATAGTAGATGAACTGACTAGAGGCACTAGGGACACAACCGCTAAGCACTCACAACACTGTGAAAGTGCACCAAGAGTGAGAAGGAGCTGCCTAATAAGGAAGCCATCTACTGATGTCATGAGGTACGGGACGAGGGGGAAAGAAAAGCTCCACGTAGGAGCAAGGGCTGACAGCGTTGTGAGAAGGGTTTGTACTTTTGACTTTATGGTAGAATTGCCAGTATCAGAGGGCTATATGGTCATCCTCATGATTGTGGATAGATTTTCTAAGTTGGCCCATTTTGTGCTGCATAAAGGACTCCCCTCCTCTAAGGAATTGGCTGAAATCTTTGCTAAGGAGGTGGTTCGTCTCCACCGTATACCCAAGGTGGTGGTCTGGGAGCCAGTTGGTGTCGGTTTTTGGAGAGCCTTTTGCGGTCAGATGGGTATCCAGCTCTCATTCTCCTCGGCTTACCATCCCCAGTCTAACTGTGCTGCAGAGAGGTCTAATCAGGCATTGGAACAGTTCCTCTGTTTTATTTCGGATCATCATGATAATTGGGCAAACCTGTTACCATGGGCAGAGCTTGCCAGAAACAGTGCTGTCAATTCCTCCACTCGGAACTCCCCATTTTTGATTAATTATGGGTTCCAACCTTCGCTTCTGCCAGAGTCTTTCAAGGCTCAGAATCTTCCTGCTCTGGGGGAGCACTTGAGGGCTCTCCACTCTACATGGGTACGGGTTCAGAGAACCCTGCAAAGTTCCACGTTACACTAGAAGAGACAAGCAGACTGTAGACGTGTACCGGCTCCAGTGTTCCAGGTGGGAGAGAGAGTATGGCTGTCTTTGCGCAACCTCCATCTCCAGGTACCTTGTAAAAAGCTGGCTGCTCGATTTGTGGGCCCCTTTCATGTTCTCCTTAGGATCAACCCTGTAACCTATGCCCTCAAACTCCCTGCTAATACGCGCATTTCCAGTGTGTTCCATGTGTCGCTACTGAAACCTTTGTTCTGTAACCGCTATACTACCACTCCTGTCCGTAGTAGACCTGTCCAAGTTGGGGGTCATGAGGAATATGAGGTGCAGAGCATTCTGGACTCTCGCAGGGTTACAGCCAGGTACAATATCTAGTTCATTGGAAAGGGTATGGGCCTGAGGCGTGTTCCTGGGTCACTAAGAGAGATCTGCATGCACCTGACCTGCTCAGTGAATTCCACTCCTGCACTACCTCTGGTGCTGGTCCTCTTCCACGGGGGAAAGGTTGTTAAGGGGGGGTACTATCACAGTATCCCTAGGATGTCCAACAATCCTGTGCTTCCTTTTGCTGTTGGCCGGCATGGAGGCCTGCTACTTCTACTTCCTGATGTCTACTGGAGCAGGCGCTGTTATGTGCGCTTGTTTATGGGTCACTACTGATTTGTCTAATTGGTTCCCGCCTTTGTCTGCTCCTATATAAACTTCCCTGGGCCTAGGAGTCAATGCCCTTACGTGGTATTTCTGCTAGTAGCTCTTGCGTTCTCATTGTGACCAGTGCCTGACCTCCAAATCCGCTCTGTGTATGATCCCGGCTTGTCTGACTACCCACATCGGTTCTGACCTGTGGCTCTGGCTGACTAACTCACTCCTTGTAGATCCTGGCTTGTCTGACTACCCACATCAATTCTGACCTGTTGCTCTAGCTGACTAACTCGCTTCTTGTAGACCCCGGCTTATCTGACTACCCACATCGGTTCTGACCTGTGGCTCTGGCTGACTACTTGCTTTGTGCATTACCCAGCTTGCCTGACCATTCATATATATGTCCTGTGGCTTTAACTTGCTTTTGCTCCCTATTGCCTCTGGTTACCTATACCCTCGGTGGAGACTTGAGCTATCGTATACTGGTTCTACTGGTGCTGAACCCTAACCCATTTCCAGTATCCTCTGGTATAGTGCAGTGCTCAGCACAGTGTGCAGCGCCGGGTAGTAGCCTGGGGACTAATGTCCAGTGGTCTGGGGTTGTGTGGGCAGTATTATTATTACTGTGTATTATCAATAAAGGTGGTTATATATTATCAGTGTTGTGTGTCCTTCTTTGCCTGATTACCGTGACATGGGAATATGACAGAGAGAGATAGAAGATGGGATCACATGAAACTGGGAGAGAGAAGATGGGATCAAATGACAATTGGAGAGAGAAAATGAGCCGTGGGGGGGAGAGGCAGAGCACAGAAGAATAAAGACGGAGCATATGAATGGGATAAACAGAGTGGAGGAGAATGGGAGAGACAAATCAGGACAGAGGGAGATAGAATGGGAGACTTATCTAGCAATCCTGCCTACCTTCTAACCAACCACAGACTCTCTCTTACCATGTTCAGATGAGTGACCTGGAAGGGAACCTGTTCTATTGCCATCCAAAGGTAAGCAAAATTATGTTTTTAGAATGTACTGGATATCACATAACCACTTTTTCTGCAATCAGAAATAGAAAACAAAACACTTGTTTCATAAGACATGCTTCAAATCTTGTGAAATTGCATGTCCATACAAAGTCTGAAGCTACAGAATCATTTTGCTTATCCTGGTTAATGCAGTTTGTTGCTAACATTTTTTGTAATGACACATTCATTTTTAAGCTGTGACAAACATAACTGGGAAATGTTAATTTCTGTGTAACTTTTAGAGTAAAAACAATATTCGGATGTTATGACACACTGAGCTTGGTGCTGTGACATGCCTGTTCGGAAATGCATGGGTTTAAAGCAGGGGCGGATTGTAGGGGAATACCAGCCCTGGCTTTTTTTTTTTTTTTTTTTGCAGCCCAATAGCTGCACCAACGTCCCTATCAATGCCCCCTTTTGGTCCCTGTGCGGCATGGGAGAGCAGGCGCCAGGATATTATGTCATATCCTGGTGCTCTGCATTAACAAGGGTTAACAAAGAATGTGAAGGCTGTCACAGAGAGTGCCTGTGGAAACACAGACCTCTCCTTTAAAATATTGTGGGACGGTGAGGTGAGATCCTCTGATCTCCCCCACTGGCCCATGATCTTGCAGCCCACCAGGGGATGCCTGATCCCCGATAGGACAATCCGCCCATGGTTTAAAGTAATGAATGTTATTAAGGCAGTCTACCCAAACCTTCCCAGCTGGTGATCAGAGTTTGAAGAGTGTACACCAATAATGTGTATTATGTGGTCCCATAATTTTTTTATTATTTAATGTTTATTTCCTTTGAAATGGAGTAGTGGTGGTTAAAGTGGTATAGGGAACAGAGTGATGTGCCTACCAGGTTTGTAGTAACTGACAAATAGGTAAAACTTAACATCATAAATGATTGTTTTTCAAGAATGACCAACATAATTATATGCTTTTAAAAATGTTCAGTAAGTTATTTTGCGAAGTTATAGTTCCACTTTAAGATTTTCCCACAGTCAAAGAACATTTTTCAGTGTTGCAATGTTCCAGATGTGCAGGCCTCTTTCTCAGTAGATGTGTAGAATTTATGGGAATTTGATGTGTAAGATCACCAATAATGTGCAAGAGGGTTTTTTTCATCAAAGGATCTATATCACAAAATCACACTTTTAAACTAGGATGCCCTGTATTTGAGAGGCATAAATAAAAGATTAAAAGGATTAATTTCAATTTTAAAAATGATGTACTCCTAGTAAGAATTTTATTTAACTCCATTATTTTTACATATCTATTTTTTCCATAGATATCACAATGTTCACTTGTCACAAGTACAAACACAGCGGGCTGTGCTGTTTGCAGCCTTCCATTGAACCATTCTCAGATTTGATAATCTACTCAGATTAACATCTTACTTCCTGTCTCTGGATATTTGGGATATTACCCTTTTTATTGTATTTTTTTTTTTTTGCCATGGAGGGAATACAAGTTCTGTGCAGTAAAGCGATGCCCAAAAAGGATAAATTAACATGGGTAGTGAAGATTATTTATAGAAATATTGGAAACATGAGTCTCCAAGATAAAATAAATGAAAGTACATTTTCATAATATGGATCATTAAAGGGAGAGTAATACTTCGTTTTATCTTTATTTTATTTTGTAGGCATTACAAAAAAAATGAAGAACAATATAAGCTTATCTCTCAAACCTTTATGATTTGAGAGATATTCACAGGCAAAGTCTCCCCTCCCGTCCCTTTTACCTAGTGTAAGCCATCTCTTCTCAGATGTGGAATCCAGTCCATAGACCAGTCAGATAACAGCAGGGGACAATCTTCTTCCTATGAGGACAATGAAAGCCCTGCCCCCCTTGACAAGTTTTCCAGGTTTTCCCCTTATCTTCATTGAAGATTGCAATCTACATGGGCACCTCCCTTCTGCTCTGGCTGAGCAGTGTTACATCAGCAAAAGGGGCGGAAGGGGGATACTTTATTATTGAATTACTACTTGCTGAAAAAAAAATAATCAAGGAATGACATCCAAGTTTAATGAGAACAACATACATTGAAAAGTCAACTAAACCCTAAAATAAAAAAATAGAATTAACACATTAAAATGACTTGGGTGATTTTGAAAGAGCTTACAAAATCACCTATATCTGTCAACTTTGTGGACTTGTCTTTTTTTCAACCTAATTTTTATGTTACCATATTGCTTTTAAAGCTTTTTCTGAATCACCTACTTTAACCCTTTGAGTGCCAGTTGGGTACGCAAAGCATTACAAAGCAATGTGTTGCGGACCTCTCTGGCACTCAAAGGGTTAAATAAGCCTCTCAGGGTACATGGGAAAATGCAGGCTTTATCAGGGTAAAGCCATATTCTTTTTGAAGTTTTCTTTCAAAGCAGTGGATTTGTCCTGTTTAGCTGATCTCATGCAGCCTGAGGGCAAAAGAACGAGAGAGAGAGAGAGGACATTTGTTAACCCTTTGAGTGCCAGAGGGGTACGCAACGCATTGCAAAGCAATGCGTTGCGTACCCCCTCTGGCACTCAAAGGGTTAAAAATGTAAAAGGAGTCATGGAAATGGTAAGTAACAATCTTTCAATATACGGTGTTAATAATACAGTACAGTGACAAAGAAAAGTCTGGATTAACATATCAATTTAAGAAAAGAGAAAATTCTCATTTGGAGCAAATGCTATGCCTATTTGGTAAGGCCTCAGCTTGCAATAGAAGCTGACCCATTCTGCCAGATGTAAGCCCGCATATATCCACTTGAGGAATCTGCAACAGAGCTCTTGGGCAATGTGTATATGGGGACATTTTCTGAGAAGTCTGTCTTGGGTCTTCACAGTGTAGTTTATTGATTAAACCTTGTAGCGCCGCTTTGTGTTACTTTGTTTCTTCTCATCTGCTATCCTACACTCTTTTTGAAGTGTCTCAGGGACTTATTTATGCTCTATCTAATGAAGAGCTCTAGGGTTTCAGACGCTTTCTGCTATTCAACGTACAAAGTTGGTGGTGCATCGATAATATTACAGTGACACTTCATATGCTAATAAGTCTAAGGTTGCAGTGCTATAGTAGCCCCTTATATTTTTATGGTACCAGATACAATGTTTCAACATTAGGAACATTAGCTAGCACTGTGGACCCAATTACAGCCCTCAACAATCCTGTTAATAAGGGATATTAATGGATAAATATTACTGCTGCTACATATATATATATATATATATATATATATATATATATATATATATATATATATATATATTAAAGTAAGACAGCTGTACTCACAGGTTCAAAGAATTATATTATGACAACCATCATGCAAGTATAAGCAAACTAGCGACATTTCGGTCCTCTATCCAGGACCTTCATCAAGCCAGATCGCTAGTTTGTTTATACTTGCCTGATGGTTGCCACAATATAATTCTATGAACAGATAACCTGTGAGTACAGATGTCTTTTACTTTAATTTACATATATGTGTGGTTTTGCACCCAGGAGAATTGTGGCACTTTGGCGGCTAATGTTGCGTGAGCGCCAGCTATATGCATTTTATATAAATAGTATAATATACCACCGGTCAAAAGTTTTAGAAAACCCCCATTTTTCCAGTTTTAATTGAAATTTACGCAGTTCACGTCCAGTGAATAACCTGAAATGGTGCAAAGGTAAGCGATAAACTGCAAGGGGTGAAAAAAAAGAGTTTAGGTTAACAAAAGCTGTAAAATAATGTACATTTCAAAGTTATACAAAAAGGCCTTTTCAGGGAAGAGGTAATGGGTTATCAACTCACAATTGTTCTGCAGCAATGTAACTAAATTAATCCTTGAAAGTTCATGCTAACAATGTCTACAGGTGTCCCAACTTTTGTTGATCATTTACAAGCCCTCTGTCAGTATAAAAGCAGTGTTGGAACAGACAGTGTTAGTATACCCTCTTAAAGGGATAGTAATACTTCATTTTAACTTTATTTTATTTTGTAGGCATTAAAAAAACATGAAGAATGATATAAGTCTTATCTCTGAAACCTTTATGGTTTAAGAGATATTCACAAACAAAGTATCCCCCCCCTGTTCAACCAGATTAGAAGGGAGATGCCCAGGTAGACTGCAGAGAGGGACAATCTTCAATTAAGATAATGGAAAAAGCTGAAAAACTTGTCAAGGGGGGAAGGGCTTTCATTGTTTTCATACAAAGAAAATTGTCCCCTTCTGTTATCTGTCTGGTCATACAACCTGATCCACACCTGAGAAGAGATGGCTTACACTAGGTAAAAGGGGCGGGGAGAGGAACTTTGCTTGTGAATATCTCATAAACCATAAAGGATTGAGAGATAAGACTTATATCGTTTTTCATGTTTTTTTAATGCCTACAAAATAAAATAAAGTTAAAACGAAGTATTACTATCCCTTTAAGCAATATTTGGACAGTATTGTACTGCAGGAAGTAGTATATTGCTCTCAGAATGACGAAAAAAAGGCAATTAACCAAGGAAGACAGACAGACAATTTTAATCCTTAAAGGTGTAGGTCTTTCCTTTAGAGAAATTGCAAAGAAAGCCAAGGTGTCAGTGAGTACAGTTTCCTACACAATCCAAAGGCACTTGGAAACTGGAGGAAATTCTGGTAGTCACAGACCCAAAAATACACTGCCTGACCCACAGCCTTGTGTGACTGTCCTCTGGTACTCTTAGACCTGGATATACACTGTCTGATAGCCAAGCCTTGTTCTATTAGATGTCTCCAGTCTATTCCTTCTGCCTCAGTCTTTTTTCCCCCCTTACTCTTCCCCTAATCTTTCACCCTCCCATTCTCCCTCAGGCTTTAACCACCTTCAATCCCTCCTCCTTATCGATTTGCCTCTGTTTTTCCTCCAGTGTCGACCCCCTGCACATGTCTGTGTTTACTTACACAGAAGGAGGGTGATCCTCGTTGGTCCAGTAAGATTTCAAATACGAGGTCTGGCATCCTTTATCACAGACCTCTATGGAAACCTCAGTAATACAGCAAGCTGGGATATGATGTCATATCCCGACACTCTGCATTATTTAATTGAAGAAAGTGTGAGGGAGCTTGCTACAGAAGTCTGTGTTGGTGGCAGTGGTGTACAGTCAAGGCTGGTGAGGGAAGGAGCTGGGGTTGCAGCGCCAGCAAAGTTGTAGGGTCAAGTGCACCACACACTTGTCACCCACTTAATATCTGCCCTACCTCCCTTTTAGCTTGGACAATGGCTGTAATGTAGTAACACAGTTGATGAGGCTGAAAAAAAGACGTGTTCATCAAGTTCAGCACCTGCCATATCTCCCCTGTTGGTCCAGAGGATTGCATTAAAATCCAGCTGAAGCAATTTCCAATTAAAAGCACAGACCCAAATGAGTAAAAAAAAAATTCCTTTGTGACTCCAAATGGATACTTCCCTGGATCAACATACTACCTCTGTGTTGCACTAACCAGGTACCTGATGCTGTTTCAGAACCGATCTGTGCCCAAGCTTAGAGGGAGGCTCAGACAGATTTCTGTTTGCGCAACACAGTCAAGGGAGTCTAGTATTCAGATGCACTCCTTGCAGTAGATCTAGGTAGTGGGCAACTTAAATTTTTGGCATGGTGAGGAGGCAGGCTGGATGGGTAAGTTGATGCTCGTGTTAGCTGGCATCACAGGTCACTGCACCCTAAAAATCTGTTATTCTAAGAAAGTGCCTAGCCTGCTTTTTTGTAAATCTGGCCTTGCTAACAGACCACATGTTTGGAATTTTTTCTCCTTGTTCACAGGTTACTTAACTGAATAACCAAACCTCAGATTAACTCACCTGTACTCAATCAGGCAAATCCTGAAGACAAGTCCTCTTAGGTGCTCAGGAGGATACGGTTGGTGACCACTGGCCTGTGGTGCTTTATGCTTTTTTTTTTTGGCTCTGAGGGTCTCCAATAATGAAGAAAGTTCTTCCAGGAAGCCAGTTGTCTGATTTCACAATAGAAAATACCGGTATACCCCTGGTTGAAGCCCTAGAGGCAATAGTATATTTGATAGTGTGTGATAGTTTTTATACCCAATTGGTTCATGGCCAGCAGCATCCATCTTCTTATACTGGTAACCTTTGCCAGTCTGAATGGGTTTTTACATATAGAGGGCATTTCTCAGTTAATTATTATAACAAAAGAGGAAAGATAGATAATCAAAGTAGTTCAGCTGGTGTGACAATGAAACTTTGCAGTGTTTGAAAAATCCAAGGACTGGCAATGTGAATAGGTGACGTTCAGCAGTACTGGTTTCCATTGCTAAAGTTAGTAATTAGGTAACCTGTATTGCATATAATGGAGTTGGAAGACTTGCCTGCAATTCAGCAAGGACTGGAAGAAGTCAGTGTTGCAGGATGAGAAATATAGTTTTAGCCTATGTAAGAAAAACGCCTTTAACTAAACTAAAACTTTGTCTGAAATATAATTGGGAGTTATTAAGGTGAGACTTGAACCATAGTAAATTAAGTTGAAAAAAGACACGTGTCATCAAGTTCAACCCTTGCCTCATAACCCGGAGAAATGAGAATTATAGAAGGGTACCTGCTGCCAAATGAGTTAATCTTTACTGGAACTTCCTGTTGTACCTTCTAATACACAGTTTAGCCCTGTTACTTCTTGAAACAAATGTATCTAATCTTCTCTTAAATGTATCCAATGTATTCATTGTATCTACCATTACCACATCCTTGGGCAAGCAATTCCACAATGTAACAGACCTTACTATAAAAAAAAACAAAAAAACTCTCTGCTGAAGTTGAATCCCCCTTTCCTCTAATGTTAAGGTGTGGCCAGTAGTTATTTGATCAGGCCTTAGAATGAAAAGCTCAACTGAGAGATCCTTGTATTGACCTCTCATATACTTGCACATTGTGACAAGATCTCTTAGTTGTCTTTTGTCAAAAGTAAATAAACCAAGTTGGTCTACACGTTCCTCATATGTCAAGGATTATATGCTAGAATATCCTTTTTCCAGAACTGGTACCTAAAAAAACTGCATATTCGAAGTGGGACAGGATTTTGTTTGCTTTTGCTTCTGCTATTTGACACTGGTCACTGCTGCCAAGTTTGTAGTTTACAAGGAGTCCCAGGTCTTTCTCTAGCAACGAGTCCCCTAAAATGATTCCATAACTAGCACTGAGATTTTTTTCTTCCCAAATGCAGGACTTTACACTTTCCCACATTAAACTTCATATTCAGTTTGTTTGCCCAATCTGCCATATTATGTAAATCCCTCTTTAAAAACCAAACATCCTGTTCTGAATCTATTACCTTACATCATTTAGTGTCATCTGCAAATGTTTATATTTTGCTTTCTATATCTATTTCCAGGCAATTTCTAAACATGCAGTGGACCATGTACTGAACCCAGATGTGCTCCACTCTCAACTTAACTGTTTTAGAGAATTTTTCATTTACAATAATACATTGTTCCCTATCCTTCAACCACTTTTCTATCCAATTTCCGAGGTTATCCTTTAGACGCAATTTCCTTATTTTATACACCAGCCTTCTGTGTGGCACTGTATCAAATGCCTTTATAAAATCTAGATATAATACATCTACTGCTTTAACATTGTTTTGTTGCTACTTACTTCTTCGTAGAAGCTCAAAATATTAGTTTGGCACAATCTATTTTTCATAAAACAATATTGATTCCTGCTAATTATCTTTTTTTCCGTGGTGTAATCCTGAATATAATCCCTAATTATGCCTTCTACCAGTTTTCCCACTACAGAGGTCAAACACCCGTCTATAATTCCCAAGTTCTGTTTTATTTCCCTTCTTAAAATAAGGCACTACATTGGCTTTATGCCAGCCTTTGGCATTGAGCCTGCAGTGAGAGAATCTTTAAAGAGTAAAATGAGGGATCTTGTTTACACTGCATTGAGTTCCCAAAGAACCCTTGGATGTAAACCATTAGGACCCGGTGCTTTGTCAGTCTTAATTTTGTCCAGTCTTCCTGTGACCTCTTCTTGTATTAACCCAATATCTGATAACTGTATACTTTTATTAGTTACTGTAACGGGACCCCCAGATGCCGGGTTGTCTTTGGCCATCGTTCTGGGTTTCTCCCTCCTGAAAGTGGCTACAAGTGGGTAGCCAAGCTGGTGATGTCAGACTGCTACAGGGAAGACAGGAACGCAGGATCCTTGGATGGGGGTCAAAGGGGATCCTTTAGACCAACAGGAAATAAAACAACAGCACACACTTCTAGTTCCAGAACAAACTCATTTTACTGTCAGAACAGCAGCTCTTTTATACAGACTTGATAAAATTAAACCATGACCTGAATACAAGGGACATAATGGGGAACAAGGGTGGCTGGGCACAATACACAGAGGGGACTGTACACATCAAAAGGCACTTTCCATAATTCAATCTTGCTGCTCTGAATCCCAGCCAATGGGAATCGGAACGATAAGAAAGAACCAACCAATCAAGACCTGGGTCTTTGTTCTCCATTGGGAACCGGAGAGACAACTAGAAGGAACGACGGCGACCAATAGGAAGAGTGCCTACCTGCCCAATAACATAATGCACTGAAACCTTCAACACTATGTTCTAGAAAGGGAGACAGCTACTGGTCGAACACGGTGTTGCCCATCGACATTCCCTCGAACAGTATTTTTCTATAGTCCGGCTGCAAGCTTCCCTTCTGTGAAAACTCAGTCTCTTTTAGGACTGAAAAGGACTCCAAGTAATGGCCTACGGCCCGTTACAGTTACTTGTTGAGGCTCTACCATTTATTGTTCCATGGTTTTTACAGATGAAAAGAAAGTGTTTAGAACATCAGCCATCCTCTCGAATCAACAAATCCATCTATTTTTTTTAAGGCCTAATGCACTCCCTCTTAGGTTTTGTGCTATTTATGTATTTGCTCTAACCTTGCAATTTGAGTTTCATTATTTATTTCTGCTACCCAAATTGCCTTTATTTTTGCACTCTTTGTTGCACTCCCTATATTTTAAGAAATAATTTCCTGTTCTTTCAGACATAGATTAAATGCCTTTTTTCCATGCCATTTCTTTCTTTACATTTGCATTTAACTACATTGAATGTGATCTACCTCTTTTGCATTTGTTCCCAACTAGTATATGCTTTTGAATATATTTCTGCAACCTAAATTTAAATTATAACCATTTTCCTTTGCAATGCATTCCGTACCACTCTGGCACTCAAAGGGTTAAATTATTTATCCCAGTCTATGTTTTGCATTGATGCTGTTGACATTTTGAAGTTAGCTCTTTTAAAATTAAGAGTTTTGGTTGAACCTATACAGTTTTGCTTTGCCAAACTGATCTCACATGTAACCATGTTGTGACCACTGTTTCCCCAATGTCCACCTACTTTAACATTGGACACAACGTCTATATTATTAGTTATCACTTCGTCCAACACATTATTTCTTGTTAGCACTTCCACTAATTGTGACATGTATCAATCTGTAAGCATGTTCACAAACCTGCTTCCCTTAGCAATCTGACAGGTCTCATGTTTCCAGTTGATATCTGGATAGTTAAAATCTCCCATAATTATAGTATGTCCAAGATGTGCAGATTTCCTAATTTGCAATAACAGTTGCGCCTCAACATTCTCAGCAATATTTGGTGTTTTTTAGCATATACTGACCAACACCTTTTTTTGTAACTTTTACCCTACAGTTAGGCCTCAGTTCTACCCACAAGAATCCTTATTATGGTCAGTTTCTTCACAAATATCACCCCTCAAATTTGGATTTATATCTGTTTTCAAATTTAAGCCTTTGTGACTAACATTGAGGAGCTGCCTGTCTGAAGTTTCCACTTTGGGAAGTCTTACTGAGAAGGAACCATCTATGGAAGGTCTGCTCTTAGAAACTGACTACTTATCTTGCATTTCTGAGCAGCAAAGGATATTTGATGGACTGCTTTTTGTATTTGATCTGGAAGAAGATGTCGTAGGATGATCCTTGGCCCTCTAGGATGAACCTCTGAATGAAATGGTATTTTAAAGTTTTGCAAATTCCTCTTAAAGAGGAAGTCAACCTTCTTATTGAATTTACATATTCTGCAAGTGCAGAATATGTAAAGTCAAACTGCCTGTGCTTTTTATTATTTTAATTTCAACTTCACCTATTTTATTTAATTGTTATCTCCCTGACATTGAGCTTCCTGGATCTATTCTTCCATAGAGTTCTCAGTTAGTGACTGTGAAAGCAGTAGCTATAGACTCTGGCCTCTTATTCTAACATATTTACTCCTTTGAAATATACTTCCCTCCTGCACTTTGCTGAATTCCTTCATGCAATTGAAAGTTTCTATCATATCCCTTCTCTCCTTTAAGATATACATCTTCAGATCCTTTAGTCTATCCTGATATTTCTTATCATGTAAACCATTCACCATTTTAGTATCCCTTCTCTGAATTCTATCTAGAGTATCTATATCCTTCTGGAGATGGGGTCTCCAGTACTGTTCAGAATACTCTACTTGAGGTCTAACCAGAGATCTGTAGTGTGGCATCCCTTTTTCTGCTACTAATGCCCCTAGCAATACAACCTAGCACCCTGCATGCATTCCCTGCTTTGTTACATTGCCTGCCTACCTTTAAGTCATCAGAAATATTTACACCAAATCCCTTTCAACTGTTGTCTCTAACAGCATAGTATCCTTTATATTATATTCTACCTTTGACTTTTTACATGCCAAGTGCATTATTTTACATTTATCAACATTAAACTGCAGCTTCCACACTCTTTTCCATTCTTCTAATTTACCTAACTCACTTGTCATTTGGCCTCTAACCCCAGAGCTGATAAAGTGGAGATGACTTCTCCAGTGATATCTCTTCTCCAATTCTTATGTTATTCCATGGAGCCAATGCATCTCCATCTTGAGAGATCTTAATGCACAGGCTCTATAGCATAACATAAGAACTGGAGAAGTGAGATCACCAGAGAAGTCATCTCCACTTTATCACGCCTTAGTCCAAAACCTTATTTCTATTCTTGCTTTAGGAACTTTCTTCCACTCTTCCTTGCAGAATGCTTCTAGTTCAGAATTATTCTTGTAATCTTGCATGTACTACATGTTTGAGATCTACCCAGAGATTTCCAATAATATTCAAGTCTGGGGACGGTGAAGGCCATTCCAAAACCTTAAGCTTTCATGTCTTTAAGGAGTTCATGGTTGATATTGAAGTATGAATCATTGTCTTTCCAACCTCTTTTCAGCTGCAGTTTCATCACTGACTCTGGGATATTAGATTCCAGGATTTTCTGATACTTAGTAGAATCCATTCTTCTCTCTATACATAAAATATTCCCTGTGCCACTGGCTGCCACACAGATTCAGCCCCATACTTAACAGTTGTCAGTTCTTGAAATGCTTCTCCTTTAAAAATAATGAATCTTTGAAAATAGATTGGTATCTATATTAGTTTGAAATATAACTTCTCTGTTCTGCTTTTCTACACAGGTTTCTTGTTTGTCTTTTTAAACCCTTTTAAGAACTAGAGAAGTGTCCAATACATTGAGAAGCATTGTACTGCACATACCTCTGGTCCTTAAATGGTTAAAGATGAGACAGGTGTGCTGTACCAGTTAGAACTTCTGTCATTTCATAAATTGAATAATTTAAAAGGACAGAGTCACTAATAAATGAAAAGGGTCATATCAGTTCAGTTTTCGTGGAGACCTAATCTGCATTTGAGGACATTATTTAAAGTAACACTAACACATAAAAATGAACTGGGTTTATACACACTTAAGTATCCTGCTCTTAATTTTAACATCTGTAATATTTTTAAATGGGATGAGATAAGATATAACATTTCTGAATCCAAGAGCAGTGGGCATTAATTACAATCAAATAAATTACTTTAGATGTTATCTCTGAACAGAACTATTTACATTTTGTGAATAATTATTTTTACTTATGCTACCTGGAAGTAATATCTAAACTTATATCAACCTTTTTCATTTTTTGGGTATTAATGTTCCTTTAACTGGAGCATAAGCTCTAAAATTATTCCTGTAAATTCTCATCTGGTCAACATTAATTATCAAGCTTGTACCAATAAATTTGGTAATTTTATCTACCCATCTTGTCCTTGGTTGGATGTGTAGTATTGAGTGGAATCCATTCCAAAATTCGTTTGGTCCTTCTACCATCAGGTCTTCTTGCTATGTAGCCTGCCCATTTTCATTTTAAGCACTCTACTCTTTCAATGATATCATAGACTTTTGTTTGCTGATGAATCCATGAGTGTTTCTCGGTCTCTTTTTGTTATGTTTAGAATTTGTCGCTACTTATGTGTCTGTGTAACCGTAAGTTTTTGTATGGCTTTGTCATTCAGTGTCCATGTTTCAAAGCTATACGTAAGGACTAGGAGGACACACTGGTCAAAAACCTTTCGCTTGAAGCAGAGTGGTAAATTTGTCTTAAAGACTCTACTGCTAATTTCTATGTTGATTTGGACCTGTATTGATGCATTTTCATATACTGATTGGAGTACATTGATGTAAGCTCAGTCTATTCCTTGGTTGATCAGGGCAGGGATTATTGCTTGGTATTTCATTAAGTCCAAGGCCTTTTCGTGGGCAATGAAAGCTATCATAATGGAAGGTTGAATTAATTATGCCACTCTATAACTTGTTACACTGTGTAGATATGGTCCATTGTACTGAAACCACCCTGAAGCTGCAGTCTTATGAAAGCACTTGGCTTCCTGAATAGGCATATGCAATAATTTCTCTGCTGGCCCCTGCTACTCGACCCCCACTAGTTATTTCTTGTATCTGACCCCGTCCCCTTTGATTGTTCTACACAGCGATTCTATTGCTGTGTTATTAAGATGACTGTTTATTTGGGCTGTATTGTATCTGGCGTCCTACTGTCCCATCTGAGGCTGGATTGATCATACCATCAGATCAACATCTGGAGGACCAGAAAGAGGAGGAGGCAGTAACGAGACTGTTAGGGGGCTGGGGACCCCAAGATGCTCATATTTATTCTACACTTGTGAGTGCATTACTTTATTATTTTTACATTATTTTATTAATACTGTTACTCAGATATATTTTTTCTTTATTTCTCTTCATTATGAGGATTATCCTTGGACCATTTTTCATGTGAGCGCAGTCCGGATTTGTGTTAATACTCCTAAAACCTGCTTGTTCTTTAGGTTGCTCCATTGTCTCCATTCTTCTAGATAGTACCTTTGTGAAAACCTTGCAGACCTCTGTCAATAGGCTTACTGGTTAGTAGTTTTTAGATCCTCCTTATCACCTTTTTTGTGCAGTAGGATGACTTCTGCATCTTTCCATGTTTCAGGAACTTTGCCAAATAGTAAATAGTTTTGCATGAGCTTTGAATAAGGGTTGACATATATCAATGTAATATGCACACAACATATTTAAAATAGCATGAAACATTTAAATGATTAAGACATACCGTCACTTACTTTTTGTACCTGCTACTCTACCCGTGATGGAAATAAGCACTGAATCAGTCTCAGGAACCAGGGCTGAGACACACTAAAGGTTGATGCTGTGGCGATATGACATTTCGATGTAGACACATTGCCCTAAAATTTATGGATGCAAGGGGAGGGGAGGAGAAGGTCCCCATTAGTATACAGGATTGTCGAACTGCTGTCGATGTGTAAGGGATGCCCTCCCTTGCACATCACCAGCAGTATGACAATCCAGAAGCCTGTGGGCATTCGCTCTGCTGCCCCACTTGGTCAGGAGGGGAGTGGAGAGGATGCTTTCAGCACTACAAACAGCATCACTCCCTTAACCCCTTAAGGACCGGGAAAATCTGACGTTGTTTTCACTTAAAGACTGGAGCCATTTTGACTTTTTTGACTATGTCTTTGTTCAACCACATTTTCTCTTTAATTCCTTTTGTACACCCACACAAATTATATACTGTTTTTTAAGCACAAGTAGGGCTTTCTTTTGATACCACAATTATATGAATACCTAATCGTTTAATTTGATTAAAATAGAAAAAAAGAGGAAAAAATGAAAGAAAAACATTTTGCTTACATTTTTCTGTCAGGATTTGCATACCATTAATTCATTACAAAAATGTACCCCTAAATATATTCATTTGCTTCTCCTGAATATGAGTACCCCATATGCCTAGTATTTCAATCCCTTTCTCACATTTACAAGGTAAATATTACAAGATGGAAGCCATTATTTACAGCCTGTAATTTTTCAACATTTGGCATGTGAGCATCATAGCTTAGTTGACGGTGCCAGAACCAAAAATGTCCCACAAAGGTATATGTTTCTGAAAACAAGACAACATAAGGTAAGTAATCAGGAGAATTTTGGAGTTTTTAATGCAGCTATTTTTCCAGGAATATTTTTAAAAATTGTGGTAATATTTAGTTTTTTTGCAGTTTTCACACTTACACTTCAATATTACTGCTGATATCAAGCACGGGATAGTTGAAAATTTTTAAAAATGCATTGATTAGTATTCAGATCCTTCTTCTGAGTACGGCAATACACCATATGCATAGGTTTCTCAAGGTTTGGGGAAGCTACGGGGCCCAAATTGTAGCATGCGTGTTTCCAGTTTAACACTTTTACAGTTTGCGTCACTGCTGCCAAGTCTCATTTGGGGCTATGTACGAGCACTCCACCTTAAAATTTCCCCCCAAAAGTGTATATTTTTGGAAAGTAGACACCCCATGCTTTTATTTTATGTATGTTTTCACATATTTTACTCAACAATTTTACCACCAATCCCTCGTAAAACTTGACGTAAGTAAAAAAAATCAACATTTTTTAAAAATGCATTGTTTAGTGTTCAGCTCCTACTGAGTACGGCAAAAGCCCATACATATAGGTTTCTCAAGGTTTGGGGGAGCTACATGGGCCAAATTGGAACATGGGTGTTTCCAGTTTCACACTTTTACATCTTCCGTCACTGCTGCCATGTCTCATTTGGGGCTGTGTACCAGCTCCCCACCTTAAAATTTCTCCCCAAAAGTGTATATTTTTGCAAAGTAGACAACCCAGACTTTCATTTTATGTATGTTTTCAAATTTTTATGCAGCCATTTTACCATCAATCCCTCGTAAAACTTGACATAAATAAAAAAATCAGTGTTTTTTCACACTTTGACTTCAATGTTGATGTGAATTTCAAGCACTTGATAGGTGAAGACTTTTAAAAAAGCATTGTTTAGTGTTCAGCTCCTTCTTCTGAGTATGGCAATACCACATATGCATTGGTTTCTCAAGGTTTGGGTGAGCTACTTGGCCCAAATTGGAACATGTGCGTTTCCAGTTTCACACTTTTACATCTTGCGTCACTGCTGACATGTCTCATTTGGGGCTGTGTACCAGCTCCCCACCTTAAAATTTCTCCCAAAAAGTGTATATTTTTGGAAGTAGGCAACCCAGACTTTCATTTTATGTATATTTTCACATTTTTATGCAGCCATTTTACCACCAATCCGTCGTAAAACTTGATGTAAGTAAAAAAATCAGTGTTTTTCACACTTTGACTTCAATGTTGATGTTAATTTCGAGCACATGTTAGGTGAAGATTTTTAAAAATGCATTGTTAAGTGTTCAGCTTCTTCTTCTGAATACGGCAATACCCCATATGCATAGGTTTCTCAAGGTTTGGGGGAGCTACAGGACCCAATTTTAAACAAATATTGAATTTTCACATTTTGCTTAACTGGTGCAATGTCTCAATTGGGGCTATATAACAGTGCTCCACATTAATATTTCCCCTCAAAAGTGTATATTTTTGGAATTTAGACACCCCAGGCTTTCAGTTAAGGTGTGTTTTCAAGTTTTATGCACAGCCATTTTACCACCAATCCCTCGTAAGTAAAAAAAAATAAAAAACAGCGTTTTTGCACACTTAGACTTCAGTGTTGATGTGTATTTCAAGCACAGGATAGGTGAAGATTTTATAAACTGCACTGATTAGTGTTCAGCTCCTTCTGAGTGCGGCAATGCCCCATATGCATAGGTTTATCATGGTTTGGGGGAGCTTCGGGGCCCAAATTGGAACATGTGCATTTCCAGGTTCACACTTTGAATTTTCACAGCTTGCATCACTGATGCCATGTCTCATTTGGGGCTGTGTAACAGTGCTCCGCTCTAAGATTTCCCCCCAAAAGTGTATATTTTTGGAAAGTAGACACCCCAGGCTTTCAGTTTAGGTGTGTTTTAAAATTTTATTCACAGCCATTTTAACACCAATCCCTCATAAATCTTGACGTAAGTAAAAAAAAAAAAACTGCATTTTTCACACTTAGACTTCAATGTTGATGTGAATTTCAAGCACAGGGTAGGTGAAGATTTTATAAATTGCATTGATTAGTGTTTGGCTCCTTCTTCTGAGTACGGAAATGTCCCATATGCATAGGTATCTCATGGTTTGGGGGAGCTACAGGACCCAATTTTAAACAAATATTGAATTTTCACATCTTGCTTAACTGGTGCAATGTCTCAATTGGGGCTATGTAACAGTGCTCCACTTTAAGATTTCCCCCCAAAAGTGTATATTTTTGGAAAGTAGACATCCCAGGCTTTCAGTTTAGGTGTGTTTTCAAGTTTTATGCACAGCCATTTTACCACCAATCCCTCATAAATCTTGACGTAAGTAAAAAAAAATGCATTTTTCACACTTAGACTTCAATGTTGATGTGAATTTCAAGTACAGGATAGGTGAAGATTTTATAAACTGCATTGATTAGTGTTTGTCTCCTTCTTCTGAGTACTGCAATGCCCCATATGAATAGGTTTGTCAGGGTTTGGGGGAGATACTGGGCCCAGTTGGAACATGTGAGTTTCATTTTACAGACATGCCATTTTTACAGCAGGTGCCTTGTCTCATTTCGGTCTGTTTGGCAATGCTGCAATGAATTTTATCCCCAAAAGTATATGTTGTAGAAGAGTAGACAACCCTGGCTTTCATTCTATTTGCACTTTCTCAATGTTTTTGATGCCACTCTATCAGCAATCCCTCCCAAAACCTGCAGTAAGGCAGAGAAACACCATTTTTTCAAACATATTTTAGTGTTGCTCTGGATTTCAATCAGATGATATTTGCACATTTTTTAAGTGCTTTACATTAGTGGTGAGTTACATCGTCTGAGTACGGCAATGCCCCATATGCATAGGTTTGTCAGGGTTTGGGGAAGCTACTCGGCCCAGTAGGGAACATGTGTGCTTCCATTATCAGAGATGGAAAAAACTTACGGTGCTTTTGCTTCCCATTATATTTTGATAGTGTTAGATCTAAGGAGGGATGTGTTTTGAAAAATAAAAAAACAGGATATTTCAGGGGGAAAAGTAGAGCACTACTGCATTGTGTCTGCATGGTATTGCTTGAAGTAGTCACCCATGCAGAGGCCAGGTTTGGAAGGTCAATCAGGACAGTAAGTGGGGGGTTTCTCTCTGTATTCCCTTGCTGTAGCAAACCCTGTGGCGCTTTTGTGGGTTTTTCTTTTAGGGGGGATTTTATAAATAAAGTGTACTACCCCAGGTTTTGGTGGAATTATTTCTATTGCCCCTTGAAACAAAAATTGGGAAATAAGATGGAGCTGATACTGTAGAAAACTAAGTTTTACAGTGGGGTTTGCCAATTTGGAAATCAAAAAAGAATTATATACTGCAGTCTGCATCATGTAAATGGCAACCTTTTTGTACCATGCCCTCACTTTCTCATGGTGAGGTACGGCTGCATGAGTTGATCACACAGATCAACTCCCCCCATGTGTTTGTTGTAGTCTCTGATGCAGACTGGCTTTCTTAGTACCTCCCTTCTACGAACAGAGACTGCCACAGTTTTGTCCTTGTGCATGGTGGAAAGCATATAGACATCTTTTCTGTCCTTGAACTTAACTGCCAGCAGCTCTTGCTCGCACAAAGCTGAGGATGTCCTGTTTTTTAGTTTTTTTGCTATAAGTTCTTTGGGCATCTCCCTGCAATTGCGCCTGACAGTGCCACAGGCCAAATTGTCAGAATAAAAAAGTGACTTAAATAAAAGGGGGCTGGTGTAGTAGTTGTCAACATATAAATGATATCCTTTATTTAATAAGGGGTAAATTAGATCCCAAACTATTGTCCCCAGAGATTCGGGGCAACCAGGAGGGTCAAACTGGCTGTCCTTGCCCTCATAAATTCGAAAAGCCTGGGTATAGCCTGTGGCACTTTCGCACAATTTATAAAATTTAATGCCAAATTTGGAGTGCTTGGAGGGGATGTATTGCTTGAAACCTAACCTGCCTTTATATTTCATAAGGGATTCATCTATACTTAAGTGTTTTTGGTGGGTATATACTTCGGCAAACTTTTCCTATAAATTATTTATTAGGGGTCGAATTTTGAACAGTCTGTCATACCGGTGGTGTTCTTTAGGGAGGCACAGGGAATTATCTCTAAAGTGCATAAAGCGCAAAATCATTTCGTATATAGTCCTGGTCATTGTTTTGGCGAATATAGGGGTATCATCACTAGAGCTGCTCTCACTGAGTGATGTCGAAGTCTGACTCAGTGTGTTTGACTTCTGAGTCAGGCGCCAAAAAGGAATACGCCTCTTCTAAAGTGTACCTCCACTGCATTGTATACACCTACTCTAAACTAAATAAATTACTAACTTCTATACCTAACTATACCTAACTCTCACCCCAAACAGTCACTATTCCTATGATAATTTTTTTTTTTGTATTTTGTATTTTTCCCTACACTACTCCTAAACTTAAATCTATCCCTAAACCTTACCCTAACACACATATTCCCTGAACCTACCCAACCCAACTACCTGTCTAAACTAACTTGTAATATAAAATACATTTTTTAATAAAAAAACAAAATTTAACCCTAATCCTTACCCTAACCCACGTACACCTGAACCTATCTAACCCAAGTCAACTACCTATCTAAACTATAATTATTTATTCTAAAAATCAATTTTTAAATAATATAAACTTTTTTTTGTTTTTTTTTCCTACTCTCCCCCTAAACCTAAATCTAACCCTAAACCTTACCCTAACCCACTTATACCCTGAACCTACCTAACCTATTTTTTTTTCCCTACTCTACTGCTAAACCTAAATTTAACTCTAAAACTTTCCCTAACGCACTAAACCTACCCAACTACCTAGCTAAACTACCTACCTAACTCTAACATATGCTAAATACTTTTTTTTTTATTAAAAAAATGTAAAAAAAAATGAAAAAGAAATTAGAAAACAATACAAGAGGGGGGGGGGGTAAGTGCCACAGATCAGCTAAAGCTGATCTACAGCAAACTGATCACTATTAGAGTGATCAGAGGGGAGGAATGTATTGATCACTACAATAACAGTGATCAATGGGGTTAAAATGGATTTTTTTCTTTTTTTAAAAACTTTTAACAGGAGCAGGAACGCTGGAACATAATCTGAACTCTGGAACAAGATGTCTCTCTGTCTCTCTCCACCTCAGCAGTGTGTAAGATGGAGGGAGGCAGAGAGATGTGACAGGGACAGTATTTACAAATATTATACCTGTCATTCGGCTTTTGCAACATGTGATTCACTAATCAAGCGAATCACATGTTGCAACAATGTTGCTGCTGGCTGTAACTAAGTGCCCCGGTACCGGAGCTCTTAGTTACAGCCATCCCGTGCTCTCCCATCGCTTCGTGTGGCAGCAATGGGAAAGTTTAACCCATGACGGTCCAGGACCGTCATGGGTCGTTATGGGGTTAAACTTTTGAGTTCCATAGGTATGTGCATTACGCACCCTATGGTACTCAAAGGGTTAAAAAAGTACATCAAGCAGTACATAGTCATCCCTTCAGGTCAGCTATTTTATACATGTTATGCACACCAAAGGGAAAAAGGCTTGGGGTCAGGCAGCATCCAGGGGTTTTGTAGCTACCAGCTGCCTTCCAGCCTTGTTCCCTTGCCCACTGGTAGCAGGCATTCAGATTCTATATTGAATGATATCCTGTACTCGTTTATTCACCTACTTGAATTACATTCAGCCATTGGGAATTTACTGTATTCTCCTGGTACACTTGTCAAGCCCCAGCAATGTGAAAGTTAATAACAAAGTAGCTGAAGGTTAAGGGTTATTTCAGTAAAAGCACTCATAAATACCCTGTAGGCCCAGGTGGTCGTTGCATTCCAAGCTGTCAGGAACATTCCTGAAGAAGAAGCAGAAGGAGAAAAAACAAAACAAACATAATCAAAATCTAATATTGTAATATCGACTGGATCCCTTTACAGATAGATGATTTTACTGGCTTGTATCTCTTAGTATTCCTGTGGGAAAGAAACACGATACACTTATCACATACAATTGAATTCAGCCCTGTGTATTTAGCACAAAATGTATCTCCAGCTGCTTTTGGATTAGAACTCCAGTCATCATCTGAAAAGATTGTAATTACAATGGGATTGTAATTACCGTGATTGAGCAAATCCCAGTGTCCTCTGGAGAAATATGAAGCTCTGGGGTGGAAGTTTCCAAGTAATGTGGATTAATTCATAATGAGAGCAGGACTTAAGCAGAAAAGGTTTGATAAGGGGTGGGGAATTAGGCAGCATGTCTTTAAAGTGGGGTGGAACAGATGGAGAGTAGGCTGAACTGGGCAGAGAATGGACTAGGCACTCCTTTCTAGAGTGAAACAAACGGAAAAGACGCACTCTTGGAAGAAACTTGCTTCAGTAAAAAAGTCTCTTTATTTCAATACAAGCATAGACAGCAGACTATAGAGAACAAAAACTCAATGTCTCACGCGTTTCGTACTAAACGTACTTAATCATAGACATACTTAATTAGATCACATGCGCTGCTTTTAAACTGTGCAATCACCATAAATCATGACTTCCCAAACCAATCATGAATAAGTATTTCTGGATACCATACACGTTCTAAATTAAAGGGAATGTTTCCATTCATTACTCCCATTGGTACCCTTTCTTATATGCCGATTGCTACTAGACAAAAAGCAAGCAGTTAACAATATCCAAATTATAAAATATAAACATAGATCACCCTAAATACGATTACATTTATCTCCATGACAGAAAATGCCGTACATACTTAAAAAAACAAGTCACTATCACATAAAAACCTCTGGTAGATGCACAAATTTAACTCGACCAAATAACACAGTATCCTTGACATATATATAAGTTGTATGCGGACCTCAGGTATAGAGCATAACATCATATTCTCTATTACAGGGCTTATAATTTTAAGTCCTTTGCTATTAGCCAGACCTGAAAAGTTACTAGCCACTGCAAGCCAAAACATACCCACCAGGGCTGAATTTCTACTCGCCAGAGCTAAATTTTCACTTGCCATTGGCTAGTGGGGAGTGGAAATTTTGAGCCCTGCTCTATTAAGTCCATTGGGAATGTGACTGCCCAATGTAAATATCCAGAATACTTCTCTCTGGGACAACCGAAGTGCCAAATCTCCCCCTCTTACTAACAGGAGAATTCGTTCAATGCCCTGAACTTGCAGAGAAGAGATATCTGACTTGTGTATAGTACAAACATTATGTGATACTCCAGTCCTCAGTTGTCCACATGCAATATTGCTTAAATGTTCTCTGACTCTCTGTCTTAATGTGCAACTCGTCTTACCTACATACTGTACATGACATAAAGTGCAATTGATAAGATAGATAACTTTCCTAGTGGCACAATTGTATAATGATTAAGAGAAAACATCTTATTGTTAATAGTAGACAAAAACTGTGACCCCTGACATACTTTAGAACATGTGCCACATCTATCATTACCACATCTAAACATTCCTTTTGCGGACAGCAATGTCTTCTTATTTTTATTTCTTTGTCTATCACCCAAATACATACTTGGTGAAAGTATAGTGGCCAGCGTTGGCGCTTTTTTAGGAACAAAAAGACAACCATCTTTCAAAACAGAATATAAAGAGCTGTCCTCATTCAGAATAGGTAAACGCCTCTTAATAATTTTTATTATAGAATTAAACTCCAAACTGTAGGGGGTACTAAAAACTAACTTTTAAACAGCATTTTTCTCCTTAACCTTATTCTTTAGAAGTTCTAAACGCGGAGTTTGTCTAGACCATTTTTCAGCCTTCTCGATCATCCATAAAGGATAACCTTTCATCCGCAACCTAATACGAAGCCTCCTCAAAGAGGGTATCGGTGGAGCAGTTCCTCCTAATACGGAGAAACTGCCCCACCGGTACACTTCCAATAGTATAAGTAGGATGACAGCTGTCTGCCCTTAATAATGCATTCACTGATGTTGGTTTACTATACACATTTGTTACTATAGGTCCAGTATTCACTGACCTTAATTCTACATCAAGAAACACAATCTTATCCATACTATAATCCATAGTAAACTTTAAGTTCAACTGATTACTGTTGATATACTCAAGAAACTTAAAGATGGAATTCAACGCTTCCTTCCAAATTAATAGGATGTCATCCATGTACCTCCTGAAAAGAACCACATCCGAACGAAAGGGGTCACTATCTCCAAAAACATGGAGCTCCTCCCACCAACCCATATAAAGATTGGCGTAGGAGGGGGCAAATTTTGCCCCCATTGATGTTCCACGTTTCTGGAGATAATAAGCCTCATCGAAAAAAAAAGTAGTTATGAGTCAGGAGGTACTCAATGACATCCAACAAAAAGCTCCTAAAGGAGACAGTGAATTTACTATACCTAGTAAGATGATAGTCAACAGCTCGTAACCCTATCACATGTGGGATACAAGAATACATCACAAGTAACCCAAATGTAACCTGGCTGCCAACGTGTGTCATTAACCACTTGTAATACCTGTTTAGTATCTCTCAAGTACGTTTGAAGCCTCAAAACCAGCGGTTGCAAGCAACCATCAACAAACTCCCCTAATCTCTCATTAGGACCATTGATCCCCAAGACTATTGGTCTTCCTTCTGGACTCGCTAGGGATTTATGCACCTTATGGAGGTGATGGAAGATTGGTGTGACGGGGTTAGTAACTTTAAGCACAGCTAGAGAACATGCTAAGGGCAGAATGCAAGAAACGTGCGCATGTGCTAAAGGCAATTTTCCTGAGCAAGTAGATATTGCGTATGTTTTGAACCAGGAAGCAGTATACCAACGCTTCTTGAATTGCCCATAAAAATTAGCTTCTACAACAACATTCCACAGACATAAAAAATCATGCGCAATAGAAGTTTCTGCATTGTTTATTCCACTCAGATTCATTAATCCTGACCACTCCCACATGACCACTCCCACACAAAAATATGCGCAGCTGTTTACTAATATAGATTTTTTTTATGCATAGTTCAACAGCATAATGTACACACTTATTCACTAGTGATTTTCACGCTGGAAATAGAAATTGTGCATGTTTCTTGTATTCTGCCATTAGTACCTGGAGGCCTGGTAATATACATCAGTGCCCAGGGCCGGCGCCACCTATAGGCGAGGTAGGCACCTACCTAGGGCACATATCTACTGGGGGCGCAGTGAGGCTGAAAGATGGTGGACTCACAGGCATGAAGAGTAAGTTGTGCCCATTAGATTATGCTATTTATTGCTGTGTGCTGGCTTCACTTGTCACTTAACTCTTTGAGTGCCAGAGGGATATCCATCGCATTGCTAAGCAGTGCGTTGCATACGCCTCTGGCACTCAAAGTTGTAAGTAATCCCTGGAACCTGGTGAGTCCTTGCTGCAGAAGGAGTCGTGCAATGTAGGAAGCTGACTGCCACTGAGCACACCGAACACCTGTGGAGCCATGGTTCTGCATACACTGTAAATAAGTCTAAGTGCAAATGCTAAAAAACATATGTTTAACCATCTGTCAGAGGTGTATAGTGCATTGCATACCCCTCTGGCTCTCAAAGCATTAAATTGTGAGCTCAACAGACCACACATTTCCACTTGGCACGCAGTTTAGATTGAGGTTTTGCTAGGGTGGCAAAAATTCTTGCACCAGCCCTGTCAGTACCAGAGTCACTGGGGCATATCTGGAGAGCTTCCAAGTATGGTGGTGGGCGGTAGAGTAACTCTGAGTAAGAGGGAGTCCGAACATTTCTAAGCTTTTAACCCCTTGAATACCAGATGTAAAGCAATGTGTTGGCGAATTCTCTAGAATTAGAGGTAAAAAGCCTAGTTAGATCCATAGGAATATTTATTACAGTGTAGTTGCGTTCCCCCCACAAAATCTGTAACAAAGACATGAGGTCTAAAGATCGGAACAATTCTGGAGCAAACCAACAGCACCATAGGGGGCAGATAAACACTGACAATATGTCGTTTGATTTCAATGAGGCTTTTAACCCCTAGAATTCTAGAGAAGTCTCCAACTCCTTGTTATGCTAACCTCATTTAAATCAATGTGAATTTCTATTTCTCCCCTATGGTGCAGCTGGTTTACCCCAGAATTACTATAGTAACTGGCATCAGGTTAACCCTTTGCCTGCCAGAGGGAGATCCAATGCATATGTTGGGCACCTCTCTGGCTTCCAAAGGGTTAATACCATTACTGGTATTGGGGGAAGTCTGATGGTAAGTGAATAAGGTAGAATACAAATGGAAGGAAGGGTGATGCTTTGGGGGGAGGCATACATGGAATGGAAAGGGCTGAGGGGACCAGTGTATGTGAATGTTTTATGGGGACTGTGATATAGGAACATATTTATATAGAAACTTAGAACAATCTTGAGGCAAATCAACTGCACCAAATGGTACAAAACATTTCCATTGATCTATGGGGCTTTTGCAAAGTAATGCTGAAGACATATCTAGCATTCAAGTGGTTACAATTATTTATCCCTTTGAATGCCAGAGTGGCATGCAATGCATTGATTTGCAATGAGTTACATACCGCTCTAACACTCAATAGGTTAAATCAGATTTTTTTTGAGAATGTGTGTTTGTCCCCTATGGTGCAGTTAGATTTCTCGATACTTGTTCCTCTTTTTCTTTGTCCCTATGGCCCATAATGTAAAACATTTCCTTCAACTACATCAATCATTCCTTTTCTCTCAACCCATTGTTCCTTTATGTCCACTTCACATTTGCCTCTATCCATCTTTCTCTTTTTCCCCTATTCCGCTCCTACCCCAACCCCATTCCTCCTCCATGCATTTCTTCACTCTCCTACTACTTCCCTCTAGGAGAGTCTCTAGGTTTACCAAAAGACAGAGGGCTTAGACTAGCCTAATACATTATAAGTATACTGTGTATTCCATTAGGGGAATTAGCACCATTACATGCTCCAAGCTGGCAATAAGTCAGGGGCTTTACACATGATATCTGGGCTTTGTTGTCCTCAGCTAATACCTAGAAATGTTCATGCTCCTCTCGTTTTCTCTCTCTATACTTTTATCACATTAGGTGTTTATATTATTATTCTCTAAGGCTTGTAATGTATTTGTATGGTGGTAGCCTAGGTAAATTGTGAGGAAGGATAAGAAGAGTGGAGTACTGGCAGTAAGTATAAGTTTTCAGGCCTCACCCTGCAGAGTACAGCAGATGATAAATAAGTTACTTGCAGAAATATGCTTAAACATGATTTAACCAGGGGTGCTTGGTTAAATTATAGACTATTGCACATGTTGCTCCTGGGTCTAGAATTGTACAGCTCTGCATTCCTCAGTTGACAATCTACTCTCCATATTTAAACCTTATGACCCCAAAAGTATGTATGGCCAAGTGTTCTCTGGTTGCTTGATCTGAACATGTGCTTGTATCCGGACCTTTTTCCACATATTACTTCTTCAAACAAAGTCTGCTTGCCACATACCTCAAACTAATGACTATCTGGAGTGTCCAGTTCTTTTACATCTTTCTCTGCTGGTGTTCAGTGTAGTCATTGAGTTTTTGTCTTCAGTAGCAGAGATCTTAATCAGCAGATGGAGAGAGATATTGGTTTCAGCTCACAAGATGTGTGCAGGCCATGGGAACTTATACTGTGGGTTTTCACCTATAAAAACTTTCCAAAGGGACATGAATTAGGTATGTGACTCACTTCAGATGAGCAACCTGTACACTGCACTACACTCTACTACCATAGTCTAAAAAGACCTGCAAGTATTCAACACACAGGCTCATGAGCTTAACCATGGGGCTAAATAAGTCCCCACATTCACCACTGATGTAACTCTTTGAATGTCACCCTATCAGTTCATCACCCTTACATAATATGCCATGCCAAGGTATACCCATTTTAGGCTAGTTCTATCAATATATTTCCCCATAACATAACTTACAAACACCTTTATATTAAAAGCTCTAGCTAATTCCTGTATGGCTTACCCTAACCTGCAGTTAGAGGGGAATACCAACAGTGACTGGGAAGGACCTCAAAACCAGGATGTATCTACCTTCTTTAAAACATTTGATTTCTGTAGAAGCCTGCACCACCCATTCCTATTTACTACATAGAATCTGAATGATACAGCTTTCCAATATATATTGGGTTTTTTTGTTTGCTTTTTTTACTTAAGTGATTGGGTGATTATAGGCAGGAAAATGCATTAAAATAATGTACTTTGCCTTTAAAAACTTCATGTAGTATAATAAGCAACTGTTCATTTTTAAAAATACATTTTAGTGCACTACATTTATTTAATCATTGTCACATATAAATACAACTACTAAAATATGGTGAAACAGCTGCTACAATGAGGAGGAAGCATTTACTGGGGGGGAAACCTCACAGTGTTAAACACCATAATAAAAGTATGCAAAAAAGCAGCCTAAATGCAAATGTATGAAGTGCAGCAAGGACAAGGGAACCTCCACAAACCCCTAAATGAAAACAAAGCAAAAGGAGACAAACCTGGGCTGCTTCATGCAGATGCTTAAATGAAAAACTGTGTATAGTATTCATTACTGCCCACAACACCCACATATTAACTCACTTGTTTCAAATAGAGGTTTTGTTGTATAGTTTGGCACAAATATGTTTAACCCCCTAAGGACGAATGACATGCCAAGACCGTCACTGCTGTCCTGCACTTAAGGACTAGTGACAATCCTGGCACGTCATGGAATTCGGGGTCCCTGCAAGGCTGCACTCCGCTTGGGACCCCTGATTCCAATAGCGAAAAAAAAATGCCAGTGGTCCTTAACAGTCCATAATTGAGTTAAGCTTTACTATCACACCAAGGCACCCATTTTAGGAAAGTCCTGCCTAATACATATTACAATATTATAACCCCCTTTGTAGTAAAAGCACTAACTAATGCCCCTATGGTTTACACCAACCTTCTCCATCTAGCAGATGTTTCACCATATTTTAGTAAATTTCTCATATATGACATGAAGGCGCTGTATTGTAATAAAGTGTATTTTTAAATATGTGCATCTGCTGATGCATGTGACTGCAGGAGCAGTTTTTAAAGGTATGTCATTATTTAGCTTTTGCTGCCAATATTACAGTCACGTGAGTAAATAAAAAAATGAAATAAAATATCAATCCATGTAGTAGAGTTGTTTTATTCAGTCTCCATGCAGTTAAACATAAATGAAAATGATAGACAACTATAGAAATGGACAGTGGTTTCAAGAAGGTGGACACATCCTAAGTTCTGAGGTCCCATCTACTCACTGCAGGTGTTTCCCTTTAAACTCAGGTCAACGAAAGCCAAAATGGCTTTAGTTAAAGCTCTTAATATAGCAGATTGTGAACCATATGATATGGCTATATATACTGTACTATGTAGGCACCTAAATTGGTGTACCTTGGCATGGAAGGCAAGATTAAACATATTTTGGACAAACTGTGCAACACAACCTTGACTTGAAATAAATGGGTTTATATGTACTTACGGGCAGCAATACAAGTTACGCACACAATCACACTGAAGCAATCTGTATGAAGTAGCAAAGGTTTGTCTTCTTGCTTTGTTTTTAATTTGGGGTTTTGTGAAGGGTCCCCTCATTCTTTGGTGCACCTCATCCACTACAATCTTTTTGCATACCTATAGTATGGTGTTTTAGTGCTGCAAGTGTTTCTTTCTCTAATAAATCAAATATAGCTTTATTTAGTGGATCAGCAAAAATAATCTGAAACTGATTATACAGGCTGTCTTCATACGTTCACCAATCAAAACTATGCACGGTAATCCACCTCGCTGTATACTGATCTGCTGTATAAATTGATGTTTCATTTATACAGTATAAGTGGATAGAAAAACTGAAACCATAAAACTAGAGCTGATTTATTTCACACATAATACACATAAGTAGTTTTTTCCTACTGTTTGTTCAATATGCATGAAAATATTTTTATTTTGCATGATTTACTAAATGGATTGTATGCATTGTGAGGTGTACTCAATTTTCCCCCACTTCTAGGATTGTAATTCCATTTTAGTATATTGATTTTTCTTTTATTCAAGCATAAATAGGTTCTTTATGTTGAAAAGAACACTTCATTTTTGATCTCATTGATTTTCTTTTCCCAAGCATATAATGTCTTCTTTCTGGGGTAATCAGAGGCGTACATCCAGTATAAAATAAATGGGGACTTTTTTAAGGCATCAATGGTCCCCCCTAAAACTGGCATAGGCAACCCGAGGCCCTCCAACTGTAAATGACTACATATCCTATCATCCCAGTCCGCCAACAACTGTCTGAGAATGAGAGGAACTGTAGTTCTCCACATTTCTTCTCTTAAACAATTCCCCTGAATCAAGGATGGGCACCCTAAGACCCTTTATTTTTAAAGGATTACATTTCTCATCATCACCAGCCAGCCAGAAAGGATTTGTAGTCCGCATAGCTGGAGTAAAAGGATTCTCAAATAGGTGCCAAGGTCCACATGTGCAAACACTACGCACACCTAGAAGTGTGCTTGTTGCTATGCTAAGTGTTACATTGTGGGTAATCCTTCCTGAATGCCTGCTAATCCAAAACACAGTCGGAGAATCACATGCATTTGCAAAGGACTGTGCAATTCAAAGTGACAACCAAGTAAAGAATGACATAGACTCACTTTCTGGCTCTCAGTTTTTTTCCTATATATTTAAAGGAACAGTAAATCATTTATGCAACTGTAATAGCAACATGGTTTAACCCTTTGCAGGGTTGTGTACCCCTCGTGCACTCAAAGGGTTAACATGTGAGTATATTTCCATATATGCTGTGTTTAAGCCCAGTCATGCAGGAAGTGGAGTACACATTCACCTGGCAACTCCTTAAAGGGATAGTAAAACTTTATTTTACTTTGTAGGCATTAAAAAACATGAATAATGATATGTCTTCCCCCTCCCACCCCTTTTGCCTAGTGTAAGCTATCTCTTCTCAGATGTGCAATGCAGTCTATAGACCAGACAGATAACAGCAGGGGACACTCTTATTCCTATGAAAACAATGAAAGCCCTGCCCCCCTTGACAAGCTTTTCAATTTTTTCCCTTATCTTAATTGAAGATTGTCCCTCTCTGCAGTCCACCTGGGCACCTCCCTTCTGCCCTGGCTGAGAAGTGTTACATCAGTGAAAGGGACGGGAGGGGGACACTTTGCTTGTGAATATCTCATAAACCATAAAGGTTTGAGAGAGAAGACTTTTATCATTCTTCATGTTTTTTTAATGCCTACAAAATAAAATAAAGTTAAAACGAAGTATTACTATCCCTTTAAGTGCTAACCCCAGGGTTACTAGACTAAGGTATCAGTAGTTAGGCATACATGGCCACTCTTTTCAGTTAGTCTAGAAAAGGGGATTTTAGTGTACTTACCATAAAATTCTTTTCCTTTGGTCCATGTGGAATACAGGAAACATGGGGTAAAGTCTCCATCTCCAGGAGGGCTGAGCGCTTCAAAAAACTCTCTGAGGTGGAAACTCCTGCTCTTTTCCACTTACCCCTGCCTACTGACTTTAGTTTTAACATACATTACTGTCAAGAGAAAGAAAAACAGAAGTAAAAGAAGAAAGGGGAATCCCCTGAACAGAGAACTGAAGAAGATTCCCATGAACGGGGACTCAACCCAATGTTTTTTTTCCGGGAGGGAGGCCTGTGTTCCGCATGGCATAAGGGAGAAGGGTTTAATGGTAAGTACACTAAAATTCTCTTTTCTCTGTCATCTAATGTGAAATAGAGGGATATTCCAGAGCTATCTATGAAGATTCTAGGGAGGGAAAAAAAGAAAAACCCTTCATCTCAGACCAGTAGTCACAGAACTAAACTGGCAACAGGAACCTCAGGTTTCAATGGACACCAAACCTGCACACTAGTAACAGAAAAACTGTCCACAAGGCACCACAGCCTTTAAGACCTTCTGGCCCAAACACACGCCTGGTGAATGGCTGCTTTGATTTAGGAAGCTACAGCAACCTTAGACAGAGCATTGCCCACATGTGAGACCTGAGTGAATCATATTTCTGGAAAGGCTGCTTATGATAAACATAGTACTTCCAGCACCTGACCACAGGAAAAACAGTTTCCTGGTTGATGGGAATCTGAAACCTTGGACAGAAATCCCATAGGGGTTTGCAAAACCACCCTGTACAGGTGAAAAACCAGGAAGGGAGCCTTACAAAACAAGTGCTGAAGTTTGGATGCTTACTGAACAGACACAATAACTAGAAGAAATACTTTCTTGAGAGTCAAGAAACACAGGGAAACCAAAGCTAAAAATTCGAAAGGAGGCTTCTGATGCACTCCCAATACAAAGTTCAAATTCCAGGGAGGAATGGAATCCTGAAAGACAGGGTAGGCTGAAATCTGAACTTTGATGGAACTGAGACTGAGCCCTTTCTGAACACCATCGAGAAGGAAGGTCAAAACCACTACATCGCTTGTAGAAGAGGGACCAAACCCTGTGATAGGTATTAGAAGAAACTGGCTTTCTAATGTTCTCCCACACTGTCGTCGATAACCAGGAAATTACCTGGGACACATGAAGTGACAGATACTCGATCTTATCATCTGGAAAAAACACTATACCTTGAAGGGTATCGAATCTCATGTTGAGAAAATTAAGGATCTGGGATGGAAGCAGAGACGATTTATGGAAACTGAGTACCCAAAAGTGCTGCTCCATTATGGAGATGCACTCCAGAAGTCTAGAGTAAAAGGTCATCTAGGTTGGAGGTCAAAAAGATCCCTGGAACATGGATTTGTACTGCCAAGACTGACATGGCTTTTGTGAAGACCCCTTGAGCTGACACTAGGCCAAATGGAAGGGCCAGTGAACTGGAAGTGACTACCCTTGTGTTTGAAGCGCAGGAAATACTGATGATCCAGATAGATTGTGATGCATTGATAATTGTCTTTCATATCTTGGGAGGCTAGAAACTCCCCATAGCACATAGCCACTATAACAGATTGCAAAGAATCCATCTTGAGTCATGGAGCCAGCACAAAATGGTTGAGGCATGTTAACCCTGTATGTGCCGGAGAGGTACTAAACACATTGCTTTGCAATTAGCTGCATACCTCGCTGGCGCTCAAAGTCCACACTGGAACAGAATCCGCTGTCTTTTTTTGGGAACAACAAAGAGACTTGAATAAAATAAATGTTTCTGAGGAGGAACAGGGATCAACGTCTGCATGTCTATCAGGGAGGAAGCTGTGTCTGGGATTCCGAGGAACTCTAGAAAGGTAAAAAAGTGACTTGAAATCTGTACGAGACCCTTCCAAAATTACCAGCAAAATCCACTGATCCATCGCTAAAATGGCCCATATGCCATTGAAAACGTTTAGGCAACCACCTATATGCAGAGACGAACCAGGAAACAGTGAGTCATGTGATGCTGGACTTGTCAGCCTTCAGCTTCTAAGCAATCGTCTTGCCTGCCAAGACTGTTTGGGTTTTGGGGAAGGACGTGCCTGTGCTGCTTGGTGAATAGGTAGCCTAGACGTGTACCTGAACTGCTGGGGGTAACAAGATGTGCAGTCTATGTGAATAAGGACAATTAAGGAGGAGCATGAGGCAACAAAGTAATCTTGCCCCCAATGGCTTGGTGGATAACTTTTTCCAATTCAGGCCAGCAGAGCTAAAGCTACAAAGTGCAATGTGCAGCTACTGAGAAGGCCAAGGCCTTGTCAGAAAATCTAGCAGTATGAAGGGACACTTCAGAGAGATGAGCATTAGCTTAATGGATCTTGGAAAGCAAAGGTACCAGGTTATCCTTAACTGCATCCCCTTGAATGGTATCCACGAGTTGATCACCCTAGATAGCCATGGCCCTAGTCACCCAAACAATGGGTGTAAGGTGGCACAAGTGGCAGAAAAATGCACTTTCATAAATGTTTTTTTCCAACTGATCCTTAAGGGCCAAGGCATCTGCGAGTGCCAGTGCCATATTCTAGGCATGGCAATAAATCTAAGGATCAACTGCAGGAGGGGTAGCTCACTATGCTAAGACATCAGACTAAAATGGATACAGATTAGAAATACTCTGAATCTAATGACACGTGGTATAAATCCTTTGTTGTTCTTGATAACTCATGTATACAGGAGGTGACCACGAGTTAGACTGGTGTAGCAATTAACGTCTCTGCAATTGTTGAATCCCAACTCTTACCCGCCACTGGCCAGTGGAGGATGAGGATGATGAGAAGTGTAATCGGGTTGGATTTATTTTATGGAAGAGTAGGCAAACTCTAATTTAGTGGTGAGACTGATCAGTGCTGGCCACACCCACTGTGCTATTTTCTAGGGATGGCCAACACAATTCCAGGGGCCCTGACCTAGGCAACCAATCTTTTTTTATCGTGGATCATGTTATTGCTGAAATGTCCAGATTATATCTAGCAGTTTGGCAAGTTTCTTTACACCCGTAAACCCCATTTTAATTACTAGCTTTTTTATCTGTATGATCTGTAGAAATATTTTATTTAATTGCTCATTTGGACATAAAGCAACAGCTAAATTCCATCCAGTGATTCAGTCCTTAACTAAGATTTTTATCTGGACACTCAGGTTTTGAATGCTGAGTGTCTCTGACGAAAGTCCAAGTTAGAGGCTGAAAGTTTGGATGAATTTTAAGTACGTAATAAGTTATATTTTACATAAGTGTGCATGTCTGGCAATGGAATCTCTGTTGCTGTGATTGATTAATTTGGCCTACAGCCCCTCCATTGGATCGATAAGTGAATGTGGCATGCGTTCCCACCTCAGCAGTACAATTTGAACACTTCAAACTTGCATATACTGAAACTGGTTCCTGGAAGCGGAATGGAAAGTCCAGTCAAATCCCAGATGAATCCTTTGCTGGAGGATATTATGAAATATATGTACCATGAGGCAATGTACTACTACGAACTAAAAGTATTCTGACACAAACAATCTGCACCACAGGGGATAAATAAAAAAATACTTATTGATTTAAATAGAACTTTTAACCCTTTGAATGCTAGAGCGGTCTCCATAGGTCTCTCTGACATTCAAGGGCTAAAACGTCCCATATAAATCAATGGGTGTTTGGGGAATATTTATTTGCCCCAGGATTGCTCCAGTTATGCTTAGTATCTTTATGTCTCCAAAACATCAAATAAGAGAACTGCAAAAAGAGTTACTTTTTAAGTTTAAGGCCCCAGTGAAGTCAAACTGCATTTGTTAAGTCACCAGTTATGAAAGGTACTGTACTTGACTTTGGTGTCTTACATGAAGGACTATCACCTAGTGAGAACACAACAAAGTTTAGCATACTGTATCTTTGCAGTGTTCATGCAGGACAAATAAATGCAGCAACAAAGGTCTTTATGGCAGTCATCAGCATTGTTTCAGTTTGCATTGCTTATTGGAACCTCCAATGAATGGCCAACCTAAGTGGCTACTACTCAAAAATATTGTCTGGACTTAATGTGGCTCTCAGACACACCATACCTGTGTCCAGATTGTCAGTGGAGAAAATGTGAGTGAAAGAACAGGGGCTGCTACAGTTCTGTGGCCCATGTGAAAGCACTATCTTATATAATAATTCGCTAATGTACGTTCGCAGTACAGACGGCTGTGTGCGTTGCAGTCATGCAGAGCACAGACTGCCCACGCTGCGGCTGATAACTGAGCGGGGCTCTCTGAATTTAGAGCGCCCCGCTCCATTTTCAGCCTCGGTGCGGGCAGTCTCTGCTGTGCATGACTGCACCGCGGCCGTTGCTACCTGTCACTGTGGCCCGCATACACGGGCTGTTCAACTAGTTGTAGCATAAAAGCCAAAGTAAACAATCTATAGAATGTGTTCAAATTGTCATGGTCAACAAGCTGTTGCTTGCTTCCTATCAGTTTGACCTTTTGAATAAAACAGTTACCAGCAGTAGACATATTCTTGTTTTAATTAGCAGGAACAGCCTATATAGGTTTTCATAAAAATAAGTTTACTACTCCTTCAATATTTACACCTGTACTTAAAATTAAAGAAAAAGAACCCCTCCAATGTGAAGCAGTAATGTAGAAAGGGGATTCTTATGTACTTGACTAAAAATCCTTTTGTCTTAGTCGATGTGGAACACAGAACCATGGGGTAAAGTTCCCACCTCCAGAGCACTTGATCAAAAAAGGTCTGGGAGGTAGAGAATCCCTCACATATCCACTTTACCCTGCACATAACCAGTTTTAATGTATACCAAAGAAGAAAGAAAAGAAACAGAAGTGGAGCAAGAAAGAGAACCCAAGAGGACCCCACTCTGCCAGATACTCAAACAGTAGGTTTTTCCTCTGTGTTTCACATGCTAAGAAAAAAGGATTTATCAGTAAGTACACAAAAATCCTCTTTTGTCTTATGTCCTATGTGGGACAAAGGAACCATGGGGATATACCAAAACAACCACCAAAATTCCAGGGAAGGAAAGAAAAAACACTCCAAGTGCAGACCAGTTCTAACTAAAATGAACTGGTATATCATGAATGTGGAGGAAAGGGGGTACCACACCCCTTGATACCGCCAACTCTGCATCAGAGCTAGCTCTTTGCTTAGTCTTTACAAAGAATGCCAACTCAGAACACACTTGGGTCTGCTCACTGCAAGCGTTCTGGCATTGGCTCAGGAAAGGGGGAGACAGAGTGGCTGTAGTGGGTAGCGTTACCGATTGGTAGACCAAAGGTTAAGCACAGGGAATACAATTATCCACCCATACAAAAAAGTTAATAAATTGCAATTATTAGAGAGTCATGTCACATAAACATAGGACAAAAAGTACAGGAAAACAGATTTAAAATATAAAAGCTACATACTTTTATTATTCTCTTTTTGATATACCAGCAAAGTCGTACAACATATTGGAAGGGGTTCCACTTAAAGGGATAGTAATACTTCATTTTAACTTTATTTTATTTTGTAGGCATTAAAAAAACATGAAGAATGATATAAGTCTTATCTCTCAACCCTTTATGGTTTAAGAGATATTCACAAGCAAAGTGTCCCCCTCCCGCCCCTTTTACTGCTCAGCCAAAGCAGAAGAAAGGTGCCCAGGTAGATTGTAGAGAGGGACAATCTTCAATTAAGATAATGGAAAAACCTGAAAAGCTTGTCAAGGGGGGCAGGGATTTCATTGTTTTCATAGGAATAAAAGTGTCCCCTGCTGTTATCTGTCCAGTCCATGGACTGCATTCCACATCTGAGAAGAGATTGTTTACAGTAGGTAAAAGGGGCGGGAGGGGGAAACTTTGCTTGTGAATATCTCATAAACCATAAATGTTTGAGATATAAGACTTATATCATTCTTCATGTTTTCTTAATGCCTACAAAATAAAATAAAGTTAAAACGAAGTATTACTATCCCTTTAATGACTCCATGGACATGAAATCTCCTGACAAAGCGCACAAGTGCACAATTCATAGGGGCCATTGTAAGGTAAATGGGGAGAGGGTTGGGATTAGGATCTATTTGTTCTCCTTTAAATCATGAGAACAGTAGTTTAGTTTTGTTATGTTATTTAATATATGGAGAGGGATTTATTCTGTCTTAACCATGATTTTTATATTTTAAGGGACAATATAGAGTTACAACATATGCAGTATGCATTCATATAAATGGGTATCTGGTACTTTATACTGTTAATAAAAACAAATCTACTTACATGGGAAATATATCAGCTGTAGAATCTGTTCAAACCTCAGGGTCGCATGTTCTAGTCCCAGCAGGGTCAACTCAGCCTTTCATCCTTCCAAGGTAGATCAAATGAGTACCATTAAATTGGGTAATAATATCTATACCCCAGGACATACTTGAAAATGAGAGACAATCTCAATGTATCTTTCCTGTAAAATACTTTGATATTATTATTATATGCTATAAGAAAAATGGTTTGTCTTTTGTTTAACATAGTGATTCTTCATCTTTTCTTGCTCAAGGCCCCTCTAACATACAGACTGATATTTTCATATTTTATTTTATTAAGGGTGTAATGAAGGGTAAAAATAAATGAATATGTAGTTAATATTAGGAGTCTCAATAGAATGATAATAACTAGCATATTGTGCATAAAAATGTCCATCAATGTACATCTGAAAGTCAACATTTATCATAGAGGCAAAGTAGAACCCTACGGTGTTGTCCACAGTACACCAAAGTGCCATGACACCTTGGTTGAGTAGAACTGGTTTTCAGTGCCAGATGGGTGTCCAATGCATTGCTTTGCAATGCATTGGACACCTCTCTGGCACTTAAAGGGTTAACTAAGTTATTTTCCTAGGTAGATTTCCTTTCATGCAGAAGTCGGAAAATCTGTATAATCTAATTTTCCATCTATGTTGAATTCTACTACTAGCTGTTTCAGTTTATCATCCTCTTGCTTGTTAGACCATATTTTAGGTAACCATGTGATTCACATCATATGCCTTGGCCTGAAAGACTGTCACATAGAATGGTAATTTGTGTAATTTAAAAGTCTCGCAGTAAGGCCTGGGAGAAATGGTTATTTTGAAGACCGGGGACAGGAAAATGATATACTAAGGCAGTGGTAGTCATTTATTGAATCTACAGCTGATGGGAGCTAAAACTCAGTTAGTTAGGGGTGAAGGGTAGTGTAATTCCCAACAACTGAGGTCCAGCAATTTACTACCCATTCACTAAGGTGAAATTAACGTGTCAATCCTTATGTTGCTCTATGGACTCTATGCAACAAAATTTCATCAAAGGAAAAACGAGGTTCCATGGAATAATGTAAACTTGCAGTTGTTGCCACTGGAGAGTTCATATATGGGCGTCCCAAGTTTTTTCAGTAATGGGTAAGATGATCAGAAAGCCATATGTGTGATAATCTTTTATCGATAAAAAAAATGAAAATAACCTATTGGCTATTTAAACATATAAATTTATTTTTTTAACAACACGGAAACATAGAATTTGACGGCAGATAAGAACCATTCAGTCCATCTAGTATACTTATTTTTTAAGTTAGTGACAATACTGATATTTAACAAACAACTGTTCCTGAACTGTATGGTACTGGCAGTCACTTAGGCCTAACTGGCTTACTGGTTCTTGTGTGCTACTTAATTAGTTTTTGTTGAAAATTTCAGGTGGGCCGCACCATAGGGTCAGGGGAGTCATATTTGGCCCACAGTCTGCATGTTGGATTCCCATGGTTTATATCATCCTTCTCTCACTTTATCTCACCTTTATGAATAACCCCGCAGCTGGATAGAGTCATTTTGCTCTCCCTTGCACAATACTCTATGTACGACTAATAACCAAACTAAACGATTATATCAAATCTGATCCAACCTCTATATTATTTGTTGGTATGTGTTCTATTAGCTCTTGTACTTGATTACACATGCATTTTAATTGACAATGCAGAGTCGTATTCTTATCAATATTTATTGGAACAATTTATTTACACTTGTACAAAATGGGTACACTTACCCTTCATTTTAAACAATTCCATTTGCTCTCCAAAACCAAAAGACAGCACAAATAACTTATGAAACTATACAAAAATTGTAAAAATTAAACAGTTGCAGAAATGACTATGCTAGAAAATTGCAAGTTATTGATCTGCATTTAAACTTGGTAATATCTTACCACTCATTCAGAAGAGGTGCCTGCTGAGCATCTATTCTGAGAGACTATGCTTCAGGTGAATTGATCAGTTCTAGATAAGCTTCCAATATGCCCCTTATTCTTTCTATTATTAGCACTGTAATGTAACAACCTCTAATGAATCAAGCCATTTCAATTTCAACAGCACATAAACGATGATCTTTGTCTGAAATATGTGGCAACTCATTGTGTTAGATTCATACCATAAAATTAGAAAACCAAGGAAATGTAGTATTTACTATATTTGTGACAACTAAAAATGCTTTTTTTTAATCTGCACCGTGCTCAAGAAACATTTCTCATAAAAGAAGCACAAATTAAAAAACAAATTACTCTTGTTAGATCTAAATGTTTTTCAGCAGGGTGAGGGAAGCATTTTTTTCCCTTTTCACTCCTTGTTTCCTGCGTACTGGAAGTGCTTCCAGCAGCCTGCTTATAAATGACACATTCAATATCATAAGTAACCAGGTATAGAAAATGGTGCATATGCATCAGTGAACGTTACAACATAACAGTGTTTCTTTTTTAAGAAATATTTCCTGAATGGGCCTGGATTCTATTGTTTTTAGTTTCAGTTTTCCCAAGAAACATTTTTAAGAACCCCTTGGATAAAAGCCAGTGATACATTTATCACCTTCAAAGGAATCTAGCTCCTAGTCCACTGTAAAAAAAAAAGAAATAATATGTAAAGGTGCTTTTGAAGATACCTCTGAAGTGATTTAGCATTTCCTATTAATTCTACTTTCTAAATTAATGCATCTACTGGGCACATACAAACGTGAAATGAAAAAAGGAAACAAAATGTTTAGAGATAGAATGTGACATAATGTTGTCAGATTGAATGGAAGAACAGTTTAATTTGAAGCCAGAGTTTGAAAGTGAACACATTTGATAAACACGTTTAACCCTTTGCATGCCAGAGGGTTCTGGCACCCAAAGGGTTAAGCAATGTTGAGCCCTACAGAGATCTTATTAGCCCTTTTGTAAATATTAGTCCATGTTACACAAGTAAACGTGTCCCTCTTCTCTATCATGTACTAATTGCTAATTAGAGTGTAAGTTCTTCAGGGCAGAGAATCCTTTGAAACTGCATGATTCACTTGGTTGCACTTATTCCCCTTTAATACAATGGCTGCACTTTACTCTGATGTTCTTCTTCCTGCCTGTAAAGTGCCGTGTACATGTATAGCAGTATATAATTAAAGGTACATATCTATGTACTCCTACACCAATGGCTTGTCATGACTATGACAGGCAAACCATACTGTAGGTCAACAGATGCTGTGGGAGTAGAACGCCCTTCAGCCTCAGCATGATGGGAATTGTAGTCCAACAACAGATGGAGAACTCCAGGGTACTCATCACTGGTGTAATTGTATATAATATTTTTCTTCACATAAAGCTTTGACCTGAAAAACTTTGAAACATGAACTCAGGTAAATTGAAGTGTGCTGAAATCTAGCATCACTTCAAGGATTAACAAATCAATCCTGACTAATATGCCTCAGTCTATCCAAAAGCTTATTTTTTATTATTAATTATATTACTAAACCTAATTCATGTAAAAGGCTGTTATTAGTAATAATGTGTGGTGAAAATTCCCTAAACTTGCATTAAAAAGCTAAAAATAAAGAATACAGTTTATAAATCAGTTCATGGGCTGCAATAAGCTCCAGTTGAGGTAACGTAAAGGTATGGGTTGCAAGAAGACAGTAATGGTATGCTATGGGAGCTAATTTATACCCATATGCACTAAGGCCCTTATGTAAAAACATGGGGCATTCTGTAGCAGATCAACAGAGCCATACAGGACAAATAAAGAGTCCCGAAATACCCTTGTATTTAAATGGGGCTTTTAACTCCTTAAATGCTATAAGTCTTCAGTGCTTTGCTTCACAATGCAGAGAAGACCTTTTAGCATTCAAGAAGTTAAGAACCTCATTTAAATCAAAGAAACAATATTATAGCAAGTAGAACCCTAAGCCTTTAGTTACCCACTCACTGAAATGGTGCATTAAATCAGAGGCAGGATGAATCTAACAAAATGTTTAAAACACAATATGTGGATGTGCAAAAGAAAATCATTTAGTTGATGTTAAGAAAAGACATTAAAACAAATTCATTCACAGATCACCTTCTATGGCAGTAAAAAATTAAGGTCCTGTTGCAGAAAGCTGAAGAAGAGTAATTCTATTGCAAGCCAACTTCACCATAGGGGACAATTACAAATTCCCAAATACTCATTGATGTAAATGGAAACATCTCTAGCATTCAAGGGGAGTTATGCACTAAGGGGTGATAAAGTGGAGGTGACTTCTCCAGTTCCTATGTTAATCTATAGAGCATATGCACTAAGATCTCCAAAGTTGGAGAAATCTTAGTGCATTGGCTCCATAGAATAATACACGAATAGGAAAAGCAATATCACTGGAGAAGTCATCTCCGCTTTATCACCTCTTTATCACGTCTTAGTGCATCTCCCCCATACAGTTAAAAGCTCCAATTACAGCAATGGGAAATTTTCTGTCGCCTTTTGTGCAGCTGGTTTGCTCCAGAATTGCCCCCCCTTTACTGAACATAGCCCTAAGAAGTTAACTGCCTCAAGTCTCTTTCCTACAGTGATATAGACTGAACAATGTGGATACCACAGGAATAATTTAACTGACTATTAAGAGTTAACACTTATGAAAATATATGTAGAGCTTTTACAGTTGAGTATAATAGGATACTCCCAGGTGCCTCATTCAAAGGTTATTATACAGAAAACTTGAGAGCCTGAGTTTAACATTTTTGTGGTCATACCACTTTACAGATGTGTTGTGGCTATAGCAAAGTGTCTGTGGCACAAGATAACACCACCATAAAATGATATGGCAAAAAAATATTAAACTATCTAAGAATTCTGTTTGCTCTGTAATAAGTTTTGAATGACACATCTCTTTGCAATGTTAATGCACTTGTTTTACCCAGCTGGAAAAACTCTATGCTTTATATATTTCTATTGTAAGCGTTTAATACCCTTTTTAATGACTTGTATGGTTTAGTCCTTTTGCCACTTATGAGCTAAGATTGGTTTACTGCCTATGGAATGTTTTTTGTTTGTTTTCTTTGTTTTATATATGTTTGTATTGAGCATTATTTCATGTTGAGACTTAAAAGTAAGCAAAATGATGTAATTTCAACAGAAGAGTAACATGCATGAAAAAAAAATAGAATTCCTGAATGTGACATATTGAGCATAACATGCCCCTTATAGTGTACAGTTTATCCCCTAGATGCTAGATATGCGTTGTATGCATTGCTTTGCAATCTGCCGTCAATGTTCCTAGCATTCAAGGGATTAAAGCCACAGCAAAATATTATAAACTGTTAGAAAACATTGGTTTCAGAAGTGGTAAAGACACATGCTTTTGTAATTCAATCACAAAATGAAATATTTTTCTTAACGTCACCTTGAATAAAATTCACTTATCTTAAAATCAAAACGATTGATGTTTCTGAAACATGATAAACGCTATAGTAGCATAACTTTTTATATTTAATAACCACCATGAATCCAATTCAAACCTGTACCTATACACATTAAAGCAAGTCAGGATTCTGTAAATACAATGCTCAAGATCTTAATTCAAATACTTTACAGACAGACACCATTTTACCTAAGAAACAATCCTATCTGCCATAAATACACATAGAATTACAATCCCTCTCAAGTGGAGGATATATGGGAGGAAAAAAACACATCTTGAGTTTTAATTCTAAGTCACTGCAAAAACCTTGCATTTGACATATGTGTGTATTTCTTCTGTTCAATGTGCAAAACCAGAAATGCTTGTAATTGTCTACACTTAAAGGAATAGTATTGTTTTATTATGAAAAAAATATATATATAAGTTTCTATACATTTCCTGTTGAGTAAAACAAGTGGACTCCAATTGCTAGGCTGTAATGTGTTTGCAGCGCAAATGTTTCTTTATAAATAAACTGCAATTTGTGGTCTAGTCACCAGGTGGCAATGTTGGTATTGATGTCTATGGACAACTTAGGTTAGGTTCACATAGGTCAACCAAAAAGTATGCATAAACAGCAACAGAATATGCTATTTTATGATCTGGTCACTAGGTCTGAGTAGTAATAACTTCTCAGTTAAGCCTCTCTTAGCAGTGGGAGTACACTTATTATATTTAACACAAAAAGTAAATATAAAATGTATTTTTCATAATAAAACATAAGTATTCTTTAACTCTTTGTTCTTAACCCCTACACCGCTCCTGGCAGTAAAAAAAAAAAAAAATACAATAAAATTAAACCAAACCATAAAAGGGAAGGTTTCAAATCAATGGCAATGAATGGAAGAATTACTCTGCAATTCGAAATAAAGAATTAAGTGTTCCAAAAAACTGAAACAGAGGTAGAAAGTGTATAATGTTTTTCCTGACATTCTTTTTTTTTTTTCTTTTCATAATATAACTGTAATGTAGTATGTGTTTGCAACAGTCTTTAAACTGGCTAAAAACAAATATAAGATTGCACAGTGTGGTCATAATATGCCTAATGCTATTTGTAGTCCTACGGGATGTAGGGAAACAAAAGGTGCTTGTTGTGCTGTACCTCAAATCTCTACACTAGCTTCTCATTCCCTTGAACTGGTACCTAACATGGATTTAAACACAGTTGATTTCACACTCAGCCTAGTGCTTATGTTATAGGAAACATACGAAAACATATGTTAGCTGGATTTTTCTGTTGAGTGAAACAATAGTACAAACACTTCTGGAAGATTTTTCATTCAAAATGTATTACAACTTAAACTTGTCTTTTTTACATTAAAGGGATAGTAATAGATAATTTCCAAAGCAGCACAGTTTGTTCATCATGATGAACAGTATTGCCTGCTGCTTCTCCTATTGTCTACCAATGTACAATTACGCTGTTATTTTATGAAGAAGTTTACCCTTCCCGCCCCTTTCCTGATGTCAGCATTTCATTCTGAGATCACACGGTGGATCACAACGAGGGACAATCTTCAGTTAGTTTTGGAAAACCTGCCTTCCTTTCACAAGGAGGGCAAGTTTTTCCTTATACTGAGTGAGAGGGAAGATTTCCCTTGTTGTGATTTGTCCTGTCAAGCAAATGGAGTTCAGATCTAAGGCGAGGGGGTATTAGGGCAGGGATTAGGGAGGAGGAGGTAAACTACTGCATAAAATAACAGAGCAATTGTACAGTTGTGGACAGTAAGAGCAGCAGCTGGCAGTACTATTCCTTTTGATGAACAAACTGCTCTACTTTTTAAATGATCCATTACTATCCCTTTAAACTACAGTTTTCTCTTGTTGTCAGCTTTTGGGGCTGTTGCTGTGACTTACTATGGAGAGCTATAGTCTATGGGCCTCATGTATAAAGGCAAAGGCAATTCTGGGGCAAATGAACTACGTATTCCAACTGAATTAAACTGAGATTTTAATCCCTTAAATGATAGAGAGGTCTCCAATGCATTGAGACCTCTGTAGCACTCAAGGGGTTAAAAAGATCCATTTAAATCAACAGAAATTTTGATTAGTCCCCTATGATGCAGTTGATTTACCTCACAACTGTCCCCCTTTGCCTTCATCCATAAGGCCCTGTCTTTTCCATACAACACATTTTTTCTTTTGTACACTAGTTGGCACTGTTTCTAACCGTTTCATACATAAAAGAAAATATAAGTTTAAGATGAAATATTTTTGAATGAATAATCTTCCAATAGTGTGAAGAACCTTGTTTTAAGCAGCAGAAAAAATCAACAGCAAAAACTATAACATATTTTTATTTAAAAAGTTTTACTCATCCTTTAACTAATATCATGAAATGTTTCTATTCAGACATGCCTGCTCAGAAGTACACACAATGTGTTTTTTTGTTTTTTTACCGTTCTTACTAATATCTAGCGTGAGCAACAAACTGCAATTTAGAAATGTAACCATTATTTCACAGTGGGCTTTAATTCTTCAGTTTGTCTACTATACTATATACTGTGCACCTTCAACAGATTATCATGTTGAAAATGTTCTAATGAAAGACATAAAAGAAGGAGGCACTTAAGCCCTCTGGATCAGAAAACATTATATAAAAGAAACCCTCAGGACATATCTTTATAAAATAGTTCCAAGGGTGGTAATCTTTTTTTTCTATGTAATGTATATGGATTTAGGATGATCGCTAATATGTCATATTCCTTCAAAAGTGTAATTGCTCCTAACCCTATGCCACTCAAAGGGCTGTATTCAGGAAACAAAACATGAGTAGATCTGGAATGACTGCACCACAGGGAAAAATAACATTTACAAAATTCCCACTGATTTAACCCTTTGCCTTGCAATGCGTTCCGTACCCCTCTGGCACTCAAAGGGTTAAACCTCTGAATGCCACAGGGATATCCAACGCATTGATGGATACCCCTCTGGCACTCATAGGGTTAAATGGAGATTTCAACCCCTTGAATGCTAAAGAGGCTTCCAACTTGACACCACTCTAGAATTCAAGGGATAAAAATCCCCATTTAAAGGGGACGTGAAGATTTATGTAATGAAAAAATATATTCTTATGCTGCTTTTATGGCTGATTAAAATAATGGGACTTCTGCTGCCGAGAGATTTTTTATTCAAAAGTTTATATAGTTCTAACGTCTTTTTAAATTAAAGCGGAACTTTCATCAGATTAATAGTGAGCCCCAAATCATAATTACATTAGCGATATGCATGGACGTAGTTGTATTTTCAAGAATAATTACTGCATTAGAGAAAAATAGACTTTTTTAGAAAGACAGGCAGTGGGGAACAGCGCAGACATCTTGCGGCATCTTTGAGTCTGCTATGTCTGTCCCCTTCAACTCCACGATTAGTTGAATGTGGAAGGGACTGACAGTGCAGGAGAAGCAGGCGCCTATTGCCTGTCATGCCTGCCTGCATAAAAAGGTCTATTTTTCTGTAATGCAGCAATTATTTTTGAAAACACAACTATATCTATGCATATCGCTAATGTAATTATGATTTGGGGCTCAATATGAATCTGATGAAAATTTGGCTTTAAATTACAATTTTAAGTGGTAGTCACTAGGTGGTGCTGTTCATATCACTAATTTTGCAAGCAGGGGTTGGCAATTATTTATCCTGGGGGCCACAAAACCCCATCCTAACACTCCTGTCCCATTAGTAACCCCCCTTCCTAAATGAGATGAGATAGAAAATGACAGGGTTAGATCAGTCTTTTCCTTGGCTACTGATTACACAACTGTATCAGATCTAGCTCTCTCTGCTCTGCTAGAATGATACATTGTATAATACTTAGGCATTGTAGTCAAATGTATCATTATACCCTCTGAAGAAAAAGGTGATAGTGTTGTTTTCTCAGCAAAGCTGAACTAATGTTTATGTACAACCAGCCATACCTAAGTGCCACATTACATTAACCCACAGGCCGTACACTACCCACCCTGATGTAAAGCCATTAGTGACTCAATTGGTTAAATGCATGAATTTGCCAGTGCAGGTCCACTGGTGTCAGTCTCTTATGGCAAATGGCTGTACTTATGGATATGCACTACAGAATATAACCACTGCAGTACATAAAGATGGACTCACTTTGCTGGAATTGGACTTTAAGGCCAGCAAACTCTGCATGTCAGCCCCATAGCATGCACAGGAAAATAGTATACAAATATGCCATTTCCTCTACGTATTGCTTAGAACATTGATCTAAACAAGGCGTAGAAGGAAGGACTGCCCCAAACACCCAAAGACTGCCCCATTGTCCTTTCTTGGCACAAGTGGTGTTAAGGGGAGGAAGTCTGATGTACATAGCTTAGTACCTTGACTTTAGGCAGGCGCAAGGACTTAAAATTGGGATTTACCATGGAATCACTACTGTACATTCTCATAATGTGCAGTATAAATAAAAGTATGCCTTTTCACCACCAGCTGGCACCATTACTAACAGTGTGAGCTGTTGAAGGAAAATCTCCCGGCAGTGTGTGTGCCCTATTTTACTTGGCAAGAGAAGCCCCTTAGCCCCTTTTCACACTTTTGTCCAGTAAAGCCATTACAACTTTATACATCCCCTATGATGCAGTTGGATTGCTCCAGAATTCATATATTTTGCTTTCTGCATACGCCTTTAATTATGGCTTTGACATTACTGAATAAATAAATGTAAACATTATCCATGTTCCTTTTACAGTGATCTCCTCATGGGACGGCTGCTTGTTTAAAAGCAGATGAGAGAAAGCTGACCAACTCTACTCTTCATCAGAGAGAGAAGTAGAGAATATATATGAATGTTTGCCAAAATGGACTTACCTGCCTGTTCATTTGAGCACAAGCAGCATATAGTAAGTTTGGAGTGCTTAGTCTGATTGTGGTATCAGGAAGGGATCCATATTTTATGTACAAATGCATTACATTTTCAGGAAGGGTTCCATCTGTTATGTACAAATGCATTAATTTTTTTGTAAACTGCCTGTGTGGCCAAATGCTGCATAGTTAACCCCTTATAACTGGGAAGGCCTATAACACTATTGGTAGTGCACTGACAACCTCCCCAGTATGGAACAAATTTACATGTATAGGCGTTGTGTGAAATTCTCACTGGAAACATAAGGTGCAAAAAAGTCTGTATTCAGTTTGGTGCCCTTAGCTACCAAATGAAGTTATGTAAACGTGAATTTAATCATCTTATTAAGAACCTAAATGACACAAAGGTGAGGCATTTAAAACAATGACACTGTCTTCAAATGTATCTTTGCACTGTTGGACTATATCTCTCTTTGAAGGTGTGTGATACTGTACTGGATGCAGTGACTGATCAACTGCAAGGGTAGTCAAGCAAAGGTGCAGTATTGTTCTACAGAGTAGATTCCTTGCAAGTTTTCACTGCTCAGACTCAGAGTAGCATTGCTTGGTGTCTGTCAAAAGCTATGCCAAACATTCTGGTTTTGCAAAAAAACTGCTTGTCATTGCTATGTCCACAATAAAACATACACAGCAATATAAAAGTACATCGATGATCTTCAAATATCATTTTAAGTTTATAGGGTAAAGGCATATCATTTTATTCCATGTCTCTCCCTCATTGCATTTGATTCCATAGGTAGATGCAGTCAAATCTGATAGCAATGAAAAACTGCCCGAAAGCTGATTAGGGCACGGAAATGTACCTTAAATAGGAACAGGAGTACTTTGAATATTAAAAATTATAGTGAGCATTGCATCACCCTTAGCAACTCTCGATCCCCACTTAGACTGTTGACTTTGGCTACAAAAGTGAGAGACAGGGTAACCAAATGTTCATCTTCTAAGCCTTATAGTCCTGAATTTGCTTCATGTCCTCTATTCCTCATATTCTCTAGTCCCTGAAAAACAGAGAGTGGTGCGAGTCCTATAAAATGCACCTTATAAATTTCATCACAATCAAATGGTGACTTTCAAGGTCCATAGCAGTGGGAGACTAATATTCCATTAACCATAAAACATAGATCCAAGACACTGCAAGACATGAATCCATTAGAAACCATTTTTCCTTAGTACAGGTATCACTAAATTAACTTCTTTAATAAGATGTATACGTTCCAAGTCACATATCATCTGTTTTCATCTTATATGTAAAAAGAGTATTCCCTTATATATATGTATGTTGTAAATGTTCACAAAAGTGTAATCCTTTTCACAAATTTAAAGCTAATCCATTGTGGTTTCTATTTCATTAACACATATTCATGCCAGAGCAAGCACAGAAGATCTTACAGTCAAAACTGTGATGGTACAGATCACACCACTACAAAAAAAATATCTAAAGTTGTGTGCCACTGAAAAAATTGGGCAGCAGTTTCCATTAAATACACTGCTGCAAAAGCATGAATGTTAAACTGCTACATTTCCTCTGAAAAGATGCAAGAAAGTGATATGTACAGCAGCTTAGATTTTCTGTGTTAACCGCTTTGTTACTCAGAATTTGTACTCAGATGAAACTTGAATTGGACCTTTTAGACCTTTTAATCATGCTGGGATGGAAATCAGTGTGGCGGCGTGCATGCTTGGTCAAGTGGTCGCTCCTCATGAACCTTTTCTCACAAAGGGGACACCGGAACTGCTTCTCTCCCGTGTGGGTCCTGTAGTGGCGGGTCAGCTCATCGGAACGAGAGAACTTTTTAAGGCAGTCAGGCCACGTACATGGAAAAGGACGTTCACCTAAGGGGGTAAAAAAAAATTACCTAAAAAAGAGAAAAGAAAACAGAACCAACTAGAAGGATATGAAATCTTTGTAAATTGCATATTCTCTACTGTTTATCTCTTCTGTCTCCTCTACAGCTTCCAAGAGATCAAGGTCACCTTGTCCTTTATGTTACAGAAAATAGCCATCAGTGCTCAGAAAAACATTACATTATTTTTTTAAACACAATTCTGCTGAAGATGGACAGAAGTTATGACTATGTTAGGATTATTAACCCCTTGAGGACCAGAGAGGCATACTTTTCAAGGCTTTGTGCACTCTGGTCATAAATGGGTTAAAGGAATAATGTTAAACACAACTTTCCATTAATTGGAAGAGTATGTGTAACAATCATATTGTGCCTTGCGTAGTAGAGTGGAGCTGAGTACAGTTTTCAGGACATAAGAGCAAATAAAGAGGTGATAAAATGGAGATATCTTTTTCCAGTGATATTCCTTCTCCAGTTCCTATGTTATTCTATGAAGCCTATGCACGAAGATTTCTGCAGCTTTGGAGATCTTAGTGCATAGGGTCTATAGAATAACATAGGAACTGGAGAAGTAATATTGCTAGAGAAGTTAATCTCCACATTCCCACCTCTTTCTCACACCTTAGTTCATAACCCCAAATCAGTGGCTTGGTTATTGTAATTAAGCTTAATGAGGGATACCTGAAAACCTGTTCAAAAGAAAAGTGGAGGAGTTCTAGAGCAAACAATTGGCACTATAGGGGAGTACTAAATATTCCCATTGACTTAAATGTGGACTTTAACCCCTTAAATGTTAGCAAAGCTTTGGAGACCTCTCAAGTAGTTAATGGTTTAAAATGTGAGAGTATAAGTGGTGTCCGCACACTACATCAATTTAAGCTCTACAGAGCATTTTTATTTAAATAAATTGATATATAAAACACAATGTTTCGGGGGACATGCCCCTTCATCAGGTGTAGGGTTAAAATGTGGTCCTTAACCCTTTCAGTGCAAGAGGGGTACGCAATGCATTGCTTAGCAATGCTTTGCTTACCTCTCTGGCACTAAAAGGGTAAACTGCTGGCCGTGCAGAGCTGCTTGCTCTTGACATGTCTCATATCCTATATAATAATTTGCTAGGATGTTTGTCACAATGCAGTCATGCTCAGAAGAGACTGCATCGTGTGGAGCAGTGAGGCAGTGGCCTCTTAACCCTTTGAGTGTCAAAGGTGTACGTACCCCTCTGGCACTCAAAGGGTTAACATTACTCGGACCTTGGCCGTGTACACAGGCTTTTACACTAGTATTGGCATAATTTAGTGTTGGATAGATTAAGCTCACTAGGTGAAGAGAAACTGGTGTTCCACATATAAATGCCTCGACTTGTACTTAATATATTAAAATAAACTCTAAAATAAGCATATAGGCTAACATAATCCACATTTCAGTGCTTAATTACACACCATGTTTTGGTTCTGCAGCACTCAATTTTTTTTTACTAAAGATTTTTTTTAACATAAGAAACTTATTTTATTGCCACATAATAAAATACAGGCTACGGATTCACAGAGAAGATGTATTATCTAATGTATTTCGCATGCCTGCAATTAACCCCTTAACAACAATTTGATCCAGGGGTTGGCTGCAGTTAAGGACCCCAAAGCTTTTTTTTAAATTTTCGCAATTAATTCTGGGATGGCAGAGCGACATGCTGTCTCGCGGCCACCCCAGAATTCGATGTTGTGCCAGGACCATTACCGGACCTTAACACACATCCACCGCTGCCAGTCCTGGCAAGTCACCGGTCCTTAAGGTGTTAAATGAGCAGATGCATGAAGGGGGGATTTTATGGCAATATATGGACACACTTTGCCATTTGCACTAAGATTTAGCTATGAAAGAGGAAGGGGGAGACTTTAATCATTAGCATGTAGGTTTTGCAAAATGCTGGAGATCTGTTAAGGATGGGAAATAGGGGATCAGAGAGGATAAGCCTAGACTTCAGCACCAAGAACACCACTGACCTTACCTAATTCCTCTGAGTGCTATAGAGATGTTCACTACACACCCCTGTGGCACTGAAAGGGGTAGAACAGTATTATACCAGTGAGATAGCTTAGTTACTTAATACACCAGCTGTGGAATCAGTTCAAATCTCAGGGTCACAGGTTCTAGTCCTGGCAAGGTCAGCTCAGCCTTTCACCCTTCAAAGACAGATACAATGAGTACCCAGGACATACTTGAAATAACAATCTCAATGTATTCTTCCTGGTAAAATGATTTCAGAAAAAAAGTCAATTGACCAACTTCACAATTGATACAGAAACTGAAAGAACTGGCAGAGAAGCCATCACTTATAACAGCTTCACTGTCAGTTCTGTATTTACAGCTGATTGGCTGTTTCTAGTCCTCAGTGGACTATCAGACAGTCATGTCAATAGAGTACTTGCAGGACAACTGAGTGCCCTGCAAGTACTCTGTTTACATGAATCAACTGATCAGCAGATAGTCTGCTGACAAGGACTAGAAACAGCTGATTTGAAGCTGCTTTTAGTTTCATCATTCTTATTGGCTTTGTAGGTGGGAGTGACATCACTGCAGCCAACATGGATGTTCACCTGCTTTCCAAAGCTCACAGCACCAATTATGTGTAGAATGAGCCCCAGGGAAGACCTGTACACTAAGGATTGTGCATTTATAATGCTGCTTCTTACAGAGGTGAGTGTAACAGCGATTTACAAGTGAAACACAGTTTTACACTGCTTTTTAAAACATTTTATTTGCCTTTTAATTAATGGCCTGCTTGGACACTACAGGACTAGAGTATGAATCCCTGTGCCTTATATGAGAGAGTATTTTCTAACATTCACAGATGTATAAGTAAACATTTCCACATCTTAGAAAGAGTTAAAGTGATAGTAATATTTCACAAAAAATCAGCTCTGATTAATCTTCATTGTATTTGAGCCATGGAGAATTATTTCAATACTGTCAGAGTTGTAGTTCAAGAGTAACTGAATGATAAAGTATCCCCCTCCCGCCCCTTTTACCTAGTGTAAGCTACCACCGCTCAGATGTGGAATCTGGTCCTGGGACCAGACAGCTCACAGCAAGGGACAATCTTTTTACTGTGAGCATAAGGAACACCCTGCCCCCTTGACAGGTTTTTCCTTATGCTCAATGAATATTGTCCCTTACTGCAATCCATCCGGACAGTCTTGCTGCTCTAAGGTGAGCAGTGTTACATCAGTAAAAGGGGAGGGGATACTGTATAATTCAATTACTCTTGAACTACAACTCAGACAGTATTGAAATAATGTCTCCACGGCCCAAATACTATGAAGATTAATTGGTGCTGCTTTTTTGTGAAGAATTACTATCCCTTTAAGAGGAAATATACTTAAAATAAATCCCCTCCCCAGCCTAACTTTCATACCATAGGTTGGACATTTCAAGTGGTCCTGTCATTGCCCCTTCCATTAAAATGAGTCTTCCTCATTAATTATAGAGGGCCTGTTGCATCCTTCATGTTGCCGGAAATCCCTACTCATTCCTTCCCCTACAAAGTGGGGAGATGACCTTTGTAGATGCATAAGTCATCCACCATGGAGGATGAGCAGGGCACTGTGGAGCTGAAGAGGAAGACTAATTTGGATGGAATGAGGAACGGGGCAACTAAGCATATCATACAAGGTATGTTTAATGGGTGTCTTATTTAGGGAACATTTGCCCTTTAAGATAAAACTGTCACTAAATAAGAATCACAAGGAACTAGCTCGCTCAAGTGTGCAACAGGATTTTTCTTTGGATGCAATGGACGGCCAAGTAGTCATCACATGACTCTCTTCATGATCATGCTGGTTAAATTGTTGAATGGAATGCTAGTTATTCAAAAGAGTCACCATTGTTACTGTGCAAAAAGAAATACTACATGGGATTAATGACCTCAGTTTTCCTGCGTCACACACATTGGGAAATATGCTGGGGTAAACCATTTGCAACATCATCATAAAGTAATAATTGACACTTATTTAAATATGATTTTTAAACCCTTGAATGCTAGAGAGGTCTCCAATACAAAATGCATACACCCTCACAAAGGAAACTGGAGCTATTCCAGGGGACAAAGACAAATTTGCATTATCTACACAGGGCTTCCAATCCCCTGAATACAAGAGAGGCCTCTAAGGCATTGGTTCACCTTGCTTTGGAGACCTCTCTAGCATTCAATGGACTAATAAAAGCCCCATTTAAAGGGATTGTAATACTTAAAATTAAAAAATACATATGTTGTAGGGTTTATCCACCTGAGTAAAACAAGGGTACTCCCACTTCAGAAAGGTTTTTTATTCAAAAGTTAAAACAGCCCAAACTTGCATTTTTTAGATGCTGTATCACAGTGGCCTGAAATTGTACAGTGGCGCTGTTGCTACATCATCCTATGGAGATTTATTGTAGACTGACCAGAACTGTCCATAGGATGGTGTAGCAACATTGCCACTGTACAATATCAGGTCACTGTAATACTGCATCTAAAAAATGCAAGTTTGGGCTGTTTTAACTTTTGAATAAAACACCTTTCTGAAGTGGGAGTACCCTTGTTTTACTCAAGGAGATAAATACTTGACAGATCAGGTAGGTCTGATAAAGACTAACTTATTTGGTAGCAGGAAAGCTATAAAATTACTAGGGTATGAGGAGAAGGTTGAACTTGATGGACTTGTGTCTTTATTCAACCTAATTTACTATGTTACTATGTAAATCAATTGGTATTTAGGGAATCCTTACTTCTCCCTTATGGTGAACTTGGTTTGCTCCATAATATGCACTCAAAGGGTTAATTGGCCCACAATCTGTTTCTAAAAATCCTAGGAAATGTGATGTTTGACATGACTAATTGTCAGTAATTTTATAGTCGAAACATATTCCTACTTTTAGGTTTGCACATTAATCAGGAAAAATGGTAGGTTCCCCAGAGACCTAGGGCTTGGGCACACCATAATTAGTTAGTAATTTATTACATAGCTAATTCACACCATTTCAACTTATATGAATAAAAAAAATGTTTAAATCAAACTGCAGTTCTCTACTGTGTTCTCTATGTGATACTATTCCTATCACATACTATGGAGAACAATAGTCTATGACTCAAGGGAGGTTATTCACTAAGAGGTGATAAAGTGGAATGACTTCTCCAGTAATATCACTTCTCCAGTTCCTATGCTATTCTATGGAGCCTATGCACTAAGATCTCCAGAGCTGGAAAAATCGTAGTGCATTGGCTCCATAGAATAACACAGGAATTGGAGAATAGATATCACTGGAGAACTAATCTCCACTTTATCACCTCTTTATCACACCTCAATGAATAACCCCCAAGCTCTCCCAAAAATGCATGATAAAGAAATGCATTTTAAACACCAGATTGCACTGTTTCTAATCCTATTATTCAAAAAATAAATTGAACTGTAATAATTTTTAGTGTTGAGCGAGCATGCTCGGCCGATGCTCGGATCGGCTCGAGCATCGCTCTGCTCGGCACATGGCGGTACTCGTACGAGTACCGCATGTGCTCGCCCGCCATGTTCGGGTCTCCTCCCCGCACGTTTTGCGGCTGCTGCGCAGCCAATAAACGTGCAGGGAGGCTCTGACATCGGTGTAATGCCAGCAGCCATGTTGGCTGCTGGCATTACACTGATTGGCTGGCCAGAACCCGTGGTCAGGTGCTGTATAGCACCTGACCATCGAGTTCGGCTCAGTCTGAGCCAGGGAGAGCTGAGGATAGGAAGGGAAAGGCAGTGTAGGGAGGAAAAAAACAAAAATTGTGAAAAAAAAAGAACCAAAAGTCCTTTTTAGGACTACTGTGTGTGGGGGCAGCAGGTTATTTGGTGTGGGGGGAAAAAAACAAAAAAAAAAAAAAAAAAATATATATATTCTGTTTAGTGTGCAAAGTTGCAGATTAGAGCACATTCTGTTTAGTGTGCACAGTTGCAGATTAGAGCACATTCTGTTTAGTGTGCAAAGTTGCAGATTAGAGCACATTCTGTTTAGTGTGCAAAGTTGCAGATTAGAGCACATTCTGTTTAGTGTGCAAAGTTGCAGATTAGAGCACATTCTGTTAAGTCTTCAAACTAAAATATCAAAGTCACGTATTCCATTCAGTGTGCGTCGCCGCAGTTTAGCAGCACATTCTGAGTACTGTGCAGAGTTGCAGAATAGGAAGAAATACTGTTAAGTCTTCAAACTAAAATATCAAAGTCACATATTCCATTCAGTGTGCTTCGCCGCAGTGTAGCAGCACATTCTGTGTACTGTGCAGAGTTGCAGAATAGGAAGAAATACTGTTAAGTCTTCAAACTAAAATATCAAAGTCACATATTCCATTCAGTGTGCTTCGCCGCAGTTTAGCAGCACATTCTGTGTACTGTGCAGAGTTGCAGAATAGGAAGAAATACTGTTAAGTCTTCAAACTAAAATATCAAAGTCACATATTCCATTCAGTGTGCTTCGCCGCAGTGTAGCAGCACATTCTGTGTACTGTGCAGAGTTGCAGAATAGGAAGAAATACTGTTAAGTCTTCAAACTAAAATATCAAAGTCACATATTCCATTCAGTGTCTTTCACCGCCGTTTAACAGCCTATTCTGTGTACTCTGCAGAGTTGCAGAATTATAAGAAATACTGTTAAGTTTTCAAACTCAAATATTAAAGTCACATATTCCATTCAGTGTCTTTCACCGCCGTTTAACAGCCTATTCTGTGTACTCTGTACAGTTCCAGAATTATAAGAAATACTGTTAAGTTTTCAAACTCAAATATTAAAGTCACATATTCCATTCAGTGTCTTTCACCGCCGTTTAACAGCCTATTCTGTGTACTCTGTACAGTTCCAGAATTATAAGAAATACTGTTAAGTTTTCAAACTCAAATATTAAAGTCACATATTCCATTCAGTGTGTTTCAACGCCGTTTAACAGCCTATTCTGTGTACTCTGCAGAGTTGCAGAATTATAAGAAATACTGTTAAGTTTTCAAACTCAAATATTAAAGTCACATATTCCATTCAGTGTCTTTCACCGCCGTTTAACAGCCTATTCTGTGTACTCTGTACAGTTCCAGAATTATAAGAAATACTGTTAAGTTTTCAAACTCAAATATTAAAGTCACATATTCCATTCAGTGTGTTTCAACGCCGTTTAACAGCCTATTCTGTGTACTCTGCAGAGTTGCAGAATAGTAAGAAATACTGTTAAGTTTTCAAACTCAAATATTAAAGTCACATATTCCATTCAGTGTCTTTCACCGCCGTTTAACAGCCTATTCTGTGTACTCTGTACAGTTCCAGAATTATAAGAAATACTGTTAAGTTTTCAAACTCAAATATTAAAGTCACATATTCCATTCAGTGTCTTTCACCGCCGTTTAACAGCCTATTCTGTGTACTCTGTACAGTTCCAGAATTATAAGAAATACTGTTAAGTTTTCAAACTCAAATATTAAAGTCACATATTCCATTCAGTGTGTTTCAACGCCGTTTAACAGCCTATTCTGTGTACTCTGCAGAGTTGCAGAATTATAAGAAATACTGTTAAGTTTTCAAACTCAAATATTAAAGTCACATATTCCATTCAGTGTGTGTCACCGCAGTTTAGCAGCCTATTCTGTGTACTCTGCAGAGTTGCAGAATAGTAAGAAATACTGTTAATTTTTCAAACTCAAATATTAAAGTCACATATTCCATTCAGTGTCTTTCACCGCCGTTTAACAGCCTATTCTGTGTACTCTGTACAGTTCCAGAATTATAAGAAATACTGTTAAGTTTTCAAACTCAAATATTAAAGTCACATATTCCATTCAGTGTCTTTCACCGCCGTTTAACAGCCTATTCTGTGTACTCTGCAGAGTTGCAGAATTATAAGAAATACTGTTAAGTTTTCAAACTCAAATATTAAAGTCACATATTCCATTCAGTGTGTGTCACCGCAGTTTAGCAGCCTATTCTGTGTACTCTGCAGAGTTGCAGAATAGTAAGAAATACTGTTAATTTTTCAAACTCAAATATTAAAGTCACTTATTCCATTCAGTGTGTGTCACCGCAGTTTAGCAGCCTATTCTGTGTACTCTGCAGAGTTGCAGAATAGTAAGAAATACTGTTAAGTTTTCAAACTCAAATATTAAAGTCACATATTCCATTCAGTGTCTTTCACCGCCGTTTAACAGCCTATTCTGTGTACTCTGTACAGTTCCAGAATTATAAGAAATACTGTTAAGTTTTCAAACTCAAATATTAAAGTCACATATTCCATTCAGTGTCTTTCACCGCCGTTTAACAGCCTATTCTGTGTACTCTGTACAGTTCCAGAATTATAAGAAATACTGTTAAGTTTTCAAACTCAAATATTAAAGTCACATATTCCATTCAGTGTGTGTCACCGCAGTTTAGCAGCCTATTCTGTGTACTCTGCAGAGTTGCAGAATAGTAAGAAATACTGTTAATTTTTCAAACTCAAATATTAAAGTCACTTATTCCATTCAGTGTGTGTCACCGCAGTTTAGCAGCCTATTCTGTGTACTCTGCAGAGTTGCAGAATAGTAAGAAATACTGTTAAGTTTTCAAACTCATATATATTAAAGTCATATATATCGTGTAAGATGAAGAAGGCGGGTAAAAAGGGACGGGGAAGTGGACGTGATCCTGAAAGTTCAGGGCGCGGGTCAGGACGCGGAGAAACTGTGCCTGGTGCCAGAGCACAAGAAAGAAAGACATCCACCATACCTAGCTTCATGTCTGATTTCACAGGGCGTCGCAGGACATCACTCTCGAGGTCCGACCAGTGCGAACAGGTGGTCGGTTGGATGACAGCTGATACTGCTTCCAGTCGGTTAAGCACCACCCTGTCTTCCACCAAGTCCACTCTCAGTAGCCAAGAGTCTGGTCAACATAATCCTCACTCTGATCATCCTTCCTCCCACCATACACGGTCTGGTCAAAGAAGTGATCCCACACTGGGATATAGTGATGAGCTCGTCTCATCACCAATCCTTCATTTGACCCTCTCTCCAAGCACGCTTGCAGAGGAACATGACATCTTGTGCCCTGATTCACAACCTCTAGAGGCTACCCAATCACAAGAAGATGACAGATGTGAACGGCATTTAAGGTCAAAGGAAGTAGTGGATGATGATGATGATGATGATGAGACACAGTTGCCATTAAATCAACCACTATTTCCGTCTCAAGACCTTGTTGAGGAGAATGTTATACAGTTGTCAATGACTGAGTATGTGGTGGGATCAAGACTTGAGGAGGATGATCAGAGTGAGGAAGTGGAGGAGGACTTGGTGGACGATGAGGTGACTGACCCCACCTGGGAAGGTGTAGAGCCGAGCGATGACAGCAGTCCTGAGGGTGAGCCATCTGCAGCACCGCAACAGGCTGGAAGAGGCAGTGGTGTGGCTACAGAAAGAAGGCGGACCGCACCAAACCGGCCCGCAAATGTTCCACGGAGCACCCCCTTGCGTAAATCTACCTTGCCAAGGGGTAGGTGTTCCGCGGTATGGCGTTTTTTTAAGGAAAGTGCGGACGACAAAAGAATTGTAGTTTGCAACCTGTGCCACACCAGAATGAGCCGAGGCATGAACACTAGAAACCTCACCACCACCAGCATGATCCGACACATGGCATCCAAGCACCGTAGTAAGTGGGAGGAACGCCTGGATCGCCCATCTGTGTCTGCAGGCCACACCACTGCCTCCTCTTCCCCTGTTTTCGGTGCCGGCCAATCGCCTGTCGAAGGCGCAGGCCCGCATACCTCCCGCCCTGCACCTGTAGCATCTGAAGCACCATCAGCGACCACATCCACTTCCCTGTCCCAGCACAGCGTCCAAATGTCGTTACCCCAGGCATTTGAGCGCAAGAGAAAGTACCCAGCCACCCACCCACAGGCCATAGCACTAACCTCACACCTTTCAAAATTACTGGCCATCGAAATGCTGCCATTTAGGCTTGTGGACACTGAGTCCTTCCGCAGCCTGATGGCAGCAGCTGTCCCTCGGTACGCGGTCCCCAGCCGCCACTACTTTTCCCGGTGTGCCATCCCCGCATTACACCACCATGTGTCCCGTAACATCACCCGTGCCCTGACCAACGCAGTTACTGGGAAGGTCCACTTAACGACTGACACATGGACAAGTGCTTGTGGCCAGGGACGCTACATTTCCCTGACGGCACACTGGGTGAATGTCGTGGAGGCTGGGAGCGACTCGGACCCTGGGATGGCACGGGTGCTACCCACGCCGAGGATTGCGGGCCCTACCTCCATCAGGGTTTCCACCAGCACCTACGTTATTGGCTCCTCCTCCTCCGTTTCCACCTCCGAATTCTCTACACACACCGCCACTCCCCCATCAGCCAGTAGCTGGAAGCAGTGTAGCACTGCAGTGGGGAAGCGTCAACAGGCCGTGCTGAAGCTGATCTGCCTTGGGGACAAACAGCACACGGCCTCAGAGCTGTTGCAGGGGATTAGTCACCAGACCGAGCAGTGGCTCTCGCCACTCAACCTGCAACCAGGCATGGTTGTGTGTGATAATGGGCGTAACTTGGTGGCGGCTTTGGAGCTCGGCAAGCTCACACACGTACCATGCCTAGCGCATGTATTTAATTTAGTGGTGCAGCGATTTCTAAAAACCTACCCCAATGTGCATGATCTCTTGACCAAGGTGCGCCGCGTGTGTGCACATTTCCGTAAGTCATCTACAGCTTCGGCCGGCCTGTTGAAGCTGCAGCAGCGCTTACAATTGCCAGCTCACCGGCTGCTGTGTGACGTGAGCACGCGCTGGAACTCCACCTTCCACATGTTGGCCCGGCTTTGTGAGCAGCAGAGGGCAGTAGTGGAGTACCAGCTGTTACACGGTCGTCGCCTCTCCGTTCAACTTCCTGTAATCAGAAGTGAGGAGTGGGAATGGATGTCAGACCTCTGCGAGGTTTTACGCAATTTTGAGGAATCGACACAGATGGTGAGCGGCGATAACGCTATTATCAGTGTAACCATCCCACTTCTGTGTCTACTGAAACGCTCGCTGCTCACAATTAAAACCGACGCTTTGCATGTGGAAGAGGTGGAAATGGGGGAGGAAGAGCTTACACAAGGTGATAGCCAGAGCACCCTCACTTCGTCTTCTCAGCGACAATTGGAGGAGGCGGAGGAGGAGGAGGAGGAGGAGGAGGAGGAGGAAGACACGGTTGCCTCCGCTACAGAGGGTAGCCATGGAACTTTAGTTCCATCTCTTCAGCGTGGGTGGGCAGAAGAGGAGGAAGAGGATGAGGATATTGAGAGTCAGCCTCCTGGTGAGGACAGCGAAATCTTGACTGTTGGTACTCTGGCACACATGGCTGACTTTATGTTAGGCTGCCTTTCCCGTGACCCACGCGTTGTACGCATTTTAGACAACACGGATTACTGGGTGTTCACCCTTCTGGACCCCCGCTACAAAGAGAATTTCTCATCTCTCATTCCTCCGGTGGAGAGGACAAGCAAAATGGTGCAATACCAGAAGGTTCTTGTTGAAAAATTGCTCCAAAATTTTCCATCTGACAACGCTGGCGGCAGAGTACGTGCTACCTTGGCCAACCGAGAAGGGGAGAAAAGGGGAGCACACAGCAGTTCCGACAAAGGCAGGGCAACACTCTCCAAGGCGTGGGACACCTTCATGACACCCCGCCAGCACCCTCACCCTGATGCGCAGCCTAGTGTCACAAGGAGGGAAAAGTTTTGTAAGATGGTGAAGGAGTACGTAGCAGACCGTGTCAGCGTCCTCAATGATCCCTCTGTGCCTTACAACTACTGGGTGTCCAAGCTGGACACGTGGTATGAACTGGCACTCTACGCCTTGGAGGTGCTGGCCTGCCCTGCCGCCAGCGTTCTGTCTGAGCGGGTATTTAGTGCTGCTGGTGGCATCATAACAGATAAGCGTATCCGCCTTTCCACCGACAATGCTGATAGGTTGACACTTATAAAAATGAACAAGGCCTGGATTTCCCCTGACTTCTCCACTCCACTGGAGGAAAGCCCCGGGGGAACATAAACTCACTTTATATATGTTATTTACAATGATGGGAATACTCTGTATTCCCATTCACCCCTTCCACCCCAAAAACGGGTATATGGTTGACTCTTAATGTTCTCATCCTCCTCCTCCTCTTCCATATGCCCTGGGATATAATTTTTATATAGGGCCAGCTCACCAGCGTGCCCTGGGATATAATTTTTATATAGGGCCAGCTCACCAGCGGGCCCTGTGATATAATTTTTATATAGGGCCAGCTCACCAGCGGGCCCTGTTTGCCAATTTTTATATAGGTCAGCTCACCAGCGGGCCTTCTCATATAATGTTTTATTGGGTCAGCTCTCTAGCGGGCCCTCTCATATAATGTTTTATAGCGTCAGCTCACTAGCGGGCCTTCGCATATAATGTTTAGGATGGTCAGCTCTGCAGCAGACCCTCACCCATAATGTTTTAGATGGTCAGCTCAGCGCACGTTTCCCTCTTAATCATGGCCTCAGTTCTGAAAATCAAGGAAATTTTTGGGAGAATTTGCCTCTGCGCACGTTTCCCTCTTAATCATGGCCTCAGTTCTGAAAATCAAGGAAATTTTTGGGAGAATTTGCCTCTGCGCACGTTTCCCTCTTAATCATGGCCTCACTTCAGAAAATCGATGAAATTTTTGGGAGAATTTGCAGATGATATACAAGTAAATATACAGCAAATACTGTTTGGTAACAATTTTTCGCCTAAAGTCGTTTTTATTTTCCTTTTTGTGTGTTTTACGGTCAGTCTGTAAAAATGGCGTACTACGGGCGAAAGATCGTTCCCAGCAGCGATGTTGGAGTCCAAGGTGCATCCAGACATCCTCCCTATGCTGTCCCTGAACCATTTCTGTAGTGTTTCCATCTTTTTCTGCCCTTTTCCTATGGACCAGGCACCCTCCCCTCATCAGAGCAGGGGGTGCCTGGTGTAATGCTCGAGTCCTCCCATTGACTTCAATGGGGCTCGGGTGCTCGGCCGAGCACTCGAGCCTCAGGGGGTGCTCGGTCAGAGCACCCGAACATCCGAGCATTGGGGTGCTCGCTCATCACTAATAATTTTGAATGAAAATCTTCCATCAGTGGGAATACCCTTGTTTGTTTCATAAAAATTGTTACTTCTCTTTAAATTGTATCAGCAGAGTATTATACCACTATATGAGCCACTTATGGAAAATTATTCCAGCTTTAATGCATTGCATATTTATTTTGTCCTTTAAGGGTTATGTATGAGCACCCTCAGCCTGTACCTAGCAATACCCTTCATGTGTATCAATCCAATCTCATTCACTCATAAATTATGCAATCCTCCCCTCAACTGAATTATGAGCTATATTATAATTTTCTCTGTTGTACAGAGATACTTCATGGTATGTCCTTATTGCCCAGTGGTATTATGACTTTGCTGAGTATCATATCCTAGAGCAGGGCTGTCCAAGTTCAGTCATCAGTGGCCACCCACAGGCCATGAATTAAGGATTTCCCTGTTTGAGCACTGGTGGGTCAATTAAAATGAATGAGTTACCAATTAACTCACCTATGCTTAATCAGGGACATCCTTAACCCTTTGAGTGCCAGAGGGGTACGCAACGCATTGCTTTGCAATGTGTTGCGTACTCCTCTGGCACTCAATGAGTTACAGGGATAGTAATACGTAAAATGTAAAAAAAAAAAATTTTGTAGGGCTTATCCCCCCTGAGTAAAACAAGGGTACTCCCACTGCTGAGAGAGATTTTATTAAAAAATTATAACTGCTCAAACTTGAATTTTTTAGGAGCAATATCACAGTGGCCTGAAAATCTACAGTGGCGCTGTTGCTACACCATCCTACAGACTGTTCTGGTCTGTAGACCATAAATCTCCATAGGATGGTGTAGCAACAGTGCCACTGAAAATTTTCAGGCCACTGTGATATTGCACCTAAAAAAATTCAAGTTTCAGCGTTTATAATTTTTTAATAAAATATCTCTCAGCAGTGGGAGTACCCTTGTTTTACTCAGGGGAATAAACCCTACAACATATACTTTTTTACATTTTAAGTATTAGTGTCCCTTTAAATCCTGGACTGTTGGTAGCCCTTGAGGACTGAACTTGGACAGCCCTGTCCTAGAGCACTTCCCAATGATCCAACAATGCACAAAATGAGCAGCTGATGCAAACCACTAATCTCCTGAGAGATGGGAAGGTGCTCTGGACTTCAAGGAGAAAAAAAGACCTAGACACAGACTTTGCTCTCCAGTGACACTGAGAATGTGGCCAACATCACAGAAAATGATATTCCCATACAACCAACACACTTACTCTTATGTAGCTACACATGGTCTTTCTACTAACAGAATGCTGGGTAGTGTACCCAGACCCATGCTGTTTCTGGTATGCTAGGAAACCATAGAGAGAACAGAATGGTACCATGGGCCTTATGAATACTGACAAAGAGTAACAATTGTGCAGCAGACCAACTGCACTATGTGGTGAAGGGCAAGGGGGGATCCCATTGATTTAATTGGGGCTTTTAACACATTGAATGCTTTGCAATGGGTTGGCGATATCTATCATTCAAAGGGTTATAATGCCCATTTAAATCAATTGTTATGTTTATTTCTCACCTATGGTACAGCTGGTCTGTTCTAGGACTGCTCCTCTTTTGTATTGTGCATATGGCCCTATGTGTACAGATAATCATTAATTAATCTGTATCAATTGGCTATTGCTGAAATAAATGTTACTTGTACAGTACACAACCATGCTAAAGAAAAGCAAAAAAGCAGGATTTTGTAATTATTATTATAACAAAGAATTCCACTTTTTAGAGCAGAGGCAGGCAACTGAAGCCCACCAGGTATTGAGGACTACAGCTTCAATAATACTCATCTAGCCAATGGCTGACTGGAGATTATGGGAATTGTAGTCCTCAACAGCTAGAAGGTCTTGGGTTGCTCACTTATGTTTTAGACAAGTGTCATAAAGGTAGATCTGCAGAGGTACAACACTATTTGCTTTTGACAGGTGTGGTCACATACTATTTGCTCCCAGTTGCTGGCATAAAGTATTACAATCATGCTAGAAATGTATCTTTTTTGTCCTCTGCATTGTGCCTGTAGGTTTCTTTTTCTGTAACTACATCTGTTTCATAACCTCTGTAAGAAAAGCTGGAGCAAGTATCTATCCAGGGCTGTATTTTTCCAAGGGCACACCCAAATCTTTACTCTTTCCTGGCTGCAACCAGTGAAGTCAATAAAAAAAAAAAGATTGCTATTCAATACTTTTATTAAATACATTGTTCATAAGATATTGTATCTCTTATTTTCTGCAGCCACTATGTTTTGTATTTAAAATCTATTTCTTGCATATAATTTATGACAGGTATGTATAATAATTGCTAAAGACAGAGATTAGTTGCAGAATGGGCTGACACCTTTACTGCCAGGTAGTTCTGTAATGCATTGCACCAGTTCTGGCAGGGAATAGGGTTAACTGGACCCTTAACCAAGCTGATTCTATTACAGACAAGAGGGGGCTTTGTATCTCCATACAAAAAAAGCAATGTTTTTGTCTCATGCCATCATGATTCACCGCACCCTTAATCCCACAGGCACCATATGGGACATGCCCAAGCATGGGATATGAATCATGGGCTGTTCTGAAATGAGCAGAATAATAATGATTAACCTTTTGGATGCAACAGAGGACTCCAACGCATTGCTTCAACCTCTCTAGCATCCAAAAGGTTAAGATGATAGAGAGACAGAATTCTCAGAAACAAAACACCTCTGATTATATATGCTCTTTATAAAGAAATATACATTTATATATATACACATATGTATATACATATATAAATTCCATTCTGCAACACAATATTTTTGCCACTGTGATCCAAAAGCACTGCTTGTTCTCTGAGATCCACTCCCTCTGTGATATAGTCTGCTCTCAGTGGGCAAATGCTGAACAGCACAGAAACAACATCCATGCTAGGTCTCAGCAGAAGAGGTAAAATGAGGTCAGCCGCTTGGAATAGGAGTGCGGAAGGAGATAATGAAGAATGTTATTAGACAGGTGAAAGAGCTAGCTGGCTTTTAACCAAACGAGGAAAAACACTCTGCAAAATTAAAATGCAGACACAATACTATCCTCTCAGACACAGACCCAGACTGATGATAAATTAAGACTGACTTCTAAACATGTAGACATACTGGTTAACAAAGATAGATCATAAACTCTGAATAAATGAGGCTTAGTCACAGAATATATTTGATGACAAACTGATAATGTTGGAACTCAACACCAAAACACTAAATTACAGTGTCCAAAATAGACTGCTTGCTACACAGGTTACTCTGTGTACTACATACTGTCAAACCTCCTCAAGCCCCACGTATTTATCCATCGGACTTACGGAGATGAAACTTCTACAGAAGTCTCTATGCTCAGTGAATGGCAAACGACCCAGGTGCACAATACTGTAGCGTGACGTAAAGTTACAAGACACGTGCAAGTGGCATCCCAACACCGATTGGTCTAGTTACAGTTATAGGCGTTGACAATGGGTGTATCCCGGATTGACGGGAACCACCCCTTCCAACTTTAACAACACAACGCTACAACCATGTTGTTAAAAGAAGCATGTTTTATTGAAAGGAGGTCTGACTCCTCCACTCAACAACTTTGGGTCATAATAGCTTAACAGAATGAAAACAGAGGACCAATCGTGGGACATGCACTAAGCATCGAAATAACCCCAACATAGCTATTTGTTCAAGGTACAGAATGACAACCTTGAATGCACTGTGGTGCACTGCATAGGATGGAGCTGAATGACAAATAATCAAAGGGCAAGTGGCCATGGAAAAGTTCATATGGTGAATGGACAAGCATAACTATTAATACAATTGTGGACAAAAATATTGAGACCTTTGCAGCCAGACAAAATTTGTAGGAGCCTGTAATAAGGTGTATGCATGAGCCGGTAATAGGGTGCAAGCACGTAGATGGATATAAAATACACATTTAGGAGCCAGAATACAATTTGGGGGGCCGGGTTCCTAGACTCTTGGGGTATATAGCCACCACATTAATGTGCAGGCAATATTTGTAATATCACTGCAATAGTGGTGGGGGTGTTATTGTGTTTTCTTGTTCCCACCCCCTATACATTTGGAATCAGTAGAAAAAGTACTTTTATGATGTTAGAAAATCTCAGATGGCACATACCTGCCAAAATGTTTGGCATATTCACATAACAAACATAAGGTTTTTGTAATTAGTAAATTGTTCATAATCCATAAGAGACTTTTACAGTATTGAAGCCACCTAGGACAGGGACCCCACTTTTAAGTTACTGTTCACTGACTGCTCCTTTCCCAAAATATGTTACTATTTAACACTGTCCTCCATTACTGTAATGTGTACATTATGCTTATTGCTGTGCAAACTGTTAGAGAGCTGCATATACTGTTGGCTATATTTAAATACAGCCCTACAATATGTAATGGCAACATACGCTTTCATTTGGGCTCTATTAACTTTAGTGTTAAAAAGTTTGCATTATTTTTAGATCAGTCAACAAGAAAAAAGGATAGCTGAAACATTTCCAACAATGCCTAACTGACACCAGTAAAGTCGTATGGTGTACTATTTCAGCATCCAACCCTTCTCTTGCCAGCTCCCACTCTGGGTGTATGGAATGGGGAGGGGCGGCTTTACTGACCTGTATGTACTCTGTAATGGGCTTTGAGGTGAGAGGACTTCCCATACACTTTGCCACATCCAGTATAAGGACACCTGTGCCTCTTTTCATTGGTGGACCTGGCAGGGGCGGTGTCCTTCGTGAGTGGGTGTGGTGGGGAGCTGGGCATGTCCTGGTTGAGTGGGAGTGGCTGTGCTGAGCCGGGTTCGGGGCTGTAGTCCATATGGCTGGGGGTATTACTGCTGCAGCAACTGCCCGGGCTGTGTGACGGGCTGAAGCTGAGACCTGACTCGGTGGTCATGTCACTGTCCGAGCACTGCTCCTCGTCACTATGACTGTAGTCTGGGGAAGGCAGGGGCCGGTACTTATTCAACTCCAGCAGGCTTTTAGCTATAGTCAGCAAGGTGCAGTAGTCTTTCCATGCATCCCCGGGACCGTCATGGTGCTCCTTGTTTGCCCCTTGCTCAGGCGAGGTGCGCAGGTGCAGGGCTGGGTCCTGGTCAGGCATTTTCCTCAGGTGCAGAGTAGAGTCTGCAGGTGTTGGGGTGCTATCCCGATACAGGGGCTCCTCCGGCTGCTGTGCCGTGGCACGGTTAGAAATAGACACCAGACACTGAGCGGCTACGAAGTCACTGTAGGCGACAGCTGTCATTGCCAACGCAGGCTAATAATGAAAAGAGCTAGGTGATCCAAAGAGACAGCTGTGAGTGCGTCCCCTGCAGCTCTCAGTGTGTGCAGCCCCTCATCTTCAGCACAGACACTGATAGTCTGGGACCTCCCCACACCGTGCCCCTCCTGTGTCTGCAGCACACTTTCTTTGCTCTTGGAAACTTGTGAAAGGCACAAAAACACACGCATCCACACGTGGCAGTGTGCAAGCCACCTACAGTAGGAGCTGCATCCTACTTCTGCTGTACCAGTACTGAAAGGGAGTCAGGTGGGCACCAGGTGCTTTGTCTCCCTCAATATTGCCAGCGTATTCATCGTCACTCATAAAGAGTGTGTGCTGAAATCTCAGACAAAGCTGGATATGAGACACTCACTGCCCCCACCTCCTGTCTCCTTCCACTCTCAGGGTACGGGCATTCTACTGCTCAGTAACAATTTAACACAACCCCACGCGTCACAATGGGATGCGGCTCCCATAGGTTCCAAGGGAAGGGGACATTCTATTCTGTTTACCTCCACTCCTCTTCCAATCATGCCGCCCCTCCCGGCCTGGGGCGGGGACACAGCCAAAGTACCGACCAATCCTATCTCTCTCTGTGTTTCCAGCGTGCTTGTCCGCCAGACACACATACACACACTTACAGACAGGCACACAGCTGGCTCTTAAAAGGGCAATGCCCTCCATCTGTTCTTGTGTTCTGTAGCTGTCTTATTGTAGTTTCAACAGAGCACTGCATTATGATAGGGCAACAAAGTGGCATATGTGCAAAAAAGAAGACATAGTTGCTACATACGAAACTGAGAGGTTACACTCTAACTATAGGTATAGTACATTGAATGTAATGTACAAAATAGTTTTATTAGAACTAGAAGAACAATGTTCATAGAAATCATTGATAACCCTTTGAGTATCAGTGGAATATGCAACGCATTGTATCATAAACCCTTCTGGTACTCAAAGGATGAATGTTTGACTCTGATCATATAGCACTGCCGGTCATTTTTTTCGTACCCAGTCTTCTCTCCCTGTCCCTCTTTGTGTGTGACTGACGTGCACTGTCATTGTGTCTCCTCTGTATTCCTGCATCTATCTCATTTGCTATTGTTCCAGAGTGCTGATCTCTTGTAATGATGATGTAACATCCTCAGAGTCCCTAGAAGAGCACAAGAACATGGGAATGTAACATTACCCCTGTTTTTATTGCCAGAGCTAGCTTTCAGAAAAGACAATCTGTCTTCCTGCTACAAATGTATTGAAATGCAGAGGGTAAAGGATTCTGCTTTATGATGACTTGCCATAATATTGAGGTAAACATACTTTCCTGTTTCTGAGTTTTTCAGGCCTCACCAGTAATCACCATGGGAAGGCTCTGCAAAGCAATTCTTTCATAACAAGAGCACAGTCACTATTATCACCAGGTAGATATACAGTTTATACCTGTATACTTACTAGCAGGTCTTATACATCAATCTAAAAAGGGCACTTCTGGTGCAAACCAACTGTGCTGGGTGGGGCTTTTAACCCACTGAATACTAGAGAGGGCTCCAAAGTATTGCTTTGCAATGTGTTGGAGATTTCTCTAGCATTCAACCCCATTTAAATCAGTGGGGATTTTCAGAATTTTCATTTCAATTCCATGGCAGTGTTAGCTTACTCAAGAGCAGCACATCTTTAAAGGAGCAGTAAACTTTTTTTTTATGAAAACACATATTTTACAGAGCTTTTCCTGCTGAATAAAACAAGGTCACTCACATTGCTGTCAGATGTCTTATTCAAAAATTATAACAGTTTAAATAATCATGAAGTGAATTTACTGTGTTTACTTCCTGATAGATCTAACTGACAGGAAGTGGCAGGCCGTTCTTATAACATTCTATGGAGAACTGTATGTCTCTGACTTTTCTGACTTTCCTCTCCATTAGAATCTAACAGGAAATCTAATTAGAATTTGACCACTAGAGGGCACTGCTAATGTAAAAAAACATGGGTTTAAACTGTAATAACTCTGGAAATATAAATCTCTAGGCAGTGGGAGTACCCTTATTTTACTCAATAGGAAAATCCCTACAATATATATTTTTTCATAAAAAAGTTTACTGCTCCTTTAAGTTGATGAATAATGTGGTGTGTGTTTCATAGGGTATCCTAGGGAATACAGAAGTTTATGGTATATATCAACTGCTCTGGGCAGATTTTTGGGATATATATAAATAGTCAGAGCTGGATCACCCATTATGGCAACCTAGGCTACTGCCTAGGGCCCAGAGAAATACAAGGGCCCTTGTTGCAAGTGACTGGAGACATAGGCCCTGCTGTTGCTGCCACTAACATCTTGTGTCAGAAGCCCTTTTTGTTGAAAGAGACCAGCACCATCCAGTTGCTCTCACTTCCATTAGAGCCATAATGCCAGTACCTGCTAACAACACTCTGTGTCACAATTACAGGATCAAGAAATGTGGGGCCCCAAAATGGTACCTTGTCTAGGGCCCTATTAGCCTTAACTCATCTCTGCAGTGTTAGATGGAATTAATGAGTTTAGTTCATGGCTGGTCTGTGTGGGCTGAAGAGGTAGGAGCTGATATTTGTAGAAAAATCAACAGATGGGAGTAGATGGAAAGATGTCCAAAATGCTGAGCACTGACCTCAGATTACTGGATTGTCAGAAATTCAGTGCTAAAATTTGCACGTGTGTTCACAAGGAATGCAATAATAAATAGGTCTCCAACTCATTGTGAAGCAGTGCATTGGAGACATTTCTAGCAACCAAAGGATTAAAATTAGTCAAATCAGTGGGAATTTTTATTTGTCCCCGTCCATTGCCGCTCTTTTGCTCCAGAATCACTCACGTTCATATTCCTGATTTTGACCCATCATTTTTTTTACCTTTACTACACAATCGACATAAAATATTATACAGCTGGTTTTGATTTCCTGGTAAAAGGTGCCAATACTATAGAACATATTTTTTTTTTATCCTTCTCAAAACATACTGTATAAGATAATGTATTTTTTATTTATGGGAAAAGAGGTGCCAGTACAGAGTACTCTCACAAAACCCAGCATGGCCCGAAGAGACATTATAGGAATTAGCATGACCACTTCCTTATGGTGATATTGTCATTTACTCCTAAGTATGAATAGGAAAGTTTGAGCCTTATGCACAAAAGAAAAGCTGAGTAATTCAGGGTCAAACCATCTGCACCATAGGGGTCAAATGGACATTTTGTAAATTTAAATGGAGCTTTTAACCCTTTGAGTGTCAGAGGGGGTGCGGGCAGTGCTTTGGATACCCTGCTGGCACTCAAAGGGTTAATGTTTTGAATGCTAGAGACTTCACCAACACATTGCAAAGCAGTGTGTTGGAGAGCCCTTTAGTATTCAAGGGGTCAAACGCACCATCTATAGGAATGGAATTTTGGGGAATTTTTCTGTGTCCCCTGTGTTGCAATTGGTTTGCCTCAGAATTGCTGTTCCTTATTTTGTGTATAAGGCCCTATTCCTGATTATGAAAAAAGGACACTATCATAAATGATAAATCTTTGTTGTGAACCTTTGCTTGTTGCCTCCCAGTATACTAAAATATTTGTCCCCTCTTATTACTGTAGGTCTTTGAATAGGAACACACATAGAGGCCTTAAAGGGATAGTAATACTTCGTTTTGTCTTTATTTTATTTTGTAGTCATTAAAAAAACACGAAGAACGATATAAGTCTTATCTCTCAAACCTTTATGGTTTGAGAGATATTCACAAGCAAAGTTTCCCCTCCCGTCCCTTTTACCTAGTGTAAGCCATCTCTTCTCAGATGTGGAATGCAGTCCATAGACCAGACAGATAATGACAGGGGACAATCTTCTTCCTATGAGAACAATGAAAGCCCTGCCCTCCTTGACAAGTTTTTCAGGTTTTTCCCTTATCTTAATTGAAGATTGTCCCTCTCTGCAGTCTACCTGGGCAACTCCCTTCTGCTCTGACTGAACAGTGTTACATCAGTAAAAGGGGCGGGAGGGGGATACTTTGTTATTGAATTACTCCTAAACTACAACTCTGACAGAATTGAAATAACACTCTCCAAAAACTATGATGATACTATGATGATTAATCAGAGCTGCTTTTATTGTGAAACATTACTATCCCTTTAAAGGCCTAAAGTCAAAATGTATGATGATTCACATAAACAGTGCCGCTTTCATTCTCGGTTAATTCATTATTTTGGCTACTTTCTGATGTGTTGTTGGTCACTCTTACAGTATGGCTATCTTTTCTGCAATAGGTTGCATCATGTGTTTTTTTAATGTTTTACTTGTTATTTATTTTAAAGAAATGAAGTATCCCTATCTGCCCCAGAGCTCATGAGTAAGCCAATACATTGTGTCCTGATGTGATTCATCATGCCTATTAATACACAAAAGCAATTATATTGTACGTATAGAAGTCATTCACTGTGACGTGCTTATTAGAGTATCGTGGCATTTCTATTGCCCAAACAAGCACAGGAAATGCTGAGTTGCAGGGTGGCACCATGACATACTTTTCTACCAACACCCACTCATAAAGGTATTGATTATCTAGTCCTGTTCTTCTTGTGTATAGTGATTATTATTTATTCATAGTGTGCCAATGTATTCCATAGCACATTTCACGGGTAAACCCTGGATTTTCAGAAAGGGGTTTCCAAAAAACAAAAAGCGTATGGAGTAGAGAGACTGAAAATTGTTTTTGTGCAGTTCTTTACCCAGAACTCATTTCATTTGCCTATGCATAGGCCGGACGGGAGCAACCTGCATCCCTCCAGCTGTTGAACTACAACTACCTTCATCCACAGCTGGCCAATGAACAGTGAACTGAACATCTTGATTTAGATGGTGGCTGTGTCCTTCACATCCGCTGTTGACTGGCTGACACATGTGAGATAGCCTTGTGAAACATCTCTACGAACCCCCCCACATGTGAATGAATTGCAAGGGGACCCGGAACAACAGAGGAAATTTGGTCTGGGCATTCTGGGAATTTTAAGCATTTCAATATGCTGCCTCTTCCTTTCCACAGTCTCTGCCTCTCTCAATCCTCATTTCCTACTCTACACTGTATATTTCCCTTTCATCTTCCCTGCTAACTTTCTGTGTTATGACACTCCAACCAAACCTCATTACCTCTGTCTATAAATATGTTTGAAATGCATCAACTTCAACTAGGAGTTTAACAGTCACGCCTGACCCCCTTGGGTGTCAGTGGTCTTGAACGTAACTTAGAAGTTTGAAACAGTGGCCTGGAACATTCCCATTTATTTAAAAGGATAGTAATACTTGAAACAATATGCAGCTCCGATTCATCTTTATACTATTTGTCCCATGTAGCGCTGTATTTCAATACTATCAGTCTTGTAGTTCAACCAAAATTGAATGAGAAAGGATCCCCCTCCCACCTCTTCTAGCCACTTCCCATCGGTTGTGGAATCCATTCCTGGGACCAGACCGATCACAGTGAAGGGCAGTAGGGTGACAACATTTCCTTTCTGCCATTCCGGGACATGAAAGATGGTCAGCACCGGCGGGAGCCTCACTTGCAGCACCAGCATACCTGCTCCATCCCAGCTGTCTCTCATGCACCAGTCCAGCCAGCCAATGAGGACCATAGAGCAAATACATTTCATTGGCTGGCTGGACTGGCACGTGTTGTTCCATTCCGGGACTCTTTGTTGTTCCGGTGGGGGGTGATCCAGGATGCGGGACACAGTCCCTCAATAAAGGACAGTCCCAGGAATTCCGGATCATGTGGTCACCCTAAAGGGCAGTCTTCATGCCGGAGGGCAGGATTTTCCTTATGCTTACTGAAGATTTCCCTCCCTGCGCTCCATTCGGACCGGCTTGGAGAGGCAGAATGATGCAGGAGAAAGGGGTGGGAGGTTGATCCTTTCTCATTCAATTGTGGTTGAACTACTAGACTGGTATAGAAATACCACTCTAAGTGGTACAAATGGTATAAAGAAGAATCTGAGCTGCATTACATTTCAAGTATTACTGTCCTTTAAAGCGGAACCTTAAGCTATTGCTAAGTCACCATGCATTAATTACACACATGACGACTAGCTTGGAAATCCATTTCTTACCTTTAAAAAATCGCAGATTGTAAAGAAATCCTTGCAGTTTGGTGGGCGGAACCCAGGCTACAGCTCAGGCATCTTGTCTGCGCGCCTGCACAGTCAGTCCCGTCTCCATTGAGTAGCATTGCAGCGTACCACATGGTAACTGGAAGGGACTGACGGTGCAGCCGCGCAGGCCGCACTAACCTGCCCGTCAGTCTCCAAACGGCAAGGATTTCTTTAGAATCTGCGCATTTTTAAAGGTAACAAATGGATTTCCAAGCTAGTCGCCAAGCACTTAATGAATGCATGGCGACTTAGTAATAGCTTAAAGTTCCACTTTAAATTGATTTTTTAAAGTATTGAATGTTAGAGCGGTCTAATTGGTTAAAATCCCAGTTTAAATAAACGTGTTTTGGGATTTTTATTTCTCCTCTGTTGTATAGTTGGTTTACCTCAGAGCTACTGCACCTTGCATGTGTACATAAGGCCCATTGTTTGTAAGTATTTTTCCCTGTTGCTCTGTCTGCTGTGTTTTATTTCATGCTTCTTAACCTGATGTTCAGGGACAATCAGGGCCAGATTTACTAACAGGTGCCCCCTAGGCAAGGCACTCTAGGCAAATTATCTCCACCCATGATCGTACCCCTCTTACACACATGGCCCCGCCCCAGTCCCATCCACTATTCCCCATCCTTGACCTATAACAAACAAGGACAAAACAAGCTTTTAACCCCTTTGGTTGCTAGACAGAGCTCAAATGCATTGCTTTGCAATGGGCTGGAGATCTTTCTACCATTCAAGGGGTTAAATAATAGAATGTAAAGGGGTATAAAATTGGTGGGACATTGAACTTGCTCTGCACACACTCACAATTCACAAAATGGGTGAGGCCAGCACAGCTGAGCAACCGCTCCTTAAAAATTTGGAGCTCTACGCAGCTGCCTACTCTGCCTTTAGGGAAATCTGGCCCTGTTAATAATGCATGATTATTTGTGTCTCTTACCTCAGTATTAACCCCTTGGATAATACATAGGTGTCTAGTGCATTGCTTAGCAATATGCTAGAGGTCACTCTAGCATTGAGTGGGTTAAATCAATATGTATAATAAATAGCATTCAAGGAAAATAACAAAAAGAACATTGCAAAGTCATAAGGAGCTCACTCCCCAGGTACCGAAAGGGTTAAAAAGAGCCTTGTTTTCCCCTGCATTGTCTGAAATCGAACAATGGAACATTATTGTAGCAGGTCTGCTGGATGAGTGATTCTAAACTTGCATTTAAATCATTTGGCACATTCACTTAGGGTTTATGCTGACCAACCAAGAAAGAGCCACAGGAAAAAAACTGCCTAAAGGAATTACTAAATTTAGCTTATTTGCTATGTATATGGCTAAAAACTGGTTGAAATCGGTTTTGAAGCTATGAGTAGACACTAGACAGGCATATATTCTTTTAGCAGTTTAACTCTTTGCAGCACTTACTGTCTAAGTCTTTGTGGACCCATTAGAAAATATCAGAATTGTATTATGTAATGATTAACAACACTCCATATCTTTTCTTTGTCTGCATCATGGCATAAAAAAAAAATCTCTTCTGAATTGGTATTAATCGTCAGACAGAATATGGATGTAATACTTCATTCAGATCATACCTTGTTTACAAGATGAGGGAAGGCAGCGCCGCTTTAAGGAATTGTACTGCAGCAAGCAGCAGGGAAGTTCATCTGAGGACACAGCTTCAGTTCTCAGAAATCCCCTCTGCTGGAACATGCAGTTCACTGTTGCACATGAACAAACTGCCCTGGATTTGAAACTGCAGCCCGCCCTAAATTGTACAGGGACAAAACTGGGGAGCTCACGATCTGATCCTAAAAAAAAATCTTTTGTTCTCCTACCACCATTTTTACACATTGCCTCATTTAATTGTTGCAATCTTTTGTTTCCAAAGCTACCTGTGACATGATTTTTTGCACTGTCACATGGAATTGAAACTAAATGTTAATATAAGGATGCTTATTATTATATATCTGTAATTGTTAACCCCTTATTATGACTCTTTAACCCCTTGGATGCTAGAGAGGTCTTTGCAATGTGTTGTGACCTCTGGAGCATCCAAGGGGTTAAAATTAGACTTTTTTCCTTTCAGCTCTGCAAAACCTCACAATTCAGTTGATTATTTGAGTCTTTGCAGTCCTCCATGGCAGAAAAGATGTTAAAACCACTAATACACAAGTGGCTCAGAGCCAAAGCCAAAAAAAAAAAAAAAAGTTTTGCTTTCACTGTGTCCGCTCTTGCCAAATAGAACAAAACAGATCTTCTCTTTCAGGTCACCAAGTGAAAGTCTGATCGTGTTTGGCTGCTATAAGTGGTGAAAACTGCATCAGATAAACTTGGTGGTTGTTGATCCTTAGTTTGGCTTTCTCCAGACTCTTGGGGCTCGATGCAAATGTTGGTGTCGGCAGAAAAAACTGGCGATGGTGGTTTTGTACTTCAAGTAAGCAATGCAAATGTTCCCACTAGTAAGAAATAACAGCAGTTCTGAAACACAAGACGCCCGTGGCCAGAACATCAAAATCTCGCCCATTGAGGACAATGTAGAAGAGAAGCCCAGAGCCATTCAAATGTTGTAGTTAGGGCTAACGCGAGTTAAACTGCAACATTTTCCTCCAGAAATCTAACACCCATTTTTTCTGGTGAACATCACACAACTCAGAGTAGAAAACCACCGTCAAGGAAAATAAAACAGAGAAGCAGGTCATCCAAGGACATAAGCCAAGCATACAGAGGTCAGATATTAACTCCTGCAATGCCTAGCAAATACAACAACAAGGCCTACAATAGTGGTTCACAACCCCTCCACCTAAGACACCCCTAACATGCAATCTGGATGTGCCAGGGCACCCCTTGAGGGCATAAGGGAATTCCCAAATAAAAATAACATGCCCAATATCAGGTCCCACTGTGTCAATGGCAATGAGGAGAATATAGTGCATCAAATGTCCCATACACACATCTCCCCAAAGATGTATAAAATCAATATTACCAATCACTAATGCAGAACATAGCAATGTGGGACAAGTTATGCACCCTGAGCTGGTGCACATTGCTCACCAACATGACATGATACCCTGGTTGTGAACCACTGGTCTACACCATACAAACAATAAGAATCAAGCAACCCCACAGGGACAAAGGGAACACAAAGCAGCACAATGTAAGCCATCCCAAAACACCTTTGACCAACAGGGGTTAACACACAACACGACATGCACACCTGTCACTCCAAGAACAAATCAAGCTCACCTATGTAACTTCAGCAGTCCATGGAGACAAAACACACACCTGAAAAGTACATACCAATTACAAATAATCACACCATTAACCACAGACACACCAGAAAACAATTACCTGGATAAAACACACCTTACCATTAGTCCATTATGACCACATGATACAGATAAAAGGGAAGAAAGGAAGGGGTTAACCAACCAGAGGAGAACCACCAGGCGGTGCCCCCCTCCCCCCAAAAAACAAATCGAATAACTGACGCACACTACAGGAGTATACTAAACCAAACCAAAAATTACACATTGCTAATGGGCCACTTTGAATTGTTTGTGGATACATGCTATTGCACATTTGCTTTACTTATACTTGCTTTCAGTCTATAGAGGCATTATTCAATGTTGGAATTTCTTCGTGCCTCCATATTCCTGTGGTGGATGGTTTTTAATTGATTTGATGTATTCACTTGATTAATTTTGTATTGTCTGATAAAGCTTTTGTTTGGTTTGGTACACTCCCGGAGTGTGCGTCAGTTATCAGGTGTCTTGTTTGGGGGGGGAGGGGGGGCACCGCCTGGTGTCTTTCCCTGGTTGGTTAACCCGTTTCTTTCTTCCCTTCCTTCGGTATCATTGTATATCCCTATGAGTGCACCTCAGCTAATGACAGTTTTATCTTGAGTAAGGAGTTATGTACAGAGCTGGTGCGATTCCTCCCCTTTGTTTTGGTCCCATCATTATGACCACATGAACAACACCTCACTGCTGTTTAACAGTGACAACCCACCCTTTTCAGATGTAGTGTGAGAGAGACACTGAGAGAGAGAGACAGACCAACACCAGTATGTACACATGCTTGTACCTAAGACGACAGTGCAGGTGAACATGTGAGAGGCCTAGGGCTCATCCCCATCCTCCTCCAAGCACCCCTGTCCAACAACTGTCACCTACTGCAACTGTTCATGCTCCAGCTGAAGGCCTGCCATGCTGACATGTTCGTGTGTGTGTAGCACAGCAAATATGCCAATCCATTGCTTGTCAATGTCTTGTCTAGGCATCAGGACCATGTGAGGTGTCCATCAAGGGGATGGCAAGCAGACATATGTATGTGTGTCATGCGGACCATGAGCACACACCTCATCAGTATGTAAATCGAGATCTATGAAATAGCTCCTCTGTTTCATGGGTCTTGGTTTACACACTGATGTGTGTGCCCACTCACATATACATATGTCTGCTTGCCATACCGTGATACAAACCCCATAAGGTCATGATGGCTAGGCAACACCCTGACAAACAATGGATTGTTCACTCCATGTCAAATAATCAAGCTGTACCTGTGGAGTGCCAGTAAGGTCTCCAAAGCAATGTGTTGTGTATACCTCTGGCACTCAAGGGTATGATGATGGGTCAGCAACAGCATGACTGTTGTGTTCATAGTGCATCTTCCAGTCTTGTCTTCACCCTCTGCAGGCATCCATGGAATGACCCCTCATGGTCCAGAAGTTTGTTCCGGTGACACGTTGAATTCATATCCATGAGGAGCACCTGTTGGTGTCAATGTCAATCACAAATCTGATCACAAATGACTATCTTGTGTCATTGATCACCCCTCCCCTGTCAGGGTTTAAAGGTATAGTAATACTGAATATGTTTCATAAACCTATCTATTAGGGTTCATCCCCCTGAGTAAAACAAGGGAACTCCCCCTGCTTTGCATTCCAAAGTTATTTCAGCTCAAAGTTGAATGTCATAGATCAAATCTCACAGTGGCTTGAAATTGTACAGTGGCACTGTTGCTACATCATCCCATGGACAGCTCTGGTCCCAGCACCATGAATCTCCATAGGATGGTGTAGCAACAGCGCCACTCAACAATTTCAGGCCACTGTGATTTTCCTATTTAAAAAACAACTGTGAGCTGAAATAACCTGTGAATGAAACACCCTTCATCAGTGGGAATTCCCTTGTTCTACTCAGGGGGATTAATCCTAAAACATATTTTTTCAAATATTCTAAGCATTACTATCCCCTTAAATTGTGATCATGTTGCTGATCTGTTGATATATCTAACGTTCATGTTGTTCAAGTTTAAGTCACATCATGGAACAACACACTGATGTTGTTTGGCTTTCATGTGTCTGTGAGTTGAACTTGGACAAACATGTCTGTATGTAATGTGTGTGTTCACCCCTGCTGTAAAAGCTTGTGATGCCATTCATCGTGCATGAGTTGTGTTCACGGCATAGCTTTGCAGTGCATTGAAGACAACTCATTACCTGACACCCATGTTAGATGAGCATGAGTTGTGTTCACTGCATAGCTTTGCAATGCATTGGAGACAACTCTGCCAAACAAACAACATCTTGAATAGGAAACATGCATGGACACAGATGTTACGAAGAAGTGCAAATGTTTATTGAAAGGGCCTGGAGAAGACTGGCCTTATTTTTTTTTTTTTGGAGGGTCTGCGGGGAGCCTGTAGAGGTGGATTCCCTCCGACTCTGGCAGGTTACCCGAGGGGGTCTGGTGGCTGGTGGTGGTGGTGGGGGTCGTGGATCAATGTTGGTCGGTGATGCATCACTGGACCCGTCCCGTGATGGCTGGCCCATGTCCTGCCACTCATTTTGTCTGGGGTTGGAGTCCCGCATCTCGACCAGCATGTGGCCAAGGATCTCCATCATCCTGGTGTTGAACTGGAGCTGCTGCGTGTTCGCCACCACCTGCTGTGCCTCAGTGGCCCTGAGGCACCCCATGATCTGCCCCAGGGTCAGCTCCACTCGTCTCAGTGCTCAGGCACACCTCCTGATGACCATGAGCTGCTCCCCCTTGATGGCCACGCAAGTCGCATCAAGGGCCGCTGTGCCCGTGGGTGTTACAGGCATGGAGGCAACGGAGGATTGTGGAGGTGGTGGTGTAGTGTGGGGGAGCAGACTTCCATAGAGTCCCTCAGGAGGAGCTTCACCAGCATGGGTGCTTTGTGGGGAGAACAGGTTCTGATCCCTGGACCCCTCACTCCCCTTGTATTCCCTGGCCTCCAAGTGGCTGACTTGTGTTGGTGGGGGTGATGGCGTTGTTGGTTGTGGCTCCCCCAGGAGCCCCACGTGCTTATACCCCATGGGCCATACAAATGTGGACCCCTGGGTGTCCTCCTGCCACATGTGTCCATGTTGGGCCGAACCCGGATTGCTGCGGCATAGGCACCTGTTGCTCCTACTGCGGTGGGGTCTGGTAGGTCAGCTGCTGCTGCGGTGGGGCCTGGTAGCCCCACTGCTGCTGCAGTGGGGCCTGGTAGGCCAGCTGCTGCTGCTGCGGTGGGGCCTGGTAGGCCGGCTGCTGTTGCGGTGGGTCCTGGTAGGCCAGCTGTTGCTGCTGTGGCTGTTGATGGTGAGGTGAACCCTGAGGTCTATGGTGGGGCTACTGCTGCAGTGGTGGTTGTGGTTGCAGCACCCTGGGCATGGTGGCCTTCTCAGAGGAAGTGCCTCCAGAGTCCTCCGCTCGTGATGCCTGGTGTGCTATGTGGGGAAATGACATGATGTAATCAGTGATGTGAGCTATGTTAGCAGTGCTGCAGGACTACTACATTTACATGTGAACCATTCAGTGGCAGGATGTTATCCATTGCATTGCTTTGCAATGCATTGGTTACCATCCTGACACACATTGCTAAGCTTGACGTGATCACATACATTGAATCTATTAACCTACAGTGGCGTAGATTTGGTCATCATGTGTATCCTGAGCAGTGGGGATGGCAAGGTTAATACCTCCTTGCTATCCCCATTCATCAGGATCCATGTGGATCCATCACACCATGAGTGACACCAACCCACTGCATGTCCTACACCTAGGCCTCAACAGCAAACCCACTAGTACCTCTAAACACAGCAATGCACCAGTGATGACCAATGACTACAGAGGACAACCACTGATGTCAGCAACAGTTACAGACACAGCAAGCACACCAACTAACATGATCTGTGGAACCCAGCAACAAAATCAGCTGGAGGACACACGAACACACCCCAGGACAGCTAAAATCCAAACACACACCAAACATATGCATGGTTATACTGTACTATTGGAGGTTACTTCTATGTTTTCCTTTGTTATGCTATGGAGAGTAAGCACTGATATGTCACGTGTGCATTGGCTCCACAGAATAACACAGGGATTGCAGGTGTGATGACACTGCAGTTGTCATGTACACATTGTCACCTCTTTATGACACCCTAGGGGATGCCCCCCGTCATGACTGAGCCTTGTGAATCACATATGTACTGCAGAATGGTGATGGTGGGGAATGCCCCCTGGCCATCCACACTCTGCAGGCTTCATCTGATGCAGAAGCTGAACCTTGGCTATTCCATTTGGACTAGCTACCTACATGTACAATGCCTATCCCTGACATGCAGTAACAATACAATAGGAAACACACCAATTCCCCTCCTTGCTATTTTCTGGTAACCCTTTGGGTGCCAGGGGACTGGCTAATGTATTGTTGAACAATGCATTACTTATCCCTGTGGCACTCAAGGGGTTGTGTGCTGACCTCTTTGTCACTCTATGTCTGACATTGTGATACATATGATAGTTATATATTTGACTGACACATGACGGTGTGCATTGTTTATGTGCTGTGCATTGTTTATGTGCTGTGCATGATGTTGTTGTGGACAGCATGAAGGGGATTCAACAGGGACTTGACCATTACCATTCAGTCTGGGTTTGTCAAGTATTCTGTCCTTGTTTGATGTCCTTCCAAGCTGTGTTGCTGAATTGTGGTGTGGAATTCTGTCCATGTGTTCAGGTGTCACTGTTTTGGCCTCTGTCTGGAAGGTGTCAAGATTTGTGTTATGTGTGTGTAGGCCTTGATGCACTTACCGGTGGACTAGAGGCTCCTTTCTTCTCCGGTGTCACTCCACCCTGGGATTCCCTGCACTGCTGTCCTCCTACTTTGTGTAGTGGATGCTCAGAGGCAGACAAACCCCCTGTGCTGGTAGAATGCATGGCCTCCTGGCCCATCTTGTTTTTCACCCTGGCCTTGCAGTCAGCCCACCTTTCCTTGATCGCTTCCTGGGAGCGGCAGCAGCTGGACATTGCGCTGACGGCATTAAGGACCTCCCACCATGCAGCTTTGCGTTTGGCCCCCATGCCGGTGACCTTCCCCTTGGGGAACAGGAGCAGATCCCTCCACCAGGGCAAGGTTCTCCTCCTTGCTGAATCTGGGCTCTCTCGCCCTCTCCTCCTCCTCACCCCCAGAGGTTAGATGAGAGCCCTGATTGTGGCTCTCCAGCTCTGCCTGCTCTGGCCCTGGCTGTGCGTGGTGCACCCCCTGGACTACCCCTCATCCCACTCTCTCCACTGCCCCTGCACTTGATGTGCCTTCTCTGGCATGGCTGCCCCTCCGCCCCAGGGATCTCCCTCCCCTACCCTGACCAGGGACACCCACCTGCTTCTCTTCCTCATCTACTCCTACTCTCCCCATCCCTCTCTCCTGACCTCCTCTCCTCTTCATTCCTCTCTCCCACTCACACCCAGGCACTCACTCAGGCCCGCACACACTCACTCACTCACTTGCACTCACAGACTCACACTGTCAAAAAAATGTAAAGTGTATGTGTTTTAGTACAAAAAATATGTGGGCTATGTGTGTGTATGTGTGTGTTTGTTTATGGATGCGTGTTATAGGTATGTGCAAAGATTTATAATGTCTCAAGGTGTATATCAGTCCTCTCCAACTCCTTTAGCTATGTGTATGTGTGCCTCTCTACTACCTGTCTCTGTGCCTCTCTACTACCTGTCTCTTTCACTAGCCTCCGCTCCTGTGTCCTGTGCTCTAGCTCTAATGAACGCAATACACAGACAATGGTGTGTCGGTTATTTTGGGTCTATATATCATGTATTTGAATGAACTTGATACTTTGTGGTGCTGTGATTGGCTGGGGCACTAGGTAACGTCGGACATTTCGCTTGTTTGTTTTTTTTATTGGGATGTTTCTCGCGTATATCGTGTGTTTTATGTCAACGATGAGGTCAGATTTTTGGTGACTCCAGTTTTGTAGTTTTCGTGTGTTTTGTAGGCCGTTGCACATTAACTCTTCTGGGTAAGGAATATTTGCATCTCACGTTACCCAGTCTTGTTTAACTCACGAAGGCAGTTTTTCTCTTCACGCTGGTTTTAACTCCAAAATTTGCATCAAGCCCAAAGAGAGGAGAAAAATGTTAGATGCAGCGGTGTGCCACGTACTGATTCACTTTGAGAGAGATGGCGGAGTAATATACTGTGCCCCCTAAATCATTCACAGCCAAAAGGGTGAGACATTGTTGCTCATATTCCACCAACAATATAAAGGTTAAAAACTCTGTTTCAGTGACATTTTATATATGATGTACTGTGATGAAATGGTTAAATCAGAGCTGGAAAAGAAAGCAAGGGTGCTTATTTTTATTGGCTATGTTTTTTAAATGGCTTCTTTCATTTATTTTGTGTTCATTTTTTGTGAAGTAGTTTCATGATTAGCTGTAAAGATGCAGCATAGATAAGTGCAGGTGCCAAGCCTGAAATGTGCCTGCCAATATTATGCTTCTCCTCTGATCCAACCTGTTAGGCTATGGTAGGGCTCACACCCATCCATTCCTCATTCAGTTCTGCAGAAAATGGTTTATTAATTTGATTATATGAGAAGCAATTCAAGCAAGAGGTGAAAAAAACATAACCACTTATTTGTAAAGCATCACATTTGGAGGAGACAAGGGTTATTGACTCCAAACACTCTAAAAGGAGAACTAACATCGCTTAAAGTGTTAGTAATGTCTAAAAAAAGTTTTTTTTGCATTTAGAAGAGCTTAAAAAGCTGATCTAAATGCAAAAAAATGTATCTCTCAAACCGCTATGGTTTAAGAGATACGGGCATTTAAAGTTTGATTTCTCCTACTGACAGCTGTAAAGCTGTCAGCAGGAGATTCGTGTCGGTCGACACAGTGGCGCTTGAGAAGTGCCGAGATCTTCTTACTTACAAGGAATCCCTTAATTGGAATGGTCTAAAACGTGTGCCTGGTTTAGACCATTCCAATGAAGGGATTCCTTGTAAGTAAGGAGATCTCGGCACTTCTCAAGCACCACCGTGTCGACCGCCACAAATCTCCTGCTGACAGCTTTACAGAGATACGTTTTTGAGAGATACTTTTTTTGCATTTAGATCAGCTTTTTAAGCTCTTCTAAATGCAAAAAGCTTTTTTTAGACATTACTAACACTTTAATAAACACATCCCTCTTACTATGGCCACAAATTCCTCAGGGTCCCTATGAATTTTGCACTTGTACCTTAGTGTAAGAAATTACATCTTCAGTTAATCTTAGTTGTTATAACCATGGAGGCAGACATGACAGTTGCCAGAAGGACCTCAGACCCTTCTTACTGCATGCAGTAATCTTAACCTATGCGCTGAGCACCACTGTACTCATTAAAGAGTTAAGCTGACTCATGCACTCATACTTCAGTGTGAAGTAACTGCCAGCAGCTGTCATGTGTTCCTCCACTGGCATGATATCCAGGACTGACTGATGATGCTAGCTCTTGAACAAAGGTACATGAGAAAATTAATAGGGGGCATTAGGTTCTTCCATCTATAGTAAGTGATAGGTTTTAATTTGCGGGTGTTAGTTCTCTTGAGTACTAGGGAGGTTTCCAAAGAAATCTGTTCAAAGCACTGAAGACCTCGCTAGTATCCAAGGGGTTAATAGAAAAGTTCTATCATTTACCAGTGAAGTTTCACAGAAACCTACAGTATACGTCACTTATTAAGATGGACTTCTCAGATAGAGACTGAAAATCTACTCAACTCTTTACTCTTTAGATAACCCTTAATTAAAGCTCAGTGTTTTATTAGTAAATCACTGGTAGCCACACATCTAGCAGTGGCAACATTATTAACATATAGTTCTAATTGCACAGGTCTGTGCTGAGGTCTGTGCTGAGCTTCTTGGGACATTTCCTGAAGCTGACAGTGGCACTCTCATTCCTATTGGCTACACAGGTGGATGTAACATCACAGCAGCCAAATGGATCCACCAACTACCTCAGAGGTCATTAGCTCTGGGGAGGAAATTCTCAGTGTAGAGACTTGTACTCTGAGGGCTGTAAACTGCATGCTGCCAATGCTAAAGGTGGCGGTAGTGAAGATAGTAAAAGGATGAGCTTTAATATATATTTTAATTTCCTCATGATAATTGTCCATTAGGATAGAAGAGTCTAATCTGATCCTAAAAGGCGCAAAATACCAAGGCCAGATCAACAAAGTATGTTATCGGAGGTGAAAAAAATTGTTTTCCCCATTGCACCTCCTTTCAGCCACTCCTCATTTATTGTGCTCATCTACTGCCTGCCATACATTTGTTTTACTGTTTATTTGCTTTCAGATAACTGTAATAAGATGAAGGCTACACAATGAAGGTACAGAAAACAGCATATGCAACAACAGACGTAGCGCTAAACAATTCCAGTACTCCAGTCATATGGAACATAGCCAGCAATGGATTGAACAATTGCATATGAGATCAGCATAGCATTACATGAATCTAGCAGGACATTAAATAAGACCAGCAGGATATTAAATGAGGTAGGCTGTGTAGCACGTGACCAGCAAAGCATGACCACTGGGGCAGTTCATGAGATCAGCAGGGTGTTATATTAGTACTGCAGGGCAGGCTATGAGACCAAAAAAGAAAGTGTGTGTGAGACTAGTAAGATATTGCATGCGACCAAAAAAGTAGTACATTAATTCTGCAGATCATTCAAGAGCATAATACAAGAGACTATCTCGACAGCACATGATATTAGCAGGACAGTGTAAGAGACCTGCAAGATGATACATGAGACTAGCTGGACAGTATATGAGACATGCAGGGTAGTACATGAGACCAGTGGGATGGTATAAAAGTTCAGTAGGGCAGTATACTAGATTAGCAGGGCAGTACATGAGATCAGGATGGCTTTGCATGAGACCAGCAATGTGCTACATAAGTCTAGTAGGGCAGGGCATGAGACTAACAGGCCAGTGCATGAGACCATTACAGTAGAAAAGGAGACCAGCAGGGCAGTAAAAGAGACCAACAGGGTGGTACATGAGTCCAGCAGGGTTGTATCTGTGATTGAGAGGCCAGTGCACGAGACAAGCTGTGTATGAAACAAGCTGTATAGTACATGAGACCATTAGAGCATTACCTGAGACCAACAGAGCAGTTTATGAGCCCTTCAGGGCAGTATGCAAGACTAGCAACACCAGGGTGGTAAATGAGTCCAGCAGGTCATTACATGTGACCAACAGGGCAGTATATAATGCCAGCATTTGGTACATGAGTTCTGCATAGCAGGGAAAAAGATCACCAGGGCAGTTCACAAGACTAGCAGGGCAGTACATAAGGCCAACATGGCATTATACAAGTTCAGCCTGGCAGAAAATGAGGCCAGCAGGGCAGTGTATGGTACTATCAGAGTATTATATGAAACCAACAGGACAGTGTATGAGTCCATTAGAGTAGTACATGAGTCTGGCATGGCATGGCAGATGATAATACTAGCAAGGTATTACATGTGAATTGCCTAGCAGTGCATGAGACCAGCAAGGCAGTACATGAGACCATCAGAAGTAGTCATTGTCCCTAATAAAATGCACAAATTGTCTATAGAGGTAAACTATTTTGGTATACTGCAACCCCTTACCCCCAACACATACAGGGCCTGATATTTATATAGGTAAGTACAAGATGCACTTAGACTTTAATTTTAGACGCTCTTCAATAAAATAAAGTTATGAACAACTGGGTGGATGGGCTTGAGTTATTTCTTGGACCAGATTTCACTCAGGCCCACCTGTAACTACTCCATAATATGCAATACACACACACATGCAATAACGTTGTTAGTATTTTTACACACAAGAAGATGTGGGTGAACACACACACACATATATCTCATAGCAAGTGGATTTTGCTTTCCTCCTGCTCAGTTTGGAGTTTTGAATATCCACCATGTTTACGAAGTCCTGTCCATAACAGTTCATCCTACTGTGATCTGTCCTGATAACTGTGGCATAAGCTGAATGTTTTTTTTGTCATGGTCGTAGGCAGCCTGAATTTGAAATGGCCAGGGTATAAGACAATTACCACATTTGATCTTCCTTTTGGTTGGCCCTGTCTAGAAGGCCTGGTTTTAGTTACCTCTTTGCTTAAGCAGAGATGAGTTAATCAATGGCTCAGTCATTCCATGTGTTCTACCTGTGCTCAAGCAGAGATATAGCTTTAAATCTTGTCAGTTGCTCTAGAGAGGTGAGAACCTCTATTTATCTTTTTTGATGCTATAGTCAACTCTGGCATCTGAGGCTTTAAGTGCCTAACATACTCTGAGGGAAAGATTTAGAGCGCAGCAATAGTTTGGCATTATGGTCATTTAACCCTTTTATGCCAGCTGATTAATTTTAGCTAGGAATATGTCTGCATCTTGTCATGATCTGGTAATCAACTGATTATCAGTAAATAATTAGTATTTCTTACTCCTAGATTGTTTTTTTGCAAATTGTATTGATTGATGCAATACCAGTTCCAGTGGTACATAGTGTCTCTCTCAATACTTCTTTAGTTAAATAACATCCTATCATATTTCATCATCTTCTTGTGCAACAGGAGCCAGACATACATCCCCCCTAGATACTCAGAGACAAAAACAATGGACTTCATCTGAAGCACAGGCACACACTCACACGACTTGGCAATTGTTAGGAAGTTATATATACAGCTTATTTCACCCTTCACAGAAATAGGTTTTTGCTTATTTTCCAGGAAGAGGGTGACCCTGGTCATTTTGTACTATTGCTGTTTCATTGTTTGTACTGACATTTCAGCTTAAGAGGAAAAAATACTAGTCACGCACAAGGAGGAAAGAGGGTGTCAGTGGAGGAGGGAGTTGTGGGAGGGATCCTGTACGTATTCATACTAAGGCCACCACCCCCTGCCTGCTGGAGATGGTACGGAGGAATAGTGTGTTCAGGGAAGGACTCAATGTACTTTTTCTATGTACTCTTGCTAATGGTGGGCGTGCTGGATAATAGAAAGGCTTCAGGAAATGTTGTCTGCCTCCTCTGCATGTTTATCCTCCTGCTGATTTTCAGGCCCCTCTCCCTCCCTTTCTCTCTCTCTCTCTCACTCTCTGTACTAATAACAGCTGCAGCGTGCTAAGAAAAAAACATTAGTCACAAGACTTCTCAGAAAATAACATTGCTTATCAGTTGTCGTGCTCTGAAGGGGGTGTGTGTTTGTGTGGCAGGTGTAGGTTGGCACAGAAAAGAAAAATACATATGTGTGTGTAAGTATATATATATATATATATATTTGTACATGTGTGTGTAGTTATATACACACACAGACAACAACTATCTCTATTCTTTTCTCATTGCTGCTGGCTTCTTTGAAGTTGACTGGTCTAATCAATGGCTGCTTGAATAGCAGAATTAAGGGACAGACTCCTTTTAACCCTGTGAGTATCAGTAGTATGTCCAATGTGTTGCATTGAACTCCACATCGGCACTCAAGGGGTTAAGACCTTCAGAGGTCATTCCTGTAGTTGTGAAAAGTCTCTGAATTTCTCTGCCCCCCAGATTGACATGGCCAGTGAGAACATCTGTTCTGTTCTGCATCTCCCTTTAGAATACCCCTCCCCCATTAACTTCACTCCCTTTAGGGAAATGGTGTCATAGTGGACACACATTTACAGTTCTGCTCTTGTTCACAGAGGTGCTTGAGGATAGAGTCCCTGCTACAGGGTCACAGCAATAAAGAATTACACAAGTAGCACCCAGGCCTGATTTCCATTAGACAGAGAAGGCAACTGCCTACAGCTCCGTTTTAAGGGGCAACTCAGCTGTGGTATGGCTGTGGTTACAGCAATCCCAATGCCCATGCATCAAGCACCCAGGCCAATTTATTTACCAATTTGCATGCACTTTTACTGGCCATTATATAACTGTTTTGATACATTGTAAAGCAATGCATTGGTATGATCTCTAGCAGCCAATAGAATAAGAATATTTGCTTTGCTTGTATGTTATATACTAAGGCACATTTTCTGTCCCATGATGCAATGAATGAATCTGTGAGTGGAGTCATGTGAGGGGCAAGGGTGTCGTCATTGGGGGGGCTAAGGTTGTCAGTGGCACCTTGCCAGTGGGATTCTGAGATGTCAGTCTGGTCCTGCTCAGCACAACAAGCTGATGTGAATAGATTCAACAAGCACTTGTGTGCTAACTTACTTTTGTGTATCATTTTAGTATCATTTTAGTATACACCCAATCAGCCTCAGATCTTCCTTAACCTTTCACTACTGAGCTTTTTTTTTTATTTTAATTTTTACAGCATTTTTCTGTATGTTTTGGTAAGGGGAATAAAGAAAGAAAAAAGTGGGGTAAGTGGAGGGAAACATAATCAAATAAAAGGACAATAAGAAAATTAGCAATACAGTATACCTCATTTGAATATTGTCAGGCATAATTTATATAACAAATGCATAAAAGATAGAACAGCTACAATCTTTTTCACCTGGAAAAAATCTAACAAGGGAATAGGGTGGGGGATAGAGCATCGTGCCAACTGATGACCAATCCCATTGTCTGGCGAAAGGGGTGCATGAGGGAAGAGTTGTGCGTCCCTGACCATAAATTACAGAGGGAATGGGAAAAGGAAAAGGTGCTTGATCTATTGGCTACTAATCTTGTCCTTGAAGGACAGGAAAAAACAAAGGCTGTATAGAAGGTGAAATAACCTATGGAATCAGAGAAAAAAAGGGGGGATAATGAGAGAGAAGGGACCCCTCAAAAGAGGGGCACGGCGAAGTGAGGGAGAGAAGAAAGAAAAATGGGGCTGTGAAAAGTAGATAAAAATAACTGCTATGACCAGAGCCAGGCCCCTGGGTTTCAGTCAAGGACCAGGGACAAGTCACAGAAGAGAAGACATTATTCCAAGATCCGTGAAAACTGAGACTAGGAGTTAGAGAGAAGAAAAGGGAGTCTCTCCATTGAGTAAATCCTCCAGCAGATCCGCTGGCCCTAGACCTAGAAGAAACCAACATGGGTCCAGGGCTACAGTGGTCATGGTAACTGAGCTAAGCAGTGAGCTGGCCATACCCCAAAATTCGCTCACATCAGGGCAAGTCCACCATATATGATATAGGTCTGTCCGTTCTGTGCAGCCACTACTGAGCTTTATTGGTTCTCCAGTTTGCCTGTACTAACTATGGAATATAATTGAGATGTTTGTTTATTTTGTTTTGTCCCTGAAAAGTGAGATTTCTTTGGTCCCATTCTATGAAATGGAATGAACTGGACTGACTATTGGTTTCCTTGGGTCTAACTTGAATTGTCCTTTGCAAAAGTGAGGGTGGGAAAGTGGTTCAGGAACGATATCTACTAATTTTTGTCAGAACCCCCTACACAACTAGAAGGTCAGTAATGCATTACAGAATTGTGTTACTGGCCTTTCTAAAAGCAGTGAGGTTAAAATGATAGACTACTATGTTCACTAACTCAATAATTAACCCTATCAGTGTTATGTTCTTTATCAGATAGCCTCAAGGGACGAATAGCCAATAACTCCCTAATATATAAGCCCCTAATTCTTTCTAAAAAGATTTTTTTTAAGTAGATGTGTTGCTTTTGGGAGTTTCTGTATGTATGTTAATGGATGCAATAAAATATATCCTATCTAAGCATAGCATTGCCATCCAAATTCTCTCAAAACTACAATATTGCACACTGCTGCTTGAAAATAAATAAATACAACCTGATACAGAGGTTGGTACAAGGAATATAATCGGAATCTATAGGTGATGTTATAAAGAATCATATCAAACCAGTCATTGTGAAACAGGTCTTCTGTCACTGACTGGAAAAAAATCACATCCAGTTATAGCGTATATGACTCACTGTGATTTTACAAGTGATCTGAATCAGAGACACACTGTGTCACAAAAATCTTGACAGCTCATTTATGTTAATGTCAGTCCCTAGAAATGACCCATCCTTATTTACATGCCCTCTATACTTTGTTACATTTGTCACTGTTTTTTGTAGGTCCAGGCTAACAGGATACTGTGCTGCCATTAGCAGTATACTTACTCTAGTTAGCTGTTCACTGACAACTTCAGAGGCTCTGTTGACCTTAGAAGAGTCTTTCACATTGACTCCTTTCCCAAGACTAGAGTGTGCATACTTGTCAAGGGAATTTTTTCAGTCATTTGATACATTCTGGTTGTCTAATTTTGTGCCAGTTTAACAGACTGTTTTGTCCATAGCAGAAAGTGAGTGTAAGCATATGAAAATGTATGGATATATGAATCTATGTATGAGTCTGAGAGTGGTGACTTAATTGATCTCAGTACTTTGGGCTAACAGAGATCAAATCACCCACAATGATAAATAATTAATTTATAGTGTGTGCTCCATTCCAATCAGGAAACCATCCCTGGTAGAGGTGCCTGGGCCTAGTGATTCTGTTTTTATTTATTGTATTTATTTGAGATCGCTTTTTTTATGCAATCATTGGATGTGTTATTTGTTTCCTATGGTGCCGTTGGTTTGCCCCACCTTTGTCTTTTTGCATATGTCCCATAGGCTTCATGCCTCGTATAGGAATGTATATAAGTACATAGAATGCGAGTCTTAGTTTGCATTTAGTGAGAAGGGAGAAATTAGCTAGTCTTTCCAAGTCAGGCTGATTTTGAGACCTAAATTTATTTGGTATAATGCATTAGAGACATAAGATATTTATATCTGGTAGTATTGTATTGCACTAAATTTAAACTACAGTTTCTTACACAGCAAACTGCAATGTAAGTAGCAGTTTGCTAATTCAGCACCCCTGGCTTTAGCCTCTAAACCCAATGGCTGCACTTCAAAGAATGCACTATAGCTTATGATTGTAATAATGGTAGACAGTCTCCTCTAGTTTTAGCAATTTCATGCCAGTAAACTGCGGAAGTCTACCCCATAGCTAATATCAACATCAAATATGTGACACAGTAAAAGGTCATGTTAAACTATTGTCTTTCAATCGGTTTATGAAGCTGCAATTTATATATATATATATATATATATTTATTTAAGCCGTGTGTGAAATACCCTTACTGCTTCCATAGGAATTAAGATGCTAAGTAGCATACAGGTCTTGCTAATCAAACGCCCTTGAGTAACTGATCATCAGCAAGTGTGACCACCTCTATAAAAGCCGAAGTTTTAGCAGTTTACTGGTCTGGAACATTCAGGTGTGTGTTAACACAATGCCATGGAGGAAAGACATCAGCAATGATCTTAGAGAAGTAATTGTTGCTGCCCATCAACCTGGGAAGGGTTATAAGGACATTTCCAAACAATTTACAGTCCATCATTCTACAGTGAGAAAGATTATTCAAAAGTGGAAAACATTCAAGGCAGTTGACAGGAATGAATGTCCCACGCAAATTCACCCCAAAGTCAGACTGTACAATGCTCAGAGAAATTGCAAAAAACTCTCAGACTATACAGGCCCCAGTTAGCATGTTGAATGTTAAAGTTCATGACAGTACAATTCAGAAAAGACTGAGCAAGTATGGTTTGTTTGGAAGGGTTACCAGGAGAAAGCCTCTTCTCTCTAAAAAGAACATGACAGCACGGCTTATGTTTGCAAAGTTGCATCTGAACAAACCACAAGACTTCTGGATCAATGTCCTTTGGACAGACAAGACCAAACTGGAGATTTTTGGCCATAATGTACAGTACCACATTTGGCGAAAACCAAACACAGCATATCAGCACAAACATCTCATACTAACTGTCAAGCACTGTGGTGGAGGGGTGATGATTTGAGTTATTTTGCAGCCACACGACCTGAGAACCTTGCAGTCACTGAGTTGACCATGAACTCCTCTGTATACCAAACTATTCTAGAGACAAATGTAAGGCTATCTGTCAGACAGTTAAGCTTGGCTGAAATTGGGTCATGCAACAGGACAATGTTCCCAAGCACACCAGCAAATCTACAACAGAATGTCTGAAAAAGAAAAGAATCAAGGTGTTGCAATGGCCCAGTCAAAGTCCAGACCTCAACCCGATTGAAATGCTGTGGAGGGACCTTAAGAGAGCTGTGCATAAACAAATGCTCGCAAATCTCAATGAACTGAAGCAACGTTGTAAAGAAGAGTGGGCCAAAATTCTTCCACAACGACGTGAGAGACAGAAAATGATTACTTCAAGTTATTGATGCTAAAGGTGGTTCTACAAGCTATTGAATCATAAGGTGTGCTTAGTGTTTCACGCAAGGCTTCTCCATTTTGGCTTTATTTTTGTTAAATAAATCATGACACTGTGTAATATGTCATGTGTTGTTGTTCATCTGAGGTTGTATTTACCTAATTTTTAGACCTGCTAAGGAACAGATGATTGTTATTATGTCTTGATATGTAAAACCATAGAATTCAAAGAAGGTATACTTCCTTTTTCATATGACTATAGATATACATATTATATATATGTATGTATATATGTCTATCTCTCTCTCTCTCTCTCTCTCTCTATATATATATATATATATATATATATATATATATATATATATATTTGTAATACAGTTCTGAAATAACAGACTACAATACAGGAGATATATATAGGTCTCTAAGGCCTAGCCAAGCAATGTACTGGAGACCTCTCTAGCATTCAAGGGGTTAAAAAGGTTAAAGACCCCATTTAAGACAATGGGAATTGTTATTCGTTCCTTTTGGTGCAGTTGGCTTGCTCCGGAACTGCACCTCTTTTATTTAATGCATCAGCCTCTGTGTGACAAATGAAAAGAAAGCCTTTTGAACAAATTTGTTATCTTTGAAGTGCGAACAAATTATTCATCCGTTGTGTTAAAAATATTCACACATGCAGTAGTAGGATGAAGCTTCTGTCACATATTTCATTTTTGCAGTAGGCTATTTCAACATTCTCTGTAAGAAATACTTGTACTTTTCTTTCCAGAGGTTTTTTTTTCCATACTGCAAAATTATGTGCTGAATCTGATGCTCCAATGAAATTGTGTGAAATATGAAATTTGTGAATTGAGGACATTTGGTGTTTTGTAATGTTTTTATTATTACATTTGCTGTTGTCTTCAGCCTTATTTTTGTCTGTAGAATACAGTTGAAATTTTACTTTTGGCCTTGCCAACCCCTGAAAATATTGTTTTATTAATAGTATTAAAACTATATGGACAATCATCTATTTTCTGGCAAATTTAACTAAATCCCATTTTACTCCACCCTCTGTTTCTCTGACATGTTATGACTATTTAAAGGGATAGTAATACTTAAAATGTAAAAAAAAATATGTTGTAGGGTTTATCTCCCTGAGTAAAACAAGAGTACTCCCACTGCTGAAAGGTGTTTCATTCAAAAGTTATTCATTTTCAAAGTTGAATTTTTTAGGTGCAATATCACAGTGGCCTGAAATTGTACAGTGGCGCTGTTGCTACACGATCCTATGGACAGCTCTGGTCAGTTGACCATAAATCTCCATAGGATGGTGCAGCAACAGCGCCACTGTACAATTTCAGGCCACTGTGATATTGCACCTAAAAAATTCAACTTTGAAAATTAATAACTTTTGAATGAAACACCTTTCAGCAGTGGGAGTGCCCTTGTTTTACTCAGGGGGATAAACTCTACAACATATTTTTTTTTACATTTTAAGTATTACTATCCTTTTACTAATTCACTGACAAAGTGAAAGTCTGCAGAATCAGCTTAAATAAATAGTATTGGTTAAAATGTATTTTAAATCTATAGACTGACTGATGTCAGTCACTATCTATAAAAAATATGATTTTAGTGCCTGTTAAAACATTTTCTCTTTAGTCCATATGGAACACAGGTACCATGGGGTTGAGTCCCTCCACTAGAGGGCAAAAGACAGAGTCTTGTGGTTGGAGACTCCCTTAGCCCTGCCACCACTATTAATGTGACCGAAGCCACACTAAGCAGGAAATCAAGAAAAGAAGAAAGAATCTCCTGTGAAAAGAAAGACCCTAAGAGTACCCTTCAGCCAAGACAAGAGACCAAACAAAGGTCCTTTTCTCTGGGTGGGAGACCTGGGTTCCATATGGACTAAAGAGAAAAGGATTTAACCAAAATCCTATTTTCTCCCATGTCCACTATGGAATACAGGTACCCTAAGGATATGCCAAGAAGGAGAAAGGACCTCACGCCTGCCCCATGATACCGGAGTTCCCAAGGACTATCCAGAATTGGGAAAGCCCAAACAGAATAAAGTGTCAACGGACACTGAAGAATCACAGCACAGCAACAGGGCTCAAATATCTGCACAACAGTAAGGAAGAAAACAAACTAAGGTCTAGACAGGACTGCCTGAAGGACATTCTGGATGAAACTGTCTTCAGCCGAAGCCAGAACATCAACATGGTAGTGTTTTGCAAAGGTATGCATGGAGGACCAAGTCACTGCCTTGCACAATTGCTCATTCAAGGCCAGATTCTTGTAGGCACAAGAAGCCCCCACAGACCTAATGGAATGTGTTGTAACCTTGAAGGGAACAGATTTATTTCTGAATTCATGCACCTCGTGTATGGTAGCCTTAATCAAAGAGGCCCAGCCCTAGGACCCTTAGGCAAAAGGAAAAGACAAGCCTTTTCGGAAAGGCTCAGTATGGTGCACATAAAATGCAAGGTATTGCACCACATCTAACAAATGTAGATCTTACTCTTTGCCGGACTTTGGGTCAGAGCAGAATGAAGGCACCACAATTTCATGATTGATGTGAAACTCAGAAACCCTCTTAGGGAGAAACTCCTGAGAGGTTCGAAGGACTTCCTTGTCCTTGTGAAAAACCAGAAAAGGTGGTTTGCAAGACAAAGTTTGCAGATCAGCAACTGAGACTAATACCAAAAGAAAAGCCATCTTAAGAGTCAGCTCATGCAGAGAAACGGTAGCAAGCGGTTTAAAGGGAGGTCTCTGTAAAACCCCTAAAACCAAATCAAGGTTCCATGGAGGAGTAGGAGCCTTAAAGGTAGGATAGGCATGAGCCACTCCCTGAAAGTACACCTTGACGTCCGGAATGGTGGCAATTTATCTCTGAAAGAACATAGAAAGTGCCGAAATCTGAACCTTCAAGTATCTCAAGCTGAGTCCCTTGGTTAGGCCATCCTGGAGAAAGCATGACACCAAAGGAAGGTCAAAATCATGCTAGGACAGAGACCTGTTGACACACAAAGAATGAAAAATATACCAAATCCTTTGACAGGCTTAGAAAGAGACAGGTTTGTGGGCCTGAATCATAGTGGAAATGACCTCAGTGGAGAACAGTTTTCTCCTCAAGATGTGGACTTCAACAGGCATGCCATCAAAGCCTTCTTTTCAACATCCTTTTCCACAGGTAACTCAGGGGAAGGAGATCCTGTATGGGACGAGGTCCTCAAACCATGCCCTCCGAGTCCATTAAGGGATGACCAGAATCACAGTTGCTCCATCCATCCTGATCTTCAAGAGTACCCTGGGAATGAGAGGGAGTGGTAGAAAGACATAAGCTAGATGGAAGTTCCATGGAATCGACATAGCATCTGTGGCAAAGGACAGAGTATCACCCCTTCAGGAGCAGAAGGTCAGAACTTTCCTGTTCTCTCTGGTGGTCATGAGATCTATTGGGGGCACACCCCACCACAGCACAATCAGGTAAAAGGCCTCCGGATTGAGTTCCCACTCATTGTCCGACTGAACCCCCACTGGCTTTCCTGTCAAGTGTGAGGTCCAGTACGCACGGGCCAGACGAATTGCCCTGAGTTACAGAATCTTGATGGACTGAAGCGACTCCTCAGCAGTCCACCTGTCCTGCAACCCCATATGACCCAGAACCACACCCCATCCGATCAAGTCCATTCCGGTATCACAAAGGGTTTCCCCTGTTCCAGGTTGTGCTGACACAAACACCACTGAAGGTCCCAGTGGGCCTTCAAGGAAAGAGTGCCAAGACTAGGGTTAAGCTGGAGGAGTTTCTGGGAGAATATCCCCATAAGACATTGTCTTTTGTGATTTATCCTGCCCTGTAGTGGAGGGACTCAACCCCATGGTACCTGCATTCCATAATGAAGGTAAGAGAAATGCCTGTTTTATGTATTTAAAGTAACATCAGTTTTCCTGTGCCAGTTCTTTTCTGACTGTAAAGGGTTAATGAAGCAAGCACGGAGGGCAGGTTTATTCCAAAAAGGAAGCGGGTCAACAATGGACCACATCTTCCCCTGCCCAAAAGCCCAGAAAGAACAGGCTTATGGGAAGTGTAGTTTCCTACTATTAAAAATGGTAACATGGCTCTCCAGCTGTTGATCAAAGACCATAAGAAAAATGAAGTGAAACACACACAGAACTGAAAGCTGTAAGGGGTACATGATTGCACATTCACAGTCATGACATTTGCTGCACAGAAGCTGGGATACAGCCTGGCTCGAGAGTATGTGCATGCACACCACAGTGTAAAAGGAGAGCGTTAAACCTATACACATACATACACACACAGAAGGTTGGTGGAGCAAGTGTGAGAAAGAGGATGCTGGATACTAGGTGAGTCTACCATACCATACCATGTATGGCAAGACCAGGAGGATGGGGTGTGTGATTGATAGAAAGCTTGTAGAAGAGTAGGAGCATGGAGAAAAAAAATAGGCTACCAAGAATGTTCCTCTAGACCATAACCCTTTCAGTGGGATGTTGTAGTAGCCTTCTGTGGAGATGAGAGTACAAAATAGCATCAATTTCAATTCCTCCTGATCATTGACTAGAACAGGTGGTGGAGGAGCAGACCCTGTTGGGAATGAAATTGAGAGTCAAAGGCTGTAGTACTGAAAAATGAAAAACTAGGTGGACATGTAAATATGTGGGGAGATCCACCTAGTAGTCTACAGCATTACCCAGACATAGAAATTCTGAAAGGCCGACTTCTTGGAAGGAAGAACCAGTTTAAAATACTGAGTATGAAGCCAGACTTTGTCACCAATTTAAAGAGTCACAGAGTCATTTTGTCTCAGCATACCTCTTGTACGAGGTATTTGCCCAGGATAGGCTGATCTACACTGCCGAATGACTGGCTGTAGAGGCACAAAGTCTGTCATTGACATCAGGTTCAGAAGGAGCAGAAATAGAAGCAGGAAATTAAGCTGGATAGCATACACAATTGTCAACTTAGTGGAAGTTTGGATATAGTTGTTTTAAGTAAACTCTGCAAATAGACACATAGTAGGTTTAAGAAATTGATAGTAGATGGAGGCTTGGCTATGGTTTGTTTAAAGTAAGCTCTACATAGCATAGTGGGTTCAAGAGACTGATTAGTCTATTTAGTCTGTTCTTTCATTTCTGGATGAAAGGCAGAGGTTAAAGAAACTTGAACTTGTAAAGCTGAGCAGAAAGATCTCCAGAACGACAAAGTGAATTGAGTCAACATCTTGGAAACTATTTCATCAGGGATTCGTGAAGAATGACTACCTTCTTATGAATATATAGAAGCTTCAGAAGCTGAGGGTAATTGCTTGAGGGCATCAAAATGGGTCATTTTTGTCAGGATATTCACTAGAATCATCAGAGTGTGGAAATGTGAAAAGGTGACAAATCTGTGATGAAGAGCAACTGAAGTATCAGTTTCCAGCACAAGGAAGAATGAGGTATCAAAATGTCTTAGAGTATCTTTTCAGACTCTCAAAGGCTGCTTGGGCAACATTGTTACAAGCAAAGAAAAGTTTACAGCTGGTGGGACAGGTAGATAGAGCAGTAATCTTGGGAACATCTAAAATAATTCTATTGTAGATCTGAATAGAAATGAACTGCACACATCTAGACAAAGATCACACCATAACCTAGAAAGACTGCACTAGAGCCTTAGAGAGCTAATTAAAAGATGCCTATATTACTAACCCCATCCACTATCACATGGAGGTGGACAGTCGTAAACAAATAATACAGTAAAGCTGTAAGAACAAAAGTAAAAACACTTTTTGCAGTATAAACTGGATAACATAATAAAGAATAAATAAATCAAGACATACAGAAGGACTAAGAACAAATAAATACATAAAATAATCTAATTCACAGATAAAATAGTCCAATAATAAAAAGCAATCCTTATATACCCTGATGAAGTGGGATGGTTCCCATGAATATATTTTGGGTGAACTGGTGCACTCAGATAAGTGCTGGTCCCACCCAGCTTCTCCTGTGAGTTTATTCCCCTACCCAGATCCCAAACAAACTGACAACAACCACAGAAATGATTGTAGCCTTGTGTGTCGGCCTCCTCAAATATTTAGTTTGTAGCTATAATTTGAAGAGGCAGAAAGAGAAGACACTGGATACAGGACAGGTGTAAGAGGATGAAGCTCTAGGCTGCTAGAGGGCTTGGGGCCCCAAGATGCTAGATATCCCTCCTGGTATCATGTTAGTACAACATTGTTGCTGTCTTTTTTATGTACGAATTAAACCACTACACTTAGAGTGCCTCTTCTTGTCTTTTTTCTCCTCTGAGCACTCTTATCTTTATGCTATAAACTTATTGTGAAAGTTGGAAAATCCAAGAAAATGATATATTGCCTTGCAATTGAAGGGTATGGGCCAGTTAGGAATAGCATACATCTTTTAGGGGTGCAGTTTTGATACCCTCAGGTGAGATGATGAAACCCAGGAATTCCACTTAAGGCGTTTCAAAAATACACTGGTATGCAGCCCATGAAAGATACACAGAATAAGACTTTGCTGATGTAAAAACATTAAGATTAATCTAAATATACCACCCTCCAGATTCTGGAGAATGATCTGAGCTAGGATGAGGGTGTTTAATTCCATCCTCTAAATCAGGGCTGTCCAAGTCCAGTCTTCAAGGTCCACCAACAGGCCTGGATGTAAGGATTTCCCTGTCTTAGCACACTTGAGTCAATCACAATGAATGATCCACTGATTAACTCACCTGTCCTTAATCAGGGAAATCCTTAAATCCTGCCCTGTTGGTGGCCCTTGAGGACTGAACTTGGACAGCCCTGCTCTGAATCATAACAGGGTCCTCATTTCTTTAAATAGCATCTCCAGGAATCTTCTTTTTTTTGTGGTGGGGGGGCACACAGTCCTCCACAGGCAAATATATGGGGGACATCTTGTAACAGGCAATGGCAAAGTGCTAAATCAAAATAATGAAACACGCAAGTGTGTGTGTGCGTTCGTGCACGTGTGTATGTGTTTGTGTATGCATAGTAAACATGTTTAGATTGGTAAAGTACTGAATTTTTATCCCAACAAGCTGCGTGAAAGCTATATCTTCTCATTGTTGGGCAATTTATAACCAAGTCTCCTTTAGCTTCACATATGCAAGTATAAAAAGGGGATTTATATTTATGTAGCTGTAAATCCTTTTCTCTTAGTCCATGTGGAACACAGGACCTATGGGGTAAAGGATCCTCCTGCAGCTGACCACTTTATCCTTTCCTGAAAATGATCAGTTTTAATGTGGAGCAAAGATGACATAAAATAAACAGAAGTGGAACAATAAAGGGAATCCCCTGAACTAGATAGCCCAAGAGGACCACTCCTTCCTGGTGACTCAAAAAGTTGTTTTTTTCTGGGAGGGAAGTCCTGTGTTCCACATCGTCTATGTGAAAAGGATTTATCAGTAACTACACAAAAATCCTCTTTGCTCTTGCATCCTGTGTGGAACATGGAAGCCATGAGGATATACCAAAGCATTCACCAATATTTCAGAGAGGGTAAAGAGAAAACCCCTCAAGACACAGACCGATTCCAACTGGGATGAACTGGTACAACGTGAATTTCAGGTGCCAATGGACACAAACACTGTAAACCAATGAACAGGAACCAACAGGTTACTGATCAAAATAAAATTAAGAAGTTAACCTACACAGGAACTTCAGCCTGTAAGACCTTCCTGTTAAAGCTTGCTTCAGCCGAAGCCAGCCCATTAACACGGTAGTATTTGTCAAAAGTATAATGGAACACCACTTTGCCTCCTTAACAGAGGCCTGATTCTTGTAGGCTCAAGAGTAGGGTGACCACATGTCCCGGAATGCCCAGGAGAGTCCCTTAATTGAGGTTTGAGTCCCACGTCCTGTTTCACCCCCCACTGGGACAATAAACAGTCCCGGAATAAAGCTAATCTAAGTAAAGCTACCCAAGTCTGCCACTCTGCGTCTGCCCTGGTCTGCCTGCTGACAGCCTCAGTCAGCCTCTGGTCCGTACATAAAAGTATATGACAGTAACAAGCACTCAGTGCCTTACCTAAAACAACATACACCATCAGCCAATGAGAGAGGACAGTATTGTCACAATGCACCTCTCTCATTGAATGGCTGATGTGATGTATGCAAAACAGAGGGGATAGACCACAGCGCCAGGACATATAAGCAAGTGAGCCAGGGAGTCTCCTGTCCCAAATGCCATTCTGTTGGCTTCTGTAGCACAAGGACAGGAGCAGAGCAGACAAGTGCAGCAGAGGTGAGGTAGCAGACAGATAATGCAAGTAAGGAAAACACACTGCACAGTCCTACTCCTTCCCATTCTGCCTAATTGACTTCCCCTTGCATTGATTTTCTGAGGAAGCACTGAGCCTGTGATGGTTGCTGCCAGTGAGACCCTTATTCCCTGGCAATGAAAGGGTGAAATAAGCTAAAATAAGCTGTAATTGTGCAGCCTATGGTATGGTGGGCAACATGTGGCTTCCAAGCTCCCGTGGACTGCAAATCCCATCATAATCAGCCAGCCATTGGCTGTCTGAGGATGATGGGACATGCAATTCAACAATAGTTCTATGCTGTAGGCTGCCCACCCCACTATACTGTTCGCAGAAGTCATTCATCCCTTCAGGAGTACAGCAATTGGTTTCTACACTATCACACTAACAAAATGTCTGCTGCAGCAGCTTTCAGTCTAGGGCTGGTTAGTTGAGGTACATTGGGATTAATCAATGTGTTCAAGGTGATCCAGAGATAAACTGACCACATATCACTTTAAATGAGGATGCTTATGAAAATATCATTCTTCAGGACTGCACTGTAATCAGTGTATGTTTTTCATAAGCATCCTACTTCTCAAGAGATATTGGTTCACCTTTGGTAGAGAAAGCCCTTGTACCAGACTCTAACCTCACTACTGCGCTGAAGTGAACACAGGTTGTGAACTGACATCTATTGATGTCTGCTCAGATGTGCAAGGTCACATGATGCCACGTGACGCATCTTCATAAGTGTCCCTGAATGGCAGAAAGGAAATGTGGCCATCCTACCGACCTGGTGGGATGTGCCTTAACATGAAAGAGCATTGGATTCTTACCAAGAACATAGCTTTGTGAATTGTCACCTTAATCCAATAAGCAACTGTTGCCTTAGATGCAATCTAGCTGGCATGAGGGTCATCAGGTATAACAAAAGGTGGAGCAGGTTTCTGAAAAGGCTGAATGTGATGTACAGAGTACTTCAAGCACCTAACCACATCTAAAAGATGTTAGAGGGATTAAAGTGGTTAAGAGGACCCCCAAAAGCTTAGTAGCCATAGTCTAGCTCATCTCTCCCTTAGGCGTTGACATAGACAAACGACCCCTAAAAGTGTTAAGTGAAACAGTAAAAGTAGAATAAGAGTTTAATTAAAGTGCTTATATAGCTTTAAAAGTACTTTTCTGACTGTAAAGGGTTAATGAAGCAAGCACGGAGGGCAGGTTTATTCCAAAAAGGAAGCGGGTCAACACTGGACCACATCTTCCCCTGCCCAAAAGCCCAGAAAGAACAGTCTTATGGGAAGTGTAGTTTCCTACTATTAAAAATGGTAACATGGCTCTCCAGCTGTTGATCAAACTGACCTCCAATATCAGGGAGGGGGACCTGGCACTCGGTAAATGGTGTGTAATGTTAGAAGCACCATCAGTCCCCTTACAGCTGCTGAAATAAAAAATGGAGGCAAAACAAGTCCCATATAAGTGTTCTATGTTCCATCCAATACACACACCATGTGTGCCCATTCCTAAAGAGACCGCAACCTCCAAAAATAAGACGTAATATATCTTTTTAATTTTAGTGAGTGCTAGTTAGTCTCCAACACTGCAGAAAAAATGAAATGTGGTTGTCACACAAAGGAACAGGGACATACTCACAGGACCTGTGTAGTCTGAGAGAGAGAATTCTGTTACGGGTTTCTGACGCTCAGACACATAGGTTTAGTAAAAACACAATTTTATTAATAGGAAAGCAAACAAATACTTCTCCCACCCACACAGGTCCAGTATATATGTACAACAGGAATACAATAAATACTGAAACAGGATCAGGTAGAAGACATTAAGGTAAATCCAGGAACAGTCCAGAGGAAATGACTAGTGAAGCAGAAGCGAACAACTAGTCACAAAATCCATAATACCTCAAGGATATTCAAGGGACTACTATGCCTAAAGGTAGCTGGAGCAGGCCATAGTAGTAAGGATGACCCCAGGAAATTCCCTAGCATGCTAGGGTGACTACGGAGGCTGATCGGAGTCCACAAGGCAAAGGAACCCCTAGCACGCTAGGAGGTATAGTGGTACTAGGCAATCAGGTGTAAGGCAACCTACTCCTAGAAAGCTATCATGGTGCCCGTGGTTCCTGTTCTGAACGGTGACATTATTATCACTGCTGTTCTCTGATTGGCTGGTCTTAATTGCTCCTACTAGGGCTTGCCTTTATACACCCTGGGATGTCCTCCCTTAGGCGCCCTTTCGTGGTGTACGAGTTCCTGAGTTTATTTTGTGCCTTTGCTGATTCGTGTATGACCTGGCCTGCCTGACTACGATTACGTTCCTGAGTTCCTGTTGCTGCCCCCGTTGCTGACTGTATCCTGGCTGAGAACCCGCTCCTTTGCTGACCGTATCTGGCTGAAGAACCCGCTCCGTTGCTGACTGTATCCTGGCTGAGAACCCGCTTCTTTGCTGACTGTATCCTGGCTGAGAACCCGCTCCGTTGCTGACCGTATCTGGCTGAAGAACCCGCTCCGTTGCTGACTGTATGCTGGCTGAGAACCCAGTCCGTTGCTGACCGTATCTGGCTGAAGAACCCGCTCCGTTGCTGACTGTATCCTGGCTGAGAACCTGCTCCGTTGCTGATCATATCTGGCCATTGCACCTATCCATTGCTGACCGTATTTGGCTGTCTTCCGCGCTGTGGCTGTTGCCGACCGTGGATTCCTATCCATGTTATTCCCGTGTGTTGTCTGTGCCACTTGGGGACCCCATGAGGTCATCGGTTTCCAGGGCCTTGCAGTTGATTCTCGGTGTGCGCCACGGGGCGCTGTTTTCTGTCGACCAAAGGCTGAGTCTTGTGCTCAAGCTGCTCTACGGCACTGACGCACTGACTGAGTTACTTTGATCACTCTCTGTGTCTGCCTCCCTAGAAGCACTGGGCTCACTCCCTCTGGGAGTTGCAGTTACTCTCTGGGCGTTATCCATTAACCCTGTATGTACCTGGAACTTCCAAGTAATAGCACTACTGTTCCTTACTGCAGAGCTGTGGGCTCAAGAGCCAGCATTGCAACTTCCACCTTGCAGGTTGAGGGACACTGGTTGTGTTCCTATTACTTACCATATATCGATCCACCCCTAGCGTTCTAGTGTTTTCCAGTAGCAGTTGCCTAGGTCTCCTGTAACCCTTTCAGGGTTGGTCTGCATATACACGGTTGCCTCCTGCCAGCGGTCTAGGGCCTTGGTCAGTGTTGCCTCGCTCCTGTTGGGTCAGTACCCAGGTGTCTGGGTTGTGCCAGTCCTCCACTGTGGACTTCATGCCACTGTAGTCCTGTTGCCATTCCTGGATCGTGTACCCTTTACCTTGCCGGTTCTGCCAGAGTCCTTTACTGTCAGTTGGTTCCCAGTCCATTTCGTTTGCCCTTACGGATTCCAGTACCCAGGCGTCTGGGTTGTTCTGTCCTAATTCGTGGACCTTCTGTGTTGGCGCCTACTCATCACTTCTGGGACTGTACCTCGAACCTCACTGGTTTTGCCAGATCCTGTCGTATATATATTGTTACCAGTATCCTGATTGTCTAGTCCGGTCCTATTCGCTGTACCCATTGTATATATTTTCCTGTTCTGTATTGTGGGTCTTAGGGCCTACACTTGTGTATGTACTTTATTTTAATGAAGTTATTTTAACCTTACCGTTATGTCTCAGTGTTCATCAAAACACCGTGACAAAAGCTAGGAGCATTAGCTGTACTAGACAATGAGGTGTAAGGCAACCTACTCCTAGAACGCTAGGAGCATTAGCGGTACTAGACAATCAGGCGTAAGGCAACCGACTCCTAGAACGCTAGGAGGGCAACAGACAGACAGAAAGCATAAGGCAGCAGGAACCCCTAGAGCGGTAGGTGGTATAGCAGTACTGACACCAAGGTGTAAGGCCCCCCACTCCTAGAACACTAGGAGGACTACAAGTAGGCTAGGCAAAGGCAACCAACTAGCCGCAAGGCAACCACACTAGACCTGTGACCGAGGGTGCTGACCCAGTACCCCAACCCTAGGACGCTAGGGTGAACGCTCTGACCATAACCAGGCTGAAAGGCCACACAGCAAGGGAACTACTGAGGTGCCCTGGAAGGAAATAGCCAACCTCGTAGTAGGGAACAATTGACTGTGCCTGGTCAGAGAGATGAATGGGTGCAGGAGTAAGACCAAGTCTCCTACACCTGAGCGAAAGGAGATAACACAGTGCAGGACAACTGAGAGGTCACCAGTCAACAGAATCACAGTGGAGCAACCTAAATGTCAACCCTGGGTAGGGTAAACCCCCAAGCCGAGTTGGCAGATGGAGCAGGGTAGTCAGCCGAGCCGGGTCGAACACCAGAGCAGGAAGTCAGCCAATGCCGGGTCAGGATACTGAGCAGGATAGTCAGCCTAGCCAGGTAGTACACCAGAGCAGGAAGCCAGCCAATGCCGGGTCAGGATACAGAGCAGGATAGTCAGCCGAGCCGGGTTGTACACCAGAGCAGGAAGTCAGCCAATGCTGGGTCAGGATACAGAGCAGGATAGTCAGCCGAGCGAGGTCGTACACCAGAGCAGGAAGTCAGCCAATACCAGGTCAGGATACAGAGCAGGATAGTTAGCTGATCCGGGTCATACACAGGATACACAGGAAAATACAGGGCATACAATAGATATGGGTACACCACGAAAGGGCACCGCCATAATGATGGTGCCAGGTAATTAAAGGCAATCCTAGGGAGGAGTCAACATGGATCGCCAATAAGAATGTAGAGGTGAGACCAAGAAGTAGCAATGTCGCACATAAGCTAAATCACGGGCAGCGTGATAAATTCATCCTCTTCAGTCTTCAGACTCCTATATAGCAAGCATTTAAGCTGCTTAAAGGAGCAGTAAACTTTTTTATGAAAAAATATATATTGTAGGGATTTTCCTCTTTTGTAAAATAAGGGTAATCCCACTGCAGAGCGATTTATACTTCCAGAGTTATTACAGTTTAAACCCATTTTTTTACATTAGCAGTGCCCTCTAGTGGTCAAAATCTAATTAGATTTCCTGTTAGATTCTAATGGAAAAGAAAGTCAGAGAAGTCAGAGACATACAGTTCTCCATAGAATGTGATAGAAACTGCCTGTAACTTCCTGTCCGTTAGAACTATCAGGAAGTAAACACAGTAAATTCACTTCCTGATTATTTAAACTGCTATAATTTATGAGTAAAACATCTGACAGCGATGGAAGTGACCTTGTTTTATTCAGCAGGAAATGCTGTGTAAAATATGTGTTTTCATAAAAAAAGTTTACTGCTCCTTTGAATAAAGCTATGAGGAGAGGGCTAATAATACAAGCCATCGTACACCAGGCCCAGGTCACTGAAGTCTGTGCTATGGTTCAAATCCACAACGGTGGCCAGAGATAAGAGCCCACCTAATGGGGGATTTCCCATTCCCAGCAGCATTAAACAAAAAAGAAAGCTAACTATGGGAGAATCTTAGCCCTGAATTAATCTATACAAAGTCAATTAAAAACTAAGCATCTCTAGATGGGTGTAAATCAGTTCAGGAAGGATTCTTTGCCTCTAAAAGCCATTTTAGTCAAGTGCCCTGCCCTCTTACAGGACGATCTTTTACCCCATGGTTTCTGTGTTCCCTATAGGACGTAAGAGACCTGAGATTTGTACATATCTCATAGGAGTATATATGTTTGGCTGTCATTTGTATACTAACATGTTGATTAAGACTGGTTAAAGTTATGAATGAGTCAACAATGAGATGATAAAGCCATCATGCTGCCTTCTGTAAAATGTTCATTGCATGTCAATTATATGCAATAGTGATGTGTGTATATCAAAAATCACTTCTCTTGAGGACTTTGAGGAACACATAATGACATGACATTGTGATACTGGACTGATTACCCCACAAAAAATGTTAGGAATGAGGAATAGAGGGTGAAGGGGAGAATAGTAAAGGAGGGAAGGGGGAAGAAAATGAGAAGAGTAAGGGAAGGGAAAGTGACAGAGAAGATTGAGGGAAGTAAGGGAAGGGAGAAGAGAAAGGGAGGAAAAAGATTGAGGGGAGGCAGGGGAGTGGGAAATGGAGGGAGGAGAGAGGAGAAGGGGAAGAGATGGAGAGAGGGAGAAATGGAGTGAAGAGGGAGTGAGTGAGTGAGTGAGTGAGTGAGTGAGTCAGCAGCATTGCTAAGGTCTAAAGCCTCAGGTCTTTTTGAAAACTTATGGCATTTAATGATGCTAACCTTGCTACTAGTAATAGTGCAATTGGTCTACACTGTGCACTGATAATTTGTTAGATTGCAGATCGGCATACACACCTCAGTTCTTTTGGGAACCTAGCAACTTGTCTAGTGGAGGAACAGAGGGGGGGAATGCAAGGAGAGAAAAAGTATGAAGAGTAGAGCAGATGCAAAAGATAGAGGAGGGAGGGAGAAGATGAAGGGAGAGAGACAAAATATGGAGGGAGGGTGAAATGGAGAGGATGGAGGTAGAAAAGGAATGAAGTAAGAAGGTGGAAGGTAAACCTGGAAGGGATGAAAGGATAAGATGGAGGGCATACTAAAAAACACAAATAACTAATTTATTATTATTATACAATGCACTGCCCATCTCTCTGGGATTCAGAAGACAATTTACCCAAACTCTTTGCTCAGTGACCAGGGCAGGAATGTTACTTGCAGTAGCAGTTGGCATGTGGCAGTCATAAAACTCAGTCAAGTAGTGCTAATGACACATGCTAATGGACCATGTTGTGCATGCAGTGCATTGACTGTGTTCTTGTGTGAATATCTAATATGGGACTGTGCAATGAAGTTTTCATGCATGCTGGGAAAAATTTCAGGTACACACAAGAGAACATATCACTTGGTTCCAATGATACACATCATCAGCTCTAGTGCGTGTGTTTATTAGACACTACAGTCATGCTGAAGAACAACTTTAATATCTACTTAATCAGGGGGAGGGCCAAGGGAGGCCAGAGATTATTAAGTGGGGTCATTCCACCTTCCCCCAGCGACCCTTTAGCAATGCCACTGATTTCTTTTTATATCATTGCATCATTTATTCATTGTGAAACCCTTGTCTGAGTTGTTTTTTTATCTGCAATTAATTTTGGACAGTTTCAGTTTGTCACAGCGGATTGATCTAATCAGCAAGTGCCAGTTACCCAGAAATCCCCTAATGTTATTTTACCCTTTCAGATAAGCAAAACAACAAGACACCCCCAATAATTTGGTTGTGTCCTAATCTGAGTGGTGGCATTGGAAGGTTGAGAGGTGGGATTTGCCCTGAAATGGGTGGTGTATTGGGTGGATAGGGGCAGTAGTGGGTGGAACGGGCAGGAAAGTGGATGGAGTAATTCAGTCTGAAAGACGGCATCACAACTGAAGATCCAGGGAGTCTCCAGATATGATTATAATTCCCATAATCCTTAGCCAGCCTTTTAACAAGCTGATTATGAATGGAGCTGTAGTTCAACAACTGCTGGGGGATACAGCTTCTCCCTTCTGACCTATGCAAAGGAAACTGATTTAGGTTATGAATTAAAGAGACAGTAATGTCACATAAAAAATTCTTCTTATTTTGTAGCGTTTAAAAAAATAAATTATGTGGCACAAATCCTATCTCTCAAACCTTTATGGTTTGAGAGATATTCACATCTAAGTTTCCCTTTTCCTGCTGTCAGCTGTAAAGAGTCGGCCGACTCGAGGAGGCTCTTCAGCAGAGCCGAAATACCGTTATTTAAAAATAACTACTTCATTGGAACTGTCTACAAAGTGTGCTTGCAAACCAAGCACACTTTGTAGACATTTCCAATGAAGTAATTATTTTTAGATAACATGATTTCAGCTCTGCTGCAGAGCCGCCGGCTGGTCCCCGGACCGGGATCTCCTGCTGTCAGCACAGCACTGATGTCAGGAGAAGGGGAGGGAGGGAGGAACTTTACATGTGAATGGATTTGTGCCACTTAATTTTTAAAAAAAAACTCTACAAAACAAGAAGAATTTTTATGGGACAAGAGCGTCCCTTTAAGAATTGCACATAATCAAGTTCTGTTATCTTTATTCCATACTCACCTGTATGTTTAATCATTTTTAACTTAAAACAATAGTTTTGGTTATATAGTTAGTGTCATTTTCATGTTGTGTATTTTCCCTCCCACCTCCCCTCCCACTATGTTAATATTTAGTATCTAGAAAGGGAGTTACCAAGACCCCTCTATCTACTTTAGTGTACTATGTGCACAGTTACCACATTTTACTAAGTCTGTTCTAGTGGGAGCAGCCTTAATAAAAAAAGCTATTTGGGGGGGACAGAAAACTGACCCCCTTGGTTGGACTGCAAACTGGGAGTAGGTGACTGCTAGCCGCAAACTTTAGGCTTGTGTGTGCATCACCTGTAGTCCATCTGTGTCAGACTATGAAGTGATTAAGATTAATTGCCCAGGAAGAAGGAGATTCTCCGAAATGCGTTGGCAAGTTCTATGATCCATTGAGATCTCATAATGAAAGAGAATGATAATCAAGAACACACAAGGAGGGAAAGGAGAAAAAAGAGTGTGGTATGATTTGAATCTGATTGCCATGCTGCATGAATGAGAAATGGGACTAAAGGCATCACAGAGGGTGAGCATTTACCACAATTGATTGAGTCCCCCTCAAATAGTGAGCCTCCCATTGCACAAGTAATAGCATGATCCCCTAAGCATCAAAGTATGCCAGTTACTTTTATGCCCTTTGTGTGTGTGTATGGTCAGGTTTTGATCAGAGAGGTGTAAGCCATTAGTCATAAAATATCTGATAAAGAGCATTAGTTTTAAAATCTGATACTCAACATTGCCTTATGGATCTAGGAGAGACCATGGACGGGATGTTCAAAAAGTGGTGATAACTGAAATTATCTGTAATCAGAATAAAAAGTTATTTTGCCATGGCCCGTCAATTCTCAAACATGTTAACATCATTTTTTACATATAATTCCACCATCTCCGTCAAAGGAAAAAAGCAGTCTTAAAAATGGGGGCAGTTTAATTGACCGTCATATTGTAAGGTATTTTCAGAAAAAAATATTCCTTTAACCGGCTTTTTTGTCTGATTAATGTCATTTTTTTCCTGACCAGATAAAAACGGTCTAAACTTGGAGAAGATACATTTAAAGCACTGTTAGCAAGAGTGAGAAACAGTACTATAGAGTTAACTGGTAAAAAAAAATATTCTAAAATGTTTCATTTTAAAGGCAAAAAATGTCTTTGTTTCTTGAAGATTTTTGTTTCAAAGACAAAATCAAAGACATTTTTAACATCAGAATGAGGCAACGTCCATCAAGATCTTCTTACTGTCATTTTTAAGTGTTTATGACACGTTTTCAAGTGTGATGGATTTACTACTGAAAATATTGTCCTTTAACGACCAGCTCATGAACATCTTGCCCTAAGAGATCATCACAGCTAGTTTTGCCACAAATACACATTTTATTGTAGATTTTATACTCTGTTTTCTGCTTGTGTGTGGTGACTTATTTGTAGTGGGAGATCACAAACACACATCCTTCTGTATTATAAAATGCTAGAATGTTTGTCCGATGCGCAGTTGAGACTGTCGGAATGCACAGAATGCTGGGTGGTGTAGGAATGCTGGGAACATTCTGTGCGTTCGGGCAGTCTCTACAGCGCATGACTGCACTGCGTCCGCCTCCAGGTAGACGGCGGCAGTACGCAGAGCAGGACCGGCCTCTTAACCCTTTGAGTGCCAGAGGGGTACGCAACGCATTGTAAAGCAACACATTGTGTACCCCGCTGGCAGTCAAAAGGTTTACAATACCCGGACCTTGGCCTGTGTACACAGGCTTTTACACTAGTATTGTTATATATGGCACATGTGTGAGGGTGAACCCACATATCTATTGTCAGAGATATTTTTGATATATTTTTTTTTTCCTGTGGCCGCAGTTATTCTTACCATATTTTGGATATTTTAATAAAACTATTCCATTTTATATTGATACATGGTTGCCATGTTATTTTGTTTTATTTTATTGTCTCTTTTACCATATTTGTTATATATTTTTATAGTTTTTTTTAAGGTGAAAGGTTTCTTGGTTTATTAGCAGCCTTTTTTAATATACATATGTCTTCATTTTACAATCGAAGGCGCTTATTAGATGGGGTATTGGATACTGATACCGCAAGTATCTGGGGAGTTGCATTCAGCAGGATAGGAAACTGTCCTGCATAATACAACATAGATAATGAAGTAGAGAATCAGAGTCTTCTTTCAGACCTTTGTTGTGCTCTCCTGTTGCTACACACACATATACACTCACATATACACACACCTAAATGTGTACATACATGCATACACATATGCACATGCATGCAGACATATACACCCATGAGTAGGGTTACTACCCAGCCGGTAAAAAATTGGCTTCTTTCCAATGTTAAAGGGATAGTTATACTTCGTTTTATCTTTATTTTATTTTGTAGGCATTAAAAAAACATGAAGAACAATATAAGTCTTATCTCTCAAACCTTTATGGTTTAAGAGATATTCACAAGCAAAGTTTCCCCTCACGCCCCTTTTACCTAGTGTAAGCCATCTCTTCTCAGATAACAGCAGGGGACAATCTTCTTCCTATGAGAACAATGAAAGCCCTGCCCCCCTTGACAAGTTTTTCAGGTTTTTTCCGTTATCTTAATTGAAGATTGTCCCTCTCTGCAATCTACCTGGACCCCTCCCTTCTGCTCTGGCTGAGCAGTGTTACATCAGTAAAAGGGGCGGGAGGGGGATACTTTGTTATTGAATTATTCTTGTACTACAACTCTGACAGAATTGAAATAACACTCTCCAAAGTCCAAATACTATGAAGATTAATGAGAGCTGCTTTTATTATGAAACATTACTATCCCTTTAAGTCTATGGAGGGAATGCCTTGGCCAGTATTTTTTTGAAGAAAAGGTGGCAACCCTACCCATGAGAAGCAATTCTGGAGCAATCCTGCTGCACAGTATGGGATAAATAAAGCTTCCAATTGAATTTAATGTGGCTTTTAACCCCTTGAATGCTAGTGTGGTTGACACTTCTCTTGCATTTAAAGGGTTAAAACCACATATAAGTCAAAGGGAATTTTGTGGAATATGCTTCCTGTAGTGCAGTTAGTTTGTCCAAGAATTGTTCCACTTTTCTTTTTATGTATAAGACCCTTAGTGTTGGTTTATTTATTGTGCATGTTCCACATTATATAAAACCCTTTGAGTGGGTTATATATTAAGAGCATAAAGTAGAATTATTAGTAGATACTACTACCTGAATTTATAGGATATACATGACCTACCCCATTCAGTCCTCTGGAGAGCATCACCTGTGTAAAAAACGAACAAAAGCAAAGCAAAAAAAAAAAAGAAACAACTTGTTAGCGGTTTACGTGTACATAATAGAAGGCCACAGGGACAGTAAGAAGGCAAAGTTCAAGTGTGTGTCACCTCTGTAAATGTTCGGGGAATTGTGCTTTAGATGCCAGGTATTCTCCAGTTATTATTGTCTTTGTTATTACTCAGAATTCTGAACACATGCTATTCCATGTCCCAAGTTATTGACATTTTGTATTGGTTATTTAACCCCTAAAACAGGTCAACCTGAATCTTTCCAGCTGTTGTTAGACTATAGTTCCTATTGTCCTCTGGCAGCCAATCGCTGGTGGACTGCAGTTTACACAGCTCTTTACTAAGCCCTACCTAGATTTATCAGTACGCAGGGGTTATAAAAAGTATTCGATATTCTAGGAAATCAATGGCCATATTCAGGAAGCTAAATTCTGGAGCAAACTAACTGCACCATAGAGGAGAAATAAAAAGTCCCAAAATTCCTAATGAGTTAAAGGTGACATTTAACCCCTTGAGTGTCTGTGAGGTGTGCCACACATTGTGAAAGAATGAGTGGCACATATATCTGGCACACAAAGAGTTAACTCCTTGCTTGCTAGAGAGGTCTCCAATGAATGGCTTTTGCCTTCAAAAGTCAGGAATCTTCATGTCTCCTCTATAATGTAATTGCTTTGCTCCAGAATTGCTCCTCCTTGACTTATTGATTGTGGCCCTAAGTGTCTTAAAACATCTTAGCTTTCTAAAGATAACCCTTATAATTCTTACTGAAAAACTTTTTCAACCACATTATCAATCTGTCCTATGGGGCATTCAACATGATGCTCGTGTGAGGCCCTCCTGATATTTTATCAAAAACATAGTAGTAAACCAGTAGGGCCTTACCATTTGCCTGGGCTACTGTTGTGTACACAAAATTGAATACCTCTGCTCTGCCCCTTACTACTAATTTTTATTTGGCCAGTACTAAAGACACTTTTTTGAAACCCAATGTAGCTCATTCAGGGCTGTACTTCCCATTAGGCAGAATAGACAAAGTCTGGAATAGGTATGTCAATTTCAAATAGTCAAAGGGCACATACTCCACTTTTTTCTCCAAGGAGGTTTACAACATATACATAGGCTCTTCATATGTTTATGTGTGTGTGTGTGTATGTGTTAGTCTCAGACACACTCATACTCTGTCTTTGACCACAGCATTGTTCCATTGGTAGTTACAGAAACACACATATACTGTCAAACACCCCAACCTTATCCCACTGTCCGCTGGTAATAAAAAAAAAAAATCACATACACTGTCTGCTTCCCCAACTTTGTTCTATTGTCAACAATTTGATGCAGAGTCACATATACATTGTTTGATTCCCCAGCCATGTTCCAGTGGTAGTCACATAATCACACATTTACTGTCTGACACCCCATCCTTGTTCCATTGTTCATTGGTAGTCACAGAACCACACATACACTGTTTGACACCACCACATTTTTCCACTGTCCACTGTCAGTGAAAGAATCACATACACTGTCTGCTTTCCCAGCTTTTGACACCAAGTTCACTGGCCCTATCTGTGGAGAACAAGATGTGCTCCCTTTTGAGGATGTTCAGCAGAAGGACCATATTCTCCTTGAGGGAGTGCATGGGGTTCCGCAATCTGCTTTCCTCAGCACCAGCCTGGGACGTGTCTTAACTCTGAGAAGAGATTTGGGGTCCAGGCTCTGTCTGCGCGGTCCCTTGCTGTGTATGTTGCTTCTTGACATCCACCCCTCGTCCCACTTCCAGTTCTGTCCCTGTCTGCAGTGTACCTGTCCATTGTCGGGTACCCCTCTGCCCAGCTGCTCTTCTTCCTCCTCTTCTGCGCCTCTCCCCATCCCCCCCATCTAAACTCCACTTCTGTCCCTGCCATTTCACACTCACACAGGCACTTCCAGAGGCACTCAATCACAATAACTCTCTGTCACTCCCTTACACTCACTGAATCACACTGTATAAATAAAAATAATGATGTATTGTGTGTGTAAAAATAAAAGATGTGTGTGTGTATGCAGTATGTGCCAAAGTGTATTATGTGTAGATATCAATGCAATGCTTTCCGTTCCCCATTCTACCTCTCTCCAATGTCTGATTCTGTCTCTCTCTCTCTAATGATATCCTCCGCTCCTGGCCCATGTGCTCTAGCTCTCTGAACCTCAAAACACAGGCAGGGTGTGTATGTTTTTTTGGGTATATATAGGTTTATTTGAATGTACTTGCTACTTTGGTGTGTTGTGATGGGCTATGATTTCGAACTTGTCTTGACAAGGTTTAGTGTCGCTAGATGCTAGTTTAGCGACTGAAATTAACTCACGCTGAGGTCAAAAAAGGTGCAACACACATTTTGAAGATAGGGGTATTCGTGTGGCCTTCACTCGTTGCCTATTCTGATAGATGTCTTATTGCATAGCTGCGCTAATCAGACATGGCTAACGTTCAGTAATGCTTTTTGCCTTACCGACTGTTTTATGGTGCTTCATTGAATCGAGCACCTATTTGTCTTGAAAGCTTGCATCCTAGAGTCACCAATAAAGGTATCATTTTTACTCAGTCTCATGAATGAATCTAAGCAGAGCTCAAATACTGGAGGTGTGTCTGAAAGCACACCAAGAGATAATTTTGGCCTGTATCTACTAATTAGCATACATTTCATGGGATTAGCATACAGTGCCACACTGCCACCAAACCATAAAATTTAATTTCTCAAAAATTATTTATTTTACAGAAAAAATTGCTAGTGCAACATATAGGAAGATTTTAATTATCTGTAAAACAAACTAAACTTGTCACCTTTACAAACCTGTCACCTTTACTAATCCTCCCCTCACAGAGAGCATTCATCTTGAAAGGATTTGCATGTTTATTCCTCTGCATTAATTTATTCCACCTTGTTGATGGCAACTGATAAATTCTAGCTGCCTAAGAAAGTGGAGAGAAGTGGTTCTCTGGATATTTGAGTAATACTTTATGCAGGCTTTATCAGACAGATCAGAGAGTAAAACTCTGCTGAGAATACATTCTGAAATATTAAATAAATTGTTTCTAAAAGTATTAAACTGATTAAATAGAAAACAGGGTAAACATAAAACTTTAAAGTGGAACTTTCACCTTAATTGAAGTTTGCATATTTGAAAACTGCATTAAAAGCTGCCTATTTGTCATGTTAACCAAAAGTCCAGCAGATGTATAGTTTAGGAAATATTCCCAGTTTTATTTCTAGGCAAAGTAAAAATGAATATTTCCTGGTACTGCACAAAGCTTCATTAGCATATGAAATGTAATTGAAACCTTAACGGCCGGTGACATATCAAGATCGATACTGGTAAATATGCCTAAAGGACCAGTGAGGGTCCTGGCACGTTACTTATTTTGTGCTTACAGTGCTGCTGCGGGAGAGCTGTAAGTAATAGAGGGGTCTGAAATTGATCACTCCAAGACTGTAGCGGTCTCTCTTTCTCAGATCCCGGTTTGGCTCACCGGTACACACCCTCAGTCACTTGTGCCAGTGTGCTGACCAACTTCAGAGTGGTCCTTAAGGGAAGCTCACTTCCCAGATCGCTCATCCTTAAGGGGTGGTTCATTAGCATAAGAAAACATCACTAGTACTGCATGGGTACTGCAATTAGCAGAGGATTTTTCAACAACAAGCAGCAGCAGTGAGTGTTCCAGCCCAGAAAGATCAAGAGAGCCCACCCATGCCAGCACCAGAAACCCATAAGTGAAATTAGGTTATTTAATGAAGAAAGTGGAGCTGGGCAATCTGCTCCAATCCCCACCACCGGGTCCCCCACTATGTTCCACTTCCACTCTGATTCCCACAAAGACCCCAGAGTGTCCCACCCCCACTCTGACTCCACTACCATGTTCCATTCCTACTCTTAGTCCCCCACCAAATCCCTCTCTGAGACTCCCAGCAGAACCAGTATGAGCACAGTGCAGGTCACTCAGGCTGATAGAGCTGCATTGTGTGAGGAAGCATCACCTGATCAAGTGGGCCCCACCACAGTGCATTTGGTTGAACCTGAACCAGATGTATTATTGTTTAGTAGTATACGAGCAGACTACCACCACTACAGTAGAAAGAGGGCGATGATGGTGGGAGGGGAAGTTATGATACCCCACAGGGTGTTCTTGATAGTGGTGGAACCATCAGGGTGTTCTTGTAGATGAAAGTTGACAACTGAAAGAAAGATTTGGTGGGAATGGGTATTGCCACTACCACCATCACCAGTAGTACTGAAATTGTCCAGTTAGCTGCAAGTTTATTTCCTGCTGCTGAATTGTCTTCATGCACCACCTATAATGGTGCAGGAGCAGGCAGAGCAGCATGATCCTCATCAGGCTACTGCTGATGCATTTACTCTGCCCACAATGTGTATAAGTATTGTTGTTGGGAGTAGGAGTGAGGAAGATGATGTTGCATTTGCACCTAGTGGTGGTGACCTGAGGAAGGCAGTGGTGGAAGAAGTTGTTCCACTTCCTAGAACTAGCAATAATACTACTGACGCAACAGCAGGTGCACCAACATCATAAACTACAGCAACAACAGCACAAGAAGACACTACAAGTAGTGAAAGTCAACAGCCAATTCCCTCTTCCCCTGCCTTGAAATCACAGGTATAGGATTATTTTTCTTTGTCACAGGGGCTGTTCAATACTAAAAATCAGCTCTGTGCACATTGTGTGATAAAGTTGTAACGTGGGAGAAGGAGGGATTACACCTTTGCACAACTGCCCTTATAAAGAATGTCAAGTACACACCACCTGGAAGGGCTTGGCAGACATCACTCCCCAGCCAAGCCAAAGAAGTCACATGATGTAAATTTGACCAAACCCACCCTTCACCATTCTCAAAGTGGGAAAAATGCATGTGAATATGTCAGCTAACTTAAAGTCCATTGCAGGAGGTCCCACTATCAGCCATAAGGCAACTTCAAGAGGTCCCACTCCCAGGTAGTAAGCAATTGTGAGTGGTCCCACTCCCAGCCAGAAGGCAATTGTGAGTGGTCCCACTTCCTGCCAGTAGGCATATTCAGCTGAGACCTACCATCGGGCCATTGACAGCACACTGAGTTGTCACCAGCAGCAGATAGTGCCTCTGCAGATGTGAGTATGTGGAAGTATGCCTGCGTGGCAATGTTGTGGAGAACATTAGAATGCCGGATATATGGGAATACTTACAGATGTCATACTCTGATGAATATGCCAAGGTGATAGGTGGGAGGGAGCACTAATTTATTAAGTGTACAGTAAGTCAGTCACTAGCCATAATGTGACTGACTTTTACATTGCGAAAAGTGAAAGGGTCTCAGTAAATAACTGACAGAACATGATTTCTTGGGGGACATTTTAACCTAACCAGCAGCACTTTGAGGTTGATGTTGGTAATTTGGATGTGCTGAATGAGTACTGCTGATGTATGAGTTGTGGGATCCTAGTCTTTGCTTCTCTTCACAATATTTGTATTTAAATACTTTGCAAATTGAAGTTTTTGAGAACTACACAGTCCCTCACTGCCCCCAAGGAAACTTATTCCAACACCCATGATTTTAGGGGAGTAAAAGGAGGAGTATGTTGACTATGCGTGAAGTGGCTTGTGCTCTTGCTACTGCTGCAGTTGCTGCCTCCATTGCACCAGGGGTAATACTAGAAAGAATCATGCATACCACCACATGCTCCATATCACCACTGCTGTGATCTCAGTCACACTGCTCCCATCACTATCATTCATCATGGGTAAGGTGGATACAGAAGCTGATGTGACATATGATACTTGTACAACATAATGCCATAGATGGGTGACATATGTTCCTGGCTGGCACCAAAGGAATATTACTGGCCTGGCTTGGCTCACACCAATTTATTTAAAGGCTTGACTTGCCATGCAAGCCTGCTAATAATTTTTCAAAAGTTTGCAGTTATGCAAGCCTACAAAAAGCTTTTCTTAAAGGGTTAGTGATGCCCACTTATAAGTTGATGCTATATTGTAGATTAAAAAAAATAAATTATCTGGAGCAAGTCCCATCTCTCAAAACTTTATGGTTTGAGAGATATAACATTTTAAAGTTCCCCCCTCCTTATCTTTGCACTGATGCCAGACAGAAGGAGATCCCAGTCCTGGGACCAGCCAGCAGCTCTTCAGCAGAGCCGAAATAGCAATATTTAAAAATAAATACTTCATTGTAACGGTCTACAAAGTGTGCCTGGTTTGCAAGCACACTTTGTAGGCTGTTCCAATGAAGCATTTCTTTTTAAATATCACTATTTTGGCTCTGCTGAAGAGCCGCCTCAAGTCGACCGACACTGATCACCTTCTGCCAGCTTTACAGCTGACATCAGGGAAAGGGGAGGGAGGGGAGAACTTTAAAACGTTATACCTCTTGAACCATAAAGGTTTGAGAGATAGGACTTGCTCCAGATACTTTATTTTTTTTAAAATCTACAATATAGCATCAATTTATAAGCAGGCATTACTATCCCTTTAAGACTTTCCTTATTATAACTAAGCCCAAAAACAACAGTTATTACATACTGTCTTATAATAAGCCTGAAAAGAAGTTTTTTTCAAGCTTTCCCTATTATAACTAAGCCTGAATACAATAGATATTATGGACTGATTTATTATAAGCCTTCAAATAAGTTTTCTTAAAGCGTTCCCTATTATAACTAAGCATGAAAACTATAGTTATTATGGATTGATTTTTTTATAAGCTTGCAAACATTTTCTCTTTAGGCTTTCCATGTTATAAACCTGAAAAAATGATTTTGATATAGATAAAGTGAAAATAAAGCGTGGATTTAAATGTGGTTTATGCAGAAGGAGATAGAGAATATATAGTATGTGATGTTAGCACTGATCCCTGCTGGTGGATGGCAGTGGCCTGGCAACTATGCAAATCCATGCTTGTCATCAATGCTTCTGCTGTTAGTTGTACATGCACGATATTAGATGTTGGTTCATTTAAAAAAAAAGTCTACTCACACTGCTGCTGGATAGCCATGCCCTATTCTCATTAACAATATAATCTACAGCACTGAAATCCCTCTTTGTCTATATGCTTGCTGATGAGGAAGTAAGCGTTTCCACTTCAATCCGCACCAGTGCTGGCCACACAGATTGTTTTTTTTTGTTAGTACTTTAGTAGTTAATAATTTCTGTCTAGAACATAGCTATGTTTCAGGTAGGAAGTAACCATCTCACATGCAGTAGGGTCATTCCAAGCTAGATTATTTTCCTGAGAAGTCCATATTCAGGGAGGAAGTCCCATAGAGAAGTGACAGTGCCCTCACCACTACTACCACAACATCCATGCCACTACCACCTACGTTACAGTACTACCCCTCAGTCCCATCCCATTTTTTAGGAGGGCTTCTGCTGCTAGTCATGACTGTAAACTTTTAGCAGCAGCAGAAACACTCCTAATTGGGGATGTTCTTAACATGTGGAGCTGCTGCTGCTGCTGATGACCAAGATATATATATTTTTTCAATTTGTTCACTTGGCTAGACTTTCCAAATGACCTCTCAAACAGTTTATAAATAGGCTTACTGCTTCTCTACATGCGTGGAAAAATACACCTATTCCTTTTAGCTAATTGTTGGGTCAATTCATCATCACTCTCTACTGAATCTGTATCTGAACAAGAATGGGAGGACAGTGGAGGGACATATTCTAAATCAAAATCATCAACTTCACCATTAATAATTAGGTCATCATCATCATCCACTTCCACAGTACTAGAATTTCCTCCAGATTCCACACCCCTACCACATTCATATTCTTCTAGTTTTTCTTAAACATTTTATTGTCATTTTTCCCCTGAGAGGGATTTACAGAAGCTTAAATACTGATGTGTGGTGCTAGTGAGGTGTTGCTATAACTATTTGATGTAGCACTTCATCCCGCTGCTAAATCATCTTCCTCCTCTGTGGCAACACTAGAATGATACTTATCATCATCATCATCACATTTAGGCTTTGCAGTACTATTAGTACTATTATTGGCTGTGGAAACTTTCATATACATTTTACTAATGGATTCATCACAAGGAAGAGGTTCATCATCATCGTTTGCTGCAATAGGTGCAACAACTTTACTACCACCAGCACGTCCATACACTCTTCCTACCTCTACTTTCCCTTTACCCTGCCCTTTGAACATTGGTGGATATAATGATAGTACTGCTCATTCTTGTGACCTTAATCCACACTGCAGTGTTAATTTTGTTTGCTCAAGGCACCCTTAACACACAGCTGGAATTATCGGGGCATTATGTAAGTCATTTGTAAGTCCACCCTGGGATTCCCTGCACTGCTGTCCTGGACAGGGTTCTCCTTACTGCCTCCTCCCACTCTGTGTAGTGGATGCTCAGTGGTGGACCACCCCCTGTGCTGGCAGCGTGCATGTCCTCCTGGCCCATCTTGTTCTTCACCCGGGCCTTGCAGTTCATCCCACCTCTTCTTGACCACTTCCTGTGATCGGCAGCGGCTGGACACTGCATTGACTGCATTCAGGACCCCCCGCCATGCACTTTGCGTTTGGCCCCCATGCCGGTGACCTTCCCCTTGGAGAACAGGAGCCGATCCCTGGAGATGACCGCCTCCACCAGGGCAAGGTTCTCCTCTTCTCTGAATCTGGGCTATCTTGCCCTCTCCTCCTCCTCACCCCCAAAGGACTACCCCTCATCCCACTCTCTCCACTGACCCTGCAATAGATGTGCCTTCTCTAGCGTGGTTCCCCCACCATTCCTCTCACCCACTCACACCCAGGCACTCACTCAGGCCCTCACACACTCACTCACTCTCTGTCACTCACTTGCACTCACAGACTCACACTGTCGAAAAAAAATATAAAGTGTATGTGTTTTACTAACAAAAAAAAATATGGGCTATGTGTGTGTGTATGTATGTTTGAATGCGTGTATTTGGTATGTACAAAAGTGTATTATTTGTCGCTATGTGTGCTGTCAATCTCTCCAACTCCTTCTACCTGTGTTTGTGTGCCTAAACTCCCTTTCTCTCTTTAACTAGGCTCCGCTCCTGGGTCCTGATATCTAGCTCTTGGAACTCGATAACAGACAAAGGTGCATAGGTCATTTTGGGTCTATTTATAGTTTGTTCGACTGAACTTGATACTTTGGGGTGCTGTGTTTGGCTGGGGCACTAGGCAACGTCGGATGTTTCGCTTATTATTTTTTTATTGAAACATTTCTCGTGTTTATCGTGTGTTTTGCGTTGAAGATGAGGTCAGATTTTAGGCAACTCCAGTTTTGTAGTTTTCTTGTGTTTTGTAGGCCGTTGCATGTTAACCTTTCCAGGTAAGGAAGATCTGAATCTCCCGTTACCCTGTCTTGGTTACCTCACAAAGGCAGTTTTTTTCTTCACGTTGGTTTCAACTCCAACATTTGCATCGAGCTGACCAGATTTCACCTTTAACCAGGGACACAAAGGAAATAGACATATATCAGTACTCCACTGAAAATAAAGCAGTCCTGCAGTATGCATTTTTTCCTATGCATCCCCGGTTAAAGGTGAGGTCTGGTCAGCCTACACTAAGTGAATGTGCCACGGCACCCCGGTTGAGAACCACTCTGTTACAGTATGATCCATGTCACTATTAAAGTCAGTCTCTGTCACTATTATTTTTTACTATCGTAGTCCACATAAAAAAGGGCTGTTTGTCTCTATCAGTACTTTTTTTTTAATGTTCTTTTTATTTTTTATTTTATTTTTTCCTTACTGCACAGGATATACTTGGATTAGCTTTAGAAAACAGTCTCTACAGTGTGCAAAAATCATACACAATTTGTTTAACCCCTTAAGGACCCACAACATCCCAGGACCATCATAAGTAAACTTATGTTAAGGACCAATGACAGTCCTGGCATGTCATGGAATTCAGGGGTCCCTGTGCGGCTGCGTGCCACTTGGGGACCCCTGAATCTATATCGCAAAAAAAAAAAAAAAAAAAAAAAAGCTTTGTAGTCCTTAACTGCTGGCTGTGCGACCAGTCGTTCAGGGGTTAACAAACAAATTAAGATCCCCAAACTGCAAATTAAAAAAAAAAATGATTGCCCTTAATGTGCCGTCATGCACAGTAGAGACTGCTCGAACGCTCAGAATGCTGGGAGCTCTGTGCTGGGAGCATTCTGTGCGGAATGCTGGGAGTTCTGTGCTGGGAGCATTCTGTGCAGAATGTTGGGAGTTCTGTGCTGGGAGCATTCTGTGCGTTTGGCCAGTCTGTACAGCACATCGCGTGAGTGACGGCAGACACAGAGCAGGACCGGCCTTTTAACCCTTTGAGTGCCAGAGCTCTCTCATTCAAAGGGTTAACATCTCCCAGACCTTGGCCCGTGTACACTAGTACTTTTAATAAGAGACGGAACACATTCCATTTTCCCTACACAGTGATTACCCTTATGCAATTCAAGAAAAGAAAGGACAAAACAATAACAAACAATCCACACATTTTTATGCTCCATAATATGTTTTTTTATTCTAACATTTACTGCTCATTTAACCCTTTGAGTGACAGAGAATTATCCAACTTATTTTAACGCAATGCATCTGATACCTCTATGGCAGTCAAAGGGTTAACTCCTCGAATGTTAGAGAAGTCTCCAAAGCAATGTGTCACAATACATTGGAGACCTCGCTAGCATCCACAAGGTTAACCAAAAGAATAACACTGTAACATTATTAACAAAAAGGCCATTCACTGGCCACACTTAATAATTTTACTAAAACTGCACAGTTTGAGTTGGCATGAGCTTATTTCATGAATACATTTCACATCTAATAAAATCCAGTAATATTTCAGCTTGGCTTCCCAAGGCAGCAATGTAATAACTCAAAACAGAAACACAGGAAAGTATAGCATCTCATAGGAAAGTCTGCACTGTAGCTATTCACCTCATTTGACCTGCATATTGGTTTCAGTGTAATGTCTGAAACACTGCCTTGTATGTCTGGAGAGAGGAACTGCACTCAGAACACGTTTACCTACAGACTGTTACTGCTAAGCTACTTTAGACAACAGTAAGCAACTTTAATGTTTATTTCCTGTGTGGTTTACATTTCCATGTTGTTGTTTACAGATGTCTTGATCAATGTTTCACATATCAGTCTAGGAGTATATATACCATATGTTAATACTTTAAAGCAGGAGTGGGAGAACTGAGGCCCTCCAGCTGTTGTGGACTATAATTCCCATCATTCCCAGAAAGCCTAGCAATGCTTAAGGTCATGTGCAGTCAATTGTTGGATATCCTGCTCTCGGGATTACAACTCCCATCATCCCTGTGTAGCCAACTGCTGGAGTGTGTCAGGCTGCCCAACCCTGAACTTGAGTCACAGAGAGAGAGAGAGAGAGAGAGAGAGAGAAGTTTACCACTCTATTTTAGTATCTCACCTTTAACTGGGGACACACATGAAAAATGCATACTGCAGGGCTGCTTTGATTTCAGTGTTGTCCTGAAATATGCCCATTTCCTATGTGTCCCCGGTTAAAGGTGAGGTCTGGTTACCCTGTTTTAGTAGCCAATTGCCTACTATGTGCAGTCTACAACTGGAGAGCCTCAACTTGCCCACCACTTCATTAAAAGAACAGTGAGATGTATGCAGTGGAAACCCAACGGCACCGTAGGGGTGGAAATAAAAATCCCCACTGATCTTTTATATATTAAGCCCTTGAATGCTACAATTTTAATTAATGGCAAATGTGGGGAATTATTATGTATCCCCTATCGTAGAAATAGTTTAGCTAGGATGAATCTAATTCACTTTTGAAAATAAAGTCCTATATATCATAAAACATAAAACCAATTCATATCAAGAGTTTTCTTTGATAAAATGAAGCATACGTATAGAGGCAACAGATGAGCAGTTCTGGAGCAAACCAATTACAGGGAATACATGAAAATACATGACTTAATTGGTACTTTTAACTCCTTGAATGCTAATAAGATATCTAATGCATTGTGTTCAAGGTCTACCTAGCATTCAAGGGGTTTAACCATTTGAGCACTAGAGAGGTGACCAACAGTTTGCTTTGCAATGCGTTGGACACCCCTCTGGCTCAAAAAATAGTTAAACCTCCGTTTTATTCAATTTTGTCACATATGGAACATAATGCACCATTGTTTTGTTTTATACAATTGTCCCAATATGTCCCTCTATAGGTTTCTTTTATGTGTCCTCATTTAAGATGGCTTAGTAATGTTTCCTGTGGTTCAGGTCAAACCATCTTCATTCTCCTGGTCTGCTGCATATTAGTTAGAGTAAACATTCATGACTGATGATAAATGAAGCAGATTACTGGATGACAGAAACTAAAGTTGTTCAGGAATTTTGTGGAAAGATGTCTAGATACTGTCCAATTTGCTTGTTTTACTTATGTTTCTCAGCCAGCCAGCAGAAACTGGACCTTGGTGTTCCAACTGCTGGCTCTGGAGAACCTGTTTTCCATAATATTTAAAAGTCAAGTGCCATCTAATAGTTACCCTATAACAAATCTGCTCATTGGGCAGCAGACTTGCCAGTTAGCCAGGGGCTTTGATGGGTAGCCACAGTGTGGCTTCTAAGAGCTGTTTAGGAGGTCAGCTGCTGTGGCTCCTCACCTAAAGCAATGGAGCTGAAGAAGTAATAATATGCTAATGCTTCACTTCTCACCTTTTGCTTAAACACTTAAGCACAGTTCAACTTGAAATCAGAAAAACCTTGCACTTGGCTATGGACAACATGGACCGAACTCAGCTGCCTACCATCCAAAGTATAGGGTGAGTTTTCAGTAACAGCTGGTATCACACAGCTACAGCTTTAGTGAGTGCACCATCACTCTCTGTGGGTGGGGGCAAATACACTGACATCTCTGTGAACCCCCCCTTTTACCAAAATACTTGGCTGGCAATAGCCCACCCTACAGGCAGGGAACAAGCCATATAGCCTATGACCTCTGCAAATTGTAACCTTATCTGTCTAAGCCTCATTGAAGAGGTAGGGGTTTCATCATTGGAGACCTAAGTTAAGTACTAGTTGAACTGGGCAATCTGTTGACATTAGTGTGAACTCTACTGTAGCTGATGCTATGCTGCTGCACATCTGTTGAAGCAGAGGCAGTCCTGATGGGTTGAGAGGAAAGGAAACACATGAGACAAATAAATAATATTTTTGATACAAACAACCTTTGCTTTTAAACACCACCCCACTTTTTCCCTCCTTGAACCTGGTCCATCCCCACCCCACCAGCAATGGCTTCCCCACTTCACTGCCCTTTTGAGTAGGATGAGGGCGGCAGCCACAACCCAGTACAGAGAGGCCCTGCCATCTAAATGCACCTTTTAAAATTGAGCTTCACCTCCCGCCTTTTCTCTAATCAGGGAAGAACTATAACTTTGAAAGCAACAAAACCTTGTTTATTTAATTTATTACCAAATACACTTGAACACATTGTAAGGAGGCAAATATAGAGGTAACAGCTTTATTAAAATTATGGTTTGACCTATTTTCCCTTGGTTTACCCTCTCCCTCCAAAGCAGATACCCAGGCCAACAGTCAGACCAAACACTGCACCTGGATAAGGACACCACTGTCTACCTTCTGCTAAGAGATAGGGGCCTCGATTCAACTGGCCCCGTCGGCAAAAAATACAGCCAATGAAATTTTTTCAAGAATGGTAAGCCATTCAATTACCTGTATTATGTAAAAATACCTGTTAAAAAATGTGTTGGGCGCTAAAGTTAGATCCCATTGGAGCCCATTATAACAAGTCCAATATTCCCATTCAATTCCATGCGTTAGGCAGAACATGCCTTAAGGGATCTGCTTTAAGAGGGGACACCTAAGGTTTGTTCCCTATAGAGCCTTAGGTGTGGGCATTTCCTGGATGTGTGGGGCATTTCGCAGTAGGTGCCCTGCCTTACTGCAGTAAAGGCAAGGGCCATGCCTTCTCCTAAAGGCCCTCTGCTCAACCGAAAGACGGGAGAACCCAAGCTGTATGGGTTCCACATCGCCTGAGGTCTCGAGACTAGGAGGTGCGGGAGGAAAGGGAGGTACAGGTGGGGGCGAAAAAGCTTGGGGCTGAACAGATGGGCCTCTGCAGGCTCTCTCTGAAGAAAGATCGCTCAAGGATTCAGGAGTCAATCAGGATGCAATATGAGACCAGTTCCTCTAAATCTCTGGGGAGGTCCCGGGCTGCAATCTCGTCTTTAACCATACCCAAGAGCCCATTAGAGAAAGCAGCCACGAGAGCCTCATTATACCAACCATCCTTGGCTGCCAGGGTATGAAACTTGATGGCATAATCCAAAACCATCCTTGTACCCAGCCAAATGGACATTAGTTGCTTGGCAGCCGAAGTGGAAAAGGCCGGTACATCAAATAGCCTTTAAAAGGATGCCACAAACTCAGGGTAATTGTACACTATAGGTTTCTGTGTCTCCCAAAGGATATTAGCCCATGCCAAGGCCCTGTTAGAGAGTAAGGAAATCACGAGACTTTACTCCTATCAAACGGGAAGGCCTGTGGTACCATCTCCAGATAGATACCGACCTGGTTCAGGAAACCTCTGCACTGGTTAGGGTCATCCCCATAATGCTGGGGAAGCAAGGCGGACCCAGTCATGCCTCTAGCAACATTGGAATCACCAGTGGCAGCCAGAGCAGGAGCGGCATCAGCTATAGGGACAGCCAGAGCCGGGGGTTGCTGAGGTGGTGGAGCCAGATAGGCATTCCTGCCTCCACCGCCAGTGACAGCAGCGGAGCCAGCAGTGTATATTAACCCTTTCACTTACTGTATACATGATATATTTCAACTATCAAAATATATTTTTCTATTTGGCCTAAAAAAATATAGAATAGCAAGATGGATTAGAATACTTTTTTTGCTTTGGAGACAAAACTATTTTTTTTTTTACTTGGATTGCCTGATTTAATACATTTCTGGAGGATAAAAAAGGACTGGTAGACTGATGCAAGTGGTAGGATCTACAAGTAAAAAAATAATGTAGTTGTCAAAGCTTTACGGCTATGCTAAGGTTTGATTAAGTTATATCATGGGGAAATGGGCAGACTAAGTAGGCCATTTGGTTATCTGCGTTGAAAGTCTATGTGTCCAATGGAAACTGAGAACCAGACAAGAGGGATACAGGAGGATACAGGAACTGTCCCTGGAATGGACAGCTAGCAGGTATGGTGTTTATCCTCTATGTTTATCCTGATAACAGAATCCATAAATATTTCTATTTTTGTCCTCAGGAATTTATTATATTTCCTCTCTGAGACCCACAACAAGTATAAGACCAATATACAAACTGGAATACGATCCCCTGAAAATGAACATCCACTGTAAGTCTTATTCTTTAATCTTCTGTCTTGTGTCCTCTTCTTTAGTCTTATCTTCTTGTCTTCTTTTTTCAATCTGCTGAAACAGAATGCCACAATAAATAAAAAGAGAATATATGTTCAACTAAGAAATGCCCCAAAATGATATGCCAGAACTACATGCTGCCACCACCATTGGCGCCTCTGCTGGTGGTGGCAACAGCAGTGGCAGGCGAACAGAGCAAAATTCCCACCCCTTAGATACCTCTCAGGCCGCTGCATGAGCCATTCTGAGGAAACAGAGACTGGCTTTTATGTGGCCAGTCTTTCTTTAATATGGTTCCCATGCTACAATTGGCTGGGATGTGTGGTACGCACCTCCCAGCAAATCGGTTTCTAGCAGGCTTTGTCATCCCTCCTGCTAGAAGTTGATTGGCTGGGAGGTGAGTAACCTCACATCCCAGCCAATTTTAGCGTTAGAACCATATTGAACAGAGACTGGCCATATAAAAGCCAGTTTCTGTTAAAATTTTACTCAGAATGGCTCGGGCAAAGGACCGAGAGGTATCTAAGGGGGGGATTTTTGCTCTGTTCTTCTGTTGCCACCGCCAATGGCAGCGGCAGTTGTGTTGCAGTGGGCATTTCTTAGTCGAATATGGATTTTCTTTTTATTTATTGTGGCATTCTATTTTGGCAGATTTGAAAATAAGAAGATTAGAAGATAAAAAAGTAGAAGACAAAAGATAGAAGATTAAAGAAGAAGACTTACAGTGGATGACAGGTAAGTGTTATACAGTTCTGCGGTGTAGGATAGTGTTAGGGCTAGTATTGTAGAGTTAGTGTTTGGGAGGGTGACTGTGTTTTAGCTCACTTTCAGTGTTTGACAGTGTGTCAAATACCGAGCGTTAGCCATATTTCTTTGATGTTTCCATTTCTAAACCCTTTGAGTGCCGGAAAGGCATCCAATGCATTGCCTTGCAATGCACTAGGTACCTCTCTGGAACTCAAAGGATTAAGCTATTTACTGTGAGTTTTGGGGACAAAACCCCACAATGAACATTGGGCCAAAAGTCTGGTTCTGTGTTCCAACATTCGTTGTGGTTCCTGTTGGTAGGGCAATTGCAATCCTACAGTACTACTGTGTGTGTGTGTGTGTATAAAGCTCTGTATCCATTTTTGCCCTACAGACAGTTTTACCGTCAACAGTTGGATAGAGCCCCTAGAGATCTACAGAGGGCCCTAGGCAATTTGAAGCTCTTTATTTAGTGAAATTAAGGTAGCAGAGGATCAGACTGTTGGCTAACAGTATGAGCACCAATCTAAAAAAGAAAAGGTGGAGCCAGAAGGACCGTGATGCATCCAGTGAGTCAGAGGGTGAAGTGACCACCACCAGCATGGAAGGGTCTGGGAATCCTGATTCCCCAGGTCCAGTGATGCCCAGTCCTCAACATTGTCATTTAGGATCTGTGGGAAATTTGTGACCAAGTCAGAACTGGGTAGCAGTGTGAGCAGCACAGGTCATCTACTTGTGCCTGCTACTACTGCTGCCAGGGTGCATTCTGATATTCAGGAGGCGTAGGAGGAAATGATAGCAAGTGTGACACCAGGGGAACCTAAGTCACACTTGCCATTTGCAAGCAGTTTCACCACTACCACGTAGCAGCTAGAGAATGTTGGGGGTGAGGGAGGGAGAGTGGTGGTGATGATAATTGTGATGAAGCAGCTAGTGGTAGGACTAGCATTACTGTTAATCCTCCTGCTGAGGTGGAAGGGGAATTGGTAATGATGAGCAACCAGACTAGCGGTCATGGGAGCCCACAACATCCCCCTAACCCTGTGATTCCCCTTCCCCCAACATTTTGCCTCTGGGACATGATGCTGAAGACAGCAGAACTGGCTAGCAATATTAGTACCATGAGCACAGATCACCTGCCTTTGTCTGCTGCTAGTGCTGCCAGACTGCCTTATTCACCTCAAGAAATGGCAAAGGTAATGGAAAGGGACCCTCTGTCACATTTGTCATCATCAACAACCAGTGCAACTCTCATAGAGCAGCAGCAGCAAGGTGGAACTGATTGTGATGGAGGTGATGATGGAGCAACTGGAGTGGAAGTGACAATAAGCACCTTTTTAGCAGTAAGTGAGAAGGAATGGGAAACAGCTATGCAAATGGGCATGGGCATCACCACCACTACCAACAGTGAATTTGTAATGTTTGCTGCTGTTGTAATTCCTGTTACTGCTGAGTTACAAGGGCAGCAGGCTGATGATGAGCAGGCTACACCATGGCCACAGTGGGGGATGGGGTTCAGAAGTTGTGATGCGGCACTAGGACACTTTGCCAGCAATAATCCTGGTCCTGGTTGTAGTGCTGATTCTGAGGCAGTAGAAGCAGCAGTATCATCCTCTGCCTCAGACAGTTAAGGGGATTGAGGAGAAGAAGAAAGAAGCCATTATTCTCCACATTTACTGTCCCCCATAAGGTCATAGGTGTGAAACTATTTTTCTCATGGGGCAGGCATAGTGCAGTAATCAGTGACAGCACTGTGCACTCTGTGTGGTAAGTCAGTGAAAATTGGAAAGGAGGGGACACACATTGGTGCAACTGTCCTGATAACACACAAGAAATACAGACACCATGACATTTACATAGTAACATACATAGTAACAGTAAATTAGGTTGAAAAAATACACAAGTCCATCAAGTCCAGTCTTTGTATCTTAACCCAGAGAAGTTAGTGTAATATTAGATTTCCTGTTGCCAAAATTGTACCTGTATCACTGTCTGGTCCAGGTTGTGATTAGGTGTTATTTCCCTAATCCCTTCACCTCCTGTGTGTATACACTATTGTCTTCTGTGTGATAGGATTACTCTGGTGTCATAATTGTGTGTAACACCTTTTTCTATTGTACTGTTTTGTTGATTGTAACAACACCACTGTATTGTCCCAGTGTCTTATGTGTACACTCTATTGTTCCATTGTCTGGCCCAGTGTTTACTGTATACACCACCATTGTTCACCATTGTTGTATTGCCACTAAATTATGTATTAAATGTTCCCTGTCCCCTCAATAAAGTTGTAGTTGTTTGGACTAAGAACTGTGTCCTCTGTCTTATTCCTGAATGGTTTAAAGGGTCCCCATTCAGGAGAGCTATGTTTCAGTGATCCAGCCTGCTTCATTCCTCTACCGGACCAGCTACCCATCTTGTAGCTGACATCAGGAGAGCTATGTTCCAGTGATCCAGCCTGTTTCATCCATCTACTGGACCAACCACCCATTTGTAGCCGCTTCAAGGATAGAGGACCCTGGAACAACGGCTAAGGACAACCCAGTGTCCTTAGCTTCTGTTACGTTGTTCTTCACTGTAATCTTTCCAGTTCCAAAATATATCTTTCAGAACTGGTGTCCAAAACTGCATTGCATATCCAAGGTGAGGTCTTACCAATGAATTTCATATTACATGCAATTCATGTGCTGTCTACCCGCAACGACACACTCCTGGGCCTACAAGCTCATCTTTGGATCTGAGCAACTACAAGACTAGCTGCATCAGTGAAGGAATTGATAGATACCTTCTATTGACTTAACACTAGGGTGCCATTTAGAGATAGTATTCACTCTCTATCACTATATATATATATATATATATATATATATATATCTTATTCCCTTATTGCACTGTATCCCTTTCAGTGCACCTTTTTAGAAGAGACACAGTGCCACTACAACAACCTACTACTAACTTTTCTCCAAGTATACCTGAAGTGGTATGGACCAGTTGTGGTGCTGCTACTGCCTCAGGCACATCACGGCTGGAGCTAGTGGCAAGTGGTACCATGATCATCATCACCCATATCACTGCTGTTTTGATCCCATTCCCTTGGAGCTACCTAATCATCCTGCTGCTTAAACAACTCAGCACCAGTAGTAAAAACAGCAGTTGCAAATGCTGCAGTGACAGCATGGCATTTGCCAGTGGCCAGTGGCCACCATAACATGACCTGCTGACACTAGGCTAGTAGGGAATATATTTTTTTCTCAGGGCTTGTTCTTTCAAACAAGAGGCCTACATAAAAAAACAATCATTGGGGACTTGTTTCTAACCAGCCTAAGTCCTGCAAATCACTGTTTCCTCACAGCTTGTTCTTCTAACAAAGTTGAATCCAAAAAATCATCTCTGATTCCTCAGGGCTTGTGCCTCTAAAAAGCCTGAGTCCAACAAATAACTGATTCCTCAGGGCTTGTGCCTCTAACAAACCTGAGTCAAATCATCACTGATTCCTCAGGGCTTGTGCCCCTAACAAGTCTGGGTCCAACAAATCACTGATTCCTCACGGCTTGTGCCTGAAAAGTGTAAGTTCTACAAATTATTGTTTCCTCAAAGCTTGTGCCTAATAGTTTAACCCTTTGAGTGCCAGAGTAGTAAGCAACGCATTCCAAAGCAATGTGTTGCGTGCCGCTCTGGCACTCATAGGGCTAAGCCCTACAAATTAATGATTACTCAGGGCTTGTACCTAACAAGTCTAAGTCCTACAAATCAATTGTTTTTTAAGGTTTGTGCCTAACAAGTCTAAGTCCTACAAATCAATTGTTCCGCAGTGCTTTGGCCTCTAACAACAAGTCTAAGTCCTACAAATCAATGTTTCCTCAGGGCTTGTGCCTAACAAGTCTAAGTCCTACAAATCAATTGTTCCTCAGAGCTTGGGCCTCTAACAAGTCTAAGTCCTTCAAATTGTCCTCTACAAAATACTCCATCCCATCAAGTATCAGTCTTACCCAGTCACAGCTTACATATGTGGATCCCTGTCCCTGTCATGTTGCTTACAAATTTTATATTTTTTAATCTACTTTTTTTTATTGACGGCCTCTCCTATCCCAGTCAACAAAAAACAAACAAAAAAAATCCCTGTTCAACTAATTCTTTCCCCAGACTCCACCAGCACAGGGACCCTCAGACCCCTTTTATACTATGTCTGTAGGAAATAAACTAAAATGTGCTATGTGTCGTGTGTAAATTCATTCTTCCCATTGATTTCAATGTAATTTCGGCAAAAAAATGGAAAAAAAACCCTGCACTTTCCACTGGAAATTTCTTGATAGGCAGCAAGTGCCATGTTTTGCCTATTTCTGTGTCAAGGTGAAAGCTTGGACTAAACAATTACACATTTTCTAGTATAGGTATAGTAATAGAGGAAATTTAGATTAGTTTTATAATAGAAGACAAAAAAACTATCAATAATCAAAATAAAACATTTTGTTGTTTCAGAGAAACCAATCTTTAAATGAAGGTACTGCATTAGAATAGAACAATCTAAGTCCAGCATATTTATGCTATGGTAATTGTTTCTTTATGGCTATTACTGGTGCACTAATTATCTTTCAATCAATTATACGATATGCCAGCTAAATAATCTATTTATTACCTTAAATACTAACATTTTTCATAAGCAATAATATAATGTTCAGTAGGAAACATTTCCTCTATTAGCATTACTTTAGTAATACCCTAGCCACTTCTTGGATTAAATCATGGTGAGCCATAGATTTTTTTCCCAGTGACATGACCTATCATAGTTAAAGAGGCTCTATCGCCTTTCCAGATTCCCCCTCAGTGGGAGAGTCTATCTTGAAAAGATTTGCATGTTATTTAATTTAGTCTGCATTTCTGGTGGAAACTAGCAGCCTAAGAAGCCATAGACAGGTGATTTTCTGGTCAATTAAGTAATTAATTACCCATACTTTATCTGACTAAGTAAGAGAACAAAACACTACTGAGACTAGATTCTAGAGTACTAAATGAAATTTCTCTAAATCTATTAAAGGGATAGCAATACTTAAAATCGAAAAAAAATATGTTGTAGGGTTTATCCACTTGAGTAAAACAAGGATACTCCCACTGCTGAAAGGTGTTTTATTCAAATGTTATTAAAGCTAAAAGTTGAATTTTTTAGGTGCAATATCACAGTGGCCTGAAATTGTACAGTGGTGCTGTTGCTACACCATCCTATGCAGATTTATGGTCCCGGGACCAGAGCTGTCCATAGGATGGTGTAGCAACAGCGCCACTGTACAATTTCAGGTCATTGTGATATTGCACCTAAAAAATTAAACTTTGAGCTTTAATAACTTTTGAATAAAACACCTTTCAGCAGTGGGAGTACCCTTGTTTTACTCAAGTGGATAAACCCTACAACATATTTTTTTTTTACATTTTAAGTATTACTATCCCTTTAACCTGTTTGTAAAACAAAATGCAGACGTTATAGGCTGTAAATAGATCCATATCATCAGATCTAAAACTGTATAGGGAGTTTTTAACTCATGCTATCTGGGATACCTCAAATAATTTGATAACAATCTGTTCTGTTTCAATAAACAAATATTTTTTAAAAAGTATGTGTTATAGTTACTAATCATGTGGAGTGTTGAATTTCTTTCTTGGTTTACTGAATACAAAGATAAATGTGGCAGATAAATCTGTTTTCTCTGGTAGTTTAGATAACGTATGTTGTATATATGGAAGATATGAGATTGAGACCTTCATCCAATTACCTCTGACACCAAAAAAAAAACAGCCATCAGCATTTCTTCAAGCGCGTTAAGCAATGCAAGTAACTATGTGATGAAGAAATGCCGGTTAACCCCCCCCCCACCTTTGTGGACCCTAAGCCCCATATCAGTACATCCAAAGCAATCCAAAATGTGTCAAACGTTAATAGAATTTACCCTATGAGTTCCAGTGGGGTATGCTTAGCCCACTGTTGCTCACAGGATTAATCCAACTAAGTTAAAAAACAGCCCCTGACAAACACTTACAGTAATCCTGATGTCCAGTGGAGTCTTCAGCACCTTGGTCTTCTTCTTCAATTATCCTTTTTTTCTCTGTAATATTCTTCTAACCTTCTTTATCTTTGTTATTTTCTGTATCTGAAAATTAAAAAAATAGTCAATGAAAGATATTATTCTAAAAAAATATGCCCCCAAGATACTCCTGACTTAACCCTTTGAGTGCCGGAGGGTACCCCTCTTTTACCCTTTTTCTTAAAACTGAAATGGCAGCATATTATTTTTGAGAGATATGCCACACTGAATTTAACCCTTAGAGTGATGGAGAGGTACCCCTCCTGCACTCAAAGGGTTAAGTCATGCATATCTTGGGGGCATTTTTGTAGAATAACATCTTTCAGTGACGTTTTTTTATTTTCAAATACAGAATTTAACAAAGACAAAGAAGGTAAGAAGAAGGAAGATTACAGAGAAAACAAGAAGGAAGATTGAAGAAGAAGAAGATGGACAGTGGATGACAGGTGAGTGTTATACAGCTCTGGGTTCTGGGTTTAAGGCTGATGTTAGGGGTAGTGTAGGGTTAGTGTTTGGGAGGGTGAAAGTGTGTATGAGCTAAGTGTCAGTGCTTGACAGTGCGTTAGCTCTTTTCCTTTGAAGTCCCCATTATTCATGCTGTTTAGCATGTGTTTTGGGAACTTAACACACACACATGATGGATGTTTGGCCACAAGTCAGTTTCTTTGGCCCAACGTCCATTGTGGTTTCAACTGGTAGGGCAACTTGAATATTGACGTAGACATTTTGTTTTGTTGGTCGGTAGCCAATTTTGCCCTACCTCATATTTCACCATACTTCATTGGATCGAAGCCTGAAAGTTTAAAATTAAGTAGAAACAAAAGTGACAAGGTAATTACTATTTTTCTCTACAATCAACCTTTGATTCTAAGCACTATGCCCCTCCTACTTTTTCTCTCCTTACGCCTGATCCACCATCTTCCTCTCTACCCACCAGGCAATGGCTTCCCCTTCTCCCGCTTTCTTAAGCAGGAAGAGGAGGACGGCAACCACCCAGCTCAGAGGGGAAGAAGATATGGGCAACCTGTTATCTAACTACCCCTCAGATACAGGGTGCATCTTTAGTCATTTATGGCTGTGCATGTACAGTATGTGCAAACGCTCACTGACTTCATTAGTTGCTATTAAAGTCAATCTATTAGAATCAAGTGAAATTCTGGGAATTTTTATTTGTTCCCTATGGTATAGTTAACTTGCTCCAAACTTCCTCAGCTTTACCTTCTTGAATAAATACAAAACATTGTTAATGTGAATGTGACCTGTGAACTATAACTGAAAAATGATTGGTCTAAAGGTATAAACAGAACAGACTTACTAGTAACTAATGTCTTAAAATATTAAAATGGAGCAGATGATCACTGGATTAACCCTTGGAGTGCCAGAGGGATATGCAACGCATTGCTCTGCAATGCGTTGCGTACCCCTCTGGCACTTAATGGGTTAAAAGGTTGGAAAAGAAAAGCAAAAAAAATCAAAATCTGGCTGACAGTCCAGTAACCAATAGGAACATAAAATGGACATTTATCAATACTTTAACAAAATCTAAGGACAGGGGAAGTCAATTTTTGGACCCCCAGCAGCTACCACTAACTTATAGTATCATAGCTGAGATCCAGGAACATAAAGATTTTCATTCTGCCCAACAGTGAATTTAAAGTAAAACCTTTTAAATGCAAATTTTTAGTTCAATGCATTGCAGAGCATTGCACTGCACATCCTTTTTGGCTATCAAAGTTTAATATAAAGTCAGTGCTGTTCTACCATAGAAGAGATTGTATCACGTTTCAAGGTTAGCAGAAATCTCTAAGCTCACTTGATTTTGGAAAATGGAATCTAATCTGCTGTGGACTCCTTTACCTGTTTGAGAATGGTTTTTATCTTGTATGAAAAATATGGAGTCCACAACCAAACTGCAGTAAAACTACCTGTACAAATTTTCCTGATGGAAGATAAAGCCAAGATTAGATTGTAATAACATACGTGAATTGAAAACAATAGAAACTTTTCTTATGACATTCCCTGATATGGCTTTACCTGTGCTGGCCAGGGACTCTTAAGGGCAAGATTAATTACCATGTTTTAATAATTTCTGATGCATTCCAATTTTATATATTATACATTATCAATAATTAATTCATTTATAAGAATAATACGTCCTTGTTTTTTAAGTTTTAAAGCAGAACCAGACATTTATGAATAAGTCTATCTTGATCTATCACAAAGCCTTGCCTAAATTTTATCTATCTATCTATCTCTATATAAGACAAGAAACAGGCAGTGGCATTCAAAACATAACTATACCAGGAATCTGGAATGTACAAATACCATCAACCTGGGTTTACCAAGATGAGACAGCATACAGCAAGATGAATAATAAAAAATGTAATAGAACTGCTTCACAAAGCCAAATGTTTTCGGTCCATCATTGGACCTTCATCAGGGCAGTTCTATATACACCTACATATATGTAGGGGTTCACAAACAGTAAGATGTAATCTTGATAAAGGCTAAGCAACATAGCCGAAACGTCGATTCAATAAAACATCACTGGAATGCTTACATCAAAACCTGTGAGTTCTGTTCAGTTTTTGAATCTCTCTCTCTCTCTCTCTCTCTCTCTATATATATATATATATATATATATATATATATACACATTTGCAGTTGCATGTAGTCATTGAGCTCCATTTTAGCCTGCACTTAGTTCATACTTTCTCACAACAGACAAAAGGCTTAATCAGTCTGATCATGAACTCCTTTGCACAGGCATGTCAAACTCAGATACAGTCAATGACCTCAAACATAACATTTCCCTCCAAATAGGGCTATAAAATGATAGGGTTTGCATGTGTGTGCATATATATATGTATATGTATGTGTGTGTGTGTGTGTGTGTGTGTGTGTGTGTGTGTGTGTGTGTGTGTGTGTCTATACATATTCTTCCAGGCAGTGTGTGTATACATACTCTATCTGATAGCTTTGCTTCACTCTTCACTGGTAGTCAAAGACCCACACATACTGTGCATACTCTTAGCAAACCCCTAACCTCATTCTATTATCCCACTAAGAGTCTCCAGACCACATACACTGACACCCCAGCCTTATTCTACTGTCCCACTAGCAGCCCCGCATACACAAAATGTCTGAAATCCCATCCTTGTTCCCTGTCCACTGGTATTAACTGAAAAACACATATGCAGTCTGACACCCCATCTTTGATCCACTGTCCCACTGTAGTCTCAAAACCACATATACCCTGTCTGTTACCCCCAGCCTTATTCCACTGTCCACTAGCAGTCATAGTACCACATATAAACTAACACCACCAAAACTCACAAAGCCTCACATACACTCTCTGAAACCCCAGTTTATTCTACTGTTCCTTTCTTACTCACAGAGCTGCACATACACTGACAGCCCACCCTTTCCCACTGTCCACTGATAGTCACAGAACCACAGATATGTTGTCTGGTGCCTCGGCCGTGTTGCACTGATATTATCAGAACCACACATGCACTTTCTGACACCCCATCCTTGTTTCACTGTACACTGATTGCCACAGAACCACACATACATGGTCTGGTACCCCAGCCTTGTATTGAGCAATACTTCAATAAATGAAAAACCTAAAAAGTAAATATAGTACTGCAATAATTTGCTTTACAACATTATAAGAATTTTATTGTAAGGTTAAAAAATTATGTGACCAATTATATATAAGTGGATACAGTACTTTGTACTCCTAGTTAAATCATTCTACTTTGGTCCATTGTTGAACACAGGGGCCATGGGGCAAAAGTATCCACCACCAGGAGACAGGGTTCTTAACAGTAAATCTATAAACTAGAAGTAAATCCTCCTCTTCCTCTGTCCTGCTTAATCCCCCCTCCCCATGCATTAGAGGGCAGTTTATGTATAGCAAAGCATAAGAGAAGTAAGTCATCAGAATAGGATAGCCAAGAAAAGTCAGGGCACACCAAGCCAACAAGGCATTTTCTAGGGAAGAACCTGCTAATTTAGAATGGTACATCCTTATCAAGCTAAAGAAAACAATTCTGAGGTAAACCCAATGCACCATCATGTTTTGGTTATAAATGAAAATTCCTCAAATTTCAATTGATTTAAATGGGGCTTGCTTCTAACCCATTAGATGCCAGAGAAGGCAATCACTACGTTTCAAGGGGTTAAAATCCCCTTTAAAATTAATCAAAAATGTAATATCCTCCACGCAGTGCAACTGGTTTGTTACAGAACTGCATCTCTTTAGCTTGATGAATGTCCCTTCATGTGTATAGTGGACTGTGAAGCAGTGTTTACTCTAAGATTCAATTCAGCACTGATAGAGTGAAAGAGGACTCATTAACATGCACAAATTATTACTGTTTTAACTCTCTCATTGCTGGGTTGCTCACCTTTACATACATGGCTTAATGTATACACTGTTGTGAAGAGGTATAAACTATGTAGACTCGGGACCAGATTTCTTGTTAGGTCGGAGTCAGATTTGAAGGGGAGCATGGCAAGTGCCTGACACTCCCATTGGCACTGCTACTAACATATTTATCCCCCTCTCTCCCCCCCAACCATCCACTCAGCCACTCTTGTTAAAACATTTTCTGACTATACCTACCACACTATTGTGCCCTCTGGTCAATAGTGAGTGTTGGGCAGACCAGGTGCACCGACTCACTTATACTTTGCCAGATCTCTCTAGCGTCCAAAGGGTTGAATAGAAGATAAAAGGGAATTAAACTGCAGCAGGGACATTACCCTGTCCAAACTTGAGGTGCACCATAAAAATGTGTAACTCTAGGTAATTACCCACTCTGCCTATTGGGAAATCCTACCCTGCCAGCATCCCATTCTCTCAAAAGAAACAAACATAAGTGATACATTATCAGGGGAACAGCAGTTGCTTGCATCTGTTGTGTGACTTCAGTGCAATTCCATTGAAACTAGTTCCAAAATGTTTAGCTTCGCTATCTCACTGTCTGAAGTTGCTGCATGTTTGCTATCAGCAACATGCAAACTGTTTGTTGCCACTGAAATGTACCAAATGATCCAGATTGTTTTTGTCATGATTTTCTGACTGACACAATGTCACCATCTGAAAGGGGCCTTAAACAGATTTTGACATTGAAATCTGGGAATTTTGACCTTCAAATCCAGCTGATTGATCTTGATTATTTGTTAGAAAAAATGTTACAATTACATTATGTGTATTGAAAGCCCTTAATCTTTCTCTGATAGGCATGTTATGGGAACAACAATTTAATCACCCACCTTTTCACACAAATTGAGACCCATTTAATCCTCAGAGTATATTTTCAATTTGATATACTATATAAAATGGGTCTTACAGTCTCTTTCAATAAAACTCTCAGTCCTTCATTCTGAAACTATGACTAAGCATAACTGCAGCACACACACATTTGCTAAGCCTCATTTTGCAATCAACAGAAAACATCAGAATGATTGTGGGCTGATGCTATAAACTACTGCTTACAGTCATATTTGTAGCTCTTTTTAGACTTGTTCAAAGAAATCAGATGACTCAGAAAGCAGCCCACCTTCTCCCCTCCGGAGTTAAAAGCTTATACTGATTCTAGTCACAACACTGACAGAACTACTTAGTCTAAACTATGATAAACACCACTGTGGTCATCAGCTTTAGATATATATTTACAACAACACAATTAAACTGTGCTGCAAATTAATTTGTGGGAACTGTTGTGAAATACACATTTCCTAGTATTTCGAGTTGGCAACTAAAAAGTGTAAACTCAAACAATAATCACAAGAAAGCTTTTTGGCTGGCACTGCCTGTCCCTGCATTTATGTATGACATTTAGGCTGGTGTTTGCTCAAGTTAGTCACCATCCTATTTCCCAGCAGATGCCCAGCAGGTACCATTTGATTGGCAGTGGTGTGCAAGTTGCTCAACACTCTGGTACACAGAGGTTAAAAAAATCATGTAAAGACTTAAGCAGGGAACTCTACACATAGGAGTATATGGCTCTTAGTTTTCTTAGAGGAAAGACTTACCTAGTTATTGGTCTTTTGTACATCAGCTATCTGTATCTGTTTTTCTGTTTGATTTCTTTTATAGCCTATTGCTTGTCTCTTTCAATTCACAATCTGAAGAAGGCAACAGGGGAAGTGCTACTACAATTCTGCTCTGTAATAGGTGCTGGAATGAATTTCCTTGTCAAACACCTGCCTAATGTTAATTTACTAAGCTACTTATGTCAAAAATGTACCCCTTAATATCACTTAAGCCAAGGGGAGGTCAAAGGGAGACTGTATGGAGGTCCTGGGGAGTTGCTTTACTTTGTGCTTTGTTTTGTTATGTACTAGACAAGTTACAGAAGAGATGGCACTGGAGGCATATGGGGCTGGCAAGCATTAATGTCTTATCAACGTCAGAGTATGTACAGCATTGTAAACTGTAAAGTGATCATACACAGGGTGCATACCACAAAGTGCAGTGGAGCTATTCTGCCAGATTTGTACGTTCTCCAAAGAGGCTACCAAGCAAAGAAGAACTAGCATCTTTCTAAGCGATGAAGAACTAGCATCATTCTCAGGCAAACAATCTGCACCACAGAGTACAAATAAAATTCCCACTGACTTAAATAATTAACACCTTCAATGCTAGAGAATTCTCCAATGCATTGCAAAGGAAGGTTTTAAAAGACCTGTCTAGCATCAAGGAGTTAAAAACCCCATTTTGAGCTGATATTTAATGAACTTTTAGTTATCCCTTACAAAATCATTCTAGCCCTGCACAGGTGCCTCATTTGGATTTTAAAACAATTGTCAGGGTGGGCGTTCCTCTATAGCAAGAATGTCAAATTTGAGAACTGGGGACACAATGAAGCCATCAATCTAAACTGCAGCCCGCTGCAGCTTAGAAAAATGTCTGACACCCCAGCCTTGCTCCAGTCCCACTAGTAGTCGCAGAACCACACATGCACTGACATCCCAACCTTGCTCCACTCTGCCACTGGTAGTTTCAGAAACCATCAGTAGTTTCAGAACACAGCCTTGCTCCATTGTCTCCTCTCTGCTAAATGAAAAAAAGAACATAATTATACCTAATAAGATAATCCCCCACATAGCAAACTGGCTTCTCTTTTTGCCATTGCCCCAATCCTGAACTCAACAGGATCAAAGTTATGCAATGACATCATCACTTCATGATGACCATGTTGAAGTCAGAACGGGGGCAATGGTAAATACAGAAGCTGGTTTGGGATGTGGGCAACCCCACCACTTCTCTTTTCTTAGGTGTAATTTTTTTCTTTAGAAGAGAGGACATGTTATCCCTGTTGGAATCCCTTCCCAAAGCCAGGGGAGTATGTGTGGCTTTGTAACCACTAGTAGGGCAGTGGAACGAGGTTAGGGAAGCAGACAGTATATGTATGGATTTGAGATTTCCAGTCGGATGGAGGAAAAAGGCTGGGGTACCAGACAATGTAGATGTGGTTCTGTGGTTATCAGTGGACAATGGAACATGAATGGGGAGTCATACAATGCATGTGTGGTTCTTTGACTATCAGTGGAATAACAGAAAAAGTCTAGGCTGTCAGACAGTTTGTTTCTGTGACCAGTATTGGATAGTGGAACAAAGCTGGAGTGTCAGGCAAATGTATGTGTGATTCTGTGACTGTCAGTGCAAAGTGAAATAAGGCTGTGATGTCAGACAAAGTATGTTTGTCTTTGTGAAAATAATTGGATAGTGGAACAATGCTGGAGTGTCGCACAGTGACAGTGTGGTTCTGTTAATGCCAAAGGACAGTGGAACAAGGCTGGGTGCCAACCACTATAAATATGTGGTTCTGTGACTACCACTGTTACAGTAGAGCATGACTTGAGTGTCAGATAGTGCATGTGTGGTGCTGTGATTACCAGTGGAACAGAGTGGAACATGAAAGTAAGGACACAAGAAACCTGAAAGGATTGTGTGATATGGGCCAGGCAAAATGTTCTAATTTTTGTTTTCATAAAAAGTGAAAATATTTTGAGAAAAATAAAATTAGCTATACACCTATATTCACTAGCTAGATCTCCATTTAGATTCTGACACCCCCAATGGACTCTATATCATATTATCCACAATACAAATAAAGTGGGGACCCCAAATTACCTTTCTGGAACCATTTTATTATTATTTACTTGAACTGTGTATAACATGTACCTTCATTAAGTTATCTACTTTTTGCAGTTTACAGTTAAATGGTAATTTTAGGTGCTTTTCAGTGAAGGACCCACACATGTCATATACTTTTTTTTCAGAACATGCACTTTCATAAATATACCATTGCTTTGTTGATATCCCCTAACATTTTATCTAAAATACAAACCTTTTTTTTAAGTTTAATTCCAGTAAAGTGATGTCACGGATACCAAGGAATAGACAACAGTCAGTACAGATTTGAAACACCACCTTTACTGAACAGTGTAGATACTCAATGTTAAAATACCATGGATACTGGATAGGGTAGAGAGTAACACAAGAAGCAAGCGGTTCCTACCAAAACAGGAGACTGCTTCTGAGTAGACAATAAAGGCAACTGTGCAACAACACCAACTGGGACTGGGACCCAGGAAAGTACAAACATAATGACTGGGGCTGGGACCCAGGAAAGTTACCAAAGTAATGGTTGCCACAAGGAGTATCAGACTGACTCAGGCCTGCAGTCAGTATCAGGCGGTAGTGCAGACAAGCCAGGGGTCAATACCAGAGCGGGTAGTCAGCCAGAGCCGATGGTCAAAACCAAGTGGATAGTCAGACAAGCCACGGGTCAGTACCAGAGTGGATAGTCAGCGAGAGCTGAAGGTCCAATACCAAGCGGGCAGTCAGACAAGCCACAACACTGGACACCAGGAGAGATGGATAAGCTAGCCAAGGATCATACACGGACAACAAGATAAGCTAGACTGCACTGGAACACCACAATAGGGCGACTGGTGTAGTGTGCAGGCAGTTTAAATATCTATACCCCCAACCCCAGGAGGTGGAGCACTAAATTGCCCTGTCCCTTTAAGACTTGGGATGCAACGTCACTAGAGAGAATCCCAGTGACGAGCGCCTGACTCTGCTGGCCAGAAGAGGAAGCAACCAGACAAGGCAGGAGCCACAAGGGGCAGAAGAGAGGAGACCGGCCGCCCCGACAAATACCAAGGCGTCCGGTTCTCCTGGAGACATAGGACGCAGCATGGCCGTGAGGCTGCAAGCAGAAGGGACCAGCCGCCCAGCCGAGCACCAGGGTGGCCGGGTCTCCTCTGAATAAAGGTAAGTGCAAGCGCTTACAGGTGAGTGGCGTTATTTATTTTCTATGTTCTACCAGCACATGGGTGTGTTTCAAACTTAACATAGTAACATAATAGATGAGGCTGAAAAAAGACATGTGTCCATCATGTCCAGCCCATGCCAAAAACACCCATGTTGATCCAGAGGAAGGTAAAAAATTCCTCTGGAGCCATTTCCAATCTAGCCCCAGGTGGGGAAAAAAAAATGTATTCCTTCCTGGCTCCAATTGGTAGTCAAATCGTTCCCTGGATCAATATCCTATCTGCTTTGAAGCCATCTGTCATAATTTTCAATATTGTTCTGTGCTAGATAGTATCACGGTGCCCGTGATTGCTGACTTCTGCTGTCAGTCAGGTGTGTGTACTCTCCATTGGCCGCCTGTCTTTTGCCTGCCCAGTGTTGCCTATATAGACTGGGCTGAGGCACCCTTTGGTTGCCCTTTCGTGGTGTCTCTATGTCAGCAGTCACCTGCCTTGTACCTGTATCTTTGGGCCTGTTTTGCTCCGTTACCAGTGTCAGCGTTGCTCCAGTAGTCAGTGCCTCTCCTGCGTGGTTCCTGCCTCCGTTCCAGATCCGGTTGGGCTGTCATTCCTGCTTCCATTTCTGATCCCGTGCTGCCGTTGTTCCTGCTCCGTTCCTGACCTGGTTGGCAGTCCTGCTGTTCCTGTGGTTGTCCTGGCTCATATGCGGTTCCTGCTGCTGTATCCTGATAGTCATCCGCCTGGCTGCCTTGTCACTTGGGCAACATTCTGATCACTGGTTTACTCCACATTCACCGGTTGCTGATTCCGCTAGTATAGAACCGGTTGAGCGTTACTGTTGTTCAGTACGCGGTACTGGTTTACTCCATGTTCACCGGTTGCTGATCGATACATTATAGAACCGGTTGGGCGAATCGATTGTCCAGTACGCGGTACTGGTTTTCTCTACATTCACCGGTTGCTGATCCATCCATTATAGAATCGGTTGGATGATATGATTGTCCAGTATGCGGTACTGGTTTACTCTACATTCACCGGTTGCTGATCCATCCATTATAGAACCGGTTGGGTGATATGATTGTCCAGTACGCGGTACTGGTTTACTCAACATTCACTGGTTGCTGATCCTGCTAATATAGAACCGGTTGGGCGTTACTGTTGTCCAGTACGCTGTACTGGTTTACTCCACATTCACCGGTTGCTGATTCCTCCATTATGAACCGTTTGGGCATTACTGTTGTCCAGTACATGGTACTGGTTTACTCCACTTTCACCGGTTGCTGATCCATCCATTATAGAACCGACTGGACGATACGATTGTCCAGTACGCGGTACTGGTTTACTCACATTCACCGGTTGCTGATTCCTCCATTATGAACCGTTTGGGCATTACTGTTGTCCAGTACACGGTACTGGTTTACTCCACTTTCACCGGTTGCTGATCCATCCATTATAGAACCGACTGGACGATACGATTGTCCAGTACGCGGTACTGGTTTACTCACATTCACCGGTTGCTGATTCCTCCATTATAGAACCGGTTGGTTATATGGTTGTTCAGCACGCGGTACTGGTTTACTCCACATTCACCGGTTGCTGATTCCTCCATTATAGAACCGGTTGGGCATTCCTGTTGTCCAGTACACGATATTGGTTTATTCCTCATTACCGGTTGCTGATCCATCTGTTATAGAACCGGTTTGCTATACTGTTGTCCAGTGCACGGTACTGGTTAACCCTTCATTCACCAGTTGCTGCTGCCTCCATTATTGCACCGGTTTGGTCTCCCTGGTTGTGATACTGGTTTGCTCCACTGTTCCATCTTATGCTGCTGCTCCATCTATACAGCATTAGTGGAGCTGTCCTTCTGTCCTCCTGGCTGCCCTGCCCGGTATATTGGCAAGGCCTGTTGAGCCACATTCAGGTTGTCGTGTTACCCTCCAGGCTGCCTTGCTCGGTATATTGGCAAGGCCGGTAGAGTCTGTTTTCATTCCATAGTGTCATCTGTCAGGCTGCTTTGCCCGGTATATTGGAAAGGCCGATAGAGCCACATTCAGATTGTCGTGTTACCCTCCAGGCTGCCTTGCCCGGTATATTGGCAAGGCCGGTAGAGCCTGTTTCCATTCCATAGTGTCATCTTTCAGGTTGCCTTGCCCGGTATATTGGCAAGGCCGGTAGAGTCTACTATGCTGTATCTTGTGAAAGCTACTGTTTGAACCCATTATGTACATGTGATATATGTGTATGTTCAGGACCCGTGAGGGTTCCCATTAAACTTTTCAATAAAGTTTGATTTTTATCTTACTCTGTGTCTGAGAGTCAAAACAAACCATGACAGATAGTCATCTATTGCTTTTTTGAATGCAGCTGCATTATCTGCAAGCACAACATCCCGAAGCAAAGAATTCCATAGCATTACCGCCCTTACTGTAAAGAATCCCTGCCTTTGTTTTAGTCAAAAGCGCCTTTCCTCTAGTCTTAATGGATGACCTCTTATTCTTAGCTCAGCTCTTTGCGTAAATAATTCATTGGATAGTTCTTTGTATTGACCTTGAATGTATTTGTAAATAGTAATCACATCACCCCTTAGATGTCTCTTCTCTAATGTAAACAAACCCAGTTTGGTTAGTCTCTCTTTATATTTCAGTTCCTCCGATCCCTTTACCAGTTTTGTTGCATGTCTCTGCACCTTTTCCAGTTCAGTAATGACTTTTTTAAGAACAGGCACCCAAAATTGTGTTCCATATTCTAGATGAGGCCTAACCAAGGATATATAAAGAGGTAGGATAATATTAGCATGCCTTGCTTCTTCACCTCTTTTTATGCAGGCTAGTACCCAATTTGCTCTTGCAGCAGCTGAGTGACTCTGCACACTGTTGTGAAGTCTATTGTCTATCAATACTCCTAAATCTTTCTCTAATGGGGATTCCCCAAGTTGTTTCCCATTTAAAGTATATGTTGCAAGTTTGTTTCTACAGCCCAAATGCATAAACTTATATTTATCTATATTAAATGGCATCTGCCACTTTTCTGCCCATTCACTTAGTTTATCTATATCCTTCTGCAGAGAAAAGACATCTAGCTCTGTATGCATTTCCTTATATGGCTTAGTGTCATCAGCAAAGATTGAGATGCTACTTTCCATTCCCACTTCTAGATCATTATTAAACCAATTAAAAAGCATTGGTCCCAGGACTGAACCCTGCGGCACCCCACTTATAACCTTAGATCAATTTGAAAAAGGTCCATTTACAACAACTCTCTGCCATCTATCGTTTAAGCAGTTCTTAATCCATGTACAGATAACACCGCCCAAACCGAAGCCTTTTAATTTATGCAGTAACCTGTTGTGAGGCACTGTATCAAAGGCTTTTGCATAATCCAAGTATACTACATCAACAGCAATTTACCTGTCCAAATTACTACTTACTCTTTCATAAAATGCAAGTAAATTAGTCTGAAATGATCCATTCTTCATGAAACCATGCTGATTCCTACTAATGATATTGTTCGTCTTCACATAGTTCTGAATACTGTCAGTTAATAACCATTCTAGTATCTTACTCACTATGAAAGTCAAGCTCACAGGTCTATAATTTCCTGGTTTGGATCTTGCTCCCTTTTTAACCAATGGAACTACATCAGCTTTCCTCCAACCACATTTGCAATATTTCTCTCATTTTCCATTTTAGCTAGCTTAATTGCGTGTTTGCAGATTTTATTACATTCTTTATATTTTTTAAATGATGCATCTGACCCGTTTGACTTAAACACGTTAAAAGCCTGCTTTTTATTTCTCATTTCCCTGCTAACCACATTATTAAGCCACATTGAGTTTGCTTTACTCCTCTTGTTCTTATTCCCCAAAGGTATATATTGATGTGTATATTTGCCTAAGCATTTTAAATACATTCCATGATTCTTGTGCATTTTTATCTTTGAAAATTACATCCCACTGGAAATCCTTTAATACTTCTTTTAACTTTGTAAAATTAGCCTTTTTAAAATTGAATGTTTTGGTTAAACCCTTGCTATTGGGTTTCTCATAACAAACTTCAAAGGATACAATATTGTAGTCACTGCTGCCCAAATGTTCCCTTACTTGTACATTGTTTATCATGTCAGAATTGTTTGAGAACACACAAACACTCAGATTTAAGTTGTGCTAATAAAAGGATCAATTAAAAAAATTAATCTTTCCATTTTGCACCATCCTGCATTTCAGGCACAAAATAATGACAAACCATGCATTTCTATTTGTTATATCTTTTTTAAGAATATGCAAAACTTCAGTTTCATGGACTGGTCATTTGGATTTCTGAAAACATCTCTCTTAAATACAAGTACACATTGCATTATTTAGAATGGAAAGCAGATAGTGTTGAGCGAGCATGCTCGGCCGATGCTCGGATCGGCTCGAGCATCGCTCTGCTCGGCACATGGCGGTACTCGTACGAGTACCGCATGTGCTCGCCCGCCATGTTCGGGTCTCCTCCCCGCACGTTTTGCGGCTGCTGCGCAGCCAATAAACGTGCAGGGAGGCTCTGACATCGGTGTAATGCCAGCAGCCATGTTGGCTGCTGGCATTACACTGATTGGCTGGCCAGAACCCGTGGTCAGGTGCTGTATAGCACCTGACCATCGAGTTCGGCTCAGTCTGAGCCAGGGAGAGCTGAGGATAGGAAGGGAAAGGCAGTGTAGGGAGGAAAAAACAAAAATTGTGACAAAAAAGAACCAAAAGTCCTTTTTAGGACTACTGTGTGTGGGGGCAGCAGGTTATATTGTGTGTGGGGGGAAAAAACAAAAACAAAAAAAAAAAAAATATTCTGTTTAGTGTGAAAAGTTGCAGATTAGAGCACATTCTGTTTAGTGTGCACAGTTGCAGATTAGAGCACATTCTGTTTAGTGTGCAAAGTTGCAGATTAGAGCACATTCTGTTTAGTGTGCAAAGTTGCAGATTAGAGCACATTCTGTTTAGTGTGCAAAGTTGCAGATTAGAGCACATTCTGTTTAGTGTGCAAAGTTGCAGATTAGAGCACATTCTGTTAAGTCTTCAAACTAAAATATCAAAGTCACGTATTCCATTCAGTGTGCGTCGCCGCAGTTTAGCAGCACATTCTGAGTACTGTGCAGAGTTGCAGAATAGGAAGAAATACTGTTAAGTCTTCAAACTAAAATATCAAAGTCACATATTCCATTCAGTGTGCTTCGCCGCAGTTTAGCAGCACATTCTGTGTACTGTGCAGAGTTGCAGAATAGGAAGAAATACTGTTAAGTCTTCAAACTAAAATATCAAAGTCACATATTCCATTCAGTGTGCTTCGCCGCAGTTTAGCAGCCTATTCTGTGTACTGTGCAGAGTTGCAGAATAGGAAGAAATACTGTTAAGTCTTCAAACTAAAATATCAAAGTCACATATTCCATTCAGTGTGCTTCGCCGCAGTTTAGCAGCCTATTCTGTGTACTGTGCAGAGTTGCAGAATAGGAAGAAATACTGTTAAGTCTTCAAACTAAAATATCAAAGTCACATATTCCATTCAGTGTGTTTCACCGCCGTTTAGCAGCCTATTCTGTGTACTGTGCAGAGTTGCAGAATAATAAGAAATACTGTTAAGTTTTCAAACTCAAATATTAAAGTCACATATTCCATTCAGTGTGTTTCACCGCAGTTTAGCAGCCTTTTCTGTGTACTTTGCAGAGTTGCAGAATAATAAGAAATACTGTTAAGTTTTCAAACTCAAATATTAAAGTCACATATTCCATTCAGTGTGTTTCACCGCAGTTTAGCAGCCTATTCTGTGTACTCTGTACAGTTGCAGAATAATAAGAAATACTGTTAAGTTTTCAAACTCAAATATTAAAGTCACATATTCCATTCAGTGTGTTTCACCGCCGTTTAACAGCCTATTCTGTGTACTCTGTACAGTTGCAGAATAATAAGAAATACTGTTAAGTTTTCAAACTCAAATATTAAAGTCACATATTCCATTCAGTGTGTTTCACCGCCGTTTAACAGCCTATTCTGTGTACTCTGTACAGTTGCAGAATAATAAGAAATACTGTTAAGTTTTCAAACTCAAATATTAAAGTCACATATTCCATTCAGTGTGTTTCACCGCAGTTTAGCAGCCTATTCTGTGTACTCTGTACAGTTGCAGAATAATAAGAAATACTGTTAAGTTTTCAAACTCAAATATTAAAGTCACATATTCCATTCAGTGTGTTTCACCGCCGTTTAACAGCCTATTCTGTGTACTCTGTACAGTTGCAGAATAATAAGAAATACTGTTAAGTTTTCAAACTCAAATATTAAAGTCACATATTCCATTCAGTGTGTTTCACCGCCGTTTAACAGCCTATTCTGTGTACTCTGTACAGTTGCAGAATAATAAGAAATACTGTTAAGTTTTCAAACTCAAATATTAAAGTCACATATTCCATTCAGTGTGTTTCACCGCAGTTTAGCAGCCTATTCTGTGTACTCTGTACAGTTGCAGAATAATAAGAAATACTGTTAAGTTTTCAAACTCAAATATTAAAGTCACATATTCCATTCAGTGTGTTTCACCGCCGTTTAACAGCCTATTCTGTGTACTCTGTACAGTTGCAGAATAATAAGAAATACTGTTAAGTTTTCAAACTCAAATATTAAAGTCACATATTCCATTCAGTGTGTTTCACCGCCGTTTAACAGCCTATTCTGTGTACTCTGTACAGTTGCAGAATAATAAGAAATACTGTTAAGTTTTCAAACTCAAATATTAAACTCACATATTCCATTCAGTGTGTTTCACCGCAGTTTAGCAGCCTATTCTGTGTACTCTGCAGAGTTGCAGAATAATAAGAAATACTGTTAAGTTTTCAAACTCAAATATTAAAGTCACATATTCTGTGTAAGATGAAGAAGGCGGGTAAAAAGGGACGGGGAAGTGGACGTGATCCTGAAAGTTCAGGGCGCGGGTCAGGACGCGGAGAAACTGTGCCTGGTGCCAGAGCACAAGAAAGAAAGACATCCACCATACCTAGCTTCATGTGTAATTTTACAGGGCGTCGCAGGACATCACTCTCGAGGTCCGACCACTGCGAACAGGTGGTCGGTTGGATGACAGCTGATACTGCTTCCAGTCGGTTAAGCACCACCCTGTCTTCCACCAAGTCCACTCTCAGTAGCCAAGAGTCTGGTCAACATAATCCTCACTCTGATCATCCTTCCTCCCACCATACACGGTCTGGTCAAAGAAGTGATCCCACACTGGGATATAGTGAGGAGCTCGTCTCATCACCAATCCTTCATTTGACCCTCTCTCCAAGCACGCTTGCAGAGGAACATGACATCTTGTGCCCTGATTCACAACCTCTAGAGGCTACCCAATCTCAAGAAGATGACAGATGTGAACGGCATTTAAGGTCAAAGGAAGTAGTGGATGATGATGATGATGATGAGACACAGTTGCCATTAAATCAACCACTATTTCCGTCTCAAGACCTTGTTGAGGAGAATGTTATACAGTTGTCAATGACTGAGTATGTGGTGGGATCAAGACTTGAGGAGGATGATCAGAGTGAGGAAGTGGAGGAGGACTTGGTGGACGATGAGGTGACTGACCCCACCTGGGAAGGTGTAGAGCCGAGCGATGACAGCAGTCCTGAGGGTGAGCCATCTGCAGCACCGCAACAGGCTGGAAGAGGCAGTGGTGTGGCTACAGAAAGAAGGCGGACCGCACCAAACCGGCCCGCAAATGTTCCACGGAGCACCCCCTTGCGTAAATCTACCTTGCCAAGGGGTAGGTGTTCCGCGGTATGGCGTTTTTTTAAGGAAAGTGCGGACGACAAAAGAATTGTAGTTTGCAACCTGTGCCACACCAGAATGAGCCGAGGCATGAACACTAGAAACCTCACCACAACCAGCATGATCCGACACATGGCATCCAAGCACCGTAGTAAGTGGGAGGAACGCCTGGATCGCCCATCTGTGTCTGCAGGCCACACCACTGCCTCCTCTTCCCCTGTTTTCGGTGCCGGCCAATCGCCTGTCGAAGGCGCAGGCCCGCATACCTCCCGCCCTGCACCTGTAGCATCTGAAGCACCATCAGCGACCACATCCACTTCCCTGTCCCAGCACAGCGTCCAAATGTCGTTACCCCAGGCATTTGAGCGCAAGAGAAAGTACCCAGCCACCCACCCACAGGCCATAGCACTAACCTCACACCTTTCCAAATTACTGGCCATCGAAATGCTGCCATTTAGGCTTGTGGACACTGAGTCCTTCCGCAGCCTGATGGCAGCAGCTGTCCCTCGGTACGCGGTCCCCAGCCGCCACTACTTTTCCCGGTGTGCCATCCCCGCATTACACCACCATGTGTCCCGTAACATCACCCGTGCCCTGACCAACGCAGTTACTGGGAAGGTCCACTTAACGACTGACACATGGACAAGTGCTTGTGGCCAGGGACGCTACATTTCCCTGACGGCACACTGGGTGAATGTCGTGGAGGCTGGGAGCGACTCGGACCCTGGGATGGCACGGGTGCTACCCAGCCGAGGATTGCGGGCCCTACCTCCATCAGGGTTTCCACCAGCACCTACGTTATTGGCTCCTCCTCCTCCGTTTCCACCTCCGAATTCTCTACACACACCGCCACTCCCCCATCAGCCAGTAGCTGGAAGCAGTGTAGCACTGCAGTGGGGAAGCGTCAACAGGCCGTGCTGAAGCTGATCTGCCTTGGGGACAAACAGCACACGGCCTCAGAGCTGTTGCAGGGGATTAGTCACCAGACCGAGCAGTGGCTCTCGCCACTCAACCTGCAACCAGGCATGGTTGTGTGTGATAATGGGCGTAACTTGGTGGCGGCTTTGGAGCTCGGCAAGCTCACACACGTACCATGCCTAGCGCATGTATTTAATTTAGTGGTGCAGCGATTTCTAAAAACCTACCCCAATGTGCATGATCTCTTGACCAAGGTGCGCCGCGTGTGTGCACATTTCCGTAAGTCATCAACAGCTTCAGCCGGCCTGTTGAAGCTGCAGCAGCGCTTACAATTGCCAGCTCACCGGCTGCTGTGTGACGTGAGCACGCGCTGGAACTCCACCTTCCACATGTTGGCCCGGCTTTGTGAGCAGCAGAGGGCAGTAGTGGAGTACCAGCTGTTACACGGTCGTCGCCTCTCCGTTCAACTTCCTGTAATCAGAAGTGAGGAGTGGGAATGGATGTCAGACCTCTGTGAGGTTTTACGCAATTTTGAGGAATCGACACAGATGGTGAGCGGCGATAACGCTATTATCAGTGTAACCATCCCACTTCTGTGTCTACTGAAACGCTCGCTGCTCACAATTAAAACCGACGCTTTGCATGTGGAAGAGGTGGAAATGGGGGAGGAAGAGCTTACACAAGGAGATAGCCAGAGCACCCTCACTTCGTCTTCTCAGCGACAATTGGAGGAGGCGGAGGAGGAGGAGGAGGAGGAGGAGGAGGAGGAAGACACGGTTGTCTCCGCTACAGAGGGTAGCCATGGAACTTTAGTTCCATCTCTTCAGCGTGGGTGGGCAGAAGAGGAGGAAGAGGATGAGGAGATTGAGAGTCATCCTCCTGGTGAGGACAGCGAAATCTTGCCTGTTGGTACTCTGGCACACATGGCTGACTTTATGTTAGGCTGCCTTTCCCGTGACCCACGCGTTACACGCATTTTAGACAACACGGATTACTGGGTGTTCACCCTTCTGGACCCCCGCTACAAAGAGAATTTCTCATCTCTCATTCCTCCGGTGGAGAGGACAAGCAAAATGGTGCAATACCAGAAGGTTCTTGTTGAAAAATTGCTCCAAAATTTTCCATCTGACAACGCTGGCGGCAGAGTACGTGCTACCTTGGCCAACCGAGAAGGGGAGAAAAGGGGAGCACACAGCAGTTCCGAGAAAGGCAGGGCAACACTCTCCAAGGCGTGGGACACCTTCATGACACCCCGCCAGCACCCTCACCCTGATGCGCAGCCTAGTGTCACAAGGAGGGAAAAGTTTTGGAAGATGGTGAAGGAGTACGTAGCAGACCGTGTCAGCGTCCTCAATGATCCCTCTGTGCCTTACAACTACTGGGTGTCCAAGCTGGACACGTGGTATGAACTGGCACTCTATGCCTTGGAGGTGCTGGCCTGCCCTGCCGCCAGCGTTCTGTCTGAGCGGGTATTTAGTGCTGCTGGTGGCATCATAACAGATAAGCGTATCCGCCTTTCCACCGACAATGCTGATAGGTTGACACTTATAAAAATGAACAAGGCCTGGATTTCCCCTGACTTCTCCACTCCACTGGAGGAAAGCCCCGGGGGAACATAAACTCACTTTATATATGTTATTTACAATGATGGGAATACTCTGTATTCCCATTCACCCCTTCCACCCAAAAAACGGGTATATGGTTGACTCTTAATCTTCTCATCCTCCTCCTCCTCTTCCATATGCCCTGGGATATAATTTTTATATAGGGCCAGCTCACCAGCGGGCCCTGTGATATAATTTTTATATAGGGCCAGCTCACCAGCGGGCCCTGTTTGACAATTTTTATATAGGTCAGCTCACCAGCGGGCCTTCTCATATAATGTTTTATTGGGTCAGCTCTCTAGCGGGCCCTCTCATATAATGTTTTATAGCGTCAGCTCACTAGCGGGCCTTCGCATATAATGTTTAGGATGGTCAGCTCTGCAGCAGACCCTCACCCATAATGTTTTAGATGGTCGGCTCAGCGCACGTTTCCCTCTTAATCATGGCCTCAGTTCAATAAAATCAAGGAAATTTTTGGGAGAATTTGCCTCTGTGCACGTTTCCCTCTTAATCATGGCCTCAGTTCTGAAAATCAAGGAAATTTTTGGGAGAATTTGCCTCTGCGCACGTTTCCCTCTTAATCATGGCCTCACTTCCGAAAACCAAGGAAATTTTTGGGAGAATTTGCAGATGATATACAAGTAAATATACAGCAAATATTGTTTGGTAACAATTTTTCGCCTAAAGTCGTTTTTATTTTCCTTTTTGTGTGTTTTATGGTCAGTCTGTAAAAATGGCGTACTACGGGCGAAAGATCGTTCCCAGCAGCGATGTTGGAGTCCAAGATGCATCCAGACATCCTCCCTATGCTGTCCCTGAACCATTTCTGTGGTGTTTCCATCCTTTTCTGCCCTTTTCCTATGGACCAGGCACCCTCCCCTCATCAGAGCAGGGGGTGCCTGGTGTAATGCTCGAGTCCTCCCATTGACTTCAATGGGGCTCGGGTGCTCGGCCGAGCACTCGAGCCTCAGGGGGTGCTCGGTTAGAGCACCCGAACACCCGAGCATTGGGGTGCTCGCTCATCACTAAAAGCAGATAAGATCAGCTCAGTCCAGATTATTTGCTCAAATGGTGAAGGAATGTAATGTAAATGGCAGCCACCCTCTGGAAGTGTCAAAGGCACTTCCAGTGAGACTCTGCATAAAGGCTAGTCCACAGTTTAATAATGTGACAGAAATTTCCAATCCCTGTTCAGGCCATTATTTAAAGTATTAAACTGGAGCATTAATTTAACCTACCATATTTTTTGCTCCCTCTAGGTGTGTCCCTGACACTGTGTCCATGATGGCAAAAATGTTCTCCTTCTGGTGTCTCTGTCTTTTTTGTTGTTAACACTACATATGTGGGAATTAACCCCTTAAGGACCAGTCGCGCACGCACGCGGCGGTCACTTAAGGACCACTGAGCATTTTTTTTTCGTTTTACCCATCAGATTCCGGACTCCCCGAATGGCATGCAGCCATCCCAGGAAGGTGCGCAGAGAGGACTCCGGTCTGAATTCGGAGCACCCCGCTCTGTATCAGCCATGGCGCTGGCAGTCTGTACTGCGCATGACTGCAGCGCTGCCAGTGTTGGCTTGTCTACACGGGTTTTAAAACTAGTTCTTCATAGAATGTGATAGAAGCTGCTGAATCATGCAGTCCATTAGAACTATCAGGAAGTAAATGCACAGTTAATTCACTTCCTGATCATTTCAACTGTTATAGCCTATGATATAAAAGACCAGATATATGTTTGTCAAATGCAGTCATGCGCTGTAGAGAATGCCTGAATGTCCGATGCAGTCATGAACAGTAGAGACTGCCCGAATGCAGGAAATTAGGCCATGTGCAGTACAGACTGCCCGAACGCATTGCCCGATGCAGTCATGTGCAGTAGACACTGCCCGAATGCACAGATTGCTGGAAGGCCCATGTACACTGGCTTTTAAACTAGTTTTTAATAAAACAACCAACAGCAGTGTTCATAAAAGCAGACATATTCTACCAGTGTTGGACTTTATTGTCAGCAAGCCCCATAGCATGTACAGGTAAGACATAGATGAAAGGACCACCCCAAAATGCCCATAGACTGCTCCATTGTCCTCCTCTTAACGCAGGCGCATCCACATTTTTATAATTGGGACCACATGATCAGAAAGCCAGGAATTTGAGGGCCTATTATTGATAACAGTGGTGAATTACAGTCTGCCATCTATCCAAAAATATGTGTTTATTTATTGATCAAATCAGTAACAATACACACATATATATATATATATATATATATATATATATATATATATATATATATATATATCTACTCCCGAATGGTACTGTACTGGAAAGAAGGAGATTAGTTCTTACTGGTCTATTAGTTCATGTGTGCTAGTTAATTAGGTATAAAAATAGATTTTTTTAACAAATCTGAGACAGGCCGGACTCTGGGTTCGGGAGGGCCGCATTTGGCCCACAAGCCCCACATTGAACACCTATGTGTTAACATAAACTGCGTTAAGTGGAGGATACTTGGTGTACATGGCTTAGTACATGGATAGTAGACAAGTATATAGACTCTAGACAGAGCTCACACCCTGGGAGCATTTCTAATGACGAGAAAACTTTGGCATTGAACATAACTAGTCAGCATAATGTGCAAGAAATTAACATAAAATGCAACACTGTGCCACCATAACATTCATGTTAATTTAGCAAAAACTATTTATTTTACAGAAAAATGGATAGTACAGCATATAGGTAACTTTTAATTATCTGTAAAACAAACTAAACAGGACTTTGAGTGGCAGGTCTACTTTAAGAAGGGGTAATGATTATGCTGCAATTGTTCCTTAGAACTCATAGGTATACATTAATCCCCAGGGTTAGTTTCAGCCAGGTCAATGATCCAGTACCTTATTTATTTGGTTTTACACGCCTTCATCTGAAGCAATAAGCTATTATATGCTACCATCAGAGGTATAAACCATAACACACTGAGGTGGCCTGGCACCTTTCTTTTAGAAAACCATCTTTGTCAATCTCCTTAGATGCTCATGGCAAGATGCATCCTATTGTAGACATAAAGGAAAACATCATATCTAATGGGACTAGAAAGGCTATGGGGAATAGGTGGGCAATAAGTCAACATTCTGGTTGAAAGTGGACTCTCCAATCATAAAAATCAAACAGAAGGAAACAATGTAAGGCTGCCCCAATAGTGTGTTTCATTTTTTTTACTATAATTAGCTGAAAAAATTATGGATACACAATTTCTTTTTACCAGCACCTTCCTTGACATATTTGAATGATGCCTCCACTGTTACACATACCTTCCAACTTTATTGTTACTGTCAGTAAATTTGCTGATGGTTAACAACCCAGTTCCCTACGTAAAAGTGCCCAAGCATCTTGAACTGAATCCAGCTGCTATAAGTGTGACTCAGTATTGACATATACAGATGAAGATGGGTGGACCTCTGGATGACGTGTAAAATATTAAGTAATTGTTCAAATAAACTCAATAAATACAACTATGCCATTTCTACAGAGCATTTTAAGCCAAACATATATGATGGATAAAGGAACATTCATGCAGCACACATAGCATTACATAATATTAAAACATATGTAATACACAATACTATGACTGTGTATTCTTTTAATTCACTATATTTAACTATGTATGCCATTTCCTATACTACTTGCTTAGTACATTGATCTAAGGCACAGAGGAACGGAAACCACCAAAATACCAACAGACTGCCCTGTTGTCCTTCCCTTGGTGCAAGCACTATTAAAGGGAGGAAATCTAGAGTACAAAGCTTAGAAAAATTATGTTAAGCAGACAGGAACTGAAAATCTTATTCCTGTGCTTGATTTAACTTGGAATCAGGTTTGTACAATCACCCCAGTGTGTTTTTAAAAGCTTATGTATTGTATTAATGTATATATGTATGTATTTATGTATTGTTAAGCTGGAAAAAGATGCAAAATGTGTGACACCACTCTGTGAGTGTGACAGTTCTGCCAGCAGACCCTAGTAAGTGCACTAAGACTATAATCCTCACTAGAGTCGAAGGAGTTATCACAGCTGTGCTTTGCTTTAATGAGAGGGTAAAATCTACTTTATGCACATCCAGGAAGTTCTACAACATGATATAAATGTTTAAATAACTATAGTATATAACTGTTGGACAGACATAACCCATTGAGTATCAGAGAAGGCTAATTGGTAATCAACTATAAGGCAATCAATAACTATATAAAATAGTTTTTTGGCCTAAAGAGGTACTATATGTCACATTGCATGACCTGACTGAAGAAAGACCTGCAGAGCAGAAGTGGAATATAGATGACCAGCAAACACTTGGATCTGGTGCCTTCTACTAGCAAGTGAGTGGAAAAGTGGGACTGGATACTAGCACTGGGAAGCTGAGCCCTGTAGAAACATAAGCAGAGGTAGTGGAAAACTTATGCCAGTTGCTGGAACTGGATAACAGTACAGCTAGTAGACCACTAGGGACCACAGTAAGAGTGTAGTTAGGGAACATAGAAGTTGCAAATGTAATTGACAGTATGACATGTCGACAACTAAGACTAGAGAATACCCACCAGGTAAGGTCAAACACAATGCATTCATCTGTGGATAATAAACAAAAAGATACCTGAGGAGTGGGACTGTGCAGAAAGCAATGTAAATTTTGTTTAGAACTGGATTTAGAGGACTGGATCATCACACTATACCAAAATAATAAGTAGCCTTTAATTTGTTAAAGGTAGAATAAACTCCGTATAACAATGTAGGTGATTTTGAAAGTGCTTTCAAAATCACTTTTATGTTACTTTAGCCATTTTTTTCATCAAAAACAATTCTTTATGAGATATTTAGCTTTACCAGTTTATGCAAATTAGATAGTAATGGCTGGCATGGCTATCAGTTACTAAGATTCCACACTGCTTTCCCTCGCACCTACCACTCCCTGTCAGCAGGTACTAGCTAATTTGCATAAACGGACAACTAACTACAGAAACTACTCCCATACCTCCCAACATTTCAAATGGCCAAAGAGGGACACTTTTGTTTTATGCGGTGGACATGGGAGTGTAGCTGGTGGGCAGGGCATTTCCAAGATTTTTTAGGCTATTTCATGACCTACTGACACCTCAATGTGTAACCTAATAAATTACTTATAACAAGACCAATGTATTTTATGTACACAGACTAATTTATAAACACATATACTGAACTTTAAACAAACATTAATGTGAGTTTTATTTCTGTAGAGCAACATTATACACTTATATACACACCACAAAGTATGATCTTCTAAAAAGAGGGACATCGGGGTGGGAAAGAGGGACAGGGGGATTTAGGTCTAAAAGAGGGACTGTCCCTCCTAAAGAGGGACACTTGGGAGGTATGTACTTCTTTAACCAAAAATAGTAAACATAATACATAGGTGAATTTGGAAGCTATTTTAAAATCAACCAGCTTTTTTATAAAGTAATCTGATATATCCACTTTAGCAGAAGGACGTATGAATATTTCCTTAAAAGAGTAGCCTGTTTTAGTTGTATACTTTACTTGTTGATCTCTGTTGCAGTCTATTGCTATTTAGTTTCAGTTTATGACAGCTGAGCCAATAGACCATTCAGGACTAGTGAAGCCTATTGTTTGTTTTTGCAAGGATGGGTAATCGAAGAGCAGACTTCAACAAAACATATATACATAAATGCAAAAGTTATGCAGATAAATATAACTGACTGTGACACCTACCCAAGTCTTTACATTAAACAAAAATTAAGAACCATTTTTTTGTTTTTGAGTTTGTTACATTAAAGAAAGAAAACTACAGTAAAACAGCTCTGCACACCGGTACTGACTGAGATGACAAGTAACACTGAGAGTATGTATGTATGTCCTCAGAAATTGCTTCTACAGCTAAGACTTATGCTGAGGATGAACAGCAATAGTTGCATGAAAGATGAAAGAGGAAAGTTTGGAAACTGCTCAATGAGGGGTTATATACAGACAATCAAAGAGGAACAATTCTGGGACCAAACAACTGCATTAGAACAACTAGAAATAATTTCTATCATTCAGTGGATTAAAAGCCCTATTTAAAAGAATGAGACTATTCCATTGTTCTCTATGACAGGGGTGCTCTAACCTGTCCTAAGCCCCCCTCCCCAGTGGTGCAGGGTCCCAGGATGTCCTCATATGCACACATGTGAATGAATCAGTGGTTCAATAATTCTGAAGGCTGTATCTGAATTAACAACAACCACTTGTGTTTAATTGAGTATATCCTGAATATACACATTGTTGGATGGACTTGAGGACATGTTTGAGAACCCCTTTTCTATAGCACAGTTGGTTTGTCCTAGAATTGCTCTAATTTTGAATTCTTGCATATGATCCTATGTGTAACAAATACCTTTTGGCATAAATATGAATTCTTTAAGGACCAGAGGAGCTCTCAACACATTAGCAGGGATTGAAAACAAGTTTACTGTTTTCCCCTATTCTCTCTCTTTTGGTTGTAAAAGATTTGTGGTTGTGTCCAGTTCCTCAGCAAAGAAATGGAACAGGGTTTTATGGTTATAATCTCTGCAGAGTTTGTGACTGGCTGTACATCGCATATGGTGGGAATATCTACTGGGGTAGAACATCACCCTGTGAAACAGTATCAGAAGAAGCAGGAGGTTCATCCACCATATCCTCACCAACCATTTGATTAAAATGTCCATCCTTCTGACCCATTTTATTCAAATGTGTATCATTCTCACCTATTTGAACACAATTTCTGTCCTTCTGACTCATTTGATACATATTTATATCCTTGTGGACACATTGGTGTTGCAGATGAAATGTTCTCACATAATATTATTTTCTTGCACCTGGTTTCTCCGAACTCTTGTATATTTCCTCAGGCACCTGTAGTCTCGGCCAAGGCTTGGGGCACACTTTCATTTAGTTTGAAGTTCAGATTTAGGAATCCACTTTGTCCCTGCTGGGTTAAAGCACTCTACTATCAAACTTCTTTAGTGACATTAGTACATACCACACACCAGGAAGTTCCTTTTCAAAACCAGTAACAAATGTCAGGGATGTGGGAAAATATAAAGGTCCTACACATATACACTATTGTCTCTACCCACTATATGCCTATGTACAAAAAGTCTAAACATGAATTATAATATGTGTTATCTATCTATCTATCTATCTATCTATCTATCTATCTATCTATCTATCTGTCTATCTATGTATCAATTGCTATTGCTTTTTTCCAGTAAGGGGGAGGTGGGCTTGGGGTACATGTAAGTTCGTATCTTTTGAAAGAAGTGCTTTAAATTTCATCAATACTGAAAACGCTACTAAGACAAGAAGATGTGTCTTTCATATGCATTTATATACTGTACCTTAGACAACCTGAAAGGGGGTCTACAGTTATCCATTAACCTCCCTTACACTCTACTGCCCCCTATCACATCAGAAACAGAGAAAGGTATAACACCTCAATAATCACAATTATATTTCAGAAACCCCTCTCTAGAATTACTGGATTTGGTTCTGGTACATTCATCTTTTATTGACAATTCTTGCTGAAACAAGTCACCATAAGGCTAATTTGAGAGACTAATGGGTTACTGTACAGTTTAGATTACTGATTATGCTTTTGTCTCTTGCAAATACATTTCCAGGGTGAGGATCCACAGATCCTAAATCACAGACATAAGGAAAATATACTGGATTGTATCTGATATGATATAGTGAGGAGAAAACAAGCACTCGCAGTTAACTCCTGGGTGCTAGAAAGGTCTAAAATGAATTATGAATTATCCAAGGGGTTAAAATCTTTATTATGTGGAATTTGCTTTTTCTGTCAAAATTATTTACAACTTTTATCTTTTACTGGTGATAAAGTTATATTGCATTCTGTGTACTAGGTGATGAGGAAGACAGGGCCAGTTTACTTGGAAGACACTTAATCGCTCTGATTTAATTGTTCATCTGTAAAACCTTCAACCAGGTCAGCAGCCTGCTGCAGTGAATCATCATTTACAGAAGTTCACAGGACTTCTGTACAGAGGAAGGAAAACATGTCTTACACAACAGGCAGGCATGTCAGGGGGTGTGGTGTTTCTGCTCAGCTTGCAAACCACTTGACATAAGTATTATACAAGGTAAACAGGCTGTGACGTCAACTGGACCAGTTTCTCTTCTGTATATCCAGTAAATGCGTGCATGATACTTAAAGAGATATGAACACCTAAAAATAAAAATGGGTAATGCATATGCACCTTAAAATATCCTGAACTCAAGCATGAAAATTCTTTCTTTGTTTTAAGGGCCCTGAAATCTGGTTGTACAAGTGGCTGGACATAAATGGATTGTCTGAATGAGGAATAAGTGTCTAAGACATAGAACAACTTGTTTATGTAATAAGAAAGCCACTTGAATGCTAGAGAAATTTCCAATGCATCACAAAACATCTGAGCAGTAAAAGCAGTTTTAGGCAACATGAGACCCTCCAGCTGCTGCAAGACTACAACTCTTATCAACCATGATGACAGCTGGCCTTCATTGACCACCTCTGGGCTAAAAGGACAGTAACAATATATTTAACCTTCTGTGTGCCAGAGGGACTATCTAATGCATTGCCGATCAATTTGTTGGATACCTCTCTGGCCCTCGAAGGGTTAAAGTCAGGATTAGATCATATAGAAGTAGCATTCTGAGAATTTCAGCAATCATCCCTTTGCCATATCTGTGCCATTTTTATTAAGTGTGGGAGGGGTGTTTTGGGGTGGTTTAGTACTCATTAAAGCTGTTAATATACCTTTAAAACTAAGGATAACATCCCTCCCAACCAGTTTATAACTGGTAGAGTTAAATGTACATAAACTGAAGCAGAGGTAGAACTGTGAAGAGCAAATGTGCTAAGTTGATCTCAAAATTCTAATCAATCTTAAAGGGAAAGTATACCCATAAATAAGGGTAGATAACCTTTAAACCAGTAATTGGCAACAGGGCACAGGGCCGAGAGGAAGAAGGAAGTCTAAGAGACAAACTCTGTGAGAAGGAGAGAGGAGAGAGATGGGAATGTAGGAGCAGGGGGAAGACATCCCTAGAACAAAGGGAGGCCTGGAGTCAGTCTGGATTGTGACTGGCTCACATGCTTGCTAAAGGAGTACTGGGGAAGCTGGGATTAGTGTGCAACCTCACCGGAAGAGTTAGGGTAAGTGGGCACTGAAGTGGCCGGGTCCCCCTTCCTGTTGTGTGCTGTAAGTCAAGCTGCATTAGCTGCAGCCACAGAGAGTGCCCTGATGTTCCCACAGCAAGGATGGTGACCATAAAGCTAAACGTTGGTAGCTACGGCCCAAGAATAAGGAAAGTGACTGTAGATAATCTCTTGAGACATCTTCTCCAAACCCTCTCTCAGGACTACGTGGTACTCCTACCTCTACTAGGACCAGGGGTGGACTGACAGGACCCAGGGCCCCTGGTCCAAAAAGAGGTCTGGGCCCCCTGCAGAAATCTCCACAATGCCCCTTCATCTCCACAATGCCCCCTTCATCTCCACAATGCCCCTTCCACAATGCCCCATTCATCTCCACAATGCCCCTTCCACAATGCCCCCATCTCCACATTGCCCCTTCCACAATGCCCCCTTCATCTCCACAATGCCCCTTCCACAATGCTCCCTTCATCTCCACATTTCCCCCTTCATCTCCACAATGCCCCCTTCATCTCCACAATGCCCCTTCCACAATGCTCCCTTCATCTCCACATTTCCCCATTCATCTCCACAATGCCCCCATCTCCACATTGCCACTTCCACAATGCCCCCTTCATCTCCACAATGCCCCTTCCACAATGCCCCCATCTCCACATTGCCACTTCCACAATGCCCCCTTCATCTCCACAATGCCCCTTCCACAATGCTCCCTTCATCTCCACATTTCCCCATTCATCTCCACAATGCCCCCATCTCCACATTGCCACTTCCACAATGCCCCCTTCATCTCCACAATGCCCCTTCCACAATGCTCCCTTCATCTCCACATTTCCCCCTTCATCTCCACAATGCCCCCTTCATCTCCACATTCCCCCTTCATCCACACAATGCCCCTTCCACAATGCCCCCTTCATCTCCACAATGCCCCTTCCACAATGCCCCCTTCATCTCCACAATGCCCCTTCCACATTGCCCCCTTCATCTCCACAATGCCCCTTCCACAATGCCCCCTTCATCTCCACAATGCCCCCTCATCTCCACAATGCCCCCTTCATCTCCACATCGCCCCTTCCACTATGCCCCTTCATCTCCACACTGCCCCTACCTCCAGTCCCTGGTGATCTAGCGGCATGGCTTAATACTGTGCAAAATCCCGCGCGCCTCTAGTAATGCAGAGGCTGGGAGATGATGTCATCTGTATTACTAGAACGGCGCACCAGCGGCCGTTGTTGGAGAGCTGCTGAGCAGCGCTGGAAGCATGGCAGGCCCCCTTCGGTCACGGGCCCTCTGTCCGTATGGTCAGTCCGCCCCTGACTAGGACTGTGTGTAAGCTCCAGAATAAACCTAAAATGTACTGTGGGTATTAAGTGGAACCCCTAACAATCTGTAGAACTTTGCTGGCATATCAAGAAAAGAATGGCAGAAGTCTGTAGCTGTCCTGTGTTTGTGTGTTGTGGCTCCTCTAATAAAAACAATCTATTATCTTTTTGTCTGTCTGCTTAATCCGCAGTCTACCAAGCAGTAACCCCTGTACCCATCACAGGAGGGTCTCCCCTTTCCAACATGGGGCTCAAGGGCTAAATGCCAGGTGAGCTTGCAGTCACCTGACCTTATATGAAATATTACAAACTGTATGCCTATCCAGTCTTGTTTCACTGGTAATCACAGATCTGCATACATTAATCCCCAGCCTTGGTCTTCTTGTAATCACAGACCCACATAGAATACTTCCCTTGATCTACTATCCACTGGCCCTAACAGAACCACATACACTTTTCCTCAACCTGCATCTACTGTTCACTAGTAATCACAGAGCCACATACACTGCTTACCATGCCTTGATCTACTGTGCACTGGTAATCACAGACCCACATACATTTATCCCCAGCTTTGGTCCTCTTGTAATTACAGACTCACATGGAATACATCCCTGGTCTTGCGCTACTGTCCACTGGCAATAACAGAACCACATACACTTCTTCCTCAACCTGCATATACTATTCAGCAGAATATACTGCTTTCTAGCCTTGATCCATATAAATCTTGGAGGAGAGAAGAGAGAGATGGAATGTGAGAGAAAAATTCAAATACATGAAGGGATTCAACAAAGAGCAGAAATGTTAGGCCAAGAGGTCACAGTCTAACATTAGAGGGTCAAAGACTTAGATATAACATAAAAACATTTTACCAGGCAACATACTTGTATGCAATGTGGAGTAAAGGTGAAGGGGTTAAGAATAATTCACCATTTTGTTGATCGCATACAAGTATGTCCCAAATAACAAAACCTGGCTCTTTAAAACTATTAAGTCAACTAAAACTGTACCGTGCGCCTCCGTCTACCTCCTCCTGTATAGCACACCCCAGACTGACACTTGTTACCATTCACGCTATGTAAGCGTGACATTTCTAATGTGCCGTACGTGACATATGAGAGAAGTGTTTCTAGGCAAATGTATGCTGAATGTGCAGGCATTTTAACAAACCAATATACACTGGCTGCCAACTGTCCATGTATCACTTCACACTAGCAAACATGACAGTGGGTGATATTCAGGGGGGCATACTTCTCAGTTTGGGAATCACTGTTTTAAAATCTCTCAGTTCAGTCTCTCTCTGAATTCACCTGTAAACACCAAGGTCTCTGTTTTGACCTCCAATTAGTTCTTCAGCTGATCCGCCTGGCAGCACAGAGGAGCACACATGCTTAGACAGCAGCTGACATGTGATAGTTGCCCTTTTAAAATTGGACTTCATTTATAAACCCAAACCCTTTACTAGTGCTTGGGGTCTGTTTTCCCATGGAAGCAGTCATAGCATGAATTATGTTTCCCTATAATCCTGTAGTATATATGGGGTTAAAACAAAATTTAATTGACATTTGGAAATTGTTTTTGTACTCAATAAACTTGTCATGTATGGTGAATATCTCAAACAAAGCTGCCAAAAGCATTGCCTTTACTGACATCTGGAATTTTGGCAGATGCTGCTCAGAGGAAACCCTGCTGACTGTCCTCCACCCCTTTTGTGATTGGCAGGATTCCCCCTTTTGTGATTTTAAGAAATGAGTGCTTTTGTATATCCACTGGTTTGCCTTTGTAGACAAGCACCGACTTACCCTTAAGTGCACCAAATGAGAGAACAGCCTGACTGTATCTTTGCAAAAGTGAAGTATCCTAACCACAGAGATAGTGGAAAATACAGGCAATATGAAAGTATGTGAGAAATAGATTTTAAATTATCTTTTCTTTACATGAATTACCATAAGCTACTTAGTTTTCACAGAAAATGCTGAGGCCTATTCTTACTATGGTTAAAATACCAACTGTTGTGTAATTTGCTAAATATTTTCAGATAATCCTGCAATGAAATGTTTCTAAAATGGGAGAACACATAATGGTGGATGGTTGCATAGAAAAAGGGCTGAGGATGGTACAAGATATATGCCACCCTCCTTCTTGTGGTTGCAGGGCATGCATAAACTCAACTCCACAATATCAATGACCAATATGGTCCATACCAGTATTTCACAGTTAATGAGTACAATAACCCCCTAAGTCCCTGCAATTGTCTTGGTCATTTTGCTCATAGCTTATGTCATATAGCCATACAATCTGATGGAATGGCAGTAGCAGCACTGCTTTATAAACCCAAAAGAGGTAAAGGGAGCTGTTATTTTTCTCAGACTTGTTGCACTGACCATGAGGAAAGGGTGAAATGTTTTACACAAATGAGAGCAGACAAACTTGACTCAAGTGATTGGTCATCTCAAGTAAAATCCTTGCAACTTTATTTCTATGTGGCTGCTTTATCTGTGACAGTAGGCCACTTTGAAGTTGTATATTTCCTGTAACAAGTGACAGCCAAGAGTAAAAAGCAATTTAACACATCTGTGAATGACTCTTGGAATGAACATCGTTCATATGATTTGCTCTGTAGTGATCAAACCAACCTACCTTGATATGATTTATCCTAGTGCCAAATATGCCTCTGTTACCAAGCCCTTAGATAAAAATGCTTTCAGCTTTAAGCTATGATTGCAGTTTTGTAGCCAATCAGTTCCAAGGACATGAATTATATAAATAGTATTATTTCTTTGTTTGCTATCATTCAAATATTTTATTTTGTTTCTCTGTTCCCACTGATGCACTCACACATACACACACACACACACACACACACACAAACACACAAACACACACACCTATTTTCCAGATAACTTAGACAAAATAACTACTGAAAATCTTGCTTTGGTTTGTGATTTAATGAAAAATCTTGCCTTTTGGTTGCTCTAGAAGACTGTACTTGGCAAGGTCTGATTTATGCCTTAAGCAATTCACCAGGCATCAGCTGTCTGGCAGTGCTTTAATATTTTAACATGTGGTTAACAGATTATTTGGTTTATTTAGCAAACACAGCATTTTACAACCAAAATATAAACCATTTAATGTTGCCATACTATCCACAATAGGAAAATAGTGGAGGAACTCATATGTTTATGCTTCTCCTGCTAGAAAATTAACTCCATAAGTGCTAGAGACATATCTGATGCTTTGGAAGCCTTTCTACAAGGAATGGGTGAAACTATTCTCCTCAAACGAGAAACAGGCAAAAATGGCTCTTCCAGCAAAGCGGGATAAATGATATTTATGCAAAAAAAACAACATTTTGTGTGACTGACCGAGACATAAGCAACCGTGATCCAAGTTCCTTCTTGCTTTGACTGTTATCTCTGTGGAATGTGGGGGTATGTGAAGGGAGGAAAGGAGATTTGCCCCTAAAAACAACATTTTAAGTGACTGAGAAGACACAGGCAGCTGTCATCCAAGTTCCTTCCTGATCCGGCTGTTTGCACTCTCTTAAGGAATCTGGGGGTGTGAGAAGGGAGCCAAGGAGATTTATCACCAAACCCCAACATTTTGTGTAACTAACTTGAAAGACACAGGCAGCCATGATGGCGTTTCTTCCTGATTTGACTGCTATCCCTGCGCTAGGGGATTCTGGGGTGTGTGATGGGAGCAAAGGAGGTTTACCCTAAAAAAACGAAGTTTTGAGAGACTGAGATGACACAGGCAGCTGTCATCCAAGATTCTTCCTGATCTGGTTGTTTTTAGTGTGTTAAAGAGTCTGGGGGTGTGAGAAGGGAACCAAGGGTAAATCAAAACCCCAAAATTTTGTGTAACTAACTTGGAAGACACAGGCAGCCATGATGACATTTTTTCCTGATCTGACTGTTATCTGTGTGCTAGGGGAGTCTGGGGTGTGTAATGGGAGCAAAGTTTTACCCAAAATACATCAAAGGTTTGAGTTACTGAAAAGACACGGGCAGCTGTGATCCAAAATCCTTCCTGATTTGACTGCTAGTCCTGTAATAGGGGAGTCTGGGGCTGTGATAACAGAGCCAATACCCAAAAGTTTTGTGTGACAGACTGGGAAGGCACAGGCAGCTAAGATCCAAATTACTTCCTGATCTGGCTGTTATATCTGTGTTCTGTGTGATTTTGAGGGAAGAAGCAGTTTCACAAGGAGTTTATTTTTACGACAGTTAGTAAAAAAAAAATACTATAAAAAAAAATAAAAATAGTTTGATAGGTACAAGGGCTCTGATGTGAGCTGTGACTGAGACAGACAGATACTAGAAGAGTTATAGTATTTTGTAAAGAGCAAGACATCACACACAAAATCAGTTCTGTTGTGTACTTCACTGTTCAATAATGTCCAGCAAACTTACTAGTGGCAGGGGTAGGCCAAAAGGAGTAGTAGTGGTGTAGGGACCTATTAATAAAGTGGTATTCCATAAACTGACATAAACTGACTGGTTGCTGCAGTGTGTGCCATAAATGATGATGATCCTCCTCTCCTGAGGAGGCAGTTTGTCAAAGTCCCATCAAAAGTTCCACCACCACCAGTAATATTAATAAACATTGGACTCTGCCTCTCTGATTCTCCTCCTCAACCTCTATAGCTGCTGTCACCAGTCCCACCATACCATCATCAGGCTCACTCACAGAAGCCTGCCCATCTTCTTGTCCACTCACAGGAGCCTGCCTCTCTTCCTGTTCACTCACAGCCAGAACCTGACCCTCTTCATCCTCACCACTCATAGGATTCTGTTCCTCTTCTTGCCCACTCACAGCTAGAAACTTCCATTACAGGAACCTGTACTTCCACTATATCCTCCTGCTACCCACTCAGAAGAGAATCTCTCTGGACTACTAACACCTCTGACTGTAGTCTGTCTTCCTCATCATCACCCTAATCCCTCTCTGTGCCACTCCATGCTTCAGAGTACACTGAAAGACTCTGAGTAATCATCTGCATCACCATTATCTACATTGGTTGGTGACAAGGGTGGTGCACCTGCTGTCACCACCATTGCTGGTGCAGGTTGCTGGGGCTCCATTGCAGTGCTGCTGGTGGCAGTAGCAGTGGAACTGCAGCTAACAATTGATGCCTCACCTTCCATCCTCTCTGATGACGATGGTGATTCAGTTCCTCCCTGTCCCCAAAAAGTCTTTCTGCTTGACATTTTATAAAGAAAAATAAGTGTTTTAAGAAATTATTATTATTATAAAAAATATATTGAAGATAAAAAAAACTATTTAAAAAAATGAAAAAAACCCACAGGTCACTCACACTACACACTTCACTGACCCTATCACTAGCTCACAAAATTTTAATGACCTTACTACTCCAAAACTAACTCAGTTTGAATTACCCTCACTGACCTAACACTAACTTACAATATGAATGACTCTGCCGTCACTTCCCTAATACTAACTCTCACTTATGTGCATGACCGCCACTTAAGGACCACTAAGCTTTTTTTTTTTTTTGCGTTTTCTTATTCAGGGCTCCCAGAATGGCTTGCAGGTATTCAGGGAGCCCTGAAATCCGTGACGTGCCAGTACCGTCATAGGTCCTTATGACAAGTTCACCCATACTCCACAAACTTCCGAAATCATTAATGTTTTTTGTAACAGCTCTATCCTCTCCTAAAACACCTCTACACCTCTTTCTCTACTAACAAAACCCACTCAGAAGTGCGGGAAATTCAAGTGTTTTTCTATGAGGCGAGAAAATTCCACCTCTAAAAATCAGTACTACAGGGAGGCAAAATATTCTATGTTGTGGAAAATTCCCACCTGAAACAACCAGTAGGGAGGAAATCTATCAGCAAAAGTTTTGCAAGAATTAGCCCCTGGTAAAGTGGAAAATCATGTATTTTTTCAGAAATTTCTTGTGGGTAAAAATGGGACTTTTGCCCATCCCTACGCTCTACCAACAGTGGAGTTAAAGACAAAACTCCAAAAAGGGATTTCAGGAAGTGCAAATCAAAATAATTCACACTCCTTCAGTGATATTTCTGTATATGTGCAAATATACTGTCTATATACAATGGTAACAGAAATACCTTTGCATTCTAAATATCAAGGATGGTCACTTTGCACACTATAAAATGGTTTGCACATTGTAGTGAGAGAGGTTATCAAGCTACTGATGTTGATACAGTAAAAATGCATGAATTCTGGGACACCCCAACTACACCAAAAAAAATTAATCTAAATAGAGGTTTTAGCCACTTGGATGCCAGAGATGTCTCCAACACAGTAAAGCAATATGTTGGAGATCTCTCTAGCATTTACAGGTTTAAACCCCCAATAAAATCAATGGGAATTTTTCAAATATTTTCTGCCTCCTATGGTGCAGTTGCTTTTCCCCAGAATGACTCCACTTCTACTCCGCACATCAGACTTACTGTGATAGTGACATTTTTTTGGCCGGTGCTGCACTGAATGCAGTTTTAATACTATTTACGTAGATGTGAAATGTTCCATGTTTTTAACATTTACTTTGTATTAGAGTTGTGTATTTTTACTTACATTTCCTTTTTCCCAGGGGGAATCTCTGATCTTTAAAAGGGGCAGTAAAGTGTAGCAGAGAGTGGCCTTCTAACTAAAGGTGGTTGTCTAATATCTATGGGAGATGAGTTCCCATTGCTTAAAATGATCCCTTTCACTCAATGATCACTTTGCTGTGTAACATCAGTGCCTCACTCAGCACTTATGGGAAAAGCAGCAACACCGCTATTGTCTCCATAAAAGCTTTGTGTTGGTGAATCTAGAAACAAATTAATTAAATGGAGAAAAAATCCCTGAGCTCCTCATGTAATGAATGAGTGGCTGATATCACCAGCCCTGCAGATCACTGGGATGTGGTAAGTGAAGTGGAACATTTTAATTCATGGGAACTCGGTTACCATAGCTATTAGTCAAGGCCACTTCCTACTAGCATTAACTGTCCCTTTTAAGCGTCCACAACAATGTTGATTTTTCAGTATCTCCTCACATGAGCACAGGTGAGCACAGTTGGTTATCTCATAAACACTGGTGGCTCGCTCAGCATGACTATCACGGTCCCCGTGATTCCCTGTCAATCTCAGTATGTATACATTTGCATTGGAGGAGTCTGATTGGCCTGCCCAGGATGTGCCTTTATATGCTGAGGCTTGGGCACTTGTCAATCGCCCTTTCGTGGTGTTGTGTTGCTGCGCCTTGTTATTGATCTCCAGTGTCTCCTGTGTACCGACCCGGCTAGTCTGACTCTCCTTCTGTTCCTGCTTCGTGATCTGACCCGGCTCTGGCTGACGACCCTGCACCGTAATCTGACCCGGCTCTGGCTGACGACCCTGCACCGTGATCTGACCCGGCTCTGGCTGAAGACCCTGCACCGTGATCCTACCCGGCACTGGCTGACGACTCCGCTCCGTGATCCGACCCGGTTCTGGCTCCTGATCCTGCTCCGTGATTGTTCCACTCTCCGGTGGTGTTCCTGCGACTCAGTCATCCGGTTCCGGCTACTGCTCCTGTCCGGGTGCTGCTCCTGTGTACTCCGGTCACTCTGGCGAAATTCTGACTGTTCTCAGTTTCCTCGCTCTTTAAGCTGTAGCCGAGGTTGCCTGCCTTGTTCTCGTTGAGCATTGCTCTTTTCAAATGTACCAGATTAACCCTTGCACTGCCGGTAGTCTCCGATTACGTGCCATTTGATACATTGCCAAGCTCCGGTGATTCTCTGAGCCTTTACACTTTTGAGCCTCCGCTTTACGCTATACCAGTCCTTGCAGAGCTCCGCTTGCTCGATGCCCGGTGAGCATCGTGATCACGCTGGTTGACACTGGTAGTCCATTCGCTCTTGCATCAGGATTCTGGGTGACACCGTGTGGGTATCTGGGCAGTACCTCATTCGCTCAAAGTGCTTTATCCCAACTGCACTACTTGGTGCATCGGCTCTTCATAGCTTGGGCAATTCCGTTCTACTGTGGCCTACCGAGGGCTGGCATATTTCCGTGGCAGACGCAGGGTTACTCGATACTCCTTCAGGGCGATTTCTATTCTGGTTACATCAAATTGGCAGTAGCAATCCTCATAAGCCCACTGTGGTGGTACGGGCTCAGCTTAGAGCAACAGGGGCTCATCCTGCTTATGCTTCAAGAGTGTTACAGCGCTTCTCCTGAGTTCCTGATCTACATTTAAGGACTATTCCCATAGACTGCTATATATCTCCTGGGCGTTGGCCAATCTAGTCTGCACCTTTCCAGTTGCTCCACTTAGGCACTACTGTTTGTAGTTTACTCCATCTTCTGTTCATATTGCCTGTTCTTACCGTTACTAGCCTCTAGGGGCAGTGTTGTTTATTTTTTACTTCAATAAACTGTGTTTTACGTTACAACCTGGTCTGAGTGTCAGTAAACAGTAACAATGACAAGCAGATCTGTTACTACTACTACTGATTAATCGGCCCTCATTGAGGAGATCTTGAAAACCTGGTTGACTGGAGTTGGGCACCACTTACTCCATGGATGCTTGAGAGTTGTCCAGTGCTTTGTGATGCAATGTGCTGCAGACCTCTGTGACATCCGTGCATTTAAGTTACGAAGTATCTGATTTGCAAGTAAATAAATTGGTAATAGTATTTCTGTTTTTGTGTACATAAGCCATCAGGGTAATCGTATTGAGCTTTACATGTGACACTCCTAGTTGTACTGACTGTACTATTTGTGCATTAGCAGCTGATGATAGGGTAAGAGAAGTATAAATTAGTTTGTAAAGTAGGCTATAATATACTGTTGTCACATTGTGGACTGTGTGATAAAATTAAGATAGATCATTAGAACATGTCTGGAGGAAGTGAACTGGGGAAATTTGTGTGGGCCAGAAATGTCATGGCTCTGTGTTTAAACTGTTATGAGAAATACCTAATTTTCCTCTAGAGGGCCTAGTTATCTATTAGTAGTGATGACTTAGACGCCAAACACTAGCGTACTATAACCATCAGCTTTACCTAGTGCTTTATATGGTTCTAACTGAAGAAATGTTGCTTCAAACACTGCAATGAATATTAGTAGTTCTGGCCTGACAGAAGCTACAGGTAAGAAAAAGTGGAGCAATTCTGGGAAAAATCAACTGCACTACAGATACCCAATAAAAATTCCCATTGAATGCCAACACATTGAGTAGTAATATTTTGGTGGCCACTCTAGCAGTGATGGGTAAAAAGCTCATGTAAATCAATGGGAATTTTGGGAAGGGTTATGCTGGTTTGCCCCAGAATTGTTCTGCATTTGTCTTTATACATATGGCCTTTTGATACACTTTAAAATAAGCTAAAATTAAGTGGTATTATTGAAATTTGGTACACATGAATCTACTTGAGTTGTAAATTTTCAGTAAGCTAATTTTCTTGAGTGTGCTTTCTTTCAGCCCATAAGCTGCTCTTGTCAGCCTGTATGGCCTCCCCCTCTTGCTAATTTATTATTTACAATGTGCAGAATGTAAAAGAGTAGCAATTTTTGAGATAGCTAACTACAACACAGGGATCAAATGAACATTTTCCAGTTTTCTACTGATTTAAATGGAGCTTTTAATACCTTGGGGGAGGTGCACTAAGGTGTGATAAAGTGGTGATAAAGCAGAGATGACTTCTTCAGTGATATCACTTCTACAGTTCTTATGTTATTCTATGGAGCGTATGCACAAATAATTCTCTAACTTTAAATATCTCGGTGCATAGGTTCTATAGAATAACATAGGAACTGGAGAAGTGGTATCACTGGAGAAGACATTTTTGCTTAATCACCTCTGTATCACGCCTTAGTGCAGAACCCCCACTTGAATGCTACACAGGTCTCCAGAGTCCTCTTCAGCATTCAAAGGGTGAAAATGCGTATTTTCATTTTTCCCATATTTTGCATTTGGTGTGCTTCAGAGCTATCACTGTTTTGCGTTCTGTGTATGGCTCTTTGTGTCCTAAGACTTTCACCACTTTGTGTTCTGAGCTGTGACCAAAGTCTGTGCATCCTATGTATTATGAGACACTCTTATCATTCAATACTTTATCAGTCCATAAACTCCTCATCAATCTAATCCTGTTTCCTGAACCTCTCTCAACAACCTGTGTTCAAAATCCCTTTCTCACTACTAACAATCCTGTGTAGCCTAAACATCAGACTCCTCTTTAGCCTATGGTTTCTAAATTTCACTCCCTAGCATATGTGTCCTTTGACTCTCTTTTCTCTCTGCAACCTGAACCTCTATCCTCTCTTTGATATTTATTTTCTAAGCCTTTCTCCCATTTATCATTAAGAATGTATTCTACACATGAAAATAAATGAAAGAGGCTGTGGTAGCTTGGTAAGTATTGATGCTCATTTTAGTTAAGAAACATTGAGTCATTTGACTACTGACTTGTCAGTGGTGTTGACATCTTACTTCTACTGATGATGTGATTCACAACTCAGTGATAGCTCCATCAGTGGCTGATGTATCTTTTGTCAGTGAGAAGTGCCAAGAGGTATTTACTAACGAAAGAAACGCTGAAGGTGGCAAAGGTGATATATGACTCTTTTCATAATAGGTCTTTATGTATTTCCAGATTCTCTCATTAACTTATATGTCCTCAGCGTCACTCATCAGTCTACACATTTTCAACTTCCCTTTAGCCTATATAACTTGGGACATTCCCAACAATCTATATATTCTGAGACTCTTCCACCACCTTATTTGTTCTTATCCTCTTTCATCAGTCTACATGTCATGAGTCTTTTCTCAGTCTCTGTATCTTTCCTGAGCCTGTGTGACCTGTACTCATCATGCTGAGTCTCTCATTTGTGTACATGTTCTGGGCCTCTCTTCTATCTGTATCTTGGATCTCTAAATCTACACCTCATGTATACCCTAGTGTCCTAGTTTCCAGAATGTTTAAAAAGCACACTGAAACAGCAGTCTCTATATCCATTAGTATTTTTATTGTATAGTATAATTTACTGTGTTCCATTTCAGTTCTGTATGTAGTTCACTCCTTTTCATAGTAGATAATAAGCTTCAACAATTTGTATAAAGAATATCTTCCCACCCATGGTTCTTTAGAAATATGCATGCATTTTCATTTAGAAATGCCAAGGTTTTTGAACAGAGTACAGTGACTGGAAAGGCAGAACTCCACTCATACACCCATTGTCCCCTGGGAATGGAGCCCTTTGGTTTGAAAGGCCATGGGGACTTGTAAATGAAAACTTGAAGTAAGACAAAGCAGAAAACAAGTATAGTCAGTTAAACAGAACAACCAGGGCATCGGGATTAGAGGTAGTCGGTCTGGACTGGACGGAGTCATAACCAGAAGTGAAGAGCAGACATGTGGCCATGAGTGGGACTAAGGCGGAATGGAGTGCCCTTGCATGATATTGTCAGTCCAGCTTTACTCTTTTCCCACCCTATTCCCTTTTTAGAATTGCCATCAACTTATTTCATTGCATTAAATTCATGGATCACACACACACACACACACACACACACACACACACACACACAGAGAATCACTAATGGCTTTAGGCCAGATCATGTTCATTTTTCCTGTCATCATATTTTCACTGAGTCTTCATTAACTCTTTGGATGCAAGAGTGCTCTCCACTGTATTGCAAAGCAATATGATTGAGAACTCTCTAGCATCCAAAGGGTTAGTGACATTATGACAAAGAAAACACTAGCATAAAGTTATGTAACATACATTTTATATCCCTGTTATATGTGTGCTTGATGGTTAACATGTTCAAATGGTTTGTTAACCCCTGAGTGCCAGAAGGATGTCCAAAGCATAGCAAAACAATGCACTGGAATGGATACTCCTCTGACACTCAAAGTATTAAACCCCTTGGAGTCAAGAGGTCTCCAGTTTACTATTGTCACCACATTCACTGTGTCTTTGATGAAATTCCATTTCTAGTTATGGGATTTCTGGCAGACATTTTCTATCTACAGGCCACTAATAAGACAGCAGCCAGACTCCTTATCAGTCTGAGTGTGAGGACTTCATAGGCTTCCTGACTGAAAAGTAAGCCTGGAAGTATTTAAGTCAGTATGCAGATTCAAAAATAGCCTGGTATTCTGATTAGCACCATCTTTTCACTCATGAATCAGCAAAATACATCAGAATTTACACAGAGGTTTGATATGTTATACCATATGACATTTATTTTCTTTCTTTTTTTGTGATAAATACATTAGACTGCCATCCCTAGAATAATGCACTTAATAAAAGTAATCATTGGAAACCCATTGTAAATCTGTTACTGTCATCATGTTTAGTAGTTTATACAATATGCAATTGTTAGTACAGAGCAGTGGAAGACAACCTTGGGCTCTCCAGCTTTTGGCACTTATAACTCCCATAATTTCCAACTAGTCAGCTGATGGTTTGGGGTTATGGGAGTTGTAGTGCTCAACAGCTTGAGAGCCAAAGGTTATCTACTTTTGAGTGTCCTCTGTATTAGTCATTCCTAAACTAATCTTCATGGATCTCCTATCAGGCCACAATCTAAGAATTTCCCTACTAAAGACAATCCAATATAATAATTTGTTAATGTATGTTTGTCAGAAGATGTCATGCGCAGTACAGCTTTGCAATGCGTTGTATTCCCCTCTGGCACTCAAAGGGCTAGACTTGCCTGTGGGGTGAGAAATGTATGTCTGTATGTGTATTTATATAGCTCCATTCATGTATACAGTGCTTTACAGAAATAGTAATGGTACAATACAAAAGTACATGGTTAAGGGCATTATGCTAAAGGGTGATCATTGCATTATTAGTGGGGGAAAAAGTGCAGCAAAGGGAATCATACATTGGGAAGGGGACCCTGCCCCTAGGAGCTTACAATCTAATTAGTAATCATGACAACATACAGAGACAGTAGGAGGAGGATCATAAGTGCAAGGCATAGTGAAGGAAATGGAGACTGATTCTAATGTGATTGCCAGTATACACAAGGGGAATATTGTAACTGAGATGCCTCCTTGAGCAGGTGGGTTTTCATGAGATGTGCATGATTAGCGAATGGTGATAGGAAGAGCATTCCAAAGTCGTGGGGCAGCCCGTGAAAATGACTGCAGCTGAGAGATGTATTGCAGAACAAAGTGCTTCCTCTCCCTCTGGATCTAAAAGGTTAAAAGAGCCATTAGTACTACAGGGAGAGTCTCTGCTCTAGAATCCTACCGTGTCCTGTATTTTTATGAAAGGTGGACTGTCTTTGGTAGTTACACAACAATCTCTTTAATTTTTTTTCCAGTGAACCGTTGTTAATCTGGGAAAGGTAAGTACTCCTCAGAGCCAGATCAGACCATTAAAGTTTGAACTTGAAAAACTTTTTTTTCTTAATTATTGCAACTTGGTAGAAGAGGGCTCTATAAATCATGTCGGTCTAAAAAAGAGGTATAAGAGTAGGCACATCAGCAAACTTTTGGGAGTAAAGTGCTAGACAGCAGACACGTGCACACATAGACACCAAAGGGGGCTTAAACACCTGACCTTTTTCTCCAAAGTGCCCTCGTGCCCTTTAAACAAAAAAAAAAAGTTGCCTTGCCACCTGCACTAACCCCCTCTACCTTCAGGACAGACCTGTAGATGCTGCGCTCCCTTGTCGGCTCTTTAGTATTACAGAGCGCTGGGAGATGACATCATCTCCCAGCGCTCTGCATGAAGAGAAGACCGTGCTGGAGATCCAGCAGCTACAGGTCTGTGCCAAAGGAGGCACATACAGACCTCTCATGCCACTGGACCACCAGGGAAGACGTAGGAAACGGACACTGGGGGGCAAAGTTGAAATGATGGGGCAATATGGATCTGATGGGGCAAGATGGAGATGATGGCAATGTAGAGATGATGGGGCAATGTATGTGAGGGTAAGTTGGAGCTGATGGCAATATGGAGCTGATGGGGGGCAATATGGAGATGAAGGGGGCAATGTGAGGGTAAGTTGGAGCTGATGGGGCAATATGGAGCTGATGGGGCAATATGGAGATGATGAGGGCAAGGTGAGGGTAAGTTGGAGCTGAAGGGGGGCAATGTGGAGATTAGGAGCTTTTTGGAGGTGTCCAGCACAGTTGGCCAATGGGGGTGGGGGGTGCTTCAGATTTCTGTGCTTACAGGCTCCTGAGATGTAAATTCTTTTTTTTTTATAGATATATTTTGAATAAATAATTATGAGAAGTGCCCTTTTTTCATTTGAGCCCCTGCTCCCCCAAATGTCTGTGCACGTCTCTGCTAGACAGAGGCAGTTTGGAGACTCTCAAGCTGAAAGTGGCTCCAGGAATAGAATCCCTTTCCCTACCCCTGTGTATGGCAGAGGGTGCTGCAGGGGATCACAGACATGTGAAGGATTCCGAAGGAGTGGGTAGGGTGTCACAAAGACCAATGCATTATGAGCAAAGATATGGTGCCATTACATCCACTCTAAGAACACGTAATATCATCACCTTTGAAGAGGAAATATTATCTTGAAATGTACATTTAAAAACACTTGTTAGGAAGGAGGCTGTCCAGAAGCATTACTGCATCATTCCATAGTAAGAGCCTTTCACAGACAGTGAGGGCACCAATGGTGAATGCTGAACAATGTGCAAGGTAGAAGGAAGAGTAAATGACTCCCTGTCCTTGTATCGCTGATGCAGTGGGAAGAGCCCTGAGCATGCTCTTGCATTTTATTTAAAACCTCCTTCTCATTTCCTGCTTTTGCTTTGTACACACTGTGTCAATATCACAAGCAGAAACCTCTTGGGAAGTGCAAGCACATTGCTTGCTCAGACTGCATCAGTCATGCACAGAGGTGTGATACATGGGCCCTTCTTCCTACCTTCAAGGCATCTAAGAACATAACATAATAAGCATTTTAAATACATGTATCAAGGTGATACTTTCTCTTGTCTTCTAAGGTATAACTGTATTGTAATAACATTAATGAATTCCATAAATAAGCACCCTCTTGAACAGTGGCTTTCAACATGTGTCCCCCAGAGCCTACTCGCAGGCCGTGATCTTAGGATTTTCCAAGTAGAACACAGGAAAATGAATCACATTGAGTCAGCCCCTGATTATCTCACCTGTGCTCAAGCAGGGAAATCCTTAATATTTGGTCTGTGATTCCTGAAGACACAAGCTGAGAGCCACTCTTCTAGAAAAGCTAGGTTTCCTTACATTTCTAACAAGCGTTTACTATCCTGTCCGAATCACAGTGTTGCTCCAGTCCAGTACTCCTAAGGGCAAAGAACATAATGTACATGCAATGGTAACACAGCCTGCATCATACCTTACGTGCTTTTGTCAGTCTAGCAAGGCTGAAAGATCGTACTCTACAACAGGAGTGGGCAACCTGTGGCTGTCCAGCTGTTGCTGTTCTATACCTTCCATCAATCTCAGCTGTCCCATGGAGAGCTGAGGATGATGGAAGTTGTATTCCAACAACAGCTGATCAATTATGTTTTGGTCATATACAGTGCATCCAGTTGCTCTAGCATGGTAAGGGTTAAAAGGAAACACAGCTCTGAGACACTGTCAATTGCCCTTGTGGTGCTTTTCTTTGGGCTGGTGTTGTTGATCTTGTTTTACAGCACTGATAGCAGCCTCAGCCCTGCCTGTTGTGATCAAGTACAGAATGTTCTTTTCTCTGAACTGAAACTGAACTTCTCCAACCTCAGTATGTCACCACAGAGGTAGAGTACACACGCGAGGAGCAGGACTGAAGATTTAAATAGAGAGCAGCACAAGCACTTCAATTCGAACTCTAGTTACCCAGGTTCAGTCTCTGCAAGTTACAAAGAACAGAATGCAGTCTTAGTGGGAAACAGATTAAATAGCTTTATGTCCAACTGAGCGCCTCACTGCTTAGTAACACATGAAAACAAACTTATGGGATTTAATATAATTTGCCAAGGGAGATGATTTCTCCCTTGCCTGGTAAATTATATTAAAATCACATATATTTTGCTATTCAAAACATATTGTCACATAGTGGAAAAAAATGTCAAGGGTTACATTGCTAAGTGCTAGGTATCAAACATAAATGTTCCACACAGGATGTTGTAGCCAGACTCTGGAGGAGTCAATCATTTATAAACAATAACAGTGCTTGTAGGCCAAACATTTATTTATTTATTTACATGAGACCAGTGACAAGACTGCAGAACATGGAGCCATATTCAGTAAGCTAAACAGGTGTAATTCTGGAGCAAACTAATCTCATCTTAAAGTTAACATGAAAATTCCACAAATTCCCATTGAGCTAACCCTTTGAGTGACAGAGTGGTATCCAATGCATTGCAACACAATGCACTGGATACCTTTCTGGCACTCAAAGGGTTAAATGGTGTTTTTAACCCCTTGAATGCTAGAAAGGTTTCCAACATATTGCAAAGCAATGCACTGAAGACCTCTTTAGCATTCAAAGGGTTAAAAGATCAATTTAAGTCATTGGACTTGGGCCCCCACCTTACTTTTTATGACCTTTCCCAGTGTCTCATTTGCTGACCATTCCAAAGCTCAGTGGGTACAACCAACTTAATCCACAAATGAGGATTGGTAGAAGTGTACCACAGGTCACTGGCCTTAAAGGGATAGTAATGTTTCTTAATAAAAGCATCTGTCATTAATCTTCATAGTATTTGGGCCATGGATAGTGTTATTTCAATACTGTCATAGTTGTAGTTCAAGAGTAATTAAATGATAAAGTATCCCCCTCCGCCCCTTTTACTGATGTAACACTGCTCAGCTCAGAACAGACCGGAGGTGCCCAGGTAGATTGAAGAGAGGAACAATCTTCAATTAAGATAAGGGGAAAAGCTGAAACACCTGTCAAGGGGGGCAGGGTTTTCATTGTTTTCACAATAAGAGATTGTCCCCTGCTGTTATCTGTCTGGCCTAGCAACCAGATTCCACATTTGATGTGAGCAGTGTTACACTAGGTAAAAGGGGCGGGAGGGGAATACTTTATCATTTAATTACTCTTGAACTACAACTCTGACAGTATTGAAATAACACTCTCTATGACTCAAATACTATGAAGATTAATTGGAGCTGCTGTTTTTGTGAAACATTACTATCCCTTTAATATCTGCCTTAACTATATCCATCAAACCTAGCTTACCCTACCTACTTAGCAAGGACCTCCTGCCAAAGCCATGAAACACCAATAACATGGGGAGGAAGGGTTGGCTCCTGCTGTAACCTGCTGTTTCCCCATGTCTTCCTTCCAGTATGGCTGCTTCAACTCATAACCTAACCTAAGACCCCTCCCCTTCTTAAACTCCTACCAATCCTAGGTGAACTACTGGTTACCTAGGTTACTTACCCTCTCGCAAGACATGGTTCCTCTTCCTTACTCTTTGCTGCACTCCTGGGAATTCTTTCATCAGATTCCCACTCCACTACCTCAATCTCCTATCTTCTGCTTTCAACCCCCTTTACTACATGCCTTATAATTGGTTAAATATAATAGGTCTAACAAAGGGTTAAATATCATGTGCAGCCTGTCTGTCTATCTGTCTGTATATCTACCTGTTGTTCTTCTAATCAAAGGATAAATTGATGAAGATGATAAAACAATAGCTATACATATTTTCTAAATGAGAATGATTCCAAATGAAACATAAATATATAGAGAATGAAACCTAAACAAAAGTAAGGATTAATTCAATTAAGTGAAGTGAATAAGTTCAAATGGTTTTTAGTTTGTTTAGGTAGAGCACATAGATTTAATTCATCTAGGAAAGTGTCCATTTCAATGCTCAGTGGACCTCTTTGGGGTTTAGTAGAACACATTATGGCTCTTATGATGACTCATTATGACTCATTAGTGGACGTATTATGGCAGTATCAGATTTAAATGATTAGATATTCAGTCATGCATTTTCCTATGTAATAAATTGTTTCTGTACCTGATTGTTCTTAGACAGTTTATTTACCTCACCATACCATTTAGGTAGCTTGAGCCAGTAGCATAGCAACAATGTAATTTTTTTGGTGGGATCTGATAATTAAATGGCTGGTTACAAGAATATTCCCACTGCAAATAGATTTTTAATTCCAAAGTTATTATAGCTCAAACCTATTTTTATCAAGTTAAGATTTTCTATTTTTGACACATGTGGTGCTGTTTCTATCATCCAGTATGCCCCTAGTATGTCTAAAATGCATATAATGTATAAATAAAAGCAGCATACAAGGAACTTTTGCAAATAACAAAGAAGAGTCTTTCTAGTTGGCACGGAAAACAGAGTTCAATAGTGTTAGTTTACATGACAGTCTTCCTCTTCAGAAATCAGTACCATTCACAAGTTCATTCACTAGTAAGTGGTTTGTATTTCACAGTCAGGTATTTGCAGATTCCTCGATAGATCTTTTCTGTGCCAGAGTGTACCAACCAATGAAAATGGTTTTTACTGTGAAAACTGCCAAAAACTATGGACAAGCACAGATTTTATTTGAAATAACTTTTTACTGATTACACAATTTTTTATGGACATGTACTTATGGTTGGCAGCCCTGGTTTTTGCTACATAGGGAATACTACATAGAACTTATAATGGAACTGGTACCATGTCAGGTGATTTACATCTGCAAAGTCTGGTCTGTCCTGTACATTTTTTATTCATGAGGTAACTGTTCACCACAGCTATGAAGCATTGTCTACTGCTCATGGGGGATAATCCCATCTAGAGTGTGATTCCCATGTGAAATGTACCAGATCACAGACTGCAGCTTTCATTAGCGCTGTTCTGATTATTTAAATCCCCCAACCTATTTTGTTAACTGTTTTTGTTAATTTTATGCAATGTAATAAAGGCATGGATTCCATTATAGCCAATCTGAACACTGAGGGAAAAATAAATATGAAGACTTGCTCATAAGGAGCATTTATTTGATTTGAGCCATATTTGAGCAACAGTTCAGCATCTCTGGGAAGGCACCTCCAAAACAAGCCCCACAGGATACAGGGTTGTAGCCCATTGTGGTTGTGTCATAGATGCCTACTAGAAGAACAGAGGAGGTATGCTCTAGGATGCTATCCAACACAACCACCAAAATGCTAGAGAGGCACTTAAGTTCTTTAATAAGAAGTGCTGATGTTCCAAGCCCAGCTTTGGTGCAGTCTAAGTCATACTAAAGGTGCTGACCACAAAGTCAGATACCTCCTAACCAGCTGAACCAGAAGAGGTCAATATGACTGGATGTTGAGCATACAAGTGGCACTGCTGGACAGTATCAGAGATCTGCAGTGCAGATGAATGGTAAACTAGATGAATTAGATAATATCAACAAGATACACTGAAAAGGCATTTCCTTCCTAAATTAGTGACATGACTTATACTGGTGCCAGCAGGAAGAATGAATACTAAAAGGACCCAGAATAGAGAAAACCTAACAATTATTAGCAATATACTAAGTTAACATTCAACATCAGAGCCAGGAAGGAGGAAGACTGAAATTACATTTACAGTAGCAATACAACTGACAAGCGAACTGAATGGCTGCAGAATGCAATACAAATAGCCACTTAGCTGCAGATAGTCTAGATCAAAGATAAGCAACAGTTCTCCTAAAGACCTAGGCCTGGATTCTATTACAGGTGCTAATTTTATCACTGCTTTTATCTTCAGGTTACCCATAGACTTCAATAGGAAAATATTTGCTAAAACGAGTGTTAACATTTAGCACCTGCAATAGAATCTAGCCCCTAGTCTTCATACAGGGTAAAGGAGTCACAGCTGCAGAGTAGAGTCCACAAACAACTGGAACCAAACTTGACACCACAGGTACAGTGTAACATGCAAAACCAGACCAGGACATGACAAAAAAAAAAAAAAGAAAACTCATACTTAGCCAGTTCAATGATTACATTGCAAGGAGTTTAATTCTGATTGGACAAATGACAATTGGACAATTACTGCTTCATCAACAGCTTCAGATTGATTTAACAGATTGGGATCTGAAGTTTATTCTTTGTGGGATTGAAACCAGAATCATCAAATAAATCTGCGTTAATGGAAGACTCAATTATAATTGTATAACAGACTTTCCTCAGGGAAACCAAATAGTTTGCAGACCAAAACTTAAAAATCCTCTATTCTGCACTGCTGGCACTAAAACTCACTTGGTTGCCATAATGATTGTAAGTGTTTACTGTAAATTAACTTGACAGAATCATGCAATACTCAAAATAGCCTCATGTTGAAAACAAAAGAAAGGTGGGCAAAGTGAGTTTTGGTGCAAGAACTGGGGTATAGAAGGTTATGTGTTTTGGTGTGCACATTGTTTGGTTTTTCTGAGGAATGTCTGAATTGAGACCCATACCATTTGTCAGGATAGATCTGTATCTAGAAACTAGAGATTGGTGCTGTAGTGCAAAGCTAGTATTCAATGCCAATGACAATGATTCCCTTGCTATGGCCCTAGCCGAGTAAAGTTCATGCCTGCAAAGCCAGATATCAGACACCAGTTAAGACAGGGCCTTGTCCATGATGGAAATAAAGTTAACTGGGGAATAGAACCAGACCTAATGCGTAGGAACACAAATGTAGAATAGTAAAAAATAACAGGAAACCAGAGGCAACAGATAATGTCTGCAGATCCTCCCTCTCAGGATAATCAACAGACAGGGGGCTAGGATTGCCACTAATAGTGAAGTACCAGTAGGGAACTGGAACCCAAAAATAGTAGGAGTTATAGGAAAGACGGCTAACAGCAGGATGCAGGAAAAAGAAATGGTATCCAAAAGTTACATCCAGAATAACTGGAATTGGATTTTGTGCTACAACGCTAGCAGTAAATTCAGTGTACACGGGCAGCAATGTGCATGCTAATCCAAGGAAGAATATATATGTATACTCACCAAGAAAAAGCAGAATGGGTGCCCAGCCACTCCAGGTTCCCCAGTCCTGTATCTAGAAGTGTACTGAAGGTTTGTGGCAGTACTCCAAAACCAACAAGGTGACATATAATAACAAAAGCTTTATTCCAGAAGCTTAAAGTCACAATAGCATACAACTAGGAGGTGGAATACAAATAAACATAACGGACCTCCAAAAAGGTGTTTCGTGCTGTACTTAGCCTTTACTCAAACACTCAACATTGTAAAACAATGACACAACATATATAGATAAAGTATTGAGTTCATATGTTGTAGTGCTTGATTAGGGATAGTAGTCAGCCAATCAAAAGCATGCCTGCACTTAACCCTATTTTTCTGATACACAGAATAAATAAATAAATAAATAAATAAACCCAGATCTCTTAGGGTGTCATTGAGCGTTAACCCAACAAATCCAATTATTCATCACAAAGGGAGAGGGGTGCACCATAGAGGCCTCCATATCTCCAATATCCCACTAAAATGGAAGTTGATAAACCATACATATCGGCACTTTCTCACAGAACTGGGCGATAAGAATGTTTCCATGCTGTAAAGCTGAAAAAGACCACATTACAACATTAACTGATCAGTAAAAAGTGAAAAAATGTTACAAAAAATGAAAAATCATATACACCAATGTTACAAGCTATACAATTTGACTAATGACCCATTCTGAATTCAGACCATTGGGAATTCTTGTTTTTAATTGGAAAATCCAAGAGGCTTCTCTTTTGTTTATAAGTTCCTGGATATCCCCACCTCTCCAGGGAGGTTTAACTCTATTGATACCCTGGAAGGTGCAACAGCAAGAATCACCTCCATGTTCCTCACAAATGTGTTTGGCAATTGCCAAAGTTTGTTCATTTTTAGATAGTTGACACAAACGTTCTCTTACTCTGTTTTTTAGACGATGTTTTGTTGCGTCCCATGTATTGGACAAGCTGAGCAAGCTGAAATAGTGAACAAATAAAGTACATGATGGGTATTACAATTAATATAATCTGACATTTTTTTAAACTGAATAAGTGAAATTCTTTGAAATCTTGTTTACTTGACAGCACCTACATAAGGTGCTCCCACATTTGTAATAGCCAGCAGTTGTCAACCAAGAAGAGTTTAGACTCTTACTTGAAGAAAAACTAGGAGAAACAAAGTTGCCCACTGCTGCACCTCATCTGGCAGTAAAATCACAGCTATCCTGGAGAATCGTTGCCAGGATAGGATCTGTGTTCAACACAGGGAGCAAGGATCTCACTAAAGTACAAATTTATGAATACTGTGGGCTAAATGTGGCAATAAACTTCACTTGAATATCCAGTTCTCTATTATGTTTAAAGGGAATCTCTCCCCTATATGTATGTAATGCTTATAAGTTAGAGCATTTATCAAAAAGCTTGAAAACGTTGTTCATTTTTAAAACAAAACAGTTATGTTTAAAAATTAATGTTTAAAACGTGTCCGGCAGCCTACTTCCGGCTTGCCGACCAAAGGCAGCTCCCGTCCCACTACCCGTCATCCTCTGATTACGGAGGTTGTCTGTCACTAAGTTGGAACGATCTCATTGGCAGAGATCGATATCTAGCCAAAGAGATCGCTCCAGCTTAGTGACAGACAGCCTCTGTCATCGGAGGATGGTGGGTAGTGGGACCGGAGCTGCCTCTGGCCGGCAAGATTTGACAAGCCGGAAGTAGGCTGCCAGACACTTTTTAAACATTCTTTTTTAAGCATATAACTGTTTTGTTTTAAAAATGAACAATGTTTTCAAGCTTTCTGATAAATGCTCTAACTTATGAGCATTACATACATATAGGTGAGAGATCCCCTTTAAAGTGATTAGATATAGCAATCAAATCTCTTTTAGACTTACTAGAAGCAAAACTCAAAATCCTTAGTCAATATGCTTTCATCATAACCCCACACACAAAATCTTGCAAATAAATCCCTTGAGGTCTTCATGAATTCCTCTTCTGTAGAGCAATTTCAGCTTAATCTTAAAAACTAGCTCCTAGGCAGGGCTGGACTGGCCTACCTGGATACAGGGAAAATTCCCGGTATGCCGACTGCGTTGGGCTCCCTGGGGCTGCTTTAAAATCCAGAAGCGATCCGCAGCCGCAAGGTGACAGGACCGAGGCCGCGAGACTTGAAGGACTGCCGTGCCGGCTGCGTCTAGTGTGTGCACACTGACACTTCACAGAAGAGTGGAGGCAGGCTGGGTCTAGACCCAATGACATCAGACTCAGCGTGAAGAAAAGCATGGTGTCTGCGCACCTGGTCGGCCTCCCATACCTTAAGCAGAGAGAGCTGAGTCTGAGTGAGAGCGGGAACAGATACAGAGTCAAGTGTTTCCAGCACAGGCATGGGGCTGGTAAGTAATTTTTTCAAGGGCTGGTATCACGGTTCCCGTGATCTGTCTGTCACTCTTTGTTGTGGTGCGCTCCCATTGGCTGAGCTTTGTTTGGGCCGGCCAGTATGGCCTTCATTTACTGGGCCTCTGGCACCTGTCAGGTGCCCTTTCGTGGTGTTCCTGTACCAATGTTACTGTGTTGCTGTGTTCCTGTGTTCCTGTGTACCGACTTGGCCCGTCTGACTACTCTCATTGGTTCCTGCTCCGTGATTCGACCTGGCCTGGCTGACGTTCCTGCTCCGTGACCTGACCCGGCTTGTCTGACGTTCCTGCTCCGTGGTTTGACCTGGCCTGGCTGACGTTCCTGCTCCGTGACCTGACCCGGCTATCCTGACAACCCTGCTTGTGTTCCAGCTGTTATCCTGATCCTGTGTCGCTTGGGCGACATTCTGACTTCCGCTGTGCTGATATAGGGCAGACCGAGTTGTTGCCTCCGATTCACGGGGCCTTCCCATTAACTCTTGCAGAGCACTGCTGCCTCCGTTACACTGAGCCTCTGTTAACACTTGCAGAGCACTGTTACCTCCGTTACACTGAGCCTTCTGTTAACACTGGCAGAGCACTGGTGCCTCAGTTACATTGAGCCTTCCGTTACACTTGCGGAGCACTGTTGCCTCCGTTAACCCTGAGCCTTCCATTTACACTTGCAGAGCATTTTAGCATCCGTTACAGAGAGCCTTCTGTTAACACTTGCAGAGCATTGTGGACTCCGTTAACCCTTGCTGTTCACAGTGATCTCGTTACCGCACCGTCAGGTGCTATTGGGCGATTCCATCAGCTCTTGCAGTGTACATGGTCTCCGTTTACTGCACCATTTGTGTGCTATTGGCTTTAAACACCTCAGCTCTTGCAGTGTACTTGGTCTCTGTTTACCGCACCGGTTGGGTGCTATTCGCTCTAAACACCTTAGCTCTTGAAGTACATAGTCTCTGTTTACCGCACCGCTTGGGTGCTATTGGCTCTAACACCTCACCTCTCTCAGTGTCCATTGTCTCGGTTTACCGCACCGGTTGTGTGCTCACGGCTCAACGTGTGCTAGCTCTTGCAGAGTATCGTGGCCTCAGTTCCCTGCTCAGCACAAGTAGTAGTCTCAGTTCTGCCTTATTGACTGGTGGTCTTACATCTTGCGCCACAGTCTCACTCCCTTACCATCTTATGGGTATTGTCAAACATACCACAATAGAGACTGATTGCTTTCCATGAACTTTAACCCATGTTGTACCTGTAATGCTTGCTTATGCCTGTCCTGTGACAGTATATATTATTTTCCCTGTATACTGGGCCTGAGAGGGCATCTGTATATTATTGCCATTTTCCAGTTATACTGTATTGCCTGTAGGAGGCAGTCTTTCGTGTCTTTTAATAAAACTGTGTTTTATTCTAACCTACTGGTCTGAGTGTCTTACAAAACCGTTACAGCTGGTTTTTATTCCCAGTGCGGCCCTGCTCCTAGGGATATTTGCGATCAAGGGGATGTGAGGAGCAGGCATGCAATAAGCTGTTCCCTACAGCGGGTTTTCTATAGATAGTAGTCTCAACCCTACCAGAGCAAGAATCTCCACTGAAGAAAAGATCTAGCAAGGAGATGCAATCCCTGTGGTACTGATGTGTGATCCTGAGATTAATATTGTTATAATGCAGATAAGAAACAAAAGAAGCCATCTCTGGCTCAAACCCCAGCCATATGAATAGAAGATCATATATATATCTTCCATAAAACAAGATCTTTCCCCTGAAGGCATTTGCACTACCAAAGATGTGGGTAGACTCCCAACACTCCATATAGAGATTGGCGAGAGAAGGGGCAAAAGTGGCCGCCATTGCTACGCCACATTTTTGGAGATACAAAACACCATGAAAGAAAAGAAATTGTGGCACAGAAGATATTCCACTGCTTTCATGAGAAAACCAACTCAAAAGAATATTGGGAAAATTGGGTTAAATGATAATGTAAAGCCTCAAGGCACAATTAATGTGGGATATTTTCTCTATACAATCAGCTATTAAGTTACATTCCACAACTGCTTTGTTTTTTTAATTTGATGTTGCCTTAAAGAAATCCCTTGAAAAACTGGATCAGGATCTCTCTTTATTTAAGAAGCAAAAATTTATACTGGATGTGACGAAATGGTTGTCACCCAGAGAAAGATATGTGTCTGTTTTCAGTGATTGCCATTGTCTTAACATGTTCCCATTCTTGAAACCTTAATGTCCCCTGTGTGTGCATGCATTAGAGAGGGTTGTCCAGTTACCAGCAGTGAATGGGTTGGTTAGCATGTAGGATGTACAGAGGAATGGTGCCATCCAGTCTAGCTAAACCCAGAGATTGTGCTATGAGATAGCCAGTGTTGGCCAGCATAGAGGGGGGGGTAGGGAAAATCTGTGTAGAGTGTGTACCTTCCCCCTCTACATCAGGCCAAGCTGAACAGACCTGGTACATGGTACATGGTACCTGTGACATCACATCCTGTAGGGGGTGGGTAGAGAAAACCTGGGAGAAAGGAGAGATAGAGAGAGAGTTGCAGAATGTAGGAGCAGGAGAGAGCCTCTCCCCAGCATGGAGGGGGGTAGCCTGGGGCCAGCCTGGAGTTGGACTGGTCCAGGTGCTTTCTAAAGGCGTACTGGAGAAACTGGGACTGGTGAGTGCCCTCACCGGAAAAGTTAGAGTGAGTGGGCACTGTAGGGCCAGGTCCCCTTTTCAGTTGTGGGCTGTAAGTCAAGGCGGCTTCAGACACAGAGAGAGTACCCTGATGTTCCTACCACAAGGATCTTAGGATGTCTTCCCCAACTCCTCTGCCAGGACTAAAAGATACAAGGAACCTTCATGTAATCCAGCAGCATGTGTAATGGGCAGGATGCCCACTCTTGCCTCTAGTGGGACTATGAATAAGCTCCAGCATTAAGCTAAAATGGACTGTGAGTATTATTTGTAACCCCTGGCAAGTTATGCAGCTAAGAAGAGAACAGCAGAAGTGCTTAGTTTTTATGTTTTACCCCTGTTTGTTTGCCTGTAATTGTTGTCCTATGTTTTGTGCCGTGACCACTCTAATAAATGCAATTTATTATCTTTTTGTCTGGCTGGATAAATAGCTTAACCCTCGGCCTACCAATTAGTAACCCCTGTACCCCCTGTCACACTGGTGGCAGCTTGTGGGATATCCAGCTTAGGTGTTCAGGGTGTCTGAGGGCAACCCTGACCACTATGTGTGCTAGTTGTGCCAGCTCAGTAGCGTGGTCACTTTAGCACCCAGACAAAAAGACACAGCCAAGGACAACAGTATGGGAACCCACAGGGATTGCATCTCCTTTCTAGATCTTATCTTTAGTGGAGAATCTTGCTCTGGTAGGGTTTAGACTACATATATAGAAAATCCACTACATGGAACAGCTTATTGCATTCCTGCTCCTCACATCCCCGACACTTGATCATGAATATTCCTAGGAGACAGTTTTTAAGATTACGTTGAAATTGCTCTACAGAAGAGGAATTCATGCTGGCCTTGAGGGATTTATTTGCTAGATTTTGTGTGTGGGGTTATGTTGAACACACCTTTTCTTTGATGGTGTTTTCTACAACAAAAGATGTGGGGTAGCAATGGGGGCCACTTTTGCCCCTTGTCTTTCCAACCTCTATATGGAGTGTTGGGAGTCTACCCACATCTTTGGTTGTGCAAATGACTTCAGGGGAAAGATCTTGTGGTATGGAAGATATATATATATATATATATATATATATATATATATATATATATATGTGATCTTCTATTCATATGGCTTGATATGAATATCCCTAGGAGACAGTTTTTAAGATAACGTTGAAATTGCGCTACAGAATAGAAATTTATGCTGGCCTTGAGGGATTTATTTGCTAGATTTTGTGTGTGGAGTTATGATGAACACACATTGACTAAGGCTTTTGAGTTTGCTTCTAGTAAGTCTAGAAGAGATTTGATTGATACATCCAATCACTATAAACATAATAGAGAATTGGATAATCAAGTGAGGTTTATTACCACATTTAGCCCACAGTATTCATAGATTTGTGGTTTAGTGAGATCCTTGCTCCCTATGTTGCACACAGATCCTATCCTAGCAAAGATTTTCCAGGATGGCTGCGATTTTACTGCCAGATGAGGTGCTATAGTGTGTAATTTTGTTTTTCCTAGTTTTTTTTTCTAGTAAGCATCTAAACTCTGCTTGGTTGACTACTGTTAGCTATTATAAATGTGGGAGTACATTGTATAGGTGTTGTCAAGTAACCAAGATTTCCATGAATTTCACTTGTTCAGTTGTTGGAGCGGTTTACAAAATTTCAGATGATATTCTAACACCCTGTCAGAACGGCAACACCAGGAGGAACGGAACCCGCAGGAGAGGGAGTGCTTGGGAGTGCGGAGTGGGGTCCGATGCTCGGCGTGCGGTTGTTGTCTGTACAAGTACTGTGCTGCGGCCTAGACTGGGTAAAGGTGCCAGCCGCAAGGCTGGATGACAAACCCCAGAGGAGCTGGGAGAGATCCCTGGATGATACCCTACAGACAGCACCTACTCTCCTGCGGGGGAGAGTGAATGCTAGAGAGCGCGGAGTGGGGAGCGGTGATAGAGAGCGGGGGCCTGAGGGCTGAAACTCTCCTAGGAAGTTTCGGTAGAGTGCAAACACTTACTCTCCAAGGCTGGAGAGAACTGACCTGTCCAGAGAGTATGGCAGCAAAAAGACCTGGAACTGGAACAATGGGAACTGGAGAAAGGTCAGAGGCAGGCTGGGTCATACACAAACAGGATCACAGGCTCCAAATTGGCAGTCAAAGGGAGTAGTCAGAGGCAGGCTGGGTCATACACAGACAGGATCACAGGCTCCAAATCAACAGGCAAAAGAGAGTAGTAAGAGGCAGGCTGGGTCATACACAGGCAGGATCACAGGCTCCAAATCGTCAGGAAAAGAGAGTAGTCAGAGGCAGGCTGAGTCATACACAGACAGGATATTCGCAAATGGAATGGCTGGCAAGAACCAAGGCATAGGTACACTATTAGAGTGCACCAGTGCCTATCTGGAGCTGCAAGAAATAGGCGCCGCTAGATGACGTCACGGAGCACATGACGCAGCGTCGGGAGAACCCAGAAGAGGACGGTAAGCCCCGCAAAGCCTAACAGCAGCTGGAATGGGAGCGAGGGTGACACACCCATCATGTTTATTTGTTCGCTTTATCAGCTTGCTCTGTCCAATATGTGGGAAGCACAATACAACCTCTAAAAAAAGGAGAGAACATTTTTATCAGATATCTAAAATTGAACAAACTTTGGCAATTGCTAAATACATATGTAAGTATGTTGCACACAGGGTATCAAGGAGAGGTGGGAATATCCAGGAACTTATAAACAAAAGAGAAGCCTATTTTGATTTTCCAACTAAAAACAAGAATTCCCAGGGGTCTGAGTTCAGAATGGGACATTAGTCAAATTGTATAACTTGCAACATAGGTGTATATTATTTTTCATTTTTTGTAACATTTTTTTAGCTTTTACTGATCAGTTAAGGTTGTCTTTTTTTAGCTTTACACTCATGCATGGAAGCATTCTTACTGCCCAGTCCTTTGAGAAGGTGCCGATATGTATGGTGTATCAATTTCCATCTTTCTGGGACATTGGAGATATGTGGAGGCCTCTATGGGGCACACCCTCCCTTTGTGATCGATAATTTAGATTTGTTGGTTTAACACACATTGACACCTTAACAGATCTGGGTTTATTTATTTATTCCATGTACCAGAAAATAGATTTAAGTACAGTCATGTTTTTGATTGGCTGACTACTTTCCTTAATCAAGCATTTCAACAGATGAACTCAATATTTTATCTATAAATGTTGTGTCATGGTTTTACAACGTTGAGTCTATGAGTAAATGCTAAACATGTTAGAGCTTGTATAGGTCCTGTTATTTGATTTGTAACACACCTCCTAGTTGTATGTTATTGTGATTTTAAGCTTCTGTAATAAAGGTTTTGATTTTATAAATAGCAGGAGTCTGGGCAACAATCAAATAACTACCACAAGGAGAGGAAATTGCTCTAAGACCGCAAAGAGGGCAACAAGCAGTAATGGAACGATGATCAACACCTCGAGAAAATGAAGCGCTGCCAAAAACAAATGCAGGCTAGGACTTCAACCAGTAGTAATATTGCCCGGGAGCAGTAGTGGCCACTGAAAAATGGGGATATGTGGATTAAGACCAAAAACAGACAATCAGAACGCCTCCTGAGAGAGCAGAGGACTGCTGTAAGCAACGACCCTGGGTGATTAGAGGCCACTAAAATATGGTAGTAGCGCTGCCAGAAGTTAATGCGGGCCAAGACTGCAACCGGCAGCAAGACTGCCCACTGAAATAGTGGAGATACACTGTAGACAAATGCCCCTGGTACAGTAAAGGACACTGAAATATGGCAGCTGTCTGCCAGGAGGTAATGCAGGCTGAGGCTGCAAACAATAGGTTGAGAATCAGGGAAAATGAGGAATGGGACTGCAAAGGACAGCTGCACTGTCAAAGAGCAAAGGGGAACAAGGCCGCCCAGAAAACAATGCAGCCTGGGAGGAATGCAGACTAGGACTGCAAAGGCAGCAGTGTCAAACTAGCGGAGGTCACCAATAGTACCAAGAGCACCAGAGAAGGAGGAAGACGTGGTCAGTCTTAGCTGAGGTCACCAGGAGCACTGGGAGCATCAGATAAGGAGGAAGCTATGGTCAATCTAGCTGAGGTCAAACCAGAAGAATATGAGTATCAGAGAGAGAGCGTCAAATCAGAGTGAGGGACAAGATAGGATACGGAAGCTGGGCAATCAACAACAGGAACAGGCCAAGGCCAGAATCAAACAACAAGCAGCAACAAGTTCGATAATCTGGCAAAATGAAAAGGAAGCTGCTCAAATGGAGGGCTGAGGGAGGACCAGGTAAATATGGAAAGGGAACACAGAGCTACGGTAGTTATAGTAACAGTACTCCATTTATTTGAATGCTTTCAGTGAGCCCTGACACTAACTATAGCAAATGATTGGTGAGATTGCTCAGTTAGTTAATGTACCACCTCTAGAATCTACTCATATTTAAGGGTCGCAGGTTCTAGTTCCAGCAGGAACAACTCAACTTTTCATCCGTCTGAGGTAGTTAAAATGAGTACCATTAAACTGGGTAATAATAACATCTATACCCAGGGAGATACTTGCAAATGAGAGACAATCTCAATGTATTCTTCATGATAAAATACTTTGATATTATTATAATAAGATTTGAATGTAGTTAGTGTCAGGACATGTTGAAAGTGTTTCTATGATGGAAATATGTCCCTCACTCTGAGCATGAGTAGTTACCATAGCTAATTGTCATGATGGTGTCCAACATTTACATGTCTCTCACATCTCCTGTATGCAATGTATCCCTATGAGTAAGACACAATGATGCAATATTATGAACAATAGTGTAGAAACACATCTGAATGATATTATGGAAGCATGAGACCATACCAGAATGGCATATGCAGAGTGAGAATATACCTGAAGTTCTCAGTCACAAACAGGTGCTGTGTCACCAATAAACAGCCTCAGCTACAAGTGCTTAGTTGTCTTGGATCCTTCCTTGCTGCTTGTTTATTTTTTATTTATTTAGAAAATGTTTTACCAGGAAGAAAACATGGATATTTCTCTTGTTTTCCAGTGTGTCCTGGAGAGCTTGGCTTTATACTGTAGTTACTGACTACTTGATCTTGGCCCAGTTATCTTTATTGGATTCTCTTGATTGCTGCCTGCTCCAACATATCTGCCTTTTTATTGATTCGGATCCTAAGCTGCCTGGCCTAGACCTTTGACCATTTGCTTTTACCTCTGCACTCCACTAATATGGACTTTGTTTTATGACCACTGGTGGTCACATGCAAATCCTGGGTCTCAAACTGTTTTTATGTGTTTGCTTAATCTCCTGAGTGTGTCTGTCTTCTCCAGTTCTTTGACATTGCTTGGCTCACTACTATTTTTCATGCTGATTTTGATCTGTATTACTATTTTGTTGTGACTCTGATTTCTCTCTGGATACTGTTTTTTTTGTACCTCGGATTAGTTTTGCCATTTAGTGGCTTAATTTCTGACTTGTTCTCCTTACTCACCATCTCAGTGTAGTTACTTAACCAATGTGGTAAGGTTTTGTTTCTGTCTGTCTGTCTCTCTCTCTTTGGGCTTCTCTGTCATGCCAGTGGTTTGGGCTTCTCTGCTTTGTCCTCTGGTTTTCTGCAGTACTACTTCTCTTGTAGTTCTTTTCTAGTCCACCGCACACACCCTGCTGGTCCTTCAGAAAATGTACCCAGATCACTTAACTTGTATTAGCACCTGACCAGTAGTTCTTTTATGGTCCCTATAGTGGCTATACTGTCCAGGAATTGGCTCAACTAATTCTTTGCACCTGACCTCAAGATCAGCATTGTTAACCTGGCTACAGACCCAGTAAGGCTTCTTTCAGGGATCATCAGTGTACCCCAGCATTGAACCCAAAGGATGCGTCAGCTTAATAAGTAAGTACTGTTAAAAACTATATTACTCTTGCAGTTTCACTTGGGACCACTATCCTCCTTCCTCACTGTAAGGTCCGGGCCATGTTTATAGACCAATTATTCCAAAGCATTACTATATCTTTAAGGGATAAAGGTTTATTTTTATCACTTTCTACTTTAATGTTAAGTAGAGATATCCTATACATATATGCACTGTATTAATGACAGTTATTATAAATGACAGAATAGCACCTTATAAGTTGGCAGTTTGCCTTTGAAGGTAGAATGAGGTTTCTGAGTGGATAATCAGGTTTTATGTTAGTTTAGGAATATGAAACAGTTAATATGGGTATCTGAGTAAACAAGAGAAGCCTCAGTTTTGTGCAACTAGTGATGAGGTGTTTAACTTAAGTGCTTTATTTTATCAGGGTCAGTGCAAGCAGGGCTGGTGCAAGGATTTTTGCCACCCTAGGCAAAACCTAATTTTGCTGCCCCTTGGCTCCACCCCTTGTGCGCTACCCATTTATGCCCCATCTCTGTATGTGTTTAAGTGTCAGTGTGTTCCCTATATGTGTCAGTTTGTGTGTGTGTTCTCTATATGTGTGTGTTCCCTATATGTATATAAGTGTGTCAGTGCGTGTGAGTCTCTGTAAGGATATCAGTGTGTATGTATGTGTGTGTGCTTCTCTATATGTGTATCAGTGTGACAGAGTGTATGTTCTCTATATGTGACTTTCACCTCCTTTGACTCTTTCCCCTCTTGATTGTTGACCCTCCTTTGACTCTCTCTCCCCATCTGACTCTTGATCCCCCTCTTGACTCCTGATTCCGCTTTGACTCATGCTCCCTCTCCTCACTGCTGATCCCCCCTTTGACTCTTGCTCCCTCTCCTGACTGCTGATCCCCCCTTTGACTCTCTCTCTCTCTGTCTGACTCTTGCTCCCTCTCCTGACTGCTGATCCCCCCTTTGACTCTCTCTCTCCCTGTCTGACTCTTGATCCCCCTTTTGACTGCTGATCCCCCCTTTGACTCTCTCTCTCCCCATCTGACTCTTGATCCCCCTCTTGACTGCTGATCCCCCCTTTGACTCTCTCTCCCCTGTCTGACTCTTGATCCCCCTTTTGACTGCTGATCCCCCCTTTGACTCACTCTCTCCCCATCTGACTCTTGATCCCCCTCTTGACTGCTGATCCCCCCTTTGACTCTCTCTCTCCCCATCTGACTCTTGATCCCCCTCTTGACTGCTGATCCTCCCTTTGACTCTCTCTCTCTCCCTGTCTGACTGTTTATCCCCTCTTGACCCCTGTTCCACTTACTGTTCCCGGTGCACGTCTCTCTCTCCCCCAGTGAGACTGAATAGTTACGGTGCTCTCCCTTGGCTGGCTATTTTTTTAACCTTTTCAGTGCCAGAGGGGTATATAACGCATTGAAAAGCTATGCGTTGCATACCCCTCTGGCACTGAAAGAGTTAATGTAGCACAGCGATGCCCGTTTCTCTCTCCCCCTCCACTTCTTCAATCCTGGTCCAGGATTGAAGGAGCGGAGGGGGAGAGAGAAACAGGTATCACTGTGCTACATTAAAAAAAATAGCCAGCTGAGGGAGGGCACCGAAACGTACGTTTTTTTTTTTTTGCTTCCGTAGTGGTGAGCGGCAGAGGGGGCCGATGCGCCCTCAGAGAATGTGCGCCCTAGGCCGGCGCCTACCTCACCTATAGGTGGCGCCGGCCCTTAGTGCAAGTTTGCTTGGCACCTAAACAAGCCTTCATACTGGTGCCCCCACCTAAAATGACCCATTACAAATTCAATTCTTGGTGGCCTGTATTCACAAGGAGGTGCATGAGCACAGAGGCTCAGATGACAGGCACCCTGCTTGTGCCAGGTGTAATATTGTACTTGCATGTGCTTCAAGTACCTCCTATAACAATGGGTTTAGGAAAAGGGTTTTCAGGCATTCCAGCGACCTGTAAGCACAGAATCTTGGGAGAGCTAGAAGTGAGCTTTTGTTCTGCCTTTGTCAGTCTGATTCCTATTGAGCAATCAGACTGATGGGAATCATTAACAACTCTGGGTTTGGTGAGGCCTCATTATCTGGGGCACTATCCTAGCTTTGCATATGTCACTCTGATTCTCAGAAGCCCATCGGGAAGGGTGGTGGGGGAGAAGCTGTCAGGTGCTGACTGAGTTTTGTAAGTCAAAACTTGCAAACTTTGGGGTCTATGCTCCTGCCCCGGCTTATACTTTTCTGTTTAGGTTTTTCCTGTTGTAGTGGACACAGACCCAGATTCTGTTCTGAAGTCCCATATCCTGTATTTCCCCCAAAAATGTGAATTTAACATGTTTCCTGTCTGATCCTTTCTTTAGTCAATGCATTTGATTTGGATTACCCCAGCTAAGCATGGTGTTTCATCACAAAGACATAGGTGATGGTGAGTGTGACATACAGTAGTTAACATATAGGAATAAATGGTCCAGACCACCCAGGCCTACTTATGGGTTCAGGCAGGATCATGCTCGATATCTCCATCTTGTGGTTTTCTTGAAACATATTTTTGAATTTAACTATAGAGGGAGTGAGTTACGGTACTTATTCAAGGCTTCTGATAAATGTCCTTGCTGCAAAGCCAAGTTGTGCTTTACATTTGATTAGGTTGCTCTTTAGGTTGTCTATGGTTTTAGAAAATATACAGGCCCAGAGATTGAGTTTGAGGGAAATATTTGCAAAATTCTGGGTTAGATGGTGTATTTCCTTCCAAATGTATTTCAGTTTTGGACAGGACTGTCAAACATGGCTATAACACTCTTTCGTTAAACCTATCAGTACCATAGGACTGGAGGAAGGGACCTGCATTGGCTCTTTCCAGTATTTTCTTTAGCAGGGATAGTGGTACATTATATTATTACCCCTGCTTTTCTGGTTATATATGGTTGGATCAGACTCCTCACTCTAAAAGCATCTAGAGGGAGATGCTCGAAAGGGAGAATAAAATCAGTAAAAATTGGTTACATAAAAAAAAATATTGTAAAGAATATTGGCATAGTCTGCATGTTCAAAATATCTAAAGTCAAAATTAAGCCGTTCTATATCGTAAAAGAAGACTGGAGTAATTGTGGGCCAAATGCACTGTAACACAGGGGACAAAGAAAACATTTCCATTGATTTAAATTATTTTAACCCCCTGAATACTAATGATGCCTTCAATGCATTGTGAAGCATTGTGGAGAGCTCCACGGGTCCTGTGTTAAAAACAGTGGCATGCCAATAGGGGTCGCAACTGCGACCTGGCCCATCACTGCAGGGGCCCTGCCGCCCCCTGCTAGCTCTCTGTCCACTCACAACAACCTTTGTTGGTGGGAAGATCAGACTAATCTCCTCAGCGGCAAGCTGCTGACGTCTGTGCCTTCTTCGGCACAGACCTATATTAGCAGCTTCCTCTCTGTCCCGGCACTCCAGTAATGCAGTGCTCTGGGATATGACATCATTATTGGAGAAAGGACCGCACGGGAGCTGCTGATAGAGGTCTGTGTAGAAGATGACACAGACCTCTCTTGCCACGCTGTATGCTGCTGGACCGCCAGGGATGAGGCCCCCCCTCCTGAACCAGGTAGGAGGTGGAATGGGATCCAATGTACACGTGGTCACTGGGGGCATTGTGAAGGTGGTGTCACTGTGGAGGTGGTGTCAATGGGGCATTGTGGAGGTGGTCACTGGATGCATTGTGGAGATGGACAGTGGGGACATTGTGGAGGTGGACAATGGGAGCAATGTGGAGGTGGGCAGTGGGGGGCAATGTGTTCTGGGGGCCCCATAGCAATTTTTGCATCAGGACCCAGTGGTTTCTAGTTACTCCTCTGGTTAAGAAGAAAAGTCAGTTTCCAGTTTACAAAACAGATCAATAGGGAACGATTAAGATTCAAAATAGGATTTCAAACAGTAGCTTTTCCTAAGGTCTTAGGGCTCAAGGCTGACAACCTCCTCTCTGCCTTATGTTTGAAACTGAAATACTTTCAGAGGCAGTGATTTGAACCTTGCACCTCATGGAAATTAAAATCACCTCTGAAGCTATTGTCAGCTTATAAACTCCATCATTCTGGGATTAGAGAGGAATCTTAGAATTCCTCTCTCACTCTCCTCATTATCCTTGCATGAATGGCATCAGGTCCATGTGTTTTATTTACCATAACATTTTCCATTCTATTTTTGATTTTGCCCTCAGTAAACAATGTACAAACCCAAAGTCTGCAATTATTTTCTCAGAAGAAAAGAATTTGTTTATGGTGCCAGCCTTTGCTTTATTCTCACTAATTAATTCACCTGTCTCATCTTTAAGAGGGCCATTATCTTTTTATGTTTATGATTTTTCTTGCTTTCTTTCACATTAGTTTTCTCATTTTCTATTTTAGCTAGTGTAATTGCTTGCTTGCAGATTCTATTACATTCTTTAGATGTTTTAAAATTATATATTTAACCCTTCTGATTTAAACAGCTTAAAAGTCTGCTTCTTATTTTTCATTTCATTTTTGTCAAGCCATATTGGTCTTAATTTGTTCTTCTAGTATTGATTCCCCAATTATATGTTTTGACATGTATGTTTATCCAGTAAACATCTGAACAAAGTACATTTTTCTTGTGCGTATTTATCTTTGAAGATTATATCCCACTAAATGGGAAACAACTTGGGGAATCCTCATTAGAGAAAGATTTAGGAGTACTGATAGACAATAGACTTCACAGCAGTGTGCAAAGTCACTCAGCTGCTGCAAGACCAAATAGGGTAATATCCTGCATAAAAAGAGGCATACATGAAGGGATGCTAATATAATTCTACCTCTCTATAAATCCTTGGTAAGGTCTCATGTAGATATGGAGTACAGTTTTGGACACCAGTTCTTAAAGGGATAGTAATACTTAAAATGTAAAAAAAAATGTTGTAGGGTTTTATCACGGTGCCCGTGATTTGCTGCAGTTACTTGTCTGTCACCAGTAGGGGGCTTCTATTGGCTGTCTGCAGATAGCCCGCCTCTTATTGACTATTTAAACCTGGATTGGGCACCCTTTGAGTGCCCTTTCGTGTTGTTTCTGACCTTCTTGCTATCACTATGCTAGTGATAGCTGGGCCTCTGTTCCAGTGTTCCTGAGTTCCTGATCTCACGTGTTCCTGAGTTCCTGATCTCTACTGTTCCAGTGTTTCCTGCATGCTGAAGTACTTCCAGTCCTGGTTCCGGCCTAGTCTCTGGTGTTGCAGTTCCTGCTGAACTTCTCTGCTGTTTTCTGACCTGACTGATCGTTGCTGGTTCCTGTCATCTCATCACCTGTCTTCAGTATCCTGGCGACCTTCTGCCTGGTCGCGTTGGTGACATTGCTACAATTCCGTGTTGGTCCCAGCGTGCGGACGCTGGTTTGCTCCCAAGCCTTGCGGCTATACTAACTCGCTTGTTACACCAGTGTGCGGTCACTGGTTTGCTCCAAAGCCTATCAGCTATACAAATCTGTGTTGGTCCCAGCGTGCGGACGCTGGTTTGCTCCTAAGCCTTGCGGCTATACAAACTCACTTGTTACACCAGTGTGCGGTCACTGGTTTGCTCCAAAGCCTTTCAGCTATACAAATCTGTGTTGGTCCCAGCGTGCGGACGCTGGTTTGCTCCTAAGCCTTGCGGCTATACAAACTCGCTTGTTACACCAGTGTGCGGTCACTGGTTTGCTCCAAAGCCTATCAGCTATACAATTCTGTGTTGGTCCCAGCGTGCGGACGCTGGTTTGCTCCTAAGCCTTGCGGCTATACAAACTCACTTGTTACACCAGTGTGCGGTCACTGGTTTGCTCCAAAGCCTTTCAGCTATACAAATCTGTGTTGGTCCCAGCGTGCGGACGCTGGTTTGCTCCTAAGCCTTGCGGCTATACAAACTCGCTTGTTACACCAGTGTGCGGTCACTGGTTTGCTCCAAAGCCTATCAGCTATACTAATCTGTGTTGGTCCCAGCGTGCGGACGCTGGTTTGCTCCTAAGCCTTGCGGCTATACTACTCGCTTGTTACTCCAGTGTGCGGTCACTGGTTTGCTCGCTAAGCCTAACGGCTATACTATTCAGTGTTGTTTCCAGCGTGCGGACGCTGGTTTGCTCCAAAGCCTTGCTGCTTAACGATTCTGCTAATTTGCCAGTTCCATCTGACTGCTGCTATTATCTCTGGGCTGCCCTGCCCGGTGTTGGTAAGGCCGTTAGAACCTTTTACCACATTCCATCTGAGGTTGCCTTACCCGGTATTGGCAGGGCCGGTAGAGCCTACATTGTGTATCTATTGAGGCTGCCTTGCCCGGTAATTTGGTAAGGCCGGTAAAACCGTTGTGCTATTCCATCTGCAGGTTGCCTTACTCGGTATTGGCAAGGCCGGTAGAGCCTAAAGACTGTCCTGTCCGGTATATTGACAGGACCGGTAGAGTCTGCCTTCTGTCTGTGCTATATTCTGTATATATATATATATGTATGTTATTGCCATCCTAAGTTATCATTTATTATTTCAATAAAATTGATTTTTTTTTACCTAAACTTGTGTCTGAGAGTCATAATAAACCGTGACAGTACGAAAGGGCCATGACCTCAGACAGCAAGGGTCAAGGTAACGCACAGAATATCCATTGGAGGATGGATGTGCTCGAGCAACGTTTGGATCAGTTGGCAGTTGCAATTCAAACGATCCTTGAACGCACGGTACCTGCTGACCAATCTAGCTCTAGCCCGGTGGTCTCGCCAAGTCAGACACCGGAAAGTGATACCAGACCCCTAGGGGGTACTGTTAAAGGGTTAACGGCTTCTGCACCCTTGCCGCTAAGATATGATGGTGACCCTAGTCTCTGCAGAGGGTTCATCAATCAACTCGAAATCTTTATGGAATTGACGGCACACGCATTTCCCAATGATCGTAGTAAAGTGGGGTTCACGATATCACTGCTCACTGGCAGAGCATTGGCCTGGGCTAACCCCTTGTGGGAGAATGCTAAACCTTGTACTAAGAACTTTAGTGAATTTGTGCGTTCCTTTCGAAGAGTGTTTGAGCCTCCTGGTAGAACCACCTCTGCTGCCAAACGCCTTATGGAGATACAACAGGGCAGGCGTACAGTGGGCGACTATGCCATCGAATTCCGCACATTGGCAGCAGAGGTAGGTTGGAATAACGAGGCATTATTGGCAGCCTTCTCTCAAGGCCTGAATGACCACATTAAAGACGAAATCGCTGCTAAAGATCTACCTATTGATCTAGATGATTACATTGAGTATGTTATGATAATTGACTCCAGAATACGTGAGAGATCAATTGCCAGAGATCGTAAGTTACGGTCAAAAAATAATGAGCCTAGTAGCATGTTTTGCCCACCCATCCCTCCCTTGGCATTGAAGTCTAGTGAACCAGTACGGGAAACAAGTGAACCTATGGAAATAGGCTTCACTAGACTATCCAAGGCAGAGAGACTATATCGCAAAAAACAAGGGTTATGTTTATACTGCGGTAAAAAAGGGCACTTGCTAAATTCCTGTCCGGTACGTCCGGGAAATGCACACACCTAGGGTATCTTGGGGGACAGGCCCTAGGTGGTGTACAATCGTCCCCAGTGTCGGGCATAATGAAACCCACCATACAGGTGGTATTGTCTTGGGCACAACGCTCTGTGGAGGTTTTGGCCTTGGTTGACTCCGGTGCAGCAGGGTATTTTATGGATAATACCTTTGCTGAATTGCACGGAGTTCCACGCATTGAAAGAGAAAACCCCTTGACTATTGAAGCGATTGATGGTAGACCCTTAGAACCGCCTCAGGTTATATTTGAAACTATGCCATTGTCTATGACTATTGGGGCACTTCACAGAGAAGAGCAGCAGTTTCAACTGATTAATTCCCCGCACCATGCGGTGATATTGGGATTTCCGTGGTTACAGTTACATAACCCACAATTCGATTGGAAAAAGTGTGAAATTGCTGCTTGGTCCCAGTTTTGTATGGACAAGTGCGTCATCCAGCCTATTAAGGTCATGTGCACCTCCTCTGCTATGCCGGATGTGTACCAACAGTTTGGAGATGTTTTTAGCAAAGGAGAGGCTAGTATGCTACCCCAGCATAGACCTTATGATTGTTGCATTGAATTGCAGCCTGGTGCAGTACCTCCGAAAGGACGCACTTATCCATTATCTTGTGATGAAAATAAGGCTATGGAGGATTACATTTCTGATGCCCTTGCTAGAGGGATCATACGTAAATCTACCTCTCCAGCTGGGGCTGGGTTCTTTTTTGTGAAAAAGAAAAATGGCGAATTAAGACCATGCATTGACTACCGGGGCTTGAATAAACTAATGGCAAAAAACGCATACCCAATACCACTCATCACCGAGCTTTTTGACAGGCTTAAGGGCGCTTCGATATTTACCAAGTTGGACCTACGGGCCGCTTACAATCTGGTTCGCATTCGAGCAGGTGATGAGTGGAAAACTGCCTTTAATACTCGAGCTGGGCACTACGAGTATCTTGTAATGCCTTTTGGGCTGTGTAATGCACCCGCAGTTTTCCAGGAACTGATAAATGATGTTCTGAGAGATATGTTACAGACATGTGTTGTGGTGTACCTCGACGATATACTGATTTACTCCCAAAACATGGCACAGCACATCAAAGATGTATCCGCAGTATTGCTACGACTCCGTGAGAACAAATTATTTTGTAAAATGGAAAAATGTGAGTTTCATAGAACCAGTGTGCCATTCTTGGGGTTCATAATTGGCAATGATGGCATTGCCATGGACAAAGAAAAGTTGTCAGCTGTCCTACAATGGCCAAAACCCAAGGGTCTTAAAGCCATACAGCGTTTCCTGGGTTTCGCTAATTATTATAGGAGGTTTATTAAGAACTTTTCTTCCATTGTCAAACCTCTGTCCGATCTTACGCACAAGGGTGCTAATCCTTCTTGTTGGCCGGTATCTGCTGAGAAAGCCTTTGAGAATTTGAAGCTGGCATTTGCTGCGGCTCCTGTGTTATCCCACCCCAATCCTTTACTTCCATTTACGTTAGAGGTTGATGCCTCAGATATTGGGGTCGGGGCAGTACTTTCGCAGCGACACGAGAAAGGTGGAACTCTCAGACCTTGTGGGTTTTTCTCTAAAAAGTTGACTGTCACTCAAAGCCACTATGAGATAGGTGACAGAGAATTATTGGCCATTATCCTTGCTCTTAAGGAATGGCGTCATTTGCTTGAAGGTACTAAGAATCCTGTCTTAATCCTAACAGATCATAAGAATCTGACCTATCTCTCGGAGGCCAAGAGATTGTCCTCTCGTCAGGCCAGGTGGGCACTGTTCCTGTCTCGATTTAATTTCATTGTATCATATTTGCCAGGGTCAAAAAATATCAGGGCTGATGCACTGTCAAGACAATTTGAGGCCGACAGTGACAGAGTGGAAGCACCAGCTCCTATCATCCAACCTGATAGAATACTGGCTACTATACGCACGAGTATCACTTCTCCTCTAGGGGAGGAGATTCTGGCCTCTCAGGGGTCCGCTCCCCATGAAACCCCAGTGGGCAAATGTTTTGTCGCTGAATCATTTCGTACTAGGCTGCTCGAAACCTACCATTCCTCTAAGGCTGCGGGACATATTGGTAGAGACCAATTGTTATGGTCCCTTTCTCAGTTATTTTGGTGGCCTTCCATGAGAAACGATTGTGCCGAATTTACGAATGCCTGTGCCACCTGCGCCCGCGCTAAGACCCCGAGACATCTCCCTGTGGGCTTGCTTCAACCGGTGCCTAATGGCGAACGCCCCTGGTCTCATGTTTCCATTGATTTTATGGGAGAGTTGCCTATGTCGAAGGGGTACTCCTTTATATTCATGGTGGTGGACAGGTTTTCTAAAATGGCTCATTTCGTGCCCCTCCGTGGTCTTCCTTCAGCGAAGGAATTGGCAATGGTGTTCGCCAGAGAAGTATTCCGGTTGCATGGAGTGCCTAGGGTACTGGTGTCTGACAGGGGGAGCCAGTTTGTGTCTAGATTTTGGAGGGCATTTTGCCAACAGATGGGCATACAGCTGTCCTTCTCCTCTGCCTACCATCCCCAGACCAATGGAGCCGCTGAACGAGCTAATCAGGGCTTGGAACAATTTCTCCGTTGTTTCGTTACTGACCATCATGATAATTGGTCCGACTTGTTGCCTTGGGCAGAGTTCGCCAGGAACTGTGCGGTCAATTCTTCATCTGGGAGCTCTCCGTTTCTGATTAATTATGGGTTCCAGCCCTGTTTGCTTCCAGACTCATTTCAGACGCAACAGATTCCAGCTCTGGATGAGCATATCGAGCAACTCCGTTCCACATGGGCACAAGTTCAGAGGGCACTTGGTCAGTCATTTCAGCGTCATCAGCGCCATGCTAATCGCAGAAGGCTTCCAGCGGTTTCCTTTCAGGTTGGGGATAGAGTATGGCTTTCCTCCAGAAATCTCAAGCTGCAGGTTCCGTCTAATAAGTTGGCTCCTCGGTTTATTGGTCCATACAGAGTTATTCGCAAAATTAACCCTGTCTCCTATGCACTAGACCTACCTGCATCCATGCGTATCCATAATGTGTTCCATGTGTCCCTTCTTAAGCCTCTGGTTTGCAATCGCTATACTACCACACCTGTGGTGCCAGGACCTGTTGAGGTCGAGGGCCAGGAGGAGTACGAGGTTCAGAGCATTATTGATTCCCGTAGGCTTAGAGGAAGGGTACAGTACCTGGTACATTGGAAAGGGTATGGTCCTGAGGATCGGTCATGGGTGGATAGTACGGACCTTCATGCACCTAGGTTAACTAGGGCCTTTCATGCCAATTACCCGCAGAAGCCTAAACCCTATTCTAGGAGAGGGGGTCTTTGAAAGGGGGGTACTATCACGGTGCCCGTGATTTGCTGCAGTTACTTGTCTGTCACCAGTAGGGGGCTTCTATTGGCTGTCTGCAGATAGCCCGCCTCTTATTGACTATTTAAACCTGGATTGGGCACCCTTTGAGTGCCCTTTCGTGTTGTTTCTGACCTTCTTGCTATCACTATGCTAGTGATAGCTGGGCCTCTGTTCCAGTGTTCCTGAGTTCCTGATCTCACGTGTTCCTGAGTTCCTGATCTCTACTGTTCCAGTGTTTCCTGCATGCTGAAGTACTTCCAGTCCTGGTTCCGGCCTAGTCTCTGGTGTTGCAGTTCCTGCTGAACTTCTCTGCTGTTTTCTGACCTGACTGATCGTTGCTGGTTCCTGTCATCTCATCACCTGTCTTCAGTATCCTGGCGACCTTCTGCCTGGTCGCGTTGGTGACATTGCTACAATTCCGTGTTGGTCCCAGCGTGCGGACGCTGGTTTGCTCCCAAGCCTTGCGGCTATACTAACTCGCTTGTTACACCAGTGTGCGGTCACTGGTTTGCTCCAAAGCCTATCAGCTATACAAATCTGTGTTGGTCCCAGCGTGCGGACGCTGGTTTGCTCCTAAGCCTTGCGGCTATACAAACTCACTTGTTACACCAGTGTGCGGTCACTGGTTTGCTCCAAAGCCTTTCAGCTATACAAATCTGTGTTGGTCCCAGCGTGCGGACGCTGGTTTGCTCCTAAGCCTTGCGGCTATACAAACTCGCTTGTTACACCAGTGTGCGGTCACTGGTTTGCTCCAAAGCCTATCAGCTATACAATTCTGTGTTGGTCCCAGCGTGCGGACGCTGGTTTGCTCCTAAGCCTTGCGGCTATACAAACTCACTTGTTACACCAGTGTGCGGTCACTGGTTTGCTCCAAAGCCTTTCAGCTATACAAATCTGTGTTGGTACCAGCGTGCGGACGCTGGTTTGCTCCTAAGCCTTGCGGCTATACAAACTCGCTTGTTACACCAGTGTGCGGTCACTGGTTTGCTCCAAAGCCTATCAGCTATACTAATCTGTGTTGGTCCCAGCGTGCGGACGCTGGTTTGCTCCTAAGCCTTGCGGCTATACTACTCGCTTGTTACTCCAGTGTGCGGTCACTGGTTTGCTCGCTAAGCCTAACGGCTATACTATTCAGTGTTGTTTCCAGCGTGCGGACGCTGGTTTGCTCCAAAGCCTTGCTGCTTAACGATTCTGCTAATTTGCCAGTTCCATCTGACTGCTGCTATTATCTCTGGGCTGCCCTGCCCGGTGTTGGTAAGGCCGGTAGAACCTTTTACCACATTCCATCTGAGGTTGCCTTACCCGGTATTGGCAGGGCCGGTAGAGCCTACATTGTGTATCTATTGAGGCTGCCTTGCCCGGTAATTTGGTAAGGCCGGTAAAACCGTTGTGCTATTCCATCTGCAGGTTGCCTTACTCGGTATTGGCAAGGCCGGTAGAGCCTAAAGACTGTCCTGTCCGGTATATTGACAGGACCGGTAGAGTCTGCCTTCTGTCTGTGCTATATTCTGTATATATATATATGTATGTTATTGCCATCCTAAGTTATCATTTATTATTTCAATAAAATTGATTTTTTTTTACCTAAACTTGTGTCTGAGAGTCATAATAAACCGTGACAGGTTTATCCCCCTGAGTAAAACAAGAGTACTTCCACTGCTGAAAGGTGTTTCATTCAAAAGTTATTAATTTTCAAAGTTGAATTTTTTAGGTGCAATATCACAGTGGCCTGAAATTGTACAGTGGCGCTGTTGCCACATGATCCTATGGACAGCTCTGGTCCTGGGACCATAAATCTCCATAGGATGGTGTAGCAACAGCACCACTGTACAATTTCAGGCCACTGTGATATTGCACCTAAAAAATTCAACTTTGAAAATTAATACCATTTGAATGAAACACCTTTCAGCAGTGGGAGTACTCTTGTTTTACTCAGGGGGATAAACCCTACAACATATTTTCTTTTACATTTTAACCCTTTGAGTGCCAGAGTGGTACGCAATGCATTGCAAAGCAATGCATTGCGTACCACTCTGGCATTCAAAGGGTTAAGTATTACTATCCCTTTAAAAATACATTATTGAACTGGAAAAAGTGTAGAAATATGCAACAAAACTGATAAAGGGATTGGAGGATCTGGGGTATAAAATGAGACTAACCAAACTGGGTTTGTTTACATTAGAGAAGAAATGCCTAAGGGGTGATATGATTGCCATTTACAAATATATTCAAGGTCAGTACAAAGAACTATACAATTAAATATTTACGCAAAGAGCTGAGCTAATAACAAGAGGTCATCCATTAAGACTAGAAGAAAGGTGCTTCCGACTAAGACAAGTGCAGGGATTTTTTACAGTAAGGGCAGTAAACCTATGGAATTCTGTGCCTCGGAATATTGTGCTTGCACATACTGTAACTGCTTTCAAAAAAGCAATGGATACCTATCTAGCACATAAGAATATTGAGAATTATGACAGATGACTTCAGTGCAGACAGGTTGTTGATCCAGTGAACTATCTGACTGCCATTTGGAGTCAGAATCAGGAAGAACTTTTTTATCCACTTGGGGTTTAATTGGAAATGGCTTCTATGAGTTATTTTTGCATTTCTGTGGATCAATAGGGTGATTTGGCATGGGCTGGACTTGATGGATGCATGTCTTGTTTTTCAGCTTCATCAACTATGTTATTATGTTACTATATTACTATAATACTATGTAGGTTAATGTTCTTCAATACTGATGTTATCATTGTAAAATTAGCCTTTTTAAAGCTGAATGCTTTGTTTAATCCTTGTTAATGGGATCCTCAAGAAAAATGTCAAAGATACTATATTGTGGTCACTGCTGTCTAAATGCTCTCTTGCCTATATATTTTATACAATTTCAGAATTATGTGAGACCATTAGGTTCAACAGTAATCGCTATTAGATAATACTACTTATTCATTGCAATCAGTTTCAGTTTTACCTATGATATCAGCCAGACTATAAGCATTTGCAAGCATACATTTTTATATTACTCTCATTCTGAAGGTGGAACAGCTTTTTATCAGGCTGTAACACATGCAACTTCCTATGTTATTCTATAGAGCCTATGCACTAAGATCTCCAGCGCTGGAGAAATATTAGTGCAATGGCTCCACTGAATAACATAGGAACTGGACAATTGATATCACTGGAGAAGTCATCTCCATTTTATCGCCTCTCTATCACACATTAGTGCATAACAGACTTTGACTGCCGGAAAGGTAGCCAATGCACTGAGTTGCAATACTTTAGATACCTCTTTGGCACTCAAAGTATTAAAGGGGAACTTTCATCCTAATAAAATTTCCCCCAAATAGATTACTAACCTAGCGATATGCATAGTTATACTATCCTTAAGTGCAATAAGTCAGCGGTATTGAAGAAAAACCACATCTTTGGCAGGAACCAGAGGACATACAGTGCAGACATCTTGGAGGAAATGTACCTCTGAGTCTGCTCTGTCTGTCCTGTTCACTGCCAGCACTGGTGGTGACGTTCCTTTGTACCTTAATGCACTGGAAGGCACTGACCACACAGGCGCACAGAGCTTCTCTTGTAAGCTCTGTGCAGCTGATGCCTACACAAGATGTGGTTTTTCTTCAATACCACTGGCTTATTGTGCTTGAGGATAGTATAACTTTGCATACTTCAACTTAAAAAGACAAGCAAAAAATGTTGGATTAAAATGATAATATAGTCAGTGTATTGCTCTTTAACCTCTTGAGGAATAGAAAGATGTGTAATGCTTCCTTTGGCCCTTAAGGGGTTAAATTTAGTTCTTTATATTATTTTATTGTGAGACCATACATGCTTATTTAAAAAGGCAGATGACATGAGTCACCCATCTGTGAAAATCGATCTTGACATCCAACTCCTATTCACCTTATATAAGCAGGTCTTCAAAACAGCAACAGTGCCAAGTCAGGAACAAAGCAACACACGTCTTCCAAAACAATGAGTCACAAAAAGCAAGTCTCATTCTTTTACAAGTAAGCAAGCACTTCACAGGACAAAACATACAGTAGATGGGACGTTGAACACAACAACAGCACTGTTGCATAATGTTTATTGTGTGTGCTCTTAACAGAGTTATTTAAAGTAAAGGTAAACTGTTATTATGAAAAACATATGTTTTATTATGGGTTCCCCAGCTGAGCAGAAGAAATGTATTCCCACTGTTTGTAGATTTTTCATTCAAAAATTATTACAGCTCAAATGTAATTATTTTAATCAAAGCTTCAACATACTCTATAACAGATAACTGATTACAGCTCCCCATAGCAAGTGATAGGAACATCACCACACCCCCTTGTAACCAGAATATAAAATTGCAGTTTAATTTCAAAAAAGACAAATTTGGTCTGTGATAACTTTTGAATTAAAATCTTCCTTACTCCCTTAACTTTAAAGTATCGCCCCATGGTGGTATCGCTTAAAATTATGACCAATATTTCTATTGAAGGTTTTGACTATATTAGGTTATATATTCAATACTTATCTTTGTGACTCTTTTCGAAGGTTATTTTACACTTTTTTACGTGCCGTCATTAGGTTCTCACAGGATCAATAAAATAAGAACTTAACCATTACCTCTTCCCCTAACCTCTAAATCATATCGACCCCAGGCAAAATATAAAAAATAATAAGCTAAGTAAAACAGCTAAATTAACCTATTAACAAAATATATTGAATAAAATAGGTAAGAACATGAAAATATTTAAAACACACAGGGGCACATGTATCAATACGTCACTAATTCAAAAATAGTCTACAAAGGGGACTGCAAATTATTATTTTTTTTCTAGGTTTTAAACAAAATAGTGAAAAAGTGTAAGCATAATTAGTGACTCATAAGTCAGATCACAAGTATAGTGACATAGATACATTAGTATTGAAGGCCAGTGTACACGGGCCAAAGTACCACCCAGGGTCCTCAGCTGCTGCCCCAGAGCCAAGAGTGGAGACAGGTGGTGGGACGTTCGGAGTGCCTCGCTCCGGATCAGCTGTGCCTCTGAGGCCAGCGCGTTCGGTCAGTCTCTGTTGCGCTGACTACTACACACGTTCGGACAGTCTCTACTGCGCATGTGCTTCGCATTCTAGCACATTATGTTATAGGATATGTATCAAATATAGGAACTAGAGACAAAATTGAGAACCTAAAAATGTACCTCTTAAAGGGATAGTAACACAATATATAGTAAAATGTACAGTAGTGTGCAAAAGTGCTGTAAAGTAAGAATTCTTTAAAAAATAGACATGTTAATATTTATTTTTAACAAAATGCATAGTGCGTGAACAGAAGAAAAATATATATCAAATCAATATTTGGTATGACCACCCTTTGCCTTCATAACAGCATCAGTTCTTCCAGGTGCACTTGCACAAAGTCAGGGATTTTGCAGTCCTATAGTCAGGTGTATAATTAAACAATTATACCAAACAGGTGCTAATGATCATCAATATAGTATGTGTTGAAACACAATCATTAAATGAAACAGAAACAGCTGTGTAGGAGGAATACAATTGGGTGAGGACCAGCCAAACTCAGCTAACAACAGTGTAAGACGCCGCAGTTGCGGCAGGTAACTGGAGCTCGATAGCAGGTAGGTGCACACCCATATATGAGCACCACAAACTGAAGGAGGCTGATTAGATGGCAGACTCCCAAGATGTAGGCCACAACACAGGGGCAGGTAGTGTAGAGAAGGTGAAGTGTGATCACAAAGGCTAATAGCCAAGGAGTCCAGGAAGACCACACTGCCAGAAGAGAGGAGGATGTTGGTAATGGTGGTATGAAGGATAATCAGAGATTGAGGTAGGAGAGAACCACAGTAGTAACTGAAGATAGCCAGAGTTCAGGGTAGAGAGATCAGCTGTGGTTAATATGGATAGCCAGAGGTCTGGTGTTGAAAAGAACACCGTAGGTCAATATGGATAGCCAGAGGTCAGTGTTAGAGAGGACAGCTTTGGTCAATATGGATAGCCAGAGGTCAGTGTTAGAAAGGACAGCGTTGGTCAAAATGGATAGCCAAAGGTCTGATGTTGGAGAGAACAGCGTAGGTCAATATGGATAGCCAGAGGTTAGAGTTAGAGAGGACAGCGTTGGTCAATATGGATAGCCAGAGGTCTGGTGTTGAGTATATACTATGCCTGAGGTCTGGAATCCAGGGAGATGCAGGGTAAGATGACTGAAGGAATGCTACAACAGAAGTCCAGGGAAGCACAGGTCTGAAGGAGCAGGAAACCACAACAGCACCCAAGGAAGCTTAACAACTAAGCACCGGGGAGAGGGTGCAGAGAGAATATAAAGGCACTGAGGGTGTGACATCACCGCGCCACTCACGTGCCCGGCCGGCCAACCCCCTTACTGGCTCTCTGGGCCAGGAAGCAAAACAACCCCCCTGCCTCTCCGTGTCACGGAGGTCAATGGCGCATCGCGATGACGTCACGCATCATGAGCATGCTTGCCACCGCGACACGGAGGAAGGAGAAGGACCTCAGCCTCCCCGCCGCACAGAGCAAGGAGGCGGCTGCCGGGAGCGAGGTGCGTGAGCACGGACCTTACAAACAGACAGTTTAATGTCAAAACTCATACACTCATGACAAGACTGAGCTCAGTAACAAGACACAAGGTACTTATATTGCATCAGTAAGGTCTCTCCCAGGCAGAAATTTCAAGGCAGACTGGAGTTTCCAGATGTGCTGCCTGAGTTGTTTTGAAGAAGCACAAAGAAACAGGCAGCGCTGAGGACCGTAGATACAGTGGTCGGCCAAGGAAACTTAGTGCAGCAGATGAAAGACACATCATGCTTACTTCCCTTCACAATCAGAAAATGTCCAGCAGTGCCATCAGCTTAGAATTCGCAGAAAACAGTAGGATCCTGGTACACCCATCTACTGTCCAGAGACGTCTGGTCAGAAGTGGTCTTCATGGAAGACTTGCAGCCAAAAAGCCATACCAAGCAACTCAACTATGCATGAAAACACATGAACGCATAGAAATGGTAGCAGGTGCTCTGGACTGATGAGTCACAATTTGAAATATTTGGCTGTAGCAGAAGCCAGTTTGTTCTCCAAAGGGCTGGAGAGCGGTACAAGAATGAGTGTCTACAGGCAACAGTGAAGCATGTTCCTTGCAAGTTTGGGGCTGCATTTTTGCAAATGGAGTTGGGGATTTGGTTAGAATTAATGGTCTCCTCCATGCTGAGAAGCACAGACAGATACTTATCCATCATGCAATACCATCAGGGAGGCATCTGATTGGCCCCAAATTTATTCTGCAACATGACAATGGCCCCATACATACAGCCAATGTCATCAAGAACTATATTCAGTGTAAAGAAGAACAAGAGTCCTGGAAATGATGGTATTCGCTCACTATACATATTATTAAGTGATAAAAATAAACTATTAACACGTCTATTTTTGAAAGCATTCTTACTTTACAGTATGCAGAATAAAACGCCTCACAGGAGGATAAACCTTACAATATAAATTTTGCTATATAGTAAGTCTTTCTATCTCTTTAAGGACCAGGAGGGTGAGCAATGTGTTGCTGAGAAATGCGTTTCAAACCTCTCTTGCACTCAAAGGAGTCCTGGCATTCATCCTGAGTGATCTACTGAATAATGACTTTTTAGTGACACGTTGATGCATATATGTTTTGTATGTGTCACAATCTCAAATGGGATTTTATTTGCAAATTGAGACTAGTTATTAACTTTTCTTTATAAGAATAATATATATATATATATATATATATATATATATATATATATATATATATATATTTCACAGTTAGTGAACTTTTTATTCTGGTAATCTGTGAACTTTATTGACAAGTTGAAATATATGTCCCATAGGGCCATATGGAGAAATCAAAAGATGAACAATTCTGGAACATTCCAACCAAATACAATTCCCCATATTGCCATTAATTAAAAATAACTTTTAAAGCCTTAAATGCTAGAGAGGTCTCCAATGTATGAATAGGAAGGCAAAATCTGGAATCAACTTTCTAGCCTTACGCCTGTGTCACTTACGTGCCACAGAGTCTCCTGTTCTCTTCCTCTGGAGTCCGGTGCGTACACAAGCTTTTGTCCCACTTTTCTTCTCATAATTTTTTCTAGCTTACTTAAAAAGCTGACCCTGGCTTTGTCCCCTGACCACCTCTCTCTGCCTGCTGATTTTGATTTGTAGAGTGCCCACTGCTGACCATAGCTTGTCCCTTGACTGCCTCTCTCTCTGCCTGCGGATTTGATCTAGAGTGCCTGTTGCTGACCTTAGCCTTGCTTTCTGACCATTCTATACAGCCTGCTGTATTTGTCCATTCCTAAGATCTGGTTGCCTACCCCAGTCTGAGTTTGTCCATGTTCCTGCCTATTAGTTTTCCTGTTTTGATCTCCTGGGGCTGCTCCTGTCTCTTTGTCCTGTTCTACTACCTGCCTGCTGCTCTCTATATTCCAACCTTCACCCCCTTTGGTACCAGTGGCTCTGTAGCCTTCAGTTACCCGTCTCTGCCTCCTAACTCTGTTGTTAAGGTTCCAGCTCAGACCCCTCTTCAGCTTCATCCCTGCGACCCTGAGGATATCCCGCCTTACCAGCCTAGAGAGTTATATTCCTTCATTATTACTTTCCTTTCTGGAGGTTTCCTGTTCTTCTTGTGGTTATTAGGGTATAGTCCAACCGTGATGTCAATCCTGAGTCATCTTCACCTCCAAACAAAGGGGGTCATCTAGCTTTGCGGCTAGCACCTTTATCTGGCCTCAGCAGCAGCACATTCGGCCATGGTTGGCCTAGCCTTCTAGCCACGATTACTAGCCTCACCCTCTAGCTTCTAGTCTTAATAACCCTTGTTGGAGGAGTGATTCTTTCCTACTGGTTCCTGGGTCCTTGCCATTGTGCGTGACAGCCTGTCTAACTACAATATAGTAATATACTTACATCAATAATTCTACCCTTAACACTGCTTGTGCCTAGGGAAGGGCAACTGGGAGAGTCCATGAGCATTTTGGGGTGTTCCTTTCCTCTGCTCCTTCTTTAACTCTATGTGCTAAAGAAGATGGAAATGGACAAAGGGGGGGAAATGTGAGGGCGACATGGAGTGGGCGCCGGCGCAACCAGCGAGGTGGCTAGTTTTTTTTTTTTTTTTAAAGAATTAAAAAAAAAAAGAATCCCAATGGTAGGGGCCCCTCGGTGGTGTGCGCCTGTAGGCAGGTGCCTACTTTGCCTTATGGCAAATCCGGCCCTGCTTGTACAGTTACAAGTTAATTAAATGTCTTAGATTTTGAATCTTAAGGCATGGCGTGCTAAGTGTCCCTGATGCATTCCATGAAGTTTAACACCAATGGTGTATACATACATTCACTCCCATATCACAACACAAACTGAGGCTGAGGTACTAAGAAGAACTGGATCAATGCTACTGCTAACCTAATGAACCATAGGTGTCAAATACAAATTCCCATTGATTTAAATGGTGCTTTTAATCCCTTGGATGCTAGAAAGGTATGCAGTTCATTGCTAAGCAATGCATTGGAATAAATGGGAATTGATTGGTTTTGGTTTGCTCCAAAACTGACCTGTCCTTTCTAATACTTTAGCCTCACTCTCTGTTGATCAAAATTTTCAGGGAAGTAATCTTTTTTATTATACACAAGTTCAAGTACCAAAAAAATTGAATGTACACAGACAACAAAGCAAATCAAGCATGTGACCTTCTAACCCTTTAACATGTGAGATGATCAGCTGACAGTCATTTTCACTGTGCAAAAATATATAACCAAATTAAGCAGACTGACTTAAAAATAAAATGTGAACACACTACCCTCTGAGATTCTGGTAACATAATTGGGTTTATAACTGGAAGATGGATAGAAGAGTGCATTCATCCAACAACAACATCCTTATATACAGTAGGAGATGAGAAAACATTTTAGCTAAATGGTAAGAAAAAATGCTTGGTGCAGTTTTTCACCCAGATGCTGGAGATTTCAGTGGTAGAGGGGATGAATGTCACATTGCCTTATTTGGGAAGAAGGTACTGGGAATTAGGATTATTCATGCATAGACATCTAGTTTACTATATCTATGGATACATACTTGATTCTTTCTTGGAGGACTAAAGAACCCCAAACTCATGGCACTGAAACTTTCTTTGGAAGCATTAAGTGGTAGGAGTTTTGGGGCCTTGCATCCCACAACAAAGAATCATGTCTGCCTCCAAGAACATGACATTCATTATTAATTATTAATTTGGAAAAACCAGTCCACACAGAATTGATTCATAGTGGAAATTAGGATTCACTGCATATTAAGATAAGTGAGAGTTTATAACAGAGAGCTGTTAGTGTTCCTTTAAGAAACAAACCTTATGATTTTGGCCCTACTTGGCTTCTTTGGACAGAATACCTAGATAGCATAGATGACTCTGTATTCTCTTTATTGTATAATACTTGGTTTATCATCTCACAAACCCCTGTAACGGTTTGTTTGACTCACAGATACAGAGTTAGGATAAAAAAACACAGTTTTATTAAATACAATAATACATAAAGAACCCTCACAGGTCATGTAATATAAATCTTATAGTACAGACACACGACAGGTTAATTAGGCCTGCACAGGTCCAGCACAAATATAGGAGACAAACAGTTTATGCTGACACGGGTCAGGCAGATGATAAGGTTTCCAGGTTACAGCAATGCAGGAGTTAACGTTCATCAAGAAAGGAAAACAGTCCCATATGTGCAGGTAATGAGTGGCTTCTTGAACACGCCAAAGAATGAGTTCACAGAGAGTTCCAGTCCACTGAAGTAAACAGGAGCGCTACCGGTGCTATCACAGAGGCAACACTTGCAACCGGTTTTGACCGAGTGGAGCGTAACCAATGGCAATGTACCGGTGCTATCACGGAGGCAACACTTGCAACCGGTTTTGACAGAGTGGAGCATAACTAATGGCAATGTACGGTGCAATCACGGAGGCAACACTGGCAACCGGTTTTGACAGAGTGGAACGTAACAATGGCAATGTACCAGTGCACTCACGGAGGCAACACTGGCAACCGGTTTTGACAGAGTGGAGCGAAACCAATGGCAATGTACCGGTGCAATCACGGAGGCAACACTGGCAACCAGTTTTGACAGTCTGGAAAGTAACCAATGGCAATGTACCGGTGCACTCACGGAGGCAACAATGGCAACCGGTTTAGACAGAGTGGAGCGTAGCCAATGGCAAGGTACCAGTGCTATCACAGAGGCAACACTTGCAACCGGTTATGCGGAATGGAGGACTAGGCCAGAGGCACTCTGTAGAGCCAAATGGGAATACTAGGCAAGCCTGCGGGTGCAGAGGTGTCAAACAAGGTAAGGCACCGGAAGTCAGAATGTCGCTGAGGTGACCAGGACCACAATGGGAAACTGCCGAGTCAGAATCCAGGAGCAGGAATGTCAGCCAGGCCGGGTCAGGATACAGGAGCAGGAACGTCAGCCAATCTGAGTCAGTACACGGTAGCAGGAATGTTAGCCAGGCCAGGTCGATACACAGGAACGATCACTGGAGAATAGTCAGGCAGTCCGGGTCGGTACACAGGTGCAGGAACAGGAGAGTAGTCAGGCAAGCCAATTCGGTACACTGGAAACCTCAATAACAAACGTAGCACTGGCACTGGAACACCACGAAAGGGCAGTGAGAGGGTGCAGGAGCCCAGTATATAAAGGCTATACAGGGCGGGCTAAACACAGGGCAACCAATGAGGAACTCACATCGGATAACTGACAGAAAAATGTAAACAAGGAATCACGGGCACCGTGATAACCTCTCTCTCTCTCTGTACCAATGAGATGAGATGCAGGGCCTCTTTCTCATCAGGCTTGCCAGGAATGTTTTGTCTTTCATTTTCTCACTATTGTCCTTCCGTAACACCTTGAAGACAACAGGTGTGTAATACACATTGCTTCACAATATTTTGTACTCTCCACAGGCCCTCAAGGGATATTCTTTTCTAGTCTCCTTTAATTCATTGCACAGTAAGTTGTCAGGCTCCATTATATGGTTCATATGGCCAAAGAAAAAAGAGATGTTCTACACCATAGCCAACAAATTAAATTCCCCAAATTTGAAATGCTGTTGAAATGCTGTTAAAAATTTAAAAAATCTCTAAAATTATAGATATTAATAATAGAATTAGAATAAGCTACTTCCCATGTCTGAAAACTTCATAGATTTTGTGTTTGTAGCATTTAAACCTTCCCCTCCCCTTTCTCATACATCAGCGCTCTAGCTGACAGCTGTAGAATCCAGTCATTTGACCAGATGGAGTCTATTCAGCAGAGCCGAAATCACGACATTTATGAAGAACTACTTCATTGAAACAGTCTACAAAGTGTGCTTGCAAACCATGCACACTTTGTAGACCATTTCAATGAAGTATTTCTTCATAAACGTTGAGATTTCGGCTCTGTTGAATAGCCTTGTCTGGTCAAATGACAAAATCTATGAAGTTTTCAGACATGGGAAGTAGCTTATTATAATTCTATTATTAATATCTACAATTTTAGAGAGTTGTATAACAAAGTATTAGTATCCTTTTAATGATGTTATAACACACAGAATACTTGAGAGGTTTCCGCAGCATTGCTTTGCATACAGTGGGTTATAAACCCAATTTAAATGAATGGCAAGTCTTATTTACCCTGATGGTGCAGTTGGTTTTCTTCAGAATTGCTCCTTGTAGCTTTGTGCATATCTCCCATTTAGAAATCAAATACTAAAGCAAGAATATCTGAATTGTATTCACAAACGTAACTCTGATTGAGTTTATTGCAAACCAAAGCTGCATATACTTTCTCCTCTGCACCCTTTACCAGAAATGTACCATTCCTCAAACATTGATTAATGCACCAGCTCTAGAATCTGCCCAAATCGCAAGGTCACAGGTTCTAGTCCCAGCAAGGTCAGTTCAGCCTTTCACCTTTCAGTGGTAGAAAAATGAACCCAGGACATACATGAAAATGACATGCTTAATGTATTATTCCTGGTAAAATACTTAAACAAAAAAAACAAACAAACAAACAGAAGTGTTTACTGATTTTCTGTAATAAAATGAAAATTAAAGAAATAATGCATATTTTATTTTTTTAAGTTATATGTATTACAAAGCATACTTTCTTGCATCTTCTGCTAAAACCTTTAACTGACTTATTTACATTAACAGGAACACATCAAAGGGTTCAAGTAGATGACAAAGCAACCAATGACAAGAATGTGTGTTATCCATTTGTAATTATGAAAAATACCTTTGGGTATTTGGAAAATTGTTATGAATTCTCAATGTCAAGTGAGAGAAACTCCTGAACTCCATTAACCACATATATTTCTGTTTTATTTTATTATTGTATTAATCATAGAAGTACAAGTACTACAGTTTTCCTGGTGATAAAGCTAACGTATGGGTGCTCATTACATTTTTATACTCAGTAATGCATTATTTAGCTCAATAATTTAATAACCATAATGTAAGAAATAAGGATGTGCATAATTTTCTGCACAAGTAAGAAACTGGCAGAAAATAGAGTCTTTCTCTTACTGTGGGAAGGCCACTTTCCACTGTCTTCTTCCGTACTGCCTCCTGGTATGAGTGAGGTGAGTGCAGGTTATGATGTGTTGAAGTGTGCATAATGTCACCATTGCAGAAATACCAGAAACTCAACAAAGGAACATAATAATGGGAGGTTTTGTGCTTTGTGGACGTAAGTTTCCTGGGTTATTTCTTTTGCTTCCCCTTGCTGTCTTCCTGTCTTTCTCCCTCCTTATTTCTGTTGTGCTCCTGGAACCATTTCCAGTCATTCTTCCTATTCCCCACTCCTGCTCTCCACGCCACCCTTACTCTTGGCCTCTTCTCATTCTTGCACATCCTGGCCCCCCTTTGATCCTGGCTTCCTCTCACTGACCTGATCTCATTTCCTGCTCCCAACTCCAGCCTTCCCTCATCCTCACCCTTGGTTCCTTCTTGTTCCTATCCTCGCTTACCGAATCAAACTCCTCCATACTACCGTCTCACTCAATCTCCCAACCTCACCCTGCACCTCCTTCCTCTGGTCCATCTGTCTTTCATTTTGGTTTTATTCAGGCAGGTCCGTAATTTTTTCCAGGTCCTCCCAATCGATCCATGAAAGAAATCATACATGTTTGGCTCATCCCTACCAAGGAGTGAGGCCTATCACCAGCATGTAGTTTTCTCATCCTGAAAGAGACTCTCTTACCTGGTAGATAAAATAAATTGATCCATAACGTAACAAGTAGAATTACATGTTGTTTGTTATTTATCTGTCTCTATTTTCTCTCTATCCTTTCCTCTGCTGAAGAAGCTGCATGCTTTTTTTTAATTAGTACACTTTCTTTGACCCAAAATCTTTGTGATTTATAAACTCCCTTTAAATTGTCAATCCTTAGCTATATCCTTTTGTTTAACTTCCTTGGATGCTAAAGATATTTCCAGCATATTGCCTGGAAATACATTAGAGATGTCTGTAGTATCCAAGGTATTGAATAAGACTTGGGCAAAATGCAGCTTATTTCTGGCTTGTGCACTGATTTAATCTGTCCCTTGGATTTCACTGGATGTTCACATACAGCTTGTGTGCTGATTTAATTTCAGCTTGTGCACTTATTTCATTTGACCTTTGGGTCTGACTGGCTGCGGATATATACGATAGGGCTGTTATGTAGTGGAAATGTAACTTCTGGCTTTCTCTGCAAAGGAAGAATGTCAAACTTACGCTTTGTTGCAAAAAATATCATCATACAAGTGCAGAGGTAGAGACAAGTCGGTATAGTCTTTGTGCAGCAGCAGCACAGTTGCTAAAGTAGTATATGACCATAAGCACAAAGAAAGGACAGACGTAACCCTCTGTTATGTCACTCACAAGGTATTACTAATGGGGCAAGATTTATTAGTTAGGGTTATGCTGGTGTCTTAATCCTTCCCAGGTCTAAAAGTGAACACTTCCCAGAAAAGGATATAATAAATTATCAATTAGGAATTAGGGATATCAGGGATTTTTTATGGAGTTGGGCTTTGCCTGGATGTATGTTACTGAGCCAACTAGAGTGTAAACTCTCTCTCAAAAACACTTAAGTGTGACACGTCTATCAAGTAGGCATCATGTCCCTTACAGCTCCACAACCCACAAAGTAGTTGGGGTCTGAGTTGGCATAATATTGTTCAGTCTAGTCAAGAGAAATATTTATACCAGTTTATAGATGTTAAGGGCTCACATGGAGTAATTTGTACAGTTATGGGGACCATATCTTCAGAAGGACATTAATGAATCAGAGGCAATACAAAGAAGAACCACTAAATAGGGTGTAAGGCATTAGTTACAAAATTGACCAAGACAGGCTCAAATACCTTGATATGCATAGCTTGGAAGAAGGGAAAGGATTTAGTTCTGGAAGGAAGCCTTTTTCCGAAAAAAAGAACTACTAGAACAAGAGGTCATGACCTGAAGCTATACGGTGGAAGGTGAAGATTCAGAAGTAATGTGTGTAAGTACTACTTATAGAATGGGTAATAGATTCATGGAACAGCCTCCCATTTTAAGTGGTAGGAGCTGATACACTATAGGAATTTAAAAATGCATGTGATTGGCAAATGTCTATTCTGAGAATTATGTATGGTTGCATTTTATCTGGATAGGAAGATGGGCAGACTGAATGGACCAATTGGTTCTTATCTTCCATCAAAATCTATGTTAATTTGTAAGGCTAAGAGCTATGTGACAGATGTTTGCACATCAATAAGAGGAATTCCAGAGGGCTTCCGATGTGGAAATTACACTTCTGTGCCATGTTCTCTGTGTCTTCTAATTTATGACCAAGATCTTCACAAGGAGCTCTTGTATGTCATACTCATGAATGTTAATCAAGAAAATGGCATAATTATAAATATTAACTTTTTTTTAACAGTACAACCTTGTATCTAGTTATCTAATAGTGAAAAGGCAACATGAAAGAGAAAGTGCCAAATAGTGTAAAACTTGTATCCACAAGTAAATAAAAATGTAGTCACATTTCTGTATGGTCAGAACACTGATATCAACTGTTCTGACAAACACGATTCTGGAGAGTTTAACCCCGTCTCCGTTCAGGTGATTCACCAAATAGAGCAGGAGGAGGTTTCAACTTGGTAATCCAATACTTTAAAATCACATAAAAACAATAAGGCTCAGAATGCTTAAGCATTTTGCGTTTGTACATAACTTTATCAAAGCTTACAAGCCTTACAAAAAGTAACAACAGTAGCTTGCACTGTATCTAGTCGGCTCTCCTATTGCTCACCTGGTGGTACAGACAATTATTCTATAGCACAAGAGAGGTGAGTTTCTGACTACCAAAAGTGATAGTAACAGCTTCATCACAACAGTCTGAACTTTATAACTTTGAATGAACCAACTCCTTGTTTTACTCAGCAGGAATAGCACTACAATTTATGCTTTTATAATATAACTGAGTGTTTAGCCATGTGAATACCAGACAGAGCACCCTTCTGAAGCTCATAGTGTTAAGCCACTCTAGCATTTGCTAAATATAGCACCCAAGCCTATAGTAGCATTACACAAGCTTATACATTTTAACTGTATAGAATATTGTGTGCTCACACCTAGGGTCACACAATGCTAAATGCCTATTTGTTTTTCTGTGTTAGTTTGTTCCATCAGTGACCCTGAGCAGCTGCCCTTGTTGTCTTATTGTTAAAACAATCCTGTATACATTTGTAACTAACACTGAAGCAACCCCCTTCTCATGGAAAGAATGTTGGAATGATCATTGTTTATTTCTGAATAAGAGGGTAAAATATTGGATACATCAACTGCAAATCTGTATATCATGACAAGTTACAAAACATATAAAATAGCAATTTTATATAAGCATCCCAAATACAGAAAGACAAATTTGTGTCATACAAACATTACATTTTGGGAAGCTAATGTAAGAAGTACAATTATGGAGGAAAGCAAGTGCTACATAAGGTAAAACTAAAAAATCCCAGTTGATCTAAAGTAGACCATTCGCTTTAAGTTATCTTTAGCAAAATTTGAAACAATCGATATATTGTACTAGACATTTGTTTGTAGTGTTAATCATTTTTGGTATTTGTTGGTGGCAAAAAATATATAAGGGACCAAAACCATATATCTATATCTATCTCTAAATACCCCCTCCCCTCAATGAGCAATAAACATTATAAATGTATAAAACCTATATTTATTATAAAAGGCCAAAAAGTCTAAACAGCATATAATACACTTGATACAAAATAAGAATACAAAAATACTACTAGTGGTACCACAGTCTTAAAATAAAAGTCCTAAAATATGATTGAAAGGAGTAAAATACCCAGGACCTAGAGAAAGCCTCCGTTGTGTTAGATGTAAAAGTCCCTCTTCGTGAAACAAATGGCAATGGCTATGCCTCTCCCGACAGTAATGTCTCTCTATAATAAGGGCCCCTTGCATACCTCTCTAGGTAGCTTGAACGTCCGTAGTGCTCCTCCAGTAGTGACTGTTACTTTCTCCTTGCACTCACCGGGATCTGCTCTAAATCAGCTCCTCCGCAACCACTTCCAGGATCAGATATAAAACTCCTCATAGTTCTTTTTATCAGGTTGCGCTGACTTCTGTGGGGACCCCTCCGGATGGTAGTCTCCGTACTCACCGGGTGTATACCCAGGGTCAAACCCACGTAATAAATTAGAGCACAGATGTATAAGCACCAATATTTCACTGGGGTAGCCGTTATAGTCTGAGCGGGCAGGGCTTCACCAACATTCACTAGCAACTCTTGTCCCTCTCCAGGTAGAGTTACAGCTGTTGGGAGTAACAGTGTAATTGACCTCGTATTGGCTCAATCGGACTTATTCAGTCAATTACTTGTAGCCTTGTCACAAATGGGCGAATACAAAAACAACAAAAGGAGGCTATTTAAAAGTCCAAAGTTTCAACTTGTCTGAACGTATTAAATGGATAGTGGCCCAACATGCCTGTGTATGACTTCTCATAAAGCTGTTGTTGTAGACAAGACATGAGTGCTACAGGGAAAATACAACAGGCACAAAATCCCAGCCCCACTTGCAGTTCTTGAACAGTTTTGACACCCTGAAGAAAATATGCACAAGCCACACAAGTGTATGTGGGGATGTGGATACATGCTTTATATTTATTTCATGCATCTCTTACCTGTAGTGGAAGTGGGAACCATCATGGTTATGTTTCAAGCTGCATAGGTGGCACAAACTCAGTAGTTAGTTTCCTCAATGGATTTGTTTATTATTAAAGGGATAGTAATACTTAGTTTTAACTTTATTTTATTTTGTAGGCATTAAAAAAACATGAAGAATGATATAAGTCTTATCTCTGAAACCTTTATGGTTTAAGAGATATTCACAAACAAATTATCCCTTCCCTGTTCAACCAGATCAGAAGGGAGATGCCCAGGTAGACTGCAGAGAGGGACAATCTTCAATTAAGATAAGGGAAAAAGCTGAAAAACTTGTCAAGGGGGGAAGGGCTTTCATTGTTTTCATACAAAGAAAATTGTCCCCTTCTGTTATCTGTCCTGTCATACAACCAGACTCACATTTGAGAAGAGATGGCTTACACTAGGTAAAAGGGGCGGGGAGGGGAACTTTGCTTGTGAATATCTCATAAACCATAAAGGTTTGAGAGATAAGACTTATATCATTCTTCATTTTAATGCCTACAAAATAAAATAAAGTTAAAACGAAGTATTACTATCCCTTTAACAGCTTGTTTTGGATTTGTCACAAATCAATAATTCTGCCCCAAAACAGATAAAAACATCTCAAGATATTTGCATAATGCCAACAACAGGCTGGAGGCAAATATAGTTTTTGTTACCTTTTATTGGCTAACTAAGCAGATTTAAATGCAAGCAAGCTTTCAAGACCTTAGGTCTCTTCCTCAGGCATGTTATGAGGAAGAGACCTAAGGTCTTGAAAGCTTGCATTTAAATCTGCTTAGTTAGCCAATAAAAGGTATCAAAAACTATATTTGCCTCCTGTATTTCTACAGCTAACACGGTACCAACTCTCATCTGAACAACAGGCTGAATATTAAAGGGGAACTACTTAATAGAAATAAGTACCTTTTATTGTGCTTAACAGAAGTCCATTGATGCAATCAGGTTTATCTGTTTGCATATGTTTTGCATGACTCCTGCAGTTGCCTGTATTTACTGTGCACCAATTACTTTTTATTTATTTGTTGATTTATTGATTGATTTAGTTGTATTAAGAATGTAATAAGAGCTACATGAAAGTTATACCAAACAACTTGAAAATCATACAATAATGATAAACAATCAAGAAGATTAGACAAATATTGACATCATATGGTAAAGGAAAGGAAAGAATTATCATTCTTCCTGAACCACAAAGGATACATAATATCAGAGAAGCCTTTGAGAAATGGAAATGTGGAGGGAAGATAAAGGGAATGAAGGAAATGAGGAACGAAAAGGGAAAGGACTTACGTATATCTAGTGATTATGCACCAGAGAAAAGGGCTAATTCAGATAACAAAAAACATAAACAAAATATTTTCTGGATAATGCCTTAATTAAATAGCAGTAGGTAGAAGGGAGTTGTAGAACAGTCACATAGAGACACATTCGTAACATCACAAGGCACTACATAATTGATCTTCTGTAGGGGTTGAGGTCTGCTTTTGGCTTAAGGTGCTGCAAGATATGATTACCAAATTCTTGTTAACTCTCAGGTGTGCTATTGACAAGTTGGAAGGAAAGGCATTATTTTTTACCAGTCAATTCCATTTCCATCATTGTTTTATAAGTAGCACATGTTCTTACCTCCTTTGTTGTTGCTGTTGTTTGATTAAAATTCTGTTTGTTTTAAGCATCTATAGGTTTGACTATAGTCACTAAGGATCTTTTTTGAAGTATTTTCCTTTCCTATATACAGGGCTCAAAATTTCAAGTCCTGAGCTACTAGCCAGGCCTGAAAAGTTACTCGCCACCAGTTTCTACACCTAACTCCACCCATATCCCCACCTTTAACCCCACCCATCTCAAGTTCTCTTTGATGAAATTATGAAATCTAATAGGCACAATAAACACAAAAATTACAGTAGGGAAATGCTTGGGTAAACCATCTTGGGCATATAAAAAATTCTATTAATTTAAAGGAGCAGCATTTTTTTCTTTTTTTTTTATATATATTTTACAGTGATATTCCTACACATACGACAGGGATACTTCCACTGCAGGGAGATTTTCCATTCAAGTTAATGCTTACAATTTTTTTAACCCTTTGGGTTCCAGAGAGGTACACAATGCATGACTTTGCAATATTTTGCGTACCCCTCTGGCTCTTAAAATAATACTGTTAACAATATATCTAGCTGGTGACTAAACCACATATTGTATAATGCCTTCTGTGGGAGATATGGGGGTTATGCAATAAATCGTGATAAAGAAGTGATAAAACGGACATTACTTCTCCAGTGATATCACTTATCCAGTTCCTGTGTTATTCTATGAAATAAGATCTCCAAAGTTCTAGAAATCTTAGTGAATTGGCTCCATAGACTAACATGAATTGGAGAAGTGATATCACTGGAGTAGATGTCACCTCTTTATCACACCTTAGTGAATCTCCCCCTTGACTTGTAAACTAAGATTCCTATTGTTACAAGAACAGCACCACTCCCCATAAAAAAATACTGCTTTTAAATGGGAGTTTTAACTCCTTGTATTACAGAGAGGTCTCTAACCCATTGCAGTTCATTTGCTGACACGCTCCTTTTTTGTTTTTTTAACCCTTTGAGTGCTAGATGGGTATGAAACGCATTGCAAGTGTTGTGTACCCCTCTGGCACTGAAAGGGTTAACATGTCTTTAAATGCTGCAGTAGGCTGGGTCACACCTGCTCACTTGTTTCAGTAGCTATAGCTGGTATTGCCTGGTCACTGCTCTGCAGTTCCCCTTACTTCCTTATGTACCAGAAGTCTAGAATGACAGTGAATTGTAGAAGTCTAGTGTGACAGTGAAGGGTATCAGGAGATTGGTGAACTTGTCCTTTAGAGCTTAACATGGTGTAGCTGCTTGACCCACACAAAAAGAAGACAGAGATAATACAATCCAGTCCAGAAGCAAATCTAGAAGCTTAAACATAATAGCCTTAGCCTAGGGGTTTGTGGCTGTGGACAAATGCTTTGCTTAACAACTTTGTGCTATTTGTGCACGCTTGCCACCAGACCAGCCCCCAAACAGCTCCTCTCAGACTGAGTCACACACTGACTGCTATATTCTCCTTCTTTGCCTGGCTGTGCCTCAGTACTTGCTGCAGTGTCCAGTGTATTTCTATTGGATATTAATTATATCACATCAGACAGTGGCCTAGACTTCATGATGCGTGACCACGCTGAGCAACATGAAGTCAATGATATCTGGACCGGCTCTGGTCTGATGCTTCAGCCTCAAATTGTAGGCTCAGGCTGCATTGCTGGCAAGTGGCACTGGCAAATATGTGACGTGACATCCGGGCCACCAGCTCCGGCCCCACCGACACTGGCTGAGACGGAGTCATTATTTTTTGACAGTGCATTCACAGGCCTGCTACAGTCTGCTTAGATTCAAACATGCTTCAAATGAAATGGAAGCATGTTTGAATGTACTATAATGAAAAGAGACTTCATTGTAAAATTAGTCTTGCCTCATAGTACTACATGCAAACAAGATTCCGTTTCATTTGAAGCATGTTTGAATCTAAGTGGGCTGACAACAGGCTTCATGTTACATTAAAAGGGTTAACCATCAGTGCAGTCATATATAAGCTCTGCTAACAGGATGAAAATATTTTTTTTTCTTTTGCCAAATACTACTCACAGCTTTTTCATTCTGTCCTATCCAAGCTTGAGCCTCACTTTAGGTCCCCACTTTCCTGCCACTCTATTGATGCCAGTCTCTGTCTCATGTTGCTCCCAGAGACCCCTGTGGTTCACTCCCATCAGATCCTTAGAGGTGCGGGCCACTCCTCCCCTAGTCACACACTTCCTCTCAGTTTAAGGGCACTGTTTACATCAAGAGACTGGAAGTGTGTGAGAAGGGGAGAAGCAGCAGTCTGCTGAGTTTCCACCCTCACTCAATTTATCCTCGCCAAATGCAAGGAGGTGAGTAGAAATTTTGAGCCCTGATATATATATTCCCTGAGGAAGAAGCCAGTGAAGGCTTTGAAACGCTTTGGAGAAAGGAGGAACGTGTATCTATATTAGACTGCACACTATGATGGAGATGTGTTAACACTGATGAATAAGAGAAATAAACTGAGGCCATGAACAAATTGTAACAAAGTATTGAGTGCCTTATGATCCATTTAGGTCTATGTAAAATCATTGCTTGCTGTGAAGAGGTGTGATCTAGAGGAAGGCTTGAATAAACATCACTAAATGCAGGAAACCGCAGATATTATTCTTGTTTACACGGGCCACTGTGCCACCACTGCAGTCATGTGCAGTAGAGTCTGCCTGTGCCGCGGCTGATACGGCTAAAGGAAGGTGCGCAGAGAGGACTCTGGTCTGAATTTGGAGCTCCCAGCTCTGTATCAGCTGTGGCGCGGGCAGTCTCTACTGCACATGACTGCAGCGCGTGCAGCCATCTCTACTGCGCATGACGGCTTGACAAACATCCTTAGCGAATTATTATATCGGATAGATACACCTGACTCCTGGATGAACAGCACCCACTTAGGTAAATTAATCTGTTAAACAAACTGAGAGACTTATTCCTAGCGACAAGTTCCCCTTTAATAAGTGCAGCAAATTGTTTGTTAGTGGCTACAAGCCTAGGCACGCCTGAATTTTTAACAATAATTATTACAAAGAAGAGAAACATGTTGGAGCAATATATTATCCTAAACAATACTGTTTTTTTGTTATTCCTGGTAAGACATATTAACTGCCAAGGCAACATTTGTGCCAAGTAGTATCAAAAGTCAAAATTAGATGACCAGATGATAAGTCCCGCCGCCAAGCATAAGTCAGCACAGTCCAACCAACAGCTGTTTGCCTCTTTTAGATGTTAATATAAGCATTTCGAAGAAATGCTCTGATGAATCAGGTCACTCTTTTAATTAACTGAAGCTGCTAAGACAAAGAAGATTTTGGGGTTAAATGCTCAATGAGACGTATTTTTAGAAAGTGCATTCTAGGACCTACAATTATATTTTACTAATGTTTTTTCAGCTGGCAACTTTCTGAGTGTAGTATATTACAAAATTCTAGATATAGGTTTGTTTTCTGCAGACTACAGAAGTGCAAATCTGGAGCAAACCAACTGCACCATAAGGAAGAAATACACATTCCAGAAAATCCAATTGACTTAAATGGGGCTTTTAATCCCTTGAATGATACAGAGGTCTCCAGTGCATTAAGAAGCAATGCATTGGAGACCTCTCTAGCATTGAAGAGATTAAGAGCCCCATTTAAATAAATGAAGGTTATTTCTCTGTCCTCTATTAGTATTGCTGGTGTGTCCCAGAATTGCCCGAGTTCTTATTAGTATGACTGTTTTACGTATGGATGTAAACCCGTGAGGATGTATATTGGTTCTCTATGGTGCAGTTGGTTTGCTTCAGAATCCTCCTATGTAGGGATGGGCGAACACTTTTGCCTCAAATCAAAATTGGCGAAAAATAGCACTTCTCAATTGGAAAATAATTTCCTGTGAAAAGTGCCATTTTCTCATTTTAGTCTCCTAGTTCATTGCATTGAAATCAATGGGAAGGAAATGTTTTCCCAACCACATGAAAATTTTCTCTTTTCTAAAGCCATATACAAGGCTCTCACAGCAGCCGTTCTGTGTTTGTGATAGTAGAGAGCAGCATGTTTTTGAGCTAGAGATGATAGTCAAATAAAGGGGACTTAAAGCTTAGTTTAGGGAGTCTTTTAGGTAGGATATTTGTTCTCTGTCTTATGGGAGTCTGGGGGCACTCTGAGGAAGAAGAAGGGAGGAAGGTGGTTTACCTAAAATACCCCAAAATGTGGTGTGACTGAATAGCAAGACACAGGCAGATGGGGTCCAGTTTCCTTTCAGATCTTGCTGTTATTGTTTCTGTGTTGGGGAAGTCTGGGGAAAGAAGTTGCTGATTTTATTTTTTAGTTATCATTTTTATTTTGACAGACTGATAAGATAGGGTGGACAAAATTAAAAATGAATAATAAATACATTATTAAAAATAATAACAAATATAAATAAATAATAAATAAATATATTAGGTGACAGACAGCTGACCAAGAGCCTGATTTGACCTGTATGGCTGAGGCAGACTTGATAGACAGCAAACAACTTTGAGAATTTTGTTGTGGGCTAAGGAAAGACATCACACTCCATCAGTTGTGTACTGTAAAGTAGGGGTGCACCGAAATTTCGGCAGCTGAAATGTTTCGGCCAAAAATGGCATTTTTGGCAAAAAGCCGAATTAAAAAATGTCTGAAACAGGGAGCAGAAACAAAGGAAGTAAAATCTGCAGCACAGCACATGGAGGCCCTCCAGCTGCAACAATATAAGTGTCTACTCACTTGGTAAAAGTCTTTATGTCCTTCGTATGAAGGTCTCCCAAGTACTCCTCCCTTATCTTGCTAGGGTTGAACGTCTGTATCCAGTCTGTAAAAGTCTCGGGTCGAATAGCTCATTACCCGGTCATTGGAAACAGACAGGAGATACAGGGGTTAAATCTAAATCACATCCAGTAATAAAACAAAGTATCTACTCACAGGGATAGATATAATCCTCGAGCAATGCGATCCTTCCACTATCACAGGAGTCAATATATCCGTAGTCGCAACCTGTGATGGCGGAAGGATCGCATCTCCTGAGCTACCACCCCTCTGCAGTTATTTTTGGTCCTACCAAGCTGGAGAATGGAGGCTTTGCCTCTCTCTCTCCCCCAGTTACTGGAAATCTGTACCTTTTAAATGTTTTCCTCTCTGTATGTGGCTTGCCTAACCGCGGCAAACATGTTTGTTAGATCTTCATACCTGAATATCGCGTGTGTTGGATCAGGTTTTTGATAAAACATTGCTCTTGTGAGTCTTGGGGTCCTGGCTATCAGCCTAGCGCTATACCCGATTCCCCCCTGTGCCATCCAGATCAGAACACTGCTCTGAAAGTATGCACTTTCAACAGACTATAGAAGTCAGAAACCGGAAGTGCCGCGCTATGTGTTCCACGGATGGAACGCATACAGGAAACAGCTTGTTCCATGATTTCTATTGTGGGCACATTCTATTGTTGGCTGCTTAAGAAATGTGTGTAATTGCATTCAGAATTGTTTCTGTGTATGTAGATAGGTTCCCTGGTGTATTCTTACTAATAAAGGCATTTTAAGACCTCTGACTCCTCTAAAGAAGAAAATTAACTTCTAAAACTAAGATATGTGCAGGCTGCGAGCAGAAGATTCCCCTGTCTGTCCCTGCTAAACTTTGTGCAGACTGCCATAAACAGACCGCAGGAAGTGACGTTCCTGCTCTCTTCCACGATTTTCTTTCCTGGATGAAAACATTGATGCAGGAAATGTTTTCTTCAATGCAGGAGGCAGCTAGAACATGTTGCAGAACCTCTGACCCAGATGAAGGGCCCTCTAGGGCACATAATGAGGGTAATGAAAACTTCATAGACCTAGATTCAGCAGCAACTATTCCTGCGATGCTTCCTTGGATAATATCCCTCTCCTAGCAAAGTCTTCCTCCTTCTCAGTTACTGCTAGACGGTCTCTGTGGATCAAGGCCTGGGAAGCAAATCCTTCTTACAAAAAACAGTTGATGTCAATACCATTTGCAGGAACAAAATTGTTCGAAGACCAATTAGAAGAAACAATTTAATGATCATCAGGGGGTGAGAGCTCTTTTTTACCCCAGGAAAAAAGAGCCAGAAGATTGCCTGCTTAAACAGGTAAATTCATGGGCAGTCCTTTCAGGATGCCGTAAGCTATAAGCCTGGTAGAGGATATGAACAGAAGAAGTGAAGTCCTTGTCAGAACCAGAGATCTGGAAATCTTTGCGAGGACAGTTACAACAATGAAGCCAGCCTTTCCCCTTCTCCACTTCCAGTAGGGGGTAGACTGGAGGATTTCCATCTGACCTGGAGCCTAATTCATCAGGACAAGTGGGTCATGGAAATCATAAAGAAGGGGAACGTGCTGAAATTCCAGTCAGTCCCAACACACAAATCAAAAGCCTATCAGATAAAACAAGCTATACAAAACTTACATTACAACAGGATGATAGAAGAAGTCACACCACAACAGAATTTCAGGGGCTTCTATTCAACTCTTTTGTATGTTATTAAGCCTTCTGGGGACCTATGTCTTCTCCTAGATCTGAAGAAACTGAACTCTCTACTGAAGCTACGCACCTTCAAGATGGAGACAGTAGCATCAACATTGAAACTGATACAGCAACAAGTGTTTCTCACACTGATAGATCTACGAGATGCATATTATCATGGTATGATCAGGGAGGCACACAGGAAATATCTCAGGATCCACATATTTGGCCAGCATTATCAGTACAGAGTCCTGTTTGGTCTGGCATCAGCCCCAACAGTCTTCACAAAAATTATGGCTATCGCAATGGCAGATCTGAGACAGAGTCATCAGATCAAAGTAATCCCGTATCTAGATGACATTCTGATAATAGAATCATCTTTCCAGCGATCAGCACGAACAAATGCCTGGATCTTCTTACCAGACTGGGCTGGATAATCAACAGAGAAAAGAGGTCTCTATCTCGTTCTCAAAATCTAGTGTTCCTGGGGATCCAGTTCAATACAGTTCAGAATCAGGCAACATTATCTGTAGAAAGACAACACCGGATCCTCAGCAAGGTTACTGCTTTTCTCCATAGGAACTTCCACACAGCAAAGGTCTTCTCAAGGCTTCTGGGACACCTGTCCTCAACATACCAACATACCATGGGCCAAGGTGCATTCACACCCGACACAGGAAAATTATCTTTGTTATTACAAAAAGAATCCTTCCAATCATTTCCAGAAAATTCCGCTATTCAGATAAACCAAGAGGGAGTTATCTTGTTGGACTCACCCAAACAACCTATCAAGAGGTCGCTCCCTGAAAGAACCAGAATGGAAGATGCTATGTACAGAAGCCAGCAACACCGGTTGGGGCAGAATTTGGAACCAAAACATGATCCAGGGCAGTTGGACAACTTGGGAATCCAGCCTTCATATCAATGTACTGGAACTACTAGCAGTGTGGAAATCTCTCCGGTACTTCAGTCTCAGCCTAAGGAACACCACAGTGTTCACCAGATTAGACAATGTCTCAGTTGTTCAGTAGCTTCTGAACCAAGGAGAAACAAGAAGTACCCAGATGAACAAGCTGGCATTAAAGATCTTATATTGGTCAGAAAAGAATCTGTTGATGCTCACAGCAGCATTTATCTCATGTCACCTCAGTGTACAGGCAGATTTCCTAAGCCACAGAAAAATAGACCCAGGGGAATGGGGTCTAAACGAAAAAGTATTACAAACAGTGACTGCAACATTAGAAAAACTGTCAGTGGATCTGATGGCCACACTCCAAAACAATAATGCCCAACCTATTTATCAAGATGGTTCAAAGCTCAGGCCCTAGGATACTCAGGATACTCTTCAGATACCATGGACCTTCCATCTGGTATACTTGTTCCCTCCTCTGCCTCTATTGTCTGAGGTAGTACGGAAGACAAGAAGGGACAGGTTAGAAGTCATCTTCGTTGCCCTAGACTGGCCTCGGAAGCCTTAGTACGCTGATATCCTTCAGATCTCAATTAGGCCTCCAGTTCCTCTACCAAACATTCCAGACCTGCTAGTCCAGTGCCCTCTATTTCACGAGGAACCTGCCTTCTTCTGGCTCAAGGCCTTGAGGCTGAGCAGCAATCTTTGAGTTTTTAGGGCATTTACAAACAAGTCATAGATACCAACCAGAAAGGTAGGAGACCATCCTCTACTAAGATATACTACAGAGCCTGGTCTATCTTCCATAGTTGGTGCCTTTCACAGATTTTGGATCATCAGTCAAGATCACCCCCTAAGATTTTTGATTTTCTACAAGCTGGGTTTCAGAAGGGCTTAACTCTTTGAGTGCCAGAGTGGTACGCAACGTACCACTCTGGCACTCAAAGGGTTAAAACCTGCTCCATTAGACGTCTAACTGTCTGCAGTTTAAGCTGTCCTGGCTACACCCTTTTCAAATAACTATCTGATCAGGAGATATCTTACATCTATATCTAAGATCAAGCCAACCGTATGTGAAAGTATTCAACCTTGGGACCTTAATCTGGTACTTCAACAATTATTTTCACACTCATACTCTGCGCCATTAGAGGAAGCCTCTCTGAAACACCTCACTGTTTTCTTCATGTCTGTAACATCAGCCAGAAGGGTGAATGAACTATGGGCCTTGGTATGTGTTCCTCCATTTTTGGTGTTCCACCAAGACAAAATAGTCCTTCATCCCAGGACTTCTTTCCTCTCCAAAGTAGTTTAGCAGTTTCACTTTAACCAGGAAATTGTCCTTCCCTCTTTCTGTTCCAATCCAACACATGAGTTAGAAAGGAGATTGCATAATTTGGATCTTATCCGCTGCCTTAAGATCTATCACAATAGAACACAGCTCCTGCGCAAGTCTGACACATTGTTTGTCCACTTCTGTGGGAAATTCAAGGGCTCTGCTGCCTCCAAGCCCTCTATTTCTTGTTGGATCAGGGATTGTATTAAACTTGCCTATGACTCAGCCAACCTAGAACCACCTGAAGGCATTAAGGCTCATGTTACTCATGCCATATCAACATCATTGGCACAAAAGGCAACCACATCACCAGAGGAAATTTGCAGTGCTGCTACATGTTCATCAGTCTCCACCTTTATAAAGCATTACAGGCTTGAACTTCAGGCATCAGAGGATGCTAAGTTCGGAAGGAAGATGCTTGAAGTGGCCGTTCCTGTCTGAGCTTCCTAGAACTTCATCCCTCCCATCCTTTGAGGTATTACTATAGTAAGTCCCACAGTATGCCATGGATTGGACACAGAGGGAAAGGTGAAATTTACTCACCAATATTTGTTTTCCGTCTGTGTCCTTCCACGGCAACCCTCCCTGGCGGTTATAATGGTATATGTTTCAGTTCCATAGAGTTGCTCAGTACCTTGTTGGAATGTTGAACTTATATGTCTATGTGCACTGCTATCTCTAACCTCTTGTATCTTGCAGCTTGGACAGCTGTATGACTGCAGAGGGGAGGTAGCTCAGGTGATTTTTAAAATTTGATTTGGTCCTACCACCTGGAGGGCAGAGCCAATTACCCACAGTATACCGTTGAAGGACATAGAGGAAAAACAAACATCAATGAGTCCATTTCACCTTATTGTTAACATAGTGGGGTTTCCATTATATGCTACATATTTTCTCATGGTTCCTAGTACACCATTATAGGCTAAGCTCTGAAAAAGAGTTCCTTGGAGAGGGGAGAATCAGGAGAGAAGACAGAAGAGTTTCGGTGACAACTTTGACAGTAAAAGGTATATGTGCCTGAATATCTGATATAAGAAAAGAGCTGAAGAGGCAGACTTGTATGTTATTTATGGTTCATGCAGCTGGAGAACGTGAGCCATAAAAAAAGAGACGTATAACACCACATCTAAGTGTTGATAACTTTATTTTACTGAAAATAGGGATATACAAAAGCTCTCCTACCCCAAGTCCACTGAATCAAAAGTCCAAGGTTCTATGTGATATACAAGATCGGTCCCAAAGGAAAGTCTCAGTGTGCAGTTTCTTTTCAAGTGTCAGCAGTGACACTTTAGCAGTCTAATACAAACAAAGGAAAAAAGGAGAAAAATATCTGAGAGTGGTCTGAGAACCGAATATATGTAAACTGCTGTGTATACAGTTTGCACTTATTAGACATATTCTTGATCAATTGGCCAATAATAGCCACTTTGAACGGGACATCAAATCACTCCGAAAGGCGCTTGTTAAGTAGAGTGATCCAGATGCTGGTATTGGGATGAGTCAAAGGGCCAAACCTTAAGAGTGTTCTTTGTATATGATTCTTTTGGCAGATAAAATGTGTAATACAAATCTAAAGTATAGATAGTCTTTATTTTTCAACGTTTTGCAAATCACCTGCCCGCTTCTTCAAAGGATAAAAGTGAATGTTATAAGTAAAGGTAATATAGATGTGGAACATACTATTCTGGCGTGCAAGTGTGGACATTTCCACATAAAAATGAGGCCAAGTTCTTATCTCCGGTAGAATACCCAGGCCTCATTCTAAAGCAAGAACATGCCGGTGAGATCAAGTCTCACTTAGATACCACAAAGTATTCATGCCTCCTTTGTATATTTCATATAAATATAATAATAATAATAATAATAATATATCAATTAAAATCTTGCACTAACTATAAAGATCCGGAATGGATAAATATTCCCATAAAATATGTCCCAAATGTGGGTTATAAAGAAAGAAATATCAATTATATGGAATATAAAATAATCTACAAATATAAAACATATATACATACCAAAGTGGACAAATACATTATTACTATTAACTCTTGGTTTAGTCTTCAAGATGGCTTGATATTCCATTTGAAGTGGCTATTATTGGTCAAATAATCAAGAATCAAGAGTAAGTGCAACCTGTACACAGCAGTTTACATATATTTGGTTCTCAGACCACTCTCAGATTTTTGCACTTTTTCTCCTTTTTTCCTAACATTATTTTACTTCTTTGTAAATAGAAACACATGTAGCTGGGTATTCACATATTACAGAGGCTACAAATGCTGAATGAATGTGCTTGGTTTAGAGATGGTTCGAGTATCCTTTTCATCCTCTTCTCCTCCTCGTTTGCCCACTCTTTTCCTAGGTTCAGTATATTCACTCCAGTGTTATCAGTGTCGTAATTTCGAAATTGTTGCCTGGGGAGAGAGTGGATACAGCATTCATCTATAAGAATTTAATTAAATATATAATTTCTTATTTACACAACTTCATAAATGTATTGCCCAACATGTTTTGTAAATCCAAGGTCACTATTTAATTAGAGGTTACAGATGTGATTTTAATTACCATTTTAGAATATACTGTAGCATTGAGAGTCAACCAATGAGAAGCATCCAAGCTCACAATGACATTAAAAAGAAACAGACTTAAGTTGGAGGAAATGAGAAATGGGAGAGAATCATGAAGGGTAGAGGACTGGTATGAGGTTAAATTAATAGATAAGGAAACAAGAGCATTGAAAAGTTCAAAGATTGGAAATCTAGGATCAACTTGTATTAAAAGATGAAGAGTGAGGCTAGAAAGCTTTGTGAAGACTTTAGAGGAAACAAGGAGACATGAGAGAGGACAAGAGAAATGAGTAAAGACAAAATAGACATAGGAAAACATTAAAAAGGGGAGCAGACATACATGAGGGCCAGGTTGTGACATTTACAGTTTTAAGAAATCAAACTGGAAGAACATAGAGTCACAGAGAAAACACAAGACAGAAAAGACAAAAGTATGTGGATGTTGGTGAGGGAAAGGGAAATCATCTGGGTGTACTGATTCCTGATTAAGGAACATCGTCACTTGGTACATATTTGTAGTACAGTTTTGGCTTTTTCTTCATCTCCACAGTAATACAATCTAGCAGCTTAGCAGCTCACCTTTTTGCCTACTGAATACAACCCTGCTTCTGTCTTTTGCCAATCATTGTGCAACATATGTTTGGATGCATTTTTGAACGAAAACCTTATATTTATTACCTCAGTTGTATTATATATGCCCAATACAGGGCACACATTTGCACCTTGTATAGAAAAGTGCAGGTTTGTCTTTTTGTCTTGTGTTTGCACTTTAGGTTTCTTCCTAATACTTGGGGGACTGGGGAACCCTTTCATTCTCTGCTGCTATCTATACATTCATGACATACTTACACTTTATTAATTATATGTATGTATTATGGTGAGTTAGCGCTGCAAACTATTCTTTTCTTCTTGCATATGTTTAATTGAGCCTATTTTTTCTGTGACCTCTTGTTTTACACATGTCCTTTCCTGACTATCCTTGTTCTGTGGTTACTTGTCACAGACCAGATTGTTCTTTGTATCCTTGATCTGAGACTTACTATTATACACTTACCCTGTCCTACTGTCCTTGATATGATGCCCCCCATAACTGACCTGGCTTATTAAGACTGTTCTTGATCTGAGTCCTTATTCAGTCCCTTTTCCCTTTCTGCTGGTCCTCTGTGGCCTCTTTTTCTACCAGATTAACTCTTTTGTTCCTGCATAACTGTTTCTTGTATGCTTGCTTTCGTGTGTGCCTCAGCATCACCTAGGGGCAATTTAACACCTTTTCACTGCTAACTATTCTGTATCTGTTTGGGAATTACCATATGTGGTAAGACCAGGTAAATATATGAACCTGAGAACTCAGCCATCAGGGAACAGTAACTGATGAAGACCAATGATGCCTACAGTATTTTGATTGTTATCAGATAATAGCCACTGGACCCTCCAGGTTCTCAAACATTGTCTTTACAAAATGATTTGCCTACTCACCCAGAATCCTCTAATGCATAGCAAGCTAGCTCTCACTCAATGAGATCATTGTAGCATGGCAGAACAGACATGAAAATATGAATCAACTTCCTCTGGAAAGACAGCTGCTATCTTGGATGCCTTACACTCCTCTTATAATCAGGTATTTGCATCCCTCAACCATTGTTGCTTGTTGGACTTGCATTTAGTGGGTAAGTTTTTAACTGTATTTGTTAGGGACCAGGAACCATACAGGACACAAAACGGTAAACTGCAATACACTTTATTAGTGTAACAAAAACAGAAGCATGATCCAAGAGCATAAACCAAAAGACACGCCAGAGTCAGGAACCAAGACAGGTAGTCAGCCGAGCCGGAGTCAGGAAACCAGAAGTCTGCAAAGTCAGGAACAAGCCAAGGGTCAGAAGAACAGAAGTCCACAATGTCTGGAACAAGCCAAGGGGTCTGGATCACAGCAAACAGGAGCGTAGGAAAATCCACAGCAGCCAGCAGCAACAGGTCAGCAAACAAACACAAGGACAATGGGGAAGTGAGCCAAGGTGCTTTAAATATCCTGGGAGGGTTGGCTGATAACAGTCAGGTGAGCAATCAGAGAGGTCAGCTTATCAGCCTGAGCCAGAAACTCAGAAGACAGCAGCAGTGGATAGCAGAGCACTAGGTTAGCTCAGACATCAGAATCAATAGGCAGAATAGAGCTGCTCAGCAAAATTTTGTCATGATCTTAGTACTGTTTGTGTGTCACAGAGTTTTTTTTCCAAGAACCAAATCTTATTTTGAATATATTGGCCAGCATTTTAGCAATCCTTTTCATTTGGATCTTCCAAAGTTTGATTTTCAACTTTAGGATAGAGGTCAAAATAACATATCAGTCCCATTTATTACTCTGCCCTTGAATGTCCATGACACTAGGGAAGCAAATGGGAGCTTATATCCAAGTGTGCAAAACAGCATTCCTGACTATATTATGTTCCTTGCCTAAGATAAATAGCTTGTTCCCACATTTATTTCCTGTAATTTCCCAGGATTCACTAAAATCACTTTTTTCCTATCAAATGATTCAGAGAAGTAAGGCTGTAGAAGAAGAATACTTTTGGTGTAGTTGCAAACTTCTGTCACTGTTCAGGGAGGAAGACCGAACGTAGTGAACTATACCAACTTTTTCCCTATCATCATGTTAAAAAAAAAAAAAGTCACCTCTTTGACTCTCTGAATGTTTCGCTTTATACAGAGAGTTAATAACAGGAATATTTCTACTAGTAGTAGAAACTTTGGCTTTTCTCTGCTTACTATGGATGCTATTGTTGTTCCTCTCCCAAGAGAAGTGATAACTGTTTTAAGTATAGTATCATATCATAGAACCTGTGCAAGTGATTCTGTCTTTCTTGCCAAGTCTAACCATTGTGCCACACAAACTGGACTTTGACAAAAAAGTAATCTTCCAAAAGCCTAAAAATGTCCTCACTGGAAACTGTTTTATATCTGCTTCTGGGCCTGTCACATAGTCTGCCACACACTTTTGTGATGATGATATAAAACAGGCTGTATCAGAAATGGTGGGAGTTGCATTTCTATCACAACAAAGTAGCACAGTGACATAACTGATAAGGTGGAAACACAACATGTGTTCATCAAGTTCAGTCTTTGCCATATCACCCATGTTTTTTTTATTCCAGAGTAAGGCAACAAACTTCCATTGAATCTATTACCAGTTATGCCCCAAGTGAATAAAAGGCAACTGAACATTTTCCTAGATCAACATCTTGTCTGTCTTTTAATCAACTATGAAAATTCTCTATAATTTCCAAGCTAAAATAAGTATTCAGTACTTTTTCGAACTCTATGAAATGTATATCCCATATGTAATTTTTCAACTATTTGTTTATATAATTTTTTTAATCTTATTGTGAGCAGGATCTATATATCTGTTTGATTAGAATCCTTATTTGGATTCCTGTACTCTTGATACTTTAGTATAGATGGGCTTTACATATAGCCTGGTATGATTCAAGTGTATCTATGATTCATGTAAAACTTCATGTGTGTGTTCCTGACTCCCTAAAATGTTAATGCTACACACTTGCATCAATTGTTTGGGGGGCATTCACCAGTAGTAATGGCTGTAATTCTCAAGCAAGTCTTCTGATTTCCTTGAGCACTGACCACTTGCTGATCCAGCAATGGATGGATCATGTCTGGCACCTGCCCATTCACCACTGAGCAAGTCAGATAGATTCTCCATTCCCATACATCAACTTCAGGCTGGGGATTCCCACAGAACACTATAGGGGCAGACATGCAAACACATGTACTATATGCGCACATCTGTGTATATAACTAGAATGGCTACATGTTTTACATTTATTCATTAGAGATAATACCATCAGTACCACCTAAACACTGACCTACACTTGTAAAATATTCACCCCCAAAATGGACATTCATAATTTTTTAGTTAAATGTAACTACGAGCTGTAAAGTCACAACAGTAATACGTCTCCTCTTAGTGCTTAATCATTTTAGGGCTAGATGACAACACATTGTGTTTATTATCTGCACTGTAACACGGGGTAGGGGGCAAGGCATCTTACTACTTACACTATATTTATATTTCTTCCCATCTCAAAGCCCACCTTATATCTCACGGGGACAAGGGGCATGGAATGTGTCTACTTAAAGGGATAGTAATGTTTCATAATAAAAACAGCTCTAATTAATCATCATAATATTTGGACTTTGGAGAGTGTTATTTCAATTCTGTCAGAGTTGTAGTTCAAGAGTAATTCAATGACAAAGTATTCCCCTCCCGCCCCTTTTACTGATGTAACACTGTTCAGCCAGATCAGAAGGGAGGTGCCCAGGTAGACTCCAGAGGGGGACAATCTTCAATTAAGATAAGGGAAAAACCTGAAAAACTTGTCAAGGGGGGAAGGGCTTTCATTGTTCATATAGGAAGAAGATTGTCCCCTGTCATTATCTGTCTGGTCTGTGGACTGCATTCCACATCTGAGAAGAGATGGCTTACACTAGGTTAAAGGGGCGGAAGGGGAAACTTTGCTTGTGAATATCTCTCAAACCATAAAGGTTTGAGAGATAAGACTTAAATCATTCTTCTCCTTTTAACCGTTTTAGAGCCAGTGGAGTGTGAAGAGCAATGCACTGCAATTTGTTGTACACCCTCTGGTTAATAAAGGATTAACAGCTCAACACCCTTGATTTATATGAATTATTGATCTTGCACACAGCTTCAAAGAGTGTAACAACTGATTTTAAAGCCACTTTTAAAAGAAATATTGGTGCTTAACCCCTTGAGCATCAATGTGGTGTATAACACATTGCTTTACAATAGCTTGCACACCACTCTGTCCTCAGTGGGGGTTAAGCTACTATCTTTGCCAAAGTACAGGCTTGGGAGAGGTAAGTACTTAATGTTAGTTAAACAGAAACATAATTTATGACAATGGTTTCTAAATATATAAAGGTTATTTTAAGTAACAAATTTCCTTTAAATAATAGGCTCTTTGTGGTTTTTTAAATTTAAGGAAAATCCAGCAAGCAAAAATGCAGCCTTTTGTTCTACATCCAGAAAAACCTAAGAATTCCATATAGTGAAAAGTAGCAGGTGGAAGGACAGCTCCTGGGCTCCAGGCCAGAGATTGGATGCAGTCCAAAAAAACCTAAAAAGTTGCTGTGATCAGCTCTAGCAAAACTGTGCAGATAGACTTACTCTTTGAGACTTACTGTTTGATAAGGGACCCTACAGCATCCCAGAGGCTCTATTACAAAATCCCTGTGCTTTCTAGGTGAAAATATGCAACACTAAGGCAGCAGTCTCCAAGGCTAGTAATTGCTTGATGTATTGTATTTGGGACCTGCAAAGGTCACAATTTCAAGAAAGAAAATTGAAAGATACAAATAATTCCAAAGTAGTAGTAATGTGGACAGCATACTTAGTAATCATGTCAATTCAAAACATAGTGATGTTTATTTTTACTTACACAGGACTATATGCAGAAAGACAGGCGAGCAATCCTAGGTCAAACTGACTGCATCTTAGGGAATAAATAGAAATTCTTACTATTACTAGTAATTTAAATGCGGCTTTAACTCACTGAATGTCTGAGGACAATGTGTTGGAGACCTCTTTAATAGTCAAGAGGGGAGATGAACTAAGGATTGATAAACAAGTGATAAAGTGGAGATGACTCCAGTGAGATCACTTCTCCAGTTCCAATGTTATTCTATGGAGCCAATGCAACTTTCATTGGACATCTTTCTGCATAGGTTCTATAACAGAATAACATAGGGACTGGAGAAGTGATATCATTAGAGAAGTCATCTCCGCTTTATCACATCTTTATAACGCCTTAATGCATAACCCAAAGGTATTAAAAGACATTTAAACCAGTGAGAATTAGTATATTTCCACTATGGTACAATTGATGTAATCCAGAATTGCTCTTTTTTTTCTATATAGATACAGGCCACAGAATAGTGACTAGATTCCACAAGACTCGGGCAATAACTTTAAGTAAAGCTGATTACACAGAGTACTTTAAAATTTCTGGTATAATACGCACCTGTATATAATAGACAGGTATAAATTATACCCAAGATTTTAGAGTAAAACAAATGTGCCTATGTATAAAAGCACCCTTGTTTCCCCACACTACTGTAAAAAACATTTTTTTGTCAGATTCCCTCCCTTCACCCACCTCAATGCGCTCCCAGCTTTCCTGCCTTCCACTCACTCCCTGCAGGGGCATCTGGGATATCTGCATAGTGGACAAAACTCCGCTCCGCTCGAAGCTAGCCAATGGCTATGAGTCCTTTTGCACAGAGACTGCCCATATATAAAGGCACACTTAGTTCAAATCTCCTCACAGTGGAATGGGCATCGGCACGTAAGGTACAAAATGGGGGGTAGTGGTGCTGCTACTGATTTTCTTCACCACCCCCGCCACCGCAGCCATACACAACAGCAAAGAAATGAAAAAAGGGCATGGTATATTTATTCAACATATTTTGCAATTTCATAAATAATGGTGACAATTTGTTATCAACTTTGGGCATATTATAAACTATCAACCCACAAATATAAGCAATGTTTAACCTTTTGAGTCCCAGAAAGGCACGCAATGTATTTCTCTGCAATGATTTACGTACCCCTCTGGCACTCAAGGGGTTAAAGTATACATAGATGTGTGGGTTATTTGTATGGAATATTTATTAATATCGCTTCACTTTTTTACAGGTACATGACGAGAAGATGGAAGAAAGAATATGGACCAGAGGAAGAAAGAAGATAGAAGATGATCGACAGTAGATGACCAGGATGCTGAAGACTCCGCTGGACATCAGAATTAATGGTAAATGTTACTTTGCAGGGGCTGTTGCTTTGTACCTTAGTCAGGTTAACCCTATGAGTGCCAGTGGGGCAATTATACCCCTTATCCAACTATCCAAACCACCGCTTTTGGAGATCATATCTATGAAGAGATTTATGAATACCAATGATTTTGCTGTATTTGCATAACCATATACATAACCTCTCAATTCCCACAATTCACATCAGACCAGATTTTAAGACATTGACTAATACAACAGGTACTTGTTAATGATTTTCTATACATATATTAGTGATCAACTGCACAGTAGGATACAAACAGAGCAAATAAACACTTGAAGTCCCATTGTGCAAATGAATACCATCAAAAACATGGACAAAAATCCATGTTGGGGCTAAGAAGATGGAGGAGAATGTGAGACAGAATTGAACACACATATGCAAAACAGTCATTCCTTCTAAATTAAGAAACTTCTTAGGAGACGATGAAATCACCTAAAAATGCATTAAAAACATTAAAATGGGTGTTTCCATGCTGTCATTTAAACCTTCTGGACTGAGGTTGCATAAGGTAAAGATCCAGAATGAATCTCTAGTGATCAGTTTACTAAGTTTGATATTTTTATTGGATCCTCTGATTTGTTTTATTGGTAAGATTCTGATTGCATCCTGGTTTGACTCATGGTACATTGTACAATGTTTTCAAACCCCGTGCATCATAAAATTGTCACAGATATTCCTAATATGTTGGTTGAATCTGGTCCCAAGATGTTGAGAGGTGCGGCCTACATATTCTAAGCTACATTCACATGTTGTTAAATAGATCACAAATGTAAAATCACAATTCATAAAATCCTTAATGGAATATGTGTTTCCAGTGATTTTCAAATTCTTTAGGGTATTCTTTGACTATAAATTTATAAATTAATATATTGGATTCCCTATTGTAATCCTCCCTTTTAGTACGATTATGTCGGATTCTTCTGAATTTAATGTATGGGATGTTTTTGTGCCAACTGCTATAGTGCCTACTCTTGAAATTTAGATAACTCTTGGCGTCTACTTTCTTGAAAAATGTTTTTGAATTGATGCCATATCCTACTCTTCCTTCTAGAATGACATTCAAAAAATCAAAACAATTCAAATCATTACCTGTTTTCATTGTAAAATGTAAATCCAAAATATTATTGTTGATGTGTTTGAAAAATTAATTAACTGTTGAATTGAACATTCACCTTTCCATATTATTATGATATAGTCTATATATCTTTTATATAGGACCATGTTTGCACCCAGAGCTTTATTATTCCATGTATGCTGCTCCTCAAACCATCCAATGAAGAGGTTTGCATAGTTGGGTGCAAACCTGGTCACCATCGCTGTACCCTTCTTTTGTAAGAAGAACTTGCTATTGATTGAGAAACAATTATCTGTAAGAATGAATTGAATTGCCTGTAATAAAAATGAAATTTGTTTTGCAACCATTAAATCATTTTCCTTTAAGAAATATTCAACCTTTTTTAATCCAAAATTGTGTTTTATAGTATTATAAGTAGTATAATCATAACTACTGTTTGATGATTTTACATATATTTTTTATAATAATTTACAGATTTGTAATAAAAATTTTTTTTAATCAATCTTCCCCAGACTTATAATTTCTAATCAAACTGTCTGGTTGAGTTGTAACTTCCGTATTATGGATTTGAGTGATCCATTCAACCCCTTTGTACATCGACAAGAAGACTTTCGGGGATGGTTTAATAATTATCTCTGCGTGCCTTTATCCCAGATGTGGTAGAAGCAAATCTTTGAATACCTATTTGGATTAATTTGGAAGGGGGAGCAGTTTTGTTCGATTTGGAGTCCCGAGGAACATACATATGTAGACTGAGTGAAGACAGCCCTAAGTTCCCTCACAAGCATCTTCAGCTTGTCTGACTCAGTGTTAGTCAAAGAGTGACTCAAAAAGTGAGTTTTTCTATTTACGAATTAACTTTGGTTTCTACTATTACCAATAATTCTTTGTTTAGAAGACTATATTTTGAGAAGTGTTTCCATCCTTGTTAGACAAATTGGACTGTTTTCTGATTTTGATCCAATATATAGTATATATTCTGATAAGTGTCTTCATTCCCGATCTATGAATTGTATTGTTTCCTGATTTGCTGAATCAACACATGGTGTATACTCAGTCTTTATTGGTCGACATTGTTATATTTTTATATACAACAGATCACACTACATGTGCGTTTTCACATTTTTGCATGTAACCATCATATTGATCATTTGGAGATATCTACTTGAACATTTTTCCTGATTCTTGTATAGAACATTTGGTTGTGTGAGTATAAACACATTGTATGTATACACTTGTATTAACTATATTCACAATTGTGTTTTTAATTTGATTATTTGAATCAGTTTTGTAATTCAGATCTCACATATATATATATATATATATATATATATATATATATATATATACTTTAGTATTGTTTCGAGCTCTTTTGAGATTTTGCATAGTACTTCAACCTGTGGGTCATAAGTGACTACTACAAATTCGCCTGTGGCTCATCTAATGTTGTTTACCTCACCATGTCTGCGAAATAACCCCAAACAGGTATTTATGTAGGTGTGACAGGACAACCAAGTTTAACACTTTGAACTGTGACTTGAACCATGACAAGGAATTTATGCCACATAATGCCACACAATAAACATATTCTGAACTCTTTGGGTGCCAGATGGCTGCACAGCTTATTGTAAATGATGGGCTGTACACCCCTCTGGTGCTTGGAGGGTTAACCTCCCTTAAGAGTGCAACAGAAAATGCTACTTATTCTCATAAGTCCAGTGTGAACAACAAAAGAGACACCCCCAGTTGGTCAACATTTTTGCAAAACTGATGACAGCATTAAAGATCTCAAAGTAACTGTACTGATGGGAAGTTTTAGGACACAGAAGGATAAAAAGATCTTGGAATATAAATTGATAACCAAGATTAACACCCTGAACTGTGGCTTGAATCATGCCAACAAATTATCCCAGGAGATAAAGATATTTTGGGCCCTTTGGCTGCGAATGGGCTGCACAGCTCATTGCAAGCAATGGGTTGTGCATCCCTCTGGTGCATGGCGGGTTAACCCATACATTCTATAGACTTAGACATCTCTGGCTATAAACTAAAATTCACTGGAGCATCAAAAATGTAAGAAATATACACATTTACAAAAGAGACTCTGCTGGAGCCTAACTAATGAGTTATAGACATTACTGATAAGAATATTAATTGGCACTGGAATTTAAGTGTTTAACCTGTTATATATTGTGTATTTAACCTTCATTTTTATTGTGCCTGAAGAAAAGACCAAGTGCCTTGAAAACTTGCATTCTAGAGTCACTCAATTAGCAAATAAAGATATAATTTATATATATATTACTCTACTTGCCTCCTGCTGACTAGTGCACATCCAGCTTGACAGCCATTTACAGTGTTCATGTTACCAGGTTCTCCATGTGTGGGAAATAAGTCTTGAGAGCTATGTGATAGAGAAAAGGGGAAATATTGAGTGATATGTAAGTTAAAAGGGTTACACTACAGAGAGAACTGTGAATTGAATAACTTATTTTAAGAGCATTCCCACTGCAGGGAGTGAAAGGATACATACTCTCTGAGTTGGCTTTTCAGAACTGCACCAAAGGAGCTCACAAAGACATACATGTCTGCAAAGCAAAATAGATGTTCAGCAAGCGTAAAACTATTTTATCTTTCTTCAGGAAGGTAGAAAAGCTTTGAATATGTTTTGGGTTTCAATCTGTACCTAGTTACAGATATGAACATCAGTCTAGATTTTTTGAGTCAAGTATACCATACTTACTAGTCAATGATCAAGACATCCACAGCTCAACTGCTACAGATATCTTCAAGAACAATTCAAGTAGCCTGGTGTGACCTTTTTAATCTTTTACTCCCTAGGGCCAGAATAAGAAGGTGGAGCTATAGAAACATTGGCTAATATGTTTCTAGGACTTGTGACATTTAGTTCTGCCAGATGGACTAATGAAGGACAATTAAACTGTCTAGCCTAGTGATATGGCATTCCTAAGATTCCAGCCTCTAAAGTGAAGATGATGGAGGTTATTATCAAGATCTGTAGTATCACTGGTGGGACTCCATTTCAATTGTTAAATCCATGGCATCATAAATGTGGCTCCATTTCAGTTGTGAACTATGTGGTAGTAGCACCTTTACAACTGTAAGCTCTGTCGTATTACTAGTGTAGCTCAATTCATTTATAAGCTCTGTGGTATCACTAGTGAAGCATTATTTCAACTGTATGCTCCAATGAATCACTAGTGTGGCACCATTTCAATTGTAAACTTTGTGAAATAACTAGTTTATCTCCATTTTACTTACACTTCAGTTGTAAGCTTTGTGATATCAATAATGTGGCTCAATTTCATTTGTAAGCTCTGTGGAATCAAAAATGTATCTCCATTTCAGTTGCAAGCTCTGTGGTATTAATAGTGTAGCTCCATTTCAATTGTAAGCTCTGTGGTATCAACTGTGTAGCTTAATTTCAATTGTAAGCCCTTTGATGCTATTTGTGCCTATGGGTATCTGAGACTTAACTTCTGACATAGACTCTAGGAACTACCCTGATTTTGTCTTTGCCCCCCATCCCTGATATCCATGCTCTGGAAGTCTGGTAGCTTGTAAACTTTAAGATTTGCAGCTGTTTGCTTAACCATGTATTACAGTTAAGGAACCCTGACTACATCTTTGCAATTTTTATTTTCTTCCTGAGATTAATCCCTTTGCTACCTATAAAAATTGCCAAGGACCAGACAAACCTCCAGGAGTAGCTGGAATGCCTATTTTTCAAGAGGATTGTAGTTCTAGTTAGTGAATTTCTAGTAATCTAGATTGGTGAAAGAGACCTGGAGTTGAAGAGGAGAGAAATCTTTGTTTGGTGGTAGAATATATTTGGCCAGAAGAGGAATTGCTTGCTGTTGCAATAGGGTAAGAGGGGCTGCCTGTAATAATTACCATTGGTAAGGTAGGATAAGGTAAGGACTTTTGAACTGAATGAAGAATAAATTACTGGTATCTAGTATTTTAGTATTTAATTTGCTAACTTGGAGAAGGAGAGTTCTAATCGTAATGTACAATATGTGGGAGAAGGACATCATCATCTGAAACTGAAACACTTCAGGGGTGCTATTTATTAATGTGGGAGCAATATAAGAGAAAGTCTCCAGCATGATAAACTCTCCAGTTCCTATGTTATTCTTTTGAAGCCTACATATAAAGCTATCTCCAACTTGAAAGAGCTAAATGCATAGGCTCCATAAAATAACATAGGAATCAGAGAGTTTATCATTTGGGATGGGTGAAACTTTTTTTTTCCAAAGAGAAACCAGCAAGAGGGACAAGCATGTATTGAGATGTAGTGGATTCTGACAAATCACCTGCTGTTGTGTACTTTATCCTTCACTGCAAGTTACTGACTTTAAAGCTAACACGCTTATCCTGCACTGTACCATATAAATTAACACGGCAGTCCTTGGGAGAGAAAGAGAAAGCTTCTGAAATTTTACACTAGCTACCAGTGTAGAGGCAGACAGGGAAAGAGGGGAAGGTGAAATTGCTTTTGGTTGCAGGGAGTGTGGAGTGATTTGTAGACTGTGACAATGACAGTGACAGTTAAAAACAGACAGAGACAGTTAAAACATGACTCGACTGATGGTTGACAGACCTTACTGAGATCTTACTGAGCTGAGACTGAGTCACAGTGATAGTAACAAGAGACAGAGACATATATCATACATATTTTGGATAGAAAACAGACAGAACATCACTTCACACACTAACAGCTTATCACGGTGCCCATGTTCCTGCTCTGACGTTGTTATTTTGCCTAACTTCAATGCTGCCCTCTTATTGGCCTTACATCCTTGCTCCACCCGGGGCTTGCCTTTATATATCCTGTCATGTCTATTCCAAGGCGCCCTTTCGTGGTATATCTGATCCTGACGTTTGTTACTGTGTTGCTGTTATCGTGTATGACCTGGCCTGCCTGATGACGTTCCTGTGCTTCCTGTGTACTGCTCCATTACCGACTGATCTGGCTGAGAACCCGCTCCGTTTGCTGAACTGATCTGGCTGAGAACCCGCAACGTTGCTGAACTGATCTGGCTGAGAACCCGCTCCGTTACTGACTGGTCTGGCTGAGAACCCGCTCCGTTGCTGTACAGATCTGGCTGAGAACCCTCTCCGTTGCTAACCTGTCTGGCTATTTAGCCGTTCCATTGCTCCTGACCAGTCTGTGCTTCCGTTACGTTTGTAACCTTTCCTGGCTGAGCCTTTGTCCCGTTGCCATCCGTGCATGGCTGTGTTTCCTCTGTTGTCCTAGTCTGGCCAGCATTACAAATGACGGATTCCAGTTGCCTTGTTGTGGTGCTCCGCGTGGCGCTATTCTTATCTTGTCGATTGTAGGCGTAGCATTCGTGCTATAGCCACTTACTCTAACCGCCCGTGGTGGTGTGCACACGCGAAGTTCCGGTACAGTACTATCAAGTGCTGACTGAGTTACTCAGATCTATCTGTGTCTTACTCTGCGCTATTGTTGGGCTCACTCTCTGTGAGAGTTCCTGTATACCTATGGGCGTGTCAAAACTGAAAGCAGACCGTAGCCTGCAGGGAAGGGAGTGCTGGCGAGCGGCGATGGAGAGCGGTGCTAGGGTCTCGTTGGCTGTTGGTAGAAGGCTGAAGAAATCTAGACTGGGACCCCCTAACGACAGCGTAAGCTCGCCTGCAGGGGGGAGTGAAGGCTAGGGTGCGAGGGTTAGCGTACGAAGCTAGGGTACACGGGCCAATCTGGGCGTAACTCCCCAATTGAAGGGATGGAGGGAAACTTGGGACAGGAATAGCCCCGTAGGGGTGAGGAACTGAGAGATAGAGGGTTGGTCTAAAGCAATGCCAGGGTCATACACGGACGGACTAAGACAGACCTAATCAGCAGACTAGAGAATAGTAAGTTCCGGAGCCAATGGTCATTCACAGGTGGTCCAGCACGGCAGAATCGGCAGGCAAAAGAGTAGTGAGTTCTGGAGCCAATGGTCATTCACAGGTGGTCCAGCAGGGCAGAATCGGCAGGCAAAAGAGTAGTGAGTTCCGGAGCCAATGGTCATTCACAGGTGGGCTAGCAGGGTAGAATCGGCAGGCAAAAGAGTAGTGAAATCCAGAGCCAAGGGTCATTCACAGGAAGTCTAGGCAGAAAGGAACACAAGGGTTAACTGGATACTGGACCCAAGGACTGAAGTACTGGGCAGGTAGGAACAGCGGGCAAGGAACAGGATAGGAGCAACAGTAGAGCCTGGGACCAGGTCAACGCTCCCTGGGAACACTGTGAAAGTGCACCGATAGCTGGGAAACGCTGCTAGATATAGAGTATGATGCCGTGACGTCATCGGGGAAGGACGCGGCGAACCCGGAAGCAAGCGCGAGCTCGAGAGGAGAGGGACAGACTACTAACCCGGATGCCGCATGAGAGCAGAAACAAGGCGGCCGGGAGGCGGAAAGGTGACAGGGCGTCTCCAGTTAACTTGTTCAGTGCCTAGACTGTCTAGACAGTCCTTGTGCTCCTTCGCTGTTGCAGTGCCTGGGCTAGGGCCAGCACTTGCGTTACCACACACTCGGTAGTGTGTGGAGACACTGAGCTCTATTCCTTGTCTAGTGGCCTCTGGGCCTAGGGCCAGCAATTGCGGTTATCGCACTGTCGTGTGAGGGGACACTTGTGGCCTTCCAGTTGTCTACCTATGATCCACCCCTAGCGTTCTAGGGTTACCATCTGTAAGTAGTGGCCTCGGTCACCCTGGGACCCCTGTCCCTTGGTCAGTGTTGCTTCGCTGCCTATTTGGGGTCTGTGCCACCCAGGCATATGGGTCTCGTGCCAAGTACCATCTCCAGGACTTCCTGTCATCCTCTGTCCTGTGACAGTCCTGGGTCCAGTAGCCTGATCTTACCTAGTCCTCTAGGGGAAGGTTGCCTGCCTTAGGTACCTCCCGTTTCCTGCTTCCTATCTCAGTCATTCTGATTACAATCATTGCCTCATTGACTACTATATATTGTTGTTTTGTATTGTGGGCCTGCAGCCTTATTCCCTGTATGCACTTTACTCAGTAAAGTCATTTTTAACCTTACTGGTCTGTCTGAGTGTTCATCAAAAACCGTGACAGTACGAAAGGGCCAATGACCTCAGACAAGTCCGGTGAAGGTAGTTTGGTCAATATCCATTGGAGAATGGATATGTATGAGCAACGTCTTGATCAACTGGCAGTGCAGACTATGCTGGAGCGGACCGCACACTTGGACAGACCTGTTCCATCCTCAGTGGCCACCCCAGTTCAGGCACCGACAGTTCAAAACTCGAATGTCAATATGCAGTATAAAGGGCTATCTGCTACGGCACCATTACCGTTAAGATATGATGGAGAACCTACTCTTTGCAGGGGTTTCCTCAATCAGCTGGAAATATTTCTTGAACTTGCACCTCAAGCTTTCCCTACGGAAAGAAGTAAGATTGGCTTTATGATCTCGCTGTTGACTGGCAGGGCTTTAGTCTGGGCTAATCCGATCTGGGAAACGGCTAAGCCCATTACTACCAATTTTGGTGATTTCGTGAGGGCCTTTCGTAGTTTGTTTGAAATCCCTGGGACCAATATCTCGGCAGCCAAACAAATTATGAATATCCGACAGGGCAACCGTACTATTGCAGATTACTCCATCGAATTTCGTACCTTGGCAGCCGAGTTGGGATGGAATGAGGCTCTGATAGCTGCATTTGCTCAAGGCCTAAATGACTGTATTAAAGATGAGATTGCGGCCCAGGAATTACCTGAATCTCTGGACAAGTTAATTGAATTTCTTAATTTGATTGATACTCGGATCAGGGAACGTACACAAAATAGGGACCCCAAACCGAGGTCTCCTACAGGGCAGTGGCACAAAAACATTCTCCCACCCTTGCCTCCCTCTCCTCCCACGCCTCCTGGTCATGTCGAAACTGCTGAACCTATGCAGGTGGGTTTACAAGATTAAAGAAGGAAGAACGGTCATTTTGCCGTAAGAATGGCCTGCGCAATTGTCCGACTTGGCCAGGAAATGCAGGCACCTAGGTTTCCTTAGGGGACAGGTCCTAGGTGGTGTTCAGCAGTCCCCAGAGGTTTATTTCCTCTCCCAACTTATCCGTTACGGTATCTGTGCTGATAGATTCTGGAGCAACGGGATATTTTATGGCTCAAGAGTTTGCTGCATTACATAATATCCCGCTGGTTGTGCTGGACAACCCTATGCAAATTGAGGCCATTGATGGGCGACCTTTGGTACCTCCCCAGGTCACCCACGAGACATGTCCGCTCTCCATGCAGACTGGAGCATTACATTTCGAAACCCTGTCATTTCAAATTATCCAGTCACCACATTATGTGGTCATTCTGGGGTTCCCATGATTGCGGACACATAACCCCAGAACTGATTGGGGCTCCTGCGAGATTGTGGCCTGGTCTGAGTGCTGTATGGATAATTGCCTATGCCAACCTACTAGAATTTTGTGTACCTCTCCCTCCCTACCGCCTGAATACCAGTCTTTCAGCGATGTTTTCAGTAAGGGAGAGGCTAGCACGTTGCCACCTCACAGGGCATATGACTGTGCCATTGGTATTGCACCTGGTACTGTTCCTCCTAGGGGCAGAACGTATCCGCTCGCTTGTGAAGAGAATTTGGCCATGGAGGAATATATCTCTGATGCCTTGGAACGTGGCATCATTCGCAGATCATCCTCGCCCGTGGGGTCTGGATTTTTTTTTGTAAAAAAGAAATCTGGTGAACTAAGGCCATGTATTGATTTTAGAGGCCTCAATACGTTAATGGTCAAAAGTGCCTACCCGATTCCACTCATCACCGAGTTGTTTGACCATCTTAAAGGCGCGACCATCTTCACCAAATTGGATTAGAGAGCGGCATATAATCTCATTCGCATCAAAGAAGGTGATGTGTGGAAAACCGCTTTCAATGCTTGCATTGGACACTACGAATACCTGGTAATGCCATTCGGATTGTGCAATGCCCCAGCAGTATATCAAGAACTAATTAATGATGTTCTCTGTGATTTGTTGCAGTCCTGTGCAGTAGTCTACTTAGACGATATTTTAATTTATTCTCCTGATTTGGAAGCACATCGTATTCACGTAGCCACAGTACTTCAGATGCTAAGGGAGAATAAATTGTTTTGTAAACTCGACAAATGTGAGTTTCATAGAACCATGGTACCCTTCCTTGGATATGTCATTTCAAAACAGGGCATTTCCATGGACAAAGAAAAATTGTCGGCTGTGCTACATTGGCCACGTCCCAAGGGCCTCAAAGCCATTCAAAGACTTCTTGGCTTTGCCAATTATTATCGTAAATTTATCTGTGATTTTTCAAGAATTGTCAAACCCCTCACAGATCTGACACATAAGGGGGCCAAGGCTTCGGAGTGGTGTAAGGTAGCTGAGGAGGCCTTCGAGGCACTTAAAGCTGCTTTTGCTTCTGCACCAGTCCTGTCTCATCTCAAAGCTGCACTACCTTATATACTGGAGGTAGATGCGTCTGACACTGGTGTGGGGGCTGTACTTTCTCAGAGGTCTGGTCCTGGGCAACCACTCAAGCCGTGTGGATTCTTTTCCAGAAAGCTGACTAAGGCGCAATCAGTATATGAGATCGGTGATCATGAACTGTTGGCCATTATAATTGCTTTACATGAATCGTGTCACTTGTTGGAGGGCACCAGGGCACCGATTCTAATTTTGACCGATCACAAGAATTTATTGTGCTTATCAGAGGCTAAGAGACTGTCTCCGAGACAAGCCAGATGGGCTCTCTTCCTCTCTCGCTTTAATTTCATTGTTTCCTATTTGTCCGGTTCTAAAAATATACAAGCAGATGCGGTGTCCAGGCAGCATGGTCCTGAATTGGAGTCTGAGGAGCAGCCAGTACCTATCATTCCCCAAGAACGCATCCTTGCTACCTTGCGGACTAGCATCACATCTCCTCTGGGCCAGGAGATCTTGGCAACACAAGCTGAATCTCCCCCAGAAAAGCCCATGGGCAAATGTTTTGTGGAGGAACTTTTTCAGGCTAGACTCCTTGAGACATACCACGCTTTACGAGCAGCAGGTCATGTGGGCAGATATCAATTAATTTGGTCATTGTCTAGTATTTTCTGGTGGCCAACACTGAGGGCTGATTGCGCTGACTTTACTGCCGCTTGTGCTGTGTGTGCTCGTTCTAAATCACCCAGACATCTGCCAGTGGGCCTTTTGCAGCCCGTTCCTAACGGCGATCATCCATGGTCACATGTGTCACTTGATTTTCAGGGTGAATTGCCCACCTTGAAGGGCTACACGTATATCTTAATGGTTGTAGACAGATTTCTGCCCCTGTCTGGTCTGCCTTCTGCGAAAGAGTTGGCGGTAGTATTCGCCCGAGAGGTATTCAGACTCCATGGAGTACCTCAGGTGTTGGTATCAGACTGGGGCAGTCAGTTTATTTCCAGATTTTTGAGGGCATTCTGCGGTCAAATGGGCATCCAATTGTCTTATTCATCTGCATACCACCCATAGACTAATGGAGCTGCTGAACCCTCTAATCAGGGGCTCAAACAATTTATCGGTTGCTTTGTATCCAACCATCATGATGTTACCGTAGGCAGAGTTCACGAGAAACTGTGCTATTAATAATTCATCCAGAAGCTCTCCATTTCTTGTCAATTATGGGTACCAACCTTCCTTGCTTCCGGATGCATTTTAGGCACAACAGATGCCAGCCCTTGATGAACACCTCAGACAGCTTCGCTCCACGTGGGCACAAGTGCAGACCTCACTACGTGAGTCCTTCCAATGTTACAGGCGTCATGCCAACAACAGGAGGTTGCTGGCTCCTGTGTTCCAGGTTGGGGACCGTGTGTGGCTTTCCTCTAGAAATTTGAATTTGCAAACTCCTTGTCACAAATTTGCCCCACATTTTGTTGGCCCATTCAAAGTCATCCGGCGGGACAATCCTGTTTCCTATGCATTGGAACTTCCCGCAAACATGCGGATTCACAATGTCTTCCATGTATCTCTACTCAAACCTCTTGTATGTAACCGCTATACCTCTGCTCCGGTGGTACCGGGAAGGTTACGCATTCAAAACCACAATGAGTATGAAGGCCAAAGCATTGTAGACTCACGCAGGATGCGTGGGCAACTCCAGTACCTGGTTCACTGGAAAGGCTACAGTCCAGAGGAACGTTCATAGGTCAAGCTTGCTGATATTCATGCACCAGTTTTGTTGCATGAGTTCCATGCCAAGTTTCACTCTAAGCCTGGTCCTCATCCACGGGGAGGGAGTCGTTGAGAGGGGGTACTATCACGGTGCCCATGTTCCTGATCTGACGGCGACATTGTTATTTTGCCTAATTTTAATGCTGTCCTCTTATTGGCCTGACATCCTTGCGCCACCCAGAGCTTGCCTTTATATATCCTGTCATGTCTATTCCAAGGCGCCCTTTCGTAGTGTTTCTGATCCTGACGTTTGTTACTGTGTTGCTGTCATCGTGTATGACCCGGCCTGCCTGATGACGTTCCTGTGCTTCCTGTGTACTGCTCCGTTACCGACTGATCTGGCTGAGAACCCGCTCCGTTGCTGTACTGATCTGGCTGAGAACCCGCTCCATTGCTGAACTGATCTGGCTGAGGACCCGCTCCGTTACCGACTGATCTGGCTGAGAACCCACTCCGTTGCTGAACTTATCTGGCTGAGAACCCGCTCCGTTGCTGAACTGATCTGGCTGAGTACCCGCTCCGTTACCGACTGATCTGGCTGAGAATCCGCTCCGTTGCTGAACTGATCTGGCTGAGAACCCGCTCCGTTGCTGAATTGATCTGGCTGAGAACCCGCTCCATTACCGACTGGTCTGGCTGAGAACCCTCTCCGTTGCTGTACTGATCTGTCTGAGAACACTCTCCGTTGCTAACCTGTCTGGCTATTTAGCCTTTCTGTTGCTCCTGACCAGTCTGTGCTTCAGTTAAGTTTGTGACCTTTCCTGGCTGAGCCTTTGTCCCGTTGCCATCCATGCATGGCTGTGTTTCCTCTGTTGTCCTAGTCTGGCCAGCATTACAAATGATGGATTCCAGTTGCCTTGTTGTGGTGCTCCGCATGGCGCTATTCTTATCTTGTCAACCATAGGTGTAGCATTCGTGCTATAGCCACTTACTCTAACCGCCCGTGGCGGTGTGCACACGCGAAGTACCGGTACAGTGCTATCAAGTGCTGACTGAGTTACTCAGATCTATCTGTGTCTTCCTCTGCGCTATTGCTGGGCTCACTCCCCGTGGGAGTTCCTGTATACCTCTGGGCATCTCCAGTTAACTCGTTCAGTGCCTAGACTGTCTAGACAGTCCTTGTGCTCCTTCACTGTTGCAGTGCCTGGGCTAGGGCCAGCACTTGCGTTACAACATACTCGGTAGTGTGTGGAGACACTGAGCTCTATTCCTTGTCTAGTGGCCTCTGGGCCTAGGGCCAGCAATTGCGGTTATCGCACTGTCGTGTGAGGGGACACTTGTGGCCTTCCAGTTGTCTGTCTATGATCCACCCCTAGGGTTCTAGGGTTTACCATCTATAAGTAGTGGCCTCGGTCACCCTGGGACCCCTGTCCCTTGGTCAGTGTTGCCTTGCTGCCTATTTGGGTTCTGTGCCACCCAGGCATCTGGGTCTCGTGCCAAGTACCATCTCCAGGACTTCCTGCCATTCTCTGTCCTGTGTCAGTCCTGGGTCCAGTAGCCTGATCTTACCTAGTCCTTTAGGGGAAGGTTGCCTGCCTTAGGTACCTCCCGTTTCCTGCCTCCTATCTCAGTCATTCTGATTACAATCATTGCCTCATTGACTACTATATATTGTTGTTTTGTATTGTGGGCCTGCAGCCTTATTCCCTGTATGCACTTTACTCAGTAAAGTCATTTTTAACCTTACTGGTCTGTCTGAGTGTTCATCAAAAACCGTGACACAGCTCTGTTTTGTATTTTACAGTAAAAACCAACACTACTATCGTATGTCTGCCAATTCTGCTCGGAACAGATGTAAGGAGGAAGGACTAGATGTGCATGGATGTGTTGGTGGTAGTAAAGCTGTACTAAAAGAATAGACTCTAGCAATATTTTCTGCAACTTGTGTAATAAATAATGATAATGAACTTCCTCTTCCTCAGGAGCATGTTTGTGAAAGTGACAAGAAAAGTTCCACTAAACTAAAAGTTGTACTAAACCTGTTATACTAAAATCAAGACAAGTTACATTCTAGTGTTGTTACCATAGCGAATTTAGCAGTGTCCAGTCTCTGCCTCAGACAGTTCCAATAACACCACACATCACACCAGTGGTCAAGGTTCTAAAAATCCTCTAAGGGTAAAAGTAAAAAAACAAACAAAAAAAAAATTTCAGACTTAAACCTAATAATATGAAAGTATGGAGAGGAAGTAGATGATGCTGATGATCGAGTTATTGATGATGATGTTGGTTAGAAAATGTGCTTTTATACTTTTCCCCTTCTTCTAATGACAAAATAGTTGAAAGTAGAGAAATAATGATAGAAAACACAAAAAAGCTGCATCTGAAAGGAAAAGGACCAGTCTTCACTACTGAAAAGAGACACAATATGCCTATTTATAAAAATTTGAAGAGATCAACTAGAAAGTCTGCAGAAGTAAAGATGCCTAACCAATCATCATATTGATAATCATCAGTGTGACCACTTTAAATTCTAATTCCCACCCATTCACACTCACTACTATTGACTAAGCAGCAGCACAGGTCAAAATCTACAACCCTAGCAACGAGTGCTTTTGCTGTTGTTCAAAGTGCTTCTCTGTTGCCGCCTACTGCTAGTACTATTACAACATCTAGCCCCTGTACTAGTAGTCCATTAGGAACCCCCTCAGTCTATGAAATCTCAGTTATGGAGATACTTGATTCACAATTCAAAAGATACATTTTCTTTGCCAGTGGGTAACCAATGCCCCATCATCAGCTTATAACGAATGTTTCTACCAGACTGTTAACAATTTATTCTAGGCTTATGTTGCTGACAGACTCAGCCTGATAACAATTTTTAAAGGCATATGTATATTTTCCTAGGGCTCACCCTGCTGACAATTTGTTTTCAAGGCTTATGCTGGTGTAAGATTTAACCTGCTATTAACTTTTAACTGTAGATTCATGCAGTTCAGTCCTCAGCAATACATCAATAATATTGCAGAGGGAATTGTTACTGCCGTAGAGAGCATAAGTGGAAATTGGGCAGAAACTGGCAAAATGTTAAAGGGAATTTCATTGGTTGTAGGTGAAAAAAAAGGTGTAAATTTGATATATACACTAGTTTAAAAGCCCGTGTACATGGGCCACAGTACCACTCAGCAGCCTCCGCTGGTGCTCGGAGTCTCTCTGTTCACTGCCCACGCTGCAGCCATGCGCAGTACTGAGTGCCTGAACACGCCGCTTCTGTTCCAGATTCAGAGTGCCCCGCTCTGTATCAGTCACAACGCATTTGGGCACTCTGTACTGCACATGACTGCAACACGGGCAGTCTCTACTGCTCATGAGGGCATCTGACAAACATCCTAGCAAATTCTTTTATAGGATATATTCTACACATGGAAATGTATGCATAAAAGTGGAAAATGTATATTCATCTAAAATTCTCCACATAAAACCTGGACCTTTTGCCCATCTCTAAATATCACTCAGGTGGGGGAATTATATCACCTCTATCATTGCATATCTTTCCCTGGTAGTTAATGAATAGAACTTAAAGGACACAGTGGAGGGGGGGAAATGATAGAAGAATTAAATGCAGGATGGAAGCATTTTTCAGAAAAAAAGTATTACTACAAAAAGAGAACAAATCTAAAATTGGTAGGTAGGTAATATTGCTACAAAGAGGATGAAACATGAATAGCCACTCAGTGGGAGTAGCTACAGTAAAGTAATATAAAGGCCTTTGGGACATACATAATGCTGTTCTGATGAATAAATAAGTAGGTTAGGAGAAGGACAGCATAGAAGGGCCAACTGCTTCTAAAGTGGGCTCCGTATCTCAAATTCTACTGGGCATATGTATAAAGACAATAGTGGAGCTATTCTGAGTAAGAAAAATAAAACAAATTCCAAAATTACAATAAAAAAGAAAATCTATAGCATTCAGAGGGTAAAATGTGCCATTTAAATTGATGTGCATTTTTATTTGTTCACTGGTAGAATTGCTGTTTTTCTTTCTATGTTAGTATGTATGTATCTGTCTGTTAATGACTCTACAGATATTTAAGCAGTTTTCTATGTGAGGAAGCCAAGAAAAAAAGATAATGCTTATGGTGCACAATTAAAAATCTACATTACAATGAACATACTGAATTTTGAATTCAGAAAACTGTGTTCAATATATATACCTATTTCATTAATAAAAAATCTAACAATTAAACAAAGAGATTGGAAAAATCCTAGAGATGTATTATTGTAAATCGTAACAGCACCATCTGCTTGATGTTGCTTTATATTACACTGTTCAACTAACTCAAATGTTTCCTGTCATCTTTTTTACACAGGTTCAAATGAGGTCGGTCTGGTCAGAAAGATATACTGTAAATGAGCAGATCATAGCGTTATATCCACGTGTATGCTAGAAATGTCTCCAGTGCATTGCTTCACAATGTATTCTAGACATCTGTAATACTGAAGACAATAAAAAAATAAAATACAAATATAATGCCATTTTTAACTCCTTGGATGTTAGTAATGTCTATAGAACCCTGTCATTGATGATCTATATATTATTCAGGGGAGTAGTCCAAACTAACACCTCCTAATAATAAACCCCCACTTAACTTATTACATTCTAATGGCATTCAGTCCTGGATGTCATGTTTGAGGATGTAAGCATGACAGTTGCTAGCAGGTTTTTCAGGCTGACAGCGTGCACAAGTCTACTTAACACTTTAAGGACCAGAGGGGAGTGCAGTGGTTAATATTACCATGTTCAAGCAGCCTAGTTTGAGGACCCGTGGTCTTGATAGCAGCTGTCATGTCCACCTCCATGGACATGGCATTGAGGCGTTGAACCCACACTAAAGAGAAATATATATATATAGTCATTTATAAATAAAATTTACATTTGCACACATGATCAGTCCTTATTTAAAACAATATATTTATTTGACCCTATAAGAAAAACACAATCAGTATACACTCTGATTAAAGAGCAAAATGAGTGATAGTCAAAAATTAGAACAGCTCAAGTTTACAGTACTTCTCATTTAATTAAAGGCCTAGTTACTAGTGTTGAGCGAGCACCCCGATGCTCGGGTGCTCGGGTGCTCTGACCGAGCACCCCCTGAGGCTCGAGTGCTCGGCCGAGCACCCGAGCCCCATTGAATAGAATGGGGCGACACGAGCATTACACCAGGCACCCCCTGCTCTGATGAGGGGAGGGTGCCTGGTCAATGCCCCCCTTCATCTCCGCAATGTCCCCCTTCATCTCCGCAATGTCCCCCTTCATCTCCTCTATGCCCCTCTTCCACAATGTCCCCCTTCATCTCCGCTATGCCCCTCTTCCACAATGTCCCCCTTCATGTCCTCTATGGCATAGGAGATGAAGGGGGACATTGTGGAAGAGGGGCATAGCGGAGATGAAGGGGGACATTGTGGAAGAGGGGCATAGAGGAGATGAAGGGGGACATTGTGGAAGAGGGGCATAGTGGAGATGAAGGGGGACATTGTGGAAGAGGGGCATAGACTCTATGCCCCTCTTCCACAATGTCCCCCTTCATCTCCTCTATGCCCCTCTTCCACAATGTCCCCCTTCATCTCCACACTGTCCCCCTTCATCTCTGCAATGCCCCCGTACCTCCAGTCCCTGGTGGTCCAGCGGAGCGTCTTCAGATCTGTGCCTCCTCCGGCACAGATCCCCGCCACCCGAACATGGCGGGCGAGCACATGGCGGTACTCGACGAGTACCGCCATGTGCCGAGCAGAGCGATGCTCGAGCCGATCCGAGCATCGGCCGAGCACGCTCGCTCAACACTACTAGTTACCTTGTTGCTCCGATTTTGTTCTTAATGTAAACCAATTGTGATCCAGGGGGCCTCCAATGGGCAACCACATGGGAGTGGTCAGCTGTGATAATTCTATTCTATACACCTGACTAGCAGGGTCCTATTCTACCTACTGTTTTCTGATTCACCCAGTTTGCATGGGTGCGAATCGTAATAAAATGGCAAAAAACATTTTTAACCAGTGTATCCTAGAAACTTTAAATTTTTCATGTTCATAAAGGTGAAAATACTCCAGTACTTAAAGGGTTAAGATATGAAAAAATGTAATATGTGCTCAGGAGCTCCCACATTGATTGAACCCCTTCACAGTATGTGTATGTTAAAATATATACTTTTTTTGATGTCTGAGGTCCAACGATATCTATGACATCCTGCCCTGTCTAACCCCACATTTCAGCCAATGTGAGTATGGGAGGCAATTTGAACAGAGATTGGCCATATAAAAGCCAATCTCTGTTCAGATTTCCCTAACACTGGCTCTGGCAATGGCCCAAGCAGAACTGCTATGAGGTGTATTTTTTCTTTCTCTCGTACTAATGGTAGCTGTAGTGGAGGAAGCAGTGGTAATAAATGGAGTAATATTATTTCATTTATTTCTATTTTCTATTAGACTTGAAGAACATTTAAAGAAGAGGATTTAAAGAAGAAGAATAAATATTCAAAGAAGAAGAAAGAAGTCCTATATAAGAAGATAGAAGACTTGAAGAAGAAGACAGCGGAAGACAAGGGTTAAGAAGACAATGCTGGACCACCAACTTCAAAGTAAGTGTTTATTGTTAAAGCTGCGGGGTATGGGCAATGGGATAGTGTTAGGGCTAGTGTTTTTTAACTTTATTATTAAAGTTAGTTACAATGTGGGGCCAGGGAGGTACGTTTAGGCTTAGTGTTTAGAAGGGTAGGGGGGGGTGACTGTGGTACTAGCTCATGGTCGATGTTTGATACCATGCCAAACATCAAGCGTTGGCTAGCTTCCTTTGATGTTCTCATTAATAATGCTCATTGCAGTGGATGGTGGCCAAGCAATAGAATTCTAACTGTACAAATATGTGTGTACCACCTGGAACTCCTTTTGCCCATAACAACGGACTTATCAGCTGTAATTGTATAGAGCCCTAGAATCTGTACAGCTTGGAAGAGAGAAGAAAGTGAGCAGATATGATAAAAACATTCAAATACATAAAGGGATTCAACAAAGTACAAGAAGGAAGTACATTTCAAAGGAATATAAATGGTAGGTTAAGAATTCATAGTCTAAAAATAGAGGGATGGGGGCTTAGGTGTAATATAAGAAAATTTACTTCATTAGAGGGTAGTGGATCAGTGGAACAGTATAATAGCAGAAGTGGTAGAGTTTAATACAGTGAGTGAATTCAAGCTTGCACTGGGTAGTCTATAACAGTGGGTCTCAACCTATGCCCTCAGTGGCTACTAACAGACCAGGATTAGAGAATTTCCTTTTAAGAGCAAAGGTGAGTTAATCAATATGACTGAGCCTCTGATCAACACACTTGTATTCTAGCAGGGAAATTCCTAAGTCCTGGCCTGTTAGTGGCCACTGAGGGCACGGGTTGAGAACCTCTGGTCTATAAGGCTATTAAAGATGGCAGTCAACTCATCTGTTGCCGAGGCAGCTAGGTCACTGAGATCTGGAAACAGAAGGGTTAAGTGGGGGGTGGGATATATGAAAGGGCACTCTCAGACTTGGGGGGGTCAAGCAGGGCTGTCGTTTCCCCTGGTTTCCCATGCCTGATCCAGCCCAAGGAAGCATTCAAACTCTGTCTTCTTTCCTTTTGCTTCCTAGACTTGTTTTGGGGTTGTTTTTGAGCTTTGTTCAGCTCTTAAATAAAATATACAATTCTGTAATCAAATTTTGACCCTTCATTTGAATGTGATTATGGCATTGACAATCTAGAAATATTTGCTTAATCAGAATATAGATATTGAGCAAATATTTATGTTAGGAATGGAACCTTTGCCTAATACAAATGAGATAGGCATTCCACCTGCCCTACCCAAAATACAATGGGGAGGTCAGCTGGGGTGTGGGTATTGGCCCAATCCATCACAAATATCCAAAATTAAATATGGAATATACAATAATCTAAATATCCCATAAAATCCCAGCATCCTCTGCCGGATCACCAATCTGACACAATAGTGGTATTCAAAATTCTAACACACAATGGTGATGTTCGACATTCAAACACACAATGGTGATGTTCTATATTCAGATACAAAATGGTGATGTTCGACATTCAGACACAAAATGGTGATGTTTGACATTCTGACACACTGTGGTGATGTTTTACATGTGTCAGAATGGGAAACATCACCATTGTTTTTCCGAATGGGGAACATTGCCATTGTATATCAAATGATGATCAGGCAGAGGTTGTGCCTGTCACGGTTTTAGATGAACACTCAGACAGATCGGTAAGGTTAAAATAGCTTTATTAGAACAAAGTGCATACAAGAGTATAGGTTCTAGACCTATAAACAGAACAATAAGCTGCCAGGAGTACAGTAATAAGATATGTACGATACAGTAGGGTACTGACAATACGTCCAACAGTATTTGGCAACCTAGGAGGAGTAACGTACAGTCCCAAGCAGGCGGTAGGATGCCAACACAGGAGGTACACCAATATGACAGACTGCCCAGACGCCTGGGCACTGGAACCCATACGGATAACAGGAGAGAACTGTACTTGCTGACAATCAGACCTCTGGCAGAACCGGTAAGCCAACGTGTGCACAGTCCTGGAATGGCAACAGGACTACAGTGGCAGGGAGCCCACAGTAGAGGACTGGCACAACCCAGACGCCTGGGTACTGATCCAACAGGAATGAGGCAACACTGACCAAGGTCCTAGCCGACTGACTGGAGGCAACCGTGTACATGCAGCCCAATGCACAAAGGGTTAACGGAGACCTAGGCAGCTGCTACAGGAAAGCCCTAGAACGCTAGAGGTGGATCAGAGGAGGTAAGTACTGGAATGCAACCAGTGTCTCTCAACTTGTAAGCTGGAAGTGCAAAGCTGGCTCCTGAGTACATGACTCTGCAGTCAGAAACGGTAGAGCTCTTGTACCTGGAATCCCCAGGTACATACAGGGTTAATGGAAAACGCCCAACTAAACTGCAACTCCCAGAAGGAGTGAGCCCAGCGATATTTGTGAGACAGACACAGAGAGTGATCAGAGTAACTCAGTCGGCATGGACAACACTGCACCGGTACTTCGATTGTACACACCACCGGATGGCAGTAGAGCAGCTCAACCCAAGGTCGACAGAAACAGCGCCCCGCGGCACACGCTGACAATCGCTGCACAGTAAAGGAAATCGGTAACCACACGGGGTCACCTGTATGCGCAGACTAACATGGTATCAAGTGGATTTGTATCCACTGAGGACAATGGCCACAATGTGGAGGCAGCACACCACCGTCAGCAGAGGAACAGTACTCAGCCAGGATACTGTCAGAGATGGAGCGGGTTCACAGCCAGGACAATCAGCAACGGAGCGATTTCTCAGCCAAGATACTATCAGCAACGGAGCGGTTCTCAGCCAGGATACTATCAGCAACGGAGAGGGTTCACAGCCAGGACAGTCAGCAACGGAGCCGTTCTTCAGCCAGGATACGGTCAGCAGTGGTGCAGGTTCTCAGCCAGGATACAGTCAGCAACGGATCAAGTTCTCAGCCAGAATACGGTCAGCAACAGAGCGAGTTCTCAACCAGTATACAGTCAGCAACGGAGCGGGTTCTCAGCCAGGATACAGTCAGCAACAGAGCGGGTTCTCAGCCAGAATAAGGTCAGCAACGGAGCGGGTTCTCAGCCAGGATACAGTCAGCAACGGAGCGGGTTCTCAGCCAGGATACAGTCAGCAACGGAGCATATAAACCGGAACACAGGAACAGGAGCGTAGTCAGGCAGGCCAGGTCATACACGAAACAGCAAAGATACAGAGCAGACTCAGGAACTCGTACACCACGAAAGGGCTCCTAAGGTAGAACGTCCTAGAGTATATATAGGCAAGCCCTAGTCGCAGCAATAAAGACCAGCCAATCAGGGAAAGGTAGTGATAATAATGTCGCCGTTCACAGAGGGAAAACATGGGCAACGTGATAGTACCCCCACTCAACGACCCCCTCCCCTCGGAGGAGGTCCAGGCTTAGATGGAAACTTAGCATGGAACTGTCTTAATAATACTGGAGCATGAATGTCAGCATACTTGACCCATGATCGTTCTTCGGGGCCGTACCCCTTCCAATGAACCAGGTACTGGATTTGTCCATGCACCCTGCGTGAATCCACAATACTTTGGACCTCATACTCATCGTGGTCTTGGATGCGAACTGGAACCGGCAACACCGGAGCAGAGGTATAGCGATTACAGACAAGAGGTTTAAGTAGGGATACATGAAAGACATTGTGGATGCGCATATTAGCGGGGAGGTCCAATGCATAGGAAACAGGATTAATTCTCCGGAGAACTTTGAATGGACCAATAAACCATGTGACAAGGCGTTTGTAAATTCAGATCCTTCAAAGAAAGCCACACACCGGAACACAGGAACAGGAGCGTAGTCAGGCAGGCCAGGTCATACACGAAACAGCAAAGATACAGAGCAGACTCAGAAACTCGTAAATCACGAAAGGGTGCCTAAGGGAGAACGTCCCAGAGTATATATAGGCAAGCCCTAGTGGTAGCAATAAAGACCAGTCAGTCAGGGAACAGTAGTGATATTAATATTAATTAATTTCACAGAGGGAAAGCACGGGCACTGTGATAGTGCCCCAGTGACTGGGTCCTCTGTCCTTCTGCCATGCTGAGCTGTCATCTCTCCTGCAGGGTAACTGAACTATGCCCTTGTCTCTCTCAGCTCTCAAATTGATTTCCTTACCTACCCCACAGCAAGCACCCAAGTGACACCACAAGTGCAGCAAGCCATTCAAAGTCTAGCTGATGCTCGATGTTTGACGCAGTGTGAAACATTTAGAGTGAGTTAACAGCAGTCACCCTCCCCAACCCTCCCAAACACTAAACCTAACAGTACCCCCTGTACACGACACCTAACATTAACAATAAAGTAAAAAAAAAAATATTAGCCATATAAAAACCAGTGTCTGTTTACGTTTCCCTCAGTTTGGCTTGTGCAATGGCCCGAAAGGTACGTCAATGGGGATTTTTTCTTTTGTTCTGCAAGTGGCATTGGCGGACAGAGTTTACGGGGGCATTACATTTCATTGATCATTGTTATTTTACAGAGAGAGAAGAAACATTACAGAAGAAGAACAAAGAAGAAGAAAGAAGATGAAAGAAGCTTGGCAAAGAAGACTTAAAGCTATAGTAATACCTGGATTTAAAAAGGTTTAATATTATTCATATGAATAAAATAAATGAAATGCAGTAAATCCCATTGCTTAAAGATGTATGTTTTAAGATTTATAAGCTTATAATGTCCCTCCCTCCCCTTTTACTCAAGTCAGCTCTCTAGCTGACAGATCAAGATTCTGGTCATGCAACTGGGTGGCTTTTGAGCAGAGTGCCGATATAGTGTTGCCAACAAAGAAATACTTAATTAGAATGGTCTAAAAAGTGTGCCTGCCTCCCAGGCACACTTTGTAGACCGTTGTAATGAAGTATTTCTGTGTAGATAATGCTATTTTGGCTCTGCTGAAGAGCATCTGGTAACATGCCAAAATCTCAGTCTGTCAGCTAGAGCACTGACGTGAATAAAGGGGAGGGAGGGGGGACTTTAAAAGCTTATAAATCTTAAAATATACATCATTAAGCAACGGGATTTACTGCATTTCATTTATTTTATTCATATGAACAATACTAAACCTTCTTTAATCCAGGTATTACTATCTCTTTAAAGACTAATTAAAGAGAAGACCAGAGTGTACAGACCACGTTGTACCTCAGACTTCAAAGTAAGTGTTTATTGTAAATGTTGTGAGGAATGGGCAAGGAATGGTGTTGGCTTTAGGTGGATTATTCCTTTGAGTGCCAGGAGGTATGCAACACTCTGCAATGCATTGCATACACCACTGGCAATCAAAGGGTTTATTTTTTATGTTTAACTCATTTTTTTGGTACCTTGGATACACTGATATGGGGCTTGGGGTCCCATATCAATACCTCCACGGGTTACTAATGTTGGGATCCCTAGTTGCGTGTGCGTGTATTTTTTTTGAACACCGTTCAGTTATGCATTGGTGGTTTTAAATGGTCGGTAGTTTGTCATAGTGCAGGTAATAGAATACCAAACCGAAGGAAATTTGAACAGAGACTGGCTTTTATACGGAAATCTTAGTAGCCAGTTAGATGGTGTTAATGAAATATCAATTTCAATAATAACTTATAGTACCTAAGGGTCTTAATCAATATCATATATAAACCAATCAAGTCTCTCATCTTTCAGTTGTTCCAAAAATGATTCAAAATATAAGAAGAAAGTAATGAATTCAAAAAGAGGGTTATAATATATGTCTTAATTAAGCCTTAATCCCCCCATATGTTTTTAATTGGCAAATCCATTTGTTTTTTTATAGGAGGATACTTTTATCCACATCAGCCCCCCATATCTACACAAACCCTGTCTACTTCATGAAAGCTGATCCCTAAAATTAGTCCTCCATGTTTTAAAGAAAGTGCTCCTTCCAGACAAATGGTCTGCTGGATGGTGGGGGGGGGGGGTTCTTAACAGATTTGTAGATTTTTGGCAAAGATTAGAAAGTTTTAATCTTCTATATCAGTTTTTATAACATTGATTATAATAGGCTTTCTATGATCTTAAACATTGTGTTTTTGTATAGTTTTGGTGGTGAGTTTGTTTGATGTGTTTGTTTTTAATGGAACCCGCTACAAGGAGAGACAGTGGGGGCCAAGTGTTCTCTCTCTCACCAACCAATATCTGGGGTGATGGGAGTGCTGTGCTCTTTTTATGGAGATCCTGTGTACCTATGCTATATTCGTATGTGGCACAGCTACATACACAATATTCTTATCATATGGGATGGGACTGAAGAATCACCAAAAAACTGTGAAATAGCTCAATCCAATGAAATTAACTTGTGCTTTACTGTAGTCTCCAATATTTTTTAATCTATAAGGCTGACATGGGTGGAATAATGACTAAAGTATACAGGAAAGCTACTGCTTTCAATAATTCAACATCTCTTGTCAAAGGATTTCGCTAGGACAATATGTATAGAGAAAGGAGAAATTGAATCAAAATGTCAGACTATGAGGAGGCAAAACTAATAAAAAAAAAGTCAAGATAGAGGGTATAAACAGAGGGTATAAACACATTCAGTGATCGGAATGAAAAATTATATGACAAGGAGAAAATTATGCCAGGAGGCGGGTGTGTACATTAAATGGTCAGGATTATAATTCCTTTCAGTGGTCAACATAAGGAAATTAGGCAATGACTAATGAAACATTGGCCAGTTCTGAAAGGTGATGTGATAATTGGAAAATTAATTCCAGACAGTCCTTTTATTACTTTCAAAAGAGCCAGAAATTTGAAATTTGAATTACAAGTTCTCACGGGGCAATGTTGCAGGTTGAAAGGCACATTTAAATGTGTTTTGTGTGCATACTGCAGCTTTATAGCTAAATGAAAAGGATTTAGAGGGAATGATAACCAGACATATATTTCATAAACTGCATTACCACATGTCATTTACCTGGTAACTTATCCTTTGAGCAGCTCTAAGTGGAAGAAACAAGATGATTTAATCTTATACTGTATGAGCATGCACCCTAGAGTTCACCCATTGTATGCTGGGTTTGAGTTAATGTACATATAAAGAGAGAGGCATGATGCTACTTGTGCTGACATGCATCAGAGAATAGTAATTTAATCCTTAAGGTGAGTAAAAACGTCTGTTATTCATTTCACAGGTCGATTCAGAGTACCAGGTGAAAATTTTGGATCCACTTGAACCAATCTGCCACAGATTACAGAGGTAGATGGAAGAGACTGGATCAGGCGTAGAGGGTGAGAGAGGGGGAGAGAGAGGGGGAGAGATATAAGGTTAGTGAGGGTGTGCGAGAGAGAGCGAGAGAGAGTATTGGAGCAATTAGACTGTTGACTGCCAAAAAGAGGAGGTTGCAATGGGTAGTTTAGATTAAAAGGTAGGGGCAGCTCAGAGAATGGAGGATCCAGTGCAGAGCATGGGGAGGAGGGAGGTGGCAGTGAGGAGATTGGGGAGAGAAGAGATAGCAATGGTAAGCCAGGGAGGGAGAAGGTAGAAGCAGGTAGCTTTCTGCAATCTGACTAATGCAAAAAACAAAACGAGTAAAAAACTACCTGTTTCTCAAGATATGTTTCATGTCTTTGTACAAATAATTAATTTCACTCATCCCTATTCATTACACATTTGGAATAAGTACAGTATATCATCTGAATATCAAGCTATCTAAAAGGGAATTTCACTTTGTTCTTTATTCTGATGTTCAAAACACATTATCTGTAATACATTTTAATGTGATGTGCTCCCAGCTTCTTAGCACCTTGCATTAAAATAGAAGGGAAGGTGTTAAACAGGAACATAAACATAACCTTGTTTGATTCTATTTAATTAGAGTCACTTCAATATACTGCTGAAGTGTGGTATTTCACATTCTTTAAACTTCATAATTTCTACAACATAACCGTCAACTTTACTGCCAATATCAAGACTTTCTATGAAATATTTACAGTAACTTAGGAAAGTCTTTCCAAGCTAATATAATGCAAAGTATATCTGGAAAACATTAGTTAATATTTGTCCCATTAAAAATTACATAACATCTACATTTACTGACTCCTATTAGTATGGTCCAGATTCTTTCGTAGAATGTTCATGGTCTGGGTTCCAAATTTAAGAGGGAATTGATAGTTAAAGGGATAGTGTTGTTTCACAAAAACTGCAGCTCCAATTAATCATAGTATTTGGCCCATGGAGAGTGTTATTCAAGAGTAATAGAATGATTAAGTATTCCCCTCCCTCCCCTTTGACCTAGTATAAGCCACCTCCCCTCAGATGTGGAATCTGCTCCACAGACCAGACAGCTCACACCAAGGGACAATCTTCTTACTATGAACATAAGGAAAACCGTGTCCCCCTTGACAGGTTTTTCCCTTTTGCTAATTGAAGATTGTCCCTCTCTGAGATCCATCCAGACAGTCTTGCTGCTCTGAGGTGAGCAGTGTTACATCAGTTAAAGGGGCAGGAAAGGGATACATTATCATTCAATTACTCTTGAACTGCAGCTCAGATAGTATTGAAATAACACTCTCCATGGCCCCAAATACTATGAAGATTAATTGGAGCCATAAACTCTTCCTCACAGAATTCTCTGCTTTTGATCAACTATGGGTTTCAACCCTCTGTCCTTCCAGAGGTCTTTCAAGCACAAGAAATTCCATCTCTCTGTTCCTCTTGGGTTTGGGTACAGCATACCCTACGTGGTTCCGTGCAGCAGCAGAAAAGGCAGGCTGACCATAGGCGTTTGCTGGCACCTACCTTCCAGGTGGGGGAGCGAGTGTGGCTGTCATCCCGTAACCTTAACCTCCAGGTTCCCTGTAATAATTGGCTCCTCGATTTGTTGGTCCATTTCGTGTGCTGGGCAGAATTAACCCTGCGGCTTATGCTCTGGAGCTTCCCGCCTCCATGCTCATTTATAATGCGTTCCATGTCTCCTTGCTCAAACCTCTGATTTGTAACTGCTACACCTCGAGCATGGTCCGGCCAGCTCCTGTTAAGGTTGATAATCATGAGGAATATGTGGAACAAAGCATTCTGGACTCCAGGTGGGTCAGAGGGTGCCTGCAATATTTGATATGTTGGAAGGGGTATGGTCCAGAGGAGCTCTCCTGGATACCCTCCGGTGATGTATTGACGCGGGCCTCAACTTTATATAGGAAGGCCTGGTCAGTCTCCTCCTATCCACTTTATGGCCCATAGTATTTAAGGGAACTAGATTCCTATCCAGTTACCCTTATGTTGTTGTCCTGTGCAGTGTTATTTAGCTTTTATCCTGAGTTCCTGTGTATGACCTTGGCTTGTCTGACCATCCATCTGGGTGCTGACCTGTGGCTCTGTCTGACTATCCTCTGCGCGCTCCCTGCCTTATTAGACATCCAATCTGGTGCAGACCTGTGGCTCTGGCTGACTACTGGCTCTGTGTATGACCCTGGCCTGTCTGACTACCCAATCTGGTGCTGACCTGGGGCTTTGTCCAGCTATCTCCTCTGTGTTTCCTCCTGACTAGTGGACATCCTATCTGGTGCAGACTTGTGGCTCTGGCTGACTACCCGCTCCGTGTATGACCCTGGCTTGTCTTACTACCCAATCTGGTGCTGACCTGTGGCTCTGTCTGACTACCCTTCCTTATTACTCCCTTACCAGCAGACTTCCTATAAGGTGCAGACCTGTGGACTCCAGCCCTACTGACTGCAGGCGTGAGTCAGTGGTCTCCCTTGTTGCCATGCTATGGGAGAGTGGCCTCTTCCGACTGACTGCAGGCGTGAGTCAGGAGTCTTCCTAGTTGCGATCCATTTTCGAAGACCATAGGGTCTATTCTGTGTTACTTCCAGGGCGATTGAGACTACCAGTTGGCTCCGGCCCAGTCTCTAGCAGTTGTGGATGACCTTTGGCTGCTCCTATTGCTGATAGAGTCTCTATCCTTCTTGTCACCCTCTGCTTGTTTTATTTCATTTCTGTTATCATTCTAATAAAGGTGATTTTACTATACTGTCTGACTCCTTCCTTGCTTGCCACCTGTGACAAAATGGCACTTTCAGCTTGGTGAAAAATTTCCTGCGAAAAGTGCAGATTTTCTGCTTTTTTCCACTTTTTTCGCCTAGCTCATTCCATTGAAATCAATGGGAACATTGAAGTTACACACAACACATAATAAATATTATTTTATTTCCCAAAGACATAGTATAAAAGGGGCATGAGGGTGCCTGTGTTTGTGGGGTCTGGGGAAAGAATCAGTTGAAAAGGGGATAATTTTTTGGGGGGGGTTGTTTACTGGGATTGGGAGACAGTTGATAAAAAAATAAATCCTAAATAAAATTAAAAAAACAACCCATAAGACATGGTATAAAAGGGGTCTGAGCAGTGTGCCTGTGTTAGTGGGTGGAGTCTGGGGAATGAATCAGTTGAACAGGGAATTTGTTTTGGGGGGGTTCTTGACTGCTATTGGGGGACATTTAATAAAAAAAATAAATGAATAAAATAAGAAATTTGTATGTAAAGTGATAGACAGGAACCCCCTGACATAAGCTGCCACTTGACTTGACAGAGTATTTTGTAGAGAATGATTTGTTAGATTTGTTGTTAGAGGCCCAAGCCCTGAGGAAACATTAATTTGTAGGACTTAGGCTTGTTAGAAACAAACCCCCAAAAACTGTTTCTATTTTTGTAGGACTATGTTTTTTATTTATTTATTTTTTTCAAAGCAAAAGCCCTGAGAAAAAAATGCACACTGGCCTAGTGCCAGCAGGTCATGTTCTCCAGTGGCCACTGGCCATTGTCAAATGTCCTCCACCTGAGTCTGAGTCCATAATTGCAGAATTTGCAACTGCTGTTCTTGTTGCTGCTGCTGAGATGTTTAAGCAGCAGGATTATTAGGAAGCTGAAAGGGAATGGGATCAACAACAACAGAAGTAACATGGTTGATGAATGATGAAGGTTACGCTTGCCATGACTATCTCCAGTGATGCGCCTGAGGCAGTAGCAGCACAATATGTAGCCCCCAGTATATGTGGAGAAAAGAAGAAGTTGGCCAATAATTCTTCTCAACCTGCTCCTCCTCCAAAATCATGGGTGTGTTGTTATTAGAATATCATTTTTTTCCCTTGAGAGCAGCAACTAAAATGTGCAAAGTGTGTGTGGTAAGTAACATCTGGGGGCACAACTGTATGCAAGATCCATGACCCCAGAACCCAGGTACTGCTGCTGTCACTATACCCCTTGTCCAGACTCCGCTAAGGACAAATGACAACTTGCTGACAGTTTAATAGTAATGATGAACCCTCCCTGCCAGCATCCTAGCATATTCTGCGGGATGGAAACTCCTCAGATGCCGCTTGTTGACCTGGCATCGATTCTCCTCCACCACACTGGCATGTATGGTCAGTGCGCCAAACAGTGTGCAATGGGTAGAGATGAACTGCCATATCCTAACATCAACAGAGTGGCTATCATTTGCCAGGGAGGTAACAATGAATGAGTTGGACTGGCAGAAGATATAGTTGTTATCCTAGTGGAAGAAGGTGATGTTGATGGCAAGCTAGTTGTTTCGCTCATCATGGAACTTCCAGTGTCTGTCTGGGTTTCTTTACAGTACAGTAACAGCAATGCTTGATTTCTGTAATGGGTGTTTGGCTTTAACATGTTTGACATAAATGTCATGGTGTCTGTGTTTCATGTGTCATATCAGGGAGGCTGTGCCAAGGTGTGTTCCCTGCTTTCCCCTTCTCACTGATGTGTTACAAATTTTGCACACTGCCGTTGGTGTTGATGACTGCACTGTCCCTGCACCAAGAGAAAAATAGTCCCACACCCATTACTTCAGGGGGGAGGAAACAGGTGGAGACGAATGGCCTCTTTCTTCCTGTCCTCCATATTCTCCTTTACTGTCTGTGGCAGCGGATGATGTTGCTGCTATTGCTGCTACTGCCTCAGAATCAGCACTGCAACTAGGACCAGGAGTATTGCTATGGCTGGCAAGTGGAACCTGTCCTAGTCCCGCATCACTTGTTGACCCCATTCCCACTGTGTCCACTGTGGTCTGTGGCACACTAGCCTGCTCCTCAGCACCCTGCTGCACTTGCATTTCAGCAGCAGCAGGAATTAGAACAGTTGCAAATTCTGCATATTCCAAAAGCATACTGTTGGTTGTGGTGGTGATGCCCATCCTCATCTTTCTCAGTTTCTGATAAAAAGGACATCAATGTCTCTTCCACCCCAGTTTCTCCAACACCACCACCACCACCTCCACTAGTCCTTAAGTGCTGCTGCTCTATTACAGACATCTCACTGCTGCTTGGAGGAGGTGAAGAGCAATGTGAAAGAGGGTCCCCTAATGTTACACTTGGCATTTCCTTTGGACCTGAAGAAGAAGGCAGACTGGCACTAGCTGCAGTAGCAGCATGCACACCAGGGCTTATAATTTTAAGTCCTTTGCTACTAGCCAGACCTGAAAAGTTACTTGCCACTGCAAGCCAGGGCTAAATTTTCACTCGTCATTGGCTAGTGGCGAGTGGAAATTTTTAGCCCTGAGGCACAGGCAGCTGATCTGTGCTCCTGCTGGTGGTGGTGGTATTAAATCTGAGCCTGTTCTCCCCCAGCACCATTTCTGGCCTCTTAAGGATCATGTTCAACTTAGACACTGTAATGAAGGGAAGGGGACTCCCAGAGCCAGAGGAATGGTCTGGACGCTCCCAAATGCTTCCCCTACCGCTCCCCTAACACTAGTCCCATCGGCTGCTTCATCATCACTCTTACAACTACTACTAACTCCACGCACATCGAGTTCATCTGGCCGGCGGCCATACAGAGGTAAGAGCACAGGATTGCTTAAGGGAGACTGTTATAATTACAAGACACGCTAGCAGCTACAGCACTGGTGGCAGCAGCTTCAACACTGGCAGCAGGCAGAGCACTGGTGGCACTGGCAACAGGGGCAGCACATCTGATAGCAGGCACAGTATTGGTGGCAGCAGGTTCAGCACTGGCAGCAGGCACAGCACTGGTTTCAACAGGGACAGCAATGGTGGCAGCAGAGGCAGCACGTCTAGCAGCAGGCACAGGCAGCTGACCTGTCCTGCTTTAACTAGTACTACCTTTTTGTCCCTCTCTTCGCATTTCCTTTTCTCCCTCTCTTCCCAATAAATTCCCCAAGATCCCTTGGGGTGATTTAGGAGGACTGGATGCATTGGTTCAGTAGTGCTCACTTCCTCCTCTGACTCAGTGGACACGTAATGGTCCTTCCAGTTCCTCCATTTTTCAACCTGTTCATAGTGATATCAGTCACTGTGAGCCTCTCCTGCCTCACTTTTGCCAAAATATCACAGCAGAACATCACAGCACTTCTACCTCGCTCTGTAGCTGCTTCTATTGTGTTTGATTCCTGCAAATACGTCACATTTTTTATAGCGAAAAGGTGAAAACCATGTAACTCAGTGTGAGGAAACTTTCTAGCCATTGAAAAAATGGCAATATATTTTGGCCAATGGGTAGAAAAAGCAAAAATTTTAATTGCTCGTTTTAAAGCGGACAACAACGTGGTTTTCGTGGAGTTTCTCGCGGGAACACAGCAACAACTTTTGCCCATCCCTACTGCTAAGGGAGGATACTGACCTAGCAGGAATATTAGATTAAGTCCTTAGCATTATCTATAGGAGGATTAGGAATTTGAAGGATGAGCTAGAACACAGCCACAGTAAAAGGTACCTATACGTGTGGCCCATGTTTAGCATGTAGATCGATACAAAGAGACAAATGATTTTACAATCAAGACGGTACACAAAAATATGTAATCAGGCAGTTTATAAACTGCAATACTAAAGGTGTAATATACCAAATAAGATGTATATGTGGGAAAACCTTCATAGGAAAAATTACATACAATAATCTTTGAACATCTAGGAGATGTGAGAAACAATAGATTAAAATTGGAGTGGGATTGAGGATGAGTGTAATGGCACCGGTTAACATCTGGATTTAAGATATAAATAATTATCTCTGTTTATCTCAAAATATATCTCCATTTATATTAAGACCTAGTTGTAGATTCCAGGGTAATAATAGTTGGTAAGGCAAGATGAGTGACATTATGAGTAAAAAGGGCCAATTTTATAATATAAAGTTGACTGACATAGATCACTTTTTTGACATGAAATAATATAACACTTTGTGTTACCCAGGTATCACTATTATTATATCATTTACCATCTTGATATGCATTTCCAAAAATAAGTGTATAATAGAAATATCACTACATGACAGAATCACTGAAAGCGTTAACAAGCACAGACGATTAAGAGTGCAGAGCAACTATAACAGTTAGCAAGGAAGCCTGGTGGTGTAGATGCTCTTTCATCCTGTGATTGGAAGAAAAATTTTCAAATTTGAGTACACCCATAATGATAAAGGGTATATAAGAAGCACGGACATGGGTTGGGCAGACTATAGATTTCCCTGATGAAACCGTGCAAACCACAAAACACATTGGGTGCTGCAACGCAGTACTAAGTTATATGAGAGGGGGAATACTATAACCGCACTAAATTTTGTATGTGTGCATGATGATTGCAGCAGTAAGTTTATAATGCAGCTTTATGCTGCAAGGGCTTATAAAGTGACCTGTATGCCAAGTGAGTGTATGCTGAGAAAATGTGGTTTTATACCACGAGGGCCCAGAACAGCTTATAAGCCTATATTATTCAAACTTCTACCAGTGAATCACTTAGATGTTTGGCGTTTCAAACCAGGCACAGCTGAAGGTGATGCAGAAACTAAATAACAGTGCTTGAGCATGCTCTGAGAATAAACTACAGAGGTTAGAGGAGGGCTCTATGGCTGAGACATATTGAAACAAACCTTGTGGCAAGTGATTAGTGTGGATAAGCAAGTAACCACGGTGGGAGAATAAGAGGAATATCTCAAACTGAGCACTTGCTCAGCTGTGTAAGGCAATAAACCCGGTCATGAAAACTATATTGTGTCCTGACTAGAATACCTAAGATTAGCAACATATATTGATTGAATGAACATTGTTGCAAACAAAAGCCTGGAGTTATAAAATTGAAGTATAGCTTGAAAGTATATGTCAATCAAGCTATTTGCAAGACTCGATACTGCTAAATGATCAATAAGATATTAATAGTGTATACAAGATATAAAGCAGTAGACAGTTGCACCCAGCTATATACCACCAGTGAAAATAACTGGGGTCTATTATTTGTTTTTAATATGGAAGGTATATGTTAAAAGAAATTAATAAAGTGCCTTATAGATTTAACCTCAACGTCTACTAATCTTTTTTCTATAACTGAAGATTGATCAGAAGAACCCCCTCCTTCTGATCATTCATCTCTTCTCCTTTCCATTGACTTTGATACTCCATCCATGTACCCAATGTGAGATTCAGTCCCCTCTGACTTTCCACTCAATCTGTTGTCTTTGAATCATCCACCTTCCTGATTTATTATTGGGATCTTAATGAGACCTCTGTGCCCCTGGAAGTGATCTGAGATGTGGGTAAGGCTCTTGTTAGGGGTGAACCTATTTTCTTGATTGTCAGCTACCACTGCAGTGTTGGGTCTGCCCAGATAAGTTTAGATAATCAGCCATTTTTGTGCTATCCTTTATTTTTTGCATAGGCGTATCAAGTTGTTATGACCTTCACATAATGCAGTCATCATCATTTTAAGTTAATAATTCACCACTTTCTCAAGATTTTAATGAATCACATTAAATGTTAAGATTTGTACTTCGCATCTTTGATGTTGGTAATCCATATTCTGCATTTCCCTAGGATTTGGTGACTAATAGAAGAGAGTGCTAGTTCTGCAGGGTAACCTGTTCTCTTTTTTTACCTTGGGTCTGCCCAGGTCCCCTTGGAAAGCTCTTTGAGGGTGGTTGAGGAGAACTGTTCTGAGCTGGATCATGGGCAAGGCGCCCTAGGCTCCTAACTATGGCCCAGTCATGTCGGGGGGCCCGCTGATCCAGCCCTGCAGCAAAAGAGCTGGTAGGTGGGAAGATCAGACAGATCTTCTCACTGACAAGCTGAGGTCTGTGCTTCCTTCAGGTTAAATATTATCCAGCCTTTTCAAAGTATGTTTTTAGGCTTGGTATATATATAAATCAACGTTTCGATCCCAGCAGGGATCTTTATCAAGATGGCAACCATACACAAAACACCCCCCTTTTTATATACCCTGTGACCTGTGGAGCATGACCTACCGCTGAAAAGTGTGTTTAAAATAAATCAAATAATAAAATAATGTATATAATCTAGTACTATCAGATTCCTCGTCTTAACCTGACAGACAGAAAATTACACTTATAGTGAATTGATACCAAGTTCGTGATATCGTCAAATTGTGAAAATAAAAGCAATAGGAGGGAAAGGCAGACATCCAATAAAAAATAAAGTACAAAAAGCAACTTGAAATTAATCCAAAAGTAGTAGTTTACATAATAATATACTAATAATGCTATATGGGCTTCATATTAATCAAATGATGTATATAATGACCAATGGTGTCCATATCATAGGCTTAGACCCATAGTGGGTCTCTAGCATTGCACAGCACTTGTCCCGATGTCAGGGAGTTCCCCCAAGTGTTTTATTAGTCAAATATACATGTGTGAAGTCTCTTGTGAGACTGCATGGGTACAATACATGAGCAAAAAAGGTTAACCTTAGCCAGAAACTTACTTGAGTGGTTCCCTGGTCTCCTTTGCATCGTGCATCACAGCCATGACATGCTGTCAAGAGATCTGCGTTGAGTGCCACAATGTAGCAAATTTTATGGGTTAATGATCAAGAGTATTAAGATACTATGTGTTCCCGTGTAGTGGCTTACATCCCAGGAGCGCTAATACGTTATTGACCTGATGTGTAAACCCAAAATAAGGAATAAATCAATACATCCCCACATGATCAAGCCACATTGCTATTTCCTTAACTTTATAATCTCTTACTGAGGCTCCCTCATGATGGCAAGTTCACACAAATGCTGAATATGTGCCTCATATGTTACAAACAGATAATCATATGTGTCCATAGAGATTTAAGCCCTAGATACATAGGTATTGTAATACCGGAGGATAATATAATATAATAATGTTGTCAAACACCTTCATAGATGATATAGAAAGAGTCTGGTAACACAGGTATTTGAAACCTCAAAGTATTCTGTATCAAACTTCTTGTCTTCATTCCATAGGGATTAGTCACATTAAGTATTTCAATGTCTCAAATAATGTTATAAAAATTCAGTGGAGGTATCAGTGAACATATGGATCATGTTGATAACAGTTATATGATGAGTCTGATCAAAAGAAATTGTCAAATTGCTGTGAGTATCTTGCTTAGGGGGACTACAGGGAGTCAATTCCAGGGATAGCCATAGGTGTTAACACATATACAAGTACATCAACATGATGGCCATATCTCCTGTTGGAATAGAGGCCCATGGGTCCAATGGGTCACTAGTTCTATCAGCAGAGACTGGTCATCCCAAGACTGATGTAGTACAGATCCAGACCTTCATAGTCCAGTAGTACTGTCGGCTTACATCTTGTATGTCACATAGGTACCTTGGTATCCTGATGGGTAGATACTGCACGCACTTGATCCAGCCACATTCACTTTATAGTGGATTAGAGCGGCCCATCCTTTGAGCTGTGATGATGATTCGGCTACCTCCACCCGATGGTGGATCAAAGTAGCAACTCCCTGGTCCTCCCCTTTCATGTTAATATGTGACCATCTCCATTGTTCTATGAATCAGAAAGGTTAATCGAATCATAAGAAGCAAGAATATGACAAGTTCTCATTGAGTCCATTAGGTGCAAGTGTGTTAAGTTTCTCTATCCACCTGAGGTCCCTTTGTAGAAGTTTCTTCCCACGGTCTCCACCTCTGAGGTGATTCAGTTCTTGATCGATGAACATATACTGTAAAGCGTTTACTGTGTGCTAGTGTTGAACAAAGTGGCGAGTCACTGGTTTGTCGGAGGAGCCTGTTTGTAAGGCATCTCAAATTGTTTTCCTATGGTTGGCCATTTGTTCACGTATTGATGTGATAGTTTTGCCTATGTAAAGTAAGGAACATGGCCATCTGATGAAATATATCACATGTGTAGAAGTACAGGTAAGTTTGTGTCTGATGGGGATCATTTTCCCCGATCGGGGTCCTTGAAGGATTGACCAGTTAGTACATTTTTACATGTGATACAGCTCAGGCATCTCAGGCACCCTATTTTGTCTCTGGGTAGCCAGGATTGTATGTCACTGGTGTAGCAGTCCTTCGGGTCTGTTTTCACTAACATACTCCTTAGGTTGGGTATCCTTCTGTATGCCATCATGGGGGGATTCCTGAAAATGGGAGGTAGTGCTCTATCTTTTGCCAAAATGTGCCAACATTCTTGTATGTTCCTTTTGACTTTTTCTGAGGCTGGTGTGTATTAAGAGCTAAATATCAGCCTTTTGGGCAGTAGGGGTTTTCACTGCTGGCTGTAATAATTGATCTTATATGTAGTTACACGCTCTTAAGAAATGTTGTCTCAGACTTTGTTCATTATATCTTCTCTCTTTCGGTCTGGATATAAGGTCCTCCACTTGTTCCAATCTTTTGGTTCTGTTGCTATTATTTCTCAGAATCCTGACATCTGAGAATATGGTAATGAGTTCATAATGTGTCTTGGGTGACAACTGCTTCTCAGTAGCAAAGTATTCCTGTCTGTAGGTTTCCTGTAATTTGTACTGACAAGTGAACCCTGTGACCTGTGGAGCATGACCTCCCTCCGAAAAGTGTGTTTAAAATAAATAAAATATAAAATAATGTATATAATCTAGTACTATCAGATTCCTCATCTTAAATTGACAGATAGAAAATTACACTTATAGTGAATTGACACCAAGTTAGTAATCTACTAATAATGCTATATGGGCTTCATATTAGTCAAGCTTTTCAACTTTTTTATAACATTATTTGAAACATTGAAATACTTAATGTGACTGATCCCTATGGGAAGAAGACAAGAAGTTTGATACAGAGTACACTGAGGTTTCAAATACTTGTGTTACCAGACTCTTTCTATATCATCTATGAAGGTGTTGGACATCATTATTGCATTATATTATCCTCTGGTATTAAAATACCTATGTATCTACGGCTTAAATCTCTATGGACAAATATGATTATCTGTAACATATCAGGCACATATTCAGCATTTGTGTGAACTTGCAATCCTGCCCTAGGGGTCAGAGAAAGAAGGGGAAACAGACTAAGGCTACCCCTATTTTGCCCTCCCTCTTTCCTTAGTTCCCTCCTGTTGCCCCTTTTTCATCACTAGTGTAGCTCTATTTTAAGTTTTAGCTGTGTAGTGTCACTGGGGAAACCCATTTCTATTGCAAGCTGTGTGGTATCTGTTGATCCACTACACGGGAACACATAGTATCTTAATACTCATGATCATTAACCCAGAAAACTTGCTACATTGTGGCACTCGACGTGGTTCTCTTGACAGCATGTCACGGCTGTGATGAGCGGTGCAAGGGAGACCAGGGACCACTCAAGTAAGTTTATGGCTAAAGTTAACTTTTTTTTTCTCATGTATTGTACCCATGCAGACTTCACACACGTATATTTGACTAATAACTTGGGGGAACTCCCTGACATCGGGACAAGTGCTGCGTGATGCTAGAGAGTCCCACAATGGGTCTAAGCCTATGATATGGACATCATTGGTCATTATATACATCATTTGACTAATATGAAGCCCATATAGCATTATTAGTAGATTACTATGTAAACTACATCCTTTTGGATTTATTTCATGTTACTTTTTGTACTTTATTTTTTATCGGATGTCTGCTTTTCCATCCTATTGCTTTTATTCTCACAATTTGATGATATCACTAACTTGGTATCAATTCACTATAAGTGTAATTTTCTATCTGTCAGGTTAAGATGAGGAATCTGATAGTACTAGATTATATACATTATTTTATTATATTATTTATTTTAAACACACTTTTCGGCGGGAGGTCATGCTCCACAGGTCACAGGGTATATAAAAAGGGGGGTGTTTTTTGTTTGGATGCCATCTTGATAAAGATCCCTGCTGAGACAGAAACGTTGATATATTAATAAATTCTGTTGCACTTAGAAAAAGTTTCCTGAGAGAGCTGATTTTTGCTACAATTACTTATCTACATATACTGCAACCAGGCATTCATTTATATTATCATGAGTAGATTATATATATATATATATATATAGATAGATAGATAGATATATCCATTGCATTGATTCTCAAAACATTGGACAAGTCTCTAACATCCAAAAATTTAATTTACTTCTCTTTAGTTTTACTAGTGTTGTTTCTAGCTTGCCACTGAATCTCTTGCTTTCAATTTCAGGACCCTATTCATATGACAGATTATAAATGCCTAGAGTTGTATAAAATAGATCAGGTCTGCAATCTTTATTAGGGATTCTATTGATTTTATTGTAGCTTAGGTAAGTATAAATCAGGATCCTTCTTGATTATTCAAATTACTAAGCTGCCCTGTCACAGCCTGATAATTTTTGGCTTAATTGCCATGTTGAGAATAAGCTACATCTACATTAGAACTCCTCCTTCATATGGCTTCCTTTGTCCTTAGAACATCATATGGTCATCAAAACATGGAATCCACAAGGTTCTGGAAGTCTTCCATGGGCATTGTGGATCATGCAGACATGACTGTATTTGGAGTTGCTTTAGACTGGTTGGCGGTTGGCTCCTGACATGAATAGATGGAGAAACCGTAAGCATGATAGGATATACTGACTGGAAACAATTTTCAGGTGGGCTTCAGTGTTTATAAATTCTGGATGACTACATCATCATGATACCTCTAACCTGAAGTGTTCACACTTCAGCAATGAGTACAGTTTTTTACAGTAAGGTCTGTTAAATTGTGTAATGCCTTACCCAAGCAGATGGTTATGGCAGATACAATGAATACATTTAAGAGAAGATTAGATACATTTCTTTCAAAAGGGAAGATACAGAGTTATACTGTTTTTTAGTAGGCAGATCCGGATGCTCTGATAAAGACTAACTTAATTGGTAACAGTCACTGAGGTATAAGGAGAAGGTTGAACTTGATGGACTTGTGTCTTTATTCAACCTAATTTGCTATGTTACTATGTTACTATGTTACTTATTAATTCATGCTGCTGTCATCATACCCAGGTACTGAGCTTTTCAGGTCAAGCAACATTTTTCACTTCAAAAGTTTTGAATATCAGTGTTGCCTAACTTGCTTTGTCCACTGTAGCCAAAGCTGCCTATTTTAGCTGACATGAGTAGGCCCTGGGGAGGTTATCTTCAGCTATCCCTTCAGTGATAGGGTCTAACCATTTTGTATTCTGATAATCTCCCTTTAAGCACCACTATTGTACTGCACTATCATTAGACTGACTCAAACCCAACTATTAGTCTACAAAGTTTTGCCACTCGACCTCCAGAGGTTTTTCATATCAACAAGTGACCGTATTTCTGGTCACATAATTTAACACTCAGGATTATTTTTTGTATAGTCAGACCCCCAATCCCCTTTGTGAATCCTTGAGCATCCTGGGGTGCCTGATCCCTTCCAGTCTGCAAACGAAGTTTGGATTCCTTAGAAGGACTGCAAGTACTGCTCTCATTGCATACTGATTACCTTGTAATAACCAAGTGGAAATATCTGTTTTAAAAACAGATTAGAAGAGGGAAAGGAGGAGAGAGTTAACATTGCTGACTGGAGGACATTGTTACAGGAGCACAGCATTGAAGGCTGCAAAGGGGCACTTGCTGTAGGCATTCTATTTTATGAACCCTATAAGTACATTATTTTTATGTTAGTGAGTGATCTTGAATAAATAATAACACTTTTTGAAGGGTATTTCCCTTGTACTTTGGCATATATATTGTATATCACATTTTCATTCCATAAAAGTCAGTTTCATGAAGGGTTAGTGATACCTTAAAATAATGTATGTCAGTCTGTGCAGAAGAAGACACAAAGCTCTTCTTTGACAGCACATGCTGCTGGACCACCAGGGACGAGGCTCATTCCTGTGCCATCAAAGGTAGGCAAGTAGGAGGGGTCAGCAGGAAATTGGAAATTTTGAAAAAAAAAAAAAAAAGAGTATATGATTATAGGAGGGGTGTGAAACTCAGAGAGAGGAAAAAATCAGAGGGGCTAGAGAAAGAGATTAAACAGACTGGGGAGAGAAAATGTGGGGCACAGACCGAGGAGTAGTAAAAGAGAGGAAACAACAATGGAAGGCAGAGAGAAGGAGACACAGACTAGGAGTCAGAGAAAGAAGGGGAAACAGACTAAGGCTTCCCCTATTTTTCCCTCCCTCTTTCCTTAGTTCTCTCCTTTTGCCCTTTCTTTTGCCCCTTTTTCATCACTAGTGTAGCTGTATTTAAATTTTAGCTGTGTAGTGTCACTGGGGAACCCCATTTCAATTGCAAGCTGTATGGTATCTGTTGTATAGCCCCATTTCAATTGTAGGCTGTGTGGTAACCCTGGTGTAGCCCCATTTCAATTGTAAGCTGTGTGGTAGCACTGGTGTAGCCCCATTTCAATTGTAAGCTGTATCGGCTCACTGGTGTAGCCAATTTTCACTGTCGTCCAATACAGGTCACTGGTACTCTGGGAGGCGTAAGTCCCCTTTAATAGGCAGGAACAACTATGCAAATAATTTGCAAGGGGCGGAGCCTCCCCTCTTACTTAAGCCACCTTCTGGCCAGAGCCACTTTAGATTGATTTGTTCCTGGTGTGCTTGCACACCAGGTAGAGAACATCTATGCATCTTAGTATTTTATTATTTTTTATTCAAATATGGAATACCACCATTAGGAGGGTGACCATGGCTGTGAATTGCCCTCTTTAAAGTGGCTGGCGCAGCTTCCAGGGATTTTCTGTGGACCTTATGCCCTGAAGAGGGGACAGCTTGTGTTAAGCAGCTCCCCTGTTGGGGAATTTACCTCTGGTTCTTTCCCTCCTTATCATGGTCACCTGAAGACAGAAGTCCAGCAAGGAAGGTGAGTCACCCATTGAGTGCTGAAGGTCCACTTGTCCCCACAGTGTCCCTTTGATGGGCTTGTATTTGGGAGTTTTAATACACTCCAGCACTCATATGGTGTTTTTATTGCATTATTACTGTTTATGCAATTTCTGTGTTATTCTCTGAGTTTTGGAGCATTGGGTATTCATTTATTTATGTTTCTCATGTATTTCATGCTTGTTTGGGCACTTTTTAATGTTTTACTAAACTTTATTAAAAATGGTGTTCCGCGCCTTTAAGCGCGGCTTTTTCCCGCTCAGACGCAAGGGCTCCTTTACTCTCTATGGGAATTCACAGTATGGGACATATCTCTGGAACCGCTTGTCACAGCAACTTCAGAGAGGGCTCATTTTACTTCTAGGCTCCTGATCTATCATCCGGAATGTGTTTTATTCATGTGGGGTGTTCAGGGGGGCTTCGGGCAATGTTTGGGGTACTTGGACAGGAAAACTACATTTCCCATGAGCGCTTGGTTCGCGCTCGTTTCTGATTGGCTGTCATGACGGCCGCCATTTTGTGGTACTTTTCCTAGGCGAGTACACTACGCAGGGACCGAGCCTTCTCTCTCCTCAACAGATTAACCCTTCGCTGGCCAGATAAGTCCGTTTTTAGAACATTTCTGGGGTGAAACTTTAATCTTTAACACTTTTCTGGGTGATAGTGTTATTAGTGGGGTATATTTGACGCTGTGAGCATGTCTACTTCACTGGAGCTAGGGGCTAGACCCAAGTCTAAGGAGGATGGGGGGTCTGCTACCCCCATGGCGTTTTGCTCCTCTTGCCACATTGGGCTGGATGGCGATAATGTGGGGGATCTATGCCCTAATTGTACTGGTCAAGATAGCAACCCTGGGCTTCCCAGCCACGCTATTGAGCCATCTTGGGTGAGGGAGTTTAAAGCTTCCACTAGGGATCTCAGATCCACGCTTCAACTCTTTCCCTCTCAGGTACAGGGGGCTCTCCAGGTCTGGCAGACCCCCTCTACTATCAGGACCTCCTTGCCTAAGCCACAGGGAGCTCCTGATATCACTGATTCTTCTGAAGAAGAACTTTTACAGGATTCTGATGCTGAGGAACGTACTGTTATTGAATCTAACAGGTCCATTGGGGACCCCTATGAGTGTGACCCTGAAGTTTCGGCTGAGGGTCTGATCAGAGCGGTTCTGAATACGCTCAACCTTCCTCTGACTCAGGAATCCACTTATGATCCTACTGATGTTTTTCAGAAAAAGCCATCTAAACCAGTTGTTTGTTTTCCAACTAACCCTACTCTTGCCCGTCTGGTCTCTGAGGCATGGAAGAATCCTGATAGATCTTCCTCTGTCTCCAAAAAGTTTGCTAAACTTTACCCTTTTCCTGAGGCGGAGCTGGCAAAATGGGTTCATCCTCCCAAAGTGGATGCTCCTGTGTCTAGACTATCCAAATCTACTGCTTTGGCTGTCTCAGATGCCTCTGCCTTGCAGGACTGGACGGATAAGAAACTAGAGCTCTCTCTTAAGTCTATTTTTGCCTCCATTGGCACAGCCATGCGCCCCACTTTTGCTGTGGCATGGGTTAATAGAGCTATTGCAGCCTGGACTGAACGACTGACTGAAGCAGTTCGCCAGGATGCGCCGGTATCTGAACAGTTGCAGCTGCTTGCTAATATCACTGAAGCTCAGAACTATGTTGCTGACGCTGCTTTTGATGCTGTGCGCATGATGGCGAGGGCCTCCACTTCTTCTGTGGTGGCTAGACGCGCTCTTTGGCTGAAAATTTGGTCTGCTGATACAGCCTCTAAGAAAGCCTTGCTTTCCTTGCCCTTTCAGGGGAATTTGCTTTTTGGGTCTGAACTCAAAGAAATGATCAGTGAGGCTACTGGCGGTAAAAGTACTCTTCTACCCTCAGTCTTTAAGAAAAAGTTTCCAGCCAAACGCAATCGGTCCTTTCGTTCCTTTCAGACTGAGACACGCTCCTCGGCCCAAACGGGTCCTCCCACTACGCGCTCCTCCTTCAAGCCCAAACAGTCCTGGAAGCCCAAAGTTGCCTCCAAGGCCAAGACCTCCAAGACTGCTTCGGCATGACTCGCCGAACCCGGGTCCGCATCCGGCTGTAGGCGGTCGTCTCCGCATCTTTCGCCGGACTTGGGAGGAGTCAGTGGCGGACCCATGGGTTCTTCAGGTGGTGTCAGAGGGATACAGGATCCCTTTCTCTTCCCTTCCTCCTTTTCGGTTCCATTTTACTCGTCCTTCTCAGGAACCCACAAAAAGGCGTCTGTTCGACGACGCTATTCAGGATCTCTTGGACAAAGAGGTCCTGGAGGCGGTTCCTCAAGGGGACACAGGTTCAGGATTTTTTTCCAACCTGTTTGTGGTAGCCAAAAAGGACGGAGGAGCCCGTCCCATTTTGGATCTCAAAGATCTCAATGCCTATGTGGTGACTTCCCACTTCCGCCAGGAGTCCCTGCGCTCTGTGATTGCAGCAATGTCTCCAGGGGAGTTTCTTGCCTCCCTGGACCTTCAGGATGCTTATCTTCACATCCCTATTCATCCAGAGAGCAGGCGGTATCTCAGGATTGCCTGCCACAGGGGACACTTTCAGTTTGCAGCGCTCCCCTTTGGGCTGACTTCAGCCCCTCAGGTCTTCCAGAGGGTGTTGGGCTCCTTGATAGCGGTGCTCCATCAGGATGGGATCAGAGTGACCCCCTACATGGACGATCTCCTACTGAAGGCCTCCTCAGCGGAGCTTCTCCTTCAGCACTTACAGATGTGCATGCACACCCTGAACCGTCATGGCTGGATCCTGAATCTGGACAAGTCGGACTTGATTCCATCTCAGAGGCTTCTGTTCCTGGGTCTCCTGTTCGACACTCGCCAATGCATGGTGTTTCTTCCAGAGGACGTGGCTCACCAGATAGCTGTCAGAGTGGCTGGAATTCTGGACATGGACGAGATTCCAGTGCCGAAGTTGTCGTCCTTAGTGGGGAAGTTCATTTCCACAATCGAAGCAGTACCATTTGCCATGGCCCACTCCAGGGATCTCCAGAGATTTGTGATCCAGACGTGCAAGAATCATCCAGATCATCAACATCTGTCTGTTTCTCTTCCTCCTCATGTCGAGTCGAGTCTGCACTGGTGGTTAGATCTCTCTCATCTCCTGAAAGGGAAATCCTTTCTAGTTCCTCCTTGGACCACAGTCACTACAGATGCCAGCCTTCGGGGCTGGGGTGCAGTCTGGGGTCGCTTCAGTGCTCAGGGGAAATGGGGTCTGGAGGAATCCATGCTCTCCATCAATGTTCTGGAACTTCGAGCTGTCCGGCTGGCCCTGAGGCACTGGGAGTCTCAATTGACCGGTCTTCCAATCAGAGTGGAGTCCGACAACGCCACGGCGGTGGCTTACATCAACAGGCAAGGCGGCACAAGAAGCGGTTCCGCCTGGTGGGAGGTCAAGGATATTTTGTCTTGGGCAGAAGATCACGTGCCTGTCATCTCTGCAGTTCATATTCCAGGCGTGGACAACGTCATGGCAGACTTCCTCAGTCGTCACACCGTCGACAGCGGAGAATGGGCTCTTCACCCAGAGGTGTTTCACATGCTCACTCAGCGGTGGGGGATGCCTGTGGTGGATCTGATGGCTTCCAGACACAACAGGAAGGTTCCGGTGTTTTGCTCCCGGTTGAGGGACTCCCTTGCTCTAGCAGTGGATGCCCTGTCGATCCCTTGGGACTTCCCCCTGGCTTACATCTTCCCTCCTCTTCCTCTATTGGTCAGAGTTATCCAGAAGTTGAAGAGAGAACGTTGTCCTGTCATCCTGATTGCTCCAAACTGGCCCCGCCAGTCCTGGTTTCCGGAGTTCATGGCCATGTCAGTGAAGGATCCGATCCCACTTCCAGCCCGTCCGGACCTGCTTCTTCAGGGGTATCTGTGGAAGGAGGATGTTCACTCTCTCCATTTGATGGCATGGCGGTTGAATCCTCGATTCTAGCAAAGAAAGGCTTTTCTCCTTCTGTGGTTTCGACGATGCTCAGTGCTCGTAAGCCTGTGTCTTCCAAGATCTATCATCGCATATGGTCAACTTTCGTGACTTGGTGTTCTGACAAGAAGTTGTCACTTGACTTCCATCTTCCCACTGTCCTGGCCTTCTTGCAGGACGGTGTGGATAAGGGGCTCAGTCTGAGTTCCCTCAAAGTTTAGACTTCTGCCTTGTCTGTGTTTTTCCAGGAACGGATTGCTGTCCTTCCTGATGTGAAAGTCTTCTTCCAAGGTGTGACTCACGTTCGACCTGCCTTTAAGAGTCCTGCTCCCCAGTGGGATCTCAATTTGGTGCTGGGAGTTCTACAGCGACCACCGTTTGAATCCTTGGCTTCCATTCCATTACGTCTTGTGACTTGGAAGATGGCCTTCCTCTTGGCTGTTGTGTCAGTGCGCCGGGTAGCAGAGTTACAGGCCTTGTCTTGTAAACCTCCTTACCTGGTGTTCCACAAGGATAAGGCTGTGCTTCGCACTACCAAGGACTTCTTACCCAAGGTTGTGTCTGAGTTTCACATCAATCAGGAGATTGTGGTTCCCTCTTTCTGCCCTAATCCTTCATCTGACAAGGAAAGAGATCTCCATTTGTTGGATGTGGTGCGTTGCCTCAAGTTTTATGTTCATCGCACCGAGTCTATCAGGAAGTCTGACGCTCTATTCGTCATTCCTGAGGGGCCTAGGGCAGGGAGACCGGCTTCCAAAGTTACCATTGCCTCTTGGATTAAGGCTACCATCCGTGAAGCCTACAAGTTGCGGAATAAGCACGTTCCCTTCCGGGTGACTGCCCATTCCACCAGATCTATTGAGGCCTCTTGGGCCTACAAGAATCAAGCTTCTGCCGATCAACTGTGCAGAGCGGCCACTTGGTCCTCTGTGCACACTTTTTCAAAGCACTACCGAGTTGATGTACTGGCTTCGGCTGATGCCAGTTTTGGAAGGAAGGTCCTGGAGGCAGTTTTGCCTGTGTAGGTCTTCCGCTCTGTGATCCTTAGTGCTTCCTTACTGTTGAGCCCGGTTGGCTCTAGTTCCGTGTGCTGTGTTAGTTCAGGGTTTGTTCCCTTGGTTGGTGTCCGTTGACACTTACAGTTTGGGCTATGTTTTCAACTGGTCATAGCAGTTCTAGTGACTTGGGCCTTGCGCCTGGTCCTTGCCTTACTTCCCGCCTCTGGATCAGCTCAATGTTTGTACATCCCAGAGTACCAGTGACCTGTATTGGACGACAGTGAAAATAGGATTTTAGTCTTACCTGTTAAATCCTTTTCACTTAGTCCATACAGGTCACTGGTCTCCCACCCTGTCAAGGGACCAGTCTTGGCTCTCCTGTGGCATTCAGTGGGAGACCGTTCGGGCATGCTCACAGGAGTCTTTCTTTTTGCTTACCTGAGGTCAGTTTTAGGGTCTCAAATCAATCTAAAGTGGCTCTGGCCAGAAGGTGGCTTAAGTAAGAGGGGAGGCTCCGCCCCTTGCAAATTATTTGCATAGTTGTTCCTGCCTATTAAAGGGGACTTACGCCTCCCAGAGTACCAGTGACCTGTATGGACTAAGTGAAAAGGATTTAACAGGTAAGACTAAAATCCTATTTTAATTGTAAGCCATGTGGTGTCAATAGTATAGCTCCTTTCCACTTGTAAACTCTGTGGTGTCACTAGTGTAGTCCCAATTCACTTGTAAGCTCTGAGGCGTCATTAGAGTTCTACTGTTATTAATTTGTGTAAGAGAAAGCTTAACTCTAGTGAAATCAGCTTTTTATCCAAGGGGCTCGGTTTTTCATCTACTAAACATATGAACTTGTTTAACATTATTAGATGTAAACTGGTTTGTCCTCACTCTTACACTTAGGAAGTACTACAACTCAGGCACTAAGTTGCTTATGAGTGGGGTTGATTCCAGTAGTCAGTGTTTGGATGTGGTCACAGTTGCATGTGATGAATATGATTGCTCAGTATCATTATCACAGATGGAGAGATTCAATCTGTTTTGGTCATCTACTGAACAATGTGTTCTCTTGGACTTGGATTCTTTGTTGAAAGATGGGGATAGAGGTTGACACCTATGCAAGGTTCCCGTTAGGTGTTCATCTATATCTTATTTTTACCCTGTTCATTTCAGAGGTAATCATATTGATCTTTTCCAAAAGAAGTGTAGAGAAAGAGCTTACTAAACTCTTATGTGAAGCCCTTAATAAGTCCAGATCTTACCACACCAATCTGTCCAAATCTGAGTTGGTTGCTCTGAAATATTTGCGAAACAGTGACAGTATAGTAATCTGTAGCTCGGGTAAGGTTGGTATTGTGGTAATTATGGACAAGAAGGATTATCACAGTGAGGATCTAAGACAGTTGTCTGATATAGATACTTGTAAATACAATTACCCGGAGCTTACAGTGGTAAATATAATGGTTAAAAAAACACATATACGGATTCTTTAATATAAATAATACAAAATATTTATAGTAAATCAACCAGATAATGCGGCCATGATCTGAATGGAATAAAACCTCTAATATCCAACTTTTAATAAATCGCATTGTTATTAAGCTTATGATATTTGTTGGGAACTACAGTGATAACATCTTTACCATAATCAGCCATTAATGGTAGTGAAATCACTAGCCCAGTGTATTTTCTTATTTAGAAATACCTACAGCAAATGCTGCGGTGTCACAAGAGTACTATAATTCGTATACAATAAACTTTTAAACCCTTATATGAAATTGCCTTTATTTATATTCCATTGTTGCCACACAAGCACACTTGTTTAAAAAAGGTGATACAGTGCAACATGTGTCATATGACACACCCTACCTGCATCTCCAACCAAGAGGTGATTGTGGGTGCAACATCTGAAAATCCTAACACTCGATAAATCCCCAAAACTAAACCTTAAATCATATTTAAAAAAGATTATTAAAAAAAAAAATTTTTTGATCGATCATAAAAAATGGAATAGCAAAATAAAGTCTTCCAAAAGATCTACACTTGCGTAGACATTATTTGTATCAACTTAACACAACTAGATATGCCAATGTCATCATCAGAATATATTCAAAAGTCACAATCCTGACTCACGTAAAATATATCCACTTTTTCCTAATTAGCAAAGCACATTATCCATACCACATTTATTTCCAATTGCTCAATTTAGTCACCATTATAACGATTTTCATCAGAACTTCCACAGTGTATTTGTAGCAGAAACACCTTATTATACGGACACACACCAATAATAAATTCTGTGACTTTAATAAGCTCTATATTTGGAAAGCTTCAGCTCTCTGCCGTCCATTTACAATCTGAGAACTTTTTCTTCATATTAGCGGTATTTCATATATCACATATCTCGATTGTCCCAATAACTGACGGTTTTGGTTTCTTCTTTGTGTTTCTTTATGCTGTTCACAAAAGAGTCTTGTCTGGTGCCTTTCTTCCAATCTTCCCTCGCATTGGATTTTGTTTTTCTTATATTCAGTCCGTGGGCTACAAATTTCATATTTGGTCAGGTTGCATTGATTTTAACCTGACCTTTTGTGTTTAAAATATAGATTTTTAGGATGCCACATTGGGAATAGATTGGATCGGGTTAATATTAGGATGTTTTATAGTTTATTTTTTATATTTTGATATATAGTTAAGTAATACATTATAAATCCCATTATGGTTAGTTTTGGGGATTTATCAGGTGTTAAGATTTTTGGTTGTTGCACCCACAATCACCTTGTTGGTTGGAGATGCAGGTAGGGTAACACAGTAACATAGTTGATGAGGCTGAAAAAAGGCATGCGTCCATCAAGGTTAGCCCATGCCAAAAACACCCCTGTGGATCCAGATGAAGGCAAAAAAGAGCCATCTGGAGTCATTTCCAATCTAGCACCAAGTGGTGAAAAAACAAATTTCTTCCTGACTCCAAATGGCAGTCAGATATTTCCCCAGATAAACATCCTATCTGCTTTGAAGCCATCTGTCATAATTTTCAGTATTATTCTGTGCTAGATAGGCATCCATTGCTTTTTTGAAAAAAAAAAAAAAAAAAAAGGGTGTGTCATATGACACATGTTGCACTGTATCACGTTTTTTAAACAAGCATGCTTGTGTGGCAGCAACAGAATATAAATAAAGGCAATGTGATATAAGGATTTAAAAGTTTATTGTACACGGATTATAGTAATCTTGTGACACTGCAGCATTTGCTGTAGGTGTTTATAAATAAGAATGTACATTGGGATAGAGATTTCATTGCCATTAACGGCTGATTATGTTAAAGATGTAATCGCTGTAGTTCCCAACACAGCATAAGCTTAATAACATTGCGATTTATTAAAATTTGGATATTAGAGATTTTATTCTGTTCAGATCATGGACGCATGATCTGGTTGATATACAATAAATATTTTGTGTTCTTAATGTTAAAGAAACAGTATATGTATTTACCACTGGAAGTGCCGGATATGTGTATTTACAATTTCAATTTCTATTTGGGATCTGATAGCAGGGATCTTTTCCAGGCGGCAGCCATATAAAGCCACCATTGATATATAGATACTTACACTGTACTTGGTAGAGACCCTATTCACTAGTTGTTTAAGTGAAAAAGAAGCTCAGTTTGTGTAGGATCCTATTATCCCCATATTTCACCACCTTCCGAAAACATTTAAGACATTGGTACAGCCATTGGGGAGACCCATAGTCTCTGGGTCCCTTAATGTCCCTTAATGAGAGCTTATCAGATGTGGTTGATCAATACCTGCAACACCTTGTTTTGCGGTTGCCCACTTACCTGCGGGACATCAGCCACATCCTTTGTATCATGGAAGGTGTGAAGTGGACATCCCGATGTATGTGGTTAACCGTTGATGAGGTGTCACTCTATTCAAGTATACCACATATCATTGGCAAGGAGGCAATAATCTTCTTCCGTGACAGTGAAAGTGATTACTCTTTTGTTTTGAGATGTTTTTGATGAAAGCTATTGAGTACCTCTTATTACATAATTACTTTCTGTTTGACAGGGTTTTCTATCTACAAAGGCATGGAGCCGCAATGGCAGCACAGTTTGTCCCATCATTCGTGACCTCTTTGTGGGTTGGTGGGAGGGGTTCCACGTGTTTGGGGAGGGAAACCCCCTCAGATCTTACGTTATGCATTTTTATAGATATATTGATGATCTTATTTTTATTTGGCATAGTAGTAAGAACAAGCCAGGGATTTTGTACAGTATCTCAACTCAACTGAGTTAAGCTTAAGCTTTACATATAATTTACAAAAGACAGATGCGGACTTATTAGATCTGACCCTTACTGGTGATGTGGAGACCGGTTATTTCGAAATGGATGTTTTTGGTAAACCTACTGCAGGTAATACTCTTCTTTTTGCTACTAGCTATCATCCGAAACATCTGATCTACAACATTCCCCAGGGTCAATTTATTTGTTTGAAACAAATCTGCAGTGAGGAGCCTTGCTATAAATTACAAGTAGAGGCACTTTTGATTAGACTATTGGCCAGAGGCTATTCTGGTGTTCAAATCAATAAGGCCAGATGTTTGGTTGACAGTATGGATTGTGAAGGATTAATTAGTAAATGTTTTAAAAAAAGCTAACAAAAAATATAAAGAATATTATTAAGGATTTATTCCCCATCCTATATGGGAAAGCAGTAGTTAAACATATTCTGGATCAAGGCTTTAGGTTTACAAGTAGAAAGGCACCTAGTTTAGGTAGAAGTTTGGCACCTAGTATGTTTTCTTGGGACAAAAACACAAGTAGTACGTGGCTGTCAACCAAAATCTTTTTTAAGTGTGGTGGTAGATGTAAATGCTGCAAGTTTGTTGAAACCTCCAACATGTTTTCTAATGCTGTCACTAAGAAGATATATGATATTACTAATTTTAGCAATTGTACTGCTAGAGTGATATTCCTCATAACATGTAAAGATTGTTCCAAACAATATGCAGGTAGGACTACCCGACCATTGAAAGACAGGATCAGGGAACATTTGAATGCTTTTGATAATGGCAATAATTAGTCACCAGATGCAAGACATTTCTTGTCACATAGTGGACATTCAGATGCCTTTAGTTTAGATCTCCCTAGGGGCTTGTGATGGGATTTATGGGTGTGTGTGGATTAATGGAAGAAGAGTCTATATGAACAGGCACCTGCTTTAACTTTCATATTGAATTTCTTATCAGCTGGACTCTGCTTTTTCACTGCTCTTTAATTTATATTACCTACAAAGTTGAGTTTAACTTTCTGTTCAAACCCACTGGAGTTCCTTTTTATTTGTTTGCTTTTATGGTTCTGGAGCCGGTAATGAAAAAATATCTCTCCACGTTTTATTTCAATGCTTAGTGCTTACATCTGTAACAGTGAATTGACAGACACACGTGTTTTTTATTTGTTTAATAAATCAGATAAAATAAACTAAATTGATCTAACTGCAATACATTATTAAACATCATTGCCAAAGTACTTTCAATTGCATATATAGAACATTCAGTGTATAGTATGACAGACTAAGGGTCATAAATACTAAAAAAAGAAGAGCAATTCTGGGACAATCCAACTCCGGATTAAAATCTTGATTGATTTAAATAGTTATTTAAAACATTTGAATGTAAGAGACATCTTCAGCAATTCACTTTGCATTGCTTTAGAGACTACATTAGATTCTAGGTTTTAAAAGTTTTATTTAAATTAATGGAGTTTTAGAGGATTTTTTTTTCCTTCTAAAAAGCAGTTGGTTTGCTCCAGAAAGACTCCATTTTCTTTGTGCAAACAGCTGCAAAGATGGAGTAGGGAAGTAGAGTGAGCCAATTCAGGCATTGGAAACTATAGGCCATATTCAGAAAACAAAAGAAAAGTCATTCCAGATCAACACAACTGAACAATAGGGAGCAAAGAAACATTCAAAAAATGATCATTGATTTAAATGGGGCTTTCAACCACATTGCGATAAATGGGGCTTTCAACCTCATTCAGATAAATGGGGCTTTCAACCACATTCAGATAAATGGGGCTTTCAACCACATTCAGATAAATGGGGCGTTCAACCACATTCAGAAGGTTAAAGGGTTAGTAATGCCCAAAATAAAGTTTATTCTATATGGTAGATTTTACAAAAATAAAGTATTTGGAGAAAGCCCTATCTCTCAAATCTTTATGGATTGAGAGATGTCCGCCAGTAAAGATCCCCTTCTCCTGATGTCAGCTGTAAAGCGGACAGAAGGAGATCTGTGTCGACTGACACGAGGAGGCTCTTCAGCAGAGCCACAATAGCGATATTGGAAAATAATTACTTCATTGGAACAGTCTACAAAGTGTGCTTGCAAACCAGGCACACTATGCAGACCGTTTCAATGAAGTAATTCGCTATTTCTGCTCTGCTGTAGAGCCGCCAGCTGGTCCCAGGGCCAGAATCTCCTGCTGTCAGCAGAGTGCTGACGTCAGGAGAAGGGTAGGGAGGGGGGGGACTAAAGCGGTGAATATCTCTCAAACCATAAAGGTTTGAGAGATAGGACTTTAATAACCTCATGGAAATCAATAAGAATTTTTATTTTCTTGCCCGGTTGTACATTTGTTTTTCTCTAGAATTATTCCTGTTTTGTTTTCTGAATACCATAAATATTCTATCTACAATTCCTTTCTTTAACAATATACATTTATTTAACTAAAAAAAAATCATAATTTCTCTTTCATTCAAGGTGTTAAAATCATGTTTTTAATCAGTGAGAATTTTGGAAATTCTATAAGTTCCTTGTGGTGCGGCATGAATGTTCCCCGTTCTTTTGTACATATGCCCCCAAAATTACTATCCTTGTCACTCATCTGCAATCTGTTAAAATAGGTTGCAACTTGCAAAATGTTTCTCTGCTGTCTATAAATAACAAGCCTGTGTTTGTACATATTTAAACCCCCTTCATTGGGAATTATCATTTGTCTCATATAGTGCAGTTTATTTGCTCCAGAATTGCTCCTCTTTATTTTCCTGAATAAAGTCCTATAAATGTTAAATCCCAGTATTTTACTATTTAAATTACTTCTACGCCCACCTTTTTTGGGAGCAGCACCCACCCCAGATCTGGCGATGTGAGCTATGGAGAGACAATAGATGATTCCTGCTGAATGCTGTGATTTCATACCCACCTGCACAGCCAATAAGAATGAAACTGCCACAGGTTCAGTTCATGCAGGAAGTGGGACAGATGCTTGGTACAGCTCTATACAATGAATGCTGTAAGTTTATAATACTTCTACTCCCAACAGTACATTACCAGTTCCATGAGAATTTTATACCTCTTACCAGTTTGCTTTTATTGTTTATTTTATACTTGTAATGGTGCTTCAGACTTATAGTAAACTGCTACGGATGGGTGAAAATGTTATTTTCCTTCCATAGGATAGGGAAGATGTGTCAATTTTCTGTGGAATTTGCAGCCAAGATTTCAGTGGGCTTCCCTTTCTAGCTTGTCCACACACATGTGATCACACACGCATCATTACACATTCACACCTTTGCACAAACACATAATTCAAACATGTATGTATACACCAGCCATTCACTCACAGGTCATGTCGGTGGAAAGGGAAACAGGCCAATTTCTACCTATTTAATCCCACAACAACATTTCTTGCCCATCCCTAGTAAATATTTGGATGTCAGTGAGGTCTCCAACATAATGTGAAGTGAAACGTTTAACCCTTTGAGTGCCGGAGAGATATCCAACTCATTGAAATGCAATGTATAGTTTTCTGGCCCTCAAAGGGTTAACGTCTCTCTATTGACATCCCTCCAAAATCAATCAAACACAAAAAAATCAAAACAGGTATGATCTTCAACCACATCCTTTTTATTGCAAAACATTTTACATAAACTTCGGAAATGTTTACAGCAGTAATTTCTTAAGTCTAAACATACAACCTAAAAGTGCATTGTGAATCCAGTAAATCATTTGAAAGTCTTTCCTTTTGAAATCATTTCTATATTTACACAGAGATTCCAAGAAGCAGTTTTCAACTTGCCACTTTATTTTATACAAAAAAACAATAATATGGTACACATGGCACAGGTTGCTGTGTAGAATAACTGTATATATATATATATATCTATAGGTATCCACAAAAATGACTTGAAGTTATTGTGAAGGAATGTATTTAAAACATCCTTGTATTCCCTTTTCTTTAAAAGCTATTGGTCATCATTTCATATACAAATAGAACCCCAACAAAAGTCTTTGAAATTGTATTGCAAACACTGTTCCAGACAGCAATAGCAGCAAGGTTCTTTTTATATAGGGTATTGCAAATAACATACACACCTTAAAACATTGCTTCTTGTTCACTGATACAACCATGATTATTAAGAGCCTGCTGTGGGATCAGTGGCTTGATGAGTATATCTATATTTTTATGCAGTGCTGTCCAAGTTCAGTCCTCAATGACCATTAACCCCTTAAGGACCAGCGGTCCCGGGGCGTGCCGTCCCTTAAGGATCACATAGGAAACTTTGACGTGCCGTCCCACGTGACTGATCACGTGGGGCGGCACGCCAAACGGGGCACTGGAAGAGATCGCTCCGGTCTTGGAGCGATCAACTTCAGTGCCCGGTATTACTCACCACGCTCCTACAGGAGCGCGATGAGTAAAAGTACGTGACGTGTCAGGACCGTCACTGGTCCTTAAGTGCCGGACAAGCGTGACGGTTCTGCCACGTCACTGGTCCTTAAGGGGTTAACAGGCCAGGGTTTAAGGATTTCCATAGCACAGCTGAGTCAGTCAAAATGAATTATCTTCTAACTCACCTGTGCTTTATCAGGGAAATCCTTACATCCTGGCCTGTTGGTGGCCCTTGAAAACTGAACTTGGTCAGACAGCCCTGTATTTATGTATCAAGTATATTAGATCCTCCCAGGTAAATAATGAGCATTCTAAATATATTTCAATATCATATACTCCAAAGTAGCACCTGCGAAAGGTATTTATTTCTCTGGAGTATTCTGAAATCTAAAGAAAAGCATTTTGGGAGATCATCAACTGAAAATAAGTAAACATTCCTCAAAGTCCAGATGCCTTAAAGGGGAACATTCACCTGAAAAAAAAATTGGAGCGCTGGTTATAAGTCCTAAAGCAATACCAGCGCTGGGTTTTATTTTAAATCTACTGACCTGTGAGCCGAGATATGAATGTTTGAAAAGTGCCACTTCCGCATACTGCGGCACCCTGTACCTGCGGCATGGAGCAGCAGGACTTCCCACTTCGCTCCCAGAAGCCCCAGCGAGCGCGTTCTCGCTTCACCTCGGAGCTCTATTGTGTTGGGCTAACGTTACATCCGGCTCAGTTTGAGATGCTACGGAGGTTGCAAAGTGGCACTTTTCAAACATTCATATCTCGGCTCACAGGTCAGTAGATTTAAAATAAAACCCAGCGCTGGTATTGCTTTAGGACTTATAACCAGCGCTCCAGTTTTTTTTTCAGGTGAATGTTCCCCTTTAAATCTAATCCTAAACTTGATTTTTTACTATGTGTGTGGAAAGTCGTTACGTAATTAAAAAAGAAAATTAAAAAGAGAAGAGTCCATCAAGTTCAATCTTTTTCCAGATATTCTTTGTTGAACCAATGGAAATAAACATTTTTCCCTTCCTAGCTCCAAAATGGCAGTGAAATGTATTCCTGGATCAACATTCTACTTACACTAAAACAAATATAATAATACCCTAAATTGTTGTTATCTAAAAAAGAAAGTAAGTTTAAAAAAAATATTTATAGTATCTTCCATCATAAGCTACAGAGGCAAGGAATTCCATGTCCCTTTATATACCATGACACATAAGAAAATCCTTCCATTTATTGATGTCAAAATTAACTTTAATATTAATGAATGCTTCAATTTTTTTTACTCAGCCCATTGAACACAGCATTTCCCAGGCTTGTTTGTATAGGCCTTCAATATATTTGTATATAGTAATCATATCCCCATTTAGAATGATTACTTTTGATTGTGTCAGCTTATACTAAATGCTCACATTAATTTACTGATATGAGTACCAATCCTTATAATACTGAGAAAGGCTTTTCTCTTATCTGTGACATCATACAGACAATACTGCATTCTCACATCTAAATTAACTAACAAGCTTTCTTAAAGAGGACCTGTTACCTGAACAGATTTTAATCTCACTAAATACATCTCTTCAAACTACCTATACCTTGTGTTTTTGTTTTGGAAACACATTAAGTTTTATACATTTTCAGAACCTAATCTCAGTAGAATTTTGTTCTCAGACCTGTCTGATAAAACCTGCCAGAAAATCACCTACCCCACTTCTTAAACTGCTGTAAACTATACATTTCCACCAGAGGAGTGGTATAAATGAATAAGCCGGATATTTATGTAAGTCCTTTCAAGATGGAGGATCCTATTGAGGGAAAGATTTAGAATGGCTACACATTTCATTAAAGAAACAAGGGTCCTAGTGCCCTGAACTAGGTATATCTCAAATTTAGTTTTAGAAAGTGTGTAACAAAGAAATACTTTTCATAACTGTTATCTAGGAGTATATAATATTGAAATTTATTTGCAGCCATTTCATTTTTAGCTTATAACGTTCTTTAACTGTTTTGCTAAAAATGGGTGGCTGCCCTTTAATAGAAAAAGTAGTCTTATTTTCATCAAACAATGAGGAAAGTTTTCAGTCATAAAAAAAAAAAAAAATAATAATTTCCTGTGCTATCCTATGGCGACTAATGGAGATCTGTTGTTGTGCAGTAGGCCGCAGAGCAGTGGCGTAACCAGCCATTGGTGGACCCCAGTGCAAATATTTTTTTTGCCCCCTAACAAAAATATTTTCACAAATATCATAAGTAGCATCTATTAGACCCTGTGGCAGATGGAGCAGCTTTGGATGCAGTGTCCTGGTACAACTGTATCCCTTGGACCCCCTGTAGTTTCTCCCTGCATCAGAGATGTATTTATTTATTTATTGGAGAGTTCTTCTTAAAAAGTAAGTCCTTGATTTGCTGACTTTCAAGAATAACAGATGGCATTATATAATTTTAGACAAATCAAGCAAATATAAAACCAAAAGGTAGGAACTGCCATGCACTGAAACTTAAAGGGTTGGTTGCCTCCACATTCCACTAGCAAATAAATGGCTTATAGGATATGTTTATTACACTGAGATCTGGTACCGCACACCCCATGGGCCATATGAACAAAGAAAAGTGGTGCAATTCTGTGGCAACCAGATGCACCATATGCTGAAAATTGTGCTTTAAACCTCTTGAATGCATCCCCAATGCATTGCAAAGGGAATTTGGGAAAATGTTATTTGTACCCTATGGTGTAGTTGGTTTGCCCTAAAATTAATCCACTTCATTTGGTTCGTATGGCCCTTGGACTCTATATTATCAGAAACTCAGTGTAATAAACAGATGATGTTCCTATATATATATACAGTAGACAATATACAACACAGTTATTATGAATCATAGTTGTACTGAAATTTATGTCTGAGATTTTGGGTGTTTCATTCTAGTCTCATATTTTGTACATTGCAAATTCACTGCAGATATGACAGAATGGTATTTTATTAGCTAACTAGTGTAAAAGCCCGTGTACATGGGCCAAGGTCTGGGTGATGTTAACCCTTTGAGTGCCAGAGGGGTACGCAACACATTGCACTGTGCAGACTGGCCAAAAACACAGAACTCCCAGCATTCATTGCTCCCAGCATTCCGTGCTCCCAGCACAGAACTCCTAGCATTCTGTGAATTCGTGCAGCCTCTACTGCGTGTGACAGCTTCGGACAAACATCCTAGCAAATTATTATATAGGATACAGCAACCATATTTCTTTTAACTCCTTAAATCACACTGAATTGTTCACAAGTATAGTTTTATGTAGTTTTGTTACATTTTAGCCCTTGGATGTTAGAGAGATTTCTGTTGAGTTGCTTTGTAATGATTAGACTTCTCTTGCATTCATCGGGTTAAATAGGCCAACATTTTACCTTTTTCATGATAAAATTAAATTATGCAAAGCATTTATGGTCATATTCACAGGGAAAGTTGAAGAATTATGGGACAAACCAAATGCACATATGATGGGGAATTCATGCTGATGGCACATCAACAGCATTCGCTGAGATGTCTTTGCCATCATATCCCTGTGAATCTGTCACCAATCCTCCACAATCCTCCAACATCACCAAGAATCCACCAGGCCTTTGACATATTGCAGTTTGCAATAGCTCATTTGCATATGTAAATGCAGTTTAATGAGCCATTATCATATTCACATGGATGGGTTTATGTTAATATGGCTGTCTGAAACACGCATTAACTTCAATAACAAATTGCATTTGGCAATGTTGAGATCTCCCTATGGCTCTATGTAGCCAGAGGACAATTTGCTGTCTCTGCTAAGGAGCAGAGTCAGCAGATGCCCTCCCTTAACCCCTTCCATGCCATAAGGATGTGGATATCAGAGCATCTCCGCCATTCTTTACTCACTGAACCAGCTGAGCTGTATAACCATTGATCAGCTGGCCAGCACTCAAGGCACTCTTGGTATGTCCCATTACAACCACATTCTCACATCCCAACTCCATTTGTAACATAACTCTTACCCCTTTCAGTGACATAAGTCAGCAAAACATTTCTCTGCAATGCCTACTAAAATCTCTGACACTGAAAGGCTTGCTTTATCATAAAAGTTACACTTTTCTAATATTGCCTCACACCCGCCTCCCCTTATTGTATTGGCAATGCTGTATTTCTATTGCTAGTCAAATAATAAAATTATTTAGGGGGTCAGAGGTGAGTAGTACAACAAGAAAACCTCATAATATGTGAAAGCCTAGTCTCAAGATTTCGTGCACTTTACTGTGATTTCCGACATACCAGTTAACAGAGTCTGTGTCTACAGCTCCTTCCTACCAGTTTCGGAGAGATAACCCCCTCCCAGAGTACAGCATTGTCCTTACTATGGGGGGGGGGGGCATGTGTGAGACAAAGTTAGAGAAGTGGACATATATGATAAGGCAAACATTTCAGTGTCAGAGGTGTCAGTAGGCATTGCAGAGAAATGGTTTGCTGACTCGTGGCACTGAAAGGGATAAGAGTTACAAATGAGAGTGGAGTTAGGTGAAGGTGGTTGTAAGGGGTCAAAACATGAGTGCCTTGAGTGCTGTGTTTACTTGAATCAGCTGATCAGCAGGTAGCCCTCTTAGCTGGTTCAGAGAATAGAGAAGGGCAAAGAAGCTGTGATTTCTAGCTGCTTTTCCATTCTCTTAGATTAGAACCCTTTCAGTGCAGCAAAGGTGTACAATCCACGCCATTATGGCACTGAAAGGGTTATGGGATTGATTCTGTTTGTGGTACTGAACTCAGAGTGGATCCTCTCCGCTCCCCACTGGGGAAATGAGGAAACAGAGAGGATGCTCTTAGGTTTCAAGGTTGCTGAACTGCTGGCAATGTGTGAGATAGGGTATCCCTTACACCAGGGGTAGCTAACCCCGTTATTCAAGAGCTACCAACATGGCATGTTTTCAGGATATACCAGCTGTAGCACAGACGTACCAATTAGAGGCTCAAAAATTAATTGAGTACATGTGCTCATTCAAGTTATAACATTAAAGCATGTACTGTTGGTAGCTCTTGAGGGTCAGGGTTGGCTACCCCTGCCTTTAACATTGCCAGCAGCTCAACAACCTTGCATGGTGATGAGGAGATTCACCCTTCCTTCCCTTGCATACATAATTCTTAATGCATATGGTAATGTGCTTGACACACATCTTCATATCATTGCCTCTTAATGCTCTGTCCCAGGTGTTCTTGCTGGACAAAACACACATGCATTAGTAGAATCAATGGCAGAGATCTTCCGGTTCGACTCTCAAGGGAAGCAAACAGGTCAGAATTTAAGAATATCCAGGATTAAGCACACGTGAGTTAATCAGAGCCTCATTTAGTTTGACTGAACCATCTGTGCTGAAGTAGAGGAATCCTTAAGCCCAGGCCTGTTTGCAGCCTTTGATGGAAAAACTAAAAGACTCTGTTCTGTTATATGAGAAAGCACACTACAACAACAGATGTAAGATGTTACGATGTTACCATCTGAATAGTTTATATATTGCTAGAAAACAAAATTATATAGTATAGTGTCAATTTAACTCCTTGGATGCAAGAGATACACACCTCAAATTGCTTTGCAGTGTGTTGAAGTATCTAGCATCCATGTGGTTAACCCTCTGAGTGTCAGAGGGGTACACACCACACTGTGTGGCACTCAAAGAGTTAAAGGCATATAATACATTCATGTTGTGATCTGAAGACCTCGACCCCTGTAGAGTCGACTAAGCCATAAAATCAAACTACAAGCTGGTTTTAGAGTCTATGTTATGAAATGGCTATATAAAATGTCTATGTTCCAAAAGATGTCACTAAAAGAAAATGAAAGTGTATTGCTGCATAGACAATTTAAATGAAAACTAACACCTCCTAATATAGAATTTTTCCCATTATTCCTTGATTCAACAGTTAACACCTTCAGTCAGTCCTGGATATCTGGTCCATGGAAGCAGACATGACAGTTGCCACCTCCATCCACCTCCATGCACCATCCAAGACCGGTGGAGGATGTTATCTCTTGAATAAATCCACAAGTCAAAATTTTATAGAGGACATTAGTATATTCTGGACATAGTAAGGTAAGTGGAGGGTTATTTGTGTATGTGTCAGGTCTCCTTTAATGGGAGTCCCAGCACAAATTCATACAATATAGATGAAAAGTATGCATTCACATTGGATGTATTTATATCTCACCCTTTCATTTCAGTGGGACTGAAAGCCTGGACAAAATGTATTCAAAAAGAAAGCAAAGTGCACAAAAGTGTTATTGCATGTAAAGTGGCAAATTGGTCCTTAGGAATTGCATGTCTTAGTGCCTATGAATTCAGTTTTCACTGTTTCTATTTTGCTTTGTTTCCTCTTTCAGTGTATATTAGGCAACACTGCAGTGCTGGACCTACCTGTAATAATCCTTTAAACACAGCTGTGGCTAACTGCATGTGATAACCTACCTTGATCTCACTTCAGGTTCTGGTATTGGGTGTGAGCCCACAGTTTAAATTAATGGATTTGCATTGATCAGTATCACTCGGGTAATTTGCTAGATATATTTTTAACCTTTAGTTTTTATCCTCTGTTGCCCTGGCAACCCATGCAGCTCTAGGCATGTGTCTACTTTGTCTATTTTGAAATCTGTTCCAGCCTTTCAGCAAGGATTAAAATGTTGCGCAAAAGTGTAAGCAGCAGGGTAAACATCTCTGCACTCTATACTGTGGATGGAGGCCAGTCAATAGTTACAATGTCATCATTAGATGTGACTAAGGAATGAAGCAAACTGTAAAACGGTCAATTGAATGGAAGCCTTTGTGCAATGCTTCAGTCAGCATTTTCTTAACCCCTTGCACACCCCTCTGGCCCTGAAAGAGTTAGCATTCAGTAAAAGACAATCTCTCACATGTCACATGACAGCATGATATATCCTGCACTGAAAACATTTAATAATGATCTATTATTGCTAAGGGCACATAGCACCTTGAGGTCACTATATCCCCTTACAGACTTTGCTGGAGAAAAATGTAGAAAATCAGAATCAATAGGACAATTGTTTTAAAGAGAGGCAAAAAGATTTGCATAAGGCTATTTGCTACTCATGGCACTTGATAATAATGAGCAGTGGTATGCAAAAGTGAGACTAGACAGTTTCTACATATTTATGAACCTGAATCTAGGTCATCAACTAATGTAGGCACATACACTCACACTTACACCTTAAAATACATATTTCAGTATACATTTATGTGAGTTAAATCTCTTTTCAAAAGCTAATACAGAAATGTGCAGACCCTGAAGCTTTCATTTAAAAAAAACAACCTATAAAAAACTCACAAAATACCGCCCCCAAAACAGCAAAAAACAAAATATAAATATGTTAACTCTAGTTATTGGGGGAAATCGTTGCCTACATCAGGGGTGGTGAATTATATGTGCCTGAGGGAAACACCTTGGTTCAATTTTTTATTTTTTCATCCTATGGATGTACGGCATCTCTAAACAAGAACAAAAATAAAATTATAATTTGTGCATGTGTGTGTGTATATGTATATATGTGTGAGTATGTACACACACATACACAAAACACACATTTTGCTCCTAAATATATTTTATATGGTGCATTTGCTGCCATATCCTACCTGACTAACAAAACCATTTCCCACTAATAATACATCTATCTGACTAGTAACTTGGAGTAAGATAGATGGATGTGTGTGTGTGTTTGTGAGAGAGAGAATATAAGATGTAATATTGTTGGAGGGTTAGTTTTGAGCACATGTTCCATTTACAGCTGTGCTGCTGCAAAGAATGAAAAAACCACCTCTTCTGCTGCTTTTCTCTAAAAGAGTGCATCAGCTTTCTGCAAAAAAAGCTGATTAAATATATAACTTTTTATTTCCAGAGAAAACTAGAGAAGATAATTCACTGTGTAGTAACCCATCTTTTTATGTGTTAAATAGCTAGCCATAGTTACAGGCTGGAACTCATCATTCATTGAGTAAAGATAATCAAGGCCACTTTCGGTGCTCAGAGGGGACTGTGGTCTGAATTTGGAGCACCCTGCTCCGTTATCAGCTGTGGCGCTGGCAGTCTCTACTGTGAATGACTGCACCGCGGCCACTGCTTCCTGGCACTGTGACCCATGTACACAGTCTGTTCAACTAGTCCTTGATAAATGGCAGTAACCAGTCTTCGTGCTTGATCTGCATGTGCTTACTTAGTGATATCCTTAACAACACACCTGTCGGTTTGCCCTGAGGATGGGGCTGAGAATTACTGTAACAGAAAGTGTAGTGTATGCTAGCACTTTATTAATGGTTAGAATAGAAAAAGTAAAAATTTGAGAGCTTTAGAAAACAAACTAGCAGCTGACATATTGAGATTGTAGTGTGACCAATATGTGTTGAAGGACATATTGCCTACTAAGCAAAGTAGATAACTGCCCAGGGTAACAACCCCAATTAATAACAGTTTTATCATGACCATCAAAATCAGTTGAAAAATAATACAATATTTTTTGCATCTGAATAGTAGAGAGATAAGTCGTCCAAGCTTTCTGAAGCAATGCTTTGGAGATCCTGCTAGCAGCTAAGGGGTATAAGAATTTTACATTATTTTGGAAACACATCTTTAGCTAGGGTTTTTTAAATACTTGTCATTACTACTGAGGCAACTTTAAAAAAATGACATAGAAAGTATAGGAGGATTATTTTGTTTTAAAGGACTGGGACCTGAACCCTTTCATGCCAAACATTGTCCTAAACATTGAAAAGTACCAGAATATTTGAAAATCCAACTATAGGAATGTAACAGAACCTAACAGAGCAGTGTTTCTCATTCTCAGTGCGAGTCTTCAGGACCTACAAAAACATCACATTTTCAATATCCTCATCCTATATAATAATTTGCTAATGTATGTTTGTCAGAAGCTGTCATGCTTAGTACAGACTGCTGTGTGCTCTGCAGTCATGCACGGTCCAGACTGCCCACGCCGTGGCTGATAACAGAGCAGGGCGCTCTGAATTCAGAACATAGTGCTCTCTGCACACTGAAGGTCTGAATTCAGAGTGCCCTGCTCCGTTATCAGCCGCGGCGCGGGCAGCCTCTACTGTGCATGAATGCACCACTGCCGTTGCTGCCTGGCACTGTGGCCCATGTACACGGGCTGTTCAACTAGTCCTTGATAAATGGCAGTAACCAATCTTTGTGCTTGATCTACATGTGCTTACTTAGTGATATCCTTAACACTGTAACAGAGAGTGTAGTGCATGCTAGCACTTTATTAATGTTTAGAATACAAAAAGTAAAAATATGCGCCGTATGTTCAAAAGAAAAGAGGAGCTGTTCTGGTGCAAACACTGGCACTGTATGGGAGAACTAAAAATTCACATTGATTTAAATGGAAATTTCAAACCCTTGAATGCTAGAAAAGTCTCAATGTATTGTAAATCAATGCGTTAATGACCACTATAGCATTCAAGGGGATAATCCCCATTTAACTCAATGGGAATTTTTTTGTATCTCACCTATAGTGCAAATGGTTTGCTCCAGAATTCCTCCATTTTCTTTTGAACATAAAGCCCTATGGGTATTTCTTTTGCCAGGCAACAGTAGTTGTGGCTTGAAGTGGCATAAAAGGTAAGTGGAGGCATGGGTAAGAGCATCTAGATTAACTTGCTTTAGGAAGCCTGAAATCTAAATCTTACTCTGAATGTGTAACAGTAGTTGGTGTATATGTAAAACATGAAAAGAAACAAAATTGTGCTTTGATACATTTTAAAATTCTTAGTAACTGTATTTTATCTTAACACCCCATGCTATGACCGTCACGTGGTTTTTGCTTTAAGGACTGGTGACGATCATAGCATGTCAAATACATTTTACTTACAACTTTCCTCCTGGAGCACTGTAAGTAAAAACAGGGAGTGAGAGCGGTATCTCTCAGTCCCCAGCGCGGTGTACCGGTACCATCCACAGGTCATGTGTACCGGTGCATCTGAAACATCAAAGTGGTCCTTAAGGGAAGGTTACTTCCCAGGGCTGTGGACATTAAGGGATTAAAGAATATTCAAGTATCCTGCAACCGATAAAGATAGTTATATGCCATTAAAATCTAATAATACAGCTTTGCAAATGTTATATCAGAATCGCAAGAGTGTTTCAGTATATTGAATATATTGTTAAACGCCATCCCCAAAATTATGCAAATCTCATAATTTAAGTCTGCCTCTCCAAAATGGTGATCTGGATTCTATGAGCACCTTACTTGACAATTTTCTTGAAATGCCAGACTCTACACTTTGGACACTTTCTGAAATCAATACTGTAAGTTTAAAACAAAAAGAAAACCTTAGATTTTTTTTCAGCTTTACTAAAAGATTCATATGGGTTAACCAGCACAGCAGGACAATGTTAATTCTCACAGTCATCCAAAGATATTCATGCATTGTATTAGATAAAACAGACACAATACCAGCAGACTAATTACTTGCAATGTTAAAACTAATGTGAAAGAATAATGCAGCGTAATCTAAGGTATGTCTGAAAATCCAGATCATCAATATTAAAATACTGCAAATGAAATAATGTAATCTAATTCTACATAATATTTTAAAATATTGTACACTGCTCTTATGAATGGACAGTAGATGTAAACAAACAAACAAAATATTGTGTGTCGAAATACATTTCCTATTGCATAACACAGAATTATTTATATCAATCTCTCACAACTCATGTCATCGCTAACATTGGCTCGGTGAAGTACTGCAAAACAAACCTATTCATTTTCAGAGGAACTGAGATCCATCAGAGGCACACCAATTCAGTTTATCTTATTCTTCTTTGTTAAGATAAAGCTTTGAGCTGCAATACTAATGTATACATTAATATAAGTTAAAGAGCAGTGCTATAATATATCCTGTTTAATAAGTGTTAAAGAAGAACCATACCTATAGGAATAAGTAGATTTTAATGCTTTGGGGGAGATTCACTAAGTGGTGATAAAGTGGAGATGACTGCTCCGGTTTATCACTTCTCCAATTCCTATGTTATTCTATGGAGTCTATGCACTAAGATTTCTTCAACTTTGGAGATCTTAGTACACAGGCTCTATAGAATAACACAGGAACTAGAGAAGTGATAAACTGGAGAAGTCATCTCTGCTTTATCACCTCTTTATCACCGCTTACAGAATCTCACCCTTTGAGTTCCAGGGGTATCTAAAGCATTGCATTGCAATGTGTTGGATAACTCTCTGTCTCTCAAATGGTTAGTATTCTTAACAGAACCATTTACTTAGGTAGGAGTCCTTCATACTGTAGTCAGTTATAGCTACTAGTTGAACAGCCAGTTAAACAGGCCACAGTGCCACTGCCAGCTGGTCGCGGTACAGTCTTGCTCAGTAGAGACTGCCTGCGCAGCGGCTGATACAGAGCCGGATGCTCCTTCAGAGCGCTCTGCTCTGTATCAGCCTCGTCACGGGCAGTCATTACTGCGTATGACTGCGTCGTTACAAACTTTCTAGTGAATTATTATATAGGATTTTTGTAGTTGCCTGTATTTGTTGTGCACATTTTTACATCTATGATAGTCTTTAACAGCTGAAGGACCCATCACATGCCAAGACCATCATGGCTGTTCCGGCATGTCAAGGAATTCTGGGATGGCAGCGCTGCTTCAAGCCGCTCTGCATCCCACAATTCAATTCTCAAAAATAAATAAATAAATAAATAAATAAATAAATAAATAGTTCTGTGGTCCTTAACGGCCGCCCATTTGCTGGATCAGGCGATTTTTAAGGGGTTAAGGGCCTGAATGGACGTAGCCAGAGAGATGATGTCCAATAATTCCTGGAAGCCATATAAAACATTCTTAAGGTAGTAATATGGGCCCTTTTCTATTATAGACTACAGTAGAGTTCAAATGCACAAATCAGTCAATACCTGATTGCTGTATGAAAGACATTCTTAATTGATTCCATTAGAAAACAAATTACGAAGCATTTTTTTCTATATTATAGTCACTCCCTTTAACTTTGAGTATACAATAAAAAAATCAATCATAGCCCTGCTTTTTCTTGTCCATTCTTGGATGATTCATACATTGTTTACTAATTATTCACTATGTTGGGCATACCAATTCATGTGAAATAAAAAAAAAATACATTTTCAACCAGTATCTGTAAAAGTCCTTACCTTTAACTAGAGGCCTTGAAATTTGGATTTAAACATACCATGTACAGACAGCTATTAATGTCTTATGGTTGTAATTTGGCAACACAAGCATATAATGAGTATTTTGTGGGAATACATGTAAATATTTTCAGCACTGCAATAAGATATCACTGATTATCAAAGACTTAAAATATTATTTTGAATGGTTATCTCAGTCAAATACATGCTAACAATTTATTTACAAGCTTTCAAAAACAAAGGTGAGCAAAAATTGTATCTAGTACAGGAACATGCCTGTCTACACTTGAGAGAAATGTTCATATGTACAAAGCACTTTGTGCATCTAACTGGTCCCTTTACAACACCTGTGGATCTTTGAGAAATCTCTATCTAGGGCATGAAAAGTGTGCAGATGGTCTGCAGCAGAAGCTTTTTGAGTGCTCAATTTTCTCAATCTGCAACAATTTGTTTTCATATTTTCATAATATTTATCAAAGGAAATACCAGCAAGTTAGAAAATTATTGATTAGCTACATTTTTTAACCAATCCAGAAGATGATGTAACTGCTAGTATTAAAAAAAGATAATAAATGTCAATAATATGCACACAAAAGCCAATGAAGCAACAAATAATGTATAAAACAAAATTATTTTAAGTAAATTTATTTTAAATTTATATTAACTTATTATCAGCAATACGATGTTTTTAATATTTCACAATATGTAATTTATTAGCCATATATTTCATACTCTATAACTTAATACATTTAAACCCTGCACATTAATAATTTTTTAATTAGCTTATTCTTTATTACAATAACCGTCATCATGTTAGTGTTATATATGAATAAATGATTCAAACTTTACAAAGATACGTCTTAAGACATATTTTGTTATCGTGCCAATTTTTACAAAATACTTACAAATTATTTGGTAAATACTACTGATTCACAAATACTAAAATTGATGTTGAAATTTAGAAATTAGCATTAACAGAAGAGTGATAAAAGTGCCACTTTCTATTCTAGATCGTCCAATCTTTGTAAATGCATGTATATGTAGATATGTAGAAGTAAGATTTTTGGAATTTTTGCCATGTGTCTTTGAGTTTTGAAATATTGTAATTTCAACAATGTACTTGTTCAAAAACAGTTATTGCCACTTACTCTCTCTATGTTCATCTTCACTAGAAAATCACATTTATAACCAGATTTAATGGGTTTTGCACCAAAGAAAACTAAAACCGTACTAGTATCTGAGGAGTTAAAGCTATATGTCCCATTTTCACTTTTAGGTGTTAGTATCCCTTTAATTTTTTTTTAACTTGAATAGACTTGACTGTTAAAACACAGCAAGCTAGTCTGTGCAGCACAGCTGAGAACATTTTACCATATATGTGACAAATGCTGAGTGTACATGCTATATTTCAGAAAACATAAAATCATTGTCAAGTTCTGAATTTCGAATTCTATAACCAAAAACTTGATTACTAGTGGAGAAAAAAGTAATTGCCTCACACATATTTTTCCAAAATATTTTAAAAATTAGATTTTGTATTTTAGTAACTTTTTCTGATATTATACAGCTATAAAAATAATGTTATATGATTAGACTAAGATGGTTACCAGTCAAGATGGTTTCCAAGAAAGAAAAAAGAGGATTAAATATTCTATAAGGAAGACTGGGGAGCACTTGCCCTTGCAGCATTTTTTAAGATTTATTTCTATCATACTGTATATAAAATAGCTAATAACAAAGACTTTGGCAAACTGTGGACTTGATTACATTTCAGATGATAAATGTCATCACAGGTTTTATCTCACAGATTCCTATTGAGGTCTATTGGTGGAATTTGTAGAGCAAGCCAAAGATAAGGTTATCACCTTTGATGGAATCCAGCCCTCTTTTAGATCAACTTTGTTAACCAGAAAAACCCTTTATATTTTGTAATTTGCTTTGTGTCCTTATGTATGTTCACTTTCTTTTGGTACTTCTGCTTAAGGTGGGGGAAACCAAGCAGTAGAGAAAGTAAGTTAACAATGCCGTCTGCTGCTGCTGGTTGCTGTGATCATTGATACAAACTTGGGTAGTTAACAGTGGATAACTAAATAATCTTGCATACGCTTAGTAGGAAAATGTACAAAGCCATGAATGTAAGAAGAATGTTACTTATTGATAGTCCGATCTCTCTGATAAAAACATACATATGCACAATTTACTTATACACATGTTCACTTCCATTAACATGGTACACACAGCCATGAAAATTATCTTTTATATATTTTAATGACGTGCCTTGACCTTGTCATCAGTTGATAAGTGACGATTTACTCCATACTAATAAATAAACAAATGGAAATTATGCAAGAACATTTCTGGGTTTATTTTTGCAAATCTGCAATTTGTATTTTAGAAAATAAACCCACAAATTCAGTTGTGATTTAGGATCTATATGGAATCTGCTGACATGACTGCTCTGTTTTCATTTGTGATTGTTAAAAAAAATAAAATAAAAAATAAAAATTCTACTTAAACTACTTTATAAAAAGAAGCAAAACAAAAGAAGGAAAAATTGGAGTCCATCCCATTCTCCTCTGTCTGCCTAGCAATGTAACCATATAACAATTTGGAGTTTTCTGGTTAATAGGATATGAGTATTATTAGTCTTATTATTTATTTTAATTTGTCACCAAATTCCACAGTGATGAATGGTATTATGACATCATCAGATCACTGTGAACTTGCTTGATACTGAGATAAAAAGATTACTTTAATATAGCTACTATTAGAAATGAGAATAGTGTTTCAGTAAATAGTTTCTTTTTTTCTTTAAGATATGTTTATTTCCATTAACTTTGATCATAACTCTAGTTATGACAGATTTCATGTGTTAACTTCAAACTGAAAGGGCCATAGAGTTTCTGTTGCATAAGTAAAAATATACTACAAATTAGCAATAGAAAAATATACAACATCTAGACTATTAAACATATATAAAGTACAGACATTATGAAGAATCTCACCTTTGAGGCTATTGCCTTGCTGCCTTGGATTAGTATATATCACTTCCCTGTGAAAAATTATTGCCTGTGCTTCATTAGCCACATTTCATTGTATACAGTAATAGATGCAAATAAATGGCGCTCCGCTTAATGTGCATAGTTAGTAGTCCATGTTGAACGGCGTATCAGTACTAGCTGATTTGTAGTTCATCAGTTATTAAATTATAAATTATGCCCCTCCTGCCCCTTTCACCCAAGTCACGCTGCCTCACATGCCGGTCCAGATGGAGAGCAGAGAGGGACAACCTTCAGTAAGCATAAGGAAAATCCTGCCTTCCTTCATCAAGGAGGGCAGGGTTTACCTTATACCTACTACATGAAGATTGTCCCTCGCTGCGAGCTGAGGGGAGGCGGCTAAAAAAAGGTAAAAGGGGCAGAAGAAGGATACTTTATAATTAATTTACTCATGAACTACAGATTGGCTAGTATTAATACAGTGTTCAACATGGATTACGCACATTAATCTGAGCGCTGTTTATTTGCATCTATTACCATCCCTTTAATGTGAGTACTATACACATATCTAATGTTCTAATATTAGATTTATATATTGCATTTCTCCAATTGTTTGGACACAATAGTTCTGGGGCCCTTTCAATACAAAATTAACATATACATTCTTGCCAGAGTTTTTACACCCAGCATACCCATTCGCTGTTCACTTGTTCCTACCTGATTCTAGACTGGGAGTCTGAGGTACTATAAGGAAGTGGAGTAGTTCTGGAGTAAAATAACTGCACTATAGGGGGCAAATTCAAATTCTCAAATCTCCCACTGATGTAAATAAGGCTTTTTAATATGTTTCTTTATTTAAAAAAAATAGTACAATCTAAAAACCGAACAGTAGTACCTGTAGAATAAATCACAATACAGGCACATATTACAGCTGAATCAGGAGGTAGGTGTAAAAATGACTGTGCCATATGTAGAGATTTGGAAGGGGGGGCAGCTCTCTGTGACTTGAGAGTTATAAGTTCAGGTGAGTGTAGAGGTTGGTGGAAAAGCAATGAGAGGTTCAGGGGGCCCAAATCTGCATAGCATTCAAGATGTTATATACCCATTTAAATCAATAGGAGTTTTTATTTTGACCGTATTGTGCAGTTGGTTTGCCCCATAATTACTTCAGTTCTTTATAGTATACCAGCCTCTCTCTCAGCTTCCATGAGTAGCATCTTCATCTTATCTGTATAAATATATATATGGTTTTACTCTCCAAATATGTTAGGGCTTTATATGTATGAATAATAATATTATTAATAATAATAAAAAATAAATACATACATAAAATGCAAAACACTTTCTTTAAAGCCAATGTGAATGTTCTCATGAGAAGGGGGAATGCAGATTTAACATTCTCAGAATATTGACTCTGAATTTTGTTATTTGTCTTTTAATTTCACCTGTATTGATCAAAAATTGTATTATAAATTTTGGATTATGCGATTGAACATTTACTGTCTTTTTTTTTTTTAAGATCAATCATGTCAATGTCAATTGAATCTTTATATTCTGTTTATTATGAATTCACACTTGTTGCACTTGTTCATTGCATTTAAAAAAAAATGCTTCTAAACGGAGCCATAACACACTGAAAAAAATTGTGTAGCTGATAATACCACTCGTGCCTTGTATGCATATGCATATTACATCAAACTTGCACAACAATTGAATCTATTTGCTTTGTCCTCAGGGTTGTAAAATAAAACAAATGAAAGTTATGATTTGATTACTCTGTATATTTAAAAATAAAAATTAATCACAGATTACTCATGTTTCGGTAATATGTTCTGGAAAAATAGTAAGATTGATCTGGCAGTGATAGTAGAGAATCGAATTTTATATTGAAAACAGAAAAAACTCCTCTCACAAAGTATTTGAGCATGTTGTTGTCACTGCTCTCAAAGCATGCATTTACTGAAGCAACGGCATTGACAACACATAATACAAAAACAAATATACACCATTAAATTACATTCATCCTGAGCTTGCTCCACTGTACTAGAATGTCCTTGGAAGAAAAAAAGCTTATTTGGAAATATTTTGTACAACTACTTAGTATAGTCAGATATTCAGCAATACAAAAGGCAATTATTTCCTTCATTTTTTTTTTTGTTTAAAAATTAATTGTTCTGTGGCACTGGATGTAAATACAGAAGAGCTAGGCCAGAAATAAGGGTTTCCACATCATCCATTTATTACTGGCCACTTATGAAAGATATTTAACCCTTTGAGTGCCAGAGGGGTACGGAACGCATTGCAAAGCAAAGTGTTCCAGACCCCTCTGGCACACAAAGGGTTAAGAGTTGTGTAGGAGACATTGGAACGCTAGATAAGAGGTGGAGAACTTTGAGTCTTCAGTTGTTGTCGCACAAAAACTCCCAACATTCCCAAACAGAAGTACAGATGTTGTTCATCTAAAATTCCCATCATCCTCATTTTGCAATTGGCTGGCTGAAGACAATGGGAATTGTAGTCCAACAACAGCTACAGAACCAAAGGTTTACCACCCCTGCTATAGGACTGTACTAGCTCCTTTTCAGCCCATTAGTACATATTTTTCATAAGTGAACAGTGCTGATGTGGCAACCCTAGTTTGAAATCATGCCTCTTTTTTGTCTATTAACTATAATCAATAGAAATGTGGTTGGCATAGAAGGATTCAGGACCTGAGACCTCCTGTTGTGGAATACAGTACATCTAACAGGATAATAGAGGCTTCTATCCAGAGAGTAAACACAAGACAAAACAGTACATTTGTAGTGTGTGCTGTTGTTAAATTCTCTCTGTGTTGTGGAAATGTTTACACTTTTTCCAGGAAGTCAAAAAAATTCCATCCAATGAGCTGAGCTTTTTAATTTGCACAAGTGAAAAACCCTTTGTGAGATCTTTGTTAACCTTGTATGAATACATCCCATGAATCATTATGTCAACCATTAAGTAGACATGTTATCCTCATTTAGGATTAACAAAATAGCCACTTGTTTTACTCAACAAAGTAATTGCTTGACCAGTGTCTTTAAAAGCTTTTACTCAATTTTCTACATTGTGCAGTTTTTTTTTTATTATGATAGAACATAGTTTGGGTAGATGACTGCTTAACCTCTTCCTTAATTCACTTAGAAAATTGTTCTAGCTATGTTTGCTTTCAAAACTACGGAAGGCCGCTGTTCTTGACAGTCTCCTCATGGACAGGTTGTCCCCTCGACTCTCAGGCCTGGATGACTTATTCCTTTGGAATGGATTTCTAAGGCTTGCAGTGGTGCGCTGCCTATCAAGTTTATCACTTATTGAATAGCTCTTCTTTGTGTGTGCATACATCACATTTGGTTCTTCAGCAGAGTAACTGTTTGCCCGCTCAATTTTTGGAAATGCTATATTGTTGGACAGGGTTCTGGAAGATGAACTTTCATGTGCAGACAAAGAAGACACTGTACACTTGATTTTCACTTCTGTTTCATTATCTTCATTGTCTGAGCTTGGGTGACTAAGCTCAGCCTCTCTCTCTGGGTGACAGCAGCTTAAATCTTCAACATTCTCCCTAACACACCCTGGAGATGTAGACCTTTCTGCATTGGCCTGTGGTGTATTGCTGACACACCTTGTGTCTATACAGTCTGTGATGCTTGTGTACTCTGCAGTCTTTACAGGTACACCAAGATTGCTGTAGTAACTTCGAGAGGGGGAAAACATAAAACTCTGAGATTTTACTATGGGTGTTTCCTCTAAGATGAAAGGTGCAGTGGCCAGATAGCGGCTGCTTTTGGAGCGTTCTAGTGCATGGTACATAGGAGGATCTGTTTCCCAAGGGTTTTGGCTGGTTGGGATACTTGTGATTTCAGTAGGATACACACACATATCCATTGATGTGCTTTCCTCATAACTAGGATTTCTGCTACAACTTCTCCTACAATGAGTGGCAGAGCTGCAGCCTCGACCTGTTGAAGATATATCAGCTAGGGGATCTGCAGTGCAAGCTACATTCATTGAGCTTTCACCACATTCTAGACCAAAATTTGCTTCATCCATTGCTGAAACATATATGTCTATGCAAGATGAAGGCCTCCGTGAGTCTGAGGCAACTGACAAAGAGTTTAGTGGGGATGGAGGAGGTTTTGTATCTTTTGATATAGAATGTGAGCTTATAGCCCTGTGTAGACTTAAGGTCCTTTCCTTAAAAAATCCTTCACATTTTTCAATACTTTTGTCTATAAAATTTGTTGCATAAAAAGATTGACTTCTCATGCGTGGTGTAAGGGTAGGAGAGGTAGGAGACAATGGCTCTTCACCTACTGGGTCTATAATATCATGGAGTTTGTAGGTATTGCCTTCTTGACTATTAAAACTGCTCTGCCTTATAATATATGCTGCATCCGTACAGTCTGATGAGGTTCTAGATCTTGCTTTATTTGTTTCTCCCCTTTCAATTCCAGTAAGTCGTTCCATTGCAGTAGCCATTCGTCCTAGCAATTCCTCCAACTGCGCAAGTCTGATGTCTACTGTCTGAAGTGAAGCCTTCATAAAATGCTCCCTCTCATTAACTTCCTCAAGTCGCATGGACATATTTTCCACCCTACGAGTTAATAACAAAATAGTTATATTCTATTTTGAAATTCAGCAGCATTTTGTGCCATATACACAAATAAAGGAATCAATTCAAGGCCAAACCTACTGTACCACAGTTAGCAAATAAAATTTCCCACAATTCCCTTGAATGATAGAGATGTGTTCACTCTTGCATTCAAAGGGTTAACCCTTTGAGTGTCGAAGGGATATACAACACATTGCTATACAATGAGTTGTTTACCCCTCTGGCACTGAAAGGGTTAAAAGCCCATTTAAATCAGTTGAATGTTTATTAAAATCTCATGCTGCTGTTGGTTTAACCCAAACATTCTCCTCTTTATGCAAATAGCCCACTTAGGCTTTCTTCAGGCTATACTAGAAATATTTTTGTCTCATTGAGCATGTATCCTAACAAACTGGGGCAATTTTGGAGCATGCCACCTGCACAGTAGGGGGACAAACATTCATTCCCCAAATTCCCATTGTTTTACAATGTAATGCACTGTAGAAGTCTCTAGCATTCAATGTCCATTTAAATTCATTGGAATTTTTAATGAATCACCTATAGCTCAGGTGGTTTTCCTCAAAATAGCTCCAGTTTGATTTGATGCATACGAAAGTCCCATTGACACAAACAGGGAAACACTTGTTAGTTCAATCTCCCTAAAAATTTAATGTAATAGTAAAGATACGATCTTATAAAAGGAGATTCACAATGAATTTAGTAAAAGTGTTGAAACATAAACACTGCACAGTAAATGTGTAAATTCACCCTATGTGACATACACAAAGCATTCCCCAATATCGATAACGTTGTGGTCACACTTCAGTACTGTACTCTTTGCATATTAGGTGGAGCACATGTTCGCACAGTAACAAAGCCATCTTGGCACTTTCAGTGCTCATATATGCACTTTTCAAATACATCTGCCCATTTGCATTGATTTACATGTGCATCTATTTTCATGCAAATATGTTGTAGCACAGGTTACAGGAATAGTAAATTGTTGGACCTCCATCTGTTGGAGAATAAAACTCCTATAACTGGCTGGTTGGGGATCACAGGACTTGGAACCTCCAACAGACGAAGGTCAGAGAATTGACTATCCATTATCTAAATTCTTTATTCTGTGTCAAAGTCTCTTCTTGCAGTGGCAAACAAACAAGAGTTTTCATGTATGTACTTGTAAATCCTCACCGTTCTGCAGTAACTCGAATTCTTTCATCATTTGAAGAATTAAATCTGTCGTCCTTTTCTCTGAAATACTCTTCTATGCACTGTTCTTCAAAATCATGTACCTTTTTCAGCTCATCCTCTGTTATAAATAATTCTATTTAGTGGAACAAAGAAAACATATACAATAATTTTAGCATTGTTGTACAGTATGTATAATGCCATTTTCCCCCTTGGATTCCAGAGAGGTATCCAAAGCAAATGTGTTAGATATCTCCATAGCATCCAAGGAGTTTGAACTAGGCTTCTAGCCAGCGCCTCTTACACTTTTTGAACAAATGGACCTCCTAGATCTTTATATATCACCATGAACCTCCATCGATTACATAATATAGATTCATAATGCTCCAGTAATAATTATCTCCTACTCACATGGTTTTGACAGAGTGCAATGTATGTATGTTTAGCACTTCTCCATATGTAGCATCTCACTAAAAAAATGCTTCTATATTGCTTTTTTGGATCATTAGATCGATCCATAGTGAGGTCTGACCAGCTGGAACTCTTATGCATTCTGTTGTTAACATACAAATTGATAGGTTAGTGGTTGGTATGTGTGTGTTCCATTGGAAAGAGACATGTGGTACGCATTAGTGTTCCAGCACCGAATAAACATGTAGAGGTGACCAAAGGGAAATTAAATTTAACACCAAAGAGTAATGTACAAAAGGTATGAATTAAGTGTAAACATATTGATGAGCCACTGACGAAGTACAGTGAGCTATGAAACGCTTCGGGTTTTTGATGGTTATATGTACATCATTACTTGATTCTAATTTTATATTGATTTTATGGTTGATAAGTTGTACATTATATTGTTTTTATAACTAAATTTCCTCTTAAGGACCGATGACGTGCCAGGACCATCATGGCAGTTTTGCACTTAAGGACCAGTGATGGTCCTGACGCTTCATGTAATTCAGGGGGTCACTGTGCGGCTGCACGCTGCTCGGGTCCCCTGAATCCAATCTATTCACACTACCATATGGTTTAATAATACCCAAGAAATTCACCGACCCTCTAGTAGTCATATAGCTTATCCTTCTAAGAGGTCCACCTAGCCAATAGGCATTATCAGACCCTTATCATGTGGACATAAAGAGATTTGGAGAATCCTCATTTGGATCAAACCACAAAGAAAAAAAGTGGAAGGAGAAAATTCTGGAGGTATTTGTACAAGAGGCTATTCAGTGGATGTCCACAAACCAAGAGGATGGTTTTTGCCTCGTTAAAATGTGAATATTGCACAAAAGAAGCTGTTACAACAAGGTGGAGGTGAATATGTGTAAGTATGTATATGTGTTTTTGTTTATATAACACCAATAGGTGTACTTAGCAGTTTGCCATTTACGTTTAATTTAGACAGGCTAAAATAAGTGCAACAATTAAGTGGTTATATAGACATTTATAAAGGGAACACTAAGTAAGCATACATTAGAAAAGGAGTGCCTGCACTGTGCAGCTTACAATCTAGGTAAAATATATTCAATAAAAATATAAGAATATATTCAACAGTGTGCAATTAGAGCATATGCACCTTTCTTTTCTTATTTTTTCTAAGGGGTTGAAAAGTTCTGCTCAAGTGCCTGGGAATTTAGTAATTTTTTATTTGTCCCCTATGGCACAGTTAATCCACACTAGAATTACTACAGTTTGCTTTTATTAATATGTGACATATATATATGTTTGAACAATGAGGTCTACCTACAAACCATGGTCATTGCCATGGGCACTAAGATGGCACCCCAATATGCTAACCTGTTTATGGCAGACTTAGAACAGAAATGCCTAGACACACAACATACCAAACCATACAAGTATTATAGATACATCAATGATATTTTCATCATTTGGACCGAAAGCGTGGAAAAACTCATACAATTCCATGATTCTTTTAATTCATACCACCCTTCAATCAAACTAAAAATGGAATATTCTACAAAAGCTGCAAACTTTCTGGACACGACAGTGGCATGTACCAATGGCACAATCCATACCTCACTCTACAAAAAGCCCACATACAGATGCAGTTACCTTCACAGCACCAGCTTCCACCCCTCCCATACTAAACAGGGCATCATCTACAGCCAAGCTACTAGGTACCATCGAATTTGCTCTGCCCCTAATGACTGTAATGCACATCTAAATGTATTCACCCAGTCTATGAGACAGAAAGGCTACAAATCAAGTATTATTACCAAACAAATACACTCTGCTCTAAAAACGCCACACACTCACTTGCTACAGTACAGGGAGAGAAAAATCTCTACACGGGTACCACTCATTGTCACCTACAACCCAATTCTAGAAGAAATATGGAAAACTATTAAAGATCTGCAACCAATGCTAACAGAAGATGAGACTCTGAAAAAATATCTTCTCTGAAACCCCCATTTTGGCTTTTAGACAACCACCAAACCTTCAAGAAAAATTAATCAACAGGAAACTACACACGGATGAGAAGAATACAGAAAAAGGTACCAGACAATACAAGAAACCTCACTGCAAACTGTGCCAGCACATATGCCAAGACAACAAAGTCACCCACAACAACAAAACCTACAGCATTAAAGTATCATACTCCTGCACATCTAGCAATGCGGTATATATGATACATTGCACCAAATGCCACCTAGGGTGCTACATTGGGGAAACCACCCAGCAATTAAATGGCAGAATGAACAAGCACAGACACTCCATCAAACATCACAAAGAAGGATCCTAGTGCACCCCTGTGGGACACCATTTTACCCAGCCTGACCACTCAATTAAGGACCTAAAAATCAAACCTCTCAAAGGGAACTTTAGAAATACCCAAGAAAGAAAAACTTTTGAAGCCAGAATGATCATATTTTTTAACAGCAAGAATAGAGGACTAAATGTTGATTTGGGTTTCCTGTCCCACTATCAAAGTTTCACATTACCCTGTATCATTATCTTACTCTTCATATGTATCCACATGATAAAATGCATTCTAATAACAGGTTCAATATTATTATTAGTATATTAGCATGGAATACAGACAGATGCTTTTTTATACTCCAATACATGTAGGCATATATATGTGGGTGTGCTATTCTATATGTGTATATGTGTTTATGTGTATATATGTACATGTAGGCATGTATGTATGTGTTTGTATATGTATGTGTATATGTACTAGTATATATATAGGATCTTGTGTATGGATATCTGTTTCAGTATGTATTCCTACATATTTGGGTGTATGCATTTGTGTATATGTGTGTGTGTTCACATGTATGTGTTTATGTACATATGTATATATACTATATGCATATATATTTGTGGGTGTGTATATATACACATTGCATGTGTATGTATAGGTGTATGTGTATGTGTGTGTAGGTATGTGTATATATATATATATATATATATATATATATATATATATATGTGTGTGTGTCAAGAACTCCCCCAAAACAAATTCCCTGTTCAACTGATTCATTTCCCAGACTCCATCCACGAACACGGACCCCTTTTATACCATGTCTTATGGGTTTTTTTTAATTGTATTTAGGATTTATTTTTTATTAACTACCCCCAATCCCAGTAAACAAACCCCCACAGAAAAACATTCACTGTTCAAAGGATTCTTTGCTCAAACCCCACCAACACATACACCAACACATACACCCTCATACTATGACTCTGGGAAATAAAATAATATTTGCTATGTGTTGTGTGTAAATTCAATGTTCCATTGATTTCAATGGAATGAGCTAGGTGAAAAAAGCAGAAAATCAGCAATTTTCGTGCAAACTTATTTGCAAAGCAGGAAGTGCCATTATTTGTCGATTTCAGTTTGAGCCGAAAATTTTCGCCCATTCCTAATAACAAAGCTGGAGAAGTGATGTCACTGGAGACATTGGGGGAGATGCACTAAAGGTTGATGCTGTGGTGATATGATTTTGTTGATGTGTAGAAACACATCGCCATTTGCACTAAAGGTTAGGGATACAAGGGGAGGTAGGAGAAGGTCCCAGTTAACATACAGGATTGTTGAACTGCTGACAATGTGGAAGGGATACCCTCACTCACGCATCAACAGCAGTATAACATCCCTGAAGTCAGAGAGATTATTTCTGCTTCCCCATTTTGCCAGTAGGTGAGTGGAGAGGATCCTTGCAGCTTCACAAACAGCATTTTTCCCGGAACCCTTTCAGTGCCATAGAGGTGTGCATTGCTCACCCCTGTGGCACTCAAAGGGTTAGAAAAGTACATCACACACTATACAATAATCCCAGGGGAACAAGCATTTTTTGCTTGCCCACTGGTAGCCATAGAACCCCATTTACACTGTCTGTTCCCCAGACTTGTTCTTTTGCCCACCAGTAGCCACAGATCCCCATCTACACTGTCTTACTCTCCTCCTCAGCCTTGTTCCCTTGCCTGCTTGTAGCCACAAATCCCCATGGACAATGTCTGGGCAAGGGAACAAGGCTGGAGGGTGTCAGTCAGTGGATGTGGAGCTAACACACAATGGTGATGTTCCCCCACAATACTTATATTCAACATTCTGCCCCACCATTAAAATTTGACATATGCTGCCCTACACAGTTAAAATTCAACATATGCTCCCTCCCCCCAGTAAAATCACAGATACTGCCCTATACATTCGACATATGCTGTCCCATATATTTGACATATGCTGCCCCCACACAGTTAATCCTTTGAGTACCAGAGGGTACTCAAAGAGTAAATATTCATGTAATATCTGAGTATATATATATATATATATATATATATATATATATATATATAAAATCAATGACGGGGGGCATCAGGAGGGGCATTGAGATTGCTAGGAGGCACATCTGGAAGATTTATCTGTGTAGGCTGTTCCAGTTCCAAGGGAATACCATATATAAAAAGAGAATTGAGGAGTTAATTAATTCATTAAAAGTGGGGTTGAAGAGGAAAGCAGGCGGCTTGAGTAGGAGGTAGAGGAAGGTGGGGTGATAGCCTTCCTGGTCACCATATTGAGCACCTATCCTATTGGATAGATGGCCAATGCCAGGGGGGCATCAGGAGGGGTCCCAATTCCCCTTTGCAAGGCCTGATTTTATTTTACAACAAAAATGGGGCAGAATATGTCAGTTTTACTGGGGGGAGACAGCATATATTGAATTTTAACTGTGTAGTGGCCGCATATTGTATATAAGTATTGTGGGGGGAACATCACCATTGTGTGTTAGTCCCACATACATTGGGATTGATAGGGATGTGATATCAAAGACACTTTAGTGCATGGATGTGCCTTCAACACTTCTCTGACAGGACATCGTCATTTTGAGCCTTCTTCAACCTTTAGTGAATCTCTCCCATTATCTCCATGTTATTACCTTTTAATCACACCTTAATGCATAACCCCCCTGGTATCACATACATATGACATAAAATAGACAGATATAATTCATGTCAAGAAACCACTATTTCAATTTTCAAAATTCTGCAGCTTAAACATTAAGACAAATAATATATCTTCAGACCTTGATGATTTGGAGCATGCCCTGTTTGCTACTTGTGAGTCTATTCACAATTAATGCTTCTACCCTCACTGAGCTGGTTTCCCCTTTTCTATATATAACACTGTGGATAACTTGCAATAAATAAGCTGGGTTATATTAATTCACTGGACTAACTAGCTGAAACTGAGATATATCAGAATATAGTTTTATGTCACTGAAATATATTTGCTTATCCTTGAACAAAGCAAAACCATTATACCACAAGCTCAAGTTAAAGGAGTAGTAAACTTTTTGTATGAAAACCTATTAGTTATAGGTATTTTCCTGCTGAGTAAAACAAAGGTACTTCTATTGCTGTCAGTTGTTTTATTCAAATGTTGTAACAGTTAAAATAATCAGGAAATGAATTACAGGATGATTACTATCTATCTATCTATCTATCTATCTATCTATCTATCTATCTATATATCTATCTAGTTTTATTCCACTAACAAAGTATAATGACCTTTAAAATGCTTATAGGATTTCAGCTTGGACTACATTGCAAGATATAACTTTATCAAGGGATTTATCTGACATTTCTCCACAGATGTCAATATTATATAAAACTAATTGATTAAACTTATCAAATGTGATTGAATCTAAGTCTTAATAAGAAGCACTGGAGCAATTATGGAGTTATTTGCTTCAGACTCACAATCACTTGCATAGATTGGAAATTATTAACTTAGTTTAGTTATTCATTAGATACCCCCAGGACTGCAGCTTTCATAATGTCACTATGGGCCTTATGTTAAAAAACATTGGATGAATTCTGGAGCCAAAGAACTTGACCATAGGGCATCAATAAAAATTCCTCAAGTTACCATTGATTTATATCAGGGGTAGTCAACCATAGTCCTCAAGAGCTACCAACAGTGCAGGTTTTAGGATAACTCTGAATCAGTGCAGGTGGATTCATTAAAGGGATAGTAATACCTTGTTGTAAAAATGTCTTATATTGTAGATATTAACAAGAGAAGAAGAATAACCTAACTCCCATCTCTAAAACCTTTTTAGTTTGAGAGACCGTAGCATTTCAAGTTCCCCCATCCCTCCCTTTTCTCATACGTCAGCGCTCTAGCTGACAGAGGCAGACCCTGGTCCAGGAACTGGAGGAGGCTCTTCACCAGAGCCGAGATAGCGTTTTTTAAAATTAAATAATTCAAAACTAGGGACATTTCCTCTATCCTGTGGTGTACAAATTCCATAATTCCGTAATGCTTTAACTGTGTATGTGGAATTGGGTTGGTAGCTTCCAAGATTCTATTGGTTGCCCTTAGTTTTGTCAATTGACTAAAAAAAAATTCCTTTATTATCCAGAAAGAGAATTTACTGGTTTGAAGCAGTATTTGTAGTGTTTTACTTCATAACAGCAGTATGACTGGGCCGACTTTGTTCCATTGGCTGAGTTTGTGTATAAGAATCATGTTCATTCGTCAACTATGTTTTCAGTCTTTTATGTTACTTATGGTCTTCATTTCTCATCTTTCCCTACTTCTGTCTCTGATTGGCATCACTCTATAACAACTATGCTTTGTGCGCCGACGACCAATCTCTCTAGGGCACAGGCTTAAAAACAGTATGCTGATTCTCAACTCAGTGATCCGACCAGCTTCCAAGTCAGTGATAAACTTTGGTTGTATACTCAGAAGCTTAAGTTGGCCATTGCATCTAACAAATTGGGACCATAATTTATTGGGCCTTTCCAAGTCGTCGGTCAAGTTCATATTGATATTTTGAACTATAGTCCCAAGTGGGTTTCAGCTCCACTGGTTTCATGTGGTTTTAGGGGTAAATTGCAATACCTGGTCCACTGGAAGGGCTATAGCTAAGATGACAGTACCTACTAGCCAGCATCTTTCCCAAACTCTGGCCCAACTCCACTCATTATATCATAGTTATCCTGCTGATCTGGTCTTTTCACCCAGAGTGTGTCAAAACTTTTCTGTGGACTGGCCTCCTTGTGCATGTTTTCATGCATTTGTGCCATTTGCTTAGGTAGGTGCAGTTCTTTTCTTTATGAGGGGGATTTGTATGCATATGATAATTCACATCCTCTGTGATTATGCATACTTAAATGCACATGCCCTACGACTTCTGCATCTGTGGGTACTTAGGAACTTTGATTGCCTTATTAAGTTGCATCTGTGGGTACTTAGGAACTTTGATTGCCTTATTAAGTTGCTTAGTTAGCTGAGAACTTGGTTGCCATTATCCTGTGATGTTTTACGGCATCCTGATTCTATGCATGTTTTCTGACAAGTTCGAAGAACTTCTGTCCTTTTTTTTTTTTTTTTTTTTTTTCACTCTGTCCTGATTTGCAATTCTACTTTGTTTCTGTTGTGCCAGGTGAACATTATCTAGTTTAGCGAGTACATTCATACTTGTCTGGTCCCAGCTCAATTGCTTATAGACATTCCACTTTGCAGTTGACACATTTATTCGCTGACACTGAGCTGCAACAAGAATCCACTTAATTCACAAGCGACACATTTCATTTACAAACAATGCCCTCTAGGAAACAGTTGCAGAGGTGTTTTCATCTTTGTTTCCTCCTGGGGAAACCTGCCATCATTGTCTACTCTCCTGTCTTCAAGCTTACACTTGTTTATGAGGGTAATGTTTCCACAAATGTCCTACATTCCATGTTAATAAATTGACTGGCATTCTCTGCGAGACACTGATATCCTATAAAAACTGGAATGCCTGTTTATTTATTTAGGTTCTTATGAACTTTATGCAGCATGTAAAAACTTTTGGACTGTTGACCTTACGGAATCCAAACTCTTTGTCTATAATGATAAACTGCCCTTTGGCCCCAGTTATATATGCTATAGATTTCGAGTATGTTTATATTATTTGTGAACAGCTGATTTTAACAAGTTAGATTATTTAGTTGTTTAAATGCATCTTCCTCGTACATGTCTTTGAGCCATGAGATGATGTTACCATCCTTGTTAGATGATTTCAATCACCACAATATTTGCCCATGACTTAATGTCTTTCAAAGCTTGGCATTCTTTTCCACTTATAATTTTTGCTTCTTCTCTGGTCTAATTGCTAAAGCATCTCTACAGAACAATTGTAAAAATGCTTAATTATAGGAAAATACAGTATATTAAATGGTGGTGTAAATGTTGTTCTAGGTACCATCCAATTTTTCCATGTGTCCACCATCATGTATTTGTGCCCTGTCAGTTGTGCCTGAGTTTTGAGTACTTGTAGCTGAATGCATAGCAAATCATTTTTCAAGTAGAAGCTTTCTGTGAAAGAGATGGATATTTTTATTGTGTCAATGTGATCTACAGGATTTGAATTAAAAACATTAAAACTTTTGATCCCACTCAGGAACGTGCATCACTCAGTCTCTGATAACTTTAGTCTAAGATTAGATTGCAATACACAATAAAAAAATGTCCTCTGGACATCATATGAGACAGTTGCTAGCAGCTTTATAGAAAAAAGCCCTTGTTTTACTCAGTACGTAAATCCCTACAATATATGTTTTTTTCACTAAACATTTCCCTATTCCTTTAAGCATACTACATTTAAAGTAATCCCATAAGTACACTTATGTCAATATGGTAAGGTCTAAACAATAAGCAAATTCCAAACTGGAAAACAAGGCAAATTACTTGAATATTTTATTTATACATACATACATAAATACATTCATTCGTCATTCCCTAACAATATGCCATGAGGCACAACTTATAATGCCCATCTAAGGGTAATAATAACTGATCTCACTTAAAATATAAAAGCAAAATGCATCTTTTGTGCTCAAAGAAACAATGATGTAAAATGGCAAATGTTTACTACTGCTTTTTATTCTAATCTTAATTATAACTTTCCTTTATAAATAGTTTATTTTTGCCACAGAAAATGTTTTATTTTTATTACTAAGTGTATAAATCTCTACATTTTGTGAACATAAACTACGTAAACCAAGGTCTTCGGAAAAGCTCCTTTGAATTCAGTAGTAGTCAAGTGTTGGGGACCAAGCTACACTCCCATCTTTATATATTTGGCGGGTTCTTCTCTATGTAGATGAATCATCATAGAATCATCTTAAAAGACAACTAAATATGACTATTCACTAAAAAAAAGCATAGCAATTTTTTAGCCATCCAGCTATTAGGTACTACAGCTTTCATCATCTCCAATCAACTGTTGGAGTTACAAGCAGCTGGAGGTCCGAAAATTGACTACCCCTAATTTAGAGGATGATGTATTAAGAGGAACTGGATTAATTCTGGGGCAATTCAATAGCACCATAGGGGACAAGAAAATGAAACCCCTGAAAGGATATAGAGGTATCCAATCCATTGCTTCAATCAAATAGAAATTTGGTAGTTTATAGTTGTCCCCTATCATGCAAATTATTTTACTCAGAATTGTTCCAATTCTTTGTTGCAGCTAATATTGAAGTAAATCTTACTAAGTCCGTAGTCTCTTTCATCTTGGTCACTTTCTTGCTTCCTCCAGCGGCAGCAAAGGTGTTTGCAAATCATGGTGAAATGACTGAAAATAATCAAAGGGGGTGGCAGGACAGGTCTTTCATGAAAGGTCATTATCAGCTGATACCTCTGAAATTTCCAAACTTGGTTTGATATTGACTTGACTTCAAAAAATGTATTGCTGAAAGAGAAAGAGAGCTTGGTTGGCTAGAATGCTTATTCACAAGAACAAGGCAAACTCTGCCAGCAAGACGATAACACATACACTTCAGAAATACATACCAACAATCTACATATGATTATGAATTATAATAAGTTATTTAATTAATTAACTTGTGTTTTTTCTTAACTTTCTATGGATAATATGTCAGAAACACTTGAAATACAGTATCCAAGGTGTTCTAAAGGTGAACTTGTTCTATAGTACAAGGTGGATTTTTGCATTTGCCTCATATACCAAACTATTCAAAGGTAGTAGTTTTAATGCTGTAGTGCAAAGAACCGGTAGATCATTGTAGTGCACTGATGACCGAATTGTCTCTGGTCTTTCTGATACTGTTATGACTTCAGAGTGTTGGGGTGGAAGAATGCAGAGGACATATACAAGGAGTTAATTTACACTGCTCTTTCCTCCCAATGTTTCCCTTAACTTGCCCTGGCAGGGTCAGATAAATGCAGATATTGCTTGTGTTTAAGATAAATTAAGGTCTTCTCTGCCCATAATCTATATTTTTCATTGACTCCACTCTACACAAAACATGGAGGCTGAGTACCTGAAATTGCAAAGGCAATAATGGCTCATAGTTTTGTAATGAATTTGAGAGCGCTCTAGAATTTGAATGGGTAAAAGTCCAGATTAAATCAATGGGATGTCCTACAGTGTAATTAACTTGCCCAAGAATTGCTCCACTATGCTTCTGCACATGATGCCCTATGTGCTTTGTATTATTTTATTTTTTTTTAATGGCAAAAAAGTTTTCACTCAAATGCACAAAAGCTGGGAAATACAGGTTGAGTACTTTGAACTTAACTTCAATAGCAGTCAAAAGTTTTAATCAAGTATAAAACTACTAGTTGAACAGCCCGTTACACGGGCCACAGTGCCTCTGGCAGCCGGTCGCGGGGCAGTCACGCGCGGTAGAGACTGCCCGCGCCTCTGCTGATACAGAGGTGGGCGCTCCGAGCCGGCGCGGGCAGTCTGTACTGCGCATGTCCGGCGTTACACACAACTTAGCGAATTATTATATAGGATGTCTTATAGCATAATGATGAATGCCTTATGGTCTATGCATTTTAAAGTGTAAGCTTCTTCTTCAGGACCAAGAGAAGTCAAAGAAATTATACCAACATTCACAATTCTTAAAACATTATTAAGCACTCATGCTTTACACATGACATTTTTTTAAATAATGTTTTATGAATTGTCGATGTTGGTATAATTTCTTTGCCTTTTGTTGGTCCTGAAGAAGAAGCTTGCTCTTTGAAACACGTAGACCATACGGCATTCATCATTATGCTATAACACATAGTTTTATACTTGATTAAAACTTTTTACTGCTATTGTAGGCATCTTTTTTCATTATATTTTATATTTTTGGAGGAAGTGTTTACTGCAGCAGGGCAATTTTCAATACCCTGCTTGCCTTGACTGGCTGAATCCCACAACCGGCTCTGCATTTTGGAGTGTGGGTATACCCATTGTAATAGAGATATTTATCTGTTGAATGTTATGATGGTTTGTGTCCCTTCTGGTGTTCTGTTTGCTTTATACTAAGGGTTCTGGTTTGGTCCCTGACAGTTTGATATGGAACTGCATCCATCTTCCACTGAAGGAGTGACAGAGTGGGGGCTGTCCTGAATCCCTAACCCGTTCATCTGACTAGTTTGTAGTATGGTAGTGTAATAGGTGGTGGTTCCAATTGAAAAACATTATTGCACTAGGAGCACCCCTTTTTTCTTCTTCTGGATTATATTGCAGTTGATAACTTTTTCAAGGGTCTTATCTGCATATTTCCCCATAGACTTCAGAGGGAATCTGTTAACCAGATGTCAACTGCAATGTAATCTAGGACCAATTTAATTATTTGTTAGCTCCGTAAGATTTATCACTACTTGAAAGTAACTTACAATTCCTTTGCCTGTTACAAATATATCTTTATTAAACATTAGCTGGGCAAACTTACTTAAACACAGCTATCAGAAGGTTTACTAGAAGAATATTGGCAACTAATAGATAGCATGCCATAATAGCTGGGACGATCCATGCACCTGTCTTGCAGGGAGGAAACTGGGTAATTTTTCCATCCTCTCCAGTCTCATTATATCCACAAGGAGCTACAGAAAATAATAAGACAAAACAAAGTGTAAGGATTAGACTTTTAATCACCGATAGTTTTTCTGGTATCAGATGCACTTTATTGAGGTAATTTTTTCATGCTTTCCTCATGCACTTGATACATTTATTTTCAGGGCATTCACTGATAGGATGCTAATTTACTACACAGTGCCAGTCACAATGCCTCATTAATGGAATGCATGAGAGACAAAACCAAAATAAGCCTCCATAATGAGAAAAAATAAAGACTTCTGATTTCCTTACAAAAATGCCAAGTAAATGAAATGTGCACAGCAGACACATGTATTTCCATGTGCAGGTAAACATGCCTGCTGTTAGTTAGTGATCAGCTTTAGTCATCAACAGCAATGGGAAACTCATGGTTCCTCAGTTGTTATTGGCCTAGACTTCCATTATAGGAGGTATAGTCTATCAACCCCTAGAAAAGCCTCAGGCTTTTCCACCTTTAGTTGGACCCCAAATGTATGCAGAGGCATCTAAAATTGGGTATTGTATTAAAATTGTATTAACTAAATTCTATCAACCCTTTAAGAAGCAGATGGAAATGCAACACAATGGGAATCAATGTGTTGCACACCCTTCTGGTTCTTAAATGGTTAAAACCAAACTGGATGGAAACATTGCTGTTTTTATGTTCCTGGTGCACCATTTACTTTTCTGGATTTTTATAGAGGAAAAATGTGCAACAAACAAATGTTTTTTCATGTATTTTTGTTAAAGGAAATGAGACTATGGTATTATATGGTGTCTGTAACAACTCCACATTGCATTACTGAAATAATTTTGTGTTATACTAAAAAATGTAAGTTTCAAAGTAGACCTGTTATCTCCACAGCTGTTAGTCAAATGAAATGTATCTATTTAAACTGCCTATACCTTGTGCCTTTAGTTTTCCAACAGTTTAATAATTTTAGAGATAACTGATTTAGTAGTTACATAGTAACCTAGTAACATAGTAATTTAGGTTGAAAAAAGACTTGCGCCATCCAGTTCAACCCTTTTCCTAGTTGGGGAATGTAATGTGGGTTTTGTTGTCTGGCTTGGTCAGATAAGCCTGCATGACGACTTACTTACCCAGGAAATCACCTCTCTCTACTATTGCTAAAACCAGAGGGGTAGAATAAATTGATAAGGATGAATAATCATGTGAAACCTTTTAAGATGGAGGATACAACTATGGAGAAGACTTGGAAAGGTAGTAAGTACTATTTAAAAATATAAAGAAAATGGTGTGTCATAGATAAATAATAAAAACATAAGGTAAAATAAAAAAGGAATATACACATACAGTAGGAAAGCTCGGAAATGTGGAAAAATGTTCACCCAGTAGGTAAGTATAAAACCGTACTTACATTATCACTTTCCACCAGCCCATATATACCAAGAACCAGTGAAACAGCCAGTGGAACAATTGCTGGTCCTCCCCTCAAACAGATCACACATGAAGAATGGCACTCATGGGTGAATACATCGTAAAAAGAGAAAAGAAGTATACTCGATACATGTGGACCAATAGAATTATGAAAACTAATTTACTCCTCTGAAGACGTGGTCATCAGACCACGAAACATGTCAGGAAATTTGTTATTATTCTATTGATTTTAATAAATACGTTTTTATCATTCTATGGGTCAGCCTATATCCAGTATACTCCTATTCTCTTTTTACATGTAATGGTAACCCCAGGGCGCCGCTCTGTCCAGGGCCGTCGTGCTGGGTTTCTCCATCCCGAGTTCAGCTACAAGTGGGTAGCCTGGTAAATCCACCACAAAGAGCTGGAATCCCTCCTGTTAGAACATAGGCTGGAAAGCTGGCTTGAATTCGGTAGCTGGATAATAGGCTGGAAGCAGTCACTGGAAACAAGGCTGGAACACAGGGAATCTGCCCACTGGAACCCTGGAACATCAGAGGCCTGAATGGGGGACAGAGGGATCCCTTTAAACCATTCAGAGTAAGGACAAGACACAGCTTCAAGTCCAAAACGACTTCTGCTTTATTGAGTCAAAAATCAGCTCTTTTATACAGTTGTTCATACAATACCCAATGGGGGTAGTACAAAGACATACTGGGGGGAATCAATAGCGTCTGGCTGCAATACACATCTAAACAATGTAACATAAACAGTAGAACAAAAGTCACAATGGGGCTGTACACAAAGACAGGTATTCTACATAATTTAATCTTGCTGCTCTGAACAATAGGATTCAGAGTGACAAAATACAAAGACCAATCCTGGCCGAGTGAGTCACCAGATGCCTGGACAGGGAGGACCAATCCCCAGGCCGCCTACCTGTTCCCTGCAAAACCTATGGCAACCCCTTGCATACATTACACAGGTGGTGGCCACTCAGCAGCCTGCCTACTTTCACAGGCAAAGTCTATGGGCTTTGTAATCATGAAGTTTAGTTTCTGTTATCTTTGCGAAACCCAGTCTTTTCACGTGAAAGTCAGTTGTTCAGGGAGTTTCTTGGGAGGCCTGACAAGGCCTCCATGTAACGGCCTAGGGGTCCGTTACATCACCCCCCCTCCAGTTTCAAGCCCCTCGGTAGGGAAATCAACTGTTTCCGGAATCACACAAACTCCTTGTCCAAGCTACATCCAATAGTCCCCTTTGTCCAGGGCTGGGTAACACAAATAGCCCCCTTGTCCGGGTCTGCGCAACAACAAATAGCCCCCTTGTCCAGGGCTGTGCAACAACAAACAGCCCCCTTGTCCAGGGCTGTGCAACAGGAAAATCAAACATCGTCCTGACGAGATAGTCCATCTGCGTTGCGATTGTCTCTGCCAGACCGGTACTGGACTGTGAAATTGTACGGCTGTAAAGCTAAACTCCACCGTAGTAATCTCCCATTGTCCCCTGACACTCGATTAAGCCAGACCAAGGGGTTGTGGTCAGTGAGCACCGTAAACTCTCGCCCATAGAGGTACGCTTGGAACCTCTTGATGGCCCAGACCAAGGCCAAACATTCTTTCTCTACAGCAGCATAGCCTACTTCTCGCTCCAAGAGCTTACGACTTTGGTAGGCTACCGGATGCTCTTCCCCCTTGGCGTCCACCTGGCTCAGTACCGCTCCCAGGCCCACCTTGGAGGCATCTGTGTGTAGTAGAAAAGGCAGGTTAAAATCCGGGGCCGCTAATACTGGAGCTTCCCCTAACGCCGATTTCAAGGCTCCAAAGGCTGTTTCACAGTCTGGGGTCCAATTGACTGCTCTGGGCAATTTCTTACTAGTGAGGTCAGTCAGAGGCTTCGCAATGTCACTGTATCTGGTACGAATTTGCGGTAGTACCCAGGAAAGCCATGACTTATTTTTTGGTTGTAGGCTGGGGCCACTGGACAATGGCCTCCATCTTGACTGGTTCAGGACGTTGCACTCCGCTCCCTACTCGGTGTCCTAGATACGGCACCTCACCCATTCCCACTTGGCATTTGTCGGGGCGAATGGCCCCATGAATTCTCCCCAAAATAGCCTCCACGTGTAATAGGTGCTCCTCCCAGGAGTGGCTATAAATGGCAATATCGTTGAGGTAGGCGCAGGCGAACTCCTGCGCTCCTTCGAGCAACTGATCCCCTAGCCTTTGGAAGGTGGGCGGGGCATTCTTCATCCCAAATGGCATGACCATGAATTGGTACAGGCCGAAGGGGGTGATGAATGCCGACTTGGCCCTTGCTTCTGGAGATAGAGGGATTTGCCAATATCCCCGGCTGAGATCTAAGGTGGTCACAAATCTGGCACCAGCTAATTGGTCCAGCAAGTCATCCATCCTTGGCATAGGGTAGGCGTCGGTTGTGGTTTTATCATTGAGCCGCCAGTAGCCCACACAGAACCATTTGGTTCCATCTTTTTTGGGCACCAGGATTACCGGGGAGGCCCATGGACTGCTGGACCCCTCTATGACCCCCATATCCTGCATCACCTGTATTTCAGCCCTGATGTGACTGTTTATCGCTTCAGGGACCCGATAGGGGGGCTGTCGTAGGGGTTGTTGGCCTGGAGTTTCAACTACATGTTGGGTGAGGTGAGTCAGACCTGGTTTAGTCGAGAATAGGGTGGGCCAGTGGCTGATAACTTCCCTAATCTGATCCCGCTGGGTCGGGGCAAGCTGTTCCCCTAGGGTCAGGTCCTTGGAAGCTGGGTCTAGGGCTGTGGCTAGGAAGTCGGGAATTTCCAGATCTTCCTCTTCCTGATGGACTGGGGTGCAAATAGATAGGATCGAGTCTGCCCTGTCCTGATAGATCTTTAGAGCGTTAACATGACAAATTCTGCGGTCCCGCTGATGGGGTCCCTGATTAATAATGTACGTGGTTTCCCCCAGTCTGTCCACGATTTGGTAGGGACCTTCCCAGGCAGTTTGCAACTTATTCCGCCTAATAGGTCACAGAGCTAACACCTTCTGCCCTGCGCTGAATTGCCTGGCTTCGGCCGTCCGGTCATAGTACTCTTTTTGGTGATCCTGAGCTTTCTGGAGATTCTGCCTAGCGGCCTCCATAAGGGAGTGCAACCTTTCTCTTAGTTCTATCACATAGGTGACTGCTGGGGTCTCTTCCGTGGGGCATTTTCTTTCCCAGTATTCCCTGAGTATATTCAGGGGTCCCCGGACTCTTCTCCCATATAACAACTCAAAGGGAGAAAAACCTGTGGACTCCCGTGGCACCTCCCGGTAGGTGAAGAGCAAGTGGGGTAGATATTTCTCCCAGTCCCTGTAAGTGTCAGTGAATGCTCGGAGTATCTGCTTCAAGGTTCCATTGAACCTTTCGCAGAGCCCATTCATCTGGGGATGATAAGCCGTCGTGTGGATAGCTTTCACCCCACAGGTTTTCCACAGCTGCTGAAGGAGGTCAGGGGTGATCTGAGTCCCTTGGTCAGTCAGAATCTCCTGGGGAAACCCAACCTGTGTGAAGATGGGTATGAGGGCATCAGCTACGTTTTCTGCTGTGATTTTGGACAGGGCGACTCCCTCTGGGTATCTGGTGGCAAAGTCCACCAGAGTTACTATAAATTTTTTCCCGGAGGTGCTGGCCCGAGCCAAAGGGCCCACGATATCCACCGCCACCCGCTGAAAGGGCTCCCCTATGATAGATAATGTCTGAAGCGGGGCTCTGGGTCGGTCTCCCCATTTCCCAGCAGAAGGTTCTCACATTCCTGGACATGCGGGGCCAGAAAAAGGCCCTGCTGAGTCGGTATTCTGTTTTACGGACCCCTAAATGCCCGGCTAGGGGGATTTCATGGGCCGGGGCTAAAAATTCAGCTCTATGTTGTGGGGGTACCAGCAGTTGGGTCTTAATCACCCCATGAACCGGGCTAACGGCGTGTCAGTACAACAACCCATCTGTCCAACGGAACATCTCCCCCCCAGCCCCTGTCTCCCCTTTCTGGGCCCTCTGTTGGTAGCTGGCTAGTGTAGGGTCGGTCAGTAATGTAGCCCTGAACCCTGAGGGTGGAGACCACTTAAGCTGGTCCCCAGGTGGTTTAGGATCAGCTGGGTTGTTAGTCTGGCTTACCCCAGGGTTCCGGCTCTGGCTCCGTATGACTGCCTGACAATCCTGCCATGGGCAGCTGGTACAGTTTCCCTCCAGCCACCCGTACTTCCACAGTCCGCTGCAGCCGATGACATGGGTCCAAACAGTGGGGCTGCACCAAGGTGAGAGTTGCCCCCGAATCTCTAAGTCCCTCCACGGGCCGACCATTTAGTTGTACAGGTTGTACGTGCTGTTGTCGGTTGTCAGCCCCCCATTCTTTAGCCACCGCAATCTCATGGCAAGCAATACCTGCTCCTATATCCTCTGGATTCACGTATAGCTCCCTAGGGCTAGGCCACCCCCGATCATCTGGGCCAAAAGGTGTGCAATCTGGGGCATGAGAGTCCTCGTGTATGCAATGCACTTGCCGGTATCCTTGCCCAGGGATAGATCCGTATCCGCCACCCCGGGACATTCCAGGCCGTGACACGAAATTCCGCTCTTTTTGGGGGCAGTTTCTTTTGATATGGCCTAATTGTCAACATCCAAAGCACTCTGGTCCAGGCCGTGCCACCGGCCGGGACGGTGACCGAGGTCGGGGAGGAGGCCCTGGTTGGTTAGTCTCCGGGCTGACCTTGTCTGAAGGAGCCAAAGGATTAAGAGGAGGGACTTTCGGCCCCAGATATTCCACCCCCCGGGTGTCCTCATATCGATCAGCTAATTTTGCCGCTTGGGTCACCGTGATCGGATCCTGATTTTTAACCCATGCCTGAACTGGGGCCGAAAGGTGGGTATAAAACTGTTCCAATATTAGCAGCTGATACGCTTCCTCCATAGTATTAACCCCCGATCCCTGCATCCACTGCCTGAAGGCCCTCTCCAGGTCATAGGCTATTTCCACATTGGTACTATGCCTCTTCCGCTGCATCTTTTGGAATGCCCGGCGGTACATCTCCGGGGTAATGGCGTATCTTGCCAGCAATCGCTTCTTTACTTCCGTATAGTCGGCTATGTGTTCAGCAAGCACAGCCCCGTATGCCTCGGCTGCCTTGCCAGTCAGCTTGCCTGCAAGGTAGTTGAACCAGTCCCTGGAGTCAATGCGATGCAGGCGGCACAGTTTTTCAAATCCCTGTAGATATCCATCAATGTCCCCAGTCTTCTTGTCAAATGGTTGAAACATATGATGGGATACTCTGGGTCTATTGTCCTCCCGATCCGAGCGCAGGGTGTGAGTTGGGCTGAGAGAGCCAGAGGGTCTCTGGGTCCATCTGAGCATCCTTCATGAGTTGCTGTACATCCGCCCAGGCAGGATTCGGTCCCAAATTCTGCATCCTCTGGAGGATTTTCTGGTCCACCGGGTGAGAAACTGCCATTCGCAACTCCTCCAGCTGAGGGTCAGGGCTCCGGTCCTGACGGTTTGGGCTACAATCTCTGGGTAGCGCCGTATTTCTTGCCTGTTCCTCTGTTTCTTCATCCATCTCCTGCAGAACGGCCAGGAGGTCCCCTCGCTTAAGTCCTCTAGTTTCTCTCCCCCTCTCTTCCATCAGAGCCTGCAGTTCCACCACCGATCTGTGTCTGTATCGTTCTGCTATCACTGATCCCAGTGGGTGGTTTGAACCTCCTCGGTGTAGTGAGAGAGAGATCCCACTGCTTCCACCAGTGTAACGGTAACCCCAGGACGCTGCGCTGTCCAGGGCTGTCGTGCTGGGTTTCTCCCTCCTGAGTTCAGCTACAAGTGGGTAACTGGAATCCCTCCTGTTAGGATGTAGGCTGGAAAGCTGGCTTGGATTCTGTAGCTGGATAATAGGTTGGAAGCAGTCACTGGAAACAAGGCTGGAACACAGGGAATCTGCCCACTGGAAACCTGGAACATCAGAGGCCTGAATGGGGGACAGAGGAGTCCCTTTAAACCATTCAGAATAAGGACAAGACACAGCTTCAAGTCCAAAACGACTTCTGCTTTATTGAGTCAAAAATCAGCTCTTTTATACAGTCTAAACAATGGAACATAAACAGTAGAACAAAAGTCACAATGGGGCTGTACACAAAGACAGGTATTCTACATAATTTAATCTTGCTGCTCTGAATCCTGAACAATAGGATTCAGAGTGACAAAATACAAAGACCAATCCTGGCCGAGTGAGTCACCAGATGCCTGGACAGGGAGGACCAATCCCCAGGCCGCCTACCTGTTCCCTGCAAAACCTATGGCAACCCCTTGCATACATTACACAGGTGGTGGCCAATCAGCAGCCTGCCTGCTTTCACAGGCAAAGTCTATGGGCTTTGTAATCATGAAGTTTAGTTTCTGTTATCTTTGTGAAACCCAGTCTTTTCATGTGAAAGTCAGTTCTTCAGGGAGTTTCTTGGGAGGCCTGACAAGGCCTCCATGTAACGGCCTAGGGGTCCGTTACAACGGTGTATTCGCCAATGAGTGCTGTTCCTCACGTGTGGTCCGTTTGCGGAGAGGACCGGCAATTGTTCCTGGTATAGATGGCCCAGTGGGAAGTGATAATGTAAGTATGGTTTTATACTTACCTATTAGGTGAACATTATTTCACATTTCCTGTGTGTGTGTGTATTCCTTTTGGATCGTTCTCCAGCGTTTCTGGTGGATGAGCTTTGACGGAGTGATCGACCATCCCATGAACGACTATCTGTGTGGAGGCAGTCTAAATATTCTCCACATGCATATACGTTACTAATTGTCCGATAGTAAAAATAAAGGAATGTGAGTAATAATCTTTCCTTCCTCTGATTTCTACATTTGGTAATGTGATACACTATGAAGCTCTCCCCCTTTTATCTTTTGATAAGGTAAAATACACTTTAATTTTTTAATTTATAGGAAAAGCTTTTTTTTAAAGGGAGAGACCCCATTTACATTTTTTTTTATAAATTTCTTGAATTATACCATTTATTTCTCAGCAAAATGTACAGGTGATTTAAGGTAAACTATACATGTATAGGAGCTTTCTTGCTAAGTAAAACAAGGTTACTCCCATTGCTGGGAGATATTTAATTCAAAAGTTATCAGAGCTCAAGCTTGTTTTCTAATCAGATTGTTAGATGCAGCACCAACTAGTATCCAAATTTTATAATGCAGTCTTAGTGAGAGCTTAAACCATAGGTTATGACTTTCCTAGTAAGTGGTAGAAACAGTATCACTTGGTGATAACAATATGAAATTGCAGTTTAATTAAAATAAATTAATAAAACTTGAATTTTAATAACGTTTGAATTAAATATCGTCCAACAATTGGAGTGTCCTTGTTTTACTGAGAAATAAAAACACTGAAATCTATGTAATAAAACATTCCTGCTCCTTTAAATACTCAACCATGGATATCATTTTTAGAGAAAAAAAACATTTCTAAGGAGAAATACTATTTAAAAATGTTGTGCTGTAATTTACTTCACACATTTATCTATTAACCATTCACTGATGCTTTAGGTTTCCTTGCAAATAATTAGTTAGGTCTTAACCATTAGAGTTCCAGAATTGTATCCAACTCAGCACTCAAAGGGTTAAATGAGTGACAGAGGTAACTGCTTGGATGATAGGTCTGCAAGACATCTCTAGCAATTAAATAATTATGGTAACATTTAACCTCTTGGCTGCTAGAGACATCTTCAGTGCATTGCAAGACATCTCTAGCAACCAAGAGGTTAAACATTGTTTCTTTGCTGGATTTTGAGAGGTCTGGTCTTCAATGAGGTTTATGATTCTCGTATACTAGGTTGAGGCTTTAAATTGCTGTTAAAGTATTTTTTATTGCCCCTTTCAAATTTTATTAGTTATAATTTCATGGACTTTTATGTAATGTGGTCACAAAATCTGTGATCTAATCTGTTTTAGGAATAGGCCACACCAGAGGACTAAACAAAATGGGGTGTTTGCCCTTGAGACTATACTGCGTGCCAACACTATAAGGACACCATTTTTGTATTTGTCAATTTCTGTATATAGTACACACCACATTGGGCTACTTTATACATATACTTGTAGGTTTAATTGGTGCTGGCCCTAAATTCATCAAAATACATCTTATCCCTGTAGCAAAGAAATATAGCAACACTAAAGCAAAGGATTTATGGATTGTGAAAAAAACAGCTATTTGCTGATTTATATAGACTGTGTATTAACTCACTGGATTTGCTCATAATGGAACAATTATGTAAAACTAAAGTAGCTATTATATGAAAGAATATTATGTATAATATTATGTATAAAACCCCAAACCCACACACTGAAAATATATGATAATACATATATTATTTTAAGAACGTAAGGAAAGACATTTGACACTCTGAGCTTCCTGTTCTTTCTTACATGGTAAACTGAGGAATGGAATCTACAACATATATATATATATATATATATATATATATATATATGTGTCAAAAAACACCTCTTTATAATTTAGCTACATACATTTTAGCATTAGGTTTCCATTAAGATACTTAGATGATTTACACAAGAAATATTTAATGATGCTTAAAGCACATAGTGGGCCAGAGGTTATGGTAAATGGAACTTCAATGACGCTAAATGTAAAACAGAGATCACTCTATCACTGCCTGTAGTTAAAGTCTACATATAGACATTGTGTTGGAATGACCTCTGCACTCAGGTAGGAGCACTCCAACGTGGGTTCTTTGCTGTTGGAAGGATGAAGCAGAATAGGCAGGTGAATGATTAACACAATTTTAAAGGAACATTAGGATCATCACAGCAAGAGCACACTATTCATCAGTGAACATGAACATCCAAGACAACATAGGCACAGATCTGGGCACATAGGGTGTCAGAGTGCAGCTGAATTTTGCACCCTCCCTGCAAGAACAACTCGAAAGGACTCACACCATGCTATGGCAGGGATCATACGTTTATATCCAGGTTTTTGGAACTTTGGGCTGCCCACAGTGTACAATTCTCCTTCTCTGAGCTCAAGATATTTGTTGACAAATCCAGCACTTTAATTTCAGACCGACCAGTCCAGGTGATGCTGGGACTAAAAGTGGCCATTGAGGAGACAGCTCACAATCCCACATCTTCCAGAGGCACTGCACGCTCTCCCCCTGTTTGTAGGCTAGCATCCAATCAGGCACTTCAGAGGGATTCATTGGTCTCCTGGAGTGTCTTCACATATCTCCTGATTATATTACATGGGGGCACATGCAGACTGACCAGTGCTTATGCATATGCCTAAAATGGTATGTGCACTGTCATGTATTACACAGCTGTGAATCCTGAGTGGTACTTATGCTACTAGGTATACAAAACCCCACAAGCTTGCATGGTACATAGGATAAAGTTACACAATACACAATGTGCCCACTAGGGTAGAGGGTAGGGGATTGAGATACTTATGTGAGCCATGGGATAAGAGGGCAGGGGAAGTGTCTAGTGTATGGGTCCATGGGTCCAGTGTATGGGTTATCCTGTTGGCTCTGGTAGTCTTGTTAGGTCCCCAAGGCCACAGAGTTGTCTACCAAATCCAGTTCTTTCTCCCACTATATCCAGTTATCAATATATGGCCATGTGTCTGACCCACATGCCTTGGATATGATCATATATGCCAGAATCCCGGCTGCTCCTAGATAGGCTCTGAGTGCCTGGATGACGGTACCCACTGGGTACTTTACTGACTGGTACAATGCAGTCTCTGGGAGGGTTGCAATGGTCATTCATGGAGCAGGGGCTGCTGGGTCAGGCACTCATTGTTTTAGGATAGGCTCCTGGTGTCTGCATATTGACACCTTTCTGTTCCCAAGTAGTCCCCAGGGTAATCATGGAATTGGCACCTCTCTGCTCCATGGCAGTTGCCAGATCCTGCACTGCTGGCACCCTCCTGCTACCATGTAATTTCTGGGGAGGGTCGGTCTTGAAGAAGTCCTCCATGGGGGCCAACAAACAGTCTGTCCCAAGGCAAGCTGGGTGGTCCAATGTAACTGGCTCCCCAGTTCTGAGGCCAGGCAAATCATTGCCAGGATGCCCCAGGCATATAGGGTCCAATCCTCCTGTCGTGTCCCCTTTGTCCTTGGGGACAGAAAATCCAGTCCTTTGGACAAATAGAAAAGATTATAAACTTCTGGCTAAAACATCAATGTCCATGGGGAAGCTAAGGTCCAGGTAGCTATGAAAAAGAGACATCAAGACTCTGCACTAGATAGTGGGCCACCAGTTGCTCCACATAGTGTCAGTTGGGTCAAGGGAAAAATACTGGGCGATGATCCAAGAAGGCTGTACACCACAAAATGTCCTTCAACAAAAGGAACCTGAGGCTTGATGGTTCCCATGTCTGAACCAAGATTCTGTACACAACTCCTGGGTGATGCACATTCCCCTCTGAGCTGATGGCACAGGGCTCCATAGCACTACTTTCCACTGTCTCCACAGTGGGGGCCTCAGGTGCATGATGTGCATGTGGTCTGGCAGGATGCATAGCTGATTGTCCTGTAGTTCTCCTTCAAACAAGCTGCCTCCACCTCTGTTTCAACTCCCACAGTGTGATTGTTTAGGAGAAATCCTCCTGGATGCTGGGAACTCCAGGGCCAGTTGCCTCTGGATCCTGCAGATGCTGTTGTGCTCCAGTGCCATCCCACTGGCCTTCCATCTCCAGGGTGTCCAATAGCTGCTCGCTCTCTTCACTTTCACCAATTTCTCCAAAGCACAGCACTAGTGATTTTCTCTGTGGTGTAAGGCTATAGACACACTGTCATCCCTTCCTCCTTGTGTTCATTTCCACCTGAAACGCCTTGCAACTCCTTGCTTGTTACCTATGGACTCTTCCTCTTTCTGGTCTGCTCGGATCTCTGCCTCCTTTTTAGACTGGGTGAGCTCTCATATCCCTTCCATCTGGTACTCCAAGTCCTTCTTCACTACAGTGTCCATACTGATAGTCCTGTACCTGTCATGGGCTCCTCTCCAAGACAAACTAACCAGTCCAGAGGATCTTCTCCATCTGCATCCAACGTGCAAGGCAGTTCCTCTGGCCAGTATGCGAGCAGCTGTTCATACTGAAGGACAGAGACACCCCCAAAATCCACATCACAGTGGGAAGAGTTCTCCAGTAGACCATCTGGATACCTGTCTTATCATACTAAAGTGTCTGGATACTGGGCACAGAGGAGTCCCATCACAAGAGTAGACCAGTTTCCTACAGCAAATCACAGAAGTAGTCCTCTAGCTTGGCCTCAGCAAGACGGAAAGCTTTCTTGTGCTTTCTTACTCTTCTAATGAACTGAGCATAGATACATATCCTGCAGATGTCTACCCTTCTCCAAGGCCTTTATCTCCTATAGTTCTCCATGTTGAAGTCCTCACCCAGAGGTTCCTGAGCTTCCTGCTCACAAACCCCAACAGTCCTGACATCATGGTCAGTGCCCCACTGTGTCCTATTAGTAGCCTGATCCCACATATGTGATGGAATGACCCCTGAACTTGACTTGAATCTCCTTCACAGTTTCTCTGCTGCAGAGAAGGATAAAGTGGATCAGGTAGGAGGAAGGTGCAACACATTTTACTGAAACATCATGAACATCATAGCAACAGCACATTCAGCAGTAAACAGGAGCATCCAAGACACTATGGGAACAGGTCTGCAACATGTGACACCAAGCACTTCAAAGGGACCAATTGGTCCTCTGTAGTGTCCTCACATTCCTGTAGATTAGATTATCTGGGAGCAAGTGCAGACTGTCCAGTGACTATTCTAACATACTTAGTGGCACATACGTTATTATGTATTACCCAACATGATTGGCACATATGCTATGGGGTATTGCACAAGATAAGAATGAATACATGCTACATAGTATACAATTACCCAATGCACAAAAAGCCCGCCGGGGCTATGGGTAGGGTCACTGGGAAATACAATGTCCAGAACATGGGAAGAGGTCAGTGAAAATGTCCTGTATGTAGGCCCATTACATGGGCTATCTTGTTGACTCTGGTTGCCTTGTTAAGCCCTAAAGCACATTCTACTAAATACAGTCCCAGTGTCTCACAATGTTCAGTTGCCACTGTTTGGCTATGTGCTGGAGCCATATGATCTGTGCCTGAGATCTGTCCGTATGAAGCAGACAATGGTCAATCCTATATAGTTGCTGAGTGCCTGAATGCTGTCATTTTCTTGTACACACAAATTTTTACTGGAACAACATCAGTCGGAAGCCAGGTTGATCCCAAGCAGGTGCTGGATGCTTGGCTGCCAGCACCTGCCTGGTGCCATGCGGCCTTTAGGGCGGACCACCACAATCCTTCACTGAACATGGACTGCCGAGTGCCTGGGCTCCATTCATATAAGCTAGACACCTGCTTGCTCCTGGATAGACTCCGGGTGCTGAGATGTTGGCACTCTTCTGCTCCCAAGCAGTCTCCAGGATGATTGTGGAGTGAATATCTCTCTGGTAGGTGCCTCCTGCTACTATGCAGACTCTAAGGACAGTTGTCACAGGCATATGAAGAGAAAATGCCCCAAGAAAAGGTAAATATGCAGCATAAAAAAAATACACTGTTAAATAGCTGCAAAATACATATTTTCTCTCATCCATTAATAAAATAAACTGGGGACCAGAGATGGATTTTTCATTAGGCAGAGCATTCAACTTCAAAGATAGCCTAGTGGTGATTGATGTCTTCAATGACCATACCCACAGTACTAAGTTGTGGGAGTAGAAAAAATTCCAAGTGTCTGAGCACCAGACGCACTCTCCCGCTTTATACTTGCCAGTTCCTTTGCCAGTTTAGACATTTCTGTAATGTAAAATTTTGCTACTAATTTTGACAGGTAGCATGCAAGGTGTTAAAGTTAGGTTCACATGGGTGATTTTACTGTGCTGCATTGCATTATCTATCTGCTATGTCAAAATGACCCATGTTTGCAATCCAGTGATTGAACCTTTGGGAAAAGCAACATAGTGATTGTCCAGGTGAACTATCGGCAGGGTAGCCCAATAGGCCATTGTGCAAATAAGCTCTGCTAAAACGTCCCTGCCTTGTATGCAAGATTGTTGCAAAAAGTTGTGTTTTGCCTGTGTGACATGAGACAAAATCCCCAGTACACAGTAATTGGATGCAATTTGCTTTATTAGCAGCTCTAAAAACTCCAGTGTGAATTATGACTAAGAGCCTTTTTTGTATATTATTGGCCAAAGGTATTTTCTGTTCCAGACAACAATGGATGGGATTGGAGTGAGGACATATAAAGAGTGGTTGTGTATCCACTGGTGTAACTATAGGCACCTAGGGTGCCTTGCTTAGGGGTCCCTTGATTTAAATCAAGTCTTTTTTGTGCCGAACAGTTAATCCACTCTGTTCACCTTTTTGGTTTTTTGTTGCGTACTAATTTTAATAAACTCCCTTCTTTATAGATTGTTGGGATTTTTGGAAATTGTGATGTTTTGAAAGCTACAGTTGCATTTCATTTCTTCATGAGATGAAGTAAGTGATTATTAATGGAAGTGGCTATGTGTTTTTACAGAATAAAAGTAAAATGATAAAGTTCATTTGATTTAACTCCATGGTTGCTAGGAAGGGCAGCAATGTATTGCATTGCAATACATTTGTGACCTCTCATCATCTTTTGAGTTAAGATCAATTGTTTAAAATCATTTTACAGAGATGTGTTGAAATGGAAGAAGCAGTATCAGTACATCGTCAAGCTGTCAAGATTCATTCATGTTTGTCCCAAATGTCATAGCAGGTCAGTATGAAGGCATGCTTCATTAGAAACTGGATGTAAGATAAACAGAATTATTCAGAAGACAAGAAGCATACCATGTTTGAACTGCAAAATTCTCAAATGCAATAGCTTTTTATCTGTAACAAATGCAACCACATTAGGACAAATAGTTTATCAAGGAAATGAAGGATAAGTATCAATGTTTTCAACACAGAGATATACCTGTTCATTCCAGACTATGGTTTAGAATAGATTACACTTCAGGTGATAAGTGCTAGTAGCTGGTTTTATCTAACTGATTCCCAGTGAAGTCTATGAAGGCATTTGCAGCAAAACCCTTGATAAAGTTATCTACTTCAATAGAATAATAATAAGATTCTCACTGAATCTAAGGAGAAATGTATCAACTGCAGTGTAATCCAGGACTCTTTCTGAATTATATAGATAGCGGTTTGCAGGCAATGCAAATGTTAGGTTCCTGTGTTAAAAAAGGGAATAATTCTGGGTCAAAACAGCTGTATCCTAGGTGACAAATTGATTTAAATGGGTTCAACTTTAACCCACTCAAATGATAGAGGGGTATCAATGCATTGGTTTACAATGATTTGGATACCTCTTTCTATTATTCAAGGGGTTAAAAGCCCCCATATAAATCACTGAGAATTGGCGAACTTGCCCAGTATTTACTCCTCTTTTCTTTTGAACATAGGGCCCTTTATTTAATGATGATTTGTATAACAGAATAACATGTTTCTAATAACAATTTGAATGTACACATACTATACACAGTTCAGTGCGCTAATAAAAGTGCTGGTTTAAGTTAGGGCATGGAGAATATGGTGTTGTCACATATTATAGAAGGAATGTAAATACCAATAAATAGAAAATGTATTGTTGGTCACGTGACTCAGGATTAATCGTTTGGATGCTAGGGAATTGTTCAGATTTCAATAAATCTTTATTTGTAGCATACAAGTATCAAAGCTTTGGCAGGTTTTGGAAACAAATGGGACCAGTGTCAGATTAACAGCCTGAAGGGTCTGGAGCTGAAACTTATGCTTGGCATATTCTACTTGAAAAGTATACTATTTTCTATATATTCTGGATAAAACATGGCAAAATACAGCACTCACAGGGTTTGGTTAAATATGAATTATTTTTTATTGAAAGTTTCAGTCAATGTTATATAGTTAACCCTTTGAGAGCCAGAGGGGTATTCAACTTTGCAATGTGTTGCGTACCCCTCTGGCACTCAAAGGGTCAAGTTATGGCTGTCTTGTGGGCTGAATAGTGGCCCACTATAGCTCACTCACTATTGGTGAGAATGGGCATATTGTTTTCTCTGGGTCTGGAATGGTAACTTCATCAACCCCATGATAACTAGGCTCTGAATGGTGCAAAAAAGAAGGCTCCTGAATCTGTAGGAGGCTGCAGCAACGCAACATCATCAATCCTTTGAGTGCCAGAGGTGTACAGAATTCATTACTTTGCAATGCATTCTGTACCCCTGTGGCACTCAAAGGGTTTTTAATACCATGATACCACATAGACATGATTAAAGTTTCAACTTGTCCAGCTTGCGTGATCTTATTTTTTTGTGAATAAGGGTTAAAAGAATCGTATACTTTTATTATGAAAATCATATATTGTAGAGATTTTCGTGCTAAGTGGAACAAGTGTACTCTCACAGCAAGAAGCTGCTTTATTCAAAAGATACTTTTTTTTATAAATTACACTGTTATCAACAGAGCCACCAGTGTCCAAACAGTTATCCTAATAACTTATTTAGAAAAGGTGTGCTGCTATGAAACTGGTTGGCTGTTCCACTGGCTACACTTCTTCATAGAATGTGATAGCAGCAGATGCATCACTCAGCAGGAAAAACCCTAATATATATATATATATATATATATATATATATATATATATATATATATATATATATATATATATATATATATATATGTATTGTGTATATACAAGGTAGAGAGCACCTGCAATGATATGAGCATTACATATTCAGTTTATCAATGTTTCATTTATTACATATACAACATTTCCTAAAACAGTATAATTTAAAAGTATTTAGAATATGTATATGAACTGATATGGATCTCCTCAAATGACATATAAACGTTCTTTCTTAAAAGTCCCAATGTAATATAAACTAATGATCACTCCTTTAAAATATATATGTGCAAATGTGGAATTCTTCTGTAGTCAAGTACTTTCTGGCATTGGGGAGGTTGCCCCTTGTCTTGTGATAGATATTTGAAATGTCCACTAAGAGCTATATGTGTTTTATGCCAATAAAGTGCATATTTGCTTGTTAACCCTTATGTGGTTACCTCTCCTGACTTTTTTGGACACGTGTAGCGGGCAGATAGCTTCTTACTTTTTCTTTCCCCCGTCTGTGTCTGGTCCTTTTTTTCTCTCTCTAACCTTTGCGGGCAGAGGTCCTCTATGTGGACTTTAAATCTTGTACTAAGAGTCCGCACTTAAAATATTTTTTTCTTCCCGTTTGTTTCGGGTAGTGGTGCAGTTGTAGATGTTTGCACCTATGTTCGGCTTTTTGTGAATATATCCTTTTTCTTCCAGAATGCTGACTTATGAAGGAATTTCTTATTGCACTCCAATGCGTTCGTACTAGTTATTAGTACTTCCTCACGGAATATATTTCAAATGTCCATATCCAATTTTGGGCTTTGTTTCAGCCCCAGTGTTCATTTGAACCTCCCACAATCTGATGATTAGACCAATAACATTGTATCTAGATCTCACTTCCTCTTAGGTGTCTAACCCCTACCAGGTATTCTTAAAATGTATCACACATGACTCCAATCTGTCCAGGTGTCCTACTATGCAACCCAAAAAGTTTAAAAACTTTTATTCATGTATCTTTTCATGTCTGAAACTTTGTGCCGGACCTAGATATTCTTATAATATATATATAATGCACAAAAGAGCTTTTAGTTTTTAGTTGACATACTTCCTACATAATATCTTTCTTCCAAAAACACCTTATTTAATACCAAAATATTCCACACATTAAAGTCTTATTAATCCGCCTAATGCAATAACCCAAAACATAGATACGGTTTAAGATTTTTGATTGCTGGACTATGCTGTCAGTGAAATCCTAAACTGTGTGAATATCACTAAAATCTAAAACCCTAAATGAATGTGCTCACATCTAATTTCTCATTGTGTCCTCCTGGTGCTAAAATGTTACACTAGAAAATCCAATATGATTCTTGTTTGTTCAGTGTAGTAATTATGTTCTTTGTTGTATCTGTAATGTGTTCTAAACCCATAATTGTAGTACCCTCTGTTTTATTATTGTGTGACTCTGTATAGTGTTTACCCAAAGAATATTTCGTATCCCCTGTTAATATTGCCCTAAATGCTCTAAAAACCTATTCTTAAGAGGTCTACTGGTTCTCCCTATATATGATTTTTTACACGGGCATTCTATTCTATATATTACATGCGTGGTGTTACAGTTAACATGATCGTTTACATGATGTTCGACTCCCCTACTATCCTTAAAAGTTTTTTTCTGATGTATTAAGTGTTGGCAAGTGATGCATCTCCTATTCCCACATTTGTAATTCCCCTTTTGATACACAAAATTATTTTTATTTTCATTTTTATTAAGTTTATTTGGTTTATTTTTAGATAGTATGCTTTTCAAATTTTCATTTTTATTTTTCACATAATATAATGCATTGGATACCCCTCTGTCACTCATAGGGTTAAAAGGAAGTTGCTGTGTGAAATTATTATGCTCATCTTATATCCTAGCCAAGTGCCTAATATTTTTGTGCTTAAATGTTGTCTTTGTCTTACTTTGTTAATTAGTTATAAAGAATGATTTTATATGCATTTATCTATTGAAATCTGCCATAATGCTGGCAGTAGATTATAAGTATTATATGCTAACTGCAGTAAATTAGGTCACAGTTGTTGTGTGAAAGAACATCTGACTACTTCCCTGCAATTTCTGTCTATGTGCAGTATTCAGGAAAGAAGAAATACAGGCCTATGTCTCTGTTTTACTGAATGTTAAACATAACCGATGGGGTCTGACAGGAGGGAAGCAGCTATTTGTCTGTTGTTGTGACAACCACTGAAAGCTATTGGGAAAGAATTTAAAAATATCAAGGGGTTGCTGAAGTATGAAAAGGCAGAAATAAATCACCAAATAAACAAATCGGACTCAACAACTTTTAAGCATCTTATCAGTATTTTGTTTTGTTGAGAATTTGTAATTTTTTTGAGAGTAGTATTCTTATTTTCATTTCTGCATAAGGGGCTTTGGGAATGATACACAGGTGCAGTTCTGGAGCAAACCAAATCCTCCATAGGGGAAAATAAATATTCCCAAAGCTCACAATGATTTAAATTGGGGTTTTAACACCTTAAATGGTGGAGAGGTTTCCACAGTATTGAGAAGCAATGAGTTGGACACCTCTCTAGCATTTAAGGGACCAAGTGCTTCATTTAAATCAAAAGGAAGTTTTATTTGTCTCCTATAGTTCAACTGGATTGCTCCAGAATTGCAGGTCCTTTCTGTTCATAAGTGCTTTGGACTGCTAACTGTATTACATTAGTAAATGTTCCATTAATGTTTGTTATTATTACAATGCCCATATACTTTAACCCTTTGAGTGCCAGAGGGGGTACGCAAGTCATTGCAGATCAACGTGATGCATACCCCTCTGACACTCAAAGGGTTAACTTTCCACAACTGCAAAGCATAAATCAGTGTAATATGCTTAAAAGGACATTACATGTCACACCACCATATTCTCTACCACAAAAGTGACACAGTCTTTTTGCTAATCTAAAACCATCCCTTTCCAAAAGGATTTACCACATTTGTGTTACTAATTTAACACTCTATGGCACTATTTCTAAAGATTTTCGGCCATCTTCTAATGGAAAAAAAGTCTTTAAAAAAAAAGACAACCCACTATCAATAAATGGCTGCTTATAGAAGAAAAAACGTAAAGTGTGCTTCACAAATAGACAGTAAAATGAAAATAAAAATGCTAATCTAGCTCAAATTAAAACAAAGCCACTTCTTAGTTATTTGGTGGAAACTATGGATTATCATATAGCATTTTACCACTGATAAATGTTTTGATTCGAAGTTATGTGCATCCAATATTTCTGATGTGCAATTACATGTTAGTTTTCCACAGCAGTAATTAGATCCAGGGAAACCAACCATTGGCTTTCTAGTTGTTGGAACAGTCAACTCCAATTTTTTCAATTAGCTGGTGGCTGTTTGGGGATTATGGAAGCTGTAGTCCAAAACAGCTGGAGACCCACACAATAGACAAAATTTATTAAAAGTGCAGAAGTTAAAATTAAAAAACTTTCTTTCATCTTGGGAGATTTTTCATTCAAAAATTACTTCAGATCAAATTATTTCTAATGAAACTGCTAGAAGTTGCTAGAAACAGCAGAAAGTGGAGTTGAAAAGGCATTTTTTGTTATAATGCACTTTGTGGTGGAATTTGAATCATATACTGTAGCTCCAGATAGGAGGTTATAGGAAAATAATTGCATGTATTAATAAATACAAACAAAAAATGTTTGAATGAAGACTCTACTAGCAATGTGAGTATGCTTGTTTTACTCAGAAGGAAAAGCCCCAAAGTATGTCATTTTAAAGAAAGTTTGCTCCTCCTTTACAGCATTTTCTTTAAAGGACCTTGTTTGTCATTCAGTCATTAAAGGGATAGTAGTGTTTCATAATAAAAGCAGCTCTAATTAATCATCATAATATTTGGACTTTGGAGAGTGTTATTTCAATTCTGTCAGAGTTGCAGTTCAAGAGTAATTCAATGACAAAGTATCCCCCTCCCGCCCCTTTTACTATTGTAACACTGCTCAGCCAGAGCAGAAGGGAGGTGTCCAGGTAGACTGCAGAGAGGGACAATCTTCAATTAAGATAAGGGAATAACCTGAAAACCTTGACAAGGGGGGCAGGGCTTTCATTGTTCTCATAGGAAGAAGATTGTCCCCTGCTGTTATTTGTCTGGTCTATGGACTGCATTCCACATCTGAGAAGAGATGGCTTACACTAGGTAAAAGGGGCGGGAGGGGAAACTTAGCTTGTGAATATCTCTCAAACCATAAAGGTTTGAGACATAAGACATATCGTTCTTCATGTTTTTTTAATGCCTACAAAATAAAATAAAGATAGAACGAAGTATTACTATCCCTTTAACTGTATTGAGTTGCACTTTAGCTCTTGCATCTATTTTTTCTGATAGAATATTTGTGTCCATGCTTTCAGCTGAGTCATAGGTAAAGGGCTTTATCTATCTATCTATCTATCTATCTATCTATCTATCTATCTATCTATCTATCTATCTATCTATTTGAAGTGGACAATCTGAAGGCTTGATCTCTGCCCCCCATGGCTATGTAAAGATTATGTGAGGATAATAGGCCATGGTTGTTAGTACTGGGGTGTGTGGTCCCAGGCTCCCTGAAAAGGTCATTATTTAGACCTCCCTTGAAGCATGCTGGTTTTGATGTTGACCAGCTTCCCATCTATCACCCTATCTCCAACCTCCTTTTCCTTGGGAAGGTTGTGTAGGAGATTGCCTTCTTTCACTGGGAACATGCCTCTTGAGGGGTATGGATTCTTCAAGTTTACTTAGTCAAGTTTTAGGTCTGGTCAGGGGACTGATGTGTGTGGTGGATGACTTAATGTTGGCTATGCACATGGGTCATATTTCAACCCTTATCATGCTGAGAATCTCTGCAGCCTTCATTACCATTTACCACAGTATATTGGTGCAGTGCCTGTGGAGCCTAGTGAGTATTGCTAGGACCACCTTACAGTAGTTGTCCTCTTTCCTGCATGGGAGGACCCAGCAGGTGTCAATGAGTCCCCATTTGTTACAGGCTGGGCCCACTCTATGTTGGGTTCCTCTGGATTTCATTCTGTCACCCCCTTTGGGAGGCATAGGAGGCCATTAAGGGATATCATCTGCCAGCATGGCCTGGAGTGCTATCAGAACGCTGATGACACCCAGATCTATGTCTCATTCCATGGTAGCTCAGTAGATGACTGATGTTGCCATGTATCACTCCTGTCCAATCTGCATTGGTTTCCAGTGGTCTTTCACGTGAGGTACAAGTTAACTTCTATAATTTATAAGGCTTTGCATAGCATTGGGCCTCAGTTTCTGCAGTCTCAGTTTAAGCAAATAGTGTGCAATAATTACAGCCTATGATCCTTGGACAGTGCCTTGTTGGTGGATCCTAAAAACGTCCATTCAAATTTAGGATCTCAAGAACTCTCAAGAGCTCTATGTTCACTCCAGTTGTTGGCCTCATTTTTAGAAGTAACTGATTATGTTTTCCTACCATCTCTGATGTGCAGTTTAGCTTGGCATCGCTTGGAACATGGAACTAGATCCAGCAGTTTTCTCTTAATCTTAGTGATTTTTTATTATTGTGTTTATATGCTGAAGAGTAGTAAGGGAAGATAGATTCTTCTCAGTTCTTCAGCTGTACATGGCCTTTCTCTCTTTGCATTGTGTCATGATTTATATATTCAAGATTAAAACTCTCATAGTTTAAGCCTAGTGATAGTTATTCTGGGCCCAGCTGTTTATAAAATCATTCTTCTAAGAAGGCTAACAACCTACTGCCCTCAGCTCCTGAGAATGCCTCTTAAGAATGTTGTATTTTCTTAATCTGTCCAGCATATTTGGGCCATAAATATTGTTCTATTTCTGCATGCTTATTGGCTGAACAAAGGCTGTATATTGTCTTCATTTTGTCTCATGCTGCATTCCTTTTCAGATGTTCTGCATTTTTGTAGGACTGCTTCCATAATAGTGAAGTGTAATTGGTTGCAACAGCAGACATCCATTAATGACAGAAAATATTAGAGCTGTCGGCCTTTGTGGGAAGGCTAAACACCTTCAATTGTAGCAAGCAGTGGAGATGCAGAGTCCTGCTTTGGCACCAAGACAGATTCTGAGACAGCCCCTTGGTGTGTTATATATGTGTGATATACTTGACTTATTATTGTCGATTTGCATTTCTGCCCGTGACTCATAAGTTGGTGTATTAAATATAGTATATATTGCTGCTACCAATTTATAGAGGTTAAATAATTCAGATGCAACGGAAGCTCAGGATGTCTGCTAACACCCCATGCAACATGTGAACCTGCCCCCCCACACTAATACCCACACACAAATTTAATTCTTTTTCCACCTTTTTTCTCTCACCCTTGCCAAATTCTACTAATGGAAATCATATGGGAAGACTGTGATTTAGGGGTACAAAAAAGTCACCACACCTGCTTGTGAGTACTCTTGATGCAACAAGTTGCCTACCTCCTAATCAACATTTTCAAGAATAGTCTGCTCTGGGTAAATATGGTTAAAGTTGGTGTAACATTGAAGGATTAGGGTCAATGATGGTAAGAGTTGAAAATCTTGACAAGATAAAATATCAATAGTTGGAGGGTGGGAAAGGTCATGTAATGAAAAAAGGAATTGGTGGATTCAAATCAATGGGAATTTTGGGAATGTTTTACTTTTCCTAATCGTGCAGTTGGTTTGCTGCAGAATTGCTCCAGATCTTCTTATTAACCCCTTAATGCCCAAGGACTTACATGTACGTCCTCCATTTACGGGTCCCCGCGCGTCTGCTCACCGTTCGGGGACTCCGGAATTGGTTAAAAAAATATATATATACACTGCGGGCACACGCGGCCGGTCACTAAGGGGTTAAATCGACCCCTTTACAACACAGATACATTTACTCCTTTCTGCTTTTGGTGTTAATTTTTTTCCAATTCAGTCCCTGGGAGAAACAATATGGTACCAAAACAGGAAGAATTTTGCTTTAAAAAACAAGCACCAATCTAATTTAGTAACACATTGGAGCAGGAGGGTGCTTACTGCATGTCCTCAAATGCACCTGTGATTAAAAAGATGGAGAAACATAAACTCTTCCTGCCGAAGTGCAGAAGGTGCACCGGGTAATTGGGCAAAGAAAAAATTGTAGAATACTGCACTAATGTTTCAAGACACATTGAGAATACTTTACTAGGAAAAACTTGAGTAATTGTAGGAGAAACCAGCTGTGTCATAGGGGACAAGTAAATATTCCCAATTAATTTAAATGGGGATTTTAACAACACAATGAGTGCTAGAAAGATCTCCAATTAATTGAAAAGTGTTGGAACCTCTCTAGCATTCAAAGGATTAAAAGTCACATTTAACTCAATGGGAATTTGGAAGATTTGTCTTTTATAGTGTGATTAGTTTTCTCCAAAAATTAATCCAGTACTTCATAGTATATCAGCCTCACTGAAACAGGTAGAAGGGTAGATACACTAAAATGCTTACAATGTACTGTCTTAAAGGGGAACTACCACCCGACACAATCTTTACCTTCACTAAGTCAACATCTGGCTACTAGCTGCTTAGTAGCGCTAGTCGCCAGAATAATCACCTTATTTAATAGATTTCTTCTCTCTCCCATGGGTGACAGGCAGGACGGAGAGTGGATATCTTGCCATTGTGATGTCCGCGCGCCTGCGCTGTCAGTCCCAGCCGGAGCCAAATGGCTCCTAGCAACACCTCCTAGACCCGGCTGAGACTGACAGCACAGGCGCGCGGACATCACAATGGCAAGATGTCTGCTCTCCGTCCTGCCTGTCACCCATGGGAGAGAGGAGAAATCTATTAAATAAGGTAATTATTCTGGCGACTAGCGCTACTAAGCAGCTAGTCGCCAGCTAGGGACTTAGTGAAGGTAAAGATTGTGTTGGGTGGTAGTTCCCCTTTAATGCCTATACACTATCTGTGTTGATTATTATCCCATTTACACTGATTGTGTCAACTGGTGGGTAGTGGGGCAGTGTATGGGTGTTTCAGGGCATTCCATTCCTTTGCTACTTGTCAAATGTCATGTACAAAAACGGCATAGAGGAAATAGGTGTAACATTACTTGTTTTCCTGTGGCTGTAGTGAAGGTGTTTGGGGTTTGCTAGCACTAACATCATTACAGTATGCATGAAAGTGATCAAGCCCTTTTGTATGTACCCAGAAGTGCAAGATCTGGATTTTATGGCCAATGGGAAGACAGAAAAGGAACTGTGCAGGATGATTTGTACATTTCCCAAAAGTGCATCAAAAACCATTTTAACGCAGAAAAAGAAGACAAAAGAAATTAAAGCAAGCTAGGGTCTCAATCATTTGACAAAGGTACATAGTGGAGTGAATACACAACCAGTCTGTGGGCATTTTGGGGTGCTACTTTAGTCAGCACCATGATCTACACCATGTATTTATATGGAGTAGACAACTTCACTGTCAGTGTTTCCCTACACATGCTATAGGACATGCATACTGGCCTTGCTGACTTTAATTTCTAATGCTGACACTGGTATGCACAACAATGATTATATGCTGTATTTTATATACTTACATGCAGCCTCTGTTGCATTTGTACATACACTCCAGTGTGACATATTGTATCAGTGTTACAGTGTATTTTGAATAAAATTTTTAAAAAACACCCGTTCGTTAAGGCCACAAAATACTAACAGCCGCTATGAATTTGTGCAAAATTCCTTCAGTCAGTCCTAGATATCATGTCCATGTCAGCTGACAAAATTGCTGCTGATTTTTTTTTTAAAATCTAAGCAGTGAGAGTGCATGAGCCTGCTTAAGATAGCCATGTGCAGTGGGAGGAAATTGGACCTGTGGTCCTTCTAGGAACTGTCATGTCTGCCCCCATGGTCATGGCATCCAGGACTGATTGATGATTTTATCTCTTTGACAAAGGCACAAGGACATAATTATTGGGGTGATTATGATTTTCTGGCCACAGTAAGGAAAGTGTGTGTGTGTGTGTTAATTTTGTGTTATAACTTCTCTTTTTATACTCTGCCATTAACCTAATGTCATTTGACACTGAGTTGATCAGTTCACTTATGCATTGGGATTTAAAACCATAAAATATAAACTGTTTCAGTTATGATTATACATGTGGTCTTCCTTAATGTGGTTTTTAAGATTTGTTTAATTATTCTAAAAGTAATATGATAATATTTCAGTCCCTAAACTCTAAAATGCATAATGCATATACAAATTGCAGTTGCAGTTATAAAACAATTACAATATGATATGAGACACTAGAAGACCCCATATTATATTGCAGTAATAACACATTTGTATCAAGCAAGGCACAACTGGTTGCAGAATATGTAATAAGGCAAAAAGAGTAAGAGTAATTGAGGTTGATGTACTTAGAAGAACTGGATCAATTCTAGAGAAAACCAATTACACCACAGGGGAAAAATAAAAAATCCCCAAATTGTCATTAATTTAAATGGGTCTTTTCACCTGTTGAATTCTAGTGAGGTCTCCAACATGTTGTTTTGCAAAGCATTAGAGAGTTCTGTAATATTCAAAGGAGTTAAAAGTCCCATTTAAATCAATGCAAATTTTTCTTTGTACTCAATGGTTATGCTCTGGAATTGCTCTAGATTTCCTTAATACACCAGCTATGTTAGATTGTTGCAAGCAAATGAAAACAGACATACTGATGAATTCATCAATGTTTTGACTCATCATATTTAAGGAGTAAAGGTGTACCTGTTTTATTTCTCTTAAATAAAGTGCCATAATTCAGATGAAAAGTAGTCCTTCTATCCCAAGCCATTTATTTTATACAATGATATTCTAATAAGTTTTTGCCTGACCAAAGTTAAATACCTGAACAATCAGCTAAAGACTGAGAATCATAAAGGACTTGCTTACGGTCTATCTGGTCTGCAAACACCTCTCCGTAGATCATCCAATAAGGCATGTAAAAAATATTCTTAGCCAGCTTCCATGATGGTTCTTCACTGGGGAAAAGAATGGCCTGCCTTGCCACACCAAAGCTCATCAAAACTACTAACATGATGATTACAAAATACATCATGTCGATCATCTGAACATAGAAGAAGAAAAAAGAAGAGAAAGAAAAACAAAATTAGCAAAGATGATGAAAAACGCCTTTCCACATTACATAATCCTACAATATAAGGTGAGGTTTTTAGAATACAAGACACATTTTTTGTAACAAATTGAGGGTCCAGAGTGGTACAAAACACAATGTGTAGCCCTCTGGCATTCATTGTTACTTTGTGTGTCTACTCAAATCTAGCATTTACAATGAGCAAAACATAGGCCTAGATGCACTAAAGGTTGAAGAGGGCTACGAATGTCGATGTTCTGCTGGAGCAGTGTCGTAGGCACCTCCGCAGTATTCACAAAGTGTCTACGACATCACTTCACCAGAACTCTGACAAAAAAATACCCACATCGACATCAATCTGACATGCCTTCACCGTGTCTGCGAATTTGTATTCTTTGAATCGACAATTGCTCATTTCCATATGGAAACGGGAGTGTTGATATTATAATGTGACACTTTGACTCATTCAGTAAACTCCAATAGCAGCCCCTGCTGTTGGAGTTCACAGTCTCCACTTCACCTAACTCAGGCTGTCGTATCTGGGATCTCCCTGTACTCTCCTATGGAGTAACAGCAGGGAGAGCTACGACAGTCTGAACAGCATTCTCTGTGCTTCCCTACCCAGCCAGTAGGTGAATACAGAGTAGGCTTTCAGCACCATGGACAGCATTGCATGCCATAGGGATGTGCATTGCTCACCCATGTGGCACTCACAGGGTTAAGCTTCTGTTGTGTGGGCACTCTGGCATCTAGGAAGTAAAATTACTGGCAGTGCTGGCTGGCCCCCCTAGTTTGCCGGGCCCTAGGCACGCGCCTAGGTCACCTTGCCCATGATTCTGCTCTGGCTTTAGTACGACAATATTGAGTCTTTTTTTGCTGCTGTTGTGTGTAAGTTCTTGACAGGGCTAACCAACCTTTGTCACTTACTCTACTGTTAAACTACAACTCCCATCATCATCAGCTGACAATTGGCCAGATGACCGTGATGGGAGATGTAACCGCTACTCTTTAAAACCTGGGTTTGCCCCAGTCAGCTTTCATTTATTTTGAAAATTACTTTTGTGTATTTAATTATATTAACTAAACTAAACCCTGTATTAAAAGAAAAGGTATAATTGGCAGAGAAAGACAAAAGTTAAACTGACTTCCTGTGGGAATATTGGCACAATGGGAGATATGTTACGTTTAACCTTGATGCGTTCCTGTAAAGTACGGTAGTGCAATGAGAAGGTCCTTACAGGGCACTCAGACAGATTCTACAGTGCCGAGGATCTTGGAGGGAAGAGAGGCGTTGGAGGAAGCGGGTGTCAAGCTTGAATTTGCCGTCCGCTTCCCCCGATACCTCCCTCTCCCCACTTCCTCCGATACCTCTCTCCCCTCCAAGATCATCTACATTGTCCCCTGCATGGAGTCACACACTGAACGACATTGTCCCTTGTCACTCATATGTCTCTGCATCAACACTGTTAATACAGAACTCTGACAGTAATGTAATAACACACTACATGGCCCAAATACTATGAAGATTAATCGGAGTGGATTTTTTTGTGAAACATTACTATCCCTTTAATGGGGATACCAATGAATTCTAGGGAGTTCCCCAACATACTTGGTTGCAATATGCTGGAAAACTCTCTAACATTCAAGGTGTTAAAAGCACCATTTAAATCAATGGGAATTTTGACATTTTTATATGTCCCCTGAGGTGTAGCTGGTGTGCACCATGATCAATCCAAGATTTTTTTTTATTATTATTGTGAAATTAAATGGATTGGAGTGTTTTTAGCTGTGAGTGTGAGAGACATTTTACAATGTGTTGACTACCGCTTAAGCACTTAAAGGGTTAATATATATCTTAATTACTGATGTAACAAAAGTTGCAGTATATAGAAACAATATTAACACGTTAATTATCTCTTTTTTAATTATATATTCGTTTTTGAGATGTTATATATAACTACTGTATGTTCCCATCAATAGCTACTAAGCAGCTGATCACAATACCTATTTTAATGTATAGCACAGCTTTTACCTGTATTAGTTCTAGTTAGATGTTTCTCAGTAAAGAAAATAATAGCTATCCAAGGAAAACCAGAACATTTTCAACCCCATGAGGGCCACAGTGGTAAGAAAAGAATTGAGAAGCAATGCTTTGCACACTCCACTGGTCCTCAAGGGGTTAATATGTATCAGTTTCTTTAAGATATGTTAATTTTTCATGAAAATTAAAAACTGCATAATTTGCTAGCCATCTTTATTTGTTTGGCACTCTATGTTAATTAGTTTCCATGCTTTGCTGGGGGGGGATTGGCTGCATGCAACAAATCAAGGCTGGGTTGGGGGGTGATGCAGTCCCCGCCCACTTCTTTGAAAATTTCTGTGTGAATTTCCACTGAAGAGGTCCACCTGGTGCCTGATGTGCACTGTGTGCCCAAACACATTTTGCTTACTATTCTCTAGTAAGCAATACATTTTGCCTTGAACACAAGTAAGTTGCATAATGTTCTGGGAATTAGCATAACTCTTCACACTTTTCCACCAACACATAACACTCAAAAAACTATTTTTCCAAAAAAATTCCTAGTACAACATTTAAGTGGATTAATTCTCTGTAAAATTAAATAAACTTGTGTTACGGTTACAATTTTGCTCTGTCCCTTTATTAAACAGTTAAAAACAAGAAAAGGAATCATCGAAGAAGTTAGCTCATAGTTGCAAACTTTACTTCCCTTTGATGATAACTAGAATTAAGATTTTCATTTTTAATTTCCATTTTCTCTTTTTTTTATCACAGTTACCCTAATTAACCCTCCTCTGGTCCTCAAGGTGTTAATGAAATATGTGTGTGACCCAATAAGATAGCTTGATTGATTAATGCATCAGCTCAAACATCAGGGTCACAGGTTCTAGTTCCCAGAACTAGTGTGGCAGATTATGGTCTGGGGAGACCTTTATCCTGCAGTGGAATGACAATATATATATATATATATATATATATATATATATATATATATATATATATATATATTATATATACATACTGTATAGATAGATAGACAAATAAATATACACATATCATTACTTTATCTACTTGGATGAAAACACTCTGATAAATAGGCAAAAGGGGATTTTTGGTTGGTTTTACAAAACCAGTTAACTGCAAAAACAAAATGATTGTTTTGCCTACCATGTCTTGAAATAGCCAGGAAATGTATAAAGCAGAATATAAAATATCTATATTCTACCATATGCCAAAGTATGTTTGCAGCTCAGCATAAAAATTCAGCTATTGAAAGACGACATAATGGTTATAAGCCATGAACACACCTGACCGAAAAATAAATATAGATAAAGCACTGGTATGCCTATATAACTGAAACAAAAATAAAAGATATGTGTGACAAAAGTTCAAGTGTGTAGTGCAACATATCCAAGTCCAGCTAGTACTTAAGAATTACAGGTGGTATATATGGGTTGGATCCCTCTGCCACTCAAGAAAGAAGTAACCATACTTCTAGCATTGGAAAAGTTGATGGAATACAAAAGGGTCAAAGCATCCGGTTTCACCTTCAGACCATAATACAAAAGATACTGGAACTGATCTTTTTAAAGAAACAGTAACAAAATAAAATAGAAAATGTAACTAAATAAAATATAACCAGTCAATGAAAGAAATGTATAAACCACATATATACAATTAATGATACATTAAATAAAATACAGTGGTGTACTTAAAACATCTCAAGGAATTAATCTTTTGAAATGTACTGAGTACATAATTTGCTGTTTATCCATATGGTATAAGTTATTGACACTCCTCCATACAGAGAACAGTGTCTGTATAATACAACTGTTGACCCATTTAAATGTCTAAAATATCAAGCAAAGAATCCAAAGCTTGCAATATTTTCATTCCATTGCTGGGAGAGGAGGTAGCCATAGGAAAGGATGCTTCTCTTCTTTATTAAAAAAAAGTGATTTTCTCTCAGACATACCACTGCTTCCAGGGAGAAAGTCTAAAACTTAGTATAGGTCACTCAGACAAAGCCAGCAAAGAGAGGTATCTTTTTAAAAGGTTGCACTCAAAAGAGCGTGTGACCACATGACACATTAACCATGTCACCATGATATAAATGGTGACATGAGAATCTTGCACAGCATGAAAGTGCGAAATTCTCATGTCGCCCTTTTCGCTGTGATGACATGATTAATGCGGAGTGAAGCTACATGCTACTATGTGTGCAGCTTTTTAAAAGTGACCAGCCAGAAGGACGAGAAGGCTGAGAGAGTGTGAAATAAGGGACGTAGCGGGATTCTAGTGGGGGCTCCATAGGGTGCATTTCTACTTATATTAAGTTAATAGTCAAACCTTTCTTAGAGGTTGTTAGTGTCCCTATAATGTAAGCTTGCCCTGAATGCCTTCCTTAAAACATGTACAGGAAAATTAAACCATTTAATGCAAATGCCCTATATGTAAGCCTGAAACAACCATACTCTTCCCCACTACACTTCCCTAGGCAAAAGCAGTGTTAATGGGAGACTTGATGGTATAGCTAGCATAATACATAGGCACTAGGAAGATACAGCAGAAAAACACCCATAGCTCCAGAGTCTATTTTACAGATTAATCATATCATCATATCATCACATCCTCCCAGTAAGTCTAGTGCACAAGTACCATGACCACACATTGTTGTTAAATTGATGCTGCACAGTAGCTGCTGTTCATAATTTGCTGAGCTGAGTTAAAGAGTTCTGTCTCATTTTATGAACACATCTGCTTTGCTTCTCAATTCTTTGAGTGCCAGAGGAGTATACAATGCATTGCAATGCAATGTGTTGCATACTTCGCTGACAGTCAAAGGGTTAACAGCTAAGGACCAGAGAGATGTGCAAAGCAATTTATTGCACGCTGCTCTTGTTCTTAAAAGGTTAATATGGTCTTTGAAAAATTAATTTGAGATTGGTGCAGTAAATGTCCTTCAACTAATGGTGCACACCACATACTACACACTATTGTTTTACTATTTAATGCATAATCCTATAACTTTTCTTGTTTTGAGTATAACAATTACGAAAATCTGAAATTTCCCAGGCTCCAAATCAGGTCTGTTTAAATATGTTGTTTAGAGTTTCAACATGGTAATATGTTCTTGGATCTAAAGTGAATAAAAACCACAAAATAATAATGATAAAAAAAACAAAAATGTCTCACATCTGGAAAAAACTACTAGTGTGACTAACAAAATAGTTTATAGCAGATGTAGGCCTAAAGTAACTGAAAATAAAAGATAGAAAACATTTTTTTATCTGACATAATTGCTAACATAATCCTTAAATGATAAAATAAGGGGTGTAATGAATTCCTAGATATCACTTTATTAACCCATTAAAGATTGGTGAAGTGGCAGGTCCGGTGTTAAGGACTGCGGACAGTCATGGCATGTCATGACATTTCATGATCAAAAGGATGTGATCACTGAGAGAGCCTTGGTCGTCCAGCGCACCCCACCCCTGGTCAGTGTGGTCCTTAAGGAGTTAATTGTTCTGTTTCACTGTTTTCTGGCTTGCAATAATGGGGCACAATACCTGAAAGTTGAATGTTTTGTTTATTCTTTAAAGGAAACAATTCAAGACTCCCAAACAAACTAAGTTTCTTAGTTATTTCTGTGATCCCCATTTGTCTATTGTCAAGAGAATAAACAAATTTTCATTAGGCAGTAACATTTAGATTTGTAATAGATTTCTGATGACTTTTTACAAAATGAATCGAGATAGAATTTTGGGACATTCACAGTCACTCCTGTAAGAAACTGATGAAAAATATGTCATTTTTGCAATTGCATACCAATCTGGCACTGAATGTTCCATAGGATCCCTGGGTGGAGATGCACTAAAGGTTGATGTTATGGCGATTTGCATCTGGTGATGTGTGGTGGACACATCATCTTGGCAATAGATATGCACATTGGCATATGCACTAAGAATTAGAGATGCAAGGGGAGGGGGTTCAAATTCAAATCATTAACATATCATCCCGTCAAACTGATGGAGACGGGGAAGAGATGCCCTTACACATCGCCAGCAGTCTGACAACCTTGAAGCCTGAATGCATTTTCTCTTCTCCCTCAGTTGTCCATTGGAGGGAACTGAGAGGATCCTCTCAGACTACAGTGCCATAAACAGCATCTCTCAAGTAACCCTTTCAGTGACATAAGGATGTGCATTGTACACACCTGTGGCACTGAAAGAGTTAAAGTGTTTGTGATGTCTAAAAAAACTTTTTTTTGCATTTAGAAGAGCTTAAAAAGCTGATCTAAATGCAAAAAACCGTATCTCTCAAACCGCTATGGTTTAAGAGATACGGGAGTTTAAAGTTTGATTTTTCCTACTGACAGCTGTAAAACTGTCAGCAGGAGATCTGTGTCGGTCGACACAGAGGAGCTTGAGAAGTGCCAAGATCTCGTTACTTACATGGAATCCCTTCATTGGAATGGTCTAAAACATGCGCCTAGTGTTCAGGCACATGTTTTAGACCATTCCAATGAAGGGATTCCGTGTAAGTAACGAGATCTCGGCACTTCTCAAGCGCCTCCGTGTCGAACGACACGGATCTCCTGCTGACAGCTTTACAGCTGTCAGTAGGAGAAATCAAACTTTAAACGCCCGTATGTCTTAAACCATAGCGGTTTGAGAGATATGTTTTTTTGCATTTAGATCAGCTTTTTAAGCTCTTCTAAATGCACAAAAGTTTTTTTTAGACATTACTAACACTTTAAAAGCTGCATTATTAACAACAAGGATGGTGCATGTTCAGAAGAGGGGCTTTTTCCCAATTTTATGATGACCCCTTTGAAGCTGACCCTGAACCCTCTGCTGAGGGTCTTATAACGCGTTTTAAACATCCTTAAGCATTCCTACTACCACTGTAGAACCTCAGTCTACTTCTGATGTCTTTCAAAGGTTTAGGAAGTCTTGCACTGTTTTTCTGCCTAATCCCACTCTAGATCAGATCATACTGGACGAGTGGAAGACCCCTGATAAGAGTTTATCTCTGTCTAAGAGATTCTCTATTCTGCATTCATTTTCTGCAGCGGCCTTGGATCAGTGGGCTACACCACCTAAGGTTGATGCCCCTATTTCTAAAATCACTGCATTACCTGTAGCTGATGCTTCGGCTCTTAAAGACTTAACTGATAGGAAGCTTGAAGCTATTTAAAGGCTACATTCATGGCCATAGGTGCGTCATTGCAACCTACCTTGGCTTCTGCATGGGTTAATAGAGCCGTTGCTGTTTGGACTGAACAGCTGACTGACGCTGTCTGTAAGGGTGCCCCTAAAGCTGACATTTTGGCTAATATCTCTGAGGCACAGCACTATGTTATGGATGCCCTACTTGATGCTGTTTGGTTCGAGGCAAATGCCTCTGCCTTCTCTGTGGCTGCTAGGTGCTCGCTATGGGTTAAGAGTTGGTCTGCTAATCTCTAAAAAGTCACTGGTTTCTCTTTCCTTTCAGGGTATATCTCTTTTTGGCCCTGAATTGCAGAACATCATTAGCGAAGCTACTAGGGGCAAGAGTACTTTGTTGCCCTTGGTTCCAAAACACAATCCGAAGGCACAGAAACATTGTCTTTTTTGTGTCCAACAAGGTGAAGTGCAGAGGACAAGTCCAGCGGTACCTCAGGCACTGCGCTCCTCCAACAAGCCCAATCAGCAGTGGAGGCCTTAACACACCTCTACCAAGCACAAACCCATAAACCTTCTTTGGCATGACTTGCTGAACCCTGGTCCACACATACCTGAGGGTGGTTGCTTGCAACACTTTCTGAGTGTTTGGACAGGCTCTGTTGCAGATCAGTGAGTATTACAGATGGTTTCCGAAGGTTAAAGGATTCCCTTCGAATCCCTGCCTCCCTTCAGGTTCTTCCCTTCTCACTCCCCTCAGGGGCTGGAAAAGCTCAGACTTTTCAAATGTGCAGTTCAGGCTCTCTTGGTCAAGGGAGTCCTGGAATAGGTCCCCCAGCCAGAGATAGGTTCCGGTTTTTATTCCAACCTATTTGTAGTTTTCATGAAGGATGGCAGCTGCTGTCCCATTGTGGACCTAAAGGCTCTCAACTCGTTTGTGATCAAAACTCACTACAAACAAGAGTCCTTACTCTCAGTCATTGCAGCAATGTGTCCAGGGGAATTTCTGGCTTCTTTGGATCTGCAGGATGCTTACCTGCACATCCTTATTCATCCAGACAGTCGGAAGTACCTCAGATTTGCTTGCGACATGGGACACTTCAAGTTCCTGACTCTGCCTTTGGGCTCACCACAGCCCCTCAGGTGTTCAACCAGGTGTTAGGGGCCCTGATTACCTTTCTGCACACCAAAGGCATTCAGGTGACACCTTCTCCTGAAGTCTCCTTCCAGGAAGATACTGGACCGCCAGGATTGCATTCAGATCCTCCTTCAACACAGTTGGATCCTGAATACGGACAAGTCCGATCCAATTCCCTCCCAGAACCTAATTTTTCTCAGCCTCAGGTTCGACACTTTACAGAGAATGGTCCATCTGACTGATGCCTTGGTTCAGCAGCTCACTCACAATAGGTCAGGTGCCCTGGAGTGCTTGTCTGCTCCTGCAAGGATGTTCTCTTCTCTGGTGGGGAAGATGATATCTACCATGGAAGCAGTGCCATATGCTATGGCCCATGCCAGGGAGCTTCAGATCCTTGTGATCCGAGTTTGCAGAGGGAACACGGATCTGTTGGATCAACTGGACCACTGTGACTATGGAAGCCAGTCTGACGGGCTGGGGTGCAGTCCTGGGTCACCTGAGCATTCAGAGTCATTGGTCGGAAGAAGAGACCCTTCTTCCCATCAACATCTTGGAGCTCAGAGCGCTATCTCCTGCTCTGAGGTATTGGTCCTCTCATCTCATGGGATGTCCAGTCTGCATCCAGTCTGACAACGCTACTGCAGCAGCTTATATCAAAAGTAAGGTGGCACCAGAATCCCCACTGCTTTGTTCAAAGTCAATGCTATTTTGGCTTAGGCAGAAGAGCATGTGCCTTCCACCTCTGCTGCACACATTCCAGGCATTGAAAAACATCTTAGCAGAGTTTCTCAGTTGCCACACGGTAAACTCCAGGGAAAGGGAGCTCCACCCAGAGGTGTTCAGTCTCCTGGTGGAGAGATGGAGCCTTCCCTGAATCGACCTGATGGCTGCAAGGGACAACCGGAAGGTTCAGCTGTTTTGCTTCCCCTGTAGGGATCCTCTGGCATTTGCAGTGGATGTCCTGTCGATTCCTTGTTAGTTTCATCTAGCCTACATCTTTCCTCATCTTAACTTCCTTCCAAGGGTACTGAGGAAGATTCCGATGGACGGTTCTTCCATCATTCTGATTGCTCCTTACTGGACCAGACAACCTTGGTTTCTGGAGCTGCTGACTCTGTCTGTTTGCGACCCATTTCCTCTGCCATGCAGACCGGATCTCCTTCTTCAGGGTTACTTATGAAGGAGGACATGGATCGCATGGCTTTGACAGCATGGTGGTTGAAGCCTCCAAGACTGAATCTAGGAATTCATTCTTACCATTGATTTCAATGCAATGAGCTAGGCAGGTAAAAGTACAAAATCAGCACTTTTTTAGAAAAAATTCCCTCTCTGCAGGAAGTGCCATTTGTTGCCTGTTTTGATTTTGAGACAAAAAATGTTGCCCATCATTACATGGCAACGTGCATAGTTTTATCCAATTTAATTTAAGATGAATGTTGTGGGGGTGTTACCTGATTATCAGTTTTGTGCTTGAAGTTTCTAGTTTGCTGGAATGAAAGAAGACAGTTTGGGGAACATTTATTTTAATGTTATATCATCAGCCATTAAGGATTGCAGATATTTTGATTATTTTGCACTCCTTTCACTATAGTATGTGGCTACTAGTAGTATTAGTATTTTTTTTTTCTCCATGAAGTGCAGCACTCGTTCATGTAGAATTGATTGGTCTGTTATTTGTCTTTGGAATGTAACCAGCTTCTTTGAATGTTTCAGCCATTAAGGTTCTTATGTTGGTCCTCATTGTGTGAACATATTCAGTGGAATCTGGGTGCCTGGCTAAAAATAACAGCCTTTTTAGTATGTACTGGGTGGAAGCTTGAGTTGTGGAGGTAACTATATTGGTCTGTGGTTTTTTTGCATATAGACATGTAAAGTATGTCCCTCTTCACTAATGTTGTAGTGTCAAGAAAGTTTACAGAGTCTACAAAATAATTCATTTTATTTTGATTGATGGGTAGAAATAATTCAGTGAGCTGTTAAATTATTTCAGACTTTGGTCTTCTTCTGTCCGGTTTATGTTGGAGTGTGGATAAAAATCTCTCCTCAATATCTGATGTAAACATTTTGTTGTATTAAAGTGCCATCCTTTTTCCCATAGTTATTCCTATAAGTTGAAGGTAAGTCTCTTTGTTGAAGGTCAAGTAGATGTGTTTAAGAATGAACCCAAACAGATTTATCACAACTTCAGCACTGTATTTTGTATTTAGGGACAGTATCAGAAACTTGTAGCACACATCTATACCATCCTTGTGAGGAATGTTGCTATATAAATATTCTAAATCCATGGTAAGCATCAGTATGGTTAATGGCAGTTGTTTGATGGTGAGAAGTTTGTCGATAAAGTCTGTGGTATTATGTATGAAACTGGTAGTGCTTTTAAATAAAGGTTGGAAGATATTTCCTAGGTAAACCACTGTGGAGGTGCATATTTTTACTGTAACTGTAAAATAACTCTTGTAATCAGTACTATAGCTTAACTCCCAATAATAAAAAAAAATAATTATCAGCTAAAACAGTTACCTGACAAATGTTATCCTTACAATTTCATCTTAAGTTACCATTACTGAAATGCATTTAATACTATTTTAAACCCTTGGATTCAAAAAAGGACAAATAGAAGAAAAAAATTACTGGGGATGAGGCTTAGTCATCCCCTTGGTGAGCCTTTTATCTGCAGAATCCATCCTTCACCTGTGCCAATTAAACTACACATGCATAGGAGGACATTCATTGGGTTCAGTTCACATGATTATCCTGGGGGCAGTATAATGTTTCCATCCTCTGATGTATGTGTGTGTGTGTGTTCATGTGAAATTGCATACACCATCGCTGACATCACAAAATGTACCATGAGCGTTTACACATCACTTAGTACACGTACTGTAGAACAAACAAAATAAAAAATATATTAATAAAGTCCAATCTAATAAAGTCTATGCTCCAAATAAAGTCTATTCATTGTAACCCTATGAATACCAGAGAGCTATGTAACTCTTTAATTTGCGATGTACTGCTCAGACATCCAGCACTTAGTGTACACATTTATCTATTTGAATATCAGAAGTGCATATAGTGCATTGCAATGAATTACAATAAACACCCTTAATAATGTGCGAACTGCACTAAGGCGTGAAAAAGGGTTGATAAAGCAGAGATAATTTTTCCAGTGATATCACTTCTCCAGTTTCTATGCTATTCTATGAAGCCTATGCATTAAGAGCTCTCCCACTCTGGAGATTTTAGTGCATAGGATGTATACAGCAACATAGAGCTTGTAAAAGTGATATCACTGGAGAAGTCATTGTTGCTTTATCACCTCTTTATCACGCTTAAAGGGATAGTAATACTTAATTATTACTAACCCCTAAATTAAAGTAATATTAAAAATAAATGTATTGCCCCCAGTGTCATCTCTCAAATCTTTATGGTTTGAGAGATGATCGCTCCTAAAGTTGCCCTCTCCATCCCCCTTCCCCATAGTCAGTGTTCTAGCTGACTGCAGGGAAGCTAGTCATACGACTTTCAGGCAGCTCTGCAGCACAGCCAAGATCGTGTTAATAAAAAATAAATCTTTCACTAAAACAGTCTTCTACGTGTGCTTGGTTTGCAAGCACAAGTAGAAAACCGTTTTAGTGAAATATTTTTTTTTTATTAACGCGATCGCGGCTCTGCTCCAGAGCCGCCTGATGATTGTAAGACCGGATTTCCCTTCAGTCAGCTACAATGCTGACTTTGGGGAAGAGGGAGGGGGAGGGAGAGGGCAACTTTAGGAGAGATCATCTCTCAAACCATAAAGATTTGAGAGATGACACTGGGGGCAATACATTTATTTTTAATATCACTTTAATATAGGGGTTAGTAATAATTAAGTATTACTATCTCTTCAATGCATAACCCCCAATGTATAAGTAACACAGTGATGGGAATGCAGAGATGTACAATGTTTATCACTCATGTTAATAGCTGTTTTGCAGTGTGTACACTAATGGGTGGGTAGTTTGGTAGTATATAGGCAATTCAGGGTGCACTGTTTCTCTGACTCCTGGTCTCTGCTATGTACAAGCTATTTTTCTTGCATTGATAGTGAATTTGTAGTTGTATTGTAGTACTATTGTTATTAAATAATTACATAATTGTTATGTACCTTTTTAACAGATCTTAAACATCCTGGAAGGCAATGACTTTGTACAACTAAAATGATTTACCTTACTTGTGTCCCCTATCCTGACCAGAAATGTTGGGAGGTATAACAGTGTATAAGTAGTCAGCCTTCCATTTTCTGATTGCAGACTAATATGATTATATAATGTTAAAAGTGTCACTGATAGCAAAAGCTAATGCTGTGCGTGTACAATATTGTTAAAGAATAAAGAAATGGCAGTGACATTGTTATGAGCATCCTACATTGTTTGTCTGTAAGGTAAGCATGGATAAAGCTCTCTGCTGTATTCTTTCCACTGGGTATTATGTCATAATTGAATGTTTAGTTGCAGTGAGAAGGGATATATGACCTATATGAATCAGTTTTCTTTTTGGTGTAACACAAGGAGGTCTCTTGACACAGTTAGTTGACAATGGATTTAATTCTACACTGATTTCAAAGAAGTCACTTATATACACTAAAGACCTAGGGCTAGATTTAAAGGCTCCCGTTAAAACAGCCGCTAAGTGAAAAAGGCACTTCGCTCGCAAATAATAAATGAGTTACAGCAGATTCAATAGGTACTCTACAAGAATAGCTATCGAGCGTAGGCACAGCCAAAACACGTAACACAAAACCCGTTGTCGCTCATGTTAATGCACAACGTGCGGCCAAATCACCCGATAGCATAGCTCAAAACAACATGTAACCTAACGGCTGCCGTTGGCTAGCAACCCTGATTGATGCAACAACAAATTCAAACACACAGCCAATCCCAAAGCCCCAAAATATCCAAAAAGTTCATATACACCTATATATACCCAAAAATAACCGTCACACACTGTCTGTTACCGAGTTCTTGAGAGCTAGATATCAGGACCCAGGAGCGGAGGATAGTGATCAGAGAGAGGGGGACAGGAGCGTTCATTGGAGGTAGAGGAGTTTTTGAGTTTGGAGTTTGGCGAGCATTATGCATAATTCGACACATATCACACCTTTGAACATATTACATACACCCATACAAACACAAACACATACATACACATAGTCCTTTTTTTATAACACCTTACACATTTTAAATATTATTTTTACAGTGTGAATCTGTGAGTGAAAGTGTGTGACAGAGAGTGAGTGGATCGAGTGTGTCTGTGAGGGCCTGTGGGAGTGCCTGGGTGTGAGGAGGACAGGAGAGAGGGATGGGGAGAGTAGTGGAGGAGGAGGAAGGTGAGGAGGGTATCCCTGAGCAGAGCAGGGGTGGGAGAGGGAGATCCGCAGGGCGGAGGGGGACCCGGCCCACAAGAGCAGACACACGGAGGACAGGGAGAGAACCTGCAGTGGGACAAGGGGTAGTTGCTGGGGAGCATCCCACACAGTCAGGGTCAGACCAGGCAGGACACTCCAGCTCAGAATCCTCCCATGCCGGAGCTGATGAGGGCAGGATCAGGGATCCAAAATACACCGAGGAGGAGAACACGGCTCTCGTGGAGGCTGTCCTGGAGAGAGAGAGTGTTCTCCACCCGACGGCGAAGGTCCCTGGCCTGTCAGCGAGGAGGAAGGCATCTTCATCAGTTCAACATCACTGCTTACTGAATCACAAAAAGGGTGGATCAGGTCACACATCACAGTGTCCCAGAGAATAACTGGTTGTATGTGCAACACACAGGCCGCAAACAATTCCCCAGAAATAAAGGTGGATGAAGTAAGCCTTGGTGTTGTGGCTGCAATCATTTTCTCTAACTTGAAATTACATATCCCACATCTGATTCCCACATGGATCCACAGGGGTGCTGATGCCATGGATGGATGGTACACCAGCCGCTGTTTGCCGGATACACATGGGAACCAAATAATCAACCATTGTACCTTGGTCACCAACAGGCCATGACTGATGGATATCTCGGATTGAGTATGGTTGCCTCACACAGAAGGATGGATGGGCTCATACACAGAGAAAAACAGGCCTCAATCGAAGATATCTCTCACTACTGGCTTGATTGTTGCCCTCAGGATTCAACTCAAACACACAATACTGACAGGATCTTGTCAAATTCATCAATCTGTGATTGGCAGGGTGGTATCCCATGCATCACAATGTAATGCATAGGATATCATCATGACAACCATAGAGTCACCTGTCAAGTAATCCAAAATTGTGCATTGTACAGGATCAAATAAGAAGATAGGGTTGAATAACACTTGAATCCCACTGCAGATCTATTCACAAGAGATATGGACACTAACAAAAACGGTCAGATACGTACCTTTCAAATGTTTCAAAATATGTCCCAAAACGATGTGAACACAGAGATCAGTTCACTGGATGTGATTGCCTTACTGGCCAGATATGTGCACTAGTGATGATCGAGCACCCCGATGCTCGGGTGTTCGGGTGCTCTGGCCGAGCGCCCCCGGAGGCTCGAGTGCTCGGCCGAGCACCCGAGCCCCATTGAAGTCAATGGGAGGACTCGAGCATTACACCAGGCACCCCCTGCTCTGATGAGGGTAGGGTGCCTGGTTCATAGGAAAAGGTCAGAAAATGATGGAAACACCACAGAAATGGTTCAGGGACAGCATAGGGAGGATGTCTGGATGCATCTTGGACTCCAACGTCGCTGCTGGGAACGATGTTTCGCCCGTAGTACGCCATTTTTACAGACTGACCGTAAAACACACAAAAAGGAAGATAAAAACTAATCTGCGGCTAGGCACACTAAACAATATGTGACGCTAATCTGCGGCTAGGCACACTAAACAATATGTGACGCTAATCTGCGGCTAGGCACACTAAACAATATGTGACGCTAATCTGCGGCTAGGCACACTAAACAATATGTGACGTTAATCTGCGGCTAGGCACACTAAACAATATGTGACGCTAATCTGTGGCTAGGCACACGAAACAGAATGTGCCGCTAATCTGCGGCTAGGCACACGAAACAGAATGTGACGCTAATCTGCGGCTAGGCACAGTGAACGGAATATGTGACGTTAATTTGTGAATTTGCACACTAAACAGAATGTGACAATAATCTATGGCTAGGCACACGTTTAAAATGGCCCTTTTTGTCGCTGCGTTGTAAAATCATTGGCCCTGTGCACCTAACAGAATATGTCAGCTTGTCACTGCACTGTGAAATATTTGTCCCTGTGCACCTAGTACAATGTCACCTTAGAACATGTCCCCCCCCACAAAAAAATGAAATTCTGCCACCCCCAAAAAAAATTAAATGCTGCCCCCACACACAACAGTCCTAAAAAGGACTTTTGGGTCTTGAAAGAGTTTCAACAATTTTATTCTCCCTACACTGACTTCCTGTGCATCTAGTATTATATGTCACCTTTCAAATATCCCCCCCACAAAAAAAAGGAAATTGTGCCCCCCCAAACAAAATATAAATGCTGCCCCCACACACAACAGTCCTAAAAAGGACTTTTGGGTCTTGAAAGAGTTTCAACAATTTTATTCTCCCTACACTGACTTCCTGTGCATCTAGTATTATATGTCACCTTTCAAATATCCCCCCCACAAAAAAAAGGAAATTGTGCCCCCCCAAACAAAATATAAATGCTGCCCCCACACACAACAGTCCTAAAAAGGACTTTTGGGTCTTGAAAGAGTTTCAACAATTTTGTTCTCCCTACACTGACTTTCCCTGCCTAAGCGCATCTCTCCCTGGCTAAGAATGAGCCGAACTCGCTCGTCGGGTGCTATACAGCACCCGATCACGGGTTCTGGCCAGCCAATCAGTGTAATGCCAGCAGCCAACATGGCTGCTGGCATTACACTGATGTCAGAGCCTCCCCGCACGTTTATTGGCTGCGCAGCAGCCGCGAAACGTGCGGGGAGGAGACCCGAACATGGCGGGCGAGCACATGCGGTACTCGTACGAGTACCGCCATGTGCCGAGCAGAGCGATGCTCGAGCCGAACCGAGCTTCGGCCGAGCATGCTCGCTCATCACTAATGTGCACCCATCAAAAATTAACCTACATTGCTACCATCCAAATACACATACATAGTATATCCCACTCTACGTAGATGGGATATATGAGGTATGTTCATATCCATCATGTCAGTCCAATGTATTTTTGGATAGGTGCACATATATAGCCAGTAAGGCAATCACACGTACTGAACTGCTTTCTGGCTTCACATCTTGGAAGGATATTTTTGTATCCATATGAAGGGTACATATCCACATACATATATGACCATTTCTTCTTGTGTGTAACTGTAATGGAATAGCGATGGGTAATTTCATCATGATGTAATTTCATTGGCATCGTAAAAAGATGTGTCTCGATGTAAGTCCTATCCCTCCAACCCTCATGGTTAGACAGATATTGCTCTATGTGACAGGTGGAGATATCTGTCATTTGACCACACGGAGGCTCTTCAGCAGAGCCAAATTTGCAACATTTCTAGAAAAATACTTCTTTGGAATGGTCCACAGAGTGTGCTTGCAAACTATGCACACTCTGTACACCATTCCAATTAAGTACTGTTCTCTAAATGGGGCAATTTTGGCTCTGCTGAAGAACCTCTATGTGGACAAATGACTGAAATCTCCATCTGTCACATAGAGCAATATCTGAATAACCATGAGGATAGCTATCCCTAAAAGTTGTAAAGACAAATAAATGTAGGATTCACCCCCCGAGTAAAACTATGGTATTCCCACTGCTGAAAGGTGTGTTAATTCAAAAGGTATCACAGCTCAAACATGGATATGTCAGGGGCAATATCCCAGTGGCCTGAAATTGTACAGTGGTGCTGTTACTACACTATCATATGGACAGCTCTGGTACAGGGACCAGAAATCTACATGGGAGGGTGTTGCAACAGCCCCACTGTATTATTTCGGGCCATTGTGATATTGCACGTCAGTATGAAACCTTTTCCCGTAATAACTCAAGTATCAAACAACACCATTCAGCAGTGGGAGTACCCTTGTTTACCCAGGGGATTAACCCAACCACATATACTTTTCTTCACCAGATATCAAAGTATAACTGTCTCCTCAAACCTATGGCTACGTTCACTAATCACAACATCTCATTTCTCCACACAGCTTATGGCCCTCAAGCCCAGCGGGAGCCCGTGGAGGAGGCTATGTCACCCCCCAGTGAGGAGTAAACAGAGGAGGGGACCAGCTGGTGGTCACCATCCCCATCTCCTCCAACACAGGCTGCACCACCACCTTCTGCACCACCACAGGCTGCACCCCTCCAAGCTGCACCACCACAGGCTGCACCCCTCCAAGTTGCACCTCCCCAGTACAGTGGCTGGATGCAACAGGAGGAGAGGTGGATGTATCCAGCCACCTCCACCAGCTACTACCCTCCAGCAGCAGCACCACCACCACCAGGGAGGCAACGGCTGCCAGGGACAGTGGCCACCACCCAATATGGGCCATATGCATCACAGATAAATCCACCCTCCTGGATGGCTCCACAGCATGCCCCAAGGTATGATCCCAGGTGGGGTCCAAGCACCTATCAGTGGCCACCATATGACCCTTGGCCACTGGACTACCCACACCTGGGCCTGATTGGTGAGCCCCAGCGCCCTCTACCCAGGGACAATTTCACGCTTCCACCAGCACACACATCATTGGACAGCTCGGAGTCACTTGATGTGGTGGGCATATACCCATCATCTGCACTAGCCACTCCAACAGCTGTCACAGCAGCCACAGCACTTCCAGCACCAGCAGCAGAGGAAACATCACTTCCAGAAGCAGCAGAGGAAACAGCACTTCCAGCAGCAAAGGACACAGCACTCTCAGCAGCAGAGGACACAGCACTCTCAGCAGCAGAGGACACAGCAGCATCAGGGTCACCGGGAGCATCCACCTCCAGCACTGCACGCCTCACAGGGATGGAGGCGTAGTGTATGGCCCTGCAGAGGAGACTACTCCGGTCGAGCAGGAGCACAGATGTCAACATCACCAGGAGCCGGATGGAATCCAGGAGGAACACAGGGAGATTGGAGACCAGAATCCAAGCCCTGGAGTCAGAGGTGGCCAGGGTGAACACACAACTCCACCAGCTCTAGACGGGGATCATGGACATGTTCACACAGGTACTTGTGGTGTTGCGAGAGATCAACAGCAGGGAGACCCTGAGGATGGAGAGGGAGAACCTGCGTTCCACAGAGGGGTCTACTGCACCCACCACCCCCTCCAGTTTTACCCCTGAAGCCACACCTAGGGGGCAGAGGGTGACCAGGCGATCAACAAGGGCATCCACCTCTGGCACCCAGTCTGAGGCCCCCCCCCAAAAAAAAGAAAAAAATTAATGACCCAACCTGTTAACTGCCCCCTCAATAAAGAAACATTGTGCTTTTGATTCCTGTCTGATCTGCTGTGTCTTCAGTTATGGATTGGGTGGCAGGGTTGTCTCCAATGCATTGCCATACAATGCAGTGAACACAACCTCTGCCTGGGTGAAATGTTTGTGGGATGCTACAACATGGGTTCACACACACACACACACACACACACACACACACACACACACACCGTTGTCCAAATTCACCTGGCAACCCATCCCTGTTGCCATATAACACAACAGTGTTACATGGCCATGTTGTGTGTTACAATTGTTCTGAACATACCCCTCATCACAACAACTGGTACAACACTTAACATTCGTCTGCATCAATTGTTGTGTTTGAAGGGGAAAATCACAGCTATGTGACTTAGCAGGGAAATAACAAGCAGGACAGATGGGACATGCTTCACTATTGACTTTGGATCAAACTCCTATTGTGCAGCTGACTTACTGTTGAACACAATGTACACCCTAGGATCTCAGTGTGTGTGCTACAAATTGGGATCCTAGGGGGAGCATTGTGTTCTCCAGTAAGTCAGTTGCACGATAGGTGTTTGAATCACAGCCTAACTTACTGGATAACCCAATGATTTTCCTAAGATGTCAATGTGTAGCAAACACATTAAAAACTTAGGCTGGGCATTGGGTTATGTACCCACAGGAAAAACAGGTACAATATAAAACCCAGGTGTCAATGGACAGCAACAAATAAATATACAAGAACCAGAACCAACAGGGTTCAGAACTCTGTATACAGAAAGAGAGGAAAAAAGTCCGTAAAAAGACATGACCACCTGATGGACTACCGGCCAAATATGCCCACAACAGAGGCCAGGACATTCACATGGCAATTTTTTTTAAAGTGTGCAGAGACAAAAATGTCACTACTTTACATAGAGAAGGCCGGATTCTTGTAGGTCCAAGAGGAGCCCACAGATCTCATAGAGCGCACCATGACTTGGAGAAGAAAAGGTTTATTTCTGATCACTTACACCCGTCGGATAGTGGCCTTGATCCAGGAAGCAATGATAACTTTAGAAGCAGCCTGACCTGCTCAGGGGCCCTCATGAACGACAGAAATAGAGTCAGTTTTCCTAAATGGCTGCATGTGCTGGATATAGTACTTAAAACAGCATATGACATGCAACACAGCTCCTGCTTGTTAGAAAGATCAGGACAAAAAGAAGGTTTCCTGGTTGATGTGAAAATCCAAGATGACCTTGGTAAAAAAAAACTCTAGGATTACAAAGAACCACCTTGTCCTGGTGAAAAATCAGGAAAGGAGGTTTACAAGACAGAGCTTGTAGTTTGGCATCTCTGTGAATAGAAGCAATAGCAAAAAAAGAAGGCAATTTTAACTGTCAGGAGACACAGAAAAGAGACTCAAAAGGATGCCTCTGCAGAACTCCTAATACCAGGTTCCTAATGCCAGGACTGGGATCTGAGAAGGTAGAATAGGTGTAAGCCACCCCCTGAACAAAGGTTTTCACATCAGCAAGAAAAGCAATACACTTCATAAAAGAACAGAGAGGGCTAACATCTGAACCTTAATCAACTCAGACTGAGACCCTTATTGACGCCATCTTGAAGGAAAGTCAGAATCATAGGAAGGCTGAAATGCTGTGTGAATTTGTCTTGGCCAGTAGTGCACACCATTGGTAGAACAGAGAAAAGATCCCATGATAGGACTTAAACAATACAGGCTTCATAGCCTGAACCATAGTGGGGATGACTGCACAGGTGCGCACCAGAAACGGAAACAATCAGCAGCTGTTACTCACCTCTTAAGTGGAATTGCTATGATAAAAAATACACAAACTTCAACTGGCGCCATCGGTTTATCAAACCCTTCTGAATCTGAGATCGCAACTGGCAGATCTCTGTAATAATCAGGCACAGAGAACATATACTAAGGGGTTTTTTATGTTCATAGAGATAAAATAGGCATATCCTTGGCTAGGTCTTTCTCCTCCACATTCATCCCTAAAATTTGGGATTCTGTGGCTTTCTTCACTTTTTTTACTGACAAGATCGTGGCCCCTGTCCCAGATAGGACACTCACAGCTAAAACTGAAGTTTACTTGTCCTCTTTTTTGCCGGTGAAACTATGCTGGGATTTTGCTGCTCTTATCGACTCTTCCATCACTGCGGAGGAGGTGACATTGGCTCTGAAGGGTACTCCTACCTGGAAAAGCCCAGTCCTGATAGCCTTACCGTTTTGTACTATAAAACCTTTTTGGATGTGCCCTCCCCGTTCTTTGTAGATACATTTAAGTCATTGTCTCATTCAGGCTCCTTGCCCGCACAGGCTCAGGAAGCCTACGTTACAGTTCTGCCTAAGCCGGGTAAGGATCCAGAGGTCTGTTCTAGCTATAGGCCCATATCCTTACTTAATGTAGATGTGAAGTTATTTGCGAAGATTCTCAGCACGCATTTCAAAACTGCCCTCCCACAAATTATTCCTCATGATCAAACAGGGTTTGTCCCTGGCCAGGGACAATATTGTGTAAATATTGAACATAATACATAATGCTTGCCACTGGGACACACCAGCAATGCTTCCATCTACAGATGCTGAGAAGGCCTTTGACAGGGTAAGTTGGCCTTTTCTTCGGGCTGTGCTTGAGCATATTGGTCTCGGTCCGTCCATGCTTGCGTGGATCGCTTCACTTTATCAGGCACCCATGGCAAGACTTAAGATCAACAGTACCCTCTCGGAGCCCCTCACCCTGTCGAACAGCACTAGACAGGGCTGCCCCCTCTCGCCCCTACTTTTTGTACTCACCCTTGAGCCGTTGGCTAACTCCCTCCACTCCAATCCGGATATTTCTGGACTAGAAGTGGGCCCTCATCATCACAAAGTGACTGCTTATGCGGATTACCTTCTCTTGTTCCTTACCAAGCTGCTGATCTTGTTGCTGAATGTCATGAAAGAGTTTCAGATATATGGGTCCCTATTGAATATTAAGATTAAACTCTCTATGTCTGAGACACTTAATATCCATCTTCTTCAACAGACCGTCTCTGATTTATGGGATTTATTCCCCTTTCGGTGGAATGTTACCAAACTCAAATACTTAAGTGTGTTTTGATCCGGAGACTTGGGTTGCCTTTTTGATCTAAATTTCCAGACTATTTTGTGCCAAAGACTGATCTGGCTAGATGGTCTAACCTATGAATTTCTTGGTTCGGGAGAGTTTCCGAACATATTGCCCCGTATTTTGTACGTTATTCAGACCTAGCCTATCATGGTACCTAAGTCCTTCTTTATTGATCTACACTCTGTGATTTCAAAATTTATATGGCAGAAACGCCGTCCTCGCTTTGGTAGCCATTATCTTACTAGACTGAAATCCTTTGGTAGTTTAGGTCTCCCTGATATGGAGCGATACTATAAATCAGTACATCTTGCGAGGATTGTTGATTGGTCTCGCCCCTCTTCTAAATTATGGGTCTCTCTTGAGCAAAGGGGATTGACTGTCCCTATTCCCATTGCAGCTTGGGTTCATCCCAGGCAACAGATGCGCTCTTATCATTCCCACCCCACGGTGCCTCCCACTCTGGCGATTTGGAGAACTGTTTCTGCTTTGAATGGTTTCGTTCATTCTCCTTCAAGGTTCTCGACTTAAGACACTGACAGAACTTATGAACCATCTGACTAGACACCCTAGACACTCTTTTACATATACTCAAATTTCTCACTACATTGGGACTCTTAAAACCTCTGGCCTTCTGCCCACTATGGCTACGGTGTTTGAATCTTTGTGTATGACTGAAGACTCCCCCGCTAAATTGGTCTCTACTATATACCGATGTCTGACTGATATGTGCTCAGATTCTAGACCTTACTATATTCTCTTGAGGGGAGGAGACTGTGGGATTGAATTGGCCACTTTGGCTCATAAGTGCAGTTTATCCTCCAAGGTTCAGGAGAATGCTTTTAAATGATTATCCAGATGGCATATGGTTCCTGCTACTTTACAAATTATTTATCCCGCAGTCTCTGATAGGTGTTGACGATGCCGATTGCACAAGGGAGATTTTCTGCACATTTGGTGGACCAATCCACTGATAAGACCTTTCCGGAACTCCGTAGTGCAGGTTGTTAGGAAGGTGGGTAATCCTGACCTATCATACTCTCCCATGACCGTTTTATTACACCATACCCTTCATTCAATAGGCCTATATAGGAAATCTCTGACCATCCACCTTTTGAATGCGGCTAAGATTCTCATCCCCAGGTACTGGAAGCAACCTCTTTCACCTTAATTTCAAGAGTGGCTGGTCTCTGTGGAGTCGACGCAGCAGTTGAGGATGTGTCAATGTCTGCTCAGGGTAAAGGGCTGGTTCATGTGAATAAATGGTTACCATGGATGTTATATCTAGAGAGTCATACATGTGAGGTTGCAATAGGAAGGACGCCTTAACTTTCATCCACTCATTTCTGGGTTTTATACCTCTAGGGGCATCTGTGGTTTGAACCTTTGGTACCTGGACATCTCTTCCCCTCTCCTTCCCTCCTCTGTTCCCATCTCCCCTCCCTTCCTTCCCTTCTTTTCCTTGTTTCTTTTTCCTTTTTTGGTTTCTGTTTTTTTTTCTTTCATTGTCTCACTCTCTTTTTCCTACTATGTATTCTCATATGCTTCTATATATGATTACATGTTCCCTCTGTAGGGGGTATACATAATTTGTTCAGTACATGTGGCTCCGTGTCATTGATACTGTACTTACCAGAATATTTGGTTTATGATGTCTTTTCTGTGTATTAGGAATTTGTATTCTCTTTTGTTTGTTACTTGCTATCTCTAAAATCTCAATAAAAATGTATTGTACAAAAAAAAAAAAAGATCCTCGGAACAGATGTTACTCTGAAGGGGAGGGCAGTGAACAAGTATTAACTGCTCTGAAAAGCAAAGCTTTAAAAGTTCTGATGGTCTGGATGAATCGGGAAATGAAGGTAGGAAGCCTCCCAGGCAAAAGGCAGTGAAGACAGATAGCAAAGACTTGAGTCTCTTTTGCACTGTTGGAAGGTATCCGGTGAGTAACTCCCTGCTTCAGAAGCCTCTGAGACCTGTTAAGTCTCTAATACAGCTCTAATAAGCCCCTGAGCTGAGGGGCAAGGGTCCTCCTCAAAGGTATCCTGAAACAACTAGAAAGAATTATTATCCTCCCAATCAGTGTGAACTTCCTCAACAGAGGAGTCTCCAACCAACTGTGAATGGCCCCTAAATACAGGATCAATGTGTCTGACCCTTTGAATAGATGAAGGAACAGAAGCAACTGAAGAAATCAGTCTTATCACAAACTGGCTCTTGTTATACAGTGGAGGGCCACAGTGCAAAGGGACAAAGGGTGCCTGAATATTTTTGTGGAAGCCCAGTTTGGTGTGAGGAACAGTGTGTTAAAGGGTTAAAGGGACGCCTGAATCCTTAGAATTGGATTTTCCTATATGTCCATTGGGATCTTGCATGGTGCCATACATGTACACAGCACTTTACAGAAAATTTTAATAGTACAATAGAAAAATACAGAACTGGATTAAGAGCATCAGGCTAAAGTACGATCATTGCATTATTAGCAGAGGTAAAAGTACAGCAAAGGTAAGCATACATTGGGAAAGGGATCCTGCCCCAAGGAGCTTACAACCTAATTAGAAATCAAGACAACATACAGACACAGTAAGAGGAGGATCATAAGTAATAGAAAAATGTGGAAAACTGCACAGAAATTCCCCCCAAAAGATACTTAGCTTACTGTAAGTGGTTAAACTGGAAAGGTAGAGAAGAGAGATCAGCCTATATGTAGCCTATGCAATAAGAATAGTAAGATGCCTGCAAAAGCACCACTCTGCCCAATCCAGAAAGCCTGAAAATTGGGGATACTGGGGAATGTAGCTTCTAATTAAATATGGCCAATAAATGGCAGTTCTCCAGCCATTTAAAAATGGTGAATTTAAGTGGTCTGAACATCGTTCCCACTCTGATTATGCAATAGAACAGGTTCAGTGATTCATTATGAGCCCAGTCTGACAAATGTAAATGGATGTAGAGATATATCCCTGAAATGAATTTGCATGCACTTACATGAAACAAAGATGGCCACCACACAGGCGTGTGTTCTTAAAGGGGCCATGTTCCATCATTGTTAAAATAAAGCTATAACAGAAATAAAGCAGAAATATACATATATGCTCAGCAAAATGCAATAAAACATAAATAAAATAATGATAGCTCTCAAATAGAAGGAAAAAGTCCATATACAACAATGCAATCAGAGCCAAGTACTGAAAGCAGTGAAAAACCGATACTACATAGGCAGTCACATTTAGAAACATATGATACATGAGAAAAGAGTACTGAGTGCAGATCACGAAGGAACACAACATTTAGGTGTGTGTCAAGTAGTATTAGGGACATAAGAGAAAGGACTATAGCACTCAAATGGTTAATTTACAAATCTTCAGATTCCCATTATTTTTAATACAGAACTTCAGAGAAGCTCAGTAGTGAGGCATAGACTTATAATAAAGTCAAACTCCACAGGGAAATGGTCCAGAAATAAACCTGTGAAATGGTCCAATTCCAGGGAAGCCAGTTAATGAGGGATTACACAGCCCCATATCTAAGGGTAAAAATGTAAAATAAGTTTAAAAACTAAGAGAACAGTCCCAGCCTGCCCTTTTCCTGAAGCATGTGACTTGCAACTGGGGGTGGGGGTAAAGCTGGAGGGAAGAGGGGGGTCTCTTCCTCAGAAGCTCTGCCTTTTTTTTAAGTGCCCTGCCTTCTGGAGGAGGGAACTTTACCACCATCAGTCCTGCATTCCACATTGGATGTAATAGAAAAAGGCCCACCCATTGTTGTTTAGAACAATGACACTTGCAGATGGAGAAATGCCAGCTATATAGTACAATACAGTTCTAAATGAAAAATGGTATATGGATATATATGTAAATTTTCTTTGAAACGAGGAAGCAACACTTATTACTCTAGGTACTTGATCATTTCTTACTATGACTTGGGAGAGCAGATCAAGCATACTTGTTAGTATGTGGTGGCTAAATTTCCTCCACACTGTATTTGAAAAACATTTATTGTGTACGTGTGTGTGTGTGTGTGTGGGGGGGGGCAGTCATCATTTATAGCCTGAGGAGACACAAACTGTAGGTCATTTAGGTGTTTTAGTTGTCACCAAGAAAATGAGAAAGTAGGCAGTTTCCAAACCTAACTCAACAGGCACCTGCAGGTAAGCCTATATGTAATTCAGCTCTTGGAGGGGATCAGGGCTATCATGATGTGAAGTCTGCAAAGCTGATTTTTTTTGGATGCTGATTATTGATGCATCTTCCTCCCATGGCAAATAAATAGAAGTGAATATGAGACTTTTTTATTATACTTTTTTAATATAAACTGCAGTATTTCGAGGAGAGGCTCTTTATTCCTTCTCTCATTACTTTACAATAGCTATGCCTTACAAAAGGAATGGAATCAGACAGTGCATTAAGCCTTTGAAGACTTGTGGGTATCTGTTAAAATATACAAAATTATATATTGTTGTAGTAGGCCAGCACTGAGGGGGCGTTCATAAAATAAATAAATTATAAAAATATGATTTTATGAAAGCCCTGGGAGTTCTGGCCTACTATGACAATAAGTTTAGCACCCGAGTGCAAAATTGAATTAAGGTTTGAATGTTAACCTTCTACTGTACCTATAATATACATTCCCTATTTTTGTCTTTGCACATTTGTCTATATTAAATGTGGCTACTTAGCACATATACATAGTTATATTGCAGCTACTATGGTACAGATTCAGTGCATTCCTATTGTTACATCATTTTGGTGGACTATAAATCTGCTGTTGCTAGCTCAAGACATATGCTTCATGCACTAATGCCCATGTGGATGACTGTGATGTGCATCTTACAATACTTTGATTGCTTAGATAAAGACATTATGACTGGAGGAGACAACTTTGCCCCTGTGCCACATTTCTTAGCTGGATACATGGGAGAAATTAACCTTTCTCTCTGCTCATCGGGTAAATAAATTTACCGTAATATAGGGGTGTCCAACTACACACAAGTAAAAGCATGGGCATGCATACTGACACAGAGAGGCTGATGCAAGGAAAGAACTAATGTACCATATGTTCTGGATTCAGTCACTTCATATAATTTTGAGTCATGAGGTATGGTCACTAGATATGGGAAATTCATATTTATTTGGCAATTTCTTTTCTCATGTTTGATTGGACTTGTATATGGAACATGTACAGGTGTTGCTAGATGCTTGTTGAGTAGGCTAAACCCTAGGTCTTATGCTTAAAACCCTGGGTCTTATTTCCAGTTTAGGGAATATAATTGTGCTAATGTCCTTTCTACTAATGGTGAAATTGGTCTGCATAGTGCACTGATAATGCATTAGGTTGGCACAAGCCCCACATCTTTTGGAAACCTTGCAACATCCATGGGTAATTGGATACTATTATGAATTATGTGTACATTTTGTGCAGACTCCTAAAAAAGTTTTTTTCCCCTCAATCATTCGTGGCTATATACATATATATAAAAGAAGAAGCATCATGTGATTGACAAGCTTGTCTGAAACCACACACACCCATGGGCGGTAGTAAGGAGGAGCTATACATTCCTCCTCTATACTGCTATTCCCATTGGTCTAAGCGTGATTTTCATAGGCTCACTCCACTAATGCCTCCTTTGCATGTTGTTCACTCTCTATTAATGGCTCCTTTTGATATTCTACAAACCACATTGTCTAAAGGGGCCATTACTGCACTGTTCACAAGGCATTAGTAGAGTGAGGCGCCACTCAGCTTTACTCTCCCTTTTACCTCTTATGACCCTCTCAAACTCTACCTTGCACTGCTCCTCCTCCTCACTCGTCTTCACCAACTTCACTCTGCCCCTCATACAACTTATGTTGGATTGTTGGCTGGGGATGACGGTAGTTGTACCCCACAACAGCTGCATGGACTCGAATTACCCAGCACTAATGCTAAGGACACTACATTTCAGTTAAAAATCCCTTTCCCAATGGAGAAGCGAGTAGTTGAATCATGGCTTTGGGTACAGTCAAAGGTAACAGTCTACTTTGCAATAAAAATATCGGTTCGCTTTTCTCTGTGTCCCTTAGCTCTGTACCCAAAGGTAAGATTCAATTCATTGCTTCACAGCTGGGAGAGGGACTTTTAATTCAAGTGTGGCTTCCTTAGCATTAGTGCTGGCTAATCTGAGTCCATGCAACTGCTGTGGGGTACATCTCCTGTCATCCCCAGTCAGCTAATGGCTGCGGGTACTGAGAGTTCTATCCAGTGTACTTCTACACACATACACACACAAATACATATACATACACACGCATACATAAATACAGGGGTTTCACTGAGGGGTGTGAGTGTTTCAGTGTTCAGCCCCAAATGGAGACTCTGGGGAAATGTTCCATTTAAAGTTCTGCTGCACAATAATTTTTAATCCACCAGCACAATTACAGTATTTCCCATGCACTGGCTCAAGGGGTGAGAGAATTAATTTTCTCTCACCATCCCCTGCATTGTGGAACATACCGGAAGTCCCATCAGAGTACACACAGGATCCTAGTTGCCTTAATTTATTTCTTTTTAAGCTTCTGCACTACATATATATATTTTTTTCTGACCCCTGCTCATATTAAGACAGTGACAGTAGCAGAGGACTGGAATTTGAACTCCACAGTGACTAATTTATTTTACAGCTGCCAGGTAGCCAGATTCAAGCTCAGTGCAAGTGCAAAACTGACCCTCAGACAGCTGGGAATAAACTAAGCACCTTTGGAGGTTCCCACTGTGGTCCCTTGCTCCTGTCACTGGCTAAATGCGAGCAGGGGACCACTTAAGCTACATCTGGCTTCCCTACAACAATAGCGCCCATGGCAAAGTGGTACAGGGACACTGAAGGGGTTAAAAATGTAGAGATCTAGCAGTTTGACCCTTCAGTGTACTGAGTGAAGAAAGTTTTACTTTGTTTCCCATCTGAAGCTCAGACTGGAGTGACAGAGAGAACTGATAAAGATTCTCTCCCCCGGATGCCCTTTATAACTCCTGCTCATAAGAAAAACACAGTTCTTCCTTTGTACAAGGCTCCTCTGTTGACACATGTTGCACTTCTAGTGATGATTCCTGTACTACCATGTGTGTTCTACCTAGGTGCAGTCTAATCATCTCTCTGTACCTGTTTTTGACTCCAGCTATTCTTAAACTGCACTGCTGAAGTTACATACACACAGGAGGATAAAAATCAGTGCAAGGTCTGTCAGTAGAGGAGACTTGTAAAAAGGAAGGACTGTGTATTTCTTATTGCAGGCAGTGTTTCATGGGGCTCAGCCAGGGGAAGGGAATTCTTATCAGGCTTTGTCTGCCCTCCTTGCTGTTCACACCAGGCTGAACACTGATGGGCAATAATGAAAGATCATTATTCGAGGCGAAGGGGTGAATTGCTGGCTCTCTGCAGTTCCTTAACCCTTTCAGTGCCAGAGAATGATGGAGCAGTGAATGGTGGAGAGCCGCTCTGGCATTGACAAAGTTAACCTTTAGTGCCAAAGTGCCTCTCAGACACACAAAGTTTAATGTTTAACCTCTTGGATGCTAGAGAGATCTGCAACTGGGACTCTCTCTAGCATCCAAGGGGTTGTGTGATTCCACCCAGAACATTGGTGTATATGTACATAGAATAAATATACAGGTAGGTGTGTATGTACATTTAATACATATGCGCTGCACCTACCAGCATATTTATTCCACGAACATATATACCAATAAGATGAATAACCCTGAAGCACCTAAAAGACATAATCCACATGGGCAATGCCATGCCCCTTTTGCTAGTATTTATATAAAGACAATCCTGCCAGGTTTGTGGTCTATAGGATGTCTGTCTTCAGTTTGACTGTGGTATACACAGGGTACTTTTGGCCATGCATGCATATAAAACTGTATAAATAGTGGATGTTAGTGTACTCAGATAATACAGGACTTATAATTGTACTAGGAATCACTTGGTGCTAGAGAGGTCCCAAACACATTAGGAAGCAACGTAGTCAAGACCTCTCTAGCATTAAAGTGGTTAATTGATATATCTACAAGAATAAGAACAAGCCATTTTAAATATGTTTTGCATTTGTAATATACTGTCAAATGATTATCAGTTTACTTCATACTTCAAGTTTTATTCAAAAATTGAACCTAAACTAAATAATAACCAGTAACACTAAGAAGGAAAATGAAAGAGCTCACCACACTACTGGCTCCATCTCCAATGAACACTTCATGGGAAGATGTTGCTCCTGAATTTGATATTGTGTGAAAGCTGTGACTGATGTAAACATATGATAATATCGGGTTTGCATATGTTGAGCGGGAAGCAGGGATGATACAAAGTCCAATTCTACTAAAACCAAGTAGTTATTTATTTTTTCCTCAACATGGATGACAAATTAATACAGAGACCCACTTCACCCATGCCGTACGAGTTTCATGCCCCTCATTCTGGATGCTTCATCCACGGCTATGACCTTTGTGCATGGTCTGCTGGTTATGTACGTACCCGCAAGTCTATTCACTTCTAACACCTGCAGAGGTAACTCCCCTGGTAGGCCTCAGCATTAGCCTCATCGGTGCAGGAAACATCAGAATTTATTTCACAACATTAAAATGTACTGATTCAAAAGCACAAAACATTATTGTTCTTCATTGTATCCATGAAAATGTCTTCATATCTTACATTATAGTAGTAAGAGTACCTAATTATAATGGACTTCCCAGGCACATGCAAAGGGGCATATGAAAACAAAAAATGAACAATAATTTGGGCAAATTATGCAAAATAAAAATGAAAAGGAGGGGAGGAAAGAAAGAAAAATAAAAATGAAAGGAGACATAGAAAGAAAGGAGGGAGACAGGGAATTAAAGGATGGAGGTAAAAATGAGAGAGAAAAAGAGAGTACACAGAAAAAGCTAAACAGAGGAAGCCAGCTTTTACACATGATCATTTTAAATAAGTATATGTATTGTGATAGGTCCATGAAATTCCAAAATCACCAACATCTCTGTTTCTAGGACAGCATAAGAACCATGCATGCAAGTGTATTAATATGCGTAATAGAAAAAAAAGCTAACCAAGTATAAAGCATGAGACCTCTGTGGCTTTATTCGTGCCATTCAGGTGGTTAGTGCACAAATGGACCATCCAATATATCTCCCTTTGATTTATCACTACAGGGAGGATGTTTCTGCCTGTGTTACTTCTCTTCACTTCTTCTATTGTCTGAATGGAAACAGTAGCATTACCAGAATATACAGTTAGGACATGTTGGGTAATTGCAGACTTTAATAATCCATTTCTAACGCTAGAGAGATGTTCTCTGGTCCTGCTGTTAAATTGCCTCATTTTTTTCTCCATCTATTGGGAACAGCGCTCACAGGTTTTCAGATTCACTATGTTATTGCTCCTGCACTTTGTGAAACATCACATTATATAGGTCCTCCCTGTTACAGGCAAATTAAAAGTACTGACCACCTTAATAAACTTACAGCATACTTACTGGTCCTCCCTGTTAGAAGGGAAGTAAAAGTACTGACCACCTTAATAAACTTACAGCATACTTACTGGTCCTCCCTGTTAGAAGGGAAGTAAAAGTACTGACCACCTTAATAAACTTACAGCATACTTACTGGTCCTCCCTGTTAGAAGGGAAGTAAAAGTACTGACCACCTTAATAAACTTACAGCATACTTACTGGTCCTCCCTGTTAGAAGGGAAGTAAAAGTACTGACCACCTTAATAAACTTACAGCATACTTACTGGTCCTCCCTGTTAGAAGGGAAGTAAAGGTAATGACCACCTGGATAATCTTGTTGTAACTGTATATTCTGGTAATGATAATATTTCCTCTCAGGCAATAGAGCAAGTGAGGAGAAGTAACAGAGGTCGAACCCTCCCTAAAAAGACAAATCAATGGATTGGATGCTCCATTTGTGTGCTACCCACCCAAATGGCATGAATAAAGCCATGGAGGTGTCATGCTTTATATCTGGTTAGTCTTTTTCTCTTATATATATAATAATAATAATATACATGTATGCATGGTTCTTAAAAAGTCTTTGAAACAGAGATGTTGGTGATTTAGGACTTTCATGGACCTAGTACAATACATATAAATATTTAAAAATTATCATGGGTAAAAATGTGCTGCCTCCATTTAGTTTTTCTTCTCGCATTTTCCCCATTTCTCCCCCCTTATCATGTTCCACTCTTTTCTTTCTTCCCTTACCCTCCTTCTTTTCTCTTTATTTTAGAGCATTTGTTCAAAATATTCAAGCTTTATTTTCATATATACTTATGACACACTGCTTGTAGTTGGGGAGTTCATTAGAATTAGTAGGTGCTGCTAATATTTATGTAAGATATTAATACACTTTTTTGGGGTAGTTGAGTACAATAGTGCTTTTCTGTTTTAATGCTAATTAGTGCTAATTTGTATCTGCAATTATTAGGTTAATGCGTCTTTCTCATGTCACCCCATCATGTGTGGGAGGAGATGAAACTGGGAGGTATGTGTTTAACCAGAAGGGCAGTCTCAGGCACAATTGTCATAGCTTCTGATGAAGTGTCCAGAATAAGGGGCATGAAACGTATAAGGTGTGGGTGGAGTGGGTCACTGTATTAAGTTGTCATCTGCCTTGAGACAACCCCCCACACACACATTATTGCTTTTTAGAGGAATTGGGCTTCAGGTCTTTCCTGTTTCTGAGACAGTGTATGCGCAGGTGATACTATCTTATGTTTACTAAACTAAAAATTAAATAGCTTTCCATGTGTAACTATAAAGTATTATGCATTATTACGTACTAGTTGAAGAGCCCATTACACTGTGCCACTGCCAGCCAGTCGCGGGGCAGTCATACGCAGTAGAGACTGCCTGTGCCGAGGCTGATACAGAGTTGTATCAGCCGCGGAGCGGGCAGTCTCTACTGCGCATGACTGCAGCACGTGCAGCAGTCTCTACTGCGCATGATTGCGGCGTTACACACGTTTTAGCGAATTATTATATAGGATTCTTCAGCGTTCATTCTAATATGCCTGAAGAAGAGACCTAAGTTGTCTTGAAAACTTTTGCATACTAAATCTACTCGGTTAGCCAATAAAGGTATCTCTTTTATTCTACCAATCACCTGCTTTAACTATAAAGTAACCCACAGGAATCATGCATAAATAGAGAAACAAATATTTGAAAACTAGTTACAAAGCCCCTATACACGGGCTGATCTGGAGCGGGGAGCTCCGGATGGCTCACATACTGTCTGTGCTCCCGGCTCCAGGGCAGCAGCGGAGGCGCTGGGTGACAGTTTGTCACCCAGCCACCTCCGCTGATGCCCCGGAGCTAGGAGCACAGACAGGCTGTCAGCCTTCCGGAGCTCCCCCTCCAGATCAGCCGGTTCTGCAAGTCCTCACTGCGCAGGTGTGGTTATGCACACAGTGAGCGACGCATTCTAGGACTTTATGTTTTAGGATATGTCTGGCTTCCCTTGGTAAAAAAATAACCCAAATAGTGAAAACATCATTATACAGTGGAAGAAGAAGAAATACTTTCTCACCATTTTTCCAATCATCATGACATATGGTCCTAGGTATTTGTTTACACCAAAGATGTCAAGCAAGCGAATATACCAGTAGATAATGTTCACACAGTAAATCACTCTTCCATAACTGCTGAAAGGTTGCTCTTGCAAGCGAAGTATCATCCCAATGGAGAAAAGCAGGATCGAGATGAGGTCTGTTACATTCCAATATTCCTGCAGCCACACTTTAAACTTTTGTAAGAGCTTTCCTGGCTCTGACATCAAGATCTGCAAGAAGACACAAAGCAAATCAGATCTAATCTTCTGTTTTTGTGTCATAAACTTATTGAACAAATCTTAATACTTGCTACACAGTGCAGAGGCCCAGAAAGGAACACCTTTTTGACTGATTGTTCAAGCAAACTCTGCAATGTTGTTCCCCCCAGCTATCAGTTGCAATTTATTTCATTAACAGGGAACTGCAGTATATCTGTAGGAATAAGTGGATCTTGATAGAGGGATGTACCAGGGGAAAATGCAAGATTTCCAGAGAGGTGTTTCCAAAAATCAAAATAAGCATTTTTTTACCTAGAATTTGTGTAATTCTTTATGTAAAAAGCTAGTCCAGATAGCTGAGGACAGGCAAAGAGTGAGAAACTGTTGTGATCCGGTTATTGGAGTCTCAGTGATTTAAATGAGGATTGTAAAATGCCATTTCAATGAATGTGGACATGTATTTTTCCCCTATGGTGCAGCTGGTTTGCTCCATAATTTCCCTAATTCTTCTTTGTACAGTATATTAGCCTCAGCATCTGCAGTTACCTGTACCATTTTAGGAATGTGTTGTGTTTCCCATCCATAAAATAAACAATATTAGTCTGAATGAGAATAACCATAGAAGGAGGCCCCAAACCAAGATTTTCAAGGACCATAAAAACCTCCTGAAAATAAAGTATACCCCTGTTCATTTAAAGACTACCTCAGTATCTGCAATTACCTATATTTGATGTGCACCACTTTAGGTCTGTATTTTGTTTCTCCATCCATACAATACACAGTCTGAGTGAGATTAGCCATAGAAGGAGACTACCGCCCACGATTCTTAAAGGCCATGAAATCCTTCTGAAGGTGTAATATGTCTTTAATTTTAGACTACAGTAGAATTTGAATACCAAAACAGTAAATCGATATAACTAGCTGCATGAAGTACAATTTACTAAGGAAGTGCATTTATTAAATAATTAAGATACACTTTTTCAAGGTAGATTTCCCATTCTTACATACATTCTTTCTGTAATACATAAAGACTAGAGATGATAATAGTAATATAAACAATGGAACAACATTTTAGAGCAAGGGGGGTTGGCAACCAGATTCTTGACAGCTGCTTGGACCTCATACACACACACACACTGTAACTGGGACTGTAGATCAACAACAACTTCAGAGTAGCTGGTTTCCTACCCCTGAAGGAATATTGGCCAATATATATATATATAATTCTGAGTAAACCAACTGCACATCAGGGGACAAATAAAAATTCCTAAATTCTCAAGCACTTGACTATAGCTTTTTAACCCCTTGAATGCCAGAGAGGTCTCCAATGCATTACAGGTTTTAAAATGAGAAAGAACTGAATAGTCTCATGTCAGCTAACCCTTTAAGTACCAGAGAAATGTGCAACACAATGGAAGGCAGTGTGTTGCACACCCCTCTGGTCCCCTTTGAATCCCAGAGAGGTATCCGACTTATTACATTTGCAATGCGATGGATACTCTTGTGGTACTGAAAGGGTTAAATGAATAATGCACAGATTAATATGTAGAGTATGTGCATTATTCCTCTCTTCTTTAGATGTATGTATGTTAAAGTGACAGTAAACATCCTTTTTGGCTTTACATAATCTGCAAGTGCAGCATATATAAAGTCAAATTTACTGTACCTTTATGTCCCTGACAGTGAGTTCACTGCATCTCTGTTTCCAGAGAGCTTTCTTACAGGGACTGTGAAAGCATGGATAGCAATACAATGTGGCACTATCCCTGCAGCAGAAAAGACTGCCTTCAGTGTATCAAATGCAACATATAGGGCACTGACTGTTACAGGGAAAGTGTTACATTGTTCATTTTCTGGATTTCTCAGTCCCTCAGAAAAAGCTCACTGGAAAAAGTGATGCAGGGGTTTCCCGGTCAGGAACATAAGAGTTAGAGGTAAAATAGGTGACAATGAAAGAAACGACTTTAACTGTTATGCAGAACCTGTAAAATCAAAAGAGAGATTTACAGTCTCTTTAAATTAGGATGAATTGAGCATGCTCAGTAATTTCTTTCTTTTGGCAGAAATATTGATATTGGTTAATTATTGACTTTTACTGCAATGTATATACTGCAGTTATAAACAGGCAATACTAAATATCTATATCTAAATGGGACTATATGATTCCATAAAACAGAGAATGATTGTTCTAAAGTTTTCATACTTCTCCATAGTTCCCTTATTGGTCAATTAGTCCAATATACCAGCATTGTTTTCAGATCATTATCATACATAACAGAACAAAGCAACCAGTAGCATAGAAAAAATTGTACTTTTCAGTTTTATAATGACTGTGTTGATATCACCAAGATGCTGCTGCTTTTTTACTCTTCATGACATTACAGTGACCTCTAGTGGATAATCTTCATACAACAGTTTTTTTTTCGTAATTGATTTTGGTTGAAGTCAGCAGTTAAAATGGAATAGTTAGTTTCCAAAATGACAGAAACAAGTGAACTGTCGGGCTGGCCCCAAAGGGGGACCCCATAAGGTCTGTAGGAGAAATTACCATCTAAAAAATGTTTCAGACTGCCCCTTAAAGCCTGTGTATGGTGTGTGTGTATACAGTACTGTGCAAGTGTCTTAGGTAGGTGTGAAAAAATGCTGTAAAGTAAGAATGCTTAAAAAATTAACATATTACTAGTTTATTTTTATCAGTTAACAAAATGCATAGTGAGTGAACAGAAGAAAAATGTAAATCAAATCAATATTTGGTGTGACTGCCCTTTGCCTTCAAAACAGCATCAATTCTTCTAGGTACACTTGCACACAGTTTTTACGGAATGGGGCAGGTAGGTTGTTCCAAACATCTTGGAAAACTAACCACAGTTCTTGTTTGGATTTAGGCAGCCTCAGTTGCTTCTCTCTCTTCATGTAATCCCGGAAAGACTCGATGATGTTGAGATCAGGGCTCTGTGGTGACCATACCATTACTTCCAGGTCTCCTTGCTCTTCTTTATGCTGAAAATAGTTCTTAATTACTTTGGCTGTATGTTTGGGGTCATTGTCATGCTGCAGAATTTAGGGCTAGTCAGATGCCTCCCTGATGGTATTACGTGATTTCTAAGTATCTACCTGTACTTCTCCATTTGCAGAAATTCAGCCCCAAACTTGCAATGAACCTCCACCATGCTTCACTATTGTCTGCAGACACTTATTCTTTTACTGCTGTCTCTGCAGCCAAATATATAAAAACTTTTGTGTATTCATGCATAGTTGAGTCACTTGGCCTTGTTTCCATACTGGAGGTATGGCTTTTTGGCCACAAGTTTTCAATGAAGACGACTTCTGAGAAGACTTCTCCAGACAGTAGATGGGTATACCAGGATCCCACTATTTTCCACCAATTTTGAGCTGATGGCACTGCTGGACATCTTCTAATTGTGAAGGGAACTAAGCATGATGTGTCTTTCATCTGCTGCACTAAGTTTCCTTGGCCGACCACTGCATCTACCATCCTCAGTGTTGCCTGTTTCTTTGTGCTTCTTCAAAAGAGCTTGGACAGCACATGCGGAAACCCCTGAAATTTCTGCCTGGGCTAGACCTTGCTGATGCAGTATAACTACCTTTTGTCTTGTTGCTGTGCTCAGTCTTGCCATGGTATATGACTTTTGACATTAAATTGTTTCAGCAACCTCACCTTGTTAATTGAATTTAGCTGTTCCTCACCCAGTTTTATTCCTTCTACACAGCTGTTTCCATTTCCATTAATGATTGTGTTTCAACCCACATATTAAATTGATGATCATTAGCACCTGTCTGGTATAATTGTTTAATGAAACCCCTGACTACATGTCTACTAAATACGTGACTTTGTGCAAGTGTACCTAGAAGAAATTATACTGTTTTGAAGGCAAAGGGTGGTCACACCAAATATTGATTTGATTTAGATTTTTCTTCTGTTCACTCACTATCATTTTGTTAATTGATAAAAATATACTATTAACATTTTTGAAAGTATATATATATATATATATATATATATATATAGATAATCATCTTCAGCCATTGTCTATCCACTGCAGGTTGAAGGCCTCCTTAGCAAGCCTCCAACAACTTGGGTCCTGTGACTTTTGTTACTATTGTGTACTGACTAGTGTTGAGCGAGCACCCCGATGCTCGGGTGCTCGGGTGCTCTGACCGAGCACCGCCGGAGGCTCGAGTGCTCGGCCGAGCACCCGAGCCCCATTGACTTCAATGGGGCGACACGAGCATTACACCAGGCACCCCCTGCTCTGATGAGGGGAGGGTGCCTGGTCAATGCCCCCTTCATCTCCACAATGTCCCCCTTCATCTCCGCAATGTCCCCCTTCATCTCCGCAATGCCCCCTTCATCTCCGCAATGTCCCCCTTCCACAATGTCCCCCTTCATCCACACTGTCCCCCTTCATCTCCGCAATGCCCCCTTCATCTCCGCAATGTCCCCCTTCATCTCCACACTGTCCCCCTTCATCTCCACACTGTCCCCCTTCATCTCCGCAATGCCCCCTTCATCTCCGCAATGTCCCCCTTCCACACTGTCCCCCTTCATCTCCACACTGTCCCCCTTCATCTCCGCAATGCCCCCTTCATCTCCGCAATGTCCCCCTTCATCTCCACACTGTCCCCCTTCATCTCCACACTGTCCCCCTTCATCTCCGCAATGCCCCCGTACCTCCAGTCCCTGGTGGTCCAGCGGAGCGTCTTCAGATCTGTGCCTCCTTCGGCACAGATCCCTGCCACCCGAACATGGCGGGCGAGCACATGGCGGTACTCGACGAGTACCGCCATGTGCCGAGCAGAGCGATGCTCGAGCCGATCCGAGCATCGGCCGAGCACGCTCGCTCAACACTAGTACTGACTAATGTTGAGCGAGCACCCCGATGCTCGGGTGCTCGGGTGCTCTGACCGAGCACCCCCTGATGCTCGAGTGCTCGGCCGAGCACCCGAGCCCCATTCAAATGAATGGGAGCACTCGAGCATTAAACCAGGCACCCCCTGCTCTGATGAGCGGAGGGTGCCTGGTCAATGTCCCCCTTCATCTCCGCTATGCCCCTCTTCCACAATGTCCCCCTTCATCTCCTATGCCATAGCGGAGATGAAGGGGGACATTGTGGAAGAGGGGCATAGCGGAGATGAAGGGGGACATTGTGGAAGAGGGGCATAGACTCTATGCCCCTCTTCCACAATGTCCCCCTTCATCTCCGCTATGCCCCTCTTCCACAATGTCCCCCTTCATCTCCTCTATGGCATAGGAGATGAAGGGGGACATTGTGGAAGAGGGGCATAGCGGTGATGAAGGGGCACATTGTGGAAGACGGGCATAGCGGAGATGAAGGGGGACATTGTGGAAGAGGGGCATAGAGTCTATGCCCCTCTTCCATAATGTCCCCCTTCATCTCCGCAATGCCCCCTTCATCTCCGCAATGCCCCCGTACCTCCATTCCCTGGTGGTCCAGCGGAGCGTCTTCGGATCTGTGCCTCTTCCGGCACAGATCCTCTTCACCCGAGCATGTCGGGCGAGCACATGGCGGTACTCGTACGAGTACCGCCATGTGCAGAGCAGAGCGATGCTCGAGCCGATCCGAGCATCGGCCGAGCACGCTCGCTCAACACTAGTACTGACAAATATGGTAATTTCATCTACCCATCTTGTCTTTGGTCTTCTTTCTGGGTATTTAGTATTGAGTGGAATCCATTCCAAAATTAATTTTGTCCATCTACCATCAGGTCTTCTTGCTATGTGGCCTGCCCATTTCCATTTTAGGCACTTTACTCTTTCAATGACATCATAGACCTTTATTTACTGATGAATCCATGCACATGTTTTCTGTCTCTTTTTGTTATGTTTAGAATTCACCATTCCATACTTCTCTGTGTAACCTTAAACTTTTGTATGTAGCATTCAGTGTCAATGTTTCATAGCCATGCTTAAGGACTTGGAGAACACAATAATCAAAAACCTTTCGCTTGAGGCATAGTGGTAAATTTGTCTTAAAGACAGTATTGCTACGTTTTTCAAATGCTTGCCATCACATTTTTATTCAGCTCTCAATTTTTATGATGGTGTTTCCATCTGTCGACATTTCCTGTTCAAGGTAAACATACTTGTCCATTTCTTTTAGTTCTTGTTAATCTACTGTGATTATACTTGGTATAGTAAAATTGTTAAACATGACTTGCATTTTGTTGATATTCACATTCAGACCAAAATGTTTGCTTTCCTGTTGTAGCTTTTCAATGTATTCTTGCAGGTCTTCAGGATTACTGGCAAACAGCATGATATCATCTGCAAAACGTAAGTGATGTTGGTAGTTTTCATTGATCTTAAATCCTCTTTTGATCAGTTTGTGGATAATTTCTTCTAAACAAGCAGAAAGATCTCCTTGTCTGACCTCTTTTTATATGATGATCTGGAAATTACTTTTGTTGATCTGTATTGATACGGTTGCATTTTCATATATTGATTGGAGGATATTGATGTAAGTGCTACCTATTCCTCGGTTATTTCCTGCTTTTTCACTGAGTGCAATACCTTTTCATGGTCATTGAAAGCTATGCATAATGGAAGGTTGTATTCATTATGACACTCTATATCTTGTTGCACTGTCTGGATATGGTTCATTGTGCTGAAACCGCTCCTGAAGTCTGCTTGTTCCTTAGTTTGTGCACTGTTAAGTATTTTGTCCATTCTTCCTGATAATACCTTTGTGAAAACCTTGCAGACCACTGGCAATAGTCTTATTGGTCAGTAGTTTTTAGATCCGGCGTATTACTTTTTAGTGCAGTAGGGTGACTTCTGCATTTTTCTGTGTTTCAGGCACTTTGTCAAGTAGTAGGCATTTTGAAAATAGTTTAGCTAGGGCTTTGAATAAGGGTTGACCTGTGGCTTTCAACATTTCAATAGTAACTTTATCAGGTGCCACTGCTTTGCCATTCTTCATTGATTTTATTGCTGCTTCTACTTCTCCTAGCAAAAGTTCTGGCACAGCTTCAGCCTCTGACACTTCATTCAGTTTTTGTCTTTCATCCATATAAAGATTTGAAAAAATTCTTCCACTAATTTTAGTATTTGTGTATATATGTATATCTTTATATGGCACCACACACAAACACATGCACATATCCACACACACGCAAAATCCACATACACACACACACACACACACGCACACACGCACACACACGCACACACATTTATAGAGGAGGCCCCAGAAGAGTTTAACTGTAAAAAAGAAGTATCCATCTTACAAGTTATTCATAAATCATTAAAGTGGACCTGCCATTCTAAGATAAGGTTAGTTTTTTACAGACATTTAAAATTATTCTATATGATTTTTTAATAAAATAAATAGTTTTTGAGAGATTAACCTTTATGTTTTGGTTGCACAGTGTGGTACTATATGTTAATTCCCTACAAAGTATGCTGATTAGGTCTGTTCCAGGACAATCTTACCCCTTAGACATACTGCCAGTATCTGGAGTCTGCCTAGATTCATTCATAGCACAGTGTGTAGTAATGCTGGCCCAGCAACTGCACCATAGTGAGCAAAGCAAAATCTCATTGCCTTAAATGGGGGAATGTGTTGGAGACATAGTTAACATTCAAAAGGATTAATCTTTAGTGCCAGAGGAGTATACAACGGATTGCAAAGCAATGCCAGAGGTCTAGCAAGGTCTCCGGATTGCTTCTCCTGTAGTCCTGTAAACTAGTTATAATTTCAGTTGATTTAGAATTAGGTGTTTAACCCCTTGAATGCTAGAAAGGACTGTGTTGGAAATCAAGCTACCATTCGAGAGGTTAAAACACCCATTCAATGGTCATTGCTATTTTGCTATGGTATAATCAGTTTGTTCCAGAATTGTTCCACTTTATGCATTTGCCTCATTAGTGTGTCCCTAAACTATTACATAAATGGGTTTCCCTGCAGTTTTTTTTATGTGTGATTTTTACCAGGAGCAATACATTGAGATTATCTCTCGTTTTCAAGTATGTCCTGGACTCATTTTATCTACCTCAGAGGGGTGAAAGGCTGAGCTGACCTTGCCGGGTCTAGAACCTGCGACCTTGTGGCTTGGCTTCTATAGCTGGTGTATTAACCAGTTCACCTCATTTTTCATAGGACAGGTACTTCCACTTGGGAGTTCTAGGGGATTCATGTTCAAAAGAAAACCATAGTAATCCCAGGTTAATCAAATGCACCAGAGGGGACAAAAAAAATTCCCAAAACTGCAAGGCAAAGCAGTGGTGACATCACTAGCATTCAAGGGGTTAAAATCCCTATTTAAATCAATGTGGATTTTAGAATTTTTGGTTTACCCCAACATTGCACCACTTTGCATTTACATATAAGGCCCAAGGTTTACATTTTTGTATTTACAGTACTGCTCTCCGTTAGCTGGAGGACCAGTCATATAATTTGATCCTCCAATTATTTATTTATTTTTTATAAATAGCAGCCCACACCCTATAGATGTCTGACTGAACTAAGGGTTAATGAACCTGATGAAGAAAAGCAAACATATTGTTTATTGAAAGAGAGAAAAACATGTCCTAAACCCAGACTGGTTACAAGATTTTTAGTGGAATCAACATACTCTTTTATATTTAGTGGCATATTCCTGAGCCAATGTTTTGCAAAGAGATGTCTGCTTCTTTCTGATAAAAAAAACTACTGGCTCTGTTGTCATAAGTTCCCTCCTATATACATTCTAAAGCACAAATTACCTTACTTTCTTTTACTAATGACGTCTAATCTCACATGGTGAGCACATGTTATTTGTACAGCTTGAGGATGAAAGTTTCCAAACAGACCTCTTTGTTCTGACGCTGGATATATTTGAAAGTAGTAATCATATCCTTACCAAGGTGCCACTTTGCTAATGTAAATAAGACTAATTTAATTAGAGTCTTCTCATAACACAACGTTCTTAGTCCACTTGTTAATTGCACCAGGCCAAGATGACATTCACCTATGACACCATAGGTCAGTAATAGCTTGATCACTTGTTTTAAATGTTAAAGGGATAGTAATACTTGCAAATTACTAATCCCCATATTGTAGCTTTGTTAAAAAGAAACTTATTGCCCCCAGTGTCATCTCTCAAACCCTTATGGTTTGAGAGATGATAGCGCTCAAAGTTCCCCCCTTCCTCCCCCTTCCCTGACTGAATGCTGAATGCTGTCGTATGGCAGTCTTATGTGCATCAGGTGGCTCTGCAGCATTGCCCAGATCTCATTTATAAAAAATAATTATTTCACTGAAATGGTCTTCTACGTGTGCTTGGTTTGCAAGCACACGTAGAAGACTGTTTTAGTGAAAGATTTCTTTTTTATAAACACAATCTTGGCAATGCTGCAGAGCTGCCTGATGCAAGTAATACCGGATATCCCTGCAGTCAGCGTTCAGTCAGGGAAGGGGGAGGGAGGGGGGAACTTTGAGCGCTATCATCTCTCAAACCATAAGGGTTTGAGAGATGACACTGGGGGCAATAAGTTTCTTTTTAACAAAGCTACAATATGGGGATTAGTAATTTGCAAGTATTACTATCCCTTTAAGGGATGGGTAATCAATTGGCAGTCCTTCAGATGTTGAGGACTACAATTCCCTTTAACCCCAACCAGTTATAGGCATTTACTTGAACTCACACGTGGGTGACAATAGCAGGTTTGATGTGTCTGTATATAGACAATTTGGCACCAAACTGAGAATTATTTATAGCATCATTCATGTGGACAGTTAGTGGACAGGCTTTTTCTACTTACAACGCTTTCTTTTATCTGTACTCATATATTGAAAATTTATAGATGATTAAAACTGTAAATGTTACTTGACTTGATCATTTAGTGTTTCTTTCACTATTAAGAAGTTTTAAGTATTTCTTAGGTAGATGTTACATGATTTACAAAAATGAATATCTGATATGCACTTATGTAGTTCTGCATTTAGATAGATAAATAGTTTCACAAATTCATCACAATATTAAAATAAAATGATACTTTCATTAAATGGGAAGTATACCCTTGCAATGTGACTTAAAGGGATAGTAATACTTCGTTTTATCTTTATTTTATTTTGTAGGCATTAAAAATCATGAAGAACGATATCCGGTCCACGGACTGGCTGTGGCTCTACAGCAGAGCCGAGATCGCGAGATATAAGAAGAACTACTTCAATGAAATGGTATACAAAGTGTGCCTGGTTTGCAAGATGTGAAACGTGTGCAAACATTTACACCACGGACAACATACCAATTCCAAACACCCAGTTACACCATAAGATCAATGGTACCTTCACCTGTAAATCATCCAATGTAATATACCTTATCATGTGTGCAAAATGCCCAACAGCTCTGTATGTGGGAGAAACTGGACAAGCACTACATAGGAGATTTAATTCCCAAAGATCCAGTGTTAATAACAAAAAGACAGAGACACCAGTGGGAGAACATTTTTGCCAAAATGGGCACAGTGTCAAGGATATTAAGTTAACTGTATTGATGGGACTGTTTCGCACTCAGAGGGACAGAAAGGTATGGGAGGTAAAATTAATGTTAAAATTTAATGCAATTTGTAGTGGGTTGAACAGGGATAAGGAATTTATGTCAAAATATAATTTAGTTGAATGACCTTTCCAACAGACCCAAGAGCATCGTAAATACCTCTAAAGCCTCAGAGGAAGAGTGCAATTTACCATTGACTGATCAAAGCTATCTGGATCTGGACTGTATTCTGTTATCTGATTTCCATGCTAAACAATGTGATGTGTACTTGTATTTAAGAGAGATGTTTTCATAGTTATCTGTATAACATGCCTGAGGAAGAGACCTAAGGTCTTGAAAGCTTGCATTTAAATCTGCTTAGTTAGCCAATAAAAGGTATCAAAAACTATATCTGCCTCCTGTATTTATACGGCTAACACGGTACCAACTCTCATCTGGTTTGCAAGCACACTTTTTAGATCCTTCCAATGAAATAGTTATTTTTATATCTTGCGATCTCGGCTCTGCTGAAGAGCCACAGGTTGATCTGCAGATCAGATTCCAAATCTGACAACTAGATGTCAGACTTGACCGTTTTGCTCAGTGAGGGGAAATTTTGCTTGTGAATATCTCTCAAACCATAAAGATTTGAGAGGTAAGACTTATATCGTTCTTCATGTTTTTTTAATGCCTACAAAATAAAATAAAGATAAAACGAAGTATTACTATCCCTTTAATTTGTTCACCCGAAGGACTTGTTTAAGAAGTTGTCCTTCACACAGCAGCCAAGTATTACCATTGTTTCAGTTTGAAATCTGCTGTGATCTATAACTGAAGATGCTCGTGGTAACCAATACACTATCTAGTCCTCCAAGGGAAATAAAAACTGGAAGTGTTCAGTGTTTTGAACTGATGCTTAACAATGAAAGGTTATAACAGCTATCATATGCAATCCATAGCTAGGCAAATAAGCTACAGCGTATGTTGATACATACATTTGCATACTAAGCACAGCATGACTGATTGCTAAATTTCAGCTAAGTATTACCATAAGTCATATTAGTATTTGTTAATAGAATATGAAAGAACTGACCATGCTTTAGGGTTGAAAATGGCCTTCCTTAATTAACAAAATGTTATATCCAAAGAAATCCATAACTCATTTTCTAAATCAAAATTAGTAATACAATGTATATGTGCATTGGAAAGTTGTTTTAGGTTATAAGAGCCCTTTGAGTTACATGCATTCCAAACTAACATCTGTAAAAAAATGTCCTTGGTTCAAGAGTTGCAAATCGATCCTAAACCTTCTTTTTCAGTGTTTTATATAGCCTCTGTTAGATTACTTATATAGCCTCTGGTAGATTACTTATATAGCCTCTGTTAGATTACTTACAGTGGATATAAAAAGTCTACACATCCCTGTTAAAATGCCAGGTTCTTGTGATTTTAAAGAATGAGTCAAAGATAAATCATAAAAAGATAATACTAACTAGAGCAGCGCTAGTATGCAGGATCGAGACAAAAAATCAGTCTAGCTGCCTAAGATTAGATGGCTGTGCTTAACGCCATCCTATTGTATATAAAATAATATAAATCGGCGCTTCAGACAGTGTGTGAATATTTACTGGACTAAGTATATACGACAGTCACAACCATAAATCCCAATTTGAATATATTTTATTCAAAAATTCACAGGATTTTCAATATATTGCCAAAAATGAGAAATCATAAAAACTCTTATCCAATTAACTGAATATTCATACTAAATGATGAGAATAGATGTATTCGTGGTCTTTTTTGCCAATCACTCCAGGCAAGAGATCACAAATGTATCCCAATCAATATTCTAAATAATGTAACACATACAGAATAAAAATATTTGTCTATTTAAAATCACACATCGATGTATATATAAATGCAACTACACCATAAGATTCACTCTTCTCAGTGATTCACCGCTGTGGTACTCTTTGACTCGTCAGAAAAACTGGTAAGATATCCCAAACAAAAAGACGACTCAAAGCAGCCAGAATAACTTGGCCGTCTTTTCACATATATGGGAAATGCCAGAAATGACTGTGGCCTAAGATGTAACCCCGCTGTGATACACCGAGAAGGTGCCACACACCCTACTCCTTCCTTCCTCTATCTAGATCATCTAAAATCTAAAAAAATACATGGATATAGGTAAAATATATAAAAAGAATGATCTCACCACTTCTGTACAGTGCTCAGGTCAATCTCTCCTACCAGACTTGGATCTATGCCCGCTTCAGATCTAACTCCTGTTCCGACAATCAGAAGATATAATCTCAGCGTCTTCCTTTGTTTCAAATTCGCACCACTCCTGTTTCATTCTGTTCGTCTGTTTGACAGTCAGGCTTTCATGTTCTTGATCTTTAATCCCAATATATAACGTATCACACGTGTCACTTGATCTCTCCGTATCTCTATTGCGTCTTCCTCCAACACGTTTCAAAATCTACCGATTTCTTCATCAGGGAGAAAAAGTATATTCTACCACATGCAAGATCTACCTATATACTTTTTCTCCCTGATGAAGAAATCGGTAGGTTTTGAACGGAGATATCAAGTGACACGTGTGATACGTTATATATTGGGATCAAAGATCAAGAACATGAAAGCCTGACTGTCAAACAGATGAACAGAATGAAACAGGAGTGGCGCAAATTTGAAACAAAGGAAGACGCTGAGATTACATCTTCTGATTGTCGGAACAGGAGTTAGATCTGAAGCAGGCATAGATCCAAGTCTGGTAGGAGAGATTGAACGGAGCACTGTGCAGAAGTGGTGAGATCGTTCTTTTTATATATTTTACCTATATCAGTGTATTGAACGAGATTTAAGTATCAACACAAAAGGATAACTTGGTCCAGTTTAAGCACATATTGGGCTTTCCTTTCTGAGTAATCAGAGAGAGAGATCTGGCAATATATAATCTAGGTAACTCTCATATACCAGTGAAGAAATATATGCCATTAAGATCCTTGTGTGTATGGATAAAGAATATATTGATGTGGATACACATATAAGTTCTAACAATAACGGAATATTGAATGGTAAAGTACCAAACAGATTGGTTAACCGCAGCCATCTTGTGGACACGTTATATCTAATTACAGATTTGATGTTATGATTTGATTCAAATAATCAAAGTGTCACTAAACTCAATATAGAGTTGGAATAAGATTTATGAAGTTGATGTCCATCGGAAGAGAAGAACGTTCAACATATTGATGGACATATTCTCCTTTTCTCGCAGTGTCTTACACAAATAGGAATTTTTTCTTTTTTATATATTTTATGTTTTCATGATCGATCGTTAGTATTTTTTTTAGATTTTAGATGATATAGATAGTGGAAGGAGTAGGGTGTGTGGCACCTTCTCGGTGTATCACAGCGGGGTTACATCTTAGACCACAGTCATTTCTGGCATTTCCCATATATGTGAAAAGACGGCCAAGTTATTCTGGCTGCTTTGAGTCGTCTTTTTGTTTGGGATATCTTACCAGTTTTTCTCATGAGTCAGAGAGTACCACAGCGGTGAGTCACTGAGAAGAGTGAATCTTATGGTGTAGTTGAATTTATATATACATCAATGTGTGATTTTAAATAGACAAATATTTTTATTCTGTATGGATTACATTATTTAGAATATTGATTGGGATACATTTGTGATCTCTTGCCTGGAGTGAATGGCAAAAAGACTACAAATACATCTATTCCCATCATTTAGTACTAGTTGAACAGCCCGTTACACGGGCCACAGTGCCTCTGGCAGCTGGTCGCGGGGCAGTCACGCGCAGCAGAGACTGCCCGCGCCACTGCTGATACAGAGCTGGACGCTCCTTCGGAGCGCCCAGCTCTGTATCAGCCGCAGCGCGGGCAGTCTGTACTGTGCATGACTGCCGCACGCGCAGCAGTGTCTACTGCGCATGTCGGGCGTTACACACAACTTAGCGAATTATTATATAGGATGAATATTCAGTTAATTGGATAAGAGTTTTTATGATTTCTCATTTTTGGCGATATATTGAAAATCCTGTAAATTTTCTGAGTAAAATATATCCGAATTGGGATTAATGGTTGTGACTGTCATATATACTTAGTCCAGTAAATATTCACACACTATCTGTTTGAAGTGCCGATTTATATTATTAACAAAGATAAATCATGTCAGAACTTTTTCCACCTTTAATGTGACATATAACGTGAACAATTCAATTGCAAAACAAACTGAAATTGTTGAGGGGGAATAATAAAAAATAAAAAACTCACAATAACCAGGTTGCATACCCATAAAATAATACTTTGTTGAAGCACCTTTTGATTTTACTACAGCAATCAGTCTTTTTGGGTAGGAGTTTATTATCATGGCACATCTTGACATGGCAATATTTGCCCACTCTTCTTTGCAAAAGCTCTCCAAATATGTCAGATTGAGAGGACATCTCCTGTGCACAGTCCTCTTCAGATCACCCCACAGAAGTTCAATTAGATTCAAGTCTGGGCTCTGGCTGGGCCATTCCAAAATGTTAATCTTCTTCTGGTGAAGCCATGCTTTTGTGGATTTGGATGTGTGTGGTATTCAGAACTGTTCATAATTCTCTCCACCCTGACTAAGGCCCTGGTTCCAGCTGAGGAAAAACAGCCCCAAAGGATGATACTGCTACCACCATGCTTCACTGTGGGTATGGTGTTCTTTAGGTGATATGCAGTGTTGTTTTTGCACCAAACATACATTTTGGAGTTATGGCCAAAAAGTTCAGCCTTGGTTTCATCAGACCATAACACATTTTACCAAGTGCTTTTGGGGGACTTGATGTTTGTTATTGCAAACTTTAGCCGGGCTTGAATGTTTCTCTTTGTAAGAAAAGGCTTCCATCTTGCCACCCTAACCCATAGCCCATTCATATGAAGAATACGGGAGATTGTTGTCACATGTAGCACACAGCCAGTTCTTGCCAGAAATTCCTGCAGTTCCTTTAATGTTGCAGTAGGCCTCTTGGAAGCCTCCCTGACCAGTTTTCTTCTTGTCGTCTCATCAATTTTGGAGGGACATCCAGTTCTTGGTAATGTCTCTGTTGTGCCATATTTTCTCCACTTGATGATGACTGTCTTCACTGTGTTCCATGGAATATCTAATGCTTTGGAAATTCTTTTGTACCCTTCTCCTGACTGATATCTTTCAACAATGAGATCCCTCTGATGCTTTGGAAGCTCTCTGCGGACCATGGCTTTTACTCTGAGATGCAACTAAGCAAATGTCAGGAAAATCCTACTGAATGGCTAAACTTTATTTGTGATTAATCGGAATCACTTTAAATGATGGCAGGTGTGTAATGACTTCTATTTAACATGAGATTGAATGTGATTGGTTAATTCTGAGCATAACCCAGTTATAAGAGGGTGTGCACACCTATGCAACCAGGTTATTGTGAGATTTTTATTTTTTATTTTTCCCTCTCAACTATTTCAGTTTGTTTTGCAATTGAATTGTTCACGTTATAGGTCACATTAAAGGTGGAAAACGTTCTGACATGATTTATCTTTGTCTCATTCTTTAACATCAAAAGAACCTGGCATTTTAACAGGGGTGTGTAGACTTTTTATATCCACTGTATATAGCCTCTGTTAGATTACTTATATAGCGTCTGTTAGATTACTTTTGTTTATGCGACTTGTAATGTGTGATTGGATCTAAATTAGTTAATTTAAAAATACTTGTATCCACCCCACTTGTAGTCAGGAAAACTGTTATTTGATCTCTAACTGAGAGACCTATAAAGCTTGCATACAAGTGCCCTATACAACTTAAATCTATATTTTATACTTAATTTGACAAAGAAGGCTATTTAACTGTAGTTATTTCTATTTCATTTTAGTTAGTAGAGTTGAATTAATATCTTGAAGTTATATCGATAAGAGATTCTGTGCTACTTCCTTAAAGGAGAACTAACACCTAAAAATGAAATCCGGTTATGTACCTTTAAGTAATTAAAATAATACAGATTCTAGTAATTAAAACAGTGATTCTCAGTGCTAGTCCTCAGTATAAACCAACAAGTCACGTTTTTGTTATTTTATTTTTCCTGGTTGATCACAGGTGTGTGATCAATGACTCAGTTTTTGTGAATGATCTACCAGTGCTTATTCAGGGATATGCTTAAAACCTGACCTGCTGGCGCATCCATTAACTGGAACTGAGAATCACTGCATTTGATGCTACACTGGGGGGGAAGATGCACTAAGATTCGATAAGGGGCCACGTTTGCTTTGATTACATCTCAACATATGCACTGAGATGTCTTTACCATCATATCACTGTGAATATGCTGAAAATATGTCAACATCACTATTCTTTTTCTAAGCCTTTGCCAGCTTAATGATTTTGCAGTGACAACTTTAACAATAGCTTATCTGCATAATGACATTCAGCTTAATGAGCTAGTGCCATATTCCCGTGGATGTGTCTAAATGTAAATGTGGTACTCTGCCACATGCACTAAGCTCTGGTAGCTGTCTATGCTGTAGGAGTTCAAAGTCCCAACTTTACCAACAGAGTCTGGCAATGTTGGAATCTTCACTTAAAGGGATAGTAATACTTCAGTATTACAAATCCCTATTTTAAAGCCCTTGTAAAAAGAAACGTTTTGCCCCCAGTGTCATCTCTCAAACCTTTATGGTTTGAGAGATGAACGCTTCTAAAGCATTTTAGCTGACTCAGGGAAATCTGGTCAGAGATCATCAGGTGGCTCTGCAGCAGAGCCGCAATCTCGTTAACAAAAAAAAAAACTTTCACTAAAACGGTCTTCTATGCGTGCTTGCATGCCAAGCACACGTAGAAGACCATTTCAGTGAAAGTTTTTTTTTTTCAGTTAACGCGATCAGGCTGTGCTGGAGAGCCGCGTGAAAGTTGTAGAACTCTCTTTCCTGCAGTCAGCTAAAATGCTGACTACGGGGAAGGGGGAGGGAGAGGGCAACTTTAGAAGCGTTCATCTCTCAAACCATAAAGGTTTGAGAGATGACACTGGGGGCAAAACATTTCTTTTTACAAGGGCGTTAATATAGGGATTTGTAATACTGAAGTATTACTATCCCTTTAACTTTTTGTGGAACCAGAGCCCAGTTTGCTGTCTCTTCTGGAGAACAGACAGCAGCTACCCTCCTTTATCTCTTTGATTGTGATAGGGTTGTACATTGAAGACTCTGTGACACTAAAAGGTTTATAACACTATTGATACAGTGAATGGCTTCACAGAGGATAAGGCAACTGAGTGAACTGGCAGAGAAGCTGCTATATATAACTCCTCCACTGCTGGTTCTAAACAACTGATGAGCTATTTTAAATGGATAGTAATGTGTCATAATAAAAGCAGCTCTAATTAATCTTCATAGTATTTGGGCCATGGGAAGTGTTATTTCAGTACTGTCAGAGTTGTAGTTCAATAGTAATTGAATGATAAAGTATCCCCCTCCCGCCCCTTTTACTGATGTATCACTGCTCAGCTCAGAGCAGCAGGGAGGTGCCCAGGAAGATTGCAGAGAGGGACAATGTTCAATTAAGATAAGGGAAAAAGCTGACAAACTTGTCAAGTAGGGCTGGGTTTTCATTGTTCTCACAGTAAGAAGATTGTCCCTTGCTGTTATCTGTCTGATCAAGCAACCAGATTCCACATCTGAGGTGAGCAGTGTTACACTAGGTAAAAGGGGCGGGAGGGGGATACTTTATCATTCAATTACTCTTGAACTACAACTCTGACGGTACTGAAATAACACTCTCTATGGCATAAATACTATGAAGATTAATTGGAACTGCTGTTTTTGTGAAACATTACTATTCCTTTAAGTTCTCAACAGTCTATCTGCCGATCAACTAATTCATGTAACCAGAGGACAAACAAAACACTTAGCAAGGTGAATAATTAAAGTCTAAGAACATTCTTTCTGCTGGAGATGCTGTTTTTGTGAAACATAACTATCCCTTTAATCATACGTAGCAATAACTTCTAATATTAATAATGGTGGCTGTTTCCTTCCAGTTTTAAATTGAATAACTGGAAAACAACCATCTCCAAACTTTATGGTGAGACACTAGTGGCTCTATAATTTTAGCTAATCATTCTAACAACCTCCACATTTTTTAGTTTGTTTTTAATAACAATAGGCTATAGGTCACTGCTGTTTGTTTTTAATAATTTTATCAGTATTAACACAATTAGAGGAAAGACACTATTGTTTTAAATGAAACATAATAAAAGTTATATATTAATGTAATAGTGCTCTTCACATCCCTATAGAGAGATCCCTATAGAGAGATCCAAGTCTCAGGTAGGGGTTTTGTAGAACACACACATATGAACACACCCACGTGTATACAACATTGGCTCATTATCCTGTATTTCCATATGGAAATGAGCAATTGTTGTGTTTAGTGCAAAATCGTAAACCTGTTGAAGGCATGGCAGATTGAAGGCAATGAAGGAGGATTGGTGACAAATTGAAGGGGGAATGATGGCGAAGACATGTTAGTGCATACTGGCAATTGATACAGATCTGACACAACATCACCAACCTGAGTGCTAATCAAATTTTAGTACATCCCGACCCTGTTGTTCTATAGACTTTAGATGGTATAGTTTCTCAGTCAGTGGAGCTGTGTCACAGCGTACCTTAATTCCAGCGCAGCTGCATTCGGGCGATGCTGGGTTTTGGCGCACTTGGTGCCTTCAGAGGCCGTCCATGTCCTCTTTCCATACGACGCGGTTGCTCATTTTGATGCAGGGTTGGAGACTGTAAAGGATACATCTCTGTCCCAATGCGTCACTTTCGGGCAAGAGGCTGCATATTGATGCAGGCCTCAGTCTTATGCTGTCTGGTCTGGCAGTCTCCACCTACCTACTTCCTGGATGGGTTTAAAAGGGAACTGAATCCTATCTCAGTTACCCTTATGTTCTTGTCCAGTGCATTTCTAGTTGTTTGTTCCTGATCTCCTGTGTATGACCCTGGCTTGTCTGACCATCCAATCTGGTGCTGACCTGTGGCTCTGTCTGACTATCCTCTGTGCACGCTTCCTTCTAGCGGACATCCAATCTGGTGCAGACCTGTGGCTCTGGCTTTCTATCCGCTCCATGTATGACCCTGGCTTGTCTGACTACTGATCTGGTGCTGAACTGTGGCTCTGGCTGACTATCCGCTCTCTGTATTGACCCTGGTTTGTCAGACTATCCAACCTGGTGCTGACCTGGGGCTCTGTCCAACAAGCCTCTCTTTGTTGCCTCCGGAATATAGGACATCCTATCTGGTGCAGACCTGTGGCTTTGGCGGACTCAAGCTTTAATGACTGCAGGCATGAATCAGTAGTCTCCCTTGTTGCCTTACCTTATGGGAGACGTCTTCTCCTTACTGACTGCAGGCATGAATCAGTTTTCTCCCCGGTTCCCATCCTTAGGGGAGACATTTCGGGTCTACGATGTACCTATGAGACTACCATTGGCTTCGGCCTAGTCTCTGCAGTCTGGGAACTTGGAGGCAGCCACCTATTTCTGATAGAGTCACTGCCTCTTTGCTTACCCCCTGCTCCTTCCTGAGTCTTGCTGTGATACTTGCTATTTTATTATACAATTCTAATAAAGGTTGATTTTAACTATACTGTCTGACTCTTGGGTGTTCCTTGGTTCAGTGACAGTCTGTTTTTTTGCATTCCACAAATTTGATAGAATGCCTTATTTTACATTTAGTAAAATATAGAAACATTATTACCTCTCTCATTTTCTCTATTCCCAGAGTGAAAACATATGAGATAACAATCCACTCTTGCATTGATGGCCAGCGGTCCATTTTCACTAGTACAATATAGTTGAACAGCATAAGATAACCCATGTAGGCCATCTGTGAAGATAGAAACAATAATTACAGTATTAGACACTGGTGAATATATTCAACAAATTAACTTGATAGACATATTTGGGATGATTAGTTGTTTAATACAAAGGAGTTTTTTAATCTATCTAGGGTGGGAAGTCCTGCTTGATGTGTATATCATCTAAGGCATGGAGCTTAGGTGGATCTGGTGAGGAACATGCAGAACAAGAGGGGATGGTGGACAGTGTTGGGAGGAAGTTAGAGGAATGAAGTGGGAAGTGTGTATAATTGTCTAAAAGTGGGTGGAGTGACAGGGAACTCTCCAAGAGGCTATGAGAAGTCCTGGGTATGTTAAGTTAGCATGACGTAGATTCCCATATTTATGTATCTTGTGTAAACACTGGGGCGAAGGTACTATGGTGATTCTGTGCTAACTCAGGCACTGGAATCAACTTTGTCAATTTGCTTTCTTAAGATTAATATACTAAGCCACCTAGACAAAAAAATCTTCCCCTTAATACCAATTGTGCAAAGGGAAGGGTAACCATACATGCTATATATTTTTTAAATGTATAAAAAATTCAGGTTTTAGGGACTGGTCATTTGTGTTTCTATGCCAAGGTTGGTTTTATATGAATTTGCCACAAGGTGGCTGTATTGCAAAAATGTGTTTTTCTCCCATTCAAAGTATTTTTCAAAAATACTGAGATCTCGAAAAAAATTTTTTTCCCCATTTATACTCTTTTTCAAATATATTGAAATCACTAAAAACCATGGAATACCATATTGGGTTAGGTAGCTAGTGGCCTTCTGAATAAATGATACCCCACTGTTATGAGTTCAAATACCACAGGGGTGCCATGACCAGAAAACTGCACCATGCCACCAACCATAATTTGTCCTTTTCTTGATTTTGTTTCTCCGTTTTTAAAATAATTTTTTAAAATAATTGACATAGTTGTGCTTAAATGTTTGCAACAATAAACCATTTTGTAAAGAGGACAACCTTCTGGATCAAATTACTTTCTTTTATACCACTATACAGTGTGCACAAAGGTGTCAATAAAGGAAACACATATCCAAGTTTTTGTTATTTTACACCATTCAAAGGTACTGAAATGCTTGAAAACTATAGATTTTCCTGCTGAATTAATTAGCAGCTTCTCTTCTAAGAAAAATGGCACCCAACTGGTAAGAGCTGCTATATCATAGGGGGTAAAAGAAGCATAAAATACCCTGAACAAAATCTGTTATTTTTATTACATTCTTCAAATATGACTTGCCTGCAAATATTGTGTGTAGAAACTACAGATATGAAGGAAAGGCAGACAAAGCATACCATTTTGGAAATGAGCCAAACATCTGCATCAAGCAAGTGGTCACTTGCCTTTCTACATTTTGGCTAGTGTGCAAAATGTTTCCAAAATGTGACACTATAGTGGTGCTATAGGAAAAAATATTAATATTTTTCAAAATTTCACTTGGTAGTCAGTACATGTTACCAGCCTGTGAAAAATGATATCTCAGTGGTATGGTATTCAAAGAAGCAGAGTGTGCCAGGAACAGAAAACTACACTAGTCACTTTTGTAAGACTACCTGCACTTACAATTGCAGATATGTGGTAAAATGTAAAGAAGGAATGTTATTTTGGGAAGTAGACTACCTTCCATATCAAACGATGGGTCACTTGTCTTTTAGCCACTAGAGTATAACACTACAAAAAATATATAATTTTCCTAATATTTCTACCACTTCAAACATACTACAATCTTTGAAAACTATGGAATTTCCTACTGTAGTCAGAATTTACTTCCTGCCCAAGAAAAAAGCACTGGTATGGTTTGACTTACCTTAGGGGGGTGTCTGGAGCATGTTGATTATCTGACATTAGTAGCTTAACCTGTTGAGTGCCAGAGAGGTATCCAATGCATTGCATTGCAACTTAAAGGGTTATCCCCTTACTGTCCTCCTGATCAGGCTCAATACTTTGAGGTTGTTTTTTTTTTTTTGCACATACTATTCTGGGATGGCAGAGTGGCATGCAGCTTTGCTGCCAAGGGTCTGTAAGGGGTTAAAGGCTACCCTTGTTTGATTGAGGGGTGGAGTCCCCTCTTTCAAATAGGGGTATATGTAAATGTCGTTTTCTAGGTAAAAGGGTGGCCAGAATTGGAGTCCATCTTCCCTTTTGAGTAATTTGTCAAATAATGTCAGGAAATTGGGAGATCACCCAATATTATTATTATTATTCTTTATTTATATAGTGCCAACTAATTACTATCAATAAAGATTAAATGAGAACCCTTGATTGAAATAGAGCAATCCTATCTTTTAAACAAGGTCATCTGTGCCAAAATGGACTGGAGAAACAGAGCTATGTGACTTTTATTGCCTCCCCATGTTCTTTACACAACCTCACACTTATCCTGTTGGAGCTCTGTTCTTAGGATGACATTGTGTACAAGCACAATGATTTATTACTCTCTGCTAACAGTGAAATTCTGTGGAATCATTGAGGGACCAGTAACCAACACAAAGGTAATTCCATCGCAAGAAGATTTTTTTGGTTCTGATATTGAAGCTTGTTAATTACTAAGGACCTCCCAATAAAGTCTCTTATCATGGAAAAAAAATAATTAGTATTTTCAAATAGCGTTAATTTATTTTAAGTTGTCATTTTCATTGAGTTAATGAACAAAGGATACTTATAATGAAATACATCTCTATATGACACACTACGGATACATTTAAGAGTGTTTTTTTTAAATATCCTTTCTTTTTTCTTTGAATGTGATTACATATGCATTCTAGCACAGTGTTTCTCAATGAGAGGACACACAAACAGTGCAGTTTTTTCAGCTTATCCCTGCTTAGTCACAGATGAGTAATCAGTAGTTCAGTTATTGTATCTGATTTGTCTGTGCTTAATTAGGGATACCCTGAAGACCTGAGTTGCTGGTGTGCCCTGAGGCATGGAGTAGAGAATCATTGTTCTAGAACCTACACTCAATGATATATAATAAAGTGGGTGCTTAAAATGTAGGACTATTTTATATTGTGCAGGTGTATATATTCTTGTGGTCTACTTGATTACTTGCCTACAATGTGGCATTTAGTATGTGGGTGAGACGACTCAAGCTTTGAAAGACAGGAAACAATAACATGTCCTGTCCATTAACAATAAAGATGTTAATAAACCATTAACATCCATTGACTGCAGTGGTCCTGATATTAGCAAGTTCTCTTTTCAAGGTATAGAAAGACTGGTCCTGCCAGAGCAAGGAGGTGACATCAATGCTGTACTTGACAGATGTGAATTCAAATGGATATTTTATTTAAATACTCGCTCCCCAGGGGGCATTAATTTTCTTTGTTTTTTATCCATTAGCATTGTATATGTTTTTATATAATATTAATGGTGAATTATGATATATTTAGCTAGGAAAGACACATTTATGGTATATTTATATTACATTATGTATACAATATGTGCCTATCTAACTGGACGTCTCTTGACAATATAATACGTTTGTTAGTCCACATTGTATAATTCATATTAAGGTTGATGTATTATATTATACTAGTTGAACAGCCCGTTACACGGGCCACAGTGTCACTGCCACCCGGTCAGGGACAGTCACACGCAGTACAGACTGCCCGCGCCACAACAGATACAGAGCTGGACGCTCCTTCGGAGCACCCAGCTCTGTATCAGCCGCGGAGCGGGCAGTCTGTACTGCGCATGACTGCAGCACGTGCAGCAGTGTCTACTGCGCATGTTGCGGCATTACACATGATTTAGCAAATTATTATATAGGATATCAAGTTGTTGTTTGTCATGCAAGAGTTGATTGGGATTGTTAGGACATTTTTGTCCTTTAATACCCTCCATATTTCAGACGTCATTGTATGTATAGTGACATCAGTGTGGGATGTTGTAGGTACTCAACGGATCTCTCATAGAGGTTAGGGGATTTCTTCTTGATTTTTGTTATATGTATTTTAGCATTTAAACTCACTTATGTATGTTGTAGTTTGTATATGATTAACTGAACACTCTTTCATAAAACTCGTAGAGGCGGTTGTTTGTCCTTACCTGTTTGTCCATGTTGTGACTCTAAATCATATAAAGTTCCTTTTAATAATTGGAATAAAGATGAAGTCTTACTTTTCTACATTCTTGACTGGTCTCTGATGCTTTGGTGGGCTCTGCTGAGTACCTCCAACCTTTCTTTGTGTGTGCTGGAATCATTTTTGTGATTGTTGGTGGCTGCTCCGGACTTACTAAGCCCATACTGACAGGGTGAGTTTGTTTCCTTACATAATTATATTGTGGTTGTATGAAATGTTATGCTTAAACTTTAAATATGAAGCAGCAACTGTGACCTTTATTTTATAGTTACCCTGAAAACCTGTCTTGCTGGTGAGGCCCAAGGAATGGAGCAGAGAATCACTGTTCTAGCACCTACACCCAATGATACATAATAAAGTGGGTTTTAAAATTTTACGATTATTTTACACTGTGCATGAATACACTTTTTCCAGTGTTTAATCTTTGATTTCATTGTAATTTTCTTCTTGTCATTTTCACCACTCCATGCCATTTTTGTTTCCTACAAAATATATGAATTAAACACATTGACTGTACAAATAAATATGAGTAAAGGACACAGGATAACTTACTGTAAAGAACCAGAACTTAACAATTGGTGCGTTGTAAAACTCATATATTTTTCTGCCAATAGGGATTAGTCGATGTCTTGGGTGCTCATCATCATCTTTCTTCCTGGATGAATCGCCGTTGCCTCTGGCAAGCATTGCCTAAAAAAGGTGTAAGATATTTGTTCATTTGTTTGTATTTACATATTTACATTCAAATAAGTATTATATGTTCAAGTGTGAAGTCTCCGTTTATAACATCTGTCTTTTCTGTACTGATCTATTATTTCTCAGTGGTTTCCCATCGAATAAACACAGAAAGTACCACTGCAGGTAATATATCCAGATTACCTCTGGATAAATGTCAGTATAAAATGTTACGCTATATTTCAGTTGGAAAAAAAAATGCAGACTCTAACACGCTAAGTTCAGTTCAGTTATTGAGTGCTACTTTGTGATCTGAGACCCACTGAATTGTTGGCATAGCACATTACGGCTGATGTTCTGACAAGTGGAGAAAATCTGGAACAAACCATCAGCACCCTAGATTGATTTAAGTGGGAATTTTAACACCTTGATTGCTAGAAAAGTCAAACATAAAAGACAAATAAGTGAGTGTAAAGCATATCTAAGGTCAGAACTGTGAGGTACTATAAGCCCTGTCTAGAACAGTAGGTTCATCCTAGATAAAGAGGTATATCTGAACATCAGAATCCCACTGAAAGATATAACAGAATATGTTTTACCCTCATCCACATGTACGTCTCTAAAGATTTGGGTAGTACTATCTATAGTGCTTTTTTTGAAGAAGTGAAGGTAAACTTGCTCTGTATATCAGGTGTGGACCTGTCACTACACAGCTTTTCATTTCAATAAAGTTATCTATTTACACTGCCTAGACCCTTTGCTTTTTGTGTTTAAACGTGCAAATAGTTTCAGGGATTTTTTGTTTAGTCAGGGACTTTTCGACAGAGATGAGCTCTCTGACTAGTGTGTCAGAGACTTCATAAAAAATTGTTCACTTTTGCTGAAATTGCCTCCATCCGACTGATTCCTCTTACTGAGGCTACAATAACATATCAGATTCCACCAACGGGACAGAATAAAATGAGTGGAATAATCATGTAAAGATTGATGCTCTCCAGGACATGAGAACTTGAAAAGATAAATATTGATATTTATTTTATAATGAACTAACTTAATTTGCATAACATATATGTCCAAATTACAGAGCAGGTGGCTATAGCAGAAGAAAATAAATGACACACAGAGCTGAAGACATGACATAACGTGTTATAGCCTTTGAGAGACGTCACACCATGAGAAGATTTAGGAAGAATTAAGAAGAACTAGAACATTTCTGGAGCAAAACAACAGCATAACTGTACCACAGGGGAAAAATAAAGAATTCCCAAATTACCACTGATATAAATGGGGTTTTTAACCCTAGGATGCTAAAGAGATCTCCAAAGCATTGGAAAACAGTGTATTGGACATGAGGCTGGAATTCACATTTAGGTCAATGTCCCCTATGGAATGGTTGGCTTACTCTTGAATGATTCCACTTCTTCGTATTACTTTCCTTTGTCTCAGCCTGTTTTACTAACACTTGCCAAGTCTCCTGGGGTGTCTTTAGTACAAAAATGGAAGGCTAATGAGGCTTCTGTACTAAGATGATTTTGAGCATTTTGGGAGCAAACCAACTAAAAACTCTGTAGAGGACAAATAAAAGTTCCCCAAATCTACAATCATGTAAATGAGTCTTTTTTAACCTCTTGAATGTTAGGGAGGTTTGCTTCCCAATTCTTTGGAGACATCTTTGTCATTCATGGTATTAAAAGCCCCATTGAAACCAGTGATAATTTTACTTGCTCCCTGTGTTGATGCTGGTTTCCCCTAGACTCACTCCTTATCTTGTAATGTGAGTCTTAACAGTTAATTCAACAACGAAAGAGTGATTCACTCATCATCTCTTAAAACTGTATTTAATATTACAATCCGATACAAATCACAATATGTATTAAAACATCACTTAAAAACAAATACATCCCTTTCTTGATCGGTCCGATACACACTACAAATGAGGTCGGTGTCTTTGCCAAGCACGCACAGTAGACCTCCGGCCAAAGATCCACAGCACACCGGCTGGCAACTGTACCTCCAAAAGTGTATAAATTTGCCAATACTAAAAGGGATTGTATCACTCAAAAGGCCCAATGCATTTCGTGTTTTTACATTTCGTCAGGGGATATCAAACCCTTTGATATCCCCTGACGAAGTGTAAAAACACGAAAAGCTAGCTATACAAATCATTGGCGTTTGTGTGCGTCTTTGGAAGGACGAAAAAGGATAAGAATAAAGTATATATTGCTGAAAGTATCCGAATTGGAGACATAGAGGATTACGAGAATCTTAAATGTGAGTGGATGTTATTTATTTTTATTTATGAATAGACATTGTTGCTGATATTGTTCTGTTTTTGTCTCCTTTCTGTTTTTATGTGAAGCTGATATGTTACAACTACAATCAAGTGTTATCGAGATTTGAAACTTTTTGTGAGAGACGTTCACTTGAAAAGGATATTATTGGACATTGGAAATTGATGTACATTTAAGTATCTGAGTAAAATACTTTTTATGTATATATCTAGTATTATATGTTGATTAATTCCATATAAACTGTGGAATTTTCCTAAGGGTTTAGATATAAAGGGGTCACCCCTGTCTCAACCAATGCAAGATAGAGAAAGGATCAGAGAGTGTTCCACTGACAAGAACTATCACCACTGGATGAGAATATAGACTCAGAATTTCTTGCATCATATAAGGACCCAACCGCACAATATAAAGCACCGCTGAGAGATACATCCAATTGTACGTATCAAAGGCTTTCTTTGCATCTGTTGAGATGAATATTGCCAGGATGTTTGGTTTCTGTATGAGTACATGAGGGAGGTAGCTATGGCAGTGTTGTGGCTCTCCTGTCGACCTGGGACAAAGCCACATTGGTCCAGATGAAGTAAAGATGGAAGGTGTCACTAAGATTTTTGAGAATGTTTTAATATTGACATTTAGTAGTGATATTGGTTGGTAACTATTACATAAAGAGGGATCTTTCTGCGGTTTGACATGAGTTTATAGATATAAATAATATTTTATTATATTTCTAAGTCCTTCTCTTAGTGGAACCTTCTATCATGAAAGAATTTGAATGATTATTTGTCCTTATCCTACCCCTCTGGTGAAAAAAATCCTAATAAGGTGGAAAGTGGTAATATTTTTGGATACGTGGGTAATTAATTATGTCGGCTTCATTTTATCAAGGCATAGATCCAATTAAAACTAAGTTTTACTAATGTTTACAAGGAGATAATTTGAGAAGTTTACCCCTATAGCCTCAGATTATCTATCAGGATTGAGGCAATTAATATTTTGCCTCATTAAGAACAGCCTTAGATCATCTATTAAGTATTGAGGCAATTAATATTTTGCCTCATTAATAATTTTTATAGCCCTGCTAGGGCATTTCTCTGCTACTTACCAAGGAATCTGTCCATCAATGTGGATGTAGCCTTTTTGGGGGTTAAATAAAAGTAATCCTTTATTGAATCCCCAAGAATCATTATGTATATGTGTAAATATCCCTGTCCCATTGTCTTATTATTTGTTCACTGTCATATTGGTAGCACTTAATCCAGATGTGGGTCACAACTCCCAGGATGCTCAGCTGGATTCACAGTTGTTCGTCACACATCTGTGACATCACCTGGAGATCGTAAATGAGCGTGTTTGGCATTTTTTTTGCACAGTATCACTGTATAAATGGTCACTTAGGTGTTATGTTATTTGTCTTGATAAAGGCCCTTTAGGGGGTCAAAACGTTGACAGAATAAAATCTTTATTTTTTCATAAGTCCTGTGAGTGCACTGGCTTCATGGTATAATACCATTTCTTTCTTTATATATATATATATATATATATATATATATATATATAATATACATACATCCATACATTATACACATTGCATGACATATAAATACATACATATAAACAGAAACATTCACTCAAATAAACACATTCAAGGCTGGCCAGGGATGATGGGAGTGGTAGCTGGCAACAAGCAAACCAACTACACCACAGGGGTCAAGATCCAATTTCCTTAACTATTGTTTTCAATGCCTTGAATGCTAGATTGACTTCTAATGTAGTGCCTCACATCATGTTGAAGACCTCTCATGGATTTAAGGGGTTAAAAACAACATTCAGTCTATATTCATCTTTGATTTTGTCCCCAGGAGCAGTTGCCTCACCGTGCACACTAATAACAAGTGCTAACACTTATGCCGGCACTACCATGGCCAACAATGCTACTGGCATAATTTCAGACAGTAATGAGACGGGCCTCCAACAGCAGGTAGGAACACCTACAACTGTGGACTGATGGATATTGAGATGCACCAGACTGAAGAACTCAGAGCTATTAATTGGTTCCTCTTCATGGATAACTCAGACCTCCAGGAAATGAGGATGGACTAACACTGGCACTATGAACAGCTGCAGATAACAATCATAGTTCTGACCAATCAGCTCAGTTACCACCTGCAAGACTTGAAGTAGAGAGAGAGTGGCAGCCCTGCAATGGAAAATACCGGTCAGCTACCTTGCAGCCCCAGTGCAGACAATGGTGAAGACCCCAGAAAGGGTGCCACGGAGCCCGGACCTGCAATATTCCACCATGCTGCATTCATGCCAGTGCTACACTTGACCTTTGTAACAATCGACTGAGATGTTGCGAAAGCAGAACTGCCCCTTACATCCACATACTGAGATGATGGGGGAGATGCACTAGGCAGTAATAAAGAGGTGATAAAGTGATATCACTTCTCTAGTTCTTATGTTATTCTCTGAAGCCTATGCACTATGAATTCTCAAGTGGGAGAGATCGTAGTGCATCGGCTTTATAGGTTAACATAGGAACAGGAGCAGTGATATTACTAGATAAGCCATCTCCACTTTATCAACTCTTTATCACCCTTAAGTGCATATCCCCCATTGTGCACATGACAATGCAGAACTGCTCCTTGCATCCCTTTACTGAGATACTGTGTACATGCCAATGCAGAATTGCCCCTTATAACCGTTTACTGAGATGTTTTGTTCATGGCAATGCAAAACTGACCGTTGCAACTATTTTCTGAGCTATTTTGCACATGCCAGTGCAGAACTGCCCCTTATATTAGTTTACTGATATGTTTTGTTCATTCCAATGCATAACAGCCTCTTGTACCATTTACTGAGATGTGGAGTACCTGCAAATGACTTTTGTAACAATTTACTGAGATGTTGTGTTCAAGCCAATGCAGAACATACCCTTACAATAATGTATTAAGCTCTTGTTTTTATACCAATGCAGAACTGCCCCTTGAATCCATTTACTGAGATATTATGTACATTCCAAGGCAGAACTGGCCCTTATTATAATTTATTGAGATGTTGTGTGTTCATGCCAATGCAAAACTGCCCTTTACAACAACTTACTGAGATGTTGTACATTTCAATGAAGAACTGCCTTTTGCAACCATTTACTGAGCTGTCATGGTTGTGCCAATGTACAACTGTCCCTTGTATCCATTTACCAATAAGTTGCATTCATACTAATGCAGATCTGATCTTACATTCTTTTACTGAGATGTTGTGTTCATGTCAATGCCGAACTGTCCCTTGCATTCATTTACTGAGATGTATTCTTACCAATGCAGTATTGCCCTTTCCTACCGTTTGCTGAAATGCTGTGTTCATGCAAAGGCTAAAATACCTGTTAAAAACTGCAATAATGGGAAGATAATTTTAATTTTAAAAGTATATATTTGTCTTTTTATATTGTTAAATGCTTAGTTAAGACCTTATGTATTCACGAGTCATTGCTGTAAATGGGACTTATAAACTACTGAATGTTAGAGCAAGCCACTATGCATTGCTTTTATTATGTTACCGATCTTTCTACCATTCAAGGGCTTGAAAGGTCCCCTAACTTACGAAATGGGCCAAATGGACTGAAAACCTAAGTCAGAGTGTAGTCAGCTGTGGTCTCTCCAGCTGTTAGGGCCCACATTTTCCAGAATTCCTTCCTAGCCAATGTGTATCAAGGGTTGCCTGAAATTATAGGCACAATACAATCTGTATTGCACCCTTGGAACATACGGCTTATTCTTCAGTCAGGGTTTATTAAACCTTTGGCTCCCCGACTGTTAAAAGCCTACAACTTCCAGCATCCCCAATTAGGAACTGGCTAGTTAGGGATTTGGGGGACTTCTAGGCATGAATAGTTGGAGAGCCCAGCTGAATGCACTTTGACCCAGGAATAGTCCATCACTGAATATAACCTGGCTTTGGCCTATTCTTAAGTCAAGGTGTATTCATCTGCTGTCTTACTAACCATTGGGTTCCTACAATGAGTAATGGAGGAAGATAGCAGTCATAGACCCCCAACAGCTGTGGAGCCCAAGCCTGATTCTGTTTTGACTTAGTAATAGACTATATGTATTAAAGAAAAAATATAGGGTTTAGTTGATTGTAGGCACTCTGGCTTTTGTGATCCATAAATCCCAGCCATTGTCTAGTTGAGGATTCTGGGAGTCATGGACCATGACAACTGGCGAGCCCATAGCTGTCTACATCCTTTATTGGGCTATTAGTACATTTTGCCTATTTGTAAACCAAGGTGTATTCAACCACGAGCTCTCCAGCTGTTGGTGCCCTTGACTCCAGATTAGCCAATGGCTAGTAGGGGATGTTAGAAGTCTAAGGCTACAACAGCTGGAGAGCCAATGACTGGCAACATCCTGTATTAGGGCCTTACTAAATATAGGATATTCCTAAGCCCGAGGGGAATCAGTCTTGGTCTCTCCAACACTATGGGCCTACGACTCCTAACATCCCCAGCTAGCCAATGTTTTTTTGGGGATGTTGTGAGTTGTAGTGCTGTAGTGCCTATTGCTGACTACCACTGACATAAGAATGGGTCATATGTAGTAATAACCAGTATTTGGCAAAACCCACTGCAGTAATGAAATGTGAGTTCTTATTACTGAAAATGTATCTTTGAGCCCGTGAATATTAGAGAGGTGTACACTATGTACTGTAGAACTATCTTTACTTTAAGGGGTTACAAAACATATCTACAGTAATTAACAATTTTCTTGGTTTACTATTGTGCATTTTGGCAGAGGCGTAATACACAATGCTTGGGCCGCCCAGCAAACTCTGTTGAGGGGCTCCCATGCCCCTCCCCTGTATTTTTGCCACCACCCACCTTCATACCACTCTCTCAAAATAATACTACAAACAATAATAAAACAAATTATTCCACAGCAGCCCACAACCTCCTGTGATAAAAAAATATTCAAAAATGCAGTCCACAACCTTATTTAAAATAGATAATCCCATAGTTTCCTTTATTAAAACAATCACCTGTGGAGAAAATTATTGTGAAGAAGAAACTGGAGCGATAGAGGATGGATATAAGGTGAGGAATGAAGAAGATATGGAGGGAGGAGGAAGTTAGAGGGACTGAGAAAGAAGCTGGGGAGAGGGATGAAGAAGTTGAAGAGCGAGGAAAAATCCAGAGTTGGAGGAAAAAGCTGGAGGGAGGGGAACCAGAGAAGGAGTAAGAATCTGGAGAAGGATATAGAAGCTGAAGAAAGGGAAGAAGAAGTTGTAGAGAGGAAAGAACAAGCTGAAAAAAGGGAGGAAACAAGAAGTGGGAGAGAGAGAGGGAGGGGAAGGGAAAAGATAGTGGGACAATGGAAAAATATAGAGGGAAATAGAAAAGAAGGAGATGAAAGAATGAAGGAGGAAGAAGATGGAAAGAGGAAGGAGGAAAGGATGATGGGAAGAAGAAGATGGAAAAGTGGAGGATGAAAATGTACAGGGAAGAAGATATAAGGATGGTGAAAGTGAGATCTCGGCAGAGAAGGAAACTGGGAGCTAGCTTTTTTTTTTTTTTAAATAAAAGAAAGGTAGGCTTTTTATTTAGCCAGAAACAGTAAAAAATGCATTTAAGTAAAATGGTAAGATTTTTTTTTTGTCTCAGGCAAGGAAAAGCAAACCCAGTACTCAGTTCAGGTCAATCACAGTTTGCAGGTAGTAGTTTGACTGCTGGTAGGATTGAAAGCATTCTCTCCTAACATAGTCAGAGACAGTTCTCAAACACTTATATCACTTATATCTGATTAATAAGCAGATGCTGCAGCTCATCAACCCAGCATAGTTACAAACAGATTTTAACTTTGGGGTTACCAGTAACCCTGTTACAGATGGATGGAGGAAATAATTGTGGGTGGGTGGATGGAGAAAGAACAGGGATGGAGGAAGAGGATGGAGAGAATGAAAATTAAAATGGAGTTAATTTTAAAAAAATATTGAGAGAACGATGGAGGGAGTTGGAAGAAATAAAATGGAAGATGAAGAAGATGGAAGGAGGAGAAGCTGGAGTAACCATACAATGGACACACCAGGGCATGTCATACATTCCACTGTCCAGTTAAACACATATACACACACACACACACCCCTAGGAGGCTGTGGGGGCTTCCACAATGTCACTGTTGACAAGCTCTTAAAAGAAACAGATAGAGGGCCTAGAGAGGGCTGAAGGAGAGAGGCATGGGGGTGATGGGATTAACAGAGAGGAGAAGGAGAGGTAGTTGAGTGAGGTAGTAGAGCCTTACTGTGTGATTATATTGTATATTGTTTTTAATTTTACTGGTATTGCTATTTTTAATATATATTTTTAAAATATAAATTATTTTAATCTCCGGGGACTCTCCATTTTTTAAGTTATGGTCAAAACGCTGACCTGACTGTAACTTTACTCCCTGCATAAGTGTATTGGTCAATATGGGGTAAATAGAGATGGCATTAGTAAGCTCATGTATAGTTAGATAATTGTGGGGTTTGAAATTAATAAAGATAAATATTGTGGGGGAAACTTTATTTTTCTGTTTTAATATTGAAATTTTCTTATTATTAATTATTTTTTTCCTTTTTACTTTGTTCCAATGTTATTCTTATTTTAGTATTGTACCCGAATGGAGGATTACAAGATACCTGATGATGGAATAAAAGTATCCTTGGATAACCATGGGACTCGGGTATAGACTTGATAATAGGATGTGTAGTTGCCGAGTCATGTGGCTATATATGAAGTAGGGATATTTGAAGATGGAACCAGAATGTCCTTGGGTAGCCATGTGACTCGTATATCGATTTGATAATGAAGTTGTTATTGCGGTGGTTGCAAGAGCAATGGGATATGTAGCTACTGGGTCATATGACTAGCTGTGAAGTAAGAATTGGTTCTAACGGTTATATGATAGAGAGACAATGTGCTCCATATTTGGAATTAATAAGGATAAATATTGTGGAGGAAAGTGTATTTATCTGTTTATAATATTACATTTTCTTTAATTATGTTCTCCTTTTTACTCCAATCGATTAGTGTCCTTACTATAGTATTGTCTTCTAATAGAGGATTACAAAATATCTGGTGACTGAATCAAAGTGTTTTCGGATGGCCATATGGCTCGGGTATTGGTTTGACAACACGATGGAACCAGAATATCTTTGGGTAGCCATGGACTCGAGTATCGACTTGTAATGAGGTTGTTATTATGGTGGTTGTAATGCAACGGGATGTGTCGTTGCCGGGTCACATGACTACCTTCGAAGTAAGGATTAGTTCTAGCTGTCACATGATACAAAATGTGTTCCATATTTGGAGCACAGTAAAAAAGTAAAAAAAGAATAGGTCTGAGAGATATGATGTAAGGATCATGTGACTGGGAAACGTAAACATGATAGGTCACTATGGGAAGGAAGGGAAAAGGAGTATCTGATGTATGGGGAAATAAATTTACAATGGCGGGAAACGGACTGTAAATCTTTTCATACAGAATATATAAATAGGATGTGAGTACCTAATGTCATCTTTATTTCTGCTCCTGAGGAATTGGCCCGTAGTGCCGTGAAATGCATAGAAGCTATTTATCGCTTTTTAAGTGGTCAGTAAATGTTTTTATAATGCCCTTATTTTGTTGTTTTATTTTTTGATATACAAGCATTGATGTTATGTCACTGCATTATTCTTGTTACTGATACAAGAGCTTGAATAAAAGTTAATAAAGCTCTTGTTACCTTTTAAACCTCACCTTTAATTGAGTAGCTGTAGATTTTTTTTCAGTCCTGGGAACCAGTGCTCATTTATATTGAGTTAAAAAAGGGGGTTAATGTGATCAATACCTTGGGTTTGTCGTCTCTAAGGTGAGATCTCAGTGGTACCCCCAGATACCAAGCAGTTGACCGGAGGCCAGAGGAAAACCAGGAAGAGAAGAATACCAATTCCGAGGTACATACTGGGAAGGTGCTGTAATCTGAGAGGCAGAGTAAAAGCCTTTGAAAAAGGCTTTCCTTTTTGTGTTTACTGCTGTAGATGGTAAATGGTGGGGGATCCAAACCTGCATCAGATGTGCAGCGAAGATTTAATCTAAGGACTTTTTGTGCATTCAAGTGATAAAATCAATGCATGTATATACTTTTAATGCTTTTATGTTATTTTAGTAAAAAATTGTTTGTGTTAATCCTATTATAAATTGTAAGCTGAAAATTTGGGGCTAATGAATTAAGAGGTGTGCTCTTGATGTGTCTGTAGAAAGTACAGACATTTATAAAGCTGTTGTTGGTGCTGCTGGAGGAGTTACTTTAGCTTTGTTTGGGAAGTGCTCCGGAAGGGAAACCAATAACAGTAGCTTTACTGTATTTTGTTTACCATAAGTGGATTGGATCCTGTGAGTGGAGAAATAAGAACTGGAGGAACCGAGTGAGGGCGTTACAAGAATTACCCTCATATGCTCATTACCCAAGTTAGTTGAATACTTCTCAGGAATTTATACAATGAGTACCCCTTATTGTCTTTGTTCAAGATATTTGTAACGATTTAATAAGTGAAACTATTATAAGAAGGAGACTCCTTTTTATAATAGCTTCACTTATTGTTATGTAAATTGGGTCACCCTTATTCAGTAACCTTCCTCAAAACAGCAAAAGAGGGGTTAGTATAAATTCTTACTGTAGCATTAACACATCAAATGGGTTTAGCCAACAAATAGTAGGAGAGGTCTTTCACACTTAGCACAGCATGTTATACATTGTTGCACAGGGATCACTGTATTTTGCAATAAAATTGGAGAATAAACTATGTTGAATGGGAGCAATATTATTCAAATTAAAATGGAGAAAGAAGGTCATGGGAGCACTCTAAGTCGAATTTTAAAAGGGAAGGGTTAAAATTCGAATGTGAACATTATTTGTTAAAATGGTGAAGAAAAGCACTGTAAGTCGAATTAAATAGGGAAGGGTTAAAATGTGGAATGTGAATAATATTTGTCGAATTAAAGTGGTGAAAAAAGCACTGTAAGTCGAATTTTAAAAGGAGGGTTTCAAAGTGTCAAAGTGGTGCACTCTATGTTCGGATTTTGATAATGTGGAGAACACATCTAACACTGAACTTGATTTTTCTGTCATCAAATGTACGCCTATTTCCTTGAACTTTTTGACATTTTGCACATTTTTTTTAGGCGGTAGTCGAATAAAAGCAGACAGCGCCAATTTTGTTAGGACTCTGAAATGTGCTGTCTATGCCGGTTTTAGTGCTGTTAATAGAAACTAGCCCCAATGAGGCTAAAAGCTCTGTAGATAACAGGTCCACTGTTAAGAGCTAAGTTCTATAGAATTAACCACCGTTTTGTGACTGTGTGGTGCAGTTTTATATAGAATTCTCTAGACAGATAATACAATGGTCAATTTATGATCAGCTTTTACATTATGGAATTAAACCCCATTTTGAAGGCATATGATTAACCCTTTGAGAGGGATATGCAACACATTGCTTTGCAATGTGTTGTGCATCCCTCTGGCATTCAAAGGGTTAATGCATATGCACATATGTAAAGCTAGTTTCGTTGTGCAACAGAACCTGCATGGCACAATATTGTTCTAGAAATTTTAAGAATTTTGGCCAAGGAAAGGGTGCAATATCTCAGGCTATATTGGCACTTAGTTTTTCCCCCGCATATTGCATCTTTTCCATTTACACTTTATTGCTTAACACGGGGGTTTAAACTGAAATTCAACTTGTGATGTTATATGTGTGGATAACTTAAGCTTGTCATAATTAATAACTTTTTATTAACTTTACCTTTTCCATTATTACTTAGTAATGACTTTTATATAGGAGCCAAGTGGATATATTAAAATGTATGTTAGGTCTCATAAGTGTTTTCTCTGTGATAAATGAGGCTACAGTTTGTGATACATAATCTTATATGCTTTATTCTGTTATTCTTCTAGAAATTAATTGAATAATTAAGAGTTTGTCTTCAGATGATGTCTTCCATCTGTTTTGCTTTGTTTTGAAGTATATTATGATTGTTTGATGTTATTAATCATAAGCATTATGGAAGCCTTCTTTAGTTGAACCATTCATTGAAGCTTTTGCTAAATGAAAAAATTGACATGTATTATTCTGTAAATATCGGTTTTATTCAATGCAGAAAAGGGGACATGTCAAATTGTATCTATAAAAGATGTATTTAAATACAACTGATCATTCTGAAGTACTGTCTTAATATTGCTATTACAATCAAGGCTCATTTTCTATTGCCTAAAACAGATGGTAACAAGATAACACATACAATTTATAGCAATAGCAGCGTGGAAATCAAAATACAAATAATATTAGGTGCTTGGGAATTAGACAAAACAATTACAGAATTTATTGTTAAAATCTATTTTGCTCAGAGATTTGATTTTTACGCATGAATCAATATACTTCTGAAAGTGCAAAGGGCGTATATCTGAGCTATTACACTGTACCACACAAAGGATGATGACAGTCTTTCCATGCCTTACCAAAACTGTACTACCAAGCTTCCCAGCATAAATGGCAGATCTGTTTTTATCAGACCTTCCCAAATGATACTATTAGAACAGTTGTTAGCCAACCTTTAAACATTAAATAACATCTTTTGGATCTCATTACTCCAGAGATTCACAGCAGCCTTTAGCAAGCTTAAGAGCATAACAGCCAATATGTGGAATGGAATTCAGAGAAGTTATAAAGTAGTCTTTTTCCAACCATGTTGAGCATGCTTTTCTTTGATCATTACTTTGATAATACTGTTCAGACGAGAATATCACATCATGGAGCCCAGGTGCCAACAGTGTGTCAGGTAAGCCATGCTGGACATTTTTGTCATGGGAGTCCATTCAGGAAACATTGGAACAACATGGGTTTAGCAAAGACTGAACATGACAGGCAACAGCTTAATGTTTTCCAGAAGATGAGAAATTGCCTTCACTAGAGATTGACATACTTTGGTAGACTATGAGAAAAATAACAGCTAAAGTAATGTTTCCATCTGCCTGTAAACTCTAGCTCCAGAATTACCTTCTCCTGCATCCAGCATGCAAGGGATTGGGAATCAACACTGAGACTTTCACAGATAATGCCTGGTTTCAAATTTACTTGATGTCACCCAAAGGCTGTCAAGCAGTGCATCTCAAAGAACACTACTTTAAAACATTGCACACAACATTGCATGCAATTTACCTGGTTCTCAAGAATATGCACAAATGAATGGGAACAACACAGACCTCTATTTCCTCTGCTGTGGGGAGGTCGTATTCTTTATTCACAATTGGTGGACATTTAGAGAAGGGTAGCAGTTATGGACTGAGACAGAAATCTAACCAAGGAGGTGATCAGCCTGGCTAACTTTGCTTTAGACACTTGGATGGTGATCTTGGGCAGAACAAAAAATTATCTATCAAGGCACAAGATGCAATGGGTATGCACTTCTATGCTATGGGTATGCACTTTTTCTGCCGATCTACCAGGAAAGCTTGTACTGGTGTAGGAATAATGGAGGCATCATAGACTGGCTATGGATCCTTTAAAGCATACACTTTACTCCCCCATTATTCTTTCTCATCATTATTTTTCCTCACGTTTCTTCCTTCTGCTCTGGTCTGAGGTCTTTGCTCTGCATACTTGATCTAGAACAACAGCAGGGTTGTACCTACTGGGAGGTGCAGAGTGTGCAGCTTTTCCTGGCCTAGACACAGGGACACTGGGAGCATATGTCCTTTTATGATGATGGGGGGCACTGGTGTATCTGTGCCATGTTCATTGTGGTGCAGGTACATCTATTACATTTTTTTTTACTTGGGATGGAGGAAATTAATTGGACTGGAGAATTTAAGACCATCTTGTAACCTCATGCAACTATCTTTTACGTGCTAAGATCCATCACCATAGGGCTTTAGTCAGAGGAATTACTATAGGTCAATATTTATCCCTTTGAGTGCCAGAAGGCTACGCTAAGCATTGTGAAGCAATGTATTGGATACTAGACTTGTGCATTCACTTTGTAACAAATGGGAAATTAATCGAAGATCACTTATTTCATACAGGAAATCACAGAATAAAGAATGACACATTCTGTTTTTTCCCCCTGCAAAACAATTCGTTTATTTGTTCATTCAGCTGGGAAACTGGGAAGGGACTGTGTGTAGGAGGGTAGATAGAAGAAGTAACTGATACATAGAATAGCCAGTACAATCCTGGCATGAGTGGAGGAGCATTCTCTTTGGTTATGGATGTGATTAACTGTTGCAACAGCTTATGAATCTCTTGTTTATCTGTGATGCATTTCTTACTTTGGCCATTCTTGATTTCCAAGGGGATCACCCCTTAAACTAATATAATCTGGATGTAGTATGCTTTCCTTACTTACAAGTTAACAGTCAGAAGAGAAACAATGTTACAGCCAGAGTGATTATCTCATCTTCCAGCATTTTTGGCAAGTCTAGTAGTCTGTAGTCACTCAGAGTAAAAAGCATAACTCACTAAAAATGGTACAACTATAAAAATAATTCACTGCAAATCAGTGTCTCTAAAATGAAGTTTTTCTCCTAAGAATGACGGAATTTGTGTGAAGGGATGTCTCGGGGGAGGTTTAAGGGCATGTCATGTTAAAAAATTTGTTGTATTGATAACAAATTTGTCAATTTGTGAGTTTGTTGCTGCATACTGTTCTCCCTTAAACAGTGAACTTATTATGTTACTGATGAAGTGAAGATACACAATGTGATTCTCCTCTAAGATATGAGAACAGTGGCCCACTTTTTTCGAGCTTTCCTACAGGCCAGGGTGTTGTTGTCTAATGATAATCATCAGGTGTCCTCCACTGAGTTTACCATTTTTTCCATACACCAGTGTAGGTAGCCTGTGGAAGAGTTATGTTACTGAGGTCTGTTGCTGGGTCAGCTACAACAAGTTGAAAAATCCTGTGCTGAGGATCTATTTCATATTAGTTTAGCCAACAGTGTCAAGGATGAAATAACCTGAGTTAACATATCTAAATACATTGAAAACCTCATTGCACTGACCATAAATATCAACCTCTGTCTTTGTGAATGAAGGCAATAATAAGTCTATACTATAGCACTGGTCTGGTGTCCACAAGGTTCTACTAACCCTCCTTCTGCATCTGAGAGGGTATCTCTAGCCATACTTGACAAGGCAAATTGGGATAATGCATTCTTCCCTGCCCCACCTACCCCCGGAAAAGAACCACAGAAAAGCCTTTACTGAAAAAGTGATAGGCATTTCCTCTCTTTGTTTCCTCTTCATTTCTATGCAATTGTAAATGAGTATCTTTCTCAACGCTGTTATTTGTGGCCACTCACCTCTCTAACCCTCTTCTTCTACAATGGGATAGTTTATCTTCAAGTGGCTACTCTCTATCAGGTTCCACTAATCAAAATGATGACAAGCCATTGTGGAGCTGACTATCTCTTCAAGACCAATTACTCACAAAACTCATGTCCTTGGGGACAGTCTCAGAACTGATCATCGAGAAAATTTGATGTACCCACTTTACCCCCTTTTTTTCTCTAGTTCTGGGAATGCCATGGCTCCGTACTTAAAACTCCAGTGTAGACAGGGCCCCAGAGAAACTGCCATTCTTGTCTCAGCATTGCCAACAACATTGTCTATCTCCCTTACTTTCTCCTAGACACCTTTGCCAAGTCCAAACAGTTCCTAATAAACCAATCCTACTTCCACAGATCTACCATGAGATCCTTGATGTCTTTAACAAAAATGAAACAAAATCAGCTTCTGGGGTGTGGGATGATGAAACCCCCTAGAAGCTGATTGGCTGGGAGGTGTGTAAGCACACATCCTAGTCAACTGTAGGCTGGAATCCATTTACTAGACTTGACCTATGTAGTGCATGTACAATTTAGTAAACTTCAGAAAAAGAGATGAGTGGAAGACTGATTTTTGAACATGGCATGATCACATCGTATACCGAATCATGCCTTAATCAAAACTCCTCTCACTTTCCAGCACTTTGTCAATAACAGTTCCCAGGAAATTATGGTATACTTAGATGACATACTGATATTTTCTCCAACTCCTGAAGAACATCGTAAACATGTGAAGAAGGTGTTGTTTAAACTTTGGATGTGTATTCTCTATACTAAAGAAAAGTGCATATTTGAGATAAACACAATTGAATTCCTGGAATTTAAGGCATACAGATCGATCCTGAAAAGGTTTCCACCATACTTGATTGGCCTGTACCAACCAGAATAGCAGTTTAATGCTTTATTCTATAAACTGGTGCTTCCACTTACCCAGCTGGCCTTAGAAACTCCCTAAACAGAAACTTAAGCTGTTGATAATGCCAATAAATGCTTTTATATACCGACACTGAGATCCTACTATTCTGTATGTTGTAGAAGTGCATCCTTTTGAATTTGCAATTGGAGCCATTCATTCTCAACAAGCTGGCTGTGGGCCTGATCAGTGTTCCTGGGAACCACACTCAGCAGTCCATGCTGCTTTCCTTCTGTGATCATTTCATCAGTTACACCCAGATTGTCTGTGCCTCAGATGCACCCAGAGGTAGCCCTTGGAGAGGAAGCAATGCCCCAATGGCATCTGCCCCAATGGTGTTTGTCTCGATGGTGGTCAGCAACATGGCATCCAGTGTCCTTGTGTCATTCATGTTCTTTAAGCATGGCATCTACCTGATTTTGGCACAAATCCATAACGAGTGTAATCAAAATATTGCAACAATTAGTGTGCAATTACCCATAAGAGTTGAAATACGACAGGTTAGAATTGTAGAATTACACAATCACAAGGGCACACATGAAATGTGAAACCAACAGGAGGTGACACTAGAAGTGTGCAGTCGGTCCCAGATGCACTCTGTATGGGTATAAAAAAGCCACAGCCACAGCCAAACAGCGTTTGCTGTTTGATGTTGTTCTACAGATCTTGACCTAGCTTGTGACTGTGTCCTGCCCCCACCCTTTCTTCCTATTTTACAGATTCTGAATCAGATCTAACTTCCTTTAACCTCAGACCATCTGACTACTCTTTTCCTCTGCCCCTCTGTTCCGTTCCTAGGACTTGTTTCTCTGACCACTGGTGGTGACACAATCATTGGGGCTCAACCCCAGAGCAAGAGTGGTTGCCTCTGCATGGACCAGTCACCTACCACTGGGTTCCAACCTTCAGAAACATTATAATATCATACATGTATATTTATACATGTAACTTTTCAGTTTTTCTTTTAGTAAATAAAACCATAAGGTTTGAAGTCTGCCATATTTGGAAATATAGAGAAATGGGAAATGTAATGACTATGTGAAGTCTGTAAATTTATTTTTTATTTCTCCTTTCTTGCATGCTATATCATCAGTGAACTACAGTTGAAAGTGATGACTATGATCCTTATGACATAATAGAAAATACTTTTTCAATGTTTGAATTTATCATCACATGTGTGTGAATGGGCAAAAGAAAGGATGTACAAAGAATGGAGTAATAACACAAGAATATGGGGCCTTATTCATCAAGCTATAGAAGTGCAATTCAGAAGGAAACCAAATGAACCATGAGTGGAAGAATTATCATTCCCATTGATTTAAATGTGTAATTATATAAAGTATCTAGCATTCTGTAGTTTAAAAGCACTATTTAAATCAACTGGAATTTGCAGAATTTTCATTTGAAACCTCTGGTGAATTTGGAGGCTCTACCTCTTTCCTCTTTAGCCCGATGAATAAGGCCCATGACTCAGGAGTGGGGAATGTAGGGAATGGTTCACAGAATCAGGGAAGTGGCCCATCCTGCTCAACCTTTGGGCATGACCTTAGGTCTCCAAGTACTTACAGCATTTAAATGGGTCTTGAAGTCCACCATTCTGTCTTGAATAGTTTCCTCAGGTGGCCGACTCCACACCCTCACCACTCCCTGTGTAAAAAAGCTTTGTTTTAAACCGCCCGTCCCTTAGTTTTGTTATTCCACTATTGTAATTGCTTTTTCTATATAAATTTCATATCAGAGCATAAGTGATTTGCTATCAAGTTAATTTTTTTTATTGGAATAGGCTAAATTGATTATCAGTACTGAGAAACAATAAAATTTAAACATCCCTTGCTAAATAATTCATTAAGTGAAATTATCAAGTAAAATAAACGTGATAATATATTTTGCTACTTAATTGCAATGCATGAATGGTTATGAATTCAAAACACAGACACCGAGGATTAGATGTACACTAGACAATCAGCTTCCAGTGAATCAAAACACTGAATACAAGGTTTAGGTAGACTTCACCGTGTTTAAGGATAGAAGTGAAGGACTGAGCAGGATGGTTAAGTATGAATGGGATATCACAAGTAGAAAATATGCTCAAACAGTAGAATTGTACAACACACAGTTTATCTTTGGGGGTCAGACTGACATTATTTCCAATTAGGATAATTTATAGGGAGGGATAGCATGTATTCTATTTTGTATATTTTGTCTTACACATACCGTCAGTTCCATGTCATCATCTTCTTTATCTTTTACAGGTTTATCTGGTTCCTCCACCTCTTTCTCTTGCAGATCCATTTCATTTGCCTGTGACATATATGGCATCTCATCTTTGTTTTTGAACTCTAGGCTGAGAATTGAAGGTGGAAGTAGGATTCCAAGAATTACCTAGAACAAAAAATGACAAAAGCAAATGTTAAACTATCAGAATAATGATAAATAACAAGCATGTACATAAAACAAGATAATTGTTTAATGTACTTTATAATACACTGAAAGGAGGAAACAAACACAGAGAAATCTAATTTCATTTTCTTGTAATAATTTTATCATGACAACATAACATCTGTAGAAGACAAATTGAATTCTATGTAGATTCAGAGCCAAATATTCCTTCCCCCCAAAAAAAAAAACCTAAAGTGTGCATGTGTGTGTATTATTTAATGGATTAATTAGAACTATTTTACCCATCATATTAACCCTTTGAGTGCCAGAGAGGTACGCAATGCATGCACTGCTCATTTTAACTCAACATGCAATAATTCTTTACTAGAAGAAACTGCCCCATATCTTTATCACCATTCATACTGTTCAACATATGTAAAAATCCTGCAGCCTTTACTTCAAATTACCTGAACATGATCATCTTGGCATAAGCCAAATCTCATACTTTCTCAATAATGTTTTTTTATCTATTATTATGATCGTTATCATTATCATGTATTTACACATAAAGCAACAGTGAAGTTCACTGTGCTGTACACTTGGGGGAGTAATAATTACAAACAGATTATATATATATATATATATATATATATATATATATATATACATACAAAACCAAAAGATGTGTATATGGTGCCAATCAATCCTATGCGTAACTTAAAATAACAAAACTCTGGTGAGTCAAGTAAACAGATCCGACTGTGCAACTGTGCAAAATAACACTGGGTAATGCTGGATAACAGTGGAACGCCAACGTGATTTGTACCATATGTGGAACTTTTTCAGGGAACATAAGTTTCACTGTTATAAGCATTACCCAGTGCTATTTTGCACAGTTACACAATTCGGCCCCTACAAGGGCCTTCCTCAAGTCTTGCAGGGGCCGAAACATTGACAATAGATGTGATTATTTTCTTCTTTTCACGAGTCCTTCTGGCTTATCTTTATATTGGAGCAGGGAGATGGCAGTGTATTTAGTGTTTTTCAAATGTGATGATTATTTTTGTATTGATAATTATTTAACACTTTTTTATTTGGCAAAATCGACCTAAGCTCACAAATGTGTGAAGAATTAACCATCTGAATGCCAGGGGAGGCTTACAATAATAAGTCATATAATAATCTTTTAATCTATTGCTGTGGATATTTCTTTTGGTGAATGTGAGTCTCTCCTGGCTTTCATTATTCTCCTCCTATGGTGCATGAAAATTAATGTTGAGTGGTGAATAAAGCATGGGCTAGCAAAAAAAAAGTATGTGGCCTATCAGCTACTGCTGGACTAAAACTTTCACCATCCTCAGCCATCTAAAATTCAGAAGAGAGTGATGGAAGCTGTAGTTCAGCATATGTTAATCGTTGTGGACAAGGATATGAGTGGTAAGGCAGTGCACCTGCTGATCATAGGCATTCCTGTTGCAGAAATGTAACTACCACCATCCCCAGCTAGTGGAGAGAGCGAGCAAGCTGGTGAGATAGCTCAGTGGTAAAGTCCCTGACTATGGAACCTGTGCAAACCGCAAGGTTGCAGGATCACCTCAGCTCTTCATCCTTCTGAGGTCGATTAATGAGTACCATTGATTGGGTAATAATAACATCTATTATTTCAGCTGCCGATTCAGTTAATTCAGAGAGCGTGCACTGAAAGCGCTTTGAGTCACACTGGGATAAAGGCGCTATACAAATACTAGTTATTATTATAAGTAAGGTGGAAGGGAAGAGAAAGAATGAAAGGTGAGTGATGGATAAAAGAGTGGAATGAAAAATAAGTGTGAGGGAGGATTGGGTAACCGGTGGCCAGACAACTGCTATTGAAGAACAACTTCCACCATCCTCAGCTGTCCAAAATTCACCTGAGGATTATGGGAGTTGTAGTCCAACAACAGTTGGAGAACAGAGTGCATGTACAGAGAAGGGGTATGCCTTTGTGTGTCAGATATGTGAGCAACTCAGTGCTTTGTTACTTATTGCTTGCCTGACTGTCACAGGAACATTAATAGGATTCATCAGAACTAATTCACTTTTGCGTAAAAATGTGTGAGTTATACTCCATTTTTTCTACATTTTTCTACATGTCCTGATTCACGGTACTGATCTATGTGAGTACAATATGAATCTTTTACAAAACATCTAAGGTCATCATGAATTCTTTTGCTATCTTTATCGTTTCCTTTTTTAGTATTTGTCTCTGTGGTGCATTGAGAGCAGGCTGGATCTCTGTCTACATCAGGTAGTTTATATATCTGTCATTTGGCACTGAATGTACTTTTCTGCACATGATTTGTGGATATGAACTGTCAGCCAGTCTCCACTGGGGATCTTCTATTTATTTTTATACACTGGACTTGTGTTAACCATTGATTTTCTATTTGTAATTTTTGTGCTTAGGACATAAACATGCTTACTTACATTTGCATATATGAACGGATAAATGTCATAGTTAAGAACTCTACGAACCAGTTCCATACCCATTAATTATATCAGGTTAACTCTATGGATGCAGGATATGTTCTAGCATCCAAGGGGTTAAACCACCATACATGTTACCTATCTAGAATATTCAATACTAACTACTCTTCATAGCAAGCATTGGCAACATTGTATATAACATAAATATGTACAAACTTTAAACAGCAATCTTTGATTATTATTATTTTTTCTGTACTGGAGAATGATGTGAAGTTATGTCAGATATCAACATGTGAGCGCATGCACCCCCCCCACACACATATATATATACGCCAGCGCTCAGAAATTCCACTCTCCACTAGCCAATGGTGAGTGAAAATTTAGCCCTGGCGAGTAGAAATTCAGCCCTAGTGGGTATGTTATGGCTTGCAGTGGTGAGTAACTTTTCAGGTCTGGCTAGTAGCAAAGAACTTCAAATTTTAAGTCCTGATATATATATATATATATATATAGCACAATGTGGAAGTTGAAAGCACTCACTCCAAAAACCTATTTTTGCCCAGGTGCACAATCCCATGTGATTTAATGCAAAAGAACAAAGAAGAGGGCAGCACCCGTGGGACTTTTACTCAGGCTATAATTTATTATCAAAATGGCGACTGACAAGGTCAACGTTTCGGCTCCGTAACAGCCTTTCTCAAGACGAAGATACAACGCTTAGACTTGTGTATTTAAACCCTCCCCCCTCCAGCGTCGCTCATGACGCTATTGACGTCATCGCTCCCCGTTGCTCTGATAGGTCGGCGGGGAGTGGACGTCCTCCATTGGTCAACAATAGAAAAAGATAGTGAGAATAAACCCCGTGTGAACAAGATAAATAAAATGATACAAGGAAAGCTATAAAGATACTAAGTCTACACAAGTCTAAGCGTTGTATCTTCGTCTTGAGAAAGGCTCTTATGGAGCCGAAACGTTGACCTTTTCAGTCGCCATTTTGATAATAAATTATCGCCTGAGTAAAAGTCCCACGGGTGCTGCCCTCTTCTTTGTTCTTATATATATATATATATATATATATATATATATATATATATATACTCTCAAATGTGCATGCACACACATGCAAAAACCATAAACACTCACAAATACACACTCACACACATATATAAACACATATACTCTCATGTGTGCATACACAAACATTTGTACTTGAAATACAGCTTCATAACTTGGTTTTCTACAAGTGTTCATTTTATCTGACAATATTTGCTAGGTCATGTAAGTTAATGCTAACCTTTAGACCTGAGTTTTTGCGCATCCGGAGCCTGCCCATCCACATATCTGTCAAAAGCATTTGGCTGCATGTATGAGCAATGAAGTCTCGATGCTTGGCTGCTACTGCAAGCTGCAGGCATGTGGCATTGCTCCAGTTCTTCAGCTCATAGGTCAGCAGTTTCATTGCCAGCTGCTCATCCTGCTTGTATGACTGGTCCAATAACTCAACTGCCAGCTGCCCAAACTCCCTGAAACATAAAGTTCATGGTTATTTACTGGATTGTCTTTTGTTTTATTTTAATTAATCATATCCTAGTAAATATACAAACATAAATTATCATAGATAGGAATGTTGGCATGAAATCTAATTGTTTCCTATTTGTATTACATATATGGTGGCCACATCATTCCATATTGCCCCTTATTAAATATGCATGCTGTAGAGCTGCATGCGAACCATTTCAACACTGCAAAAGGGTTAAGAAACCTAAATCTTCTAGCTGTTATTAAACTACAATTCCCATAATTCTTAGTTGTTAGTTGTACAGTTGAGCTAAAAGTCCCCAAACCCTCCCAGTTCTAGGGCTGCAGTGGTTCCTATGCAGACTGGCAGTATGCATCTTTCAAGCATTATTGCTGGGATGAAATGCCAATTATATGTGAAGAGGGAACTCCCAAATTAAATGAATGAAAATCAATAACATAAGGAGCTATATCCCAGAAAACAATGTCTCATTTTGAAAAATTTTGATCAGTACAATTGTCGGTAAACAACACTAACATAGCCCAGGATCCATATGACGTATAGAAACATGTTGCCAAGACAATTCAGCTCTCTGAATGCACTGGTTGCTCTGTATGCTATCTTTTCTACACTGGATATCAATATACCTTCTTTTGCTGTCCCTGGCAGAAAAATTCTAGAAGCAAATCCAGAGAGCTCAATGCCGGAGACATAAAAGTGTAAAAAATAAATGAAGATGAAAAAAAAATAATAAAAAAAGCTTGGGCAATCTGACTTTATACACTCACATAATATGTAAAAACATAATAAAAAGTTGCTATCCTTTAAAGTGGATGTATCACCTTAAAACATTTTTGACATTGGTTTTGTTATTAATCTCTTAGTGCCGCGTGCGTATGCGGCTGTCACCTTAACGTCCGTGGAACATTTTTTTTTTTTCAAACGAGTCCGAAGTCTCCAAGTGGCATGCAGCCGTACGGAGTCCCGGACTTCTGGGACTTACCAGGTACGTCCTCTGTCACTAAGTGACAGTTTCTGTGGGACATACCTGGTAATTCATTTGTCGTTAAGGGGTTAAAGTATTATTAGGGAAGCTATTTGTTTTCTTTGTAATGTAACTACTTTTGAAGCTATTCTATTTTTAAGTCAGATAGAGCTGTGCCGAAGAATCAGCGTACTTCATTATGCTGACCGGCGCAGCTCTATCTGACTGCCTAATTCTCCTCCCACCTCCCTCCCAGCTGCCCCAGGAAGCACGATCACGCTTCCCTTCGATGTGCTGTGAATGTTTTCTATTGCTATAGCAAGCTCCAGTAAGCATTATACTGAGGCTGCAAACTCAGTATAATGTGAACCGGAGCTTGATATAATGATAGAAGCCGTTCACAGCACAACAAAGGGAAGCGTGAACACTCTCCCTGGGGTAGCTGGGAGGGAGGTGGGAGGAGAGGACGAGCTGTGCTGTGCACATTATGCGGAAGTGCACAGCACAGAACATTAAATATCTTCAAAAATAGTTATATTACAAAAAAAAACAAATAGCTTCCCAAATGATAATTTAATAACAAAACCTATGGTAAAAAAATGCTTTAAGGTGATACATCCACTTTAAATAGATTTGATATTGTTTCAAATTTGGCATAAGAGATATTTTTCCCTCTTGATTATTATGCCGGAGTCTTTGAACTGTCCTGACTGAACTATTTGTTATTAAACTGCAGATCAGACTTGAGTATTTGTGGCACTGAGTATTTGAGACAAAACTGTGAGCAGATAGACCCCATGTTGCTCACCAAAAGACTCTTTTATTGTTCCAGATGATTATTTATTTATTTTTTTTTGCATGTATTCAAAGGCAAACATTCTCTAACCATGGTGTGTATAATTTGTTGCAACACAGTTTACTCCTATTTTCACAACTATACTCTCCAAAATAAAGAAATCAGAATGCAAACCGATGTCTTTGATGAATAGATTGCTTTTCCTTTTACATTTTGATCACACACTTGTCTCTTTCTTAACCCCTTAACGACCGGCCAATCGGCGCTGTGATGCAAGTTAAGGACCGCAGAGCATTTTTTTTTTTCTTTTTCCAGTTCCAGACTCCCCGAATGGCGTGCAGCCGCGGGGGGAGCCCGGAACTCCATGACGGTCATAATACTTATGAGTCTTTCAGTCAGATCGACCCATGACGTACTATGACCGTCAAGGGTCGTTAAGGGGTTAATTCAAACTCAGTCATTTATCCTTTTACTTTTATTGCTGCTTCAGTTTTTTTCCCCAACCTCTGTTTCTCCCACATACTCTACTCCTTCCTACATTTCACTCTTCAACTCTCCTCCAAATATAATTTTCTTTTCTCACCATCTTACATTTCTGTCTATGCCACTTTCAGTTTTTGGGGTAAGTGGAAATGCAACTGATCTTCATGATTGTTTGCTGTAGAGTGGAACTCAGTGCCCATAGGGAAGTAACAAGACGACAAAATATTAAAGCACTGGTTCTCAACTCCTGTCCTCAGGACCCACTAACAGGCCAGGATTTGATGATTTCCTTGTTAGAGCACAGGTGAGTTAATCAAAGTGAATGAGCCTCTGATCACCACACCTGTGCTCTAGCAGAGAAATCCCTAAGTCCTGGCCTGTTAGTGGGTCCTGAGGACAGGAGTTGAGAAAAACTGGATTAAAGGCAATGGGTGGTTTGTAGTCTGGCATAACTGAGCGTCAGAGTGTGCTGTATTCAGCCTGGTGTCAAATAGTATTTTAGGTTATTCCTCCTCATGGTTAGTCAAATGAATAAACTGTGGTTACAGATGGGTAAAGAGAAAAGGTGATTTGATTACAACTGAACATTAATATAAATTTGTCTACAATGTGCAAGGTTAAATAACAGCTGCCTGATGTGGAAGATGCAAGTTAATCTTAATGACCCCCCCCCTCAATAACTAACTAAATAGGCCCTGATTATTAATTTATGCTATCCATTCAATTATTGAGCTGCAAAAGTTTAATAACCTGGAGTTGTGGTTCAACTCCTGAGATATGTCATCAACCATGTCATTTTCAGATGCCTCATGTGCCATAGCTTTGCAAAGTTTGCAGGCTACCAGTGCTTTGGCCATCGCCTCCTCTCCGTGCTGCCAAAAGAACAGCGCCATCTTCTGACGCTTCATCAATACAGCCCACACCATGAGCTCATGGAATGGGAAAGGAAAGTGATTAATCTCTGGGTCATCCAAATCAATATCAACCTCCTCTTCTCTTTTTTTTGTAGTCTTCCGTCCTCTTCTTATTGGGATATCATCCTGTTAAAGGCAAAAATCATTTTAGATGCCTATATTTGCATGTTTGCTAGAGATTGCCATAAATGTGTCATAATCTTTCACATATCCCTTAATCTTACCTTCAAGTAGTAAGAAATTATACATATTGAGTTTCCATTGATTCCCATTGCATACATGTAAGGTGCTGGCACTCTCCTCACTACCCTGATATGAAATAATAATGATAAGAGAGACCCCACCTCATATGCATGTATTGGCAGCCAATGTTAGTACACCTTATCTTAATATATACCACTGATAAAGAGAGCACATAATGATTTAATTGAAGTTTTTATCTAATGCTATTGTATACTCTTTGCTCCTTGCTAAATTGCAACTATTTTAAGAAGCAATAGATGATCTGATGGTTTCTCCACAAAATATGGTGTATACCTCTTACAATGTGATGAAGTTGAGAGAAACTCTCCAGTGCAATACACTCCCTATGATATCCTATGCACTAATATCTCTGCAGCTGAACAGGAATGTCAAATGTAGTTGAAGGCTGCATACTCAGCATTTCCCTCCAAGGAAAATGTGTGAATGCTGGAAATGAGGATACACTGTCTGGCACCACATTCTTGATCCACTGGTATCCACAGAACCAAACATATATTGCCTGCTCTCTCTCACTCTCTTACACTGACACATAAGTGAATTCATTAACCCTTTAAGTGACAGAAAAGTATCCAACACATTACAGAGAAATGCTTTGGACAACTATCTGGCATTCAGAGGCTTTTAATCCCTTGATGCAGGTCTGCAAGGTATTTTAAAAGTTTATCTCTATGGAGAGCCTCACACTGCCATGGGCCACCTGTCTGACATGCCTGAGCTAGAGAGACTGTAGCTTATAGGCCCATATAATAACATTGGAACTAGAGATTGTATCTCACTGGAGAGTTTATCTCATCTTTATCTCACCTTAAAGTTAGTGCATCTTCCCCCCTAAAGTTTTGTTTTTGGTAATCACTCATCCAAAACACACTGAAGGTTCCTGGGTGGACAACAAGAGCAACAAACAATTCTCATTTTATATATATATATATATATATATATATATATATATATATATATATATATATATATATATTTATATATACGTATATAGTCTTCATCAGGGCCCTGATGAAGGTCCAATGATGGATCAAAAAGGTTTGGTGTCGTGAAGCCTTGTTTATCATTAAATTTTCAGCATCTCCTTTGCTTTATGCTGCCTCGTCTTGATAAGCCCAGGCCATATGTATGTGTTGACTCTTTTTGGGATGTGCACCAGAATCATATATACATCAATGTTTTTGACCTTTCTTGGTTCTATTGACATATGCCTTGATAAAAATTGCTCCACAGTAGGAATAAAACTCTGAGTGAACTAACTTAAATGAAATATGATGTATCACTTACCTCCATTCCAAGTAGTTTCAATGCTTTCGGCTGTATGGGAAATAGAAACAACATGTCTTAAAGAATTAACATAAATGGCATGCAAAAGAACTGAAACTCAGACTATTTTTCTGAAACAGTGCTAGTAATATATGTTGCAAGGCCATCACCTTTGGTTTTGACATCAAACATTTAAGAAATGGATCAGTGCTTTTTTTTTTTTTTTTTTAATTAGCATGGGTTTTTCAAACTACATTCATTCATTGTGTCTCATACACAAACTAAGGGGAGAGCAACACATATTCGGCACACAAAATTGCCTCTCATATTTAATATTTTGTCTTAAGAAATGTAATATCTAATAATTATGTTAATAAAAAAGAATTAGGTATGTATACCAATATATTTAAAAATACATATAAATGTTACAAAGAATAACTTCCTATAATGTTTAGAGGTTGAACTAAATATTAAATATTGCAATAATTAAATTATATAGATATATTTTGCAAAATATATTCATAGTGATTAGCTGTGACACTTATACAAAAATATTATTAGACAGAATCACATTGTATCACAGGTCTCCAAATAATTACACTTATACTTAGAAGAAAAGAACGATAGAAAAGATACAGGATACTCAGTCTTCTCCCTAGAGAGAGACCAGTTCAATACTGTCAAACATTAACCCATACAGGTATCTTATCTAATCCACACATAACAATAATTAAAATTGATATCTTTATTATAGACACTTGGTTTCACTTAAAAACTTTGAACCATACTCTGATTAGAGATGTAGGTCCTAAAAAGCTCAGTATTAAGGTGAGTTATAGAGGGATATGGTTTCTTCAATCTGTATGGTGCTATAAGCTCATCATAATGTCTTAATCCTGTTTGTTATATATTTGTAGGCATTCCTAAACAAATAACCTACCAAATTCAATAATAGGGTCACTTAAATATGCTTGAGGTTACTATGTTTCATTGTTACCGGTTAAACAGTTCTATAGAGCAGTCAACCTCCCTGACTGGTACTTAAGTTAAACTCTGTCTCTCTACGGCCTCACATGTAACCACTTCTCAATTTAATTTGTAGCTTTGACTGTTACAAGTTAGGTAATATTATTGAGCGATCTCCATCTTTAAAGAATATCCTATTAATCCTTACTATCCCCCTAGTAGTTCACCAGTTATACTCATACGTAGTATGGTTGCTTGCATTCCTTTTGATGATTCAGCAGCCTTCAATGTGTTCCAATCTAAGTGGCAATCCAACCTTACTAGTTTTCGAGCAGATTGCGATATCAATCCCACATCCGATCGGAGCAAAAGATAGACTTGATGGCTGTCTATCTAGGCTAATATCTCTTATACCTGCTAACTGTGACTAACTTCAATACAATATTCTCCAAGCTCTTAAATAGTGGATATAATTCCAAGATCGCCTCACTATCTAAGTCATGTTTCAATCTCTTCAATAGATTAGGCAATATTCCCACATCCAGTCGGAGTGAAAGACACACTAGCAACGCCTCTGTCTGTCTCGAGCATACAATACTGTTCTAATACCGATACAAATATTACATTGTCTTTGGCCACACTGTACTTTCAGTATACACCCCTATAATTGCCCTGCGCATTTTGTTGGACAAGCCGGCTTCATCAGGGGAACATAGTGAGTTTCCGCTCCATTTTGTGTGGTAAATATAGTCTAAATGGGATGTGATGTCACACTTCCCATTTTTCTAATGCAACCATCCTAGACTGCAATTGGCTAAAGATGGAACTATCAATAGACTAGCCATTTGTTATTGTCATTTGTGTTTACATTTAATTCGGTCATTAACCCTTCACCACCTCTCCTTAAGTGAATTTACTATGGGTTATATATCATGTTCATATCTGTATATTGATGGATAATTAAATAATACAGATTAAATATTTTTTATTTGCTCCATTGTTAATGTAGTTTAATTTAGTGTTTCCATACCATTATTTTTGAATCAAATTACTAATAATAATCTATTTCCTTATACAGACATCTACATGTAAGGAAAGGGGGACTCATATTGATTTACCTGATTTAACCCCAACTAAGTTCTAAATAGAGACCTATCGTCTTCTATGTCTTTATTTGTTTCTGTTATTAATTAACCCTTCACTAAATCACCAATTATAAAGGCCAATTTTTATATATACAATAAGAGATAATTAGATATCAGTTATTTTATTTGTTAATATTAATTCCATTATTAGCATAGTATTATTAGATGTTACCATGATATTCGTTTTATCCATTTTATCAAATGAACCGTAGCATATTACATGGACCAATTTACTCATAAAGACAATAGGGGGGAGTCCTCATCAATCTATTAGATTTAACCAACATTATTTCCAAATAAGACCTTACACAAGAAATAAAAGTCTTTTTCTTTTTTTATCCCTTTTGTTTGAATATTTAGATGATTTACAATTACTTGTACATTTTTCCATCTATCATTTTACGGATCATATCAGGGCTTAAAATGTGTAGTCCTTTGCTACTAGCCAGATCTGAAAAGTTACTTGCCATTGCAAGCCAAAACATACCAACCAGGGCTGAATTTCTACTCGCCAGGGCTGAATTTTCACTCGCCATTTGCTAGTGGTGAGTGGAAATTTTGAGCCCTGATAATATTTCTCATTTATTTGTATAGGGGTAAGTTCTCACTCTATGAAGGGCTTAAAAGTAAACCCCTCATTAAGACCACACTCCCCCATAGCTCCCAGCCAATATATCCACCTTGCCTCTACTTGCAATAGATGTTTGTCATAATCACCCTTTTGTGATGATGGTTGAACTTTCTGAATACCTGTAAATACCATTAATGAAATATCAGAATTATGATATCTAGCCATATGTCTGGCTTTCGGCGTATCTCGAGAATTTCTGACCTCTCCCACATGTTCTAAAATTCTGATCCTGAATTGTCTAGATGTCTTTCCCACACAGATCTTTTTGCATGCACATTCCATAAGGTATACAATACCTGTTGTTTTACAATTAATGAATTCCTTTATTTTACAGGTCTTTCCATTTATTCTGAATTCTGTTCTTTTCTTTGCATGCCATACAGTTATTACAGGGAAAACATCCTGTTGTGGAAGACTTCAGCCAAGATTTATGAGGCTTCCTTTGGAAGCGACTATGCACTAAGTAATCTTTTAGATTTTTAGCTCTTCTATATGTGATGGAAGGGTATGGGCCTATCACCTCAGACAAATCAGGATCTAGTTTCAAATAGTGACAGTGTCTTTGTAAGATGTTTACTATTTGTGTATTTTGATTATTGAAAGTGCCTATTAACCTCACTTGTTTGCCATTAGTTGTTTTTGATTTGACATTTGAGAGTAAGGCAGTTCTGTCTGCATTTAGAGCTTTTTGATATGCTCTTTTTAAGCAGTTTTTGCTATAACCTCTTTGCAAAAACCATTGTTGCAAATCCTTTGCTTGTTGTTTGAAATCCTCTATGGACGTACATAAATGTCTTATGCACAAATACTGCCCCACAGGGCCAAGCTGTTTAAACATTTTTGTGTCTACATGGTTCGTGACACAAAAAAATCAGTTTAATTTTAAGCCTGAAGATAGAACTTTTGAGTAAATGGTACAAACAGGTGAGTATTAACTAGTGCTGGTTGAATTGTTTGGGGCTATTCAAGGCCCATTTCTGTTTGGGTCAATCTGATCACAAATACTTGGACCAATCATGATATGATAAAATCAAATAACAATCTATTTAAAAACAAAAATTATATATAAAAAAACAATCAAACCACTATGTGTTTCATGACCTGCCACTGGGCATTTCATCAGGAGAAAATCACAAAAACACTTCAAATCTGGTTCCTTACTAAATGTATAGGTCAAATCATCATTAACTGTAAAGTTAATGTTGCACACCATAATCAAAATATACATACACAATAGAATTAATACAACATTAGCATACTGACTAAAAAAAGGAAGGATAGGTAGGAGCAGAGCCAGATTTCCCAATAGGTAAAGCAGGCAACTGTCTTGAGCTCCAAATTTTTAGAGGCGCTTCACAGCTGTGCTGGCCACACCCACATTCTTAATTATAGATGTGGCCAAAGCAATATCAATATGCTTGCACCAGTTTATATACACCTTTATAGGCAAGTATTTAAGCCCCTGGATGCTATGTGTTGGCAATTTCTCTAGCAACCAACAGGGTTAGCTTTTTTTTTCTTTCTTAAAGGCCAAAGGTATGTTTGTTGCCAGGAAGTAGTGGATGGGACTAGGATTGAGGTCATTGGAAGAGTGGGGATGTGACCATGGGAGGAGCAAAGGGCATGTAAAGTGCCCTTGCCTAGGGGAGCATGGGGTAGAAATCTGCATTGGGTGTATTGGCGGAAAAGACAGAAAAAAGAAGAAAGCAAATAATAACACACTGAGATGCCAGTTTAATGTTTCCTTTTATAGTCATTATTTTCACTTTTGCAAAGCTTTGCACAGCCCTCTGGCATTCATAGAATGAGAGGTAGAAAAATATTAGAAATTGTCTTTTAAATATTTTACACTGGACAAAAACCCCTATATTTATGGTCATTATGTATGTTTTAACCCTTTGAGTGCCAGAGAGGTAAGCAACACATTGCAAAACAATGCGTTGCTTACCTCTCTGGCGCTCAAAGGGTTAAAATGGTAAAACAGTCTACTGCCACATATATTTGAATGAAATAAGTATTTTCAGAGCAAAATAAAAATAAAGTGTATTTTCCTGATATCGATGGTCATGGGAACTGCACAGTGATATATACTGTATATATATATATATCCTATATAATAATTCGCTAAGTTGTGTGTAACGCCCGACATGCGCAGTAGACACTGCTGCTCGTGCGGCAGTCATGCGCAGTACAGACTGCCCGCGCCACGGCTGATACAGAGCTGGGCGCTCCGAAGGAGCATCCAGCTCTGTATCAGCAGTGGTGCGGGCAGTCTCTACTGCGCGTGACTGCCCGCGACCGGCTGCCAGAGGCACTGTGGCCCGTGTAACGGGCTGTTCAACTAGTCTATATATAAAAGAATAAGCCTCATTGCATAATTGATGGTACCTCACACACAGAACATAATTTATGTCTCCTCAGAAAACAAACACACATTGAACAGAATGCCTCATTACATAATTTATGTCTCATTAGGAGACACAACTCCTATTGGGTGATTCAATGGGGCTTTACTGCTCCCATTGGGTGATTCAATGAGGGAATGATTATCATACAGGGAGTTGGCCCGCCCACCACTATCCAACTGACAAAAAAAATACAGCTGCCAATCGCTCCTTAAGTAGGGGATATCAATAACGTCTCCTGGTCCACTCACACTCTCATTCAGGATCATTCATAATTGTAACCCTCCATACACTCTGTTTCAGTATGAGGGTGTAATGTTTCCATAAAATACAAACTCAGGGATAAACTTAATAGCAACTTTGTCTGTTTTCAACTGTCACTCCACCACTTCCTGCTTCCTGATTCCCGCCCTTTCTCCTTAAAGGGAGAGAGATGCTTTGCTGTATGTTATAGAGGGCAAGCCTCAAACACCACTTTCTATTTGTTCCCTCAGCATATTGCTATGCTGCCTCAACTCAAGTGCCACCGTGTGTTATATTGCTATGTTACCTCAACTTAACCCAATGCGTTGCGTACCCATCTGGCACTCAAAGGGTTAAGTAAGGAGGAGTTACTGCTTCCATTGGGTAATTCAGTGGGGGAGTTATATAAATCATGCAGGGAGTTGGCCTGCCCCCACTATCCAGCCCGCCCACCACTATCCAAGTAACTGAAAAAACAAAATGGCTGCCACTCGCTCCTACACTACAGACACAAAAACAAAAGACAAAAAACACACACACACACTCACACTCAATCACACACACTCAATCACACACTCAATCATACACACTCAATCACACACTCAATCATACACACTCACAATAATTTACACACTCACACTCTCTCACTTACCTCACACTCAATCACACACAATCACTCACACTCTCACTCACACTGTCACACACTCTCACTCACACACACACTCAATCACTCACTCACACTCACTCATACACCCTCTCACTCACACTCTCTCACACTCACACACTCTCATTCAATCACACACTCTCACACACACTCACTAACACATTTATGCAATCACTCACACTCAATCAATCACTCTCACATGCACTCACTCACACTCACTCACAGCCCGCGAGCCATCACGATCCACCTTCCACCATAGTCTCACTAACTCACTGTCACGGTGTCATGGTTTGTTAAGACTCTCAGACGTAAGGTTAGGTAAAAACACAACTTTATTGAAAAGTTTAAGATAATCCCATAGGGTTTTATACACATACAAACAATACAAGAATAGGCAGATGATAATGGCAATAGCAATACAGTTTCTACCGGCCTTGCCAATATACCGGGCAAGGCAACCTGGACGAGTATAGAACAGGTGGCTCTACCGGCCCTGCCCGGTATACTAACGGAATACTAGAGTAGTAGGCTCTACCGGCCTTGCCAATACCGGGTAAGGCAACCTTAAGATGGAATAGTAAATGGTTCTACCAGCCTTACCAATATACCGGGCAAGGCAGTCTGATGGAATACCAATGTAGTAGGCTCTACCGGCCTTGCCAATATCGGGTAAGGCAACCTTAAGATGGCAAGTAAAAGGTTCTACCGGCCTTACCAATATACCGGGCAAGGCAGCCCAAAGGGAAGGTGACCACCACAATGACCTTAGTGACTGTCAGATGGCAATGACAGTATAGGAGAAACGATAGAGGCTACCAGGTCAAGTGGTTTCACAATAGTCTGAAACCTAGTACCCATGTACTGTAGGAATAATAGCTGTCTAGGACTGGACAGCGCACTCTGGACCATCAGGTACATGAGTGTAGAAACAGGGAGTAAACCAGTGCCCTTACATTGGGAAACATCAAGCAAGATCTTGCGTAAACCCACAGGCCATGGAGCGAACCAACACCCGCTCGTTGGTAACCAACAAACAGAGAAATATCGCCACAAGGCAGTGGAGCTAACCAGCGTCCGCACGCTGGGACCAACAGTGCTGTAATCTGGCTGTAAGGCCAAGGAGTAAACCAGAGCCCGCACGCTGGAACCAACAGGCAGTAAAGTATAGCTGCAAGGCTTAGTGTAGCAAACCAGCGTCCGCACGCTGGAACCAACAGGCAGTAAGATGTAGCCGCAAGGCCAGTGGAGCGAACCAGCTTCCGCATGCTGGGAACCATCAATGTAGTATATAGGGCAGCAAGGCCAAGGAGCAAACCAGCGCCCGCACGCTGGGACCAACAGGTGTAAGAGTAGCCTCAAGGCTTAATGGAGCAAACCAGCGTCCGCACGCTGGAACCAATAGTACTGTGTATAGGCCTTCAGGCCAAGGAGTAAACCAGCGCCCGCACACTGGAACCAACAGGCTGTAAAGTGAGCCGCAAGGCTTAGTGGAGAAAACCAGCTTCCGCACGCTGGGAACCAATAGTACTGTGTATAGGCCTTCAAGCCAAGGAGTAAACCAGCGCCCGCACGCTGGAACCAACAGGCTGTAAAGTGAGGCGCAAGGCTAGTGGAGCAAACCAGCGTCCGCACGCTGGAACCAACAGGCAGTAAGGTGTAGCCGCAAGGCCAGTGGAGCGAACCAGCGTCCGCACGCTGGGAACCAACAATGTAGTATATAGGGCCGCAAGGCCAAGGAGCAAACCAGCGCCCGCACGCTGGGACCAACAGGGGTAAGAGTAGCCGCAAGGCTTAATGGAGCAAACCAGCGTCCACACGCTGGGACCAACAGGTGTTACGTGTAGCCGCAAGGCTAGTGGAGCAAACCAGCGTCTGCATGCTGGGACCAACAGGTGTTAAGTGTAGCTGCAAGGCTAGTGGAGCAAACCAGCGTCTGCATGCTGGGACCAACAGGTGTTAAGTGTAGCTGCAAGGCTAGTGGAGCGAACCAGCGTCCACAGGCTGGGAACCAACAGGAGGAATGTCGCCGAAGCGAGCGAGGAACAATATCGCCACAGATGCAGGAACTGGAAGCAGGAAACAACAGGAACCAGCAGAGAAGATCAACCGGATCAAGTACGGCAACGAAGACTGGCAGCAGGAACATCAGCTACTGACGAATACAACCGGAACCGGACTGGAACTGACAAAGCAGGCAGGAACTCAGGAACAGGTCGACTCAGGAACTCAGGAACACAGCAACAGGCCCAATCAGCTAGCAAGTTGAAAGTGGATGCTGTCAGAAACACCACGAAAGGGCAACCAGAGGGTGCCCAGACTGAGTTTAAAAAGGCAATGTGAGGAGGGCTGAAGGCAGACAGCCAATGGGAGCCCCTTACAGGTGATAGACAAAGGATTGCAGCAATCACAGGCACCGTGATAGTACCCCCCTTTCAAATACCCCCTCTCCTAGAGTAGGGTCTGGGTTTCTGAGGGTATTTAGCATGAAAAATCCGTAGTAACTTGGGTGCATGAAGGTCCTTACTATCCACCCAAGATCGATCTTCAGGACCATAACCTTTCCAATGCACCAAATACTGTACCCTTTCTCTAAGTCTTCGCGAGTCAATGATACTCTGTACCTCGTACTCCTCCTGACCCTCAATCTCAACAGGCCCTGGTACCACAGGTATAGTAGTGTAACGGTTGCATACGAGAGGCTTAAGGAGAGACACATGGAAAACATTATGAATGCGCATGGATGCATGTATGTCCAAAGCATAAGAAACAGGATTAATTTTGCGGATAATTCTGTAAGGACCAATAAACCGAGGTGCCAATTTATTAGATGGGACTTGGAGCTTAAGATTCTTGGATGAGAGCCATACTCTGTCCCCAACCTGGAAGGAAACCGCTGGAAGCCTTCTGCGATTAGCATATCGCTGATGGCACTGAAATGACTGACCAAGTGCCCTCTGAACTTGTGCCCATGTGGAACGGAGTTGCTCGATACGCTCATCCAGAGCTGGAATCTGTTGTGTCTGAAAGAAATCCGGGAGCAAACAGGGTTGGAAGCCATAATTAATCAGACACGGAGAGCTCACGGATGAGGAGTTGACTGCACAGTTCCTGGCGAACTCTGCCCAAGGCAACAAGTCGGCCCAATTGTCATTATGGTCAGTAACGAAACAGCATAGGAACTGTTCCAAACCTTGATTGGCACGTTCAGCGGCCCCGTTAGTCTGGGGGTGATAAGCAGAGGAGAAGGATAGCTGTATGCCCATCTGTTCGCAAAATGCCCTCCAGAACCTGGACACAAACTGGCTCCCCCTGTTGGACACCAGTACCCTGGGTACTCCATGCAACCGAAACACCTCTTTAGCAAACACCATTGCCAATTCTTTAGCCGAGGGAAGGCCACGGAAGAAAACCTGTCCACCACCATCAATATGAAGGAATACCCTCTAGACATGGGCAATTCTCCCATAAAATCAATGGAAACATGAGACCAGGGGCGTTCACCATTAGGTACCGGCTAAAGCAAGCCCACCGGGAGATGTCTAGGGGTTTTAGCACGGGCACAGGTGGCACAGACATTAGTAAAATCGGCACAATCTGATCTCATAGAAGGCCACCAAAATAACTGAGAGAGGGACCATAACAATTGGTCTCTGCCAATATGTCCCGCAGTCTTAGAGGAATGGTAAGTTTCAAGTAATCGAGTACGGAATGGTTCAGCGACAAAACATTTGCCCACCGGGGTTTCATGGGGAGCGGAGGCCTGGGAGGCCAGGATTTCTTCCCCTAATGGTGAAGTGATACTGGTTCGTATGGTAGCCAATATTCAATCAGATTGAATGATAAGTGCTGGTGCTTCTTCTCTGTCAATCTCAGCCTCAAATTGTCTTGACAGCGCGTCAGCCCTAACATTCTTAGATCCCGGCAAATATGATACAATGAAATTGAATCGGGACAGGAACAATGCCCATCTGGCCTGACGAGAGGACAACCTCTTGGCCTCAGAGAGATAAGTCAGATTTTTATGATCCGTCAGGATTAAAACAGGATTTTTTGTGCCTTCAAGTAAATGACTCCATTCCTTAAGAGCGAGGATAATGTCCAATAATTCTCTGTCCCCTATCTCATAATGGCTTTGAGCTCCGGTCAACTTTTTAGAAAAGAACCCACAGGGTCTGAGTGTTCCACCTTTGATGTGCCGTTGAGAAAGCACTGCCCCAACCTCAATATCTGAGGCATCAACCTCTAAGGTGAACAGGAGTAATGGGTTGGGGTGGGATAACACAGGAGCATTAGCAAAAGCTAATTTCAGTTTTTCAAAGGCCTCCTCCGCAGCCACTGGCCAAAGAGATGGATTAGCACCCTTATGCGTGAGGTCAGACAGAGGTTTAACAATGGAAGAGAAGTTCTTAATAAACTTCGTATAATAATTGGCGAAGCCCAAAAATCACTGGATAGCTTTCAGACTCTTAGGCCGTGGCCATTGCAAGACTGCTGTTAACTTTTCCTTGTCCATGGCAATGCCTTCTTTGCCAATTACAAACCCCAAGAATGGTACACTGGTTCTGTGAAACTCAAATTTCTCCAATTTACAGAATAATTTATTTTTACGTAACCGTAGCAATACTTCAGACACATCCTTGATGTGTTGCGACAAATCTTTGGAGTGAATGAGTATATCGGCAAGGTAGACCACAACACATGATTGTAACATATCTCTGAGAACGTCATTGATCAGTTCCTGAAATACTGCGGGTGCATTACACAGACCAAATGGCATGACTGGATATTCATAATGCCCAGATCTCGTGTTAAAGGCAGTTTTCCACTCATCACCGGCTTTGATACGAATCAAATTGTATGCCGCCCGTAGGTCCAATTTGGTGAAAATCGAGGAACCCTTGAGTCTGTCAAAAAGCTCGGTGATGAGTGGTATCGGATAAGCGTTCAGTTCGACATTTTTCTTTTTTACAAAAAAGAACCCGGCCCCAGCCGGAGAGGTAGATTTCCTTATGATCCCTCTACCAAGGGCATCAGAAATATATACTTCCATAGCTTGGTTTTCCTCACAAGACAATGGGTATGTGAGTCCCCTAGGAGGCACCGTTCCAGGAGGCAACTCGATGCAACAATCATATGGTCTGTGCTGAGGTAAGGTGCCCGCCTCTCCCTTACTGAAAACATCGCCAAACTGCTGGTATACGTCTGGTAGTGAAGGGGAAGTGCACAAGACCTTAACTGGATGGGTGACGCACTTATCCATACAAAACTGAGACCAAGCAGAGATTTCACATTTTTGCCAATCAAATTGTGGATTATGCAACTGTAACCAAGGAAAACCCAATATTACGGCATGGTGAGGAGAGTTAATAAGTTGGAACTGCTGCTCTTCTTTATGGAGAGCCCCAATAGTCATGGATAATGGCATAGTTTCAAATGTAACTTGAGCAGGTTCTAAGGGTCTGCCATCAATTGCTTCAATAGCAAAAGGGGTTTCTCTCTGAATCCGTGGTACCCCATGCAATTCAGCAAAGGTATTGTCCATAAAATACCCAGCTGCACCAGAATCAACCAAGGCCAAAACCTCAACCGAGCATTGTGCCCATGACAATACCACCTGTATGGTGGGTTTAAGTGTGTCCAACACTGGGGATGATTGGACACCACCTAGGGCCTGTCCCCCAAGGTACCCTAGGTGTGTTCATTTCCCGGACGTACCGGACAGAATCTTAGCAAATGCCCATTCTTACCACAGTACAAATACAACCCTTGCTTCCTGCGATATAGTCTTTCCTCCTTGGTTAGCCTAGTGAAACCTACTTGCATAGGTTCACCTGGTTCCCGTACTGGTTCACTAGGCTTAGATGCCAGGGGAGGGATGGGTGGGCAAAATATGCTACTAGACCCATTATTTTTGGACCGTATCCTACGATCTCTGGCAGTTAATCTCTCACGTATTCTGGAGTCAATTAGAATAACATACTCAATATAATCATCTAGGTCAGTAGGCAATTCTTTTGCTGCAATTTCATCTTTAATTTGGTCACTCAGGCCCTGAGCAAAGGCTGCCAACAATGCCTCGTTATTCCACCCTACCTCTGCTGCCAAGGTGCGAAATTCAATGGCATAATCGCCCACCGTGTGCCTGCCCTGTTGTATCTCCATAAGACGTTTAGCAGCAGAGATGGTTCTACCAGGAGGCTCAAACACTCTCTGAAAGGATTGTACAAATTCTCTGAAACTCTTAGTGCAAGGTTTAGCATTTTCCCACAATGGGTTAGCCCAAGCCAATGCTCTGTCAGTCAGCAGGGATATCATGAACCCAATCTTACTACGATCATTGGGAAACACATGTGCCGTCAATTCCATAAATATTTCAAGTTGGTTGATGAACCCTCTGCAGAGATTAGGGTCACCGTCATATCTAAGCGACAAGAGTGCAGAAGCCATTAACCCTTTGACTGCAGCCCCTGAGGGCCTTGTATCATTCTCTGGTGTCAGACTTGGCGAGATCACCTGACTAGATCCAGACTTGTCAACAAGTACAGTGCGTTCAAGGATAGTTTGGATTGCAACCGCCAATTGATCCAAACGTTGCTCATGCATATCCATCCTCCAATGGATATTCTGTGCATTACCATGACTCTTGTTATCTGAGGTCATGGCCCTTTCGTACTGTCACTGTGTCACGGTTTGTTAAGAATCTCAGACGTAAGGTTAGGTAAAAACACAACTTTATTGAAAAGTTTAAGATAATCCCATAGGGTTTTATACACATACAAACAATACAAGAATAGGTAGATGATAATGGCAATAGCAATATAGGTTCTACCGGCCTTGCCAATATACCGGGCAAGGCAACCTGGACGAGTATGGAACAGGTGGCTCTACCGGCCCTGCCAATATACCGGGCAGGGCAGCCTAACGGAATACCAGAGTAGTAGGCTCTACCGGCCTTGCCAATATCGGGTAAGGCAACCTTAAGATGGAATAGTAAATGGTTCTACCAGCCTTACCAATATACCGGGCAAGGCAGCCCAAAGGGAAGGTGACCACCACAATGACCTTAGTGACTGTCAGATGGCAATGACAGTATAGGAGAAATGATAGAGGCTACCAGGTCAAGTGGTTTCACAATAGTCTGAAACCTAGTACCCATGTACTGTAGGAATAATAGCTGTCTAGGACTGGACAGCGCACTCTGGATCATCAGGTACATGAGTGTAGAAAGAGGGAGTAAACCAGCGCCCTTACGTTGGGAAGCATCAAGCAAGATCTTGAGTAAACCCACAGGTCATGGAGCGAACTAACGCCCGCGCTTTGGTAACCAACAAACAGAGAAATATCGCCACAAGGCAGTGGAGCTAACCAGCGTCCGCACACTGGGACCAACAGTCCTGTAATCTGGCTGTAAGGCCAAGGAGTAAACCAGCGCCCGCACGCTGGAACCAACAGGCAGTAAAGTATAGCCGCAAGGCTTAGTGGAGCAAACCAGCGTCCGCACGCTGGAACCAATAGTACTGTGTATAGGCCTTCAGGCCAAGGAGTAAACCAGCGCCCGCACACTGGAACCAACAGGCTGTAAAGTGAGCCGCAAGGCTTAGTGGAGAAAACCAGCGTCCGCACGCTGGGAACCAATAGTACTGTGTATAGGCCTTCAAGCCAAGGAGTAAACCAGCGCCTGCACGCTGGAACCAACAGGCTGTAAAGTGAGGCGCAAGGCTAGTGGAGCAAACCAGCGTCCGCACGCTGGAACCAACAGGCAGTAAGGTGTAGCCGCAAGGCCAGTGGAGCGAACCAGCGTCCGCACGCTGGGAACCAACAATGTAGTATATAGGGCCGCAAGGCCAAGGAGCAAACCAGCGCCCGCACGCTGGGACCAACAGGGGTAAGAGTAGCCGCAAGGCTTAATGGAGCAAACCAGCGTCCGCACGCTGGGACAAACAGGTGTTACGTGTAGCCGCAAGGCTAGTGGAGCAAACCAGTGTCCGCACGCTGGGACCAACAGGTGTTAAGTGTAGCCACAAGGCTAGTGGAGCGAACCAGCGTCCGCACGCTGGGAACCAACAGGAGGAGTGTCGCCGAAGCGAGCGAGGAACAATGTCGCCACAGATGCAGGAACTGGAAGCAGGAAACAACAGGAACCAGCAGAGAAGATCAACCGGATCAAGTACGGCAACGAAGACTGGCAGCAGGAACATCAGCTACTGACGAATACAACCGGAACTGGACTGGAACTGACAAAGCAGGCAGGAACTCAGGAACAGGTCGACTCAGGAACTCAGGAACACAGCAACAGGCCCAATCAGCTACTATAGCAAGGTGAAAGTGGATGCTGTCAGAAACACCACGAAAGGGCAACCAGAGGGTGCCCAGACTGAGTTTAAAAAGGCAATGTGAGGCGGGCTGAAGGCAGACAGCCAATGGGAGCCCCCTACAGATGATAGACACAGGATTGCAGCAATGACGGGCACCGTGATACTCACACCCCGGGAGCCAGCACGATCCACCTTCTACCATAGTATGTGCAATTACCACATGCATTTCAACTATATGAATGAATGCCACAGTGGAGGCATAAGTACAAACACAAACTCATTAGAATGACACATAAGTCACCCCCTTATGACTCACTTCTGTGTGTGTGTGTGTGTCTCTGTGTGTGCCTGTGTGTTCCTCACTGTGTGTGTTGCATGTCTGTATCACACTCTATGTGTCTGCATGTTGTGCATTGCATGTATGTGTGTGTATGACTGTGTCAATCTTTACGCATCTCAATGCATGCGTGTGCATTTGCATGTGTGTCTCTGTGTGTCTTTGTCTTGCATCCGTGTGTGTGCAATTAGTCCCTATATATCCTGATGGGCAGCGCCGTCCCACATTGCTAGTATATATATATATATATATATATATATATATATATATATATATAGTGGGTGGTAGATACGATGTTAAACAAAAATCTGACTTGCTTTTCTCACAGAAATCTCACATTTGCAGTGTTGTTAGCACTGCAAGGGATTCTGGGTAGGCATATGCAAATAAGTTTAACAAGGAATAGCCTTTTTGCCTCAGATTCCACTTTATACATGGATTCCTTAGAGTATGTGTATGCTGAGCAACAGCTTTAAGACACAACTCAGGAAGAGATGCAAAGCCAGTAAACCACTCATGGATAGCCGTTTCTTTGTTAATGCAACTCATCAGCATGAGGTTGGTTTTACTGGCTTGCTGTATATATATATATATATATATATATATATATATATATATATATAGTTCCACCACTAGATGGCCGACATAGTATTTAAATAAAAGAGAGCAGTATTGTGACATCTGCTTTAAACAGATGTGCAGTGAATTGGGCATAAACGAGTGTAATGATCTTTGTTTTGCACTCTAGTACACCATATGAGAGTGATAACATGTCTTTGCTGATGCAGATCATTCTATCAAGCATTGTTAATTATTGAAATTGAATTGCTTTAGTAACAGCTAACATGCATTGGAACATGATCAATATTGGCTGTAGTTCAACACCTACTTAATCTTGTCTGGGATTTTTAGCATAGATAAAACATTTGTTTCCTTTACTATTTTATAAATGTTTAACTATTTGTGTTGTATATGAATGCTATGCAGTGGTTCATGTTATGGTTTATTCTGGCATTTTGAAAACAGATCTATTTTCAGTGTAAATTTATGTCTAAATCATCATTCTCCTGCTTAGAAAATGGTGAAAAACTATATTATGATTCTTGTGACGCTTTAATATTTGGCACATATACAGTACATTGTTTTCTAGAGGTTATCAAATCAGATGACACAATGTTTCTTTTTCTTGCTAAACAGGCTGGTTTGTAGCCAGATAACCTCTGTGGTTGGTTTTCTTATGCTAGTTATTAGATTTAGGCTATTTAGGATGGCAGCAAATGTAGTGGTTCTCTAACTGTGTATTGTGTAACTCCACAGTTCCCTGAAATAACTGAATAGGTTCCAAAGGGAAAAAATAGTAATTCTGAAGAATGTATCTGTCTGGTAGCACTAATCTGATACATTTTAGTTTAATAATGTACCATTATGATATCAGTCCCAACCAGCATTCATATACAGCAGATACTGATACTATATTAACCCTTAGAATACTATAGAGGTTTTCAGAGCATTGTGGAGTAGCCTGTTGAGACCTCACTAGCATCCAGGTGTTTAAAATATTTAATTGTTAGGGCTCCATAGAGATTTTACCTGAAATAAAAATGTTCCACCACAACAAAAAGTTTGATAAACATTGCCTAAATCTATACTGGTTACCACACAGTGGTAGAGGGCAGTGTCCCCTCTAATGTATGCACAATGAACAACTCAGCCTTGAAAGATTTAAAGTTTAATATTTTTGCTAGGCTGTATTGGAATAGCAGATGCCCCATGCAGCACAGTTTTAATTGGTCTTTTAACTCTCTCAGAGCTGGGATGGTTATGCCTGCTTACCTTCGAGGGAACACTGTTCCTACAGGACCTAAAACATGTATTTCCCCTGCTGTAGAAGTATATTTGTCAGTATGACTGAAAAGAGAACTGTATCTATAGAAATGTGACTCTTAATTGAATCTGTGTAGCCTTGGTAGATGCCCCTTTCAGCAGGGGTGGTCTGGCCTGGGGGGCAGAGGGGCAGTTGCCTCCTGGGCTGGTCACAGGTCTGGGCTGGTGGGCCACTGCCTCATCAATATCCTTCTAGCTGCTGTAAATGGAGCTACACTAGTGATACCACAGAGCTTACAAGTAAAATGAAGCTATACTAAAGAAACCACAGAGCTTACAACTAAATGGAGCTACCCTAGTGGTACCACAGAGCTCATAACTGTAATGGAGCTACACTAGTAGCATAACCAATTCCCCCTTGTAAGTTCTATGGTATCATATTTGTAGCTTTAAATTGTAAGCTCTGTGGTATCACTAGTCTAGCTTCCATTTCAACTGTAAGCTCTATAGTATCACTAGTTTAGCCTCCATTTCAACTGTAAGCGCTATAGTATCACTAGTCTAACTTCCATTTCAACTGTAAGCTCTATAGTATCACTAGTGAAGCTCCATTTAAATTGTAAGCTCTCTGGTATGATCTGCCTTCACAACATTAAAGACATGTTTAAAATGTATAAAAGGAGGTAAAGTGGGACAGTGTGCTGGAACGATAGTGGAAATGGGCCACTTGTTTGTATTTGCCCTCCAGGCCACTAGTTGCCAGCCCACCCCTGCCTTTCAGTCTCACAGCAGTTAGAAATATCCAGATACTTTTTCTCCTATTTACAGTTGTTACACTGTTTTAGTCTATTTATGATTTGTCAGAATGTGAACTGAGTTTTTTCTATGTCTTATCACATTCAAAGATTGAATTCCTATTCCCTATTGTTATTAGGTGGGTCATAGAATCAGACGTGAACTAGATATCAGTAAATACAATCAACAGTTATACAGTGAAACGTGTAAATAGATATATTTATATACTTAATTCTGTTCAATTAAGAATTATTAATTGCTAAAGATATATTTTCCCTTTAGGTAAAAATTATCTAGACTAATACTTTACATATGAACGCAATCCCATAAATACATTTTAGGTGCCAATTTTAACTCTTTGAATTTCAGAGGGCTAGTCAATTCATTGCTTTGCAATACTCTGGTTACCCCTCTGGCACTCTAAGTGTTAGTCCTTTGAGTGTCAGAGAGGTGTTCAACATTCTGAGTAAAAAAAGATAATCATACTGCTAAGAGATGTTTTATTCAAAAGTTATTGCAGCTCAGACTTGTGTGTTTTAGCAATACTTCCTTGTCCTGAAAATTTACAGAGGTGCTTTGGGGACATCATGGCTCGATTTGCTTTAAGGACCGATGACGTACCAGGACCGTCATGGAATTCCAGGCTCCTCGCGCCGCTGCACGCCATTCGGGGAGTCCGGAATCGGATTCAATAAAAAAAAAAATGCATGCATGCGCGGCCGGTCCTTAAGGTGTTAATAACCATAAAGTTATAATGGCAGGTTACAAATATGTTCATAATATGTTACAAATATTTTCATAATAGACCACAATACAAATATCAAACATATTGCATACATTTATATTCAATTCTGATTTTGTTTCTATTTTAGTGAGTTATTTAATGTATGTAGTATTTTCCTTTTCCCTGTAGTGCAGGATACTGTATTCAGTTTTTCTTTTTCTTTGTATGGAAGTATTATACATACAAAATGCAAGTTTGAACTACAATAACTTTTGAATAAAACATTATTTAGCAGTGGCAGTGGGAGTACCCTTGTTTTACTCAGCAGAATAAACCTTGCAGTAAATATATTTTACTATATTCAGCATTACTATCCCTTTAACCCCTTAATGACCAGATGATCAGCGCGGCGACTTGAGTTAAGGACAGCGGATCATTTTTTTTGCTTTTTCTGGTCCCAGACTCCCTGAACAGCGTGCAGCTGCGGGGGAAGCCCGGAACTCCATGACAATCATAGTACGTCATGGGTCGTTCAGTCGGATCGACCCTTGACGTACAATGACCGTCAAGGGTCATTAAGGGGTTAATCAATAAAGTAATTTGATAATAAATACATTATATAAACTAAAATAGTAATTGTTGAAAAATAAACAGTATACAGTATTATATAGTACCATAGGGATATTTGATCAGTAAATCTAAAACACAACTTTTCTTAAATTTATGTGTGCCAAGGGGTTGCTCAAGCATCTGATACCCAAAGGTGTACGTTATTATAATAATGCAATATACACATATCCCAGATGTCTAATAGAAGTAGCCAGTTGTATAAATATGACTCAATGTGGTTGGATAACTAACCAGCCTACTGTTTTATTCAGGTAATCTCTTCTCTGCAAGCCCAGCTTAAAACCTGTAATCTATATTGAGTTATATGTCTTGGTAATGGCTACCTTATTGATCATTTAAAAACCCAAATAGGTTCCTTACCCTTTTTGGCCCAAATAAATTGTGGTAGAGTGTTCGAAACCTTTTTCTTGTATAGTTGCAACGATAAGCACCCCCCATCAGGTATTCAATGACAAGTCCTATATCAATCAGGCTTATTCTGTAATCCGGAGGAAGATTTCCCTGAGGACGAAACATATGCAAACAAAACAACATAAAATAATATAAAAAATAACAAAGAAAGGGGGTAACACTAATGTTTATAAAAACAGTAATACATGTAAAAGTACTAAGTTTATAATGAACTTAAATGTATGGATACAAATGAAATGTATTATGCTAGGTAATTCACCTTAAAATAGATCCAACCGAAACCTGGATATTCTCGCTTGGAAAGAAGACATAAATTAAATAAGAAGGTGCAGCAATCGATAAGGGTAACAGATGTTATCAATTTTAAAACATCTTTCAATTTAGGAGGTAACAGAAATATCTATTATTCTTTTATTTGTATTCTTTTGCTCAAAGGTGGTCAATCTTTGGACCTCCAGTTGGTGGAGACTATAACTCTGAGCTTCCCCAACAATTTGGTTGGGGATGATAGGAGTTTCAGTTTTAAACAGCTAGAAGTCCAAAGATTGACTACCCTACTTTACTCTGAATTTTTTTAATCTAAGGTTTAGTTATTCATAAAACTATTGTAGAATCTTGTCAGAGCCAGATATATGATCCACAGTTTAGGTTCTTTTAGGTAAGGTACCCTATGCAGTCTTATTCCCACCCATGGCCATATGTTCCCTTTATAGGTTCCAAACCTATCCCCATCAAATGCTTCCTGGCAAAGGAAATACCTTAGTCTATAACATAAAAGCACAAACAAATTTCATAACCCATTGAATGTTAAAGGCCTCCAACTCATTTCTTTTCAAAAGGCTGAAGACCTATCTGGTATCCAAGACATTAAATAAACTGACCATTAAAGTGGCACGTAAACCGTCCAAATGAGCATACACACTGTAAATCACAGTAATAAAAATATTAAAATTACACTGACTACCACAAACCAGTAATAGGTTTGACCTGGCCATATCCACAACTCAACACAATGATAGTGGCAAGCAGGGCTGATGCACCAAGGCAGGTATGCTCAATATAGGACATTAAGGGCACAGTAGTCCAGGTATGAGGAATACCTCTGTCTGAGTAAAGCTAGGTCAGTAAACAGGACTAAGACACTAATTAAAACTAGATGTTTCCAGAAATCCTGGCCTGTTTGGACCCTTGAGAACAGCTGTAAACAGTCCCTGACCTACTGAGTCATTATCACGAAGACATATTACACAGAAAACCGTGCTTCTCCAAGTGAATGAAAATGCTTCCAGATATTGCTTTCAGATATGTGATAATTATATATGCCATGGATTATTGTGGTCCTTTGAGAGGCATATATTATTCTGTTACATGCCATGATACCTCTTTGTTTGAAAGCTATGCACAAATGGATGATAAAATTATTAATGACATACTGTAGGTATCTGTGCTGGAAAATAAACGGAATGCATTATGAGCACATTTTCATACAAAGGCTGATGTGTGGTTCTGGAGGAAACTAGCTTTACCATAGGGAACAAATAAAAATACTCAAAATTCTCATTTATGCAGATTTTAAACACTTGAAAGATAGCTAGGTCTTCAACGCAACGCTGTATGCCACATGTGCCCAAAGATTGGCGGCATGAGTATTTATTGGTATTATTACCCTGTTTTATGCCACGTATTACCTAGGAAAAGAACAAATCATCACAATATCCTTCCTTTTATATGTCTATACATACGGGATGCACAAAAACACAGTGCATCAGATGAACTGAGCTGGCTGATTCAAGCATCTCCTTCACTATGAACCACGTATTCCTACTGTACACTTTATAAGAAAAATATTGAATATGGAATATTCTATGCTCATATAGTGTTTCATAACACAAGAATGTATCTGGCAGCTAGGTAATTTTCATTGGTGGCAGTATAATGTGGTCAGACAGCTAACAAGCAAATTTACAGTACAGAAAATCTATTAATATTTTTGCCAACAAATTAAGCTTTCATCATCTTCCTTTGCATCAATATATCAATATTTATACAGTTTATAGAATTAGTATTTCAACTGCTTATAGTTTAATATAAGTTGTACTTTTCCACTTTAACTACTAAATTAAATTTAGATTGATAAATAATATCAATGAAGTTCATTTCTTTCATAAATTTCTGATTTCTCTTGTTCAACCTGGTATGATTTTTCTGTTTACACATATACTTTTGCATATTTAATGAATTTCAAGTGGACTTGGCAAAATGTATTGTATGTTAGATTCCAGATATACCATAATTCACTCTTTTACTAGTGTTTCCATTATTTTCTCAACTACTGATGTCAGTCTCAAAGGCTGGCAGTTATCAGAGTCCTCAATACTGACTTTGTTAAGAAGCATTATAAGGGCAATTTTACAATCATCTGCAATGATTCCTGTCCACGGTGACTGGTTAAAAAGCTCAGCTAAGGATGCTGCAGATACAAATCTAAACTCATTTAATATTGTTGGATGAATCTCAAATGGATCAACTGATTTGTTCACTTCTAATTTTGATAATACTAAGAAACCTTAATTCCTAGTAAATCAATTGTAATCAACTGTAACAATGTAGCCATCTAATCTTGCAAGTATAATATGGTGTGCCATTTTACCACAGGCTATCAATCTATGCTTGCATGAGGGACAGAACGCTGCTTAAATTTTGAGTGTAGCTAGTATAGGCAGACATGCAAAGAGTGGAAGCTTGAGTTGCTTGATTTAAAGAGTATTGATTATAGCCAGTTGTTCTCTGGACTGATGGAATGCTGGAAGTGTGAGTATGAAGGGAGACTAGACACTTAAAAAAATACAGTAATGAGTAGGTGATCTTACCTCAGCTGAGACTTAACTACACAGACAGATATAATAATACGGTGGGAAGTTCTGGGTTTTTATAGCATTCCAGCAGAGTTTAACTGCCCTACCAACAGGAATCACAATGAACGTTGGGACACAGAACCACACTCAACATTCATTGTGGGTTTTTTGTTCCCAAAACTCAAGCTAAATAGGTGAGAAATGGGAGCATCAAAGGAAAACAGCTAACGCTCGGAGTTTGACACAGTGTCAAACACAGAGTGGTAGCTGAAACACAGTCACCCTCCCATACATAATCCTACACTACTCCTAGCAATAAAGTGAAACAATACTAGACCTAACACTGTCCTAAAACCCATAATACAGAGCTGTAACACTTACCTGTCATCCATTGTAAGTCTTCTTTCATCTTCTATCTTTCGTGTTCTTCTTTCTTCTAATCTTCTCATTTTCTTTCTTCTTATCTTCTGAAACAGTATGCCATTAGAAATAAAAAGAATATCCATGCTGAAATATTAAAAGCCAACAAAAGATATGCCATAAGTGTACACTACACCGCAGGAGGCAGCAGCAACAAGAAAGAAGAGCAAAAATCACCCCCTTAGATACCTTTTGGGCCATTGCCCGAGACATTCTAAGGAAAATTTGAACAGAGACTGGCTTTTATATGGCCAGTCTCTGTTCAAAATGGCTCCCAGGCTTCTATTGGCTGGGATGGGGAGTTATGCACCTCCCAGCCAATCAGCTTCTAGCGGGATTGATGAAGGGAGGGATTTTTGCTCTGCTCTCCTGCCAATGCCAGGGGTGGCATCGGCGACAGCGTACACTTATGGCATATCTTGGGTGGCATTTCATATTTCAACATGGATATTATTTTTTTTTTAGTGGCATACTATTTCTGAAGATAAGAAGATAAGAAGATGAGAAGATAAGAAAAAAGTAGAACATAGAAGATAGAAGATTAAAGAAGACTTACAGTGGATGACCAGCTGTGCTCCTCAGTTTACCAGACTTATCATTTAATTGTGATCAAAAAATAAATTCTAAAATAAAGTAAACTTGTAAGAAGGCACATAATGACTTAAGTGTTTTATTGTTACATACGTAGATATTGTTGTATTGATCGGGAGAAAGTAACTAAAACGTAACTTTTATTCCAACAATTAAAATAAATATTTTCCTATGTATATTCCAGCTTCACTATATCGATACCTATATCTTAAGTGACAATGTGTATAGGACGTGATAATCTCTAAAAAAAAATCAAGATACCAGTATTTAGTGATGTAGAATAGTGATGAGCGAGCACCCCAATGCTCGGGTGTTCGGGTGCTCTGACCGAGCACCCCCGGAGGCTCGAGTGCTCGGCCGAGCACCCGAGCCCCATTGAAGTCAATGGGAGGACTCGAGCATTACACCAGGCACCCCCTGCTCTGATGAGGGGAGGGTGCCTGGTCCATAGGAAAAGGGCAGAAAATGATGGAAACACCACAGAAATGGTTCAGGGACAGCATAGGGAGGATGTCTGGATGCATCTTGGACTCCAACGTCGCTGCTGGGAACGATCTTTCGCCCGTAGTACGCCATTTTTACAGACTGACCGTAAAACACACAAAAAGGCAGATAAAAACGACTTTAGGCGAAAAATTGTTACCAAACAGTATTTGCTGTATATTTGCTTGTATATCATCTGCAAATTCTCCCAAAAATTTCCTCGATTTTTCTGAACTGAGGCCATGATTAAGAGGGAAACGTGCGCAAAGGCAAATTCTCCCAAAAATTTCCTCGATTTTTCTGAACTGAGGCCATGATTAAGAGGGAAACGTGCGCAAAGGCAAATTCTCCCAAAAATGTCCTCGATTTTTCTGAACTGAGGCCATGATTAAGAGGGAAACGTGCGCAAAGGAAAATTCTCCCAAAAATTTCCTCAATTTTTCTGAACTGGGGCCATGATTAAGAGGGAAACGTGCGCTGAGCCGACCATCCAAAACATTATGGTTGAGGGTCTGCTGCGGAGCTGACCATCCTAAACATTATATGCGAAGGCCCGCTAGTGAGCTGACGCTATAAAACATTATATGAGAGGGCCCGCTAGAGAGCTGACCCAATAAAACATTATATGAGAAGGCCCGCTGGTGAGCTGAACTAATAAAAATTGTCAAACAGGGCCCGCTGGTGAGCTGGCCCTATATAAAAATTATATCACAGGGCATATGGAAGAGGAGGAGGAGGATGAGAAGATTAAGAGTCAACCATATACCCGTTTTTTGGGTGGAAGGGGTGAATGGGAATACAGAGTATTCCCATCATTGTAAATAACATATATAAAGTCACTTTATGTTCCTCCGGGGCTTTCCTCCAGTGGAGTGGAGAAGTCAGGCCTTGTTCATTTTTATAAGTGTCAACCTATCAGCATTTTCGGTGGAAAGGCGGATACGCTTATCTGTTATGATGCCACCAGCAGCACTAAATACCCGCTCAGACAGAACGCTGGCGGCAGGGCAGGCCAGCACCTCCAAGGCGTAGAGTGCCAGTTCATACCACGTGTCCAGCTTGGACACCCAGTAGTTGTAAGGCACAGAGGGATCAGTGAGGACGCTGACACGGTCTGCTACGTACTCCTTCACCATCTTCCAAAACTTTTTCCTCCTTGTGACACTAGGCTGCGCATCAGGGTGAGGGTGCTGGCGGGGTGTCATGAAGGTGTCCCACGCCTTGGAGAGTGTTGCCCTGCCTTTGTCGGAACTGCTGTGTGCTCCCCTTTTCTCCCCTTCTCTGTTGGCCAAGGTAGCACGTACTCTGCCGCCAGCGTTGTCAGATGGAAAATTTTGGAGCAATTTTTCAACAAGAACCTTCTGGTATTGCACCATTTTGCTTGTCCTCTCCACCGGAGGAATGAGAGATGAGAAATTCTCTTTGTAGCGGGGGTCCAGAAGGGTGAACACCCAGTAATCCGTGTTGTCTAAAATGCGTATAACGCGTGGGTCACGGGAAAGGCAGCCTAACATAAAGTCAGCCATGTGTGCCAGAGTACCAACAGGCAAGATTTCGCTGTCCTCACCAGGAGGATGACTCTCAATCTCCTCATCCTCTTCCTCCTCTTCTGCCCACCCACGCTGAAGAGATGGAACTAAAGTTCCATGGCTACCCTCTGTAGCGGAGGCAACCGTGTCTTCCTCCTCCTCCTCCTCCGCCTCCTCCAATTGTCGCTGAGAAGACGAAGTGAGGGTGCTCTGGCTATCACCTTGTGTAAGCTCTTCCTCCCGCATTTCCACCTCTTCCACATGCAAAGCGTCAGTTTTAATTGTGAGCAGCGAGCATTTCAGTAGACACAGAAGTGGGATGGTTACATTGATAATAGCGTTATCGCCGCTCACCATCTGTGTCGATTCCTCAAAATTGCGTAAAACCTCACAGAGGTCTCACATCCATTCCCACTCCTCACTTCTGATTACAGGAAGTTGAACGGAGAGGCGACGACCGTGTAACAGCTGGTACTCCACTACTGCCCTCTGCTGCTCACAAAGCCGGGCCAACATGTGGAAGGTGGAGTTCCAGCGCGTGCTCACGTCACACAGCAGCCGGTGAGCTGGCAATTGTAAGTGCTGCTGCAGCTTCAACAGGCCGGCTGAAGCTGTAGATGACTTACGGAAATGTGCACACACGCGGCGCACCTTGGTCAAGAGATCATGCAAATTGGGGTAGGTTTTTAGAAATCGCTGAACCACTAAATTAAATACATGCGCTAGGCATGGTACGTGTGTGAGCTTGCCGAGCTCCAAAGCCGCCACCAAGTTACGCCCATTATCACACACAACCATGCCTGGTTGCAGGTTGAGTGGCGAGAGCCATTGCTCGGTCTGGTGACTAATGTGTGCTGTTTGTCCCCAAGGCAGATCAGCTTCAGCACGGCCTGTTGACGCTTCCCCACTGCAGTGCTACACTGCTTCCAGCTACCGGCTGATGGGTGAGTGGCGCTGCGCTCAGAGAATTCGGAGGTGGAAACGGAGGAGGAGGAGCCAATAACGTAGGTGCTGGCGGAAACCCTGATGGAGGTAGGGCCCGCAATCCTCGGCGTGGGTAGCACCTGTGCCATCCCAGGGTCCGAGTCGCTCCCAGCCTCCACGACATTCACCCAGTGTGCCGTCAGGGAAATGTAGCGTCCCTGGCCACAAGCACTTGTCCATGTGTCAGTCGTTAAGTGGACCTTCCCAGTAACTGCGTTGGTCAGGGCACGGGTGATGTTACGGGACACATGGTGGTGTAATGCGGGGATGGCACACCGGGAAAAGTAGTGGCGGCTGGGGACCGCGTACCGAGGGACAGCTGCTGCCATCAGGCTGCGGAAGGACTCAGTCTCCACAAGCCTAAATGGCAGCATTTCGATGGCCAGTAATTTGGAAAGGTGTGAGGTTAGTGCTATGGCCTGTGGGTGGGTGGCTGGGTATTTTCGCTTGCGCTCAAATGCCTGGGGTAACGACATTTGGACGCTGTGCTGGGACAGGGAAGTGGATGTGGTCGCTGATGGTGCTTCAGATGGTACAGGTGCAGGGCGGGAGGCATGCGGGCCTGCGCCTTCGACAGGCGATTGGCCGGCACCGAAAACAGGGGAAGAGGAGGCAGTGGTGTGGCCTGCAGACACAGATGGGCGATCCAGGCGTTCCTCCCACTTATTACGGTGCTTGGATGCCATGTGTCGGATCATGCTGGTGGTGGTGAGGTTTCTAGTGTTCATGCCTCGGCTCATTCTCGTGTGGCACAGGTTGCAAACTACAATTCTTTTGTCGTCCGCACTTTCCTTAAAAAAACGCCATACCGCGGAACACCTACCCCTTGGCAAGGGAGATTTACGCAAGGGGGTGCTCCGTGGAACATTTGCGGGCCGGTTTGGTGCGGTCCGCCTTCTTTCTGTAGCCACACCACTGCCTCTTCCAGCCTGTTGCGGTGCTGCAGATGGCTCACCCTCAGGACTGCTGTCATCGCTCGGCTCTACACCTTCCTAGGTGGGGTCAGTCACCTCATCGTCCACCAAGTCCTCCTCCACTTCCTCACTCTGATCATCCTCCTCATGTCTTGATCCCACCACATACTCAGTCATTGACAACTGTATATCATCCTGCTCATCAAGGTCTTGAGACAGTAATAGTGGTTGATGTAATGGCAACTGTGTCTCATCATCATCATCATCCACTTCCTTTGACCTTAAATGCCGTTCACCTCTGTCATCTTCTTGTGATTGGGTACCCTCTAGAGGTTGTGAATCAGGGCACAAGATGTCATGTTCCTCTGCAAGCGTGCTTGGAGAGAGGTTCAAATTAAGGATTGGTGATGAGACGAGCTCCTCACTATATCCCAGTGTGGGATCACTTCTTTGACCAGATCCTCTATGGTGGGAGGAAGGATGATCAGAGTGAGGATTATGTTGACCAGACTCTTGGCTACTGAGAGTGGACTTGGTGGAAGACAGGGTGGTGCTTAACCGACTGGAAGCAGTATCAGCTGACATCCAACCGACCACCTGTTCGCAGTGGTCGGACCTCGAGAGTGATGTCCTGCGACGCCCTGTAAAATGAGACATGAAGCTAGGTATGGTGGATGTCTTTCTGTCTTGTGCTCTGGCACCAGGCGCAGTTTCTACGCGTCCTGACCCGCGCCCTGAACTATCAGGATCACGTCCACTTCCCCGTCCCTTTTTACCCGCCTTCTTCATATTACACGGAATATGTGCTGCAAATCTGCAACTTTGCACAGTACACAGAATTTGCTTCTTAACTGCGGCTACGCACAGTGAATGGAATATGTGACTTTGATATTTTACAGTTTGAAGACTTAACAGAATGTTTTCCTATTCTGAAACTGTGCACAGTAAACAGAATTTGCTTCTTAACTGCGGCGACGCACAGTGAATGGAATATGTGACTTTGATATTTTACAGTTTGAAGACTTAACAGAATGTTTTCCTATTCTGAAAATGTGCACAGTAAACAGAATTTGCTTCTTAACTGCGGCGACGCACAGTGAATGGAATATGTGACTTTGATATTTTACAGTTTGAACACTTAACAGAATTTTTTCCTATTCTGAAACTGTGCACAGTAAACAGAATTTGCTTCTTAACTGCGGCGACGCACAGTGAATGGAATATGTGACTTTGATATTTTACAGTTTGAACACTTAACAGAATTTTTTCCTATTCTGAAACTGTGCACAGTAAACAGAATTTGCTTCTTAACTGCGGCGACGAACAGTGAATGGAATATGTGACTTTGATATTTTACAGTTTGAAGACTTAACAGAATTTTTTCCTATTCTGAAACTGTGCACAGTAAACAGAATTTGCTTCTTAACTGCGGCGACGCACAGTGAATGGAATATGTGACTTTGATATTTTACAGTTTGAAGACTTAACAGAATGTTTTCCTATTCTGAAAATGTGCACAGTAAACAGAATTTGCTTCTTAACTGCGGCGACGCACAGTGAATGGAATATGTGACTTTGATATTTTACAGTTTGAACACTTAACAGAATTTTTTCCTATTCTGAAACTGTGCACAGTAAACAGAATTTGCTTCTTAACTGCGGCGACGCACAGTGAATGGAATATGTGACTTTGATATTTTACAGTTTGAAGACTTAACAGAATGTTTTCCTATTCTGAAACTTTGCACAGTAAACAGAATGTGCTGCTAATCTGCAACTTTGCACACTAAACAGAATGTGCTCTAATCTGCAACTTTGCACACTAAAAAGAATGTGCTGCTAATCTGCAACTTTGCACACTGAACAGAATGTGCTCTAATCTGCAACTTTGCACACTAAACAGAATGTGCTCTAATCTGCAACTTTGCACACTAAACAGAATATATGAATTTTTTTTTTTTTTTTTCCCCCCCCACACAAAATAAACTGCTGCCCCCACACACAGTAGTGCTAAAAAGGACTTTTGGGTCTTTTTTTTTTTCACAATTGCTTGTCTTCTCCCTACACTGACTTTCCCTTCCTATCCTCATCTCTCCCTGGCTAAGACTGAGCCGAACTCGCTGGTCAGGTGCTATACAGCACCCGATAACGGGTTCTGGCCAGCCAATCAGTGTAATGCCAGCAGCCAACATGGCTGCTGGCATTACACTGATGTCAGAGCCTCCCTGCACGTTTATTGGCTGCGCAGCAGCCGCGAAACGTGCGGGGAGGAGACCCGAACATGGCGGGCGAGCACATGCGGTACTCGTACGAGTACCGCCATGTGCTGAGCAGAGCGATGCTCGAGCCGAACCGAGCTTCGGCCGAGCATGCTCGCTCAACACTAATGTAGAACAATGGTATCAGAGAAAGCAGTCCTTGTGAGTAATCAGGATGCAATCATTACAAGTTTCAATTTCTGAAACATCTAGTTAAGGGATCATATGTATTCTGCAGAGATTAACAAGAGACTGAGAGGGCTGATATCACAAATCGACAGTTGGTAGCTACTGTTCTAAGCTGATACTAGTCCCTTAATTTCACACTGCCGACAAGGAGGTCCTCTAAAAATCGGAATCTCATAATGGCAAGATTAGGTAGGATCCGTTAGTATCACTTTTTTTGTATAAATACATATATTTGACACGTGACTGTGTCATCTTTACACCATGAATTTATTTTATAATTCATAGGTTTACAATATTTAAGAGGGAATCATTTTGCTTCATTTGTTAATCACATAGTATTTCATTTCAATTTTAGGAATTATTTACAAGAACAAGTCACACCTTGTATTAAATTCATGTATTTATTATTTTTCTCTCATATTTTTATACAATAATTTGGATCATTTATCTCTATTATAGAGAATATATAATGCAGAAAGACTAAGGGGATATTTCTCCCTTGATTTATCTGTCCAGAGAATTGAGTAATTTCTACCATTTCTTCACCTTTCCCATTCAGACTTCAAGGGATTGAATGATGTGGAGTATTCTTTGCAACACATTCTTCTTTCCTTTTTCATTGAAATCGTGAATGACTGAGTGGTGCGGAGTATTCCCCGCAATCCATTTTTTGCGCAATTTCTCTGATAAGACAATCTGATTGGCTAATTTACACTTTAAATAGCCTCTCTCCAGTGATCCTTACTGATAGCCTTTGAAAAAGTTGGTCGGGTTAAACAATTGTTAGATGTTTTTAATACGGTAGTCTCGTTAATGACATGTCGCTTTCAATAAAAAGAAAATAACTGTAATCTGAAGCTTACACTAAGTCTTCGACAGAAATTACCCTATATGGGCAGAGCTTTCATGCACACCATGCCATGACACAACTGTAATCATTTTAGCCTATATTTTCTATCCAGCCTATATTTTCTATCCAGCCTAACTAACTGATCCTATCTAATCTTGCCATTATGAGATTTCAATTTTTAGAGGACCTCCATTTCGGCAATGTGAAATTAAGGGACTAGATAGTATTAGTTATTATCAGCTTAGAACAGCAGCTACCCACTGTCGATTTGTGATATTAGCCCTCTCGGTCTCTTGTTATTCTCTCCAGAGTTTAATCACAGAATACATATGATCCCTTAACTGGATGTATCAGAAACTGAAACTTCTAATGACTGCAGCCTGATTACTCACAACAAGGACTGTTTTCTCTGCAGTGATTTTCTTTGTTCCACATCACTAAATACTGGTATCTTGATTTTTTAGGGACTATCACGTCCTATACACATTGTCATTTAAAGGAGCAGTAAACTTTATTTATGAAAACCTATATGTTGTAGAGTTTTCCCTGCTGAGTAAAACAAGGGTACTCCTACTACTGTCAGTTGTTTTATTCAAAAATTATAAAAGTTCAAATAATCAGAAAGTGAATTTACTGTGTGTTTTCTTCCTGAAAGTTCTAACTGACAGGAAGAGGAAATGACAGACAGTTTCTATCAGAGCCTGTGGAGAACTGTATGTCACTGACTTTCCTTTCCTTTAGAATGGGGCAACATTACTAATTAGAATTTGACCACAAGAGGGCACTGCTAATGTAAAAAGAAACACATGTTTAAATGGTAATAACTCTGTAGATATGCATCTCTCAGCTGTGGGAGTACACTTATTTTACTAAACATGAAAAGCCCTACAATATTTTTTTTCCATACAAAAATGTTTACTGCTCCTTTAAGATATAGTTATTGATATAGTAAAGCTGGAATATACATAGGAAAATATTTAATTTAATTGTTTTTTTAATTTATCTGTGGAATAAAAGTTACGTTTTAGTTACTTACTCCCAGTCAATACAACAAGTCATTTACTTTATTTTTAAATTAAAGGCTACAGATGGCTAGCCAAGCCGGTGATCTCAGATTGCTGCATAGAAGACTTGAAAGCAGGATCCTTGAATGGGGGTCAAAGGGGACCCTTTAGACCATTCAGAAATAAAACATCAGGATGCACTTCTAGTTCCAGAATGAACTCATCTTTATTGTGGAACAGGGGACATTTTTTATAGTAACTCAATACAATGAAACAATGGAAGTGTACACAGTTTATACAAAGGGACAAGGTGGTGAAATAATACAGTGGGCACAATAAGAGATAACCATGGAACAAAGGGACTGTACATAGAGAAAGCATCTTTACATAATTTAATCTTGCCACTCTGATTTTCAACTGATTTGAATTGGAGCGACAAGAGACATGCAACCAGCAGGACCTGGGTCATTGTTCTTTATAGGAGATTGAATTACCCGGGTCTGACATATAACTCAATCATGTTTCTCTGGCCACCCAAACAATGGGAACCGGAGGGACAGACTAGGTCCACAAGTGGCGACCAATCAGAAGAGTGCCTACCTGTCCAGCAACATAACCCACAGGCAACCATTAACATTATATCCTAAGCAGGGAGACACCTGCTGGTCGAACACAGAATTACCCACAGAGGCCTTCATGACATACTTTGCCACTGGAACACTAGGTGATCAATCAGAAGGCCACCTACCTACTACCATCTGGTAGGCAGCCAATCAGAAGGATGCCTACTTTATGACACGGATGGCAGGGAATTTGACCTGCCCAGCCTATTTTGTGGCTGCCCAGCTGCCAGGAGCTGGGACTTCCCATAGTGCCATCCAGTCTTTTATGATTTCTTTCCTGGCTCTTACAAGAACCCATAGTAATGGCCCAGGGTCTGTTACAGGATTAACGCTATGAATGCCATTGGGGTATACAGTGCTTTGCAATGCATTGCACTCATAGGGTTAATTTTTCTTATATCACACACATTTTTCCAGTTCTTTGGATACACTGATATGAGGATTAGGGCCCAATATCAATAGATCCACTGATCACTTTTAAGCTTTTTTTCCACTTCACTTCCAGAGTTGGTAGTTTAAAGCATGTGTTAGGGTGCAGGTTTTTGGCAATAAAGTAGTGTCACTTAATGCATGTTAATGCTCAACACATGAAACTGAATCACTCACAATATTTTACATTGCTTCAAATGAGTGCAAAATATAGCACCCAAAGTGTTTGTTTATTTTGCCTTCGGTAATTTTTCACAGCACAGGTAACTGTGTGCTTTATTTACTACCATTGGCTGTGTTTTTTTTTGTTTGTTTTTTTTACAAGGTTGCATTAAATTTAGCCCTGTATGTGTTAGTTGCTCATCAGCAAAATCTATGTTTTATGTTAAACACTGAATAAACCCAGGTACATAGATTACATTAGAAACACATGCATATGCCATTCTTGTTGGACCCTTTAGAATGCCCTTGAAATGCTTCTCATTGCATTTGAGACCTCTCCAGCATTCAAGAGGTTAAACACCCCAATTAAATTAATGTGCATTTTTATTTGTATCTATGGTGTAATGGTTTGCACCAGAATTTCACTACTTACTTATTACATCAGCCTCACTGATTTCACTCTTATGAATGAGCCTCAAACTGAAATATCTAGGGGAAATTGGTTAACTGCTGCTGGACTGAAAAATATGGAGTTCATCTGAAATCATATGACTTTCTAGTACTGCACTTCCTATAGGACTGCATTAATGGTTTGGGTACCAGATGATGCAATATGTTGGATACCTCTGACATGCACAGTGTTAAAGCTAACTCATTTAAAAACCAAGAATTTGAAATCACACAAACTGCAGGGTAGTGCTGGTTTCTTTGCAGCCAGGCAGAATTAAATTGTAATGAGTCTTACATCTGTATAGTAAATTATGAATTTATATTATGTGACCTTGGGTGGTTAGTTAGTAAAGGAAAGCAGAAATGCACTATATGAATCAAAAAGGCTCAGGGAAATCAATGGGGTATTTCTTTGACAAGAATCCCAGAACTGCATCTCTTTTGTGTTAATAGATAAGATCCGTAATTTAAAATGACATAGAATTGTACCTCATGTGTGAATGTTACGGTTATACATTTATAAACAACTAGAATTGTTTGTCACTATTTTTCTCAGAAAATGAATCATTTCCTGCTCATTGCTTTTTCTGTTGGGTCAGACAAAACAAGTAAAACGCTCATTCACATTGCAATGTAATCTCATTCTGGTAGTTCTTTATTCTAAATAAATGCTTTCTGATACTTCCACAAGAGGGAGCTCACTACTATCTAAAACTGAGTATAATCAGTTCCACACAATTGCAATCAGTGCAGATTGTCATGTATATGTCCAGTAAAAGGTCGGCGATTAAAGAAGCACTAACACCTCCTAATAATAATGCCTCCAATCTTAATCTGGGTACAAAACCCTAACGGCCACTATAAATAAATTCTGCTTAGATTAGTTCCCCAAAATTTAATTAGCATTAGATATCATATCTAGGGAGGCAGGCATGATTCTTTTTTGCCTGAGTCCAGGGATCCAAACTCCTCCCACTAACATCTTATTAGAAAGAAAATTAGCAATAGAAATATAATTGAAAGTATGATTGTTAATTTAATCCTTTGATTGACACAGGGGTTTCCAAGCAGGGCTGATTTCCCATTAGGCAGAGGAGCAACTACACAGAGTTCTGCATTTTGAGGGGTGCCTTGGCTCTGCAGGCCACACGCTCTTTCTGAATCGTGGTTGTGGCCAGAACAATCTCAATGTACTTGCACCAGTTTATATACCCCTTTACATGTTATTATTTAATACTATGGATTCCAGCAAGATCTCCAACACATTGCAAAGCAACAAGTTGGAGATCTCCCTATTAGCTAAGGAGTTAAATTTTTTTGTCCTTGCTTGTTAAGGTCAAGAGTATCAAGAGTATTTTATTTGCCATGACATAGTGGATGGGACTGGTGACGGGGCCTTGTGAGGACTGGGGGTGGGGCCATGGGTGGGGCTAAGAATACCCAGAGCTTCTTGCCTAGGGCCTTGGGATGTAAATGTGTTTCTAAACCATTGTAAAGCATTGCATTGGACATTTAAGAAATGTTTCAATGGTCAATTCTGTAAATGTAGTTTGAGAATTGAAATACATAATTACAAACACTAGTAAATAAGACCACTGTAAACAATGGAGGAAAAAAATGACATTCTCAATTCACCCTTTAGCAACTTAACACTTTGAATGCCCGAGGGGTATGCAAAGCATACCCCTCGGGCACTCAAAGGGTTAAAATTCTATAGTTTGAAGAATGTCTGTACAAATCAACAAAGCCAGAAAATCAAGTTCAGCATGATTTAACCCCTTAGTGATCGCCCGCACGTGCACGTGGCCGGCACTTAACGCCCGCCGAACATTTTTTTAAAATTTGTTTAAATGACTTCTGGAACGTACATGTACATCCTCTGTCCACCTGGGACATCCACTCGGGACGTACATGTACGTCCTCAGGCGGTAAGGGGTTGATCTTCTGTTAAGTGGTACACCCTATGGTCCTTATGTTCAAATGGATAACAACAAAAAATGTTGTATGAACGACAAAAATAAGTAATTATGTACATGATTGACATATTTTCTTTAGAGTACACGACAAAAAATTAGTAATGTCCGTTGTGTACGACACAACCCCAGAATTGCTGGGCAAAGTCGCGGGGAAAGGGCGTGGCTAAACTATTCTCCAATGTCGTATAGAGGAAAATAAAATTTGTCGTAACTAACGACAAAAATGTCTCTTACGTTAACAAAATAGTGGACGAAATGTGAAGTTCTGAATGTGAGAATTGTTGTTTTTAGTTAAGACATTTATGTCATTAGGTAAGACATTTTTGTTCTTAGGTAAGACATTTTTGTTTTTACATACAACATTTTCAGTCAGGACAAACAACATATTTCTGATCACAACCGACACTCTGAAAATATTAATGATCCCAACAACACTGTACTTTGAAAAGTCGTTACAAAGGACAAAGCTATTTCACTACTTCTTTGAACATATGGCCCTTAGAGACAATCAGGCATATGTAACAATTGGCTGAGCTGGATGGAATGATTGTTCATTTTGTGCTGAACAGCCTTGTTTCCATTTGCACTCATGTAACAATTAATTTATATGGAATATAGTGCACTTCACCTTTAGTTTCAAAGGTACGAGAAGTTCATTGGTCGCATTGTTTTGATACAGCACTAAATTAATTTTTCATTGCAAATATTTTGAATATGCCTGTGTCTTATTTTTTTATTGATTTGAACTTAGTCTAGCTGTGGGTCCTATGGTGTACCCCCAATTCATGGAAACCAGCCCATTTAGTATTCCACTTGTATTTATGCCCTACATTGTATATTTAATAAACTATGTAACTTACTGCTTATACAGTGGCACTATATAAATAAATATATACATAAGTACATACATATATACATATATCCAGCAGAATTTTAAGTGGAGGATGCAAATATAGGTACAAATTTAGAATTCTTGCATTTATTTGCAGCTTTGTGGTAACCCAAGGTGAGGCCCCCTTAAACAGGAGCTCCCTCACTTAACGCTAGGTATGCCCATGCATTAATATGCACTGCCTATATACATAATTTCATATATACATATTTATACATATATTTACATATTTGCATGCAGGGTTAGAAATGCTGATAACTTGTGGTATAAGTGCATCCGTTACTAGGTACTTTTCTGCAAACTCATTTCAAGCACATTTTGCACATAGGATTCCCATAAACTTTTAAGATTAAATAGGAACCCTGAATAAAAATGGCAAGGATTTGGTTCATTGGCACCCCACATCAGTATCCTTTTGAAATGTAGCACGCTTAAGAGCATGCAACATTTTAAGTAATTCACTATGTCGCCAGATTCCAAATGGTGACATGACAATCCCTCATGGCATGACAGCGCGAGATTGTCATGTCGCCTATTTAATTGCTGCATACACAAAAATATATAGATAGACAGTTAACTTGCTGCTGCCCATGCTCAATATAACATTAAAAACCTTTTACTGCACCAGCTTTTACAAATATTTTCTCCTCCACCACAGACCTGTTATCAGATTAACGTATTCAAGCTACAGATGTTGCAGTAAAAGGTTTTTAATGTTATATTGAGCATGGGCAGCTGCAAGATAACTGTCTATATATTTTTGTACTGACCAGCTTGAATTCTGTGTATGCGGCAATTAAATAGGCAACATGACAATCTTGCGCTGTCATGCAGTGTGAGATTGTCATGCTGACATTTTGATCCTGGCAACCTGGTGAATTACTTAAAAGGTTGCATGCTCTTTTGCGAGCAACATTTCAAAAGTGAACCCTCTACATCTGTGAGCAGTGCTTGTTTTTGTCCCATTTTAATGATATGTACATTTGTTACATACCTGCCTACATATTTTTTTTAATGAAATTATTTTACGAGGCATTTGGTGTTATGAAAAAAAACAAAAAGCCTTCATCATTTACTGGTTCAAATTGCAGCTTGTGAGATTCAAGGCTACCTGTCTGTGCCTTGTGTGTCTCACACAGCAGCAAGCACTCATAGTTGAGAAGGTTGTGAGGTGATGTGAACTTAGTGAGTCTGTTCCTTCCCTGTGCTTTGCGACAGCTATATCAATCATTGTCTCTTCTATACCTAAGCAGAGAGCCTTGGACAAAGAACTATATTCACAAAGCAGAAATCCATGACATTTAAAAAAGTCAGCTCTTGTTGGGATACAGGACAGGCTTCGAAAAACTGGAACTATCCCAGAAAATCCAGACATATGAGAGACCTATTTACATTGGAGACCAAGCATTTTAAAATAATCATGATTAGTATTTTCATGCTTGCCACTCAAGGCCCAGTATTAATTTACTCTGAGCTCTTTGGGGCAAGAACTGTTTGCTTTATCCTTAGAGTGCCAGAGGGGTATGCAACACATTGCTTTGCAATGTGTTGTATACCCCTCTGACACTCAAAGATTTAATGAGAATGCTTCAAAGACACTGCAATCATCCCCATGTATACTGTAATATGCAATATATGTTCTCTGTAACTTTATTTTATTGAATGGCTCATGGTATCATAGTATCCACTTTACAAATTAAAGGAACACTAACTAAAAATGAACAGGCATTATATGCACATAAATACACTATATTTCATGGTATATCTATATTGGGCTAAAATCTAATCTTACATATGATGATCCAAGATTATCTGTGAAAAGGCTGAGATAAGAGTACACCGTTTATGAACACAAGAATAGTATTCACAAATCACAATAAACTGATTCTTTTATCTCGCAATACAAACAGTAAAAGCAACATGTTTATGTATATGTATAGTGCTATATCTGTAAAATACTTACAAATGTTTGCATTGAGCTTGACCATAAAAAATTGTAAGTAATTTTCATAGTAAAACATTCACTCTAACTAAAATAGATTTACCCTTGTACATTAATAGTTTCTTTTGGTCAATTACTAAGCCATTATTTAATATCTATTTACTACATAATTAAATCATAAAACACTTTAATTGCTGTCCATCCTTATCAATAGCACGTAGGTGCAATTGCTTGTATGTCTTGGATTTGCAATGTGTTTTATTCATTTATTTGTGTGATTAACTCAGCACAGACTGATCAATAAGCTTTCTACAAAGAGGTACCTCAGAACATAGTAGTATATGTCTGATAGCGATAGTGTAACCTATGTGTATATACCTCTATTTGATTGCTTTACAGTTCATACCTTTACTTACTGAGGCTATTGTACTAAGAGCTGGAACAATTCTGGAGCAAACCAACTGCACTGTAGGGGTTCAAAAACATTTCTGCATATTCCCATTATTATAAAAGGGGTTTTAAACACTTTGAGTGCCAGAGAGGTATCCATCTCAATGACATTCAGAGGGTTAATCCATGAAATTGCTGGCTTCCAGGTCCTTGCTTTGCAATGTGTTAGATACCTCTGTAACATTCAAGGGAATAGTTAACCCTCTGAGTGCCAGAGGGACATTCAACACATTGAAGTTGTTAACATTCCCATTTAAATCAAAGGGCATTTTTAATTTTTTTAGGTGTCTCCTATAATGCCATTGGTTTGCCCCAGAACTCCTCCATTTTTTTAACATATTGCCCTAAATGTTTGCTTTTTTATATACCCATTCAGACATCCAGTAGAGTGTTGGTATTTCATGTTCAACAGTGGTTAAGGGACAAATTTTGCAGCTGTAAAAGCCGAGTGGGAAGAATAAAGCTTTTTTTTATTGACTAACAAGGCAATATAGTTGCATATGTTGGCACATAGAAAAATCAGTGGTACATGGCATAAGTTGGCAATGTACGTTCAAGGCACATTTTTGCATGCATTGCCTCCATTGACAACAGGGCCTAGAATGCATTGGATTAAATAAGTGCTGTCAATGGTTTTATCCAAAATATACTCTCTGAAGTGATTATGTATGTATATAAAACCCTAGATAAAGTTATCAGCTATAATGTAATATAAGCCCAGGTTTCTTATAAATGTTTTCATGTTAATTAAACTTGGTGAAGTGAGAAATTAGAGGAAATTTACAAAACCCCATTTTGGGATGTCAAACCTGAAGTATATAGAGAAAAGTAGGAAATGAGATACAATATTTCACTCATCCTCTATTTCGTGCACAAAGAATCAATCTATCCTTTAATTTAGCTTGGCCATTTCTTTTGATACAGCTATTCAAGTTGACTATTGGTCAGTTTGCATACCTTTAAAAAGGAATGTCAAGTATGGTAATACATTTTTCACATTTCAGGAATGGGACAATCCATAAATATATAATACATTTTCTCTATCAACAAATGTTTTTAATCTGGTGGCTTGATAATAGGTAAGGGCCATTTAAAGCATATGGCTATATAATAAATATGTTGCTTTTTTTCTTCTTCTTTTCTCACAAATAGCAAGTTACAGTAGTTTAGTTTATATTTTAAATATTTCAGTTGTCACCAGTAGGTAAGAAATGGTTTCACAGTGAAGTTCATATCTTCTTCTGGTAGCTTCAGTATTCTTTACAAGCAATGACAGAAATCTTTGAAGCACTACCTTAGACTAACATCCCACAATTAAAAAAATGCACTGGCATGATTATACGTATTGGATGCTTGATAGTTCTATAATCCAGGGCAGTGATTCTCAGCTGCAGTCCTCGGGGCACACCAACAGGTCATGTTTTCAAGATATTCCTAATTAATCACAGGTGAATCAGTCACAATGACTGAGCCAATAATTACTCACCTGTGATTAAGCAGGAATAACCTGAAAACCTGCACTGCTGGTGTGCCCCAAGCATTAACGTTGAGAATCCAGTGAGTTAAATATAATCCTTTTACTACCATGAATGAAGACTTCAACTCAAAATGTGAGATATATATTTATTATTTTTCATCTAAACCTAGAATTATAAATTAATAATAACTGTCAATTATCGTAACCCAGAAAAATAGCAGTTTAACAAGAATAAACTACAGCATGCTCATGAAGACCTTAGCTGTCTCTGATCATAAATATACAGCCATTAGAGCATACAGAGTATTATACACAGTACTAATTCATGAACACGATATATACAATCATGGCAATGAACATGTTTCAATATAAATAACTAGTTGAACAGCCCGTGTACACTGGCCACAGTGCCAGGCAGCAACGGCCTTGGTGTAGTCATGCACAGTACAGACTGCCCGCACCGTGGCTGATAATAGAGCGGGGAGCTCCGAATTAACACTGTAGTCCCCTCTCTGCGCACCTTCGGTGCACAGAGAGGACTACAGTCTGAATTCAAAGCACACCACTCCGTTATCAGCAGCAGTGCGGGCAGTCTGTACTGCGCATGACTGCAGTGCACGCAGCCATCTGTACTGCGCATGAGAGCTTCTGACAAACATACATTAGCGAATTATTATATAGGATAAGTGGACAAAATGTCTCACTTTCAGATTTAAAGAACCTTCACTCAAGTCAACAACATCTAGAATGCAGTACTGCACTGGAGTCCTTTCATGTACCACATGGTTTCATTATATTGGAGATCTTTGAGGTTCCAGTTTTCTGGAAACCAAGCCAGCCAACCAATGTATTGTACCTGCTTCAGCCTCAGAATGTTCATTTAGAGACATCTACAGTATTTGGAATAAGATGGAGACTATCAATAAACATAAATTAAAACTAGAGGTATTCCAGTCTAACAATGGGCTGAATCACATATCAGGTGACTAATATTATCACTGTATTTACTTCAATGATTCAGTAATTCCTCTCTGATTCTTAATAATAATAAAACTAGTAAAGAAGCTGCCACCTGCAGGAGAATGCAGACCATTGTTCAGTGTGTTGGCTGGAACAATGAAAGTATGTATACTTTATCATGTTCACCCCCCACTCCAGGTTAAAAACTAAGCCACCGTTTTCCATGATGAGTTTCACTTTGAGAAACAGATGACACAAAGAAATCACTGAGACTGGTGTACTAAGGATAACTGGACCAATTCTAAAGCAAACCAAATGGAGACACATAATAATTCTCCATAACTGATTGATTTGAATGCCCCTAGAATGCTAGAGAGGTATCTAACACATTATGAAGCAATGGATTTGATACTTCTAACACTCATGGGGTTTAAAACCCATTAAATCCATTGGTGATTTTTATTTGTCCCCGTGGAGAAGTTGGTTTGCCCCAAAATCGAGGAGTTCTTCATAGGACATCAGCCTTTGTAATGCTCTGTGAAGAATTCCCCTTATGTTCAACATGTGTAAAAGGTTGGCTGCTTTCTTATTTAAAGCTCATATGCTAATGCAATATGTTGCAATTCAATACATATTGCATTTGGAATTGCTAAGTAAGAATCACTTATTTTAAACATACATTAAAAGCTCAATAATGCTTAAAAACAAATGCATAGATGTAAAACTTCCATCACCTTCACACAGCACTTACTTTCCTAATATGCATTGGATAAAGGATATTTCCACATTCGTAGTAATATATATATATATATATATATATTTTTTTTTTTTTTTTTATTAAACAAAGATAAAAAAGCTGAAGCTGCAGACATTGTCATTCCACTGCAGGATGAAGGCCTCCTCAGTAAGCTGAGGGTATGGACCATAATCTGCCATGCTGATCCAGTGTAGGTTGGTAGATATGTGACCTTGCTGGGGACTAGAACCTGCGACCTTGCAGTTTCTGAGCCAATTCCCCACAGATGGTGCAAATATATATATATATATATATATATATATATATATATATATATATATATATATATATATACTCAGCCTGGGATGATCCAAAGACCAAGAGACACAACACTCCAAGGAAGCAGGTGTAATGAAAAGAAGTTTTTTTAATCCAAGCTAATTGTTTTCGGTCTGAAATGGGCCTTCTTCAGGGTGAACTGTTTGTATATATTTATGGAAGAAGGACTGAACTACTTCATAATGCAGTGTATATACAGCTGTTATTCAAAGAATTAAAGGAGAACTAACACCTCTTATTAATACTCTCCAACTTACCTTACCATGGGCAAAAGATCCTAATTGCCCCCATGAATTTTCCCTTTTTGCTTTTGTTCAAGAAATAACAATTTAAAACAGTCCTGGAGGCCATGTCCACGGAGGCAGACATAAAAGTTGCTGGCAGTTTTTGCACACTGAAGCAGGCAGCATTAAAGAGGAGGGGGCAAACAATACAATGCAGAGCAATGCGTTATATACCCCTCTGGTCCTTAAAATGCTAAGTTTATCATGAGCAGTGAGCAGAGTTTAACCCCTTAAAATCTGTGTGCTTTTCTATGACCGTTACACGGTTGTCCCTTAAGGACCGATGACAGTCATAGCAGGTCATGTATATTTTACTTACAGTGCTTCTCCGTGAGCACTGTAAGTAAAAACTGGGACTGAAATTGACCGCTCCAAGACTGGAATGGTCTCTCGCAGTCCCCAGTGCGGTGCACCAGTACGCATAACAGGTCACGTGTACGGCACGTCGGAAACACCAAAGTGGTTCTTAAGGAAAGGTTACTTCCCAGGACCCTGGACATTAAGGGGTTAAGGTCTTATGGTCCTGTAAGCAGCTGATCAAACCCAACAGGGCAATTAACACAATGTGTTGAAGTTTTAACTGCTGCACGGGCCAGCTTTACCTAAAGGGAAATCTGACACTAGGTAGAAATAGTACTGTGAATCAGAAGGGTCATGCACTAATCAAAGAGCAGTCTACTCTGACTGAAATTTCTAATTGAACCTTCTGAAATAAATACCTGCTGGCAGCAGGGGAAAATTATACACTTCTGTTATATTAAAGCCACTTGTTTTTAAGCATTATTGTTCATGTACAACACACCAGTCTAACTACATATCTATAAGCAATAAAGATTTATTAACATCCTATATGACATAAGATGATAATAAGAAAATGAAAGCTAACATTTCAGCTTCTATCTAGAACAAGAATACTGAGAATCATGTTTGCAACACAAGATAATATGTATCAAGATTTTGGGATAGTCACTGTTACATTAAATTGATGATATCAGAATCTTGTATTTTATGCTCAAGTATAGATGATCCTGCAGGGGTAGTCTTCACGACATTATTAACATTACAGGTTTTTTTGTCTTTCCAAAGAGATAAAGACAATTTTGATTTTTTTCCAAAAAGATATATAAACAGATGGATAGCAAAAATGCTTAAAACTAGTCTGGCCAGCAGGGTACAAAAAGTTCCCAAGCCTCTGGCACTGAAATGGTTAAAAATGGGTGCTTTAAAATGTAACATCAAAACAAGTCATATGTTAAAGTAAAAAGGTTGCATAAACTCCAGTTTTATTACACAGATTACAGTGTAAAGAAAGGGGGGGCACTTAGGGTCAAACCAACTGTACCATAGGGGTGAAAAAAAAACTCTTAAATACCCAGGGATTTAAATGGGGTATTAACCCCTGGTTACTGGAGTGGTCTATAACACAGTGCAAAACCATGCATTGGAAAACTGTACCATAGGGGTGAAAAAAAGAACTCTTAAATTCCCAGGGATTTAAATGAGGCAATTAACCCCTGATTACTAGAGTGGTCTATAACACAGTGCAAAACCATACATTGGAAAACTCTCTAGCATTGAAGGGGTTAAATGTCTGATCCAATGGGAATGGAAAATTCTACCTGGGGTGCAGTTGTGTTGCCCTCTGATTGTCTCCATTTTTATTTTGTATATAAGGCCCAAAATGTCAGTATAAAAATGTTTCTTGTTATGTTATTTTCTGATGTTTATAATGCTATAACATTTTCATGAAATTATGCTTCAGAACATTTCGGTATACAAAAGTGATGCTAATATTTACTTTCAATTTAGATCAGACTTCCACAGCCATTTTTTATACATAAGGCCCATAGAGGCTGATTTAGACCTGGATTGATACTGTAACTTTATTACTAGTTTTTAACTACAAATTTCACAGACTTTAGTTGGAATCTGCATGATAAAACCAGTAAATTCGCCTATCACCTGCAGTGTAATTTAGGCCTAAATAAGAAGAACCGGAACAATGATATAGCAAACCAAATGTACTGGGGTTGCAGTGGGTTTGCCCAGGAATTGCTCTGGTTTTTATTCAATCAGCCTTAGTGAGGAACTGCATATTGTATTGGAATTTCGTTCACTCACAGTTTCCTTTTTACCTGTTTGTTTAATCATTTAGCTGTTAAAGGAACAATGACATTTAAAATTAACTGGGGTTATATAAATATGTGGTACTCCATGCTAGCATCTGTAAAAAATCATTTGTCTGTCTCCTGAGACCCAAAATCTTAGTCTTACACATGCTCCATGGGGGCAGCCATTCCTGCCTTTTGTAGGGATCCTTGGCTACATATTAATATTGACAGGTTGTCTGATAAATGATTGTGCCTGAGATAAGGAAACACCCTTTCTGAATGCAAGGGTTGTGGTTACTAATCTCAATACTTCAACTGCCTGAGCTCTTGTCTCTCATTACAAACTACTCAAACAAAATCAGTTACATGGTGTCTGAGTAGGTCTAAACATGCAAGAAAAAAGCAAGTTTAGTAAGTATTATAGTTTAGGGATCTAACAGAGAATAAATAATTCTTACATATGCTAGCTGGAATCCAATGATATTCCTTAAGGACTAACGATGTGCCGGGACCCTCACAGAGGTTTTTCACTTAAGGATGAGTGACGGTACTGGTACGTCATGGAATTCATTAAAAAATGCCCTGTGGTATGTAACTGCCAGCAGCATGCTGGTCATTAAGTGGTTAAAGATATGACAAACAATTTAATTTTAGGTGTTAGTGTTTGTTTAAGTGGCATGGGTACTTGGCCTAGCTATAACAAATCAGCTTCATCATTAGAAAAGCCATTGGAGAAATATTGTTTGATCTTGATACATATAGTGACATTATCCAAATCAAAGAGTGATTGAGATGAATGTTGGAAATGTAAGGAAAAAAACAACAAAAAGAACACAGGTACCTGAACAGCTCATGCAAAACAGAGATTGTTTCTAATAGCTAGAAACAAGATGCAACATTACCTTTTTATTACTTGGTGTCTTTCGCTTACCTTTTTGACATCCCTGACCAAATGATATAAGGTATTTGAAGGCCCGTGTCTCTAAAAGAAGACAAAAAAAAAAAATCAAAAAGTTGATATAAACGTTTACAAGACTTTACCAACTGAATAGAATTAAATAATGTTAAAAAAAACTCATTGGGGGAGATTCACTAAATGGTGATAAAGAAGTGATACAGTGGAGACGATTTATTACTTCTCCAGTCCCTATGTTCTTCTGTGGAGCCTATTCACTAAGATCTCCAAAGCTGAAGAAATCTTAGTGCATAGGCTGTATAGAATAACATAGGAACTGGAGAAGTGATAAACTGGAGAAGTCATCGCCACTTTATCACTTCTTTATCACTACTTAGTTAATCTCTCCCAATGTCACCATAAAAGCTTCTTATTTCTAGACCCTGAGATGTGGAGAAGTTAGTCTCCTGCCATATAGTCAATCAATTTTTGAGATAGGGCCTTTTCACATCATATCATTCCTGAAATGACATCCTGATCTTTACAAGCTGCTTCTGACCAGTTGTGTGCTTCTTACCTCTCTCTTTCCCTTCTCTTTCACCACCCCTTCCATTCCCTTCCTCTCCTTTTTCCCCCCTCTGTTTTAGATACTCACCCTGTTACTTCCATGGTGTCATCCTTAAAGGGATAGTAACACTTCGTTTTAACTTTATTTTATTTTGTAGGCATTAAAAAAACATGAAGAATGATATAAGTCTTATAGCTCAAACCTTTATGGTTTATGAGATATTCACAAGCAAAGTTCCCCTCCCCGCCCCTTTTACCTAGTGTAAGCCATCTCTTCTCAGATGTGAGTCTGGTTGTATGACAGTACAGATAACAGAAGGGGACAATTTTCTTTGTATGAAAACAATGAAAGCCCTTCCCCCCTTGATAAGTTTTTCAGCTTTTTCCATTATCTTAATTGAAGATTGTCCCTCTCTGCAGTCTACCTGGGTATCTCCCTTCTGATTTGGTTGAACAGGGGGGGGATACTTTGTTTGTGAATATCTCTTAAACCATAAAGGTTTCAGAGATAAGACTTATATCATTCTTCATGTTTTTTTAATGCCTACAAAATAAAATAAAGTTAAAATGAAGTATTACTATCCCTTTAAATGAATTATAATGTAAAAACAATGTCCCCTCCAATATTCTTCCCACTTTGCTCATGATTAATATGTTATGCTTATTATGTTCAGCCGACATAATAGGTTGAACTAGTTGAACAGGCTGTGTACACGGGCCACATTGCCAGGCAGCAATGGCCACAGTGCAGTCATGCTCAGTACAGAGTGCCCGGGCCGCTACTGATAACGGAGCAGGGTGCTTCACTTCAGTGCGCAGAGAGGACTACGGTCTGAATTCAGAGTGCCCCGCTCCATTATCAGCCATGGCGTGGGCAGTCTGTACTGCGTATAACATCTTCTGACAAACATACATTCGCGAATTATTATATAGGATTACAGACAGCCCTCATTGTACCTGTACAGTCCTCCCTTCAATTATTTAAATTACTTTCTCACTAGCTCTATGATTTGTATTAATATGTTTTTCATGTTTCCTTATTCTTATCTGATTCTAATTGTTTATGAGATTTATATTACTTGTAAACTTGTTTGAAACTCAATAAAGTATTTTAAAAAACTAATTTAATGCTAGAGACATTTACAACACATTGAGGAGCAATGCGATGAAGACGTCTCTAGCATACAAGGGTTTAAGTGAAATGACTATATTTAACCTATTTTTATGTCACAATAACCAGAGAAGTATATTTATTTATATCATGTTTATGTCTCAATAACCCCCATCGACATGGATGAGGAATGTATATTCTGTTTAACTGCATTTCTTTTTAACCTGTTGACTGCCAGAGGAGTACAAAACACATTGCTTTGGAACTCAATTGCTTCTCCAGGAAACCTCTACTTACATTTTCTCACCCTTCTTCTTTAAAGTAACCTTACCAATGTCAATATTTGCTCTTGTTCCTATTATATAGAATTGCTTATTATTTTGTACCATCAATCTGTAGTATAGGTAAACTCAGGATTTTAAGAAAGATTAAAAAAAAAGAATGTACGCAATAACAGCTTGCATATCTCCTTCAGTTATTGTTGAAGTGCATCATCATGGGCTTGTAGTCCAACAAAATCTGGAGGTTTGCCTGAGAATAACTGGAGTTGTAGTCCAATAACAACTGCATGAGTATCTTGCACAGGTTGCTTACCCCTGGAAATATCAAGCATTTGACATTACTGTAATGCTAAAGACTTGTCTCTCAGATATAATAGTGCAGTGGTGGTTCCCGGGCAACTGAAAACCACCTCTCAGTTTGCCTTCGTTCAGACCTGTCAGGGGTGTATAACATAGTGCTTTACAATGCTTTGCATACAGCTCTGGGGTTAATTTAAACATTCCCACTGTTAGTTTAAGTACTTTAATTTCAAAAGGAATGCAGTTCCTTTAATCCCTTTTTACCTTTTACCACAAAATGTTAACCCATTTGCTCTGGTGGGTCCAACAGATGGGGCAAGTGGTAACACACTGTGATTAATTCATTTTTAGATATCTTTGGGCTACATATGTGTCATGGAAGGATCACAATTTTCACTATTTGTAAGAAAAATGTCTCTATTGTTTTGACATTTTAGCTTCTCTAGTTGTATCCATTTACCCACAGCACAGTGCAATTGGAAGTATTTGTCATATATGGCCCTTAAGGTGAAATTGATTGCTCATCCCTGCAGTTTGATATATGTGTAAACTACAGGCCTTGATGGAACTAGGATAAAGCACTGCAGTGTGCTATCATTCACATAACACAATATTTTTCTCTTATATTCTCTCAAATATGAATTTTCTGGACATTTAAACTATTCAATGATCATGATGTTTTGGGGTTTGTATATGGACTGTTGGGGTTTTATATTAGTGCTCAAAAGCATGTCATAGCAAATATTTGCCATGATAGCCATTAGATCAGGGTTGGATAACCTGAGGCCCTCCAGCAGTTCAGGACTAAAATTCCTATCATCCCTTTGCCAGTGGCTGGTTCAGTACTATTGACCCTGCATTAGATACTTGCGTTGGATTTCTGGTAGACAATTTAAATACCAATTTATATGTTGATATTATATTCAGTTTATATACTGCTTTGGCCTTTCTATATTCTAATTTATTTACCACTTTACTGGCCAGTTGAATTGATGCCAGTACCGTGCAATGATTTTGTGTGTTTGTATTTCATTTTTTCTGCACCAAGAGTAATCTCCAAATTGGCTTGTCATTCAGTGATTGCCCAGCTAGTAATGAATAGTATTATGTCTGTGCTCCAAGAATAAAAATATAAACGAGTTACCAATCACACTAGGCATGTATTAGTGCATGAATGATATATTATGGGAAAACAAACCATACAAACTGACATACCGTATTATATAATTCCTCAAGTCTTGAGATGGTAAGAAACCGATGCATGCTTACTCCATTTTCTATAAGCAATTTCACAAAATCCACTCTGTCCAGCACTAAGGCATCCAGCATTGCTTGCTCCAGAGAACCCACCTACAGATAAATGGAAGATCCAAAAAGAAAATTAAAAATCACAAAGTACTGTAAAAATGTCAAGTTCAAATGATGAAAATATGAAATAAGATTTTAAAACCCAAGGCGGCTAACAGCTCATAAACTGAAGGTGACAGTGAAAGGAAGGTATGGGTCATGGCTCCACATACGAGACAGAATGTCCCCTGTTCACAAGAGAAAACAGGAGCAGTTCTGGGGCAAACCAACTGTACCATGGGGGAAAGTAAATATTCCAAATTATGTAAATAGTTTTTAACCTCTTTAATACCAGCAAAGTTTCCAACACATTACAATGCTATGTGTTGGAGACCTCTCTAGCACATTTACATTAAGGAATATGTAGAGAAGGTTTATTTGTTCAGTAAGACACAAGTGGTTCACCCCAGAATTGATCCTCTTTTCTTCTGTGTATATAGCCTTAACCAGGAAATGAATATTTTCCAAGATGAATAAAGTTTTTTGTTCTTTAATCGGATTTATGAGAGCAACAAAAAGAAACAAAAATAAAAAGGGCATTCTAATCATTTAATTGCGTGGAAGTGATACCTCCAAATCATCATGAAGCAATGCACTGCAGATGTCTCAAGGGGTTAAGAGAATCAGGAACTCAAAATACAAATCCTTGCATTCGTCTTTCAAATTATTTCAGATCACTTAGATTGGCAACAGGGTGATACCATTCCAATCAAAATTAATCTATGTTAAATGTTCTTCTAATTTTTCTAAGATTTGGCAGAAATGATAGACATTATTTTTGACTGTTACAATAAATGATTGGACCATTGACTTTGTTACATCTTCATTTAGTCTTTACCGATATATAGTCTAATATTTTCCTGTAAATACTGAGCAGAAACGATTATTATTATTATAGTCTGCTATCTTCATATTTCCATGTATATACGTACACATTTCTGTCTTTTATGGTATTCTGCCTCCTTTACTTTCTCTCCTTTCACTAATATACCTAAAGAAATATTTGTCACCCTTTATAACAGACTGGGCTTTTTTCTCTTCCATTTAAGAACCGGCACATCATATAATGGGGGAGATTCACTAAGCGGTGATAAAGACGTGATAAATTGGAGATGACTTTTCTAGTTTATCACTTCTCAAGTTCCTGTGTTAGTCTATAAAGCGTATGCACTAAGATCTCTAAAGAAAGCTTAGTGCATAGGCTCCATGGAATAACATAGGAATTGAAGAAGTAATAAACTGGGGAAGTCATCTTCACTTTATCACATCTTTATCATTGCTTAGTGAATCTCCCCCAGTATGTTTAGCCTAACTCTGCTTAACTTTGTAAACGTCTCTCTCTTTCAAATACCAAATGATTGTCATTCTAGTCCAACAAAAGCAAGGCATTGCCCACCCCCTGATGCACAGTGTATTCTCCTTGTGTGTACTATACCGGCCACTGTTGTCCATAAATAAAAATTTGGCTTCGAGCGATATCCACTCTGTTCCAGGCCAATGCAAGGCTCAGCTGATCTGGAGCAGAGGCGTTGGCACCTGCCAATAAAGATGATGGACATGAAACACCAAAAGTGCCTTAACATTTATGCAGTATGCATTTGGTTTTATCTCCTGTGTTTGAATCCAGCCCTAAGACAATTTCTTCATAATATATTCTCTGACTTATGAACAGTATAAGCCTGATACACTCAGTGGAACAGGAGCAATTCTGAGGCAAACCATCTGCAACATAGGGTAAAAGTAGACATTCCTATTGATTGAACTGGGGTTTTTAACCCAGTGGATGCTACAAACCAATGCACTGGAGACCTCTCTAGTACTCTGGTGGTTAAAAGAACCATTTCAATCAATAGAAATCTTGAGACATTGTTTGCTCCCTCTGGTGCAGTTAGTTTTCTCCATAATTGTTCCAGCCTCAATTTGTTAGCTGCAGTGAGTTACACTCGACCCAGTATTAGCTTCACTATGTAAAATATATAATGATAAAGAATTTATTGTGATCACGCAACAGAGGTTTTCCTTTTGGATTCTTTTCAGTGTATTGGAAACATCTCTAGCATTCAAGCATTTAATTGCTTATATCTAACCAGTATATATTGTCAACAGTGACATCTGGCAAGTAGTTGAAGTTTTACAGTAACGTCATATTTGTAGGCATTATCACAGCTTTCCTCACTCCAAGACATTTAGATTCTCATTAAAATAGCATGGTAGATAGGTCCTATTTTGCAGTAATTCTGGAGCAAACCACCCATTAGTATGAGCTGGCCAATTGTTACATATATTATTTGTCTGTACTATACTGTTTGAAATGAAGAACTAGACAAAGCATACAATTTTTAAAAGAAAATAAGCCACCACATCACTTGTCTTTTTATCATTTGCCTGGTTACAGAAGATGGCGCTAACAGAAAAAATAGGCATTTTTTTTTTACATTTCCAGCCCTTCAATCCTTTGAGTTCCAGAAGGGTAGCCAATGCATTTGATACAATGTGTTAGCTACCCCTCTGGGACTCAAAGAGTTAAAGGTATTCAAATGTTTGAAAACTATGGCATTTCTTACAGTATTCATTAGCAACTGCTCTTCTGAGAAACACCACATCAACTTCAATGTCTAATTTTTCATATTTTTACAAATTTGAATAGCCTTTTTAAAATGTTTATAACAACTAGAGCATTGAAGAAAAGCTAGACAAATCATACTATTTTGGAAAGGAAATAACCTATAACATGAAATGAGGGCTCATTTGACTTTCTGCTCTTAGCAGAAGTCTGCCCAAATATTTCCAATATTTCTAAACAAACTAAATTCCGTATCTAACACAAAAAGACAAATGAGATCTCGCAATAATCTTACTCACAAAAATAATAGATATTATTTGTGATTTACATGTGTGTTCTGGCCTGCTTTATAAATCCATAGCTGTCAAAATCCTGTGCAGGATCACTAACTCATCCTGCAAAATGTATACTTCTCTTTGGAAATCTGTAGTTGTTAGCTATTTGATAAAATAATAACTCTTAAAGTAACAGCCCAAGATGATTCTGAAGTATACGTTCTTTCATCAAGATCTCAATTAATAGTTCAGAAACACGTTGAGCTGTTACTTTAAGAGTTATTATTTTAACAAATCAAGCTTCATAACTTTTATCAACCACTGATTTATTATTTCTATTTTAAATTATAACTTATTTGTCTGCAATAACTAACAATTACAGATTTCTAGAGAGCATTATACCTTTGTAGGACGGGTTAATGATCCATGTGATTTTGCTCTCTATGGATTTACAAACCCGGGCAGAACACACATGTAAGTCACATATAATATCTATTCATTTTATGCAGAAGATTATTGTTAGATTTCTATGCACCCCCTTTTGTCTTTTTGGGTTTGCTGTCATTTGAGGGATTGAGAAGACCAATTTCTAATTCTCTTTAACTGGGGAACAGCAGAGTGAAGAATATTCACAGAGTGGAGTCTGTGAGAATCCTCCACCTGTCCTTCTGTCTCTTGTTAACTGACTTTGAAATTGTGAGTACACTGATGCTAAGGTAGAGGATAAGATCAATGTTTATGCATGTTGCACTATGAAAGTCCTTCATCTCTACCTTTTCCTCTATTACAAGGATTATTACTTGTGATTACAGTGCACTTTTCCCATTTGCTTTGCAGTGGTATTTGACTAAGCCCCAATCCCAGTTCTTGGTTAAGTTTTTGCATTAAATATATCAGTGGAAGTATCTTGCTACATACACAACTACACAGTAAGATGGTTTCCTTGAAAGTTTTCCATTTCAAGATATATCACATATTAGCTGCCATTGACAATATTATAAAGATGCATATTCCAAAGCCTTCCAGTTTTATACTCACTAATAGCTTTATTCTGCTCATGCAAATACTTTAGCATGTACAATGTGTAATTTTCAGTTTGCGGTGGTGTAGGATGTAAAACTTTTGTATGGAATATTTTGTTATATGGCTTTGTTGCTGCCTGCTGTTGGGAGTGAAGCCTAGTGAGCAGTAACAGTCATATAGCCTCTACTCTGGCCACTTGCAGAGTAAAATTTATACATTTATTCACTAGAGTCACTCAGTTAACCAGTAAAGGTATAAGTTTTACTCTACTACTCTCCAGCTTTTTTATATGGCTAACACAGTACCATGCTTTTACCCACTATGGCCACTTGTCACATATTTATCAGATGAATATTATTATCGTATCAGGTTTCTAGGCCTTTTCCCACCACACTAACCTCCTGTTTGTACAATTTTGGCCTAGCCATCCTTAAAAAATAACTGCAGCTTGGGATATACCAGAAGGGGTGCAACACACGACATCATAATAAAGATACAAGACAACATGACATACTCCTCTTTTTTTACATTTGAAGGACAGCAGCAAGAGCAATAGGTGTTATTGCAAATGAAGGAGATCTTGGCACACTCTCTGACACATCTTACATACTTTACTATGTGCCCCAGTGTACTGGGAACTATTTTGAGTGCTTCTGCTGCTTCTGTTCATGGCACCTTTGACATATTGATGGTGGGTCTCTCAATCAATCCTTTGGTTGTGCTTCAGGTAGGATCTCAATGAGGGTGTGCTCAGGTGTGATCCTGCTCTCACTCAAACTTATTTGTATCTGAAGAAGAGGATGTTGAAGGGATACATTGTAGAGCAACATCATCATCATCATCAGAAATTAGGTCATCCTCAGCATCACCTGCTGCTTCTTCCCCACTTCTTTTATATTACTTTAGGCTTTTGAAGTCTCAGACAATTTACTTTTACTTTTCCCTGTATAGGATATTCAGAACGCTCACTACTACTTTTAGGACAGGTGTTGTACTTGTTTGTCTCACTGTCAGAAGCAGCAGTTGGTTGAACCTCTACACCTTCTTCCATTATGCCATCAACACTAGAACGTGACTCATCATTTTCAGTGTTTTATATGATTTATTAATGCTGCTGGTTGAGGTGAATTTTTTTTGTCATTTTCACAAAGAGCTTCCTCATCAGGAGGAGAATGATCATCATCATCATTTATTGCACATGCTGCAGCAACCATGACTGCAATCAGTTTTTGGACTAACACTTTACTAACACATCCCTGCACTGTTCCTACTGCTTTCCCCCTACCAATGCCTTTAGTATGTTTGCTGTACATTATCAAAGTAGTGTGGATTTTAACAGTAACAAACAGAATTGATACTGTGATGTCTCGCCCTTTACAAATTACTGTAACATTTACAGTAAGTCTCTGTCTCTTGTATTATCTGTCAGCCTCAGTCACAGGTCACGTTAGGGCCACTGTCACCTATTCAACTACATATTTTTTTAATTAACGTCCCTATCACCATCTTACAAAAAATGCACTCTCTGAGCAACTTCTTCCTCTCTTTGCCTGTAGCTAATGTAAAGAGAATTTCAGCTTCTGCTTTCCTTTCTCTCTCTCAACATTGCTGTACTGTTACTTTTTTACAGTAGCGATGATGCTAGATTTTTAGGGCCCATCTTTGTCTGGCTGTTATAGAAGTTAGTGTCAGCTGTACTTGTCTGTCTTTTAGGTGTCAGTCTGAAAAATATCTGTGAGTGACAGAGGCTCAGCCAGCTCAGGAAGGAATTTGTATCAATCCTCAGTAAAAGGAGATTTTGTTTTTTTGGGGGGGTAAATCTCCTTTCTCCCTTCATAATCTACCAGTGTCCCCCAAACCCCCATAACACAATCCCCTGGACTCCTCTAACACAGAGAACAAATTACCTGCATAAAAGACTAAGCTTAGATACTCCAACTCCATTTTATTTGTCTATTTTCTCTAGCTCAAAAAATGTTCTGCTTGTATTCTAATAAACAAAGAATGACGTGCTTCAGGAAGTCGACAATCACAACAGGAAAAGAAAGGAAACTTTCTACATGGTGGGGAAATTCAGTCTTACTGTTGATTTCAATGCAATGAGCAAGGTAAAAAAAAGTAGAAAATCACCTCTTTTTATGAAAAATCTCCTGCCTGGAAGGAAGTACCATTTTCACATTTTCAGTTTAAGACAAAAAATGTCACACCTTGAATGCTAGCAAAGTCCTTTCTGTTATCAAAGGGGTTAAACACCCTATTTAAAAAAAATGATATTTTTGTCTGTCCCCTATGGTTCAGTTGGTTTGTTCCAAATTGATTCCTCTTTTTGATTCCTGCCTAAGACCCATAAAATAATGCAAGGTCAAAACAAATATATACTTAATGAACTTAAAAATCCAAGGACTGATCAAATAACTAGGTACAAAAGACAAAAGGAAAGGATGTTTTGACTTCAGCAAATGAAGGGGTTCTTTACAGTAACATCTGTTTGATTGTGGAATTGTTTGATACGGGATGCAGTGCAATGGACACATTTTATATAAATGCATCTGTTACAAAGTGTATGGGGGGTGCGAGAGGGAAGGTATTTAGGACCCAGAATCCTACATAGCTTCTACCCTTCCACCTGTCTCAATTAGCAGGTTCAGCAACTTATAAAATCTCAGGCTGCAGAGTTTATAGGTCGTGAGCAAGAAGTGTAGAGCAGAGCAGTGCAACAAAGCAGGACTTGAAAATGTTGGTTAAACCTGTGCTATTTTTGTTAGTTGAGCAACTTAAAGTAGAAAGGGAAACTGCTACTTGTAAAGTTAGTGTCTGATTGAGCTACATATTTGTTTGTAGTGTTGTTTTCATTTTATTTTTTAAACACTGTCTGCTGATTGTGTCTGATGTCAAAATAAACCTGCAAATCTTTCTAAGAACTGTGGACTGTGTGTGATATCCTAGAAGACCATGCTTACTGCCACTCTGGGACAGCCCGCTTATGGTTTATCACACATAATATAGGATTACACTTTATATTAGTAAGTTAAACAGGAAAATCTAGTAAATAGACTATCAGCCATCTTGGAGTAGGGAATAATTATATAAATCTCATTGTCTGGGTTATACTGTGGCAAAGGTTGAACTTGATGGACTTTTTTCAACCTAATTTACTATGTAACTTTCATAATTATGTAATTCATTTTAAATAACAAATTAAATAAATGGTAACCATACTGAGATATTTTTACAGAACTGATTTGTGTCGTACTATGTATGGCATCTGTGCTTTTCACTATGTCATGCTTAGTGATAAATGAAAAGTGCATAATCATCCCCAAGGTGATGTACTTTTCTGTGAAAGTGTCACATGATACAAGAGAGAATAAAATATTGTCATAAATCAATTACTGCAACCATAATAAAATTACTTTGTGTGCAATGTTTCACCCAATGTCCATTATTATTGAATCTATTCCATCTGAAGTGTACTTCATAGCACATCATAAAGATTTGCTCTGTTTATCACAGTCAAGCTGTCTTGATTGGGAGCACAAGCCCATCTGTCATTACAGATTTACTGTGACTAGACGGAAAATAATAAAGGAAACAGAAACAGTATCATGCACATATGAATAAAGGTTCTTTTTTATTTGCGGGGTCAGATTTCCCATTTGTCTGGGTCGTGTCTAATTATGAGAGTGTCCTCAATTGTGCTGTCCCTGTTCACCATGCAAAGTTGTTGGCATGACAAGTGCAATCACTATGAGGCTGTTGTACTATTAAAAACTAGAGTAATTCTGGGGCAAACCAACTACACTATAGGGGACAAATAAAAACTCACATTGACATAAATGGGGCATTAAACCCCCTTGAATGCTAGAAAGGTCTTTGATACATTGTTTTGCAATATAATAAAGACAACTCTAGTATTCAGCGGGTTAAAAGCCCCTTTTACATCAAAGCGAGATTTGAGAATTTTTCATTTGTCACACAAAAGTCAAGAGAACAAAAGTGTATGTTGTTTATTTTGTACTGCAAGCAGGGGCTGAACTGTCAGCAGGTACAATTCACTGTGACCAAGAAAAAATGCAGGGCCCCACTGAATCCTACAAATAGAGAATGTTTAGTGTTTTTCAGTAGTTTGCTGTGAAATGGGGGCCCAAAAATGATTTTGCACCAGGGTTCATACTCATTAGATTTGGCACTGCCTACACTACTTAGGCTTAGTTTACATGGATGGCTATGTTGCAGCAATATGAACTACCCCATAAAACCAATATCTATGCTTTATAACAAAATTGCTGCAAGAAAGTTGCCCATGTGCACTAGGCCTAAAAGTGTGCATTATAATACAATGAAAGGACAGAAGACAGAAAAGAAGTAAGGATTCTAGTACATTGAACGGGGATTTAATTTGGCACACCTATCTCCAAGTTTATTCAGTAATTGAAAGAATGGAGCAAGCATATATTATTCACAATAAAATGAAATATATATTTTAATAGTAACTTTGAGAAATGGTGTATTCCAGTCAACTAGTACAGTGCTCAACTGGCCTCTGTTCTACTGGAAATTGGGTGATGGGTGTGACAAATTAAATACCTGTGTTTCCTAATAGAGCCTGTACTTTTTTTCCTTTCAATGTATTCAAATTTTTATTTGTCCCATATTATGTGGTTGGTTTGCCTGAGAATTATTCCTGTTCTTTACAGTGCATCAAACTCAATGGGGGAGATTTATAAAACTAACATCAAGGGAAAAGAAGCTTTAAAAAGTTTTCAAAAATGTGCGTGACTGTTCTAAAAGTAGTAACGCCATTTTATGGGGAACTAACTCCATGTAGGATGATTTTTTAAAAAGTGGCGTTAGGAGGTATGTAAAGATTGGCTCAGCGAATTTATATAGATCTGTCACATTTGGGGCAAGAGTATTAGGAATTATTAATAGACTCAATGGAGTTGTTGATTTGCAGAATTACTGCAGTTATTCTTAGTATATCGAGTTCAAGAAATTCCTAAAGGCTTAAGGATTAAGGATGTAATTGCTATGTAAAGCATGTCATTGCTTATGCATTTAATCAAGAACTACATTTAGGTATCACAATGAAAAAGCATGCCTTAACTCTACCGCACTGCCTACATGGACATTTGCAGGCCACCTGCATAGTGTATGCACCCCTCTGTTAGCTATCACTCTTCCTGTGTCACTTGTTGGAACAAGGCTGGACTGGCAAACAGTGCATTGTGGTTCCGTCATTACCAGTTGAACAAGGCTGGTCTGGCAGAAGGTATAGTGGGGTTCTTTGGCTATCACTGGAACAAAGCTGGGCTGGTAACAGAATAGTGTAGTTTTGTGGCTACCAGTAGAACAAGGTTGTGCTGGAAGACAGTGTAAGGTAGTTCTGTCTATCAGTGGAACAAGACTTAGATGGCAAACAAGGTTGAATTGACAGTGTAGTTTGTTTCTGAGGCTACCAGTAGAACAAGGCTGGGCTTGCAGACAGTGTTGTGTGTTTTTTGGGTCCCAGTGGAACAAGGCCAGACTAGTAGACAGTGTAGTATGGATATTTGGCTACCAATGGAACAAGGCTTGGCTGGCACAGAATGTAGAATGGTTCTGTGGCTACCAGATGAACAAAGCTGGGGTTTCATACAATGTATGTGTGGTTCTATGATTACTAGGGGACAGTGGAATATATCTCTTTCCGCTTGCCTCTTTTTACACTGAAAACAGTGTGCTTCCTTTACTAGTGCAATAGTAAATTCTCCAAGTGCAAAAAATTAAACAATTGATGGATGATCAATTCACAGTATAAATACATTCAGGAAAAAGGCTATAAGAACAAAGACCAAATCAAATAATCACAGATGTACTGTATTTGCAGAGGAAATTCTTCATTAAGACCATGGGGCTTTAGAGGATTTAACCCAAAAAATCCACATATTTTCACATTGCATAAGGATGCGACAAATATTACCAGCCCTAGATACAATTTTGATGTTTTGTAGACCCCATACTTGCAAAGATTGACATCTGCTGTTATGATGAGACACAAAATGTGATGCCACAGGAGAAATCTTTTTATCAGGATTTAGGGCATCTCACGAAGCATTCCTAATGTTGTTTGCATGTTCTCTTATTCGTGTGTGTAATTTTCTTATGGACTTCCCTACATATATTAGGCCAAATGGGCAACACAAACAATAAACAAATGATTTAGTCTGGCAGGTGATAAACTCTTTAATCTGTCATGTTTTTCCAAATCTATCCGTTACAGATCTGGTCAGGATCATATGATGACATGCAACACAGTGGTCACATGGATGTTTGCCACTGAATTTAGATGGTTGCCTTTTTAGTACAGTAACTATGTACTAGTTGGTCCTTCAGATTAGGAACTCTTTTCCAACACATAGCTGGTTGTCCTTCAAGTACTTTAGACAGATCATTATCACTTGTCAAGATGTGCCACTGTTTATTAAGTATGCTCATCAGACTGTTGGATTGGCAATTGAAAGTAGAAATAAAAAGGATATGTTGTTTACTATCATCCTTGGTTTTTTTAAAGAGGAGGTATGGTATTATAGGCTCTTTTGATTGAGCTCTTGCTATACTCTCTGCTTATGAGACGTATTTTGAGATCTTCAGACCGTAATTTAAAGGTTTGGACATCGCTACTATTGCACCTAAGTCTAAGAAATTCACCCACAGGGATGTTGCACTTTTAAGCAGGATGATGACCACTGTGGTGAAGTAGACTATTGGTCACAGCTGATTTTAAATAGAGGTCAATCTTGAGTATATTATTGGGACCTCTGTGTATCATGATGTCCAAAATGGAAATCTTCAATTAATCAAATTCCAAGGCCAATTTCTTATTTATTTGATATCTGTTGAGTAAAAAAAAGTCTGAAGGACCATCCCATAGGATGAACAAATCATCAATGTATCTTAACCACAATAAAATGTGGTCAGTGTATGTGCATTTTCACATATATCCTTCCCAACTGCACCACGTCCTCTTTCAGTGTAGTTAACTGAAGGCTTCATGAGACCAAGTGTGTGGGTACTGAGTGTACTGGTACTTTTCTTTAGTATTGTGTCATATATTATCTCGGAAATTCTAGAAATGCAAGTCTTGATGGCCAACTGCCAAGAGGCAGTTCTCTTCTGGCAAGTCCAATAAAAACAATTGACATGTATACATATAACACTGCTAGAATAGTGATACTACATTATGAATCATAAACAAACACAAATAGTTACCTTTTAGAAGAGCAGTTAATATAGCTAAGTCTATGTCTTGATGGCCTTCGGATCCCATCCTGAACACTGTGATCTGGAAATTAAAGACAAAAAAGATAATAATGCAACATTTCCAACACATAAATGCATAGTTCTGTATTAAGATGAAACATTGTAACCTGTATATAATATAGACTTGCATATAAGGCACTTGCATTAAAGGGTCTCAGAGGTGGAGACTTCCTCTTGCTTTACATTCCCCCAGCCAACCTAATCCAGTCTAATCAATTTTTAACTTATAACAAAGCTCTAAGTAATGTAACAGGAAAGGGAATAACTTAAACTAGAGAATCCAGGAGGACCCTCCCTGAACTGGACTCTGGAAAGGAAGTCCTGTGTTTCTCATGGACTAAGAAAAAAATTATTTATTGTTACACACAAAAAATCCCCATTCCTCTTACGTTCTATGTGAAACACAAAAACCATTGGCATGTATCAAAGTATCCACAAAGATTCCATGAAGGGAAAGAGAAAAAAACCTCTAAACAAAAACCAGTTTCAACTGAGAAGACCTGGTACAACATGAACCTTAATCCAAGAAGCCACTGTTACCTTAGATGCAGCCTGGCCCACATGAGGACCCCCAGGACTTAAAAAAAGGCTGCATGTTATTAACATAGTATTTCATGCACCTAGCCTAAAATATTAAGTTCCTACTCCTCCCTGTTAGTTGGCATAGGACAGAGAGAAAAATGTACTGGTTAATGAAAAACTTGGAGACAACCTTAGGGATAAACTCTATATGCGTTCCTAAAACCATCCTATCAGAATGGAAAGCCAGTAATGGAAGCTTATAAAACAAAGCCTGAAGCTTAGTTATCAGCAGAAAAAACATAATAGCTAGCAGAAATGCTGTCTTTGAGCATCAAGAAGTGCAAAGAAACTGAAGACAGAGGCTCAAAAGGATCTTTCTGAATCAATCCCAGAATAAAGTTACATTTCCGTTGAGTGGGATTCTGAGTGACTGGGTAGACATGAGCCACCCCTTGCATAAATGACTGCACATCTGACAATAAAGCAATACACCTCTAGAATAGGATTCTAGAGTTTAATAGAGTTAAGACCAAGTGTTTTTTGAAGACCATCCTGAAGAAAAGCCAAAATGATTGGAATACATGGACATTGCAGTTGGACCCCCGGTCTTTACACTACTTATAGAACAAGGACTGTACCTTAAGTTAGACCTTGGATGAAACTGTCTTACAAGCATACAACGTAGTGGCAGTGACCAAGTCAGAAAAAAACCTTCTTCCTCATGATGTGGGCTTCAAGAGCCAAGCCATCAAAGTGAGCTTCTCCACCTCTGGGTGACACAATGGACCCTGAATCAAAAGGTCTGGATCTACATGGAGCCCAAATGGCTCTGACACAGATAGAGTGAGAGGATCTGAATACCAGACCTGATGGACTCAGAATTGGACAATCAGAATGATTTGAGCCAGATCCATCTTGCTATTCTGCAGCACTCTGGGAATCACATAAAACAGATGTAAGTGCCATGGTATGATAATTGAGTCCACTGCAAGAGCTAGATGGTTGCAGTATCTGGAAAAGAACTGAGAAACCTCAGTTAAAAATCAAAGGACCCCAAAGATGAACTATGGAATCAAAAATCATCTGGTTGAACTTCCAGTTCCTGGGATTCAAGACTGAAAAAGCATGCCAAAACATTGTCTTCCCCTGAGGTATGAACAGAAGATAGAAAGCCAGTACGTGAGGTACTGCCCAATTACGGATCAGCTGAACCTCAGACCATGCAGTCGCTATTCTGATCCAACCCTGGTGGTTAATATAATACACTGCAATCATATTGTCAGGCCGGATTTGTTCAGGAGATCCCTGGTTGGCTTGAAACCAACGCTGCAAAGCTAGGGGAAACACCCAAGGTTCTAGAACATTGATGGACAGAAGACTTCGTCCAGAAGACTCTCCTCTCCAACCCAAAGGCCCTGAGCCATCTGTGGGCCAAAACTGGAAACCCAGCCTGTGAGGTTGGAATTCATTATTACTATCACCCAATTTAGATTGACCAGTGGATATTCCAGCAACAGATGGGACCTCCGCAGCCACCAACGAAGGTCAGGTATCTCCTACTGGACAGATACATGACAATGGAGAGATAATAACATAGTAACATAGTAAATTAGGTTGAAAAAAATACACAAGTCCATCAAGTTGAACCTTTGCCTCATAGTCCAGGAAAATGAGAACTATATAGCCTTCCTACTACCAAATAAGTTAATCTTTATCATAACTTCTTGTTTTGCCTTCTAATATACATTATAACCCTGTATGTTCCTTTTGAAAGACGTTTATCTAATCTTCTCTTAAATGTATCTGCCATAACCACATGACACTGATGCCTGGACCAATTCATGAAACTCTCCAGTTGTGGCTCCTGCATATGGAATTGTACAAATAGGGTTGCTTCCAGGACCAGATAACCTAGCACCTTCATATACTACTGCTTCGTCTTGGATGGGTGGTTCAGGGCATGAAACACCTGGTAAGGCAAACATAGATTCTTGTTTTCTGATAAGAATACCCTCCTACAAAGAGTGTTGAATCTCATACTGATAAAGACGTACCTGGGATAGAACCAGAGGAGATTTCTGTTCTAGAACAGACACAAAACTCTGAATCTGTGGTAGCACAGTCTCCTCTAAAGGAGCCCTTAAGAAAAGGTTGTTCAGCTAGGGAGTCAAGGAGATCCCTAGAGAAAGAATTGTTGTGAATGGGTGGTGTTGTTGTGACCTTTTCAAAAGAAGCAGAGAACAGAGGGCAAACCAAATGGAAGAGGCAATGAACTGAAAATAACAGTGCAGAAAAACAAACCGCAAGAAACCCTAATGATCTCCTTGGAGTTAAGTAATGATGATGCAGATAAGCGTCATTTATGTCCAGAAAGGCCACAAATTCCCCTACCCACATAGTAGCAATGACGGAGCACAAGGACTCCATCCTGAACTGGGGTGCAAGAACAAAATGGTTGAGGAGCTTCAAGTCCAGAATGGAACTGCATCGGCTGTCTTTTTTTGGGGGAATTATGAAGAGGTCATAATAGAGTACCATGAACCTTTCCTGAGAAGGAACAGGTACCAAAACCTCCATATCGAATAGGAAAGAGACTGCATATTTGCTGGACATGAAAAAAGAGCGTGAGGAAGGGACTTAAAGTCTATGTGGTGTCCTTCCATTACCCACAAAACCCACTGATCTGCCATTAGAAAAAGAGCCCAAGCACTGTGGAAAAAAGAGCAAAGGACCTCTTATTGCCTGAGGTGCACAAGATCCCAGCGAGTCATGCAGATCTAGACCTCTGCTATGGGCTTTTAAGCAGACCTCTGTCTAAGACTGTTTAGGTTTTGGGATAAGGAGCACCTGGGTTGCTGAGAGAGTAGAAGCCCTGGGTGCAAACCCATACTGACACAGGTAGGGAAAACCATTTGTCTTTTGTGGAAAGAAAGAATGTTAATAAGTACACTGAGGCAATGAAGCACTCATACCACCAATGACATGACTAAAAACCCACTTCAGCTCTGGGCCAAAAAACTGATTGCCCATGAATGGAAGGAGCACCAATGACGTTTTGGAAGACTGGACAGCAGACCAAATCTTTAGCCACAAAGTATGATGCCCAGCAACAGAAAAAGGTGAGGTGTTCTTAATAAATTTGGCCACATTCTGCCACATACAGATAAGTCTCAAGGTTTTTAGAGATAGCCATAACAATATCCTCCTTAGGAGTGCCCACACAGAAAGCCTACAAAAGCTGATCTCCGAAAGCAGACATGACCCTAGCCAGATGGGAACAAAAGGTAGCACCAGAAACCTAGGAGTTCACCTTCAATTGAGAATCCAGTCATTTATCCACCTGGTCCTTAAGTACTGTTGCATCTGCAAGCAGCAAGGCTGTAATCTAGGAAAGGGGAGAGAATTGGGCGGCAGGTAGTTCAATGTGCTAAAGCATCTGCAGAAAAGGGATACAAGAGAGAGAAAGAGATGCCTGGGAAGGAACAACCTCTTGCCAGGTGTCCTCTATTCATCTTGGAATGACTGTTCTAAGGAATGGTGAAGTGGAAAAAAGGCAGCCTTTTGTGCCTTTTAAAATTATGAGAGGAAGAAGTACTGGAATCTGAGGCCTGTATGTCTCCTCCAACTTACAACAATAACTAACAATGCATTGTCCACCTCCCCTAACTCTAAAATGGTAAATGAATACTAACACCAATATATGTTACCACTTTGTAAGAATTAAAACATCATGGAGCCTTCTAAAGTGTTCTGAGGGGCTCTGTGTGCCAGATGGAGACCCCAAATGGAACTTGGCTGCAACCTTCTCCCCTGTTTGTAGGGCTTCCGGTGTACCACATGATGATCCATGACAAACTCAAGCACAATATAATCATCCCTGTGCGGGTACGTCCTGGACAATGTGCTCCTCTTCATACAGAAAGGAGAAAGGAGGACTTTCAAATGACACCTCTCCTCCTGAGGAAAGTAGGAGCTGTGGGGATCCTCTGGGAGTCTCCATATGGTAAACAGAGTACTTTAGGAGGCTCAATGAGACTGTACTTCTTGCAAAGAGGTAAAACGGACAACTTCATATATATATTGGCGTTAGAGACCATTTAAGTATCAGTGACCAGGGAAGGTGATTCAGGGCTAAGATTGGAAGTACCTGCACTGAATACCCTGATTAGCATTAGCTATAAATATAAATGACTCACACTTTCTAAATAAAAAATGGCTAATACAATAGATTTTGAATTCTCTTTCAAAACCATCAACAGTTGTTTTTAGGTGACAGGGTCCCTTTTTGCCATGGATGTAAAGACCCTTTCCTCTAATCTCAAACAATGATATTCTCTCGAAAAACATAAATAAATACATAAAGGAATAATTGTACAATCACTGATAATTATTCCTAGTAAAGAGTAATACCATCCATTGCAGTAGTAAAGAGTAATATAATGCATTGTAGCAGTAAAGAGTAATATCGTGCATTGCAGTAGTAAAGAGTAGTACCACTCATTGCAGCAGTAAAGAGTAATACCATGCATTGCAGTAGTAAAGAGTAGTACCATGCATTGCATGTAGGTTAATTCAATGACTTTAAATCTATCAGATGATTAAATATTCTGCAGTACAATAAATTTGGTTTCAGAAAGACAATAATAACAAAACAAACAAGAAATGCTGCACATTTATATAAACTGTTACTTGGCTAATGTGCATCCTGATAAACAACATGACTATATTCATTAGGACGTATAAAAGGAATTGAAAATTTAGGCAACAAAAAAGAAGCAATTTTTCTCAATTGAAGCCTCAGGGCTGTGGAACATAAACAAAATGCTAGAGGCATGTAATGCACAGATGAGTACTTTAAATGGATTTATGCAATCTATCCAAAACAGGGAACATACAGTAGCTTGTTAAATGCTTGGGGCCTCCCAGAAGAATGGATAATGTTATTGGTTTATGAAGATGAGACATTAATCAGCAAAGCTCTGACTCAGCCTGCAAGTCATTGTTCTAAAAACTTTTCTTTTCCCACTGTTGACTAGCTATTTCTTTCATGTGAAAACTGTAAAGTCATGGCTATATAGTGATTATCAATTTTCCATCTCTTTACTATTGCTCCTAACAAATCTGCAATATTGAATTTTAAGCTCAAAGCCAATGCCAGACATTAATGTTTAAAGAAATTGTAATGCTTAAAATGGACTGGTTTTATATACACTTAAATATCCTGTACTTCATACTAGCACTTTTTGATGCCTAAAACCTTGCATATGCAGCCATTTCTGCCTTTTCCATGGCCCCAAGTACCACAGCAATCTTGAAGTGATTTCCCAGGATTGTCTGTAAATGGTAAGCTAACAGCCTTTCTGAATTCATGAGCAGTGGATACTAATCATAATAAATTAACCACCTTTATCTCTGTCTTTTATTACAAACAGCAAAACAAAACTAAATAAATGCTCTTCGAAGTAGGACAATTTACATATGTTAGAATCAAATTTTGGATTATATTTTAGGGATGTAACATATGAATAATTAGTTTTTTAACATGCTAGCTATAAGTACATAATATTTAAGTACATGAGGGTCAGTCAGTAGCTAAGTATTTTAAATTGATCCCAATATTTTCAAGGTCATCTTGACCTTGCAGAACAGGATAGGAGTGAAAGAACAAGGTCAATACACACGGTAACACTCAGGAACAAGACAAGGGTCGCGAGTCTGAAATGCTCTGCTCTTGCTCGGCCCAATAGCTCTGAGGCTCTATAAAGGCTCAGAGCAAATACAAGACAAGGAGATGAACCAGGATCTGGATAACAAGTGAAAACAAATGAAAAACAAGGCAACGAATCACAAAAAGCAAAGAAAAAGGGGCAGAACATGATAGACTAGTTAAGAAACTACTTGGGTGTTTTGGTCATCAGCATAGGCAATGGATAGGTATGTGGCTTAGCAGGTAGTGGCTTGTAATGCACAGCAGGAAGCAGCATGTTGTACTTAATACCTGTGTCTCTGCTGGAGATGGTGAGTGATATACCTCCCTGTCTGTACTGTTTTATTGCTGTCTTTGGTAACTATGATCCAAGCATCTAATTATATGTGTGTGTTTGAGAGTGTCTGTGTTTGTATGTGTCTGAGTGAGTGAATGGAATGAGAGTCTGCATCATGCAAATTATGTTAGCTACTCCCTTTCCTTTCCCACATTCTCAACCCTCTGCCAGTGGCTGCATTTAGTGTATGTCCTACAAAATATGATTTCTCTAGTGCATACTGGTGGACAGACTCAACCAACATTGGACTTTAAAGGGATAGTAATGTTTCATAATAAAAGCAGCTCTAATTAATCATCATAGTATTTGGACCTTGGAGAGTGTTATTTCAATTATGTTACAGTTATAGTTCAAGAGTAAATCAATGACAAAATATCCCCCTCCTGCCCATTTTACTGATGTAACACTGCTCAGCCAAAGCAGAAGGGAGGTGCCCAGGTAGATTGCAAAGAGGGACAATCTTCAATTAAGATAAGGGGAAACACCTGAAAAACTCATTAAGGGGGGCAGGGCTTTCATTGTTCTCATAGGAAGAAGATTGTCCCCTACTGTTATCTGTCTGGTCTTACAACCAGATTCCACATCTGAGAAGAGATGGCTTACACTAGGTAAAAGGGGCGGGAGGGGGAAACTTTATCCTTCAATTACCCTTGAACCACAACTCTGACAGTATTGATATAACACTCTCCATGGCCCAAATACTATGAAGATTAATTGGAGCTGCTGTTTTTGTGAAACATTACTATCCCTTTAATGCCAGTAAGCCCTGCACCACCAGCCTAATAACATTTGCAGGAAAATGCCACTAATGCCACTGCCTCTCTGCCTTGCTTAATACATTGGTCTAAGCCAGGTATAGAGGTAGGACCACATTGGGACGCTACAGCCTCATTTCCAATACTCCTGTCAGCACAAGCAGCATTAAGGGGAGGGATTTGTGCATAGATAGCTTAATAAATAAAGTTAGGCAGGTGTAGTATGGGCTGGATATTGATTCCAGTGCTTGTTATTGCACAGGATCATTTTGATATTTTCACACCAGGGATACTTGTTACTGAAAAGATTGAGAAAATCTGCTGCACAACTTGCTTAAGGGTATGGATTATGCCATGCGTGTACAGAATACCCCTGCACATTTTATGGGGCTAGAGTATTGGACTTGCTAGCATTAAAATGCTAATGATGGCAGAGATTGCCCAACAGTATGCACTACAGCAATCATACACTGTAGTGCATAATCTAAAATACAGCCACTGGTGTTATATGCTAATGTTAGTGGGAATACATGTGATTTCATACATTCACCTCCTCTGTTTATAATGATTCATACTCCTCTAGAAAAAGGAAGATTACCGCTACAAAATTATAAAGGGAGATTTCAATGCGATAACTGGTAAGATCCAAGATGGCGAAAAATTGATCTGACTACATGGAACTGGAAAAAGAGATGATAGAGACAACCAAGGAATTTGCAGAAGAACAGACTGTGTACAGCAGGAATTCATTGTACAGGGAAAAGGACATGGAAAAGGCTTAATGATAATACAAGTAAAATTGACTTCATACTTGGAAATAATAAAATGATATTCACTGACTGCTCAGTCTTAATTTATTTAAACATTGGAAGTGACCATCACCTAGTGAAAGCAAAAAATCAAAACTAACTACAATAAATAAAGAAAGAAAATGAACACATCAACAAATGTGAATACTGACTCTTGCCAGCTGTTGAAAAATCAAAAGAATTTTGAGTTAGCACTGTTAGCTTCAGTGTGCTGCAAGACCTTCCAGACACAGGCATTTCAACCCGCATGAAAAAGTTATTGAGACTATCGTAGAAACTGCCCATGCCCTTGCATGTTTCTGTAAAACAAGAAAAACAAACCCAAATATTAAAAGAAACAGTTGCCATGATGAAAAAGTGACAAGAACTTAAGTAAAACTGTAATAATAGAAACAGGGTAGAATACGTAGAAATATGCAAGACCATACGGAAGCTCATAAAGCAAGAAACATGCAAATTCAATGTTGAGCTCATCAAAAGGACACTGGAAGAAAATCAATGGCTAATGATTGCATTAAAGCTTGAAGATGGTAAAACAACAAAAACTCAACAACAAATAGGAAAACAAGTTGAAGAATTTTATTCAGAATTTATAAGGATGAAGAACAAAAACTGAATGCAGTGCCAGAGGCTGAATCTATGCCTGAAGATTTGGTAGAAGTACAAGCAGTAATAAAATCAAGGATAAATGATAAAGCAGCAGGACCTGATAAAGTTACTATTAAAAAAACTACTGGCCAGTGGTCTGCAAAGTTTTCACAAAGGTATTTAATGAAGAAAGGGCACAATACTTAAAGGGATAGTAATACTTAAAATGTAAAAAAATATATGTTGTAGGGTTTATCCCCATGAGTAAAACAAGAGTATTTCCACTGCTGAAAGGTGTTTCATTCAAAAGTTATTAATTTTCAAAGTGACTTTTTTAGGTGCAATATCACAGTGAGCTGAAATTGTACAGTGGCGCTGTTGCTACACAATCCTATGGACAGCTCTGGTCCTGGGACCATAAATCTCAATAGGATGGTGTAGCAACAGCGCCACTGTACAATTCCAGCCCACTGTGATATTGCACCTAAAAAATTCAACTTTGAAAATTAATAACTTTTGAATGAAACACCTTTCAGCAGTGGGAGTACTCTTATTTTACTCAGGGGGATAAACCCTACAACATATTTTTTTTTTACATTTTAAGTATTACTATCCCTTTAATGCGGCACAACCTAAAGAACAATTAGGCTTCAGCAGTTCTTTCAATACAATGGACCATATCCAGACAGTGCAAGAAGCTATGGAGCAACATCATGATTCATGAATACTAACCTTCCATTATGCATAGCCTTCATTGACTATGAAAAGGCCTTTACAAAAGAAAGCAATAATCGATGTGCTGATCAATCAATGTATAGAGAGAGCTGACATCAATATCCGCCAAATTAAATGTAAAACAATGTAACATCAATATAGGTCAACAATGATAAAGTCCAAATCAAGATAGAAAAAGGAGTCCAACAAGACTACACAATCTCTCCTACACTACTTTCTACTTGCTTACAAGACATTTTCCACAAACTAAATTGAGGCAAAAAAAAACAAGATAAATGTAGACTATCTACTTCACTTTCATTTGGCAGACTATATTATACTCTTTGTCACTAGTCCTGGAGCTGCAAGAGTGAATTGAAGAGCTACAACATAAAATAAAACATTTTGATCTGATGATGAATAGCAACAAAACTCAAGTCATGTTTAACAAATTTACCATACTAAGGACACTCACAATAGATGGACAAGAGTTAGAATTAGTCAAAAAGTATGTTTACCTTGGACAGGAAATTTCAACAGATGGAAACACCATGATGGAAATTGAGTGAGTAATACAATTTTTGACCAAGGTGTCTTCCTACTTCTTGGCTGGGAAACATGGACACTGAATGAGATATGTATTTCCAGTTCACTTTTTTCTTTGGGTGCTCTTACCAAAACCTGGACTGGAATTGTATATTTTGAAGTTTTGACCAGATTTTATTGGCTCAAGCACCCATCCCACCACCACCAGGTGAAATGATCATTGTCCCTATGACACTATAAAATACCTGTCAGAGTATCTCTCCAGTAAAGCTGTTGAAGATTCAGCTCTCAGGATAATGTAGATTGGAGTTAATTAAAAGTAAAGCAGGAGAGATGCAGCTCATAGGACAAAACAAATTAACAATAGGACTTGTCTATAATGGGGTAATTTGGCACTGTAACAATCATAGTCTACTAATCCTTCTCTTTAATAAAGTAGTGATATGAAGGCAATATCCCACAGAGTAAATGGTTACTACAGTATTAAGTAAATACAAATATCCATCAATATACTGTTTTTGCATATATATATATTTCCAGCACTTTGGAAATATGGGTTATATTCTGATTGAAGGCAACAACAGCAGACATAAATATTTAGGATTAGGGATGGGTGAAAACTTTCACCTCAAACCAAAATTGGAAAAAAATACAACTTTCTGCTTGGCGAACAACTTCCAGCAAAAACTGCCATTTCCCTGCTTTTTTTTTTTCTCCTAGCTCATTACATTGAAATCAATGGGAAGAAGAAATTTTCCCCACCACATGAAAGTTTTCTCTACTTTTCTACAACCATATAAAAGGGTGTCAGGCTCTCACAGCAGCCATTCTGTGTTTGTGAGAGGAGAGAGCAGCATGTTTTGAGCTAGAGAAGTAATCATTGGGAATTGAAGCTTTGTTTAGGGAGTCTTTTAGGTAGGACATTTGTTCTCTATATTAGTCTGGTGGCACTCTGGGTGAGAAAAAGGGAGGAAGGAGGCTGATCCTAAATACCCCAAAATTTGTTTGACTGACTGGCAAGACACAGGCAGCTGGGTCCAGATTGCTTGCTGATTTTGCTTCCATTGTCTCTGTACTGGGGAATTCTGGTGAAAGAACTTGTTATTAGATATATATTTTTGGGGGGGGACTGACTTTGATAAAATAGGGTGGACAACTTAAATTAAATAAATAAATAAATAAAATAAAGTAAAAAAAAATCAATACATAAATAAATCAACAAATACATATATTAGGTTACAGACAGCTAACTGGGAACCTGATGTGAGCTCTGTGACTGAGGCAGACTTGATAGACAGCAGAAAGCATTGATAATTTTGTTGAGGGCTAAGGAAAGACATCACACTCCATCAGTTGTGTACTATAGAGAGTAAAAATGCACACAGTAGTTGAGTAATGTCCAGCAAACACACAAGGGGGAGGGGGAAAGTGTCCCACCAATCACATTACGCCAGTAGCCCACCACCACTACTATATACATCTGCCACAATATAGGTTGCACTTTATTTTTTGTATCACTTGACATCATCATGAATATGTGCCAGTGTAACTTAAGCAGGAAGTAAGTGTTGTGGGCAAAGGAAAAACGCACTCCGCATGCTAAAACATTTAAGGTGTATGTTGCTGTAGGACTCACAGCTTTGACTTCCAGCTACTTATTTCTGCACTACAGCACTCAGAAGAAGTAATATTGTGCTGGTAAATGTTGCACCATAGGAAACATAGGTGAAAAAATGTGTTGAATAGGAGAAAAATATGTTGGAATAGGTAAAAAATTTGCTAGAATAGGCAAAAACGAGGAAAATTGACGAAAAGGAGAAAACTTTTGTGAAAAAAGAGAAAAATTGTCAGTTTTTCTCTAAAAGTCATGTGGGAAATTTTTCTCACTTTTTGCCCACCCCTATTTAGGATTTTATGTTCAAAAGAAAACCGTAGTAGTTCTGGCAAATCAGCTGCTTCCAGTGGGGGAAATACAAACTTTTGTTAGCTTAACCCCTTGAATCTAGAGAGGTATTTGCAGTGCTTTGTAGACCACTCTATCATTCAAGGGATCACAAGATCCATTTTAATCAATGAGTTTTTTATTTTTCCTCTATAGTGCAGCTGGCTTAACAAGAATTACATCACTTTCTTTTGAACGTGGGGCCCAAAAGTTCAAGTTGTCATTTAGCCTTTATAATAAAGATCTGACAATATTTTTTTTATCTGAATCAAGTACATTGTTAGGTGCTATTTTAGGGTGCTAAAGCCCAAGACCTTATACTTAAAGTTCTGGGTATTGTTGTCACCTTGGCGCACGTAATTGTGCTATGCATTAATAATACATTGCGCTATGCATTAATACATGAAGTTGGCTTAAGCCCTTTGTCTCCTGGGAACCTAGCAAGTCCCTTGTCCTGAATAAAATAATGAGTTTGTTTGAGGGCATCTGAAAATAATGGTCAAACTAATAAATAAATAAATATATGTGTTAAATACGTGCCTTATTTTAGTTTAGGTGTTACTACACATGATTACTGCAGTTTGGATGCCAAACCACAACCAGAGGAAAGAGGTGGGACACTAGGGCCATGGACCCGCCAACAATATGGCAACCCACTTTAGGCCAATGTTTTAAATGTATTTTAGATAAATGCCAATGATTTAAGTCAAAAGATACACTAGGTACATTAGAAAAAAAAACATAATTTCAATTCAATTATTGTTGCATACCTTTTTATAATAAAGTAAAAATTAAATTTAAAACAAGTATAAAAATAATATTTAAGAATACTAACCCTCCAATATTCCTCCTAACATCAAAAATAATTGTAGCATTAATATCTTGTGTTTGTAGTTGCTTATCACCAGCCCAATTGTTATGGATGATTGAATATGGAGATGGATGACAAATTAATGATTATGCAGAATGGATGATTATGTCAAGTGTATTGATTCACATTCTTCTTAGAATCTCAAGTCTCAAAATCTTTAAATGCTTAACTCAACCCTTGAATCCACAATGGATAAGAATATGTCAAAAGAAAAACAGAAAAAAGCAGTGCACAAATGTCGCTGAGAGTAGACCCACTGGAAGATGTTAATGCGGTCCAATGGGAGGAACTGTAGAACAATGGTGGTACAAGTTTTCAATAAATTGAGTATATTTAGAGGGTACTATAAGCTGGAAGTCAGTGTTTTAACTGCATTATGCAAAATACATGTTCACGTATTATAAGCAGATAGGGACTTGCCTTAAGCTGGGGTGCCTTGACAGGGCAGGCAAACTTTCCATGTCTTTGGCCAAAATATATGACACTAAACCCCGCTGTTTTATTTGTAGCAAGTCATAGGTTGCTTGTTTGTAAAAATCAGGGTATGATGCTCAGACAACCTTTTTTTGTTCACTTACTGTAGCAGCCACAATATTGTCCTTTCTGCTCTCCTGACTAAACACATATGTAACTAATTGAACACTACTAATAAAGGCTATTTTAAGCTCACCAGAAACCTGTATGTTTCATATTATTGTATGTATTTTGGGAGGTTTTGGCTCCACCTCTCTTGGTTGGTAGCTCCCCAAACAGGGTGATAGCTGAATTAGGGAAGGTATAAATGCATCCCTCATAAGGGTTTTGTTCATAGTAGACGTAAGGCAGAATCACTGTTTTTAAATGCATTATGCAAAATACATGTTCACATATTATAGGCAGATAGGGACTTGCCTTAAGCTGGGGTGCCTTCACAGGCTCACTTCCATTTCCCTCACAGCCATTGGCTGGGATGTTCTTCACATCCCAGCCAATCAGATTCGAGTGGCTGTTTAAAATGATTGGCTGGGATGTGAAGAACATCCCAGCCAATTGCTGTGAGGGAAATGGTAGTGAGTCTGCCCATATATAAAGGCAGGCTCACTTCCAATGACCTCAGTGTGCTACGGGCATCGGCCTTTACAGCACTGAAGAGAGACCCATGTTGAGCATCTGTGTCTCTGCTGCTGCCGCCCTCACGGCCGCACCAAGCGGTGGAGACATGAAGAATTTAGCTAAGTGCTTTTACTTAGCATTAATGGATGACATTGTTTTCTGTGTATATGGATACTGTTTTTTCTTTGCATGTTTATACCTTTGGGCATTATGTAGCGGCGGTTATTGTGGGAATATTCATGGTGCAGTACTATTTAACCCTTTGAGTGCCAGTGAGGTACGCAACACATTGCTTTGCAATGCATTGCGTACCCCTCTGCCACTCAAAGGGTTAAACAATCTATTCGTTCATGCTTGGTATTTAATATTTTCTTTTCTTTTACAGACAGAAGAATCAGAAGAAAGAAGACAGAAGAGAAGGCGGAAGATAGAAGAAAGAAGATAGAAGAAAGAAGACTGAAGAGAAGGCAGAAGAAAGAAGAGAAGACAGAAGGAAAAGAAGACCAGGAAGCTGTGGGCTCCGATGGACATCAGGATTAATGGTAATTGTTAATGCGATGTTGCTTTACTTAGTCGGGTTAACCCTATGAATACCGACGGTAATTATACCACACTGGCACTCATAGGGTTAATCCTACTAACTTTGGACACATTTTAGGCACTTTGGATGTATTGATGTGGGGCTTAGGGCCCCGTATCAATACACCCACTGAGGACTTTGGGGCTTTTGCCAGTTAATAGGTGGGTTAGCTGGCAAAAGATCCGATAAGGGACTTTACGGCCAAACAAACTGGGGCTTAAGTTTTATGCGGTAAGTGAGTCCCTTATCGGATGTTTTGTAGGTAATGTAGTCCTTTAAATGGCAGATTGGAGCATTTTTTATTTTTTTAATGGCTCAAAACACACATTAGTGTAGCACCCTTATTAGTTGATGAACTGCCATTAGCAGTTCATTACATGGCCCTTTACATGGCTTACTACACGTTAAAACACGTTGGTGTTTTTTTTTTTTTTTTGCCTAACATCTGCCTTTAAACTACTCCTTTATGTTTTAAGGACCAGAGGGGTGTGCAACATAATACAGTGTAATGTGCTGCTAGCATATCTGGTCCTTAAACCCTTAAGGACTAAGGAAGTACATGCACGTCATAGGGAGAACGTGTGTAAAGGACCCATGACGTACATGTATGTCCTGGAATTCAGGGGTCCCCACATGGCTGTACGCCATTCGGGGACCTCTGATTCCAGTAAGAAAAAAAAAATGCTCCGTGGTCCTTATGTGTCGGTGGAATAGCCATGCAGATGGTTCTTAAGGGATTAAAATGGTAAACATCTTGGAGGTTATTAACTAAGGTATGATAAAGAGGTGATAAAGCGGAGATTATTTCTCCAGTGATATCACTTATCCAGTTCCTGTGTTATTCTGTGGAGGCTATGCATTAAGATCTCCAAAACTTAAGACATTTTAGTGAACTGGCTCCATAGAATAACATAGGAACTGGAGAAGTGATATCAATGGAGAAGTCATTTCCACTTTATCACCTCTTTATCACACCTTAGTGAATTACCCCCCTTGGGTGTTAGAGATCTCTCCAACCCATTGTGAAACAATGCATTGGATGGAAATCTAGGATCAAAAGGGTTAACTATTTTCATTCAGACACTTTCAGAAACAAAACCCCATCTTAATTTGCCTCCTCATTACGCCCCCCCCCCCAGAGTCCAATGTATTTGTCATCACTCTAGTGATCATCCTTTCTGTCAGATCCTCTACTGGTTGTTACCTTTGCTCTCCAGAATGTAGTTTAAACTCATTTTTCTAACAAACATTCTCATTATAGGGTTTCACCCAATATTTACAGAGTTTTCATCTTTTTATTTTATCTTATATCTGCTGATGTTATGGAAACTATTCTTGATTTATAATTCTTGTCTAAATAAATGTGAATAACATTGGTGCTTTCAAGATTTGACCTTAGAAATCTGGTGCATATGAGCCTGACTATCAAATCACTAAAGCAATAAAGGGTACCTGGAAAAGTACATTACCTGAGGGAACTAACTATACAGCTGTTAAAATATGTTTGATACCTCTGTGGCACTGAAAGGTTTATATTGTATTGAGAGCAGACCTCCTGATGCCCCACCACAAGGTCTGATCTTAAAGGGATAGTAATGTTTCAAAATAAATGCACCTCCAATTATTCTTTATAGCTTTTGGGCATTGTAGAGTGGTATTGTCATTCTCTGTGATGTGTAGTTCCTTAGTAATTGAATTATAAAGTTTCCCATCTTGCCCCTTTTACCTATGGTAAGCCCCAGCTCACAGCAAGGGACAATCTTCTTCCTGTTAGCATAGGAAACCCCTGCCCCCCTTGAAGGAGGAGGGCAGCTTTTTCCCTTATTCTAACATAAGATTGTCCCTCGTTGCAATCCATCCAGTCTTGCTGTGCAGCTTTACATAGGTAAAAGGGGCAGGAGGGGGACACTTTATGATTCAATTGCTCTGTGACTACCTATTATAGAGAATGATAATACCACTTTACATGGCCCAAAAACTATAAAGAATAATTGGAGGTGCATTTATTTTGAAACATTACTATCCCTTTAATACAATTCAAACCTTTCAGTGCCACAGACATATCTAACGCATTGCAACTCAATGCGCTGGATAACTCTGGCACTGAAAGGGCTAAAAAGATAAAAAACACGGTTCACCACACAGGGCAAAAACCGTGTCACACATCTTTTAGTAGTATAATAAATATATTGCACACATACCAGCTCCTTTTTCTTCATGCATTCCATAAGGATCATAAAAAGATGTTGTGCTTGGGTTCTAGAATAGGTAAAGGTCTTCTGAATCGTAACTAGTAGCTGGTCCCTTAAGGATTCATTGATAAGGCTAAAAAGAAACAAACATTTCAAGAATATTTCAAAAACATTATGTAAAAAGCAGTTTTTTCTTTAATGGACTAGTAACATCAGTTCTGAAAAATCTGTTTCAAAATAAACATCCATAAAAGTCTCAATAACCCTTTAAGTGCCAGAGGGTGTCACAATGCGTTGTAAACCCCTCTGGCATTTTAAGGGTTACATTTGAATCTTACACCTTGCCAGAGACGTTTGCTATGCATTGTAAAGCAAAGTGTTGATGACAACGCTAACATTCAAGTAATTAAAAGACACTTTTAACCCTTTGAGTGACAGAAAAATGCGTTGTGTACCCCTCTGGCACTCAAAGGGTTAAAGAGATAGTAATGGTTAGAAATAATTTGGCTTTAGACTACAGTAAACTATTTAAATAGTGACTGATTCCAGCCACTCTCTCTAAAACAGTATTTTGGTGTACTCGTGTCAGATCTTGGTGAAACGCGTTCAGAAGAAGGCAATATCTTCAGTATGAATGCTGAGTAGCTTCATGGTAGCTACCAGGCCTAACATAACAACCTCTTAAGGACCAGGGAAAATACCGTCAGTTAAGTTACCTTCACTTTGATCCTTGCCAATGGTAAAAGTGATCTATGACCTATGACGCAGTTGAGGTCTGACAGAGACTACACCAGTCTTGGAGCAGTCAATTTCAGACGCCATTTTTACTTACAATGCTCCCCCAGGGGTGCAATAAGCAAAAAGTACGTGACGTGCTATGACCGTCAACCAGTCCTTAAAGGGATAGTAATACTTCATTTTAACTTTATTTTATTTTGTAGGCATTAAAAAAACATGAAGAATGATATAAGTCTTATCTCTAAAACCTTTATGGTTTAAGAGATATTCACAAACAAAGTATCCCCCCCCCTGTTCTATCAGATCAGAAGGGAGATGCCCAGGTAGACTGCAGAGAGGGACAATCTTCAATTAAGATAATGGAAAAAGCTGAAAAACTTGTCAAGGGGGGAAGGGCTTTCATTGTTTTCATACAAAGAAAATTGTCCCCTTCTGTTATCTGTACTGTCATACAACCAGACTCACATCTGAGAAGACATGGCTTACACTAGGAAAAAGGGTCGGGGAGGGGAACTTTGCTTGTGAATATCTCATAAACCATAAAGGTTTGAGAGATAAGACTTATATCATTCTTCATGTTTTTTTAATGCCTACAAAATAAAATAAAGTTAAAACGAAGTATTACTATCCCTTTAAGGCAAAAAACGCTTAATGGTCATAGCATGTCACATAGTCCTTAAGGGGGTAAAGGAATGGGAATCAGTCACTATATAAATAATTTACTATAGTTTAAAGTCAAATTATTTCTAACTGTTGCTATCTCATAAAATGAATGGTGATGTTTATTCATTCCCTGAGCTGCAGATGAAATATGAAGAAAAACACAAATGTGGGATTGCGCTATCAGTAACAAACTTTACTAACTCTGTACGTAGAATAAACACCAATATGATATAGTACCAGTGCGCTATTTTTCCAGAGGCCTGTTAGTGGACCAGCCCCAAAAAACAACAAGACGATACAATAAGGAAGCGCTCTGCAGTACTATAAAAACATATATGATTTATTCGCTATATCACAAATCAGATAAAAACAAGAAGAGATCTCCTGTTAAGGTAGGTATCAAGACATAAAATATATATATACATATACATACATATATATATATATATATATATATATATATATATATATATATATATATAAGCCTACTGGTATTGAAATTGATAAGTGTTGTCAAATAATGAAAAAATTAACATTTCTTCACTGATTATTTTAGGTTTCACTAAGGAAGATCAGTTTAGAGCCGATATAATGTCCATCTTAATTCTATGCTCCTGTGATTTTTGTACTGGATTTTCACTCTGATCAATATTTTAACTGGCAGATAATCACTTAATTTACAATGAATGTAGTCCAAGACTGGCATTTCATTAAACGAAAAAGGGATCTATTAACGTGACCTAGAAAAAAGACAAAAAGGTCTAAAAAAAGGCTACTGTATTATCAAAAGCAATGGGAAGTAATTGTGGAACAAACCAACTGCCATTGATTTCAGTTGGGCATTTAACCACTTTGAGTACTACGGAGGTCTTAATGCATTGCTTCACAGTGCTTTGGAGAAGTCTTTAGCTTTCAAGGTAGATAAAAGCATCTTTTAAATTAATGGAAAATTTTGGAAATTGTATTTGCCCATTGCGATGCACTTGGTTTGCTCCCGATTTTTCCCTCTTTTCTTTTGAATATATGGCCATCAGGGCTATATTCATTAAGCTAAAGACATGCTAATTAGGAATAAACCAAATGCACTATAGAGGACAAATAAAATGATCAAATTGCCTTTGATTTTAATGGGGTTTTTAACCCTTTGAGTGCCAGAGGTGTATGCAACGCATTGCTTTGCAATGCGTTGCATACCCCTCTAGCACTCAAAGGATTAAGCCCTGTAATGCTAGATAAGCCTCAAGTGCATTGCTTTGCAATTAGTTAGAGATCTCTCTAACATTCACAGGTTTAAAATACTAATGTAAATCAAAGAGAATGGTCATGGTGCAGGTGGTTTGCTCCATAATTATACCTCTTTATCTTTCTGAATACAGCCCTACATGAGGTCTTACAAATTACCCTACTACTTAAAACTTTATTAAACCTCCTTTTCATTTATACTTTACATTATTCTAGAGTAAAAACACTTCAAAAAGTAATAAACAAATAATACACCAATAAAATATGCAGATACTTATATAACCAACATTTAAAGTTGTTTTACATAAACAGCATCATTGAAGCATCTATGCAAACACAATAGCTTAATTATCTATATTTCTCTGTGAAAACACAACTTACAGTAGTATTCATAATTATAATGATTTGTTTATACCCCATTTACTAACTAAGCCTTGAGACACTGGAGATCTTAGGCAACAAAGGGGTTAAAATTAGGCCTTAAACAATTACATTATTATGTATTAACCACCAGGTAACCTAATTTATTATTATTATTGTTGGCATCTTATTAATGCTTCTAATCTATAATAAATACACTTGACAAGTATTATCCCATATAATTAATAAATTAAAGATTATTTAATGAACAGCAATAAAATTGGTCACTGTCTTTCCATCAGCCATATACAAAACTGGGAAAATATGCACATGCCACATAGACAAAAGGGCGAAACATACCTCTTTATAACTGTAAAGATTAGACACTGGCATTTAGCCAGTGGAAAAAGAACCATTGAAGGGCCCAGGTGCAAACTTTGGGCTTGATTCAATAAGGTATGGTAAAACAGCTGTTAAACAGAAATCAAATATATAACGATATCCAACCATTGATGTTAGTAGGCAACGATTCAAAATCCCACTCAATCATAATTCAGCAAAGAGAAGACAAAAATGGAACAAGACGAGGGGTGCCCCTTGTGTGGTATCTTCAAAAAGTCACCAACCAAACCACCCAGTGGTAATATACTCAGAAAGGTATTTGCTGAGGAATTACATATATATAACCCACAATAAACAAAGCTTTTCTCAACAGTATCCATGCTCCACTATCCAGGGCTGCTCCTTATAGTATCACGTCTCCCTCCTCTTTCCAGAATATAAAACAAAAAACACAAAAATGGTATAGTATGTTCAATAGTACTTTCAAAAAATGTAAATGAAAGGTGTACAGCTAAGTATCAAGTCAATTCAAATAAATGTACATATACATATATATACCTCAGAGTAACTGACACACACTGCTTGTTCAGATGCTCTGAGAGCTACAGTACAGGGCCCAGGAGTAGAGTATAGAGACAGCAAGAGAGAGAAAGACAGGAGCACACATTGGAGAGAGGCATACCAAAAACACGTAACACACTTTGGCACATATTGCACACATGACATCCACACACAATCACAGACTCTCACACCACATTTTTTTTGGACACACAACACATTTTATATTTTTATTTGAGTGTAATTGAGTGTAAGGGAGTGGCAGAGGTTGATTGTGAGCCTCTGTGAGTGACTGGGTGTGAGTGGGTGTATGAAGGAAGTAGGAGAGTGGTAGAGATTGCAGGGAGAGGAGAGGAGTGGAGGCTGTAGAGATGAGGAGAGGCACAGGAGAGGATGAAAGAGAGCAGGGGATCCCCATTCTGGGAAGGAGAGGGAGAGCAGGTGGAAGGAGTGGTACCCAGCAACAATCAGGTACACATCAGCCAGGGATCGACATGGCAGCCGGAAACAAAGGATATGTGGGAGAACATACACATCCAGGAACCACACAAGCAGGCCCTGATAGACTAATGCACACACACAGTGCACATCCATCCCAGACCACAGTGGAGGAGGACAGTCCTATGAGGAGAATGTGGTCCAGGTGTGGAGGATCATGAAAAAGAAGCAAATACTGTTCTCCACAGAAAAAAAGCAGGGGTATTGGTGCACAGAAGTAGGTACCTTCTTGCCAGGTGGATGATGCAGTCAATGCGGTGTCTGAGTGCAAGCACAACACAGACTCCATAAAGAGGTGCTGGGAAGGCTGCAAAATTAAGGTCAAGAATAAGATGGAAGAAATGTTCCTCCATGTGAGAGCCAGCAGAGGTGGTCCACCAGCGAACATCACCTTCAGTGCCTGGGAGGAGATGCTCTGCCAGAACCTGTCCATGAAGGCTTTTGAGGGGATCCAAAATGGCTGTAACACAGGAGATGACATCACCCTCCAGCCTCCTGATAAGCAACCTCATACATAACTGTTCACCATACAATGCCTGTTAGCTAGTACCGCACATCACGGTAGCAGCTCTACACAGGGCCATTAATGATCCCACCAACGTGAGAAATCCTGCTCTATCAGGGTTAAAACAAGGAGTTAATGGTGTACAGTGAAAGGGAAATCAGATGGAGCAAGCAGACCAGGTCAAATAGATCAACAGTTTAAACCCCTCAGTGCTGCACTGTTCAAACATGCTCACCGCATGGAAACAATGATAGCCATCACATTATAATAGAAACATCAATAGGATTCTTGAACAATGTCAGACATGTTGCCCCAGACAGTCATGTCACTGGTAAGTAAACACGTTACAATGTATGAACAGAGTACACCAAACTAATTTTGCAGAGTACAACAGGGATTATCCCACCCAAACTTGTGCAAACCCAAAGTGATTGCATGTCTAACACACACGTGCCACAAGTGCAGTACCCCAATGGCCTGGAATAACACATTAGCACTGGAGCAACAACCAAAACAGCAAAGTTTATATCATTGAATTAGCTGTTCCAATTCATTTCACTTTCAGATAATGACTACTCTCTTCCTGCAGTCTGTAAAAGCAGTCAGTGACACTAATGTGTTAGCAAAGCATCATAAGGGTGTATCTCACTCCTTATCCACATGTATCAAATGTTAAAAGGGAGTGAGACATGTACAGGTATTTTGCAGATAGACCTGAGCAGGGCCGGATTTACATCTCAGACTCCTGTAGGCACAGAACTGTGAAGCGCCCCCCCCCCCTGATTTGCCAACTCCACTGGACACCTCCACAATGCTCATCAGCTCCATATTGCCCCCCATCAGCTCCATATTGCCCCTCACCTTGCCCCCCATCAGCTCCAACTTGCCCCCATCATCTCCATATTGCCCCTCACATTGCCCCATCATCTCCATATTGCCCCCATCAGCTCCAACTTGCCCCCCATCAGCTCCATATTGCCCCTCACTTTGCCCCCATCATCTCAAAATTGCCCCTCACATTGCCCCATCATCTCCATATCACCTCACATTGCCCCCAACCCCATCAGCACCAACTTGGCCTCCATTAGCTCCTCATTGCCCCCACCATCTCCATGTTGCCCTGACATTGTCCGTTTCCTACCTACCTGGTAGGAGATCTCTCATCTGTGCCTCTTTGGCACAGTCTTGTAGCTGATGGAGCTCCCGCGCGGTCTCCTATTCAGGAATGCAGAGGGCTGGGAGATGATGTCATCTCCCAGCGCTCTGCATTCCTAAAGATGCGACGAGGGAGCTTACCACCTACAGGACTGTGCCAAAGGAGGCACAGACCTGTCCTGCCGTGGAGGTAGGAAATAGGGAACGGGGGCGCCAGTGAGGTGGCTACTTTTTTTTTTCATTAAAAAAAAAAAAAGAAATCGCAATGACAGGCGCCCCTCTGTGGCATGCACCTGTAGGCAGGTGCCTACTTTGCCTAATGGCAAATCCGGCCCTGGACCTGAGTCAATCAGGGAGCTCACATCACTGAAAAATGAAAGAAAATAAGGACTGAAATAGCTGATTCAAGAAAAAGTACATTAAACTAAATTGAATTAAACAAAAAGAAAACAGCAGAAATTGATATATATATATAATTAAAATAAAGCAGTCAAATTAAATACTGTACCGTTAATATATTGAATATTTTACTGCACGTGCCTTAGCATGAATAACTAAGGAGATCTTAGTGCATAGGCTGTATAGAATAACATTGGAACTGGAGAAGTGATATCACTGGAGAAGTCATCTCTGTTTTATCACCTCTTTATCACAGCTTAGTGAATCTCCCCCTTAGTTTTTTTGTTCCTCGAATAGATATATCTATTGATTTGTTTTCATTCTTAGTTTATGCAATAAACAAACATAAATAAACAAATAAATTTAGATGATCTGGCACAGAAAATTCTCAAACATATAAACTTTGTTAATATAAACATACAGTTTCTGAATATAAATTAACAGAATAGTGTTTTTAACCTACCCTCCTTCTTCTGAGTATTTATGACCAAAGGCAAGAATGTCAGATGCACGTCCGCTGCCATCACAGACCACAACAGGAACTGGCGGGCTGTCACGTAGGTATTCCAGGACAATGGATATCACATTAGGTCCACCTTCTACAATAAGAGCCACCACAGGAACTCCTTGGCCAATTCCTGAAATAGCAAAACAATAGCCACACCCCCAAAATGGCAAAAAAAATTAATAAAGGCATTGGACTTAACTCAATGTTTTCGAAAAGGTTCTTTGCTGGCAGTTAATAAGTTAATGCAACAGTTTTGTTGGATTCAGTTTTGCATGGCAAAGGAATATTCCAAACATGCAATAGATAGCAAACAAGCCATGAACCAACTGCACTGAGGCTGATGTACTAAGAAATTGGAGTAATTCTGATACCACTGGGGCTTTTAAACCCTAAAACTCTAGTGAGGGCTCTGTCAGAGTTACTCTAGGGGAGTTATGCACTAAGGCATGATAAAGAGGTGATAAAGTGGAGATAACTTCTCCAGTGATATCACTTCTCCAGTTCCTCTGTTATTCTATAGAGCCTGTGCACTAGGATATCTTAAGTTGCATTGGCTCCATGGAATAACATAGGAACTGGAGAAGTAATATCACTGGAGAAGTAATCTCTACTTTATCACCTCTTTATCACACCTTAGTGCATATCCCCCCCCCCCAAGTAGTCCTCTTGGTACATCAAACTCACTGAGTTTTTTAAGTAAAAGTTACATGGAAAATGTGAACAATAGAAAAATGAGAAAGGAACTCTCAGCAGGCACTAATGTCACACTTGGTTTATGAAGACTACCCAGGATAAAAAAATAAAATAAAAATAGTTAAAAAAGCAGGGATTAACCCTTTGGCATCTGCTGTCCTGGGAAGTAACCTTCCCTTACGGTCCACTTTGAAGATTCCGACGTGCCGGCACAAGTGACCTTTGTCAAGTACCGGCACGCCACACTCAATCCCCGTTTTTACTTACAGCGCTCCCGGAGGAGCGCAGTAAGTAAAATGTACATGACGTGCTATGACCGTCACCGGTCCTTAACACAAAAACTACATGATGGTCATAGCGCGGCACACAGTCGTTAAGGGGTTAAAGAAAAAAGTAACATATCTTAAAACAACCCCCAGGGGGTATAACTAGAACCTACAATGATCTGGGGCCCATCACAAGTGCATCCTCTGAACCTCCTGTAGTTGCTCTCCTGCCTTGTGCCTTTGTTCAAGAGATAACATCTTCAATCAGACCTGGATGTCATGTCCGTTGGGAGCACATGATAGTTGCTAGTAGATTTTCTAAACTGAAGCAAGCAGAGTGTGGGATCCTAATTAACCTTTTAAGGACCAGAGAAGTGTGCAAAACTTTGGGAAGTAACGGGTTTGCACACACCCCTTGTACTTAAAGGGATAAGATTACCATGTGCAGTGAGAACAGCATATGTCCTATGGTCCCATTAGTAACTGTCATGCCTGCCTCCATGGAGAGGACTTCATGAAGATGTTATCTCTTGAATAAAGATACACGTACAGAATTGACAGGGGCTGAATATTATATACTAGTGTAAAAGCCCGTGTACACAGGCCAAGGTCCGAGTGATGTTAACCCTTTGAGTTCCAGAGGGGTACGCAGTACCCCTCTGGCACTCAAAGAGTTAAGAAGCAGGTCCTGCTCTGCATCCTGCCGTCCGACGCAGTCATGCACTGTAGAGACTGCCCGAAAGCACAGAATGCTGTCAGCACAGAACTCCCAGCATTCTGTGCTTTTGTGCAGTCTCTACTGAGCATGACGGCTTCTGACAAACATCCTAGTGGATTATTATATAGGATAGTTCTGGACTGTGCAATAATTGCAACAATGCAGCAGTCATCGGTAGCTACTTGTACCCAGTACTCTCTTTGCAAAATATGGTATGGGGTGCATGAATGGTATAGGGAAAAAAGTTATAGAGTGGAATATGTTTTATGCACACATTGCTTTATGTGATATATACAATATGCCAGTAACCATTTGGCTATATATCATTCCAATAAAACATCCAAGCACAGGGAGGTTTGCGCTGTAATAACTTTTAAATAAATCACCTTTCAGCAAGGGAAATGCCCTAGTTTTACCAATGGCAAAACCCTACAACATATTTTACATATTAATATCACTATCCCTTTAAACATTACATTTGGTACTGTTGAAAGTAGAGGAACCATTGTTTTATTAACATGAATGAGAAGCACTTCACCACATACAGTAAAACTCTTTAATGTGAAGATAATGGACCTTGATGGTTTGGGCTGTATATCTGAGAAGAGTAGTATGATAATGTTTATCAATTTTTATCTAGCGATTTCACTTATAACTAAACTAGTATTGAAGGCCCATGTACACGGGCCAAAGTGCCATCCCTGATGAGTAAGTTTCTCTTCCTTGGGAATTACCATGAGAAGGCTGGTTTTCCCAAAATCTTTGCACTGTGAAATGAGTTGAGTGAATATGTGCATGTGTTAATACCAGCTATTTAAGCCTATTGAAAAGGCTCATAAATGCACAAAAACTGTCCCCTTGGGTGGAATGCAAGAAACATGTGCATGCCCTATTTCCAGTTTGAAAACCCCTAGGGAATAGGTTTGCACACGATTTTGTTGAATTGTGCATGAAAAATCAAGATTAGGGAACAGCTGCACATATTTTTTTTATAGGAGTGGTCAGGATTAACTAATCTGTCTGAGTAGAACAACAAATGCGGCTAATGCAGGAATTGCTATTGCAAACAATTTTATACTTCTGTCTAATGTTGTGGTAAAAGCTATTTTTTATGTGTAATTCAAGAAGCATTCATTATAATACTTGGATTAGAACATGCACAATATCTATCTGCGCAGGAAAAATGGCTTCAGCTCATGCACACATTTCTTGCATTCTGCCCCATGTACCATAATTGGACGTCTTTAGGATTTACCTGGTTGACCAATGTTGAGTTAATTAAAATAACTGATTAAGTAACCTGTTCTCAGGTAATGAAATCCTAAAGTTATGAGAAGGATGTGCTTATATGATTCCACACTGAACTCAGAGCGGGAAGCAGTTTCATACTACTACTACTTGCCTGACACCAATTTATTAAACTACCTGTGCTGAAAGGTCTAACCTCACCTGGATGCCACTTTCACCAGTAGGAGGGCAGTGGGGAACTGTATGGACATTATAGGGCAGGGCTCCAAATTTCCACTCACCCCCTCGCATTTGGCGAGGAGAAATTGAGTGAGGGCGAGTGGAAATTGAAGCCAGCAATCTAATCTGCCACTCGTCCTCATTGTAAATTATTAAGAACCCATCACTTCGCTGCTGTGCTCCCATAACTTTTTAAGAGTTGTGTGCAGCCCTGGATATTTACACCGTTCAGGTCTTGCCTCTCAGCGTGAGCGCTGCCCCAGCTCTCTCTCCCCTTGTCCCATCCGCTCCGATCGTCAGGAGAAAGAAAAGTTAACCTTTTGAGTGCCTTGTCCCTCTCCATTGCTCCACGCAGAGAAGGGAAGAGAGAGACGAGTGGATGGGACAAGGGGAGAGAGAGCTGGAGCAGCACTCACGCTGACCAAGATTCGGACAGGGCCGGTGCCACCTATAGGTGAGGTAGACGCCGGCCTAGGGCGCACGCATACTGGGGGCGCGGGCATGCAGCACTGCGTTCCCTCATCAGGTTGGATCTTTAGTAATGCAGAGCGCGCTGGGAGTCATGATCAAGAGAAGACTGCGCGGGAGCTACAGGTATGTGAGGGGGGCAAGTTGGAGCTGAGGGGGCATAGTGGAGCTGCTAGGGGCAAGTTGGAGCTGGTGGGGGCAAGTAGGAGCGGATGGGGGGCAAAGTGGAGCTGAGGGGGCAAAGTGGTGCTGGTGGGGGCAAGTTGGAGCGGATGGGGGCAAAGAGGAGCTGATGGGGCAAGTTGGAGCTGAGGGGGCATAGTGGAGCTGATGGGGGCAAGTTGGAGCAGATGGGGGGCAAAGTGGAGCTGATGGGGTCAAGTTGGAGCTGATAGGGGCAAGTTGGAGCTGCTGGGGGAAAGTTGGAGCTGCTGGGGACAAGTTGGAGCCGATGGGGGGCAAAGTGCAGCCGATGGGGGCAAAGTTGGAGCTGGTGGGGGCAAGTTGGAATTGAGGGGGCATAGTGGAGCTGGTGGGGGTAAGTTGGAGCTGGTGGGGACAAGTTGGAGTGGATGGGGGGCAAGTTGGAGCTGCTGGGGGCAAGTTGGAGCTGGTGGGGGCAAAGTGGAACTGACGGGGCAAGTTGGAGCTGATGGGGGGCAAAGTGGAGCTGATAGGGGCAAAGTGGAGCTGGTGCACCAAAGTGGAGCTGATATCGGGCAAGTTGGAGCTGATGGGGGGCAAAGTGGAGCTGGTGGGGCAAAGTGGAGCTGATAGGGGCAAAGTGGAACTGGTGGGCCAAAGTGGAGCTGGTGGGGGCATCTCTTAGAGGCATGCCCACTATTTTAAATGGGACTTTTTAACCCCTTTAATGCTAGAGAGGTCACAAACACATTGCTTTGCAATGTCTTGTAGCCCTCTCTAGCATTCAGGGGATTAAAAGCCCGATTCAAATCAATGAGAATTTTCATTTGTTCCCTATGTTGCCATATCTCCGAAGTGTCCCTCTTTAGGATATATTAGGGGTCTGTACCTCCCAAGTGTCCCTCTTTAGGAGATATTAGGGGGCTATACCTCCCATGTGTCCCTCTTTAGGAGATATTAGGGGTCCAGTGTTCCTCTTTATAGGAGATATTAGGGGTCCATACCTCCCAGGTGTCCTCTCTTTAGGAGATATTAGGGGTCCATACCTCCCAATTGCCCCTCTATAGGAGATATTAGGGGGCTATACCTCTTGTGTCCCTCTTTAGGAGCTATTAGGGGATCCATAATTGAGATGGGTGGGGTTAAAGGTGGTGATATGGGTGGGGTTAAAGGCAGGGATATGGGTGGGGCTAGGCGAGGAAAATGGTGGAGAGTAACTTTTCAGGCCTGGCTAGTAGCTCAGGACTTGAAATTATGAGCCTTGTTATAGGGCATTCCTTTTCTCTGCAATTTGTTTAACACTATGCTCTAAAAAGGTGCACCATATTCCTGTACATGCTATGGGGAGGCATTCAGGCATTCAGCGTTTACTCTCAATACATTTTTAATGACGGAGGAATATGTGCACCACCGTTCAGTAAAGCATTCATACACTCTAGTAAAGTAGTTCACAATCAGTGTCCTCAGGGCCCATTAACAGTCCACTGCTTGAAGATTTGTCTGCTTGAGTATAGGTGAGTTAATCAGAGGCGCACACACACTCTGATTCACTTTCCTGTTAATGGGCCCTGAGGGAACAGGATGAGAAGCAGTGATCTAGTGCATACCTCATAGGCACATGAGTGCTAAACTAACATACCAAATAAAATGTACCAGCATATTTGTACATTCCCCTCGATGCCTGTTAGTTTTATTTGAGGACAATAATATGGGACACAGTGTCTACACTAATGACAGTCTGGAACAATTTTAATGAGTAACGCATTTTTTACTGTGTTTGTAGGATTGTCTGGGAAAGAACGACAGAAGCTTTGCCCATTTCTGTTGGGAAGTAAGAGTTAAAAATTTTACTTGGATCTGCATAGAGTATTTGCTCCAAGAAACATTTAACCCTTTCAGTGCCAGAGGAGTAAGCAAAAATGTTTGCACAGTGTCCTTCCAATGACTAGTTACACCACTGACTGCACCATATGGGAAAATAAATACTCCACAAATTCCCATTTAATTAACTGGCCCCTCTTAAAACAATAGAAATGTTTTAACCACTATAATACAATTGGTTTGCCCTATAACTGTTCCACTTTGGCTTTAGGCTATATCAGTGCTTGAATCCTGCAGGAACACACGGTGTTCCTGTACATTTTCCACAGCAGGAATGCCGTTTCTGCCAGAGCCGGATCACAGGCAAGGAGCACCGGCATTTGAAAAGCCGATATTTGTGTGTGAAATGAGTCCAGACAGTAAAGTCTCTTCTACTCAGCCCTAACATGCACCATCACCAGACAAAAGAGCAGAGTATTCGGACAATGGTCCTCATTGGCTGGCTGGTATGTGTGTGAGACAAGGGAGGTGGTGGTACGTGGGCACGTGATGACACTGACAGTGGTGCAGCATGGTCAGGAGACCGGATAAGATTACACTGTGAGAGTGTGTCATGTCACTCTCAGGAGGCACTGGTCTGGAAATTGGAATCTGTGTGGATGGACACGAAACACGAATGGAACTGTCAGCAGCAGACAGAAGCACAATCTGACTCTAATCTTCTTACTCCAGTGAGTGAGTCCCGCCGGCAAATATTTTAAACAAAATGTTTGTGTATCCCACTGTCCCCCTGTGGTGCATTGTCTTGCCCCCGAATTGCTCCAACTCGCTAAAATCAATGATTTGTCTTGTAACTCGCCACCCATGTGTGAAAAGAAGTGGCACAACTATAGGACAAACATCTCACACCATATATAACACACTACAACTCCCATTTGACTAAACTGTACTTTTTATTTGACCTCCTTCCAGTGGTCATTTTGCCCACAATTGCTCCAATTCCAAATCATTAAAGGGATAGTAATACTTCGTTTTAGCTTTATTTTCTTTTGTAGGCATTAAAAAAACATGAAGAAAGATATAAGTCTTATTTCTCAAACCTTTATGGTTTGAGAGATATTGACAAGCAAAGTTTCCCCTCACGCCCCTTTTACCTAATGTAAGCCATCTCTTCTCAGATGTGGAATCTGGTTGTAAGACCAGACAGATAACAGAAGGGGACAATCTTATTTCTATTAGAACAATGAAAGCCCTTCCCCCCTTGACAAGTTTTTCAGGTTTTTCCCTTATCTTAATTGAAGATTGTCCCTCTCTGCCGTCTACCTGGGCACCTCCCTTCTGATCTGGCTGAACAGTGTTACATCAGTAAAAGGGGTGGGAGGGGGATACTTTGTCACTGAATTACTCTTGAACTACAACTCTGACAGAATTGAAATAACACTCTCCAAAGTCCAAATACTATGATGATTAATTAGAGCTGCTTTTATTATGAAACATTACTATCCATTTAAGGATTTAGTCCAGTTGTGGATCACTTGGCTTTCTCATGGGCCACTCCTGAAGAACCTCTTGGTTTATGAAGAGATTCCAAGTGTGTTGCTGCCACGACTCTATTGTTTTACATGTTGTGCACAGTGCAATCTGCCCCTTTTGTGGCTCCTCCCTTTTTATATACTATTTATACACTCATATGCTTAATTTTATTATTTACATTAATATCAATAGCAAAATTAAGGGAACTATAAACAAACAAAAGGTGGAGGGAAATTTAAAATACTCTGGATCTTTGCTAGATGGTAGTAGATAATTTGCTTGTGGATGTGGGGACGGTGACCTGGAAAATCACCTTAGCTATGGTGACAGTTCTCTATTTTAGTCGGTAGCTAGATTATTTTATAGAGGGTTTATTTTTAGATACTCCTTAACCACTTAATGACCCATGACGTATATGTAAGTCATAAGGTGGATGTCCCTAAAGGACCAAGGAAGTACATGTACATCATGGAATTCAGGGCTCCCCGCGCAGCTGCACGCTGTTCGTGGAGTCCAGAATCGGATCAGCTAAAAAAAAATTCTCCGTGGTCCTTAAGTGGCGGTCAGTCCTTAAGGGGTTAAATATCTTGTGTGCCACTTAGATTTATGTTAATAAAACGCCAGGATGTGGTCACTGTGTGTATTGTGGTTATCTCCAAGCCTCCAAGGGTTCATTCAAGACTATGCAATGCATCCGTTTTTTCACATGATATATCGCATAGTCTTGAATTAACTCTTGAAGGGTTGGAGATAACCACAATACACACACAGACCACATCCTGGCGTTTTATCAACATAAATCTAAGTGGCACACAACATAGATTTAACCCCTTAATGACCAGCGGTTGTGGGATGTTTCCGTCCCATAAGGACCGCTTTGATCCTTGCTGACGCGCCGGTACATGTGACCTGTTGCGTGTATCGGCGCACCGCTTCGGGGCCTAAGAGAGATCTCTCCAGTCTTGGAGTGGTCAATTTTAGGCCCTGTTTTTACTTACAGCGCTCCCGGTGGAGCACTGTAAGTAAAATGGACGTGACGTACTATGACCGTCATCGGTCCTTAAGGGTATAAGGACCATGATGGTCATAGTACGTCATGTAGTCCTTAAGGGGTTAAGGAATATCTAAAAATCAACCCTCTACAAAATAATCTAGCTACTGACTAAAATAGAGAAGCGTCACTGTAGATAAAGTGACTTTCCATGTCCCCTCATCCACAAGGAAATTATGTATTACCATCAAGCAAAGGTCCAGAGTATTTCAAATTTCCCTCCCCCTTTTCTTTGTTTGTAGTCCCCTTAAACATATACATACATATTTATTTATTTTGGGTGGGGGGGGATCTTGGGTGCCCACACTTTTTTTCCCAGGACTTGACACCTGGGTTCTATTGCCACTTGCCATGAACTGAGCATCGATAACGCTGTGATATAGTTCCATTCCAGCCTCTTGTTCTTAGCCCTCTGATATGCATGTGGGCTGCCCATTCTTTGGATGCTGTGGTGTGTATCACTTCATCCAACTCACTAGTGTGAACAATATGCACTGAAGACAATATACCAACATGCTGATATGCTCTGCAGAACTTTATTGAATTCCTCCCTGTGAGCACAGTTGAAATACAACATGCTGGGATTGGCTGCATTTATGAGTGGCAAAATTACTAGTGTGAGTAGTCTCATAGGCAGCAATGGTCTCTATATACCTGTGATTAAAGCAGCATTCAAAATGATATCCTAATATCACAAGTGTGAAAGAATCCTCATTGTTAACCTTTTGAGCTCCAAAGAGGTATCCAATGAATTGCATTGCAATGCATTGGATACCTCTCTGGCCCTTTGACTCCAGGAACATAAATGAAATATCCTTCAGTAGCTAGGTCTACTGAGCTATGCCTTCTAGATTTAACAAGGCAATAACAGGCAAATCTCTAGTGCACCAAATAAAATGTTTTAACAGTGTGACTATTGCACTTTTGAGTCTAATTTTTGTTAAAATATATTGAGAACATTTTCATTGCATGAAATTGCAGTGTTCCCTGTAAGGTGAGAAACACTGAGTAATACAGGAATGAAAGAGTTAAAAGAGCAAGTCAAACTAGGGAGTACTGCATGGCGCATTTGTTATTCTAATACAGCCCTTCATAAACAGTCACCTTTAACCCTTTCAGTTCTGGGTCCCTCACCTTAGAACGAACACTGCAGAATGTTGGCTTGATATTTAAACAGCAATACCAGACCACAAGACTATGCAATGGATAGGGTCCACAGGAGTATGCAATGGATAGGGTCCACAGGAGTATGCAATGAATAGGGTCCACAGGAGTATGCAATGGATAGGGTCCACAGGAGTATGCAATGAATAGGGTCCACAGGAGTATGCAATGGATAGGGTCCACAGGAGTATGCAATGGATAGGGTCCACAGGAGAATGCAATGGATAGGGTCCACAGGAGTATGCAATGGATAGGGTCCACAGGAGAATGCAATGGATAGGGTCCACAGGAGTATACAATGGATTTCTTTGTGATGCATTGCGCATGCCACTAGTTCTAAAGGGATTGAACCACGTTTAAGGCTATTCATTGCATTCATTTTTTATTTATAACAAGCATCCTGTGACAGTTATTGCTCTGTGACATCTCCTATAAAAAAGCACCCCTTTCACATTCAAAGTGACATGGCATTCAGGTCTAGTTCCATCATCTGAATTTTACAATTGCCATGTCTAATGCTCAGGCAGGAAGTAGAGATTAATTTGAAGTAAATGTCATGGTGTATATAAAGAAGATACTTTAAAAGCCGCCTGAAAAATGAATTTCAAAACTGCACATGAAGTATAAGCACAACATTTTAATACGGATGGTAACACATTCCAGTAGGATTTTCAGTGAATATGACACTCTGATTTATATGTTGTAATTAATTTAAGTACACTGCTATCACTTTGCAGAGCAACAACTGTAAGATTAAAACACCAGTTTATATACCTAAGAGTCTGTCCCATGACTTTATAACAGCTGGATACCTTAGTCATTAGTGCCTGTCTCTTTGTTTATTGCCAAATGACTCATCATCTCTTCGTATGTCACACTGGTTTCTATCTCTGTCACGCCTCTGCTTTTACTTGTCTTTCCATCTTTATTCCTACTCTCTTTCTCTCTGGACCTAACCTGCAAGGAATTCACTCTATCTCATACATATATCTAAATCATGGACACATCACACTGCATGGTTGTCTATCTAAAGCAAAATGTTTAGCTTGCCATCCATTCAGAATGTGTGGACCATCACCTATTCATCTCAACATAGTATTCATTAGCTACTAAACTTTGCTGTCCCTTTACTTTCACTTCCTTCCCTCTGCTTCCCTCTTGACTTTACCCATTTAACTATTTAGCTGTCCCATCACTTATCTCTGTCTCCCCTCTATCACTGTCTTCACATCATGGTTTCCTCCCAACTTTGTCCCTGATTGTCCATTTACCGCCCTCAATGTCTCTCCCTCCCATGTCTCTTACTGTTCTCCCACATCCCAAATTGACACTGCCAATAATCATCCCCATGATAACCTCATTATCTTCATCTACATCCACTGTCCCTCTTTCTCCCTTACCTTTGTATTCCCCACTTGTTGCTAAGGGAATATATTCAAGATTTCATCTTGAAGAGGAATATCATTAACAGGAGCCAACATGACTTTGTGAGCCAGGTCTTGTCAAACTAACTTTTTGCATTTTATGAAAAAGTAAAAGTAGGTAAAAATATAGATTTGGATGCTGCTATTGATCTGACCTATTTAGACTTTGCTAAGGCATTTGAGATGGTTCCACACAAAATGTTACTGTACAAATTAACTGAAATAGGCTTAGGGGCAAATGTTTGTGCGTGAATTGGAAATTGGCTGAAAGATAGAATGTAAAGCGAGGTGGTAAATGGGAAGTTCTCCAATTGGACAAGTGTGACAAGTGGAGTACCTCAGGGATTGTCCTGGGACCTCTTCTTTTTAATTTGTTTATTAATGATCTCCCAGTGGGCATAGGGAGCAATGAATCAGTGTTTTCTGATGACACAACATTAAGTAGGGTAATACAGTCTAAACTGGCTATGTCTTCATTAGCAGAGGATTTGGACAAATTGGTCAACTGGGCAGACAAATGGCAAATGAGATTCAATACAGACAAGTGTAAAGTTATGCATTTTGGGTATAATAATAAAAATGCAACAAAGAGTATAAATGGTGTTTTTTGGGAGAAATCTACTAATGAAAAGGATTTGGGAGTAATGGTAGACAATAGACAGTAGTGCACAGTGCTGGCTGCTGGCTGCAAAAGTCAACAAGATATTGGCATGAATTAAAAGGGGTATTGACTCATGGGAGGAAGATATTTGCCCCTTCACAGGTCCATGGTAAGACCCTACCTTGAATATGCAGTTTAATTCTGGGCATCCTTTCTGAAAAAGGGCTGGGCTACAAAACTAATAAGGGGAATGGAAAGTTTTAGCTGTGAGGCTAGAAAAGTTACATTTGTACTCACTAGAGAAACAGCATCTTAGAGGGCATATGATAACATTATATAAATATGTTCAGGGCCCATACAAAACGCTCTCCAAAGACCTGTTCAATGACAGAATGGTACAAAGGACAAGGGGTCACCTGCTAAGATTTGAGGAAAGGAGATTTCGTATACACCAGTGGAAGGGATTCTTTAAGGTAAGGACAATAAAGGTATGGGATTCACTGCCTGAGGAGGCGGTGCTATTGAATACATTAGATGCCTTTAAAAAGTGCCTGGATATGTTTTTAAAAGAGCAGAACATAGAAGGCTATGTACGTTAGTATTGGGATTAATATTTATTTAGTGTTTGTTGATCCAAGGAGAAATCTGCCACTTGGAGTCAAGAAGGAACTTTAAAGCAGAATTTTAAATTGCTGAAATAAGTTTTTTTTTTGCCATCTTTTGGATCAACAGTGGTAAACAAGAATAGGAAAAGGGTTGAACTTGATGGACGCAAGTCTTTTTTCAAACTAAACTACTATGAAAAAGAATGTTCCCCCGTACAGTTCTCTGAGATACCCCACTAGTAACATGACCTTCGTCTGAATATTCTCCACTGCCTACAACCCTCTGTCTCCTGTCACTCAGCCATTGCCTTATCTATTTACCTATTTTTACATCCAGACCCCAAACACTGCACTTTATTAATGAGTCTTCTGTAAGGGACAGTGTCAAATGCTTTACTGAAATGAAGATAAGCTATACCTATTGCTCTCCCCATGTCTATTATTTTAGTTACCCAGTGAAAAAAAATTTAAAATGGTAGTTATGTGGTAAATGTACAAGTTCACTCTTATCTTATTCTTCTAATCAGCATCCATGCTTTCACTTACCAAGGCACAGGGACTTAATAGAGGGGATTTACTTATATGATTTTATGTTAAACCAGGTGCTGAAATCAATATTATAGTGCTACACCTGTCTGACCCCAGTTTACTAAGCTACTTACACTGAACACTATCCCCTTTAATGTTAACTTGCTCCAAGGGCAGTGTGGAAGCGTACAGGTTTTGGAATGTTTCTTTTCTCTGAAGTTTGTTTAACAAGCTGTACTAACAAGGCACAGAGGAAATTGGTGTACCTTTTACATGCTCCTGGCTTTCTGGCATTAAATTCTTATTGTCATCATAACATGTGACCAGTATGCACCTAAGTGATCACGCAGTCTAATGCATAACCTGAAGTACAGCTGCAGGTGCTGGAGGCTAAAGACAGTTGTGCTGCACTGGGGGTTTTGTAGACACCCCCCCCCGCCCCCAGTTGAATTCCTGAAGTCTTAACCCAAATACATGAGGATGTGGGAAAACTGGAATAATTGACAAAGGTATGCTATTTAAATGTAATGCTTAAAAGTGCACGATAATGGACTTAAGACAGAAACACAGAGGTGGAATACAGGCATAACGTTACTGTGCAGACAAAAATCAGAGGAAAGGGACTCTGACATTATTATTTTAGATGAACTTAAGGAAGACAAACAATGCACTAAAGCAGTGGGAAAAGCTAAACAGGTTTTTGGTTGTACAGGAAGCGAGAGGTACTAATGGTACACCATATGTCACTGGTAAGGTCTCACCTGGAGTACTGTGTACAGTTCTGGAGACCACATCGCTAGAAGAACATTAATAAATTGGTGGCAGTTCAAAGAAGAGCCAACAAAATGACACAGGGCCTTCATAACAGGGTACGAGAATAGCCTCAAAGAAATAATATGTACAGCTTGGAAGAAAGGAGGGAGAGGGGTGATATGATAGACACCTTTGAATATATTAAAGTATTTCATAAAGTTCAGGAGGGAAGCATTTTTTGAAAAACGAGGGCTATAAGAACAAGAAATCATGATCTAAAGTTAGAGTATAAAAAATGCAGAAGTCATTTGTGTAAGTATCACTTTACAGAAAGGGTGGTTGTAGGGACAAATACTGTCAGGGAATTCCAAAATGCCTAGGATAGGCGTACGTATTTTATTAGATAGGGAAATGGGCAGACTGAATGGACCAGATGGTTCTTTTCTACCAACAAAATATATGTTTCTATATTTATGCAAAGTAGAAGATAAACACTCTTTTTTCTCTAAAAATTAATATTACATAATTATTAAACATGTTGTTTAATTTAGTGGAGATCATGTTCTAAATGGAAACAAAGCTAGTTTTTGGACATACAGTTAAAGAGATAGTAATGCCTTAGTATAAAGGAACATTCGATTTTGCCTTATACTTTGTAATATCGCTTTGGGTTCCATCGGCAATGTTGTGATCAGAGTAGTTTTTGTGTAATTGTATTTTGAAGTGTCCCCTCCTGACCATTTTACAGATGTCACTATTCATCCCTCAGATCTGAAATCCAGTTGCTTGACCTGACAGATCATAGCTAGGGACAATCTTGTGGCTATCAGTATAAGGAAACCCTTCCCCCTTGCATGAAAGAGAGCATTTTTTTTTTTTTTTGTGATCCGCCCGGCCCAGCTTTCTGATCTGAAGACAGAATAGAGGCATCTGTAAAAGGGGCTGGAGGGGGAAAACATTAAAGTATAATTACACAAAAATGACTCAGATCACAACATTGCCCATTGGATGCTAGAGACATTCTAAAGCACTAGACATGTCGCTAGCATCCAAGGGGTTAATATGCATTACAGAAGGAAAATAGAGACAAATTACAACTAATGTTTAAGGTATTCTAAGAATATAACATTATTATTATTTGTATTTTTATTATGATTTATTTATAAAACATTAAAATATTTCTTGCATATTATGAGCATTTGTCTTCTTTAAAATGCATTAGTAAGACCAGTTCAACCAGTGTAACTATCTCTATCATTGGCTGGCTATTCAAGGTATAATAATAATAGTATATTAATAGATTGTTGGATATCAGTGTAACCAATGTTGACAGGTTTAACAGAGCACAGAACATTAACTGAGTCACAAAAGCATTATTCTCTTTTGCCGTGGGCTGGTATCAGTGCATCTATAACAGGGAGAAACATTCTAATTAAATGTCTGGCATTAGCAGGCTCCAAATGACCTTCCACACAGAGCACTATTGTTGATCTAACTGAAATATGTGAATATTTGTCAAAGGACCTTATTGATCATGCTAAAGAGGTGCAATTCTGGAGGAAACCAACTAAACCTGGGAGGCAAATAAATATGTATGTTAATTTAAATGGAGCTTTTAACCCATTTAATGCTGTCTTCAAAATATTACAGAGTGATGTATTTGGGGGCCCGTCTATCATGTAGTGTGTTACAATTTCCATTTAAATCAATGGGAATTTCTGTAAATTTTCAGTCCAATGGTGCAGTTCGTTTGCTCCAGATTTGCATCTCTGTTATCTTGATGATTAAGGTTCAAAAGGTGGAATGCATGTGCTTTTTACACCCCTGATGAAGTCATAAGTGGTGATGAAATACGTAGCGTGTTTTGACATAGAATTCTTTGTTTTTAATATATTGTGTGTATTTGCACTCTTTTACTGTTTTTTACTGGAGGCTTAATAAGTAGTCCAGGAAATAGCTGTGTTCTTCCCTTGGACAATCCTTTTGAAGATCAGAGGTCCATGCCTGACAAGGGGATACCAAGGTGAAATTACTATCGAAGAGCTCTTAAACTCAATGGCTGGTCAAACCTCAATATTTTGTGAGTACCCATTCAAAAAGTGTATAACTCCAGAATGTGCTGTGTCTATTGTAAATAGAGATCATTCTTAGAGGTACTGTTGCGCTGTCTTCTTGAATTGTTTCTACAAAATAGCTAATGCTGCATTTTCTTGCATTCTGCAGAAAGTTACAAAAGTTAAAAAAACAACATTGTTATCAGCATATACAAAGAAAGTGGAACAATTCTGAGGCAAACCAACAGAATTAGAGGGTAAAGCACAATGCTCCACATTCCCATTGATTTAAATGGTACTTTAAACTCTTTGAATGGGGGTGAAAAATGTACTACGAAGCATCGCAACAGCCACCCCACCCTTTACCGATCCTCAAGAACGTAAAAAAAAAAAAAAATAATGAAAAAAAACAAAACAAAAAAAGAGGTTGGTGGTGGAACCTTTTTTAATCACTTGGATACTAAGATATTTCCAAAACATTTCCTTGCAAGGAGCTAGATGCATCTATTGAATACATGGGGGTTAAAGTTATTTTCCAAATTGTATTTAGTGAGCATGTAAACAGCATATCTGTAATGATAGAATTCACCACTTCCAATAACCTTATGCTTGAATTGGGCTATTATGTATGTACTAGTTGAAGAGCCCGTTACACGGGCCATAGTGGCACTGCCAGCCGGTCGGGGGGCAGTCATGCACAGTAGAGACTGGCCACACCACGGCTGATACAGTGCTAGCCGGTCGCTGTGCAGTCATGCTCAGTAGAGACTGCTCGCGCTGTTGCTGATACAAAGCTGGACGCTCCTTCGGAGCACCCCACTCTGCATCAGCCTTGTCACGGGCAGTCTCTACTGCGCATGACTGTGGCGTTACACACATTTTAGTGAATTATTATATAGGATGTATATAGGCACAAACAGGGTCAGGATTATACCAGCCCCTGGCCACAGCATCAATCCATACCACACCAATGCCACTCCTAGTCCAATTGACTGTTGCCTTGCACAGAAAATGCACTTAGCCTATAACATACAAACACAAAAAGCTATCTTACCCCTTTAGCTACTAGAGAGGTTTCCAATGCATTGCTTTGCAACTCATTGGCTGCCTAAATAGCATCCAAGAGGTTATATAAACTGCTAAATAAAACAACTATCTGGCATTGGGATTGCACAAAGTGTGGGGGTGGTCAGCAAAACTGAAGATTCCCTGAAAACTTGGCACTCTAGGCAGCTGACTATTTCACCTAATGTGAAATCCGGTCCATGAAACACATGCACCTTGTGTAAAATACGTACTTTCAAAAGTATGTTAAAGAAATTAATATAAACTGGATAATTCTAACTATTTACAAATCATGTTTAGTCAGTCCTGTTTCTACTAATGATATCCAAAATGAATGGGTGTCAATGGAAGACTTATTAGAAGATCCCCCACCAAAATAAAAAACGGTATATGTAACTGCAAATATTTTATAGACCAATATCAGTATTAAGTACATTTACTTATTTTATACATTAACACAGAATATACAACAACACTGGTAAAAAATAAAAAAGCAGTATTTACTATTTGATACCAATGCACATTCATAAAAACAAAAGTTGTAGCAAATATTAAGACAACTGCAAATACAAAGGCATGCATGTTTGCTGACAGCTGGTTACTGTGAATTGATGCAGGTGTATCTTAGGCTTATATCGGTAGACTGAATATATTTTGTAGCAAAGACAATAATATGGATTATGCCATTGCATTCCGAAGGCTTCTCTAGTGCATTTCAAAGAGTAAACTTAATAAATTCTTTACTCTGAGGAATCCGGGAACCATGGATGATAACAAACTGTTATTAATATGCATAAAGCAATAATAAACCTGATGTGACATGAACATTGTCAGTAATGTATTTAATGATGGAGCAATGATTTTGGAAGATGTCAATGATGACAGTTGAACGTCCCTTTGCCTTCCCAGCCCCCTTCATATATTCTCAGGCATAGGATGACAAAGGGAAGCCCACGGGTCACATGAACACGTACTGCACCCTTACACAGTCAGTAAAACAATAAACATTCATCTTATGCAATTTTCTTTTCTTATAATAAAAAACAGAAGAGAACTGGGGTAGTTCGTGGGATAGGAACTGGAATGGACAGAACATGACTATCACTCTAATAAAGTAATGGAATAGTAAGGTTCTCATGTATATTTTATCACTGATTTCTTAAACTGTACCTGTCACCTTGATTTTTTTACATATTTGAAAACTTTATTTACATCTGCCTAAGTGTCATGTTAACCAAAAGTCCAGCAGATGCATAGTTTAGGAAATATTCACACTTTTATTTCAGGTAAAGTGAAAGTAAAAGTCTCCTTTTTGCAGCACAGTCCTTAATTAGCTTATTAAACATTACTAAAAGGGTTCACTAGCATATAAAATGTCACTGAAAACTTTAATTAGATTATAAAATGTCACAGGTTACACAATTAGCATACATTAACATATGGTACCAAGTGTGAATATCTCCTTCAAATTAAGGTAACAGGTCCACTTTAGAGTAGGGTGACCAGACCTCACCTTTAACCGGGGACACATATGAAAAATGCATACTGCAGGGCTGCTTTGATTTCAGTGTCCCCGGTTAAAGGTGAGGTCTGGTCAGCCAACTTTAGAGGGACACTAACACCAAAAATGAAAGTGGATTATGCAGTCTGAAATATTATATACTTCCAGCTTGGATATGTAAAATGTTATTTTATGTTTAGATCCATAAAAATCTAATCCTAAACTTGGATTTATAATACATGTGTAGACTATAATATACAGACACAATTTGGCTAACTGTGCTTATGTAGAGCTAATACTTTTTATAGATTGAGATTAACATCCCAGGCCCATAAACAATCTTTAAAGTGATAGTAATGTCTCAAAATTATTTCATTTTGTATTGTAGATTAAACAAAAATAAATTATTTGCAGCAAACCCCATCTCTTGAACCTCTATGGTTTGAGAGATATTTGCTTTGAAAGTTTCCCCTCACTCCCCTTCTCCTGACATCAGCTGTACAGCTGACAGCAGGAGATTTGAGTCATGCGTCTCGAAGAGGCTCTTCAGCAGATCTGAGAGATATTTGCTTTGAAAGTTTCCCCTCACTCCCCTTCTCCTGACATCAGCTGTACAGCTGACAGCAGGAGATTTGAGTCATGCGACTCGAAGAGGCTCTTCAGCAGAGCCGAAATCACATTATTTAAATAGAACTTCTTCAATGGAACACTCTACAAAGTGTACTTGAAAACTAGGCACACTTTGTAGACTGTTCCATTGAAAAAGTTCTTTTTAAATAATGTGATTTTGGCTCTGCTGTAGAGCTGACGGCTGGTCCCCAGACCAGGATCTCCTGCTGTCAACTAGACACTGACGTCAGGAGAAGGGGAGAGAGGGGCAAACTTTCAAAGCAAATATCTCTCAAACCATAGAGGTTTGAAAGAAGGAGTTTGCTGCAAATAATTTATTTTTATTTAATCTACACTATAAATGGGATGTTACTATCACTTTAAAACATCATAGCTTTTGATACACATACCTAGATGGCTTTTTTAATGGTAGCCCCGGAACAGGCAACAATGCGCCCCTAGAGAGCACATGTAGATTTTAGGCCATAGAAAACAAATACAGAATTTTTACACATGCTAGCATGGAGCCAGGGCCTGATTTCCCATTAGGCAGAAAAGGCAACTGCCTAGAGCTCCAAATTTTGAGGAGCACCTCAGCTGTGCTGGTCACACCCACATTCTGAATTGTGGGTGTGGCCAGAGCAATCTCAACATCCCTGCACCAGTTTATATACATTGTAAATTGTTATTTAAAACACTGGATACTAGCGAGATCTCCAATGCATTACTTAAGGGGTTAAAGCCTTTTATTTGTTGTCCTTGTTTGTTATAAGACATGAGTATTTCCTGTGCCAGTAAATAGTGGATGCGATTGGGGGTGAGGCCATGGGAGAATGGGCGTCTGACAGTGGATGAAGCTAAGGATGTCTAGAATACCTTGCCTAGGGGCACCTGGGATGTAAATCTGTCTGTTCATGGAGCAGAAGGTATTTAACTGTATATAATTCCAGATCATTTGTAGGTGTTAGTGTTCCTTTAAAGGGCGGTTTCTGTAATCTGAAAAAATATATATATTGTGAAATTCAGTGTTTATTTAATCTGGAGTATCAGCATTACAAATTTACAGCCCTAATTGTACTAGTCTATCTGTAGATTCTTGTCCCACATCCCACAAGGGCTGAAGTGGCCATTAAACTCTTAATGTAATAGTTATAAGAGACAATAGCAGTACAAATAAGGTTACTCACATGCCAGTATCTCTGGTTTGTGTATCAGGATCCTGATGAAAGAGTCTTAGACGCTCAGAAAAACGTCAATGAAATTTACAATTTTAATATGAAGAATTCTTTTTACACTGGATCCACATCTGTTGTCCGGATTTTTTTTTTAAAGATTGTGTTCCCGTTCATGGGTGGTTTATATTCCCCTGAGGCAATTATCCGGTTTGTTTGATACACAGACTGGTGATATTGGCATGTGTGTAACCTTATTTGTACACTATTGTCTCTTATAACTATTGCATTGAGTGCCCCTGCATATCTCGACTTTGCTGGCACTTCCCTTCCTTCTCTTTAAGAGTATTGAAGGATATCTTTGGAGTCAGTATAATATCCTCCATATGCATATGTGCTACTGTCTGGATTCACTGCAGCCAATTTTAAATATGAGTAGATTTCTTGTTGGGTTACTCACTTTTATGGTTAGGTTATTACCCTATGAGATGTCCCCTCTGTCTCTTTTTTTTGTTGTGCAAGGAGCTGTTATAACAAAAGCCAATCATCTGCTGCCTCTCTGAAGCTCACAGCACTAGCTTTAGGAAAGAGAAGCCCAGGGTGGACCTGTACACAGGGGGCTGTAATTTTTATAATGCTGGTAATGCCAGAGGGAATAGCAGAGTAGCTAATAAGATACTTTGCAATGTGTTGCTTACCCCTCAGACACTCAAAGGGTTATATTAATGGGAATTTGTATTTTCATTTGTTATGCATTTGTTTTTTCCTAGAATTGTACCTCTTTAGCTTTCTGACCAATGCGCAAAGGCTCATTTGTACAAAAGTAAAGTGGCCTTATTCTGGGATAGACAAATTGAACCATTTTAACCCTTTGCATGCTATAGGTCCCTAAGAGATTGCAAAGCAATGCATGGGGGTCTGCTCTTAACATTCAAGTGGTTAACCCTTTCAGTGCCAGATTGGTATGCAACGCATTGCTTTACAATGCATTGCGTGCCCCTCTGACACTCAAAGGGTTAAAAGTCCAATCTACCTGAATGGAGATTTGGAGAGTATGTTTATTTGTTTCTTATGGTGCCCCAGAAATGCTCTACTTTGCCTATAAACAGAAGGACCATTGTAGTTTAATGACACAAAGGAGATTGAAGATAATTTTAATTAAAACTGACATGTTTCATACTGTTTCATCTTGGGCACCGAGTTAATCCTCTTCCCTGAGCATGATACAGAATCCATCAATTTCTGGTGCCAGAGGGATATCCTATTAAACACTTGAGTCAAGCATAAAACATCATCTATGCCACACAGTTAGCGTGGAACTTTGCACAGTATCCTGGAGCTAGAATTTCTGTGGACATTTCCCTATATCCCCTTGCTCAAAATGGAGAAAAGCTGTGAAGTTAACAGACAATCCCTCAACCATTAGCACATTGCTAAAAGCATAGCTGAAATGCAACATGACTAATTATAAACTCTTCCATGTTCACTGTTTGAAAAATGAGTAAAAAAAAAATCATGGTACATCTGAAGATTTATATTTGCATATAAATAGAGAGAAATAAAGAAAATTGTTTCCTGCAAGGTTCATGTGGAGTGTAAAGAACAACAAAACACTTTGCTCACATTCTGTGTAAAGAGTTGGCAGGCAAGGTTGTCTCTGCTACGTTTCACGACTTACAGAAATAGGATTAACATGAATATTGCAAAGCATTTTCTGCAGAGGTCAGTGAAATAGAAGAAGCAAATTCTCAAAGGAAGTGTACAATGCACATCGGAGCAAAACAATTCAGCCAGATGTTTGGTTAAGAAAAATAATTGAATGTAATCTGTGTCAAGCGGAACCTCACAACAGTTAGGTGATTTTGAAAGAGCTTTCAGTGAACTATATGTTGAGTTATGTTATGAGTCTGTGAGGGATTTGTAAATAAATCCAGGGATATAGTTATTACCTGCAATGAAATCTGGGCCTTAATTGACCCTTAAGGTCCATCTGGCACTCAAAGTGTTAACCCTATGTTCTCGTTCATGTACTGTGCCCCTTCGCCTTTCCTTTATAATTTAGTGTATTTGTCTACAGGGGATGATTTGATTATTGTACATTTTATTTCCATGAAAACACAGATATGCTATGCCCCTGAGCAAACTGTTGCTCTCCCACTGTTATTTGATTCCAACTTCCAACATTTTCAGCTAGTCATTGCTAACCACAGCTGATAGGTATATTAAGTAGACAGATTAGATAGTCATCCGTTTATTAAAATCTAAAGTATAGACACTGTGAAATATTATAAAATATCTCTTTCTCTTGCTAGTCACGTACTTATCAATGGATCTGTATTTTCTCATTTCTCAGTTAATGAGTACAAAGATATGCTAGCAGAGTGTGAAACATTCACAGGACAGGTCTTGGCAAGCATATCCTAAGGAAGGTAATGTGGTGCTGACTCTATGCACCTCCATATTTGGTATATGTGGGTACATAAGGGAGGTGGAAATTACATGTATTTGTCGTACTTAAACAGATTTTCCTATCAAATTAAAACTTCTGACTTAAAGGGCAATAATCTACAATCTGAAAATATTACTTTGGTTAGTTATAAAGTCTCCAAATGGTAGATGGTGAAGCTTTAACTATAACAAATCAGGTATACAGAAAGGCATAGTTATCTACAAACACTCCTTATAATACTCTTCCATTTACTTTAATCCAGGAAGAACAGTTTAATGACCACTTTTAAGCAGGCCAGTGTGGATTGGTTCTCCAAAATTAAACTTTTATTTATACTGGAAATAATTTCCACTAGGTTTATTTACAGGAGTCATCTGGATCTATTTAACAGATTTGTGCTATGACAATGCCATGCGAAAATGTATTGTCTCTTTCTTGGGCCCAGTTCTTGGGTTTGTGGGGCCAGGTGCAAAATAATTTGCGGGGCTCTTTCTTTCTTTCTTTCTTTCTTTCTTTCTTTCTTTCTTTCTTTCTTTCTTTTTACATACATATACTTCCATACCCACACAGTCTCATAAACACATACTCTTTCTCATACAAACACACTCTCTGATACACACACACTCTCCCAAACACACACTCCCACACATCCATGTGCACATACACACACAAAAATACACTCCCATACACACATACTATCACCACACACACTCCTGTACATACACTCACACAATCCCATACACACACACACACACACACACACACACACACACACACACACACTCTCCTATACAACCACCAAAACATTATAGGAGACAGGCCAGTGCAATATACCATTATAAGAATCCAACAGGGAAATACACCATTAAATGGCCATTAGCCCCCCTGTCCCCAATCTTTCTCCACTCTCTCCCAGTTCTTTATCTCCTCTTTGTCTTCCCTCTCTTTCAACCTTTCAAGCTCCCCCAGTCTTTCAACATCTTCTCTCTCCTTCCTACAGGTGTTTCTTCTTTTTTCTCATCTCTTGCCCACTCTTTCACCCCCTTCAAGCTCCCCTAGTCTTTCAACCCCTCTCTTTGCCTCCTTCAGTCTCTTCCATTTTTCTCCTCTCTCCTCCACTCCAGCTCCCCCAGTTTTTCAACCCCCTCCAGTCTTTTCCTGTTTTTGACTCCTTTCACTCCTCTTCACAGTGTATCCCTCTGGAGGCCCCACCTACTTGCTTATCTTTGCTGGCAAAGGAAGAGGGCCTCATGATGATCCCTGATGGTCCATTGACATTTCTAACAAGAGGTCTGTTCCTTCTTCAGTTCAGACCTCTATATCCAGCTCCCACACAGCATTAGATTTGCCCAATAATATAGAGCACCAGGATATGATATCATATCTTGCTGGATTATATTACTGTGCAGAAGCTGGATATGAAGAACACTTTGCCAGTGGAGAAAGAGAACTCTGTGGTACCATTGGGGAAATATGCCTTATTTCTTTAAATGGAGCTGTGTTTGTACAGCTGGGGAAGATGAGGGTAGAGTGCACTGCACACTTGGCACCCTCCTAAACCCGGCCATGCATTTTATTTAATAATCTGTACATTTTGAGAAAATTTGATATGAAGAGAAGCAGCCAACCCCAGATGTACGTTTCGGCCTTGTTGGGCCTCATCAGTGAGGTGAAGCTGATCTCTATGAGCAAGGAGTCCAATGCTGGATTCCCCTATTACCCTTGGGGTGACTAACCCCAAGGATAATTTGCATAAGTAGATTGGGAGTCAGAGACGCTCAACTAGGAATGAGCCTGCAATACAAATGTGCAGACTCTATAGGAATGGTATCCTACCCAGGTGCCATTCCTATAGAGCCTACAAATTTGTATTGCAGGTTCGTTCCTAGTTGAGCATATCTGACTTTGAATATATTTATGGACATGATATCCAGCAATAATTAAAGACTCATTTTGGGAACCCAGTCCTCTATGACCCAATTCCCCAGTTGCCATTAGGATATTCTTCCCAGTTTAAAGGAGCAGTCAACTTTTTAATGAAAATATAGCTTTTTCCTGTTTAGCAAAACAAATACACTCCCCCTGATGTCAGTTGTTTTATTTAAAGTTATAATAGTTCAAATAATCAGGAAGTGAATTTACTGTGCGTTTACTTCCTGATAGTTCTAACTGACAACATAACTCAGTCGTTTCTATCACATTCTGTGGAATCTGACCACTATAGAGCAATGTTAATGTGAAAAAAACAAGAGTTAAAAAATGTAATAACTCTGAAAATATACATTTCTCAGCAGTGGGAGTGTTTTTTTTTACTAATATATATATATATATATATATATATATATATACAAAGAAAATGCACAGCACTCACAGACAGGTCTTGTTTGAAGATCAATGTGCTGAGTTTATTGAATCAACGTTTTTGGCTCAAACTTGATAAAGGCCCAAGTTTAGGTTGAAACGCCAAATCAATAAACTCAGCACAGTGATCTTCAAATAAGACCTGTGAGTGTGGTGCATTTTCGTCGTCTGTATTACCACATCACAGTGACTGGCACCCAGGCAAGTTCTTTGTAGACAGAGAGTGCTCCACTATCCAATTCTTATATATATAAAGGAGGGTGTATTATTATTATTAGAATGCATTAACTGCCCCTTTAAGCATGAAAATAGGTGAACCCTATGGATTTTAGAAATGTCTCCAGCTCATTGTTCCACAATATGTCACAGACATTTCTAGGATCCAAGGGTTTAAAATTCATTTACTAATTTACTGGGATACAAAGCAATGCATTGAACACTCCTAGGGTCCTTAAGTGTTGGCGTTGCTGGAGAATTTTTTGACACATTATTTTCATGAACAGAGTTATTCTTTAAAGGCTTTTCTGGAACCCAAGGCATTAATATGGAATGTGCATTAATGATGAATACCTCTAATAATATGTCTGCATACTTACATAATATAGAATAAGAATCAAATGTGTACAGCAAATTATAGTGGATGAAAGATCCATTTTTCAGTACTTGCTGGAAGCTGCATGTATATTGCTTTTCTAAAGCAATGAAGATATAATGATAATGTCAGAAGCCTAGCTTAACACTACTGAGATACAGGCACATGGTTCTATTGTGTTACTATTCATTGTTACTTCACCTTGACCAGTAACACAATGTATACTGGATTGGTGCAGAGGAATCACATAATTGACATTTAATGGTATGTATTACTCTTCTGTGTAGTATATAAAAAGTCTTACTAAACTGAAAGAAAAACAAATCAAAAAGTACAAATGGCTATGTCTTAAACACCAGTAAAAGAGCTGATAACTTACTTGTATTAATTTTTTGAAGGGAAATGTGCTTCTCCAGTTGTCTCCGTAATTTCACTTCTGCACCATATTTACCAGTGGTGCCGTTGTCAGCAAGAATGAAATGTGAGTGCATACTGTTGAGTACTGTCAGTTTACTCATGGGATTGGACATGGTTTGGTAAGGACGAACCACCTAACCAAGTGAGACAGAAGAAGAAAAACAAATATGTCACTAGCATTTATTTATAGCATTATTTTAGTCTTGTAAATGACCTAGAATACATTGTAAAATTGGGGAGCAATGCATACAGTGTTGTCAATCCAGTAATAAAAACATTGAAACTAATGAATGAGGGTCCTGCTCTCAAATGCTGTTGGAAGCGAAGGAGAATTATAGAATAGCTTGTACTGCTTTTTGGTCCAACCAAAGAGTATACCCAATAGTGTGAGGAAAATGGCAATTACTGTAAGGTTCTATATGGTCCAGTCTTTCACCTGTTAGCATTATAGGGATTGAATGTGGAAAGAGGGTGCAGTTGGTAAAACTACACAGACATCTTCAACATTCAAGGGGTTAAAAAGACTCTTTTAAAACAACAGAACTTTTTATGTTAGCATTATAGGGGTTGAATGTGGAAAGAGGGTGCAGTTGGTAAAACTACACAGACATCTTCAACATTCAAGGTGTTAAAAAGACTCTTTTAAAACAACAGAACTTTTTATGTGTCCCAACGATTTTTCCAAAATTCACAATTGATTTTATTACATTAGTCTCAGTGTACAAGCAGAGTAAAAAGCTGCAATGATGTCTTGTCTCCAAGCAGGGTATAGTAAGAGAGACATTCTGTGGAAGGTTGAGGTAGATGTTTAGCAGCTGTGAGTGTTGTGATGGGAAGCTAAGTGAGAAGATACACTTCCCCCAATGAGGTGCTCTTCTTTTCAAGGATTTAGATTTAGGCTTCTTGAGAGTGTGATGAAACAAGATGATAAAAAACACTGTACATGAGCATAGTTCAGTGGTAAATTCCCTCACTATGACGAAGCCTATTCACCCTCAGGGTTGCAGGTTTGAATCCTGGCAGGGTCAACTCAGCCCATCATCCTTCCGAGGTCAATAAATGAGTACCGTTGATTGGGTAATAATAATGCCTATTATTTCAGCTGGCGATTTGGTTAATTCCGAGATCGTGCGCTGATAGCTCTTTGAGTCTCACTAGGGGAAAGGTGCTATATAAATACTAGCTATTATATTATTATGAGCATTATAATTAGAGAGGAAGAGATATGAAAATCATGGGCAGAGCCAAATTATTATTATTATTATTCTTTATTTATATAGCGCCAACTAATTCCGCAGCGCTGTACAATTGGGGAATAGACATACAGTGGTATTAAATAGTACAATCAGATGTGTAGAACAGGAGGATCAGAGGGCCCTGCTCGTGAGAGCTTACAGTCTAGAGGGCCAAATGATTAATTGGGTAGGTAACTGGAAACAAAAGTAGAACAATGCATACAAATGTTCCATTTTTTATTTATTCAGTGTATTGGAGAGCTCTCTCTAAATTTGATACGTTAAAAGCCCTGTCAAAAGCAATGGGACATTTTATTTGTCCGCTCTGGTGCAGTCAGATTACCTCCAAAATTACCCCTACTCTTTTTAGGACATCATCCTTAGTTGTCGTACTACAGTATTGAAAAAATGAAGTCCTGGTCACTGTTGCATTCTGTATCTGAATGGGCCAAAATTGTTTACTTTCAAGGCATTTTTAACCCTTTGAGTGACAGAGGGGTACTCAATGCATTGCTTTGCGATGCGTTGAGTACCCCTCTGTCACTCAAAGGGTTAAAGCAATGCACTGCACATCTTTCTGGTCAATTAAGGGAAGTGTTAAATGAGTGGGGAAAAACATGTAAAATTGTGTAGATTAATAGCTTATTTCTGGAAATAGTAAATAAATACAGGGACATAAAATATATATCACTATGTTGTAATTGCTACCAAGACTGTGAGAAGCACTGTGGGAAATGGAAATGAGACATACTGATTGGACTGTATGAATAGACCTTATCTTTAAAATATGTGCAAATGATTGGGTTGTGCTGTGCTCATGGCTTATACCTAGGTACAGATATTTTTACACAAAAATGGATGCTTTATAATGTTTGTACCCTGGGTCTATCAGTGTGTGTCTGTGTGTGGGCATTTCAGGGTATACCATTCCTCTTTGCCCTGTACTAACAGGTAGAAATTCTGATATGGTCCAAGGCATATATATATAAGTGCAGGTGCTCCAGTAGCCTCTACATTACACTGAGCAATGCAGAGCTGGCCAGTTAATCCATTATCTTTATTATGTAATTAAATAAACTGAAGTAGATTACTTTTTACTTACTCTTTATTGGCTATTTTGTCAAACATGTTTTACAGTTTTAGGGAGATGATGGATTATTTTTGTCATTCTCTGGAATCTTACAGTTTTATCCAAATCAACAAATATCATTATAGTAATTATGAGTGATCCTTTCCCAACATCAATAGGTTGGTATTGCCTCTACTACATTGAGAAGGCCATGGAGAACCGCACACTGCAGTGTATGAGAATGGCACTCTTGCAAATCCTAAAGAACTATTGCTGTTTTTACCTATGGGGGATAACCCATGTACAATGCTGAAAGGGCCAAGGGGAACTGGAATGCTCTACTGCCCAGCTGCTAAATATTCTTTTCTACTAGGGCAGCTCATTTTCTTCTGCATAAATTAGAGCATATGAATGTTTTAGTACTTACTAGAGCACATATTCCATCATCATTAAGACTTGCAAGCCCTGAATGCCTTAATTACAACATAAGCTGGAAAACGGACTAATTGTGTAAGTGTCTTGTTAGTAGATGATGAAAAACAAAGCACAGGGGAACAGAATGACCCAAATGCCTTATGAACTCCTAAGATACCTCCCCTAATATGCAGAAGAATTGAATGCTCCTGAATGTCCACTTACACCCCCTCCCCACAAAGGACAGTGGTTAGGGTAGCCATAGAAAGAGGTTAGTTTCATTGTCTGTTGTCATGCAAAATCATATTAGTATTACCCTGTTACGGGATATTGCAGTTTCCACCTCTCCAAGATATAAAATGGTACCATTGCAGACATTCTGGGGAAATGAGATGTTATCAAACAGCTTAGTATATGAGCACCACACTTTTGCAATGTCTAAAGCAGGCATGTCAAACATGTAATCCACTGACCTCATAAGGCCCGCAAGCAGCTTATGACCTGAAAGCCAAAAATATACAGCCTGCATCACACAAGAGGGAAGTGTCAGGCTCTCCATAGAGAGGAACTTTTTTAAATGCGTCAACACCCATCATCAAGGGGTTAAAATCCCATTAAGATCAAAGGGATTTTTTTCTAATCTACTTCAACCATCTCATTGCCAGAAAGGTGTCTAACACATTGCTTTGCAATGAGTCAGACACTTCTATGTCATTCAAAGGGTTAACTTCCCATATGTCAGAGCGTTGTCAAGCACATTGATTCTCTAGTGCTCAATGGGTTAACCCTTTCAGTGTCAGAGGTGTGCACATTTGCAATAAAGCTTACTGGCACACCAAGGATTAATTCATCTACCTGTGTGTCCCAATACGTATCATGGCTGCTGTGTTATTGCTGGTGACATTTTGACAGTGTTATTTCCTGAATACCTTTTTATTGGCTAACGTGATGTTGCTCCTCCCAGTGTTAGCCTTTAAGTACTGAGCCCTGTCACTTCTGCAGGGCCCTTTTGTGGTGTTTCCGTTACTTAGTGCTTGTTCTGTGTTTCGTGTGAATCCTGTGTATGACCCGGACTGCCTGGCTACTCTGCCTGATTCCGTTCCTGCTCTGTGTACCAACCTGGCATGGCTGACGTTCCTGCTTGGTGTATCGACTCGAATTGGCTGACGTTCCTGCTTGGTGTATCGACTCGAATTGGCTGACGTTCCTGCTCTGTGTACTGACCCGGCCTGGCTGACGTTCCTTCTCTGTGTATCGACACGGATTGGCTGACGTTCCTGCTCTGTGTACTGACCCGGCCTGGCTGACGTTTCTGCTCTGTGTATCGACCTGGATTGGCTGACGTTCCTGCTCTGTGTACTGACCCGGTTTGGAAGACGTTCCTGCTCTGTGTACTGACCCAGTTAGGAGGACATTCCTGCTCTGTGTACCAATCCGGATTGGCTGATACTTCTGCTCTGTGAACCACTCAGGCCCGGTTCACCACTCCATCCGGTTATCCGGCTTGGGGATCTTTTCGGTGCCCTGTCCAGGTCTCGTATAGACCCTTTTGGTTGCCTCGATTACTGCTTTGCCATTCTGCTACTGCGACCCAGTTACTCTATTGTGCTTCGTATCTCCAAACTCCAGGGTAGGAGGTATTTCAGGTTGCACACGGTACGCTTGGCCTGTCACTACTGCCCTTCTGCGGTTGGTCTCCTGGGCGGTTCAGTTTGTCTCTACTACCTGGCAGTCGCCATCAGGCCTGAGCATTCATTAACCCTTGCGAGTTGGTGCCGTTATCCTTGGGTCACAGTTACTGCTGTCTCAGTTTGGCGTTACACTGCACCCCCGGTTGCAGTCACCCAGTGTTGTTCCAGTAGTCCGTTACGCATCCAGGGCCTCATTCACCCTTGTGGCCACAAGTAGCTATTGTATCACTCTCTGAGTAGAGAATGTTCTTTGGGCCTTCAGCTATTTAGGCCTATATGCCTCCTGGCTTATAGTGCCTTCCTATCCTGTCTCGCTGATTCACATGAACTGTAACCTGACCTGTGTCAGTATTATATTTTGCTCTCATTTATATATATATATATATATATATATATATATATATATATATATACTGGACCCGTGTGGGTTAATGATTCCTCTGTAACCTATCCTGTGTCAGTAGTACGTTGTATCTGTATGCTGGACCTGTGAGGGTTACTCTATTCTGTGTGGTTTCAATATAACTGTGTTTTACCATTCATTCTGCCTCTGAGTGTACAGTAAGTGAGAGCAGTGTCTGGGTAGTTTTGTGGATAACAGTGGACCAAGGATGAGATGTCAGACAGGATACTATAATTTGCAACATTTACACATATGCTGTCTAGAAATGTTGTAGCCCTCCTTGGAGGGAAATGTTGACTATGTGACCCTCTATTTGAGTTCCGATGTCTGATCTAAAGTGTTATTCCTGTTTTAAACACTTCTACAGCCAAAATGCTATGGATATACATCTGAACTTTCTCTAAAAGTCTTGTAAGCTGCTTGAAGAGCACTCAGACTGCATACCTCCCAACACTTGCCAAAGAGGGACACTTGTGTTTTAGGAGGCATTGCGCTGTTCGTATCTGTGACTTTTATTATAATTATATTTTAAAGTTTCCCTCTCCTACCCCTTCTCCCTATGTCACTCTTCCTTCTTCAGATGAGAAAGCCAGTCCAGACAGATCGCAATGAGGGACATTACTGTGTGAGCATAGAGAAAACCCTGCTCCCCTTCATCAAGGTTTTACATACACAGACATTATTGTCCCTCCTTGTGACTGGCTTTCAGATCTGAGGGAAGAAGAGTGACGTCCGGAAAAGGGGTGAGAGGAAATTTTAACCCCTTAACAATCAGCGGTCCTGTGGTGTGTTGTCCTTCAAGGACCACATAGGGAAGTTTGATGCTCCGGCACACGTGACTGATCACGTGTGCCAGCATGCTGAACGGGGAACTGATAGTGACTGCTCCGGTCTAGGAGTGTTCATTTTCAGTCCCCCGCTACTGCTCACAGTGATCCCGCAGGATCGCTGTTAGTAAAAATACGTGACTTGTCAGGAACGTCACTGGTCTTTTCAGCAAAAACAGCAGTGACGGTTCTGACAAGTCACTGGACCTTAAGGGGTTAATACATAATTACAAAAAAACTACAGGGATATGGACAGCTTGGAAGATACAGAGTATTATTAAAAAGTATTAAAAGGAATCTGAGATTAATTTCTAGTGTGCCATTACTATCTCTTTAAACAAACATCAATCTGAGTTTTATTGCTGTGAAGCAATGTGATACACTTATATACATCCATATATAGTCTGATCTCCTACAAAGAGGAACACTGGGGTGAGAAAGAGGGACAGGGGGATTTGGGCCTCAAAGAGGGATTGTCCTTCCTAAAGAGAGACACTTCAGCGTTATGACACTAAAATGTTAACTATATATATGACTCTAACAATGGAAAATATTCATGTTTAATTGCTGAATCTCATTGATGACTACTGTAAATCATTTAACTGCAGCGGGTCTTCATACTGCATATACAGCATATGATGTGATGTCAACATTAACTGAATTTATTTTAAGGTGCACACTTCTCATGAGTGTGTCCATTACATATCATATACACATAAGTATAATCTAATTGAAAGATTTTACACAAAGTGGTCTAAAATAGACTTAAATTACTTAGTTCTGTTCTTAGTTAATTAACTGCTCCTGGAATCAATTTCTTATTTACTAAGGTAATTAATTGCTTTTTTTCAGTGAAGTGTAACCATAATCTCTATAATCTATTCATCTCCCTGGTCCCTACTTGCCAGTCACATTAGAACTGTGATTCGCTCTTAATTTAGATGTAAAACGTGAAGCGTATATTGATTATTTTTGTCCTGAAAATGTTGGAAGAAATTATTATAAACGTATTCACATCATGTATGTTATTAAATACTTCTAGATTATTATTCTTAATCCATTGGATGCTAAAGATGTGTTCAATGCACTGAAGAACAATATTGGGCAAACCGGCAAGCCAACTTTATTATAGGTGAAAAATACAAATTCTGATTGATTTAAATGGAGCTTTTAACCTCTTGAACTCTAGCGAGGACTCCATAACACTGCAAAACAATTCAAAGGTTTAAAAACCACCATTTAAATAACTGTGAATTTTGTTTTTTTTAATGTGTTCCCTATGGTGCAGTTGGTTTACTTGAATGCTAGAGACGTCTTCAGTGCTTTTGCAATGGAAAGGAAATCCCTCTAGCATGATAGGAATTAGTTAAAGGGATAGTATTGCCAATTTTTTTACAAAAATGAATCTTGTAGGCATTAAAAAAATTAAACTAAATGCCCCCAGTCCCATCTCTCAAACCTTTAGTGCTATTTGTAGTGCTATTCAGGACCAAAGTTCACCCTTCCCTCCTCTTTCCCTGATGTCAGCTCTCTAGCTGACTGCAGGAGAATCCGGTCCCGTGACCGTCGGAGGCTCTTCTCGCGCAAGAGAAAAAGAACTACTTCATTGGAACGGGCAACAAAGTGTGCTTGCGAACCAAACACACTTTATAGACTGTTCCAGTGAAGTGCTAAGAGCCAGATCAGGATGAAACTGTGATAAAACATGCATGTGTCTTCCCAGTCAGTCACACAAAATTTGAGGTATTTGGGGTAAATCACCTTTGCTCCCATCTCACACCACTAGACTCCCCTAACCCAGAGAAAATATCCAGATCAGCAAATAACTTGGATCACAGCTGCCTGTCTGAGTCCACCAAGATTTTGGTGTATTTTGTGTAAATCACCTTTCTCTACCCCAGAGTGCCCCCAGGCTCCCCAAATACAGAGAACAAATGTCCTGCCTGCAAGACTCCGAAAACGACACTTCAGTTTGATTTTATTGGCCTATCCTAACTAGCTGAAAAATTGTGTTGCTTTCTCTTCCTCTTGCAAACACAGAATGGCATTCTGAGGGGACCTGACACCCTTTTTATACTATGTCTGCGGGAAAATAAAATAAACTGGTCACGTGGTGGGAAATTCAGTGTTACCATTGGTTTCAATAAATTGATCTAGATGGGAAAATGTGGAAAATCTGCACTTTTCACAAAAAAAATTCCCCTCACGGTGGGAAGTTCCATTTTTCGCCTGTTTAGCTTTTGAGGTGAAAAGTTTCACCTCATCCATCCCTAGTTAGGGAAGGGCTCAGTTACACATTAGGATCCTATGACCCTCTCCCATTGTCAGACTGAGGTGCTACGGCCCCAAAAGACACATGTATGCTGTAAAGGCATGTGTGTGTGTGTGTGTTTGAGTGTGTGTGTGTGTGTTAATGTTTGTGGGTGTCTGTGATAGTTTGTATATTTGTGACTGTGTGTGTACACACGTGTGAATGTACGTGGGTGTGTGAAAGAGTGTGTGTGTGTGCGTGTGCATGTATGTGTACATATATGTATGTGTATATGCATGTATGTATGTATGCAAGTTTGAATGTGTGTGAGAAAGAGAGAATTAGAGCAAGAGTGGGAGAGACACACACATTGGGCTGGATTTGTGTATAATACTGTATGATCTGCATCCAAAAATCCCTATCCTTCCTTTATCTACTCTCCCTTACAACACTATAGAACTAAACTGCCCAGTAGTTCTGTATTTGGGAAGTGCAGGTAGGGAAGAAGGGTGAAGTTAATTTTCCACACAATTACTCTAGATTCTTTGCCTTAGGACCCACTGTACCCAAAGTAAAAATCTGCAGCCCGTGGCTCTACAGTTATTGCTGTAGTATAATGCCCATCATCCTCAAATGGCCAGTGGCAAGAGGATGAAGGATAAGTGCTATAGGCAAACATCTGCAGAACCACAGGTTGCCTACACCAGTGAGAGCACTGTAATGCTCACATTTGCTATGGTTACCTACATGGTCTAAAGTACAGTTCAATTTACCATTCACACACCCGGTCATCATAGCGATCACTTCTCATTCACCACCCTATATCAAGAACAAATGAACACAATCAGTTCAAAAGACCTCTGCGCTTCTCACTAGCACTTCCACATTACCATGCTGCACTTCTTCATTGGATACCCTCTCTCAACAACACAAACACTCTACAAATATTACAAAAAAAAAAAAAAAACACATCAAACACACTAAGTTCAGCTTGTTCATCTATTTCAAGCAATAAATACATACATTACATATTTTACCATTCACATTAACGTATACACAAATTCACAAAAAGTAATATCTCACAAAAAATATAATAAAATACATGTGCAATGCTGTGCTTTGTTCACTAGTGAGCTATAAACCTAAATGATATGTTTCACTGTCTATAGCTATACTAGATTTGCTGTTTAAAACCTAAGAACTGAATGCAAAAAACAAAAGAACCTTCATTCTGAATGACAGGGGCAAATATACATTTCCAGTGATTGAACAACAAACTTTACCTGTATGAATGAGGTTAGCTATAGAGAGAAAGTTCCTCCTATGATTCTGTTGGGGCATGAAAACCGTTTCAGGGTAGTAACATGTCACTATTCAGTTATAGACTACAGCAGAGTTCAAATGCAAGAAAAACAGTAAATAGATAAAAATGACTGCTGTATGACGGACAAATTCTTGAGCAAGAATTTCTATTACACAAATTAAGAGTTACTTACTTCAAGGGTATACAGTAGTTCCCTTTTATATAAAAAGTCCAACTCCAAAGGCACTTTTAAGTCAGTGAGTATACAAGATGATTATTTAATAAATTATTGATTTCTGTCCTGGGGATTACAAAAGATTTATTTTCAGTGTATTCTCCAGTTGAGGCAGTAAATGCATTGTAATCTATTGACTGCCACTTTGAAAAAACCCCCGCTGTGCTTTACAAAGGAAATATATATTTCTTTTGTATGTTTTTTTTTATTTTTTACTTTTCCAAATTTCATGGCTTAGTGAAAAAGCCTTATTATTAACCCCTTTAAGGACTAAAGAGATATGCACCATGATGCAGGTCTCGCTGGTCCTTAACCCTTTGAATAACAGTGGAGTGTATAATGCATTTTAGCGTATATGTATTGCACTCCCCTTTAGTACTCAAGGTGATTAATAAAAAATACTTAGGCTGATGTATAAGGAAAAACTGGGGAGAAATGCAATAAGGGTCCAGGCTGGCAATATTGTGGTATACTTGCACTAAGTCCATTTCCTCATATGTGCTATTTTTGCCAAATATTCCTGTGAGCACTCCATAAATATGCTAAAAACTCCATGCTTTCCCCATGCATTCTCCAGGATTATGAAGCTGCATTGTCCACTTCGACAATTGCTGAAATGCATATTGAAATTCAGCTTAATCCATTGTCATATTCCTGTGGGTGTGTTTATATGTTAATGTGCCTATTCACCACATCCGCTAAGCTCCATGGGCTGGCTATGCTGCAGTAGTTTACAAACCAAAATTCTCCAATCTGAAATGATGAAGTTGGGTTCTTCCCATAGCTTTATATGGAGTTACTGGAGAACAAAGACAGCAGCTGCCCTTCCTTAACCCTTTGAGTACACCCCCCCCACCAACACTCTTCAACTGATAAGTATTCAAATGGCTAACAAAAGGAAATACAGTACATGTGACTTTTGAAAATATTTCTCCCCTAATATCTCAGTTAAAAAGACCAACTCTAAAGCTACTTTTACCTACAGTGGGAATAAAAGATTATGATGTAAAATATTGATTTGTTTCCTGGCGATAACAAAAGATTAGTTTACAACTGGTATATCCAATTTAGACATTGAGTGCCTTAATTCATTGACTGCCACAGTGGATTCCCATTGTGCTCTACACTGGAAAATACAATCTTTATTTTTCATTTCTTGCTCGTTCAATTTTACGGCTCAGTTAAAAAACCCCATAAGATTAACCCTTTGAATTATACATGATGTACAATGCAATGCAGAGAACTGCCTATTCTGGCACTCTAGAAGACAAAAAATACATTTCCACAAAAGGAACCTAACTATGTTACCTGACATTTGGGGGGTGTTATCTCGTATTAATTATGGCTAAACATCCATATGAACTTTAATCTTTCTTAATGACAAACTTACAAAGGATGTAGTACTAAAAAACTGGAACAATTCTGCGCCAAACTGAACGTGTTTCAGGAAAAAAACACACACACATTTTTAAATGTGTTGTAAACTCTTTAGCATTCAAGTGGTTAAAAGCTTGAACTGGCTTTTAGGGTTTTTTTTTATTTTTAATTGTTCCCTATTATACAGTTGGTTTGCCTTGGAATTTCTCTATTTTCTTAGTGCATCAGCCTCGCTTAGTTACATGCAGAATATCAGAGTCTAAGGATTATATTTGGTTTGGAGGAGTCAAACAAACCATATAGCTTAGTTCCCCCAGCTCCTGTCATCAGTTTCTTATGTTAGAGCTGCTTAAAGGAAACAATGGACTTTATTTATATTAAAGCAAAGTGGAGGAACACCGGGGCAAACCAACTGCAACATATGGGAGATATAAACATGCTCAACATTTCCAACTGATTTAAATTGAGTAATGCAAATGAATGCCAGAGAGGGTCTCTAATGTATTGCAAAGCATTCAAGGAATTAAAAACAAGATTTAGATCAATGGGACTTTTTTTAGTCCACCGAGGTACAGTTGGTTCCCTAGAACAGCTTCAGTTTACTTTTATCCATAGACCCCATTGGGAACCAACTGCAAGGTAGGAGGCAAGTACATTCATGTAAATAAAATTGGGGGTTTTTAAATGTAGGGTTCACTTTTAAAATGTTGTATGCAAAATAACATGTGACTACAGGGTGCAGGCAGCATGTTGCAATGATTAAAAGGGCTACATGAGAATTTTGCATTGCAGGACAGCGCGAGATTCTCATGTCGCACCTTCAAATGTCGCCTTCAAGTCCCAGCATCCTTAGCTGATTTACAGAGCCCAGCCCATCGCCCCTTGCTGCTGAAAAGGAACTGTGAGCTTACATGGGAATAGTTATTGATGCAGACTCTCTAAAACCATGTATCCTAAATTCTAATTTTTCAACTACCAGTTCCAAGAGACTTGCCTGCCAGTCCGGTAGGTGGAAAAGTGTTAGCAGACAGTTACTTGCATCCCCAAATTCAAGAGTGCAGCAGTAGGTTCAGTGCTTGGCTTGTGGGGCAAGAAGAAGCAAGACGGCCTCACAGAGTACCCATGCACATATGGAGTAGAAAAACAATGCAAAAGGGGATCATGAGATGGGCAAATGGACACATGATTGGCTATCGAGGGGGATATGTTCTGCTACTGTCAGTCAGACTGCTCTAGCTTCTGCAAGAGTGTGTGAGTCTGCTGTTAGCCCACCTGTACTCTGGAGCCTTACAAGTAGCGGATTATACCATCTCCATAACTATGTCCATGCCTCTCTCACATCCCCTGTCTCGCTCCACTTTACACTCTGTTGATTTCATGTGACATTTTAAAATGATTCCGCTTCGGCTGGGCTCTGTATATTGGGTGCTCTATTCTATTGTACTGAAGTATGCTGCTCCGACCACTCTCTTCCCATCTCTGCATGCTCCACTCTGCCCTGTCATTCGGCACACAGAGATAGGGAGAGAGAGAGCAGCTTAATTCAGTACCTAAGAGAAGACTTGTCTCAAAGGGCGCTGTTTGTTAGCACAAAAATAAAATATCTATCGAGTGGGTGACATAAACTCTATGCAGCATTTTGTAGGTAATCTCACGGAAATAAGCTGGGTGTGCATGCTGTAATCGCTTGAAAAGATTTGAGAGAATTTCTTTCATGAAATTGGGTGCTCTAATCTATTCTATGGCTAAGGATGCTGGGACGCGAAGGTGACGTTTGAAGGTGAGACTTGAGAATCTTGCCCAGTAATGCGAGATTTTCATGTTACCCTTTAAATCATGGTGACATGCTGACTGTGCCCTGTAGTAGCAAGCTATTTTGCATGCAACATTTTAAAAGGATACCGTAATGAGGCTCATGGCCCCACCAACTTTATGACCCTTTCAGAGCCAAGGGGGCATATCAGAGAAAACGAGAAACCTGTTGCACCGCAGGGTAGAAACAATCCATGTTCCTCATTACTCACTGCCTGCCCTATGCCTTACATACAAACACACCTACCTACATGTATAGATTTATCACATAGTTAGTGTTTTGTGCAGATATAAATGCACACTGCTATACTAACAAAACCTAAATGAAGACCATATATACACTATATTTAATGTCAATAAACATACAGAAATTGAGCCTTCTGGAAAAAGCAAAAGATGGGCAATTTTGGAACAAACCAACTGCATCAAAGGGGGTGACTGATTTAAATGGGAAATGTAACTCTTTGACTGCTAAAAGAAATGTATTGGGGACCTCTACTATTCAAGGGGTTAAAAGTCCTGGTTAAATCAATGAGATTTGTGCACTCTCTGGTGCAATTAGTACGTCCCAGAATTTCTCATCATTTCTTCCTGCGTGAAGCCAGTTGTATAAAGATAAATATTAATGTCCTGTTTTGTGCTACTGACCTGAGCTTGGATTTAGTCTTGTAGTTATAGAATAAATAGTTACAGTGAGGAAATTAATTAGTGCCACAGCAAGTAATTTAGTTACACTGAATGTATGCAGATTATTAGCACACAGTAAGCTGCACTGTACTTACATCTTTACCAATGAGATCTTCCTGATTCTCTACTATTCCCCAGGGTGCAATACCGATAGTGCAGATCTTCCCTCTTGACTTTGAAGCATGATCTTTTAAAGCATCTCCAACATGTCGAATGACCCCTAAAAATGTGAAGAATGGATGTTGGTTAGAATTTGTGTTTTAGAAACCTAATGTTATATTTTAATCTACACTCCTGTGATTTAAATTATTTTAGCCACTATAAGAGGTCACTTCACTTCACAGGTTGCTCGATAATGCATTCTTGATCAGAGGTTCCCAACAGGGATTTCACAGATCATTAATGTGTCACAATTCCAAGCCTGACGTGTCACACCTTCCTTACCAAATATTAAAATATTCTATTTGTGTCACAGCTTAAAGCTGTAGTGTTTCCTGTTATGAAATTGAGTTAAATATGATAGCATGTTAAAGGGAGAAAACAAACATTTTTATAAGGGTACCCTCTTGTATGTACATTATGAGCTTATTGTCAATAAATTGGTGATTTAATTACAATAATAGCGCTTTTCCCTTTACACCCATTTTTTTTTCTAATATAAAAATACATTGGATCCACACTGCCTGTATACATTAATTTCTTTCTAAATTTCTGTTTTTGGTAATCAACAGATCTGTGATTACTGTGGTAACCTATACCAGTAGAATGTACCTTTGGCTTGCATTTATCATATGGATATATACATTTCAGGAAATAAACTATTTTAGGTTACATAGTAATCATTTGAGTACCAGAGGGGAGTCCAACCCATTGGCTCTCAAAGGGTTAAAGCATGATTTAAGACAGCAGTAACCTACTTAATCTGTGGAATAGTCAGGTTTTTTCAACCTACAAGCTGATATGCCAGACCGATATAAAATTATACATATTTTGTCTTGAGAAAGAGAAGCTTCGTCCCCTGCCCAATCTTGACCAAATCACTGCAGGGACATCCCCACTGGAGTGCAGATTTGGACAGGATTGGCTTTGCTGCCCCTGCCCATTCCTGGTCAAATCACTACAAGGACACTCCCAGCAGAGAGTTTATTTTTTTTAGAGGATTGAGTTTCGCCCCTCTGCCCAATCCTGTCCAAATCAGTGCAGAACCATGACCACTTTTCTTCTCTCCCTCCCACCCTATCTTTTGCCACTTAGAAAGGTCTGTTCTCCGCTCCCACTTTCCCTTTCATGCTCCTACTCTCCTCATCCACACTTCCATTTGCAGCTCCTGCCCTCCATGCCTGCCTCCGATTTTCAACTCCCCCTGTCCTCTCCCACCCTCCACCACTCCAGCAGAAAACCTCCTTAAATGCACAAGAAAACCACATGACAGAAAAACTCCTGAACCCAGAACCAGCTATTGGAGGGTGACATTGCTACCTGTCATGCTATGTATGCTTCAATAGCACCAATGTAATGGAAAATCAAAGTGCCTAAATGATTAAGGAAAAAATTATATATATATATACACATATGTTTGATACAGAAAAGCACAGGATAAAACAATAACAATTAAAAAAATAAATGGGAGGAAGAAGTGTAAAAATAGAAACATTGCCATGACACAATTATTGGCACCCTCTTGAAGAATTCTAATCAGTTTAAAAAGAAGAACTAGATTGTCATTGTTGTGAAATTAGACTCACCTGTGATAAACTGTCAGAGCTCATATGGTTTTAATTAACCAGTCAATGATGGGTTTAATGCTTAAAAAGGCCACTTTCATTACCTGTTCCTTTTTCACAATGGTGAAGACAAGAGAGCTGTCTTAGAGCATCTGAAACACTATTATCATTAAAAATATGAATTAAGACTGGCCTGAAGCAATTTGTAGTGATGGTTTCAACCCGTACCATATGCCGCTCACTAAAAACAAAGAAGGGCATGACTGATCAGGATCTGTAATGTTGTGGGGCTGCTTTGCTGCCTCTGGTACTGGAGGCCTTCAAAATATTAAGGGAATAATGAAATCAGAGAATTACCAAGGCATTTTACATAACCCGGTGTTAGAAAAATAGGTATGGGTCAAAGATTATGGGTCCTCCGGCAAGACAACGATCCAAAGCACACATCCAAAAGCACAAAAGAGTGTTTGAAATGAAAAAATACATGGTTTTAGTCTGGACATCAATGAGTACTGATCTCAATCTGAAAACCTTTTTTGTAAAGAGATGAAATCTACCATTGGGAAAGGGAATTCTGCTATCAATTGCAATTGAAGAGTGGGAGAAACTGTCAGCAGACAGGTGGAAGAATCTTATAGGCGGCTACAAGAAATGTTTGGAGGCTGTCATTTTAGCCAAGGTTTCTGCAATTAAATGTTAGGGAAAGGTGCCTTTAACGCTGTCCACGTTATATTGTATGTTTCTTCTGTAAAATCACTACATTTTAGTTGAAAAGGCATCTTTTTTTCTTGAATACCTTTGGATATCCCATTAAAATAATCTGATGATACAAAGTAGGTACATTTCCATTTTTTTTGCTGAAAATATTGTACAAGATGTATAAAATATTCAAGGGTGCCAATAATGTTGACCATAACTGTATATATTTAGTAAGGAAGATATCATAGATACCAGCCTGGGTCGCCATATACCGGGCAACAGCAAAAATAATGATCCAAGGATGTAAAACATTCACAGGACTTCAAAGTTAGATGAAAAAGTGAGGATAAGTTTATTAGGTGATCAATGTTACGGCTGCATTGCACAGCCTTCCATTGCAGTGGGACAAGGTTAAGGGAATCAATATATGTAGTTTTATGGCTACCATGGGCCAGCCAATGAGGACCATATAGCAAATAAATTTTATTGGCTGGCTGGACTGGTGCATGTGAGACAGCTGGGATGGAGCAGGTATGCTGGCGCTGCAAGTGAGACCCGCGGCTCAGCGCCGGCGGGAGCCTCAGCCGTAGGACTAGGGTAACCACATGTCCCGCAATGGCAGAATGGAAATGTGGTCACCCTAGCCTTTTGCATGAAAGAAAGTGGAGCAATTCTAGGGCATGCGGTACTATATGCACACTTTAATTTAATTATGGTATTTAACCCTTTGAGTGCCAGAGAGGTACACAACACATTGCAAAGCAATGCATTGCTTACCCCTCTGGAACTCAATGGGTTAAAGGAGCAGTAAACTTTTTAATGACGACACATATACTGTAGGAGTTTACTGATGCGTAAAACAGTGATATTTTCAATTATTAACCCTTTGAGTGCCAGAGGGGTACGCAATGCATTGCTTTGCAATGCGTTGCGTACCCCTCTGGCACTCAAAGGGTTAAGTGGTCAGACTTCAATTAGATATTCTGGAGCATTCAGTGGGAGAGGGGAGTCATTGACAAACTGTTTTCTATAGAATGTCATAGAAGCTGCTGAGTCTTGCTGTCAGTTCAAACTTGCAGGAAGTGATGACAGCGTAATCCACTTCCTGACAATTTCAACTGTTATATCAATAGACTAAAACAACTGACAACAGTTGGAATAAATTGTTGTACTCAGCAGAACATATAACATATAGATTTTCATAAAACATGTTTACTGCTCCTTTAACCCCTTAGAGTCACCATGAAAATTAACCCATTGGACCCAAATGATCACAAGAGAACCAAAAAAAATGTGTTGTATAAAAAGAAAGTCTTACTTGCGCGTAAAAAATCAGTATTTCATTTATGTGGATGGAATAAAAGACTTAGAGGGAAAACACAGTTGAACAAAGACAAAGTCAAAAAGATCAGAATTGCTCTAGTCCTTAAAGGACCACCCCAGATTTTCCCAGTCCTTAAAGGGTTAAACCCTTAAATTCTACAGATGTCTCCAATGCAGTATGAAAAAATGTGTTGCAGACCTCTCTAGCATCAAAGGTGTTAAAATATATATAAAAAAATGTTTCATGTGCCCTATGGTGCAGCTGATTTGTCCTAGAAAACCTACACTTTACCTTTATACATAAGGCCATATAAGTTCCATCTTTACAGGCATGACATCAAGAACATCAGCTGTGACATTCATCTGCAGCTGTACATACCTGTATTTCGATTACAGGACTTAAGTAACAAATGTAACTTCAGATAGCTTGTGACAGTTGCCTGCTGTATGACAGAGCAGTACCTATCTATACTTCATGCATGAAACACTGGCAATGCAAATGTCAATTTTACTAATTATGGAGCAATCTTCTGCCATAAATATCACACCCACAGACTCGTATTTGCCAAGCACGGCTATGAGATGATGAAAGGAATGCATTAAAGGACACAGTGACACAGCACGGGGGAGGACATTGTGGATATTTGAAAATGCTAATTATAATTACTGATGAGTCATTGGCAATAGAAATGATTTGAATTGTACTTCAAAGGAAGGGAAATATCAAAGGACAATGAGGGGGTAAGTAGAAAAAGAAAACTTTCAAGGAAAAATAAATGTTTACATAAATATATATGCTATAGGGTTTTCCCACCTGAGCAAAACAAAGACAATCCTGTAAATGTTTCATTCAAATTCTATTAGAGCAAAAATGTATTTTTAATATTAAACTGCAATATGCCATTGTGTCCACCAGGTGGTGATCATCCTATAACTGTCTATGGACATTGATAGCCTATAGGGTTTATTGAATAAAATTGTACCAGGAAATTGTGTTGCAAATATGAAAGGCACTTAGTTTATTTTTGGATTTAGTAACAGCTGCATTTTTGTTAATGTCAAGCTAAAAAAATTGCATTTCAGCTGAAAAATTCAGATAAAAATACTTGAATGCTTGAAAAATGTATTAACTTTTCCTAGAGTCACTGATTTTTTTTATTAGCACTGCTAACTTTTTTAGAAAAAAATGCATATCTTATTAGAACTGTGTTATAAAACAACACAATTGCAATCGCTTTTTGTTTTGGTCTGTACAATTTGTTATTATATAGACTCCTATGATAAGCTTTTTTGCAGTGCGCATTATAAAGAACCATTTCTTCATTTGGACACTAGTTGGTGCTGTTTCTAGCAGTTTGATATAAAAACCTGTCTGAGCTTTAATAACTTGAATGCAAAATGTTCCAGCAGTGAGAGAACATATTTCTCAGCAGGGAAAGCCTATAGCATATAGTTTTTAATTAATAAAGGTTAAGTCTTTAAATATAATGTGACAATAACATCTTAAAAGATAACATCAATCATTCTTAGATAAGAAAAGCTGGTGATGATGTCAATTCACTTGTGCTATCACTGCATATAGAATCCCCCCAAACAAATGTAACTATACCATGAGTTAATCTCTACTATGTATTATTTATTCTATTTTCTCTTACATCCAGTGCGGAGCACCGGGACCCCAGGGATATACCAAAGCATACAGCATGATAACCTGAAAAAGAGCTCTCTTCTTGTGTTGTTGGAAGAAGACCTGCAAAGTCTCTAAAAGAGCTCTGATAAGCCCCTCAGCCAAGGGACAAGGGTCTTTCTCAAATGCATTCCTAAAAGATAAGGAAAACTCCCCATCAGTGTCAAGCTCCTCTGCATAGGAGTCTCCAACCAATTGATACTGGCCCCTAAAGACAGGATCAATGTGCCTTATAGGGAGCATTGAGGAGCCTAGAATGGACAACCCGTTGAATAGATGAAGGGATAGAAGCAACTGAAGACATCACAGTCTTAAACAAAACTTGCTCTTATTCTGCAGTGGAAAGCCCCAGAAGAGTAGTAGGAGCAGGAGTAAAGCTGGAGGAAAGAAGGGAGTCTCTGCTTCAAAGGCCCTGCTCTTTTGAAGTGTCCTGTCCCCTGGAGGAGTGAACTTTACCCTATGGTTCCTGTGGTCCACATTGGAAATATGAGAAAGATAGTTTAAAATACATAAAGTATTAACCATTTAATTATGTGATCTCTGAAATAACAAGAACATTCTGGCAAACGTGATTATTTGCTTATTGTGCCATTCATTGTTATAAAGTTCTTTATCTAAAATTGACAAGTGGCATCAGACCTGAGGGGGAGGACAAAGGTACAGTAACTAAGTATACAACCATACACTTTCTAGAGGATCACCCCATAATTATAAACTTCCACACCTTGCTATAACCAGAAATTCCTAATGGCCCTTATGGATTTTGTCTTTGATCACGAGATAAAAATGAGTCCTGAATGTTATGTCTATGGAGGCAGACATGACAGTTGTTGGCAGTTTTTTCAGACTGAATCAGGCATAGCTCAGGGTTAAGTTTACATGTACAGGGGTTGTATCCTGTGGTTCTGCTATCAACTGATATATGTGCCTCCACTTAATGACTTTTGGGGATCAATAGAGATGTTGGGGAGATTCACTAAGGTGTGATTAAGAGGTGATAAAGAGATGGTAAATTGGAGATAACTTCTGCAGTGATATCACTTCTCCAGGTTCGATGTTATTCTATTGAGCCAATGCACTAAGACTGCGCTAGTTTGAAAGATCTTAGTACATAAGCTCCATAGAATAACATAGGAACTGGATAAATGATATCACTGGAGAAGTCATCACCACCTTATCACTTCTTCATCATACCTTTGTGATTAACCCTATCATCTGGGTTATTCACTAAAGCGTGATAAAGAGGTGATAAAGTAGAGATGACTTCTCCAGTGATATCACTTCTCCAATTTATGTATTATTCATTTCTCAAGTGAAAGAGATGCATTAGCTCTACAGAATAACATTGGAACTGGAGAAGTCATCTCTGCTTTATCACCTGTTTATCACACCTTAATGCATAACCCCCATGGACACAATTCATAGCAGCTATTAGGATTTTTTGATACTAAATAAGTTAAGTGTAAAAGGTTATTATTAAGAAGTGTTAATTCTTCTTGAAAATGAAAAAATTACAGCTTGTGTTGTGCTATGAAGAAATTGAGTAATTCTGGAATAATGTTATAGATGTCCATAATAAATTTGACCTCTTCAGCATTAAAGGCGTTAGAAGATGGGAAATGTTGGTTTGCCCCAGTTCTTTTTAGGATATTGGCATATTTGTGATGACATATAATTAAAAGGATAGTAATGCTTAGTATACATATATTGCAGGGTTTAAAACTAAAACAAAAGTTTTCCCAGTGCTGAGAGGTGTTTTATTCAAAAGTTATTACAGCTCAAGCATACATTTTTTTAGGTTGCCTGAAATTTTATAGAGAAGCTATTACTACAGAAGTATATATACAGCTATTGTCAGGTCCATAGCAGGGCTGTCCAAGTTCAGTCCTCAGGGGCCACCAGCAGGCCAGGATTTAGGGATTTCCCTGATTAAGCACAGGTGAGTCAGTCAGAATGAGTGAGCCACTGATTGATTCAACAGTGCTTAATCAGGGAAATCCTTACATCCTGGCCTGTTGGGGGCCATTAAGGACTGTTCTATAGTATGATTTAGCAGCAGTGCCACTGGAAAATTGCAGGCCATGAAGGTGCTACACCCAAAATATTCAAACCTGAGCTGCAATAACTATGAATTAGATACCTTTCTCAGAACTAGGAGAACCCCTGCTTTACTCAGAGCCTTGCAATATATGTATTTTAACCCTTTGAGTGCCATGCATTGCATACTCCACTGGCAGTCAAAGGGTTAAATATTAAAATGTCACTTTCTCTTTAAAATATCCATAAATATAAAATGTTAAAGTATAATATAATTAATGGGGGCTGTATATCTCCTTTGCTAAATATTCATTACCCGTGCTTTAACTCACACATCTAAAAAGAACATTTATTTTATGCCTAGCTGCCCTCAGAAATTAATTTGCACCCTTTGGATTCTAGGGACGTTTCAAACTCACTGCAAAGCATCCAAGAGGTAAAACTTTAAGGAAGCCATTTCATAAAAAAATGCAAAGTTATTGTGAAATACTGAAGTAAACACTGGAAAAGGCTCAGGGAACTATGAAATGAGTCATGCTTCCATTGAATTGAACAATACAATTATTTTGATTGTAAATCTGTTTTGAATTGTCATTTGATGTAATTTGTTATAGAGCTTTTTCTGCTGAGTAAAACATGGGCATGCCCATCACTGTCAGTTGTTTTATTCAAATGTTGTAACAGTTCAAATAATCAGGAAGTGAATTTACTATGTACTTACTTCCTGATAGTTCTAACTGACAGGAAGTGACTCAGCAGTTTCTATCACATTCTGTGGAGAACTGTATGTCACTGACTTTCCTCTCCATTAGAATGCAACAGAAAAACAAATTGGAATTTGAACACTAGAGGGCACTGCTAATGTAAAAACTGTAATAACCCTGGAAATGTGCATCTCTCAGCAGTGGGCGTACTCTTATATTACGCAACAGAAAAAGCCCTACAAAAAAGTTTACTGCTCCTTCAAGGACCAGTTTGATGCACAACACATTACAAACCCCTCCGGTCTTTTAAAGGTTAAAACAGAAGTTGACATGAAACTTAATATATTATATTTGAAATACAGCATTCTCCCTGGGTAGAAGCCGTACCTTCCAGTCTGTTGAATAATCAAATCTACACTTCAAGAGCAGTAAGCTGAAGAACTGCTTCAAGTGAAAGAATTCAGCGAACCCTTATGGGCCTAACATGAACATTCTGAAACTGCAGGTGTGATCTCTAGAGTTAGAGATTTTAAAAAGTGCATTGAGCATTGATATTGGCTACATGTATTCTTGTTCAGAGAGGGACATGCATGAATAAAGTGGGGGCAATGGATACTGTGGCTGATGTTCTGGAACAATTTTGGGTAAGTCAACTGAACATCCCATCAATTTAAAATGAGTTTTTAACCCCTTGAATGATAACAAGTTCTCCAACAAATTGTAATGTATTGGAGACCTCTCTAGAATTCAAGGGGTTAAAAAAACATATCAATCAATGGGATGCTGGGATTTTTTTTATTGATTGCCTACTGTGCAGTGTATTTGCTCTAAATTGCTCCAGTTCTATTTAGCACATCAGCCTTGCATTGCACCTACATTGTGGCCTGCAATAGTGGAATCTGAGCCTATGCACACCTACAGAATCAAGACCAATCCAGAGGAGATTTAACCATTTGAGTGCCAAAGGGTTGCACAACGCATTGAAAATCAATGCATCGCTTACCTCTGTGGCACTCAAAGGGTTAAACTAGTGTTGGGTCTTTGGCAAAGTATAACTTAGCAGGCTGCCTAAGCCACTTGGATGATAGGGGGATCTCCAATGCATTGCTTTACAATGTATTTCAAGGAGCTTGCTAGTCTAATGCACCATCTCTAAGTTTATCATCTGCATCAGGAAGTCAGAGTTTAATAGAGTTAGAAACATCTTTAGCAACATCGACTTTGTTGGCAGTAAGATTAACTTAGTTTTTTCTCATCTGTCTCTTTGTGCAGGTATGTCCATGTCTTTCTAGAATTAATGTTGTCAGTAGATTGAAATCTTGCCAGTGTAACCATTTCACTGCTTAACACTGGTATGCCCATGTCCATCTAGCAAGAACCCATGCCAGCTGATTGAAGTCAATTCAATGTAACTATTTTGCTACTTAATCTTGGTATGTCTGTGTCCATCCAGAAAAAAATCTAGACCAGCATTAATCCAGACCTACTGACTGATAAATTGTCAGTGTAACAATTTAATTGCTTAATACTGGCATATCCATTGAGCATTAACCAGTCAATATGACTGAAATCATTTTAATTTTCCCAATTCACTGCTCACTACTGGTATGTGCCTCACCATCCAGCATTAATCCAGGCCAGCTGACTAACATTTGATTTGAATATTAAATTAACTATCAGTACTGGTATGTGTATGTTCAACACTTAGTGACCTCTCTATCTAACATTTTATAACTTAATCTGATGTGTTCTGTAAATGAATTAATCTGTTTAACCTGTCAGCTAGCTAGCTGTTACTTAAAGAAGCATTAAACTTTTTTTTTATGAAAAACCTGCACGTTATAGAGTTTTTCCTGTTGAGTAAGAAAATGGCACTCACAGCACTGTCAGTTGTTTCTGTTCAGATTATCAGGAAGTAAATTACAGTGTGATCCCTTCCTGATAGTTCTAACTGACTTCATGACTCAGCAGTTTCTATCAAATTCTATGGAGAACTGTTTGCCAGTGACTTTCATCTCAAATAGAATGTAAAGAATAACTAATTCGAATCTGCACACTAGAGGTCACTGTTTATGGAAAAAAGTTAGTTAAAACTGGAATAAAGCTGGAAATATGCATCTCTCAGCAGTGGAAGTACCCTTATTTTACTAACAGTTTGAATATGTAGTTTTTATAACAAACATTTACAGCTTCTTTAACAAGGAAGATATCATGTTATTGGTTGGTGCTGTATCTGTAACGTAAACCTATTATTATGATTATTATTTTTATTATTCTTTATTTATTGGTCAGCAAAATATTTTGCAGCACTATACAAATAGGAGTGAGAACATATAACGTTATACAGAACCTGATCAAAACAAATGGTAGTGAGGATCATGTCTGAGAGAGTTTACAACTTAAAGAGTCTAATGTGGTAAGGATGGGCCTCAAAAGAGAAACAGGACAAATATTGCGATTTTCTCCAAGCGGAACATTTTTTGCAAAAGTGCCATTCTTTTGCTTTTTTTGCCTACCACATTGCATTGAAATGATTTTCTCCCCACTACATGGCAAGTTTCTCTTCTTTTCCAGCAGGTATAGAAAATAAGTTGTGTTCTGTTCCCATATCATGGGATTCTGGGTTTGTGAGAGGAAGAGAAAGCAGAATATTTTTGATCTAGAGAAGACATGCTAATAAAGTGAACTTGAAGCTTAGTTTAGAGAGTCTTGCAGGCAGGAAATTTGTTGTCTGCATTAGATGAGTCTGGGGGACTCTGTAGGACAGGAAGGGATCTGGCTGTTATTATCTATTTGCTAAAGGAGTATGGGGGCAATATGAAGGAAGCAAAGGAGATTTATCCCAAATACCCCAAAATTCTGTGTGACGACTGAGAAGACACAGGCAGCCATGATCCAAGTTCATTCTTGATCTGGCTTTTATCTATGTTTTGGGAAGACTGGGATGTGTGAAGGGAGCAAGGGAGATTTACCCCAAATACCCCAAAATTCTGTGTGACTGACTGGGAAGACACAGGCAGATGGGATCCAAGTTTCTTCTTGATCTTGCTGTTATCTCTGTCCTAGGGGAGTCTGTGGATGTGAGAAGGGAGCAAAGAAGGTTTACCCAAATACCCAAACATTTTGGGTGGCCAAATAGACACAGTCAGCTGTGATCCAAGTTCCTTCCTGATCTGTCAGGGCAGTTTGGAGGGGGTGGGTGAGAAGGAAGAAAATCAGAATAACCTCATATACCTCAAAATTCTGTGTCACTGACTGAGAACACACACAGGCAGAGGTAATTCAAGTTTCTTTCTGATCTGGCTACTATCTCTGTCCTACTGAAATCTGGGGGTGTGAGAAGGGAGCAAAGGAGTTTTACCCCAAATACCCCAAAATTTTGTGTAAATAATTAGAAATACATAGGCAGTTGTGATCCACGTTCCTTCCTGATCTGGCTGTTAGCTCTGTGTCAGGGGAGTCTGGGGGTGTGAGAAGAGAGCAAAGGAGAATTATCCTAAAACTCTGTGTGATTGACTGAAAACACACACACACAGGCAGAGGTGATCCAAGTTTCTTCCTGATCTGGCTATTATCTCTGTGTTATGTAAGTCTGGGGATAGAAGCAGGTGAACAGGGAGTGTGTTTTTTCTTGTTTTTTTTCTTTGACAGTGATAGGGGGACAGTTACTTTAAAAAATAGAATAAACATAATTAAAAAAAAAAGATAGATAGATAACAAAGACAGGGACCCTGACGTGAGCTGTTACTGAGGCAGACTGATACTAGAAGAGACAGAGTATTTTGTAGATATCAAACACACAATCAATTGTATTCTGTACTTTACAGTAAAAACACACACATTAGTTGAGTAACGGCCAGCAAACATACACATAGGGAGAGGGTGAGGATTAGGAGCAATGCAGGACATGTGAATAAAGCCTTAGTTGAAAAACTGACTTCAGCTATGGTTAATGCAGCGTGTGTAATAAATGATGGAGTTTCCTCTCCTCCAGAGGAGGATGCAGTTTGTCAAAGTCCCACCAAAAGTTGCACCACCAACACCACCAGCACAGTACTATCTAAAATCATCTGAAAACATAGTGAGCTGCATTCCAGTGTTGATGGAATAATGAAAGATGGTGTAACAGCTCAACCAACTGCTGCATCTGACAATGAGATGTTTTGAAAATCCCTCTAAGGGGAAAAATGAAAATAAACAGTTTGAGACCTCTAAATGCCTAGAAGAATATAAAAGTAGAGGGCGGATGATGCTGAGTTTGACCTAATAATTGATTATGATGATGATGTGGATCTAGAATATATCCCTACAGCATCCTCCTATTCTTCTGATACAGATGAAGATGAGAATGAGAGAGATGATGTCATGGCCAGAAAGTTAGCTAAAAGACAAAAGCTCAGTATTCCACCACTGAAAAGGAGCACTGTGTGTATCTATAAACTAATAAAACAATTGGAAAGTCTGACCCTGGAGAAGCAAATGTGTAAAAAATACATGGTCATCGTGTTAGTCATTATCAGCATCATCAAGCCCCATTCAGCCACACACGTTACTAGTGTTGAGTAACTAGCGACAGCACAGATTATAAGTATTCATAACCTTAGCTATGATGAGTGCATCTGCTGCTGTTGGAAGTGCAGCACCTGTGACACCTAGTAGTAGTGCAATTACAGCAACATCTAGCCCCAGAAATAGTAGCAGCCCCTCAGGAATTCAGCAGTTTAAGAAGTCCATGGTATGGAGATACTTCACTCATGATCCAAAAGGTAAGCATGCTGCTATCTGTTGTCTGTGTTAGAAACACATGAGAAGTACTCATAAAGGTTCCCAGGGCTTTGGGGTACATAATAGAAGTGCTTTTGATGTGTCAGAGAATATGCCAAGATTTTCTGCTCCTGCTGCAGAGGAGAATGATTCTGAGTTTGTTTTTTTTGGACATGACAAGAGTCACAGAATGTCTCCTCCACAAGGGATGTCATTAAGGCAGTAAAGTTACACAGTTCATCCACTATGTACTGCCATCCCATACTTACTAAGTTCATAGAAAGAAGTTAAAACCTGCACAAAAATAATGCGAAAATACACCTGTGGAATAGTAAACTTGACAGAATGTTGGCTGTTGACATTCTGCCCATTTTTGTTGAAAACAGATGATTTAAAGAACTGATGCCCTGTGTTGCACCCTCCTGGAATATCTCAGGCCACTTTCATTTTTCAGGGATGGTTGTGTCAGTGTTACTTAATCAGGATGTTAGTGTTGTGGGTAAAGGACAAATGCACTAAGCCTGCTAACAAATTTTCATGGTATATTTTGCTGTAGGACTCACAACTTTTAATTTCAGCTATGTATTTCTCTACTTCAGCCCTCAGAAGAAGTAATATTGCTGTGAAAAAAAGTTCTCACAGGAAATCTATTGGCAGTGGAGAAAAGGCAGAATTTTTATATATATTCTATGAGCAGGAATTTTCATGAAAAATATGTGATATCGTTGTTTTTCCAAGAAAATTCCTATGGAAATTTTTTTTTTGCCCCTCCTTATAATGGTGTTTGCATTTCAAGGAGTTTTGCATGGATTAGTAGGCCATCTCTAACTGGACCACCTACCAGTGGGAATCTGGAGGTTAAAAGAGTTAGATACAACTTTAACAACGTCATCTCTGTTGCTTATAAGATTTTCTTGTTTCTTCTCATCTGTCTCTTTGCAGGTATGTCCATATCCATCCAGCATTAATCCAGGCCAGATGTCTGATACAGCTTTTTAAATATCAATGTTAACTATCTTAACACAGAATTAATCCAAGAGTACTGACTAAAATGTTGTCACTTTAATGATTTCACTGCTTAATACTGGTATGTCCATGTCCATCCAACATTGATTCAACCCAGGTGACTGAAATCTTGTCAGTTTAACAATTTTACTGCTTAATATTGGTATTTTCATGTCAATCCATTATTAATCAAGGCCAGCTGACATATATTGATTTTACATATCAAGTTACCCATCTTAATACTGGTATGTGGATGTTCACCTCTCAGTGACCTCAATATCTAACATTTTATAACTCCTGCTTTGCAGTTTAACATAATTTAATGTGTTCTGTAAAAGTGTAAATCTATGACCACTAGCATCTGGTAGATAGGTGTCTTGTGACTGGTTAGCCCTGTCTCTGGAGAATCAGTTTAAAGGGTTTTGCGTGGGAGGGATTGTACATGGCTTAGTGTAGTTTCTCTGTGTTTACATTTTACAAGTGGGAAACCAGTGCTTAACAGTTAGAAGCAGCTTTAATAATATCACCTCTGTTTCCAGCAAGATTATTTACTAATACTAATATGCCCATGTAATCCAGGCTTGCTAAATGAAATCTTTTAAATGTAACCATTTCACGGCTTAGAATTGATATCCCCATGTCGATCCAGCATTTATCCAAGGTAGCTAACTGATATTGCTTTGTAAATATATATTTAACCATACCGATACTGATATGCGCATGTTCGCCTCTTGATAACCTCAATATCTAAGATTTATAACTCCCGCTTTGGAGTTTTGTCAATTTGATGAATCCTGTAAAGGTGCAAAATTGTTCCACTGGCACCATGCTAAGTATTGTTTAATTATCCTAATTTATCCATCAGTCTAAAGGGTTTTGCATGGCTCAGTGTACCATCTCAGAGTCACTATCAGTTAAAGAGCCTGTGATTAAGAGAACAGCTTTAATTTTTTTTTTCGTTTGTCTCTTTTTATTTATGTCCTTATCATCCAGAATTAATCCAGGCCATCTGAATAAAATCTTGTCAATGTATCAGTTTCACTGTTTAATGCTGGTATGTCCATGTCCATCCAGCATTAAACCAGGCCAGTTGAGTGATATTGCTTTTAGACATCAATTTAACTTAATTTATCTTAAAAGAGAACTCTCACCTTTCTATTAAAGTTATTCTTATGTTAATGTTCCCTTTTGACTAAATATGTAATGATTTTTTTAAATTTAATACTGTATTGCCCAAGATATTACCTTGTAAAGATAAGCCAGTGAGGTTTGTTCAATACAGGCTGCGGTACAGCTCTGTACCACTGCCTGTCAATCTTTGTCTCTTCCCCTCCCCAGTTGTTCCCCTTTACCTCCTCCTCTGATGGAGGAATACAGGCAAGAGAGTGCTCTGACTCACATGTTGCATTCCTCTGTTAGAGGAAGAAGAGGTAATGGGGAACAACTGGGGAGGGGAAGAGACAAAGATTGACAGGCAGTGGTACAGAGCTGTACCGCAGCCTGTATTGAACAAACCTCACTGGCTTATCTTTACAAGGTAATATCTCGGGCAATACAGTATTAAATTTAAAAAAAAATCATTACAGATTTGGTCAAAAGAGAACATTAACATAAGAACAACTGTAATAGAGGTTAGAGTTCCCTTTTAATACTTGTATGTACATGTTCGCCTCTTACTGACCTCAATATCTAAAGTTCTATAACTACTGCTTTGTAGCTTATCTGCATCTGATGTATTCTGTAAAAGATTGAATCTGTGACCACTGCTAGCTACTATTTGAATATTATGAGATATGCCATGTGACTGTAATACAACTAAATACCCTGTATTTCATGTTTGCATCTGTAAAAATGATCTATATGTTTTCTGACTCTTAGAATCTAGCCTTAGTGCGCTCTGAGGGAGCAGACATTCCAGGGCTCCCATTGATTGTCCAGGAATATTGATTAATTTGTCATTAGGCTTATCTCTCAATGTAAACATCACAAACGACATTAAATAAATGCTCTCTGAACAGGAGTATTTACATATACATTAAAGGTATGTAACATAGGAATAATTACGTTTTTTCTATATACCTCATGTATGTACATGAGCTTTAAAGTTATATCAATCTTATTTATGTTAATGTTCCTTTAATGCTGACAAGCTTTCAGTCAGATGGCCTGGAATAATGCTGGATGTACATGGATATACCTGCAAAGAGACAGATAAGAAGAACTTAATCTTGCAGGCAACATAGATGTGCCATCAGTTGAAAGAATTTTGCATTTCAAGGGGTTTAGCATGTATTACTGTACCATCTATATATGGGAAGAAAGGGTTTAACAGTTAGAAACAGATTTAATAACAACACCGCTGTAGTCTTTAAGACTTGTTCTGTGTATGCAAGCTCAAATTTTAGCACCTGAACAACAGTGAATTAATATTTGACTTTTAAAGTGTAAGTGTTAAGGGAATAATTTAGAAAAAACACGCTGCAGTAATTTACATTCTGCTGCTGTTATATAAAAATACTAGTTGAACAGCCTGTGTACACGGACCACAGTACCAGTGCAGCAATGGCCGCGGTGCAGTCGAGACTGTCCCACTCTGTTATCAACCGCGGTGCGGGCAGTCTGTACTGCACATCACAGCTTCTGACAAACATACATTAGTGAATTATTATATAGGATATTGTAATTGTAATAATGAGGTTGATGAGACATAGAAACAGGTTCCTGGTATGAATAATTATTACTGCTGCTCTCTTATACGTAATGAATATCAATGTTTCTACAAATCTAACAATATAATGCACTGCTATACTCTATATTAATGTAGCTATGGAGAAACAGGAGGTGAACCTTGTGTAAACTGTCCCCTGTGTTATAATTTGGTGGATGTTTTGTGCTTCACTGTGTTATTTACCTCTGTTGTGTATTTTTCGGTGCATTGTATGTACATAGTTTTAGACTTAGAGTGATAGTAATGTTTCACAAAAATGCAGCTCCAATTAATCTTCATAGTATTTGGGCCATGGAGAGTGTTATTTCAATACTGTCAGAGTTGTAGTTGTAATTGAATGAAAAAGTATCCCCCTCCCACCACTTTTACCTAATATAAGCAACCTACCCTCAGATGTGGTCCTGGGATCAGACAGCTCACAGCAAGAGACAATCTGCTTGCTCTGAGCATAAGGCTCCCCTGCTCCCAATGACTGTTTTTTTCAGATTTTTCCTTATGCTCACTGAAGATTGTCATTCTCTGCGATCCATCTGGACAGTGTTGCTGGTAATGTTTCACAAAAACAGCAGCTCCAATTAATCTTCATAGTATTTGATCCATAGAGAGTGTTATTTTAATACTGTCAGACTAATCGAATGATCCAGTATCCCCCTCCCGCCCCTTTTACCTAGTGTAACACTGCTCACCTCAGATGTGGAATCTGGTTACCTGGCCAGACAGATAACAGCAAGGGACAACCTTCTTACTGTAAGAACAATGAAAACCCTGCCCCCCTTGACAGGTTTTTCAGCTTTTTCCCTTATCTTAATTGAAGATTGTCTCTCTGTGCAATCTACCTGGGCACCTCCCTGCTGTTCTGAGGTGAGCAGTGTTATATCAGTAAAAAGGGCAGGAGGGGGATACTTTATCATTCAATTACACTTGAACTACAACTCTGACAGAATTGAAATAACACTCTCCAAGGCCCAAATACTATGATGATTAATTAGATCTGCTTTTATAATGAAACATTACTATCCCTTTAAGTTTCAGCTGTATTTCTGGAGGGGATTCCTGGAGGGGAGCTGGCTGGTGAGTCTTACCCCAGCCACTGTAAGAGAAATAAAGAATTCACTTGCCTCGCCGGTCTACTGATGTGTGGCTCTTAGATACCCAACTCTGGGTTCTGCAGCTAAATTCACTAGATCCACCTGTCTACCGGCAAACAGCAGCCATCTGTTCCTGCCTGACCAGAGCATCCAGGACAAGAACCCACAGAAGGGCTCTGTTGACCAGGCAAGCCTGTGACCTCCACAGTAGCACATGTAATAATGCTTTTCTGGAATGGCACTCTGAAACTAATATTCCTACTTTGTTCTTTCTAATACTGTTATATTTCTGATGTGACTCAGAGATCTAGTTTAACTAATTAGTGCTCTCTGCTCTTTGTAGAGCTCTCGGGTCTCACACTCACCCTATCTTCATTTCTTCTTTTTCTTAGCGTCAGTCCCTGAATAAGATTGTGAGTTACATGTGCAAATTTAATAGATAGTATAACACTGCATTACATTGTCAGATTTGTAAAGAAAAGTTATATGCATCATGTATACTAGAGTAGTGGTAATAATTATTTATACCATGGACTACTTTGTAAGTCTCAGCAACCTCATTTATTTTTAATATAACAGCGGCAGAATGTTAATGACTGCAGTGTTTTGTTTAATTATTCACCCAACACTTAATCATACATTAAGATAGAAAATATATGTTTTTAATGAATTTAATTAAATGTTACATATTAACATAGCAATGATCAGGTGCTAAATATGGGCTTACTTACACAGAAGGGGTATGCAGCTAAATTCACTAGATCCACCTGTCTACAGGGGGAACAGCAGCCATTTATTCCTGCCTGATCCAGAGCATCCAGGACAAGAACCCATGGAAGTGTACTATTGACCAGGCAAGCCTGTGACCTTCACAGTAGTACATGTAATAATGTTTTTTGGAGTGGCACTCTGAAACTAATATCCCTATTTTCTAATACTGTTATATTTCTGATGTGACTCAGTGATCTAGTTTAACTAATTAGTGCTCTCTGCTCTTTGTAGAGCTCTCGGGTCTCACACTCACCCTATCTTCATTTCTTCTTTTTCTTAGCGTCAGTCCCTGAATAAGATTGTGAGTTACATGTGCAAATTTAATAGATAGTATAACACTGCATTACATTGTCAGATTTGTAAAGAAAAGTTATATGCATCATGTATACTAGAGTAGTGGTAATAATTATTTATACCATGGACTACTTTGTAAGTCTCAGCTACCTCATTTATTTTTAATTTAACAGCGGCAGAATGTTAATGACTGCAGTGTTTTGTTTAATTATTCACCCAACACTTAATCATACATTAAGATTGAAAATATATGTTTTTAATGAATTTAATTAAATGTTAAATATTAACATAGCAATGATCAGGTGCTAAATATGGGCTTACTTACACAGAAGGGGCATGCAGCTAAATTCACTAGATCCACCTGTCTACAGGGGGAACAGCAGCCATCTGTTCCTGCCTAATCCAGAGCATCCAAGACAAGAAGTGTACTATTGACCAGGCAAGCCTGTGACCTCCACAGTAGCACATGTAATAATGTTTTTTGGAGTGGCACTCTGAAACTAATATCCCTACTTTCTAATACTGTTATATTTCTGATGTGACTCAGTGATCTAGTTTAACTAATTAGTGCTCTCTGCTCTTTGTAGAGGTCTCGGGTCTCACACTCACGCTATCTTTATTTCTTCTTTAGCTTAGCAGCAATCTCTGAATAAGATATTTGAGATGTATATGCTAATTTAACCCCTTAAGGACCAGACGATGTGCTATGACCCTTAAGGACCGGTGACGGTCATATCACGTCACATACTTTTTACTTGCAGTGTTCTACCGGGAGCGCTGTAAGTAAAAACGGGGCCTAAAATTAACCGCTCCATGACTGGAGCGATCTCTCTTAGGCCACAAAGTGGCACGCCGGTACAAGTAACAGGTCACATGTACCAGCGCGTCGGCAAGGATCAAAGCAGTCCTTAAGGGAAGATAACTTCCCTGGACCGCTGGTCCTTAAGGGGTTAACACATAGTATAACACTGCATTACATTGTTAGATTTGTAGAGAAAACTTAAATTCATCATGTATGCTAGAGTAGTGGTAATAATTATTTATACCATGGACTAGTTTCTAAGTCTCAGCAACCTCATTATTATGTATTTGTTTTTAATATAACAGCAGCAGAATGTAAACGACTTCAGTGTATTTTATAATTATTCCCTCAACACTTAATAACCCATTAAGACTGAAACTATATGTTTTGAATGAATTTAATTAAAAGTTAAATATTAATATACCGATGATCAGGTGCTAAATATGGGCTTACTTACACAGAACGGGTATGCTTCTGTTGAGAATCGTAGCACAATATGTTATCAGTGTTACACTATTCCCAATAGGATTTTGTTGTTTGTGAATACATTCAGACCTGCTTTCTTGTGTGACATACACTGCTCAATATTGAATTCCGATATACATGGAGGCCAGAATTCTCCTTTAATGCACTACTACCTCTGTGACTAATTTGCAGCAGGAAAATGATGCACTCGCAGGTAAGGAAAATTAGTGATTTGTGGAAACACTGCGTGGACATAGCCTAAAACTATTTATGTACATTCACGTTATTTGTTTTATATGAGGATAGTTACCACTGTTTTAATATGGTTCACAATGATAATACAAAATCAGATACATGTTCAGTACTAGCACAAAATAATAGAATTGTACTGTAGTATATGTCTAGGCCAGCAGTAAGAAACAAATAAGATTGCAACAAACAGTCAAAAGGCAAGTGTCAAGCCCATATCTATCTACATTCTATGTAACTAAAATATTATCTAATAGATTTTTACCAGGGAACCCAAATAATAATACATAGTAATGATTTTTGCAATTTGATCTGATGTTTACCTGTGTTGACTCCTCCAGTGAATATCCAGGCCCCTGTTGTCATAGCAGCTTTGATGAGGCCTTTTCCAAAGACCTGTTTGAGTTTTGGCTGAAGCTCAAAGTTCTGTAGGCCTCCATGTACAGATATGAGAAGTTTTGGGAGTTCTAACTGCCACTCTTTTGTCATGAGGTGTAGCAAAAGATCAGGCTTTGTGTCAAACGACACGCGCACATACTGTAAAAAAGCAATAGAGAAAAGGGTGGCATGGAAATATATGATATAATGGATTCTCAGTTATATCATTAGAAATTCCTCTAAAGACCATATGCACAAAGTAAAGTGGATCAACTCTGAAGAAAACCAACAGCACAATAAGGAATATATAAAAACTCCCACTGGTTAAAATTACATTTTTAATAATTTGAATGCTAGAAAGTTATGTATTGCAGTACTTCACAATGCAGTGGAGACCTCCCTAATAGACAACAGGTTAAAAGGACCGTTTAACCCATTGAGTGTCATGCCATTGCGTACCCCTCTGGCACTCAAAGGTTTACATCAATTTATATTAATTGCAATGTAGCACAGTTGGTTTGCCTTGGAATTGTTCTGCTTTATTTGTGCCTAGGGCCCTAAGTCTTACAATGGATCTGTACAGACAAAAAGTGAAACAGGAGATACCAGTTCTATTGGATTGTAAGACTAGAGGGGTTAATTAAAGGAGCAGTAAACATTTCTTATGAAAATTGATATGTTAAAGAGCTTTTCCTGCTGAGTAAAACAAGGTCAATCCCACTGCTGTCAGTTGTTTTAGTCAGAAGTTACAAACGTTCAAATAATCTGAAGTGAATGTACTGTGCATTTACTTCCTGATAGTTCTATCTGACAGGAAGTGACAGAGATATTCTATCACATTATACGGAGAACTGTAAGTCACTGACTTTCCTCTCCATTAGAATGTAACAGGAGGACTAATTGGACTTTGACCACTAGAGGGCACTGCTAATGTAAATAAACAGGGTTTTAAACTGTAATAACTGTAGAAATATGCATCTGTCAGCAGTGGGAACACCCATATCTTACTCAACAGGAAATGCCCTACAATATATGTTTTTTCATAAAAAAAAGTTTACTGCTCCTTTTATATTGTAAGCAGAATGTTAGAGAGCTTTCTAGAAGAAAAGTGGTTATATTATGTTATTACTTAGATAAAAAAACAGAAACAATTGATTGTTCTGATTACATATTAACTCCAGGAGAAAAATATTTTTCTTATACTTCTTGATATATATAAGCTTGTGACAGTTGGCCTGCACTGTGTCAACTACTTATTATCAGCAGGTCAAGCAAACTGCATTGTAAAACTATTCTCGAAATGTGCCAACATTATTGAATCAAGATATGAATATACATTTAAGAATTCCTGAAGTTAAACTATACATAAATGGTATTTAATCTGCTATAGTAATGTAGATGGGTATTGCATATTGCAGTGTTGGAAAGGAGCATGGGTACATTGTTATATAAAATAAATAAAAGCCAGCTATTAAATAAAGTCATTTTCTGATTCTGGCAGGATAAGGCATTTGCCTGAGTACTTTTTGAATAGATAGTAATGTAGGGTATTTTTTATTTTACTAAAATTATGTTTTCATTTCTAAAGCATTCTTGTTTCACAGCTGTGCTGATATAGTTAAAGGGATAGTAATACTTAAAATGTAAAAAAAATATGTTGTAGGGATTATCCCCCTGAAGAAAACAAGAGTACTCCCACTGCTGAAAGGTGTTTCATTCAAAAGTTATTAATTTTCAAAGTTGAATTTTTAGGTGCAATATCACAGTGGCCTGAAATTGTACAGTGGTGCTGTTGCTACACGATCCTATGGACAGCTCTGGTCCCGGGACCATAGATCTCCATAGAATGGTGTAGCAACAGAGTCACTGGATGGATCACAGAGAGAGACAATCTTCAGTGAGCATAAGGAAAAACCTGAAAAGCCTGTGAAGGGGGGTAGGGTTTTCCTTATACTCACAGTATGAAGATTGTCTCTTACTGCGAGCTGTCTGGTCTGAAGACCAGATTCCACATCTGAGGGGAAGTGGCTTATACTAGGTAAAAGGGGTGGAGGGGATATTTTATCATTCAATTACTCTTGAACTACAACTCTGACAGTATTGAAATGACACTCTCTATGGCTCAAATACTATGAAAATTAATCTATCTATCTATCGATCTATCTATCTATCTGTGTTAACCTGCTTTGATAATTCTGGAGAAAAAATCAGATTATTAACCACTGCTATTAGATATGATTCAGGAAATACATGAATGCACAATTACCATGGCTTTATTGGAGTGCCCCCCTCCTTGGAATTCAATGGTCCCGAAGGCATCAGTTGGACTGAGCTGTGTATGCTTTCCAATTGACCACTTTTCAGACTGAACATCATTGCGATTTAGTCTGCCCTCATTCTTCTCATTTTGAATGACTGATATACTTGGAGTCAACCCAACATGCTGGCCTATGAGACGCCCACAGCAACACCTACAGTACAAACAAAACAATAAACAGCATGCCTCAGCATTACAATACATTGTTTTACAGCTCCAGTAAGCACAGCTGTGCTTACAGCATAGCTTCACTGCTATGTGGAACATTATACACTAAGCCAAACTCAAGCACAAAGCTATCTAAAATGCTTAAACTTTTCAACTTCTGGTTGATGAATGTTAGGTCTATTTAACCCATGGGTTTGCTAGAGATGTCCTCAGTTTATTGCTTTGCAATCAGTTTTAGTATCCAAGATGTTAAAATCTATACTTTTCTAATTGATGAATTGTTCATGATTAAATACTCTGAAAACATTTACTTAGCAGTTCTTTCAGGCTGACCAAAATAACAGTAGATATATACACTGTAAGACATCCTAGAGAAGGTATATATAAATGTATTTATATGGTAAATAAGTGTAGCAAAGTTGGGGAGCAGTAGAGATCTACCAATAATTCTGATGAGTTGATAGGATTTTCCTGCTGATCACTGAGGTTCAGTACACAAACATGATTTCACATGCTTCTGCAACCTGACTTTTGGTCACAGGTGCGGCAGAAAAGTCATAGGTTAAGCACCCATTATTTAAAATGAATAGATAACTTTGTGTCCTTCATCCCTATCAAGGGCACAAGAAAACTCACCTATGGGGGTCTTTGGTGCTGGGTATGATGTGTACACACTCTCTTTTGTGAAACGCTCTTTCGATCCATGATTTCTGAGCCTAAAATAATAAAAGAAACATCGAAAATAGGTCAACGTTTTGAACTACCAGAGGTAAAATGTAGTATTTTAAATATACACATGCATTGTATGAAATAAATTAATCAGGTAATACCCAATTTTATTTTCAATATTTAGCAACAGAGAACTGTTTTTTTTGTACTTCTGCCATATATACACTATTATATAATATGATTTAAGTGCAATTGGCTTAGAAGGATAGGAAGGGGGGGGATACTTTGTTTGTGAATATCTCTTAAACCATAAAGGTTTGAGAGATAAAACATATCATTCTTCATGTTTTTTTAATGCCTACAAAATAAAATAAAGTTAAAACGAAGTATTACTATCCCTTTAAGCCAGCTTCTCCATTTAGTTGGTTTGCTTGTGATCCACAATGATGTTACAAAATAAGTAATCTGAATTTTCGTAAATCCTCTTTCTAAGGAATCATATGTCATTTTGTGCACGTCAGAATATGAGGAAAGCCAAATAATATTAGCTTGTACTATGAACTACAGATTTCCCCTATAGAGGATTGATTCCTTAAGGACAAGCGAAGGTTGGAAAAGAAAGTTTTAAAGTGTCAGAATAACAGGGTTGAGAACACCTACAGTTTTCAGTCCAAGAAGCAACTGATATATTTTAAAGCTTTTATGTTAAACACTCTGATGTTTTAGACTGATTTGCCATTTTTTAAAAACATTAAATTATATAGTTCATTAAAGATTGTCTACACAAGATACTACTCCTTCCAGCTAAAAACAGATTATGCATGTAAAAAATAAATGTTAAAAGGAAACTGTACACCACTTATCAAGGCAGAAATAACAGCAATAGATCACTACCAAACAGAGGCTTCTACTGTTACCCAACAAAGCACTAAACAGTACACTAATGACACTAATAAAGTGTAAACTAAAGGAAAGCAAACTTCTTGTATAGTATCTGGTGAAAGTGGACCAAAATAATATTTACTCAAGAAAACAACTGTTTAGGTTTCTAAAATCCTATAATGTTTCTATTGTGAAATATTATGTAACTTTGTTAAAGACAATTCTCGACTGCAACAAACATTCTGTGAAAACAATTCATATAGATATTTAGATGACTAATAAAGTACCAGAACAGGATGTATATTCCTTTGTGAATCCACACGTCATACGGGTGAGTGAACTTTACATAATTCTGGCATATCAGTAAAAGGAATTTTTACATAGTATACAAGTTAAACTGTAAACCAATGGTAGTCAGTGGTTGAACCTCCATCTGTTAAGAACTACATCATTCATCATCCCCCAATCCAACTACTGGCTAGTTTGGGGGCGACTGAATTTGTAGTCCCTGATAAGTGGTTAATTAGTAAACTATGGCCTTAACAATCAAGTGAAAAAATAAACTCTTTTTTTCTCAGATCTCTAAATTTTCAAATTATTTAGTTTTATTTTTGCCAGACGTTGTCCAATGTGTTAATTCTAAGGCATGATAAAGAGGTGATAAAGCAGCTAAAACATCTCCATTTATATCACTTCTCCATGTACTATGTAATTGTATGAGACCAGCGCACGAAGATGTCTCCAATTCTGGAGATAATAGGCTCTATAGAATAACATAGTAACTGAAGAAGTGATATCACTGAAGAAGTTATCTCCAATTTCTAATCTATTTATCATGTCTTAGTGCACAACACTAAAGTGTTCATGTAGAGGCTATGGAGGGGAGTGCAGATTGTTTCTGTTTCTAGAACTGACAACGATTAACTTGTTTGGGTAACTCAGACTTTTAGTTAAGAAATTCCCACTATTAACAGAGAGGCAAGAACCACACGCGCGCACGCACGCACACATGCACACACACAAACACACACACACACACACACACACACACACACACACATACACACACACACACACACACAGCATTATTTAAATTCATCCATTAATTGAACAGCAACTTATTTTAAGCATTAAGGCAGCCTTAAGGAAATAAGAGAGAAGGACCTATATATACCAATTAATTATACTGAACATGTTAAGTTGCATACTGCACATCTCTAAGACCCCTTCTCCACAAACAGAACAGCAATTAACTGAAAAAACTCATAATCACTGGTATTTCAAGGGAAACTATCCATATAGAAATGAGTGGCTTTTCATTTTTTTAATAGAAGGATTTATTTAAAGGGAAAATTTACCATAGAAATAAATGGTTCTTAATCTAACACACTGGCTTACTTAGGTAGGTGTCCTTTATACAGCAGTCAGGTATATTTATCCATGTACTTTTTGCTTTATATATGCATTTTCTTCTATATAGTAAATTCTGCTAACATTTGCCAATAGCTCACACACACTCAGTGCAAATGTAGAGCTACAATACTCCTAAGTGGTTTAAAAGGATCGGTTGTTGTTAACAGAATGTAAATGGAAACAAATATATAAGAACAAAATATTAATAAAACCAGCAAATATATCTTACAACTGTTTGAATGAAACCTACATATGTAATTCTTTCTGTTAGACAAATGAATAGCTTAATGGGTATAGACCTCCTTTGAAGAATATGTTCTTTATACAGCTACCTATTACATATAATTATTGATCCTTGCATCTGAAGTTTACATAATGATCTTTTTAATCTAAAAACAAAAGAAGTATGGCAAGCACATTGTGTGAATGATAAAATGCAGCTGCTCAGTCAGGTTTTCACCCACGTGGGCCACTACGAAGAACGCATTTCCATATTAATATCAGCCTGGTCTTGCTCACAAATGGTCCAGCCTTGACAGATCAGGTAAATCTTCTCTGCCTGAGAGAAACAGGATGACCAGAGACATACATTTTTTAGTTTCCCGAATTGGAAGGACATCCCAGGAAAGGGCCCTTGCTCTCCTTTTACCTAAATCAAATCGGTTACACCTCTCTGAAGAGTTCCACTAAAGGCATAAACTTTTATTTGGGATTGTACAGATTTCCTCTGCAGATAATATTTGGTGCTGGATTGTCTATGGGTGGGACAATACTGATATGAATATTGTATTTTTTTCTCTCGCCTTTCCCAAGAATAAGCTACTATGTTTTATTCAATCTCAGTTTGCACTTGTCAAATTAGATAATACGTTTCAGCAAACTTGAATGATTTTATATTCAAGTGTATAGCAGATTGAGAGTAATTAGCAGTGGACTATACGATACATCATACAAAAATGATATAGATATGAATGACTGCTCTTTGAAGGACATGCCTAAGTTAATCATCCCAGTAAATTAAGAGCCTTTTATTCTTATAGGTATAGCTTCTATTTATTAGGTTAGAATAAATCAATATTACACTACTTTAAATTTAAAATTGTGACATTTTTCAGCTGACACCAGAATTATATTTGTCAATGGTACATTAATATTGTATTTGCCTTTTTCCCGAATGGCAGCTATCAATTATAAGAAACCAAATATACTTATATTAAAATTATGGTGCAAGGGTTTAACAAAACACAATTAATTATGATTACATAAAGTGTATCATTATCAAAGTATATAAATGTTAACCCCTTGACATACCAGGGGGTATCCCACTAGCACTTATAGAATTAAAGGGATAGTAATGTTTCACAAAAACAGCAGCTCCAATTAATCTTCATAGTAAGAGAGTGTTATTTCATTACTGTCAGAGTTGTAGTTCAAGAGTAATTGAATGATAAAGTATCCCCCTCCCACCACTTTTACCTATTATAAGCCACCTCCCCTCAGATGTGGAATCTGATCCTAACACCAGACAGCTCACAGCAAGGGACAATCTTCTTATTGTGAGAACAATGAAAACCCTGCCCCCCCCCAGGTTTTTCAGGTTTTCCCCTTATGCTAACTGAAGATTGTCCCTCTCTGCAAGCCATCGGGACACCACCTTCCTGTTCTGAAGTGAGCAGTGTTACATCAGTAAAAGGGGCAGGGGGGATACTTTATCATTCAATTACTCTTGAACTACGACTCTCTTAGTATTGAAATAACACTCTCCATGGCCCAAATACTATGGAGCTGCTTTTATTATGAAACATTACTATTCCTTTAAAGTTTGATGCTTCTATTTACCAATGGAAGCATCAATCTTCACCAATGACATTTAAGTAAACAATACCACTGTACAGAACCAACAGCATCATATGAGCGAAATAACATGTCCCATGTCATTTATGCAAAGTGTTGCACACTTTCCTCATAATCATTACAGACCCCTTTTAAATCAATGGATCTTTGTTTTTATCTCCCCCATGGTACAATTCCTTGTGCCAGATTTGCTCATCTTTTGAGTTTTAAGGCATTTATGGTGCATATTTTTTAAATTATTTTTTCTTTTTTTTAAACATTTTTGCAGTGATTACATTTTCCAAAAAAGGCCCAGTGATGGAGTTAATGTTAGACTATACCTAGGAATAAGTGTCTCTTAGAAAACATTCTAATTTGTTTAACCCTTTGAGTGTCAGAGGGGTGCGCAATGCATTGCAAAGCAATGCGTTGCTTATCCCTTTGACACTCAAAGGGCTAACAGGATAATTTTTTTTTTCCAAGGATGGCATGCTTCATACAGAAGTATAAATATTATCTATTTATAGCTGGAGAATACCATTTGACATAATCTGACCATCTTCTTACATTGTCTTTGTGAATGCAGGTGTATTTTGTTTGATTTGTATTATTATTATGAACAATTCCACTGTATAATATGACTTACTTATTTCACCTAAGACCAGTTGTGTGGTGGACTTACTTCACATCTGGATTCTAGAACCTGGCAGTAGGAACCAGTCCACAAATACCTTTGAGTGTATTACGTTAGAGTGTAGGTATCAACCATACAATGTTTTATGATTTGTTTTAATTCAAAGTGATGCCTGTTGTTTGTTGTGACTATGAGAAGGGGTGAACTAAATGCAGAATCTGCATGTAGATCTATGAATATATTCACTTGCAAATACATTTCAATAAATATAAAAATAGATATACTGAACTGCTGTATAGAGGACTCATGCCTACTGTAGCAAAAGTAATTGCACCTTTGCACAACACCCTATGTTATGCAAGTCACAGTACAAAGAATTTTAAATATAAATCATAATGTGTTACCCTGTGCCTGTATGGGCACCATTTTGCTCCTATTTTGGAACTATTATATCCTGTATAGCAGTATGGGCATAGACTGTGAAGAACAATAATGTCTGCTTTGGAGAACAGAGTGGGCCGGTATCAGCACCACTGTATTCAATAAGTTATTGTTCTCTGAAATGTCTGACCAGAGCGTTGTCTATGTAGGCTCACTGGAAGCCTAGGTCAGTAGCAAAACAGGTTTGATGAAGGTTAAATACATTCTCCAATTCCTATATTATTCTATGGAGTCTATGCAGATCATTCCAACAGGTGAGACATTAGTTTAAATGTTCCATAGGATAACATAAGGACTGGAGAGTTTTTCTCAACTTTAGAACTCCATTATCTCAACTTAGTGTAACCCTTCCTCTGGACATAGGGCAATCTGTTTTTGTACAGATTTGTTGAGGAAAAAGGTATGATGACACCTGCCTTTGTAGGCAGGTTATTATGTTAAAGGAGCAGTAAACTTTTTTTTATGAAAACACATATTTTATAGAGCATTTCCTACTGAATAAAACAAGGATACTCCCATCGCTGTCAGATGTTTTATTCAAAATTTATAGCAGTTTAAATAATCAGGAAGTGAATTTACTGTGTTTACTTCCTGACAGTTCTAAATGACAGGAAGTGACAGGCAGTTTCTATCACATTCTGTGGAGAACTGTATGTCTCTGACTTTTCTGACTTTCCTCTCCATTTGAATCTAACAGGAAATCTAATTAGAATTTGACCACTAGAGGGCACTGCTAATGTAAAAAAACATGGGTTTAAACTGTAATAACTCTGGAAATATAAATCTCTCTGCAGTGGGAGTACCCTTATTTTACTCAATAGGAAAATCCCTACAATATATATTTTTTCATAAAAAAATTTACTGCTCCTTTAAACAAAATATCTCTTTACAGACCAGAGATGTATGCAGTGTATAATATGCGAAGCAAGGCATTGCACAATTTGATCTTTAAAGGGTTAAACATATTTTTTCTATAAATATAGCTCCTCTGAAGAAAGCTTGTCTGGTCTACAAAGATGATCCACATTCTGGTAGTATTATGTAGAAGTTAAAGGGCAACTTTAAATAAATAAGTGGCTCCTAATTTGTCTAACAGAAGGGCTTACCTCTAGTAGATCATCAGGTAGGAGTCCTTAATAAAGCAGTTATGCATATATATTTATATATGTGCTGCGTTGTTTATGAAGTTGAATATGTTTACAGATCTCCTTTTGAAGTCTGTGTTCAGTTAATACTTCCTCAGTGACATTCAGTAGAACACTGAAAGAAAAGGGCAAACTGTAAATTGGAATACTCCATCTATATGGGTGTAGGATGTTGGAACCAGTGAGGATGGGGGAGGGGGGAAGAAGTCCACCCAAACTCAAAAGTTACAATGTAAAGTTCCGGCTGCCACATACCCAGTTAAGGATGTTTTTGTCCCCTGCTTGAATTAAGCTAGTTACAGGAGCAGAAGATTGTTATTTGAGCCTCCAAGGTTACATGTAGTGCATGATGTTTGATTTTCTTCAGCTGTCCAGGCTTCACTTTCCATGTTTCTCTGGGTCTCCTGAGCAAGTTTGAAATTGGCGTCCAGAGAGCTGAAGAGAACCTTGCAGCATGCACTTCATTTCATGGCAAAAACTAAAATATTGGTCTCCTGCGCTAATCTACAGCTTGATTCAGAGTCCACAACAAGGATGTAGTGTTGAAAAAAGGGTCTTCATGTTAAAAAATGGTAGGGAAACTGCAGGAAACTAACTGCAAAGGGGTAACTAAAATTTGCCACAGTTACCATTATGGGACTAATTTAGCATTCAAGCGGTTTGTAACCCCATTTATGTCAGTGTCCTATTGCTTTAAATGGGGCTATTAATACCTTGAATGCTACAGGTCTCTGCTTTGAAGATCTGTCTAGTATTCAAGCACTTAAGTGTCCTGTTTACATCATATTTCTCCTCTATGATGTGGTTTATTTATTAAGTTTTCTTTTGAACATGCAATCCTCCATTTATTGTGTGTATCTAAACAATGAGATTGTTGTATCATGTGGAATGTCCCTGGAGGACTGAGTGGAACCCCACTGGGTTACAGCAAACAGGGACATAAAGGCTATAAGCAACTATGGGTCATATTTATAAAAGCAAACTGGAGTTATTCTGGAGTAAACCAATGCACTACAGGGGTCAAATATAAAATTCCTAAATTTTCATGCACTTGAACAGAGCTTTTTAACCCTTTGAATACAAGAGAGTTCTCCAATAGTGCCCTATTTCATTTGACAGGAATTTTTATTTGTCCCCTGTGGTGCAATTGGTTTACACCAGAATAACTTTATATACTTTTATTTGTATGGGCTGATGATCCCTGGAGAGGGTCAGGCCATCTTTATTATTGCCAGGTATGTTAATGGTGTTTATGTATGCCTGTGTGTATGTGTGTATGGATGCCTATTTGTGTGTGTGTATGTATGCATGTGTGTGTGTGTCTGTGTATGTATGCATGTGTATTTATGTGCCTGTATGTATGTGTGTGTGTGTGTGTGTGTGTGAGTGATGTGTGTTTATGTGTTTATGTGTGTTAGCAGTGGAATAATCAGTTATTGGACAACTCTGGTGCAAACACAAAATTATTTTTGCAGGGAATAACTAGTACCTGGGCTGATAGGCTTCCTTGGATACCCGGCCTCATCACAACTGCACCCTCTGCACCCTGCAGTTATATTCTTGCATGTGTGTGCCCATGTGTGCATATATGCTTGGGTGGCATGTTTGCATATGTTTGCATGTTCATATATGTAGATATGTATGTATGTATGCATGTGTACACATGGATCTGTATGCATGCCTATGTATGCACACGTGTTTCTCTGTATGTGTATGCGGAAATGTATGTATGTGTCTGTGTTAGTGCATAAGTATACACTGGAAACTCCCTAATGATGGATGGTTTGCTTGTGACCAGCCTTTGGTAAAAGGTTTTGCCTAATTAAAATGATGTACGCCCCATCTCCACCCTGAATATTTGGTCTCCTACACCCATGTTCATCTTCAAGCTACAGAAAATGTTTAATACACATACAAAAAATATGTATGTATACCTTACAGCTGTTTGATAGACTCCTACCCACGTAAGTCATTTCTGTTGAATAAATTAAGAGCCACTTACTCCTAGTGGTAAAGTTTATCTGTGAGTACACCTATTTTACTTATTCAAATGGACCTATTCTTCATGTTACAGAGGTGCAGTTCTGGAGCAAATCACCTCCATAAAAAAGGTGGAAATTCCACAAATTTCCATTGACTTAAATGGGGTCATGTATCCCTTGAATGTTGGAGAGGTTTGCAATGTACTGCAAAGCAATACATGTGAGATCTCTCCAGCATTTGAATAAACTGGAATTTTTGCCCCCACCCTCCGTGGTATAGTTGATTTGTTCCAGTCATGCACCTCTTTAATTTGATGCTTGATTAATATAGCCCAAGGTTTTTATATGACTTATTATACTATTAGATAGTTAGGTTGAAGAACTAAAGATAAAATAAGCAGTTCTGGAGCAAACAAAGTGCACTACAGAGGACAAATAAAATGTCTGCAAGTTCCTATTGTTTTAAGTGGGACTGTAAAACCCCTTCATTGCTAGAGAGATCTCCAAATCATTTAGAGTGACAATTTTAATATTTCCTTCTCAACTCCTTAACTTATTTAATGTTTTTGGATACAGAAGAGGCACTGCAATAATATTTAACATGTTAAATAAAGTTTTGTCCCTATTTGGGGTCTTCATCAAGAATCTTGATAAAGGCCCCAGCTTGGGCTGAAACATCGATCAATAAGTCACTACTGCTTTGTTCTTCATACAAGTCCTGTGAGTGTGGTTCATTTCAATAACTCCGTGGTTCTCAAGCTTTTTTTTGCTCAAGGCACACCTAACACTCAGTCTGGCATTTCTGGGGCACCCCTATCATTTTATGTCATTTGTCAAGGGTGTAAGGAAGGTTTCAAAGACATAAATATATAGTTATTGTTAGACCTCACAACTAAAATAAACATTTTGTGCATAATAAAATCCTTAAATATACAGTTGGAAGTCTGCATTCAAATTTTTGTCAAGGCATTATAGACACAATGGGGCACCTTAAGTGGATGTCTGTGGCACACCAAAGTACCACGGCACCCTGGTTGAGAAACACTGCAATAACTTATACATACATCTGAATATACATATACATAGACAGACAGACAGAGAGATAGATAGATAGATGGATAGATAGATAGATATAGATGTATATGTAGATATATAGTAGAGATTCCCCCTACACTTTGCTTAGCAATGCACTGGAGAAGCCACTATTCTAGTGGTTGGTGTTCTCCGTATGGTTATATTTCCAGTACATAACCATATAGTAACACAATACGACACACTAACTCATGTCTGTGTAATAACTGTATATTATAAAGTAGCTCTATCCATTCATTCTGTATGCATTTTCTTTGCAACAATAAATCACATTAAGTAATTAACAACCACAGTTATCCTAAAGTACATACATTAAAGTTATGAACCGGAAAGCAGAATATCATCTCACTCATGTCTCTGCCTTAAACATCAGCCTTCTACATTTCACACTGAATTTAGGATGCTGGATTCTCATTAATCATACTGGTATAAAATGGCACTGATCAAAGAACCTGGAGCTGTTTTAGAATCTATAGATTTTATGCTTAACTTTTTGACTGACAGAGGAGTTGCAAAGCATTGTACAGTTATGGGAAGGACAACACTCTGCAAATCAGGATATTAATGTAGATTTTTTTCTTAAAATAAACTAGTGTAAGAAAATATGGTATTAATCCATTAAGGTTAGAGGCTTATGTATCTAATTGCTTCTCAATGTGGTGCACACTAATCTGTTCCTTAAACCTTTGATTACCAGAGGCGTACTTAACGCACTGCTCTGCAATGCATTGTGTACCCATCTGGCACTCAAAGGGTTAAAAGGGTAAAAATGCATCCTGTTTCCCACATATGGTGTTCATATTTTCTAAATAGGTTTGATTCAGTACAGTACAGTATAGTTAACACTATTTCTAGTTCCATTAACAAAATTCTAAAATATTTGAAATAGACTGAAAAATATTAGCCAAGAAGCCTAGGATGTCATGCCACATGATAAGTTAATGCAGTTACTGGTATGTTAGTTCAGTCATCGACCTAAAGAGTATTACCTGAGCTGCAGGGAAGATCAGCTCCAAAGGCAGTCCTTGGAAGTGTGTGTTGTCCACCTCACTATGCTGCAGACCATTATGCTAATAGCATATTCATGAATTAGAACTGCCTGCCCTTTACTCTCCCAATTCTTGTCCATCTAATGGTAAAATAGGCAGTGACCCTCTGTCCAATAGCTACTTGGAATGCACTGCTGTGGGATTAGCCTCATTAAAAGTTCCACAGACATTCATGGCAGCCCCAAATACACTTCATGATTTGAACATCTAATCTGACGCCAAAAGAAAAACAAATCCACTGAGAGCTTGGATTTAACTGGCACAAGCCCCGACAAGCTGTTTTTTTTTTCCTCCAGAAAGAAAGCATGTGAATGTGTGATAAGGTGTACCGGCCTCTGAAAGCTTAGCTCTCAAGAGCAAATTCTTCAAAAGAAACAGTGTGCTAATGCTGGGAGGAATCTGCACACACAAGAGATATTGTTAATCTCTGAAGAATGAAACCACTGTGTTAACTGGCAAACTGATGGGTAACTGTATTACATATGACTTTATTGCAAGTGTATCAACATCGAGAGACTGGAATCCCAGGGATCAAAGATTGAATAAAACAAATATTTTATAGTTTTGTTGAAAAGAAAAGATGAATTGTCAGTGATACTCATTTAGTATAATATGGAAGCAGGAAGATGGAATAGGTAGTATGATGATATTTATTGAATTAATATAGCTTCTTGGATGCTAGAGATGTCTCTATCATATTGTGACTAATGTATATAAAACTGTTAAATAGGGCAGATCAAGTACTTATTTGGTTAACCTTTTTTAGAGCCAGATGGGTGTGCAACACAATGCATTGCTCACCTCTCTCATCCTTAAAGGGTTAATTAGGTTTATAGTGCACATGTGCTACATCAGGAGGTCATATAGTTCCATAGTTATTGAGGCTGAAATAGACATATGCTCATCTAATTCAATCCTACACAGATTTGATTCACAGCATGGAACTGGTATCCTATTGAAATGGCAACACCCACATAGCAAGTGTCATTATGGTGTGCTCACAATGTCACAGACATCATAATGGCGCCCGCAAGATTTCACTCTACAACATTTCTCCAGGTAAGTATCTGTTAGGTTAGGCTGGGTTAGCATCTGTTAGCTTAGGTTAGGGTCAGTCTCTGTTTGGTTTGATAGGTTTAAGGGATGTTACTAACTGTTGGGTTAGAGTCAGTATATGTTAGGTTGTTAGGTTTGGGGGATGTTACTAACTGTAAGGTTAGGTTGACTATCTGATAGGTTTGTTAGGTTTGGGGGATGTTACTAAGTGTTAAATTAGGGTCAGTCTCTGGTTTATTAGTTTGGGGATGCTACTAACTGTTAGATTAGGGTCAGTCCCTGTTTGGTTTGTTAGGTTTGGGTTTGTTACTAACTGTTAGGTTAGGTTCAGTATCTGTTAGTTCTGGGGTCTGTACCTGTTAGGTTAGTCTCTAGAATGTTGCTAGGTTAGTGTGTGAGTAATGTGTGTTTACATATGCATGTGTGTTAGCGTGGAATAATCAGTCATTGGACAGCTCTGGTGCAAACACAAAATTCTTTTTGCAGAGCCCTGGGCTAATAGGCTTCCTTGGATACCCGGCCTCATCATAACTGCACCCTCTGCTCCCTGCAGTGATATCCTTGCATGTGTGTGCACATGTGTGCATATATGCTTGGGTGACATGTTTGCATATGTTTGCATGTTCACACATGTAGGTATGCATGTATGCATGTGTGCACATGGATATCTATGTACAAGCATGTGTCAACATGTGTATGTATGCAAACATGTTTCAATGTATGTGTACACAGACACATACATACGTATGTGTCTGTGTTAGTGCATAAGTATGAACTGGAAACTCCCTAATGATGGATGGTTTGCTTGTGACCAGCCTTTGATAAAAGATTTTTCCTAATTAAAATTATGTACCCCCATCCCCACCCTGAATATCTCCTACGCCCATGTCCATCTTCAAGCTACAAAAAATGTTTAATACACATACAAAAACTATGTATGTATACCTGAAAGCTGTTTGATAGACTCATACCCGCATAAGTAATTTCTGTTCAATAAATTAAGAGCCACTTACTCCTAGTGATAACTAGTGTTGAGCGAGCATGCTCGGCCGATGCTCGGATCGGCTCGAGCATCGCTCTGCTCGGCACATGGCGGTACTCGTACGAGTACCGCATGTGCTCGCCCGCCATGTTCGGGTCTCCTCCCCGCACGTTTTGCGGCTGCTGCGCAGCCAGTAAACGTGCAGGGAGGCTCTGACATCGGTGTAATGCCAGCAGCCATGTTGGCTGCTGGCATTACACTGATTGGCTGGCCAGAACCCGTGGTCGGGTGCTGTATAGCACCTGACCATCGAGTTCGGCTCAGTCTTAGCCAGGGAGAGCTGAGGATAGGAAGGGAAAGGCAGTGTAGGGAGGAAAACAAGCAAAATTGTGAAAAAAAAGAACCAAAAGTCCTTTTTAGGACTACTGTGTGTGGGGGCAGCAGGTTATTTTGTGTGGGGGGAAAAAAAAAAAAAAAAAAAAAAATATATATTCTGTTTAGTGTGCAAAGTTGCAGATTAGAGCACATTCTGTTTAGTGTGCACAGTTGCAGATTAGAGCACATTCTGTTTAGTGTGCAAAGTTGCAGATTAGAGCACATTCTGTTTAGTGTGCAAAGTTGCAGATTAGAGCACATTCTGTTAAGTCTTCAAACTAAAATATCAAAGTCACATATTCCATTCAGTGTGCGTCGCCGCAGTTTAGCAGCACATTCTGTGTACTGTGCAGAGTTGCAGAATAGGAAGAAATACTGTTAAGTCTTCAAACTAAAATATCAAAGTCACATATTCCATTCAGTGTGCTTCGCCGCAGTTTAGCAGCACATTCTGTGTACTGTGCAGAGTTGCAGAATAGGAAGAAATACTGTTAAGTCTTCAAACTAAAATATCAAAGTCACATATTCCATTCAGTGTGCTTCGCCGCAGTGTAGCAGCACATTCTGTGTACTGTGCAGAGTTGCAGAATAGGAAGAAATACTGTTAAGTCTTCAAACTAAAATATCAAAGTCACATATTCCATTCAGTGTGCTTCGCCGCAGTTTAGCAGCACATTCTGTGTACTGTGCAGAGTTGCAGAATAGGAAGAAATACTGTTAAGTCTTCAAACTAAAATATCAAAGTCACATATTCCATTCAGTGTGCTTCACCGCAGTGTAGCAGCACATTCTGTGTACTGTGCAGAGTTGCAGAATAGGAAGAAATACTGTTAAGTCTTCAAACTAAAATATTAAAGTCACATATTCCATTCAGTGTGTGTCACCGCAGTTTAGCAGCCTATTCTGTGTACTCTGCACAGTTGCAGACTAGGAAGAAATACTGTTAAGTTTTCAAACTCAAATATTAAAGTCACATATTCCATTCAGTGTGTGTCACCGCCGTTTAGCAGCCTATTCTGTGTACTCTGCACAGTTGCAGACTAGGAAGAAATACTGTTAAGTTTTCAAACTAAAATATTAAAGTCACATATTCCATTCAGTGTGTGTCACCGCCGTTTAGCAGCCTATTCTGTGTACTCTGCACAGTTGCAGAATAGGAAGAAATACTGTTAAGTTTTCAAACTCAAATATTAAAGTCACATATTCCATTCAGTGTGTGTCACCGCCGTTTAGCAGCCTATTCTGTGTACTCTGCACAGTTGCAGACTAGGAAGAAATACTGTTAAGTTTTCAAACTAAAATATTAAAGTCACATATTCCATTCAGTGTGTGTCACCGCCGTTTAGCAGCCTATTCTGTGTACTCTGCACAGTTGCAGAATAGGAAGAAATACTGTTAAGTTTTCAAACTCAAATATTAAAGTCACATATTCCATTCAGTGTGTGTCACCGCCGTTTAGCAGCCTATTCTGTGTACTCTGCACAGTTGCAGAATAGGAAGAAATACTGTTAAGTTTTCAAACTCAAATATTAAAGTCACATATTCCATTCAGTGTGTGTCACCGCCGTTTAGCAGCCTATTCTGTGTACTCTGCACCGTTGCAGACTAGGAAGAAATACTGTTAAGTTTTCAAACTCAAATATTAAAGTCACATATTCCATTCAGTGTGTGTCACCGCCGTTTAGCAGCCTATTCTGTGTACTCTGCACAGTTGCAGAATAGGAAGAAATACTGTTAAGTTTTCAAACTCAAATATTAAAGTCACATATTCCATTCAGTGTGTGTCACCACCATTTAGCAGCCTATTCTGTGTACTCTGCACCGTTGCAGACTAGGAAGAAATACTGTTAAGTTTTCAAACTCAAATATTAAAGTCACATATTCCATTCAGTGTGCGTCACCGCAGTTTAGCAGCCTATTCTGTGTACTCTGCACAGTTGCAGAATAGGAAGAAATACTGTTAAGTTTTCAAACTCAAATATTAAAGTCACATATTCCATTCTGTGTTCGTCACCGCAGTTTAGCAGCCTATTCTGTGTACTCTGCACAGTTGCAGAATAGGAAGAAATACTGTTAAGTTTTCAAACTCAAATATTAAAGTCACATATTCCATTCAGTGTGTGTCACCGCCGTTTAGCAGCCTATTCTGTGTACTCTGCACAGTTGCAGAATAGGAAGAAATACTGTTAAGTTTTCAAACTCAAATATTAAAGTCACATATTCCATTCAGTGTGTGTCACCGCCATTTAGCAGCCTATTCTGTGTACTCTGCACCGTTGCAGACTAGGAAGAAATACTGTTAAGTTTTCAAACTCAAATATTAAAGTCACATATTCCATTCAGTGTGCGTCACCGCAGTTTAGCAGCCTATTCTGTGTACTCTGCACAGTTGCAGAATAGGAAGAAATACTGTTAAGTTTTCAAACTCAAATATTAAAGTCACATATTCCATTCAGTGTGTGTCACCGCCGTTTAGCAGCCTATTCTGTGTACTCTGCACAGTTGCAGAATAGGAAGAAATACTGTTAAGTTTTCAAACTCAAATATTAAAGTCACATATTCCATTCAGTGTGTGTCACCGCCATTTAGCAGCCTATTCTGTGTACTCTGCACCGTTGCAGACTAGGAAGAAATACTGTTAAGTTTTCAAACTCAAATATTAAAGTCACATATTCCATTCAGTGTGCGTCACCGCAGTTTAGCAGCCTATTCTGTGTACTCTGCACAGTTGCAGAATAGGAAGAAATACTGTTAAGTTTTCAAACTCAAATATTAAAGTCACATATTCCATTCAGTGTGTGTCACCGCCGTTTAGCAGCCTATTCTGTGTACTCTGCACAGTTGCAGAATAGGAAGAAATACTGTTAAGTTTTCAAACTCAAATATTAAAGTCACATATTCCATTCAGTGTGTGTCACCGCCGTTTAGCAGCCTATTCTGTGTACTCTGCACAGTTGCAGAATAGGAAGAAATACTGTTAAGTTTTCAAACTCAAATATTAAAGTCACATATTCCATTCAGTGTGTGTCACCGCCGTTTAGCAGCCTATTCTGTGTACTCTGCACCGTTGCAGACTAGGAAGAAATACTGTTAAGTTTTCAAACTCAAATATTAAAGTCACATATTCCATTCAGTGTGCGTCACCGCAGTTTAGCAGCCTATTCTGTGTACTCTGCACAGTTGCAGAATAGGAAGAAATACTGTTAAGTTTTCAAACTCAAATATTAAAGTCACATATTCCATTCTGTGTTCGTCACCGCCGTTTAGCAGCCTATTCTGTGTACTCTGCACCGTTGCAGAATAGGAAGAAATACTGTTAAATTTTCAAACTCAAATATTAAAGTCACATATTCCATTCAGTGTGTGTCACCGCCATTTAGCAGCCTATTCTGTGTACTCTGCACCGTTGCAGACTAGGAAGAAATACTGTTAAGTTTTCAAACTCAAATATTAAAGTCACATATTCCATTCAGTGTGTGTCACCGCCGTTTAGCAGCCTATTCTGTGTACTCTGCACAGTTGCAGAATAGGAAGAAATACTGTTAAGTTTTCAAACTCAAATATTAAAGTCACATATTCCGTGTAAGATGAAGAAGGCGGGTAAAAAGGGACGGGGAAGTGGACGTGATCCTGATAGTTCAGGGCGCGGGTCAGGACGCGGAGAAACTGTGCCTGGTGCCAGAGCACAAGAAAGAAAGACATCCACCATACCTAGCTTCATGTCTAATTTTACAGGGCGTCGCAGGACATCACTCTCGAGGTCCGACCACTGCGAACAGGTGGTCGGTTGGATGACAGCTGATACTGCTTCCAGTCGGTTAAGCACCACCCTGTCTTCCACCAAGTCCACTCTCAGTAGCCAAGAGTCTGGTCAACATAATCCTCACTCTGATCATCCTTCCTCCCACCATACACGGTCTGGTCAAAGAAGTGATCCCACACTGGGATATAGTGAGGAGCTCGTCTCATCACCAATCCTTCATTTGACCCTCTCTCCAAGCACGCTTGCAGAGGAACATGACATCTTGTGCCCTGATTCACAACCTCTAGAGGCTACCCAATCACAAGAAGATGACAGATGTGAACGGCATTTAAGGTCAAAGGAAGTAGTGGATGATGATGATGATGATAAGACACAGTTGCCATTAAATCAACCACTATTTCCGTCTCAAGACCTTGTTGAGGAGAATGTTATACAGTTGTCAATGACTGAGTATGTGGTGGGATCAAGACTTGAGGAGGATGATCAGAGTGAGGAAGTGGAGGAGGACTTGGTGGACGATGAGGTGACTGACCCCACCTGGGAAGGTGTAGAGCCGAGCGATGACAGCAGTCCTGAGGGTGAGCCATCTGCAGCACCGCAACAGGCTGGAAGAGGCAGTGGTGTGGCTACAGAAAGAAGGCGGACCGCACCAAACCGGCCCGCAAATGTTCCACGGAGCACCCCCTTGCGTAAATCTACCTTGCCAAAGGGTAGGTGTTCCGCGGTATGGCGTTTTTTTAAGGAAAGTGCGGACGACAAAAGAATTGTAGTTTGCAACCTGTGCCACACCAGAATGAGCCGAGGCATGAACACTAGAAACCTCACCAGCATGATCCAACACATGGCATCCAAGCACCGTAGTAAGTGGGAGGAACGCCTGGATCACCCATCTGTGTCTGCAGGCCACACCACTGCCTCCTCTTCCCCTGTTTTCGGTGCCGGCCAATTGCCTGTCGAAGGCGCAGGCCCGCATACCTCCCGCCCTGCACCTGTAGCATCTGAAGCACCATCAGCGACCACATCCACTTCCCTGTCCCAGCGCAGCGTCCAAATGTCGTTACCCCAGGCATTTGAGCGCAAGAGAAAGTACCTAGCCACCCACCCACAGGCCATAGCACTAACCTCACACCTTTCCAAATTACTGGCCATCGAAATGCTGCCATTTAGGCATGTGGACACTGAGTCCTTCCGCAGCCTGATGGCAGCAGCTGTCCCTCGGTACGCGGTCCCCAGCCGCCACTACTTTTCCCGGTGTGCCGTCCCCGCATTACACCACCATGTGTCCCGTAACATCACCCGTGCCCTGACCAACGCAGTTACTGGGAAGGTCCACTTAACGACTGACACATGGACAAGTGCTTGTGGCCAGGGACGCTACATTTCCCTGACGGCACACTGGGTGAATGTCGTGGAGGCTGGGAGCGACTCGGACCCTGGGATGGCACGGGTGCTACCCACGCCGAGGATTGCGGGCCCTACCTCCATCAGGGTTTCCGCCAGCACCTACGTTATTGGCTCCTCCTCCTCCGTTTCCACCTCCGAATTCTCTACACGCAGCGCCACTCCCCCATCAGCCAGTAGCTGGAAGCAGTGTAGCACTGCAGTGGGGAAGCGTCAACAGGCCGTGCTGAAGCTGATCTGCCTTGGGGACAAACAGCACACGGCCTCAGAGCTGTTGCAGGGGATTAGTCACCAGACCGAGCAGTGGCTCTCGCCACTCAACCTGCAACCAGGCATGGTTGTGTGTGATAATGGGCGTAACTTGGTGGCGGCTTTGGAGCTCGGCAAGCTCACACACGTACCATGCCTAGCGCATGTATTTAATTTAGTGGTGCAGCGATTTCTAAAAACCTACCCCAATGTGCATGATCTCTTGACCAAGGTGCGCCGCGTGTGTGCACATTTCCGTAAGTCATCTACAGCTTCGGCCGGCCTGTTGAAGCTGCAGCAGCGCTTACAATTGCCAGCTCACCGGCTGCTGTGTGACGTGAGCACGCGCTGGAACTCCACCTTCCACATGTTGGCCCGGCTTTGTGAGCAGCAGAGGGCAGTAGTGGAGTACCAGCTGTTACACGGTCGTCGCCTCTCCGTTCAACTTCCTGTAATCAGAAGTGAGGAGTGGGAATGGATGTCAGACCTCTGCGAGGTTTTACGCAATTTTGAGGAATCGACACAGATGGTGAGCGGCGATAACGCTATTATCAGTGTCACCATCCCACTTCTGTGTCTACTGAAACGCTCGCTGCTCACAATTAAAACCGACGCTTTGCATGTGGAAGAGGTGGAAATGGGGGAGGAAGAGCTTACACAAGGTGATAGCCAGAGCACCCTCACTTCGTCTTCTCAGCGACAATTGGAGGAGGCGGAGGAGGAGGAGGAGGAGGAGGAAGACACGGTTGCCTCCGCTACAGAGGGTAGCCATGGAACTTTAGTTCCATCTCTTCAGCGTGGGTGGGCAGAAGAGGAGGAAGAGGATGAGGATATTGAGAGTCATCCTCCTGGTGAGGACAGCGAAATCTTGACTGTTGGTACTCTGGCACACATGGCTGACTTTATGTTAGGCTGCCTTTCCCGTGACCCACGCGTTATACGCATTTTAAACAACACGGATTACTGGGTGTTCACCCTTCTGGACCCCCGCTACAAAGAGAATTTCTCATCTCTCATTCCTCCGGTGGAGAGGACAAGCAAAATGGTGCAATACCAGAAGGTTCTTGTTGAAAAATTGCTCCAAAATTTTCCATCTGACAACGCTGGCGGCAGAGTACGTGCTACCTTGGCCAACAGAGAAGGGGAGAAAAGGGGAGCACACAGCAGTTCCGAGAAAGGCAGGGCAACACTCTCCAAGGCGTGGGACACCTTCATGACACCCCGCCAGCACCCTCACCCTGATGCGCAGCCTAGTGTCACAAGGAGGGAAAAGTTTTGGAAGATGGTGAAGGAGTACGTAGCAGACCGTGTCAGCGTCCTCAATGATCCCTCTGTGCCTTACAACTACTGGGTGTCCAAGCTGGACACGTGGTATGAACTGGCACTCTATGCCTTGGAGGTGCTGGCCTGCCCTGCCGCCAGCATTCTGTCTGAGCGGGTATTTAGTGCTGCTGGTGGCATCATAACAGATAAGCGTATCCGCCTTTCCACCGACAATGCTGATAGGTTGACACTTATAAAAATGAACAAGGCCTGGATTTCCCCTGACTTCTCCACTCCACTGGAGGAAAGCCCCGGGGGAACATAAACTCACTTTATATATGTTATTTACAATGATGGGAATACTCTGTATTCCCATTCACCCCTTCCACCCAAAAAACGGGTATATGGTTGACTCTTAATCTTCTCATCCTCCTCCTCCTCTTCCATATGCCCTGGGATATAATTTTTATATAGGGCCAGCTCACCAGCGGGCCCTGTGATATAATTTTTATATAGGGCCAGCTCACCAGCGGGCCCTGTGATATAATTTTTATATAGGGCCAGCTCACCAGCGGGCCCTGTTTGACAATTTTTATATAGGTCAGCTCACCAGCGGGCCTTCTCATATAATGTTTTATTGGGTCAGCTCTCTAGCGGGCCCTCTCATATAATGTTTTATAGCGTCAGCTCACTAGCGGGCCTTCGCATATAATGTTTAGGATGGTCAGCTCTGCAGCAGACCCTCACCCATAATGTTTTAGATGGTCAGCTCAGCGCACGTTTCCCTCTTAATCATGGCCTCAGTTCTGAAAATCAAGGAAATTTTTGGGAGAATTTGCCTCTGCGCACGTTTCCCTCTTAATCATGGCCTCAGTTCTGAAAATCAAGGAAATTTTTGGGAGAATTTGCCTCTGCGCACGTTTCCCTCTTAATCATGGCCTCACTTCAGAAAATCAAGGAAATTTTTGGGAGAATTTGCAGATGATATACAAGTAAATATACAGCAAATATTGTTTGGTAACAATTTTTCGCCTAAAGTCGTTTTTATTTTCCTTTTTGTGTGTTTTATGGTCAGTCTGTAAAAATGGCGTACTACGGGCGAAAGATCGTTCCCAGCAGCGATGTTGGAGTCCAAGATGCATCCAGACATCCTCCCTATGCTGTCCCTGAACCATTTCTGTGGTGTTTCCATCCTTTTCTGCCATTTTCCTATGGACCAGGCACCCTCCCCTCATCAGAGCAGGGGGTGGCTGGTGTAATGCTCGAGTCCTCCCATTGACTTCAATGGGGCTCGGGTGCTCGGCCGAGCACTCGAGCCTCAGGGGGTGCTCGGTCAGAGCACCCGAACACCCGAGCATTGGGGTGCTCGCTCATCACTAGTGATAACGTTTATCTGTGAGTACACTTATTTTACTTATTCAGATGTAACATGTTTAAATGTTCCCTAAACACACACTGGTGACTTTCTGAAGTTGCCATTGTAATGCACTATTACTAGCGGCATTTCAGTATTAAGTGAAGATGAACTAAAATTGTTTTAGCTATTGAGAGTCTCTGATTTGCAGGATAATTATCACTGTGGTTATCAATAGCTTTTTTCCATCACAGGAAATAAAAATTCTATTAACTAATTTTGTAGGTAGTCCAAGGATTAGTCATTGTACATTGGATGCAGACATTTGTAGATCATTATGATCTGATGTAATTGATAAGTAATATAATCTTTGGCATCATAATGGGAATTAATGATGACATCACACAGGCACTGGTATTTAAGTAGACCAGTTGTAAGTGAACTGAAGGTAGGTTAGAGGAGGGCTGCTATTTTAGCCCCTTATGCTCTTATAGATACAAATGCACCCTTCAATCAATGAACCAAATATTATCTTTAAAAAACTCTGTTATTTATTGTAGCCATGCTAAGGGATGTTGTAACACCTTCAATTTTAAATACACAAATGGCATTGGTTATGATGAGGGGTCCTAACAGAACCTCTGTCTTTGCCCCCTGCTCATGTGTATACTGACATACCTTTCTTTGAAAAAAGAAAGTCTCTTCTTTCAAACAAGGTACTTTTGAATGTGGCCAAACCAGATAATTGCTTGATCACTTGTCACCTGTCAATAAACAATAGATGAATATATATGGCCAGCATATGAGAGAGATAGTGTGTTTATGTGTGTGTGCATGAGTGTCTGTGAGAGAGAGAGTGTGTGTGTTCATGTGTGTGGGTGTGTAAAAGAAGTATTGACAAAGAAAGCACTTCACCAGTTTCTTGCAGCATCACATGTGCAAAAGTTATCAATATAAATATATATCTCTCAAAATGCAATGAAAGGAATAGTGCCCTAAGACCTGCTGATTAAGTTGTGGCTGCATTGTGAACCCTAGCAGACTAGAAGGGGAGCAGAACTGGCATCCTCATTAGTCAAATGAGAGATACTGAACTGTGAGACTGAAGTCTCATTGTGCTGTTTTCTCAGAACCCATAGATTTTAGTGCAGGACTCCAAAGTCTGACAGTCTGTACATACAGCTCAAGAAGTTTGTGGCAGAGAGCCACAAACTTTCACTTTGTGTTCCAACATGCATCCGATCCAGGAGATCAGTTTTCTGACAACAGGAGCCATATTGGGGGCAGCACAGAGCAGCCAAACAAGTTTACTCCCACAGGGGAATGACAATTGCCCTTTAAACTAGGAAAAACATATAGTCACAGTCAATCCACCCAGACCATCCATATCCTGGTAAACAAAAAAAATAACCCCCTTGTTTGCTGCAGATTAATATATTGCATATATTTACTTGAAACAAAGTTTTACGGAAAAAGATATTGTATAATTCTGGGTCAAACCAGCTGCACTTCCTCAAGTTGTGGAATTTGATTACAAGATACATTCCATGTCTGTGCCACAGCAGGCTCTTGTAACAAGACTTTCTGATTATTACTTGTACATTGTTTCCATGAGATTTATTGAAATATTTCATTTAATACAGATTAAGACTTCTAAAATCTTTGGATAATTGAAGCCTCAAAGCTCCATTAGCCTTCATTCATTGAGATGGATTCATATGATTTTGCTAGTCTAAAACTATAGAAAGGGGGTACTTTCCCCAGTGAGGTGCATGACAATGAGACATGAAAAATACTTTTACCTCTATATGTTAAATAACATTTATGTCACACAGGCAAATACACCTACACATGCAAATATACACATAGGTGTAATTTGTTTAACGCCTTGCATGCCAGACAGGAGCCTAACACATTGCTTTGCAATGTTTTTGGCTCCCTTCTGCAACTCAGAAGGTTAACAAAATAACTTATAAGGCCATATACACATAACAAAGGTGGAACAACTCTAAATCAAATCAGCTATCTAATAGAGCACAAATAAAAATTCCTGTTTACTTAAGTGCTGAATGTACCCTCTTGTTGTAATATGTTAAAGACCTTTCAAGTGATCAAAATCAATGGGAATTTTAGGAATATGTATCTCTCCCCTATAGTGCATTTAGATTTGAGAATTGGTATATATCGTCCATGCAACAGTCAGGTACATTTATATACTTTTTTGTGTGTGTGATGTCATAGTGTTACCTTGCTATGTGAGAATGCCTACATAATCATAAATACCCATGGGTAGGACATTTCACTATAGGATTTCTCACTCAGACTGATGAAGCCTATTGTGCATTGTAAGGAAATGGCAGAATAAAACTGAGCTCAGTATAGAGACAATTGCACATACTAAAGGGATGTATGAGTACATGCTAAACCAGTTTGCTAAGCTGCTCATGATGAAAAAAAATTGTCCTCTATACACAGTTTACTCCAAGCAGAGCAGTGTGCAAATGTCTGATTGTTTTGGGTTGTTTTTTCCTCAGCATATTGTTTACTACTATGTAATAATAAGGCATGGAAGAAATTGGCATAACTTTACTCCATTTTCCTGTGCATGTTGTAGGGAAGGTATTCAGGTATCCCTCACATTACAGTCTTAAAGTAGAACTTTCATGCTAATTAAATTGCACCCAAATATATTACTAACCTTGCGATATGCAAAGTTATACTATCCTTAACCCCTTAATGACCAGCCGATCGGCGCATTTTGTTTTTAAGTTCCGGTTCCGGACTCCCCAAATGGGGTGCAGCCATGGGGGGAGCCCTGAATTCCATGACGGTCATAGTACGTCATGGGTCGTTAACTCAGATCGACCCATGACGTACTATGACTGTCAAGGGTCGTTAAGGGGTTAAGCTCAATAAGTCAGTGGTATTGAAGAAAAACCACATCTTCGGCAGGAACCAGAGGACAGACAGCACAGACATCTTGGAGGAAAGGTACCTCTGAGTCTGCTCTGTCTGTCCCATTCTCTGTTAGCATTGGTGAGTGGTGTTCCTTGGTGCCTTAAGGCACCGGAAGGAACTGACTGCACAGGCACACAGAGCTTCTATTTAACTCCTTAAGTACCATTGACGTGGCAGGAACATCACGCTGGTCCAGCACTTAAGGACCAGTGACGGTCCTGCCACGTCACGTACTTTTACTCACCGCGCTCCTGTAGGAGCGCGGTGAGTAATACCGGGCACTGAAGTTGATCGCTCCAAGACCGGAGCGATCTCTTCCAGTGCCCCGTTTGACGTGCCGCCCCACAAGATCAGTCACATGGGACGGCACGTCAAAGTTTCCTATGTGGTCCTTAAGGGACGGCACGCCCCGGGACGGCTGGTCCTTAAGGGTTTAAAGCTCTGTGCAGCCTGATGCCTACAGAAGATGTGTTTTTTCTTCAATACCCCAGACTTAATGAGCGTAAGGATAGTATAACTTTGCACATCGCTAGGTTAGTAATATATATAGCATGACAGTTCCACTTTAATGATGGCGGTAGGTATGCGCTAAAACATTCATATCCTCTAGTACATATCCCGAATACATTAGGAGCTGACATCAAAGGAGATGTGCTGGTGAATTACAGTGGAAGCTCTTTCTTTATTTTGAGATTTGGACAGAGCACATATACATTTTCATGTCTATTGTATGAAACTTTAATCTACGAAGGGAAACAATACAAAGGGATCTGTTAAATGAGTAGTAAACTTTTTATGAAAACATATGTTTTAGGTTTATTCCTGCTGAGTGAAATAAGGGTTCTCCCACAGCTACGACTTTTTTTCCCACTTTTTTAAACAATAATCTCCCAGCAATGAGCGTTGGTTTGTAGAGCAGGAAAAGTCACACAAATGCCTCTGCTCCCCTGTTTCCTCCTATGACAGAGGCTTCTGTCAGTAAGCTGGGGCGGTCTCATTGGCAGAGACTGATATCTAACCAATGAGACTGCTCCAGCTTCCGTCATCCGAGAAAGGAAGAGAGCAGAGGCAGAGAGTTGGGCTGCAGTCTATACAAAATTGGCTGCATCTCAGACTTTTGTAAGTTAAATTTAAAAGAAATGGCAGCTTAAAATAAAAAATAAATAACCTTTTTATCTATTGGATGTGTCACCTATTTATGGGATGTTGTGCATAGGTGACACATCCACTTTAACATGATGTTTTCATAAAAATGAAACATAAAAAGGTTTACTGCTGCTTTAAATTAAAATGGATTCTTATTTCTAAGCTGTAGCACTTTTGGTTTAGTCCAGAATTTCTATAGTTTTCTTAGTACATCAGTCTTACTCTGTAGATCTAAATTAGGGGTACACAACCTCTAGCTCTCCATCTGTTGAAGACTATAATTCCCACCATCCCCAGTCTTTAGCTGGTTGGAGATGATAGGAGTTATACTTTCTCTACCAGCCCTTGGCTGGTTGGTGCTGACAGGAATTGTAGTTTTTAACAGCTGGAAAGCCAAACATTACCTACCACAGATCACAAAGTTTAGCTTGGTTCTGTCTATTATGTATAAAATTATCTGTAACATTTTCTTCTTGTTCAGAATGCAGTAAAAGAAACAATAAATAGTTGCTTGTTTAAAAAAGTAACAGTGAATTAAATAGCCAATGCAAGGGAGGGCAACACGTGGTTCTTCTGCTATTATTGGACTGAATTTCCCATCATGGCCGTTTGAGGATAATTGTAGTTGTAGTCTAAAATATATAGGTTGCCAACACTTCAGTTAACTCTTTGTGTTCCAGAGAGGTATCTAACACATAGCATTGCAATGTGTTGGATACCTTTTTGGCACCCAAAGGGTTAAAGTGTGTATGTATAGTGCCAGGACTATGTAAACAGTCTGACATTAGTTGTAACCACTTTGGTGCTAGAAAGAGATATCTAAGGCATTGCTCAGCAATGCGATGGAGACTTCTCTACCATCCAGCATGTTAATGTCATCAATATGGATAGTGGATAAGCACTTCTGCACTTCATTAATAAACCAACTACTGTGAGAAAATTCTGTGTGCTGAAGAGCTAGCAATCTATGTTCAAAGAGGGCACTGCACCAAATGCCTGTGCACCATATTTTCTGCACGTATATGTAGTTTGGATTATGGAACTCATGTATTTGTGCTTTTGTATGAATGCAGTTATCAAGTTTCCCTAAGTCTGCTTTTATGGGAGCAGAGTTAGTAAAAAGCCCTGGGCTGTACTGTGCAGTTCCAAAACTGCACCTATTAGCAATGTGTGTATGTGGGGGGAAGGGGGGTCAAAAAAACCTCCTTATGTGCTGGAAGGCAATCCAGAAGTATGGCTCTCAATGTCAAGTTGCTCGTACGGTCTCCATAGACCCTAACTTTCGGAATTTCAAGCCTGATACAGAAGGTCAATTGGGGAAGCATTGCTCAGGTCTAGAGACAGAACTGTAAGACTTAATTCTTGCTGTTCATTCCCTTCAGACTAGTGAGTGACCCCAGTGGGTATCTTTTCAGAACCCCATGGTGCTCCCTATTGGTCTCCTACCAGAGCTAACAATGCATCCATGGGTTCATCTGCTGGTCTACTTCCAGGAGAGAAGACCTGCTAGAAGGGCTCTGTCTGTGTGATAGTTACCCTTAAACACAACCCCTATAGCAGGAGAAAGATAAAGTATGAATTCTGAGCTAATTTTTTAATGTGCCTTGTTATTGTGTAGAAAAGACACAGTTGAACAACACCCGCAGAAATGTCCACGTACTCCCAAACTGCCCACCACTTGGTGCAAGTGGCATAGATTGGCCTTTTCAGGTAAACTGATTAGTACATACATATTAAGCAGGTGCAGAGTACAAAGCAATCCTTTGTGCTTACATTAGTTTGGAGGTCTAGTTGTACATTACGCTCACTGATGTACTGGAACAAACCAACAGCACTACAGCAGACAATTAAAAATTCCCCAAATTCCCTTATATTTAACCTTATGAGTGCCAGAGAAGAATCCAACTACACCTAGTTGACTACACCTCTGGCACTCAAAGGGTTAAAAGTGTCTTTTAACCCCTTGCATGCTTTATAGGTTTCCACCCCATTGCTTCGCAATGCATTGGAGGGCCCTTCAGCATTGAAAGTATCAAATACCAAATTTAAATTAATGAGAATTCTATCTTTCCTGTATAGTGTTTTGACACAATCATTATAGTTCATCAGTCTAACTGTGTCTAACTGTGAACTGACAATATATTGCGGTTTGCTTTTATTGCATATAAACACTAGGAATTAGATATGTCTTTGTTCACAACATACCCTTTGTAGGTATTCCCTTGGTAGAAAGGTCTTAAGAACATTAGGCAAGATGTATGAAAACATTCTTAGTGCATATTTAAGAACTGTCGCTAACGTTTGCAATATTCTGAGAATATTTGCAGGAAATTCTCAAATAAGAACTTTTTTTTGCATACATTACTACATAGGACAGGTTATACCTGGCATTAAGATTTAACCACTAAAACTTCCTTTATTTTTGGTAAAAGCCTGTGTACACGGGCCAAGGTCCGGGTGACTTTAGCCCTTTGCAATGCATTGCGTAACCCTCTGGCACTCAAAGGGTTAAGAGTCCAGTTCTGCTCTGTGTCCTGCCGCCAACACAGTCATGCACTGTAGAGACTGCCCAAAAGCACAGAATGCTCCCAGCACAGAACTTCCAGCATTCTGTGCGTTCGGGCAGTATCTACTGAGCATGACGGCTTCTGACAAACATCCTAGTGAATTATTATATAGGATAACTTGATTTTGTTCCTATCGAAAATGTTGCTAAACTTTATACATATTTTTATGTTACTATGGGGGAGATGTATAAAACTGGAGTTATAAAGAAAGTGTCTGTAAAAGTGTCTCAGAGCTACATAAGTATATATATATATAAACGCTTAGCAACATTTTCACTCAATGCAAACCCCAGTTAGTTGACTTTTTTGAAAAGTGGAGTAGAAATGGTCTTGGCCAAATAAGAATTGTGTCCCAGTGTATCTATAAAGAAATTCACTAATTGCACCAAAAATAAAGACAGTTTTAGTGATTAAATCTTAACGCCAGGTATAATCTGTTCTTAATGGAAGTATATGGTGACAGCTATGTGTGCGAAAATATATTTTCAGGTGCTAATTTTCTCAGAATATTCTCAGATAGACATATTTATAAATGCGACTTTACTTATTTATAAATATGACCAGGTGTTGTGAATTTTAGTGGCAATTCTAAAGTATACACTAAAAAGGCTTTTTATACATCCCATATGTGACAATTTTACAGGCACTTTCTTCATTACTTCAGTTTTAGCCCTTTGAGTTCCAGAGGGCTATGCAATGCATTGCATACCCCTCTGGCACTCAAAGGGTTATCCATCTCTCCCATTGTTTCACAATGTACTGGAAGATTTTTTTTTTTTTAATTCAATGAACCGTGAAGTATTAAATTGTGCAATTGTCAGTAATACACTTTAAAGCTCACTAGTTTGAGTTATTTCCTATTTAACCCCTTACCGACTGGCCTTGCAGTATGTGGCTCTCAGTTAAGGACCACGGAGGCTTTTTTTTCAGCGATTTTTTACATTGTGGATGTGACCATAACATTCTCATTATTCCCATTACTGGCTATTATTTAACCCATTGCATGATAGCGAGATCTCCAGTGGATTGCAATGCACTGCTCCGGAGATGTCTCTAGCAACCAATGGGATGAAAGCTTTTTTGTGCTTGTATGCTATTGGTTAAGAGTATTTTCTGTGCTAATGGATAGGACTGTGGGTGGGGTCATGTGAGAAGTGTGGCCATGGGCAGTGCTAAGGGCATCTAGTGTGCCTTGTCTAGGTGTGCCTATGATGTTATTCTGGCCCTGGAACCATAATATTGGCTTTAACACTATTTGTTTTGCCTTATCATTTCCGCAATTTTTTTGTTCAAACGAGCATGCTTCATACACAATACCAGCCTTTCTTTTCTTTTGATTTTCTGTTCAAACGACAATGATTCACATGCATAATTGACATATTTTGGCTTATCTTTTTTTTTATCATGTGTGGTATGTGTGCAAGAGCTATAATTTTTCTGTAAAATATATTGTTTGATTGAGTATAAATTGTGTGCATGAATCAAATTTTTATTTTTTAGCTCAAACCTGCTTCACTCACACAATCATCTTATTCCTTGTTTTATGTTTTCTTTAATAAAGCTTGTTTTGAACTCAAAAATCACACTTTTTTTAATGTAATCTTTTGTCCAGCTTAGTGTTTTTCACATTCACTATAAATATTTTTTGTGCTTGTATTTTGGTTCATCGAGCACACTTCTGGTGCGCAGTCCAAACATTTTTTTCTGCAATATTTTGTTTGATTGCTCTTAGTGAGAAACTTGACATTTTTTAATAGATCAAGAGTGCCTCAGCAGAGTATGCACAATTAACAAATGCTTAATTCTCCAATTATGTATGCTTTAAAGTAGATCAATCAAGTGCTCTCTGCTAGCTTCATAAGTCAAAGTCAAACTTTGGCCTGAATTCCATTGGAAATATAAGGTTTTATCTATAAATTTCTTTATGACTTTATGGCAAATTTGTTAGATAAAAAGTTAACTCATCAACTGCAACATAATCTATGCCTTTAACAGAATCAGAACTCTGCAATACAAGATCTTCACTGCACATTCAGATGAAAAAAGTTATACCATTTTGTAAAAATGTTCTGCTTATGCATGAATTGGTCACTTCAGAGCTCAATATCTGGAACAGGTTCTCAGATCTGCAACCTGCAAGTGCAAGTGAATAATACACCATATGATCTATGTGACAAATGATCAGTGACACATCTGTTGGCTGTCCATTAACTGGAGTTGCTTGTAGTACTTGCTAAAACTTTCTGATGGGAAGATAAGTTGAAACTGGGAAATAACTTATTTTTGAACATCCTCTTGGACCAAATTGACAGTGTTTGAGGTGACTGAAAACAAGAAAGACCTGGGTAGAGAGGAGGCATGGGGGAGGGGAAGACAGAGGCTCATGAAGGGGAGAGGAAACCCTGGAAGCAAGTAACAATCACTTGGACAGTATTTAACATGTTGGATGCTACCATTTTTTTACAAAGGGTTAAAGGCTCCTCTTAGTCTCTCTGCTTCTGTGAAGAACAGCTCTTGCTTCTTAAACCTTCTTACACCCAGAACAGGAAGTCGAATGTGAGAGGAGTTAACTGATAACAAGTCAGTTAGATTAAGAATAGTTAATTTCAGAAGTGGGAAAAACAAGAATCCTTTAGGTGGTGAAAGGTGAAAGGCCTGAAGTCATGATAAGGTGCAGGGCCCTCCTGCCTTCTTCCCTCTCCTCGTGGAGGGCAGGTCACCCTCCTAAAGAAAGGGGGGTAGGGACCAGCTCTCTGTGAGTGATGAGTAGGTAAAGGGGCATCCCCTCTCAAAGTGGGAAAAAAGTGGGAGGGTATGGGGTTTGCTCTGTGGTAAGGCCTGCCTTTCTGGGCCAGCATTTTCTGCAGCACCCAAGTTTGTTATATTAGCTCATTGAGGTCAGTGCCATTGTCTTACTCAAGAGGAAAGGCTCTATAACATATAGGCTTTCATAAAAAATACTGCTGCTTTGAAAGATGAACATCCACCTGCAGCCACAGCAGGACTCATGGTTCTCTGGCCTTGTTCTCTCAGATCGAGGGGATCAGACTGTTTTATTAAAAGGGGGGAGTACCTTCTCCCTGCAATCAGTGAGGATACAAAGAAGCATTCCCCCTCAAAGGTGGGAAAAAAGTGGGAGGGGATCCAGATTTCAAAACAGGTAGATTGTAACCTGAAGCTCAGTGTTGTTTTTATTTTTTTTTTCCCTGTCACTCTAGATGCAAATAAGCAGAATGTTTCCCACAACTCATAACAAGGTCACACAGGTCAGCAGGAAGCATCAATATCTTGCTGCTCTGAGGCTATGGTAATGTGCTTATCCTGGGCACAGTGCAGCATGTAATTTTACATTTGGTAGTACATAGGTTTGGGATTGACTCTGTGGTCAGGCCTGCCCTTCATGGTGGCTATTGCCATTTGCCAGTAAGCAGCACCCAAGTTCAGAAAGTGATTACCCCATTGGGAAGGTGAGGGGCTAAGGAGCAGGCATGTTATAGAAGGGGGTTACTTTGGCTGGGTGCAAATATTATATTATATTGCTTAGTTATTATGCATATATTATGTGTGGGGAAGGTTTAGTTGAAGGGGTAGGGCATATGCCCTATCTCGATATGCTGTAGAAGCAATTATTAACCTTGAACGATCACTTATAAATAGAAACAAATTGTATATATTTTTTAGGCGAGCCAGCTGCATTTGAGGCCCACTTCACTATGCTTCCTCCTTCATCAGCTGGTGACATTCAGACCAGGATGAGTCTGAGCGGCAGTTCTTCCAGTGACTGGAGATGTGCTCCACATGCAAGAAGATTTTCTAAAAATAAAGGTACCAGGTCACCTTATTCTTGGTGGACAATGTACCAAAAATGTACAGAGTCACTGATGAAAGGTACTGGGTCACCGACAAAATGTGAAGGGTCACTGACCTGGCATGCCCTGGCTGAAAATATGCATATCCAGATCTCGTGTTGATGGGGCGCCACAGTCCTGTGAGGGGTGTATACAGATTGAGTGTGAGAGGCATACTGCCCCCTTCCCCTTTATGGCAGGCACAGCACGTAATTTTAAATTCAAAGTGAATTGGTACATTCCCCATAGAGGGTTTCACTTGTTTTTGCTTTTTAGTCAATCCTTTGAGTGCTTGAGGATTATCTAACTCATTGTTTTGAAGTGCACTGAATACCCCTCTGGCACTCAAAGGATTAATATATCATCTCTTTTATACCACACTTTTACTATAAGATTTTTCACAACTGTTAAGGGAAAACAGTACCAGACGTTCATCCAAATGAAGTTTTAGAAAAAAATTATTTTATTGCACATTGTTCTTCAGCCAATACATGATTGATATTTTATCCTTTCCAGAAGAATCTTTTTTTCACAGAAGCATGTATATTAACACTTCAAGCACCAGAAAGAGTGTGCTATACATTGCAAAAGCTTCCCCCCAAGCCATTTTGAAAAGAGTACAGTTGTGCTACCAGCTGTCCCATTATGTGATGAAAAATGTGAATGCCTAAATTGGTCTACTGAACCAGAAAGATGAGCTTGTTTAGCAATGTCACTTCTAATACATTACAGAAGTAAAGAGCAAGCATGCAGCCCATTTCCCACAGATATCTTCAAAGCCCTATAGCCTGCCATTTGAACCATTGTTTAATTACCTTTGGCACATGCTTGAGCAGCAGCCACACTGCCAAAAAAAGGGCATATTAATTGCATATTTCTATATCAAACTCAAATGTGTGCCTTTGATGTATAATTTCTAGGGAGTTTCTGTCTATGGGGGGAGCAAAATAGTTATAAAGTGCTTACTTTCATTTTACTCTTCTTCAGAGCTGAACCACCTGCAATCAACTCCAAATGAAATTTATATCCATTGTAACTCATTGTCTCTACTCCAGTATCACAGATTTATATTTCATGCTTCAAAATAATTTACAGAGGCAATGAATGTTTTTTCAGCAGCTGGTGTATTGTGCTGTTATACTCTGTATTATCACAGCTGTTCAGTTTCATGGCAATTCTAGCAATCTGGCTCCTAACTGGATATGTGGTGTTATGTTGCCATATTGTAAGAGACCACAATTCTTTAAAAGATCAGTAAAGTTTTATTGTGAAAAAAAAATACATTGTATGGCTTTTCATGCTTAGTAAAATAATGATACTCCCACTACCTGGAATGACTTTATTAAAGGGATAGTAATACTTAAAATGTAAAAAAAATATGTTGTAGGGTTTATACTCTTGAGTAAATCATTGGTACTCCCACTGCAGAAAGGTGTTTTAATCAATAGTTATTACAAATAAACATTCATTTTTAGGTGGCCTGAAATTATACAGTGGTTCTGTTGCTGCACCATCCTATGTAGATTTATGGTCAACTGACTGGAGCAGTCCATAGGATGGTGTAGCAATAGCTCCACTGTACAATTTCAGGCCACTGTGATACTGCACATAAAAAATTTAAGCTTGAGCTGTAATAACTATTGAATAAAACACCTTTCAGAAGTTGGAGTACCCTTTTGGGAGATAAACCCTATAACATATATTTTTTTTACATTTTAAGCATTACTGTCCCTTTAAGAATACATTTCAGTTTAACTTGCACAAAGTGATGAAACTGTTACTATAACATTCACTGGTGAACTGAAGCTCACATCTCCCATGCAATGAACAACTGGTCATCATATGGCATTTTTGCTAATAGTTTAATGTAATAATATTTGAATAAAACAACTTCCTGCAGTGGGTGTACTCATTCTTTAGTCAACAAGAAAAGACCATAATATATGGGTTTTTACATATTAAATGTTTACTAATCTTTAAACTCTTGTATGCTAAAGAAATCTCCAACACATTGGGTTAAGCTGATACAATAGCTTGTTTAACCCTTTGAGTGCCAGAGGGGTGCACAACGCATTGCAAAGCAATGAGTTGCGAATCCCTGTGGCACTCAAAGGGTTAAGATGTGAGCAGTTCTGTATTATCATTGTTCTTGTAAAGTTACCAAGCAATAAGATTTACTAAGATCATCTATATCTTTATCTATCTATATCTATGTGTGTATGAGTATATAATTTGACTAACTGCTCTAAGATTTGGTACCTGATGTCCCTGAAATAAAGTGACTTGCCTAAGGTCACAAGGGACTGACTTGAGAAGATAAACATGAACTTCCTGCTACATGGAAAATCCCACCACACCTCAGTATCTAAAAACTTTATGAGAGCATAAAGAAGGTAAAAACATGGTAAAGGGGGTGCCTCATAGTGTAGTAAAATATATACAGAGAGTATAATCATAAGTATATATCTTCTATGCTCACAAGCAGAGTGGGTCACCAAGCAGAACCAGGCAACACTAGAATCCTTTGAAGGATATTATTCTGCCTCCACACAGGTAACTCAATATTCTGGTGCCTGGAGCAATAGCAATTGAATATATTTTATATCAAGTAGCTTCTCTACCTCATGTGAACCTCCTCACATATACATATAGAAAAAGTGAGGGGAACAAATTATATCTTCTCTCGTTTGATAGAATGATAAATGGGTAAATGTGATCAACAAAAATAATATACAGTACTCACACACGAATGTTAGACCGTCAATATCAGTGATTGTTGGTCTGTTCGACTCTAATAGGAATAGAGCTTAAATGATTGTGTTAACCCTTTGAGTGACAGAGGCTTTGGATAACTCCCTGTAATTAAAAGGATTAATTGCTTTGCAATGCGTTCCGTACCCCTCTGGTACTCAAAGGGTTAATGAGCCTGTATAGCTCAGAGCATGGACAGATTGATGGACTCCTAAAGAAATGACTCCAATTTGTCATAAAATGCCATTAAAGATTCATAATCAGGCGCTTCCTTATTTGTTTTTATATGTCTTGTTTTTTAAAAATAGGATACTTATATTTCTAATCATCTGTTCTGTCTGTATATACATACTGCCCATCATTTCAAATTGCCAAAGAGGGACACTTTTGTTTTATGTTGTGTTGCTGGTAGTGTGGCTCGTGGGTGGGGAATTACTGAGAATTTTTTGGTGATTTCAAGACCTATTGACACTTCTTTGTGTAACTGATCAAATAATTTAGTGCAAGACCAATGTATTTTATTTATGCAGACTAATTTATATTCACATATACTGAAGTTCAAACAAACATTAATGTGAGTTTTATTGCTGTGTAGCAATGTGATACACTTATATACACACCACACATTGTGATCTCCTAAAAAGAGGGACATCAGGGTGGGAAAGAGGGATTTGGGTCTAAAAGAGGGACTGTACCTCCTAAACAGGGACACTTGGGAGGTATGAATATATGTCAAAAGAAAAATATCATATAGTACATTGTGCTAACTGGTGGAGTCACCAGCAGGGAGAGCTTGGACACAACGTCCCTGTAGGAGAACAGGCCGGCATTCATTGATATTGCTGGCTAAACCTCTGTGTGAGAGTAAATTATTCTTGTTGATCACATTTAAAAATCAAAAGAGATAAGGCATTATGTGCAGACCTCCCTTTGTATTTATATTTATGAGAACATAACTATGTGTATTCATTCTAATCCAGGGTTGTCCAAACTACTGAAGATTCAAAATAAGTAGTGATTAACTTGAAAACAGAGCAGTGTAAGATAAGAATATTCTGTAAGTCAGGTATGGGCAACCTCTGGGCCTCTACTTGTTGGTCTACAACTTCAAACATAGTTGTCCTACTCTCAAGCAGCTGGAAATGATGGGAATTGCAGTCTAACAAGTTAGAGGTTTGCATGTTACCCAGCCCTAAATTAGGAAGGTTTATCTGGCGTTTGCCACTTTTATAATTCAAAACTATTTGTTATAATTGTTATCTATTTTTTAAATATATTTTATTTTGTATATATATATGTTTTGCTAAAGAAAGTAACTGGTGGTGTGAAGAGAACACTAAAACAAATAACTTTCTAAATAAATTCTTGGCAAATGGAAATAGAAAATAAACGATCATTTGCCTGAGCCAATAGTTTTTATTTTCAAGGAGTTAATTAAGAAATTAAGTATCCTTATATAGAGCTTAAGTAACTAATGTGATGCAAATATTGATGATTAGTGTAAAAACCCTTGTACACGGGCCAAGGTCTGGGTGATGTTAAGAGGCCGGTCCTGTTCTGCGTCCTGCAGCCGACGCAGTCATGCACTGTAGAGACTGCCCGAAAGTACAGAATGCTCCCAGCACAGAACTCCCAGCATTCTGTGCATTCAGGCAGTCTCTACTGCACATGACGGCTTCTGACAGACATCCTAGCGAATTATTATATAGGATTGCGGACAGTCTGACACACAGGCAATATTTTCATACTGTGAATGAAAAAGCAGGCTGTAACCTTGCACAGATTCTGAATTTAAGAAACATTGTCTAATATCCATTCCATCTCTTGGGTGTCTCTCTGAATTCTTTCATACTGTCCACTGTGAGACCCTTACCCAGTGGATGTCAAGTATTGCAAATCTAGAAACATAAAAAATAGATTTTCACAGAAAAGAACCCTCTGGCCCATTCAGTCTGCCCATTCCCTATCTAATAAAATATGCAATCTTCCATACTTCTCAGAATATACTTTTGTCTATCCCAGGCATTTTTGAATTCCACAAAAAATATTTGCCCCTGCTACCTCTGCTGGGAGGCTGTTACATGAGGTAACACCCTTTCTGTAAAGTAGTACTTACACAATTTAATTCTGAATTTTCTGGCCTCTAACTTTAGAAGATAGTTCCAATTCAACTGTAAACTCTATGGTATCACACACTGTCCCCCTCCCCTTCCTTTTTCTCCCTTTACCTGCAGAGAGAGGAGCATGATTGGATTTGCCACTGGCTGGCTGGCTGACTGGTTGGCCTGAGAGCTGGCTAGCCTGAGGGTTGGCTGGCTTATGCTTGGCTAGCTTGCTTGAGGGCTGGGTGGCTGGCCTGAGGGATGGTTGACTGGCTTGTGATTTGGCTAGCTCACTGGCCTGAGGGCTGGTTGGCTGGCCAGACTGAGGGCTGGCTGGCTGCTGACTATATAAAATATAAACTTTATTAGGATTCATTAAAAGAAAATGAGGCGAATTGTTAAAAACACTTAAAAGCAAACAATATTTGCAGATTTGCAAAATACTGTTAATAACAAAATTTGCAATGCAGTTGCACTGGAACAATTGCCAGTGACAATTTCCTTATGATATGGAAATGTTAACATTTGCCCAGTGAAAAGCAAAGTGTAAATCAATAGTTATTTACTGAGATTGATAGTACACAATTATTGGTATTGATGTTATACTGAATTAGAAATTGGTCACTTTACTTACAGGGAGGTTTATAGTTATCAAGTCTATACCCTCCTCAGTAACTCAGCCCAAACTAAAATCATTTGTGGATGAGGCTGATTACTCTCAGTCGTTCGGTGGTAACTGAGAGACTTATGCTTATATTGTTACTCAGTGAGAAGCTGCCTGCATCACACCCTGAATAATAAAGTAAATAAATAAACTGAGCTTATCTGAATTGCTTTCTAATTCTTACTCTAAGTTGGTACACAGTTCCTAATTACACATTGAGTCCCAGTTTCTCAGCCGCTATTGCTAGAGGAATGTGTATAGTAGTCAAGCTTGTTCACTTCTAACTTAGCCCAAATTAATTATTTTAGGCTGATTACTATGAATCAGTAGTACTAGCGAGACTTATGTTAAAGGGATAGTAATACTTTATTATTACTATCCCCCATATTGTAGATTTGTAAAAAAATTTCATAGCCCCCAGGTTCATCTCTTAGACCTTTATGGTTTGAGAGATAACCGAAGGCATCTGAGCCCAGATCCTGTTAGTGACAAAGAATTATTTCACTGAAACTGTCTTCTACATGTGTTTGGTTTGCAAGCACAGGTAGAAGACTGTTTCAGTGAAATAATTCTTTTTTACTAACATGATCTCAGCTCTGCTGCAGAGCCGCCTGATGAAAATAAGACCGGATGTCCCTGAAGTCAGCGTTGGGGGAGGGAGGGGTTAACTTTGTCTTCAGTTATCTCTCAAACCATAAAGGTCTGAGAGATTAACCTGGGGGCTATTAAATTATTTTGAAAATATCTGCTATATGGGGGATAGTAATAATAAAGTATTACTATTCCTTTAAATAGTTTCTTAGTAAGAGAAGCTCCCCACATCCCACCCTGAGTCAGTAGAATTTTTCTAAACTGATCTAAATTAAATTAGATTTTCCAGTCATCAGGAACCACTTTTGTCAAAAGAGAATTGTTAAAAAGCTCAGCTAGAGGTGCTGCAAGCAAAACCAAAGCTCTTTGAATACTGGATGAATCTGATCTGTGCCAAATTATTATCCACTTTCAAATTTGATAGCATCACCTTTAGTGTTGAGCGAGCATGCTCGGCCGATGCTCGGATCGGCTCGAGCATCGCTCTGCTCGGCACATGGCGGTACTCGTACGAGTACCGCATGTGCTCGTCCGCCATGTTCGGGTCTCCTCCCCGCACGTTTTGCGGCTGCTGCGCAGCCAATAAATGTGCAGGGAGGCTCTGACATCGGTGTAATGCCAGCAGCCATGTTGGCTGCTGGCATTACACTGATTGGCTGGCCAGAACCCGTGGTCGGGTGCTGTATAGCACCTGACCAGCGAGTTCGGCTCAGTCTTAGCCAGGGAGAGCTGAGGATAGGAAGGGAAAGTCAGTGTAGGGAGGAAAAAAAGCAAAATTGTTAAAAAAAAAGAACCAAAAGTCCTTTTTAGGACTACTGTGTGTGGGGTCAGCAGGTTATTTTGTGTGGGGGGAAAAAAAAAAAAAAAAAAAAAAAAATATATTCTGTTTAGTGTGCAGAGTTGCAGATTAGAGCACATTCTGTTTAGTGTGCACAGTTGCAGATTAGAGCACATTCTGTTTAGTGTGCAAAGTTGCAGATTAGAGCACATTCTGTTTAGTGTGCAAAGTTGCAGATTAGAGCACATTCTGTTAAGTCTTCAAACTAAAATATCAAAGTCACATATTCCATTCAGTGTGCGTCGCCGCAGTTTAGCAGCACATTCTGTGTACTGTGCAGAGTTGCAGAATAGGAAGAAATACTGTTAAGTCTTCAAACTAAAATATCAAAGTCACATATTCCATTCAGTTTGCTTCGCCGCAGTTTAGCAGCACATTCTGTGTACTGTGCAGAGTTGCAGAATAGGAAGAAATACTGTTAAGTCTTCAAACTAAAATATCAAAGTCACATATTCCATTCAGTGTACGTCGCCGCAGTTTAGCAGCACATTCTGTGTACTGTGCAGAGTTGCAGAATAGGAAGAAATACTGTTAAGTCTTCAAACTAAAATATCAAAGTCACATATTCCATTCAGTTTGCTTCGCCGCAGTTTAGCAGCACATTCTGTGTACTGTGCAGAGTTGCAGAATAGGAAGAAATACTGTTAAGTCTTCAAACTAAAATATCAAAGTCACATATTCCATTCAGTGTGCTTCGCCGCAGTTTAGCAGCACATTCTGTGTACTGTGCAGAGTTGCAGAATAGGAAGAAATACTGTTAAGTTTTCAAACTCAAATATTAAAGTCACATATTCCATTCTGTGTGTGTCACCGCCGTTTAGCAGCCTATTCTGTGTACTCTGCACAGTTGCAGAATAGGAAGAAATACTGTTAAGTTTTCAAACTCAAATATTAAAGTCACATATTCCATTCAGTGTGTGTCACCGCCGTTTAGCAGCCTATTCTGTGTACTCTGCACAGTTGCAGAATAGGAAGAAATACTGTTAAGTTTTCAAACTCAAATATTAAAGTCACATATTCCATTCTGTGTGTGTCACCGCAGTTTAGCAGCCTATTCTGTGTACTCTGCACAGTTGCAGAATAGGAAGAAATACTGTTAAGTTTTCAAACTCAAATATTAAAGTCACATATTCCATTCTGTGTGTGTCACCGCAGTTTAGCAGCCTATTCTGTGTACTCTGCACAGTTGCAGAATAGGAAGAAATACTGTTAAGTTTTCAAACTCAAATATTAAAGTCACATATTCCATTCTGTGTGTGTCACCGCCGTTTAGCAGCCTATCCTGTGTACTCTGCACAGTTGCAGAATAGGAAGAAATACTGTTAAGTTTTCAAACTCAAATATTAAAGTCACATATTCCATTCAGTGTGTGTCACCGCCGTTTAGCAGCCTATTCTGTGTACTCTGCACAGTTGCAGAATAGGAAGAAATACTGTTAAGTTTTCAAACTCAAATATTAAAGTCACATATTCCATTCTGTGTGTGTCACCGCCGTTTAGCAGCCTATTCTGTGTACTCTGCACAGTTGCAGAATAGGAAGAAATACTGTTAAGTTTTCAAACTCAAATATTAAAGTCACATATTCCGTGTAAGATGAAGAAGGCGGGTAAAAAGGGACGGGGAAGTGGACGTGATCCTGAGAGTTCAGGGCGCGGGTCAGGACGCGGAGAAACTGTGCCTGGTGCCAGAGCACAAGAAAGAAAGACATCCACCATACCTAGCTTCATGTCTCATTTCACAGGGCATCGCAGGACATCACTCTAGCGGTCCGACCACTGCGAACAGGTGGTCGGTTGGATGTCAGCTGATACTGCTTCCAGTCGGTTAAGCACCACCCTGTCTTCCACCAAGTCCACTCTCAGTAGCCAAGAGTCTGGTCAACATAATCCTCACTCTGATCATCCTTCCTCCCACCATACACGGTCTGGTCAAAGAAGTGATCCCACACTGGGATATAGTGAGGAGCTCGTCTCATCACCAATCCTTCATTTGACCCTCTCTCCAAGCACGCTTGCAGAGGAACATGACATCTTGTGCCCTGATTCACAACCTCTAGAGGGTACCCAATCACAAGAAGATGACAGATGTGAACGGCATTTAAGGTCAAAGGAAGTGGATGATGATGATGATGAGACACAGTTGCCATCAAATCAACCACTATTACTGTCTCAAGACCTTGATGAGGAGGATGATACACAGTTGTCAATGACTGAGTATGTGGTGGGATCAAGAAATGAGGAGGATGATCAGAGTGAGGAAGTGGAGGAGGACTTGGTGGACGATGAGGTGACTGACCCCACCTGGGAAGGTGTAGAGCCGAGCGATGACAGCAGTCCTGAGGGTGAGCCATCTGCAGCACCGCAACAGGCTGGAAGAGGCAGTGGTGTGGCTACAGAAAGAAGGCGGACCGCACCAAACCGGCCCGCAAATGTTCCACGGAGCACCCCCTTGCGTAAATCTACCTTGCCAAAGGGTAGGTGTTCCGCGGTATGGCGTTTTTTTAAGGAAAGTGCGGACGACAAAAGAATTGTAGTTTGCAACCTGTGCCACACCAGAATGAGCCGAGGCATGAACACTAGAAACCTCACCACCACCAGCATGATCCGACACATGGCATCCAAGCACCGTAGTAAGTGGGAGGAACGCCTGGATCGCCCATCTGTGTCTGCAGGCCACACCACTGCCTCCTCTTCCCCTGTTTTCGGTGCCGGCCAATCGCCTGTCGAAGGCGCAGGCCCGCATACCTCCCGCCCTGCACCTGTACCATCTGAAGCACCATCAGCGACCACATCCACTTCCCTGTCCCAGCACAGCGTCCAAATGTCGTTACCCCAGGCATTTGAGCGCAAGAGAAAATACCCAGCCACCCACCCACAGGCCATAGCACTAACCTCACACCTTTCCAAATTACTGGCCATCGAAATGCTGCCATTTAGGCTTGTGGACACTGAGTCCTTCCGCAGCCTGATGGCAGCAGCTGTCCCTCGGTACGCGGTCCCCAGCCGCCACTACTTTTCCCGGTGTGCCATCCCCGCATTACACCACCATGTGTCCCGTAACATCACCCGTGCCCTGACCAACGCAGTTACTGGGAAGGTCCACTTAACGACTGACACATGGACAAGTGCTTGTGGCCAGGGACGCTACATTTCCCTGACGGCACACTGGGTGAATGTCGTGGAGGCTGGAAGCGACTCGGACCCTGGGATGGCACGGGTGCTACCCACGCCGAGGATTGCGGGCCCTACCTCCATCAGGGTTTCCGCCAGCACCTACGTTATTGGCTTCTCCTCCTCCGTTTCCACCTCCGAATTCTCTACACGCAGCGCCACTCCCCCATCAGCCAGTAGCTGGAAGCAGTGTAGCACTGCAGTGGGGAAGCGTCAACAGGCCGTGCTGAAGCTGATCTGCCTTGGGGACAAACAGCACACGGCCTCAGAGCTGTTGCAGGGGATTAGTCACCAGACCGAGCAATGGCTCTCGCCACTCAACCTGCAACCAGGCATGGTTGTGTGTGATAATGGGCGTAACTTGGTGGCGGCTTTGGAGCTCGGCAAGCTCACACACGTACCATGCCTAGCGCATGTATTTAATTTAGTGGTTCAGCGATTTCTAAAAACCTACCCCAATGTGCATGATCTCTTGACCAAGGTGCGCCGCGTGTGTGCACATTTCCGTAAGTCATCTACAGCTTCGGCCGGCCTGTTGAAGCTGCAGCAGCGCTTACAATTGCCAGCTCACCGGCTGCTGTGTGACGTGAGCACGCGCTGGAACTCCACCTTCCACATGTTGTGGCTTTGTGAGCAGCAGAGGGCAGTAGTGGAGTACCAGCTGTTACACGGTCGTCGCCTCTCCGTTCAACTTCCTGTAATCAGAAGTGAGGAGTGGGAATGGATGTCAGACCTCTGCGAGGTTTTACGCAATTTTGAGGAATCGACACAGATGGTGAGCGGCGATAACGCTATTATCAGTGTAACCATCCCACTTCTGTGTCTACGGAAACGCTCGCTGCTCACAATTAAAACCGACGCTTTGCATGTGGAAGAGGTGGAAATGGGGGAGGAAGAGCTTACACAAGGTGATAGCCAGAGCACCCTCACTTCGTCTTCTCAGCGACAATTGGAGGAGGCGGAGGAGGAGGAGGAGGAGGAGGAGGAAGACACGGTTGCCTCCGCTACAGAGGGTAGCCATGGAACTTTAGTTCCATCTCTTCAGCGTGGGTGGGCAGAAGAGGAAGAAGAGGATGAGGATATTGAGAGTCATCCTCCTGGTGAGGACAGCGAAATCTTGACTGTTGGTACTCTGGCACACATGGCTGACTTTATGTTAGGCTGCCTTTCCCGTGAACCACGCATTGTACGCATTTTAGACAACACGGATTACTGGGTGTCCACCCTTCTGGACCCCCGCTACAAAGAGAATTTCTCATCTCTCATTCCTCCGGTGGAGAGGACAAGCAAAATGGTGCAATACCAGAAGGTTCTTGTTGAAAAATTGCTCCAAAATTTTCCATCTGACAACGCTGGCGGCAGAGTACGTGCTACCTTGGCCAACCGAGAAGGGGAGAAAAGGGGAGCACACAGCAGTTCCGACAAAGGCAGGGCAACACTCTCCAAGGCGTGGGATACCTTCATGACACCCCGCCAGCACCCTCACCCTGATGCGCAGCCTAGTGTCACAAGGAGGGAAAAGTTTTGGAAGATGGTGAAGGAGTACGTAGCAGACCGTGTCAGCGTCCTCAATGATCCCTCTGTGCCTTACAACTACTGGGTGTCCAAGCTGGACACGTGGTATGAACTGTCACTCTACGCCTTGGAGGTGCTGGCCTGCCCTGCCGCCAGCGTTCTGTCTGAGCGGGTATTTAGTGCTGCTGGTGGCATCATAACAGATAAGCGTATCCGCCTTTCCACCGACAATGCTGATAGGTTGACACTTATAAAAATGAACAAGGCCTGGATTTCCCCTGACTTCTCCACTCCACTGGAGGAAAGCCCTGGGGGAACATAAACTCACTTTACATATATTATTTACAATGATGGGAATACTCTGTATTCCCATTCACCCCTTCCACCCAAAAAACGGGTATATGGTTGACTCTTAATCTTCTCATCCTCCTCCTCCTCTTCCATATGCCCTGTGATATAATTTTTATATAGGGCCAGCTCACCAGCGGGCCCTGTGATATAATTTTTATATAGGGCCAGCTCACCAGCGGGCCCTGTTTGCCAATTTTTATATAGGTCAGCTCACCAGCGGGCCTTCTCATATAATGTTTTATTGGGTCAGCTCTCTAGCGGGCCCTCTCATATAATGTTTTATAGCGTCAGCTCACTAGCGGGCCTTCGCATATAATGTTTTATAGCGTCAGCTCACTAGCGGGCCTTCGCATATAATGTTTAGGATGGTCAGCTCTGCAGCAGACCCTCACCCATAATGTTTTAGATGGTCAGCTCAGCGCACGTTTCCCTCTTAATCATGGCCTCAGTTCAATAAAATCAAGGAAATTTTTGGGAGAATTTGCCTCTGCGCACGTTTCCCTCTTAATCATGGCCTCAGTTCAGAAAATCAAGGACATTTTTGGGAGAATTTGCCTCTGCGCACGTTTCCCTCTTAATCATGGCCTCAGTTCAGAAAATCAAGGAAATTTTTGGGAGAATTTGCCTCTGCGCACGTTTCCCTCTTAATCATGGCCTCACTTCAGAAAATCAAGGAAATTTTTGGGATAATTTACCTCTGCGCACGTTTCCCTCTTAATCATGGCCTAACTTCAGAAAATCAAGGAAATTTTTGGGATAATTTACCTCTGCGCACGTTTCCCTCTTAATCATGGCCTCACTTCAGAAAATCAAGGAAATTTTTGGGAGAATTTGCAGATGGTATACAAGTAAATATACAGCAAATATTGTTTGGTAACAATTTTTCGCCTAAAGTCGTTTTTATTTTCCTTTTTGTGTGTTTTATGGTCAGTCTGTAAAAATGGCGTACTACGGGCGAAAGATCGTTCCCAGCAGCGATGTTGGAGTCCAAGATGCATCCAGACATCCTCCCTATGCTGTCCCTGAACCATTTCTGTGGTGTTTCCATCCTTTTCTGCCCTTTTCCTATGGACCAGGCACCCTCCCCTCATCAGAGCAGGGGGTGCCTGGTGTAATGCTCGAGTCCTCCCATTGACTTCAATGGGGCTCGGGTGCTCGGCCGAGCACTCGAGCCTCAGGGGGTGCTCGGTCAGAGCACCCGAACACCCGAGCATTGGGGTGCTCGCTCATCACTAATCACCTTCTCCTCTGTAAACAGAGCAGTGTTTATGGGTTTAACATTAACAGATGCCTTTCTTAACCACTTAAGGACCATGGTACTATGACCGTCAAGGGTCATTAAGGGGTTAATGAGGGCCCTCTTTTTTCACAACCTTCTGTAAAGACTAAGCAGAAATAATTAATTAGAGCAGTGGTTCTCAAGCCTTTTTTGCTCAAGGCACATCTAATATGCAGTCTGGCATTTTCGGGGCACCCCTGTCATTTTTTATCATTTGTCAAGGGTATAATAACGGTTACAGATACATAAATATAGAGTTATTGTTGGACCTCACAACTACAATAAACATATTGAGCATAGTAATATCCTTAAATATACAGTTGTATGTCTACATTCACATTTTTGCCAAAGCATAATAAACACAATGGGGCACTCTAAGTGGATGTCCGTGGCACACCTAAGTGCCACGGCACCCTGGTTGAGAAACACTGATTTAGAGAGTCAGCTGTTTCCTTATATTTCTCCAAATTTGTACTTTTTTTTTAATGTTGTGCCTCTTTTACTTTTTTGCCTTTAACTCATGTACCTAAAGAAAGTTCAGTCACCCCTTTTTATAGACTTTGCTGGTTTTTCTTTTGCTTGGGATTTAGCGCACTTTATAATGCTTGTAGATTCCCTCTGTTTAGCCTCAAATAGCTTTCTGTCTTCCTCTGAGTCTTTCTATAATTCCTTTATGAACATTTTTTAATCATTTATAATACTTATCTCAGTGTTTGTGTTCCACACTGGAACACAAATATAACTAAGAGTATGTATACATTTCTACGGTTCTGTATACAACCCACGTATGGATTGCTAGCACTCACTGAATTCACAGGGTATTTATCCACAAGACATCATCGTCGAAACATATAAAATGAAGAACAAAATACACCTCTTAATATGCCTTACTAATACAATATATATTTCTTAATGGATGAATCAACAATAGGGTAGAATGATCTTTCTTTTAAACAACACCTTCTCTAGGCTTCCCTGTATCATCATTTCATTTTATCTGAATATGTTGTTAAAGGAATTTTCCATCCAGCTTTAGATTTTGACATCTTGTTGTATTATTAGGCTTGTTTTGAAATGTTTCCCTCTCAAATGCTAATAAATTCCTTAATATACTTAAAGGTTTCTAGTATATCACACCCTATCCCCCTTTTATCCAAGATGTACATGTCTGTCACCTCTTTAGAGAACCATATTGTTTTGCTTTTTTTACCTTTGTTGATATGTCTGATTCAAAATTCTGTTACAGATACAATTTAATATTTTAGTTGTTCCCATTGTCTCTGCACACCATAAGGCCATAAGGCAATCTCCTTTCTTCCAATAAATTACTTATGTGTTCACAGAAAAATCTGCTGTTCTAATATCTAAAACCTTTCCTTCAGTGTGGTTACTAACATGACCAGTTTATAAAAACACACTGACTGGAGATCATTGATCCCCATGCTGTCTCTCACAGATACATCTAACATTATATCAGTTTTTGTGAGAATCAAATCTAGCATTATTTTCTTGCAAGTTGGATTCTTATTCCCCAAATGTACAAAGGATGCCCAAAGCAAAGTATCTAGGATGTCCCTACTGCTTGATGATATGCAACCAGAGCCTGCCAATCCATATCTGGAGTTTTAAAATCTCCTATAATTACTACATCACGTCTCATTGATATCTTTGTTATTTTGTCTATGAATGCCTATCTAATACTTGATCTTGGCCCGTAGGTCTATAAGTTACTTCTATCCAAATACCTTTATCACTAGTTTCAAAAGTTACTCATACACCCTTTAATTTTTTCTCAGTACCCTATATTATTGTAGATTTGATCTAATTTACATAATGAAAAACTCCTTTTACCCTTGTGTGTCTTTTCTGGAAATATTGTACCCAAGTATAATTTTGTCAAGGTCATGAGCTATATTATACCAAGACTCAATTATAGCCACAGCATCCAAATTATCCCTAATCATTATTGGAATTTGTTCACTTGGGTTCAGCTCCCAGCTATCTGAAGTACCCCATGTTTTTGATTTGAAGTTAAGGATGAGTCACCATTGTGACTGGTAGCATGGTAAACGGAGCTTGCTGTAACGATAGCCCACATATATGCCACCTAGAAGGGAAGCGTGAACGCACTCCCTGGGGCAGCTGGGAGGGAGATGGGAAGTCCTGAGGCATTGTGCCGCACAAACTATGTGCCGCACATTGTGGAAGTGTAAGATTTTAACTCTGCATATCTTCAGTACTAAGTAAGTAAGATTTAAAACAAAACAAACAAAAACCCTTAATCTAGTTTTACTAATTAAAGCCAATGGGCACAAGTTTGTCTGAAGTGAATGTTCCCCTTTAACATTAAATATGATGAGTTGTATTCTAATGTTGTTGTATAGCAGTGGGAGATTTAGCAGTGAGACCAACTGCTGAGACACACAGTGACTCTGAAACCCCACCACAAACTACAGATAATGTTCCATAAACCCCCTTAAGTGAAAAAGTAATAAAAAATGTTTCCAGTTAAGGGAAAAAAACCTATAAATATATGAAAGTAGTGAGTAGGATAGAGATGCTGCTCTTGATGCTGCTGACCTAATTATTAGTAGAGAGTAAGAGTGATGATGATATGGCCACAAAAATTGCTTTATCTGGAAGGAAAATTTCTTCCAACACTGAAATGGAGCAATACATCTATATATAAGCGTATTGAGATATAATCATGAATGTCCGTACAAGCAAATATACTGTAGCTAAAAATGTACAAACATCAAATTCTTGATTATATGTTCTCGATCATTAGCATCACTGTTTCCAAGTCTAACCCTCATAATCGCTATTTTTTACTCAGCAGCAACATAGGTCAACATCCACAACCCTAGCTATGAGTGCTTCCGCTGCTATTCAAAGTGCTGCTCCTCTGAACCCTAATAAACCTCTATTTAAAGGAGGACTAACACATCTTGTAATACTCCACACTTAAATTACTATGGCCAGAAAATCCTACTGGCCACTATGAACATTTTACCTTGGTTGAGTAGCCAACATCTTCAATCAGTCCTAGACGCCATGTCCATGGAATGACAGATGATAGCAAGAACACAGGACCTCAAACTCTGCCTCTGTACATGGTAGAAATGACCCTTTAAGGGTCTGTGTCATGTGTAATGGATTCCTTCAGGTTCAGTAGGCTCATGCACTCTGCCCACTTCCTTTTGCTAAATTGACAGGAACTGTCATGTCTGCCTCTGTGGATATGACTTTCAGGCCTGATTGAAAATATTATCTATTTAACAAAGGCACAAAGGGGAAAATACATAGAGATCATTAGGACTTCATAGACTTAGTAATGTAAGTGGTGGGCTATTATTAGGAGGTAAGAGGAGGTTAGCACTTTGAATAAACTCCTTTCCTCATTCTATTTCACATCAATGTTATTGTTCCTTTAATGTCCTCCCAAAACGTATCTCATTGAGTTGAGTAACCATTAGAGGACTATGTAAATGATCACTATATTTTGTTACATTTCTATAGCAAAAGTACTAAACAGCACTCATATCAAGCCTCGGTTTAACCATTTAGGAACTAAAAATCTCTCCAATGCATTGTGTTGGAGCCATCTCTTGCACCTAAGGGTTAATACTATATAAAGTAAGACAAAGTGAAAGTATTTATCAACTCATATTTAATCCTTTGAGCGGCAGAGTGGTATACAACACATTGCAAAGTAATGCATTGTGTACCTTTCTGGTACTTAAAGGGTTAAAAAGGGAAGGTTTTGCTGGACTACAGAAATGCTAATTCTGTATTCACGTGTTCACCTAAAACCCTAGCACCTCACCTTCATGAAAATAAAGACTATGAAGGAGATTTATAAAAATGGAGTTTCGTGTAAATTGTCTTTAAAGTGGAGTTAAAATGCATTTTGTCACTTATAAACTGTGTAATGTCAGTTTTCTTGCGTGTAACTGCAACTAGTAGAGGTTGAAGAAAATTGGTGTTATGGAGAAGGAAAACATTGGTGCAGCGAATTTATAAAGAATTGTCACAGTTTGTGATAGATTTGCGACAATATTATCTCTAGAATTGTTCTTAAGAATTCCAGGTGTTAAAATATTCATAGTACCGGCATATTTATAAAAATTTGTTTAAAACATTTATAAATCAGACCTGGCGTTATCTCACTTGCCGTGCTTTAAGGACAGTTCTTTAAACAGTAAGAAGAACAGAATTTATAAATCTCCCTCTAAATCACTCTACACCTCAGGGGTGGGCAACCTCAAGACCTCCAACTTCCATGATCCCACAGCTATGCTGAGTATGATAGGACATGCAGTCCTCAATAGCTGGAAGCCCATCACTATACCTGATCAATGTACACCTAAGAGAACATTTAAAATAAAGTTTTCTAGTAATTTGGATTATATTTAGTCATTATGTTTTCATGTAAATGGCTTCAAATGCAATCCATTATTATATAAATAGAAATAATAATATGAATAGCCAACACAGTCAGACTTAATAATAATATTCTAGCATAATTTTGCAAAATTATACATCAGTGGGGGCGATGTACAAAACTGCCAGCTCTGTTCTTCTGTTTTTAGTCTCTAATGGCAGGGGCTGCCCTATGGGGTATGCACTAGAGAGTATTACTGAATTAGTGAATACTGGTGCACACAATACACTGTTGATAAGACTGTAACATGAACAACACCATAAGCACATCCTATAGCACACACACAAGCAAATGGTATAAAGTTATGTTTTATGCCTTGTTATTACATCTTGTTAAATGATGCACCAAAATAAAAGGAGTACCCCAAAATGCCCATAAACTTCTCCCCTGCGGGTAGAATTATCTCACTATGTAGCTTGGCAAATTGGTAATAGGCAAACATAGGGCAAGCAAATTGATTCCAGTGCCTGTTTTAGCATGGAATCATATTGGTGCAACACACCTAATGTATTTCATTATTTCTACAAATAAATCTCACCTCTAAAGCAATGATTCTCTACCTAAGTCCTTGGGATACAGAAGCAGTGCAAGTTTTCAAGATATCCTACTTCATCCTAGGTAGATACTCAGTAGTAGCTCAGTAACTGATTAGTCTACCTGAGTTTGATTAGGTATATCCTGAAACCCTGGCCTCTCTGGAACTCAGTGGGTTAATTTGTCTGTTTTTTTGTTGTGCTAAATAGTACAAAAATATATATAATAATACTAACTGGATAATGGAAATTTTGCTTAAATAAGCTTATTGATGGATTTGAAGAATTAATATAATGAATTAAGTTGGAGGGATCTACACAGATTATATACACAAAGACTGTACACATTGGTATTTGCTGCTGTACAAAAGGTTAAAAGGGGACTGGAGTTATTAAACTAAATAAGAGGATTGAAAGAAAAAGAATTTAACACTTTGATGCCAGTGATATCTTTAACACCTTACTCTGTAATGTGTTGCAGGCATCTGTAGTATCCAGTGTATGCAATCATAATAGCATTTTATTTTGAAAATTAGATATACTTATCATAAAGTATATGCAACGGGGGTATTAATGAATACAGATTATGGATCTGGAATTGATTTTCTTGACCTACTTCTGTTTATTGCCAATTTACTAACAGATTTATGCATAAAATCCTCCCCTTAATGCTGTTTAGACAAGGGAAGGGCAGTGTATGGGTGCTTGCTGTATTTGATGACAATAAGGAGTAGAGGAAATTGACATTACTTTACACCATTTTCCTGCACAGGCTATAGGGCAGGAGTATGGGACTTGCTGGCAATAAAGTCATAACATCAGCTGAGTTGTGCACCAGTAAGCGCTAAAGTGATTAAATGCTGTAGTCTCGCACATACTCCTAAGTGCAGCCGCTTGTATTGGATAACACTGGAGGTGCTGCAATGGTGTGTTTCTGCATTTACCCTAGTGTCCAAATAACAGATAACTTCCAAATGTCTGGCCTGTACAGGTTTAACTATCTATACTTGGGACGGGCAGCTCTTATAGGACTGAAAAAACATTGTCCACATCCAGCAGGAGGACTTCAGTTTACCCATCCCTGAACTATACAGACTTACATACCCACAGCTGGTTTTGAAATGAACTGTACTACACTCTCAGGACTTCCATCAGATAAAATAGAGGCAAAATAAAAATATTTTTTGCAAATTACATAGATATTTCATAGGGAACTGTTACTATAAATGTATCCTAAGTAGAGTGGTTTTTCAAAGGCAAATGTTTACATTGCTTATTGATTGGGTGATGTTAATTACTTTCGGATTCACTACAGAAACAAGAGCTGTCTCTTTAGGATAGGTTGGTTTAAATTAAAAAAACAAACAAATAGGAAATATAGATGTATACAGCTCCAAAACAACTGTGCCTCTTCCCCAGTAAACCTCCAATAACCAAGAAATTATAAACAATAAATTTAAATAATATACAGTATGGTGACCATACAGTGAAAAAACAGAAACCAAAAAGAGACAACAGTACCAGTAAAAAAGACGTCCACAAAATCAATGTAGTTGCTATAGATCCAATGCTGCATGACACTATGGGATTGGGTCCCCACTAAGAAAAACAAAACTACAAAAAATACAAAAAAAGCGGTGCAAAGAGTCTCTCTAAGAAAAATGTTTTCTTCTGTTGGGTTCTGGATAAAGTGACATGAGGTCCCAGAACGCGTTAGCCGTTGTGCATTTATATACATTTACTTTTAATATTATTATTCATATTTTATTTGTACAAGTGCATTTTTGTTGGAATATGTTCTAGTATTTGGCCCTGAAGGCTATATATATATATATATATATATATATATATATATATATAATTTTATATTTTTTATATATTTTAATCTCTGCCTCCTCTTTTTAAGGAATACATTTTGTACATGATTATATTCCAGTACACTGGCTCACTTACTATCTAAGCTCCATTACATATGTAATTAGGAGTGATATATACATAAAAAAACAGCAGTATATCACCCTTTGCTGAAACTGCAAGGAACTGTTCACACGTATCGTCTGGACCTGACCCGCACTGGGGTGTGAGCCAATAAAGACCTAGACCCGCACTGGGGTGTGAGCCAATGAAGACAATTAAAAAAAGAGGCAGGTTATAGACTCCAAGAAATGTGAGTAAAAATCTCTTAAGAAATCTCCTATGGTGTTTAGTGGAGGACTATTTTACTGAATTAATATACTTCGCTTAGAGAGACTCTTTGCGCTGCTTTTTTGTATTTTTTTGCGGTTTACATTTAATTAGATTACCTTATATTCTTGTATTTTCAGTGTGGTATAAAAAGTGGTTTAAAAAGCCCTCCTTGACCAGTCATTGTTTATAGCCTTGAGAAAGCCGCTTTGGTGAAACACGCATCAGTTTTTCTTTATTGAACAATGTTGGCTCACTCCATAACCATTCTGAGAAAATAATATGATAATTTTTTGGATTCATCCTATATGTTTTTGGGATTCATTAATTCCATAGATATCCACCTTACATGGGGTGACTTTACATTGTTCGTTATATGTAACTACACTTATATATGTAATTTTTAATATATTCTCTTGCGCACCTGTTTGAGGAGAATTTTTTTTTAATCTTTAAAGGGATAGTAATACTTCGTTTTATCTTTGTTTTATTTTGTAGGCATTAAAAAAACATGAAGAACGATATAAGTCTTATCTCTCAAACCTTTATGGTTTAAGAGATATTCACAAGCAAAGTTCCCCCTCCTGCCCCTTTTACCTAGTGTAAACCATCTCTTCTCAGATGTGGAATCTGGTTGTAAGACCAGACAGATAACAGAAGGGGACAATCTTCTTCCTATGAGAACAATGAAAGCCCTGCCCCCTTAACACGTTTTTCAGGTTTTTCCCTTATCTTACATCAGTAAAAGGGGCGGAGGGGGATACTTTATCATTCAATTACTCTTGAACTACAACCATGACAGTATTGAAATAACTCTCTCCATGGCCCAAATACTATGATGATTAATTAGAGCTGCTTTTATTATGAAACATTACTATTCCTTTAAAATACTTTATTAACTCATTAAGCTTTACCCCCACCCACCCCCTTTCTACTCTTTTTCTTAATGTTCTTGTTATTATTCACTGGTTATCATGAGACCCATATTTCCAGCAACAAATGAAAGGACCTCGATAGTTAACTGTTGTGCTTCATGTTGGAGTCAAATTAGAACAGGAGATCCTGCTGTGATATGTATGGTAAATGTCCCCTGGTGTGATCATATGTCATCATTCTTTTGTGAACACATAGGATGACTTGTATGTAGTTTCTGTTAGGGATATTATTAATTATTTTTTATAATATTTATATTGAATGAAGACAAACTTCTTCTGCTGTATTTCACCATAATTCATGCCATTTCACTAAATCCTCACTATTGGGAAAATGTTTGACTCCCATAGTATTTCTTTTCTTTTCGACTTAAACAATTAATATTTTTAAGATTTACTTATTCTTTTATACACTTACTTTGCAAGCTTCAACAATTTTTCTTTAGAACTTGTTTATCAACCTGAAGAGGAATTTACTGACATAGCAAATTACATTATTTGCATTATGATATCACTCATTATTGTAGATATATGTGTCTCAAGAGAATATTAATTTGTAAGCCTTTTTCTTTGTTAATGATGTAAATAAAAGTTATATTTTACATTCCCTGAAGATATAATAATATCACTTCACTTAGGATATACTCATACTCAGCAAGTTTTCTAAGAAATATGTATGTAATCCACAAAAAAGATTTTCTTTTGCTTCTCGTTTATGTATATAGTATTAGATACAAGGTGGACTGCACTGCAACTCAATAACTGGCATCCAGGGGCCTTAACGCTGTCAGTGCTACAATTCTTGATTCCTTCATTCAGTAACATTAGGCTGAAGAATATTATTTAAGGAAGAGTAAACGTTAATCATGAAAAAATCATATATTTAGGACTTGTCTTGCTGAGTAAAACATGGGTACTTCTGCAGCTGACAACTGCTTTCTTCAAAAGTCATAACAGTTGAAGTCATCTTACACTAGTGGAGCTGCTACTATTACATTCTATTGAGAACTGTAGCCAATGGCTTAGCTCTCAGAATGTAATAGAAAAACTGCATAAAAGGTGAACTTTCTAACATTTTAACATACAAAATCAACAGTGTGAACTTTCTAAATAATAATTCACTAAAATGTGTGTAACGACAAAGTCATGCTCAGTAGAGACTGCTGCACGTGCTGCAATCATGCGCAGTAGAGACTGCCTGTGCCGTGGCTGATATAGAGCTCTCTGTATTAGCCGCGGCGTGGGCAGTCTCTACTGCGCATGACTGCCCCACGACCAGCTGGCAGTGACACTGTGGCCCGTGTAACGGGCTCTTCAACTAGTATCCAATGAAATGATTAATAACTGGACTGAGAATTGTGAAAAAATTGATATCTATCAATGTACATAGAAAACATGGAGAGTATCTGATACACTGCTTCTGCTGCAAAGATTATTTGTGACTACCATGACATATGAAGAATCAATCACATTTCCCTGAATGATACTCAAAAGCATAGGAAGGGAAATATGATATTAATTCTGCATAAGTCCAAAATTTCTTCCCATGCAGGCATGCACTTACACATAGTCTGGATACATAAGCTTAGGCTTGGAGACCTAGTCCAGTTAAAATGGAACTAACACTTTATAATGACTTAGATACTTTTAATCTTGTGACTGATGACATAGATCAGACCATTAAACTACTTTACTGAGATACACATGCTAGAACCAGGCATACAAGATTTGCTTTCCTGGCTGGTGTGTTTTTGTAATGAATGAATGAGAGAGTGCGAGCCAATAAGGAATCTGCTAATGGAAACATGATGGGAAATATCAAAGTATAAACAATTGAAAAAAGATTCATTTGCTGAAGTGACAATCAAGGACCTGGGCACTGTTCAGCAATAATGTGTACATATATGCAATGTTTGGAATAACCACACTGCAGTCTCAGGAACTGTTCAAAGATATCATAGGTGTATGTTAATTCAAATCAAACTTTTTGAACTTTATCAATATTAGATATAGATTAATCATAGGACTTTGCAGCAGGTGAAACCAGATTAGTTAATCTGTCAGTAATTCCATCCTGATTCAGACTTTTGTCAAGGTCTTGAGTAAGGTTGAAAATAGGACCAAATCATTGACCAATGACCTCAAGTGACAGTGATGATTTTCCTTTTGATTGTCACTAATTTGCTTGAAATTAATTAATAAATTAGATGAATTAATGAAAAAAAGGCTACCCTTAAATCTTTTCATTACCTAAAACTAACTAATTAATATGAATTAATTAAGCTTTACCCTAATATTTTTAATATTTTTTATAATACTTGTCAATATAAAGTTCAGGTAGAACTTGGAGGCTATTTTAGCATTTTGTTTTAATTAAAACTCACAGTTCAAGTAATAATTTAATATAAAAAAAGATCTACAGCTCCCTCGTGTGGTAATTAGTATCATTTTAATGCTCTGTTGAACAAAGCAAAAGTGAAAACATAAGTAAGAGCCGGCATTAAAACAGTGGTTTATTGTTTTTTTTTCTATGTAATACTCCTAAGGAGGAATCGTAAATGTTTTAATGAAATGCATTATTACTTTGTTTCTATATATATATACATTTTCATTTCATACCATACGGGGAAGTATAAATTCACTAGTGCAGTTCTGCTGCCCTTAACTTTTAACTCCAGCTGCTGCACTCCTGGATTGCTCTAATGCAGGGATATCAAAATTCAGTCTTCAAAGGTTGTTACTAGCAGGCCAGGGTTTGTGGATTCTCTGCTTGAACACATGTGTGTCAATTAAAATAAATGAGTTATAGATCAAATTCAACTGTACTTAATAAGGGATATTCTTAAATCCTGGCCTGTTTGCAGCCCTTGAGGACTGAACTTCGACACCCCTACTCTAGTGCATACATGCAATTTACTGTCATAATGACTTTATTGATAGCAAGAACGGAAAGCCTCCCCTCCAGCACGCTAAGGTTATACCATTTCCTCAGTACCTTGTTTCATAATGTTAAACAAGACACAGCATGTAGAAATGCCCCTAAATACCTATGCACTTCCAAAAGACACTCCTTATGACTCAAAACATGTAAAGGGAGCATTTGAGGTGTAACTAGCTTATTAAAGCGGAACTTTCATATACTATACAGTCACCCTTCAATAATTAAACATATGGCAACTCACTTCATAATACACGTATTACCTCTCAAAAGTGCCAGATTCTAAAGAAACCCTTAATCTTCGGAGACCGGAAGCCAGGCATCAGCGCAGACATCTTGTCTGCGCACCAACATTGTCAGTCCCGGTCTCCTCTAAGAACCATTGCAGTGTGTCGCAAGGTAACCAGAAGGGACTGACAGCTCAGGTGCACAGACAGCACTAACATGGCCGCCAGTCCCCGAAGATAAAGGATTTCTTTAGAATCTGTCATCTGTATTATGAAGCTAGTCGCCATATGTTTAATTATTGAAGGGTTACTTTATAGTAGACTTGTGCACGGGCAAAAGTTTCGGTAAAATTCGAATTCGGACAAATTTTTTTTTTCTAATTCGGATGATCTTAATTTCGGACCGGGCCTATTTGATTCGGACGAAATTCTGATCCATTCCGAATTATTCGGCCGAATTTAACATGGGTTAAATTATAGCAGTGCGCCTCCGTGCACGCTGCTATCATTATTTGCAGACAGGGTGTGCATTTAGAAAAAGATACATCCCAAAAACGGACATTGTCGTACATTGAAAGTCTGTGCATGTCACCTCTACTCTAGCATGGGATGCCAGTCACAATGCAAACGTCGAACATCGAAAACCCATGCCTGTCATTCAATTTAGCATGTTCGAACATCGAAACCCCATGCCTGTCCTTCAATCTAGCATATGTTTGAGCATCGAAACCTCATGCCTGTCATTCAATTTAGCATATGTTCGACATCGAAAACCCATGCCTGTCACATCCTACTCAACATAAGTGGTCGACTCGAACATGGACAAACTACATGTCACATTCTATGTTAGTACATGGGTAAAGATTAAGGTTTCATTTTCTGGTACCAGCCTCCTACCCTACTGTCCCTCTTTAGTACCCAAATTCCTCTCTCTCGTTTTCCTTTCCTGATTTCCCCTCATATCAGATAACTCTATGTGTATATACATTGTAGAGTTTCATACTACATCAAGAATAAACATCAATGATTTTAATGTGATAGATGTAATGTGTTAACCCTTTGAGTGCCAGAGTGGTACGCAATGCATTGCAAAGCAATGCGTTGCATACCACTCTGGCATTCAAAGGGTTAAAAAGAAAAATAGAGACATTCTGTTGTGAACAAACTGCAACACAGGAGAGAAATAAAAAAAAATGCTTGACATCTATACTGAAGAGGGGTCCACAGCATTGTCTTAGTATAGCAATATCACCGTTTTCCGTGAGTGTGCAATACAGGGCTCTACGATAATTGCTGGGCATTTCCCAATGTCATAATCAGGGGATGATGGGAGTTGTATTCTAACTACTGTTAGGAAACACATAAGTGATGCACATTCATCTCCCACCTAGAAATTATTTACACACGAGGCAACTCCCCCAAGTAATACCTAGCCCCTTTCCAAGTGAAAGGACTTCCAGAAAGGCTTCAGATCTCTTAGTGACTCACCTGTTATTGCCAGTCAGCGGGACCCGGAGAGTAGGAGGGGGTGATGCTATGGCTGCACGGCACGGTGCTCTTAGTTGGTCACTTGTCGCAATGTTGAAGCCAGCACCTTCTGGGTGGAGACACCTCACAGCAATCGTGTTCAGGACACATCATGCACTGTTGTGCACTCATACTAGGGATCCCAAATGTTTAGACTCATTTCGTACAGGGGGCACCCTCATGTATTTGTAAAACCTCTCTAGCAAATCTGGGACGGTAGACCTATTTACTCAAGTCTTGACTTTAGGTGGGCGATAAACAATATAAAATAGGCATAATGTTTCACTATCACATAATTCACGTCACTGAAGCAGCCAGCAGGCATCGCCACTGAGTGAGCATAGGGCTGCCCGGCTGCTGACAGTCACACTGATGGGATGGGACACCCTGCAACACAGAAATGGCGGAAGAGCACAAAATAAACATGCTATGGGACGGTAAATTGCCGCCCCTGTCAAAGTGCCGCCTGGGTCCATGGACCCACTGGGACCCATGTAAGGGCCGGCCCTGTATTCGAACAAATACCTAATATTTTTTTATATTTTGCACAGGAACAAATATTACTTGCTCTTGCAGTGGCAATAACTGGAACTAATGCTGGCTGCCTACCTATGCCTAGCCTAATGCTACCTGCCTGCCTACACAACAACTGTACACTCTCTAATCTCTTCTCTCTCTGAGCTCCAACAACCCAATGAGGAAATGCAGGCTGTCTGTCTGTGTGACTGTGTCATTAGTCCAACCCCCATCATGAAACGAAGAAGGCTATTCGAATACAGACAAAAGAGGGAAGTAGTGCATGAAACGGAGAATGGAATTGGACTAGAGACATGGAGGGAAAATTATGGAGGGAAAGTAATTGAGCGCGCACAGGAAGTACAAAAAAGTCCTGGTCAAAAGTAGTCAAAACTTTTGGAAATGTGTCGATTGCCGAAACTTCCAAAAGTTTTGACGAATTTCGGACCTGGGCTGTTCGGAGTCGGATCATTTTTTCCGAATGACCCTTGAGTTTTGGATTGGCCGAATGTCTCCGAATGACCCCATTTTCGACGAAATCCGAATGTCTCCGAATGTATTCGCACATGTCTACTTTATAGTATGTGAAAGTTCCGCTTTAAATTGTCATTCAGAAGCAGTAGAACTCAGGAACTGATTCTAATGCCTGGTTTTGCTAAGAATGTTATGAAAACACACATGCATTTTTATATATAATGGAAGTTATGTTATCAATTTCTTAACCAATGTCAGCCACACCCCTGGCCAGACAGTGGGCATTGGGCAGAGTAATGCATTTAATTACTCTGACCATGGCCAGAGAGAGTTAAAGAACGCACGCACCTCAGCATGCACGTACACACACCCACACACTTGCCCTCACATGCACACACATGCACATCAACTCTATGAGAACCAGAGGTATGCACACTGCTTTGTGACATAATCAATTGCACATCTGCCTGGTCTTCAAAAGCTGGGAATAAATGTTAAACTCTGCTAAGTAAGTAATCAGATCTGTCTGAGAATTACATTTTATCTGGCAGTCTCTCTGCAAACACACTCCAGGTTCTTTAGCCATTGCTTATGTCTCTTCGATACAATGTGACAGTCCAGCTTCTCCTTTTTTTGGACTGCAATTCATATCATCCTGAGCTGGCCAAGGATGGTGGAAGTTCTCCAATAACAGTTGTAGACCTGTAAGTTGACCAGTACTGGCATACAGATACACAACAGAAAATATTTCTCTTTATTGGTTTGCTAAAAAAGCAATTGAGTCAACAAAGTTGTCCGAACATCTGGACACCCATTTTGTTTAGCTTAGCCCTTGAATCAAGCATCTGTAGTTTGAGTTAATTTTGGCCTTTATAGCAGTATCAGTATAGAATATACATCAACTGTATACATTTTAAACGTATAACATTTTTATAAAGTTCATGAATTAATGAATGCACAGGTTCTCAGAAAACTTTAAATATTTAATTAGAAGGCAAATAATAGCTTTTGACAACATGAGCGTAATGTTCTTTCACTTTCTTTCCTATGTAAAACTAATGGGAATTGGCTACTTGATGTTATATTCTTCAGAGTTGCACATCTACAACCAATAAATTTGTTTCTAGTTTCAAACAATATCCAGGGTACAATGAATGGTACACACAAGAAGATCAAATGAAAAAAAATCAAAACAAACTGCTACATTGATTGATGCATTGAAAAACAAAAATATTTTTACTGAAAGATCTCTAGTTTAAAAGATACAAAAAAGAAATGTAGTGGCTACAACTCACAATATTCTGAAGCTATGGCAACCTGTGGAGACAATTTGCAATACCAGGTCTAAGTCCCAGGTGAGCTATCAAGGAACGATCCTGGAGTTTGTCCACACATGTTCCCGCTTTCAGAAGTTGTTGTTTTTGAGTACTCCACACATCTTCACAGTCATGGAAATAACTGAATAGCCCAATTTAAAAATACTCTTTATTATAAGCGAAAAGAAATAAATATTGATTAAAATCAACAATTTATATACTGCAACTACACTTTTTTGAAACAATTACATTTTCAGGGTGAATACATTACAAAATGTTCCATGTTACTTTAGTCATGGAGACAACTCCAGGTGCCCATAATACAAATTAATTAAGGTTGCATGCAAGGGATTTTATTCTCAAAAATTAAGTACACTTATAATAGAGGGTTATGTTGCATCACAGTTATGTAAAAAACTGGGTTACATATTTATTAAAAAAATTATTGCATTATAGAAGGGGAAGTATATTTTTGGACCTCCAACTGCTGAGGAAAACAACTACCAGCAGCTCCAAGTCACCCCCAATCAGCTGAGTTGTAGTCCCCACCAGTCCCCTCGCCTATATTATAGTATGTATGTGTAATCATATTGTTTTATTCCCTTTCATATCACAATATAACCAGGACTTGCTCCTCTGTGTTTATAATTGCATTAAAGGCATGGTATCTAAATCTAAAGACAGGCTGTTATTGTACAAAAGTGATTAAAGAAGGGAAGGGAAGGTCAAAATAGTGGATGATAAGGACAATAACACAATATTCTAGTTAAAATATTTACCAACAGGCAGCTAGATTAGTTCCCTTAAAGGGATAGTAGTGTCAGAAAAAAAGAATTAACTATATGGTAGATACAATTAAAAGAGACTACTTGCACTTATGCGTATCTCTAAAACCATTATGGTTTGAGAGATTTAGGAAAATAAAGTTCTCCGTTCCCTCCCCATTCTGCTTGACGAGCTGTAAAGCTGTCAGAAGCAGATTCTGATTCCTGGATCAGACGGCGGCTCTTCAGCAGCGCCGGCATAGCGATACCTAAAAATAAATACTTCAACGGAATGGTCTACAAACGTGTGCCTGGTTTGCAAGCACACGTGGTAGACCATTCCGATGAAGTATATATTGTCATATTGGCGCTGCTGAAGTGCCGCGTCTGGTCAAGCAACCAGAATCTGCTTCTGACAGCTTGTCAAGCAGAAAGGGGAGGGAACGGAGAACTTTATTTTCCTATATCTTTCAAACCATAACGGTTTGAGAGATACTAATATGTGCAAGCAATCTCTTTTAATGGTATCTACCGTATAGTTAACACTTTTTTTCTGACATTACTATCCCTTTAAATGCAGCTTAATGAAAGGATAAGGCAATGGCATTCTGAACAGACTTCATCAAGGAGTGGGGTAAAGAAAAATTCACAAAATAAGTTATAGGCAAAACAAGAACATTACTACAGGGAACAGATGGCATCCCTTTGAGGAGTAACTATCTGTAGGTCAATTACACCAGAAAGTTTCTGTTTTGCTGTTAATTTGCTGTTTCAGGAATTGCTAATATTCTATATACTTCAGTCTTCCAGTTTTGATGCTCTAGGCTAAGTTCCAAATCTACATTTTGCCCTTTTTCTGTTTATCCTAGTTCACATTAACTTCTACAGCTATGATTAATCAACATGTTTTGTATTACAGTATGGGAATGTTTGCTGTTATATAAACAATCATTTATGTTAGTTTACCCATTTAAGGATGAGATGGGTGTACAATGCATTGCAAAGCAATTCACTGCACTCCTTTAACCCCTTAAGGACCAGCTGCATGGCCGGCTGTTAAGGACCACTGATTTTTTTTATGTGGTTACTGGAATCAGAGGTCCATGAACGGCCTGCAGCCACGTGAGGACCACTGAATCCCGGGATGTACATGAACGTCACGGGTCATTTATGCACGTTCTCCCCATGATGTACATGTACATCCTTAGTCTTTAAGGGCTTAAAGGGTAACTGTGCCCTAGAAATAAATCCATCAGTTGTTTAACACATTGCTATACCTAGCTAAGTGTCCTTAGCAGTCAGATTTGTATTTTTTCATTATACCTGCAGTTTCCTGTATACAGTAGTCTTTACTAGGTGACATTTCTACACAGCAAACAACAGACTTCCTTACACCTAAATGACTCATAAGGGACACTAGTTATTATAAGAATTAAATTAATTTAAACCTAAACAATAATATGGACTAAAATTATCAAATACAAACAAAAGTAGTTAAATAAATGGTTGCTGCATTATGATCATTTACCTTGGTAAGTTCCCTTGAAGTACAAATGAATAGCCACTTATGGAACAGTTCCCTTTCAAAGGGTAAATTATTGTTTGGATAGCAACGTTTTTTTACGAACAGAACTAGACCTCCTCTGACCTCACTCCATCCATACAGTTCTAAGTCATTCAGTGTCTCACAGCAATCTCTACCATCATCTTAAACTCGGCATGGACAAGACAGAATTTCTTGTATTTCCTCCTAAACCCCACCCCCAGCCCCTTTCACCATTTCAGTTGGCAATTCTACCATTCATACCATAACCAAGCACTATGTATTAGTGTTATACTCAATTTCACCTTAATATTCTCTCTCCATATCCAGGCTGTCGCCAAAACCAGCTTCTTCCTTAAAAACATTGTCAAAATATGTCTCTTCCTCTGTATGGCAACTGCCAAAATTCTCATTCAGCTTTCATTCTCTCTACACAAGATTATTGCAGTATTCTACTCTCTGATCTTCCTACCTCTCATATTTCTCCATTTCAGTATGTTCTTAATGCAGCTGCAAGAATATCTAAGCTTGACTCTAGATACGTTCCCTCTAATTTGCTCCATGAAATCCCTCTCTTTGCTACACATTAAGTATTGTATTTCATACACAATTTTTCTCCTTTCATTTAAGTCTTTCTTTTCTTCAGCCCCCTCTTACATTTCTTCTCTTATCTCTTGCAACAGCTCTTCCTGCTACCTGCTTTCTTCTCAAGAAGTCCTTCTGTCCACTTCTTACACATCTCAAGCCATCTCTCTGCTTCAATCATTTTCACTTGCTGCCACTTTGGAATGTCCTCCCTATTACCATTCACCAATTGTCCACACTCATCACTTTCATGAATCTCCTAAAACACCCGGGATCAACATACCACTCTTTGAGACACCAATATAAAAAAACCCTCTGGTAATTGCATTGAAGTAACTATTAGTGAATTAGTTAAAGGGATAGTAATACTTCGTTTTAACTTTATTTTATTTTGTAGGCATTAAAAAAACATGAAGAATGATATAAGTCTTATCTCTCAAACCTTTATGGTTTAAGAGATATTCACAAACAAAGTATCCGCCCCCCGTTCAACCAGATCAGAAGGGAGGTGCCCAGGTAGACTGCAGAGAGGGACAATCTTCAATTAAGATAAGGGAAAAAGCTGAAAAACTTGTCAAGGGGGGCAGGGCTTTCATTGTTTTCATACAAAGAAGACTGTCCCCTTCTGTTATCTGTCTGGTCTTACAACCAGATTCACATCTGAGAAGAGATGGCTTACACTAGGAAAAAGGGGAGGGAGGGGGAAACTTTGCTTGTGAATATCTCATAAACCATAAAGGTTTGAGAGATAAGACTTATATCGTTCTTCATGTTTTTTTAATGCCTACAAAATAAAATAAAGTTAAAACGAAGTATTACTATCCCTTTAAAGTAGCTGATCATACCCTGCGAGTATCCTTCATTTCCTCATTTCTCAGTCCAAAAACTATCTTAGAATATTTATTTGACTGTATTTAACCCCTTTCCCTCACTAGTCCATTGTTTTTTCCACACACTCACAATGGGATAGAATAGCTCCCCACATTTCGAGCTCCACTCCGAGGCTCTTTTATTGTATTTATATTGCTCATTCCATCTTTTTTTTCATTGATACCCTCCATGCTGCACTTAGCTCCTTTTTTGTGCTTTGTTTTTTTTTCTCTTATCCTGGACGGCTGCAAGTTGCCGATACCTAATATACGTAGTAAAGTTAGAGTGAAACAATCACTTTGTAACAAATATATGATTTTGAAAGAGCTTTCAAAAGCATGTATATTTATGTGGGTCATTTAGTTTTATAACAATTGTATATGATTTTTTTTACCTTTATTTATTTGCCAGTTTGTGCAAATCAGGAAGGCACTGGCTTTTGAAAGCCCTATCAAATCATAAATTTGTTATAAAATAATTGTTCCATTGTCATAGTGGGCATCATATTAAAAAGACATTAAGGGTGCTATATGCTAAGCATCGGAAAAAATAGTATAACAATTTCATTGTTCTTCCAACGTCTACATCTAGACAAAGAATTCTCAGATTTATCAATTATCATTTTTTTGTGTGGTGTATACTTGCATGCATTACAACAGATAATACAAATTATATGTTAGTATAAATGCACCCCTAGTTATTACATTCACAGAAAACCATGTAACATTTGCATACATATCTATGTTTTTCCCATTGAATAATACTGCTCAGATAAAGCAAAAGCTTTTTAATGAGTTTGATAACTGTATCTTTGAACATGCACTTTGGTAAATAAATGATCCCTAGAATATGGCCCAATTAATAATTAATCAAATTCATAACTTTCTAGAAATCTGTTGAATTTTCTGCTTTTACTTACTGTTTTTTATTTAGTAATTAGAACACCAAATGGGATGCACTGAGCAGTAAAAAAATGTACAAGAATATTCAACTTAAAGGCATGTAACTCGTCAAACAGTTCTGGTCTTGTGTACAGAATCTTCTTAATGCTGCTTAATGACATGGTTCTCTAAAGTCAAATACTTCCACCAGATGGAAAGTCTCCACCAACTCCTCATTTACCCTAGCACTTCTCGCCCTACCCACTCCACTTCCGCATGCTAGCAGTAAAGATGGCCCTTGAGTTGAGTGCACTTGCTGACCTCACCAGGGGCCCTTGGGACTCAGGTTCATTGGTTTTGCCCCTCAGTTCATGGGAGGGCCATGGGTGTGTTGCATGTGTAGGGCTTTCTATGCAGGGAAGAGACTCCTTCACGCTTATGGAGATTCAGTGTTTTTTTTTACCCTTCCTTCACCCCCTATTTGACTTTTCTCCTCGCCTTCTACTTTGCTCCTTTGCTCTCATCTACACCCTTCATATACACTTCAGCTCTCTACAGTTGAGGCCCTTGTATGGTTCTATGTGATTTAGTTCCTGATAGACGTGGGGGGCCTCAAGTGGATAGCCTTTCCTTCCACATCCTCTGTAGTGTGCAGAGAGTGTGCAGAGGATCCCCATACCTATTTCTCTTTTTACTTGTAACTAGTCAAACTACTGTTTGTTTTTATTTTCTTTATGTTGTGTCCTGTCAATATCACAATAAAAGATATTTGAAATAAAAAAAAGAAATAAAAAAGGCATATAATGCCTGGTTTCCCACTTTAAGGAATATTTTACTTATATTATTCCCATAGTATATTTATTTATATCACAACAGCTTTCTTTTTTTTAATTATTTAACATCCCTGAATTATCTGTTTTATTCTTTTGTTCTTTCTGATTTTAACAGCTTGACCTCCCTCTACCTACAGTTTGGTTTGCCCCAGAATGGCTCCACTTTTCCCTCTGCAGCACTGGTCCTCAATCTTTTTTGGTCAAAGCACCTCTAACATGTAGTTTGGAATGTTCAGGGCACACCTAAAATTGTATGACATCTGTCAAGCACGTAAGGTAGGGTATAAATCTATAAGCATAGAATAACAAAACAAAAATACCGTGCATAACAATTTCCATAAATATACATTTGAAACTCAATGTGTATATGTTAAAGCGGAGCTACCACCCTATATAAAGTCACCCTCCAAAGCATATGGCAACTAGTTTCTTAATAGCACTATTATCTCACACAAGTCCCGTGTTCTGAAGTAATCCTTAATCTTCTGAGACCGAAAGCAAGGCTTGCATGCAGACATCTTGGCTTAGAGCCCTCTGCACACCTGTGCTATCCAACCCAGTCTCCTCTAGAATGCATTCCACGGCGCCTTAAGGCACTGGAAGGGACTGACGGCACAGGTGCATAGATGACTCTAAAGCAAGAAGCCTGTCCGTCAGTCTCCAAAAAAAAGGATTACTTCAGAGCACGGTACTTGTGTGAGATAACAGCACTATTAAGAAGCTAGTCACCATATGCCTAATAATTGGGGGGCGACTTTATATAGGGTGGTAGTTCCACTTTAATAGAAAAGAAGGGGCAGCCTAAGCAGATGTCCGTGGTGCACCAAAATACACCAAAAATAAATAAATAAATAAGTGCACAATAAGAATAGCTAGATGTTTGCTTATGTATCCTGAAGTTATTGCAGCTGTCTGAGCATAGACCTGCAGACTTAAAGCTACTGTTGGACTGTGACAACTTGGCTGAAGATTATAGGAGTTGTAGTCCAACAGTTAGAAGATGGCCACAGGCTACCACCCCTGGCATTGCATATAACAGAATAAAAATTATTTTTTAGGTGCTAAAGTTTTGTGGCTCTCTCTGATCTGATGTGGGCTAAAGAGTGCAAGGGTGTGGGGGATTAATTCCTGTGCAGTTTAAAACCACTCTCAGTTATCCTTTGATCTGTCTAGTATTACACCCTGGACACTAAAAAAAGAGATTTTGATTCCAACAACACCTACATCAGATTGTCCAATTAATTGTATACCTGAAAATAGATTAACAAAAAAAAATCTAAAAGGCATCTGTGAAAACACCAGTAATTACTGGGAAATATGTTAATTTGCATAATGCATTTTCCAAGTATCTCTACAAAGCTAACAAAATTGAATGGACCTGGGTTTAGAGTTCCCCATTACACATTAAAAATTGTAATATCTTTTAGATTAAATCTGCAATGCATTGCACGTTTTAAGTTATACGCGTAATTACCTACGCTCTTTTAATGTACTTTGCATTAAATATATAATTCTCAGGCAGCTGCTAAGAGATCCCAGAGGACAAGCTGAGAGCAATATGTAATTTGTATGGTGTGTAAAGCCGTTGGAGCTCTTTGATACTTGCTCACTGTGTATTGAATTTTAATGCATGAGGGTTTCTAGGGACTGGACTTTCTAGTATAAAGCACTCCAATTTTTATGTAAAAAATATTGCCTTTATTACAGTTCGATCTCTTGGATACTAGAGATGCTTCCAGCTCTTTGCAAGACAAGACAATGCATTGGAACTGTCTCTAGAATCCAAAAGCTTAAAGGGATAGCTACCTTTTATTTTGAATTTGCTTATACTGCAAGTACATAATGAATAAAGTCAAATTGCCAAAACTTTTTATAATTTTTATTTAATCTTTGCCTATTTTATTTTAAACATTTATGTAAATGACAGGGCTCTGTGGATCTGTTTTCAGAGAGTTTTCTGTCAGGTATAGTGATACAGTGTGACAGAGGTGTAGTGATACAATGTGACAGACATAATATAAAATAGCATACAAAGCTAACAGTGCTATATTGTACCATACCCAGCTTTCGTGACGAGAAAATGCTCTGAAAAAGAGAAATGTAGATAAAAAAAAATAATAAAAAGCACAGAAAATGTTACTTTATGTATTAAATGCAGAAAAAATAAAGTCATAATGAAAGGTTATTATACCTTTAAAGTCACTGCGATTAAATGCAATTTTACACTTTAACTTGCATCATTACTCAACAATTTAATTACAATTGAAATCAGTGGTTCTCAATGACCCACTAACAGTCCAGTCCTGTCTGCTTCAACACAGGAGAGTGAATCAGAATACATACATATATATATATATATATATATATATATATATATATTATATATATATATACATATATATAGGAAGTTTTCAGAAGCTGTCATGCGCAGTAGAGACTGCTCAAACACTCAGAATGCTGGGAGTTCTGTGCTGGGAGCATTCTGTGCGTTTGGGCAGTCTCTACAGCGCATCCCGTGAGTCACAGCAGACACAGAGCAGGACCAGCCTGCTTTGTGTACCCCTCCGGCACTCAAAGGGTTATCATCTCCCAGACCTTAGCCCATACACGGGCTTTTACACTAGTGCGCATATATATATATATATATATATATATATATATATATATATATATATATATATATAAATAACTCACCTGTACTCATGCAGGGAAATCTTCTATTGGGGGTGGGGAAGATACACTTGTGGTCAATAAGGGTCAAGGCTGATGATATTGTGGCATATGTGCGCCAATTCCATCACATGATATGTATTAAAATGTATTTCCCATCACATCCCTGTGAATATGCCACAAATATGCTGATACTGCCATGCTTTTTCCACGCCTTCGCCAGATTTCTGATACTCCAGTGTCTACATTTCATTTGCATAATGAAATGCAACTTAATGAGCCATGTCACATTTCTTTGTGCGTGTTTACAGGGTAATGTGTATTTTCACCACATGCTCTAAGCTCTGATAGCTGGAGATGCTGTCCGAGTTCATAGTCCCAAATTCGCCAGCCTGAGACAGTAAAGTTGGGACTTTCTCATAGACTTTAATGGAGCCAGTCTGCTGTCTTTACTGGAGAGAAAGGCCAACAGCCAACTTATCTTAACCCTTTGAGTGCATCCCTTCTGCTCCCCAACTTGAATCACATCCCCAGCATTACGCCAAACACATATGCTAATGAAAACTGTCTCTCCACCTTGTCTTGCATAGATATTTCTTAATACATTTAGAGCGAGATGTTCACAAAGTGGTGGTAACTGAAACTGTATGTAATCAGAATAAAAAAGTTCTTTTGCCATGGTCCATCAATTCTCAGGCATGTTTCCATCATTTTTTGCATCCAATTCCGCCATCTCCGTCAAAGAGAAAAAGCCATCTTAAAAGTGGGCGTGGTTTAATCTACCGTCATATTGTGAGGTATTTTCAGAAAAAATATTCATTTCAACATCACTTGTCCAATTAATGTAATTTTTTCCTGACAAAATAAAAATGGTCTAAACTTGGAGAAGACCAATTAAAGTACTGTTGGCAGGAGTGAAAAGCAATTTGTCATTTCAAAGACAAAAAATGTCTTTTTCTTTGAAAATTTTCGTTTCAAAGACAAAATCAAAGACATTTTTAACATCAGAATTTTTTAAAGGCAATGTTCATCAAGATTTTCTTATCATCATTTTTAATTCTTTACACACATCTTCAAACATGACTGATTTACTTCTGAAAATATTGTCCTTCTTTTACCACCAACTCATGATCCGACAATTTTTATGACGACTTTTTCAACATTTAGACCTTAGTAAAGCATGGCTCTGTTGGTTAAGTCACCAGCCGTAGATTCTGTTGAAGCCGCAAGGTTGCAGGCTCTAGTCCTGGAAAGGTAAACTCAGCCTTTCGCCCCTCTGAGGTAGATAAAATGAGTTCAGGACATACTTGAAAATGAAAGATAATCTCAATGTATTCTTCACTTTCACAAAAAAAATATTGTCCATGGTGAAACGATCACCAGACACACTTCACCACTGCAATGAACATTAGTGCATCTCATCCTTCAAGTGCTTGTCAGCACCATGGGCATGAGCTGAGAACCACTGATCTAATGATGCACTTTAAAAATCTTAAATGTTTATGGACATTAATTACATGTATTATTATCTAAGTTATAAAAGATACATTCAACCAGTATTGTATATTATATGTAGCAGAAAATATAATTTTGGAAGCATACTGCATATTCCTGATACTGCTGGTATTGCAATTTTGGCATTTAGGTCATGTCACAGAATGAAGCACACCTTAAAAAATGTATATAATTTTGAAGGACCACATCTTTCAAAGTTGTATTTTTATTATCATTTTAATATTTCTTACAGGGCTGTATTTCCCATTGGTCAGAGTAGACAACCACCTAGAGTGCCATGTTTGTAGAGGTGCCTAAGTTGTGCTAGTCACTCTTACATGGGGGTGTGTCCAGACCAATCTCAATACTCATGGTTTATTGTAGCCAGTTTATATACCGGTTTGCAAACCCCTTTACTGGATAGTATTTAAGCCATTGAATGTTAGGGAAGATTCCAGTGCATCCGCAGTAGCAAAGTGGTTAAGAGCTATTTGGCACTGTTATGCTGTAGGCTAGGAGTCTTTTCTTTGCCAGGTAATTGTAGTTGTGGCAGAGTATGGGGGTCACATGACAAGTGGGAAAGTGGTCATCGATTGGCCGACAGGTGTCTTGTGTATCCTTGACTAAGGGCCCCCATTGTCCCCCAATAGGGAACAACGGAAATTTCCATGATATTCATTGAGATTAACGGGGATTGTAATGCAACAGAGTTATCCAGTACATTGTGAAGCAATACGTGGGTGGGCTCTTTGCATGAAAGTGGTTACAAATCTCATTTAAATCAACAGGAATTTGCATTTCACTCTTATAGTTCATTTGGTTTGCCCTAGAATTGTTCATCTTTAAATTTTGTGCATAAGGCCCAATATTTGCATGCTGTTGATAATGTAGGTTATGATTGTGCATGAATATTATGTGCCAAAAAATGACTATAGTTCATATGTTTTTAAATATAATATATATCTAGTCAGAATTGGTAAAAAAATATTTATTTGCTGCAAAATGCTGTTCCTATTCCTATATAGTCAGTTGTGATGAACCCTGTTTGTTTGTGTAGTGAACTGGACTGGGCGTGTTCTGATCGCAAAACAATTATTTATGGTTATGGTTTTATCAGTTTTTTAACAAGCTTGATAACATAGCCATTGTTTTGCTACTTTCCAATCATTTTCCAAGATTATTCACACCAAAGAAAAAATGCTGACAAGGCATACATAATATATCAATAGGTATGAGCCTATTCCATGTTTGGTGATGATTCCTTTAATAAAATGTAATGCATAAGGGGGAACATTTGCAGTTTAGAAATGTATTAGGATAAAAAAAAGTCTCCATGGAGGTCATCTTGATTGTATTAGCTTTTTGACCCGTTGAGTGCCAAAGGAGTACACGACTCATTACTTTGCAAGGCGTTGCATACCCCTCGGGCACTCAAAGGGTCAAATAAAATTAGCCTAATTTTGTATGTTTTTTGTTATTGTTTTCTTCTGGAGCATAAGCCTTTTTATTAAAAGTCAGTAGATGAGAAGAGGGTTTTTCAATTTAACCGTTTGAATTCTAGAGGGGGTATGCAACACTTTTCAAAGTAATGCATGGTGCACCCTTCTGTTACTCAAAAAGTTAAGGATTTTCTTCCATGCACACTGTACCCTTTGCAGTTCCATAGCATTAGTGTATACCTTGGCCATTATACAGAAAGAAAAAGAGCTGTGATTCTGAAGCAAAACAACTGCTTCCCATTGATTTAAATGGGTCTTTTAACCCTTTAAATGATAGTGAGGTCTAAAACATCTTTGGCTGGTTGGGGATGATGTGAGTTTTTGTTCCCAACAGCTAGAGGCCCAACACTTGACTATCTCTGATTTACAGCATATCTACACTGATTATTGAAAGAATGAGCTATTTACGCAGTATTGATGACCCTGGATGACTTAGCACTGCTACACTTAAAGGGATAGTAATACTTCGTTTTAACTTTATTTTATTTTGTAGGCATTAAAAAAACATGAAGACTGATATAAGTCTTATCTTTCAAACCTTTATGGTTTAAGAGATATTCACAAGCAAAGTTCCCCTCCCGCCCCTTTTTCCTAGTGTAAGCCATGTCCCTTTAAACCTTTAGGCAGAAGAATGCACAGTTACATGACTGCTTTGCATTAAGGTTGTTGTTTTGAATATTTAATGCACTGGATGCAATCACACCCTCTTTAATTAATCCCACATTATTTCTTAGTTCAATAAATAATACCATAGCTACTATCTTTTTATTTATATTATTTTCTAAAAAGCAATGTTCCCTCTAATTATACCATACAGAATCCATTTAAATCTCATAATTGTTTTAACATCTTGGATGCTATAGAAATCTCCAGCATTAAAGCTGTTGTAACTTTTATGTACTTGGCAGTGTAATGTAACAGTAAATTGCTTTATGGATCTACTGTGTAGATATTATAATGAAACAGACCACAAACCACAAAAAAGTTCAGTTATAAAGAAATGGATGTGAGCGGTGCTGCATGGCAAAGTCACATCTACCAGATACACTGGACTGGAATACCTTCCAAGAATCCACTACCAAAGAGCAACTTGCCTATAACTTAAAGGAGCAGTAAACTTTTTTTTATAAAAACACATATGTTATAGAGCATTTCCTGCTGAATAAAACAAAGATACTCTCATCGCTGTCAGATGTTTTATTCAAAATTTATAGCAGTTTAAATAATCAGGAAGTGAATTTCCTGTGTTTACTTCCTGGAAGTTCTAACTGACAGGAAATGACAGGCAGTTTCTATCACATTCTAAGGAGAACTGTATGTCTCTGACTTTTCTGACTTTCTTCTCCATTAGAATGTAATAGGAAATCTAATTAGAATTTGACCACTAGAGGGCACTGCTAATGTAAAAAAAAATGGGTTTAAACTTTAATAACTCTGGAAATATGCATCTCTCAGCAGTGGGTATACCCTTATTTTACTCAATAGGAAAATCCCTACAATATATATTTTTTTTCATAATAAAAGTTTACTGCTCCTTTAAGCAAAGAGCCACTTTCACATTGGCCAATGTCACTGAGCACCCTGGACACATGCTACTCTTAGGGACCTAGGGCTCGATACTATAAGGGCCATTACATCCTGTGTTATGGCCAAAATTAATTTTGGGCAGTACACACATTGTTGTACCGTCGGAATTCAATTGCTTGACCAACATGCATGACAACAAGCATTGGTTGCAAAAATTCATGCTGTAGACTAACGCTCGTTGCAGTTTTTTGTTCCCATAACTCACACCAAATAGCGTGAGTAGTGGGAACATCAAAGGAAACTAGGCAACTCTCAATTTTTAACATGGTATCAAACATCAACAGTGAGCTGGTAACACAGTCACACTCCCTCCATCCTCCTAAACACTAACCCTAAACGTACCCTCTGGCCCTATACTTTACCTAACATTAAAAAAACAGTTGAATACGATCTTAGCCCTGACCTGTGTTCCAGAAGGTTCAGTGGTAACCATGTCAGGTTGATTGGCATTGAGTTGGCAGCTTGCAACTGAAAAGTGGTGTGTTAATTAATAGATTTATCCCATTTATGAAGTCATCTGCTGTACAAACTGGTTTGACTATTTGTCCTGTTACTGTTGTAAATTAGTGAAGTCACCTGCTGTACAAACTGGTTTGACTATTTGTCCTGTTACTGTTCTGCTGCTATCTTCTCATCAGTATATTTTTCTTGGGAGCTGATTATGTTTTACAAAGTGTGCTGCTACATTAGCAAACTTGCTAATCATTTATATATCCTTCTTTTTGTTATATTACTATATTAACCCTTTGAGTGCTGTTGTTGGTACTGAAGTCTTTCTGCATCCTTTCTGCTGCCTTCCTTCCCTCCCCAACATTTCAATACCTTTATGCCAGGATAATATGCTAATTATCAAAGTCTCTCCCCCTATTCTTGGATTCCTAGTTCTTAGTGCATATGGCGATGTCTCTATCACCAAGGTGATGTGCTCACCACACATCGACAGACATACATCGCCATAGTATCGACCTTAAGTGCATCTCCCCTAGGATTGCAAAAGGATATTTTTATTTTTATGAATGTAAATGCACATTCAATTGGTTACATGGCAAAAATGAACCTTAAACAGCCCTATAACTATATATATGTCTCCTGAAAGTGTACTATCTTAGAAATCAGAAACTGGCTGAACTTTCCTACACAAAATGATGACACAAGGAAATTTTGTTAAAAATAGTGGTTTTCAGAAGAGTTTCAATAATTTACACTAAAACGTCACTTATTACTGTGCAACATCTCAAGCAAGCTTAGAGTAACAAACACAAAGTGAATAAAATATGAATTACACATATCTCCAGAGTACACTGATACTAAATATGTATAGGTGCAAAAAAATGTATGTCTTTCCCTGGGGCCTCAAGTTGGAAGCAGTTCTTAACAGAATTTCTATTAACATTTTCATACAGATTACCAAAATGCACTAAATGTAGTTTAAAGGCTTGTTTACCCCATAATCTTTATATATAAAAGAAGGCTTTGCGCCCGGCAAAACACACCCAGAGGCGGCAGTAAGGAGGAGTTACTGCTCCCATTGGGTGATTCAATGGGGGGGGATTTTTGGCCCGCCCCCACTATCCATCCCGCCCACCACTATCTAAGGCTGAAAAAAAAAAATGGCTGCCACTCACTCCTATACCACAGGTACACACACATGCCCCCCACACACTGGCAGGCACATACACACATATACACACACTCATACAGAGACACACACGCACGCTGAGCAGCTGAGGATGATGGGAACTATGTTCCAGCTATAGCTGGAAGGCCATGGTCCAAATCTGTATTATGCATCAGGGTTCCCAGCATATAGATACAAGGTTATGGGCTCGCTACAATAAACCACTCATGTGCAGCTTCTTCATTCCCTGTCTGTGACCCTGCACAGCCCTGCTAATTACTACAAGTGAGCCAATTTCTACCCAATCAGCAGCCAGGATGCTGGGCAGCTGACTTGCTAGCACAGAGAAGATGGGAAAGTGGAACACCACCAGAGGCATGATCAGACAGTGCAGAGCAGGGCTTCAGCTCTACTGGTAAATGGCAGAGACATGGTTGTGACTGTATTTATATATTGCACAAAGAGAGAGAAAGAGAGCACATTGTTTGTCAGTCTGTCTGTAAGTAGAGGTGCTAGTTCCTACAATCATCTCCATGCTGTACATAGCTCACTGTACAACATGTAAAAAATAGTCTGTGTAAAAAATACTTTCATCTTCTTCTAAATCATTCACTTACACAAAGAGTAACTTTACAATTTCAATGCCAGAGGGGTATGCACTGCATTGCTTACCCCCTGGCACACAAAGGGTTAAAAATTCTCTAAACTACACCACCAGCCACGCCCCCAGTAACACCACCTAAAACACAAGTGTCCCTCTTTGGCCATTTGAAATGTTGGGGGGTATGTTACTTACACTGCTCACACTGTATGTATGTTCTGCTTTACATCTGTGTGTCACTGTTTGTGTATGTCAGTGCATGTGTGTGTATGTATGTGTGTTGCATGCATCTCTATCACTGTGTGTCCCCCTGTATATGTGTGTGTTTGCGCATGTGTCTGTGTATCACTGTGTGTACCTTTCTGACACGTACACCCTACGCCATATTTCACTATCAAAACATTTATTAAAAAAAATAAAAAAACAAACATTCCCTGCGTAACATGACAGGCAACGCCGTCCCACATTGCTAGTATCAAAATAAACCCATAATAGCATACATATTCTGAAATCAGATATCCCACTGTATCACATGAGGGGTCACATGCCTTTCTACCCCTACTTTGGTAGGCACAAATATTTCCAGAAAATGGCAGCCCTTGTGTCCTATGTTTTAAAGAAAAGTAGATGAATTTTGGGGCAAAGCAACTGCATTGTAGAGTGAAATAAACATTCCTAAAATTTCCTTTGATTTAAATTGGGTTTAAACAGCTTGAATGCTAGGGAGGTCTCCAGGCATTTGCTTCTTAAGGTGTTGCAGATATCTCTCGTATTTAACCCTTTGAGTGTCAGAGAATTATCCAATGCATTGCAATGTAATGCACTGGATGACTTTCTGGCGCTCAAATGGTTAAAGGTTAAAAGCCCCTATTAAATCAGTGGCAATTTTAATTTGATGCAGATGGTTTGCCCCAGAATTGCTACTCTATTCTTTTGAATACAGAGCCCCTGGAGTCCCACAACACAAATATCCCCAAGCACATTCTCTATACTATGGATGGGTAATATCTGGCCAGGGGCATGATACCTCCAGTAGGCCAAGTTAATGTGGCCCTTGGGTCTGGCTGGCTGTAAACAACATCTCTGCTATACTTTGAAAATATCACTGCTGGATTTCTCTCCACAGGTTATTGCTCCTTTAACCTCTGTCATTTTAACTGACATGTCAGTTAGGAAGGGGAATTACTAATGAGGTAGGGGTGCTAGTAACAGCTTGTGTATGTGTGTGTGTAAAGATTCATGCTGTAATAAAGTGTGGCCCTCCTCATTAATTTTGAACAGAGATGTGTCCCTCAGGGTACCCTCAGGGTAACATGATTGTTTACCCCTGCTCTATATACAGAGAAATAGATAATGATCCTGATGCAGAAAGCAAACCATGATCAATTCTGGTGAAAATCAACTGGACCATAGATGAAAAATAAAAATCTGCCAAATTCAGATGATTCTAGAGAGATCTCCTATACATTAGTTTGTAATTCAAGGGGTTAAAAGTTCCATTTAAATCAATATCAATTGTAATTCCTCCAATGGTGCAGTTGGTTTGCTCCAATAAATGCTTTTACTGTCCATGTTGCTCCCTTGATCATCCACAGTAGCTTCTCTCTTTGCCAAACATTAAAGGAACACTAAAAGATCATAAATCCCTATTTACCTTAATTTGGGCATAAAATCCTTATGTCCACTATGAACAATTCTTTGTGGACTGGCTCTTCAAAATTAAACTTTCAATATTACTAATATTATGTCATGGAGGCAAAGATGATTGCTTCTAAAGGACTCATCTGAGGAGATGCAGTAAGGTTTGATATTGTAGTGTTTTTTTTGGCGATATGATGAGAGCCTTTCACTTTGGAGAATAAGCAATGCATTGCATACCCATCCGGCACTCAAAGGATTTTGCTTTTTGCACAAAGAATAAGGTATTTAAGGCAAGAGGGAGACATTGGTTACTAGCATATGATGTTGGTGTAAAGTTTGCTATGTGTTGTAATGCTATGTCTCTAGTGAGGTTAATAACCAGACTTACATGAAATAAAAACAAATGTGAAACATGACAAACAGTCTTCTACTTTGAAATAAGGAGAACTGTGAAATAAGGCAAACTTTACTCCAGGATAGAAAGCTATGACAAACTCCTCAATCCATCAGTCTAATGAAGGCAGATTTGTTTCTGCTCCAACTGTATTACCAGTTATCAACCCTTAGTGCACAAAGAATCACATAGCGTATACCACAAATAGATTTTCTGTTAAATTCTCCTCCATGTTGCCAAACAGAACCCTTATCAAACCTCAGTGTATCTCCCCTGTGGACTTGACTCCTCCAACCGAATTCTTTTAAGGAAGCCTTCAGTCTGAGGAGTTTACCTTTCGGGAGTCCTCAAACAAAGAATCTTCTCTGCCTGCATGTACATGGTATAGAGTGCTAATTAAAGATTCATTTTGGAGAAGCAATCCACACAGGATTGATCCATAGTGACCATTAGGATTTCTTCCCAGATTAAGGTAAGTGGGGGTTATTATAAGGAAGTGGCTATGTTCCTTTAATGGTCCCTGCTTCTATTGCACATGAACTTCTCTACCTTTCTCTCTAAAAATATGGTGTCTTGGTATTTAACCCTTCGAGTGCCAGGGGGCATCTAACACATTGCATTGCAATGCCTTTTTACCTCTCGACACCCAAAAGGTTCAGGGCAATATGTTCAGAAAGTGGTGGTGACTGAAATTGTCTATAATCAGAATAAAAAAGTTCTTACTCCATGGTCCGTCAATTCTCAGACATGTTTCCATCATTTTTTGCATCCAGTTCCGCCATCTCCATCAAAGGGAAAAAGCGTCTTAAAAGTGGGCATGGTTTAATCTAACATCATATTGTAAGGTATTTTCAGAAAAAATATTTGTTTCAAAGTCACTTTTTTTGTCTGATTAACGTCATTTTTTCCCGACAAAATAAAAATGGTCTAAACTTGGAGAAGACCAATTAAAGTACTGTTAGCAGGAGTGAGAAGAAATTTGTCATTTCAAGGACAAAAATTGTCTTTTTCTTTGAAAATTTACATTTCAAAGACAAAATCAAAGACAGTTTTTAACATCAGAATTTTATAAAGACACATTTTCAAACATGACTGATTTACTTCTGAAAATATTGTCCTTCTTTTACCACCAACTCACGATCCGACAATTTTTTCATTATGGAGACTTTTTGAGCATCTCGCCCTTAGTTTATAATCTAATGAATGTACATTGACCAATATTTATAAAAGAAAACTCGAGTTGTTCTAGAGTAAACCAACTTACCATAGTGGGCATAAGAATTCTAGTTAAATTAAATTGGATTTTTTTTTTTCCCAAATAAGTTTTTGTTCCCAACAGCTAGAGGCCCAACACTTGACTATCTCTGATTTACAGCATATCTACACTGATTATTGAAACAATGAGCTATTTAGCTACAAGCATAAAAAAGAGGACCTGGAGGGGGTATGGTGTCTAGTGGGTGGAAAGATATTTAAAAGCATAAGTTGAGGGGAAAAGAGGAGGTATGTGCCCGTAATTAAACAAATCTTGTTATGGACAGCTGTCCAATAAGGGCGAATGGAGAGGAACGACTAGCAAATATGAGTCATAGATGGTATTGGGAAACTACACCTCCAGTATGCCAGAGAAGCGGAAGGCCTAAAGTTGGAGAGGAGTAAATGTGATCTGTACCATCTGTCCAAGAGTTTGTATGTTGTTTCCCTATATCTAATATTCTGTATATATGCCCAGTTCAGCTTAAAAAGACGAAAGCCAATCATCCTCAACTATGGAGATATCCAAATCTCTCTCCCAGGCCGCTTTGTATCAGAGAAGAAAGGGTCATGAGGATTATACAACTTGGAGAGTCCTTTAGGAGGATGCGAGTCCCTGATGATTACTTTCTCAAAAAGGTTCAGCGGTAGTGGCACATAAGAGCGAAGAGGAGGAGAACTAATAAAATGTCTGACTTGTAGGTATCTCCATTGTTTGGATCAAGAAGCTGAAAGTGAGAACAAAGAAACTGGAAAAAAAATAGTCCCTGGTCAGAGACTAGATGGTCAAGATTGATGAGGCCTGCCTGAGACCATGTTGAGAAATCGCTTGCATGCCGGCCCGGGAGAAAGTCCAGGTTACCTATCAAAGAGCAGAGAGGGGAAGGAGCTGGTGCAAAAGAATAAAGCTTGGAACATAATTGCCATAGCTGGAGCATCTGATGAACAATAGCCATGCATTTAAGTCGCCGGAGGAGAGGACAGTCTGGACCATAGTAGCTGTCTAAAAGATATAGAAGAAATTGAGGATTGTAGTAGCCGCGCCCAATCCTTATCTGGAGGGTTTTGTACAAGATCTAGTAGTGCAAGCAAAGACGCAGCATGATAATACCGGTACAGATCCGGCATACCAAATCCCATGGAAAGCGGTGTCTGAGTTAAAACAAGATGATGGACCTTAGGGTGGCGTTTAAGCCAGCCAAAAGAGTGGAGGAGAGATCCCAAGAAGGGGGGATGAGCAGCAGCAAAGAGTGCAAGGCATACAAAATTTTAGGAAATAGAACCATTTTAACCAAATTAATTCTACCCACCCATGAAACAAAGATATGCGACCAGGAGGAAATGTATTTACGGATAGTGGTCAAAAGAACCTCCAGGTTTCGGAGAAGTATGTTAAATTGGATTTTTAACCCCTTGATTGCAAGATATGACTCCAGTGCATTGCTTCACAATGCATTAGAGACCTCTCTGCATATCTGGGAACTTTTTCTTCTGGACTCCCCGGAGGGGGAGTCCTGTGGTGCCGTTGGAGGAGATAAATAACGCAAGTCGCATCAAAATGGGATATAGCTTAATCATGAGTGGGGTCGGGATTAAGAAAACGTAGTGAAAAATAGGCAGAATAGCCTGGGGAAGGAGGAGAAGTGGGCATGGAGTGGGAGGAACAGACAGGGAAGGAGCAGAAGTGGGCAGAGTTCAGTAGAAACTCTCCGGAGAGTTCCCAACTATGCCTCTCTGGCATTCACAGAGATAATAATAAGCCCTATTCAAGTGCATGGGGATTTAGGAATTGTTAATTATCCCCTATGATGCATTTTGTTTACTCCATAATAACTTGTTTGCTTTTATAAATATAGACCATTGTTTGCTAATATCTCTCCATTACAACTGATTGTGAATTTTGTACACATCCCCCTGCAGCAATGAAATAATGAAAAAAGAAGAAAATCCAAAAGTTAAAAAAAAATTGCTTCCTCCTTTTTACTTTTTGGTGTGTAATATATTCACTACATTTGTACTGAAGTGTTAGTATTGTCATAAATGACACTCTGTACAACAGTTTACACATGGCTGGGGGCCTACATGGATTCACTGATAGTGCATAAAATGAATTAGAACTCAGAATGCCAGCAGGATGCCAGCACCATGAGGAAACTAATTAAAGGAAAAATCATGAAATAAATGATGACAGAATGAAATGAAATGTGAGCACATATAGTGAGGAGATATTGAGGTTGATATACTAAATAAACTAGAACAATTCTCAGAAATACCAGCTGCACCACTGGGGGGGGTAAAATGCCCATTGATTTAAAGGAATAGTAATACTTAAAAGTAAAAAAAATATATATGTTCTATGGTAAAACAAGGGTACTCCCGCTGCTGAAAAGTGTTTTATTCAAAAGTTATTACAGCTTAAACTTGAATACTTTTAGGTGCAGAAGCTCAGTGGCCTGTTATTGTACAGTGGTCAACTGATAATGCTGTCCATAGGATGGTGTAGCAACAGCACCACTGTACAATTTCAGGCCACTGAGATACTGCACCTAAATAAAATCTCAAATTTGAGCTATAATAATATTTGAATAAAACACCTTTCAGCAGCGGGAGTATACTTATTTTACTCAGGGGAATAAACACTAAAACATACATTTTTTACAGTATTACTAATCCTTTAATAGAGGCTTTTTAACCTCTTGAATGCTACAGGGGACCCCAACACATTGCAATGAAATGCATTAGAAATTTCTCTACCATTTAACCTTCTGAGTGCAATGTGTTGCATACCCCTCTGGCACTCAAAGGGTTAAGTGGTTGAAAGCATCAGAACTGCTCCATTCTTTTTGTGCTCTTCAACCTCAGAATTGGCTTTGGAAGCAGAGTGTTTCAGTTGACAATATACATTATAAAATATAATATTTTACAACATAGTCTGCTTTGTTCTTTTCCTTATTTGTTATGTAAATATATTTCCCTGACAGCAAAGGGACTAATTAATTACCAGTTCTTCTGCCTGGCTTTGAAGTAGTTTATTACCCACTCCCCAGCACTAGTTATAACAGAGAGTTTCACTGTATTTTAGTTGGATCATGATTAATGCATTTGTTATAAATATGTGAAAACTGTCGCTGTTTTGAGGAATAAACTATATAGAATAAAATCAGACAGATTAATGCACACTGCCCCCGCCCAACAAGTACATCTAAATTTAAGCCATAAAATACTAAAGAGGTATCAAATTGTTTTAAAGGGATATCAATGTTTCACAAAAGAATTATCCCCAATTAATCTTCATAGTATTTGGGCCATGGAGAGTGTTATTTCAATACTGTCAGAGTTGTAGTTCAAGTCAGTGAATGATAAAGTATCCCCCTCCCACAACTTTTACCTAGTTACCTAGTGTAACACTGGTCACCTCAGATGTGGAATCTGGTCCTGGGTCCAGACAGAGCATATCAAGGGACAATCTTCTTACTGTGAGAACAATGAAAACTCTGCCCCCCAACAGGTTTTACATCTTGCTGCTCTGAGGTGAGCAGTGTTACATCAGTAAAAGGGGTGGGAGTGGGATACTTTATCATTTAATTACTCTTGTACTACAGCTCTGACGGTACTGAAATAACACTCTCTATGGCTCAAATACTATGAAGATTAATTGGAGCTGCTTTTATTGTGAAACATTACTATCCTTATAAGGTATCAGTTTGTTTAAAAAGCATTGGAGACCTTTGTATTTGAAAGGGTTAAACTCATTTGTATAGCCAATGACTGGGGCATTTTAGTGCCTCAGCACACATGTATGCTTTCTTATTGCACATTAAAATGCTCTACAAATATTTACTGATATTTAAAGGATACTGCAAGGATGATCAGACTCGGATTCTCCAAATCAGAACCCTTCATGCTCAGCTTTGTATTTTTGCATAACAAAGACAGGTAGAGAAAAGCATGGACGTAAATCCAGATTTGCAAATTGCTACAGAGTGTGACATGGATCTGTGACATCACATAAATCCATATATGGATAGCACAGCTCAGGAGGTTTCTTTTTGAAATCAGCATGGAAAAAGTGAGAAAGAGTAGGTGAAGACACTAAGCCTTATATACAAAAGAAGAGTGGAGACCTTTCTAGCATTCAAGGAGTTAAATAAATCAGTGAGAGATTTGGGAATATTTATTTCTCCCTTATGATACAATTGGTTCCTTCAGAACAGACAAATCAAAGAAACCATCATTAAATACAGACAAGATGCTAACAAAATCAGCCAAATCCAGGTCAAACCTTGACCTCAGGTTCTATTACATTTGTAAGCCCTTAAGTACCCATGACATGACAGGACTGTTATGGGTATACTTCTCTTAAGGACCAGTGACGGTCCTATTACGTCATGCTCCATGGTCCTTAACTGCTCCCTTCCAGCCATTAAGAGGTTAAACCATAACCATTAGGCTTACTGAATAAGGATGGGCAAGAGTTTTCACCTCAAAAGAGAAAAAGGAGAAAAACTGACACTTTTCGCAGAGTGGTGAATTTTTTTTTTTAATTTTTCAACTAACTGATCGCATTGATATCAATGGGAAGACAGAATTTCTCTCCACCACATGGCAATTTTCTCTTCTTTTCCGAGAGACGTAGAATAAAAGGGTGTCAGGTTCTCACCACATGCTATTCTGTGTTTGTGAGAGAAAGATGTACATTTTTGAGATGGAGAAGGAAGGCTGGAGTGGAGTTGAAGCTTAGTTTATCAAGTTTTGTAGGCAGGAAAACTTTTCTCTGTCTAGATGACTTTGGGGGACAGGAAGGGAGAAAGGAGGTTGACTACAAATACCCCATAATTTGGTGTGACTGACTGGGAAGACACAGACAGCCATGATCCAAGTTGATTGCTCTTCTGGCTGTTATCTTTGTGCTAGGAGAGTATGGGTGTGTGTGAGAAGCGAGTAAAGGAGGTTTGCCACAAATACCCCCAAATTCTGTTTGACTGACTGGGAACACACAGGTAGAGATGGTACTAGTTTCTTCTTGATCTGGCTGATATCTCTGTGCAAGGGGTATCTGGGGGGGAGAGAAGTGAGCAAAAGAGGTTTACCCTGATTACCCAAAAATTTTGTGTGACTGACTGAGAACACACAGGCAGAGGTGATCCAAGTTCCTTCCTGATCTGGCTGTTCTCTCTGTGCTAGGATGGTATGGGCAGAAAGAAGCAGCTGACTAGGGTGTTTTTTTTTGTTGACAGCGATGGGGGCCAGTTAATTGGTAAAAAACAACAGCAAACAATTGATGGCAGAGACAGGGACCTTGGCCTGAGCTGTAACTGAGGCAGACTGATAATAGATGAGATATTGTATTTTGTTGAGGGCCAAGGCAAGGCATTACACTATCAATTATATTGAATACTTTACAATAAAAACACACACACAGTTAAGTAATGTCCAGCAAATGCACAAGGGGTTTGGGTAGGGTGAAAGGGTTAAGAGCAGCAACAACACAGGTTAAAAACATCCACAGCCTTAGCTTTTGTTGAGTGGGAGTGCAGCACCTGTGACACACAGTAGTAGTAAAATTGCAGCAACATCTAGCCCCAGTAGTAGTAGCAGCCCCTCGGGAACTTCGCTGTCTATGATGTCCAGAGTATGGAGATATTTCACTCATGAAGCTAAGCATGTTGCTATTTTGTTTTCTGTGTAAGAAGCATGTGAGCAGGGTAGGCTCACACTTAGGTGCCTCCTCAATTACATGCCCCCTGAAGCTCAACCAAGGGTCTGAATGGGAGATACAATATCGATAGATCAGAGGTGTTACAACCAGCAGCAGCAGAAGTTCTCCTAAATGTTCCTGGTGCTCTGAGGTACATAATATAAGTACTGTTGATGTGTCAGAGTATGCCAAGATTTTCTGCTCCCGCTGCAGAGGAGTACGACCATGAATTTATTTTTTAAGATCTCAAGAGTCATAGAGTGCTGACACATACTCCTACCACCTCCACAAGTAATGTTATTACAGCAGTAAAGTTGCAAAGTTCTTCCACTATGTACTGGCACCCCACATTTATTAAGTTCTTAGAAAGAAGTCAAAACTGGTACAGAGATAATGCAAAAGTGCTCCTGTGGAATTGTTAACTTGCCAAAATGTTGGTTGTTTAAATGCTTCCCTTTTCTTTTGTTGAAAACAGAGGCTTTAAAGAACTGATGTCATGTGCTGCACCCTAATGGAATATCCCAACCACAGTTATATTTCAAGGATGGCTGTATCGGTGCTACTCAAGCAGAAAGATAGTGTTGTGGCTAAAGGGCAAAGGCACTCAGCCTGCTAACATTTTTTTCAAGGCTTATGTTGCTTTAGGACTCACAGCTTCTACTTTCAGCTATTTATTCTTGTGTGAACTTTATTGGCTGCAGCAAAATAGTGGAAATTCTTTGTGCTTTCTATAGGTGGGAATTTTTGCAGAAAAAGTGGGAAATTGATTTTCCTTGAAAATATACATGGGAAATGTTTCTGACTTTTCTCCCAACCCTATTGCTGAGAAAAATGGCAACATAGCTTTCCGTGTCAGTAGATGATATAGATGTCTTGTAATTATGACAAGGAAGCCAGCCACATATAGCAAGGACTTAATGCAGGAATAAAAATATGAGCAATGCTGAAGCATAGTAATAGCACCATAAGGAAAACCCCCAATGGGGACTTGCAAGCTTCTACATTTTGGTGAGATAACCAAACATTCTATCTATCAAGTAGTTAAAGTACTATTTAAAGAACTACATTTTTAACACCCAGACTGCTCCAGAATTGCTTCTGTTTCTTTTTGCACAAGGCCCTAAATATTTGGTGCCACACCTGAGGCCATCCAGCTATTCAAGACTCCAATTCTCATCATAACCAGCAAAATACTGATAGTAATTGTGACCCTGAACAGCTACGGAGGATCAGGTTGCCCTCCAATGTCCTACTTATACTAATGCACAGAATGCTTATTTACCTTCAGCTGCTCCTCTGAGGACAAATAACATTTTCCATTGATTTATTTGTGGCTTGAGTTGGAGACCTCTCTAGCATTCAAGGGTTAAAAGCCATATTTAAATCAATGTGACATTTCCTCTTTCTCCTATGGTACAGTTAATCTGGTTAAGAGTTGTTTATCTAGTTTTCTGAATATGTGCAAGTGAGTTCAATCAACAGCCTCCAACTTTTCCTGCAGTGCAGTCATTCATGATCTTACATGGGCACAGGTAGATCCAACATTGACCAACTGATTCTGAGGAAATGCTAAAAATGTGCTATGCTGTGGTTGTCCAGTGGGTTTTAATAGAGTATTTGATGTGAAAACCGTGTGCACCAATATCACACCACTAAATGTCATACCGCTAAACACCAGCTATGCAAGGGACAAAAGAAGGCTTGACCATGCCCTCTTGAGTTCTGAGGTTTAATTAAAATATTGGATATATTTTACATTAATTTTTATTGTACCATAAATGGTAATTCTGAGAATGGCACTCGAGAGCTCGAGACCATTTGATCCTCACGAGAATAGCAAGAATCAAACAGGGCCTAGATGTTAGCTACCTCTCCACTTTCATTACAACCTGTAAATCGGTTGTGGACCACTCAGGGAATATCTGACTCTCCTTTCTCTAGTAGATTCTTTTTTTGATTATTCCGAAGCCAATCTCCTTCTCCCTCTCTCATACTTCGGAAGTCTCTGTATCTGCCCAGAAGTCTCCAATTTTCAAATTTAATTACTGGGGGACAGAGGATAATTCACCAGGCAAGTGACATCTGTGATATTCACATCCACATTTTTACCTGGTGCAACATAGAAGAGGGCACAATTGGTATGAGGGAAGGTGTTTGTTTTTTTCCAGAAGTGAGTGGAACACCCCATTCCACCCATATCTGGACAAACCCCCACCTTCCCACATCCCAGTTGTACCCTTTTCTATATTGCACCACCTACACTGTGACCCAAATCATATAATTTAGACACTCTCACCGCCACTCATAATTGTCACTTTGTGGACTACACCCTGCAAAGTTCCCCAGTATGGCAATTCTGGAGCAAGCCAACTATACCACAGTGAGAATAAAAATTCTCATTGAAATAATGCTTACAATCCCCTGCATGGTAGGGTATACAATAATTGCCTTCATTTAAGGTCCCATTTAAATCAATGGGAAATTGTATTTCTCCTTTGTGGTGTAGATGGTTTGCTCCAGTATTGCTCCTATTTTTGTTTTTTTATACTGTGTTTAGTCTTCTTTACCTATTTAATAATTTATTTGATGTCTTCTAAAATAATATAATTCTAAATAACTGATTGCACTGTGTCTGCTTTAACACTGGGCAGCGGTGTAACAATAGAGGTCGCAGGGGTAGCAACTGTGACCGGGCCCGTCACTCCAGGGACCCGGCAGCCCCCTGTGACCCCCCACCAGGTGCAGGCAAATAGCTGAGAGGTCTGTGCCTTCTTCAGCACAGACCTCTATTAGCAACTGAGCGTCCTCTTGGCGCTCTAGTAGTGCAGATCACTGGGAGATGAGATGATCTCCCAGTGCTCTGCATTACTGGATAGAGGACCGTGCAGGAGCTCAAGCTTCTAATAGATGTTTGTGCTGAAGAAGGCACAGACCGCTCTTGCCATGCTGCTGGACCACCAGGGAGGCAGGAGATGTGGACATTGGGGACAAATTGGTGAGATGGACATTGGGGGCAATGTGTGGAGAGGTGGATACTGGGGCAATATGTGGAGAGGTGGACATTAGGGGCAATGAGTGGAGAGGTGGACATTGGGGGCAATAAGCGGTGTAGAGTGGTGGACATTGGAGTCAATATGGTCGGGGGAGTGCCCATGGCAATTTTCGCACCAGGTCTCGGTGACTTCTAGTTACGCCTCTGAGTCTAGACTAACCTGCAGCATATGATCACGACATAGTATTCTAGCTGATTGTGTTGTTTGTGCCAATAGTGTAGCTACAGGTGGGCCACTTACCTTGTTTCACTTTTATTAAATGCATACTATGATCAAAAAGTAGAGAGGCTCTTCTGGTTGAACAACACAACAATTTGACTGCTTTCCCACAAATATCAGTGGATTTAAGGAAGCCAATACTAAGCTTAATGCGGTTATATATATATATATATATATATATATATATATATATATATATAGGGGCCTCCATTCACAACTTCCAATGGTCTCCAAAGCTCCAAAAACATCCCTGGAGAGACCATCATAAGACTGGAACTGATTTGATTTTAGAATGTGAAGCTGTAAATATATTGAAAATAAATCTTGAAATTAATACTGTTCAATAAAATTCCTATTCAGTTTAAAGCTGTTTTTTATTCTGAATGGAACTATTTACCTGTCCTGCTTTAACCAGGAGGATAATGTGAGCATCTACAACACAACAAAACCATTATAAACATGGCAATGTTGGCATCCTTTAAATGTGACATTGTGCACTTTTTTATTACTGGATTACACTAATGTATGCTTGAAAAGAAAAATGTCCTGGTATCAGTCCAATTGGAAGCTATTCATACATTAAAGGCTGTTATGGAACACCATATGCATCAAAACAGAATAGTCACTTCATTAATGGCATCAATGAAGATAAAAATGACAAACATTTATCTATAACAATCTGGGATACCATTTGGGATGAAATTATAAATTCATTCAAAATGTGCTGTTATCACTATCCTTGAGTATTAGAGGAGTGAGCAGTGCTTTGATATAGTAACATAACAGACTTGATAAGGTTGAAAAAAGATGTGTTCTTCAAGTCCTGCCTTTGCCATGTCACCCTTGTTTTTGTTGGTTCAGAAGAAGGCAAAAGTAAAACACAATTTCTAATTGTGCCCAAAACCTTCTTGACTCCAAAAAGGTATCACCTTTAGTCAACATCCTGTCTTTATCGTTCTCTCTAGTTCAGAGCTAAAAAAAAAAAATAAATAATACTCTTTTGAAACTATGTACAGTATCTGCCAGAGAAGTCTACTTATGCAAATAATTCCACGTCCTTACTGGCCTTACTATATAAAAACCCCAGCCTTTATTTAGTGGAAAGAGCCTTACCTCTAGTTTTAAAAGATGCCCATGTTTTTGCTCATCTCTGTCAGTTAAGAGATGCTCAGAAAGTCCTTTGAATTGGTTTTAAATATATATGTAAATATTAATCATGCCCCCACATTAGATGCCTTTTCTTAATGTAAACAAAATCTGTTAATTATTTTTATTGACTGTACTTTTAAATAGCAATAATGTCTTGTTTTAATGAACTCTACTCAATATTTTAGAGGAGGTCTCTTTTTATGCATATTACCCTATTGTGACATAAGCCACTGTTCTTTAGTCTACCAGCATTTACAAATTCTTCTCTAACAAGGATTCTCAAAGTAGTTTCTAGCATGCTTGTTTCTGCAACCTAAATACATTTCCTTACATATATCTATTTATTTAGTTTGAGTAAAAGAATTCTTTTAGGTAAGAAGTGAATGTTAAGCTTGATTATTTAGGTTTTTTTTAGCACTAATAAGCAAGGGAAGGGTTAATATTAGTGATGAGCGAGCATGCTCGGCCGAAGCTCGGTTCGGCTCGAGCATCGCTCTGCTCGGCACATGGCGGTACTCGTACGAGTACCGCATGTGCTCGCCCGCCATGTTCGGGTCTCCTCCCCGCACATTTCGCGGCTGCTGCGCAGCCAATAAACGTGCGGGAAGGCTCTGACATCAGTGTAATGCCAGCAGCAATGTTGGCTGCTGGCATTACACTGATTGGCTGGCCAGAACCCGTGATCGGGTGCTGTATAGCACCCGACGCGCGAGTTCGGCTCATTCTTAGCCAGGGAGAGATGCGATCAGGCAGGGAAAGTCAGTGTAGGGAGAATAAAATTGTTGGAACTCTTTCAAGACCCAAAAGTCCTTTTTAGGACTGTTGTGTGTGGGGGCAGCATTTATATTTTGTTTGGGGGGGCACAATTTCCTTTTTTTTTGTGGGGGGGATATTAGTAAGGTGACATATAATACTAGATGCACAGGAAGTCAGTGTAGGGAGAATAAAATTGTTGAAACTCTTTCAAGACCCAAAAGTCCTTTTTAGGACTGTTGTGTGTGGGGGCAGCATTTAATTTTTTTTGGGGGTGGCAGAATTTCATTTTTTTGTGGGGGGGGACATGTTCTAAGGTGACATTGTACTAGGTGCACAGGGACAAATATTTCACAGTGCAGTGACAAGCTGACATATTCTGTTAGGTGCACAGGGCCAATTATTTTACAACGCAGCGACAAAAAGGGCCATTTTAAACGTGTGCCTAGCCATAGATTATTGTCACATTCTGTTTAGTGTGCAAATTCACAAATTAACGTCACATATTCCGTTCACTGTGCCTAGCCGCAGATTAGCGTCACATTCTGTTTAGTGTGCCTAGCCGCAGATTAGCGTCACATATTGTTTAGTGTGCAAATTCACAAATTAACGTCACATATTGTTTAGTGTGCAAATTCACAAATTAACATCACATATTCCGTTCACTGTGCCTAGCCGCAGATTAGCGTCACATTCTGTTTCGTGTGCCTAGCCGCAGATTAGCGTCACATATTGTTTAGTGTGCAAATTCACAAATTAACGTCACATATTGTTTAGTGTGCAAATTCACAAATTAACGTCACATATTCCGTTCACTGTACCTAGCCGCAGATTAGAGTCACATTCTGTTTAGTGTGCCTAGCCGCAGATTAGCGTCACATATTGTTTAGTGTGCAAATTCACAAATTAACGTCACATATTGTTTAGTGTGCAAATTCACAAATTAACGTCACATATTCCGTTCACTGTGCCTAGCCGCAGATTAGCGTCACATTCTGTTTCATGTGCCTAGCCGCAGATTAGCGTCACATTCTGTTTTGTGTGCCTAGCCGCAGATTAGCGTCACATATTGTTTAGTGTGCAAATTCACAAATTAACGTCACATATTGTTTAGTGTGCAAATTCACAAATTAACGTCACATATTCCGTTCACTGTGCCTAGCCGCAGATTAGCGTCACATCCTGTTTCGTGTGCCTAGCCGCAGATTAGCGTCACATTCTGTTTCGCGTGCCTAGCCGCAGATTAGCGTCACATATTGTTTAGTGTGCCTAGCCGCAGATTAACGTCACATATTGTTTAGTGTGCCTAGCCGCAGATTAGCGTCACATATTGTTTAGTGTGCAAATTCACAAATTAACGTCACATATTGTTTAGTGTGCAAATTCACAAATTAACGTCACATATTCCGTTCACTGTGCCTAGCCGCAGATTAGCGTCACATTCTGTTTCGTGTGCCTAGCCGCAGATTAGCGTCACATTCTGTTTCGTGTGCCTAGCCGCAGATTAGCGTCACATATTGTTTAGTGTGCCTAGCCGCAGATTAACGTCACATATTGTTTAGTGTGCCTAGCCGCAGATTAGCGTCACATATTGTTTAGTGTGCAAATTCACAAATTAACGTCACATATTGTTTAGTGTGCAAATTCACAAATTAACGTCACATATTCCGTTCACTGTGCCTAGCCGCAGATTAGCGTCACATTCTGTTTAGTGTGCCTAGCCGCAGATTAGCGTCACATATTGTTTAGTGTGCAAATTCACAAATTAACGTCACATATTGTTTAGTGTGCAAATTCACAAATTAACGTCACATATTCCGTTCACTGTGCCTAGCCGCAGATTAGCGTCACATTCTGTTTCGTGTGCCTAGCCGCAGATTAGCGTCACATTCTGTTTCGTGTGCCTAGCCGCAGATTAGCGTCACATTCTGTTTCGTGTGCCTAGCCGCAGATTAGCGTCACATATTGTTTAGTGTGCCTAGCCGCAGATTAACGTCACATATTGTTTAGTGTGCCTAGCCGCAGATTAGCGTCACATTCTGTTTCGTGTGCCTAGCCGCAGATTACCGGCATATATTCCGTTTAATATGAAGAAGGCGGGTAAAAAGGGACGGGGAAGTGGACGTGATCCTGATAGTTCAGGGCGCGGGTCAGGACGCGTAGAAACTGTGCCTGGTGCCAGAGCAGAAGACAGAAAGACATCCACCATACCTAGCTTCATGTCTCAGTTTACAGGGCGTCGCAGGACATCACTCTCGAGGTCAGACCACTGCGAACAAGTGGTCGGTTGGATTTCAGCTGATACTGCTTCCAGTCGGTTAAGCACCACCCTGTCTTCCACCAAGTCCACTCTCAGTAGCCAAGAGTCTGGTCAACATAATCCTCACCCTGATCATCCTTCCTCCCACCATAGAGGGTCTGGCCAAAGAAGTGATCCCACACTGGGATATAGTGAGGAGCTCGTCTCATCACCAATCCTTGATTTGAACCTCTCTCCAAGCACGCTTGCAGAGGAACATGAGATCTTGTGCCCTGATTCACAACCTCTAGAGGGTACCCAATCACAAGAAGATGACAGAGGGGAACGGCATTTAAGGTCAAAGGAAGTGGATGATGATGATGAGACACAGTTGCCATCAAATCAACCACAATTACTGTCTCAAGACCTTGATGAGGAGGATGATACACAGTTGTCAATGACTGAGGATGTGGTGGGATCAAGAAATGAGGAGGATGATCAGAGTGAGGAAGTGGAGGAGGACTTGGTGGACGATGAGGTCACTGACCCCACCTGGGAAGGTGGAAAGCCGAGCGATGACAGCAGTCCTGAGGGTGAGCCATCTGCAGCACAGCAACAGGCTGGAAGAGGCAGTGGTGTGGCTAAAGAAAGAAGGCGGACCGCACCAAACCGGCCCGCAAATGTTCCACGGAGCACCCCCTTGCGTAAATCTCCCTTGCCAAGGGGTAGGTGTTCCGCGGTATGGCGTTTTTTTAAGGAAAGTGCGGACGACAAAAGAATTGTAGTTTGCAACCTGTGCCACACCAGAATGAGCCGAGGCATGAACACTAGCAACCTCACCACCACCAGCATGATCCGACACATGGCATCCAAGCACCGTAATAAGTGGGAGGAACGACCGGATCGCCAATCTGTGTCTGCAGGCCACACCACTGCCTCCTCTTCCCCTGTTTTCGGTGCCGGCCAATCGCCTGTCGAAGGCGCAGGCCCGCATACCTCCCGCCCTGCACCTGTACCATCTGAAGCACCATCAGCGACCACATCCACTTCCCTGTCCCAGCGCAGCGTCCAAATGTCGTTACCCCAGGCATTTGAGCGCAAGCGAAAATACCCAGCCACCCACCCACAGGCCATAGCACTAACCTCACACCTTTCCAAATTACTGGCCATCGAAATGCTGCCATTTAGGCTTGTGGACACTGAGTCCTTCCGCAGCCTGATGGCAGCAGCTGTCCCTCGGTACGCAGTCCCCAGCCGCCACTACTTTTCCCGGTGTGCCGTCCCTGCCTTACACCACCATGTGTCCCTTAACATCACCCGTGCCCTGACCAACGCAGTTACTGGGAAGGTCCACTTAACGACTGACACATGGACAAGTGCTTGTGGCCAGGGACGCTACATTTCCCTGACGGCACACTGGGTGAATGTCGTGGAGGCTGGGAGCGACTCGGACCCTGGGATGGCACAGGTGCTACCCACGCCGAGGATTGCGGGCCCTACCTCCATCAGAGTTTCCGCCAGCACCTACGTTATTGGCTCCTCCTCCTCCTCCTCCGTTTCCACCTCCGAATTCTCTGCGCGCAGCGCCACTCACCCATCAGCCGGTAGCTGGAAGCAGTGTAGCACTGCAGTGGGGAAGCGTCAACAGGCCGTGCTGAAGCTGATCTGCCTTGGGGACAAACAGCACACGGCCTCAGAGCTGTTGCAGGGGATTAGTCACCAGACCGAGCAGTGGCTCTCGCCACTCAACCTGCAACCAGGCATGGTTGTGTGTGATAATGGGCGTAACTTGGTGGCGGCTTTGGAGCTCGGCAAGCTCACACACGTACCATGCCTAGCGCATGTATTTAATTTAGTGGTTCAGCGATTTCTAAAAACCTACCCCAATTTGCATGATCTCTTGACCAAGGTGCGCCACGTGTGTGCACATTTCCGTAAGTCATCTACAGCTTCAGCCGGCCTGTTGACGCTGCAGCAGCGCTTACAATTGCCAGCTCACCGGCTGCTGTGTGACGTGAGCACGCGCTGGAACTCCACCTTCCACATGTTGGCCCGGCTTTGTGAGCAGCAGAGGGCAGTAGTGGAGTACCAGCTGTTACACGGTCGTCGCCTCTCCGTTCAACTTCCTCTAATCAGAAGTGAGGAGTGGGAATGGATGTCAGACCTCTGTGAGGTTTTACGCAATTTTGAGGAATCGACACAGATGGTGAGCGGCGATAACGCTATTATCAGTGTAACCATCCCACTTCTGTGTCTACTGAAACGCTCGCTGCTCACAATTAAAACCGACGCTTTGCATGTGGAAGAGGTGGAAATGGGGGAGGAAGAGCTTACACAAGGTGATAGCCAGAGCACCCTCACTTCGTCTTCTCAGCGACAATTGGAGGAGGTGGAGGAGGAGGAGGAGGAGGAGGAAGACACGGTTGCCTCCGCTACAGAGGGTAGCCATGGAACTTTAGTTCCATCTCTTCAGCGTGGGTGGGCAGAAGAGGAGGAAGAGGATGAGGAGATTGAAAGTCATCCTCCTGGTGAGGACAGCGAAATCTTGCCTGTTGGTACTCTGGCACATATGGCTGACTTTATGTTAGGCTGCCTTTCCCGTGACCCACGCGTTATACGCATTTTAGACAACACGGATTACTGGGTGTTCACCCTTCTGGACCCCCGCTACAAAGAGAATTTCTCATCTCTCATTCCTCCGGTGGAGAGGACAAGCAAAATGGTGCAATACCAGAAGGTTCTTGTCGAAAAATTGCTCCAAAATTTTCCATCTGACAACGCTGGCGGCAGAGTACGTGCTACCTTGGCCAACCGAGAAGGGGAGAAAAGGGGAGCACACAGCAGTTCCGACAAAGGCAGGGCAACACTCTCCAAGGCGTGGGACACCTCCATGACACCCCGCCAGCACCCTCACCCTGATGCGCAGCCTAGTGTCACAAGGAGGGAAAAGTTTTGGAAGATGGTGAAGGAGTACGTAGCAGACCGTGTCAGCGTCCTCAATGATCCCTCTGTGCCTTACAACTACTGGGTGTCCAAGCTGGACACGTGGTATGAACTGGCACTCTACGCCTTGGAGGTGCTGGCCTGCCCTGCCGCCAGCGTTCTGTCTGAGCGGGTATTTAGTGCTGCTGGTGGCATCATAACAGATAAGCGTATCCGCCTTTCCACCGAAAATGCTGATAGGTTGACACTTATAAAAATGAACAAGGCCTGGATTTCCCCTGACTTCTCCACTCCACTGGAGGAAAGCCCCGAGTGAACATAAAGTCACTTTAGATATGTTATTTACAATGATGGGAATACTCTGTATTCCCATTCACCCCTTCCACCCAAAAAACGGGTATATGGTTGACTCTTATTCTTCTCATCCTCCTCCTCCTCTTCCATATGCCCTGTGATATAATTTTTATATAGGGCCAGCTCACCAGCGGGCCCTGTGATATAATTTTTATATAGGGCCAGCTCACCAGCGGGCCCTGTTTGACAATTTTTGTATAGGTCAGCTCACCAGCGGGCCTTCTCATATAATGTTTTATTGGGTCAGCTCTCTAGCCGGCCCTCTCATATAATGTTTTATAGCGTCAGCTCACTAGCGGGCCTTCGCATATAATGTTTAGGATGGTCAGCTCTGCAGCAGACCCTCACCCATAATGTTTTAGATGTTCGGCTCAGCAGCAGACCCTCATTCCTAATGTTTTAGATGGTCAGCTTAGCGGCATGCCCTCGCCCCTAATGTTTTAGAGGGTCACCAGCAGGCCATTAATCCTAATTTTTCAAGGGTGTGTATGATGCCCTCCTTTATGTGTAATAAAGGGTGTATTGGAGTGACATTTCAGTCTAATTTTTGGCAGCCCTTTCACTTAGTGCATAGGCTTTATGAGTGTTGGACCACTGCCTGAACTATTGTACCACAATGTGAATGAGGCCCTCCATTTTGTGATATACAGGTTGTATCGGAGTGCCTCAGGTCCTCCCATTGAATTAAATAGGGCTGGGGTGTTCGACAGAGCAGAAGGTAGTTCTTGGCTTCATCCACTAAGTCACTTCGTCACTTTTACTCAATGGATCAGACCCCACTGTTCCAACTATAAATTTTGGACTTAACAAGGGCAAACGGACATGTTGTAAAACCTGTGGTAGCTGCGGCCTCCGTTCCTGAATGCTGTACCTTACCCGGGCCATAACCACGTTGAACACCTGCTTTACGCTGCGCACGTTTCCCTCTTAATCATGGCCCCAGTTCCGAAAAATCGATGAAATTTTTTGCAGAATTTGCAGATGATATACAAGTAAATATACAGCAAATACTGTTTGGTAACAATTTTTCGCCTAAAATCGTTTTTATCTTCCTTTTTGTGTGTTTTACGGTCAGTCTGTAAAAATGGCGTACTACGGGCGAAACATCGTTCCCAGCAGCGACGTTGGAGTCCAAGATGCATCCAGACATCCTCCCTATGCTGTCCCTGAACCATTTCTGTGGTGTTTCCATCATTTTCTGACCTTTTCCTATGAACCAGGCACCCTCCCCTCATCAGAGCAGGGGGTGCCTGGTGTAATGCTCGAGTCCTCCCATTGACTTCAATGGGGTCGGGTGCTCGGCCGAGCACTCGAGCCTCCGGGGGCGCTCGGCCAGAGCACCCGAACACCCGAGCATCGGGGTGCTCGATCATCACTAGTTAATATATCATATCATAGGTTGAGCTTGGACGTGTGTTTAATAGGGATGGTCTTGCAGATTCATCCTGGTGATGTCCATATAGGATGTGGGATTTGCACACATTAATGGCTGTAAAAATTAGGTATATTATTGTATTACTAGTTTTGAAGCCCGTGTACATGGGCCAACACTAGCGGAACTGCAGTCATGTGCAGTACTGACTACCTGAATGCGCCACGTCTGATACGGATGTGGGACGCTCCAAGTTCAGACCACTTGGTCCCAGAAGGTGTGCAGAGAGGACTCCGGTCTGAATTTGGAGTGCCCCTCTCAGTATCAGCCGCGGCGCGGGCAGTCTGTACTGCGCATGACTGCAGCATGTGCAGCCGTCTCTACTCTGCGTGACGGCTTCTGACAAACATCCTTAGTGAATTATAATATAGGATATTTTTCTAGATTGAGAAATTAGGAGTATGTAAGGGTCAAATACCCAGGGTTAATTGTAATCTATTAGGTTTTTTCTATTGGCTAAACGGAAATTTGTGAGGAATTTGAATAGACGCCGAGAGTCTGTATAAGTATATATAAAAATACCAGAACTGAGTGAACATACTATAATTCATTCCCTGAAGAAGTGCTGTCAATCAGCACGAGACGCGTTGGAGATCAGTGCACAGTGACTGAACCTAGATCTACACAATTGTCCTTAAAGGGATAGTAATACTTCATTTTAACTTTATTTTATTTTGTAGGCATTAAAAAAACATGAAGAATGATATAAGTCTTATCTCTCAAACCTTTATAGTTTAAGAGATATTCACAAGCAAAGTTTCCCCCTCCTGCCCCTTTTTCCTAGTGTAAGCCATCTCTTCTCAGATGTGAATCTGGTTGTAAGACCAGACAGATAACAGCAGGGGACAATCTTCTTTGTATGAAAACAATGAAAGCCCTTCCCCCCTTGACAAGTTTTTCAGCTTTTTCCCTTATCTTAATTGAAGATTGTCCCTCTCTGCAGTCTACCTGGGCACCTCCCTTCTGATCCGGCTGAACGGGGGGGGGATACTTTGCTTGTGAATATCTCTTAAACCATAAAGGTTTGAGAGATAAGACTTATATCGTTCTTCATTTTTTTTTAATGCTTACAAAATAAAATAAAGATAAAACGAAGTATTACTATCCCTTTAAGAAAAACCTTGCCAAAGGATTTAATTTATATTTGAGGTGTCCGACAATAGAAAGGTAAAGGAGCAACAGAAACAGCTCACCTGCCCGTGGTAGATGGGAGGAAGGTGGAAAAATATACATCTTATTCCACAATTATCTTCGTTTGGACCTCTGCCCGCAAAGAAGAGAGGGACACTATACTATAAAGATGGGAGGAGAAAGGCACAAAGCACTGCCTGCAGAGTGTCTGGGAGGACGGCAAAGGTAAAATATACAACACAAGAGCTTTACCATCAAGGGTTAAAATATATACATTAAAAAAAACAAAACGGCACCTTTTATTGGCAAAGGACAGACACATCAGAACATACACAAAAAAAGATACAGTGTCGGATCAAATCTGGAATATTAGTGGATCTATCACAACTATTACATTATATTTATATGGAGGAGTTCAGTATTGTATTAATCCATTTTAGCATAGATTTTATGCAAATATTTGAGTGAAAGATAATATTGTTGCATATTGAGGAACAGAGATTATGCAAGTGTTTGTCATATCTCGTGGATGTCCATAATTATTTTTATATTTATTTTTATATTTGTATTTTGTAGTAATAAAAGAAAACATTATTCACACATCCATCAGTGGTGCTCTCTTTTTCCAGTTGAAGACTTTTTTGTATTTTGTTTTCACTATTCACACAGTGACAAATACATAGTAGCACCCTGATGGATCTGTGTTTATGAGGTCATTTATTTCACAATGTGTGGTGAGTTTAGGGCACTATATGTGGGTGAGAGGGGTGCCAAACTAGAAACGGATAGTTTCCCCTTCTGGTCGGGCCACCTAGCACACACATTTTTTACTTTATTTTATTTTGTTTATTTTATTTTATATACTTTTTACTTATTTTACATATATCTATATTAAACCTCATCAGATGCTTATCTTCCCATTCACGCAGTATATCCAAATCGTTCTGCAGCGAAGAAGAAACATCATGCTCAGTATCTATTTCCTTACACAGATTAATGTTATCAGCAAAGATTGAGACTCTGCTTTAAAACTCACTTCAATTAAAAAATTAAAAACATTGGACCAAGGACTGAACCCTGAGACACTCCACACTAGATCAACTTGAGAAGGTTCAATTTAAAATATCTCTTTGTTATCGGTTCACTTTTGAATGGTCGCACGCAGAAGAGCATGCGACTATTCAACTCATTCAGCAGGTCATGTGGCTAAACAGAATGACGTGACAATCTCGCACTGCATGACAGAGCGAGATTGTCACGTTGCATAGCCAGTGGGCGCATGCTGCAGGTAAGTGTATGTTTTTATTTTTTTACCATCTTCACATCTCTGAATTGTTTGTCCTTGTCAACTCGTTTGTTAAGCACATGGAGGCAGCTGGAGCGCCTCCGTGTGCTGCAGATAATACTCCATCCAGCAGAAGGCACAGGCTAGCAGGTGACAGGAAGAGGACAGATTATTATCTGCAGCACACGGAGGCACTCCAGCTGCCTCCATGTGCTTAACAAACGGGTTGAGAACCAGAGGAAGGACACAAACAATTCAGAGATCTGAAGACGGGAAAAAAAATAAAAGAATACACTCATCTGCAGCATGCACCCATTGGCTATGCAACGTGACAATCTCACGCTGTCATGCAGTACGAGGTTGTCACGTTGCACTGTTTAGCCATGCGACCTGCTGAAAGAGTTGAATGGTCATATGCAGAACTTTCAAAAGGATACCCTGTTATCAACCATTTAACTATATGATGGGAGGGTTAGTCTCATCCCAGACATTTGTAGAATGCCAGGTTGCAAAGGAGGAGGTAGGGAAAGGTGGTGAGTGCCTTCCTGGTTGCCTCATTGATCACCTATCCTATTGGATAGGTAAGCAATGCCAGGAGGCCATCAGGAGGGGTCCCAATGAAAGGTCTGATTTTCTTTAAAAACAAAAAAAATGGAGCATAGTGCAGGATTAAGAGATCCTGCACTATGTGCTTTATACATACACACATAATTGCTCCCATTCTAATGGGAACAAGCTTGTATATTGTAACAATTGTGACAGAATGGTGAAGTATTGTGGTGCATCATGTAGAACGCATCGTGGTGGCAGCATGTCGAACATAATCATAATGTGGGCAGAATGTAAAACATAATCATTGTGGGAGAGAATGGGCAACATCACCATTGTGTGTAAGCCTTATATACACTGGCTGACACCCCCAGCCTTCTTCATTTGCCCAGGCAATGTGCATGGGGATTTGTGGCTACCAGTAGGCAATGGATCAAGGCTGTGGGGTCCAGGCAATGTACATGGGGTTCTTTGTCCATCTGTGGACAAGGGAACAAGTCTGGGGGCCAAGTAGTGTACATGGGGTTCTATGGCTACCAGTGGGCAAGGGAACAAGACTGGGGGCTAGGCAGTGTACATGTGGTTCTATGGCTAGCAGTGGGCAAGGGAACAAGGCTAGGAGAACAGTTGGTAGCCACCAATGTGCTGTCATGTCCAACAGCCTTTTTCCCTTGTGAGTGAACAAAACATATGACTATGAAAAATTATGTAGAGCTGATGGGATGATTGTGTAGTGGTTGGTGTACTTTTCTAACCCTTTGAGTGTCACAGGGGTGTGCAATGCACATCCCTATGGCACTCAAGTTAAGGGGGTGATGCTGTTCGTGGTGCTGAAATGATCCTCTCCACTCCCCTACTGACCAACTGGGGAAGCAAAGAGAATGTTCTCCAACTTCTAAGTTGTTTAATGCTAGTGGGAATCTCTTCCACATCTCCAGAAGTTCAACAACCCATTATGCTTCTCTTCCCTTCCCTTCCCCTTGCATCCCTAAATTTTAGTGCATATTTTGATATGTGTTTAAATCAAAAAGATGAAATGCTTTACATACATTAACAAAATCATATTGCCACAGCATCAACCTTTAGTGCATCTCCATCATGTGGTGATGCACTCTTATGTCTTCCAACCTAACCTGGTGTCACGTTTCGCACAAATGAGATCTAGACAGGTACTGTTAGGCAACACAATGAAATAGTAATACACAATATATACAGTATGAGCACACACAACAGAGTAAAGTGACACTGCAAGGATAGGAGACTGCTTCTGTGTGGCACTTGCACGTAGACCCCTTTATGAAAAGATAGGGAATGGTAGGCAACCGCAGGTCTGCACCTGCACTTAGACCAACGAAACACAGAGCAAAGATATCTGAGCCACAGGTCCACAGGGAACACCAGACACTCAGAAGGCAACCAGGAATGAGCCACAGGTCCACACCAGAATGAATAGTCAGACAAGGGTCAATACGCAACAGGTAGTCAGCCAGAGCTGCAGGTCTGCACCAGATTGGTTATCGGACTAAGTCAGGGTCATACACAGAGTGGATAGTTAGACAGAGCCACAGGTCAGCACCAGAACGGATAGTCAGACAGGCCAAGGGTCATATACAGAGCAGGTAGTCAGCTAGAGCCACAGGTCTGCACCAGAATTGTTATCAGACTAAGCTAGGGTCATACACGGAGCGGATAGTTAGACAGAGCCACAGGTCAGCACCAGAACGGGTAGTCAGACAAACCAGGTAATACACAGGATACAACTCAAAGAACTGCACTGGACACTTAAGAAAGGGCGACTGAGCCCTGTGTCCAGGCAGTATTTAAATGCTTGTCCCAGGAAGAGGAGGAGCATGGAATAGGCAACTGCCCCTTTAAATTGAGTGCAAGTCCGTCTCTCTGGATGTGCACTTGTATGTGACATTACCTGGCATCGGCTGGGCCATCTACAACGAGACAGAATGCGGCTGAGCCGCAAAGAGGATGGATGCGGCCAGCCTGCTTGCTTAAGAAAGGATGCAGCCAACATCGTATGAGGTACACACTGAGGCGCTCGATTGAGCCGCCGCCAACTCTGATACCTGGTGGCAGCAGCAGGATAAGGGGCAAGGCATAGTAGTGTACCGTCATGCAATGCAAGTCACAGAAATAGTTCTTCACTATATATAGTACTGACAAGGTCCTCTTAATTTATGCCTAATTTGTAAATAAAATGATGTGGTCATTTTTACCCACATTTGTGTCCCAGTATCTTTGTATGTTAATTAAACAAGGGGATTTTACTGAGTGTAACATCTGCAAGGTGATTAAACATACTTGTGGCAAATGAAGCAATCACGTGTGTGGTTTTTTCTACTGGTAAACTGGCCATCAATTTTTCAGCAATTTACATGCCACACTTATTACCATGTGTTGCAATGCAGTGAATGCAGCTCAACCTCACTCAAGATACAGTAAGATCAATGTGCTCTTAGTAATTGTTATACCTGATAACTGAAAAACACATGTGGCCTGTGACAAAGGGAACACTTCAACTGCACCATGAATGAAAAATAAAATCCCCATTTCTATAGAGGAGGCTTTGAATTCCTTGAATGCTAGAGAGGTTAGTAGCATACACGGGGTTAGAAACGCAATTTAAAACAAAGAGGATTTTGTGAATACGTATTTCTTTAATTGCACAGGTGCATTTAGTTTTGTGTGTGTGTGTCTGAAGCAGCGATTCAGGACCACAGAAGCAGATCCCATTTTACATGGACTATGCCTATAAACTCTTCACATGGACACAGATGTTTCATGGATATTGCACATGCTTGCATGATTTTTAATGTTGATGCGGCAAATGTGTCATGGTGTGTTGAAAAGTGCTTTATGAGCAGGTGTAACCCTTTGAGTGCCAGAGGGGTACACAACGCATTGTAATGAGTTGTGTACCGCTTTGGCACTCAAAGGGGTAAACTCCTAGTGTGCCTTCTTTTAGTCCATTGGTACACATCCCCCTCCTTCTAATATGTCACAGCAAACATGGATCTTAATTATACTCAAGCTGAGCTTAATTATCCATAGGACAGTGCAACATAGACCTATTCCATTTTCATGCACATCAGAAGTTTGACTCCAAAATTTGTTTCTTTAACATCTAAACATTATTATTAGAAGACCTGGATGAACATTGGCAAAGCTGAAAAATGCTCCCAAATGACCAAGACATCAAGGCCTAAATGACATTCATTAGTGAAAAGGCCCATGGCTTTCCAGCTGTTGAGGACTACGACTTCCATTATCCCCAACCAGTCATTGGCTGGCTGGGGATGATGGGAGTTATAGTCTCCAACAACTGAAGATCAATAATTGATTACTTTCAGTGTAGTGTACACCTCTTGTGTAATTACATCTTAATAATCTGTTACAGAATGCTCTTAATTAAAGGAAAAAATCTGTGTGTTTGTTAAGCACATGTGGTTGAAATAATAATAATAATAATAATTAAAAAAAAAATAACCCTTTGAGTGCCAGAGAGGTGAGTTGAGCAATGCCTTGCAAAACAATTCTTTGTTCACCCCTCTGGCACTCAATAGATTTAGAGAGGATGTATGCAGCAATCTGACGATGAATAATGGATACAAAAATCCAAAGAGAGTAGGAATTCTACATTATGCCCACACAGAATGATATAATATTCATTGAAAATAGCCTCTAGAAAGGGATAAGCATTTTATTACCGAGAAAATAGTGAAGATGCAATCAGAAGGACTGAAAGAATTCTGAGCAAAACCACTGCACCATAGGGGACGAATAAAAGCGGCCTTTGATTTAAGTGGGGCTTTCATCCCCTAGAAAGCTAGAAAAGTCTCCAAGGCAGAGCTGGTTGAACTTGCCATTCATGTATTTGTGTGTGCTAAGGGCTGGATTCTATTGCAGGTGCTAAATGTTAACACCCGTTTTATCAAACATTTTGCTATTGAAGTCTATGGGGAAAACTGGAGATAAAAGCAGAGATAAAATTAGCAACTGTAATAGAATCTAGCCCATATTCCCTAAAAATCTTAATAAAATTCATAACGCTTTCACTCTGCCATATTTATTTCACGTTAAAATAAATGGATAGAATGTGCCACAGTTGTTCATTCTTGAGTAAAAACTACCGAAAATAAACTGAATGGGCCGATTACGTTTAATGTTCTACAGAACACAGATCAGTTGTATTTTCCAGCCTTTTATTTCCACTTTATGTGTTCTGTAGCCCTGAGTTCTCTTTATGTTATTGTTTTATATGGTATCATTTCTACAGTTTATCAGTGTATCTTCTTTGACAGTTCTTGAAGAAAAATGAATCACATTAAAGGCTCACATCTCAAAACAGCTTGTTTAGTAATAAAGCACACATTGCAGTCACATTGCTCTTACTAATTAGAAAATGGGAGTCAAACAACCAAATAGGCTGCATGGCAACCCAAAAAATGAAGACTCATTCAGACAGAGGCACGCATCAAGAAATCCAAATAATGCAAAAAGACTTTATTCAACAAATAATATAGTATTGAAGCAGTATAAAGTCAATTAAAAACACACACATGGGCAAGATCAAGTATCACAAAGAGATGTGTGTACATATATATTCAGACCACATTCCTTACATCAGGTAGTCTCTAAAAGACGAGTATCTAAATAACAATATTAACTAAAAAAATTAATAAAGTGCATGTGCATGTAAAACCACAGCACATGTGGTCTGAATATATATATATATATATATATATATATATATATATATGTAATCAGCCTGGGCTTACCAAGACGAGACAGCACACAGTCCGTAAAGTTTTGAAAGTTTAATCACAATAACGTGCTTCACAAAGCCAAATGTTTTCGATCCTTCACTGGACCTTCATTAGGGCAAAAGGTCCAGTGAAGGACAGAAAACATTTGGCTTTGTGAAGCACAATATTGTGATTAAACTTTCAAAACTTTATTGACTGCGTGCTGTCTCATCTTGGTAAGCCCAGGCTGATTGCATTTGTGAATTATTATAGGATGTGCACCAGATTTCTGCCTTTTGTTCTGTTTTGAGTGCCACTGCTTGCTCCTTGCTGTCTCTCTCTCTCTCTCTCTCTATATATATATATATATATATACACACACACACACACACACACATATCTCTTTGTGATACTTGATCTTGCCCATGTAGGTGTTTTTAATTGATTTTATACTGCTTGAATACATGCTTTTTGTATTATTTGGATTCCTTGGTGTGTGCATTTGTCTGAATGAGTTTTCTTTTTTGGGGAGCAATGCAGCCTATTTGGTTGTTTGACTCCCATTTTCTAATTATGTTGAATTACACTTCTGGAGTGCACCCAGGTTATTAGTATTATTATTCTTTATATATATATAGCGCCAACTAATTCTGCAGCGCTTTACAATTGGGAATAGACATACAGTGGTATTAAATAGTACAATCAGATGTGGAGAACAGAGGGATCAGAGGGCCCTGCTCATGAGAGCTTACAGTCTAGAGGAAGATAGGTTTGACACAGAAGAGTAAGTGCTATTGGGTGTAAGTGCTTCCTGCCACATGAACTGCCAGTCAGTGGGTGGGAGAAGTGCTGTTGAGTGCAGTGGTACGAGCAAAGGGTGAATATTGGTGATAACATTTATGGAGGTAGTTGATAGGCTTCCTTGAAGAGGTGAGTCTTCAGAGAGCGTCTGAAGATTTGAAGGCTGGGGGAGAGTCTGATGAGGCAGGGGAGGGAATTCCAGAGCTGACGTGCAGTACGGGAGAAGTCCTGTAGGTGGGAGTGGGAGGATGTGATAAGATTTGTAGAGAGCAGAAGGTCATGTGCAGAGCGAAGATGGAGGGTTGGAGTGTATTTGGAAATGAGAGATGAAATATAGGTGGGTGCGGTATTAGTGAGGGCTCTATAAGTTAGCACCAGAATTTTGAATTTAATTCTGTATGCTAATGGGAGCCAGTGTAGGGACTGACAGAGGGGTTTGGTTTTAGAGAAGCGATGAATGAGGTCGATTAGTCTTGCAGCAGAGTTCATTATGGACTGAAGTACGGTTAGTCGGGTGAGAGTAAGGCCAATTAGTAATGAGTTACAGTAGTCAAGACGGGACATGATGAGTGTTTGGATTAGACTTTTGGTAGTATCTTGTGTGAGACAGGGTCAGATTCTAGAGATGTTGCAGAGGTGGAGGCGGCATGAGTTGGAGATTGACTGGATGTGAAGAATGAAGGATAGGGCAGAATCAAATGTGACCCCCAGGCAGCGAGCTGTAGGGTTTGGTGTAATGGTAATGTTGTTAATGCTGAGGGTAATATCTGCGGTAAGGTTAGTTGTAGATGGAGGGAAGATAATTAGTTCAGTTCTCCCAAGGTTATTTTTGAGTTGACGGGACGTCATCCAGGAAGACACAGCAGACAGACAGTCAGATACTCGAGACAGAAGGGAAGGGGAGAGGTCTGGGGAGGAAATATATATTTGAGTGTCATCAGCGTAGTGATGATGGTGAAACCCAAAAGAGTTTATTAGTTTTCCAAGGGATGCAGTGTAGATTGAGAAGAGCAAGGGACCCAGGACTGATCCTTAAGGCACTCCAACAGACAGTGGTAGGGGTGGGGAAGTGGAGCCAGAGTAAGAAACACTGAAGGAGCGGTTGCAGAGATAAGATGAAAACCAGGAGAATGCAGTGTCACAGAGACCTAGTGATCCACTTTTGGAGGAGGAGTGGGTGATCTTCTGTGTCAAAGGCAGCTGACAGGTCCAACAGAATGAGTAGGGAGTAGTGGCCTTTTGACTTAGTGGAGAGCAATTCATTGGCCACTTTAGTGAGGGCAGTCTCAGTGGAGTGATGAGGGCAGAATCCAGATTGCAAGGGATCTAGCAGAGAACGCGAGCAGAGGAATTTAGTGAGCTGGTTATATGCAAGACATTCAAGGTGCTTGGAGGCAAATGGGAGTAGAGAAATTGGCCAGTAATTTGACAGTGAGTTGGGGTCCAGGGAGGGTTTTTTAGGATGGGAGTGATAAGTGCATGTTTGAAAGAGGATGTGAAGGTGCCGGTCAACAAAGAGAGGGTGAATAAGTGAGTAAGGATTGGAGTTAGTAGAGGGGAAAGTTCTTGAGTGAGCTGAGACAGAATTGGGTTGAGAGGGCATGTGCTTCCGGGTTGTCGCGATGACGTCACCGCTTAATACCTATATACAGTCGTGCATCCAGTCGCTCGGTGCACTTACACAGTGTTCCTGTAGCGAGCAGTCCTGTTCTCAGTCTCTGTGCTTCATAGCCTTGATCCTGCATTTGCCTCTAGTGTATGACCCTTTGGCTTCCCTACTGACCATTCTACTTGCCTGCTGATTTGGATCCTATTGTCTTAGCTGTGTATGACCATTTGGCTTCCTTACTGACCATTCTACTTGCCTGCTGATTTGGATTCTTTTGTCTTAGCTGTGTATGACCATTTGGCTTCCCTACTGACCATTCTACTTGCCTTCTGATTTGGATCCTATTGTCTTAGCTGTGTATGACCATTTGGCTTCCCTACTGACCATTCTACTTGCCTGCTGATTTGGATTCTATTGTTTTAGCTGTATACTATTCTTTTCATGTTCACATCCTTGGGGAGTTCACGCTACCTCGTAGCCTCCGTACTCAAGCCACGTTCTCAAATCAGCGCTCTCTAGCCTTCACTCCCCCTGCAGGAGAGTCTGTACTGTTTTAGGTAATTCCATCCAGGTCAGGGTCCTGGCTCAACCAGGATCGGACATCTGGCTTCGCGGCCAGCAACTTTAATTCGGCCTTAGCCGCAGCACGGTCTTACCAAGGCAGTCACCGCTCTACTAGCACCGCCCTCTATCCAGCGATCCCAAGCACTCCCTCTCTTGCAGGTTATACCTGCCCCGCTAGTACTATCAAAACGTGACAGCATGTGGTTAGGTTTGAGCAAGTGAGGAGAAGGGAGACTTCATCTTCGGGGATGGGTGGGAAGGAGCTTAGTGTGTATGCGGGAGAGATGACAGGGCTAAGCTGGCTGGGTGGGGATGGGAGTGTTGAAATGTCATGTCTGATAGATTTGATTTTGTCCTTGAAGTGGGTGGCAAGATCTTGGGCAGAGAAGTTAGTGGAAGATGTTTGTGTTATTGGGTGTAGAAGCAGGGGAGGGCTGGCCTGGGGGGCAGAGGGGCAATTGCCCCCTGGGCTGGTCACATGTCTGGGCCAGTGGGCCACTGCCTCACTCAGTCTCCCAATTGCTGCTGTAAATGGAGCTACACTAGTGATACCACAGAGCTTAAAATTGAAATGGAACTACATAAATGATACCACAGAGATACAATCCAAATAGAGCTACACTAACAGCATAACCCATTTCCCTTGTAAGATCTATGGTATCAATCATGTTACTGTACTTAAATTGTAAGCTCTATAGTATCACTAGAGTAGCCGCATTTCAACTGTAAGCTATGTGGTCTCGTTTACCTTACTTAACACCATTAGAACCAATATTAAAAGTAACAAAGGGGATGGGCTGGGACATTGGGCTGGAGCGACTGAAGAAATTGGCCAGTAGATTGTATTTGCCCCCCAGACCACAAGTTGCCAGCCCTCCCCTGTGTAGAAGAGATTTGAAGGTTGAGAAAAGGCGTTTCAGGTTAGAGGAAAGATTAGAGATTAGGGAGGAGAAGTATGACTGTTTGGCCAGGGAGACCCTATAAGTATCTGTTTGGACTTGGAGCTGACCAAAGCCCATGGAGGTGGAAACCTGAGCAGAATGTGTAGATAAGATGGCTACAGCTGCATTATACCAAAGAGTTGACAGGTCCTGAGTCACAAAGCAAGGGTCAGGGCAAGTGGAAAACAAGATAGGTGAAATTTCTTGATGTCAGAGTTACAGGCAGATTATCTTGGTCAGGGTCACTTTTCCAAAGTTGGGGTCATTTTCCAAGGTCAGAATAAACAAGAACTGAGAACACACAGCAGAACCCACAGTGTAAACAATTTTCTTGGGCAAAGGACAAAGGGGTGGAATACCATCAGTTGGCTAACCAATCAGGGTTTTTTGCTTGAAACTCAACATATATGTGCACCTGTACACAGACCTGTGTAAAGACTGGAGTAATTCTGCCATCATCACAGCACATTCACACAAAAACGGTACAACTGCAGCACGTGCACCCTCCATTTTGGAGAAGGAAAGAAGTGCTGGAGAAAAAGGAATACAAACGCAAGCTCCCAAAGGAATCCCACACCAAACAAGACAGTGTCCAGGTGAATAATGTAGCTTTGCAAACACATTTCAGTGTCCATTTAATTCCTTTATGACCAGAAGGGTTAATAACTGCACAAAATATTTGTATTTATTTATAAACTCCTACACACAATTCTAACACTCAAGGGGGGAGGTGGAATAAGGGGTGATAAACAGGTGATAAAGTGGGGATGATTTCTCCAGTGATATCACTTTCCAGTTCCTATGTGATTCTATGGAGCCAATGAACTAAGATTTCTCAGGTGGTAGAGATCTTAGTGTATTGGCTCCATAGAATAACATAGGAACTGTAGAAGTGATATCAATGGAGAAGTTATCTATGCTTTATCACCTCTTTATCACCCCTAAGAGCATAACCCCCAAGGTGTTACAGATTATGCAGAAGCTGGAGACTGTGTGCGGTTGGTAATACGGACATGCAAAAAAGATTGCCTTTCATTCTTCTAAAGCCGGGGGAAGGGGGTGGGGTGAATATAAAATCTAACACTGTAATGGTCAGTAGAACAGCCTATTTTTACCTATTCGTACTGACACCTAAGGAGATTAGTTTTCCATTGTGTTTCATTCAAGTAGATCACAGTTGACACAAGTTCTATGAGGTATAAAACATGCCCAAGGGGTTTATGAATTGTCATGTCAAATATTATATTCTGATCTTGGCCTCTCTACAGAGTATCACATATTGAATTTTCTTTATGAAAAACAAAAGAAAAAACAAAAAAAAACCCACAAAACAAGACAAAACATCCTCCACAAATAATTGTTTTAACTTTTTGAGTTCCAGAGGGGTATCCAGTGTATTGTGTTGCAATGCAAGGAATACTCCTCTGGCACTCAAAGGGTTAATGCATTTCTTCTGTAAATACTAAAATACACGAAGGAAATGCGGTTCCTAATATATCTTTTCCTTTATTGCCAAAAGAACTGCATATTGTCTAATGTTTCTATAATACATTAGAGCTCTCTCCCAATAAGGACAGCACAATAAGGCTGATAGGAGAAATATACCATAGGAGACAAATGTTTCCATTTATTTAACCCCTTGAATGCCAGAGGAGTATGCAAAGCATTGCAGAGCAATGAGCTGCGTACCGCTCTGGCACTTTGAGAGTTGGAGGGGTGTGCAAGGAGTGTGCAAGGGCATGTTGAAAAGAAAGTGGGGGGATTCTGGCACAAACCAATTGCTGTACGAGTGGCAACTAAAATTCCCAAAACTTCCATTGATTTAAATGGGCATTTTAACCCATTGAATGATAGAGAGGGAGACCTCTCTAACAGTCAGTGGGTTAAAGTTCCCATGGGAATTTTTAGGTCTCCCCTATAGCTCAGTTGGTTTGCCCCAGAATTCCTCCACTTTTCTTTTGAACATATGGCCCAAAGAGTTAATCCCTTAATATCAGACAGGATTATAGAGCTGCATTACCATTCTGCAAATTCCAAAACAAATGCAATGTATAAATAATGAAATCCTTTTTGATTTCATTGCATTCTGAAAATATATGGCTAATGTCTACCAGTTGTAACGTTTGAGCAGAGCCATTTGCTACAACGGGAGTATGATGAATTGAACAGGCTGCTCTAACTATTTTCCTAAACCTCTGGATGATGACGAGGCCTTGAGCATTAGATGTTAGAAAGATCTCCAGTGCATCTATTTCATATGAAATCCCCTCTTGCACCAGTGGATTACATAGTTTGGATTATGTGTAATGCATATAGAAGACAAAGAATAGTTACTGTTTGGACCACCAGGTACGAAATACAACAGCTCCCATCATCCACAATAAGCTTTGTAATAGGCTAAAGTATCTTTATCCCAGAAGTCCTTGCTATTTGTTCTTTAACCCGTTGAGTGACAGAGGGGTGAGCAGCACATCGAGAAGCAATGCAATGCTTATCCTACTAGCACCCAAAGGGTTAATGCTTTCCATGTATCTGTCACCCTTTCTATTAAGTTGCAGTTCCCATACGTCCTTAATAGAACTCCTGAGTCCTGCAAATTTTAACTTTGTTCTATCCTATTATTATGAAAAATAATGAGAAACTAATGATTCGCAAGTAGAACACATAGCCCACAGGAGGTGCCCCATACCAGTCCCTTTGTGCAGGAGACAGTTCGAACATATACCTCAACTGGAGTGTGCTTCATGTGAGGACAGACTTAAAATGACACAAGCTTCCTGCATATGGAATTAACCCTTTGAGTCCCAGAGGGGTACACAACACTTTGTTTTATCCTTTGAGTGCCAGAGGGGTACTCAAAGTATTGTTCTGCAAAGTGATGTGTGTATCTGTGGCACTCAAGGGGTTAACAATGCATTGCATACCCCTCTGGCATTGAAAGGGTTATAGACCATGCCTGTTGAAAAACTCTGTATCATTCAAGCGATTAACAGCCCCAATTAAATAAATATGATTTTATTTGTCCTTAAAAGTGCAGATTGCCGTAGAATTGCTTCACTTTTGCTTTTGAGCAAATACCCTGAGATTTTTACACAGAATATTCCCATTATTAGTAAGGACTAAATAATAAAACCAAGTTAGCCCCACAAAGTGGAGATGACATTTAAAAACATCAACACATCTTTTATTTATGTTGACCACATGCACATGTTAATGTAGTAAAAGAGAATCAGTGATATAAAATAGTTCCAATTCACAGTTAAGCATCAGTAAGACTGTCAACTAATTAATACAGATCAGTGACATTGGCACCAATGTGCATTTGTAGTTTGTCATTTACCTATGCAGACTTTAGAGGTATTTATCCTTGCTTTGACTCAGCAGTACCTAGCGGTTATACACACTCTTGAGTGTTCTTGAGTCACCATCCTGAGTGTTCAGCAATGGTTCTTTAGTAAACTATGGATTACCGTATCTGTTCTTTAGCTCTAGGACATCATTGGGCTGTGTTAATTATCTGACAATCCTACTGTTGCTTAACTGTGAGTTGGCATTATTTTACTTCAAATCATTCTGATTCTCATATACACATAAAGGTATGTTCATGTGGTCAAGATTAATAACAGACAGATGCATTGATGAGTTTAAATAAGTTATCTCCACTTAGTGGGGCTAACTATGTTATGTTATTCAGTCTTTCCTAATGATGGGAATATACTATGTTTTTATTTGATACTAATAAAAGCTAAGACTTATGATTTTCACACTGAATTGCTCTTCATTTTAATTGTGTGTGTTCTGCATTTCTTTGGTAGATGGGCATGTAATCGTATGTCAATTAAATGCCCCCTTCTTTTTTTTCTTAATATATAAGACCTACAGTGTAATAATCACTTCATACCAATATTCATATCTTTTTTTATGACCCCATTTTGCTAGTCATAAAAGCTCTTTCCCTAGCATCATCTGCTGCTATGGATACATATACTGTGCAGCCTTCTTTAAAGCTGTGTAACTATATGAAAATTGAAAACCATGCAAAGTTATTTGATATATGTAATTGCTATTAATGTGTTCAAAATTACCTTCTAAGTAACAGCCACATAAATGGAAATTCACTATAGTCTGAAGAGGTTAGCCAATTTAAAGCACATCAACTTCGTAGATTTTCCTAATTAGATGACGGAAAATCAGGATTTTATTAAAGACACTGAGGCGAGTATTATGCAATAAGCTCCTTAATTTACTACTCAGTAGCAAGGGTTAACAGGGTGAATAAAGAAAAATTGAACATTGAAAACCCCACCCATTATAACAGGTAACCAATCATAACCATATAAGGACTATAAAGGTTAGAACAGGTGATTCCACTTCCTCTTTTCTTTGATGTGGTTGATAAGAAGATAAAGTCAGACTTTTTCAAACGGAATTTCAGAAGATCACGTCCAGAAGTATTCAACCATACAATCGCTTACCCTAACAAAATAAAATAATAGATAAAGGGAGGGTTAGTCACGGGGGATAAAACTCCTCCGTGTCTTTAATAAAATCCTGATTCTCCATCATCTAATTAGGAATATCTATGAATTTTAAGACAAGACACGGAGGCTCCTATTATGCAAGTTTAAAGCTGTGTAATTACATTAGAAATAAAAGTTTCTAAATGTGGATCCTCTGGACCAATTTGCTGCTTTGACAATGTCCTCAATTCTACCTCTGGATAATAGGGATTTTGATGCCATAGCTCTTCGAGAGGAATGGGCACCAAAATTATCAATATCAATGCCAATATCATAGATACACTTTTCGTATGCTTTCAAACAAAACCACACAAAGTTGGGGATTTTTAGGGAAACTCGGGTAGAAGATTTCTTTAGAAAGGAATTTAGTTCTCCTACAAATCCAAAAACCTACTCCGTCAGGTTCCTAAGATCTGTTAGATATGTCTAAAGAGTGAACATCAGAGACCTGTTGATATTAAATGAGACATAAAAGCATGGTAAGTTTGGCAGATAATTGTTTAAGAGAAAGGTTGTCATTAGAAGGCCAGGAGTCTACGAAAGATAATACCATATTGACATCCCAGAGATTAGAATATTTCGCAGAAGGTGGTCTGGAAAATGTTATGCCTTTCATGAGTTTACAAATAAGGGCATGTTGACCCACAGGAACTCTGTTGATATAGTTATGAGACTCCGAGATGGAAGATCTATAACAATTAATAGTCCTGTAGGCCTTGCCTTGTTGATAGCAGAATGCTAGAAAGTTAAGAATGAAATTTATATTGGAAGAAAAAGGATCCAGGTCCCTTTCCAAGCACCAACGTGTCCAGACCTTCCAGCATGCGTTATAGCATGTTCAAGTTCCTGGGGCCCAAGATTCGGAGATGAGGAATTGAGCCGATTGCAAAAAAGCCGTCAATAAGCCATTGATTCCCACAATCCGCCAGTCCAGAAGATGAAGTTGGTTTTGAAGTAAAAGGTTGTGTGGGTTCCCAGCCGGATCTAGTAATAACTGGGGATACGGTGTCAAGTACCGAGGAAAATCTGTGGACAATTCGAGAAGTGGAGGGAAGCACGGCTGAATTGTCCAGAACAGGGTGATCAGGACCAGAGTACTTTTTTGCTTCCTGACTTGAAGAATTACTCTGGGAACCATTGCGAAGGGGGGAAAAGCATAATTCCCTTCGTGGGCCAAGTCTGGAGATAAGCGTCCAGGGCTATTGCCTCTGGATCCGGTCTCCAGCTGAAAAATCTCGGAAGACGAGTGTTTAATCTGGAGGCAAAGCGGTCTAGATCTAAAGGACCCCAGATAATATTGAGTTTGTTGAAAATGAATCTGTGGAGTGTCCAATCACTCGCATCCGTAAGATATCTGGAATTCCAATCTGCTGTGTAATTGGAAAGACCCGGGAGATATTCAGTTTGTATTGAAATGCTTCTGTCCAGACAGAAGTGCCAGAGCTCTTTCGCCAGGATTGCTAAAGTTTTTGATGTTGTGCCGCCTAGATGGTTGATATATCTGACTGCAGATATATTGTCCATCTTTTAAAAAATACAGCAATTTGATGAGTCTTTTGTAAAGCTTTTGATGGCGAAAGATCCTGCTAGTAATTTCAAGCAGTTGATATGTAGGTCCTTCTCGTCGAGGGACCATTTCCCTCCTGTGGTAAGTTCCCCACAACGTGCTCCCCAACCTAGGTATCCGATTCTATGACTAGTTCTGGAGACATTCCAAAAATCACCCTCCCGTTCCATGCTTCCATATGTTGAAACCACCATAGAAGTTCTTCTCTCACGTCTAGTGACAGGGGGACCAGATCTGAATACTTGAGACCTCTCTGAAGGTGCAGAAATTTTTTGTCTTTGGAGACCCCGATAATGGAGGGGTGCTGGACAAATAGCTTGGATGGAAGCCAATAGAAATCCCACTATCCTCGCAATCATCCTGAGAGAAATAACATCCGCTTTTAAGATGGATTTGAATTCTCTAGGGATATTTTTTAATTTGTTGTGAGGTAAGCGAAGTGTAAAGTTCTGGGAGTCTACGGCAGATTCCAGAAACTCTAAGTGACGAGTAGGTTGGGTTAAGATTTTTTCCAGTTTATGATGAAGCCGAGATTTAAAAGGGTATTGATGGTAAGACTATGGTGTTTCATGAGAGTATTTTGATCTTGGGACATGATCAACATATCATCTAGATATATGATCATGTGAACTCCTCTGCTTCTCAGAAAGGAAACTACTGGTTTCATTATCTTTGTGAAGCACCATGGTGCTGAAGATAGGCCGAAGGGGAGACAAGTGACTGCCATATGATATCTTACCATATGAATTGGAGGAGAAGTTGTTGATGCTTTGTGATGGGAATTGTGAGATACGCGTCCTTTAGTTCTAGTTTTACCATCCAATCTGATGGCAGAAGAAGATCTCTGAAGCAATGGATGCCCTCTATCTTGAAATGCCTGTAGAGGACAAAGGCATTTAGTTCTCTCAGACTGATGACTGGACGTACTCCAGAGTCTTTTTTGTGAACCAGAAATATATTGCTTATGAAACCTGGTGTCTAGGAAGAAGTCTGAACAATAGCTCTTTTTTTCTGGAGTTCTAGAATTTCTAAATCCACCAACTGGAAATTTTCATTTGAGAATTGAATAGGATGTGGTAGTTTTGTCTGATAGGGTTCGGAAAAGAATTCTATGTGGTAACCCTGAACAGTTTGTAAAACCCATTGGTCTGAGGTGATTTGAGACCAGTTTTAGAAAAAATGGGTGAGTCTGCCGCTCACTTTTTTCTGGGGAAGAGGTTGAACAATACTTACCAGAGAAGGGTCTGGAACGAGAAAAATTCCTTGCAGGTCTGGCTTTCCAGGTTCTGCCTCAAGGTGGGTAGAATGGAGATGTTTGTTTGGTCTCATGGGAATAAGTTCCTTTCCAAGGGAAGAATGGGTCTTGAGGGTTCCTAAACTGGTTTCTGTAGGAACCGGAATTTTGGACTGGAAAGCGACCTCTACCTTTCCCGGCCCTGACAAAAACTCTGCTGTCAAATACTTTTTTTAATGATGTCTGTGCCTTGTCCAAGGCCATAAAGGTATTTACATATTTACCAAGAGTCTTAATGAAGGATTCTCCAAATAAGAGACCCTTGGCTTCGGGTCCCGCTTCCATGGCAGCCATTTCTGATGGATCAATCCGAAGTAAGACTGCTCTATGTCTTTCTGTAGACAGGGCGGTATTAACATTCCCTAATAAGCAGAATGTTCTCTGAACCCACCCCCGTAGGGTATCTAAATTAATTTGAGAATGACTGGAAGATGCTTCTTCTATGAGGTTAAATAATTTAGGCAGAGGACCCACCATATCTAGCAATTTATCCTGGCATTAGTTGAGAGACCTCTCAACACCCTATCTGGGGTCTCTTCCAAATTTCGCAATGAATTGCACCATTTGTGGATCCATGATGGGGGTATCACATATTTTAAGTATAGATGGTCTGGGGCATTCAGACCTAAGTTTATTCGTGGATTTATTATCCAGAGCTTTTCTCAGCCAGTGGTTGCTATATTTGGTTATGTGAGCCTTCGGGATCCACTTGGAGGATCTTGGGTGTTTTACTGATTTAGGATCAAATAAAGGTTTACCGCCATCATCCAAAATAATATCATCATCCAGGGAGACCTCAGTATCTAAATTAAAGTCAGACTCCACAGGATCGTAAGTACTATCGTTTAATGATGAAGATGATGAAGATGTGGATGAGTCCAGACAGAAAGAATCAGGTTTAGACCTGTTCTTATTTTTCAGACTCAGTAAGCCATCCTCCTGAGTAGAGGTTCTGGAACGTGGGTGTGAACCACGTAATATATTAGTAGGTTTGTCAACCTTTTCATGGTGAGACCTGGTAGGTTCTCTTTCGGAGGAACAATGTTTTACCTCACATTTCCTTTTACCCCCTACAACCTCATCATTGAATATTTCTGGAGATGAATCTGAGAGATGTATATTTTTTGAAGATGAAGGGTTAATATTTGAACAAGACCTCTTTATTTTCTTATTCTGAAGAGCATTAGCCGAAGATTTAGTTAAGGTCTCGGTCATCTGCGTCATACAGGTGGACATAGCTGATGAGTTAGACTTATGGACTGACTGGTCTACCATATCTTGAATATTAATTTCATTGTTTTTTGAGGTAATTGTTATCGCTTCTTGTGAACCAGAATTAATTGAAGCATTATCTTCAATTAAGAAATGTGGGGGAATTTTGTTAGTTTTTAGAGGGGTACAAGGAGATACTAACGTTTTGTGTGACATAATGCCCCAGCACCTGGAATACCAAATAGAGTCATATATTTTGTAAAAAAAAAAAAAAAAAAAAAAAAATTATATATATATATATATATATATATATATATATATATATATATATATATATATATATATATATATATATATAATAATTAATTTCTGGTCAGTGTTATACCAGGAACTGAACTCAGGAAGGCTGACATCTAAACCTATGTTCTAGCCACAATGCTATGTAGTATAGTTCAGTGTAACATGAACTATAAGCATAAAGTTGGTCAAGAGCAGTATAAGAAAGATTTTTTTTTTTTGTGAAGGAAAGGATAATTCACCACAGTGATTTATATAATGCAGGAGCACTGAAATCTGAGTTTGAACTGTCTTATAGGCAACCAGCAAATGGTGCCGGCACCTGAGGTAGCTCGTGCATGTGCAGAACGGCTTGGAGCGATGGCGCACAAAACAAAGATGACCGCTGCGATTATGATTCAGTGCATGTATCTATTAACGGTAAGAACAGCGTTAATGGAGGATGTTGAGCGGCTAAACCAGGAAACGTAAGTAAGGGAGAAATTAAGGTAGGGTAGAGTTGTTGCTAAAGCAAAGGAGTATAAAGGAAAACTGTGAATTTGAATAGGTAAACAAAAAGATAAAGAGAATGTTATGATAAGAAAAAAAATTGAGAGATAACATGGAATACAGACTCTGAGGGAGAGAGAAGTATATGAATATATTACAACAGCAAGGCTGAATGAATCTAGAAACAGACACATAAAGAGCAATAGGGAAACAAAAGAAAAATAATAATTTTGTTTTTTGTATGGAGTACAGTAATAACACAAGTAATGTGGATAGACAGTACATGGTATACAATATAAAGTAATACTTATCTATAGCTGAGCAGCAAAGAAAAGAGGAAGTCGAATCACCTGTTCTAACCTTTATAGTCCTTATATGGTTATAATTGGTTACCTGTTATAATTATTGGGGTTTTCAATGTTCAGTTTTTCTTTATTTAAACTGTTAACCCTTGCTGCTGAGTAGTAAAGTAAGGAGCTTATTGCATAATAGGACCCTCCGTGTCTTGCCTTAAAATTCATGCTTAGTAAGAAAATGAGGCTCTGCCATATTATCATACCCAGGAACTTTGTCCTCTTGAATCCCCGGGGAAGAATCATGTGCTATGACCAGGGGGATCTAAATGACCCGGTTCACATTGTAAAGGGGGAAAGGCTTAATCAGGTAGGTTGGCTTCTGTCCACTGAGATCCAGTAATTATCTTTAAAAACTTTAGTCTCTGGGGTAGGCGGGAGAGTTCCCAGGTATGCATATTATAAGTGCACTGAAATAAAGAGGGGGTGGGGCAAACCGACTGCACCATATGAACATAGGAAGAAATTAAAACTCCCTATGATTTGAATTGGACTCTAGTCACTCTTAAAGGGAAGTAATACTTAATATGTAAAAAAAATATATGTATTGTAGTGTTTATCCTCCTGAGTAAAAAAAGGATACGCTCATTGCTGAAAGATGTTTTATTCAAAAGGTATTACAGCTCATATTTGAATTTTTTAGGTGCAATATCACAGTGGCCTGAAATTGTACACTGGTGCTGTTGCTACACCATCCTATGTACAGCTCTAGTTAAGTATTACTATCCCTTTAACCCCCTGAAAGCTAGAATTCTCCAAAGCATTGTGAAGCAATACATTGGAGATCTCTAGCATTCAAAGGGTATAAAATCCCCTTCCTAAAGGGTTAAAAACACCCATTTATGGTGCAGTTGATTTGTAACACAATTGCTCCTCTTTGTTTTGGTGGACCTTAGTCATCAATCAAATGAGGTACAATTCTGGAGCAAACCAATTGTACCATGGGGCTGAAATGAAATGTTTGTAAATTCCCACTGATTTAAAGCAGACCTTTAACTTCTTCCCTGCTAGCAAGGTATCTAACAAACGGTGGAGGAATACATTACAGACCCCTCTGGCATTCTACAGGATAAAAGCCCATTTAAATCAATGGACTCTTGATTTTCTTCATAAAGGGCAGAGGGTGCCCCGGGCTTCCACCACTCTTACTTAGTACATCTGTCTCGCAGTTGTCAGATTATCAGCACTATTTCAGAAAAGATAGTTGATTCAAATTACTAATTGAAGCTGATGTACACTGTAAGAATGGAATAATCCTAGGACAAACCAAATGCACCATAAAACACAAATAATTCCCAATTGTCTTAATGATTTTAATGGGGCTATTAACCCCTTGAATGCTGGAGAGGTCTCAAATCCATTGTTTCACAATGTGTTACAGACCGCTGTAACATTCATAACAGCCCCATTTACAGTAAATCAATTTCCCCTCTGGTACAAACAGTTTGTTTGCCCCATATTTGTTTCATTACTTTTTAATACATAAACCTTAATGCATTTGGATTACTCAGCTTTATAAAATGCCCTGGTAATGCTATAACGGGTGTATTATACATGCTAGTTTTAAAGCCTGTGTACACGGGCCAACACTGGCGGCGCTGTAGTCATGCTCAGTACTGACTACCTGCGTCGCGGCTGATACGGAGCGGGGCGCTCTGAATTCAGACCATAGTCCTCTCAACGCACCTTCGTGTGCAGAGAGGACTACGATCTGAATTTGGTGCGCCCCACTCGTATCAGCTGTGGTGCAGGGAGTGTGTACTGAGCACGACTGCAGCGCACACAGCTGTCTCTACTGCACATGATGGCTTCTGACAAACATCCTTAGCGAATTATAATATAGGATATAGACAGATAGATAGATAGATAGATAGATAGATAGATAGAGTTGTGGGAAAAAGAAAGTACTCCCTCTTTGAATTCTATGGTTTTATGTACCGGGACGTAACAAATAATAGTAAGTAAATACAACCTCAGATTAACAACAACACCCTTACTGCTTTCATAGGAATTAAGATGCTAAGTGGCAGACAGGTGCTGCTAATCAAATGCCCTTGATTAACTGATCATCAGCAAGTGTGACCACCAAAAGCAGAAGTTTTAGCAGTTTGCTGGTCTGGAGCATTCAGGTGTGTGTTAACACAATGACATGGAGGAAAGACATCAGCAATGATCTTAGAGAAGTAATTGTTGCTGCCCATCAATCTGGGAAGGGTTATAAGGCCATTTCCAAACAATTTAAAGTACATCATTCTAGAGTGAGAAAGATTGTACAAAAGTGGAAAACATTCAAGGCAGTTGCCAATCTTCCCTGGAGTGGATGTCCCAGCAAAGTCACCCCAAGGTCAGAATGTATAATGCTCAGAGAAATTGCAAAAAACCTAAGGCTTACATCTCAAACTCTACAGGCCTCAGTTAGCATGTTAACTATTAAAGCTCATGACAGTACAATTAGTAAAAGACTGAGCAAGTATGGTTTGTTTGGAAGGGTAGCCTTTTCTTGTTAAAAAGAACATGGCAGTACGGCTTAGGTTTGCAAAGTTGCATCTGAACAAACCACAAGACTTCTGGAACAATGTCCTTTGGACAGACAAGACCAAAGTGGAGGTGTTTGACTGTAATGCACAGCCCCACCTTTAGCGAAAACCAAACACAGCATATCAACTGTCAAGCACGGTGGTGGACGGGTGATGATTTGGGCTTGTTTTGCAGCCACAGGACCTGGGAACCTTGCAGTCATTGAGTCGACCATGAACTCCTCTGTATACCAAAGTATTCTAGAGTCAAATGTGAGGCCATCTGTCCAACAGCTAAAGCTGGCCGGAATTGGGTCATGCAACAGGACAATGATCCCAAGCACACCAGCAAATCTACAACAGTTGGCTTACTCTTAACGCTTTGATTGCCAGAGGGGTACACAAGGCATTGCAGAGCAATACGTTGTGTACCTCTCTGGCACTCAAATGGTTACTTGCTTTATTCTTAGTAAACCAACCTCTCTATATAGCAAAGAAAAAGCACTAGTGAAATCAATGGTATTTTTTCTTTGACAAAATGGTGTCCTAAGGCTCATAATTCATTAAGCTCGCCATCACAGCAAATGTGTGAAATGATTGGGGTGAGGAGGAAACAATAAGAAATTCCTCCTGAGTCTTCTTTGTATTGATTATCTTAATCCTTTGAATGCTATTTATCTCATTAAAATCCAGGGGTTACATGTTTTAGAGTATTCAAAACTCTTTAAAAGAACAGTAACATTTAAACATGAACTAGGGTTATATACACTTAAATACCCTACTGTGATCTGTAATAATTATCAATTATTTTCTGAGGATTAACCCTTTTAGTGCCAGAGGTATCCAAAGAATAACATTGCAATGTGTTGGATACCACTCTGGCATTCAAGGGGTGTTATGCACTAAGGTGTGATAAAGAGGTGACAATGTGGAGATGACTTCTCCAGTGATATCACTTCTCCTGCTCCTATGTTATTCTATAAAGATAATACACTAAGATCTCCAACACTGGAGAAATCTCAGTGCATAGGCTCCATAGAATAACATAGGAACTGGAGAAGTGTTATCACTGGAGATGTCATCTCCGCTTTATTTCCACTTTATCACCTCTTTATCACAACTTAGTGCATCTCCCCCAAAGAGTTAAATCAAGCTCTGAGGAAGCAGTCATTTCTGCCTTTTCCAGGACCCCAAGATAATAGTCCCACAGAGCTCTTAATATCAGAGAGAAAAAAATGGGAAAAAGATAAAGTGTTAAAAGATTACCCGTGTAAAGTTATATTGTTGGTATCAAGTACGTGCTTCTGCTCACATTGAGCAATATTCGAGTGAGAGTCCTGGTGAGGGGAATCCCACAGATGGGTGTCTAGACTGTGGGTGATACCTTGAATGCTGATACCTGATATGGTGTAATATCTGATAGTGTAAAGGTGACAGTGGGGTTAATCCACAGATAGACACTGTGAGAGTTCTCCAGCTGATCTTCAGGACGTTTCCTTGACTTGCTCACTGTGGACAGAGGGATGCTGGGTACTGATAGGTTTTAATAGATCACGATGTGTGATTATTTTTAATAAAGGATTGTTTTATACTTGTATTTAAATTCTCCATTCTGTGTTATTAACCATTGTAGCGCTCCTATATGTTTGAGACAATTACACATATATGCTCTTGGAATAGGACTGTTTACTCAAGTATAGAATTATATTTTAACCCCTTAAGGATCACTGACGTGCTTGGACTGTCACAGCTGCCCTACATTTAAGGACTCATAACTCTCCTGGCACTTAATGCAATTCAGGACCCCTGATTCCAAAGGCAAAAAAACCCTGTGATCCTTAACTGCCGGCCGCACCTCCACTCAATAAAGGGTTAAGGATGTCAGATATGAATAATTCATGTGTACAAATGCCAGCTGTAAGTAAATGATATTTAAGGTTATATCAGTCAGGCATATGGTATATCACTTCAATTTCCTTGCAATCACACAGTAGGTCTAATGTACAAAAGAAAAGGGGAGAGGTTCTGAGACACAAATGATGTGACCTAGGGGAGAAATAAACATTCCCACTGATTTAAACCTTTGGTTGCCAGAGGGACATGCAAAGCATTGCTCAGCACAAATGACTGCATTCCCGGCCCTATTTAACATTATAGTTATTACACTGAAAGTATAGAGCTCTCAAAAGAATGATTTTGTTTCAAGGATGTTTATCAAATCAGCTTTGGCTGCTTAACAAATATCCCCTATTGTTTCCAGTAAAAGAAAATTGTCAGTACCACTGAAGTGTTCGCAATCTTTTGTTATGTATTGAGCTGCATTTTGCACCTTAGTGATAAATCAGTCCACAGCCAGACTTATGGCTGCAGACTGATCTTTTCCTGTGGTGAGACAGCAGGTTCAGATAGCTCCCTGTTATGTGATGAGTGATAAAAAAGACCTTTCCAAATCTAGTAAATTATTAATAAATGGGACCAATCCTGTCACTAAAATGTAATCTTATATTATAATAACTTTTGTGTATCTTCTACTGCATAGTTAGGAAAGAACGGGCATATACATATATTTGTTCATGATGTACTCATGGGTCGTTACAAGTGTTTAGCATACTCACTGCCAGCTATTAAGATAGCAGTACATTAGTGGATTTTGGATTTTACCAATACCGAGTTGTATTAATTTTGGAGAGGGGGCAGCTCTTAGTTGAGAGTGAATACAGCACAATATTCTCCATGTGTGTGTTGGGCCACTTGAATGTTTTCAGCTTATTTTAATTTGAGCAGCCAACTTGAATTTTTTCCATTATTTCAATAAACAATACTATAGGACCATTTAGGTGCCCACCTTTTGTTTGATTATAAGTCTTATTATTCTGGAGCAAACCATCATAGCCATATAAGGGCAATAGACATCCCCATTCTTTTAATATGGGTCTTTTAATCTCTTTAATGCTAGCGACGTCTTCTCAAGCAATGCTCTAGAGTCATCTCTGACATTCAAGAGGCTTGAATACCCTTTTAAATCAATGGGATTTGTGAAATAATTATATTCAACCCTATGGTACAGTTGATTTACCAAAGAATGACACCTTTTTAACTTGATGAATTAAGCATAATAAAAACGCTAGCTTCAGTAACGTCAGTTCCCATTCCTTTGACTTCTTAAGTCCATACCAGCAGAAGCAGCTTGAAGTGTTTTATGTGTGGATTGTGGTTGTTAATTATTACTCTCACCAAGGCTGGCACGAAGGGCTTTCATGCTAATAATACTTTGGATGCTGGGAATTTATTCATGTACTGACCCTGTGGAGAAAAGCAACTCTTTCATCTCAGCAGCAACACCTAACAAGAAGTGACCTTCATATAACCTCTGTGACTTGGCTTTTCGATATATGATAATTACAGTATTACTGAAGATATGAACAGTATTCTGAGCTCTATATTATTTCTTAATCCAAAAGGATTTAACCAAATTAAGGGCAAACACAACTCACTTATGATTAAAACCCTGAATGCTAGAGAGATATCTCCAACATATTGCAAATCAATACGATGAAGACATCTCTGGAACCTAGGGAATTTTCATGAATACAGAGGCTGCCATACTAAGAGGAAATTGAGTAATTCTAGGGCAAAATAACTGCATTTTTGGGGACAAATAGAAATTCCTATTGTTTCAAATGGGGCATTTAACCCCTTGAATATTAGACATATCTACATTGCTTGGTCTCAAATTCAAATCAATGTGAATTTTGAGAATTTTGTTGTCCCCTCTGCTGTTACTTTGCCACAAAACTATTCCTGGAAGAAACCTCTAAGGGGAGATAAATGTCAGAAAAAAATTCCAGTGTGATAAACCTCCCACCCATGTTAATCTAGAAGCCTCTTTTAACCTTTTAAGTGCCGGACGGGTATACAATGCATTGGCTTTGTAATGCTTTTCTTACCTGTCTGGCACTCAAAGTGTCAGAGGGGTATTCAACACATGGTGAAGCAGTGAGTTCTATACCCATCTGGTAATCTAAGGGTTAAAGACTGTGAGTACGTAGCCCTTGACTGTTTTAAGCTTTACATGCCTGGTGTACATCTTGGTACTGACTTACCCTGATCTCTTCATTGCCCTCCCCTTGGTGCAAGTGCTGTTAAGGGGATATTTTTTGGGTACCTATCCTAGTGAATTAGTGTTAGACAGGTGATCTATGAAGAAGAAATGGATCAATTATGTGGTGAACCAGCTGCATCATAGTGGTTCAAACGAAATATGTCAATGAGTTAACCCCTTGAATTCTAGAGAGATCTCCAGCTCAATGTGATGTAGTGCATTGGCGACTTCACATTCAAGGGGTTAAAAAGTCCTATTTAAACCAATGGTGTCTGAATAATTTTTTGTCTCCCTCTGGTGCAGCTGCTCTCTTCCAGAATTGCTCAATTTCCTTTTTTTTCTTTTTTTTAATCAGCCACTTAATATTTATGGAATACATCGTTTATTAGTATCCCTTAAAAAGTGTATATATTGCGTCCCAAGGAAAATGTGAAAATCCAATATGACATGATCAATCAATAAACAGTGTAGAGAGATGAGCAGTGGGAGGCTGTCATTAGGGATTAAATAGCTAAATACAGTAATTCATTTGAGCACACATTACAGATGACTACAAAATCAGTTTCTATTAATGTGTTATTAACCCTTTGAGTGCCAGAGGGGTAATGCAACTGCATTGTGTACCACTTTGGCATTCAAAGGATAATTGTATTTATTTCATTATAAATCATCTATAAAATGACTTGTTGCCACAGTAAGATATTCTTCTTGATGTCATTTAACTTTTTTTAAATTATCTTTTTCTGTTATTTTGTGTGTGTGTTTTATTGATAATCTGTATACAATGGTTTATATTGCTTAGTATCACATTTTTGCAAGCTACAGCTCAAAGCTGTAAACATTTTCAGGAACGGTGTCCAATATACAGTATAAGCAGCTGTAAAATACCTCTATCTACTGAGAAGAAATAAGAGAGAATGCACAATGGGAATCAGCTGTCAGTAGAATGTAGGTGCTGGACATAGGATTTTATCCTCAAACATTTGGGGCCTTTTACTGAAAATAATCCAGCTGAGGATTCCCATTGTTTTAAATTATGCTTTTTAACTCCTTGAATTCTAGAGAGGTTTTTAAAACTTTGCTTTAATGGGGATTAAAAGCCCCATTTAACACAACAGGAATTAAAATTTATCCTCTATGGTTCCATTGTCATGCCCAAGGATTTAACCGTTTTTAGTTCCTGCATAAGGACCATAGTAACCGTTGGAGTTTTACCAGTTTTGGGGGGATTCATCAAGCTGTGAATGACCCTGGGGATTTCCTTGGGCATTAGCCCATCTCCTATTCATAAATTACTGGATTATATGTAGGTATTGCTTATTCATCAATTAACAATGGCCATATAGACCAGCAAACTCAATCCACCAGCTCTCAAGCTGGTAGATTCCATGGTAGGCAATGGGGGCGAATACACATACATACTATGTATGTTTATGTGTGTATCTTTCCATATTGGAGCTAATTAAGTCAGGTTTTCATCATATTTCCCTATTTCGCATAAGAAATTCAGGGAAATAAAACTGATCATTGATGAATTGAATAATCAAATATATCCATTAATGACTGTGGTGACATTCTTGTGAAAAGCAGCTTATCTCAGCAGTTGTTTTTCCCACACCTTGATGAATTATGAAGCTCAACTGTCCCATAGGAGTGCCACCTAATTGCTACTTATCCAGTCTACTCATGAAACATGCTCCTACTCTGTACAATATGATGACATTTCTATGAGATATTCCTGAATTTCCATTGTCAAATGACTTATTAATAATGATATTTCCTGGTTATTTTTTATGTTTATTGTGTCCTTGAGAATGCCCCCTTAAACTCTGACAGTTCTGTTTTTTCAGTGTTGCTATAATGAAGACAGCTTTATATATCTATATCTATCTATCTATCTATCTATCTATCTATCTATCTATCTATCTATCTATCTATATATATATATATATATATATACTAGTGTAAAAGCCCGTGTACACGGGCTTAGGTCTGGGTGATGTTAACCCTTTGAGTGCCAGAGGGGTATGCAGCGCATTGCTTTGCAATGCTTTGTGTACCCCTCTGGCACTCAAAGGGTTAACAGGCCGGTCCAGCTTTGTGTACTGCCGCCGCCTCACTGGCAGCGCACGCGGTGCAGTCATGCGCCGTAGAGACTGCCCAAATGCACAGAATGCTCCCAGTGATCTCTGCCGTGCATGACTGCATCGTACATACACGGGCAGATTCGAAGCAGGGAGCTCCGGATGGCTCACAGCCTGTCTGCGCTCCCAGCTCTGGGGCAGCAGCGGAGGCGCTGGGTGACAGTTTGCTCTGGATCAGCCCGTTCTGTGAGTCCCCACTGTGCATGTAATGTTACGCACACAGTGAGCGACGCATTGTAGGACTTTATGTTATACGAGGATATATATATATATATATATATATATATGTACTGTCTATGTGCTGGTTTTACTTTTATTGAGACTCTGGGGTCTTATGCAGGAAACTGGAGCAAACCATCTGCATCATAGGGGGATATGTACAAATCCACACATTTCCAGTGATGTAAATGGTGTTTTTAATGGCTTGAATGCAAGAAAGACATCCAATATATTGCAAGCAATGCATTTAAGACATTAGTATTCAAGGGGTTAAATGTTCCATTTAAATCAATGGGAATATTGTGTCCCCTACTGTGCAGTTTGTTTGCCTCAGAAATGTTCTAATTCTTCTTAGTAAATCAATGTTTAGAATCTGCAAACTACTTTTACAGAACAGTCACAGCAAGCATGGGACTGGCTAACACAAGAAAAAGTGTTAAAACAATTGAATGGTGTCAAGGTAGACAAAGCTCCGGGGCCAGATGGTATACACCCACGGGTACTTAAAGAGCTAAGCCAGACCCTGGCCAGACCGATATATCTGATTTTCAGGGATTCTTTTATTTCTGGTATGGTGCCCATGGATTGGCGTAAAGCAGATGTGGTGCCCATATTTAAAAAGGGATCAAAGTCCCAGCCAGGAAATTACAGACCCGTAAGCTTGACATCTGTGGTAGGGAAGCTGTTTGAAAGGTTGCTAAGGGAATATATTCAAGAATTCTGCTGGAACAGGAATATCATTAGCAATAGCCAACATGGCTTTGTGAAAGATAGGTCTTGTCAAACGAACTTGATCGCATTTTATGAAAAAGTAAGTAATAATATAGATGAGGGAGCGGCAGTTGACGTGATCTATTTAGACTTTGCCAAGGCATTTGATACAGTTCCACACAAGAGGTTACTGTACAAATTGAATGAAATAGGACTAGGGGAAAATGTTTGTGATTGGATTGGAAATTGGCTGAAAGATAGAATGCAAAGAGTGGTAGTAAATGGCAAGTTCTCCAGTTGGATAAACGTGATAAGTGGAGTGCCTCAGGGATCTGTCCTGGGTCCTCTTCTTTTTAATTTGTTTATTAATGACCTCCCAGAGGGCATAGGAAGCCATGTATCAGTGTTTGCCGATGACACAAAATTAAGTAAGGTAATAAAGTCTGAACTGGATGTGTCTTCATTACAAGAGGACTTGGACAAATTGAGTAACTGGGCAGGCAAATGGCAAATGAGATTCAATATAGACAAGTGTAAAGTTATGCATTTTGGGTATAATAATAAAAATGCAACATATAGTTTAAATGGTGTTTCTCTGGGGAAATCTACTAATGAAAAGGATTTAGGAGTAATGGTAGACAATAGACTTTGCAGTAGCATGCAGTGCCAGCTGGCAGCTGCAAAAGCCAATAAGATATTGGCATGTATTAAAAGGGGTATTGACTCAAGGGAGGAAGATATAATTATGCCTCTTTACAGGTCCATGATAAGACCCCACCTAGAATATGCTGTTCAATTCTGGGCGCCCTTTCTGAAGAAGGACATTATGGAACTAGAGAGAGTGCAGAGGAGGGCTACAAAACTAGTAAGGGGAATGGAATGTTTTAGTTATGAAGAGAGGCTAAAAAAGTTAAACTTGTACACACTAGAGAAACGGCGTCTTAGAGGGGATATGATAACACTATATAAATATGTTCAAGGCCCATATAAAGGGCTTTCAAAAGACCTGTTCATTAACAGAACAGTACACAGGACAAGGGGCCACCCGCTTAGACTTGAGGAAAGGAGATTTAGTCTACAACAGCGGAAGGGTTTCTTTACAGTAAGGACAATAAAGGTATGGAATGCACTTCCGGAGGAGGTGGTGCTATCAAATACATTAGATGCCTTTAAAAGGGGCCTGGATACTTATTTAAAAGAGCATAATATAGAGGGCTATGCACGTTAGTATTGGGTTTAATATTTAGTTAGGGCTTGTTGATCCAGGGAGAAATCTGATTGCCATTTGGAGTCAGATGCCTTCTTTTGGGTCAGCGATGGTAAACAGGAATAGGAAAAGGGTTGAACTGGATGGACGCAAGTCTTTTTTCAACCTAAATTACTATGTAACTATGTAAAGTTTTGTTTTGTTTTCTTTGTCATTTAAGATTTATTTGAGTTGTCTCTTTTTCTCTTGAAAAATATGCCTCATGATTATTTTTTTCTTGAGAACTCAGAAACCCTAAGTGGTTAAAATCTCAATTTCAATCAAAAGGGATTTGTATTTCCCATCTATGGTGCAGCAGTTGATATGCTCCAGAATGGCACCTTTTTAGTTTCCTGTTTAAAGATCCCTGGGATTTTACCACTATGACAGATTAAATTATTGCTGTTTTAACTTCACAGTTCAACCCTGCATCTGAGTTTCAGAACTCTCAACCTTACTTTATCTTTATAGGTTTCTTAGAAATAAACAGCATATTGCTGGAACTATGCTGTCCTTCTATACATTGAGACCCAGTGACATCCGGTGGTTTGCTTAACCCCTTAACGACCAGCGGTCGCGGTGGTTATTGGTCCTTTAAGGAACAGATAGAGAATTTCGGCGTGCCGCCCCACGTGACTGATCACGTGGTGCGGCACGCCGGACTGAAAGAGATCGCTTCGGTCTTGGAGTGATCAAATTCAGTCCCCGGTATTACTCACCGCGCTCCTGCAGGAGCGTGGTGAGTAATAGTACGTGACGTACCAGGACCGTCACTGGTCCTTAAGTGCCGGACCAGCGTGACGGTCCGGGTACGTCACTGGACTCTAAGGGGTTAATGAGTAAAAGTACTCTAGCTGCACTCTCATTTGTGTCAGTGACATAAATGGGCCTTGTGAAGAAACATGCAGCAAACACTGAGCAGCTCTGGACAAGCAAACTGCACCATAAGGGACAAATAAAATTGGGGCTTTTATCCCCTTGAAAGCTAAAGTGTTTTCTAGTACACTGATTCTCAGTGCATTGCAGACCTCTGTTATATTCTAAAAGTCCCATTTAAATCAGTAGGAATGTTTTACACTTTGATTTGTCCCAGATTGCACAGTTGGTTTGACACCAAATTGTTCCACTTCTGGTCCAAGTCATAGGTTATCAGTGCTATAAGAGTGGTATTAAGGAGTAATTATCATCTTCACTAAATCTTCTCATACAGTAAAAAGCCTGATGCTGCATTGTGAACTCCTAAAACAACTCCTGTCAGCTGTTTGGTGTTCGGCCGAAAAAACTTCCCCACCTGATTGGCAGCAGGTTGGAACACAACCTTGAGCAACTCTCAACCACAGACTTCTTGGGTTGTGCATACAGACTATCTGAGTCATACTTTCAGTCTTGCAGTTCAGTATTTTTTTGTGGGACCAAAGAAAAGGCCTCAGGAATAATTTTTAGACTCTAGTTCTGTACCCCCTCTGGTCTGAGGGAGCTTGCATTGCAGCCCCAGCTTCACCAGCAGAGGGCCAGATCTGCCAACTGGGCATGTGATATTTGCCCTTTAAGAGGTAATGCTCATAGAAATTGTACTCATTAAAACACTAATGTTTCTATATAAAAGTACAAGCTCTCCATTAAAAAACATTTAAATAAGTGCAGCTCATGTACTGTGACCTTTCTTATTGAAATGAAGAACATTACAACAAAGGGGAAGAGATCTAGGTGGCTTTCAGATAAGTACATTAAGATTGCTATCAAACAACGAAGAACAAAAGCGAAGAGCTCTTTAAAGAAGAAAGTTCCAGTGACAAGCAAGATGAGAGAAGGAGACATTTCTCAGTTTACAACGTCAGGAGATGGAAACATACAACAGAAAAGAAAAGACTAGATATATTTAAGAAAATCAAACAGATAACTGGGAAGTTCACCCCTGGAATTTCAGTGATTAAGGATACGTTTGGGGAAGATATCATAGAACAGGAGGAATTAAAAAGAAGGTGACAGGAGTAAACAAAGGAGCTTTACAGACAGGATGACAATGTGTCCATCTATTTTGAAGAGCAAGAATTAGAGAAAGAACCACTTCCATTAGCGTGTGAAGTTTGCTGGGCTCTGGTACAACTGCCAATCAGGAAGGCTGCAGGAACAGATGACATACCAATTGAGCAAATCAGGGGTATATGAGGTCATCAAAGTGCTAACTCACATATTCCAGCAGATTTGGATGCAATACACCTGAGGAATGGAAAAGAAATCTATGTTTGCGCCCATACCAAAGAAGGGAGATGTTAAGGAGTATGCAAGCCAAAGGACAATCACACTAACACCACATGCAAGCAAAGTACTTTTGAAAATACTGCAAAAGAAATGAGAACCTTACACACAGCAAGAAATGCTACAAGAATAGGCGGGGTTTATGAAACAAAGAGGAACAATATTGTGATTATCTCTTCTCCATCCACTTTTGTAAACCCTGGATATGCTTTAGCTTGGGAAAGGGAAATAGAGGATACGCTCCCTGCTGAAGCATGGAATAGTATTTGATCGCTAGCTGCTAGCTCCTCAGTTTCAGCAAAATCTCTTGAATCTCATTATAAATTAATTTCCAGATGGTACTTCACAACATCCCTGTTACACGGTATGTCACCTGAAATCAGCCCTCTCTGTTGGCAGTGCGCTAGAGGCATAGGCTCACCTCTTCATATATGGTGGACATGTATAAAGATCCAACCACTCTGGAATGATTGTTTGAGAGAGATTGATAATCTACTGCATATATCTCTTAAAAAAGATCATTGGCAAACCCTTTTTCTTTTTTTTTTGTAAATCACATTTTATTGGTTTTTGATAAAGTGAGAACAGGAAGAACAAATCAGAGGAAGGGACAACAAGGGGACACAGGTAAGAAAGGAAGGGGGATAAAAAAAAGAACAATTGTGAGGGACAGCACATTACAGCAAAATAAAAATAACAGGTCATCAATCTCATGAACACAAGGCATATACATGTAACCCAAAGGAGTAAGCAATGTGACATGTAATTAGGGCAGTCGTGAGCATAATACATCATGAAGCATAAGCAAAAAAACCAGGAGAGGAAGAATGGGAGAGAGAAAAAAAGGGGGGGAGGGGAGGAGGTGAAAGGGGCATAAGAATGAAATGGAAGGCGAGCAAGAACTAGCCAGCTACGAGGGGTCCTCCAAGAACTGCATCCACGCGATCCAGGTACCCAGGACCGGTCTGCCTGCTTGTCAAAGTGAAGGACAAGTTCCTTCATACAACAAGCAGTCTCCACCCGCAAGATCAATTCCCGGATAGTAGGAGGTGAGGGTTTGCCCCAATGTAAAGGAATAAGCACTTTAGCTTCATTTAGTAAATGCTTAATTAACGACTTCTTGTATTGTGAGATGGGGACAGTGGTGTGATGTAACAAAAGGGAGGCAGGGAGAAAGGGAGAAGGAGAGTCAGTAAACTTCTGTAAAACTGAATGAATTTGCAAACAGAAGGGAAAAACAAGGGGGCAGTCCCACCAGATGTGGAGCAGAGTACCAGGGGCAACCTTACATCTCCAGCACATCTCAGACACATCAGCAGAAAAGCGGTGCAACACCTCTGGCGTCCGATACCAATGGGTGAGTAGCTTATACAACATCTCTTAAAGAGCACTTATGCATCAAAAGGAAGATCTTCTCCCATTGAGCCTCACTTAGGGAAATCTGAAGGGCAGACTCCCATTTCCCCACAAAAACCGGTAGGGAGGAGTTTGCCTGAACACGAAGCATATGGCACAAAAAGCAGATGCCGTGGCAAGGCATTGCAGCACCACGACATAAACCTTCAAAAAGAGTGATGGGCCACAGAGGCAGAGAATGAAAAAAATAACCCAACTGGGTATAGTGGAAATGGTCGAGAGGTGTCAGAGGGCGGTGAGGCAAGAGGTCTAAAATAAGCTTAATCACAGCTTCTGGAGTCAATAAATCCGCCAAAACCGTGGGGCCATCCAAGGAGGTGTTCAGGAAATCACCAGGGCTCTGCCACGGAAGAAAGTCTGGGTTATGGCACAAAGGCGTCAAATGTGATGGGTATGAGGTAAGGCGATATTGTATTGAGGCTACAATAAAGACAGAAACCATATCGGATGTCAAAGGGTGATCAGCAGAAAGCCTTCTAGCGTGGTGTGGTTTCAGCCAGGGAAGTAAATGCAGTGGGATACTGAGTCCCGCTGCCTCTACAGCAATCCAAGCTTTATGCAGAGGTTGAAAAGTCCACTCCAGAAGGCGGAGTAAGTGACCGGCTTGATAATACAGCTTGGGGCAAGGTAGCACCAGGCCTCCCCATAATTTGGATCGCATCAAGGTGTCAAACTGGAGTCTGGACTTCCTCCCAGCCCAAACAAACTCCAGCAACATCGTACGGAAAGAAGTAAGAAAGGCCGGTGTTTAATAGGAAGCGTCTGTAACAGGTAGAGAAAGCGCGGAAGAACGTTCATCTTCAGCGTATTAACACTCCCTCCCCATCCAAGAAACGTGTAAAGGTGCCCAGTTTGCGAAATTCCTCCACAAGACCTCCAAAAATGGATGAAAATTACTGTGGTAAAGCTGCAAAGGATCCCCTGTTAGCCAAATCCCCAAACACAAGAGCCCCCCTCTCTGCACCACTTGAAGGGGAACAACGCAGACAAGTGAGTCACCTCACTCGTAGGTAAGTTAACATTCAGTATCTCCGATTTCGAATTATCGATCTTGATATTCGCAAGTGAGCCATATAATTCAAATTCCCTAAGGAGGACAAGGAGAGAAAGTCTAGGCTTGGTGAGCATAAATAAGAGAACATCAGCAAAACCAAGAATCCTATGATGCACTCCATCAACTGTCAGACACTAATGTCCAGATTCCGATGAACTGCCTCCATAAAAGGCTCCAGGGAAAGGACAAAAAGTAACAGAGACAGGGGGCAGCCCTGCCGTGTGCCATTAGAAATCTCAAATGACTCCAAGAGAGCTCCATTAATCCGTACCCTAGCCGAGGGGCTGGAGTACAGGGAAGAAATCCAGGCTAACATATGTGGACCAAAACCCACATGCCTCAAAACTTCCATCAGGAAGGTCCAATCGAGACGATCAAAGGCCTTCTTGGTGTCAGGAGATGAGGTGGTCTGGACCCTATGGATCAAGTTTATCGCTCAAATTGTACAATACCTGGACTCCCGTCCAGAGACAAATTCAGGCTGATCTGGGTGGACCAAGGAGGGCACAAGGAGCTAAGATCTTGGAGAAGAGTTTGAGATCCACATTAAGCAAGGATATAGGCCTGTAGTTGCCACACTGCTCCAGATCCTTCCCCTCCTTTGGTATGAGGGAGATCGTAGTCGAGAGAGTATGTGGATGAATAGAGTGACCATCTAAAACAAAGTTAAGAGCTTGTGCCGAGGGGGGACAAAGGATCTCCTGACAAAGTTTATAGTATGACACTGGAAGGCCATCAGGACCCAGGCATTTACCTGATTTAGCATTTCGCAAAGCTAACAAGAGTTCAGCCTCAGAGATAATTCACTCTAGTAATGCAGAGTCATTGTCTTGGAGTTTAAGTTTCAAGTGTTGGAGCAGGTATTCAGAGATCCTAGTCTTAAGTCGCTCAGCATGTGCAGGGTCAGTGGAGGGCAAGTTATATATATCCTTGGCAATATCAGATGGGAGCTGTTTAGAGGACCCTCCAGGAGAGCAAATCTTAATGATGTGGGTAAGTTGACAACGCTTCTTGAGTGCTCTAGCTAAATACTTCCCTGGCTAATCGCCATGTTCATAGAACAATGCTCTAAATTTAGGTAATTATCGTTGTGCTTGTTGATTCAAAATAGAGGCTAAATCATGACGTAAACCCAAGAGACATTGGAAATCCACATCACATAAAGTGGTCTTACGAGAACGTTCAAGGAGAGCAATCTGGGAAGAAAGCGTATTGAGCCTGGCAGAACGCGTTTCTTTGCGGCAAAGACAAATTTAATGAAATTATCCCGGACCACACACTTATAGGCCTGCAAACCCTTTTTCTACTCAAACTCCCATCCCTCCCTTTCTCCCAAAACATACGCTCTTCACTATGCTGCATACGAACAAGGTTTTGATTGCCAGACATTGGCGGAGTATGGAACTGCCCACATCAGGGAATGGAAAGAAGTAATGCATTCTCAACTCACTTTATTACGTCTGATGCTATTACTTAGAGGTAAGGATCTTTCTTTCCCCTCTTCTGTCCCACTCTCTTCTTCCACACTGTCTACTTTACTTCTTCATTTATACATTCTATACTCTTTATAACTTTCATATTATGTTCTTACAAACAATGGTTATTTTATGACTATACTTGTACTACCTTTATTTCAAATGTTTTTCTTCTGTAAGCCTCTTATGTTTTTCATTCAATAAAGCCTTTTTAAAATAATAAAAAGAAAGAGCAATAAGATTCCATTATGGAAAAAGCAAGAGAATTTCAAAAGGATGTACGTGTATACCTATGTTTCATAGACTACACGAAGGCCTTTGACTGTGTAGATCATGGTAGAATGTGCTAAGAAACATGGGTGTTCCAGAACTCTTGACTATGCTGATAAAGCACTTGTATGATGATCAGGAGGCAACAGTGAGAACGAAACTTGGAGAGACAGTGATTCATTATCCAAAAAAGTGTGCAGCAAGGCTGTATGCTATCACTATATTTTTTCAACATGTAAAGTGAATACATTATTAGAAACGTGGGAGTAGATGAAATGTCTGTGGGTGTTAAGAATGCAGAATGTAACATTAATAATCTCAGATATGCAGACAACACAACACTACTGGCTTAAATACAACAGCATCCTCAAGGTATTCTAAGGACAGTATACAAGAAAGCACAACGTTTAGCCTTGCCCCAAACATCAAGAAAATAAAAGTCATGTCAACTGCACTGATAAGGGATTTTTGTGTGGATGATGACAGAACTGAGGTTGTAAACAAATTTATACTATTCGGATTGGCCATCAGAAACTGTCTTTGTGCTAATGAGATCCAAAGAAAATTGTCCTTTGCAAGATCTACCATGACTGCAGTGTCCAAAATTATGAAAGACTGTGATGTCTCACAGACAACTAAAATCAAATTAGTATTGACACTTGAGTCTCCAGTTGCCCTGTATGGCTGTGAAAGCTGGACAATGAGAAAAGGTGAGAAGAAAGATTGATGCTTTTAGACTATGGACATGGTAGACAGCAAAACAGACTAACAAATCCATTCTGAAACATATAAATCCAACCTACTCTCTGGAAGACACCATATTGAAATACAAGCTGAAATATTTTGGGCATGTGATGCAGTCTCATGATTTCCTGGGCAGACTAGATGGGCCGAATGATTCTTATCTGCCGTAAAATTCTGTTTTCTATGTTTATCTTATTTTGGGCAAAGTAGATGGTAGTAGGAGAAATTGTAGGTTGTCTATAAGATAGATGGATGGAATCCAGGAGGCTACACGATTCACAATGCAATAGTTGCATGAGAACATCCAAAACCATGCAAAATGGAGAGCTCTAGTCCACTGGGTCACCGAAACTTGAAAACAACTTAATGAAAGGTGATATGTACTATGAGCTTCTGTCTTGCATTACACTAAATGGGGTGAATGTACGAACACACCAATGTATGTCCACTGATGTTAGCCTATAACATGTGGCTGCACAAGGGGGTATGTCCTACAGGGTATGAGTGCTGTAGTTCATATTGGTGGACAGTCTCTACCAGCATTAGGATTTTAATGCCAGCAAGGCCCATAGAATGCACAGAGTAAGGATATAAAAACACACCATCTCCTCTACACCGTGTTTAATACATTACATTGAACAAGGCATAGAGGAAAGAAACACCCCATAATGTCCATAGGCATCCCTTTTGTCCATAGCTGACGCTACATTAAGGAGAGGAATTTTTGTGTATAATTGATTCTAGTGCCTGGTTCAGTGTGGAACTGTTGTTGTATGTTGAATCTGGTTAATTTATAATCAGGTCAAATCTTTGCTGTTAATTGCACAGGCCAGAATTAGGCACCCTTTGGATCTTAAGCTTTTGAAAACTACAACTCCCATCATTCCCACCAACCAATGGCTGGTTAGGGATGATGGGAGTTGTGGTCTCCAAAAGCTGGAGAGTGAAAGGATGCCTACGTCTTGCGTAGACTATTTAATAAAATAGCATGTTATTAAAGGGTGGTGAAATTATTAAAATTTTAAAAAATAATGATTTGTGCTATTTGCAATGTTTTCTAACTTTTCTCTTGCTGAGTAACAAAAATGAGGTCATTTGATTCCACAGACGATAAGCTCTTTTATTACATTTAAATACATGCTTACAATAATTACAACTTCTCTGTGGAATCCAATAACAAAAGACTCAAGGATATAATAGAAACCAGATATTCTGGCTTCTGCAAGTATCCATATGGGACTACCAGTGTCTTGCCTTCCATGAAATTATCAGTTCTACAGGGACAGATCATAATGTGTAAATATTCATAAGCAGTTTTTTCCTCTTGCACACTGTTGGAGGCAGAACAAAATAGAGAGTAGAAATAAAATGTCCGGTTATATATTACTAGCAATAGTGGCATGGAGCTGTCTGTACTGGATAACCCTTTCAGTGCCAAACAGCTATCCAATGCAACAGCTCTCTGGAACTGAAAAGGTTAACCATTTCACTGTGAAAATGGTATCCAGTGAACTACAATGTGTTGGATATATCTGGCACTGAATGTGTTAAACGAAATCCCCCATATGTTAGAGGCCTCTTTGCAACTAAAAGGGTTCAAAGTTTTCATTCCAAAGAGATATTGAGTGCAGTAGCTCCCTGGATGAATAGTTAACCTTTTCATTGCCATAGAGGCATCCAACGCATTGCAATACATTGGATAGCTGCCTGGAACTTGGGCTGAGGAGAATGGGAAGGGAGAAAGTGACAAAGAACTTGGACTGAGGCGAACGGGGCGGGCGTCTTTGCTGCAGCAAATGGAGAGGAAGGGAGGACAGGGGAAATGAGGTGAACAGGGAGGGAAGGTGGGATGAAAGACAGGGACAATATCACAAATTGGGAGGGAGAAAGGAAGTACGGGGCAAGGAGACAAATGGGGGAGGGAGGACAGTGGCAATTAAGTGAATGGATATACAGAATGAACAGAGGAAATGGCAAAGAAATGAACAGACAGGGATGATAGAAGGACAGAGGTGTTGTTGATGAGACAAACGGGTGGGGAAGGAAGGAGAGGGGAGATGATGATGAGGTGAATAGGTAGGGAGGGATTGAGGAAGGAGCAGGGAGATGGTGGTGGTGAATGGAAGCAGGGTGACTGTCCTTGCAGAGATTTTGACAGGAGTGGGCAGGAGGTCGACACCACCAACTCCCTCAAAATAATATAGAACAAAAGAAAGAGAGACAAAAGTACTATTAAAAGGCACTCTAACATTCCCCACAATATGACCTATAAGATATGTTTATAGCCACATCACATATGCTGTAATCTGAGTTTTAGAATAAAGTGCTTTTGTGTGAACATATAACAACCCCAAATCTTTATTACTGGTTCAACAAAAAATAAAATAAGTTGTGACTGTGATTAATAAAAACAAAGAACACACTACTTCAGGTATATGTGGAGAAAAGAAGTTTAGAATATAAATATTTCCCTTGAGAGCAGGAACTGTGCCTCTCATCAGCAACTGCAATGCGCACAGTATGTGTGGTAAATAAGGGAAGGACTGGGAGCAATGGTCTCATCTGTACTCACATCAAACACCTGGCACAACTGTAACGAAACGCCATGATGCTTAGGGTCCCCAGTGTGAAATCATCCCACCAGAAACAAGGTACTGCTGCTGTCACTATAAGGGGTGGGCGAAAAGTGGGAAAAATTTCCTGTGAAAAAGTTTGCGAAATCGTGCCAATTTTTCGCTTTTCCCACGAAAACTTTTGCCTTTCCGCCTATACCTTTTAACAAATTTTCTACCTATTTTAACACATTTCTCGCCTATATTTCCAATAGGTACTACATTTTCTACTGTAATATTACTTCTTGTGAGGGCTGAAATTTAGAAATAAGTGGCTGAAAGTCAAAGTAGTGAGTCCTACAGCAACATATGTCTTGAAAACTGTGTTAGCATGCAGAATGCATTTGTCCTTTGCCCACAACACTAACTTCTTGCTTAAGTGACACTGGCACATATTCATGATGTCAAGTAATAAAAAATAAATAAAATACAACCTACAATGTGGCAGATGTATATGGTAGTGGTGGTGTGGGGGACTGGCATGGTGTGATTTGTGTATGTATTTTTACCATTTTTTTACCATTTTTTACCATTGTCACATGCTATCCTCTTTCTCAGATTATTGACACATAACTTATTGGTCATAGCAGCGGACTGGTCCCAAGTGTGGAAAATAGTGGCAACCCCTCTTCATCGCCCACCTCCTCATCTGTGCTGCTGTTAATATATTTGTCCTGGCTTTGTCTGTCATCATATGATGTTTCTGCTACCTGATACTCAGATGGTATGAGATGTTGGTTCATTTTTAAGAATGTTAGTCTCCCAACATTGTTTCTTGATAGCAGTGTCCTGCAGCCATTGACAATATAACCAGCTGCACTGAAAACCCTCTCAGACTCAAAGCTTGCTGGAGGACAACTGAGGCTTTCCACTGCAGTACGTGTGAATGCTGGCCACACACACTGCTTTGTTTGCCAGTAGACCATGGGGTCATTGTTTCTGCCTAGAACGTAGCTATCCTGCAAGTATGCAGAAACCATCTCACTTGCAGTGGGACCACTCCCAGCAGCAACACAGTGTTCATGTGTGTCAGTTACCAACCCATACTCAGGGAGCAAGTCCCAAAGAGATGTGCCACCACCACCACTACCAATGCTGGGTTTTTGCTGCCTCTGCTGAGACCCATGAATTGCCCTGTGCTCCGAATGGGATATTCTGGTTGATGATGGAGCCACTTCTGGTGGTTCAAATGCTTTCCTGCCTTCCTTTTCACTATACTGCCTAGATGTTTGCTGTGCCCTCACTTACTCCCACTCATCCTCCACAATGCAACCCTCCACTCGATCAATAAGCATGTCACAATATTCTTTGACAGATCTGGGCAACATTCTGTCCATCTCGCTGATACTGCTCTCCTATTGGCTGCTCTGTACTGCTCCTCCTAGTGACAGCCTTTTTATACCCTGGGCTGTCACTCTGCTAGTGCCCTTTCGTGGTGTACCTGATGCCTGGTGCTAGTTGTTGTTGTTCTGATCCAGTGTATGACCCCAGACTGCCTGACCACGCCATTGTCTTGTTCCTGATACCGTGTACCGATTCGGATTGGCTGACGTTCCTGCTTCCTGTTCTGACCTGGCCTGGCTGACGTTCCTGCTCCATGTACCGACCCGGCAAGATTGACGACCCATCTCTGTGTACCGACCCGGTGCATATGAGGATCCTGCTTCGTGTACCGACCCGGCTTGGCTGATGTTCCTGCACTGTGTACCGACTCGACTTGGTGGTGGTTCCTGCTTCTGCTGTGCCCGGTTGGGCTTCTCTGAACTGTTCCTGCTGCTGCCTATCTGGCACCGTTACAGCTTACTGGGCTCCTTGTATTCTGTTATTCTGGTTGCCAGTATACTCTGCCAGTGGTCAAGAGCCTCATTGTGCCTCCACACCGTGTTGCACTCGCTTGGTCTTTGTGGTTCAGTTGAGCGCCTCCGGTGGTTGCCATTATCCAGACCATATCGCTATTAACCCCTTCGGGGAAGGGCCTCATTTTATTACTACCACTCTGGGTTTTGTTGGGCTCCGTTTAAGTGTGTGATTAGTCTCCATTTGGTTCCGCTGTGCGCTTCCGGTTGCCATCCATTTATAATATCGCACATTAGCCCTTTAAGGTAGTACGTGCACACGGTGTTGGGCTGCTCCGGTAGGGCCTCCGTTTAAGCACGAGCTCTGACCAGCCTGTGTATTGTTGGTGGGCGTCCACCATTGCATCCGCTTACAGGCGTCCAGGCCTGTCATTGCCACCTCGCCTTGCCTATAGGCGACATTGGGCCTTCGTTACGCACACTACCAGTGGTTTAACTGGTTACATTGGACATTCATATACTGTATCAAATTCATTAACCTGACCTGTGTCAGTATTGTGTGTAGATTACATACTGGACCTGTGTGGGTTAAATTGCTTGTAACCTGTCCTGTGTCAGTTTCTACTGTTGTTACTGGACTCATGAGGGTTACTTCATTCCTTGTGTGTCTTAATAAAAGTGTGTTTTTACCAACATCGACCGTGTCTGAGTGTACTGAACCGTAACAGTTCAGCTGCTACACCTTCCTCTATTATGCTATTGCCAGCATCATCAACATTTGAAAGCGACTTGTTGTCATATTCAGTGTTCTTCTTATTTGCTTCTTTATTTCTACTGGCACTGGTGGTGCTGGAACTAGTTTTGCTGAGACCTTGACAAACTGCATCCTCCCTTGGAGTAGAGGGATCATCATCATCACTGATTGCACATGCTTCAGCAAACATTGCTGCAGTCAGTTTTTGAACTACTATTTTTACTCTCATGTCCCTGCACTGCTCTACCCCTCTCCCTTTCCCTCCCCCTTCTCCATGTGCGTTTGCTGGACATTCTGTTTTTTTTTACTCCACAGGTACACAACACAACTGATGGAGCTATATGATGCCCTGCCTAATCCTAGTCAGCTATCTGTCACTGTCACCTAATATATTTACTTCTTTTTTCTTTTTTATTGATTTTTTTATTTTTTTATTGATTTTTTTTTAAGTTGTCCACCATGCTTGTGATTAACCTCCACCAAACTTCCATGTGTGGTCAGCACACCACACAGTGTGAAATAGGTGAATATGAATTGCCACATCCTGACATCTACTGAATGGCTATTAGCTGGTGGGGGAGGTAAAATTAAATGAGGTGGCTCACCAGAAGATGGAGTTACATGATCTTCCTGTCCCCTGATCCTAGAGCAGAAGATGATGGCAAGCCAGGTTTTTTGCTCGCCATTAAAATTTTAGGCTCCGGATGGGTTTCTCTATTCTTCCTCCTCTTTGATTTAAGCCTTGACACTTTTTGCCTTTGAGGAGAGACAGAGGGTAAGCAACACTGGGGCCTGATTTATTTGATGGAGGTTTGGCTTTAACATGTTTCACATAAATGTCATGGTGTCTGTGTTTCATGGTGGTTGTGCCAAGGTGCGTTCCCTTCTTTCCCTTTTTCACTGACTTTTCTGAAAACTTTGCTAAATAACTCAAACTCCAGCAGCCTAGCACCTCTCTCTTTCTCTCTCTCTCTCTCTCTCTCTCTCTCTCTATAGCTGCTGGTATTGTGCTTCACTTCCTGTAAAACATCAATCTTTATAGCGAAAAAGGCAAAAAACATGTAATTTTGTAGTCACTGACAAAATTTTGAAACATTTTTGGCAATGGTTTAAAACTGTAAAGATTTTAATTGCTTCATTTAAAAGTGGATTTTCCTTTGGAAAAAGGCCACAGGACCTTTCACTCACACCTACTCAAGAGAGTGCAACTACAAGAGAATGAGTACATGCAAAATAGAGAAAGATCGTATGTGCATATAAGAGATAACATGCTCAAGAGAGAACAAGACAGAGCAAAGCAAGCACAAAAGCAAGCAAGAAAGAACATAATCAAGAGACAATGAGAAACCATGATAGAAAGAGAGTAGATGCAGCAGAGAAACACACACACACAGAAACTGAGATGGTGATTCCAAGACAGCAATAGTGAGAGGTAGTGAGTAGTGTTGAGCGAGCGTGCTCGGCCGATGCTCGGATCGGCTCGAGCATCGCTCTGCTCGGCACATGGCGGTACTCGTCGAGTACCGCCATGTGCTCGCCCGCCATGTTCGGGTGGCGGGGATCTGTGCCGGAGGAGGCACAGATCTGAAGACGCTCCGCTGGACCACCAGGGACTGGAGGTACGGGGGCATTGCGGAGATGAAGGGGGCATTGCGGAGATGAAGGGGGACAGTGTGGAGATGAAGGGGGACAGTGTGGAGATGAAGGGGGACAGTGTGGAGATGAAGGGGGACATTGCGGCGATGAAGGGGGCATTGCGGAGATGAAGGGGGACAGTGTGGAGATGAAGGGGGACATTGATGAAGGGGGCATTGCGGAGATGAAGGGGGCATTGCGGAGATGAAGGGGGCATTGTGGAGATGAAGGGGGACAGTGTGGAGATGAAGGGGGACAGTGTGGAGATGAAGGGGGACATTGATGAAGGGGGCATTGCGGAGATGAAGGGGGCATTGCGGAGATGAAGGGGGACAGTGTGGAGATGAAGGGGGACAGTGTGGAGATGAAGGGGGACAGTGTAGATGAAGGGGGACAGTGTGGAGATGAAGGGGGACAGTGTGGAGATGAAGGGGGACAGTGTGGAGATGAAGGGGGACATTGCGGAGATGAAGGGGGCATTGACCAGGCACCCTCCCCTCATCAGAGCAGGGGGTGCCTGGTGTAATGCTCGTGTCGCCCCATTGAAGTCAATGGGGCTCGGGTGCTCGGCCGAGCACTCGAGCCTCCGGCGGTGCTCGGTCAGAGCACCCGAGCACCCGAGCATCGGGGTGCTCGCTCAACACTAGTAGTGAGAAATACAGAGTGATCTAAGAGACAAAGACAGCAAGATATAACAGAGTACTCACAGGACTTATTTGCTCATTAAATATGTCAGCATTTAAGCTCAGACAAGAGACTTTTAGAACACAAAGGGGAGATGCACTAAAGGTCAAAGAGGGCTCATGATGTTGATGTCCTGTAGGACCAGTGTCGAAGGCACATAACCAGTATGTGCTAAAGTGTCTTTGACATCACATCCCCATCCATCCAACATGCCTTTGACAGGTTTACATATTTTCACTGATCACATCGTCAATGGCCTATTTCCATATGGTAATGCAGCATAATAAGTAATTTTCATATGGAAATGCAGGCTAATGAACCATTATCGTATTCATGGTGGTGTTTATATGTTAATGTGGCACTTCACCACTTGCATTAAATTACTATTGCAGCCTCTGCTGTTAGGGTTCACAGGTTCATCTTGGCCTACCTGAGGCTGGAAAAGTTGGGGACATCTGCTCCAATCCATAGGGGGTAGACTATAATTGAAAATGACATTTGTAGCCAAAAGGTTGTGTGTAACCATTGAGGATCAAAGAAGTCCAAAACTGTCCATTAAAAGTTAAAAGAATGATATAACTCACCTTGTTTCAATGTAAATCTGTAAATATAAGATAAAATCAAATGCCCAGTGCTATATTTGCAGATAATTTCAGATCCACCAATAATCCCTCAAAAATATGAACAAAATGAAATGTGATGATTTGATGATGATAATAGGTCTAAGTCTCTTGCTCAGGAATAATAAAACACATGCACATGTAAACTTGAAAGCTGGCATCCAGAGCCACTTAGCCAATAAAGGTATTATTTTTACTCTACTAGTCTTACAGTACAGATGACAAATGGAGAGAAGAGTAAGGAATGTAGCAAAGGGATGGAAGAGGGGTGGCAGAGTGGTGAACTGGCAGATGAGAGTTGGTAGAGTGAAGTCCTAGCACTTTACTAGTTCCCCACTGCATGTCACACACAGCCAGCACGTGGAGAGTGGTACCAAGCTGGTGGAGAGCACAAGCCTAAGCCAGTCAGTGGAAGCCCCTCCACCAAACCTAGAGCGTCTCTTCTGTCCTACATACATGCATGAAAGGGGAAAGTGGTTTGTGTTACTTACTCCAACGCATTGAAAAGCCATGAATTAGAGACACCTCTACCAGCCAAGGAGATAAATTCTATATTCCATTTTTTTAGAACAATGTTGTATGTGCAGTACAAATATGAATAAAAAATGACATAAAGCTGAGAGGATGACACTCAAAGGGTTTAAGAGAGTTATACTGATTGTGATGGTAATGCCTGAGTGGATTTGTTGATGTGTTGATGTTGAATACCACTCTGGCACTCAGAGGGCTAATTACAGAAAAACAACCCCCTTAAAAACTAAACAAAACACAAATGTTAATCAGTGGGAGCATATACAGGTGCAGCACAAATGTTTAGAAGTCAGACATAAGCATCCTTATTAAGTGGAAGCTATCCTATTTTTCTACCTAACTCTACTGGGGACAAATATATATTCCTAAAATTAACAGTTAGATAGGTGCTTTTAAACACTTGATTAGTAACGAGGTGTCCAACAAATTGTGAAGTGATATGTTAGAGACTTTTCTAGCATTAAAGGGAGTTAATATCCCCATTTCAACCAACTGGCATTGTCATGTGTTCCCTATAGTATAGTTTCTTTGCTCCAGAATAGCATTTCTTTGAATAAGTACCTATGGACCATATGCACAAACAGTATGGAGCAAATCTTGGGCAAACCAATTGTATCATAACTGACTAATACAAATCTCCATTCACTTAAATGGGTGATTTAAGTGCAATGGAAACCTCTCTAAAATTCATGGAGTTTAAATCCCATTTAGATTAATGGGATTTTGGGTACTTTTTATTTTATTTCTAGGTTTAAGAAAATATATGCAGTCCTATAATGACTAGGGATTACACAATGAAAGATTCCTACCCAAACCTCATCATTGTATTCCAGCAACCATCAAGCCAATCACATTGATTACTGAACAGATGATGTAGTGATTTGAGGAACATTCAAAATGATACAAGGTCATTCAAAGTCACATTGCAACATGTTAAAACCATGTATACATTTCCTATGGAAAGTCATGTAAAATGGAACTTTCAGCATCAAAGAGCCATAGGGGTATAGGTAAAAAAGTGTAATAATTCTGATTAAAGCAATCTGCACCATAGGGAACAAACATTAATCTTTAATGGCTTAAATGGGGCTTGTAACGCATTTGAGGTTATTCACTAAAGCATGATGAAGAGGTGATAAAGTGGAGATGACTTATCCAGTGATATCACTTCTTCAGTTCCTGTATTGTTCTATGGAGTCAATGCACTAAGATTTCTCCAACGTTTAAGATTTTAGTCCATAGGCTTCATAGAATAACATAGAAACTGATATCACTGGAGATGTCATCTCCACTTTATCACGCTTTAGTGAATAACCCCCCTTAAAGAGACATCCATGAGAATCAGCATGGATTTACTTCAAGAAGGTCTTGTTAAATAAACCTTATTGATTTTATTTTACTTTCCAACTAAAACCATAGAGTAGTGTGGGGTAGTAGATAGATGAATTCTAGTGACAAGTTTTAAATGATCAATACATTATGGGATTCAACCCTTTGAGTGCTTCTCAATGCTTTTAATAACCCTCCTGTACCCAAAGGTTTAAAAAAGATCAAGCAGGATTTATCTTTCAGAATAAAAATACCAGGGCATTTTTTTTTTAAATATACGAAAAAATGTTGTATCGAAATGGTAATAGATACATGGAATACCTTCCAAGTAGAAGTGGTTGAGGATAGAACTGTAAACTAATTTAACTACTCAATGCCAGAGGAGTGAGCAACACATTGCTTTGCAATGGATTGTGTACTCCTCTGGCATTCAAATGGTTATGATCTGTCTTGGGACAGAGATATATCTAGGGATAAAGGTAAGTCTATTACAAGAAAAAATATGTCTGAGTTTTTAAAATAGAAGGCAAGCAGGCAGAATAGATGGACTGTCAGATTCCATGGGAGAGATGCACTAAGGTGTGATAAAAATGTGATAAAGTGGAGATAACTTCTCCAATGATATCACTTCTCCTATTCCTTTGTTATTCTATGAAGCCTATGCAATAAGCTTTCTCAAACAGGAGAGATGTTAGTGTGTAGGCTCTATGCATAGGAATTGGAGAAGGGGTATCCCTGGAGAGGTCACTTTATCACCTTTTTTTATCACGCCTTAGCACATAACTCCCATGTGTCTATTGAGAACTGTAGCCTGAGGCTCACGTCTCCCATGGCATGCAATAAAACTGTCTGAATACCAGGGGGCCTATGTACTAATAAATGAAAAAGACATGATAAAGTTGAAGAAATCTTATTGTACTGGCTCCATAGAATAACATAGGAATTGGAGAAGTGATATCACTGGAGAAGCCATCTACGCATTATCACCTCTTTATCACACCTTAGTGAATATACCCCAGGTGGTTCTACTTCTAACAGTTTAGTATAAAGATACAAGTTTGAGCTGCAATGATTTTTGAACAAAGCATGTCCCAGCATAAGGCATACCCATGTTTTACTCATCAGAAAAATATGTTTTTCATTGAAAAATAATACAACTCCTTTAATAGATTGCAATAAATTCTAGAACCCATTTATTCTGTATAGATCACTTGTGCTCGCCATCATACATCGTTTTTGCCTGCTGTCGAATACTTAATGATTGCAGTTACATTCATGTGCCTTCCTTATTTAGCTGTCTTTTTAACTTTTCACCCACTTTAACATTTCCTTTGCTTTTCAGATTATTATATTGGATTTGACATATGCGTTCCACTCAGTACTCTTAGATGCTTGTCCAAAAATATATATTGTTAGAGGCAAAAATATATTGGCTAATACTGGATATCTCATCTTCATGCCAACTCAGTTATGGATGAAGAGCTGAAACTTATGTATTATTTCACTGAGAAGGAAACAAATTTCCATTGTATTCAGTGTGGCTCTTATGGACAAAAATAACAAAATGCTGTATGTGTAAGTAATCAAGTTTGATTCAATGTGCAGTTGATTAAAGTGTATCTGTCACCTTACATTTAACCCCTTAATAACTGCACAATCTAGCGCATATGTGGCTAAGGACCACTGAGCTATTTTTTTTGTGAATTGAATCCTGAGATGGCACTCTGCCATCCCTGAATTCCATGACATGCCAGGAACGTCACTGGTTTTTAAGTGCCAGAACTGGCATGATGGTCCTAAAGGGTTTAATTATTTTTAAAGAAAATGTAAAATTGCCTGTATTTTGTGCTAAGTATTTATTGTGGTTTAAACAGTCCTGGAGAAATGTGTGACAATATATGCTATTTTGGGATAGGCCAATATTACCACACTCTGTGCTGTGAATTCATCTTAAAGGGATAGTAATGTTTCACGATAAAAGCAGCTCCAAATAATCTTCCTGGTATTTGGGCCGTGGGGAGTGTTATTTCAATATTGTCAGAGTTGTAGTTCAAGAGTAATTGAATGATAAAGTATTCCCCCTCCTGCCCCTTTTACTGATGTAACACTGCTCACCTCAGAGAAGCAAGACTGTCCAGATGGATCGCAGAGAGGGACAATATTCAGCGAGCATAAGGAAAAACCTGTCAAGGGGGGAAGGGTTTTCCTTATGCTCACAGTAAAAAGACTGTCCCTTGCTGTGTGCTGTCTGGTCCCAGGAACAGATTTCACATCTGAGGGGAGGTGGCTTACACTAGGTAAAAGAGACAGTAGGGGAATACTTTATCACTCAATTATTCTTGAACTACAACTCTGACAGTATTGAAATAACATTCTCCATGGTCCAGATACTATGAAGTTTAATCCGAGCTGCTTTTTTTGTGAAACATTACTGTCCCTTTAACAGAGGTTACTCACTGTGACATTTCTAATACCACATCCAGTCATACATTTGGCCTGAAACAGAATGAAATGGCATACAGCACAGGAAGTCAGAATAAAGTGCCATATTGGTTTATTAAAAAAAAGTTGTTTTTTTTTACAAATTGGCTAGTAGAACATATAGGTATATTTTATTTCTCTGTAAAAGCCAACAAAACTTGTATCAAGGTGACAGACTGACAGGTCCACTTTAAATATAAGTATGGTAAATTAGCCCATCAGTTGCTTGTAGCAAATATGTCAGAAACAGAGACAGACGCTTTTATTGAATATACATATAACTGTCTAGATATCCTACGGACAGGTTTGACAAGAATCATTTTTTATGTATTTTATACAGTGAGAATAAGTTGAAAAAGAAAATATTCTTAGATAAGAATCAGCAGACCAGTATATGGAGGATTCCAAATTTGTAAATAATTACTGATTGTAGATCTTTGAAAAGAATATTCATATAGTGATTTGTCTTTGCACATTCCTTTTCTAGAATTCAGCTGGGAATTTTATATACAGTGTTAGCTATGAACTGCCCATAACCCGTTAACAATTGTTGATGTGCCAGGACTGTCCAGATGTTCTCTGTCTAAGAAAAGACAATTAACTGAATTCAACTGCCCAAAATAAATATTAAGTCTTATGTATAAAAGTGGAGCAGTATAATTGTGGGGCAAACCAATTTCGTAATAAGGTAAAAATAAAAATTGCAATTAATTTAAACTGAACTTTTAGCCACTTGGATGGTATAGTTAATGCTTCACACATTGTGGTTAAAAAGAACCATTAAACATTAAAGGGATAGTAATGTTTCTTAATAAAAGCAACTCTAATTAATCATCATAGTATTTGGACCTTGGAGAGTGTTATTTCAATTCTGTCAGAGCTGTAGTTCAAGAGTAATTGAATGATAAAATATCTCCTTCCTGCCCCTTTTACTGATGTAACACTGCTCAGCCAGAGCAGAAGGGAGGTGCCTAGGTAGATTGCAGAGAGGGACAATCTTGAATTAAGATCAGGGAAAAACCTGAAGAACTTGCCAAGGGGGGCAGGGCTTTCATTGTTCTCATAGGAAGAAGATTGTCCCCTGCTGTTATCTGTTTGGTCTAGCAACCAGATTCCACATCTGAGAAGAGATGGCTTACACTAGGTAAAAGGGGCGGGAGGGGGAACTTTATCCTTCAATTACTCTTGAACCACAACTCTGACAGTACTGAAATAGCACTCTCTATGCTTAAATACTATGAAGATTAATTGGAGCTGCTGTTTTTGTGAAACGTTACTATCACTTTAAAGAGTTTATAAAGTTTGGAGATTGTGTGCATCTTAAAGGAGCCTTTTTGTAGATCTTGTTCATAATACATCAGATCTCTCCCACTCACACCTCCCACCAAGGAAGTGAGAGACCTGGCCGTACTACCAGAAGTGTGAGGGTGGGAGTGCAAAATCCCTGACAAGAGTAGTGAGCGGTATTATTTCCTCCGAGGAAAGCAGCTGACCCACAAAATAGAGTCAAAGAGATTCCCATAGGGAAAAGGAACTAAGAAGATGACCTGGAGGAAAATCTGGTTGTCCATAAATTGTCATAAGTGGGGAAGGAAAAGGAGCATAAGAGTATTTCTTTAAAATAGCAAACCAAGCAGAGAGTATAGCGTATGGAAAATATGAAAGCCTAGTAATCTCTGGTTTCATCCAGAGATAATTAAATGGATAGACGGAAGGGTAATGCTGTTGAAGAGTTAGGATCCATTCTTTCTCGATGGGTTCACAACAATCCAACAGGAATGCAAGGGAAGAGGCCTGATATAACTTCGCAATTTCAGGGCCGCCCAGTGTTGGAGGCAAGTATTGATGAGAATTTGTTATGCAGGGTTTTTTAAAGGCCCAGATGAACTGGTTCAATAGTGATTGAAGCTTGGAGTAGTGTGCACGCAAAATTGATATTGGGACTGAATTAAAAAAATTAAAGATCTGTGGGAGGGCCACCATTTTATCAGATTAACCCTGCCAAACCAGGTCATGAATAGTCTATTCCAGGTGATTAGTTCTTCCTGCAATTTGCCATGGAATGTCTGAAAATTAATGGGAACCAAGGCAGGTAAGTGCGAGGAAAGCAAAACACCTAGGTATGAAATATGAGATTCCTCCAAATAAAAATGGTATGTTGCTTGTAGGGCCAATTTATCCTCAGCCAAGAGTGACACATTTGATATCTCAGATTTTTACAGATTAACCTTGAACTGGCTAACTTGGCTATATTCCTCCAGGACCACTAGCAGAGATGGAAGGGACGTGGCTAGTTAAGAGATGAAAAATAGGATATTGTCCGCAAAGCTGGCAATTTTGGCAAAGGAAGTGCCCAGTGGAACACCTTTCACTACATCATTCTGCCGCACAGCGCTTAATAAAGGCTCCAAAGTTAAAATAAAAAGTATAGGGACCAAGGGGCAGCCCTGCCTCTTCCCACTTGTAACAGTGAAAGGAGCCGACAAAAAGCCATTCAGCTTAACTCACTCTGTGGGTTTCGAGTACAAGCTTAGAATACCTGAAATCGCCCGAGGGCCTAAACCCAGATGCCCAAGCAATACTTCCATATATAGCCAGTTAACTCTGTTGAATGCCTTTTCAGCGTTGACAGACAAGAGTAAAGCTGGTATTCGATTCTTCAGAGCAGGATAGATCAGGGCAAACACCTTTGCTATATTAATCTTAGTCTCCCTACCAGGGACAAATCACAGTTTTTAAAAATCTAAGACATGGTTTCAAATGGTCAGCCAAAAGCTTGGCATAAATTTATATGTCTGTATGCAAAATCAATATCGGGTGATAACTTGCACACTCCAACAGATATATGGCTTAGGTATCAAGGTGGTACAGGCCTCCAGGTACTGCATAGGCCATGTTGTACCTGACGCAATGCTATTGAATGCCTTGGTTAAATGTGGAGTTAGCAGTGAGGAGAATCTTTTATAATAGGAGGTTAGATTGAGGTAGATTTGATTGGGGGCATTTAGGGACCTGGGGTGCATTTAGAATCACAGCATTTTGCAGCTGGTTAGGTCTTTTTTCCCTGCTTAAGCAGCTGCTGAGACAGGAATGGCCACATCAGTAGCAAAACAGAACACTGGAAAGGCCATTCTGCTAGTATGAGATCTCTAGAATGGCCATTTGCAATGTTTTGCAGCATTTTTAAAACTTGCTATGCATCCAGAATTCATCTTGATGGGATTCAAAGCAAAGTAATTTAGATACACTCACAAAATGGCTTAAATAATAACTGTTTTGTGGCTATATTAATTTAGGCCTACATTATATATATATATATATATATATATATATATATATATATAGCTATCAAGCTCCTTATTTAAAAGCATTAACACTAACAGTCTTATTCAATAAACACTGATAAATAGATTTATTATTACACAATTAGTTTGCATTTCTTCTTTATTTTGTTGTTTTGATATTGACCTAATCAAAAATAAATGGTTTAATATTCTTACCTAAAAGAAATAATTAGCATACATAAATATTAAATCTGGTGGAATGAACACATGAGATCTTATATAAGCTTGTTTGTTTTGTGAGTATTACATTCACAGTAGTAAACAGACATTTCATCAGCTCTAGATTACACTCTTATCCATTTAGATACATCAGTGAGTCCAGAAATCGATCCAATTATTTGGTTTGGATAGATTTTCCCATCCCTTTCAGACCGTGCTATCTTTTCATTTTGAATCCATTTTTACTTTAAAGGAACATTAACACATTAAATGAGCTAGGTGTATACATACTTAAGTACCTTGTAGTTCATTCTAGCATAAATAAAAATGCTCTTTTTTCTGAGGCCTGAAATCTAGTCTTATACATATTCTTTGGGGGCTCTCATTTCTGTATTTTTCCGGGGTTAAAGGCTTTCATTACAATTGCAATCTTGATAAGTGTTTCGGAAGTGATGTTGTTTTATTGTCTGTTAATGGGCCAGAGATAAGATGGCTGCCTTTCTGAACAGACAGAGTGGGCACTAATCTCAATATATTAATAGCTTTGGTATGCACAATCAATCAAATCATATGTATATAGGGCAGTGTATGTATGTATTAAAAAGTAAGTTTCGGATTAGCTTTTAGAGCTCTAACATACAATATCTAATTTTTACAGATGTTTGCTAGAAGTGATTTTAAACTTATATAAATCAATTTCATGTTGTCAGTGTTTCTTTAAGACTGAGAGAAAGAAATGGACTTATGAATTCACATGAAAGAACCCCACACAAACCACTCTGTTTGAGGTGGACAATAACAGCCCAGTGAAACCAGAAGAAGATATTAAGCTAGCAGACACTATGTATAGGTAACGCCTTTAATTATACTGTAGAGGAAGGTTTATATATCCTGTGCTCCATCAGATAAGAGATTAGGAGGGTTCTATGAGAAGTAATCAAGTTACCCTTAGCTATCCCTGTAGTAGTTCTGGATCAAGATGGGTGCAGCTAGCTATCATAATAGCAGTGTTCTGAAACTGAGCAGTCTCCCGATGTAGATCACTATCTCATCCCTCTATCTACCATAGTGACACTTTCCAGTGCAGTAGAGCAGGATCAGTGTCCTTCACCACACTGGGACAAAGAGCACCAGATACAACAAGATTCCCATTCTGTACGTACACACTTATTATAGGAAGGGACATTTATATACAATGGGATAGCAATACCTTGTTTTACTAAGAGGACTTCATAGATGTGTATATATTTGTATTTATACTGTTACTGTATCTCTGGTACAGTATGATCCATTATTGTTTTTTTCTGTCTCATCTCACATTAGATATCTAGTATACTGTTATATTGTGTTACAGCATGCTGCCTTGTATTATTGCCAAGGGCTGCATTGGTATTGGTAAAGATTACAGACCATCAATATTATTCTTATAATCAGTATGTGTAATGTTCATGATGTCCGCTATTGTTAGAGATACAATATTGTACTGTACTATATACCTCTGCATTACCAATAAAAAAACACTAGATCACTCTCTGACAGATAAAAGACCTTGGAGAAGCAAAAAAAAAAAATAGAACAATGGAAAATGTTAATGTATTCTATTCTGTGAAAAGAGGTGTGGACAGTGGGGCAGTCTATGGGCATTTAGAGGTGTTTCTTTCACCTTAAATTTCATGCATTTAACAAGGCACAGTGAAAATGATATACATTTAAATGATTTCCCCGCATGTGCTAAGCATCAAAACCCTGATAATGATGGAATGTGTACATTACAAAGAACATATGCTGTAGTGCGTACCCTGAAGTGCAGCCACTAATGTTTTTGGGTTTACAATGGGAATGTCACATTCTGCATGGTGACCCTCAAAAGGGAGACATCAGAATGTCACCTGAGTCATATAAGAGTGATATAAGAATGTCACCCGCATAGAAAGGGAGTCATCTAAATGTCATCCCCCCAGTGCAGTACTCCCCCAATAAAAATCCTAGCCTGCATCTGCCTGGATTGCCTGTACCCACATGCAGCGTACCCACAGGATGAAACTAGAAAGAGGAAATAATTAATGATCGGGCAAATACTAAGAATAATCAGCCAGCTTGTGGGTCCCAAAATCCACTAGGCTGAAGTACTAAGGAGAACTGGAGAAATTCTGGAGCAAACCATTTGCACCACAAGGGACAAATTCAGATTATCATTGATTTAAATGAGATTTTAAATCAGAGTGGGTTCATCCTCTAAACATAAGACTGGGACTTTAATTCCCAACCTCCAGTCAATGCCTAGCAACACCTATGGAAAAGTGTACCAACCCAAACTGTAAGAAGTAGACATAAATCTGAGAATTGTAACAAACAGTATCAATAAACTGCAAAGTTCAGAATCAGCTATCAAACATCAGTTATTAAATTCATTCTGCAAACTACAGGCCTGTGTATATGACATTAGCAGTTTGGAAAATAATGGAAATGCTATTGAAAGAAAGGACTGTTTCTCATCTGAACTTCAAGATCCATAGCAGCATTGTTATATGGCAGGGAGATCTTACCAAAAAATCTAGCTGAATTTTCTAATTATGTAACTCAAGTGATATACAAGAGTGGAGCCATAGATGTAGCTCATACTGCCTTACATAGCAAGTGGATTCATAAGGAGCAGAGGTAAGAACTGGACAAAGTTGACTGAATAAGAAATTGGCTGACAGATAGAAAACAGTGGGACATTGTTAATTTGTTCAGAGGAAGGACTGGTTACTAGTGGAATGCCCAAGGATTGGTATTAGTGCTTCTTCTTTTCTATACCTTTGTTAATGATATTACTAGTAGTATTCAGTATGAGGTGTTCTCTGTTTTACAGATGAGACAAAGATCAGCAACAGGATTGACACTTCGGAAGGAATAAACCAAATGCATAAGGATTTAGGAAAATCTGAGTAATAGAAAAGAGATGCAATATAATATAATGTTACTAGTTGACAACAACAACGGAAAAAAAGTATATTGGGAGTTATTATTTCAGATGACTTGAAGGTAGGCAACAGTGCAGTGAAGCAGTAAGTAAAGCTAACCAGATAGTGGGCTGTATAGGAAAGGTATTAAATACAGGAAGAAATAGTAGATTCCTAGTAAGGCCTCATCTGGAGTACTGTAGGAAGTTCTGGAGACCACACCTTCAGAAGGACATTAATAAATCAAAGACAAATCAAAGAAGTCGCTAAAATGGTGCAGTGTCTTTATGACAATTGGTACCCAGACACAGTGAAAGAATGCACATTCAGATTAATCTTAGGCTGCATTGTCAACCTTAGAGCAAAAACAAAGGAGCAGATCTGTTTATCTCTAATGCATTGTGCACGACACGTTCCTGTCTTGCATGATGCAGTTTCCCATAGACCCTCTATATTAAAGGGATAGTAATACTTCGTTTTATCTTTATTTTATTTTGTAGGCATTAAAAAAAACAGGAAGAAAGATATAAGTCTTATTTCTCAAACCTTTATGGTTTATGAGATATTCACAAGCAAAGTTTCCCCTCCTGCCCCTTTTACCTAGTATAAGCCATCTCTTCTCAGATGTGGAATCTGGTTGTAAGACCAGACAGATAACAGAAGGGGACAATCTTCTTCCTATGAGAACAATGAAAGCCCTGCCCCCCTTGACAAGTTTTTCAGGTTTTTCCCTTATCTGAAGATTGTCCCTCTGTGCAGTCTACCTGGGCACCTCCCTTCTGATCTGGCTGGACAGTGTTACATCAGTAAAAGGGGCGGGAGGGGGATACTTTGTCATTGAATTACTCTTGAACTACAACTCTGACAGAATTGAAGTAACACTCTCCAAAGTCCAAATACTATGATGATTAATTCGAGCTGCTTTTATTATGAAACATTACTATCCCTTTAAGCTAGACAGCCAGACATAGTGGGTCTATAGGGATTGCTCATGCAAACCTAGAATATGTGGCTAAGATTAACAAGCTTTCATTTTGTGTTACAACCAAGGGGGGCAATTTTGCGACCTACCCCAAATCACTGATGTTTTGGGGCTGCGCAAAGCATCTCCAGGCTCCCACTTGACTTCGAAAATCAGAATGTGATAATTGCCCTTTAATCAGCAGAAAGGGCAAATTATCAGATTTGGTGATCTTTGCCACAATCACTGACAGATACTTTTGTGTATTAGTGATCAAACATAAACATGCAGACTATGTACATTATTGTGTCCACAGATTTCTATGGTACTGCCAGAGAGAAGCAGGTGGATGGAATTTGCAGATGTCACTTGTTAACTGATTAGTGAGTTAATGCCAGATATGATATCCCTATTGACTTGACTCTTAATCCCCTGATTTCCTTGCACATTCAGAAATTCACTACTTTACAGATTCTCCCCTCAAACTGTTTACTACATATCTCAATTTTACTTCAGCATCCTCATTATGTTATAACATCTCCTCAGAAATAGTTTTTAATTTAAAGAGGGCTTTACAGGTGTAGTAGAGTAGGTATTTGCCATATATTGAGGTACCTTGACAGGGCTGGCAAGCTTAACAATATTTGGCCAAATTTTGGAACAATATCCTCATATTTCTTAACACAGTAGTATTATATATGCCTAATACAGGGCACACATTTGCACTTGTATAGAGAAGCACAGGTTTGTCTTTTTGTCTTACATTTGCACTTTAGGTTTCGATCTAATACTGGGGGACTGGGGAACCGTTTCATTATCAACTGCTATCTATACATTAATGACATTATTCTTATTTACACTTTATTAATTATATGTATGTATTATGGTGAGTTAGCTCTGTGAGCTATTCTTTTCTTACTGCTGCTGTCACTATGCCCCTTGACCACTCCCTGCTAAGGATACATGACAACTTGCAGACAGTTTAGCATATTCTGTAGGATGGAATCTCCTCAGATGCCGCTTTATGCCCTGCTTGCGATTATCCTCCACCACACTGCCAGTCAGTGCACCACACAGTGTGCAATGGGTGGACATGAACTGCCACATCCTGACATCTACAGAATCACTTGGTTGGGGAGGTAACGATGAACAAGGTAGATTGACAGAAGATGTGGTTACCATAGAGCAAGAATGTGATAGCAAGCCAGATGTCTCACTCATCATCAAACTTTCAACCTCTGGCTTGGTTTCTCTATTCTTCCTTTGATCTCTTCCTCACATCTTGCTGACTTTGGTGCGAGTTAAAGGGTACAGCAACAGCGATGCCCTATTTCTGTGGTGGCCGTTTGGCATTAACATGGTAAATGTCATGGTTTCTGTGTTTCATGTTTGGTATCAGGGCGGTTGTGCCAAGGAGCGTTCCCTCCTTTCCCCTTTTCACTGACTTTTCACAAATTGTACACAGTGCTATCTCTGATGACTGCACTGTGCCTGCCCCAAGAGAAAAATAGTTCCATACACATAACTTCAGAGGGGAGCGAAAAAGGAGAGAAGAACAGCCTATTTCTTCTTCTCCTCCTCCACATTCCCCTTTACTGGCTGGGGCAGATGATGATGTTGTTGCTGTTGTTGCAACTGCCTCAGAAACAGCACTGTAACTCGGACCAGGAGTATTGCTTCTGGCAAGTGGAATCTGTCCTAGTCCCGTATCACTTGTTGACCCCATTCCCACTGTGTCCTCAGTGTTCTGTGGCACAATAGCCCGCTCCTCAGCATCCTGCTGCCCTTACTCAGCAGCAGCAAACTCCAAAAATTCCAAAAGCTCACTGCTGGTGGTGGTGGTGATGACCATCCCCATCCCTGTCTCCCATTCCTTCTCAGTTTGGGCTAAAAAGGCCATTAATGTCTCTTCCACCTCAGATTCTCCACCATCATCATCACCACCACCACCACCACCACCAGTCCCTTCGTTCTGCTGCTGTTGCTCTATTACAGATATCTCACCAGTTGCAGGAGGTGATGAGAAATGTGACAGAGGATCCCCAAATATCACTTGCCATTTCTTGTTGACCTGAAGAAGGCAGAGTGGCAGCACTAGCTGCAGTAACAGGTAGAAGATCTGTGCTCCTGGTGGTGGTGATATTATTGCTGCTAGGCAACAATTCTACCTTCTTCAGGATCATTTCCACCTGGACAATGTCATGGGGGGAAGGGGAATCCCAGGGTCAGGGGAATGGTGTGGGCTCCCTTGAACACTAGTCTGGATGCTCTGCATTACTTCCCCTACACCTCCCCTAACGCTAGTCCCACCAGCTGCTTCACCATCACTGTTAATACTACTAACACCAACCACATAAATTTCAGTCTTCAGTCTTCCTCCTCATAGTCACTAGTAATATGATTATCACCCTCTCCTTCACTCCTAACACTCTATATAAGCTGCTGCACCTTATTAGTAGGATTACTAATTGAGGGACTGCTTGGGGATGGCAAGTGTGACATAGGTCCCCTGCTGTCACACTTGGCATCATCTCCTCTTCTCTCCTTCTGAAAATTACAAGACACATTGGCTACAGGTTCTGCACTGGCAGCAGGCATAGCACTGGTGGCAGCAGTCGTAGGCAGCTGACCTGTCCTGCTCACACTACTACCCTCTTCTTCCTCCCATGAGATAAATTGCCCCAAGTTCCCTAGGGGTGATATAGGGGGTCTGGCCATCATTTGCTCTGGAGAAACAGGGCATCTAGACCCTTTCATGTTGGTGGTAGTGGTCACTTCCTTCTCCTCAGACTCACTGGACACATAACAGTCCTTTCAGGTACTCCATTTACTTTGTATTAAACTTGCTTATAGTGATAGCAGTCACCATGAGCTACTCTGGCCTCAATTTCACTATTAATTCATAGCACAACAGACTAGCACCTCTCTCTTGCTCTGTAGCTGCTTGTATTGTGTTTCACTTCCTGGAAAACGGCAAGTTTCTATAGCAAAAAGGCAAACAACCCATTAATAAAGGGAAGAAAACTTTCTAGCCATTGAAAAAATAACAAAATTTTTTTGCCAATGAACGAAAACAGCGAAGATTTTAATTACTGTATTTAAAGTGTCTTTTCCCGCAAAAAAAGCAGACAACCACATGGTTTTAACTGATTTGTTTCGAGGGAACACAAGAGGACTATTTGCCCACCCCTACTCAGAAGTACTAGCATTATCTTCTAAACCTCTCTGGTCTGACTGAGGGTTAGACATGTATACATCTTAATAAGTGTGACACCAGCTTTTCATGGAAAGAACATTTATGAATACTCTCAAGTCATAGTCAGCTCTGTTTTCACTCATCAGATTGTTTAATACTATAGTATATTTTAAACTATGTGTCACCAAGATTATAAATCTTATTGTATACATTCATTGTAATATTGTATTTTATATATCACTGTGTATGAAATAAAATCACCCCTCTTTGATTTTGTTTATTGTTATTCTAATGTACCAATCCTGGCAATAGGCATGTTTGAGTTTGAGCAGCTTACTTAGCAATATTTTACCACAATAGTATTATAATCCTGTAGTATTGTACATTCCAGTCTAGTATCTTCACTTATTTATATTTGTATAAATACATAATTAGTAGTTCAAGTATATGAGGCACATTTCTCTTGCATATATATCCATATATGAACTTGGCTTTTTTTATGTACCATATTCACTTATACGTTACATACTTTTCTTCTACTTCCAGGCACGTGCACACATAGACACCAAGGGGGGCTTGAGCACCTGCCCTTTTTGTCCAAAGTGCCCTTGTACCCTTTTAACAACAAAATAATAATAATAATAATAATAATAATAATAATAATTATGAGAAGTGCCCTTTTTTAATTTGAGCCCCTGCCCCCCAAAATGTCTGTGCACGTCCCTGTCTACTTCAATTTTCAACTGTGATAGAATAGCTCCCTGCTTTGTTTATCAATTTTCCTTCTAGTCTCTAGAGTTAATTGGAAGTATGAGCACATTCTGTCGAATTAGTTATTAACACACACACAATTTGTTTAGATTGAATTAAAAAGATAGGCTCTTGGTTATATTGATAAAAAAACGGCTGTCAGAAAATGTATGGAAGATGAATTGTAATGTTTAGATTGTTCCTGTCTTTTTGATTTTCATTTCACTTGTCTCTTTTGATAAGCAGTTCTTGGCAGTGAAATTCATTTTTTTTAATGTAGCGTGCTGCGTTAAGCACTGTATTTTACAAATCTCAAAAGTTCCCAACCTGCTCAGCTATAAACAGCAGGTAGGAGATACGCCATTAAACAATTATGTTACTTCTTTCTTTACAATAGTTCCTGGAACAGAAAAAGATATATGGGCAGAATAAGACATTTAGAAAAAAATAAAGGTATGTTTTTTCCATTATAATGTAAGTAGGTCTACTTTTGTCAGTTGTTGAGAAAACACATTTAAGTGTAAATTCAACATATCCAAAAGTGAGAAACACACAAAAAAAATCTCCAAAATATATAAATACTATACAAAAATAAAAAAATGATATTCAAAATGATCCTGCCTAAAGCATAATCTTGCTGTATGAACAGAAGTGAGGGAAATTAATGCTGTTTATGAAATACTTTAATTCAGAGTGAACTGTGGAGGATGAATGGGGGAAGGAAAAGGAGTGTGAGACTGCAGGGGCAGTTATAAGGCAAGAAGCAGGTCAAGAGTAATAAAGTGGGCACACCAAGGACATTGAAGGGAAAGGAGTGGGTCAAGGAGATTGAGGGGGGAAGTTGGTTGAGGAAACGGAAGCAAAGGGTTCCATGTTATGAAGGTGGAAACAAAGGAGACCAGACCAGGGAAAGCAAAGGGGAGTGAGCAAAGCTGAAGTGGCCAAGAAGAGGGAAGGGAAGCAGACAAAAGCAAGTGAAAGGAACTGGGCCTGAGATGCACTGGAAACAAACAATGAGCACAATTATATTTAAAGTGAAAATCATCACTGGTTTTATTTCCATATTCCCTCAATCAGGAAAATGATAATTTGTAAGATAAATCCAGTGACAAATATATAAACTGCAATTAAAACCAGTAGTACATTTCTATATTCGCAAAGTTTAATTTATCTTTGAGATACGCCTTGAAGCAACCATGGAAGTTGCTAGGTACTGGCTGAGAGGGCTAAAGTTCCATGTATTAAATACCCAGGTCTTTTTGCCAGTGTGAGGCATGTAATGGTGCTAATCTTTCTACTGGTACTGATGCAACTGGGCTACACAGAACACTAATAATATATGAGTTTGGCCCAAGCCCAGGTTCTTTTGGGAACTGAGTTACTAATCTCTCTGTGACTGATCAAAAATGACATCACAGCATAAAGTGAATTTTATATTGTGAATAATTCACTACTGGGATTGGGAATCTTTACAGATCCTTAACACTGAAGAGATTTGCTGAACTTACTGCACTTAGCTGTACTTTCCAGCAACCAGGTGACCCTTACCTCTTCAGTGGTCCTAGATACATGTCTTCTTTAACTTGCAGTAAATCCAGCTTAGTACAAGCTGTATAAGGCCAAAAGGAGGTTAATTGTGTTGAAGACTTACTCTGAAATCACGTATTACAAAATGCTACAACCACATTCTGTTCAGCAGATGTTATTCTAGATTAAACTACTTTGTTTACTGTTTCATTATCTGTCTTTACTAAGTGATCATATTTAATATATATAATTTTTATATAAAAACCTGTTTCTTACACATATGTGCGTCGTGTTCCATAATGATGTATAAACTAAAGATCATAAAGAATACATACTGCAATCAACCACAGGAAAAATAGATGATACAGTACTTGTTTTACTGATGATATAAATTGTATCTCTAATTAAAGCATTATTGATAAAACAAAGTGGCTGTTATTTTGTAGAACTGTTTCTAGTGCAGTCGATATTACAGTCAAGTGTATTAAAGTGAAATTGTCACTTTATAAGAAGGCAGGACATTTTGAAAGAGCTTTCAGAATCACCTATATTTATGTTATGTTAAATTTTTTAACATTATCTTATAACATATTTTGCATAATGTATACTTCAGTCTGTACAAATTAAATAGTACCGGCTGACACATAATTGCAGGAAGGAGGGAGAGTGGTGGGGCTGTTAGTATCTGACGGGCATGCCAGTCAGCATTGTCTAATGTATATAAACTGACAATTAAAACGAAATAGCTCAAAAATGTAAATGCAACAGAGGTTTCCAACTCCTTGTGAAGCAATACACTGGCAAACTCTATATCAATGGATTAATCAATGGATTAAATAGAAACGACTAACATTAATGCAATATTTGCTCAGATATAGGGAGACAAGCCTCAGCTTCAAATTTCAATTGCTGAACTCCCTCCCCAAATGTAAGGCAACACTTATTCCCTCTCTCTTTTTCTATCTTTCTCTTTCTACCTCCTTGCCCACCTCCCTGCTGACCTTTCTCTATCTCACATTCAGAAGGTAGTCTTGTAACAGATGTGTACTGCTGGTGGCATCTTTAGATTTGCTGTCCACTAACTTCCATACTTATTTATGGCATTTCAGGTCCTCTCAGGATCTGTGTTTTAAGCCTAAACACAAAGTAATGGAAGTATGTGATAGGCCACAGAGATATAATTATGGAAACAGCTGGTACATTTAAGCATGCTGCCCATTGGTCATATCTTCTGTACATTTGTGGTAATAGAGGACTATTATTAGGAAGGTAGATAGGGTAATCTGCCACCGGGAATGTGAATGCCGAACAGTATGTTGTCTACCGGGTGCTCGGGTTCGGCATATTGTGGACAGGGCCGACAGATTTTTGGGAGGGGCTGGAAATTATCCAGATATCTTGGTACATATTGGTACCAAAGATAAAGTTGGAGGAAGGGGAGGTCCCTAAAATGATTTCAGTGATTTAGGATGTATGCTTAAAGCAAGGACCTCCAGGGTACTATTTTCTGAAATACAAACTGTACCATGCACCAGTGCAGGTAAGCAGAGGGAGCTCAGGGAGCTTAATGCATGGCATAATTATGGTATAGGAAGGAGGGTTTTGGGTTTTTTAGAGTACTGGGCTGACTTTGCTCTTCGGTACAATCTATATGGATCATGGGAATGGAGAAGGGGTGGTGATAAATGTAAAGACATCAAAGTTAATTGTATGTTAGCAAATACAAGACATATGGTAGATAAAATGGGAGAACTAGAATTGCTGGTGGCTAATGAGCATTTGGCATGATTGGTATAACTGAAACATTGTGGAATGATACTCATTATTGGGCTGTAATTATAGAGGGCTATTCCCTGTTTAGGAGAGACAGGATTAATAGAAAAGGGGGAGGTGTGTGCTTATATTTTATACCAGAGCCAAATCCAATTTTAACTGGTGATATTAGTGAGAAAACTGGACATAATGTCCTTATGGGTAGAAACTGAGGCTAAATGTGGTGTAAAAGGTAAAAAAAAAGGTGTTGGTGGGTATCTGCTACAAACCACCAAATATTGATGAGAATGTTGAGGCCCAACTGTTATTGGAAATGAGAAAAGATGCGCATCTTGGGCATACTATAATTGTGGGAGATTTTAATAATTCAGATACCATCAGGGCCGAATTTACATCTCAGGAGCCTGTAGGCACAGAAATCTGAGAGGTCCCCCCCACTGGCCATCTCCACAATGCTCCAAATCTCCACATTACCCCCCATCTCCATATTGCCATCACACTGCCCCCATCATCTCCACATTGCCCCCATCATCTCCACATTATTCCCATCATCTCCACATTACCCCCATCACCTCCACATTGCCCTCACATTGCCCCCCATCATCTCAACATTGACCTCCATCAGTTCCACATTGACCCCATCATCTCAACATTGCTCCTATCAGTTCCACATTGTCCCCATCAGCTCCACATTGCCCCATCATCTCAACATTGTCCCCATCAGTTCCACATTGCCCCCATCAGCTCCATATTGCCCTCACATTACCCCATCATCTCAACATTTCCCCCATCAACTCAATATTGCCCCCATCACCTCCACATTGCCCGCATCAGCTCCACATTGCCCCCCATCAGCTCCAACTTGCCCCCCATCATCCCCATATTGCCTTCACATTGCCTCCATCATCTTCACATTAAGCCTCACATCTTCCCCATCCCCCATCCATTTCCTACCTCCCTGGTGGTCCAGCGGCAGGAGAGATCTGTCCTTCTGCATAGACCTGTAGATGCTGGAGCTCCCACTCTGTCTTCTCTTTAGTAATGCAGAGCACTGCATTACTAAAGAGCCGGGGAGCTCAGCAGCTACAGGTCTGTGCTGAAGAAGGCACAGACCTTACCATGCGGTGGACGGAATGGCATGCCACTTTAAAAAATATATATGTATAGATTACAATGGCAGGCTCCCCTCTGTAGGGTGCGCCTTAGGCCTACTCTGCCTTATGGAAAATCTGGCCCTGGATATCAACTGGAAACATGAGAACTGTTAGAGTGTTAAGGGAAGCAAGTTTGTGAGCGTGCTTAGGGATAGCTACATGTCACAAATGGTGGAACTGCCAACATGAAATAACAATATTATTGTCACAGTTACCTTAGATCCAGCGACGCCTGGTGGGTTGACACAGGTAATAGATGACCTGAAATGTCTCCACGGCGTAATCCCATGCATCATTATGAAGACTGGGCTTGGTGTTCTCAGTGGCCGGCCGGGTCCTCGTGCTAACTGGGCCTGCTCCGTAGAATGATGCGGAGTGGGGACTGTGTTCTGACACATCTTGTGGCCATGCATCACTTTCGGGCACTAGGTTGCAATATGTCGCAGGCCTCTGTTTTGTACTGTTTGGGGCTGATAGCTCCACACAGGGCTCAAAATTTCCACTCGCCACTAGCCAATGGCGAGTGAAAATATGGCCCTGGCGAGTAGAAATTCAGCCCTGGTGGGTATGTTATGGCTTGCAGTGGCGAGTAACTTTTCGGGTCTGGCTAGTAGCAAAGGACTTCAAATTTTAACCCCTGGCTCCACACATCTACTTCCTGGGTTGCCTTTTAAAAGGGAACTGGATCTCTATCCAGTTACCCATACGTTGTTGTTTAGTGCTGTTCTAGTTCCAGTTGTTCCTGTATCCTGTCTATGACCCGGCTTGTCTGACTATCCATTCTGGTGCTGACCTGTGACTCTGTCTGACCATTCTCTCTGTGCACTCTATTTGTCATAGACATCCAATCTGGTGCAGACCTGTGGCTCTGTCTGACTAACCGCTCTGTGTATGACCCTGGCTTGTCTGACTATCCATTCTGTTGCTGACCTGGGGCTCTGTCCTTATATCCTCCCATTGTTGCCTACTATTGTTGGACATCCTATCTGGTGTAGACCTGTGGCTCTAGCTGATTACCCGCTCCGTGTATAACCCTGGCTTGTCTGACTATCCTAACTGGTGCTGACCTGTGGCTCTGTCTGTTCGCTTCACTGTGTTGCCCATTTCCCGCAGACATTCATCTTGGTGCGGACATGGGTCTCTGTCAGATTCCGGCCTAACTGACTGCAGGCGTGAGTCAGTAGTCTCCATTGTTGCGACCCTTATTAGAGACGAGATCTTCCCTACTGACTGCAGGCATGAGTCAGTGTTCTCCCTGGTAGCTCCCTGTGAGAGACTTCGGGTTCTATCCTGGGCTCTACTATTACTATTGAAACTACCAGTTGGCTCTGGCCTAGTCTCCAGCAGTTGTGGTTGACATTGTGGCAGCTCCTATTCCTGATAGAGTCTCTAGCTTATCTGGTCACCCTCTGCTCTATACTACTGTTTATATAATTTCTGTTATCATTCAAAACAAAGTTGATTTTAACTATACCGTCTGACTCCTTGTCTTGTTTGAAAACCGTAAAAATTATGAACCTAGCGATAACGAATAACATAGACATGGTGTCAGATCACAGCCAATGTGGCTAACTCCAAATGTAAACAAAGAAATGGCAAGAAAAAAAAGGCATTTAAACTGTTTAGGTCTGAAGGAACAGAACATTCTTTCTTGAAATACAGGGAGTGCAACAAAGACTGCAAAAAGGCAATTAGGTTAGCAAAAATATATAATGAAACTCAAATTGTAAGGGAGAGCAAATACATAAATAGCAGGAATACGAGAGAGTGCATTGGACCCTCCAAAAATTAGATAGGTGAGTTGATTAGAGAGGATAAGGAAAAGACAGATATATGAAGAAGTAAGTAGCAACCTAGATACTGGTAAAGCAGTTGATGTAGTACATCTAGTTTTTGTAAAGGTATTTGATACAGTTCCACACAGGAGGCTGGGGTATAAAATAAGGGGCTAGGCAATAACCTGTGCAATTGGATTTATAACTAGCTGAAGGATAGGGAACAGTGTGTTGTTGTAAATGGACAGTTCTCCAATACAAAGCTGAGAATGGAGTACTTCAGGGTTCAGTACGGGGTCCACTGCTTATTTACATGTTTATAAATGACCTGAGAATAGATACAGAAAACAAAATATCAATATTTGCAGATGACACTAAATTATGCATGGTAATAGATTCAGAACAGGATATTTGTTCTCTACAGAGTAATTTGCATATAATGGCAGTTAATATGGGAAAGTGTAAAGTAAAGTCCTGTCTTGCATAAAAAAGGAGCATTGAAGTAAGAGAGGATAACATAATTATGCCACTGTACAAATTGTTGGCAAGACCTCACCTTGAATTATTTAAGGGAATGGAGGACTTGACATATGAGGAATAACTAGATAAGCTTTGTTTATGTACTCTACAGAAAAGATGACTAAGAGGAGATCTTATCATAATGTTCAACTATATGAGAGTTCAATACAAGGATCTCTCTGCTGAGCTTTTCATTCCAATACCTGATCAAATAACCAAGGACCACCCCTTGAGATTCAGCAGAGGAAGGGTTTTTTACAGTAAGGTCAGTTAAATTGTGCAGTTCCTTGCCCAAGGATGTGGTTATGGCAGATACAATGGATAGATTTAAGAGAAGATTAGATACATTTATTTTAAGAGGGAACATACATGTTTATACTGTGTATTCATTGGCAAACAGGAAGTACAGATAAAATTGACTTATCTGGCAGCACAAAAGCTTATATAATTTTAATTTCTCTGGATTATGAGGCAAAAGTCGAACTTGATGGACTTGTGTCTTTTTTCAAACCTAATTTACTATGTTACTATGTTTGCATCCTTTATGGGAAGTAAAGTGAGCAAGGTAGAGGGCCTGATCCCTTACCAGGCTGCCCATAGGATCAGATTTTTCACAAATCCAATGGACAACTTGATTAAAAGGTGACCTCAAATACAGGCCTAAAAAGTACACTTGCTTTACTTAGCAGCAGTAGGCCTACAATATACAATTTTTTTCATAACCAAAGTCAATGACTATTAAATGATTAGTTATATAGGACTAAAGTTTAATTAACTGCATGTAACACAACCTAAACATTGGGAGAAAAAAAACACATGGGAGGGGGAGGACTGTACAAATTCTGTAGTCCACCTCATTTTCATTGTGTAGACATTATCTGGAACATGCTACTCCAGCATCAATTGGTATATACTAACACTGTGGCGTATACCGGCACACTCACACAGCACCAGTTTTAATATTTTAATATATGCAAGCCCTGACTAGTCCTTTTGTAGCATGTATATATGTTTGTACAGCTTTATTTAAATAGTGCCACACAGTGTGCGCGGCTCCTTACTATGTAACTTGTTACAATAAGTACAATAAAAAGGGAGCTTACGGTCTAAATGGGTAATATGAGATAGACAGCAGGGTGTGAGGATGTAAATCGCTGTGAGTTAGAGCTCTTTTTAACCTTTTGAGTGCCAGGGGGTGTACAATTTTTTGCAAAGCAATGTATTGGACACCCCTTTGGCACTCAAATGTTTAATAGGCAGAGCATGATGCTAGTGCTCCAGAAGACAGGATTTCAGGGAAGATTTAAAGATGGATAGGGATAGGTCTAGACATATGGAGAGAGGCATGGAATTGGACGTGGAAAGTGAAAAAAGGTTTGAGACGGGAGAGGGCAGGGGGTGTGGATGGTGTAATCTAGAGGGTATTGCACACATTTTACTCTGACTTATTTTCTCTAGCTTTTGTAAGTACATAGGGAGAAATAAGGTTCAAGTATAAGTCTAGACATGGAGAGAGGCATGGAATTGGACGTGGAAAGTGAAAAAAGGCTTGAGACGGGAGAGGGCAGGGGGTGTGGATGATGTAATCTAGAGGGTATTGCACACATTTTACTCTGACTTATTTTCTCTAGCTCTTGTAAGTACATAGGGAGAAACAAGGTACATAGAAACAGAACTCAGTAAAACAACCAACCCTCACACACTACCATCCCCTTCGGGCAAGAAGCTTGAATACCTTCTAAACAGATAGATTAGTACATAGGTGTTTTAGGCAGTTGCAGCACACAAACATATGTTCCTATGCCTATTTTAGTAAATTGTCACATTAAATTTTCCCTTATTAAGGTTTATAAAATAAGCTGAAAGGAGCAATTTTGACACAAAACAACTTTTTTTTTATAGAAGACAAGAAAAAATTAATATAAGTGGGACTTTTAACCTCATGAAAACTAGCAAGATCTCCAAAGCATTCTATTGGAGACATGGACAAGTCTGGAGCTTGTAACACTACTCATGTTTCTTGTCTTTTGATTATCAATTCACTTGTCTCTTTTGACAAGCAGTCCTTGCCAGCTGAATTCTATTTTTTACAAAATGTAATTTGCAGAGTTAAACGCTGTATTTTACAAATCAGAAAAGTATTTAACTATTATCTACAAAGGAGATGTAGGAGAAATATTATTACATAACTATTATCTTATTTCTTTCTTTATAACCGTACACTCAATAGCGTAAAAAAATGCTGAACCTGTAGTAAAACAGTAGTTCCCATCAATGACAATACAAACCAGCAGCAATCTCTGTTGTCTAATCTTCTCAAATACATTCATTAAGATATACTAAGGTGAATACACTGCAGCCCATAAGCATTTGGACAGCAACAGTTTTGTTTCGTCTCTGTACTTCAGCACACTGGATTTGAAACAAAAATGACTAATAGCATAAAGTCTGGACCGACAACTTTAATTTGATGGTATCATCATCCATAAACTATTAACCATGTGGGAATTACAGCCTCATAGTCCCTTCATTCTTGGGGACCATAAGTAATTATACAGATAACAATCTTAACATTGCCATCACATTTAGTACTTTGCTGCAAAACATTTGCATTTGTTGACTGCTTTAGGTCTGAGACCCATAGACATTAACAGATGCTGGGTATCTTTTATGGTGATACTCTTTCAGGCTTGTACTGCAGCCATTGTCAGTCACTGTTTGTTTTGGGACATCTTTCCATTTAGTCTTTTCTTCTGCAAGTGAAATGCATGCTCGCAGTGGCGTAGCTATAGGGGTTGCAGGGGTTGCGTCTGGGACCGGGCTCATCACTCCAGGCGCCCGGCCGCCCCCTGCGACCCCTCCGTCTGGTGCCAGAAATCTCCCTCTGGTGCTCTAGTAATGCAGAGAGCTTGGAGATGACATCATCTCCCAGCGCTTTGCATTACTAAGAGGACAGCTCGGGAGCTCCAGGGAGGTAAGAGATGGAAGCATTGTGAAGATTGAGGGGCATTGTGGAGGGGGTCAATGTGGTCGAGGGGGGCCAATGTGGTGGTGGGGCCCGTGGCACTTCTTGCACCAGGGCCCAGAGGCTTCTAGTTACATCTCTGCATGCTCAGATGGATTCAGGTCAGGTTATGGACATGGTTAGTCAAGAATATTCTACATTTTGGCCTAGAAAAATTAATTGGTTGCTTCAACAATATGTTTGGTGTCATTGTCCTGCGGCAAGGTGAAGTTTGTTCCAATAGATTTAGAGGCATTTAGTTGGATCTGAGGAGATACATTTCAGAATTCATCCTGCTGCAGTCAATAAAGAGAAGTGAGTCAGTTCCAGTATCAGCCATACATGCCCAATTCACAACACTACCTCCACAATGTTTCACAGATGAAGTAGAAAACATAAGATCATAGTAGCTGAACAGCAAATTGCCCAGTTACTTTTGGTCGCCTAAAATGGAGGGTTCCTAAACTGTTCATGATTTATTGATGTAAATACCCTTAAATTAAAGTTGACAATCTGCACTTTATCCTCATATCCCTTGTTTCATTGAAAATCCAGTGTACTGGAGAACAGAGCTAAAACAAAAGAACTGTTTCACTGTTCAAATACTTTTGGACTGCATTGTATGTTAAGTGAGTTTGATGCACATGAACTGTGTCTATATAGCTCTGACAAACCAGTATATGCACCTTTGTTTATACAGATATTTTAGGATATTTTATCTACGTCTCCTCACGAAGACAAGAAATAAGCAAATAACAAATTTATGGCAGCCCTACAGCAGGCATAAGATAGAACTAGAACTAGTTTCCTCTGTTCCCAGTTTGTACATAGCTGGACACAGAGGTAGGTCATATGCCGGAATACCTACATACTCCGTCATTAACCACTCCTTTCTGCTTGTGGAGCAAAGCATTTATTTTGTTGCTCGGAATGTTTTGAATATAAAGCAAGCACAGGATGTAATTGCAAATACAAACAAACAAACAAACAAAACAGTCATTTATGCATATTAATATGGTACAATTGATTCCAACATTCCTCTTACCGTTTTACTTTCAGGATGCATCACAGATATTTTAATTGTCCAACTATACTTATTAAGACCTAAAGATGTGTCACAACTTAAAAACTGTTAGGAATCCATATATTTTTAATAAAGAAACAAAGAAGAACATATTTTGATACAGATAAAAGAAGGGGGTACCATGTTAGACTGCTAGAGTAAAAGTGCTACCTTTATTGGCTGAATAGCTTTAGAATGCAAACTTTCAGGCAACTTAAATCTCATTGTCAGGCTTTTTACAGAATGAAGGAATGACATGCCTGGCAAATAGACCTACATTCTAAAGCTGCTCAGTTATCCAATCTCTACCAGTATTCTCATATATTTTATATATTTTAATGGCAGATAAGAGCTAACTGGCTCTTCCAGTCTGACCATTATCCTATATAATTAACATATAAACTCTTACATACGTCTCAGAATAGAGTTATATCTTCCCAGACATGTTTCAGTTCCCTTACACTATTAGTCCCTACCACTTCTACTGGGAAGCTGTTGCCTATATCTATCAGCCTTTCTGTAAAGTAGGACTTATGTCCATGTCTTCTAAATTTTCCATTCTCTGACTTTAGATAATGATGTTTTTAATTATTATTTCAATTTTTATGAAAAATACTTCCTTATATTGAATGCCTTAATATCAAACATTGCATACTCTCTTACAATCTATACATATCACACTTTAGAGTCTCTCCTAATGGCCCTTCTTTGAACTACCTCAATTTTATTTCCATCCTTTTGAAGATGCGATTTCTAAAACTCTATGCAGTACTCCAGATAAGGCCTTACAAATTATCTATACAGTGGCATTAATACTTCTCTTGTTGTTGCTAATGCCTTGCTTTATACAACCCAGTGACCTGTAAACTTTTCCCACTGCTTAACTGCATTGCTTGCCTACCATGAAGTAATCTGAAATTATAGCTCCCCTTTCCCATTCTTATGATGCTTTTACAGTAGAATAGCATTAAGAATTAATTCTGAGTCTGGGTTTCCTAATACATTATTTTGCACTTTTCATGATAAATTTTAGATCCCATTCTCCCATATTTCTCCCTCCAATTTTCCTAAAGCTAAAGTGTATCCCTCCTGGATAGCCAACCTTGTTTCAGTTTGTTTTATCATATTCAAAAAAAGAACTACTAATAATGCTAATGAAGTCAGTTAAAAGAATAGGCCCAAACAAAGAGCCAACCCTTGTGGCACTTCACTATTAACCTATTCTTCCTCTGAATAAATACCATTGGCTATGACACACTGTCTACTGTCCTTCAGTCAATTTCTTATCCAACAGCCCTAAACAATGCATTTTATGAATTACCTTCCTAAGTGTGACAGTGTCAAAATCTTTACTACATTTCACCCTTGTCTGTAACATAAATAATACAATTCAAAATTCAGCTAGATTTGTTTGGCTGCAAATCCATGCTGCCATGGATCTTGTAAAAGATATAGCGTATCTACAGTAAACCGAAGAAATATATACAATATATAAAAAAAAATTTAAAAAACAGTCACTTTGCACATAACCTGTAATCTAGGTGTATGCATACAGGTAGTGTATTGTAAAATCTGTTATTTCATGATATACCTAGCTGTTTCATGAAATAACTGTAAGCAACAATTCTGGCACTCAGAGGGTTAAAGTGTATTATGAGTAACCATCCCACATTTTATCTTTTTATTTCATATTCATAAAATAACTAAGTAACCCTGGTTAATCCCTTGAGTGCCAGAGGAGTACGGAACACATTGCAAAGCAATGCATTCCGTGACCCTCTGGCACTCAAAGGGTTAAAGTGTAGAATGTGTGGGGCTAGATTCTATTGCAGGTGCTAAATGTTAACACCCATTTTATCATTTTCCTATTGTAGTCTATGGTGAAACCTGGAGATAAAAGCAGACATAAAATTAGCACGTGTAATAGAATCTAGCCCCTGAGGTCCAGACAGTTATTCTATAACGTTCTGTTTTAGAGGTTAGTCACTGACTACAGCTCTTTATAGACTGTGATAGTAACAGGTTCATCATTTTGTGACAACTTGACTAAAGTAATTGTCAGTAGTGGAAGAGTTCTTGTTTTACTTAGCTTGGAAAAGCCATACAATATAAGATTTTTTTTAATAGTTAAATTTTCTTGATCCTTAAAAAATGACAACCTGCAAAATAATGTATTTTGCTTTGTTTTTAATTCTTTACACAAATGTTTTTCTTTATCGCTAGTCAATACTATAATTGTTCAATAAATTGCATCACCCATCAACCTGCAATATACGTTTTTTTATTTACATATGGTTTACTCTTTAACCCTGCGAGTGCCAGAGAAGTATGCAACGCATTGCAAAGCAATGCGTTGCGTACCCCTGGCACCCAAAGGGTTAAAACTGAGTACATTTCTGGGTGTTCTACACTTTAATAGTTTCACAGTAGTTGATGGAATAAATAGCTATTCTAATAAAAATAAAGACTGTAATGTTGTGGTATTTTATACGTTACTTTTCAAAAGATATTTTATGAAATAACTAGTTATTCTATGAACAGCTAGAGTATAATTTTCTTTTCATTTCACACTGTAGCTACAACCACCTGTTATTTCATGACATTACTAGGTATTTGTTAAAATAATTGCATTATACATTTGAACTATACTGTATACATTTTTTATTATTGGTATATTTATCCGCTGTATATGTTTGATATTGAACCTAAGAGTTATGGTCCAGTGATTTGAAATGATCTACCTTAGAATTCACTATAAACACCCTATACTTTTTTTCTGTCAATGATTATCTGCATTGTTATTTCTATATGCATGATGTAAGAGATCATATGACAGCAATTAATATACGTGAACTTGATGTTTCTGTAGAAATGCACATTTCCCCTATAATATCTTGCATTCAAGGTCAAGGTGAGGTAAAGATGTGCTAGAAGTGAGATAAATTCTTTACTGAAATACATCCCTCCATTTAGAAATATCTCTAGAAGAGGAGAATAAGACTAAAACAACATGCTGTTAGACTATAGTTCCCAGCATTCTCAAGTGACCATGGTAAATTGTAGCTTAACTGATGGACTTCCAGTTGCATTCCCGAAGTCCTGAAATATTTTCAAGGTCACTGACTCCTTGAAGCTTTAGTAGCATTTCTGTGACTGAGAAAACCCAGTACAGAAGCACAAAGTGATTGCAGATCCGGTGCACCAATCATTATATGTAGTATACACTTGTCTGAGTATATCAGTGTATTATCATTTGGGTTGTCGTTACAACTATATATGAAGAAGATAGAGATTTTATTACTATTGTAATTACATGTTGGAATATTAGGGGTTGTTGGGGATGCATAACTCCGCACAAGTGCCTGCCTGATTCATTTTAGGTAATAGGGCATTGGTGCGGGCGTATGCTCCAACATCACGTCTATATAGACATTTCGTTGTCGGTGGCTTTTAAGAGTACTATTCAGATATTATTTTCTTTTGGGTTATTAACCCCTTAAGAAGCACGTTTATGGGAAATCTCACGCAGACTACCCATGGATCCCATACTGGCACCGAATGCACACTATTGGGTCTCTGATTAAATTTATGTGTTAGGGATCAGGTGTGGGTCAGAGCCTGTCTGGATTATGGGGAGGTCTGAGGGGGAGATTTCACACAGACGGCGGATTTATATACAAGATTGTTGTAGGATGGGATTTTTTTATGAACACTTATGGATCTTTTGGATTGATTATTAATGAATTATCCTTGATTTTTTTATCCAAATTCTTACTGACTCTGTGTCTATAAACAGTCTGTGTAGCGCTCAATATTTGTTTTTCGTGTTTTTGATTGACTCTGGGATGTTGAGCTGCTTGTGGCCTGGGGGGGTTGTTAGTGAGACACTAATGCACCACAATTACATTTGAATATACTATAAATCATAGAGTGTACCTTTCTGGTCAACTCTACCAGTCGGTCAATTTCTTTTTAGTAAGAAAATAATAATATTTACAGACAGTACCAATATATACAGTAGATGGCACTCCCAACCCTGATTTATGTCATTAGAAACCACCTTTTATTACATAAATTAATCATAGAAACATTTCTACAACTCATGGGGGAAGATATTATTGGACACCAAATAAATATGATTGACCTCTCAATCTAATACCTTGATGATACAAACATTGGATATGTTTCAATGAGTTGGATACTTCTGTAGCATACTAGGGGTTTATCTTATGATCGGATGGTAAGGGAAGAGTGAGGCTGTTTTGGATACGCAACATATCAATATGGCTGCTTTTCCTCACAAATAGGAAGAATGGAAATTAATGCTACAACTGAACTGAAGGGCATCCTAACCCTTTGAGTGATAGATAGGTAGTCAAAGCATCGCACATTGGATACCTCTCTGGCACTCAAAGTGTTAAATGTTTACATGCTGTATATTTGGGGGCCATTCAATCTTTCTATGAGCTTCAGGGGCTCTTAAAAGTGCCCTATAACCTTTTGAATGCCAGAAAGTTAAGCAACACATTGCTCTAAAATGCTTTGCTCATCCCCCCTGGCACTCAAAGTGTTAATTAGTTACATTTCACATAACCCATTGTAATTCTCTTCATATTCTCAAGAACATAATAAAGATATTCATCCCTCAGCTGAGAAGGCGTCAGTTATTTTCAAAGTGAATATTTCGTGAGTTTGTTTCGCTTAATCAGCTCAAACATGAATTAATGAATCTGCCTACACAGGTATGTGAGAAAATATTCCAGAGTTAAAAATATAACATACTGAGAGATGCCAAAGGCACTTCATAAAATCTACTATATCAAGGCACTTTTACAGAAGTGCAACTATGCTAATTTTATTCAAGGCTATGAAAAAATCCAAAACAAAGAATTACTCAATGAAATTATTCTGATGATATAATGAACAGCAATTAGCAGTCAAGTAAAAAGGGAGCCTTGTGAAATAAAAGACACAAAAGAGAAAGACCTAAAGGTTGATGTACAAAAAGGAAATGGACTACACTATTTTGAGCTTTTTTCCCATTACCCACCACCTCCTCTTCCCCTTGACCCAAAGATTACACCACAGCAGCTCTCCGATGCTCATTGCCACACTCTTCAAACTCATCCTTATCTTTCAGTCATTCAAGTTCTCACTTAAAGGGACAGTAATGTGTCATAATAAAAGCAGCTCTAATTAATCATCATAGTATTTGGAGAGTGTTATTTCAATTCTGTCAGAGTTGTAGTTCAAGAGTAATTCAATGACAAAGTATCCCCCTCCCACCCCTTTTACTGATGTAACACTGTTCAGCCAGATCAGAAGGGAGGTTCCCAGGTAGATTGCAGAGAGGGACAATCTTCAATTAAGATAAGGGAAAAACACCTGAAAAACTTGTCAAGGAGGGCAGGGCTTTCATTGTTCTCATAGGAAGAAGATTGTGCCCTGCTATTATCTGTCTATGGACTGGATTCCACATCTGAGAAGAGATGAATTACATTAGGTAAAAGGGGCGGGAGGGGGAAACTTTGCTTCTGAATATCTCTCAAACCATAAAGGTTTGAGCGATAAGACATATTGTTCTTCGTGTTTTTTTTAATGCCTACAAAATAAAATAAAGATAAAATGAAGTATTACTATCCCTTTAAAACCACCCTATTCCAAAGAAGCTGTCACTATAGTAACATTACATTGTCCTGGCTCTTTCCAACCAATCCATGGGTCATCCCTACAGCTGGCCCAAACATTTCCCTTCTTGCCAATGAAAAGGAGCACTATATGAACGTACCTTATATATCACTTCTTCTCATTTTCCGTCTAAAGTGTAAGCTTTTGAGGACAGGGCCCTGTCCACCATTTGTATCATTTTTTTAAGTATGTTATGTGTTTGTACTGAATTTTTAATTAATTCCCTAATTGTTGAGCACTACTGATTATGTTAACAATTTATGAATGGATGATGATTATAATAATAATAATTATAAATCAGGGGCAATCAAAGTGCCCCATAGAGGACAAGTAAAAATTCCCAAAATCCATATTGATTTAACCCATTGAATGCCATAGAACACTTCATCATGTTGCAAAGTCTCTCTAACATTCAAAAATTAAAAAAAAAAAACCATTTAAATCACTGGTTATATGTATTGTCCCCCACTGGTTCAGGTTGTGTGAACCAGAATGACTACATTTTATCTTTGTACATCAGCCTCATAGAGACCCTCAAGAAGGGAATTTCACGTCTTTATACTAGACAGAGCTACATGGTTACCACAGGTAAAGCCAATCATGCTGTATTGATATAATCTTTTAACCCTTTGCATGCCAGAGGGGTATCCAGTGCATTGCATTGTGATGCATTGGATACCTATCTGGTATCAGGATTATAAATGAAGGATATATGCACATATTCAAAAGTGGAGCAATTCTGGGGTACACCAACTGTGCCAAGTGCAAATCAATGTGTTAGAGAACTCTTTCAAATTTTTCTGCTTTTTTTGCCTAGCTCACACAGAACAAATAGCTAATTTTATTTGTATTTCCCACAGGCATAGTATAAAATGGGTCTGAGGGTGCCTGTGTTGGTGGAGTGTGGGGAAACAATCAGTTGAACAGGGAATTTGTTTTGGGTAAGGGGCTTGTTTACTGATTGGGGGGAAGGTTAATAAAAAAAAAATAAAAAATAAAATTGGTACTTAAAGTGACACTAATGTCCCATAAAAAATTGTTCTTGATTTGTAGAGTTTAAAAAAATAAATTATGTGGCACAAATCCTATCTCTCAAGCTTTATGGTTTGCGAGATACTCGCATGGAAAGTCCCTCCCACCCTCCCCTTCTCCTGACGTCAGCTCTGTGCCGACAGCAGGAGATTCACGTCCGGGGACCAGCCGGTGGCTCTGCAGCATTGGAAAGGACTACAAAGTGTGCCTGGTTTGCATGAACACTTTGTAGATCGTTCCAATGAAGTAGTTATTTTTAAATAACGTGATTTCAGCTCTGTTGAAGAGCCTCCTCGAGTCGTCCAACTCAGATCTCCTGCTGTCAGCTTTACAGGTGACATAAGGAAAAGGGAAACTTTAGCTGCAAATATCTCTCAGATCATAAAGGTTTGAGAGATAGGATTTGTGTCACATAATTTATTTTTTAAACTCTACAAAACAAAACAATTTTTATGGGACATTACTGTCCCTTTAACGTGACAGGGACATGGACCCCCTGATGTAAGCTGTAACTGCGGCAAACTGATACTTGACGGAATAATTTTGTAGAGGATGATCTGTAGAACTTAAACTTGTTAGAGGACCAAGCCTTGAGCAAACATTGATTTGTAGGACTTTCGCTTGTTTGGCACAAGCCCTGAGGAAACATTGATTTGTAGGACTTACACTTGTTTGCACAAGCCCTGAGGGAACATTCATTTAGATTTGTTGTTAGAGGTCCAAGCCCTGAGAAACAACTGATTTGTAGGACTTATACTTGTTAGGCCCAAGCACTGAGGAAACATTGATTTGTAGGACTTACACTTGTTTGGAACAAGCGCTAAGGAAACATTGATTTGTAGGACTAAGAATAATGTTAGGCCCAAGCCCTGAAAAAACATTGATTTGTAGGACTTTGGCTTGTTAGAGTCACAAGCCCTGAGGAATCAGTGATGATTTATTGCATCAGGATGTTAGAGTTTCTTTGTAGGGGTTTGGCTTTAACATGTTTCACATAAATGTCATGATGTCTTTTTCATATGGGTTATTAGGGTGGTTATCCCAAGGTGCGGTCCCTCCTTTTCCCTTTTCACTAATTTATCACAAATCGTGCACAGTGAGAAGAACGGCCTCTTTCTTCTCCTCCTCCACAATCCCTTTCACTATCTGGGGCAGAGGATGCTGCTGCTGCTGCCTCAGAATCAGCACTGAATCTAGGAACAGGAGTATTGCTGGTAAGTGAAACCTGTCCTAGTCCCGCATCACTAGTGCTATAGCCCATTCTCACAGTGGCCATCAACCTGTTGCCCTTATAACTCAGCAACAGAAGCAGGAATTACAGCAGCAGCAAACTCTGCAAATTCCGCAATCTCACTGCTGTTAGTGGAGATGATGTCCATCTCTATTTGCATATCTGTCTCCCATTCCTACTAGCTGTGGGCTAAAAAGGCTGCTCTATGAGAGTCTCACTGGTTGGTGTCAGCAATTATGACAAATGTGACAGAGGGTGCCATACTGTCACACTTGCCATGTTTTTTTCAGGTGAAGAAGGCAGACTGGCAGCACTAGCAGCAGGCACAGGCAGCTGATATATGCTGATGTTATTATTACTGCTGGCAGCCGGTTTTGCCCTCCTCAGCATCAAGAGGCACAATGCCAGGGAAAGAGGAATTACAGGGTCAGGGGGATGTTTGGGCTCCCTTGACTGCTAGTCTGGTTGCTTGGCTTTACTTCCCCTTCCACATCAGAAGGAGGATCTACTGAGGTCATGCTAATTCCACCACCAGCTGCTTCAATACCATCACCTTTACCATCACCTTTACCATCACCCCTTCCCTCACCTCTAACACTCTCTTGCTGCTGCATGATAGTAGTAGTGGGACTGCTTGGAGATGGCAAGTGTGACTGTGACATAGGGTCCCCTGCTGTCACACTTGGTATCACCTCCTCCACCTCCTCTTGAGTATTACACTGGCAGCAGTAGAAGCAGGCATAGGTAGTTGATCTGTGCTGCTCACATTGCTACCCAGCTTTTAATGTGCCTTTTCAGGTTTGCTCATAAATTTCCCCCAGACCCCAAAGGGACAATTTTGGGGCAGTGAGAATCATTGGGTCTGGGGATACGATAAACAACAATATCTGTTTTTGTTGTCTTCCCTCTGACCTTCATTGTTTTTGAAATAGAGTAAATAGCACACTGTCAACTCTTGTTTTGTTTACAGTGTAGCTATTTTTTAAAAAAAATAGTACGCACATCATAGCCCATTAACATCAACAGGGAGATGAGATAGGCCTACCCCTTCTCTCCAGTTCAGTTTACTGATAGAATCCTTAGAAGGTTACCTCACATCAGATGTAAACATATCAAGCAATATGTTGCACACCCCTCTGGCACACAAAAGGTTAACATCAAATGCCTGTAAATGTCACTAATGGTCCATGAATATGCTATTCCATATATAGTTATTTCCAAAGAAATACTGAGATTATTGTGCTAGAAGAACTGAATACCAGGGCAAAAGAGTTGCACTATTGGCGACAAATTTATCACATTTGCCGTTGCTTTAATACTATGGGTGCCAGAGGGGAGTTCAATTTATTGCTCCACAATACATTGGCAATGCATACCCCACTGGCTCTCAAAGGGTTAAAGGTAGCTGCTTTGCCTTACATATAGATGCAGTTTGTCTTCCTACACATAAACAGGAAGTGGGAAGTGCTGTTTTGGCCAGAGTAGATCTTCAGCATTGATGCAAATAAACAACTCTTTTTAAAAACACATATTTACTGAGCCAAGATTTAATCTAAATCTATTATACCTAATGTTAATGCTAATTCTTCCCACATGGAAGTTTTATATTACTGGACATAAATTAATTTATATTACTTTATAGTTACATTCATTCATACCATTTGCAGTCTTAATGCAATGGTAGCTATTCAAATGTTCATATAATGTTTTATGCATTGCTTCAAGTAGAAAGTGCTTTTTGCTTGGCATATACTTTATAGCCTTAGTTATCTATATTGGGAGCTTGAAAATAAAACATTAATCACTAGCATGTTATGAATATGTGATTTTTAAGGGTATACAGCAATAGCATTAGCTATTGATGTGATTATTACATTTCCTTACTGCTTTAAAATGGGATAGTAATGTTTCACAAAAAAAAGCAGCTCCAATTAATCTTCATAGTATTTGGACCATGAAGAGTGTTATTTCAATACTGTCAGAGCTGTAGTTCAAGAATAATTGAATGATCCCCCTCCCGCCCCTTTTACTGATGTAACACTGCTCACCTCAGAGCAGCAAGACTGTCCAGGTGGAACACAGCAATGGATAATTTTCAGTTAGCATAAGTAAAAACCTGAAAAACCTGTCAAGGGGGCAGGGTTTTCCTTATGCTCACAGTAAGAAGATTATCCCTTGCTGTGTGCTGTCTGGTCCCGGGACCAGATTCCATATCTGGGGGTGGTGGCTTATACAAGGTAAAAGAGGCAGGAGGGGATACTTTATCATTCAATTACTCTTGAACAACAACTCTGACAGACTTCTGGCACTATCCATGGCCCAGATACTATGAAGATTAATTGGAGCTGCTGTTTTTATGAAACATTACTATCACTTTAAAGCATATATTTTGATCAAGAAGTGTTTATGAAACTGAAAGACAGCATAGACACATGCACACATGTGCACACACACATGCACAAATACACGCACACACACACATGGATGCACATACACAGATGCAAAAGTAAAAAAAAATCCCTAACAATAAAGCAAAAATAAAAAAATAAAATGTCATGCAATATAAATAAACCCCAGTCCCAACAGAGAGTGAATACTGGGTTAGAAATGTTGTTTGAGGGAATAGTCTTTTCACTTCACAACCACACAGTCCATGTGTTGACACTACATTTATATTTATATGATTTATGTGGTGGTCCTAAGACCACTTACATTTCTTTTATTTTTAAGCATGTAAAGATGCTTAAAAAATGATGTTCAGGTTGAAAAAATGTATACCCACCCAATTTCATTGTATTACAGAGGTTTTATAAAGCAGCACTATGCCAAATTGTGTCTACACTTCAGTTTATGGGTTATTCTTATGTAATTTGCTTATTGTATAATATGTATAAGAGCAAATAACAATAACAATTAATGATTGTAGGAGAATTTTGGTGCTTTAGCACCAAGAATTGCATTTAGTAAAATAACAACATCTGCTTCACCTCCTTCTAGAGCTGATCTCATGAACGGTGTGTAGGTTGGAGATCTGGAGTTAGAAAAGGGGAGGCATCTGCTTTCATTCATTATTATTTTTCTCTGTATTGAAAACACACTGGAGGGATAATTTAGGTAGAGGGCTATAAAGCACCCACATGTTTTTTAAAAACCCTTTGAGTGCCAAAGTGTTATCCAACTAAATGCACTGGATACCTCTCTGGCACTCAAAAGGTTAACATGTCATTTCTTATATAATGAGAAAAACATCATAGCAAGTGTCCTGCTAGTGGACATTTAGGGCCTTATGCACAAATCACAAGTCAAGTAATTCAGCAAAAAATTAAGTGTACTCTACAGGACTAATAAAAATTCCCAAAATACCCATGGATTTCAGTGCTTAGCAATTTGCTGAAGACTAAATGCTCTTCTACGTTCAAGACAGAGATTAAAAACCCATTTAGATTGAGGGAATTTTTTTTTGTTTTCCTTTTTCATAATCTCCTTACATCCCAGAATGGCATCCAATGCATTACTCCTAATAAGAAACCACCACTTTCTTCATTATGGGCAGACAATTCACACCAAATCAATTCAAAATGGATTGGTTCCCCAAATTGATCTTTAAGCAATACTGGATATCATGTTAACCCAAACTACTCCCTTGATGGACTTGTGTCTTTATTCAACCTAATTTACTATGTTACTTCCAATTAAATCTTCCTCAGAAGTCTCTGTGGAAAGAGTTTGAAGTCCTGGGGGAGATTCACTAAGTTGTGATAAAGAGGTGATAAAGTGGAGATGACTTCTCCGATTTTAGTGAATCTCCCCCTCAGGAGTTCTGCAATAAAGAATCATGTATATCTGTGTGAAGATGATATCAAGTATAAATTAATCCTTTGAGTGCCAGACTGGTACTTTAAGCAAGGATGCTAGCTTGTAATAAGTACTACAAACACAAGCAGAAAACACTGTAACACTTTTTTCAGATCATGCACACTGGTTTCACAGTGAGAATTCAGGCACCAATAGGCAAGGTACCCCAGACACTCCTGTTCCCTCCAAGGCCACACTCACTCTTCACATATACCTTAACTCTTCTAGCCTTTAACAGAAAAATATACTTAATTTATATCATACATACTCCACATAAATCTTAAATTAACTGGGTGGTACAGGGCTATATAAAGTGTTAAACTGTCCAAATGAGATGTTAAAGTGGAACTGTCACTTTGAACAAACATGGGATTTTTAAAGCGTTTCAAAATCACCTATATTTATGTGAGATATTGTTACTCTCAAACAATAGTGTGTGGGATACTTAGCTTTATTTCTGCCTGGAATAATGTAATAGCTACCTCGAAGATTAGATTGGAAGCGATGGAGAGTGGATACTGGTTGACTCTGTCCAAATCAATAGCAGAACAATACAATACAATTGCAGGTGCAAATATCAGTGACATAATTTAAAAGGGGAGTTGAGGTCAGTTTTGCCATGAAGAGAGAACAGTTGAATTCTGCGAATAACTTACTTTGTTCAAACATTTTTTAATAATTGTTTTTATTAATGACAAAAGCTGGTATATAAACAATATGGCAAGCACGTATAGCAATAGTTGCCTTATTTTACAACAATTATCTAAATGTAACTAAAACAGGAATCCACCCACCTAGTGCTACATCTTCCCCATAATTTAACCAGATCCAATACCAGCAGGCAGAGCACCTGTCCTCCCCCAAAGAGTAGACTTAGAAAATGAAAGACATTGTTCAACTTAAAGTAGATAATCACAAGTCAGTAGACCAGTATTCATGGGCATATCAAGTAAGGTTACCTTGTAAATCCCCAGATGTTAAATAGGTTCATGACCAAAAATTATGAGTACAAAGAAACATTCTCCAGACCCCATGGAACTTGTTAAACCGTTTTAATTAGACATCAAATACAAATATTATTTGAAAGCCCCACATTTTCTTGTAGGTTAGTTAAGGTGGTCACAAACTAAAAAGCTGGTGGTCATGACTAGGGATGGGCGAAAATTTTCACCTCAAACTGAAATCGTCGAATAATGGTACTTTCCGCTTGGCGAAAAATTTCCCATGAAAAGTTCATTTTTTTTCGATTTTTTCCACCTTCTGCCCATTGAAATCAATGGGAAGAAAAATATTTCTACAACACACAAATGTTTTCTACAGCCATATAAAAGGCTGTCAGGCTCTCACAGCAGCCATTCTGTGTTTGTGAGAGGAGAGAGCAGCATGTTTTTGAGCTAGAGGAGATAGGCAAATAAAGGGGAATTGAAGCTTAGTTTAGGAAGTCATTTATCTAGGACATTTGTTTCTGTATTAGGGGAGTCTGGGGGCACTCTAGGGGATAAGAAGAGAGGAAGGAGGTTGTCCCCCAAAAACTCCAAAATTCCATGTGACTGACATGCAAGACACAGGCAACCTATTTGTTTGCTGATCTTGTTGTTATTGTCCCTGCGCTGGGTGGGGAAGTATGGGGAAAGACATTGTTGATTTTCATTTTCAGTTATAATTTTTTTTGGACAGATTGTGATAAGACAACAGGGTGGACAACTTAAAAAAAAAAAATAAATTAAAAAAAAAAAATAATAAAAAACGAAATATCTTAGGTGACAGTGACAGACAGCTGACTGGGCTTAGGCAAGGCATCATACAGCTCCATTAGTTGTGTTGTGCACTATACAGTAAAAAAACAGTGTAGTTGCAGAATGTCCAGCAAATGCACAAGGGGAAGGGGGAGGGGTGGAGCAGTGTAGGGACGTAAGACTAAAGTAGTAGTCCAAAAACCTACTGCAGCAATGGTTGTTGCAGCGTGTATAATCAATGATGATGATCTCTTTACTCCAAAGGAGGATGCAGTTTGTCAAGGTCCCAGCAAAACTAGGTCCAGCACCACCAGTGCCAGTAGAAATATAGAACCATATAAGAAGAACACTGAAGACGACAAATCACATTCAAGTGTTGATGATGCTAGCAACAGCATAATAGAGGAAGGCGTAGCAGCTGAACCGTCTGCTGCATCAGACAGTGAGACACCAAAACACCTGTCCTCAAAGTAGTAGTGAATTTTGTTATAGTAAAAGTAAAAAGAAATTGTTTGAGACCTCCAAAAGCTTAGAGGAATGTAAGGGTAGTAGTGGGCAAGAACTGTCAGGTGATGCTGATGCTGCTGAGGATGACCAAATGATAACTCATGATTATGCAGATCTAGAATATATCCCTCAAGCATCCTTCTCTTGTTCAGATACAGATGCATTCGAGAGTGAGGATGATGACAGGGCTATAAGGTTAGCAGAAAGTCAAAGGCTGTAACTTCTGCCACTTTTATGGAGCACTGTGCCTGTCTATAAACTGTTTGAGAAAGCCATTGGAAAGTCTGACCCTGGACAAGTACAGATGTCAAAAAGCACATAGTCACCCTATCAGTCATCCTCAGCATCACTGCCTCTTCAAAGTCCAAGTCACATTCAGCCACACACACCTGTTTTGAGTACCCAGCAACACAGGTTGTGTTAGATATGACAAGTACCTCTGGTGCTGCTATAACTGCTGTACCTTTGACACCTAGTAGTAGTGACAGTTGAATTACATCAACATCCAGCTCCAGTAGTTGTAGTAGTTGCAGAAACCACACATGACAGACAAAGCCAGGACAAATATATTAACAGCAGCACAGATGAGGAGGTAGAGGATGGATATGAAGAAGGGTTGCCACCATCTACCCCAATTTGGGCCACTGCTATGACCGATAAGTAATATGTGTCAACAATCTGAGAAGGAGGATACAGTATGACAATGGTAAAAATACGTAAACAAATCACACCATGCCAGTCCCCACCACCATCACAATCACTGCAATACATATCTGCCACATTGTAGGTTGTACTTTATTTTTTTTTATTACTTGATAACATCCTGAATATGTGCCAGTGTCACTTATGCAAGAAAGTGTTGTGGGCAAAGGACAAATGTACTCTGCATGTTAACACATTTTTCAAGACATATTTTGCTATAGGACTTACAGCTTTGACTTTCAGCCACATATTTCTAAACTTCAGCCCTCAGAAGAAGTAATATTACAGTGGGAAATGTAGTATATATAGGAAATAAAGGCAGAAAATGTGTTAACATAGGCGGAAATTTTTGCATAGGCAGAAAGGCAAATATTTTTGCAGGAAAAGCGAAAAATCAGCACGTTTTCATGACATTTTTCGCAGGAAATTTTTCACACTTTTTGCCCACCCCTAGTCATAACCTATAAACTTTCAATTCAGTGATCAGAAATCACTGCATTAATACTGTTAATTTTTCTAGAATTTTTCATCTCTGCAATCACAAAAAAGAATCAATCTTCTTAGTGATCAGACCTGACTTTCATTATAATAAGCCTTATGCCTTAGCCTTCCAGTGACCTGAAGCCCATTTGAATGATCACACACTTTGCTACCTCTCCCCTTCCATATAGACATACATTGGTTTCCCCTTTGTTGGATGGATGTAGTCAGTTGAGTGCTTGTCTATGTATTCCCATCAGTCTCAATGCCTTAGTAGAGGTCTGATATGTCAAACACATACACATATTGTTCTCACACAGTTATTGCAGCCCTTATGGAATAAATTACCAATGGGCTTTTGTTATGATTTTTTGTATAAATAAATATTTGGAGCAGGAAATAACTGCTGCCTGAAGCAACACTTATACTAGCAAGAGCTTGTTCTCCACTGAATTAAATAGAAAGTTTTAATATGGTAACAACATCTGGAAGCTTTTCAAACTGATATTGAGCTTGAAGTGAAGTAATTCAGTAATTGACTTGCCCATACGATTAGGGCCTTATGCTGAAACCAAAAGATGATGAATCCTAAAGTCTTTCTTAGGTAGTGTTTTTCTAGAGATAATATTTATGAAGAATAAGGGTTCTAATCCTTAATGGGTGACCTCAAAAGTGAGAGGTTATGGGGGAGGGAGGTTTAATCCTTATTGGATGACCTCATAATAGGGGATTTTGAATATTAGCACCATGCAAGAGTACTTATAAGAGCAGTAAACATGTTTTATAAAAACCTACAGAGTGTTAAAGATATTTTCATGCTGAATAAAACAAGAGTACTCCCACTGCTGTCATTATTTAAAATTTATAATCATTCATACTGTCAGGAAATGAGTAATAGCTTAGAGTTTCACTAATTCATGAAAGTTCAAACTGACAGGTAATGGTAAACTGTTAATATCACATTCTATGGAATACTGTTGTCAGCGACTCACTTCTCCCATAGAATGCAACATAATAATCTCAAATGTGGCCACTAGAGGGCACTGTTTAGGTAAGTAAACAATAGTTTTAACTATAATAACTCAGGAAAGCTGTATCTACCAACAGTCATAAAACTTTTGTTTGATTCAGCAGAAAGTCCTGCACTTTATGATTTTTTTCATTTAAAAAATGATTACTTCTTTAAACGGGAACTCACCTCAGTTCAAGTACTTCTTATATTCAACTGCTATCCAAGTTTATCTTCCATCTTTTTTTTATGTAATACACTATATACTATGATATTACCTTTTAAAAATAAGACGATGATGTCAGTTAAGGACAGGTAGCTCTGTACCGCAGCCTGTCAATCTGACGTAATTGATGCCACAGTCTTATTTTTAAAAGGTAAAATTTCAGGCTATATTGCAGTATATTTAAAAAAGAAAAAAAAAATGGATGAAAGATAAACTCGGATAGCAGTTAAAGATAAGAAGTACTTTAACTGAGGTGAGAGTTCCCTTTTAAACTCACTTTTGGCGCTAATCAGTGCACTAAATTGGGGTTTACAAATAGCCTTTGGGACAACTATAATTCAGAGTAAATTTCATCCTTTATATACACTCCAATACTACTTTCTTGGGCTACTAAGAAACTCTTACTGATATAATTGAAGTAACTGGGGAAAACTGTATGCACCAGTTACCTACACTTTGTCTTTTTATACTGTGATTCTTTCCCTAAGGACGTAGAGATTATCTCTGTCCCAGTTTATTTTTAATTCTGAAACACTGACTTATTTTTATATTTAGATATGATGTAATGTTTAACATTTTTTAAATGTTTTCCATATTTGTAAGGTTACCCTCTTGTTGCAACTATTAATAATAATCAATACTGAATACAATCCCGGCGTACATCAATTGCACCATAGGGAAGAAATAATAATTCCCATAATTCCCATTTATATAAAGGAGTTTTTAATATCTTGAATGCTAGAGAGATATCCAATATGTTGCAAATCAATGTGCTGGAACACTCTTTGCCATTCATGGGATAAAAAGTGACATAAATTAATGTGAATGTTTATTACTACTTTTTTACATTCGGGATAAGACTCTTTATATTGATATCCAGAGACTAAAAGTAAATCACTACTAACCAACTAGGATAGTTTATATTAAAAAATATCATTGCACAAACAATACATTCTCTCTTAGCCTGCTTTTTTATTGTCCTTTTTGAAACTGGAAATATAAAGTTACATGTTATAATAAAATTATAATTTTAGAACCTAACAATATATAACAATACTAGTTGAAGAGCCCGTTACACGGACCACAGTGCCACTGCCAGCCGGTCGTGTGGCAGTCATGCACAGTAGAGACTGCCCGTGCTGCATGGGCAGTCTCTACTGTGCATGACTGCAGCCCGCGTACCAGTCTCTACTGTGCATGACTGTGTCATTACACATGTTTTAGCGAATTATTATATAGGATATTAAATGGCGTTATGTATACCGAAATGATGAACTATGAAAATAGCATATTTTAGAATTATTTTAAGATGGAAGCAATCTGCTACCCTGGGTAGCCTTAAGTGTTCTAAAAAGCTAGAAGCGCAATGCAGGAGACAGAAGAATAGGAGTGCTCCCAATGTAAACAGATATAAAACTCCAATAAAATTGAATGTTTAATACATAAATCACACAATATAAGATATGATAAACATAAACAGACATATATATTGCCCTATACTGTTGGTATTACAAGAGGAAAGGCAGATTACCCTGCAGCACTAGCACTCACTCCTTCTAGTCACTAAATTCTAGGGGAATGCATATAATGGACTATCATTATCAAAAAGTTGTAATATGTAACATTTAATATAATACTTTTTAAAACCATAAGGTAGTGGCAAATTGATAATTTAAAAACATAATAGCTTGCATGATGTACAGGTCATAGATATCCAGTGCACATATGCAGATTGATAAAGGGGTAACCCAACAAGCCTGCTATCTACAATCACTGATATTTACACCTTGAATCCAAAAGGAGATTTAGAACAAGAGATGGGAGAAAACCCACACATCAATAAGTTCATATATTGGTTGGAAGAGTATAAGTATATAAGAGCACATCTATGTAAAAGAGGTAATTCTACAGTCTGCAAGAGAACACACCAACTATTAAAGGCATGTATTTCAGCAAGCCATAATGGAATTACTTGATAAACGAGACAGGAGAACTCTCATTTGTAAAGGTATCGGGATGGGAGAGTTTATCCCTAATAGATACATTGACATTTGCATTATAGATCTTCGGTGTGTACACATGAAGAGTTCAATTTCTTCTATTTAAGACTATTCTCCAGATGCATATCACATCTAACATTTTATTTATATTTTCCCATACTAGCATACCTACAGTATATGGCAATATATATGTCTATTTATGTTTATCATGTTGTATAATGTCTGATTTATTTTAATAATATATATTTTTATTAAACATTTTATTTTATTTGTGTTTTATATTTGTTTGCATTGGGAACACTCTTCTGTTCTTCTGTTATAATTATAGATTTAACATCTTGAATAGGGGTGATGAACATTTTTTCCAAAGATCTGTTTATGAGTAGGCCAGACTGGTTCAGCATCTGATCTGTTGTAAACTTCCCAGTTTTGAATAGAATATATTTACTTGAGTTCAATTTAATTTTCCATTGATTTAGACCTGAGTTCACTAAAACTGAACAGATGACTAATCTCTAGATTAGGGATGTCTAACCTATCATCACCACCCAACAGTATAGGTTTTTAGGATCTCATCACATGAACCCAGATGATTCAATTGGTGGTTCAATCCTTCTCAAATTTCTGCCTGAATTAACAACATTCATTTGTATTTAATTGAGGATATCATGAAAACCTGTATGGTTGAGGGGGTTGATGATTGGTCTAAGAACCCCTGTTTTAGACTGAGCAGCACAGTTGCTGGTAGAATTGCTGTCAAAGGTGATACCGCCTGGTTCCTTTACATGGATGAAGATAGAATTTCATTTTAACCCCTAGGATTATAGAGAGGTCCCAAAATCTTTCTAAAGCAATGTGTTTTAGACCTTTCTTAAATTTGGAGGGGTGAAGAGGAGTTGATTTGATAAATCTGATTAATGAAGAGGGTTTTGGATCATACATAAGCATGAACTGTTGCTAGGGTCATTGCTAGGTATTGGTAAAAGGATCTAAAACCTCAGGTTCACACTTAAAGCCCTAGGTCTTATTGTAAGCTTGGGAAATATAATTGTGCCAATATGCCTACTAGTATGGGTACAATTGAGCTGTACAATGCACTAATAATGCATTAGGTTGGTCCAAGCCCCAGATATTTTGGAACATCCTTGACTGTTACCTTATTTCTCAATAACATTTTATCACAAGTTATATATACCTTATTCCCCTGAAACTAAAACTGTATCTTTAGGAGAGCCTGTACATATAAGGGTTAGATGTGATCTTTTCTCCACTAACTCTGGATGCAATAAGAATTAAGTGGAATCTATCTAATACATTACAAACACTTCTAAATTTATGCTAATTCAGTTTCCTTTACTGCTGTACAGTGTAAGCAGTTTCTATGCAATGGGTAGAAAAACTAATTTGATCACTCATGACCTGTTGTTTAATAGCTTTCAACTATCTGTCACATTATTTGTAGCTTTGTGCCATTTAATCGAATGCAATACATAGGCATCTGTTGTAAAATATGTATTTTAATTTTTTAAATCAAGAAATATGTCTATAAATAATTTAATAATACATTAATAATGATGTTTCTGTATATTTCTAACAACATATATTGAAACACAGAAACATCAAAATAAAATAAGCTTTCTCTAAAAAGAATGGTTTCCATGTTTCACCAGGACAACTTGTTCGTATGAAGACAAAGTGAAGAGTTACTGGCCATGAAAAGGCTGGATTTGATATGTTCCACTCTGTAAACTGGTTCAAGAGAAAGTGAACAGTTAAAACCATGAGGCACACAAAGCTGTGCTTTATTTCTTCTAACAAGGCACCAAGAAATTGGTGTAAAATTAGTCCATTTCCCCACACATGCTATGAAGTTGGAGTTTGAGGTTAGCTTGCATGAAAGGCTTAATGATGACAGATTATACACCAGTATGTTCTAAAGCAATTACCTTTTGTCATTTTAAAACAATGTCTAAAGTTCAGAAAATGAACTTCAATGGCAGATTCTTACATTACCTCAATGTATTCTGAGAGCAATACAGGGTACCCTCCAGAGCTCAGAGGTAAATTTCAGTAATCACTTGGAAGCAGTGGTGTAACTATAGGGGTTGCAGGGGTCGCACCTGTGACCGGGCCCATGCACTCCAGGGGCCCGGTCTCCCCCTGCCCGCAATCTCCCACCAGCGCTTTAGTAATGCAGAGCGCTGGGAGATCACATCATCTCCCAGCGTTTTGCATTACTAAGAGAACCGAGCGGGAGCTCCAGGTAGGAGATGGGGGCATTGTAGAGGGGGTCAATATGGTGGTGGGGGCTCATGGTTCTTCTTGTACCAGGGCCCAGAGGCTTCTAGTTACACCTCTGGTACTGCATTAAGTTATAACCCCACACACACACACACACACACACACACACACACACACACACTGTAAGACTAAAGCATGTCCTCGCAAGGTGCAAAATGCTGTGCTACAGCCTTGTGCACAAAAGAAAACTGGTATTAGTCTGTTATAAACACACTGCACCATAAGTGGCACATACAAATTACCTACATTCTTATTAATTTAACTTTGGTATTTAACCACTTGAATGCTAAAGAGGTCTCCATTGCATTGCTTAACAATAAGTTGAAATCCTAGCATTCAGGGGTTTAAAAGTCCCATTTAAATCAACTGAATTTTTTTTCTATGATGCACTTAGTCTACTACAGACTTACTTACATTTTCTTTTGTACATAAAGCAGTAGACCCTGTCTGCCATGGTGAGAGGATGCCAACGGGGGCAGATTGGCAAGCATCCCCTGGCATCCATTCACATTTTCTCACATCTGGTGAGGTGAGTGGATGTGAGTGGATGCCAGCAGAGCAGATTGAAGAAAATCAGCTTGTAAAATGCACAAATACATGATTTAAAGCAGTTCATAACTATGTTATTGCAGGAAAGTAGGGGTTACTTAACTACAATAACATAGTTATGAGCATTTTGTAAGCCACAAAGTGTTAATGCATGAGGTGGTATAGTTCCTTGAACATGGAATTAAAGAATATATGTGTTAACACAGGAGATGTGAAGGGCAATTTGATAAAATAAAGTGGATGGATAGTTCACATAAAATGTATGTGCCATATTTAACCCTTTGAGTGCCAGAGAGGTATCCAGTGCATTCTGAAGCAATGCATTGGGTAGGCCTCTGGAACGCAAAGGGTTAATACATTCACCAGTTGTATATTTTTTTATTTCATCTCTTTGCCTCACCCCCATATTGTCCTTGTGTCCCCGCTCTTACACTCCTCTTGGTGTATTTTGCACTCTCCTACAACATTTTCTATTGTGTTTATCTTTTTTGATCTCAACTATGGCCAACCAAAAAAACTAGCTTAATTGTTTATGATAAAGTATTTTGATCATACTCTGTCTCAAATAGAAAATAACTTTTTACTGTTTCAGTGCAACTGAGGTAGGCAATACACATTCCTCTGGCACTGAAAGGGTTATAGGAGGGCATCTGCAGCCTCTGCTTTTTAGCAGAGACAGTAAACTATCTTCTGGCTCAATAGAGAGCTGCAGGGAGATTCCAGCATCACCAGCCTCAGGATGGCTATGTTGGTACTATGAACTCTGACAGCAGAGGCTATTGTATAAACACAACCTATATGCATACAACAATGACTAACCTGTATTTTCATATGGAACGATGTGTTAAGTGCAAAATCAGAAACCTGGCTAAGGCATGGCTGATTCATGGGGATGATGGGGAATTGGTGGTGGATTGATGGGTATGTGATTTTGAAGACATGTTAGTGTGTACTGGAGATGTGCCTTTATCACAGAATAGATACATCGCCATCCTAAGCCCCTATCAAACGTTAGTGCACCTTGAACTAAGGCCCCTTGCTCACTCCTGTCATCTCCCTTTCCCATTGACAAACTCCTGTATCCATCCCTTCCTTCCCATTTGAAACCTTCTTCTCTGTGTTGTCTCTCATTTAGTCCTTTTTCCATGGCCCCTAAGTCACATACCAAGAGAAACATTGCACATCCACATTACTATGGACCTAACACCTACATCACATATCACTTCAACCATCTGGATGATGAAAAGTTCAATTGACAAAAATACAAACCACATTTTCTCCTTCAAATTGCTAACTTTGTAACATTATCCTCACCACCATTGGGAAAGATGAACACTCCACCTATGCTTTCACTGCCCCTCAGTCCATGTTACCACTTTCACTCCTCCTCCCTTGTTACCACTTTCACTCCCACTCTTTCCAGTTCGCCATATTCACTCCCCCCCTCCTCCCTTTTGGCATGATCTCTCTATCCTTTTTGGCATGTTCCCTCCCCCTTCCTCCCTTTTGCCATGTTCTGTCCTCCTCCCTCCTTTTCTTCAAGTGCCATCTCTTTTGCCAATTGCCCACACTTATAGTCAAACTGTAACCCTAAGCCAGCTCTACTCCTGCTCCAGATGGTGAATGTACTTATTAGCACGCTCCTCCTTTTCCCCCTCCCACATGAACTCCCATTCACCGCTCTGATACTCAAGAGAATAAGTCCAGGAATGATAGTGATAAAGGTATTTATTTTAAATAAATATATAATAGCCTTCCAGAACACAGCTCAAAAGCATGGCTTATTTTAAATCACACTCCTCCCACTGGGCTTCAATGAAACCTCTGATGCCGGCATCCAACATAACACACATTTCTCTGCTCCTCATATCAAAGGCCATGTCAACACTTTGCCTCACATCAGATGGAAAGAGGTTGGGAGGCTTAGAAAACATGGCAGGAAGCTGCATCCTTTATTTTTAACCATTAATGCTGGAGGCAGAGAACTGTGCATTCTTTTGTTTCATTAAAACAACAACCCCTATTGTCCCATGTACGAGCACACTCATGAACGAACGTACAAGAAGGGCTTAAACCGTTGAGTGCCATAGGGGTATGCAACACGCTGCTTCGCAATGCGTTGCATGCCACTCTGGCAGTCAAAGGGTTAACTCTTGAATACCTAAGATATGTTCATTTTTCAAGCATCCAAGGCTTTCAGTCATCTTTCAACTCCCTGCAAGACATGTCTTCAATGGTTTATGAAACAATGCCTTAGAGACCTTTTTCTCAGATCCATGGGGTTAATTGATTAGACAGTATACTACATTTCATATTGATAGCTACAAGATAAAAGAAAAATATGTACTAGATTCATTAAAGAGAAATGCATATTCATATATCTTAACTTTCAAAAGGAACTGATCATAATACATTTAGACATGTTAGCACACAGTATTCCACAGCAATTAAAAGATATACAACTCATTGCTGCTCACTCTATCCCAATGTTTATTAAAACAGTTCTCAGGAAAATATTCACATACCACAGGTCAGGGGAGTTACTTGGGATAAGAAAACCTAGTGCATTATTAATGCATCATGCAGCCCAATTGCACCAGTACAAGTAGGGACATTAGTACCATCACTTGCCCTAAACTACAAACAAGATGACATGGGGTTTTAGCCCACTCAGTCATTACCCATCAATGCCTGCAGAGGACAGAGACTTATATCTTCTTTAACAATAGTGAATAAAAGATAGGTAAATAGAGAGTGCTTCATTTGTATTCAGTGAAGGTTTTCCCATCTGTCTTGCTAGTAATAACAGTACCAACTGCAGCTGCAACTGCAATAAGACTGCAGAGCCTGGAGGAGGTCACTCAGGACATTATAACCCAAGATCTGGCTAGGAACCATAACCTTCTGAAAAGCTAGTACAAAACCTTGACATTCAAGCTCAGAATGTGAACGTTTGCAATGATTTACATATTGCAGTTATACAAACAACATTTTTTGACCCTGCAAAGCCTGTGTTACAAAAATTTAATTGATTTGTCCTGTTTTAAATATACAAATTCTGATATCAGTGAATTAATTATAATGGGGATACTTGGCTGTTAATTTGTTTACCAGTAGGACTAGTTACATAGGAGTCCTTCTTAAAGAATTATTGCACATCCAGCTACTTTTTATCTCCTTTGTACTCTTTTGTAGTCTTTAGCTCAATGGTTCCCAACCTTTTTTGTCATGGCACTTTTTTTTTCAGTTATGACACATGTAGCTGGATAATTGATAAATAACTCTACTATACACATTTACGTATTATAGCAAATTAAAATCATAACTTGGTCCTCGGCAATTGCTTTAAATACATTGGTAGGTGGCTAGATCCCAAAGTCATAATTGTTCTTCATATCGATAACTTATCTGCAATATTTATTCAGGTATGAGCTTTGTTTAGAAATAAATCCTGTCTAAGTCTCCTGGTATGAAAACATATTGTTCAACAGATGCTCGTGCCAGTCATTGACTACATACTTTATGCTTCTATGCCACAAATCGCTCTTTGAAAACTTAAAATGCTGTATAATTCATTATGCTTCTTTGTTCTCCAGTGTAATAAGTCTACTTATCGTTATAAGTTAAAATAACGACACTGGCTAATACCTCTCCTCTTTCCTGCCTAGTCTATAACCACTTCTCTGGAAAGCTACCACATTACCTGAGCAGTGTGCTTACTTCAGCCCTCCACATGTATCTTATAATCTCTGCTCCACTGCCACCAATTCACTCACTATTCCAGACTAAAAAGAAGTGAGGTGATCTGTTTTCTCCTACAGAGCTTAGCAAGCCTGGAAAGCCTTATAGGAAAAAAAAACCTTTAAAAATCTTTAAAAATGACTGCTTCTTGGTACTTAATCATTAAGAATTTTATCACAGCTCATGTGCTCTGATTTAGGTGACATTCCACCATTGTTCCATACCTGTCAATATTTGATTGTTACACTATGATGACTCTGTTTCTTTATATCAATAATTTGTTTATGTATTTATGGAGAAAATCTACAATAAAAATCTGTTTAAAAAAAAAAAGCATGCAACTGTATATAAATGTCATTTTGTGATTTTTATGTTCTTCTATTTTCCTATAAATGTAAACATGTTGTTTTGTAAATATTATCCAGGGCATATTTGAACAGAAGAGAAATCTCAATGTATTCTTCCTAATAAAGCATTTTCTAAATAAAAAGTAAATTAAAAGTTTGGGGACCTGTAGGAAAAACAATGTAAATCACTATAAAGATGTGAGACATTAAGGGCTAGATTACAGGTGCTAATTTTATCACTTCTTTTATCTCCAGTTTTCCCCCATAGACTTCAATAGGAAAATGTTTGATAAACAGGTGTTAACATTTAGCACCTGCAATAGAATCTGACAATGTGACAATGTGACAAAGTGACAATGCTGCTAATTTTATGGAGAATGGCTGTCAGTGACTTATTTCTTCCATGGAATGAAACAGAATAAATATCTGAAATCTGGCTGGTAAAGAGCACCATTACATGTGCAGAAAAAAACAACAGTTTAAACTTTAATGACTCTGGAAAGATGCATTTCCCAGTAGTTGGAGTACTCTTGTTTTACACCATAGAAAAATAAATATAATGTATGATTTTTTATACTAGTGAACCAGAGCAATGTTGGCCCTTTTTAGTATGTCATTGTTCAGCCATATAATCCCACTAATTTATTTAGTACACCCACACAATTGATATGCTTTTTAGGATAAGTAGGACTTTCTTGTGATGTCATATTTAAAAATATAACATATCAGTTAGTTTCACTAATAATATAAAGTAGATAAAATAAAAAACACAACATAAAAAGTTTTCATGTAATGTTTTGTGCTCAACTAGTGCATTTTTGATAGGAACTATATAAAAAGTATTATCGTTCATTCATATCTCCTATGTTCCCTTTTTAGGGGGGTATTGGGTCTCTGAGACAAAAATCCCTATGTCCCTCTTTCCAGTCCTCATTTTAGGAGAACAGACTGTGTAGTGTGCATATGTAAGTGTATCACATTGCTCTACAGCAATAAAACGGACAGTAATTCTTTACTCTTGCTCTAAAGCATTCATTTATACAAAGAGGTGGCAATAGGACATGAAGTACCCAAACAAGCTCTACTCACTAGTCCTGTCCCAGCACCACCACATAAAATAAATGTGCCCTCTATTTGGTCATTTGACTTGTTGGGAACTCTTTTCTCTGCTTTTCTCTTGCTCATGATTACAGTCAGTAGGAGAGAGGCAGAGAACAGTGACAAAAGAGATGTTTACATATATTGCCTTTGTCATGTGGCTTCACTGGCACATGTGATTGCTGTAGAAGCGATCACACTTGACAAGACAGCAGGGAATGGCTGTAGCAGTCAATTACAGCCTCTCCAGAAAGATCACATTGTGCTCTGAGGCACACTGATATCATTAACCCATAATGTGGCAGGAACGTCATTGTTCTTCAAAGGACTAAATTGTATTATGGCCTTGGCATATCATTGGTCCTTAAGGGGTTAAAACAAATTAATGTTTCTTTATCCCCTTAATGACTGGAGACAGTCCTGGCAAGTCACGTACTATGTGCTTACAGCGCTAAGCACAAACAGGGTCACTTGTACTGGAGAACGACTAGGTAACTTCCATTGGTCATTAACCCCTTAACGTCCAGTGACATGCCAGGACCGTCACTGTTATTTTTCCGTTAAGGACCAGTGATGGTCCTGGAACATCACATACTTATTACTCACATCGCTCATGCAGGAGAACTGTGAGTAGTATCAGGGACTGAAATTGGTAACTCCAAGACCAGAGTGATCTCTATCAGTACCCCATTCTGCGTGCCGGCACACATGATCATTCACGTGGGCCGGCATGTGAAAGTTTCCTATCTGGTCCTTAAAGGACCACACACCCTGTGACCGCTGGTCCTTAAGGGGTTAAACTTACTTCACTGACAAATAAATGTGTCATGATTTGCCTGTTGGGAAACACAACTGTGACGGGTTAGTTTCTAAGGACTTTGATAAATAGAATGTTTCATTCAATTGATATGCAGACCACTGTATTAAGGAATAATACCTAGGTAAATCCTTCTGTTAAACAAATGGTTTTTCTCTGTTTGGTGCTATATAAATAGAAATGTATACATAACAAGTCTTTCTGTGTAAGTATATCTTGATATATTTTTATATTACTTGCACTGATGATCCTCTTCAACAATTTGTAAACATTATGTGCTGTTAAAAAAAAATCACATATAACCCAACTACATCAATAAGAGTTTAGATGGATAAACCTATTGTTAAAGGAGTACAATCAGGGTGCATAGGCCATTTCCTGAAGGAAGAAATCATTTTGTTCCAGCTCGTTATGCTTTATCAAAGATCCATACATCACTGGCAGCCTAACCAAGGATTACCTATAATCTGGAACACTGAATCCATAACTTGATAACCTTCTTATTCTGGCTAAAATAACTGTGGGCCACTTGAACAAATTGCAATCATCAGTATATTTTTTGAAAGTATATAACATAGGGTAATTCATCAGTAGAATTTTGGAGATTTTAATGCAGCCATTTTTCAATAAATCTGTACCAAATCTGTGGTAATATTTTGATTTTTGCATTTTACCTACTTACATTATAGTGTTGCTGTGGATTTCAAGCTTAGGATATTTGCAGGTGTAAAAAAAGCATTGATTAGTGTACAGCTACATCTTCAGAGTACAGCAATGACCCACACAGGTTTGTCATATTTTGGGGAAGCTACTGGGCAAAATTGTAACATGTGATTTTCCATTTTCAGACAAGGGATTTTTACAGATCCCCAAATGCCATATCTCATTTGGGGCAGTTGTCAAACTTAAATTATTCACACAAAAGTATATGTTTTTGAAAAGTACATAACCCACGGTCTCATTCTAGGTGCATTTTGAAATCTTTCCTACAGCCATTTTACCACCAATCCCTCTAAAATTCTGCAGTAAAAAACCAAAGTTTTTCGCAGTTATATTATAATGTCGCTTTGGCTTTCAAGCACAAGATATTTACAGATGTAAAAAACAAGCAAAACCATTGATTAGTGCACAGCTACATCTTCTGAGTACAGCAATCCCTCACATTTTAGGTTTTTCATGTTTGGGTCAAATTTGGAAAATCAGGATTTCCATTTTCAGATGTGGAATTTTTACAAATTGCTTTACCAGTTACATATGTCATTAAGGGCAGTTTAGCAGTCCTCCAGCTCAATTTATTCCCATAAAATTATATGTTTTTGAAACGTAGACAAGGCAGGGTTTAATTCTAGGTACATTCTGACACTTCTCATACAGACACTTTACCCCCACACCAAATCCCTTTCAAAAACTGCAGTAAGAAAAACAAATTTATGTTTTTTGATGGATTTCTTATACAAAAATATTTGGTTGCAGAAAACAAATTCGATTCTGATATTTCTCCGCTATATGGAGGTATCATAGATGTGTAGGTTTGTCAACTATCATGGGAGTCAAGTGTTCTATCACTGGATGGTTTTGGGCCTTTCGCTTTTCTTTGCCTGATAACCTACATTTATATCAGCAGGAGCAGTTTAAAAAAAAAAATGGTGTATTCAAAAAAAAATTCTTAAACCCATCAGAAATAAAAAAATAAAAACTTAGGGTGTATTGTTTTCCAATATATATTTTCAATGTGTTCAATCTAAGAGAGATGTGTTCTGAAAACTATATTAAAAAACAATATTTCAGGGAAAAAGTGGCCACATAATAAAATGGTAGCTGTTACAACACTACTGCATTGCAGCTATGTGGTGTTGCTTAATGCTTATCCAGATCCCATGCTGTGAATGGCAATCAGGACAGTAGAATGTAGTTTATGTCTGTTTTCCATTGCTATATACACTCTGCATCATTTCTGTGGATTTGGCTTTTTGATTGTTGAGGGTATTTTAAAAGGAAAGTGTGCTGAACTATTTCTCATTTATTGAGACACTGCTGTAGTTCTGGCTGCATTTTGAAACAAAAAACTCTTAATTACTCGGAGCTGGTATTACAAAAAACTGCACTTTTTAGTGACGTTTGCAATTTTAAAACTTAAATATGAATTATGAGTGGCAATCTGCATCATATAAATGAAACCGTTTTACTTTTCTTCATGATAAGGTAAGGCTGGATAAGCTGATCAGATAGATTCACTACCATGTGTATTCTTTGATGCTGACTGGTTTTCTTAGTACTTTAGCTTTGCCATGGACTGATACTTGGACAGTGCTCTCATCATACGTGGTAATTAGCATGTACATATCCTTTTTGTTTCTAAACTTAATTGCCACCAACTCCTCTTGGTGCAAAGCTGAGAACACCCCCAATTTAGCCAGGTATTTGCAAACTGTTTGGGGAAACCTTTAGAGTTGTTTCAAACTGTGCCACAGGTCACTATGTCTAAACAAAAATGTTAATTAAATAACAGGGGGCTGGATAAAAAATATCCACATATAATTTGTTTTCATTATTAAATAAGGGGTTAATGAGGTCCAAAACAATCTTTGCCCTGGTTACTAGAAAGGAGCCATTGCTAGTGCCCAGAATTTTTAAACTCATCTAGATGTGTAGGCTGCCCTGATTGCTGCCTTTAATGTAGGATGAGGGATTGGTGACAATATGTTAGGCTGCATACTCTTTTGTTTGGGAGTAGTGGTGGGCGAAACTTGTCGCCGTGTTCCTGCAGGAAATTGTGAGAAAATCACGTTGTTATCTGCTTTTTCATGGGAAAATCCGCTTTAAAGCTAGCAGTTAATATTTTCGCATCTTTCGCCCATTGGCCAAAACTTTTCGCCATTTTTTCAATGGCTAGAAAGTTTCCACCCATTGATTTACATTGTTTTCGCACTTCCACTATAAAAAGTGACGTTTTCGCTGAAGGCAGACACAATAGAAGCAGATACAGAGCAAGATAGATGTGCTGTGCTGTTCTCTTGTGATATTTTGCAAGTGAAGCAGGAGAGGCTCATAGTGAAAAATAATCAACGGAGGAGCTGGAAGGACCCATATATGTCCACTGAATCTGAGGAGGAGGAGGAAGTGACTAGCAGTACTGAACCAATGTTGTCCAGTCCCCCTAAATCACCCCAAGGGATCTTGGGGAATTTAATGGGAAGGAAGGGAGAAAAGGGAAGGAAGGGAAAAAAGGGAATGGGAAGGGAGAGAGAAAAGGGTAGTTCTAGTGAGAGCAGGACAGGTCAGTTGTCTGTGCCTGCTGCAAGACGTGCTGCCCCTGCTGCCAGTGCCACCATTTCTGATCCTGCAGCCACTAGTGTTGTACCTGTTTCTAGTACTGAACCTGCTGCTAGTACTGAATCCGCTGCCCGTGCTGAACCTGCTGCTAGTACTGAACCTGCTGCCAGTGCTGAACCTGCTGCCACCAATACTTTACCTGCTGCTAGTGTTTCTTTGTAGTACTCAGGGGGAAGGAGACAATTATGCCATGTGTGCCAGCAGGGGACCCTCTGTCACACTGCTCATCACCTCCTCCAAGCAGCAGTGAGATGTCTGGAATAGAGCAGCAGCACATATGGACTAGTGGTGGTGGTGGTGTTGGAGTCGCTGGGGTGGAGGCCCCACCTGATGGCCTTTTTATCAGAAACTGAAAAGGAATGGGAGACAGGGATGAGGATGGCCATCACTACCACCACTAGCAATCAGCTTTTGGAATTTGCGGAAATTTCAACTGCTTTAATTTCTGCTGCTGCTGAGATGCAAGGGCAGCAGGATGCTGAGGAGCAGGCTAGTGTGCCACAGACCACCGTGAACACAGTGGGAATGGGGTCAACAAGTAATGCGGGACTAGGACAGGTTCTAGTTGCTAGCGCCAGCAATACTTCTGGTCCTAGTTGCAGTGTTAAATCTGAGGCAGTAGCAGCAACATTATCCTCTGCCACAAAAAGTGAAGGGGAATGTGGAGAACAAGAAGACAGAGGCCATTCTTCTCCACCTGTTCCCTATCCCTCCCCCCAGAAGTCATGGGTGCGGGACTATTATTCTCTTCAGGCAGGCACAGTGTAGTCATCATCAACAACGGTACAGTGCAAAATTTGTGACAAGTTAGTGAAAAGGGGAAAGGAGGGACCACATCTTGGCACAACCTCCATGATAACACACATGAAACGCAGACACCATGACATTTATGTCAAACATGTTAAAGCCAAACACCCATTACAGAAATCTAGCACTGCTGTTACTGTATCCCCTGACTCTCCAGAATGGTGGAGATCAAAGAGGAGGAAGAATAAAGAAACCCAGAAAGACACTGAAAGTTCCATGATGAGCGAAACAACTAGCTCACCATCAGCATCCCCTTCTTCCTCTAGGGTAACAAGTACATCTTCTGCCAATCCACCTCGTTCATCGTTACCTCCCCTGCCAAGTGATAGCCACTCTTTTGATGTTAGGAAATGGCAAGTCGTCTCAACAAATTGCACACTGTGTGGTGCACTGACCACACATGCCAGGGTGGTGGAGGAGAATCGATATCAGGCCATCTGAGGAGATTCCATCCCACAGAATACGCTAAGATGGAGGCAGAGAGGGTTCATTATTACTATTAAACTGTCAGCAAGTTGTCATGTGTCCTTAGCAGGGTCTGGACAAGGGGTACAGTGACAGCGGCAGTACTTGGTTTTGAGTGTCATGGTGTTTGGATACAGTTGTGCCCCCAGATGTTATTTATCACACACATACTGTGCACATTGCAGTTGCTGAGGAGACTCACTGATCCTGCTCTCAAGGGAAAAAATATATTCTAATAACAACACATCCATGATTTTGGAGGAGGGGCAGGTGGAGAAGATTTAATGGTCAACTTGTTCTTTTCTCCACATATACTGGGGGCTACTTATTCTTCTGCTACTGCCTCAGACTCATCACTGGAGTCAGTTGTGGCAAGTGGAACCTTCATCATCCATCTTCCATGTTACTGCTATTGTTGATCCCATTCCCTTTCAGTTGCCTAATCATCCTGCTGCTTAAACAACTCAGCAGCAGCAGTACGAACAGCAGTTGCAACTCAGAAGGACATTTGGCAGTGGCCACTGGCCAACAAGACCTGCTGGCATTAGGTCATTTTTATTTTTTTCTCATGGCTTGTGTTTTGAAATAAATAAATAAAAATAAATAAATTAATTAAAAAAAAACTAGTCCGACAAAAAAATAAACAATATTTGGGGGGTTTGTTTCTAACAAGCCTAAGTCCTACAAATCAATGTTTCCTTAGGGCTTGTGCCAAACAAGCTTAAGTCCTACAAATCAATGTTTTTTTCAGGGCTTGGGCTTCTAATAAGTCTAAGTCCTACAAAGGCCTCTAACAACAAATCAAACAAATCATCCTCTACAAAATTCTCTATCAAGTCAAGTATCAGTCCACCCCAGTGGCAGCTTATGTCAGGGGGTTCCTGTCTCTGTCACTTTAAATACAAATGTCTTATTTTATTGATTTATTTTTTGTATTAACAATCCCCCCAATAGCAGTTAATAAAGCCCCCCAAAACAAATTCCCTGTTCAAATGATTCATTCATTCACCAACACAGGCACCCTCCTCAGACCCCTTTATACCATGTCTTATGGTTTTTATTTTATTTTATTTTGTTTTATTTAGGATTTCTTTTACATTAAGTGCCCCCCAATCCCAGTAAACAACCCCCCCAAAAACATTCCTTTTTCAAATGATTCTTTCCCCACACTCCACCAACAAAGGCACCCTCATGACCCTTTTATACTGTGCCTTTGGTAAATAAAATATCATTTGTAATGTGTTGTGTATAACTTCTATGTTCTCATTGATTTCAATGGGTGAAAAAAGAGGAAAAAAGCGGAAGATCGGCACGTTTCGCGGGAAATTTTTCGCCAAGCGGAAAGTGCCATTTTTCGCCGATTTCAGTTTGAGGCGGAAAGTTTCACCCATCCCTATTTGGGAAACTATATCCCTCCAAATATCTTCACCCAAAAACAAATAAAAAAGCCTGGATACTGGACAGGGTAAATCTTGACACATCCTATTTAATTCTAGGCTTGGCTATGAATCCAGGAATTTCAGGAAAAAAGCATACTGGTGGTTGAATCCATAGTATAAGGATCAGTTTTAGTACTCAGGGCAGTATGGATCTTTTTAACAGGGTCCCAGAGTATTCATTAGAAGTATCTATAGGAATACCACTAAACTTGCCTACATCAAAATTTGATGCAGAGTCACTGGCTTCAGAATCTGACACCAAAAAGATGTATGCCTATTTGGCAGCATACATCCTCTGCATCTACTTAACTTCCTACCCTAAACTACTTAATGCCTAATTTCTACTAAATAACTACCCCCATTTACTAACCTACTTCAATGATCTACCTATGTAAACTACTAGTTTTTAAGGTATGTTATTATTTGAATCTACCTAAAGCCTTATTCTACCTAATTCTCCAATAAATAATGGTATCCTATGGGAATGGCATCATATGACATCAATATGTTGCCCGCATCAAAAGGGTGACATCAAAATGTCACCCAAATGTGTTCAACACTGTTCAAGAGTCACCCTTGCCAAAAGGGTGATATCAAAATGTCACCTGATTTAATGTCATCCAAATGTGCGCAATATCCTACGTGAGCTGGATATGCAGTGTAATGGAAGCTAAGTATGTGAGAAGGGAGCAAGGAAGGTTTACCCAGAATATCCAAGCTCTTCCTGATCTGGCTGTTATTTCTCTATCAGGGGAGTCTGGGCGTGTGAGAAGGGAGCAAAGGAAAATTAAGTCTATTACCCCAAAAGTCTATGTTACTGGGAACACACAGTCAGAGGTGATCCAAGTTGCTTCCTGATCTTGTTGTTATCACTGTTTTAGGGGAGCCTGGGGGTGTGAGAAGGGATAAAAGGTGTTTTACCTCAAATACCCAACATTTTATGTGCCCAATTAGACACAGGCAGCTGATCCGAGTTTTTTTTTTTTTTATATATATGGCTGTTATCTCTGTGTGAGTGAAGTCTCCGGGGTGTGAGAAGAGAGCAGGTGAGAATTACCCCAAATACCCCAAAATTCTGTGTGACTAACTAGGAAAACACAGTCAACCGTGATGCAAGTTTCTTCCTGATCTGACTATAATGTCTGTCCTAGGGGAGTCTGGTGAAAGAAGCAGTTGAACAGGGAGTATGTTTTTTTATTTTTGTTGACAGTGATAGGGATGGGGGGTAGTTAATTATAAATATATGCATAAAGTTTTTTTTTTTTAATTGATATGTGACAGAGACAGGAACCCTGATGTGGGCTGTGACTGGACTGAGGCAGACTGATACTAGACGAGATAGAGTATTTTGTAGAGATCAAATTCAAGACTTTACATTAAAAACACATACAGTAGTTGAGTAATTTCCATCAAACACACAAGTGGTGGGGGGAGGGTGAAAGCATTAGAAACAGTGTAGGGAAGCATTAATTAAGTGGTAGCTCAAAAACTCACTGCAGCCATGGTTGCTGCAGCATGTGTAATAAATTATGGTGATCCCTCTCCTCCTGAGGAGGATGTAATTTGTCAAAGTTCCAACAAACGTTCAACCAGCACCAGTATTATTAATAAACCAGGGCTCAAAATTTCCACTCACCACTAGCCAATGGCGAGTGAAAATTTAGCCCTGACGAGTAGAAATTCAGCCCTGGTGGGTATGTTATGGCTTGCGGTGGCGAGCAACTTTTCAGGTCTCGCTAGTACCAAAGGACGTAAAATTATAAGCCCTGAATAAACCATCTAAAAGCACTGAACAACAAGTTCAATTCCAGTGTTGATAGCAGAGTGCAAGAAGGTGTAGCAGCTCAAGCAACTGCTGCATCTGACAGTGAGACAAACAAGCACCAAAACACCTATACTGAACATAGCAGTGAATGTGAAAATCCTTCAAAGAGGAAAGTAAAAAAAAATTGTTTGAGACCTCTATAAGTCTAGAGGAATATAAAAGTAGTGGAGAAGAAGCAGTGGGCAATGGTGAGGATGACCTAATGATTACTCATGATGATGATCTAGAATATATCCCTCTAGCATCCTCCTCTTCTTCAGATACAGATGAATTTGAGAGTGAGAGAGATGATGACATGACCATAATGTTAGCTGAAAGGCAAAGGCTCCATCTTCTACCACTGAAAATGAGCACTGTGCCTGTCTATAAACTGTTTGAGAAAACAATTGGAAAGTCTGACTCTGGAAAACAAATATGCTAAAAATATACAGTTATCTTGTCAGTCGTCATCAGCATCATCACCTCTTCCAAGTCCAAGTCCCACTCAGCCATACACACTAATAGTGCTGAGTAACTGCAACAACACAGGTTTTCAGCATCCACAGTCTTAGCTTGGATGAGTGCTTCTGTTGCGCTTGGAAGTGCTGTTGATGTGTCAGAGAGTGTGCTCCTGCTGCAGAGGAGAATGACTCTGAGTTTGCTTTTGACGATGGCAAGAGTCATAGAGTGCCTACACATACTGCCAACCCACACCACCACCACCACCTCCATGTCATTAAAGTAAGGTCATTAAAGCAATGAAGTTACACAGTTCTTCCACTGAGTACTGCCATCCCTTACTTACTAAGTTTTTAGAAAAAGTCAACACCTACACAAAATAATGCAAAACTATGTCTACAGTATAGTAAATTTGACAAACTTTTAGGGATTGACATGTTGCCCTTTTATTTTGTTGAAAATAGAGGCTTTAAAGAATGGATGTCATGTGTTGCACCCTCCTGGAATATCCCAAGCCACAGTTATTTTTCAAGGATGTCTTTGCCAGTGTTACTTAAGCAAGAAGTGTGCGTTGTGGGCAAAAGACAAAGGGACTCAGTCACCTAACATATTTTTCAAGGCATATTTTGCTGTAGGACCCACAACTTTTACTTTCAGCTATTTACGTCTCCACTTCAGCACTCAGAAGAAGTAATATTGAGGCAGGAAATCTTGCAATGATAGAAAACATAGGTGAAAAATGACAATGTTGTACCTGGAAATTTACTGGTAGAGGGGAAAAGGAGAACATTTTTTGTATTGTCTGTTTGGGGGAAGTTTTTTGGAAAAGAGGGAAATTGTTTCCTGCAGGAAAAACCTCTGACTTTTCACCCATTCCTATAATTGTAGCCTGAACTGTTCCCATTTTCAGATACAAACAGATAAACAAAATAAGATGTAATGCAGTACATCGTAAGCCAACAGAACTTTAAGCCAAAGTATTGACTAATGACCTTTGAAATAGATGTTCTGCCATATTTTTTGTATACATTACAATCCTGGTGAAGGGTCATTATCTACCCAGAAAAGCACTGATCTTCTTAAATAAACATGTTTGATACAAAGTAAAATAATGAGGACTCATACACATTAGAAACTCACCTATAAAGACATAGTGGAGACTATCAAAAGGATCCAAAAGAAAGAGAATATGTGATCAGGGGACATTTGATGAGTTATTATTCTAAAGAATAACATATTTGTAACAGAAACTGTTGCAGTTTCATGTACAACTGGTTTATGCACAAAGAACAGTTTTTGTAAGCAAAACATGCGAGTGGGTCTTTTTGACAATTTCTATGGTTTATCTGTTCCCCTACAAATCTCAGCCAGTCCCTTTTCCTACAGGACCATCCATATTAGCCAGTTTGGATGCAACTTTCTAATGATCACTACATAGTGGCCCTGTTTTTCTTATTTCCTATCCCTCCGATTTCCTATTTTGGGAGAGATTTTGCTCCTCCTTTCATTGTTTTTATTTTCTTTATTTGTGTCAAATTTTAAACACTTTTTTTTCACTTAGCTTTATAGTACATGTATTTCCTTCACCCATCTTTTTATTCCAATTGTTGTCTCATATTTTCTTACAGTTACCCTTTTCCCATATAAGCACTTATGAGTTCATTTTTAATTATTATCTCAATAAATATATTTTATGTGCCTACTACACTTAGACCTCTTGGTATGCTGTTTTTATGTTCTTATATTTTTATATGTTTGATCATCCAAGTGGACCCTGGGAAAATAACATCTACCCAGAGATATAACTCCAGACTTAAGTATATTATAAAAGATTGATGATTGAAGGTATTAGCATTTGCATCAATTAGATATTGCTGATTTCTAATTTCATCCCATTGACTGTGTTTTTCAAAATACTCTTTGATCCTGCATAGTGTTATAGACTATTTTGCTAGTATATTTCTATGTCTCTCTTTTGTAGCATATTCACTATTTTCTCTGTGATCATTCCTAGATAGTATTTTTCTATCTTTCACTTATGCAAACATTTGAGATATTCAGTGCACCCGGTATTTCACTGTTACAACTGGTTTATTTATTCTCATCAAGGTATGTATGTTTATAGTTATCTTATTTCCATGATTATATTATTTTATTTACAATAGGGTCATACCTCCTGGTCAGGCTTTCCCACAAAAGTGGTGTCCTTCTCTGTTCATGCTTAAAGGGATAGTAATACTTCGTTTTAGCTTTATTTTATTTTGTAGCCATTAAAAAAACATGAAGACTGATATAAGTCGTATCTCTCAAACGTTTATGGTTTGAGAGATATTCACAAGCAAGTTTCCCCTCCCGCCCCTTTTATCTAGTGTAAGCTATCTCTTCTCAGATGTGGACTGCAGTCCATAGACCAGACAGATAACAGTAGGGGACACTCTTATTCCTATGAAAACAATGAAAGCCCTGCCCCCTTGACAAGTTTTTCAGGTTTTTCCCTTATCTTAATTGAAGATTGTCCCTCTCTGCAGTCTACCTGGGCACCTCCCTTCTGATCTGGCTGAACAGTGTTACATCAGTAAAAGGGGCAGGAGGGGGACACTTCGTCATTGAATTACTCTAGAACTACAACTCTGACAGAATTGAAATAACACTCTCCAAAGTCCAAATACTATGATGTTTAATTAGAGCTGCTTTTATTATGAAACATTACTATCCCTTTAAAGTGATAGTAATACCTCAATAAAACTTATAAAACTTAGCTCTGATTATTCTTTACAATTGTTTTTAACATGTTGTGCTATTTATAGTTACTTACAGATTTGTAGTTCAAATGCTATTTAAGAGGAAAAGATCCCCCTCCAGCCCATTCTGGCCATGTCATGCTGCCTCTCTGTCTAGTCTGGATGGAGAGTGGTGAGGGATAATCTTCTGTAAGCAAAGGAAAATCCTGCCTTCCTTACTGACTAAAGATGTCCCTTGCTCCACCCGTCCTGTCCCAGGACTGGATCAGAGATCTAAGGGAAAGCAGCCAGAAGCAGCGGGAGGGGGATCTTTTCCTCTTGAATAATGTTTGAACTACAAATGTATGTTACTATATATAGAACAACATGTTGAAAAAATGTAAAGAGTGATCGGAGCTTAAGTTTAATTGAGGTATTACTATCCCTTAAATAGTGCCTACCTTTATAAGGAGTCACCTTAGATCCCCTCTTGGCAGGACATCCCTGTGCTTCAAGTCTCTCTTCTGGTGAGTGCTAATCATACTGATTTTTTAAATATCAGAGAGACTTTTATTAAACAGAACTTGGAGCAGGAGACAAACCAAGTGAAGAAAGAACCAGTGTAAAACTGGTGAACACTGACAAAAGTATTCACTTCTGTTTTGAAATGTAGGGAGAAAGGAGCAGAGGTGTTTTTAGAAAAATACATTTTCATTGTGAAAACCTCTTTATCAATGATAGCACAGTAATTAGTAACAGTAATATATGGAGCTGATAATGACTAACATTTGTGCACAATGCTTACACAGTATGAATATTCATTAACCCTTGGAGGAACAGAGACACCCTCAATGCATTTAGAAGCAATTGCACACCCCACTGGTCCCCAGAAGTTTCAATAATAATGGAATTGCTATATGCTACTATACTTATATATTGTATATTTTATTTTGCTCTGGTGATTAGGGGTGGGCGAAAAGCGTGAAAAATTTGCCGCCAAATATTTCCCCAAAACATGCCGATTTTTTGCTTTTCCCACGAAAAATTTTGCCTTTGCAAAAATGTCCTCCTTTTTGCCTATTTTAACAAATTTTCCGCCTATGTTAACACATTTTTCGCCTATTTTAATACACTTTTCATCTATATTTCCTATAGATACTACATTTCCTACTGTAATATTACTTCTTCTGAAGGCTGAAGTTTAGAAATAAGTGGCTGAAAGTCAAAGTTGTGAGTCCTACAGTAACATATGGCTTGAAAAATGTGTTAGCATGCAGAATGCATTTGTTCTTTGCCCACAACACTTTCTTGCTTCAGTGACACTGGCACATATTCAGTATGATATCAAGTCAGGCACGTGCACACATAGACACCAAGGTGGGCTTGAGCACCTGCTCTTTTTGTCCAAAGTGCCCTCGTGCCCTTTTAACAAAAAAAAAGTTGCCTAGCCACCCACACTAACCTCCCCACCCTCAGTCAGGTCTGTGACTCCTTCAGGACAAACATGTAGATTCTGTGCTCCCTTGTCAGCTCTTTAGTATAACAGAGCGCTGGGAGATGACATCAACTCCCAATGCTCTGCATGAAGAGAAGATCGCGCGGACCACCAGGGAAGAGGTAGGAAACGGACACTGGGGGGCAATGTAGAAATGATGGGGCAATATGGCTCTGATGGGGGGCAAGTTGGAGATGATGACAATGTAGAGATGATGGGGCAATGTATGTGAGGGTAAGTTGGAGCTGATGGCAATATGGAGCTGAAGGGGCAATGTGAGGGTAAGTTGGAGCTGATGGGGCAATATGGAGATGATGGGGGCAATGTGAGGGTAAGTTGGAGCTGATGGGGCAATGTATGTGAGGTTAAGTTGGAGCTGATGGTAATATGGAGCTGATGGGAGCAATATGGAGCTGACAGGGGACAATGTAAGGGCAATATGGAGATGATGGGGGGCAATGTGGAGATTAGGAGCATTGTGGAGGTGTCCAGTAGAGATGGCCAATGGGGGGGCGCTTCAGATTATGGTGCCTACAGGCTCCTGAGATGTAAATTATTTTCCTTTTTTTAATTATATATTTTGAATAAATAATTATAAGAAGTGCCCTTTTTTCATTTGAGCCCTGCTCCCCAAAATGTCTGTGCACGTCCCTGTATCAAGTAATAAAAAAAACAATAAAGCACAACCTACAATGTGGCAGATATATATTGTAGTGGTGGTGGTCGGGGACTGGCATGGTGTGATTTGGTATGTATTTTTACCAATGTCATACTCTATCCTCCTTCTCAGAATATTGACACATATTACTTATCGGTCATAGCAGTGGTCACAAGTGGAGTAGATGGTTGCAACCCTTCTTCACATCCATCCTCCACCTTCATATCTGCTGTTATGATATTTGTCCTGGCTTTGTCTGTCATGTGTGATTTTTGCAACTACTACAACTACTGGAGCTGGATGTTGATGTAATTCTTTTACACTAGGTGTCAAAGGTGCAGCAGTTATAGCAGCAGCACCAGAGGTACTTGTCATATCTAACATAACCTGTGTTGCTGGGTACTCAAAACAGGTGTGTGTGTGGCTGAGTGGGACTTGGACTTTAAAGTGGTGATGCTGAGGATGACTGATAGGATGACTGTGTGCTTTTTGACATCTGTACTTGTCCAAGGTCAGACTTTCCATTGGCTTTCTCAAACAGTTTATAGACAGGCACATTGCTCCTTAAAAGTGGCAAAAGTTACAGCCTTTGACTTTCTGCTAACCTTATAGCCCTGTCATCATCCTCACTCTCAACTTCATCTGTATCTGAACAAGAAAAGGATGCTTGAGGGATATCATCATCAGTCATCCTCAGCAACATCAGCATCACCTGACAGTTCTTGCCCACTACTACCCTTATATTCCTCTAAGCTTTTGGAGGTCTCAAACAATTTCTTTTTACTTTTACTATACCAAAATTCACTACTACTTTGAGGACAGGTGTTTTGGTGTCTCACTGTCTGATGCAGCAGGCGGTTCAGCTGCTACACCTTCCTCTATTATGCTGTTGCCTGCATCATCAACACTTGAATGTGACTTGTTGTCGTCTTCATTGTTCTTCTTATATGGTTCTATATTTCTACTGGCACTGGTGGTGCTGGACCTAGTTTTGCTGGGACCTTGACAAACTGCATACTCCTTTGGAGTAAAGAGATCATCATCAACCATTGCTGCAGTAGGTTTTTGGACTACTATTTTACTCTTATGTCCCTACACTGGCCCATCCCTCCCCCTTCCCCTTGTGCGTTTGTTAGACATTTTTTACTGTACAGTACACAACACAACTGATGGAGCTGTATGATGCCTTGCCTAAGCCCAGTCAGCTGCCTGTCACTGTCACCTAAGATATTTCATTTTTATTATTTTTTTATTTTATTTATTTTATTTGTTCACCCTGTTGTCTTATCACAGTCTGTCCAAAAAAAATAACTGAAAAAGAAAATCAACAATGCCTTTCCCCAGACTTCCCCACCCAGCACAGGGACAATACCAGCAATATCAGCAAGAAAATAGGTTGCCTGTGTCTTGCCTGCCAGTCACATGGAATTTTGGAGTATTTGGGGGACAACCACCTTCCTCCCTTCTTATCCCCTAAAGAGCGCCCAGACTCCCCTAATACAGAGAACAAATGTCCTACCTAAATGACTATCTAAAGTAAGTTTCAATTCCCATTTACTTGCCTATCTCCTCTATCTTAAAAACATGCTACTCTCTCCTCTCACAAACACTGAATGGCTGCAGTGAGAGCCTGACAGCCTTTTATATGGCTGTAGAAAACTTTTGTGTGGTGTAGAAATATTTTTCTTCCCATTGATTTCAAACGGCAGAAAAGGCAGAAAAAAGCGAAAAAAATGCACTTTTCACAGGAAATTTTTCGCCAAGCAGAAAGTGCCATTATTCGCTGATTTCAGTTTGAGGTGAAAATTTTTGCCCATCCCTACTGGTTATTTATTACTCTACTAGTGTAAAAGCCCATGTACAGGGGCCAAGGTCTGGTGAGGTAAAGAGGCTGGTCCTGCTCTGCATACTGCCACCGCTTCACTGGCAGCGCACGCGATGCAGCCAAGCGCAGTAGAGACTGTCCGAATGCACAGAATGCTCCCAGCATTCTGTGCGTTCAGGCAGTCTCTACTGCACATGACTGCATCGCACAAACATTCTGGCCTTTTATATTATAGGATAATTTGAAAAAATAATTAAACATATTTTATGCTTTCCCACTAAGGAAAGAGTGATTTTTCATAGCACATTAGTGTTTTGGTAATTAACTATCTTTATGATGTGTGAATTATGTAATTAAGAGATATTGTATTAATTGGTTTCCTAAACGGAAATTAATTATTTTAGATATGAACAATGTATACTTCCATTTAAAGCCATTAAATTATGTATATATCATACATATGCTTAAGCAATTAAAGCAAGCAAATACTATTCCCATTAAAGAAAAAATGCATTATTTGGTTAATTTAATCTGTTATATGAAACTTTATCTATCTCACAATGGGGGAGATTCACAAAGATCTCCAAAGTTGAAGAAATATTAGTGCATAGGCTCAATAGAATAGGGATTGGAGAAGTGATAAACTGAGAAGTCATCTCCATTTTATCACCTCTTTATCATCGCTTAGTGAATCTCTCCCAATACGTCAGAAGTGTAGAGACAAGCCATTGATATCCTGTTCAGTTGTTATGGAAATAAAGGCAAAGAACAAAGGCCACATTTATAACAGCAAACTGGAGTTATTCTGGAAGCAAACCAGCTGAACGATAGGGGACACATAAAAATTCATGTTAAATTAAATTGGGGTTTTAACCCTTTGAGAGCCAGAGGGGTACACAATTGCATACCCCTCTGGCATTCAAAAGGTTAACCTCCTGAATGCAAGAAAGTTCTCCAATGCATTACTTCACAATGCAATGGACACCTCTCTACCATTCAGGGGGTTAAAAAGCTCTATTCAGGTGCATGGGGATTTAGGAATTATTATTTGTCCCCTATGATTCATTTGGTTTACTCCAGAATAACTCCAGTTGATTTTATACAAAAATGTATGTTGGATTATTTACCATGATTATGTATAAAAAATTATAATTGCACATGATGTTTTAAAATATTTTTAAGCAACAATTCATTGACAATACATTATGTCACTTGTGGCTTGTGTTGGTGATAAATTCAGAGTCTGATTAAGGCACCACAGGGCCCTAAACAGGTTATTCATTTGGACCTCCATTTATCCCTGGCACCCCTGATGCCAGCATCCAACCTTTTAACCCTTTGAGCACCAGAGGGGTACACAACACATTGCAAAACAATGCTTTACGTACCCTCTCTGGCACTCAAAGGGTTAATAAAAAGCACAAGAAGCTTCTGAGCTTGTTAAAACTCTAATCTTACAAAACCAATCCTTTGGATCTCTCCCAGCCCAGTCATAGTGAGTAACTATAAACTCTTTTAGGTGGCAGGTGTGAAATGCGTTGCAAATCAGTATATGACTTGGCACCTCTCTGGCAGTCCTAGGGTTAAGAATATGACAGACTTGACAGGTCTGTTTTATCATAAACAATGGTATGACAAGAGAAGTCTCAAATATCAATTAAAGTTAACATGATATGCCCTCTTATCCATTGATTGAGGATAAAGGCACAGGGCAGCTAGTATTCTAGTGCAAAGTGAAAATGAAAGCTAGGTTTAGGTACCTGAGGGTCAGGTCAGGAGATTGACAGAGACTGACATAAGCAGCAGTTATGTGTGACTGAATCTCAGCAGTACAGCATAAGCCAGCCAGCCATGCAGACAACCTTACGCAACTCTTCTGAGAAGGAAAGCATATAGAGGGAGCTAAACAAATAAAGTGGAGAAGAAAGTGCTAAATAGTAATAACAAAAACAAAATAGGCATTTGCTGAAGAATCAAATCATAAAAAGCTGCAACTTCACTAAATATACCTGTGGAAAGAACACCTTAGGCAATAAAATAAACTGTAAACATTGGTGCTAATTGTGCATATGCTAATACAGGATTGTCCAAGTTCAGTCCTCAAGGGCCACCAGCAGTACAGGATGTAAGGATTTCCCTGATTAACCCCTTAACGACCGGACGTTATGGGACATTTCCGTCCCATAACGTCCGCATAGGGGCACTTGGACGCGCCGGTACACGTGACCTGTCACGTGTATCGGCGCGTCACTATGGGGCTTGAAACAGATCGCTCCGATCTTGGAGCGGTCTATTTCATGCCCCATTTTTACTTACAGTGCTCCCGGTAGAGCGCTGTAAGTAAAAAGTACGTGACGTACCAGGACCGTCAAGGGTCTTTCAAGCAAGTTTACCCTTGACGGTCCTGGTACGTCAAGGGTCCCTAAGGGGTTAAGCACAGGTGAGTTGATACAAGATCATTCATTTTGACTGACTCATCAGTGCTTAATCAGGGAAATCCTTACATCCTGGCTTGTTGGTGGCCTTTGAGAACTGAACTTGGACATCTCTGTGCTAATGTATGAGTGGATAAAAAAACAAAGGTAGACATATGGCATGTAGTTAAACAATATATGACCTGAAAATCCAGTGATGGTGAACCGAATTATATAAATGGGATAACATGAAGAATATTCCAGAGCTCTGTTAATTTCATATCATCCCTCCAAAAAAATGGAGACTTTCACCCATCCTTATGCCTGACTGACTGAAGATGCTATTTCTCGAACAAAGGCACAAAGGCAAAATTCATAGCGCCTGTTTGGATTTTCTGGACATAGAAATGTAAGTGGGGTAATTATTAGGAGGTATTACATCCCCTTTAAGTCTTTTGGGTCTGGGTGATTTTGCTGCATTAACCCTTTGAGTTGCAATTCATTGGCTACCTCTCTGGCACTCTGGGCTAAACAGTGTAAAGGTGAGTCCTGTGGCATTCTCCTTTAGCCCCTTCACGACAATGGACATACATGTACGTCCCGTAAAAAACGTTACTTTGTGACAGAGGACGGACATGTACTTCCAGGAAGTCGCTGAAAACAATGAAAGAAACATGTTCGGCAGGCGTTAAGTGTGTTAAATCTTAGGACAGAAACTGTGTGCTGCTCTTGTAGAGCGTAATATTTTCAAATACTGAGCATAAAAAATCCTCCATCACCAGTTTAATAAAAATAGTACATTTTGTTCACTGTAATGTATCTCCTCAGATATATTTATTTTTTTAAGGGTTGCATTAATAAGTTTAAAATGAATATAGAACAGAGGGACAGGACATGCCTGCAATCCATTACCAACCCCAAGGTTTTTTCATTTGTATAGTTATAATATTCATCAGTGAAGATATTGAATATTTAATGCTTAATTTGAAATAGTTTTCTTTTCTTTGCTTCTTGTACATATTTATTTGAGTTAATAGTGATTAAAGGTTGTTTCTGAAGTACGTCAGCCTTATTTTATAGAGGTAAAGAAAACTTGTGTCATTTAAAAGATTTCCAATTAAGAACCTAGCTATTGATGGACATTGGAAAAACAAGATGAGCGTGTTTGTAATATATACTTTTAGAATTAATATATATATATATATATATATATATATATATATATATATATATGTCTATATATGAATATATATACATACATATATATATATTTTTTATTTTATTTATTTATTTTTTTAATTTATGCTGGGAAAAGGAAGTGGCCTGAAAATGTAAATGTTTTGTTCGCTGAGAGTTTGGTCCTAACATCAAGAAATTGGGTTTGTGTATGTGTAGGTATTGTAGGTAGAGGTTATTATTAATGAACTAGTTGAACAGCCCGTTACACGGTCCACAGTGCCACAGCCACCCGGTCACGGGGCAGTCACGCGCAGTAGAGACTGCCCGGGCCATGGCTGATACAGAGCCGGACGCTCCTTTGGAGCGCTCAGCTCTGTATCAGCCGCAGCGCAGGCAGTCTTTACTGCGCATGACTGCAGAACGCGCAGCAGTGTCTACTGCGCATGTCGTGGCGTTACACACGATTTAGCAAATTATTATATAGGATAATGAGTCATATTCTGGAAGATAATGATGGTGAGATTGCTCAGTTGGTTAATGCACCAGCTGTAGAATCTGTCACAGATTCAAATCCAAGCAAGGACAACTCAGGAATACCCAGGGCATACTTGAAATGAGAGACAACTACAATGTATCCTACCTGGTAAAATACTTTCATTAAAAAAAATTGTGGAGCAAACCATAGGGGGCAAATACAAATTTCTAAAAGTCCTCCACCACATTACCCTGTATGGTCATGTACCATACAATATGTAGACATATACAGCCAGATTTGGGCATCTGCAGATTCACTGGCCGTACAGATGGCAAATTTGCCCTTGGCAATGCCACTGCTGAGAAGGACTATGAAGGTGCTGGAGGGCTAAGATATTTCTACTAGACAGTAGCCTGAACCCTAGGACTAGGTAACAATGAGCCAGATAATGCTGTCAACAATCTGGGCTGGTTTAAGGTTGCCTTTTGCTTTTTTGTGGGATTATATTGGGCTACATTGCTCTTGATGGTGGACAGAAAGCATAGTGATTGCAGTACCTTGAGCTATCACCTACACAGTGATAGTAAGTACCTTACTTTTTCTTGGGGACAGCTTCACATATTACATTTGAATATCACAGTGGTTACACTGCATTTGTTTTGTTAAGGGCTTTAAAGAGTTTTTAAAGAACTGATGTCAAATGTGTCACCCTGCTGGAATATTCCAAGTTACAGTTATTTTTCAAGGGGATGAATCAAACGGGATATGGTTAGGGTAGTGGGGGTGGTCTCTTTTAACTCTATCTTTTGGTGCGCTCAAGCATATCTGAGTCACATGGGGTCTAATGGGGGGGTAGCAACATTATCCGCTGGTGAGTTCTACTAACCACTGATACTATTAGAACGACTGTTGCTACTGGATTCTTCCACATCAGCAATGACAGTCTTTCTTTTCTCTTACTCATTTTTACACACACATATGCACACACATACACTGGTGCTAACTCAATATGACTACACAACTATTCCAAGCTATTTTTTCTATCTATAGCTCGCTATCTCTACATACGTGGCCAAAAGTTTTGAGACACCTCAGTTTTTGCTACTTTTAGTTATTGCCATAAAACTTGACAAAAACATTAGAAAAAATGGCAACATTGGGTATTTCTAAAATAATGACAAATATTATAATCTATTTAGCATGGTTTTTTTAGCATTTGTAGATGAGTAGAGGATTTTTAGTGCCAAAAGTCTCATGTGGGTACATTAAATGAGTAAGCGGAAAGTTAGAGCTAAACACAAACACAGTAGAAGTGTTAAAACAGCCATTGTCCTTCTGTTTTAACACTTCTACTGTGTTTGTGTTTAGCTGTAATTTTCCTCTTACTCATTTAATGTACCCATATATTATATACTGTTTTTATTGCCATTAGATGGACTTTCTAAAGATACCATTATTTTCATCAAATTTCCTATAAAAGAATTTATAAAATATGATGAAACAAATGTAAGAAAATTCACTTTTTTAACTTTGGCACTAAAAATCTTTTTACACATCTACAAACGATAAAAAAACCTGCTAAATAGATTATTATAATATTTGTCTTGATTTTAGAAATACCCAATGTTGACATGTTTTTCTAATGTTTTTGTCAAGTTATATGGCAATAACTAAAAGTAGCAAAAATTGAGGTGTCCCAAAACTTTTGGTCACGAATGTACATCTACAACTCCCTCTGTCTCAACTCTCCATAGAAAAAGCTGCAAATGGTGTTTTTTTCTGGAACATTCCCTACAAATAAATTTGAGACTTTTTGCCCATCCCTTTCCATTATTGACTGAAGATCTTTTCTCTTGAACAAAGACACGAGGGAAACATTCATAGGGGCCATTGAGATTTGCTCAATATAGCATGCTGGTGGGGGGGTTATTATTATGAGGTTTTACTTCCCCTTTAAGGCTTTTGGGTCTGGATGATATTGGTACATTAGAGCAATTTTGGCCTTTTTAGTTTGTCTTTGTTCAACAATATTTTACCTCTAATTGATTTAGTACACTCACGTAAATTATATAAGGGTAAGTAAGACTTTCTTTTGATGCAATACTTATATATTTATATGTAGAACCAATCATTTAGTTGAGTTTTATAATAATAATTAATAAACCCCCAACTTTTTTTTTATTTGTACTGCATGGAGGTGGATAGTGTTGAGCGAGCATGCTCGGCCGATGCTCGGATCGGCTCGAGCATCGCTCTGCTCGGCACATGGCGGTACTCGTACGAGTTCCGCCATGTGCTCGCCAGCCATGTTCGGGTGGCAGGGATCTGTGCCGAAGGAGGCACAGATCTTACAGACGCTCCGCTGGACCACCAGGGACTGGAGGTAGGGGGCATTGTGGAGATGAAGGGGGCATTGTGGAGATGAAGGGGGACATTTTGGAGATGAAGGGGGACATTGTGGAAGGGGGACATTGTGGAAGGGGGGCATTGCGGAGATGAAGGGGGCATTGCGGAGATGAAGGGGGACATTGTGGAAGGGGGACATTGTGGAAGGGGGACATTGTGGAAGGGGGGCATTGCGGAGATGAAGGGGGGCATTGCGGAGATGAAGGGGGACATTGTGGAAGGGGGACATTGCGGAGATGAAGGGGGCATTGCGGAGATGAAGGGGGACATTGTGGAAGGGGGACATTGTGGAAGGGGGACATTGCGGAGATGAAGGGGGACATTGTGGAAGGGGGACATTGTGGAAGGGGGACATTGTGGAAGAGGGGCATTGTGGAGATGAAGGGGGGCATTGACCAGGCACCCTCCCCTCATCAGAGCAGGGGGTGCCTGGTGTAATGCTCGTGTCGCCCCATTGAATTCAATGGGGCTCGGGTGCTCGGCCGAGCACTCGAGCCTCCGGCGGTGCTCGGTCAGAGCACCCGAGCACCCGAGCATCGGGGTGCTCGCTCAACACTAGAGGTGGACATGACAGTTTCTAGCAGGACCACAGGCCAAAAATGTTTCCTACTGTACCTAATAAATTTAAACAGGTTCAGTAATCTTCCTGCTTCAGTTTTAAAAAAAGAACTGACAGCAACTGTCATGTCTACCTTCAAGGACATAAAATCTAGTGCTGATAACGAATGTTATCTCTTAATCAAAGGTACAAAAGCAAAATTCATAGAGACCATTAGGATTTTCTAGCCGTAGTAAGGCATGTGGGTGGTTATTATTAGGAGGTGTTACTTCTCCTTTCAATGTCCACTATGTGCTGATGGTTTTCTCCACAATTGTTAATATTTAGCTTCCTGAATATGGTTCAATGTTCTTTACACTAAATTATAAAGAGGGCTACTACTATTTCTGCCACTAGCCAGAGTTCCTCTAAACATGGTGGAGATGCTTACAGAGAATGATTTGTGATTTATCATTTTGAACTAACTTTCCCTCTGATTCCATTTGTGAAGAGACCTAATAATAGTAGATATTACTATAAGGATCAATTAGGTGATGTAGGGTGCATGATTTCACTTGTATTATCATGTGTTCTCCTGAGCATTCCATGTACATCTTCCTACTAGTTGCCAGCTGTTGAACAGGATTGAGTTAGACCTAAACACTGGAACTTTAGTAGTGGCACAGAAGGATTCAAGACTACTGTGTTCAATGCATTGTGCTTTGGAAGAATTCATTGAAAATGATTCTTAGTTTACTGTGATTGCTAATATCACATAAATGGACTTTGAACTCTGCATGTTTCTAAATTAGAAAACAGAAACAAGTAATAATTCAAAGACAATTTAGCACCTTAGTAAACTGCACAATCTGTGTATCTCGATACAATACTTTAAGTATGTACCAAAGTAATTTGGCCTATGTATGTTGTTTTTGTTTGTCTAGATTCTTATAGTTCTGTTGTGTAAATTATCTGCTGTGTTATGGCAATGCGTGCTGTGTCAGTGGCACATGAATTGGTTTAGGCTTTGAACGGTGGCAATTGTGTCACCGCAGTAGCTAAATCTTATCATTATGGGAGCAGCCTTTTTTCAGTGGTTGTGTTACAATATAATTAGGTGTATTCATCAGACTGCGAAATATAAAGGTCATTGTATTCCGTCCGTGTACTGTAACAACAATTGTGTTAGCTGGTCTGTGTGCCAGTGGCTGAGGCTGTGTCATTGGGGTCTGTGTCAGTGGCAAGGTCTTATGCTACTTGCTGTGTGATCTGTTGTATATGTCTGTGGATGCATTTGGTTCTTTTGTTACTCTATGTTTCTTCAGATTTACATTTAAATCCTAATTGCTGTAACTGTTGAGAAAAAGGATAAATTAAATCCTACTGTTTCTTTTACAATGATAAAATCAGTTTTATGATCAGTAGTTGCCATAAGTAACACTTTGTGTGCCAAAGATATTCAACATATTGTATTGTCTTGCATTAGATACATTAAAATGGCACCCATTTAGGGCTTTGTGTTCAAATGAAAAGTGGAGTGATTCTGGGACAATTTGAATGCACCACACTGGAGAAATAAAAAATTCCCATTGATTTCAAATGAGAATATTTGAATCCCTTGGATGCTACAGTTGAAACAATGCACTGGAGACCTCCCTGACATCCAATGGGTGAAATGTCCCATTTAAATAAATAGGAATGCTGGGATATGTTTCTCCCATATGGTACACTTGTTTTTCCCCGGAATGAATCCACTTTCTTTAGAACATAAAGCCCTTAGGCACATATTTATAATAGCAAACGGAAGTTATTCTGGAATAAACCAACTGCACCAGAGGGGACAAATACAAATTCCTAAATTCCCATGAGCTTGAATTGGGCTTCTCAACCCCTTGAATGCCAGAAAGGTCTCTAATGCTGTGCTTTACAATGTATTGGACGCCTCTCTAGAATTAACCCTTTGAGTGCCAGAGGGGTACGCAACACATTCCAAAGCAATGTGTTTCGTACCTTTCTGGCACTCCAAGGGTTAAAGGGAATTAAAAGACCAATTTAATTTAACAGGAATTTTTTGTTTGTCCCTTATGATGTAGTTGGTTTGCTTCAGAATAACTCAGGTTTCTTTATAAATATGGACCTTACTCCTTTGAAATCAATTTTTAAAGCAACAAATGCTCCTTATCATCATTCATGCATTGACTCTATACTGAATGTCACTTCATCCATGTTCCATATGAATTCTGCACTGATTTCTGACTAAACAAAATCAGATCTGATCTTTAACCCTTTAAGGTCCTGGTCTGTAAAGTGTTAATGAATTTCTTCCCTGCCTTGTTCTGTCCGATAGTATTATTTGTGGATCCAAAGATTTCAGCACTCTGTTTATAGGGGTGCGCAAATGCATTAAAGCAATGCATTCCACACCCCTCTGGCACTCAAAAGGTTAACTCGTGTATGTCCAAAACATTGTTTTACATTCTGTTTGAGATGTCTCTGTTGTCCCTGGGATTATATGTGTGCAGTGTACAATTTTATTGCACTTCTAAATCTCCTTTAATATAAGCCATATTTTATCGACTGTATATTAAGACAGTGAAGTGTTTTTCAGTTTTATAGATACTGAACCAGACTTGTTTCATGGGCTTGCTTGAACTATGCAGAAGACACCAGTACTAAATCATTTCATGGGAATTTGCAATAACGTTATTTTTGAGAATGCTAATGACTCTGTCAAATATTTTATTTAATGGGCAGTGAAGTTTGGAATTAATCAGGCTTTGAATAATTATCATTGTATTTTATTACAATGTAAGTCACCAAAGATCATGTAAACACAATTTTGAACTCTAATTTAGATTACATATATTATTATAGTTTCTGTTTTTGTTCTTTTGAGGAGAAATAACATGTCCTTTAATACCCCCCCCAAACACTTACTGTACTATTTCCAGAAAACCCTAATGGCCTTTATAAATGTTTCCCTTGTTCATTGGTTCAAGAGATAATAGGGGAGTTGTACTAAGACATGATAAAGAGGAGATAAAGCAGGGATAACTTATCCAGTGATATCACTTCTCCAAGTCCCATACCTTCCAAGAATCCCTCTTTAGGAGGGACAGTCACTCTTTCAGGCCCAAATCCCTCTGTCCCTCTGTAACATTCTGGTGTCCCTCTTTTTAGGAGATCATAAGACTTTGTTGTGTATATGAGTGTATCACTTTGCTCTACAGCAATAAAACTAACATTAACATTTGTTTAAACTTCAGTATAAAAAAGCCTGTGTAAATAAAATACTTTAATTTTGCTCTAAGTTATTATTTTCAAAGAGGTGTCAATAGGTCATGAAATTACCTAAACATTCTTAGTAATGCCCCGCCCACCAGACACACCTCCAGAAACACCCCCTAAAACTCAAGTTTCCCTTTTTGGCCATTTGAAATGTTGGGAGCTATGAAGACCTATGTTATTCTGTGGAGCCAATGAACTAAGATTTCTCCAACTTTGTAGATCTTAGTGCATAGGCTCTATAGAATAATATAGGAATTGGAAAAGTGATATAATTAGAGGTTATTTCTGCTTTATCACACCTTAGTGCATATCCCCCAACATCTTCAGTTTGTCCGGTATGTAATGTGCACAAAGGCTGGCATTACACTTGCTAGCGGGACCACAGGACCTCAGTCTTTCCTCACTGCACATGGTAATAGCACATGGTAACATTAACCCTTTGAGTGCCAGAGTAGCATACAATGCATTTCTTCACAATGTGTTTTGCACACCTTTGGTCCTTAAAGTGTTAAGTAGGCTCATGCTCTCTGCCTGCTTTAGTGTGATTGTCATATCTGCCTCTATAGACATAACATCCAGGATTAAATATGGTATCTCTTTAAAAAAGGCATGAGGGTAACATTGATATGGCCATTAGGGTTTTCTGGCCATAGTAAGGTAAGTGAGGGGTTTGCAAACTGATCATGTTATATTGAAAATTAATAATGCTTAATTTAAAATAATGTTAAAGGGATATTTTACTTATTAATAACATTTATCTCTGTTTTATGAATAATAGCTTTTAAAATCCATTTTATTTTTTTAGAACGTTTTTCCCCTCACATACAGTGATGGTGACATCACAAGGAGGCATTATAGGGGATAAGTAAGAGTTCCCAAAATTCCCACACATTTAAATGGGGATGTTAATCCCTTCAGCGCTAGAAAAATGTGTTGGAGAATGTTCTACCATTTAAAGGATGAAAAGCCCCATTTAAAGGGATTGTAATATTTCACAAAAACAGCAGCTCCAATTATTCTTCACAGTATTTGGGCCATGGAGAGTATTATTTCAATACTGTCCAAATTGTAGCTCCAGAATAGTTGGATGATAAAGTATCCCTTCCCACCCCTTTTACCTAGTGTAAGCCACCTCCCTTCAGATGTGAAATCTGGTCTTAAAACCAGTCAGCTCACAGCAAGGGACAATCTTCTTACTGTGAACATGAGGAAAACCATTCCCTCCTTGACAGGTTTTTCCCTTAGGCTCACTGAAGAGTGTCCCTCTCTGTGATCAGTCCTGACAGTCTTGCTGCTCTGAGGCGAGCAGTGTTACATCAGGAAAAGGGACAGGAGGGGATATTTTATCATTCAATTACTCTTGAACTACAACTCTGACAGTATTGAAATAACACTCTCCACGGCCCAAATACTATGGAGATTAATTTGAGCTGCTTTTATTGTGAAACATTACTATCCCTTTAAATGAATGGAAATGTTTATATGTCCTCTACTATGCATTTGCATACCTGGGAACTTTCAGGGTTTTGACCCAAATCTCAGGGTCTCAGGGTAAAAGGCCAAATGTTCAGGGTGAGACAGTCCAGTGTTAACTACTCTGTCATCTGCACCAATTAGCTTCTTATGTAGCCCCTAAATAGCTGCCAATTATATAATAAAGACACAGGGAAACATCCTGCTTTCCCCTCAACACTCAAAGGGTTAAATCAATGGGCATTTAAGCAATTTTTTTATTTCTCTATGTTACAGCTGTGTTGACCCTAGAATTGCTCCACTTTATTTAGTATATCATCCTCAAAGGGAATTGTATTCATTTAGCATTTGATTTCCCAGTAAACACTATCGGGAGTATTGTGCTTTATTTATGAAATACTTGAGTATAGATCTAGACTACCCTGCAGGCAGTACCGAAGTGTCACCATTTTTATGGAGCCTTGGAGACATCATGTTATATGCTGTAGCTGTAAGAATACTGCAGGCTTCTTTTTTAGAGGAAATGTCATTCTATTACAATGCGTTGGGCAATTGAAGAATGAAGTGTACAATTGTCTGAAAGCTGTATCACTTAAAAGTAACACTAAACCAAAAAAATTAATAGATTGATATAACGTTAACCCTTTGAGTGCCAGAGAGGTATCCAACTCATTGCAACACAATGCGTTGGATACCTCACTAGCACTCAGAGGGTTAAATATCATGTGCTTACAGGTAACACATGTAAACATTAGTTATCCGTATGTTACACCCTTTAAATATAGAGAATCCTAAATTTGCCTTTTAACATGTGTGAATAAATTGTCATGTTCTGAAAGGCATTCATTTAATGTTGTTTGTGTGGTTTACACTGAGAAACAGAGGCATCGCTGGGGGGGCTAAGGGGGCTGAAGCCCCGGGTGTAGCTGTGGTCAGCCCTGAATGTTGGGTGGCCCCAAACGTTGTGGCCAGATACAGTGCAATACTGCCACTGGCCTCAGTGGCCTGGCATGTTACAGTCACACTTCAGCCGATGAGAGAGGAGTGTTTTAACAGGATAGTCCTCTCTCATTTGCTGTGTATGTGATGAGGCTCAGCACTGTTGTGCCTGGTTTGAGATCTCAGCACAGCCTGGCAGCAGGAGAAGTGAGTGCAGCATGCACACCAGAGAAGCAGCGAATAGGAGGCTTGATAACCCAAGATGGCAGCCAGTCCTGAGAGCCCATAGCAGCACATTACTGTATGTCACTGTCTCAACAACAATGTAAGAGTAATCACAATCCTTTCATACGATAACATCACCAGCACATGGGACACCTTCACAAACATAATGAATAAAATAATGAATGCTGTGCAAGAAATACATGCTTAATGGGGCAGTAACAGTACGGGACAGAAAGACTGGGTGCTGAGACAGAAAGGAAAGGGGCAAAAACAGCAGTGATAAGATAGAGAGGGCAGATACAAGAGAAACACATTGGAAATAGGGTAGAGATAAAGGGTAAAGAGAGAACTCAGCCTAGTGTTTACAGTGATTTATTGTCTAAATCAAGAGGTGGGGAAAGCTATTACATATGGACAGCTGGTCCATCTCTCAAGAAGCATTTCCTGAACGCATTGCAAAGCAATGCACTGGTGTCTTCTATGGCATCCAATTGGTTAATCAGCTTAGAGCAGTGGTCATGCACCTTTGTCGAGGGAACAGTCACAAGCTCACCTCTGAATATGCTGCCCTGTCAGTACTCTTCATTCAATGCCCTACAATGCCAAGAGACCTGTCAATGAAGGACACTTAAAAGTATAGGAAGGGGCGGGAGCAGACTTCAGTGACCATCACTTGGTGTGGGATCACGTGAAGCATGCCAGGTACTGCTGCTGGGGTCCTACAGTGGAAGGAGCCCTTCATCAGACAATAGTGGATCTAAGAATCCTTCTCAAATAAATAAACCCTTCTTAACAGTGCCTTTTATTATGTATTTTTGGCTATTGAACTGCTTTTCTTACAGTGGCCCTCCACCTGCTCTTTGACTACAATTCCCATAATTCTCAGGCTCTCAGCTAGCTGTTTGCTGCTTTGGATGATTGAAGTTGCAGAACAGCAGCAGCAAGAATGCTCATTTCTGTTATAGGGTCTCTTCTGTGTTTTTCTGCATTATAGAAGAGTGTATGTGTGTGTCTATACAAGAGAGTATATATGTGTAAAAGAGTTAGTGTATTTATGTAATAGTGAGTGTGTATGAGTGAGTGTGAGTGTGTGTGACAGTGCGTGTAATATTGTGATAGTGTGTGTGTGTGTGTGTGTGTGTGTAAGAATGAGATTGTAAGACTGATATAATGTATGTATAGCTGCAGGCATTCATATGTGTTTTTTTCCCTCTTTCAAGATGGTTTACAACCGCAGCTCTCTCAATTCATTTTGAACTGGGATGTTGTACTAAAGCTAATATCATGGCCCATATCTGAGCCATCGAGTATACTTATAGAATTACTGTGTTTAAAAGAAAGACTTGGCTAGTTATGGGCCTTTCTAAGAGCTGTTGGTTATGTCTATATTCTTTTTTAATTATACCTTTTTAAGGTGGTATGACCAGGAAGCTACTGGAGTGGATCTGGAGGGCGAATACTGGATATGTTAGTTTGTAGGACATGTCGATGGTAGATGTGGGTGGTATTCTGGGGATTTAAAGGGGTTGTCCTGGAAGTAGCTTCTACGGTAGGCTGGGCTGTCATTATTGGGTTTGTGATATAAGTATGAATGAGTGTGTTATGGGAGTGGGGTGACAAAGGGTGAGGGTGTGAAATCTGGAGGTTGGGGGGGGGCTAATTGGTACCTTGTCTAGGGCCCTGTGGAGTGTTAATCCACCTCTGAAGTTCAGGAAGTCAGTATGATGGCAATCAAACAGCAATATTAAGGATGCAAAGTATTATCATATGCAAATGCAGAAATGGTTGAAGTTTATTGTTACAGCTATAAAAACTGCTCCTTTATTGTAGGACAAATTAAAAATAAGTCTCACCTCCTACAGTAGTACCCATCTGCTGTCATTACTATGCAGGTGTCTGTCTGCCTGCTTACTGCTTTACTAGGCATGGGTATTCTCATTCTGTTGCCATTATGAGCTGAATGCATAAAACAGGGCAGGATGAATGATGGAACAAACCACTGCACCATAGGGAACAAACACATAATAATCCCAAAACTTCAGTTAATTTAGATATGAATTTTAACCTCTTGAGTTTTAGAGAGGTCTCAACACATTGCTTCACAATGCACTGGAGACCCCTAGCATGCGAGGTGTAAAACCCTTAATTTACATAAATGGGAATTTGGTTAATTTTCAAAGCAATGAATTGGAGATCTCGTTGTCATACAATGGGTTATAAACTTCCTTTAAATCAATGGGAATATTTATTTCACCTCTATGGTGCAAATGGATTTCCCCAGAATTCTTACACTTCCTGTTTGTGCATTTGAGGGACACCAGGGTGGGAGAGAGGGACACCTGGGAAGTATGGACCCCTAATATATCATATAGTGGGAGGTATGGACCCCTAATATCTCCTAAAGAGGGACACTTAGTATAGTATGGAGCTCGATTATCTCCTACAGAGGGACAGTTGGGAGGTATGGACCCCTAATATCTCCTAAAGAGGGACACAGTATGGTATGGAACTCAAAATAGTTCTCCAACTGCTTGAGTGCCAGTCTTTGGCTATCCCAATATTAAAGAATTGTGATTTGTTCAAACAATGTCAGTTAATCTTATTCATAGCATATGAACATATATGTACTACATACATTTAAATGTGGTTCTGTGCACATGTGGTCATTGTCAATACTGCGGGTAGCGGGCGCCAGGCGCACTGTAGAATTTTACTATGGGCTCTAGCCCCAGATAATTTTGGAACCTAGAAAAGCCCCTTTTGAGAAATAAGAGTTATGGTCAGTTTATCAATTGTGATTAGTGGCTAAGGTTCTTCAATTCAGTATCATACCTCAGCCTATTTACAGACAATTCTGGAAAATCACTAAGAGCCCAGAATGTCTACTCTTTCCAATGGTTGACAAACAGAGAGGTTTTACAGGTGCTGGCATCGAGTACAGGGCATTTATATATAAACCCTAGTTCATTTGTAGGTATCAGTGTTTCTTTAACCAAGAAAATATTTCAGAAAATACACTAAGGGCCAAATATTCCAAAGAAAAAAGGAATCATTTGGGAGCAAGCTGTCTACACCATAATGCACAAATACAAATTCCTATTCATTTAAGCAGAGATTTTATTCTATTGAATGCTTCAGAACTCTCCAGAACATTAATTTGCAATGCACTGAAGAGCTCTTTAGCATTAAAAAGTTTAAAGAGATAGTAACACTTAATATGTCAAAAATATGTATTATGGGTTTTATCCTCCTGAACAAAACATGGTGCTCCCACTGCTGAGAGGTGTTTTCTTCAGTGGCCTGACATTTTACAATTACACTGTTGCTACACCATCCTATGGAGGTTTATGGTTAACCCCTTAACGACCCTTGACAGTCTTGGCACGTCATGGGTAGATTTGCATCAAGGACCTATGACGTGTCAGGACCGTCATGGAATTCAGGGCTCCACTTGCGTCTGCCTGCCATCTGGGGAGCCCTGAGCCGGATGCAGAAAAAAAATGGTCCATGGTCCTTAAATGACGGCTGCATGCGCGATCAGCCATCCTTAAGGGGTAACTGGCTAGAGTTGTCCTTAGGATGGTGTAGCAACAGCACCATTGTCAGGCCACTGAGATACTGCATCTACATAAATACAATTATGAGCTGCAATAATTTTTTAATAAAACTCTCAGCAGTGGAGTACCCTTGTCTTACTCAGAGATATAAACACTAACATTTATATTTTTTTACATTTTAAGTGTTACTACCCCTTTAACCCTTTGAGTACCAGGGACTTTTGCAACTTGTTGCTCCACAATGTATTGCACACACCTCTGGCACTCCAAGGGTTAAAAGCCCCATTAAAATAATTTGGGGAACTTGAGTTTGTTCCCTTATGTTTTGCTTTGCCCAAGAAGGACTATGTTCAAATGAAAAGTGGACTAATACTATAACAAGACATTTGCACAATAGGGGACAAACAAAATTTGCATTGTTTTAAAGTTAAAGTTTCTAAACCCATGAATGTTACACATGAACTGAAGGAATCCCTGAAATGCTCCATTTATAATAAATTGCTTTAAAGGGATAGTAATACTTCGTTTTAACTTTATTTTATTTTGTAGGCATTAAAAAAATATGAAGAATGATAAAAGTCTTATCTCTCAAACCTTTATGGTTTTAAAGATATTCACAAGTAAAGTTTCCCCCTCCCGCCCCTTTTACCTAGTGTAAAACATCTCTTCTGGGATGTGGATCTGGTTGTCAGACCAGACAGATAACAGCAGGGGAGAATCTTCTTACAGTGAAAACAATGAAAGCCCTGCCCCCCTTGACAAACTTTTCAGGTGTTTCCCTTATCTTAATTGAAGATTGTCCCTCTCTGCAATCTACTTGGGCACCTCCCTTCTGCTCTGGCTGAAAAGTGTTACATCAGTAAAAGGGGTGGGAGGGGCACACTTTGTCATTGAATTACTCTTGAACTACAACTCTGACAGAATTGAAATAACACTCTCCAAAGTCCAAATACTATGATGATTAATTAGAGCTGCTTTTATTATGAAACATTACTATCCCTTTAAATAACCCTCAGCTCCTAATTCATTCCCTGATATGCCAGAGTTACCAGAGTAAAGATGTTCTTCAATCTTTTCAATCTTTGTAGTGGTCTTAAAAAGGCAATGAATTAAAGGGATAGTAAATAAAAAAATAAAAGCAGCTCCAATTAATCTTCAGAGTATTTAGGCTGTGGAAAGTGTTATTTCAATACTGTCAGAATTGTAGTTCAAGATTAATTGAATGATAAAGTATCCCTCTCCTGACCCTTTTACTGATGTAACACTGCTCGCCTCAGAACATAAAGGTGGTGTTCAAGTGGATTGCAGAGAGGGACAATCTTCAATTAGCATAAGGGAAAAAAAACAGAAAAACCTGTCAAGGGGGTCTGGTTTTCATTGTTCTCACAGTAAGAAGATTGTCTCTTGCTGTGAGCTGTCTGGTCTTAAGACCAGATTCCACATCTGAGGGGAGGCAGCTTACACTAGGTAAATGAGGCAGGAGGGCGTTATGTTATCATTCAATTACTCTTGAACTACAACTGTGACAGTATTGAAATAACACTCTTCATGGACTAAATACTATGAAGATTAATTGGAGCTGCTTTTATTTTGAACCATTATTCTTTTAAACCATGGCCATACTGACCTCTCAGGATCCATTAGACAAGACAGTCATGGCACCCTTGACCACATCCTGACCTATCACATTAACCCACTCCATCCATTGGAGAATGGTACTAAAAATACCCAAAGGGCCATATTCAAAAAACTACAGAGCAGGAATTTTGTGGCAGATCATACTGACTCCAAAGTGGAAGAATGGAAAGTCCCAACTATTTAACCCTTTGAGTGCCAGAGGGGTAAGCAAGGCATTGCAAAGCAATGCATTGCGTACCACTCTGGCACTCAAAGGGTTAAGTAAGCTTTTCACCCCTTCAGTGCTATAGATGTTAAAATGCATTGCTTCACAATGCATTAAAGGCTTTAAAGGGATAATAAATCTTAATATGTAAAAATATATATAGTAGGGTTTATACTCTTGAGTAAAACAAGAGTACTCCCATAGCTGAGTGGTGTTTGATTCAAAAGTTATTGCCGCTCAAATTTTTTTAGGCTTAATATCTTAATAGCCTGAAATGTTACAATGGTGCTGTTGCTACATCATCATATGGACAGCTCTGGTCAGTTGACTATAATCCTCTATAGGATGGTGTAGCAACAGCGCCACTGTAACATTGCGATATTGCACCTCAAATTTGATGTTTGAGCTGCAATAACTTTTAAATAGAACACCTCTCAGCTGTGGAAGTGCCCTTGTTTTACTCAGGAGGATACACCCTACAATATTCAACATTATTTTTTTCTCCAATTCATTGACGGCACACATACGAATACCATGTTTAAGTATAAGTAGAGCTTTCTTTTGATACCACATTTGTATGTATAACCCACCATTAATTTGATAATATAAATATGTATGGAGATCACTTCAATATACAGTTGCTTTGCTGGTTCCCTCAGCTTTTCTGTGAACTTTAAAGCTGTGCAATGAATTCTTACTGTTATAACTCTTTCAGTGCCACAGGGAAGGTACATGGCACTAAAAGGGTTAAGGGAGGGCAGCTGCTGTCTGCTGTTCAGTAGAAATAACAAACAGTCCTCTGGCTCCATAGAAAACTATGGGAAGATTACAACTTTGCCAACCTTAGGTTGAAGATGTTGGGATTGTGAACATGAACAGCATAAGCAGCTATTGGAGCTTAGTGAATGTGGTGAACAGCCACATTAACATATAAGCATACCCACATGAATATAAAAACGTTCATTATGCAGCAATATGCAAACGGGCCATTTTCAAAGTAGTCAATTCAAATAATAAACTTGGCCATTTATAATACCTTAGGTCATCTTCCCTCCAGGGAGAGGTGCACAGAGCACATGTCTCCGTAGCACACTCTTCATAGCAGCTGAAGTCAGGTCTGGGTTAGGGCTTGGTCAGCCCCATCCACAGCATTCCTCACATGACTGCGTCCTAGCCTCACCCCCTATTGCTTGACACAGAAAATGCCCCAGAATAAAACAAAATGTTAGAGAGGTCTCCAATCAATGAAGTGCTTTTGCAATATGTTGGAAACTAGCACTAGCACTAGAACTTGCATCCAAAGGGTTATAAAATGGCCAGTAAAACGGTATGTAAACTCATAAACATACCAGCTGTCATAAACCAAGTGTCATTGCCTGATATGAAGGTATTGCTATTGCAGCTCAGAATGAGGGTGTGACTACCACAGCTTAATCACCCCTCACAAATTGACACTCTCGACATCTACCTTCTTTGCCTAATGGAAGATCAGGCCCTGGCTGAGGTAAAAGAAACAACAGATATAGTCAACACTCCTCACCCCCACTCCAGGCAACGATTCTTAGTATTCATTTGACTTCTGGTGTACATAACTCGCATAATATCTACTCACTGTTACCATCTGTACTCCTGGAACTTACACGACACGGGCTCTCCTGACATTGAGTGATTGCCATTCCTTGTCCAGAGGTAAAGATTGTGATCTTTTGTTAGCTGACCCTTGGACCCCTGGCTTGCCGAGAATTCTTCACACTCTGTAAACTTTCTTCTTCAGTTCCCCCTTCTACCTTCTCTTTCCCTCTTCTTTACCCTGTACACTGTGTCTTAAGCCTATTTGCACTTTTATGCTCAAGCTAAAGACCCACATCGTGACACAACACGCCTCATCACACCCCAAGTCATCCAATTACCTGACTCATCAACTGATTCAGACTGTATCATCTGATTATGGTCCATTGCACTCACTGACTTACCCTCCACTACTGTTCCTTATGATTCTCCCCCATAAGGGAGCGAGTTATCTCATATCATGAAAATTTGGGGTTTCCTCCATCTGGCTAACTATATTATCTTTTTTTTAATGTAAAAAATGTGTTGTACCATTTTACTGTTTCCTTTTTGCATACTACTGTATTTCTTTATATGTATGTCATATTGCTACTTATTGTATTTCTTTCTTTGCTTAATAAAGCTTTAAAATTAAAAAAGAAATAACAGATAAACACAGTTCCACCATCATTCTTTTTTCCCATGTATTCAGATGTGATATGATGCATCTTGCCGCTTTTATCTATATCTTCTCTGCACATCAAAATATTTTTATATTCCTACCAAGCTAAAGCTTCAGAGCCCATACCAGAACTATAATGTAAGTTTAATCCTCTGGCCTTAGAACTATGATGTAAAACTAATTTTCTGCCCTTAGGCATAGGGGTGTATTTGTTCCCCTAATCTCTTGATCATCCAATAAGACTTCCCCCTCCCTCTCCTTCCTGTTATGTCTTCTCATTTCAAGAAAAATATAACATAAGAAGAGAGGCGACAACTGCCACAAATGATGAGAGCTGGGCCCATGTCAAAGTAATAGAGTTCCATCCCAGGCCATTATTGCTACTTGCACTGTGATGGCAGTGGACGAGACTGGTAAAAGTGATACCTTTATTGGCTAACTGGGTAGCTTGCATCCTAGAGCTACCCAATTAGTCAAAAGGGTATCATTCTACTCTACCAGTCTCCTGCTTTTTCTTCTGCTAACACTGTAACACCTTTTACCCATACAGCAGTGCAAGTACACTTTATCTTTTTCACAATTATCATGAAGGCCGGATAGAAACAGTAATCAACATTTTGACATATCAGCACTTTGAAGACGAAAAAAGAGCCTAACCAATCAAAGATTTCCTAAGGAGGCAAGTACTTGGAATCACAAGTGACTCCATTGAAACATGCAAGGAGTATTAGTCTTCCTGAGCACTATGTACATTACATTGTAACTCACTTCATTCTGACATTTTGTTCTAGCTCCAGCAGTAAAGTAACAAGCCTAACGTAAATATCGCGGGTGATGAAATAGATTATCTTTAATGGATCTTTCCATTACTAAATAAAAAAAAATAAGTATATTTATTCTATGATCTGGGGGTTTTCAAACTTGGAGCACAGCAGCCCCATACCATAGTGGGGATTTTAAGGACCCCTACACTTGGGCAAAAGTGGATTAGTAGCTCATTTTACAGAACAAGTTTTATTAATTTCAGAGATGAGGATTACATTCCAGTTATGTTTGTCTTCTGATGCAGATTTTTTCAAATCAGGATATAAATGCCTGAACACAACATTGAGCAATTACATTGACTCACAGATCAGAAGTTGCACTGACAAATAAGACTTATTTTCCCACCGAAGAGTGCACATTGAAACACCTGAATAAAGATCGAGAGAGCAGAAAATCCGTCTTGAATTGCCCCAAGATTGAGACTCCGGCGAATTCAGTAGTTGCTATGGAAACTTCTACAAGACATAGGTGACTCAAGTTCTGCCTTGTAACCCTTTGTCTGCCAGTGCAAGGAAGTCAAATGGTCATTGCATTGCCACACTACTGTATTGTATTATATATTCCATGGAAGGGAGTTTTGCAATAATAAATAGACAGATTCTATTCATACTGTTCTTTAGTTTTGTACTTGAGAGCACCTTATATGTTAGTTTATTTGATGCATACCTTTTTGAACCGTCAAATGTTAACATTCGACAACATTTCTTCCAGATTAAGCAAATTCAAAAGCAGCAGGCTGTTGAAGTAGAAAATGCCCGACTGGGAGCTAAAGGGTATTGAGAAACCACAATCAATTTGAATGCATTTGCCAAACAGCTAAAGAATGTTTTCCAAAGTATTATTGTGCTATGTGTTGGAAATGCTTCTAGCAAAGGGTTACAATCTGGAGTGGCTAAACACAGAGTTACAAACCCCAGGGCTATAAACTACTGGATAAGAAGAGACATTGTGCATTCCCTTCTCTGCCAGTGCACCTGCAATTGATTGCGATTTAATGTGTCACCTGTTCCTCTGGCAGGAAGCAGGTCCTGAATAATGCACCAAGAAAATTACTTAGTTTAATATGTGCACAGATTTATTTTCTCACTTATGAAGAAACATGCGCAATTTATATTTTATAACATAAATAATCAATCTTTTGCAATAGATAGATAGTATTGAAGATGAGTTGAAAAAAATACTTAAATCCTTAGATGCTAGACAGGTCTCCAAAGCTTTGATTTTCAATGCATTGGGGACATTTCTAGCATTCAAAGTGTTAAATGGTCTTTGGTGCCACTAAATATAATTTATAATATGTACTAGTGGACCATCATTATATATAATGTCCGAAAACTGACCCTTATGCCTTCAGTTTGAAGCTGCCATGTCATGGTCCAGGATTCTCAACTTAATCTCAGCTCTCTGATGTTGCTAAGTAGAGCTTCACTTTACAACAAGGTTAGCTTTCCTGGCATAAGCTTGTAATTCAAGTCTATGTGTCACAGCCTGACGCATAGACTTGCAATTTAGTCAATATTATCATTTCTTAAGACATATAAAACCTATATAAGCAAACTATCAGGTGACAGTGTCTCTGTTCTATATATCTTCCATTGATGTACTTTATGAGACAATTTAAAAGGAAGACTGGAGTGCAGGGCAAACTCTGAAAGAATGGCAAAAGCTGCATGCAACATGGGAAAAGGGCTTGTTTATGTGGACAAAGTTAGTGCAGCAATGATATATCTGTACTAATGATCTAAAAATAGAATGAGTATGGTTATTGGGGTGACAGCCCACTAACATGATCAAAGAACAGTGCAACATGCCTCAAGTTTCATGAGTTCAACAGTGATGATATTGGTGGTTGTGATGTTCATCATAATCCTCAAATATTATCAACCCGATAAATCATGTATGGCTGACACAGATTGGACCATCCAACATGTCCTCTTCTTTCCAAGAGATGCAAAGACAGTAAAAGGTAAACACACACAGGCAGCTTTGAACCTGTGTGAACATACTCTAAATGCAATTAAGGTATGGAATCATGAACACACAGGCAAGCATTATTACCATATACACACACACACATACCCCCCCAGTCTAATATAGTTTTTACAACCTTCTCCTCAGGGGAATGTAACACGCCATGTTTTTAGACATTCCTCGCTGGTGCATAGGTGAGCTCATCATAGGCTCAGTCATTGCCTTAAATCACCTTTGTGCCAGCAGGAAAATCCTAAAGATATAGCCTGTTAAGTGCCCCCAAGGATAGGGTTGCGAAATATTGGTTTATCAAATGTTCCTTTTTCAACAATGTTTTATCTTTTTCATTATGTAATTTAAATGTCACAAGTATGCAATAAAGCATAAACCCACGAGAAATCCAGTGAAAACCATGTTATTGTCCGTTTTTTCATGGGAAAATCCACTTTTAAAACAGCGATTAAAATCTTTGTGTTTTTCGCCCATAATTCTCTGCCAATTTTTCATTGGCTAGAAAGTTTCCTCCCATTGATTTACATGGTTTTCGCTTTTTCGCTATAAAAAGTGAGGCAGGAGAGGCTCATAATGACTGCTATCACTATGAGCAGGTTTAAAAACAGTAAAAGGTGGAACTGGAAGGACCCTTATGTATCCACTGAGTCTGAGGAGGAGGAGGAGGAAGTGAGCACTACAGAACCAGTGCTGTCCAGTCCCCCTAAATCACCCCTAGGGATCTTGGGAAATTTAATGGGACAGGAGGAAGAGAAGGGTAGTCCTAGTGAAAGCAGGACAGGTAAGCTGCCTGTGCCTGATCCAAGACATTCTGCCCCTGCTGCCACCATTGCTGTACCTGCTGCCAGATGTGCTGCCCCGATGCCACTAGTGCTGTGCCTACTGTCAGATGTGCTGCCAATGATACTGCTACCACCTTTGCTGTGCCTGCTGTCAGATGTGCTGCCCCTGCTGCCACTAGTGCTGTGCCTGCTGTCAGATGTACTGTCCCTGCTGCCACCAGTGATGTGCCTGCTGCAAGTGCTGCCCCTGCTGTAACCAGTGCTGTACCTGCTACGAGTGCTGAGCCTGCTGCTACCAGTACTGTGCCTGCTGTCAGATGTGCTGACCCTGTTGCCACCATTGCTGTGCCTTCTGCCAGTGCTGAACCTGCTGCCACCAGTACTGTGCCTGCTGTCAGATGTGCTGCTCCTGTCACCACCAATACTGTACCTGCTGTCAGAATTGCTGCAACCAGTGCTGTGCCTGCTGCCAGTGCTGAACCTGCTGTCACCAGTGCCGAACCTACTGCTAGTGTGCCTTGTAATTCTCAAGAGGGGGGGAGCAGAAGTTGATGCCAAGTGTGACAGCAAGGGACCCTAAGTCACACTTGCCATCCCCAAGCAGTCCAGCGGGTGCTAGTACCACTACTACTACTAAGAAGGTCCAGCAGCTTTTTAGTGTTAGGAGTGAAGGAGGGTGTAATCAATATCCTCATATTACTAGTGACTATGAGGAGGAAGACTCTGTGGCTGAACTTGATGTGGTTGGTTTTAGTAGTAGTAGCAGTAACGGTGAAGCAGCCGGTGGGACTAGTGTTAGGGGAGTGGTAGGGGAAGCATTTGAGAGTGTCCAGACTAGCTGTCAAAGGAGCCCACACCATTCCTCTGGGAGTCCTCCCCTTTCCTTCACTACAGTGTCCAAGTGGAACATTATCCTGAAGACTAAGTGGACAGAACTGGTGTTGGGGAGAGCAGGTGCAGAATTAATACCACCACCACCAGCAGGAGCACAGATCAGCTGCCTGTGCCTACTGCTACTGCTGCCAGTCTGCCTTCTTCAAATCAAAAAGAAATGCTGAGGGACCCTCTGTTACATTGCTTGTCACCTCCTCCAAGCAGCACTGAGATGTTTGTAACAGAGTAGCAGCAGCACTTAGGGACTAGTGGTGGTGGTGGTGGTGATGATGATGTTGGAGAAGCTGGGGTGGAAGAGACATTGATGTCCTTTTTAGCAGAAACTGAGAAGGAATGTGAGACAGAGATGAGGATGGGCATCACCACCACCACCCCAAGCAGTGAGATTTTGGAATTTGATGAATTTGCAACTGCTTTAATTCTTGTTGCTGCTGAGAGGCAAGGTCAGCAGGATACTGAGGAGCAAGCTTGTGTGCCACAGACCACAGTGGACACAGTGGGAATAGTGTCAACAAATGATGCAGAACTAGGACAACCTGTTCCACCTTTTCCCTCCCCATGAAGTCATGGGTGTTGGACTATTTTTCTCTTGGGGCAGGTACTGTGCACAATTTGTGACAAGTCAGTTAGAAGAGGAAAGGAGAGAACACACCTGGCACAAGCGCCCTGATATCACACATGAAACACAGACACCATGACATTTATGTTAAACATGTTAAAGTCAAACACCCACCACAGAAATCAAGCACTGCTGTTGCTGTCCCTGACTCACCAGAAAGGCAACAAGAGGCAAGGCAAAGATCAAAGAGGAGGAAGATTAGAGAAACCCAGGCAGAGACTGGAAGTTCCATGATGAGTGAAACAACTAGCTGTCCATCATAATCACTTTCTTCCTCTAGGGTAACTACATCTTCTGCCAATCCACCTTGTTCATCGTTACCTCCCATGCCAAATGATAGCTACTCTGTTGAGTAGCAGTGTGGTGGAGGAGAATCACAAGCAGGGTATCAAGCGGCATCTAAGGAGATCCTTCTCACAGAATATGCTAATATGCTGTCAGGGAGGGTTCATCATTATTATTAAACTGTCAACAAGTTGTCATGTGTCCTTAGCGGGTTCTGGACAAGGGGTATAGTGATAGCAGCAGTACTTGGTTTCTGGTGTCATGGTGTTTGGGTACAGTTGTGCTCCCAGATGTTATTTATCACACACACTGTGCACACTGAAATTGCTGATGAGAGGCACAGTCCTTGCTCGCAAGGGAAATAATTATATTCTAATAACAACAAACCCATGATTTTGGAGGCGAGGCAGGTGGAGAAGAATTATTGTCCAACTTCTTCTTTGCTCCACATAGACTGGAGGCTACTTATTCTGCTGCTACTGCCTCAGGCGCATGACTTGTGCTAGTTGTGGCAAGTGGAGCCTTCATCATCCATCAACCATGTTAATGCTATTGTTGATCCTATTCCCTTTCAGATGTCTAATCATCCTGCTGCTTAAACAACTCAGCAGCAGCAGTATGAACAGCAGTTGCAACTCAGGATTCAGGAGGACATCTGACAGTGTCCACTGGCCAACATGACCTGCTGGCATTAGGCCAGTAGGGAATTTTTATTTTTTTCTCAGGGCTTGTGTTTAGGAAAAAAAAAACAGTCCTACAATAAAATGAACAATTTTTTTGGGGGGGTTGTTTCTAACTCTAATAACTTAAGTCCTGCTAATCAATGTTTCCTCAGGGCTTGGGCCTCTAACAACAAATCTAACAAATCACCCTCTACAAAATACTCTATCAAGTCAAGTATCAGTCCACCCCAATTGCAGCTTATGTCAGGGGGTTCCTGTCTCTACAACTTTACATACAAATGTCTTATTTTATTGATTGATTTATTATTAACTGTCCCCCCAATAGCAGTCAAGAAACTCCCCCAAAACAAATTCCCTTTTCAAATGATTCATTCATTCACCAACACAGGCACCCTCCTTAGACCCCTTTATACCATGTCTTATGGTTTCTATTTTATTTTATTATATTTAGGATTTATTTTTTATTAAGTGCCCCCCCAATCCCTGTAATTAACCCCCCGAAAAATCATCCCCTGTTCAACTGATTCTTTCCCACACTCCACCAACACAGGCACCCTCATGCCCCTTTCATACTATGCCTTTGGGAAATAAAATAATATTTGTTATGTGTTGTGTGTAAATTCAGTGTTCCCATTGATTTCAATGGAATGAGCTAGGGGAAAAGGCAGAAAATCATCACTTTTCGCTGGAAATTATTTGCAAAGCGGGAAGTGCCATTATTTGCCGATTTCAGTTTGAGGCGAAATTTTTCACCCATACCTAATGGTAAGTAGTGTTCTGTGTATGTGACCAGCCTGAAGTCACTCCTATCACCTCCATCACTACTGAGAACATAATCCCTACAACCACCAGTTCACCATTCATTACCACCAGTACCCCAGTGACTAGTAGTCATCATAATAATTATTACAGATCAATGTCCCACCAGCCCAAAACTGCTGAGGGCTTTCAAAGGATTCAAAAATTCCATAATAGTCATCCGAACATATGCAACCTTGCCAAAATGCTGTCAGTTGACATACTGCTCTTTTATTTAGTTTAAAACCAAGGTTTTAAAAGAACTGACTTTATGTTTTGCACCCTGCTAGCATATCCCAAGCCAGAGTTATTCTTTACGGATGACTGAGCCAGAGTTGTACAAGTAGGTGGCTAATGTCACAGCAAAGAATAAAGGGACTCAGCCTGTTGACATATTTTTTCAAGGCATATGTTGCTGTAGGACTCTGCCTGCTCACAACTTTTTCCTTCAGTTGTTGATTTCTCCACTTCAGCCCTCAGCAGCAGTATTATTGAGACTGGAAATATTGTAACCATTGAAAACTTTGAAAGTCCTGGCAGGAAATTTGTTGTCATGGACAAAAAGACAGAAAATGTACATATTTTCAATGGATGGGAATTTTCATGGAAAATGCAGGGAATTTCCTGTGGAAATATTTTTTTAACTTTTTGCCCATTCCTAGTCCTAGTCCTAGTAAAGTATAGCCCTGAAGTGTGGATGATTTCAAGGACAAATATTTACATACATTCAGCTGTAATCGAGATATATGCATCTCCTTGTAATCGAGCTTGCTAGGACAAGGAATTAAGTCATGCTTGGAGAAGCACAAGTTGTGTATTGATGAGGATTTATGACTTTTTTCGTTCTGTTACACACACATCTGCAGCCTTTTGGCGTATGTGCTTTTACCATGTGAAATCACAGAAACAGAAAGATTCTTATTAACCCCTTAAGGACCCACGATGATCCAGGATCATCATGGCTTGTTTTCCGTTAAGGACCCAAGATTGTCCTGGACCGTCATGGAATTCCGGGCTCCACGAGCGGCTGCACGATGTTCGGGAATCTGGAATTAGATTCAAGAAAAAAAAAAGGTCTGTGGTCCTTAACCCCTTAGTGACGGCCGCGTGCAGACACGGCCGTCACTTAACGACCGTCTAACATTTTTTTTTATTTTTTTAAAAGAATCCGGAGTCCCCGAACGGCGCGCAGCCGCGCGGGGAGCCGGATTTCCGGGACGTACATGTACATCCTCTGTCACTAAGTGACAGCCACACAGGACGTACATGTACGTCCTGTGTCATTAAGGGGTTAAAGGGATAGTAATACTTAAAATGTAAAAAAAAAATATGTTTTAGAGTTAATCCCCCTGAGTAAAACGAGAGTAGTCCCACTGCTGAAAGGTGTTTTATTCAAAAGTTATTAATTTTCAAAGTTGAATTTTTTAGGTGCAATATCACAGTGGCCTGAAATTGTACAGTGGCGCTGTTTCTACACCATCCTATGGAGATTTATGGTCCCAGGACCAGAGCTGTCCATAGGATCATGTGGCAACAGCGCCACTGTACAATTTCAGGCCACTGTGATACTGCACCTAAAAAATTCAACTTTGAAAATTAATAACTTTTGAATAAAACACCTTTCAGCAGTGGGAATACTCTCGTTTTACTCAGGGCGATAACCCCTACAACATATTTTTTTTACATTTTAAGTATTACTATCCCTTTAAGTGATGGCCACCTGCATGCGCGGCTGGTCCTTAAGGGGTTATGGATGTGTACCTAGTAAATATCAATTGTACCTCAGATAAGGCATTTCAGCCAGTGTGTATATGCAACTTCTCATTTGCTCTGTTTATGAACTGTTTTATTAGAATAAACAGTATCCAGTGATAGCAGAGAGAGAGCATGCCTGTAAACGTCTTCTTAAAATATTCAACTTTTTAGTTTACCCTTCCAGGGTCCTTATAAGATTCTGTGAAAGTCAGAACAGCTGTTATATCTAAATGAGTAGAAATTTAAAGCAGACCTGTAACCCTGAATTCAAGTTTGCATATTTAAAAACTTCATTAAAGACTGTCTGTATATCATGTTAGCCAAAAGACTAGCAGATGCACATTTTATTTCTTTACGTAAGCTCTCTGGGCTAGGAACTGTATGCTAATTTATGCTAATTGAGATATCAGTGCAGTTTAGGGATTAATTAGCATACAGCACGCAAATGAGGGACACTTTTCTATTCACTTTTTTCAGAAATAATTTACAATATCTCCTAAACTACGCATCTGCTTATATGTTGACTAATAGATAGATAGTTGTGAATTGTTTTCAAATAAAAAAAAAAAAACACATCCAAGGTAAAAGGTCAACTTTAACCCTTTGAGTGCCAGCAGAGTAATGCGTTGCATACCGCTCTGGCACTCAAATGGAGACACATGCATAATACCCCATTATGGTTCTTCTGAAGAACCCTGACTATTACATGGCTAGTACCAAGCATTGCAGTACTGGAGATAATGTGGAACAAAGAGCACTTTGAGACAGTTACATCATTACTTAATAACAACATACAAATAATATTACCATTAGGAAATATTAACTCCTTGAGGAGCAGAGATGTACGAAATCCACTGTGAAGCAAGGCTATAAAACAGGAGTGGCCAGCCTACATCTCTCTAGCTGTTGCCACACTACAAGATGCATAATCCATAGCCAGCCAGCTGGAAGCCACAGGTTCCCCAGCCCTTCCCTAAAACCTTTGCATGGCACAAAATGTGACCTCTGATTCCCCTTTGTTGTTGATTTATAAAAAGGATGAACCACCGATGCAAACACAAAATATTCCAGTTTAAAATGCTCTCAAGATTATTTGTGTTTTAACCATCTCTGGCATCCAAACGGTTAATCTAGATAAAAAGAAGTAGTAGAAGTAAACTTTTGCTACAGCAATAAGACTATATTGTCTAGTTCAAGGGCACTAAACCCTGCCCTTCAGCCCCTGCAACAATGTTTTCAGGATCACCTTAAGTCACCTTAAGTCAGACTGATTTTTCAAAATGAATCATTCACCTGTGTTCTTGTGAGCAAATCCTGAAAACCTGCACTATTGGGGTGGGTGGGGGGATGAGGACAGGATTGTGCCCCACGGTTTAGGACAGATTTACCAAAGGTGGGGCATTGGCTTTTAATGTAATTTAATGCAGTTTATTCATTTTGTTACACGTTTTATATTACAACTATTCCATTGACCCATGGATTTTATCAAGGAGCTATGAGAGGGAGACAGGAAAGAGAGGGAGCGGGAGAGTGACTGCATTTCCATGCATGCAATTGTTCCAAAAGTGTAGCACATAAAAGTATCATATTCTGCAGGATAACACTTCATTTGCATATAGCTAAGAAGAGATTAAATATGAGTGGATTTCTTTCCAGCCTATAAAAAGTTAGAAAATCCTTCAAACAGGGAAATAATAATAAAAAAATTAATTGCACAAAAAAGGCCAATTCACCCTTATGTAAATATCACCATGGGTGCTTCTGTCAAACAATAGCTGTCAAGATACAGGTTGCACCCTCCCCCAATCTAGAAGCTAACATAAAAAAACCACCAGTGATGAGCTGCTAGATCAGTAAATAGAGCATGAATCCCACTGCCTGGCTAAACCTTTCCAAGCATCTGTCCTATACTGTATTATGCAAACAATCAAGATGCATACAGAAAAAGAACGAACACTGTCCTCAAACATAAAATTAACAAAGACAAATGCAGGAAATCAATAAGAAAAATCATTTGTTCCTCGTCTTTTATTCATAGTTCTAAGGTGAAAAAATAAATACTAAAAGGAGTAGTAAATTATTTAGTGGAAGTGGCATTTAAATCTTCGATTAAGTCAGAAAACACAATGGGAAGAATGTAAGAATCCACAAGCATAGTCCATCTTATGTGCTTGAACACAGGCACAGAAATCATGTGACTGCTCTTCCCAGTATGCACTAGCACAGGGGTAGGCAACATTTGGTTCTCCAGCTGTTGGATACTGCAATGCCTGGTGAATGGTTGTTTGGGGATGATGGAGGTATAGGGGAAGATGCACTAAGGTGTGATAAAGTGGAGATGACTTCTCCAGTGACATCCCTTCTCTAATCCCTATGTTTTTTTAAAAGGTCTGCGCTCTAAGATTTCTCAAGTGTGAGAAATCTTAGTGCACTAGCTCCATGAAATAATAACATAGGAATTGGAGAAGTGATATCACTGGAGAAGTCATCTCCACTTTAACACCTACTTATCACACCTTAGTGTATCTCCTCCATAGTCTCCAATTGTTGGAGAGCAAAATGTTGCCTACTCCTGCATTAATGTATATCATTGCTTTAGTGCAGGGGTCGCTCTATGGGTAACAGGGAGTAGCTCTTTCTACTCCAATCAGGTACCAAGCTATTTGGCCTGCCAGTGGTTGATATCTGCTCCACAATTGGCTACAGCCAATCTGGACACGGCTTTCATTTTTGGTACTCATCAGCAGCAGGATATTAGAGAGCAAACAGCATTTTCATAGTTTTGCTACCCCACTGCCATAATATGTGCTTACAAATTATTCAACATGCTTTGTAAAGATTACCCATATATCAAAATAGTAAGTGTTGTGGGAAATAAGTGGTTTCAAAGTTGGTAAGAGCCAAAGTGTGTCTGCATTTTCATTTTCCTAACAGTTGCCAGTTTTCTGTTATATTCATTATTAAATGGGTTAATAAATTACTCTAATAATTTTAAACATCAATAGTAATATGGGATAGTGTTGTTAAGGATGAAGAGGCACTATCAAAAAATCTGTGGCTCATTGGAGAGCCAGAGGTTTTGTCTTTTATAGTGAATATGCATCTCTTCTGCTACAAATGGTACGGCATGTAATAGTTTAATCACATTGGCTGATAAGAAGGTCATTTTTTTTCTTGTGGAGCACTTTGCTATTGGAAGGTGTGGGAAACAACACAGAGTAGGTAACAGCTTTGGTTTAATAAGTACAGTAATACATTCATACATTTTTTTTAAAATTTTTAAAAGCTTTATTAATGAAAGAAAAAAAGGCATTACAAGTAAATAAAAAGAAACATAAACACACACCGTACAATTTACAGTCAGAAATGCATGGATCTAGATAAGCAGACGCTTGGTAAACATGATAATGTCTATCAACCTGCAGCAACAAAGCGATCCATGACGTATGTACAAAATAAGGACTGCAGTCATGGTGTGTTACTCAGAGCAGCAATGCAAAAAGAGCAAGAATAAAGAGTTTGAAAGTAAGAAAAGGAGATGAAGCAGATGACAGAGAAAGGGTATAATAGAGAAGAAGAAAAACAAGGAAGAAGAAAATGTAAAAAATATGATGGAAACGAACGCAAGAAGGAGCAGGGAAGAAAAGAGAAGCAATAGCGGAAGCAGGGAGTTGTAAAGAAGGCAAGAAGAAAGGAGATGAGAGGAGGAGTAGGGAAGAGCAGGTGAAGGGTAAGGGGGGGACGTACATAAAAGGATACTAAGTGACCATAGAGGAAGAACTGGGAGCAGGACCATCAATCACTGGGGTTAAAAATGTCAGGCTACAGTCAAGTAAACAAACCCACGGGGTTAAGTTATCCCGGAATGCGGGCTGTCTATTAAGATATATAGAATGGAGTCGATCTAGTTCCAGAACATAAGAAAGCACACGTCTCCAGTCCAACACAGTGGGCGGACTCAGGTCCAACCATTTGCGTGGGATGCAAATCCTAGCAATGGATGACAGTATCAACCAATGTCGCACAATTATTAGACATAAGGGGTGAGGGTCCCTGACCCGTAAAAATATTAAGGAGCAAGAGCTGCGGTGAGAAGGGTAGTTGAAGATCCAGAACCTGATTGATAGATGTGTGTATAGACAACCAGAAAGGGCGAATAAGCGGACAGGACCCCCATATATGAGCCAGAGTAGCTGCTGGAGATGAACATCTCCAACAAAGGTTCGGGGAAGTAAGTTTAAGCTTAGAGAGTAGCAAAGGAGATCTATACCACCTAAGGAGCACCTTATAATTAGTTTCACGATATCTAGTACATTTGACATGGATCCAGCACAGTTTAAAAGATAGGAGCCAAAAGGAATCGGGAATAGTAATATCAAGTTCACGTTCCCAAGAAATTTTAGATCGTAAGAGAAAGGGCAGTGATCAAGCATTAGAAACTTCCACAAGTAAAGCATAAAGTTTTGAGGTTCCCTTAGGAAACTGAGAGTCAGTTTTTCAGAAAGGGTGAGAGGCCGAGGTGTGTAGAGCCGAAGGCGAGGGGACTGCAAGAAATGCCTCACCTGGAGATATCTCCAGATTTCAACCTGTGGTAAGTTAAATTGAGAACAAAGAAATTGAAAGGAAGGAACAGACTGAGTCGGAAGTAAATGGTCAAGATCTACCAATCCAAGTTCAGACCAGGCTCTGAAAGAAGCCCTATCTTGTCCAGGGGGAAAGTCAGGATTACCCAATAAGGAACATAGAGGTGAGGAATGTGGGCTAAGAGCAGCTGCTTTGGCACAGCATCTCCAGGTGCGAAGAAGATGGCAAAAAATAGGGTGGGCTGTCATAAACTCAGGTAAATTGTCCAGTTTTGACCATAAAAGTTGTTGAAAAGAGATTCTCAGAGCCAGAGATTGTAGAAGAGCTGCCCAATCCTTATCTGGAGGAAAACGAACTAAGTCTAAAAGGGTTAATAGGAGGTAGCGTGATGGTACCTAGAAAAATCAGGAAGACCTAACCCCCCAGACAATGGGTCCCTAAACAAAATCTCCTGATGAATTTGAGGTCTTTTTTGGTTCCAGATTAAGGAGTGAATCAAACGTTTAATCGTAGTAAAGAAAGTCAGAGGAATACGAAGGGGTAGAGATCGAAATACATATAAGATTTTAGGGGGGAGGACCATCTTAACCATGTTGCTACGCCCAATCCAGGAGGCAAAAATGTGCTTCCAAGAAGAGACCTCCTGTCTCAAAGAAGAGATGAGTATATTTATGTTAAGTGGAACAAAATCCAACAAATGAGGCGTAAGGTGAATCCCCAAGTATTTGATCAAGTCTGACGCCCACTTATACGGATGTTCCGCTTGTAGAAAGGCCTGCAAGGCACTAGGGATACAGAGAGTTAAGATTTCAGATTTGGAATAATTGACTTTCATCCCAGAGATGTTTCCGTAGGAGGATAATAATTCCGTGATTGCGGTGAGAGAATCATGGGGGGAAGTTAAATACATTCATACATTTTCAGTGTATGTTCTAAAGTAGCTCAGTACATTTCACTAATTAAAATAGCCCACATTAAAGAAAAGGTTAGAGACAGAGACCTCTGCTTTAGTTCATATACTATCATTAAGGCTTTAATCTGAGCAAGTACTGAATGACTCCCCTATAGCTAGCACTGGTAAACATAGTTATGACATTTTTTCACTGTTCCCTGTACATAGCAAGAAACAAGGCAAAGAGGAATGCAGGGCAAATGCCCATTCACTTTCCCTTTTTCCTCCCCGTGGCACAAATGCGTTAATAAGGGAATTTTCAGTGTAGATAGCCCAGTTCATGAGTGATTGGCAGGTACAGCACAAAAAAATATGTTTCCAGTACCTATTTTGGTGTGGAATCATACTAACATACCCCCTACTAATTAAGGTAACCACATATCCCTTTAAATTAGGGATGCTTATTAAAATTCACTCTGCAGGACAGCACTGGAATCTGTACAGCTTTGAAGTGTGTGTGTTTTTAAAGTGTCCCTGCTTTAAAGGGATAAGTTGCTACCTTACTCCTAATGAGGCTCATACACTAAGAATAATTGGAGAGTTTATTAAACAAACCAATTGCACCATAGTGAACTAATAAAAACATTCCCGAATTCAAAATGTTTTAAATGGGGCCTTTAACTTATTGAAAGCTAGAGAAGTCTCATATACATTCAAGGGGTTAAAATTAATAGAAATGTATATTCTAAATGAAACAGTTGGTTTGGTGCATAATTATTTCAACACTTCTAAGTACATCAGCCACAAAGTGTACTACAACGTGGCTCAATTTGGTTAAAAACTTTGAGCGCCAGAGAGGTATCCAAAACATCGGGCTGCAGTGTGGCACTCAAATGGTTAATTGATTTAGTCCTTGGATGCAAAAAATGTAATGCTTCCATCCCCTAAAGGGCAAACCAAAAGGGGTTTTCTAGTTGCCTGGTAACCCCTGTAGCATTTTTGCCCCAATCCAAACAGAGACAGAAAACTATAGTTTAACACTAATGAGAAATACGTGCTACTACTGTGCACATGGTAATGTCAGGACTTGCTTCCCTACAGATGTTGGTGGAATACAATTCCCATCATAGTTGACAGTGGCTTGGCTGAGGTTGATGGGAGATGAAGCCTGTCAATGTCTAGAGGATCTGCAGAATGACTTAACGCCAGGCATAACCTATTCTTAACCCTTTGAGTGGCAGAGGGGCAATGCGTTGTGTACCCCTCTGGCACTCAAAGGGTTAAGCCCTTAAGTGACTGTCGTAATGGTCCTGGCATGTCATGGAAGTTAGGGGTGCCTGCATGGCTGCAAGCCTCTTTGGGACCCCTGAATTGGACGCGGCAAAAAAAATGCTCTTTGGTCCTTAACTGACGGCCGCCCATTGTGCGGCTGCTTGTGAAGGGGTTAATGGACATATACAGTGATAGCTATGTATGCAAAAAATATTGTCAGGTATGAATTTTCTCACACTATTGTCAGATAGACATATTTCTAAACGTGAATTTACTTCTCTATAAATCTAACCCGAAATTGTGAATTTTAGCTACAATTCTTAACCCTTTGAGTTCCAGAGGGGTACTCAATTTTTTGTAAAGCAATGATTTGCGTACCACTCTGGCACTCAAAGGATTAAATATACACTAAGAAGGCATTTTATAAATCTCCTCCAAAGGCCCATAGATGTTCTGTATAATATAAAGAACTAGCCTACGGAGCTCCCTGTGTGCGTAACAGCACATGCACAGTACAGACTACCGGAACAATGCAGTCATGCTCAGTACAGACTGCTGGAGCAATGCAGTCATGCTCAGTACAGACTACCGGAACGATGCAGTCATGCTCAGTACAGACTACCGGAACGATGCAGTCATGCACAGTACAGACTACCGGAACGATGCAGTCATGCACAGTACAGACTACCGGAACAATGCAGTCATGCTCAGTATAGACTGCTGGAATGATGCAGTCATGTTCAGTACAGACTACCGGAACGATGCAGTCATGCACAGTACAGACTACCGGAACAATGCAGTCATGCTCAGTACAGACTACCGGAACGATGCAGTCATGCTCAGTACAGACTACCGGAACGATGCAGTCATGCTCAGTACAGACTACCGGAACGATGCAGTCATGCTCAGTACAGACTGCCGGAGCAATGCAATCATGCTCATACAGACTGCCAGAACAATGCAGTCATGCTCAGTATAGACTGCTGGAACGATGCAGTCATGTTCAGTACAGACTACCGGAACGATGCAGTCATGCACAGTACAGACTACCGGAACAATGCAGTCATGCTCAGTACAGACTACCGGAACGATGCAGTCATGCTCAGTACAGACTGCCGGAGCAATGCAGTCATGCTCATACAGACTGCCAGAACAATGCAGTCATGCACAGTACAGACTGCCGGAACGATGCAGTCATGCTCATACAGACTGCCAGAACAATGCAGTCATGCTCAGTACAGACTACTGGAACGATGCAGTCATGCTCATACAGACGGCCAGAACAATGCAGTCATGCTCAGTACAGACTGCCGGAATGATGCAGTCATGCACAGTACAGACTGCCAGAACGATACAGTCATGCTCAGTACAGACTGCTGGAACGATGCAGTCATGCTCAGTACAGACTGCCGGAACGATGCAGTCATGCTCAGTACAGACGGCCAGAACAATGCAGTCATGCTCAGTACAGACTGCCGGAACGATGCAGTCATGCACAGTACAGACTGCCAGAACGATACAGTCATGCTCAGTACAGACTGCCGGAACGATGCAGTAATGCACAGTACAGACTGCCGGAACGATGCAGTAATGCACAGTACAGACTGCTGGAACGATGCAGTCATGCGCAGTACAGACTGCCGGAGCAATGCAGTCATGCTCATACAGACTGCCGGAGCAATGCAGTCATGCTCATACAGACTGCCAGAATGATGCAGTCATGCACAGTACAGACTGCCAGAACGATACAGTCATGCTCAGTACAGACTGCCGGAACGATGCAGTCATGCGCAGTACAGACTGCCAGAACGATGCAGTAATGCACAGTACAGACTGCCGGAACGATACAGTCATGCGCAGTACAGACTGCCGGAACGATGCAGTAATGCACAGTACAGACTGCTGGAACGATGCAGTAATGCACAGTACAGACTGCTGGAACGATGCAGTCATGCTCAGTACAGACTGCTGGAGCAATGCAGTCATGCTCAGTACAGACTGCCGGAACGATGCAGTCATGCTCATACAGACGGCCAGAACAATGCAGTCATGCTCAGTACAGACTGCCGGAATGATGCAGTCATGCACAGTACAGACTACCGGAACGATACAGTCATGCGCAGTACAGACTGCCAGAACGATACAGTCATGCTCAGTACAGACTGCTGGAACGATGCAGTCATGCTCAGTACAGACTGCCGGAACGATGCAGTCATGCTCAGTACAGACTGCCGGAACGATGCAGTCATGCTCATACAGACTGCCGGAACGATGCAGTCATGCTCATACAGACTGCCGGAACGATGCAGTCATGCTCATACAGACTGCCAGAACGATGCAGTCATGCACAGTACAGACTGCCAGAATGATACAGTCATGCTCAGTACAGACTGCCGGAACGATGCAGTCATGCACAGTACAGACTGCCAGAACGATGCAGTCATGCACAGTACAGACTGCCAGAACGATGCAGTAATGCACAGTACAGACTGCCGGAACAATGCAGTAATGCACAGTACAGACTGCTGGAACGATGCAGTCATGCGCAGTACAGACTGCCGGAGCAATGCAGTCATGCTCATACAGACTGCCAGAACGATACAGTCATGCTCATACAGACTGCCAGAACGATACAGTCATGCTCATACAGACTGCCAGAATGATGCAGTCATGCACAGTACAGACTGCCAGAACGATGCAGTCATGCGCAGTACAGACTGCCGGAACGATGCAGTAATGCTCAGTACAGACTGCCGGAACGATGCAGTCATGCTCAGTACAGACTGCCAGAACGATGCAGTCATGCTCAGTACAGACTGCCAGAACGATGCAGTAATGCACAGTACAGACTGCTGGAACAATGCAGTAATGCACAGTACAGACTGCTGGAACGATGCAGTAATGCACAGTACAGACTACCAGAACGATGCAGTCATGCTCAGTACAGACTACCAGAACGATGCAGTCATGCTCAGTACAGACTGCCAGAACAATGCAGTAATGCACAGTACAGACTGCCAGAACGATGCAGTAATGCACAGTACAGACTGCCAGAACGATGCAGTAATGCACAGTACAGACTGCTGGAACGATGCAGTCATGCACAGTACAGACTGCTGGAACGATGCAGTCATGCACAGTACAGACTGCTGGAACGATGCAGTCATGCTCAGTACAGACTACCGGAACGATGCAGTAATGCACAGTACAGACTGCTGGAACGATGCAGTAATGCACAGTACAGACTGCTGGAACGATGCAGTAATGCACAGTACAGACTGCCAGAACGATGCAGTAATGCACAGTACAGACTGCTGGAACGATGCAGTAATGCACAGTACAGACTGCCAGAACGATGCAGTAATGCACAGTACAGACTGCTGGAACGATGCAGTAATGCACAGTACAGACTGCCAGAACGATGCAGTAATGCGCAGTAGAGACTGCCAGAACGATGCAGTAATGCACAGTACAGACTGCTGGAACGATGCAGTCATGCGCAGTAGAGACTGCCAGAACGATGCAGTAATGCACAGTACAGACTACCGGAACAATGCAGTCATGCGCAGTAGAGACTGGCTGAACAAGCGGGGTGCTCAGAACGGCTCACCACCTGTCTTTGCTCCTGGCTCCGGGTCAGCTGCAAGGGTTGCTGGTGGCACTTTAGCCCATGTACATGGGCTTTCATACTAGTACATATATATATATATAAAAGCAAACTGGAGTTGTCTTGGAGTAAACCAACTGCACAACTGGAAACAAATAAAACATCCTAAATTCCCATGCACTTAAAAAGAGCATTTTAACCCCATGAATGCCAGTGTGGACTTCAGTGCATTGAGAAGCAATGCATTAGAGACTTCTGTCCATTCAAGGGGTTAAAACCCCAAATTAATTTAGCAGGAATTTGTATTTGTCCCCTAAGGTGCTGTTGTTTTACAAAATATCTATGGGCCAAAGTATGATTATAGTACACTTTTTATATCTTTATCCTTAGACTTTTCTAGTGTCCATAGGGTTAAAAATCCTATTTTGCAGTCCAGTCCAGATGTCTCTTTATACCAGAATCATATTGTTATGGTTGTTCAAACACAGAAACACAATATTTCCAACCTGAGCTTGCAAATGAAACTGCCTCATTCTGATAGGAAAGAAAAAAAAACCTAATTTTCTAGGAAGTCACATGAAATTCAGTGTTTACCAGTGTGGGCTAAAGCTCAATTCTAGAGCAAATCTTTCTGATGCAATCACAGCTGCCAAGTCTATGTCCCTGCTGCACCTTCCTTGATCAAGCAGCTGGTCCAAGCACAGATTACCCAGGCTAATGATTACGCACCATATTGACAACAATATATAATATCTTGTCCAGTTCAGCACCACATAAATAAAAAATGGAGATTATCAGCTGTTGGCAAGGCTGTATGTTTTATTTTAACAATTTTATTATTTTCTATTGTTGCTTACTTCTTTTTTGTCTAAATATATGTTGTGTATGTTGCTCAATTCAGATACACTACAAATCAGACATAGGAGAAAAGATGTACTATAGGATTCTGCATATACGCTGCAATCTATTTATTAGTGCTGCATTGTCTATTTCCTACTTATTAACCATTGCATGCAGAAAATTCTACCTTAATGCCACTTGCATGGATGAGGGGATAGGGAGTAGGAAATTGCATGAACAATTTGTTGAAATTCCTTTGCTCTGTGTTTTGTTAATGTCGTGCACTAATAACACAGAGAGGGGAGTGATGTAAATTTGCTCCATATTCCTGTGTATGTTGTAGAGGAAGTATTCAGAGCCTGCTCACATTAAAATCTTAATTATGGGGGAGTGTATGCTCCAATACGCACTAAACCGTTTATACAGTCTAATGCATACACTATAGCTGAGACTATCTTCTTAGCAAAAACAAAATTCACCAAATAAATTAAACTAGGAAAGGAAACAATATGCAAAAGATAATGTTAGCAAATATGTTTTAACCCTTTGAGAGTCAAAGAGGTATTCATGCTTTGTGTAGAATACCTCTTAGCCACTCAAGGGTTAACCAAGGTTTAGAAGAACTTTTCCAGTGGTAGAAGAAATTACAGGAAAACAATCCAGTGGATGTTCACTCCTGTCCTCAGCAGCAGCACTGTGCTTAGAGGAACACAGGAGTCAAATCAGATTAGGAGGGATTACTGAAACATTTTATATAGTTCTCTGCACAGACATCTCTATGAATCTGACAAGGCTTCACATTAGTTACAGCAATAAAGAAAACAGGTCAGCAATTTTGATATGGCAAATGCAGCTGGCGATTATACAACTTCATACTCAGTGCATCTACAATCAGATAAGTAATATGATTTTCAACAGGGCTTTCATTGAATTAATGAGCATACCTTTGGGAAATTGTTACAACATTAAAGGACATATTTATTAAGGTAAAGGTGAAGCAGTTTTAAGCAAAGTTGTTGTGTCAATGAAAAAATCAAATCTATTTCAATGGGGGTTCATTTGTCATGTGCTGTACAGTTTTTTTGTCACATAATTGTTCCAGTTTTTCTACTTGTATTCTCTCCAAAGAATGGGGAAAGCAAGACCATAGCATAAACATGTGGATACTGCTGTGCCTTTATCAAAGGTGAGCTACCCCCATCTCCAGCACACTGTGAGGATCCACAATGGTTACTGACCACCTTATTGTTTCCGTGTAGAACAAATGAGATGTTTGGTGTTAATATATTATTATACAGCGTTCACTGCAACAAGCTCTTTATTTACATGCAATTCAAAGCTTCTATAATGGGTGAAAGTGCACAATAATAAGGTGGTCTCCAATTGGCCAGAAATCCCACTTGCGTTCTATTGCCATCAACCATGTTATAACAAAGTGTAAGTTCCTCTTTAAGATACACTTTTTGAGGGCTTATAGACATTTTACTGTAGAGGAAGACATGATTCCTTGTTGCAAGACTTTAGGACCTCAAATTCTTCCCATTGAATTTTACTTAGAAAGCCTTAACTTTGTGGAGTTTAAGATGTTGCAACAATAAAATCATGAAAAAGAGTAGAAAAAGGGCTTTTTCAAGCATGTTTCCTACTTCTGCTATTCCATTCTGGCCAGTAGGTATGCAGAACTTTCCAATTCGACATACATACTGCATCAAAATGGCCCAAAAGAGCATTACATGAGGCTATTTGTCTAGTACATACAAGCAGAATGGCCTTTGCCAGGCTTTCTTATGTGCCGAATATGGCCTACAGGCTCAGTAGCTCATGGCTGCCGAGTACTGAAAAAAGCCTATTCCGACTCCAAAAGCTCTGAGCATCACAGCCCTTAAGTGTCCCCAAGTGCATTGAACCCTCATCTTCACACTCATACAAGTCCCCCTTAACCCCTCCAATACCAGGAAGCTTGCAATTTAAGGATGTATATGCTGCTGAAATATTAATGGTGCTTCACATTTGAAATTTCAGAAATACCTAGTTTATTCCAAATGTATTCCTGTTTTCTGTTACTAGAATCCATGAAACTCAGCATTGCCAATAAAGAAGGCTCTGTATTCACAGAGTCCAAAAGACACATTCAAATTTATTAAAGGAGAATTATACCTTTGGAAATAAGTCACTCTAAATGGAAGGGAGGTGCATATCTGACAGCACAGCTCCACTGGTTTTTTCCTCTAAGACCAGCAGCTGCATATAGAGGTATGTAGAGGAAAGGAATGCCCCAAAATGGCCAGATATTCCCTATTGACTCACACATAAACCTTTGAGTGCCAGAGGGGTACGCAATCCATTACTTTGCAAAGTGTTGAGTACCCATCTGGCAATCAAGTGGTTAACGACTTCAATAAGAATTTTCTGAATAAGTAGTAGGCTTTAAAATCAATTCTACCACCTATTTTTTTTTTTTTTTTTTTGCTGAATCATTTTTGTATATTCCCACCAAACGTGTTTATCAGAAGCACGTACCAAAGGAGAAATTCATGTAGCAGTCTGGTATTTCTGTTTATATATTTTTGCATAGTATCCGCTGGTTCCTGTATTTGATGTGCACCATTTTAGGTCTGTATTTAGATTTTATCGCCACACAATAAACAATAGACTTATCAGTCTGAATGTGATTAGCCATATAGAACCCAACCCATGATCCTAAATCTAAAGGGTCAAGAAACACTATTTCAAAAAATACATAAAACTAACTGCTATATAAGGGAAACATTCCTGAGCAAATCCTTTTATTGAACAAGTTAAAGTGTAACTGTTGGTTTGTGACAAATTTAGAGGCTTATTTGTCAGTTCAGGGCTCAAAATTTCCACTCGCCACTAGCCAGTGGCGAGTGAAAATTTAGCCCTGGCGAGTAGAAATTCAGCCCTGGTGGGTATGTTATGTCTTGCAGTGGCGAGTAACTTTTCAGGTCTGGCTAGTAGCAAAGGACTTCACATTTTAAGCCCTGTGTCAGTTTATGTAGATAAAGTGGTACTTCCTGGTAGGAAGTGGTAGTTGGTAATATAGAGCAGTGTGAAATTTTTGAATCTGCCAGACATGTCCAGCAGATTTACATTAACTAACAAATCAGTAAAGCTAAATATCTCACTATCTATTGTTATAAATAAAATGGATAGCATAAGTCCAGTTGCTTCTGAAATTTCTTTCAAAATCATCATCTACAAAATGTCAATTCCACTTAATGAGACAGTCCGCCTTTGATAAATATTTTCATTTAACCCCTTAACAGCCCGATCTGGCATGAGGTTGGCCGTTAAGGACAATTTTTTTTGTGCAAGGAATTCTGGGATGGCAGAGCTGCATATCCCAGAATTCCATCACTTGACAGGACTGTCACCTGTCCTTAACGTCCAGAACTTGAGTGATGGTCTTGGCACGTCATGTGTCACTAAGGGGTTAAATATAAAGACATACATGTATTCAAAGTACATATCAATATTTCGCTTCATGCACAAAGCTATTTACATGCACCAGTGCATACCTGAGGGCAATTCAGCTTTATAGTCAGATACTGCAATTGCTGAAAACGAGTTTCAAATGACTCCTTTAGAGCTGTTTAAAACTGTAATGGAAAATCCTTGCTTTTTTGTTACAATACTGCTTTGGTTATATAAGGCTCTCTTCTTACTTCCTTGCTTTCTGGGCCAGCAGCTCATCTCCATTCAGCAATATTCTTTAGTCTTATTAGAGTAGAACTGTCACTTTGTAAACAAATAGCTGACTTTGAAAGAAGTTTCAAAATCACCTATATTTTTGTTAGCCATTCTGTATTTTAAACAATAGTTTATGAGATATTTAGCTTTATTATTTGCCAGCTTATTCAAACGAATTAGTACTTCCTGACATTTGGAATGGGTAGCAGTGTGGCGGTACCTGTCAGTGCCTGCCAGGTTTTCACTAACTGACAAATAAATAAACTTAAATATGTAATTATTTTTTTCTTAAATGACCAGTACAAATATAAGTACTGTACTTTAATCACTCTATCCTTTGTAACCCTTGAAGTGCCAGATTGGTATGCAACTCATTGTAGGGCTTTCAAAGGATTAATAATTATATTCCAAAAACACAACAATAAGCATATAATAATTTTCTATGTTCAATTATACCATAACAGTAATAAAAATAAATTACATAGCTGGATGGAGCCATTGATACAGTAGCTATAATTTAAAAGACTGATATTTAGAGATGCAATTTTGACTAAGTAATACTACAAGATAAACAATATGAAAAACTGTGATAATAACTGTAAATTGCTTTTTCTATGGCTAGTCGCCTCTCTGTAATTTTATGTTTTATGTTTTATGTTCTCTCTAGTGCCATTACAGAGGGGAAATGTCCATGAATTTACCAGACTAGTCCCTCCCAAAAGCAAAGTCCAATTCTGCAATAACAGTCAAGTTTCTTCAGAAAGAGAAGTCTGGCTAGCCCCAGACATTATGAGCTCGATCCAAATGTTGGAATAAAAAATTCTGGTAGGACAAAATGAATACCGACCAACAAAAGAAAATGTCTTGGTTGGTATTAAAATGTCCTACCAGCATTAAGCACAACGGACTTTAGGCCACACCCCAGCCAATCAGTTTAAAGAACAGCTGCTTGAATTTGAATGGCTGGGACGTGTGTAAGAACATCCCAGCCAATGGCTGTGAGGGAAATGGGAGTGAGCCTGCCCATAAATAAAGACAGGCTCACTTCCAGTTCCCTCAGTGTGCAACGGGCATCAGCACATTCACGACTGGGGGAATTGCTGCGGCTGCACTCTGTCTCTTCTGTCGCTTTCTCGGCCACACCAAGTGGCGGAGACCACCATATAAGCTAAGTTAATTTACTTAGAATGGCTGCATAAGATATTTGTCTGAGATATATATATATATATATATATATATATATATATATATATAATTTCTATGAAATATTTATACATTGGGACAATACATGGAGGCATTTATGTTGTAGAATATTATGGCGAAATACACGGTAACCCTTTGAGTGCTAGTGAGGTATGCAACTCATTGCTTTGCAATGCATTGGGTACCCCTCTGCCACTCAAAGGGTTAAATTATATATATGTTAATGCTTTGTAATACTTATATTGTTTTCTTTTAGAGGAAGAAGGAGAAGACAGAAGAGAAGAAGGAACAGAAGAAAGAAGAGAAGACAGAAGGACAGAGGATGACCAGGAAGATGAGGACTCCGCTGGACATCAGGATTGATGGTAAGTGTTACTTGTAATGTGATGTTTTTTTTACTTATCGGGTTAACCCTATGAATGCCAGTGGGGTAATTATACCCCACTGGCACTCATAGGGTTAATTCTACTAACGTCTGACACATTTTTCATACTTTGGATGTATTGATATGGGGCTTAGAGCCCCACATCAATACATCCACTGAGGACATCTGAGTTGGATGTTTAAACAGCCGATAAGGGACTCAAGTTAAAAAAAAAAAGTAGATGTTAACTTTCCTGCTATAACTTGAGTCCCTTATCAGGTTTTCATGGCTAACACAGACATTTGAATTGATATTTAAGGTGTTTTCATCATTTTCTATGGATGAAAACACCTTTTAACTTTATCACACGACGGCTCTTTTTTTGCTGGTATTTTTTCACAGCACAGACATTTGCATTGCTTACTGTGCTGGAAAAAAATGCCGTTGGCAGAAAAAACAGCTGTCTCCAACATTTGGATTGAGCCCCATGTCTCAGCCTTCTTGGTCTTGGTCACAGAAATGCAGCTGGTTTAACTAATTACTGACTACAAGGGGTCCATGTCTGGATTATTTTTAATCCTCTAGCAAAACTGAAGATGAAGCAGAAATTATTCTACCTGTTCTCACAATTTCTTGGAATCTTATAGCCACAAAAGTGGAATCAAAAAAGAAGTGAACAGAATTATGGATACCTGTTTTGTGTGCCTAATAGGGTTCACATTGCAGAGAAATGTAGTAGTAGTGACATGAGGACCGTAGTTGAGAACCACTGCACCTGAGTTACAGGTTCCATAGAGTAACATAGAAATTGGAGAGCTTCGCTCACTGGGGAGCTTCTCTCACTGGAGTGTTTATCTCATCTTAGTGCCCTTCTCAGATACTTTTTTTTGCAGACAGAAACTTATTACAACCATACAAAGTTTTTAACTTCATTGCACATAACGTAACAACTTGCTCTTCATTGCTTTGGTGACCTCTAGAGCAGGAGAAGCACCAAATTAATTTTGAACTCAAGACATAAATTAATACTTAACCAAGAGTTATTTTGAAATATTACTATAATGAGCATATAGTCAAAGTCATATACGATTAATTGTTCTTCCATTGAAGAATTTCATTTTTCATGAAATCCAACTATTAAGTAGATCTAGGAATGATCTGCGAGAAGCAAAATTGACAAGTATCTCCAAGGAAGATGCATACTGAATTGTGTGTACCTGAAAAAATGCTATATACCCATCATTCTCTTTTCTGTAATTCATGCCCCTATTGTTCATTAGCATGTGCCAAAAAGACAGACAGGTACCTTTCTGACACTCAGAGAGCTACTGCAATATGTTGGCTACCTTTTTGGCACATAAAGGGTTTAATGTAAGAAAGGTGCATTCCGTGAATTCCTTTGTATTTAAAGGGATAGTAATATTTCACAATCAAAGCAGCTCCAAATAATCTTCATGTATTTGGGCCATGGAGAGTGTTATTAGTTCAATACTGTCAGAGATGTAGTTCAAGTATAATTGAATGATAAAGTATCCCCCTCCCACCTCTTTTACCTAGTGTAAGCCACCACCCCTTAGATGTGGAATCTGGTCCTGGGACCAGACAGCTCACAGCAAGGGACAATCTTCTTACTGTGAACATAAGGAAAACCCTGCCCCCCTTGGCAGGTTTTTCAGATTTTTCCTTATGCTCACTGAAGATTGTCCATTACTCTGATCTATCCAGACAGTCTTGCTGCTTTGAGGTGAGCAGTGTTACATCAGTAAAAGGGGTAGGAGAGGGATGATTTATCATTTAATTACTCTTGAACTACAACTCTGACAATATTGAAATAACACTCTCCATGGCCCAAACACTATGAAGATTAATTGGAGCTGCTTTCATTTTGAAACATCACTATCCCTTTAAATGGGGCTTTTAACCATTAGAATGCAGAGAGGTCTGCAACACACATCAAAGTATTCAAGGGATTAAAAGCATTATTTAAATCAATGGAAATGTTCATTCCTAGGGTTAATTAGTTTAGGACATAATTGCAAATCTTAAGCTTGATGAATAAAGCTCATTGACCCATAATTACAAAAGCAAACTGGAGTTATTCTGGAATAAACCAACTGCACCATAGGGGATAAATACAAATTGTTCAATTCCCATACATTTGAATAGAGCTTTTTAACCTCTTGAGTACTAGAAAGGTTTCTCCAATGCATTGAGAAGGAATGCACTGGAGACTTCTCTAGCATTCAGTGGGTTAAAAGCCCAATTTAATTTATCAGGAGTTTTGATTTGTCCCCTATGGTGCAGCTGGTTTACACCAGAATAACTCCAGTTATAGGTCTGGGCCATAGGGTCTTATGCACAAAAAAAGAGAAGTCATCTGTAGGGCAAGACACATGTGCCATAAAGGACAAATAGTGATTCCCAATACTCCCATTAATGTAACCAGGGCTTTCAATCCCTTGATTGCTAGATAACTCTCTAACTCATTCCAAAGCATTGAAGAGGTTTAAAGGTTATACCTTAGGGTTGTAGAAACAAACATGGTATATAAACACTAAATAGGAAACTACTTGGACAAGTCTCGTTAGAGAAAGATTTAGGAGTACTGACAGACAATATCGTTCACAGCAGTGATACCACTTGTATCAATGTGATGTGCGAGGATTGTGTCATTACGGGCAGGACATTTGTCATGTACTTTTCCAGCAAAAGACTGAATTTTGCCTACACTCTGGCAGGCTCATTGTTTGTAATCCACATGTATAAGGTAGTAGAGTAATGTAATAGTGTGTGTTGTATTGTACTCTAAGTTCTGTAGATTGTGTTTGCAGTGGGGTACAAGTGGGGTACAAGCACTCTGTTACTTGATGCAATATTCCTCTTACTACTTCACCTGAGTAAAGCATCTTCTGTGTAATCATTTGGTGTATTTTCTGTGTTTCCCTGTATGTTCAGCTAACAGGTTTTCTGAAACAACAAAGGAATGGTTGGAATGTTGATTGATGCCTGGTATGCTTCCTTCATCAGCATGGCTTGAAAATAGGCACACTGAATGGATATCCTTGATTGGATCCCCTGGTCTTCCCCCTGATTTGCTATCTGTGACAGTGCTATTCCAAGGTCTCTTTTGGATACTGATATTAATAAGTGTGTCTGGAAATGTATAAACGCTATATGGTTTCATCACTAAGGGCTGTTTTGTAATACCCTTTTAATGGAGAGGATCACTGGAGGGGATTTAGCTGGTGAGTCTCAACTCAGGCACTGCAAGAGCAAATTCGCTTGCCTTGCCAGTCTACTGGCATGAGGATCCTGAGTAGAGATGGGTGAAACTTTCCGCCTCAAACTGAAATCAGAGAAAAATGGCACTTTCCGATTGGTGAAAAATTCTCATCCCTGTCTCCCATTCCTTCTCACTTTCTGATAAAAAGGCCATCAATTTCTCTTCCACCCCAGCTTCTCCAGCATCATCACCACCACCACCACTAGTCCCTACATGATGCTGCTCTATTCCAGACATCTCACTGCTGCTTGGTGGAGGTGACGAGCAATGTAACAGAGGGTCCCCTGCTGTCACACTTGGCATCATTTTCTCCTTCCCCCCATGAGTACTACAAAGAAACACTAGCAGCAGGCAAAGTATTGGTGGCAACAGGTTCAGCACTGGCAGCAGGTACAACACTAGTGGCAGCACATCTGGCAGCAGGTACAACACTGTGGCTGCAGGTACAGAAATGGTGGCACTGGCAGCAAAGGCAGCACATCTTGCAGCAGGCACAGGCAGCTGACCTGTCCTGCTCTCAGTAGTACTACCCTTTTCTCCCTCCCTTCCCATTCCCTTTTCTCCCTTCCTTCCCTTTTCTCCCTTCCTTCCCTTTCCCTTATCTCCCTCCCTTCCCATTAACGTCCCCAAGATCCCTTGGGGTGATTTAGGGGGAATGGACAGCATTGGTTCAGTACTCCTAGTCACTTCCTCCTCCTCCTCACACACATCAGGGTCCTTCCAGCTCCTCCACTGATTATTTTTCCCCTTGCTCATAGTGATAGCAGTCACTATGAGTCTTAGCTGCTTCTATTGTGTCTGCCTGTAGCGAAAACATCATCTTTTTATAGCGGAAGTGCAAAAACAACATAAATCAATGGGCGAAAACTTTCTAGCCATTGAAAAAATGGTGAAAAATTTTGGCCAATGGGCGAAAGATGCGAAAATTTTAGCCGCTAGTTTTAAAGCGGATTTTCCCGCAAAATAGAGGATAACATTGTTTTCATGAAATTTCCCGCTGTATCACAGCAACAAGTTTCTCCCACCCCTAATTACAATTTACTAAGGTATTCAAGGTCAAAACAAAGAACTCTCTAAATACTCACAGTCCATTAAGACTAGAGGAAAGGTGCTGTCAACAAAGAGAGGCTTTTTTTACAGTAAGGACTGTAAAGTTAAAGGGATATTAATACTTCATTTTATCTTTATTTTATTTTGTAGGCATTAAAAAAACATGAAGAACGATATAAGTCTTATCTCTCAAACCTTTATGGTTTAAGAGATATTCACAAGCAAAATATCCCCCCCTGTTCAGCCAGATCAGAAGGGAGGTGCCCAGGTAGACTGCAGAGAGGGACAATCTTCAATTAAGATAAGGGAAAAACCTGAAAAACTTGTCAAGGGGGGAAGGTCTTTCATTCTTTTCATACAAAGAAGATTGTCCCCTGCTGTTATCTGTCTGGTCATACAACCAGATTCCACATCTGAGAAGAGATGGCTTACACTAGGAAAAAGGGGCGGGAGGGGGAAACTTTGCTTGTGAATATCTCTTAAACCATAAAGGTTTGAGAGATAAGACTTATATCGTTCTTCATGTTTTTTTAATGCCTACAAAATAAAATAAAGATAAAACAAAGTATTACTATCCCTTTAAGAAATTCATTGCCTTGGGATGCTGTGCTTGCAGATACTATAGTTACTTACAAAAAAGTAATTATACATTTCTAGCTTAGAATTATATTGAAAATTATAATAGCTGGTTTCAAAACAAATAGGGTATTGACTGACATTTGGAGTCAGGAAGACATGTTTAACCCGTTTGGGGCTTAACCCCTTAACAACCAGCTGAAGCAGTGAGCATCCAGCAGTTAAGGACCATGGGTCATTTTTCTTTTTGTTGTTGTAAAGGATTTCAGGGTCCCCGAGCAGTATGCAGCTGGGCGGGGACCACAAAATTGAATGACGTGCCAGAACTGTCACCAGGCCTTAGGTGCTGGATTCGGCATGATGGTCTTGGCATGTCCAGGGTCATTAAGGGGTTAATCACTGTTTTTTGTTTTTTTTTATCTCTGGATCAACAGAGATTATATGGCATGGGATGAACTTGATGGATATATGTCTTTTTTCATCCTCATCAGATATGTTACCATGTAGCATCGAACCTACAAAATAAGTGAGATGTGTAATAGCTTACCCTTGTAATTATGTGACTGTACTAATAAGCAACTAAATGCAGCAATCAAGCAATGGGGGGAATTCTTAACTTGTTTTTCGAGTGACAGCTATTCAAAGAAAATGTTTGAGTGTTATTGAAATGCAAAAGGTCCCAACTGATGGGAGCAATTATCTTTAAAATCTGTGATGTGTAGCTAGATAGATATATAAAAGATGTAGGCTTTACTTGTTGGCCACTTTACATTTATTTGTTCTCAAGGACATATAGATGAGTCACCAAGGATTAACATCAAACTGTGTTGAAAATAGACAGTTAGTCATGGATGATGCCTAAACAATTTTCCTAAAATTCTTAGAACAGTACTGAAGAGCAATGTATTGATCTCTTGAATCTGAAACATTGTTCTGATGTATTTTGTTCTGATCCATCATGAATACCATCAAAACTACCCTTGAAACTCCTGCCAGTGATATAAATAATCTGTAGCTTTACAACTTGCCCTTTCTTTATGCTCTACAAGGCTAATTTATGTAACAGAAATGTGGTCATACTATTCTTATTTATTTGAAAAATGTACCATAAAAGATATATATATATTTTTTGGACTACTAACTCTCTCTCTCTCTCATAAGTTTGTTAGCAAAAAGGAGATAAAATAGAAAGTTCAGGTAAGAGATAGAAAACATTTAAAATATGACCTGGATTCTGGAAAGGTTGGAAACAGCATGTTGGAGATCTTTCTCGAATCCAAGGACTAGGACATGGGTAAGAGAGTTTTGTCTCATCACCTGTTGTGGACTACAGCTTCCATCATCCCCAACCAGCTGTTATAATGTATAATGTTTTGTGAAGATGGGAGCAATTCTGGAGCAAGCAAACTGCTCCTTTTGGAGAAATGTTTTGAACAATCTCATTGATTTAAATGGGGTGGCTTTTAACGCCTGAAATGCTATGCTTCTCTTTGTGTTGATGACCTCACTAACATTCAAGGGGTTAAATGTTCCATTTAAATCAGTGGAAATTTGTAATTGTCTGCTATGATGCAGTTGATTTTTCCCAATAATTACTCCATTTCTTTGTAAATTAGCCTCGGTTTTTATAAAAATATGGATTGTAATTAGTTTTTTTATCTAAGGCACCATTATTTAAATAAAATAATTGCTATGGTTGGAAATAAACCATGACCAATAAAATAAAACCATATTTAATCTTCCATAAGGTTAATTTCAATCTTATAAAAAATAAAAGAATGTTTCCTGGGGTATCACTTGTCTTGTTGGATGCTAACCCTTTAACACCTTAACCCAATACGGTACATGTGACCTGTTACGCGTACCGGTGTGCCCCTTTGGGGCCTAAGAGAGATCACTCCAGTCTTGGAGCATTCAATTTTAGGCCCAGTTTCTACTTACAGTGCTCCCGGTAGAGCGATATAAGTAAAAAGTATGTGATGTCCTATGACCGTCACCGGTCCGTATGGGTATAAGGACCGTGAAGGTCATAACACGTAATCTGGTCCTTAAGGGGTTAAGGACAAGAGGGTGTGCAAAGCATTGGGGGCCATGCACTAAGGTATGACAAAGAGGTGATAAAGTGGAATGACTTCTTCAGTGATATCACTTCGCCACTTCCTACGTTATTCTATAGAGCCTATGCACTAAGATCTCCAAAGGTAGAGAAATCATAGTGCATAAGAATAACATAGGAACTGGAGAAGTGATATCACTTGGGAAAGTCATCTCTGCTTTTTCACCTCTTTATTATGCCTTAAGGAAGCTCCCCCATTGCTTGCAATATATTGCACACCTTTCAGGTCCTAAACGGGTAAAGGGATATTAAAACTTAGGGCAAGATGTTCAGAAAGTGGTGGTAACTGAAAGTGTCTGTAATCAGAATAAAAAAATTCTTACTCCATGGTCTGTTAATTCTCAGACATGTTTCCATCATTTCTTGCATCCAGTTCCGCCATCTCCGTCAAATGGAAAAAGCCGTTTTAAAAGTGGATGTGTTTTAATCTACCGTCATAATGTAAGGTATTTTCAGAAAAATATTCATTTCAACGTCTCTTTTTGTCTGATTAACGTAAGTTTTTCCCGACATAATAAAAATGGTCTAAACTTGGAGAAGACAAATTAAAGTACTGAGAATCAATTTGTTGTTTCAAACACAAAAAACGTCTTTGTTTATTTGAAAATTTTCCTTTCAAAGACAAAATCAAACACATTTTTAACACCAGAATTTTTAAAGGCAATGTTTACACGATCTTGTTACCGTCATTTTTAATTCTTTAGACATATTTTCAAATGTGATGGATTTACTTCTGAAAATATTGTCCTTTTTCACCACCAACTCATGATTCGACATTTTTCTCATTATGACAACTTTTTGAACATCTCTCCATTAAAATGTAAAAAACTATATGTTGTAGGGTTTATTCCCCTGAGTAAAACAAGGGTACACCTACTGCTGAAAGGTGTTTTATTTAAAAGTTATTGCAGCTCAAACTTGATTTTATTAGGTGCAATATCACAGCGGTCTGAAACTGTACAGTGGCACTGTTGTTACACCATCCTATGGAAAGCTCTAGTCAGTTGACCATAAATCTCTACAGGATGGTGTTGCAGCAGTGCTACTGTGGAGTACTGTACCTAAAAAATGCATCTTTGAGCTGTAATAACTTTTGAATAAAACACCTTTAGGCAGTAGGAGTATCCTTGTTTTACTCACAGGGATACACCCTACAACATATATTTTTTTTACATTTTAAGTATTACTATCCCTTTAACGACATTTCCAATGTAACACTGAAGAGATTAAACATCCTGTGTAATTCTAAAGCCAGATGGGTAGGACATGCAAAGGAAACTAACAGTTCTATTGATATAGCAATAAAGATTCTGAGGTCATGTAAGGCACCCGCGGGATTCCTCAGAAATACCAGAAGTGCGTACATAACCTTTCTGATTCATTGAGCTACAGATTTCTCCTGAATGTTCAGTGGCACTTATCACTTCCACACAATGATTCACTCTTTATTCAGTTCTGTGCTGTAAGTGAGAAACATGGTAGTTTAAAGATGAATTTTACATGACTCATCATCTAAAGTCATCAGGATTATATAGGATTTGAAACCACATAGCTCTACAATAAGTTTATTCCCTTTAGAGAGCCATTTTTCATGTTTGATGTTATTTTAAACTCACTATACTAGGCAAGTGTTTTGGACAAAGAGGAGGTAACTGTAGACTGTGATTATTCATATAAAATAATATTTTGCACATTAAAATTCTCTATTATTTATATGGTATGTGACTTCCTACCTCTTGGATGTTACAAAGGTAAACATTGCATTGATATGCAAGGCTTTTGAGACCTCTCTTCCAGCTAAGGGTAATCTCAAAGAAACATGATTTATTCCTTCTTGGTGATGTTACTCCTGGCAGATTCTGTCACCTTAAGGGACTTTTTTGACCTATATCTTTAAAGCAACTGATGCTTGAAGGTAAAGTGGTCAACCTGCTGAGGTTCATTTTGCAAATCAATTCATTGGATCACTTGAAATTTTCCACTAACAGGCCACAGCAAGAATTGAGTGAATACCAAACTTTCAAAACCAGTATGTCCATCACTACCTGAAGCTCAGAGCAGTACTTCTGAGTGGTTCACTTTAAAAATGTCACACACTATTGTGCAACTAAACGATGCATTAACCATCTCAGCAATGTGCATTGGATCTACGGTATTGTCCTGCAAGGATCTTGATGTCTTCTCAAGACATTACCATTGGCAAGGCAGAAGAGGTCCTGACAGGGCAATGCTGGAAACGGGCAGCAGATGCAAGCACACCTCCCGCTGGGCTAACTAAATTGGACTACGGGGGCGGAGAGGAGGCTATGGGTAAGTGGGGAGGGAGGGAAGCAGTGCAGCAGTGCCATTTTTTTTGTGTATAACAAGGTAAAACAAGGGTGCATATTATACATAGGCACTCTTGTTTTCTCCTAAAATATTGGGTATAATGTACACCAGTGTATTATACACAGGTGTGTATTATACCTGAGATTTTACAGTTTGTGATGTTATCTTGATATTTATGTATCTTCTTTTTTTTTACTTTGACTCAGCCTGTTTTTTTTATGATCTGAGTACATTCAGAGGTAATTATCTAGAGGAACTAGACAGCATTCAAAGGATTTAATAAACACCTTTATTGGTGACTAAAGAATGATCTACATTTCGGCTATTAGTATAGCCTTTGGCAAGAAGCATTTAAAAGAACACGTCATGTTTTAAAGCATTAAATTTTCAATGGCATCAGGGAACAACCAATGATAGGTCAGAATGATAAGTCACAATTATTTGAACTCAAACATTCCCTATTTCTTTCTTTTTTTTTGTCTTGTTTTGTTTTTGGAGTGTTTGTTCTGTTTCAAAACAAGTATCTCGACAGAGCAATAAAAGTAAATGATGGTAGAATGCAATAAAGCAGAAAAGTACAGTATAAGCTGAATGAAAACACATAAAAAGTATAGCAGTGGCAAGGTTCAAGCAAAAAAGAATGGCTAACACATTTCACTCTTGTCTAAAAACAAGCTAAGAACATGAGGTAACAGAGCAACACAACAGTGAGATTTAATGTTAAAGGGACAGTAACACTTACTATTCAAAACACTATATATTGTAGGGTAAAACAAGGGTGCTCCCACAGCTGAGAGTTGTTTCATTCAATTGTTATTGAAGCTCAAACTTAATTTTTGTAGGTGCACTATATCAATGTCAAAATTGTACAGTGGTGCTGTTGCTACCCCATGCTATGGACAGCTCTTATCAGTTGACCATAAACCTCCATAGGATGGTGTAACAACAGCACAGCTGTACAATTTCAGGCCACTGAGGTACTGCACCTAAAATATTTGAGTTTGAGCTGCAATAACTTTTGAATAAAACACCTCTCAGAAGTGGGAGTACTCACAGGAGTATGAGTGGTGAAAGCTCTCACTGTGTTCCAGCGAGAAATCTCACAAAAAGCTAGTTTAATCCATGATTAAAATTTTCACATTTTCCCCATTGGCCAAAATTCTTCACCATTTTTTAAAATGTCTAGAAAGTTTCTGCCAATGGATTTACGTGCTTGTCACCTTTTTGCTATAAAAACATGATGTATTCCAGGAAGTTAAACAGAATAGAAGCAGCTACAGAGCGAAGTAGACAGGCTGAGCTGTTCTGTTGTGATCTTTTTGGAAAAGTGAGGCAGGAGAGGCTCGTAGTGACTTCTATCACTATGAGAAAGCTTAAAAATAATAAAAGGAGGAACTGGACGGACCCTTATATGTCCACTGAGTCTGAGGAGGAGGAGTAAGTGAGCACTACAGAACCAATGCTGTCCAGTTCCCCTAAATCACCCCTAGGGATCTTGGGGATGTAATGGGAAGAGAGGAAGAAAAGGGTAGTAGTGAGAGCAGGACAGGTAAGCTGCCTGTGCCTACTGCCAGACGTGCTGCCCCTGCTGCCACTAGTGCTGTGCCTGCTGTTAGACAGGCTGCCCCTGCTATTATTACCACCATTTCTGTGCCTGCTGTCAAACGTGCTGCCTCTGCTTCCACTAGTACTGTGCCTGCTGTCAGACGTGCTGCTCATGCTCCCACCAGTGCTATGCCTGCTACCAGTGCTGCTCCTGCTTCTACCAGTGCTGTGGCTGCTGCCAGTGCCAAATACGCTGCCACCAGTACTGTGCCTTCTGTCAGACATGCTGCCCCTTCTTCCACCAGTGCTATGCATGCTGCCAGTGCTGAACCTGCTGCCACCAGTACTGTGCCTGCTGTCAGACGTGCTGCTCATGCTCCCACCAGTGCTATGCCTGCTACCAGTGCTGCTCCTGCTTCTACCAGTGCTGTGGCTGCTGCCAGCGCCAAATACGCTGCCACCAGTACTGTGCCTTCTGTCAGACATGCTGCCCCTTCTTCCACCAGTGCTATGCATGCTGCCAGTGCTGAACCTGCTGCCACTAGTACTGTGTCTGCTGTCAGACGTGCTGCTCATGCTCCCACCAGTGCTATGCCTGCTACCAGTGCTGCTCCTGCTTCTACCAGTGCTGTGGCTGCTGCCAGCGCCAAATACGCTGCCCCCAGTACTGTGCCTTCTGTCAGACATGCTGCCCCTTCTTCCACCAGTGCTATGCATGCTGCCAGTGCTGAACCTGCTGCCACCAGTACTGTGCCTGATGTCAGACATGCTGCCCCTGCTTCTGCCAGTGCTGTGCCTGCTGCCAGTGCTGGACCTGCTGCCACCAGTGCTGAAGCTGCTGCTAGTGTGTCTTGTAATACTCAAGGGGGGGGAGGAGAAGATGATGGCAAGTGCGACAGCAGGGGACCCTAAGTCATACTTGCCATCCCCAAGCAGTCCCACCAATGCTAGTACTACTAATACTAAAAGGTCCAGCAGCTTGTTAGTGTTAGTGAAGGAGGGTGTAATCAGTATACTCATATTAATAGTGACTGTGAAGAGGAACACTCTGGGACTGAACTTGATGTGGTTGGTGTTAGTGGTATTAGCCATAATTAGCCATAATTAGCCGGTGGGACTAGTATTAGGGGAGTGGTAGGGAAAGCATTTGAGAGCATCTAGACTAGCGGTCAAGGGAGCCCACACCATTCCTCTGGTACTGGGAGTCCCCTTCCCTTCACTACAGTGTCCAAGTGGAACATGATCCCGAAGAGGCCAGGCCTGTTGGTGGATAGCAGGCGCAAAAATAATGCCACCCCCACCAGCAGGAGTACAGATCAGCTGCCTGTGCCTGCTGCTACTGCTGCCAGTCTGCCTTCTTCAAGTCAAAAAGAAATGCCAAGTGTGACATTAGGGGACCCTCTGTCACATTGCTCATCAACTCTTCCAACCAGCAGTGTGATGTCTGAAATAGAGCAGCAGCAGCACATAGGGACTAGTGGTGGTGGTGATAATGATGGTGAAGAAGCTGGGGTAAGAGACACTGATGGTCTTTTTAGCAGAAACTGAGAAGAAATGGGAGACAGAGATGAGGATGGGCATCCCCACCACCACCAGCAGTGAGAGTTTGGAATTTGCAACTGCTATAACTCCTGCTGTTGCTGAGTTGCAAGGGCAGCAGGATGTTGAGGAGCAAGCTAGTGTGCCACAGACCACCGTGGACACAGTGGGAATGGGGTCAACCAGTGATGCAGGACTAGGACAGGTTCCACTTGCCAGTGGCAGAAATACTGCTGGTCCTAGTTGTAGTGCTGATTCTGTGGCAGTAGCAGCAACAGCAGCAACATCATCAGCTGCCATAGACAGTGAAGGGGAATGTGGACAAGATGAAAGAGGCCGTTTTTCTCCACCTGTTCCCTGTTCTTATAACCTGAAGTCATGTGTGTGGGACTATTTTTCTCTTGAGGCAGGCACAGTGCAGTGATCACCAATGGTACTGTGCACAATTTGTGACAAGTCAGTGAGAAGAGGAAAGGAGGGAACACACCTTGGCACAACCGCCCTGATAACACACATGAAACACAGACACCATGACATTTATGTTAAACATGTTAAAGCCAAACACCCACCACAGAAATCAAGCACTGCTGTTTCTGTACCCCCTGACTCTCCAGAAAGGAAACAAGAGGTGAGGCGGAAGAGGAGGAAGAATAGAGAAACCCAGGTAGACTGAACCAACTAGCTCATCATCTTTCTCTATGGTAACATATTCTGCCAATCCACCTCGTTTAGTGTTACCTCCACCGCCAAATGATAGCCACTCTGTAGATGTTAGGATGGGGCGGTTTGTCCCCACCCATTGCACACTATGTGGTGCACTGACCACACATGGCAGTGTGGTGGAGGAGAATCACAAGCAGGGCATTAAGCGGCATCTGAGGAGATTCCATTCCACAGAATATTCTAAGATGGTGGCAGGGAGGGTTCATCATTACCATTAAACTGTCAGCAAGTTGTCATGTGTCCTTAGTGTGGTCTGGACAAGGGGTATAGTGACAGCGGCAGTAATAGGGTTCTGGTGTCATGGTGTTTGGATACAGTTGTGCCCCCAGATGTTATTTGCCATATACACACTGTGCACATTGCATTTGCTAATGAGAAGCACAGTTCCTGCTCTCAAGGGAAAAATGTATATTATAATAACACACCCGAGATTTTGGAATAGGGGCAGGTGGAGAAGAATTATTTTATTTATTTATTTATTTTTCTAGCTGCCCCCCCAAATACCAGTCAAGGAGCAACCCCCCAAAATAAATTCCCTGATTCATTCCTCAGACTCCACCCAACAACACAGGCACCCTCCCCAGACCCCTTTTACACCATGTCTTATGGGTTTTTTTTTTATTGTATTTAGGATTTATTTTTTATTAACTGCCCCCAATTCCAGAAAACACACTACCCCCCAAAAAAAATCCCTGTTCAACTGATTTTTTCTCCACACTTCACCAACACAGGCACCCTTATGCCCCTTTTATACTGTGCCTTTGGGAAATAAAATAATATTTGCTATGTGTTGTGTGTAAATTCAATGTTCCCATTGATTTCAATGGAATGAGCTTGGGGACAAAAGTGGAAAAACTGCACCTTTCATGGGAAATTATTCACCAAGCGGGAAGTGCCATTATGTGCCAATTTCAGTTTGAGGCGAAAATTTTTGCCCATAATAATCTGACATATAAAGTGTTATTATCCCTATAAATATATGCATTTCACTAAACAGATTTTATGAATGAATTGTGAACTTGAGGTAGGTCAGTGCTTGAAAGCCCTGCGCTCAGTTGTAGAGAAATGTGTATATCTAAAGGTATAGTAAAACTCTATGTATCAAATTATTTATATTGTAGGGTTTATCCTCCTAAGTAAAACAAGATAATCACACTGCTGAGAGGTGTTTTATTCAAAAGTTATTGCAGTTCAAACTTGAATCTTTTAGGTGTAATATCTCAATGGCCTGAAATATTACAGTGGTGCTGTTTATTATGAGATATTTATTTCCTATCATAGAAGGATAAGTCCAAATGACTGTGTCCTGGTAATAATATTTTTTTTTATTTTTCAACCTGCTGGGGCACTTAGGGACTGATGTTAAAAAACATGGCTTAGATGATTGAAGTCTGTATTTCTATGCATTTGTATAGAGATTTAAAACCAATTCATTTTATGTGACTAATAAAATAGTCTTATATACTTCAGAAATGTACTTTGTAGTGTCATAATAAAATACAAAGAACATTGCCAAGCAGACACATTCAGTTACATTCCTGTGCTCTTTTATTGTTGTTTGTAGTTTTGCATCATCAAGATATGACTTGTCATAAATGAAAGGGCTCTATAATGAAATATAATTCATTCATTGATTACTGAGAACATTTAGATCCTTTTTTCATAAATGTAACATCATCTGGAACAACAGTACCAATGTGATTGAGGGAACTAAACAAGCCTACAAAGGATATGCAGAGGTGGCTAAGCAGAGGTGGATAAGTTCAAGACTAGCAAAATGTGTAAATTATACTGTTCTAGTACTTATACTAACAGTCCAAGAATCAGAAGGATAGATTTTCTCATCTCATCAACTCAGCATATCAAAAACCAACTGGAACTACCTGCAGAACGGAAAATCTGTGTTCTCTGGCTGTATAACTATAGCAGGGTATTAAACTACTGTACATGATAGGAGAGTTGGAAGCTGCTAAGAAGGGGATGTTTGTTTCATGCAGTCTGTTCAGAAGGCAGGAGTGTGAATAGTAATGAAATACAAGCCACTGGTAGACGAGTAAAAAATTAAACATTTTGTTGGTTTAATATGTTTAATGTATCTTAATGAAGCTATACTCACAGGTTAAAATGACATAGGATTATATCAGTTAATACCTTATACTCTAAACTAAAATATCTACAGGTTCTCTGTTTGATATCTGAGGTCTAAAATCTAGGATGCAATGAACATTAAAGAACATGAATACCTACAAATAAAATGAGATTATAACCATTTAAATGAATGCTAACATATCCTAATAATAGCCTACCCTATTTCCCTTAATCTGGGCAGAAAACCCTGATGGCCCTTATGAACCAGTTTTGTTGGGAATGGTTCTCCAAAATGAAAGTGGGACTGTCTCCTTAAGTTTAATTTGCAATAACATAGTTTTTGAGAAATGTATCTTTATTTGTTGGTGTCACAGCAAGGCACATTATGTGAATTAGTTACTGCATTGTGCCAATACTGCCACACACTGTGCTATGAGTAAATCTAGGCAGAGCATACTTAGCAGAAAATGAAATTAAAGTGTCATAGTATGCCAACAATTTATAAAGGTTGGCTTCTCAAAATCTATTTATTTTACAGAAATATGGCTAGTATAAAACACAAGCAGATTTTAACTCTTTGAGCTCCAAAGGGCTGCAATGTGCTGGGCACCTCTTCGGCACTGAAAGGGTTAATTATCTTTAACACAAACAAAACACCTTAAAGGGATAGTAATGTTTCACAATAAAAGCAGCTCCTATTAATCTTCATAGTATTTGGGTCATGGAGAGTGTTATTTCAGTATTGTTAGAGATGTAGTTCTAGAGTAATTAAATGATAAAGTATCCTCCTCCCGCCCCTTTTACTGATGTAATACTGCTCACCTCAGAGCAGCAAGGTGGTGTCCGGATGGCTTGCAGAGAGGGACAGTCTTCAATTATCATAAGGGTAAAACTTGAAAAACCTGTCAATGGGGACAGGGCTTTCATTGTTCTCACAGTAAGAAAATTGTCCCTTGCTGTGAGCTGTCTGGTTTGTGGACCAGATTCCACATCTGAGGGGAGGTGTCTTACACTAGGTAAAAAGGGCGGGAGGGGGAAACTTTATCATTCAATTACTCTTGAACTACAACTCTGACAGTACTGAAATAACACTCTATATGGCCCAAATACTATGAAGATTAATTGGAGCTGCTTTTATTGTGAAACATTACTATCCCTTTAATGTGACAGATCCACTTTAATACCTAATTAGTAATTGGTATCATGTCCACTTAGGTGGACACAATTCCTTGTTGCAGGACTCCAAACTGCTCCCACAGAAAGGTTTTTAGAAAGATCAGTGGGAGGAGATTGAAGTCCTTGGGGAGTTATGCACTAAGGCATGTTAAAGAGGTGATAAAGTGGATATGACTTCTCCAGTGATATCACTTCTCCAGTTCCAATGTTATTCTATAAAGCCTATGCACTAAGATCTCCAGAGTTGGATACATTTTAGTGCTTTGGCTCCATAGAATAACATAGGAACTGGAGAAGAGCTATCACTGGAGAAGTCATCTCTGCTTTATCACTTCTTTTTCACAACTTGCAAAACCCCCCTTGAGACCTGCAACAAAAAATCATGTCTACCTCAATGATATCCATTTCTGCTCCTATCTGTACAACATTGATTCACAATGGAAATTGGGATATTATGCACAAACATAAGAGGTGGAATTTTTATTAGGATTTGTTGATGTTGAGGAGAGATATCACTGTAGAAGTCATCTCCACTTTATCACCTCTTTTTCACACCTTAATGCATAACCCCCCTTCAGTCCTGCAACAAATAATCGTGTCTGCATCAGTGATATCCATTACTGCTCCAACCTTGAGTCCTTCAACAAAGAATCATGTCTACCTCAAAATTGATTCAGTGGAAATTGGGATATTATGCACAAACAAATATAAGTGGGGGATAATTATTAGGATTTGTTGGTATTCCTTTAAATACCATATTTTCAAAGACAGTATCTGCAAAAACATGTTTTTTATTACCAGAGGCCTACAATCTAGTCTTAAAGGAGCAGTAAACTTTTTTTATGAAAAACATATTATGTAGGGTTTTTAACTGCTGAGTAAAACAAGGGTACTCACACTTCTGAGAAAATCATGTTTTCTGATTTTTTTTTCATTAAGACTGCCCTCTAATTTTCAAATTCCAGTTAGTTATTATGGTGTATTCGCTGTGATAGTGAGTCACTGACAAACAGTTCTGCATGCACTTCCAAGATGTAATCTGTAGAAGTATCCATTCATTGTGCAGGTATCCCTTGAACTCATTAGGTGTCTTAGTAATGCATGTGCAGCATTGTCACAAAGTATATTGGTATCACTTCTGGAGCAAGCCAACCACAGGAGCCAAATAAGAATTCCCTACAGTTCCACTGATTTAAATAGAATGTATTAATAAGCCATTTAAATCAATGGACATTTTATTTTCCCATTATGGCGTAATTGGTTTGCTTCATAATTGCTTCTCTTTTCTGTTGTGCACAAAGGAGTAAGTCTGTGTATACATTATATTATTGCATGCAACTTTGAGACATTTTGGACACATTGATTAATTCTTCCATATAATATATAAGATATTTTAGGGCTTTATCTTAGTGGAGACTGGGTGCATATGTTCCATCATTTCTGCGTCCACTGCCTTTCTGCTCTTTAAATTAAAGGTAGGACCATGCAAATCTGAGAAACCTGGTGGATTAGGGGATTTGATATATGTGTTACATTACTTGGAAAGCTACATTTCATATTTTTCTGGCAGCAGTAATACTGTACCATATTCTGTTAATTAAACATTCAGCTTAGCTTTATGAATGACATTAAAATGGACTTAAAACTAAATTATCATAAGTGGTCACATTCTGTTATGGCAGCGCAAATGAATCCTCATTTTGCTTATTTTTTATCATCATTGCTATAATTCAAAAAGTATAACACTACAGTATGGTGAGAGAGATATATGATTCTCTATCTATCTATCTATCTATCTATCTATCTATCTATCTATCTATCTATCTATCTATTTGTCTGTCTGTCCTTCCATCTGTCTGTCATGGATTCTGTTGCAGTTGATAATGTTATCAAAGGGTTTTATCTTCAAATTTCTCATTAGACTCCAGTGAGACTCTTTCAGATAAAAGCAGTGTTGACATATCAGCTGCAATGGAATCTAGGCCTCCCCTAAAATGCAATCGACATTCAACAGAGGGGGAATGCAATAAGGCTTTATAAAGAGGTGAAAAAGTGGAGATGGCTTCTCCAGTGATATCACTTTTACAGTTCCTATATTATTCTATGGAGCCAATGCACTAAGATTTCTCTAACTTCGGAGATCTAAAGCATAGAATACCATAGGAACTGTAAAAGTGGTATCACTGGAGAAGTCATCTCCACTTTATCACCTTAGTGAATAACCCCCAGGTGTCATTTTACTAGTAGTTTAATACATTAAACACAAATATTGTTTGAGTTGTGATAACTTTTGAATGCAGCAGTCAAAGTGTCTGTTTTGTTCAGCAGAAAAGCTCTAGTCTACAACAATTTAAAATAATCAATACATTATGTTTTTGGAACCTATTTGGGTATTAAGTGTCATTTCATTGCAATGGTTGTGCATTATTCACAGACACATATGTGTTAAAGCAGATGTACTAAGAATTGCTGAAGCAATTTTGAAGTAAACCAACTGCACCATAGGATACAAGTATACATTTCCCAAGGAAGAGATTTTACAAAGAGTTGTGGTAACTGAAGTTGTGTGTCACCAGATTGAAAAGTTCTTACGCCATGGTTCATCAATTCATTTTTTGCATCCAATTCTGTCATCAAAGGGAAAAAGCATCTTAACAATGGGGGTAGTTTAATCTACCATCATATTGTAATTATTTTAATTATTCTAGTGCAAATGATGAACTGCTTTGGGGTACTTGCACATCCCCCCCAATATGCTGTGAGACTACATCCAGATTTGCTTTGCTCAGCATTGGACCTACTATCTATGTAGCTTTTTGTCTTATTCAATTTATTCGTTCAGACAGCCTATACATTGTGCTTTTTTTTTTTTTTCAATCAGTTGAATAATTTCAGAGGTTTTTGCTGTAGCTGTTGGAGAATATAATGTCAGCAGAGCTTTGTTCTCTGACATCTCTGTTAAAGCCTGCATATGTAAAGGGATAGTAATGTTTCAAAATAAAAGCAGCTCCAATTAATCTTCATAGTGTAATTTCAATACTGTCAGAGTAGTAGTTCAAGAGTAATTGAATGATAAAGTATCCCCCTCCCGCCCCTTTTATCTAGTTTTAGGCATCTCTCCTCAGATGTGGAATCTGGTCTTAAGACTAGTCAGCTCACAGAAATGGACAATCTTCTTACTGTGAGACCAATGAAAACCCTTCCCTTCTTGACAGGTTTTTCAGATTTTTGCCTTATGCTAATTGAAGATTGTCCCTCGCTGAGATCCATCTGGACACTACCTTTCTGTCCTGAGGTGTTACATCAGTAAAAAGGGCAGGAGGGGGATACTTTATCATTACTCTTGAACTACAGCTCTGAAATAACATTCTCCATGGCCCAAATACTATGAAGATTAATTGGAGCTGCTTTTATTTTGAAACATTACTATCCCTTTAATTACTTGTTGAGAAAATCATATCTCTCCATCTTTTTAGGCTGCTAGAAATTCAGTTTCCACCAGAGCAGTGAAATAAATTAATGGGGGAATACTCATGAAAATCTTTTCAAGATGAAAGCTTCCACTGAGCGAAGGATTTGGAAAGGTGACAGGTCCTCTTTAATAAATAAAATTAATTCATAAGCGATTGCTGATAGCCTAGTTCAATTCTTTTTAAATTCATCTTTGAACATATGACTATTCAACTGTTGAAATTGTGGAGAAGAGAAAAGGCAAGTGGGACAAGCTCACAGCCTTCATGCAGAAAAACATTCCAGAAAGTAGATAATTATGTGAAATAAACGTGTTTTACAGAAGGTTACAAAACCTTTATCCCTCTTTGATGCTAGGAATATCTCTATCTTCGAAGTGGTTAGTGAGAATTAGCAATCAATTCATTAACAGCCAATCATTATATCCATTCCTTTCTGTCACTGGAATGTACTGGTCCTCTTTCCGAGTCAAAAAAACAAGACTCTGAGAATGTGTCCCTGTATTACCTAAATATGTACCATCTTAAAGTCACACCTGGTCAAAGAAAGTGCTGCTTAATTCCAGATTCTAAGCTTTTTTTTTTAAACATAAACATCACTTGATTTGCTTTCAGACACCCATAATAAGAGCCAAGACCAAGGTAAGGAGTTGCTCTATTAGTGTAGGCTGCACAAATTAAGTTCTTAAGAGTAGCAAAAGGCAAGGATTTCAACATGTCAGCGCATGATTGCAGTTGTGATAATTAGTGGCCAGGTCTGGCCCATCTGAGTACAAACAGAGATACCCTAAAAAGGGTCCTGTTGCAGCACATGAATACCATGTATAGCCCTTCTCTAAATGCAATCTTTTAAGTGAAATATATAGACCAGGGTAGTCCATTGTCAGATCTCTAGCTTTTGGGGACTACAATGTCCGTAATTCACAACCAGCCAACAGCTGGTAAAAGATGATGGGTGTTTCACAAGTAAATTATACTTGTATTATCATAGCAATTAGATTAGACAGTTTAGGAAATGGGTAAAAACTGTATAGTTCTAATAATTAGCGATATTATAGAATGTATTCCCATATTCCATGGACCAGTATCGGTGGCTTTATTATGTTATGAGGGGTGCATTCTACAATAATCACATAATATAATATAACTTCACAAGCCATATGAACAAAAGCAAAAGTGAAGCAACTCTGGACAAATGACAATTCCAAAAATTCCCATTGATTTAAATGTTAATCCCAGTGCCTTTTTCAGACATCTTTAACACCTAGTGGTTTAACATACCAATTTAAATTGAATGGAATTGTTATTCTTCCCCTGCGTGCAGTTCGGTTTTCCTCAGAATTGCTTCAATTTTGCTTTTGTGTAAAATGGGCCTTATATATATAGGGAAAGTGCAACAGTTGTGGGTCAAACCAATTGCACCACAGGGAACAAAATAAAAGTTCCCAAACATAAACCCTGGCTTTTAACCCCCTGAATGTAAGAGATGTCTAATGTACTACTTTTCAATGCATTGGAGACCTCTTTAGCATTCAACGGGTATAATGCCCTATTTAAATCAACTGGACTTTATTTGCCCCCACGGTGCAGTTGGTTTGTTACAAAATTGTTCCACTTTACCTTTATACATAAGGCCCATAGGGACTAATGTATGACAGTGATTCCACTCTAAATCAGGTTATAGAATAGATTTTAATTGTCTCTATGCCTGCCTAACATGAGTCTACTGAACTACATGTGCCAGAATTCCTCCCCTTTAGGTTTCTTGCACCAATGGGTGGGCAATGGAGCAACAACATGTAGAAGAAATTATGTGATTCCATGTCATTTCTCTGTGCGTGCTATGGGACAGAGATAATCCACTGATACACACTACAGTGCTTATCTTCTGAAGAACATACCATGAAGTGTGGACACCAGAGTTAGGGCTAATGCCAGGGGAACTTCACTGCAAATTTGTAGATTCAACCCATAGTGTCTAGTGCGTTTATGCATATTTTTATACTTTAAATTGTACACCAGTTTGAGGTGCATCACTAATATGTTTAGGAATTCCCAAAAATGGGTCCCTGGCAGAGTTTAACATTTACATATCACTGTTACTAGATTGTGTATTTTAAGTAGATGCTTACTAGGAACAATCAATTAAAGGTTTTATTAGTCTTGGTTAAATTAGATTGTTGCCGTATGTACATATCTAGCCCATGTTATTGTACCTCCAGCTGTGATAAAATTCATCATGACATGCTTTTATGAAGTTTCCATAGAGTGATATGACTAGTGACTGCCTATCTGAATTAGCTGTGTACATTCATAATGTAAGTCAATAGGAGTCATGTTATAACTGGAACAATATACATGATTCACTTCCATAAAGGTTTATGAAATATGAAATATACGTTAAAGAGACTCAGTTCTGGAACAAACCAATGGAACTGCAGGAGACAAATAAAACATTGCAAAAATTCCATATATTTAAGTGGAGATTTTAACTTCTTGAGAGCTCAAATTACTTGTCAAGCAATACGCTGGAGACCTTTCTAGCAATCAACAGTTTAAAAGCCCTATTTAAATAATTAAGAATTTAAATTTTTCTACTATGATGTGGTTGATTTGGTTTAGAATTGCTTCTCTTTAGCTTACTGAACACAGGTCTCTGTTCCACACTTTTGTTAAGAATGTTGAAAAACAAAAGTACAGTAAAACACCTTAATCTGTATGAAGGACATTTATAAAAAGTTTTCTGCGTTGTTTGTGAAGTTTATTTAAAGTGGCCCTATTCATTATTATGATAGTTGATATTTATAAAGCAGAATTCTACGTTTATAAATACAGCTTTATAGTGCATTTTATATAGTTATATTTGTTTGAACTTGTGTTTTTTTGTGTGCACGTTTGCGTATCCCACTTTTGGCTACGACTGCACAAATAAGAACAGGAAAGCCATGGCGTTAATATTGTGGTGATAATTGTGTCACTAAAATGTCGCAAACAGCGACATTTCTTTATAAATTCGCTGCACCGCTTTTCTTACACTTCCGAATGCCACTTTTCAAAACACACTACTACATGGAGTTACGCTCTCTTAAAGGGATAGTAATACTTCATTTTAACTTTATTTTATTTTGTAGGCATTAAAAAAATATGAAGAATTATATAAGTCTTATCTCTCAAACCTTTATGGTTTAAGAGATATTCACAAGCAAAGTTTCCCCTCCCGCCCCTTTTACGTAGTGTAAGCCATCTCTTCTCAGATGTGGAATCTGGTTGTAAGACCAGACAGATAACAGAAGGGGACAATCTTCTTCCTATGAGAAGAATGAAAGCCCTGCCCCCCTTGACAAGCTTTTCAGGTTTTTCCCTTATCTTAATTGAAGATTGTCCCTCTCTGCAGTCTACCTGGGCATCTCCCTTCTGCTCTGGCTGAGCAGTGTTACATCAGTAAAAGGGGAGGGAGGGGGATACTTTGTTATTGAATTACTCCTGAACTACAACTCTGACAGAATTGAAATAACACTCTCCAAAGTCCAAATACTATGATGATTAATTAGAGCTGATTTTATTGTGAAACATTACTATCCCTTTAATGCATCATTACTACTTTATAACGAACAAAATAATTTTTAACGCCATTTTAATGTTACAATTCGCTTTATTACACTTTTATAAATGTCCCTCTAGGTTTCTTAAACACTTAGGGTTTTATTCATCAAGCTAGAATGGTGCAATTCTGGAGCAAACCAACTGCACCATAGGGTTCAAGTGAAAATTATGCAAATGCCCAACAGTGTAACCCTTTGAGTGCCGGAGGTGTACCCCTCAGGCACTCAAAGGGTTAAATGGGACTTTGGAGACCTTTCCTGCATTGTAGGGTTTAAAATATTCATTTAAAATAATAGGAATTTTAATACCCAGGTCTACAAAGACAGAGAAGGATTCACTGTGTAAGGTAGATCTGTTGTAACAACACCCACTTTTTCACCTTTTCTGCCCTCTCCATGCCTCATTATGCCCATTTTGAGGAAAATCTCCCATCTTCTCTCATCCCAATCCCACCTATTTCTATGACGTCCAATCCACATCATTTGGACACTCTCACTTCCATCCATACTTGTCACAAAGCTCCCAGGTATGTTTATGGTGCCTATAGCTTGCTGCAATATTTCACCATTTTAGCTGTTGCATAATGTCCTGAAAAGGGCTAAAATCTCTGAAGGTAGGTGCAAAATGAGTTAAAACTTTGACGATTTGAAATTATGAAGATAAAATACTAATGATAAAAGGTTAATCGATCGGGACGGTTGGTTTGTACTAATATTATTTCCCTTTTATCGTTACACGTATGACCCAATGTATCTTGGGAATATGAGTAATAACTATTATGGCTAATGCTATCAACAGTAAATGACTCTCTTCTCGTAACCTCTGTGCAACGTTCATTTCATCTCATAATTACATTCTGTTTTTATCAAACTGACTTGGTTTCAGAGATCATTTTTGTCCTTCCACTATGCAGGTTTCCATCCAAGAGACACCTTGGACCAAACACACAAAGATATTGGAGTAATTGTGGAGAAATGTAGCTGTAACATAGAGCATCAATCACATTTTCCATTGATTTAACTGGGGTTTTTAACCCATAAACTGCTAGACAGATTCTCAATGCACTGCAATGCATTGGAGACTTCTATACAATTCAAGGGGTTAAACGTCGCCTTTAAGTCAGTGGGAGTTTGGAAAATTATTATAGTCTGGTTTGCTCCAGAACCTGTTTGTGCATATGGCCATCTGTGCTCCACTACTGTGTTGTTCTGCTGTACATGCAATTGTTTACTCTCACTGTTAACCGTTTGGATGCTATAGAGGTAATTAGGACTTGCCTTTGGAATGCATTACAGGACCCCAGCCCAGCAGTCAAGGGGTTAATTTGTCAGAACAAGCCTGTGTCTCCTGGAAAATCCTCTAGTTATTATTGTGCTGGTGACATCTGTCAGAGACCTGGCATTACACTGTTTATTCTGACTGCTGTGCTGAAGTCTCTAGTTTGTCTGAAGGCATCTCATAAGGAGGCCGGCCCCTTCTACTACAGGGATATCAACTCCTTTAGACTGGGAAGGGTCTGAATAGCAACTCTGTCATGGTGTTTAATATGTAGATGGTTGAACACTAATGGGGTCAACCACAACACAGTACTTTTGACAGGGCTGTCAGTACTAATTTTCATGTCCTGAAATCTATAGCATAATTTCATAATGTGAACTGATTACATCTAGCAGGTCCATTGCACTATACAGTGATAACTATGGTACAGTTTTACGTCTAAAGAAGTGTACACTGGGCCTTTTTTTAAAGTCAGAGTAGAGAAATTCTGGAAAAGACCAATTGCACTGTAAAGGAAAACAATTCTCAGAATTCCCAGTGATTTAAATAGGATTTTTGACCAATTTGATCATAAAGAAGCCTCTAAAACCTCTCTAGAATTTAAAGGGTTGGACGTGCCAGGACTGGCACATCACATACTCATACCTCCCAAGTCTCCCTCTTTAGGAGGGACAGTCCCTCTTTGAGACCCAAATCCCTCTGTCCCTCTTTTCTACCCTTTTGTCCCTCTTTTTAGGGCATCAGAATGAGTGTTGTGTATTACATTGCTCCACAGCAATAAAACATACATAAATGTGTTGTTAATTGTCAGTATATGGGTTCATACATTAATATGGGAAATTAAAATACTTTGGTCTTGTTCTAAATTATTTATCAGTTACACAAAGAGGTGCAGATGGGTCAAGAAATAACCTAAAAATTCTTGGAAATGCCCCACCTACCAGCCATGCCCTCAGAAACGCCACCTAAAACAGAAGTGTCCCTCTTTTGCCATTTGAAATGCTGGGAGGAATGCATACTTTTTGCTTACAAAGCACCTACATAAGTAAAAATGGGGTCTGTTATTGACTTCTGCAAGACCGGAGCAGTCTCTCTCAGACCACAGCTTGGCGTGTTGGTACACGAAAGACGTCATGTGTGCCAGTGCATCGCAAGGATCAAAGCAGTCCTTAAGGGAAGGTAACTTCCCTGGACTGCTAGTCCTTTAGGGGTTAAAGTAATGGGAATTTTTATATATCACCTGTGGTACAGTTGGTTTGACCCAGAATTTCTCCACTCTACCTTTACAGACAAGATCCATTACAAGCGAATTCATGCATTTCTACATAACTCAAACACAGTGTTAAATAAATGATACAATTCATGTCACTGTACTATTTTCTGAGTACTTGTACCTGTATGATGCTGATGTAATGTGTCAGAACTCATTTTGGTGACAGAAGTAACATGTGCTATAATGACATGTTACTGCTGTCCTTATTTATGATAACAACGATGATTCAAAAACAAGAAGTATTTGCGCTGCACTACCAGACTTGATGGGTCAATGCAAGCAATTTATTCACTAAACAGTTCAATGTTTCAATGCTATAATGTGACCTTCATCAGTACGTGGCACCTTCATCAGGACAAGCTGTCCTGATGAAGGTGCTCTTCAAGGAATGAAATATTGACCTATTTAAGCGAATACATTTCTATATTGATCTATCAAATCGGGAGTGAGCTGTAATGAAGTTTTGTTCCTGGATATCTGGAATAAAGCAAGTGATCACAAGCAGAGGAAACCAAATATGAGTATAAAGAGGTGTTCATACTATGTATCCCCCCTGATTCACACCCATTCTCCTAATTTGTATGGCCACGTCACCAATGTCACAAGTATTCAATTGTCTGTTACAAACAAGTACTTCATTAAGAGTAGAAAATAGGACACAACAACATACAGCACTGCAGAGCATAAAAATGGATGATTGCACCAATAGTTAATTCTATTCTGGGTTAATACATCCCCTATACCATAACACTCAGTTTTTTGGGGGGGAAATGTTCATTTTAGAGAATTATTTTTATACAGCTAAACATAGAAAAAGGTTTATCCATGTCAGTTTGACATTTTCTGCCATTACTACATTTTTAACCCTTTGAGTGCCAGAGGGTTATGCAGCGGATTGCTGTGCAATGTACCCCTCTGGCACTCAACAGGTTAATAATTTTCACGTTTGCTATACACAGAGCATTTATTGTATTGATACAATATGACAGTATAATGTGTTGCATTGCATGGTTGTATTTTACTATTATTGTATTGAGCTCAGACAGGATGGGATAGACTCAGCTGTATTAACAGTCTTATGTACTATGAAGAACTGAGGCAATTCTCAGGTAAACCATACGCATTGTAGGGGACAATTACAACTTCTAATCGATTTAAATGGAGCTTTAACCCCTTGAATGCTAAAGAGGTCGCTAACTGCTTTAACATTCAAGGGGTTAAAGCCCCATTTAAACAAGGGGGATTTGGGGAATATTTATTTGCCCTCCCTCCCATTGCACTTGATTTGCTCAAGAATTGCTCCAATTCTTATTAGTACATAAGACTCACAGTTAATATTGACAAATACTGTTTCATGTTTTGTTACTGTGGCAAAATATTTATATGTCCTTTTCCTTGTCTGGGAAAGATCAGCTCTTAACCCTTTGAGTGCCAGAGGGATGCGCAACTCATTGCTTTGCAATGTGTTGCATACCCCTCTGGCACTCAGTGGGTTTAAATAAGTGTCTCTCCTTTATCAAGGTAAAAATCAAATGGTTATATCAGCCATTTGCTGCTGAATGGGTTAAGATAGTGACCTAGGAAATGGTAATTTTTATTAGCTGTGACAGTCTTTTGTTCACTCTGAATGGATTCCCTAACTATCTTTCATGACAAATGTCCCAAGGGAATGAAGAAACAGTTACGGTTTGCAAGTCATTTACTATCAGACCCGTGAATTTAATCTAAGATCTAAACATATTGCCTTTCTCATGCCTCAGAATGAGCAGAAATCACTACACAACCAAAAAGGCATTGCTCTCTTTCTTTTATATCAGTTTTAACCCTACTTGCAAATTCCAAAGCTGAAAGATAAATAATTAGATATCTACACATTTTTTCTGCAATGCAGAGCAGCAAAGTTAAGAATATTGTTGCATTCTAACACTTGACATAATGAAACTCAGTTGTATTAAGATGTTTGATGCTAAATGCTTGACATTCTTCTGGGTATCATTTTGCATTCATACCTTAAGTAGCCTGACAGAAGGGAGAAAGGCAGCATGGCACAGCTTCCGAATGGTCCAGTTCAGAGGCCGGGGAGCATCACTTTGACTCATGACCCTTTATAATATTCCAGTGGTAAAATGAATCTCAAAGCTACAGAGACATCTAAAGAACAAAACAGCCCTTGAGAATCTGACATCCCATATTCATCAAGTCCACACCGGATTTGTAGCAATTCCGTACAGCTGATGCTCCCTGGAACTTGGAAGGCTGGGAAAGTGGATTTGCTTTAGCTCCTGATCCTCCTTAAAAAAATATCAACCTCCTGTCTTGAGGCAGCAGTGCTCATGCATACCAAATGTGGCTGAATGGAAGCAATCAGCCTGCTGCTCAGGGGAGGGTTGCACTCTGTTTTAAAAGAGAGGGGCAGTCAGCAAGAAAAATATCTACCTCTCTCTCTCTCTATTCCTGTCTCTCTCTCATCCCCCCCTCCTTCTGTTCTTCAGTATTTCCAGTTTCACATGCTGGGTTTTCTCAGTACACTCATGCCATTTATTCTGGATATCTGACACTATCTGGGATGCTTTATATTTATTTTCATGTTTATATTAAGTGACTAAGACCCAATTAACAGTGTCAAATTAAATACTCACTGAAACATATTAATCCAGTTAAAGGATAAGTACCACCTTACTTTACTATGGCCAGAACATCCTAATGACCCCCATGAATTTTGCACTTGTGCCTCTGTTTCAAAGATAAAATCTTTCGTTAGTGATGGATTTTGTGTCCATGGAGGCAGACATGACAGTTGCTAGAGAACCACAAAAAAACCCTCCATCTAAGGCACATGGTAATTTTAACCTTTTAACGCTTTGAGTGCCAGTGAGCTCTCTGGCACTCAAAGGGTTAAGGACTAGAAAGGTCTGCAACACACTGCTTTACAGTGATTTATGCACCGCTCAAGTCCTTAACCCCATAAGGACCAGCGTTCCAGGGAAGTTACCTTCCCTTAAGGACTGCTTTGATCCTTTCTGATGTGCCAGTACAAGTGACCTGTTACGCGTACCTGCGTGTCACATTGGGGTCTGAGAGGGACCATTCCAGTATTGGATCAGTCAATTTTAGACCCCGTTTTTACCAGAGGAGCACTGTAAGTAAAATGTACGCATGATGGTCATAGCATGTCACGTGGCCCTTAAAGTGTTATGTTGGTTCATGTCTGGTTCCATTTAAAAAAACATGCCAGCAAATGTCATATTTGCCTCCATTGACATAACATCCACTGCAAGATAAGTGGAGGGATAGTGTTAGGGGGTGTTACATCTCCTTTAATTCTATAATGTCACAATAACAAAATCATTTGATTGGATGCTAGGGAGGTATTGAACACATATCATAGCATTATGCTGGATACCTCCTTGGCGTCCAAAGGGTTTGCAAATCATTAAAAAGGTCCGTCAGAAATAGTAGAGATGACTTCTCCAGTTTATCACTTCTCCAATCCCTATGTTTTTCTATGAAGCCAATGCACTAAGATTTCTTCAGCTTTGGAGATCATTGTGCATAGGCTCCATAGAATAACATAGGAATTGGAGAAGTAATAAATTGGAGAAGTCAACTCCACTTTATCACCTCTTTATCACTGCTTACTGAATCCCCTCCCTGAAGCAATTGTGGAGCAAACCATCTGCACCCCATTTAAATCAATGGGCAAATAAAAAATGGCCATTGATTTAAATGGGGTTTTTAACTCTTTGAATGCTTGAGAGGTCTCCATCGCATTGCACAGGAATGAGTTGGAGCCCTATCGCATTCAAGGGGTATCAAACCCTATTTAAATCAATGGGACTCTGTCTTTGTCTTGTATGGTGCCGTTAGATTGTCCCATAATTACTGCAATTCTTCTTAGTACATCAGCCGTATTGTTTGCAAAATATTTGCACTGTGCTGTTTGTTTGTACTGAATATTAACCCTGTGAGTGCCAGAGGGGTACGCAATGCATTGCGAAGCAATGGCACTCAAAAGGGTTGACCAATACTAAACAATCATGATATGCACTGCACAATATGTGTCACTTTTTTTTATCAACAAATTAATTGCATTCAGTGCCAGAGTTCTAAATTCTTAATTAAAGAATTTCTTTATGATGCTTTTGGGATCCTTTACCGCCACGTGATAGATCTCTGATGTATTTAAATAACAGTTTAGCAAATAAACAAACGGATTCAAATTCAGTCTCCCAGATCTGCATGACCTAATAGTAATTACAAACACTTTTTGTGCAAATGCTGGGCGTTTTTGTAGAACTTACTGGACCCTAAAGAAACATTTTAGGGTGGACACCCCCAAAAACACACATCTAGAGCAAGTTTGAATAACACATGCCCAAAAAGACCTTTCTCATTCACTGAACACCCCTCTGGTGTTGAAATGGTTAATAATGAAAGGGGAGGGCTCACCAATGTTAGTATCATCTTACTATCAGCCGTGTGTGATGATGTTAGAAACTGCCAGCCAAGATAGGAAACTGGTCTTTGATAATGTGGAGCTGGAGGGCCACCTTGTATGCTGGGCCCTGTCACAGCTGGATCCTCTGTACCCCCTGTTATTCTCCTGTGGGCTGGTAATGTGTAGGAGTTCCTCGTTGTGTTAAGTTCCACAGAAAATAAGCTATCTTCCTCCATTTTACGCATGCTCCCAGAGGGAGGAGATGCAAGCAAAACTTACCTCTAGAAGGTGGGAAATCTTCCATTGAGAAGGAAGATTCACTAAGTGCTGATAAAGAGGTAAAAAAGTGTTATCATTTTATTCCTATGTTAAACTATGGAGCCTATGCACTAAGATTTATTTAACTTTGGAGCTCTTGGCGCATATGTTCTATAGCATAAATCTGGAACTGGAGAAGTCATTTACACTTTATCACCCCTAAGTAAATCTCCCCTAGTGTGTTCCTGTACCAAGTTATGTGTTCCTTAAGTGGGGTCTGGCATTCCTGTACATTGCATTTAATATTCCTGCAATTAAGTCATTACGCATGCACACCACATGCACAAACATATTACCGTGTATACACTGGCACATACACACACACTCGCTCCTTGATGAGGTCATCAAAAAGGGCCCTTTCCACTGGAATTCCCATGGGATGAAGAAAGCTCAGTTTTAAACTGATTTCTTCTCACAGTGGAAAATACTGCATATCCCTAAAGAGATGTGCAAAATATATCATAAGTTTTTATATATGTTGTATGTATTGTTTGGAAGTGTGTCTACTGCATACTGGTATGCGCCGGCAATGTGCTGCATTTTATACATGCAAGGTGTGAATACATATGTATGCATATGGTAATTAAGCATATTTTTCTTAGAATAAAGCAATGAGGACCTGAGGAACTATCCCACTGGAATACCCTCCATGAAAGAAAGGGGATGTCAGCTGTCAGTTTTTTATTACCCTGTAACTATTTGTGATAGCTGGAACAATAGAGGTTGTTTCACTTATCCAATTCCACATTGATGTCCAGAAAGATCAATTTCTAGACCAGGTTTGCTCTCACAGAGTTTAGCTCTTTCCCTCTTTTGAGTAGACAATTAAATCAGGGCTCAGCTTGTCTGAAACATAAGGGTTGCTTTCAAGAAAGTAAAACTGTTATACGGTTCTCTTGCTGTCTAATGGATCTATTTAATAGATTTGTGCTATGACTGGGCAGTGCAAACTGTTGTTGTTTTTTATTTTCTAGAATCCATTAAGGTCAGTAATTATAACCTCCTCATATGTTCTCTCTGCGGTTATTAATATGAAAGTGAGAGAAGATGTTCTAAAAGCATCTCCTTAGAATACTTATTTTAGACCTATGTGTTTTGTGTGCATTTTTGTACAATAAATAGTATGTTATTTTAATGCATAGGCTTGGTCTGTGTATCTGTGTGGTATATCCTCTTCTGTGTATCTGTGTGGTGTGAAACTTAAACACGGCAATCAACAATGAGTTAGAGCTTCTGATGGAGTGTCTAAGTCAGAAACGATATTCCAATAACGTGATTGGTAAACAACTGCCCTGGAGTGAGTTTCTCAGCAACATTTGTGTTTTTATCCATATGTTTTCCTGAAAAACAATCAATAAAAAGGAAAATGTTCTTTTTTCAATTTGTGCCATTCTGCATTTCTGGCACAAAACAGTGAGACATAAAACATGTAACTCTACATTCTATATATTCTATATATGTTTTAAAAGTATGCGAAATTACATTTCAGTGACTGGTAATTTACACTTCTACCCCAAGGCTGGTTTGCTATGAAACTTCCAGAAGATGGCACTATAGAAAAATAAAAAAAGTTTTTATTTTATTAATTTTACAATTACACTATTTCAGATCAAACATAACCACTGAAAACCAAGGAATACTATATTAGGTTATTTAGCTAAAGGCCACCTGAGTAAAATGATACCCTATTGGTATTAATTAACATAATGTAGGAGGGTGCTAGGACCACAAAAAACTGCAAGGACCACATTTCTGGCTTTTTTAAGCCATACCTTCACTTAAAGGATTGAAACAACTGCAAGACATGAAGAAAAGGTAGATAAGGCATACCATTTTGGAAGAAGACAACCAACTGCATCAAATGAGGGGTAATTAGATTTTTTACCAATAGCCCAGTTTCCACAAATCTTTCCAGAAGATCACATGAATACCCATTTTTCAAAGGTACTGAAATTTATAACAAACATGGAATTTCCAACTGAATTCCTTAGAATCTAATCTCCCAAGGAAAATTACACCAAATTAAGCTGACATACCCTAGGGAGGTAACACAAAAACCTTATCCCCACAAATGGAGAAAAAAGGCATTATTACACACCTTGGTGATCCTACTTTTTCATGATCACATGGGGGTTTCTTAGGAGTGCATCTTTAGTGTAATGCCTTTTTTTCTCCATCTGTGGTATCCATTACCATGGCACCCACATGCCATTTTATACATAAAAGGCATAATCCCTGTTCCCATAGATGGGGCAATCAATATTTTTTTCTTGTATTATACCATAGGAGGTGCCAGAAGCATAAAAATATACTTAACAAAATATGTAATTTTCTGGCATTCTTTAAATATGACCTACCTGTACTAAAATGGCTGTTACAATTATAGGTATGAAGAAAAAGTAGACAATTTTCTACATAAGACAACCCGTTGTCACAAATAAGGTATTTCATGCCTTTGTTACCCTTATGGTGGTGGGCACAAATGTTTCCTGATGGTGGCACTGTAGCAAAAAGGCAAAGAATTACCTACTGTATTCACTAACAGTACAGTTTCTATCACAAGATAACATCCATTGGTAAGCACTGACTTACTGTAGTGGGGGGGGGGCAGAAGTACAAAACCCCCCCTACCATTCTTTGTCATTTCTTATATTCTTCAGACCTACCTGGGGTAAAATGGCTATAACAACTGGAAATATGAAGAAAAGATAGACTAGGTATACCATTCTGAAAACAAGACAACCCACTGAATCAGATGTCATTTTACTCTTAATCGAGTGTGCACAAATGTTTCTAGAGTGTGGTGATAATATTAGAAAAGTAAATCTTTTTTTACATGGTTTCCTACTCTACTCAGTATGTCATTTTTTTTCAAATATTAATATATTAGACCTTTAATCATGTGTATTTTTTTTAAAAGTACCCATATCTGTAGAAAGGCCTTCTCTCTTACAGATAAGTATGCATATATGTGTGCCTGCATGCTTGTGTGCGTGTATGTGAATCCATCTGTATATGTGTGTAAATGTTTCTTTGCATATGTGTGTATGACTGTACAAGCATGCATGTGTGTGTGTACATCTAAGTGAGCATATTTGTGCATATACAGTGAGGGAAAAAATTATTTAATCCCCTGCTGATTTTGTACGTTTGCCCACTGACAAAGAAATGATCAGTCTATAACTTTAATGGTAGGTTTATTTGAACAGTGAGAAAGAATAACAACAAAAAGAATCCTGAAAAATGCATTTCAAAAAAGTTATAAATTGATTTGCATTTTACTGAGTGAAATAAGTATTTGACCCATTTGCAAAACATGAATTAGCACTTGTGGCAAAACCCTTGCTGGCAATCACAGAGGTCAGATGTTTCTTGTAGTTGGCCACCAGGCTTGCACACATCTCAGGACGGATTTTGTCCCACTCCTCTTTGCAGATCCTCTCCAAGTCATTAAGGTTTCAAGGCTAACGTTTGGCAACTCGAACCTTCAGCTGCCTCCACAGATTTTCTATGGGATTAAGGTCTGGAGACTGGCTAGGCCACTCCAGGACCTTAATGTGCTTCTTCTTGAGCCACTCCTTTGTTGACTTGGCCGTGTGCTTTGGGTCATTGTCATGCTGGAATACCCATCCATGACCCATTTTCAATGCCCTGGCTGAGGGAAGGAGACAGTGAAGTTGTCTTGTCCCCTTAGCAGAAAAACACCCCCAAAGCATAATGTTTCCACCTCCATGTTTGACGGTGGGGATGGTGTTCTTGGGGTCACAGGCAGCATTCCTCCTCCTGCAAACACGGCGAGTTGAGTTGATGCCAAACAGCTTGATTTTGGTCTCATCTGACCACAACACTTTCACCCAGTTCTTCTCTGAATTATTCAGATGTTCATGGGCAAACTTCATGGGCCTGTACATGTGTTTTCTTGAGCAGGGGGACCTTGCGGGCGCTGCAGGATTTCAGTCCGTCATGGCGTAGTGTGTTACCAATTGTTTTCTTGGTGACTATGATCCCAGCTGCCTTGAGATCAGTGACAAGATCCTCCCATGTAGATCTGGGCTGATTCCTCACTGTTCTCATGATCATTGAAACTCCACGAGGTGAGGTCTTGCATGGAGCCCCAGACTGGGGGAGATTGACAATTATTTTGTGTTTCTTCCATTTGAGAATAATTGCACCAACTGTTGTCACCTTCTCACCAAGCTGCTTGGCGATGGTCTTGTAGTCCATTCCAGCCTTGTGTAGGTCTACAGTCTTGTCCCTGACATCCTTGGACATCTCTTTGGTCTTGGCCATGGTGGAGAGTTTGGAATCTGATTGATTGATTGCTTCTGTGGATAGGTGTCTTTTATAAGCACTCCCTTTAAGAGAATGATCCTAATATCAGCTTGTTACCTGTATAAAAGATACCTGGGAGCCAGAAATCTTGTTGACTGATAGGGGGTCAAATACTTATTTCACTCAGTAAAATGCAAATCAATTCATAACTTTTCTGAAATGCATTTTTTCGGGATTTTTTGTTGTTATTCTGTCTCTCACTGTTCAAATAAACCTACCATTAAAATTATAGACTGATCATTTCTTTGTCAGTGGGCAAATGTACAAAATCAGCAGGGGATCAAATATTTTTTTCCCTCACTGTATATATATATATATATATATATATATTTATATTGATACATACATATAAATCGGTAGTTAGGAAGAAATCATGCTATAATAGATACAGGCCTGGGAGCCATGTACTTGGAAACAGCAATGAATAATGATCCAAAGGATGTAAAGCACTCACAGGACTCCAAAATTAGGTGTAGAAAGGGACAATGTCTTTATTAGGTGATCAATGTTTCGACTGCATTGCTGAGGAAGGTTGTGCAATGTAGTTGAAACGTTGCCACCTAATAAAGACATCTTCACTTTCTACACATAAATTTGAAGCATGGTGGGTGATCAGTAGACCATTAAAGAGTACCCTTGAATGTGTTTATTGGAAATTAGATTAGCCTTGTTTGAAAGAAGGGACTACCTTCTTCCAAACAAGGGTAGTCCCTGTTTTTTTTTCCAGGGGGGGCCTGAGATAAGAGCTATTTTTGAACTCCATTCTCCCCTTGCTTCATTTTTTTTAGTATGCATTAAGAATGGTGGGTGATCATGAGGCTACCCAACATTGTTACATTCAAGTGCACCCTTTCAAATCAGTGTATCTTTCAAATGAAGGAATTTTAATTTCACTAAGTGCAAGGGGTCTGAGATATAGGCTCCTCTAGTGCATCTCTGACTCATGCATCGCTTCCTGATTTAAATGGGACTTTTACATCCTTGAGTCTCCTCTTTCAAATGAGGCTATTCCAGTTACATAGGCTGACCATATTTCCTTGAGACAAAAACGGGACGGGGTAATGTAATATTCCGTATTTTATTTATCGTGATAATTACCATAGAGTTTTGGACAGTTATGACTCCTAAGACTCTCTGGTAATCAATGTGTACAGTAAAACCACAGTAAAACCACTAGTGTGACAAAGTTCTGATTATATACTGAATAGCTCTTGCTCCCATACTGCCTCAACCTCCACACCCTGTGTCCACCTCCACACATTGTGTGGACACATGTGTCCACCTCCACACCCTGTGTCCATACCATGTGTTGACTTTCACACCCTGTCCACCTCCACACCCTGCCCACCCTGTGTCCACCTCCACACTGTGTCCACCTCCACATCCTTCCCACCCTGTGTCCACCTCCACACTGTGTCAACCTCCATAACATGTGTCCACCTCCACACCCTGTGTCCACACCATGTGTCCACTTCCACACCATGCCCACCTTGTGTCCACCTCCACATCCTGTCCATCCTGTGTCCACCTCCACACCCTGCCCACCCTGTGTCCACCTCCACATCCTGCCCACCATTTGTCCACTTCAACACTGTGTCCACCTCCAAATCCTGCCCACCCTGTGTCCACTTTCACACCCTGCCCACCCTGTGTCCACCTCCATACCCTGGCCATCCTGTGTCCACCTCCACATCCTGCCCACCCTGTGTCCACTTCAACACTGTGTCCACCTCCACATCCTGCCCACCCTGTGTCCACCTCCACATCCTGCCCACTCTGTGTCCACCTCCACATCCTTCCCACCCTGTGTCCACCTCCACACTGTGTCAAACTCCAGACCTTGTGTCCACAACATGTGTCAACATGTGTCCACCTCCACACCCTGTGTCCGCACCATGTGTCCACTTCCACACCCTGTCCACCTCCACACCCTGCCCACCCTGTGTCCACCTCCAGATCCTGTCCATCCTGTGTCCACTTCCACATCATGCCCACCCTGTGTCCACTTCAACACTGTGTCCACCTCCACACCCTGCCCATCCTGTGTCCACCTCCACATCCTGCCCACCCTGTGTCCACCTCCACACCCTGCCCACCTCCACACCCAGCCCATCCTGTATCCACCTCCACACCCTGCCAATCCTGTATCCACCTCCACACCCTGCCCATCCTGTGTCCACCTCCACATCCTGCCCACCCTGTGTCCACCTCCACACCCTGCCCACCTCCACACCCAGCCCATCCTGTATCCACCTCCACACCCTGCCAATCCTGTATCCACCTCCACATCCTGCCCACCCTGTGTCCACCTCCACACCCTGCCCACCTCCACACCCAGCCCATCCTCTGTCCACCTCCACATCCTGCTCACCCTGTGTCCACCTCAACACTGTGTCCACCTCCACACCCTGCCCATCCTGTGTCCACCTCCACATCCTGCCCACCCTGCGTCCACCTCCACACCCTGCCCACCTCCACACCCAGCCCATCCTGTGTCCACCTCCACATCCTGCTCACCCTGTGTCCACCTCAACATTGTGTCCACCTCCACACCCTGCCCATCCTGTGTCCACCTCCACATCCTGCCCACCCTGTGTCCACCTCCACACCCAGCCCATCCTGTGTCCACCTCCACATCCTGCTCACCCTGTGTCCACCTCAACACTGTGTCCACCTCCACACCCTACCCACCTCCACATCCTGCCCACCCTATGTACACCTCCACACCCTGAATGAGGATATAATCAAGTCCAGCATTTGGTAGGTTTTTGATAAAATTACAAAGAACAACCACACAGTGACATGGAGGTTAATGCTGCTGCAACCATGTGTGTGGCCATATGACATTGTTTTGCGACGTTATGAACCCACTTGCAGTGTTGCACTCACTGACTGACTCACTTACTTTTAACTTAAGCTGCCTCTGTCCGACTCCAGTCAGATGCTGCAGTGCTGGCTGCTGCTGGCTTAGGCCTCCTGTCCTGATCCTGACTCTGCTGGCCTCCTCCTCTAGGCTCTTGTCTTGCACTAGGTAATGATGCGCGCTGCCTAGCCTAATGAAGTCTACACGCCGTGCCTCAGAACACGCACAACCAATGAGAGAGGAGTATCAAAGCACTCCTCTCTCATTGGCTGCAGTGCGCGACATGCTTGCATGCTAGGAAGGTACTGGACGGTGGGGAACAATTCTAATGCCGTCCAAACCTTTGTATTCATCATGCTTCTGCTCTGCTTTCTGTTTTATATGCGATGGGGGCATCACAAGCCACCACTAATAATGGGACAAAATAGCAAAACGATGGGACGGCCAAAAAATATGTAAAAAACGGGACTGTCCCGTTCAAAATGGTACATATGGTCAGCCTACAGTTACACTAAGAAAAAGAGATATTAAGAAGTTGGCTCTTTTAGGGCCAATTCCCCTAATCTCTACCTCATGTCATTTTCCCTGGTGGTCTAGTAGATTGTCCATAGTATAAATTACATCATACTGCTCATGAGTGATGATGTCATTTGAGCAATGGGATTCCCCCAGAATCGGAGGAGTACTGGGGACTTTAGACTACTGAAAAGGTGAAAAGGTAAGCCTCAGTTCCCAGCAGTAACCTCTTCACTGCTATAGCCCAGAGGAAGCGGTTGTTTACTTCATTACAAGTTTTAGGGTAGCTGCTGAGTATGTCCTTAGCAGTGAATTGGGCAACTGGGATTTTTAACCCCTTGATTGATAGAGAGGTTTCCAAGGCAATGATTTAAAATATCTCAGAGGCCTCTAACATTCTAGACATGAAGAGCTCCTGTAAAATATAGTGGTGAGTATTGTACTTTATTGCACACTATTAATACAAGCAAATTCTGACTAGGGATGAGCGAAAATTTTCTCCTCAAACTTAAATCGGCAAAAAATGGCACTTTCCGCTTGGTGAAAAATTTCCCATGAAAAGTGCGTTTTTTTCTGCTTTTTCCCCGATTTTTTTCGCTTAGCTCATTGCATTGAAATCAATGGGTAGAAAACATTTTATCCACCTCATAAAAGTTTTCTACAGCCATATAAAAGGCTGTCAGGCTATCATAGCATGCCATTCTGTGTTGTGAGAGTAGAGAGCAGCATGTTTTTGAGCTAGATAAGACAGGCAAATAAAAGGGAATTGAAGCTTAGTTTTAAGGAATCATTTAAATAGGACATTTGTTCTCTGTAGTAGGGGAGTCTAGGGGGAACAATGGGTATAAGAAGGGAGGAAGGAGGTTGACCCAAAATACCCCAAAATTTGGTGTGATTGGCAAGACATAGGCAGCTGGGGTCCAAATTGCTTGCTGATTTTACTTTTATTGTCTCTATGCTGGGGAAGTCTGGGGAAATAAGCTGCTGATTTTGTTTTTTAGTTATATATATTTTTGGGGGCACTAACTGTGATAAGATATAGTGGACAACTTAAAAATAAATTAATTAAAAAGAAAAATCATGAATAATTAAACAAATAAATATATTAGACAGCTGACTTTGAGCTCTCTGACTGAGGCAGACTTGATAGACAGCAGACGACATTGAGAATTTTGTTGAGGGCCAAGGCAAGACATCACACTCCATCAATTTCGAGTAAAAACACACACAGTAGTTAAGTAATGTCTAGCAAATGCACACACAAGTAGGGGAAAGGTGGAGGAAGTGCAGGGGCATAGGAGTAAAGTGTTAATGCAAAAACTGACTGCAGCAATCGTTGCTGCAGCATGTGCAATAAATGATGACAATCCTTCTCCTCCCAGGGTGGATGCAGTTTGTCAAGGTCCCACCAATCACACCATACCAGTCCCCCACCACCACTACCATACACATTTGCCACATTATAGGTTGTGCTTTATTTTTTTACTTGACAGTATCATGAATATGTGCCAGTGTCACATAAGCAGGAAGTTAGTGTTGTGGGCAAAGGACAAAGCCACTCTGCATGCTAACACATTTTCAAGGTATATGTTGCTGTAGGACTCACAACTTTGACTTCCAGCTACTTATTTCTCCACTACAGCCCTCAGAAGAAGTAATATTGTGCTGGGAAATGTTAAACATATTAAACATGGGAAAAAAATTGTTAGGAGAAAAATGTGTTAGAATGTGTTAGAATAATGTCTTTGAATGTATTGAATAGGCAAAAAATTTGTTAGAATAGGAGAATAGTGTGTTGGAATAGATGAAAAATTTACTGGAATAGGAGAAAAGGAGGAACATTTTGCTCTGGAGAAAACTTTCGTGAAAAAATGAGAAAAATCATCAGTTTTTCGTGAAAAGTCAAGCGGGAAATTTTTCTCACTTGTCTCCCACCCCTAATTCTGACATTTGAAAATCCTGTTCCTCTTAAATTATTGAACACTGCCTATGTTCAAAACTAATTCTGGAATAAACCAACTGCACCATAGTGCACCTATTGATTGCCTAAGGCTTTTTGCCCCACTAAATGCAAAGCATTTGAGATCTGTGTAGTATTCACAAAGTTAAGAGCTCCAGTAAGTTAACTGAAATGTGGAAATGTTTAAGTGCCCTCTATACTATAGTTGGTTTGCTCCAAAATTGCACCTCTTTAGCTTCTTGAATAAGGCCATGAAGGGAATATTTATGGTACTAATCCAAAATTGAAATACTTCTGTCCCATACAACAGCGCTGTGAAATAAGTTGTTGTAATATAAATAAAGAATAATAATGCAACACAACAAAAATCAATATGAGAAAATGCTTTCTGAACACTAGGTGGCACTGTAAATGTTAGGTTAATTCAAAGAAAATACTGTTTAAGCTATAATGTATTTTCAGTGCAGCATTTTCCAGTAGTGGGCATACAATTGTTTTACTTAGCAGGCAAATCCCGAGACTATAGCAATCCATACTGCTCAATATATTCGTTTTCTAAACCAAACAGAAGGTTATTTTGTGTCAAGCTTGTGACCTGCTGATAAAAACAACCTTTTCTTATCAAATTATTTGCATAAATGAGTCAGTGGTTGTGATCTTTTGACTTGTGAATAGTGCTGCTTTTTTCAGTAGTAGGAAGGTGTTATACACTAAGGCGAGATAAAGGTGGCTCAAAATTATGTACATTTTACAGTGGGAGAAACTCTCCAATGCCTGTGTTATTCTTTGTAGTCTGTTTTCCATGTTGGTGAGACATTAATGCATAGATTCTATAGAATAACATAGAGATTGGCTAGTCAATCTCACTGGAGATTGGATTTCATCTTAGTGCATCTGCCCTCAGGACAAGGGAACAGTGCCCCTTATTTATAAAACCAAGTGGGAGTTATTGTGAAGTAAACCAACTGCAACATAGGGAACAAATAGAAATTCTTGTTAAATTTAATCGGGTTTTAACCCCTTGAATGCTGGAGAGGTTTCCAATGCATTGCAAAGCAATGCATTGGAGATCTCTGGCATTCAAGGGGTTAAAAATCTCTATTCAAATGCATGTGGATTAAAGAATCTTCAGTTGTCACATGTAGTGCAGTTGGCTTGCTCTAGAATAACCCCAGTTTGCTTTTATAAATCTGGCTCCGTGAGCCTTATTCATTAGTGCTGGAGCAAATCAAATACACCATATGGAACAAATACAGATTCCAAAAATGTCCATTGTTTTAAAGGGATAGTACTGGATTCTTTTACCAAAATTAAATCATGTAGATATTAAAAAATAAATAAAACAATGGCAGTGTGATCGCTCAGAACTTTATGGTTTGAGAGATATATGCAGCTAAACTTCCCCCCTCCCTCCCCTTGCACTGATGTCAGTGCTCTAGCTGAAGAAGGAGATCCTGGACCATCCTGCAGCTCTTCAGCAGATAATTACTTCATTGGAATGGTCTACAAAGTGTGCTTGTTAACCAGACACACTTTGTAGACCGTTCCAGTGAAGTAATTCTTTTTAAATAGAGCTATTTTGGTTCTGCTGAAGAGCCGCAGGATGGTCCCGGGACCAGGATCTCCTTCTTCAGCTAGAGCGCTAACGTCAGTGCCAGGGGAGGGAGGGGGGAAGTTTAGCTGCGTATATCTCTCAAACCATAAAGCACTGAGAGATCGGACTGCCATTGTTTTATTTTTTTAATATCTACAACTTTTTATTTTGGTAAAAGAATCCAATACTATCCCTTTAAATGGGGCTTTCAATTCTTGGAGTGGCAGAGAAGTATAGAGTGCATTCCAAAGCAATACACTGGATACTTTTCAGGGATAAGCTCTTGAATTCTAGAGAGATCTCCAGTGCATTATTAAGTTTTGGACTGGAAACCTCTCTACCATCCAAGGGGTTAAAATACCCCTTTATTTCAATGTGAATTTGCATTTGCCCCTATGGAACAATTGCTTTGCAATGTATTTGCGATATCTTTATTATCCAACGGATTCAGCTAATCATGTGCTAGGGAAATTTGCATTGCTACAGAGGCTGATATATATTAATTTTGAGCATGTCAGCTACAATGTCCAAGGATGAGTTTGCAAATTAGATCATAGAGATGGCTACAGAGATGGCAGATGATGCCTCAGGGAAGCTAAAAAGGCAATTGTGTACATGTACTACTACAGTGGGGGAAGAGCCAAAAGCAAAGATTGCCTACTGATATTAATGCAGAGACAAGCAAAGTGTTAGTAAATTAGACATCTAGTACCCTGGGACCAGTAAAACTGATCAGACAGTTGATATCAAACCACTGGAATCAATCATGAAGGTTCAGCTGCCAACTTCACGTTCCAATAAAGTGTGACCTGTCTACAGATTAATTTATGACCACAGGCAATGAGTTTATTCTATCACACTGCAGTACTATAGAATGGGCATAGGATGTACTAATAGAATTTCTCTCTAAATATATTTCTCAGAGCTACAACTGAGTAATGCTAACTTACTAAGATACTTATCCCAAAAATTGTCCTCATTACTGTCCACACTCTAACCAAATAATTTCCCTTTAGTTAAGGTGGGACTCCATTTCCACTATCGTTTATAGTGATGAAAAGTTCCTAGACTACTTTTCAGCAATATTGAATATATTTGCATAGTAATGAAATCACACCACTGACATCTATGTTTTAATGTAAACAATTTTCTAAACAAACTGTACTTCATATGAAAGTTGAAAGCAGTTTGACCCCATGATGCCCAGTGTGTGTGGCTAACCAATACCAATATATACACACCAGAGTGTTAGTCTACTTTTCTCTCTCACTTTCTTTATCCTTCTCCCTCCATCTTAGTTTCTTTGTTGCCCTCACAATCTGTTGCTGCTGTCAACAACACAGATTCTTTGTCTGCCTCTGTCTGCCTCTTGTATGTGCTCTCCTACATATTCCATCTTGCTCTCCCTCTTCTTCTTCCTTTCTTGTGCTCTCTGTTTCTCTCTCACACTCTTCCTTGCTTTCTTTTTCACTCTCTCTTGCTCTCTCTTTTTATCTCTGTCATTAGTGATCTCATGCTCTTTCTTGCTTTTATTCTGTCTCTTTCATGTTCATAGTAACATAGTAACATAGTTGATGAGGCTGAAAATAGACACATGTCCATGAAGTTCAGCTCATGCCAATTCACCCCTGTTGATCCAGAGGAAGACAAAAAAGCCCTAATGAAGCCATTTCTAATTAAGCTCCAAATAGCAGTCAGATAGTTCCCTGGATTAACATCCTATCTGCATTAAAGTCATCTGTCATAATTCTCAATATTGCTCTGTGCTATATAAGTACCCATTGATTTTTTTAAGCAGTTACAGTATCTGCATGCACAATATCCCGAGGCAAAAAATTCCAAAGCTTTACTGCCCTTACTATAAAAAATCCATGCCCTTGTTTTGGTTGAAAGAACCTTTCCTCAGTCTTAATGGATGACCTCTAGTTCTTAGCTCAGCTCTTTGCATAAATAATTGAGAATTCTTTGTATTGACCTTGAATATATTTGTAAATGGTAATCATATCACTCCTCGTATCTTCTCTCATGTAAATAAACCCAGTAACATAGTTGATGAGGCTGAAAAAAGGCATGCATCCATCAAGTCCAGCCCAGGCCAAGTCACCACTACTGATCCAGAGGAAGGCACAAAAAAAATTGAAGCCATTTCCAATTAAGCCCCAAGTGGGTGAAACATTCTTTCGTGACTCCAAATGGCAGTAGATATTTCCCTTGCACATTCTTTCTCAGTCATACACTATCACTCTGATCAGAGCTTTGGCAGGCTATCGCTCTTGTACATTTTCCCTTATGTATAAACTTTCTCTTATAGGCATTCACTCTTGTGAACATTCCCACTCTTTCCCTCTCTCTTACATGTGTTCTCTTACTCTCTAAAGCTCTCTTCTGTTCTATTTGTGTGTACCCTCTTTCATGCACTCTCCTCATGCTGTGTCTTTAGCTCCTTCCCTCCATTGCCCTTTCTTGTGTTGCCTGTCACTGACTCCCTAGTTAGTACTTTCTCTCTCTTGCACACTTTCTCCTTCTTGCACTATTGCACTTTCTCTTTAGTGCTTTTTCGCTTGTGCATTATCTGGTGCTCTCTATTCTATGTTCTCTTTCACTCTTTTGGTGCTCGTTTCTGGTGCTCCCTCTCTCTCTTGCTCTCTCTCTGTTTCTCTAATTACCTCTCACTTTCACCCATTTTTTCTTGCTCTTTCACACACTCTTTTTCTCTTGCTATCCCTTTCTATTGCTCTCTAGTGCATTTTCTCTTCCCTTGCAGTCTATTTATCTTCTTTTGTACTCTCTCTCTCCCGCTCTCTCTCTCATTTGTGCTCTCATACTCTTTCTTTATATCATGCTCTCTCTTGTTTGTTCTCTTGTGTCTGCACTCTCCCACGCTACACTCTTCTGCACTCATTTTCTACACTTTCTTGTTGCACTCTTCTACACTTTCTTGTTGCACTCTTCTACACTTTATTGTTTTCCAAGCTCTCTTGCAACCATTGTCTCACCCCCCTTTTACAGCTCTCTATTTCATTCTATCTCTCTCTCTCGCATGCATTCTTTGCACTCTCTTGTTCTCACACTATTGTGTGCTCTGCTCAAGTATAATCATAAAAGAGATTAATATGCTGAAAACCTCCACTAAACCTTAAAACAATAAAGAATATACTGCTCAGGTTTATAACATGGTTAAAGGGCCTTATACACAAAAGAAAAGAAGATCAATTCTGGAGCAAACCAATTGCACCATAGGGGATAAATAAAATGTCCCGTTTATTTTAAAGGGGCTTTTAAACCTTTGAATGCTTGCAAGGTCTCCAATGCATTGTAAAGCAATTTCACAGACCAATAGTCAAAGGGGAAACTACAGAGTACTTTACACACAAAAGAAAGGAGGAGCACGTATGGCGAAAACCAACTGCACCAAAGGGAAATATAAACATTTCCAAAATTCCTGTTGATTTAAATGGGCTTTTAACCCCTTGATTGCTAGAGAAGTCCCCAATGCAGTGCAAAGCTTCTGCTTTGATCACAACAGTGAGGCAGACAGAGGCTTTATTTATAGGAAAAGTGATGAGAGTTTGTTAAAGGGATAGTAACAAAAATAGTAATAGTAATAAAAATATATATTGCAGGGCTTATCCTCCTGAGTAAAACAAAGGTATTGCCCTTACAGCCCAAACTTAAGTTTTTTAGATGCAATATCTCAGTGGCCTGAATCTGTACAGTGGAGCTGTTGCTACATCATCTTATGGACAGCTCTAGTCAGTTGACCATACATCTCCATACGATAGTGTAGGAACAGCGCCACTGTACAGATTCAGGTCACCGAGATACTAAATCTAAAAATAGCAATTTTGAGCTGCAATGACTTTTGAATAATTCACCTCTAAGCAGTGGGAGTATTCTTTTTTTACTCAGGAGAATAATCCCTGGAATATAAACAGAAAAAATTGTGCCAGTAGATGTACTACCAAAGGAGCACTCAGATCCACGTTTCAACAAATAAAGAATAATATTCAAAATATTCAAAAATACCGGTGTAAGCCTTTCACCGGTATATAAAAAGAGCGTGCAGGGATAATCACTTGTCCCTGTTCAAGTAACTACGTGTTTCACCAGCAGTCCAGGTTCTAGTAATATACATATATATATATATATATATATATATATATATTTTCCAGCAGGTTTAAATATATCAAATATTTTTATTTAAAAAATGTATATATTTAAAACAGACAATAATTTGTCTTCAAATACTAAAACAGACATGTGTTCATTCTATACATGTTATACAACGCGTTTGCTGGCAATATACAACGCCATTTTATCAAGTATGACTTACTAGTTGAATGAACACAAATATAAATATATATTTCTGTTCATTCAACTAGTATGTCACACTTGATAAAGTGGTGTTGTATATTGCCAGCAAACGCGTTGTATAACATGTATAGAATGAACACATGTCTGTTTTAGTATTTGAAGACAAATTATTATCTGTTTTAACTATATGCATTTTTTAAATAAAAATATTTGATATATTTAAACCTGCTGGACTATATATACGCTCTTTTTATATACCGGTGAAAGGCTTACACTGGTATTTTTGAATATTGTGAGTATTATTCTTTATTTTTTGAAACATGTGGATCTGAGCGCTCCTTTGGTAGTACATCTAGCACAATTTTCTCTGTTTATTTCCCGGTCCATTGTTGAACCCATGTAGGACGGCGTTTTCGGACATCATGTGACAACTGGAGAAAATTAAAAGGAAAGAGACCCGAGTGGAAGTGGGCTTGAGAATGTCATCCACACGCATAATCATCCGTGTTGTGCATAAGCACTTGACAGACCAATTTTAAATGTGAGAACCCTATAATAGGGGGCTATTTCAAGAGGGGATTTTATCGCTGTTGTGTAGATATACTACTCTATGAAGCGCACATTTTTTTCTTTTGTCTGTTAATCCTTGGCATATGTATTTTTTACATATTAAGTAAAAGTATTAATTTAATTGATTGCATTATTCTAAACCTGAGAAAGGCCCTGGCTGAAACACAAGTTCCAGCGTTTTGCTATGACCCACTCTGCACAGCTTCACCACTGGGTGTAAATATACTCTACATGTTGTAATTATAATATTATATGTAAGATAGTAGAACGTCAGCAACAGGGAAAATAAATGGATAATATCACTTTCATATGTGGTGTTGATTAAAAACAAAGGAAGAAAAGAAAGAAAAATGTTAAAAAACATCATTGAGGAGTGTTTCTCCTCAAATTCAAACAAGAATTGAGCTCTAAATGCTATCTGAAATTGATAGAAAAGCCTGTTGCCTCTATAAATCAGAGGACAAAGTATGCATTATACAAACTTATAATACCATATGGAAGATTTACATAATTAAATTGCCCCTCACTTTAGTATTGATATACTTTCTTTATGTTAAAGTGGATGATACACCACGAGTATAAGGCAGTAAATCACTGATAGTGACATATACGTATATAGTTCGTTTGTAGAGCGTAGTGTCTCATAGTATATTCAAAATTTAGGAAACAGGCCATCCACACTAACTATACATTATAAACTATCACAAATACAGCTTTAGTATAGCTGCTCCTGCACAATTCAAAGCACCAATGTGTATGTGATAGTGAGTATTAGTAGCCAGCTATTGACCCTCTACATATAATCCCATGATGATTAGGGTATTAAAAAAAAAGGGGCCTAGCAACATGCTATACTTCTTAAACATATAATCCCAATCTTGTACGTTCATATAATTCACAAAACTGCTTTCAGCTAAAATAAGGCCCGGTACAAATGAGGGCATATTTGCAGAGGGGCCTAGCAACACATTACTGTGGTTTTATATAAATATATATATATATATATATATATATATATATATATATATATCCCAGCGACTGTCGGACAATTATTCCCTATTCAGTATGGTAATCAGTAGGGACCAGATAGCAACACTCTAAACAAGGCCCAGTAACCATAAGGGTACACTCTTAGAGGGACCTAGAAATATCCCATATAATAATTTGCTAAAATGTATGTAACGACGCAGTCATGCGCAGTAGAGACTGCCAGTGAGGAGGCTGATACAGAGCGGGGAGCTCCGGAGGAGCATCCAGCTCTGTATCAGCCGCGGCGCGGGCACTCTCTACTGAGCATGACTGCACTGCGACTGGCTGACAGTGGCACTGTGGCCCATGTAACGGGCTCTTCAACTCGTTTTATTATGTTCAATTGGGGCCCTTTAATTTGCCCTTTAATAATATAACATGATCAAGAATGAGGAAGCTTCTTGATAGAGTGTTTTCATATATATGCTTACTGGCACTCCACTCCTCAAAGGTCAGAGTAGTATTGAACTATAGCTCTCTAACAACCCCCAGATATAACCCATTAATCACTGTTGCATTAAACAGAAAAGGGGGGTCCATTAGTAGATTACATTATTTTCCATTTTCTGACCTAAGATGAACTCACTAAACTAATTGATAATCAGTCAGTTTATTTGTGGTAAGTCTTCAAAAGATTGCTCCTTCACATTAGTTAGCCAATAGTTCAATTCAGATTGCTAAAACTCCCAGGGGTCTCCTTCATTTTTAATAGCCTAACGTGTTTCACTGGTATGGCCGGGCTTCATCAGAGGTAAAAAACAGGCTGACAGATTACACAATAAAAGTGTATATCAAATGTATCCTTATAGCACAGTCCAAATCATTCCAGAACAGTCTAATGTTAAATTTCACCCTTTTCACTCTAATGTAAACATCTATGAAATGTGATAAAAATTGTGACATTGGCCCATATTTATAAAAAATATGTATAGTCAGTCCCGGCTCTTTAGGGGGGAGAGACAGCCATGATAGTTCTTCTTGTCAGGAGAATTGATTGTCCTGTTAATAACAGCCAATCAACTCCCTCTACTGTAAAGTTAATGCATTGCAATCCATCAGATCACAGTGGTATCTAAACTACTCTATAGTATTTACAAGGCATTCCCTGTATGTGTGCTCCTGTGTATGTGCGTGTAGCCTTGTGTACACTCATATGCATTCCAGTAATAGACTGGCTTTTATCTTCTTACCACTGGGATCTGAGTCTCAGCAGAAAAAGTGACCTTATGTGAACCTGTGTCACAAATTGAAGGTTACAGGCTGTTCATGACAGCCTGTACCCCTCATAAAAAATAAAGAGTAAATAGTTAAAAATAGTTTAATACAAAATTATTTATTTTATACATATAGTGTTTTTGCAAATGAGAGAACTAGTAGAAAAATCAGGGGCAGGACCAAGACAATACGTTTCCTTGTTTGTTTGGGTTTTTTTTGTTGCATGTTTTATATCATCTATATAAATCTAGCAGATATATATTTGTATGTGGTACCAAAAGAATGCTTATTCTATCACAAAAACTATTGTTAGCATGGTTACACTACATAATAAGCCGGTGAAATATTTAACACAAACACAGCAAGAAACATGACATTTAATGAGTTTGTTAAGGAGCAAAGTAGCCTTGATAGGTGCGGTGTTAAGGAATATTCATTTAATTATATGTCCCAGCTGGCAACAAGATATGTGACTTTAAATATGATACCTGGGATTTTAGCCACTGAAACAGTATCTAGCAATGGCCCTGATATGCAGATTAAAATACATGAATTTTTCCCACAAATTCTCTTTGAATACCTAATGCACATAAAGAAGCAGGAAAAAATCTACATGTTAATCCTTTGGATGTCAGAAATGTCTCCAGTGCATTGAAAAATCAATTTGTTGGAGACACCATTAGCATATAAAGGGTTAATATTATGATTACTAGAGTCCTTATGTTAATGGATAACCTAGAAACATGTAATTAGACCAAATTTACATTAATAATTTGCATACTATACAGGACTGCATAGCTGAAACCATATCACAGCATACAATTTGTTTTTCACAGTTTGAGAATGTGATAATAAACAGAGGAAGAGTTGCATATCCAAAATAATGCTTGGAATGAAGGGTATTCAAGTTCCATTATGCTGTTTCATACATAAGTGTTAGTAGGGGAGGCACTAATAAGATTCTGCTCTGAACTAGGCACTGGATCTGATTTCCTAGTGTTATGCATCTCTAAACCAAATTTATTAAGCCAAATATGATGACATTTTTCATCTTAAGACAGATTGTGTGAGAGTGTATTTGCATTCCTTTCCTTTGTGCCCTGGTTAGCACTATGTATTGCCTATTAGCACAAGTAATGCCAGAGATGTTTTCCTGTGCATGCTGTGTGGCAGGGGTTTGGAGATTCCTTTCTCTAAAGTCTTAAAGGGATAGTAATGTTTCATAATAAAAGAAGCTCCAATTAATCTTTATAGTATTTGGGCCATGGAGAGTATTATTTCAATACTGTCACAGTTGTAGTTCAAGAGTAATTGAATGATAAAGTATCCCCCTCCCACCCCTTTTACTGTTGTAACACTGCTCACCTCAGAGCAGCAAGACTGTCCGGATGGATCGCAGAGAGGGACAATCTTCAGTAAGCATAAGGAAAAACCTGAAAAACCTGTCAAGGGGGGCAGGGCTTTCCTTATGTTCACAGTAAGAAGACTGTCCCTTGCTGCGACCTTTACGGTCAAGAAACCAGATGCCACAACTGAGGGGAGGTGGCTTACACTAGGTAAAAGGGGCGGGAGGGGGATACTTTATCATTCAATTACTCTTGAACTACAACTCTGACAATATTGAAATAACACTCTCTATGAAGAGTAATTGAAGCTGCTGTTTTTGTGAAACATTACTATCCCTTTAAAAGCAGCACTGTGTTTTCACTGCTATGCACTAGAGCAGGGCTGTCCAAGTTCAGTCCTCAAGGGTCACCAACAGGCCAGGATGTAAAGATTTCCCTGCTGAAGCACAGGTGAGTCAGTCACAATGAATGAGGCACTGATTTACTCACCTGTGATTAATCAGGGAAATGCTTATTTCCTGGCCTGTTGGTGGCCTTGAGGATTGAACTTGGACAGCACTGCACTAGAGCAATGATTCTCAACCAGGGTGCCCAGGCACTTTTGCGTGCTGCAGATATCTTACCCATTACCTTCTATAAAGCCATTGATAAAAATGTGAATGTTGAGTTTCAGACTATAACTATGGACATTTGTACGCTACATACACTTTTTTTTGTTATACTGATTGTAAGATGGCCTAGTAGGGTCTCTGAGGAAAGAGACGGTGCATACCCAATAGTACAAACACATGAGTAGGGAGACTGCATCCCAGTGCAGAAAACCAGTAAGACTCCAGGGGGGGAGATGCACTAAGGCTCGATGTGGTATAATGTGTGTCTGGTGATGTGTAGGGAGCAGGAGCACATCGTCTTGGCAATGTAGACACATCACATAATGCACTAAGAATTAGGGATGGAAGGGGAGAGGGTAGAATCATTAGCATGCAGGTATTGTCAAACTGGTGACAATGGGGAAAAGGATGACCTCCCTTACACTTCACCAACACTTCAACAACTCTGAAGACTGAGAGCATTCTCTCTACTGCCCAACTTGTCCACTGGGGGGGTGGACAGAATCCTCTTAGACTTCATCCCCACAAACAGCACCCCTCTTTTTAATCCTTTCAGTGCCATAGGGATGTGCATTGCAAACCCGTGACAGTGAAAGGGTCTTATAAATATCATATGAGTTAACATAATAATCATAAAACTGAGGTCTATTATTAAGTGTGGCTGCATTCTCAAAATTAGTAAGATTGTTTGTTGTCCTGTTGTCTAAGCTGGTATAGGGGAAGAAGATTAAATAAAGGTTGTTTTCCACCAAAAACATATAAAGTAATTAGCATACTTGCTAGACCCGATGAATGATCTTACACATTTGTCTTCATGTAAGCTGATGATAGCTGACTCCTTTAAAGGGATAGTAATACTTCATTTTATCTTTATTTTATTTTGTAGGCATTAAAAAAAATGAAGAAAGATATAAGTCTTATCTCTCAAACCTTTATGGTTTGAGAGATATTCACAAGCAAAGTTTCCCCTCCCGCCCATTTTTTCTAGTGTAAGACATCTCTTTTCAGATGTGGAATGCAGTCCATAGACCAGACAGATAACAGCAGGGGACATTCTTCTTCCTATGAGAACAATGAAAGCCCTGCCCCCGTTGACAAGTTTTTCAGGTTTTTCCCTGATCTTAATTGAAGGTTGTCCCTCTCTGCAATCTACTGGGGCACCTCCCTTCTGCTCTGGCTGAGCAGTGTTACATAAGTAAAAAGGCAGGAGGGGGATACTTTGTCATTGAATTACTTTTGAACTACAACTCTGACAGAATTGAAATAACACTCTCCATGGCCCAAATACTATGATGATTAATTAGAGCTGCTTTTATTATGAAACATTACTATCCCTTTAAGTATCCCAGAATTATGGTTTTTGGCTTGATGGGCACCTTTCTGGATGACAATCTGACTCCAATCATAAACACGTTTCAAGAGAAGGTGACTACAACAGAACTCAGTACAACAAAAATCAGTACAACAGAACTCAGTACAACAGACCTAAGTACAACATAAATCAGTACATCAGAACTAAGTACAACAGAAATCAGTACAACAGAACTAAGTACAACAGAATCAGTACATCAGAAATAAGTGCAACAGAAATCAGTACAACAGACCTAAGTACAACAGAACTAATTACAACAGAAATCAGTATGATAAAGAGGTGATGAAGAAGATATGAGTTATCCTGTGAGAAAATGTCTTCAGTTCCCATGCTATTATGCAGAGCCTATGCACTAAGATCTCTCGCAATTGAGGCTCCATAGAATAACATAGTAAATGGATAACTGGAAAAGTTATCATCCCTTCTTCACCTTTTTATCACACCTTTGTGCATCTCCCCCCAGGTGAACTATATGTTAACTTTCTGACCACTAGAGTACATGTAAAAAAAGATTGCTTATTCGATACTGAAAATATATATATATACCAAATAGTAGATTAAAGCAGCACTCTCAGGACTTCTGAATGAATTAAATCAATTTATTGTCAACGTTTCAGCCACTTTACATGGCCTTTCTCAAGACGTCTTGAAATGTGAGTTCTTCCTTACCAATATATATATTTTATTCCGAAGAAGTACTATGTTTTATTTGCTTTTCTTTTAGGTTGCTTTCATTCTTGCTTTATTTCCTTTAAATAAATTGCATGACTTGAAATGTATAAATAGTGACTCTGATGTACTAAGTAGAATGGGAGCAAACCTGGAGCAAGCTAACTGTACCAAAGGGGAAATATTCCCAAAATTCCCATTGATTTAAAAGGGTCTTTTATTCTCTTGACCATTTCACAATGAGTTGAAGACCTCACTAGCACTCTGGTGGTTAAAAATTTCATTCACATCAATTGGATTTGTTATTTGTCCTCTGTGGTGCAGTTAGTTTGCTTCAGATCTTCTCAGTACATCCGCCCCAGCAAGTACAGTAATTATTTTTCTTTACAGGTCAGGTCTTATCTTATTATTCCTCAGTCTGATTACAGCGATGCTAGATGAGTGTAAAATAAACACAAATCTCAGAAAGAAGCAGGCTATATTAATTCCAAAAGGTGATTGAGATAGTAATGAAAAAAGTGGTGCTGGCATTTGACATTAATAATTTGCCATGAACCATTAAAATTAAACCATATCCTCTCAGCTAAATTGGAAATAATGTAATCTACAGATAATTTTAGCCCTTTGAGGGAAAAGCATTGGCTACTATTCCGTGAGTGGGTTAAATAAAAATGACTTCTATGACTTACTGGGGGAGGGGTGTATGAATACAAACCTGAGCAAAAACATTCACTGGTATTGATTATCTTGTCCTACACCTGCATACCACTGTTTTATAAAGCTATTTACACTAAAAATGATCCCCATAACTCAGCTTGAGCAAATAGGAAGGAGGTATGACAGTCTATGTGCATGGACGCCTGCAGCTATTTTTCCAGGAGGGAGGCAACTCCTTAATATGCTTGTCATACCAACCCATCCAGCCCCTACGTTTTTTAGGTGGGGCAAATGCAGATGCTCATGTCTATGTCTATTGCTTACCTCTACGCCTTTTTTATTGTCATGATTAATGAGGATAAGGAAAAGGCTGATTCTCTTAGGGCATTCCATTCACTGGTATTTGCCAAGGTGCAATCAATGGCTGAAATGCTTCAACAAATAACAAGTATACCTATACCATTATCAGTTATAAGATTAACACAAGAAGTGGTCAAGGGAAGACTTGACAACATTAAGACATAAAGCACTTGGCCATGATGGTATACACTCAAATGATCTTTGGGAACTTAGTAGTGTTAGCAAGACCACTCTTTTAAATATTTAAATACTTAGACTCCACAGGTTCAGTGCCACAACACACATAGACGTAACTAGTAGGGATGAGCGAGCACCCCGATGCTCGGGTGCTCGGGTGCTCGGACCGAGCACCCCCTGATGCTCGAGTGCTCGGCCGAGCACCCGAGCCCCATTCAAATGAATGGGAGCACTCGAGCATTAAACCAGGCACCCCCTGCTCTGATGAGCGGAGGGTGCCTGGTCAATGTCCCCCTTCATCTCCGCTATGCCCCTCTTCCACAATGTCCCCCTTCATCTCCTATGCCATAGCGGAGATGAAGGGGGACATTGTGGAAGAGGGGCATAGCGGAGATGAAGGGGGACATTGTGGAAGAGGGGCATAGAGTCTATGCCCCTCTTCCACAATGTCCCCCTTCATCTCCGCTATGCCCCTCTTCCACAATGTCCCCCTTCATCTCCTCTATGGCATAGGAGATGAAGGGGGACATTGTGGAAGAGGGGCATAGCGGAGATGAAGGGGCACATTGTGGAAGACGGGCATAGCGGAGATGAAGGGGGACATTGTGGAAGAGGGGCATAGAGTCTATGCCCCTCTTCCACAATGTCCCCCTTCATCTCCGCAATGCCCCCTTCATCTCCGCAATGCCCCCGTACCTCCATTCCCTGGTGGTCCAGCGGAGCGTCTTCGGATCTGTGCCTCTTCCGGCACAGATCCTCTTCACCCGAACATGTCGGGCGAGCACATGGCGGTACTCGTACGAGTACCGCCATGTGCCGAGCAGAGCGATGCTCGAGCCGATCCGAGCATCGGCCGAGCACGCTCGCTCAACACTAGTAACTAGAAGCCTCTGGGCCCTGGTACAAGAAGTGCCACGGACCCCCCTGACCACATTGACCCCCTCCACAATGCCCCCATCTCCTTCCTGGAGCTCCCACTCGGTCCTCTTAGTAATGCAAAGCGCTGGAAGATTATGTCATCTCCCAGTGCTCTGCATTACTAGAATGATGGTGGGAGGTTGCGGGCGCCAGGCAGAGGGGTCGCGGGGGGAGGCCAGGCCCCTGGAGTGCACGGGCCCAGTCGCAGGTGCAACCCCTCCGACCCCCATAGTTACGCCACTGACAACACAGGTACAAAGTCAATATCATGCCTTGATTTAAAGGAGCAGCAAACTTTTTAATGAAAAATATATATTGTAGGGATTTTCCTATTGAGTAAAATAAGGGTATTCCCACTGCCAAGAGATTTATATTTCCAGAGTTATTAGAGTTTAAATCCATGTTGTTTTACATTATCAGTGCCCTCTAGTGGTCAAATTCTAATTAGTTTTTCCTGTTACATTCTAATGGAGAGGTAAGTCAAGAAAGTCAGAGACATACAGTTCTCCATAGAATGTGAGAGAAACTGCCTGTCACTTCCTGTCAGTTAGATCCATCAGGAAGTAAACACAGTAAATTCACTTCCTGATTATTTCAGCTGCTATACATTTTGAATAAAACATCTGACAGCAGTGGGAGTGAATTTGTTTTATTCAGCAAGAAAAGATCTATAAAATATGTGTTTTTATAAGAAAAAGTTTACTGTTCCTTTAAGAAAGGAACAAAAACATAAAATGGGTAACATAGACCTATGAGTTTGACCTGGGTAGTTGGGAAGTTGATTGAATGGATAAAAAGGGATTATATTCAAGACACATTGTAAAAAACAACATTATTAGTTGGAGTGTATATGGTTTTATGAGGAAAATCTTGCCAAACAAATATGCTGAACTTCTATAAAGAATTATGTAGGAACCTAGATACTGGTTAAGCACTATCAGTAGTTACAAATATGTAGCATCTCTGCATTTTGAAAAAGCACTTGATATAGTGCCACACAGGAGGCTAACATATAAAATAAGGTGACTGGGTCTCAGGAATAACCCTTGTAATTTAATCAAAATGGCAAATACAATGGAGACATTTAAGAGATTAGGTACATTTCTAACAAACAAAGGGACATTCAAGGTTATAATATATGTTCATGGATTGAAGCATTGAGTTACGTAGCCCTCTGGCACTCAAAGGGTCATATAGACATACCATCTTGAAGGATTATGTCTCATTTTCTGGGATATACTGTAGCAAAGATAAAACATGATCGATTTGTATATTTTCTCAACCTAATTTACTATATAACTATGTAATAAATAAGGCAATGAACAAATGGGGTGACTTGGTGCCTTTTCCTGATCTATGAAGCAGGCATAAGGGGCTTAACAATGCACAACAGAGACCATTCACTGTAGTGCATACTTTGAAGAGCAGCTTCTGGTATTGTAGGCTACCTCCAGTGGAGCTAAGCTGATTGATTTGTACATGACAATGAGGATAATGTACTAAGAACTGAATACATTTTGGAACAAAACAAACTCACTGGGGACAAAATAAAATTCCTAAAATTCCCACTGACCTAAATGGGTCTTTCAACACCTTGATTGCTATAGAGGTCTTTAAAAATATTATTTTTATTTTAGACCCCTTTAACATGCAAGGGCTTAGAAGCTCTATTTAAATATGTAGATATGTAGGTTTGCTCTGTGTGGTATAGCTGGTATGCCCCGGAATTGTTTCAAATCTTCATAGTACATTATATTTATTAAATATGCTTGAATGGAATAAGTCACTATACACATCATGACGCAATTTATCTCTTTCCAAGGGGGAAATCTCCGTAAATTGTTAGGTTCATAACACATTTATGATAACATCCTCAGTATTTTTGTATCCATGACAACCTGCATTTTATATGTTGAACTCAGCACTGCCTTTTAGCCATAACTCACATAAATTACTACTAAAAAATAGAACAAGATAAGATAGTTTGCCTTTTCTCAGTACTTTATTTAATGTAGTATGTTGTACTATTACAATATTCAGGGCACTCAGAGGAAAATTCAGGAATCATGACAGCGTAAAATGCTTTGAACTAAGCCCTGTCAAGTGCAAGGGATTACTTCTTCTGGAAGTGTCTGTTGTCAGCATGAACTGGCTCTTGCTTTACTGTAACAAGTAGCACTAGGTCAGTTTAGTTAAGAAAGCTTACTTAAAGGGGTAGTACCCCCTAATTATACTGTAAGGCTTTTCCTAGCGATTAAAACACTGGTACTTACAAGAATTCCAGATGTTTCTTTCAAATGTTATTACAAAGATAAGAGCATTTTCTTGAGTTCAGGATGTTTTTACAGCCGGGGAGGCAGTTGTTATTACATGCAGTGAAAAGCTGAGTGTCACAGACACAGTATTCCAGTGAGATCTATGGAGATATCCAGTGAGCACCAAAATATGTGACATCAACCTAAAGTGATGAGGATACAACAATGACTATGTAATTGCTGTTGACAGCATGAACTATCCTTACACCTAAAATTATTTTTGTTCTGACCTTTTTTAGACCTTTAAGTATGATTCAAGGTACAGTTTGCGCCACCTGCTCAAACTGAACATGGGGGGAATGTACAAATTCACTAGTGCAGATGAAATGGTGTTAGACTCTACTGCCAGTGGCTGCTCTTTGGGGTATGAGCTCTTTAGTGTAGGGATGGACAAACGTTAAAGATTAAGACCACCCATTTCATTGTCAAAATCTACACACATACATAACTACATGCACTATAAACAAACTGTGAAGGGTAGGCTGTAGGATCTTTCAGAATATAGGTCTCCCCACCAGTCTTGTTAGACCCATCTAGGGAGTCGTCTGCACAGTTCGTTCACCCTTACTATAGTGAATGCAAGTGGAAATCTCTGCCATCATTATAACATTAATGACAGCAAGGCCCATAGCATGAGCAAGGAAATGGTATACACTCACACTACTCCCTCTGCTTCTTGTTTAATACATAGTGTTAAGCAAGGTGTAGAAAGGACAGACTACACCATTGTCCTCCCCCTGATGCAAGCATAGTTAAGGGGAAGAATTATGGTGTACGTATCTTAATAAGTTGATGTTAGGCAGGTATAGAGTCCGACGGTTAATTCCAGATTGTGATTTAGCTTGGAAATGGCATTGTACTTTAGCCCCAGTGTATTTTACTTATTCTGATAAATTTTACTACTATTAACTATACTATGGTAAAAGGCATAATTAATTAACCCTTTCAGTGACAGAAAGGTATTCAATGCATTGCCACTCGATGCTTTGAATACCTTTCTGGTACTCAAAGGGTTAAGCAGGAAGAGTATCAGATATGCTGGTTTTAGATGTGAGCATTAAAGCAGAACTAACACCAATTAATAACCCCTCTCTTTTACATTACTATGGCAAAAAGTCCTACTGGCAATTTTTCTTGCTCTTTGATTCAAGAGATAATTGCTTCAATCTATTTGGGAGGTCATGTCCATGGAGGAGGGTTTTACATTCTGTAGCAGGACCACAAAATCTGCTCATCGCACATAGAAATCTTAACCCTTTAAAAATCAGTGAAGTGTGCTTTGCAATATATTGCATGCCCTTCTGTCCTTAACCCTTTGAATGCCAGAGGGGAATGAAATGCATTGTTTTGCAATGCGTTGCGTACCCCTCTGGCACTCAAAGGGTTAAGTAGGCTCAGGCACACCACTTTCAGCAGCTGTCACGTTTGCCACCACTGACATATTGAAGATATTATCTCATGAACAATGTATGTGCAAGGCATGTGTCTGCATCCATGGATTTCTATGGATCCACCAGTCCAAAGCTGGAGGGTGAAAAACATCTATATGTAGACAGCTTAAAGATGATCTTCATACATTATACTGACACATAAAATGTGCTACTTATATATAGTAGCTAGAAACCACATGGAGATTATTAACACTGCCTTCACACAGACATCTTCTGTAGGCAGACACTTTTCCAGGATCATTTGTACCATTAGGGGGAAATATACAAATATTCAAATTTCTGTTGATTTAAATTGAATGCTAGGTGGGTCTCTAACACATTGCTTCACATTTCTGGTGCAAGCCATCTGTACCAAAGGGGACAAATATAACTTATCCCCATTAATTTAAAGCAGAATTACCACCCTGCCTAAAGTTGCCCCCAAAGAATTACCCATCTGGTGACTAGCTGCTCAGTAGTACTAGTCGACAGAATTATTACCTCGTTATAGAGAATTCTTACTGCTTCCGGGACTGACAGCAAGGAAACAGTGCAGACATCTATGCATTTTGACATCTGAGCGCCAGGCAGAGGAGAGACACAGAGGTAGTACTTCCTCTTTCATTCACAATGCTGGTACATGTGATCGCTGCTGCAGCAATCACATGATCTGACACTAGTGAAAGTGGCTGAGACTGAACGCTCCAGTACCAGAGAGCTCAGTCTCAGCCTGGAATTAATGACAGCAGCGTGCATGGAGTCGCGCTGCTATCATGTAACCCATGACGGTCCAGGACTGTCTTGGGTCCATAAGGCAAAACAACCTATGACGGTCCTGGACCGTCATGGGTCGTTAAGCGGTTAAAGAGATAGTAATGTTTACATTTAAGTTTATTTAATATTGTAGGCATTAAAAAATAACTACAATGATGTAAGTCTTATTTCTGAAACTTTTTATTGATATGCATGGCAAAATTAGCCCATTAGCATTGGCAGTAGCTTATAGAGAAAATATAAAATATTTTTTATAATATGGGTTAATGAACGCTTTAAGGATTAGAGGGGTTCCCATTGCATGCCATGTTTGCCCTGAAAGAGTTAATAAAATTGCAAATAATCTCCTCAATGCATTGAAGACGTCTATAGGAAATCAGCAACACTGTATTTTATGGTTATGAAGCTGCACTTTTCTGTATTGTAAGAGAATACCAAGCCAATTTCTTGAATTGTACTGAGTGTGCACTGGACAGAACATCTCAATTACTGTGCCCAAGTAAAGAGAGGTGTGCAAAGCATTGAGTGCTTGAGGATTTAATTAATGGGCAAAAAATGAACACACCTGTCAAAGGAGTTGGATAACCTGCAGCCTTTTATGTATTAGGGGAATGGAATTAAGGAATCTGGCATATAGGATTTTAACATGAACCTTGAGCTAAAAACCTTCGTAGCTTTATTAATATTTATATGTGACACACATAATGCAAGCCAAGCAGAGCTGGATTAGAACTCCACAGGGCCCTAGGCAGTTTAACCCAGAGGTGTCCAATCCACCGCCCATGGGCTTAATGTTTTTTGCAGTGCGTTGGATGTCCCCTGGCACTCAAAGGGTTAAAAAAATATATATATTTTGCTATCCTAATAAATGTAACTAAGACCATACCATACAGCCCTGTACTTAAATAGATAAACAGGCCTGCTCAGATAAGGAAATCCCCATTAATATCCATATCCAACAACTGGGGGGGGGATTCACTAAGAGGTGATAAAGTGGAGATGACTTCTCCAGTTTATCACTTCTCCTGTGTTATTCTATACACTCTATGCACAAAGATTGCCAAAGTCTTAGTGCATAGGCTCTATAGAAAAGCACAGGAACTGGAGAAGTGATATCACTGATATCTCTGGAGAAGTCATCTCCACTTTATCACCTGCTTATTACCACTTAGTGAAATTCCACCCAGAAGTTAAAATTAATTTATTAGAGATCTTGTACATAAATCAAACAGTGTGATCAGATGGGAAAAATGGATTATACTGCATACATCAGTTAGTGAGTAATGTTTAAAGATTGACAGTGCAAACAGGAATAAAATACAAAATAATAAATACAAATGTACTCTTCAATAAAGGGATACAATACACCAAACTTTAGTTGAGGCACTGAAAAACATGTTTGATGTTTTCAATTGGCAGTTTATTAACTATTAACTTATTATTATAAGTATATTGCATTTAGCAACTTATAATGCTTGCATTTTCTTAGAGGAAATATTTCATTAATATTTTGCACAGAGCTTTTGAATGCCTAATGCTCAATATGTGATTAAGTCTCTTTTTATGTTGTTCATGTCTAGTGCTAAAGAAATGGTTTTTGGCCTGTTTTTATCCTATCGTGTATTGCACAAGTGTGCAGGTGGTGTTCTATGTTAGAATTTATGCCCATTATAATTATAACCATGCACTGAATCAGAGAAAAGGTGTGATAAAGCGTACTGATAAGATAGTTTATATAAGTTGACAGGTATGACAGATTCTTAGAACAGAGACAGAGAGAGAGATACTATCTCTGTGCAAGACTAATGGTATGATATACTTTTATTATTGCAAGAATATAATTATACTTTGCTAGTCATCCTGGATTTACCAGTAATATAAATTGTTTCTAATCAAACTTTTTTATATGTACAATGTATAGTTTATACATGATAAAGATATATATATAACTGGTTAAGTATATTTGAAATTCTCACCTTTTCTTTATTGCATGCACAGTATTCTAAAAGAATTGTGAGACCACTCTACATATATAATATCAGGGTAAGGAGAACTTGTACCAAGAGTAGGGAATAATGTCCCCCTCAGTCTTTATATAGGAAGAAAGGTATCCATTACAGTATTTAAATGAATCACTTCACAACCACCATCCAACATCTGCAATATTAAGTATATAATTTAACTCTTTGAAAATTAATAGCATAGCAGCAGGCTTACAGAAAGAAAATCCTTCAAAATACTTTTTGCAAGCATACTGAAAATCAAACTTTCAAAATATCCCAGCAAGGATAGTCCTGAAATTTGATTGCAGGCTTCCCACAAGGTCAGCCCTGAAAAACAATTTGCAGGCTTTACATTTGCAAAAATCAAGAAGACAGATTTATAAAAAACTTTCACAGTACGTTTTAAGGAACCGTCCTTAAGTAATAGCAACTGTAGGTAACACTTATCTATGGCATAGAGGAGATGAAGGGGGACATTGTGGAAGAGGGGCATAGCGGAGATGAAGGGGGACATTGTGGAAGAGGGGCATAGCGGAGATGAAGGGGGACATTGTGGAAGAGGGGCATAGCAGAGATGAAGGGGGACATTGCGGAGATGAAGGGGGACATTGCGGAGATGAAGGGGGCATTCAGAGATGAAGGGGGCATAGCGGAGATGAAGGGGGGCATTGACCAGGCACCCTCCCCTCATCAGAGCAGGGGGTGCCTGGTGAAATGCTCGTGTCGCCCCATGCTTTTCAATGGGGCTCGGGTGCTCGGCCGAGCACTCGAGCCTCAGGGGGTGCTCGGTCAGAGCACCCGAGCACCCGAGCATCGGGGTGCTCGCTCAACACTAGCAACAACACTATCTCTCTCTTTGTCTCTTTCCACAACCACTCTACTACCAACTAAATCCCCGCAGCACTGTGATAAGTTCTGGGTTTCAGTGTAGATTCTTATGGTAATAGAAAGCATAAATGGAACTTGCCAAGTTCTTATGGTGGCAGAGAATAGGGGTGGGCAAAAGATCCTGTTGTGTTCCCATGAAAAAAATCTATGAAAACCAAGTAGTTTTCCTCATTTTCATGGGAAAATCCACATTAAATAGACCCCTTAAAATTTTCTACTTTTTTGCCAACTGCCAAAATGTTTTCTCAATTTTTTTCAAGTGCTAAAAGTTCCTGCCCATTTACTTACATGTAATTCCAAAAACGTAACAGTTCTCCAGTAAGTGAAACGCAACACAAACAGCTAGAGAGAGAGAGAGGGTGCTAGGCAGAGGCTCATACTGTTGGCTAACAGCATGAGCAGCCATCTGACAAAAAAAGAGTAGCTGGAAGGACCGAGATGTGTCCAATGAGTCAGAGGAGGAAGTGACCATAACCAGCATAGAAGAGTCTGGGAGCCCTGTAGATCTTCCTGTTAAGGTGGAAGGGGATGTGAGGTGGAGCAGACAGACGAGTGGTCAAGGGGGCCCACAACATCCCCCTGACTCTGTGATTCCCCTTCCCCCATAGCCAACCAGTGAGACTCTCACAGACCAGCAGTAGCAGCAAGGAGGGACTGGTGGTGATGAGTGTGATGGTGGAGCAGATGGGGTGGAAGAGACATTAAAGTCCTTTTTAGCAGAAAGTGAGAAGGAATGGAAGACAGATGTGCAAATGGGGAAGGGCATCACCACCACTACCAGCAATGAGATTGTGTAATTTGCAGAGTTTGTTCCTCTCTTAAAGAGCATAAAGAGGTGAGGCAGAAATCAAAGAGAAAGAAGAATATAGACACCTAGTCAGAGACTGGAAGTTTGATATTGTGTGAAACACCTGACTTGCCATCACTTTCTTCCACTAGGGTCCATAGAAACATATTCTGGTGACACACCTCTGTCATTGTTACCTCACCCAACAGGTGATAGCGATTCTGTGGATGCGAGGATGTGGCAATTCGTGTCCATCCATTGCACATTATGTGGTCACTGACCACAAATGGCAATGTGGTGGAGACTAATCGCAGGCATGGAATCAACAAACATTTGAGGAGATTCCATCCAGCAGAATACTCAAAGCTGGTGACAAGAAGGATGCACCATTATTATTAAGACAGCAATTTGTCACAGGTCCCTTGTGGAGTGGACAAGGGGCATAGCAACAGCAGCAGTGCTTGGTTTATGAGGGGATGATTTCACATTTTGGATGTAGACCTAAACATCAAGGTGTTTGCTTCCAGCGGCTGTTTAATGTGAGTGCAGATGTGTCAATTGTTCCCAGTCCTTCCCCTATTTCCCACAAACACTGTGCACATGAATTTGCTGCTGAAAGGCACAGTTCCTTCCTGCTGTCAAAGAAAAAATGAGTATTCCATCACACCAATGATTTTGAAGGAGGGGCAGGAGGAAAATCATTATTGATAGTAATATAGTAAGCCGCACCAGTCGTTGCTTAAATATACAAAATCACTCATCGATGTGTCCACTGCCTTGGTGCAAGGAAAAAACGATGTGCTGAAAAATCCACATTGTGAACCATGGTTTAAAGAGGAAATCCGCTGCACTCAAGAGTTTCCTAAAATCACTTCCTTTATTTAAACAATGAATACCGAGGAACACAGTCTCACGCGTTTCACACGTATATTGCTTACTCTATGAGTGCAGCGGATTTCCTCTTTAAACCAGGGAGAATCATTATTGGCCAACTTCTTTTCTCCACATATACTTGAAGTGGTGGGAGCTAGTTGTGGTACTGCTACTGCCTCCGGTGCATCACTGGAGCTAGTGGCAAGTGGAACCATGATCATCATCACCTATATCACCGCTGCTTGGAACTGCCTAATTCCACTGCTGCTATAACAACACAGCAGCAACAACAAAATCAGTTGCAAATGCCACAGTTACAACGTGGTATTTGCCAATGGCCAGTGGCCATCATAACATGACTTGCTGGCACTAGGCCAGTAGGGCATTATTTTTTCTCAGGGCTTGTTCTTTATATAAACCAGAGGCCTACAAAAACAATTGGGGGACTTGTTTCTAACAAGCCTATGTTCTACAAAATCCCTGATTCCTCAGGGCTCGTGCCTCTAACAATCCAGAGTCCAAAAAAGCATCACTGATTCCTCAGGTCTTGTTCCTCTAACAAATCTGAGTTCAAAAAAATCACTGATTCCTGAGGGCTTTTGCCTCTAACAAAAGTCTGACAAAATAAATGTTTCCTCAGAGCTTGGGCCTAACAAGTCTAAGTCCTACAAATCAAAGTTTCATCAGAGCTTATAACAAACAAGTGTAAGTCCTACAAATCAATGTTTCCTCTAGGCTTGGGCCTAACACAAGTGTAAGTCCTGCATATCATGTTTTTTCAGGGCTTGGGTCTTTAACAAAAAGTGTAAGTCTGCAAATCATCCACTACAAAATACTCTATCCTATCAAGTATCAGTCTACCCCAGTCACAGCTTACGTCAGGGGGTCTCTCTCACTTTATGTAGCAATTTTCTTTTCTTTTTTTATTATTTATTTTGTATTAACTGTCCCCCCCTAATCCCATTCGACAACCCCCCCCAATAAAAATCCCTGTTCAACTGATTCTTCACCAGACTCCTCCAACACAGCCACCCTCAGACCCCTTTTATACCATGCCTGTGGGAAATAAACTGTGCTATGTGTTGTGTGTAAGTTCAGTCTTCCCATTGATACAAATGCAATGAGATAGGCAAAAGCAGCAGAAAAATGCACTTTATACAGGAGATTTTCCACTAGACAAGAAGTACCATTTTAGTTTGTTGCAAAAATGTCTACCCATCCCTTGTAGAGAAAAGGTGGCTATTTTAATAGGTTTTCTATTGACTGGAATTGCCACAAAAACTATGTGGTTTTATTTTCATTCAAATCCCTTCAAAATGAAAACAGAACTTTTTACATATCTACAGAAATAACTACCTGTATCAGAACTCACATACAGGTACATTCACATAGAGTAAATATAAGGGAGGGCTGTTTTTTTTTTTTTTTTTTAGAACTAGCATGTGTGATCATTTACTTTGAATTTTACATCATTATTTTATTAAATAGACGTGTGAATGGCTGGTGTACTAAGAGCATATCTGGGCATACCAACTATAACATAAATGAAAAAATATATTCCCCAAATCCCAAGGGATTTAAAACGATAATAATGATTAGTCATAATTCTACTTTAAGGTAAACTATTTTAGAGAGTGACTGACACATTCTGTAAAACAGTTTTATTTGACTGTAATCTTTATTTAAAATCCCCTTCTCCTATCTTTCACTTATATCAGCTCCTGTAGTCACTGTGCTGTGGTATGTTCTGGTATGCTAATCATCGTTGAGACCAAGGGTAATATTGCACTTGTCTGAATATTTTTGCTGAATCCTAATATTAACTACAACAAACTTTTTTATAATTAAAATGGGAATTTTAATTTGTCCCCAATGGCACTGTTGGCTTTCCCCATAATTGCTGCAGATCTTCTTAGTATATCAGCCTCTAAATGACAAAATGGGATTGTCTGCATTGCAGCAGAAACATTTTCTGTCAGTTAGTCAAAAAGCTTTACACACTGGGATTACCTTAAGAGTTTAAAAATCATGATAATATTTAGTCATATGATATTTTTTATGAACAATCTACACATTAAACAGATGAAATGTAGATTAAACTGAATTTTCCCCATCTAGGACAGTACATCTATTTCTTCTTTAGCATAAGTAATATGTTTGTCCGAAAGCATTTGATAAATTATATATTCACCATCACAAGATGCATTATAGGTTGGGAGTCAAAGCTAATCTTCAGTGCCACCATTTATATATACTGATATATTTTCTAGTTGTATAATTAAGGAAAATAATTAGAATTTAATAATTCATATTTAGATGTCATTCACTGTGACAGCACAATTTGGTATTAATATAAAAAACCCTGTAAAATAATTTTAGCTGAAAGAAAAATGAACAAGAGATACAGAGGTTAATGTACCAAGTATAAATGTAGTAATTTTGAGGCAAACCAACTGAACCATAGGGAACAAATAATAATTTGCAATATTCCCAGTGGTTTCAATAGATCATTTAAGCACTGAATACTGAATAGGCCTCCATTACTTTCTAAACAATGTGTTGGGGACCTCTGTAGAATTCAAAGGCTTAAACATCAATAGGACTGTTTCTATGCCACCTATGGTGCAGCTGGACTATACCAAATATTCTTCAGTTCTTCTTAGTAAATCAGACTCTGAAGGGCAAGCATTATTAGACATTTTGATACTTTGAAAATTGTCAATCTTTGTTAGGAAATGCTCTTAATTCAATCAAGTACCTCATGTGACCACTGTCTTAATCTATGGACCTAATGTATTTATGAAAATATCTGAAAACTCACAATAAAGACAGAATGAAATCGAATAACAAACCTCTCTAACATTCAAGGCCTCGAAATCCCATCTAAAAGGGCAATGCCTCCAAGATCAGAAAAAGTACATTTTCTTAATAAATATAGCACTGGGAAGCTTATCGTTACTTACAAATTAACATATTTTGTCTGATATTTTTACCATTCCCTGAATTGGTCTAGGGCCTCTAAATTCAATTGGTTTTCTACTGATTTTATCTTTTTGATCTCCAAGTGTAAGCACACTGAAGCAAATTTGAAATTAATTGGGAGAACATAACACAATATTGGAGTAGCTGATATCTCCATAATAAAATGTTGCCATAAATCCACAAGAAGCTTGCTAAACTGTTCTTAAATCTGTGCAATGAGGACAAAAATAAAGATAAAGGTAACATTTATTTTCACTCTTTATAATGTAATTCTATCTAAATTTTGTCCCAGAAGTTACTGGACCTTTAATTCAATTAATATATAATTTTTTTACCCATGGTTCCAGTGATATGTTCAAAAATTGCACCATGTTTATCTTAGGGCATATGTCACAGGCCATCATGTCAAGTCCTCAGGGAAATGTGCAAATTGACCTAAATGCTAGAGTAAGCTTTTTTGTGAGCTGCAACTGCCTAATGCCTATGACCAAAACTAGTTGTATGGAAAATAGCTTCTCACTTGTACCAAGGCAGTGATGTATTTAGGTCTAGGTGTACAGCAGCAGACTGGAAGAGGCAGCAGATTGGTAGCTGTGCTTCTCTGTGCCTATATCTGTTTTCTATAGAAAATGTATTATTTAAAAAATGTGCAACTGCAACTCAGAGCTCATAGCCTCCAAATAGGCACATCTTTTTCAAAGTGAAAACACTCTCTTCTAGCTTCTTGGATGCTAGTTATTTTTTAGTTTTATGAACTTATTTGTAGGTCCTTCTTAGGATGAAAAAATGTAGTTGAATTGTGAGGTCAAGAATCAAGGCTGAAGCAGGACCAGTCCCACAGCTGCACAGCCATTTTAGTCCCCGGGCATTATATGGTGACTGAAAACCAGTGGAAGTTTTCTAACTAGAGGGGATGAGGTGGGAAGGCTTATAAACCAAGGTGAGGTTGGTGCTAAATGGACCTCTGGACAAGTTTCCATACCCAGCTCCTCTAATCAACCTTCCAAGGCCCCCCAAAATAAGTTTTTCAGCAGGACCCATTTGACAGCCAGTGGTTGTCCAGCCCCAGGTCAGAAGCAGATGTAGGCCTGTTGATCTATAGCTCCAAGTTGTTGTCAAAATCTATGGCCCCTAGGCTATGCCAAGGCATCAATACATCACTTCCTAGGAGCCACTTTTGCAGTGTGTTTACTGCACTAGCTGGTTCTGGAGTCCACAGTATTTCTGGGAACATGTGTCTGGATCCCTGACTCAGCATTTTTCAGCTGATGCTCACAGTGAGTGAAGTTGTTTTCTTTTTTGGGGAGATGTATTCTCATTCTTGAATAGCAAGCATTTTAGCAGGGCTTAAGAAGCTTTTAAGCAACACCATGCTTCTTTAATCTCTGCCTTAGGGCATCATTTATGTTGTAATGTTAACTATACGGTTTCAAAATCTGATCTTTTTTATATAAAAGCGGAAAATATTGGATTTAGGGATTAAACTTTATCTTTAAACTTCATTTTGGAGATTAAATAGGCTTTTCAGAATATACTATTCAATGTTTCAGGTATTTTAGACCTATTGTTTATTATTATACACATTTTTTCTTTATAGGTAATCCTATGTGGCACCCACTAGCACTGCAGCACAGCAACTGACCTACATTTCCCAGGATGCAATGCATTCACTGAATATGTTTCAGAAAAATCCTCAATATCAAGACTGTATTTAAGCAAACTGATCTGAACATAAATATATATATAGAATACTAAGTCTTTAAAGCGGAACTATCACCAAAAATAAAAATTGTCCAATGGGTTTTAACCTTTAAAACAACATGAATGCTATGTGTCTTTTTTTTTTTTTACAAATAACCTAGTATCAGAGATATTTACCCATCAACATTGGGCACTTCCGCTTTCTTTGGGACCCTGTATGTCCTGCATGATGTCTGAGGACTTCCCAGCTGCCCCAGGGAGCGCGATCATGTTCCCCTTCGTAGCTGTCTTTTTGTAGGCTAACGTTACAGCAAATTCCGTTTACAATGCTACTGAGGTTGCAGTCTTCAGAAGGTACAGTATCCTGTAGAATGTGGAAGTGCCCAATGTAGACAAGTAAATATCTCTGCTACTAGGGGATTTGTAAAAAAAAAAGACACACAGCTTTAATGTTGTTTTAAAGGTTAAAACCCAGGGGGAGTGGCCAGGCAGCCATACTGATCGGACAAGTTTTTTCAGCTACTCAACTCTAAATCCGCCGCCATCCACTCAACAGAAGCAATATTTGCCAGGCTTCTACATGGATTTCTGCCCTGCGGATCTGGGGATACCACTCTTTGTTGGCTCAGCACATTTTCACACTGCTCGAGGCCTAGGCTGCATAGCCGCAGCCATGCATACTATTCTGGCCACGTGGGACACCATGGAAGCGAAATGATCACTTCTCTGCTCCCTGTTGCTTTGTTTGAGTGAGCAGGGTCTTGGAGACGGGGCTGTTGTGTGCTGGGCCTCCTTGGCCCATCTGGGAGACAACAATGGATGGCACTGGGGTGATTCAGCCCTACAGACACTTTGGACACCCAGAATTGGCTGCTCATCTTGCTCCTATCTCTAAGGCCCCTGGAACATTACTTTCTGGTGCTGTACTACTACAAAGAGTTCACTTACTCACATTCCTGGAACATCTTTAGTGAGTAGCCCAGCCAGGGGCTTAAACTGGTGAAACCAATCTGCTATTTATGGCCTTCTGGCTCTGGCCTGCCCTCTTCTATTGTCCCTTCCCATCTTATAGCACCCTCCTGTTTATTTTTTTTTTCTTTCCCTGGTGCACCTTTCCCCCCTTCCATTAGGCCTTCATATACTTCCAGGAGACTCCTGGGGTATCTCAGCGATCCAGGTATCACAGGATATACATTGGGTCCTGGGGCCATGCTTTTTTTTAACCACCTACATGAATACTAAGGTTACCATTTTGAATTACCGCCCTGTTTGCTATTTTTCCCCTATGTGTGTTCCCCTGCCTCTCCAGTGTACATTTGGAGCCTCTACAATCCCTTTGGAGAAAGAGGGGGGTCCGGGGTACTGGGCAGACTATGACCTTCTATAAAGACCACATCACTGCCCCTGCTGACATGGCTTGCTCTAACAATGTCTGAACCCTAAGTTCTGGTGGTCTTGTCTACTAATTATCTACCAATCCCGGCCTTGACTCCTCAAACCTACACTTTGATTCTTTGACTCCTGCCTGAGTTGGAAGTTGAACTCGTCATGGTTAAAAAATCTGCAGACTATAGAAAGAAATTAAGTACATTTGCTAAGAAGACTATGGTGGATGAGGAAATGGAGGCTTTGCTGGAAGCACCTTCTACCTCTGCATCTCCTGTACACTCCTCTGCCTCTGAAGAGACATCCATTTAACAGTTTGCGGAAATAATGGCAGCAATAGCTAAATGTCAAGCGGTCTTAACCAATAAAATTGTTGATGTACAATAACGGGTGTCTACTGTAGAGGATACCCCTTACTCCAGTTGCCACAGCGGTTGATGATCTAAAGAACCAGGTTAGATCACTGCAATCAAAAGTCGATGATCTAGAGAATAGATCAGAGCATAATAATGTCCGTGTGGTTGGCCTACCTGAAGGCAGTGAGGGAAATGATCCTGAACAATATATGGAAGCATGGATAAAGAAACATGTTGGCACTACAGACCTTTCCTCATCATTCACTATTGAAAGAGCTCATTGTATTCCAACTGGTGCACGACCACCAGGGACCCCTCTGCGTCAATTAATCCTTAAGCTTCTCAACTATAGAGATTGAGGTGCACTTATCCATATATCCAGGTTGAAGGGTGAGGTGCTCTTTGAGAATCACAGAATTTCCTTTAATCCTGATTTCTCGGCTGAGGTTCAGTGCCAATGACGTAAATTTGTGGAGGTCAAGCGCAAGCTTCGAAAACGGAATATCACATATTCTATGTTATTTCCTGCTAGGCTTCGAGTAGTTCATAATGGAAATACAGTGTTTTTTACATCAGAGTCAGAGGCTCAGGAGTGGCTTGATACACACTGCCTTCCTGGCGCCATCGGCATCTCCACTTTTCTACCTGCTGCAGTTACAACTCTAATCCCTTTGAATGGATAGACTGAGCCTTGATCCCATGTGAATTGCTTCCTTCTGGCTATGGCTACGGTGCTCTCTCAGCTTACTATGTGACTGTTATACTCTCCCCTGATATGCCTGTGGGGCCACATCATGAATGGCGAGTGAATGACTTTGTTCACAACCTGTAAACTTACCACCTACGGCCTTCCCCTCCTTTCGGATGTGGCAACTTATGGCTTCTTTTGAGCACTTGAGAGGGGCAACTTTTATGTCTCTGAAGTACAGGAGGGTTGTTTTTCTCTCATTTCTCTCTGCCTCCCCTTTTTTCCCCTCCATACACTCAATATTGTGCATTGCTTGTGAATAAATATGTTTCTACTTAGGTTCTCATTGCATCAAGATTTATTTGGAGGGTGGGAGCTGATGCGACCAGGTGCTGGCTTTGTGAGAGATGCATGACTGTGTTCCTTGCAGGGAGCAGTGCTGGGAGGTCCTGGGTTCCGCCTGAGGTGGGGGCCATCTTGGGCTGCCTCTTCTGGGTGGGGCCTGGGGGCGCCTGGTCGCGTCCCTCCATATGCATGGCTTTAGTGGCCTGCTCTTTATTGAACGTAAGTTTCAGGATGATGGGGGTACTGTAATCTTTTTTTTTTTTTGTCATGCCAAGTTAGATATAATGTTCCTTGGGATATGGTGTGTGATAAGTATAAAGATGGGATACACATCAGACTGTTTGATAATTATGTTTTTTTGTGGAATTGGGGGGAAGGGGAGGAAGGGATGGAACGTCCCTTGACAGTGGTCAGGGGTCTATCTGGGGTTTCTGGTCAACAGACCTTGGATAAGGGTATGTTTGGGTTAAAGATCTCTGTCAGGTTGGGGATGATAGAGGTAGTGTGGGGTACTATGTTTGGAGAATGTTATGCTCTCTCTATCTCTCTCCGCAGCTGGGGTCTTCACGGGCTGGGACCTACAGGAAAATGGAAACAGTAATTGTACCCTTGTTATGTCATGGCTGGAGGTTTGTGTAAATTCCTTACATGGAATGTAAGGGGTCTGAATGATAATGTCAAGAGATCTTTGATCATGAATCATATTAAGAAGCAGACACCAGATGTAGTCATGCTCCAGGAGACTCACATGTTGGGGGGGTAAGATCCTATCTCTCAGGTGACCATGGCTACCACTCCACACACATGTCATATGCTAGAGGGGTTTCTTTGTTGGTGGCCAAAAGAACGGCGTTTGAATTTATAGACCTAAAAACAGACTCTAAGTGTAGATTTGTGTTACTTACCTGTAAACTTTATGGAGCCCTGTTTGTCTTGCTTTGTGTATACATACCACCTCCTTTTGATGCCACAGTACTTTGAGAAGCTCTGACTTATGTTTCTGATAAGACCAATCATAACATTATCTGTATGGGAGATTTTAATATGGTCATGGATGAGAATCTTGATAGACTGGGGGCGACAACTAGGGACAACCAAACACCTCTATGGCAATTTAGAGCATTAATTAAGGACATGCTTTTAGTGGACTCTTGATGATTACTACACCCGGGGTGAGAGAGGTTTTTCCTGTCATTCTACTACATACGAGGAACTATCTAGACTGGATTATGCATTTGTCTCCAAATCTGTTTGGGCTATTACCAAGGAATGTAGGTTTCTTCCTAGGGTAGCACTGGATAATTCTCTCTTGGTATTAACTTGCTCAATAAGAAACCACTTAAGCCCTAGGGAGTGGAGGCTTAGCCCCTTCTGGCTGTCCATTGGTCAAATATCCACCACGCACAGAACTGCTTTGAGAATGTACTTTGATTTGAATAGGGGCTCGGAGTCCCAGGGGGTAGTTTGGGATGCGGTTAAGGCAATGGCAAGGGGGTCATTTATAGCAGACATATCTTTACACAGAAAAATGGGGAGAAAGGACATTCAGAGACTGGAAGGTGAGGCGGAACAGGCTGAAAAGCAATATGTATTATAGAGTCATATGCTAGGTTCGCATCAGCCTCATCTAATGCCGATCATATCTTCTTATGAAGCATAATTTGTTCTAAAAACGGCGATAAAGCTGGCAAACTGATGGCCTTACTAGTTAGGAGCAAAAGGAGTTCCTCACACGTCTCTGCAATATTCGATAACCAGGGTGGTCTTATACTAAATCCTACTGGCATATTGGATCAGTTTGTTGCCTTTTATAAAAACCTATACCAATCTAAAACTGACTGGTCAGATACCCAAATTGATGAATAACTTGCACAGTGTGATTTACTTATGCTGTTCTTGGAGGACAGACGGATGTTAGACTCCCCTATTCTTTTGTGGGAGGTGGTAGAGGCCATTCAAACTTTGCCAGCTGGCAAGGATCCGGGCAGGGATGGTCTCCTGGCTGAATGGTATCAGTCTTTTGCTGATATTCTTGGACCGCACCTGCTCAATACTTTTTGTGACGCACTCGATACGGGGCATCTATAGTTATTTTACCTAAACCAGGCAAAGATCAGAGTTATTGTGAATCGTATCGGCCTATTTCACTTCTATCGACTGACGTCAAGATCTTGGCTAAAATGCTGGCCATGCGGTTGAACACAGTGGCACATGAAGATCAGGCGGAATTCATCCCGGGCAAGTCTACCTCCCACAACTTAAAACGCCTGTATACTCACTTGCAAACTGCACACTCTAATTCTGGCAACAGGATATTGGCGTCCCTAGACGCCTCCAAAGCCTTAGATTCTGTGGAATGGAACTTCCTTTGGGGAGTACTTCGAAGGTTTGGATTTGGTTCTACTTTTATCGCTTGGATACGGCTCCTTTATGCCTCCCCCAGAACAAGGGTACTGATTAGTGTTGAGCGAGCACCCCGATGCTCGGGTGCTCGGGTGCTCTGACCGAGCACCGCCGGAGGCTCGAGTGCTCGGCCGAGCACCCGAGCCCCATTGACTTCAATGGGGCGACACGAGCATTACACCAGGCACCCCCTGCTCTGATGAGGGGAGGGTGCCTGGTCAATGCCCCCCTTCATCTCCGCTATGCCCCCTTCATCTCTGTATGCCCCCTTCATCTCCGCAATGTCCCCCTTCATCTCCGCAATGTCCCCCTTCATCTCCGCTATGCCCCTCTTCCACAATGTCCCCCTTCATCTCCGCTATGCCCCTCTTCCACAATGTCCCCCTTCATCTCCGCTATGCCCCTCTTCCACAATGTCCCCCTTCATCTCCTCTATGGCATAGAGGAGATGAAGGGGGACATTGTGGAAGAGGGGCATAGCGGAGATGAAGGGGTTAATTGTGGAAGAGGGGCATAGCGGAGATGAAGGGGGACATTGTGGAAGAGGGGCATAGCGGAGATGAAGGGGGACATTGTGGAAGAGGGGCATAGAGTCTATGCCCCTCTTCCACAATGTCCCCCTTCATCTCCGCAATGCCCCCTTCATCTCCGCAATGCCCCCGTACCTCCAGTCCCTGGTGGTCCAGCGGAGCGTCTTCTGATCTGTGCCTCTTCCGGCACAGATCCCCGCCACCCGAACATGGCGGGAGAGCACATGGCGGTACTCGACGAGTACCGCCATGTGCCGAGCAGAGCGATGCTCGAGCCGATCCGAGCATCGGCCGAGCACGCTCGCTCAACACTAGTTCTGATGGGGGCGTTTGGTTTTGAAGGACTTTTCTTTGCACAGGGGCACAAGGCAGGGATGTCCTTTTCTCCGGGCCTCTTTGCCCTGGCAATTGAGCCCCTGGCTTTGTTAATTAGGCTAAACAGGGACATTCGGGGGCTGGTTGTGGGTCAGAGAGAGGAAAAGATAGCCCTGTATGCTGACGATATTATGCAATTTCTGGGTGATTCTCATAGTTTTCTCTCTGCAGCATTACGATTAATAGACCTATTCGGATCCTAATCGGGCTTACAAATCAACTGGGGTAAATCTTCTTTGCTCCCTATTAACATGCTAACGGAGGAGACAAATGTGGAAGATACTCAGATGCAGCGTGTGGAGACGTGTGAATACTTGGGGATGCGGGTTGGGGCTTCACCTCAGGCGTTTCTGGAACACAACTTGCTCCCTGTTCTAGATTCCTTTAGAGATAAAACATTAGGTTGGATAAACCTCCCTTTAAATTTAATTGGACAATCTAATCCAGTGAAAATGATTTTCCTACCCAAGTTTTTATATGTTTTCCAAAATTCTCCAATTTGTATCCCAAAGAAGTATTTTAAGTTGATAGATGAAATTATGAGGCAATTTATTTGGGGCGGCCACCGCCCTCGGATTTGCCTAACGACCCTGATGCGGCCAAAGAACGATGGAGGTATTTCTTTAACGAATTTCAGATTGTATTACCTAGCATCCCAATATCAATATGCTATGGCCTACATGGATCAGCATACAACACCTCCTTTATACATGTAGATAGGGAACTTCTGTGTCTGGGCTTGGAGTGTCTGTCTTCACCACATGACTGATTCATTAAGCAAGTTCTGCCATAGGTGTGGAAATGTGGAGGGTCCCTTTTTATATATGATATGGGCATATCCTCAGGTACAGGAATACTGGAGAGCTATAGTTGATGCTCTCATGGAAATATTAAAGAGACTGCTGCATTTTACACCTAAACTCTGTTTGCTGTCCATTTTCCCTGAAGATATGGGTGGGGGCACTGCCAGGATCCTTCTTAAAGAGCTTCTCTTTATGGCTACGAAGGTGGTGGCTGTTCACTGGATGGCGGACAGGGCTCCAACACTTAGGTTGTGGCTGGATCTTGTGGCCCAAAATTTGCCGCACAACAGATTAATACATCTTCATAGGGACAACCTTCTTAAATTCGACAGGATATGGGGTCGGTGGCCACAACTACTTAGAGGCTTTGTTGACATCCCTGAGATGGGCTCTGGCAGTAATGACGTGCTTGTGGCTCCGGGAGCTGAGATCGAGTAACCGCCCGTGGCGGATTGAGATCTAACTTTGCCAAATCTGGCCTGGACACCTTTGGGATGCAGGCTGTGGGTGGGGGGGGGGGGGAGAGAGAGCTGGGGGGAGGGGGGCATGGGTTTTCTTGGTGAAGTTGTCGGGTGAGGGTAGTTTTAAGGGGTTTTCGGGGGGGACAAATTAAAATTCAGGGCGGACTGCTCTGGCCTCTATTTCATTTTTGGATACCTTTACATTTTGTTGATTTTATGTCTGCAACTATTATACATGTCCTTGTAACAATGTTTATCCATTCTATATCACAATGTTATATCTGTAACTATTTCATCTGAGGCCGAGCCTGTTGATAAAAATTAAAAAAAAATAAAAAAAAAGGATAAAACCCATGGGACAATTTTTATTTTTGGTGGTAGTTCCACTTTAAAAGGATTAGTGTTTAGAATAACACTGAAATAATCCTTCTGTAAACCACTAAACTGTAAGGAAACTATACAAAATTCACATTGATGTAAATAAACCACAGTGCATTGGAGAACGGTCTTGGAGAGGTCAATTTCAGACCCAGTTTGTGCTTACAGCAGTCATGCAGGAGCTCTGTAAGCAAAAAGTGCTTACAGTGATGATCCTGCCACATCACTGGTCATTAAAAGGTTAAAGATGTCAAGGAGATGCTCAACTACGAACAAGCCTGCAATACAAATTAGCAGGCTCTATGAGAATGGTGTCCTACCCAGGATGCAGTCTCTTTTTAGCCTACTAGTGCCTTTTACAGAGAGGAAATATCCTAAAGCATAGCATACTGGTCCTTCCATAACAGCAGTCTAGCCACAAAATACCAGGAAATTCCTCTCTGAACAAGAGAAGCAGCAAACCCCAGATGTATGTTTGGGTCTCATTGGGCCTCGTCATTGAGGTTCAGCTGATCTCTCTAAGCACTGTGGCAAAGGGGTCCAATGCTGGATTCCCCTATTACCCTTGGGGTGACTAATCCCAAGGATAATTTGCATATGTAAATAAAGAGTCAGAGATGTTCAACTAGTAATGAGCCTACAATACAAATTAGCAGGCTGTATAGGAATGGTGTCCAACCCAGGGTGCAGTCTCTTTTAGCCCACTAGTGCCTTTCACAGAGATGAATTATCATAAAGCATATCATACTGGTCCTGCCATAACAGCAGTCTAGCCACGAAATGCCAGGAAGTTCCTCTCTGGGTAGGACACCATTCCTATAGAGCCTGCAAATTTGTACTGCAGGTTCATTCCTAGGTGAGTGTCAAGGAGATTATTTATAAGACAATAATATTTAAATATTTTGGTTCTACATAGGGAGGGAGGCTTTATCAAGAATTGTTTGTTATGACTAATTTCAGAAACTGGCTAATATGAATATTATCTGGATACCATACTGTACACTAGGGATGTCAAAAAGTCCCATTTTGTTCCCGTGGAAAATTTTGCACAAAACACCTGGTTACCACTTTTGCAGTGGGAATTTTCACCCATAGAGAAACCCGTTTCCATCGATGTTTATCAATGGGACTTAAATTCCCTCCCAATTACTGTATAAACCCAGAATTTTCCATAATGCAGTGTGGTGAAAAGGAGAAAAGGATTTAAATAAATTTAAATCAAATATAAAATAAAGTGGTCACTGGTTCACAGTCATCACTATGTGTTCCACCAGTGTTTAAAAAAAAAAAAAAAAAAAAAAAAGCTGGATGGACCCTGATGCTGGAGGGATATATTCTAGATCTACATAATCATCATAACATGTAATCAGCGTTGACCCCAACTTCTTCACCATTACTTTTACATTCCTCTAGGCTTTTTAGAAGTCTCAACCAATTTCTTTTCACGTTTCCCATTTGTGGGATTTTCACAATGTTCACTACTACTTTTGGGACAGGGGTTTTGTGCTTGTTTGGCTCACTGTCAGACAGAGTAGTTGGTTGAGCTGCTATACATTCTTCCGCTATGCGTTCAACAATAGAATATGACTTGTTGGTGGTTTTAAAAGATTTATTAATAGTACTGGTGGTGGAACTTTTTTTGGGACTATGAAAAACTGGAAAAGGATCACCATCATTTATTGCACATGCTGCAGCAACCATGGCTGCAGTTTTTGGACTACCACTTTAATCACATGTCCCTGCACTGCTGCTACTCTTTCACCTACCTCTTACCCCTTGTGATTTTGCTGGACATTATTCAACTACTGTGTGTGTGTTTTTACAGTGAAGTGCACAATAGAACTTATTGTGTGTGAGGTCCCTGTTTTTGTCATCTATCAAACTTTTTTTAATTAACTGTTCCCTTTACCCCTATAAAAAAAAAAAACACTCTATGTTCAAATACTTCTTTGCCCAGACATCCCTAACACAGAGATAACAGCCAGATCATGAAGGAACTTGGATCACGGATGTCTGTGTCTACCTAGTCAGTGACACAGAATTTTGGGGTATTTGAGGGTACACCTCCTTTGCTTCCTTCTCACACCCCCAAGCTCCCCTAGCACAGAGATAGCAGCCAGATCAGTAAAGAACTTGGATCATGGCTGCCTGTGTGGTCCCAGCCAGTCACACAGAATTTTGGTGTATTTAGGGTAAATCTCCTTTGCTCCTTTTTCACACCTGCAGACTCCAATAGCACAGTAATAACAGCCAGATCAGGAACGAATGTGGATCATGGCTGCAAGTGTCTTCCCAATCAGTCACACAGAATTTTGGGGTATTTCGGATGAACCTCCTTTTCACTTTCCACTCCGCAGAGTGCCTGTAGAGACCTCAAACAAAGAGAACAGATTTCCTACCTATGAGACTCATTAAACTAATATTCAGCTTCACTTTATTAGTCTGTCTTCTCTAGCTCAAAAATGTGCTGCTTTGAATCTTGCTAACAAATACAGAATGGCATGTTTCTGGAATCATGCGGGAAACGAAAGGAAACTTGGTGGTGGAAAATTCAGTCTTACCATTTATTTCAATCCGGAGAGCTAGGTAAACAAAAGAGGAAAATTGGCACTTAACTCAAAAAATGTCCCACTTGGCAGAAGGGATGCACTAACATGTTGAATTGGTCAGTACTCTGATATCATAGTCAACTGACAACAAGGCTTATGGAGAATTTAACTTGTCTCCATTCAGGTAACTCACGGGATCCCCAAGTTCAAATTCCAAAATGGACCAGGCAGAGTCTTCACTCATAGAAACAACAGAAATTTATTTAAAAAACAAATACAATAAAGGCTATAGCGCTAATTCTTTGCATGTCTAAAACGCTGCTTTCTCAAAGCAACAAAAGCCCTTTTGAAAAAACAATGTATAAAAAAATCCTATGATGTGTGTATATTTCCCATAGACCCTCTGTGTCAAGTCAAGATCTGTCAGTAGAGCATGTATCAGATGATAGTTGTCACAAACCTAACCCTAATACTTAACCCTAACTGTAATGCTTTGCACAACTCTAATGTCTTACCTTAACATTAACTGTATCCAAAAGATCTAGTGCAACCCTACTGGACCCTAAATCCTAACCTTAACCCTGAAAAATAAAACCCTAGTCTTATCTATCCTGACCTTAACCTTAAATTTAACACTTAACTCTAATATATAAACTTAAAACTGAGCCCTAACCCTCTAAAACCTAACTACTAACACTAGATGCCTGACTACTACTCACTATCCTAAATGCAGTCAGGAACAGGACAGCAGAAAAGCACCTTCAGTTCACATGTCTAGCCCCTGACACACACAATTGCAGATAATAGTCTTTATTTTAATCATTTAGCCAAGCACATATGGATAATATCCCATTCATCAACTAATGGGAGTATACTCTTGAATATTGCTTATTGTAGCCATATATATTATTCAAAATATCAAGACTCACATAGCACAACAGCAGTATGTATATATAGCTTTATTTATACAGCACCTTACAACAGTTGTATGTTACAAGGAATACAATAATTGGGGTTAAAATAAGTGTCACTTCATAGAAACTATAGGAAAAAGGTCCCTGTCCTAAGGAGCTTACAGTCTAAATTAGTAGTAGGAGAAAGACAGCAAGGTAGGAGGGTGTCAAGTGCTGTGAGCTACAGTGCTAATTTTATCAGTAAAGTAAATCCTTTGACGAATCCAACTTTTCACATCCAGGACTTACTGTCACCTTTTTTCTCAGGGACAGATGGACTGTTATAAACACATCACAGTTCAGTGGTAAAATATTTGAATCAATGGCAGGGCTCTCATTGTCAGATTTTCCAGGGTGCAACACATGGATTCAGACTATACAAAATGCATTGGAAACACAGATCAGTATATTCTTTCTAACAACTTTAAGCAAATCTAGGATCATTGGATAAATCAATGCACCTTTAATTCCATGTAAAACATATTTTGAGCAATCATTGTGGAAGATATTATGTAGAAACTGCATTACTTTTTCTGTTTATTGGAGTCATACATTGCATCAGCAGCTGAAACAGAGATATAGGATCAAATGTTTGCTATGTCATTAATGACTTAAGTCTTCAGTTATGGTTCAATGTAACATTCAAGACTAAATATGAAGTGGCCAGATTCTTCCAAAAATCTTTAATATGTCTGACTTGGCATTGCTTTTGTCACAGATTTGAGTTGTCAGTGATTTTTCACATTGGCAATATTTCAGTTATGGAAGAGTATCAGTGTTGACTGCCAGTATTTAACACACTTCAAACACTAGTCAGGAGGTGTTAGAAGGGAATTAATTTAATTCTATGGCCTCCTTTCAAAACACAGCTTGGTCAAATGTGTGAGGATATGTCATTAATGTAAGATGTCCTAGCTGAGCTTAAATCATACATGACAGATATCCTTCAATACCAGAATCTGACAACCTCATAAAAATGTATTAGAAGAGAATTGAGAATCTGCCTGGGCTAGAAAGCTAGCATGCACATTGATAAATGTCAAGGAAAATCCAATTAGTCATCAGTCATAATTCATTCAGACTGCACTTCACAAATATGAGGCTCTAGCAGAGAACTAAGCATTGCAATTGCTTATATCACCATACTTGTAAATGTATCTGTTTTGAAACCTGAAGCCTGTCAATAACAATGAAATTATCATTTGGTGTATTTAACCACACAAACACTGATAGATTGTACTGATCTCTTGACATGTGACAGGTCTACTTTTTATTTTAAAAGTTGGACCTCTTTAAAGGATCAGAAAAGTTGTATTATATAAAAAACACGTAGACTCTGGTATTTTACTGCAGAGTACAAGAAAGGCAGTCCCAATGCTGGCAGTTGCCTTATTAAAAAGATATAACAGTTCAAACTGTCCCACAGTGGTGTAGCTATTACTATCACAACTTACATAGAACTTCAGCAAGTCAGTGATTCATCTATCCCTTAGAATGCAAAACTATTTGCACACCAGGTGAACTCTCTGGACACCACTGTGCACTGCTGTAATAACACTGAATTTCCCAGGTTGGGGATAAAACTTGTTTTACTCAGCAGTTAAAGTCTGACAGTATCTATATATACATATGAACCCTGTGTCCCTACCACACACACACTCACAGACACACACCCAGAGGCCAGAGTGTGTGGTGGCCATGGGTCTTGCAGTTTTGGGTAGGGGGCAATTTGGACAGTGAGTTGGCCAGGACTGGGCAGGGGAGCTTTGTACCCTTGTCCTATCCTGTCCAATTAGTGTAGGAATGATCAATGTTTGCCACTGTGGTTCTTCTCACACCCTCCCACACCCTCTTTTGCTGCTCAGGATGATCTGGTCTTCTCTCCTGCCCTTTCTTTCACTATAGCTCTCCTACTCCACCCTCCCTTTTGCCACTCCAGACTTCCTCCTGTCAGTCTCTCTTTCAGTGCTCCTGCTTTCCTCTTTTGCCCTCTGGATCTTGAGCTCTCCTCTCCCTCCCACCATCCCCAACAAGTCTTACCTGGGAAATGCCATGCCTCTATTGTTTGTAATAAAAGTTTACTGGTAGACAATTCAACTAAAGCCCAGGCACAATGTGAGCAAATAAATCAAGAAGATAGAGCTTTGCGCAACTCTCTGGTACTAATAACATGAGTAATTGTATACACAGATCTTAATTTTGATGAGTACAATATATTTTATGTGAAATTAGGAATAGGTGAAATATAGAATTCACAGTACTTACTAGTAGGAGCTAAAATCTACTTATACAACTGTTTTTAATTTAACTGAACAAAATAGAGGTACAAATGTGAACAAAACAAAAGGAAAATAATGTAGAAAAATATAGTGTGTGTAATCATGGATACAGGTAGAGATATTTGAGGTAACATGATACTGCATAAAAACAGTCTGTTGGTGTAATGTTTTTTTTTATTTTTTTTTGCTTTTCATTTCTCTACACCTCAGATTAAATCTGTATATTAAATATGGCACAGAGGAAACTGTGTAATTGTTCACTAGTTTCCTGCAAATGTTATGGGGCAAGCTGACATTAAAGATTTAATGATAGTGGAGGGTTTGAGATGATAGGCATGACAGTCATCATACTTCCTTGTAGTGCATACCCTGAAATGTAGCCACTAGTATTAGAGGTTAACACCAGTGGAGCTGTGCTAGCAGATTCATACATTTGCCTCGTTGAGTCACTTTACAATATGTTTCAAGAAATACAGACAATGCTTTATTCAAATTTGTCCATTCAAACACATTTAGTTGATTAAAATTATTTTGCAAAACAGTATCAACCACACTCAGGGAAAGATGGACCTGGGAGCACATATTTTTTATTCAGAATGGCTGAAGCATATTTATAAAGGTCTGTTCTGCAAAGCTTTTGTGCAATGGCTTGTTTGAAAAGAATATGTGCTGCATTTGTATCCATGTTTTTGAGTTGCTTCATGGTGTATACCTATACATATACATATACATACTGTTGGAAGCCCCTGAATGAACACCTTTGCAATCATTTTGAACCTTGTTCATGAAACCTTGAGTTATGCAACACATAGTATTACTAGGCAATCATAGCATCTGTTTAAAGTCTTTAATTGTGTGTCTCTACTTATGGCTTGATTGGTGCCAATGAGCTATGAAATACAGAAGTAGAGATTACAGATTAAGCTGTGTAATCCACAAAATGTACTGATTTGAATGGAAATATACAACTGTACAAAATGATCATTAGGCAAATGATAAAATACTATGCATTATTTCAAGGCATTTCCTGGAAATACACTGGAAAAGTTGCAGTGCAAATGTGCCATACTTGTGCGCCATGCCATATCCAAGTCTTACTAATCATTCCTATATAATACAATGCCATATTGTTCCATATGGCTTATGTTCTAACAGATACAAAAAGGCTGTTAGAGGCTTAGATAGGGCCATTTGCACAAACAAGGTATAAAAATGCTCATGCAAAACAACTTCACCATAGGGAACAAATAAACATTTTCAATGATTTTAATGAGGCCTTCAACCTCTTGAGTGCTAAAGAGGTCTCACAATGCTTCAGAGACCTCTCTATGCTTCCAGGGAAAAAGTCCCATTTTAATCAATGGAAATATTACACAGTTTTTCTTGCTCACTATAGTTCAGTTGGCATGCCTCAGTATTGCTTCACTTTATCTTTGTGCATATTACTATTAGAGTTGAAACATCCCAAAACTTTATGGTGATGTTGAAAAAAGAAAAAAATGAAAACAATTACATATGTTTTTCTATATAATTATCATGTTCATACCTATGGGTTTACATTTTTAATAACTATCAATGTCCCAAATAATTCCCCCCACAAGTCAGCTTAACTTCCCCATGCTGGTACATACAATCCAATTTGTGGCCACTAAACAATAAACAATTGAAAACTTGTTTAGAAAATCTTAAAGCAAGAAATGTAACATTTTACAGTGTTTAAGGGTGAAAATATCTCCTGTCCAGAAGAAAAAAAATCAATCCAATTATCTAATTTTAGAAATAAAAAAAGAAATCTGAATGGAATAAAGTGGTTTGTATATTTATCCCATGCTTACACCTGATACTGTGATAATCTTGGATATAAGGAAGGTGGAACCTGTACCCTCCAACTCTATCAGTGTAACAAGCAGGCAATAAAGGCCCCATGCATCACTTTACTACCCTATTCAAATGAATACCGGTTAGCCCTCTCCTTTTGTCCACTGGATTAAGGATGATATGAAGAAAAGAAATATAGGTGTACACACTTGTCAAGTGCCCTCAAAATGGATAATGTAATATTGGGGTGGATGTAAAGGTTTGTTTTAATCTCTCAATGGCTTTCAGAGCCCCTTTGTGAGTAACAACAGTAATGGGAGGAGCAACCTTAGAAAAATTGCAGATGGACCACCTATAGTAATTTGAGGACCCCAAAACATGTTGAATGGCTCACAAACTAGTAGGAAGAGGACAGTTAGTGATGGCTAATAGCTTAGCAAGATCCATCTGTAGACCAGTCTGGGACATGATGTACCCCAAAAATGGCAGATGACTCTTCTCAAAAGCACACTTTTCTGCCTTGACGTACAGACAATGATCTCAAAGTCTGAGTAAGACTCTCTGGACATGAGTCCTGTGTAGTCCCAGATTAGGGGAATAGATCAGTATGTCATCACAGATCCAAACTAATAGGGACCTACTCACATAAGAACAATATTAAACAATTGCAGAGCTCAAGAAACAAGTTGGAGTCAGTACTAGTGAGGGGAGTCAGAGAGGCACCAAGGGACAAAAAAGTGGGTAGCGAAACATATAAAGAAATACACTGGAAGAAACAGAAGACAAGACAGCTCTGGGTAGCACAAAGAACAGGAGCATACCTGCATGAGAGACACATTAAAAAAAGATTCCTGACCAAAAGGAAGGAAAAGAGAGCTGCTGGATCAAGTTAAAGACAGATGACCTCAATTGGGCAACTAGAACATGCAATAGATAGTGCATTCTCCACTAGAATATGTCTATCAAATAATTGTAATTATAGAAAAATACTGTTTTACTCATTATTAACATTCATGTTTGCATTACCTACCCCTTTAATGTATTAATCAATATGCATGTATACAGATATTTGTAAATGTACATATTGTTTCTTTGAAGTTCGACATACTCAAATTAAGTGTTAGAAAATACATACTGTACATGAAGTTATTAAACAATTGGAGTTATATTGATCATGAGAAGGTTTATATGTATGATCCTTTCTTCGTGAAGCTTGCAATGTATTTTTTATTGTTTGTCAATCAATGCATCAGGCGGTACAGTACTAATTAATGGTCTGTAAATTCTCTAATTGAAAGGACTTCGATTCTGGACTCGATTCCCAACATGAAGAAGACAGTTCAGTGAATTATTTTTAATGTTTCATTTTGTGTGCCCTTGGTAACACAAAGTAGGAGAGACAACCCAAAATGCCCACATTAGTTAGATATTCAAATGTTTGGTACCATTAAGCCAATGTCATGCAGTGAAATGTTATAAGTAATGGCATGATACCAGAGTTTTAGGGCATTTTACAGTGTTAGAGCTTGTTACCTGTATAAAACAAACCTGGGAGCCAGAAATCTTGCTGATCGATAGGGGGTCAAACACTTAGTTCACTCAGTAAAATGCAAATCCATTTATAACTTTGTTGAAATGTTTTTTTTTTTCAGGATTTTTTTGTTGCTATTCTGTCTCTCACTGTTCAAATAAACCTACCATTAAAATTATAGACTCATCATTTCTTTGTCAGTGGGCAAACGAACAAAATCAGCAGGGGATCAAATCATTTTTTCCCTAACTGCATATATATATATATATATATATATATATATATATATATATATATATATATAAAATATACGTCTGTCACATTTGGATTTAAAAATTAAGTCTATATCTTTCCTGGTGCTGAAAGCTTTAAAGCCAGGAGCTTAAATAGACATGCTAATTATAATCAGATAAGGTTCTAACAGCTCTTCCTTTTTTTCTCTAATACTACGCTATTTCAATTAAACCCTTTTTCTAAAGCTATAAACAGTTATATGCACAAAATGTGCATTATCTGATCATTTGAGTTAACCATTAACTGAACTAAGCAATGCTACAATTAACTCAAGTTACTCCATTTCTTGGAATAAGAAAATGATGTGTCTTAACACCTTAACAACCTCCCAATCTTTCCCTGGGGCGGCCGTTTACAGACCAAAAACCTTTTTTTTTCTGGTCTATGAATTCTTGGATGGCTGAGCAATATTCAGGCATGCTGCCATCCCAGAATTCCAAGACTTGCCAGGACCATCACCGGTCCTTAAGTGCTGGAACTGGAGAGTGGTCCTAACACATCAAGGGTCATTGAGAGATTAAAACCTGCTCTTTTCTATCTATAAAGTTTAAGGCTATTTTAGTATTATATTATGTAATCTTTATTCAGATTGTGGGGTCTACTTTTGACAAAGCAAATTTGGAAATAAGCAAGGAATTAATGTATTTCTTGTGTATTAGCCATTCACATTTTTATCAATGGAAATGCAGAGTTAGTATTCACTGATTTTTCAGTAAGGAAGTAACATGTTCTTTGATGAGAGAAAAGGGAAGGTGTTTTCCATATTTCTAGCCATATGATATACAATCTTGGTGGTAAGAAACTAGATACAAAATATATACAGTTTTATACTGTTTATGCTGCATGAGCAAAACAAAGAAAGAAAAAAAGCTCCATGGTCCTTAATGGCCACCCATGCACTGGATTGGGTGGTTGTTAAGGAGTTCATTAAGCAAATCAATGTTGTAACTCAGGAAGATCCTTCAGAATCACTGAAGTACTGATATGTTATCCTGTGTGAGGTGATCTTGAAAACCTGTGCCATGGGGGGGGGGGCTGAGGACAGGTTTGAGCTCCCCTGCTGTATAGTATAGGAAGCTACAGAGGAGGACTTTTATAACAAATCAACTACTCCATAGGAGGGATTCTGGAACAAATAACTACCCCATAGAAATGGGGATTATAATAATGGGATTCAAGGGGTTGAACAAATGTAATTCAATTGGAAGTCTGGGAATTTTCATTCATCCTCTATTGTGCATTTGGTTTGCCCTGGACTGATTCTGAAATGTAACCTGAATAGAACTCTAAAGAGCAGTTATATCATGACCAGAAATCTTTATTAACCCTTTGATTCCTACAAAGGTACCCAACACTTTGCATTGCAATGTGTTTGATGTCTCTGTAGCACTCAAAATGTTAAAATGGTAATTGTAAATGTAGTTGTGTTTCTTCTTTCTCTCTGGGTCTCTTCCATGCTCATGTCTATATCCAATTTCTCCAGTTCTCCTGTACCTCCCATAGGACTTACTAAGATTCTCTCCATGGTTCCTCTACAAAGGGTCACCTAGCAAATTACTAGGAGGTATGTATGTACCTGTTTTCTCAGACTGAGCTGTGCACATAAACTCACCAGGACCTCACACAACTTGTAACTTAGTAAGATCTGGTCCTATCAGAGTAACATATGTTAAAGAAGCACAAACTCCTCTAAATAATATCACCACTACATTTACCTTACTATGGACAGAAAATCTAATGGCCAATGTGAATTTTGCCCTTGTTCCTTTGCTGAAGATATAACATTTTCATACAGTTCTGGATGTCCAAGGAGGCTGATAATTGCTAGAAGGAATTTAAACTCTTCCCACTGCACACGGTAACCTAAACCTTTTAAAGAGATAGTAATGTCTGCTTATAAGTTGATGTAATATTGTAGATTTAAAAAAATAAAGTATCTGGAGCAAGTCCCATCTCTCAAAACGTTATGGTTTAAGAGATATAAGCAGCTAAAGTCCCCCCTCCCTCCCCTTTCTCTGATATCAGCTGTAAAGCAGACAGAAGGAGATCAGTGTCAGCCGACTTGAGGAGGCTCTTCAGCAGAGCGATCTAAAAATAAATACTTAATTGGAACGGCCTACAAAGTGTGCTTGCAAACCAGGCATGCTTTGAAGACTGTTTCAATGAAGGAATTATTTTTAAATATCACTATTTCGGCTCTGCTGAAGAGCTGCCAACTGGTCACAGGACCGGGATGTCCTTCTGGCTGACATCAGTGCAAGGAGAGGGGCGGGGGGGGGCTTTAAAACGTTATATCTCTCAAACCATAACGGTTTGAGAGATGGGACTTGCTCAACTTGCTTCAACTTATAAGTGGGCATTACTAACCCTTTAAGGACCAGAATGGTATGCCACTCATTGCTTTGCAGTGCATTGCACACACCACTGGCCAGCAACTGTCATGTCCGCCTCCATGGGCATTACATTCTGGATTCAGGACTGACTGAGGGTGTTTTATATTAAGCAAAGGCCAAGGACAAAATCCTTAGAGACTATTAGGATTTTCTGGACATGGTAAGGTAAGTGGAGCGATTAATAAGAAGTGTTCATTTTCCTTCAATATCAAAACCAGAAAGATAAAATATTACACTAAATAATATAATTCTGATGGCATAAACTATATTACATAAATTGCTACTTCTTTGGATAAACTCATTTAGCTTGACAGATCCAGTGCTGACAGAATACAGAAAGAAGAATTACATTAATGGATGTTATCAGAAAACATAACTGTAATAAATAATTTCCAAGCCCAATTTTAATAACAAATAAAATAATAATTATCTAATTCAGCATGTCTTTCTAAGCATGACATCCTCTCTACAGGGAAATTATACTTATACAGTTCTCTTTAGTTATTTGTTTATTCAGCATATTTAGAATTGCAGATTTATTATGGACCACTTATGCCTAAAACCTGGCTTGAGTGTGAGTGAGACAGCTGGGATTCTGTTTCTTACCCCCAAAAAATCTAGGTAAATACAGGTATCGTGATGTTTTCTGGGGTACATTTATATTAGGACTGGACAATGTTAACCTTTTAACCTCTTAACAACCAGGGGCCTGGGAAGTAACCTTCCCTTAAGGACCACTTCGGTCTTTCCGACACGCCGGTGCAAGTGACCTGTTACCTGTACCAGAGTGCCGCGTTGGGGACTGAGAGACATGGTTCCAGTCTTGGAGCAGTCAATTTCAGTCCCCATTTTTACCAACGTAAATGTGCTATGACGCGCTATGACCATCACCGGTCCTTAAGGGGTTAAGGACCAAAGGTTTGAGCAAAAGTGATCAAAAGTTACACTGAAGTAACTTTAAATACCATGTGCTTCCAGCTAACCTATGCATATATGAATTATTCATATTTCACGTTCCTAAAATAATTAATGTGTAAACTGTCCTACTTGTTTCATTTTGTTTGTGCTGTTTGTAAGGAAAGATAATACAAGTTCATGTATTATGATTAGTGCCCACTACTCTTCTATTCAGAAAGGCTTCTATCTAATGTCAATCCATTTACATACAGTTCTGCAATCACATCAGTATTACTGTGCTGCTGGGATCCTTGGAAAGGAAAGAATTGCTGCTCCTTCAAAGCATAGGTAAAACCAAATTTTAGGCATCAAAAGACAAACAATTATGTTTTACAGATGCTAGCATGAAATACAGGAACTTCAAACACATATAGCTGCTGTTCTGTTTTAGTGTTAGTGTTCCTTTAAGTAGGATGTTGAGGGAGCCAAATAAATAGTAGTGGGATAAGCTAGGGTATATATTTAAGCACATAGCTGGAATTAAACTGGATTGCTGTAAGAGACAATGTAGGACTGTGTAGTGAGATTTCATAGTAAAACAAATAAAATTCATAACATGATCAGGTAATGCCCAGGAGTGAGAAATAACAGGTATTGGGGATATCTATGGAAGGATTCATGTTACCTAGAACATTGATTCTTCTCTATGGGATTCAGTCCTGTGTTAAAGCTATGATTGTACAGTAGGCATTCAACACAGAAATGGAAGTGCAGTGCAGGGTGGGAACTCACTGAGGAAATGATTCCTGTGCATAGCCAAATAAATGATTCACTATAATGGTGATCCAATGCTACTTCATGCAAAATACTTTTAATAATATTAGTTATATACATTTTTATATTGTTGTCAGACAATAATTAATATTTTTACATAAATTAAATAATTAAAAACTATTAAAAAATGTCAGTCTAATATATATATATATATATATATATATATATATATATATATATATATATATATAAAGTATATGTGCATATGTGCATAGGAATCATAACTATGCATAAAAGTCTCACACTGAAAGATCAAACAGCTGATCCTAAATATAAATGGCAGATTCTTTTTCTAAGTTACTGCATAAAGATGTAATCAGCAGTGCAGTGCATTAGTGCTGCCTACAGGTTCAGAAGACAGAGGCACAATTATAAGGAAGAAGGAGTGGGATATTATTATAGTATACTGCGCTAAGGGAAGCTGCCTGAGGAAACAAATAGGTGCATTGAAATGTCAAAAGCCTTTGTGTTCAAGAAATATTAATGTGGGCAATGAAGAGTAAAGAAGATAAGAGGGCAAATGGAAATAAAATTTAGTGTTTAAAATATGATACATTTTTGCTGTTTTTAGATCCAACCCATTCTTCTTTACTTGGTATGTTTGTATTAAACATATATGGTAGAACTCTTAGAAATCTGAATTGCTCCATTTCCTCTTAGTGCATCCACCTCACTGTCATTTTCATTATTACATTCAGATTCAAAAGTACTTAAGAATTTTGTCAACTTCTATACATGCAAATAAATAGAAATACATGTCTTCTTCTTGACAGTTATGTCAGACCTTTTGCTGCCTTATCTTTATGCATTTAAGATAAAAATTCCCAATAACTTCACTGTGTGCTGAAGACCTCTTAAGTGTTTTTTAGAGAGTCACATCCTCATTTAAATCAAGTGGAACTTTTGGCAATTTGGATCAACTATGGTGCACTTGGTTTGCTTCAGAATTGCCTCTCCTTTGATATCTGTATTCAATCCTCTGTTTCAAAATGGTAAACAGTTTTAGCTGGCCAACAGATTACAAATTGTTTGAAATCACTTCAGTTGCTTCAACAGATTACAGGTTGTAGATCACTACTTGCAAAGTGTCTCTGACTGGCTCCAGTAAGATTTTTTTAATGAATTTTGGCAGTTATCATCTACCGATGACTGTACCATAGGGATTTTTAAGACCTGTGACTTCTAGAAAGTTCTCCAACACATTGCAGATCATTCATGAGGTTTTGTTTGTCTCCTATAGAGCAGTTGTTTTCTTACATACATAAGGTCCAATCTTTGTATCAGGTTTACAAAGGACTTTCAGATTTTTGGAATTTGACTCCAGATAACCAATTTTCTCGTCACTACACAAGTGTGTGGTCTATAGTCCTATATGCTGCAATACATAGATTCCACTGCTGCACATCACTTACTTCCCTTTCCGGCTCCAGCTTACTCTTTCTTTAGGACATGGGCCCTGCAGGCTCAGTGGGGTGTATGTATTTATTGTTTTCTTATGTAGGGCTGCCTATTTGTACACAGCATATTCAGGCAGCGTAGGGAAGGAGTACAAGTACAATTTCAAACTTAGAATACATTTTCTAGTCCTATGCCTGCCTAATACAATTTACATACAACTAAAATTTGCAACAGGGGCAGAGCAGTGGAGAAGTCTACGACTGTTGCTTTCCTCTAAACCTTGTTTAAGGCTATGTATAAACAAAATGCAAAAGAAATGATAGAAAATGACCTCCTTTTCCTGCACATACTCTTGGGCAGGTGCACTTGACTTGTTCGCATTAAAGTCTTAACGATGGAAATCATAAGCTCTAGTGCATACCCCTAAATGCAGCCAATAACAATGGCTAATGTCACCAAAGCTGCAAGAGCATATCTGTACATTTTCCCAACTGAGTACTTGTCTTTAGAGTTTACAGTGAGCATATCTGTACATTTTCCCAACTGAGTACTTGTCTTTAGAGTTTACAATCTAATGTAGACTGCCTGATGCACAAGGAAATAAAGTGACTTGCCTAAGGTAACAAGGAGCTGACATGGGAATTTAACATGGTTTGTGTTCATCAAAAAGACTGAAGATGTACAAAATAGGTGTAAGAACATACAATGACATACATAACTTGATCAAAACAAATGGTAGTGATGCCCTGTTCTCAAGAGCTTATAATCTGGAGGATGGGGTAGGTATTTGGGGCTTGCTCACATTACAGTCTTACCGATGCCCAAGTGTGTGAGCCAGTATGCACTAAAGGGATCATGTGTGCCGATAAATACCCTGACAAGAAGCTCCATGTTTTGTATGGCAACATACTAGCACAAAAATGAGCTGAGCTTCAGAATTTGTTCATATATCCCAGTGTCTTGGCTTCATAGGCAGTGAGTTTACACATTGAACAACTCATTCTCACAATATAGCCTAAATGTTAAATTGTGGTCATCAATATAAGGACCAAAAGCCAGTAAGGAAAAGCATTTCCAACCTTGTCTACTAGTGTGTGATAATATGACAAGTGATTGAGAAGACACCTGAAACAGTTACAATTTAGTAATCAATGGATTAGCAATAAATGTGTTTAGAATTCTGCTATCACACTGTGTGTGTGGAGGGGGGGTTAGAGCTAGGCCTTCTCTATGATTTGAACAATCATATTGGAACCTTTTGCTGTTCAGGCAATCACACCTGAATATATGATGCAATAACTGCCCACTTACATGGAAATTACAACGTTCATAAATATTACTTACATGAATATAACATTAGGCAATCCAAAATAATTTCAGACAGGTGACAGGAGATGCAAAGCCACAACTTGATTACATTACAGAATACAGGAAGGCTTAAGTAGCAAGAAGAACGGGGATAATTCTGGAGTATAACCCCTGCACCATAGGGAAAAAATATCAAGTCCCATTGATAAAGTGGTGCTTTTAACCCCTTAAATGCCTAACTGTAGAGTAAACAGGGTGTGCTCCTAGTAGGTATGCACATCAGTCATCCAGTATATATATATATATATATATATATATATATATATATATATATATATATATATATATCACTATTTCATTAACATAGGTACAGCCACTTGTTTTGCTTACTGTGATACAGGCATATAGAATATGATAAGTCTACATTTCACACATTCATCACTGTACTGTAGAGATAAACTAGTATATCATAGCAAATAAGATAGACGTGTCAGACCAGGGAGGGTTTCTCTGAATAACACAGAATGAAACATAACAAAAAGCTATATAGCACAAACCTTCTGTATTTCAATCCTGACAAATCATTCTCTGCAGGTAAGCTAGATAGCTAAAAGGCTCTTATGAAAGAGTAATTCATCATACTACAAATAGGTTCTTGGCACAATACACATGTGCACAACTATCACTGGAATTTATTTGCAAATCATAAAGTCCTCAAATTAATTTAGAGACAGATATTGAAATTACAAAGTGAACTTTCCCATTTGTGAGTAAAGACTAAAAGTATGTCTTTTCACCACCAGAATACATCATACCTAACTTAATTAAACATGCAGATTGTGCATTGTAAAACACAGATTACTTTGTGCTTGGTATCTATAATGCCATCAATATGTCATGTAAATTTAGATGCATGATTAATCATGTCTGTCTTTTCCACAATAATGTTTTGAGTAATTGTTGTTACATTACACCAGAGGTCATCAATTGTTGGCTCTCCAGGTGTTGGCAACTACAACTCCCCTAATGCCCAACTAGCCAACCCTTGCATTTATATATGCTATGCAGTTTAGGTATCTTTAGTAGAGGTGTAATGCATTTAGATTGAGGATCAGAAGGAACCAAATCATCCCTGATATGCCTTTTCCTTTTATACTGGAAGAACTGAATAATAAAGATACTTGCAGGGAAATGAGAAATAAGAAGCAGGCTTTTAAAGTGTTTAAATCAGAAGGGACACATGCATCAGTTAAAAAAATATAAATAAAGTAATACAATCTGCAAACAAGCAATTAGGAAAGCTAACACTGAAAATGAGAAAAGTATTTTTAAAGAGAGCAAGAAAAATCCTGAACAAGTCTGCAAGTAAATAAATAACAAAAAGATTAAACTTGAAATGGGTCCTTCTAAGGTTGAGACAGGTGAATTGATTAGTGAGGAATGGATAAGGCTATGGCTGATACCTTAAACATTCTTTTCTTCTGTATATACAAAGGAAGCATAAATGACGGGCTAAGAGCAAACAGACAACAGCACAGAATTTCCTCCATCATGTACATGGCTTACTGAGGACAAAGTCCAAAAGTGTCTGGAAAAGGTTATGGTGAATAAAGCACCTGGGGCTAGATTCTGTTGCAGGAGATAAATGTTAACACCCGTTTTATAATTTTCCTATTGAAGTCTATGGGGAAAACTGGAGATAAACGGAGTGATAAAATTAGCACCTGCAATAGAATCTAGCCCCTGGACTTGATGAAATACTTAAGAAACTTACTTCAGTAATAGAAAGACCATTATACTTACTATTTATTGATTCAGTTTCATCAGACATAGGGCTAGATTCTATTGCAGGTGCTAAATGTTAACACAGGTTTTATCAAACATTTTCCTATTGAAGTCTATTGGGAAAACTGGAGATAAAAGCAGTGATAAAATTAGCACCTGTAATAGAATCCATCCCATAGTGCTTTGTGACTGGAGTAAACCTGATGTAGTACCATTATTCAAAAACAGGGCAACATTTAAACCAGAAAATTATAGTCCTGTGAGCGTGACTTCCTTTGTGGGTAAGATATTAAGGGCTGGATTCTATTACAGGTGCTAATTTTATCTCTGCTTTTAGCTCCAGTTTTCCCCATAGACTTCAATAGGAAAAATTTTGATAAAATGGGTGTTAACATTTAGCATCTGCAACAGAATATAGCCCTAAGTATCTCCAGAAAACAAGAGGATAGAAAAGAAAGTGCAGTCAAATTTAAGAGAAACAATAAAGCGCTATATTGTTATCTCATAGACTGAACAAAAAACGGGGACTAGTTCAATTGATTAGTTAATTTTTAAACTAAACAATCCTAAACATAAGCTTTTTTGGACTCTGCATGGTTAAAACCTATGAAACGTGGTGAAGCAGACCAAAAGCTGAAAATATATGAAGTACTGGCAATATATGTCAAATACTTGACAAGATTAATACTTATATTTGTTGGTGTGTGGTATAAGTACAAGTGTAATTAAATCCAATGCGGTCTTGGATATATAAGAAACCCATTGATGTGAATATAGGAGTTTTGAGTCATACTTATTGTAGGCCATTTCTACATTGAAACAAAATTAAGTGACTATATATATATATATATATATATATATATACTGATGCTTAAGATTTTATTTTAGTAAAGAATTTAATAAACTTTTGTTTTTTTAACTGGAGTATACCCTTACAGTACTGAACTATCTCCCTTTTCTTTCTTAAGTCTATTAGATAACAATATAGCACTTTTATTGTTTCTCTTAAATTTGACTGCACTGTCTTTTCTATCCTCGTGTTTTCTGGAGATAATTAATTTAGAATGTTGGACTTGCAGTGCGCTTTCAAGATATATGTGGCACGATATATATATGGGTAAAACATTAGAAGGGTTACTAACTGACAATATTCAGGACTATGTGATAACCAACAATATTATTTGTAGAATCCAGCATGGTTTTTTGACGAATAGATCACGTCAAGCTAATTTACTTGCATTTTACTAAAGGGAAAGTAGTAATTTGGACAAGGCAATGACTGTTGATGTAGTATACCTGGATTTTGCAAAAGCCTTTTCTTACTATGCTTCTATCACCCAAGCCTGCCCCTAATGAAGTGAATACATTTATTGTGACCAAACTGTTCAAGAAGTTGGGTCTGCGATCATTGGCTCATTTTAGCTTCTGATCCCAATGTGTTCCATTTCTTACAGATCCACTCATGGTTATTGAGCAGAGACATGACAAAATGATAATAAAGAGTGTCAGAGTCTTCTAAAGATTGGTCACAGAAAAGAGCATAAGAAAGTGGACAGAGTTAAAGAGAAGATTAGGATGGAATATCGGTGGAGAGTGAGAAGAAAGTACTCTGGGAGACTAGAACAGTTGGCCTGAGTGGGAAGGGATGGGTCCAATAAGCCTGACCCAAAGAGAGGAGGATCCACGGAGATCCTTGGTGACTATAAAATATGTTTTTAACCCCTTAGTGACCAGGGCCAAGATTCACTAAAGGTTGAAAGAGAGCTCAAAATGTCAATGTCCTGGTACATCTACAGTATGTACTAAAGTGTCTTTGACATCGCATCCACATCAGTCTGACAAAAATCTGCCCGCATCGACATCCATCTGATATGCCTTCACCAGATTATGAATGTTCACTCATCACAGCAATGGCCTATTTTCATATGGAAATGAAGCATAATAACTAATTTCCATATGGAAATGCAGGATAAAGATGCATTATCATATTCTACAGGGTTTGTTTATATGTTAATGTGGCGCTTCAACACATTCACTAAACTCTGATAGCAGCTTCTACTGTCTGAGTTCACAGTCTCAACTTTGCCTGCCTGAGGCTACTGAAGTTGGGATCTCCTTGTACCTTCCTATGCAGTAACAGCCCCCAACCAATCACAGGCAGGGAGGGTTGTGAACTGCTGTCGATGTGGAAGGGATGCTCTCCCTAGCAAATCACCAGCATTAGACAACCCTGAAGTTTGACAGCATTGTCTCTGCTGCCCCACTTGGCCAGTAGGGGAGTGGAGAGAATACTTTCAGCACCATGGTCAGCATCACTCCCTAACCCCTGTGGCACTCAAAGGGTTAAAAAAAAGTACACAAAGAACTACATATCCCTTTAGCCTTGTATCATACTTATACATATATGCTGTGCACTCCCAAGGGAACAAGGCTGGGGGTCAGGCAATGTCCATGGGGTTTTGTAGCCACCAATTGCTCCCCACCCTTGTTCCCTTGCCCGCTGGTAGCCATAGAACCCCATGTACACTGTCTGACCCTCTCCAACCTTCCCTCCCCTGATCTCCATCAGTAAGTAGCTCTTTTTATAGAAGGCACTGTAATAAAGCAACCAAGAAGTATTTAGAAAAATATATAAATGTTTATTGGGTACAAAAAAGAAACATTAACATTAAAAACAATTTAAAAACCCAGCGGCACATACAGGGCAATCCAGAGGGGCTGTAAGGGACATGAAGTGGCTGGAGAGCCCGGCTACGAGCCGCTGACCATCCCAATGCGTATCACCACGTAGGCTTCGTAAGGGATAACGGTCATGGAATCAAAGGACCTTTTTGAATATATCACGGATATCAATAGATTTGCCAGTACTGTGCCATGTGTCTAAATAAGGACCTCCGTAAATAATTTTTTTTTATACGCTAACTTAAAATTTAACCAAGTGTTATATATACACACAACTGATAATAGAAAAATAAGTATAATCCAAAATTTAAAGATCATTTTACTCAATGTAGAACTCTGTAACGGCAATAAAATTCAAGATGCCCTCAACAAATATGGTGCAACCATTTCAAATTCATATGTATTCACGGCTTCAAATATAAAATTGATTAATGAAATACTAATATGCTTCTCATTATAAGAAAAGTTAAAACTTATTTTCTGTATTTATAGTCTTGATAAACAATACATAAAGGCATTATAAGTCAAGAGGACTTAAGAATTAAGCACTTTCACATTAAATTGTTATTGATGTCGCAATATAGAGTTGTTATATTGTATTTGGGCTACCAGACCTAGAGTCAAATGTCTTATGGTCTGTTGGGACATGTTATGTACTCTGGATTGCCCTGTATGCGCGGCGGGTTTTTTTAAATTGTTTTTAATGTTAATATGTTTCTTTTTTGTACTCAATAAACATTTACATATTTTTCTAAATACTTCTTGGTTGCTTTACTAGAGTGCCTTCTATAAAAAGAGCTGATTACTGATGGAGATCAGGGGAGGGAGTCTCTCTCTTTATTTCCTCCTTCTGTTTCCCACCGGTTTATTTTGCATGTTGTTTCCTTGCTCTTGAAGTGCACCACACTATGCTTAATGTATATGTATGCAACAGTCTAATATTGACTAGTGCCTATCTGTTTCTATGTATAGTGTATGTGGGCTAACACACAATGGTGATGTTCCCCCACAATGTTTATAGTCAAAAAGCTGCCCCACAGTTAAAATTTGAAATATGTTGCCCTTACATAGGTAAAATTCAACATATGCTCTCCCCAATAAAATCCGACATATGATGCCCCTTTTATTCTACATATGCTGCGTCACCTACTGAATTACGACAAATATGATGCACCTTTTATTTGACATGAACTGCCTTCCCCAGTAAAATCCAACATATGATACCCTCACACTGTTAATCCTTTGATTGCCAGAGAGTATGCAATGCACTTCTTTGCAATTTCCATGTAAAACTATGTAAAAGTAAATAAAAACAAAGTCCAGTTTGTATATTTGTAAAATAAAATCAGACCCATCGATAGGAGTGTAAAACTGATGGCTCCAAGACCACAGCAGCCAGTTTCAGCCGCTCCCACAGCAAGTGTGTAAACACTCACGCATACAGTCTCTTCATACAAAATGGCCATGGTTCTTAAGTGCACAAAATCCCCTGATCCTTAAGGGGTTAAACTTCAGTATATGTTTGTATTTATTATTCTGTACAAATACAATACCAGGGAGATATTTTCTCTGCTTATCTTTTTCATCACAATCACAGTGAGAAGGAGGCGAGAAGCAGAGAACAGTGAAAAGGCAATGTTTACATACATTGCCTTTGTCATGTAGCTCCACTGGCACATGTGATTGCTGTAGGAGATATAACATGTGCCAAGCCACCGGGGAACAGCTTTTTCTGATTGCACTGATGTAGTCAATTACAGCCGTTGCACAATGATCACAATGCATCCTGGAGTATGATGTGATCATTAAACAGTGAGATTCCAGGACCATCATTGGTGCTCAAGGGGTTAATAAACTAGTTAAAGATCTGCAGTAAATTGCATCCACCATATCATTTTCAGAAGTTCTACCAGTGTGTATAAGGAAGAGGGTGGTAGGATGCAACAAATTATAGAACTGAATTCATGGCTAGGGAAATTGGGCTAAGAGCATGGATTTGGATTTGTTTCTCACATCAAACCAATTTGGTGTAACAAGGAACTGTACAAAAAAGTATAATTAGCATTTTTATCAAAAGGGAACAGATGTTCCCAGTGAGTGGTTCATAAGTTTTAATAATATGTATTTAACCTTAATGATGGAATCGAGTATCACTCTGAGGCAGTGGACTTGGGGCACTAGCCAAATTGTGGAGTTATTAACAGGAAGGGAAATATTAGGTGTCAGGGAGGAGGAGGGAGAGGTCACTAGCAGTTCTGTTTTTAGCATATTAAACTTTAAGAAATGGGATGCCATCCAGGAAGATATTTCAGATAGACAGTTGCTGTTGTGAGTTAGTAGGGAGGGTGAATGGTCAGGGGAGGAGAGGTAAATTAGAGTGTCATCAGTACAGATGTGGTACAGAAACCAAATCAGTCTATTAGTTTGCCAATGAGATGTATAGATAGAGAAGAGCAGAGGGACAATAACTAACCCTTGAGGTACCCCAACAGAGAGAGGTAATGAAGAAGAGCAGGTACAAGAGAAGAAGACACTAAATGTCTGAGAGGCAAGATTTGAGTCGAAAGACAGCAGATGCTAAGGGAGTGAAGAGTTTCTAGGAGAAAATGTGATATGCGGTTGCATGCCAGATGTTGCAATAACTTAGAGACTAGGGACAGTAGAAATACAGAGTGGTAGTTGGAAAGAGAGGTAAGATCAAAAGAGGGCTTCTTTAGAACAGGTGTGATGAGAGCTTGTTTATAGGAAGATGGAAAAGTACCAGTGGTAAGAGAGACAGAGAGATTGAAGACATTGAATTTAGGTGAAAGGTGATACCAGGAGACTGGTAAAGTAAAAGCAATACCTTTATCTGCTAACTGGGTAGCTCTAGGGTGCAAGTTTTCAACTAGATCTCTTCAGTCATATTTAGAAAGAAGGCTGAATACAAAATACATGACAGGTTACATACTTTGTTTTTACATTTAAATTCCACTGAAAAAGACTTTATCACCATTGTTTGTATAAACCATTCCCTAGGTATAGAGGCATTTCTTTGTAACTAGCAAAATGTAAAAATATTTATTTCCCTTTTTGCCGCTCCAATAAACTTAGCCTTCAGCCATAGATGGCTATGTCTATGGAATATATGGGTAAACCCTCTGAATGCCAGAGGGGTGCACAACCAATCGCATGTAATGCATTGAATGGTGAAGTTACAACATAAAGAGAAAAGGGAACAGGTGAGAGGGAATGGGGTAAAGCACACAGGTTGTGAGATGAAATGATAAAGGGAGGGCAGACACTTCATCTTCTGTGACAGAAGCGAAACAACGGAGAGACTTGTTACTTGTGGGGAGGGGCTCAACTGGGGCAAGGTCTTGGTCTGAAAGGCTAATAGTGCCCCATTTATCTTTCCTTTATTTTTATGCACATACATCTTTATTTATTTATTTATTTTAAATTAAAGTTTTTATTGAGTATTGTAAAAAGTACAAACAGGCAAGGAGACTCACACAGGAGTCAACAAAATATGCTATACATAGTCAAGGTATGTATCAAGCAAAGAGACTCACGCAGGAGTCCACAAAAATCCAATGCATACAAGTACAAGTGGATAAACAAAGGTCAACCCTGACCGAGCAGTACAATGGAGCAGATATAAGAAATACTAATATAGTATCATTGCAGCATGCTGGCACAAAATATAGAAGAAAATAATTGAGTTATGAATATGGCAGTACTCCAGCACGCAGAGGAGTAGTATAGAAGGCAGGTTAAGGAAAAGAGAAGTAGAGAAAACAGAAAATCTGAAAAGAGGCAGAATAAAACTTATAATCTAGCTATAGACTAGAAAAAAAAAACTGGTGGGTCAAGCCCACAGTAGCGGCACGACTCAGAGGAGCTGCGAGACATGGGGGGGGTATATAAAACTGGACATTAATGGAAAGCAGACCAAGATACAAGGTGGACAGGCCAGCAGAGAAGGTCAGGCATGAAAAGGAAAGAATAAAGGATAGTCAGGTAAAAGGAGACCATGAGAAATACTAGAAAGAATAAAGCAAAGTGACAAGAAATAAGAAAATAAAGCATGCTGTGCATATGGGGTAACCAAGACAAAAGTCGGCAGTAGCCGCCATTCGCAGAGAGGCTGCGAGGTCTGGAAGCTATCAAGAAATCTATCAATGTAAACAGCAGACACTGAAATAAACGGACAGGACACTAAGTGCTGGACTCAGGGACAGTTGCAAGATTAGGAAATTCCGCTTTCAAGAGAATCATGGGAATCATCTGGATGAACTGTCAGATAGCTGACGGGACCTAGACAAACGTAGGTATGAAGTATCGCAGGAAAACCCAACAAGGAGGAGCAGGGGGAAGAGTAGGCAATGATTCGGTACATAATAAACAGAACAGTAAACAGATGTAGACCTAAAGACAGATCAAAACCCAGCACCCCCAACTTTTTGAGAGCCACTGATGCCGATCCCGACCCGCGTGCTAGATCGGAAGCGGCACCAGCAAGTCCAGTAATATCACAAAAGAATTCAGAACATCATAAGGGCTGGAGCACCCCCCAGAGTAGGTCATTGCCCAGGATGATAAACTCAAGGCAATCTTAATCTAACCCTCCACCCTCATGAATGTCCCGGTAGTAGCGCACTGAAGCATCGGACAACAGCACTAAGGGGTAAAGTGAATAACACAGGCCGTCTCCCCGAGACCCAAGGGGAGACCACCATCAGACAGGTAGACCTGAAGAGCAGCAGTAATTTGCAGAATAGACACACGGAGACCAACATAGCTCGGGTAAATAGATAGGGGTGGCCAGACTGAAGCAGCAAAGTTGGTAAGTTCAGCCATATGAAGAAAAAAAAAAAAGTCCTGGGTCCCATCCATAAGTAACACAGTCAAGTTCGGCACCTCACGAGTCAGAAACACAGTCCATCCCAGCGTAGCGGGGAATCCCAAGTCCCGGGTCCCACGGGTAATCATCCCATCCAGACATAGTATCTCCATAATCATAGTGGCAGAGTACCTAGTGGATCACAAAACTGTCGAGACTGGAGAGTAACAGGAGAGCATCCTCTCTCCATACAACCACAATCATTATCGCTCGATCCTCCAGCAGTACGCAGCGACTTAGTTGCTTATCCACTTCAGGCAGATGAACCAGTTCAGCTCTCACAACAGGCCGGAGCACTCCCAGAGAGGCCCCAGAATCCTCATGTATTTGCAGGCGCCACATCTCTGTAGGAGAGCACCATAGAGAGGAATTATGGAGGGGCAATATCGGAGGAGGCTCAGGAGTTGTGTTGTCGAGGGCAGCAGCAGGAGTAAGTACTCGAACAGGGCCTCTACATTTCCAAACAATCAGACCTTCTTCTAACATGTCGGACAACATCGTCTTCTGGTCAGAAAGGCACGAAAAGAAGCAGCTCAGCCATACCCGGTGAGTGGGCATAGTATTACAAATCATGATGAGGGAAAGATTCCGTGCTCAATGAGGAAGGTATGTATTGAGAATTGCAGCCAGTAGCAAACAATAGCTCGCAGAAATCAGACTTAGGTGCCCAGAACGCCCGGAGCCCTAGTGAAGTGCGTCCAACTCGGTCCGCTGCAGCTCCACCCCCCTCTGCACATACATCTTTAAACCTGTAGAAAAATCTGAAATTACAGCACTGTGACATTACTTGCTAAAATGCAAGATATAATTGAAAATAGAAAAAATTACTAAATTACAGCTGCAATTTACAAAAAAATTGCATTTTTCAAAAATAATGAGCACAAGTAAAGTATTTGTCGCAAGGTTTGCTTTATATTGTGTGATATTTTAACCCAATTTGAGTTCTGTACTGTATTTTCAACATTTTTAGAAGCATCCCATTTAACTAGGAAATTACTCAAACTGGTGATTAAATATTGAAATTTAATAAATTATTAAAAAAGCCAGCAGGAATCTAAGTAACCATGTTCCTATTACTCATGCTATCTTTCTGTGCCGTGACTTATCAGCAACAATCTTACACTTTATTGCTTTTCTTAGGACATGTCTATGCATAATTGAGTGCAGGGAAAGGAACTGTAACTTGTATTGTCTGCAGCACAGCTCCAAAAACAAATACAGTAAACCTTATGCAGATATCTCAATCCCAGCTACTGCAATGCATTGCATGCCCACTAAAGGACCAGTAAACATTTTTAATGAAAAATAAAAAAACATATTTTGTAGGGCTTTTTTTAGGTACTCCCACTGTTGGGAAAGTCATTTTAGAGGTATTACAGTTTAAAGTGTTGTGTTTTGTTACATTAACATTGCTCTCTAGTGGCCAGATTTCAGTATAAGTTGTATTCTATGAGTGAGGTGAGTCATTAACAGCTGTTCTCCATAGAATGTTATAGTAGCACTGACTCAATGCCTGTCAGTTTGAAGTTTCAGGATGCATGCTCTCTGCATCTCAGTTTCCAGAGAAACTGAAAGGTGATAAGTTTTGAATAAAAAAACCTACTAAGTTCAGCATGTACTCAGCATGAAAAGCCCTATAACATATAGCTTTTTATAAGAAAAGTTTACTGTTCCTTTAAAGTGGACAACCAGGGGCTTATTCACTAAGGAGTGATGAAGAGAGGACTTCTATAGTGATATCACTTCTCCAGTTCCTATGCTACTCTATAGAACATTTGCATTAAGATCTCCAGAGTTGGAGAAATCTTAATGCATTAGCTCCTAGAATAACATAGGAATTGGAGAAGTCACTGGAGAAGTCGGGGGTTATTCACTAAGGAGTAATAAAGAGATGATAAAGTGACGATGACTTATATAGTGATATCACTACTCCAGTTCCTATGCTGTTCTATAGATCCTATGGACTAAGATCTCTAAAGTTGGAGAGAACTGAGTGCATTGGCTCAATAGAATAACAGAAATTGGAGAAGTGATATCACTGGAAAAGTTGGGGTATATTCACTAAGGAGAGATGAAGAGGTGATAAAGTAGAGATGACATATAGGGGGAGATTCACTAAGCGGTGATGAAGAGGTTCCTATATTATTCTATGGAGCCTATGCACTAAGATCTCCAAAATGTATGAAATGTTAGTGAATTGTCTTCATAGAATAAAATAGGAATTGGAGAAGTGATAAACTTGAGAAGTCATCTCCACTTTATCACCTCTTTATCATCGCTTAGTGAATCTCCCCCACAGTGAGATCACTTCTCCAATTACGATGTTATTCTATAGAGTTTATGCACTAAGATCTTTAAACCTGGAGGAATCTTAGTGCATAGGCTCTGTAGAATAACATAGAAATTGGAGAAATTATATCACTGGAGAAGTCATCTCCGCATTATTACCTTCCATCACAACTTAGTGCATCCCCCCATCATCTCCACATTATCACAACTTAGTGAATCTCCTCATATCTTGTGCCAGCCATTTGTGTAAAATAAATATTTTTTTGTGAAGTAACCCATATTTGTTGGTGACACAGTATGGCATGTTATGTTAATCAGTTGTTGTGCTGGGCCAATATTACCAAAATCTGTGGAATGAATGAATCTAGGTGCAGCCCATAAACTGGGGGCATTTATAACATAACATAGGGTAAGTTTGCCTCAAACATAATTAACTAAGATACTGTGCAGGGAATTATCATTAAGTTCCACTCAGCGCAACTAAAACATAATAGTTAATTTCTCAAAACTATTCATTTTCCTGAAATCTGGCTAGTACAATATATAAGTACATTTTAATTCTTTGTAAATCTGTTTGTCTTTAAGTGAATGATCTGCTTTAATTAAAAAAAAAAAAAAAGAATCTTAGTCACATAATTATGTTCTTTTGATTTAGCCACATTTAACCCTAAATGTCCCAGAGGCCCTTTCTAAGTATTGCTCTGCAATGGTATGTAATGGGTTACGTTTTACTCTGGTGGCAAGAAAATCATTATAATGCTCACACAGATGACATATGTTGGACAGGAAATAACACTATAATTCACAGCTTCCTAGTAGTCCTCATCTAGTGAATATATTACCTGGAACCCATATAGTAACAGAAAAGGATCATAACTATATACTGGATGTTGTCATTCAAAGATGGTGATGAATAATGCATTGATGTTTGAAATCCCCCTTGATTTTTTTCAGTCTGTCATTTTATTTGACATGGCTCCTTTATATATTTTTTTGTGCTCTTTTTTTACTGTATAATATTGTAATATGCATCAAAGGGATTGGTATATGTGATCATGGCTCTCACAGTGACTCTGAAGCTGAGAATTATGGTTCTGTTCCCATGTCAGCTTCTTGTGATTTTAGGAAAGTCTTTTTATCTCCTAATTTTTAAGACAGGTACACAAGATTGCAAGCTAGATGGGCTCTGAATGAGTGAGTTAAGGGATAAGAAATGTTTTCATCCATTCATTTAGCCTGCACATTCAATCCATGTGTGTCCTAGGAACAAATAGAAAATGTGCTAACTCTTTGAGTGCCAGGGAGATATGCAACGCTTTGCAACACAATTCCCGTTGTTTTGCAATGGGGTAAAGGACTAGTAAACTTTTTTTTCTGTGAAAACATATTCTAGAGTTTCCCCTGTTTCATAAAACAAGGTAAATCAAACTGCTGCTTTATTAAAATTGTATAACTGTTCAAACGGCCATTAAGTGATGGACCTGTTACTGTTATATTCTTTGTAGTTATTGAGTCTCTTCTCCTATAATAAAATAACTAGAATTACCTATATCCCTAAATGTGATACACACTTTTATTCAATGGTTCCCAGTGAGGTATCAAATGTGATTCTTTTTCAGCCTTGCATGCTATTGATGTCTCCAATGCATTACTAAGCATTAAGCACTGCATGGGAGTACTCCATGCATCCAGTAGGCTTAATAGAAATGGTGGAAAATCATACCTAACAGACCACACTCCTCTGCACTAAAAACCCCAATAAAATACACAAATATTTCTCCCATTTGAATGTATGGCCCCACTCTGCTTCTTGTATAAATACTTTTGGATGTATTGTACAGTAAGTCACATACACTGAATAGCATTAAACTACACATGTGCTAGTGCAGCTCACCTGCTGTTACCCTCCAATGCCAGTGGCTACAAATGGGGGTATGCACTAGAGCGCCTGATTGCTACTTCATGCTGCCGCACAGACTGCGCCATCATTGAAGGGGCAGTATAGGGTCATAACAAGTTAATTTTAAGCTAAAGGGTAGCTTATGTTGGCAGGGCTGCATTTACATTTCAGGCACCCCTAGACAGGACAAGCAAGGTGCCCTTAACACCAATTGCCGCACCCCTGTTCCTCACATGGCTCCACCCCCAAACCCATCCATTATTTCCTGACACAGAAAATGCCCTTGTCCTATAACAAGCAAAGTTTAAAAAAAAAAAAAAAATCTTTAACATCTTGGTTGCTAGAGAGCTCTCCAAAGCATAGTGATTAGTGATGAGCGAGCGTGCTCGGCCGATGCTCGGATCGGCTCGAGCATCGCTCTGCTCGGCACATGGCGGTACTCGTCGAGTACCGCCATGTGCTCGCCCGCCATGTTCGGGTGGCGGGGATCTGTGCCGGAAGAGGCACAGATCCGAAGACGCTCCGCTGGACCACCAGGGACTGGAGGTACGGGGGCATTGCGGAGATGAAGGGGGCATTGCGGAGATGAAGGGGGACATTGTGGAAGAGGGGCATAGACTCTATGCCCCTCTTCCACAATGTCCCCCTTCATCTCCGCTATGCCCGTCTTCCACAATGTGCCCCTTCATCTCCGCTATGCCCCTCTTCCACAATGTGCCCCTTCATCTCCGCTATGCCCCTCTTCCACAATGTCCCCCTTCATCTCCTCTATGGCATAGAGGAGATGAAGGGGGACATTGTGGAAGAGGGGCATAGCGGAGATGAAGGGGCACATTGTGGAAGAGGGGCATAGCGGAGATGAAGGGGCACATTGTGGAAGAGGGGCATAGCGGAGCTGAAGGGGGACATTGCGGAGCTGAAGGGGGCATTCGGAGATGAAGGGGGCATAGCGGAGATGAAGGGGGCATTGACCAGGCACCCTCCCCTCATCAGAGCAGGGGGTGCCTGGTGTTGCCCCATTCATTTCAATGGGGCTTGGGTGCTCGGCCGAGCACTCGAGCCTCAGGGGGTGCTCGGTCAGAGCACCCGAGCATCGGGGTGCTCGCTCAACACTAATAGTGATCTTACTAGCATCCAAGGGGGTTAAATAATAACTTTTAAATGGGTATATAAAATGGAACATGGACTCTGAGTTTGCTCTGGTCAGACCCACAATTCCGATGTGGTTGTGGCTAGAACAACTGAGGTACTCCTCAAAGTCTGGAGAAATAGGCAGTTGCCTACTGGGAAATCCAGCTCTGCATACTGACAATAGCAAGGACTTACTCTTTGCTGTGTCTACATTACTTTAGCACCAATACTCTTCCAGTCACAGATTGTTTTGATGCTCATAAGATACCCCTATAAATCCAACTGTGATTCTCTATCCTCTTTACTAGGCTATTCACAGGATTCACAGATTTTGAACTACAGAACTGTAAGTAATTAAACATAGTGCTATGTGTTATAAAAACATACGGAAGACTTGGAGCTGCAATTTAATAGATATATTACTATAATTTTAAGGTAGAAGTTTTAGGTGTTACTAAATTGCCATTAGGGAGGCATAGGACATGAACATTAATTCCAGTGCCTGGTTTAGCATGTGATCATATTAGCACATTCCCTCCATAGTAACATAGAATTTAGAATCAAACAAGAACTGATTGGTCTATTTAATATGCTCCTTTTCCTACCAACTGGATGCTAGGAAAATATCTTAGACTAGTTGAAGAGCCTGTGTATACGGGACACAGTGCCACCCAACAACGGCCGCGCTGCAGTCATGCGCAGTAGAGACTGCCCGTGCCGCGGCTGATACGGAGCGGGGCACTCAAAATTCAGATCGTAGTCTTCAAGGACGCCGGTCTGAATTTGGTGCGCCTCGCTCAGTATCAGCCACGGCGAGGGCAGTCTGTACTGCGCATGACTGCAGAGCACTCAGCAGTCTCTACTACGCATGACGGCTTCTGACAAACTTAGTTAGAGAATTATAATATAGGATTGAAATTCTTTTTTTGTTTTGTTTTTTTTTTACATTTCTTAGTGCTAGTGATGTCTCCAACACATCTAAATGCATTAGAGATGTCTACAGCATTCTAGAGATTAAAAGACTAACTTTGTATCCTTCAGAATAGCATTCTATGTACTAAATTCATTTTCTCTATTAATCCTTACCACTGGGAGGCTATTTCAGATATCTGTGGACAGAAAAAGCAATAGACACGCTGATGCATTGAAAGTGAATCATTTGGCAGCTAAAATAAGGACAAACCCTTTTCCTGAGCGTCACAATGGATTTAAATAATATGTCTCAACCCTGCCATGCTTCACAACAATATGATCTTTATTCTGTAAGGATGAAGTGAATTGACATTAATTATCTACAGTACATAATCCACTGGGGACCCTACAGTAAAGAGACCAATACAATAAAAGTAAAAATATTAAAACATATTGAGTACCAATGGTCATGGGCCTTACGCAGGAACATAAAGAGGGACAACTCTGAGCAAACTAACTGTCTTATAGGGGGTAGAATAAAAATCTTCTTTGTTTAAAATTGGGCTTTTAACCCCTTGAATGCTAGAGAGGTCTCCAATGCATTGCTTCCTTTCACAATCAATGGGGATTTTTAAAAGCCATATTTAAGTAAATGGGGATTTGGGGAAATTTCTATTCATCCCCTATGGTGTAGATGGTTTGCAACTCTATTGCTTTTATACATGTGTGGCTGTATTCAATAAGCTAAAGCGGTGGGCGCACCAGCTGAACTGCAGGGAAAAAATATCCCCCCAAAAGCAATGTGTTGAAGAACATTGTAGCATTCCACGGGTCTAAAGTCTTTTTTATGATATTATATAAATATGTTCAGGGTCCATACAATGGGCTCTCCAAAGACCTGTTCATTAACAGAACAGTACAAAGGACAAGGGGTCACCCGCTAAGGTGGTGTTATCGGATACATTATATGCCTTTAAAAAGGGCTTTGATACTTTTTTTAAAAGAGAAGAAAACAGAAGGCTATGCATATTAGTATGGGGATTAATATTTAGTTAGGGCTTGTTGATCCAAGGAGAAATCTGATTTCCAGATGGAGTCGAGAAGGAATTTTTTCCTACAATGGAAGCAGAATTTGAAATTTCTGAATAAAGTTTTTTTGCCTTCTTTTGGATCAACAGCGGTAAAATAGGAAAAGGTTTCAACTTGATTGACGCAAGTCTTTTTTCAACCTAAACTACTATGAATTTGGGAAACTTTTGAGTTGTTACCCATGACTTAGCTGGATTACTCAATAAGTTCTCAAAAATATTGCCCAGATGGCAAATATATGCATGAAGATATAAGAGTATAAATGATAGCTTTATTTAGGCAGGACCAGATTTACATTCCAGGTTTCATTATTCAAGGCACTCTAGGGGCCCTTAGTTCCGCTCATCACTACATCCCCACAACTGATATGACCCCACCTCAATCCCATCCACTGTTTCCTGGCACAGAAAATACTATTGGACTACAACAAGTAAGAATTAAAAGAACCTTTAAACTATTGATTGCTAGAGAGACTCCACAATGCATTGGATATCTCTCTCTCCAGCATTTCATTGGGTTAAATGATAGCCTATAAAGGAGTATAAAATTGGTGCAGGGACATGGAGATTGCTGTGCATACACCACAATTCAGAATGTAGCCAGCACAGCTGAGGAACCTGTCAAGATCTAGGGCTCTAGGCAGTTGCCTACTGGGAAATCCAGTCCTCTATATAGGCAGTGTTTTCCAACGTCAGTCATCAGGCTCCATCAGCAGTGAAGGTTTTCAAGATATCCATGATTGATGACAGTGTGTAATCAGTGGCTCAGTCATTGTGATTGAGCTGCATGTCCTTTATTAGAGATAGCCTGAAACCTAACCTGTTGGTGTGTCACAAGAAATAGAGCTGAGAATCACTGATATAGGCACTTAAACATGGAACCACCAGTACAGTATATCAGTATTTAGCAAAGTCCTTCACCAACACCAGAACATTAGAAAATTACTCACATTCTTCGGAGACCAAGACTTGCCTCAAAGTAAATCCATTTGTACTGGCTCACACCCTGTGTATTGATCTCAATGGATAGACAGCCAGGTGGTACAGGTTCTCCCAGTTCTCCCAATGATTATATGTGGGATAAGCCACCCAGCAATTGGGTCATAACATACCCAACACTGAGTAAGGCTGAAACCTATTTTATTATCACAAATGAACCGTTCCATGTGTTGGAGCTCAAAGCCAATAAAAGCTAGTAACTCTCTGATTATCAGACAGAGAATGTGCAGGTATATCAAAATTTATTTATAAAAATATTGACCACACGGTCAAGATTAAAACGTCTAAAAGACTTTAACAATTATAAAACACAATACAACAGCTTGAAACGTTTTGTGATGCAGGGTCACTTCATCAGAAGCTTGAAAAAGTCACCTTCATTTTGATCCTGAATATGTTACTATATAAGGTTACTGTAAATTATTACATTATGATCAGGATCCATATCAGTATCAAAGATTACAAGTTAAATCAGGTTTTATACCTCACATGTTGACTTCTTTCATTTCTTACACTAAGGATATCATTATTAATGATGCAAATAATGTGTGGAAGCAATTTGCATGAACTGTATTAAACAATGTTGTTTCTGTTTGCTGCAAGAAGATCAGATGCATGTCTGCCTTCTGTTTCAGAGTCAAAGAAGCAAAATTAAATGGGCATGTCCATAAAGCCTATCAAGTTACCAATTTGACCCCAATGGTAATTTGTAATAGCAGCTTTGAAAATGTAATAGAATGTCATTTTCATACTACTTTGCCCTTGTCTATAACATTTGTAAGTGCAAGATGTGTAAGATGATTATAACTTTAACTCTTTGCGTGACAGGTGAATAAACAAAGCATTGCTTCACAATGTGTTGCATGTCCCTCTAGCACAAAAGGGGTTAAAGAATGTACATTGCCTTGAAAAATTATTTAGACCCCTGACCAGTTCTCTCATATTACTGAATTGCAATTTGTGCATTGCAATTTCTTTCTGTTTAGCTTAATGCTGAAATGCAAAATCAGTTATTGTAAGGTGGCATTGAGCAGTGGATAGATAGATAGATAGATAGATAGATAGATAGATAGATAGATAGATAGAACCATTCCCTGCTTTGGCAGGGACTTTTACAATAATTGGAGGAAGTTCAAAGGAGAGCCACAGAAATGGTGCAGGGTCTTCATTACACAGGGTACCAAAATAGACTCAAAGAACTTAATATGTACAGACTCTGTTTTTAACTCTGAAAGCCTAAGTGGTATCATGCCTAATAGTAATAGTATCCAGAGGGATGTATTAAAGCCTGAATTGTTGGTGTGCCCTGAGAACTACAGTTGAGAAATACTGCCCACTCAACTGGTCTATTGTCCTAAACTTACTATAAATATAGTGATAACAGTGTTAGCTGAAAAAGATGGGAATTAACTCCATGAGTGCCATGAAGGTGTCAGGAATCAATTCATGACCTCTGGCACTCATTGATTTAAAAGTGTTTGCATTGTGAATTGTCTCAGTAAAGTAAGCACTTTCCTTAAAATCATTCAGATAGCTGGAGAGCTTGTTCTGGCCACCACAGTTTCTGATGGCAGCCCTGCAGGGATCATTTGGCAGTGGGGATACTCTGGATTTACCCATCAGGAAAATGACTGCAAAGTATATGTATAGTGTATGTATGTGTGTGTGTGTGTCTGGATGGGGATTGGACTTGGAAGTGATGTTGATGATGATGATGAATGACAAGATGATTGTGTGTTTTAGGCATCTTTACTTTACCGTGTCAGACTCTCCAATTGATCTCTCAGAGTGTAAATAAACAGTGATCGTTCTCCTTCTCAGTAGTGGAAGATTGAGCCTTTTCCTTTCAATTAATTTTCTGGCTATGTAATCCTTTCTAAAACTCTTTACTTAATCTGGATCAGAAAAAAGGGGAATGGTGGAGGGCTATTCTAGAGCAACATCATCATCATCATCATAAATAAATAGGTCATCATCAGCATCTTACAATTCCCTGCTAATTTTACATTCTTCTGGGGTTTTTGAACTCTTAGGGCAAGATGTTCAGAAAGTGGTGGTAACTGAAATTGTCTGTAATCAAAATAAAAAAGTTCTTATTCCATGGTCTGTCAATTCTTAGACATGTTTCCATCATTTTTTGCATCCAATTCCGCCATCTCCATCAAAGGGAAAAAGCCATCTTAAAAGTGGGTGTGGATTAATCTACCGTCATATTGTAAGGTATTTTCAGAAAAAATATTTGTTTCAACGTCACTTTTTTGTAAAGTCATTTTTTCCTGACAAAATAAAAATGGTCTAAACTTGGAGAACACCAATTAAAGTACTGTTGGCAGGAGTGAGAAGCAATTTGTCGTTTCAAAGACAAAAAATTTCTTTTTCTTTGAAAATTTTCGTTTCAAATACAAAATCAAAGACATTTTTAACATCAGAATTTTTTAAAGGCAATGTTCAAGATTTTATTACCATAATTTTTAATTCTTTAGACATATTTTCAAAAGTGACGGATTTACTTCTGAAAATGTTCTTTTTACCACCGACTCATGATCCAACAATTTTTTCATTATGACGACTTTTTGAACATCTCGCCCTTAGTTTCATTTTACTTAGTTTATTTTACATTTACAGAACATTCTGTACTACTTTGTGTACAGTTATACTGCCACTGTCAGACATAGCAGTTGGTTTAACTGTCAACCCCTCCTCTTCTGTGCCATCAACACTAAAATGTAACTTACTGTCATCTTCAGTGTTCATGAAAGGTTTAGAGCTACTAGAGCTCGTATTGGAACTTTTCATGTAACTTTTACAAACAACATTCTCAGGAGGAGGAGGGCCATCATCATTTATTGCTCACACAGCAGCACCCATGGTCACAGTCAATTTTAAACTATCACTTTACTACCACGTCCTGTCCTTCTCCTAATCCCATTACTCCTGCCCCTAGTCCATTTGCTGGATACAATGAGCATTGTGTTGATTTATACTGTACACAACAGAATTGTTTGCATGTGGAGTGATGTCTTGCCCCTCTCAAAAATCCTCTATCTTGTAAGTCTCTGTCTCTAGTAGCTGTCACTTTCACAGCTTAAGTTTTTTAAATAAACTGTTCCTGTGTATACTTTCCCCCCGTTTGACCATCTATCTACCTGTTCAAGTAGCTTGAATCAAAATTTCAGCTGAATATTCTCTATCTTTCTCTCTCCTAACGTCATTGTAGTCAATGTTTACAATATAGTACAGGATGAGAATAGTACTGTTAGCTTCAGAATTCACATTTGGCAACAAGGGATAAATTGGTCAGTGCAGCAGCTGCTGCAAGTGTGTGCACCACCACATCCCACTATATGCATGCCCTTCTTCTTTAGGCACTTGAATGGGTGAGTGCCAAGTAAGCTGTACTTATCTGTCCTCTTGGGTGTCTGATGTATCAGTATGTAAAGTATATTGGTCAGTCAGTCACAGCAGAGGCTCATTCAGCTCAGATAAACACTTGGATCACCTGCTTATCCAGTGTTACTCATTTATCAATCAAAAACATTTTTCTTTGTTTTTTTAACTTCATTCTTATAACTGATTTAAATTCAATGACAAAGTCAAAAGAAGCGAAAATGCTCCTTTTTCTGGGGAGTTCCTGCACAGCAGGAAGTGGTGATTTTTTTCTTATTCCACTTTTCAGGAAAAACATTTCACCCATCATTACTTATAACAATCATTATATATTGGACACTGAAGTTTGTCTGCATTAGCTTTGCTGTTACTACTGCATGGCTAAATGTATTCCAGGATGACTTAACAAGAAAAGATGAATATATTAATAATTGTATGCAGTCAATCTCTACATAACATTTTCCTCTTAATCTATGACAAATAAAGTCAGCAAATGTTAATATAACAGGTTACAGTAAAATTATAGTGACTGCAAGTCTCATTATAGCTGATTCATGGAAGAATCATTGTAAAATGATCAAATATAAATAACAATCATCCCTTTTTCTGTTGTTACTATCTGACACATCCTGCGTGCTAGCCTGAATAATGTATAAAAAATGTATATACAATTTTCAGTGTGTAATAAATGTTTCAATACAGTTCTGTACTCGATTTGTGGATGTCACCAGAGACATCTGCTGGTGAATTTCATAGAAGCACAACTTGCAACAGAAATATCAAATCAAGTAATATACTTAGGCAGGAATACAATGCGGGTTCTCCTGGAACTCAGAGGGTTAAAAATTCCATACCAGGGCAAATCAAGGGTTTTCACAGAGAGAGATTTCCATACAAATTATGTCATAAAGCTACCTAGAATTGTTGCTTTTTTTTAGTTGTTTACCCAGAATACATTGCATTTGCCATTGCATAGGCCATGAATACACAACCTGCATTCATCCAGCTGTTGTTGGACTATGACTGTCATCATCCTCAGCTAGTCATTGAATGGCTGATGATGTTGGGAAATGTAGTCCAGTAACAGTAAGAGGAGGCCAGGTTGTTTACCTTGTTATAGTCATATACGCAACGAGAGCAAACATTTATCATTATTGGGGTATTTGTTGTTGTCTATTGAAGCAAAAGAACATGAGGGGGATTCTGGGTAACTGGAAACCCCTCCTCATTTTGCTCTTCTATAATGTTCATGGAAAACCATCCACAAAATTATTTGTATTCATTATGTGTCAATACATTTTTTGTTATTGGTATGATTTTTCATTTCAAAGTGCAAATATTAATATCTTTTCCCGCACATCCTATATAATAATTCGCTAAATGTGTGTTTGTCAGAAGCTGTCATGCGTAGTAGAGATGGCTGTGCGTGCTGCAATCATACGCAATACAGACTGCCAGACACGGCGCGGGCAGTCTCTACTGTGCATGACTGCACCTCAGACGTTGCTGGCTGGCACAGTGGCCTGTGTACATGGGCTCTTCAACTAGTTCTATATAATTGGTCACAGTACATGTGCAGAAGCAAAGTGGAGGAATTCTGAGACAAACCAACTACACTGTAGTATAAAAATATAAATTACAGATATTCCCATTGATTTAAGTTGTCATTTTAACTCCTTGAATCCTATGGACAGCTCTGATCAATTGACCATAAATCTCCATAGGATGGTGTAGCAACAGCGCCACTGTACAATTTCAGGCCACTGTGATATTGCACCTAAAAAATTCAACTTTGAAAATTAATAACTTTTGAATAAAACACCTTTCAGCAGTGGGAGTACTCTTGTTTTACTCAGGGGGATAAACCCTACAACATTTTTTTTTACATTTTAAGTATTACTATCCCTTTAAACCTCTTTTTAAGCCTTTGAGTGCCAGAGGGATAGGCAACGCATTGCTCTGTAATGCGTTGCCTACCCCTCTGGCAATCAAAGGGTTAAACTGTTGGAGACTTTAACACTTTGTAGATTTTACCCCCTTGAATCCTAGAGTGGTCTGAAATATGCTGCACCACTCTAATATTCAATGAGTTAACCTTTAAACCTTTGAAAGCCTGTCCAATGTATTGCTTTGCATTGCATTGTAGACCTCTCTAGCATTCAAGGCAATGGATAAAACCCCATTTAAATCAAGGATATATTTTGTCTCCTATGGTGCAGTTGATTTACCCCAAAAGGAGTACAGTTTCTTGGTAATCAGCTTCATGGTATATCAGTATCCTGGTAAACTATAAGGATGTTGTGTGAGGGGGAAACTGGAGCAATGGTGGATCAAACTAACTGTACCATAGAGCATTGCTGTCCAAGTTCAGTTCTGAAGGGCCACCAACAGGCCAGGATGTAAGGATTTTCCTGATTAAGCACAGGTGAGTTGATACAAGATCATTCATTTGACTGACTCACCTGTACTTAATCAGGGAAATCCGTACATCCTGTCCTGTTGGACAGCCCTGATATAGGTCATAAAAACCCCACAAATTCTCATTAACCCCTTAAGGACTGCGAGTTCCGGGGGTGGGGCACACTGGAGGACCAGGGAACATTTTTATTTTTTTGTAAGGAAGTGATCTGCGATCACAGTGGGGTGTGCAGTCGTTCTACAATCACAAACTTCTGTGAGATGCAAGGGCCATCATCTGGCATTAACATGTGGACAGCCATGATAGTACTTGCACGTTCTCAGGTGTGAAGGGGTTAAATACGGTTTCTAACCACTTGAATTCTGTAGAGGGTTCCATCAAAGTTTATTTGTCTACAGTAACACAGCTAATTTGTCCTAGAAAAGCTTGTGAACATAAATCACAAACCAGTTACATTACTGCAAAATGTTTATCACTGGAGAAAACTGCTGGGCTTTAACATTCAAAAGTCACATCAAGCATCACATTTACATTCTGTAATGTACACATATCGTGTGAGCTGATCACATCAATCTGTAAGTAAATTAATGCTACCCTTTCACTATATAGATTAAAATGGGACTTTTAACACCATACATGCTACAGTGGTCTCAACATATTGCAAAGCAATACATTATATCCCTGGAATTGCAAGGTTCCTTTGCAAGACAAAAGTTTCATACATAAGAATAATAAGAATAATAACCTGTGCAATATTTAGTAATACAATCATTTCTATAGCATTTTGTCAGCAGTACATTATGCTCATTATGTACATTACTTATATTTCATTCCGTGCACAGTGGGGCAGTACTGTAGTTGAATTCTTGCCTAGAACAGCCTGTTGATAATTCCCCTAACCTGGAGGATGGTAGAGACTTCTCCAACTAATACTATCACATTCTCTGGAGACCTGCTCATTTCATCCATAAATAGAAATATAAAAAAATTGCTGTTTAGACACCAAGTGGTATTGTCACTAACAGGTTAATGGGATGATAACCCTTTATTTTGAGTTTACATATTCTGCAAGTGCTTAATTTGTAATTTTATCAATATTATTTTATCAATTGAATCTATTTTTAACATATTTATGTCCCTGATAGTTCCCTGGATCTCTGTTTCCAGACTGTTTTCTGGTCAGTCAACAATCAAAGCAGTGCACTGTATGGTCATTTTTTTGTGTGTGTTGCATCTTTTTCTACATTGTATCACTATACCTTTTTTGCATAGAAACAGATACAGGGAGCTCAATGTCAGTGATATAAAAAGTATATAAAAAATAAACAAGAAAAAACAAAATTATAGGCAATTTGGCTTAACATATTATGAGCAGCATACGAAAACACAAAATAGTGGATTACAATCCGTTTAATAATAAAGAAGAGAAAACAATAGTTTGAAATATAATAACTATTGGACTCAGCAGAAAAGCCTTATTTTATTTTATTGTTTCCATTGTAAATGGAATTAAATAGTAAAATGAATTGATCCATGTGTATTGTTATTATCATTTTTGGTTGTAGTGCATTCCAGTAACGATTTATTTAGGAAGTGTTTTACCAGGAAGAATACACTGACTAAACTATACATATATATTTTACGTTATATTATATATACAGTTACCTGTTTATAAATACAAAGAATTATTTTATTAATAACAATAATAATACCAATAGGATGAGCCTTGTATTTAGACAGATGGATGTACATCAGTAAGACAGGTTGACGAAGCAGATTGAGAATGGTGATTAAACTTTTTACTGACAGCTCTAGTGCTTGATATTTTATTGCAGAACAGATTACAGTGTTTCACTTGACAGTGATACATGATATTGTCAACATTTCTGGTGACAACCTATTTAAGAGCATTCCAATAGAGAAAGCAAGCAGTGATCTTACTCCTGCTAATATATTTCTCACAATTCCAGAGCCTTCAAAAGTTGTGGAAAAGAAATGAAAAATGAAGATATTTACAGCAGGACTGTGGGCCTTATTCATCAAGCTAAATAGTTTCTATTCCAGAGCAAATAACTACATTAAATCCCATTTATTTATATTTTGTTTTTAACCCCTTGAATTCTAGAGAGGTCGCCAATGCATTACTTCACAACAACAGCTCAGTCACAAAGTGCTAGGCCACACCAGAGCACAGAACAGGACCACCGAGTGCTTCAGCTCGTAGTGAGTAAATATCATCTATCCTTGGTTGCAGCTCTCGCTACCAAGTTCCAATCTGCTTCTGGAAATAACATCAGCACAAGAACTGTTCATCAGAAGCTTCATGAAATGGATTTCCATGGCCGAACAGCTGCACACAAGCCTATGATCGCCATGTCCAATGACAAGCACCCATTGGAGTATCTTGCCACCACTGAACTTTGGAGTAGTGGAAACACGTTCTCTGGATTGATGATTCACGCTTCACCATCTACCAGTCGTATAGATGACTCTAGGTTTGGTGGATGCCAGAAGAACACTATTTGTCTGACTGCACAGTGCCAACTATAAGGTTTGGTGAAGGAGAATAATGGTCTGAGGCTGTTTTTCATCGTTCAGGCTAGGCCCCTTAGTTCCAGAGAAGGGACATCTTAACGCCACAGCAGACAATGACATTCTAAATAATCCTGTGCTTCCAACTTTGTGGCATCAGTTTGGGCAATGTCTTTTCCTGTTTCAGTACAACACTAATGCTCTTGTAGATGAATGGAAGAAAATCATTGAGCAATGTTCCAAAATCTAGTGGAAAGTCTTCCTGGAAAAGTGGAGGTCATTATAGCAGCAAAGGGACGACCAACTCCATTTTAGTGCTCGTGATTTTGGAAAGAGATTTCATCAAGCAGGTCCCTGCATACACTTGGCCTTATAGTGTATGTTTAAAAATTCCCTCAGTTATCTGATATATCTTTTATCTTTTCTATTGGTCATAGGAAAATCTAGTAAACAAGTGAAATGCTTTAATTTCAAAGTTAATTTCAAGGGGCACTATAACATTAAATTAATGTTATTAAATGTAAATTGGTTCTTTCACTTAAATGTGTTTGTGATGATTTCTGAGTAGATAGTTGATCAGATAGGGGCAGTATTTAGGAAGAAATATCAGTGTATGCCAGTATACCAGACGCACATTAGTAGACTCATAAAAACCTCCATTGATTTAAACTAGGGATGACTAAATTGGCTGTGATTAGATTCCTAAGATTGATCTGGAGAACCTGGAGTAAATTATGGGTCTGCCCAAAACTATGTGCAATAAATTGTGGAGGGATGAGGGAAGAATATATAGGGAGAGAAAAGGACAGGGAAAGGGCAGGAGTGGGGGAGCATGGGTGGAAGAGGGAGCGAATGTGGGAGCTTAGAAAAGCAACAGGAAAGAGAGAAACAAGAGTATGTGACAAGGAAAGGATTCTGAAGCATGAGACAGGGAGAGGGAGCTGGAAGACATGAAATCTAAGCAGCAGAGTAGGAGGGGAGAGTAGGGAAAACTGGTTGTATGACCAGCAGTCCTGCCCAATGAATTTTCCTCCCTACTATGTGTGTCCCAAACACAAATGAGCTGTGCTTGATACCTAAAGTGACAACCTACTTTTTTCCCCCATCCTATATAATAATTCGCTAATGTATGTTTGTCAGAAGCCGTCATGCGCAGTACAGACGACTGCACATGCTGCAGTCATGTGCAGTACAGACTGCCCGCACCATGGCTGATAATGGATCGGGGCACTCCAAATTCAGACCGCAGCCCTCTCTGCTCACCGAAGGTGCACAGAGAGGACTACGGTCTGAATTCAGAGCGCCCTGCTCCATTATCAGCCGCGGCATGGAAAGTCTGTACTGCGCATGACTGCACTGCGGCCGTTGCTGCCTGGCACTGTGGCCCGTGTACACGGGCTGTTCAACTAGTATTCATATAACACGTGATTGCTTTTCAAGTTATCCGATTAACTTAAAAAAAAACATGAAATTCAGAAATCTAACACATTTCACAAAAGTTAATTTGGGTCAAAAGAGTTTGTTTTCATGAAATAATTACAGGATTGTTTTGCATTTGAATGGTAAGAAGTAATGTGTTGGAGACCTCTGGAAAATAAATGAGATTTGCTTCCAATATTTCTGCTGTATAAACATTTTTGCTACAATTCTTAGCTGAAGCCACAAGAGGACACTAGCAGCATTCATTGCCAACACTTTATACTTATTGACTATAGATTTAGGTTCAAAGAAAAGTGGTGAAAATCTGTCAAATCTGACAGAGTTCTTTGGAAATCTTTGTAACATTCAGAGAGTTAAAACCCCCATTTAAATCATTGGTAATTTTAAAAAAATGTGTTTTTCCCCTATGGTGCAATTGGTTTGACCTCCACTTTTCTTTTGAACATATGGCCTAAAATGCTTGACAATTAAATATTAAAAAAGCTTGCATTTTACAAAATGTGCTCAGTAATTGAGTACAATGATTAACCCTTTCAGTGCCAGAGGGGTACGGAACGCACTGCAAAGCAATGAGTTCCGTACCCCTCTGGCACTGAAAGAGGTAAGTATTAAGTTGGATCTGTCCAATCATAGTCATATTGTTTTTATGTTTATGTTAACCCCTTGGATGATAGAGAGGTCTACAATGGATTGGAAAGCAGTGCAATTTAGACCACTTGCTCTCGAGCATTGAAGGGGTTTAAAAAAACAGAAATACCGGCATACAAAAGTGCTTAGTCATTTGCTTGTTTCAGCCGTGATGATTAAATTAAGGATTCAGTATCAATGATGTGGCCATTGAAGTGTTAAACACAGAAAAACAATGTTTTTACCTTTTGAGTGCCAGAGCAATGTCTTCCGTACCCCTCTGTCACTCAAAGGGTCCTTGTGTCCTGCTAGCAACTGACATGGCATCAAGGACTGAGCAATGCATTCCGTTCCCCCTCTGGCACAGAAAGGGTTAAGGCCATCATGCACAATCAAACAGGAGCAAATCTGGAACAAACCAGCTGCACCATAGAGGATACAGTTTCCATTTTGTTAACTACTGCCTTTAACCCTTTGAGTGTCAGTGAGGTACTCTGGCACTCAAGGGGTTAACCCATTTTGAGCTGCACAATGTGCTGGAAATATCTCTAAAATTCAAATTATTACATACACTCTTTAAATCCCAGTGGATTTTGTATTTGTCCCCTGTGGTGTGGATGGTTTATATTGTAATGACTCATTTTACTTTGTGCATATGATGACCTCTCTAGTATCAAAGAGGTTAAATCAAGTTATCAAATAAGAAGCTTTATTATTAAAAACATTTGCATTATAGTAGTTTAGCAAAGTGAGGTTAAAAAATCATTCTGCTAAATCACACGTAGACAAAAGTAAATCGTACCAATAAATATACCTGTAATGTAATGGTTCAGCCAGTAGTTAAACCTTTGAGACCCAGTGGGATATCTAACGTATTGCAACACCATGGGGGAAATTCACTAAGCGGTGATAAGGAGGTGATAAAATGGAGATGACTTCTGCAGTTTATCACTTCTCCAATTCCTATGTTATTCTATAGAGACAATTTACTAACTTTTCTTAAGTTTTGGAGATCTTAGTGCGTAGGCTCCATAGAATAACATAGGAACTGGAGAAGTGATAAACTGGTGAAGTCATCTCCACTTTATCATCACTTTATCACCTCTTTATCGCTGCTTATTAATCTCCCCCCATGAGGTGGATACCCCTCTGACAGTCAAAGGGTTTACATAGTAACATAGTAACATAGTAAATTAGGTTGAAAAAAGACACAAGTCCATCAAGTTCAACCTTCGCCTCATACCTCAGTAACTGAGAATTTTATAGCTATCCTACTACCAATTAAATTAGTCTTTATCAGACCTTCCTGATCAGCCTACTGATAAACAGTATAACTCTGTATGTTCCCTTTTGAAAGAAATGTACCTAATCTTCTCTTAAATGTATCCATTGTATCTGCCATAACTACCTCCCTGGGCAATGAATTCCACAATTTGACAGACCTTACCGTAAAAAAAACCCTTCCTGTGCTGAAGTTTAAATTAATTTATACTGCTATGACTCCACCTCTTATCATATCTAAGATCATTTCTTGCTTTTGCTGTGAAGCAAAAAAAAAAATAATAGCATATTTTATTATCATGCTTTTTATTAGTACAACCAATACACAGAAAGTGGACACACATCACTTAGTAAAGTGATTTTGTTGCAATCCCATAGAAAACACGAGGATATTTTGGACTATATCCCTCTGCAGTTGATAAATATTATCACTCTTTTTAACTACTGATAAATCTGTATATAAAAACCCAGATAAAGTTGTCAACTACAACGGATACCAGGCATTGCAGCATGATCTGTACAAGTTGCCATACGACTCCATGATATTAACTTTAAATGATGTGCTAAAAATAAAAGTGTGGATGACATATACAGTTTTGTTTAGGATTTTTCTGCTCAGTAAAATAATACTACTCCTTGCTGAGTCCCAATACTTAAAGGGATAGTAATACTTCGTTTTATCTTTATCTTATTTTGTAGGCATTAAAAAAACATGAAGAACGATATAAGTCTTATCTCTCAAACCTTTATGGTTTAAGATATATTCACAAGCAAAGTATCCCCCCCCGTTTAGCCAGATCAGAAGGGAGGTGCCCAGGTAGACTGCAGAGAGGGACAATCTTCAATTAAGATAAGGGAAAAAGCTGAAAAACTTATCAAGGGGGGAAGGGCTTTCATTCTTTTCATACAAAGAAGATTGTCCCCTGCTATTATCTGTCTGGTCTTACAACCAGATTCACATCTGAGAAGAGATGTCTTACACTAGGAAAAAGGGGTGGGAGGGGGAAACTTTGCTTGTGAATATCTCTCAAACCATAAAGGTTTGAGAGATAAGACTTATATCATTCTTCATGTTTTTTAATGCCTACAGAATAAAATAAAGTTAAAACGAAGTATTACTATCCCTTTAAATATGCTTCATTCAAATGTTATCACAGTGCAAACTCACATTTTCTGAAAGGGTGGGCTTTTTCAGTTGTACACAACGCATTGTGAAGCAATGAGCTGCGTACCCCTCTAGCACTCAAAGGGTTAAGATGGACCAGTTGCTAAGGCTGATTACTAGTTGGAGCTCTCTATAAATAAAACTATACAATTAGAATGCCAGAGAAAATGTTGCACTCATCCTTTCACAAACCTCACCCTCCAACTTTGTAATACAATCAGATTTTAATTTAAGGGATAGTAATGTCTCCTGATAAATTAAGGTTCCTTCATTCCTTATACTGTGTCAATGGTGCAGAGCATTATGACATTGATCTAATTGGTCTAGTTCATGTGCAATTATATTATAAAGTTTACCCCTCCTTCCCCCTTTTACCAATGTCACTCTTCTTCACTTGAGATCGGAAAGCTGGTCCGGATGGATCACAGTGAGGGACAATCTTGTATCAGTATATGGAAAAACCTGTCCTCCTTCGTTAAGGGGGCAATTGTCCCTAGCTGAGATTTGTCTGGTCCGCTGGCTGGATTTCAGATCCAGGGGGAGGTTGCTTGAAGTACGTAAAAGGGGCGGGAGGGGGAACATTATAATATACGGAATGAACAAACCTTAATTTATCAGGAGACATTACTATACCTTTAACCCCTTAAGGACCGTCATGGGTTGTTATCCCCTTAAGGACCCATGAGGGTCCAGGACCTTCATGGCTTAAATGATAGCAGCGTGCCTCTGTGCACGCTGCTATCATTAATTCCAGGCTAAGACTGAGCACTCCGAGACCAGGGCATTCAGTCTCAGCCCTTCTTGCTTGTGCCGGTTCATGTGATCGCCGTAGCAGCGATCACATGTACCGGCATTCTGAGAAACAGAGTCAACATGCAAAGCATGCTGACTCTGAGTGTCTCCTCTACCTCTGTCTCCCTTCCTATCAAAGTAAGGAAGAGAGAAGTAGAGAGGAGACACCTAGTGGTAAAAGAAAATACAGCAGCTGGGTAGGGTATCAAATGAAAGCCCTATTTGTGTTTAAAAAAAACAGTATATAATTTATGGAGGTGGAATAAAAGCCTAAGAGGGAAAACACTATTGAACAAAGACATAGTCAAAAAGTTCAGAATTGCTCCGGTCCTTAAGGGAAAACGACCTCAGATTTTCCCGGTCCTAAAGGGGTTAAGCATATTCCAACAGTGGGAGAACTGTTGTTTTACTTAGCAGAAAAATCACTACAGATACTTTATAAAATATTCATATTCCTTTAATATATTTTACAATAGCACTGTAATATATGTGCCAGGGATGTTATATTACTGTAGCATTGTAATATATGTGCCAGGGATGTTATATTACTGTAGCACTGTAATATATGTGCCAGGGATGTTATATTACTGTAGCATTGTGATAAATGTGCCAGGGATGTTATATTACTGTAGCACTGTAATATATGTGCCAGGGATGTTATATTACTGTAGCATTGTGATATATGTGCCAGGGATGTTATATTACTGTAGCACTGTAATAAATGTGCCAGGGATGTTATATTACTGTAGCATTGTGATAAATGTGCCAGGGATGTTATATTACTGTAGCACTGTAATATATGTGCCAGGGATGTTATATTACTGTAGCATTGTGATATATGTGCCAGGGATGTTATATTACTGTAGCACTGTAATAAATGTGCCAGGGATGTTATATTACTGTAGCATTGTAATATATGTGCCAGGGATGTTATATTACTGTAGCACTGTAATATATGTGCCAGGGATGTTATATTACTGTAGCATTGTGATAAATGTGCCAGGGATGTTATATTACTGTAGCACTGTAATATATGTGCCAGGGATGTTATATTACTGTAGCATTGTAATATATGTGCCAGGGATGTTATATTACTATAGCATTGTAATATATGTGCCAGGGATGTTATATTACTGTAGCACTGTAATATATGTGGCAGGGATGTTATATTACTGTAGCATTGTGATAAATGTGCCAGGGATGTTATATTACTGTAGCACTGTAATATATGTGCCAGGGATGTTATATTACTGTAGCATTGTGATAAATGTGCCAGGGATGTTATATTACTGTAGCACTGTAATATATGTGCCAGGGATGTTATATTACTGTAGCATTGTGATAAATGTGCTAGGGATGTTATATTACTGTAGCATTGTAATATATGTGCCAGGGATGTTATATTTCATTATAAGATTCAGCACCAGAAGGAGGTTTTAGCAACATGATATAATATTGCTGTTACTGATAATTTCATTGCTGAACTGAATTAGACCACTCATTCCTTTCTTGATATCCATTACCATATTGCAATTAAACTATAAAATATATGGCTATAAATAACCACAAATTATTATTTTTAATTAAAAGGATTTTCTATGGTAATTACGATTGTATGCTAGCTGAGGGGGGAACCAACACACAATTCTAATCTCATCTTAAGATAATAACATAAGGACCTTATTCACAAAAAAATAAGCACCAATTTGGAGTTGTGCCTTAGGGGAGAAAGAAAATGTTAATTTGATTTAAATGGGGCTTTCAAGCACTCAAGGGGTTAAAAGTCCCGTTTAAAACAACAGGAGTTTTGATGATATTTATTTCTCTCCCATGGTGCAGCTGGTTTGCTCCAGAATTGCTCCTCATTTTGTTTGTGAATAAGGTTCTAAATTGCTAACCCTCAAATTACTTAGATTTCTTTAATAATCATTTTTTAATAACTAGATGTCAAGTATTTCTGGATTTACTATTTGTATTACTTTGTATTCAGTACATAAACTGAGATGTAATTATTAACTGTTTCTTATTCTATTGCACATGAACTGTTTATCTCTGGTTTCCATCTAAAAATCCTTACAAATTATATCAAGAAATGTAAAAGTAAAATGTTCCTTTTTTTTTTTTTTTTTTACATTTAAGGATACTATAATGCCAGGATCATCTTTTTTTATCTTTAAAGTGACAGTAACACTTAATATGTAAAGAAGTATATATTATAGGGTTTATCTCCCTGAGTAAAACAAGGGTAATCACACTGCTGAAAGGCATTTTATTCAAAAGTTATTGCAGGTCATCCTTGTTTTTTAGATTCAGTATCACAGTGGCCTGAAATTGTACAGTGGCGCTGTTGCTAAACCATCCTATGGACAGCTCTGGTCAGTTGGCCATAAATCTCCACAGGATGGTTTAGCAACAGTGCCACTGAGCCATTGAGATAAAACAACTAAAAAATTCTAATTTGACCTGCAATAACGTTTGATTTATCTGCTGTGGGAGTACCCTTGTTTTATTTTAGAGGATAAACCCTACAGTATATGTTTTTTACATTTTAAGTGTTACTGTCTCTTTAGCTATTTTTTATAATTTAAGTCCTTGTATTTCTGTTTCCAGAGAGTTTTCTGGTCATCAAAGCAGGAGAGTGATACAATGTAACACTTTTCCTGCAGCATTCAATGCTCTGTGTTCTATCTATTTTACATTGTATCATGCTTTTTACATTGTATCAGCATACAGTTGCTGAAAGCTCTCTAGAAACAGATCCATGGAGCTAAATTCCAAGAATATAAAAATGAAAAAAAAAAATACAAAATAAATAATAATAAAAATAATAATAACAAAAATTAAAGTTATTTGCATAGTCAAAATTACCGTAACAATGGCCAATTATCATAAATCCAATTAATTTTGCTCTTGCACCTTTGTTCAAGAGATAACATATCCAACCAGTCCTGAATGTCAGGTCCATGGAGGCAGACATGACAGTTGCTGAAACAGGAAGAATACATGATGCTACTTAGCTCTTTGTCAAATTAGACAGTACTGGTTGGCACAACCATGTGCCATTTGCCAATATAACAGACTGCCCTTCCTTCCTCCTGCTTCTTTAAATAACTGAAGAAGGATTATAGAGAATCAAGATGTTGTATGATACTGCTTTTCTCTCCATTTTTGTAGGTACATGATCATGTCATGTGACTGCTCTGTTGTATTCTATGTGCAATGCATTACCCCTAGAAATCAATGGGGAAATAGTTCTCCATAGACTAACTATAAACTAGTAGATTAGCGCTTAGCATTTGAGTGCTAGCGGGATATCTATCCCTCTGGTGCTCAAAGAGTTAAAAAGTAAACTTAGTCACACTGGGATGAATGTACACATTCCCCAGTACAGTCCCACTGGTATTAATCTCTAAAGGCAGTTGCTGCACCCCTGGATATTCCCTACAGCATATGAACACTGTAGTGCATACTGGAAGCCAATCTCTGCCACTGTTAGAACTTTTTTTTTAATTGTTTTTATTGACAAGCCATACCAAGCCAACTATGTACAAAATTAAACATATACATATCAGGTACATGTAGCCAGAACAATAATACACACATGAAAATGAAGTACAGTGTACATAGCGATATGATCAGCTCAGCACAGCCCATAACTTTTACACCCTGTTTAAAACTCCCACCCCTTCCCAAGAACCCACCCTCCCGCTCCCCCCCAACCAACCACCCTCTTCCTCCCTTAGCCCCCCCCCCCATACAGCCAGGCAGCCCCATATCACCTGAGAAGGCAATAAGTCCCATCCACCCTGTCTATAGCGTGACAGCACAAAGGGTATAATGTACATGAGTATGTATAGAAGTATGCCTACCCAGGTAGTCCCCCTTACTTCTTCAGTACCAACTATGTGGAGCCATTAATTGCCAACAGCCCCAAATCTTATCATATTTTTGTGAAGTACCCCTGTGCAAGTGGACAATTTTGTAGTGTGGTAGATTTTGTGTTACTAGTTAAACCCAGAGTTTACGAGTAGGAGCCCTGTCCGCCATCTATTTCATGGCCACCATTTTCCTGGCCATGACGAGGAGCTCCTGAGAAGTGTCCTCCCTGAACCTCCCTGTATCTCATCAGAAAAGATCGACATAACACACAATTTAGGCGTAAAAGGGACTGGTCTGTCCAGTACCCTCTTCACAATTTGAAAACCATCTTCCAAAAGTCATTTACCAAGGGGCAATCCCATAGCATATGTAGAAAAGTTCCCTCTACCCCTTCACACCTATGACAAAATTTGCTCTTAGTGCTAGCCATTGAGTGCAGTCTCATCGGAGTATAATAAGTATGGTGCAGTATCTTAAGCTGTATCAGTTAATGTTTTGTGGAAATTGCTACCTGAGAAGGGGCCCTACATGTCTCATCCCATTCCTAATCCTCAGGTGGTCCTACATCAGTTTCCCATCTAGTCTGTATGTTCAAATCTATATCAAATAGCTTCCCCACCGCCCAATTATATATAAAGGATAGTGGTTTTGGCCTATGAGCAATAGTCAAAAGAGAAAGTAAGGGAAACTTAGGTCTCTAAGAGCGTGTCTCAGCCTCAGATAAGAATAGAACATCATGTTTGGTACCTGATATTCAGAGTGTAGTTGTTGGAAAGTTTTAAGTACATTGTCCTGATACAGATGTCCCAGGGTCTTAATCCCCCTAACTGCCCATGCCTGGCCAAATTCCAAAGTTTACAGTTGCTTTAAACCCACATTACCCCATAGAGGTGTTTCATGTGAAAGAGCCATAAATCCCACCAGTTTTTGTAGCTCCTGCCAAGCCTCGAACAGAGCCAGTGACAACAGTGTTGGCATCCTGCTCACCAGTGGTCACCCGTGGTCCAGCCACAAGTACATGGCGCAGGTCTAGTCCCAAAGCAGGTCCCCTTCCGACTGAACAAAGAAATGGGAAGTATGTGGGTCAATATTTGCTACCCCGTATTGACACTGTGCAGCCAAATAGTACAATCTGAAGTAAGGCAGAGCAATTCCACCCTGCTCTTTCCTCCTCACTAGACTGCGTAGTCGGATCCTTGGTCGACGGCTCCCCAAAACAAATCTCTATACGATCTCTTCTATCTGTCTAAAATATTTCTTGGGGATACCTAACAGGGTGTTTTGAAAAATATAAAGGAATTTGGGAAGGAAGATCATTTTTATTAAATTGGAATGCCCTATTAAATTAAGTGGGAGGCTCATTGACACAGTTACTTTATCTCTAAGAGTTTTAATAAGTGTAACAAGGTTATTTTCTAAAAAAAAAAACAGTGAGGAGATGCTCCAATATTAACCCCCAGGTAATGGCACATATCCACCCATTTCATTCACATATTTGTTACAGGTGATCCCCACCCAGTCTATCAACAGGCAACAAAGAAGACTTCTCCCAATTAATTTTTAATCCCGAATAAGTCCCAGATGTGTCAATCAATTGGAGTACCTTGGAGAGAGACTCAGTGAAGTCCCCCAGGAATAGAAAAAGATCGCTTGCATAGAGCGCTACCTTTTCTTCCCTATCTCCAAGTTTCCAACCTGCAATGTCCCTCTTCTGTCGTATCATCGAGGCTAAGGGTTCAATGGCTAAAGCAAACAGGCCAGGAGAGAGGGGACACCCCTGTCATGTACCCCTGTGTAATAAGAAGTCCTCAGACCTCATATCTCCCACCGACACCCTGGCTGTGGGGGACGTATACAGAAGTCTAATACAATTTATGAAGGTAGGTCCAAACCCAAATTTCCAAAGTACCCCCCACAGGTAATTCCATTCCACCGAGTCAATTGCTTTTGATGCATCAAGTGACGCCAGTACCCTATTGCCTGTGTTGTCGTGTGTAAGTTGATTATGTAAGTAAAGTGTCCTTAGGTTATGAGAGGTAGACCTACCCGGGATAAATACCGATCGAATCCTAAGAATCAAGGCGGTAATTACCAGATTAAGTCTGGCTGCTAGGATATTAGCCAGAATTTTGACATCAGTGGTGAGTAATGAAATGGGGTGGTAGGATTCACAATATCTCGGATCCTTACCCGTCTTGGGCAGAACTACAATACATGCCTCAGTGAGAGGGCTTGGGAGAGCCCCCCTATCAAGAGCATCATAAAAGGTATTAAGCAGATATGGTACCAGGGTATCAGTAAAAGAGCGGTACCATTCAGCAGGGAGGCCATCCCTACCTGGAGACGTACCTATTGGCAAAGTCCTAATAGCTTCAATCACCTCTCTCAACAAAATAGGTGAGTCCAGCATACGTCTGTAGTCCTCAGACATGATAAGAAGGTCACAGTCCTCTAAATAGTCCTCTATCTGGCCTTCCAACCTACCTGTTTTAGATTCATATAACTGTTTATAAAAAGAGGCATGCTGAGAGAGGACAGCAGCAGGTTCCGACACCAATGAGCCTGACCCGTCAAAGACAGCTGGGACAACAGTCGGGTTTCTATTCCCCCTAACCAATTGGGCCAGCAATTTGCCCGCTTTATGTTATTGAAAAAAACATGACTAGCATTTATCTCAGCCACTGTTTGAACTTTAATACCAGCAAGCCATGTCTTCTAAAATACAATCAACTAAACAAGGGGCAGAAGAAATGCTCTTAGACTACCCCACTGTCCTTCCCTTGGAGCAAGTGGCATTTAGGGGAGTAATTTGAGTGAAAGTAGATTAGTAAATTGATGTTGGACAGGTATAGGGACTGAACATTGATTCTAGTGCCTGTAATTTTGCTGAATTTGGACATTCACCACACTTTTTGACTGTACAGAGTACCTTATGAGGGAGGAAGAAAGAGTATGAGGAGGTAGTAGGTGAGTGTGAGGGTAGTGGAGAATGTTAGTGCCAGCCAGTACACTCTAACTTACATATATAAACCTAATATCTCATAAATTATTATTTTAAATAAAAAAATGCTAGGTGTTACTTCCACGATAAAAAAATTAGAATTTGCGTGGGCAACACTTTCTGTGTTTTTTTCTACCTCTAAACATCTCCGGTTGTCCTCCTATCCGTCGCCCTTGACGCCTTTGCAATATAATTCAGATTTCACTCCGGGTACTGGCCCAGGTGACTTTCTGACCTCCTCCTTAGATAACCCAGTCGCTTTTGCGGACTTCTTGACCCCGGAGGCTAAGGTTAAACCCCTTTTGGAGCTGTTGCCCCATCGACCTCCTACGTCGCTTGATTATTTTCATTATACTCAACTAAGTTATTTTGTGAGATCTTTACAGGGTAGACATGACCTGCTGCGTCCGACCACTCCATTTGAGGAGTTGTGTCGAGGTGGGTCATTGCCCTCACGAGGCATCTCCTTTCTGTGTAACTTGCTTCGCTCTCAGGGAGACTCCTCCATGCCGCCTTTCGTGAGGAAATGGGAATCAGCTTTGCAGGTTTCCCTGAGTACCCCACAATGGGAGAAGATCTTTCTTTTAACCCATAAATGCTCTCTGAGTGCTAAGATTTAGGAAATTTCTTATAAACTACTTACCCATTGGTATCGGACGCCTGATTTGATTCACCGCTTTTCCCCTGATATGTCGGAGTTATGTTGGAGATGTAAGTCTGCGCTCGGTACTTTTCTACTCATTTGGTGGGACTGCTCTGCTCTTGCTCCGTTCTGGTCGCGTGTTCACTCGATTGTATGCAAGTTTTCGGATACCCCTCCCCCGTTTCTACCGGCGTCTCTACTCCTGCATCACACTTCTGTACCTCTTTCTAGCTATAAGAGATCGATTGTTAAACATTTACTGAACGAAGCCAAGGCCCTCATTCCCCTCCACTGGGGAGAGTCTACGCCCCCTACTATACGTGAGTGGGTCCAGTGTGTGGAGAGGACTCGAGCTTTAGAGGAAATTGTTTGCTGTGCGGATTTGCAGGGTGACAGGTACCTTGGCACTTGGTTTTCCTGGCTGCAATTTCTGGAGGATCCGCAGACACAGTCTCTTTTGGATGACGCAGCTGCTTAACTGAGTCAGTTCTTAAGGGTGTCCCCCCCCCCGTTTTTGTTTTTTTTTCCCTTCTCTCTTCCCCCTTTTGTGTGTTTCTTTTGTTGTCTGTCTATTGTGCCCTTCTGGTTGGTCTTATGTTTTTGTCTGTCTTCTTCGTGTCCTGGTGCTTTTTATCTTGCTTCTTATCTTCGACTTTATGCTCCTTTGTTGTGCTACTTTATGTTTTACTTTTTGTACGATTTATATTATCTATGCACACATGCTGGATATATATTGTGAGCTTATTTATGCTATGCGTTTCCCTTTATCTTGTATTTTTGGCTATCTAGTCTTCTGTATTGTTTTGTGTTTAACTTTCTGATAAAACCTCAATAAAATTTGAATTTATAAAAAAAAAAAAAATTAGAATTTGCAATTTAATTGAACACCCCACTGGCGTTTAAAGGGTTAAAATTACCATATACAGCGAGCAGTGTTTTCGGTCTTGTGATGTTGCTAGCAACTGACATGACATCAAGGACTGAGTAACACTCATAGGAAATCATTACGATATTCTGACTATAGTAAGGTAAGTTATTAGTCCATGAACCCAAAGAAAAGGGAGGTTTGTCTTGAAATGTGTTGGCAGGCTTTTTTCTTTTATTTTATACAAGTTGAAGAGCCCGTTACACAGACCACAGTGCCACTGCCAGCCAGTCTCGGTCAGTCATGCACAGTAGAGATTGCCCATGCCGCAGCTGATACAGTGCCAGCTGGTCGCGGTGCAGTCATGCTCAGTAGAGACTGCCCGCGCAGAAGCTGATACAGAGCTGGACTCTCCTTAGTAGTGCCCTGCTCTGTATCAGCCTCGTCACTGGCAGTCACTACTGCGCATGACTGCAGCACACGCAGCAGTCACATTTTAGAGAATTATTATATAGGATGTATTTTTAAACATGTTGTATTGATTTTATTTAGCTAGTGACCAGCATACATTGGCGGGTCATCTGTTTTCATTTCAATTCATCGGTGAGTCACCCAAACAGAAACTGGATCATATCACCTGTTACTCTCACAATGCTGTTCAGTATAATGGGTACTCAATGGCCTTGGCTGACTGCAACAGTTATTTTCTACTGTTTATATCAATTAAGGCACATATTGAGAGAGAATACTGTATACTGACTGGAAAGAAACTAAAAAAAAATAAAAATTTCCATTTATCCAACCCACTGATATTTAAAACCATAAAAGAATAACAACATATTAGATGAGCCCTCTTTGGCCATAAATATGTCTCAATATTCATAAACGTAATCGTGTAGACCAGTGGTCCTTAGTCTGTTCCCCCTGGGCCCACTAACAGGAGAGGATTTGAGGATTTCCTTGTTGGAGCACAGGTCAGTTAATCAAATTGGCTGAGATTCTGATCAGCCTACACTACCTGCGCTCTAGCAGGTTCTGAGGGCATGGGATAAGAACCGCTGTCCTAAACTTCCATGTCAGGCAGTCTGACCATCTCTGTCAATGAAAGTCAAAGGGGATTTAAATGATGGGGAACCTTATTGATCAAATAATCAATGCTATGCAGGGCCGGTGCTACCATTAAGGCCGCAACGGAGGGGCGCCGAAAAGGAAGAAGCTGAGATTTTTTTTTTTTTTTAATATATCTGCCGTGAGGGAGCACTGATTTACACTACCAAGCTCTCCCTTGCGGCATCTATGGGACGCTCACAACGCAGAGGACCCAGGCTCTGTAGTAATACAGAGAGCTGGGAGATGACATAATCTCCCAGCGCTATGCATTACTGAGAACAGCGCTGGGAGCTTCAGCTCTTTGCCGAAGGAGGCACATGATTAAATCCATGATTAAATGATGATCATGGATAATCAATGGGAACCCTGGAGCCCTGAAAAAAGGGTATGAAAGTCTGCTATCTAGGAGCATATGTTACACAGGATTTTAGGCCTCAGAAAGCAAACAGATTTTCACAAATACATTTTTACAGATGCATAGAAGAAGTACAGGGTGTTTAATGTATATAATCTTAGTTCACTTTTAGGTATCAGTGTTCCTTTAATTAATTTACTATTTTAATATTCACTATTATTTATGTAGACCATGTGTATAATTAATATTTCAATAGATAACCTAAGGAGTCTATAATACAGAACAATGCTTGCATCACTATACTAAAATAGTTTTAGACATTATACTTCTGATAGAAATCAGATCTATACTAATAGTGGTTAACCATCACACTACCACGCATAAAGCTTATTGTAGAATTATGTTATCTATACAATATTTTGCAGGAAAATAACAATAAAAACTAATTTATGTGACTTTGGTGGTTTTATTTTAATTTCTCCCGTATGGTGAAGTTGGCTTGCCCCGGAATCCTCCACTTTTCTTTTAAACATAATAACCTAAGAGAGCAGCCGATGCATTCACTCAGTGTGAGTTTGTCATCACATATTACTTTGCGGATTAGTGTGAAACCATCATGAACTGAGGGTTATAATGTTTTCATGAGAACTGGTCTTATAGGAAATGCTGCTGCGCAGTTACTTGTTTCTACATTGTAGAATGGTGTTTCCTGTACAATATTTACAATTAAATAACAATAACAAGTTATTTATAAGTCCCATTTTAATAATTTAAAGGAATGTGGCTTTGGTTATTTTATTTTTATTTCTCCCATATGGTGAAGTTGGCTTGCCAGGAATTCATCCATGTTTTCTTTTGAACGTAAGGCCCTAAGAGAGCAGCCGATGCACTCACTCAGTGTGAGTTTGTCATCACATATTACTTTGCAGATTAGTGTGAAACCATCATGAACCTGGGACCAATAGTCTTTACCCAATGGAGAGGTGTTTCATCAGGGAAATTACTTTGCCATAATTATATTGCAACAATATAATAGGAAACTATTTTCCATAAAAATTATTTTGTGAATCTTTTGGGACAGAGACAGATGAACTGACAGAAATAGACATTTCTTCTTTTGATAAAGTGACTGAAAAATCCATCAATGATCTTGAAGTAAATGTACAAAAATAATTCTGCTCAACTGGTTTAAGACACCATTTAAATGAATAGGAATGTAGTGAATTTGTACTTGTTCCCTATGGTGCAGTTGGTTTGCTCCAGAATTACTCCAGTTTCTTCTAAGTATATCAGCCCCCGTGCTACTCCCAAAATGCATACATGTTAAAGATGTAAAAATAGAAACTTCTGTTGTTATATCTTTTAATGAAAATTGCAAATACTTTGAGAAACTGATGCAGATATCATAGCAAACTATTGGTCTTCTGGATTGAGCAATCAATGGCTTCTGCTATGTACCAGTGCCAATATCTTCATGACAGGTTATCTGACACAATGTCAGAAGGAAAAAGGTAATCCTAACATCCTTTTACAGCATTCTAATACTCACTGGTGTTGTTTACTCTCTTCTTTTCTCTCTGACAAACACTATATCTAAATGTCTTCATTTTAAACTAATTACAGTGCCTTGCAAATGTACTCAGACCCCTGACCAATTCTTTCATATTACTGAAATACAAATAGTACATTGTAATTTTGGTCTGTATGATATTTTATTTTACAACACTAAAACTCAAAATTGTTTATTGTAAGGTGAAACTGGTTTTATGTTGGGAAATAAAAAACTGATATATGTTGCCTGCATATGCACACTGTGTCAGACTGATTTTGGCCCATTCTTCTTGGACTTTCACTTGTGGACCTCAATTTTCAAATAGTGTCACAGACTCTCAGTAGGACTGATCTCATGACTTTGACTGGCAACTGTAAGACTTTCATCTTTTTGTTCTTAAGCCACGCAGTATTGTTTGGCCTTGCGCATGAGATAATTGTCCTGCTGAAAGGTGAATTTCCTCCCAAGCTTCAGATTCTCTTACTGTATTCCCTGTATTTTGATCCATTCAATCTTCCTTTGATCTTAAAGGAATAGTAATACTTCGTTTTATCTTTATTTTATTTTGTAAGCATTAAAAAAAATGAAGAAAGATAAGTCTTATCTCTCAAACCTTTATGGTTTGAGAGATATTCACAAGCAAAGTTTCCCCTCCCGCCCCTTTTACCTAGTGTAAGCCATCTCTTCTCAGATGTGGAATCCAGTCCATAGACCAGACAGATAACAGAAGAGGACAATCTTCTTCCTATGAGAACAATGAAAGCCCTGCCCCCCTTGACATGTTTTTCAGGTTTTTCCCTTATCTTAATTGAAGATTGTCCCTCTCTACAATCTACCTGGGCACCTCCCTTCTGATCTGGCTGAACAGTGTTACATCAGTAAAAGGAGTGGGAGGGGAATACTTTGTCATTGAATTACTCTCGATATAACAATCTCCAAGGCCCAAATATTATGATGATTAATTAGAGCTGCTTTTATTATGAAACATTACTATCCCTTTAAGATAATGGCCAGTGCCTGCTGATCAGAGGCATCCTCACAGCATGATGCTGCCGCCACCATAATTCACTGTAGGGATGGTGAGTCATGAGGCATGGACAGTGTTAGGTGTGTGACACACACTGCTTTAAGTTTTGGCCAAAAATCTCTATATTAGTCTCCCCTGACCATAAAACCTTTTCCCACATCAAAACTGGGGAACGCTCATTCTTCCTGACAAACTCCAGAAGTGCTGTCAGATGGTACTTGTGAGTAATGTCTTCTTTCTTGCCACCCTTCCAGGAAGAGATCTTGAAATAGTTGACTGGTGCACCATTACTCCACTCCCATCCACTGAACACTTTAGCTCCTTCAAAGTGATTGTTGGAATCTCTGTATTTTTATGCTAATATCCATGTGAGTGCATTTCTTATTAGAAGGGATATTGGTGAATAAAACACTACTTTTAGATTCTTCTGTTTTGAGCTTATGTTTTTAGAATTAGTTCTGTGTGAAGGAGATGGCATCACAGAGCTGCATGTGGAGGAATCTATTAATAAAGAACAATTCCTTAAACCAGGGCTCAAAATTTCCACTCGCCACTAGCCAATGAACTTTTGGAAATCTCTATTATAAGGAATTTTTAGAGAATAAGCAAGTTGTGATCTTTATTTCTGATATAGTTAAGGAGTTTGGGTGCACTGATAACACACACCCATATATATATATATATATATATATATATATATATATATTTATATATTTTTGTTTGTTTGTTTGTTTGTTTGTTTGTTTTACCTGTTCTAAGCTCTGAGAATGAGGCTTCCATTTTTGTCTGTGTTTGTCTACTGCACACTTTGGCACTTTTTTACCTCTATATACTTCTTTTCATCTTTTCCTAATCTATGCATTTGCATTACTTCATCTCTGACTTCCATAGAAGGTTCTTCGGTCTTCATTTTCCTTCAGATCCACAGCCTGATCAATGATCCTTTAACGGGGGGGGGGGGGGGGGTTATTCTGAAAATATGACAGCAGCTTTAATGGTTCACAGGTGGAGCCCAATGGTAAGGTAATTGTGGCCTTGTTCTGGCAATTTCTTTCTAGAAAACTAATGTCACCCTATATAATTTACTTAGGTTTTAGTGTTTTATAATAAAACATCATACAGAATGTAATTGCAATGTACTATTTGTAATTCAATAACATGAGGCAACTGATCAGGGGTCTGGATACTTTCACAAGGAACTGTATATGTAGTATAGAAATCCAAATGAAACAGATAAAAATGTGTTACAATATAATTATTTAGGTACTAGTCCAAAATAACCAGTACTTTTCTCTGAAGATGTCGCTAAAAGCTTCTTTACATTTCAGAAAAGAACATTCTATATTATTATAACTATCGTGCTTCTACAAGATTAAATCCAAGATGAATGCATTTAGGGTTATGACTGAAAATGTATAACAATTGCAAAGTTTATTCAGAAGTCATTGTTGGGGCAGTGTAGGATAACTATCACGGTGCCCGTGATTTGCTGCAGTTACTTGTCTGTCACCAGTAGGGGGCTTCCATTGGCTGTCTGCAGATAGCCCGCCTCTTATTGACTATTTAAACCTGGATTGGGCACCCTTTGAGTGCCCTTTCGTGTTGTTTCTGACCTTCTTGCTATCACTATGCTAGTGATAGCTGGGCCTCTGTTCCAGTGTTCCTGAGTTCCTGATCTCATGTGTTCCTGAGTTCCTGATCTCTACTGTTCCAGTGTTTCCTGCATGCTGAAGTACTTCCAGTCCTGGTTCCGGCCTAGTCTCTGGTGTTGCAGTTCCTGCTGAACTTCTCTGCTGTTTTCTGACCTGACTGATCGTTGCTGGTTCCTGTCATCTCATCACCTGTCTTCAGTATCCTGGCGACCTTCTGCCTGGTCGCGTTGGTGACATTGCTACAATTCCGTGTTGGTCCCAGTGTGCGGACGCTGGTTTGCTCCCAAGCCTTGCGGCTATACAAACTCGCTTGTTACACCAGTGTGCGGTCACTGGTTTGCTCCAAAGCCTATCAGCTATACAAATCTGTGTTGGTCCCAGCGTGCGGACGCTGGTTTGCTCCTAAGCCTTGCGGCTATACAAACTCGCTTGTTACACCAGTGTGCGGTCACTGGTTTGCTCCAAAGCCTATCAGCTATACTGTTCTGTGTTGGTCCCAGCGTGCGGACGCTGGTTTGCTCCTAAGCCTTGCGGCTATACAAACTCACTTGTTACACCAGTGTGCGGTCACTGGTTTGCTCCAAAGCCTTTCAGCTATACAAATCTGTGTTGGTCCCAGCGTGCGGACGCTGGTTTGCTCCTAAGCCTTGCGGCTATACAAACTCGCTTGTTACACCAGTGTGCGGTCACTGGTTTGCTCCAAAGCCTATCAGCTATACAAATCTGTGTTGGTCCCAGCGTGCGGACGCTGGTTTGCTCCTAGCCTTGCGGCTATACAAACTCACTTGTTACACCAGTGTGCGGTCACTGGTTTGCTCCAAAGCCTTTCAGCTATACTAATCTGTGTTGGTCCCAGCGTGCGGACGCTGGTTTGCTCCTAAGCCTTGCGGCTATACTACTCGCTTGTTACTCCAGTGTGCGGTCACTGGTTTGCTCGCTAAGCCTAACGGCTATACTATTCAGTGTTGTTTCCAGCGTGCGGACGCTGGTTTGCTCCAAAGCCTTGCTGCTTAACGATTCTGCTAATTTGCCAGTTCCATCTGACTGCTGCTATTATCTCTGGGCTGCCCTGCCCGGTATTGGTAAGGCCGGTAGAACCTTTTGCCACATTCCATCTGAGGTTGCCTTACCCGGTATTGGCAGGGCCGGTAGAGCCTACATTGTGTATCTATTGAGGCTGCCTTGCCCGGTAATTTGGTAAGGCCGGTAAAACCGTTATGCTATTCCATCTGCAGGTTGCCTTACCCGGTATTGGCAAGGCCGGTAGAGCCTAAAGACTGTCCTGTCCGGTATATTGACAGGACCGGTAGAGTCTGCCTTCTGTCTGTGCTATATTCTCTATGTATATATATATTTATGTTATTGCCATCCTAAGTTATCATTTATTATTTCAATAAAATTGATTTTTTTTACCTAAAACTTGTGTCTGAGAGTCATTATAAACCGTGACAGTACGAAAGGGCCATGACCTCAGACAGCAAGGGTAAAGGTAACGCACAGAATATCCATTGGAGGATGGATGTGCTCGAGCAACGTTTGGATCAGTTGGCAGTTGCAATTCAAACGATCCTTGAACGCACGGTACCTGCTGACCAATCTAGCTCTAGCCCGGTGGTCTCGCCAAGTCAGACACCGGAAAGTGATACCAGACCCCTAGGGGGTACTGTTAAAGGGTTAACGGCTTCTGCACCCTTGCCGCTAAGATATGATGGTGACCCTAGTCTCTGCAGAGGGTTCATCAATCAACTCGAAATCTTTATGGAATTGACGGCACACGCATTTCCCAATGATCGTAGTAAAGTGGGGTTCACGATATCACTGCTCACTGGCAGAGCATTGGCTTGGGCTAACCCCTTGTGGGAGAATGCTAAACCTTGTACTAAGAACTTTAGTGAATTTGTGCGTTCCTTTCGAAGAGTGTTTGAGCCTCCTGGTAGAACCACCTCTGCTGCCAAACGCCTTATGGAGATACAACAGGGCAGGCGTACAATGGGCGACTATGCCATCGAATTCCGCACATTGGCAGCAGAGGTAGGTTGGAATAACGAGGCATTATTGGCAGCCTTCTCTCAAGGCCTGAATGACCACATTAAAGACGAAATCGCTGCTAAAGATCTACCTATTGTTCTAGATGATTACATTGAGTATGTTATGATAATTGACTCCAGAATACGTGAGAGATCAATTGCCAGAGATCGTAAGTTACGGTCAAAAAATAATGAGCCTAGTAGCATGTTTTGCCCACCCATCCCTCCCTTGGCATTGAAGTCTAGTGAACCAGTACGGGAAACAAGTGAACCTATGGAAATAGGCTTCACTAGACTATCCAAGGCAGAGAGACTATATCGCAAAAAACAAGGGTTATGTTTATACTGCGGTAAAAAAGGGCACTTGCTAAATTCCTGTCCGGTACGTCCGGGAAACGCACACACCTAGGGTATCTTGGGGGACAGGCCCTAGGTGGTGTACAATCGTCCCCAGTGTCGGGCATAATGAAACCCACCATACAGGTGGTATTGTCTTGGGCACAACGCTCTGTGGAGGTTTTGGCCTTGGTTGACTCCGGTGCAGCAGGGTATTTTATGGATAATACCTTTGCTGAATTGCACAGAGTTCCACGCATTGAAAGAGAAAACCCCTTGACTATTGAAGCGATTGATGGTAGACCCTTAGAACCGCCTCAGGTTATATTTGAAACTATGCCATTGTCTATGACTATTGGGGCACTTCACAGAGAAGAGCAGCAGTTTCAACTGATTAATTCCCCGCACCATGCGGTGATATTGGGATTTCCGTGGTTACAGTTACATAACCCACAATTCGATTGGAAAAAGTGTGAAATTGCTGCTTGGTCCCAGTTTTGTATGGACAAGTGCGTCATCCAGCCTATTAAGGTCATGTGCACCTCCTCTGCTATGCCGGATGTGTACCAACAGTTTGGCGATGTTTTTAGCAAAGGAGAGGCTAGTATGCTACCCCAGCATAGACCTTATGATTGTTGCATTGAATTGCAGCCTGGTGCAGTACCTCCGAAAGGACGCACTTATCCATTATCTTGTGATGAAAATAAGGCTATGGAGGATTACATTTCTGATGCCCTTGCTAGAGGGATCATACGTAAATCTACCTCTCCAGCTGGGGCTGGGTTCTTTTTTGTAAAAAAGAAAAATGGCGAATTAAGACCATGCATTGACTACCGGGGCTTGAATAAACTAATGGCAAAAAACGCATACCCAATACCACTCATCACCGAGCTTTTTGACAGGCTTAAGGGCGCTTCGATATTTACCAAGTTGGACCTACGGGCCGCTTACAATCTGGTTCGCATTCGAGCAGGTGATGAGTGGAAAACTGCCTTTAATACTCGAGCTGGGCACTACGAGTATCTGGTAATGCCTTTTGGGCTGTGTAATGCACCCGCAGTTTTCCAGGAACTGATAAATGATGTTCTGAGAGATATGTTACAGACATGTGTTGTGGTGTACCTCGACGATATACTGATTTACTCCCAAAACATGGCACAGCACATCAAAGATGTATCCGCAGTATTGCTACGTCTCCGTGAGAACAAATTATTTTGTAAAATGGAAAAATGTGAGTTTCATAGAACCAGTGTGCCATTCTTGGGGTTCATAATTGGCAATGATGGCATTGCCATGGACAAAGAAAAGTTGTCAGCTGTCCTACAATGGCCAAAACCCAAGGGTCTTAAAGCCATACAGCGTTTCCTGGGTTTCGCTAATTATTATAGGAGGTTTATTAAGAACTTTTCTTCCATTGTCAAACCTCTGTCCGATCTTACGCACAAGGGTGCTAATCCTTCTTGTTGGCTGGTATCTGCTGAGAATGCCTTTGAGAATTTGAAGCTGGCATTTGCTGCGGCTCCTGTGTTATCCCACCCCAATCCTTTACTTCCATTTACGTTAGAGGTTGATGCCTCAGATATTGGGGTCGGGGCAGTACTTTCGCAGCGACACGAGAAAGGTGGAACTCTCAGACCTTGTGGGTTTTTCTCTAAAAAGTTGACTGTCACTCAAAGCCACTATGAGATAGGTGACAGAGAATTATTGGCCATTATCCTTGCTCTTAAGGAATGGCGTCATTTGCTTGAAGGTACTAAGAATCCTGTCTTAATCCTAACAGATCATAAGAATCTGACCTATCTCTCGGAGGCCAAGAGATTGTCCTCTCGTCAGGCCAGGTGGGCACTGTTCCTGTCTCGATTTAATTTCATTGTATCATATTTACCAGGGTCAAAATATATCAGGGCTGATGCACTGTCAAGACAATTTGAGGCCGACAGTGACAGAGTGGAAGCACCAGCTCCTATCATCCAACCTGATAGAATACTGGCTACTATACGCACGAGTATCACTTCTCCTCTAGGGGAGGAGATCCTGGCCTCTCAGGGGTCCGCTCCCCATGAAACCCCAGTGGGCAAATGTTTTGTCGCTGAATCATTTCGTACTAGGCTGCTCGAAACCTACCATTCCTCTAAGGCTGCGGGACATATTGGTAGAGACCAACTGTTATGGTCCCTTTCTCAGTTATTTTGGTGGCCTTCCATGAGAAACGATTGTGCCGAATTTACGAATGCCTGTGCCACCTGCGCCCGCGCTAAGACCCCGAGACATCTCCCTGTGGGCTTGCTTCAACCGGTGCCTAATGGCGAACGCCCCTGGTCTCATGTTTCCATTGATTTTATGGGAGAGTTGCCTATGTCGAAGGGGTACTCCTTTATATTCATGGTGGTGGACAGGTTTTCTAAAATGGCTCATTTCGTGCCCCTCCGTGGTCTTCCTTCAGCGAAGGAATTGGCAATGGTGTTCGCCAGAGAAGTATTCCGGTTGCATGGAGTGCCTAGGGTACTGGTGTCTGACAGGGGGAGCCAGTTTGTGTCTAGATTTTGGAGGGCATTTTTCCAACAGATGGGCATACAGCTGTCCTTCTCCTCTGCCTACCATCCCCAGACCAATGGAGCCGCTGAACGAGCTAATCAGGGCTTGGAACAATTTCTCCGTTGTTTCGTTACTGACCATCATGATAATTGGTCCGACTTGTTGCCTTGGGCAGAGTTCGCCAGGAACTGTGCGGTCAATTCTTCATCTGGGAGCTCTCCGTTTCTGATTAATTATGGGTTCCAGCCCTGTTTGCTTCCAGACTCATTTCAGACGCAACAGATTCCAGCTCTGGATGAGCATATCGAGCAACTCCGTTCCACATGGGCACAAGTTCAGAGGGCACTTGGTCAGTCATTTCAGCGTCATCAGCGCCATGCTAATCGCAGAAGGCTTCCAGCGGTTTCCTTTCAGGTTGGGGATAGAGTATGGCTTTCCTCCAGAAATCTCAAGCTGCAGGTTCCGTCTAATAAGTTGGCTCCTCGGTTTATTGGTCCATACAGAGTTATTCGCAAAATTAACCCTGTCTCCTATGCACTAGACCTACCTGCATCCATGCGTATCCATAATGTGTTCCATGTGTCCCTTCTTAAGCCTCTGGTTTGCAATCGCTATACTACCACACCTGTGGTGCCAGGACCTGTTGAGGTCGAGGGCCAGGAGGAGTACGAGGTTCAGAGCATTATTGATTCCCGTAGGCTTAGAGGAAGGGTACAGTACCTGGTACATTGGAAAGGGTATGGTCCTGAGGATCGATCATGGGTGGATAGTACGGACCTTCATGCACCTAGGTTAACTAGGGCCTTTCATGCCAATTACCCGCAGAAACCTAAACCCTATTCTAGGAGAGGGGGTCTTTGAAAGGGGGGTACTATCACGGTGCCCGTGATTTGCTGCAGTTACTTGTCTGTCACCAGTAGGGGGCTTCCATTGGCTGTCTGCAGATAGCCCGCCTCTTATTGACTATTTAAACCTGGATTGGGCACCCTTTGAGTGCCCTTTCGTGTTGTTTCTGACCTTCTTGCTATCACTATGCTAGTGATAGCTGGGCCTCTGTTCCAGTGTTCCTGAGTTCCTGATCTCATGTGTTCCTGAGTTCCTGATCTCTACTGTTCCAGTGTTTCCTGCATGCTGAAGTACTTCCAGTCCTGGTTCCGGCCTAGTCTCTGGTGTTGCAGTTCCTGCTGAACTTCTCTGCTGTTTTCTGACCTGACTGATCGTTGCTGGTTCCTGTCATCTCATCACCTGTCTTCAGTATCCTGGCGACCTTCTGCCTGGTCGCGTTGGTGACATTGCTACAATTCCGTGTTGGTCCCAGCGTGCGGACGCTGGTTTGCTCCCAAGCCTTGCGGCTATACAAACTCGCTTGTTACACCAGTGTGCGGTCACTGGTTTGCTCCAAAGCCTATCAGCTATACAAATCTGTGTTGGTCCCAGCGTGCGGACGCTGGTTTGCTCCTAAGCCTTGCGGCTATACAAACTCGCTTGTTACACCAGTGTGCGGTCACTGGTTTGCTCCAAAGCCTATCAGCTATACTATTCTGTGTTGGTCCCAGCGTGCGGACGCTGGTTTGCTCCTAAGCCTTGCGGCTATACAAACTCACTTGTTACACCAGTGTGCGGTCACTGGTTTGCTCCAAAGCCTTTCAGCTATACAAATCTGTGTTGGTCCCAGCGTGCGGACGCTGGTTTGCTCCTAAGCCTTGCGGCTATACAAACTCGCTTGTTACACCAGTGTGCAGTCACTGGTTTGCTCCAAAGCCTATCAGCTATACAAATCTGTGTTGGTCCCAGCGTGCGGACGCTGGTTTGCTCCTAGCCTTGCGGCTATACAAACTCACTTGTTACACCAGTGTGCGGTCACTGGTTTGCTCCAAAGCCTTTCAGCTATACTAATCTGTGTTGGTCCCAGCGTGCGGACGCTGGTTTGCTCCTAAGCCTTGCGGCTATACTACTCGCTTGTTACTCCAGTGTGCGGTCACTGGTTTGCTCGCTAAGCCTAACGGCTATACTATTCAGTGTTGTTTCCAGCGTGCGGACGCTGGTTTGCTCCAAAGCCTTGCTGCTTAACGATTCTGCTAATTTGCCAGTTCCATCTGACTGCTGCTATTATCTCTGGGCTGCCCTGCCCGGTATTGGTAAGGCCGGTAGAACCTTTTGCCACATTCCATCTGAGGTTGCCTTACCCGGTATTGGCAGGGCCGGTAGAGCCTACATTGTGTATCTATTGAGGCTGCCTTGCCCGGTAATTTGGTAAGGCCGGTAAAACCGTTATGCTATTCCATCTGCAGGTTGCCTTACCCGGTATTGGCAAGGCCGGTAGAGCCTAAAGACTGTCCTGTCCGGTATATTGACAGGACCGGTAGAGTCTGCCTTCTGTCTGTGCTATATTCTCTATGTATATATATATGTATGTTATTGCCATCCTAAGTTATCATTTATTATTTCAATAAAATTGATTTTTTTTACCTAAAACTTGTGTCTGAGAGTCATTATAAACCGTGACAATAACATCTGGAAATGTCATTCTTGAAATCTGCTGATACAAATGCTTTTATAGACTTCTATAAAGTCAAATAATTATAAAAAATATGTCTCTATATAAAAAGTAAAACATGCTTGTCTGCAATTGGTACATTTACACACATTAATCCTGGCGGATTTATGCAGGCCCAAAATGGCAAGTATCAGCCATTTGGGAAGACACAAAATCCACCCCTACAGCTAACAGGGGTTGGCTTCATAAATTGTCAGCTGTGGCCAGTTGTTATTAATATTGACAGTTCAGATGTGTCTACAGTATGCCACACTTATCAATGAGATTTGATTCATACCTCAGAGATAGACCTGTCACAGAAATACGTACCATAAGTATGAACAAAACTAGATCAGATATGGACAAAACATCTGCATCAAATGAGACAAACATTTCCAAAATTCTCATTAAATGGGGATTTTAACCCATTGAATGTTAGATATGTCTCCAATGCATTGCTTGTCAAAAACAGACAAAAATACAATACATAAACATGTTAGATATGAAAGACTCATGTTCAACAAATCAAGTTGCATGTAGTCCTCCCATTAAAGGAGAAATACTTTTTTTGAAAAAATATTTGACTTTCATCAAAAAACAACCAAAACTTGTTTTTAATATGTGTTTTTATACCCTTTGAATGACAGAATGGGATGAAACACAGTGTAATTTAATGTGTTATACATCCCTTTGATCCTCAAGGGATTAAATCACAGTTTTCTGTTGTGGTCTCTGGTGCTAAAGAGTTGATAAAGGTGATAAAGGAGCGATGACTTCTCCAGTGTGATAAAATATTTTATGGAGTCTATGCACTAAAATAGCTCTAATTTGAGAGATCTTATGCATAAACGCCATAAAATAACATAAGATGTGGAGAGTTTAGAACACTGGAGAAGTAATGTCCACTTTATCACCTCTTGATGGTGTTGTTACTATCACTATGGGGATATGTAGTCTATGATTCAAGTTCTCAGTTAGAATGCATTATGAAAAAAAATTTCCTTTTGAATACTAATTGGCACTTTTGCTGCCAGTATGTATGAAACATTAATACATTTGGGATACAATAACTTTAGAAAGAAAACTCTTCCAGCACTGGGAATATCCCCTGTTTCATTCAACAGGAATAGCCCTATAACATGTTTGTTTTCGTAAAAAGTTTTCTCATCCTTTGAATTTTATAATAAAGTTACTTTCACTCTGAAAGTAACATCCATTCCTGTGCAGATAGTTTTGACATTTATTACAGTTAGCCTACTCTTTACTGATTAAATATTTGTATTTCAAATTTAGAGAAATACTTCTTTGGGGTAAAATTAATCAAAGTTGAGAACAGCTAGCACATTATTTTCAAGGTGTGATTTTATGAATAGTGTATTTATTAGAAAATTGCAAGTGGCCAGTTCGGTATATTCTAGGGTTGCACATTATAGCATACAAAACAAATGCTTCATGAAATAAAGTAAAACATAATTTGTATAGGTTGGTTCTTGGTGTTGTAGACAATTTATCGCATGCTGATTGCTAATGATAGTAAACAACAGAGATAGCATAAAACTCAGTTCAAATAAATGAGGTTATAGCTGCCCCTGCTATTGTGAAGTTGGTGTTCTCCAAAATCTCTCCTGTTTTGTATTATTTTTTCTTTCTGTATAAAATCCTTATTCTGAATTTTGGTTTGCTCAAAGAAAGGTTTTGGTATGAACTGACAGGCATCGCCAAGTAACCTGACTTTGAATTGGCAATGGTAGCATGCATGTTTTATGGTGAGTTTAAATCGGGTGTAGACTGACTTTTGTTTCCTATGTGGAAGGTGAGTGTAGCCCCTTGTACTCAATTATTTGTGACATTCACTAACTATGAAATTCAAAATGCTAAGGAGGTAAAATTCTGTAATAAAAGTAGTTCACTATAGGGTAGAAAAGAAAATTCTGAATTATTTACATACATAGAAACATCGTACATTTGTTAAAGGGATTGGAGGATCTGAGTTATAAAGAGAGACTAGCCAAACTAGGTTTGTTTACATTAGAGAAGAGATGTCTAAGAGGGTAATGTGATTACCATTTACAAATATATCCGTGGTCAATACAAAGAACATTCAAATGAACTATTTACTCAATGATCTGAGCAAAGAACAAGCAGTCATCCATTAAAATGAAGAGAGGGGTTTTTTACAGTAAGGGCAGTAAATTTATTGAATTCTATGCTTCTATTCTTTTATCAGTCTTATCAACTATGTTACTGTGTAATTATAAATACAACCCTAAGGTTCTCCATTCCAAACTTGTAAAATGTATTGGAGGATTTTCCATTTATTACAATACACTGCTCCCTAATATTCAAATAATTTTCTATCCAGTTGCAAAGGGTATCCCCTAGACCCAGTTTCCTGATGTTATACACCAACCTCCTGTGCAGCGTTTTAGAAAATATTTTTGCAAAATCTAAATATACTATATCCACTGCTTTACCATTATCTAGGTTGTTATTTCATAAAAGTTCAAAAGACTTTGGCAAGATCCATTCCTCATAAAACTATGCTGATGACTGATAATACTTTTGTTCTTCTCAGTGTAATTCTGAATATAATCCCTTATTATCCCTTCAAGCAGTTTTCCCCCTGCTGAGGTCTGACTCACAGGTCTTTAATTCAAAGGTTCCATTTTAGTTCCTTTCTTAAATAAAGCCATCCCTTTAGCTTTATGGCAATTTTGCAGCACTAAGCCTGTGGAGAGAATATATTTAAAGACTGAAAAAACTGATCTTTCTAACTGCACTGAGTTACCATGGAACACTTGGATGTATAGCCTCAGGCCCAGAGGCTTTGTCAGTCTTAATTTTGTCCAGTCTTCCCTTGACTACTTCTTGTTGTAGCCCTGTATCTGATAATGATATGGTCGCAGTTGTTATTTATTAAGGTTAGTCTACCATTTCTTGATCCATGGAATATACACAGATTAAATGAATATGTTGAGAACATCATGCTTTTCCTTATCATCCCTAATCAACTAGCCCGTATCATTTTAATAGGTCCAATCACTCTATTTTTGCCATTTATGTATTTGAAAAATGTTTTGGGATTAGTCTTGCTCTTCCATGTAATTCATGCATCATTTTTTATTTTTGCTAGCTTTATTGGGTTTTTGGAGGGAGAATTGATAGTGGTGGGCTATATACAGGCACTTTCCTATAGATAGGCTTGAAATATTGAATTAAATGCTGGGAGCACACTTACTATATATTATTTGCTTGTTTCACAAGTGAATAAACTAGAGTATCTCAAATCAATGTGTCTACAAGTACCTCAAATGAATAACCCCTAATTTTATTATGTGTCCACTGAGTCTGAGGAGGAGGAGGAGGAAGTGACTAGCAATACTCAACCAATGCTGTCCAGTCCCCCTAGATCACCCCAAGGGATCTTGGGGAATTTAATGAGAAGGGAAGGAGAAAAGGGAATGGGAAGGAAGGGAGAAAAGGGAAGGAAGGGAGAAAAGGGAATGGGAAGGAATGGAGAAAAGGATAGTACTAGTGAGAGCAGGACAGGTCAGCTGCCTGTGCCTGCTGTAAGACGTGCTGCCTCTGCTGCCAGTGCCACCATTTCTGTTCCTGCAGCCACTAGTGTTGTACCTGCTGCCAGACGTGCTGCCCATGCTTCCACCAGCGCTGTACCTGCTGCCAGTGCTGAAACTGCTGCTAGTACTGAACCTGCTGCCAGTGCTGAACCTGCTGCTAGTGCTGAACCTGCTGCCACTAATGCTTTGCCTGCTGCTAGTGTTTCTTGTAGTACTCAGGGTGGGAAGGAGAAAATGATTCCAAGTGTGACAGCAAGGGACCCTAAATCACACTTGCCATTCCCAAACAGTCCTGCCAGTGCTAGTACTACTGCTACTAAGGTCCAGCAGCTTGTTAGCATTAGGAGTTAAGGAGGGGGTAATCAACAATATCCTCATATTACTAGTGACTGTGAGACTGAGGAGGAAGACTCTGCGGCTGAACTTGATTTGGTTGGTGTTAGTAGTAGTAGCAGTAATGGTGAAGCAGCCGGAGTGGTAGGGGAAACATTTGAGAACGTCCAGACTAGCAGTCAAGGGAGTCCACACCATTCCTCTGGCTCTGGGAGTCCCTTTCCCTTCACTACAGTGTCCAAGTTGAACATGATCCTTAAGAGGCCAGAACTGGTGTTGGGGGAGAGCAGGCTCAGAATTAATACCATCACTACAAGCAGGGGTACAGTTCAGCTTCCTGTGCCTGCTACTACTGCTGCTAGTGCTAGTCTGCTGCCTTCTGCAGGTCAAAAGGAAATGGCAACTGTGACATTAGGGGACCATCTGTCACACTGCTCGTCACCTCCTCCAAGCAGCAGTGAGATGTCTGGAATAGAGCAGCAACAACAGCATGTAGGGACTAGAGGTGGTGGTGATGATGATGCTGGAGAAGCTGGGGTAGAAGAGACATTGATGGCCTTTTAGCAGAAACTGAGAAGGAATGGGAGACAGGGATGAGGATGGGCATCGCCACCACTAGCAATGACATTTTGGAATTAGAGGAATTTGCAACTGCTCTAGTTCCTTCTGATGCTGAGATGCAAGGGCAGCAGGATGCTGAGGAGCAGGCTAGTGTACCACAGACCACCGTGGACACAGTGGGAATGGGGTCAACAAGTGATGCGGGACTAGGACAGGTTCCACTTGCCAGCAGTAACAATACTCCTGATCCTAGTTGCAGTGCTGAATCTGAGGCAGAAGCAGCAACAACAGCAACATTATCCACTGCCACAGACAATGAAGGGGAATGTGGAGGAGAAGAAGAGGCCATTCTCCTCCATCTTCCCCCTTCCCCTTGAAGTTATCATGGGTGTGGGTCTATTTTTCTCTTGGGGAAGGCACAGTGCAGTCATCTGCAATGGCACTGTGCACAATTTGTGACAAGTCAGTGAAAAGAGGAAAGGAGGGAACACACCTTGGCACAAGCACCCTGATATCACACATGAAACACAGACACCATGACATTTACTCCAAACATGTTAAAGACAAACACCCACCACAGAAATCAAACACCCCTTTTACTGTCCCTAACTCTCCAGAAAGGCAACAAGAGGCGAGGTGGAGATCAAAGAGGAAGAGGAATAGAACAACCCAGGCAGAGACTGGAATTCCAGGACGAGTGAAACAACTAGCTCACCATCACCTTCTAGGGTAACTACATCTTCTGCCAATTTACCTCATTCATTACCTCCCCCCACTCTGTGGTAGTTCATCTCTAACCATTGAACTCTGTGTGATGCACTGACCACACATGCCAGTGTGGTGGAGGAGAATCGCAATCACTGCATCAAGCGGCATCTGAGGAGATTCCATCCTGCAGAATATGCTAAGATGGTGGCAGGGTGGGTTCATTATTATTATTAAACTGGAAAAGGGGTACAGTGACAGTTACAGGACTTGGTTTCGGGTGTCATGGTGTTTGGATACAGTTGTGCCCCCAGATGTTATTTACCACACACACTGTGCACATTGCAGTTGCTGATGAGACCCGCTGTTCCTGCTCTCAAGGAAAAATATGTATTCTAATAACAACACACCCATGATGATTTTGGAGGAGGGGCAGGAGGAGAAGATTTAATGGTCAACTTCTTTTCTCCACATAGACTGGGGGCTACTTATTTTGCTGCTACTGCCTCAGGCACATCACTGGAGCCAGTTGTGGCAAGTGTAACCTTCATCATCCATCTTCCACGTTACTGCTATTGTTGATCCCATTCCCTTTCAGCTGCCTAATCATACTGCTGCTTAAACAACTCAGCAGCAGCAGTACGAACAGCAGCTGCAACTCAGGAGGACATTTGACAGTGGCCACTGGCCAACATGACCTACTGGCATTAGGCCAGTAGGGCATTTTTATTTTTTTCTCAGGGCTTGTGTTTTGTCCGACAAAAAAATAAACAATATTTGGGGGGTTTGTTTCTAACAAGCCTAAGGCTTACAAATCAATGTTTCCTTAGGGCTTGTACCAAACAAGCTTAAGTCCTACAAATCAATGTTTCTTCAGGGCTTGGGCCTCTAATAAGTGTAAGTCCAACAAAAGCCTCTAACAACAAATATAAGAAATCATCTTCTACAAAATACTCTATCAAGTCAAGTATCGGTCCACCCCAGTGGCAGCTTATGTCAGGGGAATATTACCCCACTACATGAGACAAGAACATTAGCCAACTACAAGAGACAATAAAATGAATCAGTTATATAAGATCAGAATGTTACTCCATCCCATGGGTCCATACCAGTACCCCATTACATGAGAAAATTATGTAATTACATGAGACTAGATCATTACCCCATTACAAGAGACCAAAATATTACATGAGATCTGATCAAAATGTAAACCTTTGAGTGCCAGGAAAGTGTAGCCTTATAGCACTAAATATTTAACCCATTTCCAGGTGAAACAAACAAAGGGAAGGGTGAGCATGGAAGCTAAGTGGATCCTGGAGGTTAAGGCTTAATAATAAGTCCTTTAGGAACTAGGGAGCGTGCAATGGATTGCAAAGTATTGGATTTTTTACTAATTTGGCAGTCCCAGGGATTAATAATGTGACAGATTTAGACATACCAATAAAAGTGAGTATCCCCCTCCAACACTTGCAACATTTCAAAAACATTTTACGGGGACACTTTTCCCCTGGGTAGTCACTTGACAGAATATCACTTGTGTCCATGGTACTGTATAACACTCCAGCAGATAAAATGGACATTACTCACTGCAAATATTATGTGAAATCACTTAAACAAGGAATATTAACATGTTATGATGCTCATTACCTATTAATATTTAATGACAAACATATAATATGAGGTTAATATTAATTTAAAAAAACAAGGACACAAACAGGGACAACAGGATCCCATGAAAGGGAAGTCAAACCCTGGACTATCCCTGAAATTCTGAGACAGTTTTCCTTCTTCTTACCATATGGTAAAGGCAGCAGCTATCAGATGGTGACCTGATGGCAGGCTGTCTCACTATCTAAGATCACAGTTGACAGTCTCCTAAACCTCACTCATTGAGTACATGTGCACTTTCATTTTCCCCCAGGCAATTAAAAGGTGCCCTATGTGACATGCGAACACAAAGCAATGTGCATTCTCAGTCTTCTCAGAGCATGAGCAGTTGCTGCCCTGCACTGAATGTGGCCTCCATCCTATCTTTTTCTGCAGTGGAGTCTTAACTCCTTAAGGGCCAGGTTGTTGAGCAATGCATTTCACCCCTCTGGTCTTCAAGTGGTTAATAAAGAGAAAACCCACCAAGCATAAGTTTTGTGCACTTAGTACAGGGCTTAGTAAACAGAGACCAAATCATTGCATTTATATACCATCTCTGTATCTGATGTCAGGTTTACATTGAAATTTTGCCCTCTAGTCGGCAACCCTTAAGCGTGCAACATCAGAATGTTGCCTTGTTGATGTGGGCAACATTCTGATGTTATCCTTTTGATTTGCAAAACATTATCATTTTGCCCTTTTGATGGTTACCAACTAAAGGGTGATATTTCAAAAGGATACTGCCTCTGATTCACCCAGCTTTAGGCTTTTAACCCCTTTATGCTAAAGTCTCCAAAACACTGTTTCACAATGCATAGGATACATCTATGTCAATTAAGCCACATTTAAATCAAAGGTATGTTTGCATTTTCTAATTGTATCCTCTATGGTGCAGTTGGTTTACCATATAAATGATCTAGTTCTTCTTAGCATATCAATCTTCATGTGTTTATTCCATCTGAGATAGTGTATCAATAATTATTTGTTTTAAAATCCAGATCTGTTTTGTACCAAGCAAATGCTTTACTCCCATGACTGTTGTGTGATTTATTAAATTATACTACAAATGCACGAAACTAAACAAAATATAATTTTGCAAAACGATTTAAGAAATATGTTCATCAGATTGTCAGTGGAAAGAAAACATATACCAAGTAATCAGAATTCTTTTAAATAATATAATCTTTATTATAAATTAAAGCATGAGACATCAATTTACTTTGCTATTATTTACTGGAATGTGTTGTGTTCATAAACAAGTTGCGTGCCAGTAATTTTACTTTCTATTAGCTAAATGTGTTCCACAAATGGAAAAAATGGAAAATAACAACTTTTCTTCTACAGGATCCTGTAAATCTCCACAGGGAAGGAAGAAAAAAATAAAGAAAACAAAATATAATATTCAGTCTTGCTAGGAAGTACCATTTGAAGCATAGTTTTTATAAAGACTATGTAAACTGCAAAGAGCTCCCTAAATGGCTTGGTTTAGCCTGCTATGGTCAGGGGTGGGCAATTATTTTGGCCTGAGGGCCATATCTATGTTCAAAATGCTGTTGGTGGGTTGTGTGATGTTTTGTGTGTATGTATGTGAGTTTGTGTGTACTCATAACACCTCATTAGTAACTTCTGTTCCATTTGTAACCCTGCTTCCTGACTGAGATATGTATCAATTATGGATCTCTTCACTGATAGAATGATACATTTGTATAAGCTTGAGCATAAGCTTATCATTCTTCATTTGAAGGGAAAACCAGAAGTAATATGATATTTGCACAGCTAGCAAGAACCAAGCCAGACCAATATTGGCACATGGATTTTGCCCAACTATGGCTTGATAATGCTACAAATGGAGAGTTTTCCCTTAGAAAAATGGAATTTGACTGCAGATAATGACCATTTACCCAATCTAGTCTGCCCATTTTCCTTACTGTAAAAACCTCAAACTTTTTTCGGTCCTTGGTCTTGAAGAATTACTTCATTGGAAAGGTCTATAAAGTGTGCTTGCAAACAAGGCACACTTTGTAGACCTTTCCAATGAAGTAATTTTTTTTAAATAATGTGATTTCAGTTCTGCTGTAGAGCCTCCGGCTGGTCCCCAGACGGGATCTCCTGCTGTCAGCACAGCGCTGACATCATGAGAAGGGGAGGGAGGGGGGAACTTTCAATGTGGATATTTCTCAAACCATAGCAGTTTGAGAGATGAGATTTTCTGCAAATAATGTATTTTTTTAACCTCTACAAAAGTAGAAGAATTTTTATGGCACATTGGTGTCCCTTTAATGGTTGGTCCAGTTAGTTTAGTGTGGTTTAATGTGTAGTTTAGTTTAGTTTGTAGACTGTATGCTATTGTTGTGTAGGGAATGTGATTGTGGGCACTTAGGTACAAAGGGTGCAGTCTGGATGATGACATTTTTGCAGCTGATAAGGCTTTGTTCCTGCTACAAAAGACCTGAGCTGTCGAGGAAGTGAAGGCCTCTTATGTGCAATAGGCCTTTTATGCCAGAATGTGTTGACAGTCATTCCCACTTTCAGTACTTTTTTCTGGGCATTTTTGCAGCGTTTGCTCAATATCTTGCATTTTCTGATTGAGGATACATAGAGGCCTGAATGTGATGATAAGTTGCAAAAAAGGTTAAAAAATAGCCTATGCTAGCTTTTTTACAGGATGAATTTCCATTATTCTGAAACAGAATCTAGAACAGAATCATAAAACAATGCCAGAAGATACAATGTCCTCTAATAGTTAAAAAAGTTACTTTTTAAATAAATTTAGTACTGGAGACATCGGGCTGTATTCCTCAAACTAAACAGACCTTACAGTAGAGACATTACTAGTATTTCATGTAAAAGTTTACTGCTCTTTTAATTTAACATCTACAGTTCCTCTAGGGGTTCTAAGATTGAATGAATTAGAAATATGCTTGTACTTTTATTTGATTCTGTGCCATGGGGAGGGGGACTACTACAGTGTGTAACTCTATATTTTGTAGCTGTTATTGCAAGATGTTTTGCTCCAGGCTCTGTTTGGTGCATTTCCTACCTTGTATCTTATCTAATGATAAAAAGCAAAACCAAACACAAACGATACTAACTAAATTATTGTTTAACTCTTCCTATGGAGATTGACTGTTTCAGACCTTAAATACAGGTGTGAAAGGTGAAATATAACAATAAATTGTTTTGGGCAAAATAGCCATACCCATTCAATTTACATTGTAGACCAAAAATGTTACACCCATTTTATAAGGATTATCTATTCAGCGCAGTATATAATCTAATGCTAAACTACTTCCTGTTTGATAATATTTGGTTTAAGATTGACATAGAGAATTAGGACATCTGATTGCAGTTACTGTGACAGAGACAGTGTGGTCTGAAATTAAACTAACAATTTCTACTTTTCTATAACTGTACTTTGGGAAAAGAGAAACCAGACATTTAAAGGCAGATATTATTACAAAATAGCATTTCTAGGGTAAACCAAATGAACCATAGCATAAAAGTATATAGTCCTATTAATTTAAATGGGGTTTTAACACATTGAATGATAGAAAGATTTTACATAGTAACATAGTAACATAGTAAATCAGGCTGAAAAAAGACACAAGTCCATCAAGTTCAACCTTCACCTCATACCTCAGTAACTGAGAATTGTATAGCTTTCCTGCTACCAATTAAATTAGTCTTTATCAGACCTTCATGATCAGCCTACTGATAAACAGTATAACTCTGTATGTACCCTTTTGAAAGAAATGTATCTAATCTTCTCTTAAATGTATCCATTGTATCTGCCATAACTACCTCCCTGGGCAATGAATTCCACAATTTGACAGACCTTACTGTAAAAAACCCCCTCCTCTGCTGAAGTTTAAACCTCCTTTCCTCTAATCTCAAGGGGTGTCCCCTGGTCACCTGATCAGGCCTTAGAATAAATAGCTCACCACAGAGATCCTTGTATTGACCTCTCATATACTTGTACAATGTGATAAGTAGTGATGAGCGAGCACCCCAATGCTCGGGTGTTCGGGTGCTCTAACCGAGCACCCCCTGAGGCTCGAGTGCTCGGCCGAGCACCCGAGCCCCATTGAAGTCAATGGGAGGACTCGAGCATTACACCAGGCACCCCCTGCTCTGATGAGGGGAGGGTGCCTGGTCCATAGGAAAAGGGCAGAAAAGGATGGAAACACCACAGAAATGGTTCAGGGACAGCATAGGGAGGATGTCTGGATGCATCTTGGACTCCAACATCGCTGCTGGGAACGATCTTTCGCCCGTAGTACGCCATTTTTACAGACTGACCATAAAACACACAAAAAGGAAAATAAAAACGACTTTAGGCGAAAAATTGTTACCAAACAATATTTGCTGTATATTTACTTGTATATCATCTGCAAATTCTCCCAAAAATTTCCTTGGTTTTCGGAAGTGAGGCCATGATTAAGAGGGAAACGTGCGCAGAGGCAAATTCTCCCAAAAATTTCCTTGATTTTCAGAACTGAGGCCATGATTAAGAGGGAAACGTGCACAGAGGCAAATTCTCCCAAAAATTTCCTTGATTTTATTGAACTGAGGCCATGATTAAGAGGGAAACGTGCGCTGAGCCGACCATCTAAAACATTATGGGTGAGGGTCTGCTGCAGAGCTGACCATCCTAAACATTATATGCGAAGGCCCGCTAGTGAGCTGACGCTATAAAACATTATATGAGAGGGCCCGCTAGAGAGCTGACCCAATAAAACATTATATGAGAAGGCCCGCTGGTGAGCTGACCTATATAAAAATTGTCAAACAGGGCCCGCTGGTGAGCTGGCCCTATATAAAAATTATATCACAGGGCCTGCTGGTGAGCTGGCCCTATATAAAAATTATATCCCAGGGCATATGGAAGAGGAGGAGGAGGATGAGAAGATTAAGAGTCAACCATATACCCGTTTTTTGGGTGGAAGGGGTGAATGGGAATACAGAGTATTCCCATCATTGTAAATAACATATATAAAGTGAGTTTATGTTCCCCTGGGGCTTTCCTCCAGTGGAGTGGAGAAGTCAGGGGAAATCCAGGCCTTGTTCATTTTTATAAGTGTCAACCTATCAGCATTGTCGGTGGAAAGGCGGATACGCTTATCTGTTATGATGCCACCAGCAGCACTAAATACCCGCTCAGACAGAACGCTGGCGGCAGGGCAGGCCAGCACCTCCAAGGCATAGAGTGCCAGTTCATACCACGTGTCCAGCTTGGACACCCAGTAGTTGTAAGGCACAAAGGGATCATTGAGGACGCTGACACGGTCTGCTACGTACTCCTTCACCATCTTCCAAAACTTTTCCCTCCTTGTGACACTAGGCTGCGCATCAGGGTGAGGGTGCTGGCGGGGTGTCATGAAGGTGTCCCACGCCTTGGAGAGTGTTGCCCTGCCTTTCTCGGAACTGCTGTGTGCTCCCCTTTTCTCCCCTTCTCGGTTGGCCAAGGTAGCACGTACTCTGCCGCCAGCGTTGTCAGATGGAAAATTTTGGAGCAATTTTTCAACAAGAACCTTCTGGTATTGCACCATTTTGCTTGTCCTCTCCACCGGAGGAATGAGAGATGAGAAATTCTCTTTGTAGCGGGGGTCCAGAAGGGTGAACACCCAGTAATCCGTGTTGTCTAAAATGCGTGTAACGCGTGGGTCACGGGAAAGGCAGCCTAACATAAAGTCAGCCATGTGTGCCAGAGTACCAACAGGCAAGATTTCGCTGTCCTCACCAGGAGGATGACTCTCAATCTCCTCATCCTCTTCCTCCTCTTCTGCCCACCCACGCTGAAGAGATGGAACTAAAGTTCCATGGCTACCCTCTGTAGCGGAGACAACCGTGTCTTCCTCCTCCTCCTCCTCCTCCTCCTCCTCCTCCGCCTCCTCCAATTGTCGCTGAGAAGACGAAGTGAGTGTAAGCTCTTCCTCCCCCATTTCCACCTCTTCCACATGCAAAGCGTCGGTTTTAATTGTGAGCAGCGAGCGTTTCAGTAGACACAGAAGTGGGATGGTTACACTGATAATAGCGTTATCGCCGCTCACCATCTGTGTCGATTCCTCAAAATTGCGTAAAACCTCACAGAGGTCTGACATCCATTCCCACTCCTCACTTCTGATTACAGGAAGTTGAACGGAGAGGCGACGACCGTGTAACAGCTGGTACTCCACTACTGCCCTCTGCTGCTCACAAAGCCGGGCCAACATGTGGAAGGTGGAGTTCCAGCGCGTGCTCACGTCACACAGCAGCCGGTGAGCTGGCAATTGTAAGCGCTGCTGCAGCTTCAACAGGCCGGCTGAAGCTGTTGATGACTTACGGAAATGTGCACACACGCGGCGCACCTTGGTCAAGAGATCATGCACATTGGGGTAGGTTTTTAGAAATCGCTGCACCACTAAATTAAATACATGCGCTAGGCATGGTACGTGTGTGAGCTTGCCGAGCTCCAAAGCCGCCACCAAGTTACGCCCATTATCACACACAACCATGCCTGGTTGCAGGTTGAGTGGCGAGAGCCACTGCTCGGTCTGGTGACTAATCCCCTGCAACAGCTCTGAGGCCGTGTGCTGTTTGTCCCCAAGGCAGATCAGCTTCAGCACGGCCTGTTGACGCTTCCCCACTGCAGTGCTACACTGCTTCCAGCTACTGGCTGATGGGGGAGTGGCGCTGTGTGTAGAGAATTCGGAGGTGGAAACGGAGGAGGAGGAGCCAATAACGTAGGTGCTGGTGGAAACCCTGATGGAGGTAGGGCCCGCAATCCTCGGCGTGGGTAGCACCCGTGCCATCCCAGGGTCCGAGTCGCTCCCAGCCTCCACGACATTCACCCAGTGTGCCGTCAGGGAAATGTAGCGTCCCTGGCCACAAGCACTTGTCCATGTGTCAGTCGTTAAGTGGACCTTCCCAGTAACTGCGTTGGTCAGGGCACGGGTGATGTTACGGGACACATGGTGGTGTAATGCGGGGATGGCACACCGGGAAAAGTAGTGGCGGCTGGGGACCGCGTACCGAGGGACAGCTGCTGCCATCAGGCTGCGGAAGGACTCAGTGTCCACAAGCCTAAATGGCAGCATTTCGATGGCCAGTAATTTGGAAAGGTGTGAGGTTAGTGCTATGGCCTGTGGGTGGGTGGCTGGGTACTTTCTCTTGCGCTCAAATGCCTGGGGTAACGACATTTGGACGCTGTGCTGGGACAGGGAAGTGGATGTGGTCGCTGATGGTGCTTCAGATGCTACAGGTGCAGGGCGGGAGGTATGCGGGCCTGCGCCTTCGACAGGCGATTGGCCGGCACCGAAAACAGGGGAAGAGGAGGCAGTGGTGTGGCCTGCAGACACAGATGGGCGATCCAGGCGTTCCTCCCACTTACTACGGTGCTTGGATGCCATGTGTCGGATCATGCTGGTGGTGGTGAGGTTTCTAGTGTTCATGCCTCGGCTCATTCTGGTGTGGCACAGGTTGCAAACTACAATTCTTTTGTCGTCCGCACTTTCCTTAAAAAAACGCCATACCGCGGAACACCTACCCCTTGGCAAGGTAGATTTACGCAAGGGGGTGCTCCGTGGAACATTTGCGGGCCGGTTTGGTGCGGTCCGCCTTCTTTCTGTAGCCACACCACTGCCTCTTCCAGCCTGTTGCGGTGCTGCAGATGGCTCACCCTCATGACTGCTGTCATCGCTCGGCTCTACACCTTCCCAGGTGGGGTCAGTCACCTCATCGTCCACCAAGTCCTCCTCCACTTCCTCACTCTGATCATCCTCCTCAAGTCTTGATCCCACCACATACTCAGTCATTGACAACTGTATAACATTCTCCTCAACAAGGTCTTGAGACGGAAATAGTGGTTGATTTAATGGCAACTGTGTCTCATCATCATCATCATCATCCACTACTTCCTTTGACCTTAAATGCCGTTCACATCTGTCATCTTCTTGAGATTGGGTAGCCTCTAGAGGTTGTGAATCAGGGCACAAGATGTCATGTTCCTCTGCAAGCGTGCTTGGAGAGAGGGTCAAATGAAGGATTGGTGATGAGACGAGCTCCTCACTATATCCCAGTGTGGGATCACTTCTTTGACCAGACCGTGTATGGTGGGAGGAAGGATGATCAGAGTGAGGATTATGTTGACCAGACTCTTGGCTACTGAGAGTGGACTTGGTGGAAGACAGGGTGGTGCTTAACCGACTGGAAGCAGTATCAGCTGTCATCCAACCGACCACCTGTTCGCAGTGGTCGGACCTCGAGAGTGATGTCCTGCGACGCCCTGTAAAATTAGACATGAAGCTAGGTATGGTGGATGTCTTTCTTTCTTGTGCTCTGGCACCAGGCACAGTTTCTCCGCGTCCTGACCCGCGCCCTGAACTTTCAGGATCACGTCCACTTCCCCGTCCCTTTTTACCCGCCTTCTTCATCTTACACAGAATATCTGACTTTAATATTTGAGTTTGAAAACTTAACAGTATTTCTTATTATTCTGCAACTCTGCAGAGTACACAGAATAGGCTGCTAAACTGCGGTGAAACACACTGAATGGAATATGTGACTTTAATATTTGAGTTTGAAAACTTAACAGTATTTCTTATTATTCTGCAACTGTACAGAGTACACAGAATAGGCTGTTAAACGGTGGTGAAACACACTGAATGGAATATGTGACTTTAATATTTGAGTTTGAAAACTTAACAGTATTTCTTATTATTCTGCAACTGTACAGAGTACACAGAATAGGCTGTTAAACGGCGGTGAAACACACTGAATGGAATATGTGACTTTAATATTTGAGTTTGAAAACTTAACAGTATTTCTTATTATTCTGCAACTGTACAGAGTACACAGAATAGGCTGCTAAACTGCGGTGAAACACACTGAATGGAATATGTGACTTTAATATTTGAGTTTGAAAACTTAACAGTATTTCTTATTATTCTGCAACTCTGCACAGTACACAGAATAGGCTGCTAAACAGCGGTGAAACACACTGAATGGAATATGTGACTTTGATATTTTAGTTTGAAGACTTAACAGTATTTCTTCCTATTCTGCAACTCTGCACAGTACACAGAATAGGCTGCTAAACTGCGGCGAAGCACACTGAATGGAATATGTGACTTTGATATTTTAGTTTGAAGACTTAACAGTATTTCTTCCTATTCTGCAACTCTGCACAGTACACAGAATAGGCTGCTAAACTGCGGCGAAGCACACTGAATGGAATATGTGACTTTGATATTTTAGTTTGAAGACTTAACAGTATTTCTTCCTATTCTGCAACTCTGCACAGTACACAGAATGTGCTGCTAAACTGCGGCGAAGCACACTGAATGGAATATGTGACTTTGATATTTTAGTTTGAAGACTTAACAGTATTTCTTCCTATTCTGCAACTCTGCACAGTACTCAGAATGTGCTGCTAAACTGCGGCGACGCACACTGAATGGAATACGTGACTTTGATATTTTAGTTTGAAGACTTAACAGAATGTGCTCTAATCTGCAACTTTGCACACTAAACAGAATGTGCTCTAATCTGCAACTTTGCACACTAAACAGAATGTGCTCTAATCTGCAACTTTGCACACTAAACAGAATGTGCTCTAATCTGCAACTGTGCACACTAAACAGAATGTGCTCTAATCTGCAACTTTTCACACTAAACAGAATATTTTTTTTTTTTTTTTTTTTGTTTTTTTCCCCCCACACACAATATAACCTGCTGCCCCCACACACAGTAGTCCTAAAAAGGACTTTTGGTTCTTTTTTGTCACAATTTTTGTTTTTTCCTCCCTACACTGCCTTTCCCTTCCTATCCTCAGCTCTCCCTGGCTCAGACTGAGCCGAACTCGATGGTCAGGTGCTATACAGCACCTGACCACGGGTTCTGGCCAGCCAATCAGTGTAATGCCAGCAGCCAACATGGCTGCTGGCATTACACCGATGTCAGAGCCTCCCTGCACGTTTATTGGCTGCGCAGCAGCCGCAAAACGTGCGGGGAGGAGACCCGAACATGGCGGGCGAGCACATGCGGTACTCGTACGAGTACCGCCATGTGCCGAGCAGAGCGATGCTCGAGCCGATCCGAGCATCGGCCGAGCATGCTCGCTCAACACTAGTGATAAGGTCTCCTTTTAGTCGTCTTTTCTCTAGAGTAAATAAATCAAGTTTGTTTATGTGTTTCAACACATTGACAGCCTTTCTTTGGGGGAAAAGGTCCATTTACATGAATAAGGATGTCTGCTTGTTCCTCGCTGTTCAGTCAGTTTGCCCCAGAAACAATCCACTTTTACTTTATACATATGACCCAGGAAGTTTACATTATGTCTAAAATAGGCAAAAAATCATGAGATACCATTGGCTTTCTTAGTAACAATGTGAAAGGCTTCTGTAGTCAAAAGGTCTACAAATACAGATAGTGTATATACTAGTGCCGCTTCAGGAAATCCCTGCTGTTAAAAGATATGATGCAGTTCCCAATGACTTATGCTGTGAGTATTTGTGGCTGTATATACTGATGGTAAATTTCCCTCATTTACCTGCAACAAAAAGCATATTAAGACTTGCTACATCTGTATCTGATCAAAAATAAATCTCAATCCAAAACACACTTAATGCTGTAGATGAAAATTGTTTGGAAAATGCAGTTCTTATACTAATAATAATACTATATGAATACCATCACTTAACTGCAAGGTCCTTTTAAAAATTGATCACAAAAGGCAACTGGCTAGGGCCCACTGTTTCAAGCATTCCCTCCCACAAGCAATGCAGTTTGCTTGTCAGGATTCAGTGATGTGTCTACTCACATGCGAGGCAGAAGATCTACTTACCATACTAGCCTGAATGCAGAAACTTCTATGGGCTCCACCCTAACTACTACCTTTACACGTCAATTCTATAAATTACGCTTTTCCACATTATTGAGCCTTACTCCAGTAAGCTATTATTCCTCATTATTTGCTCCTGTCTTATTTGCCTTTTATGCATTGATCTGGCTTGATTCTGGCTGTGACTGCTCTCTGTTCTCTGGTAATGAGACCTCTACTCTTTTTAAATACTTATTTTCTTCACTTCTGATTATGACTCCAGCTCATCCTGGCTATATCTCATCTCCATTTCCTGTTAATAAGATCTATGCTGTGTTTGACTACACTTGCACTGTGCTTCCTTCTTACAATAAGTATTCCCGGGCAAGTCCTGGTGGCATATAATTCCTTGAGGCTCAACCCCTCAGGAAGATCCGGTAGATAAGTGAAGATCTGCAGATCAGCTCCTTAATTCATTTTCTTGAAGAAGAGGCCATGACACTGTTGAATGTGGGAAGCCATGTATAGCAACTAAGTAGATAGGTGTAAGTTGTTAACATTGTACTTAACAAGGTCTGAGCACAAAGCAGTTTACAAACCTAAATGTAAACTCAAATTGTGTGAAGGTGGTGGGATGCTATGGAGATCGTCAGTTCATTGTGAAGTAATGTAGTAGAGATCTCTGTAGCATTCAAGGCATTAATGGAGCCTGTTAAGTTTTTCATTGCCCACTGCCCAGCAATAACTGAAAATGGGACTGTTGAAAAGCAGTACTTATAAGAAATATAAACCAATACAACAAATATAAGTACTAAGGCCATATGGTGTTTCATTTTGATAGAGGTAATTTGGAGCGCTGAAATATAAATTATTATAATCAGGCATGTTGGCAGATCCCTCTTCAGTGTTTATATTTGAGAACAAAAAAGCAATTATTTAAAATACTTAAGCAAAGTTATAAACATATTGCAATTTACTGCACCCTGAGAGAGAGAGAGAGAGAGAGAGAGAGAGAGATAGATAGATAGATAGATAGATAGATAGATAGATAGATAGATAGATAGATAGATAGATTTCTGACTCTCACAAACAAATGCATTGTCACTCATGAATAAAGTTCCACAGTCATTAACTATATCTCCACCTGTGCTTTGTTCAAGACAGCACAGATTAGAATTGTTTTGCTCGTAGCAGAACATCAGTGTTGGCTTTAGTGAAAGTTTTGGCCTTTTTATTCCCAAAAATGTTTAATTACTTGTGTGGATCTATCAAGCATGTTTGACCAATTAGACATGCTTTGCATACTTGATCATGTTTGCTTGATGGATTCATTTTTGTTTGGTTCCATTAAACATGTTTCATGTGCTTGATCAATCAGTATTGATTAACTATGTGGTGGATGCTTTTGATAGATCACATTTTCTTTTATTTGATCAACATAGAGTAAAACACCTAAACTTGTATACTCCTTGTGCTCCACCTGATGTCCTCCTCTTGTTTGAGCGTCAAAAGTTTAAATTTTTGATTTAGCAAGAACACTTTGTGTGCTTTATTTATCTATATCAGTTAAAACACCCAAAACTATAGTGTCTTTTTTCTCTGCAAGCTTGAGGGTCTGTAGTTATTTTTTATGTAACACTCAAGTTATTTTTCGATTTATCTAGTATCTACCCAATCCAAAGTCTGCTCTGTTCATGTTCATAAATTATAAACTTTTGTATCTAAATGCAATGTGCATGTGCAACACTAGATTTAAACATAAATATCTTAATAATTGGGGTGGGGCATGTTTTTTCACTTTAAATGAAAGCAGACAGTATCTCAAAATAATTTTCTGTAATTTGATACCTATTTATTAAGTTGAATTTGTTGTAGCCCTGGCAATTTGTTTATTGAAAAACAGTATTTATACAAACACATTTTATTAAGGGATAATGCAGTTATGGCATATGCACAGATAAAAATGGTCCGGTTTGACCTAAGGTTTCCTGGTACCCTATGCAAACAAAGATTTGGTGTTATATATATACAATGAAAACAAAAGCTCTTCACGGTGGACAATAGAATCTACAGCACACTGAGTGGAGATGATTAGAGCATATAGAAAGCATGGGGAGGAGGGGGGGAGAGAGAGAGAGAAACATACACACATCATAAACACATATCATGGACAAGTAGAAGTTAAAGCAAGAAGGAGAGGAAGTAGTGAGGGTAAAATGAGTAAAAAAGAGGGGAGAGAGAAAAAGGAAGAGCTAGAATGAGGGGAAAAGACATGATAGAGAGGGTGGAGAGAGAGAGAAAAAGAGATATTTAGGGAGTGGAGGGAGAACAAGAAGAAGAAAGGAAGAGGGTGGCAGTTACATTATCTGCCTTGTGGTAGCTTTAAGCTCCCATTAACTTTTTTTAACTATTAAATGTTTTATTAATGGATGTTGCATTCTTACAATGTTTGAACATGCATGAGAGTCAGTAACAATTTGTGACATAAACAGACCATCATCTGAGATACTTGCATAAATCATAAGTGAAAGAGGAAACATCTGAAGAAGGAGCAATGCTACAGGACTCCCATAGAAACAGCAAATGCAACAACCATTTGTTTTTCACGTAAGAAAGATAGAGAAAGCAGAAAATGAGAATGTTAGCAAAGTATGAAGAAAAGAGTAGAAAAGGATGGAGAAGGGGAAATAGAAAGAGAGAGAGAAAAGGACCAATTAACTTTTTTTATTCCTCTCATTTAACCATTTGGATGCCAAAGTAGACTGAAATTAATTTTAAAATATTTTGGAAACATATCTGGCTTTCAAGAGGTAAATAAAGGTTCTCCATGCATACAGATCTGAAGCTCCTGTTGGCCATCTCTTTGCATGGTGCTCCAGCCAAAGTGTTCCTATCACTTGCATCTCTCCTCTAACTGTGTAATATCCGGTGAAGAGATAGACGCATCTCAGTGGAGGCTTCATATCTGTAAATGTACCAACATACTATATACAAATGCTCCTCAGTGTAACAAAAGTATCTAGAAATTAAATATAGTATGTGATATACTATCCACAATAAATTATAATCAACAGGTAATGGTGGCAAATGTATAGGAAATGCCAGATGTGACCAGATTTATTAGAAAGTAAATCAAAATAAAATAAAATAGAATGTGCTTTCAAAAAGTTCAAAATATAATTCCAGAAGTGACTGAATAATAAAAATTAAACAACTATATACAAGTCTATCCTCTTATTATCATTTGCAGCTGTTTAGTGGCCACCTGGTCTGATGTCCTGTCAACTTGCAGATTCTGCTGGTCAACAAAAAACAAAGAGATCAACAGCACAAAAAAAGGCCCCAAAGAGTAACATTTTAGGTATATGATCTCACTATGTAAGCCCCCTTCACAGGGCACTCATTGGAATGAGAGGCATATGCATATAAATTTGTATAATCTGGAATAATTAATCCTCTTACATAGACTAATTTTCAAAAAGCTTCCATTAACTGGTATTTATTTCCATAAAACATACTACAGATTACTCTGTTATCGAAGGAGTTTAACTCAGAACAGGTCAATAACAGGTCAATAACCCTGCATCTCAGTGCTATGGTCAGGCCTGGCCAAGCTAGAAAAAATTCAATTAATTTATTAAACATTACCTAAATTTTTATTTAATTAAAGAGTATTAATCAAAAATAGTGTTTTTACATAAACTAATTATCATATATGTTTATAGTGTAACTTAAAAAACACAAAATTGTATATTCCACTTCTTACAAGAGAAAACATTATTTTGCATGTCGAAAACTTGTATGAAAGAACAACTTTTGCTTTGTAAAAAAGCATAACGAGCTTGTTAAATAACATAAGCAACTTGAATGTGTTCCAAATACTGCAAAGATAATTACATTTTCTTCTCTGCTAAGGGTAGAATAGTCAACTGAACTGTATATTATGAAGACACAATAGCCATTGAAAACCAGACATCTATATTATTTTTAAGTAAGGTATTTTTGACTTTGTATTTCTGCACTGTTATGACTTGGTCTCTTTGAAACATGTCTTATTTTATTTTTAGGCCTTTAGTATTCACCAGGGCAAGAGCCTGAAACCACTTGTCAGAAACTCCTGGAGTATTTTATTTCTTTTTATACTTTCATGTTTTGTCCTAAGTCTCATCTTCCTGAGAAATTAAAAGTGGAGCCTTATGTACTTTGTTAAAAAGTTTTCAAGGAAACTGTTTATCTTTGGTACAATGAACTGACATTCATATTAATTTTACTTAATACAAAACAATTACTGAATGATTAAAATTATTTTGTGATATATTTCAGAATGAAAAAGACAAATGATAGATTTTGAATGTTAAGTTCTATTCATTATTTTTAAAACCTTTTTTATTTTGAATTATTATATGACGGGTGTTGTAAGGTTTGACATGGAGAGTTTTGCCAAGACCACAATAAATTAATTTACCTTTTCATCAAGATATTATTCTTTGGAATCTTCATTTCAGTGTATAAAAAAGGTATACCATAATAATAATGTGTAAGGGTTGCATATTTCTGCTGCAACTTATATTATGTGACTATTTCAGTTGTATTTTCTAACTGCATGAAAACATGTACAAGCATAAACATTAGGATTGTAAAGGGTCAAATGTAATTTTATCTTTTTGCATTACTCAATCTATGTCATATATGTTGGAAGACATAACTTGGTTTGACTGAATTATTTAAGAATAATTTATGAGGAAAGGTGGTGCAATAACATATTTTGGAATATGAAAACACAACAAGATTTTTTTTTATCACAGTTCAACATTATAATGGATCCAGCACATAATTTTTAGCATGGCTTAGTGCCTTGATATTTTTCATGCATTGCTTATGGACAGGACAACTGCTGAATCACCATGGTAATACAAAGACATATGATATAATACCATGTTTAAGCTAAAGTTATAAAAAATAATTAGCATAATTAAAAAGGATGGATGAAAATGTTTATGCATTTATGAATATTTGTAATATTCTCTATTACTACTTCAAAGCTGTTAGCTAAAAATAGACACAAATTATTTTGTAAAATGGCAAAATACCTTCCAAATAGATCTGCTGATTTTATTTATCAAGTAATAATAATTTGTTCATTTGGAAAGTACAGTAAATTGCATTGTTTGCTGTCTTGATAGAATTCGCTGACAAATTATAGTCTAGTGTAAAATTTCAACTGGATTCTTCAAGTCACCTAATTTTAATTACATTTGCATTTTAGTTGGCACCTTTATTTCAAGTACACCTTTTTCTAAGAGAGTTGGACAAGAGAATTCTATATGTATCCAGTATGTTGTTTTGTATGATGTATGAAGACAGTCTCCTTACAATTTTCTTTTCTTTTCTTATAGGCATGTTCTTGTTGCACTCCATTCTGCACTTCCAACCCTGATTCTGTCTCCATCCCTTGATTTAACCCTTTTATGGTTTGTTCTCATTGCACTCCATTCTGTGCTTCCAAGTTCTGATTCTGTCTCCATCCTGGGATTTTAACCCTTTGTGGAATGTACTAACTCCTCTTCTTAACTCCCCGGCCCAGTCTTCATAGTGTCTGCCTCCCTCAATCCTCTAATATATCTCCCTGTGTCTGTTTCTTATAATAAGTTTTAATGGTGTCACACCTGATTGCACTCAGGGCATTCACTATGCAAAATAATTTGCAATTGAGAACACATGGTCTGTTCAGTCTTAGTAGGGACTCCTAACTAGTTTAAATGTAGGCATGGTTGGGGGGTGGGGGTGCTTCATTGCAGGGTATGCTGCATTGCAAGGGGTATTAGTTGATACATTTTTTCTAAGTACTTTTAGAGTTGGACAAGAGAAGTGGACTGGAGAGGCAGACAGGAGAGAATGTCAGCTGCTGAAGCACAGCCATCTAAAGACAACAGGCAAGTAAACAAAAAGGGATGCAGTGGAATAGACAAAATAAATGTGACAAATAGATAAAGTTGTCTTACTAAACAACCTCAGTTAGATGTGATATGTCACCTGTTTTCTGACTTCCTGTTTCTGCCCTTTGCTGTCTTTGGACATGCATACCAAAATGAACATCTTACTACTATCTCTTTTAACCTTTCCACTTTTAATAGAGTTTTCCTTTTATCTCCACAATCATGCTCCTCACTTGCACCATAATATATAAATCCACCATAAATTTCTGCATATATGTGCACTACCCTCTGAATGCTGGTGGAGAGTACTAAAAACCAAGCTCGCCCAGCCCCATTAATTATAGCAACACATACATGCTTTCAATATATGCTCACAGCAAGCAACTCACTAAATTTGTAAAAAATTATTTTATTACACTCCTTGGCAAATGACATTGAAACCAACACTGGCCCTCAAACAGCAACAAATGGCAACTTCACCTTCATAAAAGGTCTCTCTTTTGCACACTGCAACATATGCAGTATACTGCCCAAAATGGATGAAAGCATGGTGTTATACATACAAGCCAAAAATCCTTATTCTCACTGAATCCTGGCTAAGCCCTAAAATCCCTGATACTTCTATTGTCATTGAAGGACACTCATGCTTAAGGAAAGACTGAGCAAAGCGAGGAGGAGGCATAATCATATACACACACAAGAGTCTATACACTTTATACTTTTAAATGGCCCTTATACGTCTGATACTTATGAATACATTGTTGGCAAAATTGTTCTTTCCTTCTCAAAACATATCATAATTTTTGGCATCTACCGGACACCTAAAACAACAGGACAGTCCCTTTTTGGACATAACCTTCCACCTCAATGAAATTGCCACTCCAAACAAGAAAAGCGAGCTGTTGATATTTGGAAACTTTAATGTTAATTGGATGGACCCCAAAAATTAAAGATTCTGTTAATTGTTTAAGACATTGAACTTATCACAGTTAACTTCATCCCCTACTCTCATAATTCCCAAAACATCCAACCATACTAGACTGCCTAAGTGGAATTCAAGATTCAGGCGTACTAGCAAATGTGTTTAGAGATCACTCTGTAGCCTTCTATGCTCACAAAATAAAACTAATCAAATCAGGTCCCAAGTCATAGTTACTAGAATACATTGCCAGCGGTATAGAATATACCTAATACCTGATATAGACTCAGCAATTAACTCAGGATTCTTACAGGCCTGTAATACCCATGCCCCACTAAGGAAGGGGGTCAGCTACCATGGGCGTTGCTTGACCTGCTTGAGTTAAACAGTTTCAGAGATGCCTTATTGATAAAATTTAAACAAGCTGGCTCTGTTTATGATCATACTATCTACAGGCAATTGAAGAATATTTGCACAAAGCAAACAAAACTAGCAAAAGCTCAATATTTTACTGACAACTTGAACAGTAACATATTTAAACTGGCAAACTTTTGGAAGATTATTAAAAATATCTACAACCCCCCTAACCATTCTCACCCATCAACTGTACAAATAAGGAAAGAAACAATACAAAGCCCTGTGGCAATAGCTAATGCATTCAGCAACTACTTTGTTGGATGTGCCACTGCTCTGATAACACAAAACAAAGGTAATTCTGAAGTAGAAACAGTCTGTCACCTACAAACAGATCCAACAATACTAGTAAATTCAGTTTCATGCCAGTAAATGATAGTGAAAATATGTCCACCTCAACCCAAAATTGAATTTACAATCTGGCCTTGACCATCTACCAGGAATGTTATTAAAGCTCCTTGGCTCAGTCACTGCCCATCCTATTGCATCCCTAATTAGTGCCTCCCTGTCATCCTGTTATTTGCCCAAAGACTGGAAAGTGGCTAGAATTGTACCTATACACAAAATGGGGATACAAATTTAGAATCAAATTATAGACCAATATCCCTACGTCCCAAATTATAAAAAATCCTAGAGAAATATGTCCATGTGCAACTCTATAAGCATTACCGACTTAACAATTTTTAACCCTGCTTCAATCAGGCTTTTGGCAAATGATTGAATGATATGCAGACTGGCATGGAAAAGTGTGAACTCACTAAAGCCATTTTTCCTAGATTTTGCAAAGGTCTTTGATATAGTAGACGATAATATTCTGATAAGCAAACTACAAAGTTCAGGACTGGGTAATTATTCTCTAAACTGGTTCTGAACCTATTTATCAGACATAACGCAATATGTCTATTGCTGACAATATTTTCTATCGCGCAAAGTATGTGTGTATGTGTATCTTTATTTTTGTTACACAGTGCATGCAGCACCTTACAATAGTAGTATGTTTCAATAAATAAATGGGAATAAAATAATGTCACAGTCACAGAAACAATAGGAGAGAGGTCCCTGCCCCAAGGAGCATACATATTAAATGGGTAATAGAAGACAGGCAATAGAATATGAAGGTGCTGTGAGTCGAATTGCTGAGTTTGTCAAAAGGTAGTGCATAGTACTAGTACTCCAGAAGAGAGGATTTCATGGTAGACTTAAACATGTAGGGGGATTGTTCTAGACATAGGGAGAGAGCTATGTTGTTTCATAGTACCATAAGTATGCTTTTCTCTGGAAAGCTACCAGACTACCTGAGCCGTATGTTCACTCCAAAGTAACAAGTGGGGTTCGCCAAGGCACCATTCTTGGCCCTATTTGCCTATGGCTTGCAAAGAAGCTTCTGTTCACATGTATGCAGATGACACCATAATCTATGCTAAAAATTCAAATGTATCTCAGCTAGAAACCATATTACATGATTTCACTTAAATTGAAAGATGGATAGCAAAGAAAAAACTGTTCTTAAACATGGACAAAACAGTCACAATGGTATTTGGTACAAAGCACAAACTACGTAATTTCAGCAAAACCCATCTATCCATTTTAACAGTCTTCTTCTATCTTGGCCCTGGTGGACTTCTCCGAATATCTTGGTATGTGGCTTGACTCCAATGTCACTTTTGGTCTTCTTATTGATAAAGTAACATCCAAACTTTATCCCAAAATAGATGGTCTGTTTGTAAACAAATCCTGATAAAAAATGTATTGTTCAGCAGATATTAATGACAGTCATAGACTATGGGGAAGTAGTATATGCTCCAGCACCACAAATCTGTCTTGGTAACATTGACACGCTGTATAACTCAATATGCCATTTCATCCTCCAATGTAATTACACTATCCATTATTGTAAAATGTTTAGAAGTGGTATTCAACCACTTCTCTGGAAAGCTACCAGACTACCTGAGCACTATGCACACTCCAGCTCTCCATACAACTATAACCTCCTTTCCACTGATAAAAACTAAAAATCTACCCTTTATAATTGTCATCCGTCACTTTGTTCTGGGCTCTCTATTCTCTTTCAGCTTTGCTCCTCTCTCGGAGCTTCTGGCCGCTTCCAGGTTCGTCCCTAGCGTTGCGTCACATGCAACATGATGTCATACGGAAGCATCTATATCTGGACACTGCAGACTAGTGCAGGTGCACTCTGATAGTGTTCCCAAGCATCTGCTTAGCCCAGTATTTCTGCCCAAGTACCCCTAGCCTTGCTATCTACTTTTTGTCTTCCTGGTTGCCGAATCCTGCCTGCTTTTGACCTCTCCTCTTATCTGCCAATTTTGTTCCAGTTTGTCTGACTGTGTATGACCCTGGATATCCTTTGACTATTCTTTGCCTGCTGATCCTTCTTGTTCCTTGCCCCGGTTGGTGTCAGACACAGGCTCTGTTTGACCACCCCATTGCTCCTCTTGAGTACAGACTTCAGGAGTTCCTGACGTTCCAGTTGTACTGTTGTGGGGTTCTTTCTTCTGGACAGGTCTGTCCTCTCCCCTCTCGGAGAGTACACTTATTCTTTTTATTGTATGCTATTTGTGTTCTGGAGAGTTATGTCTTAAGGCCTTTGCCCCTCAGCTCTGCTTCCTACTCTACGCTCCCTAGCCTTCAGTCTCCCCTGCAGGACGGAAGGTGCTGCCTGTGGAGGTTCCATCCAGGGCTCACTTCCAGCTCCTCTGGGGTTTGTCATCCAACCTTGCTGCTGGTACCTCTAACCGGCCTAGGCCGCGGCATGATACCTCTGCAGACAACCAACGCACGCCGAGCACCGCCCCAAGCATCACACCCAAGCACTCCCTCTCCTGTGGGCTTGACCACATCTGTCCAGTTCAGTCTGACGTAAGTTCTTTCTGACAATAATGTTTAAACCATTTAGGTAACTTTAAACATTGCTATCAGGATAATAATCACAATCAATATGACTAAAATTATTTGGGTTCTAAATGTAATACTTTGACTCAAGTCATGGGGAGACTTGTTTAATTATAGATAGATAGATAGATAGATAGATAGATAGATAGATAGATAGATGTAAAATAAACAAAATTAGTATCTTGTAATACGTTTTTTATAGGCCTAACAGAATTTTGTATTGATAAGCTTTCAGGAGAACCTCCCTTTCTCAAGTCTAAAGCATTTCGGAGTAAAAGGACACAGAATTCACAGTGATACATACAATTAAAAGTTTAGCTGTGTGCTGGGGTTAAAAAAAACATAACTGCAGATAAGACAAGAGAATCTACACTCTTCTTGCAGAAGGTCGTAAATACCTTTGTGTAAGGATTGTGGGGGGGAGAAAAAAATGCAGGAGATGGTAATGGAGTTAAAAAAGATTGCACATGTTAAAAATGCTAGAATTCCCATCCAACAATCCAGCATGTGCGTGCAGGCCTATATACAACTTGCGCCCACATGTGCATATACATACACACACGTACACATACATACACACGTACACATTTACATCAACAAATATACACATATATAAATACATACATACATACACACACACACATATACACATATATACATACATACGAGCACACACACATATACCTATACATACACATACGATGTATCTATATACACACCCACAAATATATATGCATATAGTAAATATACATATGTACATAAACACATACATATGAGCACACACATATACACAAATGCATACACCCAAATATGTAGGAATACATTCTGAAACATACATCCATACACAAGAGCCTATATACATACTATTACATATACACATACACATACATACACAAACACATACATACATACATGCATACCTACATGAACATATATGCACATAAACCTATTTACACATATAGAATAGCACAATTACATATACATGCCTACATGTATTGGAGTATGGGAAAGCATCTGTCTGTATGCCATGCTAATATACTAATAATAATATTGAACCTGTCATTAGAAGAGTGATAATGATGGAGGGGTCATGTGAAACTTTGATAGTGTGACAGGAAACCCAAATCAATCTTTCTTTCTTGGGTATTTCTAAAATTCCCTTTGAGCACTTTGATTTTTAGGTCCTTAACTGAGTGGTCAGGCTGGGTAAAATGGTGTCCCACAGGGGTGCAGTAGGATCCTTCTTTGTGATGTTTGATAGAGTGTCTGTGCATGTTAGACAACCACCAAACCTTCAACAAAATTTAATCAACAGGATACTACACACGGATGAGAAGAATACAGAAAAAGGTACCAGACAATGCAAGAAACCTCACTGCAAACTGTGCCAGCACATATGCCCAGATACCAAAGCCACCCACAGCAACAAAACCCTACAGCATGTGGTATATATGATATATTGCACCAAATGCCACCTAGGATGCTACATTGGGGAAACCACCAAGCAATTAAATGGTAGAATGGACATGCAGGAGACACCTAGTGGACAAATAAAATGCAGCACCTGGGGGTATTAACCACTTCACTGATGTGCTGGAGGCTGGCTAAATGCAGGTCCATTTTTTTTTTTTAAAGACCCAAACTTTTTTTTTTTTTTTAACAGAAATTTTATTTAAATAAAAAAAAATGTCAATTACCAAAATAGGAAGTGTGATTGTTGTGGAGCCATGAAATACATTTATACGCCATGCCAAATGTCATCAATAAAAAAGTGGGAAAATAGGCTGGGAAAAAGGGACATGGGCTTTTTCACCCAGGGGGGACAGTGACTATTTAAATCTGCCCATTTTGTAGGTATGACTGACCAGTCATGTGTTTAATGCAGTCTCCATAAAACTTTAACCCATTGTGCCCCCCCAAAAAATTGTGTGGGTTTGTTTTTAATTTTTATACCATTTTCTTTAATCTTACTAAAATAAATGGTGGGCTATCCATATAAGTGTGGTATAAAAAAAAGAACTATTTGGGTGCAAGAAAACGGCATATAATTTTCATGAGTAAAATAAAATACTTAGAGGGAAAACACTGTTGAACAAAGACATAGTCAAAAAGGTCAGAAATGCTCTGGTCCTTAAGGGAAATAGACCTCAGATTTTCCTGGTCTTTAAGGGGTTAAGGAATGGGGTGTTCTGAGAAGCAGTACATTGCACATGTCTCTGGTCCTTAAAGGGTTAAATATCAATGTATGTATGCACATAAGGGGAGATTCAATTCTAAAATAGATGCTGGAATCAGGTAATAATGCTGTACCTGTCTAATGCATATTTATTAAGCTTATTCATCATTCTCCTCTTTAAACTACTTTCTCCAAACAGGAAGACTGTATGTGCACTTATGGGTGTTCCTGAGCAGTCGTTTCCTCTGTAACTTGTTTCTCACCAAGGCACAAAGGAAACCTGTAGAATTAGTGCACTTTCCAGTGAATGCTATACAGTTAGCATTTGGGATTTGTGCTCAACAATACTCATAAGAAAGTTTTTGAACACATGCTTGTACATAGCCTAAAGTACTGGTGCACGACTTTATAGCAATATGCTTTGCACTTCATCATAGTCATCCAATAATTGTTCTCCATACACCAGCCATTAATTAATCATCATAAGTTAAAAGGATGAATATTTTCAGGGGTTATTATTTATCGGTATATCCTCTAAAGGGATGAGTATGAATGGAAGTGACACTCCTTCATCAAAATACTTAAAGGGATAATAATACTTAAAATGTAAAAAAGATATGTTGTAGGGTTTATCCCCCTGAGTAAAACACCTGTCACCCACTGCTGAAAGGTGTTTTATTCAAAAGTTATTACAGCTCAAAGCTGAATTTTTTAGGTGCAATATCACAGTGGCCTGAAATTGTACAGTAGCGCTGTTGCTACTCCATCTTATGGGGATTTATGGTCTATGGATCAGAGCTGTTCATAGGATGGTATAACAACATCACCACTGTACAATTTCAGGCCACTGTGATATTGCACCTAAAAAATTCAACTTTGAGCTGTAATAACTTTTGAATAAAACACCTTTCAGCAGTGAAAGTACCCTATTTTTTACTCATGGGGATAAACACCACAATATATATTTTTTAACATATTAAGTATTACTATCCCTTTAAGAGTGGGTGCATTAGATAGCCATATCATTTTAAAGTGAAGCCCCACCACCAACAGACAGCTATGGTGGTAAGAGTCCTGGAATTTGTTAACCATCTGAGTGCACTCAAAGGGTTAATTAATCCCCTGAGGTCCTGCAGTACTGATAAGCACTGCAAAAGGGAAGCTTTCATGAGTTGGACAACACAGGCTGAAGGTTAAAAATATGTGTTCGGAAAATCAAACCATAATGCCACAGGAGCAAGTATATTTTGTAGAAAAAAAAACTCCCCAAACCCTGAATTGTATCGCTCCTACAAAGCTCTGTGTTCTGTAGATCTTTATATAGCAGTTAGACAGTGTTTCCACCTCCTCCCATCCACCTAGCTACTAGAGGCTGAGGATAATGAGAATTTATTATACATAATACAGATTTATTATATATACATATATAAATATTCAGTATCACTTACCCTCAGCTCTCATGTACATTTTACAGAATGGCCTGGCAGCATTCCTAATGGTATTTTTACATATCCAGAAAGTTTTAGCAGTCACAGAGCAGAGTTTGTTCACAACTGAAATCACACACAACTCAGCACCCAAATACATCTCTGGGTCTGCACATCCCAATTCCAGAATACACTTTAGTTTCATGTATTCACAAATACAAATATCCAGGACATACTTGAAAACGAAAGGAATCTCAATGTATTCTTCCTTGTAAAACATTTTATAAATAAATAAATAAATAAATAAAATACCCTAGTGCCCAGACATATCTGTGCATGCACTTTATCCGTGTCATGTCATTTTTGTGTTTGATCTGCACTTGAATTTGTGTTTTAATATAAGATACAACAGAAAATACTTAATCACATGCATATATACATATATGAGAGAGAGAGAGAGAGAGAGAGAGAAAGACACTTGCAAAAGTATTCAGACACCTGACAAATTATGATATACTAGTGTAAAAGCCCGTGTACATGGGCCAAGGTCTGGGTAATGTTAATCCTTTGAGTGCCAGAGTGGTACGCAACGCATTGCTTTGCAATGCGTTGCATACCCCTCTGGCACTCAAAGGGTTAAGAGGCTGCTACTTCACTGCTCCACACAATGCAGTCTTGCGTCACCTCACTCATGTGATGCAATCATGCGCAGTAGAAACTGGCCAAATGCGGGCAGTCTCTACTGCGCATGACTGCATCGTGACAAACATCCTAGTGAATTATTATATAGGATTACTGAATTTCAAATGATACATTGTAATTTTGATTTGCATGATATTTTATACACTAAAACTCAAAATCAATTTTTGTAAGGTAATATTGGTTTTATGATAGCAAATATATAAAAAAAAAAAAAAAAAAAAAAGAATATATTGCTTGCATAAGTATTCAACCCAGAACCAGTATTTGGTAGTGTCACCTTTTTCTGGAGTCACTCCTTGGTTGCTTTGGCCTTGGGATCATTATCCTGTTAAATGGTGAATTTCCTCCTAAGCTTCAGATTTTTTAGGATTATATTTTAGTAGTGTTGAGCGAGCACCGCGATGCTCGGGTGCTCGGGTGCTCTGACCGAGCACCCCCTGCTGCTCGAGTGCTCGGCCGAGCACCCGAGCCCCATTCAAATGAATGGGAGCACTCGAGCATCAAACCAGGCACCCCCTGCTCTGATGAGCGGAGGGTGCCTGGTCAATGTCCCCCTTCATCTCCGCTATGCCCCTCTTCCACAATGTCCCCCTTCATCTCCTCTATGCCATAGAGGAGATGAAGGGGGACATTGTGGAAGAGGGGCATAGCGGAGATGAAGGGGGACATTGTGGAAGAGGGGCATAGACTCTATGCCCCTCTTCCACAATGTCCCCCTTCATCTCCGCTATGCCCCTCTTCCACAATGTCCCCCTTCATCTCCTCTATGGCATAGAGGAGATGAAGGGGGACATTGTGGAAGAGGGGCATAGCGGAGATGAAGGGGCACATTGTGACAGACGGGCATAGCGGAGATGAAGGGGGACATTGTGGAAGAGGGGCATAGAGTCTATGCCCCTCTTCCACAATGTCCCCCTTCATCTCCGCTATGCCCCCTTCATCTCCGCAATGCCCCTGTACCTCCATTCCCTGGTGGTCCAGCGGAGCGTCTTCGGATCTGTGCCTCTTCCGGCACAGATCCCCGCAACCCGAACATGTCGGGCGAGCACATGGCGGTACTCGTACGAGTACCGCCATGTGCCGAGCAGAGCGATGCTCGAGCCGATCCGAGCATCGGCCGAGCACGCTCGCTCAACATTATATTTTAGGGGTGTATCATATGAATAATTAATTTTTACATATGACAGCTGTATGTTAGTGTTCCTTTAAAACAACAGTTCATATGATATTTAGTTTATTTATCAGTTTGTGAAAAAGTACTTGCCAGCCTGCCTGCCCCATGCTAACATTCCACACTCCATCACAGCCTTTCCTAGGTAATGTGTATAAACAGATAGATAGACAGATAATGTTATTCATCTCAAAACATTTGTTTTAATAAAAATGGCTCACATTATATGTATAGGTAATTTTGAAAGCTCTTTCAAAATTGTCCATGTGTGACAATTTGACAGATACACTTGAAAGATGGATGATAGTAGTTTGGAGAAAGGATTTTTGAAGAATGCTTGAGGAACCCCATTACAAGACATGAAACATATACTGGAATTGATACTAATGCATGGGTCAGTGGGATAAATCACACCCGCTGGAGGAAGAATGCTGTCTGGAATAAGGAGGGACTAGCACACTGATGTACTTAGTTATCAAGGCAAAGTGGAGCAATACTGTATCATGGGGATAAATAAACATTCACAAACTTATCATTAATTTGAATGGGGCTTTTTCTTTTTTTCAATATAGATCTTTATTGAGTTTCCACAACATTGTTTAAAAGGATAGTATTACTTTATTTTAACAAGCTTTAATATAGTTCTGCCTCAAACCAGGCACACTTTGTAGACTATTCTTATGAAGATTCTCTTTGTATGCCATATTATTTCAGCTCTGCCGGTGAGCCGTCTGGTCCTGGCACAAGAATCTAATTTGTCAGCTACAGCTCTGACATGGGTAAAAGGTGTGGGAGGGGGAACTTTATATCAACAATGCACGCAAACTATACAAGTTATGGAAGGAAGACTAAGATCATTTGCTTTATTTATTTAAGAAGAACTATATTATTAAAATAAAATAAACTAATGTTATCCCTTCAAACAAGCAAGGACAAAGATTCCTACTGCAACATTATACCAACAGTTCCATTATAACAATTTCTGCAAAAAATTAACTAGACATCAGAAAATGTATAAGGCATATAGGGCGAGATGTTCAAAAAGTCGTCATAATGAAACATCCTCTGATCATGATTTGGTGGTAAAAGAAGGACAATATTTTCAGAAATAAATCCATCACATTTGAAAATGTGTCATAAAGACTTAAAAATGACGGTAAGAAGATATTGATGAATATTGCCTTTAAAAATTCTGATGTTAAAATGACTTTGATTTTGTCTTTGAAATGAAAATGCTGAATAAACAAAGACTTCTTGAAAATAAAACATTTTCAAATACTTTTTTTTTTACTATTTAACTTGATAGTGCTGCTTCTCACTCTGCTAACAGTCCTTTAATTTGTCTTCTCCAAGTTTAAACTATTCTTATTTTGTTGGAAAAAAATGACATTAATCAGACAAAAAAAAAGGCGGTTAAAATATTTTTTTTTTCTGAAAATCCTTACAATATAATGGTAGATTAAACCACACCCACTTTTAAGATTGCTTTTTCCCTTTGAAGGAGATGGTGGAATTGGATGCAAAAAATGATGATGACATGTCTGAGAAATAACAGACTATGGCATAAGAATTTTTTAATTCTGATTACAAAAAATTTTAGTTACCACCTCTTTTTGAACATCTAACCCATAGTGGTTTTATGAATTGTTTGACTGATACTAGAAGGGTATATATAGGACATCAGGCTCTAAATGCTTGGAAAGAAATGTCTATGAGCACGTATTGTATCTCTAAAAAATAAATAACATTGCAATGCAATGTATTGGCTACCTCTCTGGCACTCAAAGGGTTAAAGAAATAATGTATTGCTCCCAGAAATCTCACAGGTCATAGGGCCTTAACAAGCCTAAGAGGTGCAATTCTGGAGTAAACCAACTGCACCAGAGGGTGGGCATGAAAATTCTGCAAATTTCCATTGATTAAGGAGCTTTAACCCTCATGAATGCTAAAAATGTCTTCAAAATGTTTCTTTGCAATGTGTCGGAGACCTGTCTAACACTCAGGGTTTTAAAAGCTCCATTTAAATCAATGGAAAATTTCCTTTCCACCCAATGCTAAGTTGGTTTGCTCCAGAATTGCACTGCTTTAACTTGATGAACAAGGTTGTGAGTTTGTATATGTAATTGTAGACTAAATAAAAGTCACAAAAGATAAATAAAACTCTATTTTGCAAATACAGATTCTGTGCTTTTGAGATCATAACCAGGGAGGTAAATCTAGGACACAAGCACATTAGAAGGCTTCTGTGCAATGGGTAGGGTGTGCTGCTCTCATCATTCAGCCAAGCATACTTTGGAGGCTTTGGGAATCTGAAGTGAACATTTGTAATATGTAATACATGGATAAGCACTATTCTATGGGCCTTGCTAATCTGTAACACCTACTGAACCAGCCATGTATTCTTGTCTACAGGTTTAAATATAACACATTTCCCTTAAAGCATAAATAACACAATGTAGACGTTTGCTGGAAGAATTGGATTTAGAACACTGAATACATGTTATTGACTAGACTCAGCCCTAGGGCAGATGCAAGAAGTTCTTGATTTGATCATCACTCTGGATGTAATATATTTGTAAGTAGATTTGGTCACTTTTGAAAAAAAAAGTTGGAGAAAACAAGTTTAACACTTATCATGGGTAAACCTTTCTGTCACTTCAATGGTTAACCGTATTTCACCTCTTACTGTGTTGTAACTTTGCCCATTGTTTGTGTTCTGCAGATATTTTGAAGTATAAATTTGTACCATATTTATTCTCACTATTTCCCTGCCTCCTCAATTAATATTTCTGGAGTTTATTATTCCAGTTCTGCAACCTGCAATTGAGGGTCCAAGGAGATCACAGACTGCCTGCATCTCTGTACCTGTTTCAGTCACTTGACATTTTGCAGATGTCTGTGGGTATGGAGCTACACAGGTGTGCCAGATAATAACAGTACAAGAGCGAATTGACAGGAAGAAGTGGGTGCATTTCCTTTCTGAAAACTAGCTAATTAAGCAAATTGTAAAAGACAGATACATCCAGAAAATCCACATTATTTGCCAGATATTCTTACATAGTTTGTTTGAATTAAATGTATTGATGAAAGTATTAGCTGCGTATTTGATTTGCCCAGGGGATTTGAATTTCCCAGCACCCTCACTTTGAATTCACATCAATGTAGTTTTTCATTAATGAACATGTTAGATCCTGCTAGTTATAATAACAATCAATAAAAACAAATACATTCATGTTTGGAGAACTGATTTGGAATAATGAGGCTTTTCAGGGTGTAAATTACACATCATGTGACTTCTGTGTCCTCAAAAATTCACAGGTGTAAGGAATACTGTACCTATTATGGAGTTAAAAATATCATATATCATGGTCCTCTTTTCGTAATTATACCAGGGTTATTGCAAGTTATTAAGATGATCCTGTGTGTAAGCTAGTGTCAAAATTAATTATGTGAATAACATAATGTACACAATTCTTGTCTGAAAGTACTTAAAAGATACTAAAGAAGAAGTATAGGGTGAGTAAAAGACAGTTGGGAGATGTCAGCACCTTAGCCAGAGCTCAATAGAGCTTTCACTGACAGAAAAATAGATTTTGATGGAAAATATGAAGCAATAGGCCCATCCAGATTTTTCTATCTGTCCATCTCCATTTTCCTCCATTCCATAGAAACGTATTGATTCACTCACACATGGCTTCTTTAGAGAGGAGAGAAAGTTCCCATGACTACTGAGTATGGAGCCGATGTCACCCAGCTGTGAAGACTTCTGTGACTTGCACAGCAAGTGGGGAGGGCAAGGGTATAAGTTATGGGAACCCTGTTCCAATACCTCTAAGGGTACTGCCAGTGTTTTAAAAGGGCATTTTTGACCATATACTGTCCTTTATGGGTTTACAACTTACAAATCGTACAAGAGAGATTAGCCATGAATATTGAATGTTTTTATTCTTAGTAAGAAGTAAAAGTCATCTCAAAACGTCCTCTCCTAGAGTTTATGGGAGTTTGTTAAATAAGTTTATTAAATAAACTGGTTTAGCATTTTAATATTTATATAACACTGAAGATAGTTCTTAATGACTTTGGCTGTATGTTTGGATCATTGTCATGCTGCAGGATAAACTTGGGGCCAAACAAATGCCTCCCTGATGATGCCAGTACTTCTCAGTATTGAGGAGACCATTAATACTGACCAAATCATCAACTCCATTTACAGAAATGCAGCTCTAAACTTGCAAAGAACCTCCACCATGTGTCACTGTTGCTTGCAGACACTGATTCTTGTACTGATCTACAGCCCTTTGGCGAACAAACTGCCTTCTGCTACAGCCAAATATTTCAGATTTTGACTCATCAATCCAGAGCACCTGCTGCCAGTTTTCTGTACGCCAGTTCCTGTGCTTTCATGCATAGGTGCATTCCACGTAGGAGGTTTTGCTTTTTGGCCGCAAGTCTTCCATGAAGACCACTTCTGACCAGACTTCTCCGGATAGTAGATGGATGTACATGGGTCCCACTGTTCTTCCGATTATGAAGGGAAGTAAGCATGATGTGTCTTTCATCTGCTGCACTGTTTCCTTGGCCAGCCACAGAGTCTACAGTCCTTGATGTTGCCTGTTTCTTTGGGCTTCTTCAAAAGAGTTTGGGCAGCACATCTGGAAACCCCTATCTGCCTTGTAATTTCTGCCTGGGAGAGACCTTGCTGATACAATATTATTACCTTGTTTCTGTTTCAGTTGGTGATTGTGTTTCAACCTACTTATTAAAATTGATGATCATTAGCACCTGTTTGGTATAATTGTTTAATCATTCACCTGACTATATGCTAAAAATCCCTGACTTTTTGCAAGTGTATCTAGAAGAATTGATGCTGTTTTGAAAGCAAAGTGCAGGAACACCAAATATTGATTTGATTTAGATTTTTCTCACACCTGCCTAAAAATTGTGCACATAACTGTATATCCCATTTTTATTGATTTATTGATTGTATTGATTTATTTGGTCCACCCAAAGAACTTGCTAACCAAATTGCTGAAGGTTTACTCATCTCTAACTTTTCTCATATTTCTTACGTGCACAGTTTTAGCCACTGTCACTTATTTTCATCCACCCCGTATCTAATCCTATTTTAGGGCTCCCATTGGCCTGGCTTGCATGGAATTTAACATGCATAGAACGTTACTAATTGCATTTACTGGCCAGCTGTATTTAGTTTCCCCTTCGTTTATATATGCACCAGTACAGGAATATAAATCCTCACTTACTGCTTGTTAACCAGAGAGATGCACAATGGCACTCAAAGGGTTACATAATCTTACTAGAAAAGTTTCCATATAAAAATGCAATGTTTGACTGCTATAATACAAGCCTCAACGTTCAGTATCCTCAATTCACATGGCAACAGTTACCACTCCAATACTGTTCATTATGTAACCTGTCACCTTAGCTTTACTATAATTCTCCAGTGATACAGAATCTTATCAGTGATACATTACAAGGAGGGTGAGTGTAATGCATGGTAGATAAAGTAATTGGGGCTATTTGATTTTTATAGCAGTATGTCAATGCAGCTGTATAAACCATTTTATAAAATGTGCGAGGTATTGATAATTTAAAATTGACTACATAGACCAGGGATGGGCAACCTGTGGCCCTCTAGCTGTCGAAGACTACAACTCCCAACATCTCTGGACATCTAAAGGCTGCAGGACCTCAGACTGGCAAAAAAAATTATATAAAAGGCAACATTAAAATTATTGCTCGTGTGATCAAAAGCAGTGAAATGTACTGTTGAAGTACAAATAAACTTCTGCCCTATAATCTTCAAAGGCTTTCTTCTGTGCTGCACCTGTCTACCAACTAAGTACAAAACATTTTATGTGAGGACCTATCCGCTTTGTGTGGCAAAGGTTGGGTGCTGTCAGAGATCAACGTGTTGTGCTATTCTTCTGCATCTTGTTTTACATCATAAACTATCAGGGCACAGAAGAAATAAGTACAAAGTTCTTCCTTTTTCTTATGCATAGTATAGCGGTGGCTTTAGTTTTTGCTCACTAAATTCTTGCCCTGGATGAGTTACATGCACCTATGTGTATTAAAGGCATCTGCACAAAGGCCCATGTACAGGAGCAGAAATTTTAAGTCTGTGTAGGGAAAGCACAGGGACATTGCACATCACTCTGGCAAGCGAAGGGGTTAATGTTTGTGGAACTTTAATGATGTTCATGCAAATTATTTTAGTCAGGAGTGAGAAAGTTAACGCTCTCTTTAACATATATTTTATTACCTTTTAAAGGAGTCAGAAACATTTTTTTATGAAAAATAAATATGGTGTAGGTTATAGCTGAGTAAAACAAGGGCGCTCCCATACCTGGGAGATATTATATTCAAAACTTTCAGAACAACCATCTTTTTTATCAAATGTGTCAGCTTGTGTGTAAAATACACACTTTTTCTATTGCACAAGGGTGAGCTTGAGTCACTGACTATGGCTCTCCAAAGTAAGATAGCAACCAAACCGCCTGGAACCACAGTAGAAAATAACAGTTTAAAAGACTGATATGTAATAATTTCTTGAATGCAAAACCTCCCAAAAATACTGCTCCTATAATTTGTACTGTATATTTTTTTCAGTTACATTTATATCACAAATGTATTTACTTTTTTCTCAAGCTTAATAAAAAAGAAATATACTTTTGTTTTTGTAGTTGCATTTTTTAACATTTGCAATGTTTGTTAAAAAAAATGTATCTCCAGTCATGTTTTGTTTGTCTCAGTGCATATTGGCAGCTATCTATACTATATCCAGATATTCTGGCATAGTTCCTGGCTAAAATCTTGTAATTCCGTAAGATGCAAATAGGCTTGCGAGAAGTAAAATCTTAGCATGCTTCCAAGACCCATGATGCATTGCTTGGCTCAGAGTGCACTGGAATGAGTTTTTGTAGCCAAAATAGTTCAAGCATTTAGGTGGTGGTTGGTTGGTTAAAAGTAATAAAACATTTTGGACAACTACCTCTGAGTGATTCTATTTCACTGAATTGTGTTGAACCTATTATCCACATTAAGCCTACATGTGCCTAAGACTCAACTTCTCCCAGTCTACTGCAAAACACTGTGCATTCAAGGGAGCATAGAATGTATTATATTATGGTTTCAGTGGCCCAAAGTTATAACAAGACATTTTTGGAGATCTATCCGCTTGTCATATTTACTATAAATACATTCAGTAGATACTAGGGCTCTTTTGGAAGATCAAGTTGGTTTCTGAATTGGTGGTAGACAAACCCTAGGGTGGGCCTACTATGAGTAGCCAATAAATGGGATGTGTTGGGGATGGTCTTATTAACGGTGACTGTCTGTTACAGTTATGGGGCTATCAGTCCTAAAGACACAGTGGAAGGGGCAGTTTGGTCCACAATAATCGATAAAGGTGAAGAAGCAGCTACACACACCTCACAAGCATTAATCTTTGAGTGCCAGTTCCATGTACAAAGCATTGTAAAGCAGTGTGTCCTGTAATACTCTGCCAGTCAAAGGTTTAACACACATTTAGTTGAATCAATTCAGCTGAAGTGGAGGTGCATATTTACAGTATGTCAACAATGCTTTAATTGATCTCTCCTACTCCACTCAACCTCCTAGACTCACTTTCTCTTCCCTGATATTGTTCCCTTTTATCAAGTGTTGGGCAGTGACTCATAATTGCCTTGTTACTGCAGGTGCAAACTAAATAGACAGGGGAAGAGCAGAGGCTCAAGGCCTGTTTTGTGGGAAAGATGCGTACTGGATGATACTCTCCAGTATCTGAGCCTCACACACTTCTCCACACTGGGTTCTGTGCTGCTTGCCACATGACCATATATGCCCACAGAGATACATATGCTGCCAGCACTTCTGCAATGTTGTTTACCCCTTTGATTGCTAGAGGGGTACACAATGTGTTGTATACCCCTCTGGAATTCAAAGAGTTAATATTACTATCTACTGTCTATGAGAATACAGTCAGGGGCAAAACTGATGTTGGTCCTCCATATAACATTCTCCTTCCAGTCTGCCCAAGTATTTCAATTATGAGCTGTTTAAAGGATAGATCACCTGGCTCAGAAATTTTCAGATTAGCGTCTTCAAATTTGGTGTCCTGCCATTTCTGCTCTTTTGAACAGCTCATAATTACATGCATAGAAGTCCCATTTGAAATTCAATTATGTAGCTTGACCACACTACCATCATGTAATGCAATAAGAGATTTCACTCAAAAATACAGATGTGCACAGAACTGTTAGAAGGTGTAGTGCTCAATACAAAGTGATAACCTTAATGAAGATGCTTCTGATATTCAGTTATGAAACTGCTGGAATACTGGGCACAGTTACTTCCATGTTATTGGAAGGGAGTTGTATAATTATAAGGAATATGAAGGGAAGGAAATGGAATGGGTAGTATGATTCAATAGGACACATGTTTAACCCCTTAACACCTTTATTGCCAGAAAGGAATGCAAGGTATTTCAGAGAAATGCACCATATACCCCCTGTGGAACTCAAAAGGTTAAGGACAAAGGGTTAAAGACAAAAGTTGTGTAATTCTGAGGCAATACTACTCCAATATATTTATAATATTAACCCTATGGATGCTACCGGGATCTCCAATGCATTGTAAAGCAAATATTTGGAGACATTTGAAGGAAAGAAAGAGTTTAAAGCCCCATTTAACCCCTTAATGACCCATGATGTGCTAGAACCATCATGGCTCTTCTACACTTAAGTACCAGTGACCCAGCAAACCAACAAACAGTTGCAGTAGCAATTTTTCAAATGGATAATACTGCACAACATGGGAAAATATATTTAGCAGTGTTTAAACTACTGAGTAAAACAACAATACTTCAACTGTTGAGAGTAGGGATGGCAGAAAATATTCACCTACAACTGAAATCGGCGAATAATGAATGGCACTTCCTGCTTGGTAAATAATTTCTAGCAAAAGTGCTGCTTTTCTGCTTTTTTTTATGCTTTTTTTGCCTAGCTCATTGCATTGAAATCGATTGGAAGAAAAATGTTTCTCCACCACAAGAAAGTTTTCTCTACTTTTCTACAACCATATAAAAGGGAGTCAGGCTTGCACATCATGCCATTCAGTGTTTGTGAGAGGAGAGAGCAGCATGGTTTTTTGAGCTAGAGAAGATAGGGGTATTGAAGTTTAGTTTAGGGAATCATTTAGGTAGGACATTTGTTCTCTGTATTAGGAGAGTCAGTAGGACACTCTGGGGAAAGGAACGGAAGGAGGAGGTTGACCCCAAATACCCCAAATTTCCACATGAGTGACTGGCAAGACACAGGCAGCTGGGAACATATTTGCTTGCTGATTTAGCTTTTATTGTCTCTGTGCTGAGGAAGTATGGAGAAAGAAGTTGTTGTTTTTGCTTTTCAGTTATACTTTTTTGTTTTTTGATAGACTACTTACAAACAATTATAAATAAATAAAAAAGAATACAAAAATAAACAAGCAACTAAATACATTAGGTGACAGACAGATGACTGGGCTAAGACAAGACATCAGACACCATCAGTTGTGTTGTGTACTAGTAAAAACACACAGAGTAGCTGAGTAATGTCCAGCAAAAGCACAAGGGGCAGGGGGAGGGGGAAGGTTGGAAAAGTGCAGGGATGTGAGAGTGATGTGGTAGTCGAAAAACTGATTGCAGCAATGGTTGCTGCAGTGTGTACAATAAATGATGATGATGCCTCTCCTCCAAGGAAGGATGCAGTTTGTCAAGGTCCCAGCAAAAGTTCCAGCACCACCAGTGCCATTACAAATAAAAGACCATATAAAAAGGCATATAAGAAGAACACTGAAGACTACAACAAGTCACATTCAAGTGTTGATGGTGGCAATAGCATAATAGAGGAAGGTGTAGCAGCTGAACTGCCTGCTGCATCATATAGTGAGAGAGACAAGCACCAAAACACCTACCCTGAAAGCAGTAGTGAACTTTGTAAAAGTAAAAGTAAAAAGAAATTTATTGAGACCTCCAAAGCTTAGATAAATATAACGGTAGTGGGCAAGAATTGGCAGGTGATGCTGATGATGCTAAGGATGAACTAATGTTGACTGATGATTACGCAGATCTAGAATATATCTCTCCAGCATCCTTCTGTTTTTCAGATACAGATGACATGACCATAAAGCTAGCAGAAAGGCAAAGGCTGAATCTTCCACCACTGAAAAGGAGCATTGTGCCTGTCTATCAACTGTATGAGAAAATCATTGGAAAGTCTGACCCTGGACAAGAAAAGAAGTCAAAAAGTACACAGTCACCCTATCAGTCATAATCAGGATCATTGCCTCTTCAAAGTCCAAGTCCCACTCAGCCACACACACCTGTGCCGAGCAGCAACAACAAAAGCAACACAGGTTATAAACATCCACAAGGTTAGATATGACAAGTGCCTCTGTGTAATGGTTCGTACAAATGAATACAGGACAGGTACTTATAGGTAACAATCACTTTATTAAGCACAAATAATAAATCATTAAAGCAGGTATCAGCAATAAATAGTAAATGGTGGGATTCGTAATCAACTGAGCAAACGCCACCTATCGGAAGTTGGAGACTGCCTTTGTGAGAGGCACTATTAGTATGGCCAAGAAGCTGAAATTAATGCACAGGTCCGCACCTGGAGGATACCAGACTATAAGGAAAGACAATCAGGAAGGATAATGGTCTGAACCCCAAGTCCGTACCTGTAGGGAAACCAGATGTAATCGATAGGAAGCAGTAAGTAAGGAATGTCTGAGCCTAGGTCCGCACCTAGAGGATCACCAGACAAACCCAAAGTTAACAAAGAACGGATAGTCAACAAGAGCCGCAGGTCTGCACCAGATTAGTTGTCGGACATGCCTAGGGTCATACACGGAGCAGGTAGTTGGACAGAGCCACAGGTCAGCACCAGAATGGGTAGTCGGACAAGCCAGGGGTCATACATGGAACAGGTAGTCAGCCAGAGCCTCAGGTCTGCACCAGATTGGTTGTCGGACAAGACTAGGACCATACACGGAGCGGGTAGTCGGACAGAGCCACAGGTCAGCAGCAGATAGGGTAGTCAAACAAACCAAGTAATACACAGAGCTCAGGAAACACAACTGCACTGGAACACTACGAAAGGGTGACTGATGTGGTGTCCAGGCAGTTTAAGTACCAATTGCTCCACCTCCGGAAGGTGGAGCAATTAGGGTCCTATGCCTTTAAGGGCCGTGTCGTGACGTCACAGGGGAATCCCTTGACGCATGCCCACATATGCCGGCCAAACACAGCACTACCGGAAACAGGAATCAAGAAGCTGGCTGCCTGCCAGGAAACCAGGCGGCCGGCTACTGGGGAACAGATGCTGCAAAGAGTTGCGAGGCATCACACAAGAGACCGACCACCCACAATGCCCGGTGGCCATCTCAGCAGGTAAATGGAATGCTTACACTCTGCTGCTGCTGGAATTGCTGCATCTTTGACACCTAGTAGTAGTAGCAGTAGAACTGCATCAACATTTAGCCCCAGTAGTAGTAGCAGAACCTCAGGAACCCCTCAGCCCATGAAATCCACAGTATGGAGATACTTCACTCAGGATCCTAAAGCTAAGCATGTTTCTAGCTGTTGTCTGTGCAAAAAGCATGTGAGCAGGGGGAAGCAGGCTCACCCCTAGGCACCTCCTCTATGAGATCCCACCTGAGGCTCAACCACAGGTCTGACTGGGAGACACACTATCAGCAGGCCAAAGGTGCCTCAACTAGCAGCAACATAAGCTCTCTAAAAAGTTCCCAGGGCTCTAGCGCAGAAAATATAAGTAAGGAAGTTATTTATGTGTCAGAGAGTGTGATACCACCAGTGCCAACAGTTAGTTCAGTCCAAATAACACCTATGGCTCCTGCTGCAAAGGAGTATGATGACTCTGGCTTTGCTGTAGGAGATGGGAAGAGTCATAGACTGGCCACACATGCTGTCTCTACCTCCACCACCTCCTCTAGTCATGTTGTAAAAGCAATAAAATTCTAGGGTTCTTCTGCCAACCCACACTGATTGAGTTCCTAGGAAAGAGTCAAAAACGTCACAAAAACAATCCCAAAGTATGCCTGTGGAACGGCAAGGTTACCAAGATGTTGTCAGTGGACATGCTGCCGTATTCTTTTGTAGAAAACCGAAGTTATAGAGAAGTGATGTCATGCTGTCATCTCCTAAGTCACAGTTATTTGTCCAGGATGGCTGTGCCAGAATTGTACAAGCAGGTGGTTAGTGTGGTGGACAAAGGGCTGAAAAGTACATATGGTAAGAAAATCCACCTAACAACAGATATGTGTACAAGTGGACAGAGCACAGACCATATGACTGTGACTGCTCACTGGGTTTCCCTTCCAGCACCACCAGTGGACACTAGCTTACAGCATCAGGTGACAGCCAGTAATTGTGCTTTTGGTTCTGGCTGTGTGATTAAAAGGCAGCAGCAGCAGGATTGCCCATACCATCGTCACGCCACCTTGTGCATGCAGAATTTTGAAAGACAGTCCCACAAAGCAGTAGATCTTTTAAGTGTAAGCTAGGGCAGGTGATAGAAGAATGGCTTTTACCCCTCTCCTTAAAAGCTGGTTTTGTGTCTGCTGATAACAGCCCAACATAATCGCTGCTTTGAGAATAGGTGATATGGTTCATGTGCCCTACTTTGCCCATGTGCTAAATTTAGTTGTGACCAGATTCCTGGCAGAATCTGAAACCCTTAGAAAGATGTTTACTATTGCCCGCAAAATCTGTGCTCATTTTAGTCACCCCTACAGTGCAGGCAATGCTCTATATTCCATACAAGAGCATAACAACCTGCCCCATCACCAGCTGAAAATGGAGGCCCCTACCAGGTGGAATTCCACAATATACATGCTAGAGCTTCTGTACAAGCAGAATAAGGCAATTAGTACACCATGCAAAATTGGAAGGCTTTGGAGGGAGTCTCTTTGTCACTTATATGAGATGTATGTGAGCTGCTGAAACCCTTTGAGGAGGCAACCATGCTAGTGAGTCACATTGGGGCAGGAATTTGGCACACCAAAGAGCCATGGCACCCTGGTTGAGGATCACTGGTCTAGACAAATGTGGTTTGTTTACGCTAGAGAAAAGACGACTAAGAGGAGAACTTGTTACAATATGTAGGTATATGCAAAAACCTCTTTGGTTAGCTTTTCATACCAAGGCTTGATCAAATAACTAGGGTCCACCCTTAAGATTGGAAGATAGGAAGGATCAATTTCAGCAGAAGGTTTTTATTTACATTAAAAGGGATAGTAATGTTTCACAATAAAAGCAGCTCCAATGAATCTTCATAGTATTTGGGCCATGGAAAGTGTTATTTCAGTACTGTCACAGTTGTACTTCTAGAGGAATTGAATGATAACGTATCCCCCTCCTGCCCCTTTTACTGATGTAACACTGCTCGACTCAGAGCAGCAAGACTGAATGGATCATAGAGATGGACAATCTTCAGTGAACATAAGGAAAAACCTGGGGCAGTATTTTCCTTATGCTCACAATAAGAATATTGTCCCTTGCTGTGAGCTGTATGGTCAAGGGACCAGATTCCACATCTGAGGGGAGGTGGCTTACACTAGGTAAAAGGGGCAGGAGGGGGATACTTTATCACTCAATTATTCTTGAACTACAACTCTGATAATATTCAAATAACACTATCCATGGCCCAAATCCTATGAAGTTTAAATGGAGCTGCTTTTCTCGTGAAACATTACTATTCCTTTAAGTTCTGTTATATTGTGGAATTCTTTGCCTATTGATGTGGTGATTCTAGACACAATGGATACATTTGAAAGAAAAATAGATACATTTCTTTCACGGTGGAACATACCAGGCCTGTTTATTATTAGGTAAAACAGGAAGTTCTGATAAATAGACTAATTACTCATTATGGTGGCAGGAGCTGCTTGAAGTTCTAATGCACTGTGTCCTCCACCACCTACTGTACGTATCCGTATAGTATATTTAATTATAATTAAAAGTTACTGTCCATGAAAATGGATGGAATATCTTGGGGATCAGTGGATCTACAAATAAGAATGTCCATTACATGCATTGGTGGACTATTTAAAAAGCTGAACAAAAATGTAACTTTAAAGGGATTTATAGGAATTGGTGGCTTTCCAATTGCTATATGAGACCTTTTACTTGGGTAGGAACTGATATTCCTCATTTATACATAAAACTGATCTCTCCCTTGTTAAAATGAAGATGGCAATTTCCAATCAATAAAAAATATTAAGGAAATGTTTTTTTACCAGATATAGGTCAATTAGCATTTAGATTTCATGTTTAATCAATATAAACTATGTAAGGTTTTGCATTATTTCTTAAACATGCATATTTCTAAAGCAGGAAGGTAATATAAATTATGGCTGGATAAACTAAGTAGTTGAGATGCACAAGCACCAAACAGAGCAGCTCTGACTGTTCAAAACTTTACTTCTAATTGATTCAATGGACATCATGTGTCTTCTGGCATAAAATCACTCCCATTGAATACACAATTAAACTCTACACTAAGCATATATTATGTAAAGCTTTTTTCTTTTCTTTTCTTGTCGTGAGGAGCATAAAAATAAAGGTCAACCCTTTTTATTTTCCTTACTGTCAAAGACCAAGTGTTCATGCTGTGCCATGGCTTACTAACAATGACATTACACAAAGGACAGTCAACATTTAAGGGATAGGAACCCAGCTCACCCTTATAGTTATTGTCTAGGGAGATACAAAGTAGATGGACCATTGGTGGTCATGCAGTTAATAAATCTCTATAAAATTAAAAAATTCATAGTAAAATAAAATGTTTTCTTAATAAGAAGATCAATATTAATTATTAATAGCTCTATAAGACAAATAATTATGAATCATGTTTTAAATAAGGACGCTGCAATCACATTCCTTCATGAAAGTCACACAATAAATGGTCAGGATTCAGCCATTTAAATTACTTTAAACAGTGAGGAAAAATGTTGTGCTTCTTCAAAGGTCCATTATGCTCAACTTACTGTTTGGGGCTAAAAAAAGAAATCATTAAGTGCAACTGTTATTTTCTAAAGTAACATAAAGAAAACTACAAAACAGAAAAATATTTGTAATTGAATTGAGTGATTGAAGGTGATATTGTATTTTTAAATTTTTAATATGTGAAAAGGTTAAGAATGGACAGTAAACAGTAAATACATATATTCCTAGTAACCCCTTGAAAGCAATTAGTTTCTCTAGCATCCAAACAATTACACAGCATGCTTTAATTCAGTGGTTCCCCATCTTTTTTTGCTCAAGGCACCCCAACACATAATCTGGAACTTTCAGGGCAACCCTAGCAATGTAATGTAATTTATCAAGGGCAAAATGAAGGGTATGATAAATAAATATACAATTATTATTAGGTCTCACAATCATGCTAACCAAAATAAGCATTTTGTGAAGAACAATTTCCACAAATAAACATTTAAAACTACAAATTCACATTTTTTGTGAAAGTATTCATAGAAAACTTGGGGCACCCTAAGTTGATGTCCATGGCACACCAAAGTGACATGGCAACCTGGTTGAGAACCACTACTTTAATTCTTGCTACTGTCTAAAAACAAACAAAAAAAGTTTACCCCCCCCCCTTGAGTTTTAACTGTTGACCCCCCCGATCCTACTTTAGTTATATTAAATATATTTATTTTAATTCCTCAGGGTACAGAGATCAACCAAAGGGTCTTATATAATTTACTTTAATAGTCCATCGGGAAATTTGGAAAAAATATATATTTTTTCCACAGTTAGTCAAATCTGGAACACAGACTCTGTCCCTCTGGGTAGAGAATGATAATGGTCCTTTCACACCATTCATTGGCAAGAATTAGGTAAGGGAGGAAGAATATTAACACAAAATAAATGTATTAAAGGGAACTATACTGAAAAAAAATACAATTGTGCATATTGTAAAAGGAAAATTGACCCTAATTTACATTATCATATGACTTTTCTCTGATTCATCCTGATGAAGATATTATTATTACAGTTATAGCATATTCACCACTGCTTGTCTATAGCACCTAGACGTGATTCATTACCAGCAAGTTTAAATAGTCATTTTTTATTATTAAAAAAAGAGATCTATCTATCTCGATAAAGAAATGTGTTTTGGTTTTCCCATTGATACAAAAATAGGAACCTGTCAGTCCACATTTGGCATATTAAAACCTCCCATAATTATCATATTACATCTATGTGTCACGGAGTGACTAGACAAATAAAGATTCTGACAGGTACGGGTATAATTATAATAAATTTTATTAAGAACAAATGCAAACAAGATGGAAATAAGCACTTCCCCATCCTCCCCGGGTAAGGCGTGAGGACAGTGCACAGTCCACTACCAGGATTAGCAATGAACGTATCCAGACAATGTGTCCAGAGAAAGAGAGCATACAGCACTGACAGAGTGCAGAGACTGGAGGCCCAAAACCCTAGAATTCTAGGGTCCACCGACACAATGTCCTAGAATGCTAGGGGGATACAGGAGCTGCCACACGTCCTAGAGAGCAAGGACTACAAGCGACCAATAGGACCAAGCACTGCTGTACTACAAAGTGAACTCCCCGGGAGGAGACCAATCCCCTGAGCCTGCATGGAGCGAGCTAGGCCCCAGGAAGCACAGAATGGAACAGACTAAGCCAAGGTCATACACTATTCGGGTAGTCAGACAAAGCCACCGTATAGCACGGAGCGGGTAGTCAGGCAGGCCAAAGGTCATACACGGATCAGGCAGTCAGACGGAACCAGGAGTCAAGCATGGAGCGGGTAGTCAGACGAGGCCAAAGGTATAAGCACTAATCTGGTAGTCAGACAGAGCCAAGAATCATACACAACTCAGAATCGGCAGCCAGAAACAAATAACAATGGAAGGCTAACGAGCACTCAAGTACACCATGAAAGGGCACTGAGGCTAGGACAGAATGCAGCATATAAGGCTTATCGGAGAGGCGGGGCCACTCTCAACCAAATCAGCCTAGCCTATAATAATGTTAAGCGTGCTGAATGACACGCGTAGCAACCAGGAAGTCAGTGATCGCCAACGCTGCCGCTGAGCATACCAGGAATGGACAGGTAGAGCCATAGGCCCAGATCACGGGCACCATGATACTATGTGACATATTTCTTCTGCTTGGGATTGAGAACATCTTGAAATGCACTTAGCTTACCTCTGTTTAATCATGTAAACATTTCTGCCTTCCATGGACTTAGTCTGTATTTCAGGTGTTTTTTCTCCTTTAGAATACCTGCCACCATTCTAGATAACCAGATTGTATTTCTTTTATCTTTTTTTGACATGTCTGATGCAGAATTCAGTGCAGATAAAAATGAATGCTTTAGTTGTTCCCATGCTATAACAATGGGAACCTGCTGGTCAACATCTGACATAGTAAAACCTCCCATAATGATCATGTCACATCAATTTGACATCTTTCTTATTTCTTCTATCATTGTTTTATCTAATGTTTCATCTTATCCAGGTGGTGTATAACCTACTCCTATCTGAACAACATAATCACAGTTTTACTTAACCATACATTTTCTAATTTCTCCACAGTACTCTATTAATGTACACTTGATGTTATAATTTACATAAAAACACATCCTCCTCCCTATTTCCATTTTCTGTCTTTTTCTGTAAATACTGTACCCAGGTTTAATTATGTCCCAGTCATGAAATTCATTTCACCAAGCTAGCACATCCAAATTGTCCCTGTTCACTATTCTAATTAAATCAGTAAGTGTATTCCCTAAATTACTAACATTTGTACACATATCATGGAGATCTTTTCTGTTTTATCACTTACCCATACATATGTTATTTTCTATAATTTATTCATGTATTTATCATTGTTAAAGCTAACTGCAATACCCTCTTATCTAAATTAAAAAAATTCTAAATGAATTACTTAATACCCCTGCTTCCCTACTAGTGGGATATAAACGGTCCTTCATCACACCAATAGTTGCCATGGGCAATAAAGCCAAATCTTTCCTCCTTACACCGCTGACTGAAGCAAGGCTTAAAACACCAGACAGAAAACCTGTACACAGGTAAAAACTGCTGAAAAAAACACAGATGATGCTACACGTTCAAGATGGTATACTAGCTGACAAAACTCTTCCAGCACTGCCTGAAATCTTTTCTGACTTAAAGGGATAGTAATACTTAAAATGTAAAAAAAAATATGTTGTAGGGTTTATCCCCCTGAGTAAAATAAGGGTACTCCCACTGCTGAAAGGTGTTTCATTCAAAAGTTATTAATTTTCAAAGTTGAATTTTTTAGGTGCAATATCACAGTGGCCTGAAATTGTACAGTGGCGCTGTTGCTACACGATCCTATGGACAGCTCTGGTCCCGGGACCATAAATCTCTATAGAATGGTGTAGCAACAGCGCCACTGTACAATTTCAGACCACTGTGATATTGCACCTAAAAAATTCAACTTTGAAAATTAATAACTGTTGAATGAAACACCTTTCAGCAGTGGGAGTACTCTTGTTTTACTCAGGGGGATAAACCCTACAACATATTTTTTTTTACATTTTAAGTATTACTATCCCTTTAACTATTAGTCCCAAGATGAACAATGACATCTACCTCTCTTCTATGTCCTACTACTTCACCATTGATGATGATTCTCTTCCTATCTCTCTGAGCACTGGCAGTAGCTCCAGGAAGGCACTTCTTCTCACCATTTCCATCACTGTCTGTCACATTAATACCTCTTACAGCAGAGTATCCAATAAGAAGCTTCTTCCTCCTAGCTTTATCCTTCTCAAATCAGAAGTCCTTCTACAAATGAAACACTTTACAAGTGGAAATGCACTCATAGGTGCAGAAAACAGTGTGTGTGGAACAGGGGGTGGGGGTGGGGGAGAGCACACTACAGAAAAAAATGGAGGGTAAGTTTAAATAAAAGTTATCCATGAAGAAACATGAATATCCAATTTAAAAAAACAAACAAAAAAAACATATCTTAATCTGAACAGAGTATCAGCATGGGCACTTCAAATCAGTTTTACATGGATTGGTTCTCCAAAATCATTCCTTAATTAGTTCTGCATGTCATGACCATGGAAGTGGGAATGCTTCCTTGTTGCAGGACTACAAACTTGCCCTAATGAATTGATTGCCATATTGTTCTTGGAAAAAGTGGTGGGCTGGACACCATGATACACCTTTGCTTTTATATAGTGATTATTGTTTATTTTTTTATGAATTATGAATTATTAAAATGTTTTTCTAGTCAGCTTGTTTATTCATTCAGCTGTTCCGGATATTTTCTGATACTAGCCGGGAGGCTGAAAATGAACCCTGCAAGCACTTATACACTAGTGTTTAACAAAATCGCCAGTCTGATTTACTTTGTGAGTAGTATTACAATAAGATATACTGTGAATGGTTTTGATGTGCTTTTGAGAACTGGTTTGTGGATCCAATTCTTTCCAACTTTTTTTTTTCCTCTGTAGGCTTTCTAAGAAGACTACAGTGGGAGTAGTATAGACTGTTGGGGTCAATCACAAAGAATCATGGCTGCCTCCATGGACACGATATTCCATACTAATTTAAGATTCATTTTTGAGAACCAATCAACACAATCAATTTTTTTGTGTACAAGCTGAGTTTCTGCCCAGATAAAGGAAAATTAGGGTTATTATTAGGAGTTTTTAGGCTTCCTTCAATATATTACAGTAAAATACTTAAAAATGTAGCACCAAAAAGATACTTTGTAGAACATTAATCTATTTGCATTACTAACACAATAAGAAAAGCAAACTGGATTTCCTAAACCCCTTTGATGCCTTCCATTTGAGACAGGCTTAGTATGCTAGGTGGTTAATATAAATAAATGGGAAATAATTACAATTATTGGCTGTTCTTTGCATCCCTATTTTAGTACTAAGGTTTTTAACAATCTCCAACAGAGCAAGTTTTAATGATCTCCTCCTGTGATCACTAGCACGGCTGGTTTGGTCAGAATGATGAAATTGTAACTGATCTGCTTGTGTTAATATCCTTAAAACATGCATTGCTGGGTGGTACTGATTTTAGAAGCATGGCATACATGTAAGTTTCATTTGAAAATTTCAATTAAAAAATGTTATTTGGAATCTTTGCTTTCCATCACTAAAATGCTATTAAAATGAAGAAAAACTAATAAATAAATTTTAGGGCCTTATTCATTATGCAAAGGAGACAGAAAGCAACATATCCGAACCTTTATTTTCTGCCTCTCCAAACGTGTGCATTATTTGCTTATTTCTCTGACAAGCATAAAGGTGCATATAGGAATACATTTGCATATTAGGTGCTCCTAGAACCAACCATAACCAGACCCTCAGCTTATTATATGATCCCTCCACCAGACCCTAATTACTGTTTTTTTTGGCACAGAAAATATCTTTAATGCAGAGGGTAGGCAACCTGAGTCCCAGCTGTTGAGGACTACATGTCTCATATTATCTGGCCAGGGATGATGGGAGTTGTAGTCCACAAATGCTTGAGAGCCTCAGATTGCCTACCCCTGCTATAGGGTTTAACACACTAACCTAAAGTCTACGGTACATAAAGTGGTAAATAAAGTGGCCAAATTATCATATATTGTAGACTAGATATAAAATTAATTTATAAATTGGCAAATAAATCCTACTCTATAAATCAGGAGTGAGAGTCTGATGCATGGGTCTTAGTTTTGCACTAGGCATGCTGACAGGCCTCAGCTATAGGCCATTGATTACTCTATTTAATGGGAAATCTGACCCTGGGGCAGAGTCTGTTGAGTAAATGACAATCAGAGTGGGAACTTTAACTCCTTCAGTGCTAAAGAATTTGTTCACTAGAGCATTGTATTGCAATGTACTGGAGACCTCTCGAGCATTTAAAGGTTTAAATGTTTTTTTTTAAATCAATGGGAATTTATTAATAATGATAATGATAGTGAATTTTAAATTAATCTTTTCTCCCAGATGGGAATTTAACCCTTTGAGTGCCAGAGGGGTGCGCAACGCATTTTGCAATGTGTTGCGTACCCCTCTGGCACTGAAAAGGTTCAGCACTTCCAGCACCGAGGATTTTGGCTAAGATTAGGAGCGGAGAACATTATAATGGTAACGAACAGAAGACCCCTAGATGTTATAATGAGTTAATCAAACACTTGAATAAACAGAAATGTCTTTAGTCTCTTTTTAAAAATGTCTAAGGTGGGTGAATCTCTGACTGTGCATGGCATACAGCTCCAGAATGCTGGTGTTGCATACCTGAAGCTTGGGCCCCAAATGTAGAGAGGAAGATTCTGGGGGCTGCTAACATGTTGTTACAGTCATACAGATATCAGGGGGTGAGTTGGAACACAGGATTAAGAGCTGGGACACTTGTCATGCGTGCTTTGTATGGCAGCAAACCAAGTTTGAAGTGTATGCAATATTTCACAGGGAACCAGTGTAGATCATGGAGGACAAGGGTTATTTGACAGGTATATGGATTGTTTGTTAATAACCAGGAGGAAGCATTTTCTGCCAGATGCAATCTGTATAACTCTTTATTTGGAAGTTCAAAATACAGGCAATTGCAGTAATCCAGTGTTGATGATGCAAAGGCATGAATCACTATGAGGAGGTCTTTTGAGGTAGCAGAAGGATTTGATCATGACTGACACCTGATGTTTGAGTGACAGGCCATGATCTAAGACAACCCAAAGATTTTCTACTCATTCAGTTTTTTCCAAATGTGATCCCCAAGTTTAAGGGCCACCTTTTCATGTGGATGAGCTGTTGTCATGCAACTGGGCCTCACGGTAAGTGCATCTGTCTTTTCTGGGTTCGTCCTCAGCCAGTTTGCACTCATCCAGTCTTGTAGCTCTTCTATACATCCGATGAGGCATTGTTCTGGATCCCTTGTATCTCAAACAAAAGCTAAGTAGAGATGTGTGTCATCTGCATAACAGTGTTATTTAAGGCTGTGTCTTTTGATGATATTACTCAGACATAAATGTACATTGCAAGCAGCACCAGTGATAAAATAGAACCGCATGGCACTCTGCATAAAAGGACCATAGGTGTAGAGGAGTATACACCTGAAGAAACCTTCTGTGACCTACCAGAAAATATTTAAACCTACTGAAGACTGTATCACCCAGTCCACAGTAGTTCTTCAGTCTCTCTATTAATATTCCACAGTATCAGAAGTTACAGAGGTCAAGGAGTATTAGAAATAAACCATGCACTCAGTCTGTTGCCACTGTAAAATCATTAAAGGGATAGTAATACTTCATTTTAACTTTATTTTATTTTGTAGGCATTAAAAAAACATGAAGAATGATATAAGTCTTATCTCTGAAACCTTTATGGTTTAAGAGATATTCACAAACAAAGTATCCCCCCCTGTTCAACCAGATCAGAAGGGAGATGCCCAGGTAGACTGCAGAGAGGGACAATCAATTAAGATAAGAGAAAAAGCTGAAAAACTTGTCAAGGGGGGAAGGGTTTTCATTGTTTTCATACAAAGAAAATTGTCCTCTGCTGTTATCTGTACTGTCATACAACCAGACTCACATCTGAGAAGAGATGGCTTACACTAGGAAAAAGGTTTGAGAGATAAGACTTATATCATTCTTCATGTTTTTTTAATGCCTACAAAATAAAATAAAGTTAAAACGAAGTATTACTATCCCTTTAAAGCACAAACCATGGTTGTTTCTGTGCTGTGCTTTCTCCTAAAACCAGACTGTAATGGGTCACAGATTTCATGTGCTGAAAAGTAGGTTTCCATTAGGGGTGAGTGAAAGATCCCATTGTGTTCCTGCAAAAAAATCAGTGAAAACCACATGGTTTTTAGCGGGAAAATCCACTTTAAATAAACCAATTAAAATCTTTGCCGTTTTCGCCCATTGCCAAAAATGTTCACTATTTTTCCAATGACTACAAACTTTTCACCTTTACTTACATGTTATTTGCATTTTTGCTATAAAAACGTAGCAGGAAGTAATACACAATACAAGCAGCTAGAGAGAGATGGGGTGTGCTAGGCTGTTGTTCTGTAATTTATATAGCAAATTGAAAGCAGGAGAGGGTCATCATTTGTGCTATCATTATGAGCAGCTGAAATATAAATAAAATGAGGAGCTGGAGGGACTGTTATGCATCTAGTGAGTATGAGGAGAAGAAAGTGACCACTACCAGCATTGAAGAGTCGCAATGCCTTGATTCTCCAGACCCAATGATGTCCAGTCCCCCTAAATCACCCTTAGGGATCTTGGGGAAAATTGTGTCATGGGCAGAGGAAGAAGAGGGTAGTAGTGTGAGCAGGACAGGTCAGCTATCTGTGGCTTCTACTAGTGCTGCACCTGCCAGCGTGTCTTATGAGTTTCAGGAGAGGGGAGAAGGAAATTATGCCAAGTGTGACAGCAGAGGACCCTAAGTCACACTACTACTACTACTATGATATAGCAGTACAGTCTCAGAGTGTTAGGAATGAAGGAGGATGTGATACTAGTAGTGAGGAAGACTCAGTTACCGAAACTGATGTTGCTGTAAGTGATAGTGAAGCAGCTGGTGGGACTAGCATGACATCTGTAGCTCTTCCTACTGATGATGAGTGTGTAGGGGAAGTGATGCAGAGCAGCCAGACTATTGGTCAAGGGAGCCCCAGAACATTCCCCTGACTCTGTGGGTCCCCTTCACCCCACGGCATTGTTCCTATGGAACATGATACTGGTGGCTAGCAACAATAATACCACCACCAAGAGCATAGATCAGCTGCCTGTGCCTGCTGACAGTACTGCCAGTCTGCCTTCTTCAGCTCAAGAGATGGCAAGTGTGACAGTAGGGGACCCTCTGTCACATTTGTCATAACCTCCAACTGGTGAGACTGTAATAGAGTAGCAGCAGCAGCAAAGAGGGACTGGTAGTGGTAATGATGATGAGGGTGATGGTGGAGCAGCTGGGGTGGAAGAGACATTAATGGCCAAGAGTGACGTGCCATTATTTGCCGATTTTGGTTTGAGGTTAGGTGGTTAATATAAATAAATGGGAACTAATGAGAACAATTATTGGTTGTTATTTGCATCCCTATGTTAGTACTACAGCTTTTAACAATCTCCACATTTTTACTGCTCTTGCTCTAAAATAAATCCCTGCCTTTGTTTTAATCGAAAGCACCTTTCCTCTAGTCTTAATAGATGACCACTTATTTTTATTGCTAAATGGGAAGTAAAAAGTTCCCAAATGGGGAGAAATTGTTCCTTAAAGCATTCTTTATATCAACCTCGAATATTCTTGTAAATGGTATTAATACCACCCCTTAGATGTCTCTTCTCTAATGTAACCAAACCCAGTTTGACTAATCTCTCTTTTTAACTCAGGTCCCCCAATCCTTTTATCAATACTGCTGCAAATCTATGCACTTTTTTCAGTTCAGTAAGGTATTTTGCTTAGAACTAGTGTCAAAGAAATACTCCATATTCCATATGAGGCCTTACCAAGTATTTATATAGAGGTAGAAATATATTCTCATCCTGTATATCTGTACCCATTTATTTAACACAGGATAGTACTCTATTGGCTTTTGCAGCAGCTTAACCCCTTCGCGTCCGATGACGTACCTGGACCATCACGCTGGTCCGGCACTTATGGACCAGTGACAGTCCTGGCACGTCATGGAGTTAAGTGCTCCACGCCACTCCAGAAGCCCTGAACTGGAAGTGATAATAAAAAAAAAGGCCCGAGGTCACCAAGTGCCGACCGTGGGTGCGTTCACTGGTCGTTAAAGGGTTAAGGACACTGCATACTGTTGTTAAGTCTATTGTTCATTGTCTATCAGTACTCTTAAATCTTTCTCTTAAAAGGATTCCCCAAGAAGTTTCCCATTTAATGTATATATAGCATGCTTGTTTCTGAAGCTGAATGCATAACCTTAAATTTATGTATATCAACCTCACCTACCATTATTTTGTCAATTCACTTAGTTTATCCAAATCTTTCTGCAGAGAAAAAACATCCTGCATCCTTACACAGCTTAGTAGCATCAGTAGAGATTGAAACACTACTTTCAATACCCACTTCTAGATCATTAATAAACAAGTTAAAAAGCATTGGGCCCTGGTATGAACCAAGTGGCACCCCGATTACTACTTTAGACCAACTAGAAAGATTCCATTTACAACTCTGTCATCTATTATTTATCTCGCTATGCACAGATCTAATCTCCCACACTGATGCCTTTTAATGTATGCAAATGCAAGTATACTACATCAACAGAATCACCCCTGTCCAAATTACTACTTACCCTTTCATAAAGCGCAGGTAAATTAGTATGACAATAACTATTCTTCATAAAACCATGCTGGCTCATACTACAAATGTTGTTAATTGCACCATAAGGGAAAAATAAACCTTTCCTTAATTCACACTGACTTATATAGAGCTTCTTTACCCCTTAGATGCTAACGAGATTTCCAGTGTGTTGCATCACAATACATTGGAGACTTATCTAGCACTCAAAGGGTTAAAAATCCCATTTGAACCAATGGGTGGTTGATTTGTTCCCTATCATGCAGTTATCAGCCCTAATATTTTTATTTCAAATAAAGACACTGGCGATTTCCTGGAACAATATTATGTATGTTATGTTGCTTGGAATTATGTAATTAATTATTATTATATCATCAGCTGCATGGCTGTCAGTAGGAGATCCCTTGATGACGCAATTTACCACTGATGTGCTTTCAGACAATACTCAGATACAAATACTATACTGGGCCCTATGCACAAAGAGTTCTGGTGAAAACCAATATGTAATAATGAAACATTTCCGTGGGTTGTAAGGATTTACCCCTGATCTGTTCTGATAAAAGATACTCTTCAGGGCAAAAAAATATGTGGATACCCAGTCTAAATAATGGATTTTGCAATTTTGGCAACAGTTGTATAAAATCAAGCTCACAGTCACCCAATCTCCATAGACAAACATTTGTCATAGAATTCCCAGTATTGAAGAACTTAGTCACTTTAAACATGGTAGCTTCATAAGATGCCACCTTTCCAATAAGTAGATTCAGCAAATGTATGCATTGTTAGAGTTGCCCTGGTCAAACATAAGTACAGTAATTGCAAAGAGGAAATGTCTAGGGGCAAGGACAGCTCATTTCAGAAGTAGTAGGCTGCACAAACGCAAAGAACATCATCTGTCTGTGGTTGCAATACTCACTAACGAGTTCCAAACTGCACAAGAACTGTTTGTAGGACCTTCATGAAATGGGTTTCCAATGAAGAGTAGCCACACAAAGCTCACCATGCACAATGCCAAGTATAGGCTGGAATGCTTTAAAGCTTGCTTCCATTGGACTCTGAAGCAGTGTAAATGCATTCTTTGGAGTGAGTAATCATGCTTCATCATCTGGAAGTCTAACAGATGACTTTGGGTTTTGCAGATGCCAGTAGAACATAAACTGCCTGACTGTATACTGCTAATTTAATGTTTGGTGGAGGAAGAATACTGGTGGGACTGTTTTTCATGGTTTGGCTAGCTCCTTATTTCCAGTAAAGGGATATCTTAATGCATGTGGAAGAACTTGAGTGGCCTGCATACAGACCTTACCTCAAACCCATCAAACTCCTGTGGTATAAACTGGAATGTTGATTGCAAGCAAGGTCCAACATCACTTGCCAACCTTACTTATGCTTTTTTGGCTGAATGGAAGCAAAGCCCAACAGCAATGTTCCAACATCCAATGGAAATCCTTCCTAGAAGAGTGAAAGTCATTATAGCAGCAAAGGGGTGACCAGCTCCATACTAATGCCCATGATTGGGGAATTATGTTCAATGAGCAAGTGTACACATACTTTTGGCCATGTAGAGTATCTGCAACTTCAAATTATATTCATTTCATCAGATACTTCTCACTGCATAGCAGTGAATTGTCAAGGGATACCTGCCTAATCCATGCTTCTAACTGCAAGAAAGTAATTCCACCAGCATCCAAGTCACCCAAGGATTCTGCAACAAAGTCTTTCAAAAAGGTTTTGGCAAGTCTGTCAGGGAGAACTTACCACTTCATGACCAATCCCAGCCTTCTGCCCAAACCAGGTACATCAAGCTCTTCATCATGTTCCCCATTTCCTGGAGGACTATGGGAGAAAATCAAATGGGCCTCATTGGGAGGCATAGTACCTTGTAATCTGGCTGAGTATTGAGCATGTGTTTTTCCTTAACCTAAAACTGATTACATTGACTTCAATTACATTAAATTTTGATGTTATACCATAACTGTGAAACTAACCTTAAGAAGCCCTAACAAACTCTAATTATCCATCTATAATACCGTTGAGATCAAGTATGAAAGGTTACTTAAGTTATGCAAAGTATGTTACCAGGCCTGGTGACAAGAGTAAGTGTAATCACACAATATGGTATTTATCTGAGAGGAAGTATAATTCAACGAATAAAAGAGCAGAAACTGCTGACACCCTCCCCCTCCCCAGATAGGCCATTATCTCTTTCAGCTATGGATTATTCCTGAATCCTGGTGTCATCTACATCAGGATGTCATCTACTGTGGTACCTATTATGTCTGTGGAAATCAAGCTGACCCTTGGTTACTTAATAATTGGTCTGGTTCATCTTACATATTACTCCTGTCATATGCCCATTCACCTCATTACACCATGACTTCAAACAGGTCTTTTCTGCATCTCCATCAATGAGAGAGTACTGAGACATTACATTTCCTATGTATGTGGGTGAAGATCCATAAGTAAAAGAAGAATGCTTGTTAACAGGCAGATCAGGAAGGTCTGAAAAAGACTAACTTATTTGGTACCAGGATAAAGCTATATAGTTCTCATGTCACTAGGGTATGAGGCAGAGGTTGAACTTGATGGTCTTGTGTCTTTATTCAACCTAATTTACTATGTTACTATGTAACATTCTGAAGGAGGTAAGCAACATCACTGCTGATGTGTTGGAATAATTGACCACTGTAATGGTGGCTGTTCGCAACATTGTCTTACAAAATCACGTAGCATTAGACTATGTGCTTGCTGAGAGAGGACTTGTGCTCACTGGTGGTAAAAGAATGCCGCTCCTACATTGATGACAATTCTGCTAGCATTCATAATTTAATTACACACACATTAAAAAAGAAGTTGGTAAATTACATGAAATGGAATCATGGTCATTTCATTCCTGTTTGGCTCTCTATTTGAATCAAATAGTAGAAAGCTAGGGGTGGGCGAAAGTGAGGAAAAATTTCCCACGTGAGTTTTTGTGAAAAACTGATGATTTTTCACCTTTTTTGTGAAAGTTTTCTCCATTTCACCTATGTAAAATGTTTGTTCCTTTTCATCAATACCCAACAAACTCAGTGAAAAGTTAACCTGGAACAGTTTACTATTTGCAAAACAGGCACAGAAACAGCGACAAAATCTAAAATTGGAGTTTTTATTAAAATGAAACTTCCCTACTCAAAGAATTACACAAAACCCTGAGGAAGCCGGCAGAGAACCGGTGACGCATTGGAAATCTGTTGTGTGAAGGGGACATGGCAAACAAACACTTTATTACCAGTCGGCAGATTACAGTCAGAGACGAGAGAAAAAGGATGCCCAACACCTGAGAACGCGAGGGGAATCTGAACAGAGTCCAGTAAGAATTGGAATCACAAAAAACAAGTGAGGCTTTGTTGTGTAGGACATCTTGAGGAAAGGTGGCGATGAAGTGGCTAAGCCTTTGAGTCCCGATGCAGAGACTGGTCATATAAGCGGAGTTTTATTGATTGATGAGCCTGTTTAATTTTTTTAACTTGTAAGTGTAATTCTTTGAGTAGGGAAGTTTCTCTTTAATAAAAACATCGCTTTTAGCTTTTGTCCCTGTTTCTGTTTTGGAAGTGAGAGGGAGAATCTTATTGAGAGGCAGCGTTACAGGGACAGCTAAGAGTGACTGAATATCTGACGTTATTCATGGTATGGATAATGACTGTGGACCAGTGAGTGAGGAGAGGGTAAACTCATTTTCATTAATTATCAATTTCTAACATCATATACCCATTAGACTTACTTACTAGACTTTAAAGGGATAGTAATACTTCATTTTAACTTTATTTTATTTTGTAGGCATTAAAAAAACATGAAGAATGATATAAGTCTTATCTCTGAAACCTTTATGGTTTAAGAGATATTCACAAACAAAGTATCCCCCCCCTGTTCAACCAGATCAGAAGGGAGATACCCAGGTAGACTGCAGAGAGGGACAATCTTCAATTAAGATAATGGAAAAAGCTGAAAAACTTGTCAAGGGGGGAAGGGCTTTCATTGTTTTCATACAAAGAAAATTGTCCCCTTCTGTTATCTGTCCTGTCATACAACCAGACTCACATCTGAGAAGAGATGGCTTACACTAGGTAAAAGGGGCGGGGAGGGGAACTTTGCTTGTGAATATCTCATAAACCATAAAGGTTTGAGAGATAAGACTTATATCATTCTTCATGTTTTTTTAATGCCTACAAAATAAAATAAAGTTAAAACAAAGTATTACTATCCCTTTAACTAAAAGACTGTGTTTGTTTCAATTCTTGTTGCAATATCTGTGGGAAAACATTGTATTTTCTGGATAGGTGCTGTCTTGGTATATATTGTATATACCTTTTTGTTTTAAACAGTTTGCTGTTACTGTTTATTTTTATTATTTGTAATAGATAGATTATGAGTTAGTATCCAATAATAATCTTAACACAGTTACAAGTAATTGAAAATATTATATAAAATATTTTATTAAAAAAATCTATATTAATGCGGCATTTGTTTTTCCTTGCTATATATAAATAAACAAAAGAAAAGTAATAAAAAAGGTATCCTTTGCATGACAATTATTTTTGTGTATACTCCGTGCCATTGGATTATTCTAAAAATTGTTATCTGTATTACTTTAAGAACCAGCGTGGTAGGCAATGCATTGCATTGCAATGAGTTGCACACTCGCTGGTCCATAAAGGGTTATCCAGCATTCTGTATTAGAAAGGCAACAGTATACTGTAAAGATGTTTTAAATATGTGTTTCATTACCTTGTTAATTGCATCTTTACTTTATATCAAACCCAGCCCCTGGAGACAAGCAACATTTAGTACAATCCCCACAGTGTTAACGCTAATGCGATGTTTTCACTTCTTAAAGGAGAAGTAACAAATTTAATAAGGATTTAGAACCAAACACAGACATAATACAGTAAACAAATCTAATCAAAAGTATTCCCAGCATGCAATAAAGAAACATGCTGAGAAAAGTGTATCCATGATAAAGATTTTAGGAAAAAACAACTGAAATGCTTCACTGAATGATGAATGAATCATATATCCTATTAGGCATGTCAGAATACCAACATTTGTGCTCATCTTATATTTAAAGGAGCAGTAAACTTTTTTTAATGAAAAAATATATATTGTAGAGCTTTTCCTGTTGAGTAAAATAAGGGTACTATCACTGCTGTTTCCATCGCTATTACAGTTTAAACCAGTGGTTCTCAACCTTTTTTCATTCAAGGCACCCCTACACACTGTTCGGAATTCCCGGGGCACCCCTAACTTCTCAAAAGTTGTAGAAGAGTGTGTAATGAAGAAGATATGTATAAGAGTAGTTACTTTTACCTCCCAAATTCAGAATAACATAATGGAGCATAGCAAATATTAGTTATATATTGGGGATAAGTATAACAAAAAACTCCTTTTGATTTAAATTGGGGTTTTTAACACTTGAATGCTAAACAGGTCTCCAAAGCATTGCAAAGCAATGCTTTGGAGACATCTTAGCATTCAAGGGGTTAAAAGCCCAGTTAAATTAACTGCAAGTTTGGGAATTTGTATTTGCCCCCAGTGCTGCAGTTGGTTTGCCCTAGATTAGATTTTTTCCAGTTTTTCTAGTATCAGAGCGAGTAAGACAGTGAGCAGGAGCAGTAATGACCAGTTCATTGTTACTTTTTTATTGATTCTTTTTTTTTAATACTACATTTCATAAGTCCATGTGGTTCATGATGAAGGGCACTATATGAGACAGACTGTGCCCCACTGATGTCCATGAGTGGCACATTGGTAACCCACTGACTCCATCTGTAACTGATATCCCAGAGGTGTACACTTGGGCATCAGATGAGCCACTCTGGTGTCCTCTGGCCCTCCAGAAAATGGTAAGGTGGGAGAGTAAATGTGTGCACTGGATGGGCTCATCTGATGCCTCAATGTACACCTCTTGGGCATTATAGGGGAACTGGGCTACTAATATGTTTTTTAAGGGCAACAGTGGGGCACAGTTAATATCGTTAACTGGCCATTTGAGTGAGAGGGAGACAAAGGGCAACTAAAAGAAGAGAGGAGTATTAAAACTATTCACCCTACCAGTTTAAAGCAGGATGCTTGCTGTCTGTGGTCTTCTTGTAGCTGCAGCTGTTGAGCAGAAACCACACTGTCCCCCGATGCTGTGTGTGTCACTCTGTCTCTGACGACAGGGACTTGCCACCAGTACAAAAAAAGAGGCGGGAATGTGATAAGCAATCACAGCTGTCCCGCCTCCATCCAACAGCCCAATCAGGATGCGCCTCCAGCAATGGGCTGTCTTCCTTGCCGGTTTCTACCCTACACAGTTGCCTCGATGGACGCACCGTTGATTCAAAGCATCGGCGGTGCTTCAACATAAAATGCTGCACCCTAACTACATCTGCAATAGCGAGGTGTAGTTAACGCTATTAGGGCTGCAACTAACGATTATTTTGATAATCGATTAGTTGGCCGATTATTTTTTTGATTAATCGGATAAAAAACCCAACATGCTAATTTTTCATTATTTAAAATGATTTAATGAAGAAACTGAGTGTTAAAAACAAACAGCAGAATAAAAAACTTTACACATTTAACATGCGTCATTGTTATTATTTTACTATGGGGTCTATGCACCTCTATTTCTCCCCCCTTGTACTTCTTTCTCCCCCATTGTGCCTCTCTTTCTCCCCCTTGTGCCTCTCTTTCTCCCCCTTGTACTTCTTTCTCCCCCTTGTACTTCTTTCTCCCCCTTGTGCCTCTCTTTCTCCCCCTTGTGCCTCTCTTTCTCCCCCATGTACTTCTTTCTCTCCCTTGTGCCTCTCTTTCTCCCCCATGTACTTCTTTCTCTCCCTTGTGCCTCTCTTTCTCCCACTTGTGCCTCTTTCTCCCCCATGTACTTCTTTCTCCCCCATGTACTTCTTTCTCTCCCTTGTACTTCTTTCTACCCCATGTGCCTCTTTCTCCCCCTTGTACTTCTTTCTCCTACTTGTGCCTCTCTTTCTACCCCATGTACTTTCTCCCCCATGTATTTTCTCCCCCATGTGTCTCTTTCTCCTCCCTTGTACTTCTTTCTCCCCCCTTGCACCTCTCTTTCTCCCCTTTGTACCTCTCTTCCTCTGGACTAGAGTCTACTGTCGCTCTCCTTGTCACTGCTGCACTTGCTGCTGGTCCCCTGTGGCTGGCTGTCTCTGAGTTCCCTCCTGCCCGCCCGCATCATCACGCGCCCCTGCGGGCCGTGATGACATACAGACAGAGAAGAGGAAGAGGGCAGAGGCACCGGAAGAGAAGCGCTTGCTGCCAGCAGACTGATCGTTACTGTCTGGCTGCAAGCGCTTCTTTTCCGGCGCCTCTACCCTCTTCCTCTTCTCTGTCTGTATGTCATCACGGCCCACAGCCCTAAACGCTATACATTCCGCGGCACCCCTAGAGGGTGTCCGCGGCGCACCAAAGTGCCGCGGCACACCGGTTGAGAAACACTGGTTTAAACACATTTTTTCACATTACCAATGTCCTCTAATAGTTAAATTCCAATTAGTTATTCTGTTAGAGTCTAATTTAGAGGAAAGTCAGTAACTTACAGTTCTCCATAAAATGTGATAGAAACTGCTGAGTCATGTTGTCAGTTAGAACTTCCAGGAAGTAATCACACAGTAAATTCACCTTCTGATTATTTGAACCTTTATAAATGTTGAATAAAACAACTGACAGCAGTCAGAGTTCCCTTGTTTTACTCAGCAGAAAAAGCTCTATAATATAAATGTTTTTTGTTTTTTTTTTAAAGTTTACTGCTCCTTTAATCACTAGGGTTTAGTGTGAAAGCAGTATGCACAAAATAAAACTGGAGACGTTCAGCAGCTAACCACCTATACCTAAGGGGTATAAGTAAATAAGTAAGTAATCATTTTCTAATGTATGTTTGTCAGAAGATGTCATGCACAGTACAGACGGCTGCATGCGCTGCAGTCATGCACAGTACAGACTGCACGCTCCTATGCGTGCCAAAGGACTATGGTCTGACTGCAGAGCGCCTTGCTCCATTATCAGCCACGGCGCGGGCAGTCTCTACTGTGCATGACTGCACTGCGGCCATTGCTGCCTGACACTGTGGCCCGTGTACATGGGCTGTTCAACTAGTATAGTATAATTTCCCTAAACTAATGCTAAATATATCATAAACTATTGTTTTAAAAAATGGCAAAAAAATGGCAAAGTATAGATAATTTTGAAAGGTTCCTATAAGATGCATGCCATTCTTCTTTTCCAAAAATGTGTAAAATAAGTTAGGCTCTCACCTTACCTTGTTTTCTCAAGGATTCTCTGCGCCGCAATGAGTAATATTTATCAAGGCAAACACTTAGTACATGAGGAGCCAAAATGTTGCTTCACGTGTGTCAAGATAAAATGAATACTTTTGCCCCAAATGAAATCTCATTCTTGACACTGTTACCTTACTCATTATCATCTACATGATAGCAGTGGCAGTGTGCATTTAACAGAGCTGTGGCCCTTTGCTAGTTTGTAGATATATAGACATCAACTTTTTTTTTTTGCAGATACAAAGCACCCGTGTCTCTGCTTTGGAAAAAGAGTAGTTAATAAGAGAATACTTGTAGGCTTTTCATTATGTTAGGTAACCACTATCTATCAATGCAGTATTAAGCTACTCCTTAGTATGACATGTGGAGTTTAAGAATGCATTTACAAAAGGGGGTTGATGCAAGTAAAAAAAAATGGTAGTTTTTGGTAGTAAAAATATACTTGCATAATGTACATATCTATACACAGATATAGTCCAGCTTTTTTAAAATAATTGGTTATTCCAGATTTCTGTCAGTTGAGGACATCTATATAATTAAGATTGAGAATTTCAAAACATTACTGTTATCTAATGTTATGTAAATACTCCATATAGTATACATAGGATGCACCAGGCTTATACTGACAATATACAACACAGTAAAGAGGAATACTGATAAAACTACCAGTTGTATGGCTGGTACAAAACAATGGCGTCTGCAAGTAAAAGAGGCCACAGACCAGAGACACAGTAAAGGGACGTCGTACTTACCTAAAGTGACTTTTCTTTGGACAATCTTGAAATTATGTAACAGGCAATGTACATAGAAATGTTTTGTGTGCAAAAGAAGTTATAAAAGGCACTTCAAAAAGTTAAAGAATCATGAACACATATTTATAAAAGCTGGAGTAATTCTAGAGTAAACCAACTGTACCAAAGGGGACAAATAAAAATCCCTATTCAATTATGTTGGGTTTTTAACCTTTGAATGCAAAGCAATGCATTGGAAACCTCTCTAACATTCAAGGAGTTAAAAGGTCTAGTCACATGCATGGGAATTTGGGAATTTTTGTTTGCCACCTATGGTGAAAGTTGGGTTACTCCAAAACTACGCCAGTTTATTTTTATAAATATGGGTCATAGTTCTGGAGAAAACCAGCTGCACCGTAGGATTAAAGTAAAGTTTATATTAAAAAAAAAACAAATGACGATTGCATTATCTATATGGTTTTTAGTTTGTATCATATATAGTGTATTTGAGAAATTTTCCAGTTGCTGATAGCACAGTCGCCTGTTTATGCTGGTTGTGTTGGTCACTATAACCATGTAATGTGCAATAGACTTGTGGGAGGGGCTAACGGAGACCCCAAACAGGCTGAAACAAGAAGACCTAAGCGCCTGACTAGATAAATTGGCAAAACCTCAGTCCCTAATGGACCCAGGCCCGGTGACGAAGAGCCGGCCTGATTAGAGGGCCGGCTAGGAATGAAAAGAAATTGCTTAAGGGTGGGAAGGAGGGTGAACGCGACGGACGCCAGGTAAGGGAGCACCCGTGGCTGAATTTGAGGGCTCCTCCCGCCCCTCCCACAAATGCAGGCGTAGCCTGCCTACTTGTGGGAGGGGCTAACGGAGACCCCAAACAGGCTGAAACAAGAAGACCTAAGCGCCTGACTAGATAAATTGGCAAAACCTCAGTCCCTAATGGACCCAGGCCCGGTGACGAAGAGCCGGCCTGATTAGAGGCCAAAAAATAAAGACGAGACTGTATGCTTTGAATGCTTTATTAACTTTACTGAGATAAAGAAGACAGAGCAGTACAAATTTCTTTTTTAGGATTAGGAATATATCTAGTGTAACAATGCGATTTCCATCTTCCCAGTTTCTGAATGATGTGAGGGGGTGTATTGTTTTGAGAGGCGGCAGAGGCTGCGCCAATGCGGAATGAATGGCCAGAAAAGAATTCTGGATTTACTCCTGCATGAGTGAGAGAAATGCGTACTAGCTTTGTGAATTCGGCAGAGGATAATGGGCCGTTAGGAGTGGGAAGGAGAGGACTGTTGTCGGGCTTGCTTTCAATAAGGTTTTTCAGTTTAGAAAGAGCAAGTACCGGACAACATGAGTCTAGTGTAGGGTAGAACGGGATCCAGGCCCCTTTGCCTGTTTGGTCGGTCTTGGAGTGACGGAGGAAAAACTTAAAACTGTTTGGCTGGGAGAGCAGGTCTGCTTTGATAGGGAAGGCTGGAGAATAAGATGTTTTAAGGAATTCGCCGGGTCTTAGGAAGCCATAGAAACCCATACAGATTGCGGCTAACAGAACACAACTGGTTTCAGCTTCAAAAATGTTGGATGAGATCATTTTGTAAAGCTTGCGGAAGAGATGGCCCGAGATTGGCAATCTTATCTTGGGTTGGGAATTAGAGATTTTTTCAAGGCCTTTAAAAAAGAGTTTAGTCTGGTAAACTGAAAATATAGAAGGGCGGTTAGGTTGAATAAAAGCGAGGTAATGACGAATACCTGCCAGATAAAGTTTGATGGAGCGGGGAGAAAGGTGGAGGGCATGGTGGCAGTGGGCTGCGAACTTTAGAATGCTGGCAGTTGAGTAATCTTGAGGAGTTTTGCACATTTGGAGAAACTTCGAAAACGAGGCCCATGCTCTGGCGTAGTTTCTTTTTGTGCGTGGAGCGAGGGCTAGATTAATGATGTCTTCAGCTGAGGAACTACTGGTCACTGTAATGCGAGAAGATGGAAAGGCGGAGGCTTGGAAGGATGGTCTTGAGCGAGAGGGTTGAGTTCGTGAAAAGACTGCAAATTGGAGTGAAGAAGAGTGTTAACGGGATGGGAGTCAAATGATGGAAGATGAGAAGCTGAGAATGAAAATTTAAATTGCAGTGAAAGCCAGGTAAGCCTCCTTAAGAATGGCATAATGATGGAGGATGAAGACCTGCCTTTGTTGACTGCCTGAGAGGAGTCTAAGTCCGGGGTAAAGAATACCACAGATCTCAGCGCGACGGACGCCAGGTAAGGGAGCACCCGTGGCTGAATTTGAGGGCTCCTCCCGCCCCTCCCACAAATGCAGGCGTAGCCTGCCTACTTGTGCACGACAAAAAAATTAGAAACAATTCGTTTCTGGACAATTTTTTTTTAATTCAATGGATCCGAAATTCGGACCGGTCCTGTTCGATTCGGACGAAATTCGGGTACAAACCAAACTATTTGTCCGAATTTGCCATGCTTTTAAAAATGCAATAAAAGGAAAAATTAGATAAATAAAAATAAATGGAACCATTTCTAGGGTCTAAATGAAGATGGTGGAACACGGTAAGGTGGAGATTTAGCCTTATGCTACTATGGATGAAGCATGGATATAGCTATTAGAAGGAACACTGAGGGTGACGGGCGCAGGCGGACTCAGGATGACAGCAACACTGCAGATGTAGCCAGCAGCACACTGCAGAACACTGGAGCAGGGCTAAGATAGATACAGTAAACTTTTTTTTAGAAGAGATGAAAAACAATAGAGCACGACTGAACAACCTGTATAGTAGGACAACAATGTAGACTTTAAATTCCCCCCTGTGTCCCACCAAGTCAGGGGGGTGTCCTCTGCCCAACCAACCACTGTTCTAGAGCTGGGTACACTGAAACGCTCAGCGTATTATGGTACTATGGATGATTCTAGATTAAGACCTTTTTGTTTTTCTACTCAAACCTGAGAGCAGGGTAACCCAGCTTTGGCAGGATGACTTTTAAAAAAGTTATTGCTCCACGAGCTGGGGGGCTAAGTGAGAGCGCTGGGGGCTAAGTATACTTCCTGTTACGGAAAATACCCACTCACTCTGGACAGTGGTTTGGGGGCAAGAAAGCAACTCCTGGGCTATCAGTGACAATGCAGGCCATACAGCCCTCGTGTTATCCCAGAAAGTCAAGGGATCTGTACTTGCGGCCAAAGAAGGTTCCGCAAGGTAAGCCTTAACCACAAACTCAGCACTTTTTCTATTAATGGAGAGCTGTTTGTTTTGGCAGAAGCATAATCTGTCCCTTGCCTCAGAATAAAAAGCAGCAGCTTCTCCACCGGAACAAGATGAAGTGCTACTGGCGCTGCTACTATTAGGCCCCGGAAGACCACCACACTCCTCCAGCTCATCTTCTGAATCTTCTCCTGCCTCCTGTGACTGCATTCTAGTTTTTCTTTGCCTCTCACGCACCTTTGCCCTCCAGGCAATGATGAAATTGGAAAAAAATGCCATCTTGCCTTTGATTCGAGGATCCCAAATTGTGGCAAGCATTAACTTGGGACAATTGTCCATGCGCTTTTCCATGTGCCAAGTCAGTTCTTTCTTCAGCCTCTTTAGAAAGGCAGCAGCATCGGGAAGTATATTACCCTCAGCATCAGGCAAGCGTTCCCTATGGGAAAGGAAATCGTCCAATTTTAAGGAGAGGTGCGTGAAGAGGGGAATTACTTCTGCCAGGCTAGCATTCTCTTTGATCAAAAGTTCTGTCAAAGCACGGAAAGGCATAAGGACTGTCACTACCTGTTCCATCAGGGCCCAGTCAGCCCTGCCCAGTGTTCTGTTACTGCCAATGAAATGGTGACATGACATTGTGTGAATTGCCTTTGTCTGTTCCAGGATACGCTCTAGCATATTGAAGCTGGAGTTCCACCTAGTCCCAACATCTTGTTTTAGGCGGTTCTCTTGGAGGTCTGCCTTTTTTTGTTCCTCTCTGAGGAGCTGGCTATCTTGGACGCTCCGATGGAAGTGACCAGCAATTTGACGGCACAACTCCAGAAGTGCCGTCAACCTTCCAGTGTTACTGCCATCCTCGAGAGTAGCCTTCACTACCAGATGCAGGACATGTGCTGAGCAGGGCACACCCAGAAATCTGCCACCCCGGAGAGCCTTTATCATGTTAGCTGCACCATCAGTAACCACAAACCCTATTTGTGCCTGTGTGCCTGCCTGCTCCACTAGCCACTACCCCACCATGTTCTGCTGTGCTTTGCAAATGTTATCTGAGGTGTGCTGCTAATTCATTACCTCAGCATGGAGGAGGAAAGAGAGGTGCCCTGCCTGCTTGGCTACTGCATCTAAACTTGTTGTTGGTATTGGTGTGTCTTGCAACACATTGGGCTGCCACCAATGTGCTGTCAATGACAGGAAGGCATGCTGGCCACTCGGAGAACTCCACAACTTAGTGGTAAAGTGCACTGACTGGCCAGCAGCCTTTCCTAGCAGGTCCTTCAAAACCCCAACACATGACCGGTACAGGACACTATAGTTCTACTGAATGTGGTGCAGAATGGAATTTTATATCGGGGTGCAACAGCATCCATAAGTTGCTGGAAGGGCTCCCCCTCTACCAAATTAAAAGTAGCACCCCCAACTGCTATGAGCTGTGCAATGAGGCATGTGATTTTCATGGACTGCTGTCTGAACATCCCCTTGGAATGAAACCCACCAAAATCTTCAAGTGTGGCCTGTATTGTTTTTGGGATGGGCTGTGACTGTCTGCTGCTCTTACTAGGACCAGATGTGGCATCATCCCCCTACCCTTTCTCCTGCTGCCTACTGGTGGTGAGTGTGACACTGGTATATGCAGTACTAGTAGTGCCACTTACTGCTCTTATCAACACTGACTTGTGGTGGGTGTTCAGGTGTTGGTTCATCCCAGAGGTGGTTAGATGACCCAACACCCTCCCATGGCTGACTTCCCTGCCACACAATTTGCGTTTTGCTAACCGGCCATAGCCAAGTGCCATAAAATGGTCCCACGCTTTGGAGCGACAGATGGCTCTGGAAGGTGGTGGAGAAGAAGAAACTGAGGTGATACATTCTTCATCTTTACATGCTGGAGCAACCTCACTACGCTTTTTCTTTCTATATACCTTTACAGGGGTACCAGTAGACCTAAAGATGACAGCAGGGATGATGAGACTGGGACTGGAGGAGGATAGTGGAGTAACAGTAGTACTGCTAGCAGAGACACTAGCAGCTACTACCTGTCTGGGAGACTCAAATAGAACTGGAGAGGCAGGTGTTGAGTTGTCAATAGAAGACAATAATGTAGCAGGAGAAACAGGAGGAGTACTGTGGGAAGCAAGGGAAAAATAAAGCTCAGGGGAATGATCAAGCTCAGTGGAAAAATCAAGCGTAGGAGGTCTTGATCCCTCACAGTATTCTTCTACCTCTTGTAGGTTAGGACAGGAAGAAACATCATCATCAGCAGCAGCAGATTTTGGGAAGACCTGCTGAATTCCCTCTTCTGCCTGGTGGCTACTGGGAAATGGTAAACTCTGTCCCTCAATAACCTTTTCTGGAGAAAATATGCTCTCAGTGGCAGTGACAGTGGTGGCAGAAAAAATTTTATCTAGATACTGCAATAATTTCCGTTTGAGCTGCTTACACAGACTTTCACTGTAAAAATCCTGCGTTGACACTGCTCAGTTATAGAACTGTCAGTAGCGGAGGTGGTGACTAAACTGGCAGTAGCATTAGTCATTGTGCAGGTAGTTTTGGGGGGTTCATCATAAAACAGCTTACGAGACACAGGTGACGGCTACTTCATGGTCTTAGAGGAGGACCTGGACCTCTTGACATTTCTAGAAGAGGTAGAACGAGCGGCAGTTCCCTTCATCTTTCTAGTTTTTGGTTTGGAGCGCTGCTGCTCAGTCTGACTAGTACTACTGACAGTCCTCTTCTTTTGCCGCCTGCTGCTGCTAGCTCTGCCTGAAAGCAACGACACTGTGGTGGTGTTGGCCGTTGCTGGGTCACTGCAGCTGGTACCAGGACGAGCAACATCAGGTTGTTCACAATGACTCAAATCCATTACCGATAGGCCAGTAGTGTACTACAATAATTATAAAATTTTAAGACCTTGCCACATGACAAATGGCACACTGGCTGTGTCACTATGGAACTTATTTAAACAAATGCTTTATATTTTTGAATTGGAACAAAGATGGCTTGCTGTGGCAAGAAGGAACTTTTGCTGGATGCCTGCCTAGCCTACACAAAACGCACAATGGCTGCGTCACTCTGGAACTTAGTTAACTAAATCCCTGATATTTTTAAACTGGAACAAAGATGGCTTGCTGGGGCAAAAGGGTACTTTTGCTGGATGCATGCCTGCCTACACAAAAAGCTCACTGGCTGTTTCACTCTGGAACTTATTTAAACAAATGCTTTATATTTTTAAAATGGAACAAAGATGCCTTGCTGAGGCAATAAGGCACTTTTTCTGGATTCCTGCCTAGCCTACACAAAACACACGCTGGCTTTGTCACTCTGGAACTTATTTAAACAAATGATTTATATTTTTGAACTGGAACAAAGATGGCTTGCTGTGGCAAAAGGGCACTTTTGCTGGATGCCTGCCTGCCTACACAAAACGCACACTGGCTGTGACACTCTGGAACTTTTTTAAACAAATGCTTTATATTTTTGAACTTGAACAAAGATGGCTTGCTGTGGCAAAATGGCACTTTTGATGGATGCCTGCCCAGCCTGCAAAAAATGTACACTGGCTGAGTCAATCTGGAACTTATTTAAACAAATGCTTTATATTTTTGAACTGGAACAAAGATTGCTTGCTGTGGCAAAAAGGCATTTTTCTGGATGCCTTCCTAGCTTACACAAAACGCACACTGGAAGCGTCAACCTTGAACTTAGTTAACCAAATCCCTAATATTTTTCAAACTGGAACAAAGATGGCTTGCTGTGGCAAAAGGGCACTTTTGCTGAATACCTGTCTGCCTACACAAAACGTACACTGGCTGTGTCACTCTGGAACTTATTTAAGCAAACGCTTTATATTTTTGTAATTGAACAACGATGGCTTGCTGTGGTAATAAGGTACTTTTGCTGGATGTCTGCCTAGCAACACAAAACGCACACTGGCTGCATCACTCTGAAACTTAGTTAACCAAATCCCTAATATTTTTAAACTGGAACAAAGATGGCTTGTTATTGCAAATGGGCACTTTTCCTGGATGCCTGCCTACACAAAATGCACACTGGCTGTTTCATTCTTGATCTTATTTAATGAAATGCTTTATATTTTTGAACTGGACCAAAGATTTCTTGCTATGGCAAATGGGCACTTTTGCTGGATGCCTGACTACACAAAATGCACACTGGCTGTTTCATTCTTGATCTTATTTAATGAAATGCTTTATATTTTTGAACTGGATCAAAGATGGCTTGCTGTGGCAATAAGGCACTTTTGCTGGATGTCTGCCTAGCCTACACAAAACGCACACTGGCTGCTTCACTGTGGAACTTAGATAACCAAATCCCTAATATTTTTAAACTGGAACAAAGATAGCTTGCTTTGGCAAAAGCACAGTTTTGTTGGATGCCTGCCTAGTCTACACAAAATGCGCACTGGCTGTGTCATTCTGGAACTTAGTTAACTGAATCACAAATATTTTAAAACTGGAACAAAGATGGCTTGCTGTGGCAATAGAGCACTTTTGTTGGATACCTGCCTGCCTACACAAAATGCAAACTGGCTATGTCACTCTGGAACTTATTTAAACAAATGCTTTATATTTTTGAACTGGAACAAAGATGTCTTGCTGTGGCAGTAAGGCACTTTTGCTGGATGCCTGCCTGCCTACACAAAACGCACACTGGCTGTGTCACTCTGGAACTTATTTAAGCTAATGCTTTATGTTTTTGAAATGGAACAAAGATGGATTGCTGATACAATAAGGCACTTTTGCTGGATGCCTGCCTCGCCTACGCAAAATGCACAATGGCTATGTCATTCTGGCACTTATTTAAGCTAATGCTTTATGTTTTTGAACTTGAACAACAATGACTTGCTGTGGTAGTAAGGCACTTTTGCTGGATGCCTGCCTGGCAACACAAAATGTACACTGGCCGCGTCACTCTGAAACTTAGTTAACCAAATCTCTAATATTTTTAAACTGGAACAAAGATGGCTTTCTATGGCAAATGGGCACTTTTGCTGGAAGCCTGCCTACACAAAACACACTGGCTGTGTCATTCTTGATCTTATTTAATGAAATACTTTATATTTTTGAACTGGATCAAAGTTGGCTAGGTGTGGCAATAAGGCCCTTTTGCTGGATGCCTGCCTGCCTACACAAAAGGCACACTGGATGTGTCACTCAGGAACTTATTTAAACAAAAGCTTTATATTTTTGAACTGGAACAAAGATGGCTTGCTGTGGCAATAAGGCACTTTTGCTGGATGCCTGCCTGCCTACACAAAACGCACACTGGCTGCGTCATTCTGGAACTTATTTAAACAAATGCTTTATATTTTTGAACTTGAACAAAGATGGCTTGATGTGGCAATAAGGCATTTTTCTGGATGCCACCTAGCCTACACAAAACTCACAATGGAAGCGTCAACCTTGAACTTAGTTAACCAAATCCCTAATATTTTTAAACTGGAACAAATATAGCTTGCTGTGGCAAAAGGGCACTTTTGCTGGATGCCTGCCTACACAAGATGCACACTGGCTGTGTCACTCTGAAACTTATTTAAACAAATGCTTTATATTTTTGAACTGGAACAAAGATGGCTTGCTGTGGCAATAAGGCACTTTTCTGGATGCGTTCCTAGCCTACACAAAATGCACACTTGAAGCGATCTTCAATGTGATGTGGCAATAAGGCATTTTTCTGGATGCCACCTAGCCTACACAAAACTCACAATGGAAGCGTCAACCTTGAACTTAGTTAACCAAATCCCTAATATTTTTAAACTGAAACAAAGATGGCATGCTGTGGCAAAAGGACACTTTTGCTGGATACCTGCCTGCCTACACACAACGCACACTGGCTGTGTCACTCTGGAACTTATTTAAGCAAATGCTTTATATTTTTGAACTGGAACAAAGATGGCTTGCTGTGGTAATAAGGCACTTTTGCTGGATGCCTGTCTGCCAACACAAAACGCACACTGACTATGTCACTCTGGAACTTATTTAAGCAAACGCTTTATATTTTTGAACTTGAACAATGATGGCTTGCTGTGGTACTAAGACACTTTTGCTGGATGTCTGCCTAGCAACACAAAACGCAAACTGGCTGTATCACTCTGAAACTTAGTTAACCAAATCCCTAATATTTTTAAACTGGAAAAAAGATGGCTTGCTATGGCAAACGGGCACTTTTGCTGGATGCCTGCCTACACAAAACACACACTGGCTGTGTTATACTTGAACTTATTTAATGAAATGCTGTATATTTTTGAACTGGATCAAAGATGGCTCACTTTTGCTGGATGCCTGCCTGCCGACACAGAACACACACTGGCTAAGAAAACGCTTTATATTTTTTAATTTGAACAACGATGGCTTGCTGTGGTAATAAGGCACTTTTGCTGGATGCCTGCCTAGCCTACACAAATGGCACACTGGATGTGTCACTCTGGAGCTTATTTAAACAAAAGCTTTATATTTTTGAACTGGAACAAAGATGGCTTTTGTGGCAAAAGGGAACTTTTGCTGAATGCCTGCCTGCCTACACAAAACGCACACTGGCTGCGTCACTGTGGAACTTAGATAACCAAATCCCTAATATTTTTAAACTGGAACAAAGATGGCTTGCTGTGGCAAAAGCGCACTTTGCTGGATGCCTTCCTAGCCTACACAAAACGCACATTCAATGTGTCGCCCTGGAACTTCTTTAACCAAATCCCTAATATTTTTAAGCAGGAATAAAGATGACTTGCTGTGGCAATAATGCAATTTTTTTGGCTGCCCCTACACAACAACAGTCAGATTGGCTGTGTAACTTAAAATAAATCAACTCCTGATACTGGCAATAAGTCACTAGACTGGTTATAAAGCACTAGACTGGCACTAGACTGGCTAATAAATGACTTTTTTGGACACTCTCTGCTTCTTCTCTCTCTGATCTCAAACAATGGAGTAACAGGAAATGCAGGCTGTCTGAGTGTTTGTGTTATTGGTCCAACCCCAATCATGAAACAAAGTAGTTCATTGGACTACAGAAGAAACCCACCATGTAAGAAAGAAGCTAACAGGACTAGAGAGGGAGGGAAAGTAGAGTACGCGCAGGAAGCCCGTTGTCCGAATTTCTTAATGAAATTAGGACCCAGGACTGTTTGTATTCTGAGTTTTTTTCAAATTTGAAACTTACCATTTGATTTGGTCCGAATGACCCCCTATTTGTCTGAATTCCGAATTTTAACGAACCGATGTCTAATGTGCAATGAATGAATCAAAGCAGAGTTCACACACTGAAATTAAATATTATAGTACAGTGTGCTGTGAGTTTGGCCTCAAGCATATCTTATTGACATACTATGCATTGCATTAGCATAAAATGCCACTCTGAGCCACCAAAACATAAAGTTTACTTTGGCAAAAAGGATTTTTACAGAAAAATGGCATGCAAGTCATTCTTTATAAATCAAAATAAATTCATTTTATGGTTACAGGTCCACTTTAAAATCAAAATGTGCAATTAAAAGTTGATTCAAAAGGGTTTAAACCCTTTGACGAATGCAAGAGACATATCCAGTGCATTACTTTACAATGAGTTGAAGAGCAGAGTTCAATAATTCAAGGGTGTAATTCATGGTGCTGTTAGCTTGTTCAAGTACTTTACATCATCACCTACAGTGATTTAACATTCAAATGTTCAAATTTTGAATTTGCTGCACCACCAGCTTCACTTAACCCTTTGAGTACCACTCTGGCCCTCAAAGGGTTAAGCTTCAACTTAAAGCTTGGCCTGTTGTTAAGCAGTTCTGTGGCAAATAATCTGCACCAAATAAAAATGTTAATTGATTTAAATGGCCATTTTAACACCTTAAATACCACAGAGAACAAATTTCATTCAATGGGTGCATTCTAAATCAATTAAAATTTGTATTTGTTCCCTATGATACATATGCTTCAGAATGCTTCAGAATTGACTGTGCATATGGACCATGGTGTTTAGCTCATCAGCTTTTACCTGTGAGTGAACAGTACTATTCCATAGGGTTATTTTTAAGAACTGTGATCCCTGACTTAATTCTAAATGGAGACTTGAAACACCATTTTTATTGTAGAGTACCTCTGATATCTTTACATTATTGCCATCCACAACAAGTAATACATTTATAGGTAGGTTTCTACCTAAATAAAATGTATTTGGGCCAAACTATAAATTACCTTATTATTCATGAGATATTTTCTGTGACCCATTGAGTGCCAGAGATGTATCAAATGCATTGCAATTCAAAGCATTGCTCTCTGGCACTCAAAGGGTTAAGGAATGCCTTATTTATTAACCCTTTTAAAACAAGAAGAGCATGCAATGCATTGCAAATAAATGCTTTGCTCACCCCTCTGTTGCTAAGGGGTTAAGATCCCCATTCAATGATTTTTAGTTTTTACCGTTACACTTGGCCATGACTTAAAACCACAAACATGAGGAAAATAGATAGCCACACTTTGCTCTTAGAATAGCCTTCTGTCTGACCTTTGTACCACACATTATACTTGCTTATTTGATTCTGATTTATTGTAGCCTAGGATATGGTTGGGTTTTATTCTAATGTATGAAACAATGTTAATGGTATTATTAGTTAATGTCTATTAAATACATACATACAGGCATGCCCGTGAATTCCAACAGCCTTGGATTCTCAGTTGTGCATATGAGGGATTCAGAATGATAATGAATGGTACAACAGTTGATTTGGAGCTGCTAATAGCTGGTTGGTTTGACTGATGATACTGGGTCCAGTTATTTTATTGAAGTGGTTTATTATTGTGTCCTTAAAGCAAATAGTAAGATTTACTAGAAAAGAAGAGACAGAGCTGTTTGACAAGAATTACTTATTTTTTTGCATTGTCTTATGATATCATTAGATCAAATGCTATCCTGTGTCTGCCCCTGTTAACCCTTTGAATGCTAGAGAGGTATTAAATGCATTTCATAGGGTTAATGTAAGAATCCATTGGGATTGAATTATCCTTACATAATTTTCCAAGTAGATAAAGTTGTGCTCCAATTATATTTAACATGTAATTAGCTTTCTATCTAGAGTGATTGGAAAACATTCCCTTTCTACCCAAGAGATTTCATGATATATATATATATATATATATATATATATATATATATATATATATAAGACAGGAGGGAAAACATACAAAGATATACAGAACTTGATTAAAACAAATGGTTGAGAGGGCCCTGCTAGTATATAAGTATAAATATGTATAATGTGTGTATATATACATATATATATGTATATATATATATATATATATATATATATATATATATACACAATACAACACAAGCAGTGGCACGTATAGGTAATCTGCTATATGTAATATGGCAGCTGGTGCGCATCCCATAAAGATAGAATAGACAAATGTACTCAGCCTGGGATGAACCGCTGCTCGAGGTGAGACAGCACTCATGGAATCAATTGGACTTTTTTCATCCTCCTTGTCCCTGAGTGTTGATCCTGCCTCACAAGTCTTTGTGTTATCAGTTATGTTTTTCATATTTTGGCTCACATTAATGTATAACTATTTGCTTAACCCATTAAGTACCAGAAGTGTGTGCGATGTGTTGCCTCACAATGCATAGCATACATTTTTGATCCTTAAAGGGATAGTAATACTTCGTTTTAACTTTATTTTATTTTGTAGACATTAAAAAAACATGAAGAATGATATAAGTCTTATCTCTGAAACCTTTATGGTTTGAGAGATATTCACAAACAAAGTATCCCTTCCCTGTTCAACCAGATCAGAAGGGAGATGCCCAGGTAGACTGCAGAGAGGGACAATCTTCAATTAAGATAATGGAAAAAGCTGAAAAACTTGTCAAGGGGGGAAGGGCTTTCATTGTTTTCATACAAAGAAAATTGTCCCCTTCTGTTATCTGTCCTGTCATACAACCAGACTCACATCTGAGAAGAGATGGCTTACACTAGGAAAAAGGGGCGGGGAGGGGAACTTTGCTTGTGAATATCTCATAAACCATAAAGGTTTGAGAGATAAGACTTATATCATTCTTCATGTTTTTTTAATGCCTACAAAATAAAATAAAGTTAAAATGAAGTATTACTATCCCTTTAAAGGGTTAACATTTACAATGTTATAAAAGTAGTTAAACCCATGGATCCTAAAGATTTCACAATGCATTGCAAATCAAAGCATCAAATATGTCTCTGGTATGCAGAAGGTTAATATAATGGCTATGTAACACCCCCTTTATTCCAAAAGCAATTTATTAATGCTTTCATGGGCTTCTTTGATATTTGATGAGCTTCATTTACCTCTGTCAAGTTGGAAAAGCCTATGATGAATGAAAGAAAGGGTTTTATGTCTGTTTGAAGTTATTTTTCAGTAACAAATATACTGTATTTGCCTCAGGTTTATTACTAGATTAGGCTTTAAGTATTGAAACATTGGCCTGAAATGTATCCATTTAATGTATTCTGTAAACAAATAAAATAAAAATGATACTTTTTTTTTGCTTATTTGGGCAGCCTCATTCATTGTTTTGTAAGACTATGAACATCTTCTGCACGTTGCAGGTTAATGCATCAGAAATGTATCTAGCATCTAAGGGGTTAAAGTAATCAATGCAGTTTCAGGAAATGTTATGGCAACAGCTAATATATATTGGTGTTTTTAAGTCACATAAGGAGAGCATAAAATTAATTACAAAGAAGAAACATGCATTGAACACCACCTTCATTCTGATCAATCAGTATTGCTGAATTCAAATTCACACCAGTACCCGACAGTGAAATATCTGAGCACCTCATCAACAAAAAAATAATTCTCAATCTGGACTTGACCAGATGCCAGCCTTGCTGCTAAAGCTTCATGCGTTGTCACGGTCCATCTCATCGTATTGCTAATTAATGCTTCCTTGACATCTGGGTATACGGTCAAAGTGTGGAAAGTTGCTAAATTTGTCCTTTCCACAAAAATGGGGTATCAGACTGCAGACCAATATCCTTACTCCCCACATAATCTAAAAGTTCTGGAAAAATGTGTGTCCCCATGCAACTATGCAAGTATTCCCTACTTTTGCACCCTGCTTTAGTAACGCTTTCATCTAAATTATTCAACAGTCACAGCTCCTGAAATCATGCAATGCTATTCAGAGTGGCATAAAACTTGGTGAAATTAATGGAGCTATTTTCCTAGATTGTTCAATGGCATTTGATAAAGAAGACCATAGTATTCTGATAAATAATCTCAAATGTCTAGGCTTGGGTAATCATTCTCTAAACTGGTTTCAATCCTGTTTATCAGATCGAACACAATGGGCCATATGTTCAAAGGGATAGCGACAAAAAATTGTCGTATGAAAGATAAAAATAGGTCATTGAATGCATGAATGACATCTTTTCTATAGAGTATACAACAAAAAACTAGTAATGTCTGTTGTGTACAACACAACTCCAGAATTGACAGGCAAAGGGGCATGGCTAAACTATTCTCCAGTGTCGTACAGAGGAAAATAAAATTTGTCGTAACTAACGACAAAAAAATGTCTTTCAAAAGAGATGTAGGGAATGTGTTCTGAATATGAGAATTTTTCTTTAGTTAAGACATTTTTGTTGTTAGTTAAGACATTTTTAAAGATATTTTTGTTGTTAAGACATTTTTTAAGACATTTTTGTCTTTAAGTAAGACATTTTTTGTTGTTACATACGACAGTTTCAATCAGGACAAACAACATATTTCCAATCATAACCAAACTCTCTGAAAATATTAATGATCCCAATGACACTGTACTTGGAAAAGTCCTTACAAACAACAAAAGCTATTTTGCTACTTCTTTGAACATATGGCCCAATGTGTGTCTATTACTGACAGTATATATGTCTGCTCAAAGTTACAGGTGAAGCTCTCCAAGGCTCTGTTCTTGACTCTTTATTTATAAATGATCTAACCATGGTTTGCAAAGCTTTTTCGGTTCACATGTATGTATATCTATATATATAAAAGAATAAGCCTCATTGCATAATTTATGGTACCTCACACACAGAACATAATTTATGTCTCCTCAGAAAACAAACACACATTGAACAGAATGCCTCATTACATAATTTATGTCTCATTAGGAGACACAACTCCCATTGGGTGATTCAATGGGGGAATGTTTATCATACAGGGAGCTGGCCCACCCGCTCCAGCCCGCCCACCACTATCCAACTGACAAAAAAAAATTATAGCTGCCACTGAAGTAGGGATATCAATAACTTCTCCTGGTCCACTCACACTCTCACTCAGGATCATGACCCCACAAACACACTGTTTCACCTCCAACAGGTAACTGTAACCCTCCATGCACCCTGTGTCAGTACGAGGGTGTAATGTTTCCATAAAATACAAACTCAGGGATAAACTTAATAGCAACTCTTTTATTTAACCCTTTGAGTGCCAGAGGGGTACGCAACGCATTGCTTTGCAATGCGTTGCGTACCCCTCTGGCACTCAAAGGGTTAACTCTTTTCATCTCTTCAGTCACCTCACTAACGGTCTGTTTTCAACTGTCACTCCTCCACTTCCTGCTTCCAGATTCCCGCCCTTTCTTCTTAAAGGGAGAGAGATGCTTTGCTGTATGTTACAGAGGGCAAGCCTCAAACACCACTTTTTATTCGCTCCCTCAGCATATTGCTACGTTGCCTCAACTGAAGAGCCACTGTGTGTTATATTGCTATGTTTCCTCAGCTTAAGTAAGGAGTTACTGTTCCCATTGGGTGATTCAATGGAGGAGTGATTTAAATCATTCAGGGAGTTGGCCTGCCCCCACTATCCAAGTGACTGAAAAAACAAAATGGATGCCACTCGCTCCTACACCACAGACTCACACACAAGCCACACACATACAAGCCACACACACACAAGCCACACACACACAAGCCACACACACACACACACACACACACAAAAGCCACACACACACAAAAGCCACACACACACACACAGAGTCCCCAGGGTTCCCTCCACCAACCTGAGGCACACAAAGAGCTGATCCAACAAAGAGAGGGCGGGATCGGCTCCAGTGTACCTTCATTTCTGGTATCCACAACACAACAATGCTTTCGGCTCCTGGTGCACAATGTGCTTTTGCTGCAGGAAGCCCAGCTGCCTCATGTAGCTAGGAGGCAGGCAGGCCCAGTACCAAATCCTTCATATTCCCCCTTCATGAAGCACAACACTCCACCCCGCAACAGCCCGGTCATGCAGCCCTTCAAGGAGCTCTCTACAAGCAGCAGCTGGATGCGGCTATTACCCGTGGCTGAGGGGCTGGAGACAGACCATGCTGGGGCCACTCTGTAGTACACACTCTTACACACAAGCTTCTTCACCGCCGCTCTCTTCCCGCTGTCACACACCTGCATTGTGTAAGTACCCTGGCATAAAAAATATACGTCACACTATAGCTGCTCCAACCACACACACCATCCCTGCTCCAACCACACACACCATCCCTCCTCAGTTCCCGTTCTCGGTGCCCGAGCTGCGTCCCTAGTAACGCTCTTGGCCGAGGCCTGGGGCAGGAGGTGTCTTCCTGGCCAGGGAGCCGGGCCAGCGGTTGTCTGGCAGCCTCTGAGTGTGCATGTACAGAGTCCAATTCAGGGACTGTGGACTCCATAACTCTCGCTACATACTGGGACAGCTGGTTAACCCTTTCAGTGCCAGAGGATTAAGCAACACAATGAGAAATGCCTTGCCTACCCCTCTGGCACTTACAGGACCGTAATAATATCTGTATGTGTGTGTGTATACACATGTATGTACGTGTGTATGTATGATCAATGTCTGTATATGTCACTGTATCTGTGTGTGTCTATGTATGTGTGCAATATGATTCTTTCTGCTTCACACAGTACACAAAAAAAAACATTATCAGCCAATACAGCTAAATGAAATGTACAATACAAACAAACACAAAAAATTCTTACAAAATACCTTCAACATGCCACCTACAACATTTCAAACCAAAAATGCTACATAACACATACCCTACTACAATGACGGGCAACGCCGTCACATATTGCTAGTATATATATATATATATATATATATATATATATATATATATATATGTATATAAATTAATTTGTCTAAATCATGGAAGACCATGAGGCTTACCTTAGAGCTAATATTGCTGCTAGAGATATGTGATATAGCTTAATAAATGCACCATTAGTATTAGCATGTACACTACTGTTCAAAAGTTTGGGGTCACTTAGAAATGTCCTTGTTTTCCATCAAATGAGTTGCAAAATGAATAGGAAATACAATCAAGACATTGACAAGGTTAAAAATAATGATTTTTAATTTAAATAATAAATGTGTTGCTTTTGTCGAAGAATACTCCACTTGCAGCAATTACAGCCTTGCAGACCTTTGTCATTCTAATTATCAATAGTAAGTATTATGAAGAAAGTTCACCCCATGCTTCCTGGAGCACCTCACACAGTTTGCATTGGCTTGATGGGCACTTCTTACTTACCATACAGTCAGGCTGACAGAAACAAGGACATTTCTAAGTGAACCCAAATTTTTGAACGGTAGTATGTATGTGTATATATGTACAAAAAAACTGACAAATTATTGGGAAAACTATCGCCTACTATTCTCCATACCCACAGCTGAACTGTAAAATATTAAATAAATAGTCGCTACAATCCTAATTGTCCTGTTAGTGTGCACGATCAAAATATATACAAAAAACACCAAATATAAGGAAAGCACTATAATCTCTATATGTATATAATATAACAATTTAATAACACATCAAAGAGAGACATACATATAGCCTATTGACAACATTATATAAAAACACAGTGTAAAAAAAGAGTATCCCTGCAAATGATAAAGAGCTTGGAAAATAGTGATATCACTAAAAATAGAATAAGCAAAAAAATGAAAAAGAAAAGTCACTAGGCCTCACTGTTGTTGATAGGGCCCCTCCATCTTCATAAATATCCATGATACAGCCCATTATTTTTCTGTTTTTTCTCCTGTTGTGGCAGGTGTAATCCGAATATGGTGCTGTTGTATATTTGGCTTCTCTCCCCTCTGTCCCAAATTGTGGTATATCAGTGTGAGTCTTCTGTTTGGACCACTGACATCGTGGCGGGCAGAGACCTAAGTGTGCGCACCAAATGGAACACCTCCCTTCTTCTCAGGATCTGTCCAATGGATATGGAGCTTATAGATTTATCTGTCCGGTGGATATGGAGCTTACAGATATATCACAACACTAAGAAGGGTACTATTACTGTAAATCCTATGAGTTTCGTATCTATGCTGATACTTCATCAGGGATTGAAGCAATTGTTCCATAAATCAACTACCACTAACAGCCTGCTGCATTAAGAATCATCATCCCACCATCATGAAAAGGAATATTTCCACAGCACAGTTTGTGAGAATAATAAGTAACATAAGCAAAAGTGGCAACATTCACATTTTTGTACACTGCATTGACACAGAGATTGTTGGATCGTGATTACAGTACTACTTGTGTCAAAAAGGCTTACAAGAAATCTTTATTCATGTCAAGAATTACTTACTGTTTCAACAGAAAGCCAAAGATAAGACCATCAGATTAATCTGTAATTATAACTGCCAATGGAACAATATTATAGTCATCTGAAACAAGCACTGGCATATTTTCACTGAGACCAGGATATCTAGAAGAAACTGGATGCAGAAGTCTTAGTTTGCTGCAGGAGGGTACAGAATATAAAGGATAATATAGTATATAGCCTTCTATCAAGAAATTTGACCACAATGACCAGTGGCTCACATCTATTGTGTGGGATGCACATGATCAGAACCAAAGATGCGACAAAAAGATTTGGTAAAACACAAATAGTTAAAGATTTCATCATCTGTCAAACGACTTCTGTAATATATTGTCTTGGCTGTCACTGTGGTCTCCAATATATGGGAAAGAAAGTGATAAAATGAAAAAACTGAATCAGAGAATATGCTAATAACATTACTAATGCCCCAAATGACAGTAAAATGCCTAACAAGAAAAAATCACAAATGTTACAAAGCATTTTTTGGAACAGTACAATACCAGGCCATAAAGCCTTCAGGCTCAAGACTTCAAATAATTTCCATGAGAATCAAATGAGGAGACTTGGATAAAGCACTAGTGGTATTGCTGGATCTTTCTTATGAACTGTCTAACCCCAAATGGTTTAAATGAGGAGCTGAATTTGACGGTACAACTTCATTGATTTCTTATGTCACACGGACACTAGTAGAGTGTACAAAGCCTACAGAAGAGGGAATTCTAGGGAGCAAAGCTTAGGAAACGATGTTAGGAGTACATTGGCTGTTTGCAAAGATACCTTGCTGTGGCTAGGGTCAGATAGAGATGCCAGCCATTAGGCTGGATGACAAACCCCAGTGGAGCTGGAAGTGAGTCCAGGATAGTACCTCCACAGGCAGCACCTACTCTTCTGCAGGGGAGAGTGAAGGCTAGAGTATGAAGATTAGGGTGTGCAGACAGAATACATATGATTTTCACAGCTTAGCTCTCCATTAAATATAATATAGATATAATATATATATATATAATATAGATATAATAAGTAGTAATACTTTCCAGCAAGGTAGAGAACAGACCCTTGATGGAGTTTACCTACAGTGGGAGTCGAAGATGTAAAGCAGTGAACACTGTCTACAAGCCAGTACTGGGTGAAGCAGGAAAGACTGGACTTCCTAAACCGTGGTCAGTCAAGCAAAAGGTCATACACTGGCAGGCAGGAACAATGCAGAATCAGCAGGCAGAAATTTTATCAAGGAGGATGCAAAGGGTCAAACACAGGCTGTCAGGAACAGTGCTAAATATCAGCAGGCTAAATCTTGGTCTAGGAGTGAGCAAAGGGTCATACAAAGGCAGGCAAGAATGCCAGAATCAGTAGGCAAATATCATGGTCTAGGGCAATGCACAGGATCATACACAGAGGCTAAGAATATTCTAAGAGAAACCAGGCTCAAGACTGGGATGCTGGTGTAGGAGACAGGAGCTATCCTAAGAAATAACACTGTGAGAGTACGCAGGCACTAGTGTGGCACACTCTGATATAGATGCTGCCGGGTGCACATGATACAATGCTAGAGGAACCCAGAAGAAGAGTAGGAGCTCTGAGACCTGAGCAAGAGGTAACATTGCGAGGAGGGAGGGGTGACAACTTACTACCTTACCACCTGCATTGTTTCACTACATCAAAATATTGATGGTCAAGTAAATTTGTGAAGAATTTTTCAAGATTTAAGTACTAAAATTACATATTATTCAGTCCTTCAAGTAGGAGTAATATTTTATTTTTTTTTTTTTTTTTATTTTAATTATTATCTTATTTTTGTGGTGGTCAGCTGAAGTCAAACAGTTTTGAGCACATGCCATCCCATCCCACCCCAAGTTCAGTAGTAACCATCTGGATTTTCATTAACATGTTCAGAATTGTCCCATTTGAGATTTAGGGAAGCTATATAACTTATCCTCAGATTCATTATATTTCATTGGGAGGTTACTTTTAGTAAGCATAAGTGAGTGTTTATTTTCATTTATTTTAATTGAAAACTACCTCCTATTCCAAAAGCAATCCCTGGACATTAGCCCTGTGTATGCATAAATGGCACCTCCTGAACATCAGTCCAATGTTTAGATTAATAAGTTACATCAGCTTTAAATAATGCTTTGTGTGGCATTACATACACTTTTCCCACAGCTTTGTTCATTCAACACTGATATGTAACATCAGTGTACTTTTAGAACATTTCCTTTATAAATTAAATACATACTTTTATTTCTCCTTAACACACATTTAGGAGCATTTAAACTATGCTCCATACAATTTACAATGAAAACCATATTCATTATATTCGGCAGATCAGTTATTCATTGTTTACAGCATGGTGCTGGCCATGGTCGAGATCAAACACATACTGTAGCTGCAAAGGTTGCAGTTCAATTGGCCAGCAGGGACAACATCATTCTTTTCAGCAAAGATAGCAGATTAAAAATGGCTCTGGTACAGCCTGGTGAGAATGTGCTTCAGGCATAATTAAATAGGCATAACTTCTATTGAATAACACTATTAATTCTATATTGCCACTGAATGGCCTTAAAAGCTTTTTTTGTGAACTAATAGCACTTCAAGTGAGTATTTTTCTTAAAAACTTTTTTGGGGTCTCAAAAGTGAAGATCAGGCTTTTAGCTTATCCAGAATGAGCGAATCATATGCAGATCTGTGTCAGCAAATATAAAATCCTTGTTAGATCTGATAAAATTGGTCATTCTTTTTGATGCTCAGGATTCTAGTGAGTGAAATTATAATGCACTATAAAACTCCATTTCAAGGGCTGGTAAACATACTTGGGTATGCTTTTTGGTTTTCCATATATTTACTGCTTTTCTCAATTTTCTAATTGCTGAAGGGGTGATTCTTTATCTCATATCAGCCATAAAACAAAGAATTGAGGTGTATACAGGAAAATTGTAACCACCACAAGCAAATTTCAATATCTAAGGATCTATCAAAATATGAAAACTAGTATGTACAAGTCTGTTAATGTTATGGTATAAAATAGTCCCCAATGCTTTGCAAATGAATATGTCTAGCTTTCAAAGACCTAAGAGATATTTCTTAACAATAACGCAAGAAAAGATTGAGAGTAAGAGAACCAAATTAGCTTCTTTACCAAAAGTAATACAAATGGTTTTAACAAACTTCTAAGAACAAATGGAAACACTTGACAACAAACAAAAAAATTCCTTCAAAAAAAGTGATTTCTTACCTGAAGGTCTTTTTGAAAGGAAGTGGAAAAGATATGATGCAGGTTATATATGCTTTCAACAGATATCAACATTAAGCATTCATAGAAAGTCTATTGGACTGCTTCAACATTGCTTAGTTGCCTCTTTCAGCAATTTACTTCCAAGGTGTTTAATCAGCCCCAAAGGAAAAGTGATCATGTTCATTCTCAAATGATTGCACAGCAAACTTCCACACCAGCTCATCCAACAAGATTGTTTTCTTTTCCAAAAGCTTGTTTTAATCAGATATTTTGTATATTTGAGTCCTTGAACTGGATATAAATCTATACATTTTTATTGTCTTATACCATGCATCGAAAAGAAACAGCTTAAGGTGTGTCTCAATAGCTAGACAACACAAGCATTTCAGATGCTGAGTATGTGGAGATGTGTTAAATATATCTGAGACAGAGCAAATCTACGTAACAAAATTAGGTATCACTGAGGAATTATATTTTCCTCATCAGGGAATAGAACATTGAGTCATATAGTTCCAAAGCATCTAAGCAGCTGCAGCCTTGGACACTTTGCAAGTAACATGTTGCTCTTATGGACACTAGCACAATTGTCTTATACATTTTATTTATGAAATTTGTGCTTCTCTTTCTTCCTAAGAGATCATGCAAACAAGAAATCTTAATATTTGTTTTCACTGATTTAAAATATGTTTGAGGATCAATGGCTCAAGCAAATAACTTACAGCCTTTGTGTGTGTGTGTGTGTGTGTGTGTGTGTGTGTGTGTGTGTGTACAAAGCAATACTGATTGTGGTAAAATCAGTATCATTATACACACACACACACAAACACATTGTTTAAGTGTATAATTTGTAAAAATATTGTTAATATATAAGAACATTACCTTTGACAGCTACAGTGACTCATTAAATGTCTCCCTTTAAGTGCACTCTGAAGCTTTCTTCACCAGGCGAGATTGGAGAGGGAATATTATGGGGTGATGATGAGGATGACAGACTACAATTGGAGGTGGGTATAGTAGGTGAGACAGTTTCTCTTTGTGAGTGGGCAGAGGATGTAGTGGAGGATCCTGGGAGTGGGCAGGAAGAAGATTTGCATGGTTCTGTGAGGGGGTCAGATTCTGGCTCTAAGTGGGCAAGAAGAGGAGCAGGATCCTGTTAGTGGGCAGAAAGTGGAGCAGGATCCAGTGAGTGGGCAGGAAGAGGGACATATTCCCTATGAGAAGGCCTGAAGATGTGGTGGTGGGACTGGTGACAAAAGTGGAGGAAGAGAATAAGAGAGGCAGATCCCAATGTGTAGGGATAGTTTTCCCTGGAGTGGTACAGGAAATTTTAAATGCTTTATGAACCCTGAGTGATCAAACAGTAAAGAGGGGAAAGCAGGAATCCCACCTTGGCACATCTGCATTGCTTAAGCAGTAGTAACTCTGCAAAGCAGTTTATTTGATAGTTCCAGACTACATAGTGGTCAATTTAGTACTAGCTGGAAGTACTGGAGTATAACGTGGAGCCATTGGATTTGCTCTACACTACTACTATGTCACGGTTTTATTGAACCCTCAGACAATTGGGTAGGATAAAATAGAAAAGCTTTATTAGGCAAAATAAAGCACAACAAGGCCCCTCACAGGTCCAAACTCTACAAACAGCAGTAAGAAAGTTTGACACAGGACAGGGCATACAAATAGCAATACAATAGGGAGGCTCTACTAGCCTTACTGAATACCGGGTAAGGCAGCCTGATATCTGGTGCAACAAGGAACAGAGGAGGCTCTGCCGGCCTTACCGAACACCGGGTAAGGCAGTCTGATATCTGGTGCAACAAGGAAATGAGGAAGCTCTACCGGCTCACAGGCTGAGTGAGTGAAATGAGCTGACAATGTAACCGCTAGTGACCTGACAGCACACACTGGGAGAACGTAACAGAGGCCACAGAGAGTCACAGGCTGAGATAGTGTAATGAGCTGGTAACGATAACCGCTAGACCGGACAGCACAGACTGAGTGTACATAACGGAGGCCACAGGGAATCACAGGCTGCATGTAGGTAATGAACTGGCAACAGTATCCGCTTAGTGACCGGATAGCACTGACTGGGTATACGTAACGGAGGCCACAGATAGTCACAGGCTGAGCATATAGTGGGTAGGCAACGGTAACCGCTAGTGACTGGATAGTACAGGCTTGGTGTACGTAATGGAAGCCACACTGATACACAGGCAGAGGGTAGCGCAACCGGAGGCAACAAATCTGAGAGGACTGACAATAATAGCAAGGGCAACACAAATAGCGTAAGTCAGTCAATGCCTGGATCAGTATCAGAGAGCGGAAGTCAGCCACAGCCTGGATCGTTACACAGAGAGCGGTAGTCAGCCAAAGCCTGGATCGGTACACAGAAAGCGATAGTCAGCCAAAGCCTGGGTCGGTACACAGAGAGCGGTAGTCAGCCAAAGCCTGGGTCGGTACACAGAGAGCTTTAGTCAGCCAAAGCCTGGATCGGTACACAGAGAGCGGGAGTCAACCAAAGCCTGGGTTGGTACACAGAGATCGGTAGTCAGCCAAAGCCTGGATCAGTACACAGAGAGCGGTAGTCAGCCAAAGCCTGAGTCGGTACACAGAGAGCAGTAGTCAGCCAAAGCATGGATCGGTACACAGGAGCAAGGTCAGATGGAAACCAGATCAACACGGAACAGGAGCACAGAATAACGTAAGGTCAGGAACACCACGAAAGGGCACCGTCCTAGTGACAGGAGGGCGTATATAAAGGCTAGCCCTGGGAGGGGCTAGCCAGCTAGCACCAATAAGACACAGCCAAACACAAACCCGGAAGTAAGAATGTCGCACATAGAATCACGGGCACCGTGATATACTACTCCTTTCACCCTACACCTGCCACTAGTACTATTGATGGAAATTATTTAACAGTGAAGTATACAACAGAACGGATTTAATGTGTGATGTTTTGCTCTTTCCAAAATACTATAACTCTTCTTGTATCAGTCTGTCTCAGGATCCCTGTCACATATATTAAACTGTTATTAATTTTATTTAAGTTTTGTTTTTTCTTTTTTTTTTCTACTAGCAGTATCCACCCAAAAAATACAGTCTTTGTGCAACAGCTTCTTCCATCATACTCCACTTACACAGAGATAACAGACAAATCAGAAGGGACTTGGATCACAGCTGCCTGTGTCTTCCCAGTCATTCACACAAGATTTTGGAGTATTTGGGGTAAATTACCTTTGCTCCTTTATACATCAGCAGACCTCCCTAACTCTCAGATAACAGCCAGATCTGGAAAGAAATTGGATCATGGCTGCCCGTGTTCTCACAGAAAATTACACATCATTTTAAGGTATTTGGGATAAACCTCTTTTGCACCTGTCACACACCTCCAGAATCCCCTAATACAGAGATAACAGCCAGATCAGGAAGGAACTTGGATCAAACCTGCCTATCTCAGGTAACCAAGACTTTGGAGTATATTGTTTCAACCTCTTTTCTCCCTTCACTGTCTCTCAGACTCCCCTAACACAAAGAACAAATGTCCTGCCTACAAGACTCCGCAAACTACACTCCAATTTCACTTTATTTACCTATCCTAAACAGCTGCAAAATTGTGCTGCTTTCTCTTTGCCTAACAAACACAGAATGCATATTGAGGGAACCTGACACCCCTTTTATACTATCCCTACAGGAAAAGAAGGGAAAATTGACATGTGGTGGGTGAAATTCATTCTTACCATTCATTTCAATGCAAAGGCAGAAAATTTACACTTTTTGCATAAAAATGTTGCACTATCCACCCCTGGAATTGACACTGGATTATTTTATAATCCAATTTGAACCAGTTGTGCTACCTATAGTCAGATAATCCTCAAAGAGGTCTGACACGATCCAGAGCCAATTTAAGAACACCTGCCACATCCAACATTTAACATTTGTCTCATCTTAAATTATAAAAAAAATTGAAATAGTTCTACAGATAACTGTGTATTTGAGGCATTTGTGGACACAGTACAAAATGGGTAATAGTAATAGTACCACAATATATTACCAAACAGTGATCTCACTTGATTTCCTGGGAATTTTGTTTACAGGTATCCAAATTATAATTATAGTACTAGATTGGCTGATACAATAAATGAACATTAGTCTATATTTAGTATCAGATGATCTATAGCCATCTGTCTGCATAAGCCCATAAATGCTATTATTTGCCATGAATGAATGTTTTAAGTAACAATTCCTCAATCTTAATATATCTAAATATTGTAATACAAATACTTTGGTACTTTAAATAGTGAAAATAATATGTATACAAGCATATCACTACATGCTTGTTTTTAAATATTTAATAGAGTAGAGGAGTTTCACAATCACAATCCTCTGGTCCTTAAAGGCTCAAGGCAGGGAGAAGTCACTGGTTGGACTTCCAGTTCTGAGAAGTACAACTCCTAACATTCCCAGCCAGCCAATGGGAATTGTTATTCTCAACAGTCTAGCAACTGACAATACCTGGGTTAAAAAGAACCAGTAAAATACATAGATTTTTTTTACACTATTTTCTCTACTGTTCATAATTTTATTATTTCTGTATTTGAAAGATTACATACTGTATGTACATGTTCATTATTTAAAATTAAACCTTAATATTTTTTAAAATATATAGTAGTGCTCAAAATTAATAATTATGAATACTTTGCCAATCCCTGTTAATATGCTTGGCATTAAAAAGGAATTGTTTAATAGAATTGTGTTGTTAAACTTATTCTCTATTATTTAAGATTGATACCAGTATTCTTATTTCATCTGATAGCAGGGAATATGAAATGCAATATTTATAACACCTAAGCTCTACTGTGTATTGCATTTTTGGCTAAACATGAGTTTCATGAGATGGAAAAATCTAATTATTTCAGAGATGGAGTATTTTTTTACCTTTGGGCTTTCCACAGGGATTCTCTACTCAAAGTATAAATGTCTACAATCATATTCAGCAAAGCAATATATATAGGGATCACTGCGGTCATCTTTTAAACTATGTGCAACAAATTGAATGTACAATATTCACAGATTGGTGCTAACTTATCTGCTCAGATGCCAAATGTGAAAATGATTTGAAACCCATAGAGATACAATGGGATAAGAGGTTTCCTTTCACCAACATAACTAATCAAAATAAAACAGTAGACCAAATACTTGTTTTTCAGTAATAATGATTATGGTGATCATTACCATGTAAATTTACATTGTAGGTTGAAAAGTCAGTTGCCTCCATATGATGACCTTATTTCATGTAGTATTTTTTTTCAGACAGATTTATTCAATCCTAAGGAAATTATACATATGTTTTCATCTTTCATCAGCTCTGTTACTTTATTATAAATCATAGAAAAAAGCCCTCAAAACTCAGTGGGTAAAAAAAAAAAAAATAATTAAGGCACGCGACAGTGAATCCAAAAAAGATGTATTGCAGTTTATTAGCATTAACATTAGGTCACATAAACACACACATACACACACACATAAGACACATAAAAAACCAGAAATAAACACAGATATATTGTTAAAAGAAAAACGGAGTCATTTTCGAACAAACCAAATGCACTATAGAAGCCAAAAGAAGCCCCATAAAAATTCCTCAATTTAAATGGAGCATTTGATCCCTCACTTGAGAGGTCCCAAAAGCACTGCAAAGCAACACATTGAATCCATTTCAAGTATATGAGTGTTAACAGCTCCATTTAAATCAATGCAAATGTTTAGTTCTCCTCCATGGCGCAGTTGATTTGTCCCAGAATTCCTCCACTTGCTTTGAAACTATGATCTTTAAAATAAAGTGGTTGAGCCATGATAAGGTGAAAAAGTCCATAAGGTGCCACTGATGACCTATTCAGGGTTCTAAAAGTATGATATATGCAGAATACTGAAGCATATTTGTTTGATAACGTGAAAGTCAGGCATGCTGCACATTATTGTTGGGATTCTAAATTCAGACCCAGATTATGATTACCATCCTCTGCTCTTACTTGTAGTTTATGTATATTAATGTCCAAAATGTCTCCATTATGCACATTGTGGAGTTGATCTCTGTGGGCCAGTTTCTCTGTAGTTCTAGTTTTCACAGTGGTCAACTTAGTGATAACCAGTGGTAGTAGAGTATAGCGTGGAGCCAGTGGATTGGATCCACACTGTCAAAATAGTGCACAGTGAGGGAAACACCATTATACACTGAAAATAAATATCAAATATACATATAGTAAAATGCTTATAAAAGGTGACTTGGAGTTTCTTTGATTACTTTTATTATATTTGATAGCCACTGAGGAGAATTAGATCTCCCCCAAGTGCTCATTCATGTAGTAACTCCCACACAAAGCTCATATAACAAAATTAAGGGAGACCTCCAGGGCTGAATTTTTAATACCTACAATATCGCCTAACCCCCTAATTGTTTTGATCTTCCTGTCAACTCACTGGTTTAGAGATCAAAGGAACAGAGGAATAAGGTACACATACTATTTACAGGTATTGTTTTATTTATTTATTTCATTTATTTATTTATTTGTAAATAAATAAATGAAACCAGAGTTGTTAGTCTGTGTTCTTCTTCTTGAAAAGATACACCATGACGTAGCACAAGTTTAAGAAACAGAACATTAGTTAACCTCACTCTTTCACAAAAAATTCTGCCGCAGCTAAATATTTTTGCTACCTGTTGTGCCTATTTTGACTTCGAAACTTGCACTAATTTCTTTTTTAAATACTGAGCTTAACTTTAATATCAGAAGTATACCACTTTTTGCATTATTCTATTTTTATGTCTCCCCATAGTTATTAATGTGGACTTATATGTGTTTTAAAGATGTTGGTATCTTAAAAATATATTTTATTTATTTATTTATTGAAATGCAGAATATAATTGAATTTTCTTCCTTATTTGAAGCTAGTTTATCTGGTTGTCAAACAGTATGATAGAACTGGAGTTTTTGTAACCTTTTACTGTAAGCAGGGTCTGAATCAAAAAATGAACAATCATTTTATGAAACAGTTGAAGTGTGGTAGATACAGGTTAGTGCACCTGATATGGAAACATATAGAAACCTAAACAAATTGGGTATATTTTTTTTCAGTAGGCCTGTAGGTATATAAGGTAATGTTATTTTTCATACTGACAAAGATTTTATCATTTGTTATGAAGACAATGAATATGCATTTTTTTATGTTTTTCTGGTACATTGTTGTTTTGCTGAAGATAATTCCTGTGTGACGTTTTTATTAGTGTTACATGCTGCCCATGTTAAAAGTCATTGAGCTATATATGTTTAAAAAATATATACTTTGGCTTGAATATATATTTGTAATTTATAAAGAAGATTTATTGGCTTAAAGGGATAGTATTACTTCAAAATTACTATCCCTCATATTGTAGCCCTTAATAAACTGAGTTAAATGACACCAGCGGCATCTCTCAGACCTTTATGGTTTAAGAGAGAGCCGCTTTCAAAGTTTCCTCTCCCCTGCTGTCAGTGTTCTGCTGCCAGCAGGGGATTCCGGTCCCGGGACAGGCGGAGGGTCTTAAGCAGAGCCGATATCTCGTTATGGAAGGAAAAATGATTCATTGAAACAGTCTTCTACGTGTGCTTGCTTACCAAGCACACGTAGAAGACTGTTTCAATTAATCATTTTTCCTTCCATAACGAGATATCGGCTCTGCTGACGAGCCTCCGCTTGATTCAGAGACAGGATCCTCCTGCTGGCAGCAGAACGCTGACAGCAGGGGAGAGGAGACTTTGAAAGTGGCTATCTCTTAAACCATAAAGGTTTGAGAGATGCCGCTGGTGTAATTTAACTCAGTTTATTAAGGGCTACAATATGAGGGATAGTAATTTTGAAGTAATACTATCCCTTTAAATTCAGTGTACAATTCAAAAGGCAAGCTAGCATACAATCATTCTTGATTTTTAGTTCAATACATTTATGAAAGAGACAAGAAACGGCTAATATACATAACATTGTACGAACAAGGTGATGTATGCTACAGAGATATGCAACACACAAGAGATATATAGGTGTATAATATGGAAAATAGACTCCATGTAGAGGTTATGAATCTGAATGAAACAGAATATATTATGAAAGCAAGAACTAACAAAAGAACCAAGAGCAGAAATAGTATTGAGGTAGATCTACAAAAAAGATGGTAAGAAAGTGCCTTGGATATTTTTATGTAGAACCATTATTTTATTGAATCATATCTTGTTAGATCACGTATAAACCACTCAAGAAAATCATTAATAAACAGATCAACTGATTCACAAAAATATATAATTTTTTTTTATGGATTCGTAGAAAGTTATTCAAAGGAAATCTTTTGAAACAATTTGAGTGTAAAATTCTAAAAATGTAAATCTAGTTGCAAGAGTCAGTTACCTCTGCCACTGAAATCTTAACCCTGCTCTTGTGTTGCTGTAAGAAATAGCAATATGATTGCCAACGATTCCAATATGATGACATTAAAAGAGCTTCCAAAATTACTAGTGAGTGTGAAACTTTGGTGAGTATCTTGGGAACTTACTGCTTATTGCAATTATGTTACATAATTTGAGATAAGTGTTAAATATACATGTTAATCTCTCTAGGTACGGAGCTGTGGTTCCCAACCCGTGCCCTCAGTGGCCACTAACAGGCCAGGACTTAGGAATTCCCCTGCTAGAACACAAGTGTGTTGCTCATTCATATTGACTAACTCACCTGTGCTCTTAAAAGGAAATTCTCAAATCCTGGCCTGTTAGTAGCCACTGAGGGCACGGGTTGGGAACCATAGCTCTATACAGTATAGATTGTGTGCTGTTTAAGTACATAACAAAGGGAATATTCAGTCTTCATTTGAGCTCAGAATATCCTCGCACAGTGCAGCACAGATTATTTTAATTTGAACATATTTATATCTTGATCTGTTGTTCTTGTTGTTGTGTTCCCATGGACTGGAATGAAAAATCACTGTCTAGTCTTATCATACAGATCCACTGAATACAAAGGTGAATAGGACTCTAGGGGCTAGATTCTATTGCAGGTGCTAATTTTACCACTGCTTTTATCTCCATGTTTCCCCATAGATTTCAGTTGGAAAATGTTTGATAAAAGAGGTGTTAACATTTATCACCTGCAATAGAATCTAGCCATAGGTCAGAAACCCTGATATAAAAATCACCAAGCTGTTACAATGTAATCAATATATAAGTAACATTATTGCTTAAGTTACATGATTCAAGTATCATGAAAACAAGCTAGAATTATCCACTTAACCCAATATACCATACATTCACTCTCTGCTTACATAAATCAAACCAATATTCTAAAAATGTATATTTTTTTGACTGTGAATAGCATCACTTTTTATTGTGTTTCAATATTATTCTTTTGAAATTAATCTGCAAACAGTATAGGTAATTTGTGGGATCTAACCTATGACAATTACATTCTGCTTATTTATTTAGGGGCAGTAGGACTACTTTGGAAACTGTAGCACAAGTCAACCTCAATTTAAGAAATGATGCTACTAATAGTGACTTCAAGGAGAACTTACTGCAGTAGTGTCCATAGCAGTGTTGTCACAACCTAATGATTACCCCATTAACAAGACTGCATCTGTAAGCCACTGTAGTACAAAGCTATTCCCTCTAACATAGTTATTTCCTCTGACAATCCATTTCATCACCATAAGCTTCAGAATAATGAAGAGATATTAAATTGCTTGCTAATAGTTTATTTTCTTCAGTACATTTACATTTAGATCAATCAGTTTTATTGCAAATTGTATCATGCTGAATTCCATTTATTCATTGTTTAAATTTACGTTTTGGAGCAGTGGGAAAGAGGCTTCAGATACAAATGGCAAGAAGAGTGAACCTTGTTAATGTGATATTTTATTATATACAAGGTTTTAAATCACTGAGGGTCCAATCTGAAAAGAGTATTTTTGTTTGTTTGTTTGTTTGTTTGTTTTTTGAATGGTGTAGTATTTTTATATGTAGTTATTATATGATTATGATTTTATATATGTGCACTGTGAGCAAAATCCACTTTATTGCAAGTTTGAAATTCATAAACATAATCCTGCAACTATTTTATATATAACTAGTGTAAAAGCCCGTGTACACGGGCCAAGGTCTGGGTGATGTTAAGAGGCAGGTTCTGCTCTGCGTCCTGCCACTGACAGTTATGCACCATAGAGACTGCCCAAAAGCACAGAATGCTCCTAGCACAGAACTCCCAGCATTCTGCACAGAATGCTCCCAGCACAGAACTCCCAGCATTCTGTGCGTTTGGGCAGTCTCTGCTGCACATGACGGATTCTGACAAACATCCTAGCGAATTATTATATAGGATAATAGCAATACTAGTATCGTAGAGTTTCAGGGGTTGTGCTTCAGTATACTTGTTATGGGACAGGAGGTTCACTTAAAATCAGTTTCTGTTTTGTGGTATAGAGGTTAGTAATGACATATAGACTTCTCCCTATTACATGTGACTTCTCAAGTATTTGAAAATTCTACTTGTTCCCTCTGCTTGGGAGTGCTTTTCTTGGTTTTAGGGTTTCAACTTGTGTTGCACTATAGGATAAAGAGGGTAAAGACAGTTACTGCACAGTACATAAAGAACCAGTATATAGTACGTAGTGGCCCATTGTGTATCTGTGGGTGTAAAAGTTAAAGCACTGAATGCCACTTAAGCTTAGGTTTTAATTATACCCCTTGATGACAACAGGTGGGCCATTTGAAAGGATAACTTAAAATTCTGACCTGTTTCAGTATTTGAGGGTCATTGTTGTACAATCTAACCTAAGGTTATGCTAATCTTTTGAGAGTAGCATGAGCTGGGAAATACTTTAAAGGGTCAGTAATGTCCCAAAATATTCTTAGAGTTTTGTAGAGCTTCAAAAAATAAACTCTATGGCAAAAATCCTATCTCTCAAGCTGCTATGATTTGAGAGATATAGGCATTGAAAGTTCCCCCCTCCCTCCCTTTCTCCTGACGTCAGTGCTGTGCTGACAACAGGAGATCCCGGTTTGGGGACCAGCAGAGCAGAAATAGCGTTACTGGAAAATAATTACTTCTTTGGAAAGGTCTACAAAGTGTGACTGGTTTGCAAGCACATTTTGTAGACCATTCCAATTAAGTAATTCTTTTTAAATAACGCAACTTCAGCTCTGCTGAAGAGCCTCCACGAGACACATGACTTGAATCTCTTGCTGTCAGCTTTACAGCTGACATCAGGAGAAGGGGAGGGAGGGGGGATCTTTGAATGCCTATATCTCTCAAACCATAGTGGTTTGAGAGATCAGATTTGTGCCATAGAGTTTATTTTTTGAAGATCTACAAAACTCTAAGTATTTTTGGGACATTACTGACCCTTTAATCTAGAGGAAAGAAAGAGAAGAAAATTGAGAATTATGGAAAATTGTGTTCCTATCAGAATGTGTACCAGATCACTTATATTTGGAAGAGAATAGCTTCATATATGATTGGTTTTATTTTTAGTGGTCTTTGTGATGGGTAGACAACTTAAATAGATAGTAATACTTAATATATAAAAAAACAATATTGTAGTATTTATCCCCCTAAGTAAAACAAGGGTACTCCACTGCTGGAAGCTGTTTTATTCCAAAGTTATTACAGCTCATACTTGAATTTTTTTAGGTACAATATCACTGCGGCCTGAAATTGTACAGTGGTGCTGTTGTTACACCATCATATGGACAGCTCTGGTCAGTCGACCATAAATCTCTATAGGATGGTATAGCAACAGCACCACTGTACAATTTCAGTCCACTGAGATACTGCACCCAAAAATGCAACTTTGAGTTGTAAAAACTTGTTTTACTCTGGAGAATAAACCCTACAATATATATATTTTACATAATAAGTATTACTATCCCTTAATGAGTATTCTGTATGGGCCCATAGATCAGATTGTATTAGTCAAGCTAATATAAATGCAGAAGCTAATATAAATGAAGAATGTGATCCCAGGTCCATAGTTATAGAAGAAAACAGGAGTTATTCTGGAATAAATCAACTGCACCATAGGGGATAAATAAATCATAAATTATCATGAACTTTAATAGAGCTTTTTTAACCCTTGAATGCTAGAGGTCCAATGCATTGTGTCGCAATGTATTGTAGACCTCTCTAGTATTCAAGGAGTTAAAACCCCAATTTAATTGAATAAAACTTTTTATTTGTCCCCTATTGTGCAGATGGTTTACTCCAGAAAAATTCCAGTTGGTTTTTACAAATATGGGCCTTATAGTCCTCATTTGTATCCATCCCTAAGTAAAGTTTTTTGGTGTACTTGGAATCACCTTCCCTCCAAGTTAGCATGAGAAAAATGGCTAGATTATTATCCTGATGCCAGGTACAATAGGTTTAATGCTTCAGACTTTTTTGGATAATCGCTAAACCTGAAATAGACTTAAAGGGATAGTAATACTTCATTTTCTCTTTATGGCTTGAGAGATATTCACAAGCAAAGTTTCCGCTCCTGCCCTTTTTACCTAGTGTAAGCCATCTCTTCTCAGATGTGGAATCTGGTTGCTAGACCAGACAGATAACAGCAGGGGATAATCTTCTTCCTATGAAAACAATGAAAGCCCTGCCCCCCTTGACAAGTTTTTCAGGTTTTTCCCTTATCTTAATTGAAAATTGTCCCTCTCTGCAGTCTACCTGGGCACCTCCCTTCTGCTCTGGCTGAACAGTGTTACATCAGTAAAAGGGGTGGGAGGGGGATACTTTGTCATTGAATTACTCTTGAACTACAACTCTGACAGAATTGAAATAACACTCTCCAAAGTCCAAATACTATGATGATTAATTAGAGCTGCTTTTATTATGAAACATTAATATCCCTTTAATCATTTAATTTTAAAAGTTGGGAATAAAAGGCCTGTGGCTTTTGGGGAATCCCAAAGAATGAAACCGATTGAACATCTGTAATGAGCTGTGTGAGACCTTTTTTTCCTAACTGAAGCAGTATCACACTGTAATCATTTTTACATCTAAAACCAAAATCAATTAAATGCTTATGCATGCATTACGTAAGAGTTCATTTATGAATATATGCATGTAATTACTATGTAGATTTTAATTTAGCTTCCTATTAATTTTTTTTAACTCTGATCCTTTGATGTACATATCTAATGTCTCATTTTATGCTTTTGTAATGCTACACATATTGTATTGCAAAAAATGTACGTTTTGTGAGTGCAGCTGTACAGTATTTGTAGTCATCAGTGCTGCAGCTCTTAATGGGAGTACAGATGAAAATGGCGTTTTTTCTTCCTGCTTTTTTCTTGAACTTTGACACAACTGAAAAATGACAAAAATATCTCAGAAAATGGGAAGTAACTTATGGCGCGATGAACGAAACATTCTCATTGGATAAAGGCATTTTTGTGCGCAGATAGATTTTGCGCATGTTCTAATCCAGGAAGCTAAATACCGAACACTTCTTGAATTGAGCATAAAAAATTAAATTTTACAACAACACTACACAGACTTATAAATTCATTCGCAATAGCAGTTCTTGCATTAGGCACATTCGCTATTCCACTCACACAGATTCATTAATCTTAGCCACTCCCACAAAAAATAAATATACGCAGCTGCTCGCTAATCGTGAATTTTCATGCGCAATTCAGCATAATCATGCGCAAACCTATTCCCTAGTGGTTTTCACATGGGAAATAGCGATTGTGCACTTTTTCTGCATTGCGCCATAAATTCAAAAGTAGCTAATGTTCCTCACTGTAGGTTTTCATTGAACAGTGGGTAAAAATGGTTCATCTTTTATGATTTGTAATGATTTGAATTTTGGTTCTTAGTATAAATGGAAATTTTGCACAGGACTCACTGAGTTGTCATGTAAAGAAAAATTAAAATGTGTTCAATTAGTTTTCAATAATGTTGATTGAATAAAAGATTTACTAGATGAAGCATATTGAGCAGTATATGATTACATTTATATTTATATATGTATGTTTATTAGACAATTACAATGAAAATGGAGATATGAAGAACATATTATTTTCCGTAACATAAAAGTATTTTTCTAAATGGATGAAAATGTACTTAAAACAGATAAATGGATTTCTAGAGCCGGAGGGGGGAGTCAGACAATGTATATGTGGATCTGTGGCTACCAGTGGGGAAGGGAACAAGTCTGGGGGCCAGGCAGTGTACATGGGGTTCTATGGCTACCAGTGGGCAAGGGAGAAAGGCTTGTAGCCATGAATCTCCATGGATGCTGTCTGTCCCCCACTCCTTTTCTCTTGGGAGTGCACATGTAGGAAATATGATACCGAGCTCAGGGGATTATTATATACTGCTTGGTGTACTTTATGGAAATTAATCATTATACTTAATTTCCATTATGAAATAGACCATTGTCACTGTGATGAGTGAAAATTCATAAACCTGTCGAAGGCATGTTGGATTGATGTCGATGTGGGAAGATTTTTGTCTGATTGATTGGGATGTGATGTCAAAAACACATGCTGTTGATGTGCCTTCAACACTGCTCCAACAGGACGTTGACATTTTGAGCCCTCTTCAACCTTTAATGCATCTTGGTCTTGCTTGTCTTATGTGTTCAGGCAGTGAGATCTCTAAGTTGGCGGAATATAATAGGTTAGAGGAACCAAGGACATGTCACCTACAATGTGCATTCTTGGAAGCTTCACATTTTACAGATCTCAAAGGGAGCTCATTTTGAAAGTTCCCAGGTATGCCTGCAATGGAAGAGTGCAATGGGTGATCGTGACCATGGAGTAGCAACATGATATACTGGAAAGGGAAAGGAAAGAGACAAAGCTGTGTGCAGCCAAGAGTGAGCATGGCATACTAAGAAGAACAGAAACAATTCTGAGGCAACACAACTGTATCATGGAGTACAAATAAAAATGCACGTTGATTTATATCAAATTTTTAACTTTAGCCTTGAAGGGGTTACAGAGCAGCCTTGAATAAATAGGACTTTTGGGAATGCTTATTTATCCCCCAAGATGCAGCTGTCTTGCTCCACAATTGTTCCAGTTCTTCTTAGTACATCAGCCTCAGCATCTCCCCCTACTGTGCAGCTCAGGCATTGGCAACATGTGGCCCTCAGGTGTTGCTGGAATACAAATTCCTTAATCCTCCAGCAGCCACTGTCTCTTGCAAGAAGATGGAAGCTGTACTCCAGCAGCATCCAGAAACACTTATGCTGTCCACCCCTGATCCAGCTGATCACTAATGCTTTTCTGGAGACTGGAGCCCACAGCCCTCTTTTGTACAGAACAGAAGAAAGAGAAATGAGTCACACACAGGTACGTATAAGGACAAATGCTCATTTATATTATATCCCATAAAAAGTTGAGACTATGACACAAACAGGTATTTCTCATACATAAGGGATGGAAAATGTTAAGTGCTAATAGCAGCAGAAAACACTTCAGACTGTGCCCATACATTTCCCCCCTCACATTTGAACCAAAACCTTTTGCCTGCTAGTCTAAGCTGGGGCAAGTCAATCTTCTAACGTGCTGGAAAATACAACTCAAATCACCCCCAACCAGCCAACCGATTGTTAAGGATGAGGAGACAGAGTTATAGTCCCCAACAACAGAAGATCCAAAGATTGACTACCCCAGCCCAAGCTTTTATGGGTTAATAAAAGGGAACATTTTGTCCATTTACTATGGTGTGTGCAGCTGGACACTGTTTCCATTTTGAAGAATTTCTTTATAAACCTCTTTGATGGTAGAAAGAATTCACTTATTGTTAAGCAAACAGTAGGGAGACCTATTATCCTATGAGTGTGTGTATATATATATATATATATATATATATACTATATATATTTTTTTTTTCATATGAAATAGTGTGACTATCAGAGAAAATGTTTGCATGAATATGATAGTAAATCACAGACATTATCAAGTCCTATTTATCAAATAATCTCAACAAAAATAGTATGGCCCATGTGCATAGTAAGTGGAGTAATTATGGCACAAACCACCTACACCACAGGGTACACATAAACATTTCCAACAAACCCACTGATTGGCAGAATCCAGCCACTTTAATGCCAGTGATATCTCCATGACAAAGCAAAGCAATGCATTTTTCATCTCTCTTTCATTGAAGTGTTTAAAACCCCATTTAAATCAATAGGAATGTTCATGTATCCCCCATGGTACGATTAGTTTGCCCTAAGGTAATGTAATAAAGTTATACTGGCAAAAAACTCAAGTCAGTATAGTACAGAGAATAAGAAAGCAAATGTGTAACAGTGTTTGGGAAATGCAACTGCATCAAATAATCACATCAAAGTAGAAATCTAAAATATCTGTATATTTGGCACATAATGTTAAAAAAGCGGTGGTAACTGAAATTGTCAGAAATAAGTCTGTAAAAGTTCTTATCTCATGTTCTCAGATATTTATCATAATCTTTTTTGCATCTCCATCAAAGGGAAAAAAGCAGTCTTCAAAGTGGGAGTAGTTTAATCTATCATCATATTGTGAGGCATCTTTTTTATCTACATCCAGCTATGTTTTTGTACAACATATGCAATTTGTTTAAAACATAATTAAACTGGTCTATTCTTGGAGAAGACAGTATAAAGCAATATTAGCAAATAGGAGTGGGAAGTAGCACTATGATACATGTATAGTAAAATAAATAAATAATTATATATCCCTTTGAAAATGTGTCATTGTAAAGACAAATAAAAGTCTGATAAAAATTCTGAGGTTTGAAGGGCAATCAAGCTCATCTTATCACCATTTTTAATTTTATTACACATTTTCAAAAGTTATGGTTTTACTTTTGAGAATATACTTCTCTTTTTACCACCAACCCATGACATCAAGATTTTTTTAATTATGAAGATTTTTTTAACATCTCACTCTTTAAGTTTTTTCAAACTGCAGGAGATCAACTCTGCTCATTGGAAATCAGTTTGTAGGTGAATTACCTAAAAGTAATATACTGTAGGAATTTCCTGTAATCGTCAAGTACTGTGTAATTCATCATTTAGGAGGCATAACAAATGGTACATTAAAAGAGTATTCATGTTTTGAGTGATTACTGAAAAGTTCTTACAGCTCAAGCTATTTAATAGGATAGTAACAACACTTTCTATATAAAAATATAGTTGTAAAGTTTTTCCTCCTGAGTAAAATAAGATTACTCTTTTACTGAAAATGTATTGCAGCTCAAGCTTACATTTTTTAAAGTGACGTTGATACTACAGCACCATATAGAGGTTTATGGTAGCTGCCCAGAGCTGTCTACAGGATGGTATAGCAATGGTGCACTGTAACATATCAGGCAATTGAGATGCTGCACCTAAAAAAGTTTGAACTGCAATAACTTGAATAAAATACCTCTCAGCCTTGGGTAGGATAAATCCTGCAATATAGATATTTACATAATAAGTGTTAGTATCAGTCCTTGAAACATCACAACCCAAAAAAAGACAAACAATCCCACATGTTTGAGCTATTCTAACTTTTGAAATAATTGTCTCTCAGCAATAGGTTTTCCATTGTTTTATTTAACAGAAAATCCATATTATATGTGTGATATGCACTACACGTGTAATTCAATAATGTTGGCTAGAATTGTTCTTCTTTTTCAGTGACACATGAGATGGTTATTTTTTTTTTACCCATATGAGATCATAGTCTCATTCTGTTTTGCTATTATTACATGAGTTGAATAGGGAAGGGGGAAAAAAGTATTTTTCCCATGTGACTTTTTATGGAAAACCAGCAATCTTGATAATCTCTAAAATATTTGCCTTTTTTCTAATCCCCTGAAATTTCCTCTGGAACTTTGTCAGTTCCTACAGGGGAAGATGGATACACTCAGTTCAATTATGGGTGCCTTATTTGAAAAAGGACATTATGGAACTGGATAAAGTGCATAGGAGGGCTAGAAAACTAATAAGAATAGAAAATTTTAGTTATGAAGAAAGGCTAGAAAAGTTAAACTTGTACACACTAGAGAAACTATGTCTTAGAGGGGATATGATAACCTTCTATAAAGATGTTCAGGGCCCATACAAAGGGATCTCCAAAGACTTGTTCATTAACAGAAAAGTACAAAGGAAAAGGGGTCACCCGCTTAGGAGATTTAATCTACAACAGTGGAAGGGATTATTTACGGTAAGGACAATAAAGGTACGGAATTCAATGTCTGAGGAGGTGGTGATATCAAATACATTAGGTGCCTTTAAAAAGGGCCTAGATACCTTTTAAAAAGAACAGAACATAGAGGGCTATGTATGTTAGTATTGGGATTAATATTTATTTAGTGCTTGTTGGGGAAACAGTGTGGTTCAATGGCTACCATGGGACAAGTTTGAGGATCAGTGTGGGATTCTATTGATACTGAGGGACAAGGTTGGGGGACATTGTGTGGTTCTATGATTCTTGTGGGACAAGACTGGGGAGGTCAGTGTGTGTGTGGGGGGGTCAGTGTGTGGTACTATGGTTACTGTGGGATAAGGCTGGGAGGTCAGTGTGCAGTTGTGTGGTCACAGTGAGACAAGGGTGGGGGAAGGTCTGTTCTGTGGCTACCATGGAACAAGTCTTGGAGTCAGTGTGGAGTGCTATGGTTATTGTGGGACAAGGCTGGGGGACAGTGTGTGTGTGGTTCTATGATCACTGTGAGACAAGGCTGGGGAGATGGTGTGTGTGGTTCTGTGGTTAGCATGAGACAAATCTGGGGTTCTATGGTTCCTGTGGGATAAGAGTGTGTGTGGGGGGTAAATGTGTGGTTCTATGGTTACTGTGGGACAAGACTGGAGGACAGTGTGGGGTTCTGTGGTTCCTGTGAGACAAGACTGGGGGATCAGCATATGGTTCTATGGTTACTGTGGGAAAATATTCTGTAGTTACAGTTTGTAGTTCTATGGTTCCTGAGGTACAAGACTGAGGGGTCAGCATATGGTTCTATGGGACAAGGCTAGGATGGCAGTGTGTGGTTTCAAAGTCACTATGGGATAAGTTCAGTAGCTTCCATGAGACAAGTCTGGGGAACGGTGTTCGGGTTCTATTGTTCCCATGGAACAAGAGTGGGGATGTCAGCATGTGGTTCTATAGTTACTGTAGGACAAGGTTGGGCAGACAGCGTGTGGTTCTATGGTTCCCGTGGGAGAAAACTGAGGGGGTTCAGCATGTGATTCTGTGGATACTGTGGGATAAGTCTGGGGGGACAGTGTGTGGTTCTTTGATCACCATGGGACAGGGCTGGGGGTCAGTATGTGTGGCCCTATCATTACTAGTGCAGTGGCGGCTGTGGCATGAAAAAGTGGAAATGTGTAATTTTTCAAAGGTAAAATGTTAAAATATTCACTGTTTTCTCTTTTGAGGCTAAACATTTCACCCACCCTACAGCTCAGGGACAATATATTGTAATTTGCCTACAACAAAAAAACAAACTCACCAATGCAGCTCTGCTGGTGTTATCTTCTAAAGCCAGTGGTTCTTCTTTAAGGTATGTACTACAGAGTTTGATCTCTGTATCTCTGAAGTGTGCATACTGGCAGACAGACCCACCATTGTTAAGACTTTAATGCCAGTAAGCCCCACCTCCAGCCCTATAGCATGTGAAGGATATGACCTACACTCATGTGATTTCCTTTATGCCTTGGTTAGTACATAATGGTGGAAAATGCTCATAGACGAAAGGTATGCCCTATTATGCCCACTGACTACTGCAATGTCCTATACCCTTTATTGCAAATGGCTTTAAGGGGAAGGATTCTGGTTACATAGTTTAGAAAATTGTTGTTAGGCAGGTGTAAGGGAAGACAAGATATCGATTCCAGCACCTAATTTAATGAGTCATCTCTATCTTTCATTCAGCCCATTGAGGATTAAGAATTGAAGCAAAGTTAATGAAAACCAGCTCAAAAATTACTAAAAGTCCCACTGATTTTAATAGAGATTTTTTAACCCTTTGTGTGCCAGAGGGGTACGCAACACATTGCTTTGCAATGCGTTGTGTACACCTCTGGCACTCAAAGGTTAACCCATTGACTGCTGGAGAAGTCTCCAGCACATTGCAAAGCATTCTAGGATTTATAGCCATATATTGAAATTCCTTTTCCTCAGTTCGTATTAGTACATCAGCCTTTATGGCATCAGCAGAATCACTTTCATTGGCTCGTTCTATTACTAGAAACATCACATTCCTCTGTACCACTGCCAACCTTAATCCTACCTTTCAGAGCAATACTGCTAGCAGTGAGTGTAAGAACAGAATCCGGAGGGATGTGATGTATAGTCAGGACATTTTGTTTTGCCATATTAGGTTTTGGTAATGTGCTATGAAACTGATGCCCTTATTAAGGCCCATAGTTTTATTCAGCTGTCATAATAAATTTATGAAAAATGTCATCAGCTCACAAATTTACTGAGGCGGATGAATTTTACAGACCTGCTAGTGCTACAGATTGCAAAAAGGCAACTCCTGAACTGGTGATGAACTTTTTTTTGCTAGACAATTTCATTTTAAAAACTAAATTGCCAATATGTTTATAAGTACATTTATTTTGGATTTATGTATCCATCTGCATTTGCTCAAAGGCAGGAAATGTTTGAATGTAAGGTATACTTGTATGGAAGAGCTTGGGAGAATTGCACTAAAGTGAGATAAATGAGAGACGAACCATGTTGTGAGCTAAACTCCCCAGTCTCTATTTTATTCTATGGAGCCTATGTACTAAAATCTCCCAAGATGGAGCAAAATTGGCCATAGGATTTATACAGTACATATTGATTGAAGAGTTTATTGCACTGGACGACGTATCTCAACTTTCACACCCTAATGCATAAATAAGGGCAAGCAATTGTGGGGCAAACTAACTCTTACAGGGGATGAGAAACATTTCATTTATTTAAATGGCTTATTTCAGTATCCCTAGGCAATTCACTATAGGCGCTCTTAGCTCCGCCCATGGCCACACACACAGACACACATCCCACTTCTCATCACCCAGCCCCCTGTCCCATGATTTCTTAAAAACAAATTAAATTACAAACAAATGGCTAATACAACCTATGGGTAGTTTTTATTTCTCTCTAAAATTAGCCAAACTTATCTAAAGGTGACAGACCCACTTTAATGGCTACTGTACAGTATTCTGTTGCACTCAGAAGAGATGCACTAATAAGATGCTGCTCTAATTTATGAAAACACACTTTGAACAATTTGTGTGCGGGTGTGTATTACAAATAGAAATAACATTTTCAAGAAGACAATCATCTTAAAGCATTGAAAAAATAAGTAAATACTCGAAAGTATAAATGATTTCAATGTCTTGTCCATTTCAACCAATTAATGCATTTCACCACAGTTGGAAACGCAAACTTATAATGGTATGTCAGTGTTTAGTTACAGTCTTCCCTTCATCAGGACTAAGAACTTTGTATGCTTCATTAGGAAAGAGAACTATTTTGCTCATATCTTGTCAAGGATCTAGAGGTTAAGGGCTTAATTAAAGTCTGAATTGCTTCTGCTTTGTCATGGTGTTATTCCTTCAGAGTTTCGTTAAGCTTTCCATTCGAGATCAGTAAAATAACAGACTGCTGGACACAAAATAACTTACATTTAGTGTTTGATGCAGTTAGAAAAAACCCTGTTGTGGAGTAAACCAACAGGAAGATAGGTATCAATTTAAAGAATTTTGCAGATTTTGTTCACTTTAAACCCTTTGAGTGCCAGAGGAGTGCGGAATGCATTGCTTTGCAATACATTCTGTACCCCTATGGCACTCAAAGGGTTAATGGGGTTTTATCCCCTGGAATGCTTGAGATGTCTCTATTGCACTGCTTCCAAATGCTTTGGAGACATATCTGGCGTTCAGGGGGTTAGAAGCCCACTTTGAAACCATTTCAGTGCACATTGCAATGTGTTGGATACCACTCTGGAACTTAAAGGGTTAAATCTTTGGGCATTTTAACTGCTATGGTGCAGAGCATTTACCGTGCTCTGGAACTGGCCATCCCTCAATCTTTTTTTTTTTTTATTATTTTAAACAAAAAATTGCATTACCTAAATCAAGGTTTATCTAATTCAGTTATTTATCTCAGATGTTGGCATACTATTGACTATATACAGGAAATAAACAAGAAACAGTTATTAAAACAAAATGAGTCATTACAACATAGTGCAATATGCATATAACAGATAGAGTGGGGACTCTATTGTACCCGGTTTTCTCCAGAATTGAACCTCTCAAGCTTTCTTCATAAGTTCCTATATTTAATTCAAGTTTCAGAGCATAGAGTTCCACTCAGAATGTGGGTGATTTTTCTGACTTGATAATACATTGGGTAATCAAGCTACTAACAGTCCCTTACAGGGAATCATTTATTTAGCAGTAATAATAGTTGCATAGCTACATTGTACATTAGGTTGAAAAAAACACTCCATTAAGTTCAACCTTTTCCACAAGGTAACCCAGAACATGAGAATTATATAAGCCTTCTCAACCACAAAACAGGTATTAGTCTATTTTACCTACTAATTTATAGTACAATGCTGTATGTTTATTTCTGCAAGAAATACATCTAATCTTTTTTTAGATGTATCCATTGTATCTGTCATCACAACATCCTTGGATAAGATGTTCTACAATTTAACAGTCTTTACTGTAAAATACCTCTTTGTCTGCTTAGTTGAAGCATTCTTTCATCTAATAGTAAGTTGTTGGCCTTGTTTATTTGATCAGGCCTTGGAATGTTATCTAAATAGAGAGATCCTTGTATTGACCTTTCACATACTCATATAGTGTAACCGAATCCCCATTTAGGCACCTATTCTGTGAAATTAAAAAAAAACTATTTAGGCTAGATCATCCATTCCCTTAATTAGTTCTGTTGCTCTTCTCTATGCACTCTCCATTTCTTGCCATTGATTGTATAGTGGCAAAATTGTGTTATCCCCTCTTGCTTCAATATCTTATTTAATGCAAGATGGTACTTTGTTTGCTTTTACTCTTGCACTTTGACACCGATCACTGTTTCCAAATTTACAAGGACTTGCAGGTCATTCTCTGGCAATGAACCTCCAAGAATGATCCCATCATTGCAATTTGTTTATCCAAAATGCATAACTTTATACTTTCCTTCATTAAATGTCATATTCCATTTGTTTGACCAGTCTGCCATTGTATGTTAATTAGTGTTGAGCGAGCACCCCGATGCTCGGGTGCTCGGGTGCTCTGACCGAGCACCCCCTGAGGCTCGAGTGCTCGGCCGAGCACCCGAGCCCCATTGAACTGCATGGGGCGACACGAGCATTACACCAGGCACCCCCTGCTCTGATGAGGGGAGGGTGCCTGGTCAATGCCCCCCTTCATCTCCGCTATGCCCCCTTCATCTCCAAATGCCCCCTTCATCTCCGCTATGCCCCCTTCATCTCCAAATGCCCCCTTCATCTCCGCAATGTCCCCCTTCATCTCCGCTATGCCCCCTTCATCTCCGCTATGCCCCTCTTCCACAATGTCCCCCTTCATCTCCGCTATGCCCCTCTTCCACAATGTGCCCCTTCATCTCCGCTATGCCCCTCTTCCACAATGTCCCCCTTCATCTCCTCTATGGCATAGAGGAGATGAAGGGGGACATTGTGGAAGAGGGGCATAGCGGAGATGAAGGGGCACATTGTGGAAGAGGGGCATAGCGGAGATGAAGGGGGACATTGTGGAAGACGGGCATAGCGGAGATGAAGGGGGACATTGTGGAAGAGGGGCATAGAGTCTATGCCCCTCTTCCACAATGTCCCCCTTCATCTCCGCAATGCCCCCTTCATCTCCGCAATGCCCCCGTACCTCCAGTCCCTGGTGGTCCAGCGGAGCGTCTTCGGATCTGTGCCTCTTCCGGCACAGATCCCCGCCACCCGAACATGGCGGGCGAGCACATGGCGGTACTCGACGAGTACCGCCATGTGCCGAGCAGAGCGATGCTCGAGCCGATCCGAGCATCGGCCGAGCACGCTCGCTCAACACTAATGTTAATACCTCAGTAGAGAGCAAACATCCTGTTCTGAATTTATTACCCTATAATTTAGCGTCATCTGCAACCACTGAAATGTTGCTTTCTATACCTATTTCCAGATTATTAAACAGCAGAGTATAAAATACTCAACCATGAGGTTCTTTAACTGTATTGGAGAACTTTCCATTTACAACATGCTGTTCCATATTTTTCAATCAGTTTTCTATCTAGTTTTAAAGGTGTGGTATTGTATCAAATGCTTTTTCACAAACTAGATATACTATTTCTACTGCTTTACCATTATCTAGGTTGCTACTCATTTCTTTATAGAAGCTCAAGCAATTTGATTGGCACAATCTAATCCTCATAAAAACATTTTGATTCCTACTAATATTTTTTCTATCACAGTGTAATTCTGAATATAATCCCTTATTATCCCTACAAACAGTTTCCCCCCTGCTGAGCTCAAATTCACAGGTCTTTATTTCCCAGATTCTGTTTTAGTTCTCTTCTTAAATAAAGGCACTGCATTGGCTTTATGCCAATCTTGTAGCACTGAACCTGTGGAGAGATTCCTTAAATATTAAAAAGAGTGATCTTTCTAACAGTGCACTGAGTCTCATAAAACCATTAGATGTATGCCAACAGGCCCAGGTGCTTTATCAATCTTAATTTTGTCTAGTCTTAACCCTATATATGATAATGGCATGGTTGTAATTATTATATTCTGAGGCTCTTCTTCCATAGCTCAGTCCTGGTATATATCAATGAAAAGAATGTATGCAGAACATCCTTATCCTCACTAATTAACTAGCAGATCTCATTTTTGAAAGGTGCAATGCACTCGTTCTTAAAGCAGAACTTTCAGCTTTATAATATTTCCCCCCATAGGCAAAGTAATAGTTGTAATATGGTGAATAAATCTACGTTATTGAAGTAATCCATGTTCTTCGGCAGGCATACAGGGTACAGAGCTTACAAGAGAAGCTCTATGCGCCTGAACAGGCAGTAACTTCCATTACCTTCAGGTAACTAACGAACGTCACCACCAATTCGGGCAGTGCACAGGATAGACAGAGCAGACTAAGAGGCAACTTCCCTCTAAGATGTCTGCACTGTTGTCCACTGGATGCCTGCCTAAGAAGGTGGATTACTTCAATAACTTAGATTTATTCACCATAATACAACTATTACTTTGCCTATGGCTATATTACTAATGTATTGGGGTCAATATTATAAAGCTGAAAGTTCCGCTTTAAGAGGTTTGCTTTTTATGTATAGTTAAAAGTTAGAATGCTTTCAAAAATAGACATGTTAATAGTTTATTTTTATCAAATAACAAAATGCATAGTGAGTGAACAGAAGAAAAATCTAAATTAGATCAATATTTGGTGTGACCACCCTTTGCCTTCAAAACCGCATCAATTCTTCTAGGTGCACTTGCACAAAGTTTGTTAAGGAACTCAGAAGGTAGGTTGTTCCAAACATCTTGGAGAATTAACCACAGTTCATCTGTGGATTTAGACAGCTTCAGTTGCTTCTTTCTCTTCATGTAATCCCAGACAGACTTGATAATGTTGAGATCAGGGCTCTGTGTGGGCAATACCATGACTTCCATGACTCCTCATTCTTCTTTACACTGAAGATATTTCTTAATTATTTTGGCTGTATGTTTGGGGTCATTGTCATGCTGCAGAATACATTTGGGGCCAGTCAGATGCCTCCCTGATGGTACTGCATAATGGATAAGTATCTTCCTGTATGTCTCAGCATTGAGAAAATCATTAACTCTGACCAAATCCCCAAATCCATTTGCAGAAATGCAGCCAGAAAATTGCAAGGCACCTCCACCATGCTTCACTGTTGCCTGCAGGCTGTCACAGTAACCAGTACAAATGAAGGTCAGACACAGATTTAATGAATTAAAACCACCTTTGTTAAAGATACACAATATTGTTATTACCCCAGCAAACTCCAGAACATAAAATGGACAAGCCACAGTCCACTACTCAGACTGATCCTGAGCGTAGGCCTGTACTACTCAGAGAGGAGTAGAGAACCAGCCTATGGATCTTACTCCCAATGATGCCTTAGGCGCCCAACGGAATGGAATACTATTGCGCGGTACAGAATGGGGACAATGGCAAACAGAGCGGAGGACAACACAAGCCACAGTACCGCTAATGCGAATAGCCCAAATGAGTATAGGATAAACGGAGAGAGTAGACAGCCAGAGCCACAGTTCAGAACCGGAGTGAATAGTCAGACAAGCTGGGGTCATACACAGAGTGAGTAGTCAGCTAGAGCCACAGGTCAGAACCGGTGTGGATAGTCAGACAAGCTGGGGTCATACACAGAGCGAGAGATAACTAGAGCCATAGGCAGAACCAGTATGGATGGTCAGACAGGCCAGGGTCATAGACGGAGTGAGAGATAACTAGAGCCACAGGTCAGAACCAGTGTGGATAATCAGACAGGCCGGGATCATACACAGAACAAAAACGGAAGGCAATCCAGGGTCACAACAAGGAGCAAACGTAATGAGTAATCACAGGAACATCACATAAGGGCAACTGGCCATAGGCCCTGGGAAGTTCATATAAACAAGTGCTGCGCTCAGAGACAGAAATGCGCTTCTACACCTGTGACCACCAGACACAGCAGCGAAATAGCACAAGGGTAGTGGCAGCCCGGATGCCAAGGTACACTGTGATACAGGCACTCATTCTTGTACTGCTCTCCAGCCCTTCAGTGAACAAACTGCCGCCTGCTACAGCCAAATATTTCAACTTTTGACTCATCCATCTAGAGCACCTGCTGCCATTTTTCTGCACCACAGTTCATTGCATTGTTGAGTCTCTTGGTCTTGTTTCCATGCTGGAGGTGTGGCTTTTTGGCAGCAAGTCTTCCATGAAAACCACTTCTGACCAGACTTCTGAAGACAGTAGATGGGTATACCAGGATCCCACTGTTTTCTGCCAATTCTGAGCTGATATCACTGCTGCACATCTTCCAATTTTAAAGGAAAGTAAGCATGGTGTGTCTTTCATCTGCTGCATTGTTTACTTGGCCATCTGCTGTCCTCAACGTTTCCCGTTTCTTTGTGCTTCTATCACGGTGCCTGTGTTATTACTGGCGACATTTTGACAGTGCTTCTTCCTGATTCAGTTTTATTGGCTAACGTGGTGTTGCTCCGCCCAGTGATAACTCTTAAAAACTGAGACCTGTCATTTCAGCTTCGCCCTTTTGTGGTGTTCCTGTTACTAAGCGCTGTCTCCAGTATTCGTGTGTTTCCTGTGTATGAACTGGACTGCCTGACTACTCTGCCTGTATTGTTCCAGCCCTGTGTACCGAACCGGATTGGCTGACGTTCCTGCTCTGTGTACCGACTCGGATTGGCTGACTTCCTGCTCTGTGTACCGACCTGGCCTGGCTGACGTTCCTGCTCTGTGTACTGACTCGGATTGGCTACGTTCCTGCTCTGTGTACCGACCCGGCCTGGCTGACGTTCCTGCTCTGGGTGCCAATCCGGACCTGCTTACTGTTCCATTCGGTATCCGGTTAAGGGCCTGTCTCTGATCTCCCTGTCTACGGACAGATCCGTTGTTGCCTGCGTTACTGCTCTGGCAGCCTTGTACTGTTTGCAGATTTGCAGATGATACTAAATTATGCAAAGTCATTAATTCAGAACAGGATATTTTCTCTCTACAGAGGGACTTACATACAATGTCAGATTGGGCAAACATGTGGAATATGAAGTTTAATGTGGGGAAGTGTAAAGTCATGCATTTGGGAGGAAACAATCCCAAGGCTACTTATAAACTTAATGGAATAATTTTAGGTGACTCGTTGCTAGAAAAAGACCTGGGTATCCTTGTCAACTACAAACTTGGAAACAGTGACCAGTGTCAAACAGCAGTAGCAAAGGCAAACAAAGTCCTGTCTTGCATAAAAAGAGGTATTGAAGCAAGAGTGGATAACATTATTTTGCCATTATACAAATCATTGGTAAGACCTCACCTTGAGTATGCAGTGCAATTTTGGGCACCGGTTCTGAAAAAGGATATACTAGAACTAGAGAGGGTACAGCGGAGAGCAACAAAATTAATTAAGGGAATGGAGGACTTGACATATGAGGAACGACTAAACAAACTTGGTTTATTTACTCTAGAGAAAAGACGACTAAGAGGAGACCTTATCACATTGTACAAGTATATGAGAGGTCAATACAAGGATCTCTGCGGTGAGCTATTTATTCCAAGGCCTGCTCAGGTGACCAGGGGACACCTCTTGAGATTAGAGGAAAGGAGGTTTAAACTTCAGCAGAGGAAGGGTTTTTTTACGGTAAGGTCTGTCAAATTGTGGAATTCATTGCCCAGGGAGGTAGTTATGGCAGATACAATGGACACATTTAAGAGAAGATTAGATACATTTCTTTCAAAAGGGAACATACAGAGTTATACTGTTTATCAGTAGGCAGATCAGGAAGGTCTGATAAAGACTAATTTAATTGGTAGCAGGAAAGCTATAAAATTCTTAGTTACTGAGGTATGAAGCGAAGGTTGAACTTGATGGACTTGTGTCTTTTTTCAACCTAATTTACTATGTTACTATGTTACTATGTTACCCGATCAGTATTGAGCCTCTTTATTTATCCGGTGCTCATAGCACCCATTCGGTAGCACCACGGTACGCTTGACCTATACTGCCCTCTCTGAGGTTGGGTTATCTTGGGCGCCTCAGGCGTTATCTACTCTGGCAGTCAACTCTGGCAGGTCTGAGCGTTCATTAACCCCTTGTGGGTTGGTGCCTGGCATGTTGGGTACAGTTGTTACAGTTCCTGATTGGCGTTATTCCGTGCCTCTGTGGCAGTCCTCCTTTGGCATCTCCGGTAGTTTATTGTTTGTCCAGGGCCTCCGTTGCTTTTCTGGCCTTAATTGCTATTGTGTCACTCTCTGCGTAGAGAGTGTACTAAGGGCCATTGTGCTATTAGGGCCTATCTGTCCTCCCGGCCTAATAGTAACCACATTTATCTTTACAAGTTTGGATTCACACGGACTGTGCCTGACCTGTGTCAGTATTGTATTGTATATTGTATATACTGGACCTGTGTGGGTGCTTATAACTGTAACCTGACCTGTGTCAGTAGAGTTCTGTATTCATACCTACTGGACCCCTGTGGGTTATTCTGTTACTGTGATTCTTTAATAAAATTGCATTTTAACCTAAACCTAACGTGTCTGAGTGTCCATAAAACCGTTACAGCTTCTTCAAAAGAGCTTGGACAGCACACCTGGAAACTCCCTGTTTGCCTTGAAATTTCTGCCTGAAAGAGTCCTTGCTGATGCAATATAACTACCTTGTGTGTTGTTGCTGTGCTCAGTCTTGCCATGATGTATGACTTTTGACATTAAATTGTCTTCAGCAACCTCACCTTATTAGGTGAGTTGACTGTTCCTCATCCAATTTTATTCCTTCTACACAGCTGTTTCTGTTTCAGTTAATGATTGTACTTCAGCCTACATATTAAATATATGCTCATTAGCACCTGTATTTCAAGAAAAAAAAATCTCTGTTCCCTCAAATTTAAATAGTCGAAATATCTTTTTTACCTTGCCATTTCCTTATTAACATTTGCATTTAACCACATTGGTTTTGACATACTTCAATTATTTCGACACTGTCTATCCCATTTTTACTAACTATGCCCTCCCCTTATTTCCTAATTTAAAATCTTCTACAATAATAATAATCAAAATTATATCTCCTACAACATTTACATCTCATTATTTAAACTTACCAAGGCAGTATATTGTATAGATGGACTCCCTGTTCCAGGTGTGTACAGTGTGCCTGTACTACACAGTCATCACATAAACCAGTTCTTATTAAACGTGGCAGCTGCAAAGTAAAATAAATTCTAACCACCACCCCCCTTCTGTTATAAACCTCATTGGGAACATTAGGATCCCTCCTTATGGCTTCCCCAGCTATTGATCTCCCTATCAATAGCCCTTGGAAAACAATAGAGGTGACCGAGGAGAGCAGCATGGCTCCCCTGCTTCCATCCTGCCTAACCTTCCAGGTGGAGTGGACAGAACAGGATTCAGGGGGGGTCCTAAACACAACAAAGTCAGAGTATTTAAATAAATAAATACATAAGATGTGTGCCAGATTGGTGTTCGATGTATTGCTTTGAAATGCATTTGACACCCCTCTGAACTCACACATTATACTCTGCATCCTCAGCCTCTTGATTAACTGTCCACTGGTAGTCATAGTCCCCCACATACAACAGCAGATGTCCGAGCCTTGTTCCACTGCTCACAGGAAGTCACATATTCCCCAATATACTGTCTGATCTACACCAGCTTGATTACACTGTCCACCATTAGTCACAGATCCCTGCATACACTATCAGATGTCCGAGCCTTGTTCCACTGCTCACTGGAAGTCACATATTCCCAAATATGGTCTGATCTACACCAGCTTAATTACACTGTCCACTGTTAGTCACAGATCCCTGCATACACTCTCTACCGCCCTCCCCTTTGTTCCCCAGGCATTACATATATACCATATGCTCCCACAGCCTTTTTCCACTGGTAGCCATGCTCCTGGCACCCACTATTTTATGTCAACCCATACCAATGAGGTTCTATTTTTCTTGGCATTAGGAAATACACTAGGAAATTCCATGGTGTTGAAAATGTTATCTTTGTCTACTTTCCAAAGTGGCTTACATTTTCTTCATATCTCTAATGTTCATGAACATTTTGGTGCAGACAGATCATTAAAAAAAATACAGTTGGAAATGCCACGGTTTTCAAATATTTTTGTATCTTTGAAGTAGTAGGATTTTTTTTTCTACAGCACCAATTTATGGAAATATTTGTGTACAGCAACCTAGGGGTAGAGAGGAAAAGCAGCCTAATTTGATGCCAATGAATGCCTTCTTTCCAAAGTGGTAGGTTTTGGTTATCATTCCTTTATTTCCAATTTAGTGCAGGCAGCCAATTTCCCCCAAAAAAGTATGTAGGCGTAGCTTTGTGTTTCTGGCACCCAGTAAGGTATGTCAGTCATACCAATGGGGCACTCTTTTTCCTGGGTGAGCAATTTCTAATGAATACAGTAAGAAATAACATGCTGACATGTCTATTTTTTCCTTTAGTGTCAACTTCTGCAGAACATTTGTGCACAACAGGTTAGGGGCAGAAAGGAAAATTTCTCTCATTAGATGCAAATTGTATCCTTTGTTTACTTTTTCTCATTTCTATAGTGTTACAATTTTAGTACACAGAAGTCATGTTTAACAAATTGCAATAAAAATTAAATATTGTAGTTTATGTTGTTTTGTGCTCCTTGCACCCTTTACAGTATATCAGCTGCATTCAATGGGATACCAAGAGCAGTAACTAATAAATACATTAGGAAATTACATAGCTTTAAAAGATTTCGGTACATTATAAGGGATGGAAATATAAAAAAATCCTATTTTTCCTTTAGTGCCACCATTTGGAAACATTTGTGGACACCATCCTCAGCGTAGAAGGACAAGTAATTCCTCAATTGATGTAGTATGATATCTACTTTGAGGAGAGGAAATATATGATTTAATGCAGTTATTTAGATATTTTAGCATACCTTTACCATGAAATCAATGGAATGTACATTTTGGTTAATTTCATTTAGTTCAAGTTAAAAATACAATTTTTTACTCCTGATAATTGAAGGTCTATGCTGGCCATGCAAGTAGGTAAAATTATTTTAGCATTTTTATATTCAGTGGATTCAGGGCTTTTAACAACCAACTTAAATGTTTTTGATATTTAGTTCATGATATTGACAAAATAAGTAATTTTTTGCATTTTTTTGTATTTGTGGCATCATAGCTTGTCATACAATGCAAAATGTAATTCTTGCAAAGTGCCATAAAAAAGCTGAATCTGTTCTGAGACAAACGTGATATATAGTTTTCCTTATGTAACTAGAAAGGTACCAATGGGAGAAGGCTAGCAAAAATGTTAAAAATGTGTTCGTCTAGCAGGGTACAACAAAATGTAACAAGCCTCCAGCACTTTTCTATTTTCACATCCATAAGGGATACCAAGTTCTTATCATCAATCAACTTCTTAGTGATACAACATGAAATAACTGTGATTATCTTGTCTACTCTGCCCTATGAGCCATAATCAAGAAGCTAAAAATTAATAATTTTGGATCAAATCAATGGCATCAAAGGAGAGGGAGGAATGAAAATTACTTTTGATTATAAAGGGGACTTTAACCATTTAAATATCAAATGGCATCATTCAATGTAGCTGAATGTAGCTCCCTCCCAGCTGCAGCCCGCACTTTGTTTTGACTGAACCCTTTGAGTGCCAGAGGGGTGTGTAACATATTGCTTTACAATGCGTTACACACCCCTCTGACACTCAAAGGGTTAAAGGCAGTCAGCCTGACAAAATGCAACTTTGGCAGCAGAAAATGAAAACTATTGGCTGGATATGAAAGTGTGCCCAGCTATTAAGACAGACTGGATTTTAATCTATGCCTGTAGAACTGGAACCTCATCTGGACCCAAACCAGTTTTTCTCTGTCAGATCACTCTCTGCCTGAAACATGAGTGGTAATGCTCTCTCCAGTTGTCTCCAGGTCTGAACTGACACAGTGTTTCAGAGCTTCAGGTTTCTATGAAATACAGTGATAGTATGAAATTCCTTATATGCACAAACCATAACTATTGCAGTGGTTCAAAATATATTTTTGCTCAAGGTACCCCTAAAATGCAAGCTGAAATTTCTGCGGCACACCTAACATTTTATGTAGGGTTGGATTTACATCCGCACTCAAAGCTGCTTCTTATTGTTATTTTTAATTTTTTGCTCCATGGCCTACTTGCTCTGCCATGTCCCAGTTTTCTGGGTGCCCAGTTAGCATTCTGTGAAGACATCATCACAGTGTACCAACTGCAGGGTCACAGTGCCCCAGGGCATGACATGCAAAGCAGGTGATGGAGGAATCAGACAACAGTTAGAGTAGCTGAATCAAGTAAGGAGTGTTCCACTGGTTTCAATAGTAAGTAAATAAAAATTCTAGCTTCTGCCTTCCTCACTCTAGCTTCTTTATCCCTTCATCCCTTCAACATCTTCCTCCCTCCCTCCAGATTCTTCTTCAATCCTTCTATTCTCTTCTGTTCTTCCTACAGCTTCTTCCTCCATCCCTGCATTGTTTTCCTCCCTCCCGCCATTTTCTTTCTTCATCCCTACAGTGTCTTCCTCTCTCCCTCCAGCTTATTCCTCCATCCCTGCATTGTCTCCTCCCTCCATTTTCTTTCTTCATCTCTACATTGTCTTCCTCCCTCCCTCTAGCTTCTTCCTCCATCCCTACATTGTCTTCCTCCCTCCAGCTTCTTCCTCCTTCCCTCCATCTTCTTCGTCCATCTCTACATTTTCTTCTTCCCTCCCTCTCTCCAGCTTCTTCCTCCTTCCCTCCATTGTCTTCTTCCCTCCCACCAGCTTCTTCCTCCATCCCTACATTGTCTTCCTCCCTACCTCCAGCTATTTCCTCCTTCCCTCCATTGTCTTCCTCCCTCCCTCCAGCTTCTTCCTCCATCCCTACATTATCTTTCTCCCTCCCTCCAACCTCTTCCTCTTTCCCTCCATTGTCTTCCTCCTCCCATCTCCTCCTTCCCTCCCCTTTCTCCCACTATAATTATACTATTAACCCTTTGAATGCCAGAATGGTATCCAGTGCATTGCGTTGCAATGCACTGTATACCTTTCTGGCGCTCAAATGGTTAAAGTTGTTTTTAATAAGAAAAAATATGAACACGTTTTAGGTTAAAACACTATTTGAATCAATGGGAACTATTATTTATCCAGTGTGGTGAAGTTGGGTTACCACAGAATTTCACAACTTTCTTTAGTACATCAACCTCAGTGTGTTTTGAATGAATACTGAGCTTACAGAATTGTTTTGTCTTTCCTAACCAGGAGCAAGACCACAGGCCATGTAGGCTGACTCAAAACAAAGAGCTTCACAAACTGTCTGTTGGCAGCCTGAGTAGTCATTCTAGCATCCTTAATGTCATCAAGAAGTTCATATAATCCTTTGCCATTGGGTAAGCAACTTGCTTTGAAATGCGGCTGATGTACTAAGAAAAGTGATGAAATTATTTCACATACAAAAGCATACCATGAGGAATATTTATAAATTCTAAAAATTCCCTTGATGTAAATCAGGCATTTAACTCTTGAAATGATAGCGAAGTCTCCAACACAAGCAATAGTAGGAGACATTTTCAGCATTTTGTGCAGTTTGTTTACCTCAGAGTTGAACCACTTTCCACTAACACATCAGTCTCAGTGTATTTCACATCCCTCTGGAACTTAAAGGGTTAAATGTTTTACCTACGGAAAATTATATTTTTTACATCTGTGACATACACTAGAGGCATTATTCATCAAGCTAAAGAGGAGCGAACTGACTGCACTACACAGATACAATCACAAATTCCCCTTGATTATTTTAAGTATTTTTACCAAGAAGAATACATTGAGAACATCTCTCCTAATAACTATGTCCTGGATTCATTTTATCTACCTCAGGGGGGTGAAAGGTTGAGCTAACCATGTGGCTGGATTCTATTGCAGGTGCTAATTTTATCTCTGCTTTTATCTCCAGTTTTCCCCATAGACTTCAATAGGAAAATGTTTGATAAAACGGGTGTTAACATTTAGCACCTGCAATAGAATCTAGCCCCATGCCGGGAGTAGAACCTGCAACCTTGTGGTTTAAACTGATTCTAAATCTGGTACATTAACTAACTGAGTCATCTCATTAAACTTTAGAGTGCAAGAGAGGTATCCAACACATTACTTTGCAATGCATTTGCTACCCTTATTGCACTCAGGGGGCTAAAGGGTCTTTTAACCTCTAAATCCTATGGAAGTCTAACAATACATTGCATCATAATGCATTGGATAATTCTTTATCATTCAAGGGGATAAAAGCTCATTTACATTTTATTTCCCCTCTATGAATCAGTTGCTTTGCCCCAGAATGGCACCTCTTCAGCTTAATGAGTACATGTCCTAGATCCTATATACGACTGCAAAGATAACAAATCCTGGAACATATGTTTTTTAGAGGAGAAGGATGACTGAGTTTCATCTAAAGTCTTTACACCAATTCTCAGTCACAATTTACATTATGCTTACCCACAGTGTATACCTTTTTTACTAACTTTTCAGTTTTTCATTTAGTTGACCAACATTCTTGATTTTACTATTTATGATAATTATTTTCATTCAAAATATGTATGATTACTAGAGTACTCTATTCCAATCCTACTGGTCCCTAACCCCAAAATAAAGTGTCTTCTTAAAGGGATAGTAATGTCTATATTAAAGTTTAGCTCCGAGTATTCTAAATGTTTTTTATAACATGTATCACTATGTTTAATTACTTATAGTTCAGCAGTTCAAAAGATATTCAACCTGAAAGGATCCCCCTCCAGTCCTCTTCACTCTGCCTCTCTGTCTGCTATGTATGGAGAGTGGTGAGGGACAATCTTCAGTAAGCAAAAGGAAAATCCTGCCCTCCTTCATCAGGGGTGCAGGGTTTTCCTTATACTTACTGACTGAAGATTGTTCCTCGCTACATCCGTCCAGTCACACAACCAGATTCCACATCTAAGGGGAGGCGGCCAGAAGGGGTTGGAGGGGGATCCTTTCAGCTTCAATATCTTTTGAACTACAAATATGTAAGTAATTAAACATAGCGCTGCATGTTATAAAAACTATATAGAAGACTTAGAGCTGAAATTTAATATAGACATTACTATGCCTTTAGTGTAGTGAGGCTGATGTACAAAGAGGAACTGGCTCAATTCTGGCGCAAATCAACTATAGGATAGCCAATGCACTGGATACAGCTCTAGCATTCATGGAGTAAAAAGCCCCATTTAAATCCATTACAATTTTTGGGAAGTTGATTTGTCCTATATGATGTAGTTGGTTTGAACCAGAATTGCTCTAGTTCTTCTTAGTGCATCAGTATCATTGGATAGAATGGGGTAATTCCCCAGCACAGCTCATTTTATGTGGTGGAATGTTGGCTTCCTACTTATGCACCAGCACTTCAGGGTATATGCTACAGTGTCTGATCATTTTAGTGCACTAAAGCATAGGCACAGGGTTTTTAGCTAACAGCTAACTATAGAAAATAAGCTGTAGTGACAGATGTTTACCCCCCACACGCACACACACCGTGTCCTTAAAACCTACAGTTAATCTTGCAAACTCATTATAAACATTAGCTCAGATCACTTACACATCAAAAATAGTACTTACTCAAATAATAACAAATGTCCCTGATAGGCATGACGATCCCTGAGCTACAAGGCCATTAAATAAAATGAATATTTCCAGGGCAGTGTCATAGCTAGGATTTATTTTCAGTGGACCTGATATTCACATGAGTGGCCACAAGGAATTCCCAGGTTTTAATTTTTAGCATATTCATTCAATAAAATAATTGTACAGACAGCTGGGTGGATGGGCCTAGGTCCAAATTAGATGGACCACTGCCAAGCCAACTCCATCAGTGGCAACGCTGCTGCAGGGTTCCATACAATGAAGATAGACCAGCAATGTATATGTGGATTTTAGGTTAAATATGTACAAGGAGTACCCCAACTTCATTTCGAAAGGCAGATAGTGCTGATGTCAAGGATAAACCTAATCCTGTATATTTTACAAACAGAATCACTAAGCAAATCATTAGGAAACGAAAAAAGAGTGGAGGCATTCTGGGGCAAACTATTTGCACTATAGGGGAGAACTAAACATTCTCATAGATTTTTAACCGCTTGAATTTTAACCCCTTGAATGCTAGAGACTGTTCTAGAATTAAAGTGATTAAAATTCAAACTGGGAATTTTTGGGAAATATTTAGATCCTGTCTATAGTGCAAGTGGTTTGTCCCAAAACTTGTCCACTTTTCTTTTGAAAATATGGCCAAATTTGTCTCTTTAACCCTTTGAGTGACAGATGGGAATGCAACGCATTGCTCTGCAATGCGTTACGTGCCCCTCTAACACTCAAAGGGTTAAATATAAATATAAATGTAAGCCACTGGACGTCTCTTTTACAACCAAGGTCATAATAACTGGACTGCTATTAGCCATTTCTTAACCCCTTGGATGCTAGAAATGTCTACAATGCATTGCTTCATAGATTAAAGTAAACCAATGCACTGGAGAGCTCTCTAGCATTCAAGGATTTAAAAATACCATTTACATCACTGGGAATTCATTTTTCCCTACGGTGCGGTTGGTGTGCTCCAGAACTGTACCTCTTTAGCTTACTGAAAATGGTGCCATATAGGAAAGGAATGGTAATGTTTTTAAATTACAATTGTTATATGGCTTTTCTTGTAAGGTAAATGAGGATTCTTATAATGTTAGGAGATTTTTAATTCAAAAATTTTAATAATTCAAACTTGTTCTTTTTGTTATCGAACTTTTAGCAGTAGTGCCATAAGGTATTTTTTAAATTATTGAACTCTATGTGGGAGAGACAGAGACATAGATTATGACTCTCCATGGAAAATGATGTGACCAGCACCATCTGGAGAAAAGCATAGACAATTTCAGTTTAATTTAAAAAAGTCTGAGCAGTAATAACTTTTGAATAAAAGAATCTCCTGACAGTGGGAGTACCCTAAAGTTCTATGGGATATATGTTTAAAATATAACACTACTGTGCCTTTAAGGCAATGCTCCTTTAAAGCAAACACCACTGAATTGAAGAATCACCAAAAACCATAGTTCCTTTCAACACATCTTCTTCCCTCAATTATGAACCTCCCCACAAACACCCATTGCATTATGTCAGAAGTAGAAAATTGTTGGACCTTCAGCTCTTGTGAATTACAGTTTCCATCACCGGCTATGCCTGCACTATGTAGTACATGTTGAGGCTGACAATAAAACCTGGAGCAATTCTTGAGCAAACCAACTGCATCATTGGGAAGACACATAAAAGTTCACAAATTCCCATGTGTTCTTTAACAACTTGAATGCTAGAGAGGTCTCCAAAGCATTTTGAAGCAAGGCTTTGGAGATCATCTGTAGCATTTAAGAGGATATGAGCCACATTTAAATCAATTGGAGGTTTGGAGATTTGTATTTGAAACCTAAGGTGCAGTTTGGTTGTTCCAGAATTTTTGTTCTTTGTCTTTACATATATGGACCTATGTCATATGCTGAGGAAATTCTACAACTTGGGTGGGATTCCAACGTGTCACTGGTTTTATCTCAGGTTCTGATCAAAGTTGATGGGAGAATTTGTAAATAAAACCAATTATCAAAGTTTTTACCTGCAATAGAGCCCAAGTAAAGATAATCTAAACACTACTGTAAATTTTTCTTCTGAAACATTATAATGCAAGACCAAAAACATGTCTTGTGATAGCTGTTTTTGTTCTATGTTCCATAAAAAAGAGGTTGATTTACATTTCGATTTCATTCACAGTGTGTTCATCTCCAGAGCAGCCATCTCTTCCTGTTCTTCTTTCCCACAACCAATTAGTTTTGTCTCCCTCATCGCCCCAGACATGCTGCTTTTTTCTCTTTGTAGCCCGCTCTCCTCCTTTCCATCTCATCCACTCTCTCCCCTTCCTTTCATGTCCTTGGCCTGCTCCTCTCCCTTCCATATTCTTGGATCACTCCCTTCCATGCCTTTTCTCTGCTTCCCACAATGTCCTTGACTTACTCCCCTCCATGTTTTTGAGCCGCTCTCCTCCCTTCCATGTCCTTGGGCCTGGTTCCTCCAATAGATAACCTAGCATATGTCCCTCCCTTCCTTTTCTTTACACACTTCTCTTGCTTTTCTTTTCTACTCCTCATGGTCCACCTATTGGCTTCTACTGGTTTCCACCCTATGCTGTGCAGTGGTCATTTCTCCATATTCCCATGTATGTCCCTCATCCTGTCTCCTCTTTCCTCTGTGATACATTCTAAATCAATTAAGATGGATTTAAAATTGTTTTTAGATCCTTCTGAGTGATCCATGACATTAATTGTAGCCATTTCACTCATCTCTAGACCCCAGTCTGAAGTTATACATGGCCACAGTGAAGAATGAAAAAGAACAAAAGTAGTTTTATCAATTCTGACTGAACAAAGATGTTGTTGCAAAAATGAGAGTTGAGATAAAATTCATTGCTTTTCATTCATCATCTTACTGAAGACACTTCTGGACTAATTTGCATTGTTTGAGGCAAATATTTATTTCTGCAATATTTGCATAACAGTTGATGAAAAGACTTTTGGCTCTGAAGTCTTTTGAGATAGATCTTTGGGAGAAAAGTTGAATTAAACTGGAAAAAAGCAATGACATATTAGAATCAGAAAATTTCATTAGCTATTTAATCATATGAACTGCTGAGCATTGGAACATCAAATATCTCTTGCCACCTATAATAATCTTAGTTACCAATCTATATTAGGAAATATTTAATGACCTGACAATTTTAAAATCTGAATCTCTACAAACTTCCTTTTTCTCTCCCTCAGTCAGAAAAAAAAGCTAGATAAGAGCATATACAGGCTGAAAGTTAAGGAGCAATTATTTCAACTGCAGATAAGTTACTACAGTGGTGTTTCAGAGTCTAAACAATAAGTCCTCCTGACATTCTGGACCCTGTCTGCAGTGTAATAAGTTTATAGATTATGTATTTCTTGATTTTGTATCCAAGTCAACTAAGGATATGTTTGATGCATTATGGTTAGTAAATAGAACCTCTTAAAGTGTATCTGTGGCTATTAACTTTTAGTATAAATAAATGTATCTGTTTAACTACCTCTACCTTTTGATTTTTGTTTTTCAATCAGTGGAATGGTTTTAGAGATTTTTATTTTAGTAGTTAGGAACTCTTGAACCTCAACAGAGCCAAGTTCTTGGACCTCTGTGGCACGGCCTGCATAATTACCTGTCCTGAAAATACATCCTTCCTCCATTTGTCTCCTTCTGAGTCTGCCAGAACATATCAACAACTACTAAAGGGATGGTATTAATTTAATTGTGAGGAATAATCATGCAAACTCTGTCATTGTTGATGCTCCCACTGAGGTGCGGATTTGGAAAGCTAACACTTTCTCTTTACTTGAAAAAAATGTAGAGGAAAAAAATGTATAAATAATACAAGCATTATTATGCTTTATTTCAAGAGTTTGCTTGAGATGAATTGCATGGGATTGAGATTGCCTCAACAATGCAATTTAGTAAAATACACTGCTCATAAAAATAAAGGGAACACTAAGATTACATATCCCACTGCTCCAAAAAATAAAGGGAACACTAAGATTACACATCCTAGATCTGAATGAATGAACTGACAACAAAATCACACAAAAATTCTCAATGGAAATCAAATATATCAACCCATGGAGGTCTGGATATGGAGTCACACTCAAAATCAAAATGGAAAACCACACTACAGGATGATCTTTGATGTAATGTCCTTAAAACAAGTCAAAATGAGGCTCAGTAGTGTGTGTGGCCTCCAAGTGCCCGTATGACCTCCTACAACGCCTGGGCATGCTCCTGATGAGGTTGCAGATGGTCTCCTGAGGGATGTCCTCCCAGACCTGGACTAAAGCATCCGCCAACTCCTGGACAGTCTGTGGTGCAACGTGGCGTTGGTGGATGGAGCGAGACATGATGTCCCAGATGTGCTCAGTCGGATTCAGGTCTGGGGAACGGGCGGGCCAGTCCATAGCATCAATGCCTTCCTCTTGCAGGAATTGCTGACACACTCCAGCCACATGAGGTCTAGCATTGTCTTGCATTAGGAGGAACCCAAGGCCAACCGCACCAGCATATGGTCTCACAAGGGGTCTGAGGATCTCATCTCGGTACCTAATGGCAGTCAGGCTACCTCTGGCAAGCACATGGAGGGCTGTGCGGCCCCCCAAAGAAATGCCACCCCATACCATTACTGACTCACCGCCAAACCAGTCATGCTGGAGGATGTTGCAGGCAGCAGAATGTTCTCCACGGCGTCTCCAGACTCTGCCACATCTGTCACATGTGCTCAGTGTGAACCTGCTTTCATCTGTGAAGAGCACAGGGCACCAGTGGAGTATTTGCCAGTCTTGGTGTTCTCTGGCAAATGCCAAACGTACTGCACAGTGTTGGGATGTAAGCACAACCCCCACCTGTGGACGTCGGGCCCTCATACCACCCTCATGGAGTCTGTTTCTGACCGTTTGAGTGGACACATGCACATTTGTGGCCTGTTGGAGGTCATTTTGCAGGGCTCTGGCAGTGCTCCTCCTGCTCCTCCTTGCACAAAGGCGGAGATAGCGGTCCTGCTGCTGGGTTGTTGCCCTCCTACGGCCTCCTCCACGTCTCCTGATGCACTGGCCTGTCTCCTGGTAGCGCCTCCATGCTCTGGACACTACGCTGACAGACATAGCAAACCTTCTTGCCACAGCTCGCATTGATGTTCCATCCTGGATGAGCTGCACTACCTGAGCCACTTGTGTGGGTTGTAGACTCCGTCTCATGCTACCACTAGAGTGAAAGCACCGCCAGCATTCAAAAGTGACCAAAACATCAGCCAGGAAGCATAGGAACTGAGAAGTGGTCTGTGGTCACCACCTGCAGAACCACTCCTTTATTGGGGGTGTCTTGCTAATTGCCTATAATTTCCACCTGTTGTCTGTTCCATTTGCACAACAGCATGTGGAACTGATTGTCAGTCAGTGTTGCTTCCTGAGTGGACAGTGTGATTTCACAGAAGTGTGATTGACTTCGAGTTACATTGTGTTGTTTAAGTGTTCCCTTTATTTTTTGGAGCAGTTTATATGCTGTACAACAAAATAGCAATTATGTTATATTCCATGCCACTTTTCATCATTCTCCCTTTATAAACCATGCCACTACAAAGCCACACAGCATTATCTGTCTTGCCATTGCATAGCTTCTTGTCATGTGTCCAATTAGATTCTCACTGTTTTCTGCTTGACTAGATATTCATTGCACTCTATGCAACAATATAGTAAGAATTTCACTATGGTTACTAAATAGAATGATATTTTCAAATGTTCTAGTTTTTTTTATTACCAGAAAAATTTACAATGATATTTGCTACATTAACATAAATATTGCACACAGTTTTCTAGATGGAATGTTTGTTTTTTGTTTTTATTTTTTGAAAATTAAGTTTCATAACTTTGACAAAATTGGACAAAACACACTAACTGAAAAAGTGCACTTAAAATCATAAAAAGTAATCATCAAAATGCAAAAAGTGCATGCTGTTTTTCTCATTTTTTTCTAAACCAATTTTTTCTCTTTTTTTTTGTAAATTAATTACATTTATTACACAGAGAGTAATTAAACTCAAGTCAAGGGGCAACAAGGGTGCAATCACAAAATATATTGTGATACAATAAAACTTTTAGTGCCTAACAAATTGTTTGTAAGGGTAATTAAAGAAGGGGCTTTTCACTGTTAAGATGTCTTGAAAAGGTAGCATATTTCTACTGAAATGTTGATAAAGCAATAAATTATAACCTATTTCTTCACATCATTTCTACATCACGTACAGATATATGATAGATAGATAGATAGATAGATTCACAGAGAGAGAGAGAGAGAGACCTGCTAAAAATATATTTTCCTAGTCAAATGTATTCATAAACGGTTGTTAGAACATGCTAATTTTACTACTGGGGATATCAATGGGTAATATTTATAACATGTGAACGAAATACAAACCACCGATAAACCACACCCCTTAGTGACTTGTTAGCTCAAACCTGGGATTCAGTCAGCTGAGCTTATTATTCTTGGGCTGTATTAAAATATAACCAGCATGTTCTACATCACTGTTCAGTACAACTTGCCAAAATTACATAGACTTAATTGCAACATCCATATACAAACACAGACATTGTGGAGAGTAACCTGCTCATGAGGGGTAAAGAATCTAATTGAAATAGGAGAACAAGCAAAAGACAAGGTGTGGGTTATGTGTAGGTGGAAGTGCTAGAAAGTCGAACAATTACATCCTTACACTTGGGGGGAAAGTAGGTGATGTTGGACTAATTATACAGTGGAACTTCACTGGGTATGTACAGAGGAATTAGAAAAGGTCATCTATGGAGCACTCCACATGGAAAGAGTTTTTAGTTTCATGTTTGTGCCAAATGCATAGGCGGTATCAGATGAGACAGGGTGATGTTGGGAGGTTGGTGATGATCTTCTTGAAATCAAATGTAAAAGCATACTAAGATCTCATAATAATAATACAATCCCATGTAATGTAATCTGAGCAGAAAATTCTCTCTGAATCAATTCCATGTGGATTTGTTCTCCAGAATGAATATTTGCTTTATACTGCATATCGTGTCCGCTGGGGGCAAACCTTAATAGTTTGGCAGGAATCCAGGACCACAAACGTTTCCTACTGAAAACATTTTATGAAGCCTTCAGTGGGAAGAGCCTGCAGTACTGGAGTGTTGCAACAAGTAATCATGTCCATATGATATCTATTATTAATTAAAGACTCATTTTAGGGAACAAATCTACAAAGATTTTATTCATAATGGACATTAAGATTTTCTGCCCAGATTAAGGTAAGTGAGGGATTATTATTAGGCGGTGGTCATGTTCCTTTAACCATTTGCGTACCAATGCTTTGCATACACTTCTGGCACACAAAGGGTTAAATTGAAGTTGGACACATTCCAGGATTTGTGTAGCTACTCATTAACTTCTGACTTTTTTGGGGCCCGAATTACAATGCAGTCCGACAACCCTGAAATCTGAGTGCATCCTCTATTCTCCCCCACTTGCCCACTGGGGGCAGCAGAGTGGATCCACTATGACTTCAGCGCTATGAACAACATTGCTCCCTTAACCCTTTCAGTGCCATAAGGATGTGCATTGCATACTCCTGTGGCAATGAAATTGTTCCAAACTCAACGAAACAGCTGAGACGGCTACCCGCCAATCAGCTAACACAGAAAAAAGAGAATGACTGTTGGTGAACAGAGAATAAAACAAGGGAGATAATAATATAATAAACTGAACCTTACCTTACACCATGGATTCTGCTTTGGGATGCCTGTCAGCTCCAATGTTAGAGGACTGTAATAGGTAAGAATTAGCTCTGGCCTTTGAAGATGCAGTAAATGGGCTTTAAGCCTGTCAGTGGTAAATTATAGGGTGGCAATTGTATGTACTTACTGTTCTGAATAGCACAGATATATATCAAGGTGTCTCATGAAGCACATTTATATCCTGCTCTGTACAATGGCTGCTATCAGCTCATTAACTCATCAGCACAACAGCACATGATCATCCATCTCATAATACAGGCTCACTGGCCACTGGTAACCAAACATCAGGAACAATAATCTCCACTCTGCCAGTCTCCTCCTTACACTGGTGTTCACCCACTCACTGCCACCTTAGTCATCCATGGAGATATAGTGGAAGGTGGCAGGAGTTTGAGGGTCTAACTTTCCAGTCTGACATTTTCTGTCAACCACTGAAAGGCTTAAACCACATTTACTGCATCTTCAGAGACCAGATTTAATTATTTCCCGCTATAATCATCTAACCTTGGAGATGCTAGGCAACAAAAAAACAAATGCATGGTGTAATCTAAGGTCCAGTTTACTATTTTATTATTTTCCATGTTATTATTTTGTGCTCACCATTAGTCATTCTCTTTTACCTGAATCAGCAGATCTGTGGATAGCAGGCACAGCTGGTTCAGTGAGGAGGAGGGCAGAGAAGGTCTGATATTTACCTTCTCTGCCATTTTGTCAGTTTGGAAAAATTTCAGTGCCACATGGGTATACAATGCACATCCCTATAGCACTGAAAGGGATAAGGGAGGACAGCTGCTGTCTCTGCACTTTAGCAAAGACAGAAACTTTCCTATGGCTCCATATGAAACTATAGGGAAATATCAAATTTTGGCGATGATGGGACAGTGAACTCCAACAGCAGTGTCACGGTTTTATTGAACACTCAGACAATTGGATAGGATAAAATAGAAAAGCTTTATTAGGCAAAATAAAGTGCAACAAGGCCCCTCACGGGTCCAAACTCTACAAACAGCAGTAAGAAAGTTTGACACAGAACAGGGCATACAATAGCAATACAATAGTGAGGCTCTACCGGCCTTACTGAATACCGGGTAAGGCAGCCTAATATCTAATGCAATAAGGAACTGAAGAGGCTCTACCGGCTTTACCGAATACCGGGTAAGGCAGCCTGATATCTGGAGCAACAAGGAACTGAGGAGGCTCTACCGGCCTTACCGAATGCCGGGTAAGGCAGCCTGATATCTGGTGCAACAAGGAACTGAGGAGGCTCTACCGGCCTTACCGAATACTGGGTAAGGCAGCCTGATATCTGGTGCAACAAGGAACTGAGGAGGCTCTAACGGCACACAGTCTGAGTGAGAGAAATGAGCTGATAATGTAACCGCTAGTGACCTGACAACACAGACTGGCAGAACGTAACGGAGGCCACAGAGAGTCACAGGCTGAGATAGTAATGAGCTGGTAATGGTAACCGCTAGACCGAACTGCACAGACTGAGTGTACATAACGGAGGCCACAGGGAATCACAGGCTGCATGTAGGTAATGAACTGACAATGGTAGCCGCTTAGTGACCGGATAGCACTGACTGAGCGTACGTAATGGAGGCCACAGGGAATCACAGGCACCGTGTAGGTAATGAACTGGCAACTGTAACCGCTTAGTGACAGAATAGCACTGACTAGGTGTACTTAGCGGAGGCCACAGATAGTCACAAGCTGAGCATATAGTGGGTAGGCAACAGTAACTGCTAGTGACTGGATAGTACACACTGGGTGTACGTACGGAGGCCACACTGATACACAGGCAGGGAGTAGGACTACCGGAGGCAACAAATTGGAGAGGACTGACAATAATAGCGAGGGCAACACAAATAGCGTAAGTCAGTCAATGCCTGGATCAGTGTCAGAGAGCAGAAGTCAGCCACAGCCTGGATTGGTACACAAAGAGCGGTAGTCAGCCAAAGCCTGGATTGATACACAGAGAGTGGTAGTCAGCCAAAGCCTGGGTCGGTACACAGAGAGCGGTAGTCAGCAAAAGCCTGGATCGGTACACAGAGAGCGGAGTCAGCCAAAGCCTGGGTCGGTACACAGAGAGCGGTAGTCAGCCAAAGCCTGAATCGATACACAGGAGCAGAACAGGAGCAAGGTCAGATGGAAACTGGATCAACACGGAACAGGAGCACAGAATAACGTAAGGTCAGGAACACCACGAAAGGGCAGAGGCCTAGTAACAGAAGGGCTTTTATAAAGGCTAGCCCTGGGAGGGGCTAGCCAGCTAGCACCAATAAGACACAGCCAAACACAATCCCGGAAGTAAGAAAGTCGCACATAGAATCACGGGCACCGTGATACAGAGGCTGCTATCGGAGCTTAGTGCATGTGATGAACAGCCACATTAACATATAAACATAACCACATGAATACAACAATGGCTTATTCACCTGCACTTACATATGAAAATGAGCCATTGTTGGTTTGGTGATGGATTGATGGGGATATGATGGACACGACATGTCTTTGCATACTAGTGATGTGCCTTTGACACAGATCTCACACAGCACTGCCAACCTAAGCCATTATCGAGCCTTAGTGTATCTCCTCCAACCCCCACTGGTTTATCTAACAAATTACCATTGAATTGTATGGAGAAATACATATCAACTGCAATACAATCCAGCCCTTTGTGAGTTAAGACATTCTTACTAACATTTACATTTTTAATTAATGTGAAACTTATTGTAATGAAAGCTTTTGTCATTGCACACACAAATAGGGCAAACATGCAACCTATATTATGCTATGTATAGAATCATTAGTCACTGCTGGCTACTATACTATACATCTGATGTTCTGCAAAGAGAATAAGTAGGTGCTATTACTGGAAAGAAGAGCATGTGGGATGCTAATGTCAGTTCATGAAGTAGGTAGATCTGTAGCAGGTGGGAGCACACATGTTCTTCTGACATTGGCTTGTAAAGAATATCTGTGATTTAACAGAAAGTATACAATAGTTGTTATATTGACCTTTTATTCAATACATTTAACCCCGTGGCTGTTAGATACATTTCCACTACTTTGCTTTTCCGATGTACTGGAGCTGTCTATAGCAGCCAAGTAATATTGAGAATTCTAAAGAACGTGTATATTACACTGTGTCAGTCAATAATAATACTAGCATTAAATTTGGACTTAGCCTGTCAATATTAAGATTTTACATATTTTATAAGGAGTGGTATATATTTTTAATGAATTAACCCATTGGACTCACCACAATACCCAGAACCTTAGCCTGGCTGTCTAATTCAGTTTGCATGCATACTCACACTTACTCATTGACTTACCTCATATATTTCTAATGTGGCCTGAAATTTGCTTTTCTCAACCTTTTATAACAGTACCACAGTAGGTATGATTTGTATTGCAGGCAAGCAGTTATGTTACAGATTGTCAATCTTTGGACCTCTTGCTGTTGAAGACGACAGCTCCATTTGATTCCCAACCAGCCAATCCATCTCCAAAAGGTGGAGGTCCAAAGAATAACTATACTTGCCTTATGCATACGTGATTTGATTTGGCATAATTAACTGTACCATATTAAACTTGCAAATTTAATACAAATGCTTCATTGTTACTGCATGTTTCTTGTGTGATCTTCACGTAACATTTAATTTGAGCCATTGTACTGTGTGCTTAATCTACAGTGTGTGCCCCTGGGACTTTATCAGCTGCAAAGTAACCACGTGAAGACATGTGAAAAACGTGAATGTGGCTCTGACTCCAAACACAGTGTGCTGACTTTGTTCTGTTAAAATCTACTCAGCTCATACAACCTAGTAGGACATGTACTTTGCACAAGATATAATCTCTACTATTACAAACATTTTTAATTGCAACTTTGCTATCTTTTTATATTGACTATGACAGACCCAGATACCCTACATAAGTGAAACAATATTTTCAATGCAGAATTGATATGGTTCTCTGAGCCCAATTTTTGCAAATAATTAAATTATTATCCACCCTAAAGATTGGTTACCCGTGCAGACACAGCTGGACAAGGGAGAAAAGTATATACCTGGAACACACATCTAAAGGGATAGTAATGTTTCATAATAAAAGCAGCTCTAATTAATCATCATAGTATTTGGACTTTGGAGAGTGTTATTTCAATTCTGTCAGAGTGGTAGTTCAAGAGTTATTCAATGACAAAGTATCCCCCTCCGGCCCCTTTTACTGATGTAACACTTTTCAGCCAGAGCAGAAGGGAGGTGCCCAGGTAGACTGCAGAGAGGGACAATCTTCAATTAAGATAAGGGAAAAACCTGAAAAGCTTGTCAAGGTGGGCAGGGCTTTCATTGTTTTCATTGTAAGAAAATTGTCCCCTACTGTTATCTGTCTGGTCTTACAACCAGATTACCCATCTGAAAAGAGATGGCTTACACTAGGTAAAAGGGGCGGGAGGGGAAACTTTGCTTGTGAATATCTCTTAAACCATAAAGGTTTGAGAGACAAGACTTAAATCATTCTTCATATTTTTTTAATGCCTACAAAATAAAATAAAGTTAAAAACGAAGTATTACTATCCCTTTAAATACAAAACTGAGGAAATCCAGGTGCAATCATACAGCACCCTAGGGAGCAAATGCAATTTCCCATAAATTGAAATGGAGCTTTTTACAACTTGATCACAAGGGAGGGTGCCAGTGAATTGTTGGATATTCCACCTAAATTGCTTCACTTTTCTAGGTAGTGATTATTATCTAAACTATTATGGATTGTTCACATCAATGACTTTGCCACGGCAACACTGTCATCATGCGCAATCAGTCAAAAAGTGGACCACATGATGCTGTTAACATGAGGCTGTCACATATGCAGTTTGCTGCAACTTCACAACAGCTATTGATGGTTGCCAGGGGTTGAAGCAGTGAAGGACTGAACGGCAGACTATGTTGCCACCATGTTAGCCATTCACATGGGTAATTGTATCAATGAGGTGCTCTTTGCAATGATCCAGTCACTAACTCATTCATATGGGTGTCAGCCAATCAAGCAGCTGATACCCATGTGGATTTGCCTTCCCCACTATGTTCAGATCACGGGAGCAATGCTGTACACAGGACACAGTCATTAACAAAATGATGACAGTGTTGCTGTATTTATATTACCCGTGTGAATAAGATCCAAATATGTTGATAAATGAAAGCCTAGATTTAGATATCGATGCTCATGTTTCAATCTCTTTTGCTCACATTCATCATTTACCATTACAAAGTGCTTCCTGTGTAAACATATATGAAAAACAAAGGAAAATATAATGAGGGCAGCAATAGAGTACCTGTGGAGCAAAATAGCAACATCTTATGTACCAAACACAAGGCCTCATTGAATCAACTGGATGTTTTCTTATTTGTTTTTTAATACATGAGGTGCAAATGTTTTGCTCTAGCTTTGCTTGATACTACACCACCAAATTATTATTGCAAACTACTTCGCCTTTACAGTATACTTACTTAAAATAAAAGGGATAAAGGGAGATTACCGATCAAGTCATTATACATTTTCTTCGAAATAAGACCTAATTAAAAATGAACTATAAGCTGTTAATATGCATTGTCAGAGGATATAATTAATAATTATTATTGTATAAACTTAGTTAACTGCTACTGTTTTGTAGGGGATATTCACTAAGCAGTGATAAAGAGGTGATAAGGTGGAGATGAATTCTCCAGTTTATCACTTCTCCAAATATCATGCTATTCTATGGAGCCTTGCACTAAGACTTCTTCAGCTTTAGAGATCTTAGTGAATAGGATATTTAGAATAACATAGGAATTGGAGAAGTGATGAACTGGAGAAGTCACCTCCACTTTATCACTACTTTATGACCTCTTTATAACCGCTTAGTGAATCACCCCCTTGTGTTTGGAAAAGGAAACCTCAATATCAGTAAATAGTGTCAAATAACGTATTTAATATTGGGTGCTTCTCTTAGGGTGCTCAATCACTTTTCCAACAGAGGAGAATAAGTAGCCATCTTGGTCACATTGGTCTATGCTCTGCAGAGCTTACAATCTACTTTTTGATGATAAGCTAAAGAGGTTCAGTTTTGGAGCAAATCACTGCACCATCTGGGATAAATAAACATTTCTAAACTTCTCATTGATGTAAATTGGACTTTTAACCCCTTGTATGCTAGAGATGTATCCAAAGAATGTGAAAGCATTGGAGACCTGTCTAGTATTCAAGGGTTGGAAATATCCAATGTAAATGAATCTACATTTTTTTTATCAACTACGTTGCAGTTGGTTTGCTCCAAAATTGAACCTCTTCCCAAGTAACAGTTCATGGGCCTTATTCACAAAGTAAGCGAGTAGAAATTCTGGGGCAAACCAACTGTGCCGTAGAGAACAAACAAAATGATTTTTTTTATTTTAAATTGGACATTTAACCCCTTGAAGGAAGCAATGCATTGGATATCTCCCTAGCATTCAAGGGGGTTAAAAGCTCCATTAAAATAAATGGACATTTTGACAAATTGTATGTGTCCCCTATGGTGTAGCTGGACTGCTCCAGAATTGCTTCTTGTTTCTTTTGTGAAAAAGACCCTAGGTATCTGTTACTGTTTCAATATCAGAGCTCTTAACACTTTGAGTGCGAAGGGGTACGCAACACATTGCATACATGTTTTTTGCATACATGTCTGAATGAGCCACAGAATGGCATTTACTAACAATGTGAAAAATCAGGACTTACAAGATAAACTGGATCATTCCAAATAATATCCAGTTAAATGCAAGCTTCACATGAAATAAGCAACAGGGTGTTTCAGTTGTATTTAGTGAAGCATAGCCCTGTCTACTAACAGCTGCAATATTAATCATAATACATGAAATTGTCCTTAAAACTACCATGACTACAGTAGTCTACTGGGTAAAATAAGACCCATTTCTGATAATTAGTTTGCTAGACGATTTATGATTAGTACCATAATTTGCTTCATATTAAGTAACCTAGTAAATATAATTCAGTCCATTTCACAAGACAATATTGAATCTTAACTCACTGAATGCTATAGAAATCTTAAAACCTTAAAAAATGCCATGGGGACTTTCAGCTATTCAAAGTGTTAAAGATCAATACAGGCCACTTAGATGCAATGTTGCTATGGCTGTGGCTCAGCACTGAAATAAAACTCATTAATAGCTCAAGTTACCTCTAAAAATCAGCAGGAATTCACATATTGCAATGCATAGCTTAAACAATTAAAGTAGCATAATATGTCACCATAAGAAAAATGGCATTCGAGATGTTTGCAATCCATAAGAAATTACAGTATGAAATTTAAGGTGGTCTGTTAAACAGGTTAACAACAGCCAAACGGTATTATTGCTTATTCAAACTTGTATAAAAAAATCAAAATATGCAATTATCTAGTGCACTGAAGCAGAAATGTGTTAACCTGTTGACGCATCTCATTCCTCAGTGTAACCATTTATGATGCGTATTAACCATGGTGCCCCATACAATATTTAAGTGGACAGATGATAGTTGTAATCTCTGAGCGTATCCAAAGCTATCCTAACACAATATTAAAGCAGTCAGCTGGTTGCGTTGCATTGCGTTAGACAACCCTCTCAAAGTTTGAAACACTTACAGCATGAGGTCATTTTAGTATCTGATTTATTAACTCGTGAGTGTTATTTCTATTAATTCTAAATTCCTTCGCACCAGCAGGCTGCAATCCAGCCATGTACTACGGTCACTACTAATAGGGCTACTCTATTCCCACTATAGCTGCCGCAGTTTCAGCACCCTGGACAGCTGCTATCTATTCAGCACCCTGGACAGCTGATTTCTATCCAGCACCCTGGACAGCATTTAGCGTTACTGATGCATGTCTGCGTATATAGGATTGACCTACGGGTTTGCAACCTTTGGCACTCCAGCTCTTGCGGATGATGGGAGATGTAGTCCCCAGCAACTGGAGTGCCAAAGGTTGGTTACCCCTGGGTTGACCCTCAGTGCCAGTGGGACGTTCGGTGCATTGCTTCACAATGCGTTGGACACCAAGGGTTAAATCGTTGCTGAAGCAGAATCTGCCTTACCGTGAGCTGCTGAGATAACTGTCCAGATCGTTTGGTGGACCCTTGTCTTGAACTTATCCTCTTCCAGGACTCAGAAAACCTTCCTCGACTGGCACTTCTTTTCCTCCCTGCTTCTCCAGCTTCTTCTCTAGTTGAACAACCTCTATCCAGATCGCCAGGTCTCCTCCACTTCTTCACCATATTAACAATAGTTCGTTGCTCTTTCTGCAATATGTAAATATAGTATTTCCGTGTGTTCGGGGCGCAGCTGGCTTGTTGCTCTACCTGATGCACGTTAGTAACTTGCTACACACTCCTCCCAAGGTGTGCTGTGCAATTCTCTCTGGGGAACTGGGAACTAAGGGGTGTCACCACCAAGAGACACAGAGACTGTTTAAACCCGCCCTGTCTGTACCTATCAAGGATCAGGGATGCTGAGGAGAGAGAATACTGCACAGGTAGACACCTTTTGTAACAGGTGGGCACCACAAAGAGAAGATACTCATAAAGTAACAGAGGAGGTTAACAGTTAATCAGAAATAAAGTATGGAGAGGCAAAGGTTATCCAAACACAAGGTAATAAATAATTGAGGTAAGTCTAGGACATGGAATGGAAATGATGACCAAGCAGACAGAATGAAATAGAGAGAATACAAGCAACAGGGAGACAGTTAATGAGACAGACCCAGGGATGGAAAATAAAGAAGACAAGATTTCTATCGTAGAGTAATAGACAGACGCACACAAGAGTAAGAGTTCCTTATAGCATGGACGACAGAGGCAGAAATAGATATCGTGTGGGAAAACTGATAAAATATGATCCAAAATAAACAAATAAATAACTTAACTGGGGACAGAAAGAATCAATGAAGCAGCTAAAGTCACATACAGGGAGTCTGGGAGTCACACAAATAGAATCACAGAGGGGGAGACACGCTGCTCTTTTTGTGCTAGATGTCCCTTGGCAGGCATATACTTCACTATCAGGATTTTGGAATGATGCTTGTTTACCCCCTCTCTCCATCTTACATTCCTTGGTAACCAACTCCCCTTAAGGAGCAGATAATTATGTGCTAGTTGTGTTCTGTAGCTTTTTTCTCCCTTTTATTGCCGTTGCAGGCACATTTCTGAACCCACAATGAAAACAAGATAGAGAAAACAGTTTGCCTTAGAGATGAAAGGAGGAGGTGCAGAAACAAGCGAGGGTCGGGTGGGGGGAGCGATCCGAGCGAGAGCTGCTGTCAGCTGGACTAGGGACAGACAATCATAGGGAGACCTGCCTGACCAAGCTGCACAGTGTGTGACTGGATTAAAGAAACAGCTCACAAAGGTGACACACATCAATACCAAGACTAACAACGAGGAGCACTGGAAACCACAAAAGTTGAAGCAGAGATGTCAACATGTAGCTCTTCAGCTACCCATGAGCTTTAATTACCATCATCTATTAGCAGACCGATGATTATGGGAGTTGTAGTAAATCAAACACAGAAGAGATTCAGGTGTCCTGGCCCAAATGCATGAACTCATTTAACCCTGTGAGTGTCAGATGGGAGTGCAACGTATTGCAAAGTATTGCTCACCCTCTGCCACTCAGCTGGTTTAATAGTTATTTGCACCTGTGCTTTTTCTACATCTTTATTCCTTTCTCATCTCTTAACATATTGTTTACTTAATTGGTTATTTTACTCTATCAGAGACTTGTACTCAGGGCCGGCCCAAGACATTGTGCTGCCTGGGTCCAAGGATGAAATGCTGCCCCACCCTCTGCACACCAAAACCACGCCCACCAAAACACACCACATCCTTCATTATATTAACCCCTCTCCTGCCCCGAAAACCACATAGAACTGTATTGCTGTTTTTTTACACCCCTTGTACCTTTCTCCCCCTTGCCTTTTTAGGCCCCTTGTGCTTCTTTTTTTCCCCTCTTTTCACTCCTTGTGCCTCTTTTTCACCCCTTGTGCCTCTCTTTTCCCCTCTTTCAATCCCTTGTGCCTCTTTTTCACCCCTTGTGCCTCTTTTTGCCTCTTTTAACCTTTTGTGCCTCTTTTTCACCCCTTGTGCCTCTTTCTCCACTCTTGCTCCCTCTCTTCTCTGCTTGTCTGGCTCTTCTCCTGCTTTTTACTCAGTCTCCCCACTTCCCGCACTGATGACAGCCGGGACTGTGTCACATGCGGAGACGCAGTGTGGTGCATGCTGGGATTTTCTTCATCAGTCTGGGTGCCAGTTTTAAACTTGCACTGGCCTCCGAACAGAGGAGGAAAACCCCGGCATGCTCCACATGGCTTCTCCGCATGTGACACGGTCCCAGCTGTCATCAGTGTGGGCAGTGGGGAGATGCTGCGAGTAAAATAACATACCTTGGGGCGGCAAGTTGCTGCCCGTGTCAGAGTGCCGCCTGGGTCCATGGCCCCACTGGGACCCATGTAAGGGCCTGCCCTGCTTGTACGAATTTGGAATCCTCCTATATAATAATTAGCTAGGATGTTTGTCAGAAGCCATCATGCGCAATAGAGACTGCCCGCGTTCGGGCAGTCTCTACTTCTCATGAAGCAGCCGCTTAACTCTTTGAGTGCCAGAGGGACCTTGGCCCGTGTACATGGGTTTTTACACTAATTAATAATAAAAAGAAAGAACATCTCCTACATAGCTTTATTGCATGCAGTGGATTTGGGATATCCTATTCTACCCCCATGTCTCAAAGGGTTAATAACTTCCATGAACTTCAGTTGGTTTACACTATCTGTGTAAAGGACAACACTATCCGTTTTGTATTTTATGGTTTTTAGTCACTTGAGATTAATGAAAAAACAAATTAAAAAACAAGGTATCTGTTGAAACATTTATCTTTTTATGCATGTGTTTTTGACTGATCATCTCTTTGTTGATTGATTGATTTTTAGAGATCTTAGCTAGTTTTCCAGCTCTGGGTTGTTCAGATCTGGTTCTGACATAAAAGATTTACTGGGAAAAAACATTTACTGGGACCTACTGCCTTGAGAGACATAAAACACAGTGCAACGGTTAATTCTGTTTTAAATAGAGACATTCAGAATGTCTGGCAAATGGGAAGGGGGGATGATCTAAGCTGAGAGAAATCGCTCCAGTAAGAAAACTCTTTCCAGTTCCTGCATCATTCAATGGCACTTCCTTTTTAACCCTTTGAGTGCCATATGGGTACTCAACACATTACAAAGCACTCATAGGATTAAGAAATAGATGAGTTAGAGCAGTGATTCTCAGCTCCCGTCCTCAGAACACACAAACAGGCAATGCTTTCAGGATATCACTACTTAAATAGAAGTGGAATAATCATAGTCAATGAGCTACCATTTAGCCACATGTGTTTGAGCAGAGATATGCACTGTTGGTGTATCCAGAACACTAACATTGGGAATCACTGGCTTGATGCAGGGTGTCCACGTTCTGTCCTGGGCTTCCAACAATCCAGGATTTCAGGATTTCCCTGTCTGAGCACAGTTGGGCCAATCAGAATGAATTAGCCGCTGATTAACTCACATGTGCTTAATCAGGAAAATCCTTCCTTAACTCTTTGAGTGCTAGAGGGGTATTCAGCTCATTGGTTTGTGATGCCTTGGATACCACTCTGTCACTCAAAATGTTAAATCCTGGCCTGTTGGCACCCATTGAGGATTGAATATGGACACCCTCGTGCCACAGGGCTGTCCAAGTTCAATCCTCAAAGGCCACCAACAGGCCAGGATGTAAGGATTTCCCTGATTAAGCACAGGCGAGTTAATCAGTGGATCATTCATTTTGACTTACTCACCTGTGTTTCAGCAGGGAAATCCTTACATCCTGGCCTGTTGGTGACCCTTGAGGACTGAACATGCACAGCCCTGTCTTAGATCATAAGTTCCATAGAACAACATGAAACTGGAGTGATTTTGCTCACTGGAATTACTTCTCCATTTTACTGAGTTTTCTTCAGTGAGTCATGACCCTTGACTACACAGGCCTCTGTATTAACATATTCATTGTCTTCAATCTTATGTTTTTATAGCACAACTAGTTGAACAGCCCATTACACGGGCCACAGTGCCACTGCCACCCGTTAGCGGGGCAGTCACACGCAGTAGAGACTGCCCGCGCCACGGCTGATACAGAGCTGGACGCTCCTTCGGAGTGCCCAGCTCTGTATCAGCAACGGCGCGGGCAGCCTCTACTGCGCATGACTGCAGCACGTGCAGCAGTGTGTACTGCACATGTTGCAGCATTACACACTATTTAGCGAATTATTATATAGGATTTATTTTCTTGCAACTGCAACTTTGTGGTATAGTCTGTGCCATAACTAATCATTGAAGGGCTCCTGTGCAATTTCTTTTTTTGGCTCAGTTCTATCACAATAATGTTTTCACACATGCATAATTAGAACCTATTGGACCCTGAGCAGATTATGCTCTGGTGCAACTGCACCCTCTGCACCTCCTGTAATTACGCTCCTGGATATTAGTCAACAGGCATTGCTGTATGATACCAAGGCCCTCTGGACACAAGCTGTATCTGTTGCAAATAAAAAGGTCTAGCTGTAATAATGTGAAAATTAAGCTTCAGCCATCAATGGGAGTTCCATTGTTTTTCTCAGCAGGAAAAGCCTGTGTGTGTGTGTGTGTATTATTTCCCCATAATAAAAAAGCAACAGCTCCTTTAAGGATCACTTAAAGGGATAATAATACTTAGAATGTAAAAAAAATATTTGTTGTAGGGTTTATCCTCCTGACTAAAACAAAGGTACTCCCACTGCTGAGATATTTTATTAAAAAAATTATAACAGCTCAAACTTGAATTTCTTAGGTGGTGTATGGACCAGAGCAGTCCATAGGATGGTGAGGCAACATCACCACTGTAAATTTTCAGGCCACTGTGATATTGCACTTAAAAAAATTCAAGTTTGAGCTGTTATAATTTTTTTATAAAATATCTCTCAGCAGTGGGAGTACCCTTGTTTTACTCAGGGGGATAAACCCTGCAACATATTTTTTTTACATTTTAAGTATTACTATCCCTTTAATCCGTTGGACAAAAAGTGTGCTGCTCCAGCTATAGCTTCAGTATGTTCCATCTTTGAAAGGTGATCTTGTTCAATGTTGTGTTCTTCCTTTTTCCCTCCTCAGTATTTGGCTCACTGGCTGTGATGTCTCTGTCTTGTATATTAACTCTTTCTACTTTATGAAAGTCAATAAAGTGCTCTGAGCTCTAATTTATTAAAGGTTGCTGAATAAATAGGTGTGAGGTCATCTTTTTCACATGAGCGACAGAACATTACATCCCCACAGGCCACCCTGCAGACATTCCTTATTGTAACATTTTCTACATTTGTAAGGGAACACAGAAAAGTTGCTGCATGCTGGACTTAGGTGTGTTCATGCAAGTGATAGTTACATAGTAACATAGTAAATTAGGTTGAAAAAAGACACAAGTCCATCAAGTTAAACCTTTGCCTCATACCCCAGTAACATGAGAATTGTATAGCTTTACTGCTACCAAGTAAGTTAGTCATTTATCAGATCAATCATCCTGATTTGTCTACTAATACACAATATAATCCTGTATGTTGCTTTATGAAACAAATGTATCTAACATTCTCTTACATATATTCATTGTATCTGCCTTAACCTCCTCCTTGGGCAAGGAATTCCATAATTTAACAGACCTTACTGTAAAAAAAACCCTTCCTCTGCTGAAGTCTAAACCTCCTTTTCACTAATCTCAAGGGGTGTCCCCTGGTCATTTGATCAGGCCTTCGAATGAACAGCTCACCACAGAGATCCTTGTCCATGTGAAAAGGCACCATAGTCCAGTGTGTTACATTTTATCATGCAGTACTGTATTGATGTTGTCTATGCAAAAGGGGCCTAATACCTTTTGGTGAACCAAGTCTCTGACTCCTAAACTACATTTAACACTTTGCATTCTAGCATTCTAACCCCAGTAGGAAATGTGATTACACACATTGAAATCGCATGAACTTGAAGTCGGTGAGTATTAAGAAAAGAAGAAAAATAATAATTATAAATCCCAAAAATATAATTTAACCATTTGATTACCAGAAAGGTATCCAACTCATTGCAACACAATGTGTTTGATATCTCTCTGGAATGCAAATGATTAAAACTTGTTTTTCCAGTGCTTGTGTAGACAGCTCAATATATCGTTCTGTGAATGTGCAGTAACTGATTACATTTATCTGTGCAAGCTTGCAATGAGTGACAGGATCTTAGGTGGTTACATAGCAACATATTTACTATGATTGCTTTTAATTAATTTTCTACCGTATTATTTTTAGAAAGACTTTTTTTCTTATCTCAGACAGTTTCCAATGTTGCATTATCCTTTATGAGACACATCAAACTTACTTATGCAAATAAGGATTCCTGTACCCGGAAAAAAAGCATAAATGGATGCCTTCACAAGGTGAATCAATGCATTGGACACTTCTGTCATCAAAGCAGTTAGTATCTAAATCAACCATTTCTAAGAAAATGGGTCAAAGATGTCAGAGGAAACAAGCGAAAGAGCTTCTCCCAATATATACACATATTGGCCTCATGTCATTAATTAACAGATATAGTAAATAGATAGTCCATCCAGATTGCTTTTTTTCAGGGCTCCAGGGCTCTCATTGATTGATCAGTATTATCTGTGTATAGGCTGTGATAAGATAGCAACCTTTCTGAATACTAGAACAGAAGCACTAATCACAGTCAGTTAACAGACATTAACTATTATCTGTCAATGCAAACAGCACAAAAAACTTTAAATAAATGGTCTCTGAAGAGGATCATTTTAACATGTACAATAAAGCAAGTTTAGGGTTATATTTCAAGGATATAATATATGGGTAATTCATTTTTACATATGCTAACTGTAAATGTATGATTTATATGAACCTATATCATGTTTTGGTGTTAGATATTTAAATCAATTCTCTAAAATATTAAAAAGCGTGACTCAGTCACACTTTCAAATACTCATTAGTTTAAAAGATATTAATGGTGTATATCCTCCCTCCCACCCCTTACGCTGACATCAGCACTTTCTCCATGACAACTGAGTTCTGCTATTTGCTGGAACTGGTCAGTACCTACACTGGAAAGTAGACTTATGGCAGAGGAATCTTCCCCTCATGTCTGTTTCAGAATTCTTCTTCGTAACTAGGGATGGGCGAAAATTTTCGCCTCAAACTGAAATCGGCAAATAATGGCACTTTCCTCTTGGCGAAAAATTTGCAGTGAAAAGTTCTATTTTTTCGCTTTTTTCCGCCCATTGAAATAAATGGGAAGAAAACTATTTCTGCACCACACAAGTTTTCTACAGCCATATAAAAGGCTGTCAGGCTCTCACAGCAGCCATTCTGTGTTTGTGAGAGGAGACAGCAGCATGTTTTTGAGCTAGAGGAGATAGGCAAATATAGGGGAATTGAAGCTTAGTTTAGGAAGTCATTTAGGTAGGACATTTGTTCTCTGTATTAGGGGAGTATGGGGGCACTCTAGGGGATAAGAAGGGAGGAATGAGGTTGTCCCCCAAACATTCAAAAATTCCATGTGACTGACAGGCAAGATACAGACAACCTATTTGCTTGCTGATCTTGCTGTTATTGTCCCTTGCTGGGTGGGGAGGTCTGGGGAAAGACATTGTTGATTTTCTTTTTCAGTTATATTTTTTTTTGGACAGACTGTGATAAGACAACAGGGTGGACAACTTAAAAAAAAAAAAAAATTAAATAAATAAATAAAATGAATAGAAAACGAAATATCTTAGGTGACAGTGACAGACAGCTGACTGGGCTTAGGCAAGGCATCATACAGCTCCATCAGTTGTGTTGTGCACTGTACAGTAAAAACAACACAGTGTAGTTGCAGAATGTCCAGCAAACGCACAAGGGGAAGGGGGAGGGGTGGAGCAGTGTAGGGACGTGAGAGTAAAGTAGTAGTCCAAAAACCTACTGCAGCAATGGTTGTTGCAGCGTGTGCTATCAGTGATGATGATCCCTTTACTCCAAAGGAGGATGCAGTTTCTCAAGGTCCCAGAAAAACTAGGTCCAGCACCACCAGTGCCAGTAGAAATATAGAACCATATAAGAAGAACACTGAAGATGACAACAAGTCACATTCAAGTGTTGATGATGCTGGCAACAGCATAATAGAGGAAGGTGTAGCAGCTGAACTGCCTGCTGCATCAGACAGTGAGACACCAAAACACCTGTCCTCAAAGTAGTAGTGAATTTTTTTTATAGTAAAAGTAAAAATAAATTGTTTGATACCTCCAAAAACTTAGATGAATACAAGGGCAGTAGTGGGCAAGAACTGTCAGGTTATGCTGATGCTGCTAAGGATGACCTAATGATGACTGATGATGCAGATCTAGAATATATCCCTCAAGCATCCTTCTTTTGTTCAGATACAGATGAAGTTGGTAGTGAGGATGATGACAAGGATATAAGGTTAGCAGAAAGTCAAAGGCTGTAACTTCTGCCACTTTTAAGGAGCACTGTGCCTGTCTATAAACTGTTTGAGAAAGCCACTGGAAAGTCTGACCATGGACAAGTACAGATGTCAAAAAGCACACAGTCACTCTATCAGTCATCCTCAACATCATTGCCTCTTCAAAATCCAAGCCCCACTCAGCCACACACACCTGTTTTGAGTACCCAGCAACACAGGTTGTGTTAGATATGACGAGTACTTCTGGTGCTGCTGCTATAAGTGCTGCACCTTTGACACCTAGTAATAGTGGCAGTAGAATTACATCAACATCCAGGTCCAATAGTTGTAGTAGTAGCAGAAACCACACATGACAGACAAAGCCAGGACAAATATATTAACAGCAGCACAGATGAGGAGGTGGAGGACGGATGTGAAGAAGGGTTGCCACCATCTAACCCATTTGGGACCACTGCTATGACCGATAAGTAATATGTGTCATTAATCTGAGAAGGAGGATAGAGTATGAAAATGGTAAAAATACGTACACAAATCACACCATGCCAGTCCCCCACCACCACCACTACAATACATATCTGCCACATTGTAGGTTGTACTTTATTTTTTTTTATTACTTGATATCATCCTGAATATGTGCCAGTGTCACTTAAGCAAGAAAGTGTTGTGGGCAAAGGACAAATGCATTCTGTATGCTAACACATTTTTCAAGCCATATTTTGCTGTAGGACTCACAACTTTCAGCCACGTATTTCTAAACTTCAGCCCTCAGCAGAAGTAATATTACAGAGGGAAATGTAGTATATATAGGAAATATAGGCTAAAATCTGTTCAAAAAGGCGGAATATGTGTTAACATAGGTGGAAAATTTGTTAAAATAGGTGAAAAGGAGGACATTTTTGCATAGACAGGTGAAATTTTTCATGGGAAAAGCAAAAAATCAGCAAGTTTTTGCGAAATTTTCCGAGGGGAAATTTTTCACATTTTTAGCCCACCCCTACTCGTAACACCTCTTTTGCCAATGAGAGGACAATGGGGCATTGTGAGCTGCTCCTTTCTTCCTTGTTTAACACAATGCAGTAAGGTAAGATGTAGAGGAAGAGGAATGATTTTACACCATTTCGTTGCACATGCTGTGGGGAGGAATAAAGGGTTTTCTGACCTCAAAGTCCTAATGACTGCTGGCATGCACTAGAGTGAACATCTGCTGTAGTACTCATCCCAGGGCACAGCCACTGGAGCTAGAGACTGGTGCAGTGGTCTATGGCATGATAACCACTCAATGCTCAATCATTTTTATACTGCTGTATCATTTCTGAGGAGAAATATCTATATTCATGTTAGTGGGCCTTAGTGAGCAATTATTCTTTGGGGTGGGGGTAATATTCCCAAAATACCCATTGTTTTGCATGAATCTTTTAACCCGTTGAATGTTGGCAACCTCTCTCCAATTTAAGGAAGAGAATAGGCCTTTATCACAGAAGAAGTCTGGATACCCTTCTTTAATCCCATAATCCAGTGCCACTTCCCATGCATGTGAATTTATGAGCTAGAGATGATCCAGTTCAGATTCTTTGGAATTCAGCCTAATCTGTGTGTCAGTGACCTGGGTTAAGGAAAAGCGGAGACAAAGAGACCAATCTAATATAGTGCTGATCAACAGTTGGCCCTGGGGCTGCATGTCAACCTCAGAGACGTCTCCTATGGCCCCAGTTTGCTTTATGGTAAAGTTGAAAGAGGAGATAATTTCTCTTTACTATATCACACACACACCTTTCCAGCTTAGATGTTAGAGAAGTCTCCTGTGGGAATAACTGTATTAAGGCCTTTTCCATCTGCCTCTTCCATGCTGCAGAAAATAGAAATTGAGCATATGCTTGTGCATGCATATAGGCGTAATGATGAGTGTGAAAGCGTACAATCATTTCCTGTAAACATAAATATGGCTCCCTTGAGAAGGAAATGCAGTTTTGGCACATCCCTAATTATCACGTGTGAAAACTACCTCTCAAGAGAGTAAGTGTGTGTGTGTGTGTGTGTGTGTGTGTGGATACAAAGGAGAATGCAATGTTAGTGACTTGGGGATACTAGAAGTAATAGGTAAATTAAATAGAAGCAAAGAAGCTGAATTAAAGTTAGAGGAGTTTCAGGAAAAATATTGTTTAAAAATGTAAAATGCAAGAAGGGTAGGAATGACTTAAAGGGATAGTAATACTTAGTTTTATCTTTATTTTATGTTGTAGACATTAAAAAAACATGAAGAACGATATAAGTCTTATCTCTCAAACCTTTATGGTTTAAGAGATATTCACAAACAAAGTATCCCCCCCTTCAGCCAGATCAGAAGGGAGGTGCCCAGGTAGACTGCAGAGAGGGACAATCTTCAATTAAGATAAGGGAAAAAGCTGAAAAACTTGTCAAGGGGGGAAGGGCGTTCATTGTTTTCATACAAAGGTTTGAGAGATAAGACTTATATCGTTCTTCATATTTTTTTCATGCCTACAAAATAAAATAAAGATAAAACGAAGTATTACTATCCATTTAAGGAAGAGAGACATTTTGTATGCTCATATTATCACCATTCAGCAAAACCTCTGTGACGTAGTTGAACTGGGTCCCACTACAGGTCCCATCCTGGAATAACAGACTAACTTCTCCCATCTTGATGGTGGTCCTTCCTCAGTCCTAAGGCAGGTCCAGTTTGAACCAAATATTTGGAAACGATACAGTAAAGTTGTAATATTTTTCTACTTTCACCTGAGTGCTTTCTGCTGCTACACCTGAACTCCCAGGTTGAGTACATTTATAATATATATTTATTGGGATATGCACCATTATTTTAGCATTCATATTAGGCCAAGATTTTGAATTTATAAATGCCACTGCCTTGCATATTTTTTTGTCATCTGGTGCTATTTGTTTGCCTCATTATTACTTCAATTTTCTTTTTGATTATAAGGTTCACATACATGTGAAATAAACATATATTTACATCTTCTGATTTATCGTCTGAGCCAGATGATTTAAATAATCTACTTTGGGATATAGACTGCTTGTAAACACTTGTACTTTGTCAGAGAATATACTTTTCATCACATTGTTAGTTCCATTTTGTTTAATACCTAATTACACTAGCTAAAATTATTAAAAATAAAAGTGCAGATGAATTATTCATGTTTCCATAATAGTCAGAGTTTATGCATGCCTCACTGTAATCATGGCAGCTTCATAATTCAAAAAGTTTACAATTTAGAGTAATCTGCAAAAAAAAAAAAAAACAAAAAGAGGTAACTTGGAGATAAACCAACTACACTATATATAAATATCCCCAATGAAAGTGACATAGAGTGAGGGAGTAACTGAGAAGATGGAGTAAGGAAGAAGGTGAAGTGGGAAAATAGAATATGGTGATAGGAAAGGAGAAGCTAGTGGGAGGAAGGAAGAATGTGATGCAAGCTGTTTCTCCCAGCCAATCAATGCCTTTGAGGAAGGGGGTCACTCATGTAAAATACTTGACCCCTTTCCCTTGGAGGAAAAGGTGACATATTGTGCATTGAACCTTGAACTTCACTGTACCTTGAACTGTACCTTGAACTTCACCTCAGGTTCTTCTTCTTTAACAATCGGATCATAGAGATCCATGTTCAGCCTTCACTTCCCTCTCTAGCTGCCAATACATCTCAACTCATCTGTTCACCATTTCCCAGCACAGTGCATCATAGGATCTACTGCATCCCTGATTTCATCTGATCTACAGTGTCCAGCATCATGCTTGTTTCATCAGAGTCACCAGTGCATTTCAAGCTCATTTATAGTACCCAGCAGCATGATCATAAGAACTGTTGCATCCTTGAGTTCATCTGATCTACAGTGCCTAGCACTGAACCTATTACATCAAATTTACTAGAGCATCCGAAGACCATCTGATCTATGGCACCCTGCACCATGCATCATAGGTACTGTTGCATCTCCAAGATATTTTTGATGTTCAGTGTCCAGCATGATACTTCTTTCATCAGAAACACCAGAGCGTCTCAATCGCTTATCTGATCTATGGTGCCCAGCAGCGGGTATCATAGGAACTGTTGTATTTTCTAGTTCATCTTATCATGTTTTAAGCTCCTGAAACATACTTCTGAGTTATAAAATCACAACTTTCTTCGACAAAATCAGTTTTTTTGGAAGAAATACATCTTTGATATATCTGATGAGAATTAGTCTGACTAGTTAAGTTTGATTCCTAGGTTTGTGATCTCATTCAGAGATAAAATTTATATTATTGAGACTTTAGCACTTTACACTTTACTTTTTATTTAAAACTAGGTTATTTCCTGAGCATCTTCTCCAGTTATTGTAGCCAAAAAAAGCACTCTTTCACATGTATTCTGGTCATATTCCCTTATTACCATTTTACAATAACAGTTCATTTGATCTTCATTGTCCAGCATTGTGCTCCTTTCATCAGAAACACCAGAGCATCTCAAGCTCATCTGATCTATTGTGCCCAGCACCAGGTATCATAGGAACTGTTGTATTTCCTAGTTAATCTTTTCTACAGTGTCAAGTACCATGCTTGATTCATCAGTCACCAGAGCATATCAGGCTCATCAGATCTACAGCACCTAGCACCATGCTGATTAATCAAAGTTCAGCGCCTCTTAACTTATCTGATCAATGGCACTCAGCACTGTGCATCATAGAAATGGTTGTATCCCCAAGTTGCTTTGAGCTACGGTGTCAAGTACCATAGACATTTCTTTGGAGTTGCCATGGCATCTCAAACAAATCGGATTTACAGCACCTAGCAATGGGCATCATGGGAACTGTTGTATAGCAGAGTTCATTTGATTTACATTGCCCAGAACTGTGCTCATTTCATCAGAATCACCAGAGACACTCAAGCCCATTCTTATATAAAGCACCAGCACCTTGCTCATTCATCAGAGTAAAATGCATCTCAGCTCATCTAATCAACAGCACCCAGCACTGTGCATTGTTATGTCTCAGAATATATCTGATATAGATTATCCAGCACTGTGTCATCCATCCAAGACATCAGCACATCTCAGTTGATCTGCTCGTGACACCCTTCATTATACATTCTAGAACTGGTTGTCTTTCAGAGTTATCTTGCCTACAGTGTACAGCCTCCCTTATCCCCTGAACTATGGCTCAGTTCCTCTAACCTGCACCTGGGTGTTATTTTTTGCATTGCTATTTACTTTCTCAGGATTTTTTGGTTACAGGTATGCTCATCCTGTTCTGGACCCTGCTTCTCCAGGTTAGGCAATCTAACCTTGCTGCCGGCACCTTTAGCCTTGGAGCTGAATAACAGCAAGAGCACACCTAAATGTGCCACAATATTCTAGTACTGCTCTCTTACTCCACACCCTAGCATGCATTGCTGAGGAAAGGGTACATCATTTCAGGAATACATTAAAATAATTAAAGAGGAAGAAATTAAGACCAACGTGGCTTAACAAAGCTATTTTTAGGTCAGAAGGGTCATATGCATTGTTCGAAAAATATAAAGAATGCAAAAGAATCTTCAAGCAAGCAAACAGGCTAGCTGGCTGGCTAAAATTGAAAATGAGAAAAGAATTGCAAAAGAGAGCAAGAAAAATCCTAAACATATATATAGGTGTGTAAATGGTGAAACAGATTAAGGTTGATATGGCCCCCATTAAAACAGGCATGGGTGGATTAAGTAGTTGAAGAAAACACAAAGGCTGGAACCTTAAATAAATTGTTTCCATCTATATATGTAAAGGAAGCATCAATAGCATGCTTTGTGCCAATATAGGGAATCATAGAATTTACCCTATCATGTATGGCTAAATGAGGATAGAATCCAGAAGAGATGGAGAGAGTTATGGTAAATAAAGCACCTAGACTTGTTGGCTTACACCCAAGGGTGCCTAAGGAGCAGTCTGAGAATGAAATGAATGAGTGTGTGTGTCTGAAAAGAAAATAAGTGTGTGTGTGTCTGAGCAGCAAGTTAATGAGTGTGTATGTATGTACTATATACCTAAAATAATTGATGCTGTTTTGAAGGCAAAGTGTAGTCAGTCACACCAAATATTAATTTGATTTAGATTTTTCTTCTGTTCACTCACTATGCATTTTATTAATTGATAAAATATAACATGTCTATTTTTTAAAAGCATTTTTACTTTACAACATTTTTTCACACCTGCCTAACACTTTTGCACGTTACTGTATGTTTTCATCAGTATGTGTGTGTGTGTGTGTGTTTATGTTCATAATAGATGAGAGTTGGTACCGTGTTAGCTGTAGAAATACAGGAGTATCAACTTTACTACATTTTTACCTCCTGTGTTTATGTTCTGCATTGTTGTTTTTCCTGCATTATAACATAATTGTTTTATGTGTAATATTGCATTTACATTACGTGCAATGTCTCATAATCAATGAGGTATTTTAAATCGCTCTTATTTTAGCAGAAACAACATGAAAATATATAACAATCACAACTAATACTTTTAACACTCTGAAGTGTTAAAATAGCAATATCAAATAATTATTTTATTATAAACTATTTAAAGCAATTATTTCTGAATGCACAAAGGTGACCAATTTTCTCATAAGTAATTGAAAGCAATTAAAAATGATAATTATATTATTTTTATACTCATATAATATTTTAATATGCATGTTCAGCCACTTATATTTCATTGGTAAATTACATAAAATCAAGACTTTCAGTTATAAATATGTATACAATATGGATGTGCATGAATTAAAAAAACATATTAAAATATTTAAATATTTTATTGACTGAGATCTCTGTAATCATGAGAAAGGCAGTTTATGTGGCAAATGTCTATATGCAGCTTTGAGCTTAATTCAGTTAGTTATGCTCAGTAGGGATGCGCGAAAATGTTAGCCTTAACTGAAATCGGAGAATAATGGCACTTTACTCTAGGCAAATAATTTCCGTTGAAAAGTGCAATTTTTCTGCTTTTTACCACCTTTTTCACCCATTGAAATCAATGGGAAGAAAAAGGGTGTCAGACTCTCTCAGCATGCCATTCTATGTTTGTGAGAGGAGAGAGCAGCACCTTGTTTGAGCTAGAGAAGAGAGAGGAATTGAAGTTTAGGTTAGGGAATCTTTTAGGTAGGACATTTGTTCCCTGTATTAGGAGAGTCAGTGGAGCACTCTGCTGAGAAGAAGGGAGGAAGGAGGTTGACCCCAAATAATACCCCAAAACTCAGATTGACTAACTGGCAAGACACAGGCAGCTAGGGACCTATTAGCTTGCTGATCTTGCTGTTATTATCTCTGTGCTGGTTGGGGAAGTCTGGGAAAAGAAGTTGCTGATTTTGTTTTTCAGTTATAATTTTTTTGGACAGACTGTGATAAGACAACAGGATGGACAACTTAAAAAAATGAATAAATAAATAAAAAAGAATAAAGAACTAAATATATTAGACAGCTGACTGGGCTTAGGCAAGGCATCATACAGCTCCGTCAGTTGTGTTATGTACCGTAGAGCAAAAAAATACAGTTTAGTTGAGTAATGTCCAACAAACACACAAGGGGAGGGGTGGAGCATTGCAGGGACATGAGAGTAAAGTAGTAGTTTAAAAACTGACTGTAGCAATGGTTGTTGCAGCGTGTGCAATCAATGATGATGATCCCTCTACTCCAAGGGAGGATGCAGTCTACCAAAGTTCCAGCAAAACTAGCTCCAGGTGGCTCTCACAGTATGCCATTCTGTGTTTGTGAGAGGAGAGAGCAGCATGTCTTTGAGCTAGAGAAGTTAGGAAAATAAAGGGGAATTGAAGCTTAGTTCAGGGAGTCATTTATGTAGGACATTTGCTCTCTATAGTAGAGGAGTCTGGGGGCACAATGGGGGAGAAGAAGGGAGTAAGGAGGTTGACCCAAAAAACCCCAAAATTTGGTGTGACTGACTGGCAAGACACAGGCAGCTGGGGTCCAAATTGCTTGCTGATTTTACTTTTATTCTCTCTGTGCTGGGGAAGTCTGGGAAAATAAGTTTTTTAGTTATATATTTTTTTTTGGAGGACTAACTGTGATAAGATATGGTGAACAACTTAACAATAAATAAAAACAATAAAAGACATAAATAATTAAACAAATACATATATTAGACAGCTGACTGGGAGCCTGATGTGAGCTCTGTGACTAAAGCAGACTTGATAGACAGCAGACAACATTGAGAATTTTGCTGAGGGCCAAGGCAAGACATCACACTCCATCAGCTGTGCACTGTAGAGAGTAAAAACACACACAGCAGTTGAGTAATGTCTAGCAAATGCATAAGCAGAAGGGGGAAAGATGGTGTAGTGTAGGGACATGGGAGTAAAGTGGTAGTACAAAAACTGACTGCAGCAGGACAAATGCACTCTGCATGCTAACACATTTTTCAAGGTATATGTTGCTGTAGGACTCAGAACTTTGACTTCCAACTATTTATGTCTCCTCTACAGCCCTCAGAAGAAGTAATATTGTGCTGGGAAATGTTGCACCATATTAAACATAGGAAAAAATGTGTTGGAATAGGAAAAACTGTGTTGGAATAGGTGAAAAATGTGTTATACTATGCGAAAAATGTTAGAATAGGAGAATAATGTGTTGGAATAGGCAAAAAATTTCCTGGAATAGGTGAAAAGGAGGAAGATTTTGCATTGGAGAAAAAATTGTCTGTTCAGGAAATTTTTCTCATTTTTTGCCTACCCCTAATGCTTAGTTCAGTGAATTAACATTTTTGCAGATGGAGGGCTAACTTTTGAACTTAGCACAACTATTTAGTTGCAGAAGAGAGGGACTCATCTCATTATGCAAAACAGAAATTCCCAGGAGTTGACTTTGGAAGATCAAATACCGATTTCAGTTTTTCAAAACCCTGACAATTATAGCAGTCATGCAGGACTCAGCAATACTTTTGGGTAACCTTGGCAAAATTATTACATTCCAGAACTAAAATATATACAGCCCCAACTTAATAAAAAGTGCCCTCTTCAACCCTTACCTACCCATTTTCTGTCTGACAGTTAGGAAGGTGTATGGCCTAGAACTGGCTTAAAATATATTAGTTACTTATTCAGGGACAACAAACACTATAAATTCTGATTTTCATTTACTTTACTATCAACAACTACAGGGTGCTTTTGCCACACAAATTTACTGCTTCTCAAGTCATGTCCAGTCTGTTTCCTGAGGATCAGCTCACATGTTATTTTAAGCTCCTTAAACCCACTTCTATCTGAACAATAAAAAACAAGCACAGATTTTCCTCCATAAAATCAAATTCCTTTGGCAGAAATGCATCCCTGATTTATCTACTGAGAATTAGTCTGACTAGTTACATTGGATCCCTAGTTTAGTGATCTCATTCAGAGATAGAATGATATTATTGAGACTTTTGTACTCTATAGTTTTTATTTAAAATGGGGTTATTTCCTGATAAATACTGCTCCAGATGCTGCAACCAGAAAGACACTCTTTCACATGTATTCCTGTCATGCCCTTAGCTATTATCATTTTACAATCAGTTTCTAAAAAAAATACATTTTGAAATTATATTTATCTGTTATCCCTTAGCCATAATTCAGGGTATAGTTGAGCAGTCAGTGCACCCTAGAACCAGAATTTTTTGTTCTATTTGCTTCCTGCTATTTTATGCATTAAAAGAAATTCTCTAAAGTAAATTGCCTGATCCAATTTGTTTAGCCACTGGCTAATTCCGCTCAATGGTTCAGTGATATTTCATAAACTTAACTACATGAATTGAAGTTGTCTGCAAACATTTGATAAAATTCAGCCCTATTAGGGATGGGCGAAAATTTTCCCCTCAAACTGAAATCGGCAAATAATGGCACTTTCCGCCTGGTGAAAAATTTCCCACGAAAAGTGCCATTTTTTTTTTTTGCTTTTTTCTGCCTTTTCCATCCATTGAAATAAATGGGGAGAAAAATATTTCTACACCACACAAAAGTTTTCTACAGCCATATAAAAGGCTGTCAGGATCTCACAGCAGCCATTCTGTGTTTGTGAGAGGAGAGAGCAGCATGTTTTTGAGCTAAAGGAGATAGGCAAATAAAGGGGAATTGAAGCTTAGTTTAGGAAGTAATTTAGGTAGGACATTTGTTCTCTGTATTAGGGGAGTCTGGGGGCACTCTAGGGGATAAGAAGGGAGGAAGGTGGTTGTCCCCAAAATACTCCAAAATTCCATGTGACTGACAGGCAAGACACAGGCAACCTATTTGCTTGCTGATTTTGCTGTTATTGTCCCTGTGCTGGGTGGGGAAGTATGGGGAAAGACATTGTTGATTTTCTTTTTCGGTTAATAATTTTTTTTGGACAGACTGTGATAAGACAACAGGGTGGACAACTTAAAAAAATAAAATAAATAAAAAAAAAGAAAGAAAGAAAGAAAGAGAATAAAAAACAAAATATCTTAGGTGACAGTGACAGATAGCTGACTGGGCTTAGGCAAGGCATCATACAGCTCTATCAGTTGTGTTGTGCACTGTACAGTAAAAACAACACAGTGTAGTTGCAGAATGTCCAGCCAACACACAAGGGGAAGGAGGAGGGGTGGAGCAGTGTAGGGACGTGAGAGTAAAGTAGTAGTCCAAAAACCTACTGCAGCAATGGTTGTTGCAGCGTGTGCAATCAATGATGATGCAATCAATGATGATGATCCCTTTACTCCAAGGGAGGATGCAGTTTGTCAAGGTCCCAGCAAAACTAGGTCCAGTACCACCAGTGCCAGTAGAAATATAGAACCATATAAGAAGAACACTGTAGACGACAACAAGTCACATTCAAGTGTTGATGATGCTGGCAACAGCATAATAGAGGAAGGTGTAGCAGCTGAACCGCCTGCTACATCAGACAGTGAGACACCAAAACACCTGTCCTCAAAGTAGTAGTGAATTTTGTTATAGTAAAAGTAAAAAGAAATTGTTTGAGACCTCCAAAAGCTTAGAGAAATATAAGGGTAGTAGTGGGCAAGAACTGTCAGGTGATGCTGATGCTACTGAGGATGACCTAATGATGACTGATGATGATGCAGATGTAGAATATATCCCTCCAGCATCCTTCTTTTGTTCAGATACAGATGAAGTTGAGAGTGAGGATGATGACAGGGCTATAAGGTTAGCAGAAAGTCAAAGGCTGTATCTTCCTCCACTTTTAAGGAGAACTGTGCCTGTCTATAAACTGTTTCATAACACTATTGGACAGTCTAACCCTGGACAAGTAAAGATGTCAAAAAGCACACAGTCACCCTATCAGTCATCCTCAGCATCATTGCCTCTTCAGATTCCAAGTCTCACGCAGCCATGCACACCTGTTTTGAGAACCCAGCAACACAGGTTGTGTTAGATATGACGAGTACCTCTGGTGCTGCTGCTATAAGTGCTGCACCTTTGACACCTAGCAGTAGTGGCAGTAGAATTACATCAACATCCAGCTCCAGTAGTTGTAGTAGTAACAGAAACCATACATGACAGACAAAGCCAGGACAAATATATTAAAGGGATAGTAATGTTTCATAATAAAAACAGCTCTAATTAATCATCATAGTATTTGGACTTTGGAAAGTGTTATTTCAATTCTGTCACAGTTGTAGTTCAAGAGTAATTCAATGACAAAGTGTCCCCCTCCCGCCCCTTTTACTGATGTGAACACATAACTGGGATAAGATAATCCCAGAACAAAGAATCCATTAATGAGGCACACTACCCAGGATATAAAAGTAAAAAATATGTAACTTTATTATCACAAAAGCATACTCAGGCAATTGTTATAAAACATACTTAAGTATTACTAATCCCTATAGTAAAGCCCTACTAAAAAAAAATGTATTGCTTCTAAAGTTGCCCTCTCCCTCCCCCTTCCCCGAAGTCAGCTTTGTAGCTGACTGAAGGGAAATCCGGTCATAGATCATTAGGCGGCTCCGCAGCAGAGCTGCGATCACGTTAATTAAAGAGTGTTGAGTCCCAGGATATCCATTCCATTACCCCTAGAAGTCCCAGGAAGCTGAGCAATGAATTGATCTATGCTTCATTACCCCATGGCACTCAAAGTGTTTAAAAATAAAAATTCTATAAAATAAAAGTTAGAGACCCCTTATGTGTCCTGCACCCCCAATAAATAGAGTATTTAAATATACAAATTCCGACCCAGCACAAATTAAATACATGTGACAGAGCTAATGCTCAGCTCTATCTAAAGGATTTGTAATTCTGTAGGTGTTAATAAGGATGAGCACTGGACTAAGCAATCCTCTGGTTAATTTAGTGGGAAAAAGGATAGCTTAGAAAGTTAACTCTTTGACTGCCAGACACGTTTTTTTTTTTTTTTTTTTTTTACAATAGTCAGACTAGGCATTGTAATAGAAACCTGCATGCTATTTCATAATGTGTTACAAATACATCCATTTAATCCCTAAATAACTTTGAACCCTTTGAGTGCCAGAGGGGTACAGAATGATAACAGCTCAAACTTGAATTTTTTAGGTGCAATATCACAGTGGCCTGAAAATTTACAGTGGCGCTATTGCTACACCATCCTATGGAGATTTGTGGTCTACAGACCAGAGCAGTCCATAGTATGGTGTAGCAACAGCACCACTGTGATATTGCACCTAAAAAAATTCAAGTTTGAGCTGTTATAATTTTTTAATAAAATATCTCTCAGCAGTGGGAGTACCCTTGTTTTACTCAGGGGGATAAACCCTACAACATTTATGTTTTTACATTTTAAGTATTACTATCCCTTTAACCGTATCCATTAAAACTTTTTCAGTTTCATTATTGTGTTGTGGCCACAGTTTACTAAAACGCAAAATCAGCCATGTTGCTAAGATTTTTCTGAAATCAAATATTTACTTTTAAAAATTGTGAGTATAAAAATGGCAGGTAAAGATGGGAAAAGGGGGAAATCTGCACAATAAGTAGCTTATTACAGCATTAACTCTTTTGAGAAACGGTTAGTTTTTTTAATGATTCTGTAATAAACACAAATTCCCACAGCTAAAATTATCAAGGTCATATATTTACTTTCCATTGGGAATAGGATGTCTCTACTTAAAGTAAATGATTTCATGACAAAATAGATCCTAACTGACACAATCATACCTCCTGACATTTCAAATGGCCAAAAAGGAACAATTCTGTTTTAGGTGGTATTGCTGGATGCATGGCTGGTGGGTGGCGCATTACCAAAATGTTTTAGGTTATTACATGCCCTATTGACTGCTCAATGGGTAACCAAGTAAATGATTTGGGGCAGGACAAAATGATTTAATTTACACAGACACATTTATAAACACATATACTGAAATGTAAACAGTAATGTGAGTTTTTTTTCTGTGATATACCTGTATATACTAACCACACAGTCAGACCTCTATTGGACACCAGGGTGGGAAAGAAGGACTGAGGATTTGGGGTCTCAAATAGGGAGTGTCCGTCCTAAAGAGGGACACTTGGGAGGTATACGTAATGGATGACATTTGCTAAGCTGCAAATATAAATAAAAGTTTTATGATCAGAAATGCCTAAATTTCCTGACAGAAAGCAGTCCTTCCAGGACCAACTTTTTCTGTCCATGTGCCCCTATGCAAAAGTGACTCTAGTTCTGCCTATGGTCACTCCATAACTTATCACATCACCCTGCCACCAACCCCATCCACTATTGGCTATGAGAGGAAATAGCCTTGTATCATAACATACCGATGTAAAAAAAGTCAAACAAACTGGCCATTACCAGGGCATAAATGCCATTAAATAATCTGACCAAAATCTAAATACTACAATTGGAGAAGTCTTTCTCTCTTTCTCTTGTTTCTATTCAATGTTTATTTTTTATCAAACACTGCATTCCTCTCCTCAAAATTTGCCATCAACCAACACTAGTCATTAATCATCTACCTTGCAGAAAATGAATGCTATTAACCACCTGAATGTGCAGTGATACATTGAGTTTTACTGTCAATGCCATGTCCATAATAACCGTTTTAATAAATTTGAAGTACTTTGATTAAAATGTGTAAATATATTTTATACCAAAAGGCTGAAAGAAGCAGACCACCAGACAAAGAAACAAACAAACAATGAATGAGCTCACAGCTGGGAGATCACAATTAGAACCTTAAAAAGACAAGAAATCCAAGAGCAAACCTTCTGCACCAAAGAATAGAATTGAATTCCCAGTTATTTAAATGTGTTAGCCACTTGAATGCTAGATAGCTCTCCAACACATTGTGTATTTCATTAGATATCTCTATAGCATTCAAGGGGGGTTGAAAGCCCAATTTAAATCAAGGCACACTTATGGAACTGTTGTCCTCTACCCAGTTTGACAGTTGGTATTCTCTACACTTGCTCCTCTTTTCTTTTGTGTGTAATAGCCAAAGTGTTATTCCCAGATGTGAGTGCATTACTTGCTCAATATTTTCATTTTTGTACCATTGGCCTTAGACCAGGCATTTAGCTAAAGCTTAATAAGTCATCATTGTGGTCCAAATTCTTTTATCTTTTACTTCTCTTTGTGTTATTTCCATGAACAGCAATAGACAGTTTATTAGGTGACTGATTTCCTGAAATAAAAGTTGCCATGGAATTAATCCATTGGTTAATTCTTCTTTACAGACATAATGTTTCCCCTTATAATAAGACAGGTAACATTATTTAGACCTACCTTATTATTTGGTTTCATTATATTTTTCTAACATGTTCTGACATTAAAGGCCAGACTGTAAATAACATTTCTTTTGAAATAATTTACATTATTGTAACATTCAATAAGCTTTAAATACATTGTATGTTTGCTAAATTATTTTTTAAACCAGTAATACAAACACGATTGTGAATCCTGGATTAAGTGATGATGGCCTTTAGACTCTGAACTGTCATTCTGTAATAAAAATGTTAGAATTCCATTCAGACAATATGTTCATGATTGAGGCATATGGTTACTTTCAGATTAAATATGCTTAAACTGCATAAATGCCAACCTCACCCCACCCCCCAAAAAAAACCTTGCATAACAAAACAACCACTTCAGAACTAATTGTGTTGGGGGAATATATGAATCAGTAAGAGCAGCTCATTTTCCACACTTATATGTTGACGAAGGAATAATGAAGAGTATGTAAAATCAGAAATAATCATTTTAGTATATTCCAGTTTATCCACTTTGCCATTCTTTAGACTTTAGGGAGAACAAGCCCCAAGTATCAATTTTAGGCCATGTTCAGGAAAACTGACACATTTTACACCAATGTCCTCTTCATCTAATTATCAACTAGTAAGAAACAAAACACAGAGGGATGGAATGTCCCAAAATGTCCACATAAGTCCCCACTGCATGTCCTTTGGTGGAAATGACAGATAGAGGAGAATTATTGGTATAGTCATAACCCTTAATAGGCACAAGGTAAAAACAACAAGCAAAAATTTGTTTAATCACCTATTTTAGCACTCAATCATATTAGTACTTCTCCCCTACTGAAACTAGTTGTCTCAATGTTTTAAAACACACAAGCAGTACTTTCACACACTTGCCATGTTTCTGCCCATTCATTTATTTTATCCAAATCTTTTTGCAGGAAAAAAGCACCCTATATTATTCCCTTGCACAGCTTAGTGTCATCAGCAATGAATGAAACATTACTTTCAATGCTCACTTTAAGATCATTAATAATCAAATTAAAAAGCAATAAGACCAGGACTCGTGCCCAGACCAACTCAAGTTACAAATTTAAACTAGCTAGAACATTTTTAATTTACAACTATTCTCTGCAGTCTATCATTGAATCAGTTCTTTCTCCATGTACAGATATCACCCCCCAAGCCAAAGTCTCTTAATTTATGTTGTAACCTTTTAGAATGCACAGTATCAAAAGTTTTTGCAAAATCCAAGTGTACTACAGCAGCAGAAACACCCTTATCTCAATTACCACTTACTTTTGACATAATATAATTAAATTAGTTTGGCATTATCTAATCTTCATAAAACCCTGCTGACTTACTAATAATGTTGTATGTCATCACATAATCCTGAGTATGTGGTTAAGTAGTAATTTTAATATCTTAGACACTACAGAAGTCACATTCACTGGACTATAATTTTCAGGCATAGATCGTGCCCCTTTTAGAAATAACGGTATTAAATTTGCTTTCCTCCAGGTGCTCTAAGAGTAAATCAATAAAAATTAAGCATAATAGCCTTTTAATAACTGAACTAAGTTCCTTAGAACTCTTGGGTGTATGCCATCAGGTCCAGGTGCTTTATTCATGTAACCTTTTCCATTCATTTTCTGACTTTGCCCTCAGTAAGCTATATACATGATAGAGGATATCCTGTGATTCTTCCTGCTTACCTAAAACCTGTGATTGTTGCTTACCTAAAACCTGTGATTGTTGCTTACCTAAAACCTGTGATTGTTGCTTTCCTTGTATAGACATAAAAATAATGTGTTTTAGCACACATATCTCAGTTTTAATGGGCCACTTTCAATTTTATTTTTTTATCCATTTAAGCAATTCTAGATGTTTTTAAGTCTTATTTTGATTTCTGTTGCAGTTACTTTTCAGCTAACCTAATGGCTTGTATGCATATTGTGTTACATTGTTTATATATATTTTACCTCAAATTTCCCTGTAAACCTCTCTCTTTAAGCCACATTGGTCTTAATTTGTTCCTTATGTATTTATTCCATATCTATCTATCTATCTATCTATCTATCTATCTATCTATCTATCTATCTATCTATAAATATATATATATAGTAGCCAAAAGGGAAGCACTCGTGTATAAAGGAGACATCAGCCTTGGTGTTAATGCATTGGCAGAATCTATAGTAATGGTGTAATGCAAGCACACACAGGACTTCAAGAAGATACGTGACTATGGCTGCTTCTTATGCATCCGAAACATTGATTGATTAAACACCTTTTCATCATTTATCTTCTTGAAGTCCTGTGTGTGCTTGCATTACACGGTTACTATATCTATATAAGAATAAGCCTCATTGCATAATTTATGGTACCTCACACACAGAACATAATTTATGTCTCCTCAGAAAACAAACACACATTGAACAGAATGCCTCATTACATAATTTATGTCTCATTAGGAGACACAACTCCTGTTGGGTGATTCAATGGGGACTTTATTGCTCCCATTAGGTGATTCAATGAGGACTTTATTGCTCCCATTGGGTGATTCAATGGGGGCATGTTTATCATACAGGGAGTTGGCCTGCCCCCTCCAGCCCGCCCACAACTATCCAACTGACAAAAATAAAATATAGCTGCCACTCGCTCCTGAAGTAGGGGATATCACTAACTTCTCCTGGTCCACACACACTCTCACTCAGGATCATGACCCCACAAACACACTGTTTCACCTCCCACAGATAACTGTAATCCTCCATACACTCTGTTTCAGTATGAGGGTGTAATGTTTCCATAAAATACAAACACTCAGGGATAAACTTAATAGCAACTCTTATTTAACTCTTTTCAGCTCTTCAGTCAACCTCACTAACTGTCTGTTTTCAACTGTCACTCCTCCACTTCCTTCTTCCTGATTCCTGCCCTTTCTCCTTAAAAGGAGAGAGATGCTTTGCTGTATGTTACAGAGGGCAATCCTCAAACCCCACTTTCTATTTGTTCCCTCAGCATATTGCAACACTGCCTCAACTGAAGAGCCACCGTGTGTTTTATTGCTATGTTACCTCAACTTAACCCTTTGAGTGCCTGAGGGGTACGCAACACATTGCAAAGCAATGCGTTGCGTACCCTTCTGGCACTCAAAGGGTTAAGTAAGGAGGAGTTACTGCTCCCATTGGGTGATTCAATGGGGGAATTATTTAAATCATGCAGGGAGTTGGCCTGCCCCCACTATCCAGCCCGCCCACCACTATCCAAGTAACTGAAAAAACAAAATGGCTGCCACTCGCTCCTACACCACAGACACAAACACATCAGACAAAAAACACACTCACACACACGCTCACATTCACACACTCTCACACTCTCACATTCACACACTCTCACACGCTCACATTCACACACTCTCACATTCTCTCACACACACTCACACACACTCACACATACTCACACACACTCAATCCGGGAGCTAGAACAATCCACCTTCCACCATAGTCTCACTCACACTCACTCACAGCCCGGAAGCCAGCACGATCCACCTTCTACCATAGTATGTGCAATTACCACATGCATTTCAACTACATGAATGAATGCCACTCACTCACACACACTCACTCACACCCCGGAAGCCAGCACGATCCACCTTCCACCATAGCATGTGCAATTACCACATGCATTTCAACTATATGAATGAATGTCATAGTGGAGGCATAAGTACAAACACAAACTCATTACAATGACACATAAGTCAACCCCTTATGACTCACTTCTGTGTGTGTGTCTCTGTGTGTGCCTGTGTGTTCCATATCTGTATCACACTCTGTGTCTGCATGTTGTGCATTGCATATATGTGTGTATGACTGTGTCGCTCTTTATGCATCTCAGTGCATGCGTGTGCATTTGCGTGTGTGTCTGTGTGTGTGTTTGTCTTGCATCCATGTGTGTGCATTAGTTCCCTATATATCCTGACGGACAGCGCCGTCCCACATTGCTAGTATTTATATAAATATTGAACTAACACAATAGTGTATAGCGCCAGTATTAAAATCAATATACAAATAATCCTCCTATCTGCTCAATGATTTGACACTTACTCATATATAAACACTTATTTATTAAAACACGTCTTTAAAATATGACATATATCCATATCAATACTGAACCCTGATTTACAACAATGTATATATATAGATTTATTCATCCATATCCCCCAAACTATTTCCACATCTTCATCTAAACCATACGTGAGTCGCTGCCACTGATGATCACCGTCAATCCCCGCTTGGTATAACTCCGTTGCGCGTTGATTAGCGATATCCCAGGTACAGAGAGTCACATACCCTTTCCTTATAATATAAATTGCCTATATTAAACCAATTCCTCTATCCACCTCTAATTAACTCTACGTGTCTAAAACATTCTTTATCAATAATGCTTGCCTCCACGGTATTCTCTAGACACGGCATCCACCATCCTTTGATGTCTGTCGGTCCAAAAACTCTCCGTGTTGTAAATCAGGGTTCAGTATTTATACAGATATATGTCATATTTTAAAGACGTGTTTTAATAAATAAGTGTTTATATATGAGTAAGTGTCAAATCATTGAGCAGATAGGAGGATTATTTGTATATTGATTTTAATACTGGCGCTATACACTGTTGTGTTAGTTTTTGTCTTAGAGTTGGTTCCCTGCAAGTGGGGGATTTGTGTACAGAAGCGACAGTTAACATTGATTGTAGTGGGCGCAGTCGGAGTATAGTAATATATATAAATATTGACACATATTTTTATCCAAAAGCATTTCAAACAAATTGCATCATTTGTCTTTTCCTGGAGATTACATTCCATTGATTACCCTGTAATATTACTTTTAGGATCATTACATTAGACTTTTTAAAGTTGAATGTATTAGCTAAAAGTTTTTCATCACAGACTGTAGATTTCATATTTTGGTCACTGGTGCTCGCTTACCAGTATGTTGTATACCATTTCTGAACTGCTTGAGACTACTAGGTGCAGCAAGACCTAATTTCTACATGGCTCCTTTATTAGTTGGAACATTATGTTGTAATTAATACTACTAATAAAATGATTTTCCTTTATTGTAGTTAAAATCACCAATTATTAATCACATGTCCTATATAAGGAGCCTTTTCCATTCTAAGTAGCAGTTGGGCTGCTTCAAACGCCCTGGTATTAAGTGGCTTGTGGCAAACATACATCAACATATTTTTATTATTTATATTCCCAGTTTGTATTTCAACCTACAAAGCCTCATTCTCACTATTCTTTTATATCCTCCCTTATACAAGGTGTTAAGGCTTGCTTAACTTCAATCTATCTCAGCTGCTACTCTCCCAACTCAAAGCTATCTCCCCTTTGTAATGGTCCTATGAATTTATTAAATACCTTCTTGTAAACATAATGCCGCACACAAACACAGCCTTTCATCACCCCCTTCTTCCAGAAAATATCTTTATAGTTTCAGAAACAGTGCCATATAATGATTTACTTACTGGGCAGGATTTTGTTTACTGTACTTTAGAGGAACATACAAGACTGACTGACATGCAGCCTCTACAGCATGAGAATATACCCTGCCTCCCTTTCCTAACTCTATACTCTTTTGACATCTCTGTTATACTTTCTTCTTCTCATATCTGTCTATAGCAATCTCCAAACTCTAATGCTGTATGGAGCTGTGCCTCTCTATTTACTAGAGATGGGTGAAAAGTCTCGCCCCAAAAGTGAGCAGGAAATCGCTTCCAAAAGGTTCTTATTCTCCAAATTTCCACCTTGCTCATTGCATTGAAACCAATAGTAAGAATCTGCCCCCATGGAAAGTTTTCCATTTTCCCACCATGATAGTATAATAGAACTGTCAGGTTTCCACAGCATGTTATTCTGTATTTGATGGAGGGAGAGATAAAGCAGCACAATTTTGGAGTTAGAGAAGATAGGTAAATAAAGTAGAACTGGAGCTTAGTTTACAGAGTCTTGTGGGCAGACAATTTATTTTCCGTGTTAGGGAATTTGTGGGACTCTGGGGTAGTATAAAGGGTGAAAGGCGATTTACCCAAAATACCCCAAAATCTTGTTTGATTGAGAAGAGACAGGCAGGTGTTCAACGTCCCTTCCAGAGCTGACTGTTCTCTGTGTTAGGGGAGACTGGGTGTGTGTGAAAGGAGAAAGGAGATTTTCCCAAAATACCCCAACATCTAATTTGACAGAGAAGAGACAAGCATGTTGACTGACATAAGACAGAGACAGGGACCCTGATGTCGTCTGTTACTGAGGCTGACCATGACATATACTAGAAGAGACAGAGACTTACATGATACATATTTTGTAAAGGGGAAGATATCACATGCAAACAGTTCTGTTTTGTATTTTACTGTTAAAATTCAAACTAGTCTGATATTGTCCAGCACACATTTTAGGGGCAAGGGTGGGGTGAAATTAGTGTGAACAGTGCAGGGACAGGTTAGTAAAAATTGACTGCTGCCATGGTTTGCACAGTGTGTTCAATAAATTATGATTATCCTTCTCCTCATGTGGAGGCTGTTTGTGACATAAAAGTTTCATCCACCATATTAGAATTAATATACCATTTAAAAACACTGAAGATGACAACGTGTCACATTCTAGTGTTGAAGGTATAGGGAAGGAAGGTGTAGTAGTTTAACTAGCTGCTGATTTTGACAAGCACCTGATTTTGACAAGCACCTGAAAGTAATCATGAACATTTTGAAAATCCCTTTCCGGAGGAGACGACAAGTCATAGAGTACCCACACCTGCTGCTGCAACCCCCCATCACCTTCACTGTCACCAGTCATGTTGTTAAAGCAATATTGTTACCCAGTTTTTCCACTAAAAATTATAATCCAAAAGAAAGCCTATGGAACAGCAAACTTGTAAAAATGTTGGCAGTTGACATGCTGCCATTTTCTTGTTGAAAAGAGAGGTTTTAAAGAACTAATATCATATGTTTCACCCTGCTGGCTTATCACAAGCCACAGTTATTTTTCATTGATGCCTGTGCCTGCTAACATTTTTTTCAAAGCACACACTGCTGTAAGATTCTGCCAGCGCAAAACTTTTACTTTCAGTTGCTGATTTCTCCACTTCAGTCCTCAGCAGCAGCAGTAGTTCAGACTAAGCCAAGAAATACTGCAGCCATAGTAACCATAAGTGAAAATGGATAAGTTCTCACAAATGAAATAATGAATATGCTTATTTATATAGTGCCACAAATGTATGCAGTGCTTTACAATTTAAGGGTATAGACAATACAAGATTACAAGTGCTTTGCAAAGAGAAAAACTGGAAATGGGGTCCCTCAAAAGCAGATCTATAGAGTACATAAGGGTTAAGTGAGGGAAAAAAGTGATAGAATTCTGTTGAGATAGGGGAAATATAAATAAAGTAAGTAAATTATCAGATCATTGGAAGTATGATGTCAGTGCCTTCTAGCTTATTTAAGCTTTGTTGAGGAGGTGTAATTTTGAGCAAGACTACAAGGCCGTAAGAGAAGTGCAGTGGTCCAGGCTGGGAGGTAGAGCAATGAGAGAAAAAAGGTTTGATACAAGAGAGGACAATAGAAACAAAAGGAGGGAAGGATATCATTGACTGATTATAAGAGGTAGGATGGAATATAGTGGGAGATCAAAGTGGAGATGTAGGAAGGGGTAAAGTAGAGAAGGGTCTTGAATGAGAAAAGCAGTATTTTGATATCTGGAGTTTGATAGGTAGTCACTGGAGGGATTGGAGGGGCAGGGACAAGCCTAGGTGACTTTAAGAACTCATTCCGCAGCTTTCTGTATGGATTGAAGAGTATGGGGTCGGGAAGCCGGAAGACCAGAGAGAAGAAAGTAACAGTTGTCCATGCGGGATAGGATGTGTAAGAATTTTAGCTGTGGAGGAAGACAAAGATTTATGCAATGTTATGCAAGAAAAAGCAACAGTATTTGAAGATAGCATGAATGTGAGGCGATAATGAGAGAAAGGTATCAATTATCACCCCTAGATATCATGCTTCTGATACTAGATCTATGGTATTGCCATTTATTGTCATCTGGAATGGCACTACTGGGCCAGGTCTAGGTCTAGGTCAGTTTTAGACATGCTGTGCTTGAGATGCCTACGAACCATCCAAACTGAAATAGCAGAGAGGCAATCTGTGACTTTAGATTAAATATCAGGAGTCAGCATAGTTGCAGATAAATAAAGCTGGGTGTCATCTGCATAGAGGTGATACTTGAGTCAATTAGTTAATAAGTTCACCAATTGTTATCATGGAAAATGTACTGGCATTGGCAAAAAGACAGAAAAGTTTATGTATTTTTAATGAGAGAGAATTTATCACGGGAAAAGTGTAGAAATTGCTAATTTTCCATGAAAATTCCCACTTAAGCATTTTTTTATGTTCTGCCCATCTACACTTAACACAGATGTATATTATACTTAAATGTACTCTTTCCCTTTGGCTACTATAGTTCTGTGTACCTCTCATTTATTCCTAATTCTAAAAAGATAGGTCTCCATTCTAACACATTACAAAGTATTGAATTGGAGATCCCTCCCTTGGTAATCAACAGGATAAAACCCCAGTTTATATATGTTTCCTATTGTGAAGTTGGTTTGCCATAGAATCACTCCACAAGGCTTATGAACTAAGGCTCATAAAGGTGTGATAAAATTGTGATAATTCATCCAACTCTCGAATCCGTATGTTGTTCTACAGATCTTAGTGAATAATTGTCAATGAATAATGTAGGGATTGGAGAATGTATCTCACTCTCTCCTCACTACATCAGTGAATATCTCATCAGTTCCTTTTAGAACTCCCCCTTCATTGTTTAACATACTTCAGATAAATCTATTCACAACTTCTGTACTGTTATACAGAATATAGTGTTTTATATGTCTGGTACTTCAGAGTGTGTCTGTTCTATAAACCTGTATTAATTAATCACAACCTTAGACTGAAAGGCTGAGCAAGTAATGCATATTGGCATTTATAAGTCAAGAAAAGCATACCAAATTGTTCCATTCAAGTTCATAGTGAACTGGTTTGATTTATGGCTATTTAATCTGCAAACAAATCTCACGGCTGCCAAGCTTTCATTTGTATTACATTTAGATTCATTTGATATGGTGAACAGTTGATTTTGGCAATGTTTTAAACATCTTCCACTGACTTTAATTTAATTTGACCAGCCTTCAGCTTTCCAAAACTGGCCAAGGATTCCATGAACTGATTCAAGAGAAGAATAGTGATCAGCTGGCTCATCTCTGTTTATAAGGTATCAGATATTTATTCATAATATGTTTTTGTTTAGCCTTTTTCAGTAAAAAAGAGATAAAGCAAAGCAAAACAAAAATATGAAAGCTACTGTCAATAGGCTGCCAAATAACATTTACTCACTTGAAACTGATACTGTTCCACCCAGCTTACTGCCAGAAATGTTCTCACGAATGTATAAGAATTTTCAAACCTCCCTGAAGTCTTTATATTTGATTTACCTTTCTACTGATCCATTGTATCAGTACTATACTGTCTCTTATACTTATACTCTATAATGCTGCTTATTAAGAAATGTAAAATCAGCTGTGCCATAAGTACTAGATCTATCTAGCATTCAAGGGGTCAACCCCCAATTTAAATTGATGGAAATTGTTATGTATCACCTGTTGTACAGTTGGTTTGGCCAAGAATTTTTCCATGTTTTCATGGTGTATATAATCCATTATTTACTCTATTTCATAGTCGCCTTCCACCAGAATTGCCCAAACATTTTGTGCTTGCTTGTTTTTACCCTTCCATACAGCTATACTCTTTGTTAGTATATATTTCTTTCTTAAAGGGATAGTAATGTCTATAAAAGTTTGAGAGACCAGACTAACCTCAATTAATTATTATTTTTTTTAATATTTACAATTTAACAATTGTGATCCCTTTAACCGCTTCAGCTGCTCGATAACTTTTAGCATTATAGGGGTTAATGACTGTGGTACAGGATTACAGGAAATCCCCATGGGAGGAAATAAAGGCCTGAATTACACTGCCGTTGTTGAGTTTTGTCATCTCTGGTTTGATGAGATTCCCTTTGAAGTCTATGGACACATTTGTAGAAAAAAACTTGATAAATGTATCAATTGGAATGGAATCCAGGTCAAAGTGATGATTCATTGCAAAGTTTACAGATTGCAACTTTTAATGTGAACAGTATTGTTTATACATGAGTGATTTTGTGCATCTGCATAACTAGCCTCATTGCACCATAGGACCTCCACAGAGTGATACCTCAAGGGAAATCTCAATCTTTTTCTGCATTTTAACCCTTAAGATGCTAAAGAGAGATTGTCCAGGCATTGCAAAGCAATGTGTTTGAGACCTATATTGATTTCAGGGCATTAATATCCTCAAATTTCTTCCCTTTTCATCTGTAAAATTATAACATTTCATCCATAATGTCTCTGTATTGTGATATATTCTAATTAGTTAATCTTGAGTCTCTGTACAGTTGGTGGAGCTCTAGAGCCTTTGCAGTTTTCTTGTATTCGTGTGTAGAGGGATGATCCAACAATAACTCTTATAAGGTTGCCTTCTCAGGTTATCCAGGAATGCTAATTGCTAAAGGCAATTGACTGATGTAGTATTAAGAAGTGAGGTAATTCTGAAGTGAACTCGCTGTACCATAGCTAACTCTCCTAAAGCCCCATAGATTTTAGTGTGACTTTGAACCCTTTAAGTGCTACAGAGGTCTCAAATGCATTGGTTATAAGCTCCATTTAAATCAATGGTATAGTTTGTTTGCCTCTGAATGACTCCACTTATTAAAAGTACATCAACCTTGATTTCTTTCCTAAATATGTCAATTAATCAGATCCATAAAGTAAATGCTGATGTTTAGTACGTCTGCTCTATCAAAGTACCATAAGCATTGTGACATATCAAATGGATCTCACTCCAGCCCAGCAACAGCCATTTGCAGAACTGACCTATCAGCAATACATTTCTATGGTTTGCATAAATTAACTATGAATAGAATTTTGTTGAAGGAACACTAACCTCTAAAAGGGCAACAGGATTATATGCACTGAAATACCTGGCACATCAAGCTGACATTTGAAAAAAATTAAGTGCAAACCATCTGCACCATAGACGGCAGGTACAAGAAAAATTCCCCAAATCCTCATTGATTTGAATAGGGCTTTTCATTTTCACTTTTTGAATGCTAGAGAGGTAAAGCAATGCGCTGGAAATGTCTACAGTATGCAATGGGTTAAATCAATAGGACACTTATTTAGTTTATTTGCACTAAATTTGTTTATTTAATTGCACCTTAAATATGCCTTGTGGGGGTATTCATCCATGCTTTGAGCATGGCTCCATGTGGCCATTAGCAGTCTCAAATGTGATAGGGCAGTATTATCTGGAAATGTTTCAAATATTAGAATGTTCTGTATTACGTAATTTCAATAAGCTATTGACACACACACAGACACACGCACTGCACACTAGTACAAACTACAGCAGGAAATCAGTAGTGTCTATAAGTCTCTTATTAGTTTACAAAAGTATGTAATTTGAGTTTTAAATATTTTTTCGTGGTCTTACAGGTGCTAGCCAGAAGGTACATGAAACATAAATGTATACAATCTCATTTAAGTTTTAGATGTTAGTATGCCTTTAACTGTTTCTTACATTTAATTAGAGGTTAAGGAGAAGTTACCAGATGTTTTTGATTATGATGCATGCTTAAAAAAAATCTCTCCTACAAAAAACAATCTCTTCTTTACCTCTTCTTAAAATTAAGTTGAGTTAGCCCTTTGAATAAAGTTACAATATGTTTTAAACCTTTGTGTGCCAGAGAAGTATGCAACGTAATGTATTGCATACCTCTCTGGCAATCAAAGGGTTAAGAATGTCTAAGCAATGCCTTTGAAATGTCTTTAACATTCAAGGGGTTAAAATCATTACACAGTGCTGGTTTGTGTATCATCATTCTATAATTTCTGCAAGCCTAAGTAATTTAGTTATTTTACGGCTATATGTTGTTCAAATGGAAGGAAGAATCATATAAGGGTTCGGCACAGTAAATACTTGCTATTCTGAGAAAACAGGCAGGCAGACGGAAAAGAGAACAAGAGGATGGAACAGGCATAATGTTCCAAGAAAGTAGTAAATCATTCCAATTATATGACCAATTATGTGACGTCAAAGAGCATTGTATAATGAAATACAAAGGTGCAGGAGATGACATTCTACACAGGTCTGAATTTCCCATTAGGTACAGTAGGTAGCCAGCTAGAGGGCCACATGTTGAAAGGTTCCTAAGCTGCGCTGGCCACTCCCCAGAATTAAACTCCTGCTTAATTTAGGGCTTGCACGTTATAGGCCCAGGGTACTTTGTGTGCCAGGGAGCAGTGGATTGGTATGTGGTAGATTTATGAAAGGTGTGGGGTGTGACCATGGTTAGGGCTAATAGTGCCTCGAGTGCTTCCATAGGGAAGCCTTAGATATAAATGTAGTTCTGATTCTACTTTCTGCATACAAGGTACAGTGGAAAGATACATGGAAAGCAAAAAGACATAATAAAGGGTCACATACAGGAAGCTCAATAGTTACAGTTATGGAGCAAACCAATTGCACCATATGGAACACATAATTAATAAAATCCCAATTGATTTAAATGAGGCTGAAAATTCCTTGAATGCTTAAGAAAACTTTAAAGCATTGTGAAGACCTCTTTAGAATTACAAGGGTTTAACCCTTTGACGGCCAGAGGGGTACACAATGCCTTGCAACTCTGGTACTCAAAGGGTTAAAGCCCCATTTAAAGAGGAATTATCTTGTTTTACTATGTCTGCTTTCATGGCATGCCTGTAGTGATGGGCGAAAAGTCAGAGAAATTTCCAGCAGAAATTTTTGCGAAATAACAATTTCCTGCCTTTTTTTTGCAAAAATTCTCACCGATAGAAAATACATAAAACTTTCGCCTTGTCACCTATGTCAATAAATTTCCGACGAGAACTTTGCCATTTTTTGCACAATATTATTTCTTCTGAGGGTGAAAGTGGAGAAATAAATAACTGGAAGTAAAAGCTGTGAGCCATACAGCAACATATGCATGGAAAAAATAGTTAGCAGGCTGAGTGCCTTTGTCCTTTGTCCACAACACTAACTTCCGGCTTATGTATCATTGGCACAACCATCCTTGAAATATAACTGCGGTTTGGGATACTCAAGCAGGGTGCAACACTTATCAGTTGTTTAATGCCTCTGCTTTAACCCCTTAAGGACCGGCGGTCCTGGGACATTTCCGTCCCATAATGACCGTATAGGAGCACTTGGACGCGCCGGTACACGTGACCTGTCGCGTGTATCGGCGCGTCATTATGGGGCCTGATAGAGATCGCTCCGATCTTGGAGCAGTCAATTTCAGGCCCTATTTTTACTTACAGCGCTCCCGGTAGAGCGCTGTAAGTAAAAAGTACGTGACATACTATGACCGTCATCGGTCCTTGAGTATTTCAAGGACCGTGACGGTCCTGGTACGTCATGGGTCCTTAAGGGGTTAAATACATTTGCATAATGTTTGTGCAGTTTTTTACTTATTTCTAAGAATTTGGTAAGTGTGGGATGGCAGTACATAGAGGAAGAACTGTGTAACTTTATTGCTTTAATGACATGCTTTGTGTATGTGGTGTGGGTGATGGCATTATGTGTGGGCACTCTATGACTCTTGTCATACTTCTCTGTAGCAGGAGCAGACAATTGTGGCATACTCTGACATGTCATCAATAACACTTCTATTATGTACCCCAGAACCCTGGTAACATTTAGGATTACTTCTGCTGCTACTAGTTGTGACACCTCTGAGCTGTTGATGGTGTGTTACCCAGACAGACCTGTGGTTGTGCTTTAGGTGGGATCTCATTGAGGTGTGAGCCTGCTTTCTCCATGCTCACATGCTTCTTACACAGTCAATTGATAGCAAAGTTCTTAGCTTTTAGATTGCAAGTAAAGTATCTCCATACTGTGAACTTCATGGACTGAGGGATTCCAGAGTGACTGCTGCTACTACTAGATGCTGCTGAAATTGTACTGCTACTAGGTATCATAGGTGCTGCACTTCCAACAGCAGCAGAGGCACTTATCATAACTAAAGCTGTGGATGATGATAACCTGTGTTGTTGCTGGTTACTCAACACTTTTACTGTGTGTGGCTGAGTGGGACTTGGCCTTGGAAGTAGTGATGATGCTTCTGATGATTGACAGGATGAATGTGTATTTTTTTTTAATCTTTGCTTGTCCAGGGTCAAACTTTCCAATGGTTTTCTCAGACAGTTTATAGACAGACACAATGCATCTTTGTGAGCCTTTCCATTTCAGCCAAGTTTCTGGCCATGTCATCATCTCTCTCACTTTCAACTTCATCTGTATGTGAAGAAGAGGAGGATGCTGGAGGGATATATGTACATCATCATCAACAATCATTAGGTTATCCTCAGCACTGCCCGCCACTTCTTCCCCACGACTTTTATATTCCTCTAGGCTTTTACTTTTCCCCTTTGTGGGATATTCACAGTGTTCGCTACTACTTTCAGAACAGGTGTTTTTGTGCTTGTTTGTCTCACTGTCAGATACAGCAATTGGTTGAGCTGCTACACATTCTTGCACTATGCCATCAACACTGGAATGTGACTCATGGTCACTTTCAGTGTTTTTATATGGTTTATTAATAGTAATGGTGCTGGTGGAAGTTTTGGTGGGACTTTGACAAACTGCATCCTCCTTGGGAGGAGATGGATTGTCATCATTTATTGAACATGCTGCAGCAGACATGGCTGTCCCTTTGTTACAATGGGACATTGTTATATTAGTATTGATAGCTTCACAAGCAACACTGAACACTACAACTATTAAATAAAATCAAATGCAAAGGATGATGTGCTAAAAAGATCTGGAGAAAAACTAATTGCCCTAAAATTCCACCAATTTCCCTATCATTTCAACTTGGATGTAACCCTGCGAGTGCCAGATAGGTGCCTAACATTCAAAGGGTTAAACCAAATGAATGTTAAATGTCTCCAACATATTGCTTCACAGTGTGTTTGAGACCTCGCTGGCATTCAAGGGCTTAACCCTTTGACTGCCAGAGAGGTAGCCAACGCATGGCATTGCAATGAGTTGGATACTTCTCTGGCAATCAAAGGGTTGAAAGACCCATTTCAAAGTTTTTTCTTCCCTACGATGCACATGACTTGACCCAAAATTGCTGCAGTTCTTCTTAGTACTACAGGATTGTATAACACATGAATTGACAGAATTCGAGGACTACACAGGCAAATAAACTGCTAAAATTGTAATGATTAAAATGTTCTTTACTATAAGATTAAAAAACATATAAACATTATTCAAATGGAATTGATAATGGGTTGTGCAACACTGCACAGAGATAGGCTCCCTAATTTGGTAGCTCAGTCTGCCTAAATTCTATCTATCTATCTATCTATCTATCTATCTATCTATCTATCTATCTATCTTTTTTTCCAATACATATTCAGTAAAAAGTCTAATCCCTCATCTCCCGATGTCCATTTGTGTGGGCTTTGATTGAATTTCTGCATGTAGTTGTCTTGTTGTGACCTCCAACCTGTGCAACTATGCTACACATTGCATGACAATGGGTAACATATAAACAGAGAAAAGGTGTGCCAAGAGGATGCTGGTAATTTAAATGTGAGATTGCCAATTCAGATGACCTCCAAACTACTACAAACAGAAGACAAACTTGTGTTAATTCATATAAATTGCATTAAAAAGGATTTGTAGAGCATATATTATTGCCCGTAAAGTGCAAATATTAACTCAAGCTGAACTTTTGGTTACATAGTATCATAGTATGGCCTAAATTTATACAAATGTGCCTGCCATGTCAAGGCACCTAAAGGTAACTATTGCATTTTACCATAACATATGCCTTTTTTTCAAAGAAATATTTGGGCAATAACACAAATCCCCATCCCCCTATATCCATTTGTGTGAGCTTGAGGAATTTTCTGCATACAGTAGTCTTCTGACCGCCAACCTTTGCAACTACACTGCACATTGACGAGGGGTAGAATATAAAATATAATATTGACGGCAGATAAGAACCAATTGGTCCATCTAGTCTGTCCTGCTGTAAAAGCCTAAAACCTAACTTGCTCCGGTTTTCTATTGAAAAGTCACCCTCTATTTGTCGACCATCAAAAGGGTGAGATCATAATGTTGCCTGCATCAAAAGGTCGACATCAATACAGCAGACCAAGACCTCTATTTGGAAACCATTGCAAGGTGACCCTTAAGCATGCAACATCAGTATGCCGCTCTTTTTACGTGGGCAACATTCTTTTGTCACCCTTTTGATGCAGGCAACATTATGATCTTGTCCTTTAGCCCATAAATCCACAATCTGAGAATAGCTCAGATGAAGTTTTCCATTTCACACTACCACATAAAAACTATATGAGGAAAGTAGTTGAATAACCATCATTCAATTTTTGTGTGCATTTGACTTTGAGATGGGAAATGGAGGATTCTGTTGACTCCCTTACAATTGTCTTCCACATACACAGTAATCCCTCTATTCACAGGGAGTAGGGGTTAGATAACTTCTCCAGTTCTATCTATCAATCTAATGGACACACAACGCTCCCATACCAAGTCATATTCATATGCTGCCTTTTCACAGCAGATCATCTGATTTTCCCATTTTAAAGTATATACACTGCCAAACACAAACACAAGGTGAACCCCCAGATAAACCAATCATCTGAGCCCAAGGTTCACTCATTCAGACCCTTGCCTTTGTACTAATCTACTAACAACCACTTTTACAGGACATCCATTCTTATATCAGGGACATCCCTCATTTTATTACACTTATCAGAAACCACCATTTACCAACAGATGGCTACTTGATTGTTGCAATGGACATTCAATCCCTGTATACTATTATTCCACAAGAACAGGGGATTAAAGCAACTACATTAGCTTTATTGATATCTCTTAATTGTTTCATACCACCAAATGAATCCCATATTGAGGTACTCAGATTGTGTTAGACATAATAATATCATATTTGAAACCATTAATGTTATAGAACTTAAACAGGCTTTAATTCAGCAGTGGCATGTGCCCAACTTATACATGTAATACTATCTATCACAATACACAATGCAACACAAGAAACAACATTGCTTGTTATTAATGCTGTACTGGCAATTGTTTCTTCATCTGGACTTGCACAGATACTGTGCTTAACCCTTTTATTCAGTCCCTCGATGATCTTGCCACCTAAACCTCTTTATTCAGCCTTTAATTACCTTGCCATCCCTGTATAATGTACAGCATTTATTGACATGGACTGTGTGTGACAGTACATTTGTTACTACTAACTTCTGTATATCTACAGATATGAAATCTATTATATACAGCCATGTGATGCAGCATTATTACATTTGTAAACTATTGGACTAAATACACAAACATAAGTAAAAACTTTATGGAAAAGACTATCCAAAAAGTGGCAGAACTATGAACAAAGATATAATGTAATACCTTGAGGACCAGACTGTGTGTGCAATATTTTATGAAGCACTGAGTTGCACTCCCCTCTAGTTCTATGATATATGCTAGTCAGACTTGATCTGTATCATTCTTACTCTAACAAATCTACCACCTGGCTTCCAACAACAACCCATGCTGCTTTAGGTTTCCAAACCAAATCACTTAAGAGCATTTATGAACAGTGACACTTTTCATACATCGCTGTGTTGGGAACAGATTTGGATTCAGGCAATGACTAATAAATACTAATAGCTTTGTCATTTACTTCTTCATATACCATTGCAGTAAATTGTTCTTCTACATGACAACCACACATTTTCACAATCGGATAGGCTTTGGCCAACCACCATTTAGCATCTATCATGGAGTATATAGGTTGGCCAACCACTACGCATTTATTTGGGGGCTACTGAAAGTTGAAAGACCTACATATAAGTGAAGCATTCACTTGCTAATCTTTAGTCAGTTTTTATTGATCAACCTTGCCGTGGTGGCAACTGATTCAAACTCCTACTTCAGTGCAAAGAAAAATGGATGCACACATTTGGAACACTGCCAACTAGATGTCTGAATTGACAGACCAACCATGTCTGTTTCTTCTAACCTGATGTATGCCACAAGGTAAGATAGTCATAGCTCAACTAATGAGAATTTTGCCATATAAATGTAACAATAGTTAAGTAGTAGTAAACTTGAACCCCAATGGTAAGTAGCAGTCCTTAGGTAAAAGAAGAGTATGCTTCTTCTGCTTTTAATACCTGTAAGGAGCCAGAGGTTTAGCCCAAGGTTGGTGTAAGCACCTAGTCTTTATGTCATTACGAGGACTGCAAACCATAATCTCAGATAATGATGGAACAGAGAATAAATAAATCAGCAGGCTTTAAAGCCGAACTTTCATCAACGTTACAGTTAGCCCCAAATCCTTAATATATTTTATCGATATACATATAAATACTTGTAATTTGCAGTATAAGTCCGGCATAAGTAAGAAAAAGATCTTTTTCTGCAGGCAGTCACCAGTTGGGATCTTGTTCTAGGCACTCTCTGTGCCTGCACTGTCAGTCCCTTCCAGTGCCTTAAGGCACAAGGCCTCCAACTCGCCAATCATTGAGGTGAAGGGGATGTACAGCTCAGACTCACAGATGCCGTCTCTGCAAGATGTGCATTGTTTCCCACTGCTTGCCTGCCTGCCTGCCTGCCTGCTTGCCAAACCAGTTTTATTCTCCTCTAATGCCAGACTTATGATGCAAATTACAAGTATTTATATGTATAACGCTAACGTATTAATGATTTGAGGCTAACTGTAACGTTGATGAAAGTTTCTCTTTAACTTGAGAGAGGGGTTAAATGTCAGGTTTTAATAGACTAATAGTTCAGGGGTTAAAACTAGAAGTGCAGGGTGGAGAAGCAAGTTACAGCTGAGGTAGAAAATATGTAATGGTAAATTATAGCTGAGTTGCAGCAGCTAAACCACAGTTCAAGCTAAGGAAGAGCAGAAGTAATAGAAGACTGTAGCTAGGCAATGCAGGGGTTAACAAAAGGCTTCAGTGCAGTCATAGCAGCAAACAGTTGCTAGGCAGTGCAGGTCGATAGCAGGTTTTGACTGTGGCATAACAGGTGTGAAAACTCAAACATTTGGAGGAAACAATTATAATATTATTGGTTAGCTCAGTGGTTCCCAACTCTCACCTCATAGGTGCCTAACAGGTCATGTCTTTAGGGTTTTCCTGCTTTGACACAGGTGAGTTGATTAAATGACTTGGGCCTTTGATCAACTCATCTGCGTACAAACAGAATCATCTTAACAATATGCGGTCAATTTTATTAGGTGACGGTAGTTTTAAGTTACAGTTTATTATTATTGATGCTATGACCAACCACAGAGAGGTAAATGCATAATGGTCGCAATATTAGCACGCACAGAAATCATTGGAGCAACCCATACCATTTGCTATTCTGTTGTATGCTGTGAGTGTTAACACTTGTTAAGGGCAAACATTTTCAACCATTAATTTTGTGATTAAAAACAGGCATAGATAAAAATGGTAAAAACCACTGTAGTAAAGAAAAAAAGAAAACCAGCAGATAAAACACACAAACACGCATGCAAACAAGGCTAAAGCCCTCATTTCACTTCATCTAAATCACAAGGGCTACTTTCCCGTAAACTTTTATAGGAATGAAATCCACTAACTCCCCAACTTCCATTAGAGATGGGTGAAAAGTCAGATTTTTTTTTCACATGATTTACTGCTTTTTATGTGAAAAATTCCCACACACTGAAAATCCCCCACATTTCCACCTTTTAGTTAAACTCAATTAATTTTCTGTCAGAACTTTGCTTTTTTTTGTCTTTTCTGAGAATGTCCACTGCTACACAGACACATTATGACTGGCTGTATGGATGCCAATGTAGTGGAACAATTCTCAGACTCCAGGAAGGTCAGTGTGTGTGTGTTTCTCTGGCTGCCTGTAATGTGGGACAAGGCTGGGACATCAGTATATGTGGTTCTATGGCTACCATGGAACAAGGCTAGGATGGTGGGCATTGGGAGACCTTCCACCTGCTGCCAGATTACAACTCTAATCAGTGTTCAGATGGCAGGGAATGATGGGACTTATAGTATAGCAGCAGATGCTTCCTATTGCCCATCATGCTCCATACTACTGTAGAACAAAGCTGTGAGTTTCAAAATGTGGTTCTATGGCTACCAATGCATTTGGACAAGACTGGAGGTCAGTATGTGAATTTATATGGCTACGAGAATATCAGGTCAAGACTGGGGTGGGTGGAGGGTGGGTGGAGGTATGTGTTGTTCTATGGCTACCTCCAAACAAGGATGGGGGGTCAGTATGTGTTTCCATGCTACCAGTAAAGTAGAGGATCACAGTGGAAAAATTAAAAAAACTGCACTTTTATGGAAATTCCCACTGAATCGAAAATTGCTGTTTTTTGCTTTTGAGGTGAAACAGTTTGAGTTGAAGCAGTCTGCCTATCCCTACCTAAAAGTTCAGTTTTATATAGTAGCAGATAATAGTGATGTGTTTGCATGGTCTTCTGCAGCGAACACAGGGAAAATCTTGATAGATGAGCTCTAGTGTGCAAACAAGCCAGAAAGCCAGAGGAGGAAATCAAACAAGTCAAGGTCAGTGAGTCATAGGAGGAAACAAGACAAGCCAAGGTTAGAGAGCCAAAGGAGGAAGTCAGATAAACTGAGATAAGAAGAAAAATCATAGGACGAAGTGACACAATTTAAGGTAAGGTATTCAGAGGGGAAAAGTCACACATGTTAAGGTCAGACACAAAAAGAAGAAGAAGACAGACAAGCTGAGATCAGAGAACCTAATGGTGATTTACTATGTACACACAGCACAGTGTATCTATATATTTTATGCTGTAAGACATTTTTCACCATTTCCCCAGTCACTGTTTACATATACCATCCACTGGTGTGGATCATCTTGTCCTTGTTATTTTGCATCTTCTCCTTCGGTACTATTTACTAAATATGTGATGACTTATGTATACACAGTATCTATGTGTATCTTACATGACATTTTATTTTGTCAGACATTTTTCACCAATTCCCCAGTCACTCTTTACACATACCAATCATTGATATGGATGATCTTGTCCTTGTTTTTCTCCCGTGGTAGCATTTACCAAATATGTGTCACCAAATCCATGTGTTTTGAGAAGTTTGAATTGTTGTAACACCATAGTTAATATTACTATGGTTAGCAGCCTCTTATGCTTTTACATTATATTTAGGATGATATTTGTACCTTTTTTAAAATACTATTTAACTCTACATTATTGCACATGATGTAAGGCAAAGAACAGAGCAATTTCTGCACCAAACTCACTTATTCGAGTATCACAATACCTCTTATGGATTGTAAGTATTGTAATTGGTCTAATAGAGTCTGTCAAATAAGTTTTAGGTTGTTCAGATTCATCCACAAATATTCAATATTTGTTAATTTTTGTCTGTATCAAATCCATTTTAATTTATGTTGTTTGTGCAAAAAATAAGAATTTCCGGTCACCAGAATAAATACTGGTAAGGCAAAGAAGGGAGCAATTGCTTAGGCCCACATATCCAAATGAGCCGCAGGAGAGCCCCCAGTTTATGGGACCAATTAGCCCATAGTCATTATCATCTACATTCAAGGAAACACAAGATCATAGAGAGCTATATATGTAGCATGTGTAGTATTTGTGAATATATGACTCTGATGAAGTATATTTACAATCACTTTGGTAAAAAGGGATACTTACACAAATATATTAAGTGTAGTATAGAAGGGGTCATATATTATCTTTCTTGTCCATGTACAAAATTATATGTAGGAATGACAACAAGGTTTTGAAGACTAGAAAAATGAAACACATACAAAACATTAAATGTTCCACACAAATCATCTCCACAAAAGGAATAAAAAGTTTAACATCAGTGAGTAGACATTTTAAAAGCATGGGAACTGGAGAAAATCAGCCTTGGACTAAGGAAAGGAAATTTAACTGAGACATAATTACAGTTCATATTTGGGGTTTCAAAATACTGTATCCTAAAATCATCACTTGTCATATCCAAAACATTAATACTATAGGCCAGTGGTTCTCAGCCCGTGCCCTCAGTGGCTACTAACAGGCCAGGATTTGAGAATTTCCTTTTAAGGGCACAGGTGAGTTAATCAATATGACTGAGCCTCTGATCAACACACTTGTGTTCTACCAGGGAAATTCCTAAGTCCTGGCCTGTTAGTGGCCACTGAGGGCATGGGTTGAGAACCTCTTCTATAGGCCATCTTTTCCCTTGATTTAGTGATAAAACAGTATCTGAATCACTTTGACATTAGGATCTCAACTATAGATATGATTTGATTACAATTAATGCAACTAACCTTTTAATAGTTCATGTGGTGTAATTCCTTATTTACTGGTTATTGTATTCACTACTTAGTCCGATATTATACAACCTTCACTTAAATACATATGTATTATAGTCCAATGATTCATTTATTAGGAATTTGAATTGGACATTTTTTATATATTTTATTTCATTGTTTTTCTTCTGTATGGTTATGTAATAAACTTATTTTTGGATCAATTTGAATCCTTTTTCTTTGTACGGATTTTCGTATGATCATTCATAATTATTTACTTTTTTGTTTTTACTTTTGGGTACTTCTCTTCCCCCCATATACATATACACACTTTATAGAGATTGAGATACTGTGTATTTCTTCTTTTTATATGTTACAGGGCTAAAAAGGTATTACTAGCGCCAAGCTTGAATCTTAAAGGAAAAATACTCAGCTGGACGTGTTTGTGGCAAAAGAACTTCCACACTGTTTATATAAATATTGTACTTAGTATTTATATATGGCATAAGTAATGTAAAAAAAAGTATCTATATATGGTGCTTTTGTTTTGTGTATACCATATTGTAGGTATAGGTCCATTAGAATAGAATCAAAACAAGGAAATACGATTTATCTAAACTGAATCCCATGGATGATGGAGATGTCTTAAACACATTGCTAAGCAATACACTGGTGGTCTCTGTCATTCAAGAGGTTAATATTTCAAAAACTGTTCTTGCTTTTGTGATTCAGAAAAGTATGAAATCAAAGAATATAAGAAGTTTATTTACAAGGAAATCTAAAAATGTTTTATTTCTGTCTTTCTGTCTGAAGATGCCTATTTTGGAGCTATTTTTAAATATATGTGGGCTCAGACTAACATGGATAATAGCCTTTGTGAAAGTACAGCTGGTACTTTACTGTATCTTCTGTGATTAATCACATTACTAAGCTGAGAAATGACATGTTTAAAATTAAATACAACAATATTATGTTTTTTCCCAAATGTGTTATGAAGAAACAAATATGTTTTCTGAAAGCAAGTTAAATCAAAAAATAAAATGATATTTGTCTGTACTGCGTTTGATAATGCAATGACTTTCATAAACTTTAATTAATACAGAATAGTTCTTAAGTTTAAAGGAATATCCAGCTGGATATAATATGGATAGTGCTACTGTTGAGAGATGTTTTAGTTGCATGTTTGGGTACAGTCCTGACATTTTACAGTGGCACTGTTGATTCAGCAGTCTATGGAAATTTATGGTCATCTAACTATAGCTGTCAATAGACTTCTGTATCAACAGCACCACCATAAACTTTTAGGCCATAGATATTCTGCACCCAAAAAAATGCAAGGTTGCCGAGGGCTTGACTAACCACCAAAGAAGCATGGGAGCTTAGCTCCCGGGCCGATGCACCATATTTCAGCTTAATACCCTTGTAACTGCTGCTTTGTCCGTCACTTTCAGATCAGGGACTCTATATTCAGTCCCCATGCCTGGGAGAAGAAAGTCTGTTGCTCAGAAGAAGTCGTCAAAACAAGGATGTTTACTGATCTCATTTCTGAGCAGAGTCTCCCGCCAAGGCAGGCAGAGCGCAACTACGCCACAATCTTCTCCCAGATTTGATGACGGAGTCCCTTCATTACTCACTCCCATGGCTGCACCTAGTGAACTGCAACTACAGATTGATTCCTTGATGCCTAAGGATGTTATGGCTACGCTCTCCACTAAAGAAGACTTGAACTACTGGTGGGAGAGATCAAGATGGAGCTGCATATGGAAATCACGGAGCCCCGATGGGACCTGCAATCCCAATCCTCCAGAGTAGACTCTGTGGAGGAAGCCAGTACTGAGCTGGCTGACCAATGCAACTCTCTGGAACAACATTTTTTGGAGCAGCGGGGTATTTTGATGGAGATGCAGTTATGGCTGGATGATCTAGACAATAGGGGACACAGCAATAATTTGCATCTCTGCAATGTCCCAGAGCCTACACCACTGAAAGATCTACCACTCCAATGCTCACCCTCAGAACCGGTGTTGATTGATAGGGCACACAGAGCTTTGCTGCCCAGGTGGGGAGCAGAGATATAATCTGCAGGCTTCATTATTACCAGGACAAAGAAACTATCATGCTGGCATGCCAGAACAGTGAGCTTGTTAAATATGCCAAACTGGAGATCCAACTTTTTCAGGACTTGTTTCCACACACCCTGTTTTTGCAGAGACAATTGCACCCCCTGACCGAGCACCTGTGCAAGCTCGGTATAAAGCATAAATGGGGCTTCCCATTTCACCTATTTGCCCAGTATCAGAACCAGACGGCCTCGGTTCGAACGCCGTAAGGTATTGAAGAAGTCTGTAAGATGCTTTGAATAGCATCACCGGAGGTTCCGGAGGTGTCCCCACCAGGTGCAACGCATGGAATTTGTGTCTAATCAGTGATACCGCCGGCATTGAATCTCAGAGGCACCCAAAAAAAAAGAGGAAGAGGGCACAGAGAACGGAGAGGCTGGAAGCAGCGGAGGCCTACCATGAGACTCTGGGTTCGGCTCCCTGGTTCACCCTTGTTGTTACACTAAAGACTTTATTATACAGCAGGTTTTGTGGACCTATGCCCTCCTCGCTGCCGTCCCAGACTCCTTGACATGCCAGACTACTACATAGACTGTTTGTGGCTGTTTTCTTTATGAGAAGGTGCCTTTGGATGCTCCAACTGTGCTGGAGGTGGTATCTCTCTATCATTCTGTCCTGTACTGGGAGAGGGGGGTGAAGTATACTGAGTTTGTTATACTCCAGGCAGGATAGGATAGCCGCATATTTAGTTAGATGTACTTTGGGATTCCTAATGCCCTATTATGTGTTTAAAGTTCTCTGTGGATCTCCATTTGTTCATGTAAGGATGGGGTATGGGGGATATGCTGGGGCACACTATGTGCTGTGGGCATTTTCATGTGCAGTTGGGCGAGTGGCATGTTGCGCAGCAGTATAGCTGCATTTTGTTGCTTGACTGGTGGGACTTTGCAATCCTGGCGTATGTGGTATGTTTGATAGCTACCCTCCTGCCCCGGGTTTGGTCTTATGGCTTAGCTTGGGACATAACGGAGGTGGGTTGGATGATTCCGGGCTGTCTGGGTGTGTATGGGGGGTGCTCAGCTGATTATGTTTAGTTTCTATTGTTTTGTTTATGCTGTGGGGTTACAGGGCTGGGGGTGGGGGGTTGATGATGGGGGGCCCCGTGGTAGCTCCGGACTTGGATAGCACTAGATGCTGCCCATGTCTGGACCTCTGCGATCCACTGTACTGTATTGCAGTGATATGCTACGGATACTCAGGGAATGCTGTCATGTGTTTATGTGTTGGATGATTTCTATTATGTGTTACACCATATCTCATGTTGCCAGGGTGATTTTTTCTGCATGTATCTTTTATATGGCCCGTACATGCTGCACTTCTGTTTGAATCATTCTACCTGATTTGCTACACTAAGCTTTACTACTTTTTCATCTGGATTTATAAGACGTCCTTAGGCCTTGGGGCATTCTCCTCTATGGTTATGTGCAAGGCCCACTCAGTCCACTTCTAGTGGACAGCGGCTCACACAGCGGTTTACAGTCCTGCTAATTCTTTCCTTTCTTTCCTTATCTGTTCTCCTCTCCTCTTGATCCCTCCTACCTTTTTTTCCCCTTTCCTCTTCCCCTTTTTTCCCCAGAATCCTATTGTATAACCCTATTGTACAATAATATGCATCTACTCAATCTTAAGCTCGTATCCTACAATATTAAGGGCTATAATAGCCCGGAGAAGCATTTCATAGTGTTAAGGGAGCTAGTGTGACTGCAGACAGGCACTGTCATTTTACAAAAGATGCACCTGGTCAGGGATGCCCACTTTAAGCTTTCTCTGCAGTTCCCAGCAGTGTGGACAGCGTTTTCCTTAGAAAAAAAGAGAGGTGTAGCAATCCTGATAGGAGAGCAGTCCCATGGATCTGTGGGGAGGTTCTGACTGATCCTCAGGGCAGGTTCCTCTTCCTGAATGGCTCTGTTGCAGGTACATAGGTGATGTTTGCCAACTACTATGCTCCCAACACGTCACAGCTCACTCTCTTTAAGACTGAGGTGTGCCGGTTAGAGGAATTCCAGGCGGGCTTATTGGTGGTGGGTGGTGATTTTAATGTCAGTCTGGATCCTGCCCTGGATTATTCTGTGCCCCGTAGAGCTAGAGGGTTATCGCCAGTGTCTCCGATCTCAGCGCTGTTCAGGGACCTCCTCACAGTTGATGTCTGGCAAACTTTACACTCTACCACTAAAGACTCTTTTTTTCTCACATCCACACCATTCGTACTCCAGGCTGTATTATTTCTTCTTAAGTGAATATCATTTGGGGATGGTGACGCGTGCAGAGATTGGTTCCATTACAATTTCTGACAATGTACCGGTATCTCTCACCTTGTCCTTCACGGACATGCCTCACTGCTCTATGGGATGGAGACTCAATGAGACTTTTCTAGAGGATAAGGGGATTCAGAGGAGAGTGGAGAAGGAATTAGAGAACTTTGTCAGCATTAATGATACCCCGGTGGTTCACAGGGGATTAACTTGGAAAGCTCACAAATACTATGTACGGGGAGTCCTCATTTCTGCGGGTAGTTGGAAGAAGAAGCAGCAGAGGAGAGGGGTGGAAGCTCTGCTGCACTCTATCTCTGACCTGGAACACCTTCACAAACAGCTAGGATCTGTTTTGGAGCAACTCTCTGCTAAAAGGACAGAATTGTCCACTTTGTTACACACACAGACTTAGAGATCTTACATGTGAAACAAATTCAAACACTATTTGCAATGGGACAAGTGTGGCAAAGTTTTGAGCAGATTAGTTGGCAAAGCACGGGCATCCTTTCATGTCCACAGAATCAAATCCTCGAACGGGACTGTTGCCCACTCTTATGACGATATAGCAGACACTTTTTATGACTTCTATCACTGCTTATACAACCTGATAGATTCAGAACCTGATAGAGTTAGACCTTCCAGGTGGAGGCACTCATTTCAGCAGAGGAGGTCTCTAGGGCTCTTGGCTCTACACCTTCAGGGAAGAGCAAAGGTCCAGATTGCTTTCCTGCCAATTTGTTCTATTTGATTCTATTCTATCCGGAGAATTTTGACCAACACAATCATTGATGGCACATGTCACAGTCATCCCCAAACTGGGTAATGACCTGGAATTCTGTGGAAGCTATAGACCAATCTCTCTCTATTGAACAATGATGTGAAGCTCTATGCAAAGGTACTGGTAACCAGACTACAGCCTCTCTTACCAACCCTAATCTTTCTGGACCAATCCGGGTTAGTTTCAGGTCGGAAGACCAGAGATAATGTCACCCCTGCTGTTACACTGATCCAGGCAGAAAGGACACATCCACCCCAACTATCTTCTTATCGTTAGATGTGAAAAAGTCATTTGACCATGTCAGTTGGAGTTACATGAAGTCGGTCCTCAGATGGGTGGGGCTCGGCCCAAGGTGTTTGCATGTGATTCTTTCCCTATATTCTAACCCATCAGCCAAGATATCTGTAAACAGGGTTGCCCTTTGTACCCCCTGATCTTCGTCCTTATATTAAAGCTTCTCTTGGCGATGATTTGTAAATCTCTTGATAGCACAGGTTTCCAACTAGGATAGCAAAATATCAAACTAGAATGATTCACAGATGACATATTGGACTTTCTGACTTCCCCCCACAGGTCCCTTGCTCATATGACTTCTCTGCTCATGCTCTACACCTCTTTTTCGGGTTTGAAGATTAATTTTGGGAAATCCGAGATCCTACCTATTAGACTTGTGCACGGGCAAAATTTTCGGTAAAATTCGAATTCGGACAAATTTTTTTTTTCTAATTCGGATGATCCTAATTTTGGACCGGGTCTATTCGATTCGGACGAAATTCTGATCCATTCCGAATTATTCGGCCGAATTTAACATGGGTTAAATTATAGCAGTGCGCCTCCGTGCACGCTGCTATCATTATTTGCAGACAGGGTGTGCATTTAGAAAAAGATCCATCCCAAAAAACGGACATTGTCGTACATTGAAAGTCTGTGCATGTCACCTCTACTCTAGCATGGGATGCCAGTCACAATGCAAACGTCGAACATCGAAAACCCATGCCTGTCATTCAATTTAGCATGTTCGAACATCGAAACCCCATGCCTGTCCTTCAATCTAGCATAAGTTCGAACATCGAAACCTCATTCCTGTCATTCAATTTAGCATATGCTCGACATCGAAAACCCATTCCTGTCACATCCTACTCAACATAAGTGGTCAACTCGAACATGGACAAACTACATGTCACATTCTATGTTAGTACATGGGTAAAGATTAAGGTTTCATTTTCTGGTACCAGCCTCCTACCCTACTGTCCCTCTTTAGTACCCAAATTCCTCTCTCTCGTTTTCCTATCCTGATTTCCCCTCATATCAGATAACTCTATGTGTATATACATTGTAGAGTTTCATACTACATCAAGAATAAACATCAATGATTGTAATGTGATAGATGTAATGTGTTAAAAAGAAAAATTGAGACATTCTGTTGTGAACAAACTACAACACAGGAGAGAAATAAAAAAAAATGCTTGACATCTATACTGAAGAGGGGTCCACAGCATTGTCTTAGTACAGCAATATCACCATTTTCCGTGAGTGTGCAATACAGGGCTCTACGGTAATTGCTGGGCATTTCCCAATGTCATAATCAGGGGATGATGGGAGTTGTATTCTAACTACTGTTAGGAAACACATAAGTGATGCACATTCATCTCCCACCTAGAAATTATTTACACACGAGGCAACTCCCCCAAGTAATACCTAGCCCCTTTCCAAGTGAAAGGACTTCCAGAAAGGCTTCAGATCTCTTAGTGACTCACCTGTTATTGCCAGTCAGCGGGACCCGGAGAGTAGGAGGGGGTGATGCTATGGCTGCACGTCACGGTGCTCTTAGTTGGCCACTTGTCGCAATGTTGAAGCTCAGCCCGGCCAGCACCTTCTGGGTGGAGACACCTCACAGCGATCCTGTTCAGGACACATCATGCACTGTTGTGCACTCATACTAGGGATCCCAAATGTTTAGACTCATTTTGTACAGGGGGCACCCTCCGGTATTTGTAAAACCTCTCTAGCAAATCTGGGACGGTAGACCTATTTACTCAAGTCTTGACTTTAGGTGGGTGATAAACAATACAAAATAGGCATAATGTTTCACTATCACATAATTCACGTCACTGAAGCAGCCAGCAGGCATCGCCACTGAGTGAGCATAGGGCTGCCCGGCTGCTGACAGTCACACTGATGGGACACCCTGCAACACAGAAATGGCGGAAGAGCACAAAATAAACATGCTATGGGACGGCAAATTGCCGCCCCTGTCAAAGTGCCGCCTGGGTCCATGGACCCACTGGGACCCATGTAAGGGCTGGCCCTGTATTCGAACAAATACCTAATTTTTTTAATATTTTGCACAGGAACAAATATTACTTGCTCTTGCAGTGGCAATAACTGGAACTAATGCTGGCTGCCTACCTATGCCTAGCCTAATGCTACCTGCCTGCCTACACAACAACTGTACACTCTCTAATCTCTTCTCTCTCTGAGCTCCAACAACCCAATGAGGAAATGCAGGCTGTCTGTCTGTGTGACTGTGTCATTAGTCCAACCCCCATCATGAAACGAAGAAGGCTATTCGAATACAGACAAAACAGGGAAGTAATGCATGAAACGGAGAATGGAATTGGACTAGAGACATGGAGGGAAAATTATGGAGGGAAAGTAATTGAGCGTGCACAGGAAGTACAAAAAAGTCCTGGTCAAAAGTAGTCAAAACTTTTCGAAATGTGTCGATTGCCGAAACTTCCGAAAGTTTAGACGAATTTCGAACCTGGGCTGTTCGGAGTCGGATCATTTTTTCCGAATGACCCTTGTGTTTCGGATTGGCCGAATGTCTCCGAATAACCCCATTTTCGATGAAATCCGAATGTCTCCGAATGAATTCGCACATGTCTACTACCTATTCATGTTACCCCTAAGGCCCGTAAGGCCTTGGGAGATGCATTTCCCTTTAAATGGACTACAGAGTTGATCAAATATTTGGGGATCACCCTCTTCATTGTTGATGACAACCTGACCAGAGTGGAATCTGATTTGTGTACTCTAAAGTCTTCTTGGGACTTACTCTCCATCTTTTGGATTGGGAGGGTTAATGTAGCCAAAATGGGTCTCTTGCTTCTTACTCTACCTATATCTTTCTTTTTACTATGATCTTACTGTTGCACATCACGGCACATAAAAAAAAACATTTTATTTACAACAACACTTGAATAAAATGTCTCTCAGCAAGTAGTGCCTATGATTTACACAGCAGTATAAACATTGTAATATATATTTTCTACATTAAATGTTTCTATCCGATTAAATATGTATTATACATTTAAAATATAGAATGGCACTGTGAGAACCAATTTTATTTTTATTTTTACATTTTTTCTTATTTTATTTTAGCTCATGAGGGGGTCCAAAACATTAGATTTATGCATTTAATCTGTATTTGTCTTTTTAACAATGTACCACTGTGCTATGCATTGCATTGAATGTGCTCAGGGACTCAAAGAGAGCATCAGACAGTACCCCCCCATACACACCACACAATCATGTGGGTGACCCCTGCTTGCTTGCGGGAGGTCAGGAGTAGTTTGAGGAATTACAAAAATTGAGATAAAGCGCATCAATTTGTATATAACTGTTTTTTCTGTCAATGTGTGTCAGTGAACACTTGAAAGAAAAACACTTGAAAACAATTCAAAGCATTTCTGTTGAAAAATAATGGGGCAGGTATACAAAGTGCAGTGCAGTTTATAAAGAGACTATTTTATTAAGTTTTAATTTTTTTTTTTTTTGAGGTCTAATTTTATGTACATTTTCAAGTAGTTTTGTAACTAGTCTTTTCTTCTGTGAACATAAAAATCTCACCAATTTCCCCATATACGTCCATTGGCCATTACTGTAGATTTCTGTGGAGAAAATCAGGGAGGGATGAATTTCTCATTAATCAGGGTAGGCAATTGCCTATAGTGCCTAATTCTGAGGGGTTCTTCAATTGGTCACACGCACTCACCTCAAGGCATTATGTGTTTTGGTGTATCGAACACAATCTAAAAGTATCATGCAGTGCTGTCCATTTTAAGTATGGATTTCATCAGTTTATATGTCCCTGCACTGACAGCTTAACTTAAAGGGATAGTAATCTTTCATAATAAAATCAGCTCTAATTAATCATCATAGTATTTGGGCCTTGGAGAGTGTTATTTCAATTCTGTCAGAGTTGTAGTTCAAGAGTAAATAAATGATAAAGTATCCCCCTCCCTCCCTTTTTACTTATATAACACTGTTCAGCTCAGAGCAGCAGGGTGTGTCCAGGTAGATTTCAGAGAGGGACAATCTTCAATTAAGATAAGGGAGAAAGCTGAAAAACCTGTCAAAGGGGCAGGGTTTTCATTGTTCTCACAGTAAGAATTGTCCCTTGCTGTTATCTGTCTGGTCAAGCAACCAGATTCGACATCTAAGATGAGCAGTGTTACACTAGGTAAAAGGGGCGTGAGGGGGATACTTTATCATTCAGTTACTCTTGAACTACAAGTCTGACAGTATTGAAATAACACTCTCTATGTCTCAAATACTATGACCATTAATTGGAGCTGCTGTTTTTGTGAAACATTATTATCCCTTTAAATGCTAGAGAATCGACAACACATTTCTTGGCAACGCACAGAAGTCCTTGCACACAAGCAGGTTAAGGGTTTTTTGTGTTTGTATATCATAGACTGTAGATAAGCCATGGTCATGGGTGGGTTAAGTATGTCTTAGTTGCCTTTCCAACTGGAGCCTGCAATATAAATTCTGCCCTGATTCTGAATAAATGAGTTGAATTTGATGGAAATAGCCTTCCCTGAAATGACTCCTCCTTTCACAATATTTAGCTTGGGGTGAGTAATTATTTTGGCTCAAGGGCCACTTCTGTTCAAAATGTTGTCCATGGGATGAGTTTATGTGTGTTTATGATGCTTGTGTGTATGTCTTCCTCTATCTCTCTCTCTCTCTCTCTCTCTCTCTCACTCTCCCTCCCCATCTGTTCTACCTTCCTGACTAAGATGTGAGTAAAAGTGACAGAGGGTTATGTCTGGCTGTTTCTTGTGCTTCTGATTACCAGCTGTTCAACTACAAAGAGAATTTATCAGTTGTTGTTCTCATAGTTATATAGTTAAATATATAAAAAGTACATCAAGTGCAACAGTATAACACAGAAAATGAGAATTACATAATCCTTCCCAGCTCTAAGACGGGTGTTAGTTATCCTGGAATTGGGAAGAGTGATAGTATGATATATTTATATGAGCCTTGTGCTTAGAAGGAAAACATAATTTGTCTTTAGCCACCAGCAGGATTTTCTCTGCGTATCAGCACTGCTATAATTTTAAATGTTGTTATGGCAGGACCAGTATGATATGCTTTAGGATATTTCCTCTATGTGAAAGGCAATAGTGGGATAAAATAGACTGCAACCTTGGTAGAACACCACTACTAGAGAGCCTGCAAATTTGTATGGCAGGCTCGTTCCTAGTTCAGAGTCTCTGACTCCCAATATACATAAGTATAAATCAAACTATACTCAAGGACCAGATTAAATTTGCCCTTGGGCTATATTTTGCCCATCTCATGCTTAGCTACTCCAAGGGATGTCACAGGTCAGACTCTCCTATTAAAATGCCTTTAATTTCATGCCCTCACTTTTCTTCTTTTTTTGTGCATGAACATCCAAGGTAACAATTTTTTTATCAGTTGTAGGTCAAGTCATCAATTAGCAGAGACTTCTTGACCCCCAAGTTTCCACAGGTCTAGAAAAGAGCTGGATTACATATCAAGTGATAAATGTTTTCAATAGAGTTCTCAAAGATGCATATTTAATAGGGATTGGAGAAAATTTTCATCTCAAACCAAAGCTGGTAAAAAATGGCACTTTCCAATTGGTGAAAAATTTCCCACGAAAAGTGCCATTTCTCAAGAAAATTTTTTCCCCACCGCATGAAAGTTTTCTCTACTTTTCTACAGCCATATACCAGGTTGTCAGGCTCTTACAGCATGCCATTCTGTGTATGTAAGAGGAAAAAGCAGCATGTTTTTGAGCTAGAAAAGATAGGCAAATAAAAGGGAATTGAAGTTAAGTTTATGGAGTCTTTTAGGCAGGACATTTGCATCTGGGGGCACTCTGGGGGAGAAGGGAGGAAGGAGGTTGATCCCATATACCACAAGATGTGGTATGATTGACTGGCAGACACAGGAAGCTGGGGTCCAGCTTACTTGCTGATTTTGCCTTTATTGTCTCTGTGCTGGAGAAGTCTGGGGAAAAAAGTTGTTGATTTTGTTTTTTAATTATATATACTATATATTTTTTGGACCAGGGAAGCGGCTCAAGTGGGACAACAAAAAAGGTAGAATATGTGTAAGTCACCATTTAGTTTGTGAACGGAGGCAACAGAGAGCAAGAGCAGATGTCACTGAATGCAAGCAAACACAGGAGTCAGACGGTATAGTTAAATCACCTTTATTAGAAAATATGCAGTAATTAATAAAATTAATAATCAGCAGAGGGTGACTAGTGAGGCTAGAGACGCTATCAGAAATAGGAGCCACCAACAGGTCCACCACTACTGCTAGAGACTAGGCCGGAGCCCATTGGTAGTCTCAATCGCCCCAAGAGGAACACAGACTCTCTCCCAATAGGATGCAAACAAGGGGGACTCCTGACTCACGCCTGTAGTCAGTATGGCAGGAGTCTGCCAGAGCAACAGGTCTGCACCAGTTGGGATGTCCACTAGTCAGAAGCCAACAAGGAGAGGGTAGCTGGACAGAGCCCCAGGTCAGCACCAGATTGGGTGGCCAGACAAGCCAAGGTCATACACGGAGCTGGTAGTCAGCCAGAGCCACAGGTCTGCACCAGTTAGGATGTCCACTAGTCAGGAGACAACAAGGAGAGGGTAGCTGGACAGAGCCCCAGGTCAGCACCAGATTGGGTAGTCAGACAAGCCAAGGTCATACACGGAGCAGATAGTCAGCCAGAGCCACAGGTCTGTACCAGTTAGGATGTCCACTAGTCAGGAGGCAACAAGGAGAGGGTAGCTGGACAGAGCCCCAGGTCAGCACCAGATTGGGTAGTCAGACAAACCAAGGTCATACACGGAGCAGATAGTCAGCCAGAGCCACAGGTCTGCACCAGTTAGGATGTCCACCACTCAGGAAGCAACAAGTAGAGTCAGACAGAGCCACAGGTCAGCACCAGGATGGATGGTCAGACAAGCCAGGGACATACACAGGAAATCAGGATACAAGCTAAATACAACTGCACTAGACAACAACGTATGGGTAACTGGATGCTGAAAAAATGTGTTGGAATAGGAGAAATGTGTGTAAGAATAGGAGAAAAATGTGCTGGAATAGGAGAAAAATGTGTTAGAATAGGAGAAAAAAGTGTTGGAATAGACACAAAATTTGCTGGAATAGGTGAAAGGGAGGAACATTTTACAATGGAGAAAAAGAGAAAACTAGTGAAAAAAGAGAAAAATTGTCCATTTCTCACGAAAAGTTATATGGGAAATTTTTCTCACTTTTCACCCACCCCTAAGTTAGTGGGGGATTTGTAGATAAAACCAGTGATTTTACATGCCATACTGCAATTAAATCCCTCCCTGTCAGGAAATATGTAACTCTTAGCTTTTGTTTTGCTTGTACAAACCCTAACCTCCCAGGGAAAAACCATCAACAAGCTGAACAAAATAAGGAACTTTCTAAAATATCTTTGTGGTCATCTTAATTGGAACTGTCAAAGGTCCCTAACAATAATGGATATGAAACCATGACGTAAAAAAATGCAAGCTACTACTGATCTGAAAACAAAGGAACGATTCATATGAAATTCATAATATCTAGTGATGAGCGAGCACCCCAATGCTCGGGTGTTCGGGTGCTCTGACCGAGCGCCCCCGGAGGCTCGAGTGCTCGGCCGAGCACCCGAGCCCCATTGAAGTCAATGGGAGGACTCGAGCATTACACCAGGCACCCCCTGCTCTGATGAGGGGAGGGTGCCTGGTCCATAGGAAAAGGGCAGAAAAGGATGGAAACACCACAGAAATGGTTCAGGGACAGCATAGGGAGGATGTCTGGATGCATCTTGGACTCCAACATCGCTGCTGGGAACGATCTTTCGCCCGTAGTACGCCATTTTTACAGACTGACCGTAAAACACACAAAAAGGAAAATAAAAACGACTTTAGGCGAAAAATTGTTACCAAACAGTATTTGCTGTATATTTACTTGTATATCATCTGCAAATTCTGCAAAAAATTTCATCAATTTTTCTGAAGTGAGGCCATGATTAAGAGGGAAACGTGCGCAGAGGCAAATTCTCCCAAAAATTTCCTAGATTTTTCTGAACTGAGGTCATGATTAAGAGGGAAACGTGCGCAAAGGCAAATTCTCACAAAAATTTCCTCGATTTTTCTGAACTGGGGCCATGATTAAGAGGGAAACGTGCGCTGAGCCGACCATCTAAAACATTATGGGTGAGGGTCTGCTGCGGAGCTGACCATCCTAAACATTATATGCGAAGGCCCGCTAGTGAGCTGACGCTATAAAACATTATATGAGAAGGCCCGCTGGTGAGCTGACCTATATAAAAATTGTCAAACAGGGCCCGCTGGTGAGCTGGCCCTATATAAAAATTATATCACAGGGCATATGGAAGAGGAGGAGGAGGATGAGAAGATTAAGAGTCAACCATATACCCGTTTTTTGGGTGGAAGGGGTGAATGGGAATACAGAGTATTCTCATCATTGTAAATAACATATATAAAGTGAGTTTATGTTCCCCCGGGGCTTTCCTCCAGTGGAGTGGAGAAGTCAGGGGAAATCCAGGCCTTGTTCATTTTTATAAGTGTCAACCTATCAGCATTGTCGGTGGAAAGGCGGATACGCTTATCTGTTATGATGCCACCAGCAGCACTAAATACACGCTCAGACAGAACGCTGGCGGCAGGGCAGGCCAGCACCTCCAAGGCGTAGAGTGCCAGTTCATACCACGTGTCCAGCTTGGACACCCAGTAGTTGTAAGGCACAGAGGGATCATTGAGGACGCTGACACGGTCTGCTACGTACTCCTTCACCATCTTCCAAAACTTTTCCCTCCTTGTGACACTAGGCTGCGCATCAGGGTGAGGGTGCTGGCGGGGTGTCATGAAGGTGTCCCACACCTTGGAGAGTGTTGCCCTGCCTTTGTCGGAACTGCTGTGTGCTCCCCTTTTCTCCCCTTCTCGGTTGGCCAAGGTAGCACGTACTCTGCCGCCAGCGTTGTCAGATGGAAAATTTTGGAGCAATTTTTCGACAAGAACCTTCTGGTATTGCACCATTTTGCTTGTCCTCTCCACCGGAGGAATGAGAGATGAGAAATTCTCTTTGTAGCGGGGGTCCAGAAGGGTGAACACCCAGTAATCCGTGTTGTCTAAAATGCGTATAATGCGTGGGTCACGGGAAAGGCAGCCTAACATAAAGTCAGCCATGTGTGCCAGAGTACCAACAGTCAAGATTTCGCTGTCCTCACCAGGAGGATGACTCTCAATCTCCTCATCCTCTTCCTCCTCTTCTGCCCACCCACGCTGAAGAGATGGAACTAAAGTTCCATGGCTACCCTCTGTAGCGGAGGCAACCGTGTCTTCCTCCTCCTCCTCCTCCTCCTCCGCCTCCTCCAATTGTCGCTGAGAAGACAAAGTGAGGGTGCTCTGGCTATCACCTTGTGTAAGCTCTTCCTCCCGCATTTCCACCTCTTCCACATGCAAAGCGTCAGTTTTAATTGTGAGCAGCGAGCGTTTCAGTAGACACAGAAGTGGGATGGTTACACTGATAATAGCGTTATCGCCGCTCACCATCTGTGTAGATTCCTCAAAATTGCGTAAAACCTCGCAGAGGTCTGACATCCATTCCCACTCCTCACTTCTGATTACAGGAAGTTGAACGGAGAGGCGACGACCGTGTAACAGCTGGTACTCCACTACTGCCCTCTGCTGCTCACAAAGCCGGGCCAACATGTGGAAGGTGGAGTTCCAGCGCGTGCTCACGTCACACAGCAGCCGGTGAGCTGGCAATTGTAAGCGCTGCTGCAGCTTCAACAGGCCGGCCGAAGCTGTAGATGACTTACGGAAATGTGCACACACGCGGCGCACCTTGGTCAAGAGATCATGCATATTGGGGTAGGTTTTTAGAAATCGCTGAACCACTAAATTAAATACATGCGCTAGGCATGGTACGTGTGTGAGCTTGCCGAGCTCCAAAGCCGCCACCAAGTTACGCCCATTATCACACACAACCATGCCTGGTTGCAGGTTGAGTGGCGAGAGCCACTGCTCGGTCTGGTGACTAATCCCCTGCAACAGCTCTGAGGCCGTGTGCTGTTTGTCCCCAAGGCAGATCAGCTTCAGCACGGCCTGTTGACGCTTCCCCACTGCAGTGCTACACTGCTTCCAGCTACTGGCTGATGGGGGAGTGGCGCTGCGTGTAGAGAATTCGGAGGTGGAAACGGAGGAGGAGGAGCCAATAACGTAGGTGCTGGCGGAAACCCTGATGGAGGTAGGGCCCGCAATCCTCGGCGTGGGTAGCACCCGTGCCATCCCAGGGTCCGAGTCGCTCCCAGCCTCCACGACATTCACCCAGTGTGCCGTCAGGGAAATGTAGCGTCCCTGGCCACAAGCACTTGTCCATGTGTCAGTCGTTAAGTGGACCTTCCCAGTAACTGCGTTGGTCAGGGCACGGGTGATGTTACGGGACACATGGTGGTGTAATGCGGGGATGGCACACCGGGAAAAGTAGTGGCGGCTGGGGACCGCGTACCGAGGGACAGCTGCTGCCATCAGGCTGCGGAAGGACTCAGTGTCCACAAGCCTAAATGGCAGCATTTCGATGGCCAGTAATTTGGAAAGGTGTGAGGTTAGTGCTATGGCCTGTGGGTGGGTGGCTGGGTATTTTCGCTTGCGCTCAAATGCCTGGGGTAACAACATTTGGATGCTGTGCTGGGACAGGGAAGTGGATGTGGTCGCTGATGGTGCTTCAGATGGTACAGGTGCAGGGCGGGAGGTATGCGGGCCTGCGCCTTCGACAGGCGATTGGCCGGCACCGAAAACAGGGGAAGAGGAGGCAGTGGTGTGGCCTGCAGACACAGATGGGCGATCCAGGTGTTCCTCCCACTTATTACGGTGCTTGGATGCCATGTGTCGGATCATGCTGGTGGTGGTGAGGTTTCTAGTGTTCATGCCTCGGCTCATTCTGGTGTGGCACAGGTTGCAAACTACAATTCTTTTGTCGTCCGCACTTTCCTTAAAAAAACGCCATACCGCGGAACACCTACCCCTTGGCAAGGTAGATTTACGCAAGGGGGTGCTCCGTGGAACATTTGCGGGCCGGTTTGGTGCGGTCCGCCTTCTTTCTGTAGCCACACCACTGCCTCTTCCAGCCTGTTGCGGTGCTGCAGATGGCTCACCCTCAGGACTGCTGTCATCGCTCGGCTCTACACCTTCCCAGGTGGGGTCAGTCACCTCATCGTCCACCAAGTCCTCCTCCACTTCCTCACTCTAATCATCCTCCTCATGTCTTGATCCCACCACATACTCAGTCATTGACAACTGTATAACATCCTCCTCAACAAGGTCTTGAGACAGTAATAGTGGTTGATTTAATGGCAACTGTGTCTCATCATCATCATCATCATCCACTACTTCCTTTGACCTTAAATGCCGTTCACATCTGTCATCTTCTTGTGATTGGGTACCCTCTAGAGGTTGTGAATCAGGGCATAAGATGTCATGTTCCTCTGCAAGCGTGCTTGGAGAGAGGGTCAAATGAAGGATTGGTGATGAGACGAGCTCCTCACTATATCCCAGTGTGGGATCACTTCTTTGACCAGACCGTGTATGGTGGGAGGAAGGATGATCAGAGTGAGGATTATGTTGACCAGACTCTTGGCTACTGAGAGTGGACTTGGTGGAAGACAGGGTGGTGCTTAACCGACTGGAAGCAGTATCAGCTGACATCCAACCGACCACCTGTTCGCAGTGGTCGGACCTCGAGAGTGATGTCCTGTGACGCCCTGTAAACTGAGACATGAAGCTAGGTATGGTGGATGTCTTTCTTTCTTGTGCTCTGGCACCAGGCACAGTTTCTACGCGTCCTGACCCGCGCCCTGAACTATCAGGATCACGTCCACTTCCCCGTCCCTTTTTACCCGCCTTCTTCATCTTACACGGAATATGTGACTTTGATATTTGAGTTTGAAGACTTAACAAAATTTCTTCCTATTCTGCAACTGTGCAGAGTACACAGAATATGCTGCTAAACTGCGGTGACGCACACTGAATGGAATATGTGACTTTGATATTTTAGTTTGAAGACTTAACAGTATTTCTTCCTATTCTGCAACTGTGCAGAGTACACAGAATAGGCTGCTAAACTGCGGCGAAGCACACTGAATGGAATATGTGACTTTGATATTTTAGTTTGAAGACTTAACAGTATTTCTTCCTATTCTGCAACTGTGCAGAGTACACAGAATAGGGTGCTAAACTGCGGCGAAGCACACTGAATGGAATATGTGACTTTGATATTTTAGTTTGAAGACTTAACAGTATTTCTTCCTATTCTGCAACTGTGCAGAGTACACAGAATATGCTGCTAAACTGCGGTGACGCACACTGAATGGAATATGTGACTTTGATATTTTAGTTTGAAGACTTAACAGTATTTCTTCCTATTCTGCAACTGTGCAGAGTACACAGAATAGGCTGCTAAACTGCGGCGAAGCACACTGAATGGAATATGTGACTTTGATATTTTAGTTTGAAGACTTAACAGTATTTCTTCCTATTCTGCAACTGTGCAGAGTACACAGAATAGGCTGCTAAACTGCGGTGACGCACACTGAATGGAATATGTGACTTTGATATTTTAGTTTGAAGACTTAACAGTATTTCTTCCTATTCTGCAACTGTGCAGAGTACACAGAATAGGCTGCTAAACTGCGGCGAAGCACACTGAATGGAATATGTGACTTTGATATTTTAGTTTGAAGACTTAACAGTATTTCTTCCTATTCTGCAACTGTGCAGAGTACACAGAATATGCTGCTAAACTGCGGTGACGCACACTGAATGGAATATGTGACTTTGATATTTTAGTTTGAAGACTTAACAGTATTTCTTCCTATTCTGCAACTGTGCAGAGTACACAGAATAGGCTGCTAAACTGCGGCGAAGCACACTGAATGGAATATGTGACTTTGATATTTTAGTTTGAAGACTTAACAGTATTTCTTCCTATTCTGCAACTGTGCAGAGTACACAGAATATGCTGCTAAACTGCGGTGACGCACACTGAATGGAATATGTGACTTTGATATTTTAGTTTGAAGACTTAACAGTATTTCTTCCTATTCTGCAACTGTGCAGAGTACACAGAATAGGCTGCTAAACTGCGGCGAAGCACACTGAATGGAATATGTGACTTTGATATTTTAGTTTGAAGACTTAACAGTATTTCTTCCTATTCTGCAACTGTGCAGAGTACACAGAATAGGCTGCTAAACTGCGGCGAAGCACACTGAATGGAATATGTGACTTTGATATTTTAGTTTGAAGACTTAACAGTATTTCTTCCTATTCTGCAACTGTGCAGAGTACACAGAATATGCTGCTAAACTGCGGTGACGCACACTGAATGGAATATGTGACTTTGATATTTTAGTTTGAAGACTTAACAGTATTTCTTCCTATTCTGCAACTGTGCAGAGTACACAGAATATGCTGCTAAACTGCGGTGACGCACACTGAATGGAATATGTGACTTTGATATTTTAGTTTGAAGACTTAACAGTATTTCTTCCTATTCTGCAACTGTGCAGAGTACACAGAATATGCTGCTAAACTGCGGCGAAGCACACTGAATGGAATATGTGACTTTGATATTTGAGTTTGAAGACTTAACAGAATGTGCTCTAATCTGCAACTTTGCACACTAAACAGAATGTGCTCTAATCTGCAACTTTGCACACTAAACAGAATGTGCTCTAATCTGCAACTTTGCACACTAAACAGAATGTGCTCTAATCTGCAACTTTGCACACTAAACAGAATATATGAAATTTTTTTTTTTTTGTTTTTTCCCCCCCACACAAAATAAACTGCTGCCCCCACACACAGTAGTCCTAAAAAGGACTTTTGGTTCTTTTTTTTCACAAATTTGCTTTTTTTCTCCCTACACTGACTTTCCCTTCCTATCCTCATCTCTCCCTGGCTAAGACTGAGCCGAACTCGCTGGTCAGGTGCTATACAGCACCCGACCACGGGTTCTGGCCAGCCAATCAGTGTAATGCCAGCAGCCAACATGGCTGCTGGCATTACACTGATGTCAGAGCCTCCCTGCACGTTTATTGGCTGCGCAGCAGCCGCAAAACGTGCGGGGAAGAGACCCGAACATGGCGGGCGAGCACATGCGGTACTCGTACGAGTACCGCCATGTGCCGAGCAGAGCGATGCTCGAGCCGATCCGAGCATCGGCCGAGCATGCTCGCTCAACACTAATAATATCCCTAGCTCCCAAGGAGTTAGTTACACTTTAATATGCCTGTTTGGTCCTAAAGGTTTGTGTAGCATTTTGGCCTTAATCTTTTGGCTATTGCTCATGCCCGAGTAGAAGCATTAGTCATTCACAACTTTTCATTACAACTGGTCTTATTATTATCCTATATAATAATTCTCTAAATGTGTGTTTGTCAGAAGCCGTCATGCACAGTAGAGAGGGCTGCGCATGCTGCAGTCATGCATACTACAGACTGCCCGCACAGCGGCTGATAACAGAGCGGGGCTCTGAATTCAGACCGTAGTCCTTTGGTGCACAGAGAGGACTACAGTCTGAATTAGGAGCACCCCGCTCTGTATCATCCGCAGCGTGGGCAGTCTCTACTGTGCATGACTGCACCACAGCCGTTGTTGGGTGACACTGTGGCCCGTGTGCACAGACTATTGAACTAGTTTGAAATATTTAAACAGCTAACATAGAAATTGTCTTCAAATATGCTCTGTCAGTCACTTCCAAAAATTCTCCCAAACAGACTCTTACAATTTACATCTCCTTGAGTTAGAAGTGTGCGTGCTACACATCTCTGCACTACCAAAAATGTCAGAATTTGTGATCATGACACATAAAAGAGTAGTAAACATTTCTTTATGAAAACTTCTATGCTTTTCCTGCTGAGTAAAACATGGGCACTTTCACTGCTGTCAGTTGTTTTATTCAACTATTATAACAGTTCAAATAATCAGGGAGGGAATTTACTGTGTGTTTACTTCCTGAAAGTTTTAACTGGCAGTGTGACTCAGCAGTTTCTATCAAATTCTACAGAGAACTGGCTTTCCTCTCAATTAGAATGTATAAGAATAATTAGAATTTGATCACTAGAGGGCACTGCTAATGTAAAAGACACAGGTTTAAACTGTAATAACTCTGGAATTATGCATCATCAGCAGTGGGAGTACACTTATTTTGCTCAACAGGAAAAGCCCTACAATATATATTTTTTCATCCTTTAAGAGTTTTATTCCTAAACATTGGAAATATCACTTCCACCATGTCCCAATGCAAGAACAGAATAGATGACTTAGCTGACTTGGAAAAACTATATGCGCTCTCTAGTCCAGTTGTTCCCAACCCATGCCCTCAGGACCCACTAACAAGCCAGGATTTAAAGATTTTCTTTAGAAGATCACATGCAAGTTAATCAAGCCTCTAATTAACTCACCTGTGTTCTAGTAAGGAAATCTTTAAATTCTGGCCTGTTAGTAAGCCCTGGGGGCATAGGAATCACTGCTCTAGTCATACTCTTGAGAGTTCCAATGAAATTTAGCAACCATGGAAATTCCGCTTAACAACGGGAGATGCCACTTCTGATGATAACTAAAGATACATATCTTTACCTTTATCCTATGTCCCCAAATCCATCTCATCACCCAACACCAACACCTTACTCCTTTAAAAATCTCTGTCAATCTATCAGATGGGCCCAGGGAGGCTCCTCACAGTTATCTCTCTTCACAAACTTGTCCCCTACTTCCTCATAGATCACTTCTTCTATCCCCACCCATCTCTCTCTCCTAGTTATGCCCAGTTATATAGTTATGCTTCTTCCAATACTGAATCATCCAGAGGACAGATGTTTTGTTTCAAATCTCTTCACCTTTCTTAAGGGGTTCCAACTGAGTCGAACACACGTTACATTTATCTGGTCCCTATCAATCAGCAATCTATTAGCTCAAGGGCATACTATGTAAAGTTTATGTATTTGTATCTATGTGACCTGTCACTTAATGTACCAGCTAATATTTGATATTATAAATTGCCTGACCGTTGGTTAAAAAACAAACATTTCTGAAAACGTTTTGAACCCACTGAGCGACAGAGAGATGTGTAATGCATTGCTCTGCAATTTGTTGCATATACATCTGCTATCAAAGGATTAAAGATAAATCAAATACAGTAATGACATTAGTTGTCAATATTTTAAGTTCATAAAATTGTCGAAAAATATTGTCCTCCTTCAAACAAAGCCATTACTTGTATTTGGTGGGTATTTTAAAGACTATGATCCTATGGACCTGACGTTTAAAAGCAAATGGAGTAATTATGGGGCAAGCAAACTGCACTGTAAGGCATAAATAAAAGACTGAAATGTATATCTGTGGTTAACTGCTTCTCTTGCCCAGGTAAGGTAAGGGTATACTAATTAACACTGGCAAAACGTTAACCCTGGATTTTCCACCTTTTAGCTGTTTAAGAAAGCACTTTAACTTTGGTTTCAAAAAAAGACTTATACCTTTGAATTACCTATTACTCTTTTTATCATTTACCATCTATACCATGTTTTACAGTAACAGAGCAAAACAGCAATTAGCAGCAAATCAGCTTTATTTGTATATAAATTAATAAACTCATGAGGAGATTCTTAAAATAGATATAAAGATTACAATATTACTGACGCACCTTATTTCATTACAGTAATTCATTTTACAAACTAATGTGCCATGAGAAATAATTTGACATTATGTAACACGGCTCTGATATTTTTAGAACAGGACGAGACAACACCACAAGTGCAAGACTTGAGTCATGACTGCCTAACTGTTTAACTACTGTGGGTCCATTGCAGAAAACAAAAGGTGCCCAATTCAGGAGCGTATTCTCTGTGCCATGGGGTGATAACAAATTATTTTGATTTTAATGGCGCTTTTAACCCATTGAATGTTAGATAGATCTCCAATGCATTGCTTCACAATGCGTCTCAAGGGTATAACTCAACAACATGTCACTAAAGTAGTTAATTGGCTTTGGCTGTAGTACTTCAGAAAGTCTGTGCATAACAATGATCACCTCAAGGTCTAAGTGGGTAGGCTGCAGCATTCCACTAAGTAAGGGTAATATTTTACCCTCCTAATTCTCTTCCCCCCAAATCTACCACATTTCCAAATTAGCCACCTTTGTGCTAAATCTCACTATGAAACAAGCCACCTACATTTTCTTTTAAATAATTTTATATTTTGAATATAATCAGCCATGTCCTAGCCTAACATGCTTAATTTTAATGGTGAGCTACACAAATGCTGTGAGTCATGTGATATTGGGTATCACTCCGAGTTGACGGATCTACATAATAAGGTAGGCAGCCTCCCAAGCTCTAGGAACCTACACTGGTTGCAGGTATTAAGGTTGTTTCCATAACGTCAGAAATAGAATGTTGCGCTGTTGTTTACAGTTTATATTTTTAGGTGATGTTAGTATGCCTTGCTGTGTGTTTTGTTGCTGAAATAACTGTATATGCCCTTTTATGAGATCTATAGTAGATTTAACAATTCCAGGGTCGACCCTTATATGAGTTCCGGTGGGTCCATGGACCCAAGCGGCACTTTTTCAGGGGTGGCAATTTGCTGCCCCAAGGCATGCAGAGGGACACAACATCTTCTTCCGATATACCAGCCCCCTCCCAGCCTCTCTGCAACCCCCACAGCATGGACACACAATCCCCCTTCTCACTCCGTGTCACAACCGCCTCTTTCCTGTCAGAAAATCTTTAACCCACAACAAGTCCAAGTGGCGCCCACACAAAACATGTGCAAATGGGTGCCCTCTGCTGGCCAAAAAGTGTTACGACACAGCAGCCCCCTGCCGGTTGCAACAATAACATGGATGTCACAGAGGTAAACTTGAAGTTGTAATGTAACAACTGAATGTACATTACAATTCAATATAGTCCCACAGCTACTCAGATGATGATCATATAACAGTCATAAGAAAAGCTGGTATGAGTGTATTGTGTACCCTTACTTTCAATATGCCAAATGCAGGCAGATATTGGTACCCAAAAAGCCATGTAGTCTCATATGGGCTGTGTCAGACTACATAGCTTTGTGGGTATCATTTCTGCTTACATCTGGCATATTAAAAGTAAGGGAACACTCATACCAGCCTTTCTTATGACTGTCATTTGTCATCTAAGTAGTTGCGAAACTATATTGGACTGTGATGTACATGCATTTGTTATGTTACATGTTTACATTTATTCAATACTTGGACATATATCCATTCCACATATTGTGATTGCATTTACTCTGTACTGCATACTCAGTACTCCACAGTTTAGGTATTCTCATTGTAATAAAGCTTTGTGTTTTTTGCTATGATTACTACAATACCACCTTTATTGTACCAGAACAAAAATTCATATTTTATCTCCAGTGCATGCTTGGGGGATCCCCCAGTCTATCTGATGCTCAGCTATTGGATGATGGGCATTTCAGTCCAACAGGAGGTGGAATACCAAAGGGCTCTGTTATGGGGAGTAAAGGGTATCCCCATCTTCTTCTATCCATCTTCCTTTCTGTGCTGGTGAATAGCATGTGTACAAGTGAGCATATATGTCTATGAGTGAGTGTGCATTGGTGTATGATTTTGTGTGTGGGTGTGTGAGATTGAGAGATCGTATGTGAATCTGCATGTATGTTTGTATACAATATTTGTGGGCGTGGTTTGGGGGGGGCAGCATTTCATCCTTGGACCCAGGCAGCACAATGTCTTGGGCTGGCACTCACCAATTCTTGCTAGTCAAGAATGAGTATTCACGTGACAGCAACCACCAGCCAATCAGAGGAGGCTGCATCAGTAGTCCATCTCCTACCAATCTGTGCACAACCTCAAATTGGCAAGTACTAGACCATTGGAGACTTGTGATTGCCTAGATAATTTCTCACTGTGGAAGGAGGATGAATAAAGTCTTTGATATTCAAGTGGTAGTCAGGCACAGTGGAATTTGCCTAAAAAGTGTTACAATCATTCTTTAACTGGGATAGATGTAACCTCTATTTGTATATAACTCTAAGCTAGATTTTAATTTTAATTTTAAAGAGAAATATAAGAGTTCACTGCTTTCTCATCCATCTATCTATCTATAAGAGAAGAAAAGAGAAAACTACCTAAGATGGCACTCTTTGATACCCAAACTATAAAAAAGGAACATATAGACATGCTCAATAGCTGAAGACTATACATGTAACAAATATGCAAAGGTAGAGAGAATGTGTATTACATTAAAAACACAATTCTTTATTAAAGACAGATTAAAACATATATACACAAACAAATTTGACCTGATGACAACAAAATATATATCCACTTATAACGGGAGTGATAAGTCGCTGCTTATTAGATATATACAGTATAAACAAACCAACCATACACAACTACTATTAATTATAGTGCACACACTGGATATAATCACCATGAAATAAAGCTATTACCAATAATGTATATAAAACTAGAGAGAAAAAAAAATCATTCTTCTGTACTGTTAGCCCTATCATTTAACAGCAATCAAGGCTGTCAGTGAAACCAGAAGAAGATTACTAGCATATAATCTATAAGGTGGTCCCATCATTTAACAGCAATCAAGGCTGTCAGAGAAACTAAAAAGCAATAATAGAAATACTATCAATAATCCTACCCTATCATTTATCAGCAATCAAGGCTGTCAGTAGTAATAATCATAATAATAATAATAATAATAATAACATATATTCTCTCATATACTATTCAGCTTTATGTACATAGTGTTGTCCATGTAACCTGAGGAATGTAGATATAAGCTCAATGTATACTTGAAATGGCCCAACTTGGTCAGTGAAGGCGATTTCAGGAATTGCAGCAAAGTAATAAGCAACCCTGTCTATCAGCTATCACCACTATAATAGTCGGCCTCAGCTGTTGCAAGTATTATGAGTTTTTTAAATCACAAACCCTCAAAGTAGCGGACCAATACAGACAGCTCAATAGGTTATCGTCGGCAGCCTAAGGAGTCACATATACCATCCGTGATTCTATCGTTGACCTGCATTCCATAATACATGAGCCGTTAACCAAGTAATTCTAATGTAGCAATGTGAAGCTACAAAATATCAACATATACTGCTGAATAGTAGAGCAACTCACTAAATCATTCAGCCTACCACAATTATGGTATGTAATTTCAGAGGGCTAATCTTGCATTATAACACTGGCCCTATCATTCCTATTCCCATATCCCTAATTCCTCTCATAAACAGATCTGAAAATATAAAAGAAAAATGCCTAAAGCGTTTCGCCCGTTAGTCATCAGAGGCAAAGAGCCAAATAATGCAATCTATCTGTCTATCCTGTTCACAAATGCTGCTAGCCACCCCCCTCCAGGATACCTATAGGAAGGAGTAAAAAAACTGGGTCAGTAATAGCTAGAAAAATCACTGTAAGGAGTTGCTGTGGGGTTGTGATCTTAACAAGAGTGGTCTATGCGTCAGTGCTTTGTAAACTGTTGAAGTTTTATTGGCAATGTTTCAATATAATTACATATATAAAATACATTTTAAGACTGTTTTTTTCCCTTTGAAGGAAATGGCAATTGGATGCAAAAATATATATTAATCTATCTGAGAGATGGCAGACCATAGGGTAAGATCATTTTCAGACTGATTACAGACAATTTCAGTTACCAAAACGTTGTAAGCATCTCACCATACGTCTCAGTCCAGTGCACAGGGTGGGAGAGGGGAATCAGCACTTATTAACATTGTTACTGGTATGTTATGAGGAAATAGTAGGAGATTGGGGTTACATATATGGAGGAGATGCAACTTATTACTATACTAGTAGAAGAGCCCCTGCACACGGGTCACAGTGGCAGGCGGTCATGGTGCAGTCATGCCCAGTAGAGACTGCCCACATCCGGTCTGACTTCGGAGCGCCCCGCTCTGTATCAGCTTCATCATGGGCAGTCTCTACTGGGCATGACTGCATCATTACAAACGTTCTAGTGAATTATTATATAGGATGAGGACAATGCATTGATAATAATGAAGCTCGATGGTTGTGCAGCTTGAGGTTACTTTTCGAAGAGTGTGAGAGAGGGACAACTTCTTATCCCAGAGGCGTGTGCAGAGCAATTCCTTGCAAATATCTCTGTAATAAAACAGTTAACAGTCAGAACATAACTTATTAATCATAAAGGTGCCTGAGGATTGTGCAGAGCATTGCTGAGAAATACATCACACACCCATCTGCCACTCAAAGAGGACAAATATTAAAGTTAAAAGTGCCCAAGCAATGTGCAGAACAATGCATTGCACACTTCTCTGCACTAGGCAGAGGACAGCCTATTAACCTTAAGGGTGTCAGACAGGTATACACAGTATTTCTGAAAAATGTGTTACACCCACCCAGGCACTGAAAGGATTAATAGACAGAGGAAAACTTAGTTACACTTAAGGTGAGATGTTCAGAAAGTGGTCGTAACTGAAATTTTCTGTAATAATAATAAAAAAGTTCTTACTCCTTGGTCCGTCAATTCTCAGACATATGCCCGTCATTTTTTCATCCAATTCCGCCATCTCCGTCAAAGGGAAAAAGCCATCTGAAAAGTGGGTGTAGTTTAATGTTCTGTCATGATGTAAGGTATTTTCAGAAAAAATATTAATTTTTTTGTCTGATTAACGTCATTTGTCCCCGACATAATAAAAATGGTCTAAACTTGGAGAAGAAAAATTAGTTTCAAAGACAAAAAAGTCTTTGTCTCTTGGAAAATTCTCGTTTCAAAGATTAAAAAAGTGTCTTTGTTTCTTTGAAAATTTTTGTTTCAAAGACAAAATCAAAGACAATTTTTAAGATCAGAATTTTTTTAACGGCAATGTTCAATGAGATCTTCTGACCATCATTTTTAATTCTTTAGATGAATTTTCAAACGTGAAGGATTTACTTCTGAAATCCTGTCCTTCTTTACCATCAACTCATGATCCGACAGTTTTTCCATTATGACAATTTTTTTAACATCTCACCCTAAGAGTACAAGCAGTGGGTGCAGTGCACTACACAGAAATGTAATGTACATTTTTCTGCCATTCCAGGGTAAATAGGATGAATACACTGTATTTACCCTAAAATTGACACACTTACTGTCTCACACTAACACACACTGTTACACACACACATACATATGGGTTCACACACACTAACACATGTATACACATGTATACACATACACTCATACACTATGTGTGTGTGTGTGTGTGTGTTTGTGTATGTGTGTGTGTGGTGTGTGTGCATATGTTTATGTGACGTGTGTGAGCCTGTGTTTGTCATGTTTGTATGTGTGTACAATGGACAATGCATGCAGTTCTGGGTAAAACAAATAACCATTCTGATTCATTTAAAATTACCTTTTAATCAATGCTAGGGAAGTATCTAACACATTCCTATTTCAATCAATGGGGAGTTTGCCAAATTGTTGCCCCATTTATCCTTAGTACATCACCCTCTCCATGTGTGTTTTGATGTTGTGAGACAGTGAGTAGACTTTTGCAATTTGGTTCGGCCAATTTCAGAATTCGGGCGAATAAGGTGTATTCGGACTTATTTGGACCTTTCGAAAGCCAAGGTCCGCCCACCAAAAAACATCAGAATCCGAAACATACCTAGTTCAAAATTTCGGTGTAATTTTTGGAAATTCGGACGGCGCTTTCCCGTCTGAAACTATTACAATGTTGCTACATGCTGCTAAAAATAGATCTGGTAAAACAGGCGCTCTACAGTTTATGCAAAGTGCAGATATTAAAGGAACAGTAAACTTTTTTTATGAAAAAATATATATTGTAGGGATTCTTCTATTGAGTAAAATAAGGGTACTTCCACTGCAGAGAGATTTATATTTCTAGAGTTATTACAGTTTAAACCAATGTTTTTTTTTACATTAGCAATGCCCTCTAGCGGTCAAATTCTAATTAGATTTCCTGTTAGATTCTAATGAAAAGGAAAGTCAGAAAAGTCAGACATACAGTTCTCCATAGAATGTGATAGAAACTGCCTGTCACTTCCTGTCAGTTAGAACAATCAGGAAGTAAACACAGTAAGGTAACTTCCTGATTATTTAAACTGCTATAAATTTTGAATAAAACATCTGACAGTGATGGGAGTACCCTTGTTTTATTCAGCAGGAAATGCTCTATAAAATATGTGTTTTCATAAAAAAAGTTTACTGCTCCTTTAACTACTTAAGGACACAAGCAATTTTTGTATTTTTGCTATGTGTGTGTTCAACCATAATTCCTATCTTTCTCATTTATTGCAAAAACACATATTATATACCATTTTTTAAAGGACAGAAAGGGCTTTAATTTGATGTGACAAATACATATATAAATTCTCATTTATTACAAAAATTAAACAAGAAAAGTAATTAAAAATAATTTAATTGTCCTGATGAACTCAGCAGGTGAGCTTACATTCAATTGGCCATTGGAGTGAAATTAAAAGCCTCCAATTATTTAAATGTGCATAGGGATTTGGGACAGACACAAGTAACTCTTTGTTTTTTGTACTATATATTTTGGGCTGATGTATACTATAGCTATTGCTGCAGCCCAGGAGTACTGGGAGTTTGAGCACAGGGCTTTATTTTGTGTGTTTGTTGTATATTCATTTGTATCACACAGCCATGTTACCTTGCTGCCACTCACACCATTTTAAAGGTTAATAAGTGTGTAAGGGTTTATAAAATACCCCTTCCTGTCTCATTAGAGATTTAATATTATTATTAATTTAGTTTTAATGTATGTTTTTATTTTTATTTGTAATCTTAATTTTTTATTGAATATTTTAAAAACATTTTTAAATTCGGCCGAATAATTCGGACTATTGCTGAATTTCATCTGAGTCAAACAGGTCCCATCCGAAATTCGGATCCTCTGAATAGGAAAAAAAAAATTCCTTCGAAATGGAATTTTACCGAAAATTTTTGCTGTGCACAAGTATAACAGTGAGTGCCTGTGGGATAAAGTCTTAGAGTGTGTAATAAAGTTTGTGTGTCAGTGTGTGACAAACTGTGTGACAGCGTAGTGTGTGTGTGTGTGTATCTGAGCATGACAAAGTGTATGTGTTTGTGTGTGTGAGTTTGCGCATGCGTGTGTGTGAGACAAACTGTGTGTCAATGTGTTAGACAAAGTGTGGGTGTTATGTCTGCATACCTTCAGTATGTGAAAACAGGGATGTTTGTGCCTTATGCGAATGAGTGTTACAAACAACACCATACTTTTTTTTTTTTGCTATTATTAAGCATTTGAGACCTTTAGCATCCAAAGGGTTAAAAGTCCCATTTTATTCCAAGGGCATTTTTAGAATTTTAATTTGATACGTATAGTGCAGAATTATACATAATATGCTTATCAGATATGGCCCTTATGGCCTGATTCTGAAGTGGAGCAATTCTGGATTAATCCATCTGCACCATAGAGGACTAATGAAAGCTCCCTTTGAATGCTAGAGAGGTCACACATTGCTTGGGTTGAGACCCACTTCAATCAAAATGTACTTTCATGTCCCCACTCCATGGAACAGATGGTTTGTCCCAGAAATGATCCACTTCGTCTTGCTGAATTAGGCTCTTAGTTTCTTAACCCTTTGAGTGCCAGAGGGGTACGCATCGCATTGCAAAGCAATGTGTTGCGTACCTCTCAGGCACTCAAAGGGTTAGAGGGATAGTAGTGTATCAAAATTAAAGCAGCTCCAATTAATCTTTATAGTATTTGGGCAATGGAGAGTGTTATTTCAATACTGTCAGAGTTGTAGTTCAAGAGTAATTGAATGATAAAGTATCCCCCTCCTGCCCCTTTTACCTAGTGTAAGTCACCTCCCCTCAGATGTGGAATCTGGTCTCTTGACTGGACAGCACACAGCAAGGGAGAATCTTCTTACTGTGAACATAAGGAAAACCCTGCCCTCTTTGGCAGGTTTTTCAGGTTTTTCCTTATGCTCATTGAAGACTGTCCCTCTCTACGATCCATCCGGACAGTCTTGCTGCTCTGAGCTGAGCAGTGTTACATCAGTAAAAGGGGCGGGAGGGGAAATGTTATCATTCAATTAGTCTTGAACTACAACTCTGACAGTATTGAAACAACACTCTCCATGGCCCAAATACTATGAAGATTAATTGGAACCAATTTTATTTTGAAACATTACTATCCCTTTAAAGAACTATATCCTTTTCATGTATAAATCTATAGTGTGCACTTTGTACAACTACAGGACAAGCTGAGACACTTACACACAAATCTGCTCATTTAAGAATTTAGAAATATTCTGCTAAGGACAAAATAACTTGTATCTATTGTGACAAAAATATAGTTTAAAAGCCAGCATCGCTTTGCATCCTTTCTCATTAAATTCCAAATCTCTCCAAAAGGACTAGAAGGCAATTAGTTGATAGGCCAGTCTTTCCATATAAATTGTAGCACTGGTAGGTTTTATGTTTTGTGGGATTACTGGAGACATAATAAAATAAAATAAATATCACATAGCCATTATTTCGTGTTCCTGACTTAAAAGCAAATTAAAACCTAGCAGTTTTTTTGAAAAATTTTCACAAAAAGCAGACTAGTTTATATGCACCACTAAATTATTAGAATGTTGGTCTAAATGCATTTTCCATATAGACACCTTCAACAACTTTAGTAAGGTATGTTTATTTAACTGACTGAAAGAAAGAGGAACTCACAGGTCTTTTATAAAAACCAAAACTTGCATATTAATTGCATGGGTACAGCATCAACATTTCAGTTGACTGGGGAGGGAAATATACACACTCTCAATATCCAGGTACACATTTAGAAACACCAATACAGTGGAACAAAGGAAAAACAGTCACTGAACTTCATAAACATTGAAAGCAGAATACATTTAAGTTTTAAGGTAAAACACAAAATGCACACTGCCTCAGCGTTACTTGTTGATGTTTGTGCTATTACTGATCTCATTATTATACACAGAAAGACAAAAATGTAAATAACAGACATATGAAATATCCAACAAAGCATGGCTAATCCTATATAATAATTCACTAGGATGTTTATCAGAAGCTGTCATGTGCAGTAGATACTGCCCAAATGCACGGAATGCTGGGAGTTCTGTGCTGGGAGCATTCTGTGCCTTTGGCCAGTCTCTACAGTGCATGACTGCGTCGGCAGCAGGGTGCAGAGCAGGACGGCCTCTTAACCCTTTGAGTGCCAGAGGAGTACACAACGCATTGCAAAGCAATGCGTTGTGTACCCCTTTGGTACTCAAAGGGTTAACATCACCCAGACCTTGGCCCATGTACACAAGCTTTTACACTAGTACAAAATAAAGTGGCCCAATGCGTAAATGTAAGTGTGGTTGCCATGGTAACTATCGGAAAGAGTGGAACATTTTTTATATTTATGAGCTGTGACACCTTTATATTTTCTTTTTTTACACATGTATTGTTGGGTGTCTGAGATGTATGATTTATTTTACTCAGATTTTTTTCTTTTTGTGTATGATAATGAAATCAGTGATATTACAAACAGAAATCATTGATATCAGTGATATGTACAAAAGGTTTGGCATCTTTTTATTGGTTTAGGGGGTATCTAGGGGTATATCTGGGTATATCTAGACAGTTTATAAAGTGCAGTGAGTGCTGTTCCTTCCTTCCCTAAAATATTATATGTATGTGTGCAAAGTCTGAGACGGAGTGAGAGGGAATGGAGTGAGAGATAGGTATTTGTATATATAAAGTGTGACAATACCCCAGTGATCTATGATAGCAGTGTACCTATGTTTCTGTCAATTAAAGGGAAGTGCCTCCTTGAAGAAAATTACAGTACAGAATCATGTTTAGGGAAGAAATATAATAGATGTTTGCTTTTATTTTTGTCTGCTGATCCACTTGACTTTTGCTTCAAATATATTTCAGTGGCATTGGTTTTGATTACAAGTTTGTGGTTTAAATAAAGAAAAAGACAGAAAAGAGACGCTACAAGCTGATTTTAGAGACCCAGTAGAAATTCAGCTAATATTGAAAATATACAAACCGACTGTATATTTTAACTGTTTCTGAAGCCATTTAGTAGAATTTTTTTTTTCATCTACTCCGTTAATTTCTGTTATTAATCTTGGTGGTTCTTCTGAATGCCAGTGTTAAAGACTAAGGAATAGGATACAGACCTTAGACCATTTTTCAGGTTGAAAAGCTAAGGTAAGGTAATGTTTGGTTATTAGTTGTCCCCTTTGCTTACTCTCTCTTCACTCATGCTCCTTACTTATTTACATGTTTGTCTACCTGCTGATTTCTTCAGATCTCCACCCTTTCTATCCCCTCAAACACCCCTCTCTCCCACTCACTCTTGATTGTTTTTGTCTGTCATCAACTTTGGCTCTTCTGTTTAAGCTTCTTTTCCCCCATCCGTCTCATATCCTCCTTTACATCTTCCATTCCTCCATATGCCGCTCCCTGCTCCTCTTTTGATTGTCACCATACCTATGAAGTTTTGTGGTAGTGTCAAATTTTAAATTGGCTTGGTAGAGAATGGGCATGTGGTGGATGTAGCTTGGTGGGAAGTGGGCAAAACTAGGAGGACAATTAGGAGGAAATAGGCACAACAACATAATTAACCAGGTCTTGAAAGTGGTATTTCCTTTAAATCTCATTAATTAACAGTGAATACAAGATACAAGGTAAATTATACCTAAAACCCAACTATGATGCCCATAGAGGAATTAGATTCAGACTCATGACCTCTTAGTTTTTAGAAGAGTTTAAGGATAGTCATAAAGACAAAATATATATGAAGAGTATACTACATGATGTAGCTCTTAATACCCCCCATAAGAAAAATCTCATTAACCTTTATTTTAAAAAACAATGTACCAAAAATGATTAAACATTAATTTTCCCCAGAAACATTAGTTTTAATGTGAGAACTGGTGCCTTAAAATTTTTTACTCTGCATAACTCCAGACACCATAATTTTTTTTTCACTCACTGGATGTTACTAGGTCATTGACTATACAGTTACTATAGTAACCAGTCGCTGTAGGAAATCCCTGTCTTTGTAATTAAGGTGTAGAAATGCATGGATTGTTATGATGTTTATCATTTTTCCCAGCAAAGCTCAATTTTACTAGATTAACTTTCAAGTACATTTATACATCTTGACTTTTAATACATATTTATGATATACTGCAATTCATGGCTTTATATTTCTTTATTTAAAATGTTTAAAGCTTTTAAAACCTACTTGTAACAGAATGGACCTTATGTATAAAGGGAGAATGTTATAATTCTGGTGGAAACCTCCTGCACTATATTGGATAAATAAAAATCCTCTTTCATTTAAATAGTTCTCTTTAAGTTGTGTTGATAATTCCTTTAATGGAGGGAACATGTTTAGTTCACGTTCACAAAATATCCATACTCGTTTGAGATTATGGTAAACAAAATCTTTCTTGTCTAATTTTTTTTTTACAACATATCTTCAACTTGGGCTGCCAAGACAGTGACCGGCTCACTTGTAAGTGTGTTTTCAAGAAAGCTTATGGAATTGCTTGAAGGTGAGACCAGTTTGTTGGAAATGTGATGATTTTTCAAAGATATTGGCTAGTGATGAGCGAGCATGCTCGGCCGAAGCTCGGTTCGGCTCGAGCATCGCTCTGCTCGGCACATGGCGGTACTCGTACGAGTACCGCATGTGCTCGCCCGCCATGTTCGGGTCTCCTCCCCGCACGTTTCGCGGCTGCTGCGCAGCCAATAAACGTGCGGGGAGGCTCTGACATCAGTGTAATGCCAGCAGCCATGTTGGCTGCTGGCATTACACTGATTGGCTGGCCAGAACCCGTGATCGGGTGCTGTATAGCACCCGACGCGTGAGTTCGGCTCATTCTTAGCCAGGGAGAGATGCGCTTAGGCAGGGAAAGTCAGTGTAGGGAGAATAAAATTGTTGAAACTCTTTCAAGACCCAAAAGTCCTTTTTAGGACTGTTGTGTGTGGGGGCAGCATTTATATTTTGTTTGGGGGGGCACAATTTCCTTTTTTTTGTGGGGGGGGATATTTATAAGGTGACATATAATACTAGATGCACAGGAAGTCAGTGTAGGGAGAATAAAATTGTTGAAACTCTTTCAAGACCCAAAAGTCCTTTTTAGGACTGTTGTGTGTGGGGGCAGCATTTAATTTTTTTTGGGGGTGGCAGAATTTCATTTTTTTGTGGGGGGGGGACATGTTCTAAGGTGACATTGTACTAGGTGCACAGGGACAAATATTTCACAGTGCAGTGACAAGCTGACATATTCTGTTAGGTGCACAGGGCCAATGATTTTACAACGCAGCGACAAAAAGGGCCATTTTAAACGTGTGCCTAGCCAAAGATTATTGTCACATTCTGTTTAGTGTGCAAATTCACAAATTAACGTCACATATTCCGTTCACTGTGCCTAGCCGCAGATTAGCGTCACATTCTGTTTCGTGTGCCTAGCCCCAGATTAGCGTCACATATTGTTTAGTGTGCCTAGCCGCAGATTAGCGTCACATTCTGTTTCGTGTGCCTAGCCGCAGATTAGCGTCACATATTGTTTAGTGTGCCTAGCCGCAGATTAACGTCACATATTGTTTAGTGTGCCTAGCCGCAGATTAGCGTCACATATTGTTTAGTGTGCCTAGCCGCAGATTAGCGTCACATTCTGTTTCGTGTGCCTAGCCGCAGATTAACGTCACATATTGTTTAGTGTGCCTAGCCGCAGATTAACGTCACATATTGTTTAGTGTGCCTAGCCGCAGATTAGCGTCACATATTGTTTAGTGTGCCTAGCCGCAGATTAGCGTCACATTCTGTTTCGTGTGCCTAGCCGCAGATTACCGGCATATATTCCGTTTAATATGAAGAAGGCGGGTAAAAAGGGACGGGGAAGTGGACGTGATCCTGATAGTTCAAGTAAATATACAGCAAATACTGTTTGGTAACAATTTTTCGCCTAAAATCGTTTTTATCTTCCTTTTTGTGTGTTTTACGGTCAGTCTGTAAAAATGGCGTACTACGGGCGAAACATCGTTCCCAGCAGCGACGTTGGAGTCCAAGATGCATCCAGACATCCTCCCTATGCTGTCCCTGAACCATTTCTGTGGTGTTTCCATCATTTTCTGACCTTTTCCTATGAACCAGGCACCCTCCCCTCATCAGAGCAGGGGGTGCCTGGTGTAATGCTCGAGTCCTCCCATTGACTTCAATGGGGCTCGGGTGCTCGGCCGAGCACTCGAGCCTCCGGGGGCGCTCGGCCAGAGCACCCGAACACCCGAGCATCGGGGTGCTCGATCATCACTAATATTGGCCTTCACTTACAATCAAAGAATTAACACTTTGAGAAACACAGGGGTATGCAACCAAATGTAGAGCAATGCATTTCTCATCCCTCTGACACTCAAAGGGTTGATCTTGATAAAAATGGTGCTTTTGTCTACATTACAATTAGAGGGAGGTCCAATAGAAGGGGTCAATAGAAGACATTAATGTTACTTTTATATGGTTTAATCCTTTAAAGTATTATTAACTTAAAGGATAAAAACTCTGGTCCTTAAATGGATAATCCCAACCTAGAATATAATTATTAATGCTTAATAATTTAGGAACCAATACATAAAGGGCCATATGTTAAAGTAGCAGCGAAATAGCTTTTGTCGTTTGTAACTACTTTTCAATGTACAATGTCATTGGGATCACTAATATTTTCAGAGAGTGTCTGTTGTGATTGGAAATATGTAATTTGTCCTGACTGAAATTATCATATGTGAAGACAAAAATGTCTTAGCTAAAAGACAAAAAATGTCTTAACTAAAGATAAAAATTCTCACATTCAGAACTTCCCATTCCCTCCACTTTTTTCTTAACATAAAAAATGTTGTCTTTTGCAAGACATTTTTTTTTGTTAGTTACGATAAATTTTCTTTTCCTCTATACGACACTGGAGAATAGTTTAGCCATGCCCTTGCCCCCTTTCACCGGCAATTCTGGGGTTGTGTCGTATACAATGGACATTACTAGTTTTTTGTCGTATACTCTATACAAAATATGTCGTCCATGCATAAAATTACTTATTTTTGTCATTCATACAAATTTTTTTTTTTATCCCTTTGAACATAAAGCCCATAGTGATGGCTACAATCAAAAATGGGCAAAGCATACAAAAATAATTATATTAAACTAACTGGCCATTTGCAGCTGACAACTAAATTACAATAAACTTTAAATTACATATTTAAAAAAAAACCCACCACTCTCAACACCTAGTACATGAAAATAAATGGAAATACCTGGAATAAAAATATTTATACCTATGTTTGCTAATCTGCATGCAAAGTAAATAATTCCAGCTTTGATGATTAATATCAATGTATATGTATATGTTACAGTTAAAATGAAAAATCAATTATTTCAAGAAATACATAGCTCTATTGCATTTTATGAGAAAGGTATGTCTCTGACTATGGTTCTAACATAGAAAATGAATGTAACATCTGAGTCACTGACTACAGTTCTTAATGGCTTGTGATTGTAGCACATCAATTACTCTGTACCAGTCTGAACAGTTATCACTTTGGATTAATACACACACACACACACAGTAACTTCTGTATAATAGGTATTCTATGGAATAAATAGTTCTTTTATAAAAGTGTGTACATTTTTTGTTTGTTTTACACTTTAAATTCTTTGTGATAGGTATTTTATTGAATAACCAGCTATTCTATAAAAATAAATAACTGGTCAAAGTGATTCATTTTCCTTTAATTTATTACTTCAACTTATTCCCAATACAAATATAACCCAAATTTAATTATTAGTGGTCTTGTTGCACTAATATTAATTGAATATCAATATTATTAGTTTTGCTTCCCTGTACCGTATTTCTGTTAATTGCTCCTAAACTACTAACCAGGACTGGATTTACATCCTGGGCCCCCCTAGACAAGGCACCCTAGGTGCCTTTAGCCCTACCCATGGCCACACACACATTCCTAATGGGCCCTGCCCATAGTCCCATCCACTGTTCCCTGGCACAGAAAATACCATTAGCCTATAACATAAGCAGAAAGAAAGCTTTTAACTCATTGGTTGATAGAGGGATCTCCAGTGCATTGCTTCTGAATGCACTGCAGACCTCTCTAGCGTCCAAGAGGTTAAACAATAGCCAGTAAAAGGGTGTATATAAAATGGCACTTTTTCAGAGTGGTACATTTATCATAAAAAGTGCAGGGGTTTTTTTGCTTTTTTTTTCATCTAGCACATTGCATTGAAATCAATGGGAAGACTGAATTTCTTGCCACCACATGGCAAGTGTTTTTTCTTTTCCCAGCAGGCATAGTATAAAAAGGTGTCAAAATCCCACAGCATGCCATTTTGTGAGACGAAGAGAAATTAGCACATTCTTGAACTAGAGAAAACAGTCTAATAAAGTGCAGTTGAAGCTTAGTTTAAGGAGTCTTGAAGGCAGGGAATCTGTTCTCTGTGTTAGTGGAGTCTGGGGGACTCTGAGGGACAGGAAAGGAGAAAGGGGTTTACCCCAAATATACCAAAATTCAGTTTGATTGACTGGGAATACACAGGCAGTTTATTCCTGATCTGGAGGTTATCTATATCCTAGAGGAGTCTGGGGAAGCAGCAGTTTAACAGGGAATGTGTTTTTTTGTTTTTTCTTGACAGTAATAGGGATAGAAGGGACAGTTAAATAAATAAATACAATAAAAATAAGTGCAAGAGATAGGGACCCTGACATGAGCTGTGCTTGAAGAAGACTGATACTAGATGAGATTGAGGATTTTGTAGAGATCCAAGGCAAGACATCACACACAGTCATTTCTATTGTGTCAGTTACAGTAAAAACATACAGTAATTGAGTAATGTCCAGCAAATTCACAAGTGGTAGGGGGAGGATGAAAAGATTAGGAGCAGTGAAGTGTGATTAAAGTGGTAGTCCAAAAACTGACTGTAGGCAAGTTTGCTTTTCAAATAAACGAGAATGAGCCAGCAACAACATGGTTAATATTACCAAAAAACTCCAGTAATATAAAATCATTCAACAGCTTTATTGCAAAAATTCCAATAAAAAGTACATTGCATCTTTATAACCCACAGTGTCTTTGATCATGAGTAAGCACTGTATGCGTGAAACTCGTTGATCGGAGTTGAAGGTCTTCAACATCTGAATGGCATCCACACAAAAGTCTCTCCTAGCTCAGAATATGGGTTGTAAAGATGCAAGGTACTTTTTATTGGAATTTTTGAGATAAAGCTGCTGAATGATTTTATATTACCGGAGTTTTGTGGTAATATTAACCATGTCGGTGCTGGCTCATTCTTGTTTATTTGAAAAGGATTTTGATTGAGTCCAAACAGGGTCTTTAAGAGCTAACACGCCTGGATTCCACAAATATCTGGAAATGTTATATTAATGTTTCACCAGAGAGAAGATTATAAAATCACGAGAGTCAAAGACTATTCGTTAATATACACTGAATGTAAACTGGGAATTCTGATTCGGTGGTTGGAGTGTGAGCTGCCTGATTCCTTTGTATTGTGTAGCCATGTTTGCTGCAGCATTTGCAATAAATGATGGTGATCCCTTTCCTCCCAAGGAGCATTTAGTTTGTCAAAGTCTCAATAAAAGTTCCACCCCAACCAGCACCAGTAAAAATCATCTAAAAACACTGAAGACAACAACAAGTCACATTCTAGTGTTGATAGCATAAAGAAAGAAGGTGTAACAGCTCAACCAACTGCTGCATCTGACATTGAGACTAACAAGCACAAAAACACCTGTCCTGAAAGTAATAGAAAACGTTATGAAAATCCCTCAAAGGAGAAAAGTAAAATTACATTGCTTGAGACCTCTAAAAGCCTAGAGGTATATAAAAGTAGTAGGGAAGAAGAGGCAGATGATGCTGAGGATGATCTAATTACTGATGATGATGATGAAGTTGAGAGAGGTGATGACCTGGCCAGAAAGTTAGCTGACAGGGAAAGGCTCAATCTTCCATCACCAAAAAGGAGCACTGTACCTGTCTATAAACTGTCTGAATTAGATAGTCTCACCATGGACAAGCAAAGGTGTCAATCCTGTGAGTCATCATTAGCATTATCACCGCTTGCAAGGACAAGTCCCACTCTGCCACACATACACACACTAATAGTGTTGAATAACAAGCAACAACACAGGCTATCAACATCGACATCCTTAGCTATGATGAGTACCTCTGCTTCTGTTGGAAGTGCAGCACCTGTAACACCTAGTAGCAGTAGTACAATTTCAGCAACATCTTGCCCCAGTAGTAGTAGCAGCCTCTCAGGAACCTTGGAGGCTATGAAGCCCACAATAGAGGTATTTAACTCTTGATTCAAAAGCTAAGCATGCTGATATCTGTTGTCTGTGCAACAAGCATGTGAGCAGAGGAAAAGCAGACTAACACCTAGGCGCCTCCTCAATGAGATCCCACATGAAGCACAACCACAGGTCTGACTGGGAGACACAACATCAACAGTCAATAGTTTTTGATACCTTTTATTGGCTAACTAAGCAGATTTAAATGCAAGCTTTCAAGGCCTTAGGTCTCTTCATCAGGCATGTTATACCAACTCTCATCTTTTAACAACATCAACAGGTCAGAGATGCCACAACTAGCAGCAGCAGAAGTATCCTAAAAGTTCCCAGGGCTCTGGGGTACATAATAGAAGTGCTGATGATGTGTTAAAGAGTGTGTCAAGATTTTCTGGTCCTGCTGAGCTTGTTTTGGAGATGACAAAGGTCAAAGAGTGCCCACCACCTCCACAAGTCATATTGTTAAAGCAATTCTTCCACTATGCACTCCCATCCCACACTTTCTAAGTTTTTAGAAAGAAGTCAAAACCCACTCAAAAAATGCAAAAGTATGCCTATGGAATAGTAAACTTGCAAATATGTTGGCGGTTGATATGCAGCCATTTTCTTTTGTTAAAAACAGAGATGTTAAAGAACTGATGTCATGTTTTGGAATATCCCAATCTGCAGTTATTGTGCCAATGGTACCTAAGTAGAAAGTTAGTGTTGTAGGCAAAAGACAACGGTACTCAGAATGCTGCCAATTTTTTCAAGGCATATGTTGCTGCAGGAGTCACAACTTTTAAAATCAGCTAATTATTTCTCCACTTCAGCCCTCAGAACAAATAATAATGTGACAGGAAATGTTGCAGTTATAGAAAACAAAGGTGAAATATGGCAACATATGTATTTTACTTGGGCAGGAATTTTCATGAAAAAAGCGGGAAATTGTTGTTTTTTTTCACAAAAATTCCTGCTTGAAAATCTCTGACTTTTGCCCATTCCTATAAATGAAATGAACTCTGAGCAATGGTTCAAAAACTTCTCTGAAATAGTATGTGTTTTCAGGATATCCTTAGGTTAGCACAAGTGGTTGTTAGCTTAGGTGGATCTATGAATGTGACTGAGAAACTGATCCATGCGTGATCATGAGAGTGAGGACATCCTGAAAACATGACTGTTGGGTGAATTGGGGTCAATATCAAGCAGTTGTTCTTCAGAAATATATTGTTCAGACATAATTACCAAATAGATCTTGTTCTTATAACAACAAATTATCTTTACACTAATTGCCCCAAAACGTTAGTAGACTACCAATGGGTTTTGGGGTGTTACTTTCATCTATGCATTGTTTAATGCCAGGTGGTGCTTAGCATTAGCAATGCATTGCACAATCTTTGAGTCCTTAAGCTGTTAAACAAGACAACAAGGAAATTATGTTACTTTACAGCCTTTTCCTGCACATTTTTTACAGTTTAATTTTACCAGCATTAGAGTGTGCCTGCCATTATGTGCTGCAGCAATCAAACACTGTAACAGTGTATACCCTGAAGTGAAACCACTGGTGTTGGATGCTAATGTCATGGAGCTGGTCTGGTGCTTTCATAAATTTATCACAATACTTTGAAGGACTCTTTAGCATCAAAAGGATTCAAGCAGGTTAAACATCAAACTCAAATATATATTCAACAATTATTTTATGCTATCCATGAGTGATATGATTTATTGTACTGGAGATAGATTATGTAACTAAAATGGAAGTAACAATATGTTTAAAGAAACAACCTAGGAAGGAAAATGAAGCGTATTTAATTGAAAAGCAGGAAGTGATTCAGAGTGCTCATTATTAAACATTCATATGGCATTTTGTATCTTTTTACTGGCCTAACTAAAAGGAATGTCATTTGGTCCCACAGTGGGTGGTTCTCACTGGATGCTTCTGCATTATTTAGCATTATGGAGGGATGTATTTAATCTTTCATATGATAAATACATTTTTCTGTGACTTGTTTAAAAGCTTTATTTCCACTATTGCAATTAATATAATATTTTCATCTCTCACGTCTGACAACAATTATATGCCTCCTAACATTAAAATGGCACCAGCGTTAATCAAGCACAAAAGTTGGAGTTTGGCAAAAGACGAACATTAGACAAATAAAAATATGTCTATTATTTTATAGAATAATCTTACGATTAAAATTAGCTCTGTCTTATGTTAAAAAGGCTTAATATATTGAATGTTCATACAAGTGATTATCCCCAAAGAAACTCTCAGGTGTTTGTGGCCTAAAGTCAGGCCAAAAGGAATCACATTCACCTCTGTAGACACAATATTCAGTACTAATTAAAAATAATTTTGTTGGCAGTGACCCAATCAGTATTGAGTCATAGTGCAATCAGAATTTTCTACCCAGATTAAGTTAATTGTGTGTTTATTATAAGAAAGTGTTAGTGTTCTTTAACCCTTGGATTCCAGTGGGATAATCAACACATTGTAAAGAAATGTGCTACACACCCCTCTGACACTCAAAGGGTTAATTTCACATCATGTATTTGCATTACTTTTTATGAGAAATGTAGCACACACCAACACATATGCACACACAAACCCACACAAACATGCTGCAGTCAATGAACATATGTACGTATGTGCACATGAAAACGTTCAAACACATTTTGAAGCTAATGGGTATATGAATACAATGTAAAATAATTTTTAAATACACATCCACAATGGCATTCTTTCATTCCATCAGCTTGTATCAGAATTACTTTATTTCAAAAGTAATTATGAACACTTCAGCACCGGCAACATACATCTTAATAGATGTATTTTTTTTTTAATATATTTTATTAGCGAGTCAAGATGGTCCAAGTCACACACAAGCAGTTGCACATATTGATAAACAATATGACAATACAGACCTTGGATCTTGAGATATTAATATAGTAGTTACACATGTATAACCGGAGCCATCCCAACCCGCATTTTCTCAGAACACCATTAAACTACTACCTCCAACTAATAAAGAAACACCCCAAAAATCCATTCTCTCTCTCTCTCTCTCCCCCCCAAGCCCAGTGCCCACAATCCCCCCCAGATTTGATTCAGCAGTCTGGCTACTAATACTTGTTTCAGGTCATGCTCTTGACGGAGCAGGACCCTATCAATCTGAATTAATGAGTGATTATTCTGCCTGTATATTGTTCCTGTGCAGCTAAATAGTAGTTGACAAAGTTTGGCAGAGAGATCCCTCCTACCTCTTTCTGTTTCATAAGGGTTGTAAGTTTAATTCTAGGGCAGCATCCTCTACATATGAATTGTCACATAATTAGTTAAATTTGTTTGAAATATCGTTTGAGTATGCTAATCAGGGCAGGAAAATAATTTTAATGAGGTTGGATCTGCTTATCACATTCAGTGGGAGATTCATCCAAGCTGATATCTTCTCCCAAAAGTTGTTAATAATTGGCGTCAAGTTTGTCTCAAGGAAGGTGTGGGTTGAAGTTGCCACCTTCACTCCCAGGGAGCTACAGACTTCTACACATGCACTGGATTGTTCACCAGGGGTGCCTGTCTGCCAGTGTGTCAATGAGGAGCAGGGAGGATTTCACCCAGTTAATTCTCAACCAGAAATAAGTATGAATACGTCTATTATATTCAAAACCTTAGAAAGGGACCTATCAGAATCTCCAAGGAACAAGACAATATCGTCTGCGTATAGGCAATCTTTTCCTCCCTGCAGACTAACCGAAGTCCCTGAATATCTCTTTCCTTTCTTATAATTGAAGCAAGTGGTTCTAATGCTAAAACAAAGAGACCCGGTGAGAGAGGAAATCCCAGTCTTGTCTCTCTCGTCAATAGAAAGTCCACCAAACTCACTCCATCCGGACAACACCCTCGCCTGGGAAAGGTGTATAGTAAATTAATCCAATTAATAAAAGAAAAACCAAATCCTAACTTCCTAAGCACCCCCTGAGGTAATTCCATTCAATTGAATTCCCCCTAGAGATGCCAGCAACCTGTTACTTGAGTTGTCATGTGTGATTGGAAGGTGGAAATGGCTTCAGATGACTTTTTTTTTTTTTTTGCCTTACTCTGGATCAACAGGCGTGTTCTTGTATGGTCTGGACTTGATGGACGCGTATCTTTTTTTAGCCTCATGAACTATGTTACTATGTTACTATGTGTGTACAAGCATCGTAAGTTATGTGAGGTGTGAATCCAGCTTGGACCCGATGCACCAGTGTTGATATCAGTAAACTGAGACTGTTAGCCAAAACCTTTGCGAGAATCTTAAAATCTGGGATCTTTCCCCTGTTTGGACAGGACCATGATCAAGACACTAGTGAGTGAGCCTGGGAGAGTCCCAGTCTCTAAAAACTGCTTAGAAGGTGTTAAATAGGTGAGGCCTAAGGATAGCCACATAAGTCTGGTACCATTCTGCCAGGAGATCACCCCTACCTGTAGATATGCCAGATGGAAATCCTCAAATGGCATCCACCACCTCTCCAAGAAGGATCAGGGTATCAAGCATACATCTATTGTCCTCTGACAGTTTTGGTAAATCACAGTCTTAGAGGTAGTCAGCTATCTGTGCATCAGACTTACAGGTTTTAGATTTGTATAAGTGTAAAAGGCAGCAAACTGATCAGTACTGAGCATACAACAAGTTTGCCGTGGTCACTGAATACAGATGCTATGGTCAACACACTCTTGTTACTCCTGACCAGTTGAGTCAATAATTTACCCTCCTTGTCTCCATTCTCAAAGATATTTTGCTTTTCATAAAACATGTGTTTAGTATTCAATTCAGCCACTCTCAGTGGCAATGTTAGAGATGCTGAGGCAAAGCTGGCATATGAGCCTGGATCCCCCAATAAACTGTTTCTCAGTCTGATCCACCTCTCCCTCCAATGGATGTATTATTTAGGGAACAGATGGTTGATCAATAAATGTTCAATAACTATTTCAAGTGCTCAGATGTACCCATTCTATATTGCATCTGCGAACCATAAAATTGTTTAGTTGAAGTCTATAATGACTTACATTTGTAAGTATAGCCATGTCCAAAAGCCTGTTATTTACTCTTTGGACCAACATGGAGGAAAAAGGCCTTCCTTTTAATCAAGGCAAATTATAGCACAACTGGTTATATGGTCATCAAAAGATCTACTAAGATAATTTAGTTCATATACACTGCACAAAAAAATAAAGGGAACACTAAGATTACACATCCCACTGCTCCAAAAAATAAAGGGAACACTAAGATTACACATCCTAGATCTGAATGAATGAACTGACAACAAAATCACACAAAAATTCTCAATGGAAATCAAATTTATCAACCCATGGAGGTCTGGATATGGAGTCAGACTCAAAATCAAAATGGAAAACCACACTACAGGCTGATCCAACTTTGATGTAATGTCCTTAAAACAAGTCAAAATGAGGCTCAGTAGTGTGTGTGGCCTCCACGTGCCCGTATGACCTCCCTAAAACGCCTGGGCATGCTCCTGATGAGGTTGCGGATGGTCTCCTGAGGGATGTCCTCCCAGACCTGGACTAAAGCATCCGTCAACTCCTGGACAGCCTGTGGTGCAACGTGGCGTTGGTGGATGGAGCGAGACATGATGTCCCAGATGTGCTCAATCGGATTCAGGTCTGGGGAACGGGCGGGCCAGTCCATAGCATCAATGCCTTCCTCTTGCAGGTACTGCTGACACACTCCAGCCACATGAGGTCTAGCATTGTCTTGCATTAGGAGGAACCCAGGGCCAACTGCACCAGCATATGGTCTCACAAGGGGTCTGAGGAGGTCATCTCGGTACCTAATGGCAGTCAGGCTACCTCTGGCAAGCACATGGAGGGCTGTGCGGCCCCCCAAAGAAATGCCACCCCACACCATTACTGACCCACCGCCAAACCGGTCATGCTGGAGGATGTTGCAGGCAGCAGAACGTTCTCCACGGCGTCTCCAGACTCTGTCACGTCTGTCACATGTGCTCAGTGTGAACCTGCTTTCATCTGTGAAGAGCACAGGGCACCAGTGGCGTATTTGCCAGTCTTGGTGTTCTCTGGCAAATGCCAAACGTACTGCACGGTGTTGGGCTGTAAGCACAACCCCCACCTGTGGACGTCGGGCCCTCATACCACCCTCGTGGAGTCTGTTTCTGACCGTTTGAGTGGACACCTGCACATTTGTGGCCTGCTGGAGGTCATTTTGCAGGGCTCTGGCAGTGCTCCTCCTGCTCCTCCTTGCACAAAGGCGGAGATAGCGGTCCTGCTGCTGGGTTGTTGCCCTCCGACGGCCTCCTCCACGTCTCCTGATGTACTGGCCTGTCTCCTGGTAGCGCCTCCATGCTCTGGACACTACGCTGACAGACACAGCAAACCTTCTTGCAACAGCTCGCATTGATGTGCCATCCTGGATGAGCTGCACTACCTGAGCCACTTGTGTGGGTTGTAGACTCCGTCTCATGCTACCACTAGAGTGAAAGCACCGCCAGCATTCAAAAGTGACCAAAACATCAGCCAGGAAGCATAGGAACTGAGAAGTGGTCTGTGGTCACCACCTGCAGAACCACTCCTTTATTGGGGTTGTCTTGCTAATTGCCTATAATTTCCACCTGTTGTCTGTTCCATTTGCACAACAGCATGTGGAATTGATTGTCAGTCAGTGTTGCTTCCTGAGTGGACAGTGTGATTTCACAGAAGTGTGACTGACTTTGAGTTACATTGTGTTGTTTAAGTGTTCCCTTTATTTTTTTGAGCAGTTTATAAGGACATTATGCAGGCATCACAGATATTGAAATAAATATTACCACTGTTTCCTACCAAACACTGCAGTGCTATCTGGAGCATACAGGCATGTAGCCTTACAGTTTGCAGGAGCTCATACCTGCAAATGGGACAAACCTGAGTTCAGAGCTCCTCTGCTGTTGGATCAGATCTGCTTCTGGAGAGACAGTCTAAGTTGATTACCAAGTTGGGCATGGACAGATTTGGAGCTCTCCAGATGAATCCTCAGAAGACAGTAAAATATGGGAAACAGCATTGTCACATCTCCAGATCATTTCAAGTAAACAGTTTTAAACCACTTTACATTTTACTTGTTAACATGATTCCAACGTATCTGGACAGCTTGATAGCCTCTGCCAGTGGTTTTCACAAATATATAAACTGATCCAGATCTTTGCACTACCCTCTTCACACACACCCCAAGTCTGGAATCGATTTAGAGCATATAGAGGCTGATGTAAAAAAGAGAATTGGAATAATTGTGTGGCAGACCATTGGTACTGGAGGGAACACAAAAAGACCCAAAATTCCAGTCAACTTAAATAGACCTGTGAACCCATTGAGTTGCAGTGCTTAGCAGTGCTTTGGTGACCTCTCTAGCATTCAAGAGGTTAAAATCAAGGGGAAATGTTATTTGTCCTCTGTGGCACAGTAAAACTTCTTTGAGGACTGATCTCATGGATTTTGACCTGACCTGGGCTTTAACAATACCGTCATTCCTTTTCGTTATTTTCCCATTAGCGTTATCATTTTCACCTGTATATTTGGTAATATCCCTTGGCCATTACCCCACTTATCCTTAAGGTATAATTACCCTTTAACGTATCAAAGAGGGGAGTGTTAATCATGCAAGAGGAGCCCTAACAACCTACTTAGTTGTTAGTGGGCCCACTTGCATGATTAACACTCCCCTCTTTTAAGATCTCCAAATGAAAAAAAGCTGCATTATGATCCCAGGAAGACAAATGGGGGCATTGGTCCAGTGAGAAGAGACTGAACTGCAAGACTGAAGTCTCACAATTCAATATCTTCTCCGGTACGATGCAGTCCTCATAAACCATCTGTTTCGAGCTTGCAAGTCTGACATAGAGGGTTTAAGGAGGCTGTTCACATAACCTGTAAAATGTGTGACCCATAACCCATTATGTCCAGGTAGCATTCCAGTGACAAGAGTCAGTTTTCTGTCCTCCCCAAATGGCTATTTGGAGCTATTAGAGTTGCACAGTGTGGCCCTATACGTTTTACTAAGATTTCTCACCCACAGAATAAATAGTTGTAAAAGTTGCCCTTTACATTACTGACATTTTTGTTTCTCCCCTATGGTGCAGATGGTTAGCCCAGAAATGCTCATGAATATGGAAAAGTGGCCCATATCTATAAAAGTAAACTGGGATAATTCTGTAATAAACTGCACCATAGGTGAAAGATACAAATTTCTGGTAATTGAAATTGAGTTTTTAACCCCTTGAATGCCAGAAAAGTATCCAATGCATTGTGAAGCAATGAAATCGAGATCTCTTTGGCATCCAACGGATTGAAAAAAGCTCAAGTCAAGTGCATGGGAATTTAGAATTTTTTTCCCTATGGAGCATTTGGTTTACTCCAGAATAACTCCAGTTTGCTTTTATGATATGGGCCAGTGTCCCTTATGATCCATTCAGGACTATTGAAGACCCTTGTTTGTTGTGACCAGGTATAACATTGAGATAACTTTTTACAGGTTAAAATTAATTTGGCTAGATATACCTGTCTGTTGTATGTGAAATGCTGCTTGCCTGCTTGAATTTCTTTCTACAGAGCCTTAAATAACTCCCCAATTGTGACTCACAAACACACATAAATTAACATGAACTGGGCACAAAAAAGCCTGATTCTATAAGGTGGGATGCTTTAGTGTCCAGGCTACCCAGATATTAAAAGAGGGTCTAACATTACATTGAATGGAGACAAGGCCTATAACTTTCACCATTTAGTAATTAAGTACATGTTGTGGTAAGTAATAACCCTATTCAAGGGTACTTAGGGCTGGATTTTGTTACAACTATTGGGGAATTTGGCCAGCAAAAGAGTCATAGAAAACTTTTTTTAAGCATTTTTCTCTCTTGCTGTTCCATTAGGGCTGGTATGTATACCAAATTTGGAATTTCGGTATAGATACAGAAATGATATAACAGTAATTTTGCTAATACATATCAGGATGGCCTTTACAATGCTCCCTTTTGCAATCAGTGAGCCTGCTGAGCCTGGAGAAAATACCTATTCAGCTGCAATAGGTAGTGAACACCACAGCCTCCCTGCTGTCACCATACAAATCCAACCACCCTCCACATACTCCCCAATATGTTGTAAACGTCTGGCACTGGAAGGAATTACCTGTTCAAAAAAAAGAACATACAATACCCTTACAACCCACACTAGCCTAACCTAAACCACTATTGGCTGGCAACACATTTCAATCAATGTGCTCCAGCCAACCTGGCAATGTCAGAATTAAAACTATTAATTTGTTATAAAGACAGATGGTCTTAAATGAATATTTGGGGTGATAACATTATCCTTCATCTCTCCAATCTGATCAGATTATGATAGACAGTGATGAAAAAAATAAGTGGGTACTGGGACCCAAAATTACCTTTTTATATTAAAAGAAGGCTACTTTCACTTTTTGTTTTATTTTAATTGCAGACACAGCTGGACATCGCTCTGACATCAAGGTGGGTATATGTTTTAAACACACACACACATAAACATACACCATACATGTGCAGGGAGAATGGGGTACCAGAGACCCTTTGCAGGTTTAAAAAATATTCATATTTCGGGACTCTGCACCCCATATTAATTTTGTGGTCACATTGTTACATTTATAAAATAATATGGGGTGAGTAGACCCCATATTGTTTTTTTCTCGCTCTCCATTTTGATTAGATTTGGGACCCATTTCTTTTCATGGGTCATTATGAACCTTTTGTTTTACATTTGGAAACACTCATAAACCTCCTCTGTTGCTGGAACAAAGTCACCATTGCTATTTGGCAACCAAATTATGAACTACTTCTGTCATGAGGTGGTTGCGGAAGGTGTAGGGTGGCAGGGTGACATATAGTTGTTTATTTTAATAGGTTGTTAACCACTTGTGCAGCAAGATCTCTTAAAGCCGCCAACTGATGGATTAACCACAGTTGCCACATATATGGGAAGTGTGATGAGGACATGGGGGATTTGGAAGGGAACGATCTAGGCTATTGTCATCCCCAGTTTACCTTGCCTGATCCAGCCCATGGAAAGTGACTACTATCCAGCCACTTTTCATGGGCTTTTTAGAATTGCTTTAGGATAATTTTTGATAGTTTTTCTGTACTCTAACAAGATTCCAAATGAGCAATATCACAGCGGGCTGAAAATTGTACAGTGGTGCAGTCTGTAGCAACAGCGACACTGTAAATTTTCAGGCCACTGTGATACTGCACCTAAAAAATGTAAGTTTGAGCTGTTATCATGTTTTAATAAAATATCAGCAGCGGGAGTACCTTTGTTTTACTCAGGGGGAAAACCATATTATATTTTTTTTACATTTTAAGTATTACTATCCCTTTAAACTCAAACCTACCCACTGATGTATTCTCACCATATGTGGATTCATTCACATATTCTGACTCAGATTAAAATGAAAGTTGAAATTAGGATGGAATCTGTCCCTGCACATTGCCTTACATTGAAATATTAGGTACAAGTGGGAAGAGAACTGTAGCAACAGACTTAGTGGATGAAACTAATATGGTGGGGACCTCGTGGGACTAATTTTGCCTGGACACATTATACAATTTCAAATTTAATGTACACTGAAGTATGCCAGGTGGACAAGCCTGCAGAAGACAACAAGACTGTTATATGAAATTTGGAATCAAAGTGACCACCATTAGAATTTTCAGAACAGCTGAAAGTAAGTGGTGGTTTATTTTAATTTCAAGGTGTTATTATTCTGTTAATCAGGTATATATGAATTCAGGAGTAGGTGCATTCCTGCATGGATATAACTGGGTGGATTAAACCCTTGTATTTTGGAGATGACTATAGAGCAATGCAAAGAAATATGCTACAGACCTCTAGCATCTAAGGTGTAATTACAACAGACTGACATTTGATAATAAAAGGCAATGAGAATCTTTTTATACAGGCTAAACTTTTGGGGGGAGGATTAATCTACATTTCACCAAACCTTCATTATCCTCCTTCATTATTCACCTCTCACACCAATTAATTCTCAATTTTAATTGATTGTATTTATTTGAAACAATGTGGAAACCTCATCACATAATTCAACCTGTGTGTGTGTGTGTGTGTGTGTGTGTGTGTGTAACTTTTTTCTCTCTCTCTTGATAAATATAAGATGGAATCAGGTGTCATTCTATGAGGACATTAAGGATAGTATTAAGAAGGATGTTATCATATGTCATAAGCAGGAATTTTGCAGTTTCTCAAGGACGCTATGGAATCTTTAGATGCTACTTGCAGAAAATGTCTATGAAACCTGAGATTTTACATTACTGCCAATAAAACTACATGTAACAATAAGGAAGGTGCCATAAAGTTTCTAAGGCTTCTGTGATTCATCCTTTAGTATCAACCCTTTGAGTTTCAGAGAGGTATGCAATGCATTGCTTAGCAATAAAGTAGATACTTCTCTGTCACTCAAAGGGTTAAAAACTTGACCTAATTTGAAGTAACATTTTCTGAACTGCCCCAACTTTGCTTTGGTTACTTTGAGATATCATCATTTGTGACACATTGTGCTCGTTAACTTAACACTTTAACAGCATTCCGTATTAAACATTAACCCTTTGAATGCCAGAGGGGTACACAACGCATTGCAGAGCAATGCGTTGTGTACCCCTCTGGCGCTCAAAGGGTTAAATTTGTCATAATGATAACTGAAGGAATGCCCATACAGCATATATTTTGTACTTACCATAAAAGATGTACACTTCTTAACAGATAATCTAACCACTATTTAGAGTTTGTTTTTAACATTTAAAAGCAGCACTTATACATGTAGCTGCAGGCACATATAATTCTGTATATAAAGATAATTATATTTTAGTTCCTACATCTTCAGACTTTGGATGGTAGATAGATGACCAACTCATTGATTTATGTTGGAATCCTCTATGGCATCCAAGAGGTTACACAAAGGGGACAGCAATAAACAGTACACAGATTACTCAGTCAACCACAGCTTACTCAATAAGAATTAAAAATGAATAAATTACCAACAACCTGATTCTCAATGACAAATCATTTTCAATCATCTGGTGCCTTACATTAAAAATCAACTTATTGTGTAATAATTTGAATAAAAGCTGGTCATCTCTAGGAAAAGTATCTTTAAAAGCAGTTGAGGATTTCCTTATACTAGTGTTTGCCTCTAGTTTTACACAATGCATGTGTTTTGATTCATAAATAGATTGACTTCTCCATATTTTACCATTTTTAAAGATGAATAAATGTAATACAATAAATAATATCCAGTATGTCAGATAATAGTATTAAAATAGTATTGTATGAGCAATCGGAGTCGTTTAATCTTCTTGACTTCAAAACAACCATATATGTTATATTGGAACAAATATACCACAGAGCACAATCGCTCAGGATACAATTTAAAATGTATACATTTTAAATAATGGGAAGATTTATAGCCTTTATTTAGTACTTGACTTTTTTAACTTCAGTAAGTAGTGACATATAATTTAATAGATTAAGTAAACACCCCTAAAAAATTGGTCTTCTATTTCCTACAGGAAAATTAACATGCAATAATTATAATATATAATAATATAATAAATATAAGAACAATCATTCTATAATTAAGAATTAGTGTCTCATTAATCAACAGATACATGAAATAAAATACTTGTAAAAATAGTAATTGTTTATGCTTAAAGTTTAACTGTGCAACATGTTTTACCCTTTGAGTGCCAGAGAGGTATGCAATGCATTGCTTTGCAATGCGTTGCATACTCCTCAGGCACTCAAAGGGTTAAATAAGCAGTATGATAATGACAATATCTCCAAATTCCAAAACTATTTCATAATAAATAGTGTCTCTTAAAGGTACAGATCTATCAATAACACTTCAATGCCTCAATGCAAAACACAAACCAAAACCAATTACATGGTTACAGTGTAACTATGAACATTTTATAAAGAGACATTCGGTAGAAATAATAATAATGATAAAATTAAACAATATTTTTATAGGTTAATATATATCATCATCAACTGTATCAATACAAAATACTAAGTACAATTATTGTTTTACGTTAACAATTTAATGCTGTGAAAAAATCCTAATGAAACAATAACACATGTATAATAAAAATTATAGTACAATTAAAAAGTGTATTTTACACACCAATAGATGTCAGAAGCAAAAACGTTACAATATAATAACAAAATATTATTGCTTTAAAGTTTAACTCCACAATCGATAATGTCATCCACCACCATCCAGCATAACTTTATAAACTGGGTCACTCACCAGACTTGCTTGCTTGTTTTTCATTGCTACAGGCTTCCAAATGACCAATGAGTTGGAACGCAGCTGTCTCTTCTGGTGCTGGCAATCCTGTCAGGTGCTGATGTTGTGATCCCGCAGGTTTTAAAATATATAATTTTGAAGATTTATTTAATCAGAGGTTCATGAAGAATATGAAGCAGGTTGCTTCTTCCAGAAGTAACAGTGATTGGCTTTGGCTGAGGATTCCTTCACTGACATTACTCCCTGTCGAGCTATGATTGTGCAAATGAAGACTAACCACTGTTTGCTTATCCTGCATGCTATACTAAATCCTGATATTATAGTGTCAGCTATTGGGATAATCAATCCTTAGGAATAAAACATTAAGCCTCACTTCAAACAAAGGTCAGATTAGAAATATTTGCATGTATTTGACACTAGACTTAATTTAAGGCTCCCTAACAATCATCCTGTTTAGTAGTAAGCAGTGCATTTAAAGTTTGCATCAAATGCATTTGATACAATAATTTATGGGTCATCGATCGATTTAGAGGTTTTGAGCCTTATTATATTGCCTCCAATATGTGTATCACTATTTTTATCACAAACAGAGACTTGTTATCACTTTTTTTATTATTCTTGTTTTAAAAACTATAATCTGGTATTTAATTTAAAGAACAATTGCGTTTTTTTTCAGTGGATACAGTGACAATAGTTAATTAATAATATACTAGTTATCAGTTTGCATGAAATGTTTTTCTCTCTTTGAAAAAGGCATGACAGCTATATCCAGCAACTGATGGCAGAGCTGAGTATTACATTATATGTCCTCTATTATCACTGGTTATATATAGAAACTGAGGCGGATGTATTAACCCTTTCCGTGACAGAGAACTGCCCAATACATTGTTTCTTAATGTGTTTGAAACCCCTCTATCACTCAAAGGGTTAAAATGAACTGACACAATCCATCTGCACCATAGGAACAAAGTAATCTGCTTGTTTAATTGTGTCTATTAAATCCTTGAATGGTAGCAGTCTCCAGCACATTGCAAAGTAACTCTCTGGAACGTTCTCTAGCATTTTCACTGTTAAAACACCCAATTAAACAATGTTAATTTTGGAAATTGTTATTTGCTCTCTATGGTGCATTTGATTTTATTCAGAATTGCCCCAATTCCTGTTAGTACATCTGTCTCAATGATTCAACTGCCTGCAGGAGTGAGAGCCTTCCAAGTTCAATAATGAAGGAATGAAAACAGTTAAATGGTGGCCTGGACATTTCAAGAACATATTATAAAGACTGGTTAAGAAAGTAAAATGGAATTTGTTGAGGGATAAAACCATCTTACACATCTTGGCAGTCATGCACTTATATCCCATATGTACTTTTTAGGCCTTATACAGAAAGCTAAACAGGTGTAATTCTGGACGGTTATCCCAACAATTCACAACATGTTGGTGACATTTCTACCATTCAGAGGGTTGAAACCCCCTTTTTTCCCTTTGAGTGCCAGTGAGGTACACCACGCATTGCTCTGCAATGCGTGGCATACCTCTCCGGCACTCAAGGGGTCAAATCAATGGAAATCTGTGATTTATTTATTCACTCTATGGTGCCACATATATGCTCCAGAATTTCAGCTTTTTAGCTTACTGAATTGCAGCTTTAGGGCCTAATGTTTAAAATATTGTCTTTTTTTAGCTTTAAAATATTTTACTGTTGTGGAATGTCACTTATCAAAATATTCTATGTCTGCTTTGAAAATGTTAACATCATGTTTCAGCTGAAATGCATGTGTGAAAAGTATAAAAAGCGGCATACATAAATAAAGCTAAAACGACAGTTAACTTCCTTTTTGTCATTATATATTCTGCAAGTGCACAGTGTACAAAGAATTTTTATGTGTCTGACAGGGAGCTTGGTGAATTACTTTTTTCCAGCAGGCTTTCTCAGGGACCGTGATACAGTGTAACACTACCCCTGCAGCACTGAGTATTCTATAAGGAGTTTTCTCTCACAGAAATAAAAGCGTAAAAAATACCGTAGGTGGTGATGAAAAATCAATAGAAATGAAATTCAGCTTTACATATTAAGCACTTCCAGAATATGTGAAGTAAAAAATAAGGTTGACTGATGTTGATGTCTTGTATTTTTATGCCAGAAGAGATGGTATTGGTAACTATAATCTCAATATATGTAAAAGCAAAAACATGAAATTTGGTTGTAATAAAATATACTTAACCTTTAGAGAGCCAGCCAAGTGTAAGGCATGGGCTTAGCCATGTGTACCTGCATGGCCAAAACCATGCCCCACGGTTGCCTGAGCTTGTCCCCCAATTTTTGTTTTCATACTTCATTGGAGGACATCAGGATGGGCCTGATGCCCCTCAGCTGTTGATTTCACCATCAATCTCACTGGGAGATCAATATTTGTGCTACAAGAAAGCAACATGTTCTCCTGCTTAATTCCTACCTGAACTCCCAGGTAGGAGTGGGCAGGATCGGTGAAATCCTCCCCACGTCACTGGTATCATGATCACTGGTGACATGATCCGATCCTGCCAACTCTTACTGGATAAGGTAGGAGTGAAGCACGATAGCATATTGCTCGCCTGCTTCGGTAATATTGATCTCCCAGCTGATCGGCTGGGAAATCAATATCTTGGGTGGGGGGCTGCATCAGGAGAGGTCCTCATACCCCAAATGAGGTCTAACTTAAAATGAATAGTAAATAAATCAATAAAATAAACTTTTGTGTTCCACAAGGAGGTCCAGCTCATTGCTTTGCAATGCTTTGGACACCCCTGTGGCGCACACAGAATTATTTTTGTACCTTATTTTTTATTCAGACCTCCTTGGGGGACATTAGAAGGGGTCTGAATAAAAAAGTAATGAAAAAAAATAATTGCCACAAGGGATCCAATGATTTGCTTTGCAATGAATTGGACACCCCTGTGGCATGCACACTTATTGCATCCTACCCCTTGCTCCCACACACCATAAGCCCCCCAGCCTGGTTTCACAGCCCACTGGCAGTCACATTCACCTAGCCTGACCCCATCTCCACCTGGTTCCACTACCCACTGATAGGCACAGACTACGAGAGTGCACTAGAATCAGTCTGGGAATCAAACAGTGAATGTGGGGTCATGCACTGATTCCCAGACTGATTCCAGTGCACACTGGTAGTCACAGATCCCCCATATGCACTCTTTTACCCCCAGCCTTGTTCCACTGCCCACTAGTAGACATACCCACATACACTGCCTGTCCCTCTGATTGATTCTACTGGCAGTTACAGGTCTGTACATACACTGGCTGACCTTCTAGCTTGTTTCAACTGGTAGCCATAGAATCACACATACACTGTTTGCTTCCCCATTCTTGTTCCACTGGTAGCCACGCTCCTGGCACTCAATAGGGTATGTCATCCCATACTAGTGGGGTACCATTTTTCTTAGACTGACATTAGGTTCTGAATACACTAGGAAACTCCATGGTGTTTAACCATTTTATCATATTTGAAGTTGTGGAAATGTAGAAAAAAAATATCTTTTTCCAATAGAGCTACCTTATGGAAATATTTTTGCACTCCAGCCAAGTTTATGTTGTAAAAGTCTACTTTCCAAAAGAGCATACCTTGCATACCTTTCCTTCATACCTCTAATAGTTATGACAATGTTTTGTACAGACAGTAATTTTCAAAAAAGAAAACAAGTAGGTGTACATACTGCAGTATGTGAACCCATACCAGTGGGGAACCATTTTGCTCGTAAGAGGAGTAGCTAATGAATACAGTTAGAAATTCCATAGTGTTAAAATTTCAGAACATTTCAAGGTGTCTAAAAATGCAAAGTTTTTTTTAAGCACCACCTTCTGTAAACATTGTACACACCAGGCTAGAGGTAGAAAGGCAAGTGCCACCTCATTTGATGTGGTAGGTTATCTGCTTTCCAAAATGGTATACCTTGTCTACCTTTTCTTCATTTATGCAGTTGTTACAGGACATTTTTAAGAAAAATGAGTGGTGGTAGTTGGTGTAGTTTTCTGCTTCTGGCACATCCCACAGTATTACATCTCATACCAATGGAGTGCCATTTTTGTTGTAAGAGTAGTGGCTAATGGATACAGTTGGAAATTCTATAGTTTTCATAGATTTCAATACATTTGAAGGAGATTTATCAGACAAATATATTTTTAACTTTAACTCCACCATCTGGAAACATTTGTATACACTAGGCAAAGGCAAATGACTCCCTTTTTTATGTGGTGAGTTACCTTATATCAAAACTTTGTCTACTTTTCTTACTTTCTGTAGTTCTCACAATCATTTTAGTAAAGGCAACATTTTAGAAAAATTGTAAGAAAAACATAGATGATGTAGTTTTGTGCTTGCACCAACTATGGCATGTCAACTCATACCAGTTGAGAGCCATTCCTTCTTGTAAGAGAAGTAGCTTATTAATACAGTTGGAAATTCCATAGTTTTCACAGATTTCAGTTTATTTGATGAAGTGGAAATTATTTTTTTTCTTTTAGTGGCACTTTCTAGAAACATTTGTGCACACTAGGCTAGGTGTAGAAAGGCAAGTGACACCTCATTTGTGACAATGGGTTTTCTTCTTTCAAAATGGTATGCTTTGTCCACGTTTTCCTCACTTCTATAGCTTTTATAACCATATGAATACAGGCAAGTCATGTTGGAAAAATTGTAAGAAAAATGAAAGATTGTAGCTGGTGGTGTTTTGTACTTCTGGCAACCCTGCAGTTCATCATCTCATTCCAGTGGCATGCAGTTTCCTCCTAGGAGTACTAACTAATGAATACAGCAGGGAATTCAATAGTTTGTAAAGATTTTAGTACATTTGAAGGGGTAGGAAAACATTTGCACACCAGACTAAGAGTAGAAAGGTAAGTGCCCCCTCATTTAATGCAGTGGGATATCTACTTTCTGGGCATATATAGTTTTATATAGTTATTCCACAGTTTTAGGGTAGTTTTAGCATGTAAGTACTGGAATGTGCAATTTAGTTTGTAAAGTTGAAAATAACATTTTGTGTTCCTGTTAATTAGGGGTCTGCGCAGGCCATATATGTAGGTAAAACTATACATATTTGGTATTTTTGTAAGTGGAAGATTCAGAAAATTTTCAAATAATTGAAACTTTCACAAAGAACATGTATGTTTTTGATACACGGTGTGTGATTTTAGCAAAATAAGTAATTGTTTTACAGTTTTTTTGTAATTATTACAGCGTGGCTTGTTGCACAATGGAAAAATGTACTTCATATGAGACACCATGCAAAAGCTTAATTCATTCTGAAAACAATGATGTATAGTTTTACATATATAACTAGAAAGTTAATTATGGGAATCATATCTTATCAGATGGATAGCATAAACGCTGAAGAAAGTGTCTGGCCTACAGGATTCAAGAAATGGTCCAGGCTCCTGGAACTCAGATGGTTAAAGGATAAGATTGTTTCTTTTTGGTGTTTTGTATTAGGATTTAGGAAATGAGCCAGTCAGTTTTTGAAGCACAGCATGCTTATTACATACACCTGTAACAATTACAAAAGAGTCACAGATTGGCAGCCAGCTGGGGGCAAAGGCCAATACCATCCCTCACAGTAGGAAAATACTTAGGAGAAAGTTTTATTTACATATCAGTGAGATGATCCAAAGTCATTAACCATTTCTACAATGTATATATTTATGTAAACTTGTTTTAAAGTGGGAAAAGGGAGACAAGAGGCATTATTTATGGTGTCAACAAAAAAGCATGCAATGTGCCATTCTTTGCAAAAGGTTTAATTTTCATAAGTTAATGTTTAAATAACCTTTGGCTGGCTGGGGATGATGGGAATTGTGGTCCTTCACAACTGGAGAGATTCAGGTTACCCACCACTCTATTGGACAATGACTCAAAATGTATATAGCAACTTATGCACAGATCAAAATACATTTAAATAGTACCAGTGAAAAATGTAATAATAGGAATAATATGTATGTGATTTTAACTCATTAAGTGTAAGAGGGGTGTGCAAAGTATTGATTCACAATGCTTTGCTCAACCCTAAAGGATTAAAGGACTATCAGGAACAGAAGCAAATATTAGCTGAGAAAGTGTTCCTGTAAATGTTAGGTTAATAAAGCTGAGATTCAATAACATTTTATGGTTAATAGGGGAGCTAAGTTTTTTCAGTGATGGGCCATCTGATTTGCAAGCCATAAGTGTAAGGGCCTCATTTTTTTTTATTGATAAAGATGGTGAATTATAGCCTGTCAGCTATTCAAAATATGGATTTATTTATTTGTTGATCAAGTCAATGACAATACTGATATATAACAGACATCTGTTCTTGAACTGTACAGTACTGGCAAGCAGGGGAATAGGTCTTACTGGCCTACTAGTTCATGCTAGTTAATTTGGCAAAAAAAAAAATGCATGCTGCATTTGGCCCACTGGCCACCTATTGGACACCCATGTTAAAGAATATTAAAACAAAATATTAAAGAAAAAGTGGAGCCATTCAGGGGCTAACCAACATTACCATAGGGATAAATAAAAATATGAATTCTAGATAATTCAGTAAACACAGCCTTTTAAAAATCTCAAGTGAGCTGCACCCTGTGGTCAGGCTGGCAACATTTTGTCACATGGGCCACCCATTGGAAACCTATGTTATAGAATATTAAAACAAAATATTAACTCCTTAAGGACCGGAGACAGTCCTGGCACATCATGACTTTTTTGATCAAAGCACTAATGCAGGCAGGCTGTGATCACTACAGGAGACTAAAACTGACTTCTCCAAGAACAGAGCAATCAGTTTCAGCCTCTCTTTCGGAGATCCAGTACATAAGATCTCACACATGTGCCGGCTCCCCTAATGCAGTCTATCTGGTCCTTTAGGGTAAAAGTACCCCCGGTCCTCTGGTCCTTAAGGGGTTAACGAAAAAGTGTAGTCATTCAGGGGCAAACCAACTTTAACATAGGGAACAAATAAAAATATTAATTCTAGAAAGGTCGCCAACACCTTGAAAAACCATGCATGGGAGACCTCTATAGCATTCAAATGTTCAATTCATTGACATTTCAGGAATTTTTATTTGTTCCCTATGGTGAAGCTGCTTTATTTATTATTATTATTTGTATTATTTTTTTTAAATGGTGCCTTATTCCACATCACTGTACAATAGCTTTGCCCTATAATTGTCGCACTTCTGTGTTTGTACATATGGCCCACTGCAGCTAACATACTAAGATGAACTGGAGCAATGCACTGGAAACCACTATAGCACTGAAGGTGTTCTGAAGGTGTTAAGTTCCAATTTAAGTCAATTCAACATTTTACTTGTTTCCTATGGCTCTGTTGGCTTGTTCCAGAATGACTACAGTTATTTTAGTGCATGCGTTTCATTGTGATACACTGTTAAACTGCCCACAGAAATACATAACTGTGGCTGCAGTCCATAAAGTACTACTACTAACCACTGTCATAGCTCACTAGAGAAAGGATTGTTGGTGCTTGAATTACAGAGTTCTAGGAGGCAGCGCTGATTTTTTTATATGGGTCATGTCAAGTCAGTGACCCTGTATCTTTTGTCATTGACCTGGTCAATTTTTGGCCACTTTATCCACCAAGGCTAAGGTGACCTGGTACTTTTCTTTTTAGAAAATCAGGCAGTGAGGGAGAAGTTTTACCTCCCTGGCTAGTCTTGCTTTAATGATTGTGGACTGGATTGTCATCACCTCTGCATATGTTGGAAAGGTTGGTTTATGAAAATGTAATCTATTCTGGAATATATCTTCTGTAATGACCCTCCATGTATCTAACATGTTTAGTTCAGGGAAATTGTAAAAAAATTGGTACCCTGATGGGTTAAACATGTATTAAAATCCCCTACCCCCCAATATGACCAAACCTTCTTGAAATAGCCTCAGTTTCTCCAAGAGCCAGGAATCAAACTGGAACGAAAGCAGTCAGGGATCAAGCGGAGCCAAAGTCAGATGAAACCAGGAGTCATACACGGGAATCAAGCATCGGAATCACAAGAGCTATAACGCACAGGTACACCACGAAAGGGTAAGGTAGTAGTGGCAGGCTGAGGCTTTTAAGGCCTAGCAAGTAGGTGGGGACTGACTCTGGCAACTAACAGTAGTCTATAAGAATAGCGAATGTGTTACAGCGACAACCAGGAAGTAAAGAATGTTGTCTGCACACAAAGACGCTGGAGGCAATCACGGGCACTGTGATAAATGGTCAATGAATTGGGATATACAAGTATGATTTGCAGTACATTCATAATACTGTTACCTAATATTTATTCTCAAATACAAATGGTATGTATACACAAATTAGATGTATATACTGTCCTTTTTGCATGTTTGCAGTTTACCATGTGCTGACCATTCAATTCTTAAATTATCTTTTAGAAAAGTGGGTATTTTCAGAAATGTTTTAAAAATAGAGGTTTTGCCAGAAAAGCTAAGCACCCACATCTGTTAGATTTGTATCACAAAAGTTCACTGTCATATATTTTTAGCCTCCTTACATTGTAGCTAATGGCTAATAAAGTGCATTAAACAAGTAATTAGAGTCCAGTTAGTTAGGGAGAGAAAGAGATAGGAGAGAAAGAGAAGAAGTGGCAGTGGAGGAGAGGAGTAACAGAAGAATGAGGAGGAGGAGAATCTGTCCTAGGTAATTATGCTAAACACACAGTGCACTTTCATATAGAAATGTGTTAATGTTTTGTGTTTTTCTTAAATATAACTTTGTAGTTAGGATGTTAGGATCTGTTTAGTCTTTGTTGTGCATGCTGAAATTCCTTATAAGGAAGTATAAATTATTTTGCCATATATTATAAGAATCTGACTGGTGTTCTAATAAATTCTGTTTTTGATTGAACCATCTGTTTTGCACCTAAATCCTCATAACTGGAAATATTTATGTATATGCGCATGTAAAATTATATTTTTATATTCATACTTATTTCTACAGTTTACATTATTGCTGACCCAAAAGGAATCTTCCGATTTATGAGGACTACCATTTGCCACACCTCTCCACTTATGATTGTAGGAAATGGAAACTGTTTGGGATAAAATGTATTTTTCATTTAGGAAGCTAGTCTCTATCAAAGTGGCACTCTTGAATAAGACATATCTGACCTTTAAGATGTCTGTATTCTCTGTACAACAAAGCTTTAGGTTGCGTGGAATTAAGACCGTTTGTATTGATTGAGGCTACTCTGAGCCTATAATCATCTTCCATTATCAATCAAACCAATCCCATTTGGCATTTTATGTGGTAGAAAGAAGAAACTAGGTTGAACCATACTATCCATAAACGTAAAACACATTTTGAATTGCACCAAAACAGAGATATTCCACTGCAAATCTATGGAAGTGTTATTGGGGGTCTACCTTTAAAAACAACAGCAGAGACACAATATTTTAAAGTCTAATATAAAAATTTCATATACAGGCACAATAGTCATTATTTAACCAAAAAGTGTAACAGTATCCATTCATAGTAAATCAGATTAATTAGCCTGATATAATCAGCCTGTAGAAATGAAATTACAACCTAACATAATTACGGATAGATCAGATAGATGGGTCTTTCCTTTCTTTTGTTTCTCCTTACTATTTGGCCTACACAGTCTAATATCCTGTCTTTTCTTATCCAAATCGCCCCTCCATACTTTTCCTAACCATCTTTCTCCCTTTTGTTATCACCTTCCCTTCTCCCCACTTGCTTCCTTCCTCTTTTCTACAGTTCCCTGTCTTATCACTTTTCCTTATTATTATCTCACTCTCCCTTTCCTCCCTTTCTCAATCTCTCTCTTATTCCTCTTAAAATTATCTTTTTATCATCCTCTCAAGATCCCCCCTTCTTCTCCCTACCCGATTCGTCATCCCTTACTCTCTTATCCATCTCTACTCATCCTTTCACAATTTTCCTTACCCCTCATTCCAGCTTTGTATCACTTGTATACAATAAAAAAGGGTCTCACATTCCACATCCACCAGTTTCCACATGCAGTTGATATCCAAAAGCTTTTAGTCAACTGTACCCTAAAACAAAATAAATAGAAAGAAATATTATATATTAAGTTTTGGTAATGTAAGAGGCGTGGGCTACTCCTTCATTAATTCTTCATTAATTAAGCAGGTAAAAGATCTGGAGTTGATTCCAGATGTGGCATTCGCATTTGGAAGCTGTTGCTGTGAACCCACTACATGCGGTCAAAGGAAGGAGCTCTCAATGCAAGTGAAACAGGCCATCCTTAGGCTACAAAAAAAAATTCAATCAGAGAGAGCGCAGGAATTTTAGTAGTGGCCAAATCAGCAGTTTGATACATTCTAAGAAAAAGAATGCACTGGTGAACTCTGCAACACAAAAAGGCCTGGACAACAGTGGTGGATGATCATAAGATCCTTTCCATGGTAAAGAAAAACCCCTTCACAACATCCAGCCAACTGAAGAACACTCTCCAGGAAGTAGGCATATCATCCAAGTCTACCATAAAGAGAAGACTTCATGAGAGCAAATACAGAGGCTTCACCACAAGGTGTAAACCATTCATGAGCCTCAAGAATAGAAAGGCCAGATTACACTTTGCCAAAAAACAGCTAAAAAAGCCAGCCGAGTTCTGGAACACCATTCTTTGGACAGATGAAACTAAGATCAACCTGTGCCAGAATGATGGGAAGAAAAAAGTATGGAAAAGGCTTGGAACGGCTCATGATCCAAAGAATACCACATCATCTGTAAAACACGGTGGAGGCAGTGTGATGGCATGGTACATGCATGGCTTCCATTTGCACTAGGTCACTAGTGTTTATTGATGATATGACAGACAGAAGCAGCCGGATGAATTCTGAAGTGTATAGGAATATATTGTCTGCTCAGATTCAGCCAAACTCAGCGAAGTTGATTGGATGGTGCTTCACTTTACAAATGGATAATGACCCAAAACATACTGCGAAAGCAACCCAGGAGTTTTTTAAGGCAAAGAAGTGTAATATTCTGCAATGCCCAAGTCAATAACCTGATCTCAGCCTGATCGAGCATGTTCACTTGCTGAAGACAAAACTTAAGGCAGAAAGACCCACGAACAAACAACAACTGAAGACAGCTACAGTAAAGACCTGGCAAAGCATCACAAAGGAGGAAACCCAGCTTTTGGTGATGTCCATGTGTTCCAGACTTCAAGCAGTCATTGCTTGCAAAGAATTCTCGACAAAGTATTACAAATGAACATTTTACTTATGATTTTGTTAATCTGACCAATTACATTTGAGCCCCTGAAATAAGGGGACTGTGTATGAAAATGGTTGCAATTCGTAAACATTTCATACTATATTTTTGTTCAACCCTTGAATTAAAGCTGAAAATCTGCACTTCAATTGCATCACAGTTGTTTCATTTCAAATCCTTTGTTGTGGCATACAGAGCCAAAATTATGAAAATTGTGTCAGTGTCCAAATATTTCCGGCCCTGCATGCATGTGTGTATACGGCCTTAAATGAAGTAGTAGGCCTGTTTCATCTATGTAACACTCAGTTTCACAATCAGTGCATTGTATCATATATATATATATATATATATATATATATATATATATATATATATATACACCATTTGCTGATGCACATGAATGCAATCTTTTAATGTTGTATACCTTCTTGTTGTGTTGAGAAGTATTGTTTTCATGATTTGCATGTGAGATTTTTTGCAAGATTGGGTCCCATAACCAGTGTGTTTATGTTAATTGGTCAGTTCACTATTTGTTCCAGATTTGGTGGTTGCCTGAGTGCAAAAATAGATGGCTGGGGGAATGTCTTTTAACACATCATCTGTTAGCAGGGTCTGTAGCTCTTGGTGACGATGATGTGTATCTCTTCTAGTGTGGAGACTTCCTTCTATTTGTATTTTAACAGGTGTGCAAATGGTGTTCTCAACGCAGATGTTATTTTCATTGTGATTTTCCTTGCTTTGTAGTCTTTCTGTTTGAATGATTTAGACAATGTTCTTAAATGATTGTTGTTTTTGATGAGTGTAGTCTACAACGGGCAAAAGTTATGGTTTTATATATATATATATATATATATATATATATATATATATATATATATACAGAGAGAGAGAGAGAGAGAGAGAGAGAGCGAGAGAGAGAGAGAGAGAGATATGCAGTAGTGAATTTGGGGTCCAACATGCCAAATAATTCCTTCTTAGAGAATAAAAATATTTATAAGATTAGCATTGACAGGGATGTTTCTGTTGATCAAAAGGCTAAATTGCTCCCTCTGAGAAGAAAAGGAAATTGTCACTATTAATCTCAGAATTGCTTTTTTCTGCATCTCTTCCTCTTGACTCTCTTCTTTTAAATTTCTCTCTCTCTCTCAACCTCTGTAACATAATAAGTCTAATTGCAGAAGTAGCTTCAATAGCCCTCTAATTCTGTAATACTGATGTTGTTTCCTTAGGTATTGCTAGTACTGCTCTGTTCAGATGTTTCCTGGAGACCACCAGAGTTCACCTAATTCTTTGAGGCAAATCAGATCTGAGTGGTGTATGTGGTATTGTTTTTCTGGTTCCCTTAATGGAATATGTTAAAATTTAATAGACTTGCAGAGGGCTTTTACTTCTGACGCATTCTCTATTGTGGTCTTAATTTGTAACTGAAAGAGAGAAGGGAAAATCCCATTTATATAAAATACAGTACTCTCTCAAGACATCTGTCAGTGGCTTAAATTGCCTTCTTAATTGTAATATGCGGGATGATAGATCGCTAAACAATTGGAACTCACCACCATCATAAATGAAGTTTGCAGGTTGTCTTGCTTTCTTCATTATTTCTTCCTTAATGTGAAATGAATGAAGGCAACATATTGTGTCCTGTGGTTTTTCAGTTTGTAGAGCTTTTGGTCTCATGCTCTATGAACTGTTTCGATATTAACAATTTCCCTTGAGTTAACTGCTAGATCTTTAGGTAAACTGGTTTCTGGCAAACCTCTCAATCTTATATTTTATCTCCATTCTCTTGATCATCAGTCTGTCTTTTTAATTGGTGTATTAATTTTTCTTGGGCTTGAAGCGCTTGGTTTATGCTGTGTTTATCATTGAGTACTGTTTCCTAAGATTCTTCATGGCTATTGATATGATGTCCTAGACTTCTCGGATCAGACCTCAGTTCAGCAATATCAGTATTGACATATTTTTTTTAATGGAATTACTTGTACTAGATGGGAGAGATTGCAAATCATCTTTGTACAGTAGGAATTTAAGGTAGTCCTTTGTAAGAAATCTGTTCATATAATTTGTATTATTTTGCTTGCCTCCTTTAGCCATTGTATCTGGAAAAGATATGTCCTATATTTAAGAAAGTGAGTGTATTCACTCTTTGTTTTAGATCTCTAGGAACTAGTTGCCTCTGGTACTTTTCCCCTTTTTATCTCTGGTCATGTCCAACTTAACATTTCCTCATGACAGATAGCAAAATTATATACCATATATACCAGGGTAATACGGATTTTGTACATCTCAATAGGGACAGCTCAAGTGACTTTATTATGTTATGAGTCCATCAATTAGGACTTTTATTTAGGTGTTCATCTGCAATAGCAATCCCTCTCATAAGTAAAGTTGAGATTGCATGGTCAGAAAGAGACAAAGTGATCTCTAATTAAAATATAACTGTTGCATAACCTCTGTGTATTTTTCTGAAATTAATGAAATCAAATCCATGCCTGCCACAAAAGCATCAACTCCAAGAGGTAGTCTACTTATCATGAAGTGCTCAAAATGATGTTATTAGGCATTGAGTGAATGCTGAGCAATTAAAAATTAGATTTTCTGTTAATCACATTTCTCAATACCACTAAAAACCATTCTACAAACAAGTTTCAAACTTTCTACTTAACTTTCAGCCTCTTCCCAGTAATTTTCTTGCTATTGGATAAAGTAACAATATCATCTGCAATTTGTAGATGTTCAGGTTCTGATCTTATGATTTGATGATAGTAGCTGATAACAGGCATCAGTTCTATCCTTGGGGGAGATTCACTAAGCAGTGATGAAGAGGTAATAAAGTTGAGATGACGTCTCCAGTTTATCACATCTCCAGTTCCTATGATATTCTATAAAGCCTCTGCACTAAGATCTCCAAAGTTAAAGAAATCTTAGAGTATAGGTTTATTTTTTTAATAGTCCCAAAACAAATCCATTTTGACACAGTTTCATCAGGTTTGACAAGCATTGAAGGATTTTATTGACTGATTGTTGAATGAATATTTTTCTGTGTCAGTGACCCCCACTTTACACCTTAATGTTATTGTATAACCAATCCTTTTAAGATTTCTATGAGAGGCATTTCAGCTGTTTGCTAGTTCTGTGTGGTGGATGCCAGAGCTGATTGGTTCATTATGGTATAGAGTCCTTTTTAAAGTGTTAGCATAATGTATCACATTTTACTACCCTCAATGAAGTAGTACATAACTATGAAATGTGTTGAGTTGTGAGTGTTGGATTTATGGTACAAGTAAAGCCTTTCAATAGTAACTTGGTTTTCTTAAGTGGTGTTTAAGCCACAGTTTTAAGGACTCCATAGAGGGCAGAATGTGAAAGGAGATAATGACTGTCTGTCTACAGTCCTTTCATCTGTATAACACCAGCCTGTGATGTATTTCAATGCATGCCTGTCTACCATGAGAGCGGGTTTTAGTTCTCAGAAATGCGGGTAGCTGACCTGCCATTTTGAGTGTAAGAAAATGTCGGAATCCAGATGTCTACATTTGGAGGGTGTGTATGATGCTCTGTATAATTTGTTTAGAATTTTTACAGTTTTCTGGGGTGTGGGAAGAGCCAGTCCTATTATTAGGCAGCAGTGCCACCAGTGTATTCTATAATTCAGCCACATCATCACTTGACATCCAGGATGATTTTAGTGGTGGTAGCAACTGTTTGAACTTTTTCATGTTTCACAGTGCTCCTGTTTCATTTTGTTGGTTATTTGTTCCCTATTGCACATTTAATTTATCCCATATTTTGCTCTCCTTATTGCATCAGCCTTGCTAAATTAAGGATGATCTTCATCACTCCTGTTAAACAATCCACAGGGAGCTAGAATATTTATAAACCTTAAACCTTAAGTGTCCATAGGGGTGTGCAACTTTGTCTAGTGTACCCCTCTGGCCCTTAGAGGGTTAATACTTTCTATTTATTTCTACCAAATGGTAAGTAACTTCTAATTAGCATTTACGTCTCAAACTTTTTGAAATAAGTAAGGAAGACTTTTGATATTATTTATACAATGTTACGGTTGGCAAGCAAGACAGTCAGACAGTATGGTTAAGATCACCTTTATTAGAAATATATTAACAGAAATGCACATAACACACAGGGTGATCAAAGAGGCAAGCACTGTATCAGAAATAGAAGTCTTCCAATAGCTCCACCACACTGTCCGAGACTAGGCCTCAGCCCACTGGAGTCTCGTAGAAAAAGGTAACGCCCAGAGGTAACACTGGCTCAGCCTGCAGTCAGTAGCTAAAAGTCTGATAGAGCCCCAGGTCAGTACTAGGATGGATGTCTGTGGAACGGGACCGACACATGGAGCAATCAGACAGAGCCCTCTAGTAAGCACCAGATAGGATAGTCAGACAAACCAGGTCATACACGGAGAGGGTAGTCAGCCAGAGCCACAGGTTTGCACCAGAAAGGATGTCTAAGCCAAATTGAAATGCACAAGGAGAATGGTCAGACAGAGCCACACGTCAACACTAGAATGGATGGACAGACAAGCCAGGTCATACACAGGAATCAGGAATACCAAATAAATGAACTGCTCAGAACAACAACGTAAGGATAACTGAGTCAGGACTCAGTCTGCCCTTTAAACCCCTCCTCAGGAAGTAGGTAGGAGGAGCAGCTCAGAGGGAGAAAGTAGGTAGGAGGAGACTACAGGCCTCAAATACATAAAACAGAGGCCTACAGCATGCTGAAGCCTCACGCCTGCAGATGATGTATCTAGCATTGATGCATCCAACCGATCGTGGAAATGACGCTGGAGCGCCATTGTGAGCATGGCCAGAAGTGGCGGCACTACAAGGTACCGTGACATACAATTTCATATCATCACTTTTTGTACAAACAACATTTGAGCACTGAAATAATTACCTTTTGCCATTAAATGAGTTGTATCATACTCATTAAACCAGTGTGCACTGACACTCAAGTCAACATAATGATTAGCTAAATATAAAATAACCTAATAGTTTTTGAAACACATTTGTCTTTTATGACTGTATTTGTTCACAGTTGATGTACATTAAATCTCCATGTTCTGCTGCTATAATTATGCCCACTCAGTCCCATGCCTTGCCCCACACATTCTGCAATACAACAAACCCCCTTTCACCTACAAAGACCCTACTATATAATAATTCGCTAAGATTTGTCAAAAGCCATCATGCGCAGTAGAGACGGCTGAGTGCGCTTTAGTCATGCGCAGTACAGACTGCCCGTGCAGTGGCTGTTACAGAGCGGGGCTCTCTGAATTCAGACCGGAGCCACACAGAGAGGACTCCAGTCTGAATTCGGAGCGCTTCGCTCTGTAACAGCCACTCTCTACTGCTCACACCTACAGAGGGGAAACTGTGGCCCGTGTAAATGGGCCTTTCAACTTGTATCTTATAAAGAGATACTGTCACCTAAAAATAATATAGGTGTTTTTGAAAGAGCTTAGGCATTTTTTCTGTTGAAAACTACTTTTTGAGTTATTTAGATTTATGGACTATTATAATTACGGCATGTCCTACAGACATTACCCATCTTAACCTTGCATTACCTCCCACACGCGTTGACACTTAACCCGTTAGTGCTATAGGAGAGGTAATAAAAGTCTGAGACCAGAATTAACTGCATCATGCCTTCATTAGTTTAATCTATGCAAATAAATAAACAGCTGGTATTCTATTTTTAAAAAGTGGCTCATTTAACATATAGGTGATGTTGAAAACTCTTTCAAAAATGGCAAAGTTGTTTTACATGATAGCGTATAAGATGGCCTTTTAATATGTATAAATATGCATTAAATTGAGAAATGTATATTTCTGTACAGAGACAAAAACACTAGTGGCTGTTATTATCATGTTTTGCAGATGCGTCTTTAACATAACTTATTTTGTTGGTAGTGCTTGTTTAAATATAAATCAGAGAAAAATGGTCTGCATGAAGATGACTGCATGTTTTAATATAGCACACAAACATATTATTTTAAACAACATAAGCTTGGGATTTTCTTACAGATCCACAACCCCCTTTTCCATTACATAGCTAATTTTAACAATAATTAGAAATTCAAAAACAATATAATTAGGCAAAGATGCATTATGAGACATTATGAGCTACAAATGCAATTATAAAAATGTTAGTTATAATTGTATAGTCCTGACTACTTTCAACTATGCTAAGTGTTGGCTTTTTTGTGTATTTTGTATTTTATCTTCTTTTTTTTGTATTATCTTCATTGTGCGACTGAACAATTACCATTGAATTCAGTCTCAACCAATGCCCTTTTGCAGTGAAGTTTTAAATTTGGAAGAAATTGCTGCTTCCATTTCCTTCTAAATCACTAAATAAACACACATTTGGCCTTAGAAAGATAGCAAGCGCAGTGATGAAGCATACCAAATATCTATAGGGGACAAACTGAAATTCCCCAAATCCCCATTGCTTTTAATTATGCTTTTAACCCTTTCCTGTTAGAGAGATCTCCAATGCATTATATTTTCAGAGAGAGGTATCCAATGTAATGAGAAACACATTGGGAAGATCAGGATTTTTGTTGTATTGCAACAAGAATTCTTGTGGCCATAGAAAGCATATGCCAGAAAATGGAAAAATTCTCAAGTGAGATGTATTAACAGTAGTAAAAAGGTGTATGTATTTTCCATGAGCAGGGATTTCCACATTAAAAGCAGCATTTAGGGGTATATGTTTAAAGCCAGCTTAGTAAATACTTTAGAACCCTTTAGCTTGGTAATCAGTGGTATAGGATACGCATTTTTTACCATCAACTTGTTTAAGCCTGAAAATCGATAAATGGGCGCATCTCTCCTCTCTTTCTTTTTGACAAAAAAAATCCCACACCCGCAGGGGATGAGGATTTCCAAATGACCTTGTTCTCCTCCACAGACAGAAGGTATGTATGGCCCCGCGGATGGGTAGTACCAGGTAGTAACTCAATCGTACAATCGTATGGTCTATGGGTAAGTAGTGCTCCGGCCTGAACTTTGTTAAATACATCGGAAAATTGAGAATAGGTCTCTGGTAGGCTATGAGACTTGGCACAAGCCAGTCTGATAGGAAGCGAAAGACACGACTCATCACAGTGAGTCACCTAAGACAGAATTTCACAAGTACTCCAGTCAATTTTAGGGTTATGTTTTTGCAACCATGGTAACCCTAGAACGACTGCATAGTGCGGAGTGTTAATCACCTGGAAGTTCAGGGTTTTTTTATGCAGGGCTCCCACACTTAGGGTAAGTGGGGCAGTCTCGTGAGTAATATGTGATGGCAGCAAGGGTCTGCCATCAATCGCTTCAACAGCCAAAGGGGAGTCACGTGGCTGTAAAGGAATGCCATAACGATCAGCAAACGCGGCATCCACAAAATAACCTGCCGCTCCAAAGTCTATCAGGGCAGACACAGAAATAGACTCCTCAGTCCAGGATAGGACTACATCGAGGAGGGGTTTAGCCTGAGAGGTCTCAGGGGATTGAGATATGCCATCTGAGATCTGACCCTGGCAGGATCTTAGATGCGAGCGTTTCCCCGGATGCACCGGGCCTGACTTCAATAGGTGACCATGCTTCCTGCAGTAAAGACATAGTCCCTCCCTCCTCCTAAAGGCCCTCTCCACAGCTGAGGGCCAGGTAACGCCCACCTGCATTGGTTTGCTACACAAAAAGTCTGAGCCAGGAGGCATGGGAGGTGAGGGAGGTGTAACGGTTTTCAAGACACTCAGACCAGCCGGTAAAATAAAACACAGTTTTATTAAATAAAAGGAATGACAAGGAACGCCCTCTACAGGCGTCAACAGGAATAGCGAGCAATAGCAATAACAGTAAATATGAGAACAGACAAGAACTGTACTTTACTGATAGAAAATAGTAGCCAGGCTACTCAAGGGTTAATACAACACAGTCCGTCTCAATTGAGGAGTGTGGCACGGCCAAGGTGGTGATATTTCTGCAGATGGTAAAGCTCAGGAGGCTGACGACTGCTCAATCCGTACTGCCTTAGATGATATTGGCGCATAGCCCCCACGGGCGTACCGCTAAAGGCCACAATAGGAGTTAGTGCTAGAGTCGGTAGCCCCACGGGCATCCCAAATGGAGACTGCTAGGTAGCAAGAACTGGCCAATAGCCCCCACGGGCGTATACCAGAGAAACCTGACAGAGCTTAAGCCAAAAGCCCCCACGGGCATAATATCGAGACTGCTGTATAGCTGGAGATGGCCAATAGCCCCCACGGGCATTTACCGGAGGCCACTCGGTGCTGCACAGGAGGTGAACCAATAACCCCCATGGGTGTAAACCGGAGACAACGCTGAAGCCTATAGCGCCTCACTGGACGCATCAATCAATATCGACTACTCTGCTAGATAGAGGATTTAGCTGCTAACTAAATAGGTGCACAAGCGGCTAGCTCGACAGTAGTAGTGGTAACCAGGAGTAGGCTCAGTATGAAGTGGAATGGTTCACAAGAAGTATGCCAGCACTGATCGGGTTAAGCAGCTCGTTTAAATCAAGCTTAAATCGTAAAGATATATGCTCTGCAAGTATCGAGTAGGCACTAAACGGAGGCACAGTTCAGCAGTCGGTAACAGAGACTCAGCACAGAATTCTGCACAAGAGGAGAACAGTGGCGTGGTACACACACGGCGACAGTGGTGCAGGAAGCAGTACACACAGGTCTCAGGAACAAGCCGGTTCAGGTGACAGAGAAGGAAGTCAGCCGGGCTGCATCGGTACACGGAGGAGATTCGCAGACAAGCCAGGTCAATCACAAGCAGGAACGTCAGCCAGGCCGGGTTGGTACACGGAGGTGATTCGCAGACAAGCCGGGTCAATCACAAGCAGGAACGTCAGCCGGGCCGGATCCGTACACCAAACAGGAACACAGGAGCGTAGTCAGGACAGGCCAAACCGTGATAGGAGGACAGGGTGGGCAAATTATGTTATCAAACATACTGGTAGGATGTCTCTGCAGGTGCTCTTTAAACGAAGGTCTCTCCTGGACCCGTGTATCTATGAGGTTGATAAAGGATATCACCTCATCCAGACCTTTCGGTAGATCACGAACAGCAATCTCATCCTTCCTATAATCACAAAGCCCTTGTGAAAACGCGGCTATCAGCGGGGCTGGATTTACATCTCAGGATCCTGTAGGCACAGAAATTTGAAGCTCCCCCCTCATGGGCCATCTGCACTGGATACCTCCACAATGCTCCTAATCTCCACGTTGCACCCCATCATCTCCATATTGCCCTCATATTCCCCCCATCATCACCACATTGCTCCCCCATTAGCTCCAGCTTGCCACCATCATCTCATATATCGCCCTCACATTGCCCCCATCATCTCCATATACCATATTGCCCTCACATTGCCCCTATCAGCTCCATACTTCCCCCATCATCTCCATATAGCCTTCACATTGACCCCCATTAGCTCCACATTGTCCTCACATTAACCCCCATCAGCTCCATATTGCCCCCATCAGCACCACATTGCCCCCCATCAGCTCCACATTGCCCTCACATTGCTCCCCACCCCATTAGCTCCAACTTGCCACCACAATCTCCATATTGCCCTCCATCTGCTCCAACTTGCCCCCCATTAGCTCCACATTGCCCCCACCATCTCCATGTTGCCCTCACATTGCCCCCCTTTGGCTCCAACTTGCCCCCACCATCTCCATGTTGCCCTCACATTGCCTCCCCCCTCCCATTGTCCATTTTCTACCTCCCCCATTGTCCATTTCCTACCTCCCTGGTAGGAGATCTGTCATCTGTGCCTCCTTTGGCACAGTCTTGTACCTGATGGAGCTCCCGCGTGGTCTCCTATTCAGGAATGCAGAGCGCTGGGATTTAGATTCCTAAAGAGGCAACGAGGGAGCTCAGCACCTACAGGACTGTGCCAAAGGAGGCACAGACCTATGCTGTCGGGGAAGTAGGAAATAGACAACGGGGGGGCAATGTGAGTGGGTGCCACCGGCGCAGCCAGCGAGGTGGCTATTTTTTTTTTTTTTTTTTTTAAGAATATTTAAAAAAAAAAAAAAAAAATCCGAATGGCAGGTGCCCCTTGGTGGTGTGCGCCTGTAGGCAGGTGCCTACTTTGCCTAATGGCAAATCCGGCCCAGGCTATCAGAGCCTCAATGTTCCACCCTACTTCCGCTGCTAGGTGTTACTGTTGGCAAGCAAAACCAGGAGTCAGACGGTGTAGTTAATATAACCTTTATTATGAGAATAATAACAGCAATGCAATATAAATATATACACACAGAGGGTGAATGAAAAGGCAAGTACTGTATCAGGAATACCAGTCTCTCAATATCACCAACACGCTGTCCGAGACTAGGCCTCAGCCTGCTGGAGTCTCGCTGTACGGAAACGCCCAAGAGTGATACTGACTTAGCCTGCAGTCAGTAGCTGTGAGTCTGCTAGAGCAGATGCTAGGGTCTGGGCATGTGAAGATGTAGCAAAGTCTTTTCATGATCCACCTATGCAATTGTTACCTCCCCACCAGCTGATAGCCATTATGTAGATGTTAGGATGTAGAAGTTTGTGTTCACCCATTGCTCAAAAAGCTATTTTGGGGGGCTTGTTTTAAACAAGCTTAAACCCTACAAATCACTGATTCCTCAGGGCTTGTGACTCTGTCAAGCCAAAGTCCTACAAATCAATGTTTCCTCAAGGTATGGGCCTAAAAAGTCTAGGTTCTACAAATCAATGTTTTCTTAGGGCTTGGACCTAAGTCTAATCCTGCACATCAAATTTCCTCAGGGCTTGGGCCTAAAAATACTAAGTCCTGCAAATCAATGTTTCCACAGGGCTTGTGCCTCTAGCAACAAGTCTGAAGTCCTACAATTTAATGTTTCCACAGAGCTTGTCTCCTAACAACAAGTCTATGTCCTACAAATCATCCTCTACATAATGCTCTATCACATCAAGTATCAGTCTGCCCCAGTCACAGCTTATGTTTGGGGGTCCCTGTCTCTGTCATGTTAGGTACCAATTTCTTATTTTATTTTTTCTTTAATTAACAGTCCCCTCGATCCCAGTCAACCAAACCCCCAAAAGAATTCCCTGTTCAACTGATTCTATCCCCAGACTCCACCAACACAGGTACCCTCAGACCCCTTTTATACAATAAATTTGCTATGTGTTGTGTGTAAATTCAGTCTTCCCATTAATTTCAATGCAATGAGCTACATGAAAAAAGCAGAAAAACTGCACTTTTCACAGGAAATTTTCTGCTACACGAGAAGTGGCATTTTCCACGGATTTCGGGTTGAAGCAAACATTTTCACCCATCCCTAGTAGGGGGAACTAATGCATTGAGAATTACCTTTGGTAGTAAAGATCTCTAAATAAATATATAAATACAGTGTTAAATAATGTACTATTGTGGATGTATTTCTTTCTAATCAAACTAAGATCTCAGTCTGCATCTGCAGCTCTATTTAATAAGTAAAACATCAAGAAAACAAACACCAGCAACAAATATGGATGTAGAGTAGATCCTTTTCCATGTGATTTCAGAGTATACATTCTAAATTTTAGCTCTACAGGGGATTACATACAATTTCTTACAGATCTTAGATTGACTGCTGTCCAATCAAATTCTTACACCAACAAAGGCTGTAGTTATATAGTTTCTACTATAAATCTATGTTAAGCTTACTGTATCAAATTTACACTTTACCATTTTACTAAAATAACTATTGCTTTAAATATGCAGATGGTGTGTTTACCATATCCTATATAATAATTTGTTAAGATTTGTCAGAAGCCGTCATTCGCAGTAGAGACAGATGCGTGCGCTTTAGTCATGTACAGTACAGACTGCCCGTGCAGTGGCTGTTACAGAGCGGGGTTCCCCGAATTCAGACCGGAACCACACAGAGAGGACTCCGGTCTGAATTTGGATCGCTTCGCTCTGTAACAGCCATTCTCTACTGCCCCTGCCTACAGGGGTGGAACTGTGACCCGTGTAAACGGGCCTTTCAACTTGTATCTTCTAATGAGACACTGTCACCTAAAAATAATATAGGTGTTTTTGAAAGAGCTTAGGCATTTTTTCTGTTGAAAACTACTTTTTGAGTTATTTAGATTTATGGACTATTATAATTACGGCATGTCCTACAGACATTACCCATCTTAACCTTGCATTACCTCCCACACTCATTGACACTTAACCCGTTAGTGCAATAGGAGGTGGGCCCACATAAAGGATTAAATATCAATCACTGGGGGAGGTAATAAAAGTCTGAGACCAGAATTAACTGCATCGTGCCTTCATTAGTATAATTTATGCAAATAAATAAACAGCTGGTATTCTAACTATTTTTAAAAAGTGGCTCATTTAACATATAGGTGATGTTGAAAACTCTTTCAAAAATGGCAAAGTTGTTTTACATGATAGCATATAAGATGGCCTTTTAATATCTATAAATATGCATTAAATTGAGAAATGTATATTTCTGTACAGACAAAAACACTAGTGACTGTTATTATCATGTTTTGCAGATACGTCTTTAACATAACTTATTTTGTTTGTATTGCTTGTTTAAATATAAATCAGTGAAAAATGGTCTAAGTGAAGATGACTGCATGTTTTAATATAGCACACACAAATATTATTTTAATCAACATAAGCTTGGGATTTTCTTACAGATCCACAACCCCCTTTTCCATTACACAGCTAATTCTAACAATAATTAGAAATTCAAAAACAATATAATTAGGCAAAGATGCATTATGAGACATTATGAGCTACAGATGCAATTATAAAAGTGTTCGTTATAATTGTACAGTATTTTCAAAAAACACTTTGGTTCCTTGTTCATGTATAGTCCTGATTACTTACAACCATGCTAAGTGTTGGCTTTTTGTGTATTTTGTATATTATCTTCTTCTTTTTTCTGTATTATCTTCATTGTGCGACTGAATAATTACCATTGAATTCAGTCTCAACCAATGCCCTTTTGCAGTGTAGTTTTAACTTTGGAAGGAATTGCTGCTTCCATTTCCTTCTAAATCCTCAAGTAAACACACATAGGGCCTTAGAAAGAAAGCAAGAGCAGTGATGGAGCATACCAAATAATCTATAGGGGACAAACTGAAATTCCCCAAATCCCCATTGCTTTTAATTAGTCTTTTAACCCATGCCTGTTAGAGAGGTCTCCAAAACATTTTTTTTTTCAGAGTAAGGTATCCAATGTAATGAGAAACACAATAGGAAGATCAGGATTTTTGTTGTGTTGCAACAAGAATTCTTGTGGCCATAGAAAGCATATGCCGGAAAATGGAAAAATTCTCAAGTGAGATGTATGAACAGTAATAAAAATGTGTATGTATTTTCTATGAGCAGGGATTTCCACCTTAAAAGCAGCATTTAGGGGCATATGTTTAAAGCCAATATGAAGAAATTCTGGTGCAAACCAACTGCACCTTAGGGAACACTTAAAATCCCCAAGTATTTATCCCTTTAACTCTTTAAATGTTAAAGCATTCTCAAATGCATTTTTTAATAGTATGGCCCATAGAGCAAAACAGCAGGTACCGTTGTGATATTTCCCTTTAAGATTACATATCTTCACAGTGTCATTTTCAATCAGACATGCATCGATCTCACTCAGGCCGCAGGTGGCGACATTATTATGCCTGATTCACTGCCTCTCTCTTATTGGTCTTGTGATCTTGACTCTGCCCAGGGCCAGCCTTTATATACTCTGTCATGTCTATACTGAGGCGCCCTTTTGTGGTGTATCTGTTCCTGTTGTTTGTTCCTGTTTTGCTCTGATCGTGTATGACTTGGTCTGCCTGACGACGTTCCTGCGCATCCTGTGTTGCTGCTCCATTGCTGACTGATCTGGCTGAGAACCCGCTCAGTTGCTGACTGATCTGGCTGAGAACCCACTCCATTGCTGACTGATCTGGCTGAGAACCCTCTCCGTTGCTGACAGTATCTGGCTGAGTACTCGCTCCGTTGCCGACTGTACCGGCTGAGACCCTCTCCGTTGCTATCAGTGCCTGGCTGAACCTGCTCGGTTGCCTCTATCAGGCTAGCATTCCACTCTGCTGCCTTCCTGTTGCGCTTGTCAGTATAGCTCCGTGTGGCTCTTCCATTATTTTGCCGACCGTAGGCTGAGCATTCGTGCTATAGCCGCTTACTGTATAACCGCACATGCGAAGTACCGGTTCTTTGCTGTATAGCATTGACTGAGTTACTCTGATCTCCATCTGGGTCATCCTCTGCTTTCTTAGCTGGGCTCACTCCCTGTGGGAGTTGCAGACTTCTCTCTGGGCGTTTCCTATTGACCCTTTCAGTACATAGATCCTCTAGGTAGGGTCAGTGCTCCATTCCCTTCTTCAGTAGCCTCCGGGCTCTAGAGCCAGCTGATGCGTTTCATCACACGTTACTAGTGTGCAGGACACCAGGTGCCTTCATATAGTATGTCTTGATCCACCCCTAGAGCTCTAGGGTTTTCCTACTAAGCGGTTACATTGGTCCTACTGTGACCCTAGTCCATAGGGTCAGTGTTGCCTCATTACCATTGGGTTCAGTATCTCCCAGGCGTCTGGGTCTCATGCCAATTACCTCTACCGGACTCCTAGTGTTCTAGGGTCCTGCCGCCAGTACTTGGGCTGTGTAGCCTCCACTAGCCCCTAGTCTACTAGGGTTTGGTTGCCTATTGTCTCGTGTGCCTCCAGTCATTTGGGTTCAAGTCCAGAGCTCCCTCCAGCCAGCTGCTGCCTCCATATCTGTCTATATTTCAAGAGACTGGTTGTTATTGCTATATATGTTCTGTTATTGTGGGCTTGTAGGCCTAACCTACTGTATGTACTTTATCCTAATAAAGTCATTTTATCCTTACCAGTCGAGTCTGAGTGTTCATCAAAAAAAAGTGACACTGTAAGTCCAAATGTTAGTGTACTTAAAGAATAAGGCAATAAAGAGTCAATTCATTAATACTATGATGTGAATGCAAAACATCGATTTAAAAGTAATTCTGTAATGCTACAATGCAATGGCAATATCAAGCTAATCTCGAGCCATGTATTAGTTCAGGGCTGTCCAAATTCAGTTCTCAAGGGCCACCAACAGGCCAGGATGTAGGAATTTCCCTGATAAAGCACAGGTGAGTTAATCAGTGGATCATTCCTTTTGACTAACTCAACTTTTCTTAATCAGGGAAACCCTTACATCCTGGCCTGTTGGTGGCGCTCCAAGACTGAACTTGGACAGCCCTGTATTAGCTAATTCTTCTAGTGAAAGAGAGGTATGCAACTCATTGCTCTGCAATCTGTTTAGCACCCCTCAGACACCCAAAGGGTTAAAATTGCATGTTCAAAAATAAAGACAGCATGCCACCCCTGGGTTGAACAAGAAAAGAACAAATTGTGCTTTCTCTGTTGCTATATGACTAATTGCTAATTAGTTGTCTTCAGTTGGCTGAGACCAGAAGATATCTGTAATTTTCCAATCTGGAGGAATAGTAAATTAAACAAAACAAAGCAGGGTTTGAGAAATAAACAGAGGCTGCTCTATTAAGCACAACAGAAGCAGTTTGGGAGCAAACCAACTGCACCACCCTGAACAAATAACATTACCAAAATTCCCATTTATATATATATGGAGCTTTTAAACTCTGAACTGCTTGATAGGTTTTCAACAGGTAGTAAAACAATGAGACATCTCAAGTATTTAAGGGGTTAAAAACAGATTGAAATCAATGGAAATGTTTATATTTCCAAAATAGTGTAGTTGTTTGCTCTTACATCAGCCTCACAGAATATGTTTTCTTAACGAAGCTGTCCCTTTGTTGTTTTAGTTGGCCTCTTCCAGAGTGGTATGCCAGCTCAAGGGACATAGAGCTAAAATGAGATGAAAGGAGACAACTGATAGACCTTACTGTAGCAATACGTAATAGTGAATATTGAACAAAACACAAGCCTTTTGAGTTCAGGACTGGAGGTGGGACTTCTGTGCTACTATTCCAAACAGGACATGCTACAACATCCGTTAAAATCCTACATCATCAGCGAGAGGGAGACTGAGAGCATGCCAAACTCTGTTGTACGATATTCAGAATTTCTCATTAACTGTGGGGATCCTCTTACACCACCAATATCTGCTGCCCACTATGCCCTTTTATTAAAATGGCTGTACATGTTACCTCATCAGTTGTCTAAGTTTCCATCATTTTCATTAACCACATTGCTGCAGTTTTGTAGAAAAGTTCCTGGTGCCATGTTATGTGGACTCGAGCGTATGTTTGCTTAGTATTGGAATGCATGTCTGATTAACATTTTCCTCCTCCACTGGTAACATCAGTTAGTTTTAAGGCAGAATTTATCCTGCCCTGCAACCATTATTAGAATTCTTCCTAGTAAGGACCATGAGACTGACAGTCCACATTTTGATGCAACATCCTTGAGTGGCAATGTTCAGAGTAACACAGAAGGATTTGGTGGACAGCTAGCTTTGGAAATTATGCTATGGAGCACCAAAGCAAAACAATAAGTCAGCACACTCATACAGGTAAAAAAAACAAAAACAAAAAAAGGTACATATTAACCAATTAAGAACCTGAGAGATATGCAATGCATTACTTTGTAATTTATTGCATATGGCTCTAGTCCTTCAAGGGTAAAACTTTTTTTTGGCATATAGTTCAAATGTTTTAGGTCCAGATGGCCCCTTTTTAAAGAAGTACAATAGGAAAAAAATGCTTACTACTGTAAGAAATGCTATCCCTCTTACAAGGCTTAAAGTGATAATGTTTCACAAAAAGAGCAGCACCAATTAATCTTCATAGTATTTAGGCCATAGAGAGTGTTATTTCAATACTGTAAGAGTTGTAGTTCAAAAGTAATTGAATTATAAAGTATCTCCTCCCACCCCTTTTACTGATGTAACAGTGCTCACCTCAGAGCAGCAAGACTGTCTGGATGGATCACAGTTAGGGACAATCTTCAGTGAGCATAAGGAAAACCCTGAAAATCTGTCAAGGATGGTAGGGATTTCCTTATGCTCACAGTAAGAAGATTGTCCCTTGTTGTGATCTGTCTGGTCTCAAGAACAGATTCCACATCTGAAGGGAGGTGGCTTACACTAAGTAAAAGGGGCAGGAGGGGGATACTTTAACATTCAATTACTCTTGAATTACAACTCTGACAGTATTGAAGTGGCACTTTCCATGGCACAAATACCATGAAGATTAATTGGAACAACTTTTTTTGTGAAACATTACTATCCTTTTAATTTCACTTTTGGGTAAATGATAAAAAAAATATTATATTATGAATGAAAGCAAAGTACTATTGCAATTTAGGTAGTAAGTGCATAAATTACATAATAATATTGTGAGCTAAATACATTTTTAGAAAATCTTAAAACTAAAGTACTTAACTGATTAGATTGCCAATAAATATTGTAATGCTAATAATTCTTTTCACATCCTCCAGCATTAAACTTAAGTATTGTCTGTTGGGCTCATATCCTTTTTTGCCAGGACAGGTCATCTTCTAGGACTGTTGGTCTCCACTGAGGACTGCTCATGTACTGTACTCATATTCTAAACTAAGTAAAATCATCCTGTTCAGTTCAAACCTTTTGATGCCCCGTAAATTTATGGTTGTCATTGTATATGCCAGTAGAGATTGGGTTAGTTTTTTGCATCAGTAATTGCAAAAACGATCTTGCATTCTTAATTAAACAAACAAAATAGTGTTCATGCTTGCTGTTAATTGCAAATCATATTCCGAGTATTTTACAAACATATTGATCTACAGTTTATTTTATGGGTATATATTAAGAGATAACTAGTATTGTTATGAGATGTATGTTTACATTTTCATTTCTAAGACAATCAAGTGATATGAAGATAGTTGATGCACTCTACTTGCAATGTTCCCAACCCAGAGCTCCAAATTTTGATGGGTGACTCATCTGTGAAGGACACACCCACATTCTAAATTTTGGCCAGAACAATTTCATTGGCTTGCAGCAGTTTTATACCTATTTACAGACTATTATGTAACCCCTTGGATGCTAGAGCGATCTCCGGTGCATTGAGAAGCCAGCCAGAACTTTTTTTTTGTTATTCATTTTTTTTAGGACAAGGTCGTTTTCTGTGTCAAGAAACTGTGGACGGCACTGGAGGGGCAGGGCCATGTGAGGAATGCAGTGTGACCATGGGTGTAGCTAACGACCACCTAGAGTGTCTTGTCTAAGGTTGCCTGGGATGTAATTCCAGCTCTAGGTAGCACACAACCATAAAGTGAGAAGCTCTGCCTCCAGAGCAAGACAATAACTTTTAAATGGACCTACCATTCTTACTTGTGTTGATGTCCTTCCCAGGCAGGTACCTTTATTTATGCACATCAACTTATTTTTTTTTTTCTTTTGCTATTTTGATGGATTAGCTGATTTCCATACACTTATTTTCCCTCCGAACGGATAGTAATCACTGGGGAAGGGACATCTGACCTTCTTAGCCATATTCTCTCTTGTATGTAGCTGTACCCTCTGGGGCAGCTTCGTGGTTCCAACTTCTTGCATTTCTCAAAGCAGGCAGCAGCCTCTTCTCAGCATGCCACCCATCAGCTTAGAAGCCATACCAGAAGCTGAACATCCACCGGTGATCAGCTTCTGGGAGGTTTATCATGGTTTAAAGACAGTGGACGCACATGGATGCTGGAGATTACTTGCTGAAGACAAAGGACAAGAAAGCACATCAGAGTTGGTGGGTGTGGGCTCCAACACTGCATACATTTAAGGCACAAAACAGCTCTACCAGGTAGGCAGCCTCCTCTCACCCACACTGTTGTGCTGTCTATAAAGATTGCTGTCTGAGATTTGCAAGCTCCAGCCTTCCCTCCAAGAGCTCAAAATTGTTTTCTGCTTTTGCCTGAGAAGAATACCTGCTTATGAAAGGTATCCTTTTGTTGTTTTCCAAGATGTCAGTACCCTCTGATTTCCTTTACCTTAGGAGATGATGTTCACCTTGTGACTAGATACAACAAAATTATCTTTTCTAAATGTATTCAGGAACATATGTTTAAGGAACTGTCTGTTATACTGTCATGTTTTAAGAATATGTCACAAGAAACTTTTGTGTTTCCTAATGTTGACAGACTTGGTCCATCCCATACTTCTGGATACAGACATAATAGCCTTAACCAGATATACTCATCAGACTCTGAAGGCATTTCTGAGGAAGGCAGCAGGAAGGATACATATATTTTTTGAAATGGAAATATCAGTGTTCTAGTGACAGCTATACAATCCTATACCATAAAGTCTTAGAATGTGTCTCTCGCTGTGACAGTAGTACAAAGCACGGACTCACAGAGACAGACACCACGTGATGTGCTCCCCCCCCACCGCACCATCTATGGTAACTATGGACGTGTTTTTGACAGGAACCCGCTTGCACTGTGCTCGCACTTGCGGGTACCTGTCAGTTATACGCTTCCTGGCGTCCACATGCAAGGTCAGAAGGCTGGCAGAGCTCAGAGGGATGGCAGCTGGTGTCTCTCACACTCTGCCCTTGCGACCGGCTGCCTGTTAGTTATGCGTGTCCACACCGGCTGCCTATCAGTCATGCACGGCCACATGCACGGTGCGAGCCCTTTCAGCATGTGGACGCGCATAACTGACATGCAGCCACTTGCGCCATGTATGTCACGAGGGCAGAGTGTGAGAGACATCAGAGACAACATAATAAAAATTAAAAGGCTTTCAATTACAAAAAAAGAAAAAAGGAACAACTGACAGGCAGTCACTCGCACAGTGTATGTGGCGAGGGCATAGTGTGAGAGACATCAGAGACAACATAATAAGACTTAAAAGAGGTTTATTAAAAAAACAAAATCTAACATATGAGTGCCAAAAACTGACTTTACATGGTATAGGATAAAGGCAAAGGGTCCTGTATATAAAGGCAAAGGGTTGTATATATAAAGGATATATAAAGGCATGGGATAGAGAAGAGAAACACCAGCAAGCAAGGGGAGTGTGTAAGAGAGAAGAGAAACACCAGCAAGGGGAGAGTGTAAGAGAGAAGAGAAACACCAGCGAGGGGAGAGTGTAAGAGAGAAGACATACACCAGCAAGGGGAGAGTGTAAGAGACAGGAGAAACACCATCAAGGGGAGAGTGTAAGAGAGAAGACATACACCAGTAAGCGGAGAGTGTAAGAGAGAAGAGAAACACCAGCAAGGGGAGAGTGTAAGAGAGAAGAGAAACACCAGCAAGGGGAGAGTGTAAGAGAGAGGAGAAAAACCTAAAACTGTATTTATTTAGAAAAAGAAAAAAGAAAATGCAAAAAAAAAAATGAAAAAAAATATAAAAATGCCAAAAAAAAAAAAAAAGGGCAACACGCAGAAGGGGGTCCACGTCCCTTGCCCTGGGAGGATATTTCTTTTTTCTTCTGTGTCCCCGACATGGCATTAAGACAAAATGGGATTGCCCCTCCCTCCAGCTGGCACAGGAACCAATGAAAATTAGTTAAAAACGGGTCTCGCCGCTTGGCTTGTCAGTCCTTTTTTGCGCCAGCTGGAGTAGGAGCAGTGCGTCAGCATTAACTTTTCTTTATTTTTGTGCCATCAGGAGGGTCGCTTGTAAGGCTGCCGATCCAGGGCAAGGGAGCCCTGAAGCCTTGGTTTCGCTTCGGCCGGCCGGGGGAGCCACAATGAGGGTAATGTGTGAGGATTCCTCCAGGCAGCCTCAGGTTACAGGGAGCAGTGCGGCTGAGATGCTGGGTACGGGAGAACCGGCAAATTCAAACAGAGGCTAAGGTAAGGCTTCTCTTTATATGGTATCAGTGATGTGGGAGACCTCTGCGTTCCAGGCTGGAACGCAAGCCAATACCTATTTAAACGCCATGAGTTTTCTCTTACTTCAGGTCTCCATATTTTAAATGCAGTTATTAAAAGTTACATTTTAGTATTGTTTTTTGGTCCACTTCATTATTGTCATGGCTGCCCCTAAGCCTTCCTCTACACCTGTTGCAAAGGAGAAATCTGTGGACAAAGAAGAAAAAATTATTAAGCAAAAAACTTTCTTAAACTGTGATGCTAAGTTATCCAGTACTGAATCCTCTAAAATTTGTGCAGAATGGCTGAGAAAAGCAGCTAATCAGGCTATTCCAGACCAGTTCCAGAGCTTCCTGTCATGGAAAACATGGAAACATTTCCAGCCATGCAACAGACGCAGCCTCAAAAGAAAAGGCTAAGAATGGAAGATCCTGAGGAGGGAACCTCTAACAGGATGGAGGAAGCAGAATCAGATAGCATACAAGATATTCTGTCTGCCTATTCCTCCCAGGAAGAGGGGGAAATCACAGAGGATGAAGAAATATTCAACATTGACAAAATGGACATAGTATTAAAAAATATGAGAAAGACACTGGGTCTTGCACAAGAGCACAAGGAACAGAATGTCCTGGATACAGCTTTTTTGGGTAACAAAAAACCTGTACAGGTATTCCAAGTTCATCATGTAGTTTCGGATGTTATAAAAGCAGAATGGAATAAAGGGGATAAAAGGGTATCAACATCATAAAAATTCCAAAAATGTACCCTTTTAAGGAAGAGGATACAACATTATAGCTGTCTCCTCCCAAGGATGATGCTCCAATTGCACAGCTATCAAAGAGGACTCCGCTTCCTATGGAGGATGGGTCTTCACTCAAGGACACCATGGATAGATGGATAGATAGCACCCTGAAAAAGCAATTTTCTTTTCTAGGTCAGTCCCTGAAAATATCTACAGTGCTAACCTGCATATCTTGAACCATCAGGATCTGGTTAACAGAACTAGAAGATAAAATCAAAAATTCGGTATCAAGATCTAAACTATTAAAGGAAGTGTCCTTCATAAAAGATGCAGTGGGGTTTACATGCGACGCCTCTATGGACGCCATCAAGCTTGCTGCAAGATCATCATCCCTTTCGGTATCTGCGCGCTGTGCCCTATGGCTCAGAGCTTGGGGAGCTGACGCCTCTTCAAAATCAAAATTAATAACCTTGCCGTTTACTAGAGCCATGCTATTCGGAGAACAGCTGGAGGATCTCATTAAAAAAGTATCTGGAGGAAAGAGTCAGTTTCTTCCCCAAGATCGAAGACACAGAGGATCACCTAGTAGACCCTCCTTTAAGACAAGAAAACAGTCCTTTCAGGAAAACAGGAGGTTTCAGCAAGGCAAATTCTATGATCACAGGAGACAAACACAGTCTCAGGGGACTAGACCAGCCTTCAGGAAGGAATCCTTTCGTAGAAACCAAGTTAAGAAAGAATCACAATGAGGGTCAGTGGGCCCTGCCTCTAGGACCAGTGGGGGGCAGACTTCAGCTATTTCTACCTCACTGGAAGCAAAAGACCACAGACAAATGGTTACTGTAAAACCTGGAGGCGGGGTACCCGATAGAATTCAGTACGAGGTTAAGCAAAAATATCTTCAAATCATCCCCAATTCCACTGGATCCGGGGAAAAGAGAAGAGTTAATCTGTTCAATTCAAATGCTAGAACAAAACAGTGTCATTCGGCCAGTTCCAGACCACCAGAAAGGAAAAGGGATCTATTCCATAATTTTTCTGGCTCCCAAAACAAATGGAGGTTACAGAACAATTTTAGACCTAAAATATCTGAACCAGTTCATAAAATATCAACCCTTCAAGATGGAAACTGTAACCTCAGTCCTCAGAACAATAAACCCAGGGGACTGGATGGTGACATTAGATCTAAAAGATGCCTATTATCATATCCCAGTCAGGGAATCTCATTGGAAATTTTTGAGATTCAAATTGGCACACCAGCATTAGCAGTTCAAGGTAATTCCCTTTGGGCTGTCATCAGCCCCAAGGGTATTCACAAAAATCCTGGCAGTATTCTTGGAACAGTTAAGAAGGGAAGGAATAACTAACATCCCTTATCTCAAAGACCTATTGATTCTAGCGAGCAATCTCAATCAAGCAAAACAACAGGTAATCAGAACCCAGGAGTATCTAACAAGGGGAAAAGCCAGTTGACTCTGTGTCAATCTCTAACCTTTCTGGGGCTCATATTAGACACCATCAACAACAGAGCATCATTGTCACACCAAAGAATCCTCAACATCTCTTCCAGAGTACGGAGTTTCAGTTCAAAGCCTACCCAAACCTCACAGGACTGTATGAGTTTGCTGGGAGTCTTAGCTTCATCAACTCAAGTGGTCCCTTCGGCTCGATTTCACATGATGCCAGTCCAAAGATGGTTCCTAAAAAATTGGAACAAGGATTCGATCAACATGACTCAGCAGATCAAGTTGACTCCAGGAGTAGAGAGACATCTAAAATGGTGGACATCCCTAAAGAACCTGAGGAAAGGATTCTCCTTCCTGGATCAGGAATGGGAAACAGTCACTACGGACACCAGCCTGACGGGCTGGGGAGGTCATTGGAGGAAGATATCAGTACAAGGAAGCTGGAAGGAACCAGAAAGAAGTCTACACATAAATTTTCTGGAATTAAGAGCAATATTCCACTGCTTGACAAGCCTAAAGAAGTACTTAAAAAGCAGGTCAGTCAGGATTCAGTCAGACAACATTGTAACAGTAATGTATATCCGGAATCAGGGAGAACTAGGAAGCCCATTGCTAAGCAAGGAAGCAGAAAGACTCCTGAAATGGGGGGAATTAAAACACAATTATCGGCATCACACATTCCAGGGAATCAAAACATCACAGCGGATTTTCTAAGCAGAAAAATCCTGGACCAAGGGAACTGGTCCTTAAACAAGGAAGTCTTCAAGGAAACTGTGAAAAGATGGGGTCAACCATCAATCGATCTAATGGCAACAAGCGAGAATACAAAATGCAGAGCATTTCTTTCACGCAAATACCATCCACTAGCAGAGGGGGTGGATGCAATGTCAATAAGATGGAATTTCAGTCTAGCCTACATTTTTCCTCCCATACTGATGATTCCACTGGTCCTAAAGAAAATAAAGAAGGACCAGGCCAACATAATAATGATAGCTCCGGATTGGCCAAGGAGGGTCTGGTATTCGGAGTTGAAAAACCTTTCGGTGGACCTTCCCTAAAGGCTACGAAACAGACAGGATCTCCTCCATCAGGGACCTATCTTTCATCAGAATCCAGGGTTCTTCAGACTGATGGCATGGAGGCTGAGAGGACATCATTGAAGTTAAACGGTCTGTCAGATTCAGTCATCAACACTATAATAGCCGGAAGGAAAACATCCACGTCAAAAATCTACTTCAGGATATGGAGAATTTTCAGAAAGTGCTGGATCAAAAAAGGGCTAGATAGATCATCTATCTCTGCGTCAAGTATACTTGATTTTCTTCAAGAAGGCTATGACAAAGGGTTAAGGCCAGCCTCATTAAAGGTTCAACTGTCGGCTATTTCTGCCATATTTGTAGAACATTTTGCAGAAGCAGATGTAGTGAAAAGATACATTAAAGCAATAAGTAAAACCAAAGTGTATCATACCCCCCTGGGACCTGGTACTGGTACTCAAGCAATTGGCAGTCTCTACAAAATTTGAACCTTTGGATAAGATTCCAATTAAGAACCTTACATTGAAGGTGGTTTTCCCAACAGCCATAACCTCAGCCAGGAGGGTGAGTGATTTGCAGGCTTTATCTTCAAAATCACCATATCTAGTATTGCATCAAGATAAGGTGGTCCTTAGAACTCGACCTGGATTCAAAACTAAAGTGGTATCCGATTTTTCATTTAAACCAAGAAATAGTGTTACCATCATTCAGTCCTGACCCACAAGACGATAAGTATCATCTTCTGCATAACTTAGACCTAGTAAGAAATATCTCAACCTACCTGAAGAGGACAAAAGAATTCAGGAAATCGGTGGCTTGACCGCCAATGCGGATGGACACATGAAGCTTTAGCTCTGTGGCAAGAGCTCCCAAATTTGCTGCCTAATAGCTATTATACCGAACCTGATTTACTTTGTGTATGTTCCTCGGCTTGCTGTCGCCTTGGAGCTGCTCTGGATGGCTCAACATAAACAACAAAAGCGCACGCACGGCCTTCAGAAGTACTTCACTGCGCCACCCTCTGGGCCTCCGCCCGCGACACAAGATAAAATGGCCGCCGCTCTAGAAGACGCGGGCCCTATAGATACTAGGGCGCCGATGCCTCCTATTACTTTGGACTGAGCAGAGACCGGTCAGTTGCCGGATGCACCATCTACGAGATTTGATATTCAGAACTTACTGCAGGATCTAAAGGCTTTCCTGAAATCGGAGATCCGAGAGGTGAGGGCAGATATTGCACACTTGGGAGACAGATTGTCTTCCGTAGAAGACGATGTGGAAATGCTACAGGCATTTAAGATGGAAACCTGCAAAACGATGGACTTTCTATACCAACAAAACCTAGACCTAACCTTGAAGTTGGACGATGTGGAGAATAGAAATCGGCGCTGCAATATCCGGTTTAGAGGCATTCCTGACTCAGTAGACTCTGTGCATCTCCAGGAGTATTTGCAGGCTCTCTACGCCCATTTACTTAAGAATACCCCTTCTTCACCTATATGCATGGAGAGATTTCACCACCTCCCTAAGGCCAAAATGTCACCTGCTGAGGCCCCGAAAGATGTGATTGTCTGTTTCCACTCTTTCGTGGATAAGGAAACCATCTATAATGCAGTTCGTGGACCTGCTCCGGTTCCCTTCCGGGACGCACAGATTTCATTATTCGGGGATCTTTCACCTCTTGCAATGCAATGGCGCAGAGAACTCAGACCTCTGACTGGCACGCTGAGGGAGGCACAGATAAAATACAAGTGGGGATACCCTATGAAGCTACTGGTCTCCAGGGATAACATTATGCATGTCCTGCAATACAAAGGCAATGTCAACGCATTTGCTGAGGCGATTCAGGTTCCTCTGAAGGTTCCGCCACACACTGACGACCCTGCCAGCATGCAGTGGAAACCCACTCCAACACCTAAAGACCGGTGGATCCCAGTTCCTCACAAATGGAGGGCACGGAACCCTCGCTCCACTGATTCGGACTCTGTATTCGACAACTCCGGGGAACAAGGCTTAACTTACTCTCTATGTATGGAATTGCCGAATCTATTACTCAGTGGACTCTCTGCACTTATGGTCACCCTTGGAAATAGTTCTCTGTTCATGTGGACTACTATGTTGCAGACAGTGACCGGGGGTGCCGGTTTCAACCCAAGTCTTATCCTGTGGTACCCTTGAGACTTTTGAGTTGTTATGTTTTTGCATTGTACTCTTTTCGATACAGTGGGCAGTTAGGTGGGCTGGTGGTGGCTCTCTCGGTGTAGGGGGGTACCCTATCGGGGTGCCCCGGGGCGCCGATGGTGCCTCCGCTTGTCCACCACTGAATGGGGGGAGGGGTCCAGGGCTAGTTAATGTGGGGGTTTGGGATGTGTTGTGTTTTGGAGGGGTGATCGAGAGCTGGGAATTGTTGGGTTCTGGACTATCCCAAGTATGTATGTCCGGGGATATATGGTTGCATGTGTGTGCCTGGGGTAGTATGGCTGTGGGGGCAGGATAGTGTGGATGAGTGGCTGAGTGTGTGTGTGTGGATGTGTGGGTTTGTGTAAATGGGTGTGTTTGTGTCAGTTATCTGTACTATATAGGGCTACCGCCTTTGTACAACTTGGGCCCAAGTTGATTGCCTTGCTCAATACTGAGTTTAGACTGGGGCTAAATCGAAGCTGTGGTTGAATAATGGAACGCATGTTTGTATTGCCATCCTCATTTGTATACTTGTTTACTGAGTAATATTTTGACCCTTCTTCCCTGAAGAGCTTAATGACACCGGGGACCGCTTGAGGTGGTGGCTGTCCCTCACCCTCGGCTCGGACTTTTCTCCCTTTTGGGGGGTCTGGTTGTGGCTGACGGGGGGTGAGGCTGCCATCTAGTTGTTTAAGGTCGTGAGGGTGAGCTACGATTGCGGTTCTCGTTTAGAGGGTTCAGCATGCTATATCCCTGTCCGTGGAGGGGCTAGGGAGGTAGTCTTGGTATAGTGATGTGGAGGGGATTCCCTTCTGTGCAATGCTGCTTGTTGAACCCTGTATCCAACAGCTGACCAACCGGAGTTCATACTTGCAGGGTTGGTTGTTACCATCAGTTATGCTCTTTACTTTGACCACCATTTCCCCCCTGATACCGTGGTTGTTCTATTTTCTCTTATTGAAGGTAGTTGTTGTTTACCAAAGGTCCTCACCCCCTACAATGTTCAATAAATGTTCAGCATTATGATTTAATGTGTATTGTATTGGCTATGATATTTTACCATGATACACTGTACGTTCTCCTCTTAGTCTCCTTCTGACCTGTCTCCTGACCTTCATCTCTCCTACAGTTATCCTGCACTGGTCTGCGTCTGCCCCACCATTGGCACCTATAAACGGCGCAGTGCCTCTCTGCACACACTTTTCCTAGTCTACCATTTTGGCTACCACATACATCTCGCTATACACACTTTGTCCTCCGGTCTCATCTTTCCTTGATCTCGGGACCGGGCGTTGTTTATATTTGGGACACATGTCCGCCTGTTCTCTGACACATCTTTATGATGACACTTCTATACTACACACCCTTCTTGTATACTCCTCTGTACATATTGCTCCGGGTACTGGGATCTCTCCCATCACATGTAGCCTGGTATGGAGTTACTTTCTTTTTCTCTTCTTTTTCCTTTCTACATTTTCTTTCCTCCTCTCCTCCTATGACTTTCTCTCTACTCCCCTTCCTCCCCAGTTCCTATCGGGCTCGGACCACCCAGACAGTCTACACCTCTTCCCTGACCCGGTTGCCTTGTTCGACTGATGAGTGTTTGAGATGCCCAGTCCCACTGTACTCTAATCCTCTATTTTAGTGATGGCTGCTATACTTACTCCCCCTTCTTCGTTACATATACTCTCCCAAAATGCTAAGGGCCTTAATTCACCTCAGAAGCGCACTATGGCCCTTCATGACTTCAAACGTAGAGGTGGAGATGTGGTGTTCTTACAGGAAACCCATTTTTATTCTCTTAAGGAACAGAAATTGACTGACCGGTTCTATAACATGGCATTTTCTTAGCTCCTCTCCATCAAAACACAACGGGGTAGCGATATTATTTTGCTCCCACCTGAATTTTGTTCACGTCAAAACTCTTAAAGATAATGACGGTAGATATATCTTTATGAAAGGCCTGATAGAACGCCACTTGTACACGATTGTGAACCTGTACGTCCCTAATCAATCACAAGGGGCTTTTGTAATGGACGCAATTGATAAATTGGAAACATTTCATGAGGGGACTTTGGTTGTGGGGGGTGACTTAAATATGCCACTCTTTGCTCCGCCTTGATAATTTTATTGCTTGGTGGGCAGCCAGCCAGGTCTCTACAGAGTAACTTACCTCCTTCTTAAGTGGGGGATCTCCAGGTGGACCGATCCTATCCTATCCTTACCTTTCCTTCCCCCCCTCCCGCTTCTTCTCCTTATGCTCATTCACTCCCTCTTTCCTGCTTTTGTCCTCCTTACCCTGCCTTACTGTCATTCTCTCCACTTCGCCGTGCAACCGAACTCTTCTCTGACCTCTTCTTCTCTCTTTTTCTAATCTCTTATGAGCCTATGTCTTCGCTAGTCACGGCATCTGAAGATTACATTCCAACACTCTGCATTCCTCCTGTAGAGAGTGGGCTATTCCAGCTACTTTTTGCATTTCCCCTCTACCCTGAAGACTGTTCCCTCCTCTCTCTCTCTCCTTCTTCTCTGTTACTTCCCCTTTGCTTTCTGTTCTTCTTCTTTCCAGTTCTGTTCTCTATTCTTCATATTGTTTTCTGTTTGCTTATATCTTTTGTAAAAAAGGTTTAATGATAATCTAAATGGGTTCCATGCTTCCTATTATACCTCCTATTGTTAATACAGTTTCAGGAAGCTCTTGGATAGAAGCCTATGGGGAGGAACAGAGCATCTTGTCTCTAGCTGAGAGAGGCCTATTAAACTTATACTATAATATTTGGATGTGAACTAATTCAGTGGAATTAGTAAAATTTACAATATTAGACAGTATGTCTGCAATAAAGATTGACTGGGTATCACTTGGGGTCTAGAGATCAATGGAAATATTTGCCTCAAACTAAAATCAGCGAATAATGGCACTTCATGCTTGGCAAATAATTTCACGCGAAAAGTGCAATTTTTCTGCTTTTTTCGCCTAGCTAATTACATTGAAATAAATGGTAAGAAAAATGTTTCCCCACCACATGAAAGTTTTCTCTACTTTTCTACAGCCAAATACAAGGATGTCAGGCTCTCACAGCAGCCATTCTGTGTTTGTGAGAGGAGACAGCAGTACATTTGTTGAGCTAGAGAACTGAGGTAAATAAAGGGGAATTGAAGTTTAGTTTAGAGACTCTTTTAGTTTGTTCTCTGTATTAGGACAGTCTGGGGGCATTCTGCGGAGAAGAATTGAGGAAGGAGGTTGACCCCCAAATACCCCAAAATTCCATGTGACTGACTGGCAAGACACAGGCAGCTGGGGACCTATTTGCCTGCTGATCTTGCTGTTAGTGCTGGAGAAGTCTGGAGAAATAAGTGGTTGATTTTGTTTTTTTAGTTATCATTTTTTTTTTTGACAGACTGTAATAAGATAGAATGGACAACTTAAAAAACACACACATACATATATAATAGTAATTAAATAAATAAATAAGAATAAAGAAATAAACAAACAACTAAATATATTAGCTGACTGGTCTAAGGCAAGACATCACACTCCATCATTTGTGTTGTGTGCCGTAGAGTAAAAACACACACAGTAGTTGAGTAATGTCCAGCAAATGCACAAGAAGCAGGGGGAGGGAGAAAGGTGGAGAGTGCAGGGACGAGAGAGTAAATTAGTAGTTTAAAAACTGACTGCAGTAATGGTTGCTGCAGCTTGTGCAATAAATGATGATGCTGCCTCTCCTGCAAGGGAGGATGCAGTTTGTCAGGGTCCAGCACCACCAGTGCCAGGACAAAAAAAGAACCATATAAGAAGAACACTGAAGACAACAACAAGTTGCATTTTAATGTTGATGATGGTAATAGCATAATAGAGGAAGGTGTAGCAGCTGAACTGTCTGCTGCATCAGATAGTGAGACAAACAAGCACCAAAACACCTATCCTAAAAGTAATAGTGAACTTTGTTAAAGTAAAAGTAGAATTGTTTGAGACCTCTAAAAGCTTAGAGAAATATAAGGGTAGTGGGCAAGAAGTGGCAGGTGACTTTGTGTTTTTTTCTTGGTTTGTTGAGGTTTTTGCATGGCAATAGAGGTAGGCCTAATCCGAGTGTTGCTTCTGAGTTGCGAATGATAATGACTCTAGGTTTTTTTCTCTTTTGATTTGGCACTTCACTTTTCATTTGGGTACTGTTTATCTCTTTTGTCTTGGCAGATGCTACCTTTCACACATTATTATGTTGTGCAGTAGGTAGTCTATCACATGCATTGACCTCTTCTTACTCGCACTGTGGAATATTGTGTTCTCTTTTCACTATGCATCTTTTCATTTTCTCTTAGTGAGGGGGTCATATTTATGTGTTTGGATGACACTTTTTATAGAACATATTTATACTGAGTACTTTTTAATACTTTATGTAATACTTTATTTAATCCTTGAGATTCATGGTAAGTATGTAGGGTTTCCTAGTTACTCTGTGAAATTATAGAATATCTGGTGCTGGTTGGGTCCAAAATTGGCTTCTATCCTATAGTTGCACATTATGGCACTTTATGCTAATTAGTTGATGTGCTTGGCCCATATTACCCTACACTGTGACATGAGTGATCCTGCATCCTTGGATGCCCTGGAGTGATCCTGCATCCCTGCATTCAAATTCCTCACCACTGCTGACGCCAACCCAGCCACATCTCAGTACAAATATGACTGAGGTGGTGATTTGGGTAAAGAACCACTGATCCAGTCACTGCAGGAACAGCCCCACCCCCTCTGTGTCCTGCCCTCTCCCATTCAACTCCCCACACAGTGTCCAGCACCATCAACTCTGCTTCCTTGCAATGTGAGCAAGGAATAGATTGGACACAGGCTGGTGGATGATTGAGGGACCAAGGCCGAGGCTGGGACAGGGGATGGAGTTGGTATAATGGTAGTGTCCATGACAGGGGCAGGTGACTCACTAGGGACCACCAGAGCAGATGACATAGTCACTAATGGAGCTACAGCACCTGAAAGAGTGGCTTTTAGGGAAGTTGCTAACCCAGATGCAAGAACAGGTTCTGGGACAAATATAATAGTGTTTGGAACAATAACAGAGTTCTTTACCTTGGCTCCAGCATATTACAGAGCATGTCCTGCAGTGCATCCACCCTCTTTCTGGGGGGAGCTGGCCTCTCCCAATCATTGTGCAGCATTAGTCCTAGCTTTGCAACGTCCTGCAAGGTTCCCCCACACTCAGAGCTCTCCCTCCCTGTCACTTCCTGGTCATGAGCAGCACTCCCTCTGTCCTCAGGAAAGATGTTACCACTCTATGGATGAGACTAGCCATGCTAACTCTTGAAGATTGTTCCTGCTGTCCTGGAGGGTCTAGTGACCACCATCTGGTGTGTGATGCTTTTGGGGTATTTTTTTTTATTGTTCTTAGATTTAGTTCACAATGGAGTCATTAGGTATGCTAGCCATGCCCTCTTTCTTAAATACTATGTTCTGTTGTCATCTATCACAGTCCAGCTTGTCTCTTTTAAGACTCGTGGGCGCTAATTAACTTTTTAAGTCTATGATGCTGTGCAGAATTAGGAATCTCACTTAATCCCTGATAAGTAGTTGTACGTTATTAATTTACAAGGAGGTTATGAACAGGTCCTTTTGACGCTTTTCCTGGTGAGACTGCCTGAGACACACAATGTATAAGGGTCTGAGCAAGCAGACTCCTCCTTCTGGCAATTTTTATCCAGCTCTACCTTGGAAAAAGGAGGGCAATTTTATCTGTAAGGACATGATTTTGGCTCTCCACTGTGACCAGAATTTCTTGGGTTCTTTCCATCTAGGGTGACCACATAAATCCCTTTAGTCAGAAATGCTTATGAAAACTTCATGCTATGGGACTGCATAGGAATTAATGCAGCTCTGCAGGGTATGTTAGTGACTGGACTGGGGGTCTTTTCTTACCGTGAGCTTTTTGTAAGCAGTCTGAGGCTTATTAATCTCCTTTCTCAATACTTTTTTCTTCTTTTATCATTATATCAAGGTTTGCCTTTGCCATTCTCAGCTGCTGGTTTAACTCTTCCATGGAGGCATCCTCTAAGTCTATGTAATAGTAAGCCTTGAAGAACTGCTAGCAGGCTGGAACCTATGGCAATGCAAACTGTAAACAACTGATAGCAGGCTGAGGGCTATGGCAAGGTAAGCCTTAACGTTTTAGTAGGTTGAGGGCTGTAACAATGCAAGCTTTGAAATATAATCTTTGCAAGCTGAGTCCTATGACAATGAGAGCCTTTAAAAAATATTAGCAGACTGAGATCTGAGGCAAAGAGAACAAAAAGAAAGTTGGCACATCAAATACTGTCCTTTACAAATAAATATCCTGTGACTTATTATAGATAATAAACAGTAGGGTTTAACTTCTGGGCAAAACCATGATAAACTTACCTGTCCCATCACGTCATCCCAGATTTAGGCAATTCCCTATCTGCCTCAAATCTGTGAACATATATTTAGTATAAAACAATCAAAAGAAGTGATACCACGTTACCTCTATTGTGAACAATACCCTTATGAGGGAAATAAGGGACGTTTTTTTGCCTTCCCTAATTATAGCTATCACCTGATACAGGAACCTACTATCCAAGAGAGGAGGAGCTAAAGCCTACAAAAATACAGAATAATTATATAATGTAAACGTTCCGGTAAACTCAAAATAGAATTTATTAATAATGTTACCTATACAAAGTAAACAAAAACAAAGGGAATGCATCAAGTCCTGACCTTTACAAATAGATATCTTTTGACTTATTATAGATAATAAACCGCGCGTAAGGTAAGTCTTGAGAAATGATTAACATTTAAAACAGGATATGGCAATTAAGCCGTGAAACATTTTTTGCTGCAATGAGTCATTCATTTTCTAGGGTGTGTACAGTCTATAGAGGTTTCCTCATACCAAGCATTCTTTTATTTTCCACCACACTGCTATGTGTGGTCATTGTACCATATAATATGCAGTGTCATAGTCTCAAATCCGCAGAATTGCTGTATGCTAGGGGTACTGGTAATGGCAATGTCAGAGCTAAGGGTGTTGAGGGAACACTTGAGATATCACCACTAGCCCAGCCCTGAACCCTAGCAGAAGATGAGGTAGATGACAATGTATTTGTTCTACTGGGCTGGTGGGGTTTTCCTGAATAGGTATTTCAGTATGGGATTTTGGGGCTTGTTGTCACTGTTATTGTGTATGGAAAATGGGCACAGTGACCGCTCTTATTTCTTGGCGGTGGTATAATATTGTTATCTTAAGCCTCAAAAGGTATGATCCCTCCCTCCTCCTCTTTACAACCTTTTGGTGCATTGTGCACATTGCATTTGTGAATAACTGTACAGTTCTTGTCCGAAGGAAAAATATTTCAGCCACAGGTTACCATGAATATTCCTTAAAGGGATAGGAATACTTCGTTTTATCTTTATTTTATTCTGTAGGCTTTTAAAAAAACATGAAGAACGATATAAGTCTTATCTCTCAAACCTTTATGGTTTGAGAGATATTCACAAGCAAAGTTTCCCCTCCCGCCCCTTTTGCCTAGTGTAAGCCATCTCTTCTCAGATGTGGAATCCAGTCCATAGACCAGACAGATAACAGCAGGGCACAATCCTCTTTCTATGAGAAGAATGAAAGCCCTGCCCCCCTTGACTAGTTTTTTTCCCTTATCTTAATTGAATATTGTACCTCTCTGCAATCTACTTGGGCACCTCCCTTCTGCTCTGGCTGAACAGTTTTACATCAGTAAAAGGGGCGGGAGGGGGATACTTTGTCATTGAATTACTCTTGAACTACAACTCTCACAGAATTGAAATAACACTCTCCAAAGTCCAAATACTATAATGATTATTAATTAGAGTTGCTTTTATTATGAAACATTACTATCACTTTAAATAAAGCAAATCCAGCTCTCTTTTTACCTGCTGTCTACCTACACTATATAGAGTCAAAATGTTAGCAGAATTCTCTGCCTTTCTCCCAAGCACAGACTGAAAGCATGCAGTAAATGAATGCCCATATTTATACATTTGATTTGGAATGGAAGGAATACATGGGGGAAATGCTTCAAGGGGGGAAATAAATTCAGTGCAGAAATTCCCTGCTTCAGATAGCATGTGCTTTTTCACCCAATCCTAATTTAAACCCCACTTCTATTAATGGGTCTTTTCATTTCCCCCTATGGCAGTTCGACCCAGGATTGTACCATTTTACCTTGATGAATAAATCCCAGTATGTGTTCAGATGAATACATTTATATTCACATGGAAAACTGTACCAATTGTTGGTATATCTTTGATTCCACATTTTCATGTCCAGAGTCCAGGCAGGAGATAATCTGCACTGTAAATACCATACATGTGCATGCAGTACTAATTGCACACGCACAATGTGTAAAGCCTCTTTCAAATGGGTGACTTTTATCACTAAATACATAGCATGTGGTGAAAGGCAACATTCTGGACTACTGCTCCTTTCATGCGGAAAACCAACAGAACTAGAGATATATAAATTACCCACTGATTTAAAAGGGGCTTAGTAATTGTTTTATTTTGAATTACATATTTTGCTATTGTATAAAATGTAAAATTAAGTTGCTTATTAATGTGGATTTATTTTCTTATTTCCATCTTCACATAATTTTCTTTTATGCCCCCAACAGTAATCTCCCTGGATCTCAGTTTTCAGAGATTTGCTTGGTTAATCGACATCAAAGCAGGACATGAAACATTATAAGATTAACCCTGCAGCACTGGACTCTCTGTATCCTGTATGTACCATTTACATTTGTATCTGTTCTATATTGTATTAGAATACCTTTTTATTATTATTATTATTATTCTTTATATAGCGCCAACTAATTCCGCAGCGCTGTACAATTGGGAATAGACATACAGAGGTATTAAATAGTACAATCAGATGTGGAGAACAGAAGGATCAGAGGGCCCTTCTCTCACAGTCCCTTACAGAAAGATGAAAAAAGTATAGACAATTTGACTTTACATAGCATACACTTGCAGAATATATAAAGTCAAAGCAAAGGATCACTATCCCTTAACCCTTTGAGTGCCAGAGGGGTACGCAACACATTGCTTCGCACTGGCACTCAAAGGGTTAAAATCCTTGGTTGCTACAGAGGTCTCCAACTCACTGTTTTGTAATACATTGGAGTCCACTCTAATCTTCAAGGAATTAAAAGTCCCATGTAAGTCAGTGTTAATTTGGAGGGATATTTATTTTCTCCCTAAGGTGCAGTTGGATTGCCCTAAATTTGTTCCTCTTTTTGTGTAGTAGATAAGTGGAATATCTTACCAGCAGAGGTGGTAGAAGTTAATACAGTGACAGAATGTAAACATGCATGGGATAGGCATAAGGCTGTCCTGAAAATAAGACCAGACCAAGGACCAAATAAGGTTTGAGGTTTTTACAGTAGGAAAATGGGCATATTAGATGGGCAGAATGGTTCTGATCTGCCATCAAATTCTATGTTTCTATGTTATTTTGTACTTATGGCCAAAGTACCATGTCCATGCCCTATATTTAAAAAAATGTATTTTTTTAAATAATCATAGACATTTTTAACCCCTTGTATGCTAGAGATGTCTTCAAAACATTGCGAAGCACCCATGGTGGTTACACAAATGTAATTATATTACTATGGGTACTTTAACCTTTTAAGTGCCCAAAGGGTTATTAACACATTGTTCTGCATTGCAATACACAACCCACTGGCACTTACAGGATTAGCATGACATGAGGAAAATAAATGCTCTATGTACATTACCATGCTGTGAATCTGCACAGCAGAGGGGATAATTGTCCATGGTAACGCTCTACAGGTAGCTCAAGAACATCTTTAATTATTTAGATAAAAAACAGAATTGTAAAATATTCAATGTTAAGTAGCTGTAATAGAATAGTGTCATGTATTCCAAGGTATATTAGGAAAGCTCCTTCATGTCACTACCAGCACGTTTTTAATCAATGTCATTGGGAAGCACATCTATGATTCCTTTTTTAAATTAGCTTCAGCGCAATTTGTAGATGTAGAATTAAACATAATGGATTTTGAAAAATCTTACCGTAGATTATACACACAGGATATAAATTACTCCCACAAGTCAATTGAATAAACACTTAAGTGAAACTTGCATTGCACTTGACCTCATCAAATGTGCAAGGGTTATAAAACTGAGACAGCTATAAGAACAATTTTCCATAATATAGATCTTAAAGCATGTGACAAGGAACTGATATTCTAATTCAACCTTAGTGGATTAATTTACTAAGCATCTGAGAAAAGAGTATATAATTTATGCTGAGGCTGATATACTGAGAACAACTGAAATAGCTCTAAGCTAACCAGCTACACAAGACGCAACAATTTAAATTACAAAAACTCCCATTGATCTAAATGTTGTTTTAACCCTGTGGATATTAGAAAGGTCACAAACACATAGGCCTATTCTTTCAAATGTAGTTGACAGATACTGTATAGCAGCCAATGCAGTTAAAGGAAATGTAATGTTTTATTTTATTTTTTTAGCGGTTTAAATTAATTAATTTTATATTCCCTTGAAAAAGCTATTTTACTTTGCCCTTTCTCCCACTTTTGGATATTTAAGCACCTTCAAGCCCCTGACTGTTTCTGTAAGATATAATGATCCAAATTGTGCTTGAGTATGTCTCACCCTATTCTTTGTTCAGTCAATATTTTATGTCACTTGTATAAAAAGTATTCATATTCTTTTAATTTTATGTATTGGAATCCAAACTGTATTATTGTTTGTAGCCAGTATTTATGTTTTTCCATTGTGTGTGTATTCGTAGTTTCTGCTGTATTAAATATTCATACACCTGAGTACTACTCTGAGTCTTTAAAAAAGAAATAGAAAAAAAAGGAGATGCTCATAGGGTTCATTCTTTTTTATACATTGAGATTTAAGAAGTGAAATATTGCCCTCACATTGTGAAGTGGCCACTTCTGGATATATTGTGGCAAACAGGCAAGTAGGGGATATTATACTGTCCACCAGCTGATCCCAAGCAAAGACTTTCAAACACAGAAGCAAAAAAAAACAAAAAAAACAGGAAAACGAAAAGACAACAGGGGTGCTTTAAAATCACCCTTGTTGTCTTTTTGTTTTCCTGACTTTGAGTCTTTAGTAATCTGGGAGTAGAATATACAGGGCTATGTGGTGTTATGTATGAACTTGAGAAATTTTCTCTCACTGGATACTTTTTATGGAAAAATTATATTTCAAGAATAAGTTTAGCAATGATCAATTGAAAAGTCTGCAGATAAGCACATCACAGTTTGGTTCACAATAACATCGTCCAGCACATGTCTATTCTAGGGGTGGTTGAAAAGTGAGAAAAATATCCTGCATGAATTTTAATGGAAAACAGAGGATTTTTCCTCTTTTTTTTGCATGAGTTTTTTCCTTTTCTCCAATGCAACAATTTCCTCCTTTTCACCGATTCCAGCAAATTTGTAGAATAGTTCGATACATTTTTCTCCTATTCAATAAATTTTTTACTTATGCCAACACATTTTGGCCTATGTTTCATATGGTACAACATTTCCCTGCACAATATTACTTCTTCTGAGGGCTACAGTGGAGAAATAAGTAGCTGAAAGTCAAAGTTGTGAGTCCTACAGCAACATATACCTTGAAAAATATGTTAGCATGCAGAGTACATTTGTCATTTGCCCACAACAATATACTCCTTCCTAAGTGACACTGGCACATATTCATGATGATGTCAAGAGATAAAAAAAAATAAAGTACAACCTACAATGTTGCAGATGTGTATGGTAGTGGTGGTGGGGGGACGTGATTGGTGGGACCTTGACAAAGTGCATCCACCACGGGATGAGAGGGAGCATCATAATTTATTTCAAATGCGGCAACAACCATTGCTGCAGTTAGTTTTTGAACTAACTCTTTACTCCCACGTCCCTGCACTGTTCCATCTTCCCCCCTCCTCCTTGTGCATTTGCTGGACGTTACTTAACTACTATGTGTGTTTTTACTTTCTACAGTACACAAGAGATGAAGTGTGATGTCTTGCCTTAGCCCTGAACAAAATTCTCAATGTTGTCTGCTGTCTATCAAGTCTGCATCAGTCACAGAGTTCACATCAGGCTCCCAGTCAGCTGTCCGTCACCTAATATATTTATTTCTTTAATTATTTATGTATTAATTTTTATAATTATTTTATTTATTTATTTATTTATTTTATTCTTTTTTAAGTTATCCACCCCATCTTATCACAGTCAGTCCAAAAAATATATAACTAAAATACAAATTAAAGGGGAGCTACCACCCCATAAAATCTTTATCTAAATTAAGTCTCCATCTGGCTCCAAAAGGGACTGACATCGCAGGCTCACGGACGTCACTATGGCAACATGTCTGTGCTTCCTGCCACTGTCATCCGCGGAATAACTCATAAATCAGTTAAAACAGGTAATTCTACCGACTAGCACTACTAAGCAGCTAGTCGCCAGATGGAGACTTAATTTAGATAAAGATTTTATGGGGTGGTAGTTCCCCTTTACTTTATATAGTTTTTATTTTTGTATATTTTTGTATACATATATCTGGAATGGCAAATATAATTCTTTGAAATAAACCAAGCCTTCCATGAATTCACCATTTGGTGCTCTTATCTGATACTCATATTTACTCCCAGTATCCGAGTATTAGTCTTATTAGTGCTAATTTAGACCTAAGTGATCCACTTAGTGGGGTGTTGGTCCTCACAGAGTATTCACATATAGAGCCTTTATATTTGCCTGTTCAAGACATAGAAGAGGATACACCTGGTGGAGAGTGAAAGAATACCAGCCCTGGGTTTATATACCTAGGAGAGCAATTCAATCTTAGAGCAAGAGAAAAAGCCTCATTAACATGTAAGCACGGCTTCTAAGAGAGCACATTGGCGAAGGTTCAAAACTTGGGATTCTAAAGTACTGCACTCAGAGGAATCTTCTGCACAGGCTGTTTTCTTTCTTTTAGTGCTACAGTCATATAAAAGGGTGTCAGGATTTCACAGCATGCCATTCAGTGTTTGTGAAAGGAGAGAGCAGAACCTTGTTTGAGCTAGAGAAGATAGGGGAATTGAAGTTTAGTTTAGGGAATCTTTTAGGTAGGACATTTGTTCCCTGTATTAGGAGAGTCAGTGGGGCACTCTGGGGAGAAGAAGGGAGGAAGGAGGTTGACCCCAAATAATACCCCAAAATTCAAATTGACTGACTGGCAAGACACAGGCAGCTGGGCACCTATTTCCTTGCTGATATTGCTGTTGCCTGCTGCATCAGATAGTGAGACATACAAGCACCAAAACACCCATCCTCAAAGTAGTATGGAACTTTGTAACAGTAAAATTAAAAATAAATTGTTTGAGACCTCCAAAAGCTTAGAGGAATATAAGGGTAGCAGGCAAGAATTGTCAGGTGATGCTGCTGAGGATGACCTAATGATGACTGAAGATGATGCAGATTTAGAATATATGCCTCCAGCATCCTTCTCTTGTTCAGATACAGATGAAGTTGAGAGTGAGTATGATGACATGGTTATAAGGTAAGCAGAAAGTCAAAGGCTGAATCTTCCACCACTTTTAAGGAACACTGTACCTGTCTATAAATTGTTTGAGAAAGCCATTGGAAAGTCTGACCCTGGACAAGCACAGATGTCAAAAAGCACACAGTCACCCTATCAGTCATCATAAGTATCATCGACTCTTCAAAGTCCAAGTCCCACTCAGCCACACACAACTCTTTTGAGTACCCAACAGCAACACAGGTTATCCAGTGTTGGATATGATGAGTTCCTCTGCTGCTACTGCTGCTGCTGCTACTGTAAGTGCTGCACCTTGGACACCTAGTAGTAGTGGCAGTAGAATTGCATCAACATATAGCCCCAGTAGTAGTAGTAGCTGCAGCACCACTTCAGGAACCCCTCATTCCATGAAGTCCACAGTATGGAGATACTTCACTCAGGATCCTCAAGCTAAGCATGTTGCTATCTGTTGTCTGTGCAAAAAGCATGTGAGCAGGGGGAAAGCAGGCTCACACCTAGGCACCTCCTCTATGAGATCCCACCTGAAGCACAACCACAGGTCTGACTGGGAGACACACTATCAGCAGGCCAAAGGTGCCACAACTAGCAGCAGCAGAAGCACTTTAAAAAGTTCCCAGAGCTCTAGGGCAGAAAAAAGAAGTAGTGAAGTTACTTATGTGTCAGAGAGTATGCTACTGCCAGTGCCAACAGTTAGTTCAGTCCAAATAATACCTTTGGCTCCTGCTGCAGAGGAGTAAGACAGACAAAGTCAGGTTAAATATATTAACAGCAGCACAGATGAGGAGGTGGAAGAGGGATGTGAAGAAGGCTTTCCACCATCTACCCCATTTGGGACCACTGCTATGAGCGACAAGTAGTGTGTGTCAATAATCTGAGAAGGAGGATAGAGATTTAATGCAAACATGACAGTAGTAAAAACTGTACACATACACAAATCACACCATACCAGCCAGTCCCCCACCACCACCACCACTACAATACACATCTGCCATATTGTAAGTTGTACTTTATTTTTTTTATTACTTGACATCATCGTGATGAATATGTGCCAGTGTCACTTAATCATGCTAACACATTTTTCAAGGCATATGTTGCTGTAGGATTCACAACTTTTAATTTCAGACACTTATTTCTGAACTACAGCCCTCAGAAGAAGTAATATTACAGTGGGAAATGTAGTACCTATAGAAATATAGGCAAAAATGTGTTAAAATAGGCCAAAAAATTGTTAAAATAGGTGAAAAGGAGGAAAATTATGCATAAGCGAAAAGGAGAAAACTTTCTTGAAAAGAGAGAAAAATAGGCAAGTTTTTGAGAAAAGTCATACAGGAAATTTTTCACACTTTTCGCCCACCCCTAACTGAGCCTAGCTGTGTCTCCAGAACCCGTGTAGCAGGAATACATCAAGCAGGATGAACACCATAGTTGACATACTTGTTGAGGAGTGAATATGGTTGTTGAAGGAAAATTCTGCAGCATCTCAACTATTCTTCAAAGGACTGAATGATCCATTTTGTCTTTCCATTGGACTAAGGGTGGAAGACCAAAGACAGGGATAATTTGATATCCAGGGATGTACAGAATGATCTCCAAAACTTCAAAGTGAACAGAAAGCCTCTGTCTGAGACGACCTAATCTGGAACAGCATGTAGATGAATTACTTCTCAAATTAATAAGGATGCAGTTTCAGAGGCTGTTGGCAGCTTCCTGAGGAGTACCAAATGGGTCAGTCTGTCAATGAACACCAGGATCCTCCTGCGGATGTTGAGGTTGTACGGGAAGTGATGCAGTCAAGGGAGCCTACAACATTCTCCTGACCCTGGGAGTCCCCTTCCCCACATGGCATTGTCCCTGTGGAACATTATCCTAAAGCAATAATAATAATAAGTAATAATACCGCCACCACCACAAGCAGAGATCAGCTGCCTGTGCCTGCTGCCAGTGCTGACAGTCTACCTTCTTCAGCTCAATAGGATATTGCAAATGTGACAGTAGGGGACCCTCTGTCACATCTGTCATCACCACCAACCACTGAGACATCTGTAATAGAGCAGCAGCAAGGAGTGACTGGTAGTGGTGATGATGATGGAGAAGGTGGGGTGGAAGAGATATTAATTATCTTTTTAGCCCAAACTGAGAAGGAATGGGAGACAAATATAGCAATGTGGATGGATATCACCACCACGTGCTGCTGCTGAGTTGTAAGGGCAGCAGAATGATGCAGATCCGGCTAGTTTGCCACAGACCACCGTGGACACAGTGGTAATGGGGTCCGGTGATGCGGGACTAAGATGGATTCCACTTGCCAGCAACAATACTCCTTGTCTTAATTTTAGTGTTGATTCTGAGGCAGTAGAAGCAACAGCAGCAACATCATCCTCTGCCCCAGCCAGTGAAGATGAATCTGGAAGAGAAGAAGAAAGAGGCCATTCTTCTCCACCTTTACCCTCTCCCCTCAAGTCCTGGGTGTGAGACTCTTTTTCTTTTGGTATGCATACAAAATGTGAGAGGCTTCTGAGGATGAACAACAGCACAATGGACTGTTCTATTTCTAGTCACCACACAGAAGCATCACGTTTCAGCTCTCTAATGCCATTACAGAGGAGAAATTTCCACATACATATTAGACTAATCCCACCCAAAAGGCAGGTCCAGTTGCAAAATGATGGGCAAGTCTCCCCTGCACAGGAACACCAGCTAACCTCGGACGTACGTTTCGGCCTTGTTGGGCCTCATCAGGAGGGTGCAGCTGTATTCCCTAGGCACTGAGAGCAAGGGGTCCACATCTGGATTACCTTTTACTCTTAAGGAGACCCCCTAAGAATATTCAAAATATGCATACAAAATGTGAGAGGCTTCTGAGGATGAACAACAGCACAATGGCTTATTCTACAGCTAGTCACCGCTCAAAAGCATCACGTTTTAGCTCTCTAGTGCCATTACAGAGGATACATTTCCACATACGTATTAGACTAAACCCGCCCAAAAAGGCACTCCAGTTCCAAAATGATGGGCAAGTCCCCTCTGCACAGGAACATCAGCTAACCCCTGACATTCGTTTCGGCCTTGTTGGGCCTCATCATGAGGGTACAGCTAGATTCACTAGGCACTGAGAGCAAGGGGTCCATGTCTGGATTAACTTTTACTCTTAGGGAGACCCCCTAAGAGTATTCAAAATGTGCATAGAAAATGTGAGAATCACATTTTGGGACAGGCACAGTGCTGTCATCAGCAACGGCACTGTGCAAAAATCAGTGAAAAGGGAAAGGAGAGAACACACCTTGGTACAACCAACCTGATAACACACATGAAACACAGACATCATGACAGTTATGTGAAACATGTTAAAGCCAAACCCCCACCAAAGAAATTGGCCACCACTGCTGCTGTACCCCCTGACTCTCCCCAAAGGCAACAAGAGGCGAGGTGGAAATAAAAGAGGAGGAAGAACAGAGAAACCGAGCCAGAGGCTGAAAGTTTGATGGCGAGTGAAACACATGGCTCGCCATCACTTTTTTGCTCTAGGGTCTGACAGTTGTAAGATGTAACTACATCTTCTAGTGATCCAACTCATTCATCTTTACCTCCCCCACCAGCTGACATCTATTAAGTAGTTGTTAGTTTGTGTCCACCCATTGCACACTGTGTGGCTCGCTGACCACACATGACAGTGTGGTGGAGGGGCATCAAGCGCATCTGAGGAGCTTCCATCCAAAGAATATGCTAAGCTAGTGACAGGGAGGGTTCATCATTACTATTAAAAGTGCAAGCTGTCACATGTTCTTAGCAGGGAATAGACAAGGGGCAAAGTGACAGCAGCAGTACTGGTTTCTGTTTGGATGATTTGACAGTGGGGAACCTAAGCATAATGGTGTTTGACTTAAGTTGTGCCAAGTGTTTGATGTGAGTGCAGATGTTCCCATTGTCCCCAGTCCTTCCCTTATTTACCACACACATTGTGCACAGCAGTTGCTGATGAGAGAGGCTCTCTGGCTCTCAAGGCAAAAATTTCCATTCTAACTACACCCCAATGATTTTGGATGAGGGGCAGGTGGCGAAGCATTATTGGCCAACTTCTTTTCTCCACATATACCTGAAGTGGTGAGGTCCAGTTGTGGTACTGCTACTGCTTCAGGTGCATCACTGGTGCTAGTAGTGGCAAGTGGAACCTAGCAGTCGCAAATGCCAGAATGAAACTGGGGCATTTGCCATTGACCACCATAACATGATCTGCTGGAACTAGGCCAATAGGGCTTTTTTTTCTCAGGGCTTGTTCTTTCAACAAAAACCAGAGTCCTACACACACAAAAAACAGTTTTGAGGGCTTGTTTCTAACAAGCCTAAGTCCTACAAATCACTGATTCCTCAGGGCTTGTGATGCTAACAAGTCGAATTGATAAAAATAATTTATGACTCCTCAGGAATTGTGATGCTACCAAGTCATGAAGCCAAATTGATAAAAATGATCTGTGATTCCTCAGGGCTTATGATGCTAACAAGCTGAATTGAAAAAATTATCTTTGATTTCTCAGGGCTGTTGAAGCTAACAAGCTGAATTGATAAAAATGATATCTGATTCATCAGGGCTTGTGACGCTATCAAGCCTAAGTGAAAAATAATTATATCTGATGTGATTCCTCAAGTCTTTGGCCTAAGACAAGCCAAAGTTCAACAAATCAATTTTTACTCAGGGCTTGTGCTTAAAAAGTCTAAGGCCAGGGCTTGGGCTTAAAAAGTCTAAGTCCTACAAATCAATGTTTCCTCAGGACTTGGGCCTAAAAAGTCTAATCCTACAGCAAATCAATGTTTCCTTGTACCAAAGAAGTGTAAGTCCTACAAATCACTGCATCCTCAGGGCTTTGGCTTGTAACAAGAAGACTAAGTCCTACAAGTCATACTCTACAAAATACTGTATTATGTCAAGTATCAGTATTCCCCAGTCACAGTTTATGTCAGGGGGGTCCCTGACTTTGTCAAGTTACATACCAATTTCTTTTTTTTTTTTTTTTTTTTTTAATTGTATTTATTTTTTTTTTTTATTAACTGTCCCCCAATACCAGTCAACAAACCCCCCATTCCTGTTCAACTGATTCTTTCCCCAGACTCCACCCACCAACAGAGGCACCCTCCTCAGACCTAATTTATACCATGTCTTTATTTATTTATTTATTTATTTATTTATTTATTTATTTTAATTAACTATCCCCCTAAACTCAGTCAACAAACCCCTCCCGGAAAAAAAATCACTGTTCAACTGATTGTTTCCCCACACTCCATCAACACAGGCACCCTCATACCCCTTTTATACTATGCCTTTGAGATATGAAATAACATTTCCTACATGTTGTATGTAAATTACATTTTCTCATTGATTTCAATGCAAAGAGCTAGGCAAGAAATGAGGAAAAACAGCACTTTCTGCGGTAAATTATTCACCAAGTGCGAAGTGCCATTATTCACCTATTTTGGTTTGAGGCAAAAAATTTCCAGTACATTGTAAAGGTCATTTAAGTCAATTGAAAATATCATTTTTATTTTTCCCCTGTGGCAAAGTTGGTTTGCCCCTGAATTGATTAACTTTTCTTTTGTACATAAAGCCCTATATAATGTTTTGTTTTTTTTACTCCAGAGTAGTCTATATTTTGTGCCCTGCACAAAGGTATATCAACACACCCTAAAGCTCCATAATCAGAGCTATCATGTGAGGAACATCTGAAATCAGGCTTTCAAGTTTTCATTAGGCCTTTCATAATTACTGTAGTTTATGTGAAGCAGGTGTTTAAAAAGTATATAGTTAACCACAAAACAAACCATTAACATTCCACCTAAAAAAGGTCTCAGGAAAATCCGTTTGTTTTACACAGAAATTTACATACTCAGATTCTCTGAATAGGAAATCACCATGTTTTGTTAGTCCAAACCATTACAGCAAGAGCTTCTGGACCTCCAGCTCTTGGTGACTACAGCTCACAACATCTCCAACCAGGCAACGGCTTGTTGGAGGTGATGGCAGTTGAAGACTACAACAGCTGGAGGACCAAAGATTAACTAGACTTGCACTAGAGCAGTGGTTCCCAGCCCTCTCCTCAGTGGTATTTAACAGGCCATGTCTGTAGGATTTCCCACAAGGAGGGAAATTTTGTATTATACAGAAACATATACACACACATATCTTTTGTTCTTGACTGACATTTGAGGAAACAGCAACAAAATCCACTGAATCTACTTTCTTAAATATTTCATAGAGTCCTTAAAAGGGACTGCTCTATTGGCTGATAAAAAAATAAAAGAAAATAATTAGTACTTGTGAATATAACTTTTATAAGCAGTCACCATTGTCTTGTCTGTATTTGCTGTACACAGTGCTGAAAAACACTTGCAACCATGAGCTGTCACAGAAAACAGGAGTGATTCTGTGGTAAACCAACTATACCATAGGGGACAAAGAAAATGCCCCAGTAATTTAAATGAGGCTTTAACTCCTTGAATGCTAGTGAGGTATCCAACCTCTCTAGCATTCAAGAGGTTAAAAAACATTGTATTTTTCCACTATGAAATCAATCTGCTCCATAACAGCTCTAGTTCTCCTTATCCCAGTCTCATGAGGCGGTAGAGCAGATTTGTTATGACATTTCTTTTTCAAATTCTCATCCTCCATATTTTGAACATAAATTGGTAACACAGAATATTTAGATATAATCAGTTCCACAAGGTTACAGTCTGCTAGGTAACACTGCTGTAACTCTGAAAAGTAGTGTGGAATGTATATACAAGATTAGGAAAGTATCTTGTACAGCTCAGAAAGAGGTCAGTCAGTTGGTACCATTATACAGAGCTCATTTTATGAAATATGTATGTTTGTGTAGTGCTCTCTAGCTGTGAAATAGATAACTGTATTTAATACTGAAAGTTTTTCAACTCATTCAATTCACAAGAAAGTAAGGAGCAGGAAAACCTGTATTAGAAGTTGCATTCATACTTTGTATGGGATTTTGCTTATGATAATAATAATTAACAATAATAATAACAATAACATTGTTGCTATTATTAATAGTAATACTAATAACAATAATAGACTTATTATTTAATTGCTCCTATTATTATTAGAAGCATTTTTTATTGTAATTTTACTTTATTTGAAAAGAGAATTGTACAGATGTCACAAAATGTAGCATAATAGTACAAATCACCATCATCTGATGGACAATTGCAATTACAGACATATTATAGATACAAGCACAGTTTGTTTGAAAGGTTGTTTTATATAAAATATATTTCAGAAAACGTTCTACAATGTGTAATTAGGGAAATTAAAGCTGCATTTATGTTATGGTACAGCCTCTTCTAAAGATACAAATTATTTAATACATGTACTAATATCTTGTACTTTAATTCATGCAGTGATAAATTTCACATGTTTATCATTTACAACTTTCAATGTTTTAAGTAATAATAACTCACTAATTGCTTTTGTTGTGAGTTATTTTTGTCAGTGAGAGGTGGCTGTTCCTACAAGTAAAGGGCAAAAATATAAATAACCGTTTACATGTTCTATAATCTTCTAGCTATAATTTTTTCTATCAAATAATTATCTACAGAAGTCTCAGATATAATGTAATTCTCTTTGATTTAGTCAAGCTGTTCCATAAAGTTATCAACCAGGTATAATGAGCAAATTATATAATCAGTTCATGCCCCCACTGTGTAAAATAAAGTGTTCATTTTACATCTCCCTTGTTTGAAAATGTCAGATCTAAAATGTTATTTATTCACAGAATTTCTAGGTTAAGTAAGATTTTGTTTCTTTCATTCCATGTTGTATACATCATAAATATTACATAAAGTGCTATCAGTATAATTATAAAAAAAATTATGAGAAACAGGAGTATTTGTCAATTGTTGGACAACCAGCTACAGAGGACTACAAATGTCATAACTCCCAACCAGCTAAGATGTAGTTCCCAACAAGAGGAGGTCCAACAATTGAGTACCACTGTAACTTTAATAGATTATATATGGAGATGAATGAAAAAAAGTTAACAATAAACTTGCTTGTCTGACTATCCACTTGGTTTTGACCATCGGCTCTGGCTGACTACCCGCTCTGGTATTGATCCCTGACTTGTCTGCACTACCGCCTCAGTATCAGTGTGGTTTACCATTGCATATATATAGATTGTTCAATAAAGGCGGCATTTCAAATTTGTACTGACTCTTGTCCGTTCCTTGATATCCGTGAAAGTACGAAAGGGCCACGAAGAGTACTGAGGGTACAGGAAACCCACCGGTCCAGAGCATCTTGGCTAGAAGGGACAGTCAGGACCAGCATATTGATCAACTGTGCTTTGCCATGCAGACACTGTTAAACCATACTGCTCACTTGGAACATCCCAGTAGACAATCGGTGGCCCCTGCCAATACCGTTCTGGCACCGGTTGTTATGGCTTCTCAGGACCCCACTGTTGCCAGGGGAATGTCCGCATTCTCTCCCTCAACAGTATGAGGGTAACCTGGTACTCTGCCACGGTTTTCTAAATCAAGTGGGCATATACCTTGAAATAGTTCCTCATGTGTTCCCTACAGAGAGTAGTAAAGTAGGGTTCATGATTTTGCCCCTTTAGGATAAGGCTTTGGCATGGGCCAATCCACAATGGGAGAATTAGAAACCCATCATCTATAATTCTGCGGAGTTTGTGGCCTCATTTAGACGTGTTTGATGTGCCTGCCCATTCTGCCTCTGCTGCCAAAAATCTAATGTCTATCCGCCAGGGTAACTGCACAGTGGCCGAGTATGTGTTTGAGTTTTGCACATTGGCGGCGGAGGTGGCATGGAATAATGAAGCACTTGTAGCTGCTTTCTCACAGGGCTAAGTGATGACATTAAGGATGAAATTGCTGACAGGGAGTTCCCTGTTGACCTAGACGATCTGGTATCATTCACCATCTTGATCGACACCCGTATCAGGGAGAGACCCTCCTTTAAGGAGAGCCTGCGGAGGACTCCTGTGTGCTTAGCTCCGACTTTCAGTCACCCACCCATTCCTCCCTTGCCTCCCATGCCTCCTAGTTCAGACATGGGGGGACCTATGCAGTTGGGGTTTCTCGGTGCAAGAGAGGGCATTCCCCCTGTGGGAGAGGCTTTTGCCTATACTGCGGCAAACCAGGATACTTGCTGCGCGCTTTTCCAGTACGCCCGGGAAACGGGCGCACCTAGAGACACGTCTGGGACAGACTGTAGGTGGTGTCTCACAGTCCCCAGGAAATGTTCAGGAAAAACCTACCCTCAAGCTCATCTTATCATGGGCTAATTCCTCTGTGATTACCCCGGCATTGACCGACTCAGGGGAGGTGGGGTATTTAATTGATGCCGATTTCGCAGCTAAACACTCTACTCCACTGCAGTCCCGGGCCTCTCCGCTGACTATTGAGGCAATTGATGGTAGGCCGTTACAACCGCCTCAGGTCACTCATGAGACTGTTTTCTGTGTCACTGTTGGTCGGAGCGCTCCATCGCGAGACACTCCAATTCCAGGTCATTAACTCTCCACATTATACAGTCATTTTGGGGTTTCCTTGGCTCCAAAAGCATAACACTAGGGTGGATTGGCGTAATTGCAACATTCTGTCTTTGTCTCCTTGTTGTACAGAGTTGTGTCTCCTCCGTTCAACCAAAGTGTTGGGCGTGGCTGCCTCCTCCTCCACCTCTCCCACTTTACCTGAGGAGTATCAGGCCTTCTGTGACATTTTCAACAAGGTGCAGGCCACGACCATACCTTATCACAGGCCGTACGATTTTTCAATTGTATTGGTGCCAGGGGCTGTTCCTTCTAAGGGTTGTGTATACCCCCTGTCAATGGCTGAGAATAGGGCCATGGAAGAGTATGAGGCTGACGCTCTCTCCAGAGGTATCATTCCAAAATCCACCTCCCCGCCTGGGTCAGGATTCTTCTTAGTTAAAAAGAAGGATGGAGAATTGAAGCCATGCATTGATTTTCGGGGGTTTAATAAACTCATTATGAAGAACGCATATCCAGTTCCATTGATCACAGAGTTCTTCGACCAGCTGCAGGGTTTGTCAGTCTTCACTAAGCTCGATCTTCAGACAGCTTATAATCTGGTGTGAATAAGAGAGGGCGATGAATGGAAGCCAGCTTTTAACCCCAGGAGCGGGCATTGCGAATATTTGGTGATGCCCTTTGGTCTTTGCAACTCTCCCGCTGTCTTCCAGGAGTTCATTAACTACGTCTTACGAGACCTTTTGCTGATATGTGTGGTTGTCTATTTGGATGAGATTCTCATCTACTACCCGAATCTGGAACAACACCGAACTGATGTGGTGAAGGTGTTTACAACTCTTACGGGCCAATAACCTGTTTTGCAAATTGGAAAAATGAGAATTTCACCAGTCCCAGGTCACCTATTCTTATCTTGATGGATCATAATAACTTTACCTACCTTTCTGAAGCTAAACATCTGTCTCCACCCCAGGATAGATGGACTCTGTTCTTATCCCGATTCAATTTTGTTGTGTCATATCTGCCTGGTACGAAAAACATTAGGGCTGATGCCCTGTCCCGCCAGTTCGGCACCTTGTCTAAAGAGGATTGTGATCCCACTCCTGTCATTCCTCCGGACCGTATTTTGGCTACCATTCACACCAGCATTACGTCTCCTTTGGGGACAGAGATATTGGCTGCTCAAGTGATGGCTTCGGCCAACAAACCGCATTGGAGATGCTTTGTGCCTGAACCCTTAAGGGTCAAACTATTAGAGACCTATCACGCTTCCAAAGCAGCAGGGCATATTGGAAGATATCAACTATTCTGGTCCGTATCTCGACTGTTTTGGCAGCCTAGTATTCGACTCAATGTTTCTGCTTTCGTAGCAGCTTGTTATAAGTGTGCTCAAACTAAGAATCCTCGGCACCTCCCAGTTTGTCTTCTTTGACCAGTTCCTAATGGAGAGTGTCCATGGTCTCATATTTCGATAGATTTCATGGTGGAATTACCAGTATCAGATGTATTCACAGTCAACTTGATGATTGTAGACTGGTTTTCGAAATTGGCCCATTTTGTACTGCTCAAAGAACTGCCGATTGCTCAGCAATTGGCTGTTATTTTTGCTAAAGAAGTCTTTCACCTCCATGGGGTATTAAAGGTGATTGTGTCCGATCGAGGAAGCCAGTTTGTGTTGCACTTTTGGAGAGGGTTCTGTGGTCAGTTGGGTATCCAGCTCTTTCTCCTCTGCCTACCATCCTCAGTCCAATGGTGTGGTGGAGAGATCGAATCAGGCCTTGGAACAGTTCCTGCACTGTTATGTCTCAGACCATCATGACAACCAGACGAGCCTTTTCCCATGGGCTGAGTTTGTCCAGAATTGTGCCATGAACCCGTCGACCCAGACTTCCCCATTTATCGTTAACTATGGTTACCAGCTTTCGGTACTTCCAGGGTCATTTGAGGCACAAAATATTCCAGCTCTGGAGGAGCATTTAAGGGAACTCCGCACCACATGGGTACGGGTTCAGAGAACCCTTCAATGGTCCACACAGCAGCAAAAGAGTCAGGCCAATCATAGAAGGTTGCCAGCACCGGTGTTTCAGGTGGGGGAGAGAGTATGGCTATCTGCACAAAACCTAAACCTACAGGTACCTTGTAGAAAACTGGTTCCTCGATTCATTGGTCCTTTCCAGGTCTTTTGGAGAATCAATCCTGTTACATATGACCTGGAACTCCCTGCCAATATGCACATTCATAATGTTTTCCATATTACCTTACTGAAGCCCTTGGTCTGCAACTGCTATACCTCTGCTCCTGTCCGTCCTGGTTCTGCTAGAGTTGCAGATCATGAGGGGTATGAGGTTCGAAAATATTCTGGACTCTTGTAGGATCCAAGGCAGCCTACAATATTTGGTACATTGGAATTGATATGGACCTGAGGAGCATTCCTGGGTCTCATCTACAGATATGCATGCTCTCATTCGGAGATTTCCTTTCCATTTTCCTTCTAAGCCTCGACCACTCCCGCAGGGAGAGGTCATTGAGGGGGAGGTACTGTAAGCGCTCACACTTACCTGTTCAGGGAGAGCCGGCTGCCCTGGTGCTTGTCTGGGCTGCTGGTCCCCTCTGCTGTTGCCTCATGGCGCAGGCCACGTCCTGTCTGCTAAGAGAGATGGACTCCCTGGTGCTCATTCGGGCGGCCGGCTCCCTCTGTCTTTCCCTCACGGCTCCTGCCACGTCTGTGTTGCTTCCCCTTCCAGCCAGCAGAGTGCAGGTGCGGGTCATGGGGATTCCCTCTAGTGACGTTGCGGCCCGACTCTTAAAGGGACAGGGCCAATTAGTGCTCCAGCTCCTGGGGGTGGGGGGATTTGTATTTAAACTGCCTGGACACTACACCAGTCACCCTTTCATGGTGTTCCAGTGCAGTCTTGCTTAGTTGTTGTCCGTGCATCATCCTTGGCTAGTTATCTGTCTTTTTCGGTGTCCAGTGTTGTGGCTTGTCTGACTACCCGCTTGGTATTGGACCTTCGGCTCTGGCTGACTACGTGCTTTGGTATTGACCCCTGGCTTGTCTGACTATATGTTTGGTTTTGGACCTTCGGCTCTGGCTGACTACCCACTCTGGTATTGACCCCTGGCTTGTCTGACTACCCGCTCTGGTATTGAACCCCGGCTTATCAATTTATACTCCTTGTGGCAACCTGTACATTGATACTTTCCTGGGTCTCAGCCCCAGTCTCTATGTTAGTAAGTTCCTGGGTCCCAGCCCCAGCTGGTGCTATTGCACGGTTGCCTTCATTGAGTCTACTAAGAAGCAGCCAGCTGGTGCTATTGCACGGTTGCCTTCACTGAGTCTTCTAAGAAGCAGCCTCCTATTTCTGGTAGGAACTGCTTTCTTCGTGCCTACTCTCTACACTATCAGTGTCAGTGTGGTTTACCATTGCATATATGCATTGTTCAAGTAAAGATGGTGTTTCAAATCTGTACTGACTCTTGTCCGTTCCTTGATATCCGTGACAGCTTTTAGTTCTTTTCCTATATTGTATTGTGCCCTTTTGTGTGCACTGCCAGAAATCTATGATAGAAGGGGCATGTCTAGAGTATTACCTTCAAATACTGAAGCTAATGCGCTAAGGGCAAGTATGAATTTTAATTATGCCCCTGTGGAACAGTTAATTTGATCTAGAATTGCTCATCTTGGGCTATCTGGATAGAAAATAGTAAAATAAAACATTTAATTAACATTAACATAGTTAATAAGACCAAAAAATAAATGCTTTCATCAGGGTCAGTCTTTGACATATCACCCCTACTGATCCAGAGGAAGGAAACACCCCGCCCATAAAAATTATGCTCCAAGTGAGTAAAAATAAAAAAAATGAAGTCCTGACTCCAAATGGCGTTAAATATCTCACTGGATTAGTATCCCATCTTCACTGAAACAACTGTCATAATGCACAATATTGTTTGAGCTAGAAAGGTATCCAATACATTTTTGAAAACAACTATAATGTTTAGAAACAGTCTCCTGAGGCAAAAAAAAGAATATTTAGGGTTTTTTTTATTGCACTAACCCCTTCAATGCTAGAGTCATTTCCAGTATACTCTAAGAGATAACCAAATGAGACACTATGGTTTGAGTTATATCCTCCATTAAAGTTCCCCTCTCACTCCCCTTCTTCTGACGTCAGCTGTAGCTGGTCCAGGGACTGACAAGTGGCTCTTCAGCAGAGCCGCAATAGCGTGATTTAAAAAGAAAGCACACTTTTTAGACCGTTCCAAAGAAGTAATTCTTTTTAAATCAAGCTATTGCTGCTCTGCTGAAGATCCTCCTCGTGTCGGCCAACACGGATCTTCTTCTGTCAGCTTTACAGTTGACATCAGGAGAAGGGGAACTTTAGTGGAGGATATCTCTCATACCCTAGCGGTTTGAGAGACAGGATTTGTGACATTTAGCTTATATTTTTAATCTCTACAAACACTAAACATTTTTTATGGGACATTACTGTCCCTTTAAGAAAGTATTTGGGAACTTTTTGCAAAAGGTTATATCTGGGGTTATGCTTAGTGATGAGCAAAAAGCTTAATTTTCTTCTCATGGGAATTTCAGCTGAATAGTAGAGCTGTTTCTCCTTACGCAGATTTTCCCATAGTGGAAACTGGAATCTGTTATCTGAGAAGGTTAATGTAAATTAAATCAACTGGACCTTCCAGCATGCTCATCTCATCAAGCACTCTTATGTCATCACCCATGTACACATATGCTGTACATTCACATACACTCATGCACTCATGTGCACATAGATAATCACTCCCTCCCATCCCTAGGGGAAAATATTGGTGGAAAAGCCTCTACTACAGGAATTCTTGCAATAGATAGATGTTCCATTCCATAAGAATGGACATTAGGCCAGCAAGAGTAGGGGAAAGGCTATGCATGCCAGCTGGTATGCATACTAAAATTTACATTTGTTTATCAATACCAAAACAGTTCAAAATAGCATTGAAAGAGCCATTCTGCTCTTATATTGTAGTATGATGACCATTGCAAGGCTCCCTTTTCCAGACAGATATGCCTTCCCTGACATGGCAGCTCAGGGCTACTGTGCCTGGGAAAAGGCCTTTTTGGCCACAAAAGGCCATGGCCAACTGTAACCACAATGTCCCGATTTGAACTCTGCCTCAAAGGAGAACTCAATTTGAACTCTACCTACAAAGGAGAGGTTCCAATGAAGGATTTATTTTTCAAAAACACAATCTCGGCTCTGCTGAAGAGTCTCCACTTGTCCAGGGACCGGATTCCCCTGCAGTCAGCTAGAGCACCAACGTCAGGGAAAGGGGAGGGAGGGGGGCACTTTGGTCCTGAATATCTCTCAAACCATAAAGGTTTGAGAGATGGGACGAGGAACATTTAGTTTTATTTTTTAATGCCTACAAGATTAATATTTGTGAAAAAATGGCAATACTATCCCTTTAAGCCTCAATCCTAGATAATCTAGATATCAGGAACTCAAAGGGTTTCCCTAAGCATCATCCTTTTACAACTTTTTACAGAAATGCTGTGGCAACTGAAGGGTCTCGTATGTCATGGGTAGGTGATAATGAGGATTATACTTGAGAAAAACATTGCAGGAATTAACTAATGTTCAAAATGGCCCCATCTCTGCAATCTTTGTTTTTGTTGTCAGTAAAATTAGAGGTAATTATGACATCTAAGCTTTAGGAGCATGCATTATGTCATTTCTCATCTTATGTTCTTCACTATTGCAGCCTTTTAAGTCAAGGCATAATGCTTATTACAGGTACTGAAAACTATAAACAGTACGTCATTTCTATTTCTATGGTGATAATTTTTTCTCTAAAGACTGGTCTCAATTTTTACTTTCTACTGCTAATTTTTCATTTATGGACTAGTTGAAAAGCCTGTTTACACAGGCCACAGTACCACCCAGCAACTGGCCAGATCCTGTCTTTTCAGTGGCCGTGCTGCAGTCATGTGCAGTACTCACTGGCCCAATGCGCCACGGCTGATACGGAGCAGGGAAATCCGAATTCAGACTCTGCGCACCTTCCTGGGACTCTGGTCTGAATTCCGCTGCGGCGTGGGCAGTCTCTACTACTCATGACTGCAGCTCGCACAGCTGTCTCTACTGCTCACGATGGCATCTGACAAACATCCTTAGCAAATTATTATATAGGATATTTTCTTACAAATTTTCAGAGATTGTTTTGCTGTTTGCTTAATTTACGTTGGATTCCTTAAAAAATGAGTTGGTGAATGTATGACTAATGTCTGTGATTGACTGAATTCAGATCTTTGGCAGTGACATTTTGGGCCATTTGCATAAAAAAGAGGAATTCCGAAGCAAACTAACCCAAACATAAATAATAAATGAAAATTCCCTTTGATTTAGACATGGCTTAAAACCCCTTTAATACGCAAAGGTTATTCATCATCTTGTTTAGCAATACATAAAAGACCTCTTCAGCACTGAATGGGTTTAAAGCTTATCTTAACCCTTTCAGTGTGTACCCCTCTGGCTCTGAAAGGGTTAAGCCAATGGGAATTTTAAAAAATATATATTTGTGCACTTGATTTGCTACAAAATACAGCCCTGTTTTATTATTTGGAGGTATTGTGTTTGTCTATATTCAGCTCCATTGTATATTGATATTAAGCTTAATTGGTCTCATGGGTGTGGATTTATTTTTTCAATACTGTCTATTTATATGGTGTTGTTTATCTTACACTGACTGTGACATGTATTTTATTAATGGCGTAGCCTTAATTAATTACCTATGATTATAAAAGGGATGTGTCACATCCACTCTAGTGGCAGTGCCGCCCTTTCTGCATAAAAGAAATGATGTGTAACTAGATAGTCCCCTGAGATTTTTAATAATATTTTTGAAGATGGTGATGTTGGCATAATAAAAGCTATCCCTTTTCATCCTGCATAGTTATTTTCTGTCCATTACCTAACTAGTAATTAGAAGATACATTTGCTACAGGTGATAGGACAAAATAACAGTCATTTAGTGACTTTAGAACCCATCCCAATCCAAAAAAAATGTTTGTAACAGAAACACAGTGAGAGAGAACAAGAGGGGGGGGGGGGGGTCCAGTCGAGGAATGTTTGGGTATAGAATAAATGTGTTTCCTGAGTTCTACACATCTGAATATTTTCTCTATTATCAACTTGGTTGCCCATGCTGAATACATTTGGATTTTACTTACGAGATGTAAAATTATATTATACAATATTATATACTAGTTTTAAAACCCGTGTACACGGGCCAGCAGTGGAGGCACTGCAGTCATGCACAGTACTGACTGCCCGCGCCGTGGCTGATACAGAGCAGGGCACTCCGAATTCAGACAATAGTCCTCTCTGCGCATCTTCCTCTACTACGCATGACTGCAGCTTGCAGCCGTCTCTACTACTCATGACAGCTTCTGACAAACATACATCAGCGAATTTTTATATAGGATATGACACAATGGCACACACTAAATGTATCACAAAATAATTACAGTACAGTGCACGTCCCATAAGTATTAATATCGGTATACTCAGCCTGGGGTGTCCCAGGTGGTAAGTAGAGACAGCACTTTGTTGGTTTTATTAAAAATGTATTTCTCCTTAGTCTTTTCTAGTTGAGCCAAACGTTTTCGGCCCTTCAAGGGATAGTAAAGTCTATTGATAATAAAAGCTAATATTGTAGCTATTAAAATAATAAACTAAACAATGTAAATCCTATCTCTCAAGCCTTTATGGTTTGAGAGATATAGGAAAATACATTTCCCCCTCCCTCCCCCTTCTGTGACATGAGCTGTAAAGCCGGTTGTAGGATATCCTGGTATCAGGAGCAGATGGAGGCTCTTCAGCAGAGCCAAAATAGCATGATTGTGAAATAAATACTTAATTGGAACGGTCTACAAAGTGTGTCTGGTTTGCAGGCACCCTTTGTAGACCGTTCCAATGAAGTATTTGTTTCATGGTCACGCAATTTCAGCTCTGCTGGAGAGCCTCCATCTGGTTGCACGACCATAATCTCGGGCTGACAGCTTTACAGCTCATGACACAGAAGGGGAAGGGAGGGGAAAACTTTATCTTCCTATATCTCTCAAACTACAATATTAGCTTTTATTATCAATAGGCTTTACTATCCCTTTCAAGGTTTACTATTGAAGTGTTGCATGTAAAGCTTCACGTCATAAAATGACACATGTGTTTTGCTGCGTCATTTGAAGTGTCGCATTTAAAGTTTTGCATCATAAAGTGACGTAGATTCTACATTTCGCGGCCCTCCGAATGGTGCAAAAACCCACCAAAACCAACCCAACCAAAAACCAACCCAAATCCAACCAAAAACCAACCAAAACCAACCCAAAACTCACCCAAAACCCACCAAATCCAACCCAAAACCCAACCAAAAACCAACACAAATCCAACCAAAAACCAACACAAATCTAACCAAAAACCCAGCAAAACCAACCCAAATCCAACCCAAAACCCAACCAAAAAAAAAAAAAAAAAATCCTACCCAAAACTAACCCAAAAACCAACCCAAATACAAACAAAAAACCACCAAAACCAACCCAACCAAAAACCAACCCAAATACAACCAAAAACTCACCCAAAACCCACCAAATCCGACCCAAAACCCAACCAAAAACCAACACAAATCCAACCAAAAACCCACCAAATCTAACCCAAAACCCACCAAATCTAACCCAAAACCCAGCAAAACCAACCCAAATCCAACCCAAAACCCAACCAAAAATCAATAATGACACAATATGGGTGCAATATTGATGCATTATGGGTACAATAGGGGTGCATTAGGGAAGCAATATGGGTGCATTAAGGACACAGTATGGGTGAAATATGGGTGAGAGATGTGAGAGATGTAAGGCAAGAAAGACCTCCGTTCCCTCCCCCTTCTCAAATGTCCACTGTATAGCAGACATCATGAGATCCTGCTTCCAGCACCAGATGGCGTATCTGCAGGAGCGCTGTCATCTAGATATCTCCGTATTATTGCTTCATCGGTATGGTCTAAAACGTGTGCCTGGCTTGCAAGCGCATGTTGTAGACCATTCCGATTAAGTAATTATATGGAGATATCTAGATGACAGCGCTCCTGCAGAACCGCTGAAAGTCGGCTGACCAGATTCTGCCTCTGACAGCTTTACAGCTCGTCAGGCATAAGGGGGAGGGAGCTGAGGTCTGTCTTGCCTTACATCTCTCAAACCATAAAGGTTTGAGAGATGGGAATAAGGGAGTTCAGTATGTTTGCAAGATTGCTCTATTTTGGCTTCACGTTGTTCGGGGGGGTTACTATCCCTTTAAGGATGCAATATGGGTGCCACCCAAATCCAATTCAAAACTAACCCAAATCCAACCCAAAACCCACCAAATCCAACCCAAAACCCAACCAAAAAACAACCCAAATCCAACCAAAAACCCACCAAAACCGACCCAAATCCAACCCACCACCAAATCCAACCCACAACACACCCAAACCAACACAAAACCCAACCAAAAACCAACCCAAATACAACCAAAAACCCACCAAAACCAACCCAACCAAAAACCAACCCAAAAACCAACCCAAATACAACCAAAAATCCACCAAAACCAACCCAAAGTCCACACAAATCCCACCAAACCCAACCCAAAACCCAACCAAAAAACAACCCAAATCCAACCCAAAACCCACCAAATCCAACCCAAAACCAAGCAAAACCAACCCAAATCCAACCCAAAACCCAACCAAAAACCAACCCAAATCCAACCAAAACCCCACCAAATCCAACCCAAAACCCACCAAAACCAACACAAAACCCAACCAAAAACCAACCCAAATACAACCAAAAACCCACCAAATCCAACCCAAAACCCAACCAAAACCAACCCAAAACCCAACCCAAATCCAACCAAAACCCCACCAAATCCAACCCAAAACCCACCAAAACCAACACAAAACCCAACCAAAAACCAACCCAAATCCAACCAAAAACCCACCAAATCCAACCCAAAACCCAACCAAATCCAACCCAAAACCCAACCAAAAACCAACTCAAATCCAACCAAAAATCCATCCAACCCAAATCCATCCCAAAACCCACCAAAACCAACCCAAAACCCAATAAAAAAACAACTCAAATCCAAACAAAAACCCACCAAATCCAACCCAAAACCAACTCAAATCCAACCCAAAACCCACCAAATCCAACCCAAAACCCACCAAAACCAAACAATATTGCACCAATATTGCACCCAATTTGCGTCATTATTGCACCCATATTGCACTAATATCGCACCTATATTACACCAATATTGCACCCATATTGCGTCCTTAATGCACCCCTATTGCACCCATATTGCGTCAATATTGCACCCATATTGCATTAATACTGCACCCATATTGCGTCATTATTGCACCCATATTGCGTCAACATTGCACCCAATTTGCATCATTATTGCACCCATGTTGAACCCATATTGCACCCATATTGCACCAATATTGCACCCAATTTGCACCAATATTGCACCCATATTGAATCCATATTGCACTCATATTGTGTCAATATTGCACCAATACTGCACCCAATTTGCATCAATATGGCACCCATATTGCGTCAACATTGCACCCAATTTGCATCATTATTGCACCCATATTGAACCCATATTGCACCCATAGTGCACCAATATTGCACCCAATTTGCGTCATTATTGCACCCATATTGAAACCAAATTTCACTAATATTGAACCCATATTGCACCAATATTGCACCCAATTTGCACCAATACTGCACACAATTTGCGTCATTATTGCACCCATTTTGCACCCATAATGCGTCAGTATTGCACGCAATTTGTGTCATTATTGCACCCATATTGCATACTTAATGCACCAATATTACACCCATATTGCCTCCTTATTGCACCCCTATTGCACCTATAATGCGTCAATACTGCACCCATATTGCATCACCATTGCACCCAATTTGCGTCATTATTGCACCAATATTGCACCCAGTTTGCGTCATTATTGAACCCATACTGCATCCATATTGCACCAATATTGCACACAATTTGCACCAATATAGCACCCAATTTGCATCATTATTGCAACCATATTGCATCCATATTGCACTAATATTGCATCAATATTGCACCCAATTTGCACCCATATTGCACCAATATTGAACCCATATTGCACCCAATTTGCACCAATATTGCACCCAATTTGCATCATTATTGCACCCATATTGCATCAATATTGCACCCAATTTGTGTCATTATTGCACCCATATTGCACCAATATTGCACCTAATTTGCATCCATATTGCACCCATATTGCATCCATATTTCATCCAATTTGCGTCATTATTGCACCCATATTGCGCCAATATTGAACCCATATTGCACCCATATTGCGTCAATGCACCCCTATTGCACCCATAATGCTTCAGTATTGCACCAATATTGCTTCATTATTGCACCCATATTGCGACACGTTAAGGCACAAAATGGTGAATGCGCCATTCGGAGTGACGCGAAATGTAGAATGTGTGCCACTTTATGATGAAAAACTTTAAATGCGACACTTCAAATGACGCAAAAAAAAACACATGCATCATTTTATGACGAGAAACTTTACATGCAACACTTCAAATGGATACCCCCTTTCAAGGGGACCTTCGTTAGGGCAAATGAGCATCACAACATTAAAAACACTAAAGTTTATATACTTTAAAATACACAATACACAGGTTCACCTGTGGATTGGCATCCTTGTTCAATTCATTGTGTGTGGTGACATCATCAGCATGTGCAACCTGTTACTAAGTAACAGGGAACGCTATCCTCATAGCACTGCGGACTGAAAGCAGACGCTGGTATAGAGAACATTGCAACTATGTTGTCATTGTAATTAAACAAAGAAATCTACCCTTTTCACTATTACAGTGTATATTATATATTAGAGCAGTGTTTCTCAAACTATTTTGGTCAAGACACCCCTAACATGCAGTCTTGAAGATTCAGGGCACACCTTACATTTTATCAAGCAAGTATTGAAGGATAGAGATGTATAAATATACAGTTCTGTTTAGGTGCCACAATCAGAATAATGGAAAGAAACATATTGTGAAGACAATTTTCTATAAATATACAACTTCAGTTCAGTATTCACATTTTATCAAAATCTTTATAAAAAAGATGGGGCACCCAAAGTAGATGTCTGTGGCACACCAAAGTGCCACAGCACCCTGGTTGAGAATCACTGCATTAGAGAATACTACAGATGAAAAGTAGCTATGTGAACTGAAACTGCAAGCTGCATCAGACACATACTAAGCATCAAATCTATAAATATGATATATAGAATATATAAAATATAAACATCCGTCATGTAGTGCAAGCATCCATATAACACTAATCTTATTTATTATCCTAGACTAAACATGTTCATAAATGTTTAGATATAAAATCTTTCCGTAGATAAAAGACATTCAGGATGTATGTGCCCTTTAAATATTAAAGCTGCAGGCTGGATTTTTTAAAATTTGTAGTTCAGTTGCCAACTTCACCAGTCACAGTTCTTTTTCCGGCTTCACATACAACTTACACTTTGAGCATATGTGCCCTACAGGGGTAAAAGGCTCATCAGATTTCAAACGCCAATTACTTTCAATAATTGAGAAAGACACTTTGTTTGTGGCCCTTGATGTAACAAGCTTATATACCAACATCCCACACAACATTGTAAGCAGTAAAATCAGTGGTGATCGGAGATAATGCATATGGGAGTCCCCCACTGAATTACCTACTTTTGTTAATTGATGTTATGTTACACAAAAACTGCTTTAAAGGGATAGTAATGTCAGAAAAAAAGTATTAACTATATGGTAGATACAATTAAAAGTACTTGCACTTATTCGTATCTCTCAAACCATTATGGCAATTTGCCGCCCCAAGGCACGTTTATTTTGTGTCACTGTCAGCGGCCGGCCGGGCAACCTATTTTCTGTAGGTAGCAGTTATGCTGGGTCCCACGCTGTCTTCCCTTTCAGTGTGGAGACGATTGCGCCGCACTGCCTTCGCTTTTACTTCCGGGTGCACTGAGGTGATGTCACTTCAGTGCACCTGGAAGTACCTGTGGAGACAGTGCGGAGCCGTCGGTTCCACACAGAGTGGGACCCAGCATAACTGCTACCTACGGAAAGTAGAATAAAGGTACAAGACAGGGACTGGGACACAGAATTCTCTAGCTCTTTAGCCCTTTGAATTCCAGAGAAGTATCCAGTGCATTGCAATGCTTTGGATACCTCTGTGGCACTTAAAAGGTTAATATGGGAAGAGAACACAGAAAATTGGGTACAGATATACTGAGCTGCTTAGTATATCACACCACAAGTATATATATCCAGAATACCTTATGCTTGCCCAAGACACGACCAACAGACAAAATAAAATATATCCTTTATTAATTCAATTAAAATGTAAAGAGGGTCACCACTAAGTATTGGGCAAGATCAGCCCCAAACTAGAGCAGTCTTATAAGTGATAGCTATATGCTTTTATGTATGCAGTATACAGTATGTAATGAGACTGGTATAAGTGAGGACACCTAGGGATTGGGAAATCCTCTCATATATCTGCAACCCTAGCAAGATTACTACACAAAGTAACTAGTAGCCAGTCGTATGATATCTGTATCTTAATTATCACTGTACCGTTACTGATGTACATGGCACAATGTCAGCGTGGCGTCATATATACAGATATCCACTTTAGGGAACAGGCTCTTGAACTAAAGTAACCTATTCACTCATAGTGCACTTGAGAGCTGGCTACAGACCATTTGTTACCAATTTGTTTGTAATTCCTTTGGTAGGCATGGTTTGGGGGGGGGCAGCATTTCATCCTTTTACCCAGGCAGCACAATGTCTTAGGCCAGCACTGGTGTATATCAGTGTAAGGGGTGTACCAACTGTGGTAATATAGTCACTGGTAAATACTACAAGCATCTAAAGACTGAAAAACAGATCCAGATAAGACACTTTCTAAACTGTGAAAGTCGCTATGTGGTATACATGATCAAGTGTCCATGCGACTTAATATATATTGGTAAAACAACAATGATAAAAGAAAGAGTGAACAATCACAAATCTGCAATAAAAGTAGCAAGGCATTTTGAAATGATGCAACATAAACTTTCTGAATTTCAATTCATGCCTATATTGTCTATCTCTAAACCAACAAGAGGTAGAGATCGCAATTGTACACTATTACAGGAAGAGGTTTGATTGATTTTTTTTAATTTGATACCATTACACCAAACGAACTGAACCATGGTCTGTTCTATTCATGTTTTTTATAAAGAACTTTAAACCATATTGGCTATCTGCTGTATATGCATATATGCCTCAAGGTGGAATTTATTGGCATGTCAGAGACTTTGTCCTGGGGGACCATACAGGGTTAATTCTAATTGTAAGAATTAGCTGAAATTCTGTTTAAAATGTGTTCAAATTACATCATATGTGAACAATGAGCCATTAGTCCATGGTAGGGAGGAAAAGAATAACAATGTCAGTTTAATGGCAGATGGATAGTCAGTTGGAGCCAAGATGGCTGAGAGAGACGGACTCCCTTATGTGTAAGACATAGCAAAATGACATGTTTATGAGGTTTTTGATAACCCTTTTGACCTTTCTCAGTCTTGACGAAAGCCACATGATCTGACATAAAACTGATTATAGGTAAAATTCTTAAGTACAGTAAGAGCCCCACCTAGAGTCTTGAGAGCATTATGACTGGGATTAGACACATTCCGTGAATAATTAGGGATATATTAATATCCAATCAGGGCAGACCGGTGATGTCACGGTATAATGAGATGGCTCTTTGTCCAATTATTGGAAAAAGGTGGGGATAACTGATACGGCAAAAATTGCAAATATAATCCCCAATTACTCTTAGTTAAGGGTCTTGGACTAAACTTAACTGGCTGAAACAGAAGGGCTCTTTGTGACTTCCTGAATAAGAACTCCTGGTGATTCCTGACAAAAGAAGGCTTTGCTGAGAAGTCCTAATCCTGCCTCTTACAGAGAAATACAAAGAAACTTTGATTGGTAACTATATCATTTATTCATTTAGATTCATTTAATCCAGAATTTCACAATTTTTCTTCTGTTTGAAGAAATATAGTTTTATAGTTGTCTTAAGTGGACTGGCCAACCATTTGGGATAATTTATAATAAGCTAGATTTAGCTATTAAATTCTGGAAATAATAGAATCTATATATAATTATTGGGAAATGTTATAAATTGCCAATCAGTGTAATACAATATATAGCGTGGGATATTTATATTAGCTAATATTAATCTTGGTATTCCTAGAGTAATATTTTGTGGTTCTGGGAAGATTATAATAGTTAATATTTGATACAGGATATTCTTTGAATCCAGTTATTAACCCTTTAACCACTATTTGTTTGCTGTTAGTGGTGTTTTCTTTGGAATTCTCTGTATATGTGCTAGGCTTATATTTTGTAATTTGAAAGTATTATCTCAATAGACAAAATAACTTCTGGGTGTGGCATCTGTTTAAACGTGTGGATTAACCCTTGGAGTGCCTATAGGTTTTATATATAGGTTGCTGTAGTCAAAATTATGATAAATGTTGCATGAAGTAATTCTAAGTAGATTATTTGTGTGATTTGGTTTGACTATATTAATTGCAATTTATATATTTTATTCAGAGGTATTCAATATTGAATTCAGTAGATAATTAAATTATAGTGATTTAAATCTGAGATTTTATTCTAGTCATTCCCTAAATTTGATTATTATTGATATATGATACAAGGAATTGTTAGAGGAATTATTTAATTCATCTCACAATACCCCTTACATCATAATTGGCATAGTCTATACAGTTTCTGGGGCAGAGGTATTAAGAGACCCTGCAACCAACTGTATTATATTAATTGTAACAATCAATTAACCTATTCTATGCTGCTGAATGCAATTATTGTTATTATAACTCTGAATATACCTATAGGTAGTTAACCCTTGCACCGCTGGTAATCTTTATGGTAAATAGTGTGGTTTGATTTTCTGTATACCTATTATAATTGCTAGTCACTTATACATTTCATTGTTGCTAATATATATATATACATTGTATATTGTATTTTAATAAAAGATATATTTTTGCACAAATATGAAGGATTGATTCTTGTAATCAATTCGTTACTGTGAAGTAGCGTGTCAATACATATTAAAGATAAAGTTCTCGAATTATTTTATATTGTCATTTGTCTATTTAAGTGAAGAAATCCAGCCTGAGTGGTTCTCTGTTTAACCCTTTGGATACCTTCATATAAATAGCCCGACAGGCAGCACCCTCTAGGTTAAAGAGGGTATCGAGGTACCTATCCACCACCCCAGGAGTATACGTTTCTACTGGACCTGAGTAGGATCATCCTTGGATTAAGCAGCCAGGTATTTAATATGACCACTCCTTGTGGAAACCATATGAATAGGCTCTAAAAACTAGGGAAAAGGATGAAGCTGGATACTAAAGAATGTCTGTTATAGCTGAATTTGGTGATTGAACTACGATGTTAACCAAACCTGTGGATTTAATTCCTGAAGGGCACCTATATTTGGTGTGTCCATTGTAAATGAAGCCAGAAAAAAAGACTGTGACTGGTGAAGTTGACGATTGAACTACAGCTTTTAAAAAATCGAGCATGCAGCTTTAATATTTAAAGGGCACATGTCCTTTATCTACAGAAAGACTTTATATCGAAACCATATATGAACATGTCTAGTCTAGGATGTAATAAATAAGATTAGTATTATATGGATGCTTGCACTATATCATATTTATAGATCTGAAGCTTAGTATTTGTCTGATGCAGCTTGCAGTTTCACTTCTCATAGTTTTATGCTTCTTTTCATCTGTAGTGTTCTCTAATGTATAATATACACTGTAATAGTGAAAAGGGTAGATTGATTTGTTTAATTACAATGACAACATAGTTGCAATGTTCTCTATACCAGTGGCTGCTTTCAGTAAAAGGTAATGCATGCTGATGATGTCACCACAAACGACTCATTGAACGAGGACGCCAATTCACAGAACCTATTAGTGAACAGCAGCATCATCTGATTGGGTGAGTCTTGTGTTTTTAAAGTATATAAACTGTAGTGTTTTTAATGTTGTGATGCTCATTTGCACTGACGAAGGTTCCCTTCAAGAACCAAAAACCCTTGGCTCAACTTGAAATGAGTATGGAGAAATAAATGTGTTACATTGTTACTTTTGAATGTAACCAATGAAGTGCTGTCTCAGCTTACCACCCAGGACATCCCAGGTTGAGTATACAGATATATATGTGTGTGTGTCTGGTTGGAAATCAGTAATCAGTGTCACGATGCTGCGCTTCCTTCCTGGCTTCTACTTTTATGCTGCATCGGGCTTTGCGCCCTCTTTCAGGCCAGCCACTGCAACTCTATGGTTGTTCCTTCTGCCGGCATCCACGCCTCGATCTGATGCTCATTTCCTGTTTGGGACTTCATAAGGCTGGATCTTGCTAGTGTTAGATGCATTGTTATAGCCAAGGCTCAAAATTTCCACTTGCCACTAGCCAATGGTGAGTGAAAATTTAGCCCTGACGAGTAGAAATTCAGCCCTGGTGGGTATGTTTTGGCTTGCAGTGGTGAGTAACTTTTCAGGTCTGGCTAGTAAAATTATAAGCCCTTTTAGAGCGTCTCTTGCTTCAAGGTTTCTGCCGGTTTTCTTGCATCTTGTATCTAGTCTTGGACCACCTGACTTCTCCCTTGCTTGCTGTTTTGTGCTTCGCTTATTCTGCTGTGTAGGACCCTGTACCATCTGACTTCTCTCTTGTCTGAAGATTTGTTTGCTTTGCTGACACTGCTGTGTATGACCTCAGACCGTCTGACTACTCACTAGCCTGCTGATTTGTGTAACTTTAGCCTGCTGTTATGATCCGGATCTTCTGATTATCCTCCATCTTGCCATTTTTATTTTGTAGTTCTCCTTGCTGTGATAGTCTTTAGCCAGCCTCTCTGTTTGTGAGCAGCTTAGTACTTCTGCCAGTTGTTCCAGACTTCTGCTCTGGTGTTTCATCTCTGCGAGGTACGTCCTGTTCCTAGGATCCCGAGTGAGTACCTTTTTGTATCCTGTTGGAGCGCTAGTTTTTCTACCTGTGGATTACTTAGTATAGTTTGTCTTGGTAGGGGTTATACTGGGTCACCCTTCAGCTCCTCTGTTGGGGGCCACATCTTCTGGCTTCGCAGCCAGCACCTATACAGTAGGTGGCTTAGCCGCAGCACAACCCTTACCTTGGCAACCCTCGCTCACAAGCACCGCACCCAAGCTTCCCCCTAGCATCTTGCTCAGTGATCCCTTGTTGGAGGGGTCTTCTTTTTCGCTCACCTTGGTACTCTGGTCCTTCTTCAATAGCTCCTTACCTATTTGACATTATAACAACTCCACATTAGGTCTTGGTCATGGACCCTAAAGATGTGTCATCAGCCTTGTTGCAACAGAGCGGACAGATCGTCCATTTGGACCAGAAACTGGACTCCATTTCCAGTCTACTGCAACAATTGCAGCAGAGACTGGAAGGTGCTAGACCTGTGGTTCTGTCACGGTTTTCAAGACACTCAGACCAGTGGGTAAAAATAAAATGCAATTTATTTAAGAACAAAAATAATGACAGATATCGCCCCCTAAGGGAAGCACTGTGAAACAGCGGAATAGCAGTAGTATGCACAGTATACAATAATATAGAAATGAACAGGCATTGAGTAGTGGTATACAAATGGTTAATAGAATAATCAGTCCGTCTCAGTTGTGTAGTTTGGCAAGCCCAAGGTGTTAAAGGTGGAGAATACTCAACACCCACAGTCTGGAAAACTGAAGAAAAATGTCCAGCAAAGAGAAACCTGCCTCCCACCTGCTGTACGGCAATGGTAGCCCCCACGGGCGTATGAACAGAGCGAGTAGACTGCCAGAGCTTTGAGCGAATAGCCCCCATGGGCGTAACGGAGATGACTGAGTTACCGGAGCTGAAACCACTAGCCCCCACGGGCGTCGTGGATTGAAACTGGATTGCAAGAGCTTGGACCAATAGCCCTACGGCCTATGGAGATGACTTGTTACCAGAGCTTGAGCTTATAACCCAAACGTGCGTGATGGATTTGCAAGAGCTTGGATCAATAGCCCTACGGGCGTAACCACAGAGACGTGCACAGAAATAGCCAGAGCCGTGCTCCACCTGGCTCGGTAATGAGCTACACCGGACTTCAAGGAGAGAACTGGCTCAGCACAAGGCAACTCTCTGTATGGGCTGCACGTCCTCACTGGAACACAGCTCTGCACGGGTTAATGGCAAATAGTTGTAACACAGCTCTGCACTGGAGACAGCACGATAGTAGGAACACAGCACTGTACGGGTTAACAGCTCAGAAGTAGGAACACAACTCTGCACGGACTGACAGCTCAGTAGTTAGGACACAGCTCTGCACGGGTTAACAGCTCGGTAGAGAAACACAGCTCAGCAGTGATCAGCTCAGTGTCAGGAATCAGCAAAGCACGGAGCTGTAATGAACAGTAAGAGCACAGTCACTATGTCGCCGTGGCGACAAGGCAGGATAGGAACGGAGGCCGGCCGCAGAGACCGGAACAGGAATGTCAGCAAGCCAAGTTGAATCACGGAGCAGGTCCTCAGGCAAGCCAGATCAGGAAAACGAGCAGGAACATCAGCCAGGCCGGGTCGAATCACGGAGCAGTTTCTCAGACAAGCCAGATCAGGAAAGCGAGCAGGAACGTCAGCCAGGCCGGGTCAGATCACGGGGCAGGTACACAGGATCGTAGTCAGGGATAGCCAAGTCGGTAACCGGAGATCAGGAACACAGCACAGCAAAACTGGCTCAGGAACACCAGGAAAGGGCAAATGACAGGTGCCACTAGCCCAGAATAAAAAGGTCACCAGGGGCGGGCCAAACAGGCTCAACCAATCGGAGCGCAGCACAAGTGAGAGTGACAGCATGAGATAGGTTCCTAGTGCACCGCCTGTTTCCACTTCGCCTGTTGTCCCTTCGGTGGCTGTATCTGCATGCTTACCTCTGCCTCCCAATTACGACAGTAACCCTAAAGAACTTAGAGGTTACCTTAACCAGTGTTTCCTTCATTTTTGCTGCCAACCTGAGGTTTATGCCTCTCATCAGGCGAGGATCGCGTTCCTCGTGTCAGTTCTTCAGGGGAAGGCATTGGCCTGGGTCTCCCCCCTGCTGGACTGCCAGTCTGTGGTTCTTGATGATTTTGAGACCTTCCTCTCAGCATTCCGTTTGGTATTTGACGTTACAGGGAGACAGGAACAAGCTGAGGCGACTCTGTTGAATCTCCAGCAGGGTCAGCGCTCTCTGTGTGAGTATGTGGTGCAGTTCCGCACTCTTGCCTATGACAAGGATTGGGGTGATAATGCGTTGAAGGCCGCTTTTCGTAACGGACTTAATGAGAGGTTGAAGGATGAGTTAACAACCCGTCCCATACTGCTGTCTTTGGAGTATCTTATTGCGCTTTGTTCCACTCTGGAAAATCGAGTTCAAGAAAGGCGGTTGGAAAAGAGCCGTGATAGGGGTCGCCATCCTCCTCCTTGTTCTCATGTCCGATTGGATCCTAAGTTCCAGTCACCTGTCTCTACCAATGCTACCAAGAGCCTATGGAGATTGGTAGGATTTATCATCTCCCTGAGGAGAAGAAGACCAGGAGGCAATCCTTGGGTCTTTGTCTTTATTGCAGCGCTCCTGGTCATCTGGCCTGGCTTTGTCCCAATAAGGTGGGAAACACCAGGACTTTGGATAGTAGGGGATCCCTCCTAAGTCGGCCCATTGTCCCTTTATCTTCTGACCAACGCCTAACCATCTCAGTCACCCTCACCTGGTCTTCATCCTTTGTACTTATACAGGCCTTTATCTACTCAGGGGCAGCTGGCATTTTTCTTGATGGCGGGGTCGCTCAAAAACACGGAGTGCTGTTAACGACTTGCAGCCTTCCTGTTCAGGTGGTTGCTATTGACGGTACACCCCTGAGTTCTGGGTGTATCACCAAAACCACTAGATCTCTTTGCCTTCAGACAGCCTCTGGTCATGCTGGTATGGTGGCGTGTGACATAATCTTTGCTCCCCAAATGCCTCTGATCTTTGAGTATCCTTGGTTATGTTGCGTGAACCCCATCACTGACCGGAGAAAAGGGGTGCTTGTATCACCTTCCCCTCTGTTGGATTCTCCCACAGTTGTGGAAGTGGCTGCCATCACTGATTGTTCTCCTTATGCTGTCCCCAATCCTTACATGTCCTACGCTGATGTCTTTTGTAAAAAGAGGGCAGAGGTTCTATCGATTTACAGCCAGGATCTGCCCCTCCTCGCGGTCAGACTTATCCTCTGTCCATTCCTGAAACCAAGTGTTTGGAGGAGTACATCAAGGAGAGCCTCACTCGTGGTTTTATCCATCCCTCCATGTCTCCGTCTGGTGTGGGTTTCTTTTTTGTGTCTAAGAAAGACGGCTCTCACAGACCCTGTATTGATTACAGAGGTGTAAATGCTATCACCTGTCGCAACTGTTACCCACTTCCCCTCATCTCAGAACTCCTCGACTGTCTGTACACCATTTTCACTAAGCTAGACCTCAGAGGGGCCTACAACCTGGTTCGGATGCATGAGGGCGAGGAGTGGAAGACAGCCTTTAACACCAGATATGGGCATTACGAGTATCTTGTGATGCTCTTTGGGCTGTGTAATGCTCCTGCGGTCTTTCAGGCATTCATGAGCGACATATTCAGGGATCTTCTCCTCACTTCGGTTGTAGACTACTTAGACTATATACTCATCTTTTCCAAATCTCGTACCGAATACCGCAAACACATTGGCGAGGTCTTGGACAGACTTTGTGCCCACCGTCTGTATGCTAGAAAACTAGAAAAATGTACGTTTGACCAGACCTCCTTACCCTTTCTAGGATACACCATTTCTTCTTCTGGTCTTTTTATGGACCCAGCCAAGGTGGAGGCTGTTGCGGAGTGGCCTTTGCCAACCTCACTCAAAGCGGTACAGAGGTTTGTTGGTTTTTCTAACTACTATCGGAAGTTCATCAGAAGGTTTTTCCATGTTATTGCTCTATTGTGACACTTACCAAGAAGGGGGCTAATCCTGTTTGTTGGCCCTGTGCTGCAGTCACAGCATTTTCTTCCCTTAAAGGGATAGTAATACTTCGTTTTAACTTTATTTTATTTTGTAGGCATTAAAAAACCATGAAGAATGATATAAGTCTTATCTCTCAAACCTTTATGGTTTAAGAGATATTCACAAACAAAGTATCCCCCGCCTGTTCAACCAGATCAGAAGGGAGGTGCCCAGGTAGACTGCAGAGAGGGACAATCTTCAATTAAGATAAGGGAAAAAGCTGAAAAGCTTGTCAAGGGGGGAAGGGCTTTCATTGTTTTCATACAAAGAAAATTGTCCCCTTCTGTTATCTGTCTGGTCATACATCCACATTCACATCTGAGAAGAGATGGCTTACACTAGGTAAAAGGGGCAGGGAGGGGAAACTTTGCTTGTGAATATCTCATAAACCATAAAGGTTTGAGGGATAAGACTTATATCATTCTACATGTTTTTTTAATGCCTACAAAATAAAATAAAGTTAAAACGAAGTATTACTATCCCTTTAAGGCTGATTTCTCCTCTGCTCAGGTTCTTCGTTACCCGGATCCTGTTCTTCCATTCATTCTAGAGGTTGACACCTCTGAGACTGCCGCTGCAGCCATCCTGTTCCTAGGATCCCGAGTGAGTACCTTTTTGTATCCTGTTGGAGTGCTAGTTTTTCTCCCTGTGGATTACTTAGTATAGTTTGTCTTGGTAGGGGTTATCCTGTGTCACCCTTCAGCTCCTCTGTTGGGGGCCACATCATCTGGCTTCGCAGCCAGCACCTATAGGTGGCTTAGCCGCAGCACAACCCCTACCTTGGCAATCCTCGCTCACAAGCACTGCACCCAAGCTTCGCCCCTAGCATCTTGCTCAGTGATCCCTTGTTGGAGGGGTCTTCTGTTTCGCTCACCTTGGTACTCTGGTCTTCCTTCATTAGCTCCTTACCTATTTGACAATCAGTTGAGGAGCAGGCAGAGGACTTAGCTCCTGCCTCTTCAACCAACCACCACTGTCGCTGTTTAAATTAAAAAAAAGGATCCTACTTGCTTAGGAGGAGGCAGGGGTGTCATCCAGCTGTATGCAGTCAGTGGTGGGCATTAGGATCCTTCCTGATATTCAGGTGTGGGGATTATTTGCCTATTCTGTACTTGATGGCTTGCACAAGATCAACTACACTTTGACCAAAGAGAAGTACCACTCTATTCTGCAAAGGCATGCCATACTTTCTGGATTAAAGTTGTGTAGAAGTAGATTCCTTTTCAAGAAGGACAATGAGCCTAAATACACATCAAAGCTATGCCAGGACTATATGAAGCCCAAGGAAGAGCAATGAGTGCTAATTGGTATGGCTTTCCCACCGCAATCACCGGACCTCAACCCCACTGAACATTTTTGGGAACATTTGAAAAAAGGGAAAAGACTGAACACACTGTGACATCTCTAGACACTCTCTGGGATACTCTAAAGGAGAGCTGGATTTATATGGATGGTAAAACTCTGCACAAAGTTGTAGAATCAATGCCAGACAGAGTTAAAGAGTTTGTTGGTGGTCATACCAAATATTGAGCATTTTTGAATTTCAGTATGTACTAATAAACATTTTTTTTTCTTTTATTAGTAAAAATGACATAGTGTTGTATGACGAATACCGTACATATTTTCAAACAAATATTTTTTCAGAAATGCTGAAATAAAAGCAGATTGTGGTATATATATATAGTTATAAATGTAATTTAGGTTAGCTGGGTTATTCCAGTGGTGTAGATGACAAACGAATATCTCAGTATGTAATAATACCTTTTATATTGGACTAACAACCAATTTTATGGACAAGCTTTCAAGAGCAACACGTTCTTAATCAAGTCAGAAGCATGCTTCTGACTTGATAAAGAGAGTGTTGCTCTCAAAACCGTGTCCCTACAATAGAATGTTAATCCAATAAAAGGTAATATATATATTATATAGAGGTATTACAAGATATTCATTTTGTTTTTATTTTACGTATATATCTATATATATATATATATATATATATATATATATATATATATATATATAGATATAAACACACACAAATATACACTTAACATTTAATCTAAGAGTATGTATTCACATTCAGAGGAATTAGTACAAGAACTAAATAACATCAATTGTGGCATTGCTGGCTTATGTGAGACTCATAAAAAAGATGAAGATTTACTCAAATTAGAAGATGAACATTGGCTATACTCTAAGGGAACCAATGATGAACATTGAGGAGTAATTGGATGCTTGAGCAACAAAAGACTGACAGACTATTTTGTAAAAGTAGAAAGTATTTCTGAAAGAATTATTTCCTGGGCTATCAAATTAACAGTTGCTATGTTCTACAGATCATTCAAGTTTATGCCCATACAAGTAGCCACAGTGATGATAAATTTGTAAAACTGTATGATAATTTATTACACCTCTACAAGCAGGACTATTACCACTACAAATTTATAATGTAATATTTCAATGTGAAAACTGGTTATATTCAAAATGTTAAAAACGTTGATAAGACCACATGGAACTATAAACAGAAATGATAGAGGCAACCAACTGATTGAATTGCAGAAGAACAAAATGTGTACAGTATGAATTCACTCTACAGGAAAAAGGCCTAGAGAAAATGGACATGGAGAAGCCCTAAAAGTAATACAAGTGAAATTGACTTCATACTTGGAAATAATAAAATGATACTTACTGACTCCTCAGTCTTAAATTGCTTTAACTTTGAATGTTAACATTGTCTAGTGAGAGCAAAATCTAAATTGACTGCAAGAAAGTGAACAAATGTAAAGATCGACACTATCTAGCTATTAAAAAAACATACACATTTTCTCATAGTTTCTTTGTACTGCAAGATGTTCCAGACACAGGCATTTCAACCCATAATGAAAAAGTTATTGAAACTATCATAGACACTGCCTACACCCTTGTACCTACTGTGAAAAAAGAAAAAACAACCAGAATATCAAAAGAAACAGTTGCCATGGTGGAAAAGTGAAGAGAAATGAATAGTCTAAACAGGGTAGAATATGTAGAAATGTGAAAGACCATACATAAGGTCATTAAAAAGAAACATGCAAGATGAATGTTGATCTCATCAAAAGGACACTGAAAGAAAATCAATGTCTGAAGGCAAAACGAAAACAACAAATACTAAAACAAGTGGAAGGATCTTAGTCAAATATTTATAAGGATGAATGAAAACAAACGAATGCAGTGTCCGACACTGAAGCTATGCCAGAAGTTTTGGTAGAACTAGTAAAAGCTCTAATAAAATCAACTAAAAATGGCAAAGCAACTGGAACTGATAAACTCACTACTGAAATGTTGAAACCAGGAGGTTAACCCTTATTCAAAGCACTAGATAAACTAGTTTCAAAATACCTGCTACTTGCCTGAAACACTGAAAAATGCAAAAGTCATCCTACTGCACAAAAAAGGTGATAAGGCGGGTCTAAAAAAGTACAGACTAATAAGCCTATTGCTAGTCATCTACAAGGTTTTCACAAAGGTAATATCAAGAAGAAAGGACACAATTCTAAATGTGGCACAACCTAAAGAACAAACAGGTTTCAGGAGCAGTTTCAGTACAATGGATCATATCCAGCAAGTGCAACAAGTTATAGAGTGGCATAATGAATATAATTTTCTATTATGCATAGTGTTCATTGACTATAAAAAGGCATTTGACTCAATGAAAAAGCAATCATTAATCAATGTTCTGATCATCCAAGGAATAGATCAAGCTTACATCAATAGCTTCCAATCAATATATGAAAATGCAACTGCATCAATACAGTCAACAATGATAGTGTTCAGAGCAACATAGAAAAAGACATCTGACAAGGAAACACAATTTCCCCAAAATAATTTCTGGCTGTTTAGAAGAAATATTTGCCAGTAGTCCTGAAGAACTGCAAGAAAGTATTGAAGGACTCAACAGGAAAGGTTTAAAGTATGTTTATCTTGGACAAAAAATTTCAACAGATGGAAACAAAATTATGGAAATTGAGAGACGAATAAAATTGGGATGGCAAACATTTGGAAAACTTAGTATTATGACCTTTAAGACAAATTTGCCACTCTGCCTCAAGTGAAAAGTAAATGACCAATTAAACTGAAACTTTGTAGTCAAGAACCTTTGCCACCACCCAACAAATATAAAAAATATGGTACAAATTCAAATGACTGAAAAAAAATTATATTACTGAATTTATAATTTCTCAATTATAACCATTCACTCCATCAACAAAATCTAATTAGGCTGCAGTCAAAACAACCAAATTGATATACACCAAATTTTATACAGAGATACATGTCATGCAAGAATATTTTGCTTCAGAATTAACCCTTTGAGTGCCAGAGGGTTACGGAATGCATTGCAAAGCAATTCGTTCCGTACCCCTCTGGCATGAAGCATGCTTGAGCAGGCAGAGGGCAAGCAAGACATATAGCTGATGTACTAGGATCTGTGCAAGCCAAAGATGGCTTTGTACATGTTCATGAATAATATCCTTTCAGTGTAAGAATGTACTGCACTTGTGCAAAGCTGTATCCTTAAAACTAAATACCCCAGGATCAGGGGCACCTTTTTAAATGCAGTAAATATAATTGCATAGTTCCACATAATATCCATTCCTGTGTGAAATTTTGTGCATATCAATTCAGTACTATTTGGCAGCATTAAAACTTATAACAGGAAGAACTAGTATATATTTCCCTGACCTTCACATTTTGTTCCTGACAAACAGATTTCTGCAGGATTCTCACTGAGATTGTGGTGGCTGTTATTTACTCCTATTTACAAATTTCAGTGTTTGCAAAGTAGCATTTAACATAGTAGTCCTAAATGAGCTACAAATGTCATTAAGTTTTAATAAACATTGCTCTCATAAAAATGAAAATTTTAAATGATAACTAATACCCCCTAACAACCACCTTACATACACTTCTCTTACCATGACAATGAAATCTTTATGGCCCCTATGAATTTTACCTTGCACTTTTGTCCAAGAGACAATATTCCCAAACAGTCCTGAATGTCATGACAATGTAGGCCGACATGACAGTTGCTAGTAAGACCAAGGATCTCAAACTCTACCCATAGTATATGGCGATATTAACCTTTTAACCCTTTGGGTTCCAGAGGGGTACAAAATGCATTGCAAAGCAATGCGTTGCATACTGCTCTGGCACTCAGAGGTTTAAGGACCAGAGGTGTGTGAAATGAATTGCTTCACAATGTAGTGCTCAGTTTCCTAGTTCTTAAAAGGTTAAGTAGGCAACTACTCCACCTCCATAACATAACATCAAATATTGACTGACTGAATATTAGACTTGTGCAAATTGATTCAGAGAACTTCAGTATTAGTTGAAAATGGGGTCGGGGGCGTGGCTAGCGACGCAGCAGGATGGACGCACACTAACTGAGCTCCTGGCCCGAATCACAATTTTGATGAGCTAAATGCCCAGATAGAGACTTTTTGCTCCTATACTGGCTGAGATTGGAGAGTAATGACTGGACGGAAGACAAAATCTGCAAAGATTACAGAATATTTGGCGGACGCTGCTGGGAAATCATCAGACTTACCTTCTCCCGCTACTTCTCCTACTAAAAGAAAGATGGCTGCGTCACCAAGAGAAGGGAAACCAGTGAGTGCTATTGTTAGCTTAACCAAGGCTGATTTTGATCGTTTACCCACTAGAGAAGATCTACAATGTTTTATAACTAGAGATGATCTTAAAACGCTGCCCTCCAGAACAGATCTGGAAGACATTGTTTGTAAACTGCGGGACTCACTTCGTTCAGATTTGAGGGACATTAGACAGGATCTACATCAGATTGAATATGCAGAAGAATTATTTTCCTCACAACATAATATGGAAACTCAACAACTTTCACATGTGACAGAGATCAGGAAACTAAGACTTCAACTCGATGATCTCGAGAATAGAGGTCGCAGAAATAATGTGCGCATCAGAGGCCTACCCGAGACTCATCAAGCTTCTGAACTATCGGGCATAGCCCAGAAAATCTTTGCATCACTGCTGCTCATTCCTCCGGATGAGATACGTATTGAACGCATTCATCGCATTTCCAGATCACGTCCCAAACCGGAGGAAAAGCCACGAGACGTTATTTGTAATCTGCTATCTTTTGCGCAAAAAGAGGCCTTAATGAGAAAGGCGAGATTATCCAAACAAATACACCATGATGGAACAGACATCCAACTATACTCGGATTTATCCTCACTTACTCTAGAACTTCGAAAAGCATATAAACCTCTTTTGGAACAACTGAAAGAGAAAAATATTGCATATCGATGGGGTTTTCCGTTCACTCTCATAGTATCATACAATGGGACAGTACACATGATCAAGTCTCCAAAAGATGTTACTGCTTTTTGTACCGTTCTACATATTCCGCAATTGGAGATTCAAGACCCGCTGGATATCGGGGTGCATTGTTCCATGGACTCAACTCCAGGACCTCGAGAATGGGTGAAACAACTCCCACTCAAACGCCGTAGAGATGGCGAGTCAGAAGAAGCACCTAGGCCGGGTTGACACCATCAAGACTTCTCTAGGCCTTTCATTAGTCTTTGATAGACTTGGTTGCTCTCAAATCTGAGTTATTAATAAGTGTCCATAGTTTCTTATGCAAAAAATGTTTTATTGTGCTTATAACTCATATTATGCTGCATTCATGCAGTAATTTATTGTTCGATTACTACTACGCTTACGAGCTTTGAAGTTAAAAATACTGTTGATTAGGTGAAATAGATCTGTGGCATGGACACGTGGTCTCGACCCCGCAACTGGGGTTGGCACCACGGGTTCTTGCACACGGATGGAAGTCTAGTTTAATGTAGCCGAGAATTTCGGCATTGATGCTCAAGATATTTTTTTTGGGGGGGTGTGGATGCACTTTCCCCCCTGGCTTGACCGGACAACAGACTATAGTTCTGCGGTTTTTCTAATTGTAAATGTTCTCCGGTGACCTAGGGGTGAGACTGTAGCCATGATACCCCCCCTCCCCAGAGTCAACGGGCCAGAGTTTAAGTGGTGTGCTACTGGTTTTGTGTGAGAGTCCTCTCCTCTTTTGTTTTACCATGATTGGAAAACTATATTTACTCATACTGTTGATACCAGGTATAATATTCACGACTCTTGGTGCACAGATGAGATGGATGGTGATTCTCCGTCTCATGTTTACCCTTCTGTCTCTTTTCTATAGCCCTTTTGTTTTCTCCACTCTTTCATTTCGATTCTCCCTTCTTTTTAGTACCTTTCTATCTTACTCCCATCGACTTTTCCCTATTATGGGGTGTCAATATGTTTTTATATGGATATGTGAATGTCATTACCATGTGTTACTTATTGCAAGGGATGCTAACCGACCTATTCTAGCGATCCTTAACTTTCATGGCAGGACTTGACATTACTGTTATGTCCCTAAATGTGAAAGGTCTCAATTCACCTCAGAAGAGAAGCATGCTGTTAAATGATTGCCGTAGATGGGGTGCTCAAATTTACTTTTTGCAGGAAACCCACTTTCCAAACACTTTTGCTCCCCAACTTGCAAGATCACAATTCCCCTATCAATCTTTTAGTTCAGCACCGGTGAAGAAAAGGGGGTTTGGGATAATGATACACAAGACTCTACCCTTCCGACTCTGTGACAGTTTATTAGATGAAGATGGCAGATTCGCCATAGTCAAAGGGGAGGTAGGGGACATGAAAATTACATTAGCCAATGTTTATGTTCCTAACACTGGACAAGAACGTTTTGTAACTGCATTTCTGGACACTCTGTCCTCGTACAGACAGGGTTTAGTGATATTTGGAGGTGATCTTAACATTTCGCTTTTTCCATCCTTAGATTGCTCGACGGGGAGATCTACGGTTTTGTCCTCACATCTGCGTGTTGTTGCTGGTGGACTGGCTGAGGCTGGCCTGATTGATACATGGAGGACACTCAACCCACAGTCCCGTAGGTACACGTTTTACTCTGCACCTAACAAATCATATTCCCGCATAGATCACTTATACATCAGTCAATCTCACTTACATCATGTATCAAAAACAGACATTTTACCAGCAACATGGTCTGATCATTCTCCCGTCACTCTCACATTGACTCTTCCCTTCATTACACCCAGACATTCAACATGGAGACTAAATCCAACTTTGTTAGATAATCCAATGATTCATTCTGACATGGAAAAAGCTATCACAGAATTTTTAGAAATAAACTTGGACTCAGTTTCCTCAGCAACTTGTGTTTGGGAGGCACTGAAATGCTATGTAAGGGGACTCTATATAAAACATGAATCTCAGTTACGTAAACAATCACTCCAGAAAATGTGGGATTTATTATGGGATATAGCTGCCCAGGAGCAGCAACATCTACTTTTAGGCACACCTGAATCATTGTCTCTTCTTCGTTCTACTAGAACACAAATCATTGACATCTTACGCAACTCTCATAACAGGTTTCTTGAAAGAATAAATAGGGATCATTATGAATGGGGTAATAAACCTGGCAAGTTATTGGCTAATCAGCTTAAAGAGTGTAATCCACCTTCTTATATTCATAGCATTATGTCTCCGGAAGGAAATCTCTTAAAAGACTTCCCGTCTATAACTCATGCTTTTCAACAATATTACTCAACACTCTATAACCTTCCACAGTTATCTGAGCAACCCCCAGAACAAGACATATTGGACTTCATACGAAATTCACATATGCCCATGTTAGCCCCTGATCAACTTACGGCTCTTAATGATGATATCACCTCTTCTGACATTGCCAGAGCAATTAAAGCCATGCCCCTCCATAAATCACCAGGTCCTGACGGGTTCCCCCTTCTGTTTTATAAAAAATTTTTTCATATTCTCTCTCCCCTCCTAGCAGAAGTTTTTAATGAACTTCCTGAAGTAGTGTCCTCTCATAAAACATTGACTGAAGCACATATAACCATTTTGTTGAAACCTGGTAAAGACCCTTCTCAGACCTCCAGCTATCGCCCAATTTCTCTCTTAAATGTAGATATCAAAATATTTGCCAAAATTCTAGCGACCAGACTGAACCCATATTTGCCTACCCTTATAGACAAAGACCAAACTGGTTTTGTTTCGGGCAGAGAAGCCAAAGACAACACTATGAAACTAATTCAACTCATAGATCTGGCAAAACTTCGTAATATCCCTACATTATTACTATCCCTAGACGCCGAAAAGGCATTCGACAGAGTATCATGGAAATTTCTGTCAGCTACGTTGGACCACATTGGCATACCGTCCAAATTTAAGTCATTAATATTTGCTCTATACACTAATCCCTCCGCCCGCATTAAATGCAACGGCATGCTCTCTGACAGGTTTTTTCTACAAAATGGTACTCGTCAAGGTTGTCCATTATCTCCTCTCCGATTTATTCTCACGATGGAAGTCCTCGCTTGTTCCATACGAAATAACCCCCGATATCTCCGGTATTTCTGTACATTCTGTAAATTCTAGATCACACAAACTGGCTTTATTTGCAGACGATCTCATGCTCATAGTCACGGAACCTCAAACCTCCCTACCTGCCATTTTACAATTACTGGACAAATACAGTCTCATGTCTAATTTTAAACCCAATCTGGAAAAATCAGAACTTCTCAACATTAATGTATTTCCATCACGTCTATTATCCATGGCACATTTATTACCCTTTAAACAAGCCAAATCGCACCTCAAGTATCTAGGTATCTTTCTTTCCCCTTCTTCTACGCAACTTTTCAAAAGCAATTATCCCCCTTTACTAACATCTATCACAAATACTTTGAATAAATGGAAACATAAATCTTTTTCTTGGATGGGTAGGATTAACATAGTGAAGATGGTCATTATTCCGAAAATTTTATACACCATGCAAACGGTGCCCATTTCTCTACCATCCTCTTATCTGATACAACTACAGAAATGTATAAATACCTTTATTTGGCAACAAAAGTCTGCCAGATTGCGAATTCTGTCTTTGGCCAGGAAAAAACGAGATGGGGGTTTAGGTGTACCTCTTGTTCACAGATATTATCAAGCTATCCAATTAGCTAACATTTGCCATTGGAAACATTCATCTTCACTCAAGCTTTGGGTACAGATATTAGAAGAAATGATGACACCGCAATTACTATACTCTTTACCATGGTTACGTCCTTCGGATAGATCAGCTAGAACTAATGAAGTGTTATTAGCTCGTACACCTCTTAAGATATGGGACAATTTGGTAAAGAAATATACATTCACTGCCTATCCTTCGCCGATTATGCCCTTACATCTAAACCGTGATTCCCCTCCAGGTTTATGTTCTGCCTTTCAGAAGTTCTGGCCACATAAACTAAATACTTGCACTGCAAATCTTTCACACAAAAATACCCTCCTTCCCTTTGAAAAGTTACAAGACACATTACATTTACCGATTACAGAGCATTGGACATATCGACAAATTCATCATTATATTCTTACACATAAACAACGCCAGAATTTATTAAGACATTTGACATCATTTGAAGAGGCATACATGTCAGATTCCAGTTCCCTTAGGGGTTTGTCCTCCATGTACCGATTACTCACACAAGCACAGTCTCCTACTGTGGACACGTCACGCAGGGGTTGGGAAGCCGAACTGGGCTTCTCCCTGTCAGATACCCAATGGTCTAAGGCCCTTAGAGATACTGCACAGGTGTCCAGAAATGCAGTTGTATGTGAGTCCAATTTTAAACTTCTTCATCGGTGGTATAGAACACCTACAATATTACATTGCTATTATCCAACAGTCTCGGATTCCTGTTGGAGATGTCATACTTCTCCAGGGACTTTTCTACATATATGGTGCACTTGCCCATTGATGTCTCCTTTTTGGAACGCAATTTTTGACCATATGTCTAAACTGATAGGAGTTCACTTAACTCCAGATCCACTGTTCATATGTTTGAATCTTCTGCCTCCAGCACTTCAGTCACCCCATCTGGGGGCCGAGGGGTTTCTCTATCGACAACTGCTCAATGCAGCTAAATTATGTATTCCAGCCCTTTGGAGGAGCACCTTGGCTCCCACGGTGGATCTCTGGTTACATAGAGCAAATAAAATTATAAGCTTAGAAAGACTAGTGGCAATCAAATCAGGCTCTGGTGATTTGCACAAGATTATATGGGACACTTGGAAAACCTTTTACCAAAATTTCTTCACACCTACATGAAAGTGATATTGTACAGACTAGGGATGAGCGAGCACCCCGATGCTCGGGTGCTCGGGTGCTCTGACCGAGCACCCCCTGATGCTCGAGTGCTCGGCCGAGCACCCGAGCCCCATTCAAATGAATGGGAGCACTCGAGCATTAAACCAGGCACCCCCTGCTCTGATGAGCGGAGGGTGCCTGGTCAATGTCCCCCTTCATCTCCGCTATGCCCCTCTTCCACAATGTCCCCCTTCATCTCCTATGCCATAGCGGAGATGAAGGGGGACATTGTGGAAGAGGGGCATAGCGGAGATGAAGGGGGACATTGTGGAAGAGGGGCATAGAGTCTATGCCCCTCTTCCACAATGTCCCCCTTCATCTCCGCTATGCCCCTCTTCCACAATGTCCCCCTTCATCTCCTCTATGGCATAGGAGATGAAGGGGGACATTGTGGAAGAGGGGCATAGCGGAGATGAAGGGGCACATTGTGGAAGACGGGCATAGCGGAGATGAAGGGGGACATTGTGGAAGAGGGGCATAGAGTCTATGCCCCTCTTCCACAATGTCCCCCTTCATCTCCGCAATGCCCCCTTCATCTCCGCAATGCCCCCGTACCTCCATTCCCTGGTGGTCCAGCGGAGCGTCTTCGGATCTGTGCCTCTTCCGGCACAGATCCTCTTCACCCGAACATGTCGGGCGAGCACATGGCGGTACTCGTACGAGTACCGCCATGTGCCGAGCAGAGCGATGCTCGAGCCGATCCGAGCATCGGCCGAGCACGCTCGCTCAACACTAGTACAGACCTTGCTGAATTGTCTAAAAGATGTAATCCTTAAAACGCCTCACCTATCTCCTTCCCCTGCACCTCTTTCTTTTTCTTTCTTACCCATTCTTTATTTCTGCTATCCATCCTTTCTAATTTTCCTTTTTCCAACTTGTCTTTTGTTATACATAACCAACTGTATTCATGGTAGACGCTACAGTTTTTCTTTCTCTTCTCTTCTCTCTCTCAATTGTCTACCCTTTGATAATGAAGCATTATTGTATTCTGAAATGTGATTTCATTCTGTTGGATTTTTCTCTTATTGTACCCTCTTTCTAATATCAATAAAAATTATTGATGGAAAATGGGGTCATTTGGAGACATTCGGACCATCCGACACACAAGGATCATTCGACAAAAAAGATCCGACTCCGAGCAGCCCTGGTCCGAAAGTCTGCACAACTTTCAACATTCGACAAATTTCTGAAAGTTTCGACTACTTTCGGACCAGGACTGTTCAGAATCAGTTCTTTTTTGTACTACCTGCATGCACTCGATTACTTTCCCTCCATATTTTTCCCTCCATGTCCCTAGTCCAATTCCATTCTCCACTTCATGCACTACTTTCCCTCTTTATCTCTATTCCAATAAGCTTCTTTGTTTCATGATGGGGGTTGGACTAATGACACAGTCACCCAGGCAGACAGCCTGCATTTCCTGATTGCGTTGTTGGAAATCAGAGAGAGAAGAAGAGATTAGAGAGTGTTCAGTTGTTGTGTAGGCAGGCAGCCAGCATTAGTGCCAGTTATTGCCACTGCAAGGGAGAGTCATCTTTGTTGGTTTTATTAAAAATATTAAAAAATTCAAAATTCAACTCATTTGTTTGAATAATCTTCAGAATCACACTGCCAGTGTCACAGTTGTATAGGCAGGCAGGGTGCCTTTTCGCCACCGCAAGGGAGTCACCTGTGTTTGTTTTATTAAAAATATAGAAACTGCAATTTACTTGTTTGACTAATTTCCAGAGTCACATTGCCAGTGTCACAGTTGTATAGACAGACAGGGTGCCTTTAAGCCACCGCAAGGGAGAGTCATCTGTGTTGATTTTGTTAAAAATATTCAAAATACAAGTTATTTGTTTCAATAATCTTCAGAGTCACACTGCCAGTGTCACAGATGTATAGGCAGGCAGGGTGCCTTTTAGCCACCGCAAGGGAGAGTCACCTGTGTTGGTTTTATTAAAAATATAGAAATTACAAGTTAATTGTCTGAATAATTTTCAAAGTTACACTGCCAGTGTCACAGTTGTATTGGCAGGGAGGGTGTCTTTTTCCCACAACAAGGGAGAGTCACCTGTGTTGGTTTTATTAAAATATTAATAATACAATTTATTTGTTTGAATAATTTTCAGAGTCATAAAGTTGTAAAACTATAACTGATCACTACCTACCTATCCGTAATGGATTTGAGTCCTAGTGAATAACCTGATGTTCCTCATCCTGCTACCAGCTGCAGTGGCCCAGCAACCACCAACACCACCACAGTGCAGCTGCTTTCAAGCAGAACTAGCAGCTGCAGGCGGGGAAAGAAGAGTACTTTGAATAGTACTACTCAGACTCAGCAGCAGCAGTCCAAACCAAAAACTAGAAATAGAGGAACTGCAGGTCGTTCTACCTCTACTAGCAGGGTAGAGAGGTCCAGTTCCTCTTTTAATACCACAAAGCGGCCGTCACCCGTTTCTCGTCAGCTGTTTCATGATGCTCCCCCCAGAACCACCTGCACAATGACCACTGCCAGTTCCGTCACCATCTCCACGCCAGTTCTATAAACCTGGGGACAACTAGCGTGTTGAACATGAACAATATTGGTGGGAAACTGAGGGCAGTATCAACGCGGGAGTTTTACAGCGAACGTCCATGTAAGCAGCCCAAACTTGAATTATTGCAGTATTTTCAGAAAATTTCTCCTGCCACCACTGTCCCTGACTCTGAGAGCATATCGTCTCCAAAAAAGGTCATTGAGGGAGATAATTTACCATTTTTCAGTAGCCACCAGGCAGAAGAGGGAATTCATCAGCTCTCCCCAAAATCTGCTGCTGATGATTTTTCTTCCTGTCCAAACCTACAAAAGGTAGGAGAAGAATATGAGGGACCAAGGCCTGCTAAGGTTGATTTTTCCACTGAGCTTGATTTTTCCACTGACATTGATTTTTCTCTTGAGCTTCATTTTTCCACTGCTGCCCATAGTACTCCTCCTGTTTCTCCAGCTACAATTCTATCTTCTATTGATGAAAACTCACCACCTGTCTCTCCAGTTCCAAATGAGTCTACCAGACGGGTAGTAGCTGCTAGTGTCTCCAATCCCAGTCCCAAAATCCCTGCTGCCATCTTTGGGTTTACTAGTACCCCTGTAAAGGTATGTAGAAAAAAAAGCATAGTGAAGTTGCTCCAGCATGTGAAGATAAAGAAAGTATCACCTCAGTTTCTTCTTCACCACCTTCCAAAGTCATCCGTTGCTCCAAAGCGTGGGACCATTTTGTGATATTTGGCGAAAGCCGGCTAGCGAAATGTAAATTGCATGGCAGGGAAGTCATCTGTGGGAGGGTGTTGGGTCATCTATCCACCTCTGGGATGATCCAACACCTGAACCACTACCATAATTCAGTGTTGATGAGTGCAGAACGTGGTGGCACTATTACAATTACTAGTATTACTAGTAAAAAACCAGCAGACAGTCACAGCCCATCCCAAAGTCAATACAGTCCACACTGGAAGATTTTGGTGGGTTTCATTCCAAGGGGATGTGCAGACAGCAGTCCAGGAAAATTACACGCCTCATTGCACAGCTCATAGCCGTTGAGGGTGCAACTTTCAATTTGGTGGACGGGGAGCCCTTCCGTCAACTTATGGAGGCTGTTGCACCCCGATATAAAATTCCATCCCGCACCACATTTAGTAGAACTATAGTGCCCTCAATGTGCCAGTCGTGCGTTGGTCTTTTGAAGGACCTGCTAGGAAAGGCTGCTAGACAGCCAGTGCACTTTACCACTGACTTATGGAGTGCTCTGATTGGCCAGCATGGCTTCCTGTCATTGACTGCACATTGGTGGCAGCCCAATATGTTGCAAGACACACCGATAGCAACAACAAGTTCAGGTGCAGTAGCCAAGCAGGCAGGGAACCGCTCTTTCCTCCTCCATGCTGATGTAATGGATCAGCAGCACACCTCAGATAACATTCACAAAGCACTGCAGAACATGGTGGTGCATTGGCTAGGGGAGAAGGCAGGCATACAGGCACAAATGGGGTTTGTGGGTACTGATGGTGCAGCTAACATGATCAAGGCTCTCCGGGATGGAAGATTTGTGGGTGTGGGCTGCTCAGCGCATGTTCTGCATCTAGTAGTGAAGGCTGCTCTTGAGGATGGCAGTAACATTGGAAGGTTGTCAGCACTTCTGGAGTTGTGCCGACAAAATTCTGGCCACTTCCATCGGAGCGTCAAAGATAGCCAGCTACTTAGGGAGGAACAGAAAAAGGCAGACCTCCCAGAGCACCGCCTAAAACAAGATGTTGGGACCAGGTGGAACTCCACCTTAGATATGCTAAAGCGTATCCTGGAGCAGAAAAAGACCATTCATGCAGTCATTTCACCATTTCATTGGCAGTAACAGAACACTGGGCAGGGCTGACTGGGCCCTGATGGAACAGGTAGTGACAGTCCTTACGCCTTTTTGTGCTTTGATGGAACCTTTGAGCAAAGCGAACGCTAGCCTGGCAGAAGTAATTCCCCTCTTCACGCACCTCTCCTTAAAATTGGACGATTTCCTTTCCCATAGGGAACACTTGCCTGGTGCTGAGGGTAATATACTTCCCGATGTTGCTGCCCTTCTAATGAGGCTGAAGAAGGAACTGACTCAGTGCATGGAAGAGCGCATGGGCAATTGTTCTGAGTTAATGCTTGACAAAATTTGCAATCCTCGAATCAAAGGCAAGATGGTACTTCATTCCAATTCCCTCACTGCCTGGAGGGAACACTTGATAGCGAGGGTGCGTGAGAGGCAAAATAAAACTAGAATGCAGTCACAGGAGGTGGGAGAAGATTATGAAGATGAGCTGGAGGAGTGTGGTGGTCTTCCGGGACCTATTAGTAGCAGCGCCAGTAACAATTCATCTTGTTCCGGTGGAGCAGCTGCTGCTTTTTATGCTGATGCAATGGACAGATTATGCTTCAGACAAAACAAACAGCTCCCCATTAATAGTAAAAGAACTAAGTTTGAGGTTAAGGCTTACCTTGCGGAAACCTTCTTTGGCCCCAACTACAGATCACTTGACTTTCTGGGATAACAAGAGGGCTGTGTGGCCTAAATTGTCCCTGGTAGCCCAGGAGTTGCTTTCTTGGTTCCCAACCACTGTCCAGAGTGAGCTGGTATTTTCCATTACTGGAAATATACTTAGCCCCCATCTCTCTCAATTTGCCCCTCAGCTAATGGAGCAAATTACTTTTTTAAAAGTCAACTTGCCAAAGCTGAGTTACCCTGCTCTCAGGTTCGATGCAGATTAGAAAAACAAAAAAGGACTTCGGACATCTACAATCATTCATGTTGCTGTCATCCTGAGTCAGCCTCTCACCAGTCTTCCTCAGTCATTGTATCCATCTACGGACTGAGTCCTGCCTGCTCCAGTGTTCTGCAGTACTGGCTACATCTCCAGTGTTGCTGCTGTCATCCTGAGTCTGCCTCACACCAGTCTTCCTCAGTTGCTGCTGTATCCATCTACGGACTGAATCCTGCCTGCTCCAGTGTTCTGCAGTTCTGGCTACATCTCCAGTGTTGCTGCTGTCATCCTGAGTCTGCCTCGCCCCAGTCTTCCTCAGTTGCTGATGCATCCATCTACATACTGAGTCCTGCCTGCTCCAGTGTTCTGCAGTTCTGGCCACATTGCCAGTGTTGCTGCTGCCATCCTGAGTCTGTCTCACACCAGTCTTCCTCAGTTGCTGCTGTATCCATTTACAGACTGAGTCCTGTCTGCTCCAGTGTTATGCAGTTCTGGCTACATCTCCAGTGTTGTTGCAGTCATCCTGGGTCTGCCTCGTACCAGTCAGTTCCCTTTTGAGACGTTGTAACATTACAGTGGAACTACCACCTCTTACAAACATGGACCCATATAATTACCCATCTGGCGACTAGCTGCTCAGTAGAGCTAGTCGCCAGAATTATTACCGCGTTCATGAAAATTATACACTGCTCCCAGACTGACAGACAGGAAACCGCGCAGGCATCTTTGCATAGTGACATCTGCACGCCTGCGCTGTCAGTCCCTTTTGGAGCCGAACAGCTCCTAGCAATGCCTCCTAGAGCAGGCTGGGACTGACAGCGCAGGCGCGCAGATGTCACTATGGAAAGACAAGCGGTTTCCTGCCTGTCAGTCCAGGAGCAGTGTATAATTATCATTATCGCGGTAATAATTCTGGCGACAAGCGCTACTGAGCAGCTAGTTGCCAGATGGGTAATTATTTGGGGACATGTTTATAAGAGGTGGTAGTTCCGCTTTAAAGAGAGCTGGGCAACACAATGTAAGGATGCTGGGAGTAGTGGTCAGTACATAGGGATGTTTAATTATGCGACATGACAACCTAGCGCTTTTATGCAGCTCAAGGTTTTCATGTTGCTATTTTAAACACTGCAACATGGTTAAATCGGCTTCTAGCCACGCAATATTTTTCTTTTTGACATTTCAAAAGGATACCGCACCAGTCATTCTCACTTTTCCTTCTTCCTTCTAATTTAGCTACATCCATATGTATATAACACTTCTGCTACATATAGTAAGTGACACATGCTAAGTATTGGGTAATGTATTACCTTTGCTACAGATGGTAAATAACAGATGCTCATGCTATATTGTATTTCACCTCTGCAACAGACATGGCACATGCAACAGACAATATTAAAAACATTTGGAATAATTTGTCTGAATAATTTTTTCTAGAGTGACACATCAGCCAGTCTGACAGTTGTATAGGCATATAGTGTGCCTAATTGCCACCACAAGGGAGAGTCACCTTTGTCCCTGTGTAAAATATTACAAATTTAAGTCATTTGTTTGAATAATTTTCAACGCCGCTAAATAGTGGCAGTATTGGGAACTTGATTGTTAACGATCGTCAAGCACTAATCGTTAACTAATCAGTGTTACACTTACCTGTCATCCACTGTCTGTCTCCTTCTGTCTTCTCTACTGTCTTGTAGCTTCTGCCTTCTTGCTGTAAAAACTACCCAGAAAAGTGTAAGTCCAATGCAATATTTGGCACACTAATACATAGTTTAACCCATTGAATGCCAGAGGGTTACACAACACATTGCAAAGCAATGTGTTGCATACCTCTCTAGGGCTCAGTAGGGTTAAAGTATGTATTAGTGTGCCAAATATTCATGCATTGTATTTATACTTTTCTGGGGGGGGGGTTACAACAAGAGGAAACAAGACAGAAGAGAAGAAAGAGGAGAAGATGGAAGAGAAGAAAGAAGGACAGAAGAGGACCGGTATACTGAGGACTCTGCTGTACATCGGGATTAATGGTAAGTCTTACTTGTAATGTGATTTTTTTTTTTTACTTAGTTGGGTTAACCCTATGAGTGCCGGCAGGGTGATTATACCCCACTGGCACTCATGGGGTTAATCCTACTAACATTTGACATTGTTTTGGAGTGCTTTGATGTATTTATGTGGGGCTTAGGGCCCCATATCAATACACCCACTGGGTTTTTTTTAACTTTATTTTCCTTTCTGTTCCGGGGTCAGCAGTTTGAAGATGCAACAAGGGACTAAAGTCAGAAAAAAAGTAGGTCTAAACTTTCCTGCAATAAATTGAGTCCCTTAACGGATCTTCATAGCTAACGCAGACAATTGAATTGCAATTTACAGTGTTTTCATTAGTTCCTATGGATGAAAATACCTCTTAACTTTAACACCCCAAAAATGCCGTCTGCATAAAAAACAGCCGTCTCCAACATTTGAATCGAGCATCAGCCTCCTTCCCTCTCTGTCCATCAGCCTCCTTTCCTCTCTGTCCATCCGTCTCCTTCCCTTTCTGTCCCTCTGCCACCCTCCTCCTCTGTCAGCTTCCCTTCATGCAAATCTGTGTCTGTCTCCTTCCCTTTTCCAATCTCTAGGGGAGACAGACAAGGGTTGGAGACACACACAGAAGGGTGGGTCAGCAGTAGGGGTTATGCACTAAGGTGTTTTCAAATGGTAATGAGGTGTAAGGAACTTCTCCAGTGTGCTAAACTCTCCGATTCCTGGATTATCCCATGGAGCCAATGCACTAAGAACTTACAGATTGGTTAAATCTCTGTTTACTGGCTAGATGGAAGAAGCAAGGATAGTTCATCACACTGGAAGGGTCATCTCCACTTCATCACCTCCTCATAACACTTTGGTGTATCTCCCCCCTGTCTGAATCTGAAATAAATGGACAACAACAATGCTAAAGTTGAAAAATGTAATAAACAATATAAATAATAATAATAAACTTAAAACATTTTTGAAAAATCCCCCTCTGGAGGGAATGGGGTCAGTGGGGGGGCCTCCTTCCTCCTCTTGTGCGATGCCCCAATCTGGGTAGGTGGAGCCTACCACCACATGCAGCAGGCAGGGCATCAGATGATGCCAGGCTGCTGTCTGATGAAGAGCTGCTGGGGGTGGGGGCTGGCCCTGGACGCACAACATGCGCTGTCAGGAGGCCCAGCATCAGCCTGTTCTGCTCCACCATTTGTTGGAGCAGAGCCTCCAGGTGGTGCATGTCGTGTCTCAGCTGACGCTGTAAGCCCCTGATGTCAGCTGAGATCCCATATAGGACGTGCAGGGCCTCTGCATATTCCTGCCTGGAAGAGGGCTTCTGCATTTGTTCTTCATCAGATGCAGCTATGGGGAAAGAAGAAATGCAAAGCAGTGAGCACCTCTCTGGCACACAGATGTTTGATGCATTTAGCAGGGTGACTCTCAGCAATGGTCCTGTTGTCTAGGATGCACAGTCATGTCCTCTAACCACACCAGCAGTGCATGTTGTCAGGATGTGCTCACTTAAACACAAGCGGTATTGACATTCACTTGTGTTCAACTGACAACATGCACTTTTGTGGTAGTTAGAGGACATGATTGTGCATGCTAGACAACAGGACCATTGCAGAGAATCACCACACAAAACGTGTTAAAGTGGATGTGTCTCCTATTTATAACATAGCCTACATATCAAATACTTCTAAAACGTTGTTCATTTTTTATTTTTAAGTTTTATTTGTTGTAAATTTAACTTTGAAAATCTGTCCCCTACCTACTTCCATATAGACTGTGGTTACCTGCTCTGTAACCACAGTCCATCACTCTGCATCTGCTCTCCTCTTTCCTCCGATGATGGAGGCTTCTGTCTGCAAGCTGGAGCGGTCTCATTGGCAGAGATCGATATCTAACCAATGAGAGCGCTCCAGCTTCCAGACTGAAGCCTCCGTCATCGGAGGAAGGAGGAGAGCTGAGGCAGAGCAGTCTATGCGGAAGTAGGTAGGGGACAGCCTTTCTAAGTTAAATTTACAACAAATTAAACTTAAAAAAAATGTATAACGTTTTGCAAGTATTCGATATGTAGCCTATTTAGGCTATGTTATAAATAGGTGACACATCCACTTTAATCTGAGGGGATGCAGCAAACATGTGGCATTGTTGTGGCCAGAAAATAGGATTGACCACCCATGCTATGAACAAACTGAAAGGTCAGGTTTGCCCTTTAGCCTTGATTGGACACAGGTGGGTCATCATTGTCATTGTGATTGATCCACCAACACTCAATTAGTGCTAGCCTGCAAACGGAACTGTAGGTGCGTGCTGTGGCCTGGAGCCAAGCATACGTGTGTGACAAGATAATGGCATAAACAAAAATCACATAATGACATTTGTTCATGCCATCATACTGTCACAGATATGTGTGACAAGAACACAGATAACTACAGGGAATTTGGGGTCTTTGTAAGGGAAGTGGAGACAGGTGGAACACACATTGGACAGAAAATTTAGGATTTTACTTACCATGCACTTCCCCTTCCATAGCCTCAGGAGCAGAGGCAGACACCTCCAGAGGTGGTTCCTCATCCTCCACAACAGACACAGCCCACAATGACCCTGAGGAGATACAGGACATTTTCACAAGGGTGAGATAATTGTATGGAGCCTTAACCTATTTCAGTGCCAGTGGCGTGCACAACAATTCTGAGAATGCATTGGGTACCCCTCTGAATTTAAATGGTTATAACAACCAGAAACACAAAACTCAGAACCCTTTCCACAAACATTAACCAATAACACACAACAAAAGACACATTAGACATTGAAAGGATGTACATGTTTTTGCTGGACGACATATTACAATTTACTGTCCTCACCTGCCCTTTCTATGTGGGGGTCCCCAGGTGCACCACTGGGGGCCTGCACGCCACCATCTTCCTGCCCCCCCTCCTCCGTCTCCTCCGGCATGTCAACTGGACCTATTTTGGGTATTAAGGGAATTAACATGTGATGAGAAACACTGACTTCATTAAATGCTTCAGATATGTAAGCATTCAGGTTCACAACAACTGCACCAAGGTGGGATAACCTAGTTATCAGGATCTACTCTGCAACAGAGAGGCACATTTGGCCTACGAAGCATTACTGTAATGCATGGCTGGGCTTCAACATACAGAGACATCCATCATGGTGCATTAGCTTGTGTCCATCATGCCTACAATGTAATCATTACTTACATGTGCTCCATATGTGCATTAGTGGGATATTTAACCCTTGGAGCAGGGCCGGACTAGGAATAAAAACCAGCCCTGGAAAAAATTGCTTACCAGTCCCATATCATTGCAGTGTGGCTGACCCGGTGTGCAGATGCAGTGCTCTTCTTCACACTGCATCTGATGTCACTGGGTGATCTTCACAATGCCCCTCAGTCTCCACATTGCCCCTCATTCTCCACATTGCCCTCAATCTCCACATTGCCCCCTAGTCTCCACATTGCCCCCCCAATCTCCCCCCAATCTCCACATTCCCCCCCAGTCTCCACATTGCCCCCCCAATCTCCACATTGCCCCCATCTCCATATTGCCGCTCAGTCTCCACATTGCCCCCCCAATCTCCACATTGCCCCCAGCTCCATATTGCCCTTAGTCGCCATATTGCCCTTAGTCGCCATATTGCCTCTCAGTCCCTGCATTGCCCCCTGTCTCCACATTGCCCCCCCAATCTCCACATTGCCACAATCTCCACATTGCCCCCAATCTCCATATTGCTCCCCCGTGTCCATTTCCTACCTCCCTAGTGGTCCAGCGGTTTGGCATGAGAGGTCTGTGCCTTTTTACTGCTGTTGCTCCCGCACAGTCTTCTCTTCAGTAATGCAGAGTGCTGGGTGATGATGTCATCTCCCAGCGTTCGACATTACTAAAGATCAGACGAGGGAGCTCAGCTGCTACAGGTCTGTTCTGAAAAAGGCACAGACCTCAGCATGTTGCAGGGCCCTTCAAATCTCCTGGCCACGGTCCTGTCACCTTGTGGCCGCAGCCAGCACTCCTGCACTCAAGAATCAATCCGCGGCCGCAAGGTGATAGGACCGTGGTCACAAATTGCTTCTTGATTTTGAAACAGCTCCAGGGAAGCCCAGTGCAGGCGGCCTACCAGGAATTTTCTCTGAATCCCAGTAAGTCAGTCTGGCCCTGCCAGAAAGGTGAGCAAAGCATAGCTTAGCAATGCGTTGCTGCTCACCCCTGTGGCAATGCAATAGTTATATAAACTAGATATGGCTAAAGCAAGCTGGGGTTGCTAATACACATATGGAACAATTTAACATAACTAAAAACACATTTGTACGTGAGGGAGACATCTTAAAAACAAGTTAACATCAGCCACCTCTTCCTCCACATTGACAAGAGCAGTGGCAGTGATCAGCTCCAGATAGAGGGTGATGACTTCTTCTTCCCCCGCACGGTGCAAAAGGGACTGACAGCGCAGGCGCACGGACGTCACTGTGAAGAGACGTCCGTGCTTCCTGCTCCTATCACCATCGGTAAAACGCCGATATCTGCTAAACCGGGTAATATTTCTGGCGACTAGCGCTACTAAGCAGCTAGTCGCCAGATGAGCAATCAGTGAAGCTTAAGTTATTGCGGGGTGATAGTTCCCCTTTAAACAAACATTGATGTGTTTATTCTTGACGTAGTATGAATGTCACGGTTTATTATGACTCTCAGACACAAGTTTTAGGTAAAAAAAATCAATTTTATTGAAATAATAAATGATAACTTAGGATGGCAATAACATACATATATATATACAGAATATAGCACAGACAGAAGGCAGACTCTACCGGTCCTGTCAATATACCGGACAGGACAGTCTTTAGGCTCTACCGGCCTTGCCAATACCGGGTAAGGCAACCTGCAGATGGAATAGCATAACGGTTTTACCGGCCTTACCAAATTACCGGGCAAGGCAGCCTCAATAGATACACAATGTAGGCTCTACCGGCCCTGCCAATACCGGGTAAGGCAACCTCAGATGGAATGTGGCAAAAGGTTCTACCGGCCTTACCAATACAGGGCAGGGCAGCCCAGAGATAATAGCAGCAGTCAGATGGAACTGGCAAATTAGCAGAATCGTTAAGCAGCAAGGCATTGGAGCAAACCAGCGTCCGCACGCTGGAAACAACACTGAATAGTATAGCCGTTAGGCTTAGCGAGCAAACCAGTGACCGCACACTGGTGTAACAAGCGAGTTTGTATAGCCGCAAGGCTTAGGAGCAAACCAGCGTCCGCACGCTGGGACCAACACAGATTTGTATAGCTGAAAGGCTTTGGAGCAAACCAGTGACCGCACACTGGTGTAACAAGTGAGTTTGTATAGCCGCAAGGCTTAGGAGCAAACCAGCGTCCGCACGTTGGGACCAACACAGAATTGTATAGCTGATAGGCTTTGGAGCAAACCAGTGACCGCACACTGGTGTAACAAGCGAGTTTATATAGCCGCAAGGCTTAGGAGCAAACCAGCGTCCGCACGCTGGGACAAACACAGATTTGTATAGCTGATAGGCTTTGGAGCAAACCAGTGACCGCACACTGGTGTAACAAGCGAGTTTGTATAGCCGCAAGGCTTGGGAGCAAACCAGCGTCCGCACGCTGGGACCAACACGGAATTGTAGCAATGTCACCAACGCGACCAGGCAGAAGGTCGCCAGGATACTGAAGACAGGTGATGAGATGACAGGAACCAGCAACGATCAGTCAGGTCAGAAAACAGCAGAGAAGTTCAGCAGGAACTGCAACACCAGAGACTAGGCCGGAACCAGGACTGGAAGTACTTCAGCATGCAGGAAACACTGGAACAGTAGAGATCAGGAACTCAGGAACACATGAGATCAGGAACTCAGAAACACTGGAACAGAGGCCCAGCTATCACTAGCATAGTGATAGCAAGAAGGTCAGAAACAACACGAAAGGGCACTCAAAGGGTGCCCAATCCAGGTTTAAATAGTCAATAAGAGGCGGGCTATGTGCAGACAGCCAATAGAAGCCCCCTACTGGTGACAGACAAGTAACTGCAGCAAATCACGGGCACCGTGATAGTACCCCCCTTTCAAAGACCCCCTCTCCTAGAATAGGGTTTAGGTTTCTGCGGGTAATTGGCATGAAAGGCCCTAGTTAACCTAGGTGCATGAAGGTCCGTACTATCCACCCATGATCGATCCTCAGGACCATACCCTTTCCAATGTACCAGGTACTGTACCCTTCCTCTAAGCCTACGGGAATCAATAATGCTCTGAACCTCGTACTCCTCCTGGCCCTCGACCTCAACAGGTCCTGGCACCACAGGTGTGGTAGTATAGCGATTGCAAACCAGAGGCTTAAGAAGGGACACATGGAACACATTATGGATACGCATGGATGCAGGTAGATCTAGTGCATAGGAGACAGGGTTAATTTTGCGAATAACTCTGTATGGACCAATAAACCGAGGAGCCAACTTATTAGACGGAACCTGCAGCTTGAGATTTCTGGAGGAAAGCCATACTCTATCCCCAACCTGAAAGGAAACCGCTGGAAGCCTTCTGCGATTAGCATGGCGCTGATGACGCTGAAATGACTGACCAAGTGCCCTCTGAACTTGTGCCCATGTGGAACGGAGTTGCTCGATATGCTCATCCAGAGCTGGAATCTGTTGCGTCTGAAATGAGTCTGGAAGCAAACAGGGCTGGAACCCATAATTAATCAGAAACGGAGAGCTCCCAGATGAAGAATTGACCGCACAGTTCCTGGCGAACTCTGCCCAAGGCAGCAAGTCGGACCAATTATCATGATGGTCAGTAACGAAACAACGGAGAAATAGTTCCAAGCCCTGATTAGCTCGTTCAGCGGTTCCATTGGTCTGGGGATGGTAGGCAGAGGAGAAGGACAGCTGTATGCCCATCTGTTGGCAAAATGCCCTCCAAAATCTAGACACAAACTGGCTCCCCCTGTCAGACACCAGTACCCTAGGCACTCCATGCAACCGGAATACTTCTCTGGCGAACACCATTGCCAATTCCTTCGCTGAAGGAAGACCACGGAGGGGCACGAAATGAGCCATTTTAGAAAACCTGTCCACCACCATGAATATAAAGGAGTACCCCTTCGACATAGGCAACTCTCCCATAAAATCAATGGAAACATGAGACCAGGGGCGTTCGCCATTAGGCACCGGTTGAAGCAAGCCCACAGGGAGATGTCTCGGGGTCTTAGCGCGGGCGCAGGTGGCACAGGCATTCGTAAATTCGGCACAATCGTTTCTCATGGAAGGCCACCAAAATAACTGAGAAAGGGACCATAACAATTGGTCTCTACCAATATGTCCCGCAGCCTTAGAGGAATGGTAGGTTTCGAGCAGCCTAGTACGAAATGATTCAGCGACAAAACATTTGCCCACTGGGGTTTCATGGGGAGCGGACCCCTGAGAGGCCAGGATCTCCTCCCCTAGAGGAGAAGTGATACTCGTGCGTATAGTAGCCAGTATTCTATCAGGTTGGATGATAGGAGCTGGTGCTTCCACTCTGTCACTGTCGGCCTCAAATTGTCTTGACAGTGCATCAGCCCTGATATTTTTTGACCCTGGTAAATATGATACAATGAAATTAAATCGAGACAGGAACAGTGCCCACCTGGCCTGACGAGAGGACAATCTCTTGGCCTCCGAGAGATAGGTCAGATTCTTATGATCTGTTAGGATTAAGACAGGATTCTTAGTACCTTCAAGCAAATGACGCCATTCCTTAAGAGCAAGGATAATGGCCAATAATTCTCTGTCACCTATCTCATAGTGGCTTTGAGTGACAGTCAACTTTTTAGAGAAAAACCCACAAGGTCTGAGAGTTCCACCTTTCTCGTGTCGCTGCGAAAGTACTGCCCCGACCCCAATATCTGAGGCATCAACCTCTAACGTAAATGGAAGTAAAGGATTGGGGTGGGATAACACAGGAGCCGCAGCAAATGCCAGCTTCAAATTCTCAAAGGCTTTCTCAGCAGATACCGGCCAACAAGAAGGATTAGCACCCTTGTGCGTAAGATCGGACAGAGGTTTGACAATGGAAGAAAAGTTCTTAATAAACCTCCTATAATAATTAGCGAAACCCAGGAAACGCTGTATGGCTTTAAGACCCTTGGGTTTTGGCCATTGTAGGACAGCTGACAACTTTTCTTTGTCCATGGCAATGCCATCATTGCCAATTATGAACCCCAAGAATGGCACACTGGTTCTATGAAACTCACATTTTTCCATTTTACAAAATAATTTGTTCTCACGGAGTCGTAGCAATACTGCGGATACATCTTTGATGTGCTGTGCCATGTTTTGGGAGTAAATCAGTATATCGTCGAGGTACACCACAACACATGTCTGTAACATATCTCTCAGAACATCATTTATCAGTTCCTGGAAAACTGCGGGTGCATTACACAGCCCAAAAGGCATTACTAGATACTCGTAGTGCCCAGCTCGAGTATTAAAGGCAGTTTTCCACTCATCACCTGCTCGAATGCGAACCAGATTGTAAGCGGCCCGTAGGTCCAACTTGGTAAATATCGAAGCGCCCTTAAGCCTGTCAAAAAGCTCGGTGATGAGTGGTATTGGGTATGCGTTTTTTGCCATTAGTTTATTCAAGCCCCGGTAGTCAATGCATGGTCTTAATTCGCCATTTTTCTTTTTTACAAAAAAGAACCCAGCCCCAGCTGGAGAGGTAGATTTACGTATGATCCCTCTAGCAAGGGCATCAGAAATGTAATCCTCCATAGCCTTATTTTCATCACAAGATAATGGATAAGTGCGTCCTTTCGGAGGTACTGCACCAGGCTGCAATTCAATGCAACAATCATAAGGTCTATGCTGGGGTAGCATACTAGCCTCTCCTTTGCTAAAAACATCGCCAAACTGTTGGTACACATCCGGCATAGCAGAGGAGGTGCACATGACCTTAATAGGCTGGATGACGCACTTGTCCATACAAAACTGGGACCAAGCAGCAATTTCACACTTTTTCCAATCGAATTGTGGGTTATGTAACTGTAACCACGGAAATCCCAATATCACCGCATGGTGCGGGGAATTAATCAGTTGAAACTGCTGCTCTTCTCTGTGAAGTGCCCCAATAGTCATAGACAATGGCATAGTTTCAAATATAACCTGAGGCGGTTCTAAGGGTCTACCATCAATCGCTTCAATAGTCAAGGGGTTTTCTCTTTCAATGCGTGGAACTCCGTGCAATTCAGCAAAGGTATTATCCATAAAATACCCTGCTGCACCGGAGTCAACCAAGGCCAAAACCTCCACAGAGCGTTGTGCCCAAGACAATACCACCTGTATGGTGGGTTTCATTATGCCCGACACTGGGGACGATTGTACACCACCTAGGGCCTGTCCCCCAAGATACCCTAGGTGTGTGCGTTTCCCGGACGTACCGGACAGGAATTTAGCAAGTGCCCTTTTTTACCGCAGTATAAACATAACCCTTGTTTTTTGCGATATAGTCTCTCTGCCTTGGATAGTCTAGTGAAGCCTATTTCCATAGGTTCACTTGTTTCCCGTACTGGTTCACTAGACTTCAATGCCAAGGGAGGGATGGGTGGGCAAAACATGCTACTAGGCTCATTATTTTTTGACCGTAACTTACGATCTCTGGCAATTGATCTCTCACGTATTCTGGAGTCAATTATCATAACATACTCAATGTAATCATCTAGATCAATAGGTAGATCTTTAGCAGCGATTTCGTCTTTAATGTGGTCATTCAGGCCTTGAGAGAAGGCTGCCAATAATGCCTCGTTATTCCAACCTACCTCTGCTGCCAATGTGCGGAATTCGATGGCATAGTCGCCCACTGTACGCCTGCCCTGTTGTATCTCCATAAGGCGTTTGGCAGCAGAGGTGGTTCTACCAGGAGGCTCAAACACTCTTCGAAAGGAACGCACAAATTCACTAAAGTTCTTAGTACAAGGTTTAGCATTCTCCCACAAGGGGTTAGCCCAAGCCAATGCTCTGCCAGTGAGCAGTGATATCGTGAACCCCACTTTACTACGATCATTGGGAAATGCGTGTGCCGTCAATTCCATAAAGATTTCGAGTTGATTGATGAACCCTCTGCAGAGACTAGGGTCACCATCATATCTTAGCGGCAAGGGTGCAGAAGCCGTTAACCCTTTAACAGTACCCCCTAGGGGTCTGGTATCACTTTCCGGTGTCTGACTTGGCGAGACCACCGGGCTAGAGCTAGATTGGTCAGCAGGTACCGTGCGTTCAAGGATCGTTTGAATTGCAACTGCCAACTGATCCAAACGTTGCTCGAGCACATCCATCCTCCAATGGATATTCTGTGCGTTACCTTCACCCTTGCTGTCTGAGGTCATGGCCCTTTCGTACTGTCACGGTTTATTATGACTCTCAGACACAAGTTTTAGGTAAAAAAAATCAATTTTATTGAAATAATAAATGATAACTTAGGATGGCAATAACATACATATATATATACAGAATATAGCACAGACAGAAGGCAGACTCTACCGGTCCTGTCAATATACCGGACAGGACAGTCTTTAGGCTCTACCGGCCTTGCCAATACCGGGTAAGGCAACCTGCAGATGGAATAGCATAACGGTTTTACCGGCCTTACCAAATTACCGGGCAAGGCAGCCTCAATAGATACACAATGTAGGCTCTACCGGCCCTGCCAATACCGGGTAAGGCAACCTCAGATGGAATGTGGCAAAAGGTTCTACCGGCCTTACCAATACAGGGCAGGGCAGCCCAGAGATAATAGCAGCAGTCAGATGGAACTGGCAAATTAGCAGAATCGTTAAGCAGCAAGGCATTGGAGCAAACCAGCGTCCGCACGCTGGAAACAACACTGAATAGTATAGCCGTTAGGCTTAGCGAGCAAACCAGTGACCACACACTGGTGTAACAAGCGAGTTTGTATAGCCGCAAGGCTTAGGAGCAAACCAGCGTCCGCACGCTGGGACCAACACAGATTTGTATAGCTGAAAGGCTTTGGAGCAAACCAGTGACCGCACACTGGTGTAACAAGTGAGTTTGTATAGCCGCAAGGCTTAGGAGCAAACCAGCGTCCGCACGTTGGGACCAACACAGAATTGTATAGCTGATAGGCTTTGGAGCAAACCAGTGACCGCACACTGGTGTAACAAGCGAGTTTATATAGCCGCAAGGCTTAGGAGCAAACCAGCGTCCGCACGCTGGGACAAACACAGATTTGTATAGCTGATAGGCTTTGGAGCAAACCAGTGACCGCACACTGGTGTAACAAGCGAGTTTGTATAGCCGCAAGGCTTGGGAGCAAACCAGCGTCCGCACGCTGGGACCAACACGGAATTGTAGCAATGTCACCAACGCGACCAGGCAGAAGGTCGCCAGGATACTGAAGACAGGTGATGAGATGACAGGAACCAGCAACGATCAGTCAGGTCAGAAAACAGCAGAGAAGTTCAGCAGGAACTGCAACACCAGAGACTAGGCCGGAACCAGGACTGGAAGTACTTCAGCATGCAGGAAACACTGGAACAGTAGAGATCAGGAACTCAGGAACACATGAGATCAGGAACTCAGGAACACTGGAACAGAGGCCCAGCTATCACTAGCATAGTGATAGCAAGAAGGTCAGAAACAACACGAAAGGGCACTCAAAGGGTGCCCAATCCAGGTTTAAATAGTCAATAAGAGGCGGGCTATGTGCAGACAGCCAATAGAAGCCCCCTACTGGTGACAGACAAGTAACTGCAGCAAATCACGGGCACCGTGATAATGAAATACTAATGTATGTACACTTAGACTTATCTGATATGAGGGGAAATCAGGGTAGGAAAACGAGAGAGAGGAATTTGGGTACCAAAGAGTGACAGTAGGGTAGGAGGCTGGTACCAGAAATGAAACCTTAACTTTTACCCATGTACTAACATAGAATGTGACATGTATAGTTTGTCGTTGTTCGAGTCGACCACTTATGTTGAGTAGGATGTGACAGGCATGGGTTTTCGATGTTCGACCATATGCTAAATTGAATGTGACAGGCATGGGTTGCCAATGTTTGACCATATGCTAAATTGAATGGCAGGCATGGGTTTTCGATGTTTGAACACGTGCAATTTGGATTGTGACCGGCATCCTACATTCACTGTACGACAATGTTCGTTTTTGGGATGGATCTTTTTCAATATGCACACCCTGTCTGGAAAGAACGATAGCAGCGTGAACGGAGGCACACTGCTATAATTTAACCCATGTTAAATTCGGCCGAATAATTCGAAATGGATCAGAATTTCGTTAGAATCGAATAGGGCCGAATTCGAATTAAATCAAAAATTTTGCCCGTGCACAAGTCTACTGAATATGATATCTCAATACATAGGTGCAAAGGTAAAATTCATCCGGGCCATAAGGATTTTCTGGCTATCGTAAGACTAAATATCATAGTTTCCGCTTCACTCGAAAAAAGCTTCAAACATCTGCAATAATGTATATAATTAAAATGTATCAGATATATATTGAGCTACTTATGTAAGCTCACATTTACTAATCATGCTTTCATTCAAGTAAAAAGTAATAGGTAAGAAGTAGAATATATGCACTAAGGTATAATAAAGAGGTGATAAAATGCAGATGACATCTCCAGTGATATCGCTTCTCCACTTCCTATGTTATTATATGGAGTCAATGTTCTAAAATTTCACAAGTGGGAAAGATCTTAGCACATAGGCTCCATGGAATAACGTAGGACTTGGAGAAGTGATATCTCTGGAGAAGTCATATCATCTTTATCACCCTTTAGTGCATAGACTCCTAAGAGTATTTCAAATGTCATTATCATTTTACGAACAAGTTAATCCAGTACTCCTCAGGTACATCCCTTTTTTATTTAACTCCTCTTTTGTACCAAGGTAAATATTCACAAAATAAGCAATGCTAAACAATCAGGCTTTTAAAAATGACAAAACTTTACCATATACATCATAAGTGCTAGTTAAGAAAGTAGACAGACACATCATAACAAACTACAAGACATAACTAAATTATATATACACCACCTCCATGTTATATACACAATAACTGTTACCTTACATCACTGTACATATATAGTGTCTCCACAGCCCCATAAGATCTGATCCATAGAATATCAGTGTAAAAGATTGAGTAATAAAAGCATGCTGTATACACAGCCTAGTCATCTGGAGTGCACATGCAGTACTTTACTGTAAGTAGAGGTTTAAATTTACACAAAAATATATAGCTGTGTTCCCTTGTTACCTACATCTACTGCAACAACACATGTAATATAATTGTGATGGATTTATAGCTCACTTTAAAAGATAATTACATTTTATGTAATGTTCTACAAAACTACCCTTATCCACAAATATCTACAATGCAGTAGTGTCCTCATAACAGACTTATATTTTCTTTCTTGGTGCCATTTGGAGTAACAAATGCATTTCAACATTTATGTGTCCTCTGATTGTTCATTTAAAATACTCTACTGTGTGTTTGTAGATAGTGTTGCCCCACCCACATGCTGGCTGGACTGGAGGACTAGAAAACATATGCCAAGGAATAGGAGGTTCAAATGACTATCCCAAGAGGCACATCTGGTTTCCATAAATCCCAGCAAAAAGAAATAGAACAAGGTCTTAAAAGCTATGTGGAGGTAAAGCAAAAGTACAATTTATGACTAAACCCTAACAAATCCATAAGGAAATGTTTCAACTTTCATAGATCTATTTCATGTCTTTCAACTGTCTTTTTTTTCCTGAACCAGGCAGTATTTCTATACATATGCTTCTTCTTTTATACTCATCTCAACCTATGCAGAACTTTAGCTTTCTAGTAGTTTGGCTTGAGGCCATGCGTGGATGGAAGAAGTCCAAGCATGAGTACGCTTCACTATGGTTATTTCCTTTTCTGGAATGCATGGCATTGCTTTATTCTCTGTAGTATTGATTAGGATACAACATCTAATTCATTTGCCAATAAAATGGTCTATAACAACTCTGTAATGCATGGCATATTTCCAACTGCTACAATACAATGGAAAATGGCAAGGGACATTAAGCTTTATATATGTATGTTACTGAACCACTGCTCGAGAGAATGATATTTGGAGATAGAGTGGGAGAGACAGAGAGACAGAGAGAGGGAGAGAGGGAGAAAGAGAGAGTGTGTGAATGACAAAGGCCAAGGAAGTGAATGAAAGGGTGAGGGGGATGAAATAGAGAGAAGGGAGAGCGAAAGAAAGAGAAAAATGGAGAAGTGGGAATAAAGAAAAGGAAGGTGTTTAAATTGCAGTCCAGCTGGGTGTACATTGTGTTGCTTTGCAATGCATTGCATACCACTCTGGTCCTCCAGGAGTTAAAAAGAGAAGCAGAGACATTGAGGATGGAGAGAGAGATAAGACAAAGTAGAATTTGTCAATACAGAGAAATCCACTAGTATTAGTTGAAAAATATATAATGATCCACTCCCCTTAATAAAGAAGCAGATTTTCTTCAATCCCTAAAATCTAATGAGAGAACGTCACAATACATTGGAGACCTTTCTAGCATTCAAGGGGTTAAAAGGCCAAATGTATTTAACAGGAATCTTTATTTGTCCCCTATGGCGCAGTTGGTTCACTTTAAAATAACTCTGGTTTTCTTTTATAAATATGGGCCAAAGTCCCTTTGAATCTGTGAATCCTATAAGCTTAGTGATTAGTTCATACCTAGATAAACCTGGAAACACAAGTTAAAGAAGCATCACCTGCATAGATTTTGGCCGCCAGAAAAGTATTACTAATTGTGGTTTCATTACTGATTTTCAATAAAGGTTTTCTGTACAAGGAGATAAACTAGAGTGAAGTGTAGCAGGAGTAGACAATAGTACACAAAACTGCAGAGTCTGAGACACACAGAGAAGTAAACATCTATGTTTTAACTCAGACATGGTCAAACTACAGCCCACTTACTGGATCTGACTCGCTACCTGATGTGATCTGGCCTTTAGACCTAGCTGTCTTGCAAATATGGACTATATTTACAGCTCTTCTGATGCACAGATAAAGTATCACTTCTAGCTTTCTCTGTGTTATGTTCTAATTTGCTTTATACTTAAATACCCTTGAAAGACACATTTAAATGCAGAAATAAGATTGTTATTCAATATTACAGAACATAAATTGTCATAAGAGCTGCAAATGGTTTGGGCTCTATATTTTCGTTCCCACTACCATAATTTAAAAAGCCGGAAATTTCTGCCATGCTGTGTAGATTAGGCAGAGATGAATCAGGAACATAGTGAAAGAGAGAAAAAATGAAGTTGGGTTGTGTTACTTGCTAGATAGTGAGGAAGAAGAGCTGAAGGGGGTGTTGATGCTTCTGCTGATGTGAAGAAATTCAGCAGCAGTAGTGGTGGGATTCATTGTAGTCCAGAAAATGCCAGCCCTATAATATCCCCAGGGGTCCGTGGTAATATGTTAAGAAAGGGAATACTACATGATGAGTCTCTGTACAGTAGCACAGTGCAACTGCTTGAGCCTGTTGCTGCTGTAACTGTACCACCAACAAAGAAGCAAGAGACTGGTGATGGTGATGACTTAGAGGGTGGTGGTGGTGTAGAAGAGAGCATGAGAGCCTTCTTGGTTCAAAGAAAGAAATGCTTTACCACCACCTCCACCTGCAGTGATATTAGATGTTTCCTGACAATTTACTTCCAGCTGCTGAGTTGTCTGAGACTGAAGTATATCATATATTATTGCAGAAGGATAGTGTTACTGTCCACACTGTCCATGAATATAAGTAATGGTCTCAACAGTGATATGGTACAGGTGTGGATGTGGTTCCACTTCCTACTAATTCTCCTACTCTTAGTGCTGCTGCTACTGAGGCAGCAGCAGCAACGTCAACAGTCTCTGTAGGTTCATCTGGTGAAGAACATCCTTCTCCATTTCCACTCAGCCAAACATATTGGTTGTGGCATTATATTTCACTGGAGCAGTCACTGTGCAATTGTTGACAACTGCACCATGCACAATGTGTGAGTGTGTGACAAGGTTGTGAAGAGGGGAAAGGAGGGGTACATGTGAACTGTCCCCAAGGAAAACAAAATTAAGTGCTGCTGTCACCGTGACCCTTGTGCCTCCCCACCGATTAAAAAGACATAGGTGAAAATCTCATACAAGAATGTGCGGCAAGTGCAACCCTCACCAGCCTGGAACATCAACAACACCTGTGTCATCAACATTTTGTTCAGAGGTATGATGACCATTTGGCATCCTCAGCATCCTCTTCCTAGAAGCTGCTGTTGCTTCCATTATCACAACCAGTTGACAGTGAATCTGCAGGTGCAAGGATCTGGCAATGTTTCCACACATTGCAGCTTATGTGGGACAATGACCACATATGGCAATGTAATGGTGACCAACAAAATGCATGGAATAAGGGAGCATCTGCAGATTTTCCATCTTTCAGAAAATGTCAAGCGCATGGCAGGGAGAGTGAATCTTTTTTGTTGAGTGTTGTGAGCTATGGGAAACATCAGTCATCCAACCACCACCCTGTGATATTTTTATCACAGTGCCCGTGATTCGTGCTATCCTGTGTCTATCACTTGCTGGGAGTTCCTCATTGACTGTCTGCTAATAGCCCACCTCACACAGCCTTTTTAAACCCAGTGTGGGCACTCCCAGGTTGCCCTTTCGTGGTGTTTCTGACATTACTTGTCCTGACCTGCTTGTCAGGCTCTTGGGCCTGAAGTACCTGTGTTCCAGTGTTCCAGTGATCCAGTGTTCGAGTGATCTGGTGTTCCAGTGATCCGGTGTTCCTGTGTTCCAGTACTTCCACTGTTGATCGTTCCTGAGTCTCCTGCCTGTTTGCCTCTCCAGCCGGTTCCGGTTACTTTCCGTGGAAGGGGTGAATGGGAATACAGAGTATTCCCATCATTGTAAATAACATATATAAAGTGAGTTTATGTTCCACCGGGGCTTTCCTCCAGTGGAGTGGAGAAGTCAGGGGAAATCCAGGCCTTGTTCATTTTTATAAGTGTCAACCTATCAGCATTGTCGGTGGAAAGGCGGATACGCTTATCTGTTATGATGCCACCAGCAGCACTAAATACCCGCTCAGACAGAACGCTGGCGGCAGGGCAGGCCAGCACCTCCAAGGCGTAGAGTGCCAGTTCATACCACGTGTCCAGCTTGGACACCCAGTAGTTGTAAGGCACAGAGGGATCATTGAGGACGCTGACACGGTCTGCTACGTACTCCTTCACCATCTTCCAAAACTTTTCCCTCCTTGTGACACTAGGCTGCGCATCAGGGTGAGGGTGCTGGCGGGGTGTCATGAAGGTGTCCCACGCCTTGGAGAGTGTTGCCCTGCCTTTCTCGGAACTGCTGTGTGCTCCCCTTTTCTCCCCTTCTCGGTTGGCCAAGGTAGCACGTACTCTGCCGCCAGCGTTGTCAGATGGAAAATTTTGGAGCAATTTTTCAACAAGAACCTTCTGGTATTGCACCATTTTGCTTGTCCTCTCCACCGGAGGAATGAGAGATGAGAAATTCTCTTTGTAGCGGGGGTCCAGAAGGGTGAACACCCAGTAATCCGTGTTGTCTAAAATGCGTATAACGCGTGGGTCACGGGAAAGGCAGCCTAACATAAAGTCAGCCATGTGTGCCAGAGTACCAACAGGCAAGATTTCGATGTCCTCACCAGGAGGATGACTCTCAATCTCCTCATCCTCTTCCTCCTCTTCTGCCCACCCACGCTGAAGAGATGGAACTAAAGTTCCATGGCTACCCTCTGTAGCGGAGGCAACCGTGTCTTCCTCCTCCTCCTCCTCCTCCTCCGCCTCCTCCAATTGTCGCTGAGAAGAGGAAGTGAGGGTGCTCTGGCTATCACCTTGTGTAAGCTCTTCCTCCCGCATTTCCACCTCTTCCACATGCAAAGCGTCGGTTTTAATTGTGAGCAGCGAGCGTTTCAGTAGACACAGAAGTGGGATGGTTACACTGATAATAGCGTTATCGCCGCTCACCATCTGTGTCGATTCCTCAAAATTGCGTAAAACCTCACAGAGGTCTGACATCCATTCCCACTCCTCACTTCTGATTACAGGAAGTTGAACGGAGAGGCGACGACCGTGTAACAGCTGGTACTCCACTACTGCCCTCTGCTGCTCACAAAGCCGGGCCAACATGTGGAAGGTGGAGTTCCAGCGCGTGCTCACGTCACACAGCAGCCGGTGAGCTGGCAATTGTAAGCACTGCTGCAGCTTCAACAGGCCGGCCGAAGCTGTAGATGACTTACGGAAATGTGCACACACGCGGCGCACCTTGGTCAAGAGATCATGCACATTGGGGTAGGTTTTTAGAAATCGCTGAACCACTAAATTAAATACATGCGCTAGGCATGGTACGTGTGTGAGCTTGCCGAGCTCCAAAGCCGCCACCAAGTTACGCCCATTATCACACACAACCATGCCTGGTTGCAGGTTGAGTGGCGAGAGCCACTGCTCGGTCTGGTGACTAATCCCCTGCAACAGCTCTGAGGCCGTGTGCTGTTTGTCCCCAAGGCAGATCAGCTTCAGCACGGCCTGTTGACGCTTCCCCACTGCAGTGCTACACTGCTTCCAGCTACTGGCTGATGGGGGAGTGGCGCTGCGTGTAGAGAATTCGGAGGTGGAAACGGAGGAGGAGGAGCCAATAACGTAGGTGCTGGCGGAAACCCTGATGGAGGTAGGGCCCGCAATCCTCGGCGTGGGTAGCACCCGTGCCATCCCAGGGTCCGAGTCGCTCCCAGCCTCCACGACATTCACCCAGTGTGCCGTCAGGGAAATGTAGCGTCCCTGGCCACAAGCACTTGTCCATGTGTCAGTCGTTAAGTGGACCTTCCCAGTAACTGCGTTGGTCAGGGCACGGGTGATGTTACGGGACACATGGTGGTGTAATGCGGGGATGGCACACCGGGAAAAGTAGTGGCGGCTGGGGACCGCGTACCGAGGGACAGCTGCTGCCATCAGGCTGCGGAAGGACTCAGTGTCCACAAGCCTAAATGGCAGCATTTCGATGGCCAGTAATTTGGAAAGGTGTGAGGTTAGTGCTATGGCCTGTGGGTGGGTGGCTGGGTATTTTCGCTTGCGCTCAAATGCCTGGGGTAACGACATTTGGACGCTGTGCTGGGACAGGGAAGTGGATGTGGTCGCTGATGGTGCTTCAGATGGTACAGGTGCAGGGCGGGAGGTATGCGGGCCTGCGCCTTCGACAGGCGATTGGCCGGCACCGAAAACAGGGGAAGAGGAGGCAGTGGTGTGGCCTGCAGACACAGATGGGCGATCCAGGCGTTCCTCCCACTTATTACGGTGCTTGGATGCCATGTGTCGGATCATGCTGGTGGTGGTGAGGTTTCTAGTGTTCATGCCTCGGCTCATTCTGGTGTGGCACAGGTTGCAAACTACAATTCTTTTGTCGTCCGCACTTTCCTTAAAAAAAGCCATACCGCGGAACACCTACCCTTTGGCAAGGGAGATTTACGCAAGGGGGTGCTCCGTGGAACATTTGCGGGCCGGTTTGGTGCGGTCCGCCTTCTTTCTGTAGCCACACCACTGCCTCTTCCAGCCTGTTGCGGTGCTGCAGATGGCTCACCCTCAGGACTGCTGTCATCGCTCGGCTCTCCACCTTCCCAGGTGGGGTCAGTCACCTCATCGTCCACCAAGTCCTCCTCCACTTCCTCACTCTGATCATCCTCCTCATGTCTTGATCCCACCACATACTCAGTCATTGACAACTGTATAACATTCTCCTCAACAAGGTCTTGAGACAGTAATAGTGGTTGATTTAATGGCAACTGTGTCTCATCATCATCATCATCATCATCCACTACTTCCTTTGACCTTAAATGCCGTTCACATCTGTCATCTTCTTGTGATTGTGTACCCTCTAGAGGTTGTGAATCAGGGCACAAGATGTCATGTTCCTCTGCAAGCGTGCTTGGAGAGAGGGTCAAATGAAGGATTGGTGATGAGACGAGCTCCTCACTATATCCCAGTGTGGGATTACTTCTTTGACCAGACCGTGTATGGTGGGAGGAAGGATGATCAGAGTGAGGATTATGTTGACCAGACTCTTGGCTACTGAGAGTGGACTTGGTGGAAGACAGGGTGGTGCTTAACCGACTGGAAGCAGTATCAGCTGACATCCAACCGACCACCTGTTCGCAGTGGTCGGACCTCGAGAGTGATGTCCTGCGACGCCCTGTAAAATTAGACATGAAGCTAGGTATGGTGGATGTCTTTCTTTCTTGTGCTCTGGCACCAGGCACAGTTTCTCCGCGTCCTGACCCGCGCCATGAACTATCAGGATCACGTCCACTTCCCCGTCCCTTTTTACCCGCCTTCTTCATCTTACACGGAATATGTGACTGATATTTGAGTTTGAAAACTTAACAGTATTTCTTCCTATTCTGCAACTGTGCAGAGTACACAGAATAGGCTGCTAAACTGCGGTGACGCACACTGAATGGAATATGTGACTTTGATATTTGAGTTTGAAAACTTAACAGTATTTCTTCCTATTCTGCAACTGTGCAGAGTACACAGAATAGGCTGCTAAACTGCGGTGACGCACACTGAATGGAATATGTGACTTTGATATTTTAGTTTGAAAACTTAACAGTATTTCTTCCTATTCTGCAACTGTGCAGAATACACAGAATAGGCTGCTAAACTGCGGTGACGCACACTGAATGGAATATGTGACTTTAATATTTGAGTTTGAAGACTTAACAGTATTTCTTCCTATTCTGCAACTGTGCAGAGTACACAGAATAGGCTGCTAAACTGCGGTGACGCACACTGAATGGAATATGTGACTTTAATATTTGAGTTTGAAGACTTAACAGTATTTCTTCCTATTCTGCAACTGTGCAGAGTACACAGAATAGGCTGCTAAACTGCGGTGACGCACACTGAATGGAATATGTGACTTTAATATTTGAGTTTGAAAACTTAACAGTATTTCTTCCTATTCTGCAACTGTGCAGAGTACACAGAATAGGCTGCTAAACTGCGGTGACGCACACTGAATGGAATATGTGACTTTGATATTTTAGTTTGAAAACTTAACAGTATTTCTTCCTATTCTGCAACTCTGCACAGTACACAGAATGTGCTGCTAAACTGCGGCGAAGCACACTGAATGGAATATGTGACTTCGATATTTTAGTTTGAAGACTTAACAGTATTTCTTCCTATTCTGCAACTCTGCACAGTACACAGAATGTGCTGCTAAACTGCGGCGACGCACACTGAATGGAATATGTGACTTTGATATTTTAGTTTGAAGACTTAACAGAATGTGCTCTAATCTGCAACTTTGCACACTAAACAGAATGTGCTCTAATCTGCAACTTTGCACACTAAACAGAATGTGCTCTAATCTGCAACTTTGCACACTAAACAGAATATATGAAATTTTTTTTTTTTTGTTTTTTTCCCCCCACACAAAATAAACTGCTGCCCCCACACACAGTAGTCCTAAAAAGGACTTTTGGTTCTTTTTTTTTTCACAAATTTGCTTTCTTTCTCCCTACACTGACTTTCCCTTCCTATCCTCATCTCTCCCTGGCTAAGACTGAGCCGAACTCGCTGGTCAGGTGCTATACAGCACCCGACCACGGGTTCTGGCCAGCCAATCAGTGTAATGCCAGCAGCCAACATGGCTGCTGGCATTACACTGATGTCAGAGCCTCCCTGCACGTTTATTGGCTGCGCAGCAGCCGCAAAACGTGCGGGGAGGAGACCCGAACATGGCGGGCGAGCACATGCGGTACTCGTACGAGTACCGCCATGTGCCGAGCAGAGCGATGCTCGAGCCGATCCGAGCATCGGCCGAGCATGCTCGCTCAACACTAATAATTTTTCATCCACAGTAAAATCTGATGTACTAATAAACTGGGGCAATTCTGTAGTAAGAGAACTGCAACATAAGGGGCAAATAGAAATTCCCAATATTTATTTAACTGGTGCTTTTAACATCTGTCACAACTGTTCTAGGCTTAGTTTACATAAGAAACTTTGTTGCAGAAACTTTGTTCTAACACCATATAGATATCATTGTTTTCTATGATACATGTAGTTCATGTTTTGAGGAAACATTCACCATGTAAACTGAGGCTAACATCTTAATTTTTTTACATTCTAAATTAATCATCCCCTATATTTTCTCTGTGTCTACTACAGCTAAACCCAACCCTACCTTTGATTATTAATAGTAATATGATATATAAACCACAGAGCCCCATGTATTATTTCAATTGTCAAGTAGGTATAATTCTATAAAATCGAAAGCAGCTGCCTGGGCCGTCCTTATAAAAAAATTGTTCTTCTGAGATCCACTGGAAATGTTGTGGCACACCTTGATTAATTGGAATGTGAATTGCTGGTATAGGTTGTAAAGAACCAGACCATACTTAATTCAAATTACATTCCCACCCTTTTCCAAAACAAAGTATAGAATAGCATTAATTTATAATACATATTATGTAGCAAAAGTGCTTTATATGTGAGCCGATTCATTTTATTGGAATGTTTGGAATGAAAATGCTGTGAAGGCCACTTCTAAAAATAATTAACAAAAGGGGATCTTGAGAGTATTCAGCATGTGGTGAAATTACCACCTAGGGCCATATTCAGAAATCTTAAAGGGATAGTAATGTTTCAAAATAAAAGCAGCTCCAATTAATCTTCATAGTATTTAGGTCATGGAGAGTGTTATTTCATTACTGTCCGAGTTCTAGTTCAAGAGTAATCGAATGATAAAGTATCCACCTCCCGTCCCTTTTGCTGATGTAACACTGCTCACCTCAGAACAGAAAGGTGGTGTCCAGATGGCTTGCAGAGAGGGACAATCTTCAGTTAGTATAAGGGAAAAACCTGTCATGGGGGGCAGGGTTTTCATTGTTCTCACAGTAAGAAGATTGTCCCTTGCTGTGAGTTGTCTGGTCTTAAGACCAGATTCCATATCTGAGGGGAGGTGGCTTACACTAGGTAAAAGGGGCAGGAAGGGGAAACTTTATCATTAATTACTCTTGAATTACAACTCTGACAGTATTGAAATAACACCCTCTATGGCCCAAATACTTTGAAGAATAATTGGATCCCATGTAGTAATGCAGTATGTATTTTTTATCTACATCTCTTTTAAAAGGGATTATTTGGCAACCCTAATTTAGGCTGACCAGACCTTACCTTTATCCATGGACACATATGAAAAATGGATTCTGTAGAGATACTTTTATTACAGTGCAGCTGTGAAATATGTATGTTTCATGTGTCCCCTGTTAAAGGAGTAAACTGTAAGCTGGTAAGCTTTGGAAAATTTGTAGGGCTATCCCTGTTGGGTAGGGTGACGAGTAGGGGTGGGCAAAAAGTGAGAAAAAATTCCTACATGACTTTTCACGAAAAACGGACGATTTTTCATTTTTTTCGCGAAAGTTTTCTTTCTCTCCAATGCACAATTTTCCTCTTTTTCACCCATTCCAGCAAATTTTTTGCCTATTCCAACACATTATTCACCTATTCTAACACTTTTTTTGCAATTAGGGTAGCAAAAATAGAAAATTAAACTCAAATTGCAAGGGAAAGTAAGACTAATCCAAAAAAGTTTTTCAAATATATAAATAGCAAAAAACATAAGATGGAGTGGATTGGACTATTCAAAAATGAGATGGGTGAGTTGATTAGTGAGGATAAGGAAAAGGCAGATGTTCTAAACACTTTCTTTGCATCAGTATATACAAGGGAGCAAGGAATGGTAGAAGAGCCTCAACAAGTAACAAGTTGCTACACCATCCTATGGAGATTTATGGTCCCGGGACCAGAGGTGTCCATAGGATCGTGTAGCAACAGCACCACGGTACAATTTCAGGCCACTGTGATATTGCACCTAAAAAATTCAACTTTGAAAATGAATAACTTTTGAATGAAACACCTTTCAGCAGTGGGAGTACCCTTGTTTTAATCAGGGGGATACACCCTACAACATTTTTTACATTTTAAATATTACTATCCCTTTAAGTGCAGTGTTGGCAAAACCCCTATATTTACTCTTTAAAGATTCTCTCACCACAGGCTCAGTGCCACAAGATTGGCGAAGAGCCAGTGTAGTGCCTCTATTTAAGAAGGGAACTAAAACAGAACCTGGAAACTATAGACCTGGGAGTTTGACCTGTGTAGTGGGAAAACTGCTAGAAGGGATAATAAGGGACTATATTCAGGATTACAACACAAAAAATAGTATCATTAGCAGGAATCAACATGGTTTTATGAAGAATAGATCATGCCAAAGCTTCTATGAGGAAGTAAGCAGCAACCTTGAAAATGGCAAGGCAGTTGATATAGTATATCTAGACTTTGCAAAGTCATTTGATACAGTGCCACACAGAAGGCTGGGGTATAAAGTAAGGAAATTGGGGCTAGGAGATGACCTGTGCAATTGGATACAAAACTGGTTGAAAGATAGGGAACAGTGTATGGTTGTAAATAGCCAATTCTCCATTACAGTTAAAGTGGAGAGTGGAGTACCTCAGGGTTCAGTATTAGGTCCGCTGCTTTTTAACATGTTTATAAATGACCTGGAAATAGATATAGAAAACAAATTATCAATATTTGCAGATGACACTAAATTATGCAGGGTAATTAATTCAGAACAGGATAATTGCTCTCTACAGAGGGATTTATTTAAAATGGCAGATTGGGCAAACAAATGGAATATGAAGTTTAATGTGGGGAAGTGTAAAGTCATGCATTTGGGAGGAAATAATCCCAAGGATACTTATAGACTTAATGGAATCATTTTAGGGGACTCATTGCTAGAGAAAGACCTGGATATCCTTGTCAACTACAAACTTGGAAACAGTGACCAATGTCAAACAGCAGTAGCAAAGGCAAACAAAACCCTGTCTTGCATTAAAAGAGGTATTGAAGCAAGAGTGGATAATATTATTTTGCCATTGTACAAACCATTGGAAAGACCTCACCTTGAGTATGCAGTGCAGTTTTGGGCACCAGTTCTGAAAAAGGATATAATAGAACTAGAGAGGGTACAGTGAAAAGCAACAAAATGAATTAAGGGAATGGAGGACTTGACGTATGAGGAACGACTAGACAAACTTGGTTTATTTACTCTAGAGAAAAGACGACTAAGAGGAGGCCTTATCACATTGTACAAATATATGAAAGGTCAATACAAGGATCTCTGCAATGAGCTATTTATCCCAAGGCCCAATCAAATGACCAGGGGACACCACTTGAGATTAGAGGAAAGGAGGTTTAGACTTCAGCAGAGGAAGGTTTTTTTTACAGTGAGGTCTGTTAAATTGTGGAATTCTTTGCACAAGGAGGTGGTTATGGCAGATACAATGGATACATTCAAGAGAAGATTAGATACATTTCTTTCCAATGGGAACATACAGAGTTATACTGTTTATTAGTAAGCAGACCAGGAAGGTCTGATAAAGACTAACTTATTTGGTAGCAGGAAAGCTATAAAATTACTGGGGTATGCGAAGAAGGTTGAACTTGATGGACTTGTGTCTTTATTCAACCTAATTTACTATGTTACTATGTTACATTTTTCTCCTATTCCAACACATTTTTTCCTCTCTTTAAGGGGATAGTAATACTTTGTTTTATCTTTGTTTTATTTTGTAGGAATTAAAAAAACATGAAGAACGATATAAGTCTTACCTCTCAAACCTTTATGGTTTGAGAGATATTCACAAGCAAAGTTTCCCCTCCCACTCCTTTTACCTAGTGTAAGCCATCTCTTCTCAGATGTGGAATCCAGTCCATAGACCAGACAGATAACAGCAGGGGACAATCTTCTTACAATGAAAGCCCTGCCCCCCTTGACAAGTTTTTCAGATTTTTCCCTTATCTTAATTGAACATTGTCCCTCTCTACAATCTACCTGGACACCTCCCTTTTGATCTGGCTGAACAGTGTTACATCAGTAAAAGGGGCGGGAAGGGGATACTTTGTCATTGAATTACTCTTGAACTACAACTCTGACAGAATTGAAATAACACTCTCCAAATTCCAAATACTATGGTGATTAATTAGAGCTGCTTTTATTATGAAACATTACTATCCCTTTAATATGGTGCAACATTTCTTAGCACAATATCACTTCTTCTGAGGGCTGTATTGGAGAAATAAGTAACTGGAAGTTGTGAGTCCTACAGCAACATATACCATGAAAACTGTGTTAGCATGCAGAGTGCTTTTGTCCTTTTCCCACAACACTTACTTCCTGCTTAAGTGACAGTGGCACATATTCATGATGATGTCAAGTGATTAAAAAAAATAAAGTACAACCTACAATGTGACAGATGTGTATGGTAGTGGTGGTGGGGGACAGACGTGGTGTGATTGGTGGGACCTTGACAAACTGCATCCACCCTGGGAAGAGTGGGGTCCTCATCATTTACTGCACATGCTGCAGCAACGATTGCTGCAGTCAGTTTTTGCACTAACACTTTACTCTCACACCCCTGCACTTCCCCTACCTTTCCCCCTCTCGCTTGTGTATTTGCTAGACATTATGCATCTACTGTGTGTGTTTTTACTCTCTACAGTACACAAGTGATGGAGTGTGATGTCTCACCTTGGCCCACAAATTCTCAATGTTGTCTGCTGTCTATCAAGTCTGCCTTCGTCACAGAGCTCCCAGTTAGCTGTCTAATATATTTATTTGTTTAATTATGTTTATTTGTTTAATTAATGTTTTTTATTTATTTATTTTCTTTTTTTTTAAGTTGTCCACCATATCTTATCATAGTTAGTCCCAAAAAATATATATAACTAAAAAACAAAATCAACAACTTCTTAGCTCAGACTTCTCCAGCACAGAGACATTAAAAGTAAAATCAGCAAGCAATTTGGACCCCAGCTGTCCATGTCTTGCCAGTCAGTCACACCAAATTTTGGGGTATTTTGGGCCAACCTCCTTCCTCCCTTATTCTCCCCATTCTGCCCCCACACTCCCCTACTACAGAGAACAAATGTCCTACCTAAATGAGTCAGTAAAACTAAGCTTCAATTCCCCTTTATTCGCTGATCTTTTCTAGCTTTAAAACATGTTGCTCTCTCCTCTCACAAACACAGAATGGCATGCTGTGAGAGCCTGACTCCCTTTTATATGGCTGTAGAAAACTTTTGTGAGGTGGAGAAGTTTTTTCCTACTCATTGATTTCAATGCAATGAGCTAGGAGAAAAAAAGAGTGAAAAAGCAGGAAAAACTGCACTTTTTGCTGGAAAATTTTCACCAAGCGGAAAGTGCCATTTTTCGCCGATTTCAGTTTGGGGCGAAAATGTTCGCCCATCCCTAGTGACCAGACCTCACCTTTAACCGGAGACACATATGAATAATGCATACTGCAGGGCTGCTTTGATTTCAGTGCAGTCCTAAAATATGCCAGGGGAGGTCTGGTTATCCTACTGCTGGATAGATCAAGGGTACTTCCAATGTTGGTAGATGCTACTTTTAAAAACAAGTTCAGCTCTAACTCAAATTTTTCTGATAGATTGAGATCAAGGTTGCGCTGTTGCTACTGCCAGGTATGGAAAGTATGTGTACTCAGCTCTTCAAAATAATATGCAAAATAATATGCTGGTGACTTCCCTAGGGTCAAAAGTGCAATAAAATTAATGGACATGTCCAGAGGAGAAGATAAGCTAATAGGAAAGTGCTTAAGATACAGCCTGATAAAAAGCAAATGCATAATATTTTAACCCCTGAAAAGCTGCACAGTCCGGTGGCTGGGCGTTCTGGAGGACCAGTGCACATTTTGTTTTGCAGATACGTGATCTGTTATCACAGCATGGTGTGCACTCACACTGTCATCACAAACTTCCTTGATGAGTTGAGTCGTTAATGGTTCTTAATGTCATAAGTCATTAAGGGGTTAAAGAACGTACATATTCAGAATGGCAGGAATATAAAATATATTCCTGAAAATGCTCATATTCTGGTTAGTAAGATGGAGGAATTGGGCCTGACTCATTGCGTTCCTGTATGTTAGCAACCTGTCTTCCATTCAAGGAGTTAAAAACCTATTTAATTAAATTGGAAACATTATCTGTTCCCTATGGTACACTTGGTTTGCTCCTGAATTTTATTACAAGCACAGAGTTTTCCTATTATGCTTGTAACTTTCTTTCTTATGCAGCAGAAGTGACAACCTATATTATAAGAGAAAAAACCTGATTCATTCTATAGTTCATCCTCTACTGATGATTCAGAAAATGAATCGGAAGAAACTGAATTAGACTCTTCTGATGTAGATTGGACTGATTCGCCATCCGTGAATAAAGTTATGGAAAACCCCATATCTTATAACTTGATGAACAAGGCCTACCATTTTTTGGTCCTTAGAGCATTAAACATTCTACAACTTCAGAATGGATCCCTAAGGATCATGTGGTGAAATATATTGAATTATGGATGAAGAAAGCTTTCAATACTAAAGCAAAATATACATTACGGGCAGAATGTCCAATGGCCACAATGAACAAAATTTGTGATACACCAGTTATTGACTCCTACATGGTACAATACATGTCCAAATTGGGGAAGGATCTTAGAAAGGAAATTGACAGGTCCCTCAAGAACTGTCAAGATAAATTGCTGGGCATTTTTGAGCCATTAGCCAAAATATTTGATTTGACAGAAAATTCAATTTCTAGTAACACTCCAACTGATGTCTCATTCTTAAGAGGATGGATTCAAAGAGCCATCTGTTTGTCGAGCAATGCCAACACTGCTCTTGCTGCTGAAAGACACAGATCCAGTTTCATACAAAATGACACAGAAACATCCATTAAAAAAGTTTTTGCTCCTAAGACTTTTGGGAAGGCCAGGAAAAACAGGGTTTACTTTCTTGGCCAATCATAACAAAGTCCTTCTAGAGGACAAGTCTGATCTAATCAAGACTCCTCATTTTATGTGAGAGGAAAATACAACAGTAGGACCAGGTCTTCCTATCCCTTCTTTCTGCAGAGCTTCCAGCTCCCTCCCTCCCTCTCTCAGTGCGTTCTGGTGACAAAGTAAAACGTTCCTCTTGAGGCTGCACTTCAATATTGTTATGGTGTATCTGAAAAAGATCCCTCTCTCCCATCTTCCCTGCGGGCGGAAGCTCTAACTTTATTTTTTAGTAAAGGGGAAATCAAGGTTGCATATTATACATAGACACTCTTGTTTTCCCCTAAAATCTTGGGCATAATATACACCTGCGTATTATACACAGGTGCGTATTATACATGAGATTTTATGGTATATTTTCAATGAATTTATAGCAATACAATGATAATATATGTGAATTACATCAAAGAATGTAAAGATTATAATGACAGAATCATGTCTGCATTCATCTCAGCGCAAAGGGTTAACCAGAGTTATAGGCAGAAGAGATCAACCAATACACACTCCAAGGTTTTTGTTCCATCAAGATTTTCACAGATGTGACTATCTCAACGGTACAACCCATGCTAGATATCACAAGCAGATAAAAAAGTATAGAACGGAATCAGCCAAAATACCAAATCCACAATTAAAGACACAAAAAGATTCAGAACACTGTGAAATAGAGCACAATAACCCTCTCAGAGTACATTATTGTGAGTTCTCTATGCCTTTTTGCAGTGATAACAAATGCACCTCACTTCAACACGGCATAGATATTTGCACGCACAGCAAACAATTGGCTCTCCAGGTATCAGCTTATTTACTAATCTGTAACTCACAATGATCTAAAATTTCTATCAATATGATCTTTACACTATATTAATGTGGTTTAACGCTATAATTTCCAAAAGTTATACTGAACTTTACAGCCAAATGGCTACTGAATTACATTAGTTCTCAGCAAGATGGCCAGTCGAACTGGGAAGTAAATAGATAAACTAAACTATTCCAGAATTCACTGGGTTATGATAACTTTGGAGGTTTAAACAGTGTAAAGACAATAACTAAGTTATACTTTACCAATCATCTAACAGGGCGTGGTCTAGGCACAGCACCGTTCTGTTCAATACAGGAATCAGGAAAGTTGGCAACCCTCAGAAGACTCCCCTGAAGACCCCCAGAAGAGTCCCTGTATACTTCCTAAAACACAGCTTATATAACTCAAAGCCCCCCTTTACAGAAGGATACGCCTATCCTTCTTCCATAGGTCACTCCTATAGAATTTGCATATAGTAATATATATTAGTAAATACTAATAAAAGTATATCTGAAATATAAAACCTATCATGTCGCTAGGTGTCACTCAACTATCAGGAAAAGTTAGTAAAGGAAAAATTCATAAAAAAAAAAAATTCTAATATAATAGAAGATTCAAGCCTTATCGCTTCCTGAAGAATTTGTAGTAAACTCCAATACATAGTTACAGTTTAGCTACATCCACGGCAAGGGAGTATAACTTCCATCCTGACTGATAACTGTTTTTCAAAGATGTATTCATGAGAAAGTCTAAAGCTTCTGTTCTACAAAATATTGCTTAAAAATACAGTCTCATATAAACACAGACAAAATGGTTTCTGAACAGATTCTTAAACCATTTATATACAGCCAGAGCGGATTCTCTGACAGGGGGTAACAATGAACGAGGTGGGGTGGCAGAAGATGTAGTTATCCTAGAGAAAGAAGTTTTTCACTTGTCAGCTAACTTCCAGCCTCTGTCTGGGTTTCTTCCTCCTCTTTGATCTCCTCCTCTCCTCTTGTTGCCTTTCTGAAGAGTCAGGCTGTACAGCAACAGTGGTGCTCGATTTCTGTGGTTGGTGTTTGACATATGTTTGACATAAATGCCATGGTGTCTGTGTTTCATGTGTGTTATCAGGAAGTTTGTGCCAAGGCTCATTCTCTCCTTTCACCTTCTCACTGACTTGTCACAGTGCCATTGTTGATGAATGCACTATTCCTACCCCAAGAGAAAAATACTACACCCATGACTTCGGGGTGGGGGGGGAGGAAAAAGGTGGAGAAGAATAGCCTCTTTCTTCTTCTCTTCCACATTCCCCTTCACTGTCTGGGGCAGAGGATGATGCTGTTGCTGCTACTGTCTCTGAATCAACACTGCAACTAGAATCAGGAATATTACTGCTGCTGGCAAGTGGAACTTGTCCTAGTCCCGCATCACTTGTTGACCCCATGCCCACTGTGTCCACAGTGGTGTGGCACACTAGCTTGTTCCTCAGCATCCTGCTGCCCTTGCAACTCAGCAGTAGCAGGAATTAGAGCAGTTGCAAATTCCTCAAATTCCAAAAGCTCATTACTAGTGGTGGTGATGCCCATTCCCATCCCTGTCTCCCATTTCTTCTCAGTTTGGGCTAAAAAGGACATCAATGTCTCTTCCACCCCAGCCTCTCCACCATTATCACCACCACCATTAGTCCCTCCATGCTACTGCTGCTGCTCTATTGAAGACATCTCACTTCTGTTTGAAGGAGGTGACGAGAAATGTGACAGAGGGACCCCCTAATGTCACACCTGCCCTTTCTTGTTGACCTGAAGAAGGCATACTGGCAGCACTAGCAGCAGTATCCTCCAAGACTGTTGGTAGATTGATTCCCTGTATTATGCAGTCAGCCAACTTTGATGTTTCCATTTCTGGGGCTCATTCCTCAAGAGATGCTATTGCCTCAAGGTTATATTTATCCAGAGGTGTGTCATGAAATTTTCTGAAAGTGTCTGACTGGTCCAGAGAATCCACTTTTAAATCATTTTCTTTTAAACCTATTTCTCATATATCATGTAATGTTATTGATCAGCTTTAAACTAGCATAATATGAAGCCTAACGTTGTAAAGAAAAATTAGGATTTTATTAACGATACGGAGGCGAATATTATCTCTCTCATGTCCCACCATCCCTATCATGTTTCTTCTTCTATCTTCTAGGTTAACTGCACAGAGATTGCTGTTTAACAAGTTACTCAGTTGCTCTCTTATTGAATATTTGAAAGGTTCTTACTGGTTTTGGAACCCAGGGGCAGGACTAGGATGCCCCCCAAAATATAAAAAGAAGTAGAAGAGACTCCTCCAACAAGGGCAGGTGGAGAGAAGCTAGGGAGCAACACTGGGGTACGGTGCTAGTGGACGTAGGCTCCTTTATGGTTGTCACGGTTTGTTAAGATTCTCAGACGCAGAGTTAGGTAAAAACACAACTATATTGAAAAGTTAAGGCAACCCCGTAGGGTATCATACACATACTGTCATGCCCCTCTAGCTCCTACCTCCATGTGCCAGCCATCCGCTGCTGCTGCTGGGGGCTTCTCAGATGCTCCGCGATCGCTGAGTAGGCGGAAGCCACAGCCTCGAGTAGCTGCGTCTGCCCGTGGTCGCGGTTGCGATCACGGTCGCGATTGCGATAGTGCGGTAGGCCTAAGCCATGGCCTAAAGTTGAAGGAGTCTCCAGGGAAGGTATCCACAGGGTGCCCAGATCAAACCATGGTGTTGTACACCTGTAGGGGGGAGGTGAAGCCTGCCTCTCTCATCAGCTGTCCACCAATAGTGTGCCTCCAGGTAAACAGTGAGGCAGGTGCTGTGGTTGCACACCCCTCTGTTGGCCAATCCAGTGAGAGGTTTGTTCAGCAGAGGGAGGGGTGAAAACTCATGACACTATAAAAACCCCTCAGGCTGTGTCCACTTTGCTTCAGTGTTCCAGAACTTTGGTTCCTGTGTGCTCTAAGCTTCCAGTGCTCAGTGCCTCTTTCCTTGCTGTGCTACAGACCCTCTGCTGGATTTCCCATTGCCTGACCTTCTGCTTGCCTCCTGGACTTCCCTGCTTGCCTGTTTCCTGACCTTGGCTAGTTTTACTGATTCTGCCTGATTGCCGCCTGCCCTGATCTTCTGGACTGTTTTTGACTACGCTTTGCTTAACCCTTGCACTCCCGCGCTGTCACTCCTACCTAGGTGTTCTACCTGTATACCTCTGTGGATCACCTGGTAGGGGTATCTGGCAAGAGATAGCATTCCCTGCTCCTACGCTCCAACCATAACAAGCCTGACACATACACACATATATCTTTATTAGACAGGAATACAATACAAACAATAGCAATGTAGGCTCTACCGGCATTGCCAATATACCGGGCAAGGCAGCCAGGGAATAGGAACTTGTGAGGTGAGGCTCTACCAGCCTTGCCAATATACCTGGCAAGGCAGCCAATGGACAGGAGGCAAATACAGGCTCTACCGGCCTTGCCAATACCGAGTAAGGCAACCCAAGGAAACAGGACAGGTTCTACCAGCCTTACCATATACCGGGCAAGGCAGCCAATTGACATGAGATAAACACCGGCTCTACCGGCCTTGCCAATATCGGGTAAGGCAACCCAAGGACTAAGACAGGTTCTACTGGCCTTACCAATATACCGGGCAAGGCAGCCAATAGACAGGAGAATATGGCAACCACTAGCCTCAGTGACTGAAACGTGGATAAACAGTTACAACGGTGACACAGAGGCTAAGACAGACTAAGTGGGCAGCCAACAAATGACAGGCAAAAGCCTCGGACCAGCGTATGGGAAGGCAGTAAGCCCCGCAATAGAGACAGCTGATGGATGTGGAGCAAACCAGTGCCCTCACACATGGAAAGCCATAACTCAGTAGTAGCAACCAGGTGTGTATGGAGCGAACCAGTACCCAGTACGTGGAACTCTAGACAATCTACAATATAGCCCGGTTGGCTTATGGAGCGAACCAGTACCCTGTACGTGGGACGCTAACAATCCAGCAATTCAGCCGGGTGGCTAGAAGAGCGAACCAGTACCCAGTACGTGGAACGCTTAACAATCTCGCAATACAGCCGGGTGACTAGAGGAGCGAACCAGTACCCTGTACATGGAACGCTAACAATCTGCCGTACAGCCGGGTGGCTAGAGGAGCGACCCAGTACCCAGTATGTGGAACGCTAATGTTCCTGAAATACAGCCGGGTGGCTAGAGGAGCGACCCAGTACCCAGTATGTGGAACGCTAATGTTCCTGAAATACAGCCGGGTGGCTAGAGGAGCGAACCAGTACCCTGTACGTGGAACGCTAATGATCCTGCAATACAGCCGGGTGGCTAGAGGAGCGAACCAGTACCCTGTACGTGGAACGCTAATGATCCTGCAATACAGCTGGGTGGCTAGAGGAGCGAACCAGTACCCTGTACGTGGAACGCTAATGATCCTGCAATACAGCCGGGTAGCTAGCGGAGCGAACCAGTACCCTGTACGTGGAAAGCTAACAACCTGCAATACGGCCGGGTGGCTAGTGGAGCGAACCAGTACCCTGCACGTGGAACGCTAATGGATAGTAAGAGACAGCCGGGCGGCTGTCAAGCAACCAGTACCCGTGTACTGAATAACCGGCAAGATAGAAATGTCGCCGAGGCGACTCAGGAACGTCAGATGACTGTAGGCGAACTGGACAGGAACCAGCGGATGGAGGCAGGAACCAGCATACAGACGATCAACTGGAATCAGGAACAGCGGCGGCGACTGGCAGCAGGAAGCGATGGCTCAACCGGATCAGACGGAAGCAGGAACTACTAGACTGGTAACACTGGAACAGGATGAATACAGGTCGCAGGAACACAGCAGAGGCCCAAGATGCTCAGGAACAATGTGTAGACTCAAGCAGCATAGAGACAACACGAAAGGGCAACCAAAGGGTGCCCAGGCTAGGTTTAAATAGGCAATACAGGGCGGGCTGAAGGCAGCCAGCCAATGGAGAGCCCCCTACTGGTGATAGACACAAAAGGAGAGCAATCATGGGCACCATGATAATGGTGTGTTGAGCTGCGGCCAAAGCCGGATAAAGTTGCTGGCCGCGAAGCCAGATGACCCCCTTCAGTTGAGCTGAAAGAGATCCCGGATAACACACCACAAAGGAGGCTAACACCACCTACCCCAGGTAGAGTCTATACTAGGACTTATAGTGTAGAACTCACCAGGCAGAAGAAAGAGGGACAACTGGCAGAATGCTGGTAGGTAATCAGAGCAGCTGTGTATCCAGTACCAAGTCGAGAGCTCAAATCAGGAAGGCAGGTGAGTGCTTGTACGTCCAGAAGAGGCAAGAGCTGATACCTGATGCAGGTAGGCAGGTGGGTGCTGGGAGGTCAATAGGGGCTGATGAGGAGCAGCTGGAGATCCAGGGTCCGGAAGAGGTTCCAGAGAGAGGAGTAGCTGGAGATCCAGGGTCCAGAAGGGAGTGGAGAGAGAGGAGTAGCTGGAGAGCGAGGGAGCAAGGGACAGGACCGGCCAAATGGGACAGCTGGCAGAGAGCCAAGGCAGACGAACTGAGAGGAATTAGGAGAGGGAGCGAGACAGCTCCTCTCCTGACACAGGATGCCACCTACCGAGCGCCGAGCTGCAGCTGGGCACCCCTGAAAATGGGATGGACGCATCATGACGCCGACATAGCCTGATGTCGGCGCCTGCGCAGACGCGCCGTGGAGGACGAAGCAGGGAACAAAGACCTTCCCGCACATCGCCCAGGACCAGGTAGGTAGCGACAATATTTATAGAGTTTTCTGACAAGTTTCTTTGTTGCATCACAGAAATAGGAAGCTGCCACAGAATTGTAATGACTTATACCTTTAACTGACAGTGGATTAGTGCAGAGGGGTGGCGCTGAGAATGAGCTTTTCTATATATATATATATAAAAGAAGACTTTGTGCTTGGCAAAACACACCCGGGGCGGCAGTAAGGAGGAGTTACTGCTTCCATTGGGTGATTCAATGGGGGCATGATTTTCATAGGAGGCCCCTGCTACTGCTATGAAAATCATGCAGGGAGTTGGCTCGCCCCCACTATCCAGCCTGCCCACCACTATACAAGTCTGGAAAAAAACAAAATGGCTGCCACTCACTCCTACACCACAGACACACACACATGCCCCACTCACACCTGCCACACACACACACACACACACTCAAGTGACAAAAAAAGCCTACCACTTGCTGCTACACCACATGCAACACAAGCCACACACACAAACACACACCACACAACACCTTCTGGACCGTCGAGAAGGAAAAAAAATAAATGGCTGCCACTCACTCCTACACCACACACACACAAGCCCCAGAAACAGACACAAGCCACACACATACACACACACCCATGCCACACACACACCCAAGCCACAAACACACACACCACTTTTGCCTAACTTTATTTTGCAGGGCGAAAGATCCGCTATCACAAGGCTCTGCTGCAAATGTCTGCAGTGACTCCAGTGTCGCTGTTTGTGCAACTTTGTCCCTCCTCACTCATTTGTTGCAGCTAAGTCATCTATACCGAAAAGCATCTCATCTTGGCAAATGGATGGTAACAACGTACTTACCAATAGTAATCACTCCCATTAACCCTTTCAATGCCAGAGAGGTGCACAAAGAATTACATACCAATGCATTGCTTACCTCTCTGGCAGTGAAAGTCTATGTTCATATGGGTCTGTGTCCTTTTCTCTCTCTCTTCCACTATTGGGCTGGGGGGGAGGGCACAACTGTCCTCATCATCCCTCTATCCACAGTATGTACATGAACCCCTTGACCTCCTCCATCCCCCTAAACCCCACTTGCTTCCACTGGAGTGCCACTACACATATGGTATGCGTGTATATGTGTACATCTGTCTCTTCTATAGTAATAACAAATGATGTTTATGTGTATGTAAACATCTATGCGTGAATATGTATGTCTGTGCATGTATAGTATGTATATTTCTGTATGTGGGCATCACTACGTATGTATAATAATATGTATGTCTCTGTGTGTATATGTATACTACGTATGTGTGTCTGTCTCTGTATGTATGTACGTACTAGACGTGTGGGATTGCATAGTCATCTTACACTCAAAGGCTTAATGTGAATGTATATATAATAAGTATATCAACCTACACACTGTACACACAGAAGTATATATAATATATATTAATATTCACACATTGTGTACATTAATATGCATTATATATACAGGCCTTTGTGTACAGTAATATACATTATATATACAGTCCTGTGTGTACAGTGTGTACATTGATATATATTATACAGTCCTGTTGGTCCAGTGTGTATATACAGTCCTCTGTCAGTGAGGCTAGCATTAAACCTTTTAGTACCACAGGTGTACTGAATGCATTGCAATACTTTGCGTAACCCTCTGCCAATCAAAGGCTTAAGCATTGCTTAAAAAAACAGATGGGCAATGCCGTCCCACACTGCTAGTTCTCTTATAATCTATGTTGTCACTGCTGCTGCTGTTGGAGTAGTAAAGAAAGTTACAAGCATAATATTCTGTGTCTTTAACAAAATCCTGACTTTCCTTCATAAGATTAGGAAAATCCTCAAATTGTACTACTTAAAAGATCAGTTTCTGTAAGTGTACTTGACATCTGACTCAGAGGTATTAAACAGCAAGTGCCTTCTTGGACAAAATGAAGAAAAGTATGGTAGCATGTTGAGGAGTGAAAATCATATCTGTATTTATATTGGTGCTCACATTTTTCATTTATGTAAAAATATTAAAATTAAGTTTAATATTTTGAGTGCCAAAGGAATTCAATGCATTGCAATGCAAAGGTTTGCCACCATAGGTATGGCAGTTCAAATGTTTTGTAAGAAGGCAGATATATTGTATAGTGTATTTATTTTACTCTTCAAATGTTCAAAGACAGTGAGGGGGTGAACAGCAGACATCTGAATGTACAGAATGTATTGAAACAAAAACAATTATATGATTTATATAAACATTTCAACTTGTCAACCTGACATAACTGAATACTCTAATAAAAATAATATATATTAGAAACTGACAAAAGACTTAAAACGTTTAACCTACATTCCAGAGATTTTTTGGGAGGGTACATTAAATGTCAGTTTTGCAAACAATGTTGATTTTGGAATTTTCCATGAAAAGCTCTGTAACTGAACACCAGCTAAATAACATGTATGTCAAGCAGCCCCTTAATACTTAACCAGCATGTGCAACTGTCAAGGCATATCTATAGCAGTTTACTATAATAACACCAGATTTGTCCTACATTGAACTTCAAAATGTAATCACTGTGATTTGCCAGACCCGTGCTTACTGTAACATAAATCAGTGTTTCTCAATCTGTGGTACTATTACCCTGGGAATACTTGGGAAAATGGCAGGGAGTATTTTCCAAAGTGGTGACCTGTCCTCAGATATATAGAGAGACAATGTCTGTGCTTGTACAAAATGGCTGACATGTCTTTGCTGTGGACTTAAACCTTAAGCAACTACACCAAGTTGGATACATCTCTGGCACTGTAAGGATTAAATGATTATATAATTAAACTGAATATAGCTACTCCCTTTTCTCTGCTATCCCTCCCCCAAAAAAGAATGACTATTCTTCTATTTCATTTAAAATAATTAAGAAATAAAAAAGAATATAAGAATGTTTACATTTGTATTGTGAAATGAGTATGTGGGAGTGTGAGAAATTGTGTTCTGTGTGCACAAGGGTTGTTATTTCAATAACAGTGATGTCCCTAATATCAGTTCCGGTCTTTTTCCCAATCCAAGGTTTTTCATTTGTAAATATTAATTTAAAAGAAATTGAAGTTTAAGAACTACATGGGTACTTGTTTCCAAAAAAGGTTAAGAAACCCTGATACAGATCATGATACTGGGGGAAATACATACTGGCCGTATGAATTAATTAATTATTAAATGAATCAATCAATAAATAACAAAAAGAGGAGCAATGCTGCATCAAAATCACTGCACCATAACGCAGTAATAAAAATGCCAAACTCCACTTTGATTTCAAAGGGGATTTTAAACCCTTAAACAGTAGATAAGCTTTTACCTCTCTAGCATTCAAGGGATTATGAGTTCCATGTAAATCAGTTAAAGTTTTATTTGTCTCCTATGATGCAGCTGGTTTGCTCCAAAATTGCTCCTCTTTTCTTTTGTGCAGTCATTGAGGGTTATGTAGTGGACACAGCATTATAGTGACCACATTTGCTTTCTGCTATGCTGGACACTGCAGAGAGTGGCAGAATACTTTTCCTCCATGATAATGCAACTGTGAGATGTCACATGATCCGGAGCTCCTGTGCTGACATCACTGTCCATCACTACGCAACCAGTGTTTTCTTCAGAGCAACAGAGAGTTCTAAACATTAGAGGGAAAACAAGTGACTGTTGTGATAAAATGGCTGTTCTGAGCTACATGAAAATAGCTTCCACACATGGTTCTAAACACATGACTAGAGGACTAAGGACTAAGAGTTACTTTATGAAATTAAATAGGAACTGCTGTGCCATTTTTTGTAGCATAAGACTACTCTTAGATCCAATGTTTGCTGGACATTTTCTTTTAGCCTAGTACTGACATCACCTTCTGTGATAACAGTCAATTGGCAGTTCCCTTTGCAGTATTCTCTGTGCTTTTCCATACCACGACTGTGTACTATTCCAAAAGGAGACTGTCCAGGATGCTGGGCATACATTTAAAATATGGAACTGTCCCTGGCACTCTGAGACACATGCCCGCTCTGCACAGCAATTACTTTGAGCCTATAGTAAACATACTAGTTTCTGCTCCCACATACCTGTACAGCACACATGTGCTCAAAGTGTCACATTATGCTTCACCCTTTATTGGACCAACAGGTAAAAACACAACCTCAAATATTAGTTGGGATTAAAAGGCATAGTACAGAGTTTACGCAAACTGATGTTGTTACAGTTGCCGGCAGCTCGCTTGAGTGTCGCAGTGCGTAACTCTTTCCTAGCAGCCGCATCCACTGGCAGCAGGCTAGCCGCATCCTTCCTCTTGGCAGCTCAGCCGCATTCTGTCTCGCGGCTCCAGCCACTTCCCTATAGATGGCCCGGCCGTTGCAGGTTGCATCATATGGGCGCACGTCCAGAGAGGTGGACGTGCGCTCCATTTAAAGGGGCAGTTACCCACTCCTGGCTCCTCCTCTTCCTGGGTGCAGGCATTTATATGCTGCCTGGATACAGGACTCAGCTGCCCTTTCGTTGGTGTCCAGTGCAGTTCCTAGCATTTGTTCCTGTGTATTACCTGGCTTGTCTGACTACCTACTCAGTGTATGACCCTTGGCCTGTCTGACTACCCATTATGGTGCTGACCTGTGGCTCTGTCTGACTATCCACTCCGTGTATGATCTTGGCATAGTCTGATAACCATTCTGGTGCAGACCTGCAGCTCTGGCTGACTACCCGTTGCATATTGATCCTTGGTTTGTCTGACTATCCATTCTGGTGCCGACCTGTTGCTCCATCTGACTATTCTCAGTATTTCTTCCGTTAGTTTGATATCCATTCTGGTGCGGGCCTATGGCTCTGGCAGACTCATTTCTGGTTGCCTTCCGAGTGTTTGGGGTACCTTCAGGTGCAGACCTGAGACTAACAACAATTTACTAATCTATTTAAACTGAAAATGGTCCTCTATATTCCATTGAGACAAGGAGGGAAGATGGGAAGTATTTTGAACTGGGGAATCAATGGTATGCATTAACAAGGCACAGAGAAAAGTGGTGTAACTTTCCTCCATTTTCCTGCTTAAGCTATGGAGGGAGAAGCATTCACGACTTGTTGGCATTAAAGTCTTAACAATGGTGCAGTGTTTTGTGAACCAGTTTGCACTACAGTGTTCATACAAAGCCTCTATATACCCTAAAGTTCAGGTGCATGCTCAGGAGTAGGAAGCCTACATCCACACTCACAATACAGGAAAATGAGAGAAATGGTGGGACAATTATGTGTCCCAAATATTTGGAATAATTTAGTTGAGACACATTGCATTTCTGATTTGCTTTCATTTTCTCTGATAATAGTCTTCAAAATAACTTTAAACTGGTCTGTCAGAGAAGAAAGACTGTGTTCTTCAAATATTATTAAAATAATCGCTTCAATAGGTGCATCAAAGTACTGAAATAAAACATAATTGTATATTGGGCCAGAAAAAGAAACAAAATTGTATCAATCTACAATAAAAGCTGCAAAGCTCTAATATATGGATGTCCAAATTGAGATCCAGGGGCCATTTGGGGCCCTCAGACATGGCCAATCAAACTTGTCATTCAAGTTCTATTAATATTTGAAATCTGGTCTGCTCTAAAACATAAAAGTCCTTATGCATAAAAGCAAAATGGAGCAATTATGGAGCAAAAAAAAAAAAACTGCAATACAGGGGATATATAAAATTCCCCACTGATTTCAATGGGACATTTAACCCTTTGACTGTTAGGGAGTCATCCAAACATTATTTCACAATGCATTGGAGACCTTGCTAGAGTTAAGGGGAGTAAAGGCTCCATTTTAATCAATGGAATTTTGGGACCTTTTATTTATCCCACTATGGCACAGTTTATACCATAACTAGTTGAACAGCCCGTTACATGGGCCACAGTGCCACTGCCACCCGGTCGCAGGGCAGTCACGCGCAGTAGAGACTGTCAGCGCCACAGCTGACACAGAGCTGGACAGCCACGGCCCGGGCAGTCTCTACTGCGCAAGACTGCAGCATGCGCAGCAGTGTCTACTGCGCATGTCGTGGCATTACACACGTTTTAGCAAATTATTATATAGGATTATGACACTTTTCTTTTGTATATAAGACCCAATGACCCTTATCTATCTTCAGCAATCAGGCAGACATGCTTAATATCTGAATTTAAATCTAGCCATGGAATCCATATAAGTGCTTGTTTGTCTTTAATAGCATGACATTAATTAGTAGTATGTGGGCTTGATTCAATGTTCTTAGTGCATAGGCTCCATAGAATAACATAGGAATTGGAGAAGTGATACACTGGAGATGTCATCTCCACTTTATCACCTCTTTGTCACCACTTAGTGAATCTCCCCCCAGTTCATTTTAGCATGTCAGACTCGCTGTATCCCAGAATTAGAAGTCATGGGTGACACAATACCGAAAGAAAAGCCTGGATTTTTTATAGAATTTCCAGAATTGATACATATATACTAATAATACCAAAAAAAAAATAGCAGTTATGCATTAAAAGGCACTTAGACTGCTTGAACATTATCCTCATCCTCCACTTAGTTTGACCTTAAACAATGCACCCAAATGAAAATATGTTCTTACAAGCACCGATAGGTTCACCTGTTTAATTAAGTTTTGCTGAAGGTAAATTTCCTTTAAAAAGTAATTATGCGAACATAATAACTTCAAATAGAAGATTGAGAGAGTTTATATATCATTACATTGTTTTCCATGCATAATCATGATGCCTAATAGACAGAGAATACCATGTTTTCAATATTAAAGCAATTAAGTATTATCCAAAAGCTAAAGATTAGACGTCTCTTATAAGTAATGTTTTCAAAAACATAGAACACAAGTTTTAAAACTAAAAATACTCTGATTTCCTTGGACATTCAACATTCATAAGTTCATTAATTGTTGGATTGTATCGGGTATTCACTCATTCATCAGTAAGCAAGTATCAGATAAATCTAGCAATTCCATCTAAGTTTCAGCCCAGAGGATCCTATAAATCACTATTGGATGGACACACACATACCTATTTGCTTTATGCATGTGAGACTGTGTTGCTGTAATGACAACATTTACTCCACACTTTCCTTATAGTGCTAATCTTTTCTTATTGATAAATACCCCAAGGTATCTGACAATGATCATGGAAAAGAGTTTCAGATCTGCTGTTCTTCCTGCACTTTGACAAATTCCAGAATAAACCACTGGTCTCCAGTATACTATAATATCTCTTAGTAGATTTGTTTTTAAAAATCAAGAATATTTGGATAATTTTCAAGTCAAAAGGGTGAATGTACAAATATGCTAGCACAGCTGAATTGCCATTAGATTCCAATGCCAGTGGCTGCTATTCATTGTATGTACTGTAGTATGAAAATCACTTTTGTGCATAACAACAGACACAAGCCATCTTTGTTAAAACACTAATGCCAGCATTCCTGTCCCATGACATTCAAAATAATTTGTCATAAAGTTTCCCTTTACCTTGTTTAATACATTCAAGAAAAGCACAGAAAAAACGACAGCCCCAAAATAACTATGTACTACTTCACCACCGTCCCCTAGGCACAAGTGATGTTAAGGGAATAATTTTCATAATATTTGCATAGTAAACTGGCAAGCTCTCTAACATTCAAGGGATTGAAAGCCTCATCATTGGGAATGTTCTTTTGTTTTCTAGGGTGGATAGATAGATAGATAGATAGATAGATAGATAGATAGATAGATAGATAGATAGATAGATAGATAAAGCAAAAAAACAGACCTGTTTACGCTTGCCTACCTCATCAAGGTACTCCAATAACAGGCAAGTCCTAATCTAATACACATATTGAACACTATCTAAATTAAAAACATTCCCTGAGGATTTGTTGTAAATTCATATAGATTGATTTGTACTATTCTTTATCAAAGGCTACATTCTCTATAAAAGATAAAACACACAGCTGTTTAAAAATGTGTAAAGATGACTTACCTAGTATCTAATTTTGTAGGCCTGATGCAAGTGGGTAGTGGCCCATGAAAGCTCTGTCCTAATTTCCCCCTCTCCACAGGCTACCTGGGATATGATATTAATTAGACTGTAAAAAGACAAGGTTTGTACAAGCCAAGATAGGCCAAAAAGCAAGCCTTTAAGGATTTCAATATAAAAGAAAGATAGAAATAGTGCCAGTGAACTAAAAAGAATAAGTAAGAAGCAGCTAGAATGAGCAAAGGAGAAGTGGGTACCTTGACGAAGTGGGCAAGCTTAAACATACTTAGACCAAATAATGGAACAAAATCCTCATATTCACTTAATATTTGGGGGTCTGGAGAACCCTCTTATTTCTTACTGCTATCTATACTTCATTCACTAGGACTTTTCATTTTTCATTTATTACATGTAAATATTATGGTGAGTTAGCTCTGTGAGCTACTTTTTCTCTTTGTTTCTGCTTTCGCACTTCTCCCTTGCTCATTCTAGCAGCTTCTTACTTATTCTATATAGTTCACTATTAGTAATAAAACACATAAATCTTTCACTGGCACTATTTCATTCTTTTACATTGAGGTTCTTAAAGGCATGGTCATTGGCTTGTATTGACTCGTACACACCTTGTCTGTTTACAATCAAATGAACCCCTTAATGGCCTACTGCGTGGTGGGCGGCAGTCAGTTAAGGACCAAGGAGCATTTTTTTTAGCGATTCTGATTCAGGGGTCCCCTGAATTCCATGATGTGCCAGGTCCTTAACGCAAGTTTACCCATGACGTTCCTGGCACATCAAGGGTCCCTAAGGGGTTAATATCATACCCCAAGTGGCCTGTTGGGGTAGGAAAATTAAGCCTATAAGGAAAGCTGGTGGACCCACAGCCTTCTTGGAACACTATCCACTCACCGCAGGCCTACAAAGTTTGATACCAGGTAAGTCCTCTTTACACATTTTTAAATAGCTGTGTGTTTTTTGTTTTTAAAGAGGGTATCCTTTGTTAATAAACAGTACAAATATGACTTCTGTTTTTAATTTAAATAGGGTTCAATATGTGTATCAGATTAGAACTTGCCTGAGATTGGGGTACCTTGACAAGGTGGACAAGCTTAAACATATTTTTTTATTATGGAACAAGATCCTCATATTTACTATAGGGGTATAACATATGCCTAATACAAGGCACACAATTAGTATGGAGGAGCACAGGTCTGTTTTTTGTCTTGTGTTTTGCACTTTAAGTTTCTGCCTAATGTTTGGGGGTTTGTAGAACCTCTTATTTCTTGCTGCTATTTATACTAAATTCATTAGGACTTTTACTTTTTCATTTATTACATGTAAATATTATGGTGAGTTAGCACTGTGACCTATTTGCCTCTCTTTATATATTTGTATATAAAAGAAGACTTAGGTCTGCCTGGCGGACACACCCAAGGGTGGCAGTGCATAGGAGTTATTCAGATTTCCTCTGTACTAAGTCTCCTTTAGGTCTATTCATGATTTTCAGAGGAGTGGCCAGGGGGCCTTCTACACACACACAACACACACGAAGCACGCAATACACATATACACACAATACACATACAAACAACACATGCACACAATAAATACCACATACACAGACACAGTACACATATACACACACACATAATACACACACAAAAAATACACACTGACACAATGCAACACAAATACACAAATGCACAATAGGAACGCAGTGAGCAAAGCAATACGTAATATACAAAACACAATAAATGCAAAACGCTATAAGCAAAATGCAATGCACTGCGCAATACAAAAAAACTCTATACACAAAACGCTATACACAAAATTCTAAATGCAAAACGCAATACGCTATATACAAAATTCTGAACTCAATATGCAAATCGATGTAAACACAGTATGCAAAAAGCTACACACAATATGCAAAATGCAATACATAAAACACTATATGCAAAAAACACTAAAGCAATATGCAAAATGCTATACACAATACACTGTACAAAATCAATATACACTAAACAGAAAATTCTATATGCAAAATTCTACACACATAACACACTAAACACAAAACAAGCTCATGCACGCTCATGATTAAGCACGCTCATGCTCACACACTCTCTCTCACATACACACACACACACTCTCACTCTCAGTGATAGACAGTTGTGTAACAGTGCATCGCACACCGTTTTGGAGTTGAAATGACTAAGCACTAAAAATTCAATAAGCCAGTTATAAAGAACATTGCCTCCTTTCCAGATTCACCTGCATGTCAAGGGAACATAGTTCTACATTAAAACTACTTTTAATTTTTTAACCCTATTACTGCCAGACACATATCCAGTGCATTAGGTTGCAATGCGGTGCATAACTCTCATAATGGCTACTCCTCTTTAGGATGTCATCTGTAGTGTCTGTCTTCATAACACACTTGGTTTATAAAGCATTTTATGATTATTTAGTCACACATACAGCTACATAGGACTTTGATTTTGTTTGTTTTTTTTATTTGTTTTATTAACCTCATGGGCAAAGCCATGCCAATATTGCTTGTATTATATGAAATCAAGTTTTTTTAAACTTGTGTTTGACCAGATCCAAATGTTTAAAGAGTAATAAGTTTATTAAATCACGTATCTTCTTGGTGAAGGTCATATGGTTCAGAAGGTTCAGATGAGACTAAAACTAGAGATTAGCAAGATTTTTGTTTTCAAAAGTCGAGTTCCTAGATGTTCAGTGGGAAGGTGCTAACTGCTGTTTGAGGGTGTAAAGCTGAAGGTCCCATGCTTAAATACCTATTTATTAATACCTGAGGGTGCATGCAATGGTGCCCCTCTCCCTTAAAGTAATGGTGATATCAGGTTGCTTAAGGCTTGGCTCTGTTGGGTAAAGTCTCTGGTCTTTTGACAACCTTGCAATTCCCCTGCAACATTTGAATCAGTTCTCATATATTCCAGCAAGCATACTCCTTTCCCAACCACAAAATAAAGAGCTAACAAACTCTTACCTGTTCTACTACATCAACACTTGGACTTGCTTTCTCCAAATATTGAAACCTAAGAGCAAAGTGTCTCCTCAAAAATAAACAACAGTCAAATATAAAGCAAAAACGTTGCAACATTCAATATTATACAACTGTATGAAAGGATATGTTATATCTGTGCAATGCTCACATATGTTCTTAAAGGTAAAGATTATTCTAATATAGCCCCTTTCTGCTTCCTAGTTGGTAAGTATTTTCTGCTTTATCACGGATGTGAAATTTCTCAGTAAAACAACCATAATAATAACAATATTCAATAACCATTTCCCTTTAGATATTTTAGAAAGAGCTGAGGTAACAATAGATCTAGCTATCCCATATTCTTAAGGATAGGATTCAAGTAAAAGTTTATTTTTTAAACTGTGTATATGCTGAATGGGTTTTTAGATGGGGAGTTTTTGATGTATAAGAAAGAGGCTTGTGACGTACGGATGTGATGTGGTAAGCCTTCCAACAGATAACAACTGCAGTAGAGGATGTTTTTGGTAGAAACAGGAAGTAAGGTACACTCTGTATAAACGGAAGTAGTTCGAAGAGACAAGCCATTCTTCATAAATATTTGGATTGCACAATAATTGGGTGATGCCCCTGAGGAAGCGATATTTAAATCGTGAAACGCATTGGGCTATGCATTGGCTTTGCATATTGTTGAAGTTCAACTGTGCCAGTATTTTAAGTATAGATTTTAATAAGCTATCTAATAAATAACTATCTTTGCCCTGTTTGACCAAATATACTTAAAGGGATAGTAATACTTCGTTTTAACTTTATTTTATTTTGTAGGCATTAAAAAAACATGAAGAATGATATAAGTCTTATCTCTCAAACCTTTATGGTTTATGAGATATTCACAAGCAAAGTTCCCCTCCCCGCCCCTTTTACCTAGTGTAAGCCATCTCTTCTCAGATGTGAGTCTGGTTGTATGACAGTACAGATAACAGAAGGGGACAATTTTCTTTGTATGAAAACAATGAAAGCCCTTCCCCCCTTGACAAGTTTTTCAGCTTTTTCCATTATCTTAATTGAAGATTGTCCCTCTCTGCAGTCTACCTGGGCATCTCCCTTCTGATCTGGTTGAAGAGGGGGGGGATACTTTGTTTGTGAATATCTCTTAAACCATAAAGGTTTCAGAGATAAGACTTATATCATTCTTCATGTTTTTTTAATGCCTACAAAATAAAATAAAGTTAAAATGAAGTATTACTATCCCTTTAACAATATTCCTTAACTAGATATATTTCTAAAGAACAAATAAGAAGGAGGTTCCTCTAGATACCATTGGAAGTAGTGGTAAGAGCCGTTCTGCGGATGAAGAAACAGGAAGCGGGTGAGCAACTTGACCAGGACTGGAGGTCTGATCCAGTCGAGACGGAAGTAGCCTCTGAAAAGTGTGAGTACTGTATTTTGAGGGGAACAGGGAAGATACCTTTGTTTTAATCTGATTTAATCTGGACTGCACTTAGAGGAGTACATTTGCACTGTCCCCTTCTTTTTCTTTGTAAATACTCTAATCCACTACTGAGATTAGGCTACTTTATATGGGTTAACAAGTAGAGATGGAGATCTGTTTCCTTTTTAATACTCCCATTGTCTTTAATTAATTCAGTTATCTTACATCAAAATAAAACAGAGTGAATGGCTGAATAGCTCTATTAATCCGTCCATGAATAACAACTCTGCTTCTAGATATCTCTTTTGTAAGTATTAATCTAAAATAATTGGAATATCAGTTATAACAATAAATTAAATGGTGAATCTTACATAGAAACAAAATATTTTCAGAACATATGCTCAAAATAACACTTTGTAATACAATTGGATAATAATTTTGTTTAAACATTTTTCACCTCCTTAAGATGTTGCTAATTACAAAGTGAAGTACTAGGGCAACATTAACTATGTAGCCATCTGCAGATTTATAATGGCAGCTTAACCCTGCTGCTCACACCTAATTGCCTTTATTGACTGCAGAATCCCTGCAAGCAAGTTTTATTAACTCAAGGCAAATATATTTTGTGACTGTTATGAGGATGACAATAATCCCATGATGGTAAAACCTTCTAGAGAAAATATTTGAGGCATGTGCACAAAATAGAGAAAATCTGGTGCACACCAACTATAAGTAACCCAAAACAATTACCATTCATTTAAATGGTTCGTTAAAGCCTTAAGGAACATCTGTCACCTTTTCAAGTAATCTCCACAGTGGAAGCATCCATCTTACCAGGAATTGATTACTTCTCTCATTGATTCAACCTGCAGTAGAAATTATAGGTTTGAACAGGGAAATTGTCCCTGCTCAGACACTGTAATCCCTATCAGCAATCAAGCCAGAAATGACGAGAGGGTTCACCCTGTCCTTCACAATTTGGAGAGGGAGCGGGTGAACAACTAAGTACATATGAAGTTTTCAATTTAAAAGGATAGTACGCTTTTTTTTTTATTGAGTAAAGCAAAGGTATTCCCACTGCTGGGAGATGCACCATTCTAAAGTTATGACAATATAAACTTTTGTTTTATTTAGATTAATAGTGCCCTCTAGTGTCTGGAAAGTTCACCTATAGTTCATTGGTGTTCTGATAGGTATTCTATTGCATACAATGAGAGGTACCATGAGAGAGGTGAGGAACTGACAACAGTTTTCCATAGACTGTGATAGAATCAGTTTCATCACATACCGACAGTTTGAACAGTTATAACTTTTGAATAAAACAGTCACTGGCAGTGGGAGTGTCCTTATTTTGCTCAGTAGATAAATTTCTATAACATATGGTTTTTCAATAAAAGTTTATTTCTTCTTTACACTTCACATCGTTTTGCTCAAGGCAACATGTCCTTTCAATTGAGCACTTTGTTTTATAACAGTGGTTCACAAACCTTTTGCAGTAGTGGAACCCTTTAGTATGAAATTAAATCACTAACAAATACAGACGGTCCAAGAACGTAAGGACCAGAGACCGTCCTGGCATATCATGGAATTCCGGGGGGCCCCACGCAGCTGCACGCTGCTCAGGGACCACGGAATCGATTAGCAAAAAAAAAAGTCCTGTGGTCCTTAACTGCCACCTGCCTGCTGCCTTGTCTTTTTGTTAAGGGGTTAAGACAACTATTAGGCTAAAGTATTTAGAGTAAACAAGATCACTTAATTGCGCCTGACAGTATTGCTTTCCTAGAGGGTGCTATGTGATAGTGCTTATTACAAAAGAGAAATCAGAAATACACTGTGTGAAATGAGTCAAACCCACATTCCCATTGGTAGTCACAGAACCACACATACCATGTCTGTCACTGCAGCCTTGCTTCCATGTCAACTATTACTTGCAATTGCTGTGGTGACCAACTAGCACATATTCATGTGAGCACAGGGTTCCAAGGAATCCACTCTGAGAACCCATTTACTAAGGGCCATGTTTAATAATCTAAAAAGGACAAATTGTGGAGAGAACCAACTGTATCATGTGGGAAAAATGAAAATTCATAGAAATTTTAATAGGAATTCTAACAGCTTAAGTGCTGCTTCACAATTCATTGGTGCCCTCTAGAATTCAAGGGGTGGAAAGCCACTGGGAAATGTTGGAATTTTTATTTGGCCCTTATGGTGCAGTTGGTTTTATCCAGAACTGCACCTCTGCAGCTTATTGAATATCTTCCTATATGTTGTGTAGTGACAGATTCATGTAAAATAATAGTAAAATGCTTTCATTAAAAAATGTGTTAAATATTTTTTCTTGATTAGTAAAACCAGGGTCCTCCTACTGCTAGGTCATTTTTCATATCCCTTTGAGTGCCAGAAGGGTATGCAACGTTTTGCAAAACAATGCATTATATACCACTCTGGCACACAAAGGGTTAAAAGTTATTACATCTCCAGCTGGCATCCAAAAGGCAATTTATTTTATAATTCACTCTGTGGGATAGCTTCAGTCATTGACGACCGTTCTCCATACTAAGTGATAAGAATAGTACCACCTGTTGACAAAAATAGAGTATTGCAGTTTAATTAAAAAGAAAATGTTGTTTTGCTCAGCAGGAGATATGTCTTTTCATTAAAAAAGTGTACTGCTTCTTGCGTCTTTAGGCAGTTCTATAATCCCTTTATTCTTGTTGCTCTTTCATACTGTATCTCGGTAAGACATAGGAAACAATACAAATGTTCTTTTGCATGGTGGATAGTTTCTTAACTGAGCTGTTTGCAAATATTAGGCATTTGTCCTCATTAAGTGAAGCTGCCTCTCTGTTCTGCAGTTTATTTATGAAATGCACCTTTTTCCTTTTGTTAAACAAGTCACACTTTCACACATAATGCAATAATTCACATTCATTTTGTGTGGGCGTTATACTGACCTCTTCTGTGTTATAGCAGCTTATGGGTGCTTGAGAATAATGCATTATTATACATGTGCAAATGTGTTCTTGTATTTTCCAAAATATATATGCATTCATAGATAAATCAGAGCTTTCCATGTGAAATGATTTGGCTTTGAATTGTCCTAGCTTTATCAGTTGTGAGGATTACATGTAGCACTCAGTGAGGTGGATATATGTAGAAGAACTGGGGTAATTCTGGAGATAGCCAACTGTGGTATAGAGGACAAAAAAATCCCATTTACATACCTCCCAACATTTCAAATTGCCAGTGAGGGACACTGGTGCTTTTAGGGAGTGTTGCTGGGGGCGTGGTTGGTGGGCGGGGCATTCCCAAGAAGTTTTAGGCTATTTCATGACCTATTGACACCTCCTTGTATAACCTAATAAATGACTTATAACAAGACCATAGTATTTTATTTGCACAGACTCATTTATATACACATATACTGAGGTTTAAATGAACATTAATGTGAGTTGTATTGCTGTAGAGTAATATGATACACTCATACACACACTATGCAATCGGATCTCCTAAAAAGAGGGACGTCAGGGTGGGAAAGAGGGACAGAGGGATTAGGGTCTAAAAGAGGGACTGTCCCTCCTAAAGAGGGACACTTGGGAGGTATGCATTTTTTTAAATCAGGATTTTAACCTCTTGATTGGCAGAGGCATAGCAGCACACTGGAGATCTCACTAGCATTCATGAGGTTAAACTCCCATTTAACATTTTGAGTGCCAGAGAGATTTCCAATGCATTGCAATACAATATGTTGGCTACCTCTCTGGCTTACAAAGTGTTAAATCAATGGTAATTTTTATTTGAGCCCTATGATGCAGTTATTTTGCCCCAAAAGTACTTTGTTTCTACTTAGTTAACCATTTGAGTAACAGAGGGGTATGCAATGCATTGCAGAGCAATTTGTTGTTTACCCCTCTCTCTGAAGTGCTTTTCACCACTGGATAACTATAGGCTTAATAAAAATAAGTATGATTAAAGGGATAGTAATACTTTAAGTACTACTTAAAAAAAACGTATTGCCCCCAGTGTCATCTCTCAAACCTTTATGGTTTGAGAGATGAACATTTCTAAAGTTGCCCTCTCCCTCCCCCTTCCCCGTAGTCAGCATTCTAGCTGACTGAAAGGAAGACAGTCGTACGACTTTCAGGTGGCTCTCCAGCCAGCCGGATCACGTTGCTAAAAAAGAAAACTTTCACTGAAATGGTCTTCTGTTGTGCTTGGCTTGCAAGCAAATGTAGAAGATCGTTTTAGTGAAAGTTTTTTTTTTTTTAGTTAACGCGATCGCGATTCTGCTGCAGAGCCTCCTGATGATCTCTGACCGGATTTCCCTGAGTCAGCTAGAATGCTGACTATGGGGAAGGAGGAGGGAGAGGGCAACTTTAGAAGCGTTCATCTCTCAAACCATAAAAGTTTGAGAGATGACACTGGGGGCAATACGTTTTTTTTAAGTAGTACTTTGCTATAGGGATTAGTAATACTTAAGTATTACTATCCCTTTAAGGTTGGTAGATCATCCCTTTAAAACTGAACACTTCAATGCATGCTGCTTAGTTGCAGTGATTAGTACAGGACTCCAGGGTTCCCAGGCTGCCATGCAGCATATCTTTTTTTTATGTGTTTGATTTTAATTGGATGAAGTGACAATCCTATGTTTATCTGCATGTTAGATATCTTTGTTCCTATCCAGGTCAGTACTTATCTGAGAAAGGTAGAAGATCTGCTTCAGTGGGTTACTTCCACTTACAAGATAGGGATTGCAGAAGCACTGTCTGTTCTGGGTTAGTTTTGCTTGACTGACCTGAAGTATGATTTTCTATTTAAAGGAGCGTCTTCATCACTGTACAGTTGATTAAGCAGGAACATTGTGTTGTCAACATTATCCATGATTCATGTTTTTACATTTGACTTATGCCTGTTTCCTATTATGGGGGAAGGAGAGGGTTCACTTACAATTATGGGCTGTTTGTTTAGGATCTTTCTGTCATTTGAAAGATTGTCCCAAAATTGAAATCCATTAATATTAGTATTTGACATTTGTGTCTATAGTCATGAACTTTTACCAAATAATTATTTCAATACATGTGAAAATTTCATGTTATCATACTGTGGATCAGGGCTTAAAATGTGAAGTCCTTTGCTACTAGCCAGACCTGAAAAGTTACTCACCACTGCAAGCCATAACATACCAACCATGGCTGAATTTCTACTCGCCAGGGCTAAATTTTCACTCACCGTTGGCTAGTGGCAAGTGGAAATTTTGAGCCCTGTTGTGGATATTTTATGCACATTGGACCTTAATCATCAGGTTGAGGAGAGATAGTTCTGGAGCAGACAACTGCTTTAAATGTTTGAAATAAAATTTAAAAAATGCCCTTTCATTTAATTGGAGCTTTGATCCCCTTTAATGCTAGATAGGGCTTCAATGCATTGCTTTGAAATGCACCAGATGCATTCAAGTCATTAAAAGGGGCTAAAGGGATAGTAACACTTAATATGTAAAACTACATATTTTAGTGTTTATCCCCCAAGTAAAACAAGGATAATCCCACTAATAGGTGTTTTATTCAAAAGTTATTGAACCTCAAATGATTTAGGAGCAATATCTCAGTGGTCACAGTGGTGCTGTTGCTACACCATCCTATGGACAACTCTGGTCAGAAACCTCCATAGGATGGTGGATAATCTAACACTATAAACAAATATATTGCACTTTCTATTACTTTCAGTAATCTAAATTATAAAATAATGGAAACTGTTCCTAAGCATTGAAGGACAATAAGCACATAGATTGGGGAGTGAATCCAGGACACACCAGAGGAGTAGCTAGTGATTGGAGGGCCCCGATGTAAACATTTTTTGGGGCCCCTTAAAAACAAAAACATTCTTCCAGAGTTATAATCAGAAGCTATTGGGCACTGGTGTCAGGGCTCCCACTTGGATTCTGGGCCCTGATACAACTGCTTTCTCTATACCCCCTGTAGATATGCCCCTGGAGCACATTAAATGCACAATGTGAAGTAAATAAAAACTCCTCAAACTCCCATTGATTGCTAGAGAAGTCTCCAGCAAATTACTTCACAATATGTAGAAAACCTCTCTTGTACTCAAACAGTTAAAGGGATAGTAATACTTCGTTTTAACTTTATTTTATTTTGTAGGCATTAAAAAAACATGAAGAATGATATAAGTCTTATCTCTCAAACCTTTATGGTTTATGAGATATTCACAAGCAAAGTTCCCCTCCCTGCCCCTTTTACCTAGTGTAAGCCATCTCTTCTCAAATGTGAGTCTGGTTGTATGACAGGACAGATAACAGAAGGGGACAATTTTCTTTGTATGAAAACAATGAAAGCCCTTCCCCCCTTGACAAGTTTTTCAGCTTTTTCCCTTATCTTAATTGAAGATTGTCCCTCTCTGCAGTCTACCTGGGCATCTCCCTTCTGATCTGGTTGAACAGGGAAGGGATACTTTGTTTGTGAATATCTCTTAAATCATAAAGGTTTCCGAGATAAGACTTATATCATTCTTCATGTTTTTTTAATGCCTACAAAATAAAATAAAGTTAAAACGAAGTATTACTATCCCTTTAATTTTGAATCAAATGGAATTACTATTTGTTACCTAGGATGCAGCTGGTTTTCCTTTGAATTGCTCCACTGTGCATAAGGCTCAAAGTGCCGTATGTGTTAAAGTGAAGCGGACAAATAGTAAACTAACTTCACTATAAGGAATAAATAAAAATTGCAATTCATTTATATGAAACTTTTAACCCCTTGAATGCTAGAGAGATCTTGACACACTTCTCAAGCATTCAAAGGGCAAAAAGCTCTATTTAAATAAAACACAATTTGAGCAATGCTTATGTTTCCTGTATGGTGCATTGGGTTCACCATAAAATGTCTCTGTTCCTCATTTGTACATTACAAAATGTCTTTCATTAGGATTTCATAAATGTGACACTGAATTACTAAGAAGACTAGAACTAACCCACTTGGACAAATAAAAAATCACAAAACTCCTATCGATTTAAATGGGACTAGAGATTAGTCCAACACCTTACTTCCCAGAGAAGATCTCTGTAGTATTCAAGAGGTAAAAAGCTTTATTTAAATAAAAAGCAATTTGGGCAATGCTTATGTTTCCTCAATGGAGCAGTTGATCTACTATAAAATTGCTCTGTTCCACATTTATACATTACTAAATGTCTTTCATTAGGATTTCATAAATGTGACACTGAGGCTGAGTTACTAAGAAGACTGGAACTGACATAGTAGATAAGGCTGAAAAAAGACATGCGTCCATCAAGTCCATACTTGAAGAAAACAAATTCAGACACGTCCTATTGGTTTAAATGGGTCTTGTGTCTAGCACTTGGATTCTTGAGAGTAGTCCAACATCTTACTTCCCAGTGAAGACCTTTCTAGCATTCAAGGGGGGTTATGCACTAATGAGTGATAAAGAGGTGATAAAGAGCAGATGACTTATCCAGTGATAACACTTCTCCATGTTCCATGTTAGTCTAGGGAGCCAATGCATTAAGTTTTCTCCAACTCTGGAGATCTTAGTGCATAGGCTCCATAGAATAACATATAGAATAACATAGGAACTGGAGAAGTGATATCATTGGAGAAGTCTTCTCTGCTTTATCACTTGTTTATCACTCCCATGGGGTTAAATCAATGGAAATTTGGGGAATTGTATTTGTCCCCTGGGGAAGGAGTGCTCAAACCTGCCCCCAACAGTGCATGTGATAATGATCTCAGTTAAACATAATTAAATGTTGCAATTCAGAATAACTCAGAATAATTGAACTGCTGATTGAAATATCTGTATTCATGTGAGGAGATTGGGAAATCCTGCATCGTTGGTCACCACTGCCCTATGGTGCTATTGGTTTTACTCATAATTGCACCCGTTCTTCTTAATATCAGCCTCACTGTTTTATTACAGTTTTGCAGATCATTTATTTTAATAGCTGAATAAACTCCAGCATTGCTTGAACTCAAAAGGGAAAGTGAAATAAAATGACTGCTCTGTTTTTAACTATGCAATATTTACATGATAGTACTTAGCAAACAGGCTACAATGCCAAAATAATAAAATCTGAGTAGGCATTTATTTACCCTTAATGTGAACATATGGGGACTAAACATATTGTGTGAGTCATATCATTAAAAAGATATTGCTGCATGGTGATATTTTCAGGGGCCAAAAGGTGGATTTCCTCATGAAGTAAGCTGAAAGACCTATACTGCCTATTCTAAACACATTTATTCCAGCATAACTTATTATTGAGCAAAACACATTGATAAATGACCCTAGGGAAAAACTAAACTGCTTTTTAACAGATAGAAGCTTTATCAGAGAGGGCAAACTTCTGTAATGTGTGCAAAACAGCTCGATTCCTACTGCATCATGATAATCATTATGACCTCTTAGGTGCTAAAGACATTGCTAAATACATTGATTAATAATGTATCTAAGATGTCTCTAAATCCAAGTGGTTAATGACTAAACTGTATTACTGTATGACTCACCTCCCCCAGACACAGGCCTTGATTCAAATGTGGCCCGTAAAACAAAAAATAGCTAACGGACCGTTAACAAAATGTGCTAACAGAGCTATTTAGTTGCCCTATCAACCGAAACCATAAGGAACGTTGGGCCACAGATATGGACTTGTGGCCAAACATCTGTTGTGTGTTTACAGTTATCAAAACCCACGCTAAATAGCATGAAATAAATAAAGTCAACCTTAAAATCATTATTAAAAAATATCTGTCCAAGTGATGTATTCATATTACCCTTTGAGTGCAAGAGAGGGGCATTGCATACCTCTTTGGCACTCAAAGGGTTTAAACAGTTCCGGCATTCCAATAATTAAAATTTATGTTGCCCAATGCAAAATAAATGCCACAATCCATGTTGTCCAAGTATAAAAAATAGACCCCATAAACAATATATCCCATATCCCTAAAGTTCCTAAGGTAATGAAGTGTAAATAAAGCTGCCACCTCCACCACTGTCGCTGGCGATGGATGCAGGATTGCATGGCAAAAATACATCCCCCCTCTGTTACCTTTCGGGTCAATGTCCGAGCCAGTCTGTGCTAAGTTTGAACAGAGCCTGGCTTTTAAATGGTCAGTCTCTGTTCAAAATCGTTTCCAGCCTACCGTATCATTGGCTGGGATGCACCTCACAGACAGTCAGCTTCTGGGGGAAGGATGTTGAAACCCGCTAGAAGCTGAATGGCTGGGAGGTGCATAAGCACACATCCCAGTCAATGATAGACTTGAAACATTTTGAACAGAGACTGGCCATATAAAAGCCAGCCTCTATTCACATTTACCACAGATTGGGCAGAAAGGTAAGGGGGGGGGGATTTTTGCCATGAAATCCTGTTGCCACTGCCGGCGACAGTGGTGGAGGCAGCAGCTTCGTTTACACTTCAACTTGGAATATGGAGACATTTATATTGCCTATGGGGTCTATTTTTTGTATTTGGGCAACATGAACTGTGACATTTATTTTGCATTGGGCAATATACTGTATATTTTAATTAATGGAATGCTGGAACTGTTTAAACCCTTTGAATGCCAGAGAGATACACAAAGCATTGCTCTATTCTGGCACTCAAATGGTTAAGGAATACATCACTTGGATAGATATTTTTCAATAATAATAATAATTTTAATGTTGACTTTTTTTTGCAGGTACATTTTTACCAAACAGAAGATAGAATAGAAGAAGACAGAAGAACAGAAGATAGAAGATGAAGAGAAAGAAGAAGAGGAAGATAGAAAATGACAGAAGACAGACAGTAACTGACCAGGGTGCTGAAGACCACGATTGACATCAGGATTACACAAAAGTGTTTATTTTCAGTGGATGTTTTTATAACTTAGTCTGATTAACCCTGTGAGTACCAGTGGGCATGCATACCCCATTGGCACTCATAGGGTTAATTCTACTAATATTTTACACATTTTTTTTTCATACTTTGGATGTATTGCTATGGGGCTTAGGGCCTCATATCAATACATACACTGGTGACAGGTTTTTCTGGGCCTTTTTTCTTTTTCAATTCCTGAGTCGGCAGAATTAAAGGGATAGTAATACTTAAAATGTAAAAAAAATATATGTTGTAGGATTTATTCCCCTGAGTAAAAAAAAGTTGAATTTTTTAGGTGCAATATCACAGTAGCCAAAAACTGTACAGTGGCGCTGTTGCTACACCATCCTATGGACAGCTCTGGTCCATAGGATGGTGTAGCAACAGCGCCACTGTACAATTTCAGGCCACTGTGATACTGCAACTAAAAAATTCAACTTTGTTTTACTCAGGGGATAAACCCTACAACATATTTTTTTACATTTTAAGTATTACTATCCCTTTAACATGCATTAGGTGCAGATTTTCACCCTTTAGAGTGGGTCCTTTAATGCATCTTAATGCCTAACGCATGGAATTCGAATGGGAAAATGGACAACGTTTAAAGGTGAACTTTCACCTACACACATGTTTGCTTTAATCCACTTACATTACCGATTCAAACTGTGCTGTGTTTTGGTTTTTTAAAAAAACGCAATAGAAAATAAGTTTGAGGGTTTACCTTTTCCCTCTTGACGTGTTCTCATTTTGATCGGCACAATTTGTGCCGATGAGAATACATAACAGATCCTCCTCCCCGCTGGTCTGTCAGTAAGCTGGAGAACTCTCATTGGTAGAGATCGATATCTAGCCAATGAGAGTACTCCAACTTACTGACAGACCAGTGGGGAGGAGGATCTCTTGTATTCTCATCGGCAAGATGGTGCTGATCAGAATGAGGAGAAGAGGGATAAAGTTAACCCTCAAACTTAATTTCTATTGCGTTTTTTTTAAAAACCAAAACCCAGCACAGCTTGAATCGCCAATGTAAGTGGATTAAAGCAAACATGTCTTTAGGTGAAAGTTCTGCTTTAAATGGGTTTCAATGGATTAAAATGGGTGCTAACTTTAGCATTCCATGTGTGTTTTGCTGGTATTTCTTCATAGCACTGGTAATTGAATGGCTTACCATGCCAGTATAATCCATACTGACTTAACGGTAATGGCTATGACAGTGATAATGATGATTAATTCTATATTTAGGCATGTAGCCTAAATAAACAGTATTAACCCCTTGAATGCTAGACATATCTCCACCCCATTGCCCAATGGCTTAGAGGTTCTGCCAACTTAGACTTTATTAAATTTGAGTAATTATTTTCCCGCAGTTCAGTGGTCCTGACTCCTGGGAAGCAGACTCCAAGGCTCATAGGCTCTCAAAAATGCCAGTATGAAGACATCATCAGAAATGAACAATTCAGTGATTATACTGGATGATGGTCAAGTTTTTCAATGTCACTTCAGCTCTCAATCAGACAGCTTCTGTTCAACAGCTTGAGGTTGTTGAAGTGTCCTAATTTAGCCTTTTAAGGACCAGATGGGTATGCAACACACTGCAAAACAATATGTTGCACAATCCTCTAGTGCTTGAAGGGTTAACAAATTGTGAACTGAAGCTTAGCTTTTGTCAGTCTGAAAGCATCAAATACATATATCAAAGTTTTACTTACAATTGGAAACAATCACCAAAAATAGAACCTTTTTGCATCCCCTTTGGGGGAATATTTAATAGTATACAGTAGTGCAGGCACGTGCACACATAGACACCAAGGGGGGCTTGAGCACCTGCCCTTTTTGTCCAAAGTGCCCTCATGCCATTTTAACAAAAAAAAATTTTTGCCTCGCCGCCCACACTAACCCCCCCACCGCCCAGTCATGTCTGTACCTCCTTCAGGACAGACCTGTAGATGCTGCACTCCCTCATCGGCTCTTTAGTATTACAGAACGCTGGGAGATGACATCATCTCCCAGCACTCTGCATGAAGAGAAGACCGTGCGGGAGCTGCAGCAGCTACAGGTCTGTGCCAAAGGAGGCACATACACACCTCTCCTGCTGCTGGACCACCAGGGAAGAGTTAGGAAATGGACACTAGAGGCAATGTGGAAATGATGGGGCAATATGGATCTGATGGGGGGCAAGATGGAGATGATGGCAATGTAGAGATGATGGGGCAATGTATGTGAGGGTAAGTTGGAGCTGACGGGTCAATATGGAGCTGATGGGGCAATATGGAGATGATGGGGGCAATGTGAGGGTAATGTCACGGTTTTAGATGAACACTCAGACAGAATGGTAAGGTTAAAATAGCTTTATTAGAATAAAGTGCCTACATGGGTGTAGGCTCTACACCTACAAACAGAACAGGAAGATATACCAGGAGTACAGTAATAAGGTCTGAACTAGACAGTAGGATACTGATAATACATCAGACAGGATCTGGCACACCTGGTGAATTAACGTACAGTCCCGAAACAGATGGTAGGGTGCCAACACAGGAGGGACACAAAAAGGACAGACTGACCCAGACGCCTGGGTACTGGAACCCGTACGGACAAATGGAAAGAACTGGAACTGGCTTACAATTCAGAACTCTGGCAGAACTGGCAAGGAAACGAGTACACAGTCCTGGAATGGCAACAGGACTACAGTGGCATGGAGCCCACAGTAGAGGACTGGTACAACCCAGAAGCCTGGGCACTGACCCAAATGAAGCGAGGCAACACTGACCAAGGCCCTAGCCCACTGGCAGGAGGCAACCGTGTATATGCAGATCAACCCTAAAAGGGTTAACGGAGACCTAGGCAGCTGCTACTGGAAAACCCTAGAACGCTAGGGGTGGATCAAGAAGAGGTAAGTATAGGAACGCAACCAGTGTCTCTCAACCTGCAAGCTGCAAATGCAATGCTGGCTCTTGAGCCCAAGACTCTGCAGTCAGAAACGGTAGTGCTCTATTACCTGGAAGCACCAGGTACATGCAGGATTAAATGACAACGCCCAGAAATAAACTGCAACTCCCATAGGGAGTGAGCCCAGCGCTACTAGGGAGGCAGACACAGAGAGTGATCAGAGTAACTCAGTCAGTGTGTAAAACACTGCACCAGTACTTCGATTGTACACACCACCAGATGGCAGTAGAGCAGCTTGAGCACAATGCTCAGCCTTTGGTCGACAGAAAACAGCACCCCGGGGCGCACACCAAAAATTAGCTGCAAGGCTCTGGAAACCGGTGACCTCACGGGGTCACCTAGAGGCACAGACAATACATGGTAATCACGTGGATGGGAATCCACAGCGGGCAACAGCCACAGCGTGGAAGGCAGCCAACTACAGTCAGCAACGGAGTGAGTTCTACAGCCAGGATAATGTCAGCAACAGAGTGGGTTCTCAGCCAGGATACTGTCAGCACCGGACCGGGTTCTTCAGCCAGATGTCTTCAGCAACGGAGTGGGCTCTCAGCCAGGAAATAGTCAGCACCGGAGCGGGTTCTCAGCCAGGATACAATCAGCAACGGAGCGGGTTCTCAGCCAGGATATAGTCAGCAACGGAGTGGGTTCTCAGCCAATATACAGACAGCAACGGAGCGGGTTCTCAGCCAGGATACGATCAGCAATAGAGTGCGTTCTTAGCCAGGATACAGTCAGCAACGGAGCATAGCAACAGGAACTCAGGAACTAAATCGTAGTCCGGCAGGCCAGGTCATACACGAATCAGCATAAGCACAGAACAAACTCAGGAACTCCTACACCACGAAAGGGTGCCTAAGGGAGGACATCCCAGGGTATATAAAGGCAAGCCCTAGTGGTAACAATTAAAACCAGCCAATCAGAAAACGGCAGTGATAATAAAGTTGCCGTTCAGAATAGGAAAGCACGGGCACCGTGATAGGTAAGTTGGAGCTGATGGGGCAATAGGGAGATGATGGGGGCAATGTGAGGGTAAGTTGGAGGTGATGGGGCAATATGGAGATGATGGGGACAATATGGAGCTGACAGGGGACAATGTAAAGGCAATATGGAGATGATGGGGGCAATGTGGAGATTAGGAGCATTGTGGAGGTGTCCAGTGGAGATGGCCAATGGGGGGGGGCACTTCAGATTTCTGTGCCTACAGGCTCCTGAGATGTAAATCCGGCCCTGAGTGTGTGAGGTCCCTTTAACATGCCAACAGGGTCCTTTTTACATGCCACCGGGTCTTCTCCTCTTGCGTGTGTCGGATCCTCTCCGCTTATGCCTTGCGCACCGTAGAGATGCTGCCGTTGGATGTGACAGTGCTGTGATAATTATGAGAAATGCCCTTTTTTTCATTTGAGCCCCTGCCCCCAAAAATGTCTGTGCACGTCCCTGCAGTAGTGTGGCAATGTACTGACATTATGGCTCTCCCAGTCATTTAAAACAATGTGTATTACAGACACCTTCTATGCTCATCTGAATGTTGGTCATTAGTAGTGATGAGCGAGCACCCCAATGCTCGGGTGTTCGGGTGCTCTGACCGAGCACCCCCTGAGGCTCGAGTGCTCGGCCGAGCACCCGAGCCCCATTGAAGTCAATGGGAGGACTCGAGCATTACACCAGGCACCCCCTGCTCTGATGAGGGGAGGGTGCCTGGTCCATAGGAAAAGGGCAGAAAAGGATGGAAACACCACAGAAATGGTTCAGGGACAGCATAGGGAGGATGTCTGGATGCATCTTGGACTCCAACATCGCTGCTGGGAACGATCTTTCGCCCGTAGTATGCCATTTTTACAGACTGACCATAAAACACACAAAAAGGAAAATAAAAACGACTTTAGGCGAAAAATTGTTACCAAACAATATTTGCTGTATATTTACTTGTATATCATCTGCAAATTCTCCCAAAAATTTCCTTGATTTTCTGAAGTGAGGCCATGATTAAGAGGGAATCGTGCGCAGAGGTAAATTATCCCAAAAATTTCCTTGATTTTCTGAAGTGAGGCCATGATTAAGAGGGAAACGTGCGCAGAGGCAAATTCTCCCAAAAATTTCCTTGATTTTATTGAACTGAGGCCATGATTAAGAGGGAAACGTGCGCTGAGCTGACCATCTAAAACATTATGGGTGAGGGTCTGCTGCAGAGCTGACCATCCTAAACATTATATGCGAAGGCCCGCTAGTGAGCTGACGCTATAAAACATTATATGCGAAGGCCCGCTAGTGAGCTGACGCTATAAAACATTATATGAGAGGGCCCGCTAGAGAGCTGACCCAATAAAACATTATATGAGAAGGCCCGCTGGTGAGCTGACCTATATAAAAATTGGCAAACAGGGCCCGCTGGTGAGCTGGCCCTATATAAAAATTATATCACAGGGCCCGCTGGTGAGCTGGCCCTATATAAAAATTATAGCACAGGGCATATGGAAGAGGAGGAGGAGGATGAGAAGATTAAGAGTCAACCATATACCTGTTTTTTGGGTGGAAGGGGTGAATGGGAATACAGAGTATTCCCATCATTGTAAATAATATATGTAAAGTGAGTTTATGTTCCCCCGGGGCTTTCCTCCAGTGGAGTGGAGAAGTCAGGGGAAATCCAGGCCTTGTTCATTTTTATAAGTGTCAACCTATCAGCATTGTCGGTGGAAAGGCGGATACGCTTATCTGTTATGATGCCACCAGCAGCACTAAATACCCGCTCAGACAGAACGCTGGCGGCAGGGCAGGCCAGCACCTCCAAGGCGTAGAGTGACAGTTCATACCACGTGTCCAGCTTGGACACCCAGTAGTTGTAAGGCACAGAGGGATCATTGAGGACGCTGACACGGTCTGCTACGTACTCCTTCACCATCTTCCAAAACTTTTCCCTCCTTGTGACACTAGGCTGCGCATCAGGGTGAGGGTGCTGGCGGGGTGTCATGAAGGTGTCCCACGCCTTGGAGAGTGTTGCCCTGCCTTTCTCGGAACTGCTGTGTGCTCCCCTTTTCTCCCCTTCTCGGTTGGCCAAGGTAGCACGTACTCTGCCGCCAGCGTTGTCAGATGGAAAATTTTGGAGCAATTTTTCAACAAGAACCTTCTGGTATTGCACCATTTTGCTTGTCCTCTCCACCGGAGGAATGAGAGATGAGAAATTCTCTTTGTAGCGGGGGTCCAGAAGGGTGAACACCCAGTAATCCGTGTTGTCTAAAATGCGTACAACGCGTGGGTCACGGGAAAGGCAGCCTAACATAAAGTCAGCCATGTGTGCCAGAGTACCAACAGTCAAGATTTCGCTGTCCTCACCAGGAGGATGACTCTCAATATCCTCATCCTCTTCCTCCTCTTCTGCCCACCCACGCTGAAGAGATGGAACTAAAGTTCCATGGCTACCCTCTGTAGCGGAGGCAACCGTGTCTTCCTCCTCCTCCTCCTCCTCCGCCTCCTCCAATTGTCGCTGAGAAGACGAAGTGAGGGTGCTCTGGCTATCACCTTGTGTAAGCTCTTCCTCCCCCATTTCCACCTCTTCCACATGCAAAGCGTCGGTTTTAATTGTGAGCAGCGAGCGTTTCAGTAGACACAGAAGTGGGATGGTTACACTGATAATAGCGTTATCGCCGCTCACCATCTGTGTCGATTCCTCAAAATTGCGTAAAACCTCGCAGAGGTCTGACATCCATTCCCACTCCTCACTTCTGATTACAGGAAGTTGAACGGAGAGGCGACGACCGTGTAACAGCTGGTACTCCACTACTGCCCTCTGCTGCTCACAAAGCCGGGCCAACATGTGGAAGGTGGAGTTCCAGCGCGTGCTCACGTCACACAGTAGCCGGTGAGCTGGCAATTGTAAGCGCTGCTGCAGCTTCAACAGGCCGGCCGAAGCTGTAGATGACTTACGGAAATGTGCACACACGCGGCGCACCTTGGTCAAGAGATCATGCACATTGGGGTAGGTTTTTAGAAATCGCTGAACCACTAAATTAAATACATGCGCTAGGCATGGTACGTGTGTGAGGTTGCCGAGCTCCAAAGCCGCCACCAAGTTACGCCCATTATCACACACAACCATGCCTGGTTGCAGGTTGAGTGGCGAGAGCCATTGCTCGGTCTGGTGACTAATCCCCTGCAACAGCTCTGAGGCCGTGTGCTGTTTGTCCCCAAGGCAGATCAGCTTCAGCACGGCCTGTTGACGCTTCCCCACTGCAGTGCTACACTGCTTCCAGCTACTGGCTGATGGGGGAGTGGCGCTGCGTGTAGAGAATTCGGAGGTGGAAACGGAGGAGGAGGAGCCAATAACGTAGGTGCTGGCGGAAACCCTGATGGAGGTAGGGCCCGCAATCCTCGGCGTGGGTAGCACCCGTGCCATCCCAGGGTCCGAGTCGCTCCCAGCTTCCACGACATTCACCCAGTGTGCCGTCAGGGAAATGTAGCGTCCCTGGCCACAAGCACTTGTCCATGTGTCAGTCGTTAAGTGGACCTTCCCAGTAACTGCGTTGGTCAGGGCACGGGTGATGTTACGGGACACATGGTGGTGTAATGCGGGGATGGCACACCGGGAAAAGTAGTGGCGGCTGGGGACCGCGTACCGAGGGACAGCTGCTGCCATCAGGCTGCGGAAGGACTCAGTGTCCACAAGCCTAAATGGCAGCATTTCGATGGCCAGTAATTTGGAAAGGTGTGAGGTTAGTGCTATGGCCTGTGGGTGGGTGGCTGGGTATTTTCTCTTGCGCTCAAATGCCTGGGGTAACGACATTTGGACGCTGTGCTGGGACAGGGAAGTGGATGTGGTCGCTGATGGTGCTTCAGATGGTACAGGTGCAGGGCGGGAGGTATGCGGTCCTGCGCCTTTGACAGGCGATTGGCCGGCACCGAAAACAGGGGAAGAGGAGGCAGTGGTGTGGCCTGCAGACACAGATGGGCGATCCAGGCGTTCCTCCCACTTATTACGGTGCTTGGATGCCATGTGTCGGATCATGCTGGTGGTGGTGAGGTTTCTAGTGTTCATGCCTCGGCTCATTCTGGTGTGGCACAGGTTGCAAACTACAATTCTTTTGTCGTCCGCACTTTCCTTAAAAAAACGCCATACCGCGGAACACCTACCCTTTGGCAAGGTAGATTTACGCAAGGGGGTGCTCCGTGGAACATTTGCGGGCCGGTTTGGTGCGGTCCGCCTTCTTTCTGTAGCCACACCACTGCCTCTTCCAGCCTGTTGCGGTGCTGCAGATGGCTCACCTTCAGGACTGCTGTCATCGCTCGGCTCTACACCTTCCCAGGTGGGGTCAGTCACCTCATCGTCCACCAAGTCCTCCTCCACTTCCTCACTCTGATCATCCTCCTCATGTCTTGATCCCACCACATACTCAGTCATTGACAACTGTATAACAATCTCCTCAACAAGGTCTTGAGACGGAAATAGTGGTTGATTTAATGGCAACTGTGTCTCATCATCATCATCATCATCCACTACTTCCTTTGACCTTAAATGCCGTTCACATCTGTCATCTTCTTGTGATTGGGTACCCTCTAGAGGTTGTGAATCAGGGCACAAGATGTCATGTTCCTCTGCAAGCGTGCTTGGAGAGAGGGTCAAATGAAGGATTGGTGAAGAGACGAGCTCCTCACTATATCCCAGTGTGGGATCACTTCTTTGACCAGACCGTGTATGGTGGGAGGAAGGATGATCAGAGTGAGGATTATGTTGACCAGACTCTTGGCTACTGAGAGTGGACTTGGTGGAAGACATGGTGGTGCTTAACCGACTGGAAGCAGTATCAGCTGACATCCAACCGACCACCTGTTCGCAGTGGTCGGACCTCGAGAGTGATGTCCTGCGATGCCCTGTGAAATGAGACATGAAGCTAGGTATGGTGGATGTCTTTCTTTCTTGTGCTCTGGCACCAGGCACAGTTTCTCCGCGTCCTGACCCGCGCCCTGATCTATCAGGATCACGTCCACTTCCCCGTCCCTTTTTACCCGCCTTCTTCATCTTACACGGAATATGTGACTTTAATATTTGAGTTTGAAAACTTAACAGTATTTCTTCCTATTCTGCAACTGTGCAGAGTACACAGAATAGGCTGCTAAACTGCGGTGACGAACACAGAATGGAATATGTGACTTTAATATTTGAGTTTGAAAACTTAACAGTATTTCTTCCTATTCTGCAACTGTGCAGAGTACACAGAATAGGCTGCTAAACTGCGGTGACGAACACAGAATGGAATATGTGACTTTAATATTTGAGTTTGAAAACTTAACAGTATTTCTTCCTATTCTGCAACTGTGCAGAGTACACAGAATAGGCTGCTAAACGGCGGTGACACACACTGAATATAATATGTGACTTTGATATTTTAGTTTGAAAACTTAACAGTATTTCTTCCTATTCTGCAACTGTGCAGAGTACACAGAATAGGCTGCTAAACGGCGGTGACACACACTGAATGGAATATGTGACTTTAATATTTGAGTTTGAAAACTTAACAGTATTTCTTCCTATTCTGCAACTGTGCAGAGTACACAGAATAGGCTGCTAAACGGCGGTGACACACACTGAATATAATATGTGACTTTGATATTTTAGTTTGAAAACTTAACAGTATTTCTTCCTATTCTGCAACTGTGCAGAGTACACAGAATAGGCTGCTAAACGGCGGTGACACACACTGAATGGAATATGTGACTTTAATATTTGAGTTTGAAAACTTAACAGTATTTCTTCCTATTCTGCAACTGTGCAGAGTACACAGAATAGGCTGCTAAACGGCGGTGACACACACTGAATATAATATGTGACTTTGATATTTTAGTTTGAAAACTTAACAGTATTTCTTCCTATTCTGCAACTGTGCAGAGTACACAGAATAGGCTGCTAAACGGCGGTGACACACACTTAATATAATATGTGACTTTGATATTTTAGTTTGAAAACTTAACAGTATTTCTTCCTATTCTGCAACTGTGCAGAGTACACAGAATAGGCTGCTAAACGGCGTTGACACACACTGAATGGAATATGTGACTTTAATATTTGAGTTTGAAAACTTAACAGTATTTCTTCCTATTCTGCAACTGTGCAGAGTACACAGAATAGGCTGCTAAACGGCGGTGACACACACTGAATATAATATGTGACTTTTGTGGTGTCCCGTTCGCCCAGTACCTCTTCTCTGGGCATGGTTGCGGTTCCGGGTTGCCTTCCCGGTCCCCGCGCGGCTTCCTTTGTTCTTCGCCGCATCCGGGTGCGGCGCGCATGCGCATGTCGGCGGACCATAGAGTTGAAGGGATGGAAGGTCCGCCGACACTCTTGCCTCCCTCTCCAGGCTCCTTCCGGTTAGGGCAGCTATTTCTTCCTTCTCTAGCTCTATGTGGACGTGTTTGTATAGCGTCCAATAGAGCTTCCAGTGCCTGGGTACTCTCTAGTCCGTTCTTGGGGTTGCCTCTGCCTGATCCAGCCTGCATCTATTGTGTATGACCCTGACCTGCCTTGACCAAGCCTCTGCCTGATCCAGCCTGCATCTTTGTGTATGACCCTGACCTGCCTTGACCAAGCCTCTGCCTGATCCAGCCTGCATCTTTGTGTATGACCCTGATCTGCCTTGACCGAGCCTCTGCCTGATCCAGCCTGTGCCTCTGTGTATGACCCTGACCTGCCTGGACCAAGCCAGTAGAGACCTGAGTGAGTATCTATTCTTTTCTTTTGGAGATTCATTCCCTCCCTGGGGACCTCTGAGTATAGTTTGTCTAGGTTAGGGTTATCCGGGGTTACCCAGCGGCTCCTCTGCTGGGGCCACTACATCTGGCTTCGCGGCCAGCACCTTTAGGCGGCTCAGCCGCAGCACAACCCTGGCCTAGGCAACCTACGCTCCCTAGCTCCGCTCCCTAGCGTCGCCCCCTAGCAGCTCGCTCAGCGGCCTCTTGTTGGAGGAGCATCCGTGTCCTGCTCCCAGGTACTCTGATTTCTTCCGGTCCCCACCTTTTGGTTCTGACAACTTTGATATTTTAGTTTGAAAACTTAACAGTATTTCTTCCTATTCTGCAACTGTCCAGAGTACACAGAATAGGCTGCTAAACGGCGGTGACACACACTGAATGGAATATGTGACTTTAATATTTGAGTTTGAAAACTTAACAGTATTTCTTCCTATTCTGCAACTGTGCAGAGTACACAGAATAGGCTGCTAAACGGCGGTGACACACACTGAATATAATATGTGACTTTGATATTTTAGTTTGAAAACTTAACAGTATTTCTTCCTATTCTGCAACTGTGCAGAGTACACAGAATAGGCTGCTAAACGGCGGTGACACACACTGAATGGAATATGTGACTTTGATATTTTAGTTTGAAGACTTAACAGTATTTCTTCCTATTCTGCAACTCTGCACAGTACACAGAATGTGCTGCTAAACTGCGGCGACGCACACTGAATGGAATATGTGACTTTGATATTTTAGTTTGAAGACTTAACAGTATTTCTTCCTATTCTGCAACTCTGCACAGTACACAGAATGTGCTGCTAAACTGCGGCGAAGCACACTGAATGGAATATGTGACTTTGATATTTTAGTTTGAAGACTTAACAGTATTTCTTCCTATTCTGCAACTGTGCACAGTACACAGAATAGGCTGCTAAACTGCGGTGACGCACACTGAATGGAATATGTGACTTTGATATTTTAGTTTGAAGACTTAACAGTATTTCTTCCTATTCTGCAACTGTGCAGAGTACACAGAATAGGCTGCTAAACTGCGGCGAAGCACACTGAATGGAATATGTGACTTTGATATTTTAGTTTGAAGACTTAACAGTATTTCTTCCTATTCTGCAACTCTGCACAGTACACAGAATGTGCTGCTAAACTGCGGCGAAGCACACTGAATGGAATATGTGACTTTGATATTTTAGTTTGAAGACTTAACAGTATTTCTTCCTATTCTGCAACTCTGCACAGTACACAGAATGTGCTGCTAAACTGCGGCGACGCACACTGAATGGAATATGTGACTTTGATATTTTAGTTTGAAGACTTAACAGAATGTGCTCTAATCTGCAACTTTGCACACTAAACAGAATGTGCTCTAATCTGCAACTTTGCACACTAAACAGAATGTGCTCTAATCTGCAACTTTGCACACTAAACAGAATGTGCTCTAATCTGCAACTGTGCACACTAAACAGAATGTGCTCTAATCTGCAACTTTGCACACTAAACAGAATATATATTTTTTTTTTTTTCCCCCCACACAAAATAACCTGCTGCCCCCACACACAGTAGTCCTAAAAAGGACTTTTGGTTCTTTTTTTTCACAATTTTGCTTTTTTTCCTCCCTACACTGACTTTCCCTTCCTATCCTCAGCTCTCCCTGGCTAAGACTGAGCCGAACTCGCTGGTCAGGTGCTATACAGCACCCGACCACGGGTTCTGGCCAGCCAATCAGTGTAATGCCAGCAGCCAACATGGCTGCTGGCATTACACCGATGTCAGAGCCTCCCTGAACGTTTATTGGCTGCGCAGCAACCACAAAACGTGCGGGGAGGAGACCCGAACATGGCGGGCGAGCACATGCGGTACTCGTACGAGTACCCCCATGTGCCGAGCAGAGAGATGCTCGAGCCGATCCGAGCATCGGCCGAGCATGCTCGCTCAACACTAGTCATTACTAATCATCTAATAATTCTTTTTACCACAGCCACACTGATATATTAAACTGATGCAGACATACAAAGAGTTACATCACATAGCACATTACTGATCCTCCTCCCTTAGCAGATGAATTTGCAGCTACAAGACATTCAAGGATTCAGTCTCTGAGCCTTTCTGGAGAATTGTTCTGCTCTAGATGCTTATCCAGATATTCGGATGGCAGCTTTCAACAAGAAAACTAAGATAATTTGGGAGTAAAGCTTCCAACCTCTGCAGTAATGTAATAAATAAAATGTATTTCTGAATTGAAAAATGTCATTTTGAGAGACAAACTCAGATTGATTGTAATCTTTGAGACAAGGATTTGTAAAATATTTGTTATAAGGTGCCTTGAAGCAATACAATACAATAAGATATAGTACATGCCTTCCAGTTTAACTGTATTCTATACAGAAAAGAGTAGGAACTTGCAAACTGGTAAATATAACTATTCTTAGAAATTGCAGTACATAGATTAAAAATGATCTCTTACTGTGTATCAAGATACAAAGGAATCCCTTCTTAGATGCCCTGGACCTCATGTGCTACTGGGTATGAACTAGAGCAAGGGTGTCCAGTTCAGTTTAGTCCTGTTTGAGCACAAAATGAATGAGCTACTGATGAACTTACCTGTGCTCAATCAAGGAAATCCTTACATCCTGGCCTGTTGGCAGCTCTTGAGGATCAAACTTGGACAACTCTGAATTAGAGGTTTGTGATTCTGGTGCAAAGAATTAATTCTGTATAAGTGGTGCATGTTCTTCATGACATAGGGTACTGGAATGGGCTCAAACAACTTAATATGTACAGCTTAGAAAAAAGAAGGGAGAGGGGTGAATGATCGGAAACTTTAAATTTTTTAATGGATTTAATAAAGGATGGAAGAGGAAAAAGAAGAACCCTACATCAAGAGGTTATGATTTAAAGTTATAGACTGGAAAATACAAAAGTCATTTGTGTAAGTACTACTTTATAAAAAAGATTATGGACTCGTGGAGTAGCCTTCCAGCAGAGGTGGTAGGAATAGACACAAGTCTATTCTGAGACATATGTAGCTTATTAGGTAGGGAAATTGGTAGACTGGATGGGCAAAAGTGAAGGCCCTTTATAGAAATCTACTTATGTCTAATATGTAAAAGATCAGTTGCACACTCCTAGACTTAACAAATCTATACAAATTAGCTTTATAGTGCATTTTATTTCAGTCATACTGCATTCATCAGACAAGATACATTTATCAATAGAAATAATACAGAACTGAAGTGATATTATAATTACCAAGTTGAAACAAGGAATGCAGTATTCTGTTGGTCAATGTGAGCAAACTGCATACTGCTGATGTTTTGACAGTTAACCAATGATACATTGCATTCCACTTTTGATGATTTCTCATTGTGATATCATGGCTCTTAGTTCAAAAGTTGAAGCATAGTACCCTCCAATTTGCCTTCCCGTACATTTTTCTGTACCATATGAGTCACCCTTTTGATGTTGGACACTTATTGTATATTGATATTTTATTATACCAAACTTTTTCTATGCAGTACAAAATGTTATGGTCTACATCAGTGACATCATCATATCCAGATTGGGTTCTTTGTGTAGTTCTTGTGACCTTTTCCTAAGCATCTCCTTGCACTCCTAAGAGTCATTCAGAAGGTATTCTAGGCCTCTTTTCTGTATATGGATACGGTGGCTTATGGATGCCACAGAGACAGAATTCCAATTAAAACAGAACAATAGCAGCTGCTTCAAAAACATAGAAACATAGAATTTTATTTCAGATACGAACCATTCGGCCCATCTAGTCTGCCCATTTTTCTTACTGTAAAAACCTCAAACCTTATTTGGTTCTTTGTCTTGTCTTATGTTAAAGAGAGTCTTATATCTATCACATACATGCTTAAATTCCCTCACAGTTTGAACCTCTACCAGTCAACTAGTAGGCTATTCCACTTAGCTACCACTCTCTCAGTGAAGTAAAACTTTCTTACATTAGATCTAAACCTGTGTCCCTCTAGTTTTAGACTATGACCTCTTTTCATAACATCTCTACTCCTTTGAAATGTACTTCCCTCCGGTATATTGTTGAATCCTGTCATATATTTGAATGTTTCTATCATATCCTTTCTCTCTCTTCTCTCCTCCAAGCTATACATGTTTTAGATCCTTTAGTTTATCCTGATTTTTTTATCCTGTAAACCATTCACCATTTTAGTATCCATTCTCTGAATTTCTCCAGAATGTCTCTATCCTCCTGGAGATAGGGTCTCTACTCCACTACTGTACGCAGTACTCTAGGTGAGGTCTAACCAGAGATCTTTAGAGTGGCCTGACCACTTCCCTCTTTCTGCTACTAATGCATCTATACAACCCAGCACCCTGCTTGCATTACCCACTGCTTTGTTAAATTTCCACTGTCAGAAAGAATTACTCCCAAGTCCCTTTCCTTTGTTGCCACCAACAGCCTAGTATTTACAAACCAAGTGCATGAATTTACATTTAGCAACTCTAAAAGGAAAGGGATATAATGAGATCACTAAATAATAAACAAGTATAAAATATATTTATAGATTGTGATTGAAAGTTACATTGACTTATACATCATAGGGCCACTTGCACATAACTACATAGTGCATTGGAAGGGCTGATTTCACTGCTTATTACAGCTAGCGGCATCTTGTATAGTCATTCACAGAGGAGATCATGGAGGACACTAGTCAGGAGAGGTAATAAACCTTACACTTCCACACTGATGTGAGAGGTTCTGATTCTTTGGCATATATGGAACCTTAAGAGACTCTATACAGAGAATGTTTCACAGGATACAGGATTTAAATCCTTTGGGATATTTCAGTATTTAGCTCAATATTTTGTGCTTTTTCACACATCAGTAGCTATTTTTGTTACATTTAGCAACATTATATAGCAGCTGCCACTCTATCATCCATTCTTCTAATTTACCTAAATCATTTGTTGTTTTGCTTATTTCCCCCAGGAACTTCTACCCTGTTGCAGATCTTTTATCATATGCAAAAAGACATACCTTACCCTGAAAATCTTTTGCAATATTACTAATGAAATTAATAAAAAATTATGGGCCCCAGTAAAGATCCCTGAGGTACCATACTAAGAAAACAACCTTCCTCTGAATATTTTACATTAACTACAACCCTCTGTCTCCTGTCATTCAGCCATTGCCTTATCCAATCAAATAGTTTTAATCCCCGTTTGTTAAAGGGATAGTAATGTTTCAAAATAAAAGCAGCTCCATTTAATCTATTTTGGCCATGGAGAGTGTTATTTTAATACTGTCAGAGTTGTAGTTCAAGAGTAATTGAATGATAAAGTATCCTCCTCTCGCTCTCCATTTTACTGATGTAACACTGCTCACCTCAGAACAGAGATGTGGTGTCCAGGTGGCTTGCAGAGAGGGACAATATTCAATTAGCATAAGGGAAAAACCTGAAAAACCTGTCCATGGGGGCTGGGTTTTCATTGTTCTCACAGAAAGAAGAGTGCCCCTTGCTGTGAGCTGACTGGTCTGTGGACCAGATTCCACATCTGAGGGGAGGTGGCTTACACTAGGTAAAAGGAACAGGAGGGGGAGACTTTATCATTCAATTACTCTTGAATTACAACTCATTATTGAAATAACACTCTCTATGGCCCAAATGTTATGAAGATTAATTGGAGCTGTTTTTATTTTGAAACACTACTATCCTTCTAAGTAAGTATCATCTGCCCCCCCCCAAAAAAAAGGTACTAGTAGAGGAGCTACTGTTTTTTTACACTGGTGCTTAGCAATGACAAATAATGCCCTGGCTGGGTACCAGGGAATACTACCATAGTGATTAATCTAGGAACAAGCCCTCAGGTACAGCATGACTTTAAAACCCTAGCCAGCTAGGCACCTTTCATAGGCCTCTAAGGATTGAAATTCACAAAATGTACCAATAAAAAAGATGCATTTCTGGAGTAAACCAACAGCATCATAGGGGACAAATAAAAAAATCCAAAAATTACATGTATAGGTGAACTGCAATTTTAATCTATTTATATGTGCAGTTATTTACACCAGAATTGCTCAGAAATGCAGTGCCTTGATGTTTGTTGTGCCTTCTTTATCTAATACGCATACTTACATGCTGTTAATGTGTATCATTCTATTTCTTATACTATTTTATTGAATAGTTGATGACTGTGATAGTTTGGTAGCTCATATTTATTCTCTAGTAAGGTGCTGCCACATTTGGGATATTTTTTATTAGCAAGTGATTACTGGGAGTTGCAAGACCATTGGCATGGATAAATTACCCTAACACAAATTTAGTTCATTTTAAAATTGATTAAAATCTACCTATAAATATATTTTGTAGTCTCTGGCAGCTTTAATGTATTTTAGATGGTAGGGTATTCGAAGAAATCTTTGCAGAATATGTTTGTACTCTAGGACAGTGCACACATCCAATGGATCTAATAAATCAATGAGCATTAGAACCACAATACACAAACACAATTTTACCAACAATCTAGTAGATTCTATAATAAATAAGAACAAATCTGTAAGATTTACCTCTCCAATGGAATTATTAACAACATTAGAATCAATCACTAAGTAACATATTCTATTTCCTGTAAAATGTTTAACATCTTAATGCTAGATATGTCCCCCAATGTGTTGAAGATGTATCTGGCATCCAAGGGGTTAAACACTATAAATAAAACTTCACAGAACATAACCATATTTAGTTACATTTTTTTTTTCATTTGGTATTACTGAATTCAATTAAAACCAGCATCTATACATAGTAGATATACTTAGAATTGATACATGTACCATATCTGTGCATATGGCACAATATATGCTCTCATACTTACACACACAGATCATACCTCATCTACATGCATGCATCCATAGTATGATATATGATACCCCATGCACATATATGTAAGCTTCCTCCATACTATACTCTGTCTTACTCTATTATCTTTTAGCTATGACCCCAATGTGTGGGCTTCCTCTAGAGTCAATAAAAGCTTGGTGTATGGTAATATCAGCACAGGTCAGAAATACAGTTATCATAAAGTATTATACTGTGCCCTCAAAAAAAGCTTAAATTATCTAAAGGTAGACTTAGAAGAAAATATCTAGCACAACATATAGTCAGTGTATAATTCTCTTTAACATTAACTAAACATAACCGAAGGTTGCGGTATACATCAATGATGGTGCTCGCCTCATTGTCCACAGACACAAAGAGGGAGGGTGACTTGACCTGACAAACAGAAAGACAGTTGTAAAGGTAAGTCAGCATTATCTATTTATAAAAAAGACTTCACAATGTGCTTTACACCCATCTGGTCCTCAAGGGTTTAAAAAATTTGATATATACATTTTTATTCTTTTCTTTTTTGAAAATGGACTGTCACCCAAAAATAGGTTTTGTTAATTTTTATTGAGAATAAAATTGCCTAGCTATTGTACTGGTAATTTATAATATACATATTTTTTTTGAGAAATTAACCTTTATAGCATAGTGTGACATGTCATGCTATTTGTTTCTGTGCTGAGCCTATATTATCATACACTATGCTATGAATGAATCTATGGGTATAGCGTGTTATCTTGTTAGACGTAGAAAATGCGGGAGACTAGTAGAGTAAAAATTATACCTTTATTGGTTAACTGAGTGGCTCTAGGTTGCAGGCTTTCAAAATAACTAGGTCTCTGCTTATTATACCTGAAGAAGAAACCTAGTTGTCTTGAAAGCTTGCATGCTAGTACCACTCAGACAATAAAGGGTATCCTTTGGCGATATCACCCTCTACTTAGTGAGCATCAAAACCGCGAGATCAGAATGTCGCCTGCACCATGCAAAGAACGATATTCTCATTTCACGTTTGGATTGTCACACTCTGCTGACTACTACTGCCTTACATCCCAAAGGACTGCAGGTTGAGATAGAGAATGATGTTGCTGGATGTTGCTGCAGTCTCCTTCACACATGTAACCTCCACCCACACAGGGATACATTCTATAATATAGTATATTGTTGCATCCCCACACAGGGAAAAATAAGGGGTTACATTAGCAAGCAGTATTTGGGACCGGTGTCCCATGCTGTGCACCAACCTATTTTAGAGACTGAAGAAGCAGCATCATCCCCAGTGGACGGCAGACTGAGACTGTGTGTAAGTGTTCTGGGTTCTGTTATTGAGAAGAAGGCTGGGCCTGTGGGTACGATGCTGCTTCTCCAGTCTGACATGGGACACAGGTCACAAATACTGCTTGCTAACCCCTTATTTATCCCTGTGTGGGGTGGTGGTTACATGTGCAGAGAGGGCTGCAGCAACATCACTCTCTGTCTCCACCCACTGTCTTTGGGGATGTATGGCAGTAGTAGGCAGTAGTAGTCAGTAGGGTACAACAATCAAAATGGCAACATGAGAATATCGCCCTTTTCATGAGCATGATATTATGATCTCATCTGCATGGTGCAGGTGACATCCTGATCTTGCAGTTTTTATGCTCGTTAACTGGAGGGTGATATTTCTGAAGTAAACCCAATAAACGCATCATTTTTACTCTACTAATCCCACAAATGAATCTAGACAGAGCTTAAATTTATAATAGTACAAATAGTGGTAAGTTTAGCCTGAAAGATAACTAATTAGCAAACTAAGCCCCAATGTGCCACCAAAATACAAATGTCAATTTCTAAAAACTATTTACATGATAGAAAAATGACAAGTACAGCATAAAAGCAGATTTTTATTTTCTACAAAAAAAAGTAAACTTGTTGGTGACAGATCTAATTTAACTGTTGATTATGGATTTTAACGCTTTAACTCCTATATAAACAAAACTCCTTTAACAGTTCAACATGTCAGTTTCATAGAAAAAAAATGTCCATACATTCCAGTGGTTACATCCCTGGTTACCTCCCATCTCTCATTTCTTGTTGTAACAAAAACAATAAGAGACTTATGTTCAAAAGGAAAGGAGAGTAATCCTGGGGTAAACCAACTGTATCATTGGTGACAAATATAACTTGCCCAAATTGACATTAAATTAGTGGGACTTTTAACCACTGATTATTAGAACAGCAAAGCAATATATTGGAGACCTCTCTAACAAAAGGTTAGAACCCCCATTTGAGTCAATGGGAATTTGTATTTGCCCCACAATTCACTTGGTTTGCCCCAGATAGAGCAACCCATCAAACATACTGACTGTGCTTCAAGCTTGGCTGAACAGCTGAGATTAGCAGGTAGAATGTGCAACAGAGAGGTTAGTCATTTTGCTTTAAATATTACATATTTAATCAAACATTGTTCTTGTTTCCTTATATTATATAAGTATATATATATATATATATATATATATATATATATTACAGATGCCACAGTTCCTAACATCTTCCAGATTATTATTATTATTCTTTATTTATATAGCACCAACTTTTTTCAGCAGCGATGTACAATAGGGAATAGACATACAGAGATATTAAATAGTACAAATGGAACTGTCACGGAACCTAGGAATAATTCAGGAGTCAGTACGGTATATAGTAAGATCACTTTATTCAGAACTTAAGAATACTATAGAACGATATAGAATAACTTCAGGCAGAGTAAACAAGAAGGTACAGAGGGTCGCAAGGAAAGCTAGCACAATTATCAGCAATAGTAGGCTGCCTAGGATAGACCTCACTGCAAGAGACTAGGCATAGGCCAATGGTAGTCTCAGCTGGAACCCGGAACTAGAACAGGAACGAGAAAACTCCTACCAAGAGCGCAATAGGGGAAACCACTAACTCACTCCTGCAGTCAGTATAAATGGTAGTCCGCCAGAGCCACAGGTCTGTACCAGATTGGGTGTCCACTATCAAGAGGAAACACAGAGAGAATAGTCGGAGAGATCAACAGGTCAGCACCAGGTTGTATAGTCAGACAAGCCTAGGTCATACACGGAGCAGGTAGTCAGCCACAGCCACATGTCTGCAACAGATTGGGTGTCCACTGGAGACACAGAGAGGATAGTCAGACAGGGCCACAGTTCAGCACCAGGTTGGATAATAAGACAAGCCTAGGTCACTCACAGATATCAGGAGAAAACTAATGAACTGCACTGGACACCAATGAAAGGGCAACTAAGCCCTGTGTCCAGGCAGTCTACAAAGCAACACACCATCATTGGAGGAGGAGCAAGGAGATGTGGCCAATCAATGAAATACAGTGCACACGTCCCTCCTCTAAGATGTGCGCCCGTAACACTGCCCAGCAAATGCGGCTGGATCCGCCGAGGGAAGAGGATGCGGCTGTGTAACAACCACGTGTTCGAGCCGCACGGGAGCAGAGGCAGCTAAGCCACGGGGCAGGAAGAGGTAAGACCGTGACAGGAACATGGAAAACAAAAGAATCAGAGGGCTCTGCTCGTGAGAGCTTACAGTCTAGAGAGAGAAAGGCTGGACACAGAAGGAGTAAGTTTCTCCTGTCACATGAACTGCTGGTCAGTGGGTGGGAAAAAGAAGTGCAATTGAGTACAGTGGTCCAGGGAAGTGGTGGTTTTGTTTGGGAGAAAAGACTTTGAACAATGAGGTTGTGATGAGAATGTAGGTGGGAGAGTGGTTTTAGAAGGGAATGAAAGTGAGCAAAAGTTGGACAGACTGTTGGTCTGACCTTGTTAATTGTTTTTACATCAGAAATCTTAATGGCTCCAGGGACTGGAGAAGTAATATCACATCTCTACTTTATCACCTCTTTATCACACCTTTTTACATCTCCCCCTGAACTTACTATTTGTATAGCATAGCAAATCAAGGAATAAAAAATGTATATATTGCACACAAACACATGGATAACAAGTGAATATTGTATTAACAAATTAATTAATTAATTAATTAATTACTTAATTAACCAAAACAAAATCCTGTCTTACATAAAAAGAGGTATTGAAGCAAGAGTGGATAACATCATTTTGCCACTGTACAAATTGTTGGTAGGACCACACCTAGAATATACAGTGCAGTTTTGGGCACCAGTTCTGAAAAAGGATATTCTAGAATTGGAGAGAGTACAGCAAGGAGCAACAGAATTAATTAACGGAACAGAAGACTTGACATATGAGGAACAATTAGAAAAACTATCAAAATGTGTAAGTATATGAGAGCTCAAAACAAGGATCTCTTTGGTGAACTTTTCATTCAGAGGCCTATTCAAATAACCAAGGGCCACCCCTTAAGATTTGATTAAAGTAAGATTCAGCTTAAGCAGATGCATTTATTTACAGTAAGGTCTGCTAAATTGTGAAATTCATTGCCAAAAGATATGGCAATGGCAAATACAACTGACACATTTAAGAGATTAGATACACTTCTTTCAAGAGGGAACAAACAGGGTTCTCCTGTGTATTAGTAGGCAAAACAGGAAGTTCAGATAAATACTAACTTATTTGGCAGCAGGAAAGCTATATAATTCTAATTTCTCTGGGTTATGAGGCAAAAGGTTGAACTTGGACTTCCCAAAACTGACATTTTTTTTAAATCTATGTTTCTATATTACCCTTTGAGTTCCAGAGGTATGTGAAAACTTTTGTTGCTCAAAGAGCTAATGATCAACATTTTAAACTGAACTAAAGTATGTATGGTGACTCTAAGATACTATTTACCCACTTGATCAATGAGGTTTTTTTTTTTAGCAATAAAGCAGTCACACATGTACTTATGTGAATTGTATCTCTAAGGAGAGTAGGAGAGAATAGTAATGAAAATCTTACAAAACAGAGAAGTCAACACCAAAATTGTATCCAAGCTATCAACAGCAAATTACACTGTACTATCAAAGTATTTTTAAAATCCTAGCTATTTCCCTCTCAGAGCCATATTTCCCATTAAGCAGAGTAGGAAATCCCCTAAAATGGTGCCACAGTTGTTCATCCACCCCCATATTCTGAATTGTAGGTGTGGCCAGAATATACCCCTTTTGTGCCCATTATTTAATACTTTGAGTGTGAGAGGTGGTAGGCAACAGACTCAAAACATTCAATTTGGTTTCCTGAATATTAGTGGTTCATGAGTTGTTTTGTAGATTGATTCAACCAATAGGATGGAAAATGTATCACATCTTGTCAAAAACCCAATAAAGAGCAGACTCCATTGACAGTTGGAATAGGTTCCTGTGGGTGGTTAGGTCAGTACAAATGGGCTGATATAGAGGAAATGGAAGGATAACTGCACTGAAAGAGTGAAGACTATTGTTAAAGGGATAGTAATGTTTCATAATAAAAACAGCTCTAATTAATCATCATAGTATTTGGACTTTGGAGAGTGTTATTTCAATACTGTCAGAGTTGTAGTTCAGGAGTAATTCAATGACAAAGTGTCCCCCTCCCGCCCCTTTTACTGATGTCACACTGTTCAGCTAGAGCAGAAAGGAGGTGCCCAGGTAGATTGCAGAGAGGGACAATCTTCAATTAAGATGAGGGAAAAACTTGAAAAGCTTGTCAAAGGGGGGCAGGGCTTTCATTGTTTTCATATAAAGAAGATTGTCCCCTTCTTTTATCTGTCTGGTCTATAGACTGGATTCCACATCTGATAAGAGATTGTTTACACCAGGTAAAAGGGGCGGGAGGGGGAAACTTTGCTTGTGAATATCTCATAAACCATAAAGGTTTGAGAGATAAGACTTATATCATTCTTCATGTTTTTTTTAATGCCTACAAAATAAAATAAAGTTAAAACGAAGTATTACTATACCTTTAATGTCCTTCTTATGTAATGGTTGTTTGTCCCTAGTTGATTCTCAAAATCATAAACATTTGGTGAACTTTGAAGCACAGGAAACAAAACCAAAATGGGTGACACTTGTTCTAATTGCACTTATAAAGCATTTACTCTGAGACCTACTTTTGAAAGCTTGAATTATGTTGTAATTTCTACAGTTATGCAGATGTATGTGTTCTCCTTGTTAAGAAATAATCTGTCTAATGCAGAAAGTAAAAAATAGGAAATTCTGGAGCATACCAACTGCATCACAGGAGGAGAAATAAAAATGCCCAAAACTGACATTGATTTAAATGGGGCTTTTAAACCCATGAATTGCTAGAGAAGTCTCCAATGCATTACAAAAGCAATGCATTTACCCTTTGAGTACAGATGGTGTCGAACACATTCCAAAACAATGTATTGGTCACTCCTCTACCACTCATGATTTAAAGGGTTTAAAAGCCCCATTTACATCAATGTGAATTTTTATTCCCCTCTAAGGTTCAGTTAGTATGTTCCCGAATTTTTCATCTTTTCATTTCTGAATACAGCCCAACGTCTTCAGTTTGCAAAGTAAAATATAACATTAAATATCCTAAGTAATCAAAGAAACAGTAGCACTGTCTTGTTTAATTACAGTATTCCTGGAATTTATCAGTGTAGAGCTCCCAGAACATGTGATAATTCTTAGTGTTACACATTAAAAATTGTTTTCTATGCCCTGTGTTTCCAGGAGAAAAGCCCTGTGCTTTATAATTTAATCTTGGAACTGCAATAAACCAGAGATTTGTTTGATTACGTGGGGATAATGGGTCCCGTCATTTTAGATGCAACATTTGTTTACTTTATCAAGAAATAACAGCTGGTTTCATGGAACATGAGGGATTACGTGTGGTCTAGTATTTGAATACATGTTTAGGTCAGTTCATTTGTAATGTTATAAATATATTTAGTGAATAGGTTATTTAGTGCGTATTTAGAAAAGTTAACCTCTTGGGTGCTAGAAATGTCTCTAGTGCATTACTTTTCAATGCAGTAGAGATATCTCTAGCACCCAAGGGGTGAAACTTATCCCAATACAATGAGTTAACACTTTGAGTGCCAGTGAGGTATTCAATGCATTGCAATGTTATTCATTGGATACTTCCATGGCATTCAAAGGGTTAATTCACTCTACCTTTAAGTGAAATAGCTGAACTACAAACTACTGTACCAGTGGCATAACGATAGGGGTCGCAGGGGGTCACACCTGCGACTGGGTCCATCACTCCAGGGGCCTGGCCGCCCCCTGTGACCCCACCACCTGGCACCCGCAACAAGAGATCTGTGCTTTCTTTGGCACAGACCTCTACCAGCTGAGCTCCCTTTCCATCACTCTGCATTACTGAAGAGAGGACCGTATGGGAGCTCCATTTGCTAATAGAAGTCTGTGCAGAAGGAGGCACAGACCTCTCCTGCCACACCTCTGGACCAGCAGGGAGGTAGGAGATGGACACTGGGGGATCAATAGGGGCAAGGTGTGGAGATGGCCAATGGGGGTGGCAATGTGGTTGGGGGGCCCATGGCAATTTTTGAACCAGGGCCCAGTGGCTTCTAGTTACACCTCTGTACTGTACCTCACCATATGTCAAATAATAGACTGGTGATAACCAAACAATGAAAATACATCTGAATAAATCTATCACACAGAAATACATTTCCAGCTAAAAGAATATACATATATACATCCTTAAACAGTAAGTGAGAGTTTTGGGGTCTGCTCATACCCTTAGCAGTTATTTGTTAATGCTACCGTTTATTAATTTCGGTGCACCTCCTTCCCAACCTGCTTTATTTTTTCCCTCATCCATAGTCTACAAATGTCCCTGATCCTGAGAATACTGAGAAAGCATGAAAAGGACCATTGCTGGTAAACATACAAAAGTTACAAAATATCTATCTATCTATAAATCTATCTATCTATCTATCTATCTATCTATCTATCAATCTATCGGTTTGATCCAAATGTTGACAACGGTTTTGAAAACACAACGGTCGTCAAAGTATCACCCATTGAGGCCAATGTATAAGCTAACCCCAGAGCCATTCAAATGGCTCAATGAGCCAAAGGGACAACGAGCAATAAATTGCAACATTTACCGGCAGAAAGTTAAGACCCGTTTCATTCAGCCGCACACCACACATGTACATAACCCAAGCATACAGAGGTCAAATATTAACCCCTGCAATGCCAAGCAAATACATCAACAAGGCCTAAACCAGTGTTTCACAATTCCTACACCCAAGACATCCCAACATGCAACCTGGATGTTCCAGGACACCTCATGAAGTCACAAGATAATTGCCAACAAGAAATTAACATATGCTTATCACTGGGTCTCACAGTGTCAGTATCAACGAGGAGACTATAGTGTATAATATATCCCATAGACTCAGCAAACAATTACCTAGGTAACACACACCTTACCATTGGTCTTTTATGACCACATGACTGCTCATGGACAACACCTTACTGCTGTGTAAAATTGACAGTCCACCTCAGGTGTAGTGTGAGAGAGACTCTGACATGTGTCCTATTACATAACATTGCTGTGGACAAACGTCTCATGGAGGATGTTGAGCCACAATATCCCATGGAGGTCCCTGTTCCCATTGATGGAGAGGAGGATATGTTGAGCAGGACACAGATGAGAACCATGCTCATCAGGGACTACTTCACCTGTGAGTAACATGCATGTGTGAGCATGGTTGTGCTTGTGGAATGCATGCAAACACATGCACGCCAAAAATAACCATCTGTTTCACTCCATAGGATGAGCCATCAACACAGCCCTAGCATGTCAAGGACATCATCCTTCAACCTGGGATCACAGGTACACCAAATTGGCCATGTACATAACATATTAACTTGTACTGATGGAAAACTACATCTACCAAGCTGAATATAGCCATGACACATGTAGACCCCTTTGATCCACAGAGAGATATCCAACGAAATGTCATGCAATGCATTGGGTAACACTCTGGAATTCCATGTGTTAACCCTTAGAGTGCTAGAGGGGTACGCAAAACATTGCAAGGCAATGACACTCAAGGGGATGCTGATGGTTCAGCAATAGCATGAATTTTGTGTTCACAGTGCATTTTCCAATCTTGTTTTCACTTTCTGCAGACATCCTTGTCCTGACCCCTTATGGGCAAGAAGTTCGTCCTGGTGAAACGTTGAATCAATGTCCATGAGGACTAGCCAATGTATTGTCCAACATTGCATTGCTTATCCCTCTAGTACTCAAGGGGTTGTGTGTTGATTTCTTTGTCACTCTATGTATGACATTGTGATACACATATCTTTGCATCAAACATGATGGTGTGCAGTTATAGTGCTGTGAATGAGGTTGTTGTAGACAGCATGAAGGGGGTTAAATAGGGACTTGACCATTCCCATTTCTGCTGTGTCTGTCACATATTCCGTCCTTGTTTGAACCCCCTCCAAGCTGTGTTGCTGGATTTGTGGTGTGGAATGCTGGACATGTGTTCAGGTGTTACTGTGTTGGGCCATGGTAAGTGTCAAGAAATGTGTGTAGTGTATGTACACTTTGATGCACTTACCGGTGGCCTGGAGGCTTCTTTCATCTCCGGTGTCAGACCATCCTCCTGCCCCATTTTCTTCTTCACAACTCTCTTGCCGTCCGCCCATCTCTTCTTGACGGATTCAAGAGAGCGGCTACAACTGGACACAGCATTGACTGCGACCACCTCTTCCCTCCAGGCAGCCTTCTTCTTCATCCCATTCTGAGGACCTTCCCCCTGGGGAACAAGATCTGCTCCTGCAACAGGATGACCTCCACCAGGACCCTATTCTCCTTGGTGGAGTAATTAGGGTCATGCATCCTCTCTTCCTCAGCACCACCATGAGATAGTTGAGAGCCTTGGCTTTGGATCTCAGGCCCTACCTGTGATGGCCCTGGCTGCACCCCATGTCCTACTCCTTGTCCCACTGCCATTTCAGGCCCTACACTTTGTGTGCCTCCTCTAGTGTAGCTCCCTCTCTGCCCCAGGGATCTCCCACCCCTACTCTAACCAGGGATGCCCACCTGCTCCTCTTCCTCCTCTCCTCCTACTCTACCCATCCCTCTCGCCTGTCCTTCACTCCTCTCCATTCCTCTCACCCACTCACACACAGGCTCTCACTCAGGCCCTCACACACACACTCACTTACTCACTCTATGTCACTCACTTGCACTCACACACACTGTCAAAACAAAATATAAAAATGTATGTGGGATATAGAAAAAAATAGCTGTGTGTGTGTGTGTTAATGTTTGGATGTGTGTTATGGGTATGTGCAAAAGTGTATTATGTGTATTATGGTGTACCAGTACACTCCAAACTCCCTCTACACATGTCTCTCTGTCACTAGCCTCCACCCCTGGGTCCTGTGTGCTAGCTCATGGAACTCGATACACAGACAAAGGTGTGTCGGTTATTTTGGGTCTATATATAGGTTATTCGACTGAACTTGATACTTTGGGGCACTTTTTTCTTTGATAGGGACATATCGCACGTTATTCATCATGTGTTTTGAGACAGCGATGAGGTCATATTTTAGACGATGCGGGTTTTATAGTTTCCTGTGTTTTGTAGGCCGTCGCCCGTTAGCCTTTCTGGGTAACGGAGGTTTGAATCTCTCGTTACCCAGTCATGGTTAAGTCACAACAGCCTTTTTTTCTATAACGTTAGTTTTAACGCCAACATTTGGATCAAGCCCTGTGTATCTATCTAGTTATCTAACTATGTATATATCAAGTATATCTACACACACACACACACAAAATTGCTGTAGTACATTGACATCCCTATTTGAATAAACCTTTATATATTCAGAAAGTTCTACAGAGTGGCACCTAGGCATATGAAATGTACTTTGGGTGTTTCAACAGGATATATATATATCCTGTCATATTTTGTACTTTGTTGTAAATCCATTGCTTTTGATGACTGCCAGAAGTCTGCAACACATAAACTTCACCAGAAACTGCATATATTCCCATATGAAGCTCTTCCAGACTTATACTCCAGTCATCTTCAGTTCCTGTTTGTGTTTGGGCATTTTTTCCTTCAGTCTTGTCTTTGTCAAGTGAAGCACATGCTTAGTTGGATTAATTTCGGGTGAGTGACTAGGCTAGTCAAGAACATTGGTCCTGAAAAACTCCTTTGTTGTTTTGGCAGTATGCTTGAGGTAATTGTCCTGCTACAAAGTGAAGTGTCTTCCAATAAGTTTTGAAGCATTTGGTTGGATCTGAGCAGATATGGTGTTTTATATAGTTTAGAATTAATCCTGCTGCTGTCAGCAGTGGCATCAACAATAAAGACAAATGAGCCAGTTACAGTGGCAGTCATACATGCCCAAGTCATAATATCTTCTCCAAAATGTTTCACAGATGAGATGTTATGCTTTGCATCAAGTGAAGTTCCTTTCATTAGCCACACATTCCTCTTTCCATCTTTCTCTGGTAGTGGTTAATCTTCATTTCATAAGACTTTTTTCCAGAAATATACAGGGGTTTTTATGTGATTTTTAGAAAAAAAATCTGGCCTTTCTGTTCTTGAGGCTTAGCAGTTCTTTGCATCTTATGGTAAACCCTCTGTGAGTTCGCTGGTATAGTCTTCTTTGTATGCTAATCTTTGACTCTTCTCTGCCAACATCTTGGAGAGTGCTCTTGATCTGTTGAATATGTGTTTCTCTTCACAACTGTAAGCATTCTTCAGTCATCCACAAAAGTTGTCTTCCATGGTCTACAAGGTGGTGTGTTGTTGCTGAGCTCACCTGTTCAATCTTGCTTCTTAACAGTGTACCACACATTTGATTTTGACACACCTAATATTTTGCCTATATCTCTGATTGATTGATTTATTCTGATTTTTATAGCCTCATGATGACTTGCATAACTTGCAATGACACGTCTTCCCTCCTTATGTTGAGAGACAACAGCAGCAAGATCAAAATGCAAATGCCACACCTAGTATCACCTCTAGCCTTTTGTTAGCTCTCTTGTGCAAGGACTAGCAATGGAATAACTCATACCTTGCCAAGAAAGAGCTGACCAGCGAATTGTCCAATTCCTTTTGGTGCACTAAAAATGGCTGTAATTCCTAGCAGGGCCCAGTTTATGGATGTAAATATCCTCAAATTAAAGCTAACAGTGGGCACTTTATCCTCTTTGTTTCATTTCAAATCCAATGTGTTGAAGTAAAGAGCAAAAATAAAACACTTGTGTCACTGTCCAAATACTTATGGACTGCAATGAGTGTGTGTGTATATGTGTCTCTATAAGGCATACATTTACTCAATGAATAGATAAAAGCCATGGAAGCAAGGACTGTCAGCTCAAGTCATGAAAGGACGATAAAAAAGAATGCAGGATTTGTTACTTAAGTCCCCTTATTTATGAGCAGCATTAGTGTACTGATGCCACCTGGAAAAAATGAACTCAAGCCTTCTATGTGTCTGTTTTCATGAGGTAAGTATCTCCTTATTCCATACATCCAATACAGCATCTCTCCAACCTCTTAAAGGGATAGTAATGTTTCAAAATAAAAACAGCTCCAATTAATCTTCATAGTATTTGGGCCATGGAGAGTGTTATTTCAATACTGTCAGAGTTGTAGTTCAAGAGCAATTAAATGATAAAGTATCCCCCTCCCGCCCCTTTTACCCACTGTAAGCCACCTCCTGTCAGATGTGGAATCTGGTCTTAAGACCAGACAGCTCGCAGCAAGGGACAATCTTCTTACAGTGAGAACAATGAAAACCCTGCTCACCTTGACAGGTTTTTCCCTTATGCTAATTGAAGATTGTCCCTCTCTGCAAGCTATCTGGACACCACCCTTCTGTTCTGAGGCGAGCAGTGTTACATCAGTAAAATTCAATTACTCTTGAACTACAACTCCGTCAGTACTGAAATAACACTATCCATTGCCCAAATACTATGAAGATTAAATGGAGCTTCTTTTATTTTGAAACATTACTATCCCTTTAAGAGAAGCCTAGCCAAAACTCTCTAACCACCTCCCAATCAGCACTTTTTCACTTTTCTGGCATTCTCACCTGGACAAACTACAATCTCTCTAAATCACCAACAATAAATTGTGGCTCACAGGCAAGGTGACTTCCCCTTCCTCCTATTTACTTGTTGCACACAGTTTTTATCCACCATCGGGGTCATTGAACCATATGCATCAATCTATATTAGTGTATACTATTTTTAGCTTACTGGAAAAAATGGATCTGGATACACTCACAAAACAGCGTACATGACAGAGAAAGAAGTATCTAAGTGTACTAAGTTTAATGAAGGAATAAAAGCAATACAATAAAAATGCACTCACAAAGGCCATTCTTGGGCTTTATGTGTATCGAGCGTGTGTCTTTCCGTTTCAGCCAGCAAACTACATCCTCCAGCTCTCCTGTTTACAGATCCCAGATAGTTTCTCTCTACTACCAGTAGGAGGCATCTTCCCTCCGCTGTCACCAGGATCTCTCCCTGGGCCAGACTTACCTGTCTTGTGCTCAGTAGTAGCTCAGTCCACTTCACATGCTCTCTGCTCCTTGGCAGCGGACAGAAGATGCTTTTATTCATTCATTAAATTTACTACACTTAGATACTTCTTTCTCTTGTCATGTGTGCTATTTTTTGAGTGTATCCAGATCCAGTTTTTCAAATAGTGGAGAAGGCCACTACACATCTCATCCTGCGCCACTTTCAAGTGACTCTTAATCATCATATTGGATTGAATCATCCATTATATCACTCCATCTTGGAACATTCCATCTATTTCATCCTCATTTCCTTCATTTTGGGTAATTTGTAATGTTGTTTTAACCTATGGTGGATTTTATATCTTAACCCTCTTTGGTCCATCTTATTTATTATTTTATTTTAGCATATATCTATACAACTGCTATCTGCATATATTTTCATTATTTATCTATTTGATTTTTATACACATTTTTCATTTTAGGGTCTTCAGGTTTTTTAGTCATGATCTTGGTTGTATATATTAGGAGCGCTCCATCCATAGGATAGCTCTCTCTTTTTCTCCATTACAGGAGAATATGTTTATAAAGATAATATGATATAGTGCACTCTAATTTACTATTAATACACCTTCATAAAAGTCTGAGTTTACCTCCCTTCACCACTCAAATGTCTGAGGCCAAAAAGAGATGCACAGATAAACTGGGGTCTTTAATGGCAACTGAGGTAGCTACTAGAGATGTATATAAACAAATATTTCACTAATCTAATGTGTTTTTGATTATCTGGATTCTGATCCCTGTTTCCTTTGGGGTTTTAGTCCCTGTCTTAAAAGTTAAGATGCTAGATATGGTGTCTGCCCTGACAGCCATCCATGGAGATCCCAGAAGCTATCTGGAAGTTGAGATATGAGAGTGGAGAGACATTCTTAGCTATATGGCTCTTTGGACATATTTAAGATAGTAAGAAGGCTTGTCTTACCTTCATCCTCCAAAGTATATCCCAACAATATTGACTATGAAAGGTCTGTAAATATGTCACGGATCCTACAGTGCAAAGTTTGGATCTTAAGAGGCTTGAGATCAATGCTAGGGACTAGGGCCAGGCACAAGATATCCATTGCTGCAGCCAAACCCTTATAAAGATGCTTGCCACAAAGCCAGATGTCCAAACCCAGCTGAGCTGGGGCCCTAACCAGGATGGGAATGCTTGTGTACCTGAATGTAGATCAAAACCTCCTTGGATAATAGGACCCCAAATGCAGCAGTGAAATTTGCTGGTAATAGGTCCACCAGCTGATAGGGGAGACAGGATAGGGCTAGCAGTAGAGCTGTCAACACTGGTAGCGGACAAGTACTGCTAATGCAATGACTAACAGGACAGGCCAGTGGCTAAATGAGAAAAAAACAGCAACCGGAACAGCCAAAACATATAATGGGCTAAGACCACTATTTATAGCTCCCAGAAAGATAGCTCCTAGTTTCAAAAAAGGCAGTGAGAAGGTAAAAAGACCATTGGGCTAGGACAGCTAAATACAGTGCTTCTACCAGGAAACTAATGGAAGAAACCCAAATGGCTACAGTGTTGCCTGATTTAGGAAGAGGGCTGAGACCACTAATATCAGTGACCTGACAGATATACTGCGGTAAGGACCACCAGTGGCATATGACATCTTATTGTGATAATGGTTCAAGATAGACTAATCCAGCAGTAAAGTCAGAGTGGGCTGTAGGCACCTGAAGCAGGCTAAATTCATGAGTGGCTAAAACTACAATCTGAGGCAAGATTTCTGGCTCTGCAGAGGGCCGACATCGCTTCACTGCAGCAAAGCTGCCTGCAACCTGAGCAGCTGAGACTGCAAGGTGGGGCAAGGTTGCAGTGGTCTGAGACCTCTTAACAGCATCAAAGCTGCCTAACGCTCTCAAAGACACAAGCAGCAGAGGCCTCAACCACTGGAGAACCAGCTACCAGAGTAGGAGGAAGAATCCACAAGGTGGAAGAGCAAGCCTATGGACTGAAATGTATGGATAGGATCAGGGGGGATATCACATCAGAGGTAAGCCAAATTACTACTCAGAGGGAAAGCCGAGGTCAACAGGGGCATCAGGAACAATGGAAAGAAGTAAAGCCAATGTCAGGAATGAGCCAGGCAAATACAGTCAAACAGAAATGAAATCAAAGTCAGGATACAACAGGGGACATAGCAAACTGAAAGATTGATAATCAGGTGAAAAATGGAACAAACAACATAGGGAAGGAAAAAGAATAGGACCACAAAAAAAACATAGGGCAAGATAGTGACAAAACACTGGTTGACTAGTGTCCACTGAATTGATGATGATGATGATGTTCCACAATTTCTGGGTGTAACATAGTCTGTTTCTGCTATACAGTTCAGCAGGCCCAATCAAATGGCATGATACCCATGATGGCTATTATAAAAATGCCTATTTTCTGATAGGTTACAGCAAATCACAGTTCTGATTGGCTGGACTGAGTTGCCAGTCCTGCTACAGAGAAATTAAATAAACAAAGTCTTAACGGGTCCCTCTTAAAGGGGCCCTTATATTTAAAGAGGTCTGTTGTATGACCTTATAGGATAAACTCCAGGCATATAGAGACCTTATGACCTGAGAGTTCAGCTATGGCTTAGTTAATAGGAACACCATATCGCTAGTCAGTAGGAGTGGGCGGAAGATGTCGCCGTGCTCCAACGAGAAATCCCTGTTCCTGCTGCCACTAGTGCTGAACCTGCTGCTATCGAGTCTTGTAATACTCAGGAGGGCAGGAAGGAGAAGATGATGCCAAGTGTGACAGCAAGGGACCTTAAGTCACACTTGCCATCCCCAAGCAGTCAAGTAACACGGTCCCCGTGATTCCTGCTGCTGGGCTACATTGTTACTTCCGGGTTTACCATTGCCTTATTTTTATTGGCTTTGGGACTCTGGCTCCTCCCAGGGCTTGCCTTTATAAACTCACTCCTGTCATCTTTACAGTGCCCTTTCGTGGTGTACCCGTGCCTTGTGTTTGTTTACTGCTTGTTCCTGTTCCGTGTATGACCCGGCTCGCCTGACTACACTCCTGGTTCCTGATGCTCCGTTAGCGACTAGGACTTGCTGGCTAACTCCGTGTACACCAACCTGGCTTGGCTGAGTATCCGATTCCATTGCTGACTAGGACTGGCTGACTAACTCCGTGTGTACCGGCCTGGCTGTGTATCCGATTCTGTTTCTGACTGGACTGGCTGACTACCTCTGTGTGTACAGATTGGGGCAACGCTGGCTTCTGATCTGTCAGGGTGCGCACCCTGTATCCCATTCCACCTACTCCCATTTGCTATACTATACAGTGCCTGCCTGGCCTGTCTATCCCCGTAGTCACCAGGGGTCTATGGGAGTCTGGTCACTTGCCAGTGTCTGTGTTGCCTCCATTAACCCAATCGTTTTAGGGTCCGGTCACTGCCAGAGTCCTGTCTGTGTTGCCTCCGTTAACCAGAGTGTTCTAGGGTCAGGTCACGGACAGAGTCCTGTCAGTGTTGCCTCCGTTAACCCTAGAGTTCTAGGGTCAGGTCACTGCCAGAGTCCTGTCTGTGTTGCCTCCATTAACCCTAGTGTTCTAGGGTCAGGTCACTGCCAGAGTCCCGTCTGTGTTGCCTCCGTTAACCCTAGCAAACTAGGGATTGATTACTGCTAGTGTCCTGCCTGTGTTTCCTCTGTTAACCCTAGCATTCTAGGGTCAGGTCACTATCAGAGTCCTGTCTGTGTTGCCTCTGTTAACCCTAGCGTTCTAAGGTCCGGTCACTGCCAGAGTCCTGTCTGTGTTGCCTCCGTTAACCCTAGCGTACTAGGGAATGATTACTGCCAGTGTCCTGCCTGTGTTTCCTCCGTTAACCCTAGAGTTCTAGGGTCAGGTCACTGCCAGAGTCCTGTCTGTGTTGCCTCCATTAACCCTAGCGTTCTAGGGTAAGGTCACTGCCAGAGTCCTGTCTGTGTTGCCTCCTTTAACCCTAGTGTACTAGGGATTGATTACTGCCAGTGTCCTGCCTGTGTTGCCTCCACTATCCCTAGCCTCCTAGGGAGTTGCCCTGCAGTCACCCATCACCCTTTCTCACCTAGTTGCAGCGTGGGGCTGTTGTGGTTCTACTTGTTCCTGTACCTGCCCAAGCCTACAGAGTCCTGTTGTTGATTACCACTGTGATATCCATACATCCTGACCTGAGTCAGATTTGGGAATTACTAGGTATGGACCTCTTCTGGACCTGAGTAGGGTGATTGTTCAGTCATAAGATGTAGAGACTGCCCACACCGCAGCTGATACGTAGCGGGGAGCTCCAAATTCAGACCATAGTCCTCTCTGCGCACTTTTCGTGTGAATAGAGGACTACAATCTGAATTCGGAGTGCCCTACTCCGTTATCAGCTGTGGCACAGGCAGTCTGTACTGCGCATAACTGCAGCGCATGCAGCTGACTGTACTGCGCATGACGGCTTCTGACAAACATACATTTAGTGAATTATTATATAGGATAATCAACCACCTGTAAAGGAACCAAGTGATGAAAAGTAGCAGGTCCATCATTTATTCTTGAATAAATTATGGGACATAATAACAACTGATCTTTTGCATATCCTGATATGATTTAGTTATACATTTGTCTCCAACCATACCCAGCACAGTAATGCATTTGCAAAATATGCAAGGTTGAGCCAGGTACTGTAACAAGTAAGGCCTAAAAATAACAAAATTAAAGTGTTGATACATTTGGATTTAAAGTTATTTTTGCTAGCATGGTGTATGGGTAACATGTTCTAATAAAATTATAATAATAATAATGATAGCAAAAATAATAAAAATAGACCTGCTAAAGAATCCATTGCAACCCCGAAAAATATTAGTTACATTTTTCATCTCTAGCAGATGTTCAGTATCTTGTAATAGTAAAAAAGCTAGCACTCTTACTGCTTTTTAATAAAACATTTTTTTTTAGCGATGGAAAACATACCACAACTGCCAAATTGATGTACATTCAAGAAATGTTTTTTACAAAATGGTGCTTTGCAGTTAGTAATAATGGTAAAACTATTTGCTCAATTTAATTAGCTCTGCTAATTAACATAAGACGTATGCAACAAGTCTTTATGATTTTGTAGCTATTCAGGATTAATTGTGAAGAATAGATTTAACACTGATGCTGTGGCGATATGATTTTGTAGATTATGTAATTCACTTCGCCTTTTAGATGTAGACACACATCTCCATATGCACTAAAATTTAGGGATGTAAGGGGGAGAGGATGAGAAGTTCCCCATTAACATGTAGGATTGTCCAAACTGCTGGTGATTTCCCCATTCTGACCCACAATGGTGATATTCCCCATTCTGACCCATAAGGGGAGGGGAGGAGAAGTTCCCCATTAGCATATAGGGTTGTCCAAAATGCTGCCTGTGTGGAAGGAATGCCCTTCCTTACACATCACCAGAAGTAGACAATCCTGACAATAGAGAGCATTCTCTCTGCTGCCCTACTGGTAGCCACAAATCCCATGGATACTGCCTGGGCAAGGGAACCAGGTTGGGGGGTGGCAGTCAGTATATGTGGGGTTAACACACAATGGTGATGTTCCCAATTCTGACCCACAATGGTGATGTTCCCCATTCTGACCCACAATGCTTATGTTCCCATTACTGATCCACAATGCTTATGTTCCATCCCACATTTTACATTTTTTACATTTTACATTTTAGCATAGGAACGATTGTGTGTGTGTGTATATATATATATATATATATATATATATACATATAGATAGATAGATCTCACAGTTCTGAATATCGGTGTGGCATGCTCCCCTCAAGAAATGTAACTCTAGGCAGATGCCAACTATGCCTATTGGAAAATCCGCCCCTGGCCATAGAGCTGTACTATGCCCTTTCCGGTGTTTCTCAACATTTATCTTTGTGGCACACCAATAAGACAGATGTCACAGCTTAATCAAAGTTGAGTAATCAGTGCTTCAGTCATTGTGACTCAGCTGCTGATTAGGGATATGATGAAAACCTGAACTTTTGATGAGCCTCAAGGGCTAGGGCTGAAAATGACTGCCTGTCACGGTTTGTTTTGACTCTCATACACAGAGTTAAAGGTATAGTAATACTTCGTTTTAACTTTATTTTATTTTGTAGGCATTAAAAAAACATGAAGAATGATATAAGTCTTATCTCTCAAACCTTTTTGGTTTATGAGATATTCGCAAGCAAAGTTTCCCCCTCCCGCCCCTTTTACCTACTGTAAACAATCTCTACTCAGAGACTGTCCATAGACTGGACAGATAACAGAAGGGGACACTCTTATTCCTATGAAAACAATGAAATCCCTGCCCCCCTTGACAAGCTTTTCAGGTTTTTCCCTTATCTTAATTGAAGATTGTCCCTCTCTGCAGTCTACCTGGGCAGCTCCCTTCTGCCCTGGCTGAAAAGTGTTACATCAGTAAAAGGGGCGGGAGGGGGACACTTTGCTTGTGAATATCTCTTAAACCATAAAGGTTTGAGAGATAAGACTTATATCATTCTTCATGTTTTTTTAATGCCTACAAAATAAAATAAAGTTAAAACGAAGTATTACTATCCCTTTAAGATAAAAACACAACTTTATTGAAAAGTTAATAAGAACCCTCACAGGTCCTTAACATACACATATGTTACATACACACGACAGGTTCAAGTTGAGTAGTAAACAATAATACAATATATATAGGCTCTACCGGCCTTGCCAAATACCGCATAAGGCAGCCTGGAGACTGGCACAATGAGATGAAGTAGGCTCTACCGGCCTTACCAATATACCGGGCAAGGAAGCCTGGAGACTGGCATAACGAGATTAAGTAGGCCCTACCGGCCTTGCCAATATACCGGGCAAGGCAGCCTGGAGACTGGCACAACAAGATATAGGAGGCTCTACCGGCCTTACCAAAATACCGGGTAAGGCAGCCTGGAGACTGGCATAACAATATGAAGGAGGCTCTACCGGCCTTACCAATATACCAGGTAAGGCAGCCTAACAAGGTGACACAGAGTATAGAGACCACACTGGTGCTGTAACGGAGGTAGCCTCAGCAACCCGTGATAAAGTGGAGCGAACCAGTAACACGTACTGGACAAACAGGGAGGCCCTGCCGGTGCTATAAGGTTGGTAATACAAGCAACCGGAGTAAAGGTGGAGCAAACCAGTACCACGTACTGAACAACACAGAGGCCCTACCGGTGCTGTAACGGAGGCAGCAAGCAACCGGTGTAATATTGGAGCAAACCAGTACTGTGCACTGGACAACACAGAGGCCCTACCGGTGCTGTAACGGAGGCAGCAAGCAACCGGTGTAATATTGGAGCAAACCAGTACCGCGTTCTGGACAACACGGAGGCCCTACCGGTGCTGTAACGGAGGCAGCAAGCAACCGGTGAGATATTGGAGCAAACCAGTACTGCATACTGGACAACCAGGGAGGCCCTACCAGTGCTATAGAGTGGGTAGTACAAGCAACCGGTGTAAAGGTGGAGCAAACCAGTACCGTGTACTGGACAACACGGAAGCCCTACCGGTGCATAATGTAGGCAGCAAGCAACCGGTGTAACAGTGGAGCAAACCAGTACCTTGTACTGGATGACTCGGAGGCCCTACCGGTGCTGTAATGGAGGCAGCAAGCAACCGGTGTAATATTGGAGCAAACCAGTACCGCGTACTGGACAACACGAGGCCCAGAAGCCTAGTACCAGAGGTGCCACCAAAGGAGGAACCAAGTAGTCAGAATGTCGCCCAGGCAACCAAGTCAAGAGGAAAGTATCCAAATCAGGATCCAGGAGCAGGAGCAACAGCCAGGACAGGATACTGGCATCAACGACAGCCAAACCGGGTCAGGAACGGAAGCAGGAACGTCAGCCAAACCTGGTCAGGAACGGAGGCAGGAACCACTCTGGAGTGTATACTGGCTGTCTAGGTAGGTACTCTGACACTGGAGAAGTAGAGGATTCAATCAGGGCCCAGTAGACACAGGAATCCATAGGCAGGTGATCAGTGACATAAAGACACCACGAAAGGGCAACCAAAGGATGCAGGAACCCAGTCTATATAGGCAATACTGGGCGGACTAATCACAGGCAACCAATGGAGAGCCCTCACAGGTAACGGACAGAAAAAGCCAGCAATCACGGGCACCGTGATACTGCCATACACTGTGGTGCTTATATACTAAAGAAGAACTGGACAAATGATCTGCCCCATAGGGATGAAATAGAAAGTCACAAAACATTACATAAGTGGAGACCTGTCTAGCATTCAAGGTATTAAAAAACACATTTAAATCAATGGGAAGTTTTTACTTTTACCATATAGTGCAGTTGATTTGTTCCTCTTGGTTTACTCTTGATGATCCAATTTTTTATGTACATAAAGCCATGTGTGTTCAGTAAACATGTTTTATTACGTTTTTGTTTGAGTTAAAGTTATCTGTATGCATGTTCATGAAGAAGTCACTTATCAGGAAGAGAGGCCCCTCTTCAGAGGCATAACTAGAAGCCTCCGGGCCCTGGTACGAGAAGTGCCACGGGCCCCCCCAACCACATTGGCCCTCTCCACAATGCCCCCATCTCCTACCTGGAGCTCCTGCGTGGTCCTCTTAGTAATGCAAAGCACTGGGAGATGATGTCATCTCCCAGCTCTCTGCATTACTAAAGCGCCGGCGGGAGATTGCGGGCGCCAGGCCCCTCTTCACATTAAATGATAGCAATTATTACCCCATACAATATAGTATGTGTGGAATTTGGTGTCAATCCATCTGATGAAAACAATGTCAGCAAAAAGCAGACTCTACAAATTTTTCGGATATTCTTTATTGAAAAACACTATACAGAGCTGTATACAATTGTAAGGTTTTGTAGGGACTGATAATGTGACCTGGCAAATTAGTAATTCTGTTTTAAAATTATAAACATTTGAAAAACAGGATATAACTAAGATCCTTCATTTTACCTTTAACAATGGCAACACCACCCAGCTATAATTCCAAAACACAGCTCCACTCTGCTGGACAGGTTGCAGGAGACTATAGACTAAAAGCAATACTTTTATAGGCTAACTCAATAGCTTTAGAGTGCAAATTTTCAAGTCCAAGTAAGTCTTTTTTTCTCAGACAGCTTAGATAAAGGAGACCGCCTCAGATTAAAAGATATAGAAAAAAAAAAACTCCTTCCATACAAATTCCACATGCTAACAGAAAATACTTTAATTGGACAGATAACTAGAGTTGGTTGAGCAGTAGGCTGACACTGAATTGCATATAAGAACTGTAAGCATTGAAAGCAAAATTATAGCACATGAATCCTCAGTGAATAATGCTATGCAGAAAGCCTATTGCAACACAGCAATAAAGTAAATTTAAGATATAACCTCATTGTTTAGATATAGAGTGAAAGAATGGTTTTTCAGAAGAGTACACAAAAGCTTTCACTTAGGGGTGGGCAAAAAGTGGAAACATATCCTGCATGACTTTTCGCGAAATTGTCCGATTTTCTCCTTTTTCGCGAATGTTTTCTCCTTTTCACCAATGCAAAATGTTCCTCCTTTTCTCCTATTTTAAAAAATGTTCTGCTATATTTCCTATGAGTACTACATTTCCCACTACAATATGACTTCTTCTGAGGGCTACAGTTTAGAAATAAGTGGCTGAAAGTCAAAGTTGTGAGTCCTACAGGAACATATGCCTTGAAAAATGTTAGCATGCAGAGTACATTTTCCCATTGCCCACAACACTAGTTTCCTGCTTAAGTGACACTGGCAAATATTCATCATGATGATGTCAAGTAATAACAAAATAAAGTACAACCTACAATATGGCAGATTTGTATGTAGTGGTGGTGGGGGGGGACTGGCTGGTATGGTATGATTCATGTATGTATATAGTTCTTACCATTGTCATGTTTGTGTCAAATCACTATCCTCCTCAGATTATTGACACACTTTACTTTTCACTCATAGCAGTGGTCCCAAGTGGGGTAGATGGTAGCAACCCTTCTTCACACCCCTCCTCCTCTTGAGGCTGTGAATATATTTGTCCTGGCTTTCTCGGTCATGTGTGGTTTCTGCTACCTGATACTCAGATGCTAGGAGATGTTGCTTCATTTTTAATAATGTTAGTCTCTCAACATTGCTGCTTGATAGCCATGTCCTGCGGTCATTGACAATGTAACCGGCCACACTGAAAACCCTCTCAGACTCAAAGCTTGCTGGAGGACAGCTGAGGCTTTCCACTGCAGTACATTTCAATGCTGGTCACACACACTGTTTTGCTTGCAAGTAGTCCATAGGGTCATTGTTTCTCTCTAGAACGTAGTTAGCCTGCAAGTATGCAGAAACCATCTCACATGCAGTGGGACTACTTCTAGGAGCAACACGGTGTTTCTGTGTGTTAGTTACCAATCCATAATCAGGGAGTAAGAGAAGTGCCTCCACCACCACCATCAATGCTGGATTTTTGCCACCGCTGCTGAGACCCATGAATTGCCTTCTGTTCCAAATAGAAAATTCTGGTTGATGATGTAGCTGCTTCTGCTGGTTGAAATGCTTCTTCCTCTTCACTATACTGTCTAGATGTTTTCTGTGCATTCACTTTCTCCTTCTCATCCTCCGCAATGCAACCCTTCACTTAATCAATAATAATTTTTTGATATTTCTTGACAGAATCTGATTCCTCTGAGAGTTGCTGCTGATCGTCATAACTTGTGACAAACTGCTGATGGCTTTTTGGCAGAAATTCAGAAATGTTGTGTTTGAAGTGGGGGTCCAGCAAAGTGGCACGAATGTATTCCTCATTGCTTTTAATAGACACTATGCAAGGATCTTGTTCAAAGCACACTAATATGTCATTTACCAGCTGGTTCGTGTGTTGTAATTATGGTAAGATTCCTCAGCCATGCTCCTCATTTTTTTCTGCAATAAAAATATCAGTGGTAGAATTTAATTAATTCCTGACCCATTGTGGCTCACCAGCATGATTGCCTCCTCAAAAGGGTTTCAGCAGCTCACATCCATCGCACATTAGTTGCCATTGGCTAGGTGACAAAGAGGCTTTCTCCAAAGCCTTCAGGTTTTGCATGGTGTTCTCGCTAATGGCCTTATTCTTCTCATACAAATGCTGTAGCATGTACGTCATGGAATTCCACCTTGTAGGCACCTCCATTTTCAGCTGGTAATGGGGCAGATTGTTACGCTCTTATATGGAATACAGAGCGTTGCGTGCACTGTAGGAGCGACTAAAATGGGCACAGATTTTGCAGGCAATACTAAGCATCTCTCTGAGGGTTTCCGATTCTGCCAGGAATCTGGTCACAACTAAGTTTAGCACATGGGCAAAGCAGGCACATGCACCATACCACCTATTGTCAAAGCAGCAATTATGTTGGAGCCGTTATCAACAGATACAAAACCAGCTTTTAAGGAGTGGGGTACAAGCCATTCCTCTATCACCTGCCCTAACTTACTTAAAACATCTACAGCTTTGTAGGACTGTCTCTCAAAATTCTGCATGCACAAGGTGATGTGATGATGGTATGGTCTATCATGCTGCTGCCGCCTTTTAATCACACTGTCAGAACCAGAAGCATGATTTCTGGCTGTCACCTTAGGCTATAAGCTAGTGTTGTCCACTTTTGGTGCTAGGAGGGAAACCCAGTGAGCAGTCACAGTCATATAGTCTGTGCTCTGCCCACTTGTTCACAAATCTGTTGTCAGGTGGATTTTCTTGCCATATGCACTTTTCAGCCCTTTACTCACCACAGTAACCACCTGCTTGTACAATTCAGGGACAGCCATCCTGAAATATAACTGCAGCTTGGGATAATCCAGTGTGGAGCCACACATGACATCAGTTCTCTTTCTACAAAACAATACGGCAGCATTTCCACTGCCAACATCTTGGCAACCTTGCCATTCTACAGGTGTAGGATTGTTTTTGTGATGTTTTTGACTCCTTCCAGGAAATCAGTCAGTGTGGGTTGGCAGGACATGTCATAAGAACCCTGGAACCTTATTGCTTTAACAACATGACTAGAGGAGGTGGTGGCATTAGAGGTAGCATGTGTGGGCAGTCTGATTCTTGCCATCTCCTACAGCAAATCCAGAGTCATCATAATCCTCTGCAGCAGGAGCCATAGGTGTTATTTGGAGTGAACTAGTTGTTGGCAGTATCACACTCTCTGACACATAAATAACTTCACTACTTCTTTTTTTCTGCCCTAGAGCCCTGGGAACTTCTTAAAGTGCTTCTGCTGCTGCTAGTTGCAACACATGTGGCCTGCTTATAGTGTGTCTCCCAGTCAGACCTGTGGTTGTGCTACAGGTGGGATCTCATAGAGGAGGTGCCTAGGTGTGAGCCTAGTTACCCCCTGTTTACTTGCTTTTTGCACAGACAACAGATACCAACATGCTTAGCTTCAGGATCCTGATTGAAGCATCTCCATACTGTAAACTTCATGGTCCGAGGGGTTCCTGAGGTGCTGCTGCTACTACTACTACTGGGGTTAGATGTTGATGCAATTCTCCTACCACTACTACTAGGTGTCAAAGGTGCAGCACTTACAGCAGTAGCAGAGGCACGTATCATATCTAACATTGTGGATATTAATAACCTGCATTGCTGTTGTTGTTGCTGCTGCTGGTAGGTTGACTGTGTCCAGGGTCAGACTTTCCAATGGCTTTCTCAAACAGTTTATAGACAGACACAGTGCTTCTTAAAAGTGGCAGAAGATTCAGCCTTTAACTTTCTCCTAACCTTATAGTCCTGTCATCATCCTCACTCTCAACTTCATCTGTATCTGAACAACAGAAGGATGAACAACAGAAGGATACTGGAAGGATATATATTCTAGATCTGCATCATCATCATCAGGCCATCCTCAGCAGCATCACTTTCACCTGCCAATTTTTTCCCACTACCCTTATATTCTGCTAAGCCTTTAGAGGTCTCAAACAATTTCTTTTTACTTTTACTGAACAAAGTTCACTACTACTTTGATGACAGGTGTTTTGGTGTTTGTTTGTCTCACTATCAAACAGGTGGTTCAGCTGCTACACCTTCCTCTGTTATGCTATTGCCATCATCAACACTTGAATGCGACTTGTTGTCGTCTTCATTTTTCTTCTTATATTTCTTCTTATATGTTTCTTTATTTGTACTGTCACTGGTGGTGCTGGAGGTTTTGCTGGGACCTTGATAAACTGCATCCTCCCTTGGAGGAGAGGGATCATCATGATTTATTGCACACGCTGCAGCAACCATTGCTGCAGTCAGTTTTTGAACTACTACTTTACTCTCATGTCCTTGCAATGCTCCAGTCTTCCCCCTCCCCCTGCCCCTTGTGTGTTTGCTGGACGTTACTCAACTACTCTGTGTGTTTTTACTTTACAGTACACAACACAACTGATGGAGTATAATGTCAGCTGTCTGTCACCTAATATATTTACTACTTTATTTCTATATTCTTTTTTATTTTTTTTTATAATTTTTTTTTTTAAGTTGTCCACCCTGTCTTATCACAATCTGTCCAAAAAAAAAGTATAACTGAAAAACAAAATCAACAACTTCTTTACCCAGTCTTCCCCAGCACAGAGACATTAACAGCAAGATCAGCAAGCAAATAGGTTCCGAGCTGCCTGTGTCTTGCCAGTCAGTCACATGGAATTTTGGGGTATTTGGGGGTCAACCGCCTTCCTCCCTTCTTCTCCCCAGAGAGCCCCACTGCTTCTTCTAGTACAGAGAACAAATGTCCTACCTGAAAGATTCCCTAAACTAAACTTCAATTCCCATATCTTCTCTAGCTCAAAAAACGTGCAGCTCTCTGCTCTCATAAACACAAAATGGCTGCTGTGTGAGCATGACACCCTTGTATACGGCTGTAGAAAAGTAGAGGAAACCTTTGTGTGGTGGAGAAAAACATTTTTTCCCATTGATTTCAATGCACAATGAGATAGGCGGAAAAAGCAGGAAAAAGTAGAAAAACGGCACTTTTCACAGGAAATTATTCGTCAAGCAGGAAGTGCAATTATTCGCCAATTTCAATTTGAGGAGAATATTTTCACCCATCCCTACTCTCACTGAAGGGATGTATATGGTAGAACAGTACAAGTGATCAGCACTGCAGTGCCAGATTTTTCATTAAGCAGCATAGGCAACTGCAGTAGAGTTCCACGGTTTGAAGATTGCCTCATCTGTGCTGGCCAAGCCTACATTTTAAGTTGTGGGAGAGATCAGAGCAATTTCACTGCCACTGCACTAGACGCTTGTTCCTGGTTTATGGTTGCAGGATAATATACCAGTTTTTATATTCCTTAGCAAGCCATTATTTAATCCCCTGCATGCTAATGAAGTCTCCAGAACTTTGTTACTCATTGAAATGGAAGCATCTCTGTCATCCAAGGCAATACGCTTTTTTATATGTTTATATGTTAAAGTGTAAATGTATATTTCTTTATCAGGCAGCAGTGAAATATGTATGTGAGGGTGGCATAGATGGAGCTAAAAGTATCTAGGTTGACTTGTCATGAGGTACCTTTGCTGCAAATCTAGCCTTGATGTTACTAGTAGTTAGAGAAGTGTGCTGCATGAACTGAACACAAGGCACATGAGTAGAATTGGTAGTGATGCAGGAGAGCAGAGGTAGCTATGAAAAATGGATGGTCAGAAGTCATTGGTTCTGGTAGCAGAGAATAAAAGCCTGTTGGTTTTACCAGGGAACATAGGTTGGGAGAAAGGCCTGATAACAAGGGTCTAGGTGGCATGTTTAATAATCTGGCCCAGAGCAACAGATCAGACAGGCATTAGAAAGGTCAAGTTCTCCCAGATAAGTCATGTGTAAAATAGAACAGAAATATAGCTTAACCGTTGAAGTATCAAAGGGCAAACTTGTATAGAACTAAGTGAATTAAGCTCTATATTTACATGTCTAGGTATTGCGAACTAATGATTTTATTACATATGAATTGGACTATATGTTTTTCTGCTCTTTTCAATTTATCCTCACTGTACATTAACCCTTTGAGTACCAGAGAGGTATACCACTCCTTGCATTGCAATGAGTTGGATACATTGCTGGCACACAAAGGGTTAAATGTTTGATACAAACATTTTGAAAATCATATGAAACTATAATGGCAAATCATTTTGAAATATGAATTTAAAGTTATGCTGCATTCTCCTTAGCGTCTTAATACAGTGCTTAAATAGATGTAAGGCCAGAGTGCCCTCTACTGAATCTGCAAAATATGGAATAGATTGACTGTAGACATAGACAAATCCAGTTACAATAAGAACTGCACACTGTGGGCTATTCCCAGGTTAAAATAATCCAATCCATAAATAGGAATTCCATAGTCACTTTTCATTTGCATTAACCCTCTAAAAACCCAGAAGGGTGTGCAATGGATTCATTCCATGAACAAGGTGATCCGCTGAAAGTGGGACAATCTCGGTTAACCCTTTGAGTGCCAGAGGCAGAACGCAATGCGTTCCGTGCCCCTCTGGCACTCAAAGGGTTAACATGTCATTGTGAACTGATGGCTACTTCTTCATATCTCTACCACCATGAAAAGCTCTCCAACACTTATTTAACCCTTTGAGTGCTGGAAAAGCATCCAATGCATTGTTTTGCAATGCACTAGATACCTCTATGGCACTCAAAGGGTTAAGCAAAAACCCACTCAAGTTCCATTGTTCCTGTCATTGCATCTATTTTATTGCTGTAAAAAATACCATACGGTATGTTTTTTTTCTTAAATCTGGCAATTGGTTATTTTAAACTTTATATTAATTTGTTATATAATGTAGCAATAACACTTTTGGAAACACCTAGATTTTATGTTAGCCATGTCTGTTAAAGCAATAGATTATGATATATTTAATTTTTTTCTAAGTTTATACAAGTTAGACAGTACTGGCTGTTAACATCTGGCACACTGCTGTTGCAGGCAGTATTGTCTAATTTGCATAAACTGACAATTAAATAAAGCTAAGTACACTACCAGTCAAAAGTTTTAGAACACCCCAGAACATACCAGTTTTAATTGAAATTTACGCAGTTCAAGTCCAGTGAATAACCTGAAATGGTACAAAGGTAAGCGGTAAACTGCCAGAGGGGAAAATTAAAAGTTTAGGTTAACAAAAACTGAAAAATAATGTGCATTTCAGAGTTATACAAAAAGGCCTTTTCAGGGAAGACGTAATGGGTTAACAACTCACAGTTGTCCTGCAGCAATGTAAGTAAATTAATCTTTGAAAGTTCATGCTAACAATTCCTACAGGTGTCCCAACTTTTGTTGATTATGTACAAGCCCTCTGTCCGTATAAAAGCAGTGTTGGAACAGACTGTGTTACTACACTCTCTTAAGCAATATTTGGACAGTATTGTACTGCAGAAAGTAGTATATTGCTCTCAAAATGGCAAAAAAAGGTCAGTTAACAAAGGAAGATAGACAGACCATTATAACCCTTAAAAGTGTAGGTCTTTCCGTCAGAGCCAAGGTGTCAATGAGACCATTCCCTACACCATCAAAAGGCACTTGGAAATTCTGACAGGAAGAGGTCTGGCAGACCCAAAGCCACAACAGAATCAGATGGCAAGTTTCTGAGAGTCGACAGCTTGTGTAACAGGCTGCTCACAGCACAACAGCTTCAAGCACAGCTTAACACCGATTGAAGTGAGCAAGTGTCAGTTTCAACTATGAAGAGAAGAGTTCAAGCTGCAGGTTTGAATGGTAAAGTGGCAGTAAGAAAGCTATTGCTAAGATGGCATAATATGAAAAAGAGGCTTGCCTGGGCTAATGAAGCACCTCCAGTGGACTACGTGAAATTGGAAGAAGGTGTTATAGACTGATGAATCAAAATTTGAGCTCTTCGGTTCATCACGCAGGGTTTTTGTATACCGTAGAGTAGGCAAAAGGATGGTTCCTCAGTGTGTGATACCAACTGTCAAATATAGAGGAGGGAGAGTGATGTTCTGGGGCTCTTTTGCTGGATCCAGAGTTGGCAACTTGCAGAGTGAGTGGTACATTGAACCAATACTCCTACCACAGCATTTTGCAGTGCCATGCAATACCCTCTGGTACATGCCTAGTTGGTCAGGAGTTCATCCTACAGCAAGATAATGACACAAAACATACCTCCAGACAGTAAGCTTCAAATCATGGGATGGCCAGCACAGTCTCCAGACTTAAACCCCATCAAGCTGGTTTGGGATTAACTGGACAGAAGGGTGAAAGCAAAACAACCTACAAGTCAAACACATTTGTGGCAACTTCTGCAACAGTGTTGGGAAGAACTTTCAGAAGAATTTTTGATCTCCATTGTGGAAAGAATGCCACGAGTGTGTTCGACTGTTAAATTTGCAAAAGGTGGCTACTTTGATGAGTCAAAAATTTAGATTGCATTTTGTTAAAAAAACAATTCTATGATTTCTTTTTAATGTCCAATTGTTTATTTGTTTTATGCTTTATTTTCAGAGTACATTGAGACATTAGATTGCGTAAATTTCAATTAAAACTGGAAAAATGGGGGGTGTTCTAAAACCTTTGACCGGTAGTGTATATCATAAATTATTTTTTTAAAGAGACAGTCAACCTTCTTTTTGACTATACATATTTTGCAAGAGCAGAATACGTAGTCAAATTGCTGGTTTATTTTATTGTTTTTTTCTTACCTATTTTTATTTGATACGTCTATGTCTCTGACATTGAGCTCTCTGGATCTGTGTTTCCAGGGAGCTTTTCAGTTGGGGACTTTGAAAGCAGAGCTATGTATACATTGGCGTAGTCTCTCTGAACTCTGATCTCAATGCTGAGCTTTTATACATTGTGTCATTTTTACATTGTTGTTCGCTCCCTGCTTTCACAGTATCACACAGAAAGTCAGTTAGTAATAGAAGACAGCCATATCACTGGACTTCATACTCAAAAGGAAAGAGAAGAAATTCTGGAGAAAACCAATTGTACCATAGGGGAGGGGTAAACATTTGCAAAACGTATCTTGATTTAAATTGGTCTACTAACCCCTCGAATGTTAAGGAAAACACTAACGTATATAATATAGTTACTCATATACATTAAAGCAGAACTATCATGCATATGAAAGTTCCTCCAAATTCATTTTTAACATAGCATTAAGTATATCAATACTTGTATTATCATTATTAAGTCTGTCATTATTTAGAAATCTAACTTCTTTGGAGACTCACCAAAGACAACTCAGACATCTTGCCAAAGAGGCATCTGTGCGCCTCCTTTGTCCATCCATGTCTCCTCTATGATTGGTAAGAGGGAGTTGCATTATACTTTAAGGTACAGAAAGGAACTGACGGTGCAGGCGCCCAGATTCCTCTACGTCAAGATACCTGCCGGTGAGTCTACAAAGAAGTTACATTTCCAAATAATACCGGACTTACTAAGGATAATACAAGTATTGATATGGTGAACACTATGTTAAAAATTATTTTGGGGGCACTTTAATATGAAAGTTCCACTTTATGAAAGGGATAGTAATACTTAAAATGTAAAAAAAATTATGTTGTAGGGTTTATCCCCCTGAGTAAAACAAGAGTACTCCCTCCACTGAAAGGTGTTTCAGTCAAAAGTTATTAATTTTGAAAGATGATTTTTTTAGGTGTAATATCACAGTGGCCTGAAATTGTACAGTGGCGCTGTTGCTACACCATCCTATGGAGATTTATGGTCCTGTTACAATTATATGCTGCCTAAAGTTTTATGTGAGAGACTATTTTTTACACTGAGCTATATTACACTGCCAAATGCGTTACAAAATATCTCTGGTGAGCTACATGGTTCTGGATAGCGCCTTATACACAAAATCCTTCTGATATTCAAGGGAGGCCTTCAATTACGGAAGTCTGTGATCTCAGCTGCACAGGCTTCCAAACATACTGCCAATCTCAGTTTATAAGAAACATTCAACACACATCTTAAAGCATAAAACTTTTCACTAGCTTACTGCATCTGGATAAAGTAACACATGCCTATCTAAAGGTGCAAATGGTGCAGCTACTTAAATAAGTGGCATCACTCAATGACTTGACTTGATTCCCCTATTTACCATACATATATAAATGTATACATTCAACCCCCTACCATACACACACACACGCAAACACACTATGGAACATTGAGGAGGATAAACAATGCCACGGTTTTTAAATATCTTGCAGTAACAGATACTATCAGATGTCTCTGCAATGAGTTACAACTAGAGACCCAGTAATTATATTATTGACAATTTACCTCCTCCAACTATCCTCTTTCACTAACCTCATTATAGATAAACTAGTTGAAAAGCCAGTGTACACGGGCCACAGTGCCACCCAGCAACCTCGGCTGGTGGCCAGATCCCGAACCCGTCACAGCTGATAACCAAGTGGGGCGCTCCTAATTCAGACCATAGTCCTCTCTCTGCGCACCTTCCTGGAAAAAACGAAAGACTTAGTGAAGAGGAATTGCAGTCAACAGATTGTGAAAATAATTTTACAGTTCTAAGAGATAACATTGCTGAAATAGAATTTTCAACGCAAGAATACCTTAGCAAGCAGTTTAAGATTGGTGGGCATTCCTGAGTCAATTAAAGAACAATCAATGTACAGAGAGCACATAGACTGGGTCAAGAACAAAATACAATGAAGTTACAGCCAATAATCTTTAAGCTCCTGAACTATATGGACCAGATGGAAATTGTATCAGCATACAAGAAGATACATTCACCTTGATATGAAAGACATCTAGTGATACTGTTTCAGGATTACTCAGACCTTTCTGTCAAAGAACTTAATATGTACAACTTGGAAGAAAGGTGGGGGAGGTGTGACATGATACAGACCTTTAAATATATTAAGGAATTTAATATAGAAGGGATTCATTTCTCAAAAAAGAGGAATACTAGAGCAAGAGGGCATGATCTAGGGTGGAAAATTCATACGTGCTTTACGTAGGGACAAAAAGGCTGTTAGGGAATACAAAAATGACTGGGATAGATATAAGGGGTAGTAATACTTAATATGTAAAAATTATATTTTGTAGGGTTTATTGTCCTGAGTAAAACAAGGGTACCCCTACCACTCAGGGGTATTTTAGTCAAAAGTTATTACAGCTCAAACTTGAATTTTTTAGGTGGCTTGAAATTGACCAGAACTTCCCATAGTATGATGTAGCAACAGCAGGTTTGATCTGTAATAACATTTTAATAAAACACTTCCCAGTGGTCTCTCAGTGGTAGGGGTACCCTTGTTTTACTCAGGAGAATAAACCCTACTATATATATATATATATATATATATATATATATATATATATATATATATATCTATGTTTTTTTTTTTTTACATATGAAGCATTACTACCCCTTGAATCTCTGCAGGAACCTGATAGCACCATACATTCTATGATTAATTACTGAACATTCAGAGACATCCAGGCTGTCTGATGCTCTGATTTAATGCACTGTTATTAAGTTTTGTTTTCTTACAGGTGTTACTTTTATCATTTTTCATAGGACATTCTGTCAACGGTAGTAGCATGCTCTTACCCCTTCTTTATTTTTTCTTTACATGTGTTATAATCAGCTTTATTGGTAATTTAAAACCACTGAATGCTTGCTTTATAAGTGTTTTCATTGACAAAGCTATAGCATGAGCATGAGAAATTACTGGTTCTCTTGACTTTACATACCTAACCCAGTTACTTGTGCTGTCTTTTAAGATGAGCCTTTATCTACTGCAATTTGTAATTTTTTTTCATGGGTGTGCGTACCTCTAAACTTTTCATCACAACTGATCTGCTGTCATTCACGGCAGATTTCATTGATTAGATTGTTTCTGTACATAGTTGGTTATCACATCTACATCTAACTATGCTAGACCATAATCCATGGGGAATGAATTCACTGCCATACTATTCTCATATAAAATGTCATAACAACCACCTAAATGTCAATTTAGATTCTGAGAAGGCATTTGACAAAACTAAATGGCAACACATCTTTAGAATTTTATATATCCAGGGATCTGGTGACGAATTTCTGCATTTTAGTCAAACATTTATTTGAATACTACTGCATACATCACTGTTATTGTTTTTGCCACCACCCACATGACTTTAGAAAGTGGCACCAGACAGGGTTGTCCCCTATCCCTACTATTATTTTGCCTAGCTTTTAATCCACTATTCTGCACTTTAAATGCCCTAGATGGCTATGAAGGCATGGACAAGTTCATCTTCAGGTTGCAGCGTTCACAGATGAAATTCTGATGTTTATAAAACCCTAGCATGCAATGCAAGACATATTTCACACTATGTCTAACTTCATTGAGATATCAGATAAAATAGATACATCCTAGGTGTTATCTTTATCACCTCGTGGCCTTATCTCAGGAAAAAATATTCTTAATAAAATCACCCCATAATTTGTATCATAGGAACTACTTCACTTTAATATCTAAGATACAGATAAAGCCTGATCTAATGTTTCTGATTTTCCGTTCTTATCTATAACTTTCTGTGCCAAGTAAACCAAGATCTCCACTCTGTTATGTTGAAGATTCTTATCAGATCAAGATAGTTTAACTCAGAAAGATGGTAGTTAAGTGCAGCTATGTCTGTAGTCAGGGAATCGCAACATGGATGAATCATCCACTCTCCTTTATAGGAGGGTTCAAGTTGATTAAACTAATTTGCTTCCCACCTCACATATCCTATCCAAACCCTCCCATTCTTTCTAAAAATTAGATACTGCTTTTAATTCCTTCATCTACAAACAAAAACACCTGAGAAACAGCTACTTGAAACTATAGCAGACAAAGTCCTGAACAGTTTTAAATTTCAACATTTGTCTATTTAATACTACCTATACCTATAGACTGGATTCACCTTTAGTGATCAAACATTAGCAATAAACCTCAAATATTTACTTCATACATCTAAATAACATAAAGTGTTAGAATGCGAAGCTCCCTGTGTGCGTAACTGCACATGCGCATAGAGACTGCCCAACTGATGCAGACATGCGCAGTAGAGACTGCACGAACTCGCCAGTTTCCAGTCAGAGGCAATGCCAATCTATACATCAACTATTTAACACCAAAAGTGTCTGATTATATTTATTTTTCACTGGAATCCAAACATTTTAAAATGGAAAGTCAAATGTTAGATTCCATATATTGTCTCATACAGATATAGAAATGGTTGGAGATTTGATATCTTTAGACAATAAACATAGTTACATAGTTACATATAGTTACATAGTAATTTAGGTTGAAAAAAGACTTGCGTCCATCCAGTTCAACCCTTTTCCTATTCCTGTTTACCATCGCTGACCCAAAAGAAGGCATCTGACTCCAAATGGCAATCAGATTTCTCCCTGGATCAACAAGCCCTAACTAAATATTAATCCCAATACTAACGTGCATAGCCCTCTATATTATGCTCTTTTAAATAAGTATCCAGGCCCCTTTTAAAGGCATCTAATGTATTTGATAGCACCACCTCCTCCGGAAGTGCATTCCATACCTTTATTGTCCTTACTGTAAAGAAACCCTTCCGCTGTTGTAGACTAAATCTCCTTTCCTCAAGTCTAAGCGGGTGGCCCCTTGTCCTGTGTACTGTTCTGTTAATGAACAGGTCTTTTGAAAGCCCTTTATATGGGCCTTGAACATATTTATATAGTGTTATCATATCCCCTCTAAGACGCCGTTTCTCTAGTGTGTACAAGTTTAACTTTTCTAGCCTCTCTTCATAACTAAAACATTCCATTCCCCTTACTAGTTTTGTAGCCCTCCTCTGCACTCTCTCTAGTTCCATAATGTCCTTCTTCAGAAAGGGCGCCCAGAATTGAACAGCATATTCTAGGTGGGGTCTTACCATGGACCTGTAAAGAGGCATAATTATATCTTCCTCCCTTGAGTCAATACCCCTTTTAATACATGCCAATATCTTATTGGCCTTTGCAGCTGCCAGCTGGCACTGCATGCTACTGCAAAGTCTATTGTCTACCATTACTCCTAAATCCTTTTCATTAGTAGATTTCCCCAGAGAAACACCATTTAAACTATATGTTGCATTTTTATTATTATACCCAAAATGCATAACTTTACACTTGTCTATATTGAATCTCATTTGCCATTTGCCTGCCCAGTTACTCAATTTGTCCAAGTCCTCTTGTAATGAAGACACATCCAGTTCAGACTTTATTACCTTACTTAATTTTGTGTCATCGGCAAACACTGATACATGGCTTCCTATGCCCTCTGGGAGGTCATTAATAAACAAATTAAAAAGAAGAGGACCCAGGACAGATCCCTGAGGCACTCCACTTATCACGTTTATCCAACTGGAGAACTTGCCATTTACTACCACTCTTTGCATTCTATCTTTCAGCCAATTTCCAATCCACTCACAAACATTTTGCCCTAGTCCTATTTCATTCAATTTGTACAGTAACCTCTTGTGTGGAACTGTATCAAATGCCTTGGCAAAGTCTAAATAGATCACGTCAACCACCTCTCCCTCATCTATATTATTACTTACTTTTTCATAAAATGCGATCAAGTTCGTTTGGCAAGACCTATCTTTCACAAAGCCATGTTGGCTATTGCTAATGATATTCCTGTTCCAGCAGAATTCTTGAATATATTCCCTTAGCAACCTTTCAAACAGCTTCCCTACCACAGATGTCAAGCTTACGGGTCTGTAATTTCCTGGCTGGGACTTTGATCCCTTTTTAAATATGGGCACCACATCTGCTTTACGCCAATCCATGGGCACCATACCAGAAATAAAAGAATCCCTGAAAATCAGATATATCGGTCTGGCCAGGGTCTGGCTTAGCTCTTTAAGTACCCGTGGGTGTATACCATCTGGCCCCGGAGCTTTGTCTACCTTGACACCATTCAATTGTTTTAACACTTTTTCTTGTGTTAGCCAGTCCCATGCTTGCTGTGACTGTTCTGTAAAAGTAGTTTGCAGATTCTTGTCCAATGGGTCTTCCTTGGTAAAAACAGAAGAAAAGAAATTATTTAAAATATCTGCCTTCTCTCTGTCACCTTTGACCATCTCACCCGTTTCAGCTAACAAGGACCCAACATTATCAGACTTTAATTTTTTGCCATTAATGTATTTAAAGAATTTTTTTGGGTTGCTTTTGCTCTCCTTAACAAATTTTTTTCATTCTCCAGTCTAGCTAATTTAATAGCCTTTTTACAGGTTTTGTTGACATTTTTGTATTCTGCAAATGCCTCTGCTGATCCCTCAGCTTTGTAATGTTTAAATGCCGCTTTCTTGTTATTTATTTCATGAATTACTTTACTGGTTAGCCACATTGGTTTCAATTTGCTTCTTTTGTATTTGTTTCCAACAGGGATAAATTTATATGTGTATTTTTGCAATGTTATTTTGAAGGCATTCCACTTACCTTCTGTGTTTTTTCCTGAAAATATTTTATCCCAGTCAACGAGACCAAGGGATGAATTAAACCTGCTAAAGTTGGCCTTTTTAAAATTCAGTGTTTTAGTGGAACTCATATCAACTTGTTTTTTTGAATTAATCTCAAACGATACCATGTTATGGTCACTATTCCCCAAGTGCTCCCTTACTTGGATGTTAGAGATAAGTTCTTCATGGTCAGTTATTACCAAATCCAGACATGCATTCCCTCTGGTTGAGGTCTGCACTAGTTGTGACAAAAAATTGTCATTCAACAAGTTCAGAAACTTGCTGCTTTTAGCAGAGTTAGCTGTTCCATTTTTCCAGTCTATTTCTGGATAATTAAAATCCCCCATAATTATAGTTCTCCCTATTTGGGAAGCCTTTTCTATTTGCATTAATAGCTGTGTTTCTTCAAGGTCACCAATGTTTGGTGGTTTATAACAAATACCCACTAATATTTTCTGGGCAGTTTTATCCCCAGTGACTATTTCAACCCACAGGGATTCCACATGTTCACTACTGTCATCACATATATCTTCCCGCAACTGAGGCAATAATGCTGGTTTGATATACAGACAGACCCCACCACCTCTTTTGCTTGACCTATCTTTTCTAAATAACATGTAGCCCTCTAAATTGATTGCCCAATCATGTGTGTCATCCCACCATGTTTCTGTTATGCCTATCAAGTCATAGTTTTCAATTTCAGCTACCAGCTCCAGTTCCCCTATTTTACCAGTTAAACTTCTGGCATTTGCAAGCATACAATTTATGCCACTGCTGTGTTCCATTTGATTTAATTTTGTTGTGGCTTATAGTCTTCTCCCTATCATCTGTACTAACCCCGCCCTCAGATCCTCCCACCTGGTTATTAACTACCTCACCTTCCCTTTCTATACTATCTATCCCAGTATTTATTGGCCCCTCCCCCCCCCCTTCCTAGTTTAAAATCTCCTCCAACCGTCTAGTAATCCTCTCCCCAAGCACTTGAGACCCTCTTGCATTCAGGTGCAATCCATCTCTGCTATAGAGATTGTACCCCAAAGCAAAATCAGCCCAGTGCTCTAAGAACCCAAAGCCCTCCTTCTTACACCAAGACTTCAGCCATGCATTGAGCTCCCTAATCTCCCGCTGTCTCTCTGGCGTAGCGCATGGCACAGGTAGTATCTCTGAGAATACTACCTTGGAGGTCCAGTTCCTAATTTTACTCCCTAAATCCCTAAAATTACCTTTTAGGACTCTCCACCTTCCTCTTACTTTGTCATTGGTACCAATATGCACCAAGACAGCTGGATCCTCTCCAGCCCCTCCCAATAATCTGTCCACCCTGTCTGCAACATGCCGAACCCGGGCACCCGGGAGACAGCAAACCATTCGGTTGCTGCGATCAGAGCCACAGATTACCCTATCTGTTCTCCTAATAATGGAGTCCCCTACCACCACAACCTGCCTAGGCTTCACTTTCCTCTGGATCCCCTCTGTGCTAGAGGAGCTGTTCTCCCGGCTGTTAGGGAGAACAGTCCTCTCCAGCAATTCCACTTCTGGGTTTGCCTCCCCAACATCTTCACTTAAATGAGCAAATTTGTTTGGATGGAAAAACTCAGGACTGGCTGCCCTCTTCCTCTTCCCTCCCCCACTGCAACCACTTCTAACTGTCACCCAGCTATGTGCCTGGTTCCCTTCTAGCTGATCTCCTCCCTCTTTGTTAGGTGACCCAGCTAGACTCTGCTCCGTTAGCAAGAGACTCCTCTCAAGGTTGTCAATGTCTCTCAATGTTGCAATATGACTCTCTAGAGCTCCAATCTGAGCTTCTAGAAGGGCCACTTGCTCACATTTGCTACAGCGGTATGGACCCTGGAACTGCTGTTCCAAGCATGCATACATATGGCATGATGTGCACTGAGTGAGATCTCCAAACTTGCTCATCATGTATGGTGCAAGTGTGAGTTCCTAAAATGTAAGCAACTAACTCCTCTGTTTCACCAACTGCTGTGTTTCATAAACTGTACACTTATTACAGAGCACTTAGGAAAGAGCACGCTCTATTTGTGAGCAAGCTCTGTGAGTCCTGTACCTAGATTTATACAGGCCTACACAGGAGATTGATCACAAACCCCTCCCTTAATTAATTAATTACACACACTCCCAGAGAAAAACACAACCTTTTAAACTTTAACCCTTTAACCTTCTTACTGCAGGTTAGAATGTCAACACAAAAACACTTTTTCCAATGCTGGGATGTCCAACTGTTCAATTCAAATTACTCCAGAGCACACTTGAGCTTGTGAGCAAGCTCTGTGAGTCCTGTACCTAGATTTATACAGGCCTACACAGGGGATTGATCACAAACCCCTCCCTTAATTAATTAATTACACACACTCCCAGAGAAAAACACAACCTTTTAAACTTTAACCCTTTAACCTTCTTACTGCAGGTTAGAATGTCAACACAAAAACACTTTTTCCAATGCTGGGATGTCCAACTGTTCAATTCAAATTACTCCAGAGCACACTTGAGCTTGTGAGCAAGCTCTGTGAGTCCTGTACCTAGATTTATACAGGCCTACACAGGGGATTGATCACAAACCCCTCCCTTAATTAATTAATTACACACACTCCCAGAGAAAAACACAACCTTTTAAACTTTAACCCTTTAACCTTCTTACTGCAGGTTAGAATGTCAACACAAAAACACTTTTTCCAATGCTGGGATGTCCAACTGTCATATGAGAAGTCATATCCACTTTATCACCGTTTTATCACACCTTAGTGCATCTCTCCCATAATCAACCTAACAAACATATTTTTATTTACTTACAAATAAGTCAGTACACTCAAAGCATTTTGAAAAAATCTCCTCATGGAGACAATTTGTGGTACTGTAGACAGACACATCAATTCTACCACCAAATTAAAATGTATAACTTAAATTATTTACAAACATATTGTTGAAGAAATTGCAGCACTTCCAACTAAACTCTAACAGGTATCCTGCAGTGGATCTCCTAATTTCCAGGAATCTAATTGAAGTCTCTCCTCACAGCATTAATTAGATGCTTGAAAGGCAATTCACTCATTTATTTTCACTTGATGATATACAAAGTACTTCAATGTGCATATGTGTCTCTTCAGCTTGCAATTATACTCAAGAAGAAAACTGCCATAAATTCCATAAAATTGATGCAGACTTTTATCGTAATTTATGGGATTGTACATGTTAGAAAGTATTGGAATAATGTTGCTTTGTGTCTGTCCAATGTTTTCTATTTTACCAGCAAACATTTCCACTAGCCTTTTTATTGGGAATCCTTGAGGAATGTGTTATCACGCTCCCCAGACAAACTAAGCAAATTCAAATACCAATGACCACTGCCTTGAAATCTATATTTCAATCTGGGTTAAACAATCCTTAAGAACAGCAAATGCAGAAAGGAATTCCTCTTACCAAGAACCAGACGCTAAGGGCCACACATTTTTTAAATCCTTTCAACCTTGTCACAACCACAGAAAGATAAATTTACCCTATACTTTAAAGATTCCAAATGGAAATTGCTACAGGACCTAAGAAACAAGATACAGAAGTTTAATTAGACCAAACTTGATTTATAATATAATCTGCAATATTTATGGCATGATTTTTAAGACAGTTGAGCACCACTAAGTTTTAAGAGATTATATTATCATTAAAGTGATAATATGTAGAACTAGGGTTTTTTTTATTGTATTTTTATTTGTTTGTTGCTGGATTGTATCTAGTAGGAATTGGGTTACATTATTTTGGCTGATTATCTAAGATACTTTTTGGTTCTGATATGTATAGTGAGGAAACTTCTTGTATCTCAGACCTGGTGATTACAGAGGCTGGACACACCCTGTTTATTGATGTAATTGATTTTGCATTGGGCCCTGATAAGACTTTGGATATATATATATATAATGATTTGTTGAAATTAAAAAAGAAAGAAATTGATTATTACCTTCATGGTGTAACATTAACACATTATTACAGAGAAAAATTAATTCCTAGGGGCTTTAGAATTAAAAATCAACCCACCATAGGCAGGGGTGATAAGGACTTCTGCACCAGGTGGTGTGAAATCTTGGATAAATGTTCCTCTGAATTACTTTTATTAGTGATTGAACAATCGGCCAAAGAGATAGATAAAGTTAAACATTAGATTAAGTCACTTGAGATGAAACATAAGGACACTTTTAATCCTGAGAAATGCAAGGATTTAATTGATAAGCTTGAGCTTAGTTTAAAAAAATATAAAGATGATTTGGCATCGGTAAAGAAAGATAAACTTAAGCAAGTTCAAGCGGATCATAAAGATCTTAAGGTATATCCTTGGCTTCTTGGATTAACTGAAAGGAGACTACCATATATTAGAAGAAATAAGGGTAGATATACTAGAAGTGGAGTTGAGTCCCTTACTGATTCTGATACTACCTCTAGATCAGGGACTGATGACATAGCTGAGGCTCGTTTTTTAGATTCCACGGGAAGGAGACAGAAAATCAAAATTCAGAAACAAAAAGAAAAAGAAAAATCCGACGGGGAGGGAGAAAGCACCACCATAAGCCAGATGACATTACGACAGCGAGTCAAATAGCTATCTATAATTTATCACACAGGGAATTAACATCTATTGAAATGATGGTTCTGAGTAAGGGTCTTAGTTATGTTCCCACGTGTAAACAGGATCAATTTAAATGGGAAGTTGACCTATATAAAATCTATAGACTTAAATTAAAAGATTTTTTTCATCCTGAGATGGACACAGGAGATATAAAAACTCAATTCAAACAAAAAAGCACCTTTGATCCGGTAACGAGTAATCCTCACATCACTACCTTTATGAATTTGGTCACTATGGAGACTCGTCAAGCTATAAAAGATCAACGTATTAGTTATTATAATCTTACTAAAGCGGAACATATGGCCATAAAAAATTTAGCTAATGATAATAGTATTATAATAAAACCAGCTGATAAAGGTGGGGGTATTGTTGTGATGAATTACTGTGATTACCGGTCGGAGGTGCTTTCTCAATTATCTGTTAACACCAATTATAAACAATTACAACGTGACCCCACCTCAGGATATGAATTGAAATAGACGCTATTATACAATTAGGACTAAATAATAGGTGGATTACTCAGGACTGTAAAAACTTTTTGACACAACAACACCCCTGTGTACCTACATTATACTGCATTCCAAAAATCCACAAGAATCCTAATCAACCTCCAGGTAGACCAATAATATCTGCAAGAGGATCACTATGTCAACCTCTATCACAATTTGTTGATTACTTTCTGCAAGGTTATGTAGCTAATTTCAATAGCTACATAAAGGATTCTACGGATTTTATTAATCAACTTCCTGAGAAAATTGATGACAGTACAATATTTGTTACATTGGATGTGAGTAGCTTATATACCAATATACCTCATGATATTGGTAAGGAAGCCATTACTAAAGTGATCAGTGGGGATGATGCATACAAGGGTCCCCCGTTGGAATACCTGTTGCTCCTTGTTGATATTATACTTAAAAAGAACTATTTTAAATTTGAGGACAGATTTTATCTGCAACTACCATGGACAGAAATGGGTTCCAACATGGCGCCCTCGTATGAATCTATTTTTATGGAATACTATGAGCAGTTATATATATTTTCAGTCTCAAAATTCTCTCAACATATAATCTTTTTTAAAAGATTTATTGATGACATCTTTTTATTATTGAATGGTGGTTTGGATGGACTGAGGGAGTTTATGGACTTCCTTAATACCATCGAATCGACCATTAGATTTACTTTAACATATGATAGCAATATTATTCATTTTCTTGATATGTCAGTTTACAGAGATCAGAGACGGATTTATACCAAGATTTACCAAAAGGATACTGACAGGAATACATTGCTCCATGCTACTAGCCATCACCCCACACCACTTAAAAGGGGCCTCCCTTTTTCACAAATGCTTAGAGTGGTACGTACCACATCTGAGAAAGCTGAATGTAATAAAGCCCTAATTAATTTGAAAAATAGATTTATACAGAGGGGTTATGATGTGGAAGAGGTTGATGGTGATTATAATAGAGCTCTTGGTTTGGATAGACAAAATTTCCTCCAACCTAGAGCTATTGAAAATAAGGATAGGAGATTTTGCATTCAGACCCAATACACCACGCCTTCAAATGCGATTAAAAAGGTTATACAAAAACATTGGCACATACTGAGCGGGGATACTAAACTTGGGCACCTGTTTAAATTGCCACCATTATTTTGTTTCAGAAGGGGGCATAATTTAGGTGATATATTAAATAAAGGGGATCCCGTCAGTAAATACACTACTTCTGTTAGAACTTCACAATGGTTGACACGACCTAAGGGAATATATAAGTGTAAGGGGTGCTCCAATTGTGGGTATTTACTCACTGGTAAGGAGTACTTACATCCACGTACAAATAAGGTTATCACTATCCAGGATTTCATGAATTGTGAAAGCAGATACGTGATTTACATGATCAAGTGCCCCTGTAATTTAATTTACATTGGAAAAACTACCACAGTGCTCAAAGAAAGAATGAACAATCATCGCTCAGCGATTAAAAAAGCTTTGGATGGCCAAATGGATGCCAAGGACTATAAATACCAACCGGTGGCACGACATTTTGAACTGTGTAGACATAGTATCACAGATTTTCGTTTTATGCCAGTTATGATGATACATAAGCCCAGGCGTGGCGGTGACAGACATCGGATACAATTACAGCAAGAGATCCGGTTGATTTTTGAATTTGGGACCTTGGCCCCTGGAGGTCTGAATTATGAGATCTCATATACTTGTTATCTATAACTGATCATTGAACTCACATTTACAGCAAAATATGGGCACTCCTTGTGAATAATTCACAGGAATGGGCCCTCATTGGCTGTGGATTACGCTATGGCATGGAGCTAAAGGGTATTCTGGAGTCGTGGAGTAACTGACACTTATGGTTGCTGAGTGTGTGGCACTCCTTGTGAATAGTTCACAGGAATGGGCCTTAAAGGTATAGTAATACTTCATTTTAACTTTATTTTATTTTGTAGGCATTAAAAAAACATGAAGAATGATATAAGTCTTATCTCTGAAACCTTTATGGTTTAAGAGATATTCACAAACAAAGTAGCCCCCCCCTGTTCAACCAGATCAGAAGGGAGATGCCCAGGTAGACTGCAGAGAGGGACAATCTTCAATTAAGATAATGGAAAAAGCTGAAAAACTTGTCAAGGGGGGAAGGGCTTTCATTGTTTTCATACAAAGAAAATTGTCCCCTTCTGTTATCTGTACTGTCATACAACCAGACTCACATCTGAGAAGAGATGGCTTACACTAGGTAAAAGGGGCGGGGAGGGGAACTTTGCTTGTGAATATCTCATAAACCATAAAGGTTTGAGAGATAAGACTTATATCATTTTCATGTTTTTTTAATGCCTACAAAATAAAATAAAGTTAAAACGAAGTGTTACTATCCCTTTAAGGTGACCAAGTGTATTTTGAGGCATGCCCTTTGTTACAAGTATGGAGCATCTCCATGTTCACAGAGTTGAAGATGAACACATTATTAATAATTTTGGAGGCTTCCCCTCTGTTGCAAATATGGGACACTGTCATGTTCAGAAATATTCTAATAGAATGTATATAGAAATATATATATTTATATTTATGGTCTGATGATGATTATAAATATATAGCTGATAAGCATACTGAAGGGATGTAATATCAGTGGATTTAGTTAGGAATTACAGCAGATTTTGACATTGGAAGTATGCCACTGGTGAACACTGTAACCGAGTAAATGTACCTCCCTGCTACAATGTATTTTACTCTATGATGTATGCTGTGTGTATTCCCCATATGTCAGTTTAGCGGTAGTTCTGGGATCGAGCAATTTAGCTTTGGTATGTGTGTCCTTTATGTTACACTCAGATTCAATGCGGCGCTTGCTAGCAGCCGGCGGCGGCGCTGTTTGTTTATGTTGTGGGTATCCGTTGCTTAGTTACAGATCGCGATGACGTTGCCGCACCGTGAAGCGTCGGTCAACGCTAGGCAGTTGGCGCTTTGCCGGTGTTGGACCTCCACGGTGCGGTAAGAAGGTATTTAAGATGTTTATTAGTTGTGTAAACTCATTTGCCCTGATGAAGGTCCACTTGAGGGACCGAAAATGTTTGGCTAGAGATGCTCTAGCAACCATGCTGTTTTTATTGTGAATCACCATTAAATTAACATGAGGATCAATGGATGAGTGCTGTTCCTTGCTACAACCAGGGTCACCCCAGGCTGAGTACAATTATATGGCATGATCTATAATATTCTTTAATCCATTAGGATGTTATGATCCACATGTATGGAACTATGCTCTTACAAACTCACTTAGATGTCATTTTCATTTGTTTTCATTAATTGTTCTATTTCTCTTACTAAACAGCTAGATGTAAGACTTGCTTTGTCTTTTCATTTTAAAACACAAATCCACAATGCCTGCATTATCCATACAGAAGTCTTCTTACAGTGTATATGATATAATAATCTCTTTTGAAGCAAAAAGTGAAGGGCTTTAATCTCAAAGCAATTATCTGATGTAGGTTTAATCACTTGTTTAAACACGCCTGAAAAATAATGCAGTCACTAGAAAGCCTACACATTCATTCAATCTATGTTCACTATGAAAATCACTTATTTTACCAGTGATGTAACTAGTCATTTCAGGGCCCAGTGCAAAAATGCTTTATGGATCAAAACACAAATATATATTCATAAGTGAATAACCAGAACCTATTTGACTCTGAAGAAGAAGGCGCCCCTTATGTACTGAGCTCTGGCATAACTGCAACCCCTGTAGCTGGCCTCTGTATGTTACCCTGCATTGTTTTCTGTCACTATATAAATAAATATATCCATTAATTTGTACAACTGTTGGCCGCAACTGGAGTACATTATATTTAAATGGATATGAATACAGAGGCTTTTTCATTTGTAGGTAATAATAGGGAAGATGTACTAATAGAATTAGGCAGGGGTGACATTTTTCTCCTCAAAAAAGAAACCTGTAGAAATTGGCACTTCCCAACAAACTGGAGTTTTTTTGCAACAGGAAAATAAATTGGAGTTTTTTAGGGAGTATTGTGGGCCGGCAATTTGTTCTGTTAGGAGAGTTTGGGGATTCTGGGGTAGTGTGAAGGGAGATTTACCAAAAATGCCATAAAATCTTGTTTAAAAGCAGAAAGGAATACATTCTTGCTACTTTAATAGACCCTCATTTTAAACATAAAATGTATGAATTTGTGCCAAAACGTGATCAGCAGCATATCTCTGAGCAATCAGATTCTGTGGAAGAATATAAAGATTTAAAAGGTTGATACCATATATTACAGTTGGGATCATTGCTAAAATCACTGATTACTGTTTTGACAATAATCTAATAATAATAGAATGTTAAGTTAGATTCAAACATGATAATACAAATAATTTAGTTAAACTGGATTCAAACATGATAATGCAAATAAATTATCTACCATTCATTCCCATGAATCATGATGATATAGATTAATCACACCACTATACACATCTGCCACATTCAATGTAGCATTATTATTTTTATTTATTTATATCTTTGCAAATTATGATTAGGGTAACAGTTGACTTACAGAAAAAAAGCCAAAAACAAATTTTTCTTTAGGCTTACTGAAAGTGAAACTGCCAAAATATTACAAGGCTAGTCTTGAAAGAAAATTGCAGCCTGCTCATCATCATACTCTTCTGTGAGAAATGAACGTCTGTTTTTGATATCTCAGCAGCAGAAATTACATTAGAGGCAAAAACCAGAATGTCACTGTGGTGGTAGTGATGTTCATTCCCAGTTGCATTTATTTCTTCCATTCCTTATTGCTTTTTGTGAAAAACACTGCCATACTCTATTCTACACCAGCTGCTCCATCACTCTCACTCTCATCATCACCATTAGTTTCTTGCTATTGTATCTGACTGCTTGGTTATGACAAATGGGACAGAGGGTCCCCTGCTGTTGCATTTGCCACCACTTCAGAAGGTGGCCACTGATAACAGCAGACACAATCAGCTAACCTGTACTGCTGATACTAGTGTCCACTTCTTTATTATACTTCCCCAGATTTCTAGGGAAGAGGTTAGGGGGCTGGGGATCATTTGAACAGAGGAAAGTGGGCTCCTTTCACTACTGCTGCTGCTGATTCTGGATTCCTTCACCTCTGATTCAGCAGCATCAGTAGTGTCCCTCCAGCTTTTCTCACTGCTCATCGTGCTATCAAGTCCAAACAACTTTATCCTTTTGTATTCTCTCTCTCTCTCTCTCTCTCTTCCTCCCTCTTTCTATTTCTTTCATGCTACATGTGGGAAGTTTTGAGTTTTTCTAGTATGGGGAGCGGGAAGTTTCACCACCACTGAAAACATATGCAGAAAATGGAACCATTTGCACAGGAAGATCTGTTGTGCCTGCGAAATGGTGGAAAATCTATGGGCTTCTCTAGGAGAGGGGATTCCTGTGGAAGAAGAGAAAAACTGTGAGTTTTTTGAGTGAAAATTTCCACTGGCACAAAATTGGACTTTTTCCCCATATGTAAATACAATCCCTTGCTAAAATAGGAGATGGAGCCATATTTGGTGTGCTGCACCTGCCTATCTCCTATGTCATCATCATCATCATCTTCAGACATTGTGATTCTACTGCAGGATGATTGCCTACTCTTGTGCTTTTTGTTGACACTGTGTACCTAAAAATTAGCTAATTTCATCTACTCATCTTGTCTTTGGATTTCTTCTTGGGTGTTTAGTATCAAGTGGAATCCATTCGAAATTAATCTGGTCCATCTACTGTTAAGTCATCTTGCTATGTGGCCTGCCCACTTCCATTTTAGGTCCTTTGCACCTTCAGTTATGTCATGGACCTTTGTTGCTGATGAATCCATGCACAAGTCTTTCTGTCTCTTTTTCTTCTGTTCAGAATTTATCTCTTCATACTTCTCTGTGAAATCTTAAGTTTTTGTATGGCTTTGACATTCAATGTCCATGTTTCAAAGCCACACATAAGGACCGGTAGGAAACATTTGTCAAAAACCTTTCACTTGAGACAGATTGGTGGATATGTCTTGAAAACAGTACAACAAAGTTTTCTAAAAGCTTGCCATCCAATTTTATTAATTGTTCAATTTCCATCATGGTGTTTCCATCTGTTGACATTTCCTATCCAAGGTAAACATACTTGTCCATTTCTTATAGTTCTTTTCCATCTAAAGTGTGCTGGTATTGAAAATTTGTTAAGCATGACTTGAGTTTTCTTCATATTCATCTTCAGCCAAAACTTTTTGCATTCCTGTTGGAGCTATTCATGTGGTTTTTTTTTGTGAAAGTATTTTATCAGAAAGAATACACTGAGCTTGTCTCTCCTTTTCAAGTATGCGCCATACTCATTTTATCTACCTCAGAGGGGTGAAAGGCTGAGCTGACCTGGCCTAGAACCTACAACCGTGTGGTTTGAACAGATTCCACAGCTGGTGTATTTATCAACTGAGCCATCTCACCAACATTCTGAAGTTCAGGACTACTGGCAAAGAGTATGATATCGTCTGCAAAACATAAGTGATGTAGTCTCCATTGATCTTAAGTCCTTTTTTGTCCCACATTAGTATACTGAAAATTTCTAAACAAGAAGAAAATAGTTTTGGGGAGACTGTATCTCCTTGGATGCCTTTTTCTACATATAGCTATAGCTTTTCTTTGTTGACCTGTATTGATGTTGATGCAGTTGCATTGTATACATTGAATGGAGGATACTGATGTAAGCTCTATGTATTCCTTGGTTGATCAGGGCATCGATTACTTTTCATAGTCACTGAAGGTTATGCATAATGGATGGTTGTATTTATTATGCCTCTCTATAATTTGTTGCACTGTATGGTCCACTTTACTGAAACTGCTCCTGAATCCTGCTATTTATGCTGAAAATTTACCAACAGCACTGCTTTCGCCAGGGGTAGTACAGTAAGAAAATGTATGGTGTTTATGGGTGGGACATTTATCATGTGCAAAAAAATAGAGTAATGTTATGTCATTTTCCTCTGTGCCTTGTTACTGCATAGAGTTAAATGATGAAGCAATGTGTTCTCAGTAGTTGTATCACAGCACCTGGCTCAGTCTGTCACATCTTCCCAAATACATTCATTATCTTGAAACAACAGAATATATGGTGTTGTACAAAACAAAATACCTTAATATATATAAGCAGCTGTAAACTATCCAAAAAACACCACCACAAAAATGTGTAGAAATACAATATGTAAAAAATGTTATAGATACCCAAAGTAAATAAGTAAAATTAAACTAATATCTCTTACACAAATTAGTGAAACTTTATAATAAACCCAATATGAGGATAGGATAAGTAAATAGAATCAATGTGAATCAAATAAATACACTATAAACTGACAAAATAGTTATAATAAAATAATATACATTAAATGTAATTAATGCTAAGTTAAAGCGAAACAAAGGCAATAAAAATAGCATATATAAACTTACAGCATTAACATAATGCTCAAAAGAAGATTTGAATGTAAAACAAAATTACAATAAGTAAATATATACAAAGGAGTAGAGAGGATAAAATTAACCATCACAATATGGGAGACATAAGGTGACTCGCAGCTTACCAGACTGCTAAATAAGCGGTCTGGCAAAGAAAGTCTGAGTCAACATGGGTTATACACAAATCCCCCACTGTGATGGAAGAAGTATGCTCCAAACAACTAAAGGGGAGAATGAGATAAGCAACTATACCTGGACCCTAGTGTGCAATGCGTTGCAGCTCAGGAAACACCATCCGCCTCTTGGAGCACCACGTCTGTAAGCACACACAGCGATCTCCCCATCATTTGCCTTCCACTTTTCATCTGGTAGTTTGTCTAAACAGCTGACTGCAGGCAGCATCAACATGAAGGAGCAAGCCGGGCAATGAATACACTGTAAAAGGCAACGTTCTATGCTTATCAGTGCAGGACATTGCTGTTTACGGTGTATTCATTGCCAGGCTTGCTCCTTCATGTTGATGCTGCCAGCAGTCAGCTGTTTAGATAAACTACTGGAGGAAAAGGGGAATGTGGTAGGCAGATATATGTTGCCACAAGTGGTGCCACAGTGCCGCAGGCAAGATGTTCGTTGGATGTAATAAGTTACTTTTTAAACAAAAAACAGCAATTAAAAAAAAATTACATGACTTTTTATTAGTTTCTTTGCTTCCATTTTCATATGGAAGCAAGAGGTATACAGGTGATAGTTCCCCTTTAACTCAGCATTAAAGCAGAACTACCACCCTATAAAAAATCACAACCCAATATTTAGGCATATGGTGACTAGCTTCTTAATACTGCTATTATCTTCCACAAGTACCGCGTTTTGAAGTAATCCTGTTTCTTCAGAGACTGACAGCCAGGCGTCTTGCTGTACAGCCATCTACGCACCTGCGCCGTCAATTCCTTCTGGTGCCTTTCGGCTCCATGCAGTGCCTCCTAGAGGAGACTGGGACAGACAGTGCAGACTCGCAGACTTTTCTGAGCAAGATGTCTGTGTCCAAGTCTGGCTGCCGTTCTCTAAAGAAACAGGATTACTTCAAAACACAATACTTGTGGAAGATAATAACATTATTAACCCTTTGAGTGCCAGAGGGTTAAGAAGCTAGTCACCATATGCCTAATTATTGGGTGGCGACTTTTTATGGGGTGGTAGGTCCGCTTTAATTATATTTAATGTATGAGTATATTATTTTTTTGTAATTATTTTGTCAGTTTATAGTGTATTTATTTGAATCGCATTGATTCTATTTACTTATCCTATCTCCATATTAGGTTTATTATAATTTTTCACTAATTTTTTGTGAGAGATATTCACTGAATTTTACTTAATTATTTTTAGCGCTGGGATATCTATAACATTTTTTACATTCATTATCTTATAGTAAATTTACTGCATGTTACAGAAGTTAAAATGTCCCGGTTACAGTTATGACTTCAAAAGGAATATGTCACAACTTGATAAAGATTGGAAACCACCTTTCTAGTATATACCCCAAAGCTGCAGATGCATAATTCCTAGGCCTATGATCAAGTACAGAAAATGAGATGCAATGACTGATTCGTGTCCAACATCTCCTTAAAAGCTGCTTTGTGTTATTTCATCCCACCCCCCACTGTGTTGTATCAGAGTACAGATGACTGCTTTCCTGTATTCGCATTCAGTGAAGTATAGACAGGCTGGATCTTATTAGAGGAAAGTGGGCAGCTTGCCTCAGAAAAAACACTATGATGTTCTGATGTTAATGCAAACATTTTTCATAATATTTATTTTCAAATTTCATATATTGATTTAGTTGGCTATTGTTTTTAAAGGAGAACTGACACTTCCTAATAATAACACTCCACTTATTTTACTATGGCTAGAAAATGCTAAAGGCCCCTCTGAACTTTAATCTTGTGCTTTTGTTAAAGAGATAACAACTTCAGTTGGTCCTGGATGTCATGTACATGAAGGTAGCCATGATGGCTACTCTGCTTACCACATATGTTCATTTTAACTCTTTAACCACCAGAGGGATGTGCTTAAGGGTTAAGTAGGCACAAGAATTCTGCCTGCTTATGGCATCCAAGACTTTTCAAGAGGTGTACAAGGGCAAAATACATAGAGGCCATTAGGATTTTCTGGCCATAGAAAACTAAGTGAGGAATTATTATTGGAAGGTGTTAATTCCTGTAAGAAAAGGTATTTCACAAAACCTTGTTTGCTTTATCTGCATTAGGCCTTTGAGTGCCAGCCAGGTATCCAAAAGCATTGCAATGCATTGGATACTTCTCTGGCGCTCTGAGTGCCATTGTGCATGCAGTGCATTGCAGAGCAATACTTACACACTTCTCTGGTACTCAGAGTATAAACGTTTCCCAGCATAACAAAAGATGATACCAAGCACAATTTTAAATCTACATTTAAATTGTATAAAACAAACAACCTCCTACAGTCTGAGCAAGCAATTACAGTTTATTACATTCTGAAATTGCAAACAATTTATATATCATTTAATCCTACAAGGCATCTAAGACTAAAATAAATCTCTATATTCTAAAAGTGAAAACAGACATAGAAATAGACTCCAGGAGAAACATTATTGAATAGATATATGTGACGTATTTGGCATACATCCTAGCTCCCCTGACGTCTACGGTTTGGACAGTTCAGCTTCCTGCCTTTCTCCAGACAAAACCAAATCATAGATTGTCTTTGTTGTTATTAAGACTTTGCTCAGGGGGAAACACTGCACTATCAGCTATCAGACACTGCAAAGTGATAGTGTATACCATTGGAAACTTAAAGGGGTAGTAATGCTTTATATGAAAAAATATACATTGCAGAATTTCTCCTGCTCAGTAAACCAAGGGTTGTCCTACTGTTTAGAGATATTGTATCCAAATGTCATCATAGCGCAAACATTCACTTTTTGGGAGCAGTATCTCCATCGCCTGAATTTTACAGTGAGGCTGTTGTTATAGCAACCTATGGTTTATGGTCAACAGATCATATCAGTCCACAGACTTCTGTAGCAACAGTGCCACCATAAAAGTTCAGGCCATGTAGGTACTACACCCAAATCTATCTTTCCTCCACATACCTTTCCCCTTCCCTCCTGTCCCAGGTATCTAATTGTCTGTCTGCTGTGTCTTTCTGGATGTCCTCCCATCATCTCAAACTTAACATTAGCAAAACTGAACTGTTAACAGCTATACCATCACACCAACCCCTACCTCATGCTACCTGGGGGTCACATTTGACTCCGCCCTATCTTTCATCTCTGCTGCAAGACTAAACTAACTCACTCATTGCTTCTCTAACACTACTCCCCTTTTCCAATTACAACATTGGTTTCCATTAGCATATAGAATTAAAATCAAAATTCTTGTGCTAACTTTCAGAGCCCTTGCTAATACTGCACCCCCCTATAGTTCATCTCTCATTTCCAAATACACTCCGACTCACCATTTTCACTCTGCACACGACCTTCTCCTTTCTACAGCTCTTATTACATCCTCCCAATCCCACCTACAGGACTTCTCCCATGCTGCACCTGAACTCTGTAACACATCAGACTCTCCCCCACCCTTCAGATCTTTAGATGCTCCCTGAAAATTCACCTCTTCAGGGAAGCCTATCAACTACCTCCATAACCGTTATGAGCAAGGTCAGATCAACAGCCTGTCCAACTTCTGCTCACTCTCATTCCCTTTTAAAATCACTCTTCCACCTACATCCCCATTACAACCTCATTGTTAACAGTCTATTCTCCCTAATAGCACCACCACTTCCCTGGACCACTGCACTCAACAGCACTTCTTTCTCCCACCCAGTGACTGGCAGGTCATGTGACAGGAGTCACTTACACCCCATAGAACTTACTCCAACCTACCTTCCTCTAGACTATAAGCTTTCACAAGCAGGGCCCACTTATCCTTTTGTTTTCCATATTCAATTTGTACTAGTTAATATATCGGTATGTCTGTTCTCTATTGTGAAACTCTGCAGAATTAGTTGGCACTGTATAAATAAAGAAAAAGAAGAATATCTGAACAGTAGCAGTACCTTGCTTTACACAGCATAAACCCTACAATATCTATTTTTTCCATATTAAACATTGCTATCCTTTTAAAAAACACCAGCTATGACTGTCACCATAGAAGACCTAAATGCCATGTTCAGGTTACATATGTCCCACTCTGGCAAACATACACAAAGAGACTGATATACTAAATAGAACATTGATTCTGTAGCAAATCAGCCGCACCATAGGTGCATATTGAAGCCATCTGTCATGATTCTCAATATTGTTCTGTGCTAGATAGGTATCCATTGCTTTTTTTGAATAAAGTATTAGGAAAAATAACCATGAAATATGTTCAAAAAACATAATTTACAAATATATGCACTGGTTAATCCTTTAACTGCAGAGTGCCTCTTAAAGTAATTCATCCATTCAAAATAGTAACACAACAACATGCCCCAAACGGAAGAATATGTGTGAAAATCCACTTTGCCCCAAAAAATATATTTTTCCTTCAACATAGAAAAATAAAGGCTTACACGAAATATATCGCATATGGTACATTGGAATCCAGAAATAGTTTGGGGCTGTGGAGGTAGGAAATTAGGCCGACTAAACTTCCCCTTGTTACCTTTCGGGCTGATGCCTGAGCCAATATGTGGGAAATTTGAATAGAGACTGTTGCCAGTCTCTGTTCAAAGTGGCTACCAGTTGTCCATTACCTAGGATGTGTGCTTACGCACCTCTCTGCTATATAAAAGCCAGTCTCTGTTCAAATTTCCCACACACTGGCTCAGGCATTGGCCCTGAAAGGTAACAAGGGGGTGGGGGTTGTCAACCTGACTTCCTGACTCCATCAGTCAAACGTCCATCATGTGTTTTAAGTTCCCAAAACCCATGCTAAATAGCATGAGAAATGGGAAAATCAGAGGAAAAGGGCTAAAGATTGGAGCCTGATACACTCTCAAGAACCAAGCATGAGTGAAACACACAGTCACCCTCCCAAACACTAACCCTAACTCTGAAGGCAACAATACTACCCCTAACACTAGCCTAACACCCAGAGCTGTAACCTGTCATCCACTGTCAGTCTTCTTCTGTCATCTTCTATCTTCTGTCTTCTTATTTCTCTTCATCTTCTGTCTTCTTATCTTCTGATCATCTTCTGTGTAGCAAAGATGTACCTCAAAAGAGAAAAAAATGGCAATATTAAATCTCCTCCAAAAATGTATGATTCCAAGATATGTAATTGTTATATTTGTGCATGTAGTCCAATTCGAAAAAATATTTTTTGGGCCAATATGAAAAATAATATGTGGGAATCCAAATAGAAAATACAATGTTTGGCACCCCCAAAATATAATTAAACTAGTGTAAAACTCCGTGTACACAGGACAAGGTCTGGGTAATGTTAACCCTTTGAGTGCCATAGAGGTACACAACGCATTGCGTACCCCTCTGGCACTCAAAGGGTTAAGAGGCTGCTACCTCATTGCTCCATGCGCAGCAGAGACAAACATCCTAGTGAATTATTATATAAGATGAGGCAGTGAAAGGGTTAAATGATGCTGCCTCCACCGCTGTCGCTGCGGTGGCAGCAGGAATGTAGGCAAAAAAAATCGCCCCTTGTTACCGCTTGGGCCATTGCCCAAGCCATTCTGTGGGAAAACTGAACAGAAGCTGGCTTATATATGACCAGTCTCTGTTCAAAATGGTTCCCAGCCATCCACTGACTGCGATGTGTGCTTACACACTTCCCAGCCAATCAGCTTCTCGCAGTGGGATGACAAAACCTGCTAAAGCTGACAGAAGAGGATGGACATCAGGATTACAGGTAAGTGCTTATTTTCATGTGATGTTAACTTAGTCGGATTAACCCTGTGATTGCCAGTGGTGTAAGCAACACTGTACAAGGCATTGCATTCCCCACTGCACTCATAGGGTTAATTCTAATAACATTACACACATTTTTGTAGTACTTTGGATGTATTGATATGGAGTTACCATACACTGGTCACTTTTTTTTCCTTTTCTCACCTTTAGTTCCTGCATCGGCAAGTTTAAACATACATTGGGGTCTCTGCAACCAAAAAAACTGGGTGAAGTTAAAGTGGGTCCCTTAATGCATGTTTCTGCCTAACGCATGTTATTGAATGGGGAAATGAGACTTGTTATAATGGATTCCAATGTGCGCTCACTTTAGCTCTCAACATGCATTTTTTTAACCAGTATTTTTTCATAGCACAGGTAATTGAATGGCTTACTTTGCTTGAAAAAATGCCACTGGGTGTTCTTTTTGGTGAAGAGGCCAATAATGCCTGCCTCATCATGGGCTGGATTCAAATGCAGGTGCTGATTTTATCTCTGCTTTTATCTCCAGATATCCCCCTAGACTTCAATAGGAAAAATGTTGACAAAACAGGAGGTAACATTTATCTCCTGCATTTGAATCCAGCCCCATATGTGTGAAATGTCATAAAACAGGACTATATGTAGGTAAGACAGCACAAACCCTAAGCAACTGGATGAATTCTCACAGGTCCAGCATGAACAACAAAACAGGCACCTCAGTGGTTCAATATTTTTTGCAAAACCGATCACGGCATTAAAAATCTCAGGAAAAGCATACATGATGATTAACTGTTATCATTCACCTGTTTGGCAAGACATGTTCACATAGATTGGAACTCATCTGGGAAACATCCTTTTGTTTGCTGATTATTGAAAAGGTTTAAATTATCTAGAACAAAGATTCTCAAAGTTAGTCCTCAGAACACATGAACATTGCAAGTTTCCAAGATATCCCTGCTTGTTAAAAGGCGGGTAATAATCAGTGGATCTTTCATTGTGATAGCTGCACGTTCTTAATCAGGAATATTCTTAAAATGTGTTCTTTTGGTGTGCCTGGAGGGCCGGAGCTAAGAACCATGATCTAAATCTCCCCTACATATACTAGTCAATGGGATGTGAATGAGGGTCTATAGGAATTTGAATAGTGACTTTTCTCATTAAAATTGCTTTTGGCTAAACTTAAAGGCATAGTAATGTTTCAAAATAAAAGCAACTCAAATTAATCTTTATAGTATTTGGGCCATGGGGAGTGTTATTTCAATACTGTCAGACTTGTAGTTCAAGAGTAATTAAATTAAAAAGTATCCTCCTCTCGCCCCTTTTACTGATGTAACACTGCTCACCTCAGAGCAGCAAGACAATCTTCAATTAGCATGAGGGGAAAAACCTGAAAAACATGTCAAGGGGGCAGGGTATTCCTTATACTCACAGTAAGAAGATTGTCCCTTGCTGTGAGCTGTCTGGTCTAAAGGGAAGGTGGCTTACACTAGGTAAAAGGGGTGGTTTGCTATCTTTCAAACAGGTATCACACAACAGAGCAATATGCATGGAGTTTCCTTTGAGACGGAGTGTCTTTCTATTTTCAGGAAACTAAGACTTATTGTATATCTTTTTTTTACCCTTGGTTTCCATAAAATCCTTTGTGTGGTACCTTATTATAAACTTGCAAATCTGTAGCTACATTTTTTGTCCAACTAATTGTCACCAACTATAATATTTGATTGGAAACTCATCTGCTACTTTCCTCTGAAGAAGTGGTCAGCAGACTACTAAACATGTTAGGATATCAGATATTGTGTTACCATTTTTTTAATACCTTAGTTTTTATTTCTAGTGATCCACTTTCATCCAGTTCCTTTTCCATGGAAGTTCATTTATCAGTGCCATTTGAACTGTGTGGTCTAATTGTGGGGAGGACCAGCAATTTTTCCCCACTGGTGTTTCTCACCGGCTTTTGATATTATCACGGTGCCCGTGATTCTATCTGAGTGACATTGTTACTTCCGGGTTTACTCTGGCTGTATTCTTATTGGCTCTGTGTTGATGACTCCTCCCAGGGTTTGCCTTTAAATATGCCCTCCTGTCATTCTACCGGTGCCCTTTCGTGGTGTACCTGTATCTAGCGACTAGTAGCTCTTGTTCCTGTTTCCGTGTATGACCCGGCTTGCCTGACTACGCTTAGTTCCTGACGCTCCTGTGATCCGATTCCGTTGCTGACCTTGGACTGGCTGACTAATTCCTTGTGCACCGAACTGGCTTGGCTGAGTATCTGATTCCATTACCGACTAAGGATTGGCTGACTAACTCCTTGTGTACCGAACTAACTTGGCTGAGTATCTGATTCCGATACCGACTAAGGACTGGCTGACTAACTCCTTATGTACCAAACTGGCTTGGCTGAGTATCTGATTCCATTACTGACTAGGACTGGCTGACTACCCTGTTTGCACTGATCTGGCTGGGCTAGTGTCTGGTGGTCCATCTGACTGGCTGTGTATTCCATGTGTGCTGACCTAGTTGAGCTTCTAGTTCCGTCACTCACGGGACTGGCTGATTACCTCCGTGTTCAGATCAGGGTGACACCAGTTACTGACGGTTACATTACGTACCTTACTCTCTCCCGTTCACTTACCGCATAACCGCTCCAATAGTCTCCTGGAGCCTGTGGGAGTCCCATCACTCACCAGTGTCTGTGTTGCCTCCAGTAACCCTATAGTAGGGTCCAGTCTACACCAGACTTTTGGCCGTGTTGCCTACGCTCACCCTAGTGGTCTAGGGTCATTATACTGCCAGAATCTGGTGTCTGTTGCCTCCGTTAACCCTAGCATGCTAGGGCCCAGTCACTGCCAGAGTCCTGTCTGTGTTGCCTCCGTTAACCCTATCATTCTACGGTCAAGCCACTGCCAGAGTCGTAGCTGTGTTGCCTCCGTTAACCCTAGTGTGCTAGGGCCAAGTTGCTGCCAGAGTCCTGTCTGCCTTGCCTCTGTTAACCCTAGCGTTCTAGGGTCAAGCCGCTGCCAGATTACTGTCTGTGTTGCCTCAGTTAACCCTAGCGTTCTAGGGTTCAGTCACTGCCAGAGTCCTTTCCGTGTTGCCTCCGTTACCCTAAACTCCTAGGGTCAGTTCTCTGCCAGTGTCTTGTCAGTGTTGCCTCCATTAACCCTAGAAGTCTAGGGTCTAGTGTCTCCCTGTACACTGTCCGTGCTGCCTCCGATATCCCTAGTCCTCTAAGGGATTGCCCTTCAGTTTCCCATCCCTCTTGTCACCTATTGTGGTGTGGGGCTGTTGAGGATATTCTAGTTCCTGAAACTATCTACGAATTCTGCCTGCAAGTCCAAGGTCATCACACTTATTTTGTATTATTACTACTGTGTGTGTGCGTGTTCTCACCCTGACCCGCGTCAGATTTGCAAAGTACTTGGTACGGACCTCATCTGGACCTGAGTGGGGCGATTGTGCATTATTTTCAATAAAGCTTTTTAACCTTACCTAACTGTCTGAGCGTTCTTAACAAACCGTGACAGTAATATACAGTCCGGTGGGATCATTTGATGTTAGAACAACTTGAGACTTACCTGTTTGATGAATATGGTTGTACAGTTTTGAAGCTCTCCTCCTGTGTGTGTATAGTTTGGGTTGTCATTCTCCAGCGCGTATAGCGACTGATTGGTTACTGAGAGATCGCGTATTCCCCTGGAGGTTATCTGTGTGGAGGCAGTGACAATATCCTCAACAAGCAAGTACGCTACTTAAAACTGATAGTAGCATTTGGGAAATGTGAGTGGAAATCTTTTCTTCTTTCAAGTATTTTTATTTTTAACACATGTTACACTATGATGCTCTCCCCCTCTTGTTTTTGGTCATCTGCCACTTTGACTAGTTGGGTCCATTGCATTGACATTTCTCTCCCTGGATCTCATTCTTCAAAAGAAACTATGGCCAATAGGGCTTTATTGTCAGGAGGTTGCTTGGAGGACATCCTCAAAATTACAGATTGGACTAGAGAGTCTATATTTAAAATATTTTAATTTAAACATATTAATCATGTTTCTGATAATTTTGTTGCTGTGCTTTAAACTAGTTTCTTAACTTGGTAAAAGACGGTCAGGATTTTACTAAAGACACAGAGGTGAGTATTATCTCTCCAGGGGCTAGATTCTATTGCAGGTGCTAAATGTTAACATCATTTTATCAAACATTTTCCTATTGAAGTCTATGGAGAAAACTGGAGATAAAAGCAGAGATAAAATTAGCACCTGTAATAGAATCTAGCCCCTAATTCTTCCCCTCCTCATATTTTTTTCTTTCATATGCACATTTTGATCTCCTCTTCAGAATTCCCTGCATTGTACTGGAGATAACTATTTGATCCTTCATCCAGTAGAGAGAATTGTTTAATCCCCTACCTTATTCTTAATTCAAAGCCGCCAACCAAAGAAAAATAATTAAACAAACTAGATCTATACAGTTTAATAAAACTGGTGGTTTCTTATTACCTAAGCTGGGAATATGACACACTAGTACATTTTCTTTAACTTTTTCTGCTAAATAAAGTTTTTTTCTTTGTTGTTAAGGGACAATAAAGACAAAGAGTAAACATAATATGCTACTATGCATTTGATCAAATCAGGACTTTTATTCAATAAGTTAGGAAAATACTCAAATTAGTATTGGATAGAATGCTCACAGAGGCAGATATGTTTTTCCTGCTAGACTCAAGGATTCCACACTTCCACTGAAGGATTCCTTATAAATCTTCCATGGGAGGAGTTTGGAATGTTAGAGTCCTGTGGAAAGAAGTTTGCCTCCATGGGTATGAAATACAGTACTAATTAAAGGTTACTTTGGGAGTTCCAATCAATGCATAATTGATTATTGGGGCCGTATGTTCAAAAGAAAACAGAAGGAATTCTGCAGGAAACCAACTACACCGCAAGGGGCAAATGAAAATTCCCAATTATTTAAATGTGACTTTTAACCCCTTTAATGCTAGCAAGGCCTCTAATGCAAGTTTTGCAACATGTTGGAAACCTCTTTAGCATTCAAGAATTAAAAGCCCTTTCAAATCAATTGGAATTTGGAGACTTTGTATTTATCCACTCTGGTGTAGTTGGTTTGTGCCAGTTTTCTTTGGAATATAGGGCTGAGGGACCAAGATTTATTCTGCCCACATTAACATAAGTGGCTGTTTATAATTTAGAGACAAAGGAACATAAAAGGAAAATAAATATATATGCACCTTGAATATACTGTTATCCTTAGGTAATCCTCTATTCACTCAGCAAAGAAATTCACACTAATCATGAAGTGCAAATAACATCAGGGGAACAATGTAAATACAGTATTAGTAAATCCCCAGTCTTAAAGTCTCAAAAGTGTTAGCATGTGGTCACCAGGGAAATTTCATTCCTAACCATTATAATCATATGAAACCTGCTTGATTCATAACATCAAATACTATAGAAACATCTGTTAGGTCATGTTTATTAAATAGTATAAAGGTAAAATCACAAAGAGGAGAGTACACCACTGACAGACAAAATACTCAATATTAGGTTATAGGATATCTTTCACCCTCCTTCCAAAGAACATCTCTAAGTCAGCGGTTTCCAATCCCTCTTTTTGTTCAAGGCACCCCTAAAATGTGGTCTGGAAATTCTGTAGCATATCTATTATTTTATGTTGTTTGTCAAGAGGTTAAAGAAGGTTGCAAATACATAAAATATACTTCTTCTTACCTCCCACAATCAGAATAGCTAAAATAACATATCGTGCATGAGGATTTCCATTAATATATTAACTCAGCCATCACATCTTTGTCAGTCTTCATAGAAAAAATGAGGCACCCTAAGTAAACGTCCCTGGCACAACAAAGTGCCACAGCACACTAGGTGAGAAACACTGCTCTAATCTGGATTTAGATTCCCGTCAACAGTAGGTATTCATAAATAAACCTCCCACTCTTGCCTGGATGCTGTATTCTTATTGACTTACCTATATACCACAAGATTAGCATCAGGTACCATTAAAGACACTGGTCTAGGTCTTTTCACATCTGATCTGTGTCTTTGGACTTATCTACAAAGAGAGATGTCACTGTTTATTTAGTGACGGAGGACCTGAGACAATTACTCATTAAAATCAGTGGTTTTAGCAACTTACAAACAACTGTATCTGCGACAAGCAAACCTTTTTTATGAATCAACACACAAATATATGGGTCTGTTTAACATATTAGCGCTATGGCAGTGCTATACAAGCTTTTTTGGGGACCTTATTCTATACATCAGGAACAAAGGTGCTTATTCCATTTTCCCTATTCATTGTCTGTGCCTCTCTTGCCATCAGACCAGTACAGTGATGGCGTCCTGCCTCTGCAGACAAATTTAGCATTTTATTCACCAAGTCCTGAGTAAAACAATGTGACGTTTGCCTGCAGAGGCAGGAAGCAGCCATTATTTAGGATTGATAGTAAAAGGACACATATAAAATGTTAGGGGTACCCAAAAAATCTACATTATGTGTTTAAGGAGCCCTGAGCCAACAAAGATTGAGAACCGCTACCTTAACCCTTTGAGTGCCAGAGGTGTATGCAATGCATTGCATACCCCTCTAGCACTCAAAGGGTTAATCTATTAAACAGAACCCATAGAAATCACACTTTTAAAATGATACACACCATTTAATAATTTATTTGTGTGACCCTATCCCTTTAATGGCCCAATGTTCAGAACAAATCTAGAGTATTTCTGAGGTAAACCAAATGCACCAAAGAGAATAAATAAATATCTCCAAAATTCCCATAAATTTAAATGGGGCTTTTAACTACTTGTCTGCTAGACAGGTCTCCATCGCATTGTGAAAACATGTGTTGGAGAGTTCTCTAGCATGTGAGGAGTTAACATTCCAAGTTAAATCAATGGTAATGTTTATTTGACCCCATTGGTTTAGGTTGTTTTACCACATAAGTGTACCTGGAAAATTTCTTCTTTGGAGCTCTCCCCAGGAGAGGGCTCATGGACTGGGAATGGGCATGTCTAAATAAACTGGGTGGGGCTTAAACAGGACTGAGCAGAGCAAAGTTGGGGTTTAATATTAGAATGGGCAGGAAGTGGGCAGAGCAGAGTGAGAAGTAGGAAGAAAGGAGGAGAAGTGGGTGGAGAAACCAGGAAACTCACTAAAGACAGAGATTATAATAATAATAATAATAATAATTTGTGATTTTTATAGCGCTTTTCTCCCTGTGAGACTCAAAGCGCTTTACAATTCTATAAACAGACATACAATGTAAGAGTTCCTTATGGTCACATGAGGTGACTGAATGCCTGATAAAAGAGATGGGTTTTTAGCTTTTTTTTAAAAGTCTGTAGTGATGGTGTCTCTCTGATTGAGGGTGGTAAAGAGTTCCAGAATGTGGGGGCAGCGTGGCTGATTGCCCTGGAACCTGAGGTTGTCTTTATTCTGGGCACTGACAGGAGGGATCTGTTGGCTGAACGCAGTGAGCGGGATTGAATATAGGGTGTCAGGAGCTCTTTCAGGTACTGTGGGCTTTGATTATTTAAGGCTTTGAAGGTCAGCAGGCCAATTTAAAAATATGTTCGCCATTTAATTGGAAGCCAATGCAGGGAGTGGAGAACAGGTGTTATGTGACATGAGCGAGTTTTATTGGTCAGTAGTCTGGCTGCTGCATTTTGTACTGTTTGTAGGGGATGGAGTTCTTTTTCTGGGAGGCCCAAGTAGAGTGCATTACAGTGATCTAGACGAGAAGACACAAATGCATGGACTAATGTTGACATATCATCTGGTGGAATTAAGTGTTGTATCCTGGCTATGTTTCTCAGATGAAAGAAGGCAGATTTTATTACAGAAGAGATCTGCTGTTTAAATGACAGTCCACAGTCAATCATCACTCCGAGACTTCGTACCTCTGTTGAACTAATGAGTTCAGAGCCTCCAAGTTCCAGGCCAGTTGGGTGATCCTGAGATATTCTTGTTGCCCGGGGTCCCCTCAACAAGAGTAACTCTGTTTTGTCAGGGTTCACTTTAAGCCAACTAGCATTCATCCACTCTATGAGGTCTGCTAAGCAACTGTTGATGAGGCATGTTGGGTCTTTAGCATCTGGAGCAAAGGAGAAGTAGAGTTGTGTGTCATCTGCGTAACAATGATATCTTAGGCCGTGTCTTCTGATGATTTCTCCCAGTGGTAGTAAGTAAATTGCAAATAGCATAGGAGACAAGATGGAACCTTGTGGAACTCCGTAGGCTAATTCTGTTGGTGCCGATGAGCAAGATCCTGATGTTACTCTCTGTGATCTACCAGTGAGGAAAGATTTAAACCAGTTAAGAACTGTGCCTCCTAGACCACAGATGTGCTGCAAGCGCACTATTAAAATCCCATGGTCAATGGTGTCAAATGCAGCTGAGAGATCCAGGAGGATTAGGATGGAGTAATCACCTTTGTCTCTTGCCAAAAGGGGATCATTTAGCACTCGGACTAGTGCTGTTTCCGTGCTGTGGCGGCATCTGAAACCTGACTGGAAAGGATCAAAGATGTTATAGCTTGATAGATGGGCCTCCAGTTGAGTTGCCACTACTTTTTCAATGATTTTCCCCAGAAATGGAAGGTTGGATACTGGTCTGTAATTTGCTATACAGTCTGGGTCTAGTGAGGGTTTCTTTAGGAGGGGTTTTACCACTGCTTGTTTTAGAGGATCTGGGAAGATTCCAGTTTTTAGTGAACACTCCACTATTTTTTTGAGGGCTGGGGCAAGGGTTTCAGTACATGCAGATATAAGACGAGTTGGGGCAGGGTCTAAGTCACACGTAGTGGGGCGCAACTTTTGCATGGTTCTTTTAACTTCCTCTATATCCACATTTGTAAAAGTAGACCATAAACTGGGGGAATCTGGTCTTACACTGTAGTAGTTCTGGTGGATAACTGGCTGGCCTGCTGTGATGGAGGCTCGGATGGAGGAAATCTTGTCTGTGAAGAAGGTTGCAAATTCTTCACACTTATCTTGAGAAAAGTTGTTGGGTATATGCATGTATGCTGGTTTGCAGAGCCTTTCTACTGTGCGAAACAGTTGCCTGGGTCTGTTGCGGGAAAGTGTGATTTCGCGTGACAAAAATGAGGATTTTTTCTGAGTTATCTTAACTTGATATTCATTTAAGTGATTGATAAGAGCAACTTTGTCCTCTGGGTCATGTGTCCTGCGCCACCTTCTCTCGAGTTTACGGCCTGTTCTCTTCAATTCTCTGATGGTGCTATCAAACCAAGGTGCATTATTATGAGTTTTGATAGTGCATATGCGTGATGGTGCAATGCTTTCTAGGGTGCCTCTGTCCCTGGAAACCCAGTAACTAACTCTAAAAATTAGAGTCTCCAGGGCAGATCTGGAGAGTTCCCAGGTATGCACAGAAGGAAATGGAGTGACTTTTAATTTTTTTGCATTCACTAATTTAAAAAACTTTAATGAGTGCATCAAATGTGGGCCTCCCAGAAAAAGAACTCCATCGCCTACAAACAGTACAAAATGCAGCAGCCAGACTACTGACCAGTAAAACTCGCTCATGTCACATAACACCTGTTCTCCACTCCCTGCATTGGCTTCCAATTAAATGGCGAACATATTTTAAAATTGGCCTGCTGACCTTCAAAGCCTTAAATAATCAAGGCCCACAGTACCTGAAAGAGCTCCTGACACCCTATATTCAATCCCGCTCACTGCGGTCAGCCAACAGATTCCTCCTGTCAGTGCCCAGAATAAAGACAACCTCAGGTTCCCGGGCATTCAGCCACGCTGCCCCCACATTCTGGAACTCTTTACCACCCTCAATCAGAGAGACACCATCACTACAGACTTTTAAAAAAAAGCTAAAGACCCATCTCTTTTATCAGGCATTCAGTCACCTCATGTGACCATAAGGAACTCTTACATTTTATGTCTGTTTATAGAATTGTAAAGCGCTTTGAGTCTCACAGGGAGAAAAGCGCTATAAAAATCTCAAATTATTATTATTATTATTATTTATTGATATACATTGAAAATCATGGTTTGTAATGATAGCACTGGTAATTGTTATTAGACAAAATGGGGATTTTGTTGTAATACAGGTTCTTCATTGCGAAAGTCAAGATGGTTTAGTCTTTATAATGGGTGCAAATTGAGGGACCATCTGGAATATAATTACCTCAGTGCAATGGAGGCCACAGACCTGGAAAGCTTTCAATCCAAAGAGAAAGTAATTTGCAGCTAGAAAGTCATTACTTCCTCTTTCAGTCTCATTCCCTTCACTTGTGCCCATGGCAACAGGCCTTTCCATATCTTTATGGTGAGCTCTGGAAAAGACAAGCTATTAACTCAGTTCAACCAACAAAGGTTATTTTAATTCCCTTCTTCTATGTTTTAATTTAGGTCTCCACATTAGCTTAATGATTAAAGTGACCTATTACATTGGGATGATTTATGCCTAATCAGTCAACACAAGAAGTGGGTGCTGTTTATTATAGCTTTCTGATAGGGAGAAGGAGCAGGGATAGTGAGTAAGGGAGCAGAACTAAAAGTACATAGGTTCATATTCAATACGTTAAAGAGGTACAATTCTGGAGCAAGCCAGCTGCTTCAGAGGGGGACAAATTAACATTCCGAAACTTCCTGAAGATTTAACTCTCTGAGTGCTAGAGGGGTACACAAGGATTGTTTTGCAATGCTTTGCATATCACTCTGGCATTCAAAGGGCAAATGGGGCATTTAACCACTTGAATGCTAGAAAGATACCCAAAGTATTGCTCCATAGTTTGCTGTAGCCCTTTCAAGCATTTAGAGGGTTATAAGCCCCATTTAAATTATTGGAAAATTACATTTCCCCTATATGATATAGTTGTTTTGCTCCAGTTTTACTTTTTGAACATGGTCCATATACTTACATGCATTTATTTTCTTTTTTCTCTGGTGAATCTGCTGTTTAAAAGCAATGGATTGAACACTTCCTTGTTTCTCAAGCTGTTAATGCTGGAATGGTATGAAAAATACACACTATAGGGTTCATCTGATTCCTGTGCCACCCTGCAAAATGACATTTAAATAAGCATCCATTATTAAGGGTAGTCTTTGTTTTAAGGCCTAGTAACATAGCAGTTCTTGTAATGAATAAGTTAAACTGTTTATGTATCGCTTCCCTCCCTCCTTCCTGAGGCCTGCAATGGAATGAAGGTTCCTCCATAGCTCACTGGGTTAATATGTTTCTAATTAACAAACTTAATCCAGATGGTACTGAAGACTGATTTGAGAAATTAGTAGAATTTTTGTACAAGTAAAACAATATTATTATTCTCATGAACAAATTCTTCAAATGCTTTCAAAATTTGGAATACAAATATTATTTTAATACATACAGGTGCATACCTTTGATCTGTGACATTTTGCCTAATGGTATAATTTTCTCTTTCTGTAGAAAGCAGTGGAATGGACTTGTATATATGTTCTGCTCTGATATCCAGTGAGTTATGTGCTAATCCAGTCCAGAAAGTTGGGCACAGCTGCAAATGTGTTAATGGCAATCTGCTGGTAATTTCACCCAGTGCTTAGTCAGCTCTGGGGTGCTTTTTAATTTCCTGACATAACAACATAATCGTAGAATGTATAATGGAGATTCTGAGGTAAAACTGACATTGGAATGATTTCCAGTTCCTAATCTTAGCTAACAGCAATTTACTAAGCTACCTACTACAAAATGATTTCTGTTAAAGGCATTGTAACACTGAATATGTAGTGTTTATCCACAAGGGGAGGACAATGCAGCAGTCTGTGGGTGTTTGAGGTCATTGATTTTGCTAATATCTTGCTTAGGTCTGTGTTTGTACACTGAACAAGACTTAGAAGAAATGACGTGAGTGAACAACATTTCCCTCTACATGCTATAGGGTTGTCAAACAGGACATATTAGGATTAAAGTCCTAAAGATGGTAGAGTGTGTCGGTTGGTTTGCACTTCAGTCATCATACATTGAGGTTCAAATCCTGAAGTGCTGCCATTGGCATTAAAGGCTAACTCCAGTGCACCTGCACTGATGAATTTGTTCATTCTCCTCAATGAGGCTGGTTTACTTAAAAGGATTGGAGCAATTCAAACTGCCATTGAGTAAAGATTGCCCCACTGCTGGTTTTAACCACTTGAATTCTAGAGAGGTGTCCCACACATTGCTTTGCCATGTCTGGTATTGGCCCCATATTACATATTTGAGAACCACTGTAAATTGTGAGTGACAAGTAAGAGTCAAGTGTCACTCAGCTTAAATACTATAACTAATGAGTCTAGTCTTGTCCTCAAAGCCTCATAAATGTTGAAATAGTTTTGTAAAAAGTGTTTTATTATTTTAAAATGAAACCTCTCAAGCATTAGCCCTTAAGTTGCATTGCTATAGCTGTGCATGCATTTCAAGTATCATTTCAGATGATAAATGTTATCAGTAGTCACAACTAACAGATTCCTAGTGAAGACTATGGGGACATTTTAGATAAAACCAATGGCGTCATGAATTACAATGGAAACAAGACCATAAATTGAGAAAAAAGGTAATGATTTGCAGTCATGTTAATGAGGTAAGTTAATAAGACAAACAGGCTTTAACCCCTTAGATATCAGAGATATCTCCATCTCATTGTTGAAGACATCTCTAGGATTCAATGGGTTAAAAATAAATGTATCATTGTTGATAGGAACAGAGTTCCACAATCTTGATAAAGCCTTGGGCAAAATCTGATTATGAGGGAGGAGGTGAACTTGCACCTCACAATATCTTTCTTGTTCTTTCCATACTTTTATTTGATAGTAAAGAGGATAATGGGGAATTGGCTGTAATTCACTGTAGAATTGTTGTATAGAGGACACTCATCTTTCTTCACTAGGTTGAGTTGAAGTTGTACACTGTGAAAATATCCATGGTTATACCTGTGGGTGCTTCACAGTGCTGTTAAACCCTTTTGGCTTGCAGCAATATCCATAATACTGTATGAATAACATATTCCACCAATAGCCATTTGTATGTATGTAAGCAGTTGGGTTCAGGCAGTGGTCATTTGGTAGATGCCTCTTCAATTTGAATATTATACCTGTTAAATATCCTGTTAGCAACTATAGTTAACTCTAGCAGTTATTTGACTGGCATATGCGCTAATCTATAAGAACACTTTTATAGTATTTTTTCAGTATATATGAACTCTAGGAACAGTGATGACTTGTGGCTAAGGGTATAATAATAAGAAATGAGTGTGTCAGTTACACACTCTAGAGGAATTCCTTTACAAATGAACCACAATTGTGTATAATTAATGACAGTGCACCTTTTTATTTTGGACCACTGTAAATAAGGTGGACTTGTGTTATAATACCTAGCAGTCATGTTTGTAACAGGAACAGTAGGATTTCTGAAATGAAGATCAGTCTCTAATGAACTATAGGAGTTGAATCGCGCTAATAAGAGCTCAGTAACTTGCCTTGCAATATCCAGCTCACTAATTATCAGCATATTCATATATTTATATTGTTGTATGCTGTTTCAAAATGAGTTGGACCACTGTAGATAAAGTGGCTCCCTTGTATAATTGTATGCATGATTGGAATTATAACCAAGAAAAGCAGCAATTTGATTGATGGCTTGAGTCTTGTTACATTTAAACCATCATATCTGCTGTACATCATAATTCATGATTTGATATGACTAAATGATAATTTTGCTGAACTGCTATTCCCCAGCTTTAATTGTTTAGTGAACAGTGAATCTGTTCCAGATATATAGTGTCATTCTGATAATATATATCATATTTTAGCTGAGGTCACAATAGTCAGTTTATTAGTGTCTGAGTTAGCTAAGTGCCATAATTTATATTTATAGAGCCTGTAATAATTTAGACCCAATATCAGTGACCTCACTTGTCACAATATATTATAAGACAATCTCAGTATTACCAAAATGAACTAGTGATTTATACCAATAATTCCTAGCAGATTAATAATTCCATTATGCTTAACATCAAATTCTGGCTTTTTGAATCACTGTAGATAAAGTGGATCAAACATGATTTGTATATAATTGTGCATTACTATATATGTTTTTCCCCAATATAATTGATGCCATCTGTGAATTAATGGATTCAATTTAAATGTGTTTTTTTCTTTTACTTTTCTCTTCTTTTCTTGTATTCTTTCCATTTTTGATCAATAAATATACCGGTTTTAACAGTACCCTAATGAGTGCCTTCTAAGCAGGATTCCGTCTGTGGAACTCTGTTCATATCAACAATAATACACCTATACTTAACCCATTGAATCCTAGAGATGTCACAGACAATGAATGTCTTCTCTGCCATCCAAGGGGTTAAAGCCTGCTTATCTCACTCACATGATTGCAAATCAGAAATTTCTTCTCAATTCATGATCTGGTTTCCATTGCAATTCATAACTGTGTTAATGTTTTTATCTACACTATCCCCTTAATCTTCAATACGAATCTGTTAGATGCAATTACTGATAACATTTATCACGTGAAATGGAATCTAAGCCTATATTTGAAATGCTTAGGCTTGTACATCAGTAGCAATGCCCATGATAGGTTAATGTTTGAGAGGTATCATTTTAAAATAATAAAACTCTTTAAAAAAATATTCCACCATTTATGAGGCTTTGAGAGGAAGACTAAAGAAGTCTAGCCTCATTACTTAGTGATAGTATTTAACCCTTTCAGTACCAGAGAGATACGCAATGCATTGATTTGCAATGCATTGTGTACCCCTATGGCACTGAAAGGGTTTAGCAGAGTAACACTTGTCACTTATACTTTAAGTGTAAGTGACAAGTAAGTGTACTGGTTCTCAAATATGTAATCTTTGGATACTACCATATAAGGTAAATCCATATATTATCAGTTTGATGCACTTCCCTATATTCAAGCAAGGAAATATTGAAGGTCAAAGTACAATGGTGATTTTTAGAGTCCTATGTACCAGCCAGACATTGCAACAATCATATCTAAAATAAGCAAGGCAGACTGTTGATGTTTGCCCACATTTGATTGGTTGATGTCCTTTGTAGAGACTGGTGAAAAGTCATGTTCTGTGGATATTCCCATCCTTAGAAAATATATAACATTTTTGCATTTTTTCTACTGCCAATTAATTCCCCATAAGAACTTTGTTGTTTACCACTCTTGCTGCTTCCAAGTGTTTAATCCTTTGAGTGCCAGAGGGGTACAGAATGCCTTGCATCGCAGTGCATTGCATATCCCTCTGGCACTCAAAGGGTTAAGTGGAGAGCTCTAAAGTTGAAAGTAAAAGTTGTTAGCAGACTGAGTCCTACTGCAGCAGAGTAGGTACAGTAGACAGGAACCAAGGAAGGTGGTGGAAATAGGGGACTCTATTATTAGGAGGGTAGATGAGGTAATATGCCACCAGGATGGTGAATGACAAACAGTATGTTGTCTCCCGGGGTGCTCGGGTTCGGGATGTTGTGCACATGGAAAACAGGCTATTGGGAGGGGCTGGTAAGGATCCAGCTTGCTTTGTACATATTGATATCAACAACAAAGATGGAGGAAGATTGAGGTCCCTGAAATGATTTCAGGGACCGAGGGTACAAGCAAGGATCTCCAGGTTATTATTTTCTGAAATACTCCCAGTAAAAAGTGCCGTGCAGTTAGGCAGAGGGAGTTCAGGAAGCTTAATGCATGACTTAAGTATTGATGTAGGAAGGATGGTTTTGGGGTTTCTAGTGTACTGGGCTGGCTTTGCTCTTGGGCACAGTCTGTATGATAGTTATATATTTGCCACGGTTTGGCTTATCTGCTCTAAACTCTGCTGTTGATTACTGATGCTTTTCATTCCCTGTGTCAGGCTGATGATTACCGAACTGCCTTTACCTCTCTGTTTCCATGGTTACTCACCTGAATGTTATTAGCCAACCCCTGCCAGTATAAAGCAGATAGGCTCACATCGTCCTTGCCCTTGTGTTTGCTTCTGGCTGCAAGTGCGTTCTCCTGAGTTCCTAATTATCCGTGCATGACCTCTGACTCCTGGCTTGCTCCTGACTTCGCTGATATCCATATTCCTATCTCTGCTTGTCTGAGTACCTGCCTTGGTTCCTGACCCTAGCTTGTCTTTTGGTTCACCCTCCTAGATCACAATTTTGCCTTGTTTGCTTTGGTTATTTTAATAAATGCATTTTGCACTTCATATTTTTGTGTCTGTCTTGTTCTTGGTCCATAACAATATTGCACCTACATGGAAAGGGAGCTGTTGCGCCAGGGGATAGAATGCTTAGAAGGCTGGAGGAGCTTATAAACTGGCAAATGGGGGTAGCTAGTGAAAATTAGATGGATAGAAACTGGGTACATGTGGAGGATCATGGTGGTGGAGCGGGCATGGGGATTAATGTAGCTAACAGGAAGGAACACTTATGAGATTCAGATGTAGAAAGAAGTCAAGTGTTTGGTAAAATATAGAACTACAACAAAATTAACTGTATGTTGGCAAATGGGAGAGCTGGAATCGCAAGAGATTAAAGAGCATTTGGACATAATTGGTGTGACTGAAACAAAGTGGGATGATACATATGATTGAGCTGTAAATTCTGAGGGGTTTTCCCTGTTTAGGAGAGACAGAAGTAACAGATGAAAAGGATATATTTGAAACCAAATCAAAATCCAAATTTAAGGGGCGATATCAGTGAGGAAACTGGAGATTATGTGGTGTCCTTGTGAGTAGAAATTGAAACCAACTGTGGCTTAACCTCTTAAGAACCAGCCGCACAGCTGCGCACCCGTCACTTCAGGACCACAGGGATTTTTTTTGATCGGAATCAGAGGTCCCCGAACGGCGTGCAGTTGCATGGGGACCCCTGATTTCCATGATGTCCATAGTCCTTAAGGTGTTAAGTGGTAAAAAAAAGGTGTTGGTGGGTTTATGCTACAAACCATCAAACATTGATAAGAATATTAAGATCCAACTGTTACTGCAAATAAATAAAGGAACTAATTTTAGGCATGTTATAATTATGGGAGATAGTAACTATCCAGATATAAACTAGAGAAGCGAGACCTGCCAGAGTACTAAGGCAAGCAAGTTTGTGAGCATATTTAGGGATAGCTACATGTCACAAATGGTGGAAGTGCTGACAAGAAATAACAATGTATTAGATCTAGTGATAACAAACATGGTGTCCAATATTAAAAAGGGTGAACATTTGGGAAATAGTGATCACAGCATGGTTTCATTTGTGATATTTTTGAAGAAGCAAAACTGTATAGGTTGAACTAAAACTTTTAATTTCAAAAACGCTATCTCCAGAATGTTAACAGCATCAATGCAACACATTGACTGGGATGCATTATTAAAAGGAAATATCCTGAAGAGAAAAGTCAGAATTTAAATTTAGGTTGCAGAAATATATTTATAATAGTATGTACCATTATGTAACAAATGTCAAAGAAATACATCACAACAAATGTAGTTAAATGAAAATATAAAGATGCAATTGGCAAGGAAAAAAGTCATTTAGAATATTTAAGTCTGAAGGAGTGCAACAAAGATTGTAAAAATGCAATTAGGTTACCAAAAATAGAAAACGAAACTCAACTTTCAAGGGAGAGCAAGAATAATAAAAAAAAAAGTTATGAATATAACTTTTCATGAATATACATGAATATAAAAAATCTTAAGAGGGAATGCACTGTACCTTTCAAAAATTGTTTGTGGTCAGGGCTTACAGCTGACTGTAATACGAACGAGAGGTAAAAAGTATGCCTCCCCTGTATATAACGAGACCCAGGGATGAGCCAACATGGTTAGCCTGTTAGAGGGCCAACCTAGGTGGCTCATGGAAATGAAGGAAGGGAGAAATGGGGGGGTTCAAAATGAATTGAGCTCCAGTGGGAAGGGCTGCTGCCCGTATTTAAGGGCTTGCAGCCCTTCCCACAAATACAGGCATACAGCGGGAGGCAGTTGTAGGAATGGGTTGTCCCGTGGGATTGACAGCCGCAGTGAGAGTGGCGAGAGGAACCTTGGAAGAGAGAAGGGGGCCCGTGTGACTGACGTCTGATCGAGGCGGTTAGAGAGATGTGGTAGCAGGGCAGAAGGGATATGGCTGCACGGCTGGGTAAGAGCTGGAAGCCGGTGCGAGTGAGGCAGAGATGTGAATGGAGAGCAGAGAGACAGTAAGAATGTGAGGAAAATAGTGCACTGGACGCAATGGTGATGACAGGATATGGATATTGACCATTGGTCTGTTTGAATTGTGGTACCGGGTGACGTGGAGGGTTGGCTGGCTATGAGCGGGCTGATAGTGGTGTAAAAGAGCTTACTTGTTATGAAGGACGATGGAGCAATGTGGTACTGGAATGATGGAAGGAAGCGGAAGTGATGAGCGCCCAACGTACGGGTGAAGCTCAACATGAATTGAGCTCCAGTGGGAAGGGCTGCTGCCCCTATTTAAGGGCTTGCAGCCCCTGCCACAAATACAGGCATACTCTCATACATGGTGAGTTGATAAATGAGGAGAAGAAAAAGACTGATTTTCTGAATGCATTCTTTTTATCAGTATATTCCTGGGAACAAGAAATGGTAGAAAAGCCATCACTGACTGTGGATCAATTTCAAAACTAATTAATACAACATTTAACCCTTCGAGTGCCCGAGAGGTATTCACACATTGCAATATAATGCATTATATAGCTCTCTGGCACTCAGAGAGTTAAATGGTAATGTTTTGGTTATATTATCATGATCCCTGGAAGTTATTAGATACTGCAATTTAAAGGAACGTCATTCAGGGAACATGATACAATTGTTATGTGTTTTCCAATGTATTCCAGTGGAGGGTTTTATTCACCACTCAATCATTTTGGCAAATGGAAAATGAGCCCCTTCCAAAACTATTCACGCTGCTGGTAGAACCACATGATTAGTGCGCCAAAACATCAAGAAGGCCGAATAGAAGTAATTCTGGAGCAAACCGACTGTACTATAGATGACAAATAAAAATGTTCCCAAATTCTACTTTATTTAAATGGTTCATTTAACTATATGTTTGCTGGAAAGTTCCTGAACCTTTTGGTTTAAGTCTGATGTAAATCAAGGGGATTTTTATTTCTCCCTTGTGACTGCAGCTGGTTCACTCCAGAATAGCTTGTGCCCTTTTTTAGTTTGGGCCATGGATAGTGTTATTTCAGTACTGTCAGAGTTGTAGTTCAAGAGTAATTGAATGATATAGTATCCCCCTCCCGCCCCTTTTACCTAGTGTAAGCCATCTCCTCTCATATGTGCAATCTGGTCCTGGGACCAGACAGCTCACAGTGAGGGACAATCTTCTTAATGTGAGCATAAGGAAAACACTGCTCCCCTTGACAGGTTTTTCCATTTTTTCTGTATGCTCAGTGAAGAGTGTCCCTCTTTGAGATCCATCCAGACAGTCTTGCTGCTCTGAGATGAGCAGTGTTACATCAGTAAGAGGGGTGGGAGGGGGATACTTTATCATTCATATGCTCTTGAGCTACAACTCGGACAGTATTGATATTACATTCTCCATGGCCCAAATACTATTAACCCCTTAATGACCCTTGATGGTCCTGGCACTTCATGGATAGATTTGCGTTAAAGACCCATGACATGCCAGGACCGTCATGGAATTCAGGGCTTCCTTGCGTGGCTGCAGGCCGTTCGGGTAGCCCTGAACCGGATGCAGAAAGAAAAAAAAAATGGTCCGTGGTCCTTAAGTGATGGCCGCATGCGCGATCGGCCATCCTTAAGGGGATAAGATTAATTAATATATATGCAGTATGGTGTTGGCACTCACAATGCAAACACTTCCGCGGTGTTCTTATTCCCCTGGGTGCAGACCTCACATATACATCAAGTTATAATAACAAAAGGATGCAATCACAGGTTTTAAATTCAAATAATTATATTATCATAATCACCAACTTAAAAGTGATAAGAAGGAACTTTTCGGTCTACTTATCGTGACCTTCATCAAGCCTAACAAATATAGAAATGTGTATAGTATTTATAGTGTGTTAAACTCACCACGTGAAAGTCATGAAATCCAGGAATTTCCTCATGGGGACGAGGACACTACCGATCTGGTCGTGTTCAGTGCACCAGAAGAGATATAGTGTTATGTGACGTGATCACAAGTATCACCAGGATGCTTTCCACCAGACTACCGCTTGCGTGTCAAGTTCCTATAATGCATCAACGATCATATACTCGTTATGGTATCCAAATATAACGTGCACTGATGTGTGATTAAAAACCAAGACATTAAAAACAAAATAAAAACAAACATATACAGAGAACTCGTAAAAAGTGACAAAGTGAGAAATAACCTAATAAGATAAAGACACAAAGATCCAACCCAAGATGTTAAAGAGCATTGTGATGTAAGTAATGTGTTATTTGAGCCATGGAAATATAAATATCAATGTGATGAATTACAAAAATAAATGAAAATAAAAATAAAGATAGAAATATAAATAAATAAAGGAAAATATATATACAAATAAAAATACAAAATAAGGAATGAAAAAATAAAAAACAAAACAATATAAAATAGCAAAACTGAAAAAATCTAAATGTGAAAATAAATATACATTGAAAAGTAAAGGAATCAACCATAATGAATGTAACGGAAGCTGCGAAGGGACCGCGTCACCTTCCGCCGTCGTTCCTGGGTCTCTCCTTCTCGACGCAGATAAGCGCTGTCAGGTGCACCAGTTGGAGTATGAACAGTCACTGGAAACAGCCACAGGATCGCTGGAAGCAGGGAAGCAGGGAAGAGTCCACGTCGCCGCCTGACAGTCCACGAAGTTAGGTCGCAGGAAACTGGCAGCAGGCGGTCGGCGTTTCAGGATACTTGGCGCAGATGGGTATCAGAGTGGATACTTTAGACCATAAGCAATACAAGACTCCAGGACTCCTTGTTCACTCCAAAACAGAACTCCCTTTATTGAACCAAACCACACATATTTATACAGTTTCAAACCACACTAACTTGGAGCACAGTACAGGAGACTTAATTCAATCACAGTTCATCAATAGGACACAGCAAATGGTAGGGCAGAATACAATGGAGTAGTCACAGGGATAATTCAGTCACCACAAAGGGTCCAAGAACCAACAACAAATGATTCAGGGAAACATAATAGGGCAGACATGATTGGATTAATCACACAGCAGGGGGCCACAAGACAGTGCTCAATACAATGACTTGAGTAATTAAGCAAAAGGCTTGGGGGACTACAATACATATTGAAAGTAAATATGCTCAAACTCAAATGATTAACCTTTTGCAGGTCAGAAGAGTTTGCAGCACCCAAGCCTTGAATTGTTCTTTCCTCTGGTACAGCTGCCTATCCACATAAGGCTAGCCAAAGTCTCTTAGTCCAGGATAAGGGCTTGAGAGATCGTATGCCAGGGCACAAAGGAGTGTCCAATATCCATAATCCTTGGGCCCAGGGGTGAATAAATGCCATGCCCAGACAAGAGCTCCCAGTAACGGGTAGGATCCGTTACAATGAAACATAGTGACTGCCCCCACAAACACACACAGTAGCCACCCACACTGACAGTACCACCCCCACCCAGCAAGAATATCCTCACCTTTAAAAAGTGTAAGCAAGATAAGAAACAATTGTACAACTGTATCCATGTTACTTTACATGACATTATCACGTGAAAATTGTGAGAAAAGGAAAATAAAAGGAAAGTCATGTTCTTCTTTATCTGCAGTTCTGCCTTTTTACCTGGATGCACCTGCCCCATTCACTCCAGATCTGCTATTGCTTGTTTGCCAGTCTGTTTACAAGACCCACCCACTGAGGCCAATATCAAGCAGCACACTTGTATAGTGTCTGACTTTTGTTCCAAGGTTGAAATTCCTGTTTCCGTTGTATGATCTTGGCTTTGTAGTCTATATTTTTGGAAAATGTATTTATTAAATTTTTTTAATACAACACATTTGAGGCATAGGATATCAGTTTACAATGAAAGAGAGAAGAACCTGTTGGGTAACCAAGCCAGGTGGAGGCTTCAGGTAGAAGGCAGGGGAAAAATTTGGACATGTGGAGGGAACATTTAAACAAAGAAAAATGGGAAAGGTAGGGAGGAATGGGAGAGGGCAATAGAAGGAATACAAGCAAGATAATGGGAAAGGAAGAGTTGGAAAGTAAAGGATGTACAGGTACTTAAAACGGTAAGAGTCCATGCAAAATACAAGTTAACAACTGAACATATCACTCATTTTGAAGGGAATGTTGGAGCCTGTTGGAGGTAGGGAGCTGAAAATAGACTGTAAACACTGTATGCTGATCTGGTGGCAGAGAGTTGATGAAGGGTTCCAAGATCGTCCAAAAGGCCAGAACCCTCAGTTCTTTATCCTGCAGGGCCACCAGCTCGGCATGGGAGATATCCATTACCTTATGGAGTCACAGAGCCAAGGATGGGGCAGTATCAGAGATCCAAAAGATAAGAATAGTTTTAATGGCTGCCGTCATCAATATATGAAAGGTTTTTGCAACTCATTGACTGGAGAAGCTACAGGGAATATACCCAATAAAAATAAGGTTACTGCTTTGGGAACCCTTCTTTGGAAAATCTTGCCCAATAATAGGCAACTCCCATCCAAAAGCAACAGACGTGAGGTCAACTCCACAAATTATGATATAACATTGTTACAAGCACATTTAAAACAACAGCCAGTTGATGGGATGCCCATCCGTACTGCCCTAGCGGGTGAGATATAGGTGAACTTATACAAATGATACAATGTATCATGGAGATAAGCCGAGGCATTAGCCTTCAATCTGTCAACGAAAGCTTGGAGGATGGTCTCCAACGTGGTGCCCGTGAACAGCTGCAACCATTGTTTAAGGCCTGTCAGGGTGTAGGATGACTATTTGAGGTGGAGTTCAGTCAGGTTCTGTTGATAGAAGTAAGAGGTCCTGCAGGTAAGGAGAGTAGAGGCGTCAATGTAACGGTCTAGAGCAGTCGGAAGTGAGTCCATGGGAAATCTTGTCGTGATGAGTATAGTGGTGAGCTTGCAAAAATAAGAAAAAGTGAGAGTTAGGTAGAGTGTATCTCTGTTTGAGGTCCTGAAAGGAGAAAAACGGTTTTGTGGCAGGGTCTAGCATATCCCTGACCATCTCAATATGTTTGGCTGTCTATAATTTAAATCTGGAATCTGGGGTGCCACACTGAAAGCTGGGTTCCATAAAAAGGGGAGATAGAGGGAATTGCTAGGAGTGCCATAGAGTCGTCTTTGGATGGACTACCAGGCCCTGCAAATAGGCAGAATTAGAGGGTTTTGCTTAAGGCTTTGTATTCTAATCTTGCTTGTTTGCTGCCTGTGCTGACCTCTACTTTACTCTAGACTTGATTTTGTTAGCTGATTTGGATCACTCAATTGTTTTTTATTTGCTCCTAATCCTGTATGCACCTGTGTTTTCTATTTGCAGTTACATCTCTCCATGGCTTCACACTCTAGATATGTCTCAAGTAGGGATGGGTGAAAGCGGTCGCCATGTTCCCTCGAGAAATCCTGCGAAATCCTTGTAATTGCCGGCTTTTTCATGGGAAAATACGCTTTTAAAACAGCAATTAAAATCATCGCATTTTCCGCCCATTTGCCAAAATCCCCCTCCATTTTTTCAGTGGCTAGAAAGTTTCCATCCATTGAATTATGTGGTTTTCGCCAATTTGCTATAAAAATGTGACTTATTTCGGAAGTGAAACACAATAGAAGTATCTACAGAGCAAGGTATACATGCTGTGCTGTTCTGCTGTTATCGTTTTGAAACATTGAGGCGGGAGAGCCTCATAGTGACTGCTATCACTATAAGTAGGTTTAAAAATAGTAAAAGAAGGGACTGGATGGACTCTTATGTGTTCACTGAGGCTAAGGAGGATGAAGTGAGCACTACAGAAGCAATGCTGTCCAGTCCCCCTAAATCACCCCTAGGGATCTTAGGGAAATGAATGGTAAGGGAAAAAGAGAAGGGTAGTGGTAGTGAGAGCAGGATAGGTCAGCTGCCTGTGCCTGCTGCAAGATGTGTGGCCCCTGCTGCAACCATTTCTGTACCTGCTGCCACCATTTCTGTACCTGCTGCCAGACATGCTGCCCCTGCTGCCACCAGTGCTGTACCTGCTGCCAGTGCTGAACCTGCTGCCACCAGTACTGTGCCTGCTGTCAGATGTGCTGTGTCTGCTGCCACCAGTGCTGTGCCTGCTGTCAGTACTGCCCCTGCTGTTACCAGTTCCGTGCCTGCTGCCAGTGCTGATCTTGCTGCCAGAAGTAATGTGCATGCTGTCAGAAGTGCTGCCCCTGCTGCCACTAGTGCTGTGCCTGCTGTTAGATGTGCTGCCCCTGCTGCCACTAGTGCTGAAGCTGCTGCTAGTGTGTCTTGTAATACTTAGGAGAGGGAGAAGATGATGCCAGGTGTGACAGCAATGGACCCTAAGTCACACTTGCCATCCCCAAGCAGTCCCACCAGTGCTAGTACTACTACTAAGGTCCAGCAGCTTGTTAGTGTTAGGAATGAAGGAGAGGGTAATAAAAAATATATTCATATTACTAGTGATTGTGAGGAGGAAGACTCTGCGGCTGAACTTAATGTGTTTGGTGTTAGTAGTAGTAGGCGTAATGGTGAAGTAGCTGGAGTGGTAGGGGAAACATTTGAAAGCATCCAGACTAGTGGTCAAGGGAGCTCACAACATTCCTCTGACCCTGGGAGTCCTCCCCTTCCCTTCACTAAAGTGTCCAAGTGGAATATGATCCTGAAGACTAAGAGGCCAAAACTGTTGTTGGGGGAGAGCAGGTGCACAACTAATACCACCACCACCACCAGCATGAGTACAGATCAGCTGCCTGTGCCTGCTGCTACTTCTGCAAGACTGCCTTCTTCAGGTCAAAAAGAAATGGCAAGTGTGACATTAGAGGACCCTCTGTCACAATGCTCGTCCCCTCCTCCAAGCAGCAGTGAGATGTCTGTAATAGAGCAGCAGCAGCATCACTTAGGGATTAGTGGTGGTGGTGGTGGTGATGATGATGTTGGAGAAGCTGGGGTGGGAAGACTTGGGGATGGCCTTTTTAGCAGAAACTGAGAAGGAATGGGAAACAGGGATGAGGAGGTTTTGGAATATGAGGAATTTGAAACTGCTCTAATTCCTGCAGTGTCTGAAATGCAAGGGCAGCGGGATTCTGATGAGCAAGCTAGTGTACCACAGACCACCATAGGCACAGTGGGAATGGGGTCAAAAAGTGATGCGGGATTAGGATAGGTTTCACTTGCCAGCACCAGCAATACTCCTGGTCCTAGTTGCAGTGCTGAATCTGAGGCAGCAGCAGCAACATTATCTGCTTCCACAGACAGTGAAGGGGAATGTGTAGGACAAGAAGAAAGAGGCCATTTTTCTACACCTGTTCCCTATTCCCTGAAGTCATGGGTGTGGGACTATTTTTCTCATGGAGCAGGCACAATGCAGTCATCATCAACAGCACTGTGCACAATTTGTAGCAAGTCAGTGAGAAGAGGAAAGGAGGGAACACACCTTGGCACAAGCGCCCTGATATCACACATGAAGCACAGACACCACGACATTTATGTCAAACATGTTAAAGCAAAACACCCACCATAGAAATCAAGCACCACTGTTGCTGTACCCCCTCACTCTCCAGAAAGGCAACAACAGGCGATGCAAAGATCAAAGAGGAGGAAGAGCAGAGAAACTCAGGCAGAGACTGGAAGTTCCATGACAAGTGAAACAACTAGCTCGCCATCACCTTCTAGGGTAACTACATCTTCTGCCAATCCACCTCATTCATTGTTACCTCCCCCGCCAAATGACAGTCACTCAGTTGATGTTAGGATGTGACAGTTCGTGTTCACCCATTGCACACTGTGTGGTGCACTGACCATCAAGCAGAGGAGATTCCATCCCGCAGAATATGCTAAGATGCTTGCAGGGAGGGTTTATATCATTATTACTATTAAACTGTCAGCAAGTTATCTTGTGTCCTTAGCGGGGTCTGGACAAGGGGTATAATGACAGCGGCAGTACTTTGTTTCTGTCATGGTGTTTGAATACAGTTGTGCCCCCAGATGTTATTTACCACACACAATGTGCACATTGCAGTTGCTGATGAGAGCCATATATATGTATATTCTAATAACAACACACCCATGATTTTGGAGGAGGGGCAGGTGGAGAAGAATTATTGGCCAACTGCTTCTTTTCTCCACATAGACCGGGGGCTACTTATTGTGCTGTTACTGCCTCAGGCGCATCAATGGAGCTAATTGAACCTTCATCATCCATCACCCATGTTACTGCTATTGTTGATCCCATTCCTTTCAGCTGCCTAATCATCTTGCTGCTTAAACATCTCAGCAGCAGCAGCAAGAACAACAGTTGCAAATTCCGCAATTATGGACTCAGACTCATTAGGACATTTGACAATGGCCAGTGGCCACTGGCCAAAAAGACCTGCTGGCACTATGCCAGCAGGGCATTTTTTTTCTCAGGGCTTGTACTTAAAAAAAATGTATAATAAAAAAAAAAATAATAGTCCTACAAAAAAAAAATAAACAGTTTTTGGGGTTTGCTTCTAACAAGCTTAAGTCCTACAATCAATGTTTCCTCAGAGCTTGGGCCTTTAACAGCAAATCTAACAAATCATCCTCTACAAAATAATCTATGAAGTAAAGTATCAGTCCATCCCAGTGGCAGCTTATGTCAAGGGGTTCCTGTCTCTCACTTTACATACAATTTCTTATTTTATTTTATTGATTTATTGTCACCACAATAGTATTCAAGAAACCCCCTCAAAACGAATTCCCTGTTCAACTAATTCATTCCCCAGACTCCACACACCAACACAGGCACCCTCCTCAGACCCCTTTTATACTATGTCTTACTGGGGTTTTTAATTGTATTTTGGATTAATTTTTTATTAACTGCCCCCAATCCCAGTAAACAACCCCCCCCAAAAAAAACATTCCCTGTTCAACTGATTAATTCCCAACAACCCATCAACACAGCCACCCTCATGCCACTTTTATACTATGTCTTTGGGAAATAAAATAATATTTTTTATAGGTTGTGTATAAATTCAATTTTCCCATTGATTTCAGCAGAATCAATCAGTATTCAGCAGCAGCCATGAATCTTAGTTTTGTCTGCCAGCCTGTGGCCACCCATCCTCCAGTTTTTATTTGCAAGTGAGTTCCACTTTTCTTGTTTCCAAGCTTAGGCATGTGTTCTGCTTAGTAACCCCCACTCTTCCCTGTTGGTCCACCTCCTGTCCAGTTAACCAGCTTGATAGATTATACAGGTGTCATGACTGCAGACCCCTCAGAGGTTACTAAGACTGTTACACCACAAAGAACATTACTTTAACAGCATTTGTTACAAATTAAGAAATTAGATTAGACGTAGGATTCTATTACTGGGCTTCTGCAAACTCTGCAGCAAAATTATGTTTTCAGTTCTGGTCTGCTACTCCAATTACACAGCAAGTCCCTGGCAAGCCTCCCAAAATCCCCTAACCTGAGTACTTCGATGGCAACCCTAAAGACTTCATGGGGCTCCTTAATCAGTGTAAATTAAAAGATGAGTTAACTATTCATGACCTTCTAGAAACTCTGGAGGACCTTATCTCACCCTGTACTACTCTATACTATCGCATGACATAGAAACTTTAAGAAAGAGAAAGAGATCATTCACGCAAGCCCTCTTCTTGCTCAGCCACTCGACTTAAACCTCATTCCCAGCCCACCAAGGCATTCTGATTCTACAGCCTCTCTTGGGCCTACGGAGCTGGGATGCCTGACTCACCTCACCCAAGAAGAAAAGTCACATAGGCGCACTCTAGCTCTCTTCTTATACTGTGTAGCTTCTGGTCATTTAGCCTGCTCTTGCCCAGGGAAGCTGAAAAATATCCCAAGGCTTAGTGGTGTGGGAAGGGAGCTACACTTCTGAAATCTATTGCCTGCATGGAGCACCCAAGCAAATAGTTTCTGACAGAGAAAGAAAAACAAAGTGAAAGTAGAAACGTTACCACAGAAGCCCTCGGATAAGGTGATAAAAAGAAAACCTTGTACTCACAGGGTTAATCTCACTGGTGTGCTCTCCCCACCAGTATTGTAAAACACTTACAGTGACATAGATAGCTTGTCCCTGCTGAAGCAGACACAGGTAGCTCCGTGTGATCTTCCAAATGGAAAAGACGATCCAGCGAGTTTGTATCTCATTATTAAATTTATCTTATATAATAATTCGCTAGGATGTTTGTCACGATGCAGTCATGTGCATTCAGGAAGTCTCTACTGCACATGACTGCATTGCGTGAGTGGGTGACGCAAGACTGCATCGCGTGGAGCAGTGAGGTAGCGCCGGCCTCTTAACATTACCCAGACCTTGGCCCGTGCACACAGCTTTTACACAAGTTTAAAATAAATCTTAAAGGAGACTACTCATGTCTCCCAAATATAAATAAAACATTAATACATGTTCATTCAAAGCATACAAAGCATTTTGTGGCTATATAAACTACCACTTTTTTCAAGTAAAAAAACCCACTGTATACGCGTTCATTCATTATTAATGATAACATGAAAAAGTGACAGTTTATATAGCCACGAAAAGTATTGTATACTTCGAATGAACATGATTTAATGCTTTTATTTATCTTTCTTTAGTGCTATTGTAATGAACAACAGGATAACTGGACTGACTTACTCCTCTTGGCAGAGTTTGCTATAACTCCTTGCCTGCTGATAATGCCTTCACCATAATTTCTGCCTTGAGAATAGGTGATATGGTGCGTGTGTATCCACTATGACAAGAACACTCACTTCCAAAGGCAGGACCAAATACATGAATAAAACCATCAGAAACTTTATTTGATACAATGTAATAAAAATGTGCACCTCCATAATCTTCTGGCTTCACTGTTTCTGAAGGGAGAGACTTACAGTTGTTTCTGCATCTGTTCTGCCTAGTAACCCCATTCTACCCCATGGGTCCACCTACTGTCCTGTTAGCCAGTGTAACAAAACAGAGCAGCTGTGCAACACACAAGAATTATCACTGTTTATTACCCTGCTTGTCTTATGTAATTGTATATTAGTTCATCTCAGAAAACAATAGGGATAAAGACCCCCCAAAAAAGTGAATTTAAAGAGGGCACATAACGATTAGGTGTAATCCCAAGTGCCTCTTTAAATTCACTTTTTTGGGGTCTTTTTCCCTATTGTTTTCTGAGATTAACTAATGTTGATACAGTGGATTGAGTAGCACAGTTGCAATAGATACATGATTCTGGATAATAAGCAACTGGGATGATAGAATGTGATCGGTGCCCTAATATAATTTATCTTGCAGTAATTGTATATTACCCTGAAGGTCTCGGCTAGACTAATTGTGCATTTTATTGATTACTTGAGACTACCTGAGTATTATATGACACCACTAAATGAGACGAGCATGGCAATATATCATTACATGAGAACAGTAGGGCAATGCACAGTTACATTAGACCTGTACAGGTGAGATGCAGTAGTGAGACAGTTAGGGGTTATAGACTGATAAAGAGTGGTGAGACTGAGGTGAAAAAGAGCTGAAGGAGAGAGTACTTCCAACCAGTAACTTCATTTTGTTAAATGTCATCAAAACGAAATACACATTACACTACTTCAATAAGTGTATAAAATAAAAATATAAAAAAATCACAGACTCCTCAAAAATATAAACATAAAGAAAACTCTTGTAGATTATTTGTTTAGATAGAGTGTATAAAAGCAAACACAGTTATGATTACAATATCAATTGGAAATTAACCACCCAGTCTGGCATGTCACTGAAACTTAATAATTACAGGTGCCAGTATCTCCGTTATTTCTCTGCCCCCTGTAAAATCCTTGTCTGTATGAAGTATCCTCCTGCTCTCACAGAGAAATCTGTCTCTGGTACCAGATTCCCTGATTCCAGCACAAGAAATAACACCACAGTGGTGTTTGCACCAGGATTCAACACACCTTTTCCGGGTACAAAAAAAATTCTACCAGTATTAGACCCTTTTATGTGTTTCATCCTCTCACAGACTTAGGGCCGTATGTTCAAAGGGATAACGACAAAAAAATGTTGTATGAACGAAAAAAATAAGTAATTGTATGCATGAACAACATATGATGATTGATGATGATGCAGATCTAGAATATATCCCTCCAGCATCCTTCCTCTTGTTCAGATACAGATGAAGTTGAGAGTGAGGATGATGACATGGCTATAAGGTTAGCAGAAAGGCAAAGGTTGAATCTTCCACCACTGAAAAGGAGCACTGTACCTGTCTATAAACTGTTTGAGAAAAACACTGGAAAGTCTGACCCTGGACAAACACAGATGTCAAAAAGTACACAGTCACCCTATCAGTCATCATCAGCATCATCGCCTCTTCCAAGTCCAAGTCTCACTCAGCCACACACACCTGTGTTGAGTACCCAGTGGTAGCAACAACAACAGCAACACAGGTTTTAACATCCACAATGTTATGATATGATAAGTGTCTCTGCTGCTGCTGCTGCTGCTGTAAGTGCTGCACCTTTGATACCTAGCAGTAGTAGCAGTAGAATTGCATCAACATCTAGCCCCAGTGGCAGTAATAGCAGCACCTCAGGAACCCCTCAGTCCATGAAGTCCACAGTGTGGAGATACTTCACTCAGGGTCCTAAAGCTAAGCATGTTGCTATCTGTTTTCTTTGCAAAAAGCACTGAGCAGGGGATAAGTAGGCTCACACCTAGTCACCTCTTCTATGTGATCCCACCTGAAGCACAACCACAAGTCTGACTGGAAGATACGCTATCAGCAGGTCAAATATACCACAACTAGCAGAAGTACTCTAAAAAGTTCCCAGGGCTCTAGGGTAGAAAAAAGAAGTGGTGAAGTTATTTATGTGTCAGAGAGTGTGCTACTGCCAACAGTTAGTTCACTCCATATAACACCTATGGTTCCTGCTGCAGAGGAGTATGATGACTCTGGCTTTGTTGTAGGAGAAGGCAAGAGTCATAGACTGCCCACACATGCTGCATCTAGCTCCACCACCTCCTTTAGTCAAGTTGTTAAAGCAATAAGGTTCCAGGGTTCTTCTGCCATGTCCTGCCAACCCACATTAACTGCGTTCTTGGGAAGGAGCCAAAAACTTCCCAAATACAATCACAAAATACACCTGTGGAAAGGCAAGGTTGCCAAGATGTTGGCAGTGGACATGCTGCTGTATTTTTTTGTAGAAAACCTAGGTTTCAGAGAACTGATGTCTCCACGCTGGCATATCCCAAGCCACAGTTATTTTTCCAGGATGGCTGTGCCTGAATTGTACAAGTAGGTGGCTAGTATGGTGGACAAAGGGCTGAAAAGTGCATGTGGCAAGAAAATCCACCTGACAACAGATATGTTGACAAGTAGGCAGATCACAGACTATATGACTGTGACTGCTCATTTGGTTTCCCTCCCAGCATCAACCTTGGACAACACTAGCTTACGGCATCAGGTGAAAGCCAGTAATCAAGCTTCTGGTTCTAGCAGTGAGATTAAAAGGTGGCAGCAGCAGCAGAAGCAGAATAGCCCATACCATCATCAAGCCACCTTGTGCAGAGTTGTGAGAGACAGTCCCCAAGCCGTAGATGTTTTAAGTAAGCTAGAGCAGGCGATAGAGGAATGGCTTGTACACCGTTTCTTAAAAGCTGGTTTTGTGTCTGCTGATAATGGCTCCAACATAATTGCTGCTTTGAGAATAGGTGGTATGATGCACGTGCCCTGATTTGCCCATGTGCTAAATTTGCTTGTGAAAAAATTTCTGGCAGAATCCTAAACCCTTAGAAAGATGCTTACTATTTCCACAAAATCTGTGCCCATTTTAGTCGCTCCTATAGTGCACACAATGCTCTATATTCCATACAAGAGCTTAACAACTTGCCCCATCACCATCTGAAAATGGAGGTCCCTACCAGGTGGAATTCAACAATTTACATTCTAGATCATTTGTACTAGCAGAATAAGGTCATTAGCGAGAACACCATGCAAAACTGTAAGGCTTTGGAGGGAGCCTCTTTGTCACCTGGCCAATGGCAACTAATATGCGATGTATGTAAGCTGCAGAAACCCTGTGAAGAGGCAACCATGCTGGTGAGTTGCCATGGAGCAGGAATTAGTGAAATTCTACCATTGATATTTTTATTGCAGAAAAAAATGAGGAGCATGGCTGGGGAATCTTACCATAATGACAACATAGACATGCATCGGCTGTTAAATGACATGTTAGTGTGCTTTAAACAAGATACTCGCATAGTGTTCATTAAAAGCAATGAAGAATACATTCTTGCCACTTTGCTGGACCCCTGTTTCAAACACAATATGTCAGAATTTCTGAGCCATTAGCAGTATGTCACAACAAGGAGTCATGACGATCAGTAGCAACTCACTGAGGAATCAGATTCTGTCAATGAATATCAACAATCAATGCTTATTGATTGAGTGGAGGGTTGCATTGTGACAGATGAGAGGGAGAAAGTGAGGACACAAAAACACTCTAGACAGAAAAGGAAGGCAGCTAAGCATTTCAACCAGCAGATTCAACTACATCATCAACCAGAATATCACAGGATAGCTACATGGCAAACAAAGCAGTGTGTGTGACCAGCATTGACATGTACTGCAGTGGAAACCATTAGTTGTCTTCCAGCAAGCGTTGAGTCTGAGAGGGCTTTCAGTGTGGCTGGTTACATTGTCAGTGACTGCAGGACATGGCTATCAAGCAGCAATGTTAGGAGACCAACATTCTTAAAAATGAACCAACATTTCATACCATCTGAGTATCCTGTAGCAGAAACCACACATGACAGAGAAAGCCAGGGCAAATATATTAACAGCAGCAGAGATGAGGAGGAGGGATGTGAAGAAGGGTTGCTACCATCTACCCCACTTATCGGTCAAGGAGGATAGCGATTTGACACAAACATGACAATGGTAAAAACTGCCACCCACCACCACTACAATACACATCTATTGTGGGTTGTACTTTTTTTGTTACTTGATATCATCATGAATTTGTGCCAGTGTCACTTAACCAGGAAGCTAGTGTTGTGGGCAAAGGAAAAATGCAGTCTGCATGCTAATACATTTACTGTAGTACTCAAAACTTTGACTTTCAGCTACTTATTTCTCCAGTACAGGCTTCAGAAGAAGTAATATTGAAGTGGAAAATGTAGTACCCATATAAAATATAGGCAACATTTTTTAAAAAATAGGCAAAAAGGAGGAAAATTTTGCATTGGCGAAAAGGAGAAAACTTTGGTGAAAAAAGAGATAAATCAGCCAGTTTTCATGAAAAGTAATGCAGGAATTTTTTTCTCACTCCTAGGTATGTATACTGAATTTTGAAATTCAATATACATAAGGAAAAGACTCAAAATAGACTTGGCAGCTCATGGATCATTGTCCGTGGGCCCTATATAAAAATACTGACCAATTGTTTTTCTATTTCTTTCATTTGTTTAGGTCAATGATGTGGAGGACCAGGGCAACACGAACACCACTGGACCTCCAGTATCAAGGTGAAAATATGTTTTAAACATTCCTAGAGGGCACCCTTCCAGGTATCTTTAAAATAATATGGACTCTCCAGAACCCCATATAATTGTTTTTTATATTTTTGCACTGAAATATATTATTAATATTAGCCCCCATTTCAGTTGAGGGGTTAATCATGTTTTAGCTGGGTTTTGTGGCTTTTTTTTTGTTTTTATTTCTTGTGTTTAATTTTACTATTGATTGTAAACCCCTCTTTTGCAGCACAGTCTATGTTATCCAGCAACTAAAGGGTTAGTTAGTGATGGCAGAGATCTAGGGAATCAGGCAGGTGACTGGGGGACTAGTGTCACCCTAAGTTCCCCTAACTTATCCAGCTCAGAGATAGTCAGAAGTCCAGTCACTTTCCATGGGCTTCTTAGCCTTGCTTTAGGGCTGGATTGTTTTCAGTTCTCCAAACACATTATATTGAGGCATTTTGGGCAAAAAGAAAAAAAGGCAATTTGACATTCCCATTCTGACCCTCAGTCAGAATGTGACTGAAGAACTGACCGGCTGGAAATGTATACTTTGTGTCCGAGTTTGATAACTATAGGATTCGGTGGGGGTGGAGGAGTTATGAGTTAAACTCATTGTATCATGGCTATTGTTATTGTCCATGTGTGAAATCTAGTGTTTTTAGAGACTAAATATAATAGGTTACTGATCATAAAAAACAAAAATGTATGGATTCTGTTGACAGGATAAACATAGAAAATGAACAGCATACCTGCTAGTTGTCCATTCTAGCATCCTGTGGTCCCAACTGTGGTTATCATATTCCATTGCCTAGATGTACTACATTCAACATAGAATTTTATGGCAGATAACCAGAGGGGCCATTTAGTGTGTCTATTTCCCCATGGTATTAAAAACCCCATTAAATACATTTAGGATAGCCATATTCCTGTCACAAGAGTTCTAAAGTAATTTTGTTTCCAGCCCCTATCATTTCTAATGGGAAACTAAAACATTTAGGGGGTGGAGGTCCAACGCAAAAAAAAATAACAAATATTTCCAACCTGCATTTTTCTGACAGCTAAAAAAAAGTGTAAACATTGAACAGTAACTAACATATTTCTCTCTCTTGCTTTCTAAGCTTCTTCACAGAGTGGGTCTTAATCTTGGGACACTCATGAAGAGCAGATGGACTGAGATGTGCAAGGAGGCACGGGTGAGTAGGAGAGCCCCGATATCTTCTTCATGCATGCTCTGGGCAATGACCATACCTCACTTCAAAAGTACATGCTAGGTAGCAAGGTCCATCCACCCTCACATAAAACTAGTCTTTCTGAGACTGTACCTAGAATTGAATGGAATGGCCTACGATGTAAATGCATAGTACTGGCAGCATTGCCTGAAATATCTTCCATTTTGCCCCCATGCAGCTAGAAGCAGGTTATGTGCCATGCTACACTACATGTCCAGACAGCCACATTAAGGGTTTTAGTGTTAAATCCCTTAGTGATAGTAATGTTTCACAAAAACAGCAGCTCCAATTAATCTTCATAGTATTTGAGCCATAGAGAGTGTTATTTCAATACTGTGAGAGTTGTAGTTTAAGAGTAATTGAATGATACAATTTCCCTCTCCCACCTCTTTTACCTAGTGTAAGCCCCCACTCCTCAGATGTGCAATCCAGTACAGAGACCAGACAATTCACATCAAGGGTCAATCTTCTTACTGTGAGAACAATGAAAACCCTGCCCCCTCCTTGACAGGTTTTTCAGCTTTTTCCCTTATCTTAATTGAAGATTGTACCTGTCTGCGATCCATCCGTATAGTCTTACTGCTCTGAGCTGAGCAGTGTTACATCAGTAAAAGGGGAGGGAGAGGGATACCTTATCATTCAATTATTCTACTACAACTACAACTCTGACAGAATTGAAATAACACTCTCCAAGGCCCAAATTCTATGATGATTGATTAGAGCTGCTTTTATTATGAAACATTACTATCCCTTTAATAAGAGCTGTGACCTCTTTATTTGCACCTACTATTTTTGAATACTCATGTTGCCTTATTTGGATTGGGGGTAGTAAAGGGGAGTAACTCTATAGAGGAACAAACAGGCACTGGAACCTTAGAGTCATATTGCACTGATTACATTGGTAACCTCTGCTCTCCTACTGATTTATTAACTGCATTCACAAACCAGATACTTAAGCGTGCACAAATAGCTCAAGCGTTTAGTTATTAAAAAAATACACATTGAATACGTACAGGATTACTGTTAATGTGTCCTCAAAGCATGGGCCTTACACACAAAAGAGGTGAAATTCTAAAGCAAACCGGTACAGTTGGGGGGACCAATAGCATTCTCCAAATTCTCATTGATTTAAATGGGACTTTTAAACCCTTGAATGCTAGAGAGGTCACTAATGCATTTCTTTGCAATACCTTGGAGACCTCTCTAGCAATCAAGAAGTTTAAAGTCTCATTTAAATCAATATGGACTATGTGCTCTCTACAGTTCGGTTGGTTTGCCCTTTGAAATAGGCTCCAGTTTGGTCAGCTGTTAATATACCTGTAAGTAATTTTCTTTCTTGCAGTTAATTATTGCTATGCTTTAAAATTATCAGTAGCATCCAGTGGGTTAAAACCTTAGAATATCTATGCTGCCAGAATTGTTTTTAATTATCCAGGAAATTCTCATCTCTGCCTTAATCACTCTATTCCCTGTGCAGTCTCTGCTGGGGGCTGTATTATATATCCACTACCCTCTCTGAGTAAAACTGTTTCCTCTCATTTCCCCTGATGGAGAAAAAAACATTCTTTTGGCAGTGAACCTGAACTGTTCTAAAATCTTGGCCATGCATTACAGCATACATTTCTACATGCTCTGCTTTAATAAAGAAAAATATACTGTATGAAAAACCACACGTAACAAATAATGTAAAAATACATTGAGGACAACCTGAATGGTGTTAACATTTTATTTTCCTCAAATTTCTTAAATTACTTAGCAAATAAACTTGACAAAATGTCTGCAATATTAGAGTCTTTATTCAAGATAGTACTGAAATAATGAACCTTAAAAATATAAGATGCTATAGGAGAGCACTTATCAAGAGAGCTAAATAAGGAATGTTTAAAATGAGTGGTAATGGGAAAAAAATTAAATGGAATAAAAAGGCACATATGATTTCACTAATGAATTATGCTAAAGGCTCGAACAAGATATCAGTGATGTCAAGGGGAGAGGCAATAGAAGTTGGTTGAAAAACTTTATTTCTCAAATCATGTTTCTTGAGACAATTGAAGTTTACTATGTATATGCTTATGTATAGTTTCTTATTATTTTCAAATGTTATTATTTTTTAGCAAAAGTACAATGTGTACAGGAAATATAGTCCAAAGAAACATTTGCAAACATTTCACAGTTGTTACACATAACTGTATTGACTGATGTTTTAAGAAAATGTCAGTTGTCTTGTCACAGCGAAGGACTGTTTGATAACATTGCTTATCATTTGTTATAATGAGATTATCAGAGGCTGCAAACACCATCATATTAGAAAGATATCATGACAAGAGCACTATTTTCCCTCAGGCAAGATATTATATTAGACAAGATAATGGTGCAAAAGCAAATCAGCTAAACATTAACCATTTAGGGGAAATGTACAAATCTGTCCGTACAGCAAATTTTCTGAATAAAGATGTTGGCCTCCATTGCACTTATGGTATGCAGTAGAGCAGTTGAGGGAAAGGGAAACATGGGGCCCTCCAGCTGGAGGACCTCGACCATCTCAGCAATAAAGTGTATGAATTCGTTAGTGCATATTGGCATTAAAAGTCTGCTGTCTTTAACCCTTTGATTGTTGGGTACCCCTGTTGCGCTCAAAGGGTTAATGCACGAAAGCTCCAAACACTTGCCTTATAAAATGCACAGGGAAATGGATTAAAGTTACAACATTTTCCACTGTGTCTCATTTAGTGCATGCCATTAAGGTGCAGAGGGAAAGAATGCCATGAAAAGACAATATACTCCAGCACTGGCCCCGCTCGCCTCCACAATGGCCTCCACTGGCATTAAGGGGGGAGGCATTTTCATCATAAAAAGTTTAGGAGATAGGCAGGCACAATACTAGTTTGTAAATTCCAGGACCAGTTTTAGCTCATAATTGTATAATGACATCATCCCTTGCTTACCTTGCTTAACATGTCAAGGACCATATGGGCATGCAACCCATTGCTTCACAGTCTGTTTTAAACCACTCTGGTTCTTAAAGGGATAGTAATACTTAAAATGTAAAAAATTATATGTTGTAGGGTTTATCCCCCTGAGTAAAACAAGAGTACTCCCACTGCTGAAAGGTGTTTCATTCAAAAGTTATTAATTTTCAAAGATGAATTTTTTAGGTGCAATATCACAGTGGCCTGAAATTGTGCAGTGGCGCTGTTGCTACACGATCCTATGGACAGCTCTGGTCCCGGGACCATAAATCTCCATAGGATGGTGTAGCAACAGCGCCACTGTACAATTTCAGGCCACTGTGATATTGCATCTAAAAAATTCAACTTTGAAAATTAATAACTTTTAAATAAAACACCTCTCAGCAGTGGGAGTACTCTTGTTTTACTCAGGGGGATAAACCCTACAACATATTTTCTTTTACATTTTAAGTATTACTATCCCTTTAAAGGACCACTTCCTAATAATAACTTATAGCTTTATTTACTGTGGCCAGAAAATCTGAGTGGCCCTCCTGTGAATGTTGCCCTTGAGCCTTTGTTTAAGAGGAATGTCATGTCTATGGAGGTGAAAAGGAAGTTATTGGCATTTTTTTTCAAGCTGGATCAGGCAGAGTGCATAAGCTTATTTAAAACCAGAGGGGTGTGCGGATCAATGTCATGCACACCTCTCTGGCTCTTAAAATGTTAATATTACACTGTTAAAGTGTTAATGTTACTGTGCAATGAACAGACTTTGTGTGCTGCTAGTAACTGTCACATCTACCTCCATGGATATGACATCCAAGGTTGATTGAAGATGCTATCTCTTTAAAATGTTTTGATTGTCCCTGAGGAAAGTCTGAATATGGACTGAAACGTTGGGCGTTTTTAAATGCTTTAATAAAAGTTATATACTAATGAAGACTGTGCTCGAATTGCTGTGGAGAAAGACATTTGGTCTGAAGCACCTCACATTGATTAGCAAGTGTGCATGGCAACAATGGTAGAGATACTAAATCTCTTTAACAAAGACACAAGGTAATATGCATAGGGGTCATTAGGATTTTCTGGCCATTGTAAGGCAGGAGGGGTTATGAAGAGATGTTACTTCTCCTTTAAAGGATTTATCTCACTACATCTGTTTTACTGAATGTTAAAATATTCATTGTAATATATTCATTGTATTTCCTCCCAAATCTTTAGCCGGGATTCCTACTAGGGATGGACAAATTGTTTCACCTCAAAAGTGAGACATGCAAAAAACATACTGTGGGAATTCCAGAAAAGCAGCTTTTCCACTTTTTTCTGCTTTGTTTTCACTGCATTAAATTCAATAATGTATCCCCCCCATGTAGAGTATTTCCCCGTGTTTTACTGCCATACTAAAGTTTAGAGGGGAGTGTCAGTATACAATATGTCTCAGTCTGTGCTTGGTTGAACAAAAAAGAGGGGGTGGGGTGAGAGAGAGTGAAATCTGCTGAATTTTAGATGTTTGCTAGTGTAAGCAGTCAGGCAAAGAGCAAGAGCTGGAGTTGATTGATAGAAGTATTGGTGGTATCAGTTGTTCTCTGGGTGTGGGTGTGAAGGGAGCATGGAGAGTAAAAAACAAAACCTTTTTGATTGATAAATGAGACAGTCAGCAGCGTCAGACAGGCAGGTGATCCTTACTATCTGAGCTGGCTGGCTGAACCTGAGACTCTACAGAGACAGAGTTACAGTTACTATTCAGAAAGACATGATTATTACATCATACATTCAAGACAAAAATAGAGGAACATTTTCAGCTTTACACACTCATTCTTACATTCACAAGAGAGACAAGCATTATTGCAAGCAACTGATTCTGTAACTAGCAGGTCTTTCCTATACTATTAGAGAGGCAAGCAGACAAAGAGGGGGTGATGGAGCTGTCTGCAGATCAGGGAGTATGGGCCTGAATTATAGAATTATAGAAAGTGACACTGACAGTGAAAATCAGGCACAGTTTTAAAAAGTAACTTTGATAGCTAGACAACAGACTAGAGATCCTACACCTGACCAAAGATGGACAGTGACAGTTAGAGACATACATCCTACATTATTTTCTGACAGACAAAACATCACTTCACAAGCTAACGACTCTTTCATGTACTTTACATTAAAAAGTAACACTACTATCATTACGTCCACCAAACATGCCAGGGGCAGGGGTAAGGAGAAAGCAGTAGAACACGTTCGGGACATGTTGATATTAAAGTTTTGCTACAAAAATTGTTTGTAGCCATGGTTGCTGTAGCATGTGCAATAATATATGTTTATCCTCCTCCTCCTCCTGGGGAGGCTGCTTGTGTGACATGAAATGTTCCAACCCCAGAAGTACTACTAAACCTTGTAACACTAAGGACGATTAGTCAATTCTCCTTCTTGTGTTGGTACTATAGTAGAGGAGGATTTAACAGTGAGACCTAATGCTGCATCAGGAAAGTAAGACACAAAAGCAGCACAAGTCGGTGCACAACAAAAGTCATTCATTAAGGCAACAGATGAAACCAGTACTGCATCAGACAGTGACAGTAACTTCCCACCCCAAGCTAGAGGTCATTGTTCTATAAATCCCCCAAGAGATAAGTAAAAAGAAAGTTTTTAAGACTTTAAAAAAACTACAAGTAGTTGGAAGGAAGATGATGATGTTGTTGGAACGCCACTGTCCTCCCCTTCTTCTGATATAAGCAAAGTAAAAAGTGAGAGCAATGACGATATGGACAAAACAATTAGCTGAAAGGAAATGGCTCTGTCTTCCAACACTAGACAGGAGCATTATGCCTGTTTATAAACTTTTTGAGAGATCAATAGGAAGTGTTACTCTGGACAAGAAACATGCTTTAAAATACATAGGCTTCATCTTTATCATGATCCTCATTATCACTGCTTCCAAAACCTACCCTGCCCAGTCACACTGGCTAAGCAGAAACTCAGTTCAACAAACACAGCCTAGCTATTTGTACTAAAGCTGTGCACTACCCCTGATACCTACTGCTACTACTATTGCAACATCTAGCCCAAGCATTAGTTGTAGTAGTAGTAGTAGTAGTAGTATTTGTCCCTCAGTCTATAAAAACACCAGTATAGAGATACCTCAGTCATTAAAATGTGTTGTTAACTGCTGTCTCTGTAAAAAAAAATGTGAGCAGGAGAAAAGAAGGATCACATTTAGGCACATTCTGATTGAGAACGCAACAGAAGCACAACCACAGGCCTGAATGGGCGACACCCCAGAAGCATGTAGTAGTAGCATTCCTAAAAGTGCACTGGACCGAGGGGTACACAACTGTAGCGTTGCAGATTTCTCAATGAGTGGGACAACTATTTTTTTCAGTAACAGTAACATTAATGTCTACTACTGCTGTTGTTCAAATACAAGGCATGGATTTAGTTGGAAGTGACAAAAGAGTCCCCAACCACACCACCACGAACTCCACTAGTCATGTTGCTAAGTTACACAGTTCTTCTTCTATATGCTGCAAAGTACACTTAAGGGGGAACTTTCACCTCTAAGACACTTTGTTCCAGGTGCTTAAGCTATTAAAATTGTATTAGGATTTGTGTTTTGTTTTTCATTTACATACATACTTTCCATGCATGCAGCCTTGACGCCGCCACGTGAGCAATGGTTGAGGGCTCTATGGGGGAAGTGAAGGAATCCCGTTTGGCTGAAAGTTGAGGCAACAAACAAGCATTGGGAAAAGCCTGGGAAGCATGACAGTGACAATGCAGAGGGACAGTGGGATTGAGCCCCAAAATTGTGACTGCCCCACGTAAAGCAGGACAGTTGGCAGCTATGTAGTTTACTCTTGGAGGAACATTCTCTCTGTCCCACGCTGTTGTCCCTCTTTTTAGGATATCAGACTGTGTGGTGTGTTTATAAGTGTATCACATTGCTCCACGGCATTTTGTTAAAACTTCACAAAATAACCTTAAGATTCTATGTGATGCCTGGCCCGCCAGTCAAACCCACAACAACATCTAAAACAAAAGTTGGTCATTTGAAATGTTGGGATGTATGTTCCCACAGTGTTACTAGTGCTGATAGATTCACAGATCTCCTCTACACTAAAGAAATCTTCCACTGGGTCCTTATGAAAATGACATACATGGTGATAATGTGTTTTCATGTGAAGGAAAGCAAATTAGAGGTCAAAACAAAGATGAACTAGCAGCTGTTAGTGGAAAAGTGGACTTTTACAGCAGGCATCCAATCCACACACAGGCAAATGTATGAGTTGACACAATTCTGGGGTAAGCCAAATAGGAAAGGAAAGCCCAAAACATCACCATGAGGGTGGGGAATACAAATACCTATTGATTAAATAGGACATTTAACCCTTTGAATGCTAAAGAGATGTCCACCTAAACGTAAAGCAATGTATTGGAGACTCCTAGCATTCAAGGAGTTACAAACCCCATTTAAATCTATGAAAATGTGGGGAATTTATAAATGGCCCCTATGGTGCATTTGGCTTACTACAGAATTGTTCTAGTTTTTCGCCACATCTTAACCTTTTAATGACTAGAGCGATGTGCAACACATTGCATAACAATGCATTGCTCACCAGTCTAGTTCTCAAAGGGTTAACCCTTTGAATGCCAGAGGGGTACGCAATGCATTGCAAAGCAATGTATTGTGTACCCCTCTGGCACTCAAAGGGTTACGCTGGCTCTTGCATGCTGCTTGATTCCATTTGAAAAACTGCCAGCAACTGTCATGGTTGCCTCCATGGACACGACATTCAGGACAGATTGAAAATTGTATCTTTTGAACAGACATTTATGGGAAAAATTCAGCGGGGCCACTAGAGTGCTCTGGTCACCGTAAGGTTAGTGGGAGGTCATTATTAGGAGTTGTTGCGTACCCTTCTGGCACTCAAAGGGTTAAAAATGAAGGGATATTTTGGGCCTTACTCAGGAAGCTAAACAAGAGCAATTCCTGGACAAAGAACCTGCACTATAAAGGCAAACATAATGTCCATTCATTTGCACGGTCCTTTTAACTCCTTGAGGGTCTAGTTAACCCTCCGTGTTCCAGAGGGGTTTGTAATGCATTGCTAACTTTTACTAAAAATGTATGTGATTTTTTTTATTTATTTACATTTCTAATTATTACAAGCAATGGCAAGTTTATTAGCAAATTTTTCTATAAGTGAATCTTCTTTATAAGAAAAGAGAATTTTTCAGGACCAAAATTACTTTCTGTTATTAAAAAAACCCTTTGAATGCACTGCAAATGAAATGTGTTTGCACCCATCTGGAGCTCAAAGGGTTAAATAGACCCCCTGAATACAAGAGAGGTCTCCAGTACATTGTGCTGCAATGTGTTGGAGACATTTCTAGAATTCAATGCATTAAAAGCCCCATTTAAATCAATGGAAATGTGTATTGGTCCTATATTGTACAGTTTATCATCTAAAACATCACCTGATTTAAAATAGTTTATAATTCATTTCAGTGTTACCATTATATTTCTTATTTGTAAACTCAACATCTGACGTTGACATGTTAATCTCTACATACCTGACCTTCTACTCACATATGCCAGATTTTAAACCCATAATATTTTGTTGGCAATATCATCAAGTAGGGAGCAGCCATGGTTACTAGAGAGATTAGTGCAGGATTCTGCTGTGACAGGACAAAGGAAGGAAATCTGTTCATCTGGCCCATCTAAGGTTGTTTTTCCAACTACAGCAGTGTTTTAATAAATTTGTTCTTTGGTGGTATTTACATTCAGTCCCTTTCCTGCTGGATGAGTCAGTTCCCGTTTCCCAGTAAGTCTCTTGCCACTTCTCCAACCCCCACCCAAAAAAGAAAACAGAGTGTGAACCCCATCTCAGACTCTCATAATATACATACAACCTTGTTATTATAATAGGATCTGCTTGATCGTGCAATATTTTATTAAAGGGGCAGTAAACCCTATTTATGAAAACATGTATGTTGTGACGTTTTTCCTGTTGGATAAAACAATAGTTCCCCCAATGAATAGGAAAGGCTTTTTCATAACTTATCACAGAATTAACTATTTTTCTGATGCTTTAAGATGCTTTGCTACCAGATCGTACTGATGTTATTGCCATCTATGAAAAACATATGTCTGCAATACTCAACTCTTCACAGGCATTAATAGGTTAAAGTGCAACCTGACTGCAACAAAATGCTTAAATGGGAATGAACAATAAATGCATGTTTGTGCTGCTATAACTTTTAACAAAAGTATGTAGTATTTGAGTATATTATTGGTTACCGCTCCTACCATTCCTGTGATTTTGAAATGGTCTCTTGATTGTGGGTATATGACCAAGTTGGTCATTATCTGATTAGCCAACAGATTGTAAGGGGGTGGGGCATACTTTCTTTTAAAAAAGGAGGCTTTGTGAGGGGTTTTCTTTATGGTCTACTAGTTGAAGAGCCAGTTACACGGGCCACAGTGCCACTGACAGCTGGTCGCGGGGCAGTCATGCTCAGTAGAGACTGCCCGTGCCGGGCTGATACAGAGCTGGATGCTCTCTGTATCAGCCGCGGCGCAGGCAGTCTCTACTGAGCATGACTTTGTTGTTACACACGTTTTAGAGAATTATTATAAAGGATGGTTAAGAGTGGGTTGTTTCCACACAATACACACCTGACACCAGACCTGTAATCTCTCTGAAGCCTGTATAAGGTACATTGACCAATTGATGTTAAAAATAAAGCAAATATTTTAGTATTAAGTGCTTGATCATCTCTCTCTCTGTATGTGAGGTTTAACTTTATTGTTTATAGACATGGAAAGCATTTTAGACCTTTCTATCATTAAAAGGGTTAAAAGCCCCATTTAAATTAATGAGGGTTAGCAATTTCTTTCTTTCCCCTGTGATGAGGTTGGTTTGCCCCAGAATTAGTTATGTTTGCTTTTATAGATAAGGATAATTTTATTTTGTTGATTGTTTTATAAAATAGCCATGGCCCACTAACCTGAGATTTTCCAGGCATTTTCAAAAACATGGGAACAGTAAAAAAAAAAAAACAGGACAATTTCACAATCAATAATATTTTCTACCAAATTATATACCCTTATTCTTTTACTATTCCTTTATTATATTCTAGTTTTACATCTTTCTCAGGCTTCCCAATGTAAGCCCTTCTCCCTTGTGTATGTTGCTGTTTTATTCTGTGGGCTCCTCTGCACCCTGATGCCACATGTTAGCCTGCATCATACAGTAACATTAGTTACAAATGAGAGACTAGTTTTTGGATTGGACACTCAAAACTTGTCTTACTGAACTCTGAATTGCAGGGGTTATTATTGCACCATGCCTAGAACATCATCCTGTGCAGATGAACTGGTGCCCAGAGCCAAATTATAGCACTCTGAAGTCATATATTAAAATATAATAATGTGCAAAATTAGAATTAAATTATTTTTGGGTATATCAAGGTTTTTTTTGTGGCTATATGCAATGCCACACAGTATCAACACTTTTTTTTTTCCAAATAGTAAAAAGAAATCCCATATGGAACTTTTTTCCAAAGAATATGTTACATAGAACCTATTTTTCCCAGACGAAAAGCCCTTAGTTCAGCAATATACATACAGTGCTTCTCCAATTGTAGACATAAACTGTATTGTAACTAATGGTAGAGGAAGGTCACTGTGAGTCTCCTACTTAGTGCAGGCTTCCTATAGAAGAAAAAAGTTGAAACAAAATCACATAACATAATAAATCTGTTACTGTGTTAATTCATAAATCAGTAAGCTACTTTAGGAACTTGATGATTGGCCACATTTCCATTCACCATTCTACAATTTTGCATATAATTATACTGTTAACTTTCAGCTATGTTCATAACTGACACATAGCAAATCTTTCACATCAGATAATGCAATGTGGGGACAAAATGCCCTAGAACAATACCATTTCTTCTTTGAAAAGCTATGTATTAAAATAATATTGAATACAGGTGTTTTATCACTATATGTTGTTTACTATTTAACAAATAAGATAGCTAGAAAAGCAATCATGTGGTGTCCAGAAAAAACAAGCAGGTTTACTCTCCCCTAAAGATATCAATCACAGCACCTTCCTGTCTTGTGTACTCATCTGACCAAGGTAGGAGAACCTCTTCAGGCAAGTTTCCTCATCTTGCCAGCTTTCTACCACTCCTGCTCCCTCCATATCTCAACACTCCCACACTCCTCCTAACCCCATTTTCAATGGCTCCCTCCTTTCCACCACACTCCTGGTCCTGTTCAATTTCAGGCCCTCTTGTCTTAGTTAAATTCAAGCCCCCTCATGCCCCCTCCCCGTCCAGTGGAGGTTGTGGTTTATTATTGAAATATCACCCTTTATCGTGCAACTTTACATTTACCCTTTGAGTGCCAGTCTGGTCTGCAACTTTGCAACACGTTGCAGACCTCTCTGGCACTCAGAGAGGTAAGGCATAGATGGAGACTTATACACAGCTGTGGTTGTAGTTTATTATTGAAATGTCCCACTCTATTTGGCAACCTTTAAGTTTGCAACATCAGAATGTTTCTCAGAACATTCCCCTTTTGATTAAGGTGACATTTTTAATGCAATGTTTTGATGGTCACCAAATAAATGGTGACACTTCAATAGGTTACCAGAAAAGGGCAGCCAGTTGCCAGTATGCACAACAATGGGAAACATCTTCTGTTATTTGGGTGTTATAGTTTTATCTTTTCCTAATACCTCTAATAGGGCAATACAAGTTCAAAGAGACCCCCTTTGGGTTGATATTGTCCTTTGATTGTGATTAAAAGGCAGTGCATGTTTTATGAAAATACATATATTGTATTGTATTGAATGTTCCTGCTGAGTAAAACAAGAATAATTTTGTTTCTGGGAGATGCAGCTTTCTAGAGTTACTATAGTTTAACCTGTTATTTTTTTTATTAACATTGTCCTCTAGTGGCCACATTTCAGTTACGCATTATAGGAGAGGTGAGTTACTGACAATAGTTCTTCATAGCATGTTAAAGTAATGCGTGTCACTTCCTGTCAATTTAAACGGTCAGGAAGTAATGAACTTGTCACTCCCTACCTAACAGTTTGAATTGTTATACGTTTTGAATAAAACAACTGCCAGTACCCCTTTTACTCAGCAGGAAGAGCAAATGTCTACTACTTCTTTCATATTTTAGATTATATGTTGCTCTGTATTAATAAAGTGTATTTCATTTATGTACCTATGCTAGTATAGACTACATACCACAGATTTGCAGTCAGAAGGTTCTAATGTACTTGAACTCTGTGAACTGGTGACTGCTATTTAGCTTACTGATTATTCTCAACACATTATTAATCACTACCCTATAGAGTGATTCTATATTGTTAGAAAGGTGACAGGTGACCAGAAAGGCATGACTTACTTTGGGTTCAAGTTATTGGATCTCATTATAAAAAGCAATATATAATTCAAGAACATTCTTCTTTTAAGTACAATTCAAGGAACTATTTTCTTTAAATTAATGGCTATACATGTACTTGAGAAAGAAACATAGAAATATGGATTCTGATGACAGAAAACAACCATCTAGCCCATCATGAACACATAGTATTCCCATTTTGCTGAAAAATTATTCTTTCTTGAACTATATTACATCTCTTAATATTTTTAAAGAGATCTTCCAAGCTGTACATATTAAGTCCTTTGAGTGTATGTTGATTCCCTGTGCCACAAAGACCAGTCACCATTTTGATGACTCTTCTTTGAACTTCATACATTTTTTAATGTCCTTCTCAAGATGTGGTCTCCAGAACAGTACTCCAGGGGAAGTCTTACCTGTTCTCTTCCTGCTGCTAATGCCTCTTCCTATACAACCAAGAACCCAGTTTCCTTTTTCTACTGTACTGCATTTTTTGCTGTAAGTAAAAAATATGTGACATACCATGACCATCACCGGTCCTTAAAGGAATAGTATTGTCAAATTTAAAAAAAAATTAATATTGTTGCTATTGAAAAATGAAACTAAACGATCCCAGTCCCATCTCTCAAGCATTTATGGTTTCAGAGATATTCTCAGGTAAAGTTCCCCCCTCCCTCCCCTTCCCCTGACGTCAGTGCTGTAGCTGACAGCAGGGGAATCCGGTTCCGGGACCGGCGGAGGCTCTTCAACAGAGCCGAGATTGCAATATTGAAAAAGAAATACTTCACTGGAACGGTCTACAAAGTATGACTGCAAACCAAGTACATTTTGTAGACCATTCCAATGAAGCAGTTCTTTTCCATGATCTCGGCTCCATAAAGGTTTGAAAGATGGGACTGGGGTCATTTAGTTTAATTTTTCATTAGCTACAATAAATCATTTTTTTTTTTTATTTGACAGTACTATTCCTTTAAGGGAAAAAATGGTGATGGTCCTGGCACATTACATGGTCATTATGGAGTTAAGAAGTGGGGTAAACAAATACATCTCAAGACAACTATGACAAAATGTCCCTTGGTTTAGTTGAGCTTTTAACCCTTTGAATGCTAGATATGTCTCCAACATATTGATTTACTATGCATTAGAGACCTCTCTATTATGTAATGAGTTAAAAGCCCCATATAAATCAATGGGAATTTTTATTTCTCTCCTGTGGTGCAAATGGTTTGACCCAGAATTATTCCACTTTTATTTTGTAAATAAAGCCCATAATGTAAAAAGGCCTCTTATTATTATTGTACCAGTATAGGTCTGATACTTTTCTTATCACTTTCCTTGATACACTTTGACATTCACTTGTATCTATAGACCTGGGTGTTTGAGTTAAACACAAGAGTGTTCTGGAAGTAGGAGAAATCAACAGGCTACTACACTACTTATCACCAATACAGACCTTGGCTGTTTGGGGATTATGGGAGTTGTAGTCACCTACAGATGGAGGTACAACAATTTGTTAGTCCTATCCTAGAGTAAATTCCCAAAGGGATTCCTAGAATGAAAGATACAACCTTCTTAAATGGGAACCCCCTTTCCTTAGAAAGCACAATGCCCATTGATGGAGATAGAGGTAATCATGTCACCAGTAAGAGACACCCCAAGGACAAATGCCCATTGCTTTACTGTTACATCAACAAGCTATATCATGATCAAGAAAGAGTTATTTTTGGTAAAAAAAAAAAAAGAAACAAACAGGTGCAATAATTATAATAATACAATAAAACAATAATGTGTGCCGGAATTATGAATAAGGAACGCAGACCTGGGTAATCTGATACCATTGATCTGGTAACTTATACCATTCATGATGTGAACTATGATCTTATCTAACAAAGGTCCACACATGGTCCTCACAAATGTGATTCCACACTACAATAGATGCAGCTGCTGTGCCTGCTTATTTACCAGTATGAGCTCCTCTTTATGGAGCTTTTACTAGCAGCATGACGTGAAAATCAGGTTCAAATTATTCTTTCTTCCTGTGAATGCTATAGGAGTGGCACCCTCATCAATGTCTTAACACTGGCAGACTGTTTGCCCTAGCACACACACTATAGCAATCGTACAAATTCGCAGGACCAGGCACCTGATTTTTAAGCACAGAAGGTGAACTGTGCTGGCAGATTTGTACACTGAGCCACAAACCTAATCTTACCTGTACTTGGAGCAGAGAATTCAATGGAGCACCAAGTTCTGAGGGCGTACTCAAATACTGAGTTGTGGTTGTGTCCAACAAAATCCTAATGCTCCAGGTTTATGCAGAACAATTTATTTACTACTTTGCTGGCCCATTTACTGGCTATTATTTAAAGGGATAATAATGGTTAATTTTAAGTTGATTTAATATTGTAGACATTAAAAAAAGATTAACATCAATGTAAGTCGTATCTCTCAAACCTTTATGGTTTGAGAGATATAACTTGCTAAAGTTACCTTTTCCTGGCTGTTTTATTCATCTAGATGACAGCTGCAGATTCCAGTCATTTGACCAGACAGAGGCTCTTCAGCAGAGCTGAAATCACGCTATTTAGAAATAAATACTTAATTGGAACGGTCTACAAAGAGTGCTTGCAAGCCAGGCATACTTTGTACACCGTTCTAAATTAAGTATTTATCTTTAGATATTGTTATATCAGTGCTGCTGAAGAGCCACATCTGGTCAAGCGACAGCTTGACTGCTCGTCAAGCAGAAAGGGGAGGGACCAGAGAACTTTATTTTCCTATATCTCTCAAACCATAATGGTTTGAGCAATACGAATAAGTGCAAGTACTCTCTTTTATTTGTATATACCATATAGTTAATACTTTTTTTCTGACATTACTATCCCTTTAACTCCTTTGCAATATGCTGGAGACTTTTCTACCATGGGTTAACGCTTTCTTTCTGCTTATATTTTATAGGATAGGAGTTTATTACATACCAAGCAACAGTGGATTGGGTTGTGGGGGTGGGGTCTTAAGAGAAGAGAGAGTGTGGTGTGGTCATAGGTGCAGCCAAAGGCACCATGTGTGCTTTTACCTATGTGTGCCTCAGATGTAAATCTGGCCTTGCACACATGGCCCAAATTGTTTTAAAGTTAAAACAAGACGCCAAGGAAGAAGCAGGGACACTGTTGTTTTGTGTATGTTTATTTATTTGCTTTTTTCAAACTCGTCAGACCGGAGGGGTTTGTAACACATCTATCCACTAAGAGTTCTTTATCCACTTGTATGATAGAGATGCAATGCATTGTAGAGTCTCTTTGAATCCAAGGGTGTTGAAAGCTATATAGATCATGTTAATCACCGGAACCAGAGTGACTCTGCATTATGCTCAAAGATCAATCCAAATAATAGGAAGGAAATATATAGATAAGGAAGTTTTTATAAAGTAAGTGAACATTTAAAAGCAAATGCTTTAACATAGGAAGTACAGTAGTACAGTAATATAGAGGAAGTAATAGAATCAACTGTAAACTGTAAGTTTTGTTTTCTTTAAACAGAGATGTCAAAAGACAATGGGAGACAAATTGTTAGACTTAAAAATGATTTATTTTTGGCATTTATCATACAATGAGAAATGTTCTATACAGTTATTTATAAAACAAAATAAAATATAGTAATGTTACCGGAATTGTCTGTATTCTCTATGGAGTTTTTTGTTATATATCATGATCCAGAGGAAGAAAAAAAAAACTACTGAAGCAACTTCCAATTAAGTGGGTAAAAAAATACTTTCCTGACTCCGATAAGCAGCCAGATTTTTCCATTGATTACCATCATATCTGCTTTGAAACCTACTGTAATAATTCTCAGTATTGTTCTAGGCTAGAAATCTATCCATAACTTTTTTGAAAGCAGCTACAGTATCTGCCATTATAGCATCTGGGGCAAAAAAAATCCACAACTTTACTGCACTTACTTTAGAAAACCCATGCCTTTGTTTTAGTCAAAGATGCATTTTGCTAAAGGACTACATTCAAAGCTTTTGTAAATTATAGTCAATAATGGTGGAGTGTGTTCTCTAGTATGCACAAACACATTTGTATGCTCTAGTACATCCCTTATATTGTGACTGTATTTCTCTGGCAACATCTAAAATCAGAGTATAAGCTGCACAGATGGATTTGTATATACCCCTATAGAATCCTAAACAAAATTGTTATACCTGACAAACTTATAATGTTTAAACATTAACAATTTTAGATTATTAATTTCTTATAAATGTATTTTGTAATAATACAGGTTGTACAAGTTGTAAAAACACAAATTCCTATTATGATGACAAATTATTGAGAAGCAAGACGTTGCTCCTTAAAGTGTTAACCATAAAAAACAGAGCAATAAAAATTGGTTGAGCAGAAATAATTATCGGTCTTCGCAGCTACACTATAAAGTCACGTACAACATAAAGCTATATGATCATTACCCTGAATTAGGCAGTAGAATAAATGTTTCTAGTTCTAGACCTTTGTTCCCTTTAAGGGGATAGTAATGTTTCATAATAAAAGCAGCTCCAATTAATCTTCATAGTATTTGGGCCATGGAGAATGTTATTTCAATATTGTCAGAGTTGTAGTTCAAGAGTAATTGAATGATAAAGCATCCCCCTCCCGCCCCTTTTACTGATGTAACACTTCTCACCTCAGAGCAGCAGGGTGGTGTCCAAGTGGATTGCAGAGAGGGACATGCTTCAGTTAACATAAAGGAAAAACCTGAAAAACTGTGCTGTGAGTTGTCTGGTCTGTGGACCAGATTCCACATCTGAGGGGAGGTGGCTTGCATTAGGAAAAAAGGGGCGAGAGGGAGATACTTTATCATTCAATTACTCTTGAACTACAACTCTGACAAACTTTCTATGGCTCAAATACTATGAAGATTAATTGGAGCTGCTGTTTTTGTGAAACATTACTATCCCTTTAAGTCTTCTTGCACCAGGGTGAGGGAAATGGGGCGTACAATGGGCATTTTTGGGTGTTCCTTTCACCTTCATGCTTTTTAAGATTATGTACTAAATAGGGGGTAGAGGAAATTGTGTGATTTTACACCATTATCCTGTTCATGCTGCAGGGGTAAAGGGCTTGCTGCCACTAGCCTGTTAATAACTGCAGAGTATTGAAGCCAGTAAGCACTAGAGTATGTTGTAACTTATATCCTGAAGTGCAATCACTGCTGTTGGAGACTAATGCCAGTGAAGCTGCACTGGTGCATTAGTAACTGCACCCCATTGACACTATTAATACAAGTTGAGGAAAGCAGCTTAGTTAAAGAAGGACACCTAAAGAGTTATCATTTCCTCTGAATACTGTTGCAGTGAGCATTTAGGAGGAGTTAGAGAGATGCATTCTTTTCTCTACCAACACAGAATAATTTATATGATTTATTTATTTTTTTATTATCACATTGTTTGTTTTGTATCTATGCCTGCTTTTAAGTTAAATAATTACTATACATCAGGGCTCAAAATTTCCACTCGCCACTAGCCAATGGCGAGTGAAAATAATTCAGCCCTGGCGAGTTGAAATTCAGCCCTGGTGGGTATGTAATGTCTTGCAGTAGCGAGTAATTATTCAGGTCTAGCTAGTAGCAAAGGACTTCAAATTTTAAGCCCTGCTATACATTATATTTTTATATGTTTTATGCTTGCACCATGATTTCCTGATTAAGTTGTTTTTTTGCCAACTAATCATTCTGGACAAAGATAGGCTATATAAAACTCTAAAACTAAAGTGTAGTCTGAGAGAGATGTTGAAGGTAAATCCTTTATTGGGAAAACAAAACTGTATTTATTTCAAAAACAAGCAAAGCACGAACATAGGAATACATTATTTGTTAAAAGAAAGAAAGCTCACAGTGCTAAACTCATCATAAGATATCCTTATAATAAATATAAATTAAATATAAGTATACAGATGAAAGCTATAGATAACAGCAAGGAATGAGAGGGTTCTCCAGTCCCCCTGACATTAGGCCTAAACCCAAAAGTGAAAACACATACAAACAAACAGTCCTGCGCTCCTCTATATGCTGTAAATAATGTGTGCCCTGTAATGGGCATACATAATAATTCATAATAAATCTTAGTGAATTAAGTGAGAATTTAGTTCCACAAATTGGCCAATCCATGTGTAAGCTTACCACCACGCCAAGGTATCTCACTTTATGGTAAGTCCTACTCTAATCCATCTACAAATACTACCTAAAATATATATTTTAGGTAGAATTTGTCCTACTCTAATCCATCTACAAATACTGCCTAAAGTTATCTAAATTAAAATTCTCTGAAGAAAGATGTTATTTTGAAAAACATTAGAGGGGACTCTTTAAATAATAATTTGATGTTTTTATTATTGTTTGTGGGTCCCAATGTGGTGCAATTAAAAACAACAGACATACAGTAAAATAAAAAAGTGTAGATGAAGGACTTACCTGGTACAGGGCCCATGTAGGCCTGCATTAATAAAGTGATTACATAGAGAACTATGTTCCATTTATGTCCTTCCTCACAAGTCATGTGAGGAATGGTTGATACCAAATGGATAGGAGGCACACACAAAGGAACAGGCCAAAAAGCCTAGTTCTTAAAGGCGAAGTGGAAAAGAAAATGAATGGTGAAATAAAGTAAAATAATAATATGTTTTTATTTAGTGATTGAATTAGATAAAATGAGAAGCTGCTAAAGAGAGCAAAAAGGAAATGTGTGCAACAGAAACAGAAAAAAGGAAGAAAGCTCATAGCGCTAAACTATAAAATAAAATATAAATTTTAGGTAGTATTTGTAGATGGATTAGAGTAGGACTTACCATAAAGTGAGATACCTTGTCGTGGTGGTACGCTTACACATGGATTGGCCTATTTGTGGAACTAAATTCTCACATTATTTGTTAAAGTGATAAAAAGGTTACTAAAATTAAATTATAATGTGTAATTAATTATAACTTAACCCCCTGGATGCTAGAGACATTGCCAACACATCCAGGCATGAAAGGATTTAAAAATTAGGGATGGGTGAAACTATTCGACTCAAAAACAAAAAAGCATTTCCAGAGGAATCCCTGTGGAAAGTGCAATTTTTCTACTTTTCTTTCCACTGTTTTCATACACACACTCACTCACACGGAGAATTTTCCCCATGTATTCTTGCTGTGTTAAAGTATAAGATGAGGTTTCAGTTTACTGCATGTTGCCAGTCTGTGTTTGGGATAGTGAGAGAAAGCAGCAGAATTTTTGATGCATACTAATGTGGGCTAACAGTCAAAGAGAGGAAACCTGAATTGCTTGAAAGGAGAATTAGTGATAGGTGACAGGCAGGTGACATGATCCTAACTGAGCCTATGAATCTACTGAGACTGAGTGAAAATGCCACAGTCAAGCTCACAGTTTGCAAACTGACCATCATGGACATAGTTCCTTTATGTATAAACGCTCACTTCCACACGAAAGGCAAGTAAAGAATAATATCACCTGTTCAATTTTAAGAAAATATGAGAGTCTCTAGAAAGCTATTCCTTCTTTTTTTCTTCTTCTTTTCTTTTACCCTCGGTGCTGCCTCCCAACGTAAGTGTAACAGTTTGTACGACACTCAGACACAGTAGGTTAGAATAAAACACAGTTTTATTAAAAAAGACACAATAGAATGCCCACCGCGGGCTATAGAATATCACAGGAAAATATCATTCATGTACATATGCCTTCTCAGGCCCAGTATACAAAGGTAGAGAGTAAATACTGTCACAGGACAGGCATATCCAGGCTATTTCAGTACAACATGGGTTAAAGTTCATAGAAAGTAATCATTCTCTGATGTGGTGTGTTAGACAATGCCCAGTATGATGGTAAATGTAGCAAGAGACTGTGGTGCAAGGTGGAGGCTCCTAGTTAGTAAAGCAGGACTGAGACTCTACCCTGAGCTGAGTAGAAACGGAGACCACAATACTCTGCTAGAGCTAGCACTACCGTGAGCCACGAGCACCCGACCGGTGCGATAACGGAGTCACTGTACACTGCAAGAGCTGAAGGACTAGAGCCAATAGCACTGGACCGGTGCGGTAACGGAAATACTGTACACTGTAAGAGCTGATGGACTTAGAGCCAATAGCACCCGACCGTTGCGGTAACGGACACAACAGTACTCTGTAAGGGTTAATGGATGGCTCAGTGGCAACGGAGGCAACAGAAGTAAGGATGTCGCCCAAGAGACACGAAGAACAGGATCAGGATCACTGGCCAAATCACAGAGCAGGAACGTCAGACAAGCCGGGTCAGGTCACGGAGCAGGAACGTCAGCCAGGCCAGGTCGAATCAAGGAGCAGGAACGTCAGACAAGCCAGGTCAGGTCACGAAGCAGGAACGTCAGCCAGGCCAGGTCAAATCAAGGAGCAGGAACGTCAGAAAAGCCGGGTCAGGTCACGGAGCAGGAACATCAGCCAGGCCGTGTCGAATCACGGAGCAGGAACCAGCAAGAGTAGTCAAACGGGCAAAGTCGGTACACAGGAACGCAGGATCACAGCAACACAGTAGCACTGGTACAGGAACACCACGAAAGGGCACCTGACAGGTGCCAGAGGCCTGGTATAAGAAGGCCATACTGGGTGGGCCAAACTAAGCTCATCCAATGGGAGCGCACCACACAGAGAGTGACAGACCAGAGCACAGGCACCATGATAGTAAGTCACTGGTAATTGACTCCCAACACATGCAAAAAGGAAAACAAAAAGAAGCACACACGATCTAATTGAAGACTGTAATGCCAATTAGATACCTCCACCAGATAATCACCTGTGAGTAAGCTAAATTGGTTACTCACATTTGCATGAGGCAAACACCAGCCTCATAGTATGTAAGCCTCCAGTGGATCACCCCCAGTGCGGGTATCTGTACTGCTCCCTCCTTTTGCATCCACTGTTCCTCCTGCTAGGGTTCTAGTTTATCTCCTCACCCAGAGTAGATGGAAAGAGATCTCCAGATGTCAAACGTTACACTCCAACCAGCTCCAATCTGTAACTCTATATCTAATGAGTGACTAGATACCCTAGACTTATGGGGTACTTGACTCCAAAATATTGGGGGGGGGGGGACACAAATACCAATATATTAATAGATGACTATATATATATATATATATATATATATATATATATATATATATATTTGGACCACACTCCCGAATTATATTCCTATAGAAAAGTATTTATTCCAACATATTGGCATTAAAAATCTTTTTAAAAAAAGTATATAAACAATAATATACATAGATAACATCCACTAACAGCGCTGAAAATAATTAAAACTTAATACAAAAAATCATACGTAAAATATATATATGAAAAATAAAAAACGCTATTCTGATATCCTCACCCTTGCTGCTTTGATATCTTATGAAATACAAACATGTGAGTAATTAAACATAGCGATATATTATGTAATAAAAACCTTATAGAAGACTCAGAGATTAAGTTTAATATAAATGTTACTATCCATTTAAGCCTTCACTGCTACTGGATTGGAGGATCAGGACAGCTAACCTTGTGGGGAGAGTGTTAAGCCTATCCCTCCTGAGCACTCTCTGCTGTGTCTTGGCTTGTATCTTTTTTTTGGCCTCCTGTTTCTGTGTCTGCTCCTGGCTGAGCTTGGCTTGTTCCAGTCTATGGCTTTCTAGCTACTGGGCTTTCAACCTCTGGGTCTTCAGCTGTTGTGCAAATGTAAAGCATGGTGGAGGATTGCTTTCAGTTAGTTGGAGGGGAAAACTGTAATAGAGACCTCACACCCCCACCCACACCAGTTCCACCACAATCCATTCTAGTCATGTTGATAAAACAAGTTGCACAATCCTTTTTCTATGTACTGTCTTTGCCCTTTAAAAAAAGTAAAACATGCACAGGAATATTCAGAAGTACATCTGTGGAATGGCAAACTTGCCAAAAAGTTTTGGCAGTTGACATGCTGCCCTATTATTTTGTTGAAAACAGAGGCTTTAAAGAACTGATATGCCAGTGTTGCAACCCACTGGCACATTTCATGAAACAGTTATTTTTCAAGTATGGCTGTGCCAGAGGTGTACAATTAACTGAAGGCAACAATATGGCTAAAACTTTATGTATTTTGTATGTGTGATAATTTACATGGGAAAAAAATGACAAATTTTGCTTTTTACATAAAAATTACAGTGAAAAAGGGGACTTTTATTTAATAAATAAATAGAAGGGATGATGTTGACAGGGAAAGTAAAACTAAGACATCTTCTCAACAACAGTTTCAATCAGTAAATATTTTGAAATTTTGATCAAACTTTTACATGTGTATAAGTAATGAATCCACCAGAATTCAGTTTCCATTCACACGTGCATGAATTAGGTTGTATAAATTCCTATTTTCTGTGCCATAAATCTGTAAGTCATATTTTTTAGAGAAATTATCATGTTTTACTAAGCTTGGGGCTACAGTGTTCATTTCCCAAAAATGCCCCAGACAGCAATTAAGGTGGTAAAAAAAAAAAAAACACTTATACACACCACTCCTGGGCTGGCCACTATCAAAAGTTTATTACTCTGGGGGGGAATGCACACTCAGTCCCATAGACTTCTACCTTCAAGCTTTCAAGTCCATCAGTCATAGTCTATGAGGACTGCTGGTTCTCATCCCATGTGACTTTGAACTGCAAGACTTGAAAGTCTCAGGGTTCAGAATGAATCATGGCATCAGAGCACGAACATCTAGTGTCTCTTTTCAGGGCTTTGTTCAGCACTACCATTTATCCATCTGGCCTCATAATGAAATACCTTCTTAATCAGAAGGTCTGGAAGTCTCACAGTTCATCGTGTATCACAGAACCATAGAGAAAGAGCATTGAAGTTCCCTTTTCAGACCATGGCTCAACTCCCCTGTTAATCTGGGCTATGAGTTTGTCATCATTATTTTGTTTTTATTAAACGTGTATCACCGTATGTTAAAAACGTAATATAGTCGCTCTTTGATCAGTTGCCTTCTTTGACAAATTGCCACTCTATTGCTCTTTATCTTGGGAGTCAACATATCGAATAATTGATTGTACAGGATATATTTATATTGAGTGCAATCGGAAAGGTTTATAAAAATCTTATATGTGCGACACTGATGGTAGGCCATTTTTAGGAGATTTGAGAGGGTTCGGGACAATAATTTTACTTCCCTATTAAGGGGAAGTGGTACACTTATAACTCAGAGATACACTTGTATTAGTCAGTGGCATGCGTATCTTACATAAAATAAACTGTAGACAGTCTGTTGGCTGCATTTGTATCATTGCGTTATTCACTACATATACTGTTATTTTTCTTGGTTTCTTTTGGGAAATTGATTGTCGGATATATCACAGATTTCTATGCTTTTTTGGTCCGGTCCCCTTGATCATGGAAAAAATGTTAATAAAAAAAAAAAAGATAAATGGATAGACAGACAGACAGATAGGTAGGTAGATAGATAGATAGATAGATAGATAGATAGATAGATAGATAGATAGATAGATAGATAGATACAGAACTTTATCTTAGGTAACAAAGAACATGATTTGAACCCAGTGATCTTATAGGATACGATGAACATAGATCTAAGACAAGCATCTAATAGTATTCACAGCTTCTTAAAGCAAAACGTAAGTTTAATCATTCACTTCTGGAAGCTAGTCAGACACAGCAAGAGCTCAGTAAAAGGTATAAACAACCCCTATTAGATAGAGACAAAGAACATGGTATATAAACTAAGAAAAGGTAATTATGGCTTAACCACTTAAAGACCAGAGAACTTTTGCAATGTTTTCTACACCCCTCTGGTCCTTAAAGTGTTAAAGAGAAGGGTAATATATTTCTTAAAAAAGAAGTAAAAAAGTAAAATGATGCTTGAATTATCATGGAAATAAAACAGGTAAAATAAAGACCATTTAACTAAAATTATAATAAATGTGTTACAATTCTAAATATGAAGGCTACTGACACCAAGACTGCCTGGAAAAATTCAGAATTTTTGTACCATAGTCCTTCTAATAGGGAGGCAGTTATAGTTTTACAGCATATCGCCGATTTCCATGTTTAGAACCTATAGATCTACAGTAGCTGAATGCCAGTATTACATTAGAGCTATTGCTAGGGATGAGTCAACCTTAATCCTTTGAGTGCCAGAGAGGTACGGAACTCATTGCAAAGCAATGAGTTCCATACCCCTCTGGCACTTGGAGGGTTAAACAAATCAACTGCAGCATAGGGGACAAATAAGCATTCCTAAAATTCCCATTTTTTTCAACTGGGCTTTTTAACCCTCTGAATACTAGAGAGGTCTAGCAACGTAGCACACAATAAGTTAAAAACATAATTTTTTTCCTGTCAGGGCCAGTTGGCCCTGTCCTACTTAGTACATGAGCCTCTGTATGATTGTGTGCCAGGATTAGGGTGCATGGTTTCTGGTCAATAAACGGCCATTTTGTTAGAACCTCTATGTCAGAAATGACAATTTAGGCATTGGTATACATGAGGGAACATTTAGTTTACTCTTGTTATTAACAAAACAAATGAATCACAAATATGTTCCCAGCTCTCAGTAACGCGAATCCAAAGATAAATGTTTTCTTTGTCTGTGACTGTTATTTTCCATTGCCAATCTTGCTTATCAAAAGCATCAAGCTGCTCCATTCTATAAACTCTTTTGTATCTTCTTTTTTATTTAGACATAACATTAAATGTTTACCATAAACAAAACATTAACTGGAACAATTAAATGGAATATTAACACAATGTCTAATTGTATGAAAATGCTGCAGGAACTTAGCTGTATGAATCACTAGATTGTAAATAGAAATGATATAGTCATGATTGCCAATTTCTGAGCTTGACATCCTATGAACAATCCCAGGAAAATCCTGGCAGGAGTGGCGATGCCTGTGCAATACCATCAGCATTCACATGTTCATTCAACTGGATAGTCCTGTAATCTAATGTATTCAGGGCCAAATTCACATCTTAAGCACCCCTAGGCAAAGACACCTGAAGCACACTCAGCCCCACCCTTGGACACACTCTCACATCTCTCTGGCTTCTATCATAGCCCACCTACTTTTGTTTGGCACAGAAAAAGTCATTGCAATTACAAAAAATGTCAGATTTGATGGTTGGTGATAAAAACAGGACCATATTTTCAGAAATAAATCCATCCTCTATTGTGTGATTGTTCTTGTGATGAGGCTTGTAGCCTGTGTTTCACCAGATGTATGTGTCCATTGCCTAATCTGGAGGTATATAAAGCACATGATGCATTACATTGGGAGGTCACTGTCTATGGGTATGTGCTTTTGACTGGTTAATGTCTATGCCGTTCAGAGAAAATCAGCACTTTTTGTGGGAAATTATTCACCATGCAGAAAGTGCTATTTTCCACTGATTTCAGTTTGAGGCGAAAATTTTCGCCCATCCCTAGTTTTACATATTCACCTGATGTAGGGTGACCACATTTCCATTCTGCCATTCAGCGGCATTGCAGAGACTAAAGCAGCAGATTATTTGCCCTCGACTCTAGTGCAGATATGTAGGAGGGGTCACTATACATCACTGGACAACAGCACACAGTCTACTCTCTTTCTACAGCACAACACAGAGCTTTAAACACTAGAGGAAGAACTGCCCATTTGACTCCTGTGACAGAAAGCAATGCCTGTTGTAGGCTGCAAGAAAAAGCACATCACAACCAAAGCCTATAGTAGCATTACACTACACAACAAAATTGCACTGCACCTTCTGTATGATGTCAGGATCAATTCTCAGTTCTCTCTATAGTGCTCAGAGCTCTAGAGGCCAGCCCAGCACAGGCATCACTTTTTGTAACAGTAAGCAATGGCAGTTGTTCTTCTAGTGTTTTACACTCTGTGCTCTGTAGTCTACATTCTGGGACTTTGTATTGTTCCAGAAGGAGGCTGCCCGGGAGATGGGACTGTTTCGGGGCAATCAGGGACAAGTAGTCACCCTAACCTGATGTGAAGCACTGCACCTGTTTGCTTGGGGATTAAGTGCTGAAACATTTATATGCCATCTCTTCTCAAGAACATAGGCCCACATTTATAAAAGCAAAATGGAGATATTCTGGAGTAAACCAACAGCACCATAGGGAACAACTAAAAATTCCTATTCAATTTGGGTTTTTAACCCCTTGAATGCTACAGAGGTCTCTTTGGAGACCTCTCTAGCATTCAAGGGGTTAAAAAGCTCTATTCTTCAGTATCCACTTGATGACCCGGCCTAACCCTGCTTACTTGTCTGCCGGTAGTCAGAAGTAAACCTCCAGTGATTCTCAGCCTGCAGAGGAGGCAACTCTGGAGGCTGGCAGACAAGTAAGCAGGGTCAAGCTGGGTCGTCAAGTGGATACTGAAGAGAGGTAGTGAGCTGGAGGACAAACTGTGGGTCACAATTTATCAAGGTCAGAATCAGGCTATTAAAGGGTTAATTCAGGCTGTAGGCATGTGACTGTGAAACATTAATACTGACAATCACTGGGGCTGATGCATTACAATCAGAGCAATTCTGTGGCAAGCCACCTCACCATAAAGGATAAATAAACACTTATACATGGGTTAAAGGTGTGCGACCGTTCACTAGGCAACATGAGAATCTCGCGCTGTCATGCAGTGTGAGATTCTCATGTTGCCATTTTTATCATGGGGACATGGTTACTGTTTTATATGGTCGCACACTCTTCTGCGTGAGACCTTTCAAAAGGATACCGGGTCCCTCTATGTGCCCTAAAATGAATAATGGGGACATACAGAGTACATAAAGGGTAAGAGCAGAATTAAGTGTTTGAGTTCTGGTCAGGTTAGGGATAAAAACAACTTATAAGTGCCTTGGAAGCATGAAGGTTGGCAGTGACCTCTAGTTTGTCAATGCCTCATTGAGGAGAAGAGATTTTAAAGGTGACTAGAAGAGGGTGAGAGAAGTGCACTATCACAGGCTTGAAGGTAAAGCATTGCAGAGGTAAGGAGCAATAAGAGAAATGGTTTTGATTTGAGACAGAAAGCTGAAGACACAAAAGGAGCTGTCAGGAGAATGACCTTGGCTGATAGTAAGGGGTGAGACAGAGTATAGCTGGGGATCAGAGTGGAGCTGAAGGAGGGTGTAGATGAGAGGAGAACCTTGAATGGTTGCCACTTCTGTTTCTCTCATGCCACAGCATTTCTTGAGTGGAACTCCAAGGTCAGAAGGAATAAAGGACCCCCCCATGGAGGTAGGGTAAAACCTGGGGTTGACCAACCCAAGCAGGTTAGGACCGCTACCAATAACCCACAGAAATTCCTGGCTACTCAAGACAGTGGGCTAGGACAGCCTATTGGTGGACCAGTGGACTAGGACTGCCAAAGGTCTGGAAGATGGCTTGTCTGACCCACAGGACAACTGAAAAAGCTACCATCCACAAGCCAGGCTCCCTTCAATAAGGGGACTGAGACTGCAAACAGGACCTTACAGCACAATCTGTCACCACAGAGAAGCCAACAAAACAGGCTTACCCAATGGCCAAAGCAAGGACTGTACAGTTCAATGTACTCCTAGGCCTACAATACTACCACCAGCAGTAGTTTGCAGGTCAAGGCTATCGGCCAACAATCCTGAAAGGGGAAATGCTCCAAAGGACCAATGCAACGGAAAACTGGAAGTGGGACCCAATATGCACCGTGTAAGCTGTCTGCCCAGGGAGAGGCCACCCGAGGGCACATGGAGTGCTTGCGAGCGGAGGATGAATGGGATTGGTAGGCCTTACCGGAGAGTCCTGAAACACAAGAGCAACACAAGCTGTAGTCAGACAGAGCCAAAAGTCACCGGGTGAGTCAGGAAATATCAGAGGGTACAACAAACGGGTGGTCAGTATGTAAGCCAAAAGGTAACTGGGGGCTGACTGGAACAAATAACGAGAGGCAAAAACAGAGTAGGGAACAGGCCTGATATCAAACCGGGAAAGGTAACAGGAATACAGATACAAACATACTCACTAGTATGTAATCAAGTAATGAGTATTGTACAGCGCTGCAGAATTAGTTGGCACTATATAAATAAAGACTAAGAAGAATAAGAATAATAATGAGGAGCTGTGCCACCTGAGTAAATAAACCCTAGTGCTCCAATCGGAAGGAGGAGATAGAGGTAAGTACAAAAAGAGCAAAAAGCCACTTCAAATGACAGATTGCCTTGGTTGGTTTTTCCCCTTAGGCTAGTGTGCAAAAATGTATACAGAATTCAGAGCTATAGGAAGATAGATAGATAGATAGATAGATAGATAGATAGATAGATAGATAGATAGATAGATTTGTTTTATATTTCTGTCTAGAGAGATAGATAGATCTAGATAGATAGATAGATTTGTTTTATATTTCTGTCTGTCTGTCTCTATCTATCTATCTATCTATCTATCTATCTATCTATCTATCTATCTATCTATCTGCCACTTCAAAGAATAGATAAGATAATGTTTGAAAACTGTAGAATGTTCTTTACCATTCAGGACCAAGTACTAGCCTGAGAAAAATGGTACCCTGCTTGTGCAGGATGACATACCATTGGGGGTACCAGTAGCACTAAACTATACCTTACCTGCATGTACTGAAGTGTTCTAGTCTAATACACTACAATTTAACTTACTAAGCTACTGTATTATTATTATTATTATTATTATTATTATTCCTTCACAGTCCTCCTCTGCGCAACTGCAGTCTTCTCATGGCACAAGGAAGTCTACTCCTTTCCTTTTTTCCCAACATTCACATGCCCATATCTTCATGAGAACATCATTGGTATGTTTGTCTTCCACTTGTTTTCTTGAATTGAAGCATACCAACAGTTCTGGTCAGAAGACTGAGTAGTGGAGGTATGCTCTGATAGCTTACAGAGTCTGATACTTTGTACACTGTATTAGAGTTGAAATGTGTTTTCTTTTTTAACTAAGGTTGGTTCAGCATGTGCTCCCCTATTTTTTCAGCAAACTGAAAAAATGCAATGAGTATTAGGCGCATTGCAGAGAGGGTGGAGAAGTCCAACATGACAGATTAAGGGAAGAAGAAGCAGAAAAGGTCATCAAAGGTTCAACAATATAAGATAATTTCTACAAAAAGATGATTGCTTGAAAAAAGTGTGAAAAAATATAGATGGTTTTATTAGTTTTGTATGATTAGATGAAGTTCATACTAGATTATAAGTCATATTTAAGAATTTTTTTTTAGATTTTTCCCTTTACCCTGATTATAGTACTTTATCAGGTAACATGTTTCTGCTTTCCTCCAATAAATCTCTGTGCTGTGCAGAACTCAGTAAAACAGAGGTGATAGGAAGAAAATAGCTGTTGTCTGATAAAATACATGGGCATGACTAATGTGTGGCTATCAGGCAAGAAGAATGAAACAGATAGAACTGAGAGACATGGAATAGAATGTTTTGAGTCACCATACATAAACCGCTATACACGGCAAGAGGAACACAGCAAATGCATCAACACTTAAAATGGAAATACAAGCTAGAAATAGGTGGCTCTTAATTCATATAGCAGTAATTTCCCACATATCTACATTTATCTACATATAATGATCTCTATTGCAGGTAGTGTAGGCTGTTTCAACAAGTCAAAGTGGCAGCTGCCATAGGCCTACTCCTAGAAGGTCCCCCAGCCAAGGGTAGTTCACTAAGTTCCTGCCCATGGCCTACTCCAGGAATGGTGAGATGAAATGCCATATTTTGAATTACTGCATTTTTCTAACTAAAATATTTACTTCTTTGTGGAAATGTTTTTCTGAAAATCTACTATGTTTTATAGCCCAGAACAATCAATTGCTTTTATTTATAACTCACCTCTAAATTGTTGAAAATGAAATGCTGAAAATTCAAGACGATATTTTAAAATATGGGGGAGATTCACTAAGCGGTGATAAAGTGGAAATGACTTCTCCAGTTTATCACTTCTCCAGTTCCTGTGTTATTCTATACACTCTATGCACTAAGATCTCCAAAGTTGAAGAAATCTTAGTGCATAGGCTCCATAGAATAATATTAGAATTGGAGAATTGATGAACTGGAGAAGTCATCTCCACTTCATCACCTCTTTATCACCTCTTAGTGAATGTCCCCCTTAATGTTTCTAATAATTCCGCACTCCTTTTATATCCATTTCACTTTCTTCCTCATTATCCCTCACTTCTCTTATTCTCTTTGTTTTTGTTTATTACAAATATGTATTTGTATCTAATCAATCCATATGTGACCCCTCTATTTATAACCCATTATAGCTAAAAACTTTTTTTAAGTTTGTTTTAAAGGATAATAAAGTGATTTTTGAAAACACATATACTACATTGATTTCCTGATGAGTAAAGAAATGGTACTTTCAATAATGAAAGATGCATATTTTCAGAGTTATTACAGTTTAAACTTGTTTTTCTATATTAACAGTGCCCCCTAGTGGTCAGTCTTTAAATAGTTATTCTAGTGCATTTAATCAGAGATGTAAGTCCCCAACAAACAGTTCTCCATTTAGTGTGATAGAAACTGTTGAGTCATGCTGTCAGCTTGAACTTTCAGGAAGTGATTACTCTGTACTTCACTTCCTGACAATTTGAAGTGTTATATTGTTTGAGTAAAGCAACTGACAGAAGAAGAGGCCTGATATAATTTTTATTAAAAGGGAAACTTCATTAGGAAAGTAATATTGCATTGATCTTTACTACAATATCAGTAATCAACCTAGCCAGGTTATTTTCTTAGTTGTGATTAGTGATGAGCGAGCACCCCAATGCTCGGGTGTTCGGGTGCTCTGACCGAGCGCCCCCGGAGGCTCGAGTGCTCGGTCGAGCACCCGAGCCCCATTGAAGTCAATGGGAGGACTCGAGCATTACACCAGGCACCCCCTGCTCTGATGAGGGGAGGGTGCCTGGTACATAGGAAAAGGGCAGAAAAGGATGGAAACACCACAGAAATGGTTCAGGGACAGCATAGGGAGGATGTCTGGATGCATCTTGGACTCCAACATCGCTGCTGGGAACGATCTTTCGCCCGTAGTACGCCATTTTTACAGACTGACCGTAAAACACACAAAAAGGCAGATAAAAACGACTTTAGGCGAAAAATTGTTACCAAACAGTATTTGCTGTATATTTACTTGTATATCATCTGCAAATTCTCCCAAAAATTTCCTCGATTTTCTGAAGTGAGGCCATGATTAAGAGGGAAACGTGCGCAGAGGCAAATTCTCCCAAAAATTTCCTTGATTTTATTGAACTGAGGCCATGATTAAGAGGGAAACGTGCGCAAAGGCAAATTCTCCCAAAAATTTCCTCGATTTTTCTGAACTGGGGCCATGATTAAGAGGGAAACGTGCGCAAAGGCAAATTCTCCCAAAAATTTCCTCGATTTTTCTGAACTGGGGCCATGATTAAGAGGGAAACGTGCGCTGAGCCGACCATCTAAAACATTATGGGTGAGGGTCTGCTGCGGAGCTGACCATCCTAAACATTATATGCGAAGGCCCGCTAGTGAGCTGACGCTATAAAACATTATATGAGAGGGCCCGCTAGAGAGCTGACCCAATAAAACATTATATGAGAAGGCCCGCTGGTGAGCTGACCTATATAAAAATTGTCAAACAGGGCCCGCTGGTGAGCTGGCCCTATATAAAAATTATATCACAGGGCATATGGAAGAGGAGGAGGAGGATGAGAAGATTAAGAGTCAACCATATACCCGTTTTTTGGGTGGAAGGGGTGAATGGGAATACAGAGTATTCCCATCATTGTAAATAACATATATAAAGTGAGTTTATGTTCCCCCGGGGCTTTCCTCCAGTGGAGTGGAGAAGTCAGGGGAAATCCAGGCCTTGTTCATTTTTATAAGTGTCAACCTATCAGCATTGTCGGTGGAAAGGCGGATACGCTTATCTGTTATGATGCCACCAGCAGCACTAAATACCCGCTCAGACAGAACGCTGGCGGCAGGGCAGGCCAGCACCTCCAAGGCGTAGAGTGCCAGTTCATACCACGTGTCCAGCTTGGACACCCAGTAGTTGTAAGGCACAGAGGGATCATTGAGGACGCTGACACGGTCTGCTACGTACTCCTTCACCATCTTCCAAAACTTTTCCCTCCTTGTGACACTAGGCTGCGCATCAGGGTGAGGGTGCTGGCGGGGTGTCATGAAGGTGTCCCACGCCTTGGAGAGTGTTGCCCTGCCTTTGTCGGAACTGCTGTGTGCTCCCCTTTTCTCCCCTTCTCGGTTGGCCAAGGTAGCACGTACTCTGCCGCCAGCGTTGTCAGATGGAAAATTTTGGAGCAATTTTTCAACAAGAACCTTCTGGTATTGCACCATTTTGCTTGTCCTCTCCACCGGAGGAATGAGAGATGAGAAATTCTCTTTGTAGCGGGGGTCCAGAAGGGTGAACACCCAGTAATCCGTGTTGTTTAAAATGCGTATAACGCGTGGGTCACGGGAAAGGCAGCCTAACATAAAGTCAGCCATGTGTGCCAGAGTACCAACAGTCAAGATTTCGCTGTCCTCACCAGGAGGATGACTCTCAATCTCCTCATCCTCTTCCTCCTCTTCTGCCCACCCACGCTGAAGAGATGGAACTAAAGTTCCATGGCTACCCTCTGTAGCGGAGGCAACCGTGTCTTCCTCCTCCTCCTCCTCCGCCTCCTCCAATTGTCGCTGAGAAGGCGAAGTGAGGGTGCTCTGGCTATCACCTTGTGTAAGCTCTTCCTCCAGCATTTCCACCTCTTCCACATGCAAAGCGTCGGTTTTAATTGTGAGCAGAGAGCGTTTCAGTAGACACAGAAGTGGGATGGTTACACTGATAATAGCGTTATCGCCGCTCACCATCTGTGTCGATTCCTCAAAATTGCGTAAAACCTCACAGAGGTCTGACATCCATTCCCACTCCTCACTTCTGATTACAGGAAGTTGAACGGAGAGGCGACGACCGTGTAACAGCTGGTACTCCACTACTGCCCTCTGCTGCTCACAAAGCCGGGCCAACATGTGGAAGGTGGAGTTCCAGCGCGTGCTCACGTCACACAGCAGCCGGTGAGCTGGCAATTGTAAGCGCTGCTGCAGCTTCAACAGGCCGGCCGAAGCTGTAGATGACTTACGGAAATGTGCACACACGCGGCGCACCTTGGTCAAGAGATCATGCACATTGGGGTAGGTTTTTAGAAATCGCTGAACCACTAAATTAAATACATGCGCTAGGCATGGTACGTGTGTGAGCTTGCCGAGCTCCAAAGCCGCCACCAAGTTACGCCCATTATCACACACAACCATGCCTGGTTGCAGGTTGAGTGGCGAGAGCCACTGCTCGGTCTGGTGACTAATCCCCTGCAACAGCTCTGAGGCCGTGTGCTGTTTGTCCCCAAGGCAGATCAGCTTCAGCACGGCCTGTTGACGCTTCCCCACTGCAGTGCTACACTGCTTCCAGCTACTGGCTGATGGGGGAGTGGCGCTGCGTGTAGAGAATTCGGAGGTGGAAACGGAGGAGGAGGAGCCAATAACGTAGGTGCTGGCGGAAACCCTGATGGAGGTAGGGCCCGCAATCCTCGGCGTGGGTAGCACCCGTGCCATCCCAGGGTCCGAGTCGCTCCCAGCCTCCACGACATTCACCCAGTGTGCCGTCAGGGAAATGTAGCGTCCCTGGCCACAAGCACTTGTCCATGTGTCAGTCGTTAAGTGGACCTTCCCAGTAACTGCGTTGGTCAGGGCACGGGTGATGTTACGGGACACATGGTGGTGTAATGCGGGGATGGCACACCGGGAAAAGTAGTGGCGGCTGGGGACCGCGTACCGAGGGACAGCTGCTGCCATCAGGCTGCGGAAGGACTCAGTGTCCACAAGCCTAAATGGCAGCATTTCGATGGCCAGTAATTTGGAAAGTTGTGAGGTTAGTGCTATGGCCTGTGGGTGGGTGGCTGGGTATTTTCGCTTGCGCTCAAATGCCTGGGGTAACAACATTTGGACGCTGTGCTGGGACAGGGAAGTGGATGTGGTCGCTGATGGTGCTTCAGATGGTACAGGTGCAGGGCGGGAGGTATGCGGGCCTGCGCCTTCGACAGGCGATTGGCCGGCACCGAAAACAGGGGAAGAGGAGGCAGTGGTGTGGCCTGCAGACACAGATGGGCGATCCAGGCGTTCCTCCCTTTTACTACGGTGCTTGGATGCCATGTGTCGGATCATGCTGGTGGTGGTGAGGTTTCTAGTGTTCATGCCTCGGCTCATTCTGGTGTGGCACAGGTTGCAAACTACAATTCTTTTGTCGTCCGCACTTTCCTTAAAAAAACGCCATACCGCGGAACACCTACCCTTTGGCAAGGGAGATTTACGCAAGGGGGTGCTCCGTGGAACATTTGCGGGCCGGTTTGGTGCGGTCCGCCTTCTTTCTGTAGCCACACCACTGCCTCTTCCAGCCTGTTGCGGTGCTGCAGATGGCTCACCCTCAGGACTGCTGTCATCGCTCGGCTCTACACCTTCCCAGGTGGGGTCAGTCACCTCATCGTCCACCAAGTCCTCCTCCACTTCCTCACTCTGATCATCCTCCTCATGTCTTGATCCCACCACATACTCAGTCATTGACAACTGTATAACATTCTCCTCAACAAGGTCTTGAGACAGTAATAGTGGTTGATTTAATGGCAACTGTGTCTCATCATCATCATCATCATCATCCACTACTTCCTTTGACCTTAAATGCCGTTCACATCTGTCATCTTCTTGTGATTGGGTACCCTCTAGAGGTTGTGAATCAGGGCACAAGATGTCATGTTCCTCTGCAAGCGTGCTTGGAGAGAGGGTCAAATGAAGGATTGGTGATGAGACGAGCTCATCACTATATCCCAGTGTGGGATCACTTCTTTGACCAGACCGTCTATGGTGGGAGGAAGGATGATCAGAGTGAGGATTATGTTGACCAGACTCTTGGCTACTGAGAGTGGACTTGGTGGAAGACAGGGTGGTGCTTAACCGACTGGAAGCAGTATCAGCTGACATCCAACCGACCACCTGTTCGCAGTAGTCGGACCTCGAGAGTGATGTCCTGCGACGCCCTGTAAAATTAGACATGAAGCTAGGTATGGTGGATGTCTTTCTTTCTTGTGCTCTGGCACCAGGCACAGTTTCTCCGCGTCCTGACCCGCGCCCTGAACTATCAGGATCACGTCCACTTCCCCGTCCCTTTTTACCCGCCTTCTTCATCTTACACGGAATATGTGACTTTGATATTTGAGTTTGAAAACTTAACAGTATTTCTACCTATTCTGCAACTGTGCAGAGTACACAGAATAGGCTGCTAAACTGCGGTGACGCACACTGAATGGAATATGTGACTTTGATATTTTAGTTTGAAAACTTAACAGTATTTCTTCCTATTCTGCAACTGTGCAGAGTACACAGAATAGGCTGCTAAACTGCGGTGACGCACACTGAATGGAATATGTGACTTTAATATTTGAGTTTGAAAACTTAACAGTATTTCTTCCTATTCTGCAACTGTGCAGAGTACACAGAATAGGCTGCTAAACTGCGGTGACGCACACTGAATGGAATATGTGACTTTAATATTTGAGTTTGAAAACTTAACAGTATTTCTTCCTATTCTGCAACTGTGCAGAGTACACAGAATAGGCTGCTAAACTGCGGTGACACACACTGAATGGAATATGTGACTTTAATATTTGAGTTTGAAAACTTAACAGTATTTCTTCCTATTCTGCAACTGTGCAGAGTACACAGAATAGGCTGCTAAACTGCGGTGACGCACACTGAATGGAATATGTGACTTTAATATTTGAGTTTGAAGACTTAACAGTATTTCTTCCTATTCTGCAACTGTGCAGAGTACACAGAATAGGCTGCTAAACTGCGGTGACGCACACTGAATGGAATATGTGACTTTAATATTTGAGTTTGAAGACTTAACAGTATTTCTTCCTATTCTGCAACTGTGCAGAGTACACAGAATAGGCTGCTAAACTGCGGTGACGCACACTGAATGGAATATGTGACTTTAATATTTGAGTTTGAAAACTTAACAGTATTTCTTCCTATTCTGCAACTGTGCAGAGTACACAGAATAGGCTGCTAAACTGCGGTGACGCACACTGAATGGAATATGTGACTTTAATATTTGAGTTTGAAGACTTAACAGTATTTCTTCCTATTCTGCAACTGTGCAGAGTACACAGAATAGGCTGCTAAACTGCGGTGACGCACACTGAATGGAATATGTGACTTTGATATTTTAGTTTGAAAACTTAACAGTATTTCTTCCTATTCTGCAACTGTGCACAGTACACAGAATAGGCTGCTAAACTGCGGTGACGCACACTGAATGGAATATGTGACTTTAATATTTGAGTTTGAAAACTTAACAGTATTTCTTCCTATTCTGCAACTGTGCAGAGTACACAGAATAGGCTGCTAAACTGCGGTGACGCACACTGAATGGAATATGTGACTTTAATATTTGAGTTTGAAAACTTAAAGGGATAGTAATACTTCATTTTAACTTTATTTTATTTTGTAGGCATTAAAAAAACATGAAGAATGATATAAGTCTTATCTCTGAAACCTTTATGGTTTAAGAGATATTCACAAACAAAGTATCCCCCCCCTGTTCAACCAAATCAGAAGGGAGATGCCCAGGTAGACTGCAGAGAGGGACAATCTTCAATTAAGATAATGGAAAAAGCTGAAAAACTTATCAAGGGGGGAAGGGCTTTCATTGTTTTCATACAAAGAAAATTGTCCCCTTCTGTTATCTGTACTGTCATACAACCAGACTCACATCTGAGAAGAGATTGTTTACACTAGGTAAAAGGGGCGGGGAGGGGAACTTTGCTTGTGAATATCTCATAAACCATAAAGGTTTGAGCGATAAGACTTATATCATTCTTCATGTTTTTTTAATGCCTACAAAATAAAATAAAGTTAAAACGAAGTGTTACTATCCCTTTAACAGTATTTCTTCCTATTCTGCAACTGTGCAGAGTACACAGAATAGGCTGCTAAACTGCGGTGACGCACACTGAATGGAATATGTGACTTTAATATTTGAGTTTGAAGACTTAACAGTATTTCTTCCTATTCTGCAACTGTGCAGAGTACACAGAATAGGCTGCTAAACTGCGGTGACGCACACTGAATGGAATATGTGACTTTGATATTTTAGTTTGAAGACTTAACAGTATTTCTTCCTATTCTGCAACTGTGCAGAGTACACAGAATATGCTGCTAAACTGCGGCGAAGCACACTGAATGGAATATGTGACTTTGATATTTTAGTTTGAAGACTTCACAGTATTTCTTCCTATTCTGCAACTGTGCAGAGTACACAGAATAGGCTGCTAAACTGCGGTGACGCACACTGAATGGAATATGTGACTTTAATATTTGAGTTTGAAGACTTAACAGTATTTCTTCCTATTCTGCAACTGTGCAGAGTACACAGAATAGGCTGCTAAACTGCGGTGACGCACACTGAATGGAATATGTGACTTTGATATTTTAGTTTGAAGACTTAACAGTATTTCTTCCTATTCTGCAACTCTGCACAGTACACAGAATGTGCTGCTAAACTGCGGTGATGCACACTGAATGGAATATGTGACTTTGATATTTTAGTTTGAAGACTTAACAGTATTTCTTCCTATTCTGCAACTCTGCACAGTACACAGAATGTGCTGCTAAACTGCGGCGACGCACACTGAATGGAATATGTGACTTTGAAATTTTAGTTTGAAGACTTAACAGTATTTCTTCCTATTCTGCAACTGTGCAGAGTACACAGAATGTGCTGCTAAACTGCGGCGAAGCACACTGAATGGAATATGTGACTTTGATATTTTAGTTTGAAGACTTAACAGTATTTCTTCCTATTCTGCAACTCTGCACAGTACACAGAATGTGCTGCTAAACTGCGGCGAAGCACACTGAATGGAATATGTGACTTTGATATTTTAGTTTGAAGACTTAACAGTATTTCTTCCTATTCTGCAACTCTGCACAGTACACAGAATGTGCTGCTAAACTGCGGCGACGCACACTGAATGGAATATGTGACTTTGATATTTTAGTTTGAAGACTTAACAGAATGTGCTCTAATCTGCAACTTTGCACACTAAACAGAATGTGCTCTAATCTGCAACTTTGCACACTAAACAGAATGTGCTCTAATCTGCAACTTTGCACACTAAACAGAATGTGCTCTAATCTGCAACTTTGCACACTAAACAGAATATATGAAATTTTTTTTTTTTTTTTTTTTTCCCCCCACACAAAATAACCTGCTGCCCCCACACACAGTAGTCCTAAAAAGGACTTTTGGTTCTTTTTTTTTTCACAATTTTGCTTTTTTTCTCCCTACACTGACTTTCCCTTCCTATCCTCATCTCTCCCTGGCTAAGACTGAGCCGAACTCGCTGGTCATGTGCTATACAGCACCCGACCACGGGTTCTGGCCAGCCAATCAGTGTAATGCCAGCAGCCAACATGGCTGCTGGCATTACACCGATGTCAGAGCCTCCCTGCACATTTATTGGCTGCGCAGCAGCCGCAAAACGTGCGGGGAGGAGACCCGAACATGGCGGGCGAGCACATGCGGTACTCGTACGAGTACCGCCATGTGCCGAGCAGAGCGATGCTCGAGCCGATCCGAGCATCGGCCGAGCATGCTCGCTCAACACTAGTTGTGATAGTAATTCATACATTTTTATTTACTTTTATTTGTACAATACACCCTTCCCATGCAGCAAAGTCTAATGTAGATGGTGTAATTTACTGGTAAACTATACAATGTTTCCCCACCCACCAATAAGATCCTAAAGAACACTGATAAAAATAAGCCTATAGTCCCATACTTCCTTGAACAGAGCTGCTCAGACAGTGTCTAGGTGGTAGTGGGTAATTTGCAGAAGATCCCAAGTACCACAGATCAAATTCTCTTAGTCAAAAACTGCAAAACACAGAAAAAAAAACACTGACACTGCTATAGTTATTTCAGCATATTTACTAAAATAAATAAAATTGTATCTTGATGATTCTCTTTAACATTTTTTGTGAAACACCATTTGTTTATAATAACACTTATCCACTGGATGGTAGAAACGTTTCTCGCCAAAGGCACCGGAAACTTCACTAACATCCAAGGAGTTAAGTTCCATCTTCTGCACCACTGTTCACTATTATTGCAAGTCTTCAGAACTGGCTTCTTACGTATGGCCAATTATTTATAATTAAAAAGTGGTTATGGCAGCTGGGAACAAAATACACCTGCTATAAGCCTAGTTCAGATTTTCAGTGTACCCTACTAGTGTGTAGATAGATAGATAGATAGATAGATAGATAGATAGATAGATAGATCAATAGATAGATCGATAGACAGGTAGATGGATAGATATAAATATATAAACAATAATTTGTTAGCTGGAGGCATGACATTACACATATCTGTGAACCCACCAGCTAGATGTGGATTGGCTGGAAGGTGAGGTTACTGCAGTGCACATTCAATAATCCCATCTAATGGGAGCATGGGAATTCATTTGAATAGGAATGACTGTATAGACCGATGGACCTCTGCCATCAAGGCAGAATACCATGTGAATGAATTTAGTTTAGCAACAGAAATCTACACCCAGATTCTGATTGAGTGGAGGGGGTAAATTAAATTTGTTTAATCTGAATGGGTAAAAAAAGAGTACCTAATCATTAAGATGAATTTTTTTTTTTGTTGTGCACAAGTGTACTGCAGAACCTTGCATGCAAGTGACCTTGCCTTGAGAATCTCCATTTATATCAATAGTAGTTTAAGAACTTTTTCTTTATCTTCAATGGTAGAGTTGGATTGAGAGAGAATTGCTCCAGTTCTTCTTAGCAAATCAGTCTCAATAAATGAACATCATTATTTTATTCAGTTTAGCTTTGACTTATGTACATTCATGGGTAAATCTGAATACCACACAGAAAAAATACCTCAACATGAAGCACTGCAAGAATGTTTTGTCTGAGCTATATAAACCTCACAATCCCCAAGAGTGCAATACAGTAATAAGTGTCAATGTATGTAGAGATTATACCGCATTGCTCCTACTGTGAGGCTTTAAAACCTTGACCTAAAAGTTCTTCTACCATTGCAAATAAATGAGGGAAAAGAACACATCCCTACTGTGTACCTAGAGCAGATGGTACAAAGCCATTAGTAAAAACTAAAGCACTTGATGCTCCCTGGAGTGCGCTTTTCTCATATAAAGGGCATCTTAAAGCCAGAACATTGAAATATTCAGTAACAAAAATATTGAGACTGATGTACTAAGAAGAAGAAGAGTGATTCAGAGCAAAACAACTGCACTATTAACTTTCTATTGAATTAAATTAGTCTTTTAACCCTTTGAGTGCAGACCAATGCATTGCGTACCCCTCTGGCACTCAGAGGGTTAAACCTTTGAATACTAAAGAGATGTTCAACATATTGGGGTTAAATCAATGGGAATTTGGGGAATTTTTATTTGTTCCCTATAGTATAGTTGGCTTGCTCCAGAATTGATCAAACTCAAATTGCAGGTGGTCTAAAGTCACAAGAGAGATTTTCTTTTTAAATGAAAATATATACCATAGGTCTTTTCCTTCTAAATAAACAAGTATACTTCTGCTACTGGTAGATTTTACATTCAAAAGTTATTACAATTCAAACTGTTTTCATTGTTATATATATTTCTTTATTAAACTGCAATTTTATATTGTGGTCACCAGGAGGTGCTGTTCCTATGACTTGGGATAGTGAGCCAGAGTTTATGACACAAACTCTCCCACTGAGTGAATTTTGAAAATTATGTTTCTAGGTTACCTGGGGGTTGATGCATGATGGGGTCAATGCAATGATTAGATGTGTTCAATTGTCTTCGTGTTCAAGCGCAAGTGCCCGGATTGCTGCTTTGATTACACAGGACAGATTTTTTGGAAGGAGAACTGCAGCAGAGCAGTGAGATTGTTGCTGTGTGCTACCTTGATGTTTTGCTGAAGGCTATCTGTGTATTTTGATTTATGCATCCATATGGGCTGTGGAGTTATATGCTTGTGATTTCAGAACTGAAAAACTGTGGAGAAATAACTTGTTGCATGCCTTCACTAATTCAGCTTGCTAGCTCATTGGCTTCACTAACGGCTATTAAACAAACAAGTATGTGCTTATACATTGTTGCCATCTTGATATCATCATACAGCGACACTTTGACTGGCTATATATTCTACTGTGATTTTTGTGGCTGAAGATATCTCTTTAAATATACACATGGAAATTAACCCAATGAATTATGATCAAGTATTACTTGATTTAGATTTTTGATCTGTGTGTGCATACATTGTTTGTGGTGTGGGCCCAGCTACTACTATAATGTTTGAGATTTAGCTCTGTTGGTTACAGGGTGTAATATGTTTGCAATATATTATGTTTTTATGGGGACTGATCTCTATTAGTGGGGTCCTTGTTTGCGGTATGTTACTGTATAATTCAATGCTACCTTGATACTAATTAAGGAATAATTTATATATCATTTTTTTAATAATACATTTGAAAAAGTAAGAGGGCCAGTATTGTGATCTTTTCTTTTTTCCCTTTGGTTTTTATAACCACAATAATCCCAGAGGAAAGGCTGATCCTTTAAAGGCAATAACTCTGATGTATCATCATCCCCTTTAATAATGGAGTTTGAAGGCTAGTCATCTGCATTTTTACATTTTTCTTTTTTAATATTGCAATATTGTGTCTATAATTCGGTTTCCCATTCATATAATATATTATATATTTTTCTTCTGTTTTCGTTTATATTTTCAGGTTTTATTTTTTCATTTGGAAATAATAGAGTAAGATATGTGGTTCTATTAGCTCAGAATATTAATCTTACCATTGATGTGATCTAAATTATATGGAGTATATATGCATGTTATCTGGACGGGTATATATTTTCTACAGGGACATCTGGCCATATGTTTTCCTCTGTGCTGCTGGTCTAGTGCGGTAAATTTGTAATGTAATGTCATGGATATAATTCTATGAAAAACATTATATTGTATTTTACATGTGAACCAATATTTTTTAAATAATACATTTATATTTATGAAGTGTGTGGTCTCATAAGCACCAAGGTGGGATTTTATATACTTATGGACTTAGAGTTGCTGTTGTAGTCCTGTTAATGATTTGTGCTGCTTTCTCCTTTGTCCGAGGTCTAGTATCCAGATGTGCTGCCTCGGCCACTCCTTCCCTTCCCGTCATGTCCCAGAGGAATGGCCATCTCCATATGTCCATACCTGGGAACTTTTAAAATGAACTGACCCCGAGATCTTTGAGATGTTAACTCTTAAAGCATCCCATATTGTAGATTTTATGCAATACGTACCTGCTTGCACTAATCCAGCGGTGCTCCAGTCAGCCCTCAAGGAACTTTTATCATGTTATAACTTAGAGAAATCACTTCTTAAACACAAACAAGACAACTAGGACCTCTCCCACAGTCTTTCTGGAACAATTGGCACCAATTTAGAGACTAAAGAAACATTTAATTGCTGTAAATCATTTAGGTAGCACAGAACTCTCTCACCCTGAGAATTCACTCTGAGATTTGGGTCAAAACCCTGAGACTCAGGGTCAGACCCTGAGAGTTCCCAGGTGTGCATATGTCTAAGCCCTGATGCCGCCTAAAGACTGTCCTCTCCTCAAGTATCTAGAGCCAGAACCCAATGTGGAGCCTGGAAATTATGAACTTTTCACTTTTGATTACTTGGACTCATGGACTGAATGAACTCTGAGAAGTGAATTGGATGAACTCTATGAAATATGCACCTGTCTCTTCCCCTTTATAGTCCTAGTAGTCAAGTGGCTTGCACTCAAGCAATAAGGGATTGATTGCAAAAGGGAGGACTGTGGAAGAATGGGATCCCCAGGGACTTGCGGGGTGTGAAGGGGAAACGGTTTATGCACACTAAGGGTTAAGTCCTTGTGAAATTAGGAGTCTGAAATTGTAGGTGCTACATAGAAAGGCAAAGGAATGATTTGAGATACACACAGTTTTGTGGTGGAGTGCGGATGGAGGTGTCAGGTCAGTGCATTTAGGATAAGAAACTTTAAGGAAGGGAAGAGCTGTATGTTTCTACATAGACATCTCATTTCAAATTACAAAATATAATTTGTATAACTTGAGCATGCATTTTACTGTTACATTATAGCTATTATTCTTTGTCTCATTAAGCTTTTTCTGGTCACCTGCAAGTATAAAAGTCATTCTGCACTATGCCTAGCTCAGAACAGTGATCTGACCTAGTGTGCTGATCATTGCTTCACAGCATATGCCTAGTAAATCCTTACATTATTAACCCTTTCTCTCTCTTAACCTTTGAGAAAGCTGGCAGAAGTACTGGGCGATATGCATGGGGGAAATAATCTATCATCCATTATCAGTGTAACTGATTTGGTTAATTCAAGATGTTCCTTCCTGAGGACACCTCTTGTGAGGTCTTATGTTGCTTTGGCAGCACCATCATCCACAAGATTGTTTGCTGAGAGGAGGATGGAAGCCAGCACTTGGGTAACCCTAGTAGGGAGGTACCAAAAGTGTATCCTAACTGTATCTATGCTGAGTCCACCAGATGAACCGGCATAAGGAGGGATGAATCATATGGTATAAAGAATGCTGACATACATACGTGAGGAAAGATGATCAGGGAGGATGATATGCCCAAGAATATTTTTTAGCATGTAAGTGCATTTCTTATAAGTAGGGAAGTGTTAAATAAAGCACCACTTTCAGATTTTTCTTTTGTTCTGTGCCTCTTTTTCCGTATATGAGCTAGAAAACTAAGACTTTGAATCTTAGTACATAGGGAATGACACAGCTTTAAGGAAAATATTACATCGGCCCTTAAGAAATACAGAAATTGCCAATCTAAGTCTTCTCCGATACTATCACAGTAACCCAGGCAAAGGCAGCACACCTAACATGGCAGACTGAGTAGTCTGCTCAGATGTGGGCAGAGGAGAGAAACAGGGTTGCTGACCGGATTGAAAAACAAACACAGATGCTGATTGGAGCACCAGGTAGACAGACACTGCAGAATGATCAGGATCATGATCAAAATGGAGCTGTGAGTCTGCAAATTGGTAGGGAAGACAACATGGGAGTCAGAAGATGAGACTGAAGAGGTCATGGACATAGCAGGAGTTCAGAACCAAGTAAGCAGACAGCAAGTTACAATTGGCATGAGGAGATGGCGTAATCAAAGTGGTATACAATCTGAAGTTGCAGAAAACACACAGGTAGCTCTTTGAATGGTCAAGCACATGAGTGAGAGGCAGGCATAGGAAGATATGCACAAGCAGGGAGGGAGGACTAGCAAAGACAAAGCAGTACAGAGGTGTGAGATATAACACTGGTGTAAGACTTAACATCAGGAAGGAATGTATTTATCCAAATGGGATTCAATTGGAAATGGCTTCCCTAGTGTTTTTTTTTTTTGCTTTCTTCTGGATCATTAGGGATAATGTAGCATGAACCTGAATAGAAACATCTTTTTTTTTTCAGCCTCATCACTATGTTACACTGTGAATCACGTTTCTATAATATAGTGACTCCTCCTTAGCCAAGTGAACACTTAAGTGTACACAGATTTCAGTCTCATCAAAATATTGTACACAAACCTCTTTGTTATATTGCTCTAAATTAGTTGTAAACCTTTATAATGGAAGAAAGCCATAAAGTTATTTTCATGCCGAGTAAATCATCCACAGGGTTATGGTTAGTGATCCTGATATATATTGTTAGACAGCAACTTGATATTGCAGCAGTGGAATTCTGTGAATATAGTTGCCTTACCTGAGACTATACAGTGATTGTGCAGGGCAGGATGTATGTGCATCTAAGGGGCTAGTCAGCACTCCCCCTAGAATATATAGCGGAACTGCTTTTGCATTGTGGGAGAAAGTGGGAAGAGATATAGCAAGAGATATAGCTCAATTGTTATAATGCAGTACATCCCTACACAATCTCTTCTTTATCTTTTACTCCTGTACTTTATTAAATCCCTTCTTTTATTTGAAAGGTTTGATACCATGCCTTTTTCTCTAGAGTCTGCCTGGCTATGTATGTTACTGAAGAAGTTCTCTTTTTTTACTATGTAAACTAGGTGTATTCAAACTGTAACACTCCAGTTTTTACTGGACTACAATTCCCTTCATTTTCAGCCAGCCAGCTGGGGACAATGGGAGTTCTAGTTCAAGAACAGTTTGGGGCCTGCAGATTGTTCAGTTTGGATGTAGAAAATGTCCAGTTTTATTCTATGGACAGTTCAATATTAAAGCCCAGTTATTTATTCTATTTTGCATATGCACAGTCCAATATTAAAGCCTGATTATTATTCTTTACTTATATATCGCCAGCTAATTCCACAGAGCTGTACAATTATTTTCCAGTGTTTCTTCCTGTGAGTGTATGCACAGCGGTCTTGTAAGCAGCTATCCAAACTATGGCATTCATGCTGCAACTCCCTGGCAACCATTTATTGTAAAATGCCATTGTGAACAGAAACTAATCTAAGAGAGTGGTTGAAGGGGATTGGCAGATGCAAATAATTCCTTATGTCAACTAAGCATATGAATGAATTAACAAATAATTGTTAAAAACAACACAATGAAGCCAAACTCCTCTGTGCGGTTTCTTTTTTCCCCATAAAATAAACAGACAACGAAAAACTAAACCAGATTTCACATAAATGAACAGCAAAAACTGCTGACCTGTTTGTATTTTTATGCAAGAAACCTCTAAAGTGGTCTGAAAAGGTTCTAAGTTTATATAAAAATTCTTAAATCAAACACATATATTTAAGCAAATGTAAGCCTCAGCCACTGAGACTCTTATCCATTACCTGAAAGTACAGATTTACAGGACTCCTGTGTTGTAAGCTACATTACATAAAACGTAAGAAAATATTGCTCAATAATCAAGGCATGGCTGTCCATAAGTTCCTGCAGATGTGGTATGGAAAATGAGGAGTATGTTTTAACCCCTTAACAACTTATGACGTGCCAGGCCTGTCACACTGCTCTGTACGCTAAGAACCGTTGATGGTCCTGGCACGTCAAGGAATTCTGGCATGGAAGCAAGGTTGCACGCCACTCTGGCATCCTAGAACTCATTACGATGGGAAAAAAAAGTGCTGTGGTCCTTAACCCCTTAGTGACAGACGACTTACCTGGTAAGTCCAGGAAGTCATTTGCTATAATGGGAAAAAAAAAAAACCCTGTCATTAAAGGGATAGTAATACTTCATTTTAACTTAAATGTACCGCATAATGAGGTAGTTGTCAGTAAAAAGGGATTGCCAGAACTGCAGAAAAGGAGCCGAAGATGACTAAGCGATTCAGGCTTTAAAGTCTTCTAGATCCCACAGAGAAGACTATTAATAACTTCTGCAGTCATAACGGACCTATCCAGATTCCAGAAGAGACCCAAGGTATGAAAGATATACTAGATCCTGTAGTAGATTTTGTGGAAGCTGGCCATCTGTCTGCTAGGATGGAACCAATCAAGGAATTGGAAATATCCATGAGTCTTAAGAGCTCTGTTCAATCTTCCAGGCGATTGGCCTGAAGAAAGCTGGATTTGTAGCCATATCCTGTAGGAGATCTGTGTGGAGAAAAGCCATCTGCCTTCTAGGAAGGTTTCAAGAATCTCCTGTTAAAGGGATAGTAATACTTCATTTTAACTTTATTTTATTTTGTAGACATTAAAAAAACATGAAGAATGATATAAGTCTTATCTCTGAAACCTTTATGGTTTAAGAGATATTCACAAACAAAGTATCCCCTCCCTGTTCAACCAGATCAGAAGGGAGATGCCCAGGTAGACTGCAGAGAGGGACAATCTTCAATTAAGATAATGGAAAAAGCTGAAAAACTTGTCAAGGGGGGAAGGGCTTTCATTGTTTTCATACAAAGAAAATTGTCCCCCTTCTGTTATCTGTCCTGTCATACAACCAGACTCACATCTGAGAAGAGATGGCTTACACTAGGTAAAAGGGGTGGGGAGGGGAACTTTGCTTGTGAATATCTCATAAACCATAAAGGTTTGAGAGTTAAGACTTATATCGTTCATGTTTTTTTTAATGCCTACAAAATAAAATAAAGTTAAAAAGAAGTATTACTATCCCTTTAAGGTTAAAGGCCTCACACAGCCAGGTCGTTAAAGGGATAAAGTAGTAGTAACTTTCAAAACAAGGATAATCTAACTGCTGGATAATACTTCATTCCAGTAATTACAGTTTATACTTTTTGTTTTTGTTTTTTTTTAACTTTAACAGTGCCAAATTAGGGGATGTACTAATATGATTCCACACCAAATTAGGACATGGAACAAATTTGTTATTAGTATTCCTGAATAACACCATTATACTAAGCTACTTACTTCGACAATTCTCCACTCCACTTACACCAAGGGGAATGAAGCGGGGAAATGTTTGGATATTTTTCGGCATTCCTTTCCTCTGATCCTTGTTTAATGCTATGTACTAACAAGGAACGGGGGAAGTGGTATAAGCTTACTCATATTCCTGTCTGTGCTGTGGGGAGGTTTTTGGGGCCTTCTTGCGTTAAAGGGATAGTAATACTTCGTTTTAACTTTATTTTGTAGGCATTAAAAAACATGGAGAATGATATAAGTCTTATCTCTCAAACCTTTATGGTTTAAGAGATATTCACAAGCAAAGTTTCCCCTCCCCGCCCCTTTTACCTAGTGTAAGCCATCTCTTCTCAGATGTGAATCTGGTTGTAAGACCAGACAGATAACAGCAGGGGACAATCTTCTTTATATGAAAACAATGAAAGCCCTACCCCCCTTGACAAGCTTTTCAGGTTTTTCCCTTATCTTAATTGAAGATTGTCCCTCCGTGCAATCTTCCTGGGCACCTCCCTTCTGCTTTGGCTGAGCAGTGTTACATCAGTAAAAGGGGCGGGAGGGGGACACTTTATCATTGAATTACTCCTGAACTACAACTCTGACAGAACTGAAATAACACTCTCCAAAGTCCAAATACTATGATGATTAATTAGAGCTGTTTTTATTATGAAACATTACTATCCCTTTAAAGTCTTAAATGATGGTGGAGTGTGTACACTGATGTGTATGTATGCATGTATCTTTATTTATATAGCACCATACATGTACACGGCGCTTTACAGAAGTTGAAATAGTACAATACAATACAAAAATACAGAACTGGGGGGGAAAGTGCAGCAAGGGAATCATACACTGGGAAAGGGACCCTGCCCCAAGGAACTTACAATCTAATTAGAATTCATGATGACATACAAAGACAGTAGGAGGAGGATCATAAGTGCAAGTACAAGGTGTATTGAAGGGGAAGTGCAGCATTTTTTTGATGTGACTATCTGTATGCACAAGGAAGATATTGTTACTGAGATGCCTCTTTGAGCAGGTGGGTTTTGAGGAAATGCTTGAAAGTGATGGGTGTGGAAGATTGGTGAATGGTGATAGGGAGGGCATTACAAAGTCGAGGGGCAGTCAGTGAAAAAGACTGTAGCCGAGAAATGGCTCGAATTGTGTAAGGAGAAGACAGGAAGAACCCTTGAGGAGATTGTAGGAGACGGGAAGGGTTGTAGCAGGAGATTTGCAATGATATGCATTAAAGCATTCATTCACTCTAGTGCAGAGGTATGTAACCCTAGTCCTCAAGAGCTACCAACAGTGTATGTTTTCACTGTATCCCGGAATAAGCTCAAGTAGACTAAGTAAAGTGAGTAAGCTTCTAATTCATTGCCAGTGCTTCAGCTGGGATATCCTGAAAACATGAAGTGCTGGTAGCTCCTGAGAACCAGTTTGGCTACCCCTGCTCTAATTTATATCCTAAAGTACAGCTGCATGAGTTGAGGGCAAACTCTGAAAGAACTAACAAATGTGTACATTTTGTCCTTGGTGTCTAGTCTGTTCACCTACAGTTTAGCTGGTGACCAGCAAGTCATTCTGTTGCATTCTATGGGAGAGGTGTGCCTATGGCTACAGTTCTCCATAAGATATGATGGTAACCATTGTGACAGTTTGAACTTTAATAAATGTTGAATACACCAACGGCCAGCAGTAGGAGCACCCTTTCTTCACTCACCACAATAAGTTGTACAATGTTTTATCCACAATAAAACCTTAATGATCTTTCAATAATTAGAAAATGTCACATTATGAGTAAAAACCCCTCTAAATATGAAAAGATAAAATAATAATCAATTTAACTTTTACACTGGCAGAATATTAAATACTATGTTACTATTCCTTTAACACACTTTTAAATTGTAATCTAAGCAACTGGTGGGAGATTCACTAAGCGTTGATAAAGAGATGATAAAGTGGAGATGACTTCTCCAGTTTCTATGTTATTCTATGGAACCTATACACTAAGATCTCCAAAGTAGAACAAATCTTAGTACATAGACTCCATATAATAACATAGGAACTGGAGAAGTAATATCACTGGAGAAGTTATCACCTCTTTATCACACCTTAGTGCATCTCCCCCAATGTGTTAGACACACTTCTTGATACCGTAATAAATGAAAAACACATGTAAAATATGTAGAAAGATTTTAATGATAAACATCTTTCAAGTAAACCACGGTGCAATGAAACACATTAAAAATCTTTTCCAGTCATATCCGTAAAGTAAAAAACCCACTATAAAATATCAGTAATACAAAAGTATAAAATAAGAACCAAAATCAGCTTACAACACAAAAAAAATCACACCACCACAACAAGAACATTTCTGAGTAACCTATCTTTACAAAACAGTAATAAATTCATTCAGGATTTTATACAACTAAAAGGTGCATTGGCAACTGGGCTTAGGTTTTCGGCCCATTTCTGTATTAACCCATCGTTTGCTAGGGAGGTCTCCAACACACTGTAAAGCAATGCCATGGAAACTTCTCTAGCATCCTAAGGTTGAAACAGTTAAGAAAACTTACTCTGGATAACAGTGTAACTGCCATAAATTAAATAATTTAGTTCACATTTTGGTTTTACCCCAACACATAAGACATATATTAATCTAATGCATTTTTAAAGCTTTCTTCAAAAGGTCCATATCTTTTCTTCTGTTTGTGTTGACACGGCTGCATTCATATTCTTCCATTTGTAATGGGATGTATCTCTCTAGTAGTCCCAGGCCCTGCCCAGCAGGACTAGTGAACAGCTTGGTCCACGATGGCTTAAAGTTTCCCCTGAATCCTAAGAATGCAATGCACCCTGAACCAAAGAAGGAAATATATGAAGTACATAAAAAGTCATAAACAAGCTAAAAATAAATGCCAGCATTCTAGAATATAATGCAAAAGAGGTATTACACTTGTTCACACAGGCAATTGTGCTATGATAATGTCAAAGCCGAATTCCAGAAAGGTCATGTAAGGTCAGTAACCCAGTACCTCTTGTCGGTGATCAGTTATGCTTTATTAGTGCCACAGTTAATATCGCTCTACTTATGCTGAAATTATAATAGGATGTTTACCCATCCTGCCCCTTTTCCCGACGTCAGTCTTCTTTGTCTCACATCTGACATCGGATCGCATCAGATCGTATCAGAAAAAAAACTGCCTTTCTTTGTCAAGGAGGGCAGGGTTTTCCTTATTCCGACAGAGGGAAGATGATCCGTGCGGTCCAATGACCAGATTCCAGATCTGGGGGAAGGCGGTTTACGCTCGGGAAAAGGGGAGTGACGGGTAAACTTCATAATATAATTTCAGCATAACTAGAGATATATTAACAGTGGATATTTCAGTAGTACTAACTATAAAGAACAATCATAGCTGCCGTTAGTATGACACATAACTAACCCTTTAAGAAATTGAACCAATGTATCTGTATTTTAGAAGAGTATATTTTCTGTTGTGTTCCCAATAACATTTACTTGTGGCATTAGCTGGAGAAAAAAGTTACACAAGTTGCTCATTTAAAACTAATAATACATAAGTTGAGAGCAAGGAAATCTGGGATATGTTCGGGGTTAACACCTTAATGACAGTTGAAGTGCCAAGACTGTCATAGAATTCCATCCTTTGAGGAAGGACGACGGTCCTGGCACCTTTTTGTGTAACGGAATAAATGATTTAGATCAAGATCAAAGTATGTTATTTACACAGACTAATATATAAACACATATACTGAAGTTTAAATAAACAATCTATTGTTATTGTTGTATAATTTAGGCCTGATTGCTTTGCAAGACATAAATCCTTTGTCTAGTTGTTAATTTCTGTTATATATTGAAAGGGTTAATTATTTTACCTGTATTCAGTCACAGAAGGATGACATCACACACACCTGACTAATTCCATCAAATAAAAGTATAAAAGGTGTTTACATTACCTAGAGTTTATACAATATTTTCCCAGAAGTATCACGTTTGATATGAAAAGCGTAGGAGGATTGGACCCCTACTGTTTCTTACTATACAACACAATATCACCATATGAACATGAGGACTGTGCAACTTTCTTAACCCCTTAAGGACCATTGACGTAGCAGGAACGTCACGCTAGTCCGGCACTTAAGGACCAGTGACGGTCCTGGCACGTCACGTACTTTTACTCACCGCGCTCCTGTAGGAGCGCTATGAGTAATACCGGGGACTGAAGTTGATGGCTCCAAGATCTCTTTCAGTCCCCCGTTCGGCGTGCCGCCACACATGATCAGTCACGTGGGACGTCACGTCAAAGTTTTCTATCTGGTCCTTAATGGACCGCATACCCCGGGACCTCTGGTCCTTAAGGGGTTAAACATTAAAAGGGTGGCAGGTGTTTATTCTTATTATCAGTGTCCAAGATGCATTGAAGTCTCTGCCCACATAAGGATTCAAATTTACCTGTTGCTGTAAAAGTACTCTGCTCCATACAACATTGAGATGGGGGAGATGCTGAATAACAAAGAATACATTTGGAACGTAGTATGTAGTTGGAGGCAGAGCCGCGGGCGGGTGTTTGGCGGGAATACCGAGTGCTCCCAAGGTATTTAAATGGTTTGGATTTTAAATGTAATGAAGCCCCTGATGAAGCGGTGTTAATCGCGAAACATGTTGGGAGGTTAAGTTTAACCATTTTTCTGTTTTTATTATATTTTTATTGTATCTTGTATACAATTGCTCCAATACTTGATTTTTTATATTGTTACATGGTACATTTCTAGGGGTTTACCCCAATAAAGATACCATATTTGGTTAACGCCATAAGTGTTTTTTGGTTTCTAGCTTAATTTGTATGTAGGCCCCCCATATACATATTTCAGATTTTAGCATTTTTTTAGTGCGGATTAAAGAAAGAATCTTTATCTGAAGAAGGAGTGGGAGGCTGAGAGCATCACGAGCTATTCTAAAGCAAAGAAACCGACACTGGGGGTTATCCAGTGAAGGCATTGTTTACTGAGAGGCCGGTTTTGCCTCACGCAAAGGTGAGTGCAATTGACACAGATTCGAGGGTGTTATTTTGCACGGTGGAAGAGTACACAGTTTGGAAGAAGGTGGAGGTGTGATATATACCGCAAGCAGTCTACACTTAGATTTGTGTGCGCTTTTTCTCTTTTTTTGTCTTCATACTTTTGCCACAAGGTCAAATCACAGTTTTTTTGTATTCATATACACAAAGAAAAATAAAGGGCAATTCTGGAACAAACCAACTGCATCATAGGAAACAAGTAACATTTGTTAACCCCTTAACGAACCTTGAACACAACACAGGGAAAAGGCCCCACGTACACTCCTCACCTATGCCTTTCCATATATATGTATGTTTTAAGATTACAATAAATGTGGATGTTTTGTACTGAATATTTCTGGGAATCACTTTGTCAGTCTTGGAGTGCGGCTGTTTCCTTTATATACGTTGCCAGTCAACTACCGGATGAGAAAACTGGGTCGGCCCAGCACCCATGCGGAGGTGGTGAGCCTTATGCATGCAGCCGTTTGGTTTAAAGTTGCACCTGAAACATACATGTGTGCAGAACCTCCATGGCCTGAAATTTTACAGCAGTTTTGTTGCTACAACAGTTTATGGGGGTTAATTTCAGGCCACGGAGGTCCTGCATTCCAAAAATGAAAGCTTGAGCTGCAATCATTTTTTAATAAAACATGCTGGCAATGGGAGCTCTCTTGCTTGACTAAGCAGAATCACTGCAATATGTATTGTTCCATATTCAGTGATACTATCCCTTTAAACAGGGATTCACAGTGTGTTTCACACCACTCTATAATTCAAGGTGTTAAAAAAATCAATGTGATTTTTTTATTTTTTTTTTTATTTCTCCCCTCTGGTGCAGATGGTTTTCCCTGTATTTGCATCTCTTGGGCTTATTGAATATGGGCCTTGGTGGCCAAAAATGTAAAAAGGCAATGAAAGGTATGTCCTATCACAAGACGGCATCATTAGAGTGTGTGCGAGAGAGAATAGTTCCCATGTCGTATTAAATACTGCTCTACTGATCCGTAACCCAAATGTCAGTTGGAGCTCACCTTTGTTTTCAAGATATGCTGCTTTGGCTGTTCCCAAAGTCTGAAGTTCTTCAGATATTTTATCAAACTCTGTAATGTATCCCCTTGAAGCTAACAAAACAATTGACCTGTTAAAAAAAAAAAAATAAATAAGAAAAGAAAGAGAGAGATTAGAGGGCAGAACCATTTACAAAATGCATATGAGATGCACTCTCTCTAATTGTTTCTCAGCATTAGTCCTTCAGCACAGCAACAGTGCATTATTGCCCTGCTATACTTGACTGATTACAGGTGGGTGATCAGCAGATCAGTGACTTCGATTACTGCAGGTAACTGCAGTCTGTCTGGACGTAGGTCAATATTTACTTGAATAAATTCAGCAAAATAACGATTTTATTTAAAAAAAATTAAACTATTTTACCAGCTAGTCGCTACATAAACTATCTATTAAGGCCAACATGTATAGGGGTGATAAATCCCCTTTAAAGGAGCAGTAAACTTTCATTATGGAAAAAAAGTTATATATTATTATATACACACACACACATATACAGTACTGTGCAAAAGTCTTAGGCAGGTGTGAAAAAATGCTTTAAAGTAAGAATGCTTTCAAAAATATACATGTTAAAGCGGAACTACCACCGCATAACAAGTTAATCTTAAATAACTCTCCATCTGGCGACTAGCTGCTTAGTAGTGCTAGTTGCCAGACATCTTGCCATAGTGACGTCCGTGCGCCTGCGCTGTCAGTCCGTGCGCCTGCGCTGTCAGTCCCTTACGGAGCCGGACGGCTCCTAGCAATGCCTCCTAGAGCCGGCTGGGACTGACAGAGCAGGAGTGCAGACTTCACTATGGAAATATGTCCGCGCTCCGTCCTGCCTGTCAGCCAGGGAGGAAAGGAGAGATCTGTTTAATAAGGTAATAATTTTGGCGACTAGCGCTACTAAGCAGCTAGTTGCCAGATGGGGAGCTATTTAAGATAAACTTGTTATTCGGTGGTAGTTCCGCTTTGATTGTATATTTTTATCAATTAACAAAATGCATAGTGAGTGAACACAAGAAAAATCTAAATCAAATCAATATTTGGTGTGACGACCCTTTGTCTTCAAGCTATTAACAAGTCTATTTTCGAGAGCATTCTTACTTTACAGCATTTTGTTCACACCTGCCTAAAACTTTCGCACGGTACTGTATATAATTCAAAAAATGACAGGACTTCAAAAATGTGATGAAAAAATGTTTTATTTGAACAATGTTTTGATTATATCTTAGGATGAAGATGTTGATCAAATAAAAACACTTTTTCTTCATTTTTTTGAAGTCCTGGATGTGCCTTTTTCATTTTTTATACATTTGCCTTTGAGATTGGCACCCAGGCCAGTGACATAAAAAAAATTATAACAAAACCTTACTGCTCCTTTTAGTGTGAATATCCTGAAATCTGGTCCTGTTGGTTTTATCCGAGGACTGCAGTTGAGCATCACTGTCTATGAACATAAATCTGTTATTATCTACAGTGCTGGAGTTGGGAGCACTCACTTTCAAATATAGAATGCCTGAGTGCAATCCACATCTTGGATCAGTTGCACTCACTCAAGTCTAGAAGAAGGTGCAAGGGAAACAACGTCATCCCCAGTAATGGCCTAAGTAGGGGCCAAAAGGCTCCTGTGAGTAAGGTTATTACATGGAACTGTAGGTATTATCTTTCTTCATGATTAGCTCCCAGGCATGATGATTATGATAGATAAATAGATAGATAGACAGACAGAGCAAATGTTACAAAAGGGTAATTTTTGATAATGGCAACATTTTTACTTTAAGTAGGTCTAGATATGGAGTCTTAGATAGATGAACCGCCTTATAATATTGAGAATATTAAAAATATATAAAAACTTGAATGTTACTGTTTAATAATAAAGATTATGGCTGGTGTATATATATATATATATATATATATATATATATATATATATAGTTTGTAGTTCAAAAACCGCACTCACAGGACTTCCAAAAGATGTAGATTATGCGAGATTTATTATCAACGTTTCGGCCCCACCTTGGGCCTTTAGATGATAAAGGCCCAAGGTGGGGCCGAAACGTTGATAATAAATCTCGCATAATCTACATCTTTTGGAAGTCCTGTGAGTGCGGTTTTTGAACTACAAACTGTATGTATTACATTGGAATTGTCACCCAGGCAAGTACACATTACATTGGAGAGTGCTGGAACACGTCTGTCTTATATATATATATATATATATATATATATATATATATATATATATATATATATATATATATATATATATATATATATATATGTAATGGCCATATACGATAATCCTTAGTAAATCTAAGTAAAATAAGTGAGTTTCGTCCCACAAATTGGCCAATTCGTGTGTAAGCTTACCACCACACCAAGGTATCTCACTTTATGGTAAGTTCTACTCTAATACACCTACAAATACTATCTAAATTAAAAATCCCTGAAGAAAGATGTTATTTTGAAACGCGTCGGAGGGGACCCTTTAAATGGTATTTTGATGTTTTTATTATTATTTGTGGGTCCCATTGTAGTGCAATTAAAAACAGCAGACATACAATAAGATAAAAAAAAAGGTGTAGATGAAGGACTTACCTGGTACAGGGCCCTTATGGGCCTGCATTAATAAAGAGATTACATAGAGAACTATGTTCCATTTGTAACCTTCCCCACAAATCATGTGAGGAATGGTTGATACCAAACAGACAGGGGTTATACACAATGGAACAGGCCAAAAAGCCTGGTTCTTAAAGGCCAAGTGGGACAGAAAAGGAAAGGAATGGTGAAATAAAGTAAAGTGATAATGTGTTTTTTCTGTGTGATTTAAGTGGATAAAATGAGAAGCTGCTAAAGTGAGCTAAAGGAGATATGTGTACAAAAACAGAAGAAGAAGAAAGCTCGCAGCACTAACTCATCCCCCCAACGCGTTTCAAAATAACATCTTTCTTCACTTTTGGGTTTAGGCTCAATGTCAGGGGGACTGGAGAACCCTCTCATTCCTTGCTGCTATCTATATCTTTCATCTTTATATTTATATGTTATTTATATTTATTATATGGATATTTCATGATGAGTTAGCGCTGCGAACTTTCTTCTCTTTTTCTGTTTTTGTACACATATCTCCTTTAGCTCACTTTAGCAGCTTCTCATTTTATCCACTTAAATCACACAGAAAAAAAACCACATTATCACTTTACTTTATTTCACCATTCCTTTCCTTTTCTATCCCACTTCGCCTTTAAGAACCAGGCTTTTTGGCCTGTTCCATTGTGTATAACCCCTGTCTGTTTGGTATCAACCATTCCTCACATGACTTGTGGGGAAGGTTACAAATGGAACATAGTTCTCTATGTAATCACTTTATTAATGCAGGCCCATAAGGGCCCTGTACCAGGTAAGTCCTTCATCTACACCTATTTTTATCTTATTGTATCTCTGCTGTTTTTAATTGCACTACAATGGGACCCACAAATAATAATAAAAACATCAGAATACCATTTAATGGGTCCCATCCAACGCGTTTCAAAATAACATCTTTCTTCAGGGATTTTTAATTTAGATAGTATTTGTAGGTGTATTAGAGTAGAACTTCCCATAAAGTGAGATACCTTGACGTGGTGGTAAGCTTACACACGGATTGGCCAATTTGTGGGACGAAACTCTCACTTATTTGACTTAGATTTACTAAGGATTATTATATATGCCCATTACAGGGCACACATTATTCACAGCATATAGAGGAGCGCAGATTTGGTTGTTTGTATGTGTTTTCATTTTGGGTTTAGGCCTGTCAGGGGGACTGGAGAACCCTCTCATTTCTTGCTGCTATCTATAGCTTTATATTTATATGTTATTTATATTTATTATATGGATATTTCATGATGAGTTAGCGCTGCAAGCTTTCTTCTTTTTCTGTTTATATATACAACTACCCTTTAAATGCCATAGTAAATTTCAGCACATTGCTCAGAGAAAATAACTTTATTAGTGTATCTAAATAAAAAAAAAAGTTTAATTACCTTTGAGGGATTTTATTTCTTAAATATTTTTCCAGACGTTCAATGTCTTCTTGTGGAAAGTACAGGCTTTCTTTCACCGCGCCAGTGCAAGCATCGACGACAACAACAAATAAACCAACTTCTTGGAATGAAAACTTGGTGCCATTAACCTAAAAACAAATAAAAGGCACCAGAAAAGATTGCCAAATGTAACATGCTTTTGCCAATATCACACAAGCCATTTTATTTTAGAATCTGCTTGTCCAGACACACGAGGTACAATGCCACACTTTACAATAACTAGCCTTTAATATTTCAGTACGTAAGAAGCCTCAGCTATGAAACAGATTTACATTTCTTGACTTTAGGGGAGGATCCAAAAAGACAAGAATTATTTGGCTAGAGTGACAGCCAAAGACGTTTAGATAAACACACAGCAGGTTAACAAATATTTAACCCTTTGAGTGCCAGAGGGGTACGGAATGCATTGCAAAAGCAATGCATTGCATACCCCTCTGGCACTCAAAGGGTTAAACTTTTGAGTGCCAGAGGGGGGGAAACAATGAATTGTGAAGCAATGTGTTGGACACCTTTCTGGTACTCAAAGGGTTACCTGGACACATTGGGGCACACAAATAAAATGAATGGCGCAATTCTGTGCAAGCCAGCTGCATCTAGGAAACAAATAAGAATGTCTATTGATTTAACCCCTTGAGTGCCAGAGAGGTATCCAATGCACTGGATCCCTATCTGGCACTCTTACATTATGTTTTTCACCCCTTGAATTTTTAGAGAATTGCTCTACTTTCTCTTTTATAGTCTCTATCTTTAACCCACTGAGTGCCAGAGGTATGCAAAGAACTGTGTTGCATAGCTCTCTGACATGCAAAGGGTTAATGGAACAATAACATCCATCTTTTCTGATTAACCCCTAACCCAGTGGAGATACATTTTCTCATACAGCACAAAAGTAACCCTTTCAAATTGGACTGGATAATAAAGTTGCTCTACAGAAGTGTAGCTCTATTAGTGCCACTCATGAGAAATAAACACCACAATTACTCTATGCACATAAATACTGGCAACATGTGGCTCTTCAACCAATTCTTAGCTGTAACTCTTAGCAACCTCTGTCTGTAACAGGCAAAAGATACAGCAAGGACAAATGGGCTCAGCCCACATGCCTGGCCCCCTGGAGCTAGGTGTGAGGAATGCGAGGAGCCTGGTGTTCCATGCAGTAGTTTCTGCCAGTTAGCCTGTTTTTTGTTAATGGCACTAATAGCAGTGCATTTCTATAGTACAACTGTAATAAACTGGGCCATATGACTGTTATCCTCACATGTTCAAACCACTTACAGAGATAAAGGATTCCACAGCACCTTGCTGGAGTTCTTCTTTGCTAAGAGACTGAAGCTGCACAGGGAGGTAGTCATTATGAGGGTCACTGGTAAACACCACCTAGCACCAACACAGAAAACAAATGATCAGATCCTCCCACTGTTAAATGATTACTCACATCAATTCATGCAAAACCTCATTTATTTTCTATTCCAGATTTCATGGGACAGTTATTTGCTGCTTTGACAACATACCGCTTCTGATCAAAGTGCTCAGTCATTTCATATGTTATTAATGATCAGCTTGTTTGATTATTACAATGCATAGCATAACATACACTGGACCATATGCACAAAGTGAGAACAGCAACCAGTTGCATGTCATGGGACAAATTTTATCTGTTAACTCCATAACAGTTTAGCTATGCCCACTGCAAGTTACATGTTGAGACTTATATGTGCAGCCAATAGCGCACTGCTGTATTATCTAGTGGTCTCAAACAATTCTGAAATGGTATAAATTATACAGGTAAGGGCACCAGAAACCATAATAAGGTATCCTTTGAACTTTTTTTTATTAGAAACCCATTCTCATAAGAGAAACATATTCAGCTTTAAAAAGGGTAATTTTACCATACTAAAGCATTGGAAGACATTGAGTGGTTATCTTTATGGATAAAAAAGCACAAGAAAAATGGAACAAGGTGATCCAGCACAGGGTAAACTTTTGTCAGTATCATCAACTATGTTACAATTAATCTTTACAAAGTACAGCAATGTTGGGCAGATGAAAGATAACACATTATGAAGAACACTAATAATAATTAAAAAAACAAAAAGTGTCAGCTGGAAGCGTTGGTCATGGAACTGCTTGAATTCAGTCCATAACAAATCAGAAGGGATAATCCAGGGTTGTGTGCAAATTGCCTGAAATATGGTGGCGGCCTAACTGAATAAAAGGTGGGTATTAATCTCAATAAATGAACTGCCTAAACTCTTTTATTTGGTTACAAACAGCACCAACAAAATGAACCAAATGTTATCTGAAGACACTCTGGCTATGCATGCTTTAAAAATAACATTTAGGATTATATTTTAATGATCTTTCGTTAAAATATATAAAAAAAAAATCAGATGGTAGGTGTAAATACATGATATTCAATGCTATATGAACCAACTTAATTTATAGTTGTTTAATTATCTAGTTATCATGGTTTGTTTTGCATCTGAAACACAGCAGATTTTATTTCGTTGTTATTGTACTGAATAATTAATAATAGTAAAGTGCTTATTTTTTGTATTGACCATTGTACCTATTGAGAAATCTAATCCCTTTGAGTGCCAGCGTGTTGTCCAACGCATTGCTAAGCAATGTGCTGAACTCTGAAGTTTAAATCCCAATCTGCTGTTTGTGGCACAGCCTTGTCAAGAACAGCTCTTGATGTCTTTGGTAAAGGCTGCAATCCAGCTGAAACAGAGTTCAAAATGGCTCGTTAAAAAGAAATAGTTGAAAAAAAAAAGTTTTATGTCCAACAGCTTGTACTTGTTATTTTTCACAATAAACATAAAGCACAGGATACATCAAAAACTGACCTCTCTGCATTTCATTGGAGTTGTGCAATCCACAAATAATGAAGGGGACTGGCACCAGATTAACTGACCTCCATGCTGTTTCTTATTTAGAAAACAATTCTAGCTTTGCAGAACCAAGTTCCTCTTTTTAATGACTGTTTGCTCTAAGCAGATACTTTTCTAATCACATGTATACGCCAGTTGTTTTCAAACTATTTGCAGGCATGGAACCCTTTAGTTTGACATGAAATTTCCATGGAACCCTAAAAATGTAACCCAGTCATTTAGTCATAAGTGTGCCTTGGGCACACTTAGGGTGCCACTTATTTTCCTAAGGACATTTACACAACTGTGAATATTGTCATTCAAATGTACATCTGAATGATGTGTTATTCACAATATCAATTTTTGACATGAGAGAGGCCAAAAAATTACTTTATATTTGTACACTTCATTAAGTCCTTAACAAATGACCAATAATAAACATTAGGCGTGTCCTAAAAATTACAGATTGAGGGTTAGTGGTGCCTTGAGAAAAAAATAAATTAATAAAATAAAGACTGAGAATTGCTAAACTACTATTTAAAAGCAGGGGTGGTCAATGTGGGGCTGACTGCCAGAAAATGATTGGCACTGTAGGCCTCAACAGACAGTGAGTCTTCCGTTGCTTTGAAATCCATGGGAGACCTTTCAAGCATCCAAAGGTTTAACGATATCATACATAACTTAATTCTAATTGTTAAAGGTACATAACACAAAATTATTTGGCTAACTACAGGTTATTATATCTTGTTTTTTAGAGACTCTATGATATAATGCTTAGTCTATGAGAACTAAACCAAGTCACAGAACTACACCTACACTACTTGCTGACATTCCATCTGTGTTCCACAATCCAACAGTATGTACATTTGATCTGTGGAAACCTGGAGTTCAAGGAAACATATTTTTAGAATGGAGGAAATGGACAGCGCAAGAAGAGGGGAAAAACCAAAAACACGAAAGAAAAAAAACCTGCCACTAGATGTAGTATAATATAAATATTGGACAGCACAATGCTAACAAAGTTTATTATACATAAAAAGAGAGCTGCAGATTATGCAATACAGTGCTAAGGTATAGATTTGCTAGTATCTCGATTGAGGCAGAAACAAGACAAATATAGTATGTAGATCAAGGGGTCCTACCAGTGGGTCCAACTGCTGAGTCACTCTCCAATATTGTTCAGCATCACTAAATGGTGTGCTCTCTAGCAAGGTGGTCACCAACACACTTTAGCACCAATATTGTACCTTTCTCAAGGATTATAGGGATTGGGAGCCTAAGGTTGTTCCTATTAATAGCTCTGGTATCCAATCATAATGGACCTAGGAGTAGCTATCTGTCAGGTACTAGTAGAGTGTAAACAGGCATTGTAAAAATGTGTCCTAAAGTTCATCATACATAAAAAAAAATTATATCCCCTTCTTATTTTAGTATACGATCTGCTGATCTCCCACTATTTGTGACTGGACTCAGTGAGGATTAAGACATTATATACTATACTGTTCAACACTGGGGTGCCTTTTCGGGCTAATTATGCTCAAAATCTAATTGAATCTATTTATCTTGTTCCAGCTCTTTGTTTTTTTGGGAGTCTTCATATATACATAAATGCACGCATACACACACATATATATATATATAAAATCATCTTCAGCCATTTTTGATCCACTACAGGATGAAGGCCTCCTCAGCAAGCCTCTAACAACTTTGGTCCTGTGCCTTTTGTTGCCACTGTGTAATTTCATCTAATCATCTTGTCTTTGGTCTACATCTTGGATGTTTATAATTAAGTAGAATGCAATCAAAAATGTGTTTGGTACATCTAACATCAGGTCTTCTTGCTATGTGGCCTGCCCATTTCCATTTCAGGTGCTTTACTCTTTAGACAGTGTAATAGACCTTTGTTTGCTGACCAATCCATGCACATTTTTCTGTCTCCTTGTTACATTTAGAATTTGCCTGTCCATACTTCTCTGCATAACCTTAAGTTTTTGTATGGCTTTGGCATTCAGTGTCCATATTTCACAGCCATATGTAAGGACTGAGAGGACAGGTCAACTATATAAATATTCGCTCCATCCCAGTCAGCATATGCCTAGATTGGGCACTGGTAATTTTATTGCCTTTGCCATCATCTAGCAGTGCTTATCCTATTTTTTAATATGCATACATACATATCTATATCAGCACCTTTTTCTTCAAAATGAAAAGATGCACTCTCGTATAGTGATATAGTGACCCAGATGGTTAGCTGACTGACTCTGAAGCCAAAACAATGGCTGCAAAAAACCTGGTCAAATGACAATCATCAGCTCCTTGTGACCTTAGGCAACTCTATCTCCCGGTGCTTCTTGAACAAAAATCTTACATTGTATGCTGTACAGGGCAGGGCTTACGGTACCCAAAAAATTATGTGCACATAAATTATTATTATTATATTATAAAAAATAAAAATAAAAAATGCACTATAGGAGTACCGGCAACCTCTTTCTTCAGATATATCTATTATATTATATACACACACACACACACACACATATAAAAATAGTTTTCCATATATAACTAGAATCTGCAGTAATAATACTTACACAGTGGACAGCTAAAATAATAAAAATGTGTCTGGCTACTATGATATATAAAATGCCTCAAGCTTCTGGCACTGAAACAGTTCAATACAAACTAAAGTACCACCTATGATTACCTCCCCTTCTATGATGTTCTAATATAAGAGTTTAATAATGTACCCAGAATTCTGAAGTCTTTTTCTTGCTGTTCCTCTGCTCACCTAAATCTGCATGAACATGTATGTGTCTGTAAGTATGTGAGATGTGTATGAGTGAATGTTAATGCCAGAGAGTGTGTGTGTAATAATTAATAAAATAAGCCATTTTGGTACTGCAGAGAGCAGTCCCACGCATTTCACAGTGTTTGGGAAGCAAACTTAGTGAACAAGATCATTTTTCTTTAAAAACTGAAAAGTGTGTGCCAAACTTTACTGACAAATGTTTCTCCTTTCCTCGTTATTCACCTCTAAATAAAGAATAAAACATATTTCCGGTTTCATTTCATGCACAAGGTTGGTGGTTATAACAGATCATAGCGTTACCTGAGATGAGCCACAGCTGGTGCAAGGTGCTAATGATTTATTTGGCATTGGCACTGTTGCCGTTGGTGCTTTGGCATATTTTGGATATGCTTTGGCCATACAGTTGCTGGCAGCTTTGGACTGAAAAGTAGCCTGAATCTTTACTCTTTCACACCCCTGAGTTGAGCAGTAGTTATGACCATCCCGGTTGTGGTTTGCTTGGAGGAAGATGAAAAGCAGTCTATAGATAAAATAAAATAAAAGTAGAAAAATATTCATTTGTGACATTACATGTTGCATATACATTACACTCCAATACAGTCCCATGGAAGTAGATCTTCTTCCTCATAATTGAAAGACTCAATGACAACCAAAACATGACTAATATCACAGCAACATTGGCTATTAGAAAATGATAGCAAGATATGTATATGATCATTTCCATATGAAAATAGATCTATATCTATGAATCAATCATATCTTAGATAAACAGTTCAATCACAGATGGGCAAAATATGGCTCTCATGTGATCCGGCCCTTCGGTCTAGCTTGCTATACGTTTACAGCTTTGTTTCCATACAAAGATCCCTTCTGGCTTTCTCTGTAGAGAAAGAGTGATACATTTTATCTCAAAGCACAATACTGTTTCATTCTAGCAGTGCAATAAGAGCCAGAAGCAAATCTTTCTCTTTCTGTGTGTTAATCGAACTATACCATACAGAACAAATTTAAACTGATTTAAATGGGGCTTTTAACCCAAATGCAAAAGAGGTCTCCAACTCATTGCAAAGAAATGCATTGGAGACCTATCTAACATTCATATTAGAAAAACTTTTGCACATGGGCTTTAATGAGTACAAATACATAGCGTTGGTATTTTTAAAAAATGTTTTACTTACCTACTATTGAAGATATGAAGACTTAAAATCTGGCACTTCTGCGTTGTGCAGCACACTATAAGTGCAGCGCAACGGATCAGGACTTCCCACCTCCCTCCCAGCTGCCCCAGGGAGCGTGTTAAAGCTCAGTAGCATGGTAAACGGAGCTTGCTGTAATGATAGCCCGCATAAATGCCACTAAGAAGGGAAGCATGAACGCACTCCCTGGGGCAGCTGGGAGGAAGATGCAAAGTCCTGCGCCATTGTGCCACACATACAGTGTGCCGTACATACAGAGCGCCGCACAATGTGGAAGTGGCCGATTTTAAGTCTTCATATCTTCAATAGTAGGTAAATAAAAGTAAAAAAATATCAACGCTAATCAGGTTGTACTCATTATAGCCCATGCACAAAAGTTTTTCTAATGTGAATGTTCCCCGTTAAAAAGCCCCACTTGAATCATTGGGAATTTGTGTCCCTTTTATTGTGGTATTTTTATTTGTCCCATCTGCCCCGTTATGCCCTTATACATATGACCCATAATATGCACTGAGAAGTACAAGAACAGTCAGACATTGCTTTTCAATCTCTCTCTAGCATCCAAGGTGTTAAGAACTAAATAATATTAGACCACATTCCAAATTAGTGTAGATATAGATAAGAAAGCTAATAAGGTACAGAGACAAGCACAATGAAAACCACGACACTTACCCTGTACTGTTGTCGAAATAAAACTTTCCTTCTGAGCGTTTCTTCACTAATTCCTCAATGGAAGACACAGGCTGGTACTCTTGCACTGTGGGGAATGAAGCTATTTGTCTTTGGACTATCTGCAATGTGACCTGAAAGCGTGTGTTCGGAGGATAACACAGGCCAACTCTGATCCAGTCACCTCTGTAGGAGAAAAAAAGGCAGAGAATGGTGATCAACATGCTGTATCAAAATGAGGCTCATTCTCCTTTAAAGGGATAGTAATGTTTCACAATAAAAGCAGATCCAATTAATCTTCATGGCATTTGGGCCATGGAGAGTGTTATTTCAATACTGGCAGAGTTGTAGTTCAAGAGTAATTGAATGATACAGTATGCCCCTCCCTCCCCTCCTTTTACTGGTGTAACACTGCTCACCTCAGAGAAGCAAGGTGGTGATCAAGTGGATTGCAGAGAGGGACAAACTTCAATTAGCATAAGGGAAAAGCTGTGAGCTGTCTGGTCCCAGGACCAGATTCCTCATCTGAGGGGAGGTGGCTTACACTAGGTAAAATTGGAGCGGTATTATGGAGAGCAGCATTTCAGTCTGAATATGTTTACGGTATATAATTCTAAAGCACAATGGAGGGAATATTTGTTATGTGTTATCTTATTCAGACTGATGAAGCTTTTTGCATATTCCAAGGATGCCTGAACTAAAGGTAAGATGAAATGCAAATCAGCACACACAGGCAGGGACAAAAAACCCCTAAGAATTTACATGGAGCATTAAAGTCTCTGAAAGAGAGAAATATAATGCTTTGGAGAAATCACTAAGATTCATAGGGGTTAAAACCCCAGTTTCAATTAATGGGAAGTTGTATCTGCCCCCTATGGTGCAGCTGATTTGGCCCCCAATTGCTCCAGTTTTAAATTGTGCATACATCCCTGTGACTGCCATCTCAAATTAACATGAAGGTCTTCGCCAGACAAATAACTAACCACTGCTGTCATCACACCAAACTGTTCTACAAATGAAGCCAACAGTAAACATGCATGAACAGTGGCTTACTTATCAAAGTTTATAGGGTAGAGGTGGGTGGTTTGTGGAGCTTGTGCATCCCAGTGTATGGTGTATCCTTTCTGCAGCATCACCACTGGTTGATATTGCTGGAATGTAGCCTTCTGGTTAATCCCTCGGAGTGTCATGGTTTTGGATGGATACTCATCCCTCGCAATGGTCATAGTAAGATTACTGGGGTTCCATGTTTGAACATATACCTTTTGGTGAATTAAAAAAAACAAAACAATATTAATTCAATTGTGAGCAGCCCTGCAAACTCCAACCAGGATCAATTGAAATATATATGCCACTGGTTCTCAAACTTTTTTTAAATTGTAGCGACATGGTTTCATACAATCTCAGTGAAACCCTAACAACAAAACCTTTCATGTACGGACAAAGATCTCCAATGAGTTGAAGGCCTCTCTAGCAACCAATGGGTTAAATAGCTGATATAGACTGACAGACTGAGGATGTATGGCAATATCACAAGTTAATGATGAAAAATAAGAAGCTGTGGGAACACGAATCAAACTGTGTTCATTTCTAGACAAGTGGATATGCATGGTTACATTGAAAGTCCTATAGGTGTTAAGAAGGCTACTTTTTTGACAGATATGTTGCAGGACATACACTATTCAATTCTCACAAGTGCTTCAATTTCATTTAAAAGGTACACTCAGACAACCCGTTTTAATATTAAATCACACAATCCTTTAATACTATGCCTATTTGACAGGAATCTGTTCTAATTTTTTAATTTACACTACTAGTGTAAAAGCCCATGTACACGGGCCAAGGTCTGGGTAATGTTAACCCTTTGAGTGCCAAAGGGGTATGCAACACATTGCTGCGTTGCTTACCCCACTGGCACTCAAAGGTTTAAGAGGCCGCTACCTCACTGCTCCATGCAATGCAGTCTTGCATCGCCTCACTCACGCGATGCAATTATGCTCAGTAGAGACTGCATGAACGTGCACAGTCTCTACTGAGCATGACTGCATCGTGACAAACACCCTAGCGAATTATTATATAGGATACTGAGTTTCAGAGCTTCCCTGAGATAGGGTAGCTGAATTTTTCCACCAACCCTGAAACTTTCCTATGGCTGGAGCTTTTACTTAGCCTCAAGTAAGGTACAGTATCTATACCCGCTCTGCTATCTCTTCAGAGGAAGACCCCATCCTTACATAAGAATACACACACACAGTGTTATGTTATGTAACATAGGTGAGGAGAAACAACTTCTCTCCTGTATCCTAAGCTCTCCTACTTCCCCTCCTTGTTCACACACCGCCAGGCTTAGAGACATAATTTAAATACTATATTTAATTCATTTTAGCCAAAGACATGGGGCCATATGTATATAGGTAAAGGGGAAAGATTTGGGGTAAACAAACTGGGGTAAAACAAACTGGTCTAAGATTTTTTTGTTCTGGTCTTGTTATATTTGAGGAAGTAGCTAGAGAGCTATGTTATACCAAGCCATTTTATTGTTTTTATATGTTTTAATAATTTTTGTTAAGAATTATTAATTTGTACAAATGCATTTTTGGACTGAAGACTGCAGCACTCCTACCAAATATTGGGACACCTGAGCAGAGACAGGTCAGTGTCTCTGTATGACAGTTTGGTTGTTTGTTAATGGGAAGTTTTATCTGTGCCCTCTGACACAGTTTGCATGACAATTGTCCCATTTACAATTTTTCCTTTATACATAAGGCCCATTGAATCAAATATGATTTAACCATTTAAGTGCCAGAGGGCTACGCAATGCATCGCTTTGCAATTCATTGCCTATCTCTCTGGCACTCAATGGGTTAACACAAAGCAATGCTTATGATAGGCTTCTTTGTGGGGGGTGTCCTTATTAATACAATTTACATAGCCCTCACACCTTAACAATCTGAGCCATAAATAATATAATTTCCCGATTGTGGTTAAACACTTGCTGGAAAGTATAATTATTACCTCACAGATCATCTAAGGGATTAAACTTCTTGGGGGTAATCGTGCAATGGCAGCTGTGTATTAAATCGCTCTGCTTAAAAATACTAAGCAAATTCCAGGCAACTCTTTTTATACAAGAGACATCATCAACTCATTGCAATGCATTGGAGAAGTCTCTAGCACTGATGGGGTTAATTGCCTGTAGTTATTTCCATGAGTCATATTAAAAGCTTTTATAGTCAGGCAAGGTACAATTCCCTCTGTTAAACTTGTTTTTAAATAAATATGTACTGTATTCAAATTAGATCTATTATGAACACAATGAAGGTCATGTATTAACCTTTTGAGTGCCAGAGGGGTATGCAACACATTGCTCTGTTGATATAAGAGAGCTTTGAACCCCTTAAATGCCACAGTCTTGAAGCCTTGCATGAAAATGTGCTGGAGACTTTTTTCAGAATGTAATGGGTTTAAAGCCCCTTTAATCAATGACAATTTTTCCTCATTCCCTGTGGTGCAGTTGCCTTTTCCCAGAACTATTCCAGTACTTAGCACATCAGCTTCTGGTTTTGTCATACAAATTCAATTGACCAGGGCTGCTATAAGGAAACAGCTCTCCTCTAGTGTCTTCAGAGTGAAGAAAAGGACATAGTGGCTAAGCCTATGTCAAGTGATGGAATTATAATCGATCTAGATTTTTAACCTCTTAACTCCCCCATCCCCTTTCCAAGCTGTTCAGTCAGGCAAAAATATAAAAAAATAGAAACTTTGGGAACTGACATGACAGCAGGGGAGACTCATTGATTTCTTCTCCTGTGCTATTGCAGAGGCTGAGAAAATCCCACAGCAACCACTCTCAGCTCATTTAACCCTCTGATTACCAGGGGGGATATTCAATGCACTGCCTCACTGGCACACAAAGTGTTAAGGGATCAATAAACTAATTTATAATAAAATATATAAGTTACAGTACTTTTGTTGTCAAGTAAAACAAGGGTAACCTCAGTGATAAAGTTATTAAGGCTAAAATGTGTGTGTGTTTTTTTTCTTTTTTACAATAAAGGGGCAATAAATGGTGAAGGTAAAATACTTTTTAAGAAGAAGCTTCCTGATAGCACCCATAGCTTAAAACTCTCCCATTCCCTGTCCAATCACTCAGCATAAGTCATCAGCACTTCACTCTGTACGGATGGAGAATTTCTACACTCTCCATTAAAGCCCACTGTCAGTGAATTCACTGATACTGGTCTTCAGTTGAAAGGATAGTGGTGTTGCTTCCTTTCACATTACTGCTGGGTGGATCCCTAACATCCTGATGCACAGCAGATCACAGAGATCTGAGGGTAATGGATTCGATAATGGGAGAGTTTTAAGTAGTAAAAAGGCTAAGAGTATATTGTTCAAAAGAAAACTGCATCACTGGGGAATACGTAACAGTTCCCCCACCTGAATATAATACAATGCTTTTGTCTCCTTACAAGCAATTTTCACAGAATTGCTCCAGTTTTCTTTTAAACAGAAGGACATAACTTTGCAGGTCTCTGATTTGTAATGAGGCAAGTTATGAATTAATATCTTACCTTGAAAAAATACAATAACATTGAATTTACCTCAAAAATGTTAACACAACCTAACCTTTCAGAGTATTAATGTTTTAAGAATCAGAGGGGTGCTCAACACATTGCAAATCAATGTGCTGCACAACTCCTTGGTCCTTAAAGGGTTAAGCAATAAAAAAAGTATAATTTACTTTAGCTTTTTTAGTCTTTCACGTATGATATACAATTGACATGGAATGTAGATGTCTGGTGATATGTCTAACCTGAGCGTATGTTCCACTACAGATAACTCCATTCCATTCCGTAACATTGATGCAGTCTGGATGTCTGACCAAGTAATTGTCTATACGTGCCACGTACGTATCATTATAGTTTGTAACAGAACCACCCTTGTCGTAAAAAATACAATTTTTGTCTCCATCCATATCACTGTCTTCAAACCAAGGACCAGGTTGGCCAAAAAAGGCTCTCAATGAAACCTAGAGGAAAGAAAATGGGACAATGATAAGAGGCAATGATCGCAGGAAACACCAAAACACTGAGAGACTGATGTACTGAGAAAAAAATGGAGTGGTACTGACCCAACTTCAACACAGGGGACACATATAAATTTTGTTTCAGTTAATCTTAACCCTTTGAGTACCAATTCAATGCTCTGCACAACCATCTGGCACTCAAAAGGTTAAATTACAATAACCCCCTTAAAGGAGAACTATCACCCCACATAAAATTAAATCCTAAGAATTACCCATCTGGCGACTACCTGATCAATAGTGAGAGTCGCCAGAATAATTACCTCCTTACAGAGAAATTCTGCTGCTCCCGGGACTAACAGCCAGGAAACAGCGCAGATGTCTCTGCATAGTGACGCCTGCATGCCTGTGCTGTCAGTCCCTTCTGTACCTTAAGGTACCAAGCAATGCCTCTTACAGCGGACTGGGACTGACAGAGCAGGCGTGCAGGTGTCACTATGTAAAGATGTCTGCGCTGTTTCCTGGCTGTCAGTCTACGGAGCAGTAGAATTTATCTGTAAGGAGGTAATTATTCTGACGTCTAGCACTATTGTTCAGCTAGTCGCCAGATGGATAATTCTTGGGATTTAAGTTTACGTGGGGTGGTAGTCCCCCTTTAAGGACCAGGGGGTGGGGAAGATATTGCTGTTCATTTTTACTGAATTATAAGAAAGTGAAAACTGCTTATATGTTGTACTGGCCATTTGGTTGTAATAGGAATAGATTTTGAGAAATTAACTGTTATTAGTTAAAGCCACAGAGTGGCAGTTTATGCTAATTGGTGTATGTTTTGGGCCAATATTACCACACACTGTGAATGAAGCTAGGCAGTGTATATGTAATAGAATACGAAAATGTTTGGCCTCAAACAGAATGATCATATTGTGCAAAGGAATTACCATAAATTGCCACACTGTGCCACCAAAACAAAGGTTAATTTCTACAAAATTATATATTTTGCAGAAAAATTGATAGTACATAATACTGGTTTAAGGTTCTATTTAATCAAGGATTAACATACATTTTTATGTTAAACCAGTGATCCTCAACTTTAATCTTGGGGACACAGCAACAGAACAGTTCTACCTTAATGCTTTGAGTGCAAGAGGGGTACATAACGCATTGCGTTGCAATGCGTTGCGCACCCCTCTAGCACACAAAGCGTTAATGGGGCTTTTAGCCATTTGAATGCTCGAACAGGTCTTGACAGTGGGGAAAAAATTGGAGCAATTGCAGTGTAAAGCAACTTTTCTATAAAAAAGGATAAATTAAAATCCTAATTGATTTAAATGGTGCTTTAATCTACTGAATGCTAGGGAAGTCTCGAATGCATAAGAGGTGGACTGTAACACTATGATTCTTTTTTATAACATGCATGGAACAGATTTGATAATCCTAGGCCTGTGACTCAGTTGATTTGCTCAAAAACTGCTCCCATGCTTCTTAATACATAAACCTTACAGATGTGGAAAGGTTATGGGAAATGGTAATACATGGAAATACATGAATAATAAGGTATTACCTATTTAAATAAATTTAGAATCTAGTTTATCCCTTGGATTTGCTGGAGCCAGTACATTGCTTTACAATACATTGTCGATATCTCCCTCATCCAATGGCTAAAGCATTTTCCCTGTTAAAGGGATAGTAATGTTTCGATATGAGCAACACTGCAATCCTTTCTTGTAGTGCATACAACTGGTCATTTACATTAATAATGCTGAATTTGCTGTATGTCCCCTGAAATAATATTATAAATCATCCTTCGAGCCTCGGAGCTGGAAGCAGATGGTTATGTGGGCAATCTTCTTTCAGTATATGGAAAAATCTGCCCTCCTTCTTCAAAGTGGGTAGGGTTTTCCGCATTCTGAATGAAGGCAGATCAGGGTTGCCACCTTTTCTTCAAAAAAATACCGGCCAAGGCATTCGCTCCATAGACTTAAGATTGGAAAGAAGCCAATTTTTTTACCGGCCTGCCGGTAAAATACTGGCTGGGTGGCAACCCTAAGGCAGATTGTGTCTCGTAGCTCTCTATCCGGTCAATTGACCTGATTTCAGATCTCAGGGGATGTGGCCCAGCATTCTGAAAAGGGGCACGAGGGGGCAATTTATAATATTATTTCAAGGGATATAGAATTCATTCAGCATTACCAACGTAACTGATCAAGTGTATGCACTACAAGGAAAGATTGCAGGGTTGTTCATATGGAAACATCTATCCCTTTAAGGGAGGAGAGGGAGAAAGATGCAACATTATGAGACTAGCCAGCAATAATGGAACATTTGTGGTTACACATGCTAAAATACCTTGTACTTCATGCAAGAGTCTGTAAAAATTCTCTATTTGTTATCTGAGGCCTAAGATCTACGCTTACCATTCCAGCCTTTCCACGGCTCCCATTACAATAGCAATCACCTAAATACATTAACTCTTTCAGTGCCATATGGGTACTCAACGCACTGTATTGCATACTCCTCTGGCGCTGAAAGGCATAACAGCATTATCTCTGCAAAAACAATTAACCAAAGGTATTTATATACAATAATCTACACTGCAAATTTAGGATTAGATCTAACATAAAATAACTGCATTTTTAGAGACGCTAGCTGGAAGTACAAGATATGTAAAAAAATATATATATAACCCAAATTTATTTTTTGGTGTTAGTGTTCCTTTAATTAAGGAGAAATATTTCAAGTGGTTATTAAGTACCCTATGCATCACACTGTAAATTAGAGTTTTACATAGTAACTAAGGCCGTATTCAGGAATATAAAGATTCCTGGAGAAAACCAAAGCCCAATTAAATCACTGTGAAGTTTTTGTTTCCATATAGTGCAAATGGTTTTCCCACAACTAAACCTCTTGACCTTCCTAAATACAGCCCTTAAAGGAACAGTCAACAATTTTCATGAAAAAAACAAAACAAAAAACAAAACATAATGTATGGCTTTTCCTGCTGAAACAAGGGTACGCCCAACAGCATAGAGATGCATATGTCCAGAGTTATTACAGTTTAAAAACTTGATTTTTTACATTAGCTGTGACCTCTAGTGGTCAGATTTCAGTTTGAACTTTTAGGAAGTAATTACACTATTACTCACTTCATGACAATGAACTGTTATAACATTTGAATAAAACAACTGACAGTGGTGGGAGTACTATTGTTTTACTCAAGAGGAAATTCCCAATAACATATAGGTCTTCATAAAACCATTTACTGCTCCTTTATGGTGATATTCAGTAAGCTAAGGAAATGCAGTTCTGACACAAACCAACTACACAAATGAAGAGAAATTAAAGTCAATGGAAACTTGAGTAACTTTTATTTGCCCCTTATGGTGCAATTGGTTTGCTCTGGAATTGCACTTTTGAATTTAACCATAACTGTCTAAAACAAAAATAATAAGAAAGCTTAGAGCATGTGCAACTCATAAAATATAACAGAAAGGTTCAATATTCCATGATATTCAAGAAACACATCTCATTCTGTGTAAAACCAGCCAAGCCACTGAATCAAATGTATATAAGCAAGTGTACAACAATTCTGGGGAAAACCAACTGCGCCATAAGGAACCAATACAATTTTCCACAATACAATGGGGCTTTTAAACCTTTGAATGCTAGAGGCATAAAATGCACTGCAAAGAGTGAGTCTGAAATTTGTCTAGAACAGAAGGAGTTAAAAAACAAACAAAAAAAAGATTTAATATGTCCACTATGGTACAGTTTGTTTGCCTCAGAATTGCTTCACAAAGCTGTTAGCCTATCTATAGCAGCGGTTCCCAAATCTGTTCTCAAGCTTCCCCAACAGGATGGGTTTTCAGACTCTGCTCAGCAGAGAACAGGTGACCCTCTTGTTAGCACAGAATGATCTGTCAGCATGATTGAACCACATGTGGAGTCACCTATGTTCATGAGAGGAGATCCTGACATAAAATGCACAGCTGGGATGGTGGTGGCTTGAGGACATTTTGGAAACAATCTAAACAATCTAGTTAGTGTGTAGATTCCAAATCAAGCTTACATTTTGTCTTTACCAGTGCTGCCTTGCAGCTGTGATGAGACTTTAGCCTGTTCATGCAGAGCAAGACAATTTTATTACTAACAGTCTTTTTGAGGCGGATGGACTAAGCAGAAATTTTGTCATTCTAGCTGCAACATATGGGACAAATAAAAATCCTCACTGATTTAAAAGAGCCTTTTAACACTGAGTGCCAGAGAGGTATGCAACGCACTTCTTTGCAATGTGTTGCATACCCCTCTGGCACTCAAGGGGTTAACACCTTGAATGCTAGACAGGTCTCCAACACATGGAAAAGCTATGCACTGGAGACCTCTTAAAGTGGAACTTTCACTTTAATTCAAGTACATTTGCTGGCCTTTTGGTTAACATGACTATAAGCAGTTTTTAATGCAGTTTTAAAATATGCAAACTTGAATTAAGGTAAAAGTTCCACTTTAAAGCAAAACTATCACCTAGATTCAAACTTTTCTAGTGAGTTTTAATAGTTAACCGAAGATTAGAGCTGGATGTATTTTTAAAAAAAATTGCTTAGAAGTGCAGATACTAGCCCATCAAAATCGGGCACTTCCGCATTCTGCGGGACTGAATGTCCCGCTGGACTTCCCAGCTGCCCCAGGGAGCGTGTTCGCGCTCCCCTTCAAATCTGGGTTTCTGTGCTGTAGCGTTACAGCAAACTCTGTGTACAATGCTACTGGTACACGCTCCCTGGGGCAGCTGGGAAGTCCAGCGGGACATTCAGTCCTGCAGAACGCGGAAGTGCCCTATTTTGATGGGCTAATATCTGTACTTCTAAGCAATTTTTTTTTTTTAAAAATACACCCAGCTCTAATCTTTGGTTAACTAGTAAAACTCACAAGAAAAGTTTGAATCTAGGTGATAGTTCCGCTTTAAGCATTCAGGGAGTTAAATGCCCCATTCAAATTAATGGTAGTTTGAGGAACTTTTATTTTCCCCCTATGGTGTAAAATGGATTACGCCACTTCTTAGTCCATCAGCCTCAGTGTCTGGACACCCACCAAATCAAAATGTAGTGAGATTCCTCACAGAAATATAAAGAATTTACCAGCACTGCTTCATAAATTCAATGAAGTTTTATCTTCTGAAATCTGTTTCATCAAAACAGTTCTAACAGGAATATGGATTGTCTTTTAAGTGAATACACGTGTTTATGGACCTCCACTGTGTTGTATATAGGAAACAGTTGCCCACATGAGTATTAGATTCACAAAGGAAACACAATTGTAATCAAAAGTGCTATTGTCTGTTTTATTGCAGATCTTGACGAGCTGATTTTTTTGGACAATGTCCAAAAGTTCAAAATATAGCCTTTCATGTTTTCTTTAAAAAGCAATTGTTTTATATAATTAACCATTTAGATACTAGAACCTTCTCCAATGTACTACAAAGAAATTAATTGGAGACCTATCTTGTGTCAAAGGGGTTAATGAACTGTATAAGTAATGTCGGAATCAATGGCTCAGTATAACCTTATTGTGCGTTTTGTGTTTCACCTCCAAAAAAATTTCCTTGTAACTTAACAAGGATTAACCCCTTAGGGTGAGAGAGACATGCCAATGCATTGCAAAGCAATGCGTTGGATGCCCCACTGGTACTCAATTGGTTAAAGTCTGTTTAACATACTGGTATTTTTCTATAATCTAGCTAATGAATCAGCTGCTTTTTGGCATTCCCTCCTATGGAAACTCTATTGCAACTTATTGCTGTAATCATAATGTGATGATTTCCTTATTAGGGTGCTTCTAGAGCAGGAAAACAGGAAGTGGCACTGGTGCAGCCCATACAAGCTAAATAATAACAATGGTAATGATGTTGCAAAGTCTCTAGTCCTGGGTGGTCAATCTGAGGCCTTTCAGCTGGCAGAAGATGATGGGTGCTGTAGTCCAAAATCGCTGGAGGGCTTCAAGATGCATTTAAACAGTTAAAGGTCAACTATAACCATATGAATAAGTAGCTCTTCATTTAACAGAGATGGATTTACCTAGGGAAGTATCCTTCAAACAACAGTCGGTTATATCTTTTTTTTTTTTTTTTTTTTTTTTAATTACGTTTGCTCACTGTTGTAGCCCACTGCTAGTTGTTTCAGTTTATAATCTCATAAAGACTAGTGACCCCTGTTAGCCTTTCAGTTCTAGTGAGGTGGTGAGAGGCAAATTTTAACAGATATTAATGCAGACAGGAAACTGCTGATATACTGCAGACCTGAGTGCTGTACAGATTAACCCTGTGTGCATCAGGGAGGTTTCCAACACACTGTGTTGCAATAGGCTACATACCTCTGGCTCTCAAAGGATTAACCCTTTCATACCCCTCTGGCACTGATAGGGTTAAGAGCCACTTATTCCTAGATCAGAATTCTCCTTTAGCCCAGTAAGAGCCAGAGGGGTGTCCAACCCTGTAACCCTTTGAGTGCCCGTTGCAATGCGTTGGACATCAATCTGGCACTCAAAGGGTTATGGACCACAGAGTTTTGCAATCCATTGCTTCACAATGTTCTGAACACCCCTCTGGATTGTGAAACATTACAAATTAACCCCTTAAGGAACCATGACGGTCCTGGACCATCATGGGTTGTTATACCCTTAAGGACCCATGACAGTCCTGGGCCGTCATGGAATTCCAAGCTCCCTGTGCGGCTGCACATCATTCGGGGAGTCCTGGATCGAATAGCACAAAAAAAAAAAAAAAATGCTTTGTGGTCCTTAATGGACCGCAAAGTACGTGCGCGGCCGGTACTTAAGGGGTTAAAGAAAGTTCACAAGGAAAAGATAAACAAGTTACTGTAATGCAAACTTGCATTTTATGAAGTTATTTGATTTTTGAGGATCCTTTGCCTTTTATGGTGGAACTGCCGATACTGTAGTCTGTCACATCTTTCTCCACGGACATGACATCCAGGACTGATTTAAGATGTTATCTCTTGAACAAAGACCCCACGGCAAAGTCAAATTCGTAGGAGCCATTGAGAGTTTCTGGCCATTGCAAGGTAATGGAGGGTTACTTCCCCTTTAAATCTTTCGTGCTGGAAGCAGATTTGCAGTCATAGGACTGTATGTTCAGAAGAAGAGTGAAGGAATTCTGCCCCCTGAATGATAAACACCTCTATCGTTCAAGGGCGGAAGCCTCATTTAAATCAATGGGAGGTTATTGAATTTTTATTCTCCCCCCTCCCCACATGGTGCAATTGGTTTCCCTCAGAATTCATCCACTGAACATATAGCTTAATTAGTATGTTCAAGCTAATGGAAAGAATTACAGGAAAATTGAAAAACTGTCCTTTGCCAATGCCTCCAAAAGCATTTTGTCATGCTGATGAACTGAACCTTGTGTTGCCAAAGGGACAAATAAGATTTTGGCTCACTGCATGGAGAAAAGGTTAAATACGAGATCGAAGATTACATCTAAATTGATATAATGAAATAATTTAATATTATTGCTCATATGGTTGGAATGCCTTAATATACCAATTTTGGTTTTATAGCTTGCGATGATTCTAGGAATTTACATAGTTACAATTAGGAAACAATGGTGTATTCATAGGCTTTCAAAAAAACATGAAAGAATATACCAAGCTATGCTCTGTAGATGTCTGCCTTCATGGAATATCTGTGCAATGTGTTTGAAAGCTGTTCTTAAAGGAATACTAACACCTAAAAATGAAACTGGTTGATTCGCATGCTTTCAGCCAGCATCTGTCAAATGTATTTATTTTATGTTAGATTCATAAAATAAAATCTTAAACATGTGTGTAGACTGTCCTATTCATACCATTTGATTAATTTTGCTGGTGCTGCTTGTAGTAGTAAGAGTTAAAGGGATAGTAGACAGGCAAGGCCACCTCCAGGATCCTCCTCCCAAAAACTGGCAGCCGATGCCAGCACATCCACACGATAGTGTTTAGAAAAAGTATGCACAGGTGACCAAGTGGCCGCCTTGCACAACTGATCAGCTGAGGCCTGGTTCTTGTAGGCCCAAGAAACCCCAACAGACCTCGCAGAATGAGCCGTGACCCTGAAGGGAACAGGCTTCTTCCGAAGTTCGTAAGCCTTACGAATCGTGGACTTGATCCAAGAAGTGATGGTAACCTTGGAAGCAGGCTTCCCTGCCCTAGGACCCTCAGGAATGACAAAAAGTGTCAGCCTGCCTCAAGGACTCAGAGCAATGCACATAGAACTTGAGACAACGTACAACATCCAACAGATGAAGATCCCTCTCTTTGTCAGAAGTAGGGTTATGACGGAAGGAAGGGACCACAATCTCCTGATTAATGTGGAACTCAGACACCACCTTCGGGAGAAACTCTTGTGAGGTGTGAAGCACTGCCTTGTCCTTGTGAAAGACCAAAAAGGGTGGTCTACAAGACAGGGCATGTAGCTCCGCAACTCGGCGAACAGAAACAATCGCCAGGAGAAAGGCCATCTTCCACGTCAGCATATGTAGAGGAATGGTAGCCAAAGACTCAAAAGGAGGATGCTAAAGTACTTCCAAGACCAGGTTAAGATCCCACTGAGGAGCAGGGGACTTAAACACCGGACAGGTATGAGAAACACCCTGGAAGAAAACCTTGACATCAGGAATGATAGCAAGACGCCTCTGAAAGATGACAGAGAGTGCAGAAGTCTGAACCTTAAGATAACTCAGACTGAGACCCTTATCCACACCATCCTGGAGGAAGGAAAGAACTGTAGGAAGGTCAAAATCCTGAGACAGGTCTTTGTCAGCATACCAAGACAGAAAAGTAGACCAAACTATATGGTAGGCCTTAGAGGAAACAGGCTTACGGGCACTAAGCATAGTAGCTACCACGCCGGAAGAAAATCCTTTCTTCTTCAAAACTGAGGATTCAATCTCCATGCCATCAAAGCCATACAATGAACATCTTCCTTTCAGAGGTAACCCTGTAGAAGCAGGTCCGGACGGGGGGGAAGTCGAAGAGGTTCCGCCAATGAGAGGTCCAGAAGCTCCAGAAACCAAGCCTTTCGGGGCCAGTACGGAACAATCAGAATGACTGGGCAGTGCTCCGGTCTCAGCTTCTGAAGTACTCTGTTCAACAGGGGAACAGGAAGAAAGATGCATGCCAGAGGAAGTGTCCACGGGATCGACAAGGCATCCATTGCCAGAGCCAGGGGATTCGCCCAGCGAAAGCAGAACGTTGGCACCTTCCAGCTGTGCCTGGTTGCCATCAAGTCGATGCAAGGAAGACCCCACTGCTGAATGATGAGGTTGAACACCTCTGGATGTAGCTCCCACTGTCCACTGTCCACCGTGTGCCGACTGAGGAAGTCTGCCAGAACATTGTCTACACCAGGAAAATGAACTGTGGAAATGGCAGGGACATGCTCCTCTGCCCATGATAAAATAGCCTTGACCTCTAGCCAAGCTGCAAGACTTCTTGTGCTGCCTTGTTTGTTGATGTAGGCTACCGCTGTGGCATTGTCTGACTGCACCCTGACCTGGCAATCCTCCAGTTGCTATGTCCGGTGATGAAGGGCATGAAATATTGCCCAAAGCTCCAGGACATTGGTGGGAAGGAGAGATTCCTGCTGAGACCACCGACCCTGAACACTCAAGTGCCCCAGCACAGCTCCCATCCGGAGAGGCTGCCATCTGTCATCACTGTGGTCCAGAAGGGCACCAGGAAGGGTCTGCCTTTCAGGAGATTGTTCAGGTTGAGCCACCACAAGAGGCTCTGCTCCAATTGAAGAGGGAGAGATAGGGATCTCTCCAGGAGATATGGATGGCCCCTACATGCCAGGATTAGAACCCTCTGAAGTTCCCTGGTGTGAGCCATGGCAAACGGGACTGCTTCTATGGTGGAAATGAACTTCCCCACCAAGGATGACAACTTCTTGGCTGGAATTGGATCCAGAGACAGGATAGCCTGGACCTTCAATGCTATCTGATGAGCCACATCGTCTGTGAGAAACACCATCCCCCTCTGAGTGTTGAAGAGGAGGCCCAGAAAGACCATCCTCTGGGAAGGCACAAGGTCCGACTTGTCCAAGTTGATGATCCACCCGTGATGGGAGAGAGCATGAATGCAATCCTGCTCCTGCTGGTGATGGAGTTCCGGAGATGAGGCCTTCAGAAGGAGGTCGTCCATGTATGGAGTCACCCTGATGCCATTCCCATGTAGGACGGAGATCACTGCTCCTAGGACTCTGCTGAAGAGTTGAAGAGCCTTGGTTAGGCCAAAGGGAAGAACTGGAAATGCTCCCAGTTGCAGGCAAAGAGGAGATACTGCCAACTCTCTGGAGGAATGGTGATGTGCAGATAGGCATCTCGAAGATACAGAGAGGCCAGAAATTCCCCAGGAGACATGGCTGCTATCACTGTGCGCAGAGACTCCTGGTGGCACTGGGACGTAACCACAAAGGAGTTGAGATCCTTCAGATCCAAAATGGGAGGACAGACCCCATCCTTCTTGGAAACCACAAAGAGGCTGGAGTAGAATCCCAACCCCTCTCCTGAGGGGGAACTGGCTCCAGGACGTCCTTGTCCAGAAGGGCCTGTATAGCTTCCTCGAAAAGGCGTCTCTTTCTGCTCCCAAGGGAGAACGGGAAACAAAGGTCCTTGGAGGAGGAAGAGAGGTGAAGGGAATCCTGTATCCTGAGGCCACCAGTTGTAAAACCCATGGATCTGCCACAGAGGCTTGCCAAGCTGAAAGGTAGTGGCGTAGATGGCCACCTACCTGCGGGTGGAGACCTGGGTTTGGTGAGTCATGCAGAAAAAGGTTTGGAACTCTTGTGCGTCGTGGAGTCTGCCTGAAAGGGACGAAAAAGCCGATTCCTTTTGACGGGCGCCTTCTTCCTCAGGACCACTGGCAGGTGAGAACTCTTCCCTCCAGTGGCCTTGTTGATGAGATCCTTGAGCTCAGGCCCAAACAGGGAGAATCCCTGAAAAGGCAAAGACAGGAGAGCCTTCTTGGAGGCCGTGTCAGCAGACCAGATCTTGAGCCAAAGAGCTCTTCTGGCTATCACAGACATGGTAGAAGCCCTGGCTACCATACACACAGCGTCAAACAGGACAGCAGAGACATAATGCTGAGCCTTAGAAATGTTAGTGAGAAGTAGCAACATGTCAGAAGTAGGGGTCCCCTGACGGACAGCAAAATTGAGCTGTTCAGTCCAAACAGCCACAGCCCTATTTACCCATGCAGCAGCAAACATAGGGTGAAGGGCAGAGCCTGCCGTCGCAAAAATAGCCTTGTGAGAAGTCTCAAGCTTTTTATCAGTCCAGTCTTTGAGAGCAGTGGCATCAGCCACTGGCAAGGCAGTGGACTTAGAGCCTGGAAACTGGGGGCATCCACTTTGGGGGGATGAACCGACTGAGTGAGGACCATTTCAGAAAACGAGTAAAGTTTAGCAAACTTCCTAGACACAGATGGTTTCTTGTCTGGAAATTTCCACTCCTCTGACACCAAGAGGTCAAGGCTTAACAGGCTCCTGAAAAACATCAGAGGGGTCAGAAGACGCCTCCTGCACCAAGGGAATGTTCAGGGTGGACAACACAGCCCTGATCAGGTCCTCCGCCAAGGGGATGGGGTCCGCCTCAAAGGGGTCCCCAAAAAACTGAGATGAAGGAACAGCTGAACAGTCAACATCATCAGAGTCCACCAATAACTCCTCCTCAGAGGAGTCAGACACATCAGGTACACCCAGCGGTTTAGGCAGGGAAGATCTGATAGGGGCCACGACTGGAAGACCCCCTGTAATGTGGATGGAAGGTGTTGTAAGGTGGACCAGAGGTCCCAGGTAGTAGCCTTAAACTCTTGCATCCATACTGGCTCTAGTGCATGGCTGGAGGTCTCTGCAGGAGATTCAGGGGCAGCAGCACATGCTGGGCAAATATGACCTGAGAATTCTCTAGGTAACCCTGTATGACATGAGGAGCAATGAGCAATAGGGGACACAGATATCCCAGATTCCTTAGTCTTAAGTCTAGCCCCAGCCTCAAGTGGAATAGACATTCTCACAGAAGTCAGCTGATCAATAAGTACACTGATCACCCAAAAATAATGTTTAAAAAGTGATAAAATAGCTCAGAAAACGTTATAATAAATTTATCTGGCAAAGAAAGGGTTAAACAGCTGAGGAGAGAGGAAGAGTCCAGACCCTGCGTAGGATACTCGTTCTCAGAAAGGCACAAAATGGCTGCTGCGACAGAAGCCAATCAGAAATGAGCGTGCGAAGCAAGCGCTCATGGGAGTTGTAGTTTTTCTGACAAAGGTACCCCAACAGTGCCCGAAGCCCCCCAAGCACCCCAGCATGTTCAAAATGTTGACCGGATGACAGAGCAAGGGCAGACAAGAAAAATCAGCCATCTCTGACCTCGCTGTGATAAGCGGTTGCAGAGATATGTCCCAAGTGTACAGTCCCATTGAAGTGAATCGAGCAATGGCGTCTGAAAGGCGCAGTACACAATTTCAACAAAAAATGAATGAAAGTAACTTTTAAGCTAAAATTATACCAGAACATGTTATTAAGGCATAAAAACACTAAATCCAGTAGGGAAAGTGCACTCAACCCCCCACAACATGCTAAACTAGCAGTGAAGGGGTTAAAGTACCTCAGAAACCTGCTCCAAACACCCAGACAAACATACAGATAGACCCAATGAGTGCTAGAATATGCAATAGGAACTCAAATGATAAAGACCCCTGTGCAGAGGGGTTCCATGGGATATGTGGACCTCAGCACTCAAACGGTTGCTCACCTTTTTGCAGAACTTCTTTCTTCAGTTTACCACATATCAAGAAGAAGCCTCAGTGGGCAACTCCTGGGGAAAGAACTTGCGGCCAAGATTTCCCCCCCAGGGCTTAGGTCCACAAAAGCACCTGGTAAATGGAGCTATCCACATTTAGGTGATGGGAATTGTCATTGATGGTAATCCGCCTAATGGTGGTATTCCATATGCAGCAGAAAATAATGAAATTCTAAAACTAAACAGAACTGTTCTCTTGCCTTGTTGCTTGCAAGGAGGAACAAAACTTACTGGAGCTAACAGGAAGCTGCAGCTAAGGTTAGAGGGAGGGCTCCACCCCTGTACTCACTTCTCAGAATTGTTCCTGCCTACTTAAAGGGGCAGAGCACCTACCCAAAGTTACCAGTAACCTGTATTGGACGACAGAGAAAGTATGTTACCTTATCTCAGCCCACTTACAACAATGACATGCTACCACTTCTCAGACACCTATCAAAATTGGTATATTAATGGGAGTCCGGCAGCCTTGTCCACATTCATTTTTAGGTGTTAGTGTTCCTTTAAATGGGAACTACATCCTAGGAATAAGTGGGTTTTAATTTGTTTAACAAAATGGCTAACTAGATAGCAGTCTTGCACAGAGCAGTTAATATACTTGCTTTGTATGGAAGCTCTGTTGCATTCCATAGCTAATCATCTCATGTCACAAGGTGAACCTCTCACATATATCTGTCATGGGGTGGGGCTTCTCCATGGAAATTCTCAGCTAGCTATTTATTGTGAAGTTTGACCTGTGCAGACTTCAGATCAGGAAACAGAAATTTACTATAGGCCATATTCCGGAAGCTAAGGATCGGCAATTATGGATCAAACCAACTGTTCTGTAGGGGCAAATACATATTTCCATTTTTTAAATAGGACTTTTAACACTTTGAATGTTAGAGAAGGCTCAAATGCATTGTATGCCTCTTTAGAATCTGGCTTTAGGGGAAACTGTATTTGTCCTCTGTGGTACGGTGGATTTGCCCAGAATTGCATCTTTTTAACTTCCTCAATACAGCCCTATATCTATTGTATTTCAGGGTTAAAGGTTTTTTTATGTATATGCATCAATAATAATCAGCCAGTAATCAAACAACATGCTATATTAAATAGAAGCTTTGCCAGTCACATCTAGTTACCTCTTAGAAACATTTAGTTGATAACTGCATATATTTACTTACATTGGCTCCAAATTTAAGAAATGAAACATTGTTCTTGGGGGTAAGCTGCCACGGGTTTTTCATTAGGAAGCCAATGGCACTGGTGAATCTGTCAGGTGTTTGCACAAAATTTTTAAAAGTGCTCTTTGTAAGTCGAATTGGTCCATCATAAATTTGAAATCCCCTGATAGGAAACGTCCTGTTGGACAGCAATAAAAAGATAAAGAAAAAATATGTACTTTATATGTTATTTTGGGTGAAACATCACATTCAAGGTGCCAAAATGTGGGTGCCTAAATGTTAAGAATTGATGACTTAAGAGGATCTGTCATTTTTCCAAATTCTTTAAATGATCTGAATGATTGTTCTGTCCCATTCATTTATTCCATCCTTTTGATGATAGTGCTTAGGCTCTGGTAGGAGTGAGGCAATTTCAACACAGATAAGTAAATAATTATGCATGCTGTACAACACAGGTCAGAGAGCTCGGATTAAATTAAATAATCCCTAAATAATAAACAAAAAAAAATCTCTAAAATGTTTATACTGATTGAAAATAAAAAACCCTCAAGGTGGATCTATTTTAAAGCTACCCCATCACTGAAACAAAAGGATGGCAGGTGTCAGATTCTCTTTGTGCACTTAAACTGTAGTGGTGATAAGAGTTGATAGCATGATTTAAAAATACATACACCCATTTCTGCCACCAACATGCACAAAGTGCACAATTTGCCCTTGGAATCAGAAATAAAATAACAAGCTTTACAAGAGGGGTTCTAATATAAAATGCAACTAAATGTAGCATAAGGATGGCAAAGGTTTAACCCTATAAATGCCAGAAAGGAATCCAATGCATTGCAACCCAATGGTTACTATACAAGTAACGTTTCTTTTAATAGCAGGTAGAACAATTACCTGTAAAAATGACACAAAGTCATTTATGAATACCCTGACATTGTTACGTTGCTCCATCATGAACTATGATTCCACTTTATTTAATCATGCTTAAAGGGATAGTAATACTTAAAATGTAAAAAAAAATATGTTGAAGGGTTTATCCCCCTGAGTAAAACAAGAGTACTCCCACTGCTGAGAGGTGTTTTATTCAAAAGTTATTAATTTTCAAAGTTGAATTTTTTAGGTGCAATATCACAGTGGCCTGAAATTGTACAGTGGCGCTGTTGCTACACGATCCTATGGACAACTCTGGTCAGTTGACCATAAATCTCCATAGGATGGTGTAGCAACAGCGCCACTGTACAATTTCAGGCCACTGTGATATTGCACCTAAAAAAATCAACTTTGAAAATTAATAACTTTTGAATGAAAGACCTCTCAGCAGTGGGAGTACCCTTGTTTTACTCAGGGGATAAACCCTACAACATATATTTTTTTACATTTTAAGTATTACTATCCCTTTAAGCAAAATAGCAGTGTTTATAGCACAATAGGGAGGAATGTTCTACCAGTTTTGTGCAATGTTTGAAACTCCAGGCACCTTTTGGAAAACATGGACTTAAATGTTTGCATCATGCTTAGCATTTAGCCTTGTGAAGTATTTATTACAGCTCACTCATATAAATGAGCTGAAGAGGTATCAAACTGGAATCTTCAATGGATCTGCATATAGAACTAGGCTCACCACAATGACAGAACTTGGATAAAGGTTACATGCAGCAAATTAAATGTTAATCCTTTGTATGTGCAACTGATTGAATAAGTATTACTCTGTAGTAAGCCCAGTGAGTTCTTACTTCACATGGATGTACATTCATGTTACTCAATCTCTAAACAGAACCAGTGTATAATGGAGGTCTTCAGTGCAATTGATAGCAAGTTAAAAAAGCTAAACCAGGGATAGACCATCCTGATCCTCAAGATCTACAGACAGTGTATGTTTTCAGGACATCCTAGCTGGAACACAGGTAGAATACTTAGGGCTCAGCCACTTTAATTAGCCCATCTATGCTTATTCTTGGAAATCCAGAAAACCTGTACTGTTGGTAGCTCTTGAAGTCCAGACTATTCCTGGTCTGAGGTTCCACATTCAAACTGGTATAACTTTACACAATATTTATGTCTGTACCTGTTTCTAGGCAGTGTGCGAGTTTTGTTATCCACTCCTCCAGTCCCCCAGTATTTGTTTTGGCCTCCTGGATATCCATAATTCCGGCTCTCACCAATGAACAGTGATTCGGAAACTTCTTGGCTGGAGCCTTCATCTTTAGGGAAGCTTCCATCACTGTGCAGGAATGAAAAGTAACTATTTTTCAGGAAAGGGTGTAAAGTTTGTTCTTATGTTAGTCCTTGTTTTCTGTCCAAACCCATAGTTGGTAAGCATGACACGACTCTCAGAAACCCATATCTACTGGTATGTCTGACTAAAATGGAAAGATGAAAATGCTACTGCATTTTAGATCATCCAGTGTAGTCTTCATACACATGAAATGAGAAGAATTAATAATATTCCCAGCAAGGGAAGAGAGGATTTGGAATTCCTTGCATCGGGACGTTATGTTGGCAGGTGCAGTAAATCAGTTCAAAATCATACTGGATACTTTTTGGCGAATAATATATACAATTATGACAATTAACTTTAGCACAAGCAGAAATGTTTATCCTGGGAGAACTCTGTTTGCCATGCTAGAGTCAGTAAGAAATGTTTCCACCCCTGTTAAGCAAAGCTGGAAATGGCTTCAAAGAGGTTTGATTTGTGTTCCTCTGGATCAACAGAAAGGAGATATGGCCAAGGCTGACCTTAATGGATTCATGGATTTTTTAAACCTCATCAACTATGTAATACTTTCTGTGTGAATGGTGCACCTTGTCTTTGCTTTTCTGTTTCCAATCAAGTTTGGATGCCCAGAAAATATGGAGCAGATAAGAATCATTTGGCCCTGCTAATATGCCTTGTATAAAATGAGCTATTATTTATAACAGCTTAAAAGGAGATTTATGAAGAAATTACAGTTTTACTTACTGCCTCTACATCTTTTTTTTTTCCTTCAAACAGCTATTGGGTTTGTTTAGCTCTACTCTGTTTTCTAGCTTTCACAGCTTTACTTGTCTTTTTTTCTAGTTAATCACGTGACTTAGATTTGCTTCCTGATTAACCCTTATAGTTCCAGAGGGGTCTGCAAGGCATTGCTTTGCATTCACCTCTGGCTCTCAAAGGGTTAAAAGCAGCACTGTTTTGCACCTCTGGACTTTAAAGAATGAAAGGATCAGTAATGTTTCTTTATGAAACATATATATATATATATATATATATATATATATATATATATATATATATATTATTACAGTACTTATTCTGCTGAATAAAATAACAGTACTTCCACTGCAGAAAGATGCTTCAATACAGGGTTATAACAGTATAAAATTTGCTTTACGGTTTTATTTTGTTTGTTTATTCTTAACCAAACTGTTGACAAGAGCACCGACTAATGGCTACACAGCAAAACCACACTTCATATTGCTGTCAGTAGGGTCACGGATTGCCACAGATTGAAACTTTACATGGAAAGCAACAGCAACATCATCACCCGATGACCACTATAGAAAATGGCAGCTGATTTGAAAAAATATACATATTACAGTACTTCTCCTGCTGAATAAAACAGTACTTCAACTACAGAAAGATGCTTCAATGCCAGGTTATTACAGTATAAAATTTGCTTTACGGTTTTATTTTGTTTATTCTTAATCAAACTGTTGACAAGAGCACCAACTAATGGCTACACAGCAAAACCACACTTCATATTGCTGTCAGTAGGGTCACTGATTGCCACAGACTGAAACTTTCCATGGAAAGAAACAGCAACATCATCACCCGATGACCACTATAGAAAATGGCAGCTGATCTGAAAACAAAATCTGTTTGACCAGTTTTACATTATGAATGATCATCTCCCAGAAGAGGCTGAATCCTTATTACACCGATATATTCTATCATCATAGTGAAATCTTACTGTGCTTTTGAAAAGGGAATCAGGGCACACTGTTCCTATGTTTTGAATCAATTTTAACATTTTTCAGTCAAGCATAAACTTTTTGCAACAGCAGTTTATTTTCAAGAGCTGTTCTGCTTTGACATGAAAAAGCTCAACATTTGACTCATCAAATAAAATGTTAACAGTTTATAATCATGAAATATAAATATAATTAACTTGATTGATAGTTCTTTTTTTTAGTAAGAATGAAAGGAAATAGGGTTTATAAGTAACAGTTTACATATGAATTACAAATACAAGTTTAAGCCTTTTAATGTTATAGGGATGCACAACCAGTTGCTTTGCAATGGCACTCATATAGTTAAGATTAGAACTTACACTTAAAATAACTAATTTTAACATATGCTAGCTGGAAATACATTAACTTTTATATTGTTTAACCCAATTTAATTTTAAATCTTGGTTTTTTAAATGACTGATAAGACCTAAGCAGTTAGTTTACTGAGATAAGTAACCCTTATTCTATTCAGAAAGGTTTTTTATTTGGAAATTATTTTACCAGGAAGAATTGACTGAGGTTAATCCCATTTTCAAGTATACTCTTGAGAGCTTTTACAGGTCTTAAAGGCCATTACCTTATATAAGTCCAATTACAGACAATACAGCACTAGCACTTCTCAGACACCTATCAAGATTGCTATTGTAATGGCACACAGGGATCATAGGGAAATGGTAGAAATGTAACCCTCCCCCAGAAAGCATACGCAAGACACAATTGTAGGCCTCAGAAAGCAAAAAGATGTTTTACATGAAGCACAAGGTACTAAATGTGTATAACCCAAAACCATTTTAGGTGTTAATATTCCTTTAATATGCATGCTTATATACAACTACAAAGTCCATGGAAAAGCAAGCTCAGAAAATCTTTAGCTGTTCAACCACTAGAATTTATTTTTAGTTGGATTTCTAATACTTATATCAGAAAAATATTTTTCAGGTAACAATTGCTCAACCCATGGAAAAAAAATATGAATTAAAAGTAACTGCTGCTCATCAATCTTGTGCACAAGCAAATATATACTTAAAGGGAGAGTAACACTTAAAATGAAAAAAGAAAAAAAGCTGTAATGTTTATTCCCCTGAGGAAAATAAGGGGACTCTCACTGATGAAAGGTGTTTTATTCAAATGTTATCACAGCTGCAGTATCACAGTGGCCTGAAATTGTACAGTAGTGCTGTTGTTACACCATCCTATGGACAGAGCTGGTCAATTGACCATAAATCTCCATAGCATGATGTAACAACAGCACCACTGTACCATTTCAAGCCACTGTGATACTGCACCTAAAAAAACAAATTTGAGCTGTGATAACATTTGAATAAAACACCTCTCAGCAGTGGGTGTACTCTTGTTTTACTCAGGGAGATAAAATCAACATTTTTTTTTTACATTTTAAAAATTACTATCCCTTTAACCCTTTGAGTGTCAGAAGGGGATGTAATGCATTGCAGAGCAATGAGTTGTGTACTCTTTTGGTGCTCAAAGAGTTAAAAAGAGTACTGTAAGAAGCCCTTTAGGACCTGATTTGGTTAGCCTACATTAAAAAATAAAGCATTTCATTTTCATTTACATGATAAGAAGACTAATGGTAAGTGGACAGTAAACAATCTGATAAGTAAACTATGCTACACAAATGCACTAACCTTGCAAATGTTAAGCCTATTCCATTGTCAGAAAACCTGTGCAAAAATAAAATTAAGTCAAAGAATATAGTGCAGTTCATTCACTTTGTTGTGTTGACATAGCAAATCATCATTATTAGAACAATAAAAAAAAACAGTTAACACATCCAGCATTTTATATGTTGAATAACTGTAATGAATGTTAACCTGCCACTAGAGATAAGAGAACACAGTTCTACAAGTTAGGTGTTCATCTGAGATTTGTCATTCCACAAGGGCAATAACATGCAGTAATCCAAAGTTTCAGTATGCTTTTTTCCTTGGTTTAAATCATTTTTATACCTGCTGGAAGACATGCTCCTGAATTGGTATACTGAATCCAAAACTTCATACACATTTTCAGGCTTCAATGCAGATAGTTCCCGGGATCACATCCTATCTGACTGCCATTTGGAAGGATTTTGTTTTACCCACTTGGGGCTTCACTGGAAATGGCTTCAATGGGAATTTTTTGCCTTCTTCTGTATTAACATGGGTGTGTTTAGGCATGGGCTGGACTTGAAGGGCACTGCTTTTTTTCATTCTCATCAATTATGTTACTACTAGCGTAAAAGTCTATGTACACGGGCAAAGGTCCGGGTAGTGTTAACCCTTTGACTGCCAGAGGGGTACACAACGCATTGCTTTGCAATGCATTGCATACCCCTCTGGCACTCAAAGGGTCAAGAGGCCGCTACCTCACTGATCCACGTGATGCAGTCTTGCGTCACCTCACTCATGCGATGCAATCATATGAAGTTTAAACTGCCTGAAAGTGGGGAGTCTCTACTGCACATGACTGCATTGTGACAAACATCCTAGCGAATTATTATATACGATGTTAGTTAGCAAGACAGTATGTTGAACCCACAACAGGTTCGATCATCTCTACCTGCCATCCAAAACTATTTAGCAACAGTTTGAATTAAAATAAATAAATAAGTAAATCAAAGCAAAATGAAAAGAAAGAACAACAACTAGATTTTAAATCTCACTTCAAACCACTATATCAGGCATAGCACAGTTTACTTAGAATTACTACTGGGTCAAGCAGCTTACAAATCCTTACATCAATCCAGGTGTAGTGTGTGAGCAAGTGTGTTGTAATTATTGTGGTGTGTGTGTGTCTGAGTGGTGTGGTGTCCTTTGTGTCCCTTACATTGTAATCTGGAGGCTGTACTCTACTGTCTAAGATGCAACAGGAAGTCAGGAGAACAGGTTATCATATCAATTTACAGAAACTATTATATATCTCAAGAGGTTACAAAAAGCTCTCTTCCATGGAGTTAAAGATATCTTACTCCTTAAAACACTGGCATTATATTGTCAGCTGTATATATAATTACCCAGTTTGCAGGAAAATTGTGCTATTCCGTTTATAGTAAAGGGGAAATGCACCATATGATTAAGCAGCTCTTAATTTAACAGATTAGTTTACCCAGGTAGGTGTCCTTTATGCAGAATTCAGGCATATATATCTATTGTTTGCACTATTATCCAAAGTTTCCTATAGTGATCACTACTGAAAGTGGATGTATCACTGAATATAAAGTGCCCCCCAAATCATTATGCATATAGCGATACGCATATCCATACTAGCATTACCTTGAATAAGTCCGCCATTATTGATAAATCCAACTCGTTCCCAGAAGCACAAGTAGGCATCTTGCTGTACTGGCATCTGTACCACTTCACCTACAGTCCCTTCCTGTACCTTAAGTTACAATGCAACTCCTCCTAGAGGAGACTGGGATGGACTGCACAGGTGCTTATTTGGTAAGATGTCTGTGCTGATGCCTGCCTGTGCGTCTGGGAATGAGATGGATTTATCAATAATGCCAGACTTATTCAGGGTAATAATAGTATGGGTATGCCTATTGCTATATGCATAATGATTTGGGGGTGCACTTTATTTTAAGTGATAGTTCCGCTTGAAGCCAGTCTCTGGATCACAACGCTTCACCCAAAACAATAAGCTTCAAAATACTTGAATGAGTAGTCTCTTACATTTTATAGTCACCCTTTGAGTGCAAGAGGGGTATGTAACACATTGCAGAGGAATGTGTTGAGTACCCCTCTGGCACTCAAAGTGTTAAAACAGTTAGCAGTGGACTACAATAGACATCAAATGCATAAACACTATAAAGATTTATGAAGAACCTAGGTAAAAAAATGTCACTTATTTCAACAGAAAAAATCCCCTTTAATGTTACTACAAAAACTGCATTTGATAATGGTCTGTCTACAGCTAGATACTAAATCAACTGCATTACTGGAGGAAGGAAAATAATTAACAATATACAAAAATACTGCAAATGCATTAACACACAAGCTGTTATCGAGAACGTTCTTCCTCCCTACTGAAAGCATACAGAAGGTAAAAATGCAAGAAATTATTTTGTAATACAAATAAATAACAATATTTACCCAGAGTTTTGTATAATAATGTCTCCTCCACGCACCCAAGCACCATGGTCATTGTTCTTAAAGGTGAGAAGGCGGTCAATTAAAGCAGCAACCCGTGGTTTATCTTGATCGGCATCCACATGGGGTCGAAACCTTCAAGAAAAACATGAAATCAAAGTTATGCTAATGTGTACTGTGTAGGGTAAAAGGATATGGGTACAATTCAGTTTTGGATTTCATCATCCATTTCAGCACATCAGGAATCCAGAAAAAATCTCACTATGTATAAAATCAGCAGCACGTCATTATTTCATGATCTACAGTTACAGTTTAAAGGATCTGCTGGAATAACAATAAAACATATGACTGCTGCAAAAATATATAAATATGCATATTTCAGTATCTATATCTGTAGAGAGTGTGAAAATATAATAAAATGTATATAGGAGATGTTCCATGATAGAAGGACAGACACAGACAAGCCAGGGAGAGAGAAGGGCAGAAACAGGCAAGACAGGGAGAGAGAAGGGCAGAAACAGGAAGGCCAGGGACAGAGAAGGGCAGAAACAGGCAAACGAGTGAGAGAGAAAGGCAGACACAGGTAAACTAGGGAGGGAGAAAGGCAGGAAGAGGGAAGGGCAGACACAGGTAAGCCGGGCCACTGTCAAAATATCGCCATCAATTTGGCGAACAAATCATGAACATATTAAATATGTTACCTGCTTGAAAATGGTGACATGACATGTCACAAACCCACAGAAATGGCCTTGAAACTTGAGTCCTTCAAAGTATGCATAATAAATGTAATAAAGAAAAGAGAATTTAAGTCTTACCTGATAAATCCTTTTCTCTTATTCCAATACAGGTTACTGGTAACTCTGGGTAGGCGATCCGCCCCTTTAATTGTAGGCAGGAACAATTCTAAAATTGTATGCAGGGGGTGGAGCCTACCTTCCAAAGAAAGATTTGAGACACTAACTATTGACTAGACAGTGAAGGGAAAGAAGACTCCTGTGAGCATGACCCAGAAGGACCCCCACGGTCTGCCACAGGAGAGCCAAGCATGGTCCCTTGACAGGGTGGGATACCAGTAACCTGTATGGACAAAGAGAAAAGGATTTAACAGGTAAGACTAAAATCTTCTTTTCTCTGTCGTCCAATACAGGTTACTGGTAACTCTGGGATGTCCAACCATTGAGTTTCCCAGAGGCAGGAAGTAAGGCAAGGACCAGGCACAAGGCCCCCAAAGTCACCAGAGCAGATAGGAACCATCAGATCAGAGATAGCCCAACAAACAATGAACAGGGGTAACACCCCAACTGTTACACAGCACACTGAACTAGAGCCAACGGGGCTCAAAAGTGAAGGAAGCCCCAAGAATCAAAGAAAATCCTAGATAGGCAAGACTGCCTCCAGGATTTTCCTCCCAAAGCTGGCGTCAGCCGATGCCAGCACATCAACACAGTAATGCTTCGAAAAGGTGTGCACAGATGACCAGGTGGCAGCCTTACACAACTGATCAGCAGAGGCCTGATTCTTGTAAGCCCAAGAGGCCCCAATAGGTAGAGTAGAATGAGCCGTGACCCTGAAAGGGAAAGGCTTCTTCCTCAGCTCATAAGCCTTATGAATAGTGGACTTGATCTAAGAAGCAAGTCACCTTGGATGCAGGTCTTCCTGCCCTAGGACCCTCAGGACTGGCGAACAAAGAATCTGATTGCCTGATAAGACTCCATGTCTAACAAGTGGAGATCCCTCTCCTTGTCAGAGGTGGGGTCAGGGCAGAAAGAGGGCACCACAATCTCCTGATTGATGTGAAACTCCGAAACCACCTTCAGAAGAAACTCCTGAGAGGTGCAAAGCACCACCTTGTCCTTGTGAAACACCAATGGCTCCGCCACTGACAGATCCAGAAGCTCCGGAAACCAAGCTTGGTGAGGCCAGTACGAAGCAATCAGAATGACTGTAGTAATTTCCGTAACACCCTCTGCAACATGGGGAAGGGAGGAAAGATGTAGGTCGGAGGGAATAACCAAGGAATGGACATTGCATCCACCGCTAGAGCTAGAGGGTCCCTCCATCGAGAGCAGAACCTCAGATCCTTCCTGTTGTGTCTTGTCGCCATCAGGTCGATGTAAGGAAGACCCCATTTCTGAACAATGAGGGTGAACACCTCTGGGTGCAGCTCCCACTCTCCGCTGTCCATTGTGTGTCGACTGTGGAAGTCCGCCATGATGTTATCTACACCAGGAATGTGCACTGCGGATATGGCAGGAACGTGTTCTTCTGCCCAGGACAAATAGCCTTGACCTCTAACCAAGCGGTGAGACTTCTTGTTTCGCCCTGCTTGTTGATGTAAGCCACGGTCCTGGCATTGTCGGACTCTACCCGGACTGGGCATTCTTTCAGCTGGGGAGTCCAATGATGAAGGGCATGGAATATCACCCATTGATGGGAAGGAGAGATTCTTCCGGAAACCACTGACCTTGTGCACTCAGGAGACCCAGGACCGCTCCCCATCTGGACAGGCTGGCATCCGTCGTCACCGTGGTCCAAATGGAAACAAGGAAGGACTTGCCCTTCAGCAGATTGGAGAGGTCGAGCCACCAGGACAAACATGAAGAGGAAGTGACACAGACGTCTTCAGAAGATCCGGCTGACCCTTGCACACCTGGATCACAAACCGCTGGAGTTCCCTGGTATGCGCCATGGCAAATGGTACCGCTTCTATGGTGGAAATGAATTTCCCCACTAGAGATGACAACTTCATGGCTGGAACTGGATCTTGAGCCAGGATCGCAGAAACCCTGTGGGAGATCTGGCGAGCCACCTCATCCGTGACAAACACCATGTTCTTCTGGGTATCAAAGATGAAGAAAATCTGCAGAAGAGGCTTTCAGAAGCAGGTCATCCATGTATGGAGTAACTCTGATGCCGTCTCGGTGTAGGACGGACACTAAGGCTCCCAGGAAATGGTTGAAGACCTGAGGAGCTGTCATCAGGCCAAATGGAAGAGCTGAAAACTGAAAATGTCCCCGTCGCAGGCAAATCGGAGGTACTGCCGGCTCTCTGGATGAATGGCAATGTGTAAATATGCATCCTGAAGATCCAGAGATGCAAGGAATTCACCCGGGGACATGGCAGCAATTACTGTTCGTAAAGATTCCTGGTGATAATGAGTCAGGATCACAAAGGAATTGAGATTCTTTAAATCCAAAATGGGATGACAACCATTATCCTTCTTGGAGACCACAAAGAGGTTTGAATAAAAAAAACAATAGCTCTGTACTGAGCTGTAACCGGCTCCAGAATGTCCTTGTCCAGAAGAGGCTGAACAGCGCCATCGAACAGATGGCGTTTCTCTGCGCCCTGAGACGTATGAGAAGGAAGGGAGCATAAAGGAGGAAGAGAGATGAAAGGGATCTTGTACCCTTCCGTCACCACCTGTAAAACCCATGGGTCCGTCACTGAATTCTCCCAAATGCTGTGATAGTGACGCAGACGATCACCCACAGCAGAGTGTGGACCCGGATTCGGTGAGTCATGCCGAAGAAGGCTTGGAAGCCTTGGGTTTGGAGGAGAACTTGGGCTTCCATTGCTGTTTGGGTTTGGAGGAGGTACGCAAAGCTGAGGGAACCGTCTGGTTCGCCGGACAGGTCTCATTCTGAAAGGAACGGAAATACCGGTTATGGTTAAGCAGTGTTTTCTTCCTAGGAACTAAGGGTAGAAGTGTACTCTTACCCCCTGTAGCCTCACTGATCAGATCCTTAAGATCTGGCCCAAACAAAGAAGTTCCTTGAAAAGGCAAGAAGAGCAATGCTTTCTTAGAAGCAGTATCAGCAGACCAGATATTGATCCAAAGAGCCCGCCTGGCAACCACAGACATGGTGTTAACCCTAGCCACCAAACGGATAGCATCAAAGAAGGCAGCAGAAACATAGTCCTGTGTCTCAGAAATGTTGGCAAGGATGTGCAACTTATCCAAAGTAGGAGCACCCTGACAGACCATAAGAGTGAGCTGTTCAGTCCAGACCGCAATGGCCCGGTTCACCCATGCTGCTGTGAATGCTGGATGCATGGCAGAACCAGCAGTGGCAAAGATGGACTTGAGGGAGAGGTCAAGTTTCTTGTTAGTCCAGTCCTTCAGAGCAGATGCATCAGACACTGGCAATGCAGTAGACTTGGATAGCCTGGAGATAGGAGCAGCCACTTTAGGAGGATGAACCCAATGAGCAAGCGCAGCCTCAGAAAAGGGATAAAGCTTAGCAAATTTCTTGGAAATAGAAGGTTTCTTGTCCGGAGACTTCCACTCTTCGGACACAAGGTGGTCAAGAGTGGGGTTAGGTGGAAAGCAAATAAGGGGCTTTTTAGGCTCCTGAATACATCATAAGGAACCTTCTGCACTAAGGGAATGTTTAGGGTATTTAAAACAGCCCTGATCAGGCCTCAGCCAAGGGCTCAGAATCAGCCTCAAAAGGGTCCCCAAAAAACTGAGGAGCCCACCGCAGAACATTCTTCAACATCTGAATCCACCAGCAGTTCCTCCTCAGAGGAATCTGACACGTCAGGTACACCCTAAGGCTTTGGCAGGGAAGACTTGATGAAGGAGGGGGTCTGCCAAGAATGAAAGACCCCCTGTAACTGGGATGGAAATAGTTTCAATGTGGACCTAAGGTTGCTAGTATCAGCCTTGAACTCTTGCACCCAAACTGGCTCTAATGCATGGCTGGAGGTCCATGGGAGACTCTCAGGGACATCAGAACATTCTGGGCATAAAGGACCTGAGAATTCTCTAGGTAACCCTGAATGACAGGAAGAGCAATGTGCAAAAGGGGATACAGAGACCCCAGCATCCTTAGTCTTAGGTCTGGCCCCAAGCTCCAACGGTATAGACATTCTCACAGTGTCAATAACCTTACTGTATAAGAAATCACCCAATTACAGTGTGTAGGATTAAAGTTTCACCCCAGAAATCGCTAAAATAGACTTATCTGGCAGGCGAAGGGTTAATCAGCAGAGGACACAAGGAGAGTCCAAGCCCTGCGTAGGATACTCGTTCTGGAAATAGCACAAAATGTCTGCCGTGGCAGGAGCCAATCAGAAACGAGCGCGTGAAGTAAGCGCTCATGGGAAATGTAGTTTTCCCAGAAAAGTACCCCAAACAGTGCCCGAACCCCCTGAGCCCCCCCAGCACACTAGAAACATGAACCGGATGATAGAGCAAGGGCAGACAAGTAAAATTAAATATCACTGAAGTCGCTAGGTTAAACGGTTGCCAAGATATGTCCCAAACTGTACAGTCCCATAGGAGTGAATGGAGCAATAGCGTCTATGCGGTAAAGCGCACCTTAAAGGCAAAGAACTCAAATTTGACAATACTGAAAGAGTAAAACTAAAAGACATGAAACATCACTAAAAAAAACACTGAACCAGTAGGAAAAGTGTTAGAAACCCCCCCAAATGAATGCAAAACCAGGAGTTAAAGGGTTAAATAACACTTAAACCTGCTCCAAACACCCAACAGACATAGATATAGACCCAATGAGTGCAGGAGTGTGCAATAGGGACTCCAAATGAAAAATCCCTGTGCGGAGGGGCACTGTGGGACATGTGGACCTGCAGCACTCAAAGGGTTGCTCACCTTTCCTGCAGATCTTCTGTCTTCAGACTACCATGTATTAAGATGAAGCTTCGGTGGGCAACTCCTGAGGAAAGAACTTGTACCCAAGATTTTCCCCCCAGGGCTTAAGGTCCACAAAAAGCACCTGGATACTGACCTAGCCACATCTAAGGGCATTGTCATTTATGGTAATCCGCCTAATGGTGGTATTCCATTCCTAACAGAAAAATAAAAAACTTCTAAAGCTATAGCAGAACTGTTCTCTTGCCTGTGTTATCTTCACCAAGGAACAAATCTTTCTGGAGTTGGTTGGCTAGCTGCAGCCAAGGAGGGAAGGTAGGCTCCACCCCCTGCATACAATTCTAGAATTGTTCCTGCCTACAATTAAAGGGGCAGATTGCCTACCCAGAGTTACCAGTAACCTGTATTGGACGACAGAGAAAGTCTAACAAGCTGAGCGATTGGTTTAGCTGCAGTGCAAGCTCATTCTGGTCAGCTCATTTGGCAAGCGTGACTGTGATACGTCATTCTATTAACACACTGGGTACCAGAAGCTGTTAGCAGGTAATCCAAACCTCCTCTTCAGTCAGCTTGCTACACTTTTTCTTCTTCATATTTATTACACATACTTTGAAGGATTGAAGTTTCAAGACCATTTCTATGTCTTTGTGACATTGTCATGGGAGTGATTGTTATGTCGCCATTTTCAAGCAGGCGCCATTTTTAATGCATCCACCACTTGGTCAGTGACATTTTGACAGGATACCAGGCAAGCCAGTGAGAGAGAAAGGCAGGCAGAGGGAAAGGCAGACACAGGTAAGCCAGGGAGAGAGATAAGGGCAGACACAGACAACTGGGGAGAGTGAGAGAAGATCAAAAATAGCCAAGTCAGGGATAGAGAAAGACAGACACAAGCAAACCAGGAAGTGAGAGGGAAGTGCAGATATAGGCAATGAGAGAAAGAGAGAGGGAGGGGAAGACAAAGGCAAGCCAGGGAGAAAGAAAAGGACAGAAACAGGTAAGCAAGGGATAGAGAAACAGGCAAACACAGGCAAGGCAGGGAAAGAGAATGGCAGACACAGGCAAGTCAAGAAGAGAGAAAGGCAGACCCAGAAAAACTAGGCAAAGAGAGAAGGGCAGAAAAAGAAAAATCTGGAACAGAGAGAAGGGCAGAGAAGCAACAAACAAGGGTAAAAAAAGAATGGTAGACACAGACCAACCAGGGAGAAAGAGGGCAGACACAGACCAACCAGGGAGATGCATACCAGCGAGGGAAGAGAGGAGGGCAGATGCAAGAGAGGAGGGCAGATGCATGCCAGCGAGGGAAGAGAGGAGGGCAGATGCAAGAGAGGAGGGCAGATGCATACCAGCGAGGGAAGAGAGGAGGGCAGATGCATACCAGCGAGGGAAGAGAGGAGGGCAGATGCATACCAGCGAGGGAAGAGAGGAGGGCAGATGCAAGAGAGGAGGGCAGATGCATGCCAGCGAGGGAAGAGAGGAGGGCGGATGCAAGAGAGGAGGGCAGATGCATGCCAGCGAGGGAAGAGAGAGAAGGGCAGATGCAAGTCAGCGAGGGAAGAGAGGAGGGCAGATGCAAGTCAGCGAGGGAAGAGAGGAGGGCAGATGCAAGTCAGCGAGGGAAGAGAGAGAAGGGCAGATGCAAGTCAGCGAGGGAAGAGAGAGAAGGGCAGATGCAAGTCAGCGAGGGAAGAGAGGAGCGAGGGAAGAGAGGAGGGCAGATGCAAGTCAGCGAGGGAAGAGAGGAGCGAGGGAAGAGAGGAGGGCAGATGCAAGTCAGCGAGGGAAGAGAGGAGGGCAGATGCAAGTCAGCGAGGGAAGAGAGGAGCGAGGGAAGAGAGGAGGGCAGATGCATGTCAGCGAGGGAAGAGAGGAGGGCGGATGCAAGTCAGCGAGGGAAGAGAGGAGGGCAGATGCATGTCAGCGAGGGAAGAGAGGAGGGCAGATGCATGTCAGCGAGGGAAGAGAGGAGGGCAGATGCAAGTCAGCGAGGGAAGAGAGGAGGGCAGATGCAAGTCAGCGAGGGAAGAGAGGAGGGCAGATGCATACCAGCGAGGGAAGAGAGGAGGGCAGATGCATACCAGCGAGGGAAGAGAGAGAAGGGCAGATGCAAGTCAGCGAGGGAAGAGAGGAGGGCAGATGCATGTCAGCGAGGGAAGAGAGGAGGGCAGATGCAAGTCAGCGAGGGAAGAGAGGAGGGCAGATGCAAGTCAGCGAGGGAAGAGAGGAGGGCAGATGCAAGTCAGCGAGGGAAGAGAGGAGGGCAGATGCAAGTCAGCGAGGGAAGAGAGGAGGGCAGATGCATGCCAGCGAGGGAAGAGAGGAGGGCAGATGCATGCCAGCGAGGGAAGAGAGGAGGGCAGATGCATGTCAGCGAGGGTAGAGAGGAGGGCAGATGCAAGTCAGCGAGGGAAGAGAGGAGGGCAGATGCAAGTCAGCGAGGGAAGAGAGGAGGGCAGATGCATGTCAGCGAGGGAAGAGAGGAGGGCAGATGCATGTCAGCGAGGGTAGAGAGGAGGCAGATGCATACCAGCGAGGGAAGAGAGGAGGGCAGATGCATGCCAGCGAGGGAAGAGAGGAGGGCAGATGCATGTCAGCGAGGGTAGAGAGGAGGGCAGATGCAAGTCAGCGAGGGAAGAGAGGAGGGCAGATGCAAGTCAGCGAGGGAAGAGAGGAGGGCAGATGCATACCAGCGAGGGAAGAGAGGAGGGCAGATGCATGTGAACATTGAAGATTAGAAGAACACAAGAAGGAGAATGTGGAGGAGAATATGGTAGATTCAGGTGAATCAGGAACAGAGAAAGGCAGTTGAAGGAAAATACAGGGAAAGAGAACAGCAGATGCTGGTGAGAGAGACAGAGAAGGGCAGGTGACGGCAAGTCAGGAAGAAAGAAGGGCTGTTGTAAAAAAGCCAGGGACAGAGAATGGGAAAAAGAAAGCCAGCTAGGAGATGCAGGGGTGTTGGAGAGGGTGAAAGTAGATAAGAGATGCAACAGACAAAAACTATTTAGTCTATGATACAAACTAGTTTCACAGAGCATGTAAAACCTCCTCTGAGTTGAGCCATTTACCAGTGCTACATCTGGGAGCAAACGGTTTATGTAAAATTACCTAACCCTACCTCCCTGTCCATGACTGTGAAGTGACACTAGTATATACGCATTCCACTTCTTTTTAAAAGTGGGGTAAAGAACCATATTGACTTACCAAACCACCTTTTCATTCTAAGCTTTTATATTTAAAAATGCATATTAATTATGTCTTTGGATTACCACACAAAAAAACAACCACCAATTCCCTTAATCTTATATTCATTTTTTGTGTATTTAATAAACACTTTTCTACAATGCAATGAGATCTGTGTCAGGAGTTTTTAACCCTTTGAGTGCCAGAGTGGTACAGAAAACATTGCAAAGCAATGCATTCTGTACCACTCTGGCACTCAAAGGGTTAACCTGATCCACTCCAGGTGTGGAGGACTTCAATTCCTATATCTGTTGACTGGCTGGGGATGGGAGTTGTAATCCTCCAGCGCTGGGGGACCTCAGGCTGCTCACCCTGATCTATGTGGCGTCCAAGAAGTTAAATGTAAACTGGTAACAATCTCTTATTTTTCTTCTCATCACATGTGGAACCTACTTCAGTAAAGATGAGGAACTGACAAGACCACAGAAGATCTTATCTGAAAGGATGCTATTTGTCACGCAAGGGAAATAGCTGAAGTCAGATTTAAAAAAATATATAACTAAATATACATAAGTAAAATACCACAAGCATGTCACAACTGTTATTGTAATACAATCCAAAAGACAATTCAGCAGAAGAACAATGTGCAATATGACTTAAAGAAGCTATCCTATATAATAATTCTCTAAAACGTGTGTAACGACGCAGTCATGCACAGTAGAGACTGCATTGCTGTGCTGCAGTCATGCTCAGTAGAGACTGCATTGCGTGTGCTGCAGTCATGCTCAGTAGAGACTGCATTGCGTGTGCTGCAGTCATGCTCAGTAGAGACTGCATTGCGTGTGCTGCAGTCATGCTCAGTAGAGACTGCATTGCGTGTGCTGCAGTCATGCTCAGTAGAGACTGCATTGCGTGTGCTGCAGTCATGCTCAGTAGAGACTGCTCATGCCATGGCTGATACAGAGCTGGGCAGTCTCCACTGCGCATTACTGCCCCACGACCAGCTGGCAGTGGCACTGTGGCCCGTGTAACAGGCTCTTCAACTAGTATATAATATTATTTTTGTGTTCGTTATTTAACCATAAAGTATAGTTTGCTATTGCGGTCACTAGGTGGCAATATTCTGATCTCTTACTATGAAGTGAGACAGTCTATGACTCAAGCGCACCATCAGTCTGACCACGAAAATAATAAGCTTGAGAAGTGATAAAAATCTTTCAGAAGTGGAAGTGCCCTTTATTCTACTTCTTATAACATTTCTTCCATTGAAAGAAGAAAAAAAAATACTGCTCCTTTACATTTTCCAGCAGTCCACTAAAAAATGTTAAAGTATCCCCAATTGTATAGCACTGGGGCAATTTACATATGTGTAGCCTTGTTGAACAATATAAACATATTAATTTATTTATACTAAATTAAAGTCAACCCCTTGAGTACAAGACAGATGTCAAATGCATTGAGGAGGAGTATGTTAGAGAACTGTCTGGCCTTCGAATCGTTAGAAGGAATTATATACTAGAAGTGCAGGGCTCAAAATTTCCACTAGCCAATGGCGAGTGAAAATTCAGCCCTGGCGAGTAGAAATTCAGCCCTGGTGGGTATGCTATGGCTTGCAGAGGCGAGTAACTTTTCAGGTCTGGCTAGTAGGAAAGGACTTAAAATTATAAGCCCTGAGAAGTGTCTTATTTGTTTAACCACTTAAAGACCAGAAGGGTGTGTAACTTGTTGCAATGCGTTGCGCTCCCCTCTAGACCTCATGGGGTTAACAACTTGACTCACCTAGGTAGGAGTCCTTCATACAACAGTTAGGTGTATCCATCTATATTTTTTTTATAGTTTTCTGTATATAGTGATCTCTGTGGAAGACTGCCCCTAGGTAACCAGTTCTCATAACAAAACAATGGACTTCCATACATCTGAATTGCTCAAAGTCCATCTGTTACACAAACTAAAAGCCATTGTTTTCCTAAAGTTTGCATTTAAACCCTTGAGGACAAAATGGGTAAACAATGCATTGCAAAACCCACTGGTCATCAAGTGGTTAAGGAAGCAGTGTCTAAAAAGATCAAATTATTTTATTTTTCAAAGAAAATCAGTAGTTATAATATGATTAATGCCTTGTTTTTACAACAGGTACTTACAGTTTGTGTTTATTCCTAAACTACACATTGTATTCTGCACCCTTTTGAACCCTGTCTGTCTCCCTTACTCACTTTAGATCGCAGTCTCTAGAGAAGGGACCCCTCTCCCATAGTTCCAATCTGTAATGCACTAGTTTTATCCTGATTTTATGTGAATGCTTAATTTTAGAAGAATTGTGTACGCTTGTGGCAGTATATAATGGACATATTCATTCATCCAGAGATATAAAAAGGGGTTTTAGAGTTATATGAAAATCATAATCACCTGGCACTGTTATCCAAACACAGGTATTCCCTTGGATCTTCAGCACTTGCATTAGTAGTTTTCACACCTTTGTCAATAAATAATCCAGCCTTAAAGGGAAAAAAGTGTAACACATCTGTGAAATTTATAATCTCTATATGCCCCCTCTCTAATCATTTTTATACACTAGTTTTAAAATCGTAAATTTTAATTTATGTTTTTTTGCAAAATTTCAGAACAAAATGATCACGCACACAAATCACGCTACATTACAAACTAGAACTATGTGCTTGAGCTTTTATGACACAACAGTGCTGTTTATTTGTGCCTTTAACTTTAGCAAATATTTAGCCAATATTAAAAATAACCCGTCTTGAAAAAGTCTTGAATTATTAAATATAAATACTAATAGATATATTAAAGGGTTAGTAATGCCCAAAATAAAGCGTATTGTATATGGTAGATTTTACAAAAAAGTATTTGCAGAAAGTCCTATTTCTCAAACCTTTACAGTTTGAGAGACGCTAAAGTTCCTCCCTCCTCCCCTACTCTTGACGTCTGTGCTGGGGACCAGCTGGCAGCTCTGCAGAAGAGCTGAAATCACGTTATTGGAAAAAAATTACTTAACTGGAAAGGTCTACAAAGTGTGCCTGGTTTGCAAGCATACTTTGTAGACTGTTCCCATGAAGTAATTCTTTTTGCATATCGCTATTGCGGCTCTGCTGAAGAGCCTCCTCGTGCTGGCCGACATGGGTCTTTACAGCTGATATCAGGAGAAGGGGAACTTCAGCGGAGGATATCTCTCAATCCATAAAGGTTTAAATAGATAGGACTTTCTGCAAATACTTTATTTTTGTAAAATCTACCACATACAATACACTTTATTTTGGGCATTACTAAACCTTTAACATACCTATTCAGTATTGGTTTGCTTTAATCTAAAAATATCAGAGGTTCTTCAAATGGACAGGGGCAATCTTGTAGTATCTGAGGAAAACGTAGATTATGTCCAGTTGAATTTGCCATGTGTAAATTTACTAATGCTTTAAAAATAAATAATGAAAAATGATTGAGATCTATTAAAAGAAGATGATATTTTGGGTAAACATGAACACGATATGCCAAAGGTGGTATATAATAGGGCTTCTGATTTAGAGTGGACCAGATGGATACACATTGCGCACTCCTCTGATACTCAAGGGGTTAGCATTAACTAAAATGATCTTACAGGACAGACCCACTTTTCACTTTTGTATCCCCTAGTATTTCTAATTCTGATAAAAAGAAGAAATGCATAATGTCAGATATTCAAAACAGTTTTGTATAAAGCAACAAGTGCAAGGACTGTCAAAAAAATATAATGGAAATAGTTTTTTTTCCACAATACAGTAAAGACAATACGAAACCCCATCACATGTTGAGTTATATTAATAAATATATTGTCTATATGCCCCAGTGGTGCTCAGTATGTAGAAAGAACCATGAGAACCATCAAAATAAGGGCACCAGAGCATATGCAAGGTATTAAATATAAAAATATACTCAGTGCCTATACACTGCAACTGTTTCATGTTTTCTCTGGATAGAATTAACTTTGTAGCTTTAAGTATTTTGCCCAGCCCTCTAGTTCTCAAAGGGTTAGGGTTGTGTCTAAAAGTAAATGGATTGTTTAAAATGTAAAATATCACTTTAAGGTGCTTCTGTACATCATACCACTCAAGCATAAATCTTACCTTGAAATTAGAATGGACCCTGTTGTTGTAGAAGATGCCCAGAGGTGTGAGTTCTGCTTTGGTTTCAGGAAGCAGGCCATGGGAATCCCCAGTTGACATCTTGTGGAAAACATACCATATTCCAGCATCCTTCAGTAACAAGAAGACTCGTTAATGACAATTAATGGATGGCAAGTCTAATTATTACCATTTGATTCTTACTATTAGTGAACCAGAAGACAGTTGATCAAAGGAGATTAACCCTTTGAGTGCCAGTGGGGTACGGAACGCATTGCAAAGCAATGCGTTCCGTACCCCTCTGGCACTCAAAGGGTTAAGTAATCCATGGATTACAAAAATTAAATAAATAAATAAATAAAAGTATAAGGGCTTATTAAGTATATGCTGAATGATTATCCCTTTGAGTGCCAGAGGGGTACACAACGCATTGCAAAGCTATGCGTTGCGTACCCCTCTGGCACTCAAAGGGTTATAGATATGTCAACTAAAATAACAGAAACACAGAATGGCAAACTGAGCTCCAGCAAGTGAATCAATCAAAACTGTGCCTCCTTGTTCTTAAAGGGGAACTTTCACAAACAAAAAACTTTTGGCCATGTGTTTAAATTAGTAAAACTATATTAGGATTTGTGGTTGAAAGCTCACTATAATGGTAAATGGAGCTTGCTGTAACGATAGCCCAGATAAATACCACTACGAAGGGAAGCGTGGACGCACTCCCTGGGACAGCTGGGAGGGAGGTGGGAAGTCCTGCACCGCTGTGCCGCATTACACGGAAGTGCGCAATATGAACTCTGCATATCTTAAGAAGCAGGTAAGGAACATAAAAAACCTATGAATCCTAACCTTAAGCACATGGCCAAAAGTTTTTTTATATGTGAAAATTCCCCTTTAACTATTAGGGAAGAGAAATCACTTATTTATAAATGTACATAAACATGGTGAGTGCTAGAGTGGTGTGCAACATATTGTGAAGCAGTGTGTTGCGTACCCCTTTGGAATTCAACGGGTTAAACAAATCAAATTCTATTTAACCTCTTGGTGACAGGGGCTTTTTTACACTAGAGAAAACGAGAAAATTAGGCCTTTTTTAGTATTTCTTTGTTCAACCATATTTTCCCTATAATTCGTCCACACAAATCATTTACCATTTTTTAAAGATAAGAAGAGTTTTCTGTTGATTTCATATTTATATGTATAACTCATTAGTTAGTTCAATAATAGTGAAAAATTTGGAAATACTGAAAAAAAATATTCAAGAGTCACAAAATGGACTTCTGTAGCAGTCAGCTGTCCCTTTTAGGAACTGCACTTCTGGAAATCTTAGATGCTGAGGATGAGTGCACAGCTTTCATAGGCAGCAATGGAGATTGTCATGACAGTTGTTGCCTATGTATGATGTGTTGTAGCAAGTGATATCCATGACTTCCTCCTTTGAGTTTACATGTAAAGCCCAGCAGGGCTAGTTAAGTTGTAGGACTTCAAAGTGGCTCATAGGAGTCATGGGCTAGTAAAAATTCTTTAAATGACATAGCTTCTTCTTTAATCTATTACATTCTAGAGAGGTTACCAACACATTGCATCTAGGGCTGTTTCTACGGTAGGGCAGCAAGTGCGGCCACATTGGGTGATGCTCTGTTGGAGGCCCAGTGCTCCCCTAAAAAAATTTGGTGCTGTTTTGCCCTGCTAGTCTCATGTAATGGTACATTACCCTGCTGGCCTCATGCGATGGTGTTTTGCCCTGCTGGCCTCATGTAATGATGTGCTAGTCTCATGTAATGGTGAGTTGCCCTGCTGGACTCAAGTAAGTGTTTTTCCCTTCTGTTCTCATTTAATATTTTGATAGTCACATGTGATGGTGTATAGCTATGCTGGTCTAACATCATACTCTGCTAGTCCAATGTAACATTTTATTGTTCTAATGGTCACGCAGTATACTCTGCTACACTCCTGTAATGGTGTACTGACCTGCTGCATCATGTAGGTGTGATTTGCCCTTATAGTCCCATGAAATATTCTGTTAGTCACGTGTAATGGTGTATTGCACAGCTGACAGTGTGCTGGTGAAGTGTATTATGTGTGTGTGATGTGAGGTGAATAAGTGTGTATGTAAAGAGGAACTTACACTGCATGTGATGATGGGTGGTGTCTGTGAAAAGTGTTGGCTCGTGAAGAAAACAATTGGCTAAAATTAATCTTCGTTAAATATAACCACTGTATACTTAAAACAAAGGTAATGCTTAAAATATGCTTGCTTTAAACTACATTCATCTATTTTAGAGAATGACTAATGACAATCACCTCTCTAAAACACTCTAGTTTAAAGGGGTAGTAATCCCTATAGTAAAGTCCTATTAAAAATACATGTATTGCCCCCAGTTTCATCTCTCAAACCTTTATGGTTAATAAAAGAGAAAACTTTCACTGAAATGGTCTTCTACGTGTGCTTGGTTTGCAAGCACACATAGAAGACCGTTTTAGTGAAAGATTTTTTTTTTAATTAACGCGATCGCGGCTCTGCTGCAGAGCCGCCTGATGATCTAAGACCAGATTTCCCTTCAGTCAGCTCCAACGCTGACTTCGGGGAAGGGGGAGGCAGAGGGCAACTTTAGGAGCGTTCATCTCTCAAACCATAAAGGTTTGAGAGATGAAACTGGGGGCAATACATGGATTTTACAAGGACTTTACTATAGGAATTAGTAATACTTAAGTATTACTATCCCTTTAATAGTAAAATGTAGTCTTTATTTAAAATCCCCCCCACCTGTCCCTTTCAGTGATATCAGGTCCTTTGTGCCGACACCTCTGGGGTAGTTCCGATAGTTATGTTAACCATACTAGGTGTTCAGATCAAGAGAAATATTCCCTCATCTGAACATAAAGTCCTGAACAAGAACTATAGCACAATTTAGTGTGAAGATCTCAGTGATAGAGCACAGATCAGGGAAAGACAACCCCTACTAGGCATTAAGACCAGGGGATGTCATAGCTACTGGAAAACCACTGATGGTGTCTGGGTGACCAGAATCAGTGCCCTCTGAAAGTAGGATCTGAGTCTCTGAAAGGATCAAAAGGGGAACATTTAAATTAACATTACATTTCTAAAATAGTATACAATAAAATTATTTTTAAGCATGAACTTCCCTTTAAAAGAAATATATATCGTAACTTTAAATATCCTAAAGTCCAAGCGTGGGAAGTGAAAAGAAGTTAACACAACCTCTGCAGTGAACACAGTTAAACAACATATTTCTGCAAATTGTAATGCACAGTTACTATTTATCTGCTGCATTTAACAGATGGAAGAAAAAAAATGGAAACAAAAATATGGCACGTGCTTAAGATTGGGCATCCTTATTCTTTGTAAAGTCTCAGTAATTATTTCACTTGTTAGGCTTTAATCTAAGTTAGGTGATTATGATTACAGAGCATAATAAACTCCCTGACACTTCAGACTTCTCAGGATGTTGTACTTACACTCAACATCCACGGGCTCCTCGAAGGATCAGAAAATAAAGATAACTGACTCTTACAAAGCAGGGGAAGGCCGTATAAAAAAATCGAATAGTTTCCGGCTCCTATTTTCCACTGTTCACAATGTCATTAAGAAATGGAAGTTAAGGGGAGCTGTTAAAATCAAGACAAGCTCAAGAAGACCAAAAATCTGATAGAACTCCTCATGGACTGGTCAGGAATGCAAAGCAAAAACCCAATATCACTGCCAAGGATTTGCAAGAGAGCAGGACTAGTGGCGCACAAGTCCACTGTGCAGCATTGTTTGCACAAACATGATTTGCACAAAAGCGTTATCAGAAGGAAACCTTACTTGCAATCTCATCACAACATTCAACATCTGAAATGTGCAACACAGCACTTAGGTAAGCGAAAGGCATTTTGGAACAAAGCTGAACTCTTTGGCTACAATCACGAAAGATATACAAACAAAAGGATTACACCTCAGTGTTTGTATTTGCAAAAAACTAGCTGTAGTTAAAGGACTTTTAAAGATATAACCCTATTTTTATCATGTTTTTTCTTTAACCCCTTGGATGCAATAGAGGTCTGCAAAGCAATGTGGAGCAATGCACTGGAGATATCCTAACATTTAAGGTTTTAAGAATATTGAACTCAGTTTGATAAAGGTGGGAAATGACACAATCTAGATCAGTGGTGGGCAACTCCAGCTGTTGAGGACTGCAACTATCACTACCAGCCAGCCAACGGCTGACTGGGGACTATGAAAGTTGTAGTCCTCAACAGCTAGAGGACCTCAAAGTTCCACCACAAATTTAGATTGGCCAAATTGTCCCTCTCCTCTTCTGATTATAGGGTGACTGTTACTGATGTCATTTAGTGACGTGCTGAAGGTTCTGTTTAAAGAATGGAAAACCAGCACATGCTAGTAATGCAGCGTGAGCAATACATATACTAAAGAAAAGTTGTGAAAGTCTGGAGCAAATCAGCTGCATCACAGGGAACAAATATATATTCACCAAACTCCATTAAGTTAAACCTGCTTTTATTCACTTGAATGCTACTGAGTTCTCCCATTTATTTGTTCCCAGTGGTGAAGCTGGTTTGCACTGGAATGACACCAGTTTTCTACAGTATATCAGTCCCACTAACTCAAATTCCTGAAACATCAATCACCACATTCTAATTCAGAAAAAAGCCCATCATGCCTCTTATTATAAGCACCAAAGAGCTACGAACCACAATAAAATCTTTATGTTTCACCACATAAAAAAGAAGTAGTAAGCTGTCTTGTATGGGCGATAAAAGCACTCACAGTCATAAGTTATAATGGGCTAGAGGGCATCATATGTCAAAAATAGTCTTTTTTTGTGAAAGGGTTTCATTTAGGGTATATGAATGGTATACAAAAAAGGAATACAGACACATGCCCCTAAACATAGTCTACATCCCTAACAATGTGTTAGTATCCTGAACACATGGACACATCACAATGACAGAAAGAACACAGACTGTAAATCTCAGAAAAATGAATTATGCACATTCATGGTAAAACACAAGTGTACTTGTTTGAAGGAAATGTACAAAAATTCCAAAGAACTGATCAATTAAAAATAGAGATTCCCAAACTTTTTCTGCATATTATTAGCCAGGAGGACTGAAATGTTGCCCCTTGCCCCATATTTGGCAATTTAAAAATAGGTCACTGAAAGATTTTGCTGAGGTTCTGCTTTATATATCATGTAATCTAGGCCTCTTATAGCACATCATATTAATCCTGCCCAGAAATGACAATCCGGCCACAAAGTGTCAGTCAATGCCTCACTGACAAAGGGAAGCAGTTAACTCCATATGTACAATTCAGCTTATAGGGCCTCGTCAGGGAGGTGCAGTTCTCTCTAGGCATGCGGGAGGAAGAGGTTCACCTCTAAATTATTAAATTACCCTATAACTTTTAAAGTGATAGTAATACTTTATTTTAACTTTATTTTATTTTGTAGGCATTAAAAAAACATGAAGAATGATATAAGTCTTATCTCTGAAACCTTTATGGTTTAAGAGATATTCACAAACAAAGTATCCCCCCCGTTCAACCAGATCAGAAGGGAGACAATCTTCAATTAAGATAAGGGAAAAAGCTGAAAAATTTGTCAAGGGGGGGAAGGGCTTTCATTGTTTTCATACAAAGAAAATTGTCCCCTTCTGTTATCTGTCTGGTCTTACAACCAGACTCACATCTGAGAAGAGATTGCTTACACTAGGTAAAAGGGGCGAGGAGGGGAACTTTGCTTGTGAATATCTCATAAACCATAAAGGTTTGAGAGATAAGACTTATATCATTCTTCATGTTTTTTTAATGCCTACAAAATAAAATAAAGTTAAAACGAAGTATTACTATCCCTTTAAGGAAATTTGCATATTCAAAGTGAAGATCAAAGATGCTCTACACCAGGGCTGTCCAAGTTGCCACCAACAAGCCAGGACGTAAGGATTTCCCTGAGTAGTCAAAATGAATGATCCACTGATTAACTCACCTGTGATTAATCAGGGAAATCCTTACATCCTGGCCTGTTGGTGGCCTTCAAGGACTGAACATGGACACCCCTGCACTACACAACCTTTTCCTACCCAGAGTGTACTTTCTTTTACCTCACATTGTTACAACAAAGCACATAAAATATATTTTTTCATGTTATTTCAATGGATAAAATGCAATGCCTATGCCAGTGAACATACCATTCATATTCCTTTAAAAGTGTTTACAGTCCTCTGACACTCATGGGTTAATAAACATAGTTGAAAAGGTTGAATAAAAGAGACATTAGTCCATCGAGCTCAGTCTTTGCCTTATAAACCTTGCTTTGTTGATCCAGGGGAAGACAAAAGTATTGAAGCCATTTCCAGTTATGTTCCAGTTGAGTACAAAAAAAAACCCTTCCTCTCTCTACAAGGCAGGCAGGTATCTCCCTGGATCAAGATGTATCTGCACTGAAACCAACTGCACACACAATTATATTGTTTTGTCATGAAAAGGTATCCTTAATCAAATCTCTCTCTAAAGTAAACAAATCTAGCTAAGCTAATCTTTCTGTATAACTAAACTCTTCCAGTCCCTGTATCAGCTTTGTTGCACATCTCTGTACTTTTACCAGTTCAGTGTCTTTTTATTAAAATAAAAAAACAAATGCCCGTTTATTTATAGTAAATCTTATTTGCCACTTTTATGCTTGTTTAGTCAGTTTATCCAAATATTTATGCAGTAATCTTGGTATCAAAGTGTTTAGCAAAACCAGAGTATTCTACATCCACACCTATACCAATGTCCAAGTTACCACTTAACCTTTCAGGGAATGCAAGTGAATTAGTTTGACAGGATCTATCCTTCATAAAACCCATGCTAACTCTTGGTAATTATATTGTTGGCCTTCACATAATCCTAAATACTATAGTAACCCTTCTAGAAGCTTAATCTCCATGGAAGTCAAACTTACATGTGTATAATATATAGGATTTGATATTACCCCCTTTTTAAATAAAAAGGCTACATCTGCTTTCCTCCAGTTACAGGGCACTATGCCTTATGAGAATGAATCAATAAATATTAAGTATAATAGCCTCACTATTACTTAACTAATCTCCCTAAGTACCCTTGGGTGTATATCATGATGTCCAGGGGCTTTATGCTCCTTAAAGGGATAGTAATACTTAAAATGTAAAAAAAATATATATATATTGTAGGGTTTATCCCACTGAGTAATACAAGGGTACTCACACTGCTGAAAGGTATTTTATTCAAAAGTTATTACAGCTCAAATTTGAATTTTTTAGGTGCAATATCACAGTGGCCTGAAATTGTACAGTGGTGCTGTTGCTATCCTATGGAGATTTATGGTCCTGGGACCAGAGCTGTCCAAAAGATGGTGTAGCACCTAAAAAATTAAACTTTTAGCTGTAATAACTTTTGAATAAAACACCTTTCAGCAGTGGGTGTACCCTTGTTTTACTCAGGGGGATAGACCCTACAACATATGTTTTTTTACATTTTAAGTATTACTATTCCTTTAATCTTTTCAAGTGTCTTTTGGACTTTGTCCTCAATTAACCATATATAGAGGGGAAGAAATGCTGTGCTTCTCTCTGACTGCCCAAAGCGCATCATTGTTCCTTCCTTAGAATATACAGAAGAAGTAACTTGTTTAAAGTGTCAGCCATCGCCTTATCCTGACTAATTCATTCACCTTTCTCAGTTTTAACTAGCCTATATCAAAATGTATCTTTTTGCTATTTATATACTAGAAAATAATTTTTAGGATCTGCCTTGTTGTGTTTGGCATTTCTTTTCTTATTTTAGTTTTGGGTAGTTTAACCCCTTAATGACCACCTGATCCGACATGTGGGGGGTCGTTAAGGACCACAGAGTTTTGTTTTTTATTGCAATTTGAACTCTCAGATGGCAGAGCGGTTGCCAACCCAGAATTCCATGACGTGCCATGACCATCACAAGTTCTTAAAGGGATAGTAATACTTAAAATTACTAATCCCAATTCTGTAGTACTAAAAAAAAAAAAAAAAAAAAAGAAATTAACTGACCCCAGAGACATCTCTCAAACCTTTATGGTTTAATTTCTTTTTTTTTAGTACTACAATATTGGGATTAGTAATTTTTAAGTATTACTATCCCTTTAAGTGATGGGATAGGCTTGACAGTCCTGGAACGTCAAAGGTCATTAAGGGTTTAATTGCTTGTTGCAGATTCTATAGCATTTCTTTAAATATTTTTTTAAATGACGTTTTTGACCCTTTGCACTTTTAAGCAATTTATAAGTTTGCGGTTTCTTCCTTATCCCATTGTTAATGGTTTAATTGTTCATTTGCTCCTCTTGAATGTATTACCCAGTGATAAATACTGAGGAGTGTATTTATTAAAAAAGGTTTTTGAAGAAATTCCATCTTTCTTCTGTATCTTTGTAATTGAACATAACAACTGATTGAGTGCCCTCTAACACAGCCTTTCTAAAGTTTAATATTTTAGTTGTGCCCTATTAAAGGGATAGAAATACTTAAAATGTAAAAAAAAAATATGTTGTAGGGTTTATCCCCATGAGTAAAACAAGGATACTCCCACTGCTGAAAGGTGTTTCATTCAAAAGTTATTAATTTTCAAAGTTGAATTTTTTAGATGCAATATTACAGTGGCCTGAAATTGTACAGTGGCGCTGTTGCTACAGGATCCTATGGACAGCTCTGGTCAATTGACCATAAATCTCCATAGGATGGTGTAGCAACAGTGCCACTGTACAATTTCAGGCCACTGTGATATTGCACCTAAAAAATTCAACTTTGAAAATTAATAACTTTTGAATGAAACACCTTTCAGAAGTGGGAGTGCCCTTGTTTTACTCAGGGGGATAAACTCTACAACATATTTTTTTTACATTTTAAGTATTACTATCCCTTTAATGGGTTTCTCATAATATATGAGGAAGGAGACCATATTATGGTCTCTGCTACTCAAACATGCCCTTACTTGAATACTGTATACCAGTTCAGAATTGTTGTAGATCGCTCGGTTCAGCTTGGCCTCACCTCTACCAGTTGGGATGTGAAGTTATCATTAAGGAATTTCCTTTTTTTTTTTTTTTTTTTTTTTGCTGAAAGTCTAATTTTTTCAGTAAATTCCTGGGTAACTAAAATCTTCCATTAATACTACAATTCCTAACTTAACTTAATAAAAGGTTAACTACGATATAAGCTATTTACATTTGCACATCTGAGGCTTTGGTTTCAGACGCACAAGATAAACAATGAACAAAGTTGAAACAAATTTATAGATAGGAGATTCAAAGACAAAATAATCTATTTTAAACACTGAATGGATCTCTTCAATGTTTAAACTAAAGTAGTGAAAAGAAGACTCCACAGTCACAGACTGATAATAATGTAAATAAGAAACACAAAGATAATGTCATCACAAGATCCAATGAATGGCTGACCCACGTGTGTGTCTGATAATAATATTCATCTGATGCTCATGTTGGCCTGCTGTCTGCCACGTTCCCCCCTAAAATTGATTGGCAGAGTAACTCAGGGGAAATGTAAGTTCAGAATATGGGCCATAAAACTGTATACTTTAGGCTAGGTTCATAAGGGCATTTTGAATGTGCTGATTTGCAGGTAGAGTAAAGCACATTTGTCAGTCCTTGCATCTCCCAATGATGTTGTCACTGGGGTGAGTTATGGTGAGGGAGCGAATGGAAGGCCCACAGAGATGTCAGACAATTTTTACATGCAGATACCCATGTGGACCAGCTATTGATTGGACAGATGCAGAAAGCAACATAAGAGGGAAGATTCACTAAGCGGTGATAAAGAATTGATAAAGTGGAGATGACTTCTCCAGTTTATCACTTCTCCAATTCCTATGTTATTTTATGAAGCCTATGCACAAAGATTTTTTCAACTTTGGAGATCTTAGTGAAAAGGCTCTATACAAAACATAGGAACTGGAGAAGTGATAAACTGGAGAAGTCATCTCCACATTATCAGCTCTTTATCACCACTTAGTGAATCTCCCCGATCATGTGAACACTGCACTGATTTCCCATAAAGGTAAATCAATGTTGAAACTCTCCTGATCTCTGTATTGAACATAGGAAACATCAGCAAACTTGCTCAACTGTTGCTCAGGCTGAATGACTCATGACAAAGTGTCCATGTGAAAAGCCCAGTCCACAGCAATGGGGAGAGTTTAGGTGTGTTTCACACAGTTTAGAAAACACCCATATGAACTAGGCCTTAATGTTCCAAACAAGAATAGAGTGCAGTTATATAACTCACTTGGGATCCAGCAGCAGCATTATTTATCAGATTATTGTTGGGATTGGCAATCCAAAATGTGGACACTGCCCTGTAAAGCAGGATAAAATCATTAAAATAAAGAACACAGACAAATCTGCACTAGGCAATAAACCTGAATTGTTTTCTTTTTATAGATCGGCAATTATTGCATTAATGTATATAATGGACAAGTGTTTATTAGCATCGCACATCTGCTTCTTACTGTACATGGATCCAGTCAGCCTCAGGTGGTCAGGTCATATTAAAGTCATATTCACAGTAATAATAATAACTTAAAGGGTTAGTAATGTCCAAAAAAAGTTTTTTGCATTTAGAAGAGCTTAAAAAGCTGAGCTAAATGCAAGAAAACGTATCTCTCAAACTGCTATGGTTTGAAAGATACAGCTTTTTAAGCTCTTCTAAATGCAAAAAACTTTTTTTTGGACATTACTAACCCTTTAACCCCATGAGTACCACAGGATATGTAACATTGCAGAGCAATATGTCGTACACATTCCAGGTAATACACTGGACACCTACCTATCATTCGAGAAATTATGAGAAACAGTAAAATCAGTTGGGATTTGGACATTTTTTTTTTTGTCCTGTATGATGAATTTGGTTTGTCCCAGAATAGCCTTATTGGGCCTTACGCATAAAGTAAAGGTGGAGCAATTCTGGTGCAGACAAATGCAAGTTCCCCAAATTCCCACTGATTTAAATAGGGCTTTTAACCCTAGAATGTTAAAAGGTCTCCAACTAATTCATTTGCAATACCTTGGAGACCTCTATAGCATTCAAGTGGTTAATGCTACCCTTTGAATGCCAGAGGGGAGCAAAACGCATTACTACACAATGCGTTGTGTATCCCTCTGGCATTCAAAAGGTTAAAGGGATAGTAATACTTAATATGTAAAAAATATTTATATTGTAGTGTTTATCCCCCTGAGTAAAACAAAAGTACTCCAACTGCACAAAGGTGTTTTAGTTAAAAGTTATTAACTTGAACCACATGCTTTTCCTTAGAATGACATGGACAAAAAGGCGCAAAGACACCTCTGTGCTCTCTGACTTCATTTTGCAATGGTTTTCGACCCTTCCAGCAATATCTTCAAGCCCTGTCCCATAGAGCTCCTACTGCATCAGTACACCTTTTATTAACTACCTTTACCTCTTGTAGTTTCATTATTATAGGGACTCCCTTTTAAGTTTTATTCCTCCTGAGACCGCCGCTCCCTCTTTCTTTCTCCCTCCCTCTCTCTTTCTCTTTTTCTTCCTTTACTCTCCTATTCCTCTTTCTCTCTAGGCTCTCCCTTTTTAGTTGCCTTCTCTTCCTTTTCTTTCTCCTTTTGTTTTTCTTTTTCCCTTCTTTTCTGGCCCCTTCTCGACTCCTCCCATCTCCTCCCTTCTTCTATCCATATCCTCTCTTCTCTTTCTACTCCTCTTTGTCTACCTCTACAGTCAAATTGCAAATTAAAAGTGGATTATTATCTTCTAAATTCGTATGGCAACTAGCGGATATGACAATTCTCACTGCCTATATGTATACACCCCTTTATATTTGGTTATCTCTTGTATCACATTTGGTTTTTGTATTCTGTTCTATTCTGATTGTACCCTTTCTCGACTGTTTCCCTACTGTTTAAGGGCGACTTATTGTTGTTTTATTGCCATGCCTTTCTGTACTTTTGGTATACTATTTACTGGAATAATCCAATAAAAATCTTTCAAACAAGAAAAGTTATTAACTTGAATTTTGTAGGTGCAGTATCAAAGTGGCCTGACATTGTACAGTGGCACTGTTGTTACACCATCCTATGGACAGCTCTGGTCAGCTAACCATAAATCTCCATAGGATGGGTTAGCAACAGTGCCACTTTACAATTTCAGGCAATTGTGATACTGCACCTAAAAAATTCGAGTAGTAACAACCTTTGAATAAAACACCTTTGGTCAGTGGAAGTACCCTTGTTTTACTCAGGGGATAAACTCTACAAAATATTTTTTTTTTTTACATTTTAAGTATTACCATTCCATTAAAAAAAAAAAGTAAAACCAGTGGAAATGTGTATATGTTTCCTATGGTGCAGTCAGTTGGTCCCTTAATTGTTCCACTTTGCCTTTATATATCTGCACCATTTGGGAAAATTAAAAATTACTCTTAAACTGGGATTTTGACTCGTTGGAACACTAGAGAGGTCTCCAATGCATCGTGAAGTATTAAAGGGGTTAAAAAGCTCCATCCAAGTGAATGGGGATTTAGGAATAATTATTTGTCCCTTATGGTGCAGTTGGTTTAGTTCATAATAACTCCACTTTGCTTTTATAAATATGAGCCACTGTGTCATTTATCATTAAAAATGCTGTGGTGAAAGCAGCTGTGGTAAATATTCCCGCCTTCGATTCCCTCAGGCAGATGCCAGAGTCTAGGTGCACATTACACCTCAGTGATGAGTCCAACCAAAATCAGAGGGAAAGTAGATCTCGGCATTTCTATATCACTTGCAGAGCAATTTCATAATTAAAAGGATGGCATTGTAAGGATCCAAAAGACCCCCGCAATGCCAGCTAATCCTATATAATAATTCACTAGGATGTTTGTCAGAAGCTGTCATGCGCAGTAGAGACTGCGCGCGTTTGGGCAGTCTCTACTGCACGACTGCATCACGTGAGTGAGGCAACGCAAGACTGCATCATGTGGAGCAGTGAGGTAGCGGCCGCTTAACCCTTTGAGTGCCAGGTGGGTACGCAAAGCAATGCGCTGTGTACCCCTCTAGCACTCAAAGGGCTAACATTACCTGGACCTTAGCCCGTGTACACAGGCTTTTACACTAGCTATTAATAAAAGAGCGTCACTGTATTTCGTTGTTTAAAAAAAAAAAAAAAAACATTAAAAAAAAAAAAAAAGTTTACTTATTTAAAATGTAGACATTCGCCTTGTCAAGTATTTTCTTTTTTTTTTTGCTGGTTGTGTGACAGTTAGCAGCAAATAGTACATATTGGACATCGAGTATCTAAAGTACTGCATTGCAGCAAGTTTAACCATTTGCGCACCAGAGGGGTGGCTAATGCAATGTTCAGCAATTCTTTTGACACCCCTCTGGCACTCAAAAGGTTAAGATTAAATTCAGTAAGTTAGAGGTGTGATTCTGGAGGAAACAAAGTGCACCATAGGGGAGAAATAAAAATTCCTTAATTTTCCATTGAATTAAATGAGGACATTAACCCTTGAATGCAATACAGGTTTTCAATGCATTGTTTTCTAATGCATTGGGAGAATTCCATAGCATTCAAGGACTTAAATGCCTCTTTTATGTCAATGGAAATTTTCATTTTTCCCCTATAGTGCAGCCAGCCTGCCCCAGGATTGCACCTCTTAATCTGGCACCTAAACATTGAACAGCAGAACCCTCTAGAGGAAACTTTGCACCTTTAGGAGTTAAAAAGAAGTACAGAAGAGTTTTCAACGAAGAAGTTAAGACTTACAAGATGTCCTTTAAATCTTTATGTGCCAGAGAGGTGCCCAATGCATTGCAGAACAATGCACTGTGAACCCCTCTGGCATTCAAAGAGTTAACTCCTCCGATGGTTCACAATTCATTAGAGACATTTCAAGTACCCAATTTGTTAATACAAGTGCATATGTGTAACTCCGTACCCAAGTCAAGTACTGGCACTTAGGTAAATGGCCACAAGCATACAGACAGGTCTGTGTTTCCTTGTCAGATACTCACATGCAGTCAGTGGCTGGATTAGGAATGTAGCTCCCATACACCTTGTCCCTTATGCTCATACACATGGTGTTATTTCGGTCCGTGGGTAATAAAGTGCCTGGCTTGGTAACGAGTCCGAGATTGTGAAACAAAGTGTTCCTTTGTTCAATACCATCTTCCAAGAAGAAACAGTGCCCCAGTGTGTCATAGCCAATTGTGTCTTTTATCTGTACAAATATAGGTTTATAATGTGAATCTCATGCAGCTGCTGAACAGACTAGAATTGTTCAATTGATACATTGTAAATCCATTTAATGAAAGTGACATAATGACCATAGTGCACTGAATTACAATTTAACTTTTGCGTGTCAGGAAGGAGTGGGGGCACCTTTCTAGCAATGAAACGGTGAATATATATTGACATGAACACGGATATCAAATAAAGCTTTAAAAATATATTATGTCCAGACCATGCATGCATAACAGCAGAAACTGAATTCAATGTGAAACAGAGGTTTTATGAAAATAAGCAAGCTTGGTGTAACCATGCTAAAGCAGGCTTTAAAGAGATGGTAATGAACCTTCAGTAACTCCTTATACTTCATAATAACTCTCTATACTTCGGCAATGTTCTGATAAGTGTAGTTTTTGTGTAATTATATTTTAAAATTTCCCCCTCCCGCCCTTTTTACAGATGTGACTATTCTTCCCTCAGATCTGAAATCTGACCGGACAAATCACAAGAACAATATTGTGTCCATGAGTATGAGTATAAGGACCCTCTCCACCTGGATAAAGGAGGACAGGTTTTCCTTATGCGGATACAAGATTGTCCCTCATCTCAATTTGTCTGGACCGGCTTTCTGCTCTGACATATAAGGAATAATTTAATGTTTAAGTGAGACATTACCATCTCTTTAAAGGGATAGTAATACTTAAAATGTAAAAAAATATATGTTGTAGTGTTTATCTCCCTAAGTAAAAAAGGGTACTCCCACTGCTGAAAGGTGTTTTATTCAAAAGTTATTAAAGATCAAAGTTTCATTTTTTAGGTGCAGTATGACAATGGCCTGAAATTGTACAGTGGCGCTGTTGCTACACCATCCTATGGACAGCTCTGGTCCCAGGACCAGAGCTGTCCATTGGATGGTGTAGCAACAGCGCCACTGTAGAATGTCAGGCTACTGTGATATTGCACCTAAAAATTTCAACAAAAATTCAACTTTGAGCGGTAATAACTATTGAATAAAACACCTTTCAGCAGTGGGAGTACCCTTTTTTACTCAGGGAGATAAACCCTACAACATATATTTTCTTACATTTTAAGTATTACTATACCTTTAAAGTGGAACTTTCATCCTAAGACAATATTACTTTATGTTACAAATAATTCAGATCTGCCTATATGTTGTACCAGCCATTGATCCATAGTCATTTTTGAGCATGGCATGGTATACTATTTAAATGTAACCAAACATATCAATGTGATAGGTACACTTTAACAGGGCTTCTGTGTGAAATCCCATGTGTTCCTAGCACTGGTTTACTTACATTGACACCTGGCCAAAAACACTGCCTCCTGGCATTTGCGCAAGCTTGTAACTGCAATCTGTCATCATCCAATTCCAACTCACTAAAGGCTCTTTCATACAGGTGTCAGAACGGTAACCGCTCCCTGCTACAGTTGCCAGTGTTCTTTCACTCACCTTCTCCTATGCTACACCTCCGACCCGGAAGCAGGAGCGGATTATCTGACTGAAGCCTATATGAGCACCAGCTAATAATATTAGCGGACGCCCACATGGGTCATCCATTCATTGGAGGCTGCAGTTATCATGGAAACCCCAGCAATGCTGATGGGCCACTGTGCAGACCTTCCTTTCTGAATCTTTACTGGTTTCCTGACTGCAGTAAAGAAGCAGTATGATGAACTTTGGTGCATTACATGAGGTGACAGTCGGCCATGTAAGCACCATAGCCCAGCAGTACACAGATCACAACTGGTGACTACAAAGCCTCCCTGTGTTGGTGTTGTCTGCATAAAAGAAACCTAAGGGGCTTATGCACAATAAAAAAAGAGTAGCAATTGTGAGCAAACCAAGTGCACCATAGGGGATCATTAAAAGTCCCAAAAATTCACTGCAAAGCAATACATTGTATACCCCGCTGTCACTCAAAGGGTTAAAAGCCCAAATGAAATCAAAGACAGTGTTTGTCTCCTATTGGTTTGCCCAATAATTACTCCACATTTTTTGTGCATAAGGGTCTCAGCAGAGCAATTTTTGCTCTCACACTCTGTTGGGAATATGAAATAGTTCTATATCCATGTGAGAGTCAATGTGTGCTGCTCTAAATACAGTGATTCATGTATGGAAGACACCTAAAGGTGTCATCACAATGAAGGCCATCAGAGAGTAAGGAAGATACAGTCACTTCTACTGAGAAATGCATGGATACCACAGTTAAAGACTGGGGGCTGACTGATGAGCTTCATGTTCCATTTTATTTGTTATCTTGTGACGCCCAGCCATAATAAGGGCCTTATTCCTCAAGCTAAAGAGGTGTAATTCTGGAGTAACCCCAGTGTACCATGAGAATGAAAATTCCTATTAATTAGCACACTGAATTCAGTGCTTTGCAATGTGTTAGGTATCGCTCTATCATATAAGTGGTTTAAACCCTATTTAAAATAATGGGAATTTGCTTAAAGGGATAGTAATGCTTAGTTTTGTCCATGCGAAAATATATGTTATGCTCAATGTTAATAAAGTTGAATACCTTCTGTTTTAAAATAGGTTTTTCAAGAGATATTTAACTTTTTTCTTACCTCCGTAACCAAATTTGTCGGCCATCTTTATTATTCCCCTTGAGAAGCGCGCTCTCGCCAGTATCCCCTAGTTCAGCACGATCCTGATACATTTCTGTTTGTATCAGGATCAGGGGGTGGCTACGTCACTTGCAAGGAGCAGGGAAGTCCCACAGGAGGAAAATGCCTATCGCATAGGTATCAATGCGCACTTAAGTGCCGGTTGGCAGAAGGGACCTCAACAGGCAGCAAATAGATGTTTTCTTTGATCATTTAGCTCGTACACGGACTTTGCACCACATACACTAGATCTTTCTTGTAGCTCATGAGTTACCCCAGTACAAATAAAACTCTCAGCTACCCCACTGCCCACAGCGTTTTATGTAAATCAAGAGATTTCTGAATCTCCAACATTTTAATATTTAACATAATAATAATATGATATAATAACATAATAATAACATTTCTGCAACAGCAGTTCGTTTGAGTTCAGAGAGACACAGCTATGCTTAACCCTTTAAGCACCAGAGGGGTACGATGCGTACTCCTCTGGCACTCAAAGGGTTAAGGTATGCGGCCAATAAAAGCTGTGTGCCTCCGACCTCAGACAAGGCACTGCAGCAGAAGAGATCAGAGCAGAGGTCTCAGTGTAAAAGGAAGCAGGCAGCTGGAAATGAAGTGTTCGAGAGAACTGGGGCAAAGAGGCACATAGTAAAGATATGCGTTTAAGCGTTACAAATATATCAGTGTGCTGTGTTATGTTAGGCACCACTATGATACACTCCTCTTCTGTGACGCTTGTCAGGTGTTTACCTGCTAGAATCAAGTTCCGTTGCTGGTGGGAGGGAACTATACAAGGGATTTCCATAGACTACGCATCTCTAGGGGGCCGGGTTTATGTGTGCATGTACCGTGCTTTTTGACCCTCTATGCAATCTGTCTGGTCAAGCGACCAGATTTCAGATCTAACGCATACAGGTATGACGTTAAGAAAAGGGGCGGTTAGGGGAAACTGAAAAGCCAAATTGTAGACAAACCAGGAGCTTTTAGGCATTTAATAAGCATGCATTGGGAATAACTTTTAAAAACTAAACTCAGAGTAGTAAATATGAAGTATTACTATCCCTTTAATTTTCATTTCAGCTGTATGGTGGAGTTGGATTGCTCTCAAAACTGTACCTCTTTAGCTTGATGAATAAAGCCTTTTAGTCCCTTTTTCTCCATGTTCTCTTTTTTCATTTCTGTACCCCTCCACCACCTCTTTTTAACTTTATATAAGCAGCCTTCCACCCACTTCCTTTTTACCACCCATCAGTATGTGACTCCTCCCCTCACCTCACCCAATCTCTTTCTTCTGTTTTCCTCACTACTTTCTTGTCTCTCATTGTTTTATTTTGCCGCCCCCCACCCCTTTAGCCACATACTGCTCACTGTACCCTTCCCAACCCCCCAACACAGTTTTTCCTCTATTTCCCTTATGCACTTTTGGGGGGTGATAAAGGGATGATTTTTCCGGCGATATTACTTCTCCTTAATATGTTCCTCCAGCCAATGCCACTAGTCTCCAATAGCTTTCTCAACCCTCTGCCATTGGAATGGTCTACAAAGTGTGCTTGCAAACCAGGCACATTTTGTAAACCGTTCCTGTGAAGTAATTCTTTTCAAATATTGCTGTTTCAGCTCTGCTGAAGAGCCGTCGGCTGGTCTCAGGACCAGGATCTCTTGCTGTCAGTAGAGCGCTGATGTCAGGAGAAGGGGAGGGAGGAACTTTAGCAGCGAACATCTCTCAAACCATAAAGGTTTGAGAGATGGGATTTGCTCCACATTATTGCTTTCTTTTAAATCTACAACACAGCATAAAGTTATCACTGGGCATTACTAACCCTTTAAATGTTATCTATACTTGGTACTGATTTTATTTTTATTGATTGCTATACATTACTACTACTGTGTCTTTAAATAAGAGAGTTAAATGAGAATTAATTTCTCCAAATAATAATCACACTCCCACATTTACCTTACTATGGAGACAAAATCCTAATGGCCCCATGTGTCATTGTTTGAGAGATAACATCTTCAATCAGCCTTGGATGTTGTGTCCTTGGGGACAGCTTTTTTTTTTTTTAACCCTTTGAGTGTCAGAGGGGGTACGCAACGCACCCTGCTGGCACTTAAAGTGCTAAAGTGAAGAAGGCAGAGCGCCAGAACCAATTTAATCCTTTAAGCACCAGAGGGTAATACAAAGCAATGTGTTGCACACTCCTCCGGCCATTAAAAAGCACCAACATTACCATGTGCAGTGAGCAGAGCTGTGGACCTGTTGTCCTGCTAGCAAATGACATATCCTCCTCCAAAGACACAACATTTTCAGAAGGTCATCTCTTGAATCAAGGAACAAGAGAAAAAATAATTGGGGTCATTAGGATTTTCTGTCTACAGTAAGGAAAGTGTTTACTTTTAGGAGGAGTTAGTTCTCTTTAATCCAGTCATCAGTTTCATGCTTCTAAAGAAGCTAATTCTCAAGTACAGAACAAAAAGTAATGTTCACAGGATGCAAGTTCTACTTCTCATTCAGAAGAGATGGATCCCTCGTCTTTCCACTCACCAGCAAACCATTCGTTGTGTGGACAGTGATACATCTAGAAAAGCTGTGATGAATAGAGAGTCCTTCCACATAGGTGCCTGTGCTGTAACCACCCATCTCATCAACATCTCCACAGAGGTGAAAGTGAACAGGGTAACTGCCCATTAATTGTTGGCCCATGTTTTTCAGTTCAACATTAGAAAGATGGACAGAGCTGAAATTTCTTAAGATCTAAAAAAAATAAAATAATAATATTATTTTTGCAATCAATTCCCTGTATCGGATTAAAAAATACGATAACCTCTGCTTTGCATACACCTAAAAATGAAAGAAAAGTTTGGATCGCAAAAAAAACTTCAAACACAGGATTTTACTTTATGTGAGGCTATGAATAGCACTTTTCATTACATCATCAAGTTCTCTAATTTTATTAATAAAGAAGTTATTTGTGGTCTGGAGATGAGTTTGCTTTCATTCCAGAGGATGCCCACGTTGCACTAATTTCTGCCTAACATAATAAAACACACAGAATACAGCTCTGTGAGCAATTTTCCAAAATGTCTGAGGGAGGAAAGAGGAATGACAAGTGGGAAGGATGGAAGAAAAATAGAACACTCAATACAACTTTGAAAGGTCAGGAAATCTCAATCAGATTGTAACTGACCATCTTTTTATTTTTAATCCTTTTGGTGCTAAACATGTTTCCATCATAAACACAGTGGGTTGGAAGACAAGTGCACCACATAGAGCAAATGAAAATGTCATTAATTCAAATTGGGCTTTTAACTCATGAATGCTATAGACAGGGCTCAAAATTTCCACTCGCCACTAGCCAATGGCGAGTGAAAATTTAGCCCTGGCGAGTAGAAATTCAGCCCTGGTGGGTATGCTATGGCGTGCAGTGGCGAGTAACTTTTCAGGTCTGGCTAGTAGCAAAGGACTTAAAATTATAAGCCCTGATATAGGTGTCTCCAATACGTTAAAAAAAGCAGTCCTATGGAGAACTCTGGTGTTCAAGAGGCTAATGAGAAATTAATGTTATCATGCGTTCTGTTATTGCACAATACATAGTGTGAATGATGTCAGTCACACTCTTTAGCAGTCAGTAGTTGAAGTTATTTAGTTTACAAGATCCCTCCTCATACCCATTGCACTGGCATCAGCCTGGCTTGAAATAAGTGGAAGGACCCTGCCACCGAGTTCTTGCCATGATAACCTGTCTGGAAGTTCACCCACAGTGAGGTATTTGTCTCTTTGTGAGCTGAATGAACTTTATGGTCGACTGCAGGTTTTCTGTAAAACTGGCTGATATAATTATAGGGGTGGGAAGGGAGATCTTAATAGCTAAATGACTCTGCAGCTATTGAATATTAATGCCTGTGAATGGCATTAGTCACTCTATAAAACTGTGCAGTGCAATAACAGAAATACATTTTCTACTATTACAATTGAGTAGTAATCCCTGTTTAATTCAGTGGGAAATTTTACGTCTCCCCTATAGAGTAGTTGTTTTGCCACTGATTTGTGCATTAGCCACATGTGTTGTAAAAGTTTCTGGAAATCAAGGGGTTTACGGACTGGGTGTGTACTGCACACAGATATACCTGAATTGTGTATGTAACTGCTAATTCAGCAGTTTATTTTGTTATTTGTTTCACTAATTAAAGTAGTTAAATGTGCATTGTCCTTACAACTGGACCTGTCAGATATCCCCCTGCAAAAAAAAAAATACAATATATAGTGTATATATTTTTTTAATCTGTGTAGTTACACAAGCCATTCTCCAAATCTATAATAGAAACTACTATTATTTTTATTGGGGGTGTCATCCAATCCCCCCCTCCTCAACCTTATTCCTGTAAGGTGACTTGTGTTACAAACCACTGTGAGATCAACTGACCCAATGTTTAAAAAAACAAACAAAAAAAATTCAAAATATATAAAACGTAGAAGGAATGGGCACTCCTCTGACAAATACAAAACTGTTTTTACTGCCTAGGTGCTACTAAATATAACAAATGAAATGGTAAAAAACATGAAATAAGTGCACACACAAGGCTTGTGAAAAAAGGTGCTGATTTAGTTATCAACGTTTCAGCACCATTTTCCACAAGCCCTGTGTGTGCACTTGTTTAATTTCTTTGGGGATCTAAGGATCTCACCCAATTTTCATTCAATTAGGGCTATATGAAGCAGTGAAATCCAAGTCTCAGATTGCTGCAGGAACGTTATATGAACCTGAAACAACATATTTAAGTTACATGGGGGGGGGGGGCTTTAATGTGTCAATTGTCAAGTCTGAACCCATATACTTTGTGTGGCATTCCAAAAAAGGCTTATTTAATTAATGGATAAAATTTGAAAATAAACACACATCTGGTTAAATCTTATTGTTTTAGCATTGTACTTGTATAACTGGACATAGACTTTATGTCTTACAATGCATATGAATGAAATAAAAGGATAGTAGGTTGTTTTGTTTCTATGGGACTTCTCATTTACTCTGCTGTAGTTAATAGCAATGCACTCTACACTCTTCTGTTTCTTAAGGCTCAGTGTACTTTTCTAAAATTCTGTTATGTATTTGTTCTAAGAAGATAAAATGAAAGAAATTTGCCAAACCTTAATGTGCCCTCCAAATGTGTCATAATTGAAGAACTGGCACTGATTGTCTCCATAGCAGGCCTTCTCCATTTCACCTTGTATTACAATGTTCCTTGTAAGATCTCCAACCTCCGCTCTCATGTCCAAACCATCTATGATGTCTCCCATATGGAAATACAAAGGTTTTTCTAATTCCAAAGAATAATGGGAGTTAGACAATGCATTTGTAATCAAACATTTTACCATTGCTCTTTGCGTCCAAGGTGGGTGTCCAACATATTGTGAAGCGATACACCCTTGTTAGTGTAGTTGTAGACTACACTAATATTGTAACACACAACTTATATCTATGGCTGGTCGGAAAACTCATAATATTTTAGCAAAATTTCACACATTAAGAATATATTTAATTGCACTTCTGTGCTTACAGTCTAAATAAAAATGTGGATGCAAGGGACAATGTGTTGGACAAGCCTCTAGCATCCAGCAGATTAAAGTAAAACAATACAAGTAAGAAAGAAAATCTTAATTTGCCGAACAATAAGAAATATCCCAGGTCTATGTCCTTAAGACGGCAATTAGTAGATTTTTTTTAGCTTGCAAACTGATCTCTAACATAGCTCTGCAGAACCATGGGTCAGTTTGATATTCTCTATGGGAATGGCAGCCAGAAGACTATTGCATTTTCCACTCTCTTACAACCCCATGGGTGCAAGTTACTTGCAGTAACCTTGTATGTACCTTGTATGTGTGTATGTATAAGTAGCCCATATAGCCTTGTTCAAAATATTCTCTATAGATTGATGTGTTTGCCCCTAGCTGTGAGAGAAGAGAAGAGACCAGGCCTATGGAATGGGTTGGATAAAGTGAGGGTACGGTTGGGCTGAGGGCAGCAAAAAAGCCTAAATATATTACTGTAGCAAGGAAGCTTTGCATTGTGGCCTATGGAGACACTAACAGACCTTTCACATGAACTATACTAGAGCATCTGATGTTCACTGCAACCTTCAATGATGTCCGATCCACATGCAGTTGAAGCAAGAGAAAAAAATGCATTCTTCAGGCACATGAGCACAATGGATACAAAATCATCTTTACTGTAGAAATATCAAAAAAACAACACACACACGAATGACTCTCTCAGAGACCTGAAGTCTATTATTAAGAACTACTTGTGTGAAATGTGTGAGACTGTCATTCACGTGTGTGGCATCTGTTTGATCTCTATACAATCAATCTGATTATTATATCCATGGCCCTGAAATCCTGCAAGCATGAAGTTGTTCTGCTTCAATTGACTACAAAGATTGTAATGTCCCGGACTTGCATCAAAGAGGAATTTTCAGACAGATTCTAGTGAAGTTACTGATTTACAGTAAGCGTTGACATGAGCAGACGATTCTACTTTTTCCAGGGCTCACATTGATAAGATAACATCAACTCTGAATAGAAGAGAATCAGGCACCAATAACAATCATTTAACAGATTTAGTTTTTATATCACAATACAAACATTGCAAACAGCATTACAGTATATCAGTTCTCTCTGAAGAATACAATTTCCACATGAGTTATAAAACAAGATTAGGATTTTATTTTAGGCGTGTAACAATCAAGAACATGATCTTTTTTAAATCTGACATTAACTTTTTTCGTTTTTGGTGTTAGTGTTCCTTAACCCTTTGAGTGCTAGAGAGGTACACAAGGGATTGCTTTGAAATCTGACACTCACAAGGTGTTATAAAGAAAAAAAGTTCATTGGTGATTGCAAACAAAGTACTGTTAGGAAGGTCTCTCTACAACTACACAGTTTAGGGTTACTGGAAGTAAAAGATTAAAGCAAAGTCCAGTGTTTAACCCCTTAAGAACCCATGACGTGCCAGGACCATCATGGGTAAACTTCCGTTAAGGTCCAGTGATGGTCCTGGCACGTCATGGAATTCAGAGGTCCCCACGCAGTGGAAATAGATTCGAAGAAAAAAAAATAAATAAATGCTCTGCGGTCCTTAACTGCCAGCCGCACATCTTTAAGAGGTTAAATATAAATATAAGTTAAAACAAATATATTAAAGGGGATGTATCACCTTCTAAAAAGGTGTTACCATCCACTTTGTTAATAAAAGTTATTATTGGAAAGATGATTTTTTTTTTTTTTTTTTAAACGAAATACTTCTAAAGATATCCCCTCTTGTGCTACGCAGTTCCTCATTATGTGCACAGCACAGCTCCACAGCACGTCCTATTTCTCCTCCCATCTCCCTCCCAGCTGCCACAGGGAGAGCGTTCACGCTTCCCTCCGGTGTGCTGTGAATGGGTCATAGCATTACAGCAAGCTACGATTAGCATTATACCGAGGTTGAGACCTCAGTATAATGCTGATCACAGCTTGTTGTAACGCTACAAGCCCTTCACAGCACACAGAAGGGAAATTTGAACACGCTCCCTGGGGCAGCTGGGAGGGAGATGGGAGGAGAAATAAGACGTGCTGTAGAGCTGTGCTGTGCACATAATGCAGAAGTGCGCAGCACAGAAGAGGGGATATCTTTAGAAGTATTTCGATTTTTTTTTTTTTTTTTTTTTATAAATCAACTTTCCTATAATAACTTGTATTAACAAAGTGGATGTTAACAACTTTTTATAAAGTGATACATCCCCTTTAAGAAGAGATGAACATGGAAGGAGAAACAAGCATTGCTTTTCTTCAAGTTAAATGGCATAAACACCAAAAAATGAAAAGGACTCAAATTCATTAAAATATTATGTATTCCCACACAGGATTTTTTTTCTTTGGTGATTACGTTCTAAATTTCTTCAAAATAAAAGGTAAAGGCGGACAAAACCTATTAAAAAATTGATAAAACCATAAACAGTGATGATAGTTTTGAGATTATAAGCCACTGAGTTCAGTTCACTGAAACGTATCTCTTATTTGTTTACCCCAAATATGCCGTACATTGCCCTTGTCCAAACAAAAAAGGGTTAAAAGATCATGCACAGCTACCTCTAGAGCAGGCATGTCAGTCATAAGGTCTGCAACTATAATGTCTCTTTAAGAACCTTCTAGATGTCTGCAGTAGAGGAAAATGTGAAATTCCTGGCTTAAAATAGAGAAAAACTTTGGGCTACAATTATCAGTGAGTCACTAGTGTTGTTGCAGAGCTCATATAAATATATTAAGTGTTAGTCTGCATATTGCTATCAGATAGTGGAATGAAGTGATTAAAGGGATAGTAATGTTTCATAATAAAAGCAGCTCTAATTAATCATCATAGTATTTGGACTTTAGAGTGTGTTATTTCAATTCTGTCAGAGTTGTAGTTCAAGAGTAATTCAATGACAAAATATCCCCCTCCCACCCAGATCAGAAGGGAGGTGCCCAGGTAGACTGCAGAGAGGGACAATCTTCAATTAAGATAAGAGCAAAACCTGAAAAACTTGTCAAGGGGGGCAGGGCTTTCATTGTTCTCATAGGAAGAAGATTGTCCCCTTCTGTTATCTGTCTGGTCCTACAACCAGATTCTGCATCTGAGAAGAGATGGCTTACACTAGGTAAAAGGAGCAGGAGGGGAAACTTTGCTTGTGAATATCTTTCAAACCATAAAGGTTTGAGAGATAAGACTTATATCGTTCTTCATGTTTTTTAATGCCTACAAAATAAAGATAAAACAAAGTATTACTATCCCTTTACACTACAACAATATATTGAGTAGCAGACTAATTTATCACAGAGAAGCAAATCTAACCCCAGTGATTAGAGAGGAGGAACTTACAGGGTTATGTTTAATATATCTGAGCAATCACCGTGCAGTTCAATTCATTTTCGCGCTATTTATAATAAATCCTATTAGTGCTTGTGCTTTTAACTTCCCCCGTACATACGCTTTTGGATATTTTATAAGAAGATACATATAGACATCCTCCCTGCATCTTCTCACCGTCAGACTTGTATACCCAATCCTGAAATGTCACATAATCTTCAAGTGGCAGAGCTATAAACTTCAAAAGAAAGGCAAGTAATGAGGGAGGCCATTGATGGGGGAGAAAGCCCACTGAAGTAGGGCAACAGGAAAGAAAATCTTCTGGAAATAACTAATCACCCAAATAGGCAATCTCCCATCCTTCAGAACCAACTGGGACTGATGGCACGCTAGCAGCAGTCAAAAGTATAACTGGGGATATGTATGGATCTCTAAACATCAGTATTCTAAACCACTCACTATAAGGTCACCCTCAAAAGAATCTCCAGGAGTAGAGGAGGAATCAAAAATAATCCTCAACCGTTCCCCCTTCCTTATCAGAAGGATCCCCTGCATTGAGAATGGGGGAACAGGTCGGTCCTGGTAGAACTCAGGGACCTTCTTGAGAGGAAGGGAATTTATCCATAAAAGGAATAAGGGCTGTAAACCATATCGACCCCTATTCAAGAGAAAAAGGGGTTCAAAAGTAGCTCTGCAGGGGACATAGAAAAAGAGGGACAAAAGAGGTCCATTAAATGTAACATGAGGTAAAAAGGGTTACAACAGGGAAACCACTGACACCTTGGCAGTCTAACCCTGAAAGTCTGAGACTTGCCCATATCTCCCTAGCACACAGATATAGCCAGGAGATTCCCACAGAAAAAACACAGAATAGAAATGTGATATAAGCCACCTTTCTACCTGAAGGTGTTAAAGCAGAATGACAGGAGGGAAAACCAAACTCATGTGACTAAAGTTGCAGAAAAAGAGGAAGCAGTGTCACTGAAGACAGGGAAACCTGCCTTTATTTGAAATGTATTTATGTTTTCTCTCCAAATATAAAATGGTGTGGTGGCTTTCCAATCATAACTTTTAATCACTGCCCTGCAGAGTGGGGGATGGGTCACCAAGGGGTATGCCCTAATGGTAGCAAGAAAGTGTAGAACAATAAGCCCCATTCTGTCAACCATAATCCACCTGGCGCAGAAGAAATCACAATGTCAATGTCTGTGCCCCATCCAATATGGCTTCCACTTGTGTCCGTTTCTTAAAGGCACCACGGCCCAACAATGAAGACTTACTAAAATTAAGTAAAATGTTTGCAAAGTTTAAAAATAAATCTTTTCTGGAGAGGAGGAGTGGAATGGGACAGACAGAAAGAAAGAGCAAAGTGCAGAGCTAGCAATTTTACCACAGATGAGAATGAGGCTGCCAGGCAGACAGACAGGGACATACTCACAGGACTTGTGTAGTTAAAATACTGGAGACAATGGAATTCTCTCCGGTCTTCACACTCCTATGTGAATAAATAGGTCTCGCTCAGGCAAACTAAGCAGAAGAAAGAGTAAAATGGCTGGTGGTACAAGCCATCCTTGACTAGACGCAGGTCCTGTAACAGTATGCACTGTAGTTCACACCAACAAGGAGGACACAGATAGAAGCCCATCTAATGGAGGATTAAACAGTCCCAATTTACAGAAGAAAAAAAAAAAAAAAAGAAGGCTAATTAAAAGAGAAAATGACTGCCCTGACGCACCTCTGCTGAGGTACTTAAACCTAAACCAGACTGGTGGCGGGAAAAGTAGAGCAGGGTTGGAGTATCCACCTCCAGGAGCCTGTTAAGGCAAGTGCCCTGCCTTCCGGTCAAAGGATACTTTACCTCATGGTTCCTGTGTTTCACATAGGATAAAATATAACTTTATTTAAGAAAACTAATAAACACCTTCCAGGCAGCTCTACTGTAGCAATTTTTTCTTACACATACATTTTAAATTGGCAATTTAGAGGTTTTATTTTTTTTTTTATTTTTTTTTTTTTTAATCACCACAATTATTTTTTATTTGTAAATAATCAAAATGCCAGCAATTTGATTTGAAAAGCAGCAGGTTGGTCAGATGATGTTTTGATGCAAAGTAACAGACTGAATACTTTTGCATTGAAATATCAAAGAAAATTGCTGTTTTTTCATTCTAATTTAATATTGTTGCTACTTCAACTTCACCCTTGTATATTCAAAAGCTCGCCATAAAATTGCTAGGTGTTTAAACCCAGAAAATCAATAGCTAGTTGGACTGGTTTGTTACAATGCCATACTCAGTATTTGATTGGCTTAGAGTTCTCTTTTATACAAGTTTGATTTTCTTTCTCAGTGAAATATTTGGTACAAGTAATTAGCCAATCATTGGGTTTGTTTATAATCTGACACCAAGACTTCTATGTAGGAGGGCTGGATGGACTATGTATGTCATTTAGTTGGGATTCTTGACAAACTATGGGAACCAAAATAGTCAATGCAAAGTGACTTGAAAATTACAAAAAGTCAGATGCATTGCAATCCAACAGCAAACCAGGCAGAATTGAGTGATACCTAATAAAAAATAAATACATTCAACCCAGGTGTATTATATGCAACAACTGTGGACATTTACATAAAGAAATATTACAGTGAAAGCACAAAGTGGTGAAAAAAAGATAAATATGCCCCATGGGATAAGAAGTGAATTGAAGAGCTTTTAATTAGAGAGTTTTCCTACTTCCATATGGCTGGGTGAGAATGTTTGGAATTGTATTCTCCAACAACAAATGGAAAGTTATCTACCCTGAGTTAAACTGCCAACTCTATGGATTCAAGAGGAGGAATAAAGGGTGCTGTACCTTTTACTTTAACCTGATATTTGCTGCACTCTGAGCAAGGAAGAAGGGTAAACTCCTCAGCTTGATACATTGAGTAGTCTGTACTGGAAACAACTATTCGGTCTCCAGACTGCCAGGTACTGACATCTTCCAAGAGGTTCAAAACAACTCCATCCGCAGCCTCCAACACAAATCCAGCAATTGGTACACCTGAAGAAAAGATTGAATTAGGACAAAATAGGTTGGTATTTTTTGATTTACACAAGTTAATGCATTTGACCATTTCTCTTTGTTCCAGGAATGGAAAAATCCCAAGAGCTTGGAAGCCAGGGCCCCTAGAATATCACTACTGACTACTACATTTTTGGAGTACTTTTATATACATTAGTGTACATGCACCCCTTTACTGGCTTCTAAAGCTCCTAGCTGGACACTAAAAATATGCCTGGCTCCTAGGGTTGCCACCTTTTCTTCAAAAAAATACCGGCCAAGGCATTCCCTCCATAGACTTAACATTGGAAAGAAACCAATTTTTTACAGGCCTGCTGGTAAAATACTGGCTGGGTGGCGAACCTACTGGCTCCAAACTTCATTACATTTTTTCCCACACATTTATTAGATACACAATCCGGGATCCTATGTAATAGTTTCCACATTTTAGCATTTTAGGAAATAACAATGCAGGTTTCTATTTCTTACAGACACTAAAATTCTAGGTAATTTCATTATTTTTCTTCAATAACTGCTTCAATTTCTCTGATTACAGCAGAAGACTCACACTGATAAGACTCCTAACACACCACGCAATTATTTCAGGTTAACAGAAATAACTTGATCTTGTAGCTACTACTATAAAACAAAAGAACCAAATATTTAACATGGGCATTACAAATGCCCTGGCATGTATAGGGCCATATGCTCAAAAATAAACACATTCTCTGAGGCAAATCAAATGAACCACAGGGAGCAAATAGACATTTCCTTCTAGTAATTGAAAATAACTTTATTTAAAACTATTGTTCAGGATTTAAGAGCATGTCTGCTATCAATCACATGCTTTAAAATGCTGCCCTTCTGAAGTTCATTTTTTTCTCCCCTTCCAACAATATCGGTCCTTCAGCACTAGGGTTGGTGGACCTGGCAAGCATCTTTATGAGTGATTTTTCTTTGTCGTGAACACCAAATACAGCACAGTTTTTGCACTGAACACAGTAAAATGATTTAGAGAGATATACTTTTTATCTTGTTCTGTTTGCATGGTAGGGTTGCAACGGATGGACCTTGCTCCACTGGTGAAGTTACTGTGACTTCAGAGAAAGTGGAGGGAGAATAAATCTAACCACTTGAGAACCAAAGAGGTGCTCAGTGTAAACTTTGCAATGCAATACACACCCCTCTAGTTCTAAAGGGGTTGAATAACTTCAGAAGGTCTGAATTTTAAAGAGTGCAATTAATATCAGCCACACTTTTAAATGTTGAAAAGCAGACTGAAATAAAGGCATTCTATACATTACATTTTTTTTAAGTGTGAATTTCGGAAAACAAAATTCTGGTCCACAAGGGGAAATTGATTTTCCCCAGAGTTACTCCACATTTGTCTATATACCTATGCTCCACAGCTCCTTAGTACTACATAATTTGCAGGGTAAAACAGGAAAACTGATCATCCTTTCAACAGTTCATAATGCTTCTGAATTCTGAAAGTGTTTAATTTTTGCAGGCCTACTGATGCGCAACAAGTCTTGTTTATTTTAAGAGAAACTATCAGGGGAACCAAAGTTTATTAACATGGGCAAAGATTTGCTGTGCAGCTCCAAAAAAGTTTTATTTTTCTTTTGTTTTTTGGAGGGGACAATAACACTGACCCCCACAGCTGGCAGTGGGTCTGGGCTTCAAAACTGAAGTCTGTGATATAGCTTCCCTTTCTGTAATGTCATGGGTAGCAACTGTCAAGACATGCCAATCTTAGTGGCTGACTAGGGGGATGCACTCCCAGTTGAAGTCCCGGCCTCTGGAAGTGAACTCTGACACTTCTTAATTCAGGTTCTTTGCAGGACAGCACAGATAGCAAAGGGGGTCAGATTTTAGACTGCTGAACAGTGTGTCAGGATGATCAACATTGCTGTATGCCACAATAACTGCTGGCTTGGTCCCAGATGACCTGAGAAAAGGCACATGATAGATCCCCTTTACACAGATATTAACACTTTATTTTGACTTTCCATATTCTAAAAATGCATAATATGTCAGTCAAATTGCCTATACGTTATTCATTTTTTTTCCTTCACCTATTTTATTATTATTTTTTTTAACACTTGTGTCCAGAAATTGAGTTCCCTGAATTTCTGATTGCAGCGAGCTTTCTGACAGGCAGTGTAAATAAATGCAGAACAGTGTTACAATGTAAAAAGATACAATGAGAAGAGAAGAGAATGCAGAACACTCAGTGCTGCAGGGAGGATATTACATTTTACATAGTATTCACTTGCACAATGTGTAAACCCAAAATAATGACGTATAATCCCTTTGCATCTTACTCATTTGAGTGCCAGAGGGATATGCAATGCATCGCAAACCCCTAAGGCACTTGACACGGTAAAAGGCAGTGGTTCTAAAAAAAATAATTTTTTTTGGTGTTGGAACCATGAAAGGGACAGTAATGTTTAAAAAAAGCAACTCTGATTAATCTTCATAGTTTTTTGGGCCACGGAGAGTGTTAGTTCAATACTGTCAGAGTTGTAGTTTAAGAGTAATTGAATGATAAAGTATCCTCCTCTTGCCCCTTTCCTAGTGTAAGCCACCTCCCCTCAGATGTGGAATCTGGTCCTGGGACCAGACAGCTCATAGCTAGGCACAATCAGTGAAAGCCCTGCCTCCTTGACAGGTTTTTCCTTAATGCTCAGTGAAGATTGTCCCTCTCTGTGATCCATCTAGACAGTCTTGCTGTTCTGAGGAGAGCAGTGTTACATCAGTAAAAGGGGCAGGAGGGGGATACTTTATCATTCAATTACTCTTGAACTACAACTCTGACAGTACTGAAATAACACTCTCCATGGCCCAAATACTATGAAGATTAATCTTTTTACTCCACATTTTTCTTAACATAAATCATAAATCTCCCCCACTGTCTGATAACCACTACTTTAAAGTGACAGTTAACCTCCTTTTCGACTTTACATATTATGCAAGAGCATAATATATAATGTCAAATTACCTATACTTTTATAATTATTTTCCTTCATCATATTTAAATTTGTATTTTATTTATCATTATACTTTCTGGAACTGTGAAAGAAGACACAGTAACACTATCCCTGCAGTAGAAAATCCAATACAACGCAATCAGTGCTTCAGGGATAGTGTGACACTGTATCCCAATCCTTGCTTTCGCACTACCTGACTACTTGTATTTAAAAAAGGTTGACTGTCCTTTTAAAAGGGGAGTAGGAAAAAAAGAAACATTTTTTTTTTTAATCAAATACCCTTACCTGCTCTCCATTCACTGTATGCTTTCACAGCAAACCTTTCTCCATCCACTGTGGTGAATTCTTTTACAGCAACCGCCATACCCCCAGTGCTGTGATTTTCATAATCTCTAACCGATTCACTATACGATGTGTTTCCTCCCCCAATCACACCAACAAAAGCCCAAACCTGCCTAAGAAGAGAAAATACACAATATTCAGACTGTTTCTCCTTTACTTTGCCCACCTGACTAAAGCCTGACCCTGTTAGAAAGAAAATCATGCAGTTTTAAGATTATCACCCCAAAACACCTCCGTTCATAGGAGAGTGAGGAGTCAGCTGTTCCCAGTCATGTATACAAGTGTGAAACAATACCTATAGCTTAATCCTTTGACAAGCTTACTGCCGAGAAGATTCTGAATAGTCTGTCGTGTTTCTTCCAATAAATTTTTCTCAACGGAGTCTCCAACAGCAATAGCAATTATTTGTCCTGGCTTCAAGGCCTTAAGAAATTTTTGGAAACTTTTACTTTCATTTTGATAAGAATATGTGTCAAAACTTTTTTCTTCTAATACTTGTGCTGTGTCTTGATCTATAACTCTTACATAGAGGCCTCTTTTAAAAGTACGTTCAAACTTATAAGATCCAGACATTAGGCCTGAAGAATTCAAGGACTTTGTCAACATTGTCCACGATAACTTGTGAGATCCATGCAATTCCAGTGTTGCACCAGCTGACACACCAATGAATTTCTTCCCAAACATTGGCACATTGTCCCCTTCATCTGATTTACCATATAATATAATGTTTGCTTTGGACTTATAACGGCATTTTCTTGCTCCAATATGAAGCGCACCACCATCCTTAATCAGGATAAAACGAGTCCTTAAAGTGATGTTTTTAGAACCATTTGCATTGTCTTCAAAGACTAGTACACCTGTAAGAAAAGAGAGACCTGTAATGTGCACCAGAATATACAAAGAACAACATAGGCTGTGATAATCAACCATCTGAGTACCAGAGGGGTGTGCAACGCATTGCAAAGCAATGCCTTGTGCATCCCTCTAGCAAGGAGCATAACAATAGGGAGTGAACAGGGTGCAGTTGTAACAGGTCCCAGCATCCAAAGGGCCCAATAGGTTCTAGTTATACAACTGGAAAATATTTTTATATTAGGTAGCTCTCCAACACTACACTACTGCCTCTGTTACTCAAAAAAGCACAACTGATAAAAACAACTTTCTTGTAAAAAATAATTAGCATCTACATAAGCCATACTATTATAGATCTGTAACCAGAAGGGGTTATGAACTTATGTCTCTTTTCACCCATTTTTTTAATTTACACATTTATGTTCCTGACAGTAAGCTCCCTGCAACTATATTTCCAGGGAGTTTTCTGGTCAGTCAATCATTAAAACAGCATGAAACTTATTGTAACACTGTCCCTGCAGCACTGAGTGCTGTGTGTGCCAGCTTATGTACATTGTGTCAATAAATCTGCTTTCATATTCTCTGACAGAAAGCTCTCTGCATGTAGATGCGGGGAGCTCACTGTCAGGAACAAAAAAAAATATGATGAAAACACTAATACAAAGTGTTTACATATTATGCACTTGCTGATATGCGGTCAAAGTATTTCTTTAGCAATCAATGGGCCTGTTATTTTGTACATAAAATGCATTCCTTCACTCTAAGCTCATTCACACAAGAGACATTTGTCTCCATGCAAGTTGCTTTAAAGGAATAGTAATACTTAAAATGTAAAAAAAAATATGTTGTAGGGTTTATCCCCCTAAGTAAAACAAGAGTACTCCCACTGCTGAGAGGTGTTTTATTCAAAAGTTATTAATTTTCAAAGTTGAATTTTTTAGGTGCAATATGACAGTGGCCTGAAATTGTACAGTGGCGCTGTTGCTACACGATCCTATGGACAACTCTGGTCAGTTGACCATAAATCTCCATAGGATGGTGTAGCAACAGCGCCACTGTACAATTTCAGGCCCCTGTGATATTGCACCTAAAAAATTCAACTTTGAAAATTAATAACTTTTGAATGAAAGACCTCTCAGCAGTGGGAGTACTCTTGTTTTACTCAGGGGGATAAACCCTACAACATATTTTTTTTTTACATTTTAAGTATTACTATCCCTTTAATGCCTCCTGAACATAGTCATGCTCTGAACATACTTATACACCTCACACAGAGACAAATATCTCTGTGTGAGTGAGCACTGAGTCAGGTTATATTGGCAATCAAGTAAGACCAGATCATCCCCTTCACTGGAGAAGGGGCTAACTTTAGAGGAAGGGGAGGGTGGGTGATATTTAATAAATTATTTTGTTTAAACTACTGTTTATTAAAGATGTGTGACTGATATCAGTCACATGCTTGAATACTTTAGAACCTGCGTAAGGAAAAGAAATATGAAGCATTATTTCTTTTAGTAAACCATAAATCAGATGCAAGCATTTAATATAAGACTGGCTGGCCAAAGATGAACATCTTTTTCCCTCTCTCTTTCCATCATTCCCAACCATGCCACTGCAGTTGTAAAATAAAGAAAGATGTATTGTGGTAAATGGGAATGGACAGTTGGCAGCATTTCTTGCGAGCTGGCTTCCCACAGACTTCTAACTGTTTAAGTCATCTGTCGACACTCGTTTTATTAGTACTGTAGACACTGTGCAAAAATGTATGCTAGCAAAGTTATTCTTAGGTGAATAACATAAGATTACTTCTACTACCAAGTCTATTTTATGTGTTCAGAAGTCACCTATATGCGCGTTTATCAACTTTGATGCTAAAGATGTCTTGAAAGTATTGTATCACAATACAGCAGAAGAGCTATCTTGCACCCAAGAGTTTAAAGTGGTACTGCCTAGAAAACCTTTTCACTCCTTGAAGTTTTCATGACCCTTTAGAATCATGGATGGGGAACTCGCTTTATGCTTATTTAATTAAAACTGATAAAATGTAATGTTCAAGGAGAACTAACCACCACTTACCTTACTATGGTCACAAAGCACTTACCTAGGTAATTATCCTTCATACAGCAGTCAAGTATGTACAATTGCATGGTACACAGGCAACTGCAGATGGTATGCAAAAGTACATATAAAGTACATACACCTGACTGTTACATAAATATACCTGCCTAGGTAAGCGCTTCTGTTCACCACATCAAGAGCACTGTAGTTATAGTTGCCCTATAACCCCCTTGGAAGCTGGAGACAGCTCCAACACATTGCAAAGCAACACAATAGAGATGTCTCTAGCATCCAAGGGGTTAACATGAAGTAGCAAGCACTCTCACATTCACACCTCATAAATTCTAAAGGACAATTATCCTGTTTTACCTTGTTTGCTTCAGGATCTGTTCACCACTTCCCCGGCTCTCTCTAACCCTTTGAGTGCCAGATGGGCATTGGATACCCCCTCTGGCACTTAAAGGGTTAAAATTTAGCATTAAAAACTGATCATCCTCAAACTGATACCCTTGGCTGTCTTTAAAACTGGCATTTAGCTTAGCGTAAGATGTAGCCAACATTTAAAGGGACTGTATCACCTAAAAATGTTAATGATTTTGAAATAGCTTTCAAAATCTTTATTTATTACTGCCCATTTTTTATTCAGAAATCTAATTTTCTGGAGTCCTTTAGATTTCTACATTATGCTAAGACATGATGTGCAGGCAATTCCTGTCTTAGGCCTACATAACTTCCCCCTCATTCACAAACAATTCTCAGCAATGGATTGCCCACTTCGCTTAGCACTGCAAGAGTTAAGAATCATTGAGCTGGTGAAGTAATGTAGGGCTTAGACAAAACGTGTCTGCACATGATGACTTAATTAGCATAAATTATAGTACATCTAAAGGATTCAATATTTAAAGGGATAGTAATGTTTCATAATAAAAGCAGCTCCAATTAATCTTCATAGTATTTGGGCCATGGAGATTGTTATTCTACTACTGTCAGAGTTGTAGTTCAAGAGTAATTGAATGACAAAGTATGGGATGGGAATTGTCAATGATGCTAATCCACCTAATGGTGGTATTCCATATCTAGCAAAAAATAATAAAATTCTAAAACTAAACAGAACTGTTTTCTTGACTTGTTGCTTGCAACGAGGAACAAAACTTACTGAAGCAAACAGGAAGCTGCAGCTAAGGTTAGAGGGTAGGCTCCACCCCTGCACTCACTTCTCAGAATTGTTCCTGCCTACTTAAAGGGGTGGAGCGCCTACCCAAAGTTACCAGTAACCTGTATTGGACGACAGAGAAACACATATTGCCACTTTACACACTATGCACTTGCAGAAAATGTAAAGTCAAATTGCTTGTACTTTTTTCTATCTAGCAACGTATACAATGTTTCAGTCTTTCTGCAGCAAAGAGTGCGCTACATCAGTTTTTCTCAACTCCTGTCCTCAGGACCAACTAACAGGCCACCATTTGATGAATTCCTTGTTAGAGCATAGGTGAGTTAATCAATGTGAATGAGCCTCTGATCATCACACCTGTGTCCTAAAAGAGAAATCCCTAAGTTCTGGCCTGTTAGTGGGTCCTGAGGGCAGGAGTTGAGAACCACTACTCTACATGCTATACAGCTAGGCTTTTCTACATTGATTCACTGCCTTTTTTAGATTATTGAACTCTCTGCTTTTACACCCCCCACACACACAGAAATCTCACTGGAAACAGATACAGACAGCTCCCTGTCAGGGGCATAATAGTATTAAAACATAGGTGAAGAAGGCTCATTTGTTTATAGGAAACTTGAATATATATATTATATTATATTATATACTTACAGAATCAGTTGTCCAGATACGGTGAAACTACATATTTGAAGTTGTATCAGACAAATGTATTTATTTGTAGTAGTATTCCTATAACATAAAACACATACCTCCATCTTGTATAGTTATAGAGTGCACTGTGGCATCTGACTGCAAACGCAAAAGGTCTCCATTCTTAATGATTACTCTTTTTGTCGTGTCGTGCCCAGGATTCCAGTTGCTCAGAAAATAATTTTGATCTGGACAGTTTTCTGAAAAAAATACAGAATATGTTGATTATTTTCATCAAAACAAAATATGAGAAAAGTCTCTTTTTAGGTATGAAACTAAAGATCAAATCAGATTTTTTGTCAGTTGTTCTTCAAAACAAAGATGAATGCCATTTTAAGTGCAGGAAAACATATCAAATTCTACATCCTCCCCAGGGTTTTAAAGTTGGCAAACCCGTTGCTATTGTCAGAACTATATTAACAGGTTTCTAAGTATATTATGTAATCATGAAACGGAAAAAAAATGAGTCCATGTAAAAAGAAAAAAAAATGAGCGTGTGCATTAGTTATGCTATTCTTAGGTTTAACTCTTTAAAGCAATAGTAATGTTTAAAAATAAATGCAGCTCTGGTTAATCTTCATAGTTTTTGGGCCATATAGAGAGTTATTTCAATATCGTCTGAGGGGGTAGTTCAAGAGTAATTGAATTTTAAAGTGTCCCCCTCCCACCCCCTTTACCTACGTAATACTGCAAAGCAAGACCACCTGCATGGATCACAGTGAGGGACAATCTTCAGTTAGCATAAGGAAAAACCAGCCCTCCTTCATCAAAGGGTCAGTGCTTTCCTTAGGCTCATAGCCAGAAGACTGTCCCTTGCTGTGAGCTGTCTGGTTCGAAAACCAGATTCCATATCTGATGGAAGGCGGTTAACAATAGGTAAAAGAGGAGGGAGAGGGGAACCTGATAATTCAATTACTTTTTAAATACACCTCGGACAGTATTGAAATAACACTCTACATGGCCCAAAATATATGTAAGGTCCAAAGGAAGGGGAAATGCACCTCTTTAGCCCTTAATGTGTTAAGAAAGGCCAAAATTGTAGATTTGGTAATTTTATTAATTTTGCCAAAATCAGAAAAGAATGGATACTTTTCAGGTAAGTTTAACCATTGGCCAAAAGAACAGAGGAGCTAAGACATAGGTGACAAATAAAAATCTCCCTTGATTGAAATGGGGCTCCTAAACACTGGAATGTTAGAGAACTATTGCAAATCTATGTGACTGGGAGTGCTGTACTACATGTCCAATACATGTGTGCTTCTCTCACCTACTGTGCCCAACGTTGTTGGAATTCCCATTTATTTAGCAAGTGCTCTTAAAGGAGAAGTAACAACTATTTAAATGCATCGCCATTAAATTTTTGAAAAAAATGTGATTAGCCTGCAAAAACATTTCACTTTACTTGCACAGGGTACCTAAAATCAGAACACTTTGTCAAATGCAGGAAGCCGGCTTCTTAGTGAAATGCTGGACATCCTCACAGGGAGCTTAATGAAAGTCAAAAGAGTGGCCCATGAGGCTTTTCAGCAATCCCAACAAAAACTGTACTGCAGGATTTGAGTTTCACAGCTCGGACACGAGGGGCTGTACACACTGCTGGCTGACAACGCACAATCTCTTCCACTCAGAATAGATGTATGCCACCTGTCATTATGTATTAAGTTACTGACTTGTTTAACATTACCTAAGTTATTAGTGTGCCTCCTTCAAAGTTCAAAACTGACCATTTTTTAAGCTTTCCTAAAGAGGTTTGAGGCCAATGCAGAAGTTTGGAAGTCATACAGTAAAATCCACTTTATGGATTTTATACCCATAGTCTATAAAACGATTCTAGGAAAATGAATCATAATAGTATGTGTTGTAATGTCAATTTAATTATATGTGGCCTTTCCTAGGATGTTTCATCTTTCCGAACAGCTTCTCTTCAGTATTCACCAATTTGGCCCTCTTACTCCCAAATGAAAATAAGATTGGAAAATGCCTGATGATGGAATTTCCTTTAGAATCATTTACATGCTGTTATGCACATTTCAGAAATAAGCTTACACCATTAACGCCTCTACAATTGAATGTTTCAGCACATCACTGAAAACACAGTTTATAAAATTTGTAATGAAGCACATGTACTGTAAGCCTCAAAGGTACACAACTGTTTTCTTGTAGTAGGAGGTCAAACATCTGGAAGTATTTTCAAAAAAGTTGTGCGTGTGTTTCTGACCTCTTTTTAACCCTCTGAATGTCAGTGGGATGCCCAACACAATGTGTTAGACATTTCTGTGGCACGCAAAAGTTTTATCAGGACAGAAAGCATTTTCTGATTTTCCGAGGAAGACCAAGATCAGGGGCATTGCTAAGTACTGGCTGAGGGGGCTAAAGCTGGCGACTAGAGTACACAGTGCACAATTTACCTTGTCCTACACAGTAAAGACATCAATGGGGCTGGGAGGCAAACGGCCTCATTTCCATTTCCAGCACAGTCCCACTGCAGCGACCCCATGAATTCTTTCACATTAATGCTGCAAGGTCATAGTATGGGTAAAATGTGTAACTGTGCCTATAACTAAAGAGTACATGCTATCCGACTCCCTCCCTGCTTACCACTCTTGTTCTCTCTGTACAAGGCCAAGAGAGCACAGTATCATGATGCCATTTATGTTGTATTGGACATACAAAGAGAGAACATGAATGCTAAGCAGAGGGAGGAGAAGCCAGGACTCAAATAAGTTTGAGGTAAAGGCACTGTTCATTTTATTTGAAAGTGGGTGCGGAGCAAGGAAAATAGCAATGTGAGGGGGGGGGGGGGGGGGACAACACAGCTTCCCTAGGCATGGCATCACAGTTCAGCCAGACAGTGCATGCAGAGCAATGCTGCATTGACTTCCTATGTAGGATGAATGCAGGGAGGAGGGACTTTAACCCCATGGTTCCTGTGTTGCTCACTGGACGACAGAGAAAACTATCTATACTACAAAAACATGACTAGCAAAACAAAGTCAGTTTTGAATTCTCTTTACAATTAATTGAGTATATATTATGGTAAAACGGCCATTTTAAAAAGACAGTTAAATTCTAGAACTTTTTATGTTTTAATGTGATTTTTTTCATTAACATATAAACATTCTAAAATACAAAACAATCAATCAATGTGTCTGGTAGTTAGTTGCTATTCTTGATCAACCTCCATTAACCAAACCTCACTGCCCCCATGCACACTGCAACCATCGCCTTCAAACTATGTGCATACTGGCATCGGCTTTTGAGGTCTTGGAATTACATGAAAAAAGTTGAGATTTTACTGCAGTTTACAAGTGTTTTAATATGAAATTTTGTAGCAAGTTTTTTCCCTCCTGACATACCCTGAACCCAATATCATAAACAAATTAAAAAAATCTCACTGCAACTACAATAAAAGTGTGTGCAATTCTATTGTGATCTCATAGAAATCATACAGAAATGTATAGATGCATTTTGACAACTGATGGGCCAAAGTTACAGAAAGCTGTATTGCAATGCAACAATACAAAGCTTAATCTAGTGGGATAAACTCTCCAATGTTTTTGTTACCCAATTAAAGAAATAGTAATGTCTATATTAAAGTTTAGCTCTGAGTCTTCTATATGGTTTTTATTACATGCAACACTATGTTTAATTACTTACATGTTTGTAGCTCAAAAGATATTGAAGCTGAAAGGATCCCCCTCCCACCCCTTCTGGCCGCCTCCCCTTAGATGTGGAATCTGGTTGTGTGACTGGACGGATGCAGCGAGGGACAATCTTCATTCAGTAAGTACAAGGAAAACCCTGCACCCCTGATGAAGAAAGGCAGGATTTTCCTTTTGCTTACTGAAGATGTCCCTCACCGCTCTCCATCCAGACCAGACAGAGAGGCAGAGTGAAGAGGCCAGAAGGGGTGGGAGGGGGATCATTTCATCTTAAATATCTTTTGAACTACAAAAATGTAAGTAATTAAACATAGTGCTGCATGTTATAACAACCATATAGAAGACTTGGAGGTAAACTTTAATATAGACATTACTATCCCTTTTTCATGTTAGAGAAATCTTAGTGCACAGGTTCCATAGAACTACACTGGAGGATGTTCTATCATATCATAAGATATTTATCTCACCTTACTACATCCCCCCTTTTACAATATCCAGAATGTTGCTTCAAGCAAACAGATGATAGCCCACAAAATGACAAGCAAAGCACATCAGAAAAATACATGTGGTTTTATTTTTTTGGGGGGGTCTCAAATTTGAGGTTTAAAAGGGAACTACAGCACTAAGAATGGATGTCTCTATATTTGTTTAACAAAATATGCCACGGGCAAGATTCTTTCTTACAGCAATTGTGCTTATCTATTTTGTTTCTTTTTTTAGTTGTAATCTATTGTAAGAATGTAAGTTCACCATGTAAAAATGCTTAGGTTGTTCTAAAGAATCATTACAGAGGAGAGTTGGTACCATGTTAGCCGTAGAAATACAGGAGGCAAATATAGTTGTTGACACCTTTATTGGCTAACTAAGCAGATTTGGAATGCAAGCTTAGCAAGCTTAGTTAGCCAATAAAGGTGTCAACAACTATATTTGCCTCCTAAAGAATTTCTCTATGGAATTTATCATCTGCAATGTTGTAGTCTGTTATGAGAAACATGACCAGAAGGCAGACTAAATGGAGCTTGGTGAATACAGGCAACTACATATAATGTACGAAAGTGTAACCATACTGGGCTGTTGTATAAAAAGGCTTCAATGGAACTCTTTGGGGTTTATCCAGAAAGCAAAATTTGAACAGTTCTACAACAAAATAAACTGCTCCACGGGGGACAAATAAAATAACCATGAGGGTAAATAGGGCTTTTAACCCCTTGAATGCTAGAGAGGTCTTCAGTGAATTGATTTGCAATGTGTTAGAAATGTTTCTAGCATTCAAGAGGTAAAAAGTCCCAATTTTAATCAAGGGGAATCTTCATTTCCATAATATAGTTAAGCGACTTGCATCAGAATTGCTCCCCTTTTGTAGGCTGACCATACCTCACCTTTAAAAAGGGACATATAGGAAATAGGCATATTACAGGAGTGCACCAAAATCAAAGCAACCCTGTAGTATGCATTTTTCATGTGTGTCCCTTTTTAAAGGTGAGGTATGGTCAGCCTACTCTTTTGTGGTGTTCAAAATGATCAGTGTGCTAACCATTTGAGAGTCAGGGGGTGTCCAACACATTGCTTTGCAATGCTTTGGACATCCCTCTGGTGCTCAAAGGGTTAAATTAAGAATCACTTATTTCTAAAGGTTTTAGAGAATAAACATCACCACCTGACCAGAAGGCAAAGAACTCACCATCAGGAGCATACTTTGAAGATATCCCTAATACAATTGCCAGGATAATAAAAAATGTAAGGCTAGATATGGCAAAGCATATGAGTGTATTTTTGTGTCTTCTTCTGCGTAGAACATGTGCATGGCGGAGCTGCTCATCTGACGAGAACCCGAATGCTGCATGTGCTTCTTGACCTGCAGAGTTGAACTTGGCTGCTGTTGGACTCTTTGGTGGTGGTGGTGGGCGTAATGGAGCAATTCTCCCAGGGACATATCCCGGAGATCTGAGATTGCTGCCATTCTGAGGTTGGAGAAACAGGGGTGAGCCCCCTCTGTAGTCACTTGGGTGCATGATGGAAGGTCACTGCAATCAAAAATCAGAAAGTAGAGTCAGAATGGCTGCCAAAGAACAAATAGGTTTCATTTGTTTTCCCTCTTATGCTTGAAGCATCACTTTAAGATAATGTCCCTCTAAATTAACAAAAAAATTTTATTTATGCCACATTATATTTTTTGTTTGTTTAGAAAATTAGTTTTTGAGTAATTTAGCTGTATAGATTGTGGCAATTAACACGTACCATGCAGGCACTTCAGGTCTTAGCCATACATTACAACACCCGCTCACCGAAACATAACCCCGTCAGGGCTGGGGAACTGGGCAGTGCATTGCTGAGCAATACAGTGAGTGGGAGAGGTAATGTAGAGCCGAGGCAGGAAATGTCTGGACAGCATACCATAATTAGCATAATAAATGTAAATAACTCAAAAATTAGTCTACTATATAAAAAAAAGCCATTTTCATTTTTTATGTCCCTTTAAAGAAAATGTAAAATCCCCAGTCTGTTGTGCTAGCCATTTATTTGTAACTAGTGTAAAAGCCCGTGTACACGGGCCAAGGTCTGGGTGAGGTTAACCCTTTGAGTGCCAGAGGGGTACACAACACATTACAAAGCAATGCGTTGCATACCCCTCTGGCACTCAAAGGGTTAAGAGGCCGGTCCTGCACTGCGTCCTGCCGCCGATGCAGTCATGCACTGTAGAGATTGCCCGAAAGCACAGAATGCTTCCAGCACAGAACTCCCAGCATTCAGTGCTCTCAGGACAGAACTCCCAGCATTCCATGCTCTCAGGACAGAACTCCCAGCATTCCGTGCATTCAGGCAGTCTCTACTGCGCATGACTGCTTCTGACAAACATCCTAGCGAATTATTATATAGGATACAAATAATTTTAGAAAAATTAACCTTTATTTATGGGTGACACAGTAAAGCACTTCAATTAGTTTATGTGTTGGGCCAATATTACCGCACACTTCACATACTATGAATGAACCAAAGCAGATCCTACAAACTGAGGGCATATCCAAAAGCACAGGGAGCAATGCATTTGGCCATGAATATAACTTATTAACCCTTTGAGTGCTGGAGAGGTACACAACACTTTGCTCTGCAATGTGTTGCGTACCCCTCCGGCACTCAGAGGGTTAACATACTGTGCAGTGAATTAGAATAAAGTACCACCAAAATAAAAAGTTCAGTTTCTAAAAAACTAAAGTTTACAGAAAAATGGCTACTATAACATATAGGAAGACTTTAATTATCTGTAAGACATCTTAAAAAAACTTGTCTTAGGATAACAGGTAAGTCTTTAAAGATAAGGAGTGCGTGAAATGCTTTGTCCTTTTAAGGATCTCAATGCTTTCTACATCACTGTGGTACCTACAGAGACAGTATCATGTCTTACTAAGTAAGTTCATATGGGAGCATATTTCATAAAAAGCCTACAGCTTAACTATGAAGCCAAGAAAAGGCTTTGGAAGTATGTGGCTTTCAGCCACAAACTTCCCAGCCTCTTGTTTGGATTTTAAGACTGATACAGAGAGCTTATGGGGGACAGCAATGTGCAGAAAAGAAAACTTGCAGTCCAGTCTCTTCTCACGTGACCATTAGGAGTCATTTTTCAAACCCCCATTCTGCTCCTTATTGGTCGATCAGGGATCACAATGCAGCCTTGGCTTCATTCCCATGGGGGAAAAAATCTGACAATGAGGCACTATCCCAGTTATAGAGGACTGTTAATTGGTTATACAACTTCTAACTTTCAGCACATTAATTTTGAAGAAACAAATTACTTTTAACAGAACAAGTTATGGGACGTATGCAAGAAGAATCGCTAGTGTCATTTTTTGAAGTTTATTTTCATGAAATTTTCTTCTGTCTAAACCACCAGATTTCTTACAGTGCATCTGGCAGGCTAAGGTACATAGATGAGTGATTTAACATACAAGTGGGGTCTGTGCCTGGTCTGTGTGCCTTTTCAGAATTCAACCTGGGAACCCTAGAAGGCGCCAGATGTCACATTCTTTAGGAACAAAGCTTGGTGCATTTGCCACACATGAGGGACATGCTATTCTGGGGCAGTACCACTGGAAACAAAATAATTTAAATGAGGTTTTGAACCCCCTTAACCCTTTAAAGACCAAAGGGGCATGCAATGCGTTGTACAAGCATCTGCTCCTTAAAGAGTTAAATGCTAGAAAGGCATCCAAGGTATTGCAAAGAATGTATTACACGTTATGCCACATTTATCAAGGTAGCTACCACATGGTAGTGATCATTTTCCACATTTGGGACACTGTTGCCATATTTATAAAGTGCTGATTGATACTTTGTAGACAAATAGCGTAACCTGTGGTCCTGTTAGGAAAAGTGTATTTTTCCATTGGGAAACCTAACAATGAAACTAGGTCATATTCACTTAAATATCTTTTAAGACGACCAAACAATACCAACAAATATTTATTTGGTAAAAGGTGGTCTTAAGTGTGTTATTTCCAGGAATGTGCAAACAGCTTTGATCCTGGGTCACCATTTACAAGTAATGGATATATTAAACATTCACAATCAGTCTTCTATATAGGAATCTGGACACACACACACAATGTGTCATGATCGTACCATGGGCGCAGGGCAACAGCATTATTAAAGATGACATAAGAAACAACTGAATGTACAAGACAATGAGCTGTACTTGTCTGCTCGAGGTGTGTCAACAGAAAGGATTGAAAATGCTGACAGCAATGAAAACTATAATTGTCTAATGTTCTTGACAGTGGATTATCAGTGTCAAGATAGCAGCAGAGTAATAGGACTCATATACACATAAATAAGTAAAATACACACACACACACACACACACACTTAAAGGGATAGTAATGTTTCATAATAAAAGCAGCTCTAATTAATCATCATAGTATTTGGAATTTGGAGAGTGTTATTTCAATTCTGTCAGAGTTGTAGTTCAAGAGTAATTCAGTGACAAAGTACCCCCTCCCACCCCTTTTACTGATGTAACACTGCTCAGCCAGATCAGAAGGGAGGTGCCCAGGTAGATTGCAGAGAGGGACAATCTTCAATTAAGATAAAGGAAAAACCTGAAAAACTTGTCAAGGGGAAGCAGGGTGTTCATTGTTCTCATAGGAAGAAGACTGTCCCCTGCTGTTATCTGTCTGGTCTATGGACTGGATTCCACATCTGAGAAGAGATTGTTTACACTAGGTAAAAGGGGCGGGAGGGGAAACTTTGCTTGTGAATATCTCTCAAACCATAAAGGTTTGAAAGATAAGACTTATATCGTTCTTCATGGGGTTTTTTTAATGCCTACAAAATAAAATAAAGATAAAACGAAGTATTTCTATCCCTTTAATGGCCCACAAGAGCATTAAAGAAAGGGTTATTTATTTTTTCTACAAATCAATGCTTATAAAATGCAAATAAAGCATTTATAATCATGTTTAACCCCTTCAGTGCCAGAGGCTCGGGCCATTTTCTGAACCCTGCAGGCCAGACACTTTTTCAACATTTTTGCTATTTTGCATTTCTGCCCCTTCAACTGTACTGAAATCTGTGAAAACCATGGAATTTACAACTGTATTCATTAGCTAGTGCTCTTGGGAGAAAAATTACACCCCATTGGTTTGGGTTCACCTACCACAGGGGATGCTAGAAGTGCAAAAAGACACCTACTACAACCTCTAAATTTTCTAACATTTTCTCAAACATTACTTGTCTATACAAAAATGGTTATAACAACTAGAGAATTAAAGAAAGGCTACACAAACCATACCATTTTGGAAAGAAGACAACCTGCCGCATCTAATGAGGGGTGAATTGCCTTCTTACCCCAAGCCTGTTGTGCCCAAATGCTTCCAGAAGGTGGCACTATAGGAAAAAAATGGCATTTTCTTACATTTCTGCCACTTCAACAGTACTGAAATCTGGGAAAACCATGGAATTTACAACTATATTGATTAGCTAGTGCTCTTGGGAGAAAAATGACACCCCATTGGTATGGGTTCACCTACCACAGGGGATGCTAGAAGTGCAAAAAGACACCTACTACAAGCTCTAAATTTTCTAACATTTTTTCAAACATTACTTGTCTATACAAAAATGGTTATAACAACTAGAGAAGTAAAGAAAGGCTACACAAACCATACCATTTTGGAAAGAAGACAACCTGCTGCATCTAATGAGGGGTGAATTGCCTTCTTACCCAAAGCCTGTTGTGCCCAAATGCTTCCAGAAGGTGGCACTATAGGAAAAAAATTGCATTTTCTTACATTTCTGCCCCTTCATCTGTATGGAAATCTGTGAAAACCATGGAATTTCCAACTGTATTCATTAGCTAGTGCTCTTAGGAGAAAAATGTCACCTCATTGGTATGAGTTCCCCTACCTTAGTGGGCGTTACAAGTACCAAACTACACCTATTGCAACCACTAATTTTTCTAACATTTTCTCAAACATTACTTGTCTGTACAAAAATGGTTATAACAACTAGAGAAGTGAAGAAAGGCTACACAAACCATACCATTTTTGAAAGAAGACAACCTGCCGCATCTAATGAGGGGTGAATTGCCTTCTTACCCCAAGCCTGTTGTGCCCAAATGCTTCCAGAAGGTGGCACTATAGGAAAAAAATGTCATTTTCTTACATTTCTGCCTCTTCATCTGTATGGAAATCTGTGAAAACCATGGAATTTCCAACTGTATTCATTAGCTAGTGCTCTTAGGAGAAAAATGACACCTCGTTGGTATGAGTTCCCCTACCTTAGTGGGCGCTACAAGTACCAAACTACACCTATTGCAACCACTAATTTTTCTAACATTTTCTCAAACATTACTTGTCTGTACAAAAATGGTTATAACAACTAGAGAAGTGAAGAAAGGCTACACAAACCATACCATTTTTGAAAGAAGACAACCTGCCGCATCTAATGAGGGGTGAATTGCCTTCTTACCCCAAGCCTGTTGTGCCCAAATGCTTCCAGAAGGTGGCACTATAGGAAAAAAATTGCATTTTCTTACATTTCTGCCCCTTCATCTGTATGGAAATCTGTGAAAACCATGGAATTTCCAACTGTATTCATTAGCTAGTGCTCTTAGGAGAAAAATGACACCTCATTGGTATGAGTTCCCCTACCTTAGTGGGCGCTACAAGTACCAAACTACACCTATTGCAACCACTTATTTTTCTAACATTTTCTCAAACATTACTTGTCTGTACAAAAATGGTTATAACAACTAGAGAAGTGAAGAAAGGCTACACAAACCATACCATTTTTGAAAGAAGACAACCTGGCGCATCTAATGAGGGTGAATTGCCTTCTTACCCCAAGCCTGTTGTGCCCAAATGCTTCCAGAAGGTGGCACTATAGGAAAAAAATGGCATTTTCTTACATTTCTGCCCCTTCATCTGTATGGAAATCTGTGAAAACCATGGAATTTCCAACTGTATTCATTAGCTAGTGCTCTTAGGAGAAAAATGACACCCCATTGGAATGAATCGACATACCTTAGGGGTGCCAGAAAAGCATAACTACACCTACCTGTTTGCTTCTTCGAAAATGGCTGCTTGTACTAAAATGTTCATAACTGTTAGAGAAATGATGGAAAGGTATAAAAGGTATACCATTTTGGAAAGTAGACATTCTCCCGCATCAAATGAGGGGTCACTTGCCTTTCTACCCCTGGGCTGAAGTGCACAAATATTTCCAAAAGATGGCGCTATGGGAATAAATACATGTTTTTTTTACATTTCCACCACTTCAAAGATACTAAAATCTTTGAAAACCATAACATTTCCTGCTGTATTCAGTACCTGCTACCAACATGAGAAAAATTGTAGCCCATTTGTGTGGCTTAACATACAATATGTGGGTGCTAGGAACACGTACGTAAACCTGACACTTTTGTTTCTTAAATTATCTGCTTGCACTAAAATGGTTATAACCATAATATATATGCAGGAAAGGTAGAAAACAATGCCATTTTGGAAAGAAAACAACCTGACGCATCTAATGAGGGGTCACTTGCCTTCATACCCAAAGGCTGGCATGCACAAATGCTTCCAGGAGGTGGCGCTAATGAAAAAAAAGGCATTTTCTTACATTTCTGCCCCTTCAAATGTATGGAGCTCTGTGAAAACCATGGAATTTTCAACTGTATTCGTTAGCTAAAGCTCTTAGGAGTCAAACGACACCCCATTGGTATGAGCTGAACTACCTTAGGGAGTGCTAGAAGTAGAAAACTACACCTACTACAAACTGATGTTTCTAACATTTTCTCAAACCTGACTTGCCTCTACGAAAATGGCTATAACACCTTCAGAAGTGAAGAAAAGGTAGATAAACTATACCATTTTGGAAAGAAGACAACATGCCGCATCTAATGAGGGGTCACTTGCCTTTTTACCCCTAAGTTAGTTGGCACAACTATTTCCAGAATGTGGTGCTACAGGAAAACAAACAAACATTTCTTTTACACTTCAGTCACTTCAAAGATACTAAAATGGTTCAATGGCGTGGGATTTCCTAGGAGGACTTCTTGCCAGCCTAAGAAAAATGGTACTCAACTGCTGTGGGTTGACATACCAATTTGAGTGACAGGAGTGTAGCTACCAGTGAAATAGGAATGGGAAAGCAAACAGTGTATGTGTGATTTTATGGCTAACAGATGAAAGAAGCTAGGGCGTCAGCCAGTGTACGCCCGGACCTGTGACTACCAGTGTAACAGTGTGGGAGGGTGAGGGATTAGGCAGTGTGTGTGGGTATGAGCAGAGGAGCAAGGATGGTGGAGATGGTGGGGCAGTGTCTGAGAGTGTGTATGGGAGATCTGTGACTACCAGTGTGCACTGTATGTCCCCCTCATACAAAGTTTGATTCCCAGCCTGAATCTAGTGCATACTGGTACTTTGAGTCTACCAATAGGCAGTGGAAACAGGCTGGGGGTCAGGCTGGGGAATGGGACTGCCAGTTGGCTGTGGAACCAGGCAGGGGAATACGGTACATGTGTATGTGTGGGGGGGAATCGGAGGCATTTTTTGTGCATGCCACAAGGGTGCCCAATGCACTGCAAAGCAATGCGTTGGACCCTCTGTTGCACACAAAGAGTTGTTTTTTTTTAATTATTATTTTGTATTCATACCTCGTTGGGGAGGCGGTGTCAGGAACATTCCTGGTGTCCCCCATCCAGGTCTAAAAACAGAATAATAAAAAAAAAAAAAAAAGTGTGTGTGTGTGTTACAGGGGGTCCAACGTATTGCAAAGCACTGCGTAGGACCCCCCCGTGGCACGTGCATTTTTTGGGGCTTTTCCCCCAATATTTTTGTGTAGACCTCGTTGGGGGCATCAGAACCCATACAATGAGGTCTAAATAAAAAATAAAAGGGGAAAACAAAATAATCCTTTGGGTGCCACAGGGGTGTCCAGTGGATTGCAAAGCAATGCATTGGGCCCCTGTAGCACACAAAGGGTTAATTTTTTTTATCGTTACTTTGTATTCAGATGGCCACCAAACAAGCTCTGATCACAAAGTAATGATAAAAAGTCCTGTGTGTGTGCCACAGGAAGGGGGTCTGCATTGAACCCCTATCCCAGTGGCGCACACAGGGTTAAATTTTTTTTAATTTTTTTTTTTTTTATTATATACCTTATTGAGGGGCATCAGGACCCCCTGATCCCTCCCCAATGAGGTCTTAGTAAAAAAATATATATATGTCCACAAACGGAGTGACCCTGTGAGTGCCACAAGGGTCTCCAGCGCATTGCAAAGCAATGCATTGGATCCTTGTGGCACTCAGAGGGTTAATTTTTTTTCTATCATTACTTGGTAATCAGAGCTTGTTGGGGGGCCATCAGGACCAATCCTGATGACCCCCCCAACAATCTCTGATAACAAAGTAATGATAAAAGTCCTGTGTGTGCCGCAGAAGGGGGGCTGCATTGCCCCCCCCCCCCCGTGGCACACACAGGGTTAATTTTTTTTTTAATTTACTTTTTTTTATTATAGACCTCATTGAGGGGTATATAAACCCCCCTGATCCCCCCAATGAGGTCTTAAAAAAAAAAAAAAAAAAAAAGTTATCAAAAAAAGTGTCCCTGTGAGTGCCACCGGGGTATCCAGCGCATTGCAAAGCAATGCATTGGACCGTTGTGGCACTCAGAGGGTTAATTTTTTTTTTATCATTACTTTGTAATCAGAGCTTGTTGGGGGGCCATCATGAGCAATCCTGATGGCCCCCCAACAATCTCTGGTAACAAAATAATGATAAAAGCCCTGTGTGTGCCACAGGATCCCCCCTGATCCCCCCAATGAGGTCTTTAAAAAAAAAAAATGGGACCCTGTGGCACTCACAGGGTTACTTTAATTTTATTAATTTTTTTTTTTTATTTTTTTTTTTAGACATTTCAGACCTCGTGGGGGACATCAGGACCCCTCCTGGTGTCTCCCCAGTCATTGATCTCCCAGCCGATAGGCTGGGAGATTAATGATGCGACCGCAGGAGAGCAAGAGCTCTCCTGCCCTTCACTCCTACCACCGGTAGGCGTGAACAGGACCGGGGAAACTTCCCTAACGTCATCGGTGACCATGTCACCGATGACGTTTGGAGGATTCCCCCGGTCCCGCCCACTCCTACCCGTAAGTTCGGGTAGGAGAGAGGGGGAAGGAGAAACTGTGTTTCTCCTTTGTGCTTATTGATCTCCCAGCCCGATCGGCTGGGAGATCAATAACTGGGGAGGCATGAGGAGTGATCCTCATGCCTCCCCATGAGTGCCATGGTTTTTTTTTTTTTTTAATGCGGCCACTGCATGCCGGTTATACCGGCTCATGCAGTGACCGCATTTCACTCTTACGCCGTACGAGCGTGGCACAGCAGGTACAGCTGTGTCCACTCGTACGGTGTAAGTAGCTGGCACTCTAGGGGTTAAAATATTACAATTATCTCCTGCATCCAATTTGTCACTCTACATTTGCATGGTGCAACATTTTTTAATAAAGATTTACCTCTCCTATATGGTACTCTAGTTTTCCACTTACTCACATAGTTAAAAATCTGTCATGTACTGCTCATACTGCTACAACTCACATACATGTGTGTTTGGCAAGAATTATATCATTACTGTTACGTGAGCACTTTATAAACCTATTAGGGGTGAAAGTAGTGGGAGTGCAGAGATGCAGTTACACTAGGGCCCAGCATCTAAGGGTGCCCCCCCCATCTTCCCCAGGGTCCAAAAAATACCAGCTATGCCATTTCGATTTTTTTTTTTCAGACGAGGCCAAAAAATATGCTTGCACCAGGACTGAACACCTAGATGAAAGATTGGAACTGCTGGTAGAAACTGAACCTTCATACTCATTCACATGTTCAGATCACAAACCTCTGGACTCTGCTCCCTGGTTTATAATGAAAAGAAGGAGCAATTAAGGAGCAAACCAACTACACCTTAGGGTGCAACTAAAAACTCCCAGCAATTTAAAGAGGGGTTTAACCCTTTGCGTGCCAAAGGGGTACACAATGCATTGCAGAGCAATGCATTGGGTACCCCTATAGCACTCTAAGTATTAAACCCCCTTGAATGACAGTGCTCCAGTGCCTCGCTTCGGAGACCTCTAAAGCATGCCAAGGGCTAAGAGCTGCATTTAAAGTGATAGTAATACACCGATTAAATGAACTTTATTTTATAATATCTACAGAATTAAACTAATTGTGCCCAGTCCTATCTCTCAGACCTCTATGATTTGAGAGGTATAAGCTTACAAAGTATGCCTGGTTTGCAAGCACACATTGTAGACAGTTCAAATTAAGTATTTCTTTCTAACTAGCGTGACTTCGGCTCTGCTGAAGAGCCATAGTACAGTCTGCAGACCGGGATCTCCTTCTCTAAGATAGAAAGCGGACATCAGTGCAAAGGGAGGGAAGGGGGAACTTTGTAAGCTTATATCTCTCAAACCATAGAGGTGCATTTAATTTATTTTTTTAATATCTACAGAATTGAAGTTCATTTAATCAATATATTATCACTTTAAGGTCACTGAAAATTTAGCAGTCTGATTTGCTGACTATGGTGCTGATGTTTTGCACCAGAACTGTACCACTTTTCTTAGTACATCAGCCTCACTGTCTCGCCGCATCATTCATTGTACCGATCCTATAACAGTTACACTCACCCTTTCTCAGATATAGATTTGTAACTGTAATTCCTATTTATTTGTACCTTCTGACTGTACATAAGACCACTCACCAACACAAATATACAGTAACATTTTCCTGATGCAATATGTACTGAGCCCCATTGTTTTAATACTTGTTTGTGCATGTCATATTTCAATAAAGAATATTATATTTCATACAAAAAAGGACCATTAAAGAGACAGATTACCGTAATCTGGGCAGAAAAGCCTAATGCCACTATAAATCAGTTTTGTGTAGACTGGTTCCCTAAAATTATTCTTGCATTAGCAGTGGATATCATGTCCATGGAGGTAGTTATGAATTGTTCTATTGGACTTAATGACCTTACACTCCTGCCAAAAAAAGTCTCCATACAAAGCCTTCAGTAGGAGGAGTCTTGGGCATTGAGTCTTGCAAAAAATAATGATGTCTGCCTCCATGGACAGGTTGTCCAGTACCAAATTATAGATTCATTTTTGAAGACCAGTCAACTCAGAAATGATTCGTAATAGCATTAGGATTTCCTGCACAGATTAATCATTTAAGGACCAGGAGGGTTATCAACTCATTACAAATCAATGTGTTGCATTTCAGTCTTGTCCTTAAAAGGCTAAGGTAATAAATGGATTATTATAAAGGGGTGGTCATGTTAACTTAAAGGGATAGTAATGTTTCACAATAAAAGCAGCTCTAATTAATCTTCATAATATTTGGGCCTTGGAGGATGTTATGTCAGTTCTGTCAGAGTTGTAGTTGAATAGTAATTGAATGATAAAGTATCCCCCACCTGCCTCTTTTACTGATGTAACACTGCTCAGCTCAGAGCAGCAGTTAGGTGCCCAGGTAGATAGCAGAGAGGCACAATCTTCAATTAAGATAAGGGAAAAAGCTGAAAAACCTGTCAAGGGGGCAGGGTTTTCATTGTTCTCACAGTAAGAAGATTGTCTCTTGCTGTTATCTGTCTGGTCAAGCGACCAGATTCCACATCTAAGGTGAGCAGTGTTACCCTAGTAAAAGGAGCGGGAGGGGGAAACTTTATCATTCAATTACTCTTGAACTACAACTCTGACAGTATTGAAATAACACTCTCTATGGCTCAAATACTATGAAGATTAATTGGAGCTGCTGTTTTTGTGAAACATTACTATCCCTTTAAGGAGATCCACAATGAAGATTTGTTTTCCATTTACCAGTAATACAAGGAAAAGCCACTAGTAAAAATTTTCCTTTCAGCTTTTCCTTCTATTATGATGCAGAGAGAGAGAGAGAGAGACAATGTAGATAGACAGCTGTGATAACGAGGTTATGAATGAAGTTATAACCCATGGGAAGTCAAAGTATGGACCTTCAGCTGTTGGAAGCTACAACTTCCAGAATCCCCAATCAACCAACCAACAGCTGGTTAGGGATAAAGAGGGATGTAGTATCAGCTATATGTCCAAAGATTTAATACATCTGGTTTAACCCTTATGGGTGGTAGAAAGTTCACCAACACACTGCTTTACCATATTTCGGGGTTAACCTCTCTTCCTGCTATAATCCCAAAATTGGCACAATTCTACAGTAAAAATAACAGCTACCAGAATTGCTCTTTTATGGCACTAAACAAATAATTGGAGCCTTCCTAACTTTATATAGATGTCACAATGTGACCTTCGCCGGCCGCATCCTTACCTCTGGCGGCTCGTCCACATCTCGTGGCTCCAACAGCTACTGTGTGTTTGGCGGGCCGGCTGGATGACGTCAATTTCAGGCGCACGTCCAAAGGCATGGACGTGTGTCCCATTTAAAGGAGCCACACAATTTGGTGCTCCTCCTTTTCCTTTGGAGCAGGTCTCGATAAACTGCATGGACACTGGGCTCATTCACCCTTTCGTTGGTGTCCAGTGCAGTTCATTGTGTTTAGTGCTTTGTGTATGACTTGATTTGTCTGACTACCCATTCTGTTGCTGACGTGTGGCTCTATCTGACTACCCATTCCGTGTATGATCCTGGCTTGTCCGATAACCAACCTGGTGCAGACCTGCGGCTCTGGCTGACTACCTGTTCCATGTATGACCTCTGGCTTGTCTGACTAACCGTTCTGGTACTGACCTGTGGCTCTGTCTGGCTACCCTTTGTGTACCTTGACCCTTGGCTTGTCTAACCATCCTAGCTGGTGCTGACCTGTGGCTCTGTCTGACTACCTACCGTGTGGCCCTCCTTGTAGTCAGAAAACCAAACTGGTGCGGACCTGGGGCTCTGGTAGACTCTAGCGTCACCGACTGCAGGCGTGAGTCAGTAGTCGCTCAGGTTGCCTTCCTTTGCGTGAGACTGCCTCTCAATCACTGACTATAGGCGTGAGTCAGTAGTCTCCCTCGCATCAGTCATTGCTTGACGGCCGTTCATTATCGGACTGCAGGCGTGAGCCCTTGGGGAGATCATTAGGGTACGTGGAGGCCTATCTCGATATTGAGACTACCCTTGCCTTCGGCCTAGTCTCCCCAGTTTGGGAACCTAGTGGTGTCCTCCTATTTCTGACAGAGGCTCACTGCTTTGATCACCCTCTGCTCCTTCCTCGCACTTGCTGTGATTACACTTCTAATAAAAGTTATCAAAGTACCGCCTGACTCCTGTTTTGTTTGTACCGTGACAATAGAAAGGAGAACATTATTTGCAATGGAAGTGTAAGGACCATGCTTGTATGCACATACACAAGCGCGCATACACAACCCTTTGTTTATATGGAGGGGTAATTGTAGGGGGGGAAAGTGCCCTCCCTTGCCACCCACCCTCCGGACACCCATTAAATATATATATATATATATATATATATATATATATACACATATATATACAAACACACACTTAACAAAGTATTGAAAACTAGTTTAAAAGCCCGTGTACACGGGCCACAGTGACACCCAGCAGCCTTGGCCGGTGCCCAGAGCCTCTCTGCTCACTGGCCTAGCTGCAGTCATGTGCAATACAGAGTGCCCAAAGTCACCACAGCTGATACGGAGCAGGGCGCTCAGAATTCTTACTGTAGTCCTCTCTGCGCACCTTCCTGGGACCAAGGTCCCAGGAAGATATGCCCCGCTCCGTATCAGCAGCAGCTCATTCGGGCACTCTGTACTGCACATGACTGCAGCGCACACAGTCTCTACTGCACATGATGGCTTCTGACAAACATCCTAGTGAACTATTATATAGGATTTAGGCGCCAACTAGGAGATTTAGATGACAGTGAAGGGGTGCATGTATATAGATAAATATAAATTCATATTTTAAATGCAAGGTGTGCACTCACTTAAACTTCAGTTTTGTGCTTGGGTGCCAATCTGAATAGCAATCATGTAGCAAAATGTCAAGAAAAGACAGCACTCACAGGACTTAAAACCAGCACAGTCCTGTGAGTGCTTTCTTTTCTTGACATTTATATATTAGCTATATATTTATTTATTTATTATTTCCCTCCTACTATGCCTTTAAAGAAATGGATTGCACAAGTTGATATGTTTATTGCTTACATACTCCTCTAGGCAGATTCGAAAAGCTGTTTACGTTCCCTCTGTTTTGTTTAGTGCATCCTGTTCTCCATCTGTATGTGCTGAGCAGGCATTCTGCTAGATCAGTGGTTTGTTGGACAGAGTGTCCTGGAAATTCCAGAGTGTTGTGGTAGAGGTGTACTGCAATATTTCATAATCAGATAACCTCAAGTGCCTGAGCTCAGCATGGTGCCATTTATTCACTGTAACATCATCTGCCATTAACCCCAAGAAAAATGCTAACCCCTTGAACGCCATAGACTTCAAAGTAAATCTTCCTCTATGGAGCAATTCTGGGGCAAACCAATTGCACCACAGTGGACAAATAAAAATTCCTGTTGAATGTAATGGGTATCTTAACCTCTGAAGTATTAAAGAGGCCTGCAATGCATTGCTTCTCAGTGTGCTGAGATCTAACATTTAATGGATCAAAAGCCCATTTTCAATCAGTGGGAATTGTTTACTTTTTGTTCCTTTTGGCACAGTTTATTTGCCCCAGATCTTCTTAATACTTCGGCCACTGTGTTCCTTGTTCCCTGTGCCTAGAGAGATAGGCAGGACCTCGCTGATTAACCCCACAGAGCCAGAAACGCATATCTCAGGTTTGCAGATCTTCTCGGTACAAATGAGTGAAACAGGATAGGATAGATTCTGACTGGTTATTATCCTAAATAACAAACTATTATGTTTTAATCATTCTCAGTGGACATTTATCACCCCCATATGCACTGGAGAGGTATCAAGAATACATGTGTGTTCATAGCCAGGAAATCATAATGCAGAAATAGTTTTCCTTAGAATTATCTCTCCATGGTTCATCAATGACTAATGCCAGTCTACCAAACTGGACATTAACAATATCCTACAGAAGGAGAATAACAGGAAAAGTATGTGTACAAAGCACAAGTGGAATTAGTACACTCCTTCCAACTAAGTTATTTTGGTATGTATGGGAAGAATTTATAATTATAGACTGTGAGCACTTACAAACAAATTCACATTGCTTCAAAAGTAAGCTTTTAGTGTTTGTAGTTTGTTTGTTTTACACTTTCAGGTGATACTGACAGGGTCAGATTTAGATTTCCAGAGCAGGAATCAAGGGCACCCTAGGTGCCCTTAGCCCCCCTGTGACCACTCCAGAGCAATTATATAACTACATCCCAGCATCACCCACTGTTGCTTGCCACAGAAAATCCCCTTTGCATAAAACGTACACACGCAGATAAGTTTTAAACTACTTATTTACCAGACAGGTTTCCAACACATTACTCCACAGAGTTAACAGACAGCGAGTAAAGGGGTGTATAAACTGATAAATAAATTGGCCTCCAAAAACCATGTGTGGGTGTCTGTTTAAGAGACAAGTTGTTCTGGCCCTGCCACTAGCTCGTTATATGGGTGTGGCCATCACAGCTTAAGAGCTTTTCAAATTGCAGGTAACTGCCCACCCTGCCTAATAGAGAACTGGGCCCTGGATAAAGGAAAATTAAGAGGGGTAACTCGAAAATTTGTTTTATAGAAAGGCTTTAAACTAGGGCATTTGTTACAATCTGTGGCACACACAAAAATGTCACTGTTGCATTAACAATAAAATAGTAACCGATTTGAGGACCAGAGGGCTGAGCAATGCATTGTTTTTCAATGCTTTGTATTCCCCTCTGGTCCTCAAGGAGTTAAAACTACATGGAAAGACAAGAAGCACATGTTCGTACAGATGTATTTAAAGGACTGGCAATGCCTCCAACAAAATTCAGCTAGAATGGTAAAGATGTATCCAACACACTGCAAAGGAGGCAGAGTGAGGTAAAAGCCTCATTTAACTGAATGAGAATTGTGGCATCCATTATGATGCAGCTGGTTCTCCCCAGAATAGGCCTTATTTCTCTTTCTGCATACAGTCTATAGATCTTAAAGCTCTATTAAAGTTATGGATATTTTTACAAACTAGTCCTCCATATAACACAGCGGGGGAGATGCACTAACGTGTGATAAAGAGGTGAAAGAATGGAGATGATTTCTCCAATGAGATAATTTCTATAGTTCCTATGTTATTCTATGGAGTCAATGCAGTAGCATTTCTCAGATGGGACAGATGTTAGTGCATTGGTCCTATACAGTAACACAGGACTTGGAAAGTTTATAATACTGGAGAAGTCATCTCCCCTTTACCATACCTTAATGCGCAGCCCCACATGGTCTATGAGTAAGCACAATCTAAAGCGAAACGAGTGAGACTAGTGGGGTCTCCCCCATTTATGTCCTACCTCACCCAAGCCAGTTCTATTGTTCAAGTTGATTTTTAAAGAATATCCAATAAAGGTGAGTTTTTATACATTATATACACATTTGTGAATGGATGTCCAAGTGCAGCTGTAACTTTTTGCGGAAAGTATCATGTGACCCGGCGTTTAGAGAGCCGGGACGGCTTTGCACTGGACGAGTGGAGCTCCTAGTCGGTTCAGAAGGAAGTCGATAAGAGGTACTGTGTTTTTACATTTGGTGTGCTAGCTTGCATATGTTTATTTCTTCCAAATGGACTTATGCATCAGTGCAAACTGGAGCAATATTAGGGCATACCAACAGCAGCACAGAGGACAAATACAACTACCAGTTGCTTGAAAAGGGCTATTAACCCCTTGAATGCTAGTGAAATCTCCAAAATATTGTGAAGCAATACACTGGAGACCTTGCTAGCATTTAAGGGGTCCAAAGATCCATTTTAATCAGTTGAGATTTTAGGAATCATTATTTCTCCCCTTCGGTAGAGTTAGTTTGTCCACTAATTGCTCCAATTTGTACTGATACATAAGGCACAAAATATTTTAACTTTGTTATTGCTTTACAGGAGCAGTAAATTTTATTTTATGAAAACCTATAGGTTATAGAGCTCTTTCTGCCAAGTAACAGTAATCCCACTGCTGTCAGTTGTTTTATTCAAATACTGTAACAGCCAATTAATGAGGATGTGAACTACAGCACACTTACTTCCTAAAAGCAGATAGCATGACTCAGCAATTTCTATCACATTCTATTAAGAACTATTTGTCAGTGACCTTCCTCTCAAAGAGAATGTAACAGAATAACCAGTTGGAATTTGACCACTTGAGGGCACTGTTAAAGAAGAAAAAAATATGAGTTTAAACTGGAAATATGCATCTCTCAACAGGAAAAGTCCTACAATATGTATATTTCTTCATAACAAAAGTTTACTGCTCTTTAAGTTGTTTCTATATCAGTCATTTGCTGCCAGATGGGTGTTCATATGGGGCTTTTGTGTTGATAATAAGCATTTCTTTGTATGGTAGTGAAAATGTCTGGAACACATCTTCACTTAATTACAATCTAACTAAAACTGAAAATTAACAAAGCTCTTCTATCTTGTCGAACAGGAGCCAAGGCTTTCACAGAGTGTTGAGCAGCAGCCAAAGTATGTTTGAATGCTTCACTAATGTGTAACATTTTTACTGTACTAAACATGTGCAAGGGATTAATTTATGAGTATCTGCTGGGTTTGTCTCATATTGTAATGTTGATGTAGAATTAAACACATAGTAAATGAAACCACCCAATGCAGAAACCTTTATTTTATGGGCCATATCCAACAACATTAGAATGTATCTTACACTGTTGTAATCAACCCTAAAAGCTGCCACTGACACCAAACCCAGTCTCCACTATGTCATAATCAGGGATGGAAAAATACTAGAAGCTGGGGCTCCTAAGATTTCACTGCTGGATTATATTATATACACTTGAGTACATGCACCCATTCTCTAGTAAGAAAATGGGATTTAACTGCATGTTTGTTTGTTTGTTTCAATTGCTCTCTTTTTCTCAGATTAGGACTATGCCATGTGTTTTTAAACACTTGGATGCTAGAAACATTGTACAAAAACACAACAGCAAAGAGATTATCTCTAAGTGCAGTTTATTTATGTTCCTTTGATCACAAGCAGGCATCCTAACACAAATACTCGAATTTTGTAGAGCAAATCTAGCCTCAAAGAGTTAAATGAAAGCACTGGTTTAAACCTCAGGTTTGTGATCTTAATTTGGTGCCAACTTGGTGGTTATTAGGTACCCCGCTGAAGATGTCCACATATGAGGTTCCTCTCATACGCCATGCACTCACCCTGTATTTCCAATAATTTCACTGAATGTTTCCACTTCTTCCCCAAAAGACTTACAACATTGAGAGACCCTTCTGACTGTTTGCATAACCTGGTGTTCCAGTGGCAACTCTGAAATGGTTGTGGTGCTAGGCCATGAACAATACGGAAAATTATGACAGTTGGTTTCAATGCTGGTAGGCTGTTGAGCCTGGAAGAAATCAGATTGGTTTTTGAATTCAAGACGTTTTTTACCCAAGTGTGTCAAAGCTCGAAATGGCTTTAGTAAGCCATCTTCTGGATCAACAAAGGAAATACAGCAAAAGTTGAACCTGATGGATGTATTTGTTTGTATAACCTCGTCAACTATGCTATTAAATTATTCTAAAATCCTGTACCCATAGCTCTCATTTATAAAATAATAATCAAGTGAGAGGTGGGCAATATGAGGCCCTCCGGCTACCTCCATACCAACTCGCACCATCCCCCGCCAGCTGATAGGAGTTCTAGTCTGGAGCAGCTGGAAGGCCTCACTTTGCATATAAGCCCTCAGAAATGTAATAAACACGATTATTTATAGGTTTATAAATATGTATGTATACTAGCCATTAGTATCCATGCAGATGGCAGATGTGCAGCTTAGAAAACGTGCTGCGTGGAAGGGTGGATACCAAGTACTGTTCCAGAAAGATCTCGCCACACCTCAGATGCAAAAAGGTTTTGATACAGTGGCAGATTTGCCTGGAGATTAGATGAGAACACTTTGCCCTGGCAAAGACGACATACCTCGCCAAATATTTTGGTGCGTCTGTGTGTTTTTGCAGAGTCTGGGATAACAGGATCAATGACCTGCAGTGTGACATACCCCTGGAATGTGGCTGGTCATCAGTCGTTATTCTCTTGCACTCTTGGATCCAACTGGTACTGAAGAAGGGCAAGACTGCATATGCTAGGGTCACTCAGAATATGAGTAGATTATGGTCAAAGGTGTATTACAGCTTCTTCCTCTTCAAGACAGCATCACATCAGTGCCAAACCCAGCTAGTCAGTAAGATGAACTGGTCAGGAACTCTTCTCTGCTCTCATAACCCTGAATTACTGTCAGATTCAATATGATATGCTGCCCAAGTGTCTGTATGCACATACTTATTGTCTGATGTGCCACAGGATGCCTTTCACCCTGCCCCCCTCATGTTCTCCATGCACTAAATTCCTACAGTATGTGCATTTTGGATGGTACATAAAGTTGCCTATGATAGGCCAATAGAGTTTAAATTGGAGAGGGAGAGGAACAATTTGAGGTCAATTCAACAGGCTCACTTTTAGCGCTGTACTCCAGTATGTAATATGTGGCTGCATAGAAAATGAATACATAATACCGAATTTGCCAGAATCAGAGGTGTGTGTTTGTTTCTGTGAACTCTGACGGTACTGCCAACTAATGGAGCTTAGATCACCACACCCTCACAAATATGAAAATGTCTCAAATAAGGTACATTTCAGTATGCAAATAAGCCAATGGCAAAGGAGACACTGAAACATCATTAACGCTTCAAAGGCATGGCAAATAATGCATATTTGAGGAGTCATCACAGGTACAAGATGGTGAAGACAGCTTTCTCTATAGTACGAGATAGATCTGGGTCCAATTCACAATAGTGTCACCAAGCAAGACCCTTATCAAACAGTAATATATCTCCCCCTCTGTTTCTTGATGAGTTTTATTGCAGTGTCAATGTTACAGCATCAGAAATTATGACATCATCAGGACATAAATGATATATGTATGTATGTATGTCTGTATGTCTTGATGAAGATGCAGTTTCTGACTCTGAAAACTGCAGTAACAATCCTTCCTCGATGAATCTTGTGTGCAGCGAGTTTTTTTTTTTTGACAGCTGTACATGACCACTTGACCGGTCTGTTTATACAAGCTCCTAATAAGAGAGAAGTGCAAGGTTTGTCATAATAGAGTTAAATAAACATACGAGACAATAAGAGTCTCTGGAACTGGTTCGGATTAAAAAAACAAAACAGTAAGCTCTTAAATAGACAGGTGCTCTAACAACCTGAAAACAAATGGTGCAAAAATACACCTTATAGCCCAGCAATGGGCAATCTGAGGCTCTCCAGCTATTGTAGTCAATGGCTGGCTGGGGATGACAGGAGTTGTAGTTCTCAACAGCTGGAGGACCTTAGATGTAACCCTTTGTTTTAATCTCTCTATAGTGTATTTATGGCAGATATAACTTGTGCCAAAGAAAGAAAGAGAATTTTTGCGAACACTAGCTAGAATATATGATATTTAAAAGGACATAACTTTCATTTATGCCTGACAATGTCTCTTTAAGATATGAAGCCTATGCAGTTTTGGAGGTATTCTTTCATTTTACAATAGAAAACTGTAAAAACACGGATGGGATTAGTGTTACGCATCAACACTTCATTGTTAGAATATAGGTGTGTCTGGAATAAGTTCAGAGGTCAGTCATCCGTTTCCAATTGTTAAATGTCTTTTGATGGTATTTTGCAACAAGTTGTTATACATTTCTTTGTAATGTGTTGGAAAGGGCTATAGCATTCAAGGTGTTAACTATAACTTCCCTCATTCTTGGGTGGTCAATGGCTAAAACAGTTTCTGGAGTTCAGTAGCTGGAGAACTACTAAATGTCTGCACTTGCTTTAATGTTATACTAATCCCCATAGCCTCTTTCTTTTCAAAATTTATAATCAAGCTTCCCAAAATTACAGGTCAGCATGTCACAGATGAAAAAGAAGGAACAACTGGTATTAATCTGCTTTGCACATACAAATAAAAACCATGCTTGGGGAGTTATTCCATCATATAAAAACAGAAAGACCATAGAATGACAGAACATTTAAGGCTCATATACAAAAGACAATTTTGATGGGGATATGCAAAAGAAAATTCCAAATTAAACCAACTGAACCACAGGGGGTCCTTGCTAGCATTCAAGGGGTCAACATTCCAGTTAAAACAAATGGTATTTTAGCTTATTCCCTCTGACATAATTTGATTGCTCCAAAATTGTTCCTCTTTTGCTTTCTGCACACAGTAATGTGAACGGAAGTCCTTGTTTTGTGGGAACAGTCCAGTCCCCTGAGTGTGGCCTTTGTCCATGGATACGTCCGATGATTTTAGTCGTAGAGCCAAGCCTGGCAATTCCTTTCCTTCCTCCCATAATTTAGTGGGAAAAATATAAGACCTTGTTGAGGAGGGGGCATCATGACTCTTCTGATGTCTCCGGGGACTGATAGTTTATCCAGTTGTGATAGGTGATCAATACTGGCAACCTGGAAAGCATTCACTGCCTTCCTTTATTCTCTTTATAGCCCAACTCTCTCTGTACTTTCAGGTTGAGTGGAGGGCCTTGAAAGCCCACTCACGTCAGTAGAAGGGAAAGCACCAGGAGGGGTCCTGATGCCCCCCCTATGCAGGCCAGTACAGAATAACAGGTGTGCCAGAGGTGTGTTCAACTCACTGCCTTACAATGTGATAGCACACCTCTGGCATCCATTCATTGTATGATTCCCAATTCACAATCCATTGGCTGTCTCACATACCAGCCTTGTTCCACTCTGCATTGGTTTCTATAGTACTACACATACCACTGTCTGCTTCCCTAGTCTTGTTCAGCTGTCTCACTGGAAATCACATGCACCGTATCCACTGGTAACTATACACACACACACACTGTCTGGCACCCCAGCCTTGTTCTACTGTCCCACTGGTAGCCACAGACACAAACACAATGTCTGCTTCCCCAGCCTTATTCCACTGGTTACCATATCCCCAAAAAATACAAAAACTATTTAATTCTGCTTTATGAACTTTAAAAAGTGTACGTGTATATATACATACATACATTCATTCCAAACACAATGCATGCATAAACTGTGGAAAATATGCTTAGAATTTTTTTTTTGCCCTAAATATATTAACAGATCATACATACCACTTTGTGCACATGGATCAGAAATGCTGGCTTTGTCAGAATATAAAAAACAAGAGCAATCAATAAGCACTGATCTGGCCTCCAAGAAAATGCATTACTAATATGAAGCTACAGGAAGTCTTTAGTACTGATGGGGGAGGGGATGTCATGATGAATCTTCCACAGAAAAAGCACGAGACCCTTTGTTCTCAATGATGCAAAATCTGATACTTATTCAATTTAGTGAAAGGCAGCTAATATAAAAAAAAGGAAACTACTATCATTTCACAGAGGGCCCATACTTCTGTTTTGTACAAAGACACATCCCACTATGTAAATAAAGAAAAAAAGGTGTCTGATTTTTATTCAAATCACAGATAGTGCCCTTGTTTACTCAGCAGAAAAAGAACTACAATACATATTTTTTTCATAAAAAGGCATTTACCTCTCCCTTGACCCCTTAATGACCAGAGATGTGTACTATCCATTATTAAACAATGCATTGCATACCCTTTTGGTCATTAAGAGTTTAATTTTTTAGGTGCAGTATCAGTGGCCTGAAATTGTACAGTGGTGCTGTTGCTACACCATCCTATGAACAGCTCGGGTCCGTGGACCATAAATCTCCATAGGATGGTGTTGCACCAGAGCCACTGTACAATTTCAGGCCACTGTGATATTGCACCTAAAAAAAAAATAAAAATAAAATTTGAGCTGTAATAACTTTTGAATAAAACACCTTTCTGCAGTGGGAGTATGCTTCTTTTACTCGGGGATAAACGCTACAATATATATATTTTTACATATTAAGTATTACTAGCCCTTTAAACCTGGTACTTCAGTAGACAGCTTCTCAGATAACATCCAGTTATACTCTCTCTCATATGAGCCCCTCAACCTCCATCCGCCGAGCCTTCTGAAGGTCAGGAATATGTGGTTATTTTACTACAAATAAATCATGTTGAAAAGGCTAATAGCCCTCTGCACAGCTTGGGGGTTATGCACTAAGTTGTGATAAGGAGGTAGTAAAGTGGTGATAACTTCTCCAGGGAGATCACTTCTCCAGTTCCTATGTTATTCTATGGAGCCCATGCACTAAACATTCTCCAACTTTGGAGATCTTTGCGTATAGGTTCTATAGAATAACATTTGAACTGGAGAAGTGATATCACTGGAGAAGTTATCTCTACTTTATCTCCTCTTTATCACTTCTTCCTACATAACCCCCCTTATCTGTTGGACAACAACTTCCAAAGGCTACAGACTGATCACCCCTGACTTAGGTTCTCAAACTTCAACCTTCAGCATTGGCAACAGTGCATATTTTCTCCCCCGTACAGTGGCTGGATTCAAATGCAGGTGTTAATTTTATCTCTGCTTTTATCTCCAGTTATCCCCATAAACTTCAACAGCAAAATGTTTGATAAAACAGGAGGCAACATTTATCTCCTGCAATTGAATTCAGCCCCAGGTGGATGAATCATGGACTCAGTCATTGAGAGGGATTCCACTCTGTATTCAGGCTTAACCCTTTAGAGTTATGCAAAGCAATACATTGAGTACCCCTCTGGCATTCAACAGGTTAGGCCAGTTTGAAAATATCAGTAGGATTTAAGTTAAGAGAAAAAAAAAAACAACAAAACAAAAACATATATTTTACTGCTTTTCCTGACAAGTAAAACAAGGACAGTTCACATTCTATGGAGAACAGCAGCCAGCAGCTGTATCTTATTCTATTGAGCATATGCACTTAGATCTGTGAAGTTGTAGAAATCTTAGTGCATTGACTCCATAGAACAACATAGGACTTGAAAAGTGATATCACTGGAGATGTGATCTCAGTTTTATCACCTCCTTATCACTCCTTAGTGCATCTCACACCAGGTATCGTAGTAACATAGGTGACGAGGCTGGAGGATTAATAAAAAAAAAAAAAAAAAAAAAGACTTGTCCATTAAAGGGACAGTAATGTCCCTGGAAAAAAAAATGTATCCAGCTTTGTAGAAGTTAAAATAACAAACCATATGCTCCAAATCTGATCTCTCAAACTGCTATGGTTTGAGAGATATAGGGATTCAAAGTCCTCCCCTTCTCCTGATATCAGCTGTAAAGCAGACAGCCGGAGATTCGAGTCGTACCACTCGAGGGGGCTCTTCAGCAGAGCCAAAATCATGTTATTTAAGCAGAATTACTTAATTGGAATGGTCTACGCAGTGTGTTTGCAAACCAGGCTCACTTTGTAGACCTTTCCAATAAAGTAATTATTTTGAAATAACAAGATTTTGGATCTGCTGGAGATAATTTTTCTGGGACATTAGTGTCCCTTTAAGTTCAGCCCCGACAAATAAAAAAAGGAAAATATTGAAATAATTTCTAATAAAGACCCAAGTTGGTAAAAAAAAAAAAAAAAAAAAAATCCCTTCCTGCCTTCATATGGCAGTAAGAGATTTCCCTCAATCAACAGCGGGAGAACATACTCAGCAGGGATATTCCGACAACAAAAAGATTTACTACTTCTTTAAAGAACAATAGCATATATCAATTATGTCACAATTCAGGAGTGGTGGGCATATCTAACACTTTTTTTCATGGGCAGCCAATCAAATCAAAAATGAGGCTATTTTTAACTTAACCCCTTTTGAGAAACAAAAAGGTGTGCTTCGAAAAGAGTTGCACACCCCTCTGATCCTCAAGGAATTAAGCCAAACACACTGCAATGCAATGTGCTGGACACAGCGCTGGTACTGTACTCAAAGAGTTAACCCTTTGAGTGCCAGAGGGGTATGCAAAGCATTGTTTTACAAGGTGTTGTGTAACCCCCTGGCACTCAAAGGGTTAAAGTAATAGAGAGAAACCATCAAGTCATGGCAAGTGTGTGACTGGAAAAAGGACAAACACAAGACAATAGGAACCACAAGAGCTGCTTTTGTGCTGTATATTGGATTCTTTTCTTGGGAGGAAGATGTTATAGATTTTCCATAAAAAACAGAATCAAAGAACAAAATTGGCAGCAGAAGGTGGAACAGATTTTCATGGAGCCACAAATGAATATGAAATAATTGCAATGATATCCAGTCACAATTCACATCCAACTTGGTTATTTTACATAAATGTGCCTGAGCGATGCATTTCCTTTACAGTCAGACAGATATGCATTGGTTTATTTCCATTCAATACAGAGGTAATTGTACAAAGGAACGAAGGGCCGTATGTTCAAAAGAAAAGGGGAGGAGTTCTGGGGCAAACCCTTTGCACTATAGGGGAGAAAGATAAATTCCCATTGGTATAAATGGGGGTTTCACCCCCTTGAATGCTAGAGAGGTCTCCAACTCATTGTGAAGCAAGAAGACATCCAAAAAGATAGAGGAGTAATTCTAGAGGAAACCAACTTGCCATATGGGGCAAATACAAATTCCCCCAAATTGCTATTGATTTAAATGGATATTTGAACTAATTGAATGCTACAGTACTTAGACCTCTCTAGCATTAAAGGGGTCAAATTAACCATTTAAACATCAATTACTTGTTCTCTGTGGAGCAGTTGGGCTGCTCATCCTATATAATAATTTGCTATGATGTTTGTCATGATGCAGTCATGCTCAGTAGAGAATGTCTGTGTTCAGGCTGTCTCTGCTGAGCATGATTGCATCGCGTGAGTGAGGCAACAAGACTGCATCGCGTGAAGCAGTGAGGTAGCAGCCTCTTAACCCTTGAGTGCCAGAGGGGTACGCAATGCTTAACATTACCTGGACCTTGGCCTGTGTACACGGGCTTTTACACTAGTTTGTCTATAAGGCACTAAAGTTCACACATTACTGGGATAAAAAGTTCTTTAGTAGTAACTGTGACACGTCCATATGTATCATTTTTATAAAGAAACATTAGTAACTAGTAGCAGTTTGAAAGAAAAACCCATTTGAGCTTGTGACATGGACAAACGTATCAATGTGTTACTAAAAAGTCACTATTCAGTAGTTTGAGAATAATATGGATAAGTATTGGACTGTCTTTAACCCTTTGAGTGCCAGAGGGGTACGCAATGCTTAACATTACCTGGACCTTGGCCTGTGTACACGGGCTTTTACACTAGTTTGTCTATAAGGCACTAAAAGTTCACACATTACTGGGATAAAAAGTTCTTTAGTAGTAACTGTGACACGTCCATATGTATCATTTTTATAAAGAAACATTAGTAACTAGTAGCAGTTTGAAAGAAAAACCCATTTGAGCTTGTGACATGGACAAACGTATCAATGTGTTACTAAAAAGTCACTATTCAGTAGTTTGAGAATAATATGGATAAGTATGGGACTGTCTTTAACCCTTTGAGTGCCAGAGGGGTACGCAACGCGTTGCGTACCCCTCTGGCACTCAAAGGGTTAACCCATTAAGGACCAAAAGGGCTGCCCAAATTCATTCCTCCAGGGCCACCACCAACAGGCCAGGGTGTAAGGATTTCCCTGATTAAGCACAGGTGAGTTAATCAGTGGATCATTCATTCTGACTGACTCATCTGTGTTTAAGCAGGTAAATCCATAACCCTTTGAGTGACAGAGGGGTACACAAAGCATTCTCTTTGTTTATTGGCTCTGAAGCTTAATTTTATTAACATGGATAAAGTAATAAACCCAGACACGAAATGTTTCAAAGGAACAGTACACTTTTTTTTATGAAAAAAATACATATTATAGGGCTTTTCCGGGTGAGTAAAATAAAGGTACTCCTGCTGCTGAGAGATGCATATTTCCAGAATTATCACAGTTTAAGCATCTAGTGGTCAAATTCCAATTAGTTATTCTGTTACAGTATATTTGAGAGGAAAGTCACGGACAAACAGTTCTCCATATAATGTGATAGAAGCTGCTGAGTCATAAAAGAGCTATAAAATTACTTCCTAGTAACTTGAACGGTTATAACATTTGAATAAAACAACTGATAGCAGTGAGTATGCACTTGTTTTACTCAGTAGGAGAAGTACTATAACATACAGGTTTTATAAAAATAAGTTTACTGTTCTTTTAAGGTCACTTGGGAAATCACACACACTCCGTTCCCTACTGACTTTCCTAGCACAGGTGCAGCCTGGAATTCAGCAAGCCAACACTGGACTGAGATCAAGACCTTGACAAAAGGGTCCTTCTATCACAGACTCCCTTACACAACTGGATATACTCACTGAAAATATTTATTTTTATCTGGGTTTTACACTAAAACTGCCTGTGTTAAAGACAGACACTATAACATTAAGCTTTTATATCAGGGGTGGGCAGCCTAAATCCATGCATATTTGAGCACTACGATGCCCATAATCCCAAAGGCTGGCTGGGATTGATGGGAGTAGAGACACGTCCTTAGGCTGTTCACCCTGCTATATACTGAAGGCCAGCATTAGCCTCAAACGCATGTAAAGAGACATCTATTGGTTTAGTAGTGAACTTTAGTTATGGAAAAATATAGCCTGCAACAATTTTCCTGTTGAGGGTACCCTTACTGCTGACGAGATCTTTCATTCAAAATTTATCACACCCCATTTATTTTAATAAAATTAAACTGCAAGTTTTTCTTTTGGTCAACGGGTGGTGCTCTTCCTACCAATAACTATGAGCCTGTAACTGACTCAAGCTATCCCGCAGAGTGCAAGAGATAGATAGATATATCAAGACGGTAAAACCAACCTCATGCTGATGAGTTGAATTAACAAAGAAACGGCTGTCCATGAGTGGTTCGTTGGCTTTGCATCTCTTCCTGAGTTGGATCTTAAAGCTGTTGCTCAGCATACACATACTCTAAGGAATACATGTATAAAGTAGAATCTGAGGCAAAAAGGTGATTCCTTGTTAAAACTTTTCGCATATGCCTACCCAGAATCCCTTGCAGTAGTAATAACACTGCAAATGTGAGATTTCTGTGGGAAAAGCAAGTCTTATGGCTTGACTGGTATGTCAAATTTTTGTTTAACATTGTATCTACCACCCACCAAATTCAGGTGGAAGGGGTTTTCATTCACTTTGTTCCCCACCATAACCTTTTCAGTATATTTTATATTATATTTGTTGCCTTTCAGACATCAGCCCTGTCGCCATGCGGTCTGAGATGACCTCATCACATCCCATCCGAGCAGGCGTGCCACAGGGATCGAACCTCGGACCCTTTCTGTTCAACATCTTCACCAGTGACATCCCGACAGATCTGCACAAGACCGACCTGGCACTGTATGCGGACGATGTCGCAATCATCTCCCAGTCATTCAGCGAAAAGGAAGTGGCGAAGAATCTGCAAGCATCATTAGATACCATCTCAACCTGGTACAGCGACTGGCGGATAGAACTCAACATCAGCAAGACAACTGCAACGCTGTTCACCAGAAAGAAGATCAAGGAGCACCCGCACATCAGCCTCAATGGGGAGACCATCAAGTGGGAGAGCAGCAGCTGCTACCTCGGTGTGACCCTGGACAGCAAACTCAACTGGGGAAGCCATATTGAAAATGCTCAGCAGAAAGCAACAGGAAAGATGGCAGCACTGTACCCACTCCTGAAGACCAAGTCCATGCCACTCCAGACTAAGATCAACGTCTACAAGGCAATCATCAGACCTACCCTGACGTATGCCTCCCCAGCATGGATCACTTGCCATGAGCGACACCGGAAGAGTCTTCAGGTAGTCCAGAACAAGACCCTGCGGATATCGTCTGGAGCTCCAAGATTCGTAAGGACAGCTGACCTTCACAGGGAGCTGGACATTGAGATGTTGGACGAACACCTAGCAAAGCTGAGTAAGAACTTCTGCCAAGGACTGGATCAGAACCCGAACCCTCTGATCAGAAAACTCACTGCCACCACTGCAAACCCCTTTGACCGCTACCCGCGGCCCATCACAGCGAAGACCCTGTGAAACCAACCCAACTGTGACAAGTCAACACAGACCAAGAAGAATCCAAACCTGCGACTTCAAACCCAACCCGAGAAGATGGAGTAGTGAGGCTCAAGCCTCGGTATCCAAAAATCACCGCTGATGGATAAAATCTATCAGCAAGAAGACAACGACGGGGGAGACATCAGCCCTGTTGCATAACCCTTTGAATACCAGAGGGGAACAAAACATATTGCAAGCTCATTTGGCAGATGTTTGTGGTATAATAACTTGTGAGTGAAAAATCTCCCAGCCTTATTTTAGACGACGGGAAAAGCAAAGACATACTGTTTCATTAAAAAAGTTTACTGCTCTTTTAACATTTTTAACCCTTTGGAGTGCCAGGGTGGTGTGTGGCACTCATAGGGTTAAACACTAAGTCATGCATGCTTGCACTCCCCCCCCCCCACCCTCTTCCTTATGTCTTTGTGCACACAAAGGTTTATGCTCCTTATTTAAAAACAGTAATTCTCCAAAGAAATGTAAATAATTAAAGGAAACAAGCTTTTCACCACTATGCTCTGAAAAAGGTAATTTTAGCATATAGAAAAGGCAGTTATCTCTGTAAATCAGCAAAACCGGTGGTGCCACCCTCAAAAGACCACACACACAAGGAATGGCCAACCTGTGAGTCTCCAGCTATTGCTACAATACAGCTCCTATCAGCCTCAGACTGTCGCAGGCCAGCTAGGGTTATAATACAGCAACCGCTGGACGTGTAAATATGTCCCAATCGTGCTCTAAGCCAAAATTCAAGGAAAATTACCTCTGTTTTGTCTAACGAACATCAAAACCATTTTAACATATTGATGATAAGAGCTGTTGTACAAGGAAAATGTGAAACTCACAGGTACATTAGTGATTACAACTGTATGACCATCACTGCTCATGAAATGTCACTTGAAAGGGGTCACTAACATTTCAGGTCTTGCATTTTGTGTGTACATTTATACACAAAATTCTCATGAAGGTATATCTGCCTTTTAACCCCTTAAAGGGATAGTAATACTTTAATATTACTAATCCCCATATTGTAGCTATTTCAAAAATAATTTAATAGCCCCCAGCACACATAGAAGACAGTTTCAGTGAAATAATTCTTTGTTACTAACGTGATCTCGGCTCAGCTGCAGAGCCGCAAGCCTGTCGTACGACAGACTTCCCCTGCAGTCAGTACTACGCAGACTTCAGGGAAGGGGGAGGGAGGGAGGGGGGAACTTTGCGTTCGGTTATCTCTCAAACCATAAATGTTTGAGAGATGAACCTGAGGGCAATTCAATTCTTTTTCAAATAGCTACAGTATGGGGAATACTAATATTAAAGTATTACTATCCCTTTAAGTGCTAGAAAGGTATCCAAAGCACTGCAAAGCTTTCAAGGGGTTAAAGCGCTATTTAAAGCAATGACCATCTTTATATCTCCCCTCCTGGCACAGTTGGTTTTTTCCGGGATAGCTCATCTTTTGCTTCCAGGCATGAGGCCCTTTCTGTGATAAATGTAGCACTGCTCGCCAACACCAGCTAATTCAAAAGTCATTACAGAGCAAAACTAAACATTTTAATTACACTATATTAATAAACTTTCCTTTGAGGTGAGAATTGTTGGGGATCAGTTAGAGAACCCTTGTTTTAATTAGCAGGAACAATCCTGTACATTTTTGTTTTATTAATTAGTGATACTTTCCCTTTAAGACAACTTCCCTCCAGTATAAAAATATGCTCAGTGTTAATCCAGCTCTTACTTTAGACAGACAGCTTCCTTCCCTTCCACCTACTTCTGATAGAAGTGATAATATTGATGCATATTACAGGAATTGAACACCACAGCTGAAGTTCATGTGGAGAAAGTTAGCATGTTGGGGAATGAAGCCACAAGGCAGGAATGCATACTGTGGTTGTAATCCACACCATCATTGGCCCTATAAGTAACAACCAAAATTTCCATAATGTAAAATATACTTTTATTATCATACCCATTTCAAACTGTGCTCTGTTTGATTCAGGTCAGGTCAGAATAAAGAATGTTTAATTCTAATATTTCACTACTAGTGTAAAAGCCTGTGTGCACGGGCCGTGGAGCAGTGAGGTAATGGCAGTACGCAGAGCAGGACCAGCCTCTTAACCCTTTGAGTGCCAGAGAGGTACGCAAAGCAATGCGTTGCTTACCCCTCTGGCACTCAAAGGGTTAACATTACCCGGACCTGCTCTGCATACTGCCGTTACCTCACTGCTCCACACGATTGCGCCACCTCACTCACGCGATGCAATCATGCTCAGTAGAGACTCTCCGAACGCAGCAGTCTCTGCTGAGCATGACTGCATCGTGACACACTTTCTGGCCTTTTATTATATAGGATAATAACTTGTTGAGTGTCTTAAGGACTGTAAAGCGTTCCGGTGCCTTGCCAGCAAGCAATTGGTTAAGTCAGCTAAACTCCCCCCTAGTTCTAGAATTTCAGTCATAAGTGCTGGTGTCAACGCATAAAACAGATGTCAGCTATCAACACATACAACTTCAGTCAACACAGTACCTAATAGGTCAGATGATCTGACTACAAACAGTGCTGTACAGTTGTTTGTCAGGCGTCAAGACAAACTATCAATTGCACAGGTGAGACAGAGCACATGGCATTGAATGGTTTTCAAAGATTTACCCTTTGAGTGCCGAGTGTATTAGTGAGGAAGTGGGTGATAATGATACAATGCATGCAGCTGGCATTATAATCACACAAAAGCCAGAAAATTGCAATGGAAACACTGGAACTCTGCGCTGGGACACTTCTCTCAAAGATACTGCTACCTTCCAGAGGCAAATTTCTGATGCAATCCCTACCAAAGGGAATGTACATGGAAAGAACAAATGTATAGGAAATGCAGGCTTCAGCACATTTCTCCCAATGCCATTTTCCTGCAATAATAATAATTGTTTTAAATAGGACTTTCAACATGATAGAAAGGTCTCCAACTTCATGCATTGGTTTGCTCTAATCCTCCATCCCCTGACCGAAATGCACTTCATTCATACTGAAGGTGAGGTCAAAAGGGCCTCTCACCAGCCACAGAATATTATTTTGCTAGTGTGGTGCACTCCTGTGCACACACATATAATGGAGTATACATATCAATACAAAATGGAGGCATTAGGAAGAAAAGAAAAACTGCACAATATGTAACAAAAACTTTGTTTGATTCAATTGGAAACTTGAACTGCTTTTGTGCTAGAGGGTTTCCAATACACTGCTTCATAATGCAGTGGAGATTTCCTTTGCATCCAAGGGACTCCCCTTATAAATAATACCTATTGGTTTGCTATGTTACCCCACTTATGTGCGTGTGTGTGTGTGTGTGTGATTTCACACACTGCGGTAAAAGCAGCATTTCAAATACGCTGCCCCAACCATGCCTGTGCTGTGATCATTGGGGGATAACCTTTGAGTATTCAAAGATCTATCATATTTCTCTACCGTGCCTATGCAAGGCAGAGACATACAATGAGAAATGGGAGTATATGCCTCCATTCTTAAATATACACACACATACAGTGGATGTGAACGTATTCGCCCCTGTTGCCTAAAATGGGTTCCACAAGCTTGAATCAGATAGATGGAATTTGCAGATCTATCTGACCACTGCTCAATGATGACTAAGCTACGGTTAGATAGAATTCAGCCATTGAACAGATGAAAAGCTAATCTCAATTTATGCATACTTTAGTTGAAATTTGGGAATGTTACAACATTCTCTTTTATATAAGAGCAACTTATATTTTATCACTGAGGTTCACTACAGGGGCAACTAAAATGAAAAATGTAATCGTTAAAGATAAAGACATTTACTAGTCAACTGTTGCTGCTGCTCTCAATTCTGGGAGGAGCAGAATTTATAAAATAAAATAAAATAAAATAAAAAAAAAAAAAAAAAAAAAACTCAGTGTACAGGTCCCCAGAGCTTCTCCATCACAGAGCTGGTGCTGCACTTACTAGAAAAGCAGCTAATAATTCCCATTAAATGCTGCGATGTCAAACCCACCAGCTCAGCCAATAAAACAGAGGCTGTCACAGGCAGCTTCCTCTCTTGAAAGAAGTGGAACAAGAACCTTGGGGTGGACCTGTACAATTAGTATTACAATGCTGATACTCCTAAAATTGGGAGCAGCAGTAACCAACTAGTAAAAGACAGAACTTCAAGTTACTTTTCCCCATGTTGGTTGCCCTTTATGCCTTTGAGGACCAGAGGGTGCTAAACACATTTCTATGAAATGTGCTAAACACCCATCTGGTACTCATAGGGTTAATAACAGCTGTATTCCATTACTTATTTGTAGCAAGAATGTTGTCACCATCTAAAAGCAGGATTTTTTTTTTACATTGCAGGTAGAGAGGAGATAATGACTTCTAAATACTTACTTGGTTCCTTCCTGCACTTTTCATTTATGCTCATGGTGTAACCCTTGATGACTAGATTGATGTACAACGCATTGTGAAGCAATTTTTGCACATCACTCTGGTCCTTAAGAAGCTAACAAGTAATATTCCCATTAATTTTAAGCTTGCCTTGACAAGGTAAGGTGACAGAACACCCCCTCACACACACACACACACCAAGCATGCACACAATCTACTTCCTGTCTGCTTTACTCACGCAGAAAAGGAAATATAATATATATATATATATATATATATATATATAGCTAGAAGTCTTTACCAGATACATTTTTAGATTAATAATTTACCCTTAAAGTAGACCTGTCTATTTGAAGTTAAGGCTGCATACTTTAACCCTTTGAATGCCAAAGGGGGTATGTTACTGAGGAAATCTATACTCCTGGGTAAAAGTGGTTTTTAATTTGTGAACCAATGCATTTTTTTTTTTTTTTTCAAAATTCCTTAAAAAAAATAATGACATAGGGAACTGAGTCCAAAAGGAAGAGGACCAATTCTGAAGAAACTGCACCTCAGCAGAGAATGCCCATTTATATCAATGCTAAAGAGGGCTTCAACTTATTGTGAGATAATGACTTGGCTATCACTTTAGAATTCAAGGGGTTAAAATATCCAAATAAATGAATGGTACTTTAGGATTTTTTTTGTTTTGTTTTGCTCTAAAGCCCTGTCATTTTTATTTTTAAGCAACTGGAAAAAAAAGTCCTAGTTCGCCTCCAGCAAACAAATTAAGAACCAGTCTATAGATAGTGTATATATTAGATTTTATTTTTTCCCCTTTAACCCTCTGAGTGCCAGAGGGGTATGCAACGCATTGCTTTGCAATACATTGCGTACCTCTCTGGCACTCAAGGGGTTAAAAAAAACAAAACAAAAAAAAACACTTGTTACTTGTATAGTTAGTCACATTTCCAGAATTTAAAATAAATAAATAAATAAAAATAAGTCCATAGTTTATGATGTTTATCGGTTTGCCTAAGTCCTAAAAGATGTGTATGCACAAGGGCCATGTTAAAATACCTTGCTCAGACCAAAGCAAAGAATATCAGATGTGACCAGCATTACTTCTTTGCTCACTGCCAAAATATACTTGCTACCAAAAGGGAGTTTTTACAGCTATCACTTTACAGTGAACTTCCCCCATTTCCACAGGAAATTGTTCATAGCTGTTATGCAGTTTTTAAATAAAAATATTTTTCAGGGACAAAATACATTTTACATTTATTTTATTAAGTCCTAAATTTGCACAGATTGCAATATATTGTCTGTAAACACAATTCACACATATTAAACAGAGGTGAAGAGTATTCAATGTAAATCATGCAAAAAAATAATTTATCAGAATTATGCTTGGGTCTGCTCTCAGTGTTTAACTATCACGTTTTATCAACTGCAGGAGCAGACTTGTTAAAAAGCTAAGGGCAGCAGTATGCAGCACCGAAATGGATCTTGGCGGCTGTTTGGGGGTAAGGGGGTAGATTATTATAAAACTGGCACATGGTTGTCAGAGAAGCTGTAATAAAGCAGGAAGTATTTTGCACCAGCAGTCCCCATAGCTTGTCTGTCTCACTTGACTAAGCTGAAGAACTGTAAAGTCTCACTGTTCAATTTAGCCCACTGGTTCAACCACAGAACACAAGGGGGCCCTTGTTTGTTCCAAATTGGCTCTCCAGCTCATCAAGCAGCAGACCTGCCTGGAGGGCAAGTTGGGCAACTACCATGTTATAGTTTCCATTAAAACGTTCAGCTCCAGAAGAGTGTGCAATATATTGCCGAGCAATCCCTCTTGCATGCAGTGAGTTAAGTCCTTCTTTTACAAATTGTACAACTTGCAACAATTACCTCAGTCTATCTCGAACACTTCCTCTCTGTGCTCCTGATCTCTCCTCTTGTTGCTGTCCTCAATGCAAGTTCAGCTCTTGGGAGGCTTGTTTAATGGGGCACTAAGTGGGGGTATGAAGCAAAGGGTTTGGAAACTTAGAGACACACTACAATGTATATTTAAGAGTGCCAGTAACTTTGAAACCTTTACTGCAAAAAAAAGAAGAAAGCCACTCTGATACATTAGAGTGTATACACTAAGGTTTGACAAGGAGGTGATAGTGTAGAAATTACTTACCCAGTGATACTGTATCACTCCTTCATTTCCCATGTTATTCTGTGGAGCCTATGCACTAAGCACTCTACCACTTGAGATTTTAGTGCATAGGCTCCATAGAATAACATGAACTGGAGACGTGATGCAATCTTTATCATCCCCTTAGTGGATCTCCCCCTTGGTTTCTTATTACCTCCAGCTCAAAGTTGCAGCAGCCTAACTATAAAATACTGGCTAGATGGCAACCCTTACTTCCATCAAGAACACAATTCCCATGGAACAGATCAATGGTTTTCATTCTGTGCAATCCCAAAGTTCACTCAAGCAGTTAAAGGAGCTTCAAAAAACTAAATTTCAGTAATAGCAGACAGGGAAACAACATAATTAGCCAGAAGTTTTTGTCTAATAATTTTAGCCCAGTGTTTTACCCTTACAGTTTACCTATCACCTTAAAGCTTTCTATGACTGCCAGCTGACAACTGGATCTTTTAATTATTTAGCACATTTTCTCTTGCAATAAAAAAAAAAAAAAAAAAAAAAAAAAAAGAAACATAAAAATGAATATCAGATAACATTACCTGGTGACCGCTACCTGATAAATTTTAGCCAGATAGTTTAGACTCATTACCAGTAAAAGCAGCATTTAAATAAAATGAATGCTGATACCACTGTCAATTCTTGGAGGAAAAATATGTCTCCAACGCACTGTGAAGCAATGCACTTGATACCTCTCATTCGTGAGGGTAAAGGGTTTGGCTGTTAGCATTCTGATGGGATTTCTCTTAACACTAAAGGGTTCCGTGACACTGAAAAACGTTACTGAAATTGTAATATACAATCAACCACTAAGGAAAAGTATTCTGTATCTCCTCATCCAATCCATTCTTACTTTTACTGGATAAACTACATCATGAAAACTGGAATAATGTACACATTCTTGTAACAGTATCTTAGAGAATACATACAATTCAAATATTTCAAGTAAAAAGGACAGGCAGAAGTTGCACTAGTCTAGTGTATTTAGCCCCTTAGTGTAAAAAGACAATCACTTTGTTGCCCAGTTATGCAAGACTATGTTGTTGACTAACTAAGGCAGTTATCAGATAGTGGAATTAGTCTTTACACTTTTGTGGGATCTGTGTGAAAAAGTGTAGACATCACTTTGATACTATACAGTCACTGCATTAGTAAAAGTTTTAGGAAAATGGCTATTTAGTAAAAGCTTAAAAAAGTTACATAATCAAACCTGGAACAATATAAATCATATTCCCCAATCAATTAAATGATTTACTAGTCAGACAAAAATCTACTAATGTCTTACTCATCTGCTGGCTCATGGAAATTTCCAACACAGGACATACATGTTTATTTTCTAATAAACCAAGATGTAGCTAATGCCTTCAGTTGTTAGTGAAAGGACAAGTGTATAAATGATTGTGTCATTCCAAAAAAAGTACTCACACTTGAAGAAGTGTTTTATTCAGTGAAGATTTTATTTTTTTTTTAAGTAGTTTTACAAAATGAGTAACAATTGATAGTCTCTTTAAGAAACTATTTCTTAAAGCCATTTTGTACAACACTGTGGAATTTGTGGTCCCATGTCCTTCTAAATCAACAGTTCTCAACTAGTGTGCTGTGGCAGTTTGGTGTGTCTTGGAGACCAGCTCAGGTTGCCCTCATAAATGTGAAAGTGGAGCTTCTAATGTATATTTAGAGACTGTATTAATCCAAATATGCTTTTTATTTTTATTCTGGTTGTGAACTCTGAGCATAGCTACATTTATGTATTGTTCCATTCATTAAGATCTAGTGAAATCACCTATACAATGTGAAGGGTGGCCTAACAATCCCAACATGCAGTTAGGGGTGGCTTGAGTGAAAAAGAACTGAAAACCGCTGCTTTAGATATAAGTGAAACAAATATATCTTTTTAACCCTAGAGTGCCAGAGAAGGTCCAATCTATTGCAAAGTAATTAGTTACATGCCACTCTGGCATGCGAAGGGTTAAAATAAGTAAAAGTAGCACAGCCCTTTCGTTATTTCATAAAACGAGGCAAAAAAAAAAAAAAAAAGAAGGATTTCTTCATCAAACTGAACTGATTTGTGTCTGTATTGTTTTAATCGATTTAGATTTAGAAAAATAAGTGTGTTGATCTGTACACAGGGCTGGATTTTATATTACAGAACATATGTAACTATACTTGAGACAAGCTGATATTACCTTTGACTCAACCAGCGATTTCTACATGTCCTGCTGAGCAAGGTATAAATTTAGGTATGTTTTGAAATTTTTATGCATACTCTGTTAAGATTTATAATTAATGGCTCTATAACAAACTACCACTGAATCCCCTAAACCACAGTAGGGAAAAAGGAAATGGAATTGTTTTCAGAATCAAATATCATTTTATAGTTGGAATGCAATTTTCCATCATCTATACATTGAAATATTTAATACTGGTTTAACCATCTCCATCTAGCTATGGTTCATCTCTATAGAACATGGTTTAACTATTACCCGTTCCGTAAGAATAGCTTTTGGGTAAGTTGTATTTGAATATAAGGTCTAACCTTTGGCCTACTGACACATTGTTAAAATAATCTGAGAAGCAGACACCAAATGGTATTCTGAGACAAAACATGTCAAATGTCATTAACTAAGAATAAAAAATTGATATGGCTTAGGGTTTCTGAATATTAATTCTATTTCAGATTATGAACATCCACCATGTTTCAGATGTACAGTACTGTGCAAAAGTCTTAGGCAGGTGTGAAAAATGCTATAAAGAAAAAACGCTTTCAAAAATAGACACGTGAATAGTTTATAGTTATCAATTTACAAAATGACAGTGAACAGAAGAAAAATTTAAATTAAATCAGTATTTGTTTGACCACCCTTCACTTTCAAAATAGCATCAATTCTTCTAGGTACACTTGCACACAGTTTGTTAAGGAACTCGGTAGGTATGTTTTTCCAAATATCTTAGAGAACGAACCACAGTTCTTCTGTGGATTTAGACAGCCTCAGTTGCTTCTCTCGCTTCATGTAATCCTAGACAGACTCGATGTTGAGATCAGGGCTCTGTGAGGCCTATACCAACACTTCCAGGAATCCTTGGCTTCTTTACACTGAAGATAGTTCTTAATGACTTTGGCTGTATGTTTGGGGTCGTTGTCATGCTGCAGAATAAATTTGGGCCAATCAAATGCCTCCCTGATGGTATTGCAAGATGGATAAGTATCTGCCTGTGCTTCTCAGCATTGAGGTGAACAATAATTCTGACCAGATCCCCAACTCCATTTGCAGAAATGCAGCCCCAAACTTTCAAAGAACCTCCACCATGCCTCATTTTTGTACCAGTCTCCAGCCCTTCTGGGCACAAACTGCCTTCTGCTACAGCCAAATATTTCAAATTGACTCATCAGTCCAGAATACCTCCTGCCATTTTTCTGCACCCCAGTTCCTGTGTTTTCATGCATAGTTCAGTTGCTTGGCCTTGTTTTCATGTCGGAGGTATAGCTTTTTGACCACAAGTCTTCCATGAAGACCACTTTTGACCAGACTTCTCCGGGCAGTAGATGGGTGTACCAGAGTCCCACTGTTTTCTGCCAATTCCAAGCTGATAGCACTGTTGGACATCTTCCAATTGCAAAGGGAAATTAGCATGATGTGTCTTTCATCTGTTATACTAAGTTTCCTTGGCTGACCACCAGGGTGGATAAAAAGCGATGATAAAAAAAAAAAAAAAAAAAAAAAAAAAAGTTGATTTTTTTTTTTTTTTTTTTTTTAATTTAAATAGGATTTTTTTTTATTTAAATCAAATTTATTTTAATGAAATGCTTTTGGAGGAAAAATCTATCTCAAGATAGTTTTCTATTTAAGATACATTATTATTCAGCATGAAATAGAGCTTAGTTATGTACCTGAGGCTGTATAGCCATGCTGTTATATTTTATTATATGTTCCAAATATGAGTGATTAATCTAATAAACTAAAATCAGTTCTGAAATTGCTGTTTTACCAATCTGACAGGTTATATTCTAAATATGACTTCACCTGGTTGCAAATATTGATGGTTTTAACTACCAGCAAGAATGAGTTTTTGCATTTAAAAATCATGATTTAAATCGAGTCTTACTGACTAGTGATTTAAAGGGGAACTACCACCCCGCAAAAACTTTATCTTAATTAAGTCTTCATCTGGCAACTAGCTGCTTAGTAGCGCTAGTCGCCAGAAATATTACCTGGTTTAAAAGATTTTCAACTTATTCGGAGGCTGACAGTAGCAGGAAGCACGGACATCTTTCCTAGTGACGTACGTGCGCCTGCGCTGTCAGTCCCTTTTGGAGCCGGCCGGCTCCAAAAGGGACTGACAGCACAGGCGCACGGACGTCACTATGGCAAGATGTCTGTGCTTCCTGCTAATTAAGATAAAGTTTTTGCGGGGTGGTAGTTCCCCTTTAAATTGACTTGAGTTAAATCAAACCCACCCTGCTGAACACTGTGTCTACGGTCCTCAACGTTGCCCGTTTCTTTGTGCTTCTTCAAACGAGCTTGGACAGCACATCTGAAAACCCCTGTCAGCCTTGAAATTTCTGTCTGGGAGAGACCTTGCTGATGCAGTATAACTACCTTGTGTTTTGTTGCTGTGCTCAGTCTTGCCACGGTGTATGACTTTTGTTAGCAGAGTTTGGCTGTTCCTCACCCAGTTTATTCCACCTACACAGCCATCTCTGTTTCAGTTAATTATTGTGTTTCAACCCGTATATTAAATTGATGATCACTGATGATCATTAGCACCCATCTGGTATAATTGTTTAATTATACACCTGACTACACCCCTACAAAATCCCTGACTTTGTGCAAGTGTACATAGAAGAACTGATGGTGATTTGATTTAGATTTTTCTGTTCAATCACTATCATTTGGTTAAATATAAACTATTAACATGTCTATTTTTAAAGCGGATCAACTACATAATATTGCACCCCAATACATTCCTAATATAGCAACAGACAAAGGAATACTTGTATTATGTTGAATAAGTCAGCGTTATTGAAGTAAACCAGCTTCTTCTGCAGGCATCCAGGGCACAGAGCTTACAAGAGAAGCTCTGCACGCCTAAGCAGGCAGCAACTTCCGTTACCTTAAGGTAACCAACGGATGTCACCACCAATCCAGGTAGTGTGCGGGACAAACAGCACAGACCCAGAGGCAACTTTCCCTAAGATGTTTGCGCTGTTGTACACTGGAATCCTGCAGAAGAAGCTGGATTACTTCAAGAGCGCTGACTTATTCAACTTGATACAAATATTCCTTTGCCTATCGCTATATTAGTAATGTATTGGGAGGCAATATTATGAAGATGATAGTTCCGCTTTAAAGCATTCTTACTTTACAGTATTTTTTCACACCTACCTAAGACTTTTGCACAGTACTGTATATTTGCAATGTAATTCTCACCACAGGGGTGGCTGTACAAACAATATATTAGTGCAAAGGTAGGGATGGAACAAACTAGAGCACGTCTTATGATGACAAAATAAAAGGGAGGGCGTATGCCAAGTACCACTGCATTGACCCTGTGCCAGGGTTATTTGTTACCATCTTTATTTAGAGTTTGTACAAATCTCTCTATAACACAGGGGTAGTTAACCTTTGAACCACGTGATGCGGAAGACTAAAACTGCCATTATCTCCAACAAGCCACTGGCTGGTTGGGGATGATGGGATTTGTAGTCTAAAAGAGCTGGAATTCCAAAGATAGACTATCCCTACTGCAATGAAGGTGCTTGGTTCATTATGATCAGATGAACAGAACCCTGGTTCAATAAATCCCTATTGCTTGTGAGTAATGCATCTCTGGGTCTTAAGACATCAGGTTAATGAATGAATGACAAAGGAAATCCTTAGTTCGTAAATATAAGAGTCATGTAGAATTCTCTTACTTGCTAATATTTGAATAAAAAAAAGTTGTAATTGTATCAGTCTGCAGCAAAATTAATAGAAGCATTGACAAACTACTTTTCACCCTTCCTTTCATAGACTAAAAGAACAGTGTAAAATCTTTTAACACCAATATTCTTTTTAAAGGATACAAAACAAAAAAAAAGTTGTTTGTTTCTAGACTGAAGTATGGGTTATTTAAGTGCACCATTTTTAGGTGTATGTTCTTTTAAGTCCTGAAACATAATTGGAAAATTTAGATTATTGTGACAAACAGCATAAAACGTATTGAATTTTATTTTGGAAGGCGTGACACTGCTGTTGGCAGTCACTTGACTATAATCATATTTATATCACTTTCACACAGGTGATAGGACAGTTTTGCCACCCGAGTAATTATGCTCCTTTCCTGCTCTTCACTGCTGAATGGAACTCATGTGAGGTGTGTCTAACAACCAAGTCACGTAAACTCCAGTCAACATTACTGGTTGGTACACACATTGGTTCATCGTTCATTGGAGATTGCAACAATGATTACAACTTCTACAAACTTTAATGAGTTCCTGAAGAAATGCAGAAAAGTTTCTGTACGCTCTACTTTGGTGTGATTGCCAAATCCAATAGTTGCCAATGTGAAAGGCACCATAATTCAGCACGTTACCTTTCACCACGGGCAACAGATCCAATGCCATATAATTGATGTCCCTCATAGTAAAGAGCACTTTATTGCAGTACAATTTTTTTGTATCAACTGAAAATAGTGCTACAGTATAGCAAAGAAAATTGCTGTTCCAATAATATCAATAGTAGACATCTGAGGCTGCATTATCTCGCTTTGTGAGGAAAGTTTTGACATGTTGCAACTCTCTGAAACAATCACAGCAAATTTTAATGATCTTTTAACTCCTTAAATGCTAGAGAGGTCTTCAACACTTTGCAAAGTGTTAGAAACCTCTGTAACATTCAAGGGGTTATAAGCCCCATTTCAATCAATGTGAATTTTAATTTGAACACTGCAGTACAATTGGTTTGCCCCAGAATTCATCCATTTCTTCTTATTAAATATGACTGTATGAGGTTGATTTTTAATAACAGGCAGTATGCCTGTTATCATGCAGAGGATGAATGAATGAGGTAAACCTTGCTCACTTACCATTTCTCTAATTGTGAAAGCAAATGAGTACTTTGGTATTGGTTATATTTTTATGTAAAATAGCATTATATTTTCAGACAAGCTTTCAAGAGGTCCTCTCCCTTCATCAGGTCAGGTGGTACTAAGCAGTATCAGTAACAAAAATGTTTGTTAAAATCAACACCAATTTCCAAGGTAAGATAAGTGTAGGAGGATACAGCTATGAGTGCTCTAAGAAACCTGGTACCAGGCAAGGAAATAACCATAAGTGAATAGAAAGTATATAGAAAAACAATGCCGATGTAATTATGATTTATTGCCCTGTCTAGTTCCAGGTTCCTAACAGTTCACATAGCAATAAACTACAACAACATCTTATTTTGACATTTCTTCACTGTGTTCATTTGATAGTTGCCCATCTGCAGGTCTGTTCCCCTGGGAGCAGACCTGAGGAAGCCAGTGCAGCATTGTGTGCCTCAGTGGACAAAGGGAAGAAGGCATAACAGTGCTCCCCCTGGAACAGACTGAACTGTACTGCACATACAGTTGTCTGTCCTGCTCAGTGCAGCTTCTCATATACCCAGTGTTCCAGGGCAACACGCCCAGTTTATGGGGAATGTACAAATGTACTTCTGGGCTGAATTCCAACAGAAGGGGTCAATTTTCTGCCCCCAGAAATGGAAGATATGAGCCATTTTGGGGCTACAATATGATAATTGTCCTTTATTGAACAAGCAGTAGCCTAACACTGTAAGAAGATGGCCCTTCAGCTCCAAGGTTTTGTCACCAGAAAGTAGGACTGTGTTCTCCCTCTAGTGTTTTCTGACATTATCACCAGGGGGATAATGGAAAAGAAATAACATTTAAGGGCTTCATGTTCAAAAGAAAAGTGGTGGCATTCTGGCGCAAACCAACTGCAGTACAGGGGAGTACTAAATATTCCAAAATGTCCCAATGATTTAAATCAATTTTAATTTTTATTTCTCCCCTATAGTGCAGTTGGTTTGCCCCAAAATTCTTCCATTTTTCTTTCAAACATATGACCCTTAATAAAATGTTTAGGCCCAAACATTCAAAAGAAAATTAAAGTGATGTAATTCTGAAGCAGAGCAACTTCACCAAAAGGAGACAATTATAAGTGCTTATTGATTTACTTGGTGCTTTTAACCCATTGAATGCAAGAGAGGTCTGCAGGACATTGTGCATCCCTGTAGCCTTCAAAGTGTAAAGCAATATGGATTTTATAAATATCTTCTTTATAATCTGTTATATTATTTTTCATAATATTCAACATGTCTGCATAGCAGATATTTTATATAGACTGTATTATAAACAGAGTTGGACATACACACAGTAACAAAATATTAAGTAATGTAAAATAAATATTTCTTTCAAGGTTTGATTTATTTTTTTCAAATGAGGTGGAAAAAAAGAAACATCTGTTTAAGAGTTTTGAAGACGGTACAGTGTAGAGTGTCATTACTTTAATTGGAACTGCAATATTTATCTAGGGATAGGCAATGTGAGGCCCTCCGACTGCAGCCAAACTCCTACTTCCATCAATCCCTGCCAGCCAATACTGATGGGAGTTGTATTCTAGCAGCAGCTGGAGAGCCTCAAGCTGCCCACCACTAGTCTAGATAGAGTGCACTGCCAGAAATCAGCAGGCAGCGCACACTGAACTTCCCGTAAGGGATTATTATAACATAGCAAAGAATATTTATCAACAAATAAATGTTCAGTAAATTCCAGAGCCAAACAACTGCATCATATTATCAAATATCCCAGAGAAATATTATTTTGTCTTTGCCTCATATGGTACAATTGGTTTGCATAAGATTTACAAAACATTTGCCTTGATAAGACCTGGATTACATTCCAAGTTATAGGTTTACCTCTGGTTTTATCCATATATTTCCACTATATACTTCAATAGGAATCTGTGACTAAAACTAGCGATAACATTCATCATCCAAATGCAATGGAATGTAGCCAACTGTTTTATAGGGGAAAGCTAAAAAAATCCCTTTGATTTTAATGCGGCTTTTTATTTCATGAGCACTACAGAGGTCATCACATTGCTTCACAATACGTTGAAGTTCTCTATCATTCAATGGGTTAAAAGTCCCAGTTAAATCAAAAGGAGTTTAGTTAAAAAAAAAAGTAGACAATAAACCCAAAAACAAATCTTAGTAGCAGTTTCCAGTAGCCGGTTACCTTTGTCATAGGCAAAATGAATTTTACATGTCAAAGACATTTAGCTTTATGTATACTTCGCATAGAATGTGTGCATTCAGTAAAGGAAGGGTACAATTCAGCATTCCCATAAGAGAAAGGAACAAGATACTGTAAGTATGTGGTGAAGTGCTTAAATAAAAAGTTAACAACAAGATGTTGTCCTCTCTGACAGCTTAAAGGTTAACAAACCACTGACTGCCCAAAGGATGTCCAAAGCATTGCAAACACCCTAGTGGCAAACAAAGGGTTTAATGAAATCTGAGCAGCGACAAAGACAGTACAGTACAAGAGCAGCAGTTCCTTCCAGTATGTGCAGAACAGGAATAGCGCCCCTTACACAATAAACTGTAATATAGCAACAGTGTCCCTCACACACATAGACTGTGCTAAATGAGAGCAGTGCCCCCCCCCCACCCCAACAGTACAGTAGTGCACCATCACTAAAAGTGCCCTCTTCCAAGGCAGTACAGAATAGGGCAGGAAACACGAATAGTATTTTTATTCTGGGAAAAACAAACAGCAATTCTGATAGAGGTAAATGTGGGTTAACTCACTCAGTGCTAAAAACACATTGATTTGAAGTAGGAGGTACACCTCTCTAGCAATCATTGTGTCAAAATCCCATTTACATCAAAGTTAATTTTTGGAATTTGTATTTGTTCCCCAAATACACGCACGATGTGCCTTTTACATCAGTCTGACAGTGTTGTATGAAAGCAGTGCCCGTACCTCCACTCCCCCCCCCATTCCCCCCGACAGCGCTGAATGAAGCAGTGCCTCTGACCAGTTCCACTTACCTTGTGCGGTTACACGTGCAGTGAGTTGGGTGCTGCTAGCCTCCCTGGTAAACTCTATCCATGGCACACTGGCACAAACTCACAGGTCAACTCTCACTGTCTCTATGCAGGGCACTGGTTGCTTAATAGGTATAAGAAGTTTCTTTCCTCCCAGAAATGACGTCTCCACTGGCTTCCCCCACCCCAACCTGGGGTTTGTCTCAGGAACAACAAAGGAGGTGCCAGCTGCCTGGCTTGATCCCGGTGATTATGATTATTATTTTCCTTTGATTGCTATTATTTCGTTTTCTTTGTATTATTTATCTTTGGCTTTGTTCCCTCTGTGCATGATCCAGCTGTGCCCCTTATTAAACTAAGAGGCCAGGCAGGAGGATGTGAGGGAGCCACAGGAGGGGAGGCACTGGGATCTGTTATGGGCTTCTCTTTCAGATCAGTGCCTCAGCTCCAGCGCTAGAGTTTAGGAGGGCTTGCCAGATTTATATATATGTATGCGAGTGCTGACTACAATGGGAGGAGCCTACAGGCAGCCGTCCCAGCTCCTAGCTTGTGTGCCCCTCCATCTATCTCACTGCAAGGAAACTGGTGTAGCGAGTTGGTACTGGCGTGGAATTCTGTGCATGCCTCCTATTATCTTTGCACATTTGCATAGAAAGGGATGGACTAACAGCGCCTTATTAGGGCACAGCATCAAGAGTAGCAGAAAGATTCTAGTGGGCTGAAGGACCTTTGCGACATCACCAGTCATGTGACCGCTTTGTGTAAAGGGGGGGAGGGACATAGTAAGAGACCTGAATCCTGAAACGAGCAGCAAAGGAGGCAGACGAAGACAATGGTAGCAGGATGGCTTTGGGAGCAGATTATTCTTTGCTTATTATTACCAAGAAAAGTGGAACTGGTTAATGTTAGAAATAGAGCAAATCATGGTGCGGTCGTAATTCTTTGGACGCTGTACCTGTGCAAGCTGTGTATTTTGTATTTAAAATCTTCGCTTTCACCATGCGTTTGTGGTATAATCTACTTACGAATATTTATTATGTTATTAAGTATGTTGCGCTTCACTTGCTGTAGGGGTACCGTTCATAGGGTACATTAACCCTTCAAGTGCCAAACGGCTGTGCAACGCATTGTAAAGCATTGCACACCCTTCTGGTTAATCGGTACACAGATTTATAGTAGTGTGTAAAGAACTACTGCACGTTGCCCACGTTTGTGGCAGTGAAAAAGTTAATCATACCTTGAGGCGGATGTACTAAGAAAGTGGTGTTATTCTGGTGCAAACCAAGTGCTCCATTAGGAGTAAAAAAAACGACTTGATTTTAGAAGGTTTTATAACCCATTATGTGCTAGAGGGATCTCTAATTCATTGCAAGACAATAGGTTGGACACCTTTCGAGTATTCAAGGATTTAAAATCTCAATTTAAACATATGCACATTTTTATTTGTTGCCTGTGGTGCAGTTGGTTTACCCCAAGATTGCACTATTATGGTTATTGCATCAGTCCCACTATGTAGAATTGTTCTCTTAATTTGAGAGATTAATAGGGTTGCCACCCAGCCTGTATTTTACCAGCAGGCCAGTAAAATATTGGCTTCTGTCCAATGTTAAGTCTATGGAGGGAATGCCATGGCCGGTATTTTTTTTTTTTTGAAGAAGAAGAGGTGGCAACCCTAGGGATTAATAAGCATACAGTGGATGTAAGTGATTATTTTGTATGGCATTGAACAGGTTACTTTGTTTCTGTAAATGTGGGAACTGTGTTCGTATGACAGTGAAAATGTTGATGATCACATACATATTAAAGGGATAGTAATGTTTCACAATAAAAGCAGTTCAGATTAATCTTCATGGTATTTGGGCCATGGGAAGTGTTATTTCAATATTGTCAGAGTTGTCGTTTAAGAGTAATTGAATGATAAAGTGTCCCCCTCCTGCCTCTTTTACTGATGTAACACTGCTCACCTCAGAGCAGCAAGACTGTCTGGCTGAAATGCAGAGCAGGACAATCTTCAGTGAGCATAAGGAAAAACCTGTCAAGGGGGAAAGGGAATTCACTGTTCTTACAGTAAGAAGATTGTCCCTTGTGATCTGTCTGGTCCCAGGACCAGATTCCACATCTGAGGGGAGGTGGCTTGCACTAGGTAAAAGGGGCAGGGGGGGGATACTTTATTATTCAATTACTCTTGAACTAAAACTCTGACAGTATTGAAATAACACTCTCCATGGCCCAAATACTATGAAGATTAATAGAATACATGCAGCCACACTGCTCTATAACATTTTATTTGGCCCCTACAGTGGAGTTGGTTTGCTTCAGAATTGTACTTCTTTAGCCTGATAAAGTGCAGTGATTTTGATCATCTAATAGGAATTGGAGAAAATGAACTGAACCATTGGGTATTCTCATATATTTTACTACATCTTTTAAACTCTTGAATGCTAGAGAGATTTTCAACATATTGCTTCACAATGCATTGAAGATCTCTTTGCCTATTAGGGGTTAACATCCCAATTTAAATTAGTGAAACTCTAGGGGAATATTTATGTGTCCCCTAGTGCATCAGCCCCATTGTAGAAGTTTGCAGAATATTGCTGTGGGGATGGAGGGCAGTAGGGGTGTAGGAGAAAGTTGTGTGAATGAGGTAGAAGGAAAGGGGAAGCACAGTGTGGGAAGAGGGTGAGAGGACAGGTTGAAGTGGACTGGGGCAGTATTGGTGATATGCGGGAAGATGGTAGCGGGGGGTGAGATGAGTGGGAAGGAGTGAAAGAGTTGTGGAAAGGAATAGATGTGGCTATGGTTGCCATATGAGCTATTTAAAACCACAAATACAAAGCAAGCATGGCTTATGTGGGAACCACTACAGCATGCAGAAGGCAAAAAAACATTGAAGCCATTTTCAATAAAGCCCCAAGTGGGTAAAAAAAATCTTTACTGACTCCAAATGGCAGTCAGATAGTTCCCTGGATCAGCAACCTATCTGACTTGAAGTTATCTGTTATAATTCTCTTTTGTTCAGCAGTTCTTATAGTATCTGCAAGCACAACATCCCGAGGCAAAGAATTCCATAGCTTTACCACCCTTCCTGTAAAAAAAAAAAAAAAATCCCTGCCTTTGTTTTAGTCAAAAGTGCCTTTCCTCTAGTCTTAATGGACGACCTCTCATTCTGAGCTCAGTTCTCTGAGTAAATAATTAATTCGTGAGTTCTTTGTATTCTACTTGAATATATTTGTAAATGGTAATCATATCACCCCTTAGATGTCTCTTTTCTAATGTAAACCAACCCAGTTTGGCTAGTCTCTTTATAACTCAGATCTTCCAATCCATTTATCAGGTTTGTTGCACATCTCTGCACTTTTTCCAGTTCAGTAATGTCTTCTTTTAAAGCGGAAACGCTTCAGCTAAGTCGCCCTGCAATACTTAGGTGACGACTAGCTTAATAATCATTATTTTACCTCTCAAAAGTGCCCCTGAATAAAGTTATCCTTAAGCTTCTGAGACTGATGGACAGGTTACTGCAGCCTGTATGCCTGCGCCGTCAGTGTCTTCTGGAGCCGTTCGGGCCGGTGCAATGCCTGTGACGCGGACTGACAGCGCAGGCGCGCATTCAAGATGTCCACGGTTATGCCTGGCTTCCAGTATCGGAAGCTTAAGGATAACTTTATTTGGGGGCACTTTTGAGAGGTAAAATAATGATTATTAAAGGGATAGTATTACTTCAAAATTACTAATCCCTATTCCTTAAATAAAGAAGAAAAATGCCCCCAGTGGCATCTCTCAAACCCTTATGGTTTGAGAGATAACCTCTTACAAAGTTCGCCCCTGCAGACGTCAGCATAATAGCTGACAGCAGGGGAATCTGCTCCTGGGATCAGCCTGTGGCTCTGCAGCAGAGCTGAGATCGTGTTAATGAAAAAATAAATCAGTCACTAAAAAGTTCTTCTACGTGTGCTTGGTTTGCAAGCACACGTAGAAGACCTTTTCAGTGAAGGATTTCTTTTTCATTAACAGAATCTCGGCTCTGCTGCAGAGCCTCTGCTGGTCCCAGGACCGGATGTCCCTGCTGTCAGCTAAAACGCTAATGTCAGGAAGGGGTGAACTTTGTAAGCGCTTATGTCTCAAACCATAAGGGTTTGAGAGATGCCACTGTGGGCATTTTTCTTCTTTATTTAAGGAAAACAAAATAGGGAATAGTAATTTTGAAGTATTACTATCCCTTTTAAGCTAGTCGCCACCTGCCTAAGTATTGCAGGGTGACTTTAGCTGAGGCAGTAGTTCCTCTTTAAGAACTGGTGCTCAAAACCGTACTCCATATTCTAGATAAAACCTTACCAAGAATTGTATTAGCATCCCATGCATCTATGCCTTTTTTCATGCAGGATAGTACCCTATTTGATCTTGCAGAAGCTGAGTGACTGCACACTGCTTTGAAGTCTATTGTCTGTCAGTACTCCTAAATCTTTCTCTTCATCACTGCATTGAAATCAATGGTAAGAACAAATCCCTGAATCCGATTGCGAAAATAAATAAATGGTCTGTGGTCCTTAAGTGCTGGCCACGGGCGTGCGCGGCCGGTCCTTAACCCTTTAAGGACCCTTGACAGTCCTGGCACATCATGGGTGGATTTGAGTTAAGGACCTGTGATGTGCCAGGACCGTCATGGAATTCCTGGCTCCCCGTGTGGCAGTACTCTGTTCAGGGAGTCCGGAATTGAATGCAAAAAAAAAAAAACTCAGTGGTCCTTAAGTGACGATCGCGTGCCTAAGTCCATAACATTACACTTATCTACGTTAAATGTCATCTGCTCATTTACTCAGTTTATCTAAATCCTACTGCAGAGAAAAAAAATCCAGCCCTATATGTATTGTCTTACACCGCTTAGTGTCATCAGCAAAGATTGAGACACTGCCTTCAATTCCCACTTCTAGATCATTAAAGGGACAGTAATGTCCCATAAAAAATTCTTCTTGTTTTGTAGAGTTTAAAAAAAACAAACAAATGATGTGGCATAAATCCTTTCTCAAACCTTTATGGTTTGAATGATATTCGCGTCTAACGTTTCCCTTTTCCTGATATCAGCTGTAAAGCTGACAGCAGAAAATTCAAGTCGGACGACTCAAGGAGGCTCTTCAGCAGAGCCGAAATCACATTCTTTAAAAAAGAACTACTTCATTGGAACAGTCTACAAAGTTTGCCTTTCTCACAAGCACACTTTGTAGACCTTTCCAATGAAGTAATTCTTTTTAAATAACGCTGTTTCGGCTCTGCTGCAGAGTCTCTGACTGGCCCCCGGACCGGGATCTCCTGCTGTCAGCACAGCACTGACTTAAGGGGGGGGGAGGACTTTACACGAAAATGTTTCAAACCCTCCAAATATTTGTTTAGTATAGTGTGTGTGTATAATATATACACATCAATGCACATTACTAAGGTACTCCTACTAAAGCTCGCTCTTACGCTTTCTTACACATTCCTCTACCACCCAACCATTTAATTTTCCCCTTTTTCAAACAGCCACTTTCTCCATACATACACTACTTTTTCTCTTCCATGTTCACCTCTTCTCATCACCCACATACGTGCTTCCTGCCCCACACATTTTCTGTTTTCTCCTCCCCCAGAGCCGGATTACAGGCAAGTTGCACAAGGCGCCTGCCTAGGGCCCAGTCCAATGAGGGGGCCCGGAGGAGGTCTCATTCCTGCACACAACGAGTCCTCCAGGAATGTGTGGGAATGCCGTTCCTGCTAGCAGGACTCCTCCACCAGGCACCACAACACAGTCAGGTCTGTGTAGCTACAGTGCTCCCTCGTTGCCTCTTTAGTAATGCAGAGTGTGCTGGGAGTCAACATCTCCCAGCGCGCTCTGCATTACTGAAGAGAAGACCACGCGGGAGCTCTAGCAGCTACAGGTTTGTAATGGGGGGGGGCAAGTGGATCTGGTGGGAGCAAGTTGGAGCTGATGGGGGCAAAGTGGAGCTGGTGGGGGCTAGTTGGAGCTGGTGGGGGGCATCTCTTACAGGAATATCCATACCAGGGGCAGACTGGCCCAGGGGGCAGAGAGATGACAAAAATTAAATAATGTATCATGGGTTTCCTCCCTAACCCTGACTATCTACACAGTATTTAGTTTACACTACAGTTTTGTGGGAACAGGCACTCAAAGGGTTATCCAGTCATTGGATAATCCTTTGAGTGATAGTGCCCACAAAATTGTAGTATATCCCTTTGAGTGCCTGTGCCCACAAAATTGTAGTGTAAACTAAACAATGTGTAGGTAGCCAAAGTTAGAGCCCAAATTGATACCTTGCCTAGGGCCCCGTGGAGTGTTAATCTGGCTCTGTCCTCCCCAACAAACATCTTCTCCTCTTGTACTGTCTTCACACGTTGTCCCCTGTCTCCTTACATGTATGTGCACACATGCCTTTTGTTTGGTTTCCTCTCTGTAACCCATAAATGAGATTTAAAGTAGAAAACATTTTATACTTTGTATAATCAGAATTATATGTGTTTTGAAAAATTCAAGACTGAACCTAAATATCTTGCTACATCAATATAAAGATGGTTACAATCCAGTGGGAGAAAGGACCTTGGTAGGGTTGGGAGAAAAATCCAGATTTTTCCAGAATAAATGTTCACAGAAAACCCCCAATTTGTCAGTTCTACCACAGAAATTCTCATTCATAGAAACCCTATAAAAATTCTGCATTTTCACTAACCCTCCAACATTTCTGCTGACCTTTAATGCTACTAGAAAAAGAGGCAAGATTACATGTGACCTGATTTTGTATGCTGTTTCTGTCCACTGGAGTGAGGGAAACCCAGTGAGCAGTGAGTTTTATAGTCTGTACTGTAGCCATTTGTTCACATATTTGTTGTCACATTAATTTTCTTGAGGTTTCCAGCCCTTTGCCCACCACATTAACCACCTGCTGTACAATTCTGACACAGTCGTCCATGAAAAATAACAGTGGTCAAGCGATATTTTGTGTGAGGGGGTTATGTTTTGGTTATTTTTTGTTAAATATCTTTCTCCCCTTCAAACTCCACTAGAGTCCCCAAACTCCCCTAACACAGAGAACAAATTTCCTGCTCAACAGCCTTCCTAAACTAAACTGCAACTCCACTTTCTTTGATTATCTTTTCTAGTTCAAAAACACTACTGCTCTCTCACACAAAGTATGTCACACTGCCTGAACCTGACACCCCTTTTATGCTATCCCAGTAGGAATAGAAGGAAAACTTTCCATGTGGGTGGGGGAGGGGATTCGTTCTTACCATTGATTTCAATGCGGTGAAAATGAGTACTTTTCATGAAAAATTTCCAGCATGACAGTGTCATTTTTCACCTATTTTGCTTTTGAGAAGAAGTGTCATCCATCCCTAATCGTATACTTTCACCCTCTAGGATTTAGCCTCTTCATTATAGGCAAAGTTAGAATCTATTAGGAGAAAGGACTCTAGTTCTTAATTATGTCAATTACCTGTTTTATTGTTAATATTGCTACATAAGTGTTAGAAAGGACCATTGAGCACAAACAAGTAAATCAAGTAATTCTATTCACTACAATATGAAGACTAGAATCTATTCTAGTTATAACCGAGATTAGAATGTATTGAGAGAAAGAGGCATAGAGTGAGATGTTCAAAAAGTCGTCATAATGAAAAAATTCTCTGATCATGAGTTGGTGATTAAAGAAGGGGACAGTATTTTCAGAAATAAATCAATCACATTTGAAAATGTCATAAAAGATTAAAAATTACATTAAGGTGATCTCGATTAATATTGCCCTTAAAAATTCTGATGTTAAATAGGTTTTTAATTTTGTCTTTTGAAATGAAAATTTTCAAAGAAACAAACATTTTGTCTTTAAAATGAGACCTTTTCAAACAAAGGCTTTTGTAACCAATTAAAATCCATACTACTGCTTCTTTCTCCTGCTAATAGTTCTTTTAATTTATCTTCTCCAAGTTTAGACCATTTTTATTTTGTCTGGGAAAAATGACATTAATCAGACAAAAATATGATGGCTAAAAGAATGTGTGGTGTTTTTTTTTTTTTTGTTTTGTTTTTTTTTTGTTTTTTTCTTAAAATAACTTACAATATGATAGATTAAACCACTCCCACATTTAACACTGCTTTTTCCCTTTGACAGAAATGGCTGAATCGGATGCAAAAAATGATACGATGTCTGCGAATTGATGCACCATGACGCAAGAAATTTTTAATTCTGATTACAGACCATTTCAGTTACCACCACTTTTTGAACATCTCACCCATAGTCTTCAGCAAGTTATATCATTTGGTCACATTACTAGGTGATGTTATGAAATTCCATTAGAATTTAGATTATCTATTATAAAGAAAACTAGAATCTAGTGGGAGAAAGGACATTTGCTATTACTGAGTAAGTCATGTACATGGTTGATGATTAAAGCGGAACTAACACCGCTAACAAACATTGTCTGTAATAATTTCCTATCTGGCGACTAGCTGCTTCGTAGCGCTAGTCGCCAGAATTATTTCCTCTTCATGGAGAAATTTGAAGTGATCCTCGGCTGACAGGCAGGACGGAGCGCGGACATCTTGCCCTAGTGACGTCCGCGCGCCTGCGCTGTCAGTCCCTTCCGGAGCTGAATGGCTCCTAGCAACGCCTCCTACAGCCTTCTGGGACTGACAGCGTAGGCGTGCGGACGTCACTAGGGCAAGATGTCCGCGCTCCGTCCTGCCTGTCAGCCGAGAAGCACTTCAAATTTCTCCATGAAGAGGTAATAATTCTGGCGACTAGCGCTACTAAGCAGCTAGTCACCAGATAGGGAATTATTACAGACAACGTTTGTTAGCGGTGTTAGTTCCGCTTTAATTTTGCTAGATTAAGAATTAGAAAGGACCCTTAAGCACAAACGGGTAAATCAAGTAATTCTGCTTATTTCCCTTGTAGTCTGAAGAGCAAGGTTCTTTCATCCACCACAATCTAATTTATTCATCATAAAGAAGGTAGAATCCATTGGGAGAAAGGGCTTTAGTTCTTACAGACTCTGCCACCTATGGTTAATTATGCTATTCAGACCCAGGAGAACAAGCAAGTAGGACTAGCCAGAATGACAAGTTCTTTCACCCACTAGAATCTAGCTTATCCAATTTAAAGGGATAGTAATACTTGAAAATAAGTTTATTTTATATTGTAGCCCTTAAAAAAACATGAAAAGTGATATAAGTCTTATCTCCCAAACCTTTATGGTTTGGGAGATATTCAGAAGTAAAGTTTCCCCTGGAGTGACGTCATTGCTCCACTCTTCAGATTTGGAATCCGGTTCCGGGACCGGTTGTGCCTCTCCAGAAATGCTGAGATCATGATCTTTAAAAAGAATTTCTTAATTGGAATGGTCTACAAAGTGTGCTTTCAAACCAGGCGCACTTTGTAGATAGTTCCAGTTAAGTAGTTCTTTTCAAAGATCGTAATCTCGGCACTGCTAAAGAGCTGCCGGTTGCTCTCTGGACCGAATTCCAAATCTGTCCACTAGATGGCAGACTTGGCTGAAACAGCCAGGAAAAGAGAATTTTACTATATTTTACAGGTGAATATCTTCCAAACCATATAGTTTGGGAGATAAGATTTATATCATTTTTCATGTTTTTTTAAGGGCTACAATATAAAATAAACTTATTTTCAAGTATTACTATCCCTTTAAGGAAGGTTAGAATCCAGTGGGGGAAAGGACTTTAGTTATTATTGAGTGAGTTACCTAGATGGTTTAGGATTATTTATGCTAGATTCTGCAAGTTTTTATGGCTAAGAAACTCACACATATGGCATCACACTTCCAGCATGTGACAACGTATTAAAGAGCAGAATATTTGTATGTGTGCATAAACTGCTCGTAAACTAATATAGATTACCCCTGTTTGAAGCTGGCATAAGTAAACCCTTCAAGAACCATGGGGCTATGTGTTTTTCCTGTAATTGTTCAGATAAATTATTGTATACAATCTCATCATATATGAATGGCTAATACACAGAGATAAATGAGAATATCAGTGCATGGTTATCCATTTCCTGGCTTTTATAAACGGAGCAGGGTTGAGCATGAATGCTGCTGTGAGGGTTTACCAGATACCTACGAGTCACACGGGCAGATTTTTACTTTTCCCCTGTTGTGCAGTTGATTTGCCTCAAAATTGTTCCAAATGTTCAGATATTAATATGTCTATTATTGTGCAGCTGGTTTTATTTCTAGACCTGCACATCTCCTCCAGGAATATTAGACTAGGCCAATAAGATTATCCATGCCACAGAAATAAAAGCTGTATGCTATGCCATAGGAAACTTGCAAACAAATTAACTTGTATTATTGTAAAAAGGCTACTCTCCTTTACCACATGATTCCACCAGAGCAGAGTTGAACCAAGACAAGGGTGGGCAATATGTGGCCCTCCAGTTAATTCCAAGCTACCCAAGACAAGGCTGGGGAATATGAGGCCCCCAGTTATTGCCAGGATACAACTACCATCATAGCTGTCTGAGGGAGGCTGTAACTGTAGCCTGGAAGCAGCTAGAGGGTCTCACATTGCAGTCCTCTGAACTAAGGTGAGAACTCTAGTTCCTATGTCATTTTCTTGAGCTGATGCACTCAATAAGCTAAAGAGGTGTAATTCTGCAGGCCAGAGGACAAATAAAAGTTCTCAAAATACCCATTCAAATGGGGCTTTTAACCCCTTGAATGCTAGAGAGGACTCCAACAGGTTGCTTCTCAGTGTGTTTTTGACATCTCTAATTGTCAAGTGGTTAAAAGTAACATTTAAATCTATGTGAATTTAAAAACATTTTTACTGTTCCCCTATTGTGCAGCTGGTTTACCTCAAAATTGTTCCAGATGTTCAGCTATTAATATGTCCCTTATGCTGCAGTTGGTTTTATCTCTAGACCTGCACATCTCCCCCAGGAATATTAGACTAGTCTAATAAGATTATCCATTCTGCAGAAATAAAGGCTGTATGCTACTCCATAGGAAACTGTACCTTGAAGACAAATTAATTTGTATTATTAGAAATAGGCTACTTTCCTTTACCACATGATTTTGATATTCAGCTTCTTCAACTTACAAACATATTTGAGGACATTTCCATTATCCAGGAGGTTTAAACCTAGAGAAAATTGATGCTTTTCTGACAACAGGATAACATTTTACTAACTAGGATTTTAGAGGAGAAGGCTACCCAGATAACAACTGGCTGACTTTGCCCTCATAATCTAAAGCATCTGGTTATTTATGTGACTCATATTCCAGGAGAAAGGAGCACTGTGGACAGAACATGCATTTGCTGATAGTTGGGAAAGCAGGACAATTAAATTACATGCATATGCAAGCAGAACTGTCTTGTTGGGACCTCATAAATCAATATAATGATGTATAAATATAACACTACATATACTACCTTCAATTTGTGTAACAGAATGCATGAATTATTTATGTAGCTGTAAAACATATCATTGTCATGGCTGATATAAATGGCAGTAAGCCTTCATTTCTCTGATCCTTAAAGGGATAGTAATACTTCGTTTTATCTTTATTTTATTTTGTAGGCATTTGAAGAACAATATAAGTCTTATCTCTCAAACCTTTATGGTTTAAGAGATATTCACAAGCAAAGTATCCCCCCCACCGTTCAGCCAGATCAGAAGGGAGGTGCCCAGGTAGACTGCAGAGAGGGACAATCTTCAGTTAAGATAAGAGAAAAAGCTGAAAAACTTGTCAAGGGGGAAGGGCTTTCATTGTTTTCATACAAAGAAGATTGTCCCCTTCTGTTATCTGTCTGGTCTTACAACCGGATTCACATCTGAGAAGAGATGGCTTACACTAGGAAAAAGGGGCAGGAGGGTAAAACTTTGCTTGTGAATATCTCATAAACCATACAGGTTTGAGAGATAAGACTTGTATCATTCTTCGTGTTTTTTTAATGCCTACAAAATAAAATAAAGTTAAAACAAAGTATTACTATCCATTTAAGACAATTCTGCCATAAAACACCACCAGACTGTTGATTTTGTTATTTGAACAAACCAGAAACAAATTCCATCAGGGATATCAAGGGCAACATACGGGCCAAAATTTGTTCTTTACCAGGGATATCCTTAAATTGTGGCCTGTATATGGACTTTGAGGACAGGTTTAGGCATCCCACATTACCTGTGATACAGTTGTGTAACAAAGAAAGATTATAATTTAAAAAACATTTTTATAGCATTACAAAATTTAATTGTTATATAATGTTTTGCGGCACCAAGCAAATAACCTTTTTTTTTTCATATATTCAACTTCCTTTAACAAGATGGAGTCCTTTCTTATTTTGTTTTGCAGACCTAGGGCCTTATTCACAAAATAAATGTTGAGAAATTGTGGAGCAAAACAACTACTATAGGGGACAAATAAACATTCCATTGATTTAAATGGGACTCTTTTTACCCCTTTGAATGCTGTAGAGGTCTGCGTTTAAGTCATTTCTAGAATTCAAGGGGTTCAAGTTTAAATCAATGACAGTATTATAGATCTGTGTTTCACCTCTATGGTGCAATTGGTTTGCTCTATAATTGCTCCAATTCTGTAGTGTTGCAAAACTCACTGACTGAGCCATGAATCATATAATTAGTGTACTATGAAAACCGGAGTGTACCTATGCATGTTACCCAAAGTCAGCAGTAATAGATTGCAAAACCGAGATGCTTAGGACCAAATGCACACATACAAGGCTTGTCACTGTAAACATGACAAACTATTTTCATTAGCCTACCAGACCAGTCTTGGCTATGAGGTGATTTCATAAGATCTTCTTGAAAAACAATGTATGTATATAATTATTCGTTTACTACAAATGTGGCTAACACAATGTCTAGAAAATATTTAACTATGAAAATCAAAAAGAAAGGTTCACAAATCACAGGCAGTAACTTCAAATATTTTTTTTTTATCAAAAAGTGGAATTAAAATCTACATAAGAGGAACAGCTAACATTACATCAGCATCTTTTATCACTATGATAAACTACATGATACAATGGTGTATTCATCTTCATGCATCTTGTTCCTCTACCATACATTGCTTCATTGATGTACTTAGCATTTTGTCCATCACCTACTAGTGATGGGAAGGGGTGAGGTTACAGACTAGATTACTGTATCCGTGTAAGTATCCCTTATCCAGATTTTGTCTTAAAATATGTATGTAACTATTATCTCTGTAAACCTTTCACATCTAGTATCACTGAGAGTGAAGGGAAACATTCCCTTAGAGTTTGTAATTTACCAAAAAATTGAAAAACAGAGGTTACACTGAAAATATGTATTGGGCTTCTGAATTTGCCTTCAACAGGGAAACAGATGCTCAGAGCTTGCAATCTATGGAAGTACTGCTACTCTTTTTTTTTTTTTTTTTTTTTTTTTTAATAATACTGAAATAGGCTGGATCCTAGAGTTTCCAATCAATAGAGACATACTCTCATGTTCTGTAATCTTCAGGAGAACTGGCATGCAGATATTCTATGACTCAGTGTTTTATCATGAGGGCAGAATATATGGCCCCTGTGTTCCCAAAATGAGCAAACTGTAACTCAGTATTTATAATGCAAATACAGGCTGTACCACGGAGCTTGCAATCAACAGGGAAACAGACCCTCAAAGCTTGTAATCTTCAGGAGAATTGACATATAGCTTCTATGGTTCAGGTCTCCTACAGCAGTGAGAAGCAAGCAATGGCTGTAGCCACTGACCAATCACAGCAAAGGCTGCAGCCACAAGAAATCATTGTGAAGAAAGAATGAGGGAAAGCTGAAATAAAAACAGATAATCCTGGGCAGTGGTAATTGGTGGCAAAATTAAGATACATTATAATTCAGACAGTTGGGAGTTATACATGTTGTTTGTAAAGGAGCATGTGTCCCTTTAAACAATCTCTCATATGACATGGCTAAGAGTTTGTTCAAACGGTATCCTATTGAAATGTCGTTGCCAACATGGCGACCCTGAAAAGGGTGACATCAGAATGTTGCCCACTTGATATGCATCGTCATCTGAATGTCGCCCGCTTAAAGGTCGCCCTGATGCGGCATTTGACTGAATGGATTAACAACTCTCTCTATGTAAATAGGCACTTCTCCTGCATACAGGAACTCACACAGCCCTTATTTCCACACATTTTACAATGCCCATAAATATGTAATTCATGAAGGGGTTATTTTAACTCTTTTTATTGCTGGAGAGGCTTAAAGGGGAACATTCACATCATAAAAACTTTTGTGCATGGGCTTTATCTAATCCTATATAATAATTTGCTAAATCGTGTGTAACGCCACGACATGCGCAGTACACACTGCTGTGCGTGCTGCAGTCATGCTCAGTAGAGACTGCCCACGCCGCGGCTGATACAGAGCTGGGCGCTCTGAAGGAGCATCCAGCTCTATCAGCCATGGCGCTGGCAGTCTCTGCTGCGCGTGACTGCTCTGCGACCAGGTGGCAGTGGCACTGTGGCCCGCGTAATGGGCTGTTCAACTAGTAAAACTATATTTGCATTGGCTGTTTTAAATATTTAGACACCTACTAGTGGAGATATCAAGACTGGAAGCGTGAACTTGCTCCCTGGGGCAGCTGGGAGGGAGGTGGGAAGTCCTGTGGCGTTGTTCCGCACATACAAGGTGCCGCAAAATGCGTAAGTGCCCGATTTTCAATCTTGATATCTCCACTAGTAGGTATATAAGTTAAAAAAAAGAGCGAAAAAGCCAACGCTAATATAGTTTTATTAGTTAAAGCCCATGCACAAAGGTTTTTATGATGTGAATGTTCCCCTGTAAGAAGTACTTCTATAGTTTCTTCTAATAGGGATCCCTAATTAAGGATACAGTGTGAAATACTGGGGCATATACCTGCTTGCCAAATGTAATATATATATGAGAACAATAATAAATGAAGTCACAAGGTAACTTAACCACATATTACAGATTGAATATTGAATAAATAAATGATCGGACAAAACGTAACTCTCTATCACAACACTAGTTGTCATAAAGAAAATCAAAAATGAAAAAAGTAAAAAATCACGTAACCCTCTGAGTGCCAGAGGTGTATCCAAAGCATTGTAAAGCAATGCATTGGATACCTCTCTGGCACTCAAAGTGTTAATATGTACACAGTAATACTAATAATCACAGGGTGTTTAAATATGTTGTTACACTTTGTCAAAGAGGTAATACACTAACGAACTGAAAGATCGTAATAGTCAGCAAAGGTTCTAAGTACAAAATGCTCCCATCCAATGAACTGAATAAAAGTAGTCTATCATAATTATTAATACATGTGAATGTAATTCACATGAGCCTGATCAGCTCATTGAGTAAATAGATGATGATATACTTTATCAGACAGACAAATCTGCATAAAGAAAAAGTTTGTGCCCTGTGTTGGGCATATATAATATTTCTTAGTAAATAAGTGAAATTTTGGTTTCACAGATTGGCCAGGTTGTGGGTAAGTTTGCCACCCCAAGAATGTAGCCCTACTCTAATAGACCTGTAAAGCCCTATCTAAATGAAATTAAAATCTCTGATGAGATGTTGTAATAAACGCGTTGGAGAGCAGGGGACCCTTTAAATATGCCCTTTTCTAGTATTTGTGGGTCCAGTGTGGTGCAATTAAAAACAAAGGACATACATTATAATAAAAAAGATGTAAATAAAGGACTTACCTTATGCAACAAACCCCAATGGGCCTGCGTTATGTTTGTATAGGAGGACTGTGGATCCAACAGTCCTCTCCAAAAATGAAACTTTTTTATCAACACACACACACACATCATATAAGTAATTGATTACAAACAAACAGGGTGCATTCAAGCTAGGACAGGATTGAGGCCTAGTCCTTAAAGACCATGAGTGAGAAAAGAAAATAGGTAGTAGTGAGATCATCTTTGTGCATTATATAAGTGATTAAATAGGATAGGCAAAAGGCTGCTAAGGTGAGCAAGGGAGAAGTGCAAGTACCAGAAACAAAAAGAAAGAGAGCTCACAGCGCCAACTCACCATAACATATCCATGTAATAAATACAATTTTAATGTGAATATAAAGATAGATATACAGAAGGCAGCAAGGAATGAGAGGGTTATCCAGTCCCCCCAAACATCAGGCCTACTTGTATTTATTATATGGATATGTTTTGGTGGGTTGAAACTGTGAGCTTTCTTTTTTTTTTTTTTCTGGTACTTTCATGTCTCCCTTACTCACCTTAGCAGCTTTTCAGCTATCCTATTTATTCACTTATGTAATGCACAAAGATGATCTCACTACTACCTCATGGTCTTTAAGGACTAGGCATCAAGCCTGTCCTAGCTTGCATGCACCCCGTTTGTTTGTAATTACTCCTCACATGACCTGTGGGGGGTTGATAAAAAGGTTTCATTTATGGAGAGGTCTGTTGGATCCACAGTCCTCCTATACACATATAATGCAGGCCCAGTGGGGTTTGTCGCATCAGGTAAGTCCTCTATTTACATCTTTTTTATTATAATATACATCCTTTGTTTTTAATTGCACCACACTGAGACCCACAAATACTACAAAGAGCATATTTAAAGGGTCCCCTGCTCTCCAACGCGTTTATTACAACATCTCATCAGGTCATCAGGGATTTTTTATTTTAATTTCATGTAGATAGGGCTTTATAGGTGTATTAGAGTAGGACTTGCCTTAAAGTGAGATACCTTGACAGGGTTGCAAGCTTACCCACAAATTGGCCAATCTGTGAAACCAAAATTTCACTTATTTACTAAGAAATATTATATATGCACAACACAGGGCACACACTTGTTCTTTATATAGGGGAGCGTAGGTTTGTCTTTCTGTCTGTGTTTGCACTTTGGGTTTTTGGTCTAATGTTTGGGGGACTGGAGAACCCTCTCATTCCTTGCTGCCTTCTATATATCTATCTTTATGTTCACGTTAAAATTGTATTTATTATATGGATATGTTATGATGAGTTGGTGCTGTGAGCTTTCTTTCTTTTTGTTTCTTATACTTTATCAGAGCAGCATAACACTAAAAAAACGTAAAGATCTTGATAATCTGTAAAAGTACTAAATACATAGAAATCAGAGTGATGGTAATGAGTGAATAATTTAGATCACGCTTATATGGTAACAATGAAATCACTTTATAATAATTAGCAATACTATATAATTCGCATGAGCCGGATCGGCTCATTAAGGAAAGAGATTAGACAAGTCATTCATAAAATTTGTTGGTAGTGATACAGTTCATCAAACACAATTGCCCACAGATCTATTTGAAGGAAACAATAGTAGTAACCTGTATAATTGTAATGACATGTGGAAATTAAAATATTACAAAAACAGACCTCAAAAGAAAAATGCATATGATGTATCATAAAAACAAAGTAGGTCTACAATCGATCTATTCCAGAAAGTATTGCTCAGTTAATCATCTAGTACGGAGGGCATAATACATCTGAATAAGTAAATACCCCACAAAATGAATAAAATACTCATGATTGGGATATATTAATAAATACTACTTATTGCTAAATTACTAAAGGTGAGTTAGGTGAATAGAAATTGTCCAGTAGGAAAGATGTAGGGGACTTTTAATTAATTAAGACTTACATGACTCTTCAAATAAAGACGTTTCCCATAAAAACAGTATTTTACACAGTTAAAAAAACAAATTGTGAGGTAATGAATATTCCACAGTATCACATGGGACTGGATAGAACTGGAAAAGATGCTCACAAAATGTGAGGCAATTTCAGCGTTCCCATATAAGTATGATCTAAATCATTCACTTATTACCAATACCATGATTTCTATGTATTTAGTACTTTTACCTATTATCATAATCTTTCATTTCTTTAGTGTCATACCACGCTGATAAAGTATATCATCATCTATTTCTTCAATGAGCCGATCGGGCTCATTGGTTGATTGATGATGAAAGGAGTTGTAGTCCCCAAAAGCCAGAGGTCAAATAATTGACTACTCCTGCCCTAGTCCTTACATTAGCCCTCCAGTTTGCATCATCAATATATTTTGGAAAGCCAAAATGGCTGCCTCCAGGTCTCACAGTCAAATCATAAAAATGCAGTTCAGTTCTGCAAATTAAACATATGGCCAAATGAATGACTCATTATTTTTAAGTTAACACGTTGAGTGCGAGAGAGGTATCCAACGCATTGCAAGTTAATGCATTGGTTACTTCTCTGGCACTCAAAGGGTTAAATAAGCATGATGCATTTTGAGTGTACTTTGCCTTTAAATATTCTTAGCTGTAGTCTTCTGAAGAGCTCATAAAATATCCTAGCTTTCATGAAGGTCTCAGCATTTGGCAGCAGGAATAGAGGGTATGTTTTTATGCTAATGTTGGTTTATTAAACAGGATCATAAGAGCTCATTTTTGTATATGTAATTTTTATTTGTGAACTAAAGCTGGTCAGATACACACTGAATGTGTTTGTGGCAGGAAATACCAAGGGCTTCACAAGTTCACCTGCAAACCATCTTACATTGACTTTACATGTTTATTGGGAGACTTTCTTTTCAGACACTCTCATAAAATATCTCATAAAAGAAGAAAAGATCAGTGTCTTGTGTACATGTATTTGTAGGTAAGAAAATGTAGATATATAAGGGGGATGTGCTAAAACAATTCTGCACTAAACCAGGAGCTGGAATCAAATTAGTGGTGCTGTACAATGTTTTGGAGACCTTTTCTAACGGTCAGGAGAAACCCCACGTAAATGAGCATTTTGGAAATGTTTTGTTTGGCCCCTGTGGTGTTATTTGAATAGCACAGAATTGTACATCTTTAGTTTCCTGAACAGGGCCCAAAGGGTTTAAAAGTAGCAGTAAAAAGAGAAAGTTATATAGCAACTATAAGCTGTGATGTCTTTAAAATGCAAAGAGATTGTCATGGTCTAATTATAGTTACTTTGTTAAGCAAGCTATGGCTTAAATTTGTCCTCACTGGGGGATGGGCCCTGGAATGTAAAAGTCCTCTATTACAAAAAAAAATAAAGTGTCTGAACTTCATTCTATGTATGATAGGGTGGCCAGACATTCCCATTTTCTATGGATAGTCCCTGGACTGAGGCTTTTTGTCCCCATGCAATATTTGTCCCCAAAAATGTCTTCAGATGACATCAGTCCCTTGGCCAAGCCTGTACAGCAGACAACCTGGCAATTCCCCTCCATCCCATAATTTAGGGGGAAAAAATCAAGCCACTTTGGGGAGGAGTATCGAGATCATCCTGATGATCTGATCTTCATAGGCAATCAATGCTAGTTCTGTGGCTACCAGAGGACAATGGAACAAGGCTGCTGTTTCAAAAGTGTAAATGGGGTTCTGTGGCTACCATACTTCCCAACATTTCAAATGGCCAAAGAGGGACACTTTTGTTTTAGGTGGTGTTGATGGGGGTATGGCTGGTTGGCAGGGCATTACATAATTTCGGTTATTTCATGTTTAAACAAACATTAATGTGAGTTTTTTTATTACTGTGAAGCAATGTGATACATATATACACCACATAGTCTAATCTCCTAAAAAGGGAAAGAGGGACATAGGGATTTTTGTCTCAAAGACAGACACTTGGATGGTATGGGGCACCAGTGGTATAAGGTTGGGAAAGCAGACAGCATATGGGTCGTCCGATGACTACCAGTGGATACTGGAACAGAGCTGGGATGTCACACAGTGTATATGTATTTCTATGGCTACCAGTGAACACTGGAACAAGGCTGGGATGTCACACATTGTATATGTAGTTCTATGGCTTCCAGTGGGCACTGGAACAAGGCATGAGATGCCAGATAGTGTATGTGATGTATGAGACGCACAGTGAACAAGGCATGGGAATCAGACGGAATTGTCCCAAGGGGGTGTCCAGCACATTACAAATCAATGCTTTGAACATGCTTCTGCACACATTGTGTGCTGTACTTTTTATACTTTCAGACCTTGATAGAGGGTATAAAATATCACTAGTCTGTGTGAAAGTTTCAAGCCCTACATGCTAGGACTTGTAGTCTTGTATAGAAAACAGTGTGTTGTCTCCTTCCAAGGCTACTGCACTTGCACTGCACAACTCCCTGCCCAGAGTGTGTGTGTGTGCACGGGTGTGCTTGAGTCTAGACATAGCACAGAAGGAAGACAAAGCTCATTTGGAATTGTGGTGCATGTAACATCAACTCAGGCGCGTCATAGACATACACAGTAACGATATCTTATTTCCAGGACAGGAACACTTCATGTTATGTAAAGGAAAAATCTGTGTGGAGATGCTGTAGAACGGCTTTCCAAAATATTGAACAGAAATGTGGCAATCAGGCCAAAATAGTAACCCATCCCTGCACTAGCTTCTTTAGGTGGCAAAGTGGTGTTTCCTCTTGATGCTGCTGTGTTGTTGCTAATTACCTATATTTAAATGCTGTTCCACAAAATCTTAACCCCGCAGGTTCTAGAGAGGTTTCCTAAGCACTGCTTCACAACGCACAGTAGATCTATCTAGGGGGGTTTGAATACTGATGGATATTAATTTATACGTTATTTCCATAAATATTGTTATACTAAGATTATACTTAACGAACACCAAATTATGGGACTGCCAAACATTTTGTGATATTATGTATATCCAGCATTAGACTGCACACTAACCTTGTTCAACATTATTGTATGTGGAGAGAAACTGTGGATAAGATGTAAATGGCCACTAGATGGCATGTTAACACTCTTAAAAGATCAAGAAAACCTGTGTTTAATTGTAACACATTGAGCTGGATTTCTTTGCAGATGAAATTTATCAGGATTTGTTACTTGTTGGACCTCCAGCTATTGTTACTACAACTCCCTAAGCATCCATTGGCTGATTGGGAATTATGATAGTTACTCCCCAACATCTTGAGGTCCATCAACTGACTACCCTGATATATATTAGCACTCACTGTTTTTAGCTCACAAATTCCAACTGTCTATGATGAAATTTGAAGCTAAAATGATCACCTACAGTTAATCCAGCCCCTTGTTTGAAATGAAAACGTGCTTGGTGAGTGCAAGTAAATTTATTAAGGAACAGACACACCTAAAATTATTTTAATAATTATCATAATTTATTTATAAATGCCAAGAGATTCAGCAGCACTGTACATAACACGTGGATGGTTACTTGCATTCTGATTTATTAAGAACTGAATCAATTCCAGATCATACTAATTGGACCACTGGGGATACAAATCCATAAAGTTAAATAGGACTTACCCTTAGAATTCTACAGTTATGTAATGCATTGGAAGCAATATGTCAAATAACTTTCTAGCACTCAAAGGTCCCTATTTAAATCATTATTTTTTTAAATTGTTTTTAATAATTACAAAACTGATACATAAAAAATAAAATACGCATTTGAATTTGACATGTTATATTGCAAAGTATCAATGGTTTCAACATATTCTAACACCAGGGAAATCTGTCCTTACGGGCCATGCACAGGCCTGGATTTTACAATCTATGGGGGTTATTCACAAAGGTGCTTAAGTGGAGATGACTTTTCCAGTGATATCACTTCTCCAGTTCCTATGTTTTTCTATGGAGCCTATGCACTAAGATTTCTTCAGCTTTGGAGATATTAGTGCATTAGCTGCATAGAATAACATAAAACTGGAGAAGCAATATCACTGGAGAAGTCATCTCCACTTTATCACACCTTAGTGCATAACCCCCCAGTTATTGTCCAAAGTATGCTAGACTCTCTTGTCCAAGGATATAACACTTCTCTAACTTCCTTCTTGGATTAACATGCTCCTCTCCAACTTGACATTCCCTGCCCAGGAATCCCAGACCATTGCTAAATTCATCAATCCATATGCCCACGCACCTGTTGAATGACTCTGGCAAAGGTCTCATTCTGTTGCTGACTTCCACCATAAAGTCATTCCTTTTTTAATACAGCTCTCACCCAGGCTAAACAACACTACTTTTCTAACCTAATCACCATTCACAAATCTAAACCACGTTGCCTTTTCAAAATCTTTGATTCTCTGCTCAATCCCCCCCAGCCTTAAACTGCTTCTCCGATACGCCAAAGGACTTTTTTGACTTTTTTAAAGGTAAGATGCAGTCCATTTGTCAAATAATACCCTCCACATACTCTCCTCCAGCCCCCTCCCTGATTCCTAGCTCAAGTCAAGCCACTCTCCTGTAGTTCACCCCTGTATTGCTAGCCTTATTTCCATGCCCCATGGATCTAATGCCTTCTGACTTTATCAAGGCTCTTACAACTGCTCCCAACCTTACTGATATCTTTAATGCTTCTATTTATACTGGAATTTTTCCTTCCTCATTTAAATATGCAACAGTCAAACCTATACTCAACCCCACCTCCCATGTCACACATTACAGTCCAGTTTCTCACCATCCCTTTGCATTGTTAATCTCTTTCCTCAATTCCAACTCTTCATGATCCTTTACAGTCAGTTTCCCATTTCAACAGAAACAGCCCTAACAAAAGTTACTAATGACCTACACACAGCAAAGGAGAATACATTATACAAATCCTACTAGACCTCTCTGCTGCCTTTGACACTGTTGATTATGCACTCCAACTGGACACCCTATATACCTTTGGCATCCGTGACCCATTTCTACAATGGATTGTTTACTATCTCTCAAACCGTACTTTCAATGTTTCTTTTGCTCACACATTCTCATCTCCACATGACCTCTCAGAAGGTGTTACATCAGTCCTGGGCCAACTTCTCATTTCTCTCTACACCCTCTTACTTGGGGAGTCTGTTCTCAGTTCAGCTGCAAGAATAACCACACTTGGTCCCAGGTACCTTAACTCTCATCTGCTCCTGATATCACTCTCCTGACTTCCCATAAGATCTCGTATTTCATACAAAATTCTTCTCTCTTTAAAGACTCTCTTTTCTTCAGCACTCTTTTACATTTCTGCTTTTATCTCCCGCTACACCCCTTCCCATCACCTTTGTTCTCCTCAAAGGTTCCTTCTGTCCTCTCCTTACACAACTCAAGACATCTCTCGGCTGCAACCATTTTCACTTGTTACCCTTCAGCTTTGGAATGCCTTCCCTATCACCATTTGCCAATCATCTACACTCATCACTTTCAGGCACTTCCTAAAAACCCACCTGCTCAAGAATGCATTTCAGGAACAATATTCTTGTGCACACTAGAAGTCGCATCAAAATCATTCTGCACTTCCCGTACTAAACCCGTACTTAGTAAATAGTACTAATAACCTGTTTCCTGGGCATTCCCATATGAGATGCAAGAATGAACCCTCAACTCCTCCTAGTTTACCAATTTTATGAAGTCTCACCTGTGTATGATAAGTCCTATGCAGAATGTTTAGTTGAATCAGCTGATGGAAATCAGTATCTGAAACTGACCTAGGTCATGCCTTGGCCACCTCCCTTTCCCAATCTTCCAGAGCACACAGTGCTCCCATTTATTCTGCATCACAGAATCCTCCATTCAGCAAGAACTAGCTACCAAACACGGTAGTGCACTTATGCAACTAACAACACTAATTGCACAGGACCACCAGTCAATACAGGGAATCCCCAGGCCAAGGCAGCCATATCAAAAATCATAACATTATTAATTGTATATATAGAATTCATGTTATAGGAATTCATTAATATTTAATTAGTACTAGATATCCTGTCCATGATTCTGTATTTCCAAATTCCTCCCACTGACTGCTTCCTAAGAAGAGAGATGTTTGGAGTTCTGGGTCTGTCTCCATTGAAGGGACATCTAGTACTAATTAAAGATTATTTTTTGAGAACCAGTTCACACAGAATTGATTCATAGTGGCTGTTAGGCTTTTCTACCTAAATTAATTATTTGAGTGCCAGAGAGGTATCAGTGCATTGGAGTGCGATGGGCTGGATGGCTCTCTGGTGTAGAAAGGTTTAAGTGGGGGATTATTATTTTATTTGTTACTGTTCCTTTAAGGCAATAAGGGCTTTATTAATAGTCATTAACGTTCGTTTAAAGGGATAGTAATACTTCGTTTTATTTTATTTTGTAGGCATTAAAAAAACATGAAGAACGATATAAGTATTATCTCTCAAAACTTTATGGTTTAAGAGATATTCTCAAGCAGAGTATCCCCCCCCCCTTCAGCCAGATCAGAAGGGAGGTGCCCAGGTAGACTGCAGAGAGGGATAATCTTCAATTAAGATAAGAGAAAGAGCCGAAAAACTTGTCAAGGGGGGCAGGGCTTTCATTGTTTTCATACAAAGAAGATTGTCCCCTTCTGTTATCTGTCTGGTCTTACAACCAGATTCACATCTGAGAAGAGATGGCTTACATTAGAAAAAAGGGGCGGGAGGGGGAAACTTTGCTTGTGAATATCTCTTAAACCATAAAGGTTTGAGAGATAAGACTTATATCGTTCTTCATGTTTTTTTAATGCCTACAAAATAAAATAAAGTTAAAACGAAGTATTACTATCCCTTTAAGGTAAAATTGACTTTTCTATTAGGTGTTAGTATTTTTTTAAAGCGGAACTACCACCAGAACTAAAGTGGCCCTGCAATAATTAGGCAGGTGGCAACTAGCTTCATAAGAGTTCTCTTACCTCTCACAACGACACGATGCTAGAGAAATCCTTAATCTTCTGAGAATGATGGTCAGGTTAGTGCAGTCTGCGTGCTTGCATCATCAGTCCCTCCCGGTGCCTTTTGGGACAGTGCAGTGCTTCTGAAGGGAGACCGGGACTGACAGCGCAGACGCGCAGACAAGATGTCTACGCTGATACCTTGCTTCCGGTCTCAGAAGATTACGGATTTCTCTAGCATCCTGTCATTGTGAGAGGTAAGAGAACGCTTATGAAGCTAGTCGCCCCCTGCCTAATTATTGCAGGGCGACTTTACTTCTGATGGTAATTCCGCTTTAAAGTGATAGTAATGTTTCACAAAAACAGCAGCTCCAATTAATCTTCATAGCAATTGAGCCATAGAGAGTGTTATTTCAATACTGTGAGAGTTGTAGTTCAAGAGTAATTGAACGATAAAGTTTCCCCCTCCTGCCCCTTTTACCGAGTGTAAACACCCACTCCTCAGATGTGGAATCCAGTCCATAGACCAGGTAGCTCACATCAAGGGTCAATCTTCTTACTGTGAGAACAATGAAAACCCTGCCCCCCTTGACAGGTTTTTCAGCTTTTTCCCTTATCTTAATTGAAGATTGTCCCTCTCTACAATCTACATGGGCACCTCCCTGCTGGTCTGAGGTGAGCAGTGTTACACTAGGTAAAAGGGGGCGGGAGGGGGATACTTTATCATTCAATTACTCTTGAACTACAACTCTGACAGAATTGAAATAACGCTCTCCAATGCCCAGATACTATGAGGATTAATTAGAGCTGCTTTTATTATGAAACATTACTATCCCTTTAAGGTAAATGGGCTTTGTTATTAGGTGTTAATATTCCTTGAAATAGTGTTTAAAATAAAAGCTTAAGTAAATGATTGAACTGTATTATTCACTTACTTTGTGATCATTCTTCTAAGGCCTCCTTTTGATATATGGTAAGTACTTTGCATATAATTAAATTATTCTCCATGGTAGATGGAGAAGAATTAATTGACCTAGTCCATATCTCTCAGACCCTGCTTCTTGGTCTTTGCTAGTCTCACTGAAACTTATACATCATCCTGATCCTGTCAGAAATAACAGTCATACTAAGAAATGCCAGGCAATTTATTTTCAAACAAGAAGCACAGCTAATCCCAAATGTTTTGATCTTCTTTGACCTAGTTCTCTGTAAGGTGCACCTATTCTTTCTAAGCAATTCAGAACAAGTGGAACATGTCTGTATTCCCCCTTAACCACTAGGGAGACCAAACCAAAGGGTGATTTGCATATGCAAATCAAAAGCCAGAGATGCTTAAATAGGAATACGTCTGCCAGGGTATATAGCAGGCTATATAGGGTGCAATCTCTTTTAGCTTATATGTTGAAGGTGTAAGCTGATACTCATCACACTGATCCTACCAGATTACATGCCACACGAAAGTGGCAGACAGTTTCTCTGTGAAAGAGAAAAGTATCTAACCCAAGACATACCTTTTTACTGTCTTGGACCTCATCAGTAAGGTGCAGTTGTTCTCTCTAGGCATCTGGGAGCACATCTGGATAACCTTTAGGTAGATGAAGCCCAATGTTTTTTGCATGTAAAAATCAAAAGGCCAAAGATGCTGAACTAGGAATGAGATTGTCAGGGTATATAGCAGGCTCTATATGACCTTATCCTACTCAGGCTAATATATATTTAGATCACAGGTGCCATACACAGAGAAGAAATATCAAAATTATCCTACCAGAAATGATTATCCAGCCTCAAAGTGCCTAGCAATTCTGAATAAGAGAAGCAGTGAATATCAGAGGTACATTTGGGCCTTTTCAGTGAGGTGCAGCTGTGTTCTCGATATACCTGGGAGCAAGAGGTCCACATCTTGATTTCTTTATATAAAACCTTAGTAAGACTGAGCACATGAGGTATTTGAATATATTCAGTAAGGGTCAAAAATACTCGGCATCAGAGGTTAGATGTTTGTCTTGTTAAGAGACAAATTGCTTAGCACATTGAGACTAGACTCAGGGCCGTATTTACATCTCAGGAGCCTGTGGGCACAGAAATCTGAAGCGCCCCCCATGGGCCATCTCCACAATGATCCTAATCTCCATGTTCCCCCCATCATCTCCATATTGCCCTCACATTGCCCCCATCATCTTCATATACCATATTGCCCTCACATTGTCCCCATCAGCTCCATATTGCCCCTTCATCACCACATTGCCCCCATCAGCTCCATACTGTCCCTTTCATATCCACGTTGCCCCCAACAGCTCCATATTGCACTCACATTGCCCCCCATCATCTCCACATTGCCCCCATCAGCTCCATATTGCCCCCAACAGATCCATATTGCCTCCATCAGCTCCATATTACTTTCACATTGCACCCTCATGTTGCTTCAGTGTCCGTTTTCTACCTCTTCCCTGGTGGTCCAGCGGCAGCATCCAACTGTAGATGCTGGAGCTCCCGCGCTGTATTCTGTTTAGTAATGCAGAGCGCTGGGAGATGATGTCATCTCCCAGTGTTCTGTATTACTAAAGAGCTGAGGGAGTTCAGCAACCTTCTTCTGCACAGACCTGTCTTCACGGTGCCAGGCAGGGGAGGTGACTAAACACACACCATGATCCCAGTGACAGACTCCCCTCTGTCTAATTATAAATCTGGCCCTGGCTAGACTGATATTTCTGGCAAGATCAGTATGATGTGCTTCAGGCTATTTCTCTTCTGTGAAAAAGTGTTTTTGTGTGTTTACATCCTAACCTGCAGTAAGAAAGTTAAAGGGTTAAAGTGTAAAAGGTTGTGTTTTTTTTCTGGGAGTGTGATTAGTTAATTAAGGGTGGGGTTTGTGAACAATCCCCTGTGTAGGCCTGTATAAATCTAGGTACAGGACTCACAGAGCTTGCTCACAAATACAGCATGCTCTTTCCTAAGTGCTCTGAAATAAGTGTGCAGTTGGTGAAACACAGGAGTTAGTGCAACACAGGAGTTAGAGGAACAAGGGTAAATTAATTGTTTACATTTTTAAGAACTCACATTTGCACCATACATGATGAGCAAGTTTGGAGATCTCACTCAGTGCACATCCTGCCATATGGATGCATGCTTGGAACAGCAGTTCCAGGGTCCATACCGCTGTTGCAAATGTGAGCAAGTGGCCCTTCTAGAAGCTCAGATTGGAGCTCTAGAGAGTCATATTGCAACACTGAGAGACATTGACAACCTTGAGAGGAGTCTCTTGCTAACTGAGCAGAGTCTAGCTGGGTCACCTAGCAAAGAGGGAGGAGATCAGCTAGAAGGAAACCAGGCACATAGCTGGGTGATAGTTAGAAGTGGTTGCAGTGGGGGAGGGAAGAGGAAGAGGGCAGCCAGTCCTGAGTTTTTCCATCCGAACAAATTTGCTCATTTATGTGAAGATTATTTTGCTTTGGGGTACAATCTCTATAGCAGGGATGGATTGCACCTGAATGCAAGAGTGTCTCAAGTGCTTGGGGAGAGGATTACTAGACGGTTGGAGGAGATTTTAAACTAGGGAGGGGCCAATAAATACTGGGATAGATAGTATAGAAAGGGAAGGCGTTATAGTTAATAACCAGGTGGGAGGATCTGGGGGCGGTGTTAGTACAGATGATAGGAAGAAGCATATAAACCACATCAAAACTAAATCACAAATGGAACACAGCAGTGGCATAAATTGTATGCTTGCAAATTCCAGAAGTTTAACTGGTAAAATAGGGGAACTGGAGCTGGTAGCTGAAATTGAAAACTATGACTTGATAGGCATAACAGAAACATGGTGGGATGACACACGATTGGTCAATCAATTTGGAGGGCTACATGTTATTTAGAAAAGATAGGTCAAACAAAAGAGGTGGTGAGGTCTGTCTGTATATCAAACCAGCATCATTGCCTCAATTGCGGGAAGATATATGTGATGACAGTAGTGAACACGTGGAATCCCTGTGGGTAGAAATAGTCACTGGGGGTAAAACTGCCCAGAAAATATTAGTGGGTATTTGTTATAAACCACCAAACATTGGTGACCTTGAAGAGTCAAAGCTATTAATGCAAATAGAAAAGGCTTCTCAATTAGGGAGAACTATAATTATGGGGGATTTTAATTATCCAGAAATAGACTGGAAAAATGGAACAGCTTATTCTGCTAAAAGCAGCAAGTTTCTGAACTTGTTGAATGACAATTTTTTGTCACAACTAGTGCAGACCTCAACCAGAGGGAATGCATGTTTGGATTTGGTAATAACTGACAATGAAGAACTTATCTCTAACATTCAAGTTAGGGAGCACTTGGGGAATAGTAACCATAACATGGTATCTTTTGAGATTAATTAAAAAAAGCAATTTGGTATGGGTTCCACCAAAACACTGAATTTTAAAAAGGCCAACTTTAGCAGATTTAATGCATCCCTTGGTCTCGTTGACTGGGATAAAATATTTTCAGGAAAAAACACAGAAGGTAAGTGGAATGCCTTCAAAATAACATTGCAAGAATACACACATAAATTTATCCCTGTAGGAAACAAATACAAAAGAAGCAAATTAAAACCAATGTGGCTAACCAGTAAAGTAATTCATGAAATAAATAACAAGAAAGCGGCATTTAAACATTACAAAGCTGAAGGATCAGCAGAGGCATTTACAGAATACAAAAATGTCAACAAAAACTGTAAAAAGGCTATTAAATTAGCTAGACTGGAGAATGAAAAAAATATTGCTAAGGAGAGCAAAAGCAACCCCAAAAAATTATTTAATACATTAATGGCAAAAAATTAAAGTCTGATAATGTTGGGTCCTTGTTATCTGAAACAGGTGAGATGGTCAAAGGGGACAGAGAGAAGGCAGATATTTTAAATAATTTCTTTTCTTCTGTTTTTACCAAGGAAGACCCAATGGACAAGAATCTGCAAGCTACTTTTACAGAACAGTCATAGCAAGCATGGGACTGGCTAACACAAGAAAAGGTGTTAAAACAATTGAATAGTGTTAAGGTAGACAAAGCTCCGGGGCCAGATGGTATACACCCACGGGTACTTAAAGAGCTATGCCAGACCCTGGCCAGACCGTTGTATTTGATTTTCAGGGATTCTTTTATTTCAGGTATGATGCCCATGGATTGGCGTAAAGCAGATGTGGTGCCCATATTTAAAAAGGGATCAAAGTCACAGCCAGGAAATTACAGACCTGTAAGCTTGACATCTGTGGTAGGGAAGCTGTTTGAAAGGTTGCTAAGGGAATATATTCAAGAATTCTGCTGGAACAGGAATATCATTAGCAATAGCCAACATGGCTTTGTGAAAGACAGGTCTTGTCAAACGAACTTGATCGCATTTTATGAAATAGTGAGTAATAATATAGATGAGGGAGTGGCAGTTGATGTGATCTATTTAGACTTTGCCAAGGCATTTGATACAGTTTCGCACAAGAGGTTACTGTACAAATTGAATGAAATAGGCGTAGGGGAAAATGTTTGTGTGTGGATCGGAAACTGGCTGAAAGATAGAATGCAAAGAGTGGTAGTAAATGGCAAGTTCTCCAGTTGGATAAAAGTGATAAGTGGAGTACCTCAGGGCTCTGTCTTGGGTCCTCTTCTTTTTAATTTGTTTATTAATGACCTCCCAGAGGGCATAGGGAGCCATGTATCAGTGTTTGCTGATGACACAAAATTAAGTAAGGTAATAAAGTCTGAACTGGATGTGTCTTCATTACAAGAGGATTTGGACAAATTGAGTAACTGGGCAGGCAAATGAGATTCAATATAGACAAGTGTAAAGTTATGCATTTTGGGTATAATAATAAAAATGCAACATATAGTTTAAATGGTGTTTCTCTGGGGAAATCTACTAATGAAAAGGATTTGGGAGTAATGGTAGACAATAGACTTAGCTGTAGCGTGCAGTGCCAGCTGGCAGCTGCAAAGGCCAATAAGATATTGGCATGTATTAAAAGGGGTATTGACTCAAGGGAGGAAGATATAATTATGCCTCTTTACAGGTCCATGGTAAGACCCCACCTAGAATATGCTGTTCAATTCTGGGCACCCTTTCTGAAAAAGGACATTATGGAACTAGAGAGAGTGCAGAGGAGGGCTACAAAACTAGTAAGGGGAATGGAAAGTTTTAGTTATGAAGAGAGGCTAGAAAAATTAAACTTGTACACACTAGAGAAACGGCGTCTTAGAGGGGATATGATAACACTATATAAGTATGTTCAAGGTCCATATAAAGGGCTCTCCAAAGACCTGTTCATTAACAGAACTGTACACAGGACAAGGGGCCACCCGCTTAGACTTGAGGAAAGGAGATTTAATCTACAACAGCGGAACAGTTTCTTTACAGTAAGGACAATAAAGGTATGGAATTCACTGCCTGAGGAGGTGGTGCTATCGAATACATTAGATACCTTTAAAAAGGGCCTGGATACTTATTTAAAAGAGCATAACATAGAGTGCTATGTACGTTAGTATTTGGATTAATATTTAGTTAGGGCTTGTTGATCCAGTGAGAAATCTCTTCTTTTGGATCAACGATGGTAAATAGGAATATAAAAAGGGTTGAACTAGATGGACGCAAGTCTTTTTTTCAACCTAAATTACTATGTTACTATCCTATGCGTGTTCATGTTGAGCATCTCTGACTTTTACTTTGCATGTCCATGTAAGAAGAGTTTAAATTCCTGATCGCAACTGTCATATCTGTCTCCATGGACATTATAGCCAGACCTAACTGAAGATGTTCTCTTGAACCAAGACGCAAGGGCAGACTTTCCATAGGCCATAAGGATTTTCTGGTCGTAATAAGTTAAGTGGGTGGTTGCAGTTATTAGAAAATGTTAATTCTCTCTTAAAAAGGCAGTATAAGGTCTACACAATACCTTCTAAATTGTTGGCTGTTTCCCAAGAGCTATAGAAAAGGAATTTACCTAGATCAAAGTTGCATATAAATCTCATTTGACTTACAGCTGAGTGAAGTATTCAGGGGAGATAATGCTTTTGCTAGTGAAGTCCATTGCCTACAGATTCCCTATTATCGTCTGTAGACTTTGTTTCAGAGGATAAGAATCTCCCATGAGCTCCTCACTCTGTGCCAACATTAACTAGCCTTGCAGATCACTGTGAATGAAGCTGTTTTGAGCTATGTGAAGTTCGTTCCCAAAGCATTTTGGCCACAGAAAATTATTTAAAAGGTTTTTGTGTGGACCCAATACTGCCATTTAAAACTGACTTCTTGGAGGGATACTCTATGAGTGTTATGCCTAGATTCTGGGATAACAGAGAGTGGTTAAAACAAGATGAGCAGCTAGACCAAGTGACATTCCTGGCATAGTAAGAATAATGATCACTGAAATATTTAGCTAACTGTTCCTTCATACATACAGTACATCTTCTGGTTCTTGGTGAGTTTTCAGCTAAATAATCTCATAAATTCTTTAGGCCCACACATCCATGTATTTAATCCTCTTCAGTGGATACGGATCTCAATAGGTAACCAATACTGGCAACTAGAAAGGCTATCATTGCCTTCCTTCCCCTCCTCCTCAACCCTGAGGTCCATGAATTTGCTAGTCGAGTGGGAAGAGCAGGAATACCACTTGGATTATCGCTGATATCAGCAATGATTCTGTTGGTTTCCTAGTTCTCACTCTGAAGGTTGCACTTAAAGGGGAACATTCACATGTTAAAAGTTTGCCCATCGTCTTAAATTAGCCCAAGTACATTATCGGTGGTATTTTTTTATTTTACCTACCCATTATTTAAGACATGGAAATTTAAAATGTGCCACTTCCGCGTTCCGCGGCACATTTTATGTAAGGCACAATGCTGCAGGACTTCCCACCTACCTCCCAGCTGCCCCAGGGAGCTCGTTCACGCCTCCCTTCGTAGTTGTATTTATGTGGGCTATCGTTACAGCAAGCTCCATTTACCATACTACTGAGCAAGCTTTCTTTTGACTGACTGCCTCCCAGCCTGGCTCCACTGGTCGTCATAGATCTCCACATACATTGTCTGATTCCCTATGCCTGGTTCCACTGGCAGTCTCATATCCAAACATACATTGTCTGACATCCCCCTACCAGCCTATTTCCACTGGAAGTCTTTAGATTCCCACTCACACTGTCTATTCCCCTGATTGTCACTGATACCTACATACACTATCTGACCCCCAGCCTGGTTCCACTGGTAGTCTCAGATCCTCACATAAACTGTCTGCCCCGCTGGTAGTCACAGATCTTCACAAACATGGATGACTCCCCAAGCCTTGTTCCATTGGTAGTCTAATATACCTGTACATAGTGTCTGCCCCCCTGCCTGGTTATACTGGTAGTCTCAGATCTAAACATACATTACCTGATCCCCCCCCATCCCAGCCTAATTCCACTGGAAGTCTCAGATTCCCACATATGTTGTCTACCCTCCAGCCTTGTTTCCCTGTTAGTCTCAGATTCTCATATACACTGTCTGGCCCCCGGCCTTGTTCCCCTTGTAGGCTCAGATCCCCTCAGCCTGGTTCTACTGGTAGGCACAAATCCACACACACTAAAAGAGTCAGTCTCACTTGTGTGTCCCTTCTTGCATTCTCTCTCCCCTCTTCACGCACTCTTTTGTCCTGTACTCTGCCTTTCTCTCCCTCCCTCTATTACCTCAATCTCTGTCTACCGCAGTCTGAAGACTGGGGTTAAAGTGGCAATTTTTAAAAAATAATGCATGCTGGTGGAAAACTAGAACACTGTACAATTTCTGTTACAATAGTGCACAGCTTCGATTAACACATCCTCTGCTGGGGCAGTGCACAGCATAATTAATCAATCAATTGTTTCCAGAGCCGGTCATTTGCCTTTCTCTCTTTCCCTCCGTTGGCTCGATTTGAGTCTACCAGAGACTGAAGACCGGCAGTCTGTCACTGACTGGGATGTGACCTTTCACTACCCGACATGAGAATCTCGTTCTGTCATGCAGTGCAAGATTTTTATGTCGACATTTTTATTCTGACAATATTGTTAATGTATATTTTGGTCACAAGCTCTTTCACGTGCTACCTTTTAAAAGGCTACCACTTATTCCACTGTTAGTCACAGATCTCCACATACATTATTTCCCCCCTATACTGGTTCCCACTGGTACTCTCAGATACCCACATACATGGTCTGAGTCCCCCCAGCCTGGTTCCACAGGTAGTCATAGTCACACCAGTTTCACATATTAAAAAAATGTCCAGTCTGACCATTTTTCACCAGATTGTTTAGTTTTCACTGACAAAATCACCCTGTGTATGGAAACATTTACAGTGTTTCCTGGGCATTGAGCCTATGGGACAAATAGGGTAAACCATCAATAAAACTAATTTAACATCCAATTCAGTAAGCATAAGAAGTGCAATTCTTGGGGAGTAATTTAAATTCTTATTAATTAAATGGGGCTTTTAACTACTTAAATCTTAGAGAAGTTCCCAGCTAATTGCTGCACATTTCCTTGGAGATCTCTGAAGCATTCAGTTGGTTTTGAAGCCCCATTTAACTCAGTGGGAAATTGGGGAATGTTCTGTTTGATCCCAGTGGTGTAATTGGTTTATGAATGATTTGCTCCACTTTCTGTTTGTGTATTGGCCATTATATTATGAACAATCACATTAATAAAGCAGGGGAGAAGAATCTGCAGATACTCTAGCTGTTTGCTGGAATACAACTTCCATCATCCTCAGCTGGTCTTTTGAAGACTGCAGGATGCTCATCCATGACCATACCAGTATCCTATTAAAAGGTTGCAAGCAAAAGAATGTGCGACCACTTGACATATTAACCATGTCGCCTGGTTAAAAATGGCGACATGAGAATCTCGCACTGCATGACAGCACAAGATTCTCATGTCGCCTACTGAAGGTCGCATAGAATAATTATAGAGCTGGGAGCAGATCCGGTGCCTGGTTATGAGGGAATTTGGGTCACTGGGTCTCCCTATATCTGTGGAGGTGGAGTTTGACTTTAGAATAGGAGGGAAGTAGGTAAAATGAATGTGAGGTGGGTAGAGTCACCCCAGAGACCCAGTAATTTGGGGCAAATCCTAAGAGTTTCCAGGTATGGTCAGTTCCCTTTTAAAAGGTTGCACACAAAAGAATGTGCGACCACTTGACAGATTAACCATGTTGCCTGGTTAAAATGGCGACATGAGAATCTCACTCTGTATGACAGCGCAAGATTCTCATGTCGCCTACTGAAAGTTGCATAGAATAATTATTGAGCCAGGAGTGGATCCGGTGCCAGACTGTGAGGGAATTTGAGTCACTGGGTCTCCCTATATCTGTGCTGAGTAATAACACACACTGCAGTTGTTGGCACTGCAGGAGTTAAGACTTTGACTTGGTGGATTTGACCATGGGAACATTTCAGTGCCTTAATATTTTATCAGCCCCAAGGCTCACACGCTCACTGCTGATCCTCTTGGTTCTCAATCACCTACTGAAGTAAGCCACTCCAGCCTCTCACTCTCCTTCCCTGCATGCAGAATGACAGGGAGGAGAGGATCACACAGAGAAGGGGAGTGAGAGGCCAGAGCGGCTTACTTCAGCAGGTTCTTGAGAACCAAGAGGATCAGCAGGGTGTGAGCCTTGGGGCTGATAAAATATTAAGGCAGTGAAATGTTCCCGTGGTCAAATCCACCAAGTCAAAGTTTTAACTCCTGCAGTTCCAGCAACTGCACAACAGTGTGAGTTATTATGCAGCACAGATATAGGGAGACCCAGTGACTCAAATTCACCGGATCCGCTCCTGGCTCTATAAATACATTCTTTTGCATGCAACTTTTTAAAAGGGAACCGACCATACCTGGGAACTCTTAGGATTTGCCCCAAATTACTGGGTCTCTGGGGTGACTCTGGTGACTCTACCCACCTCACATTCATTTTACCTACTTCCCTCCTATTCTAAAGTCAAACTCCACCTTTTGCCTTCTCAGTCCCGCCCTTCCAATTATTTCCTCGCCAACTTTATGACACAATTTTAATCTTCTAAGCAAGAAAAAAGCAGAGTGTAAGTAGAAATTTTTGAACAATATTTTCACTGTATAAATAAATTATAATACTCACAGAGCAGGTCACACCAGTGTTACTGGTACACCCACATTGGTAATCACATGCAGGGAATTCACTTCACCTTATCCCTGCTCAAGTATTAGAGGAACCCTCTTCTTCAGAAATCCTTCAGTCAGCATTTCATAATTAACTGATTAGTCGATAACCATGAAAAAGTATGAAATAATGGGTGTTTGTCTGTACGATCTTTGTGGTTTGATAAAGTGACTGGTTTTAATGCCACAAAGCGGGTTACATTTAATGAACTCATTTTAATATTGATGTTGTTTTGTACCTCTATTAATGATACTTTTATAATTAATTTTTTAAAAATAAAATAAGTACATTTTTTTCAGCATGTTTGTATAGCACCACGAAGCTAAAGAAGTACAATTCTGGTGTAACTTCGTTTCACTATAGATCAAAAGGAAAATTCACATTGACTTTAAAGGGGGACTACCACCCCGCAATAACTTACCCTTGATTGATTCTTCATCTGGCGACTAGCTGCTTAGTAGCGCTAGTCGCCAGAAATATTACCCGGTTCTGAAGATTTCGGCATTTTAGGGATCCTCACAGGAGCAGGAAGCACGGACATCTCATCACAGTGACGTACGTGCAGCTGCGCTGTCAGTCCCTTTTGAGCCGATGAAGAATCAAGGTTAAGTTATTGCGGGGTGGTAGTCCCCCTTTAAAGGGGAACTTTCACCACAACTAAAGTCCACCCTGCCTAATTAGGCATCTAGCGATAAGCTTAACAATCAAACGGTTATGTAGAATAAAGACAGTTAAAAATCCTACCTCAGCCGACACTGACGGCCAGGCAACAGCGCAGACATCTTTGTTTACAGACGTCTGCGCTCCTGCTCTGTCAGTCCCAGTCTCCTCTAGGAGGCATTGCATGGTATCTTAAGGTACCAGAAGGGACTGATGGTGCAGACACGCAGATGCCTCTAGAGCGCTGTTTCCTGGCCGTCAGTGTCAGCTGAGGAAGGATTTCTGACTAATGCTGTCTTTGTTCTACAGAACAGTTGCATTGCCAAGCTTATCACTAGATGCCTAATAAGGTGGGGTGGACTTTAGCTGGGGTGATAGTTCCCCTTTAAATGGGTCTTTTAACTTCTTGTTTGCTAGAAAGGTCTCCAGTCCATTGGCAAAACGCACTTTATCTAATTCAATGGCTTAAAATACAAATATAAAATCAATGGGAATTTAGAAAATTTGTATTTGCCCCCTTCCTCCATGGGCAGCTGGTTTACTGTATGATTGCTCATTACCCTGATATGGCCCAGAGCACAGCATTGCTGGCAGTGATCTAGCAATTCTTGTCACAAACTTCTTTTCCCCTAAGAATAAAGATAATCTGAGGTTATACGATATCAGGAGACCAGCTAACATCCTGTCTAATCTACTTCTCTGGTTTGTGACCTCATTTGCCTGGTGTTGTACTCAGCATTTGTCTATAGATGGAACAGGAAAAATGCACTTATTCCTGTCATGAAGGACTCATTTTCAAAAATGCTGATGCAGTTATCTCTTATATTCCACATTCTCCAATGGAACATCATTAACCCTGTGTATTCTTCACACCTGGATTGCAATGCGTTAGAGATATTTTTAGTACCTAATGGGTTAAAATAAGACTAGGGTTGCTCCGATACCGATACTGGTATCGGTGCCGATACCAGCATTTGCGTGAGTACTTGTACTCGCGCAAATGAGGCCGATGCCAGCACCGATACCCTGTGTCAGGGTCGGTGCTGCAGAAAGGGAGCCCGGGGAGCTGCTCACAATGCTCCCCGGTCGCCTCTCTCCCTCCTGCAGCGTCAGAGCATTGCCGCGGGTTACCATGGCAACGGTCCAACGCTGACCTCTGCCGGGGCTCGCAAGAGAACAGCGAGCACCCGGCAGAGGAGGGTAAGGCAGGAAAAGGGGGATCAACAGAGGAAGATGGGGCATGAAGAGCGGGTGGTGAAAGAGGCAGAGAGGGGGGTCAAGAGGGAGAAAAAGAGGCAAAAGGGACTAAGGGAGAAAAAAAGAGGCAAAAGGCGGAAGGATCAGGAGACAAAAGGAGGGGGGCCAAGAAGAGGCAAAAGGAGGGGGGATCAGGAGGGAGAGAAAGGTGAAGGGTGGGATCAAGAGTCAAGGAGGGGGACAAAGGGGGATCAAAAGGGAGAGAAAAAGCCAAGGCAAAAGGAGGGAGCTCAAGAGGGGGAGAATGAATCAAAGGGTAGGAATCGAGAGGGGGAGAAAGAGGCAAAAGGGGAAAATCAAGAGGTGGTGTGTGTGTGTGTGTGTGTATATATATTTCAAGTACTCACCGATACATCCAAGTACCTAAAGTGTGTATGTATATATATATATATATATATATATATATATATATATGTGTGTGTGTTTTAGGTACTTGGAAAACTAGCAAATGACCGCAAAAAAAGTATCGGTAATTGGTATCGGTGAGTACTTGAAAAAAGTATCGGTACTCTGTCTTAAAAAATTGGTATCGGTGCATCTCTAAATAAGACTATAGCTATAATAAGTGACATCTAAAGAAGTCATTCTTACTAACAAATTGCCACTTTTTGGATGTATTAAATTAATCTGATTTTGTCATTAGTTATCAAAGTCATTGAGGCTGATGTACTAATTTGAACTGAACTAATTCCAGGGAAACATCACAGGATACAACACTCAAAGGGTTAAACTAGATAGATCTCTAATGCATAAAAAAAATGGAAATTTGGGGATTTGTATGACATTTAGTCTATACTTGCAAATATGAGCCACCATTGCCAAGACATTAAACCTTTAAGGACCGGAGGCATGGGCAACACATTGCTTTGCAGTGCAAGCAATTCTCTTAGGCCTCCAATATAGCAGTTGCAGGAAATTGGATTTAAGGGTATACCAATTTACTCAAGGAAAAGAAGAATGGAATGCTGCTAATTCCCATATTCCCCACTGCCTTCCCCTTGGTGCAAGCGGAGTTAATGGAATACATGCTAATTTTACAGCTAAATCGTCCCCCCCCCCCCTAGTTTTCTTCCTATTTTATTTGCACATCGGCCTCATTTTGCATCATTATTCAGGGATGTCGGTAATGTAAGGTAACTAGATCTCTATTTTAATGCTGGCTGCTTTTAGACAGGACTGTGCAGCAACTAGTGCTTTTATTCTGTAGGACTGCACAGCAACTAGTGCTTTTATTCTGTAGGACTGCACAGCAACCAGTGCTTTTATTCTGTAGGACTGCACAGCAACTAGTGCTTTTATTCTGTAGGACTGCACAGGAATCAGTGTTTTTATTCTGTGGGACTGTATTTTATTATGTAGGACTGCACAGCAACTGGTGCTTTTATTCTGTAGGGCTGCACAGGAACCAGTGCTTTTATTCTGTAGGACTGCACAGCAACTAGTGCTTTTATTCTGTAGGACTGCACAGCAACTGCTGCTTTTATTCTGTAGGACTGCACAGGAACCAGTGTTTTTATTCTGTGGGACTGTATTTTATTCTGTAGGACTGCACAGGAACCAGTGCTTTTATTCTGTAGGACTGCACAGCAACTAGTGCTTTTATTCTGTAGGACTGCACAGCAACTGGTGCTTTTATTCTGTAGGACTGCACAGGAACCAGTGTTTTTATTCTGTGGGACTGTATTTTATTCTGTAGGACTGCACAGCACCCAGTGCTTTTATTCTGTGGGACTGTATTTTATTCTGTAGGACTGCACAGGAACCAATGCTTTTATTCTGTCGGACTGTATTTTATTCTGTAGGACTGCACAGGAACCAGTGCTTTTATTCTGTGGGACTGTATTTTATTCTGTAGGACTGCACAGGAACCAGTGCTTTTATTCTGTGGGACTGTATTTTATTCTGTAGGACTGCACAGGAACCAGTGCTTTTATTCTGTGGGACTGTATTTTATTCTGTAGGACTGCACAGGAACCAGTGCTTTTATTCTGTCGGACTGTATTTTATTCTGTAGGACTGCACAGCACCCAGTGCTTTTATTCTGTGGGACTGTATTTTATTCTGTAGGACTGCACAGGAACCAGTGCTTTTATTCTATAGGACTGTATAGGAACCAGTGCTTTTATTCTATAGGACTGCACAGGATTCCCCAGTGCAACCACGCAATGAATGTTTCTTAATTGTCCTACATTAAAGTGGTTACATTAGAGGCTACATTGCATTCCAGTTGATTAATATTATCACTGGGTTTTCTCTCACATGAAACTAGTTATCTACTGTAATGGAATCCAGGCCATTATCACTCAATTCTTTACACTTTTTCAAGATGTTTCATTTCACATGAGTCACAGTCCTGCCAAGAACAGCTCCAACTACAAGTCATTACAACTATGCATACAAAAAGGGGTTAAAAGATGAACTTAATACACTTATATTTTTCCCCATTATAGTTAGTGGAAATGCTAATTTTTTTAGTATTAAAGTATTTTACATATCATATAGAAATCTTTATTATAATGTGTTTCATACCCGCTTTTGCACTCAAAGTGTTAAATTATTCCAAAAAATAACAGAAGAGGGTAATATTTCAGAGAATGTTTTCTAAATGTCTTCTTTACTAATATTGTTAATTATTTAATTTTAAGTGAAGTGGAGAACTCAGGGTGTCACAAACATTATGACCCGTTAACCTTTTGAGTGCCAGAGGGGTACCGTTGCATACCCCACTGGCTGTCAAAGGGTTAAGTTCCAGAGGGCTGTACTATGCATTCCAAAGCAATGTGTTTCCCTCTCCTCTGCCATTTGGGATATCATAAAGAAGGAGGCTTGAGTTCCACTGATCCCTCCTGTCTATCACTTAGTCTGGATGTTTATTTAATGTGAAGCTTACTAGACCAGTGTGATGATTTAGCCAGTATAGGCATTGATACACAGTAAAACCAACAGTATAAAGCATGTTATGCCTTGCACAGAAATCAGTGCGTGATAAAAGAAACATTTAATTCCTGGTTTTTAACCTGTCACTGACTGATCTCGGCATTCAGAGCCTTTCTATATGATTCATTTCAAACAGAGACTAACGCCAGCCATTTATAAACCAAAGAAAATCAGTATGGTCACTAAGGCTGGAATTCATCAAGATGCGAATGGCTCAATGCACAAGAAAATGTGAGGATTTCTTTGCGCATTAACCATTCGCCCATTCAGCAATTGCCAGATTGTCCATTACTTATTCATTAATAAGTGATGGCCAGATAGTTCCGCCAATTTCATTAGCAAGGTTCAAGCTGGCGAATCTCATTACAATGTACGGGGTGAATACACGCATACACATTTTCGCTTATGTGTATACGTGGGTGTATTGCCTTATTGGTCCTATTTACTCAAATATCCCTGCTTCTCATATGCACAACAGAGAAACAAGTTAAATTATTTATGAATACCCAAAGGTATCCATCCAAGATCACAGTGAAGTGCTGGCAAAGAGCAACATATTTTTTCTGCTGCTTTTCCCACAGTTTGATGAACTTCAGCATAAGAATCAACTGTTTGCACTCCAAATTGCATAATTTGTACTGGATAGCACATCCATGGAGGCAGACATGATTCTTCCTGCTGGACTCCCAACATTTCAATCTCCTCCTACTTCTATCTTCTTAGAAAGCCTTCAGTGGGAGAGTTTGACTTTTTGAGTCCTGCAGCAAAGCATCATGTCTGCCTCAATGAATATGATATCCAGGACTGATGAAATATTAATTTGTCTAAAATGACAAGGAGTTGTATACACTTAAATACCCTATGGCTCATGCTGGCATCTGTAAAAGAAATATGTGTTTTTTGAGGCCTAATATCTTTATCTAGTCTTACACATGTACTCAGGGAGCATACATTCCTGCTTTTTTCCAGAGTTCCCATTGATTGTTGAGGATTATATGTGAATAGGCTGAGATAAGATAACGTTTCTGAAAACAAGAGCAGTGGGGTCTAATCACAATCAATTAACTGAGTTTAGCTTTTATCTCTCAAAGCAAACAGCATAAAAAACATTAAATGCGCTCTAAACAGAACAATGTAACATATGAATATTTATTTTTTATGTATGACAGTTGTAAGTACATAATATCTAAAATTATATCTACCTATTTCATGTTTTGGTGTTAATGTTGCTTTATGATAAGTGGACATTTATTATTAGGAAATGCTAGTGTTCCAGTAAACAGTGACAAGGACAAATCGAGAGGGGGTTTCCAGTTTCCCAGAACCCACTCTAACCCCGGACTCTTCTACCACATCAGATTAAGGGAAGAAATATAAGCAATTAAATACTGAGAATTGTTTGTTGTTGTTATGCATAAGGTCCCTTCACCAGCTATTGCTGGACTACAGCTCCCAACATGATGAAACCTATAGTCCAACAAAAGATGGAGGACTTCAGGCTGCCCACTCCTGGTCTATGCTAATAGAAAAGGCTTTTTGTATGCAGGTTTCCACAAAATGAATTCTGTTGCTGTATGCTTGTTTTTCATTTTTCGATCCACCCCACCCCCACCCAGAAATCCTAGCTGTGCTTAACCCTTTGAGTGCCAGAGGGATAAGCAATGCATTGCTTTGCAATGCGTTGCATATTCCTCTGGCACTCAAAGGGTTAAGAGTGAAGATGATTTATTAAATAGAACTGAATCAAATTTTGGCAAACCAACTGCACCACAGGGGGACAAAAGAAAATTCCCATTCCCATTGAAATGGAACTTTTACGCACTTAAAGGGATAGTAATACTTGCAAATTACTAATCCCCATATTGTAGCCTTGTTAAAAAGTAGCTTATTGCCCCAGTGTCATCTCTCAAACCATAAGATGATAGCGCTCAAAGTTCCCCCCTCCCTCCCCCTTCCCTGACTGAACGCTGACTGCAGGGATATCCAGTATTACTTGCATCAGGTGGCTCTGCATCGTTGCTGAGATTGCGTTTATAAAAAATAAATCTTTCACTAAAACGGTCTTCTACGTGTGCTTGCAAACCAAGCACACGTAGAAGACCGTTTCAGTGAAATAATTCTTTTTTATAAACGCAATCTCGGCTCAGCTGCAGAGCCACCTGATACACATAAGACTGTTGTACGACAGCTTCCACTGCTTTCAGCGTTCAGTAAGGGAAGGGGGGGGAGGGCAGAACTTTGAGCGCTATCATCTCTCAAACCATAAGGATTTGAGAGATGACAATGGGGGAAATAAGTTTCTTTTTAACAAAGCTACAATAGGGGATTAATAATTTGCAAGTATTACTATCCCTTTAGAGACAGTAATGTCACAAAATAAATGTACATCTTATTGTTCAATGTAATTTTTTATACTGAATAGTATGTACTTCTAAAAATCCTTTACATTCATATTTGCCTTGAAACTCCAGGTAAAAATTTCCCCTCCCATCCTTTTTCAGTACGTCATGCTGGTAGGGTTGCCACCCAGCCAGTATTTTACCGGCAGGCTGGTAAAAAAATTGGCTTCGTCCAATGTTAAGTCTATGGAGGGAATGCCATGGCCGGTATTTTTGTGAAGAAAAGGTGGCAACCCTACATGCTGGCTTCCCTCAGATCCGAAAGGCAGTAGCCATTATGCACAATATTGTGTGTGTCAGTGTAAGGAAGACTCTGCCCCCCCCCCCAATGAAGAAGGGCAGGTTTTTCCTTAAGCTGACACAATAATGTCCCTCATTGCCATACGTCCGTTCAAGAGGTATTGCTATCCCTTTAAATGATAGAGTCACAGCTGATTTGATAAAAACGGGAGCTTATAAGAAGCAAAACTATTTTGCAGACTTGGCTGTTTAACCCTCCAGAGAAGCATCCTCACTGGTACTCAAAGGGTTAAAAAGTGTGTGTGTGTGTGTGTGTGTGTGTGTGTGTGTGTGTGTGTGTGTATAAAGACAACTGTACTATGAGCTATGCACACAAAAGTGCAGCAAACCAACTGCATGTAAGGGATACAAAAAATGACCATTAATTTAAATGGGCTTTTTACCACTATAACCAGCAATGCTTTGCGAACCCCTCTGGCACTCAAAGGGTTAATGCTGCAGAGGTTGCCAACTTGTTGCTTTGCAATGTGCAGCAGATCTCTGTACCACTGAAATGGTTAAAAGCTCAATTTCCTTCCATGAGAATTTGGGGAATTTTTATCTGTCCCTTACAATGCAGTTTGTTTGCCTCAGAATTACAGCAGTTTAGTTCACTAGCCTGAGTTAAGATTGAAAACAAAAATGTTTAATTCACAATGACTAATTCATTAACCCCTAGAGTGCCAAGTGGGTACAACGTACGAGTGAGGACAGCTGTACCTGCTGTGCCAAGCTCGTACGTTGTACAGCTTAAATGCGGTCACTGCATAGGCCGGTATAACCGGCATGCAGTGGCCGCATTTAAAAAAAAAAAATGCCTGGCACTCGTGGGGGGACATGAGGATTACTCCTCATGTCCCCCCAGGTATTGATCTCCCAGCCGATCGCGCTGGGAGATCAATATTTACTAAGGAGAAGCAGAGCTTCTCCTATCCCTCCTCTCCTACCCGAACTTCCGGGTAGGAGTGGGCGGGACCGGGGGAAGCCTCCTAACGTCATCGGTGACATAGTCACCGATGACGTTCCAAGGCATTCCCCGACCGAGATCACTCCTACCGGAGGTAGGAGTGAACAGAAGGAGAGCTTTTGCTCTCCTTCGGTCGCCATATTGAGCTCCCAGCCCAATCGGCTGGGAGCTCAATAACTGGGTGCACATCAGGAGGGGTCCTGATGTGCCCCAGCGAGGTCTGACCATAAAAAAAAAAAAAAAAAAAAAACAAATGTAAAAATTAACCCTGTGAGTGCTGCAGGGTTCCCCAATGCATTGCTTTGCAATGCACTGGGGATCCCTGTGGCACTCACAGGGTCAATTGTTGAAGCCATTATTTTTATTACAGAGACCTCATTGGGGGGCTTCAGGCAGGGTCCTGAAGCCCCCCAATGAGGTCTATAAAAAATAGACAAAAAAAAAAAAAATTAACCCTGTGTGTGCCACAGGGGAGGGGGTTCATTGCAGAGCCCCCCTCCTGTGGCAGACATAGGAATATTTTTTAGTATTTTATCATCAGAGATTGTTGGGGGGACATCAGGAGAATTCCTGATGTCCCCCCACAAGGTCTGATAATAATTTAAAAAAAATTAACTCTGTGAGTGCCGCAGTGGTCCCCAGCACATTGCTTTGCAATGTGCTGGAGAACCCTGTGACACTCACAGGGTCAATTCTTTTATCCCATATTTTTTTTACACTAAGACCTCATTGGGGGACATAAGGAAGGGTCCTGAAGCCCCCCAATGAGGTCTATAAAAAATAGAAAAAAAAAAAAAATTAACCCTGTGTGTGCCACAGGGGAGGGGGTTCATTGCAGAGCCCCCCTCCTGTGGCAGACATAGGAATATTTTTTAGTATTTTATCATCAGAGATTGTTGGGGGGACATCAGGAGAATTCCTGATGTCCCCCCACAAGGTCTGATAATAATTTAAAAAAAATTAACTCTGTGAGTGCCGCAGTGGTCCCCAGCACATTGCTTTGCAATGTGCTGGAGAACCCTGTGACACTCACAGGGTCAATTCTTTTATCCCATATGTTTTTTTTACTAAGACCTCATTGGGGGACATAAGGAAGGGTCCTGAAGCCCCCCAATGAGGTCTATAAAAAATAGAAAAAAAAAAAAATTAACCCTGTGTGTGCCACAGGGGAGGGGGTTCATTGCAGAACCCCCCTCCTGTGGCAGACATAGGAATATTTTTTAGTATTTTATCATCAGAGATTGTTGGGGGGACATCAGGAGAATTCCTGATGTCCCCCCACAAGGTCTGATAATAATTTAAAAAAAATTAACTCTGTGAGTGCCGCAGTGGTCCCCAGCACATTGCGTTGCAATGTGCTGGAGAACCCTGTGACACTCACAGGGTCAATTCTTTTATCCCATATTTTTTTTTTACTAAGACCTCATTGGGGGACATAAGGAAGGGTCCTGAAGCCCCCCAATGAGGTCTATAAAAAACAGACAAAAAAAATTAACCCTCTGTGTGCCACAGGGGAGGGGGTTCATTTTAGACCCCCTCCTGCGGCACACACAGGACTTTTTTTTTTACTATTGCTTTACATTCAAAGCTTGTTGGGGGGCCCTAAGGCCACCCAACAAGCTATGAATAAAGAAGAATTTAAAAAAAAAAAAAAAAGAACCCTCTGTGTGCGACAGGGGATCAATTGCATTGCTTTGCAATGCATCGGACATCCCTGTGGCATGCACACAAAATGACTCAATCCCCCCCGTACCCTACCCACCAGCCCAGTTCCACATTCTACTGGCAGTCCCATTCCCACAGTTTGAACCCCCCAGCCTGGTTCCACTGCCTACTGGTAGACCCAAGTGCCAATACACACTGGATTCAGGCTGGAAATCAAACAGTGTATGTGGGGGACTTACAGTGCACAGTGGTAGTCACAGATCCCCCATATGTACTACCTTACTTCCCCCACCACCACTGCCATACTTGCGCTCTGCCCAGTGGTAGATATACCCACATACACTGCCTGACCCCTCGTCCCTCCCCCCACCTGGTTTCACTGGCAGTCACAGGTCCTCACGTACACTGACTGACCACTGATAGCCATAGAATCATACATACACTGTTTGCTTCCCCATCCTTGTTCAACTGGTAGCTACACTCCTGGCACCCAATATGGTATGTCATCCCACAGCAGTGGGGTACCATTTATCGTAGGCTGGCAGGAGGTCCTCCTAGGAAATCCCATGGTGTTGAACCATTTTCGGATCTTTGAAGTGACTGATTTGTAAAAAAAAAAAAAAAAATGTTTTTTTTTTTCTGTAGCACCACATTCTGGAAATAGTTGTGCACACTAACTTAGGGGTAGAAAGGCAAGTGACCCCTCATTAGATGCGGCAGGTTATCTTCTTTCCAAAATGGTATGGTTTCGCTACATTTTCTTCACTTCTATAGCTGTTATAACCATTTTCATACACGCAAGAATGTTTGAGAAAATGTTAGAGAAATCAGGAGGTTGTAGCAGTAGTAGTTTTGTACTTGTAGCGCCCCCTAAGGTAGGTCAGTTCATACCAATGGGGTGTCATTTTTCTCCTAAGAGCAATAGCTAATGGATACAGTTGGAAATTCCATGGTTTTTACAGATTTCAATACATTTGAAGGGGCAGAAATGTAAGAAAATGCCTTTTTTTCCATTAGCACCACCTTCTGGAGGCATTTGTGCACTCCAGGCTTGGGGTAAGAAGGCAAGTCACCCCTCACTAGATGCGGCAGGTTGTCTTCTTTCCAAAATGGTATCGTTTGTGTACCCTTTCTTCACTTCTCTAGTTCTTATAACCATTTTTGTATAGACAAGTAATGTTTGAGAAAATGTTAGAAAAATTAGAGGTTGGTGTAGTTTTGTACTTGTAGCGCCCGCTAAGGTATGTGAACTTATACGAATGAGGTGTCACTTTTCTCCTAAGAGCCATAGCTAAAGAATACATTTGAAAAATCAATGGTTTTCACAGATTTCAGTACATTTGAAGGGGCAAAAATGTAAGAAAATGCCTTTTTTTTTCATTAGCGCCCCCTTCTGGAGGCATTTTTGCACACCAGACTTGGGGTAAGAAGGCAAGTCACCCCTCATTAGATGCGGTAGGTTGTCTTCTTTCCAAAATGGTATGGTTTGTGTACCCTTTCTTCACTTCTGTAGTTGTTATAACCATTTTTGTATAGACAAGTAATGTTTGAGAAAATGTTAGAAAAATTAGAAGTTGTAGTAGGTGTCGTTTTGCACTTATAGCGCCCCCTGAGGTAGGACAACTCATGCCAGTGGGGTGTCATTTTTCTCCTAAGAGCACTAGCTAATGGGTACTGCTGGAAATTCCATGGTTTTTACAGATTTCAGTACATTTGAAGGGGCAGAAATGTAAGAAAATGCCTTTTTTTTCATCAGCGCCACCTTCTGGAGGCATTTGTGCACACCAGACTTGGGGTAAGAAGGCAAGTCACCCCTCATTAGATGCGGTAGGTTGTCTTCTTTCCAAAATGGGATGGTTTGTGTACCCTTTCTTCACTTCTGTAGTTGTTATAACCATTTTTGTATAGACAAGTAATGTTTGAGAAAATGTTAGAAAAATTAGAAGTTGTAGTAGGTGTTGTTTTGCACTTATAGCGCCCCCTGAGGTAGGACAACTCATGCCAGTGGGGTGTCATTTTTCTCCTAAGAGCACTAGCTAATGGGTACTGCTGGAAATTCCATGGTTTTTACAGATTTCAGTACATTTGAAGGGGCAGAAATGTAAGAAAATGCCTTTTTTTTTCATCAGCGCCACCTTCTGGAGGCATTTGTGCACACCAGACTTGGGGTAAGAAGGCAAGTCACCCCTCATTAGATGCGGTAGGTTGTCTTCTTTCCAAAATGGTATGGTTTGTGTACCCTTTCTTCACTTCTGTAGTTGTTATAACCATTTTTGTATAGACAAGTAATGTTTGAGAAAATGTTAGAAAAATTAGAAGTTGTAGTAGGTGTCGTTTTGCACTTATAGCGCCCCCTGAGGTAGGACAACTCATGCCAGTGGGGTGTCATTTTTCTCCTAAGAGCACTAGCTAATGGGTACTGCTGGAAATTCCATGGTTTTTACAGATTTCAGTACATTTGAAGGGGCAGAAATGTAAGAAAATGCCTTTTTTTTTCATCAGCGCCACCTTCTGGAGGCATTTGTGCACACCAGACTTGGGGTAAGAAGGCAAGTCACCCCTCATTAGATGCGGTAGGTTGTCTTCTTTCCAAAATGGTATGGTTTGTGTACCCTTTCTTCACTTCTGTAGTTGTTATAACCATTTTTGTATAGACAAGTAATGTTTGAGAAAATGTTACAAAAATTAGAAGTTGTAGTAGATGTCGTTTTGCACTTCTAGCGCCCCCTGAAGTAGGTCAACTCATGCTAATGGGGTGTCATTTTTTTCTTAAGAGCACTAGCTAATGGATACTGCTGGAAATTCCATGGTTTTTACAGATTTCAGTACATTTGAAGGGGCAGAAATGTAAGAAAATGCCATTTTTTTTCCTATAGTGCCACCTTCTGGAAGCATTTGGTCACAACAGGCTTGGGGTAAGAAGGCAATTCACCCCTCATTAGATGCGGCAGGTTGTCTTCTTTCCAAAATGGTATGGTTTGTGTGCCCTTTCTTCACTTCTCTAGTTGTTATAACCATTTTTGTACAGACAAGTAATGTTTGAGAAAATGTTAGAAAAATTAGTGGTTGCAATAGGTGTAGTTTGGTACTTGTAGCGCCCACTAAGGTAGGGGAACTCATACCAATGAGGTGTAATTTTTCTCCTAAGAGCACTAGCTAATGAATACAGTTGGAAATTCCATGGTTTTCACAGATTTCCATACAGATGAAGGGGCAGAAACGTAAGAAAATGCCATTTTTTTCCTATAGTGCCACATTCTGGAAGCATTTGTGCACAACAGGCTTGGGGCAAGAAGGTAAGTTACCCCTCATTAGATGCGGCAGGTTGTCTACTTTTCAGAAATATATAGTTTTATATAGTTATTCCACTGTTTTAGGGTAGTTTTACCACAAAAACCCTAGAATGCGCATTTTAGTTTATAAAGTTGAAAATGTAATTTTGCGCTGCTGGTGATTAGGGCTCTACGCTAGCCATGGACGTAGGTAAAACTATACAAATTTTGTATTTTTTTACTCGGGGGACTCGGGGCTTTTTCAAATAATTGAAACTTTTTCAATCAAGGTAAATGTATTTGATACATAGTATGTGATTTTAGCAAAATTAGTAAATTTTCACTTTTTTTTGTCATTATGACATCATAGATTTTTGCACGATGCAAAATTCTGTTCATGTAAGGTACCATGAGAAAGCTCAATTCGTTCTGAAAAAAACAATATATAGTTTTCCATATTTAACTAAAAATCCCAAGAGGAAATCAAGCGTAAACAGAAGGATAGCAAAAATGCTGAAAATGTGTCTGGCCTGCAGGGTACAGGAAATGGCCCGAGCCTCCGGCACTGAAAGGGTTAAAACACTGAACATTTTTTCCCCCATTCCTTCCTTATACTAATTTGTTTTCCTTTCTAATTATAAAAATATCCTACCAGGGATGATGCAGTGATATTTTAATTAGGTTTTCACTTACTAATATTAAGAGTGACACATTTATTGTGCGGTTACTAGATATATTTTCCATAATCCATCAATTACTATTCAGGTCGTCTCCTACTTAAACTGCCTTTAACCTAAGGTTGACACCAAGGTATTTTACCGGCAGGCCGGTAAAAAATTGGCTTCTTTCCAATGTTAAGTCTATGGAAGGAATGCCTTGGCCGGTATTTTTCTAAGGAAAAGGTGGCAACCCTACTTTAACCTCTTGAATGCTAGAAATGTCCCCAACACACTGCTAATCAAATGCATTGGAAACATCTCTATTATTCAAGGTGTTAAATTGTCATTTTTAAAAAGTTTATAGTTTAGAAAATTATTTACTCAGATTAGTTGTAGAGAATAAAAGTGAGGCCTATGAATCAACAAGTAACACTAATAGATTGCATGACATTTAACAAATTTTATGCACAAAAACTTGAACAAATAGATGTACAAAATAACTTTATTTATAATTGTTCAACATTTAAGAGTGTTTGTTGACCTTATCAGTGTTTCCACTGTAAAAGGAGCTGAGCTCAGGGAAAGGACAGGGAGCAGGGCCGGATTTACATCTCAGGAGCCTGTAGGCACAGAAATCTAAAGCGCCCCCCCCCCCATTGGCCATCTCCACTGGACACGTCCACATTGCCTCCATCATCTCTTTATTGCCCTCAAGTTGCCCCAGCAGCTCTAACTTGCCCCCAGCAGCTCCACATTTCCCCCACCATCTCCATATTGTCCTCACATTGCCCCCCATCAGCTCCATGCTACCCTCACATTGCCCTCCATTAGCTCTACATTGTCCCCACCATCTCTAAATTGCCCCCTCATCAGCTCCAAATTGCCCCCCCACCATCTCCATGTTGCCTCCCCATCAGCTACAAATTGCCCTCACAATGCCCCCCTTCGGGTCCAACTTGCCCCCACCATCTCCATGTTGCCCTCACATTGCCTGCCTCCCTCCCATTGTCCGTTTCCTACCTCACTGGCACAGGAGATCCGTTGTCTGCGCCTCCTCTGATACAGTCAGACTCAGCCCTGCAGTTGCTGAAGCTCCCACGCGGTCTCCTGTTCAGGAATGTAGAGCGCTGGGAGATGATGTCATCTCCCAGCGCTCTGCATTCCTACAGAGCAGACAAGGGAGCTTCAGCAACCACAGGGCTGAGTCTGACTGTATCAGAGGAGGCACAGACAACGGATCTCCTGTGCCAGTGAGGTAGGAAACGGACAGACCTCCTGCCAGGGAGGTGTAATCTGAGGGCGCTGGTGCTGCCAGCGCGGTGGCCATTTTTTTTTTTTTTTTTTGCTTTGACAAGTATCCCGCTGGCAGGCGCCCCTCAGTGGCGTGCGCCTGTAGGCAGGTGCCTACTTTGCCTTATGGCAAATCCGGCCCTGACAGGGAGGTAGGTAGAAGAATAAAAGTTCATACCTACCAAGTGTCCCTCTTTAGGAGGGACAGTCCCTCTTTTAGACCCAAATCCCTCTGTCCCTCTTTCCCACCCTGATGTCCCTCTTTTTAGGAGATCAGATTGTGTGGTGTTTATATATGTGTATCATACTGCTCTACAGCAATAACACCCACATTATTGTTTGTTTAAACATCAGTATATGTGTTTATAAATTGGCCTGTGTAAATAAAACACTTTGGTCTTGATATAAATTAATAATTAGGTTACACAAGGAGGTGTCAATAGGTCGTGAAATAGCCAAAAAAGTATTGGTAATGCCCTGCCCACCAGCCACACCCCCAGCCACACCCCCTAAAACACAAGTGTCCCTCTTTGGCAGTTTGAAATGTTGGGAGGTATGAAAGTTTAATATCTTTAGACGGGCTGCATATTAAAGAGGCAGTAATGGATTTAATTTTAATTCACTGTAAAATATTAAAGCATGACTAATACGAATCAAGCTCTTTAATACCCACTGGGTTAAAGAGTTATTAAGAGTTATTTATTAATAACCTTCCTGTCACCCCGTTACTGACATCAGCCTGGGTTCCAAGAAAGACTGACTCACAAGATTGAATGGTAACCCAACCAATATGGCAACCTGACTAGCATTCACTCTACTTCTTTAAGTGTAGTTTTAATGCATTATATGCCCTGACTGAGATTTAGACAGTGTTCAGGATGCATTAAAATGACTTGTATGCTATGTGAGTGAACACTTGGTGGGTTACCATGGCAGCTAGTTGACAAACCATTCAGACGGTTCTTTGAAAAAAAAAAGGCTTACATCACAGAAAGGGGGGTGGAGACAAACAAATGAGTGTTAATGAGTGTGACTGATATCATTTACAGTTTAATACTTCACAGTACAATGATCCATTACTATCTCTTCAATGCTGAACAACAGATTTAAATAAAGTTATTTTTAAGCATTACTATGTTAAAAAGTATGATGTATCTGTCTTTGGTTCAATGTCTCACTACTATAATTAGTCAAGATTATTTTTATGATATAATTATCCTTGTTGCAGTTTGAGACATATTAACCTACTGCATTATCTTACAAGTAATTGGAAATGTTTTCAAGGCATTAAAAGAACAGTAAACCTTTATTATGACAACATGAATGGTATCAGATTTTTCATGCTAATAAAACAAGAGTACTTCCACTGCAGGGAGATTTTTCATTCTAAAGATATTAGAGGTCAAATCTAATATTATTATTATTTTAAATAGATAGTATTGTCTTAAAATTAAATATGCCTCCGATTGTTCAGTTTAATTTTCCATACTGAATAGTATGCTCTTATAATCCTTTACCATCTTGTTCGGCTTAAAAAAACAATTAAAAATTTCCCCCCTCTCGCTCATTTGCAAGACATCAAGCAGACTCTCAGATCAGAAAGCCAGGCCAAACAGATCGCTATGACGGATAATATTGTGTCAGCTTAAGGAAAAACCTGCCTTCCTTTGTCAAGGTGGGCAGGGTTTTCCTTACACTGACATAATCAGTATTGTCCCTCATTACCATCTGTCTGGTCAAGGCTTTCGGATCTGAAGGAAGTCTTCATTATGTCCTGAAAATGGGCAGGATAGGGAAACTTAACTGGATTTTTAAGCTAAACATGACGGTAAAGGATTATCAGAACATACTATTCATTATAAAAAATGAAACTGAACAACTGGATGTATGTTTATTTTTGTCACTAGTTCCAGCTAGTGTACAAAAGGCAGGGTTTTTTTTGTTGTTGTTGTTTTTAAACACTGTAAGTAAGAGCTGGAATCAGTGACAATGACTTCCCACAGTATGTAATAGGAATAGCACCACCTGGTGACCAGATTACTAATTTGTAGTTTAATTTACAAATATAGTGACAACATTTGAATTAAAAATATCCCAGCAGTAGCAGTAAAAAGCCTTATTAAATATGTTTATTCATAAATAGGTTTACTGCTCATTTAAACAGCAACTAATATGAAAAATATAAAACACAATACAGGTTGGTCTTTATCTAGTTAATGCCTGCTATTCTCACCTCTGGGCGTGGCAGCATTATAAATTTATACCCCTCAATATACAAGTCCTCTATGGGCTGCTAATGAGTCATGTTTGCTGCTGACATAACGCCCATATGCATGATCAATAAAAATTAAGTCTTATGGTAGGTGGGACAAGGATCTTGGGATGGACCTGTACATTTGAGGCTATAGGTATAATTTACTTTACTGTTACTGAGACATTCAAATTAAAGTACGTCTATCCTTTAAGGGCTCTTAGACAGGCTAATATGATTTTCTTATAAACTAGGGTGAATTAGCGATATAAGAGAGTTCTAGAGCAGTAACTATGCTGCCAGGAAGTTCTATAAAAAGCTGCTAACAATCTGACATGGCTGTGTGATATGCTGTAGCCTGCCACTGTTGCAATGATGAGGCTGTTTTTTCTTGACAAGAGACAGGTTTATGTGAATCTAAAGGGATAGTAATACTTCGTTTTAACTTTATTTTATTTTGTAGGCATTCAAAAAAAACCTGAAGAATGATATGTCTTATCTCTCAAACCTTTATGTTTTAAGAGATATTCACAAGCAAAGTTTTACCCTCCCGCCCCTTTTACCTAGTGTAAGCCATCTCTTCTCAGATGTGGAATCTGTTTGTAAGACCAGACAGATAACAGAAGGGGACAGTCTTCTTTGTATGAAAAGAATGAAAGCCTTTCCCCCCTTGACAAGTTTTTCAGCTTTTTTCCTTATCTTAATTGAAGATTGTCCCTCTCTACAGTCTACCTGGGCACCTCCTTTCTGCTCTGGCTGACCGGGGGCGGATACTTTGCTTGTGAATATCTCTTAAACCATAAAGGTTTGAGAGATAAGACCTAGGGAAGGTGAATCAAATCACTACTGTGTCAGGACAGTGGTGGCTATCCTCAAGGCAGGTCTGGTGCAAGGATTTTTGGCACCCTAGGCAAAACCTCATTTTGCTGCCCCCTTGACTCCGCCCCATGTGTCCCTCCCCTAATTTTGCATTATAAAAGTGATTATTTTATTTCAATATGCATATGCGCCACTTCTAAAATGGATAAAATATCCGTCCATTAAAAGGTAGATATTTTATATTATTAATAATAAACCAGTTGCTTTAAAGGGGAGAAATATAATGTACTAAACTCCATTTAAAATAAACGGGGTCTTTAACAGCTTGAATGCTAGCGAGGTCTCCAAAGCTGTCCTCTCTAGCAGTCAAGGGCTTAACCCTTTGAGTGCCAGAAGGGGTACTAAGCTCATTGTGTTGTGTACCCCTCTGGCACTCAAAGGGTTAAACAACCCATGTAAATCAATGGGGAGTTTAAATTCTGGCCCTCTGTTATTCTGTGCATAAGTTCTTGTCTTTACAAGAGATCTCCATTTACATGTATTAGAGCACTGACCTAGTAGATTTGTTGCCCCCTCAACCTGGGTCTGTGTCAGACCTAGAGAAGCTGGCAGCTCGGCTCTCTATGGCAGTGGCAGGTACTAGGTTTTCTGAAAGCGCCTCTCCAGTACTGCCACCTGACAACTGGATATATTGTCCTGGGTTGCCCTTTCTTTGGCTTCCCATTCATTACCGTATTTTCAGGCTCCCAGTCCTCCTTATCTGGAAAGATCCCAGCTGTCCATAAGGAGACCCCCCTCTCAGTGTTGCTGCTCAGCCGGGCACTGCAACACTCGTTGGTAGTGGCAGGAGGAGGCTTTTTAGGTGGTCACTCTTTTCAGAGCGGCGTCTCCTTCTCTCTCCTTCCACGCAGCAGCCGCCGATGTGCGTGAGGCTCTGCGCCCCCAGTAAATGGGTACCCTAGGCCGGCACCTACCTCGCCTATAGGTGGCACCGGCCATGCCACTCTGGCACTTAAAGTGTTGACTTAAAGCGGAATTTTCAGTTGCTAATAAGGAGCCCTTGAATTAATAAACATATGGCGACTAGCATCCGAATACACATATTACCTCTAAAGTGCGGCATTCTAAAGAAATCTTTACCCTTAGGAGACCGAAAGCCAGGCATCAGCACACACATCTTGTCTGCACGCCTGCACTGTCAGTCCGGTCTCCTGTAAGAAGCATTGCAGCGTGCCACATGGTAACCGGAAGGACCGATGGCGCAGGCGCTCAGACTGCACTAACCTGCCCGTCAGTCTCCTAAAGAAATCTTTCATTTTAGAATGCGGCACTTTACAGAGGTAATACATGTATTAGGATGATAGTCGCCATATGTTTAATAATTCAAGGGTGACTTATTAGTAACTGAAAGTTCCTCTTAAAAAAAATATAAAAAAATCATATACTGTTAACTGTAAAGTTTTTAAAAATACATCCAGTACAATTTGAATACTCCTAAAACAAAGCTGTACTCTGAATAAAGAATTAGACTGACACTGAATACAACACCCCAGCTCCTATATGTAAGGGTTACCTAGAGCCAGTGACGTAAGAAGAATAATAGCAGGGTCGAAAGATAAACGTGACCTAAGGGGACAACAAGTAAAAATGCAGCAGTCCAGGACAATCCACCTGCATCATAGGGGACAAATTAAATTACCACTGATTTCCTTGTTTCCCCCAACACCAAGGGTTTAACCCTTTGAGTGCCGGAGGGGTTTACTTTGAAATTTGTTGTGCACCCCTCCAGCACTCAAATGGTTACATTTCCCATTTTGTTCAGTAGTTATTGTATCTACCCCCCTTTGAGGTAGTTGGTTTGTCTTAATTTTATATTTGAGCATGTGGTTCTAAATGTTTTATCTAGAGGCTTCACATATCGATCGATTGTAAATTCTTGAGAAAAGGGCCCCCGTGTTTTGATATTAACCTTTTAAGTGTCACATGAATGCGTTGACACCCCTCTGGCACTCAAATGGTTAAGGACTACAGTTGGTGAGCTCTGCCAGATACACTGGCGACCCTCTGGTCTTTAATCCACTGAGTGCCTGATGGGTATGCAGTGCGTTGGCTACCCCTCTGGCACGCAACAGGTTAATTTTTTTAACATACCTCTTCCCAGAGAGCAACCCTGCAAATTACGTTACACCATTCGAAAAGGCTGCTGAAAGCATATTCAAACAGATCTTTGCGAGTCAGAGCTACGGAACGTAAGTTAGTAAACAGGATCAATGGTAGAGGAGCAAATCACTAACTTTGTCGGTACTTACATAAACGATGCTTTCCACAAGACTTCTGATGACAGTAAAAAGCGATAGTGTGGTCGTTGCGCACAGTGCGTACACTCTTACAATGGCAGGTTTACTATCATGAGTGATAGTAGATGCATTTTTGTTGATTACGCGTTACATTACTACAAATTTCAGAGCACAGTTTAACCGTTTGAGTGCCGGAAGAGTGCATAATGCATTGCGATGTGGTGCACACTCATCTGGCAGTCAAGGGGTTAGCAGCATTCGTAAAATGAGTACCTGTTATTGCATGCACATTGTATATAGATGCTCAGGGGTGTTTTACAGGGGGTACGTAGCGAAGTGCTTCCTCACCTAACCTGGCTGGCTGCTTGCAGATGCCCCAAAGGGAGTCCACCAGCTTTCAGCCTCACTGGGCCCCAAGTAGATGTGTGCCCTAGGCCGGCGCCTACCTCGTCTATAGGTGGCGCCGGCCCTGCCTCAAGGACCCTACCCAAACAACAGAATTCTGATCTATCTGTCCAGAGAATGAGAGAGAGGAAGAGAAGAGATATGGAAACTACATAGTTCCACCTATTTGGGAACCCAGATAGGGTCAATAATGAAAACTCTATAGGTATCATTCAGTAAGCTAAAGATGTGCAATTATGGAGCAAACTTAATGGTGCAGTTGGTCTCTATGGTGCTGTTGATCTGAACCAGCTGGTCTTCCGAGCAATATCTCTATAACCATTGCTGTAAACTGTAAGAGATAAGCAAAGAGCGTCTGTACCTGAGTGTAGAGCGTCTGTACCTGAGTGTAGAGTGTCTGTAACGGACTGTAGACTGTCTGTAACGGACTGTAGAGTGTTTGTAACTGAGTGTTGAGTGTCTGTAAGTGAGCCCCTTTTACCTAGTGTAAGCCACCTCCCCTCAGATGTGGAATCTGGTCAGGTCACAGCAAGGGACAATCTTCTTACTGTGGGAACAATGAAAACCCTGCACCCCTTGACAGGTTTTTCAGGTTTTACCCTTAAGCTGATGGAAGATTGTCCCTCTCTGCAAGCCATCTGGACACCACCTTTCTGTTCTGAGGTGAGCAGTGTTACATCAGTAAAGGGGGTGGGAGCGGGATAATATATCATTCAATTACTCTTGAACCACAACTCTGACAGTATTGAAATAACGCTCTCCATAACCCAAATACTATTAAGATTAATTGGAGCTGCTTTTATTTTGAAACATTACTATCCCTTTAAATAAAAGGGAATTTTTATCTGTCTCCTATAGTGCAGTTGATTTACCCAGAATTGCTCTACTTTACATTTCTATATAAGGTCAGAGATTAAAGGTGTGACTGAGACATGAGGAGTGAAAGTCCCTACACACCCATAAATATTTTCTAAGCAGATGGTATGGTAAATAATGAATTGAAAGTCTTTTTGTTCAACTCACTGTAACCTTGAGACATTCCCAAAACATTATTGGCAGGACATATTTATTTGCACTATAGCTAAGGGTTCAAGAGTAATGTTAAAAAGCAGAGGTGACCCATAACACCTTAGTTTTATGAGTTTCTCAAAAATGAAAGACGTTCCTTCAGAGGAAAATGGCAATTAACCCTAGTTAAACATAAAATATGTAATATTCATTTCCTGGTAGAATCCATGAAGGTCATAAAAACTCAAAACACCATGGGAAGCATGTATAGTCATTGAAGAGAACTGAGGCTTGGTCTCTCATGCCAGCAAAACTTGTCCTGAATATATTTTATATATTTAAAGTATTTCTTGATGAAGAGGAAACACACCCTGGCTTTAGTCACTAGTGAATGGTGAAACATTAGCTACTAATGAACAACTGTGCAGTCAGCAATTTCAAACAGGGAGGTGATTAGAACAAATGCCTGACAGTACCACATGATGAATATCATAAAATATGACACAGTGATATTGAGATATTCAATGCATTGCACATCCCTCTGGTTCTTAGCCCTTTGAGTGCCAGAGTGGTTTGCGTACTACTCTGGCACTCAAAGGATTAAATGGTTGTGATTCCATGTGAAATTGTAACTGACCTCATAAAGATTTGTCACTGTTCGTGGTTTTTTTTTTCTTTTGTCCTTTTCAGTAGAAAAAAACAAACAAAATACTGATTTTTAGGCAGATCTGTAAAAACTATATTATGTGAGAAACTTTTACCTCTAAATGAATGCTACTATTAGAATGAAACCCTTAAATGACCAGATCAAATGGTGTACCTCAAGGGTAGCCAATTACTGTGCTCCTGATAGGGGTGATCCTGTCTCCAAAGCATTTATTTGCAGTTTCAGTAATTCAATTTTCTTCTGTACATGACCTGTGAGTCACCTATTTCTATACTGTTGGTATCGAGCCATATAGTGCAAATGGGCAGATCATCTGTGGTAAAACTTCCTCAGGTCCATACTGGGATAAACCAACTGCACCATGGGGGGACTTTATTTGGGGCTTTTAATAGAATGGATGCTAGAAAGGTTTTCCAAGACATTGCTTCACAATGCATTGGAGACCACTCTAGCATTCGAGGGGTTAAAAGTCCCACCCTATTTAAATAATTGGCAGATTTTTTTTGTCCCCTAAGGTGCAACTGGTTTGACCAGAATTGCTCCGGAGGTGAAATGCACTAAGGTTTGATAAAAATGTGATAAAGAGGAGATAGTTTCTCCAGTGCGATAAAGTCTCCATTTCCTGTTTCTCTATGTAAACATGTTAGTACATAAGCGCCATAGAATAACATAAGACTTAGAGAGTTTATCACACTGGAGAAGGCATCTTCTCTTTATCACACATTACTGCATCCCCCCAGTGCTTCTAAGGTACATTGGCCTCCCTCTCTTAGACAGATCAGTAGCCAGAGTGGGATCACAAGTCAAACTAACTGAAACGGAAGTGCTAGGCAGTTCATCACAAATGAGTCATAGGAGGCCAGAAGGGTAGGACTTACCATTACGTCAGCAACTAAATAATAAATGTACCTCATTATGTTGGTAAAATTACTGACATCTATACAATGCATATGTATGTTCCCTTTACTTCAGTTAATCAATGTTGACTTTACCCTGCAGCCTTAATTATTTTAGTGGTACATTAGCTCAGATGAAAGATTTTCCTTTAGATGAGAGAGAAATAATATACTCAAATCTAATTTTCATGATCACCAAACTTTAACCCTTTGAGTGCCAGAGGGGTATGGATCGCATTGCAAAGCAATGTGTTCCATACCCCTCTGGCACTCAAAGGGTTAATCCTTTGAATGATAGAGACAAATGTACTGCAAATGAAGCATCCAAAGGGTTAAAACTATACTGACCAGACTTCCCTTTTAAAAGTCTCATTAACACCTCCTAATAGTAAATCCCCACTTATCCTAATCTGTGCAGGAAATCTGAATTAAATATAAATTTTGGGAACACAACCCATGATGAAAACATTTACATTTTTTTGCTCAGATTAAAGGAGAAGTAACACCTCCTAATAATAACCCCAATTTACCTTACTGTATCAGAAAATCCTAATGGCCACTATGAATGTTGCCCTTGTGCCTCTGTTGAAGAGATAACATCTTCAGTCAGTCATGGATTTTGTGTCCATGGAGGCAGACATGACAGTTGCTGCCAGGACCAGAGGACCTCAAACTCTACTCACTGCACATGGTAATCTTAACCCTTTAAGGACCAAAGGGCTAATGCAATCTACTGATTTACAATGTATTATGAAAAAACTCCGTCCCTTAAAGGGTTAAGTAGGCTCATGCCCTCTGCCTGCTTTAGTTTGAAAAAACTGCAGGCAACAGCCATTTCCACCTCCATGGTGACATTCAGGACCGCTTGAAATTATTATCTCTTGAACAAAAGTAATAGGGGCCATTAGGATTTTCTGGTCATGGGGGGTTTTAATTGAGTTGAGTTGTTAGTGTTCCTTTAATTTCTTGTGGGGTGTGCACTAAGGTAAGGGAAATCTCTCCTGTTTTTGTACTGTCCTGTGGAACCTGGACCCATATGCAGGACTAGAAGATGAGCAGATCTGGGGCAAACCAAATGCACCATGGGAGTGGGGGCGTAGAGTTTTCTGTAGCATTCAAGGAGCAAATAGCAGATCTCCCTCCTATAATACCAGCAGGCAATATTCCATGGAGTTTAAAATAGGATGAGTATATGAAAGTCGTTCTTCAGAGCAGCATAAGGACCAGTACATTCATTTACATGTTGTGCCAAACAGAAGGTCTCTTGCCTTACCCGTTATATAAAATCATCATCCACACACTTATTTCATAAAACTGGTTCTTCTCTTTGTAGCTGACATTTAATAAGCCTCCGCAGGATAATCTTTGTTATCCATTTCAAATAATTGTTCTGACTTCATCAGCCAAGTCAAGATCAATACTAATTTCCACTGTATGTATTAAGGCAACAGTTCAGAGGAGCAGGTGCATTAGTAGGGATGATTTATCCTAGTGGGTGCTGCCTCTCTGCATGGTTAGCAACCTCTGAAAAACATTTACAGTCTATGCTGGAAAAAAATGAATGGCAACCACATTTCTGTGACCTGCCATATTTCATTGACACCATTTTTTTTTCTGCGCCTTCCTATTATAACTAATTTGTACTGAAAGTCATTTAGAAAACATATGCCCTCCAACAGCATCCAAAGGGTTCAACACTAGAACACAGAGTCAATTATTTGTTTACTTTGGAGACATTGAGTTAAAGCACAGTGGAACAATTCTGGGGCAAACCAGCTACAACACATAGGACAATTAAAAATTCAGTGGCCTAACTATAGGTGTCGGACCTGCGACCGGGCCCGTAACTCCATGGGCCTGGACGCCCCCAGCGACCCCCTCGCCTGACGCCCACAATTAAGTAATGTAGAGTGATGGGGCTCTGCATTACGAGAGTGCCGGTCTGCCAGAGGGAGATCAGTATTCCCTCCGGCAGACCGGAACGCTCGTAATGCAGAGCACTGGGAGATGACATCATCTCCCAGTGCTCTGCATTACTGAAGAGGACTGCGCAGGAGAAGAGGTCTGTGCAGAAAGAGGCACAGACCTGTCCTCTGCCACTGGACCAACAGGGAGGTAGGATATTTAGGGGCAATGTGGAAGGGACATTGTGGAGGTTGAGGGGCATTGTGGAAGGGGAAATGTGGAGATTGGGTAGCATTGTGGAGATGGGGGCATTGTGGAAGGGGCAATGTGGAGATGGGGGCAGTGTGAAAGGTGCAATGTGGAGATGGGGGCAGTGTGAAAGGTGCAATGTGGAGATAGGGGCATTGTGGAAGGGGCAATGTGGAGACTTAGGGGCACTGTGGAAGGGGCGATGTGGAGATTGAGGGGCAATGTGGAGATTTAGAGACAATGTGGAGATGGGGGGGCAATGTGGTGGTGGGGGACAATGTGGAGGTGGCCATTGTGGTCGGGGGGCCCATGGCAATTCTTGCACCAGGGCCCCGTGGCTTCTGTAAAAATCCCTATTGATTTAAATGATTTAATCCCCTGAATGCACTAAAGATGTCTTTAACACTCAATGGGATAAAAGGTCCATTGAAATTCATTTGAATTTTGGGGGATTTTTATTTGCCTGCTATGTACAGTTGATTTGTCCATGAATTGTACCAGTTCTTCTTAGTACATCAATCTCATTAAATGGGCAATCATCTCATAGAATGGGTGCCAGAATTATTGAACAAGTGACTCTCATTCAGAGAACGATTATATGCAACAAAGACAAACCGAGTGGATTCCAGATGCCCAGAAACCACCCTTACTCTGTTTTACCCTATCAGATCAAAAAAAATATATGTTACCAAAATAATAAGCATTTTTATGTTTTTGTGTGTATCAAGGGCATAACTACAGGGATACAGACATGATGGGACACATCATTCAAGGGGGTCCACCACCTCTGTACTATACAGTAATCCCTTACAATAAGACCTGGGGGAGATTCACTAAGCGGTGATAAAGAGGTGATAAAGTGGAGATGACTTCTCCAGTTTATCACTTCTCCAGTGCCTATGTTATTCTATGCAGCCTATGAACTAAGATTTTTTCAGCTTTGGAGATAGTAGTGAATAGGCTGCATAGAATAACATAGGCACTTGAGAAGTGAAAAACTGGAGAAGTCATCTCCGCTTTATCACTGCTTAGTGAATGTTCTCCCTGTTTTCTATGTGGCCATTGACATTACCTCTGTCAGCCAATAAGATGAGAAAGGTGTTAGTAAACTCCTTCCCATTTCTTCATTAACTTTTTGAACAGCAGAGAGGTGTCCAATGCATGTGGGTCATGATGCAGCAACTCCCTGGTGCTCCTTCTTTCTGTCTTTGCCTGGACCTTTTGAGATTTTCTGGTGGTGAATTACATCTGATGTCTGTATTAGTGAGTAGTTTAAACTTGCTACAGCCCATGGGGGAATCCCAGCCACAGATTTCATCCCAGGGTCCAATAAGTTCTAGTTACTCCCCTGGTGTATAGGTCAGTGTGAGTGGTGGGCAGCCAGTTTTTGGCTTTCTCCCAGTTGGATTATAACTCAGATGAAGATGCTGAGAATGTGTTCCCAACAACAGCTGGAGAGTTGCTAGTCTACTGTATACAAAGGTAGATGCAAGCCTTTTGGATGCAGATGTCCACAGCAAAACAAATTCTACACATATTATCGTATACACATTTTCTTCATTTATTTCACAAATTCCCACAAGCAATCACCTTCCATCTCTATAAGCATTAGTGAGATCCAACTTAAAAAGAAATTTACCTGCACATGTGTATTAAAGTCAGGCCAGACTGATAACTCTGTTAGGCTTTGAAACCACACATTCTGGGATTTGACATTGTTTCTTCTATGGATATTTGAGCTTTGCAAACATCACTGTAAAGAATATGAATATTATGGATTCTAGAGACACTCCCTAAAATGCTTTTCAAAACAATGTAGAGTCACATGTTTCTAGCATGCAAGGGGTTAAGCAGGCATTGAACAAATTCCTAAACATAGAGCAAATCAAAATCTGTGTTTTGCAATTTTTCCTTAATCTTGAGTTCACTGCTATATTTATTACTAAAGGCTATTTTAAGGTTTCTATCTTGTTGTGTGGGCCAGGAAACAATTACGAGAAATGTGGTTTTCTCTGTTATTAAAATGTAATGAGCACAGAAAACATATAATCCATTTTTGTCCTTAACGGGATAGTAATGTTTCACAAAGAAAGCAGCTCCAATTAATCTTCACAGTATTTAGGCCATGAAGAGTGTTATTTCAATTCTGTCAGAGTTGTATTTCAAGAGTAATTGAATGATAAAGTATCCCTCTCCCACCCCTTTTACCTAGTGTAACACTGCTCACCTCAGATGTGGAATCTGGTCAACGGACCAGACAGCTCACAGCAAGGGACAATCTTCTTACTGTGAGCATAAGGAAAACCCTTCCCCCGTTGACAGGTTTGTCAGGGTTTTTCATTATGCTCACTGAAGATTGTAGCTCTCTGCAATCCATCTGGACAGTCTTGCTGCTCTGAGGTGAGCAGTGTTACATCAGAAAAAGAGAGGGGGATACTTTCTCATTCAATTACTCCTGAACTACAACTCGGACAGTATTGAAATAACACTCTCCACTGCCCAATTACTATGAAGCTGCTTTTTTTTTTTTTTTCCTTTTTTTTTTTCGAAACATTACTATCCCTTTAAAGCAGAGCCGAAATTGCATTATTTAAAACGAATTACTTCATTGGAATGGTCTACAAAGTGTACTTGCAAACCAGGAACACTTTGTAGACCTTTCCAATGAAGTAATTATTTTACGTGATTTTGGCTCTGCTGCAGAGCCATCAGTTGGTCCCCAGACAGGATTCCCCTGCTGTCAGCACAGCACTGACATCAGGGAAAGGGGAGGGAGGGGGGAATTTTGAATACTAATACCTCTCAAACCATAGCTGTTTGAGAGATTGGATTTGTTGCATATAGATTATTTTTTTAAGCACTACAAAACCATAAAGATTTTTTCTGGGACATTACTGACCCTTTATAGGGATTGTAATGTTTCACAATAAAAGCAGCTCCAATTAATCTTCATAGTATTTGGGACATGGAGAGTGTTATTTCAATACTGTCAGAGTTGTAGTTCAAGAGTAATTGAATAATAAAGTATCCCCCTCCCACCCCTTTTACTGATGTAACACTGCTCAGTTCAAAACTACAGGGTGGTGTCCAAGTGGATTGCAGAAAGAGACAATCAATGGGGGCAGGGTTTTCATTGTTCTCACAGTAAGAAGACTGTCCCTTGCTGTGAGCTGTCTGGTCTGTGGACCAGATTCCACATCTGAAGGGAGGTGGCTTACACTAGGTAAAAGGGGTGGTGGTGGGGTTTTTAATCATTCATTTACTCTTGAACTACACCTCTGACAGTATTAAAATAACACTCTCTATGGCTCAAATACTATGAAGATTAACTGGAGCTGCTGTTTTTGTGAAACATTAATATCCCTTTAAAGACTTAACATTTGAATTGCATAGGAGTACACAATGCGTTGCATATCCTTATGGCACTCACAGGGTTAAAGCATCAAGACTTAATCATCAAGTTAAAGAAGTACAATTCTGTACCACTCCCTTTAACCCTTTGAGTGCAACAGATGTACCAACATACTACAATGCAATGTATAGGATACCTATCTAGCACTCAAAGGGTAAACCTCTCCTTAATATTAAGAAAATGTCAACATTTTGAATATTATTAAAACAATTTATGAGTTTATAACAGAGATGGGAGTTGTAGTCTGGCAGCAGCTGGAGGGCCTCACATTGCCACCCACCCACACACAGTTACTTGGATCTCTTTTTGGAGAGCTGTCTGTCAGGCACTATGAAAGCAGGTATAGTGATGCAATGTAAAAATATAATTCAAAGTAAAAAAAAGATAGCATACAGCATATAGAGCATTCAGTGCTGCAGGGATAGTGTTACACTGTTCCATCGTCCTGTTTAATGGTCAGTTACCAGAAAATCTCTAGAAACAGAAAATGAGCTTACTGTTAGGGACTACAAAAATAGGTGTAGAGGAAAGAAATAATAATAATAATAAAAAGTACAGGCAAGCTGACATTCCCTGTTATGCACAAGCAGAGTATGCAAGATAAAAATAAAGGGTTACTCTTTGGAATGGGTGTGCATTTTCACAACAAAAGCCAAAGATGAGAAAAACAACAGTTTTTCTGGATTTTCTGCTTTTTCCATTGCATTGAAATTAATGCTATAAATGCAATTTCACCCCACATAAAGAGTTACCTACATGAATACTCACCATGCTGACTTGCCAGCATAAAAATGGGTGCCAGTTTGCCATAAGATGTCAGTCTGTGCTTGGGAGAGGGAGGGAGAGAGTGATGGATAGAGGACAACATGTCTTTATAAGAAAAACAGAAGCATCATAAGCCAGCTTCTTTCTACTTGTCATCTTTCCTTTGTGTGACATTTAACCTGATTTTATCATCTTTTCATTACTTTATTTTTTGTTTTGTCAATTCAGGACCCAATTTATTTCAGACTTCTGTTGATAAACATGCAGAAAAAAATGTCACAAATGCACTTCCCCAGTTTATCCTTTGATATATTTTAGATAGCGTAAGCACAAAAATAAACCAGTGAAGAAATGATTAGACCACATGGAGAAACAACATGTAATTCCAAGTCATTCATTTAACCCCTTAAGGAATGGCTGCACACTCACGGTGCGGTCACTTAAGGACCTTTTTTTTTTTTAACTATCTGATTCTGATTGCCTGGAATTCCATGACGGTTCAGGACCGTCATTGGTCCTTAACTGAAAACAAGCCATGATGATCCTGAACCATCATGGGTCCTTAAGGGGTTAATAAGGACTTGAGGTCAGCAGACAACTGTGGTTTATAAGACAGTCACATATTCCTTCCTCTTTCTAAGACAAAGATTCTTAACGGGATAGTAATGTTTCAAAATAAAAGCAGCTCCAATTAATCTTAATAGTATTTGGGCCATGGAGAGTGTTATTTCAACACTGTCAGAGTTGTAGTTCAAGAGTAATTGAACGATAAAGTATCCCTCTCCCGCCCCTTTTACCTAGTGTAAGCTGCCTCCCCTCAGATGTGGAATCTGGTCTTAAGACCAGACAGCTCACAGCAAGGGACAATCTTCTTACTGTGAACACAAGGAAAACCCTGCCCCCATTGACAGGTTTTTCCTTTATGCTAATTGAAGATTGTCCCTCTCTGTAAGCCATCTGGACACCACCTTTCTGTTCTGAGGTGAGCAGTGTTACATCAGTAAAAGGGGCAGGAGGGGGATACTTTATCATTCAATTACTCTAGAACTACAACTCTGACAGTATTGAAATAACACTCTCCAAGGCCCAAATGCTATGAAGATTACAACTAAAAACAATGTGCAGGTAGCATTCTATTACCTATGATCAGTATTACCGCTTGTTTTGTGGTTACATTTTCTGTCGGGAATCCTGCTTCTCAGAGTTGAGACTTAGAAGCCAAAAGACGGTTTTAAAACCATCATCGTTTGAACATAAGCAGTGCAGAATACAGTATACAGCATAGAAATCCGACACAGAGTGCCCCCTTCGACATATTAAACCCCCGCTTTGAAAATCAACATATAGTGCTCCCATCCAACCTTCTTTCTCCATTTTATTTCAACAAATATTGCTCGCATCCGACATTGTTTATTCTCCAATTTTATTCAACATACCCTGTTGTATATGTATTGCATGATTAATCCTTTGAGTAGCAGAAAGGTACCAATGCATTTCTTTGCAATGCGTTTGCTACCCCTCTGGTACGTAAAGGGTTAATAGGCAAGTTATGTGCCTGCATACCTTGCCTGTATATGTGTAATAAATGTTATGTTGCATTTTATTTAAAAAAAAAAAAAAATAGTTCAGACCTTGAGGGGGGCATCAGGACCCCAGCTGATACCCCCTAGCATGGATCACCTACCCAGTAGGATAGATTATCCATGTGGGAGACAATGCCGGCATTTGATAAGAGATACATTCTAGGGGGGTATCAGGAGTGGTCCTGATGCCCGCCCCGCAGTCTGAACTATTTTTTTAAAATAAAATGAAACATAACATTTATTACACATATACAGACAAGGTATACAGCTGCATACCTTGCCTATTTTGCCTTTGAGTACCAGAGGGGTAGCAAACGTATTGCAAAGCAATGCGTTGCTACCTCTCTGTCACCCAAAGAGTTAATCATGCATACATATACAATAGGCCATGTCGAATAAAATTGGAGAATAAACAATATCGGAAGTGAAGTGAGCAATATTTATCAAAATAAAATGGAGAAAGAAGGTTGGATGGGAGCAGTATATGTCGATTTTCAAAGGGGGCGTTAACATGTCAAAGGGTGGCACTCTATGTCGGATTTCGATAATGTGGCGAACACATCTAGCAATAAATTTGATCTTTCTGTTGTCAAACGTACACCTATTTCCTTGGACATTTAGAATGTTTTTTAGGTGGTAGTTGGATAAAAGCAGACAGGGCCATTTTTGTTAGTACATCAAAAAGTGTTGTCTACGCTGGTTTTGTTTTACCGTAGTTCTGCAATAGAAAACTGATAAAACACATTTTTGCAAAATACACGTTGCTTGTTTTTACTGTAATACCAGTTCTGGCGCGGGAAATAGTATAGAGCCCTTGGTACCCAGACTTGTGATAGAATAGCTTTCAGTTGTCAGAATGTCACAAATGTAATCTGGGACTGCAGTAAACAATTACTGGAAGATGAGATAGTTTTAGAAGCCAGAATATACATAATGGCTGAAAGAATACAGGACATTTTTTAATATATTACAGTTCATTTAGCAATATCAAGTGTACCTATAGAGCTGTATTTCTCTGTCACATATTTAGAACACAAAATAGAATGAAAAATCTGAGAATCTCTTTCTCTGTGGAGAATTAACCTCAGTCATGAGCCATATCAGGAATTTTAATTTTCTTAAGGAGACTGACAAATTTAAACAAAATTCAAATAAACCTTTCAAATGTCTAATAGGGCATGACATCAAGGTTATTTAATATTAGCAAGAGCACAGAGAACAGTGTAGGAGGCAGATCAAAGTAGATAATAAATCAAGCATTTTTAATATAAGATAAAAAGAAAGGAGCTGTGTAAGCTTGCTGTGACACATAATAGGTAAATACACCAGAACACTGTAGGATTTGCCCTTCAGGCACATCTCAGCCACCAAAAGTCTGTTGGGTTCAGGGGGTGATGTTCCTGTTGTGAAGGACTCTCATTATAACTAAAGGGGGGGCCGTTTGTTCAAAAGAAAAGTGGAGGATTTCTGGGGCAAACCATTGCACTATAGGGAAGAACTAAACATTCCCATTGATTTAATTTTTTTTTGTGAAAGCATTTTGTCATGAAGAACACATTGAGATCATTTCTCGTTCAAAAGTATGTCCTGGGCTCATTTGATCTACCTCAGAATGGTGAAAATCCCCATTTAAATCAATTGATAGTAATCCCTGTCCCTTCTCCTCCTACTTGCTGCAGGTGACATCTCACCTAACCCAGGCCCCCCTTCCATTCTCTCTTGGACCACAGAACCCACTCACACACGCAACACTCACAATCTAATAACCGTACCCCGTCACCTAACCATGCAAGGGGAGGGGTTGAGATACTGGTCCTTAGCATACAATGTTGGAGTAAAGCTGCTGAGGTGTTATAAATTTATGTATGCAGTCAATTTAATAAAGTGTTAAAATACAGCACATACTCTCATATATATATATATACACACACAAAACTCTCTCACACACATTCATTCATACACAAACAGAGCTGATTTTCAGGCTGATTTCTTGGGCGAGGGCCCAATACCATACATTACATTGCAACTGGAGCAGTCAATTGTTGGACATCCAACTCTTGGGGAGGGACTACAAGTCTCATAATCTCCAACCTTCCAATTTCTGGTTGAGGATGATGGGAATTGTAGTCCCCAACAGCTGTAGTTTAAACAACTGGCTAACCCTCCTCCCCCTCTCTCAAATGGCACAGTGGGGTACCAGCAGATAAATCAGAGTTCCAGACACAGTGCTCTTTATTCTCAACTGCAGCCCCAATACCTATTACCTTTGTTTTATTACAGAATCAGTATTAAATGTTTCATTCCTCTTCTGTGGTAGTGAAGAGTAGCTATGAACCAGTGGTGTAACAATAGGGGTCATATCGGTCGCACCTGCGACCGGGCCCGTCACTCAAGGGGCTCGGCCGCAGCCTGCGACCCCCTCGCCCTCAGCAGTCACCTAGCTGATCTCCCACTCGGCGCGCCGCTCTAGTAATACAGAGCGCTGGGAGATGACATCATCTCCCAGCCTCTGCATTACTACAGCGGCGCGCGGGAGCTCCAGTTACAGAGATCGGTGCTGAAGGAGGCACAGATCTGTAAAGACACTCTGCTAGACCACCAGGGACTGGAGGTAGGGGCAATGTGGAGATGAAGGGGAAATGTGCAGATGAAGGGGCAATGTGAAGATGGGGGCATTGTGGAGATGAAGGGGGCATTGTGGAAGGGGCAATGTGGAGATGAAGGGGGGGCATTGTGGAAGGGGCAATGTGGAGATGAAGGGGCATTGTGGAAGGGGTATTGTGGAGATGAAGGGGGCATTGTGGAAAGGAGACGCAATGTGGAGATGAAGGGGGCATTGTGGAAGGGGCATTGTGGAGATGAAGGGGGCATTGTGGAAGGGGCAATGTGGAGATGAAGGGGGGCATTGTGGAGATGAAAGGGGCATTGTGGAAGGGGCAATGTGGAGATGAAGAGGGCATCGTGGAAGGGGCATTGTGGAGATGAAGGGGGCATTGTGGAGATGAAGGGGGCATTGTGGAAGGGGCAATGTGGAGATGAAGAGGGCATCGTGGAAGGGGCATTGTGGAGATGAAGGGGGCATTGTGGAATGGGCAAGCAATGTGGAGATGAAGGGGGCATTGTGGAGATGAACGGGGCATTGTGGAAGGGGCAATGTGGAAGGGGCAGTGTGGATGAGGGGGCCAATGTGGTCGAGGGGGGCCCATGGCAATTCTTGCACCAGGGCCCGGTGGCTTCTAGTTACGCCTCTGCTAAGAACTCTACATTTAAACACTTGTATCTGAAAGCAGAAGATGTAATAAATCTCCAGTCTTTGCAGGGAGGAATCACTGTCAATGGATCTCTGATAAGAAGTTCATCAGCTGATACTGTAGTATGTTCACCCTTTGTGCACCAGAGTGGTGTAGGGTGACCACATTTCAGTTCTGCCATTCAGGGAAACTGCAGAGAGAAGAGCGCACCACAGAGTTCTAAACACTGGAGGGAAAACTGCCCAATGGCTGCTGTGACAGAAAGCAATGCCTATTCTGGGCTACAAGAAAATATACATCATGCCCGAAGTCTTAGATTAGCATTACACTACAGCAAAATTGCACTACAGGTCCTCAGTTCTCTCTCTAGTGTTTAGAGCGCTGTCCAGAAGCCATTTTTCTGTAGCCCAGAAGAGACATCACTTTGTGACAGTAGTCTATGGGCCGCTCTTCTTGTAGTGTTTAGACATCTAAGTTCAGGAATCTTAATTCCAGGACATTGTACTGTGCCAGAAGGGGGCTGCCCGGGACAAGGACTGACATTTAAAATCTGGGACTGTCCAGGGCAATCCGGGACATCTGGTCACCCTAGAGTGGTGTGCAATGCTCTGCATACTCACCTAGCCCTCAAAGGGTTAATACTAAAGAACAACCTCATTTGTTACGTGGATAGGTAGGAGGATGAAATCATGAAAAGTGGCTAATAGTGAATTAACCATAGGGAAGGGACTGATCTAAAAGAAGGTCACCCACACTTTATTTGTCAAACCAGCAGTACATTTCCGCTCCCCATGAGGCAAGGTATGGAGTGGAAAGTATTAGGATGTCTGTGCCCTAGTCTCATTAAACCAGTGACACAGGGTGGGAGCCGAAAGCAGTGTTTTGATCTATTGCAAGGTACTGAGGTGCATGCTGTCAGACTGAATATACATGCTGTAAGTTTGACCATTTTGAATTTGCTAGATGACTGTTGAGAAAGTTTTACCATTTAAGAACCAGAGGAGTGTGCACAGAGGTGTAACTAGAAGCCACAGGGCACTGGTACAAAAATTGCCATGGCCCCCCCATTGGCCACCTCCACATTGCCCCCCTTGACAACCCAGTGTCCATCTCCTACCTCCCTGATGGTCCAGAGGCATGGCAGAAGAGGTCTGTGCCTATATGATGTGAGGTCTGTGTGTAGATGATGTAATCTCCCAGCGCTCTGCATTACTAGAGTGCTGGAGAGGGAGCTCAGCTGCTAATACAGGTCTATGCCGAAGAAGGCACAGACCTCAGCTTGTTGTGGGAGCCGGGGGAGGGGGGGGGGGGTTGCAGGGGGCAGCTGGGCGCTATTGTTACACCACTGATTGCTTTGCAAAGAATTGTGTACCAGTCTGGACCTTAAAGAGTTAAAATGGGCAAACTAACGGCTGATAAATTGAATCTGCCAGCAGGCACCTCAGTATCTCGCAAAAGTTCAAACTGCTGCTCTGTGCTCCTGGCTTTGTGTACTTGGTTGAATAGGAGCATGGAAGAGAGAGAGATCAGTTGACTGCAGTTTGACCATAAACTGTGGAGTGTACAGCATCATGCATTCTTGCTTCCCCAACAAGGAGTAGGAGATTTGCATAATTTTACGCCATTTTTTGTGGATGCTAGGGGGCTTGCATAAGGTGCTTGCTGGTATTAAAGTCTTAAAGGACCAGTAAACTTTTTTTTATTAAAACTGATACAGGATAGGTCTATTCCTGCTGAGTAAAATCTTTGGTGACCACATTTCCATTCTGCAATTCAGGGACACTGCAGAGACAAAAGGAGCAGAGTACTTGTCCTTGGTTCTAGTGCAGATATACAGGAGGGTTCATTACACATCAGTGCACAACCTGCTCTTTCTCAAGCAAACCACGGAGTTCTAAACACTAGAGGAAGAACTGCCCATTGCCTGCTGAGACAGAATGCAATGCTTGTGATGGGCTAGAAGAAAATGTTCATCATGTCCAAAGCCTTAGACTACCATTACATTACAACAAAATTCCAGTTCACTCTCAAGTGTTTAGAGCTCTATCTGGAAACCATTTTCTTGTAGCCCAGCAGAGACATCACTTTCTGTCACAATAGGCAATGAGCAGTTATCCTACTGTTTAGAACTCTGTGCACTAAAGTCTTCATTCCAGGATTTTTTTATAGTCTCAGAAGGGGGCTTCATGGGACATGGGACACACATTTAAAATCTGTGGCTGTCCTAGGCAATCCAGGAGATGACTTTGCCCTACTCCCAGCACTGTCAGTTGTTTTACTGAAATGTTATAACAGTTCAACTAATCAGGAAGTGAATTACAGTGCGATCCCTTCCTGAAAGTTCTAACTAACAGCATGACAGCAGTTTCTGTCACATTCTTTGGACACCTGTTAACAGTGACTCACAGTTTCTATCACATTCAGTGGAGAACTGTTTGTCAATGACTCACCTCTTCCAGAAAATACAATAGAATAACTAACTGGAATCTAATCACTAGAGGGCACCATTATTGTAAAAACAAACAACAAACCCCCCCTCCCCAAATATAACAAAAAAACAAAAAAAGTTTAAAATAATAAATAGTAATAAGCATATTTCAGCAATTAATATCCTTGTTATACTCAACAGGAAAGGCCTTTCAATAATAATAATAAAAAATAATAATAATAATATAAAAAAAAATATATATATAATGTATTTATATTGTTTATTAACAAAAAGTTTACTGCTAATCTAACCCCTTAAGGACCAATGACCGTCATGACTGTCCTGCAGGTTAGGACCAGTGATAGTCCTGGTGTGTCATGGAATTCAGGGATCCCTGTGCAGACCCCTGAATCCAATGAAGAAAAAAATGCCCCATGGTCCTTAACTGCCGGCCGCTCGTCACACGGCCGGTCCTTAAGGGGTTAGAGTCAACAGTAGAATGTGTCTGCTGGTATTCACTACAGCTATGGAAGGCAAAGTGAGGCCCTCCAGCTGCTGCCACAGTACAATTTCCTCCATTATAAGCCAGCCATTGGCTGGTGGGGAATGTTGGGAGTATTAGCTTGACAGCAGTTGGAGGGCCTCACATTTCCCAGCCCTGAATTATAGGAATCATAAGCACTAGCGCACACTGTTGCATGCAGCCGCTGGCATTAGAGGTAAGAGTCTTCCCAGGTGTATTTGTACTTTCACTCTAAAATATTTTACACTACCTTAATGGATGTGACATCAGCCACAGTGAACTAGGTGCTGTGGATCAAGGTATACAAATAAACTTTCATATCTATTCATATGCAAAATCAAAATGTCATTATAACCCTTTGAGTGCAAAATTTGCAATGCATTGGATACCCCGCTGGCACTCATAAGGTTAAACTAAATGCTATTCAAATAGGTCTGGCTCTCAATATCAGTACTTGCCACCCAGTGTCTGTTTATGTCTACAGGAAAAATAAAAGATCAGAGGAGGTTTGTGTAGTAAAATGCTAAGCTTCACATGAAAGAAAAGGAAAGGTGAGTTGACTGAAGATGAAAGAGAGATTAGAGTAACATAGTTGACGAGGCTGAAAAAAGACATGCATCCATCAAGTCTAGCCCATGGAAAGCAAAAACGATATACTTGTCACATAAAGAAACAGAAGCTACATTTGTACGTTTGTCTTAACCCTCTGAGTACCAGAGGGAGAGGGGTGCACCACATTACCCCTCTAGCATTCAAAGAGTTAACCTTTGAGTGCCAGAGGGGTACACAACGCATTGCTTCACAATGCATTGCGTACCCCTCTGGCACTCAAAGGGTTAAAAATATGTAACTATTCTGAATAAAATATACTCCCGCCCGCCATCTTGGCTCTGCCCATGACCTTCTGCTCTCCACAGCTCTTATCACATCCTCCCACTCCCGCCTACAGGACTTCTCCCGTGCTGCACCTGAGCTGTGGAATTCCCTCCCCCGCCCCATCAGACTCTCCCCCAGCCTTCAAATCTTCAGACGCTCCCTGAAGACTCACCTCTTCAGGGAGGCCTATCAACTGCCTCCATAAACATCATCACCAAGATTCACCCCTTGCACGGACTACTGCACTCAACAGCACTTCTCACTCCTACTCACTGACTGGCAGTTCATGTGGCAGGAGGCACTTAAATGCAATAACACTTACTCCTTCTGTGTCAAACCTACCTTCCTCTAGACTGTAAGCTCTCATGAGCAGGGCCCTCTGATCCCTCTGTTCTCCACATCTGATTGTACTATTTAATACCTCTGTATGTCTATTCCCAATTGTACAGTGCTGCGGAATTAGTTGGCGCTATATAAATAAAGAATAATAATAATAAAAGCATATCACTCACTATAGAGGGAAACACTTACTGGTTAACTAAGCAACAATACATTTTAACACATTAATGACTCGAGAGGTGTGCAAAACATTGTGAAGCAATGCGTTGCACAGGCCACACCCACTGCACTGGTCCTTAAAGGGTTACTATCTCCATGAGAATCTTTCTTTCAATTAAATTGACAATCTCAGTAGTATTTATTTTGGATCTGAGAGGGATTTTATTCTGTGTTAACTTTATGCTTTTCTTTTTTTTTTTCTTCCTTTCTTATAAAATCAAATTAAATCACAATGTTGTTCTTAAAGGGGCACTAACTAGTTACACCTTGTCCTTTAAAGGGATAGTAACACTTAAATTTTACTAAGCTCCATTTTGTAGCCCTTAAAAAGGAATGAAATGCTCCCAGTGTCATCTCTCAAATCCTTATGGTTTGAGAGATAATTGCTTTCAAAGTTCCCCCCTCCATGATGTCAGCGTTCTAGCTGTGTGCAGGGGAATCTGCTCTGTGACCAGCCGGCGGAGGCTCTGCAGCAGAAATCCTTCACTGAAAAAGCCTTCTACATGGTTTGCAAGACTTTTTCAGTGAAAGATTTCTTTTGCAGTAACACTATCTCGGCTCTGCTGAAGAGCCTACGCCAGTCCCTGGGTTTGAGAGATGGCACTGGGGGCATTTCATTTCTATTTTTAAGGGCTACAAAATGGAGCTTAGTAAAATTTAAGTGTTACTATCCCTTTAACCAGTACATTGCTTCCAATTCTTACAAGAGAAATGCAGTTGTGCTGGCTGGGAGGTAGAGCATTCCACAGATAAGGAGCAATAGTTTATTTGCCTGGGACCACTGAGAAAAAGAGGATGGAGGTAAGCTCAAGGGGTCTTAGGTAGGCTGACCATACCTCACCTTTAAAAAGGGACACATAGGAAATATGCATATTTCAGGAGTGCACCAAAATCAAAGCAACCCTGAAGTATGCATTTTTCATGTGTGTCCATTTTTAAAGGTGAGGTATGGTCAGCCTAGTCCAGCACCCTCTCCCAAGAGTGGGAAGGATTTGCCAAGTTCCTCTATCAAACCTCCAACTAAGGGGGTTCTAAATCTACCGTAGAGTCAAGTAGATACCAGAGAAACAGTATGAACTTGTGTTACTGAGCCTTGTTCATCAAACTAAAGAGGTACAATTATCCAGTAAACCAATTGCACCATAACATTCCTATTATATTGGGCATTTAACCTCTTGGATGCTACAGAGGTCTCTAATGCATTGTAAAAATGCTTTGAAGACCTCTCTAGCATTCTAAGGGTAAAAAGCCTCATTCAACTCAGAGGGAATGTGTGTCAATGCAAACCTATGGTGCAGTTGGTTTGTTCCAGCATTGCACCTCTGTAGCTTGATGAATAGGCCACTGTTGGAGTTCTGTGAGTCATTTGAAGATCCCTGGCACCCAAGTATTTTTCTCTTTGCACACACACACATTCACATGTCTATATGGATCTAATACCATGGAGCAGTAAGTCAGTGGAGGGGCATGTAATGGCTCAGTGCTGTTTACTAGTGCAGGGATAGTCAGTTGTTGGATCTCCAGCTGGTTAGGTGTTTTGTCTCCAACTGCTGGAGGTCTGACTACCCCTGTAATAGTACTCCTGGATTTTTACCTTTTTACCTGTGTAAGTAATGGATTAATTAATAAGCAATATATGGAATAGCTTATTTTGGTCGTTAGGTAATAGCACTGAAAGCTCAAAACATGAAGATCCTGAATGCTGTGTTTGCATTTTTTATACTTTATTAATAATTGTGTATATGAGTTGCCTGCTTTTATTATGTTCTGATAAATGGACGAGGATTTCCTTGTGTGCTTGTCTTGAATATGTAGGACACTTGTATATTTCCACCATCCATGCTCCCTAGTGACTTTCTCAGTGGCAGTGATGTGTTATCATCTGGTGTATCAGTAAGTGGAAGGAAGCCCTTGTTTAGATTATTACTGGCTACTTTCACATACCTCCCAACATTTCAAATTGCCAAAGAGGGACACTTGTGTTTCGGTGGTGTTGCTGGGAGCGTGGCTGGTGGGTGGGGCATTACCGTGAATTTTTAGGCTATTTCATGACCTATTGACACCTTCTTGTGTAACCTAATAAATGACTTATAACAAGACCAAAGTATTTTATTTACACAGACTAATGTATAAACACATATACTGACATTTATACAAACATTAATGTGAGTTGTATTGCTGTAGAGCAATATGATGCACTTATATACACCCCGCACAGTCTGATCTCCTAAAAAGAGGGACATCAGGGTGGGAAAGAGGGACAGAGGGATTTGGCTCTAAAAGAGGTACTGTCCCTCCTAAAGAGGGACACTTGGGAGGTATGCTTTTAGTTGGGAATCATTTAGTAAGGCTATTTTAGCATGACAGTAAGGGCTGAAGATTAGAACAAAATGGCAACTATCACGAGGCTCTGTTACCCTGGGAGAGATCTACTGATGAAACCGAGGCTGCATTGTGAATCCAAGCGGATGAACAGGGGAGCAAAACTCGGCTCTCTCATGGGTCCCACTAGAAGAGACTGAATTACAATCTTGAAGTGTAGCAGCTCAGTCTCCGTTACCTGTGTGACACAGTTCCAATAGACACTCCGTGTTTCTGACTTCCCAAATGTGAACAGGAACTGTTTGGAGCAACAAAATGAAGCCCAAGACTTTTTTTTCTAAAACTGCTCCAATAAGAGATGCTTTAGTAAAACATAATAATTGCCCTTAACCCTTTGAGTTCCAGAGAGGTATCCAGTGCATTGCAATACAATCTATCTATCTATCTATCTATCTATCTATCCTTCTATCTATCTATCTCTTTCTGGTTGTCTGTTCATGGCAGCGGGGGAGGAGCGCACCCGCACCTGGCAAATAGGGTTGCCACCTTTTCTTCAAAAAAATACCGGCCATGGCATTCCCTCCATAGACTTAACATTGGACAGAAGACCGGCTGGGTGGCAACCCTACTGGCAAATCACCACAAGACGCTGAGTCTGACAGGAGTGAGCTAAATACCCCTGGCCACCCCTGTGAAATGCGCTGCAGCAGGACTCACCACCATCAATTTCCAGTGGTTCCTTGATGTGCACAGAGCTCCAAATCCCACTGGTAACACCATGTAGCATTCACTAGTCTAGAATATTTTCATTTGTGTAATTACTTATACAACTAACTGCCTCATAAAATTGCAGTAAAAAGCACGTTTGATTCCTGCATAAATGACAAAAAGAGAAAATCTAATGCCCAAAATCCACTCAATCTTACAAAACAAATAAAAAACTGAGAGAAACTTATGTTTGAATAACACAGTACTGACAATGCCTAACACAAAGGTGGTACTCAGTGGATGTCTGAATGATAACATAATAATTTCTAATAATAACTATAGTTATAGTAATACTTCGTTTTAACTTTATTTTATTTTGTAGGCATTAAAAAAACATGAAGAACGATATAAATCTTATCTCTCTAACCTTTATGGTTTAAGAGATATTCACAAGCAAAGTTTCCCCCTCCCTCCCCTTTTACCTAGTGTAAGGAATCTCTTCTCAGATGTGAGTCTGGTTGTAAGACCAGACAGATAACAGAAGGGGACAATCTTCTTTATATGAAAACAACGAAAGCCCTACCCCCCTTGACAAGCTTTTCAGGTTTTTCCCTTATCTTAACTGAAGATTGTCCCTCTGTGCAGTCTACCTGGGCACCTCCCTTCTGCTCTGACTGAGCAGTGTTACATCAGTAAAAGGGGTGGGAGGGGGACACTTTGTCATTGAATTACTCCTGAACTACAACTCTGACAGAACTGAAATAACACTCTCCAAAGTCCAAATACTATGATGATTAATTAGAGCTGTTTTTATTATGAAACATTACTATTCCTTTAACATTAAACATATTATTGCTTTTAATTTTCCTCCTTTCTTTTTTAATGTAATTTCTTTTAATCTCTAATGCATTTAAATTGAAAAAAAGTGGAAGAATTATGGAATAAACCAAATGCGCCATAGGGGTACAAATAAATGTCCACTGATTCAAATAGAGACTATAGCATTCAAGAATTTTAAACCCACATTTAAATGAATGGAAATTTAAAGGGATAGTAATGTCAGAATAAAAGTATTAACTATATGGTAGATACAATTATAAGAGAGTACTTGCACTTATTCGTATCTCTCAAACCGTTATAGTTTGAGAGATATAAATAAAGTTCTCCGCTCCCTCCCCTTTCTGCTTGATGAGCTGTAAAGCGATCAGAAGCAGATTCTGGTTCCTGGGTCAGACGGAGGCTCTTCAGCATCACCGAAATATAAATACTTCATCGGAACGGTCTACACAGTGTGTCTGGTTTGCAAATGAGAGGAAGTTCAAAAGAAATGTATTTCATTTCACTTGGCTAAACTGTATTTTAGGCATCTACAAACAGATCTAGGCCTAGGACCTACTCAATAGTGCATTCACCTCATTTGCCATTTATGATCTACAGATAGGGTAAATATGTCACTTTATTCAGTTATCGATTTTCAAGCGGGAGGTCCACATTAATTGATATTTCAGCTGTCTGAATTTGCAGAATATTATTGATTCTGACTCATAACTCGTTCTCATGCTTTAAAGATTCATTAACTCCTTCTGACCCAGAGGAATCTACAACGCCTTCTATTGACCTTTCTTTGACAATATAAAATACTTTCTGCTGAGAGTTTTGCTAGAATAAAATGATATTTAATAACAACAGGATCAATATGTACTTTGCATGTGTACATTATGCATTCAAACCATGAAACTTTGTTAACCAAACACATAGGAAGAAATGCAAAATTTGATGCAGTCTTTAAAGTACAAAATAATCCTGGTCCTTAACCCTTAGGGGGAAGATATGAGTCTGCCAGCACAGCTCCTTTGAAGTTAGCCTCCAACACATGATTTTGCTACTTTGGTGATGCACTAGAGTGGATGATTTTTTTAATGCATATTGGTGCACACACTCTGCAGTCATTAAAACGTTAAAGTGAGCAAGCTGTAAATATTCTGCTATAGCATGAAAAGGAATATGGAGTGAAGTTAAATAATTGTATTATTTATATGCATTTATTGGTAATATATATATATTGTGTCATGGGGAGATAGTTTTATTTATCAAGTCAATATATACTTTTATATTTAGCTTATTTTATAGTATTTATATTTTATAATCCTATTTTTGTAAATGTATTCTTAAGGACCTAGTACATTTGAAATTAATTTTTGTATATTTCTTTCAACAGAGTCAAACAAATGGTTCTTAACCCTTTGAGTACCAGGGGGGTATCCAGTGCATTGCTTTGCAATGCATTGGATACCTCACTGGCTTTAAAAGGGTAAACATTTTTCTGGGGTGGAACCTAGTTTCACGGTGCTCAAACCTGCCTTGAATCTCTATCCCAGTAGTGCATGTCTTCAGGCTGTCCACAGTTACACACAAGAGAATGTCATTAACTCAGGCAGCTCCTTCAGAATGAGTGAACCACTGATTGACTTGCCCATGATCGTATGAGGAGATCCTGAAAAACTACACCGCTAGGGGGGTGCATGAGGACAGGTTTGAGGTTCCTTATTTTCACAACAAACCTCCATGGAACCATAACGATAAAACACTTTAGATCCTTGTATTCTAGAAAGGTCTATAATGCATTAGACTTGTGCGATTCAGTTTGGCTGATTCCGGAATTCGGACAAATAAGTCATATTCGGCATCATTCGGACCTTCCGAAAACCAAAGTCTGCCCACAAAAAAATTATAATTCGAAACAGATTAAGTCAGAAATTTCTGTGTAAATTTCGGAAATTCAGACGGTGCTTTCCTGTCTGAAACTATTACAATGTTGCTACATGCTACTAAAAATAGACAGCAGAGCTCTTTCCCGCCTGAGACTATTACAATGTTGCTACATGCTGCTAAAAATAGACAGCACAGCTCTTTCCCGCCTGAGACTATTGCAATGTTGCTACATGCTGTTAAAAATAGATCTGGTAAAACAGGTGCTTTACAGTTCATGCAAAGTGCAGATATTAACCACATAAGGATACAAGCAATTTCCTATCTTTCTCATTTATTGCACAAGCACATATTATATACCATTATATGCCATTTTTTTAATTTGATGTGACATATATGTATATATAAGTGTGTAGGGGTTTATAAAATACACCTTCCTGTCTCATTAGAGATTTAATATTATTATTAATGTAGTTTAATGTATTTTTTATTTGTATTTGTTTAATTTTTATTTTTTATTGAATATTTTAATTTTTTTTTTTTTTTTTTAATTCGGCCGAATAATTTGGACTATTGCCTAATTTCATCCGAGCTGAACAGGTCCGGTCCGAAATTCGGATCCTCTGAATGGGAAAAAAAATTTGTCTGAAATCGAATTTTACTGAAAATTTTTGCCATGTACAAGTCTATAATGCATTCAATGGGTTAGTTTGGTATCCATATAAAATATATTTGAATGCTGATTGGTAGTCACAGATCTATACTTACACCGTATACCACAGCAGCCTTGTTTCACTGTCTGTCATTAATGAAATCTGTTCCCCTTGAATGACTTTCAAGAACCTTGAGGTTCCACAGAACAAGGTTTGAGAACTAATGTACTAAACTATATTATTTTGAGTTACAAGGTTTGAGAACTCATGTACTAAACTATATTATTTTGAGTTACATCAGCGATAAGGTTATTTATTCCAATTCCAAATATTTTTGGCAGGCAATGGGGTTTGACTACCGTGGCAGTAATGTGACCACATATCCCTTTATATTAGGAACACGTATAGCTCATACTGCATGGTTGCCCTGATTCCTTTGCAGTCATGCAGAATGAGGTTTTTTATGTGTCCCTGATTTTTTTTTTTTTTTTTAAACCATATTTTTTATTTTATTTAATCAACATATTAACTTTAACAATAAATAAGATACATTCAATGTTAGACATATACAATCATACAAAATAAAATTAACGCTTGTTTAAATACTTGATCTTAGTACCAAATGAACTATTAAACCACTGGGACCAAACCTTTTGGAATTTGTCAAAAATATAATTTCCAAAGAGCAAAGACTATTGCATATATTTTTAATTCTGTCAAGTATTTTTTTTTTCCTGTCAAGTATTTTTTTTTTTCCTGTAGACCACTCTGGTCCATTGAGGTGCAATATCCGTTATTGTGCCTAAGCAAACGATTACAGCAAGCTTATTCTCAAACCAAACCTATTTAGACCCTGAATTTTCCTTCCTAGCAAGGCTTTCCACATATTTAAGCATCTTGGCTTATTGAACAGTTTGATGCCCTGTTCCAGATTTCCTGAACCACTGGGCAAATACATCACTTTTGGGAAAAGAAAACCAATACCCTCACAATTTCTAAAGCACAAATCTGGTGCATCCTCATACATCTTACATATTGTACCTGGCACAAGATGTGCTTGGGGCAGCATTCTATAGGTCTGTTTGCAAAGACTACCATTCAAACTACACTTAGAGATTCTAATAAATATGCTGGGCCATTCCTCTACATCTATCTCTTCCACAGCCATTGCTTCCCATACTTTGTGACACGTTAATATCGACCTGTCCTTTACAAGCATCTTTTATATAATTTTAGTCTAATATAATTTCTCAAAATCAGTGAGGGGGGGAACCTAAAATATTGTCCCAGATAAACTAAGATTACATTTTTTAACCCCTTAACGACCGGCCGATCGGCGCAGTGAGTTAAAGACCACAAAGCATTTTTTTTTTGTTCTTCCGGTTCCTGACTTCCCAAATGGCGTGCAGCCGCGGGTGGGGGCCCGGAACTCCATGACGGTCATAGTACATCATGGGTCGTTCAGTCAGATCGACCCATGATGTACTATGACCGTCAAGGGTCGTTAAGGGGTTAAAGACTCATAAATATACTTATTTTCATAACATCATTAAACATTGCCCAGCTTAAAATATTTCCCCTAAAAATCTTATCCTGTACACTAAAAATACCTTACACTAAAAAACCATGGATTCCTCTAAGCAACTAACCAAGAATCAGAAAATAAAGATAACTGACTCTTACAAAACCTGTAATTTGGACAGGGGTGCCCAAACTTTTGAATACAACTGTATAGTCATTGGCAAGAAAACACCAGATCGATTTCTAATTACCAAATGTCACAATCGTTTTTGTTATGTATGTCACAATATGTTCTCTTTAGAACAGTGGTAGGCAACAAGTGGAGCTGGGGCCACTTGTATCTCTCTAAGGCTTCCCTTGTGACCTCAAGTCTGTTTGCTGGTAGAGTGGAAAGAAAAGATAATGTCCCTACACACACACAGCAAAACACCTCCTTAATTTTTCTTCAGCTAGTCACCACTCAGGAATATCACTGTTTAGATCTCTAGGCCATTAGAATGGAGAAAACCCATTTGCATATTAAGCTGAATCAACCTTCAAGGGCAGCCCAGTCCAAAAAATGCAGGATAATCCCCCCCACCACCGCACTAGAAGGTTCACATTTAAAATAGCGCATTTTTAGGAGCTTGTGGCTTGGAGCCGCATTTAGTAGGTCGCCATGTTGAAAAGGGCGACATGAGAATCTCACCCTGCATATCAGCAAGAGATTTTCATGTTGCTTCTTTTAACAGTGTGATTGCCCGTGGGTTATAATCGAGCATGGTATCCACTGCCTTGCCTGTAATAATAAACTGCTTTAGCTTTGCAACATTTTTTAAATTTGGTTCTCCACAGAGCTATTTACTAATGATAGATGTGTGCCTGCCTCTGTGTGTGTCATTAATTAAAAGTAAAGCTGCCCGATAACCAAGTTTAAAAAAATGTTGCAAAGCTAAAACAGTTTATTATTACAGGCAAGGCAGTGGACACCATGCTCGATATACTTTTTTTTTTCTTCAAACCAACCCCGCAGTCGATTGCTCTGTTAAAAGAAGTGACATGAAAATCCCACGCTGATATGCAGGGCAAAATTCTCTTGTCACCCTTTTCAACAAGAGACCTACTTAAGCCCTTAACGACCCATGACGTGCCAGGACCTTCATGGGTAAACTTCCCTTAAGGACCCATGACGGTCCTGGCACATCATGGGTTAAATGATAGCGGTACAACTCTGTGCACGCTACTATCATTCATTGCAGGCTGAGACTGAGCACTCCATTACCAGAGCGTTCAGTCTCAGCCTTGTCACTTGTGCCGGGTCATGCAAAAAAACAGTATATAATTGATGTGGATGGAATAAAAGCCTCAGAAGGAAAACACTGTTGAACAAAGGCATACTCAAAAAGGTCAGAATTGCTCTGGTCCTTAAAGGGATAGTAATGTTTCATAATAAAAACAGCTCTAATTAATCATCATAGTATTTGGACTTTGTTATTTCAATTCTGTCAGAGTTGTAGTTCAAGAGTGATTCAATGACAAAGTATCCCCCTCCCGCACCTATTACTGATGTAACATTGTTCAGTCAAAGCAGAATGGAGGTGCCCAGGTAGACTGCAGAGAGGGACAATCTTCAATTAAGATAAGTGAAAAGCCTGAAAAACTTGTCAAAAGGGGCAGGGCTTTCTTTGTTCTCATAGGAAGAAGATTGTCCCCTTCTGTTATCTGTCTGGTCTATGGACTGCATTCCACATCTGAGAAAAGATGGCTTACACTAGGTAAAAGGGGTGGGAGGGGAAACTTTGCTTGTGAATATCTCCCAAACCATAAAGGTTTAAGAGATAAGACATATCATTCTTCATGTTTTTTTAATACCTACAAAATAAAATAAAGATAAAACAAAGTATTACTATTAGTGTTGAGCGAGCATGCTCGGCCGATGCTCGGATCGGCTCGAGCATCGCTCTGCTCGGCACATGGCGGTACTCGTCGAGTACCGCCATGTGCTCGCCCGCCATGTTCGGGTGGCGGGGATCTGTGCCGAAGGAGGCACAGATCTGAAGACGCTCCGCTGGACCACCAGGGACTGGAGGTACGGGGGCATTGCGGAGATGAAGGGGGCATTGCGGAGATGAAGGGGGACAGTGTGGAGATGAAGGGGGACATTGTGGAAGGGGGACATTGCGGAGATGAAGGGGGCATTGCGGAGATGAAGGGGACAGTGTGGAGATGAAGGGGGACATTGTGGAAGGGGGACATTGCGGAGATGAAGGGGGCATTGCGGAGATGAAGGGGGACAGTGTGGAGATGAAGGGGGACATTGTGGAAGGGGGACATTGCGGAGATGAAGGGGGCATTGCGGAGATGAAGGGGGCATTGCGGAGATGAAGGGGGACAGTGTGGAGATGAAGGGGGACATTGTGGAAGGGGGACATTGCGGAGATGAAGGGGGCATTGCGGAGATGAAGGGGGACATTGCGGAGATGAAGGGGGACATTGTGGAGATGAAGGGGGCATTGACCAGGCACCCTCCCCTCATCAGAGCAGGGGGTGCCTGGTGTAATGCTCGTGTCGCCCCATTGAAGTCAATGGGGCTCGGGTGCTCGGCCGAGCACTCGAGCCTCCGGCGGTGCTCGGTCAGAGCACCCGAGCATCGGGGTGCTCGCTCAACACTAATTACTATCCCTTTAAGTGAAATCCACCTCAGATTTTCCTGGTCCTTAAGGGGTTAATGCGGCTCCAAGCCGCGTGCTCTTAAAAATACTCTTAAAAGGATGCCCACTAGAACAACAACAAATCTCAGATGGATGTCTTGGTCTTCTTGAGCTTCGTCAGTATAGTGTAGCTGGTCTCTCAAGCCACTGCTTAAATTCTCATAGAGAGTTGAATTATCCTGTATTTTTGGGCTAAAGTGCCTTTTGGATGGAATTGTTTCAATATGCAAATGAATATTTCTTCTTTGTAATGGCACTAGAAAGCTAAACTGTGGTTATCACACAAAACATACAAGATATAGGGTTTATAGGAACCAAGAGGATACAGTATAGAATGCAGTGTTCGATATTCTAATATTCTACAGCTAGCCCTGCATAGTGTTATTATTCTCCAAGGTATTTTGTATGCAGAGCTGGTAAGGACATTTATTGACAGAGTATATTAGACTCTGAACTCACAGGAATTTCATTGATTAACTCCAGACTAGAGCACTGCTTTTTTGCCAGAGCTATCTGACACATATTTTCCACTGTAGTTATTTTCCCAAAAATGAGACATCTTTCTATTAACATGTAAGTGAATAAAGTTCAAGGTTCTATGGGCCATATGCACAACTTAAATGTGAAGCAAACAAGCTGTACCATAAGAAAAAAAAATCCCCATTGATTTAAATAAGAATTTTAGCCAGGCAGATCAGGGGTGTTTTTGCACTTAACCCTTTGAGTGCCAGAGAGGAACGCAACATGTTACTCTGCAATGTGTCGCATACCCCTCTGCATTCAAGTTGTAAAGGACCAGAGCAATTCTGACATTTTTGAGTTTATCTTTTTTCAACCATATTTTCCCTGTAATTCCTTTAGTACACCCACAAAATTATCCCTTTGAGTGCCAGAGGGATACGCAACGCTTTGCATTGCATACCTCTCTGACACTCAAAGGGTTATATACTGTTTTTCCGAGCACAAGTTGGGTTTTCTTTTGATACCACAATTATATGAATAACTCACTATTTTATTTGTCAATAATAAAGAAAACACACAACTTTTTATCAGGTCTCCTGTGATAATTTGCGCTCAATTGGTTAATTTTTTTATGGAGACTGTATGAAAGGCATGAACGGTCATTACTACCTGCCAAATGTTCAGTTTAAGGGTGTATTGTCCCTCTGGGGTGAAAATCCTCAAGTCCCTCTTTCCCACCCTGGTGTCCCACTTTTTTAGAGATTAGACTTTGTGGTTTATGTATATAAGTGTATGACATTGCTCAACAACAATATAACTCACAGTAATCTTTGTTTAAACGTCTGTATATGTGTTTATAAATTAGGTTGTGTAAATAAAATACTTTGGGATTGCTCTAAATAATTTATTTTTTTGAACAAAGAGGTGGCAGTAGGTCATAAAGTGACCTACACTTAATCCTGCCCCCAGCAACAGCAGTTTTATTAAAATTCAATTTTATTTTATTTTAAATAGATTATCTGCCTCTCTTCCTTCCTATCACAATGAAGAAGAGAGAGGCAAAGAACAGTGATAAAGGCAATGTACAGAATACATTGCTTTTGTTATTGACTCAGCAGGTACAAAACGGGGAAAGCCTGAAACTGACTGCTCCGATCCTGGAGCATTGAGTTTCAGTCTCCTATGCATAATCACAGCACGCAATCATTTTACATATGACTTGTGTGCCAGGACCATCACCAGCCCACAGATACCAGTGATGGTCCTGAGACGTCACCTGTCATTAAGGGATTAACATATATATGATTTTTTTCAGGTAGTTTCTCCTACAGAGCTCCGAAAGCCTGGAATGACCTGAATAAAGTCAGATCTTCTCCCAGTTTAAAATCCATTAAAATAACAACTTCTTTGTATTATAAACAACATGAATCTGTACATAAAAAATTTTTTTTTGTTTCTATCTGTGTGTAAATATGTAACTTTGTACTGTAAATGCTCTCCACGACATACTTCAAAAGGAGACGAATATAAATGTATTCTTCCTGATAAAGCACTTTCTAAATAAAATACAAAATAATGTATATATACAATAAAAATATATAAAATAAAAAACTATATATATATATTTACACACACACATATATTTAACCTACATATTTAACAGATCAAGTCACAACAGGTTTATGTGTCACAGCACCAAGCTTACTGAGTCACATGTTTCCAGAGCTATTCACTGGGTTTCATATTGTATTTCTTGGCCATGGGTGTCACAGAAATTTTAACTTACAAGCAGCGTGTCAGAACAGTATCATGATTTTAAGGGAAACTACCACCTCCTAGTAATGACAACTACCTATCTTGGGAGAGAACATCCTAATGTCCCCTATGAGTTTTGCTTTTATATTCGTGTGCAAGAGATAATCTTTTCAAACTGTCCTGGATGTCATGTCTGTGGAGGCAGACATGACAGTTGCTGGCAGCTTTTCAGAATGAAGCCCTCAGAGCCACTGTGGCCTCAGCTGTGATGGCCACACCCACATTCTGATTTGTGGGTGTGATGAGATCAAACCCAATGCCTCTGCACCCACTCCTGGTGTACTGTCATTCCTCTGTCCTAGTGGCCCACTTCTTAAAAATAGATATACTTAGTAACTTAATATGATACAATTTGCCCCAAGTACAATATGCTAAACATTTAATCAGACACCTTCTTGAAAAAAAAATGAAAATGTTTTTATTATGCTGTTATATCTGATTCAGCATAGAGTAGAATAGTATAATATTGTAGAATAAGTGAGTTGCTTCTATCTGTAATATAATATAATTTTCATTCCCTTTTGCTTGCTATCAGACAAAGTGACATAGGAACTTACTCATCAAGCGAACAAGGTACATTCTGAAGCAAACCATGCATTATGGGAGGGGGGATTAGAATCCCAATTGATTTAAATTGGGCTTTTAACTCCTTGAATGCTGTAGATGTCTTCATGGCATTGCTTTACAATGTCTTGGAGATCTCGCTAGCATTTGGGGGTTAAACCCCCATTTTAAATCAAAGGAAATGTTCTGAATTTCCTTTTCAACTCTATGGTGAATGAAGTTGGTTTGCTCCATAATTGCACTTCATTAACTTGGTGAATAAGGCTTGTATAGGTCCATTGACTGTCAGGGTCAAGGTATCACAATAGCAAAGTTTCTAAATTTCCCTGAGTAAACCAAACATTTAATTGCTCACAGCACTGCAGTAATACATAAAACTAGAATTGAACTTTGTAGCAGAGTTAAAGTGCTAAATATAAGGAAATGAAATCATATAGTTGTATGTTAAGGTACAGGGTTTAATTTATCACTCTGGCTCTCCTTGGTAATTCACTGTACACACATGGCCCAATCCCCCACACTGCACTAGAGCTTATAAACTCTTTACAGCATACTGTGGCACTCACTACATTGTCATTAAAACTTTAATGTGAGCAAAGCCTATACACCTACCCTACAGCATGAGCAGGAAAATTGACTAAAGTTACCCCACTTTCTCCTGCCCCTTGTTAATACATAGGAGGTCATTCACTAAGGCATAATAAATAGGCGATAAAGTGGAGAAGACTTCTCCAGTGATATCACTTCTCCAATTCCCATGTTATTCTATAGAGCCAATTCACTAACATTTAAGTATTGTAGAGAGAAGTGATATCACTGGAGAAGTCATCTAAGCTTTATCACCTGTTTATCATGCCTTAGTGAATAACCCAATGGGGTTAAACAAGGAACATGAGAAACAGCCGCAAGTGTCCATACACTTCCCCACTGCCCTCCCCTTGGCGTAAGCAGCCTTCAGCGGTCCATTTTTGCAATAAGTATGTTAGTAAATTGGCATTTGGCAGGTGTTAAATTAATAAATTGATTCAGACACCGATATTAGTGCAGAATCATATTAGAACATATACCCTAATGTATTAACCAGACTTTGTGATATTATATTAGTAACACACATGACTTTAACAAAGTGGATGCTAAAGGGATGTCCCACTCACTGATACACAATAGGGGAATGCACTAATAGGATTCTGCGCTATCCATCTGTGACTTGTTTATTGCCATCTATTAAACACAGCACAATAGAAATGGTATAACTTCACTCCATTCCCCTGTTCATGAGAATGGAGATACAGTTGGGACTCACAGGCATTCATTTAAAATCTTTTCAACTGAGGAGTGTGTACACTGGAATTCACTGAAGTGATTGAGCACTCTAGTACAGAGATGGACAGAGGATGATGTTAATTGTAGTCCTGAACAGTTGTAGGGCCTCAGGTTGCCCACCACTGCTTAACCCTTTGAATGCCAGAGGAGTACACAATGCATTGCAAAACAGTACGTTGAGCACCCCTCTGGCACTCATGCATATTTAGAAGTGCAGTTGCAGGAGTTGGCAAATTCATACATTCCTCACAATAGACTGGAGATTTATCAAGCATCCAAGTGGTCAGTTCTGTTCATTTTGCTTTAAAATTAAAATCCAATTAAATAAAAACAAAAAAAAAACATGCTACTAGATTACTAGCCTGCTCTATAAATTTTTTTCTGTTAACATAAAATATGTTATGAATACAGGGCCACATTGATTCATGCAGTGGTTGATGCACTCTTATTTAGCACCTCAAAATAAATAATGTTTAGCTTTTACCAGCATTGAAGCGGAACTAACACCGCTAACAAACGTTGTCTATCTGGCAACTAGCTGCTTAGTAGCGCTAGTCACCAGAATTATTACCTCTTCATGAAGAAATTTGAAGTGATCCTCGGCTGACAGGCAGGACGGAGCGCGGACATCTTGCCCTAGTGACGTCCGCGCGCCTGCGCTGTCAGTCCCAGAAGGCTGTAGGAGGCGTTGCTAGGAGCCATTCGGCTCCGGAAGGGACTGACAGAGCAGGCACGTGGACATCACTAGGGCAAGATGTCTGCTCTCCGTCCTGCCTGTCAGCCGAGGGTCACTTCAAATTTCTTCATGAAGAGTTAATAATTCTGGCTACTAGCGCTACTAAGCAGCTAGTCGCCAAATAGGGAATTAATACAGAAGACATTTGTTAGCGGTGTTAGTTCCACTTTAAAAGGGTTGAAATTGAGCATTGCTAGCAATTAGCCATGCTTAGTAGATTACTCCAATTTATTAAACAATAACATAGTAATCAGCAAAGAAAAGTTACATTTTTATGTATGCATTTGCCTATGACTGAAAAAAACATCACTGCTTTGGGAGCTATGGGGAGAGATGTATAAAAAGCCTTCTTAGTGTACATTTAAGAACTGTTGCTAAAGTTCATAACTTTGTGTCGAATTCATAAAGACGTAAAGTCAAGTTTATAAACATGACTATCTGAGAATATTCTGAGAAAATTCGCAACTGAGAATATACTTTCTCACACATTTCGATCACTATATACTTTTCAAAAAGATTGAGTGGCTAATATATCATCTGCTTTGCAAAAGGATTAGCAATTTTGCCTAATTCAACAAAACAGCGCTAACCGGCTAACCGTGCCATTGATTTAGGAGAATGTGCTATTCAACATCAAGGCATGTTACATCAGAACATGTGCAATCACTAACACTTCCTAAATTTATAACTTTATTCAAGTTAAAGTGGTGCAATTCTGCAGATTCCCATGAATGTAATGTAGCTTTTAATCCCTAAAATGCTATTGAATTCATCAACTCAAAACAATGTGTTGGGAGATCTCTAGCATTCAAGGGCTTAACCCTTTGAGTGTCAGAGGGATACGCAACGCATTGCTTCGCAATGCGTTGCGTACCCCTCTGGCACTCAAAGGCTTAGAAGCCCATTTAAATCAACTGGAATTTCCACCTCCACTGGTGTAGTGTACATGTTCTAAAATTGCACCTCTTTTGACTTAATCAATAAGGACTCTGTCCTCATGAGAGTATCCCATTCGTTCTTAGAATAGGTTTGTTTTATGAAAGCTTGCTGATATCATTTTGCAGATAAGAATAATATGACTGATCTCGGAAAATCAGAGCTGTGAGAAATTGGATCAGTAAGATGTATATGACGTTAGTTATAACATATTGCCACAATATAACAAGAAAAAGAACCATTCTTCACTCTACAGATAACCATAACCTTTGCTTCCACTGGTAATATTCCTAACCAATAAATGTGTTTAACCCTTTGAGTGCCAGGGAGATACGCAACACATTGCTCTGCAATGCATCGCGTACCCCTCCGGCAGTCAAAGGGTTAAATGTTCAGCTTCTCATACACACATAGCTATGTAAGTGCTATTCAGAAAGCAAAATATGAGCAGTTCTGGAGCAAACCAACTGCACCATGGGGAAGGATCAGAAATACCCCAAATTCCCATAAATGTAAATGTGGCTTTTAACCACTTGAACACTAAAAAGGTCTCCAACTCATTTCTAAGCATTCATTTTTTAAACCTCTGAATACTAGAGAGGTTTCCAACGTGTGTTGTAGACCTCACTAACATTCAAGGTGTTAAAAGCAATATTTGAATCAAAACGTATATGGCACTATTTTAATTCTCCTCTGCGGTGCAGTTGTTTTACCTCAGGATTACCCAAGATCCCTTTAGTATATCAGCCTTAAAGAGTTTTAACAATTATGACTAACAAAAACCTTTGTATCGCTTGGATACCTTACCTTAAGAAATATCCAGAAAACAATTTTTCAGCAATATATTTGAAGCAGTTAAAAAGTCCTGGTGAGATCAAGAATTCAGGGCTTTTTATTATTTTCTGTCAGGAAAACACATTATCAGTTGTAGATAGTGAGCAGGATGGCTTTTGGCCTCAAGTGTTCAAAACAACAAAAACAGGAATTAAAATGGCATAAATAATTATTTTAGTCATCAAGTGGCACTCCCAACAACGTACATAAACATGGAAGACGATTTCAGATATAGCTGTACTGATGTCAGAATGTTGCAGTAGTTGAGTTATTAATCTGGAAACAATTGCTTATCTATATACAGGAACTGATGTCTGAAACTTCATGTACACATAATGAATTGTGCTCCACTCTGTCACTCAAAGGGTTAAAGGTGAGTTGCAAAGATTGACCTCAGTATGTTCTGAAATTTGCATGAATAAAAAAATATTAAAATAAAAAGATTCAGTAAATAGTTCCGTGACCACATTTCCTTTCTGCCATTCATTGACAGCGTTAAAATGACAGCAACAGTATACTTCTTATTGACTGTAGAGTATCAGTGGGCATAAATGTGAAATATGTGCTTTTTCTGGATCACTGCAAAGTTCTAAACACTATAGGGAGAATTGCCCATTGACTACTCTGACAACATGGTGCCTGTACTTGAGAAAAGAAAACTGATTTCAAGGCCCAAGCCTTGGTGTAGCCGCACACAGGAAAATGGCACTGCAGCTCCTGTTGGATGTTAGGAAGCAGGACTCAGTTTTTTATACAGTGTTTAGAAATGCACGGGTAATTTAGTACAGGTATCACAGTTTTCAATGGGCAATTACAGACTTGTAAAAAAGAAAGTACACCCTTTTTGAATTTTATGGTTTTACATATCAGGACATAATAAGACTCATCTGTTCCTTAGCTGGTCTAAAAATGAGGTAACACACAAATCCCTTAATTTTTTAATTAGATAATTGTTGCATCCTGCTACTGCCAAATCTGATGTAGAATTAAAAATGTTTAGCCCTCTCTGTACAGGGTTTTCCTCAGCAGAGTTCTGCCTTTAAAGGGATAGTTAGACTAAATATGTAAAAATATATACATTTTAGGAGTTCTCCACCTGAGTAAAACAAGGGTACTCACACAGCTGAGATGTGTTTTTTCAATAATTGTTGCAGCTGAAACTTTTGTAGGCGTATTATCTCAATAGCCTGAAATTGTACAGTGGCGCTGTTGCTACACCATCCTATGGACATGTCTGATAAGTTGACCATAGATCTCCATAGAATGGTGTAGAAACAGCGCCACTGTACAATTCCAGGCCATTGAGATACACCTACTGCATCTAAAAAAATCTAGTTTGAACTGCAATAACCATTGAATATAACACCTCTCAGTAGTGGGTGTACCTTTGTTCTACTCAGGAGGAGAAGCCCTACAATATATGTGTTTATATATTAAGTGTTACTATCCCTTTAAGTTCTGAAAAAAAGCAAATGATGTGTATCTTTGGTTTTAAGTTTATAATGTTTCAGAGTTGGAAGCAACAGGCATTAATCCTTTGAGTGCCAGAGGGGTACGTAATGCATTGCAAAAAATTGAATAGAGACAGTTGCAAAAACTTGTATAGCTTGAAGGAAATACAAAAAATCATGGTGACTTGAGACAAAGCATTAGCCTGAATTGGTGGAGCAGGCACATAGAGTAGGTTAAAACATCCTTTTGCGTGTGATAGTTAATACTGGGTCCATCAGGGTCCAGTCTCTCATTCTCCTTGGAGATTTCCCTCAAGGACTTTACAGCTTCTGCTGCTGATTGCTTTTCTTTTTTTATCCACCATACCATGCTAGACTCACTTCAAATTACTCAGCTCGTTGACTTTGCAATTTACAATGCTCATTTGACCATTTCTTGCAGGGGGGATTATGGTCTATATGGAGGGTATTAAAGTTTTATTCTCATTTATTCTGTATGTACTATACATGATAAAGGGCTGTTACCTGCAACAGTTGCAAGGAGGTATTACAGATTCATCCCACCAAAATAATTGTATAAATATTGCTAAAAATATCCCTTTTAGAACCAGATGTGTGTGCAGTGCATTGGTTTGAATGCAGCTTACACCCTTCATTTCATAAGGGGTTAAACATGACAGCCATCTGTTAGCTGGTTCCCATTTATTTGTAGGACAAGGTAACAGGAGTCGCCAGGAGAGGGCTGACCTGGGGGGCAGCGGGGCAATTGCCCCCTGGGCCAGTCATATGTCTGGGCTGGTGGGCCACTCCTGCTTGCTGCTGTAAATGGAGCTAAACTAGTAATAACACAGAGCTTGCAAATGAAATGGAGCTACACAAATAATACCACAGAGCTAGAATCCAAGTGTAGCTACACTAGAAGCATAACTCATTTCTCCTGTACTAGTTTAGCTTTACCATTACAATAGTAGAAATGGGACACTTTATTGTAGTTGCCCTCCAGGTCACAAGTTGCCGGGTCTCCCCTGGGAGTCACCCAGAAACACATGTTCACAGACACTGTGACCTAGCTACCTGAGTTGGTCTGGTTGACATTGCGGTCCCAGATAGATCATATTGTCTTACTTGCATACATAGAAAAATGAATAAACCTAATCTGAGCACTGTGGATTTATCTTTTGGCAATTCCTCCGATTCCGAGACATAATCCAAAGCCTGGTATATTACTTTGTTTTTATATTTTTAATAAATTTATATTGTTCCACTTTGAAGCAGCCGCCTGAGCTTGAGTTGAAGTTTACCTTAACCAGAGTTACTGAGCAGAGACGGTTTGTGATCTCCAAATGTCTGTTTGTCAGACAGTCTGGTTTCAGATGACTGACCACTGAAATATGCGAGTACTTTTTCTATTTTTGATTATAAGGCTCACTGATGTTATTACACTGTCTGGCGCTTTCTTCTTTATGGGTGCTTTTGGGCTCCCTTAACAGTGCACTGTTGTGCTTTGGGGTTGTATCACCATCTATTGCAACCTCAGTACTGTTCTCAGTTTATTTATACCTTTTCTCTCCACTTTTAGTCATTAGGGTTATGATGTTGTGCCCACAGTGCTCGCTACAAGCTTTTTCTGCCAGAACTGCTATGTGCCCATGTCCCATAACAATGTGGTAGGGCACGTTCTGTGTGTGTTTGTGTATAGTATACTCTCTTGAGTCTTCTATCTCAGCAATTTGTCCTTCCGACATTGATTGGTATTGATGAATGAATTTCAACATTGTTCATACACACCACTAGTAAGTGGCATTTTCCGTTTACACATTATCCTTGAAAGAACTGATTGGTTCACTGTATATACCTTATTTCAGATTTTTATATTTATTTTTACTTCTTGGACATTTATCCCTATCTTCTACTTTTGGTGGAAGTTTGCTTCTGCATTATATATGGACTACTCTTTTCCACGCAGGATCACCAGGATGGACTTGGTACTTACACTGTAGCACCACTGAAGGGGGACACTTGTGACTTAGGTTGGAGATTTAAAATAGGTATATATAGTGGGTATTCGTGTCTTGTTTGCTGTCCTAATGAAAATCTATATACTAGTATGAAAGCCCGTGTACATGGGCTAAAGTGCACCCAACGGCCCCAACTGCTGCCCCAGAGCCGGGAGCAGAGACAGACGGTGAGTCGTTCAGAACGCCTCGCTCTGGAGCAGCGTGTTTGGCCAGTCTCTACTGTGCATGACTGCATCGTTCCTGCAGTCTCTACTGCGCATGTGTGGTTACGAACACAGGGAGCTTCACAGGCTAGTGTTTTAGATTATTTATATATATACATACACACACAGTAATAGGTGTGCTCTGCTATGTGTAATGTGTAGCTTTGCTATAGGGGCCCACTCACTTTATTAGAGCTAGCAATGCTTTGTTTAAAGTTTGTGTTTGTTTTTGCTTTGTTTTTTTAAATTTGAGAATAGTCCATACAGGGCCAAAATGTCAAGAGCTCTAATATAGACACACATAAAAAAATATAGATAAATATATGTAAGCAATAAAAAGACAGTGTTTCATGTAACAGACTTGTTTGAGAGGGTTGGGGAGAGAGGAGAGCTCAAGAGGCAGAGGGTGGGAGAGGATAGCATGAGCAGCAAAAATGAAGCAGAAGAGGGCAATAGGAGCTGCTATAAGGAGGGCAGAAGTGGACAACATTAATGACAAAAGGGAAGTTGGGTGAGAAGAGCAGGTGTGGGGAAAGGGAGGATGGGCAAGGAGACCAGGAGCAGTGAAAGGTAGGGAAGAAGAAGAAGAAAGCAGGAGAGGCAAAAGGGAGGGTGGGAGAGAACAGGAGAGATGAAAGGAAGGGTGGCAGAGTGTGAAGGATAGGTAAACAGCCTCAGTGGCAAAGGATGGGCAGGAGAATGACCAGAGTGGTGAAAGGGACTGAAGGAAGGAAGGAAGAGTGGCCAAGTTCCAGCAGTGAGTGTGTTCTCGCTTGTGAGAGATTTATCTTGTACAAGTTCTTTATTGCATGTGTGTGCTCTTTGTGTGCATACATTCTCTTTCTGGCATGCGTGTGCTCTTTCTCGTGTGCATTCATTCTCTTCCTGGCAGGCAATCTCTTGCATTCGCTATCACTCTCACATGTGCTCTTGCATGCTGTCCTGTTTTCTTGTGTGCATTCTCTCTTGCATGTGCTCTTTATTGTGTAAGCACTCTCTATTGTGTGTGTGTACTCCTTCTTTTGTTTATGTGCTGTCTTGCATGTGATGTATCACAGTTTTTATGTCTAACAGCTGGTGAGCCACATGTCACAAATACCTGTTTTAGTCTGTGGAATTAGAGCTGCAGGTGTTAAAATAACAGACTTGGGATATCTTTGACATTGTAACAATATCTGTTTACTTTCCAGACTTACAACCAATATTCAGAACACTTGTAAATGGGATATGTTGTTTTTTTTTAACTAAAGGAAGTAGAGCAGATCCTAGGAAATTAGGAAATCAAGATTACAAATACCAAAATGCATTTTCTTCAACTTCACCCTAATGTCACCCTTGAGTGTTTCCAACAGAAAAGAAGAAAGTGATTGTCCCTTATTTATTTGATAGACAGTACTGATTTCCAAAAGGATTATAGAATACACAGATCTCCAGGCACAGATTGCAGGGGTTAAGACAGCCGTTGAATTTAAAAATTCATGAGATAGACATAAGGATATCCTGATCATAAACAGTTCTAAGATCAACCATCCAAGGTTTCACAACAGAGAGGGAAGTTGGCAGAGAAGATAAGCCAGCTAGTTCTTATCTGCTGATAAATGCTGTTGAAAGTATGTCCTTTAAACAGGAAAAAAAAAAAACGATTCACTATAAATTCATATTTACTCTTATGTATTAAGGGGAAAAGAGTGAAATTCATATATATTCCACTTCTGTAAATATATTATCTCTCTAATAAAAATTTCACTTGGACTTTGAAAGGAGGCTGACCAGACCTCATTTAACCAGGGGAACATATGAAAAATGCACTCTGCAGGGCTGCCTTGATTTTATGTGTTGCAAGTTTACTGGGAAATCTGGCCAGCCTACTGTATGGGTCATATACATATAAAAGCAAAAGAGGAACAATTATGGGTCAAATCAACCACTCTACAGGGAACAGTGAAAAATTAACCATTTATTTAAATGGGGCTTTTAACGTCTTGAATGTTAGAGAGGTTTACAAAGCATTCGTGGGATTGCATAATGATAAATAATATCATATCTAAATCAATGAGAATGTTTATTTCTCCCTAAAGTAAAGATGGTCTACCCCATAATATCGCTACCTTTACACTGTGCATATTATTCAGTGCCAGCTGATGATGTCAAAGACACATCTATATGTATATAATGTAATTTAAGTGGCAACACATTCTGAATTCACTTGGCCTTATGTATTAAAGCAACCTGGTACAAATCAAAAGCACCATAGGGGAGAAGTAAACATTCCTAAAATTACAGTTGATGTAAAGGGGGCTTTAGCTAGAGAGGTCTCCAATACATTCAAGGGGTTAAAAGACCGATTTAAATCAATGGGAATTTTCCTTTGTCCACTATGGTTTAACCCAGAATTGCTTCCAATTAACACTGCTGAGTCATGCTTGTAGCTTGAACGTTCAGGAAGTAATCACTCTGCGTATCACTTCTTGATAATTTTAACATTTGTATAAAACAACTGACTGGGTGAGAGTACCCTTGTTTTAATCAGCAGGAAAAGCCCTATAACATAGATTTTCATTAAAAAAAAAAGCTTACTGCTCCTTTAAAGACTCCAGTTACAGGAAAAAATTAAATATTTACCGTTACCTGGGAAGAGAAGTCCCTCAATACACTAGTCTTTCTTCTAGTTTAAGATTAGATTTAAAAAACAACCCCCTCACATGAGAGAAAGAAAAAAAGAACCACACACCCCTTCTTGGGGATTACTTTTATTACTACTGGGTCTTCAGACTCTGGACTAAATTGTTATTCTCAGTGTCCTCACCAAGTGGTAGAGTATGAAGAGGAGCTGGAGGTTCCCTGCCTTACTGTAATTAATATCAGGTCCATGGGCATAGAAGTCCCCAAAAATCTGTGGCATATAGCACTTCAGGAGTCACTATGTCACTGAAATACCACTAAGAGCAAGACAACCACTGGTAGAGGGTTTGGGGGATTTTCCCAAATAAATTGTTTTTTGTTTTGTTTTTGACTAAATGTTGCATGCTTAATATGTTCCTGTATAGCTAATGCTCCTTTTGAATGCCAGTTGGATAAGCAACATATTCCAGAGCAATGTATTCCTCACTAATCTGGCTGTGAAAGGGGTAATTGGTTAAAGGGATAGTAATACTTAATTATTACTAACCCCTATGTTAAAGTAATATTAAAAATAAATGTATTGCCCCCAGTGTCATCTCTCACACCTTTATGGTTTGAGAGATAATCACTCCTAAAGTTGCCCTCTCCCTCCCCCTTCCCCTTCCCTGAAGTCAGCATTGTACTGACTGTAGGGAAGCCAGTCATATGACTTTCAGGAGGCTGATCGTAAGACCGTATTTCCCTTCAGTCAGCTACAACGCTGACTGCGGGGAAGGTGGAGGGAGAGGGCAACTTTAGGAGCGATCATCTCTCAAATCATAAAGGTTTGAGAGATGACACTGAGGGCAATACATTTATTTTTAATATTACTTTAACCCCTTAAGGACCGGGAAAATCAGAGGTGGATTTGACTTAAGGACCGGAGCAATTCTGACCTTTTTGACTATATCTTTGTTCAACAGTGTTTTCCCTCTAAGTCTTTTATTCCACCCCCATAAATTATATACTGTTTTTTTAAGCACAAATAGGGCTTTCATTAGATACCCTACTTATATGGATAACCCACCATTTACTTTATTAAAATTAAAGAAAAAGGTAAAAAAAATGTAAAAAAAACACCATTTTTGTTTTTTCTCTTGGGGTCAATTGGTCACAAAGGGTTAAATTTTTATGGAGACTGCATGAAAGGTATGACCACTCAGTCATACCTACAAAATGCGCAGTTTAAAGTGGCCACTGTCCCCCCTGGGTGAAAATCCCCATGTCCCTTTTTCCCACCCTATTTTCCCACTTTTTTGTTCATTACATTTGGCGGTGTGTGTAAGTGTATTACATGACTCCACAACAATCACACTTCCAATTTTGTTTCTTGAGATGTTTTTTTTTTAAATAAAATATTTTATTTGTAAAAAAAAAAGTGTATTGTTTTTATTTAAAAAAAAAAAAAAAAAGTGTATTTAGCAGGTCAGAAATTGACCTGCATTTAGCCATCCTCCTGCACCAGCAGTGAAGGGGTTAACACCCCCAGCTGCTGTATTTTTTATTTCCACTAGGTGTCTCCTCCCTGCTTCTGTCTCCCTTACTTTTATGTAAGGGACACATTGGCAGAGAGGAGACACTAGAGGCAGTAAGTAGCACTGCCTCATTAATTTTTTTAGAATGCCGGCACATGTGATCGCTGACGCAGCGATCACATGACCTGGCACAACCGATCGAGGCTGAGACTGAACGGTCCGGTACTGGACCGCTCAGTCTCAGCCTGGATTGAATGGTAGCAGCATGCACGGCGGCGCGCTGCTACCATTTAACTCTTGACGTACCAGGACCGTCACTGGTCCTTAAAGCAAATTTACCCTTGACGGTCCTGGTACGTCAAGGGTCGTTAAGGGGTTAATATAGGGATTAGTAATAATTAAGTATTACTATCCCTTTAAACTAACTTAACCTTGTATGGGTCTTTACAGTGTTCCCTTTAAGGCACTGTTTCTCAACTATGTTCCTCGAGGGCACAACAACAGGTCAGCTTTTCAAGATATCCCAGCTTTATCACAGCTGATTTCTCAGTGGCTCAGTATCTATGATTAAGCTATATTTGTCTAATTAGGGATATCAAAAAAACATGATGGTGTGTCCAGAGTACTGGTTCTGAGAATCACTTTTCTAAAGTAAGGTTTAGAAACCTGAGGCAGGGGGGTTATGCAATAAGGCGTGCTAAAGAGGTGATAACACAGAGATAACTTCTACAGTGATATCACTTCTCCAGTTCCTATGTTATTCTATGGAGCCTATGCACTAAGATCTCCAGATCTGGAGAAATCTTAGTGCATTGGCTCCATAGAATAACATAGGACCTGGAGAAGTCATCTCCGCTTTACCATTTCTTTATCACGCCCCTGTGCATCTCCCCTATGTGCTCTTGCACTACCATGGCTGACTGAATATGATGAGAATTCTAGTCCAGCAGCAGTTGGAGAACCTTGATTTGCCCAGGTATGCAGCTCCTGTACTTTTTTATTGCCACTAGTGCTGAAAGAGTTAAACTTGGATTCTTTATGAAAAACACGTTCTGTGGGTCTGCACTGGAACAGCAGATGAAATGTTATAACACAGTTTGGGTTTGTAACATCAACTATTTTTATCCTTTGTGTCCATATTAACTATTTGTGCTAGGACAGCCAATCTGTGGCACCCTACCTATTTTTGGACTACAGTAAAAGGCTCTGTAGTCTGTAACTGTACTCCAACAACAGTAGGTGAATTACAGGTTGCCTGCACTATTCTTATAAGGACTATTTAAAGGGGAACTACCACCCCGCAAAAACTTTATCTTGATTAAGTCTTCATCTGGTGACTAGCTGCTTAGTAGCGCTAGTCGCCAGAAATATTACCTGGTTTAAAAGATTTACGATTTATTTGGAGGCTGACAGTAGCAGGAAGCACGGACATCTTGCCATAGTGACGTCTGTGCACCTGCGCTGTCAGTCAGCCGGCTGGCTCCAAAAGGGACTGACAGCGCAGGCGAACGGACGTCACTATGGCAAGATGTGACTGATATCCAGGTTGAGGTGGTCGTGAAAAATGGATTCCCCTCATGAGCCGGCAAACTATCACCGACTGACCTACTGGAATGCTATCAATTGGAAGATGCCCTGCTGAAATAGCAGAGTGATAGGTGTTGATGGTACGGTAGGCTTTACCAGTGTCGAACAGATGGGATAGAAAATTAGCTATTTCTACTGGAGGGGCCGAAATGGGATCCAAATTCCGTTCCAGGCACCAACATTTCGTGTGGAGCGCCGGATGGGTCCGACAGCAGATAAGGAAATGAGGGGAGGAGAAAAGGAATGTCTGCCGACATTTCCATAAGAGGAAGGAACCATGGCTGCATCGGCCAAAAGGGCGTCACCAACACAATTGTCACTTTCTGGCGATGAAAAGTCAGCAGTGTCCGAGGGATCATTGCAAACGGAGGAAAAGCATAATGCGTCCCTGACACCCATGACTGAAGAAAAGCAAAGCATCGGTAGCTAGAGTCTCCGGGTCCGGACGCCAGCTGAAAAACCGGGGAACCCTCCGATTCAGGCGAGAGGTAAAGAAGTCTATCTGAAAAGAACCCCAGGCCTGGAGTATTTGGATAAAAATCTCTGTATGAAGCATCCAGTCGCTGTGATCTGAAAGATACCTGGAATTCCAATCTGCTACAGCATTGGAAAGACCAGGTAAGTGTTCCGAGAGGCAAAAATGCCAAAAGTCATTCACAAGTCTGCCAATGTCTTGGATCTTGTGTCACCCAGTCGGTTGATGTACTGTACTGCCGAAACATTGTCCATTTTTAGCATAATGCAGCAATGCACCTGATCTTTCGCCGAGCTTTTCAGGGCAAAATATCCTTCTACGAGCTCCAGACAGTTGATGTGGAGCCTCTTCTCCTGGGGAGACCATTTCCCTCAGGTAGAGAGGTCTCCTAAACAAGTGTCCCAGCTAAGCATGCTGGCATCTGACTCAATAACGAGGTCTGGTACCATGCCAAAAATTGCTTTGCTATTCCAGGCGTTGAGATGTTTGAGCCACACAAGAAGTTCTTCTCTGGCGTCTGAAGAGAGAACAATAGTGTCGGCGTAACCTAGACCTCTGCGTGGATGAAGCATTTTTAGGCACTGTAAAGCTCGATAGTGCAGTGGACCTGGAAAAATGGTCTGAATTGATGCCGACAGGAGTCCTACCACTCGAGCCAGTTTCCTGAGTGAAATTTGTTGTAACCGGAGAATGGAGCGAATCTCCTTGTAAATGGTCCAGATCTTTACCCCTGGAAGGCTTAAAGAAGCCGGCAGGGAGTCTACTATGAATCCCAGGAATTGGACACATTGGGATGGGATCAACTCTGATTTTTTCCAATTATAAAAGAAGAATATTTGTCCATTCTGCATGGGTGAGAAGAAGAGCGCAATCTTGCGACATTATGAGCATGTCGTCTAGATATATAATAGTCTCACTCCGCGACTTAGCTCGGTGACCACTGGCTTGAGGAGTTTCATGAGGCACCAGGGCTCCGAGGACAAGCCAAAGGGCAGGCATGTGAATTGCCAGATCTGACCATGCCAACGGCACTGAAGAAAAACCTGGGACGCAGGTGCCATGGGGACAGTCAAATAAGAATCTTTGATATCTATTTTGACTATCCAATCTGATGGAAGTAGTAAGTCCCGAAGAAAATGGATGCCCTCCATCTTGAAGTGTCAGTAAAGGACACACTCTTTTAGAGCCCTTAAATTTATCACAGGGCGCAGACCTGAGATCTTTTTCCTTACTAGAAAGATGTTGCTTACAAACCCTGCTGGCCCGACTGAAGCCCGTCGAATTGCCCCTTTGCGCATCAAATTGCCGATTTCGGAATCCACCAGGGCGGCATCAACTGCCGAAAATGAAAAGGAGGAGGAGGGGTTAAAGGCTCTCCTCAATGAGGACTGGGCCTTATGCAGGGCCGTAAAGGATGTGACAAATTGCCCTAGCTCTTTTTTTAAATGAATCTCCAACAAACTGGTGCTGAGCTGAAGGACCAGGTTCAGATGTGGCCATATCCACCAGTTTGTGATCCAGTTTTAATAGTAATGTCCGTCTCCTTTAAGAGGCCAAAGCTGAATTGGCATTGCCTATTAGGCAAATGGTTCTCTGCACCCAGCCCCGGAGGACTTGCACATCTATGGGGGTGTCTGATAGTAAGGCGTCCTCTGATAACTCAAAATGTTTTGTAATTGGACCCAATATGTCCAATAAGTTGTCATAGATTGGGGATGTGGTGTGGAAGAAACCCTTAGATAGGGGTTCTGACTTTGCATTGCATCAGCAAAGGATTCCGCAAAAGTAGCCGATAATTTTTGCATGGCACTTTGTACTGATAGCTCCATAAATCTAGCAAAAGAATCTGAACCCAATGGGTTAATCATCAGGGGAGGGATTTCCCCTGTAGATTGGCCCATGAGGGGGTCAATAGAGGCTCTAGATGAGTCCTGCTGATCATTGCAGGATAGATATTGATAATCGTTATCCGAGCGACGGCTAGACATGTTAAATAACAATAAAAATTCCAAGCCCTCCACAGTAAGCAGAAGCTGATAATTATCAGACCAAAAAATAAATTTAAAATATGTAATGCTCTTCTAGGGATTGAACCCAGAAAGACAGAGAGCAAGTCCTATGCTCTAACCATTATGCTATGTACTATGAACTCAAGTCATCCTGACTCAAATATCACCTCTCTGCAGATGACACCCAGTTTTATTTATCTTCACCTCAAATGATTCCTAATGTTCTGCTATCTCAGACTGGATGACTCATATGCACCTCAAACGCAACACGTCAAAAACTGAGCTATATCCCATGTAGACCTGGCTCAGCAGTGCCCTTCTGGTAGAGGAAGCAGTGTCTAGGACTGACAGTTGACTCTGGTCTCTCACTCTCTCCTCAAATTAATGGTACTGCCAAATTCTGCCACTTTCTTGTAAATAGCAGTAATCTGTCCCTTCCTCTGTTCCTGCACAGCTAAAATTCTCCCACAAGCACTCATCCTATCCGGCATGGACCACTGTAACCTTCTTCTCTTTGGTCTTCCTGTATCCCAAGTCCATACAGAATGCTGTGGCATGAGTTACCTTACTGTCACCTAGATTTGTCCCTGACTCTCTCCTCCAATCATTACAATAGTTGCCTATCAAACTCTGGATATCATATAAAACACTAGCTTCTCTCCTCTAACCCTTCATAAATCTTCACTCTGATCTCCCACTATACCCCATTCCACCATTTATAATCAGCCAATGACATTCTTCTCTATGCTTCTTTTGTGTCTACAGCTCTCACTCGTATCAAACCCTTGCTCCCTTATGGTCTTCAAGACTCGCTTAAAATTGCACCTCCGCAACAAGGCTTCAACAAGCTATAAAAGCACAGACTTTGTACATCCAAAGCTCTTATAATTTACTTATTTCTGTTCCCCTGTCTTCTGCACTTAACCCTTATGTTCTCTGTCTGTCTCCCTGTTTAACACTTTAGATTATAAGCTTTTGAGCAGGAGCTCCACAAACAGTGTTTCACATTGTTAAGCACTGCATCATGACTTTTAAAGCTGTACAAGTGTTTCACTGGTGTGTCATTTGGTGCATCCAGGCAAAGTATACATTGTTTTCTTGCAGAACAGAATTATATTTCTTTTGGTCTGTTAAATATATCTAGTTCCTATTAAAGATTTTATTATTTATATAAACATGCAAAAAAAAAAACAACCCTAGTTCAGTTAGTTCAATTGTCATAAAAGGGTGATTTGGTGCTTATTAGAAAATCATGGGAGAGATACGAGGAAGCCTTGAACACGTTCTGTTTAGCATCTTGTTCTTTAGACGCTATCAACATGGTAACACAATTGCCACACTGGTATCACCTGTAGCCTATGTCATGTGCACTGCACTCCTATTCAGAACAAACACAACACAGAGATGTGCATGTTCACCAGCTTATCAGGCAACACAGATAACTTAATTGGCTTGTCACCACATGGGCCAGCCTGTGACTGGATCATTCAAAGAACAGCCACTCATACCTTCTGTAAAGCAACTCCTCAGAGTCCAGCACTTTTCTCTGAGATGACAATTTCAGTTCAGTCGGTCCAAAGAAATTGCATTGGCAGATTATGAACAGTCATAGGGTGAAATGCACCTTATTATGGGAAGATAGTGTACAATGGTGGTGCAGACACAGCACAGTCGCTGTGTAGGTCAGTCCTAAATGTAATTATAACCTAAACGCTTTACTGGTTAACAAGTTATATGAGAATAATAAGATAAATAATGATCTATGTTTTGTGAATGTAAAATATAAAGCCATTGTTTTGAAATGGTTCAAAACCATTAGTTAAAGGGGAACATCTACATCGCAACCTCCGCAACATCTTAAACTGAGCTTGATGTAACATTAGCCAACAACAATACAGCGCCGAAGTGAAGCGAGAACGCGCTCGCTGGGGCAGCTGGGAGGGAAGTGGGAAGTCCTGCTGCTCTGTGTCGCACATATGTGGTGCCGCAGTATGCAGAAGTGTCACGTTTTAAAGATTAATATCTCCACTCCTAAGTAGGTAAAACTAAAACAAAACCCAGTGCTAATATTGTCTTAGGAGTTAAAACCAGTGCTCCAGTTTTTTGCGATGTAAATGTTCCCCTTTAAGCCATTAACTGATGTTTTAATATCGTATACTAGTGTAAAAGCCTGCGTACAAGGGCCCAGGTCTGGGTAATGTTAACCCTTTGAGTGCCAGAGGGGTAAGCAACGCATTGCAAAGCACTCAAAGGGTTAAGAGGCCACTACCTCACTACTCCACGCAATGCAGTCTTGCATCGCCTCACTCAAGAGATTCTATCATGCTCAATAGAGACTGCCCAAACTCAGGCACTCCCTACTGCGCATGACTGCATCATGACAAACATCCTAGTGAATTATTATATAGGATACCATTTCAGTTATAGAGCTGGAAGCAGAAGGATATATTCTTTCAGCCTCCTGAGAAGCAATAGTGACACAGAGAAATAAGGCAGACGTTACATAACTAAAACGTGTGGTTTTAGCATACTTTTTTTTTTTTTTTGTTAGAAAACAAATCTAGTAACAAAAGCAATTCAAAATATTGCGGCATAACACATCTGAATAGTTTGGCAGTCATATCCATCACTATATTGATATCACAATATAACACTTTTAGCTCCCAATGCATTATGTCGGATACCTCTGCCACTTAAATTGTAAATTCTCTTACACTGAATTCATAGATCATATATCATGGAATATGGTTGTATACAGGAATTTATGTTTATTTTCTTGAATATTATTGAGCAGAATATAAGCATGGCTTTATCTATTGCTATATTAGTAATGGATTTGGGGGCAATGTTAGAAGGCTGAAAGTTCTGCTTTAAAGCACAGATATAGCCATGTACTGTTTTGATTATATTTATTTGAACCCAGTGGAAGACACTGCAGCTGTTGGAAACTATAACAACCATTATCCCCAATCACCCAAAGGCTAGTTCAAGATGATGGGAGTTGTAGTTTGAAATGGATGAAGTACCAAAGTTGCCTATCCCTTCTCGAACTCCTTGACTCCTAGAGAGCCAACATCTTGTTTTGCAATATATCTGAGACATCTATAGCACCGGTGCTGCCATACACCCCTGACCCTCTCTGTAATCACAAGCAGTTAAAGCGGAACTTTCAACCTCATAACATTGCCCGCGAATTCATTACTAATATAGCGATAGGTAAAGCCATACTTATATTATGCTGAATAAGTCAGCGGTATTCAAGAAAATAAACTTCTTTTGCAGCCACCAGCGGACAACAGAGCAGACATCTTAAAGGTAAGGTACCTTTGAGTCTGCGCTGTCTGTCCTGTGCACTGCCTGGATTGGTGGTGATGTTTATTGGTTACCTGAAGGTAATGGAAGTTGCTGACAGCACAGGCGCACAGAGCTATGCAGCGGATGCCTGCAGAAAAAGTTTATTTTCTTGAATATTATTGAGCAGAATATAAGCATGGCTTTATCTATTGCTATATTAGTAATGGATTTGGGGGCAATGTTAGAAGGCTGAAAGTTCTGCTTTAAAGCACAGATATAGCCATGTACTGCAGTGTTGCCAGGGACAGTCCCTGCTATTTCACTCGGTGCCCCAGGTTCCCGCTGTCCCATCTTTTAAAGTTGGATTTTATCCTCAGATTTATATCGACAAAGCAAAGTGGTACTAGAGTACACCACCTGCACCATGGGGTAAAAACTCTAGCTGATTTAATGGAGCATTTAATCATTGAACGATAGAGACAGTGCATTGGTGACCTCTCTATCATTCAAGGGGTTAAAGTCTACATTTTACTCAATAGGAATTTAGGGAATATTTATTTAACACACAAGTGCAGCTCTAAGTCTGTTGTACCATTCTTTCTGTTGGAGCTTTTCTACAGGGTATTATGGACAACTAACAAGGGCAAAGAAAGGGGGCTTTCAGCTACCCCCAAAAAAACCCACCTTGCACTCTTTTACTCCATGTTATCAGGGAGCAATCAGCTATTGTATCTTTATAATAAGCATTTATTTTGTTGTTGTTCTGTGTCGCTCAGTGCCACATCTGGGAACTCAATGGATATGTCCCGGAGACTTTTACTTTTTAAAGTTAATTACTGTGTCTCCAGGGATAGCGGCCGATTCTCCAATGAGGATACATTTCCAGTGAAACTCTACCCACTTCTCCTCCTTCCCACTCTGTTCCACCCATTCCTCATCCACTTCATTGTACAATGATGGTAAGCCCCACCCATTTTATGACACAAATCTCATCATCGATATACCTCTGGTTACAGCACATGAGCCGCTTTGAAGGTTTAAGAGGATGAATTTCTCCGGTATTCTCAAAACATGTGGCCTTCCTTCAGCTATTGACTATGACTTACATCATCAATCTTTGGTCAGCTAAGAATGGCATTTTTTCCCCCCCAGAAACCGCTCTTTGAAAATTAATCCCAAGTTTGCCCCAGAACTAATATGGATTTTTGACATGGATGTTCAAAAAAGTATTTTAATAAATTGTTTTGAACTACTGGCAATTAGTAACGCCACTTAAAGTAGCAAACGTTAACCCCCTAGTATGTCTAAAAGATCTCCCACATATTACAAAGGGTATAACTCAGCTCTGGCCTGTACTAGAAATATATGACCCTTTAAAGGAGAAGCAACTCCTTTTAAAAATAAACCCTCTCTTAAATCCTTATAGCCCAAAAATCCTAACATCCACTTGTATCTCTGGTCAAAGATACCATCTTCAATCAGTCTTGCATGGCATATCCATGGAGGCAGACATTACAGTTGCTCACAGAACCACAGGACACAAATTATTCTCACTGAATATGGTAATCTTAATATTTTAAGGACCAGAGGAATGTGCAATGTATTGTTTGGCAATTTGTTATGCACCGCTATGGTCCTAACAGAATTAAATAGGTTCATGCACTGTACTTTCTTCTGACAAAAAAAAAAAAAAAACTGCCAGCAACTGCCCTGTCCCCCCATGACCATAAAATCTGCAATCTGTTCTGTATATCATCTCCTGAAACCAGAAGCAAGGGCAAGCTTCACAGGGGTCATTAGGATTTTCTGACTATATTAATGTAAGCGAGAGCGTGTGAGCGGGATTGTGTGTGTTTATTACTAGCTGCTTAAGCAACACTAATTACAAAAGTGCAAAATGCTTTTCTAAAACTATTTGCTCTTTGGAAACTGGAACTGACAGCTTCACAAAAATAAGAAGTGGTATTTTTTATCCTTAAAAGCCTAGCTGTCTGCATTCTCTAAAACTGTACTTATCACAGGGCCTTGAAGCATATACTGTAATCAAAAGGTTAAATCCACAACCTGATAACAGGGATGTGTCCTATGAAGGAAATGCATTGTCACAAAAATGCAGTTCAACAGGAAGGTTGTATTTGTCGTCAGTCCATTCTAAAATAGCTTCTATCTCCTGTTTAAATTTCACCCAGCAAAATACCATGGTTACATACAGAGGAGTAAAAATTCTGATTTCCTTTACTGAGTATATACATTGATCTAAACAAGTATTCTGCAAAGAAGGGTGCAAAGCAGAAGAGAACTGTAAAAGTTAAACACGTCCCCAACTTAAAAGAATGCACTTACAAGACAATGTTAAAACAGCATATCATCCCCTTGGGGAAAAAGCTCCCTTCTCATAGGTGTCCGAACACTTAATGTGCAGTAACTTAACCCTCTGTGTGCCAGTAGGTTAGGACTCTATCAGACTGTCAGCAGTGGTAGAGCTCAGCATATTCCACTTTCTTTACATTCCCCCCCCCCCCCAAATCTTTACTGAAGAAAAAAGACATCAGTACAATGAAGGAAGACAGAAGTAAAACTACAGTAAGGAAAGTGATCACAGAACAATATACATGCCACATAATCATTAAACATTGGACAGTTGAAGAGCAACCAAAACAGTAGGTGGGCATATGCAGACCAGAATAACTCATGACTTTCCATTCTAAAATATTCTCCAGCTATCTTGAACTACTATTCACATCATCTTCAACTGGTTGAGGATGATCGTAGAGATGTAGTCCAACAACAGCTGGAGGGTCACAAGTTGAACTTGGATGGACGCAAGTCTTTTTTCAACCTAAATTACTATGTAATTAGGTCCTAGAACAGTAGGGGCAATGTATGAATTGGCCAATGTAGGGTGGGATGCCCGATGTCTCTCACTGGACTAAAAATGATTTATCTGCAAGTATAAAAATCCCGTTTTCTCTTGCGTCTAATGGAGACACAGAGAATTAATCAAAAGCAGCTTTCAATAAGTTGCAACCCAAATGAGAATCTGCTGAAGACAAAAAAATAATTTTATAGAGCTAGGTAAATGTTTGAAGTAAAAACCAGGTAGTTGCCTTACAGTGCGCTTAGCTTCTGATGACTGAAGATGTACTGATTGACCTTGTAGAATGTACTGTAATTCTATAAAGAACTAGGTTAATGTGTGGTATGTAAGTTCTATTCTCCTTATCCTTGGTAAGGAACTCTGGCCTGAGAAAAGCCAGACTATGTTACCACTTTGGAGGGACAAATCAACACCTTATACTTACATTCCTTGGTGGTCTAATATCCATTCACCCACTACTTGTTAAATATAAGCTTACAGATGTTACACAATTAAAGCCACTTCTTACATTCAGCTACTAACAAGGTTTACTCTCACAACTGTTGGTGCATGTGATGTTAATATCCAGCACCACCACCAACCTTGGACTTCCAGGTTATGATCAGATTGCGATTGTGATGGACCTTCTCTCTTAAGCCATGTATCCACTCTCCAGCTGTCTCTTGGGACACTACATCTCCTCCCTTTCAGTAACAAGAGAACACAAAGATGTAGCCTCCACTTGAGGTATCTCATTCCACATCTCTCTGCAGTGAGTACTGTAAAGGCATCTTCATTTGCTTCCAAGGTCTGTTATCTGGTAGAATGAGCTTCTTCATAAAATACTACAATACATCTATCCTGACCAGAACTCTAGAACAGTGTTCAGCACTTGACCTTTATGTACTCTGTATGTCTCCCATTACCAGTTTAGATTGTAAGCTTTTGGGCAAGTGGCTCACTTCCAGTGTTTCACTTTGCAAAGCACTTGTAACCCTGCATTATATAAACCCTTACATTGTAAAGTGCTGATACAATTGTGGCTCTATATAAACATTAATTAATTCATCTATCACATAATAACATGACTTTGAGCACATAATCTTCTGTTTTTGATAACAACGCATCCACATTCTGTCCCCCAGGACATTTTGTTGCACTGTTCCCTTTTTCGTCATACAAGATTGATCTTTGTGTATAGTTTTTGCCACATCAAGACGAAAAGTGTCTAACTCAGTTCATAGCAGCTGCCCAAACATCAGAAGAGTGGGGGAAACCCTGGTGGTGGCATGTACTGTGGTACGATAAGCAGACAGAAAATCAGTTAAAACTACATCTTTCATGTCAGTAATTGCTGTGAACGCAACCTTCAATGTTGCACAAATCTCTCTAGTTGCCCATTAATGGAAATGGAGGGGGAGATACTGTGCCTTTGGGAGATGAATTACTCCAACGAGCACATATATTCCTGGAATTCAGGGTCACTGTCAGTAACAAGCTGTTGGGACAATAGCCAATATTTGTTGTAGCTACTAAATCGTGTCCTTTGTAGTTGTATACTGCACAGGCCTCACTTCCATCCATCAATGACCATCCACAAGGACAAAGTACATTTGCCCTGGTGTGCCGTGCAAAATCCAGATAAAGTTGCTCTTAAGGGGAAGATACCAGTCCTATGTTCGTATCGGAGGAAGGTTTTGTCAAGATTGGGAATGCCCAGTACATGCAACAAACCAGACTAAAATATCTGCATCCAGTGGGCTACCAAACAGATGTTTGAGGGTGCCGTTTCATTTAGACTATGCCTTGGTGACATTCACTCAAGAGTCCCAGCATGGTCCTAGAAATAAATAAAAGACACATAGTACACATGTATAACAACATCGTACTATCTGAGAAAATAGCATACATTTTACAACATAAGAGTAATCCAAGATTATTGGACACATATGACAAATCTAGACTATGATGATATGACCTTTGTATAATAGTTTATTAGAACAGAAGACCTCTAGGACACATGTATTAAATTAAGTACCAGTGTAAAATAGGGCATATACAGTACACCTGTGAGGCACAAATGACATTTATATACTGGCATAACTCATCATTGGAGGGCCCTTGTGCAAACATATTTTGGGCCCCTATCACAAAAATATTTTCACAGATGTATAACTAGAACCTGTGGAGCAGATGGGGCCCTGGTGCAACTACCCCCCTGCAATTCTATCCCTGCCTGTTTGGCATATTATGAGTGTAGATACGTACTAGCTCAAAATTGTTAAATGTAAAACAGCTTCCTCTAGCCTAATGTATAAGTACTAAGTAAGGAATCGGCTACTTAAAGAAAAAAAATCTCTTATGAGATACAAATTAGAATATTTAGAAAAATAACAGTTTAAGAGTCAGAAATATAAGCTCTGCCACTCTGTTCCGTGATTTGTATAGACTTAACCATGTCAGTCTGGGAAAGCCAATTCACTCTGCTCATCTTAAAGGGATAGTAATACTTAATTTTATCTTTCTTAAATGTTGTAGGCATTAAAAAAACATGAAGAACGATAAAAGTCTTATCTCTCAAAATGTTATGGTTTGAGAGATATTCACAAGCAAAGTTTCCCCTCTCGCCCCTTTTACCTAGTGTAAGCCATCTCTTCTCAGATGTGGAATGAAGTCCATAGACCAGACAGATAGAAGCAGGGGACAATCTTCTTCCTATGAGAACAATGAAAGCCCTGCCCCCCTTGACATGTTTTTCAGGTTTTTCCCTTATCTTAACTGAAGATTGTCCCTCTCTGCAGTCTACCTGGGCACCTCCCTTCTGATCTGGCTGAGCAGTGTTACATCAATAAAAGGGGCGGGAGGGGATACTTTGTCATTGAATTACTCTTGAACTACAACTCTGACAGAATTGAAATAACACTCTCCAAAGTCCAAATACCATGATGATTAACTAGAGCTACTTTTATTGTGAAACATTACTATCCCTTTAATAATAATGTTGCATCACAGCCTGTTAGTATAAGCCCAAGCATAAATACTATAGCACATTATGTTGACCTTTTTTATCATCATACTATAACACATGCATTCATAAATTTAAGGATTTATTCAATGTAATAACTGGAGAAGAGCACCATTTTAGCAGCTCATACCATATGAGTGTAAACTGTTCAGCCAATATACACCACGTCACCAATTTCTGTATATGGTGTGGAATGATGCACTGTAAAATAGATGATGAGGCTGAAAAAAAAAAATACAGGAGAGTCCATCAAGTTCAGCCCATTCCACACCACCCTTGTTGATCAAGACGGAAGGAAGGAAGGAAGGCAGGCAGAGGGGAGAGAGGATGAAAAAAAAACAAAAAAAAAACACAGTTAAGGTCATTTCCAATTAACCCTCAAGTGGGGGAAAAAAAAAAACCTTCTTGACTCTAAAAGGTAGCCATATATTTCCCTGGATCAACATCCTATCTGCTGTGAATCCAACTGTCATAATTCTCAAAAATTGTTCAGAGTCAGAAAAGTATCATCTACATTTTTTAAAGCAATTATAGCATCTGCAAACGTAGCATCCAGAGGTAAATAATTCCATACATTTACTGTTTCACTGTAAGAAATTCCTGACTTTGTTTAGTCAAAAGAGCCTTTCTTCCAGTTTTAATGGATGACCTAATTTATTTCTTCAGCTCTTGAGTTTATAGTTCCAGCTTTTTTACATTGACCTTGAATATATTTGAAATGGTAATCATGATATCAACCCTTAGATATCTCTTCCCTATTGTAAACAAAACCAGTTTGGCTAGTGTCGCTTTATAACTCAGATCCTCCAATCCCTTTATCTGTTTTGTTGCATGTCTCTGCACTTTTTCAATTTTTTCCCCTAAAGCCATTGTATCACCTTATAAAAGGTGTTCCTATCCACTTTATTAACCCTTTGAGTGCCAGAGAGGTACACAACGCATTGCTCTTCAATGTGTTGCAAATCCCTCTGGCACTCAAAGGATTAAAGTTATTCTAGAAAAGCTGTATTGTTTTAAAAAATAACTACTTATAATGTGCACTTCCGCATCATGTGCGCAGCACAGCTCATCGTATTTCTCCTCCCACCTCCCCCAGGGAACGCGTTCACACTTCCCTTCAGTGTGCTGTGAATGGTTCCTAGCGTTACAGCAAGCTGCGATTAGCATTATACTGCAATCTCAGTATAATGCTAATCATAGCTTGCTGTAATGCTAGGAGCTGTTCACAGCACACCAAAGGGAAGCATGAATGTGCTCCCTGAGGCAACTGGGAGGGAGGTAGGAGGAGAAATACGGTGTGCTGTAGAGCTGTGCTGTGCACATAATGCGGAAGTGCACAGTACAGAAGAGTGGATATCTTTATAACTACTTATAATTTAAAAAAATAAATAAATAAAAAAAAATAGGAAGTGCAGAAGAGCTTTGCCATTCAGCACAATGGGACATGCTGATTCTTCGGCAAAGCTCTTCTGCACTTGAAGAGGGAATAACTTTATAAGCAGTTAAATTTAAAAAAAAAAAAAAAAAAAAAAAAAAAACAGCTTACCTAGAATAACTTACTAACAAAGCAGATGGTAACACCATTTTATAAGGTGATACATCCCCTTTAAGAATTGGTGACCAAAACTGTACACCATATTCCAGATAAGACCTTACGAAGGATTTATATAGCCGGTAGAATAATATCCTCATCCCATGCATCTATACCCACTTTGTGGAAATTATCTTGCGAAACGTGCTGTTTTTCAGCTTTTTTTCGCCTAGGTCACTGCATTGAAATCAATGAGAACAATGAATATAAACACAACACATATCAAATGTTATTTTATTTCCCAAAGGCATGGTATAAAAGGGGTATAAGGATGCCTGTGTTGGTGGTCTGCAGGGAAACAATCAGTTGAACAGGGATTTTTTTTTTCGGGGGGGGGGGGTGGAGTTTGTGGGCAGTTAAAGTGGAACTTTCACCTAAAATAAAAATGTAAACATTTGTTTTAATCCTTAACCCCTTGACGGTCATAGTACGTCAAGGGTCGATCTGACTGAACGACCCATGACGTACTATGACCGTCACGGAGTTCCGGGCTCCCCGTGCGGCTGCACTCACTTCGGGGAGTCCGTAACCAGAAAATGAGGGGAAAAAAAAAAAAAAAAAATGCTCCGTGGATGTTCAGTCACGTCCCGGCGCAGATTCCCCGGTCGTTAAGGGGTTAATGCAACATTTGCTCTGTGTTCTTTTCTTTAACTACTCACCCAAGAGTGGAGATATTTGCCCTTCAAAATCATTCTACGGGACCCTGTACCTTCTCAGGACTTCCCAGCTGCCCCAGGGAGCGCATTCACACTGTCCTTCGTAGCTGTATTTCTGTGGGCTAACGTTATAGCAAACTCAGTTTACAATGCTACTGAGGTTGCAAGAGGTTTGAGAGAGGTAACTGTGCCTCTCATCAGCAACTGCAATGTGCATAGTGTGTGTGGTAAATAAGGGAATGACTGGGAACAATAGCAACATCTGGACTCACATCAAACACCTGGCATAACTAGCCAAACACCATGATTCTTAGGGTCCCCAGTGTGAAATCATCCCACCAGAAACCAAGTACTGCTGCTGTCACTATGCCCCTTATCCACTCCGTGCTAAAGACACATGACAACTTGCAGTTTAATAATAATAATGAATCCTCCAAACCACCTGCTTAGACTATTCTTCAGATGCCATTTTATGCCCTGTTTGCGATTATCTTCCACCTCACTGCTATGTGTGGTCACACAGTGTGCAATGGGTAGACACGAACTGCCACATCCTGATATCTACTGAATGGCTATCAACTGGTGGGGGAGGTGCCAGGACCTTAGAGCAAGAAGGTGATGGTGAGCCAAGTAGTTCACTCACCATCAAACTTTCAGGCTGTGGCTGGGTTTCTCTAGTCTTCCTCCTCTTTGATTTCCGCCTCACCTCTTGTTGCCTATGGAGAGAGTTAAGGGGTGCAGAAACAGCAGTACCCAATTTCTTTGGTGGGTGTTTGGCTTTAAAATGTTTCACATAAGCATCATGGGGTCTTTGTTTCATCTGTGTTATCAGGGCAGTTGTGCCAGGGTGCGTTCCCTCCTTTTCACCGATTTATCACAAATTGCAAGAATAATAGTCCCATACCCAGGACTTCAGGAGGGGAAAAGGAAAGGTGGAGAAGAATGGGCTCTTTCTTCTTCTCCTCCACATTTCCCTTCACTGTCTGGGGCAGAGGATGCTGTTGCTGCCTTCGAATCGGCACTGCACTAGGACCAGGAGTATTGCTGCTGGCAAGTGGAACCTGTCCTAGTACCGCACCACAGGACCCCATTCCCACTGTGTCCATGGTGGTCTGTAGCACACTAGCCTGCTACTTGGCATCCTGGTACCCTTGCAACTCTGCAACAGCAGGAATTGCAGCAGCGGCAAACTCCACAACTTCCATTGCTAGAGGAGGAGATGCCCATCCCCATCTTCCATTCCTTCTTGGTTTGGGCTAAAAAGGCCATTAATGTCTCTTCCACCCCAGCTTCTCCACCATCATCATCATCATCATCAGTATCTCCTTCCTGCTGCTGCTCTATTACAGAAATATCTTCGGTTGGAGGAGGTGATAAGAAATGTGACCCAGGGTCCCTTCCTGTCACACTTTCCATCTCTTGTTGAGCTGAAGGAGGCAGACTTGCAGTGGGCAAGGGTAACCATTCTGTGCTTATGGTGGTGATGGTTTTATTTCTGCTTCAGGATATTGTTCCACCTGGACAATGCTGTGGGGGTAAGGGAACTCCCAGGGTCAGGGAAATGTTGCGGGCTCCCTTCACTGCTAGTCTAGCTACTCTGCATTACTTTCCCTACCACCTCAGCATCAGTAAGAGGATCTACTGTGGTAACACTAGCCCCACCAGCTGATTCACCATCTAAACAATTACTACTGCTTCTACTAAAACCAACCGCATCAATTTCAGATTCTGCGTCTTCCTCCTCACTACTAGTATGATCACCCCCTCCCTCACTCCTAACATTCTGAGGCTGTAGCTGCTGGATCTTCATACTAGTAGTAGTAGTAGTGGTGGTGGTGGTGGGACTGCTTGCGGATGGCATGTGTGACTTGGGGGTCCCTTGCTGTCACACTTTGTATCATCTCCTCCTCCTCCAATCCCCCACATGAGAATCACAAGACATCCGGGAAAGTGCCGCAATGGCAGCAGATGTAGGTAACGGACCACTCTTGTCCACACTACTATACCTGTGACACAAATTCCCCCGAACTCTAGGGGTGATGTAGGGGGCTGGTCATCATTTGGTTCAGGGAATCAGGGTATCCAGACCCTTTATGTTGGAAGTAGTTAGTAAGACAGCCAAATCCCTCTCAGACTTGACCAAAAAGGAAAGTATCGAAGCAAATTACTTGGACTGATGACTGTGACAAAGCTTTCACTACCCTTATGACAGCATTATCTAACTCACCAGTCCTCCAGGCCCCTGATTTTAGTAGGAGGTTTGTGGTACAGATGCTTCTAATTTTGGTCTAGGAGCTGTTTTTAGTCAAGTTAACTCCAAAGGAGAAGAACATCCAGTACTGTATCTTAGTAGGAATGGTTACCAAGGCAAGCGGCCTATGCGGTAATAGAGAAGGTATGTCTAGCTGTGGTATGGGCTTTGCAAAAGTTACAGCCATACCTGTATGGCCAAGACTTTACTGTCATAACGGACCACAACCCACTGCACTGGCTAGACAAAGTGTCAGGTAACAATGGCAAGCTGCTTCGTCGGAGTCTTACCCTCTAGCAGTATAACTTCACTGTCCAACACAATATAGGCAGCTTACATGGGAATGCAGATGGTCTGTCTCATCAGGGGGGATAGAGGTTAATGGTGAACAAATTGTTCAGCCTGTGGCTGAATCCCTCTGTCCACCATTTTAAGGGTGAGGTGTCATGCCAAGGCATGATTTGGCCTTTGCAGGCCTCTGGTATATACAGTTTGTTTGTTTGTTTGTTTTAAATTTGTAATGTGTATTTCATTGTAGGCTTTGAAAGTGCACCAGTCCTAGGCCATAAATTGAATGAGTAGATTACATCAACAGAGCAGGACTTCAGGTGTCATAAAATGTACTGGGACATCTGCTCTAGGTGGGTTACCCAGGAGACAGCCACATAATATCAGATAGCGAGAACAATGTTTATGAGTGGGCTGTAAATGGTCAGGCCAAACCTCTGATCCTACCAGGTAACACGCAGGGGGTCTGGCCTCTTAGAAGCAACTGTGGAATCTATTTAATCTAGATATAAAATTTTATGTAGGGGTTTCTTGTGTTTCTTCCCTTTCATTTTATGGACTGTTTTGTTAATATGTAATCTTTATTTCTGTATGTCCTTTATTTCTGTATTTTTGCACCCAGCACCGTGAAACCTTTTTTCAGATTAAATGTTCAATTAATCAACTCTGCTCTTTGCTCTCTGATATGAACTCATTACTCAGTTAGAACACTTTAATAAAGGGTTAATTCTACACTGTAATTCTGTTGTGTTTGTAAACCTAAGATGCCCAGATACAGCGTCTTGGTAGTAGTACTGGGGTGAGAGTGCAGGAGGGATTTCAGGGGTTAATTTGGTGGTTGTTAGGAATAGTAACAGGGAACCAAGGATCTGGTGGTGTTAACCCCTTTCACTCACACACACACTCTCCTCACAGTCTCAGCCGGATCTATAGCCCTCGCCTGTGACACAACGGATACATTAGAGAGAAGACTGGATACTGTTTATTAAGAGGTAAAACAGGAAGTTCCAGTAAATAGACACTTATTTTGGAGGAAAGACAACTTATATAATTCAAGTTTCAGGGGTGTGAGGCAAAGGTTGAACATGATGAACTGGTGTCTTTTTATCAACCTAATTTACTATGCATTTCTCTGTGTCAAATTTAAGGTGGCGCAAATATGGGAGATAAGGGCACACTTAAATCACTGCTTCTCAATTCCAACAAAAATGCAAAAGACCAAAAATTATTCAGTGCTTCAGGATATGGGTTAATAATAATATGAGAGCACTCTAGATAGTAAATGTTACACAAACAACAACATATATGCACAATTAATGAATAACAATAAAAAAAATGGTCATGGACATCGTTGCTTTGGATATTTTATATTATATATATATATATATATCTTCTATATGTTAAATTATCATTTTCATTCCTTTATCCTGATAGCTTCTTCAGGGTTGGAATTTTACCCTGTTGTGATGTGGGTGCACTTGCTCTATCCTTGCACATATTTCACTCACAATATATATTTTAAATGTCTGTTATTCTCAAAGCATTATTAGCTGGTGAGATGGCTCAGCTGGTAAAGGCACCAGCTGTAGAACCTGTTCCAACAGCAAGGTTGCAGGTTCTATTCCCAGCAGGGTGAACTCATCCTTCCAAGGTAGATGAAAGGAGTACCTATTAAATTGGGCAGTAATGTATATACCCCCAGGAGATACTTGAAAACTAGAGACAATCTAAATGTATCCTTCCTGGTAAAATACTTTGATATTACTATATAATAGTATGAAAGTCCATATACACAGGCTAAAGTGCCACCCAGCAGCCCCGGCTGCTGCCCCCTGGAGACAGGCGGTGAGCTGTTTGGAGCGCCCCGCTCCAGCTCAGCACATTCAGCCAGTCTGTACTGTGCATGACTGCATCATTCCGGCAGTCTCTCCTGCACATGTGCTGTTATGCACACAAGGAGCTTCGCAGCCTAGCACTTTATATTATACAGGTGCATGCTTTTGGATGTGTCATTCAGAAGTTTATGTTACTTTGCTTTCTGGTCCATCTGAGTTTCCACATAATGTACAGATAGCCGACAGGCATTTGCCTTTCATTTTCACCTTGTAGTATAGCACCATGATTAATTGGGGTTATCATATGATTTCTATTGATTGTTTATTGGCCCATTCTTTCTTCATCAGTGACAGTGCTGACGCTCTTCCTCATTACCCCTGACGAAGCCATATTAATGGCGGTGTGTGTTGGGTTGTGAAGACTGGCTGCACCTTTTGGTCTGTTTGCATATACCCCTATAACATGATTGATAAGTATATTGACTCATATTTTTTCCAATTTATTGGCAGATTCATTTATATGCACTTTACAGTTAATGATTATTTAGGGTACACGGTTGTAGCACTTTATTTCTAAGTATTCACTGTATATATCGATATAATTATTCTCATAAGTAGTAGTATATAATCCACCCTATATCAGTACAGCCTGTCTTTAGTGTTTTTCAATGTTCTCTCTTTATAACATCATTATACAAATATAAAGTCTTCTCATATTTTTTTTTTTTTTTGGTCACATTATTTGAGTGCCTCATTCTTAAGGGCTCTTTCTTTTTAGGAGATCATACTATGCACTGATGGCTTCCCTTCTGTTTGAGAGGAAGGAACATGGGTAACTGAAAACAGCAGTTTCTTAACCCACGTAGACGCTTGTTCAGTGCTAGAAGCGATTGGTGGGCCACTGCACATGAGCGGTATAAAGACCCTTAATAAGTCTCCTGGTCAGAAAATTGCCAGACACATCAGTCAAAAGCCTGCAAAATTGGCATTCTGTGTACTGTAGTCTTCTCTGTTGCTTTTTGTCTTTGGTGATATACCCTGCCCTCCAGGAGGAAGGACTCAACCCAATGGTACCTTTGTTCCATATTGGACATAAGGGAAACCTAGTTACCAAGTAAACCAGAGAGGCAATGCAAGGGTTAAATGCCGTTAAGCAGCAATAGATTAAGGAAAATAAGAACATAGGGCATTTTCCAAATATGTATGCGATTCCCATTAGTGCTGGTCAAGCTTCATCTTCACAATGAGAAAATAGTGGTGCCAGACAAGGGAACTGGGACCTGAACAATTAGTGGAAAATAACCCACTCTCTTCAGTCTCCTGTGCTCCACTTAGGATGTAAGAGAAAAATGCTAGTTGGGATATCATAGTTTCTGCTTAAAGGAGCAGTAAACTTTTTTTTTATGAAAACACATATTTTACAGAGCTTTTCCTGCTGAATAAAACAAGGTCACTCCCATCGCTGTCAGATATTTTATTCCAAATTTATAGCAGTTCAAAGAACCAGGAAGTGAATTTACTGTGTTTACTTCCTGATAGTTTTAACTGACAGGAAGGGACAGGCAGCTCCTATCACATTCTATGGAGATCTGTATGTGTCTGACTTTCCTCTCCATTAGAGCTGACAGGAAAACTAATTAGAATTTGTCCACTAGAGGGCACTGCTAATGTAAAAAAAACGGGTTTAAACTGTAATAACTATGGAAATATAAATCTCTCGGCAGTGGGAGTACTCTTATTTTACTCAATAGGAAAATCCCTACGATATATATTTTTTTCATAAAAAATAGTTTACTGCTCCTTTAAGTATTTTTTGACTAGCCCTGTGCAAAATCAGGCATAGCTCAAAAATGTGCACCATAGCAGCCCTTTAGCAATGCAGTGTCAGCTGTAGCCTAAATTTAACAGATTCACCAATGTGTTTGTGTTGATTGGGGGGGGGGGGGGGGGAGAGATATAGTCTCCACATCCTGCAACCCAACCCCCCCACCTTTAGGCAACTAAATGTATTCCTATTTAGAGGATTCATTTGCATGTTATTTATTTTGAAGAACCCAATTCTTTACACATCCTTCACTGTGCAGCAGTACATATATGCTCAGTATATGTAGGTTCAGCACCAAATGTACATGTATCCTGATTATATACACAGGAAATTGTGCTGTTCACAACGGTTCTTCGAACCAGTCTTTCCCAAACTTGTAACCCATCACTGACAACATAGATACTGTTATAGTGCAAACAATGCAGATGGCTGATGAGCGCCCCCCCCCCCCCCCCCCGAATAGCCTTGGTTTGAACTAATGAAGAACCAAGCTCGTTATTTTGCTTGCTGCATATTACATTTTACAATCATTTAACCCTTTAAATGCCAAAGGGCTAGGCACCCCTCTGGCATTCAAAGAGATAATCAACTTGCTTGTGCATGAGCAGGGAAATCCTAGACATGGATTCTTAAACTCCACTGAGGATGGGGTGGGAACAACTGGTCTAATGACCATCCCCAAATAAACAGTATCATGGAATATTCCTACATTTATAAATTAAAAATAAATTGGCCATCTATCTCTCATCAATAGTGTGAGAACAGTTCTAGTTAGTGAAGTTAAATGAGTCCTGACATTTCCAATTGTGTATTATCTTCCAATCCTTGTATATGGTGAGGCTACCATGGTAGTTTTTAATCTTTTTAAACTCAGTGCAAACTTAAAAGGGGTGCAACGATACATAATGTACATAAATATATGGTAATTTTTGGGTCTTACAATCAGAATGAAAAACTACCATATCTTACAGTGTTCATAAAGTTTCATATGAAACTCAATATTCACATTTGACAGGTGTCATAATAAAAATGGCAGCCAAGTTAGTACCCACAACACCCTAATGGCATACTGGCTGACAACCTCTGAACTAAGGGTTTGTCCACCTATTTTTATGTTAACCATATGTATAACCACTTAAAACTGCTCAGACATTACTTGGGTGGGTGTAGTAAAAGTGAAAATGTGAAAGCTTGGTAAACACTTTCACAGAAAGTCATTTCTATTGTTACAGCATAAATTGTCACTAGACACTCCAGCACTACAATATCCTTCATCCCCAACTAGCCATGGGAAGTGAAGTCTGGAACACCTGGAGATCAGGTCATCCACAAACAGGAGTAGGCACTCACTGCTGTACGGTTGATGCTTTGATGTGCAACTGTGTGTCAGGTTTCACACATACGGTGTCTACTTCTTAGGAATAAATCCCTCAATTAGTTGCATTTCCAGTGCAACCTAGTTTGAGTGACTAAACGCTGTCTGTTGAATTAACACATGAAGCAGAATATCAGATACTGTTTCCTCCTCCCACCCATGATCATTTATATTTAGTGCAAAGCTGTCAGTGCAGCTTACCAGTAGGTTAACTTCACTGTATTGTTTGGACCAGAGGTGGGCAATTTACAACCCCTCAACTGCTGGTTGACTAAAATTGGCAGCACCCCAAACCAATATGAAGTATAGTCCAACAGATACAGGGCTGTCAATCGCCCACCCTTGGTGTAGACGTGCATCTATTAAAAATATACTAGCATGTATAGTGTAAATCTTAAAGGAGAACAGCTAATAACTCCCCATTACCTAATAAACCAAACTTACCTTATTATTACCAGAAAATCCTAAAGGCCCTTATAAATTTGACCTGCTGCTCCAAGAGACAACGCAGGCAGTCCTGGATGTCGTGGTCATAGAGGCAGACATGACAGCTGCTAACAGTTTGTTTTCTTTTCAAACTGAAGCAGAGCGCAGAAGTCTTCATAACCCGCATCTTGTCCATAAAGGGTTAAGATTACCATATGTAGTGACAGAGTTTGAGGTCCTATGGTCCTGCTACCAACCATCTTGCCTACATAAACAGACCTGACTTCATGAATATTGAACACATGAAACAGGATTGCCACCTCGTGCCCTATATACTGGGCTTCCTGGCAGTCAATCTTGAAACCTACATTTCCATCTCAATAGAACCCCTTTATTTCTAGGTTTCAATGTAGAAGAAGAAAAAGAAAATACAGTACAGAGTTGTAATAGACTTTACTGGGAAACATTCGAACAAATGTAAATCTGCATAATACATATGATTAAATTGTATACAATCCCAGACAGTCACAACAATTGTTACACTAAATAAGGCCTTTATATATATATATATAACCACAGTGTATCTTGTATCCATTCACAAATTAAACTACATATCCTTAATTTTAGTTGCATTCATCATTGATAAATTTATTTAAGCAAAAAACTCATATTGGGGAAAGGTAACAAAACAAATAATAGTTACTATGTCAATACAAAAAAGAGTTCATTCTCATTTTCTTTTTCCTGTGCCAACAGATATGGGGAAAAAAAAAAAAAAAAAAAAAAAAAAAAAGTTCACACTTTTTTTTTTAATACAAATAAATGAAAAAGTCTGCCATTCTAGCAAATGTTTAACCATATGAGTGCCAGAGAGGTACGCAAAGCATTGCAAAGGAATGCATTGGGTACACCTATGGCACTCAAAGGGTTACAGGGGACTGTTCATTTCTAAAAAAAAAACAAAAAAATTTTTGCCGTATGCTTAGCTATCTTTACACCAAGCTCAGTTTATCATCATACTGAGCTTGCAAGTGCAAGAGAGATGATTCACATCACTACAAAGGGAAGCGTGAACGCATTCCCTGGGAAAGCGGGGAAGGAGGGAGGTGAGAAGAGAATTACAGGACTGGGAAGTACTGTGCAGAAGATACAGTGTGCGCAGAATGCGAAGTGCACAGAAAGAAGTTTGCATATCTTACAAAGTATGTAACTGTAAGAAGAATTAAACACTATTCCTAATGTTATTTGAATAGCTAAGCATATGGCAAAATTTTTTATTTTTTTTTTATTTTTAGAGGTGAAAGTTCCCCTTTAAGAGGAACTTTACTGATACCACAATTAGGGCCTCATGAAGAAAGAAAAAGAGGAGTCCAATTAAAAACTCTCAAAATGCTCATTGATTTACAAAGGATTTTTACCCCCCTGAATGTTAAAGAGGTCCCCAACATCCTGTGAGATGTTTGAGAACCCTAGCATTCAAAGAGTTAAAAAGTCCCATTTTACTATTTGAATGCCAGAGTGATATAACCCTCTGGAAATCAAAGTGTTAAATCAATGGGAGTGTTTATTCCCCTGCCTACAGAACACACAGTTGCCTCCAGATTTGCAAAGAGTTTGCTTTCTGCACAAGTAACTATGTGGCTTTCAAAATATCTGTCATACCAGGGTACAACAAGACAGTTTTCCTACAGAACAATGCCATCCATATAATGCATAGATAATGGAACGGACATTAAAGGAAGACTATAATCTAGGAACAAGCGTAACAGATGGCCTCATGTAGGTGTCTTTCATATAGCTGCCCAGTAATCCTATTTATATCATCTGCAGTGGGGTGTATAGAATGTTCTGGTCTGGTTAGAGTCTGAACTTCCGCTCTTTACAGAGTTCAACAGAACTGCATGGACAGTAAGGGCCACAAAGTAACAAGCAGTTAACTACAGAGATTTAAAAGAAATAAAAAGCAAATACATACAGTTAACTGACTGCTATATGAAGGGCGCCTTCCTAGGCAAGTCTATCCATACAAAAAATGGAACACCCCCTTATTCCAAGAATATAATTCTCCTTAAAAATTAGTGCCAGAAGTATCCAACGCATTACAACACAATGTGTTGGCCACCTCCTTGGCACTCAAAAGGTTAAAAGAAAATGAATCCATAACAGTGCTAGTATGGACTGGCCAGATGACACATCTATTCCAAAAGTATTCTCCCATTCAGGCATTTAACCCACTGAGTGCCAGGGGCTGAGTAACACATTGTGGAACAATGCATCTCTCCCCACTCTGGCTCTCAAAGGGTTAAAAGTAGCAATTTACATCACATTAGTTTTCAGTGCAAAATACATCTAAAATAGACTTGGCAAACTTATACAAACAAAGCTATTCAATGAAAATAAAATAAAAAGAAAAAAAATTGGCAACTGTTGTATAGTTGAGCTTCTAGAAAAGGACAGAGGCCCACTTTGGAGGGAATCCAGCCCAGAGTATCCAAAGAGATTGGCTGAAATCTCCCACTGACCTCAATGAGAGATTCTGCACAAATGAGAATTTTTTCCTCTACCCCCCCAGGGACTTTCAAAGTCCAGCAAACTGTCGCACAGCAATAGAAATGACAGTGTGGCTGCATTCTGCAGGTCGGTATTCTAGTCCATAGCACACAAGTACAGCCCCACCAATGTGCTGCTAGCACCCATGACAACAAAAAGGGTTATAAGGAAGTTGTTTTTTTTTTTTTTTCAGGAAGCAATTTCAGCACAAACCAACTGCCACAGAGGACAGATACAAATTCTACAATTCCAAATGATAAAGGGTGAAGTTGGGCTTTTAACCCTTTGAGTGCCAGAGGCGCTGCATACCCCCTCTGGCACTCAAAGGATTAACCTTGTCAACGTTTGACTGGTCTCCAGCAAACCTCTCTAGCATTCAAAAGATTAAAAAGACCAATTTAAATCATTTGAAGTTGTGGGAGTTTTTATTTTATTGTGTGCCTATGGCTCAGCTGGTTTTCTCCAGAATTGCACCTCTTTAGGTTATTGAATACGGACCATAAGAAATTATTCTATACCTCAGTCCACTGACACTACAATTAACCCCTTAAGGACAGATGACTTACCAGGTACGTCCCGCAGAAACTGTCACTTAGTGACAGAGGACGTACCTGGTAAGTCACGGAAGTCCGCGTCTCTGTGCGGCTGCACGCCGCTCGGAGACTCAGGACTTCTTTGAGAAAAGAAAAAAAAATGTTCGGCGGGCGTTAACGTGACAGCCGCGTACGAACGCGGCTGTCACTAAGGGGTTAAACTAATGCAAATTATGACTGGGATATGGGTCACCTAAGACTTGCTTGTAAAGAACTTTCTGCAGTGGTTTGGATAACATCAAACTAGGTAACTGAACAAACAAGCGAAGAATAAAAAAAAATACAAAATCAAAAATATTTTCCGATACAAACAATTTCTAAGTAGCAAATTATTTTCATAAAACAGTAAAAAGTGCAACCAGAACACTTTAGCTATGCTTCCTGGCCTACTCTAGTCAACTACAGTTTCTTCTGTGTAGCATGATCTGAAATGCATTGGTATTTACCTATCAACATTACAGTGATTCACACATGACTCAGTCAATGAATTTCTCTTGGGAAGTTAAAGAATGCCAGCATTTCTAAACAAGCACCCTACATCCCTTACTATGGCCAGAAAATTCTAATGGCAATGAATTTGCCCAAGAAAAATGGATGCCAATATATTAGTTAGAACTGGAGCAATAATAGAGCAAATCAATTGCACCATGGGGGATATACAAAGATTAATATGGATTTAAACTTGTTCCTTTAAGCCAGTGAATGCTAGAGTAATTCAGAGCATTTCTTCACAATACATTAACGACATAAAGCATTGAAGCAGGTGATAGCCCTATTTAAATTAATGGGATTTTTTTGTGTACTTTACAATGCAGTTTGCTCCATAATTGATCCAGTTCATCTTTGTTCATTAACCCAATTATCTTAAGCCTGTTGAGATTATTTTGTCCACACTTGGTAGTAGACCTAGATCCCAAATTTTTCTTCCACCCAACCAGAATAATCAGTCATTGTATATGCCAGCAGAAGACTTAAATGATGCAGTGGGAGGCATTTAAGTCCTAGGTGAATTGTGTTGACAGCACGGGTCATCCATAACATTCAGGACAAACTGGAAAGGATAGCTCCTGAATCAAGGCACAAGGAAAAGATTCATAGGGACCAGTTAATCTTTTCCGTTCATAGTCACGTGTGTGTGTGTGTGTGAATTTCTGTCAATAGGGGAAGAACCTGCAACATCTTGCTTAGCATTGTTCTGTAGGCTTCAGATAATCTGGGAAAAGGGGACAAACAAGTATTCGGTTTAATCCTCCAAGCACCAGAAGGGTATCTAACACCTCAGTTCACAATGCGTTGGATGCCCCTCTGGCACTCAAAGGCTTAAAACTTACATTCTTCTGCGGATATGTTTCAGGTTCCACAGGATTGCAAAAACATAAAAAAACAAAAAACAAAAAAAAAAAAAACACCCAACAAAACAGCAAGTCTTATTTAGAGGTGTTTTAACCCCTTGAATGCTGAGGAGGTCTCAAATGCTTTTCCAAATGTCGGGTTAGAGGCTTCTCTAGAATTTGAGGGGTTTATATAAAGTTGATTAAAGGGGAACTATCACCCTTATACAAGTTAGAATAATACATTAAATAGAGAGACTAGCATGGATAACTGTGTAATTTATTTATTTTTTTCTTTTTTTAAATCACGGTTTGGCTAAAACGAAAGGTTTAAAAATGACCTATGCCTTTACTTCTGGACAGACTGCAGGTACAGCTCTGCACAGCAGTCTGTCACTCTTCCTCTGCTCCCCTCCTACGTAGCATCTCGATCTAGCCTCCTCCAACTCTTTAGCCAATGAGAGCTCTCCAGCTTACAAGGAGAAATCCTCCGTTATCAGGAGGCGGCTAACTTGTATAAGGGTGATAGTTCCCCTTTAAAGTCTATTAGTTTGGGGTTTATTTAAGAATATTCTAAAAGCACTTTGGGTCCAGGGAGAACAGCGTTTTATTTGGCTTGTGGTAACTCCTCTTTCCCATCTGAGGATTGTACAATGTATTGTGTACTCCCTGGTCCTAAAAGGGTTACCATGAAGAAACATGAGAAAGCCCTTTTGTCTGTCCTACAGAAGAATGATGCACACTTACCAGATAAGATTTTCACATGCCATTTGGATATGATAGAACTGCTGTTTTTAAGATCTTTTTTTGTTGATAAAGGGAAGCCCCCCCCCAAAAAAAAAAGGAAACACACAAAATAAGTAAACTACAGAAGACTGACTGCACAATAGTGTTATTCCAGATTGTAATACTGGTATAAAAACCTTCATTACTGATGCTAACAAATCATTTACCTGTCCATCTGTTAAGGCAACCAACATGATTTGCAAACAGACCTTCAGGTTTTAAAGTACTTTTCTATGGCTCACAGTCCAGAAAATAAGAAATAGAAAGAAACAATTGGCTAAACCCTTTTTGTGGTCAGGGAGAGCTGCAATCCATTGGGGTGAAATGTGTTGCAAGTCTTCCTTGCCCTAATGAGGTGTTTATTTTTTCTTACAAAGTAATTTACAAGTTTACTAGCTCTTGTGTGACAAACTGTTTTAATCGCTCCAAGTATTGACCATAAAGTTCCACATCGTTGTGTCCAGCCCCTTCCACCCATAATGGCTCCACCGGCCTCTGGCAGCGCTCAAACAGTGCCAGGCCGTGGGAAAAGTCAATGACTTCATCTTCTGTGCCGTGAATGATCAGGACTGGTGACGTTATCTTGGAGATTTTGTCAATGCTATAGAAATAAGAAGGAGAATATTAGAAAGGAATTATCCAAAATGTTGCAACGTGATTGAAGAACCATTTGGGAATTCACGTAAGCACAGCTGCAACCTTTTTTTCCCGTTTAACTTAGAGGTAGTCAACTATCTGACCACCAGCCATTAGGGACTACAACTCCCATCATCCCCTGGTTCGGGATGATGTAAGTTTTTCTTAGCAAGGTGTTGCCCTTGGTCCTCAATGAGATAAGGGGGAATTATACTCTAGTATTATGCAAATTAAACAGTCAACTTAATACAGACAAGTTGAACCAACTGCACCACAGGGGGCATAATCATTTCCCAAATACCCACTGATTTAAATGGGACTTTAGCCCCCTTGAATGCTAGAGATGTCTGCCACATTACCCTTTAACATTCAGTAGGTTACATGCCCCACTTAACTCAATGGAAAAGTTTATATCTCCTCTATGATGCAGTCAGTATGCCAGACAACGGTCTCCCTTTTAGTTTAGTGAATATGCCCAGACAGACCTTTTCGTTGAAATAATGATTATAAAACATAATCAAATACAGATTACAAGTATTAAAAGTACCTTCTTCACATTATTATACATTATTTTGCGTTTTTCTTCACTTGTCCTTGTGTCCTTTTAGAAGGACAAGCTCTAAAAATGAAAAAGGTTGATTTCCCTTTGTCTGTCATGTACATCAAGAATTGGAATAAAAAAAATGCATTTGAGAGGAAATATGTCAAACAAGGTGTACAAAGGCTACATACACTATCAAGCCTGTTAAACATATGTAGATGGTGTACTCTGTACAATGGAGGGATTGTTGTCACTTTTTTTTTTTTTTTGCACAGAATTGATTTGGTATACTGCCTTTACCAGATTTACTGGTATCAGTCTGTCAACAGGGTGCCCCGTAATATGGCCTAGTTGGATGAAACAGCTGGCAGTGGGTAATCTTATTGGTTCATGCATTTCCAACCTGTGCTTTGCTGTACAAGCTGTTGAAACATGAAGTATAAGCAAAGGGATATTTATATGGGCAGGGAAACTGAAATGTGACTGCACTTGTCATTTACATATTGATGCACGAAACTCTGGGAACGCAATTCAAAACACTGTAAACTTTGGCTTCTTTGCTGGAAACAGATTTTCTGATCGCTACCAAACTGGTAAATGTACCACATACGTACAGTTAAAGGGATAGTAACGTTTCATAATAAAAGCAGCTCTAATTAATCATCATAGTATTTGGACTTTGACAGAACTGAAATAACACTCTCCAGAGTTATAGTTCAAGAGTAATTCAATGACAAAGTGTCCCCCTCCCGCCCCTTTTACTGATGTCACACTGTTCAGCCAGGTCAGAAGGGAGGTGCCCAGGTAGACTGCAGAGAGGGACAATCCTCAATTAAGATAAGGGGGAAAAACCTGAAAAGCTTGTCAAGGGGGGCAGGGATTTCTTTGTTTTCATAGGAATAAGAGTGTCCCCTTCTCTTATCTGTCTGGTCTATGGACTGCATTCCACATCTGAGAAGTGATGGCTTACACTAGGTAAAAGGGGCGTGAGGGGGAAACTTTGCTTGTGAATATCTCTTAAACCATAAAGGTTTGAGAGATAAGACTTATATAGTTCATGTTTTTTTAATGCCTACAAAATAAAATAAAGATAAAACGAAGTATTACTATCCCTTTAAGGAGCTTCTATAAGTAAACCAGTGTCAAATGGTCATGCATAGCTCTGCACAGGAAAATAAATTCAAATGGGCTTATGCATCCAATATTTCTTACTTTACAAAAATGGTAGCTAGTACAACAAAATATCTAAATTGATATATCCAATTCATTTAGTTCCCTCTGATAATTTAATTTACAAACCCAAATCTCAGCTTAATTAAGTGGGCCTTTCAAACCTTTGAATCGTAGAGTGGTTCCAAAATATGGCTTTGGAAAACACTGGACACATTGCTAGCACTCAAGGGGTTAAAAGCCACACTTAAATAAAGGGGTATTTTCATTTACCCATGATGGTCCTGGCATGTCATGTGTTCTTAAGGGGATAACATATAATCCTCTCTTTTTCACTTTAGATGTTTTACCAGCAAGTAGTCACTATGTGAAAAATGTAATACTTACTTGGGGAATGCATCAAAACAATAGGTTTTCTTAGTATCTGGGAAAGCTACCCGCATCCCTGAGGTTAGAGGTGAATGTAGAACAACAGCAGCACTTTCATATCGAGCAGCAAGATCCACTGATGGGACAGTCCCTATGCTCTGGCCATATATAATGACATGCTCAGGACGGATTCCATACCTACGCACAACCAAAAGATAGAAAGCGTAAGGAAAACAAAGCATTATAAAGGTCAACAAATATTGATCTAGCTGTAAAAAAAATGATCCATAATTATTACATAAACATTTGAAATTATATTATATATCTTAAAGGGCATATACAACTGTCTTTTGCCCCAAGGATCAGATTTGAGCAGGGAGGTTGTCTGTTGCTGCTCAGAGTTCATTTCATACCAGAAATAAATAAAGGAATCATCTGACCCTGCAAGAATTGATGCCGCATCAAGTGAGCAACAGTCTGAACACAGATTTTTGGGGCAAGAGACAAGTGTGGTCAAGGTCATGGCAATATGTCTTTTCAATAATGTCCCTCCCTCCTCCACAGTTTAATTGTGTAAAAAGATAAAAGTGAAGCAATTTTAGGGCAAAACCACACAATAGTTATTGTTCTCCTTAATTATCTTTGCAGCCCTGTACATTATAAAGCTGAGAGCTTTCAATGAAAAAAGACCCTGAAAAAAATAAAGGGTAATAAACCTACTTGCATGAGTTATAATAATAGCAGCCAAATCACCCCCTATGATGCTAGAGAGGTCCAATACATGATCTGGACACTAAGGGTTCGATTTTAAAATCAATGCGCCGTTTTGCTCCACGTTTGTCTTTTATAAATAACCCCTATTATATCACTATCTCCTATTCCAATGTCACAAGATTAGTCAGCATAAGTGCCATTGCTGAACAGATTTTTTTTTTTGTACTTCTCCATAAATCTCATCTATGTAGAACACAAACCACAGAGTGAAATCCCCTCTCCTCAGGAGGGCAGAACACTCACAAGAAAACTCTGGAGAAGGAGATTTTCATTGACAAGCAGTTTCACATATAGCATAGCGTAGAAGGAATGTCCTGTGCTCCTCATGGATTAAGTATTTAAATCAGTAGATAGACAAAAGTCCCCTTTTTGCTTATGTCCTATATGGAACACAGGAACCATGGGGATCTAACCAAAGCATTCACCAATATTCCAGAGAAAGTAAGAGAACCCACCTGCACAAAACTTAGACCAGGTCTACCAGAAATAAACCTCCGGTGTCAACACACACCAAAATTACAAAGAACAGAAACCACAGTAACTGTTAAAAATGAAACCGGACACCTGGTGGCCTTGGCTCGTGGCTCACACATTCCCATCTCTGATCATGGACTCCCTTATGAGAAATTTTAGGAGAGTGAAACGCATCCCGGCCTCATATTTCCAGGAATTACAATACAGGATATTTCATAGTGCATACACCTCTCCGGTTATGGCTCATTTGGGCTTTCCTCACCTTCCCACTGCTCCAGGTCAAAGATCCAAGCTTATGTTTCAAATATTTGTGGAGTTACCATAGACCCACGGATCCTATCTTTCTTGCTGGGGAATGTCTCGTCTCTCCTACTGTGCTCCAAAACACAGTAAAATTGCATGATATACTGGTCTGCATTGCTCTGAAATGTATTAGCCTAACCTTAAACAATAGATAAACAGGACAACCCATTTCATAGCATTTTAGCTATTGGGCACACTGAACAAGACGACATACCTGGAAAAAATTGTGTGTGCAAAAAAACTTGCATAAAAACTTTACCAAAGACCGCTCAAACAAAATGTTATACTAGTTTTCGCTACACATCCTGGATGGCTTCAATGAGCTTGGGGAAAAGGGGGGAGGGATGGACAGATTCAGCTGGGACAGGGAATTGAATTCTCTTTTCTTCCTCTCTCACAGTTTCCCCTTGGTTAGACTAAGATTTTACCAGGTTGTTTGTTAGTGGGTGGATCATTCACATATCTTATTTTAGAATTACAATACTATGTGAAGGACTCTGGCGCAAATCAGTGCATCTACCATACAATCACACAGAATGATTAAAACCGAATAGTTATTCTCCTTGATTATTACTGAGATGCAGACCTTCTGGTCCCACTGATCTAGCCAAAATAGACTATAGACTCATCCCGCTAGAGATCTCACTAGTTCAGTGGTGAAGGAAACTGTTAAAGGGATGACACGGAGGCGCCCCAGCACATAGCTTCAGTTTTTACAGAGGAACCAAGTTAGGTATTTCCTAGAGGGTTCATAACTTGTGGGGTAACTTGTGTGGTTTACATGTTGATTTACTTGTCTGACTTTTGGGATATGTTGGAAATAATGCATGATTGTTCTGCATTGCCATATTCTGAAAATTTTCAATAAAAAGTTAAAAGGGGTTGTAAGACAATTTTGACATTACTTAATATTGCTAGGAAAAAAAAAAAAAACACACACACAAAAAAAAAAAAAAAAAAAAAACCACACAAATAATACCATCCATGTCTCACTGCCCAAGCTTTTATAGTTCTTTAGCAATTGCCATTTATATCCCCCCCCCCACTATCATGTTTCCCATGTCACCTCTCAAGCTCTAAGAAAATAAATCTGGTTGCGGGACCATAGGGGAGTGTCTAGAGGGAGGACAGCAGAGGTAAGACATGCCCAGCAGTCTGGTCGTTACCATGATTTTTTTTATTGCACTCCCCTTTTTCTCTGAGCTTCATGCGGTCATGTGTCAACTTTCCCTAATCATAGTATATTACCTCGGCTTGCTTGTCAGATTAACATTGCGTTTCTCAGCAGAACCATTCCAATCTATTGATGTTGTAGGTTATTTGCATAGGCAATACCTAACCCTTACACAGGCACCACATCCTGGAGGACCTTCTGTCCAAAGCCAGCTTCACATGAAGCAAACATATTAACAAGGTACTGTTTGTGAAGAGACTACTATGTCGTTGCCTTACACAACTGCTTAGCAGAGGCCTGAAACTTATAGGCCTAATACGCGTCTACCAACCTGGTAGAATGAGTCATAACCCACAAAAAGGTACTGGCTTCTACAGCAGGATGTACACCTTAAAGTGTTAGTAATGTCTGAAAAAAACTTTTTTGCATTTAGAAGAGCTTAAAAAGCTTATCTAAATGCAAAAAAAACGTATCTCTCAAACCGCTATGGTTTAAGAGATACGGGCGTTTAAAGTTTGATTTCTCCTACTGACAGCTGTAAAGCTGTCAGCAGGAGATCCGTGTCGGTCGACACGCTGGCGCTTGAGAAGTGCCGGGATCTCGTTATTTACACGGAATCCCTTCATTGGAATGGTCTAAAACATGTGCCTAGTGTTCAGGCACACGTTTTAGACCATTCCAATGAAGGGATTCCGTGTAAGTAACGAGATCCCGGCACTACTCAAGCGCCAGCGTGTCGACCGACACGGATCTCCTGCTGACAGCTTTACAGCTGTCAGTAGGAGAAATCAAACTTTAAACGCCTGTATCTCTTAAACCATAGCGGTTTGAGAGATACGTTTTTTTGCATTTAGATCAGCTTTTTAAGCTCTTCTAAATGCAAAAAAGTTTTTTCAGACATTACTAACACTTTAACCCATGAAGCCATGTTACCTTAGACACAAGCCTGACCTGAACAGGGAAAATCATGGATGATGAACAGCAAATCAGTTTTCCAAAATGTCTGCGTGCAATGAACATAATACTTCAGGTACCTAACCATATCAAACATATGTAGTTCTTGCTCCTGTCTAGGAGATGGAGCTGGACAGAGAAAAGGAAGAACAATTTCTTGACTGGTGTAAAAGAAAAAAAAAACAAAAAACTCAGAAACCATATTAGAGAGAAATCCCATAGGAGTCCTCAAAACCACCCTGTCAAGATGGAAGTCCAAAAATGGAGGTTTAAAAGATGAAGCCCGAAGTTCAGACCTTCACCAAATTGAGACAATAGCCAATAAAAAGGTACTTTTGATCATCAGGAGAAAAAACAGTGAAACCAAAGAAAAGGCTCAAAAGGAGCCTTCTGAAACACTTCAAAAACCAAATGTAAATCCCACAGAAGAGTGTGGCCCCAAAAGATAGGGCAGGAATGAGCCACCTTTGGACAAAAGTTTGCACATCAGGTAATAAGGCAAGAAACCTCTGAAATAGGGCAGAGATGAATTTTGAAGAAGAAACGTCCCTGACATTAGCAGAAGACCCATATAGTAGGAAGGTAAAGAGAGGAAAACTAGAATGAAAATAGAATAAAAAGTATTTGAAAAACTTTAAAAGTGCTTACTTTACTGCTAGGGGTTATTGTGGCAAGCAGGAGCGAGAAACCAGCCTCTTCATAGCCAGCAGAGTTCAAAAAGGAAATGTCAGGAACCGCCTTTTCCCCCTGCCAAAAAGCCCAGAAAGAACAGGCTGCTGGGAAACAGTTCCCTGGTAATTAAAATGATGTGGTGGCTCTTCAGCCATCACCAAACAGGACTCAGTTAATGAACATTACATTACTTAAAAATCCACTAGTGCTAGAATAGAACATAGAATTGCTACCTAAAATATGGAAGTGCTGATTCTAAGCAAGTCATCAATCGAGTGCACTGCAGGCTATCAAACTACCTGTTCCTGGAAGGACACTTTTCAAACTATGCAGGTCTGTGTCATGCCATGGCATGAGTTGGCCCTCTGGGTTGTATAATTTGTTTGCTGACCTGTATGTTATGCACCAGTCCTAGGCCATAAAATTAGCCGAGTAGATAATAACTGTATACCCAAAGACAAGCACTGCCAAAGGCTTACTGCTCATTGTAGTTAACAAGCCAATATACTGTACTGTTAGGTAGAAGATTTGATCGCATGCCAACCTTTTATTCAGTTTCATTAAGTTAATCAAATGTTATTTGGGATAACATTAGCTTTGATTATGAATGTAATTAATCACAGGAATAAGTGTCCAAGCTTAAATTGCAATTTTCCATCACCATTTAAGCACCAAATGTTATTACTTCTTGAGCAAGAGAGAATTTGTAGTGAAGAGATGAGTTTTTATTGATGTATATAAAATATTCCCAACATTTAGGGGCTAGAATCACAATTTTAAGACCCCCGACTGCATAGCTCTCGGAATTTTTGTTTTTCTTTTTTCAATGAAAGGATCAACTATTCTTTCCATAACAGCAACAATGGGTAGCATGCACACATCAGCAGGCTAAAATGTGGTGTGTGCATATTTTTGTATACATTTTATATTTCTTTGGTGCAGGCATGCGAACACATTTTATACACACAATTTTCACATGAGATTAGTTCTGAGAGTAGTAATGTCAGATCATTTACTCTCCAAACAGTTACTGCGGAGTGTGAACGAGGACAATCAAGTTTTCCAATCTCACGCACCCCTCTTCAACATCCACAAAAGCTCCACAGGGACAGAAGTACCCTCATTGGAAAACATGGGCACACGTCTATTTATATAATATATATCCATACATACCAGCACAATTCACACTCCTTTAAAAATGGAATACATAATTTATGCAATTCAATAAACCATATACAAACAACTCAAATTTCTATAAAGCCGAGTGAAAGAAAAAACAAGCTTCCACCTGTCTTACTTGTGTCACCACATCAATTATTAACATGGTTATTGTTTGGGAAAAAAAAAAAAAAAAAAAAAAAAAAAAAAAAAAAAAAAAAAAAAAAAAAAAATAACGGTGAGGATATGCTAAGCTTTACAGCAGTGTAGAGGCGAGAGAAACAATTGAAACAGGCCTTTGTATTGTCAACTACAATGCTGTCCTTTTTATTGGTTACACTACTTAATAAATAATGCAGCTGATGACCGGACCATGGACATAGCAGTACTTTAGGAATATCTACCAACAGGCTTTAAAGGTTGGAAAAACAATCTGCTGTACAGTAGGGGATGGGTTACCAAGGATCTGCAGCTATTGTGAAATAAAACCCATAATTCTTAGCCAGCCAACATCTGTCTTGGAGTTGCTCATCTCACCTATCCATGTAAAAAAATATTATATATAAAAATGATAAATGATACATACTAAACATTTGGTCCTGGGAAACTAGCATTTAATACAGTTGTGCAATTTAACAATAAGACAACTTAATTTGTTCTATAGCATTCCTAGTACATTCATTATCTCAAGACTACTAACATTTTAAAAATCTTGAATGCTAGAGGGGTCTCCAATGCATTGCTTTCTAGCATCCAAAGTGTTAACGGTTTACTGTACTAACCAACCACAGGACATTTTATCTCAGAGTCTAATACACCATCTTAAATCCCCAAGCATAATTTATTGTACAAAAACTTATTCTAAACAAAGTAAACAAAAGTAAACAAAGTCCTAGGCCATAAAGTTAGCCAAGTAGATAACATCACCAGAGGATATAACCAAGGAATGGACATGGCATCCACCACTAGAGCTAGAGGATTCCTCCAGCGAGAGCAGAGGATCAGAATCTTCCTGTTGTGTCTTGTCCCCATCAGGTCGATGCATGGAAAACCCCACACCTGTGAACAATGAGGCTGAACATCTCTGGATGCAGCTGCCACTCTCCGCTGTCCACTGTGTGTCGTCTGAGGACGTTTGCCAGGACTTTGTTTACGCTGGGAATGTGAACTGCGGATATGGATCTGCCCAGGACAAAATAGCCTTAACCAAGCTGCAAAACTTCTTGTTCCACCTTGCTTGCTGATGTAAGCTACTGCAGTGGCGTTGTCGGATTGGACCCCAGCAGTCCTCCAGCTGGTGCGTCTAGTGGCCAAGGGCATGAAATATCGCCTGAAGCCCCAAAATGTTGAGGGGAAGGAGAGATTCCTTCAGAGATCACAGACCCTGAGCATTCAGGTGACTCAAAACACCACTCCCCAGCCGGATAGGCTGGCATCAGTTGTCACTGTGGTCCAGAAGGAGACTGGGAAGGGCTTGCCCTTTAGCAGATTGGAGAGGTTGAGCCACCACAATAAACTCTGTTCCACATGAAGAGGGAGGGACACTGACATCTTTAGGAGGTCTGGTTGACCCCTGCACACCTGGATCATAAACCTCTGGAGTTCCCTGGTGTGAGCCATGGTAAACGGGACTGCTGCTATGGTGGAAATGAACTTCCCCACTAGAAAGGACAACTTCTTGGCTGGAACTGGATCGTGAGCCAGAACAGCGTAAAACCCTGTGGGTGATCTGGTGAGCCATCTCGCCCGTGGGAAACATCATGCTCTGCCGAGTGTCGAAGAGAGGGCCCAGGAAAACCAGTTGCTGGGATGGGACATGATCCGACTTGTCCATGTTGAGCGAGTGCGTGAATGTAGTCCTGAACCTGCTGATGAAGGAATTCCGGAGAAGGGGCTTTCAGAAGCAGGTCGTCCATGTATGGAGTGACTCTGATGCCGTTCCGATGGAGGACGGACACTAAGGCTCCCAGGACACAATTGAAGACTTGAAGAGCTGTAGTCAGACCAAAAGGGAAGAGCAGAAAACTGATAATGCCCTTGGTCGCAAGCAAATTTTAGGTATTCCCGGCTCTTTGGATGAATGGCGATATGCAAATACGCATCCTGAAGATCCAGAGAAGAAAAATTCCCCAGGGGACATGGCAGCAATCACCATCCTTAGTGACCCTGGTGATAATGAGTCTTGACCACAAAGGAGTTGAGATCCTTCAGGTCCAATATTGGACGACAGCCGCCGTCCTTCTTGGAAGCCACAAACAGGTCTGAGTAAAAACCCAAACCCCTCTCCTGATCAGGAACCGGGTCCAGAACCTCCTCCCGTTGAACAGACTGTTTCTCTGCACCCCGTGGTATATGAGAAGGGAAAAACCAAAAGGGATCCTGTACCCTTCCGCCATCACCTGAAAAACCCATGGGTCCACCACCGAGTCCTCCCAGACACTGTGGTAGTGATGCAAACGGCCACCCACGGCAGAGTGGGGACCCAGGTTCGGCGAATCATGCTGAAGGCTTGTAAGCCTTGGGCTTGGTGGAGGTCTTAGGCTTCCATTGTTGTTTGGGCTTGGAGGAGGAACGCGGAGCTGAGGTAACCGCCTGGTTCGCCAGATGTGTCTCAGTCTGGAAGGAACAAAAAAGTAGATTATGCTTGATAGGCGTCTTCTTCCTAGAGACCATAGGCAGAAGGGTACTCTTGCACCCTATGGCCTCACTAATCAGATCATTAAGTTCTGGCCCAAACAGACAAGTGCCCTGAAAGGACGAAGAGAGCAATGCTTTCTTAGAAGCAGTGTCAGCAGACCAGATCTTGAGCCAAAGAGCCCATCCTGCAACCACAGACATGGTGGAAATCCTGGCCACCAAACGGATTGCATTAAACAAGGCAGCAAATACGTAATGCTGGGCCTCAGAAATGTTGGCAAGTAGCTGCAACATATCAGCCGTAGGAGCTCCCTGACGAGCATTAAGAGTGAGCTGTTCAGTCCAAACCGCAACGGCCCTATTCACCAGGCCTAGACGTAGGGAAGTGCCATCGGTGGCAAAAATGGACTTGGGGGAGGCATCAAGCTTCTTGTCAGTCCTGTCTTTCAGAGTGGAAGCATCAGCAACTGGCAAATCAGTGGACTTATAAAGCCTAGAGACAGGTAACATCCACCTTGGGGATATTAACCCACTGAGCAAGCACCGCATAAGAAAAGCGATACAGCTTGGCAAATTTCTTGGAAAAAGAAGGTTTTCTATCCAGAGACTTCCACTCGTCAGACACTAGGTGGTCAAGAGTGGGGTTAGGTGGAAAACAAGTATGGGGCCTCTTAGGCTCCAGAAATACATCAGAGGGATCTGAAGAAGCCTCCTGAACCAAGGGAATGTTTAAGGTGTTTAAAACAGCCCTGATCAGGCTCTCAGCCGAGGGATCAGGATCAGCCTCAAAGAGGTACCCAAAGAGGAGCCCACAGCAGAACATTCCTCATCATCAGAATCCACCAACAGTTCCTCGTCAGAGGAATCTGACACATCAGGTACTCCCTGTGGTTTCGGCAGAGAAGATCTGACAGAAGTAGGGATCTGCCAGGAGTGGAAGACCCCTGTAACTGGGATGGAAAGAGTTGTAATGTAGACCGGAGATCTCTAGTAGCAGCCTTAAACGCTTGTACCCAAACAGATATGAACCATCAGATCAGAGATAGCCCAAACAAAACAATCAAGTGTCAACGGATACTGTACAGGGGTAACGCCCCAAACTGTTACACAGCACACTGAACTAGAGCCAACAGGCAAGACTGCCTCCAGGATCTTCCTCCCAAAGCTGGCATCAGCCGATGCCAGCACATCAACACAGTAGTGCTTCGAAAAGGTGTGTACAGATGACCAAGTGGCAGCCTTGCACAACTGATCAGCTGAGGCCCGATTCTTGTAAGCCCAAGATGCCCCAATGGATCGTGTAGAATGAGCCGTGACCCGAAAGGGGACAGGCTTCTTCCTCAGCTCATAAGTCTTACGAATAGTGGACTTGATCCAAGAAGCAAGTCACCTTGGATGCAGGTCTTCCTTCCCTAGGACCCTCAGGAATGACAAACAACGCGTCAGATTGCCTGATAGACTAAGTGGGATGTACATAAAACTTGACAAGTGGAGATCCCTCGCCTTGTCGGAGGTGGGGGTCAGGGCAGAAAGAGGGCACCAGAATCTCCTGATTGATGTGGAACTCAAACCACCTTCGGGAGAAACTCCTGAGAGGTGCAAAGCACCGCCTTGTCCTTGTGAAACACCAAATAGGGTGGTTTACAGGATGGAGCATGTAACTCCGCAACATGACGGACAGACACAATTGCCAGGAGAAAAGCCATTTTCCAAGTCAACAGGCATAGAGGAATAGTAGCTGGTGTGTGCCATGGCAAACGGTACCACCTCTATGGTGGAAATGAGCTTCCCCATGAGAGATTACAGCTTCTTGGCTGGAACTGGATCTTGAGAAGGGATCGCAGAAACCCTGTGGGCGATCTGGTGAGCCACCTCATCCATGAGAAACACCATGTTCTTCTGGGTATCGAAGAGGAGGACCAGGAAGACCAAATGCTGGGAAGGAACAAGATCTGATTTGTCCAAGTTGATGATGATCCACCCGTAATGGGCAAGAGCATGAATGCATTGCTGAACCTGCTGATTGGGAAGTTCTGCAGAAGGGGTTTTCAGAAGCAGGTCGTCCATGTATGGATTAACTCTGAAGCATCTCGGTGGACGACGGACACTAAGGCTCCCAGCACACGGTTGAAGATCTGAGGAGCTGTCGTCAGACCAAATGGAAGAGCTGAAAACTGCAAATGCCCCCGGTCGCAGGCAAATTGGAGGTACTGCCGGCGCTCTGGATGAATGGTAATGTGTAAGTACACGTCCTGAAGATCCAGAGATGCAAGGAATTCCCCCGGGGACATGGCAGCAATCACCGTACATAGAGACTCCTGGTGATAATGAAACCGGGTCAAAAAGGAGTTTAGATCCTTGAAGTCGAAAATGGGATAACAACCGCTGTCCTTCTTGGAGACTGCAAAGAGGTTTGAGTAAAAACCCATACCTCTGTCCTGAACTGAAACCGGCTCCAGAAGAGCCTGAACTGTGGAGAACAGATGGTGCTTCTCTGCGCCCGGAGGCATATGAGAAGGAAGAAAGGGAGGAAGAGAGATGAAAGGGATCCTGTACCCTTCCGTCACTACCTGCAAAACCCATAGGTCTGACACGGAATCCTCCCAAATGCTGTGATAGTGATGCAGGCGGCCACCCACAGCAGAGTGTGGACCCGAGTTCGGTGAGTCATGCTGAAGGCGGCTTGGAAGCCTTGGGCTTCCTTTGCTGTTTGGGCTTGAAGGAGGAACGTGGAGCTGAGGGAACCATCTGGTTCGCCAGACGTGTCTCAGTCTTAAAGGAACGAAAATACCGGTTACGCTTAAGCAGTGTTTTCTTCTTAGGAACTAAGGGTAGAAGGGTACTCTTACCCCCTGTAGACTCACTGATCAGATCCTTGAGATCTGGCCCAAACAAAGAAGTGCCATGAAAAGGCAAGGAGAGCAAATCTTTCTTAGAAGCAGTATCAGCAGACCAGATCTTGAGCCAAAGAGCCCGTCTGGCAACCACAGACATGCTAGAAAATGTAGCCAAATGGATGGCATCAAATAGGGCAGCAGAAACATAGTGCTGTGCCTCAGAAATGTTGGCAAGGAGGAGCAACTTATCCGATGTAGGAGCGTCCTGATGGACAGCAAGAGTGAGTTGTTCAGTCTAGACCGCAATGGCCTGGTTCACCCATGCTGCTGCGAATGCTGGACTCATGGCAGAACCAGCAGTGGCAAAGATGGACTTGAGGGAGACCTCCAGTTTGTCAATCCAGTCCTTTTGAGCAGACGCATCAGACACTGGCAAGGCAGTAGACTTGGATAGCCTGGGGATAGGAGCAACCACTTTAGAAGGATGATGAACTCACTGGGCAAGCGCAGCCTCAGAAAAGGGATAAAGCTTAGCAAATTTCTTGGAGACAGGTTTTCTGTCCAGAGACTTCCACTCTTCAAACACTAGGCGGTCAAGAGCGGGGTTAGGTGGAAAGCAAGTAAGGGGCTTTCTAGGCTCCTGAAACATCAGAGGGGTCAGAAGGAACCTCCTGAACTAAGGGAATGTTAAGAGTATTCAAGAGTCCTGATCAGGCCCTCAGCGGAGGGCTCAGGATCAACCTCAAAAGGATCTCAAAAAAAAAAAAAAAAAAAAAAATATGAGGGGAGCCCAGAGCAGAACATTCTTTAACATGTGAATCCACCAGGAGTTCCTCTTCAGAGGAATCGGACACGTCAGGTACACCCTGAGGCTTTGGCAGGGAAGACTTGACGGAGGAGGGGGTCTGCCAAGAATGGAAGACCCCATGTAACTGGGATGGAAAAAGTTGCAAAGCGGTCCTGAGGTCCCTGGCAGCAGCCTTGAACTCTTGCACCCAAGCTAGCTCTATGGCATAGCTGTAGGACCCTGGAATGCTGTCAGGGACATCAGAACATGCTGAGCATAAATGGCCTGAGAATTCTCTAGGTAACCCTGAATGACAGGAAGAGCAATGCGCAATAGGGGATACAGAGACCCCAGCATCCTTAGTCTTAGGTCTGTCCCCAAGTTCGAATGGTACAGACATTCTCACAGTGTCAATAACCTTATTGTATAAGAAATCACGCAATTATAGTGTGTATGATTATAGTTTCACCCCAGAAATTGCCTGCCTGATAAGTCTATTTTAGCGAAGTGTTAATCGGCGAAGGAGAGTCCAAGCCCTGCGTAGGATACTCGCTCTGGAAAGATCACAAAATGGCTGCCACAGCGGGAGCCAATCAGAAACAAGCACACAAAGCAAAACCAGCAGCTAAAGGGTTAAATACCACATAAGCCAACTCCAAACACCCAGACATACAGATAGATCCAGTGAGTGCTGGAGTGTGCAATAGGACCTCCAAATGAAAAACCCCTGTGCGTAGGGGCACTGTGGGACATGTGGATCTGCAGCACAAAGGGTTGCTCACATTTCCTGCAGATCTTCTGTCTTCAGATTACCATGTTCAAAGAAGCAGCCTCGGTGGACGACTCCTGAGTAAAGAACATGTATCCAAGTTCCCCCCCAGGGCTTTAGGTCCACAAAAAGCACCTGGATACTGAGCCAGCCACATCTAAGGGCATTGTCAGTTATGGTAATCCGCCTAATGGTGGTATTCCATTTCTAACAGAAAAATAAAACAAAACTTCTAAAGCTATAGCAGAACTGTTCTCTTACCTGTGTTATCTTCACCTAGGAAAAAAAAATCTTTCTGGAGCTGGTTGGCTAGCTGCAGCCAAGGAGGGAAGGTAGGCTCCACCCCCTGCATACAATTCTAGAATTGTTCCTGCCTACTTAAATGGGTGGATCGCCTACCCAGAATTACCAGTTCCCTGTATTGGATGACAGAGAAATTGATTTAACAGGTAAGACTAAAATCCTCTTTTCTCTGCTGTCCAATATAACTCATAGGTACACTGGTGTTGTACCAACAGTGCGCTCCCAGGGTGGGAAAAAGGAAAGGACCAAAGGCAGGTCCCCGTGATACCAATGTTCCCATGGACTATCCAGGACACGGAACAGCCCAAACTAAAAGTGTCAACAGACACTGAACAACATAACACAGCACACAAGAACAAGAGCCAACAGGGCTCAAACAGTTAAAGAGCTATAAAGGCACAGAAAGATAAAAGTCCTAGACAAGCAAAACTGCCTCCAGGACTTTCCTGCCAAAGCTGGTTTCAGTCAAAGTCAGAACATCCATACAGTAACATTTCGTAAAAGTGTGCACCAAGTGGCCTCCTTGCACAGCTGTTCAGCAGAGGCCTGATTATTGTGGGTCAAGAAGGCCCCAACAGACCTGGTGGATTGTGCTGTAATGTAGAAGGGAACAGGTTTCCCACTGAACTCCTAAGCCTTGTGGATGGCAGACAATCCAAGATGCAATAGTCAACTTGGCCATACCTGCCCTGGGACTGAAGGATCAGTACAGTGTACACAGAACTTGAGGCAGTGTACCACATCTAACAAATGAAGATCCCTCTCCTTGTCAGATTTAAGGTCCGGACAAAAGGAAAGCACAACAATCTTCTGACCGATGTGGAACTCAGAGACCACCTTAAGAAGAAATTTCTGAGAGGTACAGAGAACAGACTTATCCTTAGGAAATACCAGGAAAGGCATCTTGCAGGACAGAGCCTGCAGCTTAGCAACTCTATGGACAGAGACCACAGCCAAAAGAAAAGCCATCTTCCACGTCAGAAGATGTGGAGGAATGGTAGCCAAAGACTTAAAAGGAGGCTGCCGCAAGACTCCCAAAATCAGATTAAGGTCCCACTGTGAGCCTTAAAAGGCAGGGAAGGCATGAGCAACTCCCTGAAAAAAATACTTTGACAACTGGCAAAATGGCAATAAGTCTCAGGTAAAAGTATAGAATGGAGGTCTGCACCTTCAAGGAGATAAGGCGAAGACCCTTGTTCACTCCATCCTGCGAGGAGGACAGGATAGCCGGAAGATTAAACTCCCGAGAGGGCAGATCGCTGTCCACACACCAAGAATTTAAGGTAAAACAAACCCTGTGGTAGGCCTTGGAAGAAACAAGTTTCCTAGCATGGATCATGGTGGAAACTACATCAGGAGAAAAACCTGTTCCTCCGCAGCATGAGGCTTAAACAACCATGCCCTCCTCGTCTGCTCTCCAGAGGTAACCATAGAGGAGGCGAGCCAGTCTGTGTGGCAGAGGAAACGGATCCTAAGCAGACAACTCCGACAGTTCTGGAAACCAAGGTTGCCTGGTTCAATAGGGGATGATCAAGATGACCGCGCCCCATCCAGTCGATTATTTTTCAAGACCCTGGGAATGAGAGGAAGAGGAGAAAAAAATGTAGGCTAGGTGAAAGCGCCAAGGAACGGACAAGGCATCCACTGCAAACACCAGAGGATCCCCCCAACGAGCACACATTGTAGACCTTTCAAATTAAGCATTTCTGCCTAACTAGCGTGATTACAGCAATGCTGAAGAGCGCAGGACGGTCTGTTGAATGGGATCTCCGTCTCTAACACAGAATGTTGATGTCAGCGCATGGGAAGGGAAGGGGGAACTTTGAAAGTTTATATCTCTCAAACCATAGAGGTTTGAGAGATAGGACTGGGTGCAATTGATTTAGTTTTTTTTTTTTAATACCTACAGCATTAAAATTACTTTTATCAAAGTATTACTATCACTTTACAGTATTTTATTTTAACATGGCCAGAAGAACAAGAGTTTTGGAGTTTGAAAGCCAGTACTTTTCATCAGGATACATTTATCTGTTCTGACAAAGTTGTAACTTTAAAACGTCAAAATGTGGATACCTGTACATGCTGAACTGAAATCCTTCAAAGGAAAACTGGCATGCAGTGGGATCTTGACTGCAGTGAGTTTTGTAGGACCCTGTGGAAGTATATACCATGCACCCATGACCTAGAACAATATATAGTCCTGTGTAGTACTGGTTCATTACATAGGAATACGTATGAAATGCTGAATCAGAATTTGCCCTGGGGTATTTTTTTGTGTGTTTTTTTAATATAATCATAGGAGGGTGTGGAAACATGCTTTGCTATGACAGTAAATGACTAATACTTGAACTTTGTTAACAACTATGCAGACGTTGGGCTTGTAACTGGCGTGGTCAGTCTGTCACCCCATTGTACAGAACAAGGGAATATGATTAAGTGAAAATATTTCCACTATGTAAACTCTGAAAGGCAATTTACTGCATTATACTTTAGTGACAATGCACAGAAAACCTTAATACTCTGATAAATTAAAACCAGGCATTTTCAAGCTAAATGCTTTTGATGCCAGAGTACAAAATACAAATTTCACTCTCTTTAATCACAGTAAGGCACTTTCCGGTAAGCAGTGAAATGTGTACAGACAGGTTCTATGTTGTAATCCAAGACTACGTAGTCACTGATATCAAGATGAGGCATTCAGTTTGAATGTAACAGGGCAAACCAGTAAGAGTCTAAACATTATAGTCATTGAAAAAACATGATGGAACCATCAATTAAAAGAATGAGCGAAAATAATATTTCTATTTCAGATCCAATACCAGCAGAGCAAGTACCAGAGCAACAGGAAACCATCTCTAAAACACCTCTAAGAAAAGGCTATCCAGATTGATCTGCTTGGTAGAATGTTACAAGTAGCTGGCTGTATGAAAGATTGTGAAAGCAAAAACTGGGTCATAGTAAAGTAACCTGGAAGATTTCTAATCTATGAAACACTGTATAATTACTCCTCATTACACATCTAAGAGTAGCAAGAATCATCTGGCCAGACTGTCATTCAGAACGGAAATGCCCAACCTACCTATTGTTACTGAAGTAGAAAGGTCTGTGCCATAACACGCACTAACGGATACATACAGATTGCCTAGGATATCAAGGGCCTTAATGCAGAAAGATGAGATCACCAATTTTGGAGCACGGCAACTCCCCCACAGGGAACAAAAGAAATAATTCACAAAATTCGAATTAACCCCTTGAATTCTAGAGAAGTATCAAAATAATTGCTTCACACTGTGTGGAGATCCAACTAGCAATAAGGTTATAGGCCCCAAACAAGTACATCACCTGTCCTGAAAGTAGTATTCAAGTAGTAAATGAATAGTAACTCCCTAAATGGAAAAGTAAAAAGAAATGGTTTGAAAGCCAAGAGGAATATAAAAGTAGTGAGGATGACCTAATTACAGATTATGTGGATCTAGAATTTATGTCCCTCAAAAATCCTCCTCTTCTTCAGATACAGATGAAGTTGACAGAAAGATGAGGACATGGCCAGACAACTAGCTGAAATGCCAATAAAATCTTCCACCACTGAAAAGGAGCACTGTGTCTGTTTATAAATGGTTTGAGAAATCAAATGGAAACTCTGGACAAAGATGACAAAAACTACACAATCATCCTGTAGATCATCAGCATCTTCACCAATTGCAAGTCCAACCCACACTCAGCCACACCCACAAGTATTCATTAGCCAGCAGCCACACAGGTCAAACACTAGCTACTGTATGAGGAGTGCCTCTGCTGCGGCTGTTAGAAATGTAGCACCTTTGACACCTAGTAGTACAACTGCAGCAACAAGCAGTAGTAGTAGTACCCCCTCAGCCTAGGACATGCACAGTATGGATATCCTTCACTCAGGACCCAAAATCTAAATAAGTTGTTATCCATCTGTGTAAAAAGAATGTGAATGGGCACCGCCATACTGAGATCCCACCTGAAGCACATACAAAGGTCTGACTGAGACACAGCATCAACATGTCAGAGGTGCCACAACTAGTAGCAGCAGAAGCACTCCCAAAAGTTTATTGGGGCTCACTACAGAAGTGATGTTGATGTGTTCATGAGCACCAAGATTTCATTAATTTGGAACACCACCTATGGCTCCTGCTGCACAGGAGTATGGCAGTTTGCTAGAGATGACACTGGTCAGAGTACCCACACATACTGCTGCCAACCCTACCGCATGTAAAAGTCACATTATTAAATAAATTAAGTTATACAGTTCTTCTGCCATGTACTGCCAACCTACACTTACAGAGTTCTTGAGAATATCTCAAGTATAATCTACAAGTATGCCTGTGGAATGGCAAATTTGCCAAGACTTCGGCAGTTGACATGCAGTCATACTCTTTTTAAAAACCAAGGTTTTAAAGAACTGATGTCATATGTTGCACTCTACTGGCATATCCCAAGCCACGATTATTTTTCTAGCATGGCTGTGCAGTTGGATAGAGTGGAGGGCAAAGGCCTAGAAACCTCAGACAAAAAGAAGATTCACCTGACTGGGCAGTATACAGATTATATGACTGTCACAGCCCTCCCAACAGTGAGCAACAATAGCTGGCAGCATCAGGCCACAGCCGTAATCTTGTCTCTTTTGGCAGTATTAAAGCAATAGTAATGTTTACCAAACACAGCAGCTCCGATTAATCTTCATAGTATGTGGGCCATGTAGCTCTGTATTTCAATACTGTCCATGTAGTAGTTCAAGAGTAACTGAATGAGAAAGTATCCCCCTCCCACCCCCTTTGCTGATGTAACGCTTCTCAGTGTATGAGGATTGTCCCTCTTGAGGACTAAACTTTGACACCCTGTGCTAGTACATTTGTACAAGCAGAATAAGGACATTAGTGAGTATACAATGGAAAAACAGGAATGCTTTGGAGGGAGCATCTTTGTCACCTAGGCCATGGCAACTAATGTGTGACCTATGCCAGCTGCTGAAGCCTTCTGAGGAGGTAGAAAGAACTGCAGAGCATGGCTGATGAATCTTACAATAATGACTAGACACGAAGCAGCTGGTGAAGAACATGTTAGCCTGCTTTGAGTAGGAACTTTGCATATTGTCTATTAAAAGAAAAGAGGAATATATTTTTTGCTACTTTACTGGATCCCTGTTTTAACAATTTCTGAATTTCATCAAGAGTGATTGTTTTGTGACAATGCACAACAACCAGCAGAATCCTGTTAACCCTTAGACTTTTACACCAGAAGCAACAACATCAACAAGAACATCCCAACATATTTCTGAACATGTCATCACAGAAACTAAATCATGTTGGTCAGGGATGGCACCAACATTTGTGGTGCTGGCAACTCTCTGGGACTTGCTCCCAGAGTAGGAGTTGCCAATTGATACACATGAACACTGTGTAGCTCCAAGTGGTAGTCCCACTACATGTGAGATTGTCACAGCATACTTTTAGGATAGCTACATTCTAGACAGAAACGGCGACCCACTGACTACTGGTAAACAGTGTGTGACTGGCCAGTAAGCATGCAGTCTGAGTGGGTTCAGTGAAGCAGGTTATACTGTAAATTACCATAGGATGCAGAAAACAAGCAGCGTTGACAGACTTACATTCCTAAAAATGAACAAACATCTAATACTGTCCAAGTATCAGGTAACGGATGGACAAAATCACACATGACAACAAAACTCAATGCATACAATTAACAGCAGCACTGAGGAGGAGGAGGCACTTGAAGGATTGCTACCACCTACCACTGTTGGGACCAATACAAAGAAAACTGATTGTTGGACAGTAATATATATGAGAATAATGCATGCTAAGCAATACTTTGGTGACTCCTAGAATTAGCCTTCAAAGCCTTATTTAAATTAAGAGTTAGAGGATTTTTTTTTTTATTTGTCCCCATGGCGAAGTTGGTTTGCCTCAGTTGCCCCTCTTCCACAATGGCTTGCAAAGGGAAAAATATATTCATGGCAAATGAAGGAAGAAAGGGATTGGTGCAGCAGACTAGAACAATGACACACAGCCACATCACAAAGAAGATAAACACAGCAGAAATAAGGGAAAAGAAACCCTAGAAAGTAAAAAGTACTTTCCCTTTTTTCATTATGTGTACAAGAGAAGCACCTCTCATTTGGCCATCAATTAATTTTCTGTTTTACTATTGTCTAGGCCAGTGGTGCGCAATGTGAGGCCCTCCGGACTACAACACCTATCATCCTGGCTGGCAGACACTCATGGGAGTTTTAGTCTAGCAGACTGGTTTAGGCCAGAAAGTGCTTGCAGCTTAACTTCTACACTGCAAAGATACTGAGCTGTAATATAGAGCTGGATAAAAAGGTCATGAGTTCAGACATACACCGTTTTGTTAAAGTCAATGTAAAATTTCTGACTTCAAATTAACAAAAGCCGACAGTTTCAGGGCTAAAACAAGCATTATTTCTGCTTGTGCTCAGCAAGTAATGCACCATTGGTAAAGGTATTTTTTTTTTTTTTTTTTAATTCATTTTTATTGAAGGCATACATACACACATAAGCAACATCTGTGCCGAGCAGAGGAGCAAGACAAATATCAGTGTTGTACAGTGTTGAAGGAACCATATACAAGACAAGGAACATAAGTATTATAGGCACAAGTTAGCATTTGAGGACTAGACACATAGATGCCTTTTGCCACTGTCATGCCAAGGCATGAGTTGGCCCTTGCAGGGCCTCTTGTTTCTATAATTTGTTTGTTTTTTGTTTGGATGTTATTCAAAGTGCACCAGTCCTAGGCCATAAAATTAGCTGAGTAGATAACATCACCATAAACTAAATGAGCATCGCCAGCACAGGATTATAGGGGTCATAAAAGGTCTTGGGCCCTCTGCTTTGATGGGGTTCACATATTATGAAATACAGAGAACACACACACGTGTGTGTGTGTGTGTGTGTGTGTGTGTTTGTAAAGTGGTTCAATAAAACTATATATTTAAAATACCCAGGTTTTATCCTTTTGGTGGGTACAAAACATGCCAGGGTGAGGTGTTCCTGCTATGAGTTACAAGAACAGCCACTTCGCAACCAGTTACACCCAGCATGTTTGGTGCCCAGATATTCACTCAGATGTGAGGAATAGGATTATTATAACATTATAGAGGTGTGCTGTTGGTTGTGTGTTTTGGGAAGCCTTATGATTTTTCAGGTACAACTCTGCAGTAACATCCCTGACAGGTCTTATTGAGTGGGCCGTAAACTGTCAGGCCAAACCTCCCCCCAGGTAACACCCATCCCAATGAATCCCATGTATTGGTAACATCAGTCCGGAGCTAGATTTTATCAAAGCAGTCTGCCCAAGGTCCCCAGATCTGAAAATTTTTATTGGCATCCCCTATGATCGTAAAATCAGACAAAAGTGTGACATGTTCTGTTTAACCATATTTACCCAGTGGAAATAAGAGGGGGGTACTAGAGCCATCCACACAGTGGCCACTGTTCTACAAGCCATAATCAAAGATTCATGAAGTAATTGCCTAGTGTAGGGCAAGTTCAAATCAGATGATAGACAGGAGCTCTCACCACCCCCCCTACCCAACACAACCATCAATGTGTTAAAATTCCTCCGTCCAGAACTGCAAAACCCCTGGGCATTCCCAGGTCACATGCATGAAACCAGTGTTCGGTATACTACACTTAGGGCAGGTGTCCGTCAGGTCCCTGTTCATGAGTTTCAGACGTCTAGGTGTGTAGTATGTCCTGTGAAGTATTTTGAGTTGAGCGACTTGATGTCCAGTATGAATAGCAACGGCCATGGGACCATGTTTGGCAATCAACCCCTCCCAGTCCTCGATATCGCCCAAATCTCCCTCCCATTTAGCTCTCAGTCTGGCATCACCTAGGGGTACATGATTAGCAAGCCATTTATACAAAATGGCAAGAGGTTTTGCTGGTCGCCGGGTCTTCACCGAAGTCAGGAGCTTAATTTGTAAAAGGTATTTAATGCCACATTTTTACGGCCTTTATGTTCATGAAACTTAAGAGCAGTAAACCATTTTTTTTCCCTGAAAACATATTATAACCATACCTGGAAACTCTCAGAGTCTGACCAGGCGAGTCAGGGTTTTGATCCAAATCCCAGGCTGCAACTTCTTAGGGTAAGAGTCCATACAGAATAATATACTTCTTTATATGTTTGTGCACACATACCATTACATAAGCAGTTGCTTGGGAAATATATTAAACAAAAAATGAAAAAGGTTTCTACATGTTTTGCCAAGCCCGGATAAGCATACAGGTGGTAACAGACTTAAGGCAGAACTTTCACATGTTAATAAGTCGCCATTTAATCATTAAGCATATGGCGACTAGCTTGAAAATACGTGTCTTACCTATAAAAAGTGGCAGATTCTTTACTCTTTGGAGACTGAATGCCAGGTTAGTGCAGTCTGTGCTCCTGCGTTGTCAGTCCCTTCTGGTTGCCATGTGGCACAGTGCAATGCTTTACAGGATTGACGGCACAGGTGCTCAGACAAGATGTCTATGCTGTTACCTGGCTTCCGGTCTCCAAAGGGTAAAGATTTTGTTAGAATCTGCCACTTTTTATAGTTGACATGTCTTATCAAGCTAGTCGCCATATGCTTAATGATTGAATGGCGACTTATTAAACACGTGAAAGTTCCGCTTTAACTAACAAAAGGACCAAAGCTTCACTTCGAGGTTAAAGTAAAACTTTATGGCTTAGGTTTTTTTTTGAAAGGGCTTCTAAAACAACCTATACTTAGGTTAGCCGTTCTTTATTTAAAATTATAGTTTGAGATATTTAGCTTTGTCAGTTTATGTATAGTGGACAACAGGAAGTGGCAGCTGGGTAAGAAGAGGAAGAGTAGAATAGCTGAATCTGACTGTGCGAGACAAAACTTTCCAACTTGCATAAACTGACAAATAAAAGCCAAATTATAAGCTATAGCTTTAATTGTTAAAGGGATAGTAATACCTGGATTTAAGAAGGTTTAATATTGTTCATATGAAAAAGGTGAAATTTACTCACCGATATTTGGTTTTCCTCTGTGTCCTTCAACGGCATAGACTGTGGCTATTAGCTGGTAGGACCAATCAAAATTATAAATGTGCACTTCACCCCCCAAAACTGCAGTTATACTATTGTCCAAGCTGAAGACAGACAGCAGGTTAGTAGATCTCATAGCAAATAATGCAGCAAGTATAAGGCAATATCACAGGCTTAGCACAAAGAACTCACCAAATAGTATGGAGGGTTGCCGTGGAAGGACACAGAGGAAAACCACGGCAAAGACTGTGGGACTTACCAAAGCAGTACCCAGATAATAGGGAGGGAACAATGCTCTTTAACACAGAAATGGCAGCTTCAAGTACTATCCTGCCAAAGTATACATTATTGAATGTGTGAGGATACAGTGTATAGAAAGTAAAATACAGAGATTGAGGACTAGGTGGCAGCATGCAACTCTCTTCTGGAACAATAACTGTCTTTCGTGCCCCCAAGGAGGAAACAGTCCTGGTAGAATGTGCTTACAATGCTAAAATAGCAGGATCCCCAATGGCTTACTCATGCTAGTTCAAATTCATCTAGCAATGGATTATTCGAAAATTGCTGTTCCCTTTAATTTCCCCCAAGGAAATACACGAAGAGCTTAATTGAATGAAGGAGTGGTGTACTTCTTAATGTAAATCTGTAAACAGACCAAGATCAGGTTATGCAACCCCTTCTGTATTCTGTCTGGAGCCTAAACAGAAGGATGGAAGAAAAATGTCCTGACTAGGATGGAACTGGGTTGCCAATTTAGAATGAAAACTAATATTTAAAATCACAAGATGGGATGAATCTTCAAGAATGTAGGTTAAATGGTTTGTGAAATAGCTGAGATGTACCGCATAATGAGGTAGTTGTCAGTAAAAAGGGATTGCCAGAACTGCAGAAAAGGATCCGAAGATGACTAAGCGATTCAGGCTTTAAAGTCTTCTAGACTGCATAGAGAAGACGATTAATAACTTCTGCAGTCATAACGGACCTATCCAGATTCCAGAAGAGACCCAAGGTATGAAAAATATACTAGATCCTGTAGTAGATTTTGTGAAAGCAGGCCATCTGTCTGCTAGGATGGAACCAATCAAGGCACCGGAAATATCCATGAGTCTCAAGAGCTCTGTTCAATCTTCCAGGCCATCGGCCTGAAGAAAGCTGGATTTGTAGCCATATCCTGTAGGAGATCTGTGTGGAGAAAAGCCATCTGCCTTCTGGGAAGGTTTCAAGAATCTCCTGTTAAACAGAAGTCATTACACACCTGCCATCATTTAAAGTGACTGAATAATCACAAATAAAAGTTCAGCCGTTCTAGTAGGATTTTCCTGACATTTGCTTAGTTTCATCTCAGAGCAAAAGCCATGGTCCGCAGAGAGCTTCAAGCATCAGAGGGATCTCATTGTTGAAAGATATCAGTCAGGAGAAGGGTACAAAAGAATTCCCAAAGCATTAGATATACCATGGAACACAGTGAAGACAGTCATCATCAAGTGGAGAAAATATGGCACAACAGAGACATTACCAAGAACTGTACGTCCCTCCAAAATTGATGAGAAAAAAACTGGTCAGGGAGGCTTCCAAGAGGCCTACTGCAACATTAAAGGAACTGCAGGAATTTCTGGAAAGTACTGGCTGTGTGCTACAAGTGACAACATTCTCCCGTATTCTTCATATGAATGGGCTATGGGGTAGGGTGGCAAGACGGAAGCCTTTTCTTACAAAGGAAAACATCCAAGCCCAGCTGAAGTTTTCAATAACAAACATCAAGTCCCCCAAAAGCACGTGGGAAAATGTGTTATGGTCTGATGAAACCAAGGCTGAACTTTTTGGCCATAATTTCAAAAGACGTTTGGCTCAAAAACAACACTGCACATCACCCAAAGAACACCATACCTACAGTGAAGCATGGTGGTGGCAGCATCAAGCTTTGGGGCTGTTTTTCCTCAGCTGGAACCTTAATCAGGGTGGAGGGAATTAGGAACGGTTCCAAATACCAGGCAAGTTTGGTACAAAACCTTCATGCATCTGTTAGAAAGCTGAAGATAAAGTTCACCTTTCAGCACGACGACCCAAAGAACACATCCAAATCCACAAAAGCATGGCTTAACGAGAAGAAGATTAACATTTTGGAATGGCCCAGCCAGAGCCCAGACCTGAAACCAATTGAACATCTGTGGGGTGATCTGAAGAGGGCTGTGCACAGGAGATGTCCTTGCAATCTGACAAATTTGGAGCGCTTTTGCAAAAAAGAGTGGGCAAATATTGTCACGTCAAGATGTGCCATGCTAATAAACTCCTACCCAAAAAGGCTGATTGTAGAAGCACCTTTTGATTTTATTACAGCAAAGTATTAGATTAAGGGTGTGAACACCTATGCAACCATGTTATTGTGAGTTTTTTTATTTTTTCCCCTCAATGATTTCAGTTTGTTTTGCAATTGATTTGTTCACGTTATAGGTCACATTAAAGGTGGAAATGTTCTAACATGATTTATCTTTGTCTCATTCTTTAACATCACAATAACCTGGCATTTTAACAGGGGTGTGTAGACTTTTTATATCCACTGTATACATGCACATATACCTACATATGCAAGGCAGATGGAAGAGCAAATACTTCTTAAGCAGAGATTTAGGCAATATTAGGCATTTGTGATGAAACATCCATATGTATAGTACTCACATGGCCGCAGGCTACCCTCCTGGTGTTCCTCTATAGTGGAACTCCACAACGCTGTATCCTCATGTATGCGTTCCACCGCTGTAATGCACACAGCCACACTTCAGGTTTGAAGCCAGTATCTGTTATTGCACACGTCGCGTCTCTGTTTGGCGCCAGCTGAGACATCTGTTGGTCTGCCAGGAGCGTCTGAACCAGGGCAGAAACGAGCACTGGTCATGACCAGGTAGCCAGAGGAACAAGGACCCATGTGACCTCGAAAGGAGAAGTGGTATGAGATCCTAACACAAAGCAGGGATGCTAGCCGCTGTTTAGGCAGGCTGCATAAAAAGAAAATAAAAAATAGACTTTATGTTGAGAGAAAGAGGCTCCTGTTTTTGTCCTCCAGCTTGGTAGGACCAAAATAACTGCAGGTGAGGTGGTGAAGTGCACTATGATTGGTCCTACCAGCTGGTAGGTGGAGCTAATACCCACAGTCTATGCCGTGGATTGGACACAGAGGAAAAATAAATGAAATGAAGTAAATCCCATTGCTTAAAGATGCATATTTTAAGATTTATAAGCCTTTAAAGTCCCCCTGCCCATTTTACAGATGTCAAGACAGATCGAGATTCTGGTCATTTGACCGGACGGCTCTTCAGCAGAGCCAAAATAGCATTGTTCACAAAGAAATACTTCATTAGAACGGTCTACAAAATGTGCCATCTGTTTAAAGGCTTATAAATCTTAAAATATACATCTTTAAGCAATGTGATCATCTTCATTTCATTTTTTCATATGAACAATATTAAACCTTCTTAAATCCAGGTATTACTATCTCTTTAAACATATCGGAATCTGAAAGCACTTTCAAAATCATCCAGGTTACTATAAAATCTAATTTTCACTTTAAAACCAGTACATGGATAGTGCAACTAAAAGCTCACCTTGTCCTAAGAGCAATCCAAGCAGCATCGATGTCAGCATATAAATTCTTTTCAGTTGGCTTCCCAGAACTTGACCCATATCCAGAGTAGTCATAAGAGAATATGTTGCAATTAATCCGAGATCCCAGACCAATGTAAAAGCTGCTCATCTGACCAAGGTCAACAGCATTTCCATGAGAAAACAACAATGTGTACTTGGCATTGGGAGAACAACGCACAAACATGCAGGCAATACGGTTCCCTCGACTTGTTCTAGTCATGAAACATTCAATTGCATCTTTTTCCCGAGAAGAGTACTGCCAGTCTGCACGTTCTGAGAGATGAAGTGTCCAGCGACTCCCACTTTCATCACATATGAGAGTGTAAGTTGGATCAGGAGGTAAAAAAGCAAGCTTTGAGGCAATCTTCCCTGGACACGGAGGGCAACAGAAGAGGCAGCACAGCTCACTGAACGAAAGATTATTCATGCTGGTTTCTAATGGGGGAGGAAAAAAAAAAATTACTTGCAGCCAATGACTGAAGAACAAACAAGACATAACAAAATAATGTTTAATTGATTACACAGCCAACTAGATTTAATATAGTTCTATCTAAAGCTAGACTATAACACTCAATCTGTGAATTAAAAAAGCAGGCAGCTACAGCTGACCCATTTGGTTATACATACTCGTAATCTATCTATCTATCTATCTATCTATATATATATACACACATTGCATCATAACCCTACTAGAAGGAGATTGTATAAGCAGGTTGTCTGAAATTAGTGGGTCTTCTTGAAATAGCCTTTTAAAAAAAACTGTTGAGCTGTATTAATACATTAAAAAAGGCATATGCAATATTCAGCTTCTTCATAGGGAACATCATAAATTCCTATTGATTTTTATGGGGTTTTTAACAATTACTCGTACGGTTATACAAGCTCTGAATCCATCTCCATACATACATATCTATCTGTATCCATCTATAAAAGTCTAAGGTTTTTCTGATTCTAGGTCACCCCATGGTGGCGGGAAGGTTCAGAGATTGGCAGCAGGCAGAGAATAAGGGGTGGTGATTTTCACACAAGTGGGCAGAGGGGTGAAGTCCCCTTGGCCACTTCTGTGAAAATCGCTGCAGTGTTCCACTGGTTTCCTGAACCACACTGAGTGCCCAATCTCTAAATGATAATGGAAAAGAAAAGAAGATAGAGAGAGAGAGAGAGGCAATCCCTTCCCAATGTGAAAAATCTGAATTATTTCTGACATAAGCAAAGTGCCAAAAGTAGATCACATATGGATAGGAAAAGATTGGTAAATATGCAAAAACAGGTATTAAACTTTTTAAACATTGTGTTGCAATATATTGGATATACACTGCCACTGAAAGGGTTAAACACCCCAAAAATGAGAACATGCATAACATGGTACACAAATGCAAGTCAGAGATTTCATATTACAGAGGCAGAAAAATCCTAGGAGCAAAACACAAAACAAACCCTAACTGCCTACTAAATGTTTCAGTATTTTCAGCAACAAACACATTCATTCCTTCCTTCATTCCTTTAATGAACTAGCTGAAACAAATAACAACTGAGCAGACTTCCAATATCAATACTACTGAATATTCCAGTGGGAGCTAGAACGTGTACTCAGGTGCCCCACTTTTGCACATGTTCATGATATTCTCCATTAAACAGAAGCAAAATGCCCAACTCAGGCAAATCCTCTAAAATACCTGAAACCACTGACTGAATCATCTTTGTTCATGAGAGGATATCCTGAGAACCTACATTGTGGGGGGCTCTGAGGATAGCTTTGAGTGCTACTGATAAGGCTATAACCAAAAGAGTAACAATTCTGTAGAAAGCTAACTGCACTATGGGGAATAAATAAGAGATATACCCATATTCACATGTATTTAAGTAGGGGTTTTACACCTTGAATGTTAGGAAGACACCAACTCTGTTCTGCAACAAGATTGTGACCTCTACGGCACTGAAAGGGTAAAAACCACCATTTAAAAAACAGGGACTTTAGTGTCACCTATAGCGCAGTCGGTCTGACCCAGAATTGCATCTTTTCAAAATTAAGCCTCTTTTTAAGCACCAAGCTACAGCATGACCTCACTTTAAAACCCCTTCAGATATACAGTAATTCAAATACCATTTGCCTGTTAACCACTTTGCTACTGTATTATGTAACCCCAGTGCTGCATATATTTGTTCACGTTGTTGATGCATTGTATAGTCAATTTCATTGGCATTTTAGAGTAAAAGCCACCCATATCATTTATCTTTCCCCATCAGCCCTGTCATAAGATGCCAATGGTCTAATACAGCCAGCAGTCATGAATTCCAAAAGGGTATTTGTGTACTTATGATAAATCCTTCTCAATACCTTAGGACTACCTCCCTACTCCACTCTCCCTCCACCCGATATGTTCCGTTTAACGAATAGCAAAGATCGAAAACAGCAGGGAGGCAGGAAGGTAGTCACCTAACCAGATAACCTAAAGGACCCTCAGCCCAGCTAGAACTCAAACTGCTTGTTTTTCTCTGGAAAGGAAGTCCTGTGTTCCATATGGAACAAGAGAAAAGGATTTATCACCAAGTACACAAATATCCCCTTCTCTTTTGCCCAATATTTAACACAGGAACAATGGGGGGGGGACGACGACATACCAAGGCTATCCCATCAAGATACCTGGAAAAACCCCTCAAAACACAAAAAGTTCACACAACTGAAATGGAACAGTCAGATGACAGAAGCCATCTACACATCAAACCAAAAAAACAACTACTCTGTTTAAATCTGTTTCTTGTAGACCCAGAAAGTAGCTAAAACTCTGGTGGAATGAGACTTGATCCTACAGGGCACTGGATTTTCCCTACATATGTAGTCACAGTCCAGGAAGTCACTGTCTCCTTAGAGATGGTGTGTGTGGTTTTTTTTTTGTTTTTTTTTTACAGGAGAAATCCTTTAATTCAGCCACACTGAACAGACAATTGCTAGCAATAAAGCAAAGTTGTGGGCTGAAGGGCCACAGAAGCTCAATATGAGCCTACTCAAACACTCCCAGGACCAAGTTCAAGTCCCACGGATAAGTGGGATCCCAAAAAGACTGCGTAGACATAGGTCACGGGATATTAATAGAGCCACCCTGAAGAAAGAGAACACAGCCGAGACCGCCTGTTCTTCACACCACTTCTAGAACAAGGACCACAACCTATGATATACCTTGCATGAAGCCAGCTTGCAGTATTTGAATTACTGTATATTTAAAGGGATTTTAAAGTTAGGTCAAGCCATAGCTTGGGGCTTAAAAAGAGGTTTAATTTTGAAAAGAGGCAATTCTGACTCAGACCGACTGCACTATAGGGGACACAAAAGTCCCTATTGATTTCTAAATGGTGTTTTAGTGACAGAGGTCACAATCTTGTTGAATGACTGAGTTGGTGTTTTCCTAACATTCAAGGTGTTATAACCCCCACTTAAATACACATGAATATGAGGATATATTTTATATATCCCCCCATCAACGTGGTAATAAGTGAAATAAGGTGGTAGCATACAGCATGTTTGCGTGTGTCCCCCCCCCCCCCCTTTGGCTACCAGTGGAACTGGATTCTCAGAGTAAAGGGTCGTTCTTTGGCTACCAGTGGAATCATGCAATGACATGGAGCAAGACTGGGGTTTTAGGTTTGCTGCAGACAAGTGTTTGTTAATTTAAAAATTAATACGACCTCATTGTGGCCTCAGGACTCCTCCTGAAGCCCCTCAACTATTGATCTCACAGCCGATAGTGCTGGGAGGTCTTCACAGGCAATGACGAGGAGCAAGACTCTCCTCTGCTTTCACTCCTACCTGAACTTGGGCAGGAGTGGGTGGGATCAGGGATCACCAGAGGCTTCCCCAATCCCACCCACTCATATCCAGAAGTTCAGATAGGAGTGAATGCAGAGGAGAATCTTGCTTTGCGTCACTGCCAGCACTATCACCTTTGAGATCAATAGCTGGAGGCCTCAGGAGGAGTCCAGAGGCCACAATGAGGTGTTATTAATTTTTAAATTAACAAACACGTCTGCAGCAAATTTAAAACCACAGGTGCCAGCAAGCAATTCCTAGTGGCGATGGCAACCTGGCCCCTGGGGATTTACAAGCCTCGTGTTACAGTTCCATTTGGTTTGATCCAGAATTGCATGGCTTTCGTTTTCTGAATAAAGCCCCAATTGTCTTCCTATTCTGACCAGGAAAAGCAGAGCGGTGCAATACTTTTTTTTTTTTTTTTTGTGGAGAAAATACACACAGGCAAACTGCAGTTTTTAATAGGAGGTACTGCAGCAGAGGGAGCATGATCTTTTGCTGAGTTTTGTAGTCTTAATACTTTAACTATGTCTAACAAAGCTGCTTCACTATACTGACTGGTTACCATGGCCACTCACTATTTTGCCATTATTTTACACATTGAACAGACTAAATTATATATAGCTGATTGAAAACAGAACAAAGGATTTATGTTGCCTTCAGGTAAGCAACCTTGTTTCAAAAGAAAGAACGTTCTCCTCCTCACATTATTGATAATCTGGCCAGAAGCAGGCAGGTGGTGCATAGGATGACGGCTTCACTACCAATAAAAAGGAAAGCTAAGTTATATTACTTGCATCCATCACATCGCCATCTCAGGAAAAACACATAGTTTATTTAATTGTTTTCAAGTACAAAGAGAATAATCCTTTTGTAATCTGTTAATTATGAACCCTTCTAATTGCACAATACATCGCTGTGCACCCTTCTGGCACTCAATGAGGTTAAACAATATAGCTACTAGAATGGCAGGGGGAGGGGTCACTGAGTTGCGCTAGGAAACATTTGCTCTTTACATTAACACACTGGATGCATGAAGATCTCCCCAGCTTGAGAAGTTTTAGTGCATACGCTCCATAACGTAACAGTGTGAGAAACTGCTCCCCCCCAGTAGTAATTCCACAGCAAGCCAATTGCACCATAGGAAAACAAAAGAAAATCTCCAAATTCCCATTTATTTAACCATCCCTTTGAGTGCCAGAGGGTATGCAATGCATTGCAAATAAAAGAATTGTGCACCTCTCTGGCACAGAGAGTTAAGTAGGGCATTTCACCCCTTGAATTCGAGAGGTGTCTCAAACACATTTTGAAGTAGTGCATTAGAGATCTTGCTCAAACAAATTAAAACATAAATTAACTGTAATTTCCTTTGTCCCCCTGAGGTGCAGCTGGTTTACCCCAGAATTGCTCCAGTTCATCAGCCTCACTGTGTGACCAAGACCACGGGCATCACATTGTTCCAGGAAAATGTGATCAAAGGGGAGACACACACGCTCAGAACATGAAGTAATTTGTAGTTAATGAAAACCAATTTTAGAAATAAAATGAAAAACCGTATTCTCTAGTTAAAGGGAAAGTAATTTTTCACAAAAACACATAGAGTGTTATTTCAGTACTGTCAGAGTTGTAGTTCATGAGTAATTGAGTGAAAGTTTCCCCCTCCAGCCACTTTTACCTAGTGTAAGCCACCCACCCTCAGATGTGGAATCTGGTCCATAGACCAGACAGCTCACAGCAAGGGACAATCTTCTTACTGTGAGAACAATGAAAACCCTGCCCCCCTTGAAAGGTTTGTCAGGTTTTTCCCTTATGCTAATTGAAGATTGTCCCTCTCTGTGATTCACCTGGACACCAACTTTCTGTTCTGAGGTGAGCAGTGTTACATCAGTAAAAGGGGAGGGAGGAGGATACTTTATCATTCAATTACTCTTGAACACTGATCGTATTGAATTAGCACTCTCCATGGCCCAAATACTATAAAGATTAATTGGATCTGCTTTTATTGTGAAACATTACTATACCTTTAATGAAATGAGGAAGAATATAGAAGTAACAGTTTCCAGATGTCATTGACTGTGTACTTTTCTGCGCTCTGTAGGAAGCACACTCTGAAAGCCAGTTTACAGTTTGAACACGAGTTTGCTAAGCACACACAAACCTTAGTGGAGTGCATTAGCCCTCAGTGACATAACACCTATCTGCAAATAGAACATTAATGTACAGCTGAAACATATACTGTACTGTAACAGAGGACATTTGAAAGTTGCTTCTCAGCAAGTCTGTTAGATTAAAAAAAGTACATGAGCACACACAATTAAATAGTGCTCAAACCCTTTAAAATATAACGTATACATAGCGCACAAGCCCCAAAATGCATTACAGATGTGTTTCTCATATTCACATGTAGACAGCTGTTCATAGCCATTTGATTCCTTTTTAATTTATACAAACAATAAGGGAAATGTATGTTGTAACTGAGGTAAACAAGATACCAGTAAACTGGTCTGGGTGGGTCCTAATCGTAAAACAAATAAGTGTTTATTTGTTTTCAGTACTTAACCCCTCTGTGACCAGGTGTTTTTTAAATAAACACGCGACAACCAGAGCAATTTTGGCCTTTTTAGTACATCATTGTTCAATCATATTTTCCCCTTAAAGGGATAGTAATACTTAAAATGTAAAAAAAAAAAAAAACCCCAATGTTGTAGGGTTTATCCCCCTAAGTAAAACAAGAGTACTCCCACTGCTGAAAGGTGTTTCATTCAAAAGTTAGTTTTCAAAGTTGATTTTTTTTAGGTGCAATATCACAGTGGCCTGAAATTGTACAGTGGTGCTGTTGCTACATGATCCTATGGACAGCTCTGGTCCCGGGGCCATAAATCTCCATAGGATGGTGTAGCAACAGCGCCACTGTACGATTTCAGGCCACTGTGATATTGCACCTAAAAAATTCAAATTTGAAAATTAATAACTTTTGAATAAAACACCTCTCAGCAGTGGGAGTACTCTTGTTTTACTTAGGGGGATAAACCCTACAACATATATTTTTTTACATTTTAAGTATTACTATCCCTTTAAATCATCTAATACATGAACACATTTATATTCTACATTTTCAAAGATAAGTAAGGTTTTCCTTTGATGCTATATTTACATGTATAACCCATCATTTAGTTTGATTAGAATATAAAATGAGGAAATACATTGGGGGGGGGGGGAAATAAACAAACACATGGAAATATATTCACTTGTCCTGTATATGGAAGTACCTCATATGCCTAGAATTGCCTTTTTTTTACATGTAAAGGGTAAATATTACAAGATGACCCATTTCCAAGCAAGAATCATAATTAATGGTTTCAGATCCCCAAAATGCCCCACAAAAGTCTATGCTTGTGAAAACTGGACAACACATGGTAATTCACCAGTAGAATTTGAGCTTTTCATGCAGCTACTTTTCAAATATGTGGTAATATTTTGTTTACTGCACTTTTTATAGCTACATTATAATCATGATTTCAAACACAGGATAATCTGCAGATGTAACAAAGATTTAAAAAAACACAACCCATATACTGATGAAAGGAAAAGCTTTGGATGTGTTTGTGTCCCTTCCCCAGAGACTGATAACGATTATGAGGCAAATAAATCTGCCTTGCTAAAAACTTTTAACCTTACTCGAGAGGTTCTCATCCAGCTGCATTCAGTATGTTGGACAACTGGAAACCACATACAGGCTGTATTACAGGGTTACAAGCTACCACCTATGAAGCAGTTAATGACTTAATGGTCCTAGAACAGTTCTTACATACACGGAGCCCTGATGTAAGAGGGTGGATTTTAGAAAGAAAGCCCAAAACCACTAGGGATGCCGCAGAACTGGCAGATGACTATGCAGACATCCATGCACCAGCATCCGGGCGTGGAGTTATGTCAGCTGGTACTTCAACCTGGAGAGGAGATACAGTTCAGTCACCATCTACAAGATCTTCAGTGAGGACCTCACCACCAGCTGCCAATAGCATAGGGGTCTATGTCTTGTGGGCCCCATACCCTTAATTTTCAGTGCAAACAGATTGTGCATCTGAGGGGTACACTTGCCCCACTAGGAATCCACTGTCACCTGCTCCTGGGAGTGCCACCATCAGTTTTGCTTGTGGGTGGGCCTGTGGGGAAAAGAGAGGATAACCTGCTCAATCTAAGGTACTGTGTGAAACTTTGGGGGATGTTGTAAAATGTGATTCCTTGGAGGAAAGTGGGAGCTAGGGAGGTATACCAATGGTAGAAGTGGTAACACGGCAGCAGTGTGCCAGGGCTGCAGCTGTAAAACAGGAGGAGGATGGTAATGAAAGGATCCAGCTGTCTGACCAGCAGGCAGAGAGAGCGGTAGACCTCATACCACCCCTTAATGCTCTGCCAGAGGGAGCTGTACTCTCTGGTGCAGCAAGGTGGGGGGAAGGCAATAAGAATTTCCTGGAAACTCTACGCAGTGACCCCTCCCTTGAAGGGGTGAGACGGATAGGCACCAGGTATATTGGAATAACAATATTTTCTACTGGGAGTCCATTACTAATGACGTGCTGGGGCCCAGGGAGGGAGAAAGGCAGCTAGTGGTTCCTATGCAGTTCAGAAAAGAGCTGCTGAGGTTAGCACATGAAACCCCCTTGGCAGGACATCTTGGGGTGGCCAAGACAAAATCAAGGTTGGCTCACAATTTCTATTGGCCTGGTATGAGCACTGCGGTTGCAAATTACTGCTGGTCCTGCCATGTCTGTCAGAGAGTGGGTAAATCTGGGGATGTTACGCGTGTTCCCCTAGTGCCCCTGCCCATCAGAACGGTACCTTTTGAACGAGTGGCAGTAGATATTATGGGGCCATTGGATACACCCAGAAGCACAGGGAAACAATTTATTCTTACTGTGGTGGACTACACTACTAGGTACCCTGAGGCCATCACATTACCCTCCACCCAGGCAAATAAGGTAGCTGATGCTTTGATCGGTATATTCTGCAGGGTGGGTTTCCCTAAAGAAATGCTCACTGATCAAGGTACGCAGTTTATGTGTAATCTGATGCAAAGTCTCTGTAAGAAGGTGAACGTACATCACTTGGTAGCAATCCCATACTATCCCCAGACAAATGGTCTCTGCAAGAGGTTCAATGGGATCTTGAAACAGATGCTCAAAACATTTGTAGAATCACAGGGATGAGACTGAGAGAAGTATTTATCCCATTTACTATTTACCGCTAGAATCCACAGGTTTGTCACCCTTAGAATTACTGTATGGCCACAAAGTGCGGGACCCCTAGCTTTAAGAATAGGAATAGGAAAGGAGACTACACACCCATGAGACTTCTGTAGTGGTGTATGTTCTGAAGTTTAGGGACAGGATGCAAACACTGACAGGCTAGTACATGACAATCTCACGGCAGCACAGTCTAGGCAGAAATATTGGTATGATCGCCATGCTAGGGACCGGGTCTACGAGGTGGGACAGAAGGTAATGGTTTTGAACCCCATCAGGGAGAATAAGTTGCTGGCTGCCTGGGATGGTCCCTTCCCCATTTTACAGTGTTTAGACCCCACCACCTATGTAGTAGCCCTTGATGAGAAAGGTGAGTGGCAGAAGCAGTACCATATTAACATGTTAAAGGCATATTATGGCCCCAAGAATCTGGTACTCATTGTAAGTAGTTCACCAGAGGAAGGGCTAGGTAATGATCCTTTGGTGGACCTGGTACAGGAAGCCAAGAGCCATGGATCCCTACAGGATGCAGAGATCAATACATAGATCTCAGCTGAACAGAAGAGGCAGTTACATTAAGTATCAGGCCGCTTCAGTGGCGCATTTACTAGGAAGCCAGGGCGAACCACAATAGCCACCTACCATGTGGATACTGGGGACCAACCACCGCTAAGACAGGTAGTCTATTGGGTATCCCCAGAAGGAGAATGAAGACATGTTAGGGCTGGGGGTAATTAGGAAGTCAAAAAGCCCCTGGCCTTCCCCTGTGGTGTTGGTTCACAAAAAGGATGAATCCACAAGGTTGTGTGTAGATTACAGGAAGTTAATGCAGTGACCACCTTTGATGCTTACCCCATGCCCAGGATAGATGAACTGCTTGATCAGCTAGCAGGTGCCCAGTATTTGACAATCATGGATTTTACCTAAGGCTACTGGCAAATCCCAATAACCCCAGTAGCGGTCAGCCTTTATTACTCCCTTTGGGTTGTATGAGTTCTGTGTGATGCCTTTTGGGATGAAAAATGCCCCAGTGACTTTTTAAAAACTGGTTAATCAGGTGCTGCAGAGCCACAAGGAAAACGCTGTGGTATACCTAGATGATATTGAAGTTTTCAGCAAGAACTGGGAAGAGCACCTGGTTCATTCTGGGCAAGGTGGTGGAGCAAATAAAAGGGGCAGGGCTCACAATCAAACCAGAAAAAGTGTCAGATAGGCATGACAGAGGTGCAGTATCTGGGACACAGGGTGGGAGAGGGGATCATACGCTCTGAGCCCAGTAAGGTATGGTCTATACCAGCCTGGCCAATCCCTAAGACCAAGAAACAGGTCATGACATTTCTGAGGACAGCAGGTTATTACCGCAGATTTGTCCCAGAATACAGTAAGACAGCCAAATCCCTCACAGATTTGATCAAAAAGAAAGTAGCAAAGCAAATTACTTGGACTGATGACTGTGACAAAGCCTTAACTGCCCTTAAGACAGCATTATCAAATTCACCAGTCCTCCAGGCCCCTGATTTTAGTAGGATGTTTGTGGTACAGACAGGTGCTTCTAATTTTGGGCTGGGAGCTGTTCTTAGCCAAGTTAACTCCAAAGGAGAAGAACACTCAATACTGTATCTTAGTAGGAAACTGTTACCAAGGCAAGTGGCCTATGCGGCAATAGAGAAGGATTGTCTAGCTGTGGTATGGGCTTTGCAAAAGTTACAGCCATATCTGTATGGCTGAGACTTTACTGTCACAATCCACTGCATTGGCTAGACAAAGTGTCAGGTAACAATGGCAAGTTGATTCGTTGGAGTCTTACCCTCTAGCAGTATAACTTCACTGTCCAACACAAAAAAGGCACCTTACATGGGAATGCAGATGGTCTCTCTCATCAGGGGGGAATGGAGGTTAACTGTGAACAAACTGATCAGCTTGTCACTGAATCCCTCTGTTCACCATCTTAAGGGGGAGGTGTCATGCCAAGGCATGATTTGGCCTTTGCAGGCCCCTGGTATGTATCATTTGTTTATTTTGTGTATTTTATTGTATCTTTTAAAGTGTTAGCTAAATGAGATGAGCAGATAACATCGCCAGAGCAGGACAAAGGGGTCATAAAAGGTGTTGGGCCCTTTGCATTGATGGGGGTTGTCCAGGGGTCAGCCAAATAATGTGAACTAGGGAGAACATGTGTATATGGTAAACTGTCAGGCCAAACCTCCCCCCAGGTAACACCCAGGGGGTTTGGTCTCTTAGAAAGAGCTGTGGACGCCTATTTAATGGGTCTTGGATTTAAAAAACAAACAGGGAAATTTCTTTGCAACAACTGGAAGGAGAGCTTTTACCATCTGAAGTTCCCATAAGGACTCTGAATATATCGGTAATTGTATATAGGGATCTCGTGTGTTTTTCCCCTTTTATTTTACAGACTATTTGGCTTATGTATAATCTTTATTTGGGTATGTCCTTTATTTCTGTACTTTTGTAACCAGCACTGTGAAGCCTTTTTTCAGATTAAATGTTCAATTAATCAGCTCTTGTCTCTGTTCTCTAATATGAAATCACTACTCTGAAGGAAGCTCAGGTAGCACACATTACTAATGGGTTAATTATATACGTCTGATTATTAAGGTGATTTTATACTGTACTTCTGTTGTGTTTGGGGTAAACTAAGACGCCCAGATATAAAGTCTTGGTGGTGGCAGCGAATTGAAGTGCTGGGGTGATAGTGAAGGTGGGATTTCAGGGGTTAACTTGGTGGTTGCTAGGGATAGTAACAGGTAACCAGGAATCTGTGCTGTTAACCCTTTCACTCCCACACACACACTCCCCACTGTCTCAGCAGGGCCTATAGCCTTGCTTGTGACAGGTGTGTTTTGACACTTTACATCTGGACTCCTCATATACCAGATGCCAGATCGCAATGGTATCTAGAAGTTGGGACCTAGTGCCCTGCAAATTTGCCCTGCGTGTAGGGAAGCATTTTTAAACACTATATAGATTATATAAAAATAAAAAATGCACATTGTGTGTGTGTGTGGGGGGATCTCTTGATCCTGCACTGTGAGCAGAACCAAAAATAAATAAAATGAATAAGACTTTGGAGCGGGGGGGGGGGGGATCCCTCCTGGTGCCCCCCCCCCGCACTAATCGCTTATCCAACAGGATAAGTAATCAATGCTGTGACTAAGATCACCGCCTTCCCTCCAAGTCCTCCTCTTCAGCTGGTGTTCAGTGAATGCCCAGGTGGAGTAAGAGAACCTTCATGACCCACATGATGCGAGTGGATCTTGAAGGTCCTCCTACTCAACCAGGGCATTCATAGAACACCAGTTTGAAGCACAGAACTTAGAGGGAAGGAGGTGATCACCTTAATGGTCAAAGTGTTCATCACCTATACTACTGGATAGGCCATCAATGCCACGGGTGCATCTGGAGAATTCCTGATACTCTATGGATATATAAAATGTCACCACACACAGCCTGGCCCCAACACAGTTTGATACCCTACTACCTGCGTTGTTCCCTTGCCTACTGGTAGTCACAGACCCCCAACATATAATGAATGACCCCTGCAGCTTTGTCCCCTTACCCAGGGGTAGCCAGAGATCCCCATGCTCGGCTCTCACTGCCTCTCGCAGCCATAGATCCCACATATATACTGTCTAACCCCCAGCCTGGTTCCGCTGGTAGTCACGGAACCCCACATTGTTTTTGTCCCCAGCCTGGTGTAGCCCAGCACCTACATTTTTGGAGTGGCTCCTAGAGTCAAACAAAATTTGTCAGGTCCTGTTTTACATGCAGCCACTTTAGCACCAACCCGGAACCCTAATAAAAACTGTAGTAGAAAAATAAATAAATAAATATTATAATAATACATATGCTTTTTTGTGGATTTCAGATACAAAATAGTTTTCGGCAAAAATATATGTCAAAAATTAGATTCTGCTATTTCTCCACTTTATGGAGATATCATGTGTAGGTTTGTCAATTTTTGCGGGAATTTCAAATTACTTACATCTTTGTTCCATCACTGGCTGGACACTCTGGGCCAAGCTACATTTATAACAGGTAGAACTCAATCTAATTTTTTTTTTCTTAATTTAAAATTATATGAAGTCTTCATAAAATTAAAAATAAATTAATAAATAAAAATAAATCTTAAACCCGCCAGTAATTAAAAGAGAATTGAAAACTTAGGAAACACTGCTTCCTATTATATGTTCATAGTGTTAGATCAAAGGAGAGAGGTGTTCTGAAAAACATACAAAAAGCAGGATATTTCAGCGGGGTGGGGGTGTGGGAAGAGAGGCCATATAAAAACAATGATTGCTGTTATAGCACTACTGCACTGCACCTACATAATATTGCTTAAAGCAGTTGCCAAAGCAGAGCCCAGGTTGTGAAGGGCAATCAGAACAGTAGAATTTGTGTCTGTCTTTTTCCCTTTGCTGTAGCACACTCTGTAGGGTTTCTGTGGGTTTTACTTATTGTTGATTGGGGGGGGGGGGGATTTTAAAAGGTAAATGTGCTACAACAGTTCTTAGTTTTTGACACACTACTGTAGTACTGGGCACATAATGACTTGGAGCTGGTACTGCAAAAATCTGCACTTTGTAGTAGGGTTTCCCTTTTTAAAAATTAAATATGCATTATGTGCGACAATCTGCATTTTATAAATGCCAACTTTTTTTATACCAAGTCCTGCTTTTCTTCATAAGGCGGTATGGCTGCATAAGCTGATCAGATAGGTCATTCCCTCCGTCCCTCAACCCCATATTCCTGTTGTAGTCTTTGATGAAGACATTAGATTTGCTACAAACTGAGACCGGCACAGTGATCTCACCATGAATGGTGACCAGCATGTATACATCCTTGTCCCTAAACAGAACTGCCAACAGCTCCTATTGGCACAAAGTGGAGGACATGCCCATTTCAGCCTGGTATTTATAAAGCGGTTTGGGGCAATCGTTACAGTTATTTCTAAAATGTGCTACAGGCCACTGTGTCTAAAAAAGTAAACTTAAAAAAGGAGGCTAGCAAAATATTATCAATATAAATAGCAACCTTAATTTAGTACAGAGTTAATGAGGTCTCAAGTAATCTTTGCACTGCTTACCAGGAAGTCTGGGCAACCAAGCGGATCGTGGTGACAGTCATTGAACACACATATCCAGAAAGCAGAAGTATAACCTGTGGCACCCAAATTTTTTTTATTCCAAAACTGCAGTGCTTAGAGAGAATGTTCTCCTTCATTCCCATGTACCTCATCAGGAATTCATCAATGCAGATATGAGGGGGGTGTATACCTCTAAACCTCTATTAATGCATTGCAAAGCATTGTTCCGATACCCCTATGACATGCAAAAGGTTAAACAGCCTGTCACACTGAGGATATTCTTTAGTTAGATACTGGGTGTTATCGAAATGCACAGGCGAATCCATATAGTCTCCTGGCTACTGTTTGGGAGAGAATAGGGGTAGCAAAGATGGAATCTGGTGCACCAATATGAAAAGCTAGGTTTTAATTATTCACATAGCCATTGTTAGTGCCCAGATTGTTTTAAACTCATCTATATGTGCGAGTTGACAGGATTGCTACCTTGCAATGTCAGATAAGGGATTGTCAAGATATTAGGCTACATATTTGTTTAGGAGATAACATACCCCAAAATATATTAAAAACTGGACAGGGGTAAAAAAACTGACACATCCACTTTAATTCCTAGGCTGGCTGTGAATATAGAAATGTCAGGAAAAAAAAGCTGACTGGTGGAGTCCATTCCATAGGGTCAGGATCATTGGTACAGCTCTTATTACAGAAGGCCAGTTAAGTAGGTTAGCACCCACATGTGCTAACATACTTAACTTATGTAAATTCATATTTTTAATTTTATTTCCTTAATCAAAATAAAGAGAAAGAAAACCCTGCAGGATTAGCACTCCTCAAAAGTCACTCCTTCCTCTTTGTTCACATGTCAGGACCAAAATTGATACATAACTTTTATTGATCTATATTAAAAGAATGTGAAAGGGGCATGTACCCTATAGCACCCTTAAATCAGCCTCCATTGCTTTTGTATTTGTCCATGCTTGGGAATTAGCTTGTGTGCATGGGTACTGTGCTTATCTTGCATATCTCCTTAATTAATAAGCTACCTAAAGCCTAATTCTATATAATTCCTCACCCAAGCTATATAACCAACACAAAGCAAATTAAATTGCAGAAGAAACAATAAACACCAACTGGTAAATATTCCTATGCAAGTGCTATTTTCACCCTATGCCTAAACCTTACCATAACCCACATAACCACCAATCATACTTAATTTAATACCAACTACTCAAACTAGTTATCCAATTACAATTTAAAGACAAAAAAGGGGACAGAAAAGAAATAAGCCAATGCCAAATAGTGATAAGAGGGGGGAATATTTGTATACAAGAAAATACTTGACAAACTGTAATACAATGTACTACTCTGTTACAGATGGTTCTCGGTCTCTGTCTTCCTCATGATCTGATTGAATATAAGTGAAACAGAAGAGTAACAAAGGCAATGTTTTCCAGTACGGTCTTTGCCATAGGGTTCCATAGCACAGGTTATTTGTTGTATTGATGATGACGTGTGCTAAAGGAACCAGAATTGAGACTGAAAATAACCGCTCTAGTCTTGGGGCAGTTAGCAACAGCCTGCCCAAGGTGTTCACACAGTGCGTTCTAACCCAGGACACTCCAGACTATCATTGGTCCTTAAAAAGACCACAGTTGTATTATGGACCAGGTAGATCATTATACAAGTTTGACAACAAATTAAACTACAGCTATGTTTCAGAAAATTTTGAACTATTTCACACCAAAAGATGGGGGAAGGGCGGACACACACACACACACACACACACACACACACACACACACACACACACACACACACACACACACACACACACACACACACACACACACACACACCAGAAAGAGGCTGATTTACTAAGAAGAACTGAATCCATTATTGAATAAACTAACATTCAATACAAATAAATTCCCATGTGATTCAGTTGGGACTTTTAACACTTGAATGGTAGAGGTCTTGAAACAATTGTTACGCGCTGAAAAATTCTAGCACTCAAGCATTTATACAAGCGACATTTGAAGTAGAACTAACATTTCATGACGTGGGTGATTCTTAAATGGATAAATGAGAGATATAGTTCATCTACAGCAGGGTGCTTGAATATGTCCTTGAGGCTTAAAGGGATAGTAATACTTCGTTTTAACTTTATTTTATTTTGTAGGCATTAAAAAACCATGAAGAATGATATAAGTCTTATCTCTCAAACCTTTATGGTTTATGAGATATTCACAAGCAAAGTTCCCCTCCTCGCCCCTTTTTCCTAATGTAAGCCATCTCTTCTCAAATGTGAGTCTGGTTGTATGACAGGACAGATAACAGAAGGGGACAATTTTCTTTGTATGAAAACAATGAAAGCCCTTCCCCCCTTGACAAGTTTTTCAGCTTTTTCCATTATCTTAATTGAAGATTGTCCCTCTCTGAAGTCTACCTGGGCATCTCCCTTCTGATCTGGTTGAACAGGGAAGGGATACTTTGTTTGTGAATATCTCTTAAACCATAAAGGTTTCAGAGATAAGACTTATATCATTCTTCATGTTTTTTTAATGCCTACAAAATAAAATAAAGTTAAAACGAAGTATTACTATCCCTTTAAAGGAGCAGTAAACTATTTTTTATGAAAAAATATATATTTTGCATTGACACAAGGTCCCTTAAGGCAGATACAAAATAAAAACTGAAGCAATTGTGGGGCAAACCAACAGCACCATGAGTGGCAAATAAAAATTCCCCCATTGTCACTGATTTTAACCCTCTGAGTGCCAGAGAGGAATCCAACACAATGCACTGGATACCTTTATGGTACTCTAAGGGTTTTAAGCCCTCCAATTCTAGAGAGGCCTCCCAAATATTATGTAGCAATGTGCTAGAGCAGGGCAGCCCAGATTCCATCTTCAAGGGCCACCAACAGACCAGGATGTAAGGATTTCCCTGATTCAGCACAGGTGAGTTAATATAATTCATTCTGACTGACTCATCTGTGCTGAATCAAGGAAATCCTTACATCCTGGCCTGTTGGTGGCCCTTGAGGAATGAACTTGGGACAGCCCTGTGCTAGATTACTTTTTAGAATTACAGAGTTTTAAAGACCCCACTTAAATCCATGGGAATTCTTGAATTTTTTTTTTTTTGTGTCCTGTGGTGCTTTTGATTTGTCCCAGAATTGCTCAGCTTCTCAAAAGTACAAAACCTATTTGTTGAAAGAGAAGAACACACTGTGCAAGCTACATTCCTAGAACTCCCCACTAAATAACAAAGCAGTGCACATACCTCACAGTTGTGACATTTATTCAACACAGTCTCTGGCACATATGAGAAATACTGGTAACTTCTGGGTATTCTCAAAAGAAAAGAAAAAAAAACCTCCCTCTGCAACATTATGGCATATTCAATAATCTAGAGGAACAATTCTGTAGCAAACATGTATATTATAGGAGAAAAATACATTTAAATGGAGCCTTAACCCCCTGACTGCTTCACAATGTGCTGGAAGCCTGTTTAGAATTCAATAGTTTCAAAGCTTCATTTATTTCAACAGGGATTTTTTGTCTCATCTATAGAACGGTTGGCTTTATCCACAATTGCGCCACTTTAGCTTATTGAACATAGACCTAAAACAAACAATCACAAAACATTAATTGCAGGAGTCCTTGTGATTAAAAACCACACCACTACTTAGACAACCTTGTGATAGTCCCAGGAATTTATATACTTTAGAACATTCAGGGAGAAACTTTAGAACATACTATCTGCATTATATGGAACAAACAAACAAACCCTAGCACCGTGATTCTCAACCCATGCCCTCAGAGTTGCCCAACAGGCCAGGACCTGTGAATTTCACAGTTACAACACAGGCTCAGTCAATTTGATTAACTCCCCTGCTTTCTAACAAGGAACTTCCTCAGATCCAGACCTGTTAGTGAGCCCTGATGACATGGGTTGAGAACCACTGTTGTAGCACACAAAATTGTAAAAGCCCCATATTAAACGTTTCTCATTTATGCAGCAGCACGTTTGCCCTAGAATTGCACCACAGGACTCGTCACAGTGGTGACAGATCAGTCAGACATGTTCTTTCAGTCACCTTCCCCAGAGTTCAATCTACGCTATGAATACAGGAAAAGAGTCCAACAGCTGTCCAAAATAAGCTCCAAACAATATTACTGGCCGTACCCCCACATGTTCTGACCATTCATTGGTGGCTACGATGAGAAGTATAACCTCCAACAGTGTTCTGGTGTATATATAAAAAAAAAAAAAAAAAAAAAATTCTACAGGTTGCCCTACAGACAATCATGTAGACCTTTGCTGCTCTAGGTTTACTGCTCAACAAAGAGCACAGTACAAGCTGCAGTATACCAGATTGTTAGGTGTTCACAAGTGGCAATATTGGCGTATATAAAAAGGCACTGCATCCCTGTAAAGTGCATTATACAACAGGCAACAACAACACAGCATCACTGTGAAAGGGGCATTAGTGCAGTTACTTTGTGCTTAACATACTATATAATAGAACGCTAGAATGTCTGTCCGATACAGTCATGCGCAGTAGAGACTGCCGGAACACACAGAATGCTGGGAACATTCTGTGCATTTGGTCAGTCTCTACATCGCATTACTGCATTGCATGTGCAGAGCAGGACGGGCCTCTTAACCCTTTGGGTGTCAGAGGGGTATGCAACACATTGCAAAGCATTGTGTTGCGTACCCCTCTGGCACTCAAAGATCAACATCACCCGGACCTTGGCCCGTGTACATGGCCTTTTACACTAGTAGAAGAATAAAATGTGCCAATATCGGTCAGCCGTGATTTTAACACCAATTAAAGTGACAGCCTCCTTTTGACTATACATTTTCTACACAGTATACAAAGTCGAATTTCCTATACTTTAACCCCTCACCCATTGTAGTTACATTTTTTTACCTGATGATGGCGAGTTCCCAAAATTTTCCAGCATTGTAAAAGCAGGGATAGCAATACAATTAACCCTTTCAGTGCCAAAGGGGTATACCCTCTGGTACTCAGAGGGTTACATACTAACCCTGGCTCAGAAAAGATTACCTCCAGGCTATTAAAGGAACACCAACCTAAAAACAGTCAGGAATTATAGTCGCAAATACCTTGTATTCCATGCTAGCATCTGTGAAGATTACCTGTTTTCTGAGGCCTGTAGTGTTACACATAGTTCCTGGGAACTCCCATTTCCATAGCAATATTGACAGTGTGTCTGAAAAGAGCTAGTGTTTTATTCCCTGTAAACGGGCTGTGAAATTAGAAGTCTTTTGGAATAGAAGAGTTGTGGGTACCAATCTCAATAAATGAATTACACCAACTTTTTTTTTTCTTTTCTTTTTTTTTTTTTATCTGTCAAACAACACAAACACAATTAAAGCGGAAGTTTCACCCACTATAAAGATTCCCTACAAAAACACATATTATAAAGCTAGTCGCTACCTGCTTAATTATTGCAGAGCGACTTTACAGCGGGTGAAAGTTCCGCTTTAACAAAATGGTGTTTAGGACAATCTGAACGTGTATTAGAAACGCGTGTTTAAAATCAGATTTTTAGGGAGCTAACAAATTAATTTTTACAGATGAAAGTTGTAAATACATAACTTTACATATTCAGCTAGTGGATATCAGGCAGCGTCAAAAGGAGGTTTACTTTGCTTTAATGCCATGTATTAGCAGTTATGCAAATAACTTACACATGAAAGAAAAAACTATTTTTCTAGCTGCCTGTGAGTGGCTTCTTTGTGCAGACACAATGTGCTATGTGAAAGCTATATTTGGAGGATGATTTCATCACTTGGATGTGAAAATGACAGTTTCAAGACACTACGTTGAAAAATTAGGCCATAAGTAAGGCGACTACTATAATCTTTACGTGCTTTTTTCACAAAATTAATTACGCTATAAAGGAAAAAGTAGTCACCATATAAATAAGTGGCCTATATTTGTTTAACCCTTTGAGTACTATTAGGGTGGGCAATATAGTGCTCTGCAATGCACTGAGTATCAGAGGGGTGCACAAAGAGTTAACAGGAGGATGCACCTAGTTTTTACTTCATACAGCAGTATCTGTTTTATTTACATTTGATCTCATGTAGGCTACTATTAATTGTGTCACTTTATAATCTAAACAAGAATAGTGACCCTTGAGTCACATGTTTATTAGAGCTATCATTATGACGGATCTAGGGACAGCCTTTAATAGTAGTCACTATATCCAGGAAACTGAAGGTATAAAACAAAAGATAAATATATGTATACCTGACTGCTTTTTGAAGGACACCTGTTACGCAAATGAATCTGTTAAATAAGATACACTTACATTTAAAAGCTTGATTCCCACACAACAGGGGAACTGTCAATACTGTGCTGTGGATGAGATTATCCCAAGGAGAGGCGCTGACAGACTTTTCTTTACAAGGCAGGATTTAGCAAAGATAGGGAATTAGAACGTTTGGTCTCCAGAAGCACTGGTAACTACCAGTCATTGCCAGCGATAAAACTGGCATCTCCATATCTTAGTTATAACTCAGCAGTTGTGCAACACAAAACTGGCAATGCCAAACAGCAAGCAAAGGACTATTAGGGGAAAGGCTGGGAGATTACTCTCCTTAGTGATACCCCTGCTCATACCGAATAAAAAGTGTTCAAAGGCTTTACCTCCTTAAATCAGTACATGTAATTATTATAAGGAAACTAGTGCATCCTTAACAATAAAACCACTCTCTTAGCCCATGTGAAACACAGGACCCATGGGTAAAGAGCCCTCCAGCCAGAAGGGGAAGGCACCTGCCTAAAAAGGTTCTCTGGAGGTGGACACTCCCTTCCTATTCCACTTTAACCACCCCCCCACCACACACCAAATATGTTCAGTTTTAATGAACAGCAAAGATAGAAAACCGTAGTGAGACAGAAGGGGGGGGAGGGGGTCACCTGAAACAGAGAAACTAAAGGACTCCCCTGCCCAGAACTCATCTTATTTTCTTCTGGGAGAAGTCCTGTGTTCCACATGGACTAAAGAGAAAATGATTTACTCAGTAAATGCACAAAACTCCCATTTTCTTTTGTAGTGTGTAAAAAACAGGAATCACTGGAATATACTAAGGCTATTCCACCAAGATTCCAGGGAGGGAAAGAACAACCACCCAAAACCCAAGCCAGTTCTAACAGAAGAACTGGAACAAATATGAACTACACAGGCACAAAAGCCTGTAAGGCCTTCTATACAAAACTGGCTTCAGCCAAACTGGGAACAATGACACAATATTGTTTAACAAATGTGTGAAGGATGACCACATCACCGCTCTGCACAAATGCCCTGCAGTGGACTACCAACTACTCTGGGGGAATGAGCTGTGACCATAAAGGGCATACACTTTTTCTGGAGCACACAGATCTGGAGAATGGCTGCCCCCTTATTCGCAGCTTAGCCCCTATGACTTTCAAGAAAGACAAAATCTTATTGTCAGGACGACTTTGTACGATTAATGCAGAACTTCAAGCACAAAACTATGTCCAAATAGTGAAGCTCATGCCTTTTGGATAGAAACAGGACAAAGAGAGGGAAGAATTTCCTGTTTAATGTAAAACTAAAACAACCTTGGGGAGGAACCCTACAGGAGTTCCCAAAACCACCTCATCAGAATAAAAGATCAGAAAGAGGTGTTTAAAAGGACAATGCCTGAAGTTTGTCAACTACCAGCAGGAAAGCTGTGATAAGTTGTGGACCAAAGACACAGCCTCAAAGTGAGTCCTCTGCAGAACTCCCAGGACCAAGCTCAAGTCCCATGGAGGAGTGAGATCCAGAAACTGGTGGGTGCTGTGCAGGGGAGATAACTTTATGTAACCCTACACTGACACAAAATGTATGCGACCCTTCTTGCAAATGCACACCAAGATTCAATGATACGTTTTCGACTGAGAGTTCTGCATACATATAAAATGTCAAGTACTCAAATGCAGCTTTTGTAGAAGTTATTTCTTTGTTATGAATCCAACCTGGCAAATGGATGATGAGAGAGAGGACATTTGTTATTGTCAAGCAACAATCTTGTACCAACAAGGATTTTTAAGATTAGTAGACTTGCAGTGATAAATCGAATTATCTGATATTTGATTAAAACTTTAGGACTATACTATATTGTTATACTGAATAACGCCTTCAAGCTGATGTTGTTATGTGCATGCGCAGGAGTTTTGTAATTTCTTGTAAGGCAGGATTCAAATTCTGTCAACTAAATAGAAGAAATCAAAGCAATAACCTATAGAATAGTCGAATATTTGAAATTTGCTACCCTAAAAATGTATGCTTCCTTTTTCCCCAGGACAACACCAATTGCTCTGCTTAATTCAATCATGACATGTATATATGTATTTAGAGCTTGCATCAACAATAGGACATTGGTCATGTATTGTTATCGACATGCAGAAAATAAACGTTTATCATTTTTCTTAAGAGTTATGCACCCAGCATTGTTTTTGTTACATAAATACAAGATACTTAACCCTTCAAGTGCCAGAGGGGTATGCAACATGGCACTCAAAGTTAAAAGAGCATTTACCAAATAATTTTTATTAGCCAGCTAACGTGTGCATTTAAACACTAGTATAACACTTTGAGTGCCAGAGGGGTACGGAATGCATTGCGAAGCAATGCATTCCGTAGCCCTCTGGAACTCAGAGGGTTAAGTGGCCCTGAATTGGCCCAAGTGTGAAACATGCAGAAGTAAACCATCAGATTTCCCCCTGGAGATATTATAAACATGGCTCATAGTTTACCAATGTGAGAATCAACCAAAACATGAGCAGCTGACGCCCATATGGATTAGTTCACAGGAGGCTACAATTAGCATTGCAACATCCAGTGTAGTCTGCAGGTGACCTCATAGGACACCGTGTAGACTGGTCATGCTGCAACTCTGCTGCATTCAAAAGATATTGCGCCCATGTAGAAGGCACCAAAGACCACCAGCATAGCTTTCTGCATTGGACAGAGAGCCACAGCAGTGGTTAAGTTGCCCCATGTGAAATGGACCTTGAAAACGATGCAACTCTGTGTTATTATTGTATAAGTCAGGGCTTATAATTTTAAGTCCTTTGCTACTAGCCAGACCTGAAAAGTTACTCTCCACTTCAAGCCAAAACATACCCACCAGGGCTGAATTTCTACTCGCCAGAGCTAAATTTTCACTCGCCATTGGCTAGTGGAAATTTTGAGCCCTGGTGTAAGTGTAATTATTACACATCTCCCAAAACTCAAAATGTATTCATGTATTCCTTCAAGCCATATCATTCTTCCCTCATGTAATGCACAGAAAAGGGGTTTCCTTGTTTTACAGACAAATTGTAATGTGTTGCTTTTTTTTTTTTTTTTTTTTTTTTTTTTTTTTTTTTTTTTTACAGTGAAGAACGTTCATAATGAACCCCAGTACCCATATTGTTACTAAACTTGATGTGAGGATATTTTCTCCTAAAACTCTGTATAAATCCGCAAGGACTGTATATTCCATGTAAATGAGGAACAGAGTGCTTCTTTTATTTGGACTTTCTCCTTTCTTCATTCTCAGTTTTGGTTTTAAATCAAAAGGCCAAAGACATAAAAAAGGAATTGGTATACATTGAAGGAAGAAAGAAAAAAAAAAAAAAAAAAAAAAAGTAGATATATATATATTAAAACATTCAAGGCTTACTCAAAGTTTACTCTAAGTTCTTTATGTTCAAAAGGGAGAGGGAGAGGTAATGCCAGGAATGATTATGCCAACTGTACCACTGGAAGAAATAGCTTTCCACTGGTGTAAATGGGGCTTTTAATTTCTTGAATGCTGATCACCAGGCATACCTCCCAACATTTCAAATTGTTAAAAAGAGCAATACTTCTGTTTTAGATGGTGTTGTTGGGGGTGTGGCTGGTGGGCAGGTCATTATTGAGATATTTCGTGACCTATTGACACCTCTGTGTACCTGAATAAATGATTTAGAGCAAGACCAAAAGTATTTTATTTACACAAACTAAATTCTAAAACACATATACTGAAATTTAAACAAACATTAATGTGAGTTTTATTGCTGTGGGGCAATGTGACACACACACTCTGATCTCCTAAAAGAGCAACATCAGGGTGGGACAGAGGGATTTAGGTCTCAAAGAGGGACTGTACCTCCTACAGAGGGACTCTTCAGAGGTGAGGTAAGTGTACATTTGAGTAGCATAAGACTGACCCTCAAGCATACAACATACAGGTTATTAAACAAACACCCACAATACAAACACACCTGCAACTCACAAAATGTACAACAGACACACATGCACAACAGTAAAACTGCACAGGAATGCTATGGAACTCTGGCACGAGCAGGGATGGTAAGCACTGTGAGGGCATGGCAAGTGCACACACAGCATAATTGGCACTTACAACCACACAAGGCAGACATATACATGACACACACACACACCTTCCACAAATACAAAACAGAAATATTTCAGGCTTGAGCATACAAATAACAGAATTGGTCCACACACCCAAAATATACGAGAGGCACCCAGACATGATGCAAAGCAGGCACACTCAGCACTAGCACACACACATGGGCAGACAGACTAGTACAGAGAACAGAGTGTGGCAGCCACATGATGCCTTAGATAGACAGAACAGAGCTCAGAGACAATACAGTTAGTGGGTCCCGAAGCACTGCATTGTCAGACACAAACATACATTACTATACAGAAGCAGCTTGAGTCTCTCTCACCTCCAGAATCATGCTTCAATGAGTAGCATGCTGCTAGCCAGCTGAGCCAAGGCTTAGAGTAGTACTGGCATGAGGCTCGCTGGCTCAGGCAGGCATGCAGAATTCAACTTGTGGACTTCATGTACATTATGATCTGTGTCACATCATCCTCAGTACTACCTCCGTGTCACTATGAGACCAGGTACTGAGGAAGCCTACATCTACCCCCCCCCTCCCCCTGAGACTTGGGCCACCCACAGTTCTCATGCGTGGTGCTCCCAGACTGAGCACTCAAGACTCAGATGAAGGACAAAGTGGAGTATGGTGCGAACACTGAGTGTGTGCTCGCATACATGAAGCACTGCAAACACAGGCAGTAAATGAGGCATTTCACCAATATGCGGCTCACATGATGAGCCAAGTGAATAACTCACTTAAGACTGTCGGAGTGGTATAGGGCACACTTAGGAAGTGAGGAAGAGGCCAGGAAGTAGGACATAATCTAAATGCAGAGGGACAGTGGGTTTGAGCCCTAAAAATCAGGGCTGTCCCAAGTAAGTCTGGACAGTTGGCTGGTATGCTAACGTGTTGCAAAAGTAATGAATTGGAGATCTCTAGAATTCATGGGGGTAAAATTCAAAGAAAAGTTTGTCCTTCCATTGTAGAGTTAGTTTAACCCAGAAGTAATCCTCTTGTCTGCACACTTTCAATGGCTCCTATGTTATGACTATATCCCAAGTTTTCCCTGTTCTCCTGCATTAAAACATTGCACAAAACACCTCCTGGAACACAGTTTGATATTTCAACACTTTCATTTTCAGTTAATTTTTAGAGACAGCATTTGATAAGATACTCCTTCATTTACACTCTAGATTATACAGACAAGGGATCAAAGTCCACTCTGCAATAGTCACCTACCACAACACTATACACAGAAATGTTTGCCTCTCTTCCAGTGCATGGGCATGGGTTAGTCACACAATGAACCTTGCCTTCTTTCAGTCAATGTTACAGTCATTTTCAGTGCTTTATGTAGGTTTTCTGCTGATCTAGACACCAAGTGCACGCATCCCTCAACCCCCAATACACACACACTGCCACTCATTCCCTATACATCCCCTTCTCCAGGACACTCACCCTAACTTAAAGATGCAGAATGCTATATGGGTTATTTTATCTGCACCAAAGGTCAATGCAAATAACTAACATTCCAGTGGCTAAAGTGTGGAAAATGTTGTTTATGAACAAAAGATCTTTTGGGAAAGTGTTGCCTATGAGCCTGGAGATGTGGTGATACTTTTAAAGGTGTGCATTTTCTTTAGATAACTGCTATAGGTCTGTAAGTGGCAAAGCTTCCCAATCTGCCACCCTACGCCTACAACTAAATAAATCACTGGTTGGCATCTAAACAGTCTTCTGCTAAGACAAACAATATGGAATTTGATTTAATTAAAACACATTATTTTACAACCCTTTGAATGCCAAAGTGGTAAGCAAAGCATTAGTACACCTATGGCACTCAGAGGGTTAAAATGAGATCCAGACAACTGAAGTGTATTTTTCAACTATGACATAATCTGAGAGTCAATATACCTTACATAGAAAAGTAAAAGTAACAGCACCATAGCGAGACAAACAAAATCCCTCTGGATTTAAATGGGGCTTTTAACCCCTTATATGCTATGGAGGTCTCCAGTGTATTGCGAAGCAATGCATTGGAGGCCTCCCCAACACTCATTGAGTTAAAAGCACCATCCTATATAATCATTTGCTAATGTATGTTTGTCAGAAGCTGTCATGCACAGTAGAGACTGCACGCACTGCGGCTAATAATGAAGTGGGGAGCTCCGAATTCAGACCATAGTCCTCTCTGTGTACCGAAGCCGAAGGTGCGCAGAGAGGACTACGGTCTGAATTTGGAGCACCCTGCGGGCAGTCTCTACTGCGCATGACTGCACCGCGGCCGTTGCTGCCTGGCACTGTGGCCTGTGTACACGGGCTGTTCAGCTAGTTTAACATAAATGAAAATATGAAGAATCTGTATTTGTTCTTTATGGTTAGACACATATTTATATATCTATGCCCCAATAATGTCAGTGAAATGCCAGTCTTATTAATGCATACGTCATTGCTCATGCTTTGCTAATACAAGCAGCAAGGAATTTTCACGCTTATTATACTGGCTTAAGCAAATAATTTAATGAGCTTGACATTGTTTTAGTCTGCATTCTGCCCTCACACAGGACACAAACAAGCCTTTGTACTGTTTGCCAAAGTCGTGTTTCTTACCTATGCACCCTTCTACTGTAAGATTTGAGCCAGAGACAAGGAAAAGGGTAGAACAGTCTGTGCTTACCACCTACAGTACAGCCACCCCCACATCCCATTCCATAGATACTCATGCCAGACAGAAGCACCACGGGGGAAGGGAGAGCATGTATACGTCAGAGTTCTATACAAATTGCATGAATCATCATTACGTTTGCTTCATGACATTATGGGTGGTATGCAGAAAGCTAAAGGCAAGCAATTCTGGAGCAAACCAACTGCACCATGGGGGGAGAGAAATACAAATTCCTCTTAATTGGATGTTAGCAAGTGAGAGCACCAAACATCAAGTTCAAGATCCCTTCTCTAATCTAATTTCTGGAATCAAAATGCACTAAAATTCTGCACATTGCTCTAACAGACCCCACCCCACGAAACAAAAAAAGAATCCAACACACAACCATGTTATAAAGAACTGTTTGGACAGTGTTCAAGAACTAAAATGACAATTCTTATGCAAACCATCCTACGGGACAAGTGAAAAGTCCCATTTGATTCAAATGAGGCTTTTAACATGTTCAATGCTAGCAGTCACCAATATATTGCTGAGACCCAGAGAGCATTCAAAGGGTTAAAAAGCACAATTTAAAACCCATGAACATTTCTATTTGTTCCCTGTGGTGTAGTTTGCTTGCTCCAGAAAAGTAGCTTTTTGCCTAAGGAGCTACTAATATATTATATATATTTATTTTTTTATTTAGCAGCCTAAATATCTCTTGTTTTTGTAATAATATCAATTACAGATGCTCAGACATACAGTTTTAACTGTACTTCAACCCTTTGGATAATAGGACAGCTTAAGTATTCCAGATGTTACAAAATCAATGCTACCCAATGAACTTAGAAACCAGAATACAGCGCTAGATTGTTGTATTTCACAATATTTAACAAAAGAGAATAGTAGTAGGTTGGAGTGACCTAATACAACCTCAGACACATTAATAACAGAGCTTTTTGGATGGGTGCCATTGGTCATACGGATGTATGACATTTTATCATGGCCTATTACATTAATAACCATATGTGACTTTAGCATTCCCTGGAGTACAGTGCTGCAATAATATTTTTTATTACACTCTGCTGTGTTCTATTGAGAGAGGACTTGATTTTCTATGACAAAACCCACTGGTGTGAGATATTTGCAATGTACATCATTCCCAAGATTAGTGGTGGACAGTAATACTGTGGGGGAGGGAGGTAGTACAAAGGAAATGGACAGTGCTACTCAGACCAACACACTGCCACACGAGAGATGGGAAGATGCAAACACAGGCAGTTTACTCTTTCTAGACTACAGAAACAAAAGGTCCTTTAGATTTTTCCACTGCCAGAGGCATGAATGCTTCCTATTGTGTCTGTGAATTAATTCCATCTGGATTGATAGGAGTTAGAAACACACACACACATATATATATATATTATATATACATACATACATACATACATACATACATACATACATATATACACACACACACACTTGTATGACTCGTAAGGCTTTATATAAAAAAAAAGAAAATGTAGAATTCTACAACAAACCAACTGGGACGGGAGAAAAAAAAAAAAAAAAAAAAAAAAAAAAAAGGATTCCTAATGTCAATTGAGTTGCCTTTAGCCCTATACATGCTACAGAGGTCTCTGACATTCTAGGGGCAAAAAGTCCCATTCACAACAGGAAAAGGACACCCCCAAAGCAAAGGCAGTGCACTTTGTTCCAGAATTGGACATCTTTAGTTTCCTGTGTAAGGCCAATATAACCTTTATATTATCAGCCAAGAGCTACACTGTTTATTTAATGGAATATATTAAACTATAAGAATATCGAGAACCAACATTTCTATAGCTTTTTAGTCACAAAACACCAGGACACACCACATTGTTTCTGTATATTAATACAAGGGGAATGCAGTCATATTGGACCCACATAAAATAAGAAATGCATTTTATTGCTTAGTCTTCTTGACATTTTTCATCTTTAAAAACATGTAGAATGTCTATATATACACACAAATCCATCAATAAGTGCAAAAAAACCACCCTGCCTAAAGGTAACTCATAACATTGTGCAAGTTCACCAGAATCTACAGGATTGGACATATGTGTGCGTGCTGTGTCTGTATGGGTGGCTTCATTAGACCAAACCACAGTGATCTTACATAGGATTGTGAGTTGAGGTTGTTCAGACCACAGGAGATGTGCAATAAGGTGTGATAGGAAGGTGATAAAAGTGGAGATGACTTTTCCAGTGATATCACTTCTTCGATACATATATTATTCTATGGAGCCAATGCACTAAGATTTCACCAATATTTAAGATCTTCACACATAGCCTCTATCGAATAATACTGGAAGTGGAGACGCAATCTCTGGAGAAGTCATCTCCACTTAATCACTCCTTAGTGCATAACCCTACTCATCTCACTGTCACCCACATACAGGCAGTCAGATTAAGGATAGCCAGGATTTGGCTCATGCGTGTGGGCAGAACAGCAATCGATCATTTAGCAATCAGTTTGGTGATTGGCTCAAGCCAAAACTGTACTGTGTATTTGTACCTCAGAATAATCACAGACAATGTGATATGGGTCAACAATTTTAACTGCTCCCCCACCCCATGTAAGAGGGGCCTGAAACAATTGTTTGCTTATTCATTCTTTCTATGAGACCCAGAGGGGTGTACACATTGTTTCACAATGCATTGAGCACTAGTCTGACCCTCAATCTGTTGTTACAATTACAAAACATATTTAAGTATACTTATTTCTATAGAACCATTATGTAACCAGCTCTTTACAGAAACAGAATACATACTAGTTATTCAAAAGCCATTAATGAGTTGTCTATTGTGGGATCTCATGCTTAAAAAAAATTAGAGATAAATGCATTACAAAGCATTGTAAAAATGTCATGACCTAAGTTGCTGACATATCCCTTAAAACCAGGGATGCTTATTAAAAACACACTGCAGCTTTGCAGGCACCTTATTGTGAATGTTAGGGAAGGCACTTCAAAAGCCAGTGGTAGACAACCTGAGGCACTCCAGAACTGCCACTCCCATCATCTCCTTCATCCCTGTAATAAGATAAAGATGTACAATTATGGGGCAAAATGTCTGCCCTACAAGGGATGGAGATGCCCATTGATTTAAAAGGGCCATTTAATCACTTAAATGCCATACAGATCTCCAAACACATTACTTCGTTGATGTTTAAGACCTCTGATAGCATTTAAGGACTAAAATCACCATTTATATCAATAGAAATGCTCATTTGTTTCTTATAGTGTAGCTTGTTTATTCCAGAATTGTACTTTACCCTAATAAAAAAGGCCCTTGTTTCTTCTCCAGTCTGGATGCAATTGTGCTATCGTGAGTATTATGGTGATGGGGTGCCTGCAGTGTACCGTTTACAAGAAGCAGCTCTTGCAAGCAGGCCCACTGTGCCATTGAGTGCTTTTCAGATCATTCTAGCCCAGGAGTAGTCAGTCAAATGTCATACCTCCACAACTCCCACCAGAGGCTGCTTGGGATGATGGGAGATGTAGGCTACAGCTCAAGTTCCGACAAATAAATAAGCCCTGCTATAGCCCTTTGTGTGACCTTCCTACGGGTAACAATTGCAAAATGCCGGTGCTTTAAAAAGAGAGCGAGAGAGAATTAAATCATGGCATGTGTGTCGGGCCAAAAAGGCAGCAACTCTGTGGCTTGCAAACTGCACCACAGGGAGCTAACAAAGAATCCAATTGTTTTAAAAAGGAGGTTAACCCAAAGAATGCTAGAGCGATCTCAAACGTATTCAGTGAAAACCTAACCAACACTCGGGGGTTAAAACTATTGGACAAATGGCTGTCCATAATTTCTCCGTTTTTTATCTGTGCACATGGCCATTATTCCATTACAAAGACATTACAAGAGAAGATATATTAGATTGTAGACAGCTATGTTTACCCTTTAAGGACCACCTGGTCGCACAATACATTGCTCCGCTATGAGCTGCCTTAGCCTCTGGTCCTTACATGGTTAAGGTTGTTACATACTGACCTACGGAGAGGTTCAAGCCAACAGCAAGGGGCTCAGCTCCGCGAGATTCTGCGGATATGGGCGACTGTACGGAACAGAAGGGCCTGACGTGACGTCACGATGTATCGGACCGATTTAATCAATATGGTCTCTTTCGATGCTCTTCAGCAAACGTCATATCCCGAATACTACCCCACTTTTCTTCCAACATGTAAACGTCACTGCGGCTAGCCAACCCTTCACCCCGCGTGCCCCCTGACAGGACGTCAATAGTGGTGTCGTTACGTCACACTCCGTTTCCCCTCTTTGCTGTCACGGTCAGAGCAGCGTCCATCCAAGGTGAAGCTACGCTGACATAAATGAAAACAAGCACCGAACAAAACAGAGATAGCACCGAATGACCCAGAGGGACAATGTAGGAGGTGCTACAACTGAGGAGAGGCGTCCCTAGCCTCACTCTCTGCTCTTGATGGTGGGCAGGACACTAGCGCCTCTGACAACAAATCAGATTGTGAGAAAATTCATGACCGCTGCATTTCCTGACCTACAGTACAGACGAGGGGGCGGAACTATGAGCAAAAGAAACACAGACCATCCAATCATCTAAAGGACTTCTTGTTAGTTGTGGCCACAAAGACCTACTGTTTCGGAAGGATGGGCACGGTTGTAAATGACAGGCAGCAATCGCCCACCAATAGCAGTGACGAATGAGTTATCCGTAAACCAATGGCCACATGTGTTGGCGGAATCAATGTACGGATGCCTATTTGAATCAGACTTCGCAAAATGAGTTCTCAAAAAGGAAACGTGCAGAGGTCCAGACCACAAAAATTCAAGAATGCCATTGTCTTCAAGAATGATAAGTATGATAGCAGCACCCGCACCAAGGTAAGACAATGTATTCCATAATTGCATCAAAAGTCATAGTCTGTGACAGACCGTCATCATCATAGGTAAGGTTACCAGATCACACACATGCAGCCAAATAATAACCAGTTTGTCCACCAGCAGATATTTATCATGTAAGGTTTTAGTGGGGTGATTTGGCAACCTTAAAAGTAGGGGACCAACGACATTTAGAAATCTTTAATGCTAGATAGGTCTTTATAGACATCTTTAGCATTTAGTAGGTTAAATCCCAGTTTCGAGCAATGGGAAATTGTGTGTGTTCCCTATTACTGTTTTTTTTTGCCCCAGAACAATTCCCTAGTGATTACGTGTTATATATATAATTGGACTGTCCAGAAGAGTCCCGATAGATGTTGTCAAATGTGCAGTACATTGATTTTGGTTGCTAAGATTTCTGAATAGTAACACTGCTTTGACCAGATCCAAGGACTGATAGTGAAGAAAATAAAAATCCCATTTTTCATTGTGTTTATTTAAAAACCGTTAACTCAGTAACACAAGGAATGAAGTTTTACAGTACAGACTATATTAGCTATCATATGTCCTGGGATCTGCACTATATTAGTTATCATATGATAAGTAATATAGTGCAGATGCCAGGACAAGTGATAAGTAATACAGTGCAGATAACAGGACATGTGATAACTAATATAGACACACACACACACACACACACACACACACACACACACACACACACACACACACACACACACACACACACATATATATATATATATATATATATATATATATATATATATATATACACACTTGGGACTAGATTGGAAATGGCTCCAGAGGGGTTTGTTTGCCTTCCTCTGGATCAACAGGGGTGTTTTTGGCATGGGCTGGACGTGATGGACACGTGTGTTTTTTTTTTCAGCCTTATCTACTATGTTACTATGTAAAGAGAGAACTAGGAGAGGAATATATATCGAAAACCTCTTTTTACATTTCAGAATATTTGGTAAAACCTACTGAAACAACACAAAGCTGTGAACAAATTATTGGGCATTATGCACAGAGAAAAAGAGGAGTAATTTCAAAGTACAGCTGCTGCACCACATGCAATAAATATATAAATGTCCATTGATTTTAAATGGGGCTTTTAACCCTGTGAATGTTGGAGAGTTCTCCGCAGTATATTAGAGACCTCTCTCTTTCAAGTAGTTAGTGTTAGTAATGTCCAAAAAATGTTCTAATAGATTTGTAGAGGCTAAAAAAGATTCTCATTGCCATAAACCCCATCTCTCAAACCGCTATGGTTTGAGAGATACAGGCAATGAAAATTGTCTCTTCCCTCCACTTCTCCTGACGCCAGTGTCATGCCAAGGCATGAGTTGCCCTTTGCAGGGCCTCTGGTATGTATAATTAGTTTGTTTATTTTTGTACTAGTTGAACAGCCCGTTACACGGGCCACAGTGCCACTGTCACCCGGTCGCGGGGCAGTCGCGCAGTGGAGACTGCCTGCGCCGCGGCTGATACAGAGCTGGATGCTCTGCTGCAGCACGCGCAGCAGTGTCTACTGCGCATGTCATGCGTTACACACGAATTAGCGAATTATTATATAGGATGTGTATGTTATTCAAAGTGCACCAGTCCTAGGCCATAAAACTGAATGAGCAGATAGCAATCACCAGAGTAGGACATTGGCTGAAAACTCCCCGCAGGTAACACCCAAGTGGTTTGGCCTCTTAGTAGCAACTGTGAACTCCTATTTAATATGGGTCGTGGATAAAAAAACAGGAAATTTCTTTAACAACTGAATAGAGAACTTTTACCATCTGAAGGTCCCACTAGGACTCCTAATATATTGGTAATTGTATATTGGGCTTTCTTGTGTGTCTCCCATTTTATTTTATGGACTGTTTTGCCGATGTGTAATCTTTATTTCTGTATTTTTGTACCCAGCATTGTGAAACCTTTTTTCAGATTAAATGTTCAATTAATCAGCTCTTGTCTCTGGTCTCTAATATGAACTCACTACTCTGAAGGAAACTCAGGTTATTAAGGTGATTTTATACTGTAATTCTGTTGTGTTTGTGACAAACTGGTTGGCAAAGTCGGGATATATTTAGAGAATTTAAGTGCTTGCTGGATTTTACCTGTTAGGGGATCTTAGCACTAAAAGAAATTGCATACATTTTTATGTAATTTCCAAAGACAGAGCTCAGTGCTGATTTAAAAGACATGCATAGTGCAAAACAGTTCTCCCCTCCCCATTCTTGTTTTTCTTTCTCAATCTCACTTCTGAATATGGAGGCTTATCTCAAACAGCCCAAAGAGACCCTGGAATTGATGTGCAAAGTAAGGGATTTACTAACTTATTGCAGACTTTGTGGAAGCTTACAGACACACTATGGAGTCAGAGACTGACACTGAAAGGGTTACTGAGCACCCTACTATTGCAGGACCACTACATACTGGAATGCCTAGTGTTTGTACCCCTCAAAGTGTCATGGACATTTGCTCTACAAATTTAATCCGGCAGCTGATGGCTTCAAATCCTCAGGAGGCCATGCAAGTGATGATTCAATAGCGGGCTGCACAGAGACAAGAAAGAGAGTCAGAAAGGAGACATGAGCTGGAAATTGCCAAGCAGCAGTTCACAGTTCTGTCCTCATCAAACACTGCATCAGATACCAGCACACCTAGGCTCCGCAAGGAGGATTTTCCCTCTCTGGAAGAGGGGACTGATTTGGATATATTCCTAAAAAGTTTTGAGGCCATGCAAGTGATGATTCAACAGCAGGCTGCATATAGACAAGAAATATTGGCAGAAAGAGAGTCACAAAGAAGACATGAGCTGGAAATGGCCAAGCTGCAGTTCACAGTTCGGTCCTCGCCAAACACTGGATCAGATCCTAGCTCACTAGGCTCCGCAAAGAGGATTTTACCCCTCTGGAAGAGGGGGCTGATTTGGATATATTCCTAAAGTTTTGAGAAGGTGTGCAAGCAGCATCATGTACCCTCAGACCAGTGGTGGAGATATTTAACTCCACAGTTGAAAGGAAAAGCTTTGGATTTGTTTGTGTCCCTTCTCCCAGAGACTGATAACTATTATGAGGCAATTAAATCTGCCTTGCTAAAAACTTTAAACCTTACTCGAGAGGTTCTCAACCAGCTGCATTCAGTATGTTGGACAACTGGAAACCACATACAGGCGATGGATTACAGGGTTACAAGCTACCACCTATGAAGCAGTTAATGACTTAATGGTCCTAGAAAAGTTCTTGCATACACGGAGCCCTGATGTAAGAGGGTGGATTTTAGAAAGAAAGCCAAAAACTGCTACGGATGCCGCAGAACTGGCAGATGACTATGCAGACATCCATGCACCAGCATCTAGGCATTGAGTTATGTCAGCTGGTACTTCAACCTGGAGAGGAGATACAGTTCAGTCATCATCTACAAGATCTGCAGTGAGGAACTCACCACCAACTGCCAATAGCGCAGGGGCTATGTCTGGTGGGCCCCATACCCACCGTTTTCAGTGCAACCAGACTGGGCTTTTGAGGGTTACTTGCCCCATTCAGTGCAACCAGACTGGGCTTTTGAGGGTTACTTGCCCCACTAGTAATCCCCCTCCACCTCCTCATCGAGGTGGGAGTACCACTGGGGGCCACCATTAGTTTTGCTTGTGGGTAGGCCTGTGGGGAAAGAGAGGATAACCTGCAGAGTATAACTGTGGGTGGCCATTGGACTGAGAGATTCGGGAACTTCATTCACCTTGGTGCACCCTGAAGTTGTGAATACAGAGGACATTATTCCTGGAAGAACCATGTCCATCAAAAGGAATTGGGGGGGCGGCACCCCACTGTGCCCATGGCACATGTGTACCTTGATTAGGGGGTGGGCAAAGGTTTGCGGGAAGTGGGGGTTTCTGAGGCTATCCCTGTTAATGTTCTGCTGGGGAAGGATTTGGGCCGGATGCTCTGTCACTATGCTCCAGGGGACACTGATTGCAAACTGGAAGGGCTAACTGAAAGTCCTGCTCAATCTAAGGTACTGTGTGAAACCTTGGGGAATGTTGTGAAATGTGATCGCAGGGAGGGAGAGCAGGTAATGGATAAATGCCTACTTGTAACAGAACCAGTGATGCCTTCCAAAAGTGAGGTGGGGTGTGTTGTAAAATGTGATTACAATGAGTTCTGAATGCAAAAACCTAGTGGAGAAGGACTAGGGAGAGGGTTTGATGTGCCCCAGGTAACAATTAAGGATGATGTACCAGGAGGGAGTGGTGATTTGCCTGTGTGTAAATTCTGTGAAACGGTGATGTCTGAGAGTAAGGGGGAGGAGGAATGGGATTTTCCTTCTGTAACATGTTCCGTGGATGGGGAATGCAGAGAGCAAAGGTTGTGCTACCAGGAGGAAAGTGGGAGACAGGGAGGTATACCAATTGTAGAAGGGGCAACATGTCAGAAGTATGCCAGGGATGCAGCTGTAGAACATGTGGAGGATGGTAATAAAAGGGTCAGGCTGTCTGACCAGCAGGCAGATAAAGTGGTAGACCTCATTCCACCCCCTAATTCTCTGCCAGAGGGAGCTGTATTCTCTGGTGCAGCCAGGTGGCGGGAGGGCAATATGAATTTCCTGGACGTTCTGCGCAATGAACCCCTCTTGAAGGGCAGAGACACTGCGCTGAACAGCCAGGTGTTGATATGGATAGGCCTGTTATATTGGGGTAACCATATTTTATACTGGGAGTCCCTTCCCATTGACATGCTGGGGCCCAGGTCGGGAGAAAGGCAGATTACATGGGAATGCAGATGGCGTGTCTCAACAGGGGTGGAATAGAGGTTAAATGATAAACAGATTGATCAGCCTGTGGCTTGATCCCTCTGCTCACCATCTTAAGGGGAGGCATGAGTTGGCCTTTGCAGGGCCTCTGGTATGTATAATTAGTTTGTTTATTTTTGTATGTGTATGTTATTCAAAGTGCACCAGTCCTAGGCCATAAAACTGAATGAGCAGATAGCAATCACCAGAGCATGACATTGTCTGTAAACTGTTACGCCAAACCTCCCCCCAGGTAACACCCAGGGGGTTTGGCCTCTTAGTAGCAACTGCAGACTCCTATTTTTAATATGGGTCTTAGATAAAAAAAAAAAAACAGGGAATTTCTTTGTAACAACTGCATTGAGAACTTTTACCATCTGAAGTTCCCACAAGGACTCCTAATATATTGGTAATTCTATATAGGGCTTTCTTGTGTGTCTCCCATTTTATTTTATGGATTGTTTTGCCAATGTGTAATCTTTATTTCTGTGTTTTTGTACCCAGCATTGTGAAGCCTTTTTTCAGATTAAATGTTCAATTTGAAGGAAGCTCCGGTAGAACACGTTACTAAAGGTTTAATTCTATATGTCTGATTATTAAGGTGATTTTATACTGTACTTCTGTTGTGTTTGGGGTAAACTAAGATGCCCAGATATAAAGTCTTAGTGGTGACAGCAAATTGTAGTACTGGGATGATAGTGCAGGAGGGATTTCAGGGGTTAATTTGGTGGTTGCTAGGAACCAGGGACCTGGTGTTTTTAACCATTGCACTCCCACACTTGCCCCACTATCTCAGCAGGGCCTATAGCCCTCGCTTGTGACAGCGTCTAGCTGACAGCAGGAGATACCAGTCTGGGGATCAGCCCGCGGCTCTGCAACAGAGCTGAAATCCCGTTATTAAAAAAGAACTACTTCAATGGAAAGGTCTACAAAGTGTGCCTGGTTTGCAAGCACACTTTGTAGACCGTTCCCATAAAGTAGTTCTTTTTTAATAACAGGATTTCGGCTGCAGAGCCTAATCGTGTTGGCAAACATGGATCCCCTTCTGTCAGCTTTACAGCCGACATCAAGCAAAGGGGAGGTAAGGGGGAACTTTCATTGCCGTCGAGGCAATGAGAATTTTTTTTTTTTTTGTTAAAGCCTCTACAAAACTATTTAAAAAAAAAAAAAAAATGTTTTGGACATTACTAACTATTTAAAAGCCCCATTTAAATCAATGATGGCTTTGATAATTTGTATGACCATCAAAGGTCGTTAAGGGGTTAAAATCCAGGGTCTTCACTATTTAATCCCAAAATGACCCTTTCAGTCATTTGGAAAAGTGGCAGCAGGCTGCATCATAACATGAGGGTTACAATCACAGTCTCCACAAAACCCTCAGTGTTTGGTTTGAAAGCCTTCAACTAGAGTTCAGTCTCTTTCATGGGAGCACTAAAGGTCTCTTTCAGCCCCCTCCCCCTCCATTCTGCTCCCCCAATGATCCTGAAGATCACAATGCAGCCTTGTCTTTATTGATAGGTCTGCTTCCAAGTGAGTTAATGAAGACCTGTATGTTTATAGGGCTTTTCTTCCTAAGCAACACAAGTTTACTCCTGCTGCTGGCAGTTCTATGAAGAAGGTAAAACAGGGACTGAGTAACAACTACATTACTTGCTGATAGTTCAGATTGGCAGGAATTGCTAAAACTATTCTTGTTGTCAATGACTCATCCATCCCATAGAATGTAACAAAATAACTACTTGAAACCTAGCCACTGGTAATGTATATTGTTCCTTTAAATAAAATTGTATTTTTATAATTATCTAGAATAGTATGATTATCCTTTGTTTCCAGTGAATCGCTAGCACCAGTGGGGCTTCCACTTTCTTCAACCCCAAGGACATTTGCAACATCTGCAATGTATTTAATCTCAATGTGGTGTTGTCTGAAGCGCCCAAGGAGCTAAACATGACAAATGTGTATCACTGGATTTTGTTGTTGTATGCTTTTGATCAACTGAAAGCCTAAATAGCCTTCATCAGTTGCTCATATTTTTTATTGTAGAAAATAAACTCAAAGATACATGATGGAGTTTGCCAACACTGCAAGGATGTGTTAGAATGGCGAGTAAAATACAGCAAATATAAGCCTCTTTCTCAACCTAAAAAATGGTAAGTTATTGCATGAGTTTCTCAAACTGCTAAGCTATGGTTCTAAATAACTTACCCACAATTCCACTTAGTCTGGTTTAGACCAGGGAGGGAGGTTACAGTGTGTTGGAAACATTTCTAGATTGCAGAGTCTTAGAGGAAGACTAATAAATCCCCAATTATTTTAAATTGTAGAAAATCCTAATGGTCATTATGAAGGAATTCTGTGTTGATTGAGTCACTTAGAATGAGTAATTAAATAGTGTCATATATCTTTTTCACAGAGGTAGATATAATTATTTTTCAAACTTCAGGGGAGATGCACTAAAGGGGGATACTGTAGCATATCACCTTAGCAATGGAGACACACATTGCCATATGCACTAAGAATTAGGGATGCAATGGGAGGGGGTGGGTTAACTCATTAGGGTGCAGGTTGTCAATGCTGGTGATGTGTAAGAGATGCCTCCCTTACACATTGTCAGTAGTGCAAGAAGTCTGAGCGCATTCTCTCTGCTCCCCTACTTGCCCAGTGAGGGAGCAGAGGGGATCTGCTCAGACTTCAGCAACACAAACTTCATCACTCCCTTAACCATCTCCGTTCCATAAGGATGTGAATTGTGCACCCCTGTTCACTTCAAGGGTTAAAAAAAAAAAAAAAAAAAAGCCATCACTCGAGTATCTGTGAGAGAAAGGCAGGCCATCAATCAAGTATCATTGAGAGAAAGGCAGATGAGCTATATATCCCAGCTTCTCTGCCTTTCAATAGCGACTTAACCTGCTGAGAGGGCTCTCCGCAGATCAGCTGATCCAGGTAAACACAGGATTCGTAAGGCACTTTGTTGCAGAGTGTCTTATGTGAAACTGGGATGTATAGCTTCTCTGCCATTCTCTCCATAAAACTTCAGTGCTGGCAATTTTAATTTTGTAATACTTTCAGTGCCATAGGGGTGTACAATCAACAGCTTTATGGCACTGAAAGGGTTAAAGGAGGTTATCTGCTGTCTCTGCTTTTTATCAGAGACCGCAAACTGTCCTCTGGCTCCTAGAGAGCTATGGGAAGATCTTAACCTTTCCAACATCAGGATGGTGATGTTGGGACTGTGAACTCAGACGGCAAAGGTTGCTTTCTGAGCTTGGCGTATGTGGAGAACAGCCACATTTAACATATAAACACACCCATGTGTATATAACAATGACTCGTTAACTTGCATTACATTATGCAGATGAGCCATTGTCGATGTCACGAGTATAACATTTTAAACCTGTTGAAGGCATGGTGGATTCATGGCTATGTCAGTAGATTGTGACAGACTGGTGGTGTATTTACAGGGATAACATGATGAAGACATCTTCGTGCATACTGCCTTCAACACATATATACCACCATATCACCATCCCTCTATTAACCTTCAGTGCATCTTGGCCCTGGCCCCAAACCCTGCACACTCAATTAGGAATGAAGGAATACTTCAGTGGTAAGAGTTTAGTACTAATTACACTAATTTTTGTGAACCAGTCCACACAAAACCATTTACAAGGTGCCATTAGGATTTTTTTCCCAGAGTAAGATAAATAGGTTTATTAGTAAATGTTGCTGTTCCTTTAGGGTATATACACCCTGACAACTTTATAGCTGTGTCTTTAACCCTGATCCAAACACACTTTTTTGAAAATAATTTCTTCCATTGGTACTATTAACAGTGCAGTTTGTTGCCTCACAGAATGCTGTTCAACTCAACATACTGCATTTTGGACGTGTTCTGCCATAGCGAATCTGTATCACACTAGTGATATTGCCTAATAGTGTGCGACCCAATTGGCTATCAGCCAGTCATATATGGCTGACACACACGGGCTGGCATGTCCCTCACATGAGATGCTAAATTGTCATTATAGTTAGATTAAGGTTATTGATTTAGCTGACAGATGTTTAGAGAACTAATTTAGTATATATTATCATCTGTAAAGGTGTTATTTTCTAAAGATGTGTTACCATAATCCTTATATATTAATGAAACGAGTTCTATACTATGTTCCTACATAATTGTAGAAACCAAATTGCTCAAAAACATGACATAGAATTGGTATATTTACATTCCTCTTCTTAAAGTGCACCTGTCACCATTGGACACGTTTAGTGTGTTTTACATTGATATACTTTTTGTCTGTATTTTGTAATAGTTATTTTTCTATTTTAACCCTTTGAGTGCCAGAGGGGTAAGCAAAGCATTGCAAAGCAATGTGTTGCGTACCCCTCTGGCACTCAAACAGTTAATGTTTTAGTGGGGCTTTATGTAGATTCCATTATGCGTTGTGTGCCCATCTGGTGCTCAAAGGGTTAGCTTTGCAGTGTATTGTTTACCTCCCTGGCACTCAAATTTTTAACAGCATGTCAATTAGTTCTGTTCTAGAACAAACTAACTAGAAATACCCCCAGTATGTGTGCTGCAACTAGATTAATTCATACCAGTGTGTGTGTGTGTGTGTGTGTGTGTGTGTGTGTGTGTGTGTGTGTGTGTGTGTGTGTGTGTGTGTGTGTGTGTGTGTGTGTGTGGTAATATTGGCAGAGCAGATACACTAATGAGCATAAAGTGCCGCACTGTGCCACCAAAAAACAAAGGTTCATTTCACTTTTTTTTTTTTTTTTTTAATTTTATTTACAAACAAATGACTAGTGCAACATATAGAATGCTTTTGGTTATCTTTAAAGCTAACTAAACTTACCTTAAAGGGGAACTATCACCCCTATACAAGTTTACCTTATTATAATCCTCGTCTAGCGATAAGCTTAAATCGTTGGTTATTTTTGTTTAAAAAAAACATGTTGTGGCGAAATGTACATTAAAAATGAGCCTGTGCCTTCTGGACAAAATGTGGGTACCGTTCTACACTGCAGTCTGTCAATCTTCTTCTGTTCCTCCCCAAGTATGGTCGCGTTCCAGTCCACTTACAAAGAGAAATCCTCCATCATCAGAGCAGGTTGGAACGCGACCATACTTGGGGAGGAACAGAAGAAGACTGTCAGACTGCGGTGCTGAGCCGTACCCGCAGTCTGTCCAGAAGTAAGGAGCAAGCTCATTTTTAATAATGCAAATTTCTCCACAGCATGCTTTGTATAACAAAAGTAAGGTACACTTGTATAGGGATGATAGTTTAGTTCCCCTTTAAGGTGACTAGTGCAATTTAAGACTAAGGGTCTTATTTGGAAAGCTAAAGAGGACCAGTTCTGGCAAGCAACCTGTTTTATCACTGGGAATAAACAAACGTTCCCAAAATTCCCAATGATTTTTAAATTGGGCTTTTAACCTCTTGAATGCTAGATAGTTCTCTAGCATTCAAGGGGATAAATACCCTATTTAAATCAGTGTGAATTTTCTGTATTGCCTGCAGAACAGTTTGTTTTGCTCCCAAATTGCACCTCTTTGGCTTCCTATAAATATTAACTCTTTGAGTGCCTGAAAGGTAGCCAAAGTATTGCAACACAATGCATTGGCTTCCTCTTTGGCACTCAGAGGGTTAAATTGTACATTGCTGAAGACTTTGGCTAATGCATACTTTCTGTTTTGGGGAATTTCCACATCCATATAATATGAAATGTCTGGTCTTTATACTGTATCCGATTTATTCATTATGAATGTGTTGGATAATGTTTGCTGCTCATAACATTGATGATTAAAGGGACAGTATTGTCCCATAAAAAATGCTTAAGAGTTTTGTAGAGATTAAAAAAAAAAAAATTAAACAATATGCCACAAATCCTGTCTGTCAAACCGCTGTAGTTTGAGAGATAGAGCGTTCTAAAGTTCCTCTCTCCTTCTCCTGACGTCAGCTGTAAGTTGACAGCAGGAGTTCTTGGTCCAGGGACTGACAAGCAGCTCTTCATCAGAGCCACAATAGTGCAATTTAAAAATAAATACTTCTATGGAACGGCCTACAAAGTGTGCTAGGTTTGCAAGCACACTTTTTAGACTGTTCCAAAGAAGTATTTCTTTTTAAACCCTGCTATTGCGGCTTTGCTAAAGACCCTCCTCTTGTCGGCCGACATAGATCTCCTTCTGTCAGCTTTTCAGCTGACATCAGGAGAAGGGGAGGGAGAGGGGAACTTAACCCTTTGAGTGCCAGAGAAGTACGCAATCATTGCTTTGCAATGCGTTGCGTACCCTTCTGGTGCTCAAAGGGTTAAGAACACTGTCTCTCAAACCATAGCGGTTTGAGAGAGAGGATTTGTGGCATATCATTTATTTTTTTAATATCTACAAAACTCTAAGCATTTTTATGGTACATTACTGTCCCTTTAAATATGTCAGTTTGTAATGCCATCTGCAGAAAATCCCATGACTGAGAATTAGCCTGATAAGATTATTCATTTAAAATCTGCTTACTGGACTTGTGACTGACATTATGTACATCATAGGCTTTGTTTACCATAATGATAAATAATCATGTTTTATTAGTTAAAAGTGTAGTATACTCTTACCTGATTTATGTTTACATCGGTTGAAAAAATGAAGCCTATTCAATTTTCTTCCATATGTTATATAATATTTTTTTTTTTTTTTTTTTTTTTTTTTTTTTTTTTAAAATCATATTTTGTTGATGGGTCATAGAATGTATCAATAACATTTGCTTTCAGAGTGCTGTTACCTCCAAAATGTCTTTTGTAGTTATTGATGTGATAATTGAAATGTTATGGCTATTCATCCTTTCTTTAAAGAAACCCTGACACCTCCTCATAAAAAGGTCCTACTTCTCAGGCCAATTTTGACTTAATTCTGTGTGGAATGGTTTCCTGAAATGAGGTCTTTAGGAGGAGGAGTTTGGGGTCTGAGAGTCCTGCAACAAATAATCATGTCTGCTTCCATGGACATGATATCGAAAACTAATTAAAGGGACAGTAATGTCCCATAAAAAAAAAATATTCTTGCTTTGTAGACATTTAAAATAAATTGGCACCAATCCTATCTCTCAAACCATTATAGCTTGAGAGATATTAGCCGCTAATGTTTCCTCTCTACTGCTGTCAGCTGTAAAGCTGATAGTAGGGATTCAAGTTGTGCTACTCAAGGAGGCTCTTCAGCAGAGCCGAAATCACGTTATTTAAAAAGAACTACTCCATGGGAACGGTCTCCAAAGTGTGCTTGCAAACCAGGCACACTTTGTAGACCTTTCCAGCGAAGTAGTTCTTTTTAAATAACGAGATTTCGGCTCTGCTGCGGAGCTGCAGGCTGGTCTCCAGACAGGGATCTCCTGTTGTCAGCTAGACGCTGACATCAGGAGAAGGGGAGGGAGGGGGGATCTTTAGAAGAGCACATCTCTCAAACCATAAAGGTTTGAGAGATCGGATTGGTAACAAATAATTTATTTTTTAAATTTTGTACAAAAGAAGCATATTTTTTATGGGACATTAGTGTCCCTTTATACATTCATTTTGCAGAACCAATCCACACAAACATATTGCATTTTTATGCTATATATAAAACTCTGTGTATATTTCACACTGTCTTATTTTTCTTGCATTTTCCGTGACCTAGAACAGGGTTTGTTTTTGTTTGTTTTTATTTAAAGCACAAAGGGGACCAAGAAACGTGCACAATCACTTTTTACAGCATACTTTTGATAGCAAAAAAATTAGCATCAAAATGTTACTGAATTGCGCCTGTTTTCTCTGAACTAGCGAATGTTTGTGATTTCTTTTAGCAATTGCATTTCACAAACTGGTCGTTTGGCAAAAACATCCTTTTTTTTTTTTTTTTTTTTTTTTTTTTTTTTTGTGTGAAAGGATTAACAATTGCGTCTAAGTCGGCAAAGCAATTGGTGCACATCTGGCTAACTTTACCATTCATTTATGCTATTCAGCATCAAGGCATTAGTATGTTTCTTGCAGCAAAAACATGAGCAATCGCAAATACATTTATGGCATACAAAAAATGGCAAATACGCTACTTTCTTGCATTCTTCCCTAAGTGATCAAGTTGAAACTTTTAGTGCTCATTTGGTGCAAATTTGCTGAATTTCTATATGAGTGAAATGTTAAACATAAAATGACTTAATTACTGTTAAACAAACTTTTTGTTTGTTTAACCATTTCAGTGCCAGATGGGTTGGACACCTCTCTGACACACAAATTGTAAAGCATCTTGAATTGTAATCTTTTATTTAAATCCTGATTTCTTATTATACTACTAGTTACAAAGCCCGTATACATGGGCTGATCCAGAGCGGGAAGCTGAGGATGGCTCACAGCCTGTCTGTGCTCCCGGTTTGTCACCCAGCCACTTCTGCTGCTGCCCTGGAGTCGGGAGCACAGACATGCTGTCAGCCTTCTGGAGCTTCCTGCTCCGGATCAACCCGATCTGCGCATGTGCGGTTACACACACAATGAACAATGCATTCTAGGACTTTATGTTATAGGATATTTTCTGAGGGAGGTACTAAAGATAGTTTTATTTAAGATACATTATAGCTCAAATGTATTTCATCGTGAAGTAGAGATAACGTTATACTATGAGACAATATATTGCTGTACCCTTCAAGAAAAGCTTAGAAATGAGTTCCAGGAGTTCATAGTTTAGAGACCCAGTTTTGAGATTTACAGATCTGCTGTGTATGTGATTTAGGTCAATCTATCCATTTAGACTCTGTGCTCAATCTCCATAGATTATCAAGTCTCTCCTGCACATGCATTTAAACATTATCCACTTTTGAGGGAAAAAAAAAAAAAAAAAGTACTGTGTAGATTCAAACCAGTAACTTCAGAGACCAATATCATAGTAACATGACAATCGATCAGCAAGTGTTTTACAGGAAAGCAGTGTTTTCCTCCCATAATATCCATCTTGGTACCAATTTTGAAACATTGCCCTTCTGTAGATTTTGCTATGTGAAAATGTATGTGCAAGTACTAATTATTTGAACTGCCTTTCATGTTTTTTTTTTTTTTCTTCTACTAAATAATTAAAGTTACCCTTACTGACTGTTTAGTAGCAGTGTGGTTTATACCTCTCTGGCACTCAAAGTAAGCAGTTTGATTTAAATCCCTGGTTCAAATATTCAATTCCTTTCTAAATACCATATACATTACAATGTTTTAAAACTTAAAATAATTCTCAGTTTCGTTTCCCTTTTAATAATAATTAGTGACCAGCTTCAGAACAATAAGTGTATTTACAGTGGATATAAAAAGTCTACACACCCCTGTTAAAGTGCCAGGTTCTTGTGATTTTAAAGAATGAGACAAAGATAAATCACATCAGAACTTTTTCCACCTCTAATGTGACCTATAACGTGAACAATTCAATTGCAAAACAAACTGAAATCATTGAGGGGGAAAAATAAAAAAAACTCACAATAACCTGGTTGCATAGGTGAGCACACCCTTAATCTAATACTTTGTAGAAGCACCTTTTGATTTTATTACAGCAATCAGTCTTTTTGGGTAGGAGTTTACTAGCATGGCACACCTTGACGTGGCAATATTTGCCCACTCTTCTTTGCAGAAGCGCTCCAAATCTGTCAGATTGAGAGGACATCTCCTGTGCACAGCCCTTTTCAGATCACCCCACAGATGTTCAATTCGATTCAGATCTGGGCTCTGGCTGGGCCATTCCAAAATGTTAATCATCTTCTGGTGAAGCCATGCTTTTGTGGATTTGGATGTGTGCTTTGGGTCATTGTCATGCTGAAAGATGAACTTTCTCTCCATCTTCAGCTTTCTAACGGATGCCTGAAGGTTTTGTGCCAAATATGCCTGGTATTTGGAACTGTTCATAATTCCCTCCACCGTGACTAAGGCCCCGGTTCCAGCGGAGGAAAAACAGCCCCCAAAATATGATGTTGCCACCTTCATGCTTCACTGTGTGTATGGTGTTCTTTGGGTGATGTGCAGTGTTGTTTTTGCGCCAAACATTCCTTTTGGAATTATGGCCAAAAAGTTCAACCTTGGTTTCATCAGACCATAACACATATTCCCACGTGCTTTTGGGGGACTTGATGTTTGTTATTGCAAACTTCAGCCGGACTTGGATGTTTTTCTTTGTAAGAAAAGGCTTCCATCTTGCCACCCTGCCCCACAGCCCATTCATTTGAACAATACAGACTATTGTCATATGTAGCACACAGCCAGTACTTGCCAAAAATTCCTGCAGTTCCTTTAATGTTGCAGTAGACCTCTTGGAAGCCTCCCTGACCAGTTTTCTTCTTTTCTTCTCATCAATTTTGGAGGGACGTACAGTTCTTGGTAATGTCTCTGTTGTGTCATATTTTCTCCACTTGATGATGACTGTCTTCACTGTGTTCCATGGTATATCTAATGCTTTGGAAATTCTTTTGTACCCTTCTCCTGACTGAACTTTCAACAATGAGATCCTTCTGATGCTTTGGAAGCTCTCTGCGGACCATGGCTTTTGCTCTGAGATGCAACTAAGCAAATGTCAGTAAAATCCTACTAGAACGTCTGAACTTTATTTGTGATTAATCAGAGTCACTTTAAATGATGGCAGGTGTGTAATGACTTCTATTTAACATTCGATTGAATGTGATTGGTTAATTCTGAACACAGCCACATCCCCAGTTATAAGAGGGTGTGCACACCTATACAACCAGGTTATTGTGAGTTTTTTATTTTTCCCCCTCAACGATTTGTTTGTTTTGCAATTGAATTGTTCACGTTATAGGTCACATTAAAGGTGGAAAAAGTTCTGACGTGATGGATCTTTGTCTCATTCTTTAACATCACAAGAACCTGGCATTTTAACAGGGGTGTGTAGACGTTTTATATCCACTGTATGTATATATAAATCTATCTTTTTTTTTTTTTTTTTTTTTTTTTAATGTCTACTTTCAAGCACGTTTGTAAGACTGTAGCAGAGCCATAAAAAATCCTATCTTGCTCATTTAGTTCCTGAAGGGTTCAGATATATATCAATGCCAATAATTCAGACTTATTTGAGTATTGTATCTGGAATGTGAATTCAAAGGCAAACCACACCTTTACAATACACACACGTTTTTCTTTTCTGGTAGTCAGACATTAGAATGAGTCACTGTTCTTAACTGTGTCTAAGAATGTCATGGTTTATTTTCCTTTTACAAATGTCAACTGTTTAAATGTAAATATTAACCCATTTGGTGCCGGAGAAGTGTGCAACACCTTTGTTTGTAACATAATGCGTACCGCTCTGGTCCTTTCTTGTTTTGTAGCATTTAAAAAAAAATCCTATCTCTCAAACCCTTATGGTTTGAGAGATATTCACATGCAAAGTTTCCCTTCTCGGCCGACTAACTAACTATTTCATTGGAACGGTCTCAACGTGATTTCGACTTTGCTACAGAGCCGCCTGCTGGTCCCCAGACCGGAATCTCCTGCTGTCAGCTAGACGCTGACATCAGGAAAATGGGATGGAGGGGGGAACTTTACATGCGAATATCTCTCACCTCATAAAGGTTTGAGAGATAGGATTTGTGCCATATAATTTATTTTTTAAAACTGTACAAAACAAGACATATTTTTTATGGGATATTAGGGTCCCTTTAATAAAAAAGACACACCTAAAAATGGGATTATATACATTAAAATACCCAGTAATTCATAGTAGCATCTGTAAAGCCTCTGGGACTCCCATTGATTTGTCCAGTATTATATGTGAAGAGCTAAGACGGCAACCTTTCTGAATACAAGAGGTCACTAATCACTATCAACTAACTGACTAACTTTTATCTCGCAATACAATCAGAATAAAAAGGCAATTTTTAGGGAATGAACATAAGAATATTTAATTTCTAGATATGTTATCTATTAGTATGTGTTATTTATCAACCCATTTGATTATTTTTTTTTTTTTTTTTTTTTGGTGTTAGGGTTCCTATAATCCCTTGAGTGCCAGTGCCTTGGCCCATTTTTTTTAAAGACCCTGTTGACTGGACACATTTTCCACATGTTTAATATCTATCTGTTTACATGTGGAAAGCAGAATGAATTGAGCATTTACATCGTGCGACAAGCTATGATGTCATAGTTACAAAAAAATTAAAAAATCATTATTTGATAAACTCATGTATACTACAACAGAGTAGGCAGTCATGCAGCGACAGCAAATTAAGGATGAGATATGCTAATCTCCTTCTTAACTGCCTGTTTGCAACATACAAGGGGGGCATGATTTTGACTGGATTGCAGTGGACACCTTTCACTTTCATCTCTCATTCACAAACTCGTCTGTACATGCCCTCCCTCCCACTCGCCACCTTCTCCACTATGTGATGTCCCTCCCTTTATGCAGTCGTAAAGGGACATCGCCAATGTCTACTGTGTTCCCTCTACCTCACATGTTCACCTCTCCTTTGACTCACCACCTCCACACCCCTTCTCCTGTGTCCACGCCTCCCCTCCCACTTGCCACCTTCTCTTACCTTTTGGCCTTCGATCCATCCTTTCGACTCTTCACCTACCCCTCCCTTCCATTCACCGATTCAGCTCCCCTTCCCATCCATTCAATGCTTTGCCTACCTGTACCAACAGCTCTCTGCCTTCCCCTGCACCGGTCTATACTTTACTCTATACAGCAAAGTAGAGAATGGATGAAAGAGGTAAATTGACAAAATTTGAAAAGGAACAGGTTACTGGAGCAGTGATTCCTATATGTGACTGCTTGGTTTGCTGAATTCGCCATGTCTCTGTGTGTGTTCTGTTTTTATTTTGATCAACTCACAGGCAACACTGTGCCAAGTCTGATAGCACACATATAAATATATATATGAGAAAAAACACCTTTTAAGTTAGATAATAAAGTTTATTTTGAAAAGAAAAAAAAAACTGAATCTCCCAAATACGAAAATGTAGACATAGCATACCATTTTGGTAAGATAACCCACCGCATCACATGAAAGGTCACTTACCTTTCTACCCAACCTGGTATGCACAAATGGTACCAAAAGTTGGTGCTAAAGGAAAAAAAAAAAAAAAAAAAAAGCTATTTTAACATTTCCATTATTTGAAATGTAGTGAAGTTTTTGAACACTATATAATTTCCAACTGTGTTCATTAGCTACTACCCTTAATAGAAAATTGGCATCCCATTTGTGTGAGTTACATACTGTAGGGGTGCCAAAAGCACAAACCTACACCTACCTGTTTTCATTTCTTGAAAATGGCTGCCTATACTAAAATGGTCATAACTATTTGAGATATGAAGGACAGGTGTGCAAGGTATACCATTTTGAAAAGTAGCCATTCACCCACATCAAATGAAGGGGCATTCACCTTTCTGCCTATCGGCTGGAGTGTACAAATATTTCCATAAGGTACCGCTATAGGAACAAATACATTTTTTTAAAACCATAACCATTTGTGTGGATTAACATACAAAGTGGTGTTGCCACTAATATACACCTTCCACTTTTCTTTTTGAAATTTCCTGCCTGCACTAAAATGGTTATACCCATTACAGATATGCAGAAAGATAGGCAGGGTATTCCATTTTAGAAAATAGAGATTCATCCTAATTAAATGACTGGTCACTTGCCTTTTTTACAATGCTGGTGTGCACAACTGTGTGTGAAGCTATATGAAAAAATAAAGCTATAACTGTAATCATTAGCTACTACTCTTCAAAGAAAAACTATATCCTATTGGTATGAGTTGATATATTGTAGGGTATGCAAGCACAAAACTATACAGACTAAAATCTATTATTTTTCCACTCTGACATGCCTGTACTAAAATGTTATAACGTTAAGAGAAATGACGAAAAGCATACAGTTTTGGAAAGCAGACAACAAACCACATGAAATGAGGGGTTCTGTTTCTAGAATGTGGCTTTGTGGGGGAAAAATATTTCGAAGATAATAAAATGGTTCAACATCATGGTATTTCCTAGAGCATTAAAGGGATAGTAATACTTCGTTTTAACTTTATTTTATTTTGTAGGCATTAAAAAAACATGAAGAATGATATAAGTCTTATCTCTCAACTCTTTATGGTTTAAGAGATATTCACAAACAAAGTATCCCTCCCCTGTTCAACCAGATCAGAAGGGAGGTGCCAAGGTAGACTGCAGAGAGGGACAATCTTCAATTAAGATAACGGAAAAAGCTGAAAAACTTGTCAAGGGGGGAATGGCTTTCATTGTTTTCATACAAAGAAAATTGTCCCCTTCTGTTATCTGTCTGGTCATACAACCAGACTCACATCTGAGAAGAGATGGCTTACACTAGGTAAAAGGGGCGGGGAGGGGAAACTTTGCTTGTGAATATCTCATAAACCATAAAGGTTTGAGAGAGTTGGTACGCCCGAGGGGGCTAGTTGGATTCCTGTTCTGCTTTTACTGAACACCTTGGCGAGGCAGTCCTGTATCCAATATATGGTGAACTCTGTCTCCAGCGCAGCCTCATAACACCCAGGGCGTGCCAAACATCCACATCTGAGACTGACTGTTATCAAGGACTTGACCCTCTGTGGTTATATACCATTCTACTGCTGAGTATTTGTACATGTAATACGTTTGTGCATTTACACTTGTACCTATCAGTCTACACTGCTGATGTATTATCAACCGCCACTAGAGGGCGGACCTTTGCATTACCTTACTCTAAATAAATTGTGTTTTTATTTCACATACTGGTCTGAGTGTCTTTAAAACCGTTACAGTCTGTTTTTGAAAGCAATCTTACTTTACAGCATTTTTTCACACCTGATACTTTTGCACAGTACTGTATGTTATTGAGTGGTTTCATTGGTAAAGACACTCTTATTTCCTGAATACAAAGGTACAGATGAGCGCTGCAACGTGAATGAGTCCGTATGGTGAGGTCAGAAATTCTACAGTGTGCACATCGTTCAGTACATCCAGTATTATGTACACTGTGAGACTTAACTTTTGACACACGTAATGAAGCTGGATTTTTTGTAGAAATTGGAGTTGGAGAACAATATATATATATATATATATATATATATATATATATAATGTATGTGTATATATATATATAATGTATATATACAATGTATATGTATATATATATATATATATACTGTATATAATGTGTATATATACAATGTATATGTATATATATATATATATATATACTGTATATAATGTGTATATATACAATGTATATGTGTATATATACAATGTATATGTGTATATATACAATGTATATGTGTATATATACAATGTATATGTGTATATATATATATATATATATATACAATGTATATAATGTATATGTATATACAATGTATATAATGTATATGTATATATACTGTATATAATGTATATGTATGTATATATACTGTATATAATATATAAACTTTTTTTTTTTTTTTTTTTTTTTTTTTTTTTTTTTGTGCCATTGAACTGATACAGTGGAGTGCAGAGGCTAACAACCTGCTTGGAAGTATTCTATTTTGTATTTTGCCTTCAGCCAGCAAAATGCGATAGTGAGACATTTGTGTTGTATTTGCATTGGTTGCTTAGCAACCTGTTGGTACCCCACATGATGTCATTATCTAGTGTTACGGGGACGCCGCATTTTGGTGCCTGTTTCACACATGTTCACGTGTGTGTGTGTGTGTGTGTGTGTGTGTGTGTGTGTGTGTGTTTAGTTCAGACCTCATTTAGGGCTCATCAGGACCTTATATAATATTTTATACACAGTAGGTAACATCAGTTTTCAGACTTTTTTTTTTTTTTTTTTTTTTTTTTTTTTAAACATCCATGCTCTCTCAGTGGACTAACCCAAGATGAGATGTAGATGGATCACATAACCTGCCATTCTTTGGCTCCTAAAACTTTATTCTTATCATTTTACTTGTATTCATTTTACCTTAATGTGTAGCTTTATAACCATTATCCAATCTATTTACTTTTTGGATATGTTTAGAAAATGCACTGTGTACTGTGGGTCTCAACAAACTGTCTCAGAATTCTGATTGGTTTAAATGGTGCTTTTTCACCACATGAGTGTTAGAGAGGTTTTTCAACATATTGTGACACAATGTGTTTGAGACCTTTATTCAAGTAGTTAACCCTTTGAGTGGAAGAGAGGTATCCAATTTATTGCAACACATTTAAATAAATGTTTTTTTTTCCTGTCCCCTATCATGCAGACAGTTTGGTTTATTACACTGCTTTTATGCCTAAGGCACAGTCTATTTAATATACATATTTATACACTCTTTTTTTTTTTTTTTTTTTTTTTTTATCCTCTGGCAGTGTGAAATGTCTGCAGAAGACTGTGAAGGATTCCTATCATATAATATGCAAACCATGTGCCGTTCAGCTTGAACTATGTGCCAAATGCGGAAAAAAAGAAGACATTGTTGTACCGTAAGTAAAGAAATAGAGAGCGTTATTGTGAAGTAACTGATACCAGTGAGCTGTACTTGTTTTAACTCTGCACAATCTTTGCTGCCACAAAAAATATGGATTTTCTAGCCTTACTGATCCTTTCCTTTTAGTCTGTTGTGGGACACAAGAACCATGGGGTAAAGAATCCTCCACCAGTTTATAAGGGAACCTAACCGTTAACTTCTAAACTAGAAGATATACCTCCCCATTCTCTCTACTACATAACCTTTCACCCTGTACTAGAGATCAGTTTTCTTATAGCAAAAACTAGGAGGAGAAAGTCACTTGAACAGAGGAGTGAGGAAACTGCAGGGCACCCCAGCCCTAAAAGGATGGTTTCTCAAGGGTCAAGTTTCCCTGTGTCCCTACTAAAATAACAGGATTTATAGGTAAGAATTAAAAGAAAAGTCATCTTCTTGTGCGTCCAGTTGAGAACACCAGGACCATGGCTGTATCCCAAAGCAGAGAGAGCACATCTGCAGAGTTGCTACTTGTATAACCTTGCACTCAAAGCTAGTATCTGCTGAGGCAATGATGCTGACCTTGCAGATCTTGCTAAACTTGTAGACTGCAGACCGTGTAGCTGATTTTGCAGTTCTGTGCTATTGAGGCCTGTTCAAATCCAAGTAGAAATTTGATCTTTTTATTGTGGAATCATGTGGTGCACACCTTTCAGGAATGTCTGTAATTTTGATTGAGGCATGCCCAGTGAGTCTTTCAGACACTTTTGTTCTTCTGAAAAAAAAAAAAAAAAAGACTCAAGGGCATGTCTCACTTCAGGGTGAGTCTTTCAGACACTTTTTGGCAAATACCGAATGGGTGAGTGCCTCTCGTATTTCTGTTTGGATGAATAGGAGAGAGAATGCTGAACTTAATTATTGAAACCTTTTTCATGTGCAGAAATACATTCTTCTGGAACATGTTTATTTACAGGCCTAAAAATGTCATGCAGTGCCTTTGTTCCAGGTTTGATTTGTTCAGGTTGAGTATCCATCTGTGATTTGTTAGAGTAGATATCTTGACTTGATGTTATAGGTGAAGAACCAACCTGGATTTGATCAAAAGATCATTTAGATAAGGGGTGATATTGAGCTCCTTCTTCTGCAAGTGTGCAGCCAGAGAGCAAATACTTTGTAAACACTCCGGGTGCAGTTGCAAGCTGAGTGGTAGGGCTACAAACTGATAATAAAGATTTCGTTGTGCTGTCCAAATATATATTTGAGTTTCCTGTCCCAGATTAGAATATGTACATAGGAATCCTACCTAACTGCTCTTATTTACTACTTTGTGTACTGTGGTAGGTACTTTTTCAGTATTCTCTGTCCTCCTAGAACATTTTTGCTCCTTTTCCCATGGGTAGTTTTTTTCAAAATCTTTCTTAAATTCCAAAGGCCCTAACCCCCCATTTAAGAAGAGAGTTTTGCTTAGGTATATGAAATCTTGTAAAGCTTATGTTATGTTATTTTTCTCCAAGAAACCCATTTTAAAATGTTCAGTGTAATTTTTTTTTTTTTCATTCTTGTTCCACCCTTTAAAGGGATAGTAATGTTTCATAATAAAATCAGCTCTAAGTAATCATCATAATATTTGGACTTTGGAGAGTGTTATTTCAATTCTGTCAGAGTTGTAGTTCAAGAGTAATTCAATGACAAAGTATCCCCTCCCGCCCCTTTTACTGATATAACACTGTTCAGCCACATCAGAAGGGAGGTGCCTAGGTAGACTGCAGAGAGGGACAATCTTCAATTGAGATAAGGGAGAAACCTAAAAAACTTGTCAAGGGGGACAGGGCTTTCATTGTTCTCATAGGAAGAAGATTGTCCCCTGCTGTTATCTGTCTGGTCTATGGACTGAATTCCACATCTGAGAAGAGATGTAAATGCATCCTGAGAATTGACTAAAGCTCAATAAATGCACAGGATTTATTAAAACTGTTTTTCTCTGTCGTCCAATACAGGTTACTGGTAACTTTTGGGTAGGCGATCTGCCCCTTTAATTGTAGACAGGAACAATTCTATAAGTGAATGCAGGTGGTGGAGCCTATCTTCCCTCCTTGGCTTGCAGCTAGCCAATTAGCTCCATTAAGATTTGTTCCTTGGTGAAGACACAGACAAGAGAACAGTTCTGCTATAGTTTTAGCTAATTTTTTATTTTTCTGTTAGATATGGAATACCACCATTAGGTGGATTACCATAACTGACAGTGCCCTTAGATGTGGCTAGCTCAGTATCCAGGTGCTTTTTGTGGACCTAAAGCCCTGGGGGGAAAATCTTGGGTTCAAGTTCTTTCCTCAGGAGTTGCCCACCAAGGCTTCTTGTTAATGTATGGTAGTCTGAAGACAGAAGATCTGCAGGAAAGGTGAGCAACCCTTTGAGTGCTGCAGGTCCACATGTCCCACAGTGCCCCTCCGCACAGGGGTTTTTCATTTGGAGTTCCTATTGCACATTCTGACACTCATTGGGTTTATTTGTATGTCTGTTGGGTGTTTTGCAGCAAGTTTATGTGGTAACTTAACCCTTTAGCTGCTAGTTTTACATCTTTTGGGGGGTAATTGGCACTTTCCCTACTGGGTTCAGTGTTTTTGTGTCTGCTAACATGTTCTAGTGATGATTTATGTCATTTTAATTCACAGTTTCAACTTTGCAAAATGCACGCTTTATCGCATAGATGCCATTGCTCCATTCACTTCTATGGGACTGTACAGTTTGGGACATATCTCTGCAACCGCTCAACGTAGTGACTTCAGAGATGGCTCATTTTAATTGTCTGCCCTTGCTCTGTCATCCGGTTAACATTTTATGTGTGTTGGGGGGCTCAGGAGGCTTCGGGCACTGTTAGGGTACTTTTTCTGGGAAAACTACATTTCCCATGAGCGCTTGCTTTGCGCCCTCATTTCTGGTTAACTCCTGTCACGGCAGCCATTTTGTGCCTTTTCCTGAACAAGTATCCTACACAGGGCTTGGACTCTCCTTCTCGCCTTTGCAGATTAACCCTTCGCCTGCCAGGTAAGTGCATTTTAGTGATTTCTGGGGTGAAATTTTAATCTTACACACTGTATTTGGGTGATTCCTTATACTTTAAACATTTTGACACTATGAGAATGTCTAACCAGTTAGAGCTTGGGGCCAGGTCTAAGGCTAAGGACGCTGGGGGTCTGTGTGTTCCCTATTGCGCATTGCTCCTCATGTCATTCAGGGTTACCTACAGAATTCTCAGGTCATTTATGCCCAGCATGTTCTGATGTCCCTAAGTCTCTCCCAGGGACCTCCAGCCATGCATTAGAGCCAGTTTGGGTGCAAGAGTTCAAGGCTGCTACTAGAGACCTCCGGTCTACATTGCAAATCTTTCCATCCCAGTTACAGGGTGTCTTCCACTCCTGGCAGACCCCTTCTTCCGTCAGATCTTTCCTGCCAAAACCGCAGGGAGTACCTGACGTATCGGATTCCTCTGAGGAGGAACTGTCGGTGGATTCGGATGTTGAGGAATGTTCTGTTGTGGGCTTCTCTCACTTTTTTTGAGACCCCTTTGAGGCTGATCCTGATCCCTCGTTAGAGGGCTTGATCAGAGACGTCTTAACTACCCTAAACATTTCCTTAGTTCAGGGGGTTTCTTCGGATCCCTCTGATGTATTTTAGGAGCCTAAAAGGCCCTATACTTGTTTTTCCACCAAACCCCACTCTTGACCGCCTTGTGTCTGAGTGGAAGTCTCATGACAGGAAACCTTCTGTTTCCAAGAAATTTACCAAGCTTTACCCCTTGCTCAGTGGTTTCATCCCCCCAAAGTGGATGCTTCTGTCTCCAGGCTATGTAAGTCAACTGCCTTACCAGTTGCTGATGCTTCCGCTCTGAAAGACTGGACTGACAAGAAACTTGAGGTCTCCCTCAAGTCCGTTTTTGCCACTGCTGGTACTGCCATGCGTCCAGCGTTCACTGCAGCATGGGTGAACCAGGCCATTGCAGTCTGGACTGAACAGCTCACCCTGGCTGTCCATCAGGGTTCTCCTACTTTGGATATGTTGCGGCTTCTTGCCAAAATTTCTGAGGCCCAGCACTATGTTTCTGCTGCCTTATTTGATGCCATACGTTTGGTGGCAAGGGTTTCCACCATGTCTGTGGTTGCCAGACGAGCTCTTTGGCTCAAGATCTGATCTGCTGACACTGCTTCCAAGAAAGATTTGCTCTCATTGCCTTTTCAAGGCACCTCTTTGTTTGGGCCAGATCTTAAGGATCTGAAGAGTGAGGCCACAGGGGGCAAGAGTATCCTTCTGCTTATGGTCCCCCAGGAGGAAGACGCCTCTCAAGCGTAATCTGCTTTTTTGTTCCTTCCAGACTGAGACACGTCCAGTGAACCAGGCGATTCCCTCAGCTCCGCGTTCCTCCTCCAAGCCCAAACAGCAATGGAAGCCCAAGGTCTCCTCCAAGCCTTCTTATGCATGACTCGCAGAACCCAGGTCCCCACTCAGCTGTGGGTGGCCGTCTGCGTCACTACCACAGCGTCTGGGAGGATTCAGTGGCGGACCCGTGGGTTTTACAGGTAGTGGTGGAAGGGTACAGGATCCCTTTCACCTCTCTTCCTCCCTTTCGGGTTTTCCCCTCTCATACGCCTCAGAGCGTAGAGAAACGCCATCTGTTCAATAGCATTATCCAGGCCTTCTAGACAAGGATGTTATAAAAACTGTTCAGAGGTATGGGTTTTTACTCAAACCTCTTTGTGGTCTCCAAGAGGGATGCCGGCTGTTATCCCATTTTGGATTTGAAGGTTCTCAATTCCTTTGTGATCAAGACTCATTATCACGGTGATTGCTGCTATGTCCCCGGGGGGATTCCTTGCCTCTCTCTGGATCTTCAGAACGCGTATCTACACATCGCCGTTCATCCAGAGAGTCGGCAGTATCTCAGATTTGCCTGCGACCAAGGACACTTTCAGTTTTCAGCTCATCCCTTTGGTCTGACTACAGCTCCTCCTTCAACCGTGTCCTGGGAGCTTTGGTATCCGTCCTCCATCAGGATGGCAACAGAGTTACTCCATACATGGATGACCTGCTTCTGAAAGCCCCTTCTGCGGAACTTCTTCATCTGCAGGTTCAGGACTGCATTCATGCTCTCACCTATCACGAGTGGATCATCAACATGGACAAATCAGATCTTGTCCCATCCCAGCATCTGGTCTTCCTGGGCCTCCTCTTCGACACCCAGAAGAACATGGTGTTTCTCACGGACTAGGTAACTCACCAGATCCCCCACAGGGTTTCTGTGATCCTGGTTCAAGATCAAGTTCCGGCCAAGAAGCTGTCATCTCTAGTGGGGAAATTCATTTCCACCATGGAAGCGGTACAGTTTGCCATGGCGCACACCAGGGAACTCCAGCGGTTTGTGATCCAGGTGGGCAGGGGTCAGACTGACATTCTGAAGATGTCAGTGTCCCTCCCTCTTCATGTGGAGCAGAGTTTATCGTGGTGGCTCAGCCTTTCCAATCTGCTGAAGGGCAGGTCCTTCCTGGTATCCTTCTGGACCACGGTGACTACTGATGCCAGCCTCTCCGGCTGGGGAGCGGTCCTGGGTCTCCTGAGTGCTCGGGGTCGGTGGTCTCCGGAGGAATCTCTCCTTCCCATCAACATATTGGAGCTTCGGGCGATATTTCATGCCCTTCGTCATTGGACATCTCAGCTGGAAGACTGTCCAATCCGGTTAGAGTCCGACAATGCTTGGTTAGAGGTCAAGGCTATTTTGTCTTGGGCAGAAGAACACGTTCCTGCCATATCCACAGTGCACGTTCCTGGCGTATACAAGGTCATAGTGGACTTCCTCAGTCGACACACAGTGGAGAGTGGGAACTGCACCCAGAGGTGTTCATCCTCGTTGTTCAGAAGTGGGGTCTTCCTTACATCGACCTGATGATGACAAGACACAGCAGAAAGGTTTTGAGGCCCTGCTCTCGATTGGAGGGACCCTCTAGCTGTGGTGGTGGATGCAATGTCCATTCCTTGGTTTATTCCCTCTGGCCTGCATCTTTTCTCCCCTCCCAATATTGCACAGGGTGTTACGGAAATTATGACTGGAGCGTTGTCCAGTCATTGTGATTGCTCCGTACTGGCCTTGCCAGGCTTGGTTTCCGGAGCTTCTGGATCTTTCAGCGGTGGAGCCATTTCGGCTCCCTTGCCATCCGGATCTTTTTCTACAGGGTTACCTGTCGAAGGAGGATGTTCATCGTCTAGCTTTGACGGCTTGGAAATTGAATCCTCGCTATTGAAGATGAAAGGTTTTTCTTCTGGTGTGGTGGCTACTAATGCTCCGAGCCCACAAACCTGTTTCTTCTAAGGCCTACCATCGTGTCTGGTAAACCTTTCTATCTTGGTGTGCTGATAGGGACCTTTCTCAGGATTTTGATCTGCCTATGGTCCATGGCTTTTCTCCTGGCGATTGTGTCTGTTCTCCGTGTCGCGGAGTTACATGCTCTGTCTTGTAAACCACCCTATTTGATGTTTCACAGGGACAAGGTGGTGCTTCGCACCTCTCAGGAATTTCTCCCGAAAGTGGTTTTCTGAGTTTCACATCAATCGGGAGATTGTGGTGCCCTCTTTCTGCCCTGACCCCACCTCTGACAAGGAGAGGGATCTCCACTTGTTAGACGTGGTGCGTTGTCTCAAGTTTTATGTACATCGCACTGAGTCTATCCGGCAATCTGACATGTTGTTCGTTATTCCTGAGGGTCCTAGGGCAGGAAGACCTGCTTCCAAAGTGACTATTGCTTCTTGGATCAAGTCCACTATTCGTAAGGCTTATGAGCTGAGGAAGAAGCCTGTCCCCTTCAGGGTCACGGCTCATACTACACGATCTATTGGGGCCTTTTGGGCTTACAAGAATCAGGCCTCTGCTGGTCATTTGTGCAAGGCTGCCACCTGGTCATCTGTGCACACCTTTTCGAAGCACTACCGTGTTGATGTGCTGGCATCGGCTGATGCCAGCTTTGGGAGGAAAATCCTGGAGGCAGTTTTGCCTGTCTAGGATTTTCTTTGGTTCTTGGTGCTTCCTTCACTTTTGAGCCCCATTGGCTCTAGTTCAGTGTGCTGTGTAACCGTTGGGGTGTTGTTACGCCTGTTCAGTGTCCGTTGACACTTCTTTGTTTGTTGGGCTATCTCTGATCTGATGGTTCATATATGGTGACTTTGGGGGTCTTACACCTGGTCCTTGCCTTACTTCCCACCTCTGGGAAACTCAGTGGTTGGACATACCAGAGTTACCAGTAATCAGTATTGGACGACAGAGAAAAGAGGATTTTAGTCTTGCCTGTTAAATCCATACAGGTTACTGGTCTACCACCCTGTCAAGGGACCATGCTTGGCTCTCCTGTGGCAGACCGTAGGGGTCCTTCAGGGTCATGCTCACAGGAGTCTTATTTTCCTTCCACTATCTAGTCAATAGTTAGTGTCTCAAATCTTTCTGGAGCTGGTTGGCTAGGTGCAGTCAAGGAGGGAAGGTAGGCTCCACCCCCTGCATACAATTCTAGAATTGTTCCTGCCTACAATTAAAGGGGCGGATTGCCTACCGAAAGTTACCAGTAACCTGTATGGACTAAGAGAAAAGGATTTAACAGGTAAGACTTGTTAATGGCAGTTTTTAGCTTTTTATTTCTCCACTACTGTGCAGTTGGTTTTATCCGGTTTTCTATTGAATGTAATATATCTGTGGTGAGAAACATGACGACATCCAGTTACCACTCCCATCATTCTCTGCCAGCCATTGTTGTTGGAAAGTTTGTATATTGTGCTCAAAACTTTTGTGGCTAAAATAGCCCCTTGTTGCTCTTAGTAGTGATGCTGCTGTCAATGTGTGGGTTCACTGTGTAGGGTCCACATCACAATCAATTGTAAATAAAAAGAGAGGAAAACTGAGTGATCTGTTTATAAGCATAGTAGTGTTCACTGAATATCATTCAGACATGCCCCACTCCATTGTAGTTGTTCTCTGTGTGGATTCAGATCACTCCAGGCTAGTGATTCTTCCCCTGGTTTTGTTCCTCAGTTACAGCTCCTTGGTAGAGGACTATCTTGGCAAACTTGAGATGTAGTTCCCATGAATAGCTATACCTTATAATATACACTAAATGCCAGAACACAGTGGCTAAGGGAACATTGATTGGGAAAACTGCAGCAACTAAGCTCATTGTAATAAAGGGGCTGGTGTCAAGTCTATTTTGTTAATATTATCTATCTATTATAGAGAATAGGTTCAAATGTAGAATAAATAAGAAATAAATAAATAAAACCAAATGTGCAAATTAACAACCATAAATATAATATACAGAAAAAGTACCTTCCAATAAAAAAACAATATAACATATAAAACTATATATAAGATGAATATAAATAAATAAGAAAAGCTGAATTCCTTTTAAGACCTATACGTTGCGCTGTCACTTTTTCAGGAGCTAATCAAATAGTAGCTGATTTGAATTATTACAGTTCTAGTTTGATACTAAAGATATTAGTACCTGTTACATCAGAAACATTTTTAATATAATGTTGCTTTTAGACACAGTTCTTCAATTAAAATAATTGCACCTATAAGTTCCTATTTTCTTTTTATTAATTGCTAGTTGTTCTTTATATCAGTTCTCTAAAAACTGTTGCCTTAAAATGACACTCTCTCATTTTTAAAATCTGTACTGTTGCAGCAGTTGCATTGGAGAGTATGGAATTGACCAAAAGGAACTTATTAACCATTTCAAATAATAACCAGTGTCTGCTGTTATGTATTGGTTGTAAGCTACTGGTTTTTGATATATAATACTTACTATAATATTGTAATCTTCATTAAAAGAAAGTTTCAGATTTTTTTTTTTTTTTTTTTTTTTTTTTTTTTTAAATTGTATGTAGTTGTGTAATACCATAAATCATGACATTTGTGTAGCAGATGCGGACGTGTGTGTGTGTGTGTGTGTGTGTGTGTATGTGTGTGTGTGAGCACAACTATATATTTTGTATAAAATGTTAACTGTTGTTGTGGGACAGTCATGAGGGTCTTATGGTTAAAGTAAAAATATATTAGATGGAGGGTTTCTGAACTGACAGTGCACACTTTCAGAAGTGCATGTTAAACGCTGCTTTGTACTATTTGTAAAGTGTTCTTCTTGTAACCGTTTGAGTGCCAGAGATGTGTCCAACACATTGCTTTGGATACTCCTCTGGCACTGAAAGGGTTAACATTTTGTATATCCCTCTAAAATAAAGATGTACATAAAAGAAATAAATTAATATATATAAGTGAAATAGATGTTGCCATGTTGGTGAATTTGAGGCCATAGGCCTCAAAGTGGCAGGTAGCTGAAGCGCAGGGGTTGCGGCAAGTGCAGATGGCTACGTAGTCTGCGTTTTATAGATACACTAGGCATAAATACAGATCTATGTGTCATTTATATCTTGATCTAAATTCCTTGGCTCGTGGCTCTCTGGCAATACATTAAGTTTACTTGGTCAGTATTGGAGAATTAATTAATAAAGTGTACATCAAAAGCAACTGGTAGTTAGAGAAACATAATACATTATGGCAAAGGAAAACTTGCTAGATATTTGGGTTACATTTCCTTTACCTTGACGCAATGTTGCTGAGCTGGCCTCTCTCTACCCTTCTCTTCGTGGTCTGCGCCCTCGAGTCTTCAGCCCCCCGTCCCACACTTAAGCGCGAATGGCAGCACTGGGTGGGGGGGAGGCACCACTTGGTGAAGTTTTGACCGCATAGACTTCTGTATACTTCACACACAACAGTGCAGCACCGATGGAGCACTTGTGAGATGCTCCATCCATGCTGCAGGATATAGAAGTCTATGCATTCACATAAGTGGTGCCTTTGCAGTGCGCCAGAGACCCGTGTAACAGTCCTGCCATTTCGATCAGGATGTAATAACCTGGAAGTGAGCGCTTCTCCGGGCTGTCCTTTAACACCATTGGCAATAATAATAATAATATTTGCCTTCCCGTGCAATATCACCATTAAACATAGGTATAACAGACAAAAAAAATGTGCTCCTCTCACGATCAGATTTGCCTGATGAGCGCCGCTCCGGACTCTCTCTCACATTTTCAGGCATGGCCGTTGCTGTTCATTTTAATGCCTGAAGAGGGGAGAGAGAGTCCGGAGCGGAGCTCATCAGGCAAATCTGATCGTGAGAGGAGCGCAATTTATTGTCTGTTATACCTATGTTTAATGGTGATATTGCACGGTAAGGTAAAGATTATTATTATTGCCAATGGTGTTAAATGAGAGCCGGTTGAGTAATGTTAAACAGGTCGAGCCGGTTGGCGTTCTAGTCATTAACACTTTGCAATGCATTTCGTACCATTGTGGCACTCAAAGGGTTAATGATGCCAGGCAGTTTTCTATGCTCTTCTTGACGATTCCCCGACATGGTATGCATCCTTGGGGTTCCATTCGAGAGGGAGGGAGAGTGTGTGAGTGTGTCTGGCTTTGAGTGCAAAGTTGGGTGGCTTTTGTGTATGTGTGTGGCTTGTCTGTTTCTAGGGCTTGTGTGTGTGTGGCGCGTGTGTGTGTGTGTGTGTGTGTGTGTGTGTGTGTGTGTGTGTCTGTGGTGTAGGACCAAGTGGAGGCCTTTTTATTTTTTTATTTTTTTTTACCCAGTTGTATAGTGGTGGGCGGGCTGGATAGTGGGGGCGGGTCAACTCCCTGCATGATTTTCACACCAGTAGCAGTGGCCTTCGACAACTGCAACTGGTGTGAAAATCACGCCCCCATTGAATCACCCAATGGGAGCAGTAACTCCACCTTACTGCCACCCCTGGGTGTGTTTTGCCAGGCATAAAGTCTTCTTAGATTTTTTTTCAATTAACAAAATGATGAGTGAACAGAAGACAAATCTAATCAATATTTGGTGTGACCACCCTTTGCCTTCAAAACGGCATCAGTTCTACATACAATTGCACAAAGTCAGGGATTTTGTAGGGATATAGTCAGATGTATGATTGTTATAATTGTTTATACCAGTGCTAATGATTAGCAATATAATATGTAGGTTAATGGTTGGAATGGCCCCACAGAGCCCTGATCTCAACATCATCAAGTCTGCCTGGGATTACATGAAGAGAGAGAGAGAGAAGTAACTGAGGCTGCCTAAATCCAAAGAAGAACTGTGGTTAATTCTATAAGCTGTTTGGAACAAACTACCTGTGGAGTTCCTTAAAAACCGTGTCCAAGTGTACCTAGAGGATTTGATGCTGTTTTGTGAAGGCAAAGGGTGGTCACACCAAATATTGATTTGATTTAGATTTTTCTTCTGTTCACTCACTATGCATTTTGTTAATTGATAAAAATAAACTATTAACATGTTTATTTGTGAAATCATTCTTACTTTACAGCATTTTTTTCACACCTGCCTAAAACTTTTGCACAATACTGTATGTATCTGTATATATGAGGCTTATCTATTCATGGGAGTGACATATCAGGTTTGCCAAGATCAGTGGTTCTCAACTCCTGTCCTCAGGACCCACTAACAGGTCAGGATTTGATAATTTCCTTGTTAGAGGACAGGTGAGTTAATCAATGTGAATGAGCCTCTGATCACCACACCTGTGCTCTAGCAGAGAAATCCCTAAGTCCTGGCCTGTTAGTGGGTCCTGAGGACAGGAGTTGAGAACCACTGGCCAAGATGGTCATCTACCAGTAAGATGTATCTGAGGAACAAAAACCATGAGAAGAATCACTAGCTTGGAATGATCTGAATCTGGAGCCTGCTATACACACCTGAGAGGTGGAGGAAGCCTCTGTAAATTGTGAGCACAACTACAAGGAGGTGGGGCAAATATGAATGTTTTTCAGTGACAACTACTAAACTTAGAAGCAGTTTGTGCTGTTTTCCTCTTTTAGCCAATGTTGTTGGACTACAAACCCCATACTCACCAACTATAGGCCCTCACATTGCCTTCCCTGATGTTATATTGCAATATGTGGCATAACTGTTTATATTTTGACTTGCAAAAGAAGCAGGTATTGCTAGTTACACATTCGCTGTCTGAAACCCCAGCTATGTAGCATTGTTCCAGTGGTAGTTACAGACTCAGACATATACTGTGTGACAACCCAGTCTTGTTTCATTGTCTAGTGTCTGCCACCCCAGTATTGTTTGGCAACTCCCTGTCATGCTTACTTCCCTGCCTTGTTCCTTTTGTACCACTACTAGTTGCAGACCTACTCATAACACTGTCTTGCCGCCTCAGCATTGTTCAGCAGAGAGTTGAAAGAGGGGGGTGTGTTTGAGTGAACATGAAGGGAGGGACTGTTGTGTGAGTGAGCAAGCTGAATGGGAAGTAGTTGATCCTTGAGAGAAGGTAGGGTGAGTGCATTAGGAGGAGAAGCAGCTGGGAGCACATTAGGAGAGGGTGGGTTGACTGGGTGAGCAGCTCGAGAGGGGATTGTTTGTGGCTCAGTTACGTTACAGTAAGAGAGGAGAGACAGTAGAGCAGGTAAACATTTTTTAGACAGTGAAGGTCGTGAAGTGATTTGAACAGGGATGGGAGAGGGGCTTCCCAAACAGCCCAGTCCTCCCTAAATAATTGCCTTATCCATTCTGGGTTCATTAAAATAGGCTTTGGCTGGAGGCTGCTTTTAGGAGAGAGAAAACGACTGATCCCTTCCTACTGCTGTTTTATTTATTTACTCATTTATTTTGTTTCAGAATTGTTAAAGTTCCAGAAGCAACAGATGGTGAGTCTGCAGCTAACAATAAGGAGAACAGCAGCTGTGATGAGGAAGATGACTTTGATTTTGAATTGGATTTGGACGACTCTGAAGAGTTCAGTGAAGACAGCAAAAAGAAAGAAAAGTGTGGACAGCCATCTAAAACTCCATCTTCAGTCACCAGCTAACATTCTACCATACCTCGATGGGGAGAAGATATAAGAACAGTTGCTTTAATGAACATTGTTACATCAGCATAATCTCTTTTCGAAAAATGACTTTTTATAAATCTTATTCTTTCTGGAATATGGAGTGAATCTGAAGTTTTATTTTTATTGCATAAAGTTGACCTTTCACCTTGATAAACATTTATGTAGTTTTATTAAAAGTGTGTTACTAGCTAATTTATCTGTAAAATAAATAGTTTTTGAGTCATTTACTGTTATATATCTGGCACAGTGTGGACGTTTTTGCTAATTCCCTGCATGGTATTCTAATTTGTGTTGTACTATTAGAAGTGCCCCAATATGTGAGATTTGCTGAGATTCATTCATATCCCAGTGTGCGTTAATATTGGCCCAGCTCGGAAACTAGTTGACCTAGAGATCCGTACTGTGGCACAAACGAATTAAGGTTAATTTCTCAAAAATGATTTATAGTATAAATGACTAATACAACATATAAGCAGGGTTTAATGCTCTTTAAAATGAACTTATCTTAAGGCGACTGGCCTAATTTAACACACTAGCCGGTACACATGCTCATTGTCTGTATTTTTAATAGCAAATGCAGAACTGTCAAGTGCAATCTTTATTCTTTTCTACCACACCTTGTTCAATGAATTGACTATCATGGCTGTTGCTTTTTATTAAATAACTTGTTTAAAAAAGATTTTGTAAATTTTAAACCTTATTACATAAGTTTACTTTAGAAGAATTTGAGCCTATTTTACTGTCCCCATAGAGGACAATGAAAAAAACTAAATTATTTAAATTGTGCTTTTGACTTCTTGAATACTATAGAGGTCTCCAACAAACTGGTAGTGAGCATGTTTATTTTTCTCTCATGGTCCAGTTGATTTGCTGCAGTTCTTATTACACTTTCTATTTATAAATATCTAATTAAAAGAAAAACACATGTCCAACACGATTTTGCCCACACTAATACCTCTGTACGAAATAGCGAGACACAGGAAGCATACATACTTACAGAGGAAGACGTTCTACTTCACTTCTCTAAGTTAAAAAAACGATAGATCAATGGGACCAGATGGGATATAGCCAATGTTATTAAAAGAACTTAGAAGTGTTCTGGCAAAATCTTTAACAAAATTAATCCCTTATGAATGACATGAAGTATTGCCAGAAGATTGGATGGTAGCAAATGTAGTTCCATTTCACAAAAAAAAAAGGTAGCATGAAAGGATCTGGCAACTACAGACTGGGTAAGCCTTATGTCAGTAGTGGGAAAATTAAGTGGAAGACATGCTAATGGAATGAATTGTTAAATATCTTGCTTGCAAGAGACCAAACAGCATAGGTTTACAGCAGAGAGATCTTGTCGCACTAGCCTTATGGATTTTTTGAGACTGTAACTAAAATAATAGACCCAGAGGAGCATTATACATAACTTGTTTCGATTACAGTAAAGCATTTGACAGTGTTCCTCATAGAAGCTCATTAATAAATTGCAGTATTTGGGTTTGGATGTTAAAAAGTTGAATGGGTAAGCTAATGGCTGTGTGACAGAAGGTTTGTAGTCAATGGAGTATATTCAGAGGGAGGTGTTACTAGTGGGGTACATTAGGAATCTGTACTGGGGACCATTTTTTAAATATTTTTATTAGTGATATTGCAAAAGGTCTTTAATTTAAGTTATGCCTTTTTGCAGATGCTATCAAGATCTGCAATAGGGTAGACATTCCTGGGGGGAATAAGAAGATTGGACAAAAGTGTGGCAGCTGCAGTTTAGTGTTAATAAATTATACAATAATGCACTTGGGAATAAAAATCCAAAGTCAGACTATAGTATTAAGTGTGTTGTCAGAGGTAACAGAGGAAGCGGATGTGGGGATCATTATTTCTTATGACTTAGGTGGACAGGTAATGTAACAAAGCAGTGGGGAATGCAAGCCGGGTTCTGTGTTGTATAGCTGGGGCATTAATAGCAGAAAAAGGGAAGTGATCATGCCACTCTACAGATCTCTGGTTAGACCTCATCTAGAGTATAGTGTACAGTACTGGAGACCCCATCTCCAGAATTATATAGATACTTTAGAGAGAATTCTGATAAGGGCTGCTAAAATTGTGAATGGTTTACCGGTTAAGAAATATCCAGCTAGCCTAAAGGATCTAGACATGTATAGCATGGAGGAGAGAAGATAGGGGATCTGATAGAAACATTCAAATACACGAATGGATTCATCAGAGTGCAGAAGGAAAGTACATTTCAAAGGAGTAGAAATGTTAAATCGAGGTCATAGTCTAAAAGGTACAGAGGCTTTGATGTAAGAATATTTTACTTACTGAGAGGGTAGGGGAATATCCTATCAGCAGTGGTAGAGGTGAAAACAGTGAGACAATTTAGTCATGCGTGGGATAGGTGTAAAGCTACCCTGAATATAAGACAGGACCAATTAAGGTTTGAGGTTTTTACATTATGAAATATTGGATAATCTAGATGTGTTGAATGGTTATCGCCATCAATTTCCATGTTTATAATGCAGTGCTTTAATTTCTTATGAAATTACAAGCATCCTCCACCTAAATACATGTGGCAGACACACCTGACATTTTTCCCTGTCATTCGTAGCAGCATAAAATACACTGTAACCCTGTATGACAATGTTTCTTGTCCTCCCCTCCTGTGTTTTTGTGTTTTTGTTTTTTTGTTTTGTTTTTTAATATGCCCTAGGATAGGCTGATTACCTGGAAGTCATCTCTCTGACCTGCAGGGGCAGTGTGTAGCAGAACAGCTCCATCTCACTTTCTACAAGTACGCAGGGGTGTCTGATCTAGGGGGCTCAAAACCTTTTCTAGGTTTCAGACACCTGGGATGCTTTCTGGTTTGCTCTGCAACTACTGTCTCCTGCAGGAAACTCCTCCTTCTGCCAGGTTGAAGCAGCTTTTCAGTATATTTTAAATAATGCTTCTCCTCACATTGGTATCTGCCATTACCTCCTTGCTTGCTCTTTGGCATGCAGAATTCCAGCTTCCTTAGTAATGGTTTCTATGAGCAGCTCAAGTTCATGGATGATGTCCTTGTATATTGGCAAAACTTTTACATCTACTGAGGATCCATGGATCTTGCTGCCTTCTTCAGCATCTTGCACCCATGCTTCTAAATATGAAAACAAGATTACTTATTTGTTACTGTGAATAAGTGAGGAGGATAAGGGAAGAGGACTGGTAATCCACGATACAAGGGTATATCTAAGAGAGGCCAAAATGTTATTGAGTGATAATAAATTTAACCCCCATAAAATATTTGGAGAAAGCTTAATGGACCTGTTGGGAGGTGCACTCAGGAGGGATCTAATCACCAAGGAGGAGTTCCACTATCTGCATAATTCTCATGCAGAGATGGCCTTCTTCTACCACATTCTTAAGATTCACAAGGATCTGGTGAAATCTCCTGGACGCCCCATCATATCAGGGATCAGCAACCTAACCTTGAACCTTTCAGCCTATTTGGATTCCTTCCTACAAAAGTATGTTGTATCATTACCATCCTTTAATAGAGATTCCCAGCAATTTTTACAAGGAATATCTATGAGCTACACTGGATTTATCTGCCCTTTACACTTCTATAGATCACGAGTGGGGCTTAGAAGCCGTTTCAAATTATTTAGATCAGGACAGTGGTATGGTAGCAGAACATACTTTCTTCTTCAGTGTATCTCATTTATCCTGCTGCATAATTTCTTCCAATTCCAGGGTCAATTTTTTTGCAAATTTGCAGAACTGCCATGGCTACCAAGTTCGTCCCCAGCTATATCAATTTGGCAATTTGCTTTTGGGAAGAGTCCAATGTATGGCAGGATTGTGGCTGGAGGGTGAACTTGGTGTACTTTGGCCATTATATTGACGACTGAATCGTCATATGGCAAGGCTAACTTATGGAATTGGAAACGACGAGTGAAGTTTTTAACACGTCCAAACCAGGTCTGAAACTTACACTGAGCATTCATGAACAAGCTATGGAGTTCTTGGATCTTAGGCTACAAACAGGGGATGATGGTAACACCAATACAAGTACTTTTAATTTAATAAACCAGTGGCATATAATAGCTACCAGCATGCAGGAAACAATCATGATCCATGCAGGTTGTGCAGTATTCCTTACTAGTTGAACAGCCCGTTACACGGGCCACAGTGCCACTGCCACCCGGTCATGGAGCAGTCACGCGCAGCAGAGACTGCCCACGCCGCGGCTGATACAGAGCTGGGCGCATGACTACTGCGCATGACTGCAGCACGCGCAGCAGTGTGTACTGCACATGTCCCGGCATTACACACGATTTAGCAAATTATTATATAGGATGGTCATTACCACAGGATTCACGTAAACTCCAGTGGACTTCAACAATATGATGGAGAAATATTAAGAAAGAACCTAGTGGAAAAGGGATATCAGGAAAAATGGATAGATAGGGCCCACTCTAAAGTTAGAGTATTGGTTGGAGGGAGATTATTTAAAAAAAAAAAAAAAAAAAAGAAATAGGATCAGATAGCAAAAATAAAAATATAGTGAGAAACACAGGAATGTTTTAAACTGAGATCCTTTATTGCAGGGGGAGATAGAAACCAGACCACATTCATTTTTAGAAAAGCTCAAAATATTCAGTCTTATTTAGCAAACAGCAGACCTAAAACAACAGTGTCAAACACACAGTCACCCTTCCAAACACTGACCCTATACTACCCCTAACACTAGCCTAATACCCAGAATACAGAGCTGTATAACACTTACCTGTCATCCACTGTACGTCATTTTCCATAATCCGTCTTCTTTCTGTTCATCTTCTGTCTTCTCTACTTCTTCTGTGTCCCAAATATGTCCCTGAAAAGAAGAAAAAGGCAACACCAAATTTGGACTCAAAAAGTATGCACCAAAGATATTCAGTTGTTAACCTTTTGAGTGCTAGAGGGGTATGCAACGCATTGCAGAGCAATGCATTGCATACCTCTGGCATTCAAAGGGTTACATTTATGCAGGCAGTGTAAGTTGAAAAAATATGTTTTTTGTCCAACTTTTCTAAGCTAATTTGCCTATGTATTTGTGTTTTGTCAAAATAGGAAATGTATATTGTGCTAATCCAATAAGTATTGAGGCACAGAAAGGATTAAAATGCGCTGCTGCTGTTCACAGGCAATGGCGGCAGGAATGCAGTCAATCCCCCCCCCCCGTTACCTCTCGAGCTAATGCCCAAGCCTATCTTTGGGAAAATCTTTGGATAGAGACTGGCTTTTATATGGCCATTCTCTGTTCAAAATTGCTTCCATCCTTCCACTGGCTGGGATATGTGCTTACGCACTTACCATTTTGTAAATAAAATGGTAACCAACTAAAAAGATCTCCTATGATTGGAGGTCAAACTAGTAAACTTAAAAGTGGAACACTGTCCACCAAATGGGCACCAATGGGAGGAGAGAAGGAAGAAGTATGATTCCTGGTACTGATTTTAGTGTATCTATGAGACCCACTAGGCTGCACTCAATATTATTTAGTACCAAAAGTGTGTTTGACTTTGAATCAAAAAACAGTATTTGAGTCATCTAAAAGAATGATGAATCAACAATGGAGTGGTTTATTCATAGTCATTAATTATTAGTTATAATACAATACCCCTATAATCGGTGATATCAGTAATGAGGATAGCCCACAACTTCTTTAATGGCTGAGTGAAACCCCTAAAGAAGTCATGGGTTAGCACGATGAAACGCGTAGGGCAAATGGGCTATAAGGGGGGGAGCTTCTAACCTAGAATCATTCATTACTGTTACTTGATAAATAGGAATGAATCAAATCGCAACTGACAAATAGAAGAATGAAGAAATGGATCAGTAAACAAGAGGAGAGACATGCAGTATAGAGCTCCCATCATAGAAGTATTTAAAATTTGTTTAGAAGGTTAAGTAACTTTGTCTGACAGGAAATCCCAGAAGCGAGCTACCATACATGTGGTTACTTATCTACAAGAACTATCAATAGTAACTGAGCGTAGTTGATAAGACTTCATTAGCACTCAATCTCTTAGGGCTCTAATAGAAGTGGACAAACTCTATGAACACCAAGTAAGCACATTTATAAACACGAACGCTGTCTGGTAGAGAGGCAGAAGCACAGCTTTACGATATTTAGCTGATCAGGTTGATACAAATAATCTGGTGAGACCGGTGACTGTGGACAGATCACAGCTTAGAAAGCACTGAATAGAATTACTGATTCAGCAACAAAGTATAACTGACGCCCAGACCAGTTCAAAAAGATGTTGTGGTCACACAATGTATAGCTTACAATAAGAGAGAAGTTAAGGTTTTATCAGCCGTTACTACTAGTGTTTTATCTTGCCAGCTCAAATGATAGCGAGTCTCTGAAAGTGATCAAAGTATAATAATCATCATAAACATCAGGAACAATTTGACAACCAATACCTTGAAGCAATCAAGTGTATCAGCAAGTGTTTAAATCAGTGAATGAGGCTGAACACATTGCATCAACTTCTACCTGCTTTAATGATTCAAGGTCTCATGTGTAGTTAAAAATAATCATTATTACAAGGACTAATTCACTGAGGTAGCGTTCTACTTTTAAAATATCATTCTGTTTAATAATAGACTGTTGAATATATGAGCCCTTTTGTATCATCAAGATTTGATACAAAGGGAGAAATCAACTAAAACAGTCTACTGTTTCACTATTATAAAGCACTTATATCAATATAAAAAACAAGTATATACGTGTCTCTCTGAGTTTCATTATCTATGGAGTGCTAAGTCAGGCTATCCTTTAACGTTACTGATATCATCGATTATAGGGGTATTGTATTACAATTAATAATCAATGACTATGAATAAACCCCTCCATTGTTGATTCATCATTCCTTTAGATGAATCAAATGCTGTTTTTTTATTCCAAGTCAAACACACTTTTGGTACTAAATAATATTGAGCACAGCCTTGTGGTCACTAAAATCAGTATCAGGAATTATACTGCTTCTTCCTTCTCTCCTCCCTTTGATGCCCATTTGGTTGACAGTATTCCACTTTAAATGTACTAGTTTGATCTCCAATCATAGGAGATATTTTTGGTTGTTTACCATTTTATTTAAAAGGTTATATATTAATACTGACTTTTTATTTAACAAGGACCACTAAGTGCAGAACAAGTCTATTTTTCAGCACTCAGATTGTATTCCACCTTAATAGTGTGGATACATATTGGAGTAGCTGTAATATTGTTCTTTTTTTTTAGTTGATACTAGCAATTATAGACCTGCTGCACCAGTCACAATATCTAACACCAGATTGGTTGAGAGATACTATCTGAGTGGGGCCAGATACTATAGTGGATATCTATAAATGGTTTACACGGGAGCAAGTAAATGTTATCAATAGCTTTAGAGGGATAGCAATACTTAATTTTACATTTATTTAATATTGTAGGCATAAAAAATATGAAAAATGGTTTGAGAGATATACCTCTCTAAAGTTACCTCTTCTTGGCTGTTTGATCGAAGTCAGCACTCTCGCTGACAGCTGCAGAATCCGATCATTTGACCGGATGGAGGCTCTTTAGCAGAGCTGAAAACACGCAATCTAAACATTAATATCTCATTGGAGCGGTCTACAAAGTGTGCTTGCAAACTGCGGCACACTGAATCTTCAGCACAGCTCTGCAGAACTTCCCAGTCCTGTAATTCTCCTCCCCCCTCCCTCCCAGCTGTCCCATTTAATGCGTTCATGCTTCCCTTTGTAGTGGTGTGCCTTACGTCTATCTCTACAGCAAGCTCCATTTATCATTATACTGAGCTTGCAAGCTCAGTATAATGAGAAACGGAGCTTGGTGTAAAGAGAGACAACGACTCACACTACTACAAAGGGAAACATGAAAGCACTCCCTGAGGACAGCTGGGAGGGAGGTGGGAGGAGAATTACAGGACTGGGAAGTTCTGCAGAGCTGTGCTGAAGATTCAGTGTGCCGCAGAATGCAAAAGTAACAATAATGAAGTGTGGATATCTTACGAAGTAGGTAAGTAAAATAAAAAACACACTCTAATCATAATACTATTTTAGTAAATGAAGCACATGGATAAAAGCCTTTAAGATGTGAAAGCCCTCCTTTAAATCAGGATGTTTATGAAAATGTAATGCTGCATGACAGAAATTAGTGCAACCCTGCAGTGAGTGTTTTTCATATGTGACCTGCATTTAAAGGGATAAATGCACAGTTGGGTTACTCCAGAAATGCACAAATTTAAGTACATCAGTCTAACATTACTGTGCCAGAAAAACTGTGTACAGTGTTGCATAAACTACAGTAGTGGTCATATAGATCAGATTCTAACCTTTGGTCTTCAAGTAATGGTGCATGTTACGTAGCAATGATTCTCAAACCCAGTCCTATGGTCCGACCAACAGGTCTGGTTTTTCAAGACAGCCCTACTTAAACATAGGTGGATTAATCATGATCATTGAGCAACTAATCACACATCTTTGATCAAGCAGGGATATTCATGAGAACATGCACTGCTTGTGTGCTCCAAGGACTAACATTATTAATTACTGTTTTATGAATTCCCTGGCTGAGTACAGTTATGTAATTATTTAATATTGCATTCTGGTTAGTTCACCTGTGCTCAGACATCAAATAGTTAACCCTTTGAGTGCCAGAGTGGTACGGAATGCATTGCAAAGCAATGCATTCCGTACCACTCTGGCACTCAAAGGGTTAAAACCTGCACTGTTATGGATACAACACATAGAAGAAAAGATCGATTTACATATTTGAGGGGCATTTTGATAAGCTATAGAGATGCTATTCTGGGGCAAATCAGCTGCACAAAAGGGCAGAAACGAAAATCCCTACTGAATTAAATGGGTGTTTTAACTACTTGAATGGTGGAGAGGTCCTTCTCAATGTGTTGGAGACCTCTCTATTATTCAAGGAGTTCAAAGCCCCATTGAAATCAATAGGAGTTTCCATTTTTCTCTTGACAGTTTGTTCATTAATTAAACCTCTTTAGCATATAGATTTGCACCTTTGGTCTTTTGAAAGTTTGTGAAGCTAGATGAGAGGAAATAACATTTGAGGAAAAATGAGATCCATCACCTTCTAAATATTTAAGGTTACAATTATTCTATTATGCCTATCTGAATCATTCATATGCTAAAAATTCTTTGGGATATTAGATGCATACTAAATAAGTATAAAGTGACATCTAGTGGCTTGATTGCACATTACATTGGCAGTAAGTACTATTCAACTAGTTAACCTCTTTGATTGCCAGAGGGGTGTCCAAAACATTGTTTCACAATGCGCTGGACATTCGTCTGATATTCAAAGAGTTATAGTAAAGTATGGTGTACTTTTATACTTGTAGACAAGAGTTTATTTACACCAGAAGACAAGAGCAATTTTGGCCTTCTTAGCATGCCTTTGTTCAATCATATTTTCCCTCTAATTCATTAAGTCCATCCGCACATATTATATACCGTTTTTTTAAGGATAAGTAGGGCTTTCCTCTGATGATTTATATGTATAACCCATCATTTAATTCAATAATAATTCAAAAATGGGGAAAAAGATATACAATTTTTATAGGCTTTTCTGTGATGATTTGTGCTCAGTTAGTGCATCTTTTAACAGGGACTGGATAAAAGGGTGTCCTTTTTTCAGGGGGAAAGAGTCCCTCTCAGACAAAAATCCCTATATTCCTCTTTCCCACCCTTGTGCCTCTATTTTTAGGAGATTAGACTGTGTGATGTGTGTGTATATAAGTGTATCACATTGCTCCACAGCAATTAAGTGCACATTAATGTTTGAATAAACTTCAGTATATGTGTTTTTAAATTAGTATGTGTAAATAAAATGCTTTTGTCTTGTTCTAAATTATTCAATTATACAATGAGGGGTCAAAGTGTCATGGATTTTTTTTTAACTCTCTCATCCCAGTCCTGTTCCAAGTACATTAGAAGTATCTAATCTCTGGCCATTTGAGGCACTGACAGCTCTGTTCTCTGCTTTTCTCTTCCTCATGATCACAGTAAGGAGGGGAAGGGCAGAGAACAATGACAAAAGCAAAGCATTCTTACAATGCCTTTGTCCTATGGTTGCACTGCTCTCTGTATAGCAGAGGTTTTGCCAAGTCACGTTTGATATGGAGCCAGACTTGTTACCAGTGTTATAGAACCAATGGCTTATAACATTAAGGGCTATATAATTTGGAGATGAGGGGAGGGTCCAAAGGCCCATATCCCCTTTTACCTAGCAAGAGTTGAAATGTGGGGTCTAGCTGGTTTACCATAAGAAGGAATTGTGAAGGTGCTGCATTTTTGTAAATAAAAAGTTAGATAAGTATATGGGCAGGGTCTGAAGGAGACAAAAACTCTTTGGAATTGTTACAATTTCTAGGACTTTGATCCTGCTCTTCCAGGAAAAGATCAGTGTAATCCAATTGGTAAGGTCTTATGAGATTTTTCTAAGAAGTGGAACATAATTGTGTTTAAAAAGTGTTTCACTCTTTAGAGTAAGATACATTCTCAAATACTTAATTTTGTCATATACCCATTTATAAGGAAGAATCTCAGCAAGCCAGACCAGCTGGAGTTTGGGAATATTAATGCCATGGAGCTCCGACTTCCCTAAGTTGGGTTTGAAGTTGGAGAAAGTGTCAAAGGATTTAAGGTCCTTAATCTCAGGAAGTGAAGTAAGTGGTTTGTTGGAAATTAAAATAAGATCATTAGCATAAAGAGCTAGTTTGCTTTCTTTGGATGGGAGCTGAAAACCTGGGATTTTAGCATTATTTCTGATCTGACTCTCCAAGACCTGCATAATGAGAATAATGATCAAAGGGGTGCAGTGAAAACAAGTGAAAGTGAGACATTAACTATAACACTTGCCTTCGGATTTGTGTAAAGGTCCTTAAAAAAGTTGAGATAAAAGGGACTTATACCAATATAATGTAGGGCTTCATACATAAAGCTCCAATTCTCTCTCTATTTTTCAAGATTTTAGCAAACATTTTTGTATGCTGACTGAGTAATGAAATGGTGTGGTAACTGGGTAATGAGCATTAATATCACTTCACACTATGACTAGGGCTGTTTGAAAATGACATAAGTCAAGACTGGAGGAAAGGAATCAGTGTTGTTGTGTATTAGGTGCGTTAACTGAGTCTATTGTTAACAGAAAGTTACCCAAGCTCTTCGTGATGCAAACAAACTTGCTATCTGTATCCTAAATAGTGGGAATGTAAATGAGAATACCCACCCCTGTGTTTTCTCTTGGGAGTGGTAGCAAAGCTATAGAATTGCTGAGGGAAGAGTGTGGGATACATTTGGAGCATGGTGATTTCTGAACTGGGTTTCTTGTTAGTGACAGCTTTGACCTTTCATCCATTTGAGCTTCTGAAGGATCAGGCAGTGTTTCAGGGAGTTCAAACCCTTTACATGATTAGAAATTATCTTAAGGTAGACAGTGTTGTCAGGCACATAACCTGCAGCCACTGTCATCCTCAAATAAAAAAGCAGTGGGCAGGAATCCACAGCAGCTAGGGAAAGGAAAGAAAAAAGTAGAGAACAGGCACAATGAGATTGTTATGAAAAAAGAAGAACTTAGAGTGGACCAAGTGTGAGTAAGGAGTTGGAACAACTGTGAAAAACAGAGGGAAAAGGGGCATATAAGTGACTAGGAGCTAGTCAGAGGGGGTCCAGGTGGTATCGTTATTAAGGACAGGCCCACCTGAATCAGCACTAGAGCAGAAAGAGCACAGAAAGAAGAATATATAAAGGAAAGAAGAAAGGGAATAAGGCAAGGATTGATAATGGGATAAAATAGGAAGGTGGGGTGGGGAAAACCATAATAAGAAGCATTATAGCAAGAGAAAAATGCTGAAAACTAGTAATATATAACCCAGCATTAGTACCTGTATTAGTGCACCTGATTCTCCAGCCTCTTGCCTCCCATTGGTTACCTGCCTGTTTCCTCTGACTGGTGCCTGATCTTAAAAACACATTTTTTCCTGCATCTTAGTGCTGATTTGACATCTACCTTTTGGCTTTCCTCTTGTCTATGATTTTGGATTCCACCTTGGTATCTTGTTTCTGGCTATCACCTGCTTTGACATTGACTGCCCACTGACTAAAGTATTTTAGATTCTGAATCTGTACCTGGTATCCCAGCTTGTTTCATGTGTTTGACCACAGCTCCGATTGTCTTCTGCTGTTGGTCTTCATTTTGATACTGTGTCTTGGCTATTTCCCCTGGTTTCTGAGGTCTGTCACCTCAAAGCTGATCAGTCCTGCTCTCTGGACATACCTATGTTCCATTACTCCATTACTCCTAAATCTGTTTCAGTGCCTCTATTAGATCTGGACACTTGGGTTTCAGTCTCCTCATCTCCCCATCCTGCTTTCTATCCTGAGCACTGAATGCTTCTCTTCAACTGTTATCTCCCATGCACACTCACCATATAGTGTTGGTTGAGAGTTTAAAACTGCAAGTAACTACCGAACTTTCTATACTACATCCTACTGCAGCTATTTAAAGGGACATACTTTATCATCTTTTTCCCTTTTCAGACGCTCCAAGCTATTCTATTCCTTTGGAACTCGACTATAGAGTTCTTCCATCACAAACTACTCCTCCCAACAGTCCCTGCTATACCAATCCAGTTCTGCTTCCTTACTCAGCAGGGGCTGGATAGCTAGCTTTGCAACTCACAACATATCACAGTTATGACCGCAGCAATGGTATATTAGAGGCTGTCTTCACACCCCGGCATCATTCTCAAGCTACCTCAGAGTAGGTGGGATTAATCGTTATACCCATATGAAAACACTGAGTCCAAACAAGGTGAGTACTATGGGGAAAAGAAAGAAGGTGATGGGGAGAGAGAGTCCAGGAAAAACAGGGGTTGAACAGTTCAGGTGAAAAACTTTCATACTATGCAAAGACCCAACAATGACTCATTTGCATATTGAAATGCAAGTTATTGAGCCATTTTGCACTCATGTGGATTTGTGTATGTTAAGGTGACACATCCCCACATGTACTAAGGCCGTGCTGTCAGAGTGCACAGTCCCAGAATTGCCAACTTGAGGATGGTGAAGTTGAGATCTACCTGTATCTTTTTATGCAGCTACAGCCATGATCAAAGCCCCCTTAATCCTTTGAGTGCCAATGTGATAAGCAACACATTGCAGAGCAATGCACTGGTTACCTCTCTGGCATTCAAATGGTTAATATAGTGATGGAAAATAAGAAGGCCCTATTGAAAGCTCTTTATGTAATAAAAGAAATTATTTAGAACAAGACCAAAGTGTTTTATTTGTACAGGCTAATTGATATAGTCTGAAATTTATACAAACATTAAAGTGAGTTATATACAGAAGCTGTGGGGCAATGTGATACACTACATACCACACAGTCTGATCTCTTAAAATGAGGGACACCAGGGTAGCAAATGGGAACAGAAGGATTTGGGTCTCAAATCAGGGACAGTATTGTGTGAAGGATTTTCTTCTTGTCCATGCTTCACACCAATCAGTATATGGACTTCTGGCAACCACTGCCCTATGTAGAGTATTCAGTTAAGTTTTGTAAGTGTATATAGTATATTCATGGAACAGGTTTGCTATAAACATCACATTTCTGCTGGTATTTTTAATCCTGTGGTTGTCAAGTGATTTACTTTCATATACAATAGACTTGTAATAGCTCTGGTAATTGTTTTGGGAATTTTGTAGCATATGTGCAAGAATTTCCTTTTTGACATACTATATGTGAATAGTGAGAAATCTGGGTAGTTGAATATGTTACACTGCACGGGGTGGAGGAAGATAATGTATGGAAATTGGCTTCATCCATGAGAAACATATCTGCACAACTGCGTCTCACAGCAGGCCTTGATAAACGAGAGCTGCTGATTAGGCCTTGTGCCTAAGGGAGAAGAGGAAATTGTACAGCAGATCACAATATTAAAAGGAAGGAGGTGACCTCACGGAGCTGTCTACGACTGCAGGGTTCACTGATACCGAATGTCCGGGCTCTTTGTTGAAAGGTGCAGAGATAGTGTTGGTGGTGACATAAAGTACCATTATCATTTTGTGACATCTCGCCAGAGCTGTGCATAATATATATATGACGTTAAGGAACACATCAAACAGGAAAGCTGCTTTTTTTGACTTGTCATTATTTTTTATTGCAGTCTCCTTTCAACATATAGGATATTGTAATATGATTCATGTTTTTATTTTTCCATGTGCTCTTGGACCACTGTTTTCCATTTTGTCCTGCAAAATCATGTGATTTCTGCTAATTTCTTTTCCATCTCAATGTTTTTATTCCCTCATTTTTCTCCACATTTTATTTTCTTATCTGTCCTTATTAAAACATTACAAAACCCAAATGCGTTGCTTTTTTCTTGCCAAGGCACTTTGACCTGGTTAACCCCTTAGATGTCAGACTCCTCTCCAATGTATTGCACTGCAATGACTTTTAGACGTCGCTACCTAAAAAGGGGTTAAATAAATTGTATTTAGTTCCTGTGGTTCCCCAAGACACTTTGATCTGATTAACCCCTTGAATGTTTGAGATCTCCAATGAATTGCAAAGCAATGCTTTAGATATATCTGTAACACCCAAGTGGTTAAAGAAATTGTATTTGGATCATGTGCTTCAATTTAGTTAACCTCTTGGAAGCCTGAGATATCTGCAACGCATTGTGAAACAATACTTTAGATATATCTCTAACATCCAAGGGGGTTAAAAAAATTGTTGCTGGGTTCTGCTGTTATTCTCTAAGGCACTTCAACCTGATTATCTGCTTGGATTCTAGACATATCTCCAACACATAGCCAAGGGGTTAAAGAAATTGTTTTTGGGTCCTGTGGTTGCAGTTTAAAGGGACAGTAATGTCCACTAAACATTTTTCCTTGTTTTGTAGACTGAAAAAAATATATTATGTTGCACAAATCCCATCTATCATACCTTTACGGTTTGAGAGATAATCACAGTGAAAGTTCCCCCCTCTCTCTCCTTCTCATGACTGCAGTGCTCTGCTGACAGCAGGAGATCCTTCTCCGGGGACCAGCAGTCAGCTCTTCAGCAGAGCCGAAATAGTGGTATTGAAGAAGAATTACTTCACTGTAATGGTCTACAAAATGTGTCTGGTTTGCAAGCACAGTTTGTAGACCATTCCAATGAAGTAATTCTTTTCCAATATCGCTATTGCGGCTCTGCTGAAGAGCCTCTTCATTTCGGCTGAGATGGATCTCATTCTGTCAGCTTTACAGCTGACATGAGGGATGGGGGAAATTTGGATGGGAATATCTCTCAAACCATTAAGGTTTGAGAGATGGGATTTGTGCAACATAATTTTTTTTTTTTTTTAATCTCCAAAACAAGGAAAAACTTTTAGTGGACATTATGTTCCTTTAAGGCACTTTGATCTGGTTAACCCCTTGCATGCTAGAGACATCTAAAATGCACTTTGAAGCAATGGTTCAAATATGTCACTAACATCCTACGGTCAAAGAAATGTGACTCTTGTAGTTGTTTCCCAAGGGACTCTAACCTGATTTAACCCCTTAGATATTAGCAACATTTTCATGATTCATTGTAGATGTCTCTAGCATCCAAGGGGTTAAACAAATTGTTTTTGGGAACATAACAGAGAATGACCTCCTTGGTTTCCTTCCTGCACTCCTTTCCCTGTGTATTACGTTTGTCTCTAGACCTCCTGTCCATTTAACTCCATTACACATCATTCCAGCTGATTTCCTCTCCTTTCTCTCAGTCATAATAGCAATGCAAACTAAGTGAAATGCCCTGGGGTGTAGGATGAGGATAGGGATGTTAAACAGATGCCAAGCTGACCTAGTTACAAGGTGACCAATATCCCTTTCCTTGGTACAGGCCAAGCTGTAATCTTATACAGATGTTGTTTACAGTGGAATTATTATCTACTTGCCTGTCAATAACAATACAAAAGAAAAGTGCTGTCATTCTGGGGCAAACCATCTGCACCACAGGGGAGAAGTGAACATTTATGTTGATTGAATTGGGGATTTTAATCACTTGAAAGCTAGAGAGGTCTACAATATATTGCTTTGCAATGCACTTCAGACCTCTCTAGCATCCAATGAGTGAAAACCTCAATTAAATCAATGAACATCTGAGGAATCAATATTTGTCCCCTATCTTGAATAATTCTACCTTTCCTTTATACAGTGAGTCCATAAAATTATGAATGTGAGACACATTATAAATGGATACAATATGCTTGGAAAAACCTCTTTATGATGGTTCTGTAGTACAGGGGTAGTCAAACGTTTAACCCTTCGAGTTCCAGTGAGGTATCCATATATATAGTAGTGTTTAGTCCCCTGATTAAAACAAGAGCACTCCGAGCTGCTGAAAGGTATTTAATTCAAAAGTTATTAAAGCTCAAACTTGATTTTTTAGGCGCAGTATCACAGTGGCCTAAAATTGTACAATGGAGCTGTTGCTACACCATCCTATGGACAGTTCTGGTCAGATGACCATGGTGTAGTGACAGCTCCACTGTACAATTTCAGGCCACTGTAATACTGCTTGGAAAAAAATAAAGTTTGAGGTGTAATAACTTTTGAATAAAACACCTTTCAGCAGTGGGAGTACCCTTGTTTACTTAGGGTCATAAACCCTACAAATTATTTATCTTTTACATTTTAAGCATTACTATCCCTTTAAAATGAGCCACCACTTTTTATTGTCAAAAAATATCTTGGCACTAGGGGTCCGCTTATTCCATCGGCGGTTAATAAGTTGCCATCCTTGGGACTCGGTCTGAATAACTTATTCAGTACTCTGTCTAGGTCTGGCACTTATGATATGTTTTTAACTGTTGTTGTTGGTAACATATTTACATTGACTCATTTCACTAATTGTATAATTGGTGTCACATGTTATCCAATTAAGAACGCCGTTGTTTTGGCGCTCTTTTCACGTTAGGATGTGGGGAGAGGGTTTTTAAGGAGTGTGCCTGCTACACTATTATATCTTGGTAAAGGCTACGTTGATAGCCGAAACGTCGATCTCAATAAAAATGTAACAGCATTTTACACTGTATTGAAGTCCTGTAAGTGCGGTCTCCCTTCATGAACTGTATGTATCATCTTTATTCTTTGATGTGCACCCAGGCGATTGCAATTGAGCTACAGCGTGTGCATTCCACCCCACAACTACTATTATACATATACTATAGCAAAAACTGTCTTTAAAGAAATAGAGGTTGAATTATTCCAGCTTAATTCCATGCCCCCATGTTATTTGCTGATGACATCAAATATGACATCACATATGACATCATGAATGGTATACTGATGATATCATACATGATATAATTGATTGCATCACAAATTACCTCGATAGTTAGAAAGAGACAGTTGATTTATGATTGGGGTGTACTGTGCTTTCTGCTTTAGGAGTGATATCCTAAAATGTAACTTTTAATTAATTTACTTTAAATTCATTTTTCTAACTGCACACAAAAACATATTAAAACATTGGGTTCAAAATAACAGTACCACTTAAGTATGCAAAAAAACACATATACATTTAAAGGGTTAGTAATGCCCTTATATACGTTTATGCAGTATTGTAGATGCTGAAAAAATAAAGTATCTGAAGAAAGTCCTATCTCTCAAACCTTTACGGTTTGAGAGATATTCACTGCTAAAGTTCCCCCTTCCCGTCCCTTCTCCTGACATCAGCGCTAAAGGTTTGAGAGGTATGCTCTGCTAAAGTTCCCCCTTCCCGCCCCTTTACTGACATCAGCGCTCTACTGACAGCAGGAGATCCCAGTCCTGTGACCAGCTGGTGGCTCTTCAGCAGAGCTGAAATAGCGATGTTTAAAAAGAATTACCTCATTGGAACAGTCTACAAAGTGTGCTTGGTTTGCAAGCACACTATGTAGACCGCTCCATATCTTGATTTTGGCTCTGCTGAAGAGCTTCCTTGAGTCCTCCGACTCTGATCTCCTTCTATCAGCTTCACAGCTGAGAGGGGGAAATTTAGCGGCATAAACTTATATATGGGCATTACTAACCCTTTAAGATAAAAATAAACATTTTATAAACAGTAGTTTGGGAATTGGATGTTGTCAGTGTATACTGACACACTTATACAAAGAATTGCCTGGTGGCATAGACTGGATTGTGTCTGTCCACAAATTTTGGCAATCAAGAAACCCGGCAACCAAATACACTACTGGCACTTCCTCCTCTTCTTCCAGAAATAACTACTATGCGGTCTAAGGTTCTATTAAATAACTCACATGTATGTACACAAAGGAGGAGATGACTAAAATGTGATAAAGTGGAGATGACGTCTCCAGTGACATCATTTCTTCAGTTCTTATATTATTTTATGGAGCCTATGCACTAAGATTTCTACAGCTTAGGAGGTCTTAGTGCATAGGCTCTATAGAATAACATAGGAACTGGAGAAGTGATATCACTTGAGAGGTTATCTTTGCTCTTTCACCTATTTATTACGCCTCAATGCCTGGTGGTACGGATCAGTAATACCCATCTGCAGTTCAGCTAACTGATGTTAATCTATGCTGGCAAACAGGTTCTATCTTCCTCCTCTGATGTCTAATAGAATAGTGTTCAGTTAATGGCAACAGTGGAAGGGATGGCTAATTTGCCCCTGAAGCTGACCAATAAAATATATATTGCCAGTTAAATCAACATCGGAGGAGGAAACAGTGCACAAAAAGTTGCTTCACCTAAAAATGGTCTGCCAATGAGGGAAATATAGATTAGTTCTTTCCTTTCACTCTTTACAGCTTTGGATGCTCTCTACTGAGCATATACATCAGTTACATTACAGCCATAAATTCTCTCTCTTTTTTTAAATTTAAACTTGAATATCTCCAGTTCTAATGATTCAGTTTATTAGCTTAAAGAAAACTACACTCATGCAGTACTCATCAGCCCACTTCTGCAATTGTTGCTGACCCATAAGCTAGAGTGAGCTGTAGGTCTGACAAAACGTTCTCATAGAAGAAAATGGGAAAAATTTATTTCTTATTGTTAATTTTTTTTTTTTATTGATTTTGATATGCAAAAATGGAATACAAATAAAATTGTCAGTACAGAGGAAGTAAATGTCATTATATTCCATGGGGAAAAGGGAGGGTGGCAAGGAGTGGGGTAGAGGAACAGAGAAAAAAATGTATTTCTGTTGAGCATTTTGGTGCTCAGAAACTCCACAACCAGTTTTTATAAAACATGAAGAGTTTGAATAGGCTGTAAGTCAGACATGGAATCCAAAGTTCACCAAATTTCACAATTCCAAAAGTTATTAGCAAAATAAAATTGTCAAATATCATAGAACATTCATTCACAGTTATGGAGAGTTTTCAAATAACATATTATGGCTAGAATTATTGTAACCTGATCTACTATGAAAGCAAATATAAGTTACCTTAGTATTGGGGATACTTTGTTTTGGATTATACCTTTTTTTATACAGATATTTTAAGACAACTGTTACACCAAATAGAAAAGATATTATGAGTACCAGGGTACTCCTATATTTGCATTACTCAACTGGACTAATATGGCTACTACAAATGAATTAATCTGAAATATATTAAGGCAAGTTAATTGCTATGACATTCTGTATCACTATATCATAAGGTCAAGAGCAAGTAGCAATTTACTGATAAAATGATGCTTTGGAAACCTCTCTAGCTTTCAAGTAATTAAAAACCCAATTTAAATCAATGTGATTTTGAGACATTTTATTTGTTCCAGAATTTCTCTAGTTCAGGGCTCAAAATTTCCACTTGCCACTAGCCAATGGCGAGTGAAAATTTAGCCCTGGCAAGTAGAAATTCAGCCCAAGTGGTTATGTTATGGCTTGCAGTGGCGAGTAACTTCTCAGATCTGGCTAGTAGCAAAGGACTTCCAATTTTAAGCCCTGTTCTAGTTCTTCTTAGTACATCAGCTTCAGTGCTAGTGCTTAAAGGGGCATTATTACCATCATGTATGTAGAGTATGTCCCTACTACATGAAGTATCATGGAGCTTCTTAATGTCTCCTGGATGCCTGGTGGGCTTGTTCACAACTTCTTGATTAATATGGCTGTACTCCCAGAAGTAGCTATACTTCCAGGGGAATGCACACATTTTTTCCTACAAAGCAAGCAGGCAGTGTTTTCAATGGCCACCTTTTCTGCAGAGGGATATATTTGGCTATATCTGTTTATGCAAGCTAGGCACTACTGGCTGCCATAGCTCAGTGCCAGAGACCAGTATTCTATATTGCTCTGTCTCCCAACTGACTCGCCTTCCTTCCTTTTTCCTACTTCCTTTAGTCCCTGGAGAAAGGGGTTATAAGACATCTCTCTACTCTCAAAAACAGTATGAATACATTTATTTTTAAACCTTTGAGAGGCAGTCGAGAGGGTGGACAATGCAGTGTATTAGTATTAGACATACATCTACACCAGCCAGTACTGTCTAACCTGTATAAACTGACAAATAAATCTACATATCTCACAAGCCAGTATTTAAGAAAAGGCTAACATATAGGTGATTTTGAAGGTACTTCAAATAAACCTAGTTTGTCATAAAGTGTTAGTTACACTTAAATATTTGGTTTATCCAAAAAGTAATGAGTAATATTTTTTAAATAGGTTAATGAATGTTTATTTCTCTGATGTGAATAATTCCACCTGTTTTTATCTTCACCTATGTACAGTGCTAGATAGCCATTGCAACTGTTACTTTGATTAACATAGGTAAGAAATCTGTGCCTGCATATGTGCTTTTATGTTTCTCCACTCTTAGTCACCTGAGCTTGCCAGCTCATAGGGATTGTATAGGCCCCAGTCAATTTCACTTACTTAGTTGTAAACACTAGGGGGAGAACTGTGCCCTACATATTAACAGGAATTGCTCCATTTTCTTAAATTATAAGGCTTCCACATGCTTACTAACTATAATAATAAAGTATTGGGATTCTTGTTTTATGTATATGCAGATTTATAAAGTATATCTTTGTATACTTATTCGGAGCATTGGTATAATGTGCTCTTTGATGCTTATCAGCTATTTTCTTGTATATCATTGAAGTGGGGTGAATCCTCATGAAACACGTAGGGTTTTTATTGTTTCATTAAATTAATTGACATAAGTTCTGAGTGTATTGATCATCCGGTACCAAACGTCTGTGGAGGCATTGAGGTCTACATTGATATATTATGGCTACCCTATACCATTTGAATACCTCCCTCATCTTGTAAGTACCTGCATTTAGTAGGTGTGTTGTCCTCCATCATAGGTGCTACTCTCAGAAGCATTTTTTGCACTCTCTGTTTTTTGTGCTATTTTCTTGTAGCCCAGTCAGCAAAAGCATCACCTTCTGGCACGGAAGTCAATGTTTAATTCTCTTTTTAGTGCCATGTCATTTCCTAGGTCGGTGAAACTGATAGAGAAGGTATTTTTTTTTGCATGAGCTACCCGACAAAGCATAGGAGGACACATATGCATCTAAGCATATGCACAATGATACATGCAAAAGCAAACTGAAACATGAACATGGAAATGTACATCTGAATATGACTAGTGATGAGCGAGCACCCCAATGCTCGGGTGTTCGGGTGCTCTGACCGAGCACCCCCTGAGGCTCGAGTGCTCGGCTGAGCACCCGAGCCCCATTGAAGTCAATGGGAGGACTCGAGCATTACACCAGGCACCCCCTGCTCTGATGAGGGGAGGGTGCCTGGTCCATAGGAAAAGGGAAGAAAAGGATGGAAACACCACAGAAATGGTTCAGGGACAGCATAGGGAGGATGTCTGGATGCATCTTGGACTCCAACATCGCTGCTGGGAACGATCTTTCGCCCGTAGTACGCCATTTTTACAGACTGACCATAAAACACACAAAAAGGAAAATAAAAACGACTTTAGGCGAAAAATTGTTACCAAACAATATTTGCTGTATATTTACTTGTATATCATCTGCAAATTCTCCCAAAAATTTCCTTGATTTTCAGAACTGAGGCCATGATTAAGAGGGAAACGTGCGCAGAGGCAAATTCTCCCAAAAATTTCCTTGATTTTCAGAATTGAGGCCATGATTAAGAGGGAAACGTGCGCAGAGGCAAATTCTCCCAAAAATTTCCTTGATTTTCAGAACTGAGGCCATGATTAAGAGGGAAACGTGCGCTGAGCTGACCATCTAAAACATTATGGGTGAGGGTCTGCTGCAGAGCTGACCATCCTAAACATTATATGCGAAGGCCCGCTAGTGAGCTGACGCTATAAAACATTATATGAGAGGGCCCGCTAGAGAGCTGACACAATAAAACATTATATGAGAAGGCCCGCTGGTGAGCTGACCTATATAAAAATTGTCAAACAGGGCCCGCTGGTGAGCTGGCCCTATATAAAAATTATATCACAGGGCCCGCTGGTGAGCTGGCCCTATATAAAAATTATAGCACAGGGCCCGCTGGTGAGCTGGCCCTATATAAAAATTATATCACAGGGCATATGGAAGAGGAGGAGGAGGATGAGAAGATTAAGAGTCAACCATATACCCGTTTTTTGGGTGGAAGGGGTGAATGGGAATACAGAGTATTCCCATCATTGTAAATAACATATATAAAGTGAGTTTATGTTCCCCCGGGGCTTTCCTCCAGTGGAGTGGAGAAGTCAGGGGAAATCCAGGCCTTGTTCATTTTTATAAGTGTCAACCTATCAGCATTGTCGGTGGAAAGGCGGATACGCTTATCTGTTATGATGCCACCAGCAGCACTAAATACCCGCTCAGACAGAACGCTGGCGGCAGGGCAGGCCAGCACCTCCAAGGCGTAGAGTGCCAGTTCATACCACGTGTCCAGCTTGGACACCCAGTAGTTGTAAGGCACAGAGGGATCATTGAGGACGCTGACACGGTCTGCTACGTACTCCTTCACCATCTTCCAAAACTTTTCCCTCCTTGTGACACTAGGCTGCGCATCAGGGTGAGGGTGCTGGCGGGGTGTCATGAAGGTGTCCCACGCCTTGGAGAGTGTTGCCCTGCCTTTCTCGGAACTGCTGTGTGCTCCCCTTTTCTCCCCTTCTCTGTTGGCCAAGGTAGCACGTACTCTGCCGCCAGCGTTGTCAGATGGAAAATTTTGGAGCAATTTTTCAACAAGAACCTTCTGGTATTGCACCATTTTGCTTGTCCTCTCCACCGGAGGAATGAGAGATGAGAAATTCTCTTTGTAGCGGGGGTCCAGAAGGGTGAACACCCAGTAATCCGTGTTGTTTAAAATGCGTATAACGCGTGGGTCACGGGAAAGGCAGCCTAACATAAAGTCAGCCATGTGTGCCAGAGTACCAACAGTCAAGATTTCGCTGTCCTCACCAGGAGGATGACTCTCAATCTCCTCATCCTCTTCCTCCTCTTCTGCCCACCCACGCTGAAGAGATGGAACTAAAGTTCCATGGCTACCCTCTGTAGCGGAGGCAACCGTGTCTTCCTCCTCCTCCTCCTCCTCCTCCTCCGCCTCCTCCAATTGTCGCTGAGAAGACGAAGTGAGGGTGCTCTGGCTATCACCTTGTGTAAGCTCTTCCTCCCCCATTTCCACCTCTTCCACATGCAAAGCGTCGGTTTTAATTGTGAGCAGCGAGCGTTTCAGTAGACACAGAAGTGGGATGGTTACACTGATAATAGCGTTATCGCCGCTCACCATCTGTGTCGATTCCTCAAAATTGCGTAAAACCTCGCAGAGGTCTGACATCCATTCCCACTCCTCACTTCTGATTACAGGAAGTTGAACGGAGAGGCGACGACCGTGTAACAGCTGGTACTCCACTACTGCCCTCTGCTGCTCACAAAGCCGGGCCAACATGTGGAAGGTGGAGTTCCAGCGCGTGCTTACGTCACACAGCAGCCGGTGAGCTGGCAATTGTAAGCGCTGCTGCAGCTTCAACAGGCCGGCCGAAGCTGTAGATGACTTACGGAAATGTGCACACACGCGGCGCACCTTGGTCAAGAGATCATGCACATTGGGGTAGGTTTTTAGAAATCGCTGCACCACTAAATTAAATACATGCGCTAGGCATGGTACGTGTGTGAGCTTGCCGAGCTCCAAAGCCGCCACCAAGTTACGCCCATTATCACACACAACCATGCCTGGTTGCAGGTTGAGTGGCGAGAGCCACTGCTCGGTCTGGTGACTAATCCCCTGCAACAGCTCTGAGGCCGTGTGCTGTTTGTCCCCAAGGCAGATCAGCTTCAGCACGGCCTGTTGACGCTTCCCCACTGCAGTGCTACACTGCTTCCAGCTACTGGCTGATGGGGGAGTGGCGCTGCGTGTAGAGAATTCGGAGGTGGAAACGGAGGAGGAGGAGCCAATAACGTAGGTGCTGGTGGAAACCCTGATGGAGGTAGGGCCCGCAATCCTCGGCGTGGGTAGCACCCGTGCCATCCCAGGGTCCGAGTCGCTCCCAGCCTCCACGACATTCACCCAGTGTGCCGTCAGGGAAATGTAGCGTCCCTGGCCACAAGCACTTGTCCATGTGTCAGTCGTTAAGTGGACCTTCCCAGTAACTGCGTTGGTCAGGGCACGGGTGATGTTACGGGACACATGGTGGTGTAATGCGGGGATGGCACACCGGGAAAAGTAGTGGCGGCTGGGGACCGCGTACCGAGGGACAGCTGCTGCCATCAGGCTGCGGAAGGACTCAGTGTCCACAAGCCTAAATGGCAGCATTTCGATGGCCAGTAATTTTGAAAGGTGTGAGGTTAGTGCTATGGCCTGTGGGTGGGTGGCTGGGTACTTTCTCTTGCGCTCAAATGCCTGGGGTAACGACATTTGGACGCTGTGCTGGGACAGGGAAGTGGATGTGGTCGCTGATGGTGCTTCAGATGGTACAGGTGCAGGGCGGGAGGTATGCGGGCCTGCGCCTTCGACAGGCGATTGGCCGGCACCGAAAACAGGGGAAGAGGAGGCAGTGGTGTGGCCTGCAGACACAGATGGGCGATCCAGGCGTTCCTCCCACTTACTACGGTGCTTGGATGCCATGTGTCGGATCATGCTGGTGGTGGTGAGGTTTCTAGTGTTCATGCCTCGGCTCATTCTGGTGTGGCACAGGTTGCAAACTACAATTCTTTTGTCGTCCGCACTTTCCTTAAAAAAACGCCATACCGCGGAACACCTACCCTTTGGCAAGGTAGATTAACGCAAGGGGGTGCTCCGTGGAACATTTGCGGGCCGGTTTGGTGCGGTCCGCCTTCTTTCTGTAGCCACACCACTGCCTCTTCCAGCCTGTTGCGGTGCTGCAGATGGCTCACCCTCAGGACTGCTGTCATCGCTCGGCTCTACACCTTCCCAGGTGGGGTCAGTCACCTCATCGTCCACCAAGTCCTCCTCCACTTCCTCACTCTGATCATCCTCCTCAAGTCTTGATCCCACCACATACTCAGTCATTGACAACTGTATAACATTCTCCTCAACAAGGTCTTGAGACGGAAATAGTGGTTGATTTAATGGCAACTGTGTCTCATCATCATCATCATCATCCACTACTTCCTTTGACCTTAAATGCCGTTCACATCTGTCATCTTCTTGTGATTGGGTAGCCTCTAGAGGTTGTGAATCAGGGCACAAGATGTCATGTTCCTCTGCAAGCGTGCTTGGAGAGAGGGTCAAATGAAGGATTGGTGATGAGACGAGCTCCTCACTATATCCCAGTGTGGGATCACTTCTTTGACCAGACCGTGTATGGTGGGAGGAAGGATGATCAGAGTGAGGATTATGTTGACCAGACTCTTGGCTACTGAGAGTGGACTTGGTGGAAGACAGGGTGGTGCTTAACCGACTGGAAGCAGTATCAGCTGTCATCCAACCGACCACCTGTTCGCAGTGGTCGGACCTCGAGAGTGATGTCCTGCGACGCCCTGTAAAATTACACATGAAGCTAGGTATGGTGGATGTCTTTCTTTCTTGTGCTCTGGCACCAGGCACAGTTTCTCCGCGTCCTGACCCGCGCCCTGAACTTTCAGGATCACGTCCACTTCCCCGTCCCTTTTTACCCGCCTTCTTCATCTTACACAGAATATGTGACTTTAATATTTGAGTTTGAAAACTTAACAGTATTTCTTACTATTCTGCAACTGTGCAGAGTACACAGAATAGGCTGCTAAACGGCGGTGATACACACTGAATGGAATATGTGACTTTAATATTTGAGTTTGAAAACTTAACAGTATTTCTTACTATTCTGCAACTGTGCAGAGTACACAGAATAGGCTGCTAAACGGCGGTGACACACACTGAATGGAAAATGTGACTTTAATATTTGAGTTTGAAAACTTAACAGTATTTCTTACTATTCTGCAACTGTGCAGAGTACACAGAATAGGCTGCTAAACGGCGGTGAAACACACTGAATGGAATATGTGACTTTAATATTTGAGTTTGAAAACTTAACAGTATTTCTTACTATTCTGCAACTGTGCAGAGTACACAGAATAGGCTGCTAAACGGCGGTGAAACACACTGAATGGAATATGTGACTTTAATATTTGAGTTTGAAAACTTAACAGTATTTCTTACTATTCTGCAACTCTGCAGAGTACACAGAATAGGCTGCTAAACGGCGGTGACACACACTGAATGGAAAATGTGACTTTAATATTTGAGTTTGAAAACTTAACACTATTTCTTACTATTCTGCAACTGTGCAGAGTACACAGAATAGGCTGCTAAACGGCGGTGATACACACTGAATGGAATATGTGACTTTAATATTTGAGTTTGAAAACTTAACACTATTTCTTACTATTCTGCAACTGTGCAGAGTACACAGAATAGGCTGCTAAACGGCGGTGAAACACACTGAATGGAATATGTGACTTTAATATTTGAGTTTGAAAACTTAACAGTATTTCTTACTATTCTGCAACTGTGCAGAGTACACAGAATAGGCTGCTAAACGGCGGTGAAACACACTGAATGGAATATGTGACTTTAATATTTGAGTTTGAAAACTTAACAGTATTTCTTACTATTCTGCAACTGTGCAGAGTACACAGAATAGGCTGCTAAACGGCGGTGAAACACACTGAATGGAATATGTGACTTTAATATTTGAGTTTGAAAACTTAACAGTATTTCTTACTATTCTGCAACTGTGCAGAGTACACAGAATAGGCTGCTAAACGGCGGTGAAACACACTGAATGGAATATGTGACTTTAATATTTGAGTTTGAAAACTTAACAGTATTTCTTACTATTCTGCAACTCTGCAGAGTACACAGAATAGGCTGCTAAACGGCGGTGACACACACTGAATGGAATATGTGACTTTAATATTTGAGTTTGAAAACTTAACAGTATTTCTTCCTATTCTGCAACTCTGCACAGTACACAGAATGTGCTGCTAAACTGCGGCGAAGCACACTGAATGGAATATGTGACTTTGATATTTTAGTTTGAAGACTTAACAGTATTTCTTCCTATTCTGCAACTCTGCACAGTACACAGAATGTGCTGCTAAACTGCGGCGAAGCACACTGAATGGAATATGTGACTTTGATATTTTAGTTTGAAGACTTAACAGTATTTCTTCCTATTCTGCAACTCTGCACAGTACACAGAATGTGCTGCTAAACTGCGGCGAAGCACACTGAATGGAATATGTGACTTTGATATTTTAGTTTGAAGACTTAACAGTATTTCTTCCTATTCTGCAACTCTGCACAGTACACAGAATGTGCTGCTAAACTGCGGCGAAGCACACTGAATGGAATATGTGACTTTGATATTTTAGTTTGAAGACTTAACAGTATTTCTTCCTATTCTGCAACTCTGCACAGTACACAGAATGTGCTGCTAAACTGCGGCGACGCACACTGAATGGAATATGTGACTTTGATATTTTAGTTTGAAGACTTAACAGAATGTGCTCTAATCTGCAACTTTGCACACTAAACAGAATGTGCTCTAATCTGCAACTTTGCACACTAAACAGAATGTGCTCTAATCTGCAACTTTGCACACTAAACAGAATGTGCTCTAATTTGCAACTGTGCACACTAAACAGAATGTGCTCTAATCTGCAACTTTTCACACTAAACAGAATATTTTTTTTTTTTTTGTTTTTTTCCCCCCACACAAAATAACCTGCTGCCCCCACACACAGTAGTCCTAAAAAGGACTTTTGGTTCTTTTTTTTCACAATTTTTGTTTTTTTCCTCCCTACACTGCCTTTCCCTTCCTATCCTCAGCTCTCCCTGGCTCAGACTGAGCCGAACTCGATGGTCAGGTGCTATACAGCACCCGACCACGGGTTCTGGCCAGCCAATCAGTGTAATGCCAGCAGCCAACATGGCTGCTGGCATTACACCGATGTCAGAGCCTCCCTGCACGTTTATTGGCTGCGCAGCAGCCGCAAAACGTGCGGGGAGGAGACCCGAACATGGCGGGCGAGCACATGCGGTACTCGTACGAGTACCGCCATGTGCCGAGCAGAGCGATGCTCGAGCCGATCCGAGCATCGGCCGAGCATGCTCGCTCAACACTAAATATGACAAATTCCCATTTTAGTATTTCTTTATACTTTCTACTTTCAACTAAAGATAGGAATTATAGACCAATTACACTGAGAATATTTGGAATGGAATACAAACAATTTGGGGCTTTTTTCCCCTCAATGATTTTAATTGAATGACTTGCCTTTTAGTCTACCCAAAGTGGGCAGGCAGATAACAGCTAAAAGAGCCACCCAGGGGAGGATTGTCTCATCTCCAAATAGGACTATACTTTGTAACCTTTTACCAACCATAACCATCAAGTACATTCAAACAAATCAACTGTAGCTCTACACATGGAGTTAGGAATATTGTAAAAACAATGCAATTTATTTTTCCAATATTAAAAAAAGCGATTATTCATTAATAACATGTAATTCCACCACATAAAGTATTTTTGCCCATGTATTCACACTTGGAGTTGCTTGACTGGTAGTCAGTCGTTTACTGGGCAGGTGGTTTGCAGGAAGTGTGGGTGTGAAGGGAGAAAGGAGTTAAAAAAGTGGAAGTGAAGACACGGCAGTTCATTTTTTTTTTTTACTGATAGTTACAGAGACAGGCAGGAGAGCAGATCCTTTGCTTGATCTCAGGAGGCCCTAAACCCCATATCGATACATCCAAAGTACCTAAAAATGTCTTCAACACCCTGGCCATCTACTGTCCCTCTTCTTTCTTCCTTCTTCTTTCTTAATCTGTTCCTTCCGTCTTCTATCTTCAAGTGTTGTACCTCTAAAAAATTTGAGATATTAATATATGTTGAATAAAAAAAACCTGCACATGTATGTATAGTTTAACCCCTTGAGTGCCAGAGGGGTACACAACATACCTCTCTGGGACTCAAAGGGTTAACATGTGTATAGATGTGCTGGTCAGTAAAGTAAAACATGCTACAAATCTTCTACATATATGCCCATTAAACATTTCCCAATAACACTATAACAGTAGCAAAATATATATGAAATGATCATACATCCTATTTTTCTCTTTCTCTGCCCCTGTGTGTGGCTGCTGTGTTGTTGGCTTCAGAGTAAAGCAGAATAAGTACAAACTCCCAGTACCTTATGGGCCGATGTCTGTTCCATAATGAGGAAATTTGAACAAAAACCACCTTTAAATATGGGGAGTCTCTGTTCAAATTCCCTCACAACCATTGGGGGATTAGAGGAACCTGCTAAAAGTTGATTGGCTGGGATGTGCCTAAGCACACATCACAGCCAATGGCTGTGAGGGAATTTGAACAGAGACTGTCCATATATAAAGGCAGTCTGTTCACATTCCCTCATTGTCCCATCCTAGCGAAGACCCTGTGAAACCAACCCAACTGTGACAAGTCAACACAGACCAAGAAGAATCCAAACCTGCGACTTAAAACCCAACCCGAGAAGATGGAGTAGTGAGGCACAAGCCTCGGTATCCAAAAATCACTGCTGATGGATAAAATCTATCAGCAAGAAGAAGACAACGACATTCTCTCATTGTGGAATGGGCATCAGCCTTTAAGGTACTGAGGGTCTGTGCTTATTCTGCCTTTATCCGCCAACACCATGGCCGCACACAGAGGCGGAGAAAGAGAAAAATAGGATGTATTATAATTTCAAATATATTTTACTAATGTTAGAGTGCTATTGGGAAATGTTTCATGGGCATATATGTAGAAGACTTGAGACATGTTTTACTTTACTGACCCGCATATCTATACATATGTTTACCCTTTGAGCCAGAGAGGCACTCATGGGGTTAAACTATGCATACATGTGCAGGTTTTTTATTATACAACATATATTAATATATCAGTTTTTTCACAGGTACAACACGTGAAGATAGAAGACAGAAAGAACAGAGGAAATAAGGAGGAAAGTAGAGAGAATGAGAAGAAAGAAGATAAGAGAAAGAATGAAGATAGGAGAAGGACAGTGGAAGACAGGTAAGTGTAACACAGATAAGTTAACAAATGGTGCCTGACATATCTCTAACTTTTTTCCTATTATTGACGCTATTTAGCAGTGTTTTGGGAACTTAACCCCTTCGCGTCTGATGACATACCCCGACCGGCACACTGGTCCAGCACGTAAGGACCAGTGACGGTCCTGGCACGTCATGTACTTTTACTCACTGCGCTCTAATCCCGGGGACTAAAGCTGATCACTCCAAGACCGGAGCAATCTCTTTCAGTTCCTCTTTCGGTGTGCTGGCACACATGAGCAGTCCCGTGGGGCGGCACGTCGAACTTCCCTATCAGTTCCTTAAAGGACCACACACCCTGGGACCGCTGGTCCTTAAAGGGATAGTAATACTTCTTTTTAACTTTATGTTTTTTAAATGCCTACAAAATAAAATAAAGAATGATATAAGTCTTATCTCTCAAACCTTTATGGTTTAAGAGATATTCACAAGCAAAGTTTCCCCCTCCTGCCCCTTTTTCCTAGTGTAAGCCATTTCTTCTCAGATGTGAATCTGGTTGTAAGACCAGACAGATAACAGAAGGGGACACTCTTCTTTGTATGAAAACAGTGAAAGCCCTTCCCCCCTTGACAAGCTTTTCAGCTTTTTCCCTTATCTTAATTGAAGATTGTCCCTCTCTACAGTCTACCTGGGCACCTCCCTTCTGATCTGGTTGAACGGGGGGGGGATACTTTGCTTGTGAATATCTCTTAAACCATAAAGGTTTGAGAGATAATACTTATATCGTTCTTCATGTTTTTTTAATGCCTACAAAATAAAATAAAGATAAAACAAAGTATTACTATCCCTTTAAGAGATTAAAGCACAAAATGGACATTTGGCCACAAGACCATTTCTGTGGCCTAAAGTCCGTTGTGCATTTAGCTGGTAGGGCAATTGAATACTTACTTATATATTTTCTTGCTCAAAAATCTGTGGTTAACTGGAATACCTCCGGTTTTCTCTTCTACAGTGAATATGGATTTCTTTTGCTAAACATTACAGGTCTTGTAACATATTTTTATCACCCAGAGCTGTTTAGAAAGTCATTTGTTTTCTGGGCAGCACTTTGTTATTGGAAGGTGTAGGAAGGAATGAAGAGTTAGTAAGAACAGCTAGAGAAATGGTTTAATATGTTCAATTACAAATTCATATATTTTTAATATATGTTTTAGAGTAGCCCAGTACATGTTTCATTGATTAAAAGTAGCTCCAGTTAAAGAAAAGGTTGGCAATCTCTGGCGTAGGCATTCATCCAGGGAAATCTTTGGTGTAAAGAACCCAAACAAAAGAAAAAGAAGAAAAAGGAATACCATAATAGCACCAGAACCTTCAATTACTGGCAAAATGGGGTAACATAGTAACAGAGTAACACAGTAAATTAGGTTGAAAAAAGAAACAAGTACATCACGTTCAACCCATGCCTCATAACCCAGTGACATGAGAATTATATAGCTTTCCTGCTACCAAATAAGTTAGTCCGTATCAGACCTTCCTGATCTGCCTACTAATACACAGTATAACCCTGTATGTTCCTGTTTTGGCAGAAATGTATCTAATCTTCTCTTAAATGTATCCATTCCATAATTTAACAGACCTTACTGTAAAAAAAACCCTTCCTCTGCTAAAGTCTAAACCTCCTTTCTTCTAATCTCTCCCTGATCATGCCTTGGAATAAATAGCTCACCACAGAGATCCTTGTATTGACCTCTCATATACTTGTACAATGTGATAAGATCTCCTCTTAATCATCTTTTCTCTAGAGTAAATAAACCAAGTTTGTCTACATCAAGTCCTCCATTCCCTTAATTAATTTTGTTGCTCATCGCTGTACCCTCTCCATTTCTAGAATATCCTTTTTCAGAACTGGTGCCCAAAACTGCACTGCGTATTCAAAGTGAGGTCTTACCAATTAATTGTATAATGGCAAAATGATGTTATCCACTGTTCAATACCACTTTTTATGCAAGACAGTACTTTGTTTGCTTTTGCTACTGTTATTTGACACTTGTCACTATTTCCAAGTTTGTAGTTTACAAGGATTCCCAGGTCTTCCTCTAGCAAGTCCCCTAAAATGATTCCATTAAGTTCATAAGTAGCATTGGGATTTTTTCTTCTCAAATGCATGACTTTACACTTTCCCACATTAAACTCATATTCCATTTGGTTGTCCAATCTGCCATTTTATGTAAATCCCTTTGTAGAGAGCAAAAATCCTGTTCTGAATTAATTACCCTGCATAATGTAGTGTCATCTGCAAATATTGATACTTTGCTTTCTATATCGATTTCCAGGTCATTTATAAACATGTTAAAAAGCAGTGGAACTAGTAATGAACCCTGAGGTACTCCACTCTCAACTTTAACTATATTGAAGAATCTTAATTTACAGCCACACACTGTTCCCTATCCTTCAACCAGTTTTCTATCCAATTGCAAAGGTTATCCCCTAGTCCCAATTTCCTTATTTTATACCCGAGCCTTCTTTGTGTCACTGTATCAAATGCCTTTGCAAATTCTAGATATACTATATCAACTGCCTTACCATTATCTAGGTTGCTATTACTTCTTCATAGAAGTTGAAAAGGTTAGTTTGGTGTGATCTATTCCTCATAAAACCATGTTGATTCTTGCTAATAATCTTATTTTTGTTGGTGTAATCTTGAATATAATCCCTTATTATCCCTTCTAACAGTTTTCCCACTACAGAGGTCAAACTCACAGGTCTATAAATCCCAGGTTCTGTTTTAGTTCCCATCTTAAATAGAGGCACTACATTGGCTCTACACCAGTCTTGTGGCACTGAGCCTGTGGTGAGAGAATCTTTAAAGAGTGCTAACACTGTCCAAAGAATCCTAGAGCTATTAAAACTAGCACTTGCTGGCCACCTTCTGATTGTATATCAGCTCTCCTCTGATGCCTTAGATAAAAGATAATGTTTTTGAACTGCCAAATCAGCAGTTATCACAATATCCTCATAATGCAGCGGTTCTCAACCTTTCTAGTGCCGCGACCCTTTGATAAAATTTACCAAGTTGTGGCGACCCCTAACAGTAAAATTATTTTAGTTGCTCCTTCATCGCCTCAATAACACAGACTATAAAATGTCCCAGTCTCCCGGAAGGGACTGACGGCTCAGGCGCGCAGACTGCACTAACCTGGCTTTCAGTCTCGGAACAGTAAGGATTTCTTTATAACGGGAAAAATTTGTAGAATTACAAGTTTTACAGATTAGACAAAAAAACTATTTTCTGATGGTTTAAGTCGACCCCTGGCAAATCATCATTCCACCCCCAACGTGGTCGCAACCCAAAGGTTGAGAACCTCTGTCATAATGGAATTTGCAAATCCATCAAAGTGTATATAAAGAGTAGATTAGCAGAGTCAAAAACTATAGACCCAATCAAAAATGAAAGAGTACAGTGCTTTGTTATTTGTTAATAATACAATTTCATTTAACAATTGAAAGCACCTTGAAAAAATACACATTGACCCATTATAAACTGAAAAGTCATACCCCTTAGAAAGGTGAAGGGATATTGATGAAAGAAGCCATGCAAGAAAAAATAAGTTGTAAAGATGAACAACAGAAAGAAAATCAAATAATAAATGTGAGCAGCAGACTGGAATATACAGGACTGGGAAGAGGTGAGTCTAGATTACCAAGGGAGGATACATAGAGAATAGCAAGATACTAAGAACTGGGGCCTACAGCATTCCAACAGAAAAACTAGGGGATAGATGCCATTGAAGAAAATACTGAAAGAGTGGCCTGAAAGGTAGAATAAGAACGAGAACAGTGCTATGGCATGGAGGCCAAAAGAGTAGAGCGTTTAAAGGAGAAACGTAAGGACAGCAGCATGAAATGCAGCCTAGAGTTCTTCCGTTGCCTCTGTATATACTGAACTTTGTTCAAGTCTGCTGTAACCTCACAACTCCTCACCTCACTGAAAACAGTAGGCTGCAATAGTTCTGATTGGTTCCTACGTGCTGATTGTCTTTGTTAGAAATCCAAAGTAAAACTACCTAGCAGTACATGATAATAGGGATCAAATGCAAAAAAAGTATATAGATACAAATTCATTCTGTTTGAAGGACACATGCCTGTGGAAGTCATTCAATTAAAAAATGATATTTTCTATTTAAAGGGATAGTAATACTTCGTTTTAACTTTATTTTATTTTGTAGTCATTAAAAAAACATGAAGAGCGATATAAGGCTTATCTCTCAAACCTTTATGGTTTAAGAAATATTCACAAGCAAAGTTTCCCCCTCCTGCCCCTTTTACCTAGTGTAAGCCATCTCTTCTCAGATGTGGACTGCAGTCCATAGACCAGACAGATAACAGAAGGGGACAAGCTTCTTTGTATGAAAACAATGGAATCCCTGCCCCCCTTGACAAGCTTTTCAGGTTTTTTCCTTATCTTAATTGAAGATTGTCCCTCTCTGCAGTCTACCTGGGCACCTCCCGTCTGCTTTGGCTGAGCAGTGTTACATCAGTAAAAGGGGCGGGAGGGGGATACTTTATCATTGAATTACTCCTGAACTACAACTCTGACAACTGAAATAACACTCTCCAAAGTCCAAATACTATGATGATTAAATAGAGCTGATTTTATTATGAAACATTACTATCCCTTTAAAAAAATCTCCTTTAAGCCTTTCCTGGAGCTCAGTGACTTAATATAACAGCAAGTTCCCTATCTGCCAAGCTGCTGAGAATCCCTGGGTTACTTTGGTCCATACAGTAGCTAAAGATCATGTGTTTGCCACAATGTGAGAGAAGCATGATTACATACTGAAAAGTCAGCAAATCCCAGAAACATCACAGAATAAATGAAAAGGAGGCACTTATTTTAGGTCCAGATTTGATTCCAGGCATATTTGTTGAATGTATTTGGCAGATCCACATTCCTGCCAACTTTGGTCATCCCCTTCTTTACTATATCACAGTGATTCCCCTGCCAACCCATACCATCTCCAACCACCTGATTCACAAAAGTGGTTAACCCCTCCATTACCAGATTGCAGCAATCTCGCTGCTTTACCAATAACACCTGCTGATGACATGGGTTCCTAAGAGCCATGTCTTTCTGTAATGCGTCTTAATAGGTAGCTCATGTGACACGGAAATCCTAGGAAAATGCAACAGCTCTATTCTTAGTTCCTCCATCACCTCTTGAACAGTTATCACTTGTTTTAGCACAATATTTTGTCATTGTGACTTAGTTTAGCTACAGTCTAGTGATGCAGTATGCACAGGTGATGGCATACAGCCCCGGCTGCTATTCTTTACATGTAAGATGTCCTATTCAGACAGCATTGATTCATTGTGTTTGTACTGTTTGTATTGTGCATTCATAGCTAACCGGCAATTAACTATGTGAAGACAATATTATTAATAGGAGCCAGTATGGTTTTATGAAGAATAGACCATGTCAAACTTATTTACCTGTATTTTACGAAAAGGGTAAGTAGTAATTTGGACAAGGGAATTGCTGTTGATGTAGTATACTTGGATTTTTTTCATTTTTAATTTATTTATTAATGATAAGAGGGAATTGAAAGTAGTGTCTCAGTCTTTGCTGATGACACTAAGCTGTGTAAGGAAGTACATACAGGGCTGGATGTCTTTTCTCTGCGGAAAGATTTAGATAACCTGAGTGAATGGGAAGAAAATTGGCAGATGACATTTAAAAGTGTAAGGTTATGCATTTGGACTGTAGAAATAATCATTATACATATACACTACATGGAAAATAACTTGGACAATCCTCATTAGAGAAATATTTATGAGTACTGATACGACAGACTTCATAGCAGTGTGCAGAGTCACTCAGCTGCTGCAAGAGAAAATAGGATAATAGCCTGCATAAAAAGAGGTATAGATGCATGGGATGTTAATATCATTTTACCTCTATATAAATCCTTGGTAAAGCCTCATTTAGAATATGGAGTATGGTTTTGGGTACCGGTTTTAAAAAAATACATTATTGAACTGGAAAAAGTGCAGATACATGCAACAAAACTGATAAAGAGATTAGTCTGAGTTATAAAGAGAAACTAGTTTGTTTACTCTAGAGAAGATACATCTAAGGGGTGATATTACCAATTACAAAAATATTCGAGGTTAATACAAAGAACTCTCCGATTAATTATTTAATCAAAGAGCTTAGAACGAGAGGTCATCCATTAAGACTAGAGGAAAGGTGCTTTCGTGTAAAACAAAGAAAGTTTTTTTTTTTTTTTTACAGTAAGGGTGCTAAAACTATGGAATTCTTTACCTTGGGATACTGTGCTTGCATTTGTGGAATGTATGGGCATTTCAGTGCATTCAATTCCTCTGCATCTTGACTGAGAAAAAATCCCATTGATCGAAACAGGACTTTTAACCTCTTGAGTCTGGTCTGCAGGACACTTAAAAAATAGCTCTCGCTATGGAGGGCCTCACACTGATAGTCCACATGCTGTGCACCGAATGTGGACCATGGTTCGGCAGTGTGAAAGAAAGAGAAGAAAGAAAGAAAGCAGACAATGTTTGGGTGCTTCTGTGAATGCCTGTGGACCAAGGATGGGCGTCAGACAGTATATGATTGTTCCCAACGTTCACAGAATATCTATTATTATATTATATGTATATGTGCGTATAAGACTGTGTTAGTTTTTGGAACTTCATCCATGTCCTGTCAGTTTGTCACTGGGTAGTATCAAGGGTGTCCTTTTGGCCCCCATCCTAGGAAGGAGCTCTGGAGACTGACCGGCAAGGCTACCTGCTAATAGCCCACCTCAGGAGAGAGATACCTGGCATGACGGCCTGAGTCCATCCACGGACATAGGTACCTGATAAAAAGCTGCTCCAACTTGAATATTGTTGGATTCATCAAATGGACACTATGGGCTTGATTCTATTACTAGGGCTAAAAAAAAACAGGCCCATCTTGTAGCCCTTAAAAAACTTAATTAAACGAGTCAGCGGAATCTCTCAAACCTTTATGGTTTGAGAGATATCCATTTTCAAAGTTTTGCTTTTTTCCCTTACCCCTGATGTCAGCGTTCTAGCTGACAGCAGGGGAATCCGGTCCCGGGACCGGCGGAGACTTTTCAGCAGAGCCGAGATCGCATTATGGAAGACGAAATCCTTCACTGAAATGGTCTTCTACATGTGCAAACCAAGCACACGTAGAAGACCATTTCAGTGAAGGATTTCTTCTTCCATAATGCGATCTCGGCTCTGCTGAAGAGCCTCTGCTTGCTCAGGGACCGGATTCCCCTGCTGTCAGCTAGAACGCTGACATCAGGGGTAAGGGAAAAAAGCAAAAATTTGAAAATGGATATCTCTCAAACCATAAAGGTTTGAGAGATGCAGCTGGGCTCATTTAATTAAGTTTTTAAGTGCTACAAGATGGGGGATAGTAAAATTCAAGTATTACTATCCCTTTAAGTCAGGTTTTAGTATCCTGTTACCTGACTTGTGAAAACAAAATCAGCGATAATTATACACACCGCCACTCAAAAAGCAGCCCATAGGAAACAACTAAAAACAATTTGCAAGTAGCATTCTATTACCCACGCTCAGTATTACTGCTGGTTTTGTGGTTATATTTTAAGTTCTGAATCCTGTGCCTCAGCGGTTGAGGCTTAGAAACCATAACGAAGGTTTCAAAACCATCGTTGTTCGAACAAAAACAGTGCAGAATACAGTATACATCATAGAAATCCAACATAAAGTGCCCCCCCCCTCGACATATTAAATCCTCCCTTGAAATTCATCTTACAATGCTTTCTTTCACCATTTTAATTCAACAAATATTGTTCATAGTCTACATTTTAAGCCCCCCTTTAAAATTCAACTAATAGTGCTCCCATGACTTTCATTCTCCATTTAAATTCAACATTGTTCTTCTCCCGTTTTTTTCGATATGCCCTTGTTTTTTTTGTATTGCATGATTAACACTATGAGTACCAGAAAGGTAGTAACGCATTGCAATTTGTTTGCTACCACTCTGGTACTCAGAGGGTTAATAGGCAAGGTATGAATATTAAACTGACTTAGAGAATAAACCTAATTCATAGCTACGTAACATCAACTGAGCCTGTGTTTTAAGAAATGTATTGCAGTAGAAAAATAAAAGGGGACTCCCTCGCATTGCAAAGCATGTATGTTAAGTCCTGTTCATCCGTGTGTTTGAACATGAGTGTGATAAAATATTGTATGTAAGATATGTAGACATTGGAGATAATACTTGTATGAGTTTGTGATTGCATAAGCTATTTTTGCAGACATTGCATCGGACTATGTTCAGATGTTGATGATATATGTAAAAACCGGCAAAACATCAGTATATGTCAAAATAGTATGCACTAAAGATGTGTATTGGTGTATTTCAGTAGATCCTTGTGTGGTCTACAAATATAACTATGTTGAAAACTTGTGTGCAACATACATTGATTGAACAATATTAAATGTATCCAGAGTGTGGCGCTGTTCATTCATAAAATCGGATGTGGTGTGAATGTGAGGAGAAGATGAAATAGGATAGAGTGTATAAAAGAGAGAGGGAATGAAAGCATTTGAGTAAAATTATTAATACAGTAATAAAAAAGTGGGTATATAGATAGCACTATATAAAATAAAACAAAATAAAATTGTTCTGATCAGTGGCTGAGTATTGTACTGTGACAGGCTTGTTCATTTCTGTTTGTATAGTGGACAGCCCAGTTACATTTGGAGGAAAGTTGTCTGGAGAAGGAAAGACTGACGTCTTAAATGTTTGACAGAGGTTCTTTACACAGTTAAGTTTAACCATCAGCGATTAAAAACTGAAAGAGTGGTAATGTCTGTCACCATAACCGTGCATATAAATGGTAGCGCACAGCAACCACGCAGACACAAACTGTATATCCGCGGAAGACTGGCTCACATCAAAAGCAAACAAACTGAGAACATAAACATTGAAGGGGAAAAAATTGTAACTGAACAGCCCCTACACGATCATCATGTTCCAATGGTATAAAAAGATAAAAGCGTGGGGCACACGCAGTGGGTATGTACATATTAGCCAGCAAGCTCTCTCAGTATAACCGTGGAACACCCGCACATCGCAACGCATGCTGTGTTACTAGTGGGGTACTAAGGGGGGCGGTCCACCTCGGGTTCCACTCATAAGAGGGATGCAGCCTTGCAGGATTTTATTTTTTGCCGTTTAAGTAAATTAACTTCCAAATCAGCAGCAGTACCGGCTGCTGCCTGCCTGGAAGGAATGAGCTGGTCACTGCGCGTGTAGCAGCCCATGGATGGTGATTGGAGGAGCTGCAGCCTCATGCATCATTGCCATGCACCTGCCCTCTCTGAGGGCAGCCACAGCCCTCATAAGACATCTGCCACAGGGGGGAGGGAGCATGAGTGAGCAGTGACAGCGGGTTGTGTTACACATGCTGTGGAGATGCTGTGGCGTGTTGGTGGATGCCAGGCACTGGGCAGGCAAGACATGTGACGCATTGTATTGCAGGAGGAAGATGCAGAGCGAGAGAGGCCTACCTGGCCTAGACTGAGACTAGAGAGAGTCGACTCGAGAGACACACAGAGACTGTCTGTCACCAGTCCGCAGCAGCAGCACGGCCACCACAGCACCACATCAACTTGATGCCAGGCAGGCATCAAGACACAGACAGACACAACACTGTCTGTCTCAGAGCCTCCTCATTCCTGTGACCTGTGGAGCTGCAAAAAGTAATGCAGATATATAAACTAACTACTATTGATCATGATAATAATCAAGTCTGATTAAGCAAGATAGCTAACTAAATCATCATGTACTGACTGTACCTGTACTAAAACTATACTGACTGTACCTGTACTAAAACTGAGGATCAATTCCGGCCTGGTGGGGATCTGGGGGATGATCAATCCTGGGGAGTCTTAGGTACGATTAAAAAAAAGTCTCTGAATTAAATGGGACAGGACCCCTACCCTTAAAATGTAAAGCTTAAATGCTAGGAGAGGTTGTAATAATTATTAAAGCTAAAAGCCGCATTTAAATCAATGGGAATGTGGGGTGGGAGTCATATTGCTAGCTCTAGGGCCTAGAGATATCAATATGACTCTCACCACATTCCCATTTTGGTTGGGAGTCATATTGCCTAAAGACTAGGCAATATGACTCCCCACCTCATGCCCACTGATTTAAATGGGGCTTTGACTAAATGCATTTCTTGAATCATGCTAGACAGGGGGGGAATTGTTGCAAAGGCCTCTCCAAATCATTACTTTGCAACACACTGGATAACTTTCTAGCATTCAATGGGTATGGCTGGGTTAAAAAGGGTAGACAGGGGGCTTATATATTATATATACACCTAATAATCATATCACAACCCTTTCTAGCCTGTAAGGTAGTCAGAGGCTAGAAAAGGCTGTGATATGGGTGTGTTTATGTATATATGTATATATGCCCCCTGTCTGTCCTTTTTAACCCAGTCATACCCATTTGAATGCTAGAAAGTTATATCCAGTGTATTGCAAAGCAATTAATTGGAGAGACATTTGAAACATACACAGAATTCCCCTGTCTAGGATTCAAGAAGTTAATTAAGTTAAAGTCCCATTTAAATAAATGGGAATGGTGGGAGTTATAAGTTATATTAACTAGAAGCTAGAAAGGGTAATTTGGCCAAATAGACTGGTGTGTTTGGGTTATAAAAATCAGTATATTTGTCCAGTAAATGATATTTACTTACTAGAGATCACTATGGATCTGTTTTTTTTTTCTTTATAGAAAGAATATCTGTTCAGTAAATGTTATTTATTAACCCTTTGAGTGCCAGATTGGTACGGAACGCATTGCAAAGCAATGCATTCCGTACCACTCTGTCACTCAAAGAGTTAAAGGAAGAGTAATACATACTTGATTTTATGAAAGTTTAAATTGTACATATTAAAAAAATAAATGCACTGATATAAACCCGATCTCTCAGACATGTATAATACATGTGTGAGAGATGGGACATACATCATTGCATTTATTTTTTTAATATGTACAATTTAAAATTCCATAAAAAGAAGTGTTACTATCCCTTTAAACGTATTTTTCACGTTAATATACTTATACAAATATACAGATCTGTGCATTAAATATTCTTGAAAACATTAACATTTTTCTAGGTGTTTTTTAAATTGTAAACTAGGGGGTAGGCTGCCAAGTATGGCCCCCAGGTGCAAATGCTCTAGGTACTCCCCTGTGTGTTACATTGTACTAGTGAGACCATATCAGGGAACAACTTATAAAAGTATATAGAAGAAGGCAAAGTCCACACAGGGGTAGAAAAATATATGGGCAGCCAAAAAGTGAATACTGAAGATGTAAATTGTCCGGCAGGAGAATATATTCTAAATGTGTGGTCATTACAAGAAAGGGAGACATAAAACCACAGTGGATTGGCCCAGACAGTACAGTGAGACAAAAATTGGTCCCAGAGGCCATCCTGGTACCGGTAGTCAACACTAATCACCATGAGGCGTCTCTAACAGTGACCCAGAGGCTATCTCAGTCAACTGTAGAGGCACACATTTGACACCTTGTGCGCAAAAACCTCCATCAGGAACCCCAACAGGAGGGTAGTGTACCAAGTAGTTGGGTTACATGAGGTCCCACAACCACAGTCAAAAGCAAACATAGTTGCAACAAAGGAGAGACATAGATTGTAGTGGTCAATTACTTATGATACATGCTTTGCAATGCGAGGGAGTCCCCATTCATTATTCTTCTTCTACAGTACATTTCTTAAAACACGGGCTCAGTTGATGTTACTTAACTATGAATTCATACCTTGCCTACTAACCCTTTGAGTACCAGATGGGTAGCAAACGCATTGCAATGCGTTGCTACCTCTCTGGTACTCATTGTGTTAATCATGCAATACAAAAACAATGAGGGCATGTCGAGAAAAATAGGAGAAGAACAATGTTGAATTTAACTGGAGAAAGTAAGTCATGGGAGCACTATCAGTCGAATTTTAAAGGTGGGGTTAAAATATAGAATGTGAACAGTATTTGTCGAATTAAGATGGTGAAAGAAAGCACTACAATTCAAATTTCAAAGGGGGGTTAATATGTGGAAGGGGGGCACTCTATGTCGGAGTCTGATAATTTGAGGAACACATCTAACACTGAACTTGATCTTTCTGTCATCAAACGTACGCCTATTTCCTTGGTTTTTGACATTTTATGAATTTTTTTAGGTGGTAGTTGACTAAAAGCAGACAGCGCCAATTTTGTTATTTCATAGAAATGTGCTGTCTACACCAGTTTTGTTTTACTGTGGTTCTACAATAGAATACTGACGTAACACATCTTTGCAAAATACACGTTGCTTGTTTTTAATGTAACACCAGTTTTAGCGTCGGTAATAGAATCGAGCCCTATTTCTCTTAGTTAACTTAACAAGTAATTAGTCTTTAATTACTTTCTATGAAGGTTAATTCACTCCTCCAGACAAGCATTCATCCATTATGTATGAACTAGTTGAACAGCCTGTGTACACGGGCCACAGTGCCAGGCAGCAACAGCTGCACGCTGTAGTCATGCACAGTACAGACTGCCCACGCCACGGCTTATAATGGAGCGGGGCACTCCGAATTCAGACCATAAGGTGCGCAGAGAGGACTGCAGTCTGATTTTGGAGCACCCCGCTCCGTTATCAGCCACATTGCGGGCAGTCTGTACCGTGCATGACTTCAGCACGTAGCCGTCTGTACTGCGCATGATAGCTTCTGACAAACATACATTAGCAAATGATTATATAGGATATAATGACTGTTGATTGCCAAGGAGCATATAGCATCTATATGACATGGTATATTATTCTTGGGGTGCTTGGCCTCCTGATGGATCCATGTCCACATCTCATATTGATACTCGATTTTCGGATTACAAGTTGAAGATATATAATTTGTCTTTAAAGGGATAGTAACACTTCGTTTTAACTTTATTTTATTTTGTAGGCATTAAAAAAACATGAAGAATGATATAAGTCTTATCTCTCAAACCTTTATGGTTTATGAGATATTCACAAGCAAAGTTCCCCTCCCCGCCCCTTTTTCCTAGTGTAAGCCATCTCTTCTCAGATGTGAGTCTGGTTGTATGACAGTACAGATAACAGAAGGGGACAATTTTCTTTGTATGAAAACAATGAAAGCCCTTCCCCCCTTGAAAAGTTTTTCAGCTTTTTCCATTATCTTAATTGAAGATTGTCCCTCTCTGCAGTCTACCTGGGCATCTCCCTTCTTATCTGGTTGAACAGGGGGGGGGATACTTTGTTTGTGAATATCTCTTAAACCATAAAGGTTTCAGAGATAAGACTTATATCATTCTTCATGTTTTTTTAATGCCTACAAAATAAAATAAAGTTAAAATGAAGTATTACTATCCCTTTAAGTTTAAAGGGATAGTAATACTTAAATATTACTAATCCCCATATTGTAGTAATGTTAAAAAGAATGTAACTGTCCCCAGTGTCAGATAACCGCTGGCAAAGTTCCCCCTTCCCTCCCCTTCCCTGAAGTCAGCATTGTAGCTGACTGCAGGGGAAGCCTGTCGTACGATAGTCAGGTGGCTCTGCAGTAGAGCTGAGAATGTGTTAGTAAAAAAATAATTATTTTACTGAAAAGGTCTTCTAGGTGTGCTTGGTTAGCAAGCACACGTAGAAGACTGTTTAAGTGAAATAATTCTGTTTTATAATGCGATCTTGGTGCTGCTGCAGAGCCGCCTGAGGAACGTAAGAACGGATATCCCTGTAGTCAGCTACAACGCTGACTTCAGGGAAAGGGGGGGTAATTTTGCAGGTGTTTATGTCTCAAACCGTAAAGGTTTGTGAGATGACACTGGGGACAATTAAATTCTTTTTAACATTACTACAATATGGGGATTAGTAATTGTGACGGGGGGTACAGGGGATACTTATTGGTAGGCCGAGGGTTAAGAGATTTATCCAGCCAGGCAAAAAGATAATAAATTGCATTTATTAGGGTGGGCACGGCACAAAACATAGGACAACAATTACAGGCAAACAAACAGGGGTAAAACATAAAAACTAAGCACTTCTGCTGTTCTCTTCTTAGTTGCATAACTTGCCAGGAGTTACAAATAATACTCACAGTCCATTTTAGCTTAATGCTGGAGCTTATTCATAGTCCCACTAGAGGCAAGAGTAGGCATCCTGCCCACTCCACATGCTGCTGGATCACATGAAGGTTCCTTGTATCTTTTAGTCCTGGCAGAGGAGTTGGGGAAGACATCCTAAGATCCTTGTGGTAGGAACATCAGGGTACTCTCTCTGTGTCTGAAGCCGCCTTGACTTACAGCCTACAACTGAAAAGGGGACCTGGCCCTACAGTGCCCGCTCACTCTAACTCTTCCGGTGAGGGCACTCACCAGTCCCAGTTTCTCCAGTACGCCTGTAGAAAGCACCTGGACCAGTCCAACTCCAGACTGGCCCAGGCTACCCCCCTCCATGCTGGGGAGAGGCTCTCTCCTGCTCCTACATTCTGCAACTCTCTCCTCACTCCCTTCTCTCTCCAAGTTTTCTCTACCCACCCCCTACAGGATGTGTTGTCACAGGTACCATCTACCAGGTCTGTTCTGCTTGGCCTGATGTGAGTGGGGGAAATGCACACATTCCTCTACCCCCCCTCTCTATCTGACAAACACTGGCTATCTCATAACACAATATCTGGGTTTAGCTAGACTGAATGGCACCATTCCTCTGTCCATCCTACACACTAACTAACCCATTCACTGCTGGTAACTGGACAACCCTCTCTAATGCATGCACACACAGGGGACATTAAGGTTTCAAGAATGGGAACATGTTAAGACAATGGCAATCACTGAAAACAGACAAATTTCTTTCTCTGGGTGACAACCATTCCGTCACAGTCTGTCCCCCCTTTCAGATGGGGACCCCAGAGTTCAGTCCACACGGACAGATCACTGGGTCCCCACATATTAACTAATTTCCTATACTTCTATCAATACAGACATCAAGCCTACAAAGCATTTGTATATACAATACATCATTTGTATCTTTAGTGGCGATAGTTCCAAAACAAAGTCCAGAGATTCAGGATACTTCCCAGGGCAAGACATATCCAATTAGGGTGCAGGAAAAAGCAGGCCCAAAACATTTCAAATAGGCAGATCTTCTGGTGTGGCAATGCATTTTCCTCACACACACACACAATAGCGTACTGCCATCAAAATTAAGAGACCGTCCCAGAACACCATTCCACCTGAATCAGTCCAACATAAAGAATCAGAACCAGTCCCATCACAATCAGTCCCCACAGGAATGTCACTTACCCCTGCAAAGACTTCCAACATTGCTTTTGGGGTGGATTAACTTTTCCATTAAAATTCCCACTGTAACTGGTTTCTGAATAGAGCATCCTCCACTGGATTTTCCTTTAGGCTGAGAAGGTAGTGCAATGGTCTCTCTGGATTATCCTTCTGGTCTCTGTGTCACATTACTCCCATGCTTCGATTCTGTGGCACCCAACACTGGTTTAGCACATTCTGAATTTCCACTCTGGATCTGGTTGCTTGGAGCTCTGTCTTTTGATGTTTGACCACTTTGCTTTGAAGTACTGGATCAACCAGGCAAGTCTGTAAAGCTGTAAATCACTGCATTGCTAGGGCATAGTGGGGGCTGGATGCAGACTACACCCCTAGTCCCATTTTGTCTGGCAGTGCTGATAGGGTACTTGCTCACATGCCCCTTAGGCTAACTCTAAGGCAAAACAAAAATAACAGGAGGGGTTCCTATACTGTTGTCCTTGGCCGTGTCTTTTTGTCTGGGTGCTAAAGTGACCATGCTACTGAGCTGGCACAACTAGCACACATAGTGGTCAGGGTTGCCCTCAGACACCCTGAACACCTAAGCTGGATATCCCACAAGCTGCCACCAGTGTGACGGGGGGTACAGGGGATACTTATTGGTAGGCCGAGGGTTAAGAGATTTATCCAGCCAGACAAAAAGATAATAAATTGCATTTATTAGGGTGGGCACGGCACAAAACATAGGACAACAATTACAGGCAAACAAACAGGGGTAAAACATAAAAACTAAGCACTTCTGCTGTTCTCTTCTTAGTTGCATAACTTGCCAGGAGTTACAAATAATACTCACAGTCCATTTTAGCTTAATGCTGGAGCTTATTCATAGTCCCACTAGAGGCAAGAGTAGGCATCCTGCCCACTCCACATGCTGCTGGATCACATGAAGGTTCCTTGTATCTTTTAGTTCTGGCAGAGAAGTTGGGGAAGACATCCTAAGATCCTTGTGGTAGGAACATCAGGGTACTCTCTCTGTGTCTGAAGCCGCCTTGACTTACAGCCCACAACTGAAAAGGGGACCTGGCCCTACAGTGCCCGCTCACTCTAACTCTTCCGGTGAGGGCACTCACCAGTCCCAGTTTCTCCAGTAGGCCTGTAGAAAGCACCTGGACCAGTCCAACTCCAGACTGGCCCAGGCTACCCCCCTCCATGCTGGGGAGAGGCTCTCTCCTGCTCCTACATTCTGCAACTCTCTCCTCACTCCCTTCTCTCTCCAGGTTTTCTCTACCCACCCCCTACAGGATGTGTTGTCACAGGTACCATCTACCAGGTCTGTTCTGCTTGGCCTGATGTGAGTGGGGGAAATGCACACATTCCTCTACCCCCCTCTCTATCTGACAAACACTGGCTATCTCATAACACAATATCTGGGTTTAGCTAGACTGAATGGCACCATTCCTCTGTCCATCCTACACACTAACTAACCCATTCACTGCTGGTAACTGGACAACCCTCTCTAATGCATGCACACACAGGGGACATTAAGGTTTCAAGAATGGGAACATGTTAAGACAATGGCAATCACTGAAAACAGACACATTTCTTTCTCTGGGTGACAACCATTCCTTCACAGTAATATTTAAGCATTACTATCCCTTTAAAATGTAGGGTTCTTGTACTGTTGATGGAGCACTTACATTATTGCTGTGAATAATCACCACCTCTTTGGAATTACCTCTTGGAGTTTCCATTGGAATAACTAACATGTGGCAGGTCTATATTTGTAATTGCAATTAGAATTATATATTAGAGATCTAATTAGAATAGTTTTTATTTTTTAAGCATAAAGTTAATTGCAGTGGTTCTTGGCGAGGGCTCCTTGAACTTTGGGGTGCCATAGACATCCACGTAGGGTGTGACTTACTGGTGGGCACTTTGGCTCTGTGTGTTTGGTTTATAGAATGCAGTATATTTGTCTAGTAAAGGTTTACTTACTGGTGGGCACTTTGGAACTGTGGCAGTTTTTTCTTTATAGAAAGCAGTATATTATCTGTGCAGTAAATGTTATTTACTTAATAATCTACTGATTTCTATAAACCAAAAACACAGTTCCAAAGTGCCTACCAGTCTATTCAGCAAAGGTAATTTGTCCAAACAGATTGGTGGGCACTTTGGCTCTGTGTGTTTATAAAAATCAGTATATTTGTCCAGTAAATTATATTTACTTACTAGTGATCACTTTGGATCTTTTTTTTTCTTTATAGAAAGCATATCTGTTCAGTAAATGTTATTTATTTAAAGGAAGAGTAATACATACTTGATTTTATGAAAGTTTAAATTGTACATATTAAAAAAATAAATGCAATGATGTAAGCCCCATCTCTCAAATATGTATAATACATTTGTGAGAGATGGGACGTACATCATTGCATTTATTTTTTTAATATATACAATTTAAAATTCCATAAAAAGAAGTGTTACTATCCCTTTAAACGTATTTTTCACGTTAATATACTTATACAAATAAACAGATCTGTGCAATCAATATTCTTGAAAACATTAACATTTTTGTAGGTGTTTTTTAAATTGTAAACTGGGGGTGGTGTGCCGAGTATGGGCCAATGCTTTAGGTACTCCCCTGTGTGTTACATTGTACTAGTGAGACCAGATCAGGGGACAACTTTCTTTGAAAGTTTTGAGAAAAATGTGACTGTTGAGTTTTAATTGTATATTTATGGAAATTGTTATACAGAATATGTTTATTTTGTTCTTATGATTGTGAGACCTAAGAACATTATTTATATTTATGCGTTGTACCCTTCATTATTCCCTTTATAAAGGACACAAATTATATTAGGGGGTCTCCCAAAAATTCCAGCTTGCATGTTAGGGGCTGCATTGAGCAATAAAAGATTGAAATGTTTGTAAAAATTCACACAGATAATACAGGAAACAAATGGGTATGATAGAAGATTCACAATATGATGATATAGAACACACATTTATCAAGATTTGAAGATCAGTATATTATATTACATTAAATGAAAGCCAAATGCAAGTGGAGTAAAACAAAAATAAAAATGGGGAAGGAGGGGTGTAGGGTGTAACAGATGTCTGACAGATTCCAAAGGATATATTGCAGATCTGATCTGGCTATTTGCATTATTTTCTATGTTTACCCAGCAAACTGACCTCGGGGACCAATACCAGTTAGCAAAATATTTTTGAAATCCAGTGGTATTGGAAGGTATCATAACAAATAGATAATCTTGGGGAAAAAAGTAATTTTAAAAGATTACCTATCAATGAAATAGCATATGTCCACTTTCTCCACAAGATGTAACAAGTGTGTAATGAAGGAGAAGTAATTATCCTTATATAGGTCATGGACAGATAAGATTGTATTAATACCTAAGTAATTAAAGGATTAGTAATGTCTAACATTTACTAACCCTAATATTGAAGATATTAAAAAGATAATATTACTGTGCCAAGTCGTATCTCTCAAACCTTTATAGTCTGAGAGACATAAGAGCTGAAAGTCTCCCCTCCCTCCCCTTTTCCAGACGTCAGCATGTAGCTGACGTCAGGAGATCCTGGTCCCGCACCAGCCGTGGCTCTTCAGCGGAGCTGAACGAGCGCTATCGAAGATCAAATACTTCAGTGGAATGGTCTGCAGTGTTCTTGCTAACCAAGCACACTTTGTAGACCGTTCCAGTAAAGTACCTGTTTTTCTATAGCGCTCATTCAGCTCTGCTGAAGAGCCACCGAGTCAGCCGACACAGATCCACTGCTGACAGCTTTACAGCTCGTCAGCAGGAGGGGGAGACTTTCAGTGCTTATATCTCTCAAACCGTAAAGGTTTGAGAGATACGACTTGGCACATTAATATTATCTTTTTAATACCTTCAGTATTAGGGTTAGTTAATGTTAGACATTACTAAGCTATTGTGTCCTCCATTTATAGTAAGGTACATTGCAGAAGATGTTTGGATGTTGTTTAACCCTTCAAGTGTCAGGGGATATACTTTGCATTGCTTACCCCTCGGTCACTCAAAGGGTAAAGGGAGCACACCAGGCTCTTTACAGTGAGAGCAAACAATAAAAGTGAAGGGAGGTACACCTGGTGTGTTCAAGTAGAGATAGGGACTTCAGCAGATAAACAGCCAAAAGTTTGGCCCAGTGGCGTAACTACAGGGGTCGCAGGGGTTGCACCTGCGACCAGGCCCGTGCACTCCAGGGCCCCAGCCTCCCCCTGCGACCCCTCTGCCTGGCGCCCGCAATCTCCCGCTGGCGCTCTAATAGTGCAGAGCGCTGGGAGATGACATCATCTCCCAGGGCTTTGCATTACTATGAGGACCGCACGGGAGCTCCAGGTAGGAGATGGGGGCATTGTGGAGGGGGCCAATGTGGTGGTGGTGGTGGGGGCCCATGGCACTTCTTGTACCAGGGCCCGGAGGCTTCTAGTTACTCCTGTGGTTTGGCCATTGGTTTAGAGTAAAGGGTAGAAGTAAATTAAGGAATTTCACAACAATGAAGTTGAAGTTGATTGTATCAAAGGCCTTTTCTATGTCTATAAGTTGAGCTATTTAGCAGTATTGGAAAGTGATTCATGGATCAGAATAAGGATCTGACTGTTGATAGGTGCTTTGTGGCTTGGTATAAAATCAATGTGATCTGGTTGGACTGAGTGGCCTAAAAGGGAGATTATGTGGAGAAGACAGAGCTAAGTAATGGAAATCTGTAGTTAGTGCAGGTCTGTTTGTTTTTCTTGAATAGTTCATTCTTGCACAGTTTAACTGTAAGTAAGTACCTTATATTTAAATTTACATGGACCTATTTCATTTTCTGGTGTCGTGTCGGCCCTTGGATGGCAGGGAGATCTCAAACACAAAATAATTGATAAGAATGAGTCAACTCTACGATTTGGTTTCAAAGTTAATCAATCTGGATCTCAATGAGAGTGATGTACTATGGAGAACTGGGAAAATTCTGGAGTAAACCAATTACAAAATAGCGAACAACATTAAATTTCCCCACCTTGATTTAAATGGGACAGTCAACCCTCTGAGTGCCAGAGAGGTACGGTTGCATACCCCTCTGGCAGTCAAAAGGTTAACCCCCCATGAATGCTAGATGGCATATAATACATTGCTTTCCAGTTTGTCCCCAGTAGTGCATGTGGAATGCTCCAAATTATGTTGGCAAAATGTTTCATGTGTTGGTGTTTTCAGAGTACATGCTTTTTTAGTGAATGGATGATTTGTAAAGTACTTGGAATCTTTTCCCTCCATCCATCCGGAAGGCTATAGGCAATTAGGTCAATTACTAGTTGTAAGCTAAACAATGTGCTTTCAGGAAGCAAGCTGCAGGTGACTATAGAGCAAACATATGTCATTAATGTTAGCATTTTGTCCAGTACTGTATGTTCATTGTCCCTAAATGAACCACATAATCATGTATATAGTTTCTAAACAGGAACACAGCTGTGTAATAAAGTACTTATTCTATATAACACGAATGTTAGTCACCTGTTTGTTCACCTGTATTTTATACATACACTGCAGAATTTTTTTGCCAGCTTTTAAATAAAACTATAGTTAATTATATTAATCCATCAGCTTGATTTAGTAGGCTTTCCGCAATTTCCAATGCCCATTGAATTTTTATGTGTTAATAAGCAGTTTTCCTTTTAGTACTCTGGAAAAAAGATTCTTGTTCTCAAAGCAAATTAAAAGTACTTTTGTGTCTAGGCTGGAAAAAGGACATATTTTCTATTCAATTCCAGTGTTAAAGGGAGTGTTTGCGCCCTTTTAAGGCCTTGATTCAGTTACCTCAGATGCCAAAAAAACAGCCAAAGGCAATTTTTAAGCACAGCAAGCCATTCAAATAGTCGTCTTATAAGCGGCTAATGGAAGTTTTAAAATCACAATGAATGTTAATATTTTGCCCATTGAAAACAGTGGAATGGCTATACCCAGGAGCCATTCAATCCTGTGCTATAGTGCCAATGGATAATAAACTGATACATATAATGGGTGAAAATCTGTAGCCAGTTTTTCTGGCTGTACAGCACACTACAAACAAAACACCCACCATCGGACAAAACAAAGCAGGGAAACATCAGCTCACACAACACCCAGCACATAGCACAAGCACACCAATGGCAACATTAACCCCTGCAATGCTAAGCAAAAACATGATGAATGGACATGCCCTACAAACAAGTCATGGACAAACAACAAAAGCCTATTAGCCCCCCAGGGACAAGTGCTTGACAAATCAACACAACACAATTTCTCATACCATACCCTGGAACAACAGGGGTTGACACACAACAAAACGTATGTACACACAATCCCAAAGCAACCCAAGCTCACCTGTGCAACATCATCAGCCAATGGAGACCCAACGTGCACCTCACAATGTCACACACTCACCTGACAGGTACACAGTAATCACAAAAATAAGACAAACAAACACAGCAAAACACTTACCTGAACAACATACACATTCCCATTGGTCACTCCCTACCTCATGACCACTCATGGACAACACCCCATAACTGTTCTAAAGGGACATTTCACCCTCCTCAGACTTGGCATCTTGACAGTGAGACCACTCAGAGACAGACAGACAGACAGACCCAGAGAGAGAGAGAGAGAGAGATTACGACCAGTATGTTTGCATATCTATTCCTGTAAAGACATTGGAGATGATGGTATGTGAGGGCTAGGGATTATCATCAATCTCCAAGCTGGCCTGCTGAAAAGCCTCCATTTGATGCAAGCGATGCTGCTGCAGCTGGATAACCAGATGGGATCCCATCTCCACCTGGAGGACCACACCAGGCAGCAGCACCTCAGCTGTTGCAACCAGATCACCCACAGGTGCCACAGGGACCTGTGGAGCAGCACAGGGATGGCAGACGACACAGACTCAGGATATTCCGCATAAGGGTCACCCTACTCAGAATGATGGACACTGAAGTCAGGTTGATGTCGCACAGCATCATTAGCCTATATGAGGTGATCAAAGATGACGTTGACCTCATATACACCACCAACCATGCCTTATCTGGCTTGCAGAAGCTGATATGTGCCATACATTTTATGGCAAGTGGATCCTTCCAGTCCACATGCATCTGGCATGTCCCAGTCCACATGTTCAAGGGCACTGGCCCAGGTGTTGACAGCCCTCAAGAGGAAGGCCAGGAGTTACATATACTTCCCCTCCATCCAAATGGAGTGGACATGTGTATAACAGGATTTATACAAAAGGGGAGGCATGCCCAGGGTCATGGGTGCCATAGACAGCACATATGTGCACATAAGAGCTCCATCAATGTACAGATGGTGTGTAATGCTAACATGAGGATAACTCATGTGTATGCCTCCTATCTCGGCACCTGTCAGAACTCATACATCCTCAAGCACTCCTCCATCCTCAGAGACTTTGAGAATGGAACCTTACACAACATCATCTACAATGTCGCTCTCTTTCCACAAGTGATGCTGGCTATGGTTATAAAACGTGGCTTCTCACACCACTACCAAATCCACAAACACCTGCACAGGAGCGCTACAATGAGGAGGTTGCAAGGGGATGCCCAAAGGAACACATCCACCCTTCGTGCCCTTGAATCCCAGCAGGCAATCCTGACAACTGCAATTCCACAATTGCACACAGGAATAATGGACATGATGGACAGATGCTCATAGAAATACGGGAACACAATCGCAGGGAGAACCTGCGGATGGAGAGGGAGCATCAGTCCATAGAATGGAAATAGCTCCTTGCCCTCCCCACTCTTCAGGATACATATGATAACCAAAGCTTAACCATCACAGTTCTACTGAGACTAACTGATTACATGCACAACAAATAGGCCTTGAACGCAAAAACTGTAGGGCCTCGAAACACACAAATTCCCCTTCTTTCCATCCCCACTCCTCAGAATACATATGATAACCAAGAAAGTGTTTCTACTTAGTTGTCATTGTTTTTCAAGAGTGTTTTACTTTTCTTTGAGACCCTATTGCTTTTGAGTTTGAGGCCTATGTGTTGTACATGTAATTAATTTTACTCAGTAGAACTGTGATGTGTGAACTGACCCCTGTGGACCAGTGCAATGTAACCCTGCTGTATTGTGTTTGTCCTCTGTTAACCCTTGCAGTGCCAGAGGGGTACCCAACGCATATTGGAACAATGCGTTGCTTATCCTTCTAGCACCCAAGGGGTTAGATGCTGACCTCCCTATGGGTACATGTTTAACATTGTGGAGAAACATGACATAGCTTCATGTGATAAAGTGATGGCAGGCATTATTTGGGTGGATTGGGTATCATGCTCAACACAGCAACAAGGGGGTTAAACCTGTACTTGTACATGATTTGTCCTGCTGAACCCTTCCCATATATGTTGTGATTGTCCATTATTCTGTCTTTGTTTTAACGCTTTCAGTGCTGTGTTGGTGATGTTGTGGGAATTAATGCTGGTCATGTGTTCAGGTGTCACTGTGTTGGGCTGTAGTAGGTATGGGGGCTTGTGTGGTGTCTAGTTAGGGAATGATTCATTTACCGTTACTGTGGAGGATGCTGTCCTCTCCAGTGTCAGATCCTCCAGGGACCCCCTGAACAGCCGTTGAAGTCAGGTTCTGTATCAGCATGTCCTCACAGGGGTTTAAGTTAATATGGACAGGGGGACCACCTCCAGTAAAAATAATGCTTTGTACGAGTACTCTGTTCTTCTTTTAGGAGTACTTAGGGTCCCACAACCTCTCATCATCACCACTAGTCTGTGATATATTGGAGCTGTGTCTTTCAGGCCCTGCCTGCACTGATCCTGACTGTGAGGGGTGCTCCCCAGGATCTACCTGTCATTTCACTGTCACAACTGTCCTTGGCCTCTGTGTGTCTCTCCTTGCACAGGTTCCCTTTCCACCCAACTGATCTTCCACTCCTTCCCTGACTGGGGATGCCCTCCTGACATTCCTCCTCCCCTGCTCCTATCCCCATCCCTCTATCCTCCTCTCCTCTCCTCTCCCTGACATCACGCACTGATTCACACTCAGGCACTAAAACAGGCCCTCACAGACACATTCTATCAGACTCACTCTCTGTCACTTGCTTATACTCACTGAATCACACTGTGAAAATAAAAGATAAAGTTGTATAATGTGTTGTAAAAAAAAAAGATGTGTGTGTGTTAGTGTTTGCATTTGTATGCATGTATGGTAAAAGTGCCAAGGTGTGTTATATGTCGATTCAGGTGTACCAACTCTTTTCGCTCCCAACTCCTCCTACCTCACTCAAATGTATGCTTCTCTCTCTGTGGGTATCCTCTGCTTCTGGGTCCTATGCTCTAGCTCGCCAAAACCCGAGAAACACAGACAATGTATGCCAGTTATTTTGGGCTATATATAGGTGTATTTGAATGTTTTTGATGCTTTAGGTGTGTTGTAATTGGCTGTGAGCTTGAAATCGTGTTGACAACATTTAGCATTGCTAGATGTCAACCGTTATCTTTTTCCTTTGCATTAGATATATTGTACTTTCATTATCAACTGACTGAGATGCACAGTGAGGTGAAAAAAGGTGCGACAGGTTTTGGAGCTACGTGAATGTTTTGGGCCTAAGTTCATTTGCCATTCTAATCAGTTTTGTATTGAATGGTATGTAAGTCAGACATGGCTAACGATTGTTGGCCTTTTTTGAGTTAATGGCAGTTTTATCATTAAATCAAGGCTTACATTTCATGTACTCCTTTCCAGCATTTGTAATAATTATTTCTTAGGTGCATAACCTCCAACATATATTATAAACAAGCTTCTTCCTATTTATCTGGAGGCTGCTGTGCTTGATTATTTGACTTGTCTTTATTTATACAGTAATATGGACAATGTATGGCATGCGTTAGGTAAACAAATATTTAAGTGCTTCAGTGAACTGAAATGAGTAGGTTCTAATCTTAAAACAGTTCTCGCTGTTTAAGGTTTTATACGTTTTTTAATAGGATAATAAAAAGTTGCGAAAAGTAGCCAAGTTTGCTTCTTAATTTTGAAACATTCTAGAACGTTCTCACCAAACAAATACAAAAAATGCTGTCTTGCAATGTATTTGATGTATTTAATGTATTTGAACATTTTTCATTTTTTGGAATAATTTCCCTTTAGTTGTTCTTTCTCTTTAGAATATCTGCCAGATTGAGATCTGTGATTTAGCAACATAGCTGGGTAATATACTAATAGATACTGTTATATTACTTAAACATGGAGAGGGTAAATAATATAAAAACAAGCAGCTATTTTGCCTAAAAAAGCATAGTAACACTTAATATGTACAAAACATATATATACTATAGAGCTTATCCGCTTGGTTAAACAAGTGCACACCCACTGCTGGTGTTTTTTTCTTTTTTTGATTGATAAAAGTTATTGCAGCTCAAACTTGATTTTTTTTAGGTGCAGTATCTCAATGGCCTGAAATTTTACAGTGGCGCTATTGCTAAAACATCCTATGGAGATTTATGGTCAACCGACCAGAACACTCAACAGTTTGGTGTAGCAACAGCATAACTGTACAACTTCAGGCCAATGAGATATTGTACCTAAAATAATTCAAGTTTGAGCTGGAATAACTTTTGAATAAAACACCTCTAAGTAGTGGGAGTAGCTTTATTTTACTCAAGATAATAAACCCTACAGTTTACATATTAAGTGTTACACTCCCTTTAAGAAAATTACAGCTCACCTCTCCAACGTAAAAGTCTCCATAGAATAACACAGGAAGTGAAGAGTTTACTACACTGGAGAAATTATCTCTTCTTTGGGTGAATGTGCAAATTCCTCTGTGCAGCCTCACTGGTATTAGACTCTGACACCAGAGGCTGCTCATCAGGGTATGTGCTACAGGGTGTGACACGGTAGTGCATACCAGTGGAAAGTCATCAATGTCATTTGAACTGGATTGCCAGCAATCCTTGCATGCCAGCTCCACAGCATGTGCAGGAAATGGCATAAAAGTGCAACCTTTTTTCTATGCCTTATATAGTACATTGACTAAAACAAGGTGTAGAATAAAGGAAGACCCCAAAATATCCACAGACTACCCCATTGTCCTCCACTTGGTGTAAACAGCTTTAAGGGGAGAAATTCTAGTGTTCTTAGCTTAATATATTGGCATTGGTCTCACAAGGGGACAGAACACTTATTCAGCAGCAGTTCCTGTGTGGAATCACCATTCTACAGTCTGCCCCTTATCACACCTCAGTACGTAACCCTCAAGGAGGAAGAACTTGCTTTACCTGAGGTGGAGTGTTTCACTCAGTGCCATTTTACTGGATACATCGCCATATGCGATGGCTCAATTATTTGTTCCCTGGGCTGATGTATAATTGCTCCCATTCTGCCTTTTTTGTATTATTGTTACTATTATTATTATCCTTGTAAATAAAGGTTAATAATAATAGTAATGTAGGCTGAGTTCTGCGACAAACCAGCTGCAATATATTGAACAACTAAGTATGCCCTTTGGTTTTAACCCTTTGAATTGTAGTAATGTCTCCAATGCCTTACAAAGGCTCCCAGGTATGCTCCCCTGTTGTAAGTTTGTTAGCCCTAGAGGTGGCTTTATACATATGGATCTCTATGTGGATAATCAGTTGTCCATTGCTTTCTCCTCTGCACAAAATGCTCCAAGGTAAGGGCACAGAATACAATGAGTGTTTGATTAGATGTTATAATGTGATTCATTTCTTTCATGGTCCCTTTAATTTTCTTTGGTCACAATTGCAAAAATTGATTGGCTGCATGTGATCTCATTATTTTACATTACACCTTCCACATAACTAGTGAATGGATGCTTTGCTTTTGCCATGGGTTGGATTTCCCAAAAGGGGTATCCAAAATATAAATGTACCTCTGTATGTTAAAAAGAAAACTGGAGCAAACCAACAGTGGAATAGGAGACAAATAAAAATTCCTATTGATTTAAATGGGTCTTTTAACTCACTGAATGCTAGAGAGATCTCCAAGCAATGGGAATTGTGGAAAATTTGACTTGCTCTAGATCTGTTCCAGTTTCATTCTGAAAATACTAAGCAGATAATAGCAATATCTAGTGTTTGCATAATTCTGCACATAAAAGCCGTTGGTTAAGGAGTGTTACTACACATTTATTTATAGCAGCACCATGCTTAAGGTTTTAACACCTTTCCAGATATATTCATTTAGTTATGTTGTGTTTCCTGCTCATATGTGTCAAAGAAACGTACATTTTGCCAGGTAGCTGTGCCACGATTTAAGAACAGACTGTGTCAAAACTTAAAAAAGACTGGGAACCACTGGCCTAGGGTTACCAAATGTCAAGAATTTCCAGGATATATCCTTCTTCTGTCCCCCTCATTTTAGAATATGCTGAAAGTGTCCTTATTTCTTTGTAGAAGTGAGTAGGGGAACATTATTTTCTCTCTCTCACATTCTCTACTATAGGGTGACCAGACGTCCCCGGTTTCCGGGGACAGTCCCCAGATTGAGGGCACTGTTCCCGGCTACAATGTGTCCCCGGATCTGTCACCGGGTCTATTACTATATATGAAACTGCAGAAGGCACAGGCAGCACTACCTCAGCTGTATCTGCCGTCCAGTTCCTTCACACCAGGTTGAAATGGCAGCCAATAAGAGAGGAGAGTTTTGCCAGGACACTCCTCTCTCATTGGCTGCAGTGTGTAGGATGGCGGTGGGACACTATTGCGCAGGACATGAGCCAAAGGTGCAGGAACACAGGCAGCAGCAGGGCACCTCTCCACTCACCAGAGTCCAGCACAACTTCTCAACCTGAGGTGGGCGTGTGGAGGTGGGCAGTGTGGAGTTGGACAGCGTGAGCAATGTGGAGGTGTTTTATACTCTAAAAAATAGGAAGGCAGCAGTATATTGAATCATAAAGTAACCAAAACGACACTAAAATTAGTGCAGTGCTCTCTAAGACTCCAAAAGACAATACAATAAACTGGTGGAGGCACAGACACCCTGAAACCCAACAGATGGTCTTATAAATGAGGCACTCAAAAAGATCAATCTAAAGTTCTTAAATATTTTATTGGTGTCAAAAAGATGGGACAATTGTGTTAAAATCACTTAAAATAAAGTGGTCAGTGGGTAAAGCCACACAATAACTACACAAGAGGATCAATTTATGCTCAATAACAACAAGATATAAGCATAACATATGTAGTATTGGAAAATAGACCCTCTAGATATGTGTATAATTCCTATAAAATGCACCTATATAATGAATAAAAAAGACATCTATCAAGGAATCAGTGCAAACTTCATATCCCAAATACAATATATATAGTAGTAATAAAGTGCAAAACAGTGTGCAATAAATACAAAAAAATAAAGTGCTAAAAATATATATATATTGCTTCAAATAGTAGAATCTCCCTAATAATCAGGGGAAACGATATTATTCCACAATATAAATGGTACAAATAGGGGAAAATAAGAGAGGCTTACACACTAGACCTCTCAGAACCGTCCTCCCTATGCTTATCGCCAACTCATTGCTTTATCAGGGGAAATGTTGAGGTGGACAGTGTGTGGGAGGGGTAGTGTTGAGGTGGACAGTGTAAGGGATGGGTAGTGTTGAGTTGGACAGTGTGGAAGTGGGCAATGTTGAGGTGAGCAGTTTGTTGAGGTGGACAGGGTGGGCAGTGTGTGGAAGAGGACAGGGTGGGCAGTGTGGCGGTGACGGTGTGGGCAGTGTGTGGAGGAAGATAGGGTGGGCAGTTTGTTGAGATGGACGGGGTGGGCAGTGTGTGGAGGAGGACAGGGTGGGCAGTGTGGAGGTGACAGTGTAGGCAGTGTGTGGAGGAAGATAGCGTGGACAGTTTGTTGAGGAAGACAGGGTGGGCAGTGTGGAGGTGACAGTGTGGGCAGTGTGTGGAGGAAGATAGGGTGGACAGTTTGTGGAGGAGGACAGGGTGGGCAGTGTGTGGAGGAAGACGGGGTGGACAGTTTGTGGAGGTGGTCAGAGTGGGCAGTGTGTGGAAGTGGACAATGTGGGCAGTGTGTAGGTGGACAAGGCATGGTGAGAGTGGACAGAGTATGAGTAGTGTGTGGACAGGGTGTGAAGGTGGACAGGGTGTGTGGGAAGTGTGTGAAGGGTGGACAGAGTATGAGCAGTGTGTGTGGACAGGGTGTGAAGGTGGACAGGATGTGTGGGCAGTGTGTGGACAGGGTGTGAAGGTGGACAGTGTGGGAAGTGTGTGGACAGGGTGTGAAGGTGGACAGGGTGTGTGGGCAGTGTGTGAAGGTGAACAGGGTGTGAAGGTGGACAGGGTGTGAAGGTGGACAGTGTGCACAGTGTGTGGACAGGGTGTGAGGGTGGACAGTGTGCGCAGTGTGTGGACAGGGTGTGAGGGTGGACAGAGTATGGGCAGTGTGTGGACAGGGTGTGGGAGTGGACAGAGTTTGGGCAGTGTGTGGACAGGGTGTGGGGGTGGACCACGTGTGGAGGTGGATGGGGTGTTGGCAGTGGATAGGGTGTGGACGACGTGTGGAGAAAAAAATGTCCCCGGATTTCATTTTAAAAATCTGGTCACCTTACTCTATTATGTTTCTACTACTGCTAGAACATGTATGTGACTGTGTGAGGGTGACTTGTCAGACACACTTACACTTATACTCTTACACTCTTGAGCAATTTGGGCCAGATATCTGCCTGTGTGGAGTCAGTTGCAGTGCTGCTTCTGGCCCTGCTTTTGCTATGCAGAGTTAATTGGTGAGTTATTGTAGTAATATGTACTGCTAGTAGCCTCATATCCATGTTAAAATGTTTTGGGATCAATAGTGCAATAATATCCAGAAACATCCAGTGTCTTAACCCACTGAGTGCCAGAGGGGTACACAACGCATTGCAAAGTCAGGGACCTCATTGTCAGGAACATAATAGTGTAAAAATAAATTAAGATGAAAACAAATTTGCCTTTTACATAGAATGTACTTGCAGAATTTGTAAAGTTAAAATAAATGTTATGATTCCTTTAAATTAGCTTCCTGTTTATGTATAATTGTTTTGCAAATCGTTGCTCACTCCTCCAGCCTCCAAAGGGTTAAAAAGGTTCAAACACCAAAGTGTCCTCTATTTTGAAAGTTCAACTATGGTAACCCTAACATATGCTAGGGATGGAGAGTCTGGCTGTGCTACACTATAGTTTTCATCTTCCTCGGGAGGCCAACAGCTGTATGAACATGATGGAAGATGAACAACTGTTAGAGGATCTTAGGCCTCCCACCCATGGTATACACAAATGCACGCCGGAATTGATGTTTTTTCTCATTTTTAAACTGCTAATAATGTAGAATAATGTTCAAGCAAAAAATATGCAGTATAGGTGAGAAATACAAATTCCTAAAATTCTAATTGTTTTAATGGGGTTTTTAAAACTTAATACTAGAAAGTTCTCCTTTATTTCTCTCCATGGTACAGTTGGATGGACAAGTATTACTCTGCTTTTCTTTTTAAAGGAATAGTAATGTTTCGAAAAAACAGCAGTTTGGATTAATCTTCATAGTATTTGGGCCACGGAGAGTGTTACTTCAATACTGTTAGAGTTCTAGCTCAAGAGTAATTGATAAAGTATCCCTCCCCTTTTACCTAGTGTAAGTCACCTTCCCTCAGCATACCAGCCAACCGTCACGATTTACGTAGGAGAGTCCCGATTTTAGGGGCCAAACCTGCTATCCTGCCACAATAACCCCTTGAGTGCCAAGTGGGTACAACGTACGAGTGGACACAGCTGTACCTGCTGTGCCACACTCGTACAATGCACAGCTAAAATGCGGTCACTGCATAAGCTGGTATAACCGGCTTGCAGTGGCCGCATTTTAGCTAAAATGCTGCCTGGCACTCTTGGGGGGGCATGAGGATCACTCCTCATGCCTCCCCAGTTATTGATCTCCCAACCGATCGTGCTGGGAGATCAATATCTCCAAAGGAGAAGCAGACCGGGGGAAGCCTCCCAACGTCATCGGTGACATGATCAGCGATGACGTTAGGAAAGTTTCCCCAGTCCCATTCAAGCCTATCGTTGGTAGGAGAGAAAGGCAGGAGAGCTTTTGCTCTCCTGCGGTCGCCATATTGATCTCCCAGCCGATCGGCTGGGAGATCAATAACTTAGGGGACACCAGGAGGGCTACTGATGTCCCCCACGAGGTCTGAAGATATTAAAAAAATAAAAAAGAAACAATAAAAGTAACCCTGTGAGTGCTGCAGGGGTCCCCAGCACATTGCTTTGCAATGTGCTGGAGACCCGTGTGGCACTCACAGGGTCACTTCTTTTGGGGACATTTTTTTTTGTTGCAAGACCTCATTGGGGGGATCAAGGGGGGGGGTCCTGATGCCCCTCAATGAGGTCTATAATTAAAAAAAAAAATAAAAAAAAAATAACCCTGTGTATGCCACAGGGGTCCAATGCACTTTTATCATTACTTTGTTATCAGAGATTGTTGGGGGGCCATCAGAATTGGTCCTGATGGCTCCCCAAAAAGCTCTGATTACAAAGTAATGATAAAAAAAAAAATAACCCTCTGAGTGCCACAAGGGTCCAGTGCATTGCTTTGCAATGTGCTGGAGACCCCTGTGGCACTCACAGGGACACTTATTTTGACGACTATTTTTTTTTTTTTGCAAGACCTCATGGGGGGGGGGGGAATCAGGGAGGTCCTGATACCCCTCAATGAGGTCTATAATAAAAAAAATGTAAATAAATAAAAAAATAACCCTGTGTGTGCCCCTCAATGAGGTCTATAATTAAAAAAATAAAAACAAAAATAACCCTGTGTGTGTGCCACGGGGGGGGGGGGGGTCCAATGCAGCCCCTCCTGTGGCACACAGAGGGCTTTTATCATTACTTTATTATCAGAGATTGTTGGGGGGCCATCAGGATTGGTCCTGATGGCCCCCCAACAAGCTCTGATTACAAAGTAATGATAAAAAATTAACCCTCTGAGTGCCACAAGGATCCAATGCACTGGAGACCCCTGGGTCACAGGGTCACTTCTTTTGTGGACATATATTTTTTTTTGACTAAGACCTCATTGGGGGGATCAGGGGGGTCCTGATGCCCCTCAATGAGGTCTATAATAAAAAAAATAAATAAAAACAATTTAACCCTGTGTGTGTCACTGGGAGGGGGGTCAATGCAGACCCCCTTCCTGTGGCACACAGGATGGTGGCCATCTGAATACAAATTAACGATAAAAAAAAACCCTTTGTGTGCATTACTTTGCAATCCACTGGACAACCCTGTGGCAAACAAAGGATTTTTTTTTTCTCTTTTATTTTTTTATTCAGACTTCATTGTATGGGTTCTGATGCCCCCAATGAGTTCTACACAAAAATATTGGGGGAAAAAGCCCCAAAAAATGCACGTGCCACTGGGGGGGGGGACCAACGCAGTGCTTTGCAATGCGTTGGACCCCCTGTGACACACACACACACACACTTTTTTTTTATTATCCTGTTTTTAGACCTTGATGGGGGACACCAGGAGTGTTCCTGATACCGCCTCCCCAACGAGGTATGAATACAAAATAATAATTAAAAAAAAACTATTGGGTGGAACAGGGGGTCTAACGCATTGCTTTGCAGTGTATTGGGCACCCCTGTGGCATGCACACAAAATGCCTCCAATCCACCCCCCCCCCCACGTACCGTATCCCCCTGCCTGGTTCCACAGCCAACAGGCAGTCCCATTCCCCAGCCTGACCCCCAGCTGTTTCCACTGCCTACTGGTAGACTCAAAGTACTGTTATGCACTAGATTCAGGCTGGGAATCAAACTTTGTATGAGGGGGACACACAGTGCACACTGGTATTCACAGATCCTCCATATACAATGTCAGACACGGCCCCACCATCACCACCATCCTTGTTCCTCTGCTCATACCCACACACACTGCCTAATCCCTCACCCTCCCACACACTTTGTTACACTGGTAATCACAGGTCTGCACGTACACCGGCTGATGCCCTAGCTTCTTTTATCTGTTAGCCATAAAATCACACATACACTGTTTGCTTTCCCATCCCTATTTCACTGGTAGCTACGCTCCTGTCACCTAAATTGGTATGTCAACCCACAGCAGTGGGGTACCATTTTTCTTAGGCTGGCAAGAAGTCCTCCTAGGAAATCCCACGCCATTGAACCACTTTAGTAGTATCTTTGAAGTGACTGATATGTAAAAAAAATGTTTGTTTTTTTCCTGTAGCACCACATTCTGGAAATAGTTGTGCGCACTAACTTCGGGGTAAAAAGGCAAGTGACCCCTCATTAAGCGGCAGGTTATCTTTTTTCCAAAATTGTATTGTTTATCTACCTTTTCTTCACTTCTGATGGTGTTATAGCCATTTTCGTACAGGCAAGTCACGTTTGAGAAAATGTTAGAAACATCAGAGGTTGTAGTAGGAGTAGTTTTCTACTTCTAACGCCCCCTAAGCTAGGTCAACTCATACCACAATGGGGTGTCGTTTGACTCCTAAGAGTACTAGCTAACGAATGCAGTTGAAAATTCCATGGTTTTCACAGAGTTCCATACATTTGCAGGGGCAGAAATGTAAAAAAATGCAATTTTTTCCTATATCACCTCCTTCTGAAAACATTTGTGCACACCAGTCTTTGGGTAAGAAGGCAAGTGACCCCTCTTTAGATGCAGCAGGTTGTTTTCTTTCAAAAATGGCATTGTTTCTCTATCTTTCCTGCATATCTATTATGGTTATAACCATTTTCCTGCAATTTCAAAAACAAAAGTGTCAGGTTTACGTACGTGTTCCTAGCACCCACATATTGTATGTTAACCCACACAAATGAGCTACCATTTTTCTATTGTTGGTTGCAGGTACTGAAAACAGCAGTAAATGTTATAGTTTTCAAAGATTTTAGTATCTTTGAAGTGGTGGAAATGTAAAAAAAAACATGTATTTATTTGTGCACTTCAGCCCAGGGATAAAAAGGCAAGTGACTAGTGTTGAGCGAGCGTGCTCGGCAGATGCTCGGATCGGCTCGAGCATCGCTCTGCTCGGCACATGGCGGTACTCGTCGAGTACCGCCATGTGCTCGCCCGCCATGTTCGGGTGGCGGGGATCTGTGCCGAAGGAGGCACAGATCTGAAGACGCTCCGCTGGACCACCAGGGACTGGAGGTACGGGGGCATTGCGGAGATGAAGGGGGCATTGCGGAGATGAAGGGGGACAGTGTGGAGATGAAGGGGGACAGTGTGGAGATGAAGGGGGACATTGATGAAGGGGGCATTGCGGAGATGAAGGGGGCATTGCGGAGATGAAGGGAGACAGTGTGGAGATGAAGGGGGACAGTGTGGAGATGAAGGGGGACATTGCGGAGATGAAGGGGGCATTGACCAGGCACCCTCCCCTCATCAGAGCAGGGGGTGCCTGGTGTAATGCTCGTGTCGCCCCATTGAAGTCAATGGGGCTCGGGTGCTCGGCCGAGCACTCGAGCCTCCGGCGGTGCTCGGTCAGAGCACCCGAGCACCCGAGCATCGGGGTGCTCGCTCAACACTACAAGTGACCCTTCATTTGATGCGGGAGAATGTCTACTTTCCAAAATGGTATACGTTTTATTTCTTTCCTTAATGTCTCTAACAGTCATGAACATTTTAGTACAAGAAGCCATTTTCTAGGAAGCAAACAGGTAGGTGTAGTTATGTGCTTCTGGCACCCCTAAGGTAGGTTGAATCATTCCAGTGGGGTGTCATTTGTCTCCTAAGAGCACTAGCTAATGAATATAGTTTGAAATTCCATGGTTTTCACAGATTTCAGTACAGTTGAAGGGGCAAAAATGTAAGAAAATGCCATTTTTTTCCTATAGTGCCACCTTCTGGAAGCATTTGGGCACAACAGGCTTGGGGTAAGAAGGCAATTCACCCCTCATCAGACGAGGCACGTTGTCTTCTTTCCAATATGGTATGGTTTGTTTATCCTTTCTTCACTTCTGTAGTTGTTATAACCATTTTTGTATAGCCAAGTAATGTTTGAGAAAATGTTAGAAAAATTAGAGAATGTAGTAGGTGTAGATTTGTACTTGTAGCGCCCCCTAAAGTAGGTGAACTCATACCAATGAGTTGTCATTTGTTTCCAAAGAGCACTAGCTAATAAATATAGTTGGAAATTCCATGGTTTTCATTGATTTCAGTACAGTTGAAGGGGCAGAAATGTACGAAAATGCCATTTTTTCCTAAAGTGCCACCTTCTGGAAGCATTTAGGCACAACAGGCTTGGGTTAAGAAAGCAATTCACACCTCATTAGATGCGGCAGGTTGTTTACTTTTCAGAAATATATAGTTTTATATAGTTATTCCACTGTTTTAGGGTAGCTTTACCACAAAAACCCTAGAATGCGCATATTAGTTCATAAAGTTGAAAATGCCATTTTGCGCTCCTGGTGATTAGCACGCTGCGCTAGCCATGGACGTAGATAAAACTATACAAATTTGGTATTCTTTTACTTGGAGGACTCAGGGCTTTTTTAAATCTCAATCATAGTATGGGATTTTAGCAAAATAAGTACATTTTCACTTTTTTGTCATGTCATCAAAGATTTTTGCACTATGCAAATTTCTCTTCATGTAAGTACCACAAGAAATCTCAATTTGTTCTGAAAAAAAAACAATATATAGTATTCCATATGTAACTAAAAATCCCCAGAGGAAATCAAGCCTAAACAGATGTATAGCAAAAATGCTGAAAAAGTGTCTGGCCTGCAGGGTACAGAAAATGGCCCAAGCCTCTGGCACTGAATGGGTTAAGGGTTTGTCCTGCTTTCCTGGTCTCTTCCCAGCTTACTAAGTATGCCCGGACCTCTCCAGCATCCCATAACTTCATCATGTGATTTGCGATCAGCGTGCATGTTGCGCTTTATATATGCGCACACACACAGTGTTCTGCTCCCTACTCCACCTTTGCCAGTATGAGTGAAATCCTGAATGCTGTCTCTGATCAGCACATGACAATGATGCTGATGCACTCAGAGCTGTGTTGTCCAAGCTTGTCCTGATCATCCTTCTGTCTGACTAGGCTGCACCTGAGTTGCATGGCAGCGGGGAAGGATGGCCACGAGTCACACACATGCCTGGGTCAGTTGCAGACTGCCGGCTCACTCAGTGCCTGGCCTGGTAAGTAATGACACTGAGGCAGCACTGACGATGTTATCTGTGATGCCTAACTGACAGTCAGCCTCATGCTGTAAACTAGTAGCTTGCTACAGCAGGGCATAAATCTTTAGGCAACTTTTTATGGCATTGGCACTCAGAGATAAGCAACATATGGTTAAGTAGACTCACATCTTAATCATTGATAAATGTAGTTGCACTATAATAATGTTTCACAATAAAAGGAGCTTCAATTAATCTTCATAGTATTTGGGTCATGGAGAGTGTTATTTCAATACTGTCATAGTTTAAGAGTAATTGAATGATAAAGTATCCCCCCTCCTGCCCCTATTACTGATGTAACACTGCTCATCTCAGAGCAGCAAGACTGTCCGGGTAGATCACGGAGAGGGACAATCTTCAGTGGGCATAAGGAAAAACTTGTAAAGGGGGCAGATTTTTCATTGTTCTCACAGTAAGAAGATTTCCCTTGTTTTGAGCTCTCTGGTCTGTGGACCAGATTCCACATCTGAGGGGAGGTTGCTTAACCCCTTAAGGACCGGGAAAATCTGAGTTCGATTGGACTTAAGGACCGGAGCAATTTTGACTTTTTTGACTATGTCTTTGTTCAACCATATTTTCTCTTTAATTCATTTCATACACCCACTCAAATTATTTACGGTTTTTTTTAAGCACAAGTAGGGCTTTCTTTTGATACAACAATTATATGAATACCTCATCGTTTAATTTGATTAAAATAAAAAAAAGTGCAAAAAAATGAAAAAAACAACAACACTTTGCTTACATTTTCCTGTCATGATTTGCATACTATTAGTTCATTGCAAAAAAAACTACCCCTAAATATATTAATTTGCTTCTCCTGAATATAAGAGTACCCATTATGCTTAGTATTTAAATTCCTTTCTCACATTTACAAGGTAAATATTATGAGATATATGTTATTTCCAACCTGTAATTTTTCAACAATTGGCATGTGAGCATCATAGCTTAGTTGATGGTGCCAGAACCAAAAATGTCCCACAAAGGTCTATGTTTCTGAAAACTAGACAACATAAGGTAAATAATCAGGAAATTTTTGGAGATTTTATATGCCGCTATTTTTCTAGAAATATTTTTCAAAATTGTGGTAATATTTTGTTTTTTGCAGATTTCACAATTACATTTCAATATTACTGTTGATATCAAGCATGGGACAGTTGAAAATTTTAAAATATCTATTGTTCAGTGTTCATCTCCTTCTTCTGATTACGGCAATACCCCATATGCATAGGTTTCTCAAGGTTTTGGGGAGCTATGGGGCCCAAATTGGAACATCCGTTTTTCCAGTTTCACATTTTGAATTTTCACAGCTTGCATCATTGGTACCATGTCTCATTTGGGGCTGTGTAACAGTACTGCACTCTAATATTTCCCCCCAAAAGTGTATATTTTTGGAAAGTAGACACCCCAGGCTTTCATTTTATGTATGTTTTCAATTTTTTTTCACTGCCATTTTACCACCAATCCCTCGTAAATCTTGACATAAGTAAAAAAAATCAGCGTTTTTCACACTTTGACATCAATGTTGATGAGAATTTCAAGCACATGATAGGTGAAGATTTTTAAAAATGCATTGTTTAGTGTTCAGCTTCTTCTTCTGAGTACGGCAATGCCCCATATGCATAGGTTTCTCAAGTTTTGGAGGAGCTACAAGGTCCAAATTGGAACATGCGCGTTTCCAGTTTCACACTTTCACAGCTTGCATCACTGGTGCCATGTCTCATTTGGGGCTGTGTAACAGTGCTCCACTGTAAGATTCCCCCCAAAAGTGTATATGTTTGGAAAGTAGACAGGCTTTTATTTTATGTATGTTTTCACACTTTTTACACAGCCATTTTACCACCAATCCCTCGTAAAACTTGACATAAGTAAAAAATCAGCATTTTCACACTGTGACTTCAATGTTGATATGAATTTCAAGCACATGATAGGTGAAGATTTTTAAAAATGCATTGTTTAGTGTTCAGCTTCTTCTCCTGAGTACAGCATTACCAGATATACTTAGGTTTCTCAAGGTTTGGGGGAGCTATGAGGCCCAAATTGGAACATGCGCGTTTCCAGATTTCCCCCTAAAAGTGTATATTTTTGGAAAATAGACACCCCAGGCTTTCATTTTATGTATGATTTCAAATTTTTTACGTTGCCATTTTACCACCAATCCCTCGTAAATCTTGGCGTAAGTAAAAAAATCATTGTTTTTCACACATTGACTTCAATGTTGATGTGAATTTCAAGCACATGATAGGTGAAGATTTTTAAAAATCCATTGTTTAGTGTTCAGCTTTTTCTTCTGAATACGACAATACCCCATATGCATAGGTTTCTCAAGGACTGGGGAAGCTACGGGGCACAAACTGGAACATGCGCATTTCCAGTTTTACACTTTGAATTTTCACAGCTTGCGTCACTGGTGCCATGTCTCATTTGGGGCTGTGTAACAATGCTCCACTCTAAGATTTGCACCCAAAAGTGTATATTTTTGGAAAGTAGACACCCCAGGCTTTTATTTTATGTATGTTTCACACTTTTCATGCAGCCATTTTACCACCAATCCCTCATAAATCTTGACATAAGTAAAAAAAAAATCAGCATTTTTCACACTTTGACATCAATGTTGATGTGAATTTCAAGCACATGATAGGTGAAGAATTTTAAAAATGCATTGTTTAGTCTTCAGCTTCTTCTTCTGAGTACGGCAATACCCCATATGCATAGGTTTCTCAAGTTTTGTGGGAGCTATGAGGCCCAAATTGGAACATGCGCGTTTCCAGTTTCACACTTTGAATTTTCACAGCTTGCGTCACTGGTGCCATGTCTCATTTGGGGCTTTGTAACAATGCTCCACTCTAAGATTTTCCCCCAAAAGTGTTTATTTTTGGACAGAAGACACCCCAGGCTTTCATTTTATGTATGGTTTCAAATTTTTTACGTGGCCATTTTATCACCACTCTCTTTTAAAACTTGATGTAAGTAAAAAAATCAATGTTTTTCACACTTTCACTTCAATGTTGATGTGAATTTCAAGCACAGGATAGGTGTAGATTTTAAAAACTGCATTTATTAATGTTTAGCTCCATCTTCTGAGTATGACAATAACCCATATACATAGGTTTCTCGTGGTTTGGGGGAGCTACGGGCCCAATTTTGAACAAATATTGAATTTTCACATCTTGCTTAACTGGTGCCATTTCTCATTTGGGGCTATGTATCAGTGCTCCACGTTAAGATTTCCCCCCAAAAGTGTATATTTTGGAAAGTAGACACCCCCAGCTTTCATTTTAGGTGTGTTTTCACATTTTTTATACAGCCATTTTACCACCACTCTCTCGTAAACTTGACATAAGTAAAAAAAAAAATCAGAGTTTTTCACACTTTGGCTTCAGTGTTGATGTGAATTTCAAGCACAGTATAGGTGTAGATTTTAAAAACTGAGTAAGACAATATCCCATATGCATAGAGTTCTCATGGTCTGTGGGAGCTACGGGGCCCAAATTGGAACGTGCACGTTTCCAGTTTCACATTTGAATTTTCACAGCTTGCATCACTGGTGCCATGTCTCATTTGGAGCTGTGTAACAGTGCTCCACTTTAAGATTTCCATCCAAAAGTATATATTTTTGGAAAGTAGACACCCCCAGATTTCATTTTAGGTGTGTTTTCAAATTCTTTACACTGCCATTTTACCACCAATCCCTCGTAAAACTAGACATAAGTATAGAATTCAGCGTTTTTCACACTTAGATTTCAATGTTGATTTGAATTTCAAGCACATGATAGGTGTGGATTTTAAAAACTGCATTGATTAGTGTTTAGCTCCTTCTTCTGAGTAAGACAATACTCCATATGCATGGGTTTTTGGGAGTTATTGGGCCCAGTTGGAACATGTGCGTTTCCTTTTACAGCCATGCCATTTTTACAGCTGGTGTCTTGTCTCATTTCGGACTGTTTGGCAATGCTGCAATGAATTTTACCCCCAAATTTATATGTTGTAGAAGAATAGACAACCCTAGCTTTCATTCTATTTGCATTCTATATTCTTTTTGCTGCCACACTATCATCAATCCGTCCCAAAACCTGCAGTAAGGAAGAGAAACACCATTTTTTCACACTTATATTTAGTGATGCTTTGGATTTCAATAAGATGATATTTACAGAATTTTTTAAGTGCTTTACATTAGTGGTAAGTTACATCGTCTGAGTACGGCAATGCCCTACATGCATAGGTTTGCCAGGGTTTGGGGGAGCTACTTGGTCCAGTAGGGAACATGTGTGTTTCCATTATCAGAGAGGGGAAAAAACTTAGGGTGCTTTGCTTTCCATTATATTTTGATAGTGTTAGACCTAAGCGGGGATGGGTTTTGAAAAATAAAAAAACAGGATATTTCAGGGGGAAAAAGTGGCCAAATAATAAGAGAAGCTTTACAGAACTACTGTATTGTGCCTGAATGGTATTCCTCGAAGCAGTCACCAATGCAGAGGCCAGGTTTGGAAGGGCAATCAGGACAGTAAGTGGTGGTGTCTGTCCGTATTCCCTTGCTGTAACAAACCCGGCAGCGTTTGTGTGGTGTTATTTTGGGGAGTTGGGGGGATTTTATAAATAAAATGTACTACCCCGGGTCTTGCTGGAATGATTTCTGGGGGACCTTGAAACAAAAACAGGGAAATAAGTTGTAACTGATACTGTAAAAAAGTACACTTTGGATTGGGGTTTGCCAGTTTGAAAAGTAAAAATGAATTGTATACTGCAGTTTGCATCATATAGATAGCAACTTTTTTGTACCATGTCCTACACTTTCTCATAGCGAGGTATGGCTGCATTAGTTGATCACACAAATCAACTTACTCCATGTTTTTATTATAGTCCCTGATGCAGACTGGATTTCTCAGTACCCCTCTCCTGCTACGAACAGTGACTGCCACAGTTCTGTCCTCATGCATGGTGGTCAGCATGTAGACATCTTTTCTGTCTTTGAACTTAAAGGGATAGTAATGTTTCATAATAAAAGCAGCTCTAAATTAATCTTTATAGTATTTGGGCCTTGGAGAGAGTTATTTCAATTCTGTCAGAGTTGTATTTCAAGAGTAATTGAATGATAAAGTACCCCCTCCTGCCCCTTTTACTGATGTAACACTGCTCAGCTTAGAGCAGCAGGGAGTGTCCAGGTAGATTGCAGAGATGAACAATCTTCAATTAAGATAAGGGAAAAAGCTGAAAAACCTGTAAGGGGGGGCAGAGATTTCATTGTTCTCACAGTAAGAATTTTGACCCTTGATGTGAGCTGTCTGGTCTATGGACTGGATTCCACATCTGAGGAGTGGGGGCTTACACTAGGTAAAAGGGGTGGGGGGGGGGACTTTATCATTCAATTACTCTTGAATTACAACACTAACAGTAATGAAATAACACTCTCTATGGCTCAAATATTATGAAGATTAATTGGGGCTGCTGTTTTTGTGAAACATTACGATCACATTAACTGCCAATAGCTCTTGTTGGCACAAAGATAAGGACGTCCCAGTTTTTAGTTTTGTTTCTAAAAGTTTTTTTGGGCAACTCCCTGCAATTGTACCTAACAGTGCCACAGGCCACCATGTCAAAACAAAAAAGAGACTTGAATAAAAGGGGGCTGGTGTAATAGTTATCAACAAATAACTGATAACCTTTATTTAATAAGGGGTAAATTAGATCCCAAATGATTTTCCCATTTGTCCCCATAAATTCAGGGCAACCAGGAGGATCGAGATGGCTGTCTTTGCCCTCATAAATTGTAAAAGCCTGGGTATAGCCTGTGGCACTTTCGCACAATTTATAAAATGTAACACCAAACTTGGATTGCTTGGAGGGGATGTTTTGCTTGAACCCTAACCTGCCTTTATACTTCATCAGGGATTAATCTATACTAATTTGTTTTTGGGGCGTATATATTTGGGCACATTTTTCCTGTAAGTGATTTATTAGGGGGCAAATTTTGTCTGTCTTACTGGGGGTGCTCTTTTGGGAGGCACAGGGTATTATCACTAAAATGCATGAAGTGCAAAATCACTTCAAATCTGAACCTGGTCATTGTCTTGGGGAATATAGGGGTATCACATATGGGGTTTTTGCTCCAGTAGGATCTTTTACTTGGCATTTTTATTATTCCCATTGCCATTATTAGGGCCAAGAATTGCTTAAATTCTGCGGTCTGTGGGCTTCCATACTTCTTGCTTAACAAGGAAAGCTGATGGGCTGGTGGCAATATACTGGGCTGCATACAAATTTCCTCCAAAATGTCTTTTCCAAAAACAAATAAAAAAACTGATCATGGGTAAATCCTTCCACATCAGTTTGAATTCTTGGGCTGCCGGTGAATTCTGGGATTTGTGGGTTTAAATTAGTTGGTGATACCCATTCATTTGGATCAGGAAGAGTGGCAGGTCTTGTGGCATTTCTTTGGGAAGCACTTGGGGAATTTCTTTGGGCAGCTCTTTGGGAAAGTCTTTTGGCAGATACTGGGGCAGCTATTGGGGCAGTTGCTGGGGCAGCTCTTTGAGCAGTGTGTCTTTTTTTCACAGAAGGACCAGCGTCATCACTAGTAGAGGTGCTCTCACTCTCTGAAAATTACGTTTTATCAAAATCTGACACAGTGTCTGTGGCTTCTGAGTCAGACACCAAAAAGGCATATGCCTCTTCTAAACTATAACGCTGCTGCATTTCTACTAAATAACTACCCACCCACTACTTAACTATTACTATGTAAATACTATACCTAACTCTAACCCCAAACGGTCACTATTCCGATGATAAATTTTTGGGGGGGTTTTTTTGTATTTTTTTCCCTACACTACTCCTAAACCTAAATCTATCCCTAAGCCTTACCCTAACCCACGTATTCCCTGAACCTACCTAAACAACTACCTATCTAAACTAGCTTATAACACAAACTGTACTTTTAAATAAAATAAGCTTTTTTTTTTTCTTCCTACGCTATGCCTAAACGTAAATCTATCCCTAAGCCTTACCTAACCCACATATTCTCTGAACCGATCTAAACAACTACCTATCTAAACTAGCTTATAACACAAACTTTAATAAAATAAACTTTTTTTTTGTTTTTTTGGGGGTTTTTTTTTGTTTTTTTTTCCCTACTCTACTCCTAAACCTAATTCTAACCCTAAACCTTTCCGTAACACACGTATACACTAAACCTACCCAACTTCCTACCTAAACTACCTAAATATAAATAATAATCAGTTTTATTTAAAATAAAAATAAAAAAAATAATAAATAAATAGTGATCAGAGGGGATGGATTTTATTGATCACTGCAGTGACAGTGATCAAGTGGTTAATTTGGGGTTTTAAATCTCTTTTTTCAACTTTTAATACTGAGACAGGCTCTGGAACACTGGAACAAGATGTCTCTCTGTCTCTCTCCACCTCAGAAGTGTCTAAGATGGAGGGAGGCAGAGAGATGTGACAGGGACAGTATTTAGAACTACTATCCCTGTCATTCAGCTTTTGAAACATGATTTGCTCATCAAACGAATCACATGTTGCAACAATGTTTCTACTGGCTGTTACTAAGTGCCCCGGTACTGGGGCACATAGTAACAGCCAGCCCGCGCTCTCACATCGCTCCATGCGGCTGAGATGGGCGAGTTTAACCCATGATGTACCGGGACCGTCATGGGTCCTTGAGTCACTTCTACCCATGACGGTCCCAGTACGTCATGGGTCTTTAAGGGGTTAAACTAGGTAAGAGTTAAATAACTCTTGAACTACAACTCTGACAGTATTGAAATAACAATCTCCATGGCTCAAATACAATGAAGATTAATTGGAGCTGCTGTTTTTGTGAAACATTACTATCCCTTTAAACAAATACTAACACCAAAAACAGTATTTGCTGTTATTAAACACACAAATAGCCTGCACTCCATGCTAGCCTCTGTGAAAACTCTCTGTTTTCTGATGCCTAAAATATACTCATATGTGATCTGTGGGGGCTTCCATTCTGGCTTTTCTTTTAGGACTCCCATTACCATAGCAATCTTGATAGGTATTTAAGAAGTGATTATTCTGCATTGCCTTTAAATGGTCTAAGGTAATGTTACCACCTTCCTGAATGGAAGAACCTTAGGTGCTGCTAATTTCTGCACATAAACAGTATATCATCTATATAGGATGGTTTATACAGTTTAGGATTCATTTGAAGATATAGCACAAAATAACTATATTTTATAGATGCTAACTGGAAGTACATTGTATTTAAAACTGTGTAACCCAATTCCATTTTTAAGTGTTGCTGTCCCTTTAATGAAGGCTTTTTATTCAGAGGGAGAGATTCTGGAACTCTTTGCTTCTTACACATTTCTACTTGTTCCTAAAACAATTCATTTACCCTATTGCATGCAAAGTAAACAAGTTCCCTTATTTTTCAGGCTACAGGCTTCCATGCTTTGTTGATCATAAGATTAGTGTGCTTTAAAAAGAGAATGTCATATTTTTCTATAAAAAGCTTTAAAAGGAAAGCAACACTTTTAACTACTTCTTTTTGTGATAGAACAGAACAGGGTTATAAGGGCCCTATGTTTAAATAAAAGTGGAGTCATTCTGTGGCAAGCCAAGTGAACCATAGGGAGAAAACAAACTCTCCCAAATTTTGTTGAGTTAACCCTTTGAGTGCCAGAAAGATATCCTATCCATTGCAACACAATGTGTTGAATATCTCTCTGACACTCAAAGGGTTAAATAATGCTTCTCCATCACCTTCCACAGAGGTATCCAACATATTGCTTCACAATACTTTAGGGAACTCTCTAGTATTCCATGGGTTAAAAGTTCCATTGAAGTCAATGGCCATTTTAGTTAACCTCTATGGCACAGCTGCCTTGCCTCAGAATTACTGCACTTTCTTTTGAACATAGGCCCATATTTATAAACCAAAACTGGAGCTATTGTGGAGTCAATCGACTGCACTATAGGGGACAAATAAAAAATCCTAATTCCCATGTACTTGACTACAGCTTTATAAGCCCTTAAATGATAGAGAATGCTTTTGCAATGCATTGGCAACCACTCTAGCACTCAAGGGGTTAAAAGCCCAATTTAATTTAACAGCAATTTTTATGGGCCTTATGTATAAAAGAAAACTGGAGTATTTCTGGAACAAACCATTTGCCTCCCAGGAGATTTATAAACATTTCCATTGATCTAAATGGGGGCCTTTAACTCCTTTGATGCCAAAGAGGTCTCCAACATAATGCTCATAGCATAGCTGGGAACTCTCTGGTTTTGCCCCGGAGACCCTAGATTTGCTTCTGTATTGCCAGGTCCCCGGGGCAGAGGCTGATTCTTCGGATGTGGGGAGTTTCTTCTGAAACTCTACCCACATCTGTTCCTTCCCCATCTATTTCTCCCATTTCTTCCCCCAGGTGATTTTGCAGGCCCTGAAGCTCCGCCCCCACTCTCTATTAAGCCCCACTCCCTTTTCACACAAATCGCGTCATAGATTTCCCCCTGTGGCACCCCCTCCAGGGAGAGCAAAATGTAAAGTTCCCAGGTATGATAATGCTCTGAAAACCTCTTTAGCATTCGAAGAGTTAAAAGCCGAATTAAACCTACAAAAATGTTGGGAATGTTTATTTGTCCCCTATGTTGCCGTTGGGGTGTCCCAGAATTAGTCCAGTTTTCTTTTATACATATGGTCCACAGGGCTTTAGAAAGCATAAAGTGAAGGGGCTTGTTATGCAGTGATTATACACTACTACCTCATTACTCAGCTGTTTTCTTATTTATGTACCTAATAATTCAACTGCATTATAACATATACACAACTTCATATTCAAGGGGTTAAAATCCCCAACTTAATTCAATGGGAATTTCTATTGACACATAGAGCACATCTTGCTCAGAACTGGTCCTCTTTTTTTTTCATGCACACAACCCTTGGTCTAAATTGGTGAGTTAACCTTTTAAGAAATAAGATTGTTACATTATCATAATAGATTTTTTTTTATGGTTAATGGCAAACTCTTACAATTTAAAGTATACCTATCAACTTGAATTTTCATTAACTATTTGAAAACTTCATTCAGAACTGCCTATGTGTCATGTTAACCAAAATTCCAGTAGATGTTTACACCAAGGGTAATAGGGGAATCCAGCATTGAACCCCTTGCTCACAGTGCTTAGAGAGATCAGCTGCACCTCACAGACGAGGCCCAACAAGGCTGTAAAGTATGTCTGGGGTTGGCTGTTTCTCTTTTTCAGAGAGGAATTTCATGGCTGGACTGCTGTTATGGCAGGACCAGTATGATATGCTTTAGGATATTTCTTCTCAGTGAAAGGCACTAGTGGGCTAAAAGAGACTGCATCCTGAGTAGGACACCATTCGCAGAGGGCCTGCAAATTCGTTTTGCAGACTTGTTCCTAGTTGAGCGTCTATGACTCTTAATATAGTTTAAAGATACTCACACTTTCTTTTCTAGGAATAGTGAAAGGGAAAATTTCCTAGTACAGCACAGGGCTTCATTAACATATGAAATGTCTCTGAAACTATCAATAGCATATGGCATATCAATGAAAATGCATAATTAGCATAATAAACATCACTGAAAACCTATTTAGCATATGAAACATTACTGGAACTGCACATGCACCACTATTAGCAAACAGCATACAGTAACAATTATAAATATCTCCTTAACTGTACATATGATGGTCTTTTTTTTGGCTAATATGACACATATTTTTCAAATACGCAAACTTGATTTAAGGTGAGAGTTCCACAAAAAAAAATCATTGATTTAAATAAAGTCTAAACAGATGATATTTTGTAAGTAAAGTAAAGTATCTGTTTAGTTCCTCTGCATTATATGAGGGATAATCCACCCACCAAACAAAAAACCTATTCTCCTAACCTTTCTCCGAAGGATGAGTGATACCATGTGACCTGAGGGACATGTGCTAAGACTTGAAATAATGCCAGAATTTTTTTGGTGATGTGATAAGAGCACTTTGCCTTATGAATCAGACACACTTCACAATATGCACTTAAGAAGGTGAGAGACATCGGCCATTAGCATATGATATTGATGACAAATTTGCAGATGTATTTTTATGGCATGTCTGCAGCTGGGCTGATATACAGGCTAATGTCAAATTATTTGAGGAAATTAGCTTTAAAGTGCACAGTTTCAAAACCACAAAGGTCTCTTCATCATGCATGTCTGAAGAAGAAAGCTAAGTGGTCTCAAAAGCTTGTCCACTAAATCTACTCTGCCAATAAAGGTATCACTTTTACTCTACTAGTCTCCTGGTTTATCCATGACTATCAATGTACCACCCGTTACCTAAACTACTCAGCAGCAGTGTATTTCAAAGATGTCCCAATTAAAGTCAAAGGAATCATTTAGAGAGATAAACTGGTGATAAGATTGTCATTGTCACTGTCATAATATTGTCATTGTCACCTGTAATGGAATCCAGAGTAATGAAGAAGTTTTATTTCCAACTGTCAATAGCATCAGCTCTCATTCTGTAACATTCTATAACATACCTAAGGGGTTTTGAAAGCTTGCACTCTAAAGCTACTAAGTTAATGAAGCTCACCACTTTTACTTACCTGCTTTATCCAGAGCATCACTTTTAGTTTTATGTGAAGTCTCCCATTAAAACTGCCACAGAGAAGTCTGAAATACTCCTATATGGAGAAGTATGAAATACTCCTATATGGAGAAGTTTGAATTATGGAGAACTGTGAAATGTGGCAAACTGTGAAATTTGGTGGACTTCCAAATATGACGAACTACAAAATATGGAGAAATTTGAAATACAGAGAAATGCGAAATATGGACATCTGTCACATATGGGGAACTGTGAAATATGATGGACTGTGAAATATGGTGAATTTTGAAATATGGAGAGCTGTGAAAACTGTGATATAGGGCAAACTTTGATATAATGAGAACTTTGAAACATGGTGAACCTTCCTCCAGGACTGCATATAAAGCTATGGAGGTGAAATTGTTTCTGTGCACTCTAATAGCTTCACCAGTTATCAACTATCAACCCATAGTACGTATGGTGAATTGTCACATTAACCTACAAACATGGCATCAAGACTAAGTATAAGTATGAAAATAAGCCATTGACTTTGCAGACACTGAAATATCATATATGTGTGAAAGGCATGGTGAAAGCATTGCAATGTAAACATGTTTGAAGTGTCATTGGAGCATAAGATGGCAAAGACACTTTAATGAATGTGACAAGATGGACTTGGGTCAAATTCACCACAATATCATCAAACAGGAATCTTGTAAATGGGAGAAGGACTGCAGAGAGGGCAAGCGAATTTCATGATTCCCAAGCTTGGAGGGGTGCCGAGGAGTTGGGCTGAAAGTGAACCACTCAGCGGTTGAGGCAACTAGCACACAAGGGGCTGGAAAGACACAGGACTGGGTAGACAGCCTAAGAGATCTACCAAAGGAACCAGCAACTGAAAGCAGGGAAAAAAGTAATATCTGGAGGAACACCAAGGATCGAGGTCATCCTGGGGGAGGCAGAAAAGCAGAGGTCTGAGTAACATAGCCAGGGGTCAGTACGCCAGAAGGTAGCAAAATCCTCAGGATAGCTGGTTCAGTAACAGGAGTAAGTCTGGAAATACTCTAGTAGCGCTCAAGAGGCTACAATAAACTGGTAGAGAGGGAGATCAAAGAGCCAGGATAAAAAGGGAGGAAATGACTGACAGGTATGTAGGCACTCTCAGGGAAAGCTGTGTTAACCCTAGAGATGTTCCTTTCTGCTGATGAGCCTCTGCTTGTCTTTGACTTGTTACGCCTGTGTGGCTGGTGGCATAACTGGTGCTGCTGAGGGCATAGAAATAGATGGTGGTGGTAACATGGACACAGCTGGCGGTGGTGGTGGCAAGGTCACAGCCTGTTGTGAGACCAGGAGACACTATGAAGGAGGATGGGCTGGCATAAGAAGAGGACAGCTCCACCTCTTGGGCCTTCTCAGCCTCTTCTGCTTGCAGGATGTAGGCAGTTATGCTGGTGGTTTTTGGAGCACAGGTCTATGCTGGGCATGTTGAGACACCAAAGCTATAAAAGACAAAGGAGATGAAACATAAGTGGTCATGTTATGTACTTTTTGGGCAAAACAGCTGTACCATAGTGGCAGTGCCCTGAGGGCTCATGAACAGGCCAGTATTTGGGGATTTCCCTGCTTGAGCAAATGTGATTTGATTAGAATGGTTTAGCCATGGATCTCCTCACCTGTACTCAAGCTGGAAAATCCTCAAGTACTGGCCTGTTAGTGGGCCCAGAGAGCATATAGTGGGAACCACAGCCACTGGGGACAAATCCAAACATGACTAACATCATAAAAGTTGTTTTTAACTCTTTAATGCATAAGAGATTTACAATGCAGAATGAAACAATGTGTTGGAGACCAGTCTGGAATTTAAGGGGTTATAAATTATATTTAAAACAATGGGTTTTTATTTAAAGACATTTAATTAGACCCCTGTGGTACAGATGGTTGCCTAAAATTGAGATGGCAACATGTGGCCCTCCAGCTGTCGTGCGTCTTCATCTCCTTTATCTCCAGCCCGCTGTTGGCTGGCTAAGGATGCTGGGAGTTGTAGTCCACAGCATCTGCAGGGCCCCAGGTTGCACAAACCTGGCCTAAAACAAGGGATTTTTCTTTGCTTTGGTAATTCACTGGACACCCATAAGCCACTCAAAGGGTTAAGAGGGATGTTTGAGCTAACATTGTTGATGTATACTGGGGTTTAAACAACATGGGGCAATTATGACAACTGAGATTTGCATTTTTTTAGCTCCAATCTGCAGGACCTGGCAACATATTTTGACAAACCCTTTGATCAAGCTAGTCACTGCTTCAGGCACCATGGGCCACCACAGCATCTCTTACCAGGAGTTATAGTTCATGATCACTGATGGTTTTTCACCAGTGTTACAAGCAGACATCTTCTTCTCAGCTTCTGCCTTAAAGTTTTAGTATTGTCACTTCAGCACATCAGTGTTGCACCTGGTTTTGCCGATGCTACACAACTCCTGCTGGTTAGACTTCCATGATGCATTGCACTGGCCTATTGTGTGGTTACAGTCCAGGTACAGGAGCACACCAATATTTGCTATAACTCTGTGTAGGAGCATCACATTTTCTTTGTGTGTGAATTGGGGTACACGTGCTTCTCCATTTCCTGGTATGCTGAGGCATTGGACCACTGGTCTCCCATTCACAAGGGAGGAGACCCTGCATCTTTCTGCTCTATCCCAGTTGTTATGACCCTTTTTTTTCCTGCCATACCACCTCCCCATGACTGGCTACTCTCTGTGTTCTTTGGGTGTATGGCGTTTTTGTGTCTAATTGCCCAACTGACAGTCCTGCCACTTCTATATTCCCTGACACTGTGCCCCTCCATCTAGATCTCCCCTCCCTGTTTCTGCTTGTCCAGGGATCCCACTACTCTGCCCACCTCCCATCCTCTTCACCCCTCTACCAGCACCAGCAGCACAAATGAGCTGTCGTTTTCTCTTTCTCTTAAACTCACATGCTCATTCCCTTGTACTATCCAACAACATAGTTTCCTCTGTGGAACTTAGGAAGAGAATAAAGAGGGGGGAATATGAGTCATTTTAGGGTTAATCTATGATCCCTCACAAGCACACTCTTCTCCCTGAACCAGTCACCACTGCCCTCCACCTCGAAGAAGTGTACATGGCCTCCTGGTGGCTCTCTATCACCTTCTCTCTCTTTTGAGGCCTGACCATTTCTGCTCTTTAGCCTGCACTCCCATTGACACCATTGATTCACAGGGAGAACTAGCCATGTAGCATGCTGTAAGTAGGCCACTGAGTACTGTAGAGAGGAGTTGATGAGGAGGGAAGTAGATGTCTTGGAGGTGGAGGGGAGTTGAAAGGTGTACATGTGTCAGTCTGTGTCTAGCAATGCATAGTGTAACAAGGCTGGGTATCCGACAGTGTGTGTGGGTATGTGAATGGCAGTGGAACAAGGCTGAGGTGTAAGACAGTATCTGTATGGTTCAGTGAATACCAGTGGACATTGGTACAAGGCTGTGGTGGCAATCAGTGTATGTGTGGGTCTGTGACTGGCAGTGGAACAAGGCTGGGGAAGCAGACAGTGTATTTCTCCCCCTTCCCTCTGCCTCTTTGCATACAGGCAACAGTGTGCTTCTTTCGGTGGTACAAAAGAAAAGAAAAACTTATGTAACACATACATGTCAAAGGAAAATATAATAAATTATATACAGAATATACAGTAAATAACAATAACAGAAAAAAATCGAGGAAAAAAAATGGAGGGATGGGGGGGAAGAAAATGTTGGAAAATAGGAATCCATGGAGATATGTCTGCATGAATGTGTGTGTGTATGAATATGTGTGGTATATTTGTGTAATGTTTTATTAATGAATGCATTAATCCAGGTATTATCTCACCTCTCCTAGCATTATACAGACTTCTGAGCATTGTGTCATAACCTGATAAAGTCCTGTACCTAGCCAAAACAATGGTGTTGAGAAGCCCCTACTATAGAATTCCCAACAGATGTTCAGCTTGTTGTGATGCTCAAATATACTATTGCCATTTGAAGTTTAGATCTTGGGAATCAAGTTTTCAGTTGTTCATGTGTTGGTTGAAGACAAGCGTTTGGTAGCATTGCAAGACTGCAAGAGAAGACTTTCAAAATTCAATAATGTAACTTTAACAGGTAGAGACACCATTTTTGAGAAGTTCAATGGCAGCCATGGCTACAGTGTAACCACCAGTCAAACCTTATGATTGTTTTTTCTTCTGAAGAGACAACAAGCCTTATGGGGAGGAAAACTTGGTTGGAATGAAATATAGGACATGGGGTGGAATGCAGGAAACTTGTGCAATTGCTATTTCCAGTGTGAAAACCACTAGCGAATAGGTTTGCGCATGATTTTGTTGAATTGCGTATGAAAAATCAAGATTAGTGAACAGCTGTGCATATGTTTTTGTGGGCTTGGTTAGATTGAACAGATCTGTCTGAATGGAATAGTGAATGCACCTAATGCAGGAAGTGCTTTTGCCAACAATTTTCTACATCTGTGTAGTTTTGTCATAAAAGCTAATTTTTCATGCACAATTCAAGACGCATTCAGTTTAAGGTTTCCTGGGTTAGAACATTCGCGATATCTATCAGTGCAGGAAAAATGCCTTTAGCGCATGCTTCTTGCATTCTGCCCATGGTTAGGTAAGATAACCTTTTTTTTTCTAGATATCACATTGTTGCATTTGCTGCTACCTTGTTGCTTAATAAAGGAAAATGATGCAAAAATAACCTGTTTTGCAAAGGGTTTTGAGCAACCGCATGAATAATGAACTTCCAGAATTCTGAATACGCAAAACATAACACATATGAGTGGTCCTTCTATAAATTTTCCCAAAAAGGACAGTTAAGTGATGCTTTATTCCAAAATAATTACAGTTTAAACTTATTTTTCTTTTACATTAACAATGCCAGCTAGTGTCCAGCCAGTTCACCTACACTGTTGTCCAGGTAGTTAGTCTCTTACAATTTATGGGAGAAGTGAGTCACCATTTTGTGACAGTTTGAATGGCTGCAACTTCTGCATAAATCAAGCAAAGCAAGAACCCTATAGCATATAGCTTTCATACAAAAGTTCACTAGCCCTTTAAAAGGGGAACCATAAACACTATGACTGGAGGAATAGGAGATTCTGCAAGTTGAGGCTTTTTTCAGCCAAGATTACTGATCTGTCAGTAGGCTTACAGGCTTCTTTTTAGTTATCTCCAAAAGAAACAGACTGGCTACACACACCTTATGACCTATGTGGGTGCAATACTCTCCGGTACTTTAAGAAACCTGCTTCTGCTACCGCCACAAGGTAGCATTTAGGGCATATCATTTTCCTCCCCAGCAATTCTGCAGGTTACCGGTGCTCAAACTGCAATGTATCTTCAAACAATAAACCACAATAATACGGTAAGAAAAAGAGTTGGCACTCAGCTGTTTAAAATTCACCTTTTACTAATAATCGGTGAATTTTAACCAGATGAGTGCCAACTCTTTTTCTTTCCTTTTATTGTGGGTTACTTTTAGTTATTTTTAGGTTTGTCCAAAGAATTACCATCCACACTGCACCTTATTCATCAAGCTAAGGTGGAGCTCATCAGGGTTTACCTTGTCACACATATAACGGAACTAAAAAAGTGACTCTGTATAGGTCCTTGCGTTTAAAGGGATTGTAATGTTTAAATTTAAGTTTATTTAATATTGTAGGCATTAAAAAAATAAGTACAACAATGTAAGTCTTATTGCTCAAACCTTTATGGCTGTTTCATACAAGTCAGAACTCTATGGGACAGCAGGAGATTCCAGTCATTTATCCAGATGGCGGCTCTTCAACAGAGCCAAAATCACGCTATTTAGAAATAAATACCTAATCTGAATGGTCTACAAAGTGTGCCTGGTTTGCAAGCACACTTTGTAGGCCATTACAGTGAAGTATTTATTTCTAAACAGCACAATTCCGGTTCTGCTGAAGAGCCACAGGCTGTTTCTGGGACTGGAATCTCATGCTGTCAGCCAAATTGGCAGACATGTGTGAAACAGCCTGGAGGGGGGAACTTTAGCAAGTTATATCTTTCAAACCATAAAAGTTTAAGACATAAGACTTACATCGTTGTACTTTTTTTAAATGCCTACAATATCAATTTGATACTTTTTCCATCGTTTTCATTGCATTGAAATCAATGATAATACTGTATTTCCACCCCAAATGGAGAGTTTCCCCTAAGCATTCTCACCATGCTAGTATAAATGTGTACACTATATATCAGCCTATACTTGGGAGGGAAAGTGAGAGAGAGAGAGAGAGCAGCTGAATGTTTGATGCTAGCTAGTGTAAGCAACAGGCAAAGAGAGTAAGCTGGAGCTGCTTGACAAAACTTTTGATGGTAACCAGTTGTTCTCTGATTGTGAGACTCTTATGAGACTGAGTGACAGATAATACATAGACAAACAATATATCATAGTTTCAATACAAGACAAATAGACAAGGTGTAAAACTTGTCATACAGTGTAACTTTCAGACACTTAGACCAACATCCACAATAAAAAAATGGAACAAGCATATACTAAAATGTGGTTGCGCTAGCTGCTGTTTATATTATTCATTAATTACAAGCTGGTGTTGATTCTGAAATTAACACAGATTCTGTACAGTAACACCGCCCTTGAGAGAGAAAGAGAATCTCAACACAAGCTTTAGAGAAATTTATAGTACAGTCCAATATGGTAAGGTCATATTGCCTTAAAGCAATGCAAGCCTTGAAAATAATTGTTAGGAGGCTTACACCAAGAAAAGCCTTGAAAAAACTGTCAGCAGGCTTACAACAAGACAAGCTTTGAAATAAAATGTTAGCAGGCCTACAGCAAGATAAGCCTGAAAAAAGTGTTTGAAGCCCTTCATCAAGGCAAGCCTTGAAAATAAATGTTTGTAGGCCTACTACTGCCAAGTAAACCACTCACCAATGGCAATATTGTGTTTACTAACATAGTTCCTGCTGCTGAGCCATATGAGCATCAGCACTCACGTCACAGGATCAGTCTAATTTATTATCCACCATGCCCATGGTAGTAGTGGTGGTGGTGGTGGGAATGGGAGCACCAGTGGTGACATGGGACACGTTATGTTATTTCCATCCTATTAGTACTAAGGTCACTACAAGCCACCACCAATTCAGGTGCATATGGGGACTGAATTTGTTCAATCACAGTAACCCTTCTCCTACTGTACCCCCAAAATCATGTGTGTTTGAATATTTATCCTTGTGGTCGAGGAGGTACTATGCAGTAAATAAGAACAACTGCAGTGTGCACAATTTGTGAACAGGTTGTGAAGGGGGGGGGGGGAGACTGGCATCACACACCTTGGTACTTCTGCTCCATTAAAGCATTTTAACAATGTTAAACCACCCACCAAGAAATAAGTCACTGTGTTCCTTGTATATGCTACAAAAACAAAAAAAATACTGGAGGTGGGGAATTGGGTGACTGACACTTATGGGTTATTCATTAAAAATCAATAAAAAGATTTATCCTGCCTGACATGAGCTTTGCATATTCTGTAGGGTGGTCAGTCTACAGATGTGCTCTTATCTCCTACATTCTCTTGGTTTCCACCAAACTTTACCACAAAATGAGCAATGAGATTTGGATAACTGCTAATTCACTGTCTGTTGTTGGTACCAGAGGCAGTGCCACTGGTGAGGAGGACCATGTGGGTTCTGGAAGGGAAATGGGATACTGTAACAACAGCCTGGTCACTGAAACTGGGTAACAACAAGCCAGGTGATGTGCTAACATTCTGGGCTGCAGGGGGGAAGTCATTTAATGCTTTTTTTTTGTGAAATTTATACTTTTCTCTTGATTGTGGGGCTGGACAGGAGACAGAGTGATAGCAGCACCTTATTTTTTGTTGGGCATGACTTCACATGTTCTACATTAAACTCAGGGTAGTTATACTGCATGTACTTGATTAAAACGGATGCGCCAAGATTTGGTTCCTCTTCACAACCCTGTTACAGAATTAATTTTTCAGACACTATCCACAAGGAAAAGTATTGACCCACCATGGGGGAGGTAGAGAAGGATATTCTCAACTGCACACTTGCTCCCCGGGTGCACTAAAGTGGCTTGTGGTGGTGCTGCTGCATCATCGGCACTAGCAGTAGGAAGCTGAATGTCCATCTCTCCAATATGACTACTGGTACGTCTTCACCACAGTTTGTGGCAGGGATGATTACCCTACTCCCATCACTAACCAGAATGGTGAACACACCAGTCTGGGCTTCCACTAACATTTTATGATGCTGGTGAAACAAAGAATTAGAAAATGCAACAGGAACTTTAGAGACCACAACCACTAAGCAACACCATGTCAGAAATGTGCGACTACTGCTGCACACAGCCACCTGGGGGAAAAACACATTTCCACCCTTCAGAAATTCACCCCTGGAGATGTGGTGGCAGTGCATTCTCAGGGATGGGGATGTGATGGTGTTGCTAGTGGAATAGAACTATCTGCTGATGGGCTCTGGTGTCTGAGCGACCCCCGCACACACACACAGTGCAGCAGGCAATGGCAGCGACAGGTTGGTGGTGCTTCTTAACTCTCTCTCATTACTTAACTACTCCATAAAGTATATTTTCTGTTCATAGTGCTCTGCTTCTGCAGTTCTGCCTGTCTAAAGCAGAGTGGAGGCAAGTTGTGGATTTTATAGTATTGGGGCAGAAATTATACTGGACTAAGAAGGCATAGTCTGGAAACAGCAAAGTCCTCATGAGAAATTACATGGCAGTAGTGGAAATACAGAAAGTTATGAATTTTCAGTGAGTGGGAATTTTCACTGAAAAAAGTGACCAATCAAGGGTTTTCTGCAAAAAAAAATAAATCCCGTGAAAAAATCTAATGTTTGCCCATCCCCACTATGGAAGTCTTCTTCGCATTACATTGGAGACTACGTAAACATTGAAGAAGTTAGAAGTCCCATTTAAATCAATGGAAAATTGTAGAATTTTCACTTCAGCTCTGTGATGCAGTTAGTTTTCTCCAGAACTGTAGCTCTTTAGCTTGATGAGTAAAGGCCACTGTGTAATTCGTAGATTGATTGACTACTGGCTAGAAGGACATTGACCTTCACTTTTTCCAGTGTTCTGAGTTTAGTTCTCCATTTAGTTCTCCATTTGTACCATATGATATATAGGATGACATTTGTCCCAGTCCTATATCCTATGATTTCATGCATGATAATATCAGTATTTTTGTGAGGAATGAACTACTTGTGATGTATATGTGTTGTCACATGAAAGAATTAGTCAATGCATCTTCATGAAATTTCTAATATTGGTTATCCATTTGATTTAAAAAACATGCCCAGAGCTGTGAACAATACAGTAAAACATGTCTGAAGCACTCACCTCTTGGCATTGGTTTTAGTAGAGAAGAAAAGAGGAAGTGAATGATAACCCCAAATGATTACTCTTATACATGATTACAAAAAGGCACCAAGTAATGTAAGAGACCAGTAATTTTTCACAAATGAAACCATAATGGTAGCTGTAAACCAATGATGATGCATAGTGGAACTGAATATTTAAAAAAATCTCTTTCAGACACTATTAGAATTCACAAGCTATTTATTTAAATAATCACATAGATTATGAGATTGAAGCATAAATGTAAATTAAGTTCCAATGAATGCCTATATTGGATTAGTTGAATTAATCCAGTTGTCAGTTAAGAATGTGTAACTACCAGTAACTTCCAGTCAAACAGGTATAATGAAGTCAGTCCTCTGCACTTTCAATAGCACGTAAAATCTGAGTCTGCTTATGAGGTAATGGTGATGAATGTAAACTAGAAACAGGTAAAAAGATGGATGTGTGAATGAAATTGAAAAATAGTCTAGTCTCTATTATCCACGTCAGTCCAATTCCAGGGAGTTCTGCGACCTTGTTTGTTAATGTGATATCCCCATTTTGTGCTGCTGTACTTGTGCTCCTGAATCACCAGAAGAAGTAGAAGTATGTGGAGAAAAGAAAAAAGAAAAGAGAGAACTGCATCCTCCTATATAATAATTTGCTAAAACATGTGTAACGACGCAGTCATGTGCAGTAGAGACTGCCCGTGCTACAGCCGATACAGAGCTGGACACTCCTTTGGAGCATCCAGCTCTGTATCAGCCGCGGCGCGGGCAGTCTCTACAGCGCATGACTGCCCTGTGACCGGCTGGCAGTGGCACTGTTGCCCGTGTAAGTGCATGTGTCAATCTGTGTCTAGCAATGCATAGTGTAACAAGGCTGGGTGTCAGACAGTGTGTGCGGGTATGTGAATGGCAGTGTTTGGCAGTGAACAATAAAACAAGGCTGAGGAGTCTATATGTGTGGCTCTTTGACTACCAGTGGAACAAGGCTGAGGTGTAAGACAGTATCTGTATGGTTCAGTGAATACCAGTGGACTTTGGTACAAGGTTGTGGTGGCAATCAGTGTATGTGTGGGTCTGTGACTGGCAGTGGAACAAGGCTGGGGAAGCAGACAGTGTATTTCTCCCCTTTCCCCTGCCTCTTTGCATACAGGCAACACTGTGCTTCTTTTGGTGGTACAAAAGAAAAGAAAAACTTGTGTAACATACATGTCAAAGGAAAATATAATAAATTATATACAGAATATACAGTAAATAACAATAACTGAAAAAAATAGAGGAAAAAAAATGGAGGGATGGGGGGAGGAAAATGTGGGGAAAATAGGAATCCATGGAGATATGTCTGCATGAATGTGTGTGTGTATGAATATGTGTGGTATATTTGTGTAATGTTTTATTAATGAATGGATTAATCCAGGCACTATCTCACCTCTCCTGGCATTATACTATATATATATATATATATTCCCAACAGATGTTCAGCTCAATGTGATGCTCAAATATACTATTGCCATTTGAAGTTTAGAACTTGGGAATCAAGTTTTCAGTTGTTCATGTGTTGGTTGAAGACAGGCATTTGGTAGCGTTGCAAAATTCAATAATGTAACTTTAACAGGTAGAGACACCATTTTTGAGAAGTTCAATGGCAGCCATGGCTACAGTGTAACCACCAGTCAAACCTTATGATTGTTTTTTCTGCTGAAGAGACAACAAGCCTTATGGGGAGGAAAACTTGGTTGGAATGAAATATAGGACATGGGGTGGAATGCAGGAAACTTGTGCAATTGCTATTTCCAGTGTGAAAACCACTAGCGAATAGGTTTGTGCATGATTTTGTTGAATTGCGTATGAAAAATCAAGATTAGTGAACAGCTGCACATATGTTTTTGTGGGCTTGGTTAGATTGAACAGATCTGTCTGAGTGGAATAGTGAATGCACCTAATGCAGGAAGTGCTTTTGCCAACAATTTTCTACGTCTGTGTAGTTTTGTCATAAAAGCTAATTTTTCATGCACAATTCAAGACGCATTCAGTTTAAGGTTTCCTGGGTTAGAACATTCGCGATATCTATCAGTGCAGGAAAATGCCTTTAGCGCATGCTTCTTGCATTCTGCCCATGGTTAGGTGAGATAACCTTTTTTTTTCTAGATGTCACATTGTTGCATTTGCTGCTACCTTGTTGCTTAAGAAAGGGAAATAATGCAAAAATAACCTGTTAAACCGCATGATAATGAACTTCCAGAATTCTGAATACAGAAAACATAACACATATGTGTGGTCCTGCTATACATTTTCCCAAAAAGGACAGTTAAGTGATGCTTTATTCCAAAATAATTACAGTTTAAACTTATTTTTCTTTTACATTAACAATGCCAGCTAGTGTCCAGCCAGTTCACCTACACTGTTGTCCAGGTAGTTAGTCTCTTACAATTTATTGGAGAAGTGAGTCACCATTTTGTGACAGTTTGAATGGCTGCAACTTCTGCATAAATCAAGCAGAGCAAGAACCCTATAGCATATAGCTTTCATACAAAAGTTCACTAGCCCTTTAAAAGGGGAACCATAAACACTCTGACTGGTGGAATAGGAGATTCTGCAAGTTGAGGCTTTTTTCAGCCAAGATTACTGATCTGTCAGTAGGCTTACAGGCTTCTTTTTAGTTATCTTCAAAAGAAACAGACTGGCTACACACACCTTATGTCCACTTCAAAACAAGTAAGCCAGCACCACAGGGTTTAATGCCACCATACGACTCAAAAACAAGTAAAGGCATACATATTCTTTATTGAAGTCAATTCTTCATTTAAAATGCTCGACAATCGTTGCAACCCAATATTAAGAGCTATGAAAGACTTACATTTGGTTACCAGTCAGGTGAAACAGACCTTTACTTCAGATCAACGCGTTTCACACATACAGCGCTTACTCATGATCAAAGAAAAAACTAGATCAATTAGGGAACGTCTGAACGAACATCTCAGTAACATCCGACATTTTGAGTTTCGCTCTAGTATTAGGGGAGGTGATATAGATAGAGGGTTGAGTAGGCGTGAAGTTTTTTGGATCTTTGAGCTAGGCACTAGATCTCCTTTGGGACTGAATAAACAGTATGATGTCAGCTGTTATGTTTAAGGATCCTACTTTGGCCTTTGCTCGCCTTATTTTTATTCCTCCCGATATTCATATATTGAGATACTGTAACAGTTTTCAGACACTCAGACAGCAGGTTTGAACAAAACACAATTTTATTAAAACAAAAAATAAATGAACAAGGTCGCCCTCAATAGGCCACACAGTATACAGCAAGAGGTAGACACTGAGACCTTCACAGCACCAGTATACAGAGTACAGATGATACATATACTGTCACAGGACAGGCTCAAAATGGTAATAGGCAATCAATAGTTAACACATAGAACTCGTCAGTCTCTGTTGTGGTGTTTGGCACGCCCAAGGTGAAGAAAAGGCAGCAATAGGTGCGAGATAGCACAGCACTATCAGTCCACTGAAGTAGTAAGCTGCTTGGATAGTGCAGAGACTGACACAGATCGCTTTTAGAGCAGTAGCGAATAGCCCCCACAGTCGTATAATGGAGACCACTTGTAAATGTTGAAGCGTGAGTCGTTAGCCCCCACGGGCGTGTAATGGAGACTATTGATGCTGCAAGAGTGTGAATTGCTAGCCCGCACGGGCGTGTAACCAAGGCCAACCGTACAGGAAAAGCTGGAGCCAAGTAGCCCCCACGGGCGTATGACCAGACACTTTGCACTGCAAGAGCGTGACTCACTAGCCCCCACGGGCGTATAGGAAACCAACTGTACAGCGATTGCTAGAGCCAATAGCCCCTCTGGGCATAATGGAACCACCGGTGCGAAGGTGCAATAGCCAAGAGACCAAACTGGCACGTAACTGGATACCGACTACTCTGCTTATGGGAATGACAATATGAGCCACCGTCTACCAAGGCCCAAACGTGGCCGGCTCAGCAGGAGTAGCGTGAACGATACGGCTCTGCAAGAGTTAACCACAGTACCTGGTTGGAAGTAATCGGTAGCTCAGCGTATCGGTATCGCCCTGCAAATGCCACGGCAGACTCAGCCTTATGGTAGTACAGCTCTGCAAGCATAAATGGAGACTCAGCTTCGTTGTACAGCTCTGCAAGCGTAACCGGAGACTCAGCTTGGTAGTATGGTTCTGCAAGCGTAACCAGTAACACAGCAGCACAAGGGTTAACAGGAACAGTCTCGACAAACAAATGCAACTCCGCAGGAATCAGAATGTCGCCCAAGCGACAACAGCAGCAAGAATGTAGGCGGGCCGGGTCAGATCACAGTGGAGATTCTCAGATGAGCCAGATCAGCAGCAAGCAGGAACGTCAGCCAGGCGGGTCAGATCACAGAGGAGGTTCGCAGACAAGCCAGATCAGCAACGAGCAGGAACGTCAGCCAGGCCGGGTCGGATCACAGAGGGGGTTTGCAGACAAGCCAGATCAGCAACGAGCAGGAACACAGGAGAGTCATCAGTACAAGCCAAATCGGTACACCGGAAATCAGGAACACAGGAACACAGCAACAGCAACACTGGCTCTGGAACACCACGAAAGGGCACCTGACAGGTGCCATAGTCAGGTATAAAAAGGACCACCAGGGGCGGGCCAAACAAGCTCAACCAAGCACACAAGAGAGAGTGACAGAGGAAGATCACGGGGACCGTGATAGATACCTTACCCATGTTTCCTTAATTCACGAGTATGACCTTATAATCAGTTCTTATGAACTGTTAATTCATTTATGTTTTTTATTTGAATTTTTATATGCCAATTTTTCCAATGGGACAATTTTATGTTTAGATATCAGTGTAGTAATTATGATATACACATAACTATATGTCAAGTTATAATTATAAACTAAATTGCCCTCTGTTGTATACATTGCACCTTTCCTCTATTTGAAACTTGTGGGTGATGAAAAATTATTATTATTTTTTTTTCTTCCCCCTTTCTTATATCCCCTATCTCCCAGGAGATATGTTGATATATTATCTGTTGGTAACATGTGGAGTTAAATGGGGAGTGTGGTGTGTGTTGACATAGGAAATATGTATACATGTTGGTGTGTGTCTCCGTTTTCTGCACTCACTATGGACTCCTTGGTGTTGCCTTGTAGTTGGTCCCCTTGTTATATGGCATTGTATGATCCGGGTCTGATGTCGTGAGGAGTATTCGGGCAGCCGTGTGGACACACTGGTTGTTTTATGATTGAGTTTGATTAACTTTATATTTTGTTATCTCTTGACATCCCCCTAATGGTTGTGCTGAGTGTATAACTGTCGGGATGTTGGGGTGTTCCTTTTGCGGCCTGGATCCTCATGTGCGACACGGCCTGATTGAAATGCTGAACCTTATTAAATAATCAATGAATCACTCGTCCAGGGATGAAAGAACGGGTGAATGCATATCTTCTATATGAAAAGTTATACTGGTACTGGAGCATTTTATGTCAGGTATTTGGGAGATCACATTAACTTTACCTTTAACTTTAGTTCTTTGGGAGATGAGGGGGTTAAGATTCTTTCTCGCTCTGAAAGGCGGATCCTTGATTGTTGCAAGTATCCGATTTCTTTGTGAGGTCATAACTTGAATCGGATTGGTTAAATTTAATTCAAAGGGGGAAACTGTTGCAATGTTTGGCATCTTTGATCATGAGTAAGCACTGTATGCGTGAAACGCATTGATCTGAAGTTATGGTCTGTTTCACCTGACTGGTAACCATATGTAAGTCTTTCCTAGCTCTTGATATTGGGTTGCAACGATTGTCAAGCACTTTAAATGAAGAATTGGCTTTAATAAAGAATATGTATGCTTTTACTTGTTTTTGAGTCGTATGGTGGCATTAACCCCTGTGGTGCTGGCTTACTTGTTTTGAAGTGGACAGATTGCTTTAATCTTGGGAGAGATTAAAGCTAGCACACGTGGTTGCTGTGAAACATGGAAAAATTGTGTATGTCTTTGATCAATGGAGTTTGTGATAGAATCATTTGATCTTTATTTTGATCATGATCTCCATATAAAGGCTTAAGTAGAGCTGCTCGACTTTTTTGTGAATATATATTTCATGTGTTTCTCATGAGCGTTGCTCCTTTTTCAAGCCTTGAAAACCATTAAGGTGGTAATTCAAGAACTGCCGTGAGGTTATCTATTTTTAATAAATTGTTTAATGATAATCAGGAAGACAAATGTGATACGCCTGACCTGACCTCTTTATTTAAAGATCTTGAGAAATTAATGGAGAAGGAAACTAGAGCTTGGTGGGAGATTACCACGTTACAACAGTACATCAAAAGAGAAAGGATACCAAGGGGTTTACGTATAAGAAAGTTACCTACTTTCATTAAAGATGATGTTCTCTTTAGGGCTGCAACAACTAATCGATGAAATCGATAAAAATCGATAATGAGAATCGTTGCCAACGATTCTCATTAATGATTCGTTGTGCAGCGATTAGTTGTGCCGCCCAGCAGCCCCACAGCCGCCGGATACTGCTGTCTTACTTCCCACATTGATGACATCCGGGGCGCAACCACGCCAAACGCGGAGACGCCGCATGGAGCGTGCAGGTAATTTCTTCCTCTGTTCTGAGGCAAGTGTAAAACTGGCCCCAGACTGAGGAAGAAAACCCCTGCACTCTCAACGCGGCGTCTCTGCATTTGGCGTGTTGCACCCCGGATGTCATCAGTGCTGAAAAGTATGAAAAAGAGGTATGGGGGAGAGAGAGAGAGAGACGTACACGGGGGAGAAAGCGGCACAAAGGGGAGAGAGAAAGAGAAGTACATGGGGGTGAAAGAGGCACAAGGGGGAGAGAGAGAAGTACATGGGGGTGAAAGAGGCACAAGGGAGAGAGAGAGAAGTACGTGGGGGTGAAAGAGGCACAAGGGAGAGAGAGAGAAGTACATGGGGGAGAAAGCGGCACAAAGGGGAGAGAGAAAGAGAAGTACATGGGGGTGAAAGAGGCACAAGGGGGAGAGAGAGAGAGAAGTACATGGGGTGAAAGAGGCACAAGGGAGAGAGAGAGAAGTACATGGGGGTGAAAGAGGCACAAGGGAGAGAGAGAGAAGTACATGGGGGTGAAAGAGGCACAAAGGGGAGAGAGAGAGAAGTACATGGGGGTGAAAGAGGCACAAGGGAGAGAGAGAGAAGTACATGGGGGTGAAAGAGGCACAAGGGAGAGAGAGAGAAGTACATGGGGGTGAAAGAGGCACAAGGAAGAGAGAGAGAAGTACATGGGGGTGAAAGAGGCACAAGGGGGAGAGAGAGAAGTACATGGGGGTGAAAGAGGCACAAGGGGGAGAGAAGTACATGGGGGTGAAAGAGGCACAAAGGAGAGAGAGAGAAGTACATGGGGGTGAAAGAGGCACAAGGGGGAGAGAGAGAAGTACATGGGGGTGAAAGAGGCACAAGGGGGAGAGAGAGAGAAGTACATGGGAGGGAGAGAGAGAGAAGTACATGGGAGGGAGAGAGAGAGGGGAGAAAGAGAGGCACAAGGGGGAGAGAGAAGTACATGGGGGGAGAGAGAGAAGTACAAGGGGGGAGAGAGAGAGAAGTACAAGGGGGGAGAGAGAGAGAGAAGTACATGGGAGGGAGAGAGAGAGAGAGAGAAGTACATGGGGGAGAAAGAGAGGCACAAGGGGGAGAGAGAAGTACAAGGGGGGGAGAGAAGCACAAGGGGGGGAGAGAGAGAAGTACAAGGGGGGAGAGAGACGTACAAGGGGGGAGAGAGAGAAGTACAAGGGGGGAGAAATAGAGGCACAAGGGGGAGAGAGTGAAGTACAAGGGGGGAGAAATAGAGGTGCAAGGGGGAGAAAGAGGTGCATAGACCCCATAGTAAAATAATAACAATGACACATGTTAATGTGTAAAGTTTTTTATTCTGCTGTTTGTTTTTAACACTGTTTGTTCATTAAATCGGTTTAAATAATGAAAAATTAGCATATTGTTTTTTTATCCGATTAATTGATTAATCGAAAAAATAATCGGCCAACTAATCGATTATCAAAATAATCGTTAGTTGCAGCCCTAGTTCTCTTTATGGAAAAATGGAACCAAGCTCTAACTGAATGTTCCAATACTTTGATGGACTTGATTATTAAATACAAACAGAACTTGTTGGTGGAGTTACAGGCTGAGATCAAGGAGAAACAGAGTCAGGTGGTAATTCATCAGGGAACTCCTAACTTTATAACACTGGATGAAAAGTTATCAACACATTTAGAGCAATTATGGATTTGAAATGCAAAAAATTCCAGAGGGATAAAGAGGACTGTGAAACCAACAGTGTTTACACATGTAAGTTGAATCATCACAGGAATAATAAAAGGTCAAGTTACAGATCAATTTTAAAGACACAACAGAGGCAAAAAAAAGTCAGCTTCTCCACTATTGATTTGGATACAACGGATTACCCTGATACAGAGATTTTGGCTAGTACATCTTCGATAGTTCAACCATCTGGTTCATCTTTTTCTTTTTTGTCCCCAAATCGGGGGGAGAAAGTATCAAAAGTTTTTTCCATGGATACTGAAGAAGGGACATTGGTCTAAAGACCCCCAAAGAGGTCATCCTCGAGATCAAAACCCCCGAAGACCATCAATACAAAAAACATGTCCGCAGAGGTGGCAGAAGAAATAGTAGAAGATGGAGTGATAGGGAGAACAAAACAAAAGGAAAAGAAGGAGAAGAGGAAATAATTAATTCTGTAGTCAATTTATCTGATTATACCCTAACTCCCTCAGAGGAAAGGGTATTGGAAAAGGGTTTAGGCTTTGCACCCACGTGTCACTTTAATCTATTTAATACCTTGTTAGATCTTAATAAATTCACGAAAAAGTTAACCCTTAAAAAGTATTACAATGGGGTATCCTCTGTGGAGGTTCCCTCTGTTAATATTGTGAGTGATTCTATCTCTGTGGATAGTATTGCTGGTAATGTTTCACACGCCGTTTCCAAATGTAATTTCTCTTTCCAGGAATATTGTACTGTCACTTATTTGGCAGATTTGCAGCTTGACGGCACTTGTGATGTGTCACCGGACCCGCTGATCTGTAAATCCGCCAAACTTACCTCTAAATCCTCTTTTTATCCGGTGGGGCTAAGGGGAAAAGCTTTGGATACGTTTCACAACCTGGTAGAAAAAGATCTGACTCTACTTAATAAAAATAGGGTCAAAAAATCTTCTAATTTGAGTTATGATGAGAGAGTTGCATTAAAACATCTATCTCAACTCAAACAAGTTGTTATCAAAAGTGCTGATAAGGGTGGAGCTATGGTGGTGATTGTAACGGATACCGCTGCCACCCAGCCTTGGGTGACTCCGTTAGTCGCCGCTTCCCTCGCTCTGGAACAGGAAAACTCCACCAGCTTCTCCCAAGGTATCCAAATCGCCAGGCAGGACTAGTGTCAGGATAACAAGAACTCTCCCAGCATACCAGCAGCTTAACCTCACCAGACAACACTTGTGTAGGTTAGAACAAGAACTGCTTTATTGGAACCAAGACACACATATTTATACAGGTTAACACAAAAGGCCAAGAGGGGTGGAGGGGCTATACAATGGTGGGCTGAACAAAACACACAATGGTAAAGTGGTAATATGCATCTTTACAAAAGGGTCAATGGGTGGAGGGTGGTTTCAGTATAAACATGCAGTACACTGAACACAAGGGGAGTGTCAACACACGGTGTGATGAGACAATGGGTAGGTGACAACAAGATACAATAGGCCAGACCTGAGTGAGTTCACTATACAATGGGACAAAGGAATAGGGCTGGGTACAAGTGTAACAGAGGGACCAGAATACACAAAACAGGATGAGGTTCTGAAACATCATTAACATATTATTCTTTTGGGAAGTCTGATATCCTTTGACCAGGCTGGGCAGAATGTTCACTGGGTTTCTTGGTCACCCTGTACCCCCAATAAGTACAGGGTGACTTAGCCCCAAGAGGGGACTGGGGGGCTGCTAAAAGATCCTCCATGGCAAGGGGCAATCAGGGCAGAGATTAGTCTGATGGGGAGGCCATACCCTGTTCCAGGACTAGGTCCATAGTCTGTGGACAGGAGGCTGGCCCTCAGGCCCCTCCAGGAGCCAGGGGCCCGGTGGTTCCTGTGACATTTCCCCCCCTTCCAAATAAGACTAACCTGGGGCCAGACCCTTACCGGGTCTGCCAACAGGTTAGTTGAGTCCTCAGTCATTCTCATATCCCATACAATCCTCTGGGTCTGTCTCTCACTCCGCTGGTACTGTATTCTGTTCTGCGGGGGGAACTTTAAGTCGGCTGATTGGGGGCTGTTGAGACCCGCAGTCCCATACCCCAGGGTAGGGGTAACGACGTCGCTGGGGAGGACTCTGGCCCTACTCACCATGGGAGGGGTAACGGCTCCACTGGGACGGATCTCAACCCCACCCACCAAGGCAGGGACAACAAGGCTCTTGGAGAGGACAGTGATCCCACACTCCAGGTAAAGGGCAACAAGACCTCTGGAGAGGACAGTGGTCTCACTCTCCAGGGTAAAGGTGGCAGAGCCACTGGGGAGGACCTCGATCCCACTCCCCAGGGCAGGGGCAACAAGGCCCTTGGAGAGGACATTCGTCCCACTCTCCAGGGCTGGGGTAGCAAAGTCGCTGGAGAGGGCAGTTGTCCCACTCTCCACGGCTGGGGTAGTAAAGTCGATGGAGAGGACAGTGGTCCCACTCTCCAGGGCAGGGGTAGGGGCAACAAGGCCTCTGGAGAGGACAGTGGTTCCACTCTCCAGGGCAAGGGTAGGGGCAAGAAGGGCCTTGGAGAGGACAGTTGTCCCACTCTCCAAGGCTGGGGTAGCAAAGTCGCTGGAGAGGACAGTTGTCCCACTCTCCAGGGCAAGTGTAGGGGCGCTGGTGATGACCGCAATCTCAGCCATGACACCCCCAGTTCCATCAGACATCTGCCTCTGGGGAGAGGGGTCAGTTACCTCCTCTCCCTGTAATACAAACAGCCGCTGGGGAGTGACACCAATCGCATCCACTCCCGAAATACAGCACCTCTCTGCTGTGGGGACGTCCATACCAAACGGGTTAGCGGTGGCCGCAGCTTCGCCTGCTACCCGCTGACTAGACCATAACAGGTCGCTGAAGTCAGCCTCAGGAAGAGCCCCCTCTTCCACGGACAAGGTGCTTGTGGCGACCGCATTCTCATCCACTGCACCTTCCATGTCCATACAACGCTGCTGTGGGGGATAGGTGTGCGCCACCTCTTCCTGGAGATCCCTACACTCCATCTCCAGTCCCCACTCCTGGGTTACAAGATCCTCTAGCTCTCTCCATACCTCGGGTATTTCTGACACCCCCAGCTGCATGGCTCGCCTGTCACGGATCTCCCAGAACCGGCTTTCCCTGCGACTGCCAAAGTCCGGCTCCTCAGCCCTGGCATGCCACAACGAGCTGGGACCCCTGTAGGCGAAGCCGCTGCACGGGAGAGGAGTTTTGGGGAACCCAAACCACTCAAATCCGGTCCTGTCGCAGAAAGCCCCATACTGGAGATCCAGGCAAATGACATCTCCGATCCAGGATGCCAGTACCTCGCTTGTCTGGGGGTCCGAACTCGGCCCAAGGATGCAGGGGCTCCACTGCTGTGTCTCGCTCTCATGCCTCTCTGCATAAGGGATGAAGCCCTCGGAGGAGAAGGAGTGTCCCTCTGCCTCCAGTGTGGCCCGCTGTTGTTCATAGCCGGATAGGGCTTGGCAAAGCATAGCCTCCATCTCCGTGTCTGACCGCTTGGCGCCTGCTGGTGGAGAGCTGCTTCATCGGTCTCCCATGAACTGTTGCTGAAACCTGGGGTCAAGCCCTGCGGCTATATCTCCCCCTGGATGCTGGTTTCAGTGTTGCTAAGACCGGGGTCAAGCCAGGTGGCTATATCTCCCCCTGGATGCTGGTCTCAGTTAGGTTCCTTGGCTTTATCTGTTTCAGGTGAAACGATCCTGGTGGTGGTTTGTATGTTCCAAACACCAACTGGGAAGCATCCCACCGCTGCCAACCAATGTAACGGATACCGCTGCCACCCAGCCTTGGGTGACTCCGTTAGTCGCCGCTTCCCTCGCTCTGGAACAGGAAAACTCCACCAGCTTCTCCCAAGGTATCCCAATCGCCAGGCAGGACTAGTGTCAGGATAACAAGAACTCTCCCAGCATACCAGCAGCTTAACCTCACCAGACAACACTTGTGTAGGTTAGAACAAGAACTGCTTTATTGGAACCAAGACACACATATTTATACAGGTTAACACAAAAGGCCAAGAGGGGTGGAGGGGCTATACAATGGTGGGCTGAACAAAACACACAATGGTAAAGTGGTAATATGCATCTTTACAAAAGGGTCAATGGGTGGAGGGTGGTTTCAGTATAAACATGCAGTACACTGAACACAAGGGGAGTGTCAACACACGGTGTGATGAGACAATGGGTAGGTGACAACAAGATACAATAGGCCAGACCTGAGTGAGTTCACTATACAATGGGACAAAGGAATAGGGCTGGGTACAAGTGTAACAGAGGGACCAGAATACACAAAACAGGATGAGGTTCTGAAACATCATTAACATATTATTCTTTTGGGAAGTCTGATATCCTTTGACCAGGCTGGGCAGAATGTTCACTGGGTTTCTTGGTCACCCTGTACCCCCAATAAGTACAGGGTGACTTAGCCCCAAGAGGGGACTGGGGGGCTGCTAAAAGATCCTCCATGGCAAGGGGCAATCAGGGCAGAGATTAGTCTGATGGGGAGGCCATACCCTGTTCCAGGACTAGGTCCATAGTCTGTGGACAGGAGGCTGGCCCTCAGGCCCCTCCAGGAGCCAGGGGCCCGGTGGTTCCTGTGACAGTGATGAATGCCACTGAGTATCACAAAGAGGCACTTAGACAATTAGATGATGAGGAAGCATATACTCGATTATCTACAGACCCCACCAGGGAATGGTCTCACCTGCTGGACTCTTTAATGTTGAGTGGTTTGAGATCGGGAGTTTTGACTCAAAAAGAAGCTGATTTGATATTAGTTAAACATCATGTGACCCCGATCTTTCACCACTGCCAAAAATACATAAGAAACTGGAGAATCCAGAGGGGAGACCCATAGTCTCTGGAATTGGATCTTTAAATGAGGTGTTGGGAGAGTGGATTGACCATATGTTACAGCCTTTGGTCCTGAGATTATTCAGTTATTTAAAAGATAGCACTAATGTTATACAACAGCTAAGTCAGGTCAGGTGGTGTGAGCATTATCGCTGGTTCAGTTGTGATGTCAATTCTCTTTATTCTTGTATCACACATCATCTGGGAATCCAATCAGTTGACTATCATTTAACAAGGTACAGTGGCTATTCAAATGATATATTGAAGGCCATTGATTACCTGTTGACTCATAATTTCTTTCTTTTTGATGGGTGTTTTTATCTCCAGAGACGCAGGATTTCAATGGGGGCAGCTGAATGCTAGCTAGTGTAGCTAGAACAGCTGAATGCTAGCTAGTGTAAGCAACAGGCAAAGAGAGTAAGCCGGAGCTGCTTGACAACAGTTTTGATGGTAACCAGTTGTTCTCTGATTGTGAGACTCTTATGAGACTGAGTGACAGATAATACATAGACAAACAATATATCATATATTCAATACAAGACAAATAGACAAGGTGTAAAACTTGTCATACAGTGTAACTTTCAGACACTCAGACCAACATCCACAATAAAAAATGGAACAAGCATATACTAAAATGTGGTGGGTGTTGCACTAGATGCTGTTCATGTTATTCATTAATTACAAGCTGGTGTTGATTCTGAAATTAACACAGATTCTGTACAGTAACACCGCCCTTGAGAGAGAAAGAGAATCTCAACACAAGCTTTAGAGAAATTTATAGTACAGTCCAATATGGTAAGGCCTTGAAAAATTATTAGCAGCCTTAAAACAATGCGAGCCTTTAAAATAATTGTTAAGAGGCTTACACCAAGAAAAGCCTTGAAAAAACTGTCAGCAGGCTTACAACAATACAAGCTTTGAAATAAAATGTTAGCAGGCCTACAGCAAGATAAGCCCAAAAAAAGTGTTTGAAGGCCTACATCAAGGCAAGCCTTGAAAATAAATGTTTGTAGGCCTACTACTGCCAAGTAAACCACTCACCAATGGCAATATTGTGTTTACTAACATAGTTCCTGCTGCTGAGCCATATGAGCATCAGCACTCACATCACAGGATCAGGCTAATTTATTGTCCACCATGCCCATGGGTAGTAGTGGTGGTGGTGGTGGGAGTGGGAGCACCAGTACTGACGTGGGACAGGTGATGTTATTTGCATCCTATTAGTACTAAGGTCACTACAAGCCACCACCAATTCAGGTGCATATGGTGACTGAATTTGTTCAATCACAGTAACCCTTCTCCTACTGTACCCCCAAAATCATGGGTGTTTGAATATTTATCCTTGCGGTCGAGGAGGTACTATGCAGTAAATAAGAACAATTGCAGTGTACACAATTTGTGAACAGGTTGTGAAGGGGGGGGACTGGCATCACACCTTGGTACTTCTGCTTCAATAAAGCATTTTAACAACGTTAAACCACCCACCAAGAAGTAAGTCACTGCGTCCCTTGTATATGCTGCAAAAACAAAAAAATTATTGGTGGTGGGGAATTGGGTGACTGACACTTCCAATGGGTCATTCATTACAAATCAATAAAAAGATTTATCCTGCCTGACATGAGCTTTGCATATTCTGTAGGGTGGTCAGTCTACAGATGTGCTCTTATCTCCTACATTCTATTGGGTTCTGGAAGGGAACTGGGATACTGTAACAACAGCCTGGTCACTGAAACTGGGTAACAACAAGCCAGGTGATGTGTTAACATTCTGGGCTGCAGGGAGAAGTCATCTAATGGTTTTTCTGTGAAATGTATACTTTTCTCTTGATTGTGGGGCTGGACAGGAGACAGAGTGATAGCAGCACCTTATTTTTTGTTGGGCATGACTTCACATGTTCTACATTAAACTCAGGGTAGTTACACTGCATGTACTTGATTAAAACAGATGCGCCAAGATTTGGTCCCTCTTCACAACCCTGTTACAGAGTGAATTTTTCAGACACTATCCACAAGGAAAAGTATTGCCACACCATGGGGGAGGTAGAGAGGATCTTCTCAACTGCACACTTGCTCCCCGGGTGCACTAAAGTGGCTTGTGGTGGTGCTACTGCATCATCGGCACTAGCAGTAGGAAGCTGAATGTCCATCTCTCCAGTATGCCTACTGGTACGTCCATTACCACTTTCACCACAGTTTGTGGCAGGGATGATTACCCTACTCCCATCACTAACCAGAATGGTGAACATACCAGTCTGGGCTTCCACTAACATTTTACGATGCTGGTGAAACAAAGAATTAAAAAATGCAACAGGACATTTAAAGACTACAACCACTAAGCAACACCATGTCAGAAAATATGTGCGACTACTGCTGCACACAGCTACCTTGGGGAAAAACACATTTCCACCCTTCAGAAATTCACCCCTGGAGATGTGGTGGCAGTGTATTCTCAGGGATGGGGATGTGATGGTGTTGCTAGTGGAATAGAACTATCTGCTGGTGGGCTCTGGTGTCTGAGCGACCCCCCCCCCCCCCCCACACACACACAGTGCAGCAGGCAATGGCAGCGACAGGTTGGTGGTGCTTCTTAACTCTCTCTCATTACTTAACCACTCCATAAAGTATATTTTATTTTCATAGTGCTCTGCTTCTGCAGCTCTGCCTGTCTAAAGCAGAGTGGAGGCAAGTTGTGGATTTTATAGTATTGGGGCAGAAATTATACTGGACTAAGAAAGCATAGTCTGGAAACAGCAAAGTCCTCATGAGAAATTACATGGCAGTAGCGGAAATACAGAAAGTTATGAATTTTCAATGAGTGGGAATTTTCACTGAAAAAAGCGACCAATCAAGGGTTTTCTGCAAAAAAAAAAATCCAATGAAAAAATCTAACGTTTGCCCATCTCCACTATGGAAGACTTCCTCGCATTACATTGGAGACTACGTAAACATTGAAGAAGTTAGAAGCCCCATTTAAATCAATGGAAAATTATAGAATTTTCACTTCAGCTCTGTGATACAGTTAGTTTTCTCCAGAATTGTAGCTCTTTAGCTTGATGAGTAAAGCCCATTGTGTAATTTGTAGATTGATTGACTACTGGCTAGAAGGACATTGACCTTCACTTTTTCCAGTGTTCTGAGTTTAGTTCTCCATTTAGTTCTCCATTTGTACCATATGATATATAGGATGACATTTGTCCCAGTCCTATATCCTATGATTTCATGCATGATAATATCAGTATTTTTGTGAGGAATGAACTACTTGTGATGTATACGTGTTGTCACATGAAAGAATTAGTCAATGCATCTTCATGAAATTTGTAATATTGGTTATCCATTTGATTTAAAAAACATGCCCAGAGCTGTGAACCATACAGTAAAACATGTCTGAAACACTCACCTCTTGGCATTGGTTTTAGTAGAGAAGAAAAGAGAAAGTGAATGATAACCCCAAATGATTACTCTTATACATGATTACAAAAAGGCACCAAGTAATGTAAGAGACCAGCAATTTTTCACATATGAAACCATAATGGTAGCTGTAAACCAATGATGATGCATAGTGGAACTGAATATTTAAAAAAATCTCTTTCAGACACTATTAGAATTCACAAGCTATTTATTTAAATAATCACATAGATTATGAGATTGAAGCATAAATGTAAATTAAGTTCCAATGAATGCCTATATTGGATTAGTTGAATTAATCCAGTTGTCAGTTAAGTTATGTGTAACTCCCAGTAACTTCCAGTCAAACAGGTATAATGAAGTCAGTCCTCTGCACTTTCAATAGCACGTAAAATCTGAGTCTGCTTATGAGGTAATGGTGATGAATGTAAACTAGAAACAGGTAAAAAGATGGATGCGTGAGTGAAATTGAAAAATATTTTAGTCTCTATTATCCACTTCAGTCCAATTCCAGGGAGTTCTTGTTTGTTAATGTGATATCCCCATTTTGTGCTGCTGTACTTGTGCTCCTGAATCATCAGAAGAAGTAGAAGTATGTGGAGAAAAGAAAAAGAAAAGAGAGAACCGCATCCTCCTATATAATAATTGTCTAAAACGTGTGTAACGACGCAGTCATGTGCAGGAGAGACTGCCTGCACCGCGGCTGATACAGAGCTGGACACAGCGAATAAAAGTCCAGCTCTCTATCAGCCGCGACGCGGGCCGTCTCTACTGTGCATGACTGCCCCGTGACCGGCTGCCAGTAGCACTGTTGCCCATTTAACGGGCTCTTCAACTAGTAAGTAAATAATTAATTGGCAACATAAATTACATTTAAAAAGGAAAGAAAAGATTAAAGACATAAAATATATGACACAATAGGTGGGGCCACTATGCCCCTTCTTGGGCCCTCAGGGATAATAAATAGTGTGTCTGAGACCACTTCTAATTTGTGTAGATACAGTTTTGGACATTAGACATTGGGACATTGATGATATCCTGATTTCAGTGGAATATCTACTTTTGGTTGAAAACTGTGATTTTTCCAAAAATCACTTGAGAGTGAAAAATCAAAGAGTAACTCACATGACAATGCATGTAGTTCCAACGCTATGCATGCTATAGCCATCAATATTACTTTTTTATGTCAGCCAGCAAATAGTTACAACATTAAAATAATGCAATATGTTATACTTAGGTAGCATTTACATTGCATTACAATGCATGTTGAAGACAATGATAACATACAATACATTAAGTAAGAACAAAATATGTTTTTTTTATAATCTGCATCTGTGTGGTAATATAGGTGACATAATGTTTAATGAAAATATTGAGTATGATTCTATGAATGCATTCTTTCTATAACTCACTTTAGTCATAAACTTATATTATTGGTGCATAGAATTTTTTTGGGTTGTTATACTAAGACTAACTATACAAGGTGTATTCAAAGATGCTTAGGTTATTGTATATTTGAAACAATTATCATTATTTTAATATAAAGAATTTTCATATCTTAATTACACAGTTGATGCTACAATTGTCACACGTGGAATAAACTGGTTTTATTTTCAGTTTTATTTTTCACTTTATGGGACTATCCAACTTAGTGTTCTGATTTATCTGAGAACTAAAATGTCTATCAAGAGATTCATGGCTGGGTTGCACTGGGTCACACTGACTACTCTAGCGGTACTAAAGGCAGGGCTCAAAATTTCCACTCTCCACTAGCCAATGGCGAGTGAAAATTTAGCCCTGGCGAGTAGAAATTCAGCCCTGGTGGGTATTTTATGTCTTACAGTGGCGAGTAACTTTTCAGGTCTGGCTAGTAGCAAAGGACTTCAACGTTTAAGCCCTGCTAAAGGGATAGTAATGTTTCACAATAAAAGCAGCTCCAATTAATCTTCATAGTATTTGGGCCATGAAGAGTGTTATTTCAGTACTGTCAGAGTTGCAGTTCAAAAGTAATTGAATTATAAAGTTTCCCCCCTCCCACCCCTTTTACTGATATGACACTGCTCACCTCAGAGCAGTAAGACTGTCCGGATGGATAGCAGAGAGGGATAATCTTCAATGAGCATAAAGAAAAACCTGTGAAGGGGGTACAAGGTTTTCCATATGCTCACAGTAAGAAGACTGTCCCTTGCTGCAAGCTGTCTGGTCAAGTGAACAGATTCCACATCTGAGGGGAGGTGGCTTACACTAGGTAAAAGGAGCCGGAGGGGGATGCTTTATTATTCAATTACTCTTGAACTACAACTCTGACAATATTGAAATAAACAAAAAAAGGGACCTGCGCTGTTCCATACTGATAATATGAATTATAAACCCTGCAATGAGCCTTTATTATAAATGTGCTATATTATCTCTAGATATAGTGATAATTAGGGTTTTAGTCACATAGATTGGCCAATGTATGTTTAAGCCCACTCGCCACACCAAGGCAACCCATAGAGAGTGGGTCCTAAACATAAGATGTTAAACATCTGAAGCTTAGTCTGAGGAAATGTCATAGCCAGCCTAAAGGCATTAAAAACAAATTAAAAATATTTGAAGCAGTCTGAGGAAATGTCTTAGCTAGCAAAAACATTAAAAACATATTGGTGGAGCCTTAATGGCCCCCCATATCAGGACTCACCCTTTGTCCAGCAGGAGCCAGCCACAGTGTGCAAGGGAGGCAGGACCCAAAGGGACCAAACACTATTAACCCCCCCCCCCCTTAAATAGGCCCAGCCTCCCTCCCCCACCACAATACACCTGAACTCCCCTGGACAACCTGTTGTTAAAAGTAATGTCAAAGCTAGGCAAGTAAAGCAAACAAAAAGGCCACGTCCATGCCCTTAATTAACCCTTCATGTACCAAAATTGTGTTTGTTGAAACTAAAAAAATTTACTAATGTGTAAATTATATAAAATATAATGCCTTGGTGAAAGCAGCTAAAATGAGAAAAAAAAGACAGTGTACAAAACAAACAAAAATGGACATGATACTGAGGAAGGCAGAACTGGCGGCTAGCAGCTGTAATACCACCATATACACAGATCAGCTGCCTGTGCCTGCTGCTAGTGCTGCCAATCTGCCTTCTTCTCCTCATGAGATGGCAAGTGTGACAGTATGATGAGGGTGATGGTGGAACAGCTGGAGTAGAAGAGACATTAATGGCCTTTTAAGCCCAAACTGAGAAAGAATGGGAGACCGATATACAAATAGAGATGGGCATCACCACTAGCAGTGAGACTGGTGAATTTGCAGAGTTTGCTGCTGCTGTAATTCATGCTGCTGCTGAGTTGCAAGGGCAGTAGGCTAGTGTGCCACAGACCACAGTGGTCACAGTGGGAATGGAGTCCAGCAGTAGTGATGTGGGACTAGGACAGGTTCCACTTGCCAGCAGAAATATTCCTCCTGGTTCTAGTTGTAGTGCTGATTATGAGGTAGCAGCAACAACAACAGCAACATCATCCTCTGCCCCAGCCAGTGAAGGGGAATTTGGAGGAGACGAAAGATGCCATTCTTCTCCACCTTTACCCTCCCCCCTGAGGCCCTGTGTGTGGGACTATTTTTCTCTTGGAGTTGGCACAGTGCAGTCATTAGCAATGGCACTGTGCAAAATTTGTGACTAATCAGAGAAAATGGCAAAGGAGAGAACGCACTTTGGCACAACCTCTCTCATAACACATAAGAAACACAGATGCCATGACAATTATGTGAAGCATGTTAAAGCTAAACCCCACCAAAGAAATCAGGCACCGTTGTTGCTGTACGCCCTGACTCTCCCCAAAGGCAACAAGAGGTGAGGTGTAAATCAAACAGTAGAACGAATAGAGAAGCCCAGGCAGAGCCTGGAAGTTCAACGGTGAGTAAAATACCTGGATCGCCATCAACTTTTTGCTTTAGGGTACAGCCACGTGAAGATGGAGCTAAATCCTCTGGCATTCCACCTCATTTATAGTTACATCCCCCACCAGCTGATAGCCATTCTGTTGATGTCAGGATGTGGTAGTTCATGTCCACCAATTGCACATTGCGTGGTGCGCTGACCACACATGGCAATGTGGTGGAACATAATAGTAACCAGGGCATCAAACAGCATCTGAGGAGATTCCATCCCACAGAATACGCTAAGCTGGTGGCAGGGAGGGTTGATAATTACTATTAAAACTGCAAGTGGTCACGTGTCCTTAGAGGGGAACAGGTAAGGAGCGTAGTGACAGCAGCTGTATGTGGTTTCTGGTGGGATGATTTCACATTTGAGACCCTAAGCATCACGTGGATTGGTTAGAGTTTTGCCAGGTAATAGATGTTCGTGCAGATGTGCCCATTGTTCCCAGTCCTTCCCTTATTTACCACACACACTGTTTACATTTAAGTTGCTGATGAGAGGCACATTATACATTCCAGGTATAATGATCATGCTGGCATTCCAAGTGTAAAGTGTATTGTGGCATTCTAAATATAAAAAGCATTGGGGCATCCGATTTCCAAGTATAAAAAGTTTTGTGGCATCCCAAGTATAAAAAGTATTGTGGCATTCCAAGAGTTAATTGTTTGCTGCAGTCAGGGGCAGGAATGCAGGGATAAAAATCCTCCCCTACCAAAGTTACTTCTTGAGCCATTGACTAAGCTGTTCTGTGGAAAAATTGAACAGAATCTGGCTTTTATATGGCCAGTCTCTGTTCAAAATGGATCCCATGCCACAACTGGCTGGGATGTGTGCTTACGCACCTCCCGGCCAGTCAACTTCTAGAGGGTTTTGTCATCCCCTCGCTAGAAGCTGATTGGCTGAAAGGTGTGTAAGCCAGCATACATTTAACCCTTGGAATGCCAGAGCATTGAAGTGGTTAATGCCTGCATATCTTTTTGGCATACTTTTTTGGGGCATATTTAATTTAGAAAGTGACATATTTGAGACAGAGAAGAAGATTAGAATACAAAAGATAAGAAGATGAAGAGAAAGAAGAAGACGGAAGATAAAAGATTAAAGAAGAAGACTGTTAGTAGCTGACCAAGGTGCTGAACACCACACTGGACACTTAGGTTTTTTCCAGGTTTTTTCACGTTCAATTCCTGAGTTGGCAGGTTGAAAAGTGTCAGTGGACTCTTCGCCAAAAAAGAGTTGCTCTAGATTTTCTAGTGATAAAGTGGGTCCCTTAATGCATGTTACTGCCTAATGCATGGAATTGACTGTTGGAAGGGAATCACAGAGATGAACAAATGTGAATGGGTCTCAGAACAAAGGAAGATTTTTTGAAATCTACACCAGGATACAGCATAGTCAAGTGGATTAAAATGGTGGGCATTATTATTGTGGCTCTCCATATAATAATACATGATGAAGGAAGACTGTCTTAATTGATTTATGGTATTCAGCTAAAGTCTGGACATTCATAATTCCCATATTAAGTTCATCAATGTACAAGCTGTCAGTGAGAGTTTCCTCACCAAAGGCTGGTATTTTCCATTGACACAGTATCCAATATGCTTAATCTGGAATCATGTGACTCCTGATTCAGTGCATGTTCTTTTAATACATGAAACAGATTATACAAGGAAGGATACTCATTTATTGGCTCATGAACATTCAAGATCCATAGGATATCATTTTGGGGGTGGCTTGTTTTTAACCATGACAATGATTTCATCTACAGTAATAACATGGATGGCATTGTGCCATAGGAAATTACATAGTAGATCATCTGATATTTGAGTAGGAGGAATTTGTAGTATATAGGTATTTATATATTTTAGTGTCACAGTGTAGACTTGATGCTAGTAACCTTCACAATATGCTAATTGCTTGTGTTTGAGTCAAAACATATCTCATATTCATTCATAGCACAAGGTGTTTTAATATGGGCCCAGCACATTAAATTGCACTCTGTGTCAGCACTCCTAAAAAATAGTTATATCAGAAACAAATGGCTAGGTCAACATATTGCCAGTTTCTATTTGCCATTAAAATTAACTTAAAATATCTTGCTCTTTAAGAAATCAACATTTGGGAGGTTGCATGTCCCTTGACTGAGTGAGGTTTTTATGATCTTGGTGTATATTCAATAGAGTGGAGATGACATCTCCAGTGATATCACTTCTTCAATTCCTATGTTATTCTATGGAGTCGATGCACTACGATTTCTCCACTTTTTGGATAATACAGTGCATAACCTCTATAGAATCTTACAGGTATTAGAGAAGTGATATCACTGGAGAAGTCATCTCCATTTTATCAACCCTTAGTGCATAACCACCCCTTCACCCCATCTAGGCTTTTTGTTATCCCACCAAATTCAAAATGTAGTTCTTGAGATCATATATGAAGAGACCTGGCTGTGAAAAACAAATTATAAAACAAATCCTGAGCTGTAATGCTCCAATGACTCATGCAATCATTGAATAAGAGGATCTTGAATAAATGTATTCATCAAATGGTATTTTGGCAGCAACATATTGATCAAATGTACTGCATATCTCCACTGTTTCTATACTAAAGACACTTCAGGGGTCATGCACTAAGTTTGATAAAGAGGTGAGAAAGCAGAGATGACTTCTCCAGTCATATCACTTCTCCAATTCCTATGTTATTCTATGGAGCCTACTCACTAAGATTTCTTCAACTTTGGAGATCTTAGTGAATAGGCTCCGCAGAATAACATAGGAACTGGAGAAGTGATATGACTGGAAAAGTCATCTCCGCTTTATCACCTCTTTATCACGCCTTAGTGCATAACCCCCTTTATATTTTTTCATAACTAATGGTGCTTTCTGACAGCAAAAATTTGGTGCTCCAGGGGTAGTGAAATTCACCCCTACATAAGCAATTATTTTGTTCAGACTCCTTAGATGTAGGCAGGGGTGTTATTAATTTCCAAAAAGACTGGGGAATGGGCTCTTATTACATTGGATATATATTAATATTAGAATTCTATTATGAACATGGGACCAGATTAACCAGAGCTAAAAACCTAACTGTACCACCCTGAATGTCATGGAGTAACATCAAGATTTAAGTTGTTAATATGAGAGCAATGTCTTATCTCCCTTAAGTCAGGTCCTATCAATATGGTGAATCCACTGACGCAGCTTCACTGGCATTAGCTGTTAAATTTAGAGGCTAGAGGATATGCACCACAGTGAGGGCTCGATCCAAATGTTGGAGACGGCTGTTTTTTCTGCCAATGGCATTTTTCCCAGCACAGTAAGGTATGCCAATGTCTGTGCTGTGAAAAAACACAAGCAAAAAAAGAGCCGTCGGGTTAACCCGACTAAGTTAAAAAACAACATCCCATTAAAAGTAACACTTACCATTAATCCTGATGTCCAGTGGAGTCCCCAGCTTCCTGGTCCTCTTCTGTCCTTCTCTTCTGTTCTTCTCTTCAGTCTTCTATTTTCTGTCCTTCTCTTCAGTCTTCTACTTTCTGTTCCTTCTTTCTTCTGCCTGTAAAATAAAACAAAAGTATGAATACAAAGTATTAACTATGACATTGTTTAACCCTTTGAGTGGCAAAGGGGTACAGTTGTGTACCTCACTGGCACTCAAAGGGTTAAAACATTATTGTGCCATTAATATTTCACTAAGTAAATACCTCCATTTAATGCCCAAGTAAGTAAAAATGCCATGAATAAATGTGATAAATATAGGACATGAATAAATGTGATAAATATATGCCATGAAGAAATGTCATGAATAAATGCCAAGTATATGCGGGGGCAGAGGCGGCGGCAGCAGGGACATTGAAGAGCTGCATGAGCCCATCTTCTGTCCTGCACGGGCCAATGCCCGTATAGCACACTGAGAGAATTGGAAGTGAGCCTACCTTTATATATGGGCAGTCTCACTTTCAATTCCTAATAATACTAAACAGTGGATAGGCACTAGAATTAGTAACATTACTATAATATGTATAAATCTACCAAAATGGTAGGGTGCACTCAAGAGCAAACACCCAATAAACAAAACTAATAATAACCTGTAGGAGGAGATAGAAGGAAAAAATACCTCCCCAGCGTAACTACTAAAAGTAGCTCTTTAAAAGAGTCAGTTTAAAGAACAGCTGCTCGATTCTGATTGGCTGGGATGTGCGTAAGAACATCCCAGCCAATGGCTGTGAGGGAATTGGAAGTGAGACTGCCCATATGTAAAGGCAGGCTCACTTCCAATATCCTCGGTATGCTACGGGCATCGGCACGTGCATGACAGAAAATGGACCCATGTGGCTCATCAGTGTCTCTGCCGTCTCCGCGGTGGCACACAGTGGCGGAGACATGAAGATTAAAGCTAAGTGTATATACTTGGCATTTATTCATGACATTTCTTCATGGCATATATTTATCACATTTATTCATGGCTTATATTTATCACAGTTATTCATGGCATTTTTACTTACTTGGTCATTACATGGAGGCATTTACTTAGCGAAATATTCATGGCACAAAAATGTTTTAACCCTTTGAGTGCCAGTGAGGTACACAATGCATTGCTTTGCAATGTATTGCATACCCCTCTGCCACTCAAAGGGTTAAACGATGTCATAGTTAATGTTTTGTATTCATACTTTTATTTTATTTTACAGGCAGAAGAAAGAAGGAAGAGAAGGCAGAAGATAGAAGACTGAAGGAGAAGGACAGTGGATGACAGGTAAGTGTAAGACATATGAGTTAACGATCGCCAAGCACCGATCGTTAGCTTTTTTACTGTTACGTTCCCAATACTGACGTTTTTTAGTGGTATTTTGGGAATATAACGCTCAAAATGGATGTTGGCCACAAGACCATTTTTGCGACCTAACGTCCTTTGTGCTTTAAGCCGGTAGGACATTTGAATACTGACCAAGACATTTTCTTTTTGTCGGTCGTTATCCATTTTGCCCTACCGGCTTTTGTAGAGCAAACATTTGGATCGAGCCCTGAATGTCTGCTGTAGTGAATATCAGCAGACACACTCCTCTGTCTTTAACCCCTTAAGGACCAGCGGTCCTGGTGTGTGTGGTCCTTTAAGGACCTGATAGGGAAATTCGATGTGCCACCCCACGCAGGGCTGGTGCAAGGATTTTTGCCACCCTAGGCAAAACCTAATTTTGCCGCCCCTTGGCTCCACCCCTTGTGCCCTTCCCATTTATGCCCCTCCTCTGTATGTGTTTAAGTGTCAGTGTGTTCCCTATATGTGTCAGTTTGTGTGTGTGTTCTCTATATGTGTATGTGTGTGTGTCAGTGTGTGTTCCCTATATGTATATAAGTGTGTGTGTGAGTCTCTGTAAGGATATCATTGTTTAAGTATGTGTGTGTGCTTCTCTATATGTGTATCAGTGTGACAGAGTGTATATTCTCTATATGTGACTCTCCCCCTCTTGACTGTTGACCCCCCTTTGACTCTCTCTCTCCGTCTGACTCTTGATCCCCCTCTTGACTGCTGATCCCCCCTTTGACTCTCTTTCTCCCCTGTCTGACTCTTGATCCCTCTTTTGACTGCTGATCCCCCCTTTCACGCTCTCTCTCCCAGTCTGACTCTTGATCCCTCTCCTGACTGCTGATCCCCCCTTTGACTCTCTTTCTCCCCTGTCTGACTCTTGATCCCTCTTTTGACTGCTGATCCCCCCTTTCACGCTCTCTCTCCCAGTCTGACTCTTGATCCCTCTCCTGACTGCTGATCCCCCCTTTGAATCTCTCTCTCCCCGTCTGACTCTTGATCCCCCTCTTGACTGCTGATCCCCCCTTTGACTCTCTCTCTCTCCCCTTCTGTCTATTTATCCCCTCTTGACCCCCCTTCCACTTACTCTTCCGGTGCACTCTCTCCCCAGTGAGTACGTTTTGGTGCTCTCCCTTGTCTGGCTTTTATTAACCTTTTCAGTGCCAGAGGGGTATACCACACATTGCAAAGCTATGCGTTGCGTACCCCTCTGGCACTGAAAGGGTTAATGTAGCACAGCGATGTCCGTTTCTCTCTTCCCCTCCGCTTCTCCAATCCTGGTCCAGGATTGAAGGAGCGGAGGGGGAGAGAGAAACAGGTATTGCTGTGCTACATTAAAAAAAATAGCCAGCTGAGGGAGGGCACCAAAACTTACGTTTGTTTTTTTTTTTTTTTTTTTTACTTCGGCAGTCTGTTATGAGCGGTGGCGGGGGCCGATGCGCCCTCAGAGAATGTGCACCCTAGGCTGGCGCCTATCTCGCCTATAGGTGGCGCCGGCCCTGACCCCACATGACTGCTCACGTGTGCCGGCATGCCAAACGAGGGACTGAAAGAGATTGCTCCGGTCTTGGAGTGATCAACTTCAGTCCCTGGTATTAGAGCGCGGTGAGTAAAAGTACGTGACGTGTCAGGACCGTCACTGGTCCTTAAGTGCTGGACCAGCGTGACGGTCCAGGTACGTCATCGGACGTGAAGGGGTTAAGACTTAAAATCAATGAGAAGTTTTAATTGCCTCCTATTGTGCAGCTGGTATACTGAACATTTTCCTTAACTTTTCAGTTGTGCATATTGTATACTTTTAAGCTATGGATACTCACCTTGCACTTGAACTGAAAGCATAAATGAATAACCCTGCTTCTAATCTACCAGCTACATTTGTAGCTCAGAAGCTAGAAAGAAGTCAATGTCCTCTGTGGTTTTAGGTCACACTGTAAACTATGTGGCCTATGAGCTTGCATTTTAGAGACAAACATTATCCGCTCTTTGAACTTTAAAACAGAACCAATGGACCTCGACAAAGGGCTAGTTTAATCACTGAGTTGCTTTCCTTTTGAAGAATATTTTACAGTAAGTTTAAGTTCATTTTTTAAGGTTTAAATTAAACAAAAAGCAACATCATATTTTTAACCCTTTAAGGACCACAAAGGGTGCACAATGGATAGCATTCCTCATCAACTATCACTTATTTGAGGCAGTACAGTCATGTTGCTATAGTTAAATTCTAATTTGATTTTCAAGTGCTTATGACTTTTGAATAGAATTACAAAGTATGCTGATCTTTGGGTGTTCAGGTTTAGTTACTTCTTACACATATCCTGCATACTTGAACTGAAACAAATGTTGTATTTTTCCATTTAATTTGAATGCCATCACAGTTTCTTTCATAAGAGATTGACACCAACATTTACACACATATATGTTCACTTTCATGAAACTACTTCATCACACAAAATCATTTCACACCCCTGTCCCAAGCATGTTTTCACATTTTTTGCAGTTTACAGTCATAAGACAATTTGAGGTATAATTCTAAGAAAACCCCACATTTCCTACACCATTTTGTTCAGACAGCTCTGAACTTTCAAAATATACAGTTGGTTCCTGAATATCCCCTAACATGATCAACATGTTACACCCAGAATGCATAAAAAGTTTCTCTATGAGAATAACAAACACATGTCTGGGAATATATTTATTTCTGTGTTCCAATAGCAAATGCTCTTGGTCCTAAGTTTAGCATTAACTCACCTTTCTAAAACACCAAAATTAATTTTTCTCTACAGTCCAATGTGGAACACAGGAAACACTGGGAACACAGGAACCATGCTGTAAAGTCCCCTCCTCCAAAGGGCAGGGCACTTGGAAGAAATGAATGCCTCTGAGGTGTAGACTCCCCTCTTCCCTCCACTTTACTCCTGCCTCCTACTTCTAGTTTTAAGTGACCTCCCAAAGAAGAGGGTGTATGTACACTGTTCTCCTAGTTAGATGTATTTTTAGTTTCATTTCTAGTATAGAGCACTGTATAATCCCCCATTAGGCAGGCTCCCATTATGTGCCTTCTTTGTTTATGAATTGCTCAGTTCATAGGTACTTTCCTGTACCTCAGACCTGCAGAGGATGATTTGATTTTCTTTACCTCACTGTTGAGTTTCTCTGAAGCTCTTCCTTATACTGCAATGGGAGTCTGAAGAACAAAGCTGAATGTGAGTTAACATCTTAAGTGCTATGGTCCAGTTTTATATCCCTATTTTGCTAGCACCCATAGGGCTGCGGTGTCTTACCTGTAATGCATACAATTCTCAGCTTATTTTACACAATGTACTAGCAGTGTGGGGCTGCATTGCCCATCTGTTTGTTTGTTTTTAAGCAATGCTTAAAAATCTGAATGGCAGAGGGTTACACAACTGATTGCAATGCATTTTGTACCCATCTGGCACTCAAAGGGTTAATTTTGGTAGCAACAGTAGGTCTTTCATGGCAATTTGGTCCTAACTGAATCTTCATGAAGACAACAATGCAACAAGAAACAGTTCTTTAAATAGGCTGCTGTTGTACCATGAGGCACCAGCAAGATAGGTGACATCACATTTGTGCAGTTGGAGCTCTGACTGCAGGGAGTTACATCACCCTTACAGTAACCAATGATCAAAATACCAGATAATTTGAGAGTAATGAACAAAGTTAACAGAAGATTACAACTAAAGAAGGCACTGTATATCAACATTATAACTGTTACTAACTTAAGAGCAAGAGCTGACAGCTGGTATTGAATATAACACTAATAGCTACCCTGAGGCTGAAATGTTATTGACTAACAGTGTCCAGTCTCCAGTGGCAATGCACACATAAAATGAAGCCTTCAGCTACAACTCCCATTGGCCTCTGTTAGCCAAATTGCCACAGGAAAAAAATGTTTTTTTTTTCCCATCTCTAGACAGGAGATAGAGAAAACCTGCAGCTTGTTTTAGGTTCTAGTGGCAGTAATTTTACCTAGTACTGTAGTTGGTACATGTCCTTAGGAAATGGAGGCAACCCCCCAGATTCAGTGACAGCAACTCCCTTGGCCTTATTTAATATTTTTATGACTTTGTGCATTAGTCAGACTAAGCAGACGTGTGCATACGGCTATGGGGGATGCTATATCTACTATTGGCAGCTCTTTCTGATCCCTGACTCAACTGAGGTAACAGGTTCACCTAATAAGTGTTATATCCTGCTTGGTTTCACTAGAATGGGGAGGCAATCTGAGGTTCACCAACTGCAGTTGGGCACAATTACAAAATCTGTGATTGTAGTTCAGCAACAGCTGGCGAGCCTTGCAGAATGCACTTTTCAGAGCTCTGTTTTAACTCTTTCTTGCCTTGGAGAAGTTACAGAGCATTGAAAAGTACACTGTGCAGTGGTGCTAGGGTTCAAAACATCACTCTACAGTCAGAACCCAGTGGGGTGAATGTTACATGCCGATTCTGCACTAAATCATGCACAGGAACCGATTTTGAGTCCCTATACCTAACATCAATGTACTAAGCTAGTTATACTTCCTTCAGTTACATCAAGGGGAGGACAAGGGAGCAGTATGTGGGCATTTCCTGTCTGTCTGTTTCTCTATTACTTGTTTATATCAATGTGCTATGCAAGGCAAAGAAGAAATGGCATATTTGTACTTTATATGCATGCATACGTTATGGCGCTGGCATGAGGAGCTTGTTGGCATTAAAGCCCAATGCTGGCAAAGTGTTTGCCGGTATGCACTAGAGCTCTCATACCCTTAAGTGCAGCCACAGGCAAGTGCAAGTGGGTCTGCACTGATGAATTTGTACATTTACCCCAATATGACTAAGTTTATTTTTAACCCTTTGCATGCCAGTGCATGAGGTAGTAGCCATTGGAAGGGAGAGCAGTGTGGAATGTTAACAGTTGGCACTGACTTGTCTAAACTGAATAAATGCTTGATAGCTCATAAATTATTACTTTAAATACAAAAGTGCATAAGAGAACATATATCTGATTTTGAAAGCTCTTTCAAATCAACCTGTTTTCAGAGGATGTTATTTTCACTTTCCATTTCCTTGTTTAAATAGAAACTATACCTCAGGGCAGTGTTTCTTTCTCAATGTTAGCTCTTAGAACACACAAACTGGTTCGAATTCATGTTATTCCTGCTTGATCACAGGTAAGTAATCAGGGTCTCAGTAATTTATATTGGTCTACCTGTGCTTTATTAGGAATACCCCTAAAACCTGACCTACCGGTGTGTCCAGAGGCCTACACCTGAGACTCACTGCCTTAGACAATAAGTGGCTATTCATATATTTAATTAATATCCTTTTTTCTAGTTTCTACCAGCCTGTGTTTACCCTGTAGTTCATTCAAGCCTACAGGCAACTGAATTGTGAACTCTAGCAACTTGGGGCTGGGGTGTGCAACAGAGGTCCTTCAGCTGTTGAGGATTACTACTACAGATGGGCAAAATCTTTAGTCCAAAAACAAGAGAAAAGTGAGACTACTGGCACTTCTTTCTCCTTCCATGAATTCTAGCAAAATTGTTAATATGTTTTCCTGTTTTTTTCCATCATGAGCCCAAGTTTTCCACTGCACTAGAACCACACATACTGACCCCCAGCATTGTCCTACTGGACTGGTATCCCTAGAACCACACATACTACCCACCCATCCTTGTCCCACTGTAGCCATAGAACCAGGAGGCAAATATAGTTGTTGATACCTTTATTGGCTAATTAAGCAGATTTAGAATGCAAGCTTTCAAGGCCTTAGGTCTCTTCCTCAGGCATGTTATACAGATAAATACGAAAACATCTCTCTTATATACAAGTGCATATTACATTGTTTAGAATGGAAATCAGATAAGAGAATGCAGTCCAGATCCAGATACTTTGATCAGTAAATGGTAAATTGCATTTACCACAAAGATGGAAGCATTCTGGGGAAAACCAACTGCACCACAGAGAAGGAATTAAAAATTCCAAGACATACCTGGGAACTCTGCCTCAGAGACTCCATCTTTCAGTCTTAATTACTGGGTCTCTGGTAACTGAATCTGATTATCCATTTGTTGAGTTCCATGGTTACGTGCCCACTTGTAGCCCAGTTCTGCCCACTCCCATGCCTGCCCCCCTTTTCCTGTCTATTTCAGAGTAAACTCCACCTTTCCATCTCCTAATGCCATCCACCCATTATGATGCAAATCATGTAATTTGAGCACACCCACCACATTCCCTGTTCGAGGGAGCTTGGGCTTGAAGGTTCACAAGTATGGCTAAAGACCTCTCTAGCATTCAAAAGATTAAAAGTCTCATTTCCACCAATGGTAATTTGGGGGCTTTGCATTTATCCCAGTTAGTTTACTTCAGAGTAAAGGTGCCCATACACAGTGTGAATCTCTCAATTCCATCTACTTGGTTAGTCAACCCAGCTTGAAAATTTTGATTGCGTGGTGATCAGATTGCTGTATGTGTGGCTTCAACAGACATAACCACAGAAGTCTTGCTTGGGACTGTGAAATCAGCATTCCAACCTTATCTCACAGCCCAACACACACACACACACACATACACACACACACACAGAAATCTGATTTCAGATTTGGTGTGTGTGTTTTAACAACTACATTAATTCTTCATTCACGTGGTTTCATAGAGGACCTGATCAGTATATTAAAATCCCCTCTGTAAGTGAAGAGCTTTGAATATGTTTATTATATGGTAGTCCTGGGAAGACTGCATGAATGGAGGCAGCCAACAGACCTAGAATATATCAGATCTCTAGGTACTGAAAATTGGCAATCTACGATAAAACCCCAAAATCAATTAATTTTGGAGGGATTTAGGACCCTCTTCTCCCAATAGTTAACAAATCCACTGTTGTGATTAACATGTCATTCAGATATATGATCATTCAAACATCACTGCTTTTTTAAAAAAAGGCTACAGGATTTGTTTAGTTTGTAAAACACCATGAAGCCCAATAGGGATGGGTAAAAGTTTTTTCTAAGAAGCAAAATAAATGAAAAACCACACTTCCAGTCTTCCATGCAAACTCCCAAGAATAGTGCAGTTTTCTGTTTATGTTCACTGCACTTAAATCAGTGATAATAATGTGTACCTTTCCATGTAGAGAATTATACCCATATATTCCGACCATACTATAGTGTAAAAGCAGTGTCAGTTTACTGCATATTGTCAGTCTGTGCCTAGGATAGAGAGAGAGAAAGCATCTGGATTCTATTTTTTTAAGAAAGAGAAGGATATTACATGAACAGGAATCAGACACGTAATGACAAGTAGATTACAATGGGTATATGCAGATACGTAGAGTATACATATTACAGTTAGGACTGTAGATAGGGGTATGAGAGCCAAAGTTGATCTTGGTTAGTGAAGAAACAAAGTATCCGCTCAACGCTGTTGAAGGAGCAGCAAAGACGTTGATAAGAGGAATGTGTCTGTTGATGAATTGGAGAAAAGAGAGAAGGACAGAGCAGCTGGATTTTTTTTATGATAGCTAGTGTAGGCAGAGAGGCAAGAGAGGGAGTTGACATTACTTTATAGGAGCACTGGTGGTAGTCATCACCACTACTGGTTTTTCTCTGTGTGTTAGTGTGAAGGGAGAAAGGAGTGTTAAAAAAAAATAAAAAAGTTAAAACAAAACCTTTTGAATGAAAAGTGACAAGGTCAGACAGGCAGGTGATTATTGCTACCTGAGCTGGTTTGCTGAGTATGAGACTCTGCTGAGACAGATACAACATAAATACATCATATAATCAAATACATCATTGTATGTCAGGTACAACTTGACATACTGTGTCACTCTTACGTCCAGATGAACAAGAGGGACAAGTATATACTAAAATGGAATGGTACTTTGACAACTGCTGTGTGCTTTGCCCTTTATTGCAAGTTGCTGATTCTGAAGCTAACATTTCTATCCTGTATTGAACTGTAAAAATTAACACTGCAGTCCTTGGGAGAGAAAAATAAAGCTGCTTAAATATTTATACTAGCTACGAGTTTGTAGAGGCAGACAGGCAAGGAAGGGGAGTTTTGGTGGTATGACTGAACATAACAGGGACAGTTAAAAATATGTGTTGACTTATAGGTCAGAGTAGTACCCATTTAGGAGTAGGTTATACTGTGGCAAGTGTTGAACTTGATAGACTTGTGTCTCTTTCAACCAAATTTACTATGTAACAATGTACAAAATGCCACTTAAAATGAGGAACATAAATGTAAAGATCATAACAAACAAAAGAAAACAAATAGGTTCCAAAGAACAGAAAGGGGGACAAACTGTAAATGAAGTCAAAAAGCAGAATGTTTTATACATATCAAACAAAAAAATTGTGCATGAATGTATCTGAGGGAGCAGCAAAGAAAGAAGAATTTATAGCAATATATAGCATAATATAAAGCCTTGGTTCTTGTAATAAAGTTTTACATTGTCTTGTAGCTGTACAGTAAGGGAACTCAATTGCCTTGGAGTTCACATTATCAGTATATAATCATTCTAATACAGACCATAATGCTAAAGGGGATTTTTGAAGATATGGTGGCATTGCATAAGTTGTGTCTAGGATAGTTTTAGATTCTAACTTTCTCTGCAAATAGTTTTTAAATTCATCTCAACTATAGCACTATTCACGTGCTATTCAAGTGTCCTTTACATCTCCGTTGGTGTTAGGTCCAACACCAATGGTTGCCCACTAGCATATACACTAAGAGCATCATCAGTTTAGTGCATACATGTGCACACACATCACATTAATGCCAGCGTTTCTCCTGCCCCATAATGCCTAGAGGAAAATTACATAAATGTACGCCAGTTCCACTGTTTCTTGTTTAATACATGTATATATGTTGGGTGAGATATCAGTTTCTGGAGACCAGACATGAACAGGGATGTACAACCTGAGGTAAGCTTTAGATGAGAGCTGTAGCCATACAAGAGCTGAGAGCTAGACTGCCCACCCATGAGATACAGCGTAGTTTGGGGGCAATAAAGCAAGCTTTAGTTGCTTTAGCCTGCTTTTTGTGGCTTTCTTTATATAGTGGGGCTAGAAGGGGTGTCATAGTGCCAACACACAAATCTGCTAGGGATAATCATTTTAAAGAGAGTTGCAACTATATACAGTTCTGGAAATGTTCTGTTAAAAACAACTTTAAATGACAAAGGATCAGCCCACTAACAGGTTTTAACACACTAACAATTGTTTTTTTTTTGGAGGGGGAAAAAAGTCCCATCATTTTCTGTGAAAATGCTCACAGAAAACCAGCATTTTACCTCTTTTTCAGCACAAACTGCCTTGCATAGTAAATACATTACATTTCTGCATTTTCACTTTCTCCAATAAATTTCCAGAGAACTTTGCTGTTTTCCACCCTTGCCTGAGAATTGCTTCCACAATATTAGGTAGGTCTGATTAGTACTTGGTTTTGTGGCTACCAGTGCATGTCAGAGAGGTACCCAACACATTGCAACAGAATGCATTAGACACTGGAGGTTTTAACACTTTGGATACTGTAGTGGACTCTAGCACATTGCAATGCACTGGAAACCTTGCTAGCATTGAAGGGGTTAATGGTTTAGTAACTCTTTTTATTTTATTTTGAACTGCCAGACTAGTTTTGCAGTTAGACACCTGCCCCTTTCATTGCCACACTTGTATGTAGTGCACATCCCTATGGCAATGAATGGCTTAAGGGACGGCTGCTGCTGTCTCTGCTCCCTAGAGTAGAGACAGCAAACTGTCCTTTGGCTCCATAGGGACATCCAAACACTGACAACTGGCGATTCATGGGGTTAAAAGCCCCATTTAAGTCAATGTGGGGTATTTTTTTCCTACGGTGCAGTTGGAATGCTCTAAAATTGCTCCAGTTCTTCTTTGTACATAATCGGTCCTTATGTATAAAAGAAACCAGGAGTAATTCTGGGGCAGAGCAGCTTCACCACAGGGGAGAAATATACATTCCCAAAATTATCTAAATGGGTCTTCTGAGCACCTGCAAAGCAATGCGTTGTGTACTCCTCTGGCACTCAAACAGTTAAAAGCCTCATTTTAATTAAAATGCCTTTTTTTTATTTTTCTCCTATGGTGCAGTTTGTTTGCCCCATAATTGCTCCAGTTCCACGTAGCCCATAAACCTCATAGTGCAGTTTTCCTAGTGGGTGTAATGGTATATACGCGTTTTACAAGGTAATGCACAATGACTTCACAAACCATAGGATGAGGGGCATGTTTGTGAAATATGAATCAACGCAAATGCAACTTGTGATTTGAGCTCTGAATGATGACTCAGTATCCCTTCCATTGAACTGAAGCAGTTTTTGAGGAAAGAAAAACCCTGTGACTAAAATGTTAATGAGGAATTGATAAGGTCCTGCTGACCACTAGTTGCATTCATGCCCCGCACAGAGATCCTCAGAGGGGAAGTACAGGTGGCTAAATGAGACACATGCAGTTGCTGATGTCATTGGTGCAGAGAACTCTGCCTGCCTCCTGCATTGAGAAGTCCTATTCAGGTCTGATCCAGGAGAGCTCAGTTTCAGTCATTCTCTGTTTTGCTGGTACATGTGATCTCTCCTACAGCAGAGAGCAGACTTAAAGGGATAATAATACTTCATTATTACTATCCCCCATGTTGTAGCCCTTAAAATTCTGAATTCAATGATACTAGCGGTATCTCTCAAACCTTTCTGGTTTGAGAGATATCTGCTTTCAAAATTCCCTCATTTTGCCTTTCCTCTGATGTCAGCGTTCTAGCTGAGAGCCGGGGAATCCTCTCAGTGAGCAAGCGGCGGCTCTGCGAGAGTAATGAGTTTGTGTTATAGAAACAGAAATCCTTCACTAAAATGGCTTTCTACATGTGCTTGGTTTGCACACATGGAAGACCATTTTAGTGAAGGATTTCTGTTTCTATTACGAGATCTCAGCACTGCTGCAGAGCTGCCGCCGGTCCCGGGACCGGATTCTCCTTCTCTCAGCTAAAACACTGACGTCAGAGGAAAGGCATAAAGAGGGAAAGGTTTGAGAGACGCCACTGGTATCGTTGAATTCTACAACATGGGGGGTAATAATAATGAAGTATTACTATCCCTTTAACAGCAAACACAAAGAGGCCAAAGTTGAGGTTATTAACTCCTTCAGTGCTGGTGCACAGATAAATGTAGGTCTCTTTATGACCTACTGACACCACTCTGATTATTTAAAATTTTTGTTGCGCAACTTCAAAGGATTTTATTTACAACGTTTTATTTAAAAACACAAATACTGAAGTTTAATGTGAGTTTTATTAATGTGGAACACAGTAATACACGTCAATCAGTAACGTACAAATAAAATGGAAAATGCAGTCTCCATAAAAAAATTAACCCACTGGGCACAAATGATCACAAGTGAACCAACAAAAATTGTGGTTTTTTACATTTGTTTTTATAATTTTCTTTATTTTATATAACATATGTGGTGGGTTATCCATATAAGTGTGGTATCAAAAGAAAGCCATGCTTGTGTGTGACAAAATGGTATATAATTTGTGTGGCTGGACTAAAATATTTAGAGAGAATGCACTGTTGAACAAAGACATAGTCAAAAAGGTCAGAATTGCTCCAGACCTTAACTGCAAACCACCCCAAATGTCCCTGGTCCTTAACAGGTTAAAGGGGAACTATCACCGCAAATAAACTTTCCTCTCAACAATTACCCATCTAGCGATTAACTGAACAATAATAGTATTCTCCAAAATAATTACCACGTTATAGAGAAATCCTACTGCTGCCAAGGCTGAGGGCCAGACAACAGCGCTTTAGAGGAATCTGCGCACCTGAGCCATCAGTCCCTTCTGGTACCTTAAGGTACCATGTAACACCTCCTAGAGAAGACCAGGACTGACAGTGCAGTCATACAGATGTCTCTAAGCAAAGATGTGCTGTTTCCTGGCTGTCAGTCTCGGCAGCAGTAGGATTTCTGTAGAACACAGTAATTGTTCTGGTGCATACTACTATTGTTTAGCTAATCTCTAAATGGGTAATTCTTGTCAGGAAACTTTATCTGGCATGATAGTTCCCCTTTAAAGAGTTAAAGAGTATTACTTCTTAGGCTCATACTTCTTTACACAGCCACATGCAACGTATTCAGAGGCATATTTGTACATTTTACCCAAACGTGTGCTATGGAGGTTTTACAAAATTACATCTTGGGTGTTGACAGCACAGGAAATGAGAGGCTGAAAGGGCAATATGCCCCTGAAATCCCAGTAAGATGGCAGGCAGCCCTGCCTTCTTAACTTGCTGCTGGCCATGGGCTGCCCTCCCCCTCCTTACCTTCATGCCCCCAGCTTGGGGGGGAGAGGTTAGAGGAGGAGGGGGGAGGGGGGCCAATTGTACAGAAGCAAGGAGGTTGACTTGGGGGTGGAGGGCATGAAAAGAGAGTGGAGGGTTGTATATATAAGAGCTGTGTAAAATAAAAACTAATATTACCCTTTCTTTTTTAGGTGCAGTCAATGAAGATGAAGCATTCCAGGAGGAATCCAGGACCCCCAAAATGGTACAGGGAGGATCTGCAGACCTGCAATGAAGGAAGTAACCTCTCAATCCCATGTAGTCAGCCCTCCTTTGTCCCTGAGGCTATTTGTGCCTCAGCTGTCCTTTTTTCTGGTCTTTCTTGCCCCCTCCTTCTCTCTCTCTGTCCCTTCTCCTTTCACTTCTCTGTCTCTCTCCTAACCTTCTCATGTCCACGTCTATGCCTTCTCCTTCTGATCCCTTCTACAATTGCCCCTCTCCTGGCCCGTCGTAGTCCTTTAGCCCAGGTGTTTTTATATACATTGGATTCCCATGGGCGTGCGTGGCATCGCCGGAGGACCCACAGTCTTTCCTGGTCCTGGGGCAGCCCTCCGCTGTGTTGCTGATGGGCTATGTCCCCAGAGCGATCCTCAAGTATCCCAGTTTATGCCCGGCAGTCCTCCTGCACACAACCTGAACTGCAAGAAGGAGTGTAAGTATAGACCCTGCTGGATATTCACAGGACCCCGTTCCCCTGGCCATGTCATCTGCCATAACCCACCCTCTTGGGCTCCAGCATTGCCCCGGGGTGATTGTGCAGTTGCAGCAGAAGTTCACTGGGCAGGTGGTGGTGGTGGGGGGGGACACTGTTTTGTGTAAAACAAGGGGACATGTAACAGAGGTTTTGGAGTGCTGCTTCCGGCATGTTTGTTCAAGGTGTGATGTAGGGCACCCCGCTAGCACTTGCACGAGGGGGCAGGGGAAAGAAGGGGGTAACTAATCCATTCAGGAAGGAGCTGGGAAAGGCCCAACCACCCATAATTATAGAGCGCCTACGGAGGTGGAATTCTTGTTAAATGGTTTTCAGTTCCGTTTCAGGGGGTGCTTTCACAGTAAGTTGCGCAATTTGTGCTCTGTGCAGGAATACCCACAGCTAGTGCAAGCAAAGTTGGACAAGGAGATGGGGGCAGGACGCATGGCAGGTCGCTTTGTGGAGCCACCCTTACAGGATCTCATTGTATTCCAGCTGGGGGTGGTCCCAAAAAGAGAGCCAAGAAAACTCTGCTTGATTCAGCACTCGTCTTATCTTCTGTGAATGACGCAATCAATGAGAACCTGTGTTCTGTGCAATATCAATAATTTGTTCAGGCATTACAGCAGGTAATAGTCGCAGGTCCTGGGGCATTTATGTCCAAGTTAGACAAGCTCTGATTTTCTGCTGTTGCCCTTACACCCAGAGAGTTTCAGATACATGGAGTGTTTGTTCCGGAGAAGATACTATGTAGACAGATGCTTGCCTATGGGCTACTCTATTTCTTGAGCATTTTTTCAGAGGTTCAGTATGGTGGGTCTCCAACGCATTGCAAAGCATTGTAGTATGATGAAATAGAGTAAAAAATACTATTATAGGGCAAAACAACATTGTTGAAACACAAATTAACCCAAAATAAAATGAATAGTAAAGTGCTGCAATGTGCTGGCATCCAAAATAGTAATTCACGCTGCTACAAATCGGTACCTGTGTTCATTATGTGGTTTGGTTTATTTTGGTGATATTTACATTTTCACTTAAATTTTGCAAATTTTTATGATATTCATTTCACACAATTTTTTTTTCAAACAAATTTAATTTTCTTAGGTTTTTGTTAGTTCAGATTTTAACAAGGACTCAGTTATTAAGCATTATGGGTTAATGGGAAAGGTATGCTTCTGCATACCTTGCCTGTATATGTGTTTGTCATGTTTTTAATCTTTTAATAAAAATATATAGCTCAGACCGCGAGGGGGGCATCAGGACCCTTCCTGACACCCCTCTAGCATGGATCACCTATCCAGAAGGATAGGTGATCGATGCTGGTGACTTTTGCTGGCATTTTTAGTAAAGTGCATATAACCTATGTGTACCATGGGTTATATGTGCTTTTAATATTATACCTTCATTTCACTTACAGCAAACACACTGCAGTTATTGGCTACAGCTAGAGAGGGGATACACAGCCAGGCTATAGCTACAGAGTGGGAGATAGTGCCAGGCTATCACTATGGAGAGGGAAATATTGCCAGGCTACAGATAGTGAGGGGGAGACACAGCTAGGCTACAGCAAGAAAGAGGAGACATATTCAGTGGGGCTGGTCTGGGGGCAATTTCCCCTGCTGGTCATAGCGTTTACGGAGCAGAACTGAATCAAGTCAGGAGCAAATCAACTGCGGTAAAGAGGACACATAAATATTCTCCAGTGAAATAAATGAAACTTTTAACCCCTTCAATGCTAGAGAGGTCTCACATAGTGATGCAATACTTTGATGACAATTTTAGCTGTCAATGGGTTAAAAGTTCAGTTTAACCCTTTGAGAGCCAGGGAGGTATCATACACATTGCATTGCAATGCATTTGATACCTCTCTGGGACTTATAGAGTTAAATCAACTTGAGACTTTGTTAGACTCGTATGGAATAGTTAACATTACTCCAGTTCCTTTCATTTCATCAGCAGTAAAGGTATCACAGTAGCGGGAACATCACACTATGGGCCATTCCCAAGAATAAAGTACCCCATAGTAGCATAATTCCATCTTTATTAGGGTTAATAATATAGGGGTATGTGTATTTTACATATCCCCCACAATGATGTTGCCTTGACGAAAAGTCTTAATGCTTTGAGTGGCATAGAGTGAACAACATATGTGCTGCACATTCTTCTGTTACTCAAAGGTCGGTGCTTCGAAATTAAATTAATGATCTTTGTTAATCACATAATGACCCACACGCTTGAAGTGAACCTTGTCACCAGGTTCATTCATGAGAAGAGCATTGCTGCGCTTTGATTCATTGATGAGTCACCCGTTTTTTTATTCATTCATGAAAGGGTCCACTTCAAGTGCTGCTACTGGAGCCAGCTTATACAGCCGCTCTAGTAATAAGAAAGGAAGGCAGAAAATGCCTTCCTTGTTGCCCCCTGGATCGCCTATCCTTCTGGATAGATTATTCATGCTAGGGGGGATATCAGGAGGGGTCCTGATGTCCCCCTCGAGGTCTGAAATCAAAGTATATGAAAAGAAAGCACATATAATCTATGTTAAACATAGGTTATATGCACTTTAATAAAAAAGCCAGCAATTGTCACCCGCATTGATCACCTATACAGAAGGATAGGTGATCAATGCTGGGGGGTGTCAAGGGGTCCCTATGCCTCCCTTGAGGTCTGAACTATATATTTTTATTAAACAGATTAATAACATGATATACACATATACAGACAAGGTATGCAGACGCATACCTTGTCTATTAACCCTTTGAGTGCCACAGGGTGTGCATTGGACATCCCTACGGCACTCAGTGCTGTCCATGGTTCTGAAACTGTTCTCTCCACTCCCCTACTAAGTAAGGAAGCAGAGAGAGAATGGTGTTCAACTTCAGAATTGTCGTAGTGTTGGAGATATGTGAAGGGAGGACATCCCTTTCACATCAACAGTACTTCGACAATCCTGTATGCTAATAGGGACCTTCCTCCCCTTTCATCCATCACTTTTAGTGAATATGTCGATGTGTGTTGACTGAAATGTCAAAGTGTCTCGAACACATCGACAAGATCATATTTACACAGCATTGATCCTTAGTGTATCTAGGCCATTGTGTTTTAGACCTATAACATGAGTGTGGTCTATGCCATTTACAATCTGTCATCTCATTCCCAGACAGTTTTGAATTTGTTGAGGTACACAGTCCTGTTATGTATGTGGAGTAACTTTCAGTTATGAGCTAGACATGTCCCAGGGGTACAGAATGGTGTGGCGGATGCATTGTCTAGAGGGAAATGGGAGTTTTTTAGCTCATTAGTACCAGAAGTTAACCCTGTTGGTTGCATTTATCCGGCAGCCCTGTGGCACTTGGTGATGAGGACTTAGATGAGTTGATTAGAACATCACTGCCACACAGGACACGATCAGCATACAGGAAGGCATTTGCCAAATGGGGTAAGTTTGCAGCAAAAAGAGAGGGGAGTGAGGGGTGTAGGTCAACACATAACTTGCTGCAGTTTGTTAAGTATATGAAGGATGCAGGGGCCTCGAGGGCAAAGGTGGGGACAGGGGGCAGGAGGAGTGGTCTCAAACAGGTGTGTGTTGCCTTATAACACAGTCCAAGACTGATCTGAAGGGGAAAGGACAGTGGGTACATATGGCAGTAAGGGAGTGCCCAGTGGCATGTGGATTGATCATCTCTTTCAGTGTTTTAATTTAGGGCCATCCTGAGGAATTCTTTAGTTGTGGTAGGTCTGGATCCAAAAGTGTATGGTTCTCATTCATTCAGGATTGGGGCAGCAACAGTGGCGGCAGAAAAAGGTTGGTCTCCTGTGGAAATTATGGATATAGAGATGGTGTTAGGATGTTTATAAAAAAATATGTGCTCCCTTCTCAGTATTGAGAAGCTGTGCGATTATTTGTATCTAACTGACTTGAATTTGTTATTTCTTTGGTGGCATTGGCTTCGGGGGTTAAGGCTATCATTCTATGGCACTCTTATGTGTATTAGGGAGGAAGGAAAGCACTAGAAAGGACGGCAATGGTCAGCTAGGAATTTTGCAGGAATGCATTATGGTCTGCTGGCTAGGTAAAAGGCTACTAAAATGGGGGCAAGTGGGGGTGTCCCCAAGTGGTGGTCATTCATGCAGGAGGGAATGACTTGGCGGTGGTAAAAATGGTGGAGTTAATCCGGATGATTAAAGAGACATGCCAACAGATTGTCTGCACCTACCCCTGCGTTAGGCTCTTCTGGTCAGATATGGTGCCCGGGCTACATTGGAGTGGGGCATTTTCTCCCTACACCATCAACAGACCTCAGCGAAAGGTAAACCTGTCCATGGCCAGATTTATGCCTTCCTGCGTAGGTCACACCATAATAAGATTTCAATTACAGCAGGGGGCTTGTACCATGGCAGTGTGGTGCACCTGGACAAATTGGGATTGGATTTGTTTAAAGGTGCACTAGGCACTGCCCTAGGGGATAGTATGGGGTCACAGTTCAGGGGTGGACCATAGAGGGTTCCCATTAGAGGCCCCTCTTTGGGTGGTGGCACGTGGGTCCCCAGGCTGACCCAGTGAGGGTTAGACTCAGAAGGTACAGGTTCCAGAAAGCCTGGCCGTGTGGGGATAGGTTCTGCCCAGTGAAGGTTTTGATTGTCCTTGGGGGTCTGGCTCGGCCCAAAAACAGGGGGGACTAGCATCACGAGGCACTGAGGAGACAGGAGGGCTTGGGGAGATGTTGGTGTGGACCGCAATCACAAGCCCTCATGGAGGTTCAGGGTCTTCCATGAGTCCCTGAGAATTACCTACATACCTCCAAGATGGCAGGCAGATAGCCGGTGCACAGGGGCCTGGGCTGCCAGTGAGCTGGACATGGGTCCATGCTGGTTAATTGACCTGGGGTCCCACATTACAAGGGTCCCCCATGGATAAATAGATCAAACCCAAATTAAAAAAAAACTGTGACCTCTTTACCCCACCATTTACAGTTGAAAGTGTGTTTATTTTGTGTGCTGGTCTTTTTTTAAGGTTGGTTTTGGTTTTGGGGAAAAAAGATGGATGTGATACATTGCCATCTGATGAGGAGCAACATTCCCCAGAAAGTCCATTAAGTTGGCAGACAGTCCTGCCTTCTTTTCATGCTGCTGGTCTTGGGCTACCCTCCTCTTTCCTACCTTTATCCCCACAGCTTGAGGGGTAGAGGTTAGAGGAGAAGGGGCGGGGTCAGGGTGGCCAATCGTACACCAGCAAGGAGGTTGGCTTGGGAGGTGGAGGGTTGTATATATAAGAGCTGTGTAAAATAAGAACTAATAGCACCTTTTCTACTACTGAGCCATGGACACTGTACAACATGTATTCAGGGGCACATTTGTACATTCTACCCTAACATGTGATATGGAGGTTTTAGAAAATTACATCCTGGGTGTTGGCAGCACAGGAAAAGTAAGTTCCATTTCCAGCTTCTTTCTGTACAGGCTAAGACTGCAGATACATGCCTTTGAAGCAGTGTAGCTTAAAAAAAAGGACTGGTAAAAGTTTAACTTCACCATAGGGAACAAATAGCATATTCCATAGTTTTAACACATTAAGGACCAGAGGGGTATGCATTGCATTGCTTCACAATGCGCTACGCATCCCTCTGGTCCTTACAGGGTTAACTGTGGTTTTAAGCCTTTGAATACCAGAGTGGTATCCAACGCATTGCATTCAAGGCATTACAATCCTTATTTAACCCTTCGCGTGCCAAAGACACATGTTAATTATGCCCTGGCTCTTAAAGGGTTAAAACAGCAGGAATGTAGTTAATGTTATTTGTTCACAGTAGTGCAGTTGGTTTGCTACAGAATAAAACCGCTTTCTATATCTATCTATCTATCTATCTATCTATCTATCTATCTATCTATCTATCTATCTATCTATCTATCTCTAACGCTTTGCTCATTTTAGCTGCAGTTTGTGTGAAATGTTACTGCAGGGGTAATAGTGGGATTCAGGAAATCTTTCTTTGTCTTTATATGTAAGAATGAATAGCTTGTTACAATTGTTATAGTCTTTTACATAAGTGTATCCATGGGTTATGTGATATTGAGAAAAGGCTCTAAAGAGAAACAAACAATTGAAGCTGATATAAAATTAAATGAAAATTCCCCACGAGTCTTCAGCGCTTTGACATGCACTGGAGATGTATTTTGTATTAAAAATATTAAAAGCCCCTTTTTAAACCAATGGTCATTTTTATTTATTCTCTACAGTGCAAATGGTTTGCCCCAGAATGAGTCCAGTTCATAGTATATCCGCCTAAATGAGTTCAGTGGTGGGCAACATGAGTACCTCCAGCTGCTACCAGATTACATTTCCCATCATTCCTCACTGGCAGGGAATGATGGGAGTTGTAGTTTAGCAGCAGCTGAATGGCCTCCCTGGTTAAGTTCCTCACAGCTTCATATGCTGAGAGTTTTTATGTTGTATTGCATACATTACTACAGTACATCATGGTGTTTTACTTGTGCCTAAACTATATATCTTCTTACCAAAATATTCCTTAATTAGTGTAAAAGCCCGTGTGCACGGGCCGTGGAGCAGTGAGGTAACAGCAGTACGCAGAGCAAGACCGGCCTCTTAACATTACCTGGACATACTCTACGTACTGCCGTTACCTCACTGCTCCACACGATTGTGCCATCTCACTCCCGCGATGCAATCATGCGCAGCAGAGACTGGCCGAACGCGGGCAGTCTCTACTGAGCATGACTGCACCGTGACACACTTTCTGGCCTTTTATTATATAGGATTATCATTAGTGGTTTATATTTCACTCACAACATATATGTTTTTTCCCCCCAGCTAAGTTAGTTTAACCCTTTGAGAGCCAGAGGGGTATGTAACGTAATGAGTTGCTCACCCTTCTGGCACTTAAATGGTTAAGAAACATGCAGATCTCATTCAGGGAAATATATGAAATTTATTCCATGCTAAAATAGGTTCAGAAACCATTTTTCTGTTCTGCATCTGACTTATGCATCTGCTTTTTACACTCTGAATCCTACAAATGCTATATGGGTGTCATTTAGGTTTTGCATGCGTGTCAAAGTCATAGCACTGGCAGAGTAAGTGAGCCGGCTTGCACAAGAGCTCTGGTACATTCCCATAGGCAGAGATGCATGATTTTTAACCTGAGGTGTATGTAAGTGCAGAAAGCTTAGCTGGCAGATTTGTATGTTTTCCTCCATTCGGTCTTATTCAAACAGGTGACTATCACAACATTTTCAGTCGAAGACAGAAACTCCAGAATTTTGAAACATTGTTTAGAATGAGGCTGTTCACATTGCATATTTTCTCTGCACCCTGGGTTTCTATCCAGTGCAATATCCAATGCATTGCATTGGAACGGTTACCTCTCTGGTACATAAAGTGTTAATAAATGATTCGTGCTGGCGTTTATACCCTTTGCAGGGAGATGTTCCCCAGACCTGTTTTACCTTCAGACCTGAATAGATACTACTTCTTGTTCCAGCAGCCAAACTTCTCATTGTTACAGCTGGGGTGGGGGTGGGGTGATGTACTAAGGTTTGATGAAATGGTGACGTGTATCTGGAGATGTGTGCAGATCATTTCGTCATGGAGAACATGACAAACTTCTCCGTATAGACTAAGAATTATCTATGCAAAAAGGAGGGGGAGATACTTTAATCATTAGCATATGAGATTGGCATAATGCTGGCACAGGAAAACATCTCGGCTATGCTCTTTAATGTTAATCAGTTATTAAATAAAGCACAGAGACAGTTTAGTCAGTGGTGGCTTAGAGCTAATCTATTAAAGGGATAGTAATGTTTCACAAAAAAGCAGCTAAGATTAATCTTCATAATGTTTGGGCCATGGAGAGCATTATTTCAATACCTTCAGAGTTGTAGTTCAAGAGTAATTGAATGATAAAGTATCCCCTTCCCACCTCTTTTACTGATTTAACACTGCTCACCTCAGAGCAGCAAGACTGTCTGGATAGATAGCAGCAAGGGATAATCTTCAGTGAGCATAAAGGAAAAACCTGTTAAGGGGGTACAAGGTTTTCCTTATGCTCACAGTAAGCAGATTGTCCCTTGCTGCAACCTGTCTGGTCAAGAGACCAGATTCCACATCTGAGGGGAGGAGGCTTACACTAGGCTAAAAGGGGAGTGAGGGGGATAATTTATCGTTCAATTACTCTTGAATTACAACTATCCCAGTACTGAAATAACACTCTCCATGGCACAAATACTATGAAGATTAATAGGAGCTGCTTTTTTCTGAAACATTACCATCCCTTTAAATAGACTTCTTAGCAGTGGTGTAACAATAGGGGTCGCAGGGGTCTCACCTGCGACCGGGCCGACCCCTGCGACCCCCCCGCCTGGTGCCACTGAGCAGCAAGGAGCTGAGGACAAGGTCTGTGCGGTCTCCGTCGGCTCTGTGGTAGTAATGCAGAGCGCTGGGAGATGACATCATCTCCCAGCACTCTGCATTACTGAAGGACCACGTGGGAGCTCCTGCTAAAGAGGTCTATGCAGAAGACCTCTCCTGCCACGCTAGCCGGCAGCCACTGGACCACCAGGGAGGTAGGAGATGGGCACGGGGGGTGTCAGCACTGGAGGCAATGTGGCGATTGGGGGCAATTGTGGAGGCAATGTGGTGAATTTGGGAGCAATTGTAGAGGCAATGTGGGGGCAATTGTGGCAATTTGGGGGCAATTGTGGCAATATTGGGGCAATGTGGGGGCAATTGTGGCAATATGGTTGCAATTGTGGCTATTGGGGCAATGTGGAGGCGTTTGGGGGCAATTGTAATGATTGGGGGCAATGGGGGGTGCAATGTGGTCGGGGGGGCCCATGGCAATTTTTGCACCAGGGCCCGGTGGCTTCTAGTTACGCCTCTGCTTCTTAGTGCAGGTATGTCAAGCATGAGGCTTGCAGTCTGCAGTTCTCCTTAGGGATACACTTTATAAATGCACCTTCCCTCAACCTCCATACAGCAGCAAGGGATTGTTGTGGAGCTGCACTTGTTCTGTAGTGACATTGGGTGAGATTTATAAAAGCCAGAGTTAATGGAAAAGAAGAGTTAAAATGGCTGTAAGAATGTTGATGGTATTTATAAAGTATTAAGGACAGTTTAGGAGGACATAAATCCATCTAGTATGTTTTTGATAAAATTGAGTAAGAAAGTTTGTAAAAAGTGGCTCAGCGAATTTATAAAGAAGGGGTCGCTATTTACAACAATTTAGGGACAGAATTTGCACCAAATATTTAACTCCATGTCTGACCTGTTCTTATTCTTTACCGTCTCCATATTTATAAAAACTAACTAGAACACTCATAATAAGGAATAAGGACATTTTAAGGATCTGTTCGCAAAAGCAAATAAGAACACTTTTTATAAATCTCACCCAATGTGTCTGATATACTAAGAAAAACAGTATCATTCTGGTGCAAACCAAGTGTACCATAGTGAATAAATAAAAATTCCCCAAATTCCCATTGATTTAACCCACTGAATGTTAGAGAGGTCTCAAATGCAGTGGAAAGCAATGCATTGGACCCCTGTCTAGCATTCAATGGGTTAATAAGAGCAACTTAGAATAATTAACATTTTACTTGTTGCCTGTAGTGCACTTGGTTTCCTAAGTAATTGTACCACTCTTAGTACATCAGCTTTCATCCTCCCCAACACAAATCGGGGTTTATTCCTGAAGGTGTCAGACAGTATATGTGTGGTTCTGTGACTAACAGTGCACAGTGGAACAATGCTGGGGTGTCAGATATTGCATGTATGTATATATATATATATATATATATATATATATATATATATATATTATATAAATACACGCACACACACACACACTAGCAGCATGGGATGTTATGTTATGCTAATTGGAATTTTGTAACACAACTGTGTTGTGAAGGGTGTGTTAGTTGTACTACAGAAGTCACACATATCACACATACATTCATGTAGTTATACATACATACACACACATATCACATATACATGCATGCATGCATAGACATCCATAGATAGACACACAGACACATTGATACATAGATATATACTCGTAGACATGTAGATATTATTATACATAGAGACACACACATACACACAGATACACTCTGCATACATTGTTTGCAGGAAAGAGTAATTGTTGTAGCAGTTTCACTGGGCAATATTTTTGCTGCACAAAATTAAGTTTTAAAGGGATAGTAATACTTAAAATGTAAAAAGAAATATGTTGTACGGTTTATCCCCCTGAGTAATACAAGAGTACTCCCACCACTGAAAGGTGTTTCATTCAAAAGTTATTAATTTTCAAAGTTGAATTTTTTAGGTGCAATATCACAGTGGCCTGAAATTGTACAGTGGCGCTGTTGCTACACCATCCTATGGAGATTTATGGTCCCGGGACCAGAGCTGTCCATAGGATCGTGTAGCAACAGCGCCACTGTACAATTTCAGGCCACTGTGATATTGCACCTAAAAAATTCAACTTTGAAAATTAATAACTTTTGAATGAAACACCTTTCAGCAGTGGGAGTACCCTTGTTTTACTCAGGGGGATAAACCCTACAACATATTTTTTTTTACATTTTAAATATTACTATCCCTTTAAAAATATTATGTTGGTGATAAAAGTGAAGAGTAAATTAAGTTTGATGATTGCTAATATAATAGAAGACAGAGTTAAGTATCTTGGGATAAGAAATTCAGCATCATGGCCGTAGGACATATGGATAGGCAAGAAATGGGTGGCAGGCTGGAAGGTGGTTTTGAAGTACAACTCCCATAATGTTGAGGCATTAAATAATGGGAACAGCAGTGTAAGAAGACTTGAGGAACATATTATACCTACCTCCTTATGATAATAGTATTCCCACTGATACTGTCTCTCTTCCTATCAGAAGAGGTTAAGATTGCTCACCCAGTCAGACAGTACTCCCTGGTCACCTGCTACTGCCTCACATGCATCCCTCAGGTAATGTGCAGCCAAAACAAGTGTGTTGGAGCATGCAGACAGTGCCCTGAAAAGCACAGCCACAGCACTGCACCCCAGGTAGACCACATATTTTTGTAAACGCTTCCTGGTCCTAGCATGTGACTGAGACCTGAAGCCATGGCTACCATCTTCCCTTGAGGGAACTCTACAAACTGTAGTGTTCAATGTAGTGAAGTTATGGAAAGCAAATGGTAGGCTGAGCAATATATGTTACCATTTGTTTTAACCCTTTGGGGCGTGTGCTTGCATGTTGCAGAATATATAGTTTTAGTATGTATATATGAAATTATTATTTTACTTTATGTAGTTGAGGGCCACAGGCTCTCAGCATAAGGCCGTCCTCTCAATATGGTGCATGCACAAGAGAGTCCTTACCCTTTAAACATGCTTGCTATAGGTGCAATTGAATAAGCAACAGGAAATATACAAAAATCCCATTGACTTCAATGCGACTGTTAACCCCTTCAGTGCTAGAGAGAAATCTGTTGCGTACCTCTCTGGCATTGAAAGGATTAAAGGCAAAATGTCTCTCCCGGCTGGACTGTGATCCTTGTTCTGTTGAGGACGGTGATGTAGCGCAAAGCGTGTAGGTTCTGAATTCGGCCAATGTTTCAGAGATGTCACAGACACTTATGAGGCCAAAGTAACATAGTGCAATTATGTGTAGGACATGAGGGAAGTACTTTTAACACATGGGGAGGTGTCGCCTGGAGAACACAGGGAAGCAAATGTCTAAGACACTGAGGAGAAAACTTTAACCCTTTGAGTGCTAGAGGTGGTGGTGGCCATTCAAGGGGTCAATTGAGCATTTCGGCACCCGAATGAGTCCTGAATGAAGGCCTGAAGGTTGGGCAGAATCACTGAGGAGGGACAAAGTCCAAGTGAGAGCTAAATTGTAACAAGTGTGACTCCATGCAGAGATTTTCACAGGAGTGCACATGGGGCCTTTGGTCCCATGTGCCTCTTGTGAAAATCACGCCCCTGTGAATGTATGGAGGAATCTGAATGGTGGAGAGGGGCATAACTCCTCCTCCTGAGCAGCTATGGTGGCATGTCTATAGAAATGCTTGTCACCTGAGCAGCTTCTCCTTTATAGTATATATATATATATATATATATATATATATATATGTATATATATATATATATATTTCCCATTTGACTGGGCACAATGTGCACATTGGGGACCCACTGGAATGCTGCAGTGGTGATTCTTGCTGCAGTGGTTTTCACAGGAATGGGCAAGAGGCTTCAGTGCCTGCCCACTCCTATGAAAGTCGATGCCCCTGATTCACTGCATGTAGTGTATCTCCACCCCCTCTCTTCACCCTGGGGGGGGGGGGCAGACATCGAATCCGAAACCACTTAGATTTTTACATATATATATATATATATATATATTGTTCATGTGTCTAGACACAAGCATATGCCAACGCTAACAGCCAATATTGTTGCCTTCCTTGGAGGGGAATGTTGAGAATGTGGCCCTCAACAGTATTTCTGTTTGACATGCCTGCATAAAAGTATTATGTTCAAAAGAAATGTGAATAATACAAATTACTCAAATTTCCATTGGCTTAAATGAGAATTTCTAACCTCTTGAATGCTAGAGAGGTCACCAGTTCATTGCTACGTAATCCATTGGCGATCTCAATTGAATTCAAGAAGTTAAAATCCCCCTTTAAATCAATGGGGAATTTTATTTTTGCCCTATAGTACATTTGGTTTGCCCCATAATTACCCCACTTTTCAATGTAAGAGGGGCGCATATAGTAACATGATTCCATGCTAAAAGGTGCTGGAATCAATATCTTAGTGTTGCATCTGCCTATTGCCAATTTTCTACTACTTATGGCAAACATGGTCCTTTGTGTGCTCGTTGCACCAAAAGAAAGGCAGCAGAGCAGTGTATGGATTCTTTGGGCTGTCACTTTCCTGGTCACCTTTTTCTAATGGAGCAGGAGAAAGTGGGGTAGCTTTATCCATTTTAATGTGTATGCTATAGGACAGGTGTTTTGAGCTTTAACTTTATCTAGATTGCGTGTGTGTGAAGGTGTAGATTTTGCTCCAGGGCCCAGTAGGTTCTAATTCTGCCCCTGGATCAATTAGAATGATTGCTGTATCTGAACAGCAAATTGCAGTAGATATATTACAAGCAGTAATCAGCTGTAACATTCTTAATAGATAGGGAAATGGGCAAACTAGATGGATCAATTGAGACTTACTGGCCCTCCTATTTCTTTGTTGTGCTTATGTTTGTATGTACATATGCTATAAATAATAAAAACATGCAACCACTGCTGAAAGAGAGCTCCCTCCTTCATAAGACTTACAATCTGTTGGAGTTGCCCCCTGGTGATAGAGGTGACAGAGGCACTACTGCTAGGTGATACAAGTTCACTGTTGAGGCCATTGCCCCCCCTATAACCTCTATGACAGCCCTCCTCCTTTTAACCTGCTGAGTAGTACCAGAAGGCATCAAACACACTACAGGTCCCTCTGTCTTGCAAAGGGTTTATGAGCTTTCAGAAATAATGTCTTAGTTTGAACACAATTTTTACAATATTAATTAAATTTATTTTATTTGAAAAAAAAAGAATAATTTGAGTAAAAGTAAACAGGAGACAGGAGATCTGCCCTCCAATACAAGTGAGCTTATTTCTACACGCCCCAATTCTGCCACCCTGTGTGCTTGCCTAGTGCCTTCACCTGTCCTGTTGATCACTTACTTTACAATTGTTTGGGCTGTGTGATTGGAAAAAGAGTGCCATACATGTACAAAAAAGAACTGGAGCAATTCTGAGGAACCCACATCATCATATGGAACAAATACACAGTGGAGGAGATGCAATAAAGGTCAATGCTGTGGTGATGTGTGGGAAGCACCTCTCCTTTTCGATGTAGACACACATCACCATATGCACTAAAATTTAGGGATGCAAGGGGAAGGGAAGAGAAGTTCCAAATAAGCATACAGAGGTGTCAAACTGCTGTCGATGTGCCCTCCCTTACACATCATTAACAGTAAACAACCCTATTCTCTCTGATTCCCCACTAGTCCACTGGGAGAGAGGATAAAATCCTCATCTCTATTGTAACCCTTTCAGTGCCATAGGGATGTGCATTGCATGGCACTGAAAGACTAAAAACCTGAAATAGTGACAAAAATTTTTTGTTGTTGTTAATATGTCAGGAATGTAAAATAATCCCTGCAGAATTTCCCAGGTACTGCCTGGCTGACTTAATAGATGCTACACACATACTAGAGGCTCTGAAATAGCAGCAAGAAAGATTCAGTGTGTCTTAACAAAACACCGTTGAGTCAGCAAAACATCTAAGTGTGCTGGGTAATGATTGCATTACTCACCAGTCAGCAATGGCATGAAAGGTCCTGGCTCATAGCCTGCTAATGAGTTACAATCTAAATTTCTACCCTTCATCATTAACCCCTTTGGTGCTAGAGAATTTTCCAATGCATTGGAGATCTCTCTAGCATCCAAGGGGTTAAAAGTCCCATTTAAATCAATTGCGCTCCAAACCCATTGGGGTGCATCCAGGACACCCTAGGTACCTGCACAGTCCCCAGGCCACCCCCATGCATATAGCTCCAAATGGTACCAAGAAGGCAGCTAGGGTTACCACCCAGCCGGTATTTTACCGGCAGGCCGGTAAAAAATTGGCTTATGTCCAATGTTAAGTCTATGGAGAGAATGCCATGGCCGGTATTTTTTGTAAGAAAAGGTGGCAACCCTAAAGGCAGCTGTAGTGGGGTGGAGCTGGTTTGTAGGGATGGGTGAAAATTTTCTCCTGCACTTCTCGCTTGGTGAAAAAGGGCATTTTTTCACCTACCTCATTACAATGAAATCAATGGTAAATCTGAATTTACATACAACACATAGCAAATGTTATGTTATTTTCCAAGGGCATAGTATAAAAGGGGTATGAGAATGCCTGTGTTGGTGGAGTGTGGGGTAAGAAGCAGTAGACAGGCAATAGTTTTTTTGGAGGGGGTTTGTTTACTGGGATTGGGGGGGACAGTTAATACAAAAATAAAAACTAAATGCAATAAAAAAAAACCTCATAAGTCATGGTATAACAGAGGTCTGTGGAGGTTGCCTGTGTTGCTGGCTGGAGTCTAGGGAAAGAATCAGCTGAACAGGTAATTTGGTTTTGGGAGGTTTATTGACTGGTATTTGGGGGACAGTTAATAAGCTACCACTGGGGTAGACTGATACTTGACATGATAGGGTATTTTGTAGAGGATGATTTGTAAGATTTGTTGTTAGAGGTCCAAACCCTGACGAAACATTGATTTGTAGGACTTAGACTTATTAGAGTCACAAGCCCTGAGAAACATTGATTTGTAAGACTTAGACTTGTTTGGCACAAGCTGAAAGGAAACATTGATTTGTAGGACTTAGGCTTGTTAGAAACAGTATATTTTTTGTAGGCCTATGCTTTTTTTTTTTTTTTTTTAAAGCATAAGCACTGAGAAACAAAAACATACTCTACTGACCTAGTGCCAGAGGCAGTAGCGCCACCATAACTAGCCCCCACCACTTCAGGTATAAAGGGAGAAAAGAAAAAGTTGCCTACTAATGCCACCTCCTCCAAAATTGTGTGTTAAGAATATACATTTTCCCCTTGAGAGCAGAAACTGTGCCTCTCACATCAGCAACTGCAATGTGCACAGTGTACATAAGAGAAGGACTGGGAACAACAGGTACATATGCACTCACATGAAACACCTGGCATAACTCTATCCATGACACTTAGGGTCCCCAATGTGAAATCCCCCCAACAGAAAACAAGTACTGCTGCTGTCAATATGCCCCTTGTCCATACCCTGCTCAGGACACATAACAATTAGCACACAGTTTAATTGTAATGAGGAACCCTGCTTGCCACCAGCTTAGCATATTCTGCGTGATGGAATCTCCTCAGATGCCGCTTGATGTCCAGCTTGTGATTTTCCTCCACCACACTGCCATGTGTGGTCAGTGAACCATACAGTGTGCAATGGGTGGACACGAACTGCCACATCCTGACATCTACAGAATGGCTATCATTTGGCGGGGGAGGTAACGATGAACTAGGTGGATTGGCAGAAGTTGTAGTTAGCCTAGAGCAAGAAGGTGATGGTGAGCTAGTTGTTTCTCTTGTCAATGAAATTTCAGCCTCTGGCTGGGTTTCTTTATTCTTCCTCCTCTTTGACTTCTGCCTTACCTCTTGTTGCCTTTCAGGAGACTCAGGGGGGTTATAGCAACATTGGTGCCTGATTTCTGTGGTGGGTGTTTGACTTTAACATGTTTCACATAAATGTCCTGGTGTTTGTGTTTTATGTGTGTTATCAGGGTGGTTGTGCCAAGGTGTGTTCCCTCTTTTCCCCTTCTCACTGACTTGCCACATTTTGTGCACAGTGCCGTTGTTGATTACTGCACTGTTTTTGTCCCAAGAGAAAAATAGTCCCACACCAATGACTTTAAGGGGGAGGGGAAAAGTGGAGAAGAATGGTCTCTTTCTTCTTCTCCTCAACATTCCACTTCACTGGCTGGAGCAGAAGATGATGTTGTTGAAGTTGCTGCTGCTGCCTCAGAATCAGCACTGCAGCTAGGACCAGGAGAATTGATGCTGCTGGCAAGTTGTACCTGTCCTAGTCCCACATCACTTGTTGACCCCATTCCCACTGTGTCCATGGTGGTCTGTGGCACACTAGGCTGCTCCTCAGCAACAGGAATTAGAGCAGTTGAAAATTCCAAAAGCTCACTGCTGGTGGTGGTGGTGATGCCCATTCCCATTGCTGTCTAACATTCTTTCTCAGTTTGGGCTAAAAGGGCATTAATGTCTCTTCCACCCCAGCTTCTCCACCACCATCATCACCACCACCGTTCCCTCCTTGCTGCTGCTGTTCTATTACAGACATGTCACTGGTTGGAGGAGGTGATGTGAAATGTGACAGTGGCTACCTTAATGTCACAATTGCCATTTCTTGTTGACCTGAAGAAGGCAGACCGGCGGCACTAGCAGCAGGTACAGGCAGCTGATCTGTGCTACTGGTGGTATTATTGCTGCTAGGCAACAATTCTGCCTTCTTCAGGATCTTGTTCCATCTGGATAATGCTGCACAGGGAAGGGGACTCCTAGGGTCAGAGGAATGGTGTGGGCTCCCTTGACCGCTAGTCTGGATGCTCTGCATTACTTCCCCTACAACTCCAGTAACTCTAGTTCCACCAGTTGCTTCACCATCACTGCTACTACTAACACCAACCACATACATTTCACTCCCCAAGTCTTCCTGCTCACTAGTAATATGATCACCCCCATCTTCACTCCTAACACTCTGTTAAAGCTGCTGGACTTTCATAGTAGTAGTACTGGTGGTTAGACTGATTGGAGATGGCAAGTGTAACTTAGCATCCCCTGCTGTCACACTTGGAATCATCTGCTCCTTCCCCCCTCCTGAGAATTACAAGACACACTGGCAGCAGGTTCAGGACTGGCAGCAGACACAGCACTGGTGACAGCAGAAGCAGCAATAGCAACAGGTTGAACACTGGCAGCAGGCACATGCAGCTGACCTTTCCTGCTCATAGATAGCAGTCACTATGAGCCTCTAATGCCTTTTGCAACAAATATCACAGCACAGCACCTCTGTCTCGCTCTGTAGCTGCTTGTATGTGTTTCACTTCCTGGAAAATGGCACATTTTTATAGCGAATAGGCAAGGGGCAAAAACTCTCTAGCCATTGAAAAAATAGCGAAGAATTTTTGCCAATGGGAGAAAACTGGGAAGATTTTAATAGCTGTATTTAAAGCAAATTTTCCCACGAAAAAGCGGACAACCACATGGTTTCCACTGACTTTTTTTGCAGGAGCATGACGGAACCTTTCACCAACCCCTACTGGCACTGGGGCTCCGACTTTATCTATGTTCAATGTCTAAAAGCCTTCTTCTTGGGTAATACATTTTCCCTGGATCCGGGGCAAGAAAGGAGGACAGGAGAGTTCAGAATAATAAGGAATTATATGTGGGTTTTAGATCAAATATGACACTATTTGGATTATTACATCATACCACTGATTGTAATCATTGTTTTGTCTAGATCACTGCTAGATAACTATTTATGTGTGTTCTTAACTCCTTGAGGTTGGGTGTGTGTGTAAAATATAGGTGCGCCTAAATAAATTGTGAGTATCTATACGTAGGTCTGGTTAGATGTGTGTGATTTCCCTAATATATCTAGTTTTATATCCAGCCACAGATGTTAACCGTTTGAATGCCATATGACACTCAAGCGGGTTAAAAAAATGCACTACAATAGAGTATCATCTAAAGTCTATTGTTCTGCCCACTAATGGCCATATGTACGAATGAAAAAGTGGTGCAATTCTGGGGAAAACCAGCTGTGATACAGGGACAAATGGACCCCCTTAACTGCCAGAATGGTAGGAATGCAATGTACACCCTTCTAGCCCTGAAGGTTCAAGAACATGCCAACATGCTCATTCCTTTAAATATTGCTGTCATCCCCTTGAACGCTACAGAGGTCTCTGGCATTCAAGGGGTTCAAACCCCCATTCAAATCAGTATGTGTTTTGATGTGTCTCCTATGATCTGCTTTTTAATTTGTGAAAATTGCCCTCTCTATATGTAATTGCCGAGTTAACCATTTGAGTGCCAGTGGGGACTGTGTGCAGAGCCCAGTAGAGGAAACCGTGAAGCCAAGAGCTGGCAATCTAGTAAACCACGTATGGATCTCTCAGGGCAGTCGGGGGAGGCAGATATAGATTTGTCACTGTCCAGCACAGAGTCAGAGACAGATAGAGGGTGCTGGAGACTTCCAGGGTATTTATTACAGAAATAAAAACAATATATCTAGCTTTTGGTTCTGTGGGTCAGAAAGTTCCAATCTTATTGATTTCTCAATAATCAATAGCCCCAATTACTATGATGTGTGACTCTTTATATAATACAGTATATAGTATCAGTAGAGAGGCTGTAAAGAGGTGCATGGTCCATGGTACATATGTATAAAGATCATTGCACAGAGGCATGGTGACAGAGGAGCCAGGGCCAGTTCAAGATGTGCCCTATGTTAGTTTAAAGCGGAACTACCATCAGACTTAAAGTCGCCCTGCAATAATTAAGCAGATAGCGACTAGCTTAATAATAGTTATCTTACCTCTCAGAACGATCCAATTCTAAAGAAATCCTTAATCTTCGGAGACTGGCGGCCAGGTTAGTGCAGTCTGCGCGCCTGCGCTGTCAGTCCATTCCAGTGCCTTTCAGCACAGTGCAGTGCTTCTTAATGGAGACTGGGACTGACAGTGCAGACATGCAGACAAGATGTCTGTGCTGATGCCTGGCTTCCGGTCTCAAAAGATTAAGGATTACTTTAGAACCGTGTAGTTCTGAGATGTAAGATAACTATTATTAAGCTAGTTGTCATCTGCCTAATTATTGCAAGGCGACTTTAATTATGGTGGCAGTTTCCCTTTAAAGTGATGTACAGATGGATCTGGTGCCTGAGAAGACCATCTGCTTGTCAAAGCAGCGGACATCACCAAGCTGGGTGTCTGTTTGTCAAAGCAGCAGATGCCAGAGGAGACATCTCCAAGCTGGGTGCATGTTTGTCTATGCAGCAGATGCCAGATGAGATCCTGCACTTGTCGGACATCACCTGCTTGCTTATGTTCGACAAGTGGAGGGTCTCCTCTGGCATCTGCTGCTTCAATAAACAAGCACCCAGCTTGGCGATGTCCAACAAGTGGAGGGTCTCCTCTTGCATCCACTGCTTTGACGGTGTGTGTAACTTACTAGCCTTGACCAGATATCCATGTTTTTACTACCAAAGTACTGGTGGAATACCTTGTCATAATTGGACCAGAGTGTTCCACTGTAGGCAGACTATTAAGTAAATGTATTTGTTATGGGCTCCAGATTGTGTACCAGGTTGAAGCTGGTGTACGTTAGGAAGCCTTTGACCTAATCCGTATGTTTGGGTTTACGCTTCTCCCCTTTTACTCCATCTTTTTATCTTCAATGGACTGTCTAGTGATCCTTTAAGCATCCACATACATTTCCACCAAAAAGAGTCTCTATGTTTATTGTAATACACATGGGGGGGTTTAAAACACACTTATGCATCCCCTGCCCCTGCTAGTTTGGTATGCTTGCCTGCTCCAGTAGCTCCCCCAGTGATATCGCTAATCTAGCTCTATCACCCATCAACATTTCTTGACCTGTGCAGGGAAACCACATTGGATTTTGAGTCCAACTCCTGAAGCTCTGGTTGTTGCTTTTATGCTGCAGTGCATACCCTGAAGCACAGCCACTGGCATTAGAGGTTAACTGTATTGGAGCTGCACTGGTGAATTCACACATTCTCCCCAATATGTTCTTAGGCAGGAAATATAACTCATATGTCCATCATACAAAAAACATTGTCTGGACATACTGGAACATTTTGAAGCAGAATCCACTCCTAAGGCATAGTTTGAAAAATGTGTATACAACAAATATACAACAAATGGGAATCCTTAGGGAATCCTTGTTATAGAAAAGAATTTAGGACTACCGATAGAGATTAGAATTCTCAACAGTTTACAGTCATTCAGACCCAATATGTATAAAATGGGGTACAGATACACAGAATGGGAATATAATTATGCCTCTTTATAAATACTTGATAATACCTCATGTAGAATATGGAGTACAATTTTGAGCATCAGAGACATGCAACAAAACTATTACAGGTACTGGATATTCAGAGAGACAAGTCAAAATGTTTTTTTTACTTTAGAGATGAAAAGTCTAAGGATGATATGATTACATTTTACATATTCAAGGCCAATACAAAGAACTATCTGAGAAATGATTAACTCAAAGAGAGGAGAAATACACAGGGTCATCCATTAACAGTAGATTAAATACACTTTTGACTAAAACAAAAGCAGGGATTTTTAACAATAAGCGCAGCAAGGTGGAATTCTTTGTCTCGGAAGCTTTGTTTCCAGACACGGTAGATACTTTAAAAAAAAGAAGTGGACACCTACCATGCTGAACATGGTAGTAAAATAGTGAATAGAGATGAGTCATGGGGTCCCTTGTCATTTTATTAACTATCTTACAGGGGGTTTTGGTGCTTTAAGGGTTTCACTCACTAGGAAATGTTTCTAGATATACACACTTAACACTGTATAAACCCAATCGATTGAATGAAAATACTGACATTTGTGTCAGCAAATAAGATAACTGCCTAAATGTATGTAGATATAACTACTGGTAATATATGTCTATTGGGTGTAGGTAGGTTTACCTTAAATACGTATGTGGCTGCATGAGTATTTGGGCCTGTTTTTTTTTATGTATTTACTTCTGTTATGGTGCAATTGGCTCCAAAAGGGACTGACATCGTCACTATGACAAGATGTCCGTGCTTCCTACTACTGTGAGCCTCCGAAAAAGTGGAATATCTTGTAAACAGGGTAATATTTCTGGCGACTAGCGCTACTAAGCAGCTAGTCACCAGATGAAGAATTGAATAATGTGAACTTATTGCAGGGTGGTAGTTCCCCTTTAAACCTGCCGGATGAATGGCTACACCACCGAGTATGAGATGTTTTGCTAGCTAAGGACTGGAACTAAGACATAACATTTTTGTAATGGCTTGTAATGGAACACAAGAAAGAAAGACAATAGAAACAGCACCAAACCCACCTCTGAAATGGCAGTGTGGATTACACTTGTGGCAGAGAAAATGTGTATAGAAATAAAACATCAATTTTATTAAGTAATAGTATAAAAGAACAGTGAATTTAAAATACAATAAAAATCAAGTCCTCAACACCACAATTTATAAGCAGTATTACCTCTACCATCATTTATAAACTCAAAGTAAAAAAAAATAGAATTCAAAGGGACCCTTTGAAAAAGCTTCTTACAAAACGTGCATTAGGGTTTTAACTTCTAGCTTTTTAACTTTAAGTTTTTGAATGAGAGTAGAGTCTTCCATGATACTTGTTTAGTTAGCATTTTAGTAACAGCTTTACACTTTTTTGCTATGCTACAGTTCAGTTCATTGTTTCGATGTTGCACTTTGTAATGAATGCCACTATATGAGCTAAGGAAATAATAATAGACTAAAAGATATATTTTAGGAATTGGGCAAGTTCTGACTCCTCAGATCTCTGCATCTAGAAGCTTTGTAATAGATTATTGCTGAGAATGCATATAATGATTAAGACAATTTTTTCATATGCAGCAGACAGGCAACATATTTTGCCGGACACCATTAGACCAAATGGCAATATTATTGATCTATTAATCTAATACATTTTGTTATTGGGCAGTGTTTGATTTTTAAGACTTTTTTACTTAGAGGTCCAGGTAATTGATATATGGACCTTTATGCCATATGATTACAATTATTTAAGTGTTTTACCTTAGCATATAAACTGAGCTGAAGAGATACACTTTATCTCTATTTGTAGTCCCGCATGCAGATGCTTTAAACTAACTAGGTATTAATACAACTGGAAATATTCTAGCATTAGCGGGACAACAAGTGATTTACATTTGTATATGAGAACACTCAAATTTAGATACCATATCACTCAGTACAGTGCAATTACATGAATACAATATAGCTATAGGTATAAGATCTATCTGCTTCCAAATGGTAGCGGCATGATCTACATCCAGGTGGATTGTAACTCCAGGGGGGAAGATTCACTAAGCGGTGATAAAGTGGAGATGACTTTTCCACCTCCTATCACGGTGCCCGTGATCTTTTCTGTCACTCTCTGTGTGGTGCTCTCCCATTGGCTGACCTTAGCTTGGCCCGCCCAGTATGGCCTTCTTATACCGGGCCTCTGGCACCTGTCAGGTGCCTTTTCGTGGTGTTCCTGTACCAGTGCTACTGTGTTGCTGTGTTCCTGCATTCCTGTGTACCGACTTGGCCCGTCAGACTACTCCTTCTGGTTCCTGCTCCGTGATTCGACCCGGCCTGGCTGACGTTCCTGCTCCGTGATCCGACCCAGTTTGTATGACGTTCCTGCTCCGTGATCTGACCCGGCTTGTCTGATGTTCCTGCTCCGTGATTCGACCCGGCCTGGCTGACGTTCCTGCTATGTGACCTGACCCGGCTAGTCTGACGTTCCTGCATTCAGATCCAGCGGTGATCCTGATCCTGACCTCCGTGTCGCTTGGGCGACATTCTTACTTCCGCTGGTGCTTGTGTTAGCAGACTGAGTACTGTTGCCTCCGTTATACTGAGCCTTCCGTTAACTCTTGCAGAGCACTGTTGCCTCCGTTACACTGAGCCTTCCTTTAACTCTTGCAGAGCACTGTTGCCTCCGTTATACCGAGCCTTCCGTTACTCTTGCAGAGCACTGCTGCCTCCGATATACTGAGCCTTCCGTTAACACTTGCAGAGCCCTGTTGCCTCCGTTAACCCTGAGCCTTCCGTGAAACACTTGCAGAGCACTGTTGCCTCCGTTTACTCTGAGCCTTCCGTTAACACTTGCAGAGCACTGTAGCCTCCGTTACACTGAGCCTTCTGTTTACACTTGCAGAGCACTGTGGCCTCCGTTAACACTGAGCCTTCGTTAACTCTTGCAGTGCACAGTGTCTCCGTTACCGCACCGGTCGGGTGCTATTGGCTCTAATTCCATCAGCTCTTGCAGTGTACAGTGTCTCCGTTACCGCACCGGTCGGGTGCTATTGGCTCTGATTCCATCAGCTCTTGCAGCGTACAGTAATTCCGTTACCGCACCGTTCGGGTGCTATTGGCTCTAATTCCATCAGCTCTTGCAGTGTACAGTGTCTCCGTTACCGCACCGGTCGGGTGCTATTGGCTCTAGTCCCTCAGCTCTTGCAGTGCACAGTGTCTCCGTTACTACACCGGCTGGGTGCTCACAGCTCAAGGTAGTGCTAGCTCTAGCAGAGTATTGTGGCCTCCGTTCTGCTCAGCACAGGGTAGAGTCTCAGTCCTGCTTTACAGACTAGGTGCTTCCACATCTCGCACCACAGTCTCTTGCTATCTTTACCATCTTACTGGGTGTTGTCAAACACACCACATTAGAGACTGATTGCCTTCCATGAACTTTAACCCATGTTGTGCTGGAATTGCCTGATTATGCCTGTCCTGTGACAGTATCTATTTTCTACCTTTGTATACTGGGCCTGAGAGGGCATATGTACATGATTGTTATTTTCCTGTGATTCTCCATAGCCCGTAGTGGGCATTCTATTGTGTCTTTTAATAAAACTTTGTTTTATTCTAACCTACTGGTCTGAGTGTGGTACAAAACCGTTACACCTCCTCTTTATTACCACATTATCACTGCTTAGTAAATCTCCTCCAACGTATTTTGAGCAACAATAGCTATAGATGTGTATATAGCATAAGCACAACTATCATAGCCATTGTTAATCAACACCATTATAATACTGAAATTCTTATACATTGTGGTGTTGAGGACTTGATTATATTTATTTTATTTTAAATTCACTGTTCTTTCTTTTACACTGTTACTTAATAAAAGTTATGTTTTATATACACACACATTTTCCTCTGCCACAAGTGTAATCCATACTCTCATTTCAGGGGTGGGTTTGGTTCTGTTTTTGTTAATCTTTCTTTCTTTTGTACCATTCCAAATTATACAACAAGCATATTCCCTCTACTGACATTGTACCATGATACTCATATGGTGGTGCATCTAATGCCTTCTTAAAGGGGATCTCTCACATAGATATAAGTAATGCTCATTAGTTAGAGCATTTAAAACGTTGTTCATTTAAAAAAAAAAAAAAAAATATCTGTGCAAAACTTAATGTTTAAAAAGTGTCCGGCAGCCTACTTCTGTCTTGCAGTACTGCATCTTCTCCTGTCCCACTACCCAGCATCCTCCGATGATGGATGCTTTCTTTCTCTAAGCTGGAGTGATCTCATTGGCAGAGATCGATATCTAACCAATGAAATTGCTCCAGCTTAGAGACAGACAGCCTCCGTCATCGGAGGAGGGAGGGGAGCAGAGGCAGTTCGGCAAGCCAGAAGTAGGCTGCCGGGCACTTTTTAAACATTAATTTTTACACAGATAAAGTTTTGTTTTTTGTTTTTCTTTTAATGAACAACGTTTTAAATGTTTTCCCTAAATGCTATAACTAATGAGCATTACTTATATCTATGTGAGAGAACCACTTTAAAATATCTATAATTTTCCCTGTTTGTAATGTCTTTAATAACACAAACTTAGATATTTGTTGCGATATGGTGCAGCTGGTTAACTCCACAAATATTGCAGTTCTTAGTACATCAGCCTCAATGTCATGCTTTATGGCTTAATAAAATAGAACATTGTACTAATGCACATAATTTTCTTTTAGATATTATTTTTAGAAGATGCACGAGAACAAGCGAGGCTGGCTCAGAAGTGGGATTTTGATGAGAGAAAAGTTGAAAGACTCAACAAGAAGTACATTTGAATTATGTTTACTAGTTTTGCTAATAACAGGAGTTGCTAAATCAGTCACATTATCATTTTAATTTTTAATATGTGCCTGTTTAATCATTTCTATTATTTAAATGTTTCCCATGTATATGCTTTCTGATTTGCATGTGCTTAGGTTTTAACTGCAAATAAAACATTTCTGCCTATGATACAAAACCAACCACTCACAGTTAATGCATCTACCGCTATCTATTTTAACCCGTTGCATTGCAACGAGTTCAATACCTCTCTGGTTCACAATGAGTCTGCTGCTATACTTTGCTTAACATGCTTTTTTATTTACGTTAATAATCACAATTTTATTTATAGGCTTCGAGAAATAGATGCTGTAATGGTTTATGAGTACAGAGAAATGACTATCTGTAAACATCTTGTACAATATGCCAGAGTTTCTCATGTACCTAAAGGTCAGGTTTTATGGATATCCTAGCCTAAGTACATGCTTGTAATTAATGGAGAATTTCACCTGTGCTCAGACAATAAAATCCATTAAACCTGCATTGTTAGGGGAAAGTGGGACCCCCTGCAGAAATATGCAATATGTAGTCTTGGCTTGTTCATGTCAAATAATAATACCTTCACATAGTGCCACATTTAGATGTGGATTACATTGCAGGTGCTAATGTTTTATCTCAGATTTTCCTATTAAGCTTTTGAGGATCAGCAGTATGCTTTGCAATGTGCTGTACACTCCTCTTTTCCTAAAAAGTTTAAAGCCTATGGGGAAATTTGTAGATAAGGCCAGTGACAGTTATCATCTGCAGTAGAATGATGCTGCTTTAGATCTGGGAATATATGTTAATGACCAAGTTTAACACTCTGAACTTTGGCCTGAACCATGACAAAGAATTTATGCCACATTAACCCACATAATAAATATATTTTGGGTTTATTGGGTGCCAGGGGGCTGCACAGCTCATTACTGGTGATGGGTTGTGCACCTATCTGTTGCTCAGAGAGTTAACTCATACATTCTATAGTTTTAGTCATCTTTGGCTAAAGTCTAAAGTTCACTGGCACATCAAAAGTGTAGTAAATATATCACAACTATAAAGAGACTCTACTTGAGCCTAGGGAATGAATTATAGACAATACTGATAAGAAATTCACTGCCAGTGGAATTAAAAAAATTAAAATTATTATCTTGAGTGTTTAACCTCACATGAATTGTGTATTCAGCCTTCATTATTATTATTATGCCTGAAGAAGAGACCTAGAGCCAATCAGCTAATAAAGAGATACATTTTAATGTAGCAGTCTCCTGCTTCTTCTACGGCTAACACAGTTCCCACCCTTTAACTATATGCTTCATTTGATATCTTTAGGCTCTTACAAACAACACAGATAAGTGCAATTTAGGCAAAATCTAAGTTTGAATGCAGTTATGCAGTTAATGGTTTATTTTTGTCTATCAATATAGTATAAATGTATTGCCAAATATTATTAAAATTTAAAAAGTGCTCACACATTCTGAATGTAGCACTCATAGCACTCAAAGGACATGAAATGTGATGCTAATGTATCACCAACTTTAACTCTGTCCATCTCTCACTTTGCTGATGATATCAAACATGGCATCAGTGTTTAGCCACTTGCTAATTATATATCTATCTGTTTTCAATATATTGTATTCCTTATATCAAACATATAAAAAAGATTCTGAAAATAATTTCCACAATTTAAAATATGTTGATGATGTGATATATATGCTACACAGCTATCTTTACTCTTTGTCGGACATGCTCATGAGATTACAATTTCATGCTTATGTTCTAAACTGTCAAGAAAGTATTGTTCTGTTAAATTCAAAACCTTTACGTTATTCATTATATACAGTTTATAAGAATGTATGGTTTATTGTATTGATGATATCATGTCATCAGTGTCATTAGTCATCACTAATGTTAATGGTAAGTTAAGGTTAAAGCTACCTTAACATTATATTTGCTAGCATTTGAGTTTCTGATTGGGAATCTTATTGTATAACATAATTTTTCATCACTAAATCTCCATGTTATTTGAGATAAAGGAAAAAACATTCTTCTAAAAAATGGATAAAGGCTAATGATCATCAGCCTCTGCCCCACACCTCTTCCATTCTTTCCACCGCTTTAAAGGGATACTAATGTTTCAAAATAAAAGCAGCTCCAATTAATGTTCATAGTATTTGGGCCATGGAGGGTGTTATTTCAGTTCTGTCAGAGTTGTAGTTCAAGAGTAATCGAATGATAAAATACCCCCCTCCCACCCCTTTTACCTAGTGTAAGCCACCTCCCCTCAAATATGAATTCTGGTCTTGAGACCAGATACCTCACAACAAGGAGCAATCTTCTTACTGTGAGCATAAGGAAAACCCTGCCCCCACTGACAGTTTTTGTTTATGCTAATTGAAGATTGTCCCTCTCTGCAAGCCATCTAGACACCATTTTTCTGTTCTGAGGCGAGCAGTGTTATATCAGTAAAAGGGGCGGGAGAGAGATACTTTATCATTCAATTACTCTTGAACTACAACTCTGACAGTATTGAAATAACACTCTCCATGGCCCAAATAATATGAAGATTGGAGCTGCTTTTATTTTGAAACATTACTATCCATTTAACTATGAAGTGGAGATGTATGAATAAATAAACTAATTTGAGGAAAACCTTGCCAGTGTAGTGCTGGTATATTGCAGGTAATATGGCCAATCAGCTACATCTTCTGCTTGTCACCTTTGATGTAAGGGTGAAGAGGGTTAATCAAATGATTGTGAGGTCTACTGACCTTATTTATAAGATATTTTGCCAGACTATGAAAGGGAGGCAAAGGACTCCTCACTATCCACTACCCATTGAAATAAGGAGAAGGGAGGACTATATATTGTAATAAAACAATCAAGAGCCCTACAAGCCTTATCAGTGACTACCCCCATCTCATTCCCCAACCCTTGCCCTGTGGGCTAGGGGGTCTCTGTCTAAGTCAATCCTACCAAATGACTAGGGGTTAAAGGTCATTGGATGGACATTCACTAATAGTTTATTCACTGAGTTTATCTACATCACTCTGGCAATCCAATGGTTAAGCTCCAGATTCAGAACAATATATTGAATTGCAGTGTTGCACTTTTATTAAATTATTTAATCTGCACATTTTGAAGAGAAGGATTATACCTTGTAATAAATTAATGGGGTTGAAGGATAACATATGCATGGAAAGACCTTGGTACTGAGTGAGTGGCAAGGTAGAGGCCTAAAGTCATTTTTGCAGACACTCTCTGCTTCCTTTGGGGCAAACAAAATCAGTGCCAGAAAAGTTATATTGTTGTTATCCAATCCCTAACCAGTGTTAACTGCAATGTAACATTACACTCAGTACTTAAGTCATCACATGTAATGTAATGTAGAAATAAATAAATGTACAACTAATTAACTGTTAAAAAATAAAGTACAGAGGAGGACAAAGCAAATAGAGTTGTATGTATCTAAAAAGGGGAACAAAACAGTATGTGTATACAGGAGACAGTGAAATGTTTTCTTCCAATGTACTTTTATAATTTTTTTACAAGTAATGCATGTATCATTGTTTTAAGTACTAGTATTACTGTTTTAAGGCTTACCTGTTCTAACTGGATTTCCGATAAACTTTTTCACTGCCACATTCATAATTAAAGGAGCACTGATAATTTTAGATTATTTGTATGATTTTAAGGATACCCACAATTAAGCACAGGTAGATAAACAGAAACGACTGAGCCACTTGTTACCCACCTGTCATTTTTCAGAGTGACAATCTCACAGTTGAGTAGGGACTGGGAGGCCTACTACCTTACTGAAACCGCAAGAGAGAATCATAATGTTCCGGTGTTGAATCTAAAAATCCAATTTAGGATTTTGTTTGAGTAATTTGCACTGACCATCTCACAGTTGTGTAGTGACTGGGAGGCCAACTACCTTACTGCCATTGCAAGGGAGAATCATCAGTGCTCCAGTGTTAAATTTTAAAATTCAACTTAGGATTTTGTTTGAATAATTTGCAGAGTGACAGAATTTCTCAGATGTTTAGGACTGGGAGTCCAACTACCGTACTGCATGCAAGGGAGAATTATCAGTGCTCCGGTGTTAAATTTTAAAATTCAACTTACGATTTTGTTTGAATAATTTGTAGAGTGACACAGCCAGTCTGACAGTTGTCATGTGGCCAGGCTGTAAAATTGTCAAATTATTATAGTACACTACCTAGCTATCTGTAATAGAGTTGAGTCCTAGTGAACACCCTGATGTTTCTCGTCTGGGTACCAGCTGCAGTGACCCAGCAACCAACAACACCACCACAGTGATGTTGCTTTCAAGCAGAGCTAGCAGCAGCAGGCGGACAAAGAAGAGTACTAGTACTAATCGGCAGCAGAATTCAAAACAAAAAAATAAAAATAAGAAGGGAACTGCAGGTCATTCTACTTCTACTAGTAGGGTAGAGAGGTCCAGGTCCTCCTGTAAGACCACGAAGCAGCCGTCACCTGTGTCTCATTAGCTGTTTGTTGATGATCCCCCCAGAACCATCTGCACAATGACTAGTGCCCCTGGCAGTTTAGTCACCACCTCCACTACAGCCAGTTGTATAAACCAGGGGACACCTAGCATTGGTAACAGTACTGGTCGAACACTGCGGGCAGTATCAATGCAGGATTTTTATAGCTAACAATCGTGTAAGCAGCCCAAATGGAAATTATTGCAGTATTTGGAAAACATTTTTCCTGCCAGCACTTTCACTGCCATTGACAGCATATCTACTCCAGAAAATGTTATTGAGGGAGATAGTTTACCATTTCCCGGTAGTCACCAGGCAAAAGAGGGAATTGAGCATGTTTCCACAAAATCTGCTGCTGATGATGATGTTTCTTCCTTTCAAAATCTACAAGAGTTAGAAGAAGAATCTGAGGGATCAAAGTCTCCTAAGCTTGATTTGTCCCCTGAGCTTGATTTTTTCCAGTGAACTTGAATATTACCCTGAGCTTAATTTATCACCTGCTTCCCAAATTTCTCCAGTTACACTTGTGTCTTCTATTGACAACTCAACACCTGCCTCTCCAGTTCCATTTGAGTCTCCCATCCAAGTAGTAGCTGCTAGTGTCTCTGCAACCTGTACCACTGTTACTCGACAATCCTCTTCCAATCCCAGTGCCAACATCCCTGCTGCTATCTTTAGGTCTACTGGTATCTTTGTAACAGTACGTAGAAAAAAAAAAGCAAAGTAAGGTTGCTCCAGCAGGTGAAGATGAAGAAAGTGTCATTTCAGTTTCTTCATCTCCACCACCTTCCATCTGTCATCTGTCGCTCCAAAGCGCGGGACCATTTTGTGGCTCTTGGTGATGGCTGGATAGCAAAATGTAAATTGTGTGGCAGGGAAGTCAGCCGTGGGCGGGTGTTGGGTCATCTGACCACCTCGGGAATGAACCAACACCTGAACAACTACCACAAGTTGGTGTTGATAAGTGCAAAAGGTGGCAGTACTAGTACTGCATATACCAGTGTCACATCTACCACCAGTAGGCAGCAGTAGAAAGGGCAGGAGGATCATGCCACATCTGGTTCTAGTAAGAGCAGCAGACAGTCACAGCCCATCCCAAAATCAATACAGGCCACACTGGAAGATTTTATTCCAAGGGGATGTGCAGACAGCAGGCCGGGAAAATTACACACCTCATTGCACAGCTAATAGCCATTGGGGGTGCTACTTTTAATTTGGTGGATGGGGAGCCCTTCCAGCAACTTATAGAGGCTGTTGCACCCAGATGTAAATTCCCATCCTGCACCGCATTCAGTAGAACTATAGTGCCGACACTGTACCGGTCGTGAGTTGGTCTTTTGAAGAACCTGCTAGGAAAGGCTCGTGGCCAGTCAGTGCACTTTACCACTGACTTATGGACAATGCTCCGAGTGGCCAACATAGCTTCCTGTTGTTGACGGCACATTGGTGGCAACCCAATGTGTTGCAAGACACACCGATAGCAACAACAAGTTCAGGTGCAGTAGCCAAGCAGGCAGGGCACTGCTCTTTCCTCCTCCATGCTGAGGAAATGGATCAGCAGCACACCTCAGATAACATTCGCAAAGCACTGCAGAACATGGTGGCGCAGTGGCTAGGGGAACAGGCAGGCACATAGAAGCAAATGAGGTTTGTGGTTCTGATGTTGCAGCTAACATGATCAAGGCTCTCTGTGATGGTAGATTTGTGGGTGTGCACTGCTCAGCGCATGTCCTGCATCTAGTAGTGAAGGCTGCTCTCAAGGATGGCATAACAATGGAAGGTTGTCAGCACTTCTGAATTTGTGCCAACAAATTGCTGGCCACTTCCATTGGAAGGTACAGAAAAAGGCAGACCTCCCAGAGCACCGCCTAAAACAAGATGTTGGGACCAGGTGGAACTCCACCTGAGATATGCTAAAGCGTATCCTGGAGCAGAAAAAGGCAATTCACGCAATGTTATGTCACCATTTCATTGGACTCTAACAGAACACTTGGCAGGGCTGACTGGGCCCTGATGGAAGAGGTAGTGACAGTCCTTACGCATTTCCGTGCTTTGACGGGAATTTTGAGCAAAGAGAACGCTAGCCTGACAGAAATTATTCCCCTCTTCACGCACCTCTCCTTAAAATTGGACAATTTCCTTGCCCATAGGGAACGCTTGTCTGGCGCTGATGGTAATATACTTCCTGATGTTGCTGCCCTTCTAACGAGGCTGAAGAAAGAACTGGAAGAGCGCATGGACAATTGTCCAGAGTTACTGCTTGCCACAATGTGCGATAAACGAATCAAAGGCAAGATGGCACTTACTTCCAATTCACTCACTGCCTGGAGGGAACAATTGATAGCGAGGGTGCGTGAGCGGCAAAGGAAAAACAGGATGCAGTCACAAGAGGCAGGAGAAGATTCCGCAGATGAGCTGGAGGAGTATGGTGGTTTTCTGGGACCTATCAGTAGCAGTGCCAGTAGCATGTCATCTTGTTCCAGTGGAGCAGCTGCTGCTTTTTATGCTGAGGCAATGGACAGATTATGCTTTGGACAAAACAAACAGCTCCCAATCAGTAGAAAAAGTGCTGCGTTTGAGGTTAAGACTTACCTTGCGTAACCTTCTTTGCCCCCAATACAGATCCCTTGACTTTCTGGGATAACAAGAGGGCTGTGTAGCCCACTTTGTCCCTGATAGCCCAGGAGTTGCTTTCTTGCCCCCCAACCACTGTCCAGAGTGAGCGGGTATTTTCTGTAACTGGAAATATACTTTCTCCCAAGCGCTCTCAATTGACCCCCCAGCTCATGGAGCAAATTACTTACAAAAAAAGTCTTAATCTAGAATCATCCATAGTACCATAAAACGCTGAGCGATCCAGCTTGCCCAGCTCCAGAACAGTGGTTGGTTGGGCAGAGGACACCCACCTGACTTGGTGGGACTCAGGGGGGAATTTAAAGTCTACATTGTTGTCCCAGTATCCAGGTTGTTCAGTCTGGCTCTGCGGTATCTATTTACTGAGTCTTGCCTGCTCCAGTGTTCTGTGGTTTTCTGCTGGCTATATCTCCAGTGTTTCTGTCATCCTGAGTCTGCCTCACACCAGTCTTCCTCTGTTGCTGTATCCATCTACTGACTGAGTCCTGCCTGCTTCAGTGTTCTGCGGATTACTGCTGGCTATATCTCCAGTGTTTCTGTCATCCTGAGTCTGCCTTGCACCATTCTTCCTCAGTTGATGTATCCATCTGCTGACTGAGTCCTGCCTGCTCCAGTGTTCTGCGGTTTTCTGCTGGCTACATCTCCAGTGTTGCTGTCATCTTGAGTCTGCCTCGCACCAGTTATGCTCAGTTGCTGTATTCATCTATTTACTGAGTCCTGCCTGCTCCAGTGTTCTGCGATTTGCTGCTGGCTATATCTCCAGTGTTGCTGTCATCCTGAATCTGCCTCACACCAGTCTTCCTCAGTTGCTGTATCCATCTACTGACTGAGACCTGCCTGCTCCAGTGTTCTGCGGTTTGCTGCTGGCTATATCTCCAGTGTTTCTGTCATCCTGAGTCTGCCTTGCACCAGTCTTCCTCGGTTGCTGTATCCATCTACTGACTGAGTACTGCCTGCTTCAGTGTTCTGCGGCTTGCTGCTGGCTATATCTCCAGTGTTTCTGTCATCCTGAGTCTGCCTTGCACCAGTCTTCCTCAGTTGCTGTATCCATCTGCTGACTGAGTCCTGCCTGCTCCAGTGTTCTGCGGTTTTCTGCTGGCTACATCTTCAGTGTTGCTGTCATCTTGAGTCTGCCTCGCACCAGTCATGCTCAGTTGCTGTATCCATCTATTTACTGAGTCCTGCCTGCTCCAGTGTTCTGCGATTTGCTGCTGGCTATATCTCCAGTGTTGCTGTCATCCTGAATCTGCCTCACACCAGTCTTCCTCAGTTGCTGTATCCATCTACTGACTGAGACCTGCCTGCTCCAGTGTTCTGCGGTTTGCTGCTGGCTATATCTCCAGTGTTGAAGTCATCCTGAGTCTGCCTTGCACCAGTCTTCCTCGGTTGCTCTATCTATCTACTGACTGAGTCCTGCTTGCTTCAGTGTTCTGCGGCTTGCTGCTGGCTATATCTCCAGTGTTGAAGTCATCCTGAGTCTGCCTTGCACCAGTCTTCCTCGGTTGCTGTATCCATCTACTGACTGAGTCCTGCCTGCTTCAGTGTTCTGCGGCTTGCTGCTGGCTATATCTCCAGTGTTTCTGTCATCCTGAGTCTGCCTTGCACCAGTCTTCCTCAGTTGCTGTATCCATCTGCTGACTGAGTCCTGCCTGCTCCAGTGTTCTGCGGTTTTCTGCTGGCTACATCTCCAGTGTTGCTGTCATCTTGAGTCTACCTCGCACCAGTCATGCTCAGTTGCTGTATCCATCTATTTACTGAGTCCTGCCTGCTCCAGTATTCTGCGATTTGCTGCTGGCTATATCTCCAGTGTTGCTGTCATCCTGAATCTGCCTCACACCAGTCTTCCTCAGTTGCTGTATCCATCTACTGACTGAGACCTGCCTGCTCCAGTGTTCTGCGGTTTGCTGCTGGCTATATCTCCAGTGTTGAAGTCATCCTGAGTCTGCCTTGCACCAGTCTTCCTCGGTTGCTGTATCCATCTACTGACTGAGTCCTGCCTGCTTCAGTGTTCTGCGGCTTGTTGCTGGCTATATCTCCAGTGTTTCTGTCATCCTGAGTCTGCCTTGCACCATTCTTCCTCAGTTGCTGTATCCATCTGCTGACTGAGTCCTGCCTGCTCCAGTGTTCTGCGGTTTTCTGCTGGCTACATCTCCAGTGTTGCTGTCATCTTGAGTCTGCCTCGCACCAGTTATGCTCAGTTGCTGTATCCATCTATTTACTGAGTCCTGCCTGCTCCAGTGTTCTGCGATTTGCTGCTGGCTATATCTCCAGTGTTGCTGTCATCCTGAATCTGCCTCACACCAGTCTTCCTCAGTTGCTGTATCCATCTACTGACTGAGGCCTGCCTGCTCCAGTGTTCTGCGGTTTGCTGCTGGCTATATCTCCAGTGTTTCTGTCATCCTGAGTCTGCCTTGCACCAGTCTTCCTCGGTTGCTGTATCCATCTACTGACTGAGTACTGCCTGCTTCAGTGTTCTGCGGCTTGCTGCTGGCTATATCTCCAGTGTTTCTGTCATCCTGAGTCTGCCTTGCACCAGTCTTCCTCAGTTGCTGTATCCATCTGCTGACTGAGTCCTGCCTGCTCTAGTGTTCTGCGGTTTTCTGCTGGCTACATCTCCAGTGTTGCTGTCATCTTGAGTCTGCCTCGCACCAGTCATGCTCAGTTGCTGTATCCATCTATTTACTGAGTCCTGCCTGCTCCAGTGTTCTGCGATTTGCTGCTGGCTATATCTCCAGTGTTGCTGTCATCCTGAATCTGCCTCACACCAGTCTTCCTCAGTTGCTGTATCCATCTACTGACTGAGACCTGCCTGCTCCAGTGTTCTGCGGTTTGCTGCTGGCTATATCTCCAGTGTTGAAGTCATCCTAAGTCTGCCTTGCACCAGTCTTCCTCGGTTGCTCTATCTATCTACTGACTGAGTCCTGCCTGCTCCAATGTTCTGCAGTTTTCTGCTGGTTACATCTCCAGTGTTGCTGTCAACCTGAGTCTGCCTCGCACCAGTCATGCTCAATTGCTGTATCCATCTATTTACTGAGTCCTGCCTGCTCCAGTGTTCTGTGGTTTGCTGCTGGCTATATCTCCAGTTTTGAAGTCACCCTGAGTCTGCCTCACACCAGTCTTCCTCAGTTGCTCTATCCATATACTGACTGAGTCCTGCCTGCTCCAGTGTTCTGCGGTTTTATGCTGTTTACATCTCCAGTGTTGCTGTCATCCAGTGTCTGCCTCGCACCAGTCATGCTCAGTTGCTGTATCCATCTAATGACTGAGTCCTGTCTGCTCCAATGTTCTCCAGTTCTGGATACATCTCCAGTGTTGCTGTCATCCTCAGTTTTGTAGTCTAACTTTATTCTAAGAAAAGTTGTATGTCTATGAGTCCTGCCTGCTCCTGGCTTCATGTATAATTTTCGTATTGTTATGCGACAGCACCTATTTTCAGTGGAAACGGGATGAAGTCAAAGATGATATTGTCCCAACACAGGATCCCGAAGGCATTTTCCACATGGTGACTACTAAACTCACACTCTAGCAAACAAGTGGCGGCATCAGTAAACTCCTGCCTGCTCCAGGCTTCCTGAATTTTGTAGTCTAACTCTAATCTAAGAAAAGTCGTATGTCTATGAGTCCTGCCTGTTCCAGGCTTCCTCAGTTTTGTAGTCTAACTCTAATCTAAGAAAAGTCGTATGTCCATGAGTCCTGCCTGCTCCAGGCTTCTTCAATTTTATAGTCTAACTCTAATCTAAGAAAAGTCGTATATATTTATCTACTGAGTCCTGCCTTCTCCAGACTTTTTCAGTTTCATAGTCTAACTCTAATCTAAGAAAAGTCATATGTCTATGGTTCCTGCCTGCTCCAGGCTTCCTCAGTTTTGTAGTCTAACTCTAATCTAAGAAAAGTCGTATGTCTGTGAGTCCTGCCTGCTCCAGGCTTCCTCGGTTCTGTAGTCTAACTCTAATCTAAGAAAAGTCGTATGTCTGTGAGTCATGCCTGCTCCAGGCTTCTTCTGTTCTGTAGTCTAAGTCTATTCTAACAAAACTTGTATATTTATCTACCGAGCCCTGCCTGCTCCAGTGTTCTGTAGTTTGCTGCTGGCTACATCTACAGTGTTGCTGTCATCCTGAGTCTGCCTCGCACCAGTCATCCTCAGTCTTCCTTCGAATAGCTACATCCATGCTTCATCTACAGTACCATAAGGCTAAAGCTCCACCTTACCTTGCTCCACCATCTTCATTTAGACCCTAGAAATGGTTCCACTTATTTTTATTTATCTAATTTTAATTTTATTGTATTTTTAAAAGCATGGTGAATTCAGCCGAATAATTCGGATTCCTTCTGAAATTTCGTCCGAGTCGAACAGGTCCGGTCTGATTTTCGTATCGACCGAATAAGAAAAAAAAATTGTCCGAAATCAAATTTTACTGAATTTTTTTCCCGTGCACAAGTCTATTAACCATACACATGTCCAAGGAAGGGAACAGGACCTTTTCCTCTGCCTTCCCTTTTGCGAGAGGAAGTGAAAAGATAAATTAATATGGGTCCTGGAGTCCCCATATTAATTAAAAAGGGTTCCTGGGTAGAAATTCCTTCCTCCCATCATGTAGGTGGTGGCATGTGTTTTAAAAAATTCTCCTTAATGCCATGGTCCACAGATTACCTGACTGTACTGGTCCTTACATCCTAAAACACAAAAAATCCTCTTTAGTACTGCTTGGGCTAGATGAGTCCCTCGAGTTGCCTGTTACCTACCATTGCTGTATATTTCTGTTAATAAGAAAGGAAAGAGAAAGGTGGTACAATAATAAATTAAAGCACTAGCAAAATACTCCCTGCAACAACCCACCAAGGCCTTACACATAAAACAGGCTTCTTTTTATATTTATCAGTGGAAATAAAAAAATAAAAGAATCTACACACATCATTGAGGAAATCATACCCTATGTCATTCCAATAGATTGCTTTGCAACTAAATACTCATTATTTGCAAGGCTTGGAAACATATCTAACTCACAAGGGGTTAAAAAACCATTATATTTTCATTGCGCCTAGGAGATAAGTGAACCTACATGCACATAAGCACACAGTAAAGCCTATGAACTACTGGAACAATTTCTGGAGCATATAAAATGCACCACAGGAGACAAACAAACATTTCCACTAATTTAAAGGAGCAGCAAACTTTTATTTTTTTTAAATTAAAAAAATCTGTTGTAGATTTTTTTCTTATTGAGTAAAAAAAAGGTGGCCACACTGCTGGGAGAGGTTAATTCAAAAGTAATCACAGCTAAAATGTTTTCCTCTAACATTAACCCTTTGTATACCATTCAAGGGAGGGCTGGCCTGGGGGGCAGTTGCCCCCTGGGCCAGTGATGTGTCTGGGCTGGTGGGCCACTCCCGTTTGTTGCTGCAAATTTAGCTACACTAGTGATACCACAGAGCTTGCAATTGAAATGGAGCTACAATCCAAGTGGAGCTACAATAGTAGAATAACCAGTTTCTCTTGTAAGTTATATGGTATCACTAGTGCAGCTTTACTTACATTGTAAGCTCTGTAGTTGCACCAGTGTAATCCCATTTCAATTGTAAGATTTGTGGTATTGCTTGCCTTACATCATAACACTAATCCTTTTAGTGCTGGAGGGATAGGCGTGGTGTACCTCTCTGGCTCTCAAAGAGTCAATGTCATTTTTAAAATTTACAAAAGGGGTTGGGCTGGAACGATAGTAAAATTGGGCCACTTGATTGTAGTTGCCTTCCAGGCCACAAGTTGCCAGCCCTCCCCTGAACACATTGCATTGCAATGAGCTGGATACCTCTATGGCACTCTGTGGGTTAAAATGAGATTTTTCTGTTGTGTGATGTTCTTCTCACTTACTATGTAGCACTGTAATCAATGACTTAGGCTCTTCCATAGAGTGTATTCTAAAAATAATTCTGCTTTGTGGATACCAGTTAGAGTTATAGTTCAGAGTGTAGTAACTTTAGAAGATAACTCTTCTAGCAGTGTGAATACCCTTGTTTTACTCAGTAGAAGTACTATAACATATATATGGGCTTTTTAAACTTTAAATTAAAACTTTATTGAATGTAAGAGGATACAACACGAAGACACACAAGACAAAGTCAATTAATAATACAGTGTTGACATAGTGGAGAATATTCTGATGAAGGCAGCAAAATATATTAGACATACAAAATTAAACCACAAGCCAGGGAAGGTTCTGATTGGACTCAGAAAGATCAACGAAGAGGGAGGGGATTTTGTTGAGATAAATGAGATAGATAAAGCTAACAGGGAGCCTTCTAGTTTGAGTGTGGTTTTGAGGAGCTATTGGTTGGAAGGGAGAAGCCAATGAGAGTTAAAGGGAGAGATGTGGCTAGGGGAGGGGATAGGAGAGGATAGAAAAAGGAACAAAAAAGGGGGGAGGAGTCCCAGGATGTAGTTTGTCTGCTCCAGAATTGTGCCAATTCTCCTTAGTATATCAGACTAACTGCATGGCTGTCTTTACCATCTGCTAAATATAGATATTATACTGAAGATTATGACTGTTATATACACAGCATTGAAAACACCCAGCAGTGTGGTAACAGGTTTTACTGCCAAAATAACTAACTAAATAAATTAAAAAAATAATAATAACAAGATGGACTTGATCATCATCATTTGCCTTCCATATAAATTCCAGCGATTCACCGTGAATATCCACATTTACCAGTATCTGTTCTGTTTTCAGTGAGTTCTTCATGCCTGGAATGATTGACACCCACATTCATGCACCTCAGTACGCTTTCATTGGTTCTGGAATGGACAGGCCACTTTTGGAGTGGTTAAAACATATTACTTTCCCAACTGAAGAAAAATTTACAGATCTAGACCTAGCTGAAACTCTTTACAATGCAGTTGTGGTAAGTTTTTTTTTTTATAAACAAACTAGTTGAAGAGCCCATGACACGGGCCACAGTGCTACTAGCAGCCGGTCGCGGGACAGTCATGCGCAGTAGAGACTGCCATCGCCGCGGCTTATACAGAGTTGGATGCTCCTTCGGCGTGTCCAGCTCTGTATCAGCTGTGGCGCGGGCAGTCTCTACTGTGCATGACTGCAGCACATGCAGCAGTCTCTATTGCGCATGACTGCGTCGTTACACATGTTTTTTTAGCAATTTATTACATAGGATTTTATTAGGTTTTAAATGAGAGAAGCAAATGTAGAAGGCAGAATAAAGTTATCATTTGCATAGTTCGAATATACAAGAATAATCAGTTTAACAACAGGTATAAAAATTAACATGTACAAATTGAGTAAACTGAAACAGTGAAATGAGGAAAATTATTAAAGAACCTTCTTTTTTAACCCTTTAACCACTGGTGATGCCTGTCCGAATGTTAAAGAATGGTGACTGAACTGGCACGTCATGGAATTTTGGGATTGCATAATAATAATAATGCAGTGGGGCTGCATGCCACTCTGAGATCCCCTAATGCATTGCTGTAAAAAAAAGTAACATGGTCCTCTAGAGCCATCCAGATGCAGTCATTAAGGTGTTTAAGGGGAATCTTAATTAGGAAATGAATGTACTGAACTCTAATACAACTCTAATACAACACTCTGCAATATCAGTAGTCACCCCTTAAGATTAGAGGAAGGAGGTTCAGCAGAGGAAGGTTTTTTACAGTACATTTTGTTAAGTTGTGGAAATATTTGCTCATGGATGTGGTAATACATTTAACAGATGTTTAGATGACTATCTAACTTGAGGGAACATAAGAGTTATATTGATCAATAGTTTGTAAAATGTGAAATTCTGCTAAATAGATTAATACTCATATTGGAGGTAGGAAGGCTTATATATTTCTAATTTTTCTTGGTAATAATGAGGCAAATATTGAAATTGATGGGTATGTGTAAGAAAACTGTAATATTTATGTTGTGGTAGATAAGGCCTTTTGTACCAGTGCAAAATGAATCAGGCAACCAGTCTGTTTTGTGTATTTAACAGAGCACAACATGATACAGAAGGAAAATTAAAATCAATTCTGGAACATATTAACTGCATTATAAAGGACAAATAAAAATTTCCAAATGCAATGTGTTGCATGACTCTGGTATTCAAAGGGCTAGAAGCTCAGTGTGATTTCATCTTTATTACCCCCGATGGTGCAGCTGGTATACTCCAGAATTTCTCATCTTTTTCTTTCATCTTAAGTCCCAATGTCTACAGTATTACTAGTGATGGGATAGCAATCATTCTCTCCTAATATGCCTTGCAGGACAAAGAAATTTTGGGCAATACAGTGGGACATATGTATAAGGGTAACATAGTAGCAATATTAGATATAGTAAGAAAAAGGGGGAGGGAATTGAAGAATTCAAGCAAATTCTCCGACATATTGCAAAGCAGTGTATTAGAGAATTATCTAGTAATCAAGGGGATGGAGGTTCCTTTAAATCAGTATGCATTTTCATTTGTACTAAGTAGAACTGCAGCAATTTTCTGACAAACCAACTGCACCAGAAGAAAAATAGAAATTCCAAAAACTACAACTGTAAATCATTAACAAAATTGACATGCCGGTTACCAGAAATTAGTAAAAATGTTCAAAGTTTGTACACGAGCACATGACCAGGGACAACCATTTTCAATAAGTGAACCCAAAAGTTATCTTTATTGCACATATTTAAAAAGTACAAACTGTAATTATTCTGGATTAAACCAACTGCACCAGAGGGGACACATAAAAAGTTCTGTTAAATTAAACTGGGCTTTTAACCCCTTGAATTCTAGAGAGGTCTCCAATGCAATGAGAAGCAATGCACTGGAGACATATTTAGCATTTAAGGGGTTAAAAAGCTCTGTACTAGTCCAAGGGAGTTTAGGAATTTTAATTTGTCCCCTATGGTGCTTTACTCCAGAATAACTCCAGTTGAATCTGTAGCAGAGAAATACAAATGTCATTTTATTTAAATTAAGGTTTTAACCCCTTGAATGCTACTGATATCCCCAACACATACTGTGCAATGCATTGCAGACCTATCTAGTGTCAAGCATTTCAAAGCCTCCTTTCTCTGTCATCCAATACAGGTTACTGGTAACTTTGGGTAGGTGATTTGCCCCTTTAAATAAGCAGGAACAATTCTAGAATTGAATGCAGGGGGTGGAGCATACCTTACCTCCTTGGCTGCAGCTAGCCAACCAGCTCCAGTAAGATTTGTTCCTTGGTGAAGATAACACAGGCAAGAGAACAGTTCTGCTATAGTTTTAGCTAATTTTTTATTTTTCTGTTAGAAATGGAAAGCACCATTAGGCGGATTACCATAACTGACAATTCCCTTAAATGTGGCTAGCTCCGTATCCAGGTGCTTTTTGTGGACCTTTAGCCCTGGTGGAAAAATCTTGGGTTCAAGTTCTTTCCTCAGGAGTTGCCCACAGAGGCTTCTTCTTAATACATGGTAGTCTGAAGACAGAAGATCTGCAGGAAAGGTGAGCAACCCTTTGAGTGCTGAAGGGCCACATGTCCCACAGTGCCCCTCCGCACAGGGGTTTTCCTTTGGAGTTCCTACTGCACACTCTGACACTCATTGGGTTTATCTGTATGTCTGTTGGGTGTTTTGCAGCAAGTTTATGTGGTAACTTAACCCTTTAGCTGCTGGTTTTGAATCTTTTGGGGGGTTATTGGCACTTTCCCTACTGGGTTCAGTGTTTTTTGGGTCTTCTAACATGTTTTAGTGATGTTTCATGTATATTTAATTTACAGTTTCAATTTTTAAAAAAATGGTGTTAAAGGCGTGCTTTACCGCATAGATGCCATTGCTCCATTCACTTCTATGGGACTATGCAGTTTGGGACATATCTCTGCAACCGCTCAATGTAGCAACTTCAGGGATGGCTCATTTTAATTGGCTGCCCTTGGTCTGTCATCTGGTTAACATTTTAAGTGTGTTGGGGGGCTCAAGGGGCTTCTGGCACTGTTGGGGTACTTTTTCTGGGAAAACTACATTTCCCATGAGCGCTTGCTTGGCGTGCTCATTTCTGATTGACTCCTGCAGTGGCAGCCATTTTGTGCCTTTTCCAGAACAAGTATCCTACACAGGGCTTGGACTCACCTCTGCAGATTAACCCTTCGCCTGCCAGATAAGTGCATTTTAGAGATTTCTGGGGTGAAATTTTAATCTGGGTGATTCCTTATACTTTAAATGTTTTTGACACTATGAGAATGTTTAATCCATTCGAGCTTGGGGCCAAGCCTAAGACTAAGGACGCAGGGGGTCTCTGTGTCCCCTATTGTGCATTGTTCCTCATGTCATAAAGGGTTACCTAGAGAATTCTCAGGTCATTTATGCTCAGCATGTTCTGATGTCTCTGAGTCTCTCCCAGGGACCTCCAGCCATGCATTAGAGCCAATTTGGGTGTAAGAGTTCAAGGCTGCTACTAGAGACCTTCGGTCTACATTACAACTCTTTCCATCCCAGTTACAGGGTGTCTTCTACTCATGGCAGACCCCCTCTTCCATCAGATCTTCCCTGCCAAAATAGCAGGGAGTACATGATGTATCAGATTCCTCTGAGGAGGAACTCTTGGTAGATTCAGATGTTGAGGAATGTTCTGCTGTGGGCTCCTCTCAGTTTTTTGGGGACCCGTTTGAGGCTGACCCTGAGCCCTTGGCTGAGGGCCTGATCAGGGCTGTCTTAACCACTCTAAACATTCCCTTGGTCCAAAAGGTTTCTTCAGATCCCTCTGATGTTTTTCAGGAGCCTAAGAAGCCCCTTACTTGTTTTCCACCTAACCCCACTCTTGATGCCTAGTCTGATGAGTGGAAATCTCTGAGCAGGAAACCTTCTGTTTCCAAGAAATTTGCCAAGCTTTACCCCTTCTCTGAGGCGGCGCTTGCTCAGTGAGTTCATCTCCGCAAAGTGGATGTTTCTATCTCCAGGCTATCTAAATCGACTGCATTGCCAGTTTCTGATGCGTCCGCTCTGAAAGACTGGAGTGACAAGAAACTTGAGGTCTCCCTCAAGTCCATTTTTGCCACTGCTGGTACTGCCATGTGTCTAGCGTTTGCTGCGGCATGAGTTAATCGGGCCATTGTGGTCTGGACTAAACAGCTCACTCTGGCTGTCCATCAGGGTGCTCCTACTTCGGATATGTTGCGGCTTCTTGCCAACATTTTTGCTGCCTTATTTGATGCCATCCATTTGGTGGCAAGGATTTCCACCATGTCTGTGGTTGTCAGACGAGCTCTTTAGCTCAATATCTGGCCTGCTGACACTGCTTCCAATAAAGTCTTGCTCTCCTTGCCTTTTCAAGGCATATCATTGTTTGGGCCAGATCTTAAGGATCTGATTAGTGAGGCCACAGGGGGTAAAAGTACCCTTCTGCCTTTGGTCCTTAGGAAGAAAACTCTTCTCAAGGATAATCATCTTTTGTTCCTTCCAAACCGAGACACGTCCGGTGAAGCAGGCGGTTCCCTCAGCTCGCGTGCCTCCTCCAAGCCCAAACAGCAGTGTAAGCCCGAGGTCTCCTCCAAGCCTAATGCTTCCAAGCTTTTTTAGGCATGACTTGCCGAATCCAGGTCCCCACTCAGCTGTGGGTGGCCATCTGCACTACCACAACGTCTGGGAGGATTCAGTGGCACACCCGTGGGTTTTACAGGTGGTGGCAGAAGGATCCAGGATGCCTTTCGTCTCTCTTCCTCCCTTTCGCTTTTTTCCCCTCTCATACGCTCCAGGGCGCAGAGAAATGCCATCTGTTCAATGGCACTATCCAGGCCCTCCTGGACAAGGATGTTCTGGAACCTGTTCCAGTTCAGGACAGCGGTACGGGTTTTTACTCCAACCTCTTTGTGGTCTCCAAGAAGGATGGCGGTTGTTGTCCCATTTTGGATTTGAAGGATCTCAATTCCTTTGTGATCAGGACTCATTATCACCAGGAGTCCCTAAGGGCGGTGATAGCTGCTATGTCCCAGGGAGAATTCCTTGCCTCTCTGGATCTTCAGGACGCGTATCTCGTCCATCCCAGCATCTGGTCTTCCTGGGCCTTCTCTTCGACACTCAGCAGAGCATGGTGTTTCTCACAGACGAGGTGGCTCATCAGATCCCCACAGGGTTTCTGCTCATGATCCAGTTCCGGCCAAGAAGCTGTCTTCTCTAGTGGGGAAATTCATCTACACCATAGAAGCAGTCCCATTTGCCATGGCTCACACCAGAGAACTCCAGAGGTTTGTGATCCAAGTGTGCAAGGGTCAGCCGGACCTTCTGAAAACGCCAGTATCCCTCCTTCTTTATGTGGAACTGAGTTTGTCATGGTGGCTCAACCTCTCCAATCTACTGAAGGGCAAGTCCTTCCTGGTATCCTTCTGGACCACACTGATGATGGATGCAAGCCTCTCTGGCTGGGGAGCAGTCCTGGGTCACCTTTCCATCAACGTGTTGGAGCTTCGGGCGATATTTCATGCCTTTCGTCATTGGACACCACAGCTGGAAGAATGCCCAGACCAGGTTCAGTCTGACGACGTCACGGCCGTGGCTTACATCAACAAGCATGGCCGCTTGGTTAGAGGTCAATGCTATTTTGTCCTGGGCAGAAGAACACTTTCCTACCATATCCACAGTGCACATTCCTGGTGTAGACAACGTCATGGCAGACTTCCTCAGTCGACACACGGTGGACAGAGGAGAGTGGGAACTGCACCCAGAGGTGTTCACCCTCATTGTTCAGAAGTGGGGTCTTCCTTGCATCGATAGATGGCGACAAGACACAACCGGAAGGTTCCGAGGTTCTGCTCTCCCTGGAGGGATCCTCTAGCTCTGGCGGTGGATGCCATGTCCATTCCTTGGTTATTTTCTCTGGCGTACATCTTTCCTCCCCATGTTGCACAGGGTGTTGTGGAAATGGAGACTGGAGTGATGTCCAGTCATTCTGATTGCTACTGGCCTCGACAGGCTTGGTTTCCGGAGCTTCTGGATCTATTAGTGATGGAGCCATTCTGGCTCCCTTGCTGTCTGGATCATCTTCTACAGGGTTACCTGTGGAAGGAGGATGTTCATCGGCTAGCTTTGATGGCTTGGAAATTGGATCCTCAATACTGAAGAAGAAAGGTTTTTCTTCTGGTGTGGTGGCTACTATGCTTAGTGTCACAAACTTGTTTCTTCTAAGGCCTACCATCGTGTCTGGTCAACCTTTCTATCTTGGTGTGCTGATAGGGACCTGTCTCAGGAATTTGATCTGCCTACGGTCCTGGCCTTCTTGCAGGACGGTGTAGATAAGGGTCTCAGTTTGAGTTCCCTCAAGGTTCAGACTTCTGCTCTCTCTGTTTTCTTTCAGAGGTGCATTGCTATTCTTCCTGATGTCAAGGTTTTCCTCCAGGGCGTTGCTCATACTCATCCTGATTTTAAGAATCCTGCTCCTCTGTGGGATCTTAACTTGGTTTTGGGCATCCTTCAGCACCCTCCCTTTTAGTCCTTGGCTTTTCACAAAGACAAGGCAGTGCTTCGCACTTCTCAGGAGTTTCTCCCGAAGGTGGTCTCTGAGTTCCACATTAATCAGGAGATTGTGGTGCCTTCTTTCTGCCCTGACCCTACCTCTGACAAGGAGAGGGATTTTCACTTGTTAGATATGTTGCGTTGTCTCAAGTTTTATGTACATCGCACTGAGTTTGTCCGACGGTTTGATCTGAGGGCCCCAGGACAGGAAGACCTGCATCCAAAGTGACAATTGTGTCCTGGATCAAGTGCACTATTCATAAGGCTTACGAGCTGAGAAAGAAGCCTGTTCCTTTTTGGGTGACGGCTCATTGTAGTAGATCTATTGGCGTCCTGGGCTTACAAGAATCAGGCCTCTGCTGATCATTTGTGCAAGGCTGCCACTTGGTCATCTTTGCACACCTTTTCGAAGCACTACCGTGTTGATGTGTTGGCATTTGCTGACGCCAGTTTTGGGAGGAAGATCCTGGAGGCAGTCTTGCCTGTCTAGGATCTTCTTTAGTTCTTTGGTGCTTCCTTCACTTTTGAGCCCTGTTAGCTCTAGTTCAGTGTGCTGTGTAACAGTTCTTGGGGTATTGTTACCCCTGTTTGGTGTCCGTTGACACTTCATTGTTTTGATGGGCTATCTCTGATCTGATGGTGCATATCTGCTCTGGTGACTTTGGGGGCCTTACGCCTGGTCCTTGCCTTACTTACAGCCTCAATGGTTGGACATCCCAAAGTTACCAGTAACCTGTATTGGACGACAGAGAAAAGAGTATTTTAGTCTTACCTGTTAAATCCTTTTCTCTTAGTCCATAAAGGTTACTGGTCTGCCACCCTGTCAAGGGACCATGCTTGGCTCTCCTGTGGCAGACTGTGGGGGTTCTTCGGGGTCATGCTCACAGGAGTCTTCTTTCCCTTCAACTCTCTAGTCAATAGTGTCTCAGATCTTACTGCAGCTGGTTGGCTAGGTGCAGCAAAGGAGGGAAGGTAGGCTCCACCCCCTGCATTCATTTCTAGAATTGTTCCTGCCTAATTAAAGGGGCAGATTGCCTACCCAAAGTTATCAGTGACCTGTATGGACTAAGAGAAAAGGATTTAACAGGTAAGACTAAAATCCTCTTTTACATCAGTGGGAATTGTAGGAATTTTATTTGTCTCCTTTGGTGCAGTAAGTTTTCCCCAGAATTACTCAGTTTTCTTTTGAACATAGACCCAACATTCAAAGATAAATACATATAAAAGTTTCTAAAACTTGACATAACTTAATCCTTTGAGTGCCAGATATGTAACATCTTGCTTTGCAATGTGTTGTGTACCTTTCTGGCACTCCAAGGGTAAAGATATATGAAATTTGATGATTTTCAACAGACTGGGTGAAACTATTTTTCTTTTCATGTCTAATTTCATGATTAAGGTAAAGCAGGAAGTAAGGAGTGTAGTATGTGATTTAAGCTACTTAATAAAAACTATATTTTTTTCAGCAAAGAACACTGAAAAATGGGACTACAACGGCTTGCTACTTTGCAACAATTCACACAGAAGCTTCACTTTTATTGGCTCACTTTGCACGTAAGAAGAGCATGCTACCTTATTTAAATGCAGGATATAAAAGGCTTAAAGGGATAGTAATGTTTCACAAAAACAGAAGCTACAATTAATCTTCATAATATTTGGGCCATGGAGAGTGTTATTCCAATATCGTCAGAGTTGTAGTTCATGAATAATTGAATGATAAAGTATCCCCCTCCTGCCCCTTTTACTTATGTAACACTTCTCAGCTCAGAGCAGCAAGGTGGTGTCCAGGTGGATCACAAAGAGGGACAACCTTCAATTAAGATAAGGGAAAAACCTGAAAAACCTGTCAAGGAGGGCAGAGCTTTCATTGTTCTCTCAGTAAGAAGATTGTCCCTTGCTGTGAGCTGTCTGGTCTGTGGACCAGATTACACATCTATTGGGAGGTGGCTTACACTAGTTAAAAGGGGTGGGAGGGGGAAACTTTCATTCAATTACTCTTGAACTACAACTCTGACAGTACTGAAATAACACTCTCTATAGTTCAAATACTATGAAGATTAATTGGAGCTGCTGTTTTTGTTAAACATTACTATCCATTTAACCCTTTAAGGAACATATTTCATTACAAACCCCCCTGTACCTCAAAGCATTAAGATGTGATCATTGCAGTAGTGTCTACTTATATGCTGAACGGATATTGAGGCGTATGGATAATGAAACAAATAGAACATTTCTGAGGCAACCCAGCTCCACGCTACAAATAAGATACCACTAAAAAATCCTATTAATTGTTATGGTGCTTTTAGAGTGTTGTATGCTAGACATTTCTCCAGCTCATTACAGTGAAAAAGCATCTGATAACTCTCTAGGCTTCAAAGAGGTAAAAGCCCCATTTAACCCTTTGAGTGCCTTGGAGGTATCCAACACTTTGCATTGGCACTCAAAGGGTTAAATCAATGCAGATTTTTTGTTTTAATCATTATCATTTATTTATTTATTCATTCAATAAAAACTGATGTTCCTATCCTTTAACGTCATAAATTTGATTTTTGTTTCTTATGCACAGGGGCATTGAAAAATTCTCAAATGGTCAGGGGCTTGCACTCACACAATGCATTATTAGTGAACTATGTAGCCAAGTTATATTGTTAGCATTAGAGAAATCAGCAGAGTATGACATCATTAAATGCCAAAATCTGACAATAGATTTGGGGCTTTAAATATCAGACCAGGGACTTGAGCCATCTGAGCCAGCACCAAGCATAGCTTTTGATAATAAACAATCTTCCATGTCAAAGATAGTCACACAAAATGAATTGATATGAACATACTATGATGAGACAGTGAAAAAGAAAGCAGAGAGGTGGGGGAATAAGAAAAGTCCACTGGTGGCACTGCCAAGCATTCAAGAATAAAATACCGATGCACAAGAGTGTCATCTTCGAAGAGGTGGGAATTCAGATGGAAAGGATGGGTCTATCATGCAGAAGGCAACACTCAGGACGTTGAGTGGACCCATAATTAAAAAAAAAAAAAATTCCTTGTTTGTACTGTAAATATTTGCTAACTTTTTGTTATACAGATCTGGTTAAGGTCATGTTTTGTCATGGAAAGCCAACTATTGGAGATTCCCAGAATTTTTCAGTGGTATATATATTTTTTTTATTATTATTTTTTTGGTATTTGGGCATATCTGATGTATTTTTTTTTTTATTCAGAAGGGCTTTGGCAGGGTCCTGATTTCTGGTTTTATAGCTGAATCTATGAAAATGTGTAAGTGGGTGAACATTTTTTTATTTGTAGTGTGTCCCCCATGTTGGAAACATGTCTAATGTTTCTTTATACCCTCTGGCGCATACAGACTCTACATTTGGGTATGTTCTTGCTAACTAAGCTGAAATAAAATATCTTCAGAGAAAGACTTAATAAAAACGTTTGTGTAGGTTAATATTTATTGAGGTGTTAGCTGACCATGTAAAATTCCATTCTGTTCCATCTAATGCTGACTTTTACTCTGTATTCCAGTTATTATTGTAAAGTTTGAGATGTAGCATTAATTTATCAATGAGTAATTAAATCAAACCACTAACCATTGGCCTAGACAAACAAAATGAGTCAAAATGGAAGGATGTAGTATATAACAAACAGATCAGCACTATGTTAACCTTCTAGAACAGAGGACACAGTGACTCAATAGGAGTGATCCACAAAATAGTTTAATAAAACTATAAAATTATAACAATCCGGCTACTATCACAAAAATCTCCAATATTGGATGTCCTGCCTAAATCTGTCTTCACTAGGAAATTGTGGACTAATTGTCAGACACATTGTGGTGTAGGAAACAGACATCTTGTTATTACGGAGGCATGTTCATGATTTAAGTGTTGGTCTTGCTTGGTCCTTTTTTTTGCTGGATATCTGTCTGCGGGGAGTATCATATTACTGCCCTTGGGTTGGGCATCCAGGACATCCGATATTCGAGATTTTTGTGATGGTAGCTGGATTGTTACAATTTTATAGTTTTATTAAACTATTTTGTGGATAACTCCTATTGAGTTACTGTGTCCTCTGTTCTATAAGGGTAACATAGCACTGATCTGTTTGTTGTATACTACATGTCTGTTTTTTAATCATTGGAAGTAGGGTTATTTAGATCTGGCTGCTGGTTTCCTGCTAGACTTGAGTGTTATCAACATTGCGCTACCTATCTGGTCTGTTATTTCAAAATGGAAGGATGCTGGGTCATCTTTTTTATTAAGTCAGGTCTTTATGAAATGGGTTATCTGAGAGAAAAGGGGTGTGTTCTCTTAATAGTCTCAAAAACACATTGAAGTCAGTTGCAAATGTGACAAATAGATATAATTCTGTTACCCATCTATACCGGTAAATTATCCTGGGAAATGACAAAGGAATATTTAAAATCAGGGCATTTGGGAAGTTTGGAAAAATAACATTGAGAGTTGTGTAATCTGGTCCCAAAGTAATTATAAGAGTATCAAAGTTTTGCTAAGGGACACAGGAAATAGGTTAGTTGATCAGTTCTTAGAATTGTAGTTGGTGACATTTTTATTATGCCGTTTCAGTGGGTTTTTATTATATATATTTATCAAGTCGTGATTCCAGATTCACAACTGGCCACATTAAATTATGCAATAGAGACATTTTAGTTCAGGTCATTTCACACTTTCTTAAAGAGAACTAAAACCTCCTAATTGTAACCCCCATGCACGCACAAAATTAATATTGCCAGAAAATCCAAATGGTTTACATAAATTATAAAGAGATAGTAATACTTTGTTTTATCTTTATTTTATTTTGTAGGCATTAAAAAAACATGAAGAACGATATAAATCTTATCTCTAAAACCTTTATGGTTTAAGAGATATTCACAAGCAAAGTTCCCCCTCCCGCCCCTTTTACCTAGTGTAAACCATCTTTTCTCAGATGTGGATTCTGGTTGTAAGACCAGACAGATAACAGAAGGGGGCAATCTTCTCCCTATGAGAACAATGAAAACCCTGCCCCGCTTGACAAGTTTTTCAGGTTTTTCCCTTATCTTAATTGAAGATTGTCCCTCTCTGCAGTCTACCTGGGCACCTCCCTGCTGATTTGGCTGAACAGTGTTACATCAGTAAAAGGGGCGGGAGGGGGATACTTTATCATTCAATTACTCTTGAACTACAACTCTGGCAGAATTGAAATAACACTCTCCAAAGTCCAAATACTATGATGATTAATTAGAGCTGCTTTTATTATATAACATTTCTATCCCTTTAAGTTGAGCATTTGTTCAAGAAATAACATCTTCAATCAGGCCTGGATGTCCATGGAGGCAAATACTGGAACAGAACACCCTGCACTAGTCAGATACCAAAGAGGGGTCAAAGGAAGCACTATAATAGTGAGGTGCATTCTATAAAATAAGATAACCCTAAACAAATCGGACCAAAGGCTCACCCAGCCAAAAGAGGGAAAAAAGCCTAAGTTCTGAAATCCTATTAAAGGCACTCAAAAAGGATCCCAAATTAGGGTCTGCTCAAAATGTAATATCAATGGTATATAATCAATATTCAGCAATTAATGTGGAAAAAAAATATGAAAAGGAACCCAAATTAGGGTCTGTATAAACAGAGTGAATATGCTATGTAATTAAAAACTGGAAAGGTGAAAATAACCCAGTAAACTTAGAAGACAAGAAGTAGAAATGCATTGCATTCTCCTGAGGCACTGAACAAGGTTAAATGTGTGACTTTTCAGCTTCCTTTCCTATACTGCAATGATTCAAAGACAAGACACCAAACAAAATATTGAACTGTTTTCTTCTTTAACAGATCATTATGGTCAAAGAGCATTTATTGGAAAAGTTTGTATGGATAGCAATAAAACATACCCAAAGTATATTGAAAGTACTGAAGAGTCTATTGAGGAAACAAAAAGGTAAAATGGCTTTGTTATAATTTAAGTTGTCACAGTGATATTCACCTTTGTTTTTTACTTTATATATTTAGCTAGTACAGAATAGTGAAAGGCAAATTTCCAGTGTTGTGCATTTGGTAATGTTTTAACTGTTGTAATAAAGTTCCTGACATCACCATGTTGTCTCAAAAGAGGGGGGATCTGGCCCCAGACTACAAAAGTAGGTATAGTGGTGCAATGTGCTGTTCAGGGCCGTATTTACATCTCTCTCAGGCGCCCCTAGGCACAACACCCTCTGGGGCCCCTAGCTCTGCCTTCTCCCCACCCCTAACCATACCTTCACTTAGCCACACCCCTCCGTTAACCACACCCTTTTCCCGATATTTTTATTCTTCACAGTACTGTGGCAATAAGAAACAGGTAGGGTCTTGCACTCAATGACAATATTAGAAGTCAAGTAAACACAACTGAAGAAGAGGGCAAACATGGCTTTCTAATTTTCTATAACAACCATGCATTAATACATTCACACCCACACGCACCATTTTATGTTTATTTCCAGCCCCATATCTCTTCTGACTGTACTATAGAGTCTTGGACTGTTTGTCAACATCTTGCAAGCCGTCTTTGCTCATATATTTTTAACAATTCATTTGCAATGCTTGTATATTCAACATTTTAAGGGATTTTTTTGTGAATATCAAATTAATTTGATCACATTAAGCAAAAGATTGTGGGATCTTTCTTGTGTTTATATGAAATGTGTTAACCAGGATTAGTACATAGAGCATTAGTGCGTGATCATAGAACATTTATAAATGTTAAGTGATTTTCCAAACAATATCTGCCTCACATTCACACTCATTCACAGATGGTACATACGCAAAAACTTCACTGTAACACACACAGAGAACCCCATCCAAATACACCCTAGCACGCACACGCACATTCACACCCTGGCAGCACACATACACACTTTGTTGTACCCTAGCACACACACACCCCGGCCCACACATACACACCTTGTCACACATTAGCACACACATCCACACTCTGTCACACACTAGTACACACATATACACCCTGTCACACATTAGCACACACAAGTACACCCTGGCATCAACTAGTGCACACACACACACCCTGTCACATATTAGCACACACATACACACCCTGGAAAAATACATTATCATACAAAATCACACCCTAGCAATACACATGCATACACTTGCATACACGTTTATACAACTTTACAAGCTCAGCTATACTCACATAAATGCTACATTCCAAATAGACACTGGGCCAGTGGCATCTGCATGTTCTCTGAAAGCAGCATTTTTTCCTTAATGCAAACATCTCACCCAGATGGGCATGGGCCCCCAGTTCTGTCCCAGGCCCAGGACAAGTGAGCACCCTGCCCCTTCCCCCATCTATCAGTGGCCCGGCCCCTTACCTTCTATTTTCTTTAGGTAGGGATAAGAGCAGAGCATCTACTCTGTTCTCCATTAGGAACAACACAGTGAAGTGGTTCCACAGGTGCCTTCCTTACAAAGCACTTCTGTGTTTTAATCAGGATGTACCTGTAATAAGTGAGTATGTGAAGGAACCACTCCACTGTGCTGCTTCAAATGAAGTGCAGTATGAGAGCACTGCTCTTCTTCCTACCAACAGAAAAAATTATATATAGTATCTCGCTGTCCCATCACATAAACAGACACACATAATTATGTAAATAATCTATAAATATATTTTTATTTCCCCCAATGTCCCCTCAGCTTTTTTCCATGCCTCTCCCCATGCCCCCTTCTCCCCATTCCTCTCTCTGTCCCCCATATGCAGTGAGAAAAAGAGTTTAACCTAGAGGCAGACACCATAGGAAGAAAGACATTTGGGCCATTTAGAATAATTTATTGTGGCCAATTGTGGCCTGGGAGTTTTGCTTACTGGCCTGACGTTGGGTGGGCTTGGCAGCAAACTTTAAACAAACGATCAGCTCTCCACCCATCCAAAGACACCACAGCACTGCAGGAGTAATTCGTTTATCCAATGAAACAACACTCTGCCTCCCCCTAGTGGCTGATGTTGTTTCATTTGCTGAATGAGTCAGTGCTGGCACGTCTTTTCTTGAGCAAGGACTTTTAAACCCTTGCGCACCAGACGTGCGGGCAAGGCATTGCGCTGCAATGTGGAAACCACAGGTCCTAAGAGTTTAAAGAAAGATGAGAGCCAGTTCTGTAGTGTACTGTATACTTGCACTAGCAAAAGTTGAGTGCAACAGCAGACGTTACAGCCCACAGACACAGGCCAAAAACTGCAGTGTGCAGCATGACACTGGCCCATAACTGTTATTATCCCTGTGGCCCGGGGCTCTGCCCCCCAGGCCAGCCCGCCCCTGTCAGTGATGCAATCTGTGGTGCGACACATGTTACAGGATCTGGTCAGGTGACAAATGAATGAGCAGCAGATAGCAGTGAGTCACACAGGGGGCGGCACAGGCACCAGCAGAGTCGGAAACCAGGCACCCCTGCAGGTGCATACCTTACATGCACAATTTAAATTCTGGGGCATTTCATTTAAAAAGTGGGCAGGCCAATGGGCGTGGCAAAGCCATTGCCAGGCGCCCCTCAGAATTGGGCACCCTAGGCAAGTGCCTCGTGGGCCTATTTAGAAATCCGGCCCTGGTGCTGTTATCCCTGCAGCAGAAAAGACTGAAAGGAGAGGGCGTAGGGTTCCCTCTCCTCCCAGTGTCAAATACAGCCTGCATGTCAAAATGAAATATAGTTGAGGGACGCAAATCAACATTCTCCCTGAAGAAGACCACAACATCAGCTGTTGGTGGCCAGACATCAATATGTAGTGTGTTTATGTGTGTGTGTGTGTGTGTGTGTATGGCTAAAAGAAAAGGTGCAGGACTGAGGGGATGTAAGAAGGTGTGGGACTGAGGAGACACTTTTTACAGGGACAAACCGGCGAGCCCCATGTGTCTCAAGTACAACATCTCATTGCAAAAGTGGTATCAAGCAAAATATGTTATTTACTGCAGTCTGACATTAGAACATAAAAAAACCACGAGAACCAGTCTGAATAAGATAGAAAAAGACTGCAAGTTGGCATGAAATGGGCTGCATGTGGCCTGTGAGCTGCATTTTTGACATGCCTGTTATGTATATAGCAAAGAACATTCATCTCTCTAAATCCTGTATAAATGTCCCCAGTGTGTTTCCCCAGATGTGTTTTCTGACATTTATGGGACTCCAGTAGTCCAATGATAGTGGTTAGTAGGGATGGGTGAAAAATTTTGCCACACACTGAAATTGACGAAAAATGGTACTTTCCACTTTGCAAATAATTTCCCACGAAAAGTGCAGATTTTCTGCTTTTTTCACCTAGCTCATTCCATTAAAGTCAATGGGAGCAATACACACACACAACACATAACAAATATTATTTCCCAAAGGCATAGTATAAAAGGGGCATGAGGGTGCTTGTGTTGGTGGGGTGCAGAGAAAGAATTAATTGAACAGGGAATGTTTTTTGGGGGGGTTGTTTACTGGGATTGGGGGGCAGTTAATAAAAAAATAAATCCTAAATACAATGGAAAAAAACCCATAAGACATGGTATAAAACTGGTCTGAGGAGGGTGCCTGTGTTGGTGGGTGGAGTCTGGGGAATAAATCAGTTGAACAGGGAGTTTGTTTTGGGGGGAAGTTCTTGACTGGTATTAGGGGGACAATTAATAAAAAAATAAATACATAAAATAAAATAAGAAATTTGTATGTAAGTGATAGAGCCAGGACCCCCCTGACATAAGCTGCCACTAGGGTGGACTGATACTTGACTTGATAGAGTATTTTGTAGAGGAGGATTTGTTAGATTTGTTGTTAGAGGCCCAAGCCCTGAGGAAACATTGATTTGTATGACTTAAGCTTGTTTGGCACAAGCCGTAAGGAAACATTGATTTGAGGGACTTAGGCCTGTAAGAAACAAAGCCCCCCATTTTTTTTGTAGGACTATGTTTTTTTTGTTTTCTTTCAAAGCACAAGCCATGAGAAAAAAAATGCCCCACTGACCTAGTGCCAGTGCCCTCCTGAGTCCATAATTGCAGAATTTGCAACTGCTGTTCTTGCTGCTGCTGCTGAGTTGTTTAAGCAGCAGGATGATTAGGCAGCTGAAAAGGAATGGGATCAACAATAGCAGTAACATGGGTGATGGATGATGAACGTTCCACTTCCCTCGACTAGCTCCAGTGATGTGCCTGAGGCAGTAGCAGCACAATAAGTATCCCCCAGTGTATGCGGAGTAAAGAAGAAGTTGGCCATTCATTCTTCTCCACCTTCCCCTCCTACATAATCATGGGTGTGTTGTTAGTAGAATAGAAATGTTTCCCTTGAGAGCAGGAACTGTGGCTCTAATCAGCAACTGCAATGTGCACAGTGTATGTGGTAATTAACATCTGGGGGTACAACTGTATTCAAACACCATGACACCAGATGCAAAGTATTGCTGCTGTCACTATACCCCTTGTCAAGAAACTACTAAGGACACATGAAAACTTGCTGACAGTTTAAAGTAATGATGCACCCTCCCTGCCACCATCTTAGCATATTCTGTGGGATGGAATCTCCTCAAATGCTGCTTGATGCCCCGGTTGTGATTCTCCTCCACCACACTGCCATGTGTGGTCAGTGCACCACAGAGTGTGCAATGGGTAAACATGAACTGTCATATCCTAACATCAACAGAGTGGGTATCATTTGGTGGGGGAAGTAACGATGAACAAGGTGGATTGGCAGAAGATGTAGTTATCCTAGAAGGTGATAGTGACGGTGAGCTCGTTGTTTCGCTTGTCATGGAACTTCCAGTCTCTGCCTGGGTTTCTCTACTCTTCCTCCTCTTTGATCTTTGCCTTGCCCCTTGATGCCTTTCTGTAGGGGGTACAGCAACAGCGGTGCTTGATTTCTGTGGTGGGTATTTGGCTTTAACATGTTTGACAAAAATGTCATGGTTTCTGTGTTTCATGTGTGATATCAGGGCTCTTGTGCCAAGGTGTATTCCCTCCTTTCCTCTTGTCACTGACTTGTCCCAAATTGTGCACAGTGCCGTTGGTGATGACTGCAATGTCCCTGCCCCAAGAGAAAAATAGTCCCACACACATGACTTCAGGGGGGAGGGAAAAGGTAGAACAGGCTGAGAAGAATGGCCTCTTTCTTCTTGTCCTCCATATTCCCCTTCACTGTCTGTGGCAGCGGAAAATGTTGCTGCTGTTGCTGCTACTGCCTCAGATTCAGCACTGCAACTAGGACCAGGAGTATTGCTGCTGCTGCAAGTGGAACTTGTCCTAATCCTGTATCGCTTGTTGCCTCCATTTCCACTGTGTCCACAGTGGTCTGTGGCACACTAGCTTGCTCCTCAGCATCCTGCTGCTCTTGCAGCTCAGCAGCAGCAGGAATTGGGGCAGTTGCAAATTCCTCAAATTCCAAAATCTCATTGCTAGTGGTGGTGGTGGTGATGCCCATCCTCATTGCTGTCTCCCATTCCTTCTCAGTTTCTGCTAAAAAGGCCATCAATGTCTCTTCCACCGAGCTTCTCCAAAATCATCATCACCACCACCACCACTAGTCCCTAAGTGCTGCTGCTACTGCTCTGTTATACACATCTCACTGCTGCTTGGAGGAGGTGACAAGTAGTTTGACAGAAGGTCCCCTAATGCCACACTTGGCATTTCTTTTTGACCTGAAGAATGCAGACTGGCAGCAGAAGCAGCAGGCACAAGCAGCTGATCTATACTCCTGCTGCTGCTGGTGGTGGTATTAATTCTGCACCTGCTCTCCCCCAACACCAGTTCTGGCCTCTTAGTCTTCATGATCATGTTCCACTTGGACACTTTAGTGAAGGGAAGGGGATGACTCCCAGGGTCAAAGGAATGGTGTGGGCTGCCTTGACCGCTAGTCTGGACGCTCACAAATGCTTCCCCTACCACTCCGGCTGCTTCACCATTACTTCTACTACTACTAACACCAACCATATCAAGTTCAGCTGCAGAGTCTTCCTCCTCACAGTAACTAGTAATATGACAATATTGATTTTCCCCTCCACTCCCAATGCTAACAAGCTGTTGGACCTTAGTAGTAGTACTAACACTGGTGGAACTGCTTGGGGATGGCAAGTGTTATTTAGGGTCCCTTGCTGTCACACTTGGAATCATCTTCTCCTTCCCCTCTTCCTGAGTATTACAAGACACAATAGCAGCAGATTCAGCACTGGTGGTGGCAGGTTCAGCAGTGGCAACAGACACAACACTGGTGGCAGCATGGGTAGCACGTCTGACAGCAGGCACAGTTCTGACGGCAGCAGGTTCATCATTGGCAGCAGGCACAGCACTGGTGGCAACAGGGGCAGCTTGTCTGACAGCAGCCATAGTACTGGTGGCAGCAGGGGCAGCACGTCTGACAGCAGGTACAGCAATGGTGGCAGCAGGGGCAGCACGTCTTGCAGCAGGCACAGGCAGCTGACCTGTCCTGGTCTCACTAGTACTACCCATCTCTTCCTCCCTTGCCATTAATTTCCTTAAGATCCCTAGGGGTGATTTAGGGGGACTGAACAGCATTGGTTCAGTAGTGGTCACTTCCTCCTCAGACTCAAACTCAGTGGACACCTATGGGTCCTTCCAATTCCTCCTTTACTATTTTTAAACCTGCTCATAGTGATAGCAGTCACTATGAGCTTCTCCTGCCTCAATTTTCAAAACAAATTGTGTTTCTCTTCCACATATACGTCATGTTTTTATAGTGAAAAGGCGAAAAAACAACGTAAATCAATGGGCAGAAACTTTATTTGGGCAATGGGCGAAAACCACAAACATGTTAATCGTTGTTTTAAAATTGGATTTTCCCAGCAAAAAAGACAATAATTCAGTTTTCACAGGACTTTTTGCAGGAACACAGCGCCCACCCCTAGTGGTTAGATCTACTTTATGCCTTAATGTACACTTAGCCTAGCTTCTTGTTTGTGTATATATGAATACAAATGGGGAACAGAGAGCATCCATTTTGTCATTATGTTCTTGCAGCTACCTTACGTGACTTAGCTATGAATACTGCTTTATGTGTCCAGTACAGGCTTCATATCAGCTATCAACTATAAAGCTTATAAACCACTCCACAACAATTTACACACACAAAATATAGCCAATCAGTCTTACATAGATAAGGGAAAGACCCTGCAGAGAGCTGACAATCTTTTAGTGTTAGAAATGTTTTTCCCAGGTATGATATCTGGGCCTAGATTCACTAAAGGTTGATGCTGTGGTGATATGATCTTGTCAATGTGTTCAAAACACTTCGCCATTTCAATGCACACACACATCGACATATCACTAAAATTGTTGGATGCAAGGGGAAGGGTGGAAAAGGTCCCAACTAGCATACAGGATTGTTGAAGTGGTGTTGATGTGGAAGGGATGTCCTCCCTTCACACATCACCAACATTATGACATTTCTGAAGTTGAACAGCATTCTCTCTGCTTCTCTACTTGGCGCATCCCTATGGCACTCAATGCTGCCCATGATGCTGAAAACATTCTGTTCACTCTCCTACTGGCCAAGTAGGGAAGCAGAGAGTATGCTGTTCAACTTCAGAATCGTCATAGTGTTGGTGATGTGTGAGGGAGGACATTCCTTCCACACAACAACAGGTCACAGCCCTCACTGCTTGTGATTGCTTGAGGGCAGTTACTGCATAGGAAAGTACAGAGAGATCCCAATTTTGACAACCTGAGGAAGGTTAAGTTAAGACTGTGAACGCCAACTCAGAGGATGCTATCTTGAGTTTAGTGAATGTGTCGAAGTGTCACATTAACTTCTCATCACACCTCCTTGCTTCATTTCCATATGGAAATAGGCCATTGTCGATGTGATGAATGAAAATTCATAAACCTGTTGGATTTATGATGATGTGGGCATAACTATGTCGCAGTGCTAGTGATGTGATGTTGTAGACACTTTAGTGAATAATATTGATGTGCCTTCGACACTGCTCTGACAGGACGTCAACATTTTCAGCCCTCTTTGAATTTTAGTGAATCTAGGCCCTGGTGTCACAGTGTTCAGTAGCTGAAGTAACAGAAATACCCATTGTGCATTAACCCTTTCTGTACAAGTAAACAGACAGTCTGGTTAAACATAATATGGGGGATTTGTTTTGGGTGATTGATGTCTCAGTACCCCATCATTAGACCATACCCTTTATATACCAGATCACCAATAGACCATAAATCCATTGTACACTCCTGATCACCCATTTCATACTTCATAAACTGTTCAACTGGTTCCATTCACCAAATTACCAAACACCCCTACAATATTTAATACATTTTCACTATTAACCAGTCTGCTCCACAGAAAATATTTCCATATAAAAATAGTTTCCCTGTTTAATTTGGTGTGATTATCATGGTTTTTCATATTCCTGAAATCCAGTAAATACTCACATTGCAACAGAGGTGGGTATCCCGAGAGCCTCCATCTATGGACAACTACAGTTCGCATCATCCCAGCCAGGCAACAGCTTGCTGGAGATGACGGGAGTTGTAGTTCTCCATAGTTGAAGGGCACCAGGTTTCCTACCCCTGACATACAACCTACCCAGCTGATGCTCAAGGTCAGAAGTGCTTCTGTTATAATGTCTCAAACATACCTTTGTTTTGGTGAGAAGAAAAATGATTTAGTTAATTAATTGTGAGAATTGTCTGGTATATTCTTAGTTATTCCTTTGAACTTCCTTTCAAGTATGATTTAAAAATCAGTAATACATGTAATCCAGCACTGTTTCTTCCCTCACCTTGCCTTTTTTAGGTTTGTTGAAGCTATGAAAAATAAGAACGTAAGTATACAACTAAACTAAATATTTTTTTAGAAATAAGTTTGTTAGATGATTAGTTTTCTTAATTTTATAGAACATTTTCAATGTGAACTATTATTTACTAGCAATGAGGGACAGTGTTGCCCATCAGTTTTTCTCCAATGGTACGTACAGATGCATACTTACACTGACACCATGTACATAAGCCATATATTGAGTATTTGTGTGCTTGTATAAGAAGTGTGAGCGTGTTTAATTCGCAGTATATGCAGATGTCTGATCTGTATATATATAAATTACTGTTTTACCTGAAAGACCACAGTGCATTGGTTTCCTAGTCAAGTGACCGGTATTAAATATTTCATTTTTTTCAAACATTGTTTAGGGTGTAAGTGAAAAAAAATCGTGTCAACTTGATGTGTAGTAAGAAAAGCAGGAAAGATGAACCCTTTTAGTGCCAGAAGTGGTCACTGGACATTCCTCTGGTACTCAAATAGTCAATCATATGTGGGAACCATACAGTATTTAGTCCTAGAGAGTTTCTCAATTATGTATGGTGGAGGTTGCAGTCCTATCATCATGGAAACACTCCCGGTGACAAGGCTGTTAAAGTAAAGACAGTATGAATCTGAGCTCTGCGTGGCGGCATTGTGTGTCTCTGTTATTGCGCAAGATGAGAACCAAGCAGCGGAGGAAGCGGCTGCAGTATCTGAAAGAAACAGTGGAAGAGAGGTGGCCTTCGCTCCACTCGGAGTGTCAGACCATGCAGCCCCTTATTTTGCTGCTGTGTTTGTCATCTTGCAGAATAATAGACACAATCACAATGTCCTCACATGGAGCTTTCCTACCTGCAGCAGCTGTTGGTGTTGTTGGTAACTGCTGGTGCCTTCCTGCTGCTCTAGAGCCTCCTCTTGCGTTTGTTTACACTGCTATGGGCTTGCATGCACTTAGAGTCTGGTGATGTGCAGCAACAATAAGACACACACACACACGGGTTCAACAGGAGCTGTCGTAGTGGCATCAGCTGGTTCTATTGTGTGTGAGTGCTGGATCCTCCTCATATATTCCTTTGCTCAGCAATAAGAGAGACACACACAATGTCCTCAACCAGAGCTGTGATACAGGCAGCAGCGGCTCCTGTTCTTGGTGAGTGGAGGAGCCTCCTCTTGCATTCCTTTACACTGCTGTGGCCCTGCATGCACTTACAGTCCAGCGGTGTGCATGGCAGGACTATGGGTGAGATGTTCAGAAAGTGCTGGTAACTGAAATTGTCTGTAATCAGAATAAAAAAGTTCTTACTCCATGTTTCCATCATGTTTGCATCCAATTCTGCCATCTCCGTCAATGGGAAAAAGCCTTCTAAAAAGTGGGTGTGGTTTAATCAACCATCATATTGTATATTTCCAGAAAAGAATAACATCACCTTTTGTCTGATTAATGTCATTTTTTCCCAACAAAATAAAAATGGGCTAAACTTGAATATAAATTAAAGTACTGTTAGCAGGAGTGAGAAACAATCTGTAGTTTCAAAGACAAAAAAATGTCTTTCTTTCTTTGAATATTTGCGTTTCAAAGACAAAATTAAAGACATTTTTAACATCAGGATTTTTTAAAGGCAATGTTCATCAAGATCTTGTTAATGTCATTTTTAATCCTTTAGACACATTTTCAAACGTGACAGATTTACTTCTGAAATTATTGTCCTTCTTTTACCACCAACTCACAATCCGACAATCTTTTCATTATGACGACTTTTTGAACATCTTGCCCTATAAGTGCATGCAGGGGCAGAGCAGGGTAAAGGAAAGCAAGAGGAGGCTCCAGCACTCACAGAGGTCTAGGTGAGTGCATTGTGTGTGTGTATGTGTGTTGTTATGTTCTGAAGTGAGTTGGCCATTTTTTTTTCCTCCAGAAGGTAGTTGAAGGCAGGCCAACTCCTTGCAACTCCTCCGGCCCCCCAGCCACTCCTGTCAAAATCACACCCTCCTGTATCTCATGGACAGGCAATATGGAGGAGATTAGAATAACTCCACCTTACTCCTACCACTTTGTGTGTGTGGCAGACACGCAGACTTTTTATTTTATATATATAGATTACATATGAATATACTTATAATTCATATAAATAATGAATTTTGCCCCATATATATAAAAGAAAAAACCAGAAGGTTGCAGGTTCAAATCCCGGCAGGGTCAACTCAGCCCTTCATCCTTCTGAGATCGATAAATGAGTACCATTGATTGGGTAATAATAAAATCTGTTATTTCAGCTGCCGATTCGGTTAATTCCGAGAGTGTGTGCTGAAAGTGCTTTGAGTCCCACCGGGGGAAAGGCGCTATATAAATACTAGTTGTTATTATTATTTCTTTCCTTGGTGCAATTGTTTTCTCCAGAGTTAATCAAAGTTTCTCTAACTTCTTAAGCAGGACAGGATTTTCCATTAGGCAGAGTGGGCAACTGCCTTGAGCTCAATATTTTGACGAACATCTCAGCTATGCTGACCACACTTACACTCTGAATTGTGGTCAGAGAAAGCTCATTGTCCCTGTACCAGCTTTACACACTTTACAGACAATTATTTAAAGCTATTTTTGGTATTGCTTGGTAAAGGCCATGGGTGTATTCTGAGCCCGGAAATAGTGAATGGGAATGGGTCAGGGTCATGTGAGGAGTGTGGGTGTAGCCATGGACGGGGCTAAGGGTGCCTAGAGTTCCTTGCATAGGTGGTGCCTTGGATGTAAATCCAGCCCTGCCATTTAGTATCTGAGGGACATGCAATTAATTGTGTTGCAATGTGCTACACACCCCTCTGTTCCATAAGGAGTTAAACAGAAGGCTCTTAGGCCCATATTATTCTGTTATCCTGGAGTAAACCAGTGTGGGCCATGAATTCTCATATTTTAGGATCTGTTACAGCTATTTGAAATAGACTAGAGAATGCAAACAAGAATAATGACCTTTTTCATGCTCCAGGGAAACGTTAGGGTAAAGGGATAGTAATACTTAAATATTACTAATCCCCATATTGTAGCTATGGTAAAAAGATTTGATTTGTCCCCAGGTTCATCTCTCAGACACTTATTGTTTGAGAGATAACCGAACGCAAAGTTACCCCCTCCCTCCCCCTTCTCTGAAGTCAGCGTTGTACTGACTGCAGGGATATCCGGTCTTATTTTCATCAGGCACCTCTGCAGCTGATCCAAAGGTTTGAGAAATGAACCTGGGGACGAATCAAATCTTTTTACCATAGATAAAATATGGGAATTAGTAATATTTAAGAGAATGTATGTGTTAAACCTCCAAATGCCAGAGGGGTGTACAATCCATCGCTTACAATGAGACTTGCAGCCCCCTGGCATTCAAAGGGACCAAAAATATTTGTGTGTGACATAAATTCCTTGTCACGGTTCAAGCCACAGTACAGAGTGTTAAAGGTATCATTTTACTCTACTAGTCTCCTGCATGTTCTATGGCTAACATGGTACCACACTTTACCCATGCAGGAATTTTTGTGTGTCCCCTATGGTGCAGTTGGTTTACTCCAGAATAACTCTAGTTATATATACATATGGGCCAATGTTCTTTATCAGTACACAGCTATATGTAAAGCATGCTACTAATATGTACATCTTTTGGTTATTTAGTATTTCACTCAGTTTAACTACTTGAAGTCCAGTGAAGCAATATGTTGCAGACTTTTTTTTTTTGCATCCACAGTTTCTCCACATAGTTACAGCATTTGATTTTTAGCAACTAACAATTTATGACTGCTTCATATTGTTTTGTCATATGGTAGTCATGATGTCCTTTCCTTCTGTATAATGTGCAAGTAGAGAGATGAATTGGTTGTGATACATTATGTTCACTTAACAATTTCTAGTAGAAGAGGAACCCTGTGAAAATAGAAAGTTTGTAAAATCAATGCGTTGCGTACCCCTCTGGCACTCAAAGGGTTAATATACAGGTATGAAGAAATGCAATGCATATGTAACATTGTTAAAACAACTTTTTCAGTATGAACGAGTTAAGCCTATTATCACGCCTCGATTTGGAATATCCTGCAGTGAAAAGTTGCTGAAAGAGCTTGGTAAACTTGCTGACAAATATGATGTGCATATTCAGGTATGTGAAATGTATGACTTCCTAAAAGAAATAGATATATATGGGAATGTATGAAAATGCCAGCACATTTCAACTGGGATTAGCCTCCAACTAACTCCGTGGGGGTGGGGGGGGTGCAGAAAGGCGTGATAAAGAGGTAATAAACAGGAGATAACTTCCCTCGTGAGATCACTTCTCCAATGTTATTCTGTGGACCTAATGCACCAAGATCTCTCCCCATTTGAGGGGGATTATGCACTAAGGCAAGATAAAGAGGAGATAAAGCAGAGAACTGCTCCAGCGACATAATTTCACCAGTTCCTATGTTATTGTATAGATCCTATAGAATAACAAAGTTGAAGAAATCTTAGTGCATTGACTTCATAGAACAATATAGGAACTGGAGAAGTGATATCACTGGAGATGTTATCTTCTGATTATCACCTCTTTATCACTCCTTAGTGCACCTCCCCCTGTAGTTGCATACTCTGTGCATGAATGCAGTAGTGCACACACAATCCACCATTTGTAGGATTTTGATGCCAGCATGTCCATTATACCTGCCCCTTTGCATGTGCAAGAAATCATACAATTTTCTCTGTAGGTGTAGGTGTAGAGAAAAAAATGCCCCAAAAAACCCATAGGCTGCCCCATTGTCCTTCCCGTGCAGCAGGTAGCATTAACAGGCAATAATTTGGCATAAATAGTTTAGTAAATTGGCTGTAGACAGGTTTAATGCAGAACTTAATTTGCATATTGAGAAATGTATCTATCTCTTGTCTATATACCTATCAGCTGTCTACTAATACATCCATTCAAACCTGTTACATTAAAGCTCCTCTCACAGGAGAAAAAATAACAAAGCATATCACTGACACTTTTAAGTGGCCTCAAAAATCTTGAAAATGTAGGTCACCCTTTAACTAAACTCACTGGACCCTGAGAAATATATATTACTTCTTTTTTCTCCTGCCCATTTATTCCTCTAAATCTTCACTAGTGCTCAAAATTAGCTGACCAAACCTCACCTTTAACCGGGGACGCATAGGAGAAATGCATACTGCAGGACTGCTTTGATTTCAGTGAAGCACTTGAAAATGGCTATTTCCTATGTGTCCCCGGTTAAAGGTGAGATCTGGTCAGCCTACAGCAAACCCACCGAAGGAGAATATTGAGAGAAAGGACTATTTCCCTTTGTCAGAGCAACAGAAGAAGTTTGGGCATTTTTATATGTCTAAGATTAATTGGCAAATATAAAAAAATATAAGTTTTTGTTGCCCCATTTGAAATGATACTGTACTTATTTTGATTGTGCCACTTTTTAAAATATTTCATGTTTAGTTTGCTTAATATACTTATATACCCTAATGTACAGTCTTATGAATAACATGAAAGTGTTTTAAACTCTTTTTTAAAGGGAACTTTGTCATAAAATGTAGCTCTTAATTTGTTTCTCAGGAGGACTTACTTAGGTAGATTTCCTTCAAACAGTTCTAAGTTATGTATATTTACTGTTTTTCTGTTGGCATTTAATCACAATTTTCAAATTTCTTACTTGTTTTAGTGTTCTGTTTCAATCTGATAACAATTAGGGTCCCTTATTAGTCATTCAGGACTATTGAAGCCCATTGGTTGATGTGAGGAGGTGTGAGCTACAGGCAGAGATAAAACTACATTCAGTGAACTGCAGATATAATGCAAAAAATAATAATAATAAAAATAGATACACCTTTCTGCTGTACTAAGGACATGTCTAGGTAAGGTAATATGTTAAACTAATTAAGAGGGACTTATGCCTAAAATACATTTCTCCTTTATCCATAAGTTTAGAGAGAAAGAAAAAAAGGTAACTATCAACTGGGCACTCAGCTCAAATACTATTGAACAATTAAATCAAAAAGTTGAAACAAAAAAAAATTAAATAGAAAATGTAATAAAATATCCAATCAGAGAAAAAGTAAAGGGGGAGTACCTCATAAAATTATCTACAGTGCAGAGAGCAAAGCCAGTAGGTCTGATGTAGTGCAGCATACAAGTGGTTAATAGGAAGGAACATGCACAGTATGATTAGAGAGACCATTAATAGCCACTAGTTGTTCCAGTAGATTAAAGTGATAGTTATGTTTCACAAAAACAGCAGCTCCAATTAATCTTCATAGTATTTGAGCCATAGAAAGTGTTATTTCAATACTGTCAGAGTTGTAGTTCAATAGTAATTGAACGATAAAATTTCCCCCTCCCACCCCTTTTACCTAGTGTAAGTCACCTCCCCTCAGATGTGGAATCCAGTCCATAGACCAGACAGCTCACATCAAGGGTCAATATTGTTACTGTGAGAACAATGAAAACCGTGCCCCCCTTGACAGGTTTTTCAGCTCTCTCAGTTATCTTAATTGAAGATTGTCCTTCTCTGCAATCTACCTGGGTGCCTCCCTGCTGCTCTAAGCTGAGCAGTGTTATATCAGTAAAAGGGGCGGGAGGGGAATACTTTATCATTCAATTACTCTTGAACTACAGCTCTGACAGAATTGAAATAACACTCCCCAAGGCCTAAAAACTATGATTAATTAGAGTTGTTTTATTAGGAAACATTACTATCCCTGTAAGTGACTCACAGCATGACTTTACTGCAAGAAACATTTTCCTAGGATAGAAACCTAACCATACAAAGTCTCTTCACGTGTCTTATCGCATTTTTTACTTCAGTCCCTGTCCGGGGCTCTCTGTCTCTATGTGGCTTCTGTCATACCTCTGAAGCACTCAGCTCACACCAAAGATACCCCTGCTGGTGCTGAAATTCCTGTCCAGTATTCTTCATGTGCATTCACTCTAATTTAGCGTTATCACAATTCCTCTATGTAAAAGTTCCATCTTAGGTACAGGGGATGGAAGTAACAATCATACAATGTTTTTCACCCATACATTGTAAGAGCTTTTTCAAGGCAGTTACAATATATTTTCCAGTTCAGCATTTTTAAACCCTAATAAACAGAAGTAAAGTTAGAACTGCAATTAACCTCTTCAGATGACAATTAAGGAGGAAGTTAAGTGAAATTTAATAGCATGAGTGTTCTAAAATGGCAAGAAGGTACTTAATAGCTTACACATGTACTCTACATAAATTATCACAATTCCATTGATTCAGAAATCGAAAAACACAAACTTATAGCACATTCATGCTAAATTTGAACTCCTCACTCAGCCCATTGGGGAAAAAACCCACAACAGGTAGATCCATCATCTACTCTCCCAGCTCAGGAGTACAAAATCCCAGTCCCCTCTCCTTCATCTTGGGGGAAATTTTGTATGCATAATGCCCTCGCTGCATCTCGCAAAATAATTTGGAGACTGGGCGACCATCTTTTTCTTAACAATATAATTATAATTAGCCAACACACACTCCTCATTTGATGTTTGATCCTCCTAGCATACAGTAACCAACATGGACATGTAAAATGATAGATTCCATCCCTTATCTTGCAATAAATTGATTGATATTAAAATTTTTGGGTTTATCAAAATTCATGAAACATTTTGATGTATGATGATTCATACTTTGCACTGCAGATCCCAGAAGTATATGCTCTTAGTTTTCTGTCTGTCTACCTGTGTAAGTTTGGGTTGTTGCTGAGAAAAATACTAAGTAGTCTGTCCCTGAGATTTCTATCGCGGATAGCTGCAAATGTGGGAGTATCTCCTAAAATTTTCTTTAAACCCTTATTCTGATTCATCATATGCCAATGTTTTCAGAGGATTCTCCTCAACCCATGCCAGTGTAAATCCATAGGGAGTGATGAATCTGACCCTGGGATTCTTTTCATGATCTTTATGTCCAAAGATAAGATCAGAACTATGACAGAGGAGGGCAAATAGTTATTTTGACAGGAGACTCAAATCTTTTCTGAACACTTCCATTTTTTTGTAAAAAAAATAAAAATAAAAGTTTAAGTATCTGATATGCCAGCTCGTGAACAGGGACTCATCTCTACTTACACCAGATGTTGAGTACCTGTACACATCCATAGATACAAGTGATGCATACCATCCTACAGATAATTTTAAGAGAAGAGAGCGATTGTTATCCAAAATGAATTTATCATTAATTTGTTGTACTTTTTTCTCAATAATAACTATGTCTGCTTTAACAAAAAAATTTATAGGCAGTGTCCTGGTGTAGCCAGAGGTCTACATGTACCCTGCCCTATCTGTATCTACAGCTCTCTTGGTAGGAGCAACATGTTATGTTTGAGGCATATGGGTTCAGGGCCCTCTGGTTACACTAAATAGACAATATTTTGATTCTTTAGGAGGGAACTTTGCATGCCTTGGAGCAATTTGTCTCTGAACTCAATGAAAACTCTTTGAACATTCACATTACTAAGAGTGTGAGACAATGGGAAGTTGATTTTTTGGAATTTGAAAATTTATAGGGAGGGAAGTACATTTGAAAGGAGTAGAAATGTTAGGACAAGAGGCTATAGTCTAAAACTAGAGGATTGGTGGCTTAGAAGTAATGTACAAACATTTTACTTCACTGAGAGGGTGGTGGATAACTGGAACAGACTACCAGCAGAAGCTATAGAGGTTAATAAAGTGAGGGAATTTAAGCATGCATGAGATAGGCATAAGGCAATCTTGAACACAAGACAAGATCAAGGACCAAATAGGGTCTGGGCAACTAGATGGCCCAGGTGGTTCTTATCGGCCATCAAATTCTATATTTCTATATTCCTGGAAATGGAGATTCCTTGAAGATTAAAATGTATAGGAAACCTCTGGTTATAACACTTTCTCTAGTTTTCATTTTAAATCTCAGATAAATAGGATCCCTAGGGGTCAATATCTGTACCTCTGCAGAAATTGTTCAAATAAGGAGGAATTTGTTTAGCTACGTTATTAACAAACAGGTTTGTAGATCGTAGGTACCCTAAGAAACTATTGAAAATAGTTCCAAGTATGCTTTGAATTTGGTCAAAGAACATATTATTTTTGTACATAACAAAGAGAAAGACTAATACCATAGTAAGACTGATCATGTACCATGGAGCACATTGGTATGGGTTGAGAGGAATCTTGTATAAACACTAGCATTTATTGAACCAAAATAAGGATTTTAAGGAAATTGTAGGAGATGTTTCCGTACTGGTAATGAAGGAATTTCCAAAATCTCAGGGACAGACAGTGCAAACACACGTGGTTAGATATGCAGGCACCATTATACATCAGACTAAGTTTTTATGCATTTTAATGTCTGTCAATATTTACTAGCACGACAAGGGGTATAGTCTTTCAGTTGAACTGCCCATGTTGCTTAAAATATATTGGCAAGCATGGAATGAGAAAGAGGGTGTTGAAACATTATAATGATATAATTAAGAAAAAATGGAGAGCCCCATCAGCCCCATTTTGGGAGATTCACCAAGGGTCTCCTAGGGGTTTGAGGGCAGTAGATGTATGCCCCCTGTATCAGAGGTGGCATTCTTGGTGTGAGATAAGTGATTCAGAGGTGTCAGCTGGAGTTGCATGCTGGATTTAGACTGAAGATCTACAGTACAGTGAGACACATAACGAGACTTTGTATGATTTCTGTCCTTGAATATGTTTCATTCAATAAACTCATACTCTGGGCACTTGATTTATTGAAACGATCTACGTACTCCTCTGACTCTGTAGATGGTGTATCTTTTAATACCACTGTGTGTGTTCTTTGTGCTTAACTCCTTGTATGCCTCTCTATATTTCACCTACTGCTTTACAGTATGCACTTTATCTTTGCTATTGCTATTTCCTAGACATACTTGGATTTCCTGGCTAGCATATCCCACTCATGCTACTACATATATTCTGCAACTAACATAAATGTTTGGATTCATTTATTTATATTATTGAATTTTGTGCCTGTTGTACTACAGCAATTGATGTTTACATTGCTTTTGAGGATATGGACTGAAGAAATGTTGAACTATAAATAGAAATATAGAAACATAGATTTCTGCAGCACAAAATAGCCATCTGACCCACCCAGACTGCCCATTCCTCTGTCTAATAAAATATGCAGTCTTACATACTTATAAGAATATACTTTTGTCTACCCAGGCATTTTTGGATTCTGTAATTGTATTTTTTCCTCCATATCTGCTGGGAGGCTGTGCCATGAGTCTATAACTCTTTCTGAAAAGTAGTACTTACACAATTTACTTCTAAATTTTTACCCTCTATCTTTAGATCATGCCTTCCTGTTGCATTGCTTTCCTACCTTCACTTCATCTGAAATAATACCCAAATCCATGTCCTCTGATGCTTTTGTCAGCACAGTACCCTTACTCCTGTATTCCACCTCTGGATTTCTGTATCCTAATGCAGCACTTTCCAGCATTACATTTAGATCCCATACCTTTGTCCATTACTCCAGTTTTTCTAAATCCTCATACCTCCTGCAGAGTTAACCCTGGTGCATATATATGTATAATAATAAGGGCATACCTTACCTTTAATACACCAGTAACATCACTAGTGAAGATATTTAAGAGAACAGGCACTGACCCATATGGCATTCCTATTTTCCTCTGAATAACATACCATTTGATTCCAGTCCAGTCCCAAACTATGCATCTTATGAAGCAGTTTCCTATATGGTACTATATCAAAAAGCTGTAAAAAATCCAAATATGCTACACCTACAGCACCAATTTGTCTACCAGAACAGTTTGGCAAGATCTTCCTTTTGTAAAGCCACGCTGCCATGGATCTTGATGATTTTTACACTTTGAATTTGAAGCAATTCTTCCTTTCAATAGTGTCTCCATTAATGTCCCAATTACTAATGTCAGACTAATGGGTCTGTAATTAACAGAGTCCTCCCTACTGCCTTTCTGTGTAGTAGTTGTACTACAATGGGAATTTTGCAGTCACTCCTGACAACAGAGATGGATTAAAAAGCTCAGCCAGAAGTGATGCAAGCACAGACCTAAGGTCTTTTAATACTCTTGGATGAATCGTATCTGGACCAAATGATTTATTCAATTTCAATTTTGTTAACATCAGTACCACCTCCTCCTCCGTAAACAGTCCAGTGTCTATGGATTTAACATTAAAAGTACCTCTTCTTAATGGAAGTTCCCCTTCTTCAGAACCTTCTATAAAGATTGAGCAAAAAGAATTATTTAGAGAGTTGGTTATTTCCTTTTCTCCCTCAAAATATGTACTATTTTATGACTCATTTCATTTTTTCAGGTTTAAAAGGAGTTAACCTCTTGTTTTTCAATGCATTGGAGACCTCTTTATCATTCAAGGGGTTCACAAGTCCCATTTAAATCAACTGGGCTTTTTATTTTTTCTCCACGGTACAATTGCCATGCCCCAGAATAAGGCCCAAATTCCAGTTTTATTTGCTCCAGAATTGTGCCAGTTTTCATTTTATACATACAGTATGACCTATGGACTTCAAAAAGAATATAATTTCTTAAGCCATATAACAAAATAAATATATTAATTACAGTATTTGCCTGGTATCTACTCTTTTTGATTTGCTCAACTATATATTTATTATTTTCCCAGAGCCATATAAGTGAGTCTAAGGCAGAGATTGAAGAGGTGCTAAAACTGTTTCCTAATTACAACAACTACACTGAAGTATATAATAGAAACAATCTTCTGACCAACAAGGTGAGGATTTTATTTTAACATTTTTCAGCTTATGATAATTTCACTGAAAAAGTGTATTTCTCTTCCATCCATTCTGAAACACAGGAAACATTGAGTTAAGTAGCAACCACTAGGAGGCAGGGCACTTGCAAATGAAAGCTCTCTGGAGGAGAAGACTCCCTCTCAGCTCCACTTAAAGGGGAACATTCACCTCTAAAACTTTTTACCATGTGTTCATATATGAAACTAGTATTAGGAAACATGTTTTTTTTGTGGGAGGCGCATTTACTTACTTTTTAAGATATTCAGTCTTCAAGCTGTGCACTTCTGCATTATGCGGCACGCTGAATCTTAAAAAGTAAGTAAATGCCCCCCCCAAAACATGTTTCCGAATACTAGTTTCATAACTAAACATATGGTAAAAAGTTTTTTAGAGGTGAATGTTCCCCTTTAACTCCATCCAGCAGCAGCCTTCAGTTTTAAAGTACTCTGCCCTGAAGATTGCATGGCTAATTATCTTCTTCAGATTATTCTTTTATTATATACTAGTTGAAGAGTCCATTACACGGGCCACAGTGCCACTGGCAGCCAGTCGCGGGGCAGTCATGCACAGTAGAGTATACCCTTGCTGAATCCCAAAATGTTGTATTATATGTGGTTTTAAAACATAATTTTTATTACATTTAAAAAAGACCTAACAAAAATTATAATCTTAAAAAGACCTATGAAGTGTCTACCATTACATCAGTGGTCTCCAATGCACAACCTCAGTTCTCAGTGTTGTAAATACCGTTTTTACTCATCTCCTTGGTGTATTAAAAGGAAGAGTATGTTTATATTATAATACTGTCACTGATTCAGTAGAAAATGTATTATGATTAATATTATTCCCATCATTTTGTTGGTAAAGCTTTTTAGGAAAAACATACTCATATAAACATACTTATCCCTTTAATATACCATCCCTTTAGGGAGATGAGTAAAAATGGTATTTCTTCTCTATTGAAGTAGCGACAGTGAAAAATATAAACATACTCATCCCTTTAATACACCAAGGAGATGAGTAAAAACGGTATTTACAGCACTGAGAACTGAGGTTGTGCATTGAAAACCACTGATGTAATGGTAGACACTTCATAGGTCTTTTTATGAGTATAATTTTTGTTAGGTCTTTTTTAATTCAGTATAAATGTAATAAAAGTTATGTTTTAAAATCACATATAATACAACATTTTGGGATTCAGCAAGGGTATACTAATTCATGATGATAGTATATTGAGTGTCTATGAAATAGTTTTTCTTTTCTTTTTCTTCTATCAAATAAAGCACTTCCAATTCACATCAGTGTTCATACCAATAGGATTTTATGGTACTGGCTCATTACACCATAATGGTGGGTGCTTCCTGAGCCTACAATTAATAGGCCTTTGTGAACAAATTGTGCAAGGCAGTGACATGGTCAGTATGGATGGGCAAAAGTGTTCACCTGAAACCAAAATCAGTGAATAATGGCCCTTCCCACTTGGTGAATAATTTCCTGAGAAAGTTTCACCTAGCTCATTGCACTAAATCAATGGGAACACTGAATTTAAACACAACACATAGCAAATGTTATTTATGTTATTTTATTACATAGTATAAAAGGGGTCTGGGGTTGCCTGTGTTGGTGTAGTGTGTGTGGAAACAATTAGTTGAACAGGGATTTTTTTTGGGGGGTGGGGGTTGTTGACTGAAATCTGGGACAGAGCTACAGGCAGTACAACCAAAAAGGGTCTTAGCATGAGTGTATTATTTTTGTTTAGTAAACCACTATATAATGTCCCTGGGGTTACTACACACTGCCCCTGCTTCACATAGGCTATTATCTTTGTGTTGTGAGGCAATCAAAGGGAAGAGTAGGTGGCAAAGCAAATTCATCTATTGTGACTTCAAAACTGCTACACTGCCAGCTCTTCTCTTTGAGTAGATAGGATGTTGATCCAGGGACATATCTGACTGCCATTTGGAGTCAGGAAGAATTTTTTATTATTCACTTAAAGGGATAGTAATACTTCATTTTAACTTTATTTTATTTTGTAGGCATTAAAAAAACATGAAGAATGATATAAGTCTTATCTCTGAAACCTTTATGGTTTAAGAGATATTCACAAACAAAGTATCCCCCCCCTGTTCAACCAGATCAGAAGGGAGATGCCCAGGTAGACTGCAGAGAGGGACAATCTTCAATTAAGATAATGGAAAAAGCTGAAAAACTTGTCAAGGGGGGAAGGGCTTTCATTGTTTTCATACAAAGAAAATTGTCCCCTTCTGTTATCTGTACTGTCATACAACCAGACTCACATCTGAGAAGAGATTGCTTACACTAGGAAAAAGGGGCGGGGAGGGGAACTTTGCTTGTGAATATCTCATAAACCATAAAGGTTTGAGAGATAAGACTTATATCATTCTTCATGTTTTTTTAATGCCTACAAAATAAAATAAAGTTAAAACGAAGTATTACTATCCCTTTAAGCCTTAACTGGAAATGGATTCAATGGGGTTCTTTTTGCATTCCTCTGGATCAAAACAGGTGATAAAGTATGGGCTGAACTTGATGGATGCATGTATTTTTTATATCATCCTCAACTACGTTGCTATATTGAGTATCCTGTGCGTGGAAGATCTGGTAGGACACATTGTGGGAGATTCTCTCAGGGGTGATAAACCGGTGATAAAGAGGAAATGACTTATCCAGTGCTATTGCTTCTCCATTTCCTGTTATTCTATAGAGCCTATGCACTAAAGTCTGAGAGATCTTAATGCATAGGTTCCATGGAACACCATAGGACTTGGAGAAGTGATATCACTGGAAAAGGTATCTCCATTTAATGGCCGCTTTATGACACCTTATTGAATCTCCCCAATTGTCGGGGGATGGGCACCCCCTTCCACCACATTAAATACATTATCCAGTTTATGTATAGTGTCCATTATTGTGTGTCGCATGTCCTTCTGCCCCCTCAGTCTCTACTATACATTTAACTTCCACAGAGCTTACAAGTCTATGACTACTTACTTGTAGTCATATAAGTGTAAGCTTTATGCTATCACTAGTGTGCTACCATTTCAGTTGTAAGCTCTGTGGTATGACTAGTGTAGCTCAATTTCAGTTGTAAACTGTGTTGTATGATTAGTGCAGCTCAGTTTCAGATGTAAGCTCTGTGGCATCACTAGTGTAGCTCAATTTCAATGTTGTACTCTGTGGCATCACTAGCATAGCTATATTTTATGTGTAAACACTGTTATATTACTAATGTAGCTCAGTGTCAGTTGTAAGCTATGATATATCTCAAGAATAATTTGGCTGAATAGTAAAGGTGATTCAGAGTTAATAATCAGACTGAAATTTACCACTCAAGTAGATGCTACATGAAAAAAGCCCACTGCAAGGCTGCACAACTCAAAACGTACAGCTGATTAAATTATGTTAAACAGCATTAAATTACTTCACAACATTAACGTCAATTATAAAATTAGCAAAAGTGAGAGGACTGTGACAGTCAGCTGGCACGATAGTAGAAATGGACCACTTGATTGTACTTGCTCTCCTGAGGCCAAAAGTTGCCAGCCGTCCCCTGCACCCAAGAGATAGTATAGAGCCAGAGGGAATATGTATTTTTGTCATACCTCAGGCTGTTATGGTGCCCATACATTTATAGCAATGGAAAAGGTCAGGGTGGGAGGGGTTAGGGCTTCTACTCCCTCAGTCTGTATGTGAGGTGTCAGAAAAAGGAACCAATGTTTCTGAGGTTGGCATGGAGCTCAGTAAAATGAAAGGCTTTGTGTGTCAGAGGGATGAGCAATGCACTGCTGCCCAGTGCATTGCTTTCCCCTCTGACACTCAAGGGATTAAGTTTATCTGACCCCATGTTCATATCCATGTTCATGTTTTTTTATTTTTAAATCTCCTTGAGTGCTTCAAATGCCTTCAACATTCTTGTCTGATATGCTGGTCTATTTATTTATTGGGGAAATTTGATTGGGTGGGGCTTAATTGAGGTGGGACGTGGGGGCCCCTTATTAGGGTTTGTAGGGGGGCCCCCGCATTTTGTGTTATGCCTCTATCCCCTATGATACAGTTGGTATGCCCCAGTTCTTCTTATTAAAGGAACTCTAAATTTACACATACTCTACCTAATCCTGGACACAAAATATTTATGGATAATTTGAATTAGTTCTGTTAGGATTAATTCCTCAAAATTAATCTTCAGTTATATATATAGTATATAGACATTGTGCCTCCCCCTCTCACTAACACTGCTCAGCAATACATTGCCCACCTCCCATATAACTGACAGGTAAAGTAGGCCTAAGGTAGGAGGTGCCTGCACAACATAGCAAAATTATCATGAGCGATAATTCATTAACTAGTTTTCTACAAGTTTCATACAAATAATCTTGAAAATGTTCTGAAAATCACTGAGCCTTTGGCAGTACAAATAGTAACAAGTTATTTACTGTAAATAATTGACACCCTGTTTTTTTTCCAATAGACTGTTATGGCCCATGGCTGCTACCTTACAGATGAAGAGCTCAGTATGTTTAGAACCAAAGGATCTGCAATATCTCATTGCCCAAATTCAAATATTTCGTAAGTTGTTCATTTAGCGCAACCCACTTTATTATGAAAGGGAAACCTTGTGCATCAAATATATTAAAGTTCAAGCTTTATTTCTGTGATGGATCCCAATTTCCCCTTCTGTCTCTCATTTATAATCTCAAATTTGTCTCTCTTAATTACATGTGGTAGTTCTCTCTAACCCCCTCACCCTTGTGCCCACTGTTAGTAACTATTTCTATACATTGTGGACTATATTCAGTTGCAGGTCTGTGGGAACTTTAGGAGATAAAACCAGCCAAAACGTTCTCATTTGCAACTGAACACAGTCCAATGTGTGTCGGAAATTTGGCAGGAATTGATAGGCATATCTGTGTCTGCCAATATCTGAAGAGACTGTTTAGATTCCAGTGATGATAGAGTAGGCAACCAGAACTCATTGTTTGTTAGGGATAATGTTATCCCACCAATATTTGTATATCCAAAACATCAGTGATGTATGTCTCCAGCTGATATTTATTTTACTATTTAAAATATACAACAGATGTGATTAAGAACTGAGATTGTCTGAAAAAAAATTGCACTAGAAATAGTAAAGATAAAAGGATGGGAACTGCGCTGAAATAAATATATGCAAATATTATAAAACAATATAAATAAATATAAACCTTAAGACCCATTTCCTAAGGGAGGTATTGTCACAGTGAAAGCAAAGCTTGATACAAAATGCATGAGTTGTAAATCATTTTGTCCTATGGGGCATTTCATATAGGCATCATGCACTACAATCGTCGCAGAGAGATACAACTAGGGGTGCGTGAAAAAAGAGAAAAATTTCCAGTATGACTTTTCATGAAAAACGGACAATATTTCTCTTTTTTGTGAAAGTTTTCCTCCTTTTTCACCTATTCCAGCAAAATTTTCACCTATTTCAACACATTTTTCTCCTATTCAACACATTTTTCTCCTATTCTAACACATTTTTTGCCTATGACTCTTATGGTGCAACATTTCCCAGCACAATATTACTTCTTCTGAGGGCTGTACTGGATAAATAAGTAGCTGAAAGTCAAAGTTGTGAGTTCTACAGCAACATACACCTTGAAAATGTTGTTAGCATGAATAGTGCATTTGTCCTTTGCCTGCAACACTAACTTCCTGCTTAAGTGACAACCTAGTGCACAACCTAGAATGTGGCAGATGTGTACAATAGTGGTGGTGGGGGACTGGCATGGTGTGATTGTTGGAACCTTGACAAATGGCATACACTCCATGAGGAGAGGGATTATCACCATTTGTTGCACATGATGCAGCAACCATTGCTGCAGTCAGTTTCTGAACTACCACTTTACTCCCATGTTCCTGCACCGCTCCACTTTTCCCCCTTCACTTGCCCCTTGTGCATTTGTTGGACATTACTCAACTACTGTGTATGCTTTTACTCTCTGCAGTACACAAGTGATGGAGTCTGCCTCAGTCATGGAGCTCACATCAAGATCCCAGTCAGCTGTCTGTTACCTAATATATAAATGTGTTTAATTATGCATTATTTTTTTTAAAAATATTATTTTTTTTTAATTATTTTAAGATGTCCACCCTACCTTATTAGTCAGTCGAAAAAAAAAAAAAGATAACTAAAAACAAAATCAACAACTTTCTCCAGACTTCCCAGCACAGAGACAATAAAAGCAAAATAAGCAAGCAAATTGGACTCCAGCTGCCTGTGTCTTGTCAGCCACACACACTGAATTTTGGAGTATTTAGGGTCAACCTCCTTCCTCCCCTTTTCTACCCCAGACTCCCCTAATACAAAGAACAAATGTCCTACCCAAATGACTCTCTAAACTAAGCTTCAATTCCCCTTTATTTGCCTATCTCCTCTAGCTCAAAACCATACTGCTCTCTCCCCTCACAAACACAGAATGGCTGCTGTGAGAGCCTGACAGCCTTTTATATGGCTGTAGAAAAGTAGAGAAAACTTGTATGTGATGGGGAAAAATTCTTCTTCACATTGATTTCAATGTAATGAGCTAGGAGAAAAAAGCGGGAAAACTGCACTTTTCGTGGGAAATTATTCGCCAAGTGTGAAATGCCATTTTTCTACAATTTTGGTTTGAGGTGAAAGTTTTCACCCATCCCTAGTTATATTCAAGGCCAATATAAAGAACTCTCTGGTGAACTATTTACTGAATTTAAAACAAGATCATCCATTAACACTAGAAGAAAAGTTGTTTTGACAAAAACGGCTTGCAGTGATTTTTTTTACAGGAAGACCAGTAAGTCTGTGGAACTAAAAAACAAAAAGAAAAAAAGCTCTATAAATATAATACTAAAATTATACCCAATAAAGGCAACAAGGCAGATGTGAAACCCTAATGGACAATATATATAATATATATGACAAACTTATTAAAAGAAACATGTTAAAATCACATATACATATTTATTAATAAACAGTGAAAATCCTAAAAATAGTACTGACAGTCCTGTGGAGTCTGACAGTATAGCAGTTCTGGAGTTCTGCTTCCAGAATGTATGCAGTCAATTCAATGTAAAAGTGAATGAAATTGTGCACCCAGAGATGACATATGGGTATAGAATACCTCTTCCGGCTATATGTGATCTGGTTGACTTCTCCTGTCCTCTTGTCCTCAGTTAACCCCTGCTGGCTACTGATGATATTAAGCAAAGTGGAGTTCACCTCTGATTGAAGTTCCCCTCAGATGTAACTTTACAGCTTGATCAGGGCTGCACAGATCTTAAGCATAGGGGTGAGGACTGTGGGCAGAATTTTCACATACAAGTCTCCTCAGCTTGTCATAAATTGAAGTCCAAGCGAGTAGAGGACTCTTCCTTTAAAGGGATAGTAATACTTAAAAAAAGGGTACTCCCACTACAGCTCAAAGAATTTTTTAGGTGCAATATCACAGTGGCCTGAAATTGTACAATGGCACTGTTGCTACACCATCCTATGGAGATTCATGGTCTATGGACCAGAGCTGTCCATAGGATGCTGTAGCAACAGCGCCACTGTATAATTTCAGGACACTGTGATATTGCGCCTAATAAATTCAACTTTGAGCTGTAATAACTTTTGAATAAAATACCTCTCAGAAGTGAGAGTACCCTTTTTTTTACTCAGGGGGATAAACACTACAATATATATTTTTTTACATATTAAGTATTACTATCCCTTTAAGATGATAGATGTCAAATGTTCTCAGTTCGATATAAAGAATAAAGGCTGCTATGGATTCCAGAAAACAAACAGCAGGACCATCTATATTCAACGCGTTTCATGTTGCACAAACATTTTTTCTTCTCTCTTTTCTTGTTTTGGGATAGATTCGGCACAATTATGTTGTGATGGTAGCAAGCTACCATTTGGGAGCTTTTTATGCACTGGTGTCTCCTTTTAATTACTATATTTATTATTACTACTGCATTCTTAGTCACTATTTCTTTTATTTTGTTTGTGGAATTATTTGGGAAGCTATGTTTGCACATACTGTAGATACTAGTTCCAAAACCAATAGGTATCCTAAATAATGTATAGTGCACAGCAGGTTAATTAAATTGATATATCAAAACAAAAGAAACTATCTGAATCCCCTGCACACGTGAAGCAATCATTGGTCGCACTCTGCCCAAGTTGCTGGTTTGAGCTCTATGTACAGTCAATGGGTTAAAACTTAACCTTTACTTTCATTACATTGAAACTAGTTAAAAATAATAGTATTTGTCATTTAAAATGAAACCACCACTGTCAGAGAGCTGTGATATAGTGGGTCATTTTCCATTCAGTGGCTAACAATTAACCCTTTGCTACCCTACGCATTTCGTCACACTTCGTGGCGACTTCGTCAGGGGCTAGCCACTGAATGGAAAATGACCCGCTATATCACAGCAATTATAGACAGATTTAGAATTTGAGATGCCAGTGTTCTAATAGTCCAAACTCAGATAGGGATTGTACCGGGGAAGCATGAACTGAACTGGGAGGTACTTAGTGTTCATGAATCAGTTACACGAGCGTCAGGGAATTCATTCTGTTTTTATTTCTGTTTTCACTTATGAATAGGGACTGTACCAGTGAGGCTTGAACCCATGAGGGAGGTATATAGTGCTTGTGGTTACTTTACATAAGCTCTAGGGACTCTCTCTATTTCTATCTCTGTCCTTCTGCAGATAGCGCAACAACTGGCACTCGAACAGTTAATTCAGTTTAATTGTTTTCCATTTTCAGTGGCGACAACCCTGTAAGACTGTGAAGTAACACTACTGGGAGAGTAGAGGCTAGCTCTCTGACAGTGGTGATTTCTTTTTAAAACTTTGAGTGCCAGATTGGTACGTAAAGCCTTGCAAAGCAATGGGTTGCACACCCCTTTGGCACTCAAAAGGTTAAATGACAAATACTATTATTTTTAACCAGTTTTAACGTAATGAAAGTAAAGGTTAAGTTTTAACCCATTGACTGTACAAAGAGCTCGAACCAGCGCTGAACAGGTTAGTTTTCTGAATCTTGGGCAGAGTGCAACCAATGATTGCTTCATGTATGCAGGGATTCAGATGGTTTCTTTAGTTTTGATACATACTGTAGATAGTTCAATACAAACTGGATATCTTCCCAGGTCAATACAGAGAATTATGATAGATGGTATCAATGCAGATAAGGTTGGAAATATCTGTCTGACTTTTGTAGTTAGGAAGGAATTTTTTCCCCACTTGGGGCTTAATTGGAAATTGTTTCAATAGTTTTTTGTTTGTTTTTTTTAACTTTTTCTGGATCAACAAGTGTGGTATAGCAATGGAACTAGATGAACATATTTCTTTTTCTCAGTTTCATAAATATATCAGACAGTACAGGACAGGAACAGAAGAATGTATGATAAATATTTAACTGACTTAAAAATAATATGTATTTATTAACCTAAAATGTTATAATCTAATCATCCAAACAGTGATAGATTAAATATAAGTTGAAACGTAAGTTGATACAAAAGATCACCCAATTCAGTGTTCAATATGACTTAGTACTTGGATGATTAGAACAATCAAATGTAGATATGAAGTTGGAATCCCACATTTGACATCTGTGATGATTCAATAGAAGTCCTAGACACAGATAAAAAGAGCACAGAAGGACAAAGCATAACCATCCCTATTGTATTACTAAAATGCTTTATTGCTTACAACATGAATGTAAATGCACTTAAAATATGCAAGGGAAATGCAGGCACATGAGCTAAACATTGGGTTTCAGCTTACAAGATCAGGGTTCAGTATGTAACATTCATATCACATATCAACTGACATGGGACACAGGAAATTCCTCCCACCCAACCAGTCTTGAGATGTGAATCTGTTTGTCAAGGGTTTGTAAAGGGCAGATTAAGGGTTCAATTCTTTGTTATAGAAACATTTACATACATACTAGCATATTAGACTCTTCATATAAGGCAACTTGTATTTTAGCATTGGTGTTTTTTGCAATTAAATGGACTACAAAATCAGCATTGTTGATACTTTTTTAGGTTTTCATGACCGTAAAATCATGTTCCATGTGGAATACTGCATATACTACCAAAAATTAATGTCATTTCAATTAAAATAAATCTAAACATTTGATTCTGCTTCTTTTTGTTTACCTTAGATTATGCAGTGGACATCTTGATGTACGAAACATAATTAAACAAAAAGTTAAATTGGGTCTTGGAACAGGTGAGTGAATATATATTTAGATAGTTGTATCAGTTGTGCCTTGCATTTATAATATGAAACATTTTAAAGAATTACAGTAGCCATTGCAGTCCAGAGGGATGTGCAATGCATTCCATAACTCTCTGGTACTCAATGGGTTAAAGAGCTTTCAAAATCATCTACCCATTCGTCTATAAATCAATATTTTTAGATTTGTAGCTTTTTGTTAGTTTATGCAAATTATAAGTACTACCTGGCATGCCTGTCAATACTAACATGACACACTGCTTTCCATCCCAACTGTCACTCACTGCTGGCCAGTACTAGCTTATCTATATACAATTACAAATAAATAAAACTAAATATCATAAACATTTGTTCTAAATGAAAAAAATGTAACATAAATACAGATGATTTCAAAATTACCAATTTGCTACAACGTGACAGTACCAGCTCATACAATTGTGTACTTCAAGAGTTTAACATGAAATTCACAGTATTTTTCCCATAGACATTGCTGGAGGATATTCTGTTTCAATGCTTGATGCTATTCGCAAAGCAATTGAAACATCAAAAGTTATCTACATGGAGCGGCAAAAGACAGGAAAGGAAAGGAAGACATTGTTCAAAAATAACAATGAGGAGGATACAAATAAAGAAATTCACTCCACTGAAAATGACAAAGGAGGGGAAAATGATTATAAAGTTCTAAGTAATCAAGAGGCCTTTCGACTGGCAACACTTGGAGGAAGTGAAGGTTTGACAATGATAATTCTGATTTTTTTTCTTAAGTATTTGTTCTTTTTAAATGAAATTAATGTAGATAACATGATCACAACCTTAGACATGAAAACAAAAAACCAAGAAAGTGTAATAGCAAACAAAATGAAAGCAGAGGGAGGAAAAAGATGGTGGATAAGAGGAGAACCAGATGTGATTGATATGATCTGTTGAATCAATAGATATTAACCTAGAATTCAATACAGTAAAGTTCTCATTTGAATCAAGGGCAATTTATGGCATTTTTATTAGTTCCCTATGGGGATATTAGAATGCTCTTGCCTCAGATGTGTTGAGGACACTAAATTGACTGGAAGCAAAAATGGCACACTATCCATGAAACTCTCTCACAGACCTATATACAGTATCTAATCCTGCTTTCAATGCCAGAAAATGCTAAAAAGAGAGTGTAGCCAGCAGAAGGAGCAAGCCAATGGAGATGTCAGTTCTGGGACAAAGATCACAGGGGCAACCGCTAGGCAAGAAAATCTCCACTCAGAGACACTGATGTTAAAGAGTTCAGCATTCACCCATTAACATAAACACCACCAGACTCTTGGCTTTAGCCATCCTGGAGACAAATATCTATCCCAGGTCTGAAAGTTATCGAGAGGAGGATGGCAAGACATGAAATGTGTGGCATAGTGTAAAATACCAGTGAGGCCACTATTATGATACCTACACCCTGTGAGTCTCTACTTTAGTTAATGCTTCTAAGTCAGGGATGAGTAGCAATTGTCCTACAACTGTTTTTGTAACTACAACTCTCATCTTCCTGATTTGGATTATTGAAGTTGTACCCCAACAGCATCTTGAGGACCACTTGCACCACTGAAATCCCAGTTATATTTGCAGAGAGGCAGCAGTGGAACTGCAGGAGTAGCCCAAAGAAACTTCAGTTGTTTTGTGTGTGTGAGTGCGCATGAATGATGTGTGTGATCTCTGTGTTAGCATGATAGTGCATATTTATTTGTTATGCTGTTGTGTGTGTGTCTCTTTATAAGTATATTGTGCATGTGCATAGCTGAATGTTAGTACATTGTGTATGTATGTCTATGTGTTAGTAGGGTTTCTGTGTGTTCTATGTTTGCACCTGAATGTTAGTATGGCTTGCGTGTGGGTTTGTGTTAGTATGATGTTACACCACCCACACCCCCTTCTTTTCACTGTCTACCAGCTCCATCCATACTGATGGTCCTCCCTTCCCTATATTACTAGCCCTCCCTACTCCAGCCCCTTAGTCATGCCTACCATGTGCTTCCACTCACCAGTGTTCCCCTACACTAATCCCAATACTCATCCATTTCTCTACTTCCCTCACTACCCTATTCCTTTTCTCCTTTAAAATATTTCTAATACCCCTCAAGAATATGCTGTTAAATCTTAATATATGGAAACAAGACAATAGCTAGTAGATCTAGATAATGTTACCTGCAAATGACCTTCTTAGAAACATATTAGTAAATGGCTGCTGATGTGACGTGAAAGAACAATTATATGGATTTTATGAAGGATTTTTATATTTTTTTTATTTTATTAAAGAGATTTTTACCATAGGAAAAACATATTTCCAGTCACATACAAACGTTCATAATAAATTAAATACAAATAATACACTGTATATAAATATTTTGTTCCATATTCAACATTCCACTTAACTCCACATGCTAATATTCTACTCATATTCTACAATCATCATACACTGATGCAGTATAATTTCCCTCCCCTCCACCCACCCCATCCTAGAGATATAAAGGAAGAGGAAGGATTAGAGAAAAGGGATTACAACTCTGCTAGTCAGGCTGGAGAGAACTTAAGGGGACTACTAAACTACTAAGATGATGTCATCAGTACCCAGGGATGCCATGTCTTATGATAAATTGAGTAATGATTACTCAGTGATTAAATGAGTAATAGTATCTCTCCATCTGATACTGATACTGATAGTCAATCTGATTAATAAATTCCGACCATGAGGGCATCTCTGTATTTCCCCAGTATCTGGCCATAACCATCTTCATGGCCAAAAGTATACCTACAGCCAGATACATATTTGATTTGTTCCTCAATGGAAGATCAATATGAAATTGAAAATTCTGAGGTTGGATAACAATATTGGTCTGAAACAATTGGTTAAAAAAATCTGCTACTCTAGTCTTAATTTCCCTCAGTTTCTCACAATCCCACCGGATATGATATATGTTCACCTAGTATTTATTGCACCTCCAGCAGTAACTAGAAATATTATGCTAAATATTATGCTACAAATATTATGCTGAAATGTATGCAATCTAGAAGGAACCATATACCATCAATACTTTATAAAACACTTCATGAAGATTTATACAATGAACGGCCTTCCTAACTTTAATCCAAGTATCATTCCATATTTCAAATGAAAAGTTTACCCCTAAATCGCTTTTCCACTTTAGAATTGTCACAGCTTTATTTGTCCCTTGTTGATAATGAAAAAGTTTTACCATTTTAGAAACAAGATTAGTAATATATTTTTTACCAACAAACTGCTTCAACAAAGAGGAGATACTAGCTAAGTTATGTCTCAAGAAACTATTAAAAGTAAATAATTCTTGTTCTGGTAACAAGAATTTTTCTTGAAGCTCTACAGATGTCAAAGGCAGATGACCTGAAAAAAGATCTGATACAGTATTGATACCACTAAATGTCCATTTCCTCAGATCTAAATCCGCCATATACAATCCCAGAACTTCTATGGGAATAGCATAAGTAACAATTTTCATCCGTAAACCTTTTTTCTAAGGTTAATATCACTTATTACTAAACTTGTCATTTTCAGAGTATCTATCAAAGATGGTTTTAAACAATAAAGATGGAACAATTTATCAATAGCACAGTCCACTGACTCATATATATATATACCATCCCAAGTTGGAGTCCCTTTCGAACTTCCATGCCAAAAAGTGCAAAAATATACAGACCTCATGTAAAATAGACAAATCTGGAAGACCTAGTCCACCATTTACTGAACATCTGGTCAATATCATTTTAGTTATTCTTGGTTTCCTTGAGGCCGGAATATATGTTGAGAATATTTTTGAAATCTGATTTAATATTTTTTTAGGAACTTTTAAATGTATTGTTCTGAAGAGGTACAGAAGCTTAGGGAGCCAGCTTTCAGATTCAGATAATTCACACTCACTATTTGATGTAAGTCAAATATTATTATAATGCTGAAATATGCAATATATCCCTTAGTCCAATTAAAGTGGTACCTAGTCTCAAGACAATTAATTTCTTCAGATGACATAAATTTAGATATAACTGGCGTCTTTGTTTTGTCAGGGTAAGAGCTACTGGAATTGAGGTTAATGGAGATTTTAATGTTAGTAATATGTTATCTGCATATGGTGTGATTTTATATTCCTGTTTTTTAACTTGTATACCTCTCACCTCTTCTGTCATTCAAATAGCATACAATAATAGAGCTAAGTATTTTACAGGAAAATACTCAGAGTTCAGGTGTGGCCCAGTCACACTAGCACTCGGAGTTGTATATAAAGCTAGTGTACCATCTTAAAAAAGACATTTAAACCGAACGCGTCCAAGGTCTCTGACAGAAGCCTCCAACTTACTCTGTCGAAGGCCTTTTCCATGTCCACGGTACAAAAAAAAAAAACACAATGGCATTATTTTTATTCTGTATTTCAGTTATGAGATTAATTACGTTACAGGTATTATCCTCCATTGATCTACCTAAAATAAATCCTGTCTGATCCACATGTATAATATCTGTCATCACCATTTTCAATCTATTTGCTAATATTTGAGAAAAAAGTCTTTACATCTATATTTATCAATGAAATTGGTATGTAATTTATTACATAGTTTGGAGCTTTTTCAACTTTAGGAATAGGACATATTTTTAACTATCTCATTAAATGTTCTTGATAGTAACAGAGAAATATCGGGTTCCAATACTTGATAGAACTTTGCTGTATACCCATCAGGGCCTGGCGATTTCCCTTTTTCAAATCATTTATAGCATTCCTCACCTCCACCAATAATGTAGGCTCATTTAATCCTCTCAGTTTGTCTTGTGAGATCTTGGGAAGATTAAGACCATCCAAAAAAAAAAAATCCTTTATTTGCACATCAGTTCTATTAACTTCTGGTAAACTGTATAATGAACTATAGTAATTCTTAAAGGCTTCACTTATTTATGATGGCATTAAGAGAGACTTATTATTCACAAAAGTTTTATCAATTCTTTTCCTCTCCCCTTTGTTTTTTAACTTTTTTGTCATTAAAATATTATCCCTATTATTACTATAATACAATTTTTGCCTCAGCACCATGAATGTTTTTTTTTCTCCTTTTCAGTCAGTTTCCCTATAATCTGTATCTGTAAATCATTTATCTCCTTGCTTAAAGCTACAGAAGGGTTGAGTTTATTTTTGTTTTCTAGTTGAGCCAACATAATACAAAGGTCAGCATTAGACTTACCTCTGTTTTTCTTTAAGATAAGAACCCATTTTTATCAAGTACCCCCTAACAGTACATTTCAATGCACACCACAAGATTGTGTCAAATACAGGTTTATTATAATTAAATTCCAAAAAGTTCCGCACCTCCTCAACCAAGCCCAACCTGATTTCTTCATTTTTTAACATATGTTCATTCAGTCTCCAACTAGGTCTGATATTATTTTGAGAACTACCTGATAGTTCCAAAAACACCAGGGCATGATCTGATCATGTTATATCACCATTTCTAGAGGTCATACAATTTACAAGATTATCTTGCTTTATCAGAAAAGTATCTATCCTTGAATATGAATAACGAACGTTCGAAAATAAAGAAAAATCTTTTTCTGAGGCATGTAACACTCTCCAGATATCATATAAATTATTCTTAACTAGATACTCTGAAAATGCCAAAACAATTGCTTTTACTTGCGGATTAATCTTCCTACCTTTAGGTAAGCTTTTATCCATTAATACATCTGCAGCACAATTCATATCTCCCCCAATAACAAAATAGAATTGTATTCTATCATTTCTCTCCATTGAGTTATTCAAAAATCTTATAGTGGAGTCACTGGGGGCGTACACATTGACCAAGGTATACATCACATCGTTCAATTTACATAGAAGGATAATATATCTAGCCTTCTCGTCAGACTCATGTTGAATATATACAAATCTAATAATATCAGAAACAATAAGAGCCACCCCCTTTTTTCTTCTGTTCCTTCAATTCAGCACTATAAACTATAGGATACTTTCTGTATTTCCAATATGATGAACCTTTTTTATCCCAATAAGTTTCTTGAGCAAAACATACATCTATTTTGTTCATACTTAGCATTCCAGCAGGATAGCAGCCAAGGCAAGTAGTTCTGCGAGGCAGCCAGCAGCACTGTAACCCAGCGGGACTGGAGATCAGATGAATTAGCAATGAATACAATGTAGCAGACTGCTAGATAGATCCGGACACAGCAGGATAGCAGCCGGGGCAAGTGGATCAGCGAGGCAGCCAGTAGTACTGTAACCCATAGGGTTCTCATAGTGGTCATTGGAAGGGTTGTGGCAGCATGTTTCTCATCTGGTGGACTTGTCCACTATTTCATGCTTATTGGACTGCATACTTCTTGGGTATAAGTTGTTGAATAATTAAATTCAGTCTTGCCCCATTTCCAGAAATATCACTCCTACACTAAGGTCTTGGTTCCTCCAGGGCCCTACACAGAAACTTATTGCTCACATCTTAACGTGTGCCAGAATATGCATGGTTAAGCAATGGAAAACTTCAGATATCCCATCCTGGCAAGACATCTTGATTATGTAAACAGGAAATTTTTTCATGAACAGATGGTAAATAGGTTGACTGACATCTTTCACCAGCTGTAGGATCCTTGGCTTGAACACCTCTCCAGTGCCTGTAACTCTATTCAAGACTGTGAATGGCCTGCAAATCGTCACTTGAACCATGAATTTGTTTGCATGGGGACCCGACAGAGGGTTTACTGTACCTTCCAATCCTTGGTTTTTCCCTGCTCTCTCCCTTTTGCTCTACATTATTTATTCATTCGCCTTTTCTTCTTTTTTTTTTTCCATCTTTCTTTCCTTGCTTCTTCGACTGGAAATCACCCTGAAACAGGTTTATTTAGTAGGCTTCCTACATATAATATTCATATTTTTTTAACTATTATGTATCTTGTTTGTTTTACTATGCTGTTTTCGACAAACTTAATTGTATAACCCTACTGAATTGTTGAAACCATAACTGCATTTGTACTGATCTTTTCCTGTAAAATCAAGTTTTTAAAATATACATATATAGATCTGTTCCTAATTCTTTTCACAGCTCTAAATATTGACAAAATAACTGGAAACTTTGAAGTTAACAAGGAATTTGATGCATTATTAATCAACCCTGAAGCTGAAGATAGCCCCTTTGAAGTACTTTCTGAAATCCCAGTAGAGGTACTGTAGACTTTTTATTAATTAAAATGAATGTGTTATTGATTCATCTAGTTCATATGATATACCAAACTATAAAATACTGCCATTAAACCATTTTTTTGCTAGAGATGTCTCTAATGCATTGATCCTCAATGCTTTGGAGGCATATCTAGCAGCCAAGGGGGTAAAGGAATTATCAAGAGAAGACAGTGAAAATGAATGGACTGATGGCATCCTTGATTTCCACTCCATCTTGTGGCCATACCAGCCAAACATAAAGTCTTATGGTATATTTTGCCACATAAAATAACACTGAGACACCAATGTATGTGAAAATGCTCATACCATATTAGCCACAGTTTATACATAAATTAAGAGGCTCTTTAAAGGATTAGTAAATTTATTATGAGAACCCATGTATCATTTCTTGCTGAGTGTAATGTGTTCCAAAGCTATTACAGTTTAAGCTGCTAGTTATTTTTCCATTAACAGATCCACCTGGCATCCAGACAGTTCACTTGGTATCCAAAGATTTATTATTTTATACTGTATGGGAGTGGGAAGCCACTGGCTACAGTTCTCCATAAAATGTGATAGCAACAGCTCCACTACTTTGTGACAGTTTGACCTATTAAAAAAATGATCAGCCAAGCAATATATGTTTTTTTTCACAATATAGCTTTATGGGTCCTTTAAAGAAATATTAATCTTTTATTTTAACCTTCTTACTGTGTACATAGTATGTAGAGTCAAAGAGTTTTCCGATCGATAGACCATCAAAGCAGGATGTAATACAATTTAAACCCTCCCTTTTTGTACATTGTTTCTTTTCTACATTGTATCACTGGACCTGCTTTCATGTTCCCTAACAGGAAGATATCTGTAAACAAATCCAGGTAGTCCATTGTCAAGGACATAAGTGTAACGATAGATGAAGATAAAAATAAAAAAATAAAATGTATAAGCAATTTGATTTAATCTGCTATGTACTTGCAGAATTCAGAAAGTCAAAATAAAAGGTTACTACTCCTTTAACAGCACTGCATATGACATCCTATATAATAATTTGCTAAAACGTGTGTAACAAAGCAGTCATGCGCAGTAGAGACTGCCCGCGCCGTGGCAGATACACAGCTGGATGCTCCTCTGGAGTGTCCAGCTCTAAATCAGCCGCGCCGCAGGCAGTCTCTACTGCGCATGACTGCCCCACGACCGGGCTGCAGTGGCACTGTGGCCCATGTAACGGGCTCTTCAACTAGTATACATATAATAACGTAGGATTTCTGATACTGAGGGGTTAACACAGGATGCATTCACTCCCACTTAAAAGCAGTGATACTGCCTTCAAAGGGGACAGAAAGATTAATAGCACCAGCATAGAACAAGAATGAGTAACTCTTGCTGCACTCTTAAAGGGCAGCTATCATGATTACAGTTCCTATTTCACAAAGTCAGCCATTCACTCATGCAGACTAGCTTTCCAGACACCACAGTCAGCATTAAAAACAAGTCTGTCCAGACACATCTGTACCAAAAACTAGCAGTATATTAGAAATTACTGTTTCCACCCCAGACACATACAAAATTAATATTGTTTACAGCCAGATTAAAGTATAACTTACAGCTGCAAATGTACCTAGAAGAAATATCTTGGAATACAACCTACAAGAAGAGATTGGGATGCCATTGCTAGTCACATGTTATGATATGAGGGCACTCCCCACTCATCTCAGGAAATACAGTTTCCTCCAGGGCTCTGTCCTACATTAGGAGTGTTTATCCACCCCAACAGCAAATTCCTTTTAGAGTAGGTTCGCCAATAAATTAACTCTTTGAATGCTAAAGACACCTAATGCATTGCTAATGTCTCTCACTCTCCCTTCTCCATCATGTATCTCTCCCCTTATCCATCATATGTCTGTCTCCTCCCTTATTCAGCATATGTGTGTCCCTCCCCATATCCATCATGTCTCTCTCTCCCCCTTCTCCATCATGTCTCTCTCCCCTTATCCATATGTCTGTCTCCCCCTTATTCAGCATGTGTGTGTCCCTCCCCATATCCATCATGTCTCTCTCTCTCTCTCTCCCCTTCTCGATCATGTCTCTCTCCCCTTATCCATCATATGTCTGTCTCCCCCTTATTCAGCATGTGTGTGTCTCTCCCCATATCCATCATGTCTCTCTCTCTCCCCCTTCTCCATCATGTCTCTCTCCCCCTTCTCCATCATTTGACCATAAGTCTCCACATGTATGATTGTTCCAGTGATGAGAAAATTCAGTCTGTATCCAGTCTGTACCTTATAGAGATGCGATGTGAAGAGTGAATGGTTATTTTGTAGGTATTAAAAAACTAAATTAATTCCAAACCTCTATGGTTTGAGAGATATAAGCTTTGAAAGTTCCCGTTTCCCTCCCCTTGCACATACGTCAGATTTCCGAGATACAGAAGGAGATCCCGTTCAACAGACCATTCTGCGGCTCTTCAGCAGCGCCGTGATCATGCTAGTTAGGCAGAAATACTTCATTTGAATGGTCTACAACGTGTGCCTGGTTTGCAAGAACACATTGTAGACTGTTCAAATGAAGTACTTATGCCTAACTAGCATGATCATGGCACTGCTGAAGAGCCGCATGATGGTCTATGGACTGGGATCTCCTTCTCTAACATGCAAGTGGAGGGAAATAGGAACTTTCAAAGCTTATATCTCTTAAACCATAGAGGTTTCAGAGATAGGACTGGGTGGAATTAATTTAGTTTTTTAATACCTACAAAATTCTAAATACTTTTATGAAAGTATTGCTATCACTTTAAGGAAGGCGGGGATATGGGTGGGGTTAAAGGCAGGGATATGGGTGGGGCTAGGCATGGAAACTGGTGGTGAGTAACTTTTCAGGCCTGGCTAGTAGCTCAGGACTTGAAATTTTGAGCCCTGGCCTAAATTATTGGTAAAATTATCCAGACATATTAAAATGTCTGCTAATTGCTTTGCTGAATTGTGTGTAATTGCTAATCCACTCACAAAACATCGGACATATGAGCCATGCCCACTTTTTGAAACGCATTCACTAAAAATTAGTGAACATTCACTAATTCAGAAAAAACATTCTCATCTCAGTAACATTTTGGTGCTTATCATTTCACCAAAAAAAGTAAAGAGCGATAGCACACGTTTCTTGCATTCTGCCCATTGTTTATTAACCACGGTCCACTAGTACCACCAATGGTGCAAGTTTTAAGGTTGCTTAACACAGAGGAACTAATCACAATGAAAGATCCACTAATTATTCACCTCTGTACAGACAGGGAAATCTTCAAAACCTGCACTGGTGGGGGCACTTGAACCACTGTTGCATATGGAGAGATATGTATCCATTATTCTGATGTAAAACCCTTTTCAGACCTTTGGGTATAACTCCAATATTTTAATGGTCTGCTCTGTTAATTTTCTTCTGCTTTTATGTTACAAATATGATAGCGTTGTGTAAAATGTTAGAGATTAGGAAATTAGTTTGATTCATCCTTCAAAATACCTTCTTGGGATTTTCATTGTAAAGTATTAGTTACTAAAACTGGAACTTCTTCAATCTAATTATTCATTTTTATTTTTCAGGATATGGTCCAGAAGTTCCTCTATTTAGGTATGTCATTAATAAAATTCTGGGCAATGTACTATTTTGCAGTATCTCAAAATTAATTCTGCTTGGAGTGATTTTGTGTTTATATCAGTGATGAACATACCTGGGACCTCTCAAGTTTTTCTCCATAGATTGCTGTATTGACTGTTAAGTACACCATGTCTAGGAACTAGGTTTCCTACTTCAGATTCAGAGAGGTCATTGGAGCTCCACCCTCTTTCAGACCTTTTTGTCACCTTCCCACCCAATCCCTCATATCTACCTACTCTGTACAGCCCATTCCCCACCTAACCCGTTGAAGCTCCCTCTATGTTTTGAATCTCATAATTTCTTTTTTAGATATTCCCTCATACTAATAAGCTACAGCATAAAACTGACATTCAGGAAAGTACGGAAACAGTGACACGAAGCCCCGTACACTGAACGATACAAGCATAACAGCAAGAGGGAACATATACTCAATCGCGCAAACAGCAGTAAATACAAAATAATAAAAAGAAAGAAAGAAAAGGAAAAATCAGTAAAAACTAAGGGATAAAAAAAGGGGGGGGGAGAAAAGAAAGAAGTGGGGGGAGGAAGATGCCTGATGTGCGGGTACCAAAGGCTCATACCACCAATGCTCCAAAGAAACCAGGACCAGAAATTATAAGGTATAATGATAGGTATATCAAAGTGAAGGCGCCCCTCCCAATGATGAAAGATGGGAGAGAACTTACATGAAGAACAGAACTGTTGCAAGGGCACTTTCACACAGGTGACTGTAGAGCAATATCTGCATAGCACTAAGTTTTTTTGTGTCGTGAGTTTTTAGTGCTACAGTATAGTAAGCTTTTTCCTAGCATCTCATTGTCTCCATATATAAACAGAAATGATACAGTTGGGGGAAAAATACATCTATCTGCAACAGATGTTCAATTTCAATGTGAATCCATTGAAATTCATACTATAGATTTGTAGATGTGTGATCATACTGTCAGAGGAAAGATGTAGTGTATTGTGTCTATCTGTGACAATTGCAACACATGTTGCCTGTGTGAAATGCCCCATAAGATACTATGATTCACAACTGATATTTTTTTTAATGTTTTATTGTTTCTGCGACAATGTCTCCTGAGTTAAAGGGCCCCTAGTACTGCAATGTAGCAAGGTTTTTCCAGAATTCCACTTCCTCAACAGAAGTGACTGCAGGGATCTCAATGTGATTCTATTAGAATCCATTCTACAATTACAAATACATAATCAAACTTTCAGAGGAAAGCTGCAGCATGCTGAGTGTCTCTGCAACAATAGTAGCACATGTTCGTAACTGAAAGGCCTTGAAGAACACAATGATTCATAACTCATGTGGCAATGTCACCTGTGTGAAGGGCCTTTCAATTTTCTGAATACAGCCCAAGCATAATTATTAAGGCAGGTTCACAAGGAAATGTTTAGCAAACAAGAGGTTATAAAGAGATCAGGAGCATTTTATTTCACTGATCTTCATTCATTCCCTGTCTAGTAGTGTCTCCCCACATAATGAAAGGCTGAACATAATCACACATTAATCATATTTCAAATAATTATATTTTCACTCATCATAAGAACACTTTCTATCCATTTCTTATTCTAGTTTTCCTAGTCATATTACTTCATGTGATTCCTGTTCAGATAAAGGGATATACTCTGTAGGTAAGAGGGTAACCGCTGGGGTATGTCCTGGGTGGTGGGAAATCCCAGGTTTCATTATGTAATAAGTAGGAGCCTGGAGATATGGTACATATTGGCCTATCATGAGGAGTTTCTCATAAGGAGAACGTGTGATCATGAAAGAAGACTCCTGCCTGAAGCTTCACTGGTTTCCCTAAGGTGGAGAAAAGCCTTTGTTTCACACCCATTTCCCTATAGGACACCCATTTCCCTATAGGGTAGAGAGAAAGAGTTCTTTCTGGTGGAGTGGAAGGTAGATTGTAGGGCTCTCAAAAGAGTGTGTACATCTGAGTTGCAGAATGTGTGGGAAGAGGATTGCTAGTTATTTTGCATTGCTTGAAAACTCCTGGTGTCATTTTGCTAATGGGGCAACAAACATATAGAGAAAAGAAAATATTACAATGCAATGAAAATGTTAACATGAAAACTGCCACATATTCTTTCTCTTCACATATGCAATATGATCCTTCCCACTTAACAAATATATTAATTTGATAAAAAATATTTAGAGTGTCCTCTCAAAACAGTGCAAAAATGTATGTATTGATTGCATGTTCTTAAACTCAACAAATTTTTTGTGTATATTTTTAGGTGATGATCGGAACATCGTAGCAGTTTACGTAGCTGGAAAATGTGTTGTTCCATTCTCAAACAACTCTTAATTGCTTTCTATAATATAGCTTTGTTTTAAAGTGTAATGTGAGAGTAAGATACTGATTTTGCTTTAACAGTGTTGACTCATTCCTTGCTAGTATAATATACCAAATGGATGAAATGCACTAAGAGATTCAGAATTGCAAGGGCATTAAATGAGAATTAACATCTCCTTACTATGGCCAGAAACTTCTAATGGCCTCTATGAATTTTTCCCTTGTGCCTTTGTTCAAGAGATGACATTTTTGATCAGTCTTGAATTTCTTGTCCATGGAGTCAGACATGGCAGTTGCTGCAGTTTTATCAAACTGAAGTATGCAGAGAGCAGAGATTGAAGTCTTGTAGCCTGCTAGTAACTGTAATGTCTGCCTCCATGGGCATGACATACAGTACTGATTGATGATGTCTCTTGAAGAAAGGCAAAAGGGCAAAATGTATAGGTGCCATTGAGATTTTCTGGCCATAGAATATTAAGTGAGGACTATTTTTATGAAGTATTACTTCTCCTTTCAGTCTAGAGAAGTGGTTCACAAACTGTGATCTGGGCAACAATACAATATCCTCATAGTACTTACCTGATAATATTAAATCTAATAATTTACCCTCAAGTTGCCTGCCCAACCAGCTTTCAATACACTTAAAATTGATATTAAGTTACATCTCTTCATTATTTGGGAGGTCTCTGATTCATCCAAGGGAATTAAAGGGTTTCATTGTTAGGGTTATACAGATAAGTAATTTAGAAAGGGAATGATAGTAGAGGTTGAACAGTCTCTTAATCTCACCGTGTCCATAACAGTTATGGGGCCTGTTGGTACGATTCCATGAAGACATGGCTTTGGAAGAATCTGAAGATCTGAAAGCTGGGAGATACTCTGATGGGATGAGTTGGGAAGTCCAGAGCCCAGATGGAGATGGGAATGGGAAGATGTAATGATAGATGCGAAGAGAAGATCCTGGGCAGAGTGAAGTTAGTGAGTGGGATTGTATTTGGAAACAAGGGATGGGATATAGAAGGGTGAATGAAACTGAGGCGTCCCCCTAGAGCAAAAAGTTTGAAAACCACCTGTCTAAGGTGCGGTGGCGGACTTGGTTGATTGAAAGAATTGTATTATGAAATATGGGAGAAGCAATGTGATTTTATTTATTGCTTCCTTTTAATGGACTAATATGTTTATTCTTTCAAAGGTGGAAGGGGCATCCTGAAGTGAAACATACCAAACCTTATACCCTCAAAATCAGGGTTAGATAACTCTGCTTCTCCAGAGTTACTGACAATGTGCGTTTTAGGATATATCTGTTTCAGGACAGGAGGGCCATCAGTGGCTCAGTCACTTTAAACTGAAAACATGGACTATTGATAGCTCATTAGGACGCCTGGCTATCCCTATTCGATTTTCCTCTCCCAGATTCGGTGCACACAAAAATGTGTAAGAAACGAAACCCAGCAATGAGTGAAGCCAGGTGTGAATACTCCAGCTAGGTATCAATATGCATAAGGCACAGGAGGGCCCACCACTTCATGTGGTCTCCAGTAGATTATCACCTTTGTCCATCTTTAAGGTCAATTTATTCCTATATGCATAATTTCTCTTTAACATCTTGGATGCTAGAGGGTTTCACATGCAAACACAGCAGAACATTTCTATTAATTCTGCCTCATTCAAAGACACAAAGTCTGTACTTATAGAAATTAGTTTGGAGAGCATACAGTGGGCCAGCTACACATAGAAAACAGGGGCAAAGCAACCGCATCCAAGGGAACAATACATATATCCACTGCTTTAAATGGGGATCTCAACCCCTTGAATCCTCGAGAAGTCTCCAGTTCATTGCTTTGCAATGCATTAAAGACTTCTTTAGCATTCAAGAGTTTAATGGATCTATTTTAATTAGTGTGAGTTTGGGGAATAGTTTATTGTTCCCTATAATTCAGTTGGTTTTTCCCAGAACTACTTTGACTTTATTCATATGGTCCAGTAACATTCACTAATCTTGCTCATCTGTATTTGTATCATTTTGGTTATATGTCCCATCAGTAAATCTGGTCTGTCTTCTCTGGAATTGAATAACTGTATGGCAAAGAGGCTGAGTGGCTCCACTTGCACCCACCTACTGACATTAATCATTGTTTGAAAAAGCTAAATGAATCGGGCCTACACCAGAAATGTACTTAACTCTGATCCTGAGTGAACTAAAGGGGTGTGCAATGCATTTCTTTAGAGCAAGGGTGGGTAAACTGAAGCTCTACAACTGCTACCAGTCTACAATTTCCATCATCCCCTACCGGCTATTGGCTCATGAGGGATGATGTGAAGTTGTAGTTCAGCAGCAGCTGAAGAGATTCATGTTGCCGATCCATGCTTTAGGGTATGTTCACATGGGCGACTTTGTGGTACTTCATTTTAGTGCATGCCAAACCTCCAATGTCTAGCTTTTTTCCTGGCAATCCTCTCACATTGAGACATTACTGAGGTGCATCAAGGCTGAGTCACATGTGATCAGCATTGATTATTGGCTAATACCCATGTGTGTCAGTCAGTCACTGAAAGATGTGAACAGCATCACATCCTTCAAAATCATCAGTGTGAATCAGCATACTAGGACCTGTACATGCCCATTGCCCGATGCATGAGTGCATCCAAACTGCAGCATACTAAGTTCATCTGCATTCTTTGAGGTAGAAATTATTCAAATGAACAACATCACTGGAGGCAGACAAGGGTGCGATTAGAGCAGAATTAATAACACTGCTCAGAATATGCTTCTGTTATCTTAGCCTTATGCATATATTCACTTGGAATGTAGGAATCAGTCAGTGGATCATCCTGTTCTAATTATGTAGATCAAGAAAAGACCATTGTTGGACCTCCAGCTGTTGGAGACAACTCCCACTATTGTCTCATTGAGGATGATGGGATTTGAAGTCCCCAACAGCTAGTGGTCCAACAACTGACTACCTCTGGTGTAGAATGTATGGCATAACATACAGAGCCCCCTTATCCAGCTGTTGCAGTGTTTTTGTTCAGGTTAGTCTTTGACATCCTTGCATGCATTTGATTTAACTGTACATAGTATTTGCTTGTTTGCTATGTAATGACTTGTTATTTTGGGGTGTGCTTTAAATGAATAGTAATATATTGTGGGGATACCCTGAAATGCTGAATTGTGTGTGTTCTGGACATTGGAGCTCAGAATTGTGTAACAATAATAATACTGATATTTTATTACCATGTTTGACACCTTACTTTTGTGTTGATTAGCTTAATTTCTAACGCAGTCATACAAATACATGTTTTTTATATCTATAGGGAAATTACAGATTACAGATTGCTTTGTAATGTGTTGAAGACCTCTATAGCATCCAAAGGGTTAAGTAATAATTACACATTTCCCCTATTGCTAAACTGAGTGTTCAAAGTTATAATAACACAATTTTTAATCTACATTAAATGAACATTATAGAATATGTAGTTCACACCTGGCTTCATACAATGTGGAGTGCTTACATCTACTGTATCTGTTTTCAAACCTACCTGCATGTAGTACTGAGTTTACCTGGCGTCATACAATAAGCTGACTGTATTTGACTGTATTGTGTGGACCATATAACAATGGAGAGGGTGGTACACAGAGGGTTCCAAACAGTGATTAAAAGAATCATGGTTTCTGATGGTAATGATCCTGATCACTACAGAGTGCCCTGAGCAGATGCTCACTTTGTCCTGGTTTGAAAACAGCCTTGGTTAAGTGTCTTTCAATGTGTGTACCTAAGCTGTACACCTACATAAATATTTTTCTCCCAAACAGACCCACTACTTGACTGGATTACTGCACTGGAAAATTGAAAATCACTTCTTTCTCCCCTCTGACCAGCAGTTTATGTAGCAGGAGGCGCTTTCATCCCATAGCAGTTACTCCTTCTGTGTCCCACCCATCTTCCTCCACACTATTAGCTCTCATGAGCAGGGCCCTGTGATCCTTTTGTCTTCTATGTTCCATGTATAGTTTTATTTTCTGTATGTCTACTCCCTATTGTACAGTGCTGCAAAATAAGTTGGTGCTATAAGCTGGTGTATTATGATAATAATAATACAATATTTTAGCCCCTTGAATGTTGAGAGGCCTCAAAAACACTGCAAACCATTCAAGAGGTTATAAATTTTATATATTTTCTTTATTTTTGACTGAAGTCCTGTACATTTTGCACATTTTAGTACAACAATGAAGCACATTACTGGTATTTATTTTTATCGCCATTTAACCCTTTGAGTGACAGAGGGGTGTGCAACGCAAAGCAGCAGCACCACAGGGAAGAAATATACCTACAGATTATTTCACATTGTAACCATCTGATTGCTGCAAGGATCGGTAACTTGTTGTGAAAAGATGTATTTAGGGAGACCTCTCTAGCATTCACGGGGTTAAAGGACCCATTTGAATTAATCTTCCATTTTAGAACCTTTCTTCCTGCCCTGTGAAGTTGGGTCACTACTGGATTGCTCTTCTTTCCTTTAGGCATATGACCCATAGTTTGTCAAAGATCTGGTTAAGTTATTATTCTGTTCCTTTGATTTATCAAACTGAAGAAATGTTAATTTTCCTTACAACAGGTTTTGCTATTATTAAGATTGAAATGATTAATATATACACAGAAAATCTAAATAAAACTGTTTTAAACCAAGTAGACATGTACTATCTGCCTTTCAATAAAAATGCACTAGATTATTGTGCTTACAATGCAATTCTATTATATTGTCTTTGGCACTGATATAGCAAGATCCTCACATCACAAGGAGATTTGATCTGAGTTTATTTATTATGACATCATGGGAAATTATAGTTGTGTGTTCAATGTAGTGCATTACACACTGAGGTTGATAGCACAGACCACAGACTGTATGACTGTGACTGCTCTCTGGGTTTCCCTCCCAGCACCAACAGTGGTCAACACTAGCTTACAGCATCAGATGAAAGCCAGTAATCGTGCTTCTGGTTCTGGCAGTGTGATTAAAAGGCGGCAGCAGCAGGATAGCCCATTCCATCTGCACGCCACCTTGTGCTTGCAGAGTTTTTAGAGACAGTCCTACAAAGCTGTAGATGTTTTAAAGGGATAGTAATACTTCGTTTTATGTTTATTTTATTTTGTAGGCGTTAAAAAAACACGAAGAACAATATAATTCTCATCTCTCAAACTTTTATGGTTTGAGAGATATTCACCAGCAAAGTTTCCCCTCCCACCCCTTTTACTTAGTGTAAGCCATCTCTTCTCAGATGTGGTCCATAGACCAGACAGATAACAGAAGGGGACAATCTTCTTCCTATGAGAACAATGAAAGCCCTGCCCCCTTGACAAGTTTTTCAGGTTTTTCCCTTATCTTAATTGAAGATTGTCCCTCTCTGCAGTCTACCTAGGCACCTCCCTTCTGATCTGGCTGAACAGTTAAAGGGGCGGGAGGGGGATACTTTGTCATTGAATTACTCTTGAACTACAATTCTGACAGAATTGAAATAACACTCTCCAAAGTCCAAATACTATGATGATTAATTAGAGCTGCTTTACTCTACATCCCTTTAAGTAAGATAGAGCAGGTGGAGGAATGGTTTGTACCCTTAAAAGCTGGTTTTGTGTCTGTTGATAATGGCTCCAACATTATCTCTGCTTTGTGAATAGGTGGTATGGTGCATGTGCCCTGCTTTGTCCATGTGCTAAATTTAGTTATGACAAGATTCCTGGCAGAATCCGAAACACGCAAAGAGATGCTTACTATTGACCGCAAAATTTGTGCCCATTTTAGTCACTCATACAGGGTACGCAACACTGTATATGCCATACAAGAGAGTAACAACCTGCCCCATCACAAGATGAAAATGGAGGCCCCTACCAGGTGGAATTTAACACTGTATATGCTAAAGCATATGTACGAACAGAATAAGGCCATTAGTGAGTACACCATGCAAAAGTGGAAGGCTTTGGGGAGCCTCTTTGTCACCTGGCCAATGGCAACTAATGTGCAATGTATGTGAGTTGCTGAAACCCTTTGAGAAGGCAACCATGCTGGTGAGTTGCATTGGGGCAGGAATTAGTAAAATTCTACCACTGATATTTTTATTGCAGAAAAAAGTGAGGAGCATGGCTGGGGAATCTTACCATAATGACAACACATACATGCACCAGCTAGTAAAGGAAATGTTAGCATAGTGTCCATTAAAAGAAATGAGTAATACATTCTTGCCACTTTGCTGGACCCCCACTTCAAGCACATAATTTCAGAACTTCTGCCAAAGGACCATCAGCAGTTTGTCACAACAAGGAGTCATTGATGATCAGCAGCAATTCTCTGAGGAATCGGATTCTGTCAAGGAATATCGAAATATGCTTTTTGATCGAGTGGAGGGTTGCATTGTGGAGGATGAGAGGGAGAAAGTGAAGGCACAAAAAACATCTATACAGCATAGTGAAAAGGAGGGCAGTTAAAAATTTCAACCAGCAGATGCACCTACATCATCAACCAGAATATCCCATTCTGAACACAGGGCAATTCATGTGTCTCAGCAGGGGTGGCAAAAACCCAACATTTGTGGTGGTGGTGGCACATCTCTTTGGGACTTGCTCCCTGAGTATGGGTTGGTAACTGACACACAGGAATATCATGTAGCTCCTAGAAGTGGTCCCACTGCATATGAGATGGTTTCTGCATACTTGCAGGATAGCTACGTTCTATACAGAAACAATGACCCCATGGAGTACTGTCAAGCAAAGCAATGTGTGTGGCCAACATTGGCACGTACTGCAGTGGAAACCCTTAATTGTCCTCCAGCAAGTTTTGAGTCTGAGCAGGTTTTCAGTGCAGCTGGTTACATTGTCAATGACCGCAGGATGCGGCTATCAAGCAGAAATGTTGGAAGACTAACATTCTTAAAAATGAACCAATATCTCATACCATCTGAGTATCAGGTAGCAGAAACCACACATCACAGAGAAAGCCAGGACAAATATATTAACAGCAGCACAGTTAAGAAGGAGGAGGAGGGATGTGAAGAAGGTTTGCTACCATTTACCATATTTGGGACCACTGCTATGACTAATAAGTAATGTGTGTCAGTAATCTGAGGAGAATAGTGATTTGACACAAACATGACAATGGTAAAAACTGCTGTAGGAATATATATATACAGGGCTCAAAATTTCCACTAGCCAAAGGCGAGTGAAAATTTAGCCCTGGCGAGTAGAAATTCAGCCCTGGTGGGTATGTTTTGGTTTGTAGTGGCGAGTAACTTTTCAGATCTGGCTAGTAGCAAAGGACTTAAATGATAAGCCCTGATATATATATATATATATATATATATATATATATATATATATACACACACACACACACACACACACACACACATAATCAATCACAACACGCCAGTCCCCCTCCACCACTACCATACATATCTGCCACATTTTAGGTTCTACTTTTTTTAAATCACTTGACATCATCATGAATATGTGCCAGTGTTGTGAGCAAAGGACAAAGGCACTATGCATGCTAACACATTTTTCAAGGCATGTGTTGCTGTAGGACTCACAACTTTGATTTTCAGCAACTTATTTCTCCACTATGGCCCTCAGAAGAAGTAATATTGTAGTAGGAAATGCTATACCCATAGGAAATATAGGCGAGAATTATGTTAAAATAGGCTAAAAGGAAGAACATTTTGCAATGGAGAAAAGGAGAAAACTTTCAAAAAAAAAGAGAAAAATCGGTCAGTTTAAGCAAAAAGTAATGCAGGAAATTTTTCTCACTTTTCTCCTACCCCTGCTTGTAAATCAGCTAATAATTCATAGGATCTTGAGATACATTTAGTAGGAGGATTAATTGCAATGTAAATGGATTCAAAGTTATTTAAAACGCCTTTTAAATTATTGGAGTTTGTATGGATAGCTATCCAAACTACAGTTTGACTATAATTGCCATAGTCACTTGGGGACAAATACAACAGTGGTTGTAAGGAAGATAATGAAAGGAAATCCCCATCTGCTAAAACTTTACATATCAGCAATGTATTATTTAGTTTCCAGTGAGAGTCCTTGGGGGAAGGTCTTTGTTGTTAAGTAAAGACAAAGAGGGGAATAAAAGGTAGATATATGTGTATTGTTTTGCATTAGTTTATGCCAGGCCATAAGTGTAGTTTCTGCAAGACAAGTAAAAGGAGTTTTTAGTAATTTATAGCAATTCTGATGTGCCCATGGAAGTTGATATAGAAAACAAAATCAGGGGGGTTATGCACTAAGGTGTGATAAAGAGGGGATAAAGCAGAAAATACTTCTCCAATTATATCACTTCTCCAGTTCCTATGTTATTCTATGGAGCCAATAACTTTTTTCCAAAATGTGAGATCTTAGTGCATTGGCTCCATAGGATAACATAGGAACTGGAGAAGTCTTCTCTACTTTATCCCCTCTTTAGCATGCCTTAGTGCATAACCCCCATGTATTAACTCTGGAATCCCTTTTACCCATATATTCTTATCTGATGAGTGACACCAATGCCATATATTGGTGAGCTGGATTGCTTGTTGGCATTTCATTATATCTGGAAGTTCCAAGCTACCACGATTTTTATGTGCTGAGATATTTTCAAATTTGAGTCCTGGGGGTTTGTAAGACCAAATGAATGAGTTGATGAGGTTCTGTGAAGATTTTATATCCAACTTAGACAAGGTGATGAGCAAGCTTTGAAATATATATGATTTTAGGAATTCAAATGAAAATGTAAATAGTGATTTTAACGCCTTTAATGCCAGAGTCTCCAATATATTTCTTCACCTAGCTTCACCAATCAAGAGCCATATTCAGAAAACAAAAGGTGAGTAATTCCAGAGCATACAGACTGCAACATGGGTGACAAATACAAATTCCCAAAGTCCCCATTGCTGAAATTGAGACTTTTAACCACTCAATTGCTAGAGAGGTCTCTAAAACAATACAATATAATGTGATAGAGACTGCTCTAGCATTCAAGCATGTTAAAAGCCCAGTTAAAATCAATGGGAAGTTTTATTTCCCTCTGATGCAGTTGGGATGTTCCACGTTTTATCTTTTCCTTTCTGTAAAAGGCCTTTAGTTACTATCCCCAGTCTGCTCTGTGCACTTCCAAAGAGGTTCCTATGAGCTATTCTGGAGTGATACAATATATCCCCTGTAGCTGATAAGAGAGATGGGCTACAAAAGTTAAATTGGGCTTCAATTGAAGCAAAATTAGACAGCATTAGTTGAGATTCAGTGTATCACATTGGGTTCTACAGTAGAAATGAAAAAGTTGTAAATAAAATTGAATCTAAACCACCAAAGGTAACTATCACAATTATAGATAAGAACCCCAATATATGTCTCTCTGTCTCTGTTTCTCTCTCTCTCTACAGTATATATATATTTATATATATGTATCAATTTACAATAACCAATAACACAGCGGCACTCACTAAACCATTACCAAGAAAAATAGTTGGTGCACATCCCATATAAAATGAAGATATTCATGTATACTCATCCTGGAGATAGTCCCAAAATTGTAGGCAACAGCACACATGAAGAGTAAAGAAGTAGTTAATATATTACATCCCATATCTGCCAAACGTTTTTAATCCACAAGGGACCTTCCTCTGGGCAAATGAACTACAACCCCCATCAAAACAACAGAGCATGATCATTGTTGCCTCCTAAAGGCAACAAACAATGAAGATGCAGTGCAACATGTTAATGCATATAGCAGAAAATACCTTTGTCTCTACTGATAAGGATGGAGTGCCAAAAACGAGTGCAGGTATTGGATTATTGATGACTAAGATCTGCATTGTCAATTCCATGGCTTTCCCATTATAGGATTGCCTTTCGTGGACAATTTACAATTTTCCACCAGCTAAGCCCTGTACAGATGACACCTCCATACCTTCACTAGTACCCAGTTCTGTACAACAGAAACAACATCTAGTTGCATTGGACTTGAGCAGATTCTATTAACACCATTGTTAGAGGACTTGCATGAACATCTGTATAGAGAGACTTTGAAAGCAGGAGAACATATTTTCTTGGCTATTCATTAAATTATGGATATTCTGAGTGTGCATTTGTGATTTATATATTGTGTTTTACTGCATTAAATAATACACTTAGATCTGCCTGTCTTTCTGTCCTCTGTATATTTTTATCTCTTTTGCGGGTAACTATTAAGCATGTGGTGGACTGCACAGGGCCACTCTTTATCAGCAGCAGAAAGTGTGGACTGGTAAATCAATGCACTATACATGAGACTTCTCCATTTATATGAGCTTTGTATGTATATGTATTTGATATTCTAGTTCTATTACAGTAGTTTTTAAATATTATATATCTTATTGATTACCTGTCATTATCAATTTTTATTATTTATCTATATATGTCTTTGCAGTGTCATTTTCTGCAGTCATGCATAATTGTCATATTATAGATCAGCATCATCGCCTCTTCAAAGTCCCAAGTCCCACTCAGCCACACACACCTATACTGAGTTCTCAGCAACAGCAACACAGGTTATTAACATCCACAGTCTTAGAAATGATGATTGCCTCTGCTGTTGTAAGTGCTGTACCTTTGACACCTAGTAGCAGTGGCAGTAAAATTGCATCAACATCTAGCCCCAGTAGTAGTAGTAGTAGTAGTAGTAGCAGTAGAACCACCTCAGGAACCCCTCATTCCATGTATGGAGATACTTCACTCAGTATCCTCAAGCTAAGCATGTTGCTATCTGTTGCCTGTGCAAAAAAACACATGAGCAGGGGGAAAGCAGGCTCACACCTAGGTACCTCCTCTATGAGATCCCAACTGAAGCACAACCACAGGTCTGACTGGAAGACACACTTTCAGCAGGCCAAAGGTGCCATACCTAGCAGCAGCAGAAGCACTTTAAAAGGTTCCTACGGCTCTAGGGCAGAAAAAAGTAGTGAAGTTATTTATTTAGGTAAGTGCTTCTGTTACACACAGTAATTCTATAGATACACCTGACTACTGTATGGTGGACTCCTACGTAGGTAAGTGCTTCTGTTACACACAGTAATTCTATAGATACACCTGACTGCTGTATGATGGACTCCTACCTAGGTAAGTCCTTCTGTTACAGTCAGTAGTTCTATAGATTTACCTGACTGATGCATGATGGACTCCTACCTAGATAAGTCATGTTGAACACAGTAATTATATATACATGACTGCTGTATGACACAAAAACTTTCTAAAATTCAATAAACACCAGAATTACATATGCTCCTGACTAAAAATGGAATAAGACTGGGTGTACTTCTGTAACTACCAGTGAACAGTGGAAAAGGCTGGGGTGTTAGACAGTGAATGTGTGGTTCTCTACCTACCAGGAAACAGTAGATCAAGTCTGAGGTGTCAGAGTATGTATAATTATGTACCTATCAGTGGATGGGAAACAGGACTGGGGTGTCAGACAGTGTATGTATAGTTCTGTAAATACCAGTGGCCAGGTCAACAAGGCTGGGGTATCATACAGTGTATGTGTGGTTCTGTACCTACCAGGAAACAGTGGGACAACTCTGAGGTGTCAGATAGAGCATGTGTACTTATGTACCTACCAGTGGATGGGAAACAAGGCTGGGGTGTCAGACAGTGTATGTGTGCTTTTGCGACTACTATTAGAACAAGGCTGGAGTAGCAGACTGTGTGTGTGCATTTCTGCAACTACTAGTGGGCCCTTTATGTTCCAGCAGCATGGGGCCCTCTCTGAATATTATTCAAACAAATCCCTAATATTTTTAATATTTTGCACAGGAACAAAGATGACTCTCCCTTGCAGTGGCAATAAGGCACTAATGCTGGCTGTTTGCCTTTGCCTAATTCTACCTGCCTTCCTACACAACAACTGGACACTCTCTATCTCATTCTTCTCTCTCTGAGCTTCAGCAACGCACTAAGAGGAAATGCAGGCTGTCTGGGTGTCTGTGTCATTAGTCCAACCCTCATCATGAAACGAAGAAGCTAACTGAAATAGAGACAAAGCAGAAGTGTAGCACATGAAAAGTAGAAGGTAATTGGACTAGAGACATGGAGGGAAAGAATGGAGGGAAAGTAATCGAGCAAGGGTAGTAGTCGCCGAATTTCCAAATTTTCAACGACATTCAGAGCAGGGCTTGTCAGATTCTGAGTATTTTTGGAGAACGACCCTTGCCTTTCGGACGGCCCAGTTGTCACCGAATGACCCCTTTTTCGTCAAATTCCGAATATCGACGAACCGAATCACACAAACCTACTGCACACATAATAAAATAAATACAAAGATCATTGGAACAAGGCATATCATAGTTTGGGATATTAACCCATTTAATACTAAAGAAGTCACCAGTACATTGCAGAGAGATTTTTTGGGATGTCTCTAGATTCTAAGTGGTCCATTACATCCAGAGATGAGCAAAACATTGATGGTTTGGTTTGTAGATTGATTTGGAGATCCCAGACTCCCAGAGAGGGAAAAGGGGAGAATGGGGGCATCAAGCAAGGGCAGGGGACTGAAACATTTATATGCCATCAAAAGTATTTGTGAATAGAAGAGTATGGTATAATAATTAGCTGCCTTAATTTTAATTCTTCATTACAAATTGCACAAATAAAATATGTTGTAGTACACTATATTTAATGATATATACTGTATATAAATCAATCTAATATTTAGGTGTTATGCTAAATTAAAAGTAACACTTTGTCACCTAAAACAGTTACAAAAATACAGAATAAGTAAAAGCAGGAAGAATCTCACATACAAAACGCATAAATAAAACATTATGATGCAATTTGTGAGGCAACATGCCTGTTCAATTTTGACAAGAGCAAAAGGTTGTGTTGGTGACCACTCTACCATTCAGGGCAGTTAAAGTGACTTTCAATGGCATTTTAACACATGGGTTTACCTGACATTCACCTGACCTTGGGTTCTCTTAACAGTCCCATTTATACAGAAGGAACCAATGTAATCCTGTGAAAAGATGATCAGCAAATAGTGAAGCGATTCTGTGCACATAAAGGTGGCTGGTTTTTTTCCCTTTAAAATAGGAAGGGAAAAAATAAAGGCTACAGCAAAACTTGAGAGAATCCTAAACAATTACCTATATGTGTGTGTGCCTCCAATTACAATTCCACTAGGGACCTGTTTTTTTAACAGTACTATCCAGAAAGTTAACTTATATTTTACCGGGTGTCCAGGCAGTTATAGTATTGGCACAGGTGAGCCGCTGACTACAGTTCTCCATAGAATCTGATAACAGCTTCATCACTTTTGTGACAGCTTGAAGAGTTAGAACTTTTGAATAAAGCAACTGCCAACAGTAGGACTGTCCTTATTTTACCCAGCAGAACATGCCCACAATATATGATGCTTTCATGTAAAACTTTAGAAGTTCCTTAAAAATTATCTGTGTGTTTATTATACTGGTCTTTCCTATCTCCTGAGATACCAGTGAGAACACATTTGTTTTTCTTGTAGCTGTGCATTGTGGGATATGTCTCACAGAGTAAATGTATCTAAGCTATAGTATGAAATAACTGTTCACTGTTATAAATGTCTGCCTCAAGCAGAAGCAGCAAGACATTATCTCCTCTTTATCACCTTCCTATCACACCTTACTGCATCTCATTCATTATGCTTGAATTTGCTTTTATTGTGAAATAAAACAATGTATTATGGTGTGTTGCTTGTGTTTCAAAATAGAAGCTGTTAAAATAGCATAGTTATGAAAAAAATATAAAAAGCCTTGTATTATACATTTTCTTCCTTTATTTTTCAGAAATCCCTAATGTAGTTTTGATAGTTAATAAATTATGCTTACTCCTTTAAGGACCAGATGGGTGTGAAATGCATCACAACATATTTCTTGAAAAGAACAAGCAGATTTGTTTTAAACAGTCACCTCTATAGCATGACTTGTGCGCCATCTGGTGGTCATTTTACTTATTCTGCTGTAATTTCTAAATCTCTTTGATCTGGATTCTATATTTGGATACATGAATAATTAAATATATCTTCTTTAACCCCTTGGATTATAGAACTTCAACACAATGGGGGATATGCGCTAGGGTATGATGAAGTAATAACATGGAAATAACTTTTCCAGTGATATCACTTCTCCAGTTCCTATATTATTGTATGGAGCTATGCACTAAGATCTGCAATATCACTGGAGAAGTAATCTCCACGACTTAGTGAACAACCCCAAATGTGTTGCAATTTTTTATAATGAACTCTATGGGAGAGCTTACTTCACTGACTCTAGCTTCCTGTAGAAAGTTATTCAAAAAGCTGGGGACCAAAATAGACAATTGCATTTTAATTAACAAAAACACACCTGAAATTTGAGCTGTAATATATTTTGATTTAAGTTACTCAGTAGGAAAAGCCTAAAGACAAAACTTTTTTTAATGATAAAAATGTACTCCACTTTTATTTCTATAGGAATTTTCACTTGTTCTCAACTGTCTAGTTTGGGTTGCTCCAGAATCAGCTCAAAATCGCTCCAGTTGGCTTTTAGAGGTAAAGCCCATTGTTTTCCACCAATGCCTCCTGTATTGACAAACCTGGCAACTCTGGATCTGATCTGGAGACTCAGATTTTCAGACTTAACACACAGTGTACAACAAAAACAACTGGCTAAGCCTGTGCACTGTACAAACAAAACACGGCTGCTACATAAGCCAGTATAACTGGCATGCAGTGGTCATATAAAAAACAAACAAAACAAAACAAAAAAATCCGGACCTCATGGGTGGTATCAGGATCCCTCCCGATGCCCCCCACCCCCAGCTATTGATAAGCTGAGAAATCAATAAAGGTGATGTAGAGGAGTAGGATGGCCCCTTCTTCCATCCTACCTGAGATCAGTAGCTGAAGGACATCAGGAGAGATGTTTTTATTTGTGTTTTTGTTTGTTTTGTCTCTGAAGAAGCTGTGGTCTAAGATTGTGAAACATGTTAGACACTATATCATATATATATGAGAATCTTTTTTTATGTATAGATTTTATTTTGTTTTATTATTAAACTATTTGTATTTTTGGAACCTCTGTTTTTGTTCTCTTACTCTTTGTTGCATCTTTTCTGGATGTAAGTGAGGTATAGAACATCGGAGCTACAATCATCCAGTATAGTGCAGCTGTAGCGTTGGTTTGCCCAAGTGGAGAGTTGAAAATCTCCACTTGCTGACATTGTCAGATTTCATCTGACCATCTCCCTTGTGAGAAATATTTAATTTGTTTATCCAAGTTATATTTGATAAAAGTACACTATTGGGTGCCCTATCCTTTTTGTGTTTTTTCATAAGCTGTTTTATTACTGAGTCAAGTGCTGATTTGGGGAGTATCTCCCAACAAGTCTTATTAGCTGTGTTCTTATCACGGTGCCATGATTCAGTCTGAGCGGCATTTTGACTTCCGGGTTGTCTCCGCTACTCTTATTGGCTCAGTGCTTCAGACCCGCCCAGGACTGACCTTTATATACTTCCTCCTGTCATTTGGTCTTAGCCCTTTCGTGGTGTTTCCAACCAGACGTCAGTTCCTGATCTCTGTGTACCGACCCGTCTTGCCTGACTACGCTTCAGTATCCTGCTTGTTCCTGATTGCTGTGTACCGACTCGGCTCGTCTGACTACGCTCCAGTATCCTGCTTGTTCCTGATCGCTGTGTACCGACTCGGCTTGCCTGACTACGCACCAGTATCCTGCCTGTTCCTGATTACTGTGTACTGACTCGGCTTGTCTGACTACGCTCCAGTATCCTGCATGCTCCTGATCTCTGTGTACTGACCCCGGCTCTGGCTGATGACTGCTCTCTGTGTACCGACCCAGGATTTGGCTGACGAGCGTTCTCTGTGTACTGACCCAGGCTTTGGCTGATGACCGCTCTCGGTGTACCGATTCAGGTTTTGGCTTACTACCACTCTGTGTACTGATCCAGGCTTTGGCTGTCTCCCGCTCCATGTGTACCGATCCAGGTTTTGGCTGTATACACTCTCTGTGAGTCTGTGCTGGGTAGTGCTGCTCACTGCCACTGTTGCCTCCGGTTTCAGCATAAGCCTAACCACTGTTGCCTCCGGGTACACTATAAGCCTAACCACTGCTGCCTTCAGTTACACTATAAGCCTAACCACTGTTGCCTCCGGTTACACTATAAGCCTACCACTGTTGCCTCCAGTTACACTTAGTCAGTATCACGGTGCCCATGATTGCTGACTTCTGCTGTCAGTCAGGTGTATGTACTCTCCATTGGCCATCTGTCTTTTACCCGCCCAGTATTGCCTATATAGACTGGGCTGAGGCACCCTTTGGTTGCCCTTTCGTGGTGTCTCTATGTCAGCAGTCACCTGCCTGTCCCAGTACCTGTTCCTTGGGACTGTTCCCTTTGTTACCAGTGTCAGCGATCTCCAGTAGTCAGTGCCTCTCCTGCGTGGTTATTGCCTTCGTCTGGATCCGGTTCGCCTGCCGTTCCTGCTTCCGTTCCTGACCCCGTGTTGCCATTGTTTCTGCTCCGTTCCTGACCTGGCTGGCAGTCCTGTCATTCCTGTGGGCGTCCTGGCTTGTCTGCTGCTCCTGCGATGTATCCTGACTTCATCTACTGACTGTTGGGTCGCCTGGGCGACATTCTGATCACTGGTTTGCTCCACAATACCGGTTGCTGATTCCGTTGTATAGAACCGGTTGGGCTTCGCTGTCTACCAGTACGTGGTACTGGTTTACTCCATGCCACCGGTTGCTGATTCGCTGTATAGAACCGGTTAGACGCTATTGTGGCCCATTACACCATACTGGTTTATCCACACTACCGGTTGCTGATTCCGTTGTATAGAACCGGTTGGGCTTCGCTGTCTCCCAGTACGTGGTACTGGTTTACTCCACTCTTCACCAGTTGCTGATTCGCTGTATAGAACCGGTTAGATGCTATTGTGGCCCATCACACCATACTGGTGTACTCCACACTACCGGATGCTGATTCGCTGTATAGAACCAGTCAGACGCTATTGTTGCCATTAAACCATACTGGTTTACTCCACGCTACCGGTTGCTGATTCGCTGTATAGAACCGGTCAGACGCTATTGTTGCTATTACACCATACTGGTTTACTCCACGCTACCGGTTGCTGATTCGCTGTATAGAACCAGTCAGACACTATTGTTGTCCATTACATCATACTGGTTTACTCCACACTACCGGTTGCTGATTCGCTGTATAGAACCGGTCAGACGCTATTGTTCATTACACCATACTGGTTTACTCCACATTACCGGTTGCTGATTCGCTGTATAGAACCGGTTAGACGCTATTGTTGTCCATTACACCATACTGGTTTACTCCACGCTACCAGTTGCTGATTCGCTGTATAGAACCGGTCAGACGCTATTGTTGCTATTACACCATACTGGTTTACTCCACGCTACCGGTTGCTGATTCGCTGTATAGAACCGGTCAGACGCTATTGTTGTCCATTACACCATACTGGTTTACTCCACGCTACCGGTTGCTGATTTGCTGTATAGAACCTGTCAGACGCTATTGTTGTCCATTAAATCATACTGGTTTACTCCACACTACCGGTTGCTGATTCGCTGTATAGAACCGGTCAGACGCTATTGTTGCCATTACACCATACTGGTTTACTCCACGCTACCGATTGCTGATTCGCTGTATAGAACCGGTCAGACGCTATTGTTGTCCATTACACCATACTGGTTTACTCCACGCTACCGGTTGCTGATTCGCTGTATAGAACCGGTCAGACGCTATTGTTGTCCATTACACCATACTGGTTTACTCCACGCTACTGGTTGCTGATTCGCTGTATAGAACCGGCCAGACGCTATTGTTGGCCATTACATCATACTGGTTTACTCCACACTACCGGTTGCTGATTCGCTGTATAGAACCGGTCAGATGCTATTGTTGTTCATTACACCATACTGGTTTACTCCACATTACCGGTTGCTGATTCGCTGTATAGAACCGGTTAGACGCTATTGTTATCCATATATGTTACTGGGCTCTCCTTAGTCACCGGTTGCTGATTCCGTTTTATAGAACCGGTTGGGCTTCGCTGTCTCCCAGTACGTGGTACTGGTTTACTCCACTCTTCACCAGTTGCTGATTCGCTGTATAGAACCGGTTTGGTTTCCCTGGTGGCGATACTGGTTTGCTCCACTGTTCCATCTTATGCTGCTATTCCATCTATTCAGCATTAGTGGAGCTGTCCTTCTGTCCTCCTGGCTGCCTTGCCCGGTATATTGGCAAGGCCGGTAGAGCCATATTCAGATTGACTGTTACCTTCCAGGCTGCCTTGCCCGGTATATTGGCAAGGCCAGTAGAGCCTGTCTCCATTCCACTGTGACAGCTTACAGGCTGCCTTGCCCGGTATATTGGCAAGGCCGGTAGAGCCATATTCAGATTGACTCTTACCCTCCAGGCTGCCTCGCCCGGTATATTGGCAAGGCCGGTAGAGCCTACATTCTGTATCTTGCTAATATTACTGTTTGTAACCATTTTTGTACATGTGATAAGAGTGTATGTTCTGGACCCGTGTGGGTTCCCATTAAACTTTTCAATAAAGTTTGATTTTTATCTTACTCTGTGTCTAAGAGTCTAACAAACCGTGACAGTCGGTCCACGGTTGCCTCCACCTACGCCTTCAGCCTAGCCATTGTTGCCTCCAGGCCACCAGAGTCTTGCCACTGTTGTCTCAGGTTGCGCTACCCGTGGCTGTCGGTTGCCTTTCGGCAGAACCTTCGATCACTGCACCAGCTGTCTTTGTATTAAGGAGCTATCAGGCCAGGCCCGTTGGCTCTTGGTTCCTCTGTCTTCCAGATACGTTGCCCTGCAGTTTCTGGGACAGTACTGCTCCACTCTCCAGTCCCTGCGCTACAGTCTGTTGCCAATTGTACCTATATTTCTCCTGTGTCTGTATTGTTATTACCTGTCTATATTGCCTGTTCCTATGTCTTGCTTAGACCTGTGTTAGGGTCTTTCTAATTAATTATTAATAAATTATGTTTTACCTTATCCAATTGTCTGAGTGTACTGAAACTGTGACAGTTCTACATAAGTGGATTCACAGCCACTCTCATTGTGAGAACCCACTCACTGGGTGTTATTGGTGGTGGACTGCGTAAATTATTATACCACACAAGGAGGTGCCTCCTGTTTTTCTCTCTTCTTGTCATTTTTCATCCATTGTATGACAGACACTGTGCAGTTTCAAATCCTGTCATCCCTTCCCACAAGCATCCATGGCATAACCCAGGAACAAGTGACCCTGGTAAAACGTTGACACCACATCTATGAAGCCCACCTCCTGTTGTTCTCTAGTCCTAGTGTTTAGTCATTAGGAAACCTGACTTTATTAGCAACCCCTGAAAAACATTTCACTATTAAAAACTAAAAATGTATATGTGTATGAGTTTCCTCACATCTAAGGGCAAAATGTGTACATGTCAGTTCAGCAACGGAGCGAGTTCTCAGCCAGATCAGTCGGTAACGGAGCAATACACGGGAAACACAGGAACGTCGTCAGGCAGGCCGGGTCATACACGAACAGCAACACAGTAGCAAAACGTCAGGCTCAGATACACCACGAAAAGGTACCTTAGAATAGATGTGACAGGATATAAAAAGGCAAGTACAAAAAAAGACATACAAAAAATATATTTCAAACTTTATTCTTATAATTAAATTATAATATGATATGGATATTTTATGGTGAGTAAGCGCTGTGAGCTTTCTTCTCTTTTCTGCTTTTATAAAAAGGCAAGCCCTGGGTGGAGCAAAGATGACAGGCCAATGAGAAGGCAGCATGGAAATTAAGCACAGTAACAATGTCTCCGTCAGAGCAGGAACACGGGCACCGTGATAGTACAGCTATACTGCTCCTCTTCAGTGTTCAAAATCCTCTTGGAGAAAGTATGAGCAGCTCAAATTGGATTAATAAGTAGACTGTATTTATGTGAAATGTACCCTTTGGTGCTTCTAGAAGTCTTCAATGCATATTGGTAAAATACAAACATGTTTATGCTCTCATGTACTTCTAAACAGAATAAAGGAAGCCTATAACATCAATAATATGTCTTGATTTTGGTGGTGGATTAGCCATTTCTCCACACAGCAAAATGGTGGCGTTATGTATGTTTTATACTCATGAAGGCATGTCCCTAATCTCAGGCATAAATCAATTAATCATGGACCATGAGTGGAGTCTGAAATGTATTTATGCAAGGAGATGATGGGGGAGATTCAATAAGGTGTGATGAAGAGGTGATGATTTCTCAGCAATATCACATCTCAAGTTCCTATGTTATTCAATGGAGCCATTGCACTGAGATTGTTCTAGTTTAAAAGATATTGTTGTATAGGCTCTATTGAATAACATAGGAAATGGAGAAGTGATAGCACTAGGGGAGTCATCTCCACCTCATCAAATCCCTATCACACCTAAGTGTATAACTCCCCATGTTAACCCTGCATAGTGTGATCAGTTGAGCCAACTATTGGCCTCTTCATGTTCCTGTCTTGTAATAACTCAACATTGTTATCAACCGTTATGCTTGGATTAATAGGTGTGTGATGCGTTTTCCCTCATCAAAGTGTGACTCCCAGCATATGTTTGCTGATATATCCTATCTGTGAAAATGTAACCCCAAAACATGGTTGGCTTACAACATCTTAATAACCACACCAGTTGATAGAACCAAATGGGAACAGTCTGGCACATAGTATGCTAAGGGGTAGTTGTCATTTGTTCAAATTCAACTCACAACACTGCCACACATTACCATCATGTTGTTTTGCTTTGCTAGATGGACTGTGAATTGAAATTGTACAACAGTTTATGTGGTGTGTGTGATTACTCATGGTACAGCACCTAAAAACCAAGTAATATGTGCAGGAATTGTGTTCACTGCATTGCTTTGCAGTGCATTGGAGACATCTGTTCTACTTTAGATAGAAACCAGAAATGTACACAGACCTAAATCTGATGAATCAGTGCAAATTTAATTGGGGAAAGATGACAAATGGGGCTTTATTTCTTTTTTTTGAGGGTTGGGGCTTTGGAAGCGGCTGAGATGCTCTCACCAATTGGTTACACTGGGGATTTATGGTGTTGCCGCAGGGGTCATACTGGATGGGGAGGTTGGTGCAGTGGACCCCTCTGTGGATTTCTGCTCCCTCTCCATTTACAGGTTCTCCCAGCAATTGTATTCCCTCATTTCTACCAGAATTTGTCCCAACGTGTACATTATCCCTGTCCTGAACTGTTTAATCTCCATCGACAGGATTGACATGTGGGATTCCAGCACATGGAGGGTGGCAGTGTTCCTACGTGCATCTCCATGGCACCTCCCCAGGTCTCTATTTGTCCTCCTGTACTCCCTGAGCTGTGCCCTCTGGATGTTCGTGTACGATTCATGCGTCTCCATGGTCTGGCTGCCTGTGGAATGTGATGTGGCTGGAGATGTAGACTCACAGGAGCTGTTGATAGCTCTTCAACATCCTCTGACTCTTCATGTTGGACACTGAGTTCTTCGGTCTGTTGGGATTCTTTCAGTGCTGGTGGTGAGGTGTGTTCAGGGGCAGGTGTTGTGGCACCAGCATGTAAGGACATAGAGGATGTGTATGCCCCCACCACATCTATGGACTCCGTACTACCAACTGATTGCTGTTCCTCTGGTTGCAGATGTGGTGGGGGTGTGAAGTCTTCCTGTTGCTGAGGGAGCTGTGGCTCTCCAGTCGGACCCAACTCTTCATTGTCCAGTGGTCATGGGTCATACCATGGCCACTGGTGTTCTGATCCATCCCAGCTGGGTGTGTGGTCACAGGTGGGCTCCGGCTGTATCCACAAGATTGGCTGTTGTCTGGAAGTGGGGCCATATGCCCCATACTGTGGTGTTGCCACCATATTGGGCAGCAAATGCCTTCCCAGTAGTGGTGGTGGTGGGGGGGCATCCCATAATGTCCTGAGGTGGACTGAGGCATCCAGTGGCTGATGGCCGTGGGTGGCAGACTGAACCCCATGGTTGGTGGAAGTGGTGCTGGTAGAGGTGATGCTGGTGATCACCTGCTTTTCCCCACTCCTGGCTCCTCAAGGAGAAAGTCACTGGGGGGACATCATATGGTTCCTCTTCACTGTCCTCCTGCTGTGCTGCAGGCATGGATGCTGTGTGTGGAAATGACATGGTTGATTAGTAATCTAAGCAATGACAAGATGGATGCCAGACGATGACCTTGACATGTGAATCCTTTACTGGCAGGATGGTATCCAATGCTTTGCTGCTATGCATGGGATACCACCCTGGCAATCAATCACTGATTGATGAGGTTGACAGGATCCTGTACATCAGGCCTGTCCAAGTTCAGTTTTCAGGGCCACTAACAGGCCAGGATTAAAGGATTTCCCCGATTAAGCCCTGGTGAATTGATCAGTAGCTCATTCATTTTGACTGATCCACTTGTGCTTAATCATGGATATCCTTCAATCCTGGCCTGTTGGTGGCCCTGGAGGACTAAACTTAGACAACCCTACTGTACATTTATGTAAGCTACATTCAGTAGTTGATGATTGGTTATCATATGTGTCCTGACGAGAGTAGATGCCCTAAAATCCCTCCTTGCCATTCCCACTCTTCAGGATACATGTGATAACCACAGCTTAACCATTACAGTTCAACTGAGACCAAACAGTTGCATACACAACACACAGGCCTAAGTAGCAACAACACTTTGGCCGCGAACCACACCAATTACCAAGGATACATATGACTCCCAGAATATTGCATCCAGTTAGTTGTCATTGTTTTCAGCTGTACATTGATTTGCTTTGGGGCCTAGTGTTCCAATAAAATGTCACTTTTCTTACTTACATGCTCTGGTTACTTGCCCAATTCTCCATCATCTTTGCTGAACTTGCCCATCTGCTCATGTCCTTGTGTAAAGTCAGCTGGCTGGGACATCAGCCACTAGTCCATATTGTAGTGGAGACCATCAAATGCCAATTTCAAGATGTACGATAGTTAAAACATTCCTGCACCACAGTGGTCAGCTACCTACCCCAGAAGCCCTCTTTATCATGAAAATTACATTTAACCCTTTAAGTGCCAGAGGGGTACACAACATATCACAAATCAGTGCATTGCTTACCCCTCTGGCACTCAGAGGATTAATTTGGGTGATGGAGTTCCCCATCCTGGTTCATACAGTTGACTGCACATCACCATACACACGTGGCTTTTAATCTATGGTGCTGCAGCATTGACAAAACTGCATTTTGTAACAGTAAAGAAGCTTCTGTGGGCTGTAGACCAGCCCCCACCTGATTCTAGGACTGTGTAAGGTCTCGGAAGGCAGCTGGCCAGGATGTATGGCACACATTGAAAATAAAGGACTGTCCCAGAAAATTCAGGATATGTGGTTACCCTAGTCTTGCTCACACTCACACTATCCATAAATGATTAATTACAAATCAATTTTGGGCAGATATGACATTTTCCCTGGGTCCTCTGAATTTCTTTGTGAAATGAATATCTGCAGTTTTGTTCGTCTCTACTAAAAATAAACTGGAACAACATCAACAGCACTGTAGGGGCAAATAATTTTCCTTAAAGGGATAGTTATGTTTTACAATAAAAGCAGCTCCATTTAATCGTCATAGTATTTGGGCCACAGAGACTGTTATGTCAATACTGTCCGATTTCAATCATTCAGGGAACTCCCTTTTTCTTTTTTTCCTTCTATTTTTGCACAGCTGTTTATTTTAAGTTGTGTGCTATAGTTTGAACACTAGATGTCAGAGCTTACTCTAATAAATGTGCTTTGTAGATGCCGATACATTTTAATAGACCAACATTTAAAGAAAAAGTATTACTGAAAATTGTAACATGCTCATATGCATTTTAGGACTGGAATCCATATTTTTAGCTGCCCACTACTGAAATCACATGTTGGCCATGAGTTAGAACTGGACTGGTGAATTGCACATTTTTGTATTCAACATCCCCTTTGTAATCCCTTTATAGCACTGAAAAACACTATCAAACAAACCAAAGTGAAGCTCTAGAGGCCCAAGGGAAGTGGACTGATATTGGACACTTCCTTTGGGTTGGATCAGGCTTGGGAACCATGAGGCCAATAGATCACATAGCCCATCCAGTCCAATGCCTGATCTTCCATGTCTCAAAGTACTCTCACCACATCACTGTCAGTCATGTTTAAAAAGTCCATTGCCAGATCACAGCAATCTTGCTGCCCCAGCAATAGTGGGGTTAACCACCATTTTTTAAATACCACCCCCCCCCCCCACACACACACACACACACTACCCCAAACCAACCCACCCACCCAAACAAATGGATAAATCCTCCATTCCCGCTCACAGCAACAACCTCACTGCTCTGGTGAGATGTTAATTATCTTGTTATTAAAAAAACACCAAAGATTGCTCCCCCCCACCTTCCCATTCAAAAACATGATTAACCCTTGCATCTCAATGGTATCTAGAATTAACCGCACTGTCAATAGATTAATAAGGAGGAGAAACAAAACTAAAAACAGGGGTCAAAAGAACCCTTGTGAAGAAATGGGGGATAACACTACCCCTCCCAATCTCCATTTTGATACATTCAAGAATGAGAGTGTAAAAAATAATATGGGGTCCAGTTACCCCATATTATTTTTATGTGCAAGAATCCCCCATGCAAGAATCCTCCCCCCTTCTCGGTATAGCATGTGTCTGTACGTCATTAAATATAAAGTACATACACACCTGTAAAAGGTCCAGTAGTGCTTGTGAAGTCTTCACTTTCACCACCACTAGAAATAAAGTCAACCCAGAGATACCCCCAATTCTGTTTCACCATTGCCCAGTCCACTAAGGTAAAAAAAAGGGTCTGGCTGATATACAGCTAATCCCTGTTAAAATATTTTTCCTCGCTCCCATTGGCTGGGAGGAGGAGTTATAAAGAGCATTGGATGTGACCTGAAGTAATCACTGATTAGTAGAAGTAGCCATGCACACTTGATACACTGCCTCTTATAATCAGCGACCAGAGGAAAATGTCACATATCACGTATGTGTGACGCACTCTTCTTGTCCAGGAGAGATAAGGTTACTCCAGGACCTCCCTTTTAAACAGGAATTGGCTGAATATAAGCTAATACCTATTTATTTTTATTCACAGTTACCTGGACAACAGCACAGCCTGGACTATGGTAGGGAATTGGACTGATTTTTTTTTTTTTTTTTTTTTTATTTCAAATGGCATCAGGTTTTTAATTCTATTTTTTGTTTTTGTTTTTATGTGTTTAGATATCTAGGGCATACAGGCGAATATGTGTTTTTAATGACACACATACCCTGTACTGGGAACATGCCAGCTGTCCCGGAGACTATTTTTATTTTTTAAATAAGATAATATGGAAGCTTCTGAACCCATAGTAATTTATGGTAACACATGCTCTCCCTTAGGGAGACCCCTAATCCCCTTCACATGGGCTTTCATAGATTAATATGGGGGCTCCATCTTTTAAGACTGATATGGGAGCTTAAGACCCCTTATCAATCTTTTCTTCTTTTACTGTCTTGGACAGTGAATAAATCAATATAGGGCCACCAGACCAATAGTGATTTTTTCTATTGTAGGATTTTGTATTATTATTAATTAATATAGGTTATATATATAGTTGTGGCTACATGTCCGGGTGACTAGGGGTGTGTGAAAAGTGAGAACAATTTCGTGCATGTCTTTTCACGAAAAAAGGACATTTTTTTTCTTTTTTCACAAATGTTTTCTCCTTTTCTCCAATGCATAATTCTCCTCCTTTTTCATCTATTCCAACACATTTTCTCCCATTTAATACATTTTTCTCCTATACCAACACATATGGCACAATACTACTTCTTCTGAGGGCTTCACCCCTGAAGAAGAGGGGTCATCATCATTTATTGCACACACTGCAGCAACAATTGCTGTAGTAAGTTTTTGAACTACCACTTTACTCCCAAGTCCCTGCATGCTCCACCATTCCCCCTCCCCCTGCTCCTTGTGCTTTTGCTGTACATTACTCAACTACTGTGTGTGATTTTACATTCTACAGTACACAACTGATGGAGTGTGATGTTTTGCCTTAGCCTTTAACAAATTTTCAATATCATCTGCTGTTTATCAAGTATGCCTTAGTCACAGAGTTCACATCAGGCTCCCAGTCAGCTGACTATCACCTAATATATTTATTTGTTTAATTATTTATGTATAACTAATAACTAAAATCAATAACTTCTTTCCCCAGGCTTCCTCAGCACAGAAAAAAACAAAAGCAAAATCAGCAAGCAAACTGGACCCCAGCTGCCTGTGTCTTGCCAGTCAGACATACTGAATTTGGGGGTATTTGGGGACAACCTCCTTCCTCTCTTCCCCCAGAGTGCCCCCAGACTCCCCTAATACAGAGAACAAATGTCCAAACTAAAAGACTCCCTAAACTAGGCTTCAATTCCCTTTTATTTGCCTATCATCTCTAGCTCAAAAACATGCTGCTCTCTCTTCTCACAAACACAGAATGGCATGTTGTGAGAGCCTGACTCCCTTTTATGTGGCTAAAGTAGAGAAAACTTTCATGTGGTGGGAAAAAAAATATTTCCCTTTGATTTCAATGCAATGAGCTAAGCGAAAAAAAAGTGTGAAAATGTCACTTTTCACAGGAAACTATTTGCCAAGTAGGAAGTGCAATTTTTCACCAATTTTGGTTTGAGGTGAAAGTTTTCACCCATCCCTCCCTAGAACTACCGGATAGCAGGCAGGTGTCAGCAGCCCAACACCTGACACTTGCCTGGGAGCAGCAAGGAGGCTGTCCCATGATGATTTTGGAGACAACCTGGGCAGGGCTGGTGCAAGGATTTTTGTCTACACAGGCATTTTGATGCCCCCCGCCGCCAATCCCCCCAACCCCCTCTGACCCGGCCACAATCCCCTGCCCCCCCCAACTTTGCCACAATCCCCTGACCCCGACCAGAAAAAAAAATTTGTGGTTTTGTAAAGTGCATTTTATTAAAGGGGATCTATCATCACCCCTTTAAATCGTTTTACTGTATATCTTATATAATACAATGTATACATTTTTTTCCACCTTTAACCAAATAGCTTTTTGAGAGTGAATTGCTGTTGGGGATGTAACTCACATCAATTCCAAACATCCAAAATCTGGTTGGGGATGATGGGAGACATAACCTCCAATAGCAGGAGGCCCAACAATTTGCTATCCCTAATATAGACCATTGGTAACTTACATTATACATTGTTTTGCAGGAAGTACTATATTTCTGCATTCCAACCGGGCACCTTTTAGGAATGATCTAGTGCTGTCATTAGTGGATCTTTGATTCCAGATGCTGCATTTGCACATACTGTATACATCAAAAAAATGGAGATTACGTTAAACATTTGAGTGCTAGAAGAGTAGTTAACGTGCGTTGTATACGTCTCTGTCACTCAAGGAGTTAATATATACTTTTTTGCTTTTTGGCCTCTTTCAGGACCAACAAAAGTGATATGACAAACTCTGGACTTCATTGGCATGTTATTTTCTGAAATTATACTTGTTACCACTGAGAAATAACTGATCTTTTCCTCCAAAGGTGTGGTGTCACTGCTAGAGTACCCACTCACTCACACACACACACACACACACACACACACACACACACACACACACACACACACACACACACAGCCAGGGGAACCTGCTCTTGTCTCACCCACTGTCCTTCTTATACCCTGCCAGAGTACACCTCCTCTCACATTAAGAACACAAGCTGTTCCATTTACTCTTTCTTCCCTCACAGCCCGAAGGACCCCCCTCTTACTCACTAAGGGACTCTGTAGAGCATGTGTTCTTCCCGACTGAATCAGAAGGGATACCCGGCTGCAAACAACAGGGGCGTGGGGTCTCAGGATCTCCCAGTCAGCAGCACTAGTTACTCCAGCCGGCAACCCACGGGCAGAAGGGGCGGGGCCACGAGTTGAACACTGCGTTCCATTGGCTGGCTGTGTGGGTTGAGAGGGCAGACACACAGACACAGCTGTCCTTGCTGCTTCCTGACACTGGTGTCAGTGTAGTGCAGGTCCACGTCTCCTGTTGGACCACACTTACTTATCGTTCATGGCAGATAAAAAATTGCAGCTCCCCCTGTTTTGGCTCCCCTCCTCTGTGACACCCTAAGGTGGCTGCCTAAGCTGCCTTATGCTAGCACCAGCCCTGAACCTGGGAGCAGAAGGGGGTCTGACATCTAGGTATCTGGTATTTTGCTGCTGGGCAACTAGTTGACCCCAGATACATAGAGATACTGGATATGAGTTCTGTGACTGTCTCTGGGGCCCTGGGGAGTTGCCAAGACCACCAGAGCCAGCGGGCTAGCCCATATATGGGCTTTACACATGTGAACATTGTACCCTGCCCTTCCCCATGGTGCATACATTATGTATCCCAGTTCCCAATCAGCACAGCAGGCACTGTTTCCTTTATAGTTTGTTTTACATAGTAACATAGTAACATAGTAGATAAGGCTGAAAAAAGACATGCGTCCATCAAGTCCAGCCCATCCCAATAACACCCCTGTTGATCCAGAGGAAGGCAACAAAAAAGCCCTCTGGAGCAATTTCCAATGTAGGTGTGTGTGTGAGTGTGTCAAATAGTTCCCCGGCTCAATATCCTATTTGCTTTGAAGCCATCTGTCATAACTGTCAATATTGTTCTGTGCTAGATAGGCATCCATTGCTTTTTTGAATGCAGTTACATTATCTGCAAGCACAGCATCCCGAGGCAAAGAATTCCATAGCCTTACCGCCCTTACTGTAAAGAATCCCTGCCTGTGTTTTAGTCGAAAGCGCCTTTCCTCAAGTCTTAATGGATGACCTCTTGTTCTTAGCTCAGCTCTTTGCATAAATAATTCATTGGATAGTTCTTTGTATTGGCCTTGAATGTATTTGTAAATGGTAATCATATCACCCCTTAGACGTCTCTTTTCTAATGTAAACAAACCCAGTTTGGCTAGTCTCTCTTTGTAACTCAGATCCTCCAATCCCTTTATCAGTTTTGTTGCACGTCTCTGCACCTTTTCCAGTTCAGTAATGTCTTTTTTTAGAACAGGCGCCCAAAATTGTACTCCATATTCTAGATGAGGCCTAACCAAGGATTTATACAGAGGTAGGATAATATTAGCATCCCTTGCTTCTACACCTCTTTTTATGCAGGCTAGTACTCTATTTGCTCTTGCAGCAGCTGAGTGACTCTGCACACTGCTGTGAAGTCTATTGTCTATCAGTACACCTAAATCTTTCTCTAATGAGGATTTCCCAAGTTGTTTCCCATTTAGAGTATATGTAGCAAGTTTGTTTCTACAACCCAAATGCATAACCTTACATTTATCTACATTAAATGACATCTGCCACTTTTCTGCCCATTCACTTAGTTTATCTAAATCCTTCTGTAGGGAAAAAACATCAAGCTCTGTATGTATTTCCTTACATAGCTTAGTATCATCAGCAAAGATTGAGATGCTACTTTCAATTCCCACTTCTAGATCATTAATAAACAAATTAAAAAGCATTGGGCCCAGGACTGAACCCTGCGGTACCCCACTTATAACCCTAGACCAATTTGAAAAAGTTCCATTTACAACAACTCTCTGCCATCTATCATTTAACCAGTTCTCAATCCATGTACAGATACCACCACCCAAACCGAAGCCTTTTAATTTATGCAGTAACCTGTTGTGAGGCACTGTGTCAAAGGCTTTTGCAAAATCCAAGTATACTACATCAACAGCAATTCCCCTGTCCAAATTACTACTCACTCTTTCATAAAATGCAAGTAAATTAGTCTGACATGATCTGTTCTTCATGAAACCATTCTGATTCCTACTAATGATATTGTTTGTCTTCACATAGTTCTGAATACTATCAGTTAATAACCCTTCTAGTATCTTACCCACTATGGAAGTCAAGCTCACAGGTCTATAATTTCCTGGTTTGGATCTTGCTCCCTTTTTAAACAATGGAACTACATCAGCTTTCCTCCAATCACAGGGCACTATGCCTGATGAAAGCGAATCAATAAATATTAAGTATAATGGTTTTGCTATTACTGAACTAAGTTCCTTAAGTACCCTTGGGTGTATACCGTCCGGTCCAGGCGCTTTATTCACTATAACCCTTTCCAGTCTCTTTTGGACCTTGTCCTCAGTAAGCCATGTAGATGTTGGAGGAAATTCCATGGTTTTGTCTGTTTGCCCATAGCTTGTCATTTCTGCTTCCTTTGTATATACTGAAGCAAAGAACGTATTTAGGGTCTCAGCCATAGCTTTATCCTCACTAATCAATTCACCTGTTTCAGTCCTAAGAGGACCAATATCAACCTTAACTTTTTTGTTGTTAATATACTTGTAGAATTGTTTAGGGTTTTTCTTGCTCTCGTTTGCAATGTTTCGCTCATTTTCTATTTTAGCTAGCTTAATTGCTTGTTTGCAGATTTTATTACATTCTTTATATTTTTTAAATGATGCATCTGACCCATTTGACTTAAACACCTTAAAAGCCTGCTTTTTATTTCTCATTTCCCTGCTAACCACATTATTAATCCACATTGGTTTTGCTTTACTTCTCTTGTGCTTATTCCCCAATGGTATATATTGACGTGTATATTTGCCCAAGAGCATTTTAAATACATTCCATGACTCTTGTGCATTTTTATCTTTGAAAATTACATCCCACTGGATATCCTTTAAAGCTTCTTTTAACTTTGTAAAATTAGCCTTTTTGAAATTGAATGTTTTGGTTAAACTCTTGCTATTGGGTTTCTCATAACAAACTTCAAAGGATACAATATTATGGTCACTGCTGCCCAAATGTTCCCTTACCTGCACACTGTTTACAATGTCAGAATCGTTTGAGAGCACTAGGTCAAGCAAGGCCTCTTTTCTAGTTGGCTCCTCTACTAGTTGGGACATAAAATTATCATTTATCATACTTAGAAAAATATTTCCCTTTGTTGTGCCTGAAGTCATATTGCTCCAGTCAATTTCAGGGTAGTTGAAATCTCCCATTATAATTACCTTTGCTGACCTAGCAGCCTTTTCCATTTGCAGTAAAAGCTGGGCTTCCTCCAACTCCCCAACATTAGGTGGCTTGTAGCAAACCCCCACCAATATCTTTTTATTATGTGTGCCCCCAGTGTGTATTTCAACCCACAAGGCCTCTACCTTTTCATTGGACCCTTCATTTATATCTTCCATTAAACTAGGTTTTAAGGCCTGCTTTACATATAGGCATACCCCTCCTCCCCTTTTATTAACCCTGTCCCTCCTAAAAAGTGAATAACCCTCTAGATTGACTGCCAAGTCATACGTATCATCTAACCAGGTTTCAGACACTCCAATCAGATCATACTGCTCATGTACTGCAATCATTTCTAGTTCCCCCATCTTACCAGCCAGACTGCGAGCATTTGCATGCATACATTTTATCTTTTTGCCATTCTTAAAGATTTCATTCTTTTTCAGATGTATTTGTCTTTTATCAGGCTGTAACAATGGCAACTCCCTATTAGCTGAACTAGCCCATTCCCCCTCTCCACCCCCATGACCCTTCTCTAATCCCATTCCCTCAATTATACTATCTTCCCCAGCCTGTGTTGCAGCTCCCTCCCCCCCCCTTTCTAGTTTAAAGTCTCCTCCAGCCTTCTAACCATCCTATCACCCAGCACCGTGGCCCCCCTTCCACTAAGGTGCAATCCATCACTACTATAAAGATTGCTCCCAAGGGAAAAGACTGACCAGTGCTCTAGGAACCCAAACCCCTCCTGCTTACACCAAGTCTTTATTCACGCATTTAACTCCCTAATCTCCCGTTGCCTTTCTAATGTAGCGCGTGACACAGGTAGAATTTCAGAAAATACTACCTTAGAGGTCCTCTGCTTAAGCTTATATCCTAGGTCCCTGAAATCATTCTTAACGGACCTCCATTTTCCACTGACTTTGTCATTAGTACCAACATGTACCATGACAGCCGGGTCATGCCCAGCCCCTCCCAACAATCTATCAACCCGATCAGCCACATGTCGAACCCGAGCTCCCGGGAGACAACAAACTGTACGATTGTGGCGATCTTGGTGACAGATTACCCTGTCTGTCTTCCTAATAATAGAATTAGAATGTTTTGTTTCATATAACAAAATATTGTGGTGTTGTTTTCATGTATATGGTGTTTTAGTGTATTTTAATATTTTATTGTAATTAATTAAATATTGTGGGGTTATGCATGTGAATTCTGTGGCTATTATACTTAATACTGATAAACATACCTGGGAACTTTTTAAACAGGGCTACCCGGAGGGTAACCCTGTCAGTGCCCAGGGGGAGGAAAATGACGCGATTCGCGTCATAAAAGGGGCGGGTCTTAGTAGCGTGGGAGAGGGGGCGAGACAAAAAACCCTACAAAATGTATCCAAGAGGGCGGGAAGTGGGAGAAACCAGGCGGGACGGAGCGCAAGTGGGCAGAGTTTCTATTTAAACTCTGCCCACCCGGTGATCCAAACATTGCCCCGGAGACCCGGTAATTCAGTCTGAAATCCGGAGTCTCCGGGGCAGAACCGGAGAGTTCCCAGGTATGCTGATAAATGTATGTTACTAGTTATGTATTCAGTATCGTGGCTTGATCAGTAACATGAGCCAGGGTGTCTGCAGTATTCAGGCTAAATAATGTCCTCAGTACATGTCCATTGTTTCATTGAACAATGAAGGACACTACAGGAAGTATTCCAATGTGAAGGGCTTTCCTGGGGAAAATGTAATCAGCTCATTGTTTACTTTGGAGGTTGTCAGCAGATTCCTTGTTGGTAGAATCCAAGCCTGGACCCATTGGCAGTCTTCTGAGTGGCTAATTCAATTCTTACAGGAAAAGGGGGCATCAGGCAGGTGGGAATGAATTCAGTGGCTTGTGTTGTGTTGGAAGGGAGTCTTTTCAGGTTTTTCCTGTGGGGTGAGTGACCCCCTTTTTATTATATCTCCCCAGATCCCTAGGGAAGATGCTGGGGCACTGGGGATCACTTGGGCAGTGGTAAATGGGCTCTGGATTCATACAACTCTGAATCAACAGCAGCCCTCCAACTTTTCCTACTGCTTATTTTGTGCTAGCCAGCACCCCAACAAATTATTGAGTTTTCTCTATTTCTCATTCTGTCTCTGCAGCTTCTCTTCTTCTATCCTATTCTATAACATACTGCATGATAGGTCCATTTTATTTTGGTATAGAGGCAGGAACTTTCACCACCACTAACAATATAGACGGAATATTGAACCACTCTTGCAGAAAAATCTGTGGTGTTAGTGAAACAGTGGAAAATCTATGAGTTTCTCTATGGAGGCCATCTGGAATCAGCAGCTAACTGGTAAATTTACAAGGGATGTAACACAGCTTTTTCAGCTGTGTACACATCCAAAGAGGAAGTTCCATTTACACAAGGTGATTCATGGGAGGAAAATAAATCTGACCAGGTAGGACTTCACCACACAAAAATCAGGCCAGTGTGGAGAGTAAGGAAGTAATATAACAGAAAATCATAGGTTTGGACTGGTCCACCTGGACTACCATTTGGGCTACACAATCATGCTGTGAGTTGAATTGTGCTATTCCTTTAACACTTTGAGTGCCATCTTAACATGTAATGTTGTGGGGCAGTGCAGGCTTGGAGCTCCTCAGTCATACTGCAACATAATTTCTCTGTGCTTTCATCTTACAGCTCTACATTTCAAAGAGCATGTGTCTCAGTGCTAAAATGCATTCTGTATCTTTAAATCCTGTCATTGCCGACACAAGTGATTTCAGTCTTCTCCATGACAGAGAAAGCCACAGAGCAGATTTAAATCACTTGAGCTGACACAAAGCAGAATTTAAAGATACAGAATGAATTATTGTACAGGGGAGACACATGGGTGGAGATGCACTAAGTTGTAATAAAGAAGTGATAAAGAGGAGATGATATCACTTCTCCAATTCCTATGGAATTGTATGGCACCAATGCACTAATATTTCTCACGCAGGAGAGATCTTAGTGCATAGGATCCATAGATTAACACAGGAATTGGAGAGGTGATATCACTGGAGATGTCATCTCCACTTAATCACCTATTTATCACACCTTAGTGCATCTGCTCCATGCTCCCTGTAATGCAGTTCTGTCAGATGGGAGCACAGAGATTTGATCTTGCACTAGTACTGGGTAGATGTCGGACTAGCAGGTTGTGTGCCTGTTGCATGATTTGTGCAATTCAGGGAAGGACAACGTGTAGCTCTTCTTCTCAGCAGTATGAATGGTATTGCATTTCAACTACAGCTGGATAGTCATAAGACACTGGATTTAGTTTGATGAATAAGATTTTAAGCAAAATGTCTGCTGTAACCCCATATACATTCACATATACACACACGCACATCCCTATTGCATACATTTGTCCATTCATATAGTTTATAACATACACTCTCTAAAGTGAGACTCCAGTACTAGGTGAGCAGTTCTGGAGCACACCAACAGCACCATAAGTAACAAATAAAAATTACCCACAAAGCCTATATGTTTAAATGGGGGCTCTTAACCTCTTAACCCATTGAGTGCAACGGGGTATGCAATGCATTGCAAAGAAGGTTAAAATTGTAAAGAGTGTTAAATAGAGAGAGGTCTCCAGCACATTGTGGAAGCCACTTGCATTCAAAGGGTTAAAGACCCTTTCTAAATCAATGGGCATTTCTATTTGTTCCTAATGGCGCAGTTGGTTTGCCTCAGACTTGCTCTGTTTCTTAGTACATCAGCCTCATTGTGTGTGTATTTGTAAGAGACTATGGGTCATATGCACAAAGCAACTGGGACAAACCAATGGCGCAACAGAAATCATCAAATAATTCCTCCAATTTCCTTTGGTTTAACTGGGGTTTAACCCCTTGAATGATGCAATGCATTGCAGAACATTCTGGTATTCCACAATTTAAATCAATGGAAATTTGTATTTGTCCCCTATGGTGGAGTACGGTGGTACATGAGGCATATATATGTTATAAGTAGTTATATTGAACAGAATAATAATGTTTAACAGCAGTATATGAATATTAAGCATGTATATTCCTGTTTAATGACTCTAAGGGAAAAGTGGTGAGTAGGCTCAAATAGTGGGGTGGGATGTTAAAAAGATAGACTGGGGGCCCTTCAGATATTCTTGTCCCAGGCCCCATAATTTTTTATAGCGGCCCTTCACACATATTGAGCAGACACTATTGTGTGCCCCAGATCATCAGGGAGATGGAGAGACAAATGGTTGTAATCTGTATTGTATGACAATCAGAGTTTCTCATTGACTGTGAAGAGGTAGAGTTATCCACCAGAGGGCTCTGGTCATCTGCTTTCTTAGCTTTATTGTTAATATAGCCCCAGGCTCAGCTAAACAGAGAGATGATGAGTGAGGGAATGTGTGTTGGACAGGAATAGTAACTTTCCATATGACTGGCTGGCATCTTCTTCCAGTTCAATGATACAAAAAGCAAAAAAATGCAGTGGCTTGTGCTTAATAACTCAAATTGCTTTGTGTTGACGCAACACACATACACTGATCACTGAACAGACCATAGCCCTCCAGGCTGCATATAATGTAAAATAAATAAAGAACTTACACATGGAATCTTCTAATGTCATTCTATGAGACTGGGTTATCAAAGGGCCTCATTTATTGCATGCTAAATCCCCATCACCATTCACCACCACCTTTCCCTCTCTTTCCTTTGCTATTTAAAGCAGGATTTCATGCATACTAATGTGCCCCCCAAATCATTTTTAACATAGCGTTAAGCATATCCTTACTTTTCCTTACTTTTATTATCCTTACTAAGTCCTGCATTATTTAGAATTTTAACTTCTTTGGAGACTCACCAGCAGGAATCTCCACATAGAGGAATCTGTGTGCCTGCGGTGTCCATATCTGTCTGTACCTTAAGGTACGATGCATCTCGTCCTTGACAATCATAGAGGAGACAGGGGCAGGCAGTGCAGGTGCACAGATACCTCTGTGGCTCATTAATATGCATGAAAGTTCTGCTTTAAAGGGATAATAATATGTGTAAAAAAAAAAAAAAATAAATAAAATATATATATATATATATATATATATATATATATATATATAGTAGGGTTTATCCTCCTGAGTAAGTCAAGGGTACTTCCACTGCTGAGAGATGTTTTATTCAAAAGTTATTGCAGGTCAGAAGAGCATTTTTTAGGTGCAGTATTTCAGTGGTCTGAATGTTACAGTGGCACTGTTGCTACAACATCTTATAGAGGTGTATTGTCAAAGGACCAGAGCTGTCCATAGGATGGTGTATGAACAGCATCACAGTGAAATTTCAGGCAATTGAGATACTGCACCTATAAAGTCATGTTTCAGCAGCAATATCTTTTGAACAAAACCCAGCTCCCTTCCCAGGCATCCCATCCTTATGGGTCCCAGATCTATCCCATGCGGTATCCTTTTAAAAGGTTGCACACAGAAGAGCGTGCAACCAAATAACAATGCAGCAGTGCAGCCATAATAAAAATGTCAACATGAGAATCTCGCACTGCATGAGAGCATGAGATTCTCATGTCAAGTACTGAAAAGTTGCATGCTGCCCCGGCTGTATCTGGCTGTATCCTGTAACCATTTTTTTCTACCTTTCATGCCATTTCACAGAACACTTAGCATAGAATCCTCATCCATAATTTTTCCTGTCCTCCTTTAATTGAATCTGTTTACTATAACATTTAACCCTTTTAGTTCCAGCGAGGTAGCCAGCGCAATGCATTGGATACCTCTGTGGTACTCAAGGGTTAAATTAAATATAATCATCCGTTTTGGCTGACATTTCTGTATTGCTTAGAAGACAATACCGAATATGTCTAACAAAAATCACAAATGGGAGCATAAAACAGAATAGCAATAATATTATAGCCTTACATTTTTTTATAACCTGTTGGTTTTACATACTTAAGGGGATAGTAATACTTCCAAATTACTAATCCCCATATTGTAGCTATGCTAAAAAGAAATTTATTGCCCCAGTGTCATCTCTCCAATCCTTATGGTTTGAGAGATAATAGCGCACAAAGCTCCCCCCTCCCTCCCTTTTCCCTGAAGTCAGCGTTCTAGACATCTGGTCTTGTGCATTAGACGGCTCTGCAGCAGAGCTGAGATTGCGTTTATAAAAAATAATTCTTTCACTGAAACGGTCTTCTACGTGTGCTTGCGATCTCGGCTCTGCTGCACAGGCGCCTGATGCACATAAGACTGTCGTACAACAGCTTCCCCTGCAGTCAGCTAGAACTCTGACTTCAGGAAAAGGTGAGGGAGGGGGAACTTTGTGCGCTATTATCTCTCAAACCATAAGGGTTTGAGAGATGACACTGGGGGCAATAAATTTCTTTTTAGCATAGCTACAATATGGGGATTAGTAATTTGGAAAGATTACTATCCCTTTAAGTAAAACTATATGCTACTATGTCATTGTTAGCAAACTGGCACATTTGTTATACGCATCTTGTTTGCTAGGACCTGGAATATGTTGTGAATGTTCACTTCTGTTACTGCGTCCTTTGGTTTTTTTTTGTTTTTTTTTTTAGTTTAACATTTGCCTTTGGTATATGTTTCTAATTTCTCTGCCTTTGTGTGTAAAGCTATGGCTTTTTTTTCATGCTATGCATATTTGCGAAAACTACCCTCTGAAGTTTCATTAAATTCACATAATGCTGCAGAGCCTTACCTAGCCCTTCGGCTGTTCACTCTCCTTTTGTAACTAAACATCCGGGGTAGCATGATGGGAGCTGCAGTCCAACAACTAGGTGAGGCTCTGCTGCATTATGTGAATTTAATTACACTTATTGCTTTATTAAATGAAGCAAGAAAGCATGAGTGTGAACCAGAGACGGGGCGCAAGAAAATTAAAAAATGGTTACAGGATACAAATGGATGCAGCCAGGGCAGCATGCAACCTTTCAGTACTCAAAAAAAGAATCTCGTGGTGTCATGCAGTGCGAGAGTCTCATGCCGACATTTTTACTATGGCGACATGGTAACTCTGTTATTTGGTTGCACGCTCTTTTGCGTGTGACCTTTTAAAAGTAAACCATCCCATGCTACCCTGCACTTCCCAACAGCACTTGCAGTTACCTCACAGACACAGGGAATTCAAGCCTCATTACATGCACAGCCGTTGCCTAGTCAAGAGACTGCTCACTTTGTGCATCTATACATTGCAAATAGCACCACTGGAGGTGCAATTTATACTCAAATGCTTACCCTTCTTTTGTCTTGCCTCTTGCAGAGGTCAATAATTTGAGACCGGAAGAAGGAAGCACAGAACATCCCAGTGGAGAAGTTGCCAGGTAGCCAAGTCACCAGCAAGCAGAGGTGGAGGGGTTCCAAAGTCAACAGGATCAATCTTCAGTGGGAGAGTCCTCTGATTCTGATGATCATTCTGATGAATCTACCTCTGATTCTGAAAATGGTAGAATGTTTAAGCAAGTTATGAAGTATTTTAAGGGTGAAGCTAAAGGAAGGAAATTGGGGAAAGGGACGGGACAACCTAATGATTTGTAACCAGTAGTTAGCCCTGTAGGGGGGGAATGTGTCTTTAATGTCATCCAACCCCCGGTGACAAGTGGTGCACAGACAGATGGCCTGAGTAATGGAAGATAGTGGTACTGACACATAACCTCACTTTTTTTCGAACTCTTTCTGATCGTAGTGGCCCTATAACGGTGGCATGATGATTTGAAAATCAAGCAGTTGTGTTTTGGAATGATAATATGGCAGTAGTTTTTGCTATCAATAACCTCACATTACCAGCACCACCTGGAGTTGCTGTGATGTCTAGTATTGTTTTGCTTGCACTTTAACATACAGTTTAAGTCCAGACATGTCCCTGAGGTTGACAATGGGGTGGCAGATGCTTTGCCTAGAGGAAAATGTCCTGAGGTTTTTAAGCTAGTCCGAGATGTACATTCTGATAGTAATATTTGTCCATCTAAACTCTGGCAGTTGAGGACCCTGAGCTAGATAGTCTAATACAGAAATCCCTGGGTCCAGAAACATCAGCAGTGTTCATTTGTGTCTGGAAGAAACTGGGAGATTTTTTTTTTGCAGGAGCCAGGAATTAGTCAACTTTTCCCAAAGGGTCAGATGTTGTATTTTGTTATCTGTTATGCTCATTGGGCTTGGCTAGGACATCTGTTGTGGCAAAGCTGGATGAGTTATAATTCTTCTTCAGAATTAAGGAAGTTCAGGATTTGACAGCTTGATTTGCAATAAGGCATATCTTGAAAGGCTGAATGAGACAGGAGACACAGTGCAAAGATAAGCATATGCTTGAATTTTCACACAGGTGGGACTGACCGTAAGTCCATGAAATCCATTAAATTGATACTGGAAATTGAGGTCTCATGCAAGCAAATTCTATTCCTATCACCTCAGGTGAAAACATGATCCCGAGGAGGGTGTGGTGGGGCGCAGTGTCCACCCAGCAGTTGTGAAATCCCTGTGAAAGGTTAACAGGGCCATGAGGATGTTTTTGCACTCCAATGGGTGGTATACCATTGAACGTAACGAGCTGGGCCAAAGATGCCAGCCTTTAGAGGGTGGATGGTGTACACCTATCTCAAAAGGGGCTGGATAGGTGTAATTTGCCAATTTCACTAGCTTTAGTTCTGATTCTGTGACTAGTGTATCATGAGGGGTAAAAGATTTTTCCAGATCACCGCACCAAGATTACAAAGTAGTGAGCCACCGCTGACAGAGAGGGGTTGTACTAAGAACACCTAGTAAAAGGCCTTCTCACCTAGATTGTTGTCCTTGCTATGGTTTTGTCGATAGTGTTGTTACCATGCCAGGACACCATGGTTCAGGAGCGCCACATTATGTGGGAGGGTTCCAGGGGTATCAATAGCTATATAGGACTTAATAAAATGTGACCTCTGTTTTCCCACTAAATACCTGTGTTGTGACTTTATTGTGTTCAAGTTAAAAGTTTTTCCTGCTAGGTAGGGTTTGTGTCATATATGCATTTCACTTGTTTTATCAGGGTGATCAGAAGAAAGGGAACATTGGACATGTGTATCTTAAAGGGACAGTAATATAAAATAAAATTTATATTGTGAGTTTTAGCCTCCTGAGTACAAAAAGGAAACTCACACTGTTGAGAGGGGTTTTATTTAAAAGCTATAGCAGTTCAAACTTGAATTTTTAGGTTCAATATCTTAATGGCCTGAAATGTTCCAGTGATGCTGTTGCTACATCATCCTATGGACAGCTTCAGTCAATTGACCATAAACTTGCATAGGATGGTATAGCACCAGCCCCACTGTAACATTTCGGGCCATTGAGATATTGCAACTAATAAATACAAGTTTGAGCTGCTATAACTTTTGAATAAAACACCTTTCAGCAGAATTAATATCCTTGTTTTACTCTGGAAGATAAACCTTACAATATAAATTTTACTTTATATTATGTGTTACTATCCCATACCTCCCAACATTTCAAATGGCCAAGGAGGGACACTTTTGTTTTAGGTGGTGTTTCTGGGGGTGTGACTGGTGGGCGGGGGTATTACCAAGAATTTATAGGTTACTTCATGACCTACTGACACCTTTTTGTGTAACTTAATAAATGATCTAGAGCAACACCAACATATGTTATTTACATAGACTAATGTATAAACACTAGTGTTGAGCAAGCACCCCGATGCTCGGGGGTTCGGGTGCTCTGACCGAGCACCCCCGGAGGCTCGAGTGCTCGGCCGAGCACCTGAGCCCCATTGAATTCAATGGGAGGACTCGAGCATTACACCAGGCACCCCCTGCTCTGATGAGGGGAGGGTGCCTGGTCAATGCCCCCCTTCATCTCCACAATGCCCCTCTTCCACAATGTCCCCCTTCCACAATGTCCCCTTTCATCTCCGCAATGCCCCCTTCATCTCCGCAATGCCCCCTTCATCTCCGCAATGCCCCCCTTCCACAATGTCCCCCTTCATCTCCGCAATGCCCCCTTCATCTCCGCAATGCCCCCCTTCCACAATGTCCCCCTTCCACAATGTCCCCCTTCATCTCCGCAATGCCCCCTTCATCTCCGCAATGCCCCCCTTCTTCTCAACAATTCCCCTCTTCCACAATGTCCCCCTTCCACAATGTCCCCCTTCATCTCCACAATGTCCCCCTTCATCTCCACAATGCCCCCTTCCATCTCCACATGTACCCTACCTCCAGTCCCTGGTGGTCCAGCGGAGCGTCTGTAAGATCTGTGCCTCCTTCGGCACAGATCCCTGCCACCCGAACATGGCGGGCGAGCACATGGCGGTACTCGTACGAGTACCGCCATGTGCCGAGCAGAGCGATGCTCGAGCCGATCCGAACATCGGCCGAGCATGCTCGCTCAACACTAATAAACACATATAATGACATTTAAATAAACATTAATGTGAGTTTTATGGCTGTGGAGCTGTGTGATACACTTATATACAAACCACACAGTCTGATCTCTTACAAAGGATTTGGATCTCAAAGAGGGACTGTCCCTCCTAAAGAGGGAGACTTGGGAGGTATGCTATCCCTTTAATACTACACTGAAGCATTTCTCTCCATAGCTGCTGCCATCATGCATGTGTCTCACTGATAACTAAGTTATTTCCGTTAAAGAAATTGGAAGCAACTCAGCAATGACAAACCTATGCAAGAGACTCTCTGGCTGGTGCATAGAAAGAAGCACATGAGGGTGTTCTACATTAACCATGTACATTACAGATACATCTCTAAGCTGTTGCTCTACAAAGCCTTGCAGATTACTCTGGCACCAAGGAGTTTAGCTGAAAGCATTTGAATGGGCATAAATAATTTGTAATAACACTGGCCTTGAGTCATGACCCAGCCGAAAATAACTATGGGTTGAAAATGTTGTATTAATCTTGCTAAAGTAGAATGAGTCTTAATCATACTATTCAAATAGGAAGTTACCTCCTTGTGTAACACATCCAGATGAAACTTTCCTGCATTCAGTGCATGAAACCATAGTGCAAATCTTTCACATGGAAAATACTGGTGGTTTGATTATGACTGCAACTTTCAATCAACAGCTGACCCAAGTAAGCATCAACCACTCATATTTTGCTGACCCCTCCCAATGATTGTATCATCCCCAGAGCAATGAGGAGTAGTCAAGCAGAGTGGGCAAATGGGAAGTTGCTGTATTCCAGTCATCCATATAAATATATCCTAAATCTATTTTGTGATATAATTCCTTGCAAAGTGTCAAAAAATTGGATGGTATTTTCCATAGGGTATTTTTTTTTCAAAGATTTGAGTCTTATTATTTGTAAAGGGATAGTAATACTTCGTTTAATCTTTATTTTATTTTGTAGGCATTAAAAAAAAACATGAAGAGCGATATAAGTCTTATCTCTCAAACCTTTATGGTTTGAAAGATATTCACAAGCAAAGTTTCCCCCTCCCGCCCCTTTTACCTAGTGTAAGCAATCTCTTCTCAGATGTGGAATCTAGTCCATAGACCAGATACATAACAGCAAGGGACAATATTTTTCCTATCAGAACAGTGAAAACCCTGCCCCCCTTGACAAGCTTTTCAGCTTTTTCCCTTATCTTAATTGAAGATTGTCCCTCTCTGCAGTCTACCTGGGCACCTCCCTTCTGCTCAGGCTGAGTAGTGTTACATCAGTAAAAGGGGTGGTAGGCACTTTGTCATTGAATTACTCTGGAACTACAACTCTGACAGTATTGAAATAACACTCTCCAAAGTCCAAATACTATGATGATTAATTAGAGCTGCTTTTATTATGAAACATTACTATCCCTTTAAAGAAGATAACACAAGGTTTTTGAAGGGATAATAAAGAGTTTCAACCTTGTGATTATCCCTTTATCCTTCTGGGTAAAGATGTCTGGGTAAAGATGCCTTGAAAACATTGCAAATCACAGTTACCTCTTCTCAAAATAAAATTCAGTACTTCAACTACAATCTCACTAGTTATCATTCTCTTTGAAGTTCTATTTGCCATGATGATTGCTATCAGTGGAACTAATAGAATGCAATGGTAAGCAATTACATTGTTTCACAACTCCCTCTTCAACGGCTCTTTCACATGAGAGATAGAACTGTATCTGCCCCTAAAGGGTCAAAATGCATAGGGACCATTCGGATCTTCTGAACATAGTGAGGTAAGTAGAGGGTTTTTCTTAGGTGGTGTTAGCTTCCTTCAAAAAGAGGGGGGCAACATGTGACTCTCTAGCATTTAATGGCTGGCTGAGAATAATGGAAGCTATAGACCATCAACAGCTGGAGAACTGAGTACTAGGATGAGTGAGGATTTTCCGAACGTGCTTCCTGACTCATTTGGGAATGTAAAATAAAGACTCTTTGCACGTGCCTAACACCTTTCAATGGCATGTAGGGACACAAATTAGTATTGTATGTGACAACAGGGCTGTGTTAGTCATTAAATTAAGTAGGCTTTCTATTCACATAAACAACAGCTTAATTATCATCCACACTAGTCACCTCAGGGGATATGTCATCAAACAGGAATGAGGTTTGCCCAGCATTTGAAGGTATACACAGAGGTGTTATTTAAAAACCAGAAATTAGTAGAATATCCTAATAAGATTAGAATATTTCCACTCACTGTAAAGTAGGTTCATTTATATAAAATACTACCATGTTTTGTAATTAATCTGGGGCAAATGGATAACCTCTTCTGTAAGTGCCAGAGATGTACACAAAGCATTGCTTTGCAATGTGTTGTGCATCCCTCTGGTTCACAAGGGGTTAAAAGGAAATAACATAAAAAATGTAAATGTATGCACTTTTAACTTGATTAAAAAAATTGTCCATTCTTATTGATGTCTGAAATATGCAGCCTCCAATGAATGACCAATCCTGGGCTTCAGCCAATAATATTCACCTGTCACCATTCCTCCCCTCTCAGTGGGATTGGCAGGAGAATGCAGGAGAAAGGTAAGTACAGAACATGGGCAATATAAGTGTAGTAGGGGGTTGCTATGGTTCTTTCTCCCATGTGAAAGCACCATTGGACAGGGAGCTGGGAAGGAAATCAATTACTTATTTCTAACAACTGTTTTAAATTAAAAAATGAATAACATAAATATAGGTGCTTTTGAATGCCATTTTCTAAATCCCTTATTTGGTTCAAAGTGTTAATTCTGCTTAATGAAATATATTTATGAAAACTTAATTCTGCAGGGCAGCAAGATTTAGTACAGCCCTGTATTTTATGTTTCTCATAAGCATTCTGCATTAAAAGCAGTGGTCTGATCACAATAGTCATGCTAATTCACAAATGTAACAGAATGCAAATGAATTATAGCAGCAGCCTACAGGAATGGGCACTGCCTAGCTATCTGTGAAAAACTTCTGTCACCCAACTGCAATTCTTTGCAGAAAGCAAGCAGGGAAAATTAATAAATGTAACATCTTGTAAGACCACACTCAATGTCTTCAAAGTGATGAGAATTACGAGTTAACATATGAGAAGCAAGAAGAAGCCCTCAGCTGAAGAGGATTCCTCCATGCTTTTTTTTTTACATTGTGGCCTTCTAACATATCTCTTTAGACACAGAAATGCCACCACAGAGTGAACATCAACTGAACAGCTCCTGATAATCATTGTAGATACACAAGGAGATTATCCCTTCCTCTCTAGTAACTCCATTCTCATACCATTCCTGGATCATAGCACCCACAACCGTTACCATGGATGAACCTTCCCTTGCATTCATCCTATGGGCCCATCTTTTGAGAGCACTTTCCTCCCCATTATTCACACCCCTACCCCTTTTCTCAATTGATCCCAGATATATAACATACACAGACAATATATTTTCTCCTTTAAACACTATATTTTCACTGAGCACCCTGAATTACATCCCACAATAATTTCATATGTTTAACTGCTTTTCCGCAATGATGACTACCTTTTCCCCGTCCCCCCAAAGTCTACTACTGCTTTTGTACCCTCACCAGCTACACCCTTCAGCTAGGTAGGATTTACCCCCATCCATTTTATGACTGACTCTCATCCTTATACTCCCTCCAATCAAGACAAACTGGACACCCATACATAACAGAAGTTCTGTCCCAATAGGTTCATGATATATCCTTCCACAAGGGAACATCTCCTTTAACAACCCAATCTATACTGATATGACTCATCCACATAAGCTTTCTGGCACTTTTTGTACTCCTAACTTTTCTGTTGCATAGTATGATACACTCATCAATCGGATTCCCTATGCTGCTAAACATACATCCAGCACACTTAGTCTCCTCACTTCATCCCCTCTTCCTTGCTCCCTCTATGATAGCAGAGTACCTTCTCCTGACTCTCCCTATATGATTCTGTCATGTCATCCATCAAAGTAATTACACTCAATGACAAAGGTCTCAATTCCACGGAAAAAGGTTCAATAGTCTTAGATATTTTGACGGACTAGCTGCTGATATAATCCTGGTCCAAGAGACGCACTTTTATGCTGAAGCAACCTCTACATTGTCTAACAGCAAATACCCTCATAGTTACTTCTCTTCAGCTCCTGAAAAAAAATAGAGGAGTTGCAATTCTTCTAAAAGCTAATCTCCCGTGGATGCTCATTGAACAGAGAAGTGATAATGAAGGCAGCTTTCTTCTTCTGAAAGGTATACTACACAATAAACCCTTCATCATTATGAATATTCATGGCCCTAACTCTAAGCAAATAGCCTACATGCATAAACTCCTATCACTTTAACCCTGAAGAAATGGATGGGAGAATGATCCTAGGTGGTGATTTTAATATTGCATTAAAACCATCACTGGACTCCTCATCTGGCAGATCCCCTTTCAAATACTCAGCTATGCTCCATTGGTAAATGCCTCCACCTAGCAGATGTGTGGCGAACCATGCACCCCTTGGACCATGGCTATACCTTCTTCTCTCCTTCCCATTCATCCTATAGCAAAATCGAGTACCTATTTATTTCTCAATATTTCCTTCCTTCCCTAATGCGCACCTCCAACAATCCTTCCTCTGGTCTGACCACTCTTTAGACTCTCTCTCCATAGCCACAGATACCCATTGTCCCCAGATCTGGAGACAAAATTAACCTCTCCTCCAAGAAGAACCTATGCCGACTTCAATTCAGGCCAATATACAGGAATACTTCTATATCAGTGACACCCCTGATCTACACATCTCTCTGATATGCAAGGCCCACAAATGCGTCCTTCATGCCCATCTCATTAAAAGAGGTTCACAAAAATGTAAAGACAAATGGAATCACATATGTGAACTGCTCCACACCATCTGATCCCCTGACTCTCTCCACAAAAAAATTCCTTGTATCACCACTATCTTTCTAACAATAAGTGTGATAAATCTCTTGCCCGCTTGATAAAAACCCACATGTTACAAGGTATATTAAGTTTAGACTCACGTCCATCAGCGCCTGTGCTTGTCATTGATGTTCTAATGGAACCTTTTGATATAACAAATGGCACATGACAGGGATGTCCACTTTCCTCCCTAATCTTCTCCTAGCTCTAGAACCCCTCCTTAGCACTGTGCGAAATTAACCTTCTTTTACTGACCTTAAATCCAGCAATAATAATTTTTAAAACTGCCGCATTTTTGGATGATTTTATCCTTTTCCTTTCCTTTGACAAATCGGAAATCTTAAAGCGGAACTTTCACATATTAATAAGTTGCTCTTTAGTCATTAAATATATGGCGACTAACTTGATAATACGTGTATTATATAGCAAAAGTGTCAGATTGTAAAGAAATCTTTAAATCTTCGGAGACTGACGGCCAGGTTAGTACAGTCTGCACGCCTGTGCCATCAGTCCCTTCCAGTTACCTTGTGGCACACTGCAATGTTTCTTACAGAGATTGGGATTGACAGTGCAGGTGCACAGACAAGATGTCTGGGCTGATGCCTGGCTTCCGGTCTCTGAAGATTAAAGATTAATTTAGAATCTGCCACTTTTGATAGGTAATACACATATTATCAAGCTAGTCATCATATGTTTAATGATCGAAGGGCAACTTATTAATATGTGAAAGTTCTGCTTTAAACATTAACTTATCACAAGAAACTACCACCAAGCTTAGAACATTTCGGAAATTTTGATGGTCAAACCAATCTTTTGAATATCTTGGAATCAACCTCTGACCCAGCTTACAGTTCCTTCCCAATATCATCTTTGGACCTTTTATTAAATCTGTCCAACAAGATCTACAAAAATGGAACTTTCCTTTGTCTCTTGGCTTGGAAGAATTAACATTGTTAAAATGCTAATACTACCTAGAGTCTTATTGCAACTGAATGCCTTACCAATACAAATATCCCAACACTATTTGAACTCCCTCATTTTTCTTATGAACTCTTTCATTTGGTCTCATAAGAGCCAAAGGCACGAATCTCGATTCTCACAGACCAATTGAACTAGGTGGACTAGCAATTCCTGATCTAACCCACTACTATCATGCAGCAGCATTAGCTAAGACCATTGATTTCGATCCCTCATCACCTTTTCTATGGACTAACATAGTGTGTTGGGTTCTTTTGAGCTCGCCCAATTGCTTTGGTCCTCCAACCAGAAGTTGATACCACACTGTCTCAGACACCCTATTCTTGGTCACATCCTACAGATATGGACGAAAATAACCAAACCTTCCATTTGGACCTTTACCCATCGCCACTTAAATCCCTATGTGGCAATCCAGATTTTCACCTAGGAATTTCCAATCCCTTGATTAGATCATTGAAGCTCTGTAACATGGACATTATTTACTCTTTATCATTATCCAATCAAGATCTGGACAAATTAGATCTTCTTCCCATCATTGAAAACCAAAATTCAAGCTCTGATGGCTCAAGCCTCCTCCACCCTCTCTCCTTTTGTCACAAGTCTATCCATGATGCTCCCACACCCAAGAAACCTTTTTTCGTCTCTAATTGGGAAAGAAAACTCTCCATCTCTTTAGATGCACATCAATGGTCAAGCATCTTCTGACTGAATTTCAAAATGGCTAGAGATACATGAACCAGGGAACTAAATTACAAAATCTTGGCTGGTTGGTACATGACCCCTTCTTGAATATCCCACTTCATAGCTTCATCCTTCCCCTTGTGTTGGAGATGCCTATCACACAGAGGTTCCGATTCACGCATTTGGTGTGAATCCCGAAGCCCATGTCCTTTTCCTCTTCACTTCATACCATCATGTCCCCTCCAGTATTCCATACTACTTGTGTGTCATGACCACGCTAAGCTGTGTTTTCATTAATCATACAAATGCACCTGTGTGTGTTATGTGATGTAATTTGTAGAGTGGGGACTTGAGCAACAGCCATCCTCCTGTATAGGTCCCATTCTCAAAGTCCCTGTGGATGGAGGGGTGCCTGAGGATGTAGGAGTCATGACAACAGCCCGGATAGGAAGCACAGACGTGGGTGATCCTCATGTTGTCATTACACACAATCTGGGCGTTGATGGAGTGGAAATGCTTTTGATTGATTTAGAGATGTCCGTCATGTGTAGGAGCTCTTATGCACACATGCGTACAGTCCAATACCCCATGACTCTGGGTATGCCTCCCCTTGCCTAGAAATCCTGCTTGATACATGCCCACTCCATGTGGGTGGTGGGGAAGTGAATGTACCTCCTGGCCTTCCTCTTCAGGGCTGCCAACACCTGAGCCAAAACCCTGGAACATGTGGTGTGAAACATCCCAGAAGCATATCCCTCTGTAGACTTGAATGATCCACTTGCCATGAAAGAGATGGCACACAGCAACTTCTACATTCCAGATAGGGCATGGGTGGTACTGTATATGGGGTCTATGTCATCCTTGATCACCTCATATAGGTCGAGGATGCTGTGTAAAGTCAACCTGCAGCCATCTCTCACTTCAGCGTCAGTCATTCTGACAAGCATGACTCCTGTGTGGTATATCCTGGGTCTTTGCAGCCATCTGTCCTCCCTGTGGCAGCTGTGGGAGCTGTGAGAGATCTGGTTGCAGACCTGAGGTGCTGCTGCCCGGCCTGGTCCTGCAGGTGGAGATGGGCTTCTGTCTGACTCACCAGCCGGAGCATCAGCAGTTGCAACCGGTTGAAAATGTGCAGGTGTGCTTGGGGCTCCATAGCCCTTGCACAACTCCCTCTCTCCCCATTCTCTCTTGCAGGTATTGCAATGGAAACTTAATGCTCACAATTGCTCTCTGAATGGTCTAGCTGTAAACATGTCACATCTGAGGATGGTGAGATGTCCCGTTAAAACAGTGTGTGTGTGGGGGGGCGGAGCGAACTGTCTGAGGAGATGGAAGGATCTTGAGCTGCTCCTAGGCCAAGAGCTTACTTTTAATGGCATAGCTACTACTAAACTGCTTAATATTGCTGATATTGATGACAAATCCTATCTTTGGCATCTGAAATATCCCTGGATTGATACTGCTTCTGCATCCTAGCCGGGGTGTCAAGAATTATCCCTTTTCTGTTCATGCACCACATAGCTTACACACCATATCTGAACGAAGATGGCGACCGGGGCGCCTTTAATGACAGAAGACATTCAACATTTGCTGACTAAGGCTGATCTCATGGCCTTCATGAAGGATATCAGAGCTACGATTAAAGATATTCTGAGCGGTCTGGAGATTGACTACGAAGGTTCTGACCAGAGTCTAACCATGGTGGCTCACGTAGAAGAGGTGTCGGCCCCTTGGGTAGAACATTCCAAAACTATGGCTGAGTACTGCGGCGAGATCCTTGATCTTTATTGTATCAGCGAAATCATATGAGAGGCCTGGTGTCAGAGGGCTGACATATTTGTTCCTAACTTACCCTTAGTTGGAACCAAGAGCCCGTTGATGGATAACCTAGTCCAGCCCTTGCTCCAATGTTTGGCAGATGCAGAAGATCCTTTCCGGTGGCTAATGTCCAACATGCCACTTTTGTTGGAGTCTGGAGGTGTTCGAAGATTTACTTACCTCTCATTCTTACATGGGATCTCTGGCTGATATATGGAGATAGCTATGCATGGGACCCGGGCATCAAAATTCCTCATTTGTTGGGACTTCCTGGAGATATGTAACAGCCCCTCTGGCCCATAGGCACCACACTGGGTAGTGTTCCCTAGCTGGATTGTCGATGCCCCATGCACCTTGAGTTCTACGATACCTGCTATACTGCTACCTGTACTTGATCACGGCACGCTTTATGACTTGTACACTCTTCGGTTGATGCTTCTTCCGACTATTGAGAGGCTCTTTATCTGGAACTCTGGAGTACATATATAGCTACGGTGTACTACTTCACATTTACACTATGAGTCCCTAGATTGTTATATAGCTTGCGCTTTTTATGCATACCCACAGAACACACTTTGATGGACCTTAGTAGACTCAACCAAACTCAAATGCTAACCTACCTTCTGGATTCAGTCGTATACCTCAATCTGTGGTGGGTGGACCCCCTAGGGCCCAGGGGGTTGGCCACTCTACATTTTACATTTTACTTGTGTTTTGGGATGTTAAATTCTGAGATGGGGGGTGATAATGCTGGCTTGAGATACTACGGTATTCTGGTGGGGTGCCATCAGTTCTACCTTCGCTACTTTCATTTAATTTGAAAGGGTGGATATTTCTTTGTGATGAGCCGTACATGTCCCTATATTAAATACACTTCTAAGAGATGCTGGGTTATGCACACTTATAGGTGGAGGAGACGTTTTATCTCACGATCGTTTAATTACCCTATGTATATTGGAATGTGCTCCTCTACTGATGGTTTGGATATAGATGTGGCCTATCCTACATCTCGAGTCTTAAGCCCAGTTATTCTGTCTTTACCAGGTTTGGAAATTCAGATACATGCTATTGGATTATGCCTATTCTTGCGCTGTCGGTAAACTCCTCGGAGCTGCTTCTGATCATAGCAATAACATAGCAATAAGCAATAAATTATTATAAGTTTATAATAATTTATTGCTTATTGCTATGTTTTTGTTTGTTTTATTTCTTTCAGTATGGTTTAGCCATTGCGTTATAGCTCTCGGAATGGGATAGCTTAACTCCCATTCTGTGACCTCTGACGTTGTCTTCCATGGGAGAATACAGAGCGGAACACTTACTATTCTTGTCTGATGTCTATCACCCTTTTCTTGATAAGTGTTTGGCCCACTTTTATGTCCATCATATCGTATGTTTATACTCCCCCCATGGCCTTTGGCCACTACGTTCTTGTACCACAGGGGTTCAGGCCCATAAGGCTTGTTTTCCACTGTCCATGTTTATTACCTCTTTTCCTTCCTTCTACTGATTTTCTTGTTCTCTTTTCTCACTATCTCAGTATCTTTCTATGTAAGCATTGTTGCGTCTACGCCCTTCCTTTCCTGCTTGAATCCACTTTCTTCTCTCCTTTCCAAAGTTGGTGACTTGGTAATACAGTAATTGATCTGTTGTGTGTGGTTAGCATTCCTATTCTCTTGAGTCCTATTATCTTCTATAATTTCTGATTATTGGCAGTCTGCTGCAATTGCACACACTTTTTATGGTTGTGTGTAATTTCTTTCTTCTTGTTGGCCCATCGTACTTTCTTTTGCCTTTCTTTATCTTATTCTCACTAATTGTGCAGCCTTCCACGCAGGATGCTATGCTTTCTTCTTACCTCCCTCTTCCATTTCATTCTGACGATCATGCACGATGCTACGCTGTCTAGTCATGCAGACATACATCTGTTCTTTGCTGAGAATTATTGATACATGCTATATATATTCATAAGTGTAAGGCTCTCTAATTTATATGCTTATCTTACACAGATTTCTGTTATATGGCTTTATATAAACTGTGCTTGACGCTGTTTTGACATGTATTACTATCTGTTATTACTATTGTTTAATGCACACTTGAATCCGTAATTGTAATGTCTTTATTCCTTAATAAAGCTTTTGGAAAAAACAAAAAACAAAACAGCGGTGGGGTGTTGTTCAGGCCATCAGGTACGGAGGGGCAATGGTAAGGTGTGTAAAGTAAGTATATGCTGGTATGGCTGTTTGTCACTACGCGGGGTGTAGCAACCTATGTAGTCCTACCACTGGTTTGGTTGCTGGATTCACTGCTTGGGAATGAGGCTTGAGATCAGTGACGGCGTGCCAGGTACTTCCTTGCTGCTGCCGATGCTGTGTAAATATACTGGTCGTGAAACCAGATTGTTCCACCCCAGCTGGGAACCAGGGCTAGGGTATGCAAGAACAGAACTGGACCAGGAACAAGGACCAGGATAGCAAGTGAATAACCAGATCATATACTGGGGTTGGTCAGAGCCATGGTCAGGAAGATAGCCGTGTCAGTAGCCAGAAGGTCAAAGCAGAGCCGTGGTCAGAGGATTAGCCGGGTCAGTAGCCTGAGGGTCAAAGCAGAGTCATGGTCAGAGGATTAGCCGGGTCAGTAGCCAGAAGGTCAGAATCAGAGCTGTGGTCAGATGTGGTCAGATGATAGAGCCGGGTCAGTATCCAGTAAATCAAACTTGCAAACACAATCTCTGGAACGCTGAAATGAGTACATGAAACGGGTAATATGCAGCACTGAAGCAGCAGTTTAAAAAGGAATGGGAGACCAATGGGGAGAGACACGGATGGAGGCACAACCTAGGAAAGAAACCCACAGGACCAGGACAGCCAATGGAGGACCGGGAAAAATGGAGGCTCGTCTGTGCCGTCACACCAGACTCGGAGCGCAAGCATGTGCAGAAGAAGTTAGGCCACACAAGCGTGCTGAAAGAGGAAGCGGTGAGGCTGAAGAGAGGGACCATAGAGAAAACAGGAACACTGTTGTTGTTTGCATGTGTTTGTTGTAATTGATGTTTACCTGTCAGGTTCGTGACATTGACCTGTGCACCTTGGCTCACCATTGGATACTGATGTTGCACAGGCAGACTTATATTGCTTAGTGATAGACAGGTGTGCATATTGTGTTGTGTGGACATATCTGTTGTTATGTGTTACCCCCTGTTGTTTCTCAGGGGATTGATGGGTTAATGTTGGTTGTCCAGGACTTATTTGTAGGGCATGCACATTTACAGGGTACTTCCTTGGCATTCCAGAGGTCATTTTGCCATTTCTGTCATTGTGCTATGTGCTAAGTGTTACGTGAGCTCTTGGTTCCCTGGTTGGGTTTGTTTGACTGGGTTTTTTACTTTTGTTGTGTGTTGGATGCCAAGAAAAGTAGGAGCACAATTTCCCCTGGTAAATCTATCTGTTTATCGTGTGATGGCACTCATGGTACAGAAATGAATCACTCAAGGGTAGAGCTGTTCTATTGTTCTTTAAGGGCAAAATATTACTGGCCTTCATTTTTTATCTCCCATTAGTGGTTGACAGCATGGGTTATTTGATGGCTTACTGTGCATGCAAAATTGGTTGGCTATTTTTGTTTTTAACGGTCATATAAAGCATGTACCGAGTTTCTATGTGTATATGACCACTTCATCAGGACAAAAATAAACAAGAATAAAACAAGCTTTTATTCTTGTTTATTTTCCTCCTGATGAAGTGGTCAGAAGGACCACGAAACATATTGAGTGCATTTTTAATATTTGGAATAAATATATATTGAAAACTTTGGTCTGCCGCGCTGATTTGATTTCTGCTGGAAATGTCCCATTTATATTGATGCATGCTGGTGAGGTTCCGTTGCGGGGAGAACCAGTTCCCTGCTGGCTACTAAACCGTTGTACCTAATTGAGGCCCTGTTATGATAACACAATATGATTATCCTATAACAACCCCATAAGTATATATTTTCGTGATGCTACTGGGCTGTTTGTTTTCTTTTAAGCTGTTCCAGTGAACTGCTGTGCCAGAGTAATTGAGCATCCCATGTTGTCATATCTGTGTGGGGGCAGTGTTAATATCCTTCACACGCGATTTCAGCTACTGATCTTTAAGTAGCAACTTCATATTGTGAGTAGGGAAGGGTGAAAATTTTCACCTCAAACAGAAATCTGCGAATAATAGCACTTCCCGCTTGGTGAATAATTTCACGCAAAAAGAGTTGTTTTTTGCTTTTTCACCTAGCTCATTCCATTTAAATCAATGGGAGCACTGAATTTACACAAAACACATAGCAAGTGTTATTTTATTTCCCAAAGGCATAGTATAAAAGGGGAATGAGGGTGCCTATGTTGGTGGAGTGTGGGGAAAGAATCAGTTGAACAGGGAATGTTTTTTGGGGGGTTGTTTTACTGGAATTATGGCAGGGGCAGTTAATAAAAAAATAAATACTAAATATAATTAAAAAAAATCCATAAGACATGGTGTAACGGATCCTACCCGTTACTGAGCCCTTGTCTGGCCCTAGAACTATTTATTCAAAGACTATGGACATTTATTACGGTTTGGACTCTGTGCTGTGCCTTGGCGTACAAACTGGCCAGCTATTCCCTAAGAGAAAGACTTAAATTCATAGACTTTGGATCACATAGTATGTTTAATGTATGGCGAACGTTTTAGTTATTGTATGTAGTATGTTGAGGGTTTACTCCAAGGGAATAGGCAGTGAGGGGTTAATTATTTCATTATGTATTGCAGACTCCCAAGCCTTTTGCTTAATTATTCAACCCCTGGCCATTGTTAAGGAAATTAATATTCTGGCCACTCAAGTCCTTGGAGTGAGAACTGCCCTGCTGTGTGTGTTAATCCATTCACACCCCTCAGTCTGTGAGTCACCTATTGTATAGCCTGAAACTCTGTGTCAGCCCTTGCCTTTTGTCTGATGTGTTTGATTTAATCAAGTTCCCTATTGTATCAGGTTCCCCATGTGATCCAATGTACTGTACTGTATATAAATATCTGTGGTTTGTGACAATAAAATGAGTTCTGTTTTGGAGTGAACAAGGAGTCCTGGAGTCTTGTATTGCTTATGGTCTAAAGTATCCACTCTGATACCCATCTGCGCCAAGTATCCTGAATCGCTGACCGCCTGCTGCCAGTTTCCTGCGTCCTAACTTCGTGGACTGTCAGGCGGCGACGTGGACTCTTCCCTGCTTCCCTGCTTCCAGTGATCCTGTGGCTGTTTCCAGTGACCGTCCATACTGCAACTGGTGCATCCGACGGCGCTTAGCTGCGTCGAGAAGGAGAGACCCAGGAACGACGGCGGAAGGCGACGCGGTCCCTTCTCAGCTTCCGTTACACATGGTATAAAAGGGGTCTGAGGAGGGTGCCTGTGTTTGTGGGTGGAGTCTGGGGAAAGAATCAGTTGAACAGGGAATTTACTTTTACTTTTTCTTTTTGTTCTATTGAGGCCAGATTGGTTGATAAAGCAGCCGTGGGTGCTGTGAAACGCGTTCCCTTGAGCTTTTTTGCCATTTGGCATATATTTGTCTTTAAACAATAAATCATTTTAAATTGAAAGAACACGGCTACAAGTTTGTTATTTTATTTTGTATGTGGTAGTGATTGAAGATACATCTTCATTTGGATTGTCGGATTGGAGATCGTGATTGGAGATCGTGAAACCCAAGCAGGGACGGGTGAAGTACCCTGCAAGTGTTTATTGTTGGTCACTGGCATATGTCTTTAGATCAACATATTGTTAATGTGAGTGGATCCATATATTGTATATTCACAACTGTTATATTGGGATACAGCACTATTGGCGCTTCTCTCTCCTTCCTTTATTTCCCTTTTTGTTTTTCTATTGAACAGGGAATTTGTTTTGGGGAGGTTGTTGACTGGTATTGGGGGGATAGTTAATAAATAAATAAAAAAAATAAAATAAGAAATTTGTACATAATGTGATAGAGACAGGGACCCCTGCCATTGGGGTAGACTGATACTTGACGTGATAGAGTATTTTGTAGAGTATGATTTGTAAGATTTGTTGTTAGAGACACAAGCCCTGAGGAAACATTGATTTGTAGGACTTAGACTTGTTTGGCACAAGCCCTAAGGAAACACTGATTTGTAGGACTTAGGCTTGTTAGAAACAAGACCCCAAAAATTGTTTATTTTTTTTTTGTAGACCTATGTTTGTTTTTTTTTGTTTTTTTTTTAAGCACAAGCCCTGATAAAAAAAATACACTACTGGCCTAGTGCCAGGAGGTCATGTCGTGTTGGCCAATGGCCACTGGCCATTGTAAAGTGCCTGGATATAATTGCGGAATTTGCTACTGCTGTTCTTACTGCTGCTGCTGCTCCTGAGTTGTTTAAAGGGATGGTAATACTTTACAATTACTAATCCCAATATTTTAGTAGTAAAAAAAAGAAATTATTTGCCCCCAGTGACTTCTGTCATACCTTTATGCAAACCAAGCACATGCAGAAGACCTTTTAAGTGAATGATTTCTTTTTTATAAACGCGATTGCGGCTCTGGTGCAGAGCCACCAGATGGTCGTATGACAGGCTTCCCCTGCAGTCAGCTAAATGCTGACTTCAGGGAAAGGGGAGAGAGGGGGGAACTTTGCAAGTGATTTATGGTTTGAGAGATGTCACTGGGAGCAAATAATTTCTTTTTTTTTTACTACTAAAATATTGGGATTAGTAATTTTAAAGTATTACTATCCCTTTAAGCAGCAGGATGATTAGGCAGCTCAAAGGGAATGTGATCAACAACAACAATAATATGGGTGATGAAGGTTCCACTTGCCACAACTATCTCCAGTGATGCGCCTGAGGCAGTAGCAGCACCATATTTAGCCCCCACCACTTCAGGTATATTTGGAGAAAATAAGTTGGCCAATAATGCTTCTCCACCTACTCTTCCTACAAACTCATGGATGAGTTGAGAATAGAAATTTTTCCCTTGAGAGCAGGGACTGTGCCTCTCACATCAGCAACTGCAATATGCACAATGTATATAAGGGAAGGACTGGGAACAATGGGTACATCTGCACTCACATGAAACACCTGGCACAACTCTATCCAAACACCATGACACTTAGTTCCCCAATGTGAAATCTCCCCACCAGAAACCAAGTACAATTGCTGTCACTATGCCCCTTGTCCACACCCCACTAAGGACACATGACAACTTGCTGAAAGTTTCATAGTAATGAGGAACCTTCCCTGCCACCAGCTTAGCATATTCCATGGGATGGAACCTCCTCAGATGCCACTTGATGCCCTGCTTGTGATTCTCCTCCGCCACACTGCCACGTGTGGTCAGTGCACCACACACTGTGCAATGGGTGTACATGAACTGCTACATCCTAACTTCTACAGAGTGGCTATCACTTGGTGGGGGAGGTAATGATGAATGAGGTGGATTGGCAGAAGACGTAGTTACCCTAGAGCAAAAAGTTGATGGAGAGCTAGTTGTTTTGCTCATTATCAAACTTCCAGCCTCTGGCTGGTTGCTCTATTCTTCCTCCTCTTTGATCTCCACCTCCCTCTTGTTGCCTTTCTGGAAGGTCAGGGGGTACAGCAACAGCATTGCTCGATTTCTGTGGTGGGTGTTTGGTTTTAACATGTTTAACGTAAATGTCATGGTGTCTGGGTTTCATGTATGTTATCAGGCAGGTTGTGCCACGATGTGTTCCCTCCTTTCACCTTCTGTCATGGGAACCCAGGAACAAATCAAGAGTCAGACGATATAGTTAAACGCCTTTATTAGAAACAATACAGAACTATATACAGAATGGATCAGGATGGAGCAGAGGGTGACTAGAGAGGTTCAAGACTCTATCAGGTATAGGAGGCTGCTTCCCAGTCAACTACACTGCAGATACTAGGCCAAAGCCAGTGGTAGTTTCAGTAGCCAGATAGTCAGGGACTAGACTCGAACTGTCTCCCCTAAGGATAGCAAACAGGGGAGACTACTGATTAATGCCTGCAGTCAGTAAGGAGAAGGTTGTCTCCCAGAAGGGTGGCAACAAGGAGACCGCTGACTCACGCCTGCAGTCAGTAAGGCTAGAGTCTGCCAGAGCCACAGGTCTGCACCATATAGTATGTCCACTAATCAGGAGGCAACACAGAGAGGATAGCTGGACAGAGCCCCAGGTCAGCACCAGATTGTACAGTCAGACAAGCCAGGGTCATACACGGAGCAGGTAATCAGCCAGAGCCACAAGTCTGCACCAGACAGGATAGTCTTATTGGTCAAAGAAGTGGTCCCAAGTGGGGTAGATGGTGGCAACCCTTCTTCACATCCGTCCTCCACCTCCTCACCTGTGCTGCTGTTAATATACTTGTCCTGGCTTTGTCTGTCATGTGTGGGTTCTGCTACTACTACAACTACTGGAGCCGGATGTTGATGTAATTCTACTGCCACTGCTACTAGGTGTCAAAGGTGCAGCACTTACAGCAGCAGCACCAGAGGTACTCGTCATATCTAACACAACCTGTGTTGCTGGGTACTCAAAACAGGTGTGTGTGGCTGAGAGGAACTTGGACTTTGAAGCAGCAATGATGCTGAGGATGACTGTTGGGTGACTGTGTACTTTTTGAAATCTGTACTTGTCCAGGGTCAGTCTTTCCAATGGCTTTCTCAAACAGTTTATAGACAGGCACAGTGCTCCTTAAAAGTGGCAGAAAATACAGCATTTGATTTTCTGCTAGCCTTATAGCCCTGTCATCATCCTCACGCTCAACTTCATCTATATCTGAACAAGAGAAGGATGCTTGAGGGATATATTCTAGACCTGCATCATCATCAGTCATGATTAGGTAATCTTCAGCAGCATCAGCATCACCTGACAGTTCTTGCCCACTACTACCCTTATATTCCTCTAAGCTTTTGGAGGTCTCAAACAATTTCTTTTTAATTTTACTATAACAAAATTCACTACTACTTTGAGGGCAGGACATGAGGGGACTCTCACGTCCCTACACTGCTCCGCCCCTCCCCCTTCCCCTTGTGCGTTTGCTGGACATTCTGTAACTACACTGTGTTTTTTTTACTGTATAGTGCACAACACAACTGATGGAGCTGTATGATGCCTTGCCTAAGCCCAGTCAGCTGTCTGTCACTGTCACCTAAGATATTTTGTTTTTTAGTCTTTTTTTTTTTTTTTAGTTTTTATTTTATATTTTATTTATTTTATTTTTTTAAGTTGTCCACCCTGTTGTCTTATCACAGTCTGTCCAAAAAAAATATAACTGAAAAAGAAAATCAGCAATGTCTCTCCCTAGACTTCCCCACCCAGCACAGGGACAATAACAGCAAGATCAGCAAGCAAATAGGTTGCCTGTGTCTTGCCTGTCAGTCACATGGAATTTTGGAGTATTTGGGAGCCAACCTCCTTCCTCCCTTCTTATCCCCTAGAGTGCCCCCAGACTCCCCTAATACAGAGAACAAATGTCCTACCTAAATTACTTCCTAAATTAAGCTTCAATTCCCCTTTATTTGCCTATCTCCTCTAGCTAAAAAGCATGCTGCTCTCTCCTCTCACAAACACAGAATGGCTGCTGTGAGAGCCTGATAGCCTTTTATATGGCTGTAGAAAACTTTTATGTGGTGTAGAAATATTTTTCTTCCCATTGATTTCAATGGGTGGAAAAGGTGGAAAAAGTAAAAAAAAACGGCACTTTTAGTGGGAAATTTTTCACCAACTGGAAAGTGCCATTATTCACCGATTTCAGTTTGAGGCAAGAATTTTCGCCCATCTCTACCGCTAATGCCTGCGCGGATGGTAAGTGTTTAAGTGGTACAAAGTGAGCAATCTTAGAAAATGTATCCACGATCATCAGGATGACCGTGAAGCCCATGGGTACCAGAAGACCAACCATAAAGTCGATGGACAAATGTGACCAGGGGCGTTCCCTGTTGGCCACAGGTTGGAGAAGACCGACAGGCAAATGTCAAGGCAACTTATTTTGAACACAAGTGGTGCACGCTGCAGTGAAAGCAGCATAATCGGATCTGAGACTTGGCCACCAGAATAGTCTAGACAAGGACCAAATCAATTGGTCACTCCCAATGTGACCTGCTATCTTAGAAGCATGGTATGTATCCAAAAGTTTGATGCGCAACTGAGGGGGAACAAAGCATCTCCCACAAGGCTTCTCTGCCGTAGCGGATGGTTGAGCAGCCAATATTTTTTCTCCCAGAGGAGAGGTAATACATGTTTGTATAGTAGCCAGAATCCGATGAGCCGGAATAATAGATGTAGGAGGAGCCTCCTCTTTAGATAGACTGCAAAACTGGCAAGATAAGGTATCAGCCTTAACATTCTTCGAGCCCGGGAGGTAGGAGACCAGAAAATTTAACCTGGAAAGGAACAGTGCCCATCTGGCTTGCTGGAATGACAAGCCTTTAGCCTCAGACAAATACATGAGATTCTTGCGATCTGTTCGAATCAAGATCGGAGAGATAGTGCCCTCCAGGAGATGCCTCCATTCTTTCAGGGCTAGGATGATGGCCAGTAATTCTCTGTCCCCAATCTGATATACCATCTCAGCTTTGGACAGTTCCCTAGAAAAATAACCACTTGGAAGCAAGGCCTCCCCAGGAGCTGAGCTCTGTGAAAGGAGGGCTCCTACTCCTATCTCAGACACGTCAACCTCCAGGGTAAAGGGCAGGCCAGAATTCGGGTGCACTAAAATGGGAGCCACTGCAAACGCTGCCTTGAGGTTTTCAAAGGCGAGTAAAGCGCTAGGGGACCATTCCGAGGCCTTAGCACCCTTACCAGTCATATCAGTGAGTGGTTTGACAATTGTTGTATAATTTTTTAAGAACTTCCGGTAGTAATTCTCAAAACCCAAAAATCTTTGGATAGATTTAAATCCAACAGAACGAGACCACTGCAATACTGTGGACAATTTCTGGGGATCCATGGCCAACCCAGATGCGGAGATAATGTAGCCCAGAAAGGTTACTAAAGGTTTGTGAAATTTGTATTTCTCCAACTTGCAATACAAGTTGTTCTCTCTTAGCAGTAGTAATATTTTGGACACATCTGAATGATGAGCCTCCAACATTGGAGAGTGAATGAGGATGTCATCCAAATAAACCACCACACAACTTTGTAATAGTTCTCTCAACACGTCATTGATAAATTGCTGGAAGACAGCAGGAGCATTGCAGAGACCAAAGGGCATAACTAAATACTAAATAAATACTAAATAATGCCCGCTCCAGGTGTTAAATGCTGTTAAATACTGTCTTCCATTCGTGACCCTCCTTCATTCTGACAAGGTTATATGCTGCCCTTAAATCGAACCCTTCAGAGAGAGGTGCCCTAACGTTACGATCAAAGCGTTTTGAGTGTAAAATGCTTAAAGGGATAGTAATACTTCGTTTTAACTTTGTTTTATTTTGTAGGCATTAAAAAAACATGAAGAATGATATAAGTCTTATCTCTCAAACCTTTATGGTTTAAGAGATATTCACAAAAAAAGTGTCCCCCCCCCCGTTCAACCAGATCAGAAGGGAGGTGCCCAGGTAGACTGCAGAGAGGGACAATCTTCAATTAAGATAAGGGAAAAAGCTGAAAAACTTGTCTAGGGGGGAAGGGCTTTCATTGTTTTCATACAAAGAAAATTGTCCCCTTCTGTTATCTGTCTGGTCATACAACCTGATCCACATCTGAGAAGAGATGGCTTACACTAGGAAAAAGGGGCGGGGAGGGGAACTTTGCTTGTGAATATCTCATAAACCATAAAGGATTGAGAGATAAGACTTATATCATTCTTCATGTTTTTTTAATGCCTACAAAATAAAATAAAGTTAAAACGAAGTATTACTATCCCTTTAATCCTGATCTCGAGATCAGGATTAAGCGTTTTACACGTGAAACACGTTGATCGGAATGTTAGGGCACCTCTCTCTGAAGTATACACCAGTGTATTGCTTGGCCATACAGCCCTTCATTCACCTCATCGTGGTTTTAAAAGGCAAGAAAATAAAGATACAATTTGTTGTTTTTATTAACCCTCTGAGTCGTGTTTTCTTTTGGTGTGGTCACACCGAAATTCAGATGTCTTTGTTAGGGCAAAGAGAGCCCTAGACCGGCACATTGTGGTTACACTCTCATGGTTACAATGATGTGGTGTTGCAGTTAACCATTTGGATACATTGTTGTGCATTGAAGTTCCGTTGAGACATTGGAGCCGCTTATTATATACGATGTTACGCTTCCTTCTCCTCCTCAGACTCAGTGGTTACATAAGGGTCCTTCCAGCTCGTCCTTTTATTTTTTATAAGGTTGCTCATAGTGATATCAGTCACTATGAGTCTCTCCTGCCTCAGTTTTGCTACTAACACACAGCAGAACAATACAGCATGTCTCTCTCGCTCTGTAGATGCTTCTGTTTCACTTCCTGTAAAATGGAATGTTTTTATACAGAAAAGGCAAAAAACATGTTAATCAAGGGGCGAAAATTTTCTAGCCACTGAAAAAATGGAGAAGAATTTTTGTCAATGGGCGAAAACAGCGAAGATATTAACAGCTGTATTTAAAGCGGATTTTCCCTCAAAAAGTAGACAACAATGTGGTTTTCACTGATTTTTTCATGGGAACATGATGTGTCCTTTCTCCCACCTCTAATTCTGAGTACCACTGATATGTGTGAATAAATCAACCCAAGAATACATTTTGATATACTGCACCAAGAGACTCTCCCCTTTGTTTTTTTGTCTTATTCTATTGTAGGCCAGTTAGCTCAGAATTCCGGCTATCAATCTTACAGTGAACACTTGAGGGGAAGTAAAAATATAAAAAAACAAGAGGGTGATAGGATCACTGGGTAAACATAAAAAAACATATTTTCTAGCTCTACTCCTCTCTGAATGCAATTTACCAAGCTTCATAAGCTGGAAATTCTCCCAGTATTGTCACTTGCACCAAGGAGAGGGCAGTGGGGTAGTCTATGGCATTTCACATTATTCCTTTCTTAGACACCTTGTTTAATGCATATATATATTAAACAAGGGCAGAAGAAATGGTAGAAATATATGCCATTTTCCTGGTCATACTTAGGGGTAGGCATAATGAACAGTCGGGCAATAGAGCCTTAAAGTGATAGTAATGTTTCACAATTAAAGTTGCTCCAAATAATCTTCATAGTAAATTTTTTTATGGTTATATGGTAACCCTAAAAAATTCCACCCCATTCTACCACCCCACTAGTTAGTGATGTAGGTCTTTAAGTCTCATTTTTCAACTAGCTATGCAAAATATTGCTTAGCAACAGTCTGCACTGCATGCTGGCACTGTAACACGTGTCACTGCAGTGGTCTGTCAACCCACATCAACGTGTATTCAAAGGGATAGTAATACTTAAAGTTTACTAATCCTCATATCGTAGGCATTAAAAAAAGAAATGAATTGCCCCCAGTGCAATCTCTCAAACCTTTATGGTTGGAGAGATAATCGCTCGCATAGTTCCCCCCTCCCTAGAATGCTGACTGAAGGGGAATCTGGTCTTACGTGCAGAGCAGAGCAGACATTGCGATAATAAAAACAGAAATCCTTCACTGAAACGGTCTTCTACGTGTGCTTGGTTTGCAAGCACACGTAGAAGACCATTTTAGTGAAGGATTTCTTTTTTATTAACGTGATCTTGGCTCTGATGCAGAGCCGCCTGATGGTCATACGACAGGGTTCCCCTGCAGTCAGCTAGAACGCTGACTTCAGGGAAAGGGGAGGGAGGGGGAAACTTTGTGAGCGATTATCTCTCAAACCATAAAGGTTTGAGAGATTGCACAGGGAGCAATTAATTTCTTTTTTTAATGCCTACAATATGAGGATTAGTAAATATTAAGTATTACTATCCCTTTAAAATTATTTAAAAGTAACAAAATACATAGGGTTGTGAGACCTCGATAGTTCCCCTTCGAGCTGCAGGTCAAGCATGTGGACCTTCCAACAGATTAGTGTCTCCTAAACGTTTTCCCTCTCTCAATCCCATGGGCTTTGTGCAGATGAGGGAAAATGTAAAATGAGATCAAGTTCCTGCTGAACTATCTGGCCTCACATTTTTCTGTGGATGTGTTGCACATTAACGTTCCATGATTTGTTAATGTATTTTCCTAGAAATGCACATGATAATACTGAACATGCTTGCATTACATACTGATGCTCATAAGGCATGCATGCCATACCCCCCCTACCTTTTTAACCCCCAGCTTACCTCAAACACACACCAAACCACAAATGCATGCAACACCAACGAAATTGTTATAACATATAACACATGAAATAAAGACAGAAGACAACAAAATTTGTGGACAAATGTAGGTCTCGGTTTATTAAGACCTTTTTAACAATTTAAACCCCTGAACCCACTCTCATAATGTGCCACTCCTGAACCATGGCATCCTGGCATGGGAACAGCACTACCCCACCCCCAGCCAGCGCAGCTACCTAGCTGGGAAGGCCTTTTACATGTTCTTAGTCCAACCTCCCCATCTTCCATGGTGGCTCACCACTTAGTGCCCTTGGTGCTGTAACTTTGCAAAACCTCTCCCCCACAGGCAACATCAGCTGCAAAACTGCAGCACACGGAGACACTCCAGCTGCCTCCATGCGCTTAACAAACGGGTTCAGAACCACTGGAAGGACACAAACTGAAATCAGAGATGTGAAGAAGGCAAAAAGGTAAAAAAATAAAAGAATCCAGTTATCTGTAGCACGCGCCCATTGGCTATGCGACCTGACAATTTTGCGCTGTCATGAACTGCGAGATTGTCACATTGTACTTTTTAGCCCGGGGACCTACTGAAAGAGTTGAATGGTTGCACGCTCTTCTGTGTGCAATCATTCAAAAGTGAACCCTCCTTTATTTCCCCTTACCTGGGGAAGGCGAGAGAATTAATGGCACAATGCTTTTCATGAGGCTATAACGCTTCATCAGGGGATGAGTGGGAGTTTCAAGGGGGGGTGAGGAGGAGGGCCTTGGGGGTGGAAGGAGGAGGGGAGAGGAGGGACTAAATGCATAAAAAGGTGTGGTGTGTAAGTAGGTTCAATAATATACCTTTTCTCTTTTCCCTCTCTCCAAGCCCTTCGAACTGCCACTGCTACAGCAGATTGGAGCAGAGTAGCATCAGCTACAGGAGGTAGCGCTTTGGTCAAAAGATTACCTGGGCAGGATCTAGATCATCATAGGTCTATAATGCTGGTCCTCTAGGCCGCCTCAGTGTGGCTTGGCCTCAGAAGGTACAGTTTCCAGAGTGCCTGGCTGACAAGGTGTTGGATCCCTACCAATGAAGCTTCCGGTTGGCTTTGGGGCTGGCTGCACAGCAGATCCTCCTTAACAGGGAAGGATAATGCCAGGGGGGACTGAGGTAAGGGTAGGGCTTGGGGAGGTGTTGGTGTGGACTGGCATCCACAGGCCCTCACGGTTTGGAAATGATTGGTGTCATAATGTAGGTCCAGGGTAGGCAATGAGTGGCTTAGAATCCCCTACATACGCCCTGGGTGGCAGGCAGCAGGGCATGAGGGCTTAAACTGCCAGGGCCGGACATGATGTCAATGGTGGATGTTGGCCTAGGGGGCCCCGCACTGGGGGGAGGGAGGGTCCTCCAAGGGTAAATAGATCAAACCCATTTAATAAAGTTGTGGCCTCTTTTATTTCTACCATTTGCTGTGTTTGTGTGTTTCTTTGCAATGTATTGCGTTGTTTTTTTGGGGAGAGGGGTGGATGTGTTGTGATGCCTTGCCATCTTAATAGCTTGCTCAAGTTGTGCTCAATTTGTTCAAGAGGACAACCCCATGAGGTGTTGTTCATTTTGATTTCTTTACTGTAAAAGACACAAATTTATCAGTGAAGCTGTGCTTGATGTGGCTAATATATAAGCAAGACGTGCTGTCACCCATATAGGTATAGAAGCTTAATTACATGAGTGGCAATAGTCAGTTTCAGATTCACATTTTTGTATGCCACAGTTGTTTAAACAGATTTTTACCCAAATTAATATGGAGGATGCTAAAATGTACCTCACACAAATTAACCTGAAGAACCTCCTTTGCTTTTTCTGTGGCTAACGCGCTACCACCTTTTACCTATACACAGTATTTGTCTCTCCCTCCCTGAGTTTTGGGATCACTTTGGGACTTCCCCACTGTCCCTGTGAACCTCCACTTAAATTAAAAAAAAGGAGATTTTGTACTGCACTCAACAGCACTTCTCACTCCCACCCACTGACTGGCAGTTCATGTGGCAGGAGGCACTTAAATGCAATAGCACTTACTCCTTCTGCTTCATACCTACCTTCCTCTAGACTGTAAGCTCTCACGAGCAGGGCCCTCTGCTCCTTTGTTTCTCCACATCTCCACTATTTAATACCTCTGTATGTCTATTCCCAATTGTACAGCACTGCGGAATTAGTTGGTGCTATATAAATAAATAATAATAATAATAATAATACTGAATAATACATCTTTATCTTAGTATATTGGGGAACAAAGAGCAACCCATTGTGAGAAAAATCTCTTTCAGGGGTTTGGGTGTCCTGCTTTTTTATTGGCTTCTCAGCCCTGGTAAATGTAACTTAATTAATCTGCTTACATAAAGAAACAAGTGAGTAAGGTCTCAAAAGTAAAGCAGGGTAGGGAGCGTGAGGCGTTTACTTCTAAATTTCAAGTTACATTTTTACGTTTCCTGCTTCCTGGAGAAGAGAACTTACCCCATGGATCCTGGGTTCCCCAATGGACTGAGACAAATAAATTTATCAGTAAATACAAAAATCTTCTTTCCCTGGCACTCTAGGAGTCAAAAGTTCCATTTAAATCAATGGGGATTTTTGTTTGATACTTATGGTATATAGTGCAGTTGTTTCCAGAAGAATTGTTCCATTTTCTCTATATACAGATGCATGCAAAGGTTTGTGCATCCCTGGCAAAATTACATGTTTTTTTAATTTTCTAAATGAAAAGTTAACACAACAGGCTCGATACTAATACCACTGGTAAACTGGCGGTAATAGTAAAAACAACTCTGAATGATAAACCCACACATGTACCTCAGCTATTCTATAGTTGGTGAGGTACATGGAACAACGAGGGTTGGTGGCCAAAACGAAATGCTCGTTGTTGGTTTTTGTTCCCACAACCCAGGCTAAATAGAGCGAACTGTGGGAACATCAAAGGAAAAAAAGTCAACACTCATTGTTTGACACTGTCAAACAACGAGGGTTGACTTTTTCTTCCTTTGAATCAGCTTTAGGTTCATCATCCCATCCGCTAGAAGCCGATTGGCTGGGAGGTGAGTAAGCACTTCCCAGCCAATTGGAGGCCGTAACTTTATTTTGAAATGAGACTGGCATATAAAAGCAGTCTTGGTTCAAAATCCCTGCAGTCTGACAAGGGCAACGGACCATAGCCCTTCCAGTGCACCAAATATTGTAAGCACCCCCTTACCCTCCTGGAATCCAGTATGCTTTGCACCTCGAATTCAGCATGGTCCCCCACCTGAATGGGAGCCGGGGGACCGGAGGCAGAAGTAAACCGGTTACAGGTTAAAGGTTTCAGTAGCGGCACATGAAAAACATTATGAATGCGCATGGTAGCGGGTAGCTGTAACGCGTATGCCACAGGGTTGACCTTCCGAATTATGAGAAATGGACCAACAAAACAGGGAGCCAGTTTGTTGCATGGGACCTGGAGGTTAAGATTCCGGGATGATAGCCATACCTTATCTCCAGCCTGAAAGGAGGGTGCGGGTAGTCGCCTACGGTCGGCCTGCCATTTATGTCGTTGCATAGAACCATGCAGGGTATGCTGTACTTGTACACAAGAGGAACGGAGTGCCCGTAAATGCTTATCCAGAGCCGGAATAGGTTGTGCCTCGAAGGTCTCAGGGAGAACAGAGGGTAGGAACCCATAATTTATTAGAAACGGGGAACTCTGGGTCGAGGAGTTGACGGCACAATTCCTGGCAAATTCCGCCCAGGGTAACAAAGTAGCTCAATTGTCATGGTGGTGATTTATATAACAACGAAGGAATTGTTCCAGGCCCTGGTTAGACCTTTCGGCGGCACCATTAGATTGAGGGTGGTAGGCATAAGAAAAGGCAAGTTGAATCCCCAATTGCGTACAGAAACATCTCCATAATCGGGACACAAACTGGCTCCCACGGTCTGATATAATCACATTAGGAATGCCACGTAAACGGAAGACCTCCTTCGCAAATATCTCGGCCAACTGTTGGGCAGAAGGCAACCCCTTCAAAGGTACAAAATGCGCCATTTTAGAAAATCTGTCCACTACCATCAGGATCACCGTGTGACCCTGGGACGCTGGAAGGTCGACCATAAAAATCTATGGACAGATGAGACCATGGGCGTTCCCCATTGGGAATGGGTTGAAGGAGTCCCACAGGTAGGCTACGTGGGGATTTATTCTGTGCACAGGTCTGACAGGCTGCCACGAAGGCGGCGCAATCTTTCCTCAAGCTTGGCCACCAAAATAGTCGGGAAATGGACCAGATCAACTGATCACGTCCATTGTGGCCAGCGGTTTTGGAGGTATGGAAAGTCTCCAACAGTCTGGTGCGCAGCTGAACTGGTACAAAACATCTCCCACTGGGTTTCTCTGCAGGAGCCGAAACCTGAGACAGCCAAAATCTCCTCACTCAGAGGAGACGTAATACTAGTATGAATGTGAGCCAGAATACGATCGGCTGGAATGAGCGGGGTGGGAGGAGGCTCCTCCTCAGAATTAGGATAATGTTGGAGGAATAAGGCATCTGACCGAATGTTCTTAGAGCCCGGGAGATACGAGACAATGAAGTTAAATCTGGACAGAAACAATGCCCATCTGGCTTGGCGAGCAGACAGACATTTAGCCTCAGACAAATAAGTTAAGTTCCACCCAACCTCAGCTGCCAGGGTACGGAATTCAATTGCATATTTGGCTAGAGTACGAGTACCCTGGCGTATGGTCATGAGGTGTTTGGCGGCCGATGCCTTATGACCGGGCATGTCAAAGACTTTATGGAAGGAATCCACGAAAGCCAAGAAATCATAAACAATTGGTTTGTCTGTCTCCCATAGTGGATTGGCCCAAGCTAAAGCCTTGCCAGAGAGTAGAGAAATGAGAAATCCAACTCTACTGCGATCGTTAGGAAAAGCCTGCGGAACCATTTCCATAAATATGCCTACTTGGTTCAAGAACCCACGACACAGTGCCGGGTCTCCCTCATAACGTTGAGGAGTAGGCGCGTGCCACGATGAACCCCTGATCACACTTGTATCAGGGTTGGCTGGAGCTATCGGTGCCGGGTTGGCAACTGGGGAGGCCACTGACTGACCGACTGGGCGGTCGAGATGAGCGGTACGGTTCAACAGGGTTTGCAAAGCCAACGTCATTTGATCCATACACTGCTCTTGAACCTCCATTCTGGCTAGGAGGTCTTGGTTAGAAGGGTTGCCAGTACCGTCCGTAGACATGGCCCTTTCGTACTGTCACGGCTGAAATAACGATATTGGAGTCAGTACTACTTAACCAAAGCTTTATTAAGAAACACACATACAGGCAACGGTACAGTAGAGTACAATGCAACACGGATCTCAGCAACGACTGCTCTTCTGTAGTAACAATGAACTGAGCCCAAAGGATAGTCAGGAGGGACTCGACTCAGGTCCGCACCGGAGCTCCACTACAGGTCCGCACCTGTATGACAGGGTACCAGCAAGAAAGTGCCACAGGTCCGCACCTGTACAGACTAAGGGACAAGGAAGGTAGAGCACCACAGGTACGCACCTGTACTGATGAGGATAGGAAGGAAGGTATCAGTAGCGACTCTGCTCAGGACCGCTCCAGAGCTATACTACAGGTCCACACCTGTACAGACTAAGGGACAAGGAAGGTATCTGTCACGGTGCAGTTTCTCCCCTCATGTCACTCTCGCTTGTGCTGCGCTCCGATTGGTTGAGCCTGTTTGGCCCGCCCCTGGTGTACCGACTTGGCTTGCTCTGACTATGTTCCTGTGTTCCTGCTCAGTGATTCCACCCGGCCTGGCTGATATTCCTGCTTGCATCCTGATCTGGCTTGTCTGAGAACCTGCTCCGTGATTTGACCCGGCCTGGCTGGTGTTACTGCTTGTATCCTGACCCGGCTTGTCTGAGAACCTGCTCTGTGATTTGACCCGGCTTGTTGACGTTCCTGTTCCGTGACCTGCACTAGTTACTTCTGTCCAGCCAACATTCCAGAGTCCTCTGTCGCCGCAGCGACATTTTGACTGCGTCCATTTACTGTCCTGAGTGGTTGCAGTGGTTAACCTGTGCTGTGCTAGATCCTGCCACTGAGCCGCTTCCTGCAGAGCTGTGTTCCAACTATCGAGCCGTTAACCATGCAGAGCTGTGTTCCAACTATCGAGCTGTTAACCGTGCAGAGCTGTGTTACAACTATCGAGCCGTTAACCCGTGGAGGGCTGTGTCCCGGTTCTGAGCCTCCAGTCTGGTACAGAGTGTTGTTTTGGTGCTGAGCCGTTTCTCTCCTTGCAGTACAGTGAAGTTCGTTACCGTGCCTGGTAGGCGCACGGCTCTGGCTGGTACTGTGCACATCTCTGTGGATACGCCCATGGGGGCTATTGGCTCAAGCCCTTGCAATTCAGTTGCTTCCATTACGCCCGTGGGGGCTATTGGCTCAAGCTCTTGCAATCCAGTTCCTTCCATTACGCCCGTGGGGGCTATTGGCTCAAGCTCTTGCAATTCAGTTGCTTCCATTACGCCTGTGGGAGCTATTGGCTCTAGCTCTTGCAATCCAGCTGCTTCCGTTACGCCCGTGGGGGCTATTGGCTCAAGCTCTTGCAATCCAGTCACTCCCATTACGCCTGTGGGGGCTATTGGCTCAAGCTCTGGCAGTCTACTTGCTCTGTTAAAACGCCCTTGGGGGCTACTGTTCAAGTGCAGCAGGTTCTGGGTGGCAGGTTCCTCTTTGCTGGACAGTTTTCTCAGTATTACGAACTTTTGGTGTTGAGTCCTCTCCACCATTCACTGCCTTTATCACCTTGGGCATGCCAAACATCACAACTGAGACGGACTGATTATTGTATTAACCCTTGTATCTCTGTACTCAGTATCTGCCAATTGCCTGTGTTATTTTATGCTATACGTGTATATTGGTTACACTATTGCCTTCCTGCTGCTATGCAGTGCTGCCTATAGGGGGCAATCTTTGTCCTTTATTTTGTTCTTAATAAAACTGCATTTTATTTCACCTACTTGTCTGAGTGTCTTAAATACCTTTAAGGGGTTAGTAATGTCCAAAAAAAAGTTTTTTTGCATTTAGAAGAGCTTAAAAAGCTGAGTTAAATGAAAAAAAAAAACATATCTCTCAAACCGCTCGATTTAGACCATTCCAATGAAGGGATTCATTGTAACTAACTAGATTGTGGCTCTGCTGCAGAGCCACCATGTCGACTGACACGGATCTCCTGCTGACAGCTTTGCAGCTGTCAGTAGGAGACATCGAACTTTAAATGCCTATATCTCTCAAGCCATATCGGTTTGAGAGATACTTTTTTTTGCATTTAGCTCAGCTTTTTAAGCTCGTCTAAATGCAAAAAACTTTTTTTGGACATTACCAACCCTTTAATGCAACAGGTGCATGAGGTAAGTGCATATTGAGGTGGATGGAGGGAGGGAAGGAGGACACCAGGATAGTAACTTTTTTTTTATCTTTGTATAATACACCCACCACTTCACATACAGTAAAAAAAAGGACAAAATGTGTGTATAATACTGTAGATTGTATGCTATATGTTTTCATAATAAGTGTTTATGATTCCTTTAAACAATATACCAAACTGTATGAAGGAAACATTTAGATAACTCTTTGGTACAATTCTGGATCAAACGAACTGCACCACAGGGAACAAATAAAAACTCCTACTGTTTTAAATGCATATTAAACCCTAGCTTGGTAGAGAAATCCTTAAAGGATTTGAGAGATAACTGAAGATAAAGTTCTCCCTCCCTCCCCTGAAGTCAGCGTTGTACCTGACTGCAGGGATATTCGGTCTTATTTGCATCAGGCACATGTACAAGACAGTTTCAGTGAAATAATTATTTTTTTTACTAATGCAATCTCGGCTCAGCTGTAGAGCCGCAAGCCTATCGTACGACAGACTTCCCCTGCAGTCAGTACAACGCTGACTTCAGGGAAGGGGGAACTTTGCTTTCTGTTATCTCTCAAACCATAAAGGTCTGAGATGAACCTGGGGGCAATTCAAATATTTTTACTATAGCTACAATATGGGGATTAGTAATATTTAAGTATTACTATCCCTTAAAGACTAGGGATGTGTGAAAATGTTCACCTCAATTCAAAATTGGGGAAAAATGGCACTTCCTGCTCAGTGAATAATTTCTGTGAAAAGTGCAGTTTTCCCTGCTTTTTTCGCCTGGCTCATTGCATTGAAATCAATGGGAAGTACTTTCCTGCAGGCATATAAAAGGATGTCAGGCTCTCACAGCATGCCATTCTGTGTTTGTGTGAGGAGAAAGTTAAGAAGCATTTTAAACAAATTCTATGATCCCTGTGCATTTTTATGTTTGCAGATTACATCCAACTGAATATCCTTTAATACCACTTTTAGCATTGTAAAATGAGCCTTTTTAAAAATGTAATATTTTGGGGTTAAACCCTTGCTATTTGGTTTCTCATAAATTCTAAAGGATACCATATTGTGGTAACATAGTAACATAGTAATTTAGGTTGAAAAAAGACTTGCGTCCATCTAGTTCAACCCTTTTCCTATTCCCGTTTACCATCGTTGATCCTAAAGAAGAGATTTCTCCCTGGATCAACAAGCCCTAACTAAATATTAATCCCAATACTAATGTACATAGCCCTCTATGTTATGCTCTTTTAAATAAGTATCCAGGCCCCTTTTAACCCCTAGAGTGCCAAGCACTTACCCGTACGAGTGGACACAGCTGTACCTGCTGTGCCACGCTCGTACGGCGTAAGAGTGAAATGCGATCACTGCATGCAGTGGCCGCATTTAAAAAAAAAAAAATAGCCTGGCACTTGTGGGGGGACCTGAGGATCACTCCTCATGTCCCCCCTGTTATTGATCTCCCAGCCGATCGCGCTGGGAGATCAATAAAAGAAGAGGAGAAGCGCAGCAAAAGCGCAGCTTCTCCTCTCCTGTCTCTCCTACCTGAACTTCCGGGTAGGAGTGGGCGGGACCGGGGGAAGCCTCCCAACGTCATCGGTGACATGGTCACCGGTGGTAGGAGAGAAGGGCAGGAGAGCTTTTGCTCTCCTGCAGTAGCCTCATTGATCTCCCAGCCTATCGGCTGGGAGATCAATGACTGAGGGGACACCAGGAGGGGTCCTGATGTCCCCCACAAGGTCTGAAAAGTTTTTAAAAAAATAAAATAAAATAAATAAAAAAAATAAAAGTAACCCTGTGAGTGCCACAGGGTTCCCAGCACATTGCTTTGCAATGTGCTGGAGATCCCTGTGGCACTCATAGGGTCACTTGCTTTGGGGGTATTTTTTTTTTCTAAAGACCTCATTGGGGGGATCAGGGGGGGTCCTGATGCCCCTCAATGAGGTCTATAATTAAAAAAAATATATAACAAAAAATTAACCCTGTGTGTGCCACAAGGGGGTCCAATGCACCCCCCCCTCCTGTGGCACACACAGGGCTTTTATCATTACTTTGTTACCAGAGATTGTTGGGGGGCCATCAGGACTGGTCCTGTTGGCCCCCCAACAAGCTATGATTACAAAGTAATGATAAAAAAAAAAATGAACCCTCTAAGTGCCACAAGGGTCCAATGCATTGCTTTGCAATGCGCTGGATACCCCTTTGGCACTCACAGGGACATTTATTTTGATTTCTTTTTTTTTTATTTGGTAAGACCTCATTGGGGGATCAGGGGGTCCTGATACCCCTCAATGAGGTCTATAATAAAAAAAAGTAAATTAAAAAAAAAAAATAACCCTGTGTGTGCCACAGGGGGGTCCAATGCACCCCCCCTTCTGCGGCACACACAGGGCTTTTATCATTACTTTGTTATCAGAGATTGTTGGGGGGGTCATTAGGATTGGTCCTAATGGCCCCCCAACAAGCTCTGATTACAAAGTAATGATAAAAAAAAATTAACCCTCTGAGTGCCACAAGGATCCAATGCATTGCTTTGCAATGCGCTGGAGACCCCTGTGGCACTCACAGAGTCACTCTGTTTGTGGACACATATTTTTTTTTACTAAGACCTCATTGGGGAGGGATCAGGGGGTCCTGATGCCCCTCAATGAGGTATATAATAAAAAAAATTAAATCAAAAATTAACCCTGTGTGTGCCACTGGGAGGGGGGTTCAATGCAGACCCCCTTCCTGTGGTACACACAGAACTTTTTATCATTACTTTGTGATCAGAGCTTGTTTGGTGGCCATCTGAATACAAAGCAACGATAAAAAAATTAACCCTTTGTGTGCTGGACACCCCTGTGGCACATAAAGGATTTTTTCCCCCTTTACTTTTTATTTAGACCTCATTGTATGGGTTCTGATGCCCCCAACGAGGTCTACACAAAAATATTGGGGGAAAAAGCCCCAAAAAATGCACGTGCAACAGGAAGGGGGTCCAACGCAGTGCTTTGTATGAGGGGACATACAGTGCACAATGGTAGTCAGAGATCTCCCATACACTCTATCAGACACTGCCCCACCATCACCACCATCCTTGCTCCTCTGCTCATACCCACACACACTGCCTAATCCCTCACCCTCTCACACATTTTGTTAGACTTGTAGTCACAGGTCCGCACGTACACCGGCTGACGTCCTAGCTTCTTTCATCTGTTATCCATAAAATCACACATACACTGTTTGCTTTCCCATTTCTGTTTCACTGGTAGCTACGCTCTTGTAGCGTAAATTGGTATGTCAACCCAGAGCAGTGGGGTACCATTTTTTTTTGGCCGGCAAGAAGTCCTCCTAGGAAATCCCACGCCATTGAACCATTTTAGTATCTTTGAAGTGACTGATGTGTAAAACAAATGTTTGTTTTTCTTTCCTGTAGCACCACATTCTGGAAATAGTTGTGCCAATTAACTTAGGGGTACAAAGGCAAGTGACCCCTCATTAGATGCGGCAGGTTGTCTTCTTTCCAAAATGGTATGGTTTATCTACCTTTTCTTCAATTCTGAAGGTGTTATAGCCATTTTCGTACAGGCAAGTCAGGTTTGAGAAAATGTTTGAAACATCAGAGTTTGTAGTTGGTGTAGTTTTCTACTTCTAGCACCCCCTATGGTAGTTCAACTCATACCAATGGGGTGTCGTTTGACTCCTAAGAGTGCTAGCAAACAAATTCAGTTGAAAATTCCATGGTTTTCACAGAGCTCCATACATTTGAAGGGGCAGAAATGTAAAAAAATGCCTTTTTTTTCATTAGCGCCTCTTTCTGGAAACATTTATGCACACCAGTATTGGGGTAAGAAGGCAAGTGACCCCTTATTAGATGCGGCAGGATGTCTTCTTTCCAAAATGGTAGGGTTTATCTACCTTTTCTTCAATTCTGAAGGTGTTATAGCCATTTTCGTACAGGCAAGTCAGGTTTGAGAAAATGTTTGAAACATCAGAGTTTGTAGTTGGTGTAGTTTTCTACTTCTAGCACCCCCTAAGGTAGTTCAACTCATACCAATGGGGTGTTGTTTGACTCCTAAGAGCACTAGCAAACAAATGCAGTTGAAAATTCCATGGTTTTCACAGAGCGCCATACATTTGAAGGGGCAGAAATGTAAGAAAATGCCTTTTTTTTTCATTAGCGCCACCTCCTGGAAGCATCTGTGCATACCAGCCTTTGGGTAAAAAGGCAAGTGACCCCTCATTAGATGCGGCAGGTTGTTTTCTTTCCAAAATGGCATTGTTTCTCTACCTTTCCTGCATATCTATTATGGTTATAACCATTTTAGTGCAAGCAGATAATTTAAAAAACAAAAGTGTCAGATTTACGTACGTGTTCCTAGCACCCATATATTGTATGTTAACCCACACAAATGGGCTATCATTTTTCTCATGTTGGTATCAGGTACTGAATACAGCAGGAAATGTTATGGTTTTCAAAGATTTTAGTATCTTTGAAGTGGTGGAAATGTAAAAAAAACATGTATTTATTCCCATAGCGCCACCTTTTGGAAATATTTGTGAACTTCAGCCCAGGGGTAGAAAGGCAAGTGACCCCTCACTTGATGCAGGAGAATGTCTACTTTCCAAAAAGGTATACCTTTTATACCTTTCCTTCATGTCTCTAACAGTTATGAACATTTTAGTACAAGCAGCCATTTTAGAAGAAGCAAACAGGTAGGTGTAGTTATGTGCTTCTGGCACCCCTAAGGTAGGTCGACTCATTCCAATTGGGTGTCATTTTTCTCCTAAGGGCACTAGCTAATGAATACAGTTGGAAATTCCATGGTTTTCACAGATTTCCATACAGATGAAGGAGCAGAAATGTAAGGAAATGCCATTTTTTCCTAAAGTGCCACCTTCTGGAAGCATTTGGGCACAACAGGCTTGGGGTAATAAGGAAATTCACCCCTCATTAGATGCGGCAGGTTGTCTTCTTTCCAAAATGGTATAGTTTGTGTAGCCTTTCTTCACTTCTCTAGTTGTTATAACCATTTTTGTACAGACAAGTAATGTTTGAGAAAATGTTAGAAAAATTAGAGGTTGCAATAGGTGTAGTTTTGCACTTCTAGCGCCCCCTGAGGTAGTTAAACTCATACCAATGGGGTGTCATTTTTCTCCTAAGAGCACTAGCTAATGAATACAGTTGAAAATGCCATGGTTTTCACAAATTTCAGTACACTTGAAGGGGCAGAAATGTAAGAAAATGACTTTTTTTTTCATTAGCGCCACATTCTGGAGGCATTTGTGCACTCCAGGCTTTGGGTAACAAGGCAAGTCACCCATCATTAGATGCGGCAGGGTGTCTTCTTTTCAAAATGGTATGGTTTGTGTACCCTTTCTTCACTTCTGTAGTTGTTATAACCATTTGTGTACAGACAAGTAATGTTTGAGAAAATGTTAGAAAAATTAGAGTTTGTAGTAGGCGTCGTTTTGCACTTCTAGCGCCCCCTGAGGTAGTTAAACTCATACCAATGGGGTGTCATTTTTCTCCTAAGAGCACTAGCTAATGAATACAGTTGGAAATGACATGGTTTTCACAAATTTCAGTACATTTGAAGGGGCAGAAATGTAAGAAAATGCCTTTTTTTTCATTAGCGCCACCTTCTGGAGGCATTTGTGCACTCCAGGCTTTGGGTAACAAGGCAAGTCACCCATCATTAGATGCGGCAGGGTGTCTTCTTTTCAAAATGGTATGGTTTGTGTACCCTTTCTTCACTTCTGTAGTTGTTATAACCATTTGTGTACAGACAAGTAATGTTTGAGAAAATGTTAGAAAAATTAGAGGTTGCAATAGGTGTAGTTTTGTACTTGTAGCACCCCCTGAGGTAGGTGAACTCATACCAATGGGGTGTCATTTTTCTCCTAAGAGCTCTAGCTAATGAATACAGTTGGAAATGCCATGATTTTCACACATTTTAGTACATTAGAAGGGGCAGAAATGTAAGAAAATGCCTTTTTTTTCATTAGCGCCATCTTCTGGAGACATTTGTGCACACCAGACTTGGGGTAACAAGGAAAGTCACCCCTAATTAGATGCAGAAGGTTGTCTACTTTCCAGAAATATATAGTTTTATATAGTTATTCCACTGTTTTAGGGTAGATTTACCACAAAAACCCTAGAATGCGCATTTTAGTTTATAAAGTTGAAAATGTCATTTTGCGCTGCTGGTGATTAGGGCTCTACGCTAGCCATGGACGTAGGTAAAACTATACAAATTTGGTATTTTTTTACTCGGGGGACTCGGGGCTTTTTCAAATAATTGAAACTTTTTCAATCAAGGTAAATGTTTTTGATACATAGTATGTGATTTTAGCAAAATGAGTACATTTTCACTTTTTTTTGTCATTATGACATCATAGCTTTTTGCACGATGTAAAATTCTCTTCATGTAAGGTACCACAAGAAAGCTCAATTAGTTCTGAAAAAAACAATATATAGTTTTCCATATTTAACTACAAATCCCCAGAGGAAATCAAGCCTAAACGGAAGGATAGCAAAAATGCTGAAAAAGTGTCTGGCCTGCAGGGTACAGGAAATGGCCCAAGCCTCTGGCACTGAAGGGGTTAAAGGCATCTAATGTATTTGATAGCACCACCTCCTCAGGAAGTGAATTCCATACCTTTATTGTCCTTACTGTAACTACTGCCTAAATATTCCTTTACCTATATACGGTTTATCATGTCAGAATTGTTTGAGAGCACTGGGTCAAGCAAGGCCTCTTTTCTTGTTGGCTCCTCTAGTAGTTAGGACATAAAATTCTCATTAATCATACTTAAATTATTTCCCTTTGTTGTGCTTGAAGTCATTTCTCCAGTCAGTTTCAGGATAGATGAAATCTCCCATTAGGATTACATTTCCTGACCAAGAAGCATTTTCAATTTGAAGTAACAGTTGGGCTTCCTTAGCTCCTAAATATTAGGGGGTAGATTTAAAGGCAGCCGTTAAACCATCCGCTAAGTAAAAAAGGCACATCGGCCGCAAAGAACACATGGTTTACGGCAGATTCAAAGGTAAGCGTACAAGAATAGCTATCGGGCGTAGGCACTACAAAAACACGTTAAACAAAAACCAGCGTCGCACCTGATTTTGCATCACCGTGCGTCCCAAACACCCGTTAAAACACAACTTAAGTCAAAATGTTACATTACGGCTGCCGTTGTCTAGCAACCCTGATAGATGCACAAACAAAATTCAAACCTACAGCCAATCCCAAGGCCCCAAAGTATCAAAAATGTTCAAATACACCTATATATACCTCAAAATAACGGTTACACCCTGTCTGTGTTTCGAGTTTCAGCAAGCTAGAGCACAGGACCCAGGAGTGGAGGATAGCGTTTAGAGAGAGAGAGAGAGCGAGAGAGAGAGAGAGAGAAGCATACACAGGAGTAAGGTAGAGGGATCTTGGAGAGAAGTACATTTAAATAGACACATAGCACACTTTTGCACATAGCACATACATCCATACAAACACATACACATACATACACATAGTCTTTTTTTTTTCATCACACCTTACACATTTTAAACTTTATTTTCACAGTGTGAATCCGTGAGTGAAAGTGTGTGACAGAGAGTGAGTGGGATCGAGTGTGTCTGTGAGGGCGTGTGAGAGTGCCTGGGTGTGAGTGGGTGAATGATGGCTAGGAGAGGAGGACAGGAGAGAGGGATGGGGAGACTAGTGGAGGAGGAGGAGGAAGGTCAGGAGGGGATCCCTCAGCAGAGCAGGGGTGGGAGAGGGAGATACGCAGGGCGGAGGGGGACCAGGCCCACAAGAACAGGCACACGAAGAAGAAGAGGGACAGATCCTGCAGTGGGACGAGGGGTAGTGCCTGGGGACCACCACACACAGGCAGGGGCAGAGCAGGCAGGACACTCCGGGTCTGACTCCTCGCATGCTGGAGCTGAGGGGGACAGGGTCAGGGATCCCCGATATACCGAGGAAGAAAACACGGCCCTCATGGAGGCTGTGCTGGAGAGGGAGAGTGTCCTCTTCCCGGGGGACAGACTCCCTGCGAGGAGGAGAGCTGCCTGGAGTCAAATCTGCAGCAGAGTTAATGCGGTGGCCACCTGCAGACGGGATGTGGACTCAATCAAGAAGAGATGGGGCGACTGCAAAAGGCAGGTGAAGAGGAAGATGGGGGATGCTGCCCTGCACGCCCGAGCCACCGGAGGTGGCCCACCTGTCCCCATCACCTTCAGCGCATGGGAGGAGAGGCTGCGGCAGACACTGTCGTCTACCCTCATTGAGGGGGTCCCTGGAGGATCAGACACTGGGGAGGAGAGGAGCCTCCACACCACCGGTAAGTGCATCACCCCAAAACCACACACCACCCCAAACCACACACCCATCACAAACAAGCACTCACATCCCAACATCTGCCCTTCATTCAACCACACAATTGCACCAACACAGCACCCTGAGGGTTTAAACAGGAATCAAGACAAGGACAAATGTCAAGCTTCAACAAGGCCAAAACCTGTCCAACTCCCTGGTTAACCCTCATGTTGCTGTGCTGATCACACACAATACACACAAACCATGCTCAGTAAAGTGTTGTATGTCAAACATCACAATTGTTGTCACACAGTGTTACCCATGTTCACACAGGGAATCCAGCACATAACCCCATGAGTGCTAGAGGGATCACCAATGCATCGATCAACAATACTTTGGCAACCCCTCTGGTACTCAAAGGGTTAACCAGACAACAAACACATGTCGATAGGTTAACAATTACATGACACATAGGGGACATTCACTAAGCGGTGAAAAAGAGCTGATGTAGAGAATTTGACACATACATACCCTCACTTCACCAATCACAATGTTAGTCTATGGAGAACATCCAATAACAGGATTCAAGCTGCACAGGCCCCATTGTGTGGACTCCATAGAAAACACTGCAGATGGGGAAATGAGGTCAGCGGAGAAGTCAGCATCATAATCAGTTCATCAGGTCCACTTAACCGCTTACTGAATCACCAACAGGAGGGATCAGGTCACAAATCACAGTGCCACTGAGAATAAATGCTTGTATGTGCAACACACAGGCCAAAAACAATCACACATAACTAAAGGTGAAAAAGTTGGCCTTGGTGTTGTGTATGCAATCATTTACGCTAACTTCAATTTACATAGCTCACATTTGATTCACATATAGATCCTCAGGAGTGCTGATGCCATGGATGGATGGTACACCAGACACTATTTGCAGGATACATATGGGAACCAAATATGAACCATTGAGGTTTGGTCAATAACAGGCCAGGAATTATGGATATCTATGATCGGGTCTGGCTGCCTCACACAGAAGGATGGATGGGCTGATCCAGGAAAAAAAAGGCCTCAATCAATGATATCCTTCAATACTGGCTTGATTGTTGCCCCTCAGGATTCAACTTGAACAGACCTCATGGACAGAATCCTGTAATGTACATCAATCCCTGATTGCCACGGTGGTATCCCATGCATCACAATGCAATGCATAGGATACCATCATGACAACCAGAGAGGGACATGTCTAATCTGACAAAATCCAGCACTGTACGGGATGAACTGATAACATAGGGATGAATACTACTTGAATCACACTGCAGATCTATTCAAAAAAGATATGTACAGAAAGAAAAACAACCAGATTTGTATGTGGATATGTCCCTTTCAAATGGGTACAAATAGGTCCCAACAAGATGTAAACCCAGATTTCGGTTCAGTACATGTGATTGTCCTACTGCCCATATATGTGCACCCTCAACAAAATAACTCATATTGATATCATCATTAGAGTACATATACCCAGTATATTACACCTACTTGGATGGGTATCAGTTGTATCTATGAAAGTTCATTTGTGATGGCTGTACATATATAGGCAGTTAGACAATCACATGTTCTGAACAGATCTCTGGGTTCATATCTATCAAGGATATGTTTGTACCCATATGAAAGGTACATATACACACATATCAGACCATATTCCTCACTGTGTACCTTGGCATGGCAATGGTTAATTTCACTTTGATGTAACCTTGCAGGCATCATAAAGAGATGTTTAGAAAGATGTTACTGTATGTGACAGCTGGAGATGTCAGTCATATGACCACACGGAGGCTCTTCAGCAGACCCAAAATTGAACCAATTGGAGATGGATCCATCATTGACATGGTCCACAGAGCGTGCTTACAAACCAGGAACACTTAGTAGACAATGGCAAAGATGTAGTTATCTCCAAATGGGTCAATGTGGAGTCTGCTGAAGAGCCTCCGTGTGGTCAAATGACTGACATCTCCAGCTGTCACATACAGCAACATCTTTCTAAACATCTCTTTATGATGCCTGCAATGTTACATCAAGGTGAAATTAACCATTGCTATCCCGTTAAAGAGATAGTAATACCTAAAATGTGAAAGGAAAAATACATGTCATAGGATTGATCCACCGGGTAATGCAAGGGTATTCCCACTACTGAAAGGTGTTTCATCACAAGAGTATAACAGCTCAAAGTTGAATATTCCATGGACAATATCACTGTGGCCTGAAAATGTACTATGCCAATGTTGCCAGACCATCCTCTGGCTAGCTTTGGTCCAGGGAGCAGATATCCACAAAGGATGATGTGGCAACAGCGCAAATGTACAATTTCAGGCCACTGGGATGTGGCACCAAAGGAATTCAACTCTGAGCTGCAATACATGTAGAATACAACACCCATCACCAGTAGGAGTACCGTTGTTTCACACAGGGGGAGACACCATACAACATATATGTTCCTTTACACATTTCAAGTATTAATATCAATTTGACACCATCATGGCTAAGTTTACTGATCACACAATCTCAATCCTCCACACAGGTTATGTGTCTCCAGCACATCAGGAGCCCATGGAGGAGGCCACCTCACCACCCAGTGAGGAGTATATGGAGGAGGGGACCAGCCAGTGGGCACCGTACCCAACGACATCCACACCTCTTGGCCAGCTGGATGCACCAACCCTGCCTGCACCGACTCTGCCTGCACCACCTTATTACAGTGACTGGATGCCCCCCACCACCTCCAGGAGCTATTATCCTCCAGCAGCAGTAGCAGCACCACCACCACCAGGGAGGCAATGGCTGCCCGGTGATGTGGCCACCACCCAATACGGGCCATACCCACAGATTGACCTACCCTCCTGGATGGCTCCCCAGCATGGCCCCAGGTATGATCCTAGGTGGGTGCCAAGCACATACCAGTGGCCAAGGTTTGACCCTTGGCCACTCGACTACCAACACCTGGGCCTGCTTGGGGAGCCCCAACAGCCTATGCGAAGGGACGTGTTTACCCCACCACCTCCACCAGCACAGACATCGGTGGGCAGCAGTGGGTCAATTGATGTGGTGGGCACATACCCATCTGCAGCACAACCAGCACCAGCAGAGGAGGACACAGCACAAGCAGAGGAGGACACAGCACCAGCAGAGGAGGACACAGCAGCAGCTGATTCACCAGGCACAAGCATCACCAGCAGTGAACGGCCCACGGGGATGGAAGCTGAGTGTATGGCTCTGCAAAGGAGACTACTCAGGTCAAGCCTCCGCACCAATGACAACATCACCAGGAGCCGTAGGGAATCCCGTAGAAACACTAACAGGATAGAGGCAAGGATCCATGCCCTGGAGTCGGAGGTCATGAGGATCAACACTCAACTCCATCAGCTACACACGGGGGTGATGGACCTGCTTGCACAGCTACTGGTGGAGTTGAGAGAGCTGAACCGCAGGGAGGACTTACGGTTGGAGAGGGAAAACCTGCGCTCCACAGAGGGATCCACTGCCCCCACCACCCCCTCTAATGTGACCCCCGAAGCCACACCTAGGGGGCAAAGGGTGACCAGGAGATCATCCAGGTTATCCACTTCTGCCACACAGTCTAAGCACCCCCCCTAAGAAAAAAAAATAAAATGCCCAACATGTTAAATTTCCCCTGAATAAAGGAACATTGTGCTTTTGAATCCTGTCTGATCTGCTTTGAATTTGGTCATAGATTGGGTGGCAGAGTTGTCTCCAATGCATTGCCAAAAATTCAGTGAATACAACTCCTGCCTAGGTAAGATGTTTGTGGGATGTTACAACATGGGTTCACACACACATCGTAGTACAAAATCAACTGTAAAAACATCCCTGTTGCCATATTACACAACTGTGTTATATGGCAATGTTGTGTGTTGATTTTGCATAACCAAACATTCCCCTTAGGCCAACATTTGGAACAACATTGAACATTCATCTACATCATATGTTGTGTTTAACCCTTTGATCGCCAGAGTGGTAGGCAATGCATTGCAAAGAAATGCGTTGGGTACCACTCTGACACTCAGAGGGTTAAGGGGATAACCAAACAAACGGCTGAGCGGTGAGATAACAAGCAGGACAGATAAATAGGACATGTATCCATATTGTCTTGGATTCACACACACATTGTGCAACAGACTGACTGGGGAAGCCAATGTTTTTAAACTAAGATTTCAATGTGTAGCACACACATTGATATCCTGGGGTGAGCATTGGGGCCTCCAGTAAGTTGACTTGTTGTTTTTCCTAAGGGTGTAACAGACTTCCCCAGTGAAAACACTTGTCCACTTGGTCATGTACTGTGATATGTCCCAGTGGAGCAATATCACTGAACATTGATTATACTGAGCAACACATTAACTGTGGACAGGAATTCACTGTGGAAGTATGTCCCCTTTATCACTCCCACAACACATTAGTGTATCACTGCCACCATCTGTTAGCGTGAATACATCACTGAGTCCACTCACTTGCAAACAAGTGGTGGAGTCCTGTGATATGGGTGATGCCTTTCCATGTATGGGGATACTCTACCCTGGGTGTGGTAACGCATTGACAACTGTGTTCTCAAATATATCCTCCTACAGACACAGATAGAATGGTGATGGTTCATCTTTATTGTGTCTCAAAGTACATTAGGATGTACATGTGTTTTCTGTGTATTGCCTATATGCATTGAACACCTGTATGAGAACACTAAATGTACTTTGAAACAAAATAATAGTACTTTAGTAACACTGCTGCCCAGCTCATGTGTTGTCCACAAGGTTTGACAACTCTGTAGCTGAGCATCCTAACTGTACAGGTTATAAAACTCAAGAATTAGTGTTTTCTGTGTCTATATGAAAATGATCCAGTAGAGGTTTGTGTGAACCTCAGGTCAAACTTTGCATCACCAACAACATCACCATAAACAGCAAGGGGTGATCTCCATGAAGGTGATGTCAAGACTTCAATCCAGTCACATAGAAGATCTTCAGTTCAAGGATGGATCATGTTACGGATGCCTGTGGAAGAAGAGGACAGGATTTGGAGCAGTTGACCTGAACTGATCATCAAGCAACAACAATTTAGTCTTTTTGATCCCCTCAATTTTCACAGTTACAGGTGAGTACACAAACCATTGCTTGACAATGTGTTGTGTACTCATCTGTAACCAATTATGTGGAGAACTAAGGACATGTGCCCCAGCCCTATGGATATGTGCCCCAGCCCTATGGATATGTGCCCCTGACATGGATACACACATCAACAAGTGTTCTGAGAGCTCCATGGAAGTAATGAATTTGGGCTGCCACTGTTAATGTGACAGTGGCAGCCCAATGTCATTTGTTCCATGGAACTGTTAGGACACATTTGTTGATGTGTGTATTCATGTCGGGGGCACATATGTCTGCACACTCACAGGTCAGCATGGTGTCCCTGGTAATCTGATCTACGTCTCATGACCTCTACATTGTGTGCCCATACCACTGTACATCCACCCCTGTGCTGCTATTCTCAGCTGTGACACGGTACAGGTCCCATATTGAGTCCAATGGCCCTTTAACCCCTGATGTGACGGAGTATTATCCAATGCATAGCATTGGATAACACTCTTTCGCTACAAGGCTAGCATGGTTGCTCTGGCTATGCTCATGGCAAATCAAGTTAGCTGCTGTCAATCAAGCCCTGTAAGGCGATGAACATGGGTTATGTGTTGTACCTTGTTTCTCCTGAGGGTGTGCGTGATATCCTTGGGGTCTGTATGTCAACGTGGAGAGTGGAATGGAGGATGGTTTTTGAGTCCACACACACAATTTGCCACGTCCGCTGCCAGTGCAGTGCTGTGTCACTGTTCCTGTGGGGTGAGACAGAACAAAATGTGCAGTGTGGTTAGTGTCACAGGACTGATGGGGGACTTGCATGGATTGTTTGCATGCCTGTGTTATACTCACATGTAAAGTGTTCCGTGATGAGCCTGTCTCTGATCTGTGTCCCTCTCAGGGTCTCCTCAACGTGGCCGATGTCCATGGGCACTTCCTGTATGGGGGGGCCTGGATGTGCTCCAGCAGCCTGGTGTCCACTGCGATGTTGTGCAGTATTGCGCACGCCACAATGATGTCGCACACCTTTCCAGGTGCATACTGCAGTGCTCCCCCCGAGTAGTCCAGACATCGGAATCTTGACTTGAGGAGGCCAAAGGTCCGCTCAATGGCATTCCTCGTTCTGCCATGAGCCTGGTTGTAGCTTTCCTGGGCATGTGTTCGAGGATTGGCCAGAGGGGTCAGTAGCCAGGACTTGCATCCATAGCCAGCATCACCTGTGTAATGTGAGTGACATGGTGAGACAGGGAGCACATGTGGTGTGAATGATGTTTTGTGTGGTAGACGTAGTAGCTGTGGGTCAGGAGCATGCTAAGCAGCGTTGTGTGTACGCCTGTGTATGTGATGTGATTTTGTATTGTGAACTCACCCAAAAGCCATCCCCCTGTAAAAGTTCCATTCTTGAAATCTCTGTGGACTGAGGAGTTTTGGAGAATGTATGAATCATGTGAGCTGCCAGGATACTTTGCACAGACATTCATTATCCTCATATGGCTGTCACACACCATCTGCACGTTGATGGAGTGAAAGTTCTTCCTGTTGATGAATATCTGTGCGTCACGTGCTGGGGCCTTAATTCGGACATGGGTGCAATCTATAGCACCCATGACCCTGGGCATGCCTCCCCTGGCGTAAAAGGCCTGCTTGACTTTTATCCAGTCCATGTCGGTGGTGGGGAAATGTATATAGGTACTGGCCTTGTTTTTGAGGGCTGGCAGGACCTGGGCCAGCACCCTGGAGAATGTGGCCTGTGACATGCCAGATGCGTAACCCTCTGTGGACTGGAAGTCCCCGCTTGCCATGAAGTGCATGGCACAGAGTAGTTTCTGCAGGCCAGTTAGGGCATGGTTGTGGATGTAGATGGGATCCACCTGCTCCTTGATGACCTCATAGAAGGCAATGATGCTGTCAGGCCTCAACCTGTAGCGATCAATTACCTCATCATCGGTCATTCCAAAGAGGGTGACCCTTGGGCGGTATGCCCTGGGCCTTGGTGGTCGTCTATACATCCTGTGCCCTCCAGGTGGGGATGGGCTCCTGTGTGGCTGCTGAGCCAGAGCCTCCTCACTTGCAACAGGTGGTGGCTGTTGATCAGGCATGCTTGGAGGTTGCTGATGTTCCCCAGCTCTCTCCCTTGCACGCCTTCTCCGCAGCCTTCGCAACAATATGTAACCCAACATACTGTATGCTCCCTCTATATGTCTCTCTCTCTCTCTCCCTCCCTGAGTGGAAAACAAGCCACAAGTGAGTGTGTTGAGTTGTCCCTTTAAGTACTTGCTAGGGCGTTGTGTGGGTGTGGTGATGAGGTGAGTGCTGACCAATGGTGAGTTGTTTTTGTCCAGGTAAGTGTTTGCAGGTGTGTGTGTGTTATAAGATGTGGTGTGTTGTGCTTGTTCTGTGTGTGCCATTTGCGGACGTGCAGTTGTGGGGTGCAGGTGGCGTGTTGATGTTGCCCAGGTGAGCTTGTATTTGCAGGTGTCCGCTTTGTGTGATGACCCCCATTGTTCCGTGCCATGTTGTGTTGTTGTTTTTTTGTGTGTCGTTGTCCCTGTGGTGTTGGTTGTTGTTGTGAGTGTAGTGATTTGTGTTGTGTGTGCATGTTTTTGTGTTGTTTTGGCATTGCACGGGTTAATTTTCCCATTTACATGGTTGTGCGGTAAGCCTTTTGTGTCTTTTCCTATGTAACGGGTGTTTTGTTTTGGCCGTTAAGTGTCTAATGGCTAAAAAAAGTGGGTCTTAACTTTTAGCCGTTAGGTGTGTCTTTTTTTCAGCCGTTATCAGTACCGCAAGCCTTTGAATAGCTCTGGGGTATGTTTTTCCATGCGTCTGAATGCACGTAAGTGTATCGGCCGTAAGGATTCTACAACTGCCGTTAGCTGGTCTTTAGACGGATCTTTGAATTGCAACATGTCACTTAACGCACCCGTTAGTGATTTTTTTTGCTAACGGCTGCCTTTAAATCTAGCCCTAGGTTGCTTGTACCAAATCCCTATTAACATTTTATTATGTGTTCCCCCAGTGTGTACTTTATATCTTCCCTTATAATATGTTTTAAGGTATGCTTTACATACAGACATACCTCCTCCCCTTTTAGGAGCCATATCCCTACTAAAAAGTGAATAACCCTCTAGACTGGCTGGCAAGTCATATCGATTATCTAACCAGGTTTCAGACACACCAATTAGATCATACATTACAATCATTTATAGTTCCCCCATCTTATAAGTCAGACTGAGAGCATTTACATGTATACATTTTATCTTATTGGCATTCTGAAAAATTACATTCTTTGTATAATGTATTTGCCTTTTATGAGGTGGCAACATTGGCACCTCCTTATTAGATGAACTAGCTCATTCCCCCTCTCCACCCCTTCTCTAATCCCATTTCCTCAGTTATACTACTTCCTCATTTTAGTTTAAAGTCTACAACACTTACCATCCTAACCCCTAGCACTGTCACCCCCTCTCCACTAAAGCACGATCCACCTAGAATATGAAGATGGTCCACAAAGGGACTCTAGGAACCCATACCCGTCCTGCTTACACCAATTATTTTGCAACACATTTAACTCCCTAATCTGCCGTTGCCTTTCTGATGTAGCGCGTGGCACAGGTAGTACAGACGTTCCTGTGCCAACATGATGACTGAATGCAGCAAATCTGTTAGTTAGAAAATACAGGAGTGTCCTCCCTATTCCACTGCCCTCCTCGCTACGTTTAACCGTAACCCACCTAGCTACCTGCTTTATTTGTGCGGTTTCCACCCCCAAAAACTTACTGCAACAGCTTCCTTCTGCTCAGTGAGCAGCAAACCCCTCTGAAGACTGGCAGTCTCGCTCAGTGTTGCAACTTGCATCTCCAGATCTCTAATTTGAGCTTCCAGAGAGGCCATTTGCTCGCATCCAACACAGAGTTACGTACCCTGGAACAGTTGTTCCAGGTGTGCAGATGTATGGCACCTTGCGCACAGAGTTAAAATGGACACTCCTGCTTGAATTCCTTGCTTTTTGAAAATCAATACTTGCCACACGTGTGTGTGAGTTTTGTTTTTAACCCCTCCCTTACCGAACACCACAGAAAACAAACATTCAGTTTGTCCATCAAAAATCCCGCAACTTATCTTATTTCAGCTCACAGCCAAGTACATATAATTTAAGAACACAAGATCATGAAATGTCATGCACTATTGGTTGGGGGATGCAGTTTCCTTTGTCCTCTTTACTCCCCATTGAGGCAAACAACTCAAAAGTAAGAAATGCAAGGGGAAGTTTCACCGTTAAAACAGCGCATGAAAAACCACTGAAAATGAAGGGCAACACAAAGTATGAAATGCTCCCCCATCCTAAATGTTAAGTAGCTCTATTCACACAGGCCCCTTGACCAGGAAGTATAAAGTGCCTCCATAAGTCTGCTAAAGGAAAATTAGACAGTGAAGGCGGACACCAGCTAATATGGATGCCAATACTCAATATCCCATTAATCGCATTCTGCGCCTATGGGATGTTGGTTGCAACTGTTACAAATACAAACATCTCAAAAAGGTGCGCTGCAACCCCACCTTACCTCTGGGTTATAGAGACCCAAGGGGCTATAGCCTTAAAGTTCAGTAATAGTTCAGTTGAATTAACTAGTTTGCCACTGATAATGCAATTGATTTGTTACGCTTACATTTTAGCCAGTTATTTACAGTAATGTGCAAAATTTTAGGCAGGTGTGAAAAAACGCCATAAAGTAAAGTTTTCAAAAATAGACATATTTGTAGTTTATATATTTATCAATTAACAAAATGCATAGTGAATGAACAGAAGAAAAATCTAAATCAAAATTTGACATGACCACCCTTTGCCTTCAAAACAGCACTAAATTCTTCAAGGTACTCTTGCACACAGTTTGTTAATGAACTTTGCAGGTAGGTTGCTCCAAACATCTTAAAGAACTAATCACATTTCTTCCGTGCACTTAGGCAGCCTCAGTTGCTTCTTTTCATGTAATCCTAGACAGACTAAATGATATTGAGATCAGGGCTCTGTGGGGGCCATACCATCACTTGCAGGACTCCTTGCTCTTCTTCACACAGACAATTATTCTTTAGGGCTTGGGGGGTCAATGTCATACTGCAGAATAAATCTGGGGCCCATTAGTTGCCATCCTTGCATGATGGATAAATATCTGCCTGTACTTCTCAGCATTAAAGATTAACTACCACCTGTTTCAAAATTTATGTCAACTAGTTCCCCATTTGGCGACTAGCTGCTCAGTAGTGCTAGTCTCCAGAATAATTACCTGGTTAAATAGAATGAGACTCTGCTCCTGGGCTGACAGGCAGTGGAGCACACCTCCATACTTCACTGTTGCCTGTAGCCACACTTGAATTCTTATACCTCTCTCCTGCCTTTCAGCTAACAAAGTGTCTTCTGCTGTAAACAAATATTTAAAATTTTGGCAGTACCTGCTGCCATTTTTTTTCTGCAGATCAGCTCCTGTGTTTGAGCATAGCTGAGTCACTTAGCTTGGTTTCCACATCAGAGTCATGGCTTTTTGACAGCAGATGTTCTATGAAAACCACTTCCAGTCAGACTTCTCCTGACAATAGATGGGTGTACCAGGATCCCACTGTTTTCTGCAAATTCTGAGCCGATTACACTGCTGGACATCTTCCACTTGCAAATGGAAGTTAAGCATGATGTGTCATCTAGTACATGAAGTTTCCTTGGCCCACCACTATATCTACCATCCTGAGTGTTGCTTGTTTCTTTGTGCTTCTTCAAAAGATCTTTGAAAGCACATCTGGAAACCCCTGTCTGCTTTGAAATTTCTGCCTGGGAAAGATCTTGCTGATGCAGATTAACTACCTTGTGTTTTGTTGCTGTGCTCAGTCTTTCAAAAGTGTATGACTTCAAATTAAACGTTCTTCAGCAACCTCACCTTGTTAGATTTTTGGCTGTTCCTCACCCAGTTTAATCCTCCTACACAGATGTTTCTGTTTCAGTTAATTATTGAGTTTCAACCCACCTTAAAGGGATAGTAATACTTCATTTTAACTTTATTTTATTTTGTAGGCATTAAAAAAACATGAAGAATGATATAAGTCTTATCTCTGAAACTTTTATGGTTTAAGAGATATTCACAAACAAAGTATCCCCCCCTGTTCAACCATATCAGAAGGGAGATGCCCAGGTAGACTGCAGAGAGGGACAATCTTCAATTAAGATAATGGAAAAAGCTGATAAACTTGTCAAGGGGGGAAAGGCTTTCATTGTTTTCATACAAAGAAAATTGTCCCCTTCTGTTATCTGTACTGTCATACAACCAGACTCACATCTGAGAAGAGATGGCTTACACTAGGTAAAAGGGGCGGGGAGGGGAACTTTGCTTGTGAATATCTCATAAACCATAAAGGTTTGAGAGATAAGACTTTTATCATTCTTCATGTTTTTTTAATGCCTACAAAATAAAATAAAGTTAAAACGAAGTGTTACTATCCCTTTAAGTGGATGATGATTAGCACCTGTTTGGTATAATTGTTTAATCATACACCTGACTATGGGTTCAATCCAAATGTTGGAGACGGATGTGTTTTTTTTTTTTTTTAAGAACAGTAAGCTACTCAAAATGCCTGTGCTATGAAAAAATACAGGCCCCCCCCAAAAAAAAAAACCTAAGTTCACAGTGGATGTATTCCCATATCAATACATCCAAAGTATGAAAAGGTATCAAACATTAGTAGAATTAACTCTATGAGTGCCAGTGAGGTATAATTAACCCAACTATCAATAAAAAAAAGGAAAAAAAATCAAATTAAAAGTAACACCATTAATCCTGATGTCCAGCAGAGTTCTCAGCTTCCTAGGACTTTTCTTTCTTCTTGCTGTAAGTATAAATAGAACTCAAACTATGACATTGCCACTCAAAGGGTTAAACAGAGGGGAACCTCTTGCACTCAAGGGTTAAAACATCGTGCAGTGAATATGCCTCCATTTAATGCCCAATGAGTTAAAAAATGCTATAAAGAAACTGTCAAATAAATTCCATAAGAAGATTTTAGTCTTACCTGTTAAATCTTTTTCTCTTAGTCCATACAGGTTACTGGTAACTTTGGGTAGGTGATCCACCCCTTTAAGTAGGCAGGAACAATTCTGAGAAGTGAATGCAGGGGGTGGAGCCGACCTTCCCTCCGTGGCTGCTGCTACCCAATCAGCTCCTGTAAGATATGAGACACTAATGACTAGGTAGTGAGGAGGAAAAGACGACTCCTGTGAGCATGAACCCGAAAGGACCCCACCCACGTTCTGCCACAGGAGAGCCAAGCATGGTCCCATGCCTGGGAGACCAGTAACCTGTTTGGACTAAGAGAAAAGGATTTAACAGGTAAGACTAAAATCCTCTTTTCTCTGTTGTCCAATACAGGTTACTGGTAATTTTGGAATGTCCAAACACTGAGTTTCCCAGAGACGGGAAGGAAGGCAAGGACCAGGCGCAGAGCTCCCAAAGTCACCAGAGCATATATGAACCATCAGATCAGAGATAGCCCAACAAAAAGAAATGAAGGGTCAATGAACACAGAACAGGGGTAACACCATCCCAGAAACTGTCACACAGCACACTGAACTAGAGCCAACAGGGCTCAAAAGTGGAGGAGGCACCAAAGAAGATCCTAGACAGGCAAGACAGCCTCCAGAATCTTCCTCCCAAAGCTGGTGTCAGCCAATGCCAGCACATCAACATGGTAGTGCTTCAAAAAGGTGTGCACATGCAACCAAGTGGCAGCCTTGCACAACTGATCAGCAGAGGCCTGATTCTTGTAAGCCCAAGAATCCCCAATAGATCTAGTAGAATAAGCAGTGACCCAGAAGGGAACAGGCTTCTTCCTTGGCTCGTAAGCCTTACCAATAGTGGACTTGACCAAAGACGTAATAGTCACTTGGATGCAGTGCCAGAAGCCACCTGAGCCCTCCAACACGCTCTAAAAATAGTGACCGGATAGAGAAAGGGCAGACAATTAAAGTGAGCTGTCTCTGAAGTCGCTACATTGAGCGGTTGCAGAGAAATGTCCCAAACTGTACAGTGCCATAGAAATGAATGGAGCAATGGTGTCTATGCGGTAAAAGCGTGGAACACAATGTTTGCAAAGTTGTTAACTGTGAACTAAAATTTGGACACAACATCACTAAAAACAGGTTATTAGACCCAACACTGAACCCAGTAGGGAAAGTGCTCAAAACCCCCCAAAAGATGCTAAACCAGCAACCAAATGGTTAAGTTACCACAGGAACTTGATCTAAAACACCCAACAGACATACAGATAAACCCAATGAGTGCAGGAGTATGCAATAGGAAGTCCAAAGGAGACCCCTGTGCAAAGGGGCAACATGGGACATGTGGACCTCAGCACTCCAAGGGTTGTTCACCTTTCCTGCAGATCCTCTGATTACCAAGAAGCCACCTCAGTGGGTAACTCCTGGGGAAAGAACTTGCAGCCAAGATTTCCCCCCCAGGGCTTAGGACCACAAAAGCACCTGGTAAACTGAGCTATCCACATTTGGGTGATGGGAATTGTCAGTGATGGTAATCCGCCTAATGGTGGTATTCCATATCTAACAAAAATAATAAAAAAGCTAAAACTATAGCAGAACTGTTCTCTTGCTTGTGTCTTCGCCAAGGAACAAATCTTACTGGAGCCGATTGGGTAGCAGCAGCCAAGGAGGGAAGGTAGGCTCCACCCCCTGCATTCACTTCTCAGAATTATTCCTGCCTACTTAAAGGGGCTGATCGTCTACCCTAAGTTAACAGTAACCTATATTGAATGACAGAGAAAAGGTGAAATTTACTCACAGATATTTGTTTTAACTCTGTCCTTCCACGGCATACTGTGGGTAATTGGCTCCGCCTCCCATCTGGTAGGACCAATCAAAAAATATAAATTCTGTGAGCTCACTTCCCCCTGCAGTTATACAGTTGTCCAAGCTGCAAGACATAACGGGTTAGAGATGGTACAGTAAAGGCACACTGCAGTAGATATTACATGACTGATAAGGTATGGTATTATGAAATCGATACAAATACCCAAGAATAACCTTCAGGGAGGGTTTCCATGGAAAGACAGAGGAAAAACAAGTATCAGTGAGTAAATTTCACCTTTTCCTCTGTGTCCAATCCACGGCATACTGTGGGACTTACCAGAGCAGTACCCCAGAAGTTCGGGAGGGCTGCGACAATAAGTTCAGATTGGAATGACGGCTTCAAGCACCTTCCTTCCAAACTTGTTGTCCGGTGATGGTTGAAGGTCCAGTCTATACTGTTTGATGAAAGTAAAGACTGATGGTGAAATAGAGGTCTTGCAATCTCAGTAGGTGTTGCAGCTGCTTCCTGAGCCCATGAGGCTGTGATAGCACAGGTAGAGTGGGCTTTAATACCCTGAGGAGGGTCTAGATTAGCAGAGTCATAGGCCCTCTTAATGTAGTCACGTGCAATAGAGGGTCTGGTGGCTGAAGTCCCTTTGAAGTTTCCAAGAAATTGAGAAATGCGTCAGTCCTACACAGAGTTTGGTTCTGCTGAGATATATCTGAAGGCAGTGGAGAAGATCCAAATGATGTAGACTCTTCTCCGTCTCATTTGAAGGATAGGGACAGAAGGATAGGAGAAATTCCTTGGTGAAGGTGAAACTGAGCAATGACATTGGAACGGAAGGAATCCTTAGGATGTAGGACTTATCTTGATGGAAGACCAGAATTGGAGTAACACATACCAAGGCCTGATTTTTTTTTTTTTTATATTGAGATAAAATATCTTCTTACCAGATGGTTGTCTGCAAAGGGAATAGCTAGAACTGCAGAGATTGCAGAGAGCTGGACTTTCAGGGATGCAGGTTCAAGGTCCTTTCAAACCCTACATGCATAAATTGAAGGATTATTGGAGCAGAGATTGATTTATCGTCCAGATTCTGTGACAGGCATCACTCGTGGAAAATAGACCAGGCTCTGTAGAAGAGGGTCGTCTGCCTCTCAGCATGATTTGGACGACAGGCTCAGATACACCCTGTAATCTTAAGGATTCCTGCTCAGCCTCCAGCTGGAAGAAAGCTGGATCCGGGAAGAAGAGGACCTGGTCATAACAGAGGTAGAGGCATGGGGGCCTGACTGACAATTAAAGCAGATTGGCATACAAGGGTTTCCCGGACTCGTCCAGGGCGATAAGGATGACATACGAACTGTCTCACCTTATCTTATTACCTGCACGAGTATAGGAAGGAGAAAACAGGTATGCCAGACAGAAGTCCCAGGACAAGAAGCTCATTCTTTGCCAGGGCCAGAGGTTTGTACCATCAGGATAGGTAGGTCTGACATTGTCTGTTCTGAGATCTGTCCATCATATCTATTGAGGGTCTCCTAAAGTTGCTGTTACTGAACAAAATTCTTCTTTGTTTAGAGTCCATGCTCCTGGATCCAATTTCTTGCGACTTAGAAAGTCTGCCTAAACATTTACATGACCTGACAGGAGGGATGCTGAGAGTCGGCAGGTTCTTTGCTACCCAACAGAGAATCTCCAACGCATGGATGTTGAGTGTAGAGCTCCCTGGTGTAGAAGGTAGTGTACTGCTGATATATTGTCTGATCTAATTAAGACAGCTGTACTTTGTAGATCTGCCTGAAATGTTTGAAAGGCTTCCAAAACATTGATTTGTAGACTGAGTTGTCCAAATGCCCTGAATAGTGTGCAGATTCCAGATTGTTCCTCAATCTGTGCTGCTGGCATCTGTACACAGGATCTGCTCGTCTGGCTCAATAAGTGGGGAGTCCACCACAACAGTTGCTTACTGGTGGGCCGGAAGATTGGAATCCTCTGGGTCAGGTGTGTGTGTGTGTGTGTGGATTTCTTTTGTAATAATGGAGATCATTTTCTTGGGTTAAATGTGAATGACCTAGGCCTTTGGTAGGATCTGATAAGTTGATGAGAGGCATCCCGGTAGTCGTGAAAAGCTTATTGCGGTGTGGAACTTCCACTGAAGAAAAGGCCATGATTCTGTTGAAACTGCGGTGCTGGGTATTTAGTGACAGGGTTACTTGTCCTTGAGTGGCATGGAGTTGCATTCCCAAGAATCTTAGCTGTTGGGAGGGAGAGCGCTTCCTTCCAAATGGACTATCCAGCAGACTTTGCTGAGAAGGTCCCGGCAAATGTTTGCGCTTGTTATGGATTGGGAATATGATACCTCACTAATCAGAATGTTGTCTGGATAGGGGGCCACTTTGATCAGATGACTGTCGCAGCATTGCCATTATCTTTGTGGAGATTCTTGGGGCTGACGCCAATCCAAATGGGACGTCCCTGTACTAATACGGATGACGGAAGATCTGGAATCTGAGGTAGTTCCTGTTTGTTTCCCAGATCAGGACATGATAGTATGTGTCCCGCAAATCTATTCAGGTGACTAAGAAATGCGGATGTATCAAAATTAGAGTTGATGACTCAATTTTCATTTTGAAATTACAGACCTTTAGTACAGAGTTGAGCGTCTTAAGATCCACGATGAGGCTTAGCTCCCCAATAGGTTTGCCAACATAAAAAGAGTGGCATGCAGCACCTGAATCTCTGATGTAGTGGGACCTCTCTATCTGTTAAGGGAATGGAGGACTTGATACATGAGGAATGACTAGGCAAACATGGATGAGGTGGCCAGGGGACACCCTTTGAGATTAGAGGAAAGGAGGTTTAGACTTCAGTAGAGGAAGGGGTTCACAGTTAAGTCAGTTAACCATCTGAGTGCCAGAGTGGCACAGAACGCACCCCTTGCAATGCACTCAGTACCACTTCTGCACACAAAGGGTCAAACTGTGGAATTCCATTCCGAAGGAGATAGTTATGGCCGATACAATGGATCCATTTATTGCAAAAGGGAACAAACAGGGTTATACTGAATATTAGTAGGCAATTTAGGAAGGTCCAATAAATGACTAACGTAATTGATAGCTATAAAATTCTTATGTCACTAGGGTATGAGGCAAAGGTTGAACTTGATGGACCTGTGTCTTTATTTAACCCAATTACTATGCACCCTGTTTGAAGCAGAATCTGCACTACCTCTTTCATCTGTAGAGACCTTGTTTTTATATAGAGGACCTGAAGCGAAGAATCATAGGGACAGGGTGAAATTCCAGAACCCATCTGTAGTGAAGAACTAGACTCCAGGCCTGGTTGGTCTGGCTTTATTGTTGGGACTGTCATTTTTTTGGAAATCTTTACCATTTCCAGATCTCTGATTTGGGGGGGAGGTCACACTTCCTTTTTGTCGAATCTCCTATCTGGCTTGTATTTTCTGACTTCTTAACAGATTGATGTCTGAAGTGACAGGTTTTATGATGAGAGTCTCTGGCTCTTTTCTCCTGGGGTAAAAGTGGATCTTGAGGACCTCTTGATAATTTCTTCTGCCATGTCTCAGAATAGCTCAGTTCCAGAGAAAGTCAGAGAGACAATCTGTATTTAGAAGAAGGGTCTGCTTCCCAGGCTTTGATCATCGAATCATAAGAATAGCTGACAGTCTCTTTGATAGAACACAGTTCTTTTAAGATATGGGAGCTAGAGACTGAATACTCAATTTCTTCTAGCTTGGTTAGCCATATGCATAGTGTATAAGATGCCATGAGAATGGCAGTGGTCAAATTCTGCCCAATTGTTTTAACTCACTCTTAATATCTTGTATAGCGCTGTGCACCTGTATGTTGGTGCTTGATTTCTTATATCCCACAATGCAGTATCAATAAGTCAAAGCCATCTGGTCCAAAGATTCTCATGGCCCTTACCAGTCGGTTCAGCTGATCAAAAATGAAGCTGCCAACTTGTTTGGTAATCTCAGCTTCTTCAGCTGAGGAGACTGCAGATTCAAGCTCAGTGAAACTATCTTCATCATGCACCCTAGAGGGTCCTTCATCTGGGTCAGAAGTGCTAGGCTGCCTTCATGCGGCTTCCTGCAAGTCCTGGAACTGAGCAGGTACAATACTAGCAGCAGCAGGCTAAGGTAGTAGCACAGAGTTTTGCAGGGCCTGTAATAGCCATAGCCTGATCACACCCTGCAAATGTTTTGGTCTTTGGGTTTAACTTCTCTGCCTGGGATTGTCAGAAGCCTTTGGCTTTTCCCTATAACATTTGTTAGGGGAAAACAGTACAAATATCATAGCAGCAATAAGCAATGCCACCACAAGCACTTGTATGAATCAAACAAGCAATAACTATATATTTAAGGCAAATGGACCAGCAGCAGGGTTAGTCACCATACCTGCATGCCATCCTGAATGCACATTTTGTCCCAGGTTCATTAAACAGCCTGTTTCCTTTATGCGTTTCACCAGTGGAATGCACAAGTGCTGAACTTCCGGTTTCCAGTTGAGGCAAGGCTGCTCTACACGTGCACATTTTCAAACAAGCGATCTGAGCTGGATGGCAAGAAGGGAGGACTGAGCACAGCGCTGTGCATCTGGCCAGAACCCCAGGACCAACTAAATCGGAACCCATGCAACCTCACCAGGATTCTGAGGTTCCTTTGCAAGGTGATGTAAGCCGCGATTAGGCAAGCCACATGGGAGAGAAAATAAATAAACATAGTGCTTTCTAAGAAGATGATGAGAGTGAGAGGCAAAAAAGCCTCAGGCCTCCAGCTTGGTAGGACCAAAATAACTGCAGGGGGAAGTGAGCTCACAGAATTTATATTTTTTTGATTGGTTCTACCAGCTGGGAGGAAGAGCCAATTACCCACAGAATGCTGTGGATTGGACACAGAGTAAAAATACATAGCTTCCATTCTTCATGTCTCCGCCGTTGTGTGTGGCTGCCGAGACACTGATGAGCTGCACAGTTTCTACTCTTCCTGCATGGGCCAATGCCCATTTGCGCACTGAGGGAATTGGTACAGAGACTGCATTTATATATGGGCAGTAGCTGACTGCAGGGAAGAGAGTCATATGACTTTCAGGTGGCTCTCCAGCACAGCCTGATCATGTATTTAAAAAAAGAAAAAAAAAAAAAAAAAAATAGATTTTCACTGAAATGGTCTTCTACGTGTGCTTGGTTTGCAAGCAACCGTAGAAGACAGTTTTAGTTAAAGGTTTGTTGTTTTTTTTTTTAGTTAACGCGATCGCGGCTCTGCTGCAGAGCCGCCTGATGATCTATGACTGGATTTCCCTTCAGTCAGCTACAAAGCTGACTTCGGGGAAGGAGGAGGGAGAGGGCAACTTTAGAAGCGTTCATCTCAAACCATAAAGGTTTGAGAGATGACACTGGGGGCAATTTTTTTTTTTACTAGGGCTTTACTATTAGGGATAAGTGATAGTAATATTTAACTATCCCTTTAAAGAACAGCCGCTCAAATCCGATTCGCTGGGATGTGTATGAAAATCCCAGCCAGTGGCTGTGAGGGAATTGGAACGAAGACTGCTCATATATAAAGGCAGTCAAAGCACCAATTCCCTCAGTGTGCAACGGGCATCGGCCCATGCAGGAAAGGAGTGGGAACTGTGCAGCTCGGTGCCTCCGCACACAGCGGCGGACACATGAAGAATGTAAGTGAAGTGTTTAACTTATGGAATTTATGACATTTATTCATGGCATTAACCAATCTGACATTAAATGAAGGCATTTGTGGAATATACATTTTAACCCTTCTGAGTGCCAGAGAGGTACTCAACGCACTGCAATGTGTTGCGTACCCCTCTGTCACTCAAAGGGTTAAGAGATGTCAGTTTATGCTTTTTTTTTTTTTTTTTTTAACTTACAGAAAGAAGACTGAAGGAGAAGGGCAGTGGATGACAGGCAAGTTTAAGACATTTGGCAGTATGTCAGGCACCGACTGTTCGCTTATACTGCCGTTATTTAGCAACGTTTGGCCGCAAGACTTTTCTGGGGCCTAATGTCCTCTGTGCTTTTAGCCGGTAGGACATTTGAATACAGACTTAGACATTTTCTTTTGTCTGTGTCTCCATTTTGCCCTATAGGCTTTTAGATTGCCAACATTTGTATCGAGCCCCTATATGCCTACAAAACACTTGATATTGTGCAAGTGTACCTAGAAGAATTGATACAGTTTTGAAGACAAACTAGTGGTCATGTCAAATATTGATTTGATTTAGATTCTTCTGTTCATTTGATTTGATTTAGATTCTTCTGTTCATTACGCATTAATAGCCTATATTTATCAGTTAAGCTGTCTATTGTTGAAAGCATGTACTTTACAGAATTTTTCCCCCCACACCTACCTAAACCTTTTGAACAATACTATATGTAACTTGTATTTTCTTTCAAGATGTAATGCTTGTAACAGGTAAAAGACAAATATTTCATTTTGCAACATTTTTTTTTTTTTTAAATGACAAGGGCTACATGCTGAGGATGGAAGGGCATTTTTGGAGCAAACCAACTGCACCTTAGGGGACAAGCATCAATTCCCACTGAGATTTTAACACCTTGAATAGTAGAGTACCCTAAAATCACCGAGGCAGTGTGTTTGAGACCTCTTACATTCAAAAGTATTTATAAAAAAAAAAAAAAAAATAAATTCTCTCACGCTCATTTACTGTAGAACTGCTTGGCTTTTCTTTAGTGCATAAGTCCTTAAAAGGGATAGTAATGTGTCATAATAAAAGCAGCTCCAATTAATCATAGTATTTGGGCCTTGGGGAGTGTTATTTCAATTCTGTCAGAGTTGTAGTTCAAGAGTAATTCAATGACAAAGTCTCCCCCTCCTGTCCATTTTATTGCTGTAACACTGTTCAGCCAGCTCAGAAGGGAGGTGCCCAGGTAGATTGCAGAGAGTGACATTCAATTAAGACAAGGGGAAAAACTTGTCAAGGGAGGCAGGATTTTCATTGTTCTCATAGGAAGAAGATGGTCCCCTGCCATTATCTGTCTGGTCTATGGAATGCATTCCACATCTGAGAAGAGATGGCTTACACTAGGTAAAAGGGGCGGGAGGGGAAACTTTGCTTGTGAATAATCTCTCAAGCCATAAAGGTTTGAGAGATAAGACTATCGTTCATGTTTTTATTGCCTACAAAATGAAAGATAAAACTATTACTATCCCTTTAAGGACTCATATATACACATATACATACATACATACAGAGCCCAAAAAAAACTAGCAGTTATGTGGCAAAGTAATGGCAATCACAAGGGATAATTATTTATCCCCCTCTTATGGCAGTTTCCCCCACTCCCAGCATTTACACAAAACATTTCCTCTGTACATAATTTTATTATTTACATAATACAATATAGAATAAATGCTGAATAGCATGATTATGTGCAATACATAAATATGAACTATCTGTACACATTTGCATATCTAGTAACAGAAATACAAGTTTTAAAGCAAAAATCCTGATGCTTGGAGAGTGAGTAAACTAGGGACAGAACACACAAAATAAGACCTTAAAGTGAGTCAGAGTGAACATATATCAGTATTTACAGATGAGAACAAGCATTACCCACAACACTACTCTAAAAGTTGTACTTGCTTACCTATTGAAAGAAAAAAAATAATAAAATAAAATAAAAAAAAAAATTCCATTATAAGAAAAACCTTCCATTAGAACACAGAAGTGATTACCAGACAAGCATCGGTGAATTATACTGCCTTTCCTAGAGTTGTTTTTGTACAAAGCTGTAAATAGTGCAGCCCATGCAATACAACCAAGAATTTTACAGTCCTACACCCAAGTACAATAGAACAGAATGGAGTTGAGCAGCCCTGTTTGGGGTTCCTGGTACCACTCATGGAAGAAAGAACAAACAAGGATCAACAGCAGCCAAGTAAGGCAAGGTTTTCCATGCAAAACTGTGCAACTGAATCACATTGTAAAACCTTCAATTAAACTGGTAAAAATATTCCCTAGTTTACCTTACTAAAAGGGGCGGGGAAAGATATGGGATAATGATAAATACAAACTAGGAAACACACTGAAAACATGAAAGAGCCCTATATTTCAGAAGAAAACTGGAGTAGTCCTGAGGCAAACCAAATGCATCACAGAAGACAAACAATTCCAAAATACAAACAGAATTCAATGATGCTTTTAATACCATGAATGCTTGAGAGGTCCCAGTGCATTGCTAATCAAAGCGTTTGACCTCTCTTTCTAGCATTCATGGTGTTAAAAGCCTTACTTATTCATTCATTTATTATTTGTCCTACATAATGCAGTATGTCTGCCCTGGAATAACAGTTTTCCTTTGAATAGAAAGCCCCTTGTTGCCCACAACTGCAATACATCCTCACAGCAAGAAATGGGTTTTCATCAAGGTTGCAGTGTTAGCAGTAAGACATTGCTGCAGGTTCTAAACAGTTAGGACAACCCTGCAAAATTTTAAGTGTCACATAGAAAAGGTGGTGGGGGAGAAACACTCAAAACACACACACACCACACCCTGTAAGGCACAGCAGGGTGGGGGTGGGTTCAAACCCCAAAAAAACTGAATGTGCCAGTAAAAGGAGGTATTTTAGAGGCCTATGTACGGGCTTCAGTACTAGATGCCTTGAATGCTTTGCATCTGTATGCCACAGAATTACTATGCTTTGATTCTTTAAGCACAAAGCGCTTCAACTTGTCAGGTTTAAGTGGGGTCTGCATTACATCTTCAAATCTTCATTAGTCAAGGGGACAGGTGGAGTACATTGAATTGTGATGTGCAGAATTACAATACAATACAAGTGACTGCAGTATCTTAACATGTTACAGATTGGGTTTCATTTCAAAAAGACATTTAAAAAAAGGTCTACAAAAAAGGTACAACACGTGGGCTGTTCAATTCATGCTTTCACAAAGAAGCATAAAGAGAAAGCACAAGTTTAAACTTATTGCTATAGGTAGAAACGGGTAGCATACAATAAATAAAAACACTTTAAAACAGCGAAAAGAATTGGAGGTGTGAACAATGTCCTTTTGCACAAATCTGGAATACAATTTCCCTAGCTATAGGCCTCATACTGAAGAAGAGTCTGGTGTATATGTATTAAACGAATTGGAGATGTTCAGCAACAGAAGTAGCAGTCGGTGGAATAAATTAGATATAAAACAAAAACACACACACACACCCCACTGCACAATAGGGAACAAATACAAGTTACCAATGCTCTATGTGGGAACTTCTATTTATTTTACAGCGTGCATTTGGCTTGCCTGAGAATTGTGTGGGTTTTCCTTTTTGCATATGGCAATTTGAAGAAACGCAAATTGAAAGTAGCCAGCTGCATCATAGGGAATACCAGTCCCCAACGGGGGTATGGGCAGAGTTATTAACCTTGTGAAAGTTAGGCTCTCCAACTTGTGAGACACCTTTCAGTCAATGGGTTAAGGCCCAGATTTGAACTCAATAGGGATTTTTGAGAACACTTTTTCCCCTATGGTGCAGCTGTTTTGCTCCACTCTCTTTATGCATATGATAAAGAGCAGCAAAATACTGCCCTGTGGCTACCAAAACAGTTATTAATGCCACCTTCCACTGCAAAGTGTGCTGAGGTAAGCAGTCATTGCATTTCTTTTTCAGAGAAGATCTGCACACAAGTCTTTAACCTTTTGACCACCACGACGGTAGATAAAGCATTGAAATCAAAGAATTAACCCACTGTTTGGGAAGCTACATATTCACGAGAAACCACCGTTTTCCAATGTGATGAAGGTATCCAGAATCCATTCACTACTGCCCGATCTCGTTCTTTAAAGAGGTGACATGACAATGCCGATATGCAATGCGAGATTGTCATGCCACCCTTTTGGACACTGCAACCTACTGAATGTGGCAAACAGCAGCGCAACATAAAAAATGGCCTATTTCAAAAGGATACCCCCTCCAGCAGGTCAGGGCTACAATTTCCCCATCACTCGGCCAGCAAACTCTTTGCTAGGGATGACTGGAATTGTAGTCCCAACCAGTGCAACAGTGTCAGGTTCTCCAGCCCTGGTTTAAACAACAAAAAAAAAAAACAAAAAAAAACAAAACAAAATCACTATAGCCTAGAAACCGGACAAGGTGCAGAAAGGGTACGTAGAATGGTTAGTCTCTGCAGCATTACAGTTTCCCCTTACAAACATATTTCTCAGTCGGTCACTAAATATTTCTATAGAAGCACAATATCTGTTGCAGGCATACTAAATTGACGTTCACTGGTAATTTTTTTTTTTGGCACATTCAATATTTAGCATTTAAAATCATATGCAATGAACCGTAAAGTGTAGAACAGCAACAAGAGTCCATGTTTTCTGGGGTCCGGCACAAATATTGGAACAGGGCTGTACCATCCACTTTTGCCTGTAACACACACACACACATACCCTAAAACAGAAAAATTAGACATCACAAAATAAAACTTTGAACAACATTTGGGGGAGGGGGGGGCGGGGTGGATATTAAAAAAACAAAACAAAACAAAAAAAAAAACATGCATTTGCTCTTTAAATGTTTCCCTATGATATATTAAAATCAGAAAAAAAAAAAAAAAAAGTCAGTCTTCACAAAATAGTGTATTTATATTCTCTGGATTTTTTCTGCCACAACAACAGGGTTTTCTTTCCTTATTTTTGCTGCAGCCTCAGCTTTGTAATCGTAAGGACAGTTGTGCTTGTCAGAATAACGATGAAGTCCACAAAACAGATTCCCACAACGGCAGTCAAAACCTGTAAAGAATAACGTGCAAGACAAGGCTTTAGTATATAATAAGAGCGAAGGTTGTAAAACACTATAAACAGGTCTTTAAAGGGATAGTAATGCTTCAAAATAAAAGCTGCTCCAATTAACCTTCATATTATTTGAGCCATAAAGAATGTTGTTATTTCAATACTGTCAGAGTTGTAGTTCAAGAGTAATTGAATGATAAAAGCATCCCATCTCCCATCACTTTTACCGATATAACACTGCTCAGCTCAGAACAGAAAGGTGGTGTCCAGATGGCTGGCAGAAAAAGGGAAAAAACACCTGTCAATGGGGGCAGTGTTTTAATTGTTCTCACAGTAAGAAGACTGTCCCTTGCTGTGAGCTGTCTGGTGTGTGGACCATATTCCACATCTGAGGGGGGGTGGCTTACACTATGTAAAAGGTGAATACTTAATCATTCAATTACTCTTGAACTACAAAGCTGACACTATTGTCACACTTTCCATGGCCAAAATACTATAACGATTAATTGGAGCTGCTTTTATTTTGAAGCACTACTATCCCTTTAAACAAGCATCTACAGATTAGACATATCAATATTCATGGAGATAAAAATCATGGTTTTGAGGTTATGTCCAACTTCTTGGAATGGGTTTTAAAAAGGCCACTCACATGCCATTTGTTACGAGATGCTGGCTCATCAGTACAGGGCCAGCCTTCTGTTGCCTGGGTCAAGAGAGCTCAAGTCTATATTCTTGCATAGTTGTTTTGAGCACTTAGCACACAGGGATGCTCAACCAATTGCCATGGAACTCAAAGTTTCCAGTATCCATAGCAGGGCTTATAATTTTAAGTCCTTTGCTGCTAGCCAGACCTGAAAAGTTACTTGCCACTGCAAGCCAAACCATACCCACCAGGGTTGGATTTCTACGCGCCAGGGCTCAATTTTCACTCACCATTGGCTAGTGGAAATTTTGAGCCCTGTCCATAGTATTGCTGAAATCCAAATCACCTACAGAGCCACAGGTTGAACACCCCTTAAAGGAGCAGTAAACTTTATGAACAAATATTTTATAGATTTTTTCCTGCTAAATAAAACAAGGGTACTCCCACTGTTATCAGTTGTTCTATTCAAACTTTATAACAGTTCAAATAATCATGAAGTGAATTTACGGTGTTTACTTCCGGAAAGTTCTAAATAACTGACAGGCAGTTTCTATCACATAAAACGGAGAAAGGTATAATCGCTGACTGACTTTTCTCTCCATTAGAATGAAACAGAAAAAACAATTAGAATTTGGCCACTAGAGGGCAATGCTAAAGTAAAAAATATGGGTTTAAATTGTAATAACTCTGGAAATATGAATCTCTTGGTAGTGGGAGTACCCTTACTCAAAAGGAAAAACCCTACGATATGAAAAATGTATTAAAAATAATAAAAAAAAAAAATAAAAAAAAATTACTGCTCCTTTAAGGACCCTTGACGGTCGTGGCACGTCATAGGTAGGCGAGCCATAAGGAGCACGGGGTCCTTAAGTGCTGGCTGCATGCACGATTGGACGGTCCTTAAGGGGTTAAGTACAATATGTTCATACTATCAAACAGGTAGGCTTACTCAAAAATGCACAATTTTTGATATATAATTTTGATATTTAACATTGTCACATCCAAGTCTGGACAAGACACTACTTTTGATTTATATGAAATACAAGTTTAAAACTCTTGGATGTTCGACATCTTCAACACATCGCAAAGTGATTTGTTGCGGATGGGTCCGTCTGTTTTTTCTTCACAGTAACTTTAGTAACTTACTTTTTCAGAGATTATGAAAATGTTAAAAGTGAAGGATGGTTGTATATACAGCACATATACTTCGCATTTTTAAATACCTATTAAGCCTATTTTTGTAATACCACAGTGCTTACAAATGAAATAGAGTTACACAAACTACAGTTCTCTTCGAACTTCATTCCAAATTGTAAGCTGTGTGGCATCACTTGTGTATCTCCATTTCAGTGGTAACACCAGAGACCTTATAAATTAAAATGCTGTTATACAGCTTAAAATTGCTAGCTACACTAGTGATACCATAAAGCTTACTATTAAAACAATTTATCCTTATCCCAAGTTTAGATATATGTTCTAGCGTGGATTTCTATTTTGCTCATTTCAGACAACTGTTGTGTGAAAAAGCCGATTAACAATACAATTAAAGGAGATGCTACAAAGTGCAGCCTAAAGTGCTATATCACTACAAATAACAGTAAGTGACAAGTACAACAAGCTACTATAATATAGTACACACAGGACTTAAAGTGTTAATTTACCAAGACTGATCAACGGAAGGCCAGCCTAAGCTGGCCAAAATGTTGATCAGTCTTCGTAAACAAGTTAACCCTTTAATAAGTCCTGTGCGTGCGATGCAGTTCCTATTTTGCGTTATGATACTAGCAAATGTATATGTGTGTGTATATTATATAATATATAAATAATTATATACACACACACACACACACCTGTAGCATCTCAAGAATTGTATAATTTATTTAGGATTGCTTGATTGTAGGAGGAATTACATAAAATCTTATTTGTAGCCGGATTTTGTATCTGGGATATGTGGTATATTGTTTGTACCTAGCATTGGCCTTCAAATTTAGTGTATTTGGGCACAATCTGTCTTCCTTGAGGTGTGTCATTTTATCTCTGTAGAGAGGCTATATTAATTTTGTATATCCATGACAGAATAAACTAATGTTTTTATTTATCCATATATCTGGGTTGAGAACATCCATTTGTCTTCAGGGTCCATTTCACACATCCTTTAGGTGTGCTTTTTCACCCTTTAATTAGAAAGGAACAATAAGTCATCCCACCAGGTTAACCAAAAATCTAAAATGTTTCCAACGTGTTTTTTTTTTTTTATTATTATTATTTTAGAAATCGTCTGGTTTGGGGGCGCAGTTAGTTTCAGGGCCTACTGATCTCTCAGCCACTAAGATCAATGTTGGAGATGAAGAGGCGCTTCCCACATCCTGCATACTACTACCAGGAAGTTTGGGTAGGAGCAAGTCTTGCTCCTTGTTGTCAACTGCATTTGTCTCACAATGCTATCTGGGCATGATAAAACTCCAAACCATGGCAAAACGTTTTTTTTTTTTTTTTCAGAGTTCTGCATCTAGGACAGTTGAATAGGTATCTAAAATGCGATACCCCCCAACAAACTACAATTTCACTAAAGGTTAAACAATGAGTGAACGGAGAGACTGTTTTGTGATTCAAGTCACAATGAGTAAGACCGTAGTACCATATGCCTACTACTAGAGCCAGGTTTACTAACAAATCCCTTAGGTGAACCAGTGAAGTTTGTGACAGAGCCACACTCTTCTGGTTGGTTTCCACCCCCTGCTGAATGCAAAGACAACCATGCCACACAACCCAGACACTTGGAGGGGGAAGAAGAAAAACACCCCACTGACAGAGGGGTGAATACACTAATACTCTGGTGCCTCTGGTTTACAAGCTCCCACTGCCCCAAACACTTCCAGTAAAACATGTAATTACATCCAAAAAATATTCACCTGTAAGGCCAATCTTCTTCCTGCACATGAAGCATCTGTTTTTCTTTGGTTTTGGAAGCTCTGGTGTCTTTTCCTCATTCTGAGACGTGGCAGGCTGAGATACTGATGGACTTGGCTGAGTTACAACTAAAAAGAAGTAAAATAAGCGCTTTCTATATGATTAATCCAAGCAAAGGTTTGAGAAAAAAAAAAAAAAAAAAAAAAAAAGAAAGATTTACCCCATTACCCTACCACAGATCGATTCATTCACGCTACAAGACTATTTTTTAAGCATTTAAAAGCTAAAGTATCATAGGACCAGTACCATAATGTGTTAAGCAGGAAACCTAGGTAGAGGTTCTTCAAAAATGGATCCAAGTTATACCTGTATTATTTAACAGTTTCATTTTTTTGTATTATACTGCCAATTACTTTAGTTTTAATCCCTTAAAGAAATAGTTCTAAATAAATGGTGCTCCGATTCATCTGCATACTTTGCAGTCCATGTAGAGAGGCTTATCAATATTAGCAGATTTGTAGTTCATGAGTAAATTATAAAATTATCCCCCTCCCATCCTTTCCAGCTACGTCATTCTGCCTCTCATTCCGGTCTGGATGGAGAACAGCAAGGGACAATCTTCAGTAAGCATAAGGAAAATCCTGCCCTCCTTTGATAAGGAGGTAGGGATTTCTTTATACTCACTGAATATTAGCTCGCAGTGAGGGACAGTGATGCGAGAGGAGGCAGAAAAAACAAAAAAAAAAAAAACGGGGATCTGCTAGTATTAATAGACAGCTCAAAATGGAATACAAGATTATATTTACATTACTATCCCTTTAAGAGTCATTTTGAGCAAATCCTTGAGACACTTCACTAGATCTCACTGCATTCTACGGGGGGAGGAGACAGAACACCACACAATACCAACATGTTATGTACTCGAGTGCCAGGGAGGTGTGTTGGATACTTAGCAGGAGTGCAAAACAACACCCCTGAAAGTAAACAGGGTATGCGACACGACCAAATACCAGTGTGGAGTAAAAAGCCAAACAAGAACAGATTTCAGACATAAAATTAAAACACACACACACACATATACCTGGCTCTGATGTTTCTGTTTTTGGAGAGGTGATATGGTCTTCTCTTGAAATGCTCATTTCTGTCATTTGCTGAGTTACAGGTAGGGCTGCCACAGGAACATTTCTATCAGGGGAAAGTTTTTTTTTTTTTAATAAAAGTTATATTTCACAAGGGCAAGGAATCTACAGACAACACAAACATATCAGCCTGCTCTTGTAAGAGTTAATACATTTGCTCCTCAAAATTTTCTAATGTACTAATGGAACATTCTGCCAAAGGCAGCAAGACCTTTGTAAACTGCTGTCTGTCATGAGCACCCAGTGAACATTGTAAAACTTAGCAGTAATTCCACCCTGTGAAGCCAGTTTGTTAAGGCAGTCATGCTCAAGGTACCTAAAATTAAAAACAAAGCTAGAAGATGAACTGCTGCTGTTATTTATATACTCCCCGCCCACCAACATGTTCTGCAAGTACATATGTAGTGTCAAACTATACATTTTTTAATCCTCTTCACCTATATTTATTAACATGTTCCTGGATCTCATTTCTCAGAGCTTTCTGGTCAAGACCATCAAAGCAGGATGGATTACATGTTTAACTCTCCCTCTCTGAAGCACTGAATGCTCTGTGTATTTTCCATTTTACATTGTCTCTAGATGCCTTTAGGTTCCTTCAGAGAAAGCTCTCTACAAATCTATGTAGCTAGCTTACAGCCATTGGTAGTGGAGAAATAACTGGTCCTCCATGCTAGCCATCTGTGAAACCTTGTTCCGAGGCGTACACTTACACATGTGCTCTGGGGAGAAAAGCATGTCATTTCTATGGACATGACAGCCTTTGCCTTTTAAAGTCTTGTAAATTTCATTCCCCCATTGATTAAGGTTTTTCATGGTAACATGTGGAAAATTATCTGTGGAGTGTGTGCACTAGCAAGTTAGTGTTACATTTCTATACCAGTCCATATATTAAAAGGTAGGACAAACGTCAAAAACAAATATTGCACACACCTGCCATGTACTTCATACTAGTATCTAAAAAGGATTCTCCATTTGTCTTCTGAGACAGGAGAGAAAAGAAAAAAAAAAAAAAAAAAAAAAACCTAGTCTTGCATACGACAAGGGAGCAGACATTACCTGCCTTTTTCATGGCTCCCACTGACTGTCCATGATTGACTGCAAACAAACCAAGATATCGGCCTTTCCGAAATCAATTATCTGACTGCCATATCAACTCAAAAATAGCCTTACGTTTAGGTGTGCAACATTAATATTTTCTTAAACAACGGCTGCAACTGTGTGACAATTAAAATAAACCTTTTTTTGGCATAGTGTTCTTTTAAGTGGTATAAAATGTCACACTTTACCTTGATTTGTCAGATGGGCTGCCAGCAGCACCTTCACAGTTGTTCAAAGCAGTTTCTACTCTCTGTACTGATGCAGACTCTGCAGAGGGACTATTTGAACCACTAGCTGCTCCTGGATGTCATAGGTGGAGGTAGAGAAAGGAGAATTTAGTGCAGTATATTTGAAGGACCAGATGCTTTACTGACACATGGCTTCAACAGTTACTATGAAGCTCAAATACCAGATTTCCAGAGATCACTGACAAAGTTGTTTATGTGAGATTTAATATGCAGAGAACCTTTTGCTTGTGTTCTACTTCTCTATATTTAACAAACCCTAGCACACCAGTTCCATTTAGATAGTAGACCAAAGCAGCTTTTTCTTCTTCTTCTTCCCAAATAAAAAAGACCCATTAGCTCATCCATTAACACATCAAGCTCAACCCAGTAGAAAGTAAACGTGGACCCTTCACCTTAATCTGAGTTTGCTTATTTGAAAAGCACATTAAAAAAACGGTAAAGTTAAGGAGATATTTACACTAGTTACTATATGCTAAATGTCTAGCAAATGTCAGATACCACAATTGACAGTTAAGCTAGTCAGTGATTTTTCTTATGCTAATTAAGCATTTTCAATGAAGTGTCATGTGTTAATGAAGGTTTCAATGGCATTTCATATGCTAATGAAGCTTTGTGCTGTAACAGGAAGAGGTCGTTTCACTTTTCCCAGATATTCACACTTCTCTCTCTCCTAAACTAAACACCTGCTGGACTTTTGGTTAACATAAGACGGGCAGTTTTTAACACCGAGTGCCAGAGGGGTACGGAAAGCATCACTTTGCAATATGCTCTTTACCCCTCTGGCACTCAAAGGGTTAATGCAGTTTTCAAAATATGCAAACAATCCACTGGAACTTTCTGGAGCACACTGAAGGTGGAGATAAAGTGGAACTCATCTAGGATAAGTTTCTATTATTATGATTAACACAGTGGAGGTATTACAGTACAGATTCCCAACTGGAATCCATAACACCAAGGGCAGAGTTCATATTAAGATTTTCCCATGCAACAGGAGATCCAAGCTAAAGGGACATCTATCTATATACCTTAATACACGATAAAGCATCAAGGCCCACCTACTAAAGTTTTCTGGGGGGCTTGGTGCACCTGATTAAGCCCCTTGCTGAATCCCAAAGCAACAGCCATCTTGTTTGATGGGCCCTAGGGCTCCCCACATCATGCCAGGCTTGTGTGCAACATACGTCAAGGGATAGTAATAACTTAGTTCTCTTTATTTTATAGGCATATTACAAAAAAAAAAAAAAAAAAAAAAAAGACCATGAACGATGTAAGTCTTGGATCTCTCAAACCTGTATGGTTTGAGAGATAATACAAGCAAAGTTTCCCCTCACAGACCAAAATGGTCAAGTCTGCCATCTAGCTGTCAGATTTAGAATCCGGTCGAGCAGAGATCACAAGATATAAAAAGAACAACTTCATTCGAATAGTCTACATAGTGTGCCTGGTTTGAAAGCACGCTTTAGACCCTTCCAATGAAATTTTTATATCTTGCAATCTGAGCTCTGCTGAACAGCCACAGGTTGATTTGCAGACCGGATTCCAAATCTGACAGCTAGATGGCAGACTTGACCGTTTTGGTCAGTGAGGGGAAACTTTGCTTGTGAATATCTCGCAAAACCATAAAGGTTTGAAAGATAAGACTTACATAGTTCATGGATTTTTGTTTTTATGCCTACAAAATAGATAAAACGAAGGATTACTATCCCTTTAAATGGATAGTAATACTTTATTACTAATCCCCATAGTGTAGCTCTTTAAAAAATTCAATCGCTCCCAGGTTCATCTCTGAAACCTTTATGCTTTGAGAAATAACTGAAGGCAAAAGTTCCCCCCTCCCTCCCCTGAAGTCAGCGTTGTACTGACTGCAGGGATATCCGGTCTTATTTGCATCAGGTGGCTCTGTAGCAGACCAGAGATCGCATTAATTCTTTCACCATTTCACTGAAACTGGTTTGCAAAAGCATACGTAAAAGACAGTTTCAGTGAAATAGTTTAATTAAAAAAAAAAAAAAAATTAATTAATTATCGCAGCTCAGCTGCAGAGCCGCCTGATGAAAAATAAAACCAGATATCCCCGCAGTGAGTACAACGCTGACTTCTGGGAAGGGGGACGAAGGAGGAAATTTGCTTACAGTTCTCTCAAACCATAAAGGTTTCAGAGATGAACCTGGAAGCAACTGAATTATTTTTTTTTAAAGAGCTACACTATGGGGATTAGTAATATTAAACTATTACTATCCCTTTAACTACGAACATTCTCCAGGAAGCAGCTGTTCAACACTTCTGGCAGCACACATTTCCACCCTCAGATACAGTCAGTTTCTCAAAAATAGCAATCTCCCAGGAAGGTAGTGGCCGAGGGGCTCCAGTCTGCTGCACAGAAGCCCCCCCCCCCCCCCCCAACTGAAAACAAGCCGCAAGTGCCTTCATGTAATAGAGACACCATTGTATGCAAGTGTTTGTACCCCTGTAATGGACAAAAAGGTGTTATAATTGAGTACCCATATTCAGGCTTCAAAATTGATGAGCGGGCCAGGATTTCGCTGTCCAAGCAGAGGCAGGCTAATCAAAATGAACAAGTCTCTGTTGGTGGCCCTTGAGGACTGAACATGGACACCCATGTTAGTCAGCTTAGAAAGGTTCCACCTCTACATTACAGGCCCCCCTTCCCCCACAGAAAAGAACAGTCCCTGGACACAGTGCTTCATATGATGCAAGCATCTTTCAAAGTAAACCTTGAACAAGTAGCACAATTCACCATAGTTTCTATTCAGACCCATTAACCCCTTAATGCCCAGATGTTTTTACAAGAGTGCTTGACAATGCACTGCTCACCTGTCTGGTCCTTAAAGGATTAACACAGGAAAGTCCCAGGAGCTCAATCTTTCACCGTAGGCTAGTGTTATGCACAGCTTTTTACAGACTCCTGAAACATGTAGATGGCTACTAAATATTCTGTTGGGCCCCAAAATTCTTTACATACATAATGTTGTATTTTGTGATTTTATCTACACTAGAAACCCCATATTAAGAGTACTTCCTTAACAGCTATGGAGTTTCAAATATGACAAACATGTACAAAGAGTGTTCAGGGTAAAACCAGTTGTGAAGTAAAAGCATTCAACCAATACTACAAACTGGCACCAGACTATGAAAGTTGATCAAATGCCAGGATTGTCACTCAAACAATGGTTTAAACAGAGTTGTCTGGTATAGTGTGTGTTATTTCCCAATAGCACTGACATTTTAGAATACTTTAAGTCTGTCCAAGTTATTTATAAGACACACAACCCTGTACAACACACACACTGCTGACCATTAGCTAAAATGGAAGATATGACTTTACAATATGCTCTCTCCCCTGTGAGGCAATGTTCTCTCTTTTACATTTTCTCCTTTAGGGGTAGCTTGGAACAGTCACCTTCCCCCCCCCCCCCCCATATCCTTATAGTGCCAAGCATTGTTGTGCATCTGCAAAGGTGTATGCCCCCAGGCCTACTAGGAAATATTGTATCCAACAGGGAGAGTGCCAGTCTTGCTGGCATTTAAAAATGATTGGCAGCACTCTCCCCCAGAAGACCAGCCAAGTTCTTATATAAGCCCTCCTTTATGCTCTGAGGCATGTGCTCCATTCTCATTTAGTTTGTCTCCAGCACATCCAGTCATGTCGTTATGGGGGGTTCTGAAGCTACTTAACTTCCTACTGGAAAGTAAGAATGCCAAACCAAAAACCACGACATGTTAATAGTTTATATCAATTAAAAGAAATAGTGTGTGTGTGTGTGTGGGGGGGGGGGGGGGGGGAGCATCAATTCTTCTAGGTACACTTGCACAAAATCAGATTTTTTTTTAGGCATATAGCAAGGTATATGCTTAACAATTATACCAAACAGGTACTAATGATCATCAAATTAATGTGTAGGTTGAAACAGCTGTGTGTAGGACGATTAAAAACTGGGCGAGGAACAGCCAAACTCGGCTAACAAGGTGAGGTTGCTGAAGACCGTTTAATGTCAAAAGTCAAACTATAGCAAGATGGAGCACAGCAACAAGACACAAGGTAGTTTTACTGCATCAGCAATGTCTCTCACAGGCAGAAATTTCAAGGCAGACCGGGGTTTTCATATGCAACGTCCAAGTTCTTTTGAAGAAGCAAAGAGAAACGCAACGTTGAGGACCATAGACGCAGTGGTCAGCCAAAGACACGGACATCATGCTTACTTCCCTTTGCAGTCAGAAGATTTCCAGTACTTCCATCAGCTCAGATCTGGCAGAAAACAGCAGGACCCTGGTACACCCATCTACTGTCTGGGGAAGTCTGGCTGGAAGTGGTCTTCATGGAAGACTTGCAGCCAAAACCCCATACATCCCACTTGGAAACAAGGCCAAGAAACTCAACTACGCACAAAACCACAGCAACTGGGGTGCAGAAAAATGGCAGCAGGTGTTCTGGACTGAGGAGTCAAAATATTTAATATATAGCTGTAGCAGAAGGCAGAGTGTCAAAGTTACAGCAATCTCAAGACAACTGTGCCATCAGGCTAATCCTCAAGTACTGAGCTGAGAAACGTTGGTTGTGGCCAAATATAAAAACTGACCTGCAATGCCTAGGAGTCACCATTTACCAAGCAATTGTCTTCTGGCCCAACACTAGCAGTCTATGGTGACTGTGCAAAAACAGTCAAGCCTGTGGCTTCTTACTTATTTCTCTGAACAAGAGGCCGACAGGAGTAATTGTTGCTTTGCAAAAGACCCGGGGGGGGAAATGGGATTTCTATATAAATAAATATATATTTTCCCCATTTAATACCTGCAGCCAGCATTCATAAAATGTAACTGCTGGCTCCTAAATACAAACACACATCAATTGTTATGTAGAGGGACAGCTGATCATGTTACACAATACAAGTGCTTATATTGTTGTAACGGAAGCTGAGAAGGGACTGCGCCGCCTTCCGCCGTCGTTCCCGGGTCTCTCCTTCTTGACGCAAGATAAGTGCCATCAGATGCACCGGTTGAAGTATCGACGGTCACTGGAAACAGTCGCAGGATCGCTGGTAGCAGGGAAGAGTCCACGTCGCCGCCTGACAGTCCACGAAGTTAGGTCGCAGGAAACTGGCAGCAGGCGGTCAACGATTCAGGATACTTGGCGCAGATGGGTATCAGAGTGGATACTTTAGATCATAAGCAATACAAGACTCCAGGACTCCTTGTTCACTCCAAAACATAACTCTTTATTACAACAAACCACAGCATATTTATACAGTTTCAAACCACACTAACTTGGAGAACAGTACATAAGACTTAATACAATCACAGTTCCTCCAATAGGGTACAGCAAATGGTAGGGCAGAACACAATGGGGTAGTCACAGGGATAATTCAGTCATCACAAAGGGTCAGAGAACCAACAACAAATGATTCAGGGAAACATAATAGGGCATACATGATTGGATTAACACACAGCAGGGGGTCACAGGACAGTTCTCAATACAATGCCTTGAGTGGCTAGAATATACATTCCCTTAACAATGGCCAGGGGTTGAATAAATGCCATGCCCAGACAAGGCTCTAGTAACAGCCTAAGGCCCGTTACAATTGCCCTTCTACAAAGCATTCATTTGGATGAAACATGCATGTTTTAAAACACAAACAATTCTGGATCAAACTGTACTAGAGGGAACAAAAAAACTTGAAAAATGTCATGTTGATTTATATGTGGGTTTAACACCTTACAGAAGAATCCAATACACGGAGAAGAAAATGCATGAATAGTCTACCAGCACCCACTCAATGTTTACAGGTAGACTGCAATGTCAGGTGAGGTAGGGGCTGTGGAGCATGAGGCAGACCATCAATTTCTTTCGGTCTTCAGCTTTACAACTTCACCCTGCATGCTACAATATAGACCAACTTGTAAATGGCTGAACATGGTTGGAGGATGATGGGATATGTAGTCTCCAACAAGGATTGGCAGGTTGTAAGAGAGCTTCAGTCCAGTAGCTGAAGGTTGCCATCCACTGGTCTAGACTGAGATTCTGCAGCACACACAATGGGAGATGCACTAAGGTGTGATAAATAGGACAGCACTCCTCCAGTCCTATATTCTGCTATAAAGCAAATGCACTAAGATCTCTCCAATTTTGGAGATTGTAGTACATAGGCCCTATACAATAGCACAGGAAATGAGAAGTGATAATTGAAGAAGTCCTATTCACTTTATTACACCCTAGCGCATACCACCATTATCTGAACTTCAGTGTGAGTGTGCGTAAGAGTAGGTTAAATGTGGTACCATATTTTAAATCTGAGTGCCAGAGTGGTATGCAGCACATTACGATGCAATGTGTAGGATACCACTGTGGCACTAAATTAAAATTAGTGGTCACAGTGGCAATCACACATCTTTCATCAGGTGAAGGATGGCATTGATGACTGTCACAAAACCAATGGATAAGTATTCCCCTACCTTATTGTTCACCTTTTTCTCCCTTGGAGGGATATGCAAGTTGGGAATGCAATTTATATAGCCCATCAACTCAGACAACTGAAGAATATGGACTTAACTCAGTAATCCTCAATGTTAGTCTTACAGGTCACACATATACAACCCACTTGTTCACAGGTAGGTAATCATTTTATTGTAATTGCACTATATGTGCTTAAAGGGATAGTAATACTTCGTTTTAACTTTATTTTAATTTGTAGGCATTAAAAAAACATGAAGAATGATATAAGTCTTATCTCTCAAACCTTTATGGTTTAAGAGATATTCACAAACAAAGTATCCCCCCCTGTTCAACAAGATCAGAAGGGAGGTGCCCAGGTAGACTGCAGAGAGGGAAATCTTCAATTAAGATAAGGGAAAAAGCTGAAAAACTTGTCGGGGGGGGGGGGGGGGGAAGGGCTTTCATTGTTTTCATACAAAGAAGATTGTCCCCTTCTGTTATCTGTCTGGTCATACAACCTGATCCACATCTGAGAAGAGATGGCTTACACTAGGAAAAAGGGGCGGGGAGGGGAACTTTGCTTGTGAATATCTCATAAACCATAAAGAATTGAGAGATAAGACTTATATCATTCTTCATGTTTTTTTAATGCCTACAAAATAAAATGAAAACGAAGTATTACTATCCCTTTAAGAAAAAAATAAAAATTAGTGTTCCTCAACAAGTGGGTCATGGCACTAGACATCTTAAAATGATCTGACTTACACCTATAGAATATGGCAGCAATGCTAGATTTTCCTTCATACATGCAAACCTCAAGTTACCTCCTGGGTGGGGTGACAAATATGTATTTTGGTAGTTTAGTTTTTGGGAGCTGTCTGGAGTTCTGCATGTTTTTGTAAGTTGTTGACTAAGATATAGCTGCTTGTTTACCCACAAGCAGACAGCTTGGCTAGTATTCTTGTGACGGGCCAACAACGCTATGTTTTTCATTGCAATTCCTTTAATGGTGCAAGTATTTTCCATACATGCAGTGCTTAGCAGAGTGGAGGTGAACTGATTAAATTCCTCAATTTGCTCTTAGCTTGGCCTGAAATTAAACCACAAACTGGCTAAGTGTTATGAGCACGGCAATTAATCTGGATACTTCCATGAGGCCAAGTCCTCAGGTTTGGTCTTTGCCTTTCCGCTGTGTGGATTTAAAATGTGAGCTCCAATGGTTTTTACTGTTGCTTACTGGAATGAGCATTGTAATTTTCAACTTCAATGGGGGTGTACACCTGTAGTTAGAGATAACCTAATCAATGGGATTCGAATGCTAGATCTCTAGCACATTGCAAAGCGATGCTGAGACCTCTAACATTAGAGAAACCAGAAACCACACTTAAAGATCCAGCGAGTTTTTATTTGACCCCTATGATGCAGATTGTTCTAGAACGGAACTTCTTCAGATTGAGTGGTATGGTCCTCTGTTAATCATACAAATTTACAGAATTTTTTTTTCCCCCACACACACTAGTTTAGAGATGGTGCTTTATTATACGGCAATTCATCTTAATTTAATCCACCTAAGATCCCCCTATTACCATGTGTAATCAGTTATCTTCTTGGTCATGCAAGTCCACTTTTTTTTTTTTTTTTTTTTCCCCCGGGGGGGGGGGAGAAGAAGAGAAATAGTAAAGAATGTTTAAAAGTCTATTACTATTATCTGGATTTTATGCTTCAACACAGAATGAATTTCATACAGGAAGATGTTAATCTAGAGACAGCTAGACCATCTTGGTAGCAAGAACTTACCCATTGGGCTGATTCTGCCACTGTTCTGTCTTTGTAGATGTTCTTTATAGCAAACCGAGCACATTCCATTTGTCCTAGGATTCCCATAGAAGCCACATCCTGTATTACATAGCATAGGTCCCGGAGTCTGGTTTGTCTCCTGAGCCATTTTCTCTATGCTGTAAATATATATAAAAAAAATAAATAGATTACAATATACTGTACTTCATACTAACAGCAAAAATACCAAAATATGAACAGCAGCAAATTATGCCTCGAACTTTTACATTCAATTAAAAGCCTATAGTAGTGGTTCTCAAGGCAGCCCTCACAAGCAACCTTGAATTCTAATACATATATATGTAGCCTGCCTGGTTGCCAACCTGAGGTGTAAACTGAAATGCATGTAAATATAATGCACGCACAGGTCTTTTCCAAGGTGAAAATAGTGCAAGTTTATTCCATCAATATTTCAGCTGTACCATGGCCATTGAGATAGATTTGTATAATAGGGTTTATCCTCCAGTAAAACAAAGACAGTCTTGTGTGCAGACAGTATCTCAATGGTCTGAAATTTTTAGTGGTAATGTTGCTACACCATCCTACGGACATCTCTGACCTGTTGGCCTTCACAGGGTGGTGTAGCAACATTACCATTAATATTTCAGAGCCACTGAGATATTAGTTTGCTGAATATAGACTCTTGAAGACAAGATATTTGGGGACTAAAGTGTAACATGCACCTCTAGATAGGGTGTATGTGTTCTGGAACAGTGTATAAAATAAAGAAAAAAAATGAAGTATTACTATCCCTTTTATAGGCATTTAAAAAAAACCCAAAAAAAAAACCCATGAACGATAAGTCTTATCTCTCAAACCTTTATGAGGTGAGAGATATTCTCAAGCAAAGTTTCCCCCTCCCGTCCCTTTTACCTAGTGTAAGCAATCTCTGCTCAGATGTGGAATCTAGTTGTAAGACCAGACAGATAACAGCAGGGGACAATCTTCTATTAGAACAATGAAAGCCCTTCCCCCTTGACAAGCTTTTCAGCTTTTTCCCTTATCTTAATTGAAGATTGTCCCTCTCTGCAGTCTACCTGGGCACCTCCCTTCTGATCTGACTGAACAGTGTTACATCAGTAAAAGGGGTGGGAGAGGGATACTTTGTCAATTACTCTTGAACTACAACTCTGAGAACTGAAATAACACTCTCCAAAGTCCAAATACTATGATGATTAATTAGAGCTGCTTTTATTATGAAACATTACTATCCCTTTAAGAAATGATTGTCAAGATGGACAGAATAGAAGTGTACAATTTTGAGAACACTTCAGTTAATCTGATTTCTTTAAAGCTATGGGGAAAAAAAACAAACAAAAAAAACAAAAAAAAAAAAAAAAAACAGTAAGGCATACAAACCAATAGTTTTAACCCTTTCAATGCCAGGTGTACAGTACACCTTTGACACTGAAAGGGTTAATAAAATGCTTGCCAAGAGTATATAATATTTAAAAAGGGGTTTTTAGGAGATAGGTCCATTTAAGTATGTTTGTGGGAGACACCTCTGTTGTCATTTATGACATCAGCTACCTGTTCTTGATCACTTACTGCAAGGTGAATCAGATTTTTTTTCCCCTCCACACCTCCTCTTTCAGGAAATGCTTTTATTGAAATGTTTTTGCCATACCCAGAGGTAGGGTATAAGACAAAAAGGAGAGAACCCCCACACATATGATGTAATTCAAAACTGTCAATTGTCACATTAACCAAAGATACAGGAGACTGAATATTTGCTTATTTCTGGTAAAAGTGAAATTTTACTGATGCAGCACAGTGCTTCATTAGCATTGCAATTAGCATACAGTACCATGTATGAATAAATCCTGATTTGTACACTTTTCAGTCTTTTGGCCAACATGATTTTTCTTGGTGACATTTTCAAATATACTAACTAAAATCTGCAGTACTTTCAAAACTGGTTAACAGTCTGAAAGGTTTTATTTAGTAGTTTGGGAATCTAGCCTTTGCAGTCTGATAAGAGCATGCGTAGTCACACGTCCAGGAGAAAAAAAAACAAACAAACAAAAAAAACCAAACAAAAAAAAAAAACAAAAACACAAAACCTATTTATCTGCTAAAATGTATCAGTTTATTCTGTCCCTCTGGTTGAAACTGATAAGGAGGAAGAGTTCAACAGTGAAAGTTCATTATATTACAGGATCATACATAGTGTGTCTCAGCTGAAAAGAGTTGGTCAAAATAAGAATCTGGTTTTTATATCCATTTCAGCTGCCCAAAGAAGCAATACTGGCTTACATATTGAGATATCTGAAAGAACTAGCCACTGAATCCTAATTGGTCAGCTCCCTGTTAGAAAAGCATCTTGTAATAATGCAATTTGCCCTGCTTGCTTTAATATTTCTCAGAAGCTTAGGTCATGTGGGTGTGTGCATGAGCTTCTGCCTGTCACAAGGCTGCAATGTGACAGGCTGATTTGCAGGCTCAGACACACAAAACCTAGTCAACAGGGGCCTCTGAAATCAGCTTCTATTTATAGCACAGAGGCTGCCAACTCCTACACAGCAAGGATAAGCAACATGGCATCCTTACTGTACCACGCACAGCCAACAGAGGTCTCTATATTTTACACTGAGATCCGAGCATTGATTATAACATGATTATTGAGGTAGTAAATAAAAACACCATCATGTGGATGGCTTTGAGGTATTATATAAGACCATTTCCCATACAGTTTTAAACAAGACAATGTTAATAAGCCCAGCACCACATACTATTGCGTACACACTCTTACAGAAAGGCATCTGGTAGACAGAATTCAAAGCAAATGAACACTATGGATTGGTTGTTTTGCCTAATGCCAGTTGGTGCTCTACACAACCTCTTTGACCTTAAGACATGTGAAGAGCCTGCCCAGCATGCAATACAGTTATAAGTAGTCTTTAGTCAAGCCCCTGGTAAACTGGACTGATCTAGCCAGATAAGCTTATTTTATCAGTGGTGTTTCCCCTCATACAATCACAAGTTGCTGGGAATGAGCAGGTAACAGAAGGTTACTCAAGTTCATCCCTAAGGCAGTAGTATCCACAAGCAGCCATAATATTCAGCATGCTAACCTTTTGAATACCAAAGGGAGTATACAATGCATTACATACCCCTCTGGCAATCAAAGGGTTAAACATACAACTGCAACTTTCAGGTTGTCATTCAAGAAGAAAATGGAAGAACACTTTTGAAGGCTCAAGTAAACAATGATATGCTTGCTGTATACCAGAACTCTAGAAGGTGTTCCTAATATTATCGTCACGGACTTCTAGGGTCTATAGGATTTCCGTTAGTGTACTTATAAGCAAGGGCTGTTATTTTAATTAACTCATATCTCCTACGCAAAAAGGTTAGATATACCATACATACGGCCTGAACGAGTTTTCACATGGATAGGGTTGGGAACTATTGTGTTAATCCATCTCGCACTCGGTACCTCCTTTAACCCTTTGAATGCTTAGCAATGCGTACTTCAACACTCGAATGACTGAACAGTTAATTTCTGTAGTAGTCAAAGACTTGGATCAGAAAACACACCGCACCTCTGTAGTAGTAATCGCAGCCATTTTAAAAAGATATCCGAATAGCAAGCATGGTTAAATAACCCAATACAAAACCTGGCACCACAAACAAAGCAACGCCTAAGTATGGGACACGTTACTGCCCTTGTACTGTGATTACTGACACCCAAAGAACACGTCCTGTAGTGGCATCATTTGTCCTCAACACAAAGAGGAGGAGGAGCCTACAGCTGGTGTGCTGGAGACAAAGGAGGCAGACCTTGTTCCACCATGGAGACAGGAAACCCAGGGCAAAACAGGACAGAAAGGAAGTCTCTCAGTATTGGTAGCTTAAAAAAAAACCCTTCAAGACCTCATTACCACCTCCCCTCGCTCCACCCTCTGATCAGATCCTCCCCCAGATAGTGAGGCTTCGAAGAGTATAGGGCCTCAACAAAAAGCACTGAGTCACTGTAACTAGGACAGGTAAAAGCCACTTTTTCCACTAATCATTCACGTACATAATACAAAAGAACAGACGATTGACCCACAGTTATCAGCAACAGGGGGCATATTATGGCACTATCAGTTGGACTACAACTCCCGTCATCCTCAGCCAACTAAGGGAGACGGTAGTTTAACAGCTGAAGAGCCAGGTACGTTTCCCCGTGACTTGTAGTATTTAGAAGTCTTTGTTCCAGCTTCCATCAGTCATTAAAGTAGAACAGGGATTAGTAAAAGCATGGCCATGAGACCACAACATATCTTTAGCAGCCACTTCCCCAGCCCCAGGAGAGAAGTTATTTATTCAGGCAACGGAACTGTCCTCTAAGCAGAATTAGGTTTTTCTTCCTTGCATGGTAGCCCCCATCCGCCATATCTCCTCCCTCTGACCAGAGGCTTTCTCCATATAAGGCGCTCCCCGTGAAAAACACGTCCGCTTAACCCCACAGCTGCCAGGCTAAAGCTGACATCAACAGGCCATCAATTACATGAACACTATTGAATAGGTGTTTACCCCTATAATCAGATGGTTTGTGCATATACTTATGTATATACATAATGTGATACGGTTTTACAAAAAAAATACGGAGAGTGCTTCTTTAACTCGTTAAGGACGAGAATAGGGTGCAACACACCGCACATCCTTCTGCTCCTAAAATGATTACTAAACACCCAAACCAAGTTATTTAGTACGGAAAGTGCCTAAATCCACACTTACATAGTGTTTCACTCCAGGCAAGTATATGTGAGCTGTTCTCCAACGATTCTTCTGTGACCTTCTTTGTTTGAAGATAAACGCCTTTCAGTGCCGATTCTTACGCGAATTTCCCTTTAAATCGCTTTGCCCACACAATGGCAAAAAAAAATGTCGACACAAGCGATCCTCGTCCACGTCCCAGCGCCGTTTAGAACTGTATTTAATGATATGTCCACAGTGTACAAACTCCAAGGCACCGAGCTGCCTGCCCGACTCCCTCTAATCTGTCTGTGATCGTTCTGCCTTTACACTATCAGTGGGCGGGACTAAACTGACGGAATCGAAACCCCCAGAAGGCATTGTCTGAATGTGTTACACAGCAATGCCACGTGATGAAAAGCAGCCTATTAGTGACAGGCTGACTGTTGTGCTTTTGGGGTATAGGGCTTCATTTTGTACGAGTTTGGGCAGGGGTGGTGGGTTTAAGTCTTACAACATGGTATCGTCATGGCTTAGTCATGGTGGACAGCTGTCTGTCTCTGTATATTGATATATGGGAGGGTGCTTGACACAGCTAAAAAAGTTTCAGTCTGAAATGTATTCATGGGGAAAAAGTTTTCTATGAGTAAAGCAGGGAGAAACCCAAATGCGTTTTGGGGAGATTAATTTTATTTTCAGGGATTGTGGCATAATTGAAAATGGCTCCATTTACGGTTTTTTGTCCTTAGTCTCAATTAACTAGATCTAGCAAATGTGGAGCTTAATGGATTGACTTTTTTTCAACCCCCAAAATATGTTACCTTACTAAATGTTATACAAGTGAAATATTTTAAATCCCCATATTGGTGAATGGGTTTTATCCCCACAGAAACTGATATGGAATTGAAATGAATCTGGCATGCTAGTTAATTTGATTTTGTTCATTTGAAGATATGGGCTAGCCAACTTGATTTAAATGGCTCCTTGATGCAGTACCCTTCAAATAATACTCAACACATGGATGTGTGGCAAAATTGAAGTAATTTATTACCTATTATTCAAATGCTAGGTAATAATAGCCCCATCCCACTTGTGTGGCATTCCATAACCCCAGAGGGGAGCTGCTGAGTTACAACTGTACTAACCCCAGGGCAGCCAGACCTTGACTGCATATGTCTTGTCTTCTTCCAGCTGGAGCCCTCTGCTGCAAATGGGCACAAGGGGCAGGCTGGGATGTCTCCCATCTTTCCTTCTCCACCACCTGATAGCAAGTTGAGCCAACCCACTCAGCTTCTATTGCAAGTCAATTTCCAGGGCAAAACAAATGTTTATCTTGTTGACAGTGCCCCTCCCTTACTTTCCGTGCAAGCTCCAGACACTTGGCCCTGCTTTCTGCCCTAAATGATCCCTGAGCACACAGTCAATGCCTGGTGATGGAAACCATTACCACCTGGAGAGCTTGACCTGCTCCAATCATTGCCACACCTGACCACAGAGTTAATGCCTGACTGGGCCAGAACCTCCCAGATGTTTTCTCCACCCCTTGGGGTGGGGAATGCTGCATTATATCCACCAGAAAAATGGGAGATCAGCTTTTAGATACCTTCCACATGGACACAACCAAGGAGGATCTGTTGATCATCACAGCTAAGATCCTTGAAGCTAATGCTTATCTTATAGAAGCAGCCTTTGATATTGCTAGGCTTACCAGGGAGGAGTTGACTCTTTCAGTGGTTCTGAGTCATATCTTGTGGCTTAAAATTTGGTCTGCTGACCAGTCCTCTAAGAAGTCCCTGGTTTTTATTCCCTTTGTGGGCACAGAGTTGTTTGGCCTAGAACTTCACAAGGTTATCAGACATGCTCATGGAATGAGTACCTTGTTACGTCAGGGTTTTCCTAAGAGATCCTTTTTCTCTCTGAATACACATGGCTTTTGTCGCCCCTTCCATATGTGTACACTCCCATGGCTGTACTCCCAGTTGCAAAACCCAAGTAGAGTTGACTGGTCAAGAAGATCATGCAGAAGCCCATAACTGGCAACCTACCTCTGCATGACTCAAGGGCTTGGCCTGGTATAGGAAGTGGACAGTCATCTAATTTTCTATGGCACATAGGCCATTTTAGTTGTTGACCAGTATGTTTTGCAGGTAATCTTTCGTGGGTGCCACATAGATTTCAAGTCCCTTCTCTACAACTTTTTTATATCCAAAGTTCCTTCTGATTTTGAGCCAAGCTGTCTAGTTATGGACATGGTGCTTTCCCTGCTAGATATGCAGGTGCCAGTACCAGTTCTTTCACTAGAAAGGTTAATTTCTACTCCAATCTCTTTATAGACTGCAATAAACAGGGTGGCTGTCAGCCTACTCCGGACTTCAAACGTCTCTACTGTTTCTTTGAGCTTTGAGATTCAGGATGGAGTCTTTGCTCTCTGTCATTACTTCCATTTGTCCAGGGAAGTTTCTGGCCTCGTTAAACATAACATATTCCTATCTACACACTTCTATTCACACAGATCATTAGAATTTTCTGAGGTTTCCCTTTCAAGACTATCATTTCCAGTTCACCCATTCAGTTCAGCAGCTTCAACCTGTCATTAAAGACTCATTCAGAGGAGCACTGGCACACTGTGTATTCATTCTGGAACAGCACTGTTGGGTACTCAGTCTCAAGAAATATTCTATGGTTCCATCCCAGGTCCTTTGTTTTTTTGGTATGAAATTGAACACTGTCCAGTGTAAGGTCTTTCTGCTGGATGACACGGTTAGGCCATTATCCTTTCAGGTGTCTCAGATGGTTTCCTGGCGATCAGTGACATTGAGGGAATACATGCAGGTGATGGGCTTTCTAGTCTTGGTTGTACAGCTTCACAAGGAGTTGCAAATGGTCCAGAGAACAGTGTCGTCTTTCCTGTATCATATCTCTGTCTGCCAGGATAAAAGCAGATCTTTTTTTTGGTGGCTTCATCATCCCCAGCTGATCTTTGATTGGCCCTTGGTCATCCCGACAGTCATAGTTACAATGAACTTAAAGTGACAGACAGAGGTGTGAATCTGAGTCACTTGACCATGCAGGTTTTTTGGAAAAAGAAAGAGAGCACTCTGTTCATCAGTGTTCTGAAGCTTCGAGCAATGTGCCTAGTTTTGAGGCATTGGTCTCATTCCCTCCAGGGGTACCTGGTGCAGATGCAATCAGACAATGAGACAGTAGTTGCTTGCATCAGCCACCAGGGAGGGACCAGGAGTGCTGCTACATGGGTCAAGTTTCAACTGATTCTCACATGGGTGGAGGCTCATGTGCTGGGCCTCTCCACCGTTCACATTCCAGTGGTAGACAACATTGTGACCAACTTTCTCAGTTGACAGAGCCTGTATCCCAATGATTGGGAACTCTCTCTTTGAATTGATAGCTCAACTCTGGGGTCTCTTGGCAGTGGACCTAATGAACTCTTGGATGAAACTCGAGGTTCTGCAGTTGTGTGCCAGATACCAGTATCATCTATCTCTCGTGGTAGATGCGATGATCATTCTATTGGCATTTTCATCTGGTGTATGTCATTACTCAAGTTTCCCTGATTCTATTGGTATTGAGGAAAAGCAGAATGGAGTGGGAGCAGATTTTTCAGGAGAGAATATCGATTTGTGGAATTATTGGAGTGTCACGAGAGGGGCATCAGAAGGACCTGATTGAATGTATACCGAGCGAGGGCGGTAAGATAGCGCTGCATGCTCTGTTTGCTGTGTACATGCATATGTATTTGCACAGCTATATATAAATGTGAGTGCTATGTATTATTTTGGTTACTGTTCCATTATTTGTGTGGTATAAGCACTATTGGGGCCCCCTATTTGTTTATTTGCCTTTTTGGGGTTGTCATTTCCTTTGAGAGTGGAGGTGGAGGATGAGCTGCCATATATCCAACACTGCGTCAGCTGAATAGGGGACAGCTCATGAAAACCACTGTGCCCTATTGCTGGTTAATACATAAGTGTATCACCAGCCAGTCATTTTGTGAGTATCATTACTTGCGGTGGTGGTGAGGCATGCACCAGAAACAGGATATTACACTAAGAAGTGTCTCCTTTTGCTCTTTTCTCCATCTACACTGATAATTACAAGACACACTGGCAGCAGGGGCATCACTAGCAGTAGGCACAGGTAGTTGACCTGTCCTGCTCACACTACTACTCTCTTCTTCCTCCCATGAGATAAATCTCCCCATGATCCCCAGGGGTTATATAAGGAGACTGGCCAGCATTGGGTCTGGGGAACCAGGGCACCCAGACCCTTTCATGTTGGTGTTAGTGGTCACTTACCCCTCCTTAGACTCTCTGGACACATACCGGTCCTTCCAGGTCCTCTTTTTATTGTTGTTAAACTTGTTCATAGTGGTAATAATTATTTGTAAATGGTACTAATAAGATATTGGAAAGTAATTTATGCCACACCACCAAAGACCAGACATAATGACACTTAGATGTATCCCAATAAGTGTAATCAAAACCCCAAATGTCACATAAGGGAACCGTTCAGCATATATAAAAGGACGAATCACTCCACTGATTATTTATTAATCCATTAGCTAAAACTTAGCTTTTACTCTATACAATCTAAAAAAAGCTAATTTGCTCCATTTATAGTTAAAATATAGAGAAATATTAACCCCCCCCATTTTCCCTGCTGGTTAAAAATAAAAATCCTTATTTAGGAGGCAATGTAGCTAACATCAGACCGTGACTATGGTTTGTATATGTACCTCTATAGTAACATTCTTAATCAATTTGTGGCTGTCACTTTAGACACTGTTGGATCATAGTATGCAACAAAATCTCATAATACATATATAACCATTATTGTAATATCACTTTCTTACCTCAAACTGGTAATCAATACTCTCTCTAACTCTTTTGTTATATTCTTAATTATATCAACATTCTTTATGAATGACAAGGAAATTCACCTTCCGGACAGTAGTAACCCTGTATCGATTTGCACCAGGCCACCGTAATCTTAGACTTCCCAGTTTGATCTACTTGCCGTGTTTTAATTAGTCCTCAGTCCTTCACAGTTTGTTGTAATGGTTTTTAGGACACTCAGACCAGTTGGTATAATAAAACACAATTTTATTGAAATAGCAAATAATGCAAACGATCTCCCTCTACAGGCAGCAAGAATTAACTACACGGTAATGACTGATATAATACAAATGATCAATACACAGGATAGGTGACATACAATCTCTCAGCACAGATAATGGTGTTCAGTCCCCAAAGGGTTAAGTGCACAAATCAGTCTCAGATGTGGAGGTTTGGCACGCCCAAGGTGGTAATGGGAGGTGCTGAGTAGAAGCAGTCAACACAGTGTTCTGGAAATGTAAATGCCATAGCCGAACTGTGACCAAATGTAGCTTAAGCAGAACAGAAATCCTGAATAGCCCCCGCGGGTGTACCTAAAGGGAAAACTGATTCTGCGAGTGCGAGTGTGGATAGCCTCCACTGGCGTAACGGGAACCGACCTGAAATGCAAGAGCTGGCAATAGCCTCCACTGGCTTTAAACCGGAGACCAGCAATAGCGATAATAGAGCCAATAGCCCCCACGGACGTATTCAATAAGAACCTGCCAGAGCTTGAGCCTTCCCTTTGCTGCCATCCGAGCCCAGAAGCCACAGAAGATATCACCCAGTAACTTAACGTAAGAGCAAGAGCCAATGGCGCCCTTCCGGACCAACTTAACGTGACTACTCTGCAGTAGGATGGAGTGAGTCGCCGTCCATGAAGTGGCCGACTCAGCAGACGTAGCACAGCGTGTGAGGCTCTATACTGGGGACCAAGGGTAGCGAGATTAAGCAGCACTGCAAGGGTTAATATGCACGTTTAAACACAAGGCTCAGTATGGTATCGAAGCTCTGCAAGTGTACGGAGGCTCACGGAGGAAAGCACAGCTCTGCAAGACAGTACGGGACACTGCACTGATCGGAGGCAACACAAGGCTGGAGTGATCACACGGCAGCTGGCAACAGCAGAGGAAAAATGTCATGGCGGCGACAACGGGAACAGACAGTTCACTGGAACAGGCTGGAAGTTGATCTCGGAGCAGGAAGTCAGCCGGGCCGGGTCGTAGCACGAAGGAGGTACTCATACAAGCCGGGTCATACACAAGCAGGAACGTCAGCCAAGCCGGGTCAGGAAACGGAGGTGGTTTGCAGACAAGCCGGGTCAAACACGATCAGGAACACTGGAGCGTAGTCAGGACAAGCCAAGTCGGTGCACAAGAATCCGGAACACAGCAACAGCAATACTGGCTCAGAAACACCACGAAAGGGCATCTGACAGGTGTCCAGGCCAGGCATAAAAAGGTCACCAGGGGCGGGCCAAACCGGCTCAGCAAATCAGAGCGAACCACAAGTGAGAGTGACAAGAGAATCACAGGCACTGTGATATTCGTATACTGATTTCTGTGACTATATCTTCACTAAAGGAGTTTCATATGACAAACACAATATATTTGTACTTGATATTTTGCAATTTTTTAAACCCACAATTACTCTGTATTTGATGGAAAATATTATAAAAAAGAACAAGGTAGTATCATGGGGAGCACTTGTGCCCCCACTTATGCAAATATGTATTTAGACTGGTGGGAGAATAATTTGATTTTGGTGAAGATACGCAACCATTAAACAAATATATTAGTTTATGGCTTTGTTACATAGATGACGTGCTACTGATATGGAGGGGCAATGAAGAACAACTACATGAGTTCCTGAAATAAATAGATCAAAACTGCATCAATCTAAAAGTGACGAGCAATCTGGATAAATACCAAATGCCATTCTTAGACATAACAATAAAAAGAATACCATCAGTTACCATAATTACTAATCTCTACAGAAAAGAAACGGCCACAAATAGTAGTTTGAAGGCTACCAGTGAACATCCAGTCTCACTTAAGAGAAGTATCCCTAAAGGTCAATATCTGAGAGTAAGACGAATATGCAGTACAATAGATGATTTAAAAAAAGGCTGATAAGTTAAGAACAATATTTAAAGAAAGATGGTACACAGAGTGCTCAAACGAGAGTATCAAAAAGCCTTGACAGCTAATAGGGAAAAAAGTATTACACCCAACTGCAGATTTAGAAAGAAAACATACTAATAAAAAGGAGACTCAGTAACAAATTAGATTAATTGGTACCTACAATGCAGAACATAAAAACATTACTGCTATACTCTGAAAAGACATTGGCACATTCTAATGGAGGATGATCTAAAATAAGTATTAAATGATTATCCTAACACCACATATAGAAGAGATCCTAACATTAAGGAGTTAGTAGCTCATAGCCATTCCAAACTTGAGAAAGAAACAACTTGGCTACGTTCTAATATTAAAGGTTCTTATCCTTGTGGTAACTGTCAGTCATGTCTTTACATGAAGAAATCTACCTTTGGTGACCAATCAAGACCAAATAAATACACAATAAGAGACTATATAAGTTGTAAAACCAGTGGGGTTGTGTATCATGATCTGTAGCTGTGGAATGATCTACACAGGTAAAAGGAGACTAGCTGAGTAAAAGTGATTCCTGTATTAATTAACTGAATAGCTTTAGAGAGCAAGATTTCAAGACCATGTAGATCTCTTCATCAGGCATGTGCTTGCACTCTTAAGCTATGTAGCTAGCCAATGAATATATCACAATTACGCTTCTTGTCTCATGTATTAGAGAAACAATCCACACATAATTTGTTCATAGTGTCTATTAGTATTTTCTGCAAAAATGAAGATAAGTAGGGGTTATTGGGTGTTACAGTGCTCTTAATTTTTTTCATAATAAAGATAATTTTGCACCTGACAAAACTGTAATATTTTTATCACTATTAAATGGTAACACCACATAATAATTAATGCATTTATGAGTCTTTGTACATGCATTATTAGAGAACATCAATTTTGATGTTTTTGAGTAACACTTAAGTATCATAATGTTTCATTTTTTTGTTTTCTGTTTTTAGACGAATGTACCCAAGTCTTCTAGGGCCCTATGCAGAAAGAAAACAATCAAAACTGCTCAACAGTGAAAAAATAACATTTCACATTAATGTAAATGGGGATTTTAATCACTTTGAATTCTAGGCAGGTTTTCAAGCTTCAGAAGGTCCCCAAGGATCAATACTCCCATTTACATCATTGTGGAAATTTTGGTAACTGACATATTTACTCTTTGGTGCAGTTGCCTTGCTCCAGAATTGTTCTATGTTTTCTTTCTGTATTAAGCCTTTAACTTGCCGAATATGGCAGTTGGTGTGTACTCCCATTTTTGTTTTGATTGCCTAGGTATTATACCTAATGAAGTTTAGTCTATAACGTAAGCCAAAACAGTATACGCTAAATGAACATTATCATATAAAAGAAAGAGACAAATTAACTAACAATCAGTTGGTCTGAACAGGGTGAATATATTTCTATACTTTTCCCCATAAAGAAAGAAAATTTGCATATTTTTATATATTTTTGTTTTTAAATCCTAAAGGAGGTAAGATCAAATAGGAATTCTGCAAGGGATGAATGAAACACATATGCAAATAGAGGTACATTTTGGTGTATCTTTAGCATTTTTCTTTGGCAGTAAATAGGGACTGGGTTAATTGTTTGTATAGTCCAATTTATAATGAATTCCTAGCTATTACCTAAGTCTGGACAAAGAAACAATAATCCTCTCTCTTTGGAGAAGGAGCCACAGGTGGGCAGTGACCCATCCAAGTTTTACTTGAGCCCAGGCACCCAAGTGACTGTAACTTTAATTTAGTGTACTGACTATTGATTAGGGTATCTGATGATGAGGCCCTACCAAAAATCTTTCCTGGCTACTCCGCTCCTTTGAAGGAGAGTTGTTTGTGGAAAGTAGAGCTAGTATGACTCTTGAACAGATTGATATTGGCTCTTGTAAAAATCTTTAAAGACATGAACACTGGCCCTAGGGGAAGCAAGGCCAGGGTTGCCACCTAATTCTTTAATATCAACTGCTTATGAAGTACTCATTTTACATGGCTGTATATAAACTACTGAAGCCGTAGATAAAGGGTTTCAACGTTTAGCTCTGTATATGTTGTTCCACTATGGTTTCTATCATCCACTGCTAACCTCCATTGGAGGACTACATTTGAATTCCAGGAGGAAAGTGTGAGTCAAATCTTGCCCATCCATGTACTATGATTACAATGATTTCTATGACCTGTAGTGTCTAGAAATTAGGTGGAATCTCTAAGTGGTACCCAGTATGATCATTTAGTCATGAGGATTTAGCTAAGACTGTGTGAACTCAAGGTCAGTGTGACACGAAGGAGTTTGCCAAAGTTTGCACTTTTTCAAGCTGTTAAAACACTCAGCTGTCATGACTAAAGAGTATATTATGTGTTTAGCTAGTACCCAACAGTGGCCAGGAAGTTTCAGTTTTTGGAGCTGTTTGATCATCCAAGGGTTTAAAACTTTGAAACAGTATCTGCCAGACATGTCTGAACACAGCTCAGAACAGACCCCACATAGTGCCTATGTACAAATCTCTTTGAGTTTCAAAATTACTGGTTTGGAGCAAAGCGATTGAAATATATTTTTTTTACCACCTGCTACAATGGTAGTGTAAATGAGTTGTGCTCCTAGATCAGGGGTAGGCAACCTTTGGCTCTCTAGCTGTTGGAGATAACAACTTCAATCATTCACAACCAGCTGTTATAAATTATAAATTGGAGTATATGAAAAATGAACCTATATCTTTTAGCATTATGTATCTATTTTCTTAGTACTTTTTATTTGATGTGGCCCCTTTAACCCCTTAACGACCCTTGACGGTCATAGTTTTTCATGGGTTGATCCGAGTTAATGACCCATGACGCACTATGACCGTCATGGAATTCCGGGCTCCCCCCGCGGCTGCATGCTGTTCGGAGAGTCCGGAACCGGAATTAAAATATATACTAAAAATATAAACTTAATGCGCCACACTAGAGTGCAAAAATATCACCAAGAAATTCTCAAAAATAAATTAAAGAATATGTCAAAGGGCAGCAACAGAATATAAACTAACACCACCACTTTGTGTTATAAAATAAAAATAAATTAAAAATAAATATTCTCACACCCTAAAATAATATTAAACTCTTAGATATTGGTGTGGAAACAAGAGAAAAAGAAATATATGTTTACATATACTTAACACAATATTTCTATGGTAGTGTCTTAACCCCTAAAGGACCCATGAAGGTCCTGGTACGTCATGGGTCCAACATGCGATAAGGACCCATGATGTGCCAGGACCGTCATGGAATTCAGGGCTCCCCACGCAGCTGTTTGGGGAGCCCTGCTTTGAATTCCCCCCCAAAAAAAAAAAGGTAAATGGTCCTTAAGTGCCATCCCCACGTGGCCGATACTTGAGGGGTTAATAATAATATAACATAATAAAATGTTAAATAACAATTATGATTCCACCGTGATTATGAAGGGATCCAGTACTTAAATCTGATAAATAATAACCACAAAAGATAACTCCAGTAATTAGAGCACAAATATACCCACTTAATTAGCCAGATACCCCAAAAAATCCTTCACGTGTCCTCCCATCTGCAGAGTTGCAATCCCGCAAAATAAGCACAAGATAACTCACACAGTCGCAACCCAAGGAAAAAGGGGGGACACCTCCCAGAGGTATTGTTCGGGATCTTGCTGTAATATACAACGGAACACCGAAAACACAATAAATGTATATTGAAGTGTTTGACTGATTCATATTTAATTTATTTTTATTATATATTTCATATTTTGTTGGTTCTGTTTGGTGGTTTGTCCCCGGTTCTGGTTATCAGATCCGGTAAATATTGAGGGGACTGCATACCAAAACAATCCTTTTTATTGTATACTTCTTCTTTTAGTGGGTTTCTTATTGTAGATTTAATGTTTGAACACTTGGTGTGTTTTCCTTTAATTGTGTCTTTTCAGGCTGCTGGTTTTCTTTGTGTGGCTTGGTTGGTCGCATGAAGGAACACACATAGTTGTTTATAACTGGAGTGTTATTCTGTGCTCACGACTCTGTAACAACTAACAGATTACTTTGTATATATAGCCAGATTCCTTTTTATTACCCGTTTGTGTTCCCTATTACTGTAGCTTTGCATAATGCACTGTTTAGGAACTTGTAATGGCGCTTGTGGTATGGCAGTGGAGGGCCCCTTTTATGGTGTTTTTGGGGTTCCTCTGTAAATTACAGTGAGATCCTGAACAATATTTCGTAGGAGGGATCCCTATTTTCCTTGGGTTGCGGCTGTGCGAGTTATAGTGTACTTATTTTTCAGGATTGCAATTCTGCAGAGAGGAGGACACGAGAAGGTTTTTTTTGGGTATCCAACTAATCAAGTGGGTACATTTATGCTCTAATTAGTAGAATTATCTTTTGTGGTTAGTATTTATCAGCTTTAAGTATTGGATCCCTTCATAATCACGGTGGTATCATAATTATTATTTAACATTTTATTTTGTTATATTATTATTAAGACACTACCATATAAATATTTTGTTTACTATATGTATATTATATATTTCTTTTTCTCTTGTTTCCACACCAATATCTAAGAGATTAATAGTATTTTAGGGAGCAAGAATATTTATTTTTAATTTATTTTTATTTTATAACACATTCAGATACTTTCCAGCTACGAGGGGGTGCTGATAAGTATTGAGCCTTACCCAGAAAAAATTGAGCTAGGAAGCTGTAACTGCCACACTATTCTACATATTCACCCAGGAAGTCAATGTACTTGCGACATCTGTCCTGCAGCTTCTTAAGTCCCTGCAAATACAATTCTTCCAACTGCTGGTGTAACCACTCATTTGCAGCATTAGTTGCCTCCAGAACACTCCCAAATCGTTGTCCCTTTAGGTGTTTTTTGAGATTGGGGAACAGATGATAGTCAGAAGGAGCCAGGTCGGGCGAATAGGGTAGAAGGGGCATCACTTGAAAGCCTAAGGATGTCAGTTTTGCCATTGTGTCACCTGCAGTGTGTGATGAGGCGTTGTCATGCAACAGGATGACACCTTTGGAGAGCTTTCCTGTATGTTTTTCCTTGATGTTTTGCCTCAACTTCGTCAATAAAGCACACTAATATGTTGCATTGATGGATGAACCCTTTTGCAGGTAATCCACCAGCAGAACTCCCTTCTTATCCCAAAAAACGGTTGCCATTTGCTTCTGCACTGACCTTTGCACATGTATCTTCTTTTGCCTGAGGGAACCGCTGTGCCTCCATTCCTTAGATTGTTCCATTGTCTCAGGATCATAACAGTATATCCATGTCTCATCACCAGTTACCAGTTTGTCCAGGAAATCTGACTAATTTCTTGCAAAATGTTCCAAAACAGCCACCGATGTCTCCTCTTTTGTTTTGGTTGTCAAAAGTTTTGGGATCCACTTTGCTGCAAGCTTTCTCATTTCCAAGTTGTTGTGGATAAAGGCACAAACTCTGTAATGTGATATTCCCAGATATGTAGCAATATGTTTGGCTGATATTCGGCGGTCCTCCATGATCATGTCATGGATTGCTTTCACATTTGCAGGCACAGAGACAGAAACAGGCCTTCCACTGGGTTTCTCACTTTCAACACAGAAATGGCCAGTTTTGAAATTGACAACCCAAAGTTTAACTGTTGCATATGAAGGGCTACTGTCACCCAAAGTTTGTCACATTTTTTCATGGATCTACTTCGCACCTTTCCCTTGGAGAAACAGGAACTTGATTATGGTCCTATGCTCTTCCACATTGAACTTTTCTGGAGGTGCTGCCATGTTCGCTTTGGACCTTACAAATAAAGATAATTTAAACTCATAGGTAGTTGATTTTTGCACCATTGAATATAGACAAATTGGCCAGTACACTCTGCAATTTACAGCATCCTAGCTCAATTTTTTCTGGGTAAGGCTCAATACGTATCAGCACCCCCTCATATTTTAGACTACTTTTCCCACTTTGTGGGGCTTGTCTGAACATATAAAATCCCAAGGAACACATGGGAGAATCCAAAACCAAGGATTCTCTGGTCTGCTTAACGTCTTTAGCAAATTGTTCCTCATGTCAGACCGGGCTTTTATGGTTTAATTCAGTTACCCTATAGCCCTCTGGCACTGTGGCCCCTACTACACCTCAGGAACCCTCCACTGCAGAATGAGAGCAAGGTTGGTTAAGACTCTGATTTCCTCAGTTGTCTCTATCCCTTTCTCTATCAAAGAAGTCCTCCATTCTTGGTGCCCCCTTCCCCTGACTTTGGGGGCCATTTTCAGGTGGTTGGAGATTCCTCTGAGGAGGAAGAAGAGACTGATAAAGAGGATCAGGACTCATCCTTGTCCTTTGGTGATGCCTATGAGGTGGATCCTTACCTCTTGGTTGATGGACTCATTAGGGTGTTGTTTTAGGCACTTCAAGTCTCTGAGACTTCTGTCTCTGGATCTGCTTCTTCCAACAAAGCAAAAATGAGAAACCGATTTTTCCTCCCCATAACATTCTGTACCAGGTTCTCTTGGAAGAGTAGGAGATGCCTGACCGAAGACATTTCCTTAACTGACACTTCTTTAACTTAATTGTTGCAATGGGCTTTTCCACCTTCAGATGATCCCATAATATCTCACCTTGCTAAGAACACCATGTTGTCTCTAGCAGATGTTATAGTTCTTAAGTATCAGTCATATAATCGCTTAAACTCTTTATTGTAGTAGAACTTTGTGGCCACTTTGCTACCACTTGGGTCACTAGAGCTGTGGATATCGGGGGTGAATACCTCCCACATGTTACCCGTGGGGAAGTTCCCAAAGAGAAATTGTTGGTTATACTTATCAAAACCCTAGAGACCAAATCATACCTTACAGAAGTGTCATTTGAGTTCACTAGATTTTCTGGAAAATCCTCAAACATTTTTCAGTACCTGTGCATCACCCTTTATGGCTAAAGATTTTGTTGGCTCACCCATATTCCCAAAAACTCACTGGTGTCCTTTCCAATCATTTTGTAGTTACCAAACAGGGTGTCTTCAGCAGCCACTCGTGCCTGGGGAAGTTCCTTGCCTTCTCAGATCTCCAAGTCTTTTTCCTTCACATTCATTCAACAGGATCATCAGCATTTCCTACGCTTTTGCCTTTGTGGGCAGTCACAACAATTTTACTGCCCTTCCTTTTGGTTTGTTGTCTACTCCAAGAAACTTTATGTAGCTCATGTCAACTTTGGCAGCCCACATCTGTAATCAAGGAGTTTCCTTCACTCCTTACCTAGACAACCTTTTACTCAAAAATGCTTTGGAGAGGATTCTATTCTTACACATTCAGGAGTGGTCCACATACTGAAGTGACACAGCTAAGTCCTCAACTTCAAGAAGTCCCCTCTGGTATCTTCCTAAGCTCTGTTTGATACACTCCAAGGGTTTTTCTGTCAGTGGAGAAGCTGCAGTATTTTCTGTCCATCCTGGTCATCTGCGACAGTGTGGGAAAAATGAATGTGCTAGATTGCCTAGTCTCTATGCAGGAAGCAGTCCCCTATGCTCAATTTCACAAAAGGGAGCTGAAATTGGAGATCATCAGGAGCTGGTCAAGACAATACTCTCATCTGTCCCAGCCCATGTCTCTGTCTCCACTGGCAAAGGATGATCTTTGCAGTGGCCCCAACAGTCCTATCTAGCAAACTCCAAAGATGAAAGGCTAGCTACACATTCATTCAAAACTTTAGTTATGTGGAGTTGCTGGTGCAATATAGACCAGTCTATGAAACAAGCTGTTTGTATTGTGTTTCACTACCTCAAAACATTTTTATAGTGAAAATGCGAAGAACGTGCAAGTAAAGGGGAGAAAAGTTTGTAGCCATTTAAAAAAATAGTGGAACATTTTTGCAATAGGTGAAAACAAGGATTTTAAGGGCTTTATTGAAAGTGGATTTCCCCATGAAAAAGCTGACATCCACATGTTTTTCTTGGATTTTTTCATGGGAACACAATGGGACCTTTCACCCACCCCTACTTCCTGTGAATACCAAAAAGATATTTCTGTTCTGTCCCAAACTAAAGGACCCTCCTGCATTTGCTATGGATGATATGTCCACATCATGGAACTTTCATCTGGCATATTTGTTTCCTCCAATCCCCCTTATTCCCAGGGTGTTGAGAAAGGTCAGGACAGAGAGAAATCAAGTCATCCTAGCCCCATCAACCCTGGGGCCTGGATCTTCTCAATCTGTCCATCTCTGAAACCTTTTGCCTCCCCTGAGGCCCGATCTTCTGACTCAAGGTCTGATATCCTCAGGTAAAGAGGTTGGTTTTGACAGCATTACGCTTGTAACCAATATCTTGAAGGAGAAAGGCTTTTTTGGACGCTGTCAGTTCTACCATGCTTCAAACTAGGAAGACGGTTTTCTTCTAGGCCTATCATAAGATTTGGTCTTTATACTATCAGTGGTGTGCTGATTGTGAAGCTCATCCATGGTCTTTCATCTTTCAGATGGTTCTGGCTTTTCTTCAAGATGGCATCAACAAGGATCTTACCCTGAGAGCTATCAAGATTCAGATCTCTGCTCTTTCTCTTCTATTTAAGAGGTGCATTGCTTTTCTACCTGATATTAAAACCCTGTTCAGGGGATGGCCCATGCCACCCTGCCTTTAGGGATCCCACTCCACAGTGGGAGTTTGGGAATTTGGTATTAGCAGTTCTCCAGAAGCCTCCTTTTGAACCTGTTTCTGCTTCTTCTATGCATTTTATGATGTTTAAAATGGCATTCCTCCTGACCATTCTATGTGTTCACTGAGTAACCAAACTACCAACTTTGTCTTGAAAATCCTACATACTCCCAGTGGTTTTCTTTTTTTTTATTATTATTGAATTTTTTATTGCGATCAATAGTGTACAATAACATACAATATGAGAAATTGCAATAGTACATGGAGATCAATTAAATATTCAGTGAACAATAAAAGCAGAAACATATCGTAAAGCACAAAATAAGTAGAGCAGAAGCAAAATCTCTAATTTCGGAATACTGTGGGTAATACCACCACTGGTGGAAGAGAAGAGAAGAAAGAAAGACAAAGACACAAACGAGTTGAAGTCTCCCAGAGGTTTTCTGTACAAGGTCATCTTGGATTTTTACATCAACTAGGATATTGTACTTCCTTCTGTCTTGATCCTTCTGGCAGACAGGAGCAGGATCTTCATCTGTTGGATATGGTACACTGTCTCAAATACTACATTCATCATACACAGCCTTTTGGGAAATTTGACTCAATTTTTGTCATTCCTGAGGACCCCCGTGTGAGCCAGGTTGCATCCAAGGTTACCATTGCTTCCTGGATCAGATAAATCTTTTACAATTTATAGTAATTACATTACTGTTCTATTTGGTAGGCCATAGGAGGATAGTTTCTTCTGCCCCCCACTATTTAAGTTAGGAGTATAGGTCTTCATTAAGTTGGGTATATGGAGACAGGAAGGGTGAGTTTTTGGTTTCTATTTGTTTAAAAAACGGTTAAGGTATGAGTTTATAGGGTAAGTTTGAGCAGGCGGGCACTCCCTCTCCCAGTATCACAGGGAATAAGTACCATTGAATTGATCTTACTTTATTGCATGCCCGATGGGGGATAAATTGTGCAAAGTCGTCTCATGGAATGTGAGAGGCCTTAATGACACTGTTAAACAAACAATGATTCTAAATTATGTTAAAAAATATAACCCGGACATAGTCCTACTCCAGGAAACCCACTTAACAGGAAACAAAATTTTGTATTTAAGAGGGTCTTTACCATACCTCATACTCTACATATGCTACGTGGTTTTCGATACTTAAATCTTTGTGGAATGTAAAGTATTTGGAAAGTTGTGTATTGTACTGAATATTTATATTTCCCCACCATTTACACTGATAGTTTTTCAGGATGCCCTCTGATATATTTAAAAAAGACCAGCATATCAAGTACTGTGTATGTGAGATTTCATTGTGTACTTGAATACTAACATGGATGGAATGGGCACTACATCTGCTCTCAACTCACTGTGGATCAGTAGGTTTCAGAGATTGATAGATGAGATTGCCTTAGTGTATGTGTGGCGAACACTGCATCCTTATGTAACGGAACGTTCTTGTCATTCTGCCACACACCATCTTCTGACACACATAGATTACACCATTGTCTCCAGGGCCACTGTGACCCAGTGTGAGGGATTGTCAGTTTTTACCAGTGGTGGCCTTAGATCTTTCCCCTTTGTTGTGCTCAGTACTTTGGGGTGTGTATACAGTCTCCCACCTTGGAGACATAGTCACATATGGTTGTCGACAGAGACAACAGCTTCTAAACACAAAATAGACATTATTGAATATTTTGACATAAATCTGGGGACAGCCAGACAGGATGCGGAATGGAAGGCTGTCAAGGCAGTGACTAGAGGGTGTTTCATAGCCCTTATATTTACTCATCAAAAGGAAGAGGGAACAGATTTCGAACTTGGAACAAAGGGCTAAAGAGGCTGAGATTGAATAAATTGAGAAAAGGGACAACTACTCTTGTGATAGCTTTACATGTCTAGCATGCTACTTAACATACAAATAGCACACATTGACACAACTTTGTTCTTTAAATAACAAACTATTGTAATCAGGGAGTTAAGGCAGGTAGGCTGATGGCTCAATTGGTTAAAAACAATAGAGAAATCCTGTGTATAGGAGCAATCACAGATGGGTGGGAACAATACTAACTGATGAAATAGCCATTAACAATGACTTTGTTCAATATTCTAAAAGCTTGTACAGCACCAGTGTAACAAGAACGGAGAAGGAAATTAGGGATTTCTTGTACAGTTCCAACCTTGTCAGTATGCTAGATGCCCCGATACTTGTCAGGGAGGTAGTGGAGGCTATTAGGACTGTGCAGGTTGGTAAAGCCCCTGGAGTAGACGGGTTGCCAGCTGAATGGTATAGAAAATATGCTGGTGCCCATATTCCACAGCTGTTGAATGCCTACTATGAAGCCTTTGATAATCAGTTCCTTTCTCCAAACCCTCAATGAGGTCTCCATAATAGTTATATACATAACCCACAATTATGTTAGTCAGATAAACCCATATCATTGTTGAATATAGATGGTAAAATCCTGGCAAAGATACTGTCTAATCATCTTAGGGGTAGATTTAAAGGCAGCCGTTAAACCAGCCGCTAAGAAAAAAGGCACATCGGCCACAAACAATACATGATTTACGGCGGGTTTAAAATAACTCTACAAGAATAGCTATCGAGCGTAGGCACAACAAAAACACGTAATACAAAAACCTCTGTTGCACCTGTTTTCACATCACCGTGCATCCCAAACACCCGTTGAAACACAACTTAAGTCAAAATGTAACATTATGGCTGCTGTTGGCTAGCAACCCTGATAGATGCACAAACAAAATTCAAACCTACAGCCAATCCCAAGGCCCCAAATTAGCAAAAATGTTCAAATACACCTATATATACCCCAAAATAACAGTCACAACCTGTCTGTTTTTCTAGTTTTTGCGAGCTAGATCACAGGACCCAGGAGCGGAGGATAGCGTTTAGAGCGAGGGAGAGAGGAGCTGACATTGGAGGTAGAAGGAGTTTTCATTTTGGAGTTTGGAGAGGAGAGATCTCCAAACACAAACACAAATCACACTTTTGCACGTATCACAGACACCCATACAAACACATACACGTACATACACATTATTTTTTTTTTGTTTATAACACCTTATACGTATCTTAAATTTTATTTTTACAGTGTGAATCTGTAAGTGAAAGAGTGTGACAGAGAGTGAATGGGATCGAGTGCATCTGTGAGGTCCTGTGGGAGTGCCTGGGTGTGAGTGGGTGAATGATGGCCAGGAGAGAAGAACAGGAGAGAGGGATGGGGAGAGTAGTGGAGGAAGAGAAAGGAGAGCAGGATATCCCTGTTGAGAGTAGGGGTGAGAGAGGGAGATCCGCGGGGCGGAGGGGGACCCGGCCCGAAGAGTAGGCACACGGAGGGCAGGGACAGGTATATCAGTGGGACGAGGGGTACCTGTCACCGAGCACCATGCACAGGCAGAGGCAGAGCAGGCAGGACATTCTAGGCACAGCTCTGACACCTCGCAGGCCGGAGCTGAGGAGAGAGGCTCAGGGATCTCCGCTACATGGAAGAGGAGAACAGTGCTCTTGTGGAGGCTGTTCTAGAGAGGGAGAGCGTCCTCTTTCTGAGGGAGAGGGTTCCTGCCCTGGCTGCGAGGAGGTAGGCTGCCTGGATTCAGATATGCAGCAAGGTGAATGCGGTGGCCAGCTGCAGACAGGATGTGGAGTCCATAAAGAAAAGATGGGGAAACTGCAAGAGGGTGGTCAAAAAGAAGTTGGCTGAAGTCGCCATGCATGCCCGAGGCACAGGAGGTGGTCTATCTGACCCAATCACCTTTAGCGGTTGGAAGGAGAGGCTGTGGCAGACCTTGTCATCCACACTGATTGAGGGGGTCCCTGGAGGATCGGACACTGGGGATGAAAGGAACCTCCACACTACCGGTAAGTGCATCCTCACATAACCACATACCACATCAACCAACACAAGCTGCACACTCAAACACAGTCACACCTCTACACATGCCCATCATTCATCCACACAACTGCACCAACACAGCACCCTGAGGGTTCAAACAGGACACAATATAAGGACAAATGGCAAGGTTCAACCAGGGCCAAACCTGTCCAAGTCCCAGTTCAACCCTCTTGTTGCTGTGCTGATCACACACAACCAAACCATGCTTTTTAGAGTGTTGTCTGTTAAACATCATTACTGTTCCTCTACAATGTCACCCATGTAACCACAGGGAAGTCAGCACGTAGCCCCTTGAGTGCTAGAGGGATTACCAATGCATCGCTCAACAATGCTTTGGCAACCCTTCCGGTACTCAAAGGGTTAACCAATGACAAACGCAATTCAACAGGGTTAGGATTACATGCTACACAGTGGACATTCACTAATCGATGTAAATACATGACTGAGTGAATTTAACCCTTCCATACCATCACTTCACCAATTCCCATGTTTGTCTATGGAGACTATTGAAGAAAATGGATAAAGTTATAAAGTTACTGAGGGCTCATTGGATACACTCCATAGAAAAACATTGGAAATGGAGAAATTATATCATTGAAGAAGTCATCATTTCCACTTTACCTCCACTCCATAAGGTCTACATAATTCTTCACTGAATCTCAAGAGAGATGGATGAGGATGAACATCACAATGCCAGTGAGACTAACTGGCTGTATGTGCAACACACATGCCTTGAAACAACCAACACTGTGGAATTAAAAGAGAACCAAGTAGGCCTTTGTATTGTGTATGCAATCATTTCCTCTCACATGAACTGTCATATCATACATTTGGTTTTCATATGGATCCTCAGGAGTGGTGATGCTAAGGATGGATGTTATACCATCCACTATTTACAGGATATACAAGGAAACCAAATGTCAAGCACTGTAGGTAGCACACCAACAGGCCATGATTGCTGGATATCCCTGATTAAGCAAGGCTGGATCACTCACAAAGATGGAGCAAATGATCCAAACAGCAACAGACCTTAATCATAAAAATCCCTCAATACTGACCTGATTGGTGCCCTGAGGAATTAACTTGGACAGAGCTCATGTCGCTGTGATTGCCAGGGTGGTATTCCATGCATTGCAACGCAATGCATAGGATACCATCATGACAACCAGAGATCCACATGTCAGTTAAATAATCTTGCATTCATTAAGTCATTTTGTACATTACTAATCACACCATTTCTTTTCCCCACACAGCATACAGGCCTGCAGCACAGCAGGAGGCTGTGGAGGAGGCACACACATCCCCAGAAGAGATTCCTCTTGGGGAGTAAGAGGATGGGACAGGCACATGGTCACCCTACACAGCTGAACCACCACCTCCAGCATCTTCAGCTGCACGGTCACCTCCTGCATCTTATGCTGCACCACCACCTACAGCATCTTATGCTTCACCGCCACCTCCTGCATCTTATGCTGCACCACCACCTCCAGCATCTTATGCTGCACCACCACCTCCTGCATCTTATGCTGCACCACCACCTTCTGCATCTTATGCTGCGTCACCACCTCCTGCATCTTATGCTGCACTGCCACCTCCTGCATCTTATGCTGCACAACCACCTACAGCATCTTATGCTGCACCTCCACCTCCTGCATTTTATGCTGCACCACCCCCTCCTGCATCTGCTGTCCCACCAGCTGCTTCCCCACACTACCAGCACTGGTTTTATTTTGAGAGGTCCATGCAGCCATCCTACTTGGGACCGTACAACCCTGCTGCAGCAGCACCACCACCAGGAGGGTCCTGGCTGCCCAAGACTGTGGCCACCCCTACATATGGGCCATATGTCCATTCTTCTGACCTACCCTCCTGGATGGCTCCCCAGTATCGGCCCAGGTACGAACCAAGGTGGGGGACAAGCAGCTACCAGTGGACAAGGTATGACCCCTGGCCGCTGGAATACGAGCACCTGGGCCTGATTGGGGAGCCCCAGCTCCCTCAACCGAGGGAACACTTCACCTCACCATCACCACAGGTATCAATGGGAAGCTTGGGGTCACTGGATGTGGTGGGGACATGGAGGACAGCAACAGGACAGCAGCAGCAACCCCACAAGCAGACATGGCACTGGAAGACAGAGCAACCCCACTGGCAGACAGAGCAACCACACCGGCAGACAGAGCAACCCCACTGGCAGACAGAGCACCAGCAGACTCTCCACCAGCAGCAACCCCCCCAGCACACTCACCGCACATGGATGGAGGGGGAGTGCCTGGAGTTACCAATTAGGCAACTCAGGGAATCCCAGAGGACCAACACGTACATCAGAAGGCTCCAATGGGATTCCCTGAGGAACACTCAAAGGATACTATCCAGCATCCATGCCCTGGAGGTACAGCTAATGCTGATGAACACAGAACTCAGGCAGTACCATGCAGGAATGATGGACATGATGGGGCAGCTGCTGGTGGAGGTCAGAGACCACAACCGCAGGGAGAACCTGCGTGTGGAGAGGGAGCAGCGATCAACAGAGGGTTCTACTGCACCCACCTCTCACTCCAGTGAGACCCCTGAAGCAACCCCAAGGTCGCAAAGGGTGAACAGGCAGTCAGCCAGGCCATCCACGTCTGGAACCAAGCCCAAGGTCCCCCCAAAAAAGAAAAAATAAAGAGGCCAACATATTATTTTCCCCCAAAATAAATCACACACTTCTGCATTTTAATCCTGTCTGAGAAGGTTTGTGGTTACTGATAGATTAAGTGACAAAGATGTCTCCAATGCATCGCAAAGCAATGCAATAAACACAACTTCTCCCAAGGTTACATGATTGTACAATGTTTGAACATGACTTTGCACACACATCACACACAACTTTGTCCAAATTCAACTTACAATCCACCACTGGAGCCAAATAACTTGACAGTGTTATGTGGCCATGATGTGGGTTGAAATTGAACAACAGATACCCTCCCCTTAGCACAACAACTGGTGTAACACTTTGAAGATCCATATGTACCAGTTGTTGTGGTTTAAGGGGTTAATCAAACAGCTATTTGACTTAGCTGAGAACTAACAGGCAGGATAGATGATAGAACATTCAGCTAAATAGGCTGTGATTTACACCCTGATTGTGCTACACATTGAAATCATAGAGGGAACATTGGGTTCTCCTGTAAGTCAGTTTCACAATCAGGGTGTATATCACAGCCTAACTTACTGGATAACCCTATGATCAGGCTAACATTTCCATGTGTAGCACACACATTGAAACCTTAGGGTGAGCATTGGGTTATCCACTAAGTTATGCTGATGTTTTACTAAGGTTGAAACAAGCTTCACCAGTGAAATAACGTCTCCACTTAGTCTGTTTGTTTGGCAATGTAGCCCATGTACTGAGATATGTCACACCAAAGCAATCTCAGAACATTGATTACATTGATCACCATGTAAACCATGGACAAGACATTACTGTGGAAGTAATGCCCCCTGTATCACCTTATTATCACTCACAACACACATTAGTGTATCACTGCCATCATCCCCTTGCATGAATAAATCACAAAGACCACTCATGGTCAAACAAGTAGTGGACTCCTGTGATGTAGGCCTTCCTATATATGGTGGATACTCTAGCCTTCAGTATGGTTCCAAATTGAGAGATGTCTAATCCAACATTTATTCATACAGACACAGATTGAATAGTGAGGGTCCTCTCTTATTGTGTCTCAAACTACATTAAAACATACATGTGTTTTTGTGTATATTGCTTATATGCATTGAACAATTGTATAAGCACACAAAAAGTACATTTAAACTAAATATGAAAACACTACTGAACTGCTCATGTGTTGTCCACCAGGTTTGGTAACTCTGTAGATGAGCATTCTTACTGTACAGGTTTGATACCTGGATGTTAGTACACACATGAATTAGTGTCTTCTGTGTATATGGGACTGTTCCAGTAGAGGTTGCTGTGAACATCGGGTCAAACATTGCATCACCAACACAATCACTTGAGACATCAAGGGGTGAGCTTCATGGAAGTGTTGTCAAGGCTTCAGTCCAGTCACATGGAAATTCCTCTGTTCAAGGATGGATCATGCTATGGATACCTGTGGGACAAGGGGACAGGATTTGAACCTCCAACTGATCGTCATGCAACAGCTTCAGCATGATAATCCGCTTAATATTTTCCGATACAGGGGAGTACACAAAGCATTGCTTTGTAATGTGTTGTCTACTCGTCTGTAACCCATTGTGGGGAGAACTAAGGGTATGTCAACCAGCCCTAGGGCTGCCCTTGACATGAATACACACATCTACAAATATGTCCTAATAGCTCCATGAAACAAATGTATTTGGGCTGCCACTGTAAAAGTGACAGTGGCAGCCCAAATATATTTGTTTCATGGAGCTATTGCGACATATTTGTAGATGTATGTAGTCAGGGGCACATATCACTGCACACACACAGGTAAGCATGGTATCCCTGGAGATCTGATACACATTTCAGGACCTCTATGTTGTATAACACACTACCACTGTAGATCCATCCCTCTGGTGCTCTTTTCAGCTCTAACAAACTACAGGTCCCATGGTCAGTCAAATGTCCCCTTAACCCATGATGTGACACAGTGTTATCCGATGCATTGCACTGGATGAGTCTCTCTTGCTACAGGGGTACCATGGTTGCTATGGCTCTGATCATAGCAAAACACTTTAGTTGGTGCCTATGGAGCCCTGGGATATGCTGAACATGGTTACAGTTGTACCTTGGTTTCCAGGGAGGCATGCATGATATCCTTGAGGTAGCAGTATCAACATCGATGACGGTGTCAGATGTCATTGGAATCTGTAGCCCCAATATGACTCATCCATGGAATGGTTAATGTTGGTGTTCCATCCTGCAGCCAGTGTCAGAGCTGTATCACTGATCCTGTGGAGTAAAACAGAACATGTGTGTTGTGGTGAGTGTGTATGCATGGATTGTGTGCATACATGTATTATACTCACAGCTGAAGTGTTCCCTGATCAATGTGTCTCTTATCCGCATCCCTCCTAGGCCTTCTTCACCCTCATCAATGTCCATAGGGTATGGATGGGGGCTGGACATAGTCAACAAGTCTGGTGTCCATCGTGATGTTGTGTAATATAGCACATGCTATAATGATGCCGCAGACTTTGCCTGGTGCATACTGCAATGCTCCCCCCGAGTGATCCAAAAACCTGAAGCAGGATTTTAGGAGCCCGAAGGTTCGCTCAGTGGCATTCCTTGTTCTGCTTTGAGCCTGGTTGTATCGTTCCTTGGCATCGGTTTGGGGATTCGCCACCGGGGTCATTAGCCATGATCTGCAGCTATAGCCCGAATCACCTGTGGACAGTGAGTGACATGGTTAGACAGGAAGCACATGTTGTGTGAATGGGGTGGACGTACTAGCTGTGAGTGAAGAGCATGCTGAGCAGTGTTGTGTGTGCGCGTGTGGATGTAGTGTGATTTGATATTGTTAACTCATCCAGAAGCCATCCCCCTGTATAGGTTCCATTTTCAAAGTCTCTGTGCACAGATGAGTTTCTGAATATATATGAATCATGACAGCTCCCGGGATATTTTGCACAGACATTCATGATCCTCAAGTTGCTGTCACACACACAATCTGCACGTTCATGAAGTGGAAGTTCTTTCTGTTGTTGTAGATATGTGCGTCACATGCTGGAGCTTTGATACGGACATGGGTGCAATCTATTGCACCTATGACCCTGGGCATGCCTCTCCTTGCATAAAAGCCCTGCTTCAAATGTATCCACTCCATGTCGGTGGTGGGGAAATGGGTAAGACCTGGGCCAACACCCTGGAGAATGTGGCCTGTGACATGCCAGATGCGTAACCTTCTGTCGACTGGAAGGCGCCACTTGCCAGGAAGTGTATGGCACACAGGAGTTTTTGAAGGCCAGATAAGGCATGGTTGTGGATGAAAATCGGATCCACCTGATACTTGATGACCTCATACAGGGCAATGATGCTGTGCAGCCTCAACCTGTAGCGATCAATCACCTCGTCATCAGTCATTCCAAAGAGAGTGATCCTTGGGCAGTGTACCCTGGGCCTTGGTTGTCGTCTATACATCCTACGCTGATCCAGGGGTCCCTGTGGCAGCTGGGGAGCATCCTGTTGCTGGGGAGAATCATGTTGCTGCAGCTGTGCATCTGCAGGCATGTGTTGTCCTCCAGGTGGGGATGGACTCCTGTGTGGCTGTTGAGCCAGAGCCTCCTCGCTGGCAACAGGTGAAGGCTGTTGATCAGGTGTGCCTGGGGGTTGCTGGTGTTCCCTAGCTCTCACCCTTGCATGCCTTCTCCACAGTCTTTGCATCAATATGTAGGCGAACATACTTTTTGCTCGCTCTAGCTATCTCTCTCTCTCTCTCTTTATCTCTCTCTCTCTCTCTCTCTCCCTGAGTGGAAAACAAGCCACAAGTGAGTGTGGTGAGCTGTCCCTTTAAGTACCTGATTGGGCGTTGTCTCGGTCTTGTGATGAGGTGAGTGATGACCAATGGGAAAGTGTTTGTTGTCCGGGTAAGTGTTTTAAAATGTGTTGTGTTCTGATTGCTGTGTCTCTGTCAGTTGCGGGTGTGAAGTTGTGGGTTGCAGGTTGTGTCTGGATCGTCTGGTGATGTTGCACAGGTGAGCTTGTTTTGTATTGACAGGTGTCCGTGTTGTATGATAACCCCCATTGTATCGTGTCCTATTGTGTTGTTGTTTTACTGGAAGGCCTTGTCCCTGTGGTGTTGCTTGGTTGTTGTGTTGTGTGTGACAGTGATTTGTGTTGTCTGTCCATGTTTTTGTGTTATTCTGGCGTTAGCAGTTCCGTGCTCCTTTGAATGGCTCTGGGAAATCTTGTTCCATGCATCTCGATGCACGTAGGTCTATCGGCCGTAAGGATTAGCAAACTGCCGTTAGCTGGTCTTAAGATGGATTTGGATCATACACTGGTCTGGTTATAAACTGGAGCACGTCAATGCTGATTCCTGTGACCAGGACATAATCTTCCTGCAAATCAAAGAGAGCTGTCTGAGATCGAAACCACCCCTCACATACCTTGGAATCTTAGTCAGTTCCTCATGTATAAATTTTATTATAGATAGCTTGATCCTATTGATAATGCAGTTTAGAACAAAGGTGGCCTTAAGGCAAAATCTTCCCTCAAATGTTATGCGAAGTACTAACCTTATTAATTGTATTTTTCTCTCCAAACTCTTATATGTGTTTCTGAAATCACTAACAGATATTCCCAAAAAAACTTTCAGAGTGATAGATTTGATTGTAATTGAGTTCCTATAGTGTGGGAAGAAATCCAGGATTAGGTTAGCGACTCTGAGAAGGCCAGTGGTAGAGGGTGGACTAGGACTGCCTGATTTCTATGCATACTACCTAGCAGCACAGGGACAATACAAGCTGGCATATACTGACCCAGATACTACGTATACATTCACTCAGGTTGAAAGGGAACACATTTATCTGTAGTATTAGTGAAACACAAACAACTGTATCTAAAACCATATACAAGGCATGGTCTAGTGTCAAATCCATGACAAGCTACACAAACGTTTATCCTGATACTCCCTTATTGGGTCAGGCGGGGTCGACTACTTTCGCTCCATGGACTTTGGGGCAGTTTGGTTCACTTATAGTGTCTCTACACTTAGCCATATATATCAAGAGGAAATGCTAAAACCATTTGAGCAACTGCACAGAGAATTCTAAATCCCAAATACCTTCTTCTACTCATATCTGAGGGTGCATCAGGCATTATATAACAGGTGGGAAAGAGATGGACTGCACCTTTCCAAATTTAAACTTTTGACTAGTATCAAAAATAAATGACCTGACAGAATAGTATAATTTATTTACAGATGGTAAAGATTAGTGACACTTACTGCCCTGGACAGATTACACGATAGGTAACACAAGACCAGGGTAAGCTGGAAGTTTGGGAATAGAATATTAGGAATGGAATATGGCAAAAGCTAGCCCACACATAGTAGCCATGCATTCTAAGCACCAACTGATTCAGCCTAAAATATTGCATAGAGTAAATTATACCCCTGAAAGACTCCATAAAATTGGGAGGTGGATGGAGATCAATTCCACAGGTGTGGTGTGGAGAAGGGCTCATTTATACACCTCATGAGGGAGTGTCCAAGGGCTGGAGGCAAGTTTTTAGCACCATTTTGGACATTGTGGCCAGCCAGCATGCCCTAAACTGGGTGTGTTGTCCATTATGACAGATGGAAATTACTCTGTGCACAGTGAGAATGATATCTGAGCTTTGGTGATGGAGAGCGAATTAGTGCCACAGATGTGGATATCTGGTTCTCCCAAGCCCATAAAAAATTGGCTTAACATGGTGAATCAAAACATTCCACATAATAGGCTAATATATGTACATAAGTATCACAGTCTCCCTTAGAGGCTAAGTGTTCCTGTGCTTACTACCTCACTATGGCCACCGGCCGGCATGGCCTCCGGCTACTTCCTCATTGCTGACATCAGGTAACAGGCACTAGCACGGAAGCCTGTTTATGGGCCTATTCTGGGTGGCCTAATTGGGACCCGCCTCCTTCTGCTCCTTTATAAACCTCCTTTGGCCTGGGAGTCATTGGCCTTACATGATGTTCCTGTTAGTTACTCTTGTGCTCCATTGTGACCTGTGCTTATCTGAAAATCCACTCTGTGTATGAACCCAGCTTGTCTGGCTACCCACATCGGTTCTGACCTGTGGCTCTGGCTGACTTACTCGTTCTGTGTATGACCCTGGCTTTTCTGACTACCCACATCGGTTGTGACCTGTGGCTCTGGCTGACTAACTCGCTCCTTGTTAACCCCAGCTTGTCTGACTGCCCACATCGGTTCTGACCTGTGGCTGTGGCTGACTCACTCGCTCCGTGTAGTCCCCAGGTTGTCTATCCTCTGGCTCCTATCTTGCTTCGTGTATCCCTGGCTTGTCTGACCTGTGGCTCTGGCTGACTACTCGCTCTGTACACTCCTAGCCTGCCTGAACATTAGCCTCTGTGTCCTTTGGCTCTATCTGACTCTCACTCCCTGTTGCCTTTAGTCTCCGATACCTCTCAGTAGTGCAGTGCGTAGCACAGTGTGCAGTTCTGGGTAGGAGCTTGGGCCCTATCATCCGGTGGTCTGGGGTTGTGTGGGATATTATGATCGCTATATCTGATATATTATTATCACTGTATATTCTAATAAAGGTGGTTATATTTTATTACTTTGTCTGTTTTTCTTTGCCCAATTACCGTGACAATAAGGGAACATAACATAAATTTGATAATGTTTGGGGAAGATGGTTGTTGAAGCAAGAGTAAATACATACATACATCAGAAGATGATACAAGCATGGCTTTATCCCGTTGGGCATATGAGGCCATGGATGACATGGTGTGTGTATGTCTTTTGTAGGTGCACGGGGGTGGGGGAGATGGGTTGGGCATGGTGCTAAACTTACAGGGAGGGGAGTTGGGGTGGAGGAGGACCTTGGAAGTTTCTCTATAGGTAAGTTTAATTTAATTATGTTATTAAAACTGCGGGGGGGGGGGGGTTGCTGTGTTCCGAACCCTCTGGCATGTATTCTATTTCATGCATAATTATACTGCATGTTCCTGATGCTGTATTTTAAACTGTACAATGTGCTATTTTATTGTCTTACAACTATCATGCTGAAGAATGTACGTTTATGAAGAATGCAGTTGTAGCAGGCTTACAGAATGCAGTTGCAGCAAGCTTACAGAAAGGAATGACTAAAAAATATTTTTTTGCAGGATTTCTGAATGTGAAACATAAAATATTACAGCATTGCCTGGTATATTAATTAATTTGCATACTGCTTCAAGAGAAATGCCATGGAGGAAACAATTAGCAAAGGACTTTTCTTTCCTTTAATATATATATATATATATATATATATATATATATATATATATATAAATATTCCTCAAGTACTTTGACTCATAGGTTCACATTAAAAACAGAAAATGTATAATTTAAAATAAAATTAACTTGAACGTAATGTAAATAATGGCTTATTTACCCTTTGAATATCAGTGTTGCCGGCACTCATAGGGTTACAGTACATGTGTCTGTCTATTTACTTAAAAACTACCTCGTAAGAAGAATATCAGCTGCAGTACCGTATTTATTTCAAACAATATATATTTTATGTGTTTTCTTTTATAGGTGATGCCTGATAAATTTAGTGCATGCATTTATCACGTGTCCCACATACACGTGTATGAAAAAAAACAAATTAATTTCTATCAGCTCTGCACACTAAGTACAATGGTATCCCTATTTGAAAAGTTAACATTTAATTTATTCCCTATGGTGCATTTGGTTTGGCCCATAATTGCTACATACTTGCATTTGTACATATGGCCCATAATACAACCTGTAAATAAAAAAAAATGGTGTAAGGTGTTGAAGTTACACTCAACTGTAATTGTAGCTGTAGCCAACACCAGCTGACCAGACAAGTGGAGGATTTTATGAGCTGTCTCACACATGCCCATAGATTTAATGCAGATGGAGTCACTTCAACAGGTGGCCTCCAAGTAAGTGGAGGCCATCTGCCTCTCTTGTGAATGGTATCTACAGTAAACACTGGGTCAACAAGTATCTGAGAAAGAAACAGAAGAGAAGGGGGGCTCAAATATTGCCAAAGCTAAGCTGGCAAGATGAAAAAAAGAAAATAAATAAAAAGAGTATTATTTAAGACCAACTGTACATATTGTGTTTTGCTTCTGGTGTATAAAGATCACAGTAACACCTGGCAAGCATTAACTCTTTGAATGCCAGAGAGATATCCAACTCATTGCAATGCAATGCATTGGATACCTCTCTGGCTCTCAAGGGGTTAATAAAAGAGGCAAGATGTCAAAACAAATTCAGAGGCACAGGTGTTTTTAAGTGTGTTGAAAAGATTCCAGAGAGGGGCTTCTTAACCCTTTGAGGGCCAGAGGGGTAGCCAACGTATTACAAAGCAATGTGTTAGAAACCCTTTTGGCACTCAAAGGGTTAAGAATAAAATATGTTTGCAATAGTATCCCTTCAAGTGCTAGAGAGGTATGCAACGCATTGTGGAGCAACGCGTTTCATATTCTGCCACTCAAATGCAAATGCATAGACCGGGGGAGAGTAATCAACTGTTGTTGGACAACTATTGCCAATGGCCAGATGAGGATTATGGAAAATGTAGTCCAACAACAGTTGGAAGGCTGTAAGCTACCCGCCTTTGGCAAATACATTTGCACAGCAGAAACAAACGTTTCTCAGTATTGGGGGCCAATGTCTCTGATCTGACTGGTTTACAAGAGTGCAAAGAGTGGATTTCTTTGGAGGGAAATAGAAAGCCCTTGTTGATTTAAAGGCCGAAGTGTAACTACTTAGGATGCAGTTGTGATGGTGCCCAGCATCCAAGGGGGCCCATTGGTCCCTGGGTTAAATAGATTCTACTTATGTCAGAAAGACAGTACATTGTTAGGGGGCCTTCCAATGACTAGTTACCCTACTGATGAAAAGAGTTTGTTGTGAGGGCTGGGATGTTGAATATGAGTGAGAAAGAAATGGTAATCCTATCAAAGTATTTCCTTAATACATTCCTTAGTACTTTCCCTCATATAAAAAGGTAAATTGTATAACGTCAAAGATATATTGTAGTTGATGCACTAAGAGGAACTGAAATTATACTATTCTCATCCAATCACTCAATGGGGAAAATAAAAATGCCCACTGATTTAATTGGGGCTTGTCATTTTGAGTGTCAGAGGGGTACGCAAAGCATTGTTTTGCAATGCACTGCGTACCCCTCTCACACTCAAAGGGTTAACATCTCAAATGCTCGAAAGATCTCCAACACATTGTATTGGAATACTTCATGAATTCAAGGTGTTAAAGAACTTTTTTACCTCAATGGGAAATTAGGGTATTTTAATTTGTCTCATTTGGTGCAATTGGTTTGCTCCAGAACTATACCAATTCTTCTTAGTACAGCAGTGTCATTATTTAAAAATGTCCATATATATCATTTTAGTACATTCAGAATACATGTGCTTTTTTTCAGCAGACTGGGGGGGCGGGGTTATAGCGCTTCTTATTTTCTGTTTAGGATACCATAATCTACACAGCAGGAAGTGAGTAGTATTTCCTATAACTCCTGTCCTCCTCTGCTGATGGTGCTAAAGATTTCCTTTGTAGGCAGTGATCTCAAGATTAGTATATATTGCTCATATTCATCACTCATGTGCTGATTAAAATTTACCAAGGCTTCATCCATATTAAGAAGTTAATTGTTGTTCTGACAGCAGTTTCCCAATTAGTATTTGTACACGTTGCAGTGGGTAGGAAGATATTGGCTTGGAGGCAGATAGTTATACGTTGCCAGCAGATGATGTCATATTATTTGTCATGCTGAATGAGGCATGTAGGCTGTATCAACTGCATTCAATCTGGTTGTTTTCTGATAATATAAACGAGTATTACAATTCTCCTTAAATATAATGCAAAGGACCCACAGCCAATAGCAAGGGGCCACATGGCAGGGTAGGGTGCACCACAGTTCTCAATAAGTTAGGTTAGGCGGTAGAAGGAGGAAGAAGCAAGTGGAACAAAAGAATATTGGCCCACATTTATAAAAGCAAGCTGGATTTATTCTAGAGCAAATCAGCTACCCCATAGGGGACAAATAAAAAAGTCGTAAATTCCCATGCACTTGAATAGAGCGGTTTATCCGACTGAATGCCAGAGGCGTCTCCACTGCATTGCTTTGAAATGGTTACTTCTCTAGAATTTAAGGGGTTAAAAGTCAACTTTAATTTAATCAGAATTTGTATTTTAGCCCCTATGGTGCAGTTGGTTTACACCAGAATAACTCTAGCCTTTGTCTCTGTCTCTAATGGTTGATTGGCGGTACTGAAGTATTCTTGTGTGAATCAACTGTGAGGGCAGGAGGCACGTGTTATAAATAGAGGAGTGAGATGAGATAGGATGGGATAAGATAGTTGGGAAGCTGGCACCAGTGACTGTGAAACCTTCCTCCTCCTTACTGTGTATTTGTTAAAAAACATAATAATAATATTAAATTGTGTAATATATATATATGGATATATATGGAAAGGATGGTTTCTTATCTTTGATATCTATCTATCTATCTATCTATCTATCTATCTATCTATCTATATGTATATATCTATATATCTATATACATATCTATCTATCTATCTATCTATCTATCTATCTATCTATCTATCTATATAGTCACAGCTGTGTTATGATAGAGGAGGGTTTGGCTTCTGGCTTAAAGGGCAGAGCTAAATATATTATTAAATTAGTTGGGAGATGAATATGTATTTACAGCCTCATTGCACTGAATAAGTGTTTTGAAGGTTGATAAAAGTTATAAATATTGAATCTTATCAATAAGCCAGCTGCATCGTTTTCATCTTTGTGTTTTTTGTATAATAAGATTAAGATACATTTTTTTTTAATGGTTCACATCAGGAGTGTCCAAATTCCATCCACAAGGGCCACCAACAGGCCAGGATTTCCCTGACAGAGCACAGGTGTGTTAATCGGTGGCTCATTCATTATGATTGGCCCAGCTGTGCTCTAACAGATAAGTGATATATTAAGTCCTGTACTGTTGGTAGCTCATGAGAACTGAGCTTAGACACCCCTGGTTTACACCCTTACAAACTGCTACATACTTCCCAAAATTTCAAATGGCCAAAGGGAGACACTTCTGTTTTAGGTGGTGGTGGGCAGGCCATTACATATACTTTTTAGGCTATTTACTGACCTATTGACACTTCTTTGTATAAATTAATAAATTATTTAGAACAAGATCAAATTATTTTATTTAAAGAGACTTATTTATAAACGCATTTACTGAAGTATAACCCCTTAAGGACCAGCAGACTACTTTTTACCCAAAAGAGTACATTTGGCACCAGTCCTTAAAGGGATAGTAATGTCAGAAAAAAGTATTAACTGTATGGAAGATACAATTAAAAGAGAGTACTTGCACTTATTTGTATCTATCAAACTGTTATGGTTTGAGAGATATAGGAAAATAAAGTTCTCTGCTCCCTCCCCTTTCTGCTCGACGAGCTGTAAAGCTTTCAGAAGCAGATTCTTGTCGCTTGACCAGATGTGGCACTTCAGCAGCACCGATATAATGATATCTAAAGAGAAATGCTTAATTGGAATGGTCTACAAAGTTTGCCTGGTTTGTAAGCACACTTTGTAGTATTTATTTCTAAATAGCGTGATTTCAGCTCTGCTGAAGAGCCTTTGTCTGGTCAAATGACCAGAATCTGTAGCTGTCAGCTAGATGGCAGACTTGAGTGAAACAGCTAGGAAAAGGTAACTTTAGCAAGTTATATCTTTCAAACCATAAAGATTTGAGAGATAAGACTTACAACAATGTTAACCTTTTTTTAATGTCTACAATATTAAATCAACTTAAAATTAACCATTACTATCCCTTTAACTCACAGTCACTCATGATGGTTTTGGCACATCACTGGTCCTTTATGGGTTAAACAAACCTTATTGTGAATTTTATTGCTGTGGAGCAATGTGATACACTTCTATACACACACCACAAAGTCTGATCTGGAAAAGAGGGTCAGAGGATTTCATGTGCACTGTTGTAGAAAATAGAGTACACAATTGTGTGCTGTGTCAGTCAGTTGCTGCAAAAGCCAGTATAATACTATATTTAAAAATTGGAATAGATGTATTTATACTTTTTTGGTAAGGCATCATCTAGAATAAGAAGTACAGTTCTTTGCATCCGTTCAGGGTCTTTAAACAAAATTGATAAAGGGACTGGAATATTTTAGTTCTATTGAGAGACACAGATTGGATTTGTTTACATTAGAAAAGAGGATTCTAAGAGGGGTGGGCATAATTACAATTTAAAAATATATACAAATCCTGTGAAAGAAATTCACTGGGGACTCTTTACTTAAACAATACTCAAAAAACAAGGGGCCATCCATTAAGATTGGAAGAAAACACTTCACAAAGTCATGGTGTGTTTACCTCAAGGACAGTAAGAATGTGGAATTATTTGCTGTACGGAGTCTGCCAATACATTCAATAACATTATATAGCTTTTTAGCTCAGATAAATACATATAATTATGACAGTTAGTTTTGATGTAGATATGATGTTGATCCAGATTTCCTTTTGGAGCTAGAAAGAATTCATTTTTTACCAACTTAGGGACTAATTAGAAATGCATTTATTTATTTATTGCCTTCTTCTGAATAAACAGAAACAATAGAGCAAATGTTGAACTTTATGGAGGCATGTATTTTTTAAACCTCATCAACTATGCTACCATGATACTTGCCCTATAATAAGCTTCTTGTGTTTCTATGGCAATGGAAACAGTGTTTGTTCTCAATTTCCTCTACTAAGCAGATGTCAGATGCTCAAATCCCACCCAGCCCCAGTAGCACATGCCACTTCATTAAATTTCCTTCATTAGGGTTTTCTTTTATGGGAGGTTTAGAGAAAGAAATTACCAGGAGGAAGAGGAAACCATATGAATTGAATGGACCCAGTGAAATTCAGAGGTGAAAATATAAAAATTCAGTATATTCAGTAGGTGGCTATCTCCTTACACTCCCATTGAATCCATGTTCCAAACACTAACCCAACAACCTAGAATGATATCCTTGCTTTTTAACACGAGGCATCAGCCAAGCTATTTTTATCACTGTACCTTACTTTAACCAAAATAGACAAAATGTACTCAGTTTACAACAATCTATGTTAAATGACTTATTTGTGGATGTACTAGTGTACATTTGATGGTCATGCAAGTATATTAAACCAGTATAGGGTAAATATTTTACTACCTTCAGTGGGACTCCAAACATCAAATACACCCTCTGCCTGAAACAGCTCTCCTACACTTAAATTTAGACACATTTTGAATGCCATGTCAAATTTTAATTGCATTTATATTAATGGCTATCGGGATTTGTATCACCTGTAAATGTCAATTCCCAACTTCTCCTTTGTGAGAAGAGATCCTACTCTTTATAAACCAAGTGATATCACTAAAAAAGTTCCAATGACAACCTAAAAAATTCTGCCCAAAATTGGGTTAATGGTTCAGAAGCTTATGCACTAAATAATGACAACAATGAGTATTGCTACCAACCGGCCCCACCACCACATCCCACTGAAAACAATCACTGGGGTGAATGGTTATTCACTGAACCAGACACTAGAATTGATTTCAAAACCCTATGTCTGTCTAACATCAGTTTACTAAGCTATGTGTGCCAAAATTTCTCCTGTTAAGTAACACTTGTGCAAAGAGGAAGACAAATGGACAGTCTGTGGGTATTTTGAGGCATTCTGTTCCTCTGTTATATTTTTAATTAAATATATCAAACAAGGTGTGGAGGATGGGGGGGGGGTAACACCATTTTCCTGTGCTATAGTGCTAGCATACAAGTCCTAACAATGGCAGAAATTGTTCACTGGAATTCATTACAGCCTGAAGCGCAGCCACTGGCATTAGATGCTGACATTGTTGGAGCTGCACTAGCTTATCTGTACATTCCTCCCCACTTTGTTCAGTGGCTAAAGTAGTCTTGAGAATGGTGTTAATTAATTTTTCTGCTACAACTATGTACATTCCACCACCACCTGTAAAAAACTGTTCTACAGAATGCTAATGCACCTGTCATGCACATTTGTTTATTTTTCTCCTCTTTCTGTCTTTCCTTATAAAATGGGGACTACAATCCCCATCATCTCCAATCAGCTATTTGCTAGTTGGAACCAATGATAATTGCATTCTCCAGTAGATGGAGAGCCAAAGGCTGCTTACTCATGGACTAGTGGCACACAGGCAACTTACTGTAGTCTACTCGAGAATTCCATAGCTTTGCTATATTACCTTTCTTCAAATAGGTATGGCCTGAGAGCATGTGAGTCCAAAGCAATTCCTGTTTACACTATGAAAACACTATACAATGTTTGTTTATAGTCATTATATAAGATAAAAAAGACTAAGAAAAATGGAGCAATTCTGGGCAAACCCACTACACCATAGGGAAGAAAAAAGTCAACTGATTTAAAAGGGACTTTTAATCCCATGAATGCTAGAGAGGGCTCCATGCATTATGACACGTTAGAGTAGGACTCCCGCACTCACTAGATCAACTGTTTGGACCGGTGCTACCAAACTCGGGTAGTGAATCAATGTTGTATAACAGGAGCTGAGCACTCGGAATTGTCTATAAAAATACTTCTTTAATGAAACATAGTTAAAAACATCTCGACGTTTCAGTCCCCCACCGGGACTTTCATCAGGAACAATAGAGTTGTTGTTCCTGATGAAAGTCCCGGTGGGGGACTGAAACGTCGAGATGTTTTTAACTATGTTTCATTAAAGAAGTATTTTTATAGACAATTCCGAGTGCTCAGCTCCTGTTATACTCCATGCATTATGATACAACTATATATATAGCATTCAAAGGTTAAATGCCTTTGTATATCAATGGGAATTGGAGGAAGTTAGTTTGGTGCAGTTGTTGGAGATACTCAACGAGGAAGGAGACTGCAAGGTATGCAACAAGCTCTATCAGATGTATGCTACCCATGGTGCAATCTCTTTTAGCTCAGATACACAGAGAAGAAGCATCCTAAAGCACATTGTAGTGGTATTGCCCAATATGATAGTTTAGGCATGAAGTGCCAGGTAGGTCTTTTCTGAACTAGACAAGCAGCTAATTCCTGATGTATGTTTTGACACTTTGTGGCTGGACTGTTGTTTCTGGCAGAATCAGTATGTTGTGTTTCGAGAATACAGATGAGCACCCCATACTCACAGGTACCTAGAGAGAACAGCTTCACCTCCCTGATGAGGCCCAAAAAGTCTGAAATGTATGCCTGGGGTTAGCTGCTTCTATCATCCACAGAGGAATTGCCTGGCACTTTGTGGCTGGCCTGTTAGCTGGGCAAGATCAGTATGATGTGTTTCAGGATAATTCACCCTTTTGTTTAGCACTTGAGAGATAAAATGCACCCTTGGTAGGGTAAGTACTATAGAACCTGCTATATACCCTGACAGGCTAGTTCTTTGTTGATCACCTCTGACCGTTACTTTCCATATGCAAATAACCCTTGGGCTTGGACTCACTAAGGGTTATAGAGGAATCTATATGCGAATCCCTTGCTTACAGGTGCCTAGAGGGAATAACTGCACCTCGCTGATGAAGCTCAAGAAAGCTCAAATATCTGGGGTTAGCTGCTTCTCTAATTCAGGTTGTAATTACCTGGCACTTCATTGCTGCACTGTCATCTGAACAATATGATGTTTTTCAGGTTATTTGGTCCCTGTGTACAGCACTTTTGAACTAATAGAGATTGATTCCAGGGTAGAACACAGTTCTATAGAGCATGCTATATAAACTGGCAGGCTTTTTCATAACAGAGTGTCTCTGACCATTACTTTGCACATGCACTTAGTTTTCTCCAGAATAACACCAGATGAGATGCACTAAGGCATGTTAAAGAGGTGATAAAGTAGAGATGACTTCTCCAGTGAGATCAGTTCTCCATTTACCATGTTATTCCATGAAGCCTATGCACTAAAAATTTCTTGCATGAGAGAGATCGTAGTGTTAATTTCCCATATAATAACAAAGAAATTGGAGGGATATCAATGGAGAAGTTTTCTCCATATTATCACCTGCTTTTCACACCTTCGTATATAACCCCCCCAGTTCTTAACCCTTTGAATGCCAGAGGGATGCAAAATGCATTGCATAACCCTCTAGCATTGAAAAGATGAATACATCTGCCTCAATAAACACACTCAGAATTGCAGCAGATTGGTATTTGTATGCATCATGAAAAAAACACTAAACTATACAAAATGTTGAAATAAGATACAGTACATAGAGCTATAAAATGTAACCATAGTTTCTGTTTAAGCAATAGTACAACATGTCACAGCAGTAAATATAAATAGCCAGCTTCTTGTGATTTCCAGTAGATACATAGAACTGGTACTGGATGAATCACCTTAATGATGCTGATGAACTGAACGGGAGCAATTCTGGGGCAATACAGCTGCACCATAGGGGACAAGTAAAAATCCCCATTGATTTAAATTGGTATTTCAACTCCCTGAATGCAAGAGAGGTCTCAAACTAATTGCAAAGCAATACTTTGGAGACCTTCTTCCATTAAAGGGTTTAATACTCCCACTTAGGTAGCTGCCCAGGGCTCACTGATGGAAGAGGTCCCCAAAGGAGAAATCCGTCATACAGCACAGAATAGTACTCTCTGGATCTCCCTTTCCTTGATTATCTTGTGCACACAGTAGAGACCGATCGATGTGTCAAAATGTGGCACTGTGTAATTACAGGTTTCAAAACTCAGTATTGTGTCAAGCTACTGTAGGTGGAAGCACTGTGTGAACATAACTGTAAGCCCACAACATTCTATTAAGTTAACTTAAACTAAGATCAAAATTGAGTGAAGATATTGTAAAAAACCTGAGCATTAATTTTTAGCAGAAGAAAACAGGTGTAGTTATAATTAAACCCCGTTGTTACTGGAGATGTCTCTGTAGCACCCAAGGGGTTAAGATGGACCGCTACTTCATTATTTGCACAGGGCTCAGCAGCAGCTTAAAATGGCCTTGCCTTGATCAAAAAACTTCTTGTACTAAGTTAGTCATTTCTGTTTACTCTTTTTGAGTGATAGAGAGTTAATGATTCATGTTCTTTAGATTGTCTTATTTTCTTACTTCTGTTTCCAAGGCTCATAAAGGACAGTGAATAAGGATCAAACACTCCAAAAAGAAAGTTTGTCTTTTTCAGAGGATTTTGACTATTAATAGCCTGTGATATTCTTTTAAGTCTAAAGGTAACACTAGCTCTTGTGGATATATACAGATTTCCAAATCATACCTAAGTCTTGCTTAATCTCACACTTGTTCAACATTCCTAAACCTGTTAAACAGATCAGGAGGCTGATGTACTAAGAACTGAAGTCTTTCTGGGTAAACCATCTGCACTACAGGGGATAAATAAACATTCCAATTGACTTAGTCAGGGATTTTAACCCCTTAACTGCTACAGACATCTCAATACATTAGGAAGCAATGTTTTGGAGACCTCTCTAACATGCAATGGGTTAAAAATTCAATCCCACCCTCCACTCCCTTCCCCCGCTCCATCCACCCCTTTTTTCCCTCCCATAGTCTCTCTATTCCCCCCTTCTTTCCCTCCTCTCTCCCCCCTTCCTCCCCTTTTTTTTCTTTTGTATCTCTCAGGTTAGATTTTGGTCCATACAAACTGTATGGTTGGAAAGCTAGTTAGCTCTAGGGATATCGCAGTGCAGACTTTTCTAAGGGAAGGCTGTGGGATGATGTTTAGCAGTTATCTCACTGTCCTTTTCCTACTAGTTGGGATGTTCTGTTTTAGTTGGTTTCTGGACCCCTGGAGAAGTGTACTTCACTTGCTGGCTTTGAAATGGCGCCTTCACTCCATCCCCATTAGCTTGGTGTTGATGTGGGGGACCTCCTCATTGGAAGAGGCCTGCCCCTGTGCTACTTATCTCATTCTTTTCTGATGAATCTGGACCATGAATCTTGGGATATCTTGCTCAGAGGAGTCCAAAATAGATGTCATATTTTTTTAAGTATATTTCCTCCTACACAAGGCCAGTTAATTCATGGGTGGGCAATTATTTTAGCCAAAGCTCTCTGGCCCTGCCTAATACCCTTGCCTACCAGTAATACTGTTCCTAACTTATAACCGAGGGTGAGATGTGTGTGTATTCAAAAAAGAAAGATAATGACTGAGTTATGTCTGGTTGTGTCCTCAGAGACTGGAAACTGTGACTTTATTGTTAAATGTATCAATTCTGGATTTCTCTGTTCTGTAAGACTGAAATATTACTTCAGTGCTTTGTGACAAAATGTATCAATGGGATGAATGTATCATGCTGATTCCGTGCAATAACATTTGATACAATTGGCATTCTGTCCCTGTTCTTGCCCAAAGTCAATTTAATAAGCTACATATGAACAAATCCTCCCCTTTACACTGCTTGTACGAAGGGGAGGACAAGAGGGCTGTCTGTGGGTATTTTTGGGGTAGTCCTTTCCTCTATACATTGCTTAGATCAATGTACTAAGCAGGACATACATGAAATTCTATTACTGTACATACCCTGTGCATTCTATGGGGCTGGTAGTGCATGGTTTGCTGGTGTTCAAGTAAAAAATTCTGTGTTTGTGAGAGGAGAAAGCAGCATGTTTTTGAGCTACAGAAGATAGGTAAATAAAGGGAATCTGAAGCTTAGTCTAGGTAGTCTTTTAGGTAGGACCTTTATTCTCTGAATTAGGGGAGTCTGGGGGCACTCTGGGGGAGTAGAAGGGAGGAAGGAGGTTGTCCCCAAATACCCCAAAATTTGGTGTGACTTAGTGTTGAGCGAGCATGCTCGGCCGATGCTCGGATCGGCTCGAGCATCGCTCTGCTCGGCACATGGCGGTACTCGTACGAGTACCGCATGTGCTCGCCCGCCATGTTCGGGTCTCCTCCCCGCACGTTTTGCGGCTGCTGCGCAGCCAATAAACGTGCAGGGAGGCTCTGACATCGGTGTAATGCCAGCAGCCATGTTGGCTGCTGGCATTACACTGATTGGCTGGCCAGAACCCGTGGTCAGGTGCTGTATAGCACCTGACCATCGAGTTCGGCTCAGTCTGAGCCAGGGAGAGCTGAGGATAGGAAGGGAAAGGCAGTGTAGGGAGGAAAAAAAAAAATTGTGACAAAAAAGAACCAAAAGTCCTTTTTAGGACTACTGTGTGTGGGGGCAGCAGGTTATATTGTGTGTGGGGGGAAAAAAAAAAAAAAAAAAAAAAAAAAAATATTCTGTTTAGTGTGCAAAGTTGCAGATTAGAGCACATTCTGTTTAGTGTGCACAGTTGCAGATTAGAGCACATTCTGTTTAGTGTGCAAAGTTGCAGATTAGAGCACATTCTGTTTAGTGTGCAAAGTTGCAGATTAGAGCACATTCTGTTTAGTGTGCAAAGTTGCAGATTAGAGCACATTCTGTTAAGTCTTCAAACTAAAATATCAAAGTCACGTATTCCATTCAGTGTGCGTCGCCGCAGTTTAGCAGCACATTCTGAGTACTGTGCAGAGTTGCAGAATAGGAAGAAATACTGTTAAGTCTTCAAACTAAAATATCAAAGTCACATATTCCATTCAGTGTGCTTCGCCGCAGTTTAGCAGCACATTCTGTGTACTGTGCAGAGTTGCAGAATAGGAAGAAATACTGTTAAGTCTTCAAACTAAAATATCAAAGTCACATATTCCATTCAGTGTGCTTCGCCGCAGTTTAGCAGCCTATTCTGTGTACTGTGCAGAGTTGCAGAATAGGAAGAAATACTGTTAAGTCTTCAAACTAAAATATCAAAGTCACATATTCCATTCAGTGTGTTTCACCGCCGTTTAGCAGCCTATTCTGTGTACTGTGCAGAGTTGCAGAATAATAAGAAATACTGTTAAGTTTTCAAACTCAAATATTAAAGTCACATATTCCATTCAGTGTGTTTCACCGCAGTTTAGCAGCCTTTTCTGTGTACTCTGCAGAGTTGCAGAATAATAAGAAATACTGTTAAGTTTTCAAACTCAAATATTAAAGTCACATATTCCATTCAGTGTGTTTCACCGCAGTTTAGCAGCCTATTCTGTGTACTCTGTACAGTTGCAGAATAATAAGAAATACTGTTAAGTTTTCAAACTCAAATATTAAACTCACATATTCCATTCAGTGTGTTTCACCGCCGTTTAACAGCCTATTCTGTGTACTCTGTACAGTTGCAGAATAATAAGAAATACTGTTAAGTTTTCAAACTCAAATATTAAAGTCACATATTCCATTCAGTGTGTTTCACCGCCGTTTAACAGCCTATTCTGTGTACTCTGTACAGTTGCAGAATAATAAGAAATACTGTTAAGTTTTCAAACTCAAATATTAAACTCACATATTCCATTCAGTGTGTTTCACCGCAGTTTAGCAGCCTATTCTGTGTACTCTGTACAGTTGCAGAATAATAAGAAATACTGTTAAGTTTTCAAACTCAAATATTAAACTCACATATTCCATTCAGTGTGTTTCACCGCCGTTTAACAGCCTATTCTGTGTACTCTGTACAGTTGCAGAATAATAAGAAATACTGTTAAGTTTTCAAACTCAAATATTAAACTCACATATTCCATTCAGTGTGTTTCACCGCCGTTTAACAGCCTATTCTGTGTACTCTGTACAGTTGCAGAATAATAAGAAATACTGTTAAGTTTTCAAACTCAAATATTAAACTCACATATTCCATTCAGTGTGTTTCACCGCAGTTTAGCAGCCTATTCTGTGTACTCTGTACAGTTGCAGAATAATAAGAAATACTGTTAAGTTTTCAAACTCAAATATTAAACTCACATATTCCATTCAGTGTGTTTCACCGCCGTTTAACAGCCTATTCTGTGTACTCTGTACAGTTGCAGAATAATAAGAAATACTGTTAAGTTTTCAAACTCAAATATTAAAGTCACATATTCCATTCAGTGTGTTTCACCGCCGTTTAACAGCCTATTCTGTGTACTCTGTACAGTTGCAGAATAATAAGAAATACTGTTAAGTTTTCAAACTCAAATATTAAAGTCACATATTCCATTCAGTGTGTTTCACCGCCGTTTAACAGCCTATTCTGTGTACTCTGTACAGTTGCAGAATAATAAGAAATACTGTTAAGTTTTCAAACTCAAATATTAAAGTCACATATTCCATTCAGTGTGTTTCACCGCCGTTTAACAGCCTATTCTGTGTACTCTGTACAGTTGCAGAATAATAAGAAATACTGTTAAGTTTTCAAACTCAAATATTAAAGTCACATATTCCATTCAGTGTGTTTCACCGCCGTTTAACAGCCTATTCTGTGTACTCTGTACAGTTGCAGAATAATAAGAAATACTGTTAAGTTTACAAACTCAAATATTAAAGTCACATATTCCATTCAGTGTGTTTCACCGCCGTTTAACAGCCTATTCTGTGTACTCTGTACAGTTGCAGAATAATAAGAAATACTGTTAAGTTTTCAAACTCAAATATTAAACTCACATATTCCATTCAGTGTGTTTCACCGCAGTTTAGCAGCCTATTCTGTGTACTCTGCAGAGTTGCAGAATAATAAGAAATACTGTTAAGTTTTCAAACTCAAATATTAAAGTCACATATTCTGTGTAAGATGAAGAAGGCGGGTAAAAAGGGACGGGGAAGTGGACGTGATCCTGAAAGTTCAGGGCGCGGGTCAGGACGCGGAGAAACTGTGCCTGGTGCCAGAGCACAAGAAAGAAAGACATCCACCATACCTAGCTTCATGTGTAATTTTACAGGGCGTCGCAGGACATCACTCTCGAGGTCCGACCACCGCGAACAGGTGGTCGGTTGGATGACAGCTGATACTGCTTCCAGTCGGTTAAGCACCACCCTGTCTTCCACCAAGTCCACTCTCAGTAGCCAAGAGTCTGGTCAACATAATCCTCACTCTGATCATCCTTCCTCCCACCATACACGGTCTGGTCAAAGAAGTGATCCCACACTGGGATATAGTGAGGAGCTCGTCTCATCACCAATCCTTCATTTGACCCTCTCTCCAAGCACGCTTGCAGAGGAACATGACATCTTGTGCCCTGATTCACAACCTCTAGAGGCTACCCAATCTCAAGAAGATGACAGATGTGAACGGCATTTAAGGTCAAAGGAAGTAGTGGATGATGATGATGATGATGAGACACAGTTGCCATTAAATCAACCACTATTTCCGTCTCAAGACCTTGTTGAGGAGAATGTTATACAGTTGTCAATGACTGAGTATGTGGTGGGATCAAGACTTGAGGAGGATGATCAGAGTGAGGAAGTGGAGGAGGACTTGGTGGACGATGAGGTGACTGACCCCACCTGGGAAGGTGTAGAGCCGAGCGATGACAGCAGTCCTGAGGGTGAGCCATCTGCAGCACCGCAACAGGCTGGAAGAGGCAGTGGTGTGGCTACAGAAAGAAGGCGGACCGCACCAAACCGGCCCGCAAATGTTCCACGGAGCACCCCCTTGCGTAAATCTACCTTGCCAAGGGGTAGGTGTTCCGCGGTATGGCGTTTTTTTAAGGAAAGTGCGGACGACAAAAGAATTGTAGTTTGCAACCTGTGCCACACCAGAATGAGCCGAGGCATGAACACTAGAAACCTCACCACCACCAGCATGATCCGACACATGGCATCCAAGCACCGTAGTAAGTGGGAGGAACGCCTGGATCGCCCATCTGTGTCTGCAGGCCACACCACTGCCTCCTCTTCCCCTGTTTTCGGTGCCGGCCAATCGCCTGTCGAAGGCGCAGGCCCGCATACCTCCCGCCCTGCACCTGTAGCATCTGAAGCACCATCAGCGACCACATCCACTTCCCTGTCCCAGCACAGCGTCCAAATGTCGTTACCCCAGGCATTTGAGCGCAAGAGAAAGTACCCAGCCACCCACCCACAGGCCATAGCACTAACCTCACACCTTTCAAAATTACTGGCCATCGAAATGCTGCCATTTAGGCTTGTGGACACTGAGTCCTTCCGCAGCCTGATGGCAGCAGCTGTCCCTCGGTACGTGGTCCCCAGCCGCCACTACTTTTCCCGGTGTGCCATCCCCGCATTACACCACCATGTGTCCCGTAACATCACCCGTGCCCTGACCAACGCAGTTACTGGGAAGGTCCACTTAACGACTGACACATGGACAAGTGCTTGTGGCCAGGGACGCTACATTTCCCTGACGGCACACTGGGTGAATGTCGTGGAGGCTGGGAGCGACTCGGACCCTGGGATGGCACGGGTGCTACCCACGCCGAGGATTGCGGGCCCTACCTCCATCAGGGTTTCCACCAGCACCTACGTTATTGGCTCCTCCTCCTCCGTTTCCACCTCCGAATTCTCTACACACAGCGCCACTCCCCCATCAGCCAGTAGCTGGAAGCAGTGTAGCACTGCAGTGGGGAAGCGTCAACAGGCCGTGCTGAAGCTGATCTGCCTTGGGGACAAACAGCACACGGCCTCAGAGCTGTTGCAGGGGATTAGTCACCAGACCGAGCAGTGGCTCTCGCCACTCAACCTGCAAGCAGGCATGGTTGTGTGTGATAATGGGCGTAACTTGGTGGCGGCTTTGGAGCTCGGCAAGCTCACACACGTACCATGCCTAGCGCATGTATTTAATTTAGTGGTGCAGCAATTTCTAAAAACCTACCCCAATGTGCATGATCTCTTGACCAAGGTGCGCCGCGTGTGTGCACATTTCCGTAAGTCATCAACAGCTTCAGCCGGCCTGTTGAAGCTGCAGCAGCGCTTACAATTGCCAGCTCACCGGCTGCTGTGTGACGTGAGCACGCGCTGGAACTCCACCTTCCACATGTTGGCCCGGCTTTGTGAGCAGCAGAGGGCAGTAGTGGAGTACCAGCTGTTACACGGTCGTCGCCTCTCCGTTCAACTTCCTGTAATCAGAAGTGAGGAGTGGGAATGGATGTCAGACCTCTGTGAGGTTTTACGCAATTTTGAGGAATCGACACAGATGGTGAGCGGCGATAACGCTATTATCAGTGTAACCATCCCACTTCTGTGTCTACTGAAACGCTCGCTGCTCACAATTAAAACCGACGCTTTGCATGTGGAAGAGGTGGAAATGGGGGAGGAAGAGCTTACACAAGGTGATAGCCAGAGCACCCTCACTTCGTCTTCTCAGCGACAATTGGAGGAGGCGGAGGAGGAGGAGGAGGAGGAGGAGGAAGACACGGTTGTCTCCGCTACAGAGGGTAGCCATGGAACTTTAGTTCCATCTCTTCAGCGTGGGTGGGCAGAAGAGGAGGAAGAGGATGAGGAGATTGAGAGTCATCCTCCTGGTGAGGACAGCGAAATCTTGCCTGTTGGTACTCTGGCACACATGGCTGACTTTATGTTAGGCTGCCTTTCCCGTGACCCACGCGTTACACGCATTTTAGACAACACGGATTACTGGGTGTTCACCCTTCTGGACCCCCGCTACAAAGAGAATTTCTCATCTCTCATTCCTCCGGTGGAGAGGACAAGCAAAATGTTGCAATACCAGAAGGTTCTTGTCGAAAAATTGCTCCAAAATTTTCCATCTGACAACGCTGGCGGCAGAGTACGTGCTACCTTGGCCAACCGAGAAGGGGAGAAAAGGGGAGCACACAGCAGTTCCGAGAAAGGCAGGGCAACACTCTCCAAGGCGTGGGACACCTTCATGACACCCCGCCAGCACCCTCACCCTGATGCGCAGCCTAGTGTCACAAGGAGGGAAAAGTTTTGGAAGATGGTGAAGGAGTACGTAGCAGACCGTGTCAGCGTCCTCAATGATCCCTCTGTGCCTTACAACTACTGGGTGTCCAAGCTGGACACGTGGTATGAACTGGCACTCTACGCCTTGGAGGTGCTGGCCTGCCCTGCCGCCAGCGTTCTGTCTGAGCGGGTATTTAGTGCTGCTGGTGGCATCATAACAGATAAGCGTATCCGCCTTTCCACCGACAATGCTGATAGGTTGACACTTATAAAAATGAACAAGGCCTGGATTTCCCCTGACTTCTCCACTCCACTGGAGGAAAGCCCCGGGGGAACATAAACTCACTTTATATATGTTATTTACAATGATGGGAATACTCTGTATTCCCATTCACCCCTTCCACCCAAAAAACGGGTATATGGTTGACTCTTAATCTTCTCATCCTCCTCCTCCTCTTCCATATGCCCTGGGATATAATTTTTATATAGGGCCAGCTCACCAGCGGGCCCTGTGATATAATTTTTATATAGGGCCAGCTCACCAGCGGGCCCTGTTTGACAATTTTTGTATAGGTCAGCTCACCAGCGGGCCTTCTCATATAATGTTTTATTGGGTCAGCTCTCTAGCGGGCCCTCTCATATAATGTTTTATAGCATCAGCTCACTAGCGGACCTTCGCATATAATGTTTAGGATGGTCAGCTCTGCAGCAGACCCTCACCCATAATGTTTTAGATGGTCGGCTCAGCGCACGTTTCCCTCTTAATCATGGCCTCAGTTCAATAAAATCAAGGAAATTTTTGGGAGAATTTGCCTCTGTGCACGTTTCCCTCTTAATCATGGCCTCAGTTCTGAAAATCAAGGAAATTTTTGGGAGAATTTGCCTCTGCGCACGTTTCCCTCTTAATCATGGCCTCACTTCCGAAAACCAAGGAAATTTTTGGGAGAATTTGCAGATGATATACAAGTAAATATACAGCAAATATTGTTTGGTAACAATTTTTCGCCTAAAGTCGTTTTTATTTTCCTTTTTGTGTGTTTTATGGTCAGTCTGTAAAAATGGCGTACTACGGGCGAAAGATCGTTCCCAGCAGCGATGTTGGAGTCCAAGATGCATCCAGACATCCTCCCTATGCTGTCCCTGAACCATTTCTGTGGTGTTTCCATCCTTTTCTGCCCTTTTCCTATGGACCAGGCACCCTCCCCTCATCAGAGCAGGGGGTGCCTGGTGTAATGCTCAAGTCCTCCCATTGACTTCAATGGGGCTCGGGTGCTCGGCCGAGCACTCGAGCCTCAGGGGGTGCTCGGTCAGAGCACCCGAACACCCGAGCATTGGGGTGCTCGCTCATCACTAGTGTGACTGACTGGGAAGACACAGACAGCTGGGGTCCAAATTGCTTGCTGATTCTGCTTTCATTGTCTCTGTTCTAGGGAATTCTGGGGAAAGAAGTTGTTTTTGTTTTTTTGGGGGAGTGACTGTGATAAGATAGGGGGAACAACTTAAATAAATAGATAAATAAAATGAATACAAATAAAAAAAAATACATAAATAATTAAACAAATATATTAGGTGACAGACAGCTGACTGGGAGTCTGATGTGATTGAGGCAGACTTGATAGAAAACAGACAACATTTATAATTTTGTTGAGGGCTAAGGAAAGACATCAACACTCCATCAGTTGTGCACTGTAGAGAGTAAAAAAAACACACACAGTAGTTGAGTAACGTCTAGCAAATTCACAAGGGGAAGGGGGAAAGAGAGGGAACAGTGCAGGGATGTGGGCGTAAAGTGGTAGTTCAAAAATTGACTGCAGCAATGGTTGCTGCAGTGTGTGCAATAAATGATGATGATCCCTCTCCTCCTGGGTTGGATGCAGTTTGTCAAGGTCCCACCAATCACACCACGCCAGTCCCTCACCACCACTACCATACACATCTGTCACACAGCCAGATAAACCAGAGGGCCAGGAAAAATTGGCCCGGGGGCTGTCCTCTGCACCTCTGTTTTAATATAAAGCCTTAAATTTAAACAACATATGATCACATCAATTACATTTTTAAAAATGTTTTACAGCTGGAATTTTGTTGCTGCAGTTGTTGATATAACACTTTGAGTGCCAGAGAGGTATCCAATGCATTGCAAACCAATTTGGCACTCAAAGGGTTAAACCTTGAAGAACCTTGCATCTCCATGGTGGTCATTCCTTACATACTTTAGCCTTTGAGTGTCAGGGGTATGCAGCACATTGCAACACATGCCAGTTAGTACATAGATCCTCTATTTTTAACCCCTCCCATTTTATTTTGTTGTGTTCCACCCCTTATTTCACAATGTGCCGGCATGTAAGGATAAGAATACAAGTCAGTCAGGAGCTAGTTTGTTAGCATGCGATACAAGACATTTTAGATATCTGAAAATAAAAATCAAGTTAACCAAAAATAAATATATGAGTAGGACCTAATTGTAACCTCTTATTTATAACTGGCTTGTTTACTATTCTCAAACAAAGCAGTATACTATGTTTAACCCCTGTGATGCCAGAGATATCTTCAATGCATTGATTGTCAATGCTTGTGTATGCTTCTAGTATCCAGAGGGTTAATAAGATGAGTGAATAGAAATATCATAACAACAAGCGCTGCTGTAGATACTAAGTGAAGACTGATGTGCATCTAAAAACTGAATAACAGGACAATCCTGTGGCACTACAGTGGACAACTGAAAATGCCCAAAGAGTTTTTAACTCTGTAAATGACACGACAATCTTATATAACATGGTACAATTATAATATTAGGTGTAAGGATTTTTCTGAATTATGGTTACCATGGTGTAATGAGCAAATGCATACACATTTGACCTAATTGCATAGATAAATCATAAATTTGAATTACTTACTAGACTGTAAATATCAGTCATCACTGAGTATGTATATGTACAATTATATGTATATTATTGCACGCAGTATACGCATAGCTTTAAAGAAGATGCAATTTAAATATCATAAGGTACCATAAGTGCTGCAATTCTTGGGCAAACTCACTGCACCATAGAGACAAATACCTTAATTATTTGAGTGCCAGAGAGGTAACCAGTGCATTGCAATGAATTGGATACCTCTCTGGCATTCAAAGGGTTAATGCTTTGCAATTCATTAGTGATCTCTATAGCATCCAGTTAGTTAAAATCAACACTTAAATCACTGGGGTATTTTGTTAATTTGTGCTCTTTTCAGCAGTTGGTTAACCACAGGATTGCTCCATATGCTTAGTGCAGTGCTTCTCAAGGTTTTTTTGCTTAAGGCACCCCTAATATGCAGTCTGGCATTTTCGGGGCATACATATCATTTTATGTCATTTGTTAAGAGTGTAATGTAGGTTACAAATACATAAATATAGAGTTATTGTTAGACCTCACAACTAAAATAAACATATTGTGCATAATAATATCTTTAAATATACAGTTGTAACTCTACATCCACATTTTTGTCAAAGCCTTACAGATAAAATGGGGCACACTAAGTAGATGCCCATAGCACACCAAAGTACCACGGCACCTTGGTTGAGAAACAATGGCTTAGTGAGTTCTACATGTATATATGAAACAAGGATAAAGACTAAAAGTAAGAAAAGACAGCAGAAAAATTGTAATGTAAAAATAAGCATTATTTGACTCATCAGAGAATTTAGAGCTGATATCCTTGGAGGCTATTTTAAGCTGAGAGCCTTAAAGGACAGCTATCACTTGGTAGTACCTTTTTAGGAGGTCTGTTCCACTATAGTCAACATAATTACAACTGTGAAGATCGATCAGCATGATTTATAACTTGGATTTCCCCAATATATGATGTTTTCCTGACAATCAGAGATTAATATTCATGGTTTGAACATATGTGGGTGTGAACTTGTTCCTATCTCTTTGGATTGGGTTTTTATTTCAGCATTACATCATCACAGTATGCCCAGAAACGTCACTGGAACTTAACTGGAATGTGGGGCATCAGAATACAGCCTAAGTTTGTACCCATCCTAATGGAACTTCCCAGGAACTACCCAGAAAGACTCTCTCCCAACACAGAACAAGCCCCATACCACCCAAGTTCATGTTCCATGGGAAAACTAAATCATTCACAGAGGAAACATCCAAGGAGTTTCAGGATTTTCAGTAACAATATAACCCCTGACTGCAATTTACAAAATAAGCAATCAGCTGACACAATATCCTCCCGGTAATCCATTCAGAACGGAGGACTCTCTAGGACATATTCTATTGTTCAATGGAACAATGGGCACAATGCTTATCCTGAGTATGTGCAGACTGTGTTTAAGTACAATCCACACAATACATACATCCACATTATTCTGTTGCATAAAATTTGTATCTGATAAAATCCCTCTTCCATTAAATGAACCATTAACATAACTTATATTATAATACAGCATAATGTTAAAACACACTGCACACATTAAATAATATAGAATAAGCCCTCTGGGGCTGAAAGGGACTGTGACACAGTATGAGAATCCCAGGGAAAAGGGCACTGAAAATGTCTAGTGCTTCAACTCCATGGGTTATACTGTTGGTTCATAGTGGACTTCTCACTTCCCCAAGCCCCAGAATCAGTCATGGAACACAGTTACAATGTTTTGTATGGAGCTAGGGTGAACAAGGTGTCTGGTTGCTTCTGTGTGTATCAGGGTGCCTGGATGTTGGTGTCATCCTGCTCCCATATAGTCTGCAAATACATCATGGAGTGGCTGCTTTGCAACTCTCAGGTAGGGACTGGGTTCTGACTGCCAACACCTACCTCCTATTAGTATTGTTTATGGGTAGAGTCACCGTATGAGGCTGGACTTGGAATTAGCAGTGGTGATGATGACCAAGATGACTATCTGTTTATGAATTCGTAGGCATGTTTACTTGTCCAGAGATTTCAGTTGATCTCTCAGAGTTTATAAACAGGCATATTGCTCCTTTTCAGTGTCGGAAGCTTGGGCCTTTTCCTTTAAAATATAGCACATTTTTTGTGATATCATCACTCTGCGTTTGATATATAACAGAAGATGTTGAGGAGTGTAGATGGACATAGATTAAATCAACATCGTCAATACTTAAGTCAGCATCATCATCCAAATTCTCTTCCTTCCCACTACTTTCACATAGTTTGTTAAAATCTGACTTTGTTTTCCTTTAGGAGGATTTATAGAATATTGACCCCCTACTGTACTGCAGGGTGTCACTGTTACTGTCTGACATAGTAATTGGTCTCACTACTGCTAGATCCTCCTCCCCTTTGGAAATAACACTAGAATGTGACTTTTTTTTGTCTTTGTGTTAAAAGTCTTAGAGGCACATTTACATACCTGGGAACTTTTGAAACAGGGCTACCCGGAGGGTAACCCTGTCAGTGCCCGGGGGGAGGAAAATGATGCGAATTGTGTCATAAAAGGGGCAGGGCTTAGTCACAGGGGGCGGGACAAAAAAACATAAAACCCCTGCAAAATGGCTGTAAGAGGGCGGGGAGTGGGAGGAACCGGGCGGGATGGAGCACAAGTGGGCAGAGTTTCTACTTAAACTCTGCCCACCCGGTGATTCACACATTGCCCCGGAGACCCGGTAATTCACTTTGAAATCCGGAGTCTCCGGGGCAAAACCGGAGAGTTCCCAGGTATGCAGATTTATAAAAGTTGAGTTAATGGAAAAGAAGTGTTAAAATGGTTGTAACATTATCTCTGGCAGTTATAAAAGTATTAAGGACAGTTTTGGAGGACATAACTCTCTGTGTAGTACTTTTTTTGTTTAAAATGGAGTAAAGAAGTATGTAAAAAGTGGCTCATTGAATTTATAAAGAAATGTTGCTGTTTGCAACAATTTAGACAGAATTTTCACCAAATATTTAAGGCCACGTCTCCACATTTATAAACGTAACTAGAATACGTTATAAATACCAACACTCATAATAAGGAATATGGACATTTTAAGCATCCGTTCACAAAAACAAATAAGAACACTTTTTATAAATCTCCCCCTTAGTTCTAATCCAATTTTTCATACCACTTTTTGCAAACAGCCTCCTCAAGAGAAGGATCATCAGCATTTACAGCACAAGCTGTAGCATCTATGGCCACACTTACTGCCACCAACATGTCCATGCACTCCTCCTCTTAGTCCTTTCCCTCTTGGTGAATATAATGATAGCTATCTTAACAGAACTCTTAGCTTCAAAATGTATGTAGTATGCAATTAGTTGCACAAGGCAACTGCACAGTAGCAGGTGTGTGAGTGTGGAAGGGGACTTGTCTGTTATTGTCTGTCTAAAAATAATGTACGATATATGTTGCTGTCACTCTTAGTCACAGCTCAGGTAAGTACTCTGCCCTATTAATCAAAACATAATTTAAATCTACTTTCTCACTCACACTCTCCACACCCCACTTGTTCTGAGAAAAAGTAGCTATCACCAATACTCCTTAAATTAAGCAAATTAAGCTCCGTCTCTTTGCCTGTCTGCCTCTAAACCAGAGAAATGACTTGCTTGCAATGAAATAGTCTTTGAGACAGTGGATCTAGTTGGTGCAACATTATAGACATGGTTTTCCAAACAGACCAATATGCAATTTGAGCCAGCAACAAGTACCATTTGTCAAAGCAAAAAAGGAATCAGAATAGCTGAACCTGTGTTCATTTGTAATAAAACCTTATAATAAGTTTATAGCATAACCTACATTTTTTAATTTTCATTTTAGTTGATTTCAGTAATTCAACTTGATACTAATAAACCTCCACATAAATATATTTCTTAGACTGATTCATTGTAGTTGGTAACATACTTACCAAAAAAGATAATTTCTTTAAAATGATAAACTCATTTTTATAGCAGAAAGTACCAAATGTGTTGGTACACAGTGGCAACAATAGGCACAGAACCAAAGTTGTTGGAGGCTTGCTGTGGAGGCCTTCATCCTGCAGTGGATCAACAATATATAAACTTTCTTATAGTTACATAATACTCATGGAGTGACTGATTTAAAGCAAGCTCTACTTTAACCCCTTAAGAACCAGGGTGTGCTCAATGTATCATGAAGCAATGTGTTGCACACTTCTCTGGTTCTTGAGGTGTTAATGGAACATTAACACTTAATAATAAACCCCCATTTACTTTAATTTTGGCAGAAAATCCCAGTGGGCGTTCCAATAAATTCTGTGCAGACTGGTTCTCCATAAATAAATTTTACTTAGTACTGCATATCGTGTACACGGAGGCAAACATAATTTATTGTTGCAGGTTCCCAAACTCTTTCTAATGAAGCTTTATTTGGAAATAATTAGTACTTTAGTGGGAGGAGTTTAGTGACTTGGATACCTGCAACAAAGAATAACTTATGTAACTAGAGTGTGCAGATGGTGCAATTGTGCCATTGTCCAGCATCAAAAGGGACCCATCTGCCCCAAGGTCCAATAGGTTCTAGTTATGAAAACAATTTTGTGTTAGGGGACCCCAAAATAGTTTTGCACTGTGGACCTTCAATTACTAGTTATACATTGGAAAGGCATCATAGTCCAGAATGTTAACATTCACCACAGAAGACAAATCCAACACAGCATCACTGCGGGACCTTAGTATTACTTTAACATTTTAGAGAGGTAAGCAGGTAAAAAGACAAATATAAGGGAATTTGTTATGGAATACATCTCATTTGAAACTTGTATGGTAATGTATAGTTTACTGCTATAGCAAATAATGGTGCTAGTTTATGATTTTTTTCTGTAGATAAATGGAATATGCTCTTATATTGATTTATGTTACAATAGATTTATTTATTTTCTGTCATAACAGTACCATATGAGTTCTGCTTTATGGAAGCATAAGGTAAACCTGTTTCAGTATAGGTCATTGAGGTCCCTGTTCATTACTATGTCTCAACAATCTCAATAACTGATATTAACAAAGAAATGGTGAGCAAAAAATGACAAGAAATCCCCCACCATCAAGGAACAGAACCTATATAATATTCTTATGAGTACATATCTGAAGTAGACCAAAATGACTCTATCAAGGAATCCCTAGTATACAGCATTTATACTGCATTGACATATTTCCTTGCAGCAGCATGCAAATGAGCGGGGTAAGTTGAATGTTTTTCCAACATATGCTTTGTGGAATATTCTGTGACCATCAATTACTAGAGTACCACTTTTGGGAATTCAGTATAAACACTGTAAAATAGGGAATGTTTAATGGAGACAGCTTCTTTTGATCTGTTTTAGACATGCAAATGTGCACATGTGCATTGTATAGGTGCTGTACATTTCTTTGCTCACCAGATCCTTGTTGAAGGTTTGGCATATTGCTTTTGATCAGATGAGACAAGCCCAGTGAGAAGACTGGTGAGGCTTAAAGAGCTGTGTAACGAATCATAGTCTGTTACCCAAAGAACACACAAGACTGTGGACATTTTGCCCTGTTTGGACACTCCTTTGGTGTTATGGTTCAGTACACTCAGAAACGGTAGATGTTGGTAAAAAACACAATTTTATTAGTACACAATGAATAAAGTAACCCTCGGGGGTCCATCATATATAAAATTGGTAACTGACACAGGACAGGTTACATAGGAATGATTAACCCACACGGGTCCAGTAAGTACAGCAGAATACAATACTGACACAGGTCAGGTAAATCGTAATAGATACAGTGTAAGAGTGTCACGGTTTATTATGACTCTCAGACACAAGTTTTAGGTAAAAATCAATTTTATTGAAATAATAAATTGATAACGTAGGATGGCAATCACATACATACAGATATATACAGAATATAACAAGACAGAAGGCAGACTCTACCGGTCCTGTCAATATACCGGACAGGACAGTCTGAAGTAATAGAATGTTAGGCTCTACCGGCCTTGCCAATACCGGGTAAGGCAACCTGCAGAAGGAATCGCATAACGGTTCTACCGGCCTTACCAATTTACCGGGCAAGGCAGCCTCAATAGATTCATAATGTAGGCTCTACCGGCCCTGCCAATACCGGGTAAGGCAACCTCAGATGGAATGTGGCAAAAGGTTCTACCGGCCTTACCAATACCGGGCAGGGCAGCCCTGAGATAGTAACAGCAGTCAGATGGTAATGGCAAATTGACAGGATCGTAAGCAACCCAGTGTACGCACACTGAGACTAACAGGGGAATCGTAAAGCCGCAAGGCTTTGGAGCAAACCAATGACCGCACACTGGTGTAACAAGCGAGTTAGTATAGCCGCAAGGCTTTGGAGCAAACCAGCGTCCGCACGCTGGGACTAACACAGAATTGTATAGCTGATAGGCTTTGGAGCAAACCAGTGACCGCACACTGGTGTAACAAGCGAGTTTGTATAGCCGCAAGGCTTTGGAGCAAACCAGCGTCCACACGCTGGGACCAACACAGGATAGTACAGCCGATAGGCTTTGGAGCAAACCAGTGACCGCACACTGGTGTAACAAGCGAGTTTGTATAGCCGCAAGGCTTAGGAGCAAACCAGCGTCCGCACGCTGGGACCAACACAGGATAGTACAGCCGATAGGCTGTGGAGCAAACCAGTGACCGCACACTGGTGTAACAAGCGAGTTTGTATAGCCGCAAGGCTTTGGAGCAAACCAGCGTCCGCACACTGGGACTAACACAGAATTGTATAGCTGATAGGCTTTGGAGCAAACCAGTGACCGCACACTGGTGTAACAAGCGAGTTTGTATAGCCGCAAGGCTTAGGAGCAAACCAGCGTCCGCACGATGGGACCAACACAGGATAGTACAGCCGATAGGCTGTGGAGCAAACCAGTGACCGCACACTGGTGTAACAAGCGAGTTTGTATAGCCGCAAGGCTTTGGAGCAAACCAGCGTCCGCACGCTGGGACTAACACAGAATTGTATAGCTGATAGGCTTTGGAGCAAACCAGTGACCGCACACTGGTGTAACAAGCGAGTTTGTATAGCCGCAAGGCTTTGGAGCAAACCAGCGTCCGCACGCTGGGACTAACACAGAATTGTATAGCTGATAGGCTTTGGAGCAAACCAGTGACCGCACACTGGTGTAACAAGCGAGTTTGTATAGCCGCAAGGCTTAGGAGCAAACCAGCGTCCGCATACTGGTGTAACAAGCGAGTCGCCGACGCGACCAGGCAGGAGGTCGCCAGGATACAGGAGACAGGCGATGCAATGACAGGAACCAGCAACGATCAGTCAGGTCAGGAAACAGCAGAGAAGAAGTTCAGCAGGAACTGCAACACCAGAGACTAGGCCGGAACCAGGACTGGAAGTACTTCAGCATGCAGGAAACACTGGAACATTAGAGATCAGGAACTCAGGAACACTGGAACAGAGGCCCAGCTATCACTAGCATAGTGATAGCAAGAAGGTCAGAAACAACACGAAAGGGCACTCAAAGGGTGCCCAATCCAGGTTTAAATAGGCAATAAGAGGCGGGCTATCTGCAGACAGCCAATAGAAGCCCCCTACTGGTGACAGACAAGGAACTGCAGCAATCACGGGCACCGTGATTGTACCCCCCCTTCAAAGACCCCCTCTCCTAGAATAGGGTCTAGGTTTCTGTGGGTAATTGGCATGAAAGGCCCTAGTTAGCCTAGGTGCATGAAGGTCCATACTATCCACCCATGATCGATCCTCAGGACCATACCCTTTCCAATGTACCAGGTACTGTACCCTTCCTCTAAGCCTACGGGAATCAATAATGCTCTGAACCTCGTACTCCTCCTGGCCCTCGACCTCAACAAGTCCTGGCACCACAGGTGTGGTAGTATAGCGATTGCAAACCAGAGGCTTAAGAAGGGACACATGGAACACATTATGGATACGTATGGATGCAGGTAGGTCTAGTGCATAGGAGACAGGGTTAATTTTGCGAATAACTCTGTATGGACCAATAAACCGAGGAGCCAACTTATTAGACGGAACCTGCAGCTTGAGATTTCTGGAGGAAAGCCATACTCTATCCCCAACCTGAAAGGAAACCGCTGGAAGCCTTCTGCGATTAGCATGGTGCTGATGACGCTGAAATGACTGACCAAGTGCCCTCTGAACTTGTGCCCATGTGGAACGGAGTTGCTCGATATGCTCATCCAGAGCTGGAATCTGTTGCGTCTGAAATGAGTCTGGAAGCAAACAGGGCTGGAACCCATAATTAATCAGAAATGGAGAGCTCCCAGATGAAGAATTGACGGCACAGTTCCTGGCGAACTTTGCCCAAGGCAACAAGTCGGACCAATTATCATGATGGTCAGTAACGAAACAACGGAGAAATTGTTCCAAGCCCTGATTAGCTCGTTCAGCGGCTCCATTGGTCTGGGGATGGTAGGCAGAGGAGAAGGACAGCTGTATGCCCATCTGTTGGCAAAATGCCCTCCAAAATCTAAACACAAACTGGCTCCCCCTGTCAGACACCAGTACCCTAGGCACTCCATGCAACCGGAATACTTCTCTGGCGAACACCATTGCCAATTCCTTCGCTGAAGGAAGACCACGGAGGGGCACGAAATGAGCCATTTTAGAAAACCTGTCCACCACCATGAATATAAAGGAGTACCCCTTGGACATAGGCAACTCTCCCATAAAATCAATGGAAACATGAGACCAGGGGCGTTCGCCATTAGGCACCGGTTGAAGCAAGCCCACAGGGAGATGTCTCGGGGTCTTAGCGCGGGCACAGGTGGCACAGGCATTCGTAAATTTGGCACAATCGTTTCTCATGGAGGGCCACCAAAATAACTGAGAAAGGGACCATAACAATTGGTCTCTACCAATATGTCCCGCAGCCTTAGAGGAATGGTAGGTTTCAAGCAGCCTAGTACGAAATGGTTCATCGACAAAACATTTGCCCACTGGAGTTTCATGGGGAGCGGACCCCTGAGAGGCCAGGATCTCCTCCCCTAAAGGAGAAGTGATACTCGTGCGTATAGTAGCCAGTATTCTATCAGGTTGGATGATGGGTGCTGGTGCTTCCACTCTGTCACTGTCGGCCTCAAATTGTCTTGACAGTGCATCCGCCCTGATATTCTTTGACCCCAGTAAGTATGATACAATGAAATTAAATCGAGACAGGAACAGTGCCCACCTGGCCTGACGGGAGGACAATCTCTTGGCCTCCGAGAGATAAGTCAGATTTTTATGATCTGTTAGGATTAATACGGGAGTCTTGGTACCTTCAAGCAAATGACGCCACTCCTTAAGAGCGAGGATAATGGCCAATAATTCTTTGTCACCTATCTCATAGTGGCCTTGAGTGACAGTCAACTTCTTAGAGAAAAACCCACAAGGTCTGAGAGTACCACCTTTCTCGTGTCGTTGCAAAAGTACTGCCCCAACCCCAATATCTGAGGCATCCACCTCTAACGTAAATGGAAGTAGAGGATTGGGGTGGGATAACACAGGAGCCGCAGCAAATGCCAGCTTCAAATTCTCAAAGGCATTCTCAGCAGATACCGGCCAACAAGAAGGATTAGCGCCCTTGTGCGTAAGATCAAACAAAGGTTTAACAATGGAAGAAAAGTTCTTAATAAACCGCCTATAATAATTAGCGAAACCCAGGAAACGCTGTATGGCTTTAAGCCCCTTGGGTTTTGGCCATTGTAAGACAGCTGACAACTTATCCTTGTCCATGGCAATGCCATCATTGCCAATTATGAACCCCAAGAATGGCACACTGGTTCTATGAAAGTCACATTTTTCCAGTTTACAAAATAATTTGTTCTCACGGAGTCGTAGCAATACTGTGGATACATCTTTGATGTGCTGTGCCATGTCTTGAGAGTAAATCAATATATCGTCCAGATAAACCACAACACATGTCTGTAACATATCTCTCAGCACATCGTTTATCAGTTCCTGGAAAACTGCAGGGGCATTACATAGCCCAAATGGCATTACAAGATACTCGTAGTGCCCAGCTCGAGTATTAAAGGCAGTTTTCCACTCATCACCTGCTCGAATGCGCACCAGATTGTAAGCGGCCCGTAGGTCCAATTTGGTAAAAATCGAAGCGCCCTTAAGCCTGTCAAAAAGCTCGGTGATGAGTGGTATTGGGTATGCGTTTTTTGCCATTAGTTTATTCAAGCCCCGGTAGTCAATGCATGGTCTTAATTCGCCATTTTTCTTTTTTACAAAAAAGAACCCAGCCCCAGCTGGAGAGGTAGATTTTCGTATGATCCCTCTAGCAAGGGCATCCGAAATGTAATCCTCCATAGCCTTATTTTCCTCACAAGATAATGGATAAGTGCGTCCTTTCGGAGGTACTGCCCCAGGCTGCAATTCGATGCAACAATCATAAGGTCTATGCTGAGGTAGCAAACTGGCCTCTCCTTTGCTAAAAACATCGCCAAACTGTTGGTACACATCCGGTATAGCCGAGGAGGTGCACAGGACCTTAACAGGCTGGATGACGCACTTGTCCATACAAAACTGGGACCAAGCAGCAATTTCACACTTTTTCCAATCAAATTGTGGGTTATGTAACTGTAACCACGGAAAGCCCAATATTACCGCATGGTGAGGAGAATTAATCAGTTGAAACTGCTGCTCTTCTCTGTGAAGTGCCCCAATAGTCATAGACAGTGGCATAGTTTCAAACATAACCTGAGGCGGTTCTAAGGGTCTGCCATCAATCGCTTCAATAGTCAAGGGATTTTCTCTTTCAATGCATGGAACTCCGTGCAATTCAGCAAAGGTATTATCCATAAAATACCCTGCTGCACCAGAGTCAACCAGGGCCAAAACCTCCACAGAGCGTTGTGCCCAAGATAATACCACCTGTATGGTGGGTTTCATTGTGCCCGACACTGGGGACGATTGTACACCACCTAGGGCCTGTCCCCCAAGGTACCCTAGGTGTGTGCGTTTCCCGGACGTACCGGACAGGAATTTAGCAAATGCCCTTTTTTACCGCAGTATAAACACAACCCTTGTCTTCTGCGATAAAGTCTCTCAGCCTTGGTTAGTCTAGTGAAGCCTATTTGCATAGGTTCACTTGCTTCCCGTACAGGTTCACTAGACTTCAATGCCATGGGAGGGATGGGTGGGCAAAACATGCCACTAGGCTCATTATTCTTTGACCGTAACTTACGATCTCTGGCAACTGATCTCTCACGTATTCTGGAGTCAATTATCATAACATATTCAATGTAGTCATCTAGATCAATAGGTAGATCTTTAGCAGCGAATTCGTCCTTAATGTGGTCATTCAGGCCTTGAGAAAAAGCTGCCAATAATGCCTCGTTATTCCAACCTACCTCTGCTGCCAATGTGCGGAATTCGATGGCGTAGTCGCCTACTGTACGCCTGCCCTGATGTATCTCCATAAGGCGTTTGGCAGCAGAGGTGGTTCTACCAGGAGGCTCAAACACTCTTCGAAAGGATTGCACAAATTCTCTAAAGTTTTTAGTACAAGGTTTAGCATTCTCCCACAAGGGGTTAGCCCAAGCCAAAGCTCTGCCAGTGAGCAAAGATATTGTAAACCCCACCTTACTACGATCATTGGGAAATGCGTGTGCCGTCAATTCCATAAAAATCTCGAGTTGGTTGATGAACCCTCTGCAGAGACTAGGGTCACCATCGTATCTTAGCGGCAAGGGTGCAGAAGCCGTTAACCCTTTAACAGTGCCCCCTAGGGGTCTGGTATCACTCTCCGGTGTCTGACTTGGCGAGACCACCGGGCTAGAGCTAGATTTGTCAGCAAGTACCGTGCGTTCAAGGATCGTTTGAATTGCAACTGCCAACTGATCCAAACGTTGCTCGTGCACATCCATCCTCCAATGGATATTCTGTGCATTACCTTCACCTTTGCTGTCTGAGGTCATTGCCCTTTCGTACTGTCACGGTTTATTATGACTCTCAGACACAAGTTTTAGGTAAAAATCAATTTTATTGAAATAATAAATTGATAACGTAGGATGGCAATCACATACATACAGATATATACAGAATATAACAAGACAGAAGGCAGACTCTACCGGTCCTGTCAATATACCGGACAGGACAGTCTGAAGTAATAGAATGTTAGGCTCTACCGGCCTTGCCAATACCGGGTAAGGCAACCTGCAGAAGGAATCGCATAACGGTTCTACCGGCCTTACCAATTTACCGGGCAAGGCAGCCTCAATAGATTCATAATGTAGGCTCTACCGGCCCTGCCAATACCGGGTAAGGCAACCTCAGATGGAATGTGGCAAAAGGTTCTACCGGCCTTACCAATACCGGGCAGGGCAGCCCTGAGATAGTAACAGCAGTCAGATGGTAATGGCAAATTGACAGGATCGTAAGCAACCCAGTGTACGCACACTGAGACTAACAGGGGAATCGTAAAGCCGCAAGGCTTTGGAGCAAACCAGCGTCCGCACGCTGGGACCACCACTGAATTGTATAGCCGATAGGCTTAGGAGCAAACCAGTGACCGCACACTGGTGTAACAAGCGAGTTAGTATAGCCGCAAGGCTTTGGAGCAAACCAGCGTCCGCACGCTGGGACTAACACAGAATTGTATAGCTGATAGGCTTTGGAGCAAACCAGTGACCGCACACTGGTGTAACAAGCGAGTTTGTATAGCCGCAAGGCTTTGGAGCAAACCAGCGTCCACACGCTGGGACCAACACAGGATAGTACAGCCGATAGGCTTTGGAGCAAACCAGTGACCGCACACTGGTGTAACAAGCGAGTTTGTATAGCCGCAAGGCTTAGGAGCAAACCAGCGTCTGCACGCTGGGACCAACACAGGATAGTACAGCCGATAGGCTGTGGAGCAAACCAGTGACCGCACACTGGTGTAACAAGCGAGTTTGTATAGCCGCAAGGCTTTGGAGCAAACCAGCGTCCGCACGCTGGGACTAACACAGAATTGTATAGCTGATAGGCTTTGGAGCAAACCAGTGACCGCACACTGGTGTAACAAGGGAGTTTGTATAGCCGCAAGGCTTTGGAGCAAACCAGCGTCCGCACGCTGGGACTAACACAGAATTGTATAGCTGATAGGCTTTGGAGCAAACCAGTGACCGCACACTGGTGTAACAAGCGAGTTTGTATAGCCGCAAGGCTTAGGAGCAAACCAGCGTCCGCATACTGGTGTAACAAGCGAGTCGCCGACGCAACCAGGCAGGAGGTCGCCAGGATACAGGAGACAGGCGATGCAATGACAGGAACCAGCAACGATCAGTCAGGTCAGGAAACAGCAGAGAAGAAGTTCAGCAGGAACTGCAACACCAGAGACTAGGCCGGAACCAGGACTGGAAGTACTTCAGCATGCAGGAAACACTGGAACATTAGAGATCAGGAACTCAGGAACACTGGAACAGAGGCCCAGCTATCACTAGCATAGTGATAGCAAGAAGGTCAGAAACAACACGAAAGGGCACTCAAAGGGTGCCCAATCCAGGTTTAAATAGGCAATTAGAGGCGGGCTATCTGCAGACAGCCAATAGAAGCCCCCTACTGGTGACAGACAAGGAACTGCAGCAATCACAGGCACCGTGATAAAGAGTGACCAGAGATACCAGTGGAGCCACTGACTGCCAAGAGTAGAGGAAGGCCCACTGTCGCTCTCAAGGCTGAGAGTAACGACAGTGACAGACAGATAGAGACAAGTATGCCAGTGGAGTACAGGCAAGGCAACCAGAGCGGAAGGTTGCGACAGTGGACGCCCACCAGAGACTACCAACAATGTGAGTCAGTGCTTGTGCCATGGAAACGTACGCCCAATGGAAACTATCCACCATACGTGTGCCCTGTACCACCTCCGGAGGGGTTAACACACGCTTGGTCTATATGCGGAAGGTAACCAGATGCGCCTAACTGAACCCAAGAGCGGGAGACCAAGCAATCGGAGTACTTAATGGAATGGAGGAAAACAATGGTGTAAATAGTAGCGGCACACAGGCACCACCCCTGGAGGGGTTAACAAACGCTTTGGTCTATATGCAGAAAGGTAACCGGATGCACTCAACTGAACCCAAGAGAGGGAGACCAAACAATCGTTTGTAACTGTATGGAGGATACACTGTGAGAATCGAATCATGGACTGGACTACAAGACGGTACCGGAGTACCGTAGCTCAGCTGTCCACCGTAGCGTGAGCGACTGCGAATGTAGAGAGAACAGCAAGCAGGAACTATACAGGAACTTCACCCAGCGGGGCGTACAAGGAGCAGGAACAACAATCTCGCCAGTTCGGTACACAGAGCAGGAACGTCAGCCAAGCCGATTCAGTACACGGAGCAGGGTCGTCAGTCTCGCCTGGTCGGTACACGGAGCAGGAACGTCAGCCAGGCCAGGTCAGAACAGGAAGCAGGAACATCAGCCAATCCGAATCGGTACACAGAAGCAGGAACTGTAACAGGTAGAGTAGTCGGTCAGTCTGGGTCATACACTGGTATCAATGGTAACGGAACAAGCGCTAGGCATCAGGTACACCACGAAAGGGCAACCCATAAGTGACAGCCCGGGATATAAAAAGGCTGTCACTGGGAGGAGCAATACAGCGCAGCCAATGAAAAGGCACCAGGAAATAAACATGTCAAAATGTCGTTGGAATCACGGGTGCCGTGCTATTTGGGCCTGGTCATATGACCTTGCAAGCCCTTGGACTGGATTAAGAGACTGTGTTGAGCTCTTATATGAATAAACAGTTGGGGCAAACAGAACTTAATCCACAGAACTGCCCTGTGTTCAGAGTGTCGACCACTCTAGGAGGAGAGACTGGTGAATAGTCTACATTTAAATGTATTGACGTGTTCGAGGTTCACCATTCACCAACTACCAGTCGGAGGTTGCCGTCTCGGTGTGTAGTCGTCGCCATCAGATCGAACGATTGGTGGCAGGGGGCAAGAGGTGAAAGCTGGTTCAATCGAATCCCTGAAGTAGGCATGCAAACATCTTCCAAAGCCTAACATGAGGAACTGTAGGCAGCTCAGGGATTGGTCAAGGTTGGAGGAGGACATTCAAAGTAGTCAAACAAAGGCTCCAAGCTTCGGCCATTGTCCCTAAGATGTGTAGTGTAGCCACTCCAGCCATTGACTATGGTGAACTTTGAGACCCCCTTTTTTGTGTTAACTTAATCACGTCTGGCCCTTTGTATTGTGTTGTATCATTTATTGCTAGTCTTTTTTGTAGTAATACAATTCTGTCTGTGTTATTGTAATTGCTGGGACCTTTTGTTGATGGTACTTTGTCTGGTGTATTGTGATTGTATTATCCCTGTGAGTCATCTATTGTATCCTGCCTGCCCATGTATTTCAATGTGGTTCTGGTGTATTAATATGTGTGGGTTGCTTAATAAAGTTGAGTTACTCTGAGTGAACAAGGAGTTCTGGAGTCTTGTATTGCTTATGGTCTAAAGTGTCAACTCTGATACCCATCTGCGCCAAGTATCCTGAATCGTCGACCACCTGCTGCCAGCTTCCTGCGACCCAACTTTGTATGCTGTCAGGCGGCGATGTGGACTCCATCTTCTCCTTCCTGTGGTTCCAGTGACTATTCAACTTGAGCTTACAGCATGCTCGAATCCTCTCAACATCTTGTTCCTGCGACACTTTTCCAGTTATACTTCGACCGGGAGTAGAGGCCTCATTCTCTATGGCCCGTGGTACCACTGTGCGACCCAACTCCGGCTGAGAGGCCGTTCGACTCTTTTCCTGCTCCCCTGGCTTTTTTCCAACTCAGACACGAAGTCAACTCCGCTACCACTTTCAGTCGACTTCGACACAGAGTTTACGACACCGCAGTGATCGTTCGAGCCAGTTAATGCTTGACCGGTAGAGATCAGGCTGTGCAATCCTCTGTCGAGAAGGAGAGACCCAGGAACGATGGCTGAGGGCAACATGGTTCCCCCTAGCTTCCATTACAAGCTGGCTATGGGTAGGTTGAATGGCTCTTTTATTTCTAATCAATGCTTTGTGGAATAAAGTTGTGAAAGCAGCAAGCATAAGCTAAGAGACCTATATGTATTTGGAAAAATAATGGTTGCACTGTGTGCTCTTAATTGCATTTTTATTTAAAGCATTATGGTAATGTAGTAGAAATGCTGTAAATCTGGGATACCTAGTTGGAGATAGGTAATTTGATTTTCTCAGACAAGCAAATATACACATAATTATATTAAACTGGTACAATAATTCAACTACGCATTTTATTCACATTAAATCATATTTGCAACAAAAATTTCATAGCTGTATAGCACATTTTTAAAGATTACAATGTCTGTTTCCTCTTCTGACGGGCTTTAAAGCCGTGATGAGAGTTCTTTTTACCAGTCTCACTGTTCAGAATCTGATATATTAAAAATTTAAGAAAAAATGATGAAATCAGAATTCAAGAAAGATCAGCAGTTTAAAAAGATACAAATCAAAAGGTATATTTTATCATTATAGCCATGTTTATGTTATTTTATATTGTATCTAACATTGCCTGTATAGATATATACCGATCTCTGTTAAGTCTGTCTTTAGTTCAAATCCCTTCCGACTCTTAAACAGTAGGCTTCATTAGTTCAGAATAGTTCAGGTGAGTCAGTTTGTGTTATCAGAATTTAAACTAATGAGCAGCAAGTTATAGCAGAGATATCATGCAGTAGTTTGAAAGACACCTACCTAGGTAAGTCCTTTTGTTTAAGAGATTATGTATAATTGATGTTATTAGTAATATTTAATTAATTTAAAAACATAGAAACTGTTTGCTTGTTCCTGTTTGCAAATAACACAAATCTGCAGTTGTTTACACAATTGTTTCACAGAGCACACAAATAGCACTTAAATGGAATGTCCTTAGATCTGGAACATCATAAACTTGTTCAAGCCTCTCTGCTTTGGTATTTAACACGAGCTGTCTGAAACTCTATCTGTGGTGCTATTGACCTCTCATTGCCTGCCTGACGCAGTATTTTTAAGTTAATGAAAGACCTTTTAAACCCGAGAGGAATAAGGCTGCATTATATTATGTGTTTCATCCCTGGCATCAGGGCTAAATATTATCTACAGTATAATACAGCTGACAAAACAGTCTGTTCCATTTGGAAGATTGTTAAAATCAAAGTAAATAAAGGTACATTCAGGTTCTTGACATGAACTTATTTTCTCATTGTTCAGTGTTTTTATATGTAATGAGAAAAGCAATTTACTGTACTTCTGAATAGTATATTATATTTTGAATACTTCTTAAAAAATCTGCATTACAATTATTACTATTATTATTATCTCTCCTAGAAGATTGAGTATAATTTTTTACCTATATTAGTGGTGGATTCACTTCTTTTCTGACCAAATGTACCATTCAGATTAAGGACATATTAATTATTAATGCTAAGCTAACTTCAGGTTTGTGAATCAAATTGTCCCCCATGATGCTGTTCAGACAGGCACCTTTCATCCTGTATCATTCACCCCAACTGCTTGATGTAAACTGGATGTACTCATGTGTTGGACATATCCAGTTCACAACATGTCTAATTGCACCATGGTCTATGGGCCACTATGCAGATCTTCAACATGGGTGACATTAGAGGTTACGATGCTGTTCACACCTTCGAGTATGTCACTGATCCACATGGGTATTAGCCAATAAAATACGACCAACCCCCTCATGGGACTGCCAACACACACTCACCTCCACCATGCCTCTCATGTAAAGAGATAGCCAGGGGGGTGCTGAACATCAGAAGTAAGTAAACACAGGCAGTCTGGCATGTGCTAAGATAGAGCACAGCCAAGCTAAAAATGGAGTGCAGTCACTAAAATGGATCCTTGTCACTAAATTAGAGTGTAGCTAAGTCATATCTACGAACAAGCCTTTAGAGTTGAGCACAAGCTTATGTGGAAAGCAAACAGACATTAAATGAGACTAATCTACTAAAAGGAACTGGAGCAATTCTATCTAAATGCACCATAGTGGGCAAATACAAATTGTCCAGATTCCAATGTTTGGACAGAGACAGATCTAGCATTTAGTGAGTAAAAAAACTTGGTGGCTCTAAAATTACTCTATTTTTCTTAGTACATCCAATTCGATGTTCCATATTCAACAACAGGGAAATCAGTTTCAAAGTGTTGAACCCACAGCAATGTAAAGTAAAAATAAAACATAGCTTTTATTTAGGCATAGTAAAATCTGACATTTCAGTCCCAGCTGTGACTTTCATTGGGGACAATAGCACTGTTGTCCCTGATACAAATTCCAGCCGGGACTAAAACAGCAGAACTTACTATGACTAAATAAAATCTGCATTTTATTTTCATTTTACATTGGAGAGTGCTAAACACTTAACATATATTTGTGGATTCATACTGGAACTATATCTTGATTGCACCTCCCTAATTATTCTAATGGAGTGCATTGGTGCCAGCAAAGGACTTTAATATTGTTACTATATACTACAATATAGTGGGTACAATGGGACTGTGGATTTTCTGAAAAAGGAAATAAACTACAGTGCTATTGTCTGTGATGAAAGTCCAATCAGGACTGAAGCATTGGCTCTTTAATAAAAGCTATGATTTATATTTACACTGGAGTGTGTGTGCAATACTTGCGACTGATTTGTGTGCAATGTAACTTTTTAAGATTTTGTATACATCTCTACCCATGTTGGGTTTTATGGGGTAGTTTCATTAGTGTTCTGACCTTTTCTTATTTTAGGAAAAGGTTTTTTAAAAGTCAACACATGAATACATACTTGCTGTTATTATTTATTATAATTTTAAGAAAACATTAAAATAAGCACAGGTTAGAACTTTTAAATCAAATTCCTTTTTATGTATTAACGCTTTGAGTTCCAGATGAGTATGCAAGACAATGCAAACCAATGCCAAAACAACATACATAGCGCTCCAATTGCTAAACAATATTAGGCATAAAATATAGGCAAATGAATAAATAAATGAGAAAGGGGTCCTTTGGTATTGATACGTATAATTACAATGTGGTCTCCTGGTGGCAGCTTCTAACTGTGGTGTCCTCAGCGGCACCTGTCACTTGTAAGCAAAACTGGAAAAGAAGAAGAAAGAGCGCACACCATCTGAGAGCGACCTCTATATATTTAAAGTTTGTTGTATCCTACTGCTTTCTTGTTGTGATAGCCCAAACACAAAGATAAGGGTGGAACACACGTGGAATGAGGATCTCCTCCTCTCTCTCATTATGGTAAAATCATCTAATGTGCTTTAGCCGGACTTGATTAGGATGTGTACCGGTCCTTTGCCGTGCATCTCCTCCTCAACGCATGCTCGTTCCAGTGTGCCGTGAGGAGGAGATGCAAGGCAGAGGACCGGTACACATCCTATTCAAGTCCAGCTAAATCACATTAGATGATTTTACCGTAATGAAAGAGAGGAGGAGATCCTCATTCCAAGTATGTTCCACCCTTATGTTTGTGTTTGGGCTATCACAACAAGAAAGCAATAGGATACAACAAACTTTAAATATATAGTGGTCGCTCTCAGATGGTGTGCGCTCTTTCTTCTTCTTTTCCATTGCAAACCAATGCTTTGTGTACCTCTGACAATCAAAGAGTTAATTTCAACCAGCCAATAAAGCGCTATTATATATTCAAATAAACACACCGTGAAATGCATTTGCATATTAATAGGAATTTGCAGTAATCAGCTTTCCCTCTCATCACTAGTACATATGAATAAAGACAAACATCGGCTGATTCTGGGGCAAGCCAACTGCAAATTTAAAAATTCTGTTTTTAAATAATTATAAAATAATTAGAAATATATATATTTTAACTGGGGGTTTTAACCCCCCTTGATGCTAGAGCAAGCATTTGAAACATCGCTAGCATTCAGCAGACGTGAAAGCCACGTCTGACGCATTGCAACCCAAAGCATTGGGTACAACTGGTGCTCAAATGGTTAACTAAGTGCAAATTTGTATTTGTTCCTTATGGTGCTGTGTGACATAAGAGGAGCAGAAGTGGGGTTTACTCATAATATGAGGGTGTATAAAAGTGAAAGGCTTTGCTATGGAATGCCTTCTGGAGCACTGAAAATACTTTAAAGGCTTTGTCAGGACTGAAAAGTGTTCCATAAAAATAGGGCTGGGTTCAAATGCAGGTGATAGATGTATGACTCATTTTATCACCAGATGTGCCCATGGGCTACAATAGAGACTGTAATGATAGAATCCACTGACAAATACACCAACTGAATTTAATCCAGCCCAGAAACTGAAGTTTAGTTGTTAATTTTTATGTTACGTAAGTTTGAATCAGCATTAACCCTTTGAGTGCCAGAGAGGTATCCACTAACTTTTGAATCAACGTTAACTCTTTGAGTGCAGGAGAGGTAAATGCGTTGAATACGTCTCTGGCACACAAAGGGTTCATCTCTGATGGAACATAAGTAACGTGCCAGCTGGTGGAATCCTGGGACTAAACAACTTCACCAATTGATTTTAACCCTTTGAATGCTATAAGATCTCCAGAATGTTGCTTCAGTGTAATTTGGAGGCACCTCTGTCAGTCAGTGCTGTTAAAAGCCATTCTGAGAGTTTTCACCCCACCCATATAGTGCATTTGGTTTTCCCCAGATTTGCACCTACATTTATTGATGAATAAGGGCCATTGTGCTTTATTCATCTGTCTTGGCCCTTATTCATCTGTCTAAAGACAGCAAACCAAATGTACCATAGGGGACAAATTAAAATGCTCATTCATTTAAAGGAGCCTTCTAACAAAATGGAGGAGATTCACTAAGAGGTGATAAAGAGGTGATAAAGTAGAGATGACTTCTCCAGTTTATCATTTCTCTAGTTCCTGTGTTATTCTATAGAGCCTGCGCACTAAGCTCTCCAGAGTTGAAGATATCTTAGTGCATAAGCTCCACAAAATAACATAGGAGAAGTGATAAACTGGAGAATTCATCTCCACTTTGTCACATCTTTATCTCCACTTAGTGAATCTCCCCCACTGAATGCTAGAGATGTCTCAAATGCATTGCTTCACTATGCACTGAAGACCTCTCTTATTGAAGGAGTTAAATTCCCCACTTAAATCAATGGACATTTGCGGATTTTTTATTGGTCCCCATTGTGCAGTTGGTTTGCTCCATAATTGCTCCTCTTTAGCTTGTTGAATAAAGCCCAGTGTATATTTTGTATGCAAAAACAAAACAAAAAAACAAAACAAAAAAAAGCACACACACACATTAACTTCTTTATGTGTGTCTTAAAGGGATAGTAATATCCCCATATTGTAGCTATGGTAAAAAGATTTGATTTGTCCCCAGGTTCATCTCTCAGACCTTTATGGTTTGAGAGATAACCGAAAGCAAAGTTCCCCCCTCCCACCCCCTTCCCTGAAGTCAGCGTTGTACTGACTGCAGGGATATCCGGTCTGACTTTCATCAGGCGGCTCTGCAGCTGAGCCGAGATTGTATTAGTGAAAAATAATTCTTTCACTAAAACGGTCTTCTACACGTGTTTGGTTTGCAAGCACATGTAGAAAACCGTTTCAGTGAAATAATTATTTTTTACTAACGCGATCTAGGCTCTGCTGCAGAGCCGCCTGATGAAAATAAGACTGGATATCCCTGCAGTCAGTACAATGCTGACTTCAGGGGAGGAAGGGGGGAACTTTGTGCTCAGTTATCTCTCAAACCATATAGGTTTGAGAGATGACACTGGGGAATATTAAATTATTTTTCAAATATCTACGATATGGGTAATAGTAATAATAAAGTATTACTATCCCTTTAACTGTCACAACATCTCAGTAAGAGTTATAGTATGAAAAACAAATTTAGAATGTATTATGGTAGCACCTGTCCTCAAGCTTGTTGTTTGTTTCAGGACGAAGTTATGTAACAATTTATAGTTGCTTCCACAAGAGTACAGAGAGTAACCCTCAGACAAAGAGAACAGTGTTTTGCAAATGCCTTACATAAATCAATTGCACCTGCCCTGTTCTGGATACTGTATGTCACTGACTGTTCCAGTGAAAGAGATCATAGAAAGAGAATTATGTACTAAACAGAACAGGAACAATTCTAGAGAAAACAACGGCAGCACAGAGGACACATTACAAATTTGCATTGCTTTAAGCTGGATATTTAACCCCTTGACTGCTAGAGAGGTTTCCAACGCATTGCAATGATTATCCTTTTCAAAGCATTAAATCAATGGGGATTTTAGAAATTTTAATTTGATACCAATAGTGCGGTTGGATTGCACCAAAACTGACCCAGTTCTGCTTAATACATCAGACTCAATGTGCAATGAGTTTAACTTGTGCTTCTCTTTGTAATATTAAAAAAATCTCATTACTCTTTTTTCTATAGCATCCTTATACTTTTGACTAATCTCATTTCATGATTCAGAGATAAATAATATTAAACCCTTAAAGTAGAATCATCACCCTAAGACATGTTTATATTAAAAAGTAAAAACTGCCTGAATCATTGTTAATGCAGGAGTGCATTGGCTTACCTATGTGTCACTCATAATACCAAGCTTAAACCCTAAACACCAGAGGTTGTGCAAATCATTGGATTGCACAACAGTCTGATTAATATGTCAAGGCATTGCCCATTTGATTGGACTCATCGTGCAAGTTAGGAACCCGGTGTACCACTGCAACTTTGAGTCTTGCTGCAGCAATTTTCACAGGATTACATGGGGGCTTCTGAACCAGAAACCACTTAGAATTATAAATATATATATATATATATATATATATATATATATATATATATATACAGTTATATGTAAAAGTTTTAAGCAGGTGTGAAAAAAAGCTGGGACCAATCATATGCCTCCATCATGGTACTGCATGATGGATACGTATCTGCCTGTACTTCTCAGCATTGAGGATACCATTAATTCTGACTAAATCCCCAACTCCATTTGCAGAAATGCAGTCCCAAACTTGCAAGTAACCTCAACCATGCTTCACTGTTGCCTGCATACACTAATTCTTGTAACGCTCTCCAGCCCTTCAACAAACAAACTGCCTTCTGCTACAGCCACATTTTTCTAATTTTGACTCATCAGTTCAGAGCACCTGCTGCCATTTTTCTGCACACCAGTTCCTATATTTTAGTGAATAAATTAGTCGCTTGGCCTTGTTTCCACGTTTGAGGTATGGCTTTTTGTCCGCAAGTCTTCTATAAAGACCACTTCTGACCAGACTTATCCGGACAGTAGATGGCTGTCCCAGGGTCCCACTGTTTTCTGCCAGTTTTGAGCTGATGGTGCTGCTGAACATCTTCCGACTGTGAAGGGAAGTAAGCATGATCTGTCTTTCATCTGTTTCACTAAGTTTCCTTGGCCTATGGTCCTCAACATTGCCTGTTTCTTTGTGCTTCTTCAAATGAGCTTGGACAGCACATCTGGAAACCCCTGTCTGCCTTCAAATTTCTACCTGGAAGATACTTTGTTGATGCAGTATAACTACCTTGAGTCTTGTTGCTGTGCTCAGTCTTGTCATGGTGTATGACTTTTGACATTAAACTGTCTTCAGCAACCTCACCTTGTTAACAGAGTTTGGCTGTTCCTCACCCAGTTTTCTTCCTCCTACACAGCTGTTTCTGTTTCAGTTAATGATTGTGTTTCAACCTACATAGTAAATTGATGATCATTAGCACCTGTTTGATACAATTTTTAACCATACACCTGACTATATGCCTACAAAATCCCTGACTTTGTGCAAGTTTACCAAGAAGTATTGATGCTGTGTTGAAGGCAAAGGGTCGTCACACCAAATATTTATTTTATTTACATTTTTATTCTGTTCATTCACTATGCATTTTGTTAATTAAGAAAAAATAAACTATTAGCATGTCTATTTTTGAAAGCATTCTTACTTTACAGTATTTTTTCACACCTGCCAAAAACTTTTGCACATTACTTAATAACAAGATATTTTTTTGTAATATAAATTGGAGGAAAGCCGATGTAGTTCCATTGTTTAATAAGGGAGCAAGATCCAAACCAGGAAATTATAGACCTGTGAGCTTAACTTCCATAGTAGGTAAGATACTAGAAGGGTTATTAACTGACAGTATTCAGTACTATGTGAAGACAAACAATATCATTAGTAGGAATCAGCATGGTTTCATGAAGAATAGATCATGTCAGACTAATTTACTTTCATTTTATGAAAGAGTAAGTAGTAATTTGGACAGGGGAATTGCTGTTGATGTAGTATACTTGGATTTTGCAAACACCTTTGATACAGTGCCTCCAACAGTTTACTGCATAAATTAAAAGGCTTCTGTTTGGGTGGTGTTATCTGTACATGGATTGAGAACTGGTTAAATGATAGATGGCAGAGAGTTGTTGTAAATGGAACTTTTGAAATTGGTCTAAGGTTATAAGTGGGGTGCCGCAGGGTTCAGTCCTGGGACCAATGCGTTTTAATTTGTTTATTAATGATCTAGACGTGGGAATTGAAGGTAGCATCTCAATCTTTGCTGATGACAATAAGCTATGTAAGGAAATACATACAGAGCTGGATGTTTTTTCCTCTGCAGAAGGATTTAGATAAACTAAGTGAATGGGCAGAAAAGTGGTAGATGTAATTTAATGTACATAAATGTAAGGTTATGCATTAGGGCTGTAGAAACAAACTTGCAACATATACTCTATATGGGAAATAACTTGGGGAATCCTCATTAGAGAAAGATTTAGGAGTACTGATAGACGATAGACTTCACAGCAGTGTGCAGAGTCACTCAGCTGCTGCAATAGCAAATAGGGTACTAGCCTGCATAAAAAGAGGTATAGAGGCAAGGGATGCTAATATTATCTTACCTCTGTATAATTCCTTGGTTAGGCCTCATCTAGAATATGGAGTACAATTTTGGGCACCTGTTCTTAAAAATACATTACTGAACTGGAATAGGTGCAGAGACGTACAACAAAGCTGGTAAAGAGATTGGAGGAACTGAGTTATAAAGATAGTCTAGCCAAACTGGGTTTGTTTACATTAGAGAAGAGACGTCTAAGGGGTGATATGATTACCATTTACAAATACATTCAAGGTCAATACAAAGAACTATCCAATTAATTATTTATGCAAAGAGCTGAGCTAAGAACAAGCGGTCATCCATTAAGACTAGAGGAAAGGCGATTTCACTAAAACAAAGGCAGGGATTGTTTACAGTAAGGGTGGTAAAGCTATGGAATTCTTTGCCTTGGATGTTGTGCTTGTTGCTAATGCAACTGCATTCAAAAAAAGCAATGAATGCCTATCTAGCACAGAACAATATTGAAAATTATGACAGATGGCTTCAAAGCAGAGGAGTCAGGAAGGAATACATTTTTCCCCCACTTTGGTGGCTAGATTGGAAATGGCTCCAGAGGGCTTTTTTGCCTTCCTCTGGATCAACAGGGGTGTTTTTGGCATGGGCTGGAGTTGATGGACGCATGTCTTTTTTCAGCCTCATCTACTATGTTGCTATGTTAAATATTTTTTGACAAAATAACCTTTATTTATTGGTGCACAGTGTAGTACTCCTGATTTGCTTCACTGTTGTACCAAAATTAACACACTCGTTCTATGAATGAATCTAATTTGAATCTGAACAGAAAGGGCTATATTCTATTACAGGTGTTAAATGTTACCACCCATTTTATCAAATATTTTGCTTTTGAAGTCTATGGGGAAACCTGGAGATAAAAGCAGAGATAACATTAACACCTGCAATAGAATCCAGCCCCTAGTGTCTTGAAACAGAACTAATTAGCATACTGTGCAAGGGATTTGCATAAAGAAACACCCAGTGCCATCAAAACATTAACCCTTTGAGTGCCAGAGGGTTATGGAAAGCATTGCAAAGTACTCCTCTGACACTATAAGGGTTATGGTCAATCTCTACGGAAAAATGTCTCATTCAATATATAGGCCACTTTTAATACACTGATAAACAAACTAACTTTTCTCAAGGTGACAGTTCGCCTTTAAATAGTAATTACAGTGATCTATGCCAATGCTAACGCTCTAGCAACTAGAGCTTATCTGGGAGGAGTTGTATTACTAGGAAAATATCAACAACCCTGTACTGCAGTGAACTGAGTAGGAGAGGGTAAAAAAAATAACTTGATAATTAGACTGCAGATATTTACGCTGGCAGCGTGCTAGAATAACTTTTATTTTTAGAGACAAGCTGCAACATAGTCCAGTCTCTGCATGCTCTTGTGTCTTTCGGTGAAGAGAAGAGTATTTCATTTCATCTCATCCCTCAAGTGACAAAGTATCACCAATAACTGGAAATCTCTGACCTCTAGTTAAAAGCATGTCTGGGGTCAATAGACACCCTTGGCCATAAACAGCAGCATTGAATTGATTATATACCGGTCAGAATATGCTCATTGAAAGCTAGATGAAGGTTATGCTATGGGTAGTCCATTGCTGGACCTCCAACTGTGTGGGACTAAAATTCCCATCTTCCTCTGTGTCTTGTTACTACATAGCCTATATAATAATAGATCCAAATAAACGTCAGTCTGATTAATCTACTTAATTTGTAGTCCATGTAAAGCAGCATTTCAATACTAGCTGATTTGTAATTCATGAATACTTTATTATTATTATTCTTTATTTATATAACGCCAAGTTATTCCGCAGCGCTGTACAACAGGGAGTGGACATACAGATGTATTAAATAGTACAATTCGAATATGGAAACAAAAAGGTCAGAGGGCCCTGCTTGTGAGAGCTTACAGTGTAGCGGAAGGTAGGTTGGACACAGAAGGAGTAAGTGCTATGGGGTGTAAGTGCCTCCTGCCACATGAACTGCCAGTCAGTGGGTGGGAGAAAGAAGTGCTACTGAGAGTAGTGGTCCAGGGTAGTGGTGGTTCTGTTTGAGGGAAAAGACTGAACAATGAGTTTGTGATTGGGAAGTAGGTGGAAGAGTGAATTTTAGAAGGGAAAGAGAGGGAGCAGTAGTTGGACAGGCTGTTGGTCTGATCTTGCTCATAACGGTTATGGAGGTAGTTGATAGGCTTCCCTGAAGAGGTGAGTTTTCAGGGAGCGTCTGAAGATCTAAAGGCTGGGGGAGAGTCTGATGGGACAGGGGTAGGAATTTCAGAGCTCAGATGCACTACGGGAGAAGTCCTGTAGGTGGGAGTGGGAGAATGTAATGAGAGCTGTAGAGAGAAGATCATGTGCAGAGCAAAGATGGTGAGTTGGAGTGTATTTGGAAATGAGAGATGAAATATAGGGTGGTGCAGTGTTCATAAGGGCTCTGTAGGTTTGCACCAGAAATTTGAATTTAATTCTATATGCTAATGGGAGCCAGTGTAGGGATTGGCAAAGGGGAGTGATGTTAGAGAAGCGTGAGTGAAGTAGATTAGTCTTGCAGCAGAGTTCATTACGGAGTGTAGTGGTGTTAGTGTGGTGAGAAGAAGGCCAGTTTGTAGTGAGTTACAGTAGGCAAGGCGGGACATGATGAATGTTTGGAGTAGAATATTAGTAGTGTCTTGGGTGAGAAAAGGTCAGATTCTAGAGATGTTACGGAGGTGGAGGCAGCATGATTTGGAGAGGGACTGAATGTGGGGAGGAGTCAAATATGAACCCCAGGCAGCTGCTGTAGGGGTTGGTGTGATGGTGGCGCTGTTAACAGTGAGGGCAATATCTGAGGTAGGGCTGTTTGGAGAGGGAGGGAAAATTATGAGTCTGGTTTTGCTAAGGTTAAGTTTGCGATGATGGGAGGACATCCAGGAAGACACAGCAGACAGACAGATACCTGGGACAGGAGGGAAGGGGAGAGGTCTGGGAAGGAAAGATAGATTTGAGTGCCATCAGCATAGAGATGTTAGGGAGTAGTGACCTTTTGACTTAATTTAATTATAAAGTATCCCCCTCCCGGCCCTTTTACCCATTTTAAACAGCCCCCTCTCGAATAACAAATAAGGCCATCGGACCAAACAGCTTGCAGCAAGAGACAATCTTCGTGCAGTGAGTATAAGGAAAACCCTGACCCCCTTGATGAAGGAAGGCAGGATTTTCCATATGCTCACAGAAGATTGTCCCTCGCTGCTCTCCATCCTGATCGGCATGAGAGGCAGAGTAAATGTGGCAGGAGGGGGACACGTTATAATTAAATTTCTCATGAACTACAAATTGCCTAGTACTCAAATTCCACTCTAAATGGGCTACAAACTAGGCAGATTAATTGGAGTGCCATTTATTTGAATCTGTTACTTTTGTTTTAAACAAAGTTCAAAGGAAAGAAACATCTCAACCCCTCATACACGCCCCACTGCTCTCCCCTTAGTAAAAGTGGCATGAAGAGGAGATGTTTTGGAGAAAAATAGCTAATATGTGGAGTCGGTTTGGCAGGAATAGCATTAAGAAATCATTTTCATTGTTTATTATGGCATAGAATTGTATTAGTACAGTATTAGTATACCTTGGGGTATATTCTATACCAGTATACATTTTTAGAAGAAATTTCTGCTTCAGTTTTTTCCTACTGAAAATCAAGAATATTCAGTCATCCACAGATAATAGAAAGTGAGCATAGAATACCCCAAACATCACATAGTGAAGGAAAGGTTACAAATATGCCATGATGTGTGAATAAAGTCCATTAAATTAATAAATGCTGCTTTTTCTCATTTTTATGTATTTGGTGCTGTCACAGTACCTGGCAGTGGTGCCGTGCTGACTGCAGCTTTACCCGACAGCTCAGCCACAGCTCTCATCCGGCAGCTCCAGCCGCATAGTCTGTCTGTCCGTCCGCCTCTCTCTTCAGCTGGCCGCAATGGTTGTTGGAGGCTCAGCCGCATCTATGAGCAGGGTCCCGGTCTCTTCCGGCTCCCTACAACAACATACTGGCGCGTGTCCAGGCTAGGACGTGCGTCCCATTTAAAGTGACAGCGCATGTTTGTGGCTCCTCCTCTTCTTGGTCCACTGGGTACATAAGCTTCCTGGACACCATTTTCAGTCGCCCTTTCGTGGTGTCCAGTGCAGTTGGCTTGTGATTTGACCCTGTTTTGTCTGACTAACCGTCCTGGTTCTGACCTATTGGCCCTGTACAACTACTCGCTCTGTGTATGACCCCGGCTTGTCTGAGATCCATTCTGGTGCAGAACTTGCGGCTCTGGTGGACTACCCTCTTGTGTATGACCCAACTTGGCTGACTATCCTGTCTGGTGTTGACCTGGGGCTCTGTCTACTGCGCATCCAGCATTCCATCGCTTCAGTAGATATCCCATCTGGTGCAAAGTTTGGCTAGTCTGACTACCCACTCCGTATATGACCCTGGCTTCCTATTACCTATCTGACGTTAGTACGGCTCCTTTGTACCTTCTTTGGCATCTTCCTTACTGGTGCCTATAGGTGCGGACCTGTAGCACAGTTATCTCCAGTTTTGATCTTCTATACTGGTGCCTTCAGGCATGGGCCTGTAGCACAGTATCCTCAGTTCTGGTAGCTTATTTCTGGTGCCTTCAGGTGCGGACCGGTAGCACGCTATCTCTTGTCCTGGAGCGTCTCTTGATGCCTTCAGACGCGGGCCTGTAGCACAGCATCCTTAGTTCTGGTAGCTTGTATCTGGTGCCTTCAGGTGCGGACCTGTAGCATGCTATCTCTTGTCCCATAACATCTCTTGGTGCCTTTAGGCGCGTGCCTGTAGCACAGTTCACCTATTTGTTGCATCTTTACTGTTATATTCAGGTGCGGACTTGAGTGTTCCTGTTTTCTCCCTATTTCCAGTGATCCGAATCTACCGACCTAGAAGTCTTGTAGGTCATACATTGCCAAGTATTGTGTACCTATCTATACTCTGTTTGCATTGCTGCATGTCTCAATAAAGATTACGTTACCTTTAGTACTGGTCTGTGCTCATTCTTACCAACCGTGACAGTACGAAATGGCCATGTCTATGGACAGTACTGGTAACCCTTCTACCCAGGACCTCGTAGCCAGAATGGAGGTTCAGGAGCAACGTATTGATCAAATTACAATGGATTTGCAAACTCTGTTAAACCGAACTGCTCATCTTGACCGCCCTGTTGGGCAACCAGTGGCCTCTCCAGCTGCTTCCCCAGCACCGGTAGCAGCAGCCAACCCTGATGTAGGCTTGATCAGGGGTTCTTCTTGGCATGCTCCTACTCCTCAGCTCTATGAGGGGGACCCGCGCTGTATCGCGGGTTCCTAAACCAGTTAAGTATATTCATGGAGATGGTACCACAGACATTTCCCAATGACCGCAGTCAGTTTTCTGATTTCGCTACTCTTTGGCAAGGTCTTGGCATGGGCAAATCCATTGTGGGAAATGGATAAACCTATTATTTATGACTTTCTGGCATTCGTAGATTCCTTCTGTAAAGTCTTTGACATGCCCGGTCGGAAAGCATCTGCCTCCAAACACCTTATGACCATACGCCAGGGTACTCGTATGGTGGCCGAGTATGCGATTGAATTCCGTACCCTGGCAGCAGTGGTTAGTTGGAACAATGAGGCTTTAGTGGCAGCATTTTCCCAGGGCCTGTGCAACTTGGTCAAAGATGAAATCGCTACTCGCGACATACCCCAAGACTTGGATGAATTAATTTCATTTACGATACTGATCGATACCAGGATCAGGGAAAGACCTTCCTTTAGAGAGTGTCTGCGCAAACCTCCATCTTGATTGGCTCCCAGCTTTACTTACCCACCCATTCCTCCCTCGCCTCCCATGCCTCCTGGCCTTGTCTCTGGGGGCAGCGAGCCCATGCAGTTGGGGGCAACTTGCCTTTCCTGGGAGGAGAGAGCCTTCCGACAGAGGGAGGGTCTTTGCTTGTATTGTGGCAAATCCGGCCATCTGTTGAAATCTTGCCCTGTGCATCCAGGAAACGCCCGCACCTAAGATCCTGTTGGGGACAGATCATAGGTGGGATATCCCAGTCCCCGGAGGTGGTAAAGGGTAAACCTATCTTCAAGGTTATCCTGTCTTGGGGCAAATCCTCTACAGCTGCCGCTGCATTGCTCGATTCAGGGGTGGCAGGATACTTTATGGACGCAGACTTCGCTGAAAGACATGCTATCCCTATGCAGGCCCGCACCTGAAGGCACCAAGAGATGCTACAGGACAAGAGATAGCGTGCTACCAGTCCGCACCTGAAGGCACCAGAAATAAGCTACCAGAACTGAGGATACTGTGTTACAGGCCCACGTCTGAAGGCACCAGTATAGGAGATAGAAACTGGAGATAACTGTGCTACAGGTCCGCACCTATAGGCACCAGTAAGGAAGATGCTAAAGAAGGTACCAGCATCAGATAGGTACTAGGAAGCCAGGGCCATACACGGAGCGGGTAGTCAGACTAGCCAAGGTTTGCACCAGATGGGATATCTACTGAAGCGATGGAATGCTGGATGCGCAGTAGACAGAGCCCCAGGTCAACACCATAGAGGATAGTCAGCCAAGCCGGGTCATACACAAGAAGGTAGTCCACCAGAGCCGCAAGTTCTGCACCAGAATGGATCTCAGAAAAGCCGGGGTCACACACAGAGCGGGTAGTCATACAGAGCCAATAGGTCAGAACCAGGATGGTTAGTCAGATGAAACAGGGTCAACTCACAAGCCAACTGCACTGTACACCACGAAAGGGCAACTGAAAATGGTGTCCAGGAAGCTTATGTACCCAGTGGCCCAGGAAGAGGAGGAGCCACAAACATGCGCTGTCACTTTAAATGGGACGCACGTCCCAGCCTGGACACACGCCAATATGCTGTTGTAGGGAGCCAGAAGAGACCGGGACCCTGCTCATAGATGCCGCCAAAAACCAATGCGGCTGGCTGAAGGGAGAATCGGACGGACAGACTATGTGGCTGGAGCCGCCGGATGAGAGCTGCGGCTGAGCTCTCAAGTAAAGCTGCAGTCGGCTCGGCATCCGCCGCCAGGTACTGTAACAGGTGCAATCCCTTGAATGCTACAGAGGTCTCCAGCTCATTACTTCGCTACCTTTCAGTTGATTAACCCCCCATTTAAATCAATGGGAATTTAGGGAATTTATATTTGTCCACTAGTATGCAGCTGGTTTGCCTCAGAGTTACTCCACTAATAGTCCAGTTGTAATTTCAACATAAGACCTTCAGCTTAGAATTGAAATAATCTCTTATGATATTTGAACTGATCTGAGCAGCTTTACTCTCAAAGATAAAACATTTCTCTGTTATTGGTATAACATTACTCATATGAAAGTAGTATCTGGAAACAGTGGTGGATTTAGTGAATGAGGTCCCTGGTGCAAAATATCTTTGGGCCCTCAAATCACTATACTGAAAATACAAAAGCATTTTCTGCTTTCAACATTTAATGGGTCCCTAAAGTTGTCTCTAATGGGAGTTAAACCTCTGTCTGGAGAGGCTAACTGGGGGGGGGGGCTTGAACTAAGAGAGATGTAATGGAGGCTTGTTTCTGGTGATGTGTGGAGATCCCTTTGTCATAGAAAATACAAAACACTTCACCACATGCAGTAGGAATTAGATATGCAAGGGAGGGGGAAAGATTTTCCTCATTAGCATATGGAGTTGGCATAATGCTGATGATGTGTTTGGAAGGACACGTGGGGGAGCAGAGAGGCAACTCTCAGGCTTCAGCACCAAGAACACTAATGGGACTTCCTTATAAAATTGCACAAAGGATGATTCAAATACACACAGAATAAGCAGAGCAGCTGTTAACAGTTAATCTGCCAATTCTGTGTATATCTGAATCATCTGTTAATTACGGCAGGGTTTTGTGGGATTTTATCTCTTTGAGTGCCATAGTGATGTACGTCCTTATGGCACTCTAAGGGTTTAGGGAGGGCTTCGTCTGTCTCTTCTAGCCCATAGAGAAAACAAATAAAGTTGGTGGAGGCATGGCTAGAACATGGTGTTGCTGGCGTATTTGAGGCATATTCACAGGGATATAATGATGGAGACATCTTAGTGCATATGATGAGTTGGAATCAGTGTAAATATGCCACAATATTTCCAACCTGGACCATTATTTAACCCTAGTACATCTTCCTCCTTATGTAAACATCCTGTTAGATGATAGAAGTAATACGTTGTACATTAGTAGTAGTTTAGGACGGGACTCAAAAAATAGTTTACTGAATAAGAAATTGGCTGAAGGACAGAAGAGAGTGTGTCATAGACAATGGACTATGTTTCTATGTTTAGACTGGTCTATGAAACCTCAAGGGGTTATTGAAGAAACAACTGAGAGTCAAATGTGTTGAGGATGAATTGATTGACTGTGTGCTCTGAATTGCTAATTCTGATGTATACGGATGTATAATTCAATTTACTAAGCAATGTACACCAACATTTCTCACCTTAAATTCACTGTACAAACCTGAAACCTTATTTGGTCCTTGGCCTTGTCTTATGCTCACGATAACAACCTCTCGGTGAAGTAAAACTTTCTTACATTACATCACTGACACTCTAGTTTTAGACTATGACCTTTTGTCCTAGCATTCTACTTCTTTTAAATGCACTTCGCTTCTGTACTTTGCTGAATCCCTTTAAGTATGTTAATGTTTCTATCAAATTCTCCCTCTTTCTTCTCTTCTTTACCCTATATATAATGCAATGCGTTGGATACCTCCTTGTCACTCAAAGGGTTCATGTTTTGATGGCACAGTGTGGCAAAGTCAAAGGCAGACCAAGCAGCAAAGGGTCATTCAATTACTATGAGAGCAGGGACACCTCCTGTTTGCCCACTATGTGCGATCCAGGAATTTATGAATGTTAGGTTCCAGGGGCAGGGCCATTTCTTAAACACCAGGATGGCTCTGCCCTATCCATATATCAATTTAAAGCCATATTAAAGAAAGTACTTGCAGCTTATGAGTGGATCCAGCCCTATACAAGGCCCACTCTTTAAGGATAGGCGTAGCATCAGAAGCAGCAAGGCAGGAGTTGTCAGCAGTGGCAATTAAACAGCTCAGTAGATGACGATCTGCAGTGTATAAGAATACATTAGACCAATTAATATTTAACTACCACTCTCTTTCCTTTGTTTCAGACAGTAGGAAGTCTCCATCACAAGTATGGTTCATACGGCACTCTTTCATCTACTGTGCTAGAGAGCATGCAGTGGACAGCCCCTTTGATAGGCAGTTAGGAATCCCATGGTATTGCATGAAGTTCAGATGGCTCAGTAATTGTGCCCTGCGACGGAGGAATGTAATCATCTGTACACAGAGAATCAAAATCAAGGCACATCCTGGATGATTTGATCCTTCATGCAGGTCAGAATGATGTTACGTCCTAGAAATGCATTCAGCTGATGCTTGATATTCAGGACACATGCAAGCAAATTTTATCCCTCTCATCTCAGGTGGCAAAATGTTGGTCTAACATGATCCTTAGGAGGGTTTGGTGGGGTGTGGTGTTTCCCAACCACTTTACAGATCCCAGAGCAAGGTCGACAGGGCCATGAGGAAGGTTTTGCGCTCCAGTGGGGAGTACACTACTAAACATAAAGAGCTGGCATCCAGAGATGCAGCCTGCAAAGGTCTGATGGTGTACACTTATCTCAGGATCAGCTGGATAATTTTAATTCAACCATGTGTCCCAGGTTGGCTGGTTATAGTTGACTGGCTAATAGAAGTCACCAGTAGTGTTCCTTTGTTTTTGAGTGGATAAACTGGGCACTCTGCTGGTGTGGCATACCTGAAGATTTAGGTCAAGTTCAGGTCATTGTTTCTGCGACTAGTGTATCTTGAGGAGTTAAAGTTTTTGCCAAGTCACAACAATAAAGGAACGAAGTGGGAAGGCACATTGAACAGTGAGAGCTTGGACCAAGAATGTCTAGTAATAGACCTCCTCACCTAGGAAGCTGTCCTGGCTGGGGTATAGTGGGTAGCGCCATTTCCATGCCAGGATACTATGCCTCAGGAGCTCCACATTATGTGGGAGGGTTCCAAGGAAATAAGCATTTGGGCCATGGAGAGCATTATTTCAATACTGTCTGAGTTGTAGTTCAAGAGTAATTGAATGATAAAGTATCCCCCTCCCCCCTTTTACTGATGTAACACTGCTCACCTCAGAGCAGCAATACTGTCCGGATGGATTGCAGCAAGGGACAATCTTCAGTGATCATAAGGAAAAACCTAAAAAACCTGTCAAGGGGGGCAGGGTTTTCCTTATTCTTTCAATAAGAAGATTGTCCCTTGCTGTGACCTGTTCAGTCAAGAGATAAGGTTCTACAACTGAGGGGAGGCAGTTTACATTAAGTAAAAGGGGTGGGAGGGGATACTTTATCAGTGAATTACTCTTGAACTACAACTCTTACAATACTGAAATAACACTGTCCATGGCCCAAATACTATGAAGATTAATTGGAGCTGCTATTTTGTGAAACATTACTATCCCTTTTAGGTTTAATCTGTTGCTGTGAAGGCCCATCCCTGGAACAAAGGAAAATGGTCTGGCCTTCACAACTGAAGGGGAAGCCGGGGTGGGGTGGGGATCTATTCTCCCTGCTCTTCACCCCGGGGCAGGAAAGGCGAGGGATTTTAATGTATAAAAGAAATCTAGACGTACTTGTAAACTATTAGCTGTTTTTGTTTTTCCTCCCTCCCATCCAGGTTTAACCCCTTAAGAACCAGAGAGGTGTGTATCACCCCTCTGGCCCTTGAGGGGTTAAGAACCAGAGGGACCAGAGGGGTGATTGTAACGGATACCCAAGTCCTTGGGTTGGACTCAGGCCGTCGTTTCAGGATTCTCCCTCCAGAGGTCAGCTACAAGTAGGCAGCTCCACCGGTTATTCAGGCAGCATTTCTTCCTAGGATGGGGGACAACAGAAGTCCCTCATCCTAGGAAGAAATGCTGCCTGAATAACCGGTGGAGCTGCCTACTTGTAGCTGACCTCTGGAGGGAGAATCCTGAAACGACGGCCTGAGTCCAACCCAAGGACTTGGGTATCCGTTACACTGGTGGCAGCGGTGGGATCACACTGAAACCAGCCCAGCAGGGGAAAAAACAGCCGCTGGCTTGACCCCAGTTTCAGCGACGGTTCGTGGGATCTTTCTCTCACTCCACTGAGGGGATCCAGACGGTTACATATGGCAGCGCTAGAACCCTGGGGCTATGTTGCGCCCAACTGGAGACGGACAGAAGAGCTACTAGCGCTGCACTGGTCGCTGTTGGGAGACAATCCTCTACTGGAGTGGGAAGAAAGTCTGGCCTGGTACGTTGAGGAGGAAGTTCGCCTACAAGACCGCTACACAGCCTTGCGCCAGAAAGCAGAGCAGAAGGGCTACAGCTCTGCATCACGCTATGGTGTCCTGGATGGTTATGGCTATGACAACTCCAGAATAGTATGGGAGGTCTTGTGGAGCGATCACAACTTTGGCAGCAAGGAGGACGCCAGCTTTTGGGATATCCGGGATGTCCGGGAGGGGATGCTGGGTCTCTGTGACACCCCAGAGCTGGAGGGGGAACTTTGTGACTTTGCGGAGCAGGAATGGCATCTGGAGAGAGCCTCCCAGTGTCTTTTCCGGAAGATAGAAAGGCATTTTACAGGAGAGGGACCACAGACAGCCCACCTGTATCCTGCCCCACCTGAAGAGATGACCCGGCTGACCAACGCTCCCTGCCATATCGGATCCATTCCAGCAGTTGAACACACATTTGATGAGTTCCGTGACCCGGTGTTGGAGAGGGTGCAGAAACTGTTGCCTCACCTGGGACCCAATCCATTGGAAGAGACGGTTGCCCAGCTTACGATGGCAGTAGGGCAGCATTACTGTCATGAACTCCAGCACTTCACTGATAATCCTGACCTGGGGAGTGGGACTACGGTCCTCCCCAGCAGCTCAACTGCCCCTGCCCTGGAGAGTGGGAAATGGTCCTCTCCAGGGGCTTTGTTGCTACTGCCCTGGGGAGTGGGACCTGCGTCCTCCCCAGTGGAACTCTTGCACCTTTCCCTGAAACCCCGGCTGTGGTGAGTGGGACGATGGTCCCCACCAGCAGCCATATTTTGCCCGATCTGATGGGTGGGAGAGACCCCATCAGCCCTTGTGAATGCCCTACTGTGGGGAGTGGGAGAGACCTCACCACCCCGTGTCAATGGACCCTGCCCTGGAGAAGGAGCAAGGTGTACTCTCCAGGGGCAAGGATGATACGGCCCTGAGGAATGGGACTGCGGTCTTCCTCAAGTCAAAGAATGGCCTTACGGTTAGTGGCCTGAAAGAAGAGGACCCCAGCAGACTGAAGGAGCGCAGTGCTGTGGGCCCTCTTGGTTACCTTATGGACTGTGAACTGGTGGGTGGGAATGCATTCCCCACCAGCCCCCCTGTGACCCCTGGCCTGGTGAGTAGGAGCGAGCTCACCAGGGCCTGGGAAACCCCTGCTGCGGTGGACGACACACCGGTCCCCACCAGCAGCCCCGGTCCGTTACCTGAGGATGTTGCCCTGGAGAAAGAGGGAAGTGTGCTATCCCGGTGCATGCACACAATTGCCAGGAGGATTGGAAAGGTGTTCCCCCTTCGAACGAAAAGAGGCCCAGAAGTGGATGGCCTCTGTATCTTGCTACCCAAGCCTGGTGGGTGGGAATGCGTTCCCCACCAGGCCAAATGTTGATCCAGCCACAGGAAGTGGGGCCACCTGTTTTTCCAGCGGCCCTTTGCGTATTGCCCTAATTCAGGAGAGTGGAAGCGGCCTCCTCTCCTGTCCTCATGGAGCACTTGGCCAAGGAAAAGGGGAAAATGTGCCTATCTCCCCACAGTCTGATCCTCCGCTGCATCCCTTGAGCAAGCAGAGGGGCTGCAAACCTCAGCCTCAGCCTCTCCCCAGCATAGCGATGGCAAGGGAGATCACTTTACCCCAAGAAGATCCACCCCATAGATTGGCTCTGGATCCAACACCACTGGCCCCAGACCCAGGAGGGCCTGACCTCAGCTCTGTCTGGAGCATGGCCCGTGAGAGGCCTCCCAGCTTGGTGCCAGCCAAGACCAAGAGGCACCGGGTTCCAGGGCCCAGGACCAAAGGCCCCAGTTTAACCCTTGGTCCATGACAAGGGGCTCATCTGCTGTTTCCTGGCCCAGGACCAAAGGCCCCAGTTTAACCCTTGGTCCATGACAAGGGGCTCATCTGCTGTTTCCTGGCCCGGACAAGGGGCTGATGTTTTTCCCTGGCCTGGACAAGGGGCTGATGTTTTTACCTGGCCCGGACAAGGGGCCTAATGCTTTACCTGGCCTGGACAAGGGGCTAACATTTTCTCCTGGACCAGGACAAGGAGCTCAAGTTTTATTACGCCACCCAGGACCAGGGGCTAATACTTTACTTCTGAGCCCAGACCAGGGGCTACCCTCCTCCACGCAGGAACGGGTCGGACTTCCCAAGCCAGCGTTCATCCAAGCTGCCTCCGGCTTGAGTCTCGAAGGGGGGGGGGAATGTAACGGACCCTAGGCCATTACTTTGCAGCGATTGGAAAAACTATGGCAGCCTGCCGCCTAAGGGTCATTGTGGCGGCCGTGGATCAGTGTCTGGCAGTCTGGTTAGGGGTTATGTGAAGAACAGCTCCTCCAAAAGACTGAATTCACGGCCATAGGCCGGTACATGGAACCTGGTGGAGTTATGGAGAATAAACCTTTTCCAAAAGACTGAAATCCACAGACTATAACCCGTCCACAGGCTGGCTGCTGTGTGGGGTAAATTATTCAAAAGCCCCATAGACTTAACCTGGGAGGGTAGGCGGCTTCCTGATTGGCCAGTCCAAGTTAAAGGGCTTCCATTGACTTTGCATGGGGAAAGTAGGCGGCCCAGGGATTGGTCAGTTAGCTGCCCGCCCACTGGTTCCGATTGGCTGAGACAGCAATGATGACCTTGGCCAGGATTGGCCATCGGATTCCAGGCTCCTGATTGGCCAGGGGTTGAAGCGGAATATTCAAAGATGCTTCAACCCCCTGGTCATTGTGTAAAGATGTGTATTCGAGCCCCTCAGCCTTTTGTCCCAGTGTTTACCCCTCATCAATCCCTTTGTATGAATAATGTAATCATGTCTGGCCCACTGTGTTATGTTTACACCATCTGTCACTGTCCTTTGTCTAGTATTGCATCTTGATGTAGTTCACCATGTATAAAAGAGTTGAAGTTTGTGCAATAAAGTGTGTTACAGTTTGAACTTCAACTGGCTCTTGTCTCTCTGTTGCTGGATGGTATCAAGGGACTTCTGTTGTCCCCCATCCTAGGAAGAAATGCTGCTTGAATAACCAATGGAGCTGCCTACTTGTAGCTGACCTCTGGAGGGAGAAACCTGAAACGACGGCCTGAGTCCAACCCAAGGACTTGGGTATCCATTACAGTGATCAATACATTGAAAAGCAATATGGTGCACATCCCTCTGGTCCTTAAGGGGTTAAATGGACAGTAATGTTTCACAAAAACAGCAGCTCCAATTAATTTTCATAGTATTTGAGCCATAGAGAGTGTTATTTCAATACTGTCAGAGTTGTAGTTCCAGAGTAGTTGAATGATAAAGTTTCCCCCTCCCACCAATTATACCTAGTGTAACACTGCTCACCTCAGATGTGGAATCTGGTTGCTTGACCAGACAGATAACAGCAAGGGAAATCTTCTTACTGTGAGAACAATGAAAATCCTGCCCCCATTGACAGGTTTTTCAACCGTACTTTACATTAGCCTTATATTCCTTTTCTGTACCTCCAAGTTGTCACTTACTTTTGCAAATGTTTTCTAAGGGACCTCTTTACATCTGAAAAATAGAATATACCTTTGTTTGACCCTGAATGATCCTGGCAGGGGATAAATCAAAACATCTCATGATCTCTAATGCCCCTTAGAGTTGTGTTGCCCATGCTGAAGGCTGAGCTTCTGGACTAGAATGGCTTGCACAAATATACCAATTCCAGCAGGAATGTTGTAATAATGAAGCAGGGCACATGCATGGCAAACTATGGGGCCACAGGTAGACCTTTCACATAAGTAGAGCAATATTATGATTATATAAGCCTTCCTGCCAACAAAATGAGTATTAGTCTAGTTACCTGAACTTCCTGTTTTACCTACTAATACATAGTATAGCCCCATGTGTTCCCTCCTGAAAGTAATGTATCTAATCTTCTCTTAACCCTTTGAGTGCCAGAGGGGGTGCTCAACGCATTGCTTTTGCAATGTGCTACAAATCCCTCTGGCACTCAAAGGGTTAAATGTATCCCTTGTATCTACCATTTCCACATCCTTGGACAAATAATTCCACAGTTTAACAAACCTTATTGTAAAAAATGATTCCTCAGCTGAAGTTGAAACCTCCTTTCCTATAATCTTAAGTGGTGACTCCTAGTTATGTGGTCGCGGAATGAAAAACTCACAAGAGAGATCTTTGTATTGACTTTGCACTTACGTATACAGTGTAACAAGATCTCCTCTGAGTAATCTTTTCTGTAGAGTAAAAAAACAAACAAGTTTGTCTAGACATTTCTCCTACATTAAAGGGATAGTAATACTTAAAATGTAAAAATATATGTTGTAGGGTTTATCCCCCTGAGTAAAACAAGAGTACTCCCACTGCTGAAAGATGTTTCATTCAAAAGTTATTAATTTTCATAGTTGAATTTTTTAGGTGCAATATCACAGTGGCTGTTGCTACACGATCCTATGAACAGCTCTGGTCCCGGGACCATACATCTCAATAGGATGGTGTAGCAACAGCGCCACTGTACAATTACTATCCCTTTAAGTTCTCCATTCCCTTAAAGTGGAACTTTCTCCTTAATTAAAGTTTGCATATTTGAAAACTGTATTAAAAACGGCCTATGTGTCATGTTAACCAAAAGGCCAGTAAATGTACAGTTCAGGAGATATTCACGGTTTTATTTTTGGGCAAAGTGAAACTAAACACTTCCTGGTACTGCACAGAGCCTCTTTATCATATAAATCATTGACACCTTCATTAGCATTTGACAAATCACTGGAAAAACTTAATTAGCATATGAAACATAATGAATTAGCATAATTAGAATATGAAAACATAGTTGATGCTGCACATTGTCATAATTAGCATACATTAGCATATGAAAGACATGTGAATATCTCCTGACTTGCTGGCATTTTGGTTAACATGACATATAGGCAGTTTTTAATGTAGTTTTCATATTTGTAAACTTGAATTAAAGTGATAGTTCTACTTTAAATATCTTTTACAGAACTGGTGTCCAAAACTGCGCAATATACTCAAGGAGAGTTCTTACCAATGATTTTTACAATTACAAAATTATATTAGCTACTCTTGCTAACAATGCACTGAGTTCCTGAAGAACCTTTGTATACCGTCAGGACCAGGTGCTTTGTCAGGTTTAATTTAGTCCTGTCTTCCCTTGTCCACTTCTTGTGTTAACCCAATATCTGATAATGGTATGGGTTTTATTTGTTACTTGTTGAGGTTGTTCTACCATCCCTTGTTCCCTGGTATATACCGTTGCAAAGAAAGCATTCATGGCATCAACCTTTTTCTTAATCTCCCTAATCTAAACTCACCCATCTCATTTTTGAAAGATCCAATGCACTCCCTTTTAAGTTTTTGGGCTATTTATATACTTGGAACACATTTTTGGATTAGTTGTGCTCTCATACAATATTTGTTGCACTCTGTATTTCAAGAAATAATTTTCTGTTCTTTCAGTCTTAAATAGTTTAAATGCTTTTTCCCTTGCCATTTCTTTCTTTATATTTGCATTTAACCACATTGATTGTTACCTACTTCTTTTTCATTTGTTCCCCAAGGCTATAATACCGTTGAATATATTTATGCCACCTAAATTTAAATTCTGACCAATTTTCCTCACAATTTTTTCCTTTAAATAATTTATCCCAGTCTAAGGGGGAGTATCAGTAGTCCAAGTCCTATCTTTTTTCTGTGGAGCCAGATTTGGAGATCTTAGTGCATTGGCTCTATAGCAGAACATAGGAACAGGTGAAGTGATATCACTGGAGAAGCCTTCTTCACATTATCACTTCTTTATTGTGCTTTAGTGCATAACACCCTTTGTGTTCCATTTATGCTGTTAACATTTTGAAGTTAGCCTTTTTAAAATTAAGAATCGTGATTGAATCCATACAGTTTTGCTTCCACAAACTGATCTCAAATGAAACCATGTTGTGATCAGTTTCCCAAATGTTCACCCTCTCTCTAGTAACCTTTCTTATGTTACACATTTTGGTTTGGTGGTGCATGAACTCTGTCACTAAACTCCTATGTAATTATGTTGATCTGAGAATTAGATCATTACTCAAGTGCATTCCCCTTTAATAGCTGACACCTTTGAGGTATTGCATAGTTTTGGAAATTTCACTTGCATGGAGAGCTGCCAGCTAGCATCAATTTATATTTTATATTTGTATGATATATTCAACAATCTGATGATACTGAAGCTATGCATTATTACCTCCATAAACAAAATAGGGACCCTACTGAAACTCAGTCCCTCTTGAATTTGACATCTTTCCTCCTTAGACACAATGGGGATTATGCACTAAGACTTGATAAAATGGTGTTAATGAGGAGATGATTTCTCCAGCAAAATCACTTCTCCAGTTCCTATGTTATTCTGTCTATGCACTGAGATCTCTAACAATGGAAAAACCTTAGTGCATTGGCTCCATAGAATAACATAGTAACTGGAGAAGTGATATCACTGGATATGTTATCTCTGTGTTATCACTTCTTTATCATGCCTTAGTGCATAACCCCAATGTGTCTGTGTTTAGGCTGTAGATGGGGGCATCTGTAGCCTCAAACTATGCACATTTATTTTTGGGCAATGGGAAGAGTATTATGGTCTGACTCTTTTTGGTGGTTACAGTTTCCTTGATCATTGTATTTTGTAGAGGAGGACCAGTTATCTACTATGGGCTACCATAAGAGTTGATTAGAGGGTATGATACAAAGTTATGGGATGCTAATTTTAACAGAGCGAGTAGCTAAAGCAGAAATCATATCCCATGAAAATAGCCAAAAACTGTAAGAGAAGGTTTCTCATTTTTTTTCTCAAGTTTACAAGTGTATAGTTTACAAGTGTATAACTCTGATGGTATTAAAACATGGGTTGGTGAGAGGAAACTAACAGGTAATCAAAAATGTGGCAATTGTTTGACCTGTTTTTGATTACGGATGAGAGAAACAGTGTTATCATAGGCGAACATGCAATACTATTAGATCATGTATAACTAATAAGTATATGGTATATGCCCTGCTTTGTCCATGCAGTTATATTTAGAAAGGGAACACTCAGTGCTGTCTTAAAGAGAGAGAGAGTTCTAGAACTTCAGAGTGCTAAAAGGAAAAGTGCAAATTAAACCTTTCTGTGCCAGAGGTGAATGCAACACATTGCTTTGCAATGTGTTGCATACCCTTCTGGCACTCAAAGGGTTAAAGCAAGGTCAGTTCTCCACATCAAAGAGAAACACTGGATAAAACCCAGATCTGCTTACATTTATGGGTCTGGAGAAAGGCTGCATCAATAAGGGTGGTGGTAGTAGGAGAACAATATATTGCTAAAATGTGAATTTAGGAGGATTATGAAGGGAAATGTAACTGGCAGACTGGAATTAAATTATCACAATGTTTATGCAGTGTAGATATCATAAATAGGCATTTCGAAACAATTTAAATTGAGTTTAATTATAAGTAGGTCATTTATCCTGGTGTGGAATTTTTGGCTATCTCCTTAAACCTGGTCTGTTTGGCAGGGTGGAACTGGTTAAGCCTATAACATCTGTGTGATATTTACATACTATGCTTTAACAAAGTGCTGCATGGCATAAAAAGCTGTCAGCATGTGACTTATTGAACCACCTTCCTCTCTGTGCCAGCTGATTGTGAACTGCAGTAGTGAATAAATCACTCCGTTTTTACTGGCAAGTGACTGCCTCTATTTATTGAACACCTTTCACACAATTGAAGTTGGAGGTTGTGATGCTGATCTCAACAACCAATGAATGGCTGACACGTGAAGTAATCATATTTGGCTGGCATACGCATATCTGAGCCTCAGTCACACCCCTCAAGACAAAATCAGTGGGAAAACACAGGAGAAAATTGAGTTCAGAACACGGGTAATAGAAATGTAGCAGGAGTCTGCTGTAATTCTGTTGCTGACTCGCCTGTGTAAAAGAGTTCTCGTGATGAAAGCCCACATTCATTGATAAGAACTAGAGTAATTCCTGCAGGGTTCATATCAATAACTTCAAGGAAACTGTGACAAAAAGTCTTTTGTGTCATCAAATAGCTATACATGTTTGCACTCAGTGACACATTAACAAATCAGGCAGCTGTTAAAGCCTTTTGTTCTGTTTGTTGCTGAATCAATTTCTAGCAATGATTTTGCTGCATAATAAAGTTATCACATTCAGGCTCTTTATTGTTTCCCTACCACTTCAAATCATTGTACTAGCAGCTGATAAAATTAATCACAGATTGTCAAGGGGATTCACAGATGTAAGATAATGGGAAGCACAGATGCCAAGGAATCTTGCAATCTACATTGCACCTGTGAATATAATAATGTCTGACAAAAGTCAAAAGACAAAAAACATATATTTGTTTCTAAATGTATTCATTTTTCCAGTGAAAACAAAGCAGTAGTGAGACGATAGGACATTTTTGCAATTATGTGACAATAATGTGAAGCGTAAAAAGCATTATAAAGCTAGAAAGAAATATGAATGAGTGAACTGACTATGGGGTAGGTGAAAAGTCAGAAAAATCTCTCATGACTTTGCGAAAAAAAATAAACATTTTTGCTTTTTCCACAAAAGTTTTCTCCTTTTTGCCACTGCAAAAGTTGTCTCCTTCTTCTCCACTGCCAATCATTTTTTGCCTATGTTTCCTATGACTCCAACATTTCCCACCACAATATTACCTCTTGCAAGGGATGGAGTTGAGAAATAAATAGCTGAAAGTCAAAGTTTTGAGTCCTACAACAACATATGCCTTGAAAAGGTTGTTAGCAGGCTGAATGCTTTTGTCCTTTGCCCACAACACTAACCTTCTGCTTATGTAACATTGGCGCAACCATCTTTTAAAAAAAAAAAAAAATGCAACTTGGGATATACCAGCAGGGTACAACACATGACATCAGTTCTTTAAAGCCTCTGTTTTCAACATAGAAAAGGGCAGCATGTCAATCTCCAACATTTTGGCAAGTTTACTCTTCCATAGGCATACTTTTGCATTATGTTTGTGCAGGTTTTTACTTTTTTCTAAGAACTTATAAGTGTCGGATGGCAGTACATAATAGAAGAACAGTAACTTTATTGCTTTAACTCCATCACTTATGCAGATAGTGGCGTGGTGAAGGTATGTGTAGGCACTCTTTTACTCTTGTCATCTCCTACAGCAAACCCTGAGTCATCATACTCCTCTGCAGCAGGAGCCATAGCTGTAAATTGGAATGAACTAACTGTTGATAGTGGCACATTCTCTGACACATCAATAATATTACTATTTCTCTTATCTGCCCAAGAGCCAGGGAACTTTTTGGAGTGCTTCTGCTGCTGCTAGTTGTTGCACATCTAACCTGTTGATTGTGTGTCTCCCAGTCAGACCTGTGGTTGGGCTTCATGTGTGATCTCATTGAGGAGATACCTAGGCGTGTGTCTGCTTTCTCCCTGCTAACTTGCTTTGTTCACAGGCAACAGATAGCAACATGCTTAGCTTTTGGATCCTAAGTGAAGTATCTCCATACTGTGGAATTCATGGACTGTGAGGTTCCTGGGGTGGGGGGGCTGCTACTACTACTGGGGCTAGATGTTGATGCAATTAAACTGCTACAACTACTAGATGTCACAGGTGTATCACTTCCAGAAGAGGCATTCATCATTGCTTGTAGATTGTGCATGTTAATAACCTGTATTGTTGCTGTTGCTGCTGGTTACTCAACACAAGGGTGTGTGGCTGAGTGTGGCTTGGTCTTGGAAGCGGTGACTTTGCTGATGTTGACTGAAAGGATTATTATGTATTTTTAGACATCTTTGCTTTTACAGGATCAAAGTTTCTAATGCTTTTCTCAAACAGTTTATGGGCAGGCACAGTGCTTCTTTTCAGTGGTGGAAGATTGAGCCTTTGCCTTTCAGCTAACTTTCTGGCCATGTCATCACCTCTCTCACTCTTAGCTTCATCTGTATCTGAACAAGAGAGGGATGCTGGAGGAAGATATTCTAGATCTACATCATCATCATTAATCATCCTTAACTCTCCTACTGCTTCTTGCCCACTACCCTTATATTACTCTAAGCTTTTTGAGGTGTCAAACAATTTATTTTTACTTTTAGTTTCACAACAGTCGCAACTACTTTGAGGAAGGTGTTTTGGTGCTTGTTTGTTTGACTGTCAGATACAGTTGTTAATTCAGCTGCTACACCTTCCTCTATTATGCCATCATCAACATTAAAATGTGACTTGTTGTAGTCTTCAGTGTTCTTCTTACATGTTTTTTTTATAGTGCTGGTGGTGATGGAACTTTTGGTGGGAACTTGACACACTGCATCCTCCCTGGCAGGAGAGGGATCATCATCTTTTTTTCCACACACTGCAGCAACTATGGCTGCAGTCAGTTTTTCAACTACCACTTTATTCTCATGTCCCTGCACTGCTTCATATTTCCCCCTCCCCCATGTGTGTTTGTTGGACGTTACTCAACTGCTGTATGTGTTTTCACTCTCTACAGTACACAACTGATGGAATGTGATGTCTTACCTTGGCCCTCAACAAAATACTCAATCTCATCTGCTATCTATCAAGTCTGCCTCAGTTACACAACTCAGTTCAGGTTCCAAGTCAGCTGTCTATCACCTATTATTTTTATTTTGTTTTATTTTTTTTTTAAATTGTGCTGTCCACCCTATCTTATCACTTTCAAAAAAAAAAAAAAAAAAAAAAACAATCCACAATTTCTTTACCCAGACTTCTTCAGCACAGAGATAATAACAGCTAGATTACCAAGGAACTTGAACTGCAGTAGCCAGTGTCTCTCAAATCAATTCAATCAGACAGAATGTTGGGGTATTTGGGGTTAACCTCCTTTGCTCCCTTCTCACACCCCCAGTCATATCCAACACAAATAATAATAGCAACAGCAAGATCAGTAAGGAAATTGGACCTCAGCTGCCTGTGTCTTTCAAATCAAATCAGTCAGATAGAATGTTCGGGTATTTCAGGTCAACCTCCTTTGCTTCCTTCCCACACCCCCAGACTTCCCAAGTATAGAGATAATACCAGCCAGATCAGGGAGGAACTTGGATCACAACCCCTTGTGTCTTGTCAGTCAGTCACGTCGAATTTTCGGGTATTTGGGGTCAACCTCTTTTCTCCCTTCTTCTCTCCCAGAGTGCCACCAGACTCCCCTAATACAGAGAACGTCCTACCTAAAAAACTCCTTAAACTAATCTTAATCTTCACTTTATTTTCCTACCTACTCTAGCTCAAAATGTCAGCTCTCTCTTCCACTCACAAACAGAATGACATGCTGTCAGAACCTGACACCCTTTTATATGCCTGCAGGAAAAGAAGAGAAAACTGGCATGTGGTCCGGAGAAATTCAGTCTTCCCACTGATATCAATGCAAAGACCTTAGCAAAAAAAGGGAGAAAATGGCACTTTTGACTGGAAATTTATCTCTAGGCAGGAATTGCCATTTTTCACCTATTTTGGTTTGAGGTGAAAATGTTTGCTCATCTCTAGAACTGACAAACAACACATTGTTTCATTCATGCATTCTATCATTACCACTTAGAAATCAATAAAATTATATTAATAGGAGATTCAAAGGCAAAATCTTATGTTGAAACCTACATTATAGTTTTCAATATTTCAATCAAAACTAGGGATATTTTGGTAGTAGGTGAGAGAAGAAAATGTTCTCTCCAAGATTTCCCTGTGTTTTTTGCTTTTTAATCTGTATAATCTGTGAGAGCAGATTACATTGCATACAATGGGATCCTGCTTTGGATTGTCTATCCCCATGCCAAGGAAGCAGGAAGTAAGGCAGTAGAGGAGGAAGTGATTGCATCAGCAGCCATATCTCCACCCCCCTCCACCTACACATTTTTGGGGAGTTTTTATGTAAAGGGAAGAGATCATGCTGGCTGATCTGTCGATCAACAGGCATGAACTTTCACCATTCAATTCAACAGGACTAGAAGGAATGGAGGGGAGCTCAGTTGAAGCACCAGTCTCAGCCCCCATCCCTCCTAATGGCTGGAAAGGAGAGAATCTTCTCTATTCAGCAGTATGCATTTCTGCTCCACTGTACATTTGGGTACAAGTGTACTCTTGAGGGTACCTATTATCTTGATCATCTGCCAGTATTTGTATGGATGGGCAAAACTTCACCTTTATGAAAAATGTGAAAAATAGCACTTCCCTCTTTCAACTTAATCCTAAAAAAGTGTTGTTTTTTCCACTTTCTTCTGTTTTTTTATTGCATCGAAAATGAATTATAATGTATTCACCTCAGGTGGAGAGTGTCCCCCAAGTATTGCCTCTATGCTTAAGTTTAAAAGGGGATTTCAGTTTCCTGCATGCTATGGGAGAGAGTGAGAATGCTACTGGCATTTTGATTCTAGCTAGTGTAGGCAGATATGCAAAAAGAGTGAGCTGGAATTTGTTGATTGGAGTATTGGTAGCACTGCTGGAAAAAATGATGTATGATGTATAAGGCTTTTACACAAACATGTCACTGAAATTGACATTTGACTATAAACAGCAGCAACAACAGAAAAGCACATGCAGCACTGGGAGATTTCAAAATATAGCAGTGAAAGGTTTAACTATTTCTAAATCAACCTATTCCAGTTATACAGATCTTCACTACATTCTTGAATACAAAATGTAAGGGTCATGGGCAAACTTTATTTTTTTCAGGGCTCATTGTCTTGGGAATGGTACTACCAAGACAAGATTTACCTTGGTGCCATATTTCAAATAAATATGTTTAGTATGTTTTGCTGTAACTCTCTCTCTGGTCAAATTGCTACTTTTTCCAAAGGCTTATAATTCTTACATACAAATGGATTTGGACAAAATTGAAGGGATTGTGGGGTTTGGTAGTGGCTTGATCAAGCTGCCATAATATGAATTATTTAGAAATTCAACCAGACTTTCTATTGAGAAACAAGTGCTGAATTATTATTTAGATCAAATACATTTTTCTGAATTTTGGTGACAATTAAATATGGAATATTCAAGCAGCTGTCAAAGGCCTACCAACAACAAAAAAATCTGCCCAGTGTAAGGGGTAGTGTAGTTAATCCTGGGTGACTCAGAACTGCCAGATCACAACTGAAAACTGAGACGACAGTATGTTACTGCCAATGAGGAAATCATTACATTTTCCTGCCAATAGGAATGACTTCAGCATACAGACATAAGCTGCTTCCAGCTCTCAGTTCCTCTCTCAAAGTTTCTAGCATCATCCAGGAACAAGTAACATATTACACATCACATTATTTTGAAATCTGAACTCTAGTTATGTGTCATGAGGTATGTATAAAGTAACATGTTAAGTCTGTTTTTACTTAAATCCAAACGAAGTAACCTTATTTCGAAACCTTTGTCTATTGACCTTTATATATCCTTAGCCAACCTAATATTATTATGATACAAGGGCCTGTGGTCTGAGGACGATTGATGTACAATAACACACTTCTGTTGCTAAATGCCCCATAGCCAATACTACATTAGGATTTTTATGATGACTGGGAACATATCTAATACTCTGGCACTGATGTTTAATTTACACTTGGGGGACTGCATCCAATTCTCTGGGGATGTCACTTAAGTGTTGGAAAATTTGGTGTTTATCCCTTGTAATAATTTCACAACCTAAAATAAGAGACTAAATAAGCAAACAGTTTAATGGAATATAGATACCTAGAATTGGTTTTGCACAATTATTTACCCAGAACCCATTACAGTTGCACTTTCATAGGCCTGGTGTGAGCAATCTACATCACTCCAGTTGTTGTTGGATTACAACTCCCACCATCCTCAACTGTCCAGTAGTCAGAAGTAAATAAGAGGAATCATAGTCCAAGACAGCTAGAGGGAAGAGACATTTCACATTATTGGGGTGCTAATGTTTTGTGTCCTTCAGATCTGATAAATGCAAAAGTATCCAAGAGGTGTTTCTGGTTACTGAAAACCCATTCTTATTTTGCCCTTGAAATACATTTCTCAGTTACCACAATGTTATTATTAGCAAAATGAAATGCAGGGCTGATAGAAGACATCACTTGAATCAAGGCACAAAGTCATAATTCACAGAGGCAACAAGGATTTTCTGGGCCATAGTTTATGGGGGGTTAGGGTAATTAGGAGGTTTTAGTGTTCCTGTAACAGATAAGGATTCAATTTATGTTTAATTCCTTAAGGACCCATGACGTGTCAGGACTGTCAGTTCGATCCTGGAACTAAAGGACCGGTGATGGTCCTGGCACTTCACGAAATTCTGGGATGGCAGCGTAGCTGCATGGTGCTCTGCCATCCCAGAATACTATGCATAAAAAAAAGCTCTGTGGTCCTTGACGGCCGCCCTAGATCCAGATCGGGTGGTTGATAAGAGATTAAAAATAAATAGAACTTGGTATTTTTTGGTGTTTTTCATAATCACGATTACAAACCTTGGGTTACTAATATCTCATTTATCCCTGAATAAAAGATGATTTAACCTTTTAGGTTTAGGTTCCAAAGGCTTAAAGGGACACTATCAGCTAAAAATAAATAGGGTACATACTCTTCTAAATGTCTTGCACTCCTAGCCAGTATTTGTAAAAATTATTTCTTAGGAACATAAGCCCTGAAATATATTATAAAAATGCTTTTCCTATTCATCTGAAGGGTATCCTTTTGAAATGTCACCCAGTTTTCGGTGACCAACAAAATGTATCATTAAAAATGGCACAGTAGAATGTCACCTATATAAGTGTCGAGTAACTAGCAGCCGTACTAACAATAAGGCAGGACATCATTGTGAATGTCAGTGTTGAGTAGCCTCCAGTGCGCCCATTTTGTCAATACTGGTAATCTTCCTACTATTTCTTAGAGTCTAGTCTAGAGTACCCATTTCAAAAGGATATCAGCAATACTGGCAATCTTCCTACTGTTTCTTAGAGTCTAGGCATATATGTCCGCAAACAACGGCAGTCCAAAGCTTATCTTGCCAGAAGGTGTGTGCCATGCAGAGGCAGGCCAGGAGGGCCCTCTGTGAGTGAGGCAGCGCAAGTCTCTGTGAGACTCTGACATGATCCTTCCCCAAAAAGGGTTAAATCACTATAGAAATGTTGCTCAACGCAGATGCAGGACAGGATTTAACCCCCTGGCTGCCAAACCTTAAGTACACCACTAATATTGCTCGCTGCACCTGTATTGCTAGTTTAATCTGCTTCAGCTTCCAATCACCATAACTGTTGGACTATTTACATGATATATTGTATGCTATCTCCTCCTTTTGTCTACATTTCCACACACTTCATTAAGCAGCATATGTGCTGCGAAATAGGACAACATCTATTCATAGGGCTCTATGTACATAAATGTGTTTATATATACTGGGTGAAGGATGAGTGGTCGCAAGCTCCTCCCAGAAGGCTCAACACATGGCTTCTTGGCTCAGTATTGTTCATCGTGTGGATGCGAGTGGAGGTGAGCGACACTTGTGCACAGATAGAAAGCGGGGAAGCAGAGTAGGACAGTAACCCTTTGAGTGCCAGAGGGATATCATTGCTTATCCCTCTGGCACTCAAAGGGTTAATCTCCACTTCCCCAGATTCCATGTCAGCACAAGTATCTGTCTATTATTTCCCACTGCCACACACTCGTGACTAAGGGGATGGCAGGCATGCGGTGCTCACTTACACTGTAGATCCCTCTCTCCCCCCGCTCCTACCTCACATCCTTAGATCCTTGCATGGTCATTGGCTGTTCCCCCCCCCCCCCCCCGCATCTCTGCAGAACACTGTCCTTGGATGAAGCCTCAGCACTGCCAAACAGTTCAGTGTGTGGGCTACGGAACGTGAGAGGCACCCAGCAGCATCATGGCAACGGCTACAGAGGACTATAGAAATATCGCTGAACGAAGAGGCAGGCCAGGATTTAACCCCCTGGCTACCAAACCCCCTGCTAGTTACTCAACACTTATATGGGAGACATTCTGATGTCTTCACACTTAAGCCTACAACTTCAGAATATCACCCTTTTCAACCAGGTGCCATTTTTAATGCACCATTTTGTTGGTCACCCATTAGTGAGCGACATTTCTAGTGAACCCATCCGGAGGCAACTGTGCATGTCACCCTCTATTTGGCGACCATTAAAAGGTTAACACCACAATGTCTCCTGCATCAAAAGGGCAACATTCTGATGTCACCCGCTCAAGGGGTCGCCCTGTAATGTAGAAGCGCAGCCACAGAAAAAGGAATACTTGGCAACTGCTGTTTTCCTCTGCCCTGCCATGTACACACATCTGCTCTGTCCAACCGCCACAGGCACAGCCCTGTATAATACAGTGACTTGGCACCTGCTGTCTTCCAGCTTTCCTTCACTTTACTTTGAAATTAGATAGAAAGTAAAGATAAGGAAAGTCCCTGTATTATACAGAGCTGTTCTTGTGACTGATGGGCTGAGCGAACAAGGCTAGATAATAAATTGGCAGTGCATATAATGGCAGGGCGGTGGAAGACAGCAGGTGCCAATGGTCAGGGCGACCCCTTAAATGGGCAACATCATAATGTCGCTCTTTTGATGTTATTTATCCTGCTTGGTCTCTTAGCTGCTTTAGACACTGTTGGTCATGCTCTCCTCCTCTAAAGTTTTCACTCCTTTGGAATTTGTGACTTATCACTCGACTGGCTATCTTCTTATCTAAACAGCTGATCCTTCAGTATCTTCTTTGCCACCTCTTCATCCTCTCCCATCCACCTCCCTATTGGTGTTCCTCAATTTTCTGTTCTAGGACTGCTTCTGTTCTCTCTTTACACAATAACACTTGGTGACCTTATTAACTCACTCTGACTCAAATATTGTCTCTATGCAGATGACATCCAGCTTTATTTATCTGCAGCTCAACTGACTTTTGATATTTAATCTAAAGTCACAGATTGCCTCTTGGCTATCTCAGACTAGATGGCTCATAGGCACCTTAAGCTCAATATGCCTAAAACGGAGCTAATCCTCATCCCACCTAGGCCTGGCCAGGTCACTATAAATGGCACTCCTATAAAGCTCAGTGGTAAAGTCCCTGACTATGGAGCCTATTCCAACTGCAAGGTTGCAGGTTCAAATCCCAGCAGGGTCAACTCAACCTTTCATCCTTCCGAGGTCGATAAATGAGTACCATTAATTGGGTAATAATAACATCTATTATTTCAGCTGCCGATTTGGTTAATTCCGAGAGCGTGCGCTGAAAGCGCTTTGAGTCCCACTGGGAGAAAGGCGCTATATAAATACTAGTTATTATTATTATTATTATTATTATTATTATTATAAATCCAGTATCAGAAGCACAGTGTCTAGGGGTGATAATTGACACTGCTCTCTCATTCTCTCCTCCTTTTAACACCATTGCTAAATCCTGCCACTTTTTCTTCCTCAGTTCCTCCACAACTAAAATTCTTATACAGGCACTAATCCTTTCCCGCATGGACTACTGTAACCTTCTTCTCTCTGACGTTCCTGCTTCCCAACTACATCCTCTTCAATTCATACAGAATGCTGCAGCACAAATTAGGCTATTGTTACCTCGGTTTGTCCCTGCTACTCTCTTCCTCAAATCTCCCAATGGCTGCCTATCAAACTCTAGATATCTAACAAAATTTAGCTTCTTTCATTCAAGACCATTCTCTCCTCTACCCCTTACTACATTTTCACTCTAATCTTCTGTTATACCCCATCCCATCACTTTCGATCTTCCAATGACAGTCTTTCTTTTGCTCCTTATCTATGGAATGCTCTACTTCCCACCCTGCGCCACTGCACCTCTCTTATGGTCTTCAACTCATGCTTGAAACTACACCTCCTTAACAAAACTGAAATATCCTAGACAGCACTGACTTTGTACAACTTAGGCTCTTATAAATTAATTTATTTGTGTCCCCTATCCTGACCAGAGCTGTAGCACTGTATTCAGCACTTGACCCTTATGTACTTGGTATGTTTCCCTTTACCACTTCCAAAGTTTCACTTTGCAAAGCATTGTAACCCTGTATTGTCTAAACCCTTAAATTATAAAGCTCTGAGTGCACTTGTGAAGCTATATAATTAAACATATACATTCATAATTGTCCCTTTAATCATTTGGATGGTGCAAAAGTCTTTAATTTATTACTTTACAGTTTTTGAAGAACTTTATGAACTGTGAGGTGAAACCAGATTTGTAATTGTATTTGATAAACAAGTTAGTTTTTATAATCTTTAGTTCAGAGTCATGAACATCTTAGCAGGAAGATGTTATTTGTATATATGTTATTCTGTGGTGGACTGAGTTTGTGGATCAGAAGAGGCCTTCCAGCAAAATATATGTATATATCTATGCATGTGACATCAGAATAGATGGAAGTTTTTACAGTGGTGTGTGACCCCTTAGAATTGTCACATACTTCAAATTACAATGTTATCAAACTGTAATCTAAGTCTTAATAATAGATGAAGATAACCTCAATAAACAAATGGCATACAAACATGATGCTTTGTCAACATTTATTTATCTACAACTGATTCCACATTACATATCCATATGTGAAAAATGTATGTGAACCTTTAGATCCAGTATTTGGTGGCACTCCCTTTGAGCTGCAATTACTTTAAGTAAGCATTTTCTGTAACTGTTGGCCAGTTTCTCACATCAGTTTTGAGGAATTTGGGTTCATTCCTTGTTACAGAACGGCTTCAGCTTGATGATACTTGTGAACTTCCTTGTATGGACAGATCTCTTCAGACCCTGCCACAATCCTTTGATAGGGTTTAGGTCTGAACTATTCCAAGGCCATTCCAAAACACATCATTTCTTCTTCTGCAGCTGTTCTTTCATAGATGTGCTTGTATCTTTAGGATTGTTGTCTTACTATATAGCCAACTTTTAGCTTAGTTTCAGCTCATCAACAGATGACTTCATATTCTCCTCTAGAATATTCTGAAACACTGCAAATGTCATGGTTGTATCAATGATGGCAAGCCCTCAAGGTCCTGAGACTGCCTTTCTGTCTTCCAGATATCTTTTGTTCATGGCACAATGTGCTTCCATACAAATCTATGGTGAAGCCCAAGCTCACAAAGGTCCTGACCCTTTTATAGGATGGGGCCTCCCAAAGGCATCCCTGCATGTCTACCTAATTACTTAAAGGGATAGTAATACGTCATTTTATCTTTATTTTATTTCATAGGCATTAAAAAAAATGAAGAACAATATAAGTCTTATCTCTCAAACCTTTATGGTTTGAGAGATATTCACAAGGAAAGTTTCCCCTCCTGCCCCTTTTACCTAGTGTAAGCCACCTCTTCTCAGATGTGGAATCTGGTTGTAAGACCAGACAGATAACAGAAGGGGACAATCTTCTTACAGTGAAAACAATGAAATCCCTGCCCCCCTTGACAAGTTTTTCGGGTTTTTCCCTTATCTTAATTGAAGATTTTCCCTCTCTACAGTCTACCTGGGCACTTTCCTTGTGATCTGGCTGAACAGTGTTACATCAGTAAAAGGGGCGGGAGGGGGATACTTTGTCATTTAATTACTCTTGAACTACAGCTCTGACAGAATCGAAATAACACTCTCCAAAGTCCAAATACTATGATGATTAATTAGAGCTGCTTTTATTATGAAACATTACTATCCCATTAAACACCCAATTCTAATTATTCCTTTTAATTTCACTCTTTAAACTCATACTTGGTCAGTATCAACCCTACTGGATATTTGGACAAGGACAGGTTTTGATTCACCAAGCTTTCTTGTATGGCTATGGACTTCCATAATTATCACTGTGGTTCACAAACTTTTTCTCAGCACTGTATATCTTCATTCATGGTGCAAAGGCAACATTTAAAGTATCCATTAGGATTATTGGCTATTATTAGGCGGTGTTAGTAGTGCTTATTATTAGGCAGTGTTTATATTCCTTTATTACAACTGACAAATTGCTGTTTTGGTCAAAATTACCAAATAACAGTTATTTAATTCAAAAAGATAGCAAAGAAAACATTATCAAAAAAGCACTGTAATCTCAATAATAGCTATTCTTCCAAAAATCTGTATTAATGAGAAATGTATGATTTCCAATGCATTGGAGAAATCTTTAGCATCCAGAAAACAGATTTAAATCAATGGGAATGTTCATTTCCCTCTTTGGTGCAGTTGATTTGCTCCAGAATTGCAGCTCTTAAGGTTGATGAAGCACAGTAGTCACAATATATTTTCCTAAAGTACATATATCTCTCTGTTCTTGCAGTAAGAACATCTAATTAAGTCTAATTTATCCCATGCTTTTACCCACATACCAACCATCTGCCTTTTCCATTACATCGGTTAGCATTTTACTTCAAATGGATATCTATTAGGCATCATTAATTAATATAACTTGTAGCTGTATAATCAGGATTGATTATGCTACAGAACAAATTATTTTCAATGAGGGGAAAAAAGAAATGAATACAAATGTGCAGCAAAAACATTCTATTATTTTCTGTGAACTCCAGTAACCACATTACAGTTACATACTGACAGTGATGTAATGAGTAAAACTGGAGCAACTCTGGAGCAAACCAACTTCTCCATGGGGGGGGGACAATACAAATTCCCGAAGTCTCTAACTCCTTGAATGCTAGAGACACTCCAATGCATTGCAAAGCAATGAGCTGGAACTTCACTAGCATTCAGGGGTTAGATAAATTCTCATTTCAAAGAATACAGTTGTAGTTGGTTTGCCCCTGAATTGCTTCAGTCCTTCGAAGTGCATCAGCTTCAATGTAATACAGCCAAGGGCGGAACTACAGGGAGTACAATGGGTGCACTTGTGCCAGGCCCAGCATGCAAGGTGCTTTCATCTGTATCATGGTCCAGTAGGTTCTAGTTTTGTCTCTGTTAAATATTTTTGTGTTAGGGGGCTCCAAAATGTTTGCACCAGGGCCTTCCAATGACTAGTTACACCACTGAATACATCACATTAGTGATAAATCCAATTACATGTTGTTATCCTCCTTTACTGCAGTTTTCACATATTTATGCCTTATGTTTCAAATGAGCATAAAAAGCAATTACAAATACTGGAATATATAAAGACAATGGCCCATATTTACAAAAGCAAAGTGTACTTATCAATAATAATAAAAGGTCAGATGAATGTTTGTCCGATGCAGTCATGCGCAGTAGAGACTGCCCGAAAGCAGGCTGTTCATGTGCATTAGAGACTGCCCGAATGCAGGCTGTTTGTCCAATGCAGTCATGCGCAGTAGAGACTGCCTGAATGCAGGTCTGATGTTTGTCTGATGCAGTCATGCAAAGCAGACACTACCTGAACACACATAATGCTGGGAGATGTAGTTCTGCTGTAGTACACCTGCCGTTAAATAGCCGTTGGTTCCTGCCATGATGCACTTTGCCCCATGCAAACATGCTTTTACACTATGTATCTAGAAATATAGAGTGCAAAACACAAGAAAAAGAGGAAAAAAGGAATCATAAAAGTGTAGTAAATTTTAATTCAAAAATAGACAAATCACAATAAAACAATCCCCCCTTCTTGCATTGCACTTACAGAACGCCCATCTTGGGCTTTATGCATCTCATGTAGCTATGTCCTGTTCTTGGTACAGGTGTGTTGGAAGTCCACTAGCACAGCACTCTTAGGATTCTTCTCCGGAGAAATGCCAAGTTCTCTGTGTGATGGATAAATATGCAGTTTAATATTATAGCGGCTAATCCCAAGCCGATAGCAGTGGAAGTTGTTAATGTCCTGGTGAGGAGAGCCTCGTGGAGGTGCCCCATGCCAAATCCAGCATCCTGGGAAAACAGTGCTTAAACACTGCACCGGAATGGAAATGTCTCACAGGGGGCAGGGAGGGACCTGGAACTTACAGTGAAACATGAGTGGGGGGAGGATGGATGACCCAACGCATTTCGAGGATTCGCAGATCCATTTCATCAGTGGAAAAGGAGTTAACTTAGTTCTGTATGTCCTATTTATAGAGGGTCAATGCGCAAATGAATAATATTACAACAATGTTCATGTTGACAAAGGACATAAAACCAGCAAATTTACAAATAAAATATTGAGACATAAAATATAAAAACGTAAAAAGTATACATATAGACATGCCCACATAAATACAAATATGTTGTATAAAAAACCTTAACTGAAAATAGGCTGGAATAAAAACCAACACATGTATCCAGCGTGTTATTTGTGATGCGTAAAAAGAATACAATGTGAAAACCATATGTAAAAGAACATAGCCAAAAAACACCTGTAAGCAGGTTGACTGATGTAAAGAAGTGTGTAGAAAAATATTCTTGATGTTAAAAGGTGGTGTGAAATGTACAAAATGGAAGAGACCTGAAATAACTATAATAAATGGTCTATGAGTGACTGTGACGAATAACTAGGGATCCAACAGGAATAGAATAACAATGTGAAAAACAGATAAGATTGATTGTGCTACAACGTGTAATTTGTGTCTAGATGAAATGTCTAGACACAACTGGATATAGTGCTTCCAGTGTTGTGCAAATGGTGATGATGTGATGAAATGGTGATCAAACAAAAGAAGAAGAGCAGATTCAAAGATACTGGAAGATAGCAAATATTTGACAATGAAATAATGCAAATACTAATGGCATTATCCAATAACCAAAAGTGGGATAGTGAGACTATATTTTCTATAAACAATATAATGGTAAAATAATTGCATACATGAAGGATAATTTCTAAATGAACTGAAGACCCTATCATATAGTTAGTGGATGGCTTTTCATGAAATAATTTTCCATATTTTTATTATTTTTACATACATTTGCAGTAATATCGCTCTTCCTGTTTCTTTTATATTCATAGCTTTTTATTTTTTGGATCCATACAGCATATTATATTATAGTACTCGATATTGGATACTACTGCAGTTTTTGCTGAGCAAACTACTCTCTCCAGTATACTATTAGGCTTTTACACTAGTTCTATAATAAACCAACTGCACCATAGGGGGCATATAAAATTTCTCTTAACCCTCTGAGTGCCAGAGAGGTACGCTACGCTTTGCAAAACAATATGTTGCGTACTCCTCTGGCACTCAAAAGAGTACATTAAATTGGGCTTTTAAACCCCTGACTGCTAGAGTCGTCTCAAACGCATTGCAAAACAATGCACTGGATACTTCTCTAGCATTCAAGGGGTTAAACAGCTCTATTCAATTAAATGGGAATTTAGGAATATTTATTTCTTCCCTGTGGATCACTTTGCATTTATAAATATGGGCCAATGAGCCTTCTGCACTAAAGAAATATTGTGTCATTCTAGGGTGAACCAGCAGCTCAATAGGGAGAGAAATAAGAGAGATCTCAAAATTCCCATGGAGTTAAATAAGGCTTTTAACCACTTGTCTGCTGTGTTGGGGATCTCTCTATCATTCAATTAGTTAAAAAAGCATTTAAATCAATGGAGGTTTTTATTTGTCCCCCACAGGGCAGTTGGTTTGCTCCATAATTACAGCATAAAGCCTGGTTCAATACGTTTTGATGCTATTTTGAATTTTATTTAGAAAACCAAAAAAAGGTAGAAATTAGGAGAAAACCAATTGCACCATAGGGGACTTATAAAAGCTCCCAAAATTTCCATGGACTTCCCTACTATGGTACAGTTGGTTTGCCCCACAATTTCGCTGGTTCTTAACAAGGCTGATTTAAAACCATTTGAGTGCCAGATAGATATCCAGTGCATTGCAAAGAATTAGCTACCTCTCTGACATGCAGAGGGTTAAACCGCTGCTGGATCCTGGGCAAAGTATAAAGTATCAGGCAGCATTAAAGGGTTAGTAATGTATTAATAAAAAGTAATATTGCAGAAATTCAAAAAATAAATCAACCGAGGCCAGTCCGATCTCTCAGACCTTTATAATGTGAGAGATATACGGTGATAAAGTTCCCCCTCCCTCCTCTTTCACAGACGTCGGCCTCTAGCTGACAGAAGATGATCCTGCTCCTGGGACTGGCCGCCGGCTCTTCAGCAGAGGTGAGATACCACAATCTAAAAAGAAATACTTCATTGGAACGGTCTACAAAGTGTGCTTGCAAACCAGGTATACTTTGTAGACCGTTCCAATTAAGTATTTGTTTCTAGATAGTGCTATTTCGGCTCTGTTGAATAGCCAACTCGAGTCGCACAACTCAAATCTCCTTCTGTCAGCTTTACAGCGGATGTCTGTGAAAGGGGAGGGAGGGGGAACTTTATCACTGTATATCTCTCACACTATAAAGTCTGAGAGATTGGACTGGCCTCAATTGATTTATTTTTTGAATATCTACAATATTACTTTTTATTAATAGAAGATCTTACTAACCCTTTATCCTTTTGAGTGCCAGAGAGGTAAGCAACACATTGATTTGCATTGCTTTGCGTACCCTTCTGGCACTCAAAGGGTCAACTCCTTGGATGATATAGAGGTCTCCAATGCATTGCTTCTCCATGTGTTAGCAACATCTCTATCACTCATGGGGTTAAGTAATAACTAGACCTGTTTTTATCTTCTGCTAAAAGTGAGAACACAACACAATTTTGAACTTACATTAAATCAGCGTCAAAGGCTGTTGCTTTCACACAATGCTAAGTGCCTAAAGCTACTGTTGGCCTGAGAAAATGCAAAGTGTTCACACAATGAGCAGACTGTATTATGTGCCACTGATCACAGAGGAGAGGGTGATACAGAAGGTTTATTATTGGGATGGATGAGAATTAGATTTTCAGATTGTGGGTATACCCCTCCCTTTAGTGGGTATAGGAATCGCCATGCTTTTAAAACGACCCTGATTATTAAGAGGTTTACTCACAAAGAGCTTGAGACTGATTCATATTACATCTTTCTTTGGTGATTTGCAATTTAAAGTGCACTAACCCACTGGTTGATTGACAGGACTCATCTGGTAGCAGGTTACATATTTGTGACCACCATGTTATGCGTTTGTGATAGGGACTTATACTTCTCACTTGTAAGCCCTTGTAGGGAAGGTGAGGTGCATTCTGGTTGGTTACACTGAGAGTTCCCTTCTGTGTACCCTGAGAGTGTGTATGTGAAAACCCCCTTCCCTTGCTTTGTCAGCCAGTGTCCACAGATTCTCATTACAATCTGTGAAAATGTCCAAACAATTCTCTTCACTGAAAAATTAAAAGTTAAAAGTGGGGATGTGAAAATATATGAGAGGTGCAAACACACTAAACAACCCCAGAATTTATAAATCTACAGGTATGCATGTTGTATTTAATACAACTAATCTATTTCTGTGTGATACTTCTTTGAAATACCAGACCAGTATGCAATGCATTGTGCAATAATGTGTTGCACATCCATCTGGCACTCAAAAGGTTAAGGGACTTAGAACATTATAGAATACAGTAGTATTAATATCCGCTTGGTGGCATTTGCTTAGGGGATATGCAGTAGAATGTATGTGTCTCCTAATATATTGCAGGCAGCATGTGCTAATATATTCATGTCAAAAAATATCCTTTTAATACCACTTGCTCCAAAGGGACAGTATTATTGGAGTGTCTGAGTGTTTTGGGTCATCCAATCCTCTGTGCCTTAACCCCATGTACTAAACAAAATACAGAGAAAACTTGGGTAGCGTTACTCCACTTTCCTGCTCATGCTATAGGGGAGATGTTCCTAGCTTGAATTAAGTCTTAATGAAGGTGGATTGTGTGCACCGGTATGCACTAAAGCTATTTTACTCCCTAGCATGAAATCCAAGTGAAGCCATTCGATGCAGAAAATGAACCTCACTGCCAGAATTGTATATCCCCCTCTAAATACAAACCATCAGAGAAGAACGAGATATTTTATTTGTGCAGTCTTCTGTTTGACGGATATTAATTTTATAGAATCCACAGTAGAGAGAGAAAATAAGAAGGTTTCTTTGTATAGTCACTAACATTTCATGTCTGTTCAGAATGCACATTAACAATGTCTTTGTCAAAAAACATTTGTAGCGGGCCCATAACATGTCATGCTAGTTCCATCTGGGCAGAGCTGATTTTCAGCCTGGTCATACCAGGTCATTTACCCTCTACCTTTTCAGTGACCCAGTACTTTTTATCAGTGACTCAATGACTACATTTTTGGGGCAATTTTTTCACCAAGGATAAGGTGACCTGGTACATTTCTTTTCAGAAAATCACACCTGTATCTTGGTAACATTAGGATATAAAAATATCAGAATACACCTACTGGTCAATGATCTGAGACTAGCTGAAAAACCCGTTAACAAGGGCCACAGTGCCACCCAGCAACCGGCCAGATCCTGTCTTGTTAGTGGCCATGCTGCAGTCATGCACAGTACTGACTGGCCGAATGCACCACGGCTGATACGCAGCAGGGCACTCCAAATTCAGACCATAGTCCTCTCTGCGCACCTTGCTGGGACCAAGCAGTATCTCTACTGCGCATGACTTCAGCACGCGCAGCCATCTCTGCTGTACATGACAGCTTCTGACAAACATCCTTAGCAAATTATTATATAGGATTCTTCATAATTTTGATTAGCCAGCACAGACTGTTTGCAGCTTAAGCACATAGAGACTTTTTGGTGGTGTTAAGCAAAACATATGTATATTTACTTTTAAAGCAAGAAGCATTGATGAATATGATTCACTAGATCAGCAATAGGGGACCTTTGTCTCTTCAGCTGTTGGGGGATAGATGAAGGCTGTTTGGGGATGACTGGAGTTGTAGATCTCAAGAGCTTGAGAAATATAGGTTACATATCCCTGGACAAGAGAGACATTATTTTGTTGTTATGAAAAACTACATTTGCCTTTTGAATCAAAGGACTGAGAACTTTAGCAGGGAAAAAACAATACATTGCCATATTACACACGCACACACACACATATATATATATATATATATATATATATATATATATATATATATATATATTCACATTGGATAACTCGTTACTCTTATAGTGTTATGGTCTAGTCCTTGTGTTTATTATTACATTATACGTTTCTGAGAATTAGTGTGTTCATGTTGACATGAACATCAATTAATATTGTAGCTCAGATGTCTACATTACAATACAAAGCACTGGTGACCCTTGTAACATTGAAGGTGTTAAGAGATTCTTTGTGATTCTCAGTTAATGGGTTTTTTATGTTCCAGGCAGAAGTAAATTGGACTGGCAGTGGAGTCATGTAAGGAGTGGGTGTATGGAAATGATTGTGGTTAAGGGTAACTATAGTGCCTTGTCTAGAGGAGTCTGGAATGTAAATACTGTCCTTCTGGTGGCCTTACTATTGAGTGTGCGGTGTTAGGTCCAATAGAGGCACACTTTAGACAGAAAGTTTAGCTTGTCCAGCTAATTGTGTAATGCTGCTTCTGAAATAGAGACAGGTACAAATTCATTCCAATTAAGACTACAGTTCAATGGGTGAGGTTTATAAAAACTATTCTTAAATCCATCTGCATGTTAGTAGTTGATTTTGCTAATATATTTAAAGTCAGGTGCTATTTATAAATTAACAAAAACAGATTTTTAAATAGAGAATAAACTGCTATTCTATTAATACATTTGTGCAACTTTTTATAAACACATAATACCTGGCATTAAAATTCTGTTAAAAGTTATGTTGTAAAATTGTCACAGTTTGCAACATTTCCTTATAAAGTTGCTGCACTATTGTTTTTTTTGCCCACTCTTGCTAGTTCTACAAAAACTTGACTGCAGATTGTTATGACTTCCAAAGCTACCAGTAGCAATTTTATAAATGCTGAACTTAAAGGAGCAGTAAACTTTTTTTATGAAAACACATATTTTACAGAGCATTTCCTGCTGAATAAAACAAGGTCATTCCCATCGCTGTCAGATGTTTTATTAAAAATGGATAACAGTTTAAATAATCATGAAGTGAATTTACTGTGTTTACTTCCTGATAGTTGTAACTGACAGGAAGTGACAGGCAGTTTCTATCACATTCTAAGGAGAACTGTATGTCTCTGACTTTTCTGACTTTCCTTTCCATTAGAATCTAACAAGAAATCTAATTAGAATTTGAGCACTAAAGGGCACAGCTAATGTAAAAAAAAAAAAACATGGGTTTAAATTGTAATAACTCAGGAAATATACATCTCTCTGCACTGGGTGTACCCTTTTTTACTCAATAGGAAAATCCCTATAATATATTTTTTTCATAAAAAAAAAGTTTACTGCTCCTTTAAGTTTTTGAACAGATTACAGTCATTAGCTTCCCTAATGTTCTTAACCCTTTGAGTACCAGAGGGGGTAGGCAGCACATTGCTCCGCAATGTATTGCGTACCCCTCTGGCACTCAAAGGGTTAAACATGTTTCTTAGTGCTTTGGATAACATACAACAATAAGTAATAAGTACAGTACACAATCCAAGAAAGTAATATATACTAATGCTTTGCTAATAGATATAATATAAAGGCATTGCATATATGACACATCAAGATTACTTCTGAATATAAAATGATAGCTGTATTAAAATTTCAATTGCCTTACATGATTCATCTAAGTGCAGGAATAATGCATTTATTTTTTTTAGAAAGATATGATAGGAAAAAAAGATCTTGCTATAAGCTGGAAGTGCAGGTGTAGTGGAAATGTGAAGTGTTTTTTACCGATAGGATAATAATAATTTGGGGACATGCACTAGGTACTGGTACATACTGTACTTATTTTAAGTGTCATGAGGATTGTAGTGTGTATATAAATATACCACATCCTTACACAGCAATAAAGCTCACATTAATGTTTGTATAAACTTCAGTATATGTGTTTATAAATTAGTCTGTGCAAGTAAAACACTTTGGTCTTGTTCTAAATCATTTTTTTAATTACATGAAGAGTTGCAAATAGGTCATTCTTTCTGGTCTATCACTATATTGAGGGGGGGATGTGACTATGGCTGTTGCTGCATAGAAAGCTACAGGGAGATCTCATATTTGCCAGACTCAGTTTGGTGATGTTGGGACTCCGACAGCACAGCCAGCTATCCGAGCTTAGCATATAAGCACACACACATGTATACAACAATAGCTTATTAACCCATTAATAACCAGTGATGTATCAGGACCGTGACCATTTTTTTTCTTGAAGGACTGGTGACGGTGCTGGCATGTCAGATACATTAAAAATTAGGATCTGAAATTGACCTCTCCAAGACCAGACAGATTCTCTCAGCATGTCGGTACATATCACAGGTCACCTGGGCTGGTGATCTGACAACGATCAAAGTGGTCCTCAACGGAAAGTAATTTCCCTGTACTGCTGGTTCTTAAGGGGTTAAGCTGAATTTGAATATGCAAATTAGCTATTGTAGAAGTAGTCACTGCAAAATCATAAACCTGTTGAAGGCATGGCAGATTCATGCAGCAAATGAAGGGACCTAGATTATCTTCATTTTGAACACACATTAGCATAGGAGCTCCCTGCTTTTGGAGTGTGGTACAGGTCCCGGGTGTATTCAAATTAAGAATCATAATTACTCTCATTCTGTGGGAAACTCGCCCCTTTTTCTTACTGTCTTTACTCTCTCCCAGGAGTTGCTGTGAGTCTTTGATTTACTTTATTTCTCTTTTATCTCTTACTTTCTTGTTGTTCAATGCACCTGAGTCCTCACTAGCATTCAATGGTTTAAAATAATCATATAAATCACTGAGAAATGTTATTTGTCCCCTTTGGTGTAATTGATTTGGCCCAAAATTATTCCTTGTTTCTTTTGTGAATAAGTCCCAGTATTTAATTTGTTTTATAATCTTCTACCATAGATTGTAGAATTTCCATTTGTCTAATATATATATAATATGTGATAAAGCATGACAGACATGTGTAGTATACTATATCAAACATTGAGGCTGATGTACTAAGAAGAAGTAAAATAATTATGGCATAAACCAACTGCATCACCGGGGAAAAAAATTCCATTGATTTACCACATTAACCCCCTGAGAAGCAATGCATAGGAGACCTCTCTAGCAATTATGGGGTTGAAAGTCCCTTTAAATCAATGATAATTTTTGGACTTAGCATAAGGGAAAAAGCTGCCCTCCTCCTTCAAAGGGGTCAGGGTTTTCCTTATGCTCACGACCAGAAGATTGTCCCTGGCTGCAAACTCTCTGGTCAAGCAACCAGATTCCACATCTGAGGGGAGGCAGCTTACACTAGGTAAAAGGGGCGGGAGGGGGACACTTTATAATTCAATTAATCTGGAATTACACATCATAGAGAATGGTAATACCACTCTACAAGGCCCAAAAACTATACAGAATAATTGGAGCTGCAAGTATTTTGAAACATTAATTTACCTTAAATGTTTAGGAACTGAAGAATGTACTGCAGTGGAGAAGTTATCTTCTATTTATCGTCTCTTTATCTCACTTTAGTTTATGACCTACAGTCCTCAGCTATTCTTGGTGTATCATCATCAGCATGTCTTGAAATCTATGCATTACATAATCTGATGCTGTTCTCAAAATAATCTGAAATCATGGGCTGAATTCCATTACAGGAATCAAATGTTATCACTGGTTGTGTCACAGGTTCTTATTGAAGTAAATGTGGGAACAGTAAATAAAAACAGTGACAAAGATATCACCTGTAGTGGAATGCAGGGTTTGTATGTCGAATTACAGTATTTACACAAAACCTGTAACACTTTGGACACAACAGGCAATTCTTTTGCGATGTCTCTGGTATATATATATATATATATATATGTGTATGTATATATCTACCTATATGGGCACAAGTTGTATATAGGCCTGCATGCCCATACTGGATTGGTGGCATTGTAGCATTCTTAATATGTGCAATCTTTTTTTTAACTCTTTCCTCTCCCATACCATCTCCTGTATTTTTCTTCTCTTTCTCTTCCCCCCTCCCCACACTCTGCCTTGCACCGGGTATTTACAACCCTCTGCAAGAAGAGTTTGGATTTTCCCTTGGTCCCTGTCCTATCAGCAGTCCCACTGTGTTAACCCCAGCAAACAACACAGCTTTGAATTCAATGTATTAACTGAATTCTGTGTCCTTGTGCTCAGAAATGTTTATCTGAAAGCTTGTCAATCCATAATTCTGTTACACACACACACATACACATATTATATATATATATATATATATATATATATATATATATATATATATATATATATATGTATGTATACAGGGTTCAAAATTTCCACTAGCCACTAGCCAATGGCGAGTGAAAATTCAGCCCTGGCGAGTAGAAATTCAGCCCTGGTGGGTATGCTATGGCTTGCAGTGGAGAGTAACTTTTCAGGTCTGGCTAGTAGCAAAGGACTTCAAATTTTAAGCCCTGTATATATATATATATATATATATATATATATATATATATATATATATATATATATATATATATATAAATATATATACTAGCAAAATAAGCACAGCTTTGCCCGAGTGAGAATAAGCTTTACCAGAGAGGCTGTACCAGGACTGTGTGTCAGGGGGTGGTAATAAAGCCACTCTGTACTAGAGGGGTATGCCAGGGGGTGGGAATAGAGTCATCTTGTATCACAGGGACCTGTCAGGGAGTGGTATTAGTGACACCCTGAGTCAGAGGGCATGTCAGGGTGTGGTATTAGGGGCACTTGCTACTAGAGGCATGTGCTAGGCCAGGGTTTGTCAAACTGAGGACACACAGTTTATCAAGGCTAAAATTTACATCATACAAATACAGACATTGGTTGGGTATGATGGGAACAGCTGGAGGGTCTCAGGTTGCCTAACCCAGCATGGCAGGCACTGCTGGTGCTTCCTAGTTATCAAATAGGCTCTGCATAGTACTTAGGGGAACTCTTATCCAATCCTCTGTTCATGTTGAAGGTACTGAGTAGCTTATGACATCCAGCTAGTAATGGCCAGAAATGATCTTCACAAGGCAAGGGTAGATGAGCCATCTCAGTGTGAGTAGCTGGATGGCTGAATTGATAGGGAAAGCAGCCATGATGTGGATGGCACAGTATTCCACTTTGGCTGTCCCTTTACTCAGACATCTAATTTACCCAAAGTAGAGGTCAGCTGTTACAGTGACTGGTGGAACGTGCCACGCAATGTGTTTAATTGGCTGCCCTGAGTTGTTTGTAATTAGTGGAATCTGTTTGTTGGTGGCTGATCCAGTTGCGGCTGTCCTGTTAAAGCTAAGTGGAACTTGTGGGTTAGACATGGTGGAGATGAGAGAGTGAGGGATTGTTGACACCAACCTGCCCTTCTCTGCCTCAGAGCTCAGTTTCTCTGTGCCCTTCATCCCTGTGAGGCAGCACGGACCTGATCTCTGCCTCCCCCATCTGTGCTAATACAAATGTCATCTCTCCACTGATTATGTGTACCCCCATGGGCTGCAGATCTATCTGATTTTGAACTCCTGTGACAGAAGTGAGACCATTTTGTAGCACATGAAGGAAGGCATAGTCAGTGTACAAGCAGGTAGATTACATGAGTATTAGCACACTGCTTGAGAGAGGATGAATTGGAGTGACAAGATGAATAGGAAGGAAGGCGAGTTGTGATTTATTTCTATGTTCACAGCACAAAGTAATTGGTGATGATTGTTAAAAAGTTAATGCCAAAAAATGAATACGTTTACTATTATGCAATAATGTGACCAATTTTCAATGTTAATGATACATGATAAGTCAGACCAGTATGAATAAAGAAGGAAAAGGAGATTACATTGATAGATATATTGGTAATGCCTGGGATGAGAGAAGAGTTACAATGAATGTCAAGAATACACCTATTGTGCTGTGGGATGTGCTGGAGGCCTGCAGCGTGATGATGGATGAAGATAGCAAGAAAATGACTACAATAATGTAAAAGTGTTGTAAAAAAAGGGAAAACTGAGAGGAAGTCTTACTAATACTGTAACTAGATAGGCTAAAGTGCTGCAGGATATGCTGGAGACCTGCTGCATGGTTAGAGTTTAACAGAGTGGCTAAGGGTATGAGGGTACTGTGCAAGGATTTAAAGAAAAAAAAATAACCCTTTAATGTCCCACTGTACATTTCACACCTCTCTGCTCCTTCTACCCACCTCCATGCTGGTGATACACTGAGCCCCTGAGGAGGCAGTTTGGGGATCCATTGAGTAGGCGGCATGCTTACCTTTGCCGCCCTCTTTCTCCCCATATGCACTGAGAATTAGGCATGCAAGGGGAGGGGGGAAGAATATACTCATTAGCATGAAGTTTTATCAAACTGCTGGCAATATGGAAGAGGTGCCCATTTGGGGAGAAGAGAGGATGTGTTCAGATTTCAGCAACACAAACAGCATCACAAACCCTTTCAGTGCCATCGGGATGGTCATAGCACCCCCTGTGATGCTGAAATGGTTAACTAATAGAATTGCAGAAAGAGTGATCCCATAATGTCAGAAACAACTAATAAAGAATCTGCCTGGTAAAAGACTAATGCTTCCTGCTCTTGAGAGCAGTATGTGAGTACACTATGTACCAATGTATTGAAGGTTTAAAATGAATAGGCATGCGCACACACACAGATACACAATGCTTAACATGTAATGAAAGAACTGCATGCTCTATAAATGTCAATGTAAGCCTGTACAATCCTGTAGCACTCAGCTTGCTGAAGCATCTGGGCCATCTGCTCCCCTTGCCAGCATGCACTGCATGTCTAGCGATGGGTTGGGATGTCACTTCACCAAGCGATGCAACAGATTGTCCTTCCATACCATTTGACCATTCACCCCTTCGCCCTCCTCCCACTCCCCATCACTCACCACCAGTTTAATAATGTGCCTCTAACTGTCCCCTTCACCACTCCTCCTGTCCTCCCACCACTGTTTCTTCTCTAATGTGCGTGTCTTGCTTTTACTCTGAATAATGATGTCATTGAGTGACTGTGCTAGACTATAATGAAACAAATATATAAAAATTGTGGAGAGTACAAAAAAATAATACATTCTTAATGTACCAGTTATCTGTCCCATGTACATGTTAGTACAAAGTTCAACTTTGCAATGTAAGTCTATGACCTTTTTTGCATACAATTCAGACATTTCCTTCAAAGGGAGAACACAGTGCTGGCATAAGTAAGAAATAGATCTTTATCAGCAGGCAGTCACCAGCTGGGATCTTGCAGTAGGCACTCTATGCGCCTGTGCTGTTGGCACAAGGCTTCTAACTCCAATCATGGATTTGAAGGGGACATACAGCGCAGACTCAGAGATGCCGTCTCTGCAAGATGTCTGCACTATTGCCCCGCTGCCTGTCTGCCGAACCAGTTCTATTCCACTAATGCCAGACTTATGATGCAAATTACAGGTATTTATATGTATAACGCTAACATATTAAGGATTTAGGGCTACATGTATCTTTGATGAAAGTTCTGCTTTAAAAGTGGGCATGTTTTTGGAAGGCATTTTAAGAAGCTGAACAAGAGTTTAAAGAAGTTTTAGGAAAAAAGCTGAGGATTATTGTGAGATTATGTTTTTTGTCTGTTTTGCAGCTGTTATTTCACCAACATACTAAAAGAGACAACACCAATCAAAGCAGTAATAAGGGCAGTATAGAGGAAATTACATAATATGGTGTACATGAAGGGGGGGGACATTTGTGTAATAAAAGTAAAGTTGATAAGATATCATGTGTGGCAGAGTTGATTAATTATTTATTTGTTAATTGTGATTAATTATTTTATTAATTGTGATAATTTGCAGTGAACATATATTGCCATTTTGCAGGGGAAGAGTTAATAACCCTTTGAGTGTTGGAGAGGTATCTGTTTGGCACTCAAACAGTTAAGATTACTAATCTATTAGATTATACAAAAATGAGCTTTCATTTGAAAATCATCTCAGAAAAACAACTTTACTCCTTTCTTTTAAAAGGAAAGTGGAGTATATCTACAGCAAACTAACCACTTTAGGGAACAAATAAATAGTCCCAAATTCCCCATTGTGTTAAACTGGGGTTTTAACCCTTTGAGAGCCAGAGGATTACGGAATGCATTAGAGCCAAGAGTTCTCCATCTCATTTCAAAGCAAGGCACTAAAAACTTCTCTAACATGAAAAGGCCATATACACAAAGACTTGAGTAGTTTTGTAACAAATAAAAATTCCCAAAAATTAAATGAAACGGTTTAAATGCTGGAACGGTTTAAATGCTGGAACAGTTTCTGCATGCTTCTACATGGAGACGACTAGGACTCTAGGAATTAAAACAGGTCAATTTAAATCAATGGGAACTTTTATTATGCCTCACTACCCACCTTTTCCCAACATAACCATCCGCACAAAATCCCCTGAACCAACCATCAAAATATACACAAGACACAAATTATGGTGGCAAACTGGCAATAAAAAGGTCATAGCTTTAAGATTGGGTTTTACTTATTTACCCTTGGAGGACCCTCTCCCCTTCAATGTGGGTCATACAGGCCAATATCTATGCCGGACCCCACCCCTGTCTATGTGCAGTGCAACCCTCTGCAGCAGTATGGGCCGAACCTCACTGCCCTTCATCTCCTTGCCATCAAGGTATATAGGGGATTCTCGGGCATCATTACCAAAACCCTCCTGTACCCGCCGTGTAGCCAGACTCCATGGAAGCCGTAACCTTCTGTGGGCAGGACCCAGCTCCCTATTAGCCAGACCCTAATTGGAACGGTATACTTGTAAGGCTAAACAACACTGAATGGCCTAGGGACCCACATACCACCACCTGTAGAGGGGACTCTAAGAAGGAAAACCCCCCACCTTTATTGTGATCCCATGCTACCCCTAAGGCTGCACCTAATGTGCCTTTAAACGAATCTAAGCCTTACTTAGGTAAATAGCATCTCCCCTATATAGTTCCCCATGTTATTAATGAAATCTTATTATGCTGGATGGTGCTTCTCCCACAGGAAGGCAAAATTGGGAAAATGCCAAGTTAACCTTGTGTCAAGCTCTGTTGATGACTTTGCATGACTCTTCCCCTTGCCAACACAGCCTGGACACTGACCACAGCAGCCTAACCCTAGACAGGTGTGTGTAATCTTACTGCACAAATCCTTTATCTCATTAAGTAAGCCAACTGACTTTCGCTCAGCCAGATCATTACCGCCAGCATGAATCAATATTGTATCAGTACCACCCACACACACCATATTAGCTGGTCCTGAAACAGATCCCACCTGCCTTAACTTTTCACCTCTTTTACCAAGCCAGAAGATCCTTATGTGTTCCTGTAGGTCCTGTAGGGTGCCTAACTGCCTTCCCCTGCCTGTCCATTCACATGCACTGCTGCCCAGTGCACAAAGAAAAAGTCCAAGATAAAAACCTTGGTCAGTTGCTTCTGTATAACTTGGAAGAAAGAGACACAAAATGAATAGCTACACATATTTTTATAGGCCACCCAGTGCCATCTACCTACCGTCATGATATCCCTAGGTGATAGGCCCTGAGCTTCAGCTGATAAAAAAGTGGGCCCATATACTGCTGGGCCAAGGCTGATGGCTACCAGAGCTCTATGCATAACCACTCTAAACTGGAAAAAGATAGGGAACTGCCATCCTTGTGCTTCAACAATGAGCTGCTCCCTGGTGGCCTAACCCCTAGGAGCTCCCCTACTGCTCTTACCGGGCATGCTATGTCCCCTCTTGGTGTCAAAACTGGCCATTGTCTTTTGGCATTCTGATCTGTTTTGGACCTAGCTACCATACATCTCAACCACTCCCAGACCACTCCAGGTGAACTGTCTGCAGGCCCCCATTACAACCTCTTTTGCTGGTACCATTAGCTCACCATGCCTGAATGCTTCATAAAATACCATAACAGATGCACATTGAAACAAACATCCCTCAAAAGATGACTGGCAAACTGAGGGGAGAACCCCAGCAACTCACATAACATTTCGCTGTCTGTAGGTCTTCATTTATCCACCAGAACTGACATATGTATACTCCACCCTTTCATCATTTGTCTGATTACAAAGCTGTCCACTGAAGTCAAGAGAGGAAGCAGATGGCTGCAAGCATCATAGCTGCCTTGGCCCTAGATGCCCCTTCATTCCTTAGCTTTTTCAAAAATTTCAACAACACCACTGTCATGTTCTTACCCCTCACACAACTCTACATAGGTTTTACTGTATGCTGTCCATGTCTTAGGAACCAATGACCATTTGATCGAAGAGACTACATTCTCACCCCCAGCTTCCACAGTGCTAGAGGACAAACACAACCACAAGGGTTAGCATCAGGAACAAGCATACGGAAAACCTCCCACTTCCCCTAGACAGCACATCTGTTATACCAATCAATCCTCAGAACATGCCTAGCGTGAGAATTAATGTTACTACACAAGCAGGGAAGCTAATATAGTTTAGCAGAGTTAAAAGTGGCAACGAGTGAGAGGACAAATTGTTAATAGAATGCACAATATTCATATTATTAGTCAGAAAATATAACGCTACGTTTAGCAAACTAATCCTGCCATAGTTCAAGAGCCACTATAATGTAAATTATCTCCAGCAAGATGAGATTTCTGGTGAGCCCTGACTCCTGCCATTGGTTTGGCTACCTCACTGTGCACCACTGCATCTCTAATCTTGTTCCAAATCCTGCCAATCCCACTGCATCAGTATACAGCCTCATCTCAATGCTGGCCCTAGAAGGAGCCCTCCACAACCTCACCACAATGAAACCCTGCAGAAAATTTTCCAGATGCACAAATCCTCCTTCAGCTGCTTGATGATTCTGACTAGGTGGAAAGTTTTCTTCACACATACTGTAGCCCTTTCAAACCTCCTACTGAACACTCACCCCATGGGAATTACTCTAGTTCCAAAGCTGAGATCCCCCAACAATGGTTGCACTTCCCTGAAAGGAAACTTTTCCACTCCCATGACTTTCCTAACCATCACCAATGCCCTGGCAACACCTTATCCTCAGGGAGCCTCACTACTACTGCAACAGAATCTATCTCTGTCCCTAGAAAAGTAAGCCAAATGGTGTTTCTCACCGTTTTGTCATTCACAATGGGTACCCAGAATTATCCTAGTTTTCTTCTGCTCATAAGGCCCAAGCTGTGTAAAACACCACTTAAGTCAATGGAAATTTTTATATATTATTTCTGGGTTGGGATGCCACCCTGCCAGATCTACAGAGGGATTTCATCATTAATAGTATACAGTTTATTTTATATCATAATTATTTTCAGTTTGATTCCTCTTTTTATTTACAAGTTACAGGAGCAGCAATGGGGGCCATCTTTGCCCCCAGCTATGCCAACCTATACACAGGTCACTGGGAAATGACCCATGTGTGGGGGGGCTGTTCTGGGGGCTAGGCTTATTTATTATGGTCATTTCATTGATGAGCTTCTGCTTATTTGGCAGGGGGACATTCCTTCTCTAGGAAGCTTCATTCAAGGTTTTGATAAAAACAATATAGGACTAAAATTCACTTATAATATTAGTAGGTATACTGTCAACTTTTTGGACATTACGTTTACACATGAGGATAGTTTTGTATGTCCAAAAAATAATACCAAACCAACAAATACTAACAACTATCTTCATTATAACGGTTGTCATTCACATACTTGAAAGAACAGTATTCACAAAGGTCAGTTCCACCGCCTGAGACGCAATTGCACCAAGTTTGGTGACTTTGTGTGTCAGTCTCTGGAACTGAAAAATATAATTGTTAACAGAGGATATCCTAGATCGTTGGTAGATAATACATATCAGGAAATAGCTCAGAGGGATAGACATGGCTTACTTTACCCACAGAAGGATAATATGGATAATAATGGTATTTTGGGAAAGAGGGAGTATTTGGGTAGGGTTAATTTATCACTATATATAATAATTCTCATAAAGATATTCAAAAAATAATTAATAAACATTGCCCGGTACTTCTAAACGACCACATATTAAAACCACACATACTTCTCAAACCACATGTTATTTACAACAAAAATTAGAAAAATATATATTCTAAAAAGAAATTTAAACAAAATCATAATAATAAAAGCAATTTTTAAAGTGTAATGGTGTATACAAATTTGGACAATGTATCACTTGCAAATGTATTTATTTATAGCACACAATACAAAGGATTTTATGGATGGACAAGGAAAAATTAATAGTATAAAAAATTATATGAATTGCAATATGAGCTATGTTGTTTACAGTGTAAAATGCCCATGCAATAAACTGTATATCGGTTGCATTATCTGTAGCCTCAAGGATAGGTTCCCCGAGCACAGGAGGGCTATTTTGTCTGTACACAATAAGTACCCTCTGGCTTTGAATTACAGGGACTACCATCAAGGCAATTTAGATGGCACTATTTTAGTTCCTTTGGAACATAGACTGTAGATTTCTAATGAGAGAGAGAGAGAGATATCCAGTCTTCTTAATCAACGAGAGACCTTCTGGTTATATTGTTGTGACACCATTATTCTGGGTAGTCACAATGATAGACTAGATGTGTCCACATTCACATAGGTTTTTTATTTTATTTCTTTTATATTACACATTACACTTCACTTATGACACTTCATACATATATATATATACATTTATGTTTATTTATATACATACTTTTTCATGATATATATATTTTCACATATTATTTTCATTCACATAATACACTTTTTCTTGTATTTTCGCACTGATTTTCACGTGCGATCATCTGCTTTGTGCGGTGTGTGTGTTCATTGTCCTGTCGTTGTGTATAATCCACTTCCCCTATATTTTCATGCAGGAGATCTATTTAGAAGTTTATGGGTTCCTGTTACTAATTTTTTTTTATTGTATTATTTGTTATATATCTATCTTCCACTAGTATGAAGGTAGTTGATAGTATGTAATTTTATTTGAAACAATAGTTTGTATTTTTTATTTAGTCAAATGAAGACAATTAATGTTACCTTCTACATCTGAAACTGCTTTATCAGCCATGTTTACTAGCTGGCTGAAGAAAGATGGTGCTGCTATTTAAACCATGAATATCATTCAGTATACATGTCCCTGATTGTCACGGCTCCCAGAGAAGTTCAAGAGTCAGTACAGTATAGTTAAATGCAATTTATTGACAACCGAAAGGTAAGCAAAATATATACAATATATACAGCAGGAACAAGCAGATGGTTACAGGCCAGTGAGCTCTGCTATCAGGAATAGTAGGCTGCTGAGCCGGACTAATCTGCTGTAGACTAGGCCTAAGCCACTGATAGTCTCTGCTGGAGCCAGGAGCAGGAACAGGAACACAGGATCTTGATCCAACGTAGCGTGCGTACCGACTCAAGCCTGCAGTCAGTAGGGAGCGATATCTGACTCATGCCTGCAGTCAGAACGGAGCAAACTGTGACTCACTCCTACAGTCAGAATGGGAAATAGATAGCTGTCTCGCCAGCATTCAGTATCAGAGCTGGTCTACCAGAGCCCCAGGTCCGCACTAGGTTGGGTGTCTGCTAGGAAAAAGGAACAAACATAAGAATAGTCAGACAGAGCCACAAGTCAGCACCAGAGAGGGTAGTCAGACAAGCCAGGTCATACACAGTTCAGGTAGTCAGCCAGAGCCACAGGTCTGCATCAGGTTGGGTGTCCACTATAGGGATAAGCAAAAGAATAGTCAGACAGAGCTACAGGTCAGCACCAGGTTGGATGGAAGACTAGCCAGGTCATACACAGAGCCCAAGGTAATAGAACTGCTATGAACAACAACGCAAGGGCAACTGAGTCAGGACTCAGTCTGCCTTTAAACCCCTCCACAGGAAGTAGGTAGGAGGAGCAGCTCAGAGGAAGGAAGTAGGTAGGAGGAGACTACAGGGAGCAAACACATAAAACAGAGGACTGCTGCATGCTTGAAGCCTCGCTCCTGTAGATGACGCTGAAACCAAGGTAAGCTGTAACACTGATGAACTATATATTTATACGAAACTCGTAGTACTGTGACCCCGTTGTGTTCATTGACCCCCTATTGCTGTGTTATACACTGACTCATTGATGGGAGGTGTTGTGGACTACAAGTTTACCAGAAAGCGCTAACATCCCCCTGCCCGCTGTTATATATAACAAGATCCAGATGATTAACAGGTCCGTTGTTGTGCTATTGATAGGGAGGTGTTGTGGACTGTAAGTTTGTCTGTGATTTTGAAGTCCCTGTCTTCTGTTATAGGACCAAGATAATTACAGGTCCATTGCTGAGACAGAGATCCGGTGAACTCAGCTCCAAAGTCGGGAGGGAACCTGCCAGCAAACAGTCCAGATCTCATTGTGTATTGTGATATATGACACCTGCCCGCTTGGATTCATCAGAAGACTACATCTGGTATTCATTCCAGCATAGACGGGTTTAAAGTCATATATTACACTCGGGGTGAACTGTTTATTTTATACATCTTTATGATATTTTTTTTTAGTGAATTAATTTTTTTTTATAGCGTTGTTTTAGGCCCTTTGGTCCCAAAGGGACTATATACTTATCTAGTAGTTGTTCTAGGGTTGTTTTATCCCATGTATATTTTCTTTATTAAATTTATTATTTATTTTTACTAGCACTCTCCTGTTGTTTCTTTTTCTGTTCTTTCAATTTTTTGTTTCTATGCACCTTCAGAGACAGGGATTGTAGTGATAGTCATCTCATCTTATTGTTGATAGTTATAAGTTCACATGGATAGGCGCCATTGCCGATATAACTTGTTTGTTAATTTTTATTTGTTCACATTGATGCAGTCGGTTGGTCCTAGAATTTAACCCAATGGGTGCCAGAGAGGTATTCGACGCAGTGGAACGCAATGCATTTCATACCTCTCTGGCGATCAAAGGATTAACAATTTGAGTGCCAAAGGGAGGACCAGCACATTGCAAAGTAATGCAATGCCTCCTCTGACACACAAAGGATTAACACCTTTCCATCGGGGTTGTCTTTATCTTCTTCCACTTGTGTCAACAGCATATCTCAAGATCTAGATTAACCACACAACAACAGATATCACTTAGCATTTAATTATATATACTTTCTGATTGTTGAATCCCAAATATGTACATGGGTACATGCCAACTGTCTCTTTACCCCTTCCATTTCTGTGTTCATATATATAGATGTGAAGAAAGTGCCTTTTTTCAGCCTAAGAATAGAGACACAAGAAATACACTGTGATCTGCCAACCACGATAAGTCAAAATGCTGCCAGCAGGTTTTCTATGCCTGTATAAAGAAAGATAATAATCACATTAGTTCCAGAAAAGATAAAATGCAAACAGAAAATTTAATCGGTTATGATTTTCTTTTAATCTCTTCATTGGGCATCGAAGTACATTTCATGTAATTCATGTATGCTATTTAACACTTTTTGGAGTGCGACAGTTCTCAAAAGAAAGGTCCCGGAGAGGACCAAAATGTTGACCCAATAAAATGTGGTGTTTGCCTAACAAGAAAGAGATGCTGGTGCTATCTTCTTACCTCTGTAACCATTTTATTAATAGTACACTGCACCTGGGCATCAACTCTGTGCAATAGTGAGTGCCTTGATTAAATCAACATTCTTCCATTAAATAAATCTATACTATAAAAGAGAACATGGTCACATGACCACAAATTCTACTGCCAAGTCTGACATACCCCGGGGCGGCAGCAAGGAGGAGATATGCATATGCTGAATGAGGCCGGCATGCAAGGGGGCATGATTTTGACACCAAAAAAGGCCAAAGGCCACTTCTGTCAAAGTCTCTGAAAGGACTTCACCCCTCCTCACTGTTTCATCTTTCTCACTATTTTGTCTTGAAACAGAAATACAAGATACCTGTCTTACAACGAGATCAACTTACAATTCTAACAACCACTGCCTCTCCTCACAATTTTCTCATTAAATACAGGAGTATATGCATGAATTACACCACCAGCAACTTACAACTCTACCAACTACTGCCCCTCCTCACTGTGACGGACTTACAACATCTCTGACTTACACCTCCAGCAACTTACAATGCTAACAAACAATGCCCCTCATCACTATTTTTTATTCAAACACAAATACAAAATGCCCCACTTATCACGCCAACAACTTACACTGATAACAACCAAGACTTCTTCCCTTCTCACTATTTCATATGAAACAGAAATACAACATGGCACATTTACACTCTCAGCAACTTATACCGCTAACTTCACCTAATCACTATGTCCTTTTTCAACAACACTGACCACAATGTCCTGTTGTCTCACCAAAATTACACTCATCACTATCAATCACAAAAGCAATATGCAACACTGAACCCTTGCACAGTTTTCTTTATTTTCTTCTTTGCCTACACCTCTGGCACTCAAAGGGTTACTGACTGTGACACTAAACCTACAAATAAGTGCTGTGCATTTAACCCTTTGAATGCCACAGGGGTATGCAACACATTGCAAACCGATACGTTGCATACTCCCTCTGCCACTCAAACAGCTAAAATAACCTTACGCCCATACCTTCACTTCACAGCAGCATGGTTTGACGTGAGGCTTGGTTGTTACTGACACAACATGCCAGCTGTGCCTTTGTCAGCTTCGTGCCTCTGAGCGATATGTTTCTCACCTAGTCTATGTTTTACTACTTGTGCCATACATTACGCCCACACTAATGTGCAAAATGCTTGCTAAATTGGGGGCTGCTGGGAAGCTGTGCTCTTCTACTGCAAAAGGTTTCTCTGTATCTAAGTCACCTACACGTGGTTATTCATTTTACATCACTGATACCAAACCACATTCATCCTGAGCGACGGGGTGTTGACAATTCCTACATTCCAAATACACATTGTGTACGGAGTTTTAAATTAATCTCTTTCATGCCGAATAGCTTTCAGCACACAGGGTTTTGTCTCATTTCGAATAGGGAAATTAACTTTTATTTTCAAACTAGGCAAATAGGGGTTAAGGAAGCTTGCAATGTCTCCATTATTTTATGCTGCTACATTTGGGCCACATGACACACCAGCAGCATTGGTGTGAGCATCCTCCAAGTTGTCACAGCAAAGACCTGCGTATCCTGCCCAGACAACACAGTGCAGCAGCGGAGGGGGGCCATCCTAAAAGCGCTCCCAGCATACACTTGCATATTGTGGTGCTGCACTGTGTTGTCTGGGTAGGATGTGACCACTTGGAGGATGCCCCCCCATTGCTGCTGCTTTGTCTGTCTTGTTCCTTTGCGCTATACCGTCCCATCATCTGTCAACCACTGGAAGGGTTGAAGGGCTGCTGCTGTAATCGGCAGTTCTTGTGTTGGAATGATCGAAGTGATACGCTCTGTGCCGGTGACTTGCTTCAGGAATCGGCACTTATGATCATGTTATTATTTAAACTTTATATTTCGTCTTGGCCACTTCTATTTCATTTTGTGATGTGCCCTGGCCGCTGGCTGGGGTGATAACACAATCTTTGCAGACACCCATCTGCTGAAAAGCCTACAGCTTTGAGGCCTTTCTGGGGGCTTCAGGGAAGGAGAGAGGCTGCTGCTGCAAAGTATTGTGTCTGCCTTCCTTGACATTACTGCTGAAAGGTAATTGCCAATACAAATCACTCCCATTATCCCTTTCAATGGCAGATGAGTGATCAATGCGTTGCACAGTAATTTACTGTGTACCCCCTCTGGCACTGAAAGGATTAATAAAAATTACCCCCCATTAACCCTTTCAGTGGCAGAGGGGGTACACATTGAATTACTGTGCAATGCAGTGAGCACTCCTCTACCATTGAAAGGGTTAATGGGAGTGATTTGTATTGGCAATTACATTTCAGCAGTAAAGTCATGGAAGGCAGAGGGGTGCACAATGCATTGCACAGCATTGCGGAAGCCTAAATGCCAATGTAGTCCTGTAAGTGCAATTTTTTATATATTCATTTATTCTAGCTTCCTGGGCACGCAGGCAATTGATTTGTTTTTCACGTGTGCTGCATGGGATCCTACCATTGCATTTTGAACAGGGATGTGAGCCACGGGCCAAAATAATTTGTTCTCAACCTTAAATTGTCAAATTACTTTCCACTAGGTAGCACACTTTTTCCTCCGCACAGCACCTAACGTCTCTTCTATAGCCTTCTCTCTATTCCTTCTATCAGTTCTCTCTCTGTTTCACTCCCAGAAGCTAAGTCTTTAGCCTCAGTCTCTACATTATCCATCTATCCATTAGTTGTATTCTCTCTCAGTCTCTGAACAATTCTCTCACACTCATCAGTCACTATATTCCACAAACCCCTAATTTTGATTTTCTCACAGTTTTTTCTTCTTCATTGTCATCCTGTTCTAAGAAACATAGTTTTTCACAGTAGATAAGAAACTAATAGGCCCATGTAGTCTACTCGTTCTCATATCTATTAAAAGCTAAGTTATAAATAATCTTGAAAATGGACATGTCTATCAGATTTTCTTGAATTCCCTCAGATATTATTGAATTCCCTAAATGTAATAGCTACTACTACTCTTCTGGGAGGCTATTGCATGAATCAGACTGTGATCTCCAGAACTGTACCTATTATTGTATGTGATATAGTGGCATCAGTACCTTTCCATCTATCCCTGCTGTTAATGCCTTTTCCTATACTTCCTAATGTCCAGCAAGGTTTCTCCACTGCTCTACTACATTGCTTGCTTACCTTTAAGTCATATGAAAAAGTAACTCCCAAGTTAAATTCCTCTGATGTTGTCTTCAGTAAAAAGACATTATCATGAAAAAAATGGTTCAAATGCATTCATGTTTTGTACTCATAGACAGCATTTTTATGACAAAAATTGAAAATAAGATTTTTTGGCCACTTTATTAAGCCTGTTAAAAAACTGATAAAACCAAAATCAGCTGTAATTGTTTTAAAATTATAAGCCATCCAGTTCAGTTCACTGAAACATGTATCACCTATTTATTTATTTATTTACCTAACTTGAGCAAAACATTGTCCTTATCAATTGAATAAAAAAGACACGTCAAATGTTCATGCACAGCAGCCTCCAGAAGAATAGGAAAGGCAGGTTTATAATATATTTTGGGGGTTATTCAACTAAAACATCATTTTACAAAGGCTGACTAGGAGTACATGGTATTTAAAAGGATGTGAATCCTATTTGTTTATGACGTTAATGTCCCTTTAAGGCTGACATTTATGAAGCTGAGATTGGTTTAATATGCAAGGAAATCAAACATAATTATTTGTGCATTAGCCTTTTGCCTATTCAGCAATGAATTGATCATATCTGGCCATTGTATATGAATCAGTAAATGATGGCCAAATAGATCCGCAAATTCCACCTGCAATCTCCAAAACTGGAGTCATTCTAATTCATAGGGTAGAACACATACATATACATGTATGTAGCTGCCTCTCATATGGAAGCCATTGCAATATGATCAGCCATTGATGAGTCCTGAATGGCAAAGATCAACATCCTTGATAAAATACTTTCTTGCATCTTGATAAATTTTAATCTAAGCCTATATTTCAGCTCATATTTTCTGGGACCTAAGTCAATTAATTTTGCACTTTGTGGTGTTAAATTTTAATGAGACAGTTGCTCCCAGATATGTATAGTTTCACGTTAAGGGAAGAAAATAGAATTAGAATGTATTTTAATTTATCCTCAGGTGTCTTATTCAGATATAAAAATAAATGATTTGCAGTAGAAATAGGTAGATTTCTTGCCCTCGAATCTATCCAGCCATGTTAGATCATGAGTGTGATTTGCCTGTGATGTAATTAGTAGGTGGTAAAATGGGAACCTTAGAAGACAATAAAGTGTAGGAAAATGATGGTTATATTAAAAAAGAAACTGCATGTTTTTAAGGTATATGGAACACTTGGGAGAGTTGAGGGTGAGGTCCAAAGTGCTGAATTTATTAAGAAAAGTATTTTTCCAGTAGGAGACATTGCATCTTGTCTGTTACTCTTTTTTTAAATCAAAAATGTATTTTATTTTGCCCTATAGAATGTGAACCCTGTTATTTCATCTTCAACAAAGCACACTTTCCCTTGGAGATGACTGGTAGTAGTAAACAATCAACTACACTAGTCGACAATGGAATTGCAACACCAACGAGGAGAAGACATAGAACTATGCAAACCACACAATGCAATGCAATATCTGAGAAATGTAAATAATTACAGTTAATTAATGATGTTAACGGATTAGATGGGTAAGATACTTGGCTGGTTCAATTGGGTGTTGAAAGTAAAAACATCAAACCCTGTGTTTTTAGGTGTGAGAAGCTTCATGACAAGCTTACAGTTTTGTGATAACAATAATATTATCAGATAACTAATTCCAAGAGGGACAGGATAAGCTGAATGTGGTATGTCAGACTGTCCATGAGAGCCATTGACACACATGTTGACCATGTTGTCAGAACTGTGCAACAAGTCTGTCCTGTTGGGTTTCAGCATACCAAAGCATTTAGCAGCCAGGAAATGGATCTCAAAGCTGGTCTACAGCTCTTGATAATCATCAGCTCTGTAGAATTGCATTACAAGACATCTTTACAGCAGCAAGCATGCTATGAAGTGTCTGTTACTGACCCACTGGTACTGAAATGTGGTTCACTATTGAAATGTTGTTCTCTATGTGGTGACCAGCAAAAGGGGAAAATCATAATGTCGCATGAATGTAAAGGGAGAGATCAGAATCTCACCCGCATGAAAAGGACAAGCTTCTGATCTTTCATGCTTAATGGTTGCTTCTCCATGCTGGTCACCACTGGAGGGTGACGTGCTTCTTCTTTGCTGTCCATCCCATCATCCGGTTCACCAAAGTGAAGAAAGCAGTGCCCAGACCGTTTCTCCGGGCTGACTGTGAGATCAGACAACCTAGGAGAGCTGGAAGAGAATGGCAGCCGGAGAAGAGATAGCAACATTTATGGAATTTATTCCCTGAAATACTGCAATAATCTTGCAGCATTTAAATATTCATCTACACTGAAAGTTTTTGTTTGTAAGTGAAATATCACAGATTTTTTTGGCCAAATTTACAGTACCCCCTGGAGGCTAGATACATGGAGAAAGAGGTGCCGGAGCTGCTTCCCCAAGCTGGTGGCCAGAATGTTTGAATTTGTTGCACGTTGTGTGCTTGAGATTAACCAGCTGAGGATCAGTGGTGTAGACAATGTATTTGAAAGTCCTACTTGTGCTTTGTGTGTTGAAAGTCCTACCCATGCTCATTTCCCCGGGTTATGTAAGCAAGATCATACACTATGTCAAAAACTCAGTCAATAACCCTTTGAGTGCCAGAGTTCTGCTTAATGCATTGCGCACCCCTCTGGTACTCAAAGGGTTAATATAGTACTAGTATATATATATATATATATATATATATATATATATATATATAGCTTAAATCTGGTTTAAGAGCTATGTGATGATACCAGTGAGAGAAGGAAGATGTGTAGATTGTGTGATGAACCGGATGACAAGATGGGCAGCATTGAAGAAGCACGTCGCTGTCTGTGGGGCAACCAGCATGAAGAAGCTACTATTAAGTATGCAAGATCAGAATCTCGCCTTTTTGATGCGGGCAAGATTCTGATCTTGTCCTTTTGCTGGTCGCCACGTAGAGGGTGACATTTCAATAAGATACCCTGAAATGCCAATCTAAATCATTCAACATTAAATTAACAATATTGGTCTGTGGCTGAAACTGTTACTTCCCAGTCTGCTCCCCATTGTGCACGTAAAGGAACTGCTTCATGCAGAAAGTTGACAGTGCATGGACTTACATTTTCCAAGATATACTTGAACAACATATTCCTTGTTGGCTAGTCACCTGTATTACCTCCCAAGGTAATCATTCACACACGCTGATTAAAATGTTTTGTTGCCTCAAATATTAATCTCATGTTTCTCATGTTATCCCTCATACACATATCTGATTTAATGCAAATACTGTATTAATTTCATGATGTTGCAATATCATTGTTGAGCAGTGTATTTGAGTACAATCCCCCCAAAAATGAATCTTATGAATTAACCTCCTATGTTGGACAGTATGACAGGCTTTACAAAAATACAGGTAAGCTACATGTACTACTGGGCTCTTTCTATCATTATATACAAAGTCAAAAGGTTCAGCTAGATCTTGATACAATAAAGTCAGTATGCTATAGATCTTGCACTTTGCTGATTTAAGATGTCTGCTATTATCTAGCTATTATTTCTGCTATTTGCAGATCTGCATGCCCATTATATTATTCTTTAAAGTGTGAATTAACTTGCTGGTAGTTTCAGGTTACTATGAGCAGAAAGGTGCCCACCGCTCATATAACTCAGTCCATAAAACGGATCAATGGGACCCCTGTTCCCATTAACTAACATGAGAGAAAAAGGAGACATAGGCACTTTGTTGAGTATGATTCTCCAACATTAGTTAGTACATTCTGAAATATTTTAGTTACCAGGGTTTGACTGCGGCATGAATGAGCATACATTAGCTTCATTTTTTCACTTCACAAATAAAGACTGAAATTCATCAAGCATCAAATTGGCTCAGTGTGCATTTTTTTTTCAATTGCCAGATCTTATTAACAGTGAGCAAGTGCCAGATAGTGTCATGAATTCCTCCTACCAGTTTCAGGCTGGCAAATGCCATAGAATTTTATGGGGCTGAACATAAACATACACATAAGCTGTTTGCATACGTAGGTGATAGTGTATCATGGGAATGGTAGCATTTTATGATATTTATACACAAAGAGGGAAAAAATGATACAAAGAGAAGGTGAAGAGCAGTATGTCTGATACATACTCTTATTTACACTTAAAGGGGTAGTAATACTTCGTTTTATCTTTATTTTATTTTGTAGGCATTAAAAAAACATGAAGAACGATATAAGTTCTATCTCTCAAACCTTTATGGCTTGAGAGATATTCACAAGCAAAGTTTCCCCTCCCGCCCCTTTTACCTAGTGTAAGCTATCTCTTCTCAGATGTGGAATCTGGTTGTAAGACAAGACAGATAACAGCAGGGGACAATCTTCTTCCTATGAGAACAACGAAGGTCCTGCCCCCCTTGACAAGTTTTTCAGGTTTTTCCCTTATCTTAATTGAAGATTGTCCCTCTCTGCAGTCTACTTGGGCACCTCCCTTCTGCTCTGGCTGAGCAGTGTTACATAAGTAAATGGGACGGGAGGGGAATACTTTGTCATTGAATTACTCTTGAACTACAACTCTGACAGAATTTAAATAACACTCTCCAAAGTCCAAATACTATGATGATTAATTAGAGCTGTTTTTATTATGAAACATTACTATCCCTTTAATAAATCACAGCCATAACTGTCATTTTTGGAGTGTATTGACAAAAGTACTTTTTTATTAATTTATTTTCCACTTTATGCTTAAACTGTGTTAGCTATGTTTTTCATGGGAACTTTGTTTTTATGATTTAGTTTCTGTTCCATTTTTCATATTTCAATTCATTCTCCAGTGTACAATATCTTATAAAGACATGACATTATTAAAGATCATCATTTGATTAATAAATGTTCTTGACTGTTTGATTCTGTCTCATAATAGATTTTGTCACATTGATAGCTTTAGGCTGTAAGAGTAGGGAGTGGAGGCTGCTGTTTATCAGAAACACATCTGATTCATGAGGTGGAGATTAACATACCAGTGTAATGACATCTTTCTTTAACATGCAATGACTTCCATATCATGTTTCAAAACAACAAAAATAACGAGCATCACATATGACAAGCATTTATCTATACATTGATTGATATAGAAAATAACACAAATATTGTGAGGCTGGTGTACTAAACTGGAGCAATTTGGAGGCATATAAACTGCATTATAGGGGCAAATAAAATGTGCCCAAAATTGTAATTGATTTAAATGTGGTGTTTAATTTTAATCAATGGGAATTTTGGAATATTTTATAATGCAATTACTTTTCTCTAGAATGAATCCATATAATTTTATGGCATATCTAAATATATCCCATAGTTTTTATTTTCTAGAGTTATTCTTTAGTAAATACATTATACAATTTCTGAATCTCTTGGTACTACTAGGGATAATGTCAAAGGAGTCAGAATGCAATTGTACTTTTAAAATTTGCAGTTTTATAAATATGAGATTTAAACATAGTTGCATATTCACAACATGTAAATGGGTATTGATTCACAGGAGTGGAAGAGTGTGTGGAGAATCCTGTTTGTCTGTCCTATATAGTCCACATTAATAGAATCAGATAGTTCAAATAAGGGCACATGAATAACGTTGGCCTAAAATCTGCATGATATGTTCTACTTAATATCTCCTTTGTCCTCACGCTGCATTAGAGTGTTCAATCTTGGGAGGGGAATATGCAATTAAGGATGGCAAAAGGTCAATTTTTTAGGGAATTTTCACAGAAAAAATACAATTTACAGTTTTTTAAGAGGAAATGTTTGCCCTTTTATGGCCTTCAATCAAATTTCTGTAAGAACCTTGCCAACATCTGCTTTCACTTTGTAGGACAGTGAGACTTTTTGTAATACTACTGCTACTGAGTACTGAAGTGGACACATTCTCAGTTAAAAGTAAAAGTTTTTAGCAGTTTTTAGAATCCTACAGTAACATAAACTTGGAGAAAACTGTTAGCAGGCCTATGACATCTTAAGCCTTGAAAAATGTGTAAGCAGGCTGAGGCCAATGACAACATTAGACCTAAAACATTTTTAGTTGTCTGAGGCTGGGAACAGAGAAGGTCACAGTGACAGTAACAGACCCTGATTTCCATCTGGGCAACAAGCCTTGCCATATGCTGTTTCCAGTCCTTCACCCAAAACATTAAATACTCCTTCTATACTTCTACCACTGGAATCCTTGAAAAATAACTATGGCATGGGATATGCTAGTGGGGGTGCAATACAAGACATCAGTTTTTTAAAACCTCATTCTTCAACAAAAGAATAGGGCAACATGTCAACCTCCAATGATATGGCAAGCTTGCTATTCCACAAGTACACTTATAGATTATTTTTATGCATTTTTTTACTTATTTCTAAGAACTCAGTAAGTGTGGATTGGCAGCACATAGAATAAGAGCCATGTAACTTTATTCTTTTAACAACATGACTAGTGTTGGTGAAGGTGGTGGCGGTGTCAGCAGATTCTGGCCATCTTCAGTTAACATAAAGTCATCCAAATATATACTTTGCATTTGCAAGACAGCAGTAAGAATATATATGTTATTGTTAAAGAGGAAAATGTTGTCTCACTCACCGAGACATCTACAACACTGCTACTATGGACCCCCTAGGCCTAAGCAGATTTCTAAATGTTCAAAAAGAAAGAGACAAAACAGGAAACCCTGTGGCACTAGCACACTATACAGGTGAATCTATCTAAATAAAAGCTCTCTGGCAAAGGAAAAAGAGGAAGAAGAGTAAGAGGACTATATATACAGATTCTAAACTCCCTGATAGTGAAATGATTCCTCTAATCAAAGAGTGAAAGGATTCCTCCCTTACCTCTAAGTGGATCTCAACAAATAAAGAAAGGGGCAGAAAATACAATTAATAAAAATAACTATATTAAACACACACATAAAAATAGACAAAAGACTTGTTAATCTTAGAGACAAAGGGTCCCTTAAAAGCATGAGACAGTAATAGCAGCCTATGTTAGCGTGCCTTGTATCACACATAGTAGCATATATGAAGCTGAGCAATAACTAACTAATCCCTGACAACCAGCTCTTTTATTAGGCTGGATGTCTATTTTATTTAGCAAATTCTATCCTAGGACAATAATAAGCTGTTAATGTTAAGGACTCTGCAAGCACTCTGCTATATGAGATAGCTAAAAAATCAATTACGACAGTGCTTAAATCATGTTCTCAAGCTGTCATCAAATAGCAAACTGTTATCCTGTGTCTCATTAAAAAATGTAATCACTATATTGCTCTAATCTGTTTTATTACTATGTGGTTCCCACTCAATGTTTTATACAGATGCCCTGCTACTCTGAATGGACAAATTCTGTAGGCGCTCTGCTATGTAAGATGACTATAGAAAAAGACGATGGTGCATCTATAAAAATAAGCTAACTGTCATTATATGATTTACTATTAGACTGTGTCTCAGAGAAAAACTAGATTGTTATGTTTCTCTAATCTGTATTGACACAGTGTAATTCTCTCATAATACTTTCTGCAGGTGCCCTGCTGTCCTAACTCAAGAAATTGTCCATGATATATCAAAGACACATACAAAGTCCTTGATTTGTCCCCAGGTTCATCTCTCAGACCTTTATAGTTTGAGAGATAACCAAACTCAAAGTTCCCCCCTCCCTCCCCCTTCCCTGAAGTCAGCGTTGTACTGACTGCAAGGATATCCGGTCTTATTTTCATCAGGTGGCTCTGCGTAGAAATGGTCTTCTACGTGTGCTTGCACACCAAGCACATGTAGGAGACCGTTTCAGTGAAATAATTATTTTTTCCTAACGAGATCTCCTCAGCTTCAGAGCCACAAGCCTGTCATACGACAGGCTTCCCCTGCAGTCAGGTACAATGCTGACTTCAGGGAAGGGGGAGCGAAGGGGAAACGTTGCGTATGGTTATCTCTCAAATCTAAGGTTTGAGAGATGACACTGGGGACAAATCAAATCTTTTTAAAATGGCTACAATATGGGGATTAGTAATATTTAAGTATTACTATCCCTTTAAAGTGTCATTCAAATCAATGGGAAATTCCTATTTCTATGAGATTGTGAATTTTGGGACATATGATTCCATTTGAACCTATGATGAGCCGCCTTTGTAGTATTTATATGGCCGTTGCTTAGAAGTATGTTTGGTATATATATATATATATATATATATATATATATATATATATATATATAAATTATATTGAGGCTTGAGAAAGTGGTTTAGAGCCGCGTAACGCGTAGTCATTTTATATTTTATTACAACATCAATGATGTTTATTTTTATATATTTGGAATAAATATTTTTACTAAGATCAGATGGTGTGGATGTTCAGTCACGTGTGGAGTGCTTGGAGCAGCGTTGTGTGACACACCGAGTGAGGACTGTGAGATTTCCTCACAGGCCTGTTGGTCAGCTCAGAATATCCCGTTGCTGACATTGGATAATTGTGAATACATTTATATTATTATTTATTTGGAAGAAAGATTTTCTAGCTATATTATACTATTGGGCACCATCCCTGTGTTTTCTGTCTTTTGGAGATTCTTGTGCCACTCAGAGGGAGTGTGAAGAGGATTGGTAGCCTGAGAAAATTGAATGTCTACCTGTGTCTGGGGCAGGTTTAAACCCAGTCTGCATATTCGCTGTTTATCATACATTTGATTAAGCAGCCATTAGATTTGTGAGTATCCACGTGTGGGGTGTTCTCTGTGGTGGTAGAACATACATCCTGGTTTTATTGCACTAGGGCACTCTCTATTGCTTTCCACCTTTGTTTTTTCTGCAATAGTGAAACGAGTCCCAAAAACAGATAAGAAAAAAAGAGAATGAAAAGGAGATTGCTCTAAATCTCAATAAACTTTACTACCAATAATAATAAAAATACACATATTACAATATAAGCAAATATATATATATATATATATATATATATATATATATATATATATATATATATATATATTAAAAAGGTACCATAAAATAGTGATATTATTTGGTAAAAAAGTATATATATATATATATATATATATATATATATATATATATATATATACATATATACTGTTGATTGAACTGTGCAAAAATATACAAAAATGCTCCTGATAAATCAAACAGTTTGCGGGCAGGGAATCTCCTCTTTCTAGAAAATAATCAGCTGGCAACGAGCCTCCTGTTCTTGTGATCTCTCCCATTTTGCTACAATGTAGCCATGATAGTAAAAGGAGCTGCTCAATGAGAGATATAGATGGAAAGTGGGCAGAGGTGGATATCTGATGTCCAATAGTCTCTCCCGTCTGGTTATATCAATACTTGGACTCCAACATCAAGATTCCACACTCAGAGATGAATAGGTGTCGATAATAATAGGTGCACAATATATCAGATTCCCTCCCATCTCAGTAGTAGTTTTGAAGAGCTCTCCTTTTCCTTCCTTCTCTTATCTATCTATCTATCTATCTATCTATCTATCTATCTATCTATCTATGTGTGTATTCATACACACACATAAAAAGAAATAGGCCATATATTATATTATATATTAGAGATTCAAAGCTGAAACAAATAAGTTTTCTTTGCACTGATTTAAATGGGGCTGTTAATTCCTTTAAAGCTACAGAGGTCTCAATGCACTGTTTACACAGCTGGGGATCTCTCTAGGACTCAAAGGGCCGTATGTTCAAAAGAAAAGTGTTGGAGTTCTGGGGCAATCCATTTGCACTATAGGGGAAAACTAAAAATCCCCATTGATTTAAATAAGGCTTTTAAACCCTTGAATGCTAAACAGGTCTCCATTTGAGTGGTTAAAATCCCCCATTTAAATCAGTGGGAATTTTGGGGATTTTTAGTTCTCCCCTATAGTGCCATTGGTTTGCCACGGAAATCCTCAACTTTTCTTTTTAAAAGGCAGCCCTTTAAAAGGGCTGATTAGGACTTTGGGAAATGTAACTTGTTGCTGTTGTTTTGTTCCAAAATTGCTTTAACTGTGGCTTTGCTCATATGGCCCACTGAGAGGGCTCAAGGGCTCAACATGGTGGTCAGTGTAGACATAAAGCTAAAGGCAAGGTACTCTTATGGCCCTATGTTCAAAATAACAGAAGAGTAAATCTGGTGCAAGCTAACAGCATCATGGGGGACACATGCAAATTAGCAAAATTCACATTTCTAAATGTGGCTTTTAACCCCTTGAATGTTAGGGTGGTCTCTAACACATTGGGAAGTAATGAGCTGGAGACCTCTCTAGCACACAGTGTGGGTTATGCACTAAAGTGTGATAAAGAGGTGATAAAGTGCAGATGACTTCTTCAGTGATATCACTTCTCCAGTTCCTATGTTATTCTATAGAGCCTATGCACTAAGATCTCCAAAGTTGGAGAAATCTTAGTACATAGATTCCATAGAATAACAGGATTAGGAGAAGTGATATCACTGGAGACGTTATCTCTACTTTATCACCTCTTTATCACACTTTAGTGCATAACCCACATGGTGTTAAAAGCCCCTTTAAAATCGAAAGGGTTTATTTGTCCCCTATGATGCAATTAGTCTGCCCCAGAATTGCTCAACTTTTCTTAAACAATGGGCCCTTAATAGCCAGATTACTAACCTATATTTATTTACAGTAATAGTTTGCTAACCACATTCTTATTATCTGACAAATCCATCTCCTTTTTAAGTTTGCTTTATTAAGCTATTTAGTTCATGTTATTGAAGCAGCACTGAAGCAGCTGAATCACCCTTGTTAAACCTGCTCTGGATTATTTTTCTAGCTATTTAAGGTACAACTGTTTTGCTAATAAGGATTTAACCAACAAAGAGCAACTACATGACTGCTCATGCACATGTAGCTTCTCCTGCCTTTTTCTGAGAAACTGCAGTGAAGAGTGTTTCTGTATATCAGCTAAGACCATGCCACAGCTTGCCAGTTTGGGTGATATCTCTGGATGCGGAGAAGTTTAACCCCCTACCCTTAACCTAGGCTAAAATCTTAAACCTTTGAGTGCCAGAGGGGTACGCAACGCATTGCAAAGCAATGCGTTGCGTATCCTTCTGGCACTCAAAGGGTTAAAGGCCATTGTGAATCAACTCTTTGTTATCTGGTTCCTCAAAATCAATCTTCTTTTGTTAATGGATATTATGTCCCACTACCATGTCCCACTAAGGTGGACATTATACTTTGTGGATGGACAACATGTTAGTAATGTCTACCTTTCACAAACCCTAATATTGTAGGTATTCAAAAAATAAACTTACTGGGACAAGTTCGATCTCTCAAACCTTTATGGTTTGAGAGATATAAGCGCTTAAAGTTACCCCCTTTTGCTGATGAGCTGTACAGCTGTCAGCAGTGGAGCTGAGTCATGCGACTCAGGCGGCAGAATGAGTGATATCTAAAAACAGATACTTCACCGGAACGGTCTACAAAGTGCTTGTTTGCAAGCACACTTTTCAGACCTTTCCACTGAAGTATTTGTTTTTCGATATCGCTCATTCAGCTCTGCTGAAGAGCCACCGGCCAGCCTAATCAGGGCTTCCCTGTGTGGGGAGTCCTGAAATCCATGACGGTCCTGGCACGTCATGGGTCCTTATCGCCATACCTGGGAACTCTCCGGATTTGCCCCGGAGACTCCGGTTCTGACAGAGCTTTGCCGGGTCTCCGGGGCAGAGGCAGATTCCTCCGGATGTGGAGAGTTTCTATTGAAACTCTGCCACATCTGCTTTTTTCTACCGTTGTGCCTGTTGTGCCTCCGTCCCCAGCCTTCTGTGTGACACATTTAACCCTTTGAGTGCCAGAGTGGTACGGAATGCATTGCTTTGCAATGCATTCCGTACCACTGTGGCACTCAAAGGGTTAAATCCCCCCAAAGCTCGAGTTAAGCCCCGCCCCATTTTGACGCGATTAGCGTCATTTTTGTTACCCCCTACTGAACAGAGGACTACCCTCCGGGTAGCCCTCAACTGAAAGTTCCCAGGTATGCTTATCGCATGTTGGACCCATGGTGTGCCAGGACCCTCATCATTAAATCCTGCCCATTTTCTGATGCGAATCATGTCATTAATCTCTCCCAGTGCCACCAGAGAGTCCACATATCAAGGTTCCCAGGTATGCTTATGAAACATCAATTGCACAACATAATAATCTGGTTAGCGTTAATTATTTATTTTGCATTAGCTGCTCTTTAAAAATAAATAAATAAATGTAACTAATCTATCTATCTATCTAGCTAGGGCAGCAGTGGGGTGGAGTTATGCAAATACCCTCTCCTGTTATGTTTTCTAAGGAGTGTCTTTCTCCAGCCTATCTCAGTGCAGACATGGCATGAGACAGAGTTATGCTAACTTCCTCTCCGTTGCAGCCTGCAGTAACCTTACACCAGCTCCAGACTGTCTGAGTGAAGTGAATTCCTAGTTTGGGGAGTAGCATGTTGCCAAATCCCAGGTGTAGTGTAATAGAAGGTGCCCTTCCTCTCCACTTCCATGGACACCTCAGAAAAGCAGAAGTGGGGTGGATCAAGGCAATTTGTATTACTTTCACTTGGGCAACATGTGGCTTCCAAGCTGGTGTTGTTCTACACTTCCCATTATCTTTAGCCTTCCAGCTTATGCCTGAGCATGATGGGTGTTACAGTATAACACTAGCTGGAGAGCCATATCTGACTCATCACATAATGTAAATGTACCTGGAAGTGACTGTGCACAGCATTGAATTAGTGTGAACCTCCCCCCTTCTTTCTTACCATAAGGCAAGTCTTAAACTGGCTAAGGCAGCCAATAGGAGGGCTAGAGGACTATTGGATCCAAGTATACTTACACACAAATGTATTTATAACATTCCATAGAAAGATATACAGAGTGAGAAACAGACACAGATATGTAGACACCCCAGGCAACAACTGTCTATTTATGCTGGTAAAAAAATATATAAATACTCTCTTTCCACATAGTTAACCTTTTCAGATTTTAAGAAGTGGTTAAAATAGATGTATTTTAAAGGAGCAATGCACAGTTATAACAATGATGCACACACTGGTGACATTAGAACAGTGATAACATCTCATTAATTATATATTAATTAATTTCTTATCACAATGTAGTATGAGGCTTTTCAAAGTTAATGCACAAATAAAACTGAAGATTGTTTTTTCAGTGCAATTTTTCAGATGCTAGGAGAAGAAAAAAACTTGCTAAAAATCACAAACACAATACAATGGGTCATTTTTTATGAAAGTCTGTCATATAAAAAAGCGGCTTTTGTGGACATAACTAGTTAAATTACATTTCTGCATAAAATACCCCTGTATCCTCAGACGGCCATTGGTGTGTACAAGACATTGAAAATCAATGATTTGTACGGCCCTATCAGTTACAGCTTTTATCCATTACTAAAGAGTAATCTGCCGGTGCAGTTCATTCTCTGCACTTGGATGTTGCAAACTAATTGTTTTGCCTGCACTCTGAGGCATGCACTAGTGCATATGATCCCTATAGTGCATTCCAGTACACTCACTTTACCATCATTAGACTTTAAGGTGAGCAAATCCCAAATACCACTCCTATGTTAAACTGGACACATTTTATATTGGATTCCTCTGGGCCTTGTTAGTACATGCCACAAAATGCTTATTCATCCCCACACTAATCTCCCATTGGAGCATGTAACATACATCTTAGGCACAGACAGGCAGACACAGAACTAGCAAATTTATTCTAGGTTCTATTTTATAAAATAATCAAATCTACCCTTATGATTGTGGTTTTCTCAAAATAACCTCCAGTGCTCCCATTGTGTGGTATTAGTAAGATTTTTATTAATCTTCCTGGCAGGTTTTTCATAATTTTCTTTGAATGAAGAGAATATAAGCTAAAGTGAAAGAGGTGCAATTCTGGAGCAAACCATCGGCTACATAGAGGAGAAATAAATATTTCCCAAATTCCCATTGCGTAAAAGGAAATTTGAACCCCTTGAATGCTAGAGAGGTCTGCAATGATTAAGTTACTTAATCAAATGAAACAAAACCATGAACAGCAACAGGAGATACAACTAATTGGCACCTTTAATGTCCAGCACAAGGCGATATGTAACATCCTGCAAAAACACTGGTAACTACTGAACCAAGACCCAGGTCTGGGTCCAGTGGTAGGCTCTGTACCTAAAATCAAGTCTAGGAAGAGTGAAAACCTAAAGGATCTGCTGGTATAGAGCCACTATAAAAAGCCCACTGAGGTCCAATACAAAGGGATTTTACACGTGCAGTACCTGTCATGCTTACCAGTAGCAATACTCTTGAAACATATGAAATGAGACATTTCATAAACTGTAAAACATTGGGCGTCATCTATATTATCACTTGTATATGTGAAGCTCAATACATTGGTAAGACAAAATGTGAACTCAGATGTCGAATTCTTGAGCATATGGGAGAGATTAAAAATTGCGTGACAAACCGGTCGCCCGACATGTCAGTGATCTGCATCAAGGAGACATGAAAGAGCTACAATATCAAGGAATTGACAGAGTGGTACCCAACCAGAGAAAAGGTGACATAGATCAGAAACTTTTAAAAATATATGCAAAATGGATCTATTATCTCCAAACTAAATCACCAAGGGGACTGAATGAAGGATCCACCTTCCACCCCTTTATCTCTTATTAATATCCATATAGGAACCCACTGTTCCAATTTACCAGAATCCTTGAACAATATGAATAACACTCTTATGCCATCTATCTTGAGACAATATACAGTTGTCAACTATTCACAATGAAATCTAAAATTCTAAAACATTATGTGACTTATAATACACATATGTAATAACCTCTTTTTGCTCTGAAACAATCTCCAGGATGGTTAATTGTCATTGATAGCAATAACAGCACTTTGTTTTGACAGATATAACACAGATATTGCATTTCCGCAGTTTAAAACTGATGTATATATAGTATGGATTTCTTATTGTAACTCTTCCTGAAGAAATATATCTTGTGATACTTTGTATAACCTATTGTGGGAGAACCTCTATAACTCTAAGGCGTACCTTGAGCCTTTCTGCCACTGGGCTTATATTGTTTTTTAACAAATATATTTTTTATCAGATTAGTTTGGCTACCAGTTTTTGTTTTAATTTTATATTCGGGTAAGATACCTAATTACAATCTTTGGATTGCTATTGAGCTGTAGAATTCAGACAGGAGCAATTACAGATGGTGGATCCAAAAATTCATATAAGGACAGTCACAGTCCCAGGATCGTTGTTGAACCGGAGGAACTGGGTAAGAACATCAACAAGGGACCCAGAGGATCCAGAGACCCAAACAGGGACGGGCAAAGTACCCTGTATGCGAATTGTGTTTATTACAGATATAAGTCTGATGATCAACCAATTAATGTGCGTTTGATATACATACTGTGTATGAGTTTCTGGTTTGTTGTGATAACACACTATTTGTGCCCCTCTATTTTTTTCTTTTGCATACATCTCTATAACTTAATTTAATCTACAACAGCGGAAGGGTTTCTTTACAGTAAGGACAATAATGTACTTCCGGAGGAGGTGGTGCTATCAAATACATTAGATGCCTTTAAAAGGGGCCTGGATACTTATTTAAAAGAGCATAATGTAGAGGGCTATGTATGTTAGTATTGGGATTACTATTTAGTTAGGGCTTGTTGATCCAGGGAGAAGTCTGATTGCCATTTGGAGTCAGATGCCTTCTTTTGGGTCAGCGATGGTAAACAGGAATAGGAAAAGGGTTGAACTGGATGGACGCAAGTCTTTTTTCAACCTAAATTACTATGTAACTATGTAACTATGTAACTCGTGACAGTTATATATTGAATTGTTGACAATATATAACACACAGCACATGTAATATACACCCCACCTAAGATGTCTAAAAGGAGTTTATTTCATTCATTACTGTAATATAAGTGATTGTGAAATATTGAAACAACAAGTTCACTTAATGCCAGTGTTTTAAACTGAGTTGCCCAGTGCAGAGTAGCATCCCTTGACAGTCTCGTGAGACTCAATACTGTCAATAAAAATTACAGCTCAGTCATCTTACGTCAATACACACCCGCCTTTAAATAGCCTGTTCCGAGGTAACACTGTTAGTCCCTGATGAAGCCGTGGTTGCACACGGTGAAACGAGTTGGGAAATAAGCAAGGGGTTAATTTAGTGGTCGGGATATGAAAACTACTATGCAATAACCTAAGATCAGCAATTACAATGACTTAAAGGGGATGTATCACTTTATAAAAAGGTGTTACCATCTGCTTTGTTAATAAAAGTTATTGTAGGAAAGTTGTGTTTTTTTAAAAAAATCTAATTGTAAAGATATTCCCCTCTTCTGTGTTGTGCACTTCCGCATTATGCGCACAGCACAGCTCTACAGCCCATCCTATTTCTCCTCCCACCTCCCTCCCAGCTGCCCCAGGGGGTGCGTTCACGCTTCCCTCCGGTGTGCTGTGAATGGATCCTAGCATTACAGCAAGCTGCGATTAGCATTATACTGATATTGCAACCTCAGTTTAATGCTTACCATAGCATGCTGTAACGCTAGGATCCGTTCACAGCACACCAAAGGGAAGTGTGAATAGGATGTGCAGAAGAGCTTTGCCGATCAGCATAATGGGACACACTGATTCTTCGTCAAAGCTCTTCTGCGCTTGAAGAGGAAATATCTTTACAAGTAGTTAGATTTTTTTTTTTAAACACAACTTTCCTACAATAACTTTTATTAACAAAGTGGATAGTAACACCTTTAAAGGGATAGTATTACTTCAAAATTACTTTCCCTCATATTGTAGCCCTTAATAAACTGAGTTAAATGACACCAACAGCATCTCTCAAACCTTTATGGTTTAAGAGAGAGCCGCTTTCAAAGTTTCCTCTCCCCTGCTGTCAGCGTTCTGCTGCCAGCAGGGGAATCCGGTCTCTGAATCAAGAGGAGGCTCTTCAGCAGAGCCGATATCTCGTTATGGAAGGAAAAATGATTAATTAAAACAGTCTTCTACGTGTGCTTGGTAACCAAGCACATGTAGAAGACTGTTTCAATGAATCATTTTTCCTTCCATAACGAGATATCGGCTCTGTTTTAAGAGCCTCCGCCTGTCCCGGGACCGGATTCCCCTGCTGGCAGCAGAACGCTGACAGCAGGGGAGAGGAAACTTTGAAAGCGGCTCTCTCTTAAACCATAAAGGTTTGAGAGATGCCGCTGGTGTCATTTAACTCAGTTTATTAAGGGCTACAATATGAGGGAAAGTAATTTTGAAGTAATACTATCCCTTTAAGAATAGAAATACCACTCTCACTATATGCTCTCTTTGCACTGTTATCCCCTTTGATTGTATTTAGGGACGTTCTGGCTTAAAGTAGTGCTCATCGCATTGGATGAACTCCAGGGTCTCTTCTCTCCTCTGTGTATATAATATCCACATACTATTGCCAATCAAGGGAAATAAAACACTTGGGTAGTTTACATTTGTGCTCATAATATATCTGTACTAAATTAGAGAATATATGCAGAGGTGTTTGCTACCATAAGGTCTCCTCAGACTTTTTCTTGTTTTTGTGCTCATGCTATATTTAGTTAATAAGGCAAAATATGCATTTATAATAATATGTACAAGCATACGAAAAGTTAAATTCTGCAGTTCTTACACGAGGCTTCGATAAGCAACAGTCTGGTTCAGAGAGCTACATTGTAATGTGTAACCAATTTGCCACACAACAAAAAGGAAATTCAATGGATGCAAATAGTAACAGTAATTAAACACAAATACTGATTCCTACAAAGGAAACTAGGGTAATCATTTCTAAGCACTGCCTCAAAGTTTGTGTTTTTATGCTTGCTGATGAGAGGATTTATTCATTGTGCTTGCAACTCTAACAAGCAAGTGATAGCCTCTAGTCATCAATCTTTTAATGATACGCTTTAAATAAAGACAGTGTTAGCACTATGATGGTTAATTTTCCTTTTTAATCAATCAAATTAAAAGTTATGTATTAACAGTGTCACAGACTAAAGGCAAATATGGCTACTTGTGCCTGAATGGGTCTATTTTGATGCTGAGTAGTACTGGAGTGAGGTAACCCAGCATCTCTAGCATCTTTTTCTCTTCTCCTGCACGTATATTATTATTTTGGACCTGCAGCACATCTACTGACACAACAAACACCAATATTTGATAGAGAGCAAAATATCTGCCTCATCATCAGCTTCTGGTGCTAAGGTCTGGGCACAGGAAGATGTAGCAACTGTCCCCACCTCAACATCCTCAGTGCCCTCTGCCTCCTCCTCTTCTGGTGGACCACCTCTGCCAAAAATACCTCCCCCCACCAGCTGATAGCGATTCTATAAATGCGAGGATGTGACAGTTGTGTGGTGCACTGTCCACAAAGGGCAATATGGTAGAGAGTAATCTGAAGCGGGAAATCAAGGAGCATCTGCGGGTATTCCATCCCATAGAGTATACCAAGCTGGGGCAGGAAGGATTTCCCATTGTTACTAAGTCTTCTTGTTGTCATGTGTCCTTAGCAGGTAATAGGAGAATCCGGCACTGGACCCCTTTCTCACAGTGCCTAGAGAGATCAGCTACACCTCACTGACAAGGCCCAAGAAGGCCAAAATGTGCATCTGGGGTTATCTGCTTCTCTTGTTCAGCGAGTCATTGCCTGGCATGTCATAGCTGGAATGCTGTTTTGACAGGATCAGTATGATATGCTTTTAGGATATTTCCTCTCTGTGAAAGGCACTAGTGGGCTAAAAGAGACTATACCCAGTTTAGGACATCACTCCTAGAAAGCCTGCTAATTTCTCTTGTAGGCTCATTCCTGGTTGAGCGTCTCTGAATCCAACTTTCCTTAGCAGAGCAGACAAGGGCCACTGTGACAGCAGTACTTGTTTTCTTGGGGGATGATTTGACATTGTCGACTTAAGTGTCAAGGTGTTTGGTTGTAGTTGTGCCAGCTGTTTGATATGAATGCAGATGTGTCCATTGTTCCCAGTCCTTCTCCTATTTCACAGTGCTTCATAACTCCTTACGCACAATATGCACATTGCAGTTGCTGATGAAAGGTATAGTTCCTTCCTGGGTTACAACACTTCTATGATTTTGGAGGAGGTGAGGGGAGAAGCATTATTGGCCAACTCCTTTTCTTCAGATACACCTGAAGTGGTGGGGCTAGTTGTGGTGGTGCTACTACCTCAGGCACATCATTGGAGCTAGTGGTAAGTGGAACCATCATATCCCTCTCATATCACAGCTATTGATTCCAGTCCCTTTTAGCTGTCTAATCGTCCTGCTGCTTAGACAACTCAGAGCAGCAGCAATTACAGCAGTAGCAAATACTGGAAAGTCACCAGTGGCATTTGCCAATGGCCACCAAACAATGAACTGGTGGTTAGGCCAGTAGGGAATAATATTTTTGTCTCAAGGCTTGTTGTTGGCAACCCCAAGGCCTCTATAAACCAATTTTTTCCTTGCTGTCACAAAACAGTCTGATATTTTGTGTTCAAAGTGGGGTCCAGCAAATTGGCAAGAATATATTCCTTGTTGCTTTTGATCAAAGCACACTAACATGTCCTTTTCCAGGTGGTGCATGTCTGTGTTGTCATTATGGTAAGATTCCTCAGCTATGCTCCTCAGTTTTTCTGCAATAAATATATCAGGGGAAGAATTTCACTAATTCCTGACCATACATGACTAACCAGCATGGTTGCCTCCTCAAAAGGTTTCAACAGCTCACATTTATAACACATTAGTTGCGATTGCCCAGGTTACAAAGATGCTCTTTCCAAAGCTTTCCAGTTTTACATTGTGTACTCACTAATGACCTTATTCTGCTGTAGCATGTAAAGTTCCATAGAGATGTGGCACCACCAGTGCCACCACCACCACTATGCACCAGAGTTGGATATTTGCCACCCCTGAGACCCAGAACTCAGGTTAGCCAAATACAAGCCCAGAGAGAAATTGAATTCCATGTTTTATTAAACACAAACCCTAAGAATGAATTGATTTGTAGGACTTGGCCTTGTTAAACACAAACTCTGAGAAAAATTGTATTTGTAGGTTTTAGTCTTGTTAACCACAATCACTGAGAAAAATGTGAATTAAAGGACTTATGCTTCTTGAAAACAAACTCTGAGAAATAATTGGTTTTTAGGCCTCAGGGTTGCCAAAGACAAGCCCTGAGACAAAAAACAGTATGCCCTACTGGCCTAGTGCCAGAAGTTTATAATATGGCAGCCATTGGCAAATGTCACTGGTGAATTTCCAGCATTTGCTACTGCTGTAATTGTTGCTACTGAGCTGTCAAAGCAGAAGGACAATTAGACTGTTCAGTGGGACTGGGATCAACAGCAGTGATATGAGAGAGGTGATGATGGTTCCACTTGTCACTAGCTCCAGTGATGCACATTTGGCAGTAGCAGCACCACAACTAGCCTCCACTACTTCAGGTGTATCTGGAGAAAAGGAGTTGACCTATAATTCTTCTCCTCCTGCACCTCCCTGTCATGGTTTGTTAAGACTCTCAGACGCAAGGTTAGGTAAAAACACAACTTTATTGAAAAGTTTAAGATAATCCCATAGGATTTTATACACATACATACAATACATAGAATGGCAAATAGATAGTGACAATAGCGAATCAGGCTCTACCGGCCCTGCCAATATACCAGGCAAGGCAGCCTGGGCAAGCAATAAAATGGTGGCTCTACCGACCCTGCCAATATACCGGGCAAGGCAGCCAAGTAGACAGGAGAATACAGGCTCTACCGGCCCTGCCAATGTACCGGGCAAGGCAGCCTAATAGATCACCAGCTGATACAGGCTCTACCGGCCCTGCCAATATACCGGGCAAGGCAGCCTAACGGAACACCAAAATAGTAGGCTCTACCGGCCTTGCCAATACCGGGTAAGGCAACCTCAAGGTGGAATAATAGAAGGTTCTACCGGCCTTACCAATATACCGGGCAAGGCAGCCCAAGGAGGAAGTGTCAACCAGTGTGGCCTTAATAACTGTCAGATGACAATGACAGTATGGCGATGGTAGGTAGAGGCTACAAGGCCCAGTGGTATTACCAGGTAGTCTGCGCACCGCAGTACCCGTGTACCGAGGGAATAACTAGCTGTCTAGACTGGACAGCGCACTGGGAACCATCAGTATATATGAGTCGTAAGCCGTGAGACAGAGGAGTAAACCAGCGCCCTCACGCTGGGAACCAACAGGCTGGATGTAAGTAGACCTACAGGTCATAGAGCGAACCAACGCCTTCGCGTTGGGAACCAACACTCTAATACAAATGAGCAGCAAGGCAGTGGAGCAAACCAGCGCCCGCGCGCTGGTAACCAACAGGCTGGATATATCGTAGGCTATAAGGCAGTGAAGTGAACCAGCGTCCACACGCTGGGAACCAACAGATAGTATGTATAGAGCTGTAAGGCTACGGAGCAACCAGCGCCCGCGCGCAAGTACCAACAGACTAGAGTATAGTAGCCACAAGGCAGTGGAGCGAACCAGCATCCGCACGCTGGGAACCAATAATGCATATAGTAGGCCATGAGGTAGTGGAGTGAACCAGCGCCCGCACGCTGGGAACCTACAGATAGTTGTGTATAGAGCCGAGAGGCAAAGGAGCGAACCAACGCCCGCGCGCTGGTAACCAACAAACGAGTAGTGTAGTAGCCGCAAGGCAGTGGAGCAAACCAGCGTCCGCACGCTGGGAACCTACAGATAGTAGTGTATAGAGCCGTAAGGCAAAGGAGCGAACCAGCGCCCGCGCGCTGGTAACCAACAGACTAGTAGTGTAGTAGCCACAAGGCAGTGGAGCAAACCAGCGTTCGCACGCTGGGAACCAACAGGTGAAAATGTCGCCGGAGTGACCGAGGAACAAGGTCACCACAGATGCAGGAACCGGACGTAGGAAATGAGCAGCAACCAGCACAATGACGGTCAACCGGATCAGGAACGACAACGGAGACTGGCAGCAGGAAACATCAACCTCGGGTGACTTCAACTGGAACAGGCACTGGAACAAGTACAGCAGACAGGAGTCTCAGGAACAGGACGAACTCAGGAAACCAGGAACACAGCAAAAGGCCCATGAAGCTTCTGTAGCAAAGTGAAAGTGGATGCAGTCTGAGACACCACGAAAGGGCAACCAAAGGGTGCCCAAACTCAGTTTAAATAGGCAATGTGAGGCGGGCTAAAGGCAGACAGCCAATGGGAGCCCCCTACAGGTGATAGACACAGAAATGCAGCAATCACGGGCACCGTGATACTCCCCCAAATTCATGGGTGTGTTGGAATACTACTTTTTCCCCTTTAGAGCAGGAAGGAACTGTGCCTTTCATCAGCAACTGAAATGTGCACCGTGTATGTGTAAGAAATTAAGAAACATTTTGAAACTGGGGAAGGAATAGGAACAATGCACACATTGCATTCACATCAAACAACTGAAACCAAATCCTTGATGCTTAGGTCCACAATATCAAATCATCACGTGCCAACAAGAAGATAGCAATAACGATTAATCCTCCCTGCCACCAGCTTAGCATGTTCTGTGGGATGGAATGTCCACAGATGCTCCTTGATTCCCTGCTTCTGATTAATCTGTGCACCAAACAGTGTGCAATGGGTGGACACGAATTGACACATCCTGTCATCTAAAGAATTGCTGTCAGCTGTTGGGGGATGCAATGTTGGCAGAGGTGGTACACCAGAGGAGAAGGAGGAAGTAGAGAACCCTGAGGGTGCCGGGGGTATAGATGGTATGTATTCCCACTCACAGACCCTAGTTCAAGAAGCTGATGATGATACAGGTGTTTCATTCACTTTCGTATTTGCAGACTCAGGCTGGGTTTCTCTACTCTTGCTCTTCAATTTTCACCTGCCCTTGGAGAGGAACAGAGGATACAGTGACACTGGCTCTCAATTTCTTTTGTGGGGGTTTGGCTTTCACATGCTTCATATAAACGTTGTCATGTCTGTATTGCATGTGTTTTATGAGAGAGATTGTACAAATTTCTGTCCCTTCAGGGAGGGGCAGATGGAGAAGAATGGCATTCTTCTTTTTTATTACTGGTGCTCATGGTGTCAGTCAACACTATGAGCCTATGCTACCCTTATTTCGTTAATTAAGTGGCTTGAAAATCACCTGTTGCACTCTCTATCACTCTGCCTGCTTTTTCTCCATTTCGCTTCCTGGTTTATTCATATTTTTTCAGGCAAAAATGTAAGATATTTATAAATGAGGAAAATAATCTATTGATTGAAAGGCATACGCAAAATATGGAAGCATTTTCACAAAATATTCTTGGTGTAGGCGAAATGGAAATGTTGTAGTATTTTTGCTACTGGGGGAATTTCTTGTGAAAAAGGGAGAACCATGTGATTTTTGCAATGTAGGCCAGTGGTGGGCAATGTAAGACTCTCTAGCTGTTCAATGTCTGGGAAAAATAACACACTGCTTTGGTGTTGTTTATATGGTTTAAACATGTTACCTTCTACAATGAAATATATATATATATATATATATATATATATATATATATATATATATATATATATATATATATATAAGCACCATTTAAATCAAAAGGAATGTTTATTTTTTGCATTATTTGTAAATGACTTCAATGGAAATCAATACGAGATAATATGAAATGTCTCTACTTATTGTTTATTTTACTTAGGATTAGAGATAGGAACATTTGTGCCAGATTGATTCTCATAACAGTAAACTCTATGAATCTTCCCTGGAATCTCCAGGGTTTACTGTTAAAGGGATAATGACCATATATTTTGGCTTAACATATTCAAAAAGTTTATAATATGTAAAGTCAAGTTCCCTGTACTTTTTTATCTTTACCTATAATAGGATTTTAGTGTTCTTACCTGTTAAATCCTTTTCTCTTTTTTTTGTCTATATGGAACATAGATACCATGGGGTTGAGTCCCTCCTCCTGGAGGGCAGAGCACATCTCAAAAGACAGAATCTTATGTGGGGAGACTCCCTCTTCTTCCTCCAGCTCAACCCTGCACCGCTTACTAACTCCAAGAATTCTTCTGTCCGAAGCCGCCCAAAGAAAGTAAATGGGGAAGAGAAAAAGAAAATCTCCTACAAGAAAATACCCTTAAAAGGACCCCGCTGCCCAGAAAAGTCAGACCACAACACAAAGGGCTTTTTCTCTAGGTGTGAGACTTGTGTTCTGTCATGGTTCTCCCCCTACCTCTGTCCCCACGATGTCTCAGATTGCTCTTCCGGTGTTTGTTTGCCGCTCCAGTTCCTCCAAGCCGCCTGTGCATTTCTGGTTTCAGCACCATCTTGACGATGACCTCATCTTCTAGGGCCTATATCAGGCACGCTTCCCCGGTGTTCGGAGCACTCTCACAGTGTTCCGTTCGGCTCTGGACCCCTGCCAGAGTGTGTTCTTTGCGTTGCTATTGTCCTGATTTCCTGTGTACTGACCCGGCTAACCAGACCACGCTCCTGTTCTTGCCCAGTGTCCTGATCTCCTGTGTACTGACCTGGCTATCCAGACCACACTCCTGTTCTTGCCCAGTGTCCTGATCTCCTGTGTACTGACCCGGCTATCCAGACCATGCTCCTGTTCTTGCCCAGTGTCCTAATCTCCTGTGCACTGACCCGGCTGTCCAGTGTCCTGATCTCCTGTGTACTGACCCAGCTGTCCAGACCATGCTCTCACTTGTCCTGTGTCCAGCTGTCTGATTGCCTGTCTTCAGGCCCGCCAAATATTACTATTCTTCTGTGCCACTGTCTCAGGTCAGTGTCAACACTCCTGCTTGTTTCCATGGTGTCTGCTCTCTTGGGGGGTTTCTGCTACTAGATGGCTCACGCTCACTAGCCACGACCGCTACACTCCGTACCCCAGCCTTCGCTCCCCCCTACAGGGAAGTCTATACTGTTAGTAGTGTCCCCATCTGGGTCTGGGTTCCGGCTCAACCGGGATCGGACATCTGGCTTCGCGGCCAGCAACTCTACCCGGTCTCAGCCGCAGCAAGGTGTCGCTGCTAGCAGTCCCTGACCACGAGCTCCGAATGCAAGCAAAGCCCCCAAGCACTCCCTTCCCTGCAGGACGACACCTGCGCTATTCTGTGCATAACCTCCAGTTGTGACATGTTCCATATGGACTAAAAAGAAAAGGATTTAACAGGTAAGAACACTAAAATCCAATTTTCTCTTACTCCAATATGGAACATAGGTACCATGGAGATAAACCAACGCTAAGCTCCCAGATGTGAGAAAAAAAAGAGAAATGACCTCACAAATGTTATGTAATTTCAGCAAAGGTCTTACTTGTTATGTAGGTAGTATGCAACATTTAGGTTTAACAAAATAATATTATGGCTCTAATTTATAAAAGAAAAATGGATCAATTGTGGTTCAAACCAACTGCATCACAGGGAAAAAAATGAAATGTCCTATTGATTTAAAGAGTATCTGTCATCTGATAGTGCCCTATGTACAAATCTGCTCCTCTGGGGGCAGACCTGCTGGTTAAGCCAGGGCCGTATTGTTAGGCCCAGTGGAACAAAGAGGGATATTAAACAGTTGATATCCTAGACTATACTGCACATCTACTACATTTAATTTAATTCTAAGTAACATCTCACAGTTTACATGGTTTTGGCTTTTGACCACAATAACAATGCTTTCTTAGTTGGAGATGTGTGACTAATTCTTTAAAAATGGCCTTGTGGATCTTTATCCTAGAGAGCAGCTGTTTCATCTTGTCTACAACTATATTTTTTCACTAGGCTCTGTGTACTGTTGAAAACTGACATTACATTTAAAAACAGCTGAGGAAAAAAATACACTTTCCACACTCCATGTACATTTTTGAATGGAACTTAAACGGCCCTGTTTCAAATAGAAATACTTCAAATCTATGGGGGGAATGTACAGATCCACCTTTGCATCTCATTTGCTGCACATGGATGAGGTCACATAAATTATGAGGCTGCCTCTCTATGTACACCCAAAAGATTATGTTTACTTTGATCTATATTAGCACACACACACTCACCATATTTAAAATTTTATTAAGAGCAAGCCCCAAACTCCTCCCCTATAGCATGACCTGGAAAATGGAGCAGCTTAGCACTGATTTCCTCTGTGCCTTATTGGTTCGTGGTGTTAACCCGTAGAGTGCCAGAAGGGTGTACAAATCATTGCTTTGCAATGCATTGCATATTCCACTGGCATTCAAAAGGTTGAAAAACTGGTGCTAATGGAATACGTTTTAGCACTGGTATATGGGCACCCGACATGAAGCACATGGGCCAATTGCAGCCTGCCTGACCCCAGGACGTGGCTCTTCTGACATTTTTAAAATGTAGTTTTTATGTATTTTTCTAGGCACACATGAACAGTTCACTACTAAAATGTCGCCAGCTATTGGAAAATGGCGCATTAAATATGTCACCTGAAATAAAAGTGCGATATCAAAATGATGCCCCATTTAAAAGAGCGACATTCTACTTAAAGGTCCAAAATAGACAGCAAATTTCTTTAATAAACAACAGCAGACTGCATTATGATGTAGAGGGGGTGATCCTTACTTGCAGGTTCCCCAACATTTCATTAATAAACAACAGCAGACAGACACTGCATTATGATGTAGAGGGGGTGATCCTTACTTGCAGGTTCGCCAACATTTCTTTAATAAACAACAGCAGAGGATCTGAAGTGAATCAAAAGCCTGTAACTGCATTATGATGGAGCATAGCGGATCTTCCTATCACCCCAAATGTTTCCCGCAGGTGTTATACCCCAAAGTCCATGGTCGATCCAATTCAATGCTGCCACTATGCTTCCATAGTGCTTGCCATGTCATGTGAAATGATGGTGAACCCGCAAGTAAGGATCACCCCCTTCTCCATCATAATGTAGTGTTTGTCTGCTGTTGTTTATTAAAGAAATGTTGCCATCTATTTTGCGACCTTTAAGCATGCTATAGCAGAATATCGCTCTGATATTGCTCTTTTGCTTCAGGTGACATATTTAATGCAATGTTTTTATGGTCGCCCAATAGTTGGTCACAGTTCAGTAGGATACCCACATGAACTAGTAGGCCAGTAGGGCCTAACCACCTGCCCTCTGCCATCTTGAGTAACTGTCACCTTACAGTTTTGAAGAATAGTTCAGTCTGTTACATCCCAGTATTCTCATTGACTTCATCAAAATTGTGCAGTCACTACCACTAGACCTATAACTGTGCATGTTCACATGAATAAAGTTCATTAAATATTTTTTAACATCAAACAGGCTATATCATTCACTATTTTTATCCATAAGGAATAAACACAGCTTTCACACTAATAGATTTCTGATCATGGTGCCCTCGAATGAAAATCCTTGAATTCTCTATACATATATAGGTAGGCACAGCACAAAAATATAAATCCACCAGCACAGATCAGTTTGTGGACTTGGACATTGGCAATGAAACACGTGTATGTACTTCCTGGTATGTTCTAGAGTGTATGATTTTTTAATGCATACTGGTGCACATGGTTTGCCAAATGGAATATGATGTTTAATGTGGGAAAGTGTAAAATCATGCATTTGGGAAGAAAAAATCCCAGTGCTACTTTATTTATTTATTTAGAAAATGTTTTTCCAGGAAGAATACATTGAGATTTCTCTCGTTTTCAAGTATGTCCTGGACAGTTTTCAGTAGAGGGTTACATATTTACATGAATTGAGAAACATTATATATTACATGTTATTATATATACATACATACACATATGAAAATACATACATGTGGAATATTAAAATTATATACAGTTACACTCTGTTTTTAGATATAAAGAAGCCTTTACTTTTAAGGATTTTAGACTGGGAGCAGATTTGATTATTTCAGGCAGATTGTTTCAGGCTTTGGAGCTCTGAAGGAGAAGGCAGATCTTCCTGCTTCTTTCTTGTATTGTGGTATATGTAGTGAGTTATTAGCAGTGGAGTGGAGGTTATAGTTAGTATGGAGAGCAGGTGTGTCTAGATTTGAGTGTTAATCAATTTAGTTCTTTTAGCAAATCACAGCAATGAGTAGTGTAATTACATTGAAGGCTAAAGCGGCATATTGAATTATACAGGGTGTCAAGTTTACTAAGATGGATTTGTGGTGCTGGAGCATATACTACATCACCATTTTCTGTGACTGTCAGCAACATCTGCTGCACAATACATTTTCTAACCAGGGAACTTAAACATGATTTGTGTCTAAAAAGAGTACTGATTTTGGTATAAAGCTTGGAGTTTAATTTGTCAATATGATGACCAAAATTGAGGTTGTGGTCAAGCCACATACCAAGATATTTGTAGGAGTCCACTGGGGCCAATTTACGATTAGACTCTGTTACAATTGGTAGGTGGGTATTGCTGAGATTACGCAATTTGTGCTTTGTGCCAAATATCATTTTGACAGTTTTGCCTGTGTTTAAGAACAGTTTGTTCCTTGCTATCCATCTTTCAACCTTGCAGAAATCATGTTGTAATATGGTTTCAAGGTGTGATATGCTTGTGTTTTTAGCAAAGATTATGGTGTCATCTGTGTACATGTGTACTGAAGATGATTTGCAAACCTTGGGCAGATCATTTATAAAAAGAGAAAATAGTAGAGGGTCAAGAAAGGAGCCTTGGGGAACTCCACTTGTTACTTGAGCGGAAGAAAGTCATTTCCGGCAACTGACACATACTGCATTCTGTCTGATAAATAGGATCAGGACCAGTTTAGAGACTTATTACTCAATCCTGATCTTTGGAGTTTGTTTATAAGAATATTATGGTCTACTGTGTCAAAGGCCTTGGCAAAATCTAGGAAAATAGCTCCTGTGAAGTCACCATTTTCCATGCCCGTCTGGATATTGTTGGTTACTTTTAGGAGGGCCGTGACTGTTGAGTGATTTGGTTGAAAGCCTGATTGAAGTGGGGTGAAAAAACTGGTCTGTTGGTAATATTTATTTAGTTGCACGTGTACACATTTCTGTAGGATTTTGGATAAAGTGGGGAGTAGGGATATTGGTCTGTAGTTTGATACTACGTTTTTATCCCCACTTTTGTGGATAGCCACAACTCTAGCCACCTTCCAGCATTGGGGCATATACCTTGTTGCCAAAGAGGCATTAAATAAAGATGCAATCGGTCTGGCTATGACCATGGCACTGAGTTTTAATAGCATTGCTGGTAGTTTGTCAGGGCTAGATTGGGATTTCATTTTTGGGTTGAGGAGGTGAAATATTTCTCTTTCATTTTCTGGTATGAAATGGAATTCGTTTTCATAATTGGACCGGGCAACAGGTGCCAGTGAGTGTTCTGTAGATGGTTGAATTTCTGAGTTACCTTTGATTTGTGTAATCAGGGTGGTGGCACATCCAACAAAGTAGCTATTGAATGCATTGGCTATGGCTATGGGGCACTGTATTGTTTCTTTGTCTACTGTTATAGTTGATCCATGAGAATGATTAGAAGGGTTGTAGAGGTTTTTAATAACCTTCCAAAAGTTGGCTGGCTTTGAAATGTTACTGTTTAAGTTGTCAGTAAAATATTGTGCTTGTGCTAATTTTGTTTGTTTTGTACATGTATTCCTTCATTTTCTGTATGCAGTGTGATCATAAGCGCAGCCGTTTTGTTTAAATTTTGTCCATAAGGCATCTCTGAAACTGTATAATTGAATCAAGTCAGCTGAGACCCAGGGTAGATGTGGCACCCTAACCCTGACTCTGACTTTTGAACTTAATGGAATCATTTTAGAGAACTTGTTGCTAGAGAAAGATCTGGTAATCCTTGTATACTACAAATTGGAAACAGTGACCAATGTCAAATAGCAGTAGCAAAAGCAAAGTCTTGCATAAAAAGGGGTATCGAAGTAAGAGTGCCATTGTACAAATCATTGTCAAGACCTCACCTCGAATATACAGTGCAGTTTTGGGCACCAGTTCTAAAAAAGGATATTCTGGAACTGGAGAAGGTATAGAGAAGAGCAACAAAATGAATTAAGGGAATGGAGGACTTGATGTATGAGGAACAACTAGACAAACTTGGTTTATTTACTCTAGAGAAAAGATGACTAAGAGGAGATCTTGTCACATTGTACAAATAAATTAGAGGCCAATACAAGGATCTCTGTGGTGAGGTATTCATTACACGGCCTGATCAAAATACCAGGGGGCACCCTTTGAGATTAGAGGAGAGGAGGTTTGGACTTCAGCAGAGGAAAGGATTTTTTTTACAGTTAGGTCTATTAAATTATGGAATTCCTTGCCCAAGGATGTGGTTATGGCAGATAAAATGGATACATTTAAGAGAAGATTAGATACATTTCCTTCAAAACGGAACATACAGGGTTATTCTGTGTGTTAGTGGGCAAATCAGGAAAGGTCTGATAAAGATTAACTTATTTGGTAGCAGGAAAGCTATATAATTCTCATGTCACCGAGTTATGAGGCAAGTGCTGAACTTGATTCACCTGTGTCTTTTTTTCAACCTAATTTATTGTGTTACTGTGTATAATACTTGAATTCCTCCCCTATAGCATGCACAAGAAATGGAGTAATTACTGAAGGGTGGTAAATAAGGCACAGAGCTATGGTAGGCCACACCGCCTACACCATGTCACAAGCAGCAATAACTGGAGAATTTTCAGATAGCATAGTACAAAGGCAATACACAGGTGCAGCACAACAAAATAACACCTATTTTAGAATAAAATCCTTTTAGTACACCCTCATTGGTTCCAGTGCTTACTTTAGTGCTTTGTCATATTAGTACAATCTGACTACTGAATACTAAACATGTCTCTAAACTATTTCACTAGAAACTTTAGTAGTATCCAGTTCTATTATTTTGTATTTTAATTCCTGATTCCTTCCTAATTCATGGCCTTTGAATTGTTTTCTATTTTCATTTGTTCAAAGGTATATTGAAATAGTGTTTAATGTCAGTCAGTTAACATCTATATTATATTTATATATACATAATGTCAAAAGTTAAACTCAAAGTGCATGCTTCTCAATTTGAATTTGTGCATACACACTCAGTAGACCTCATACATTAAAGTATATGCAATGTCCTTCGGGCACTGAATTCAGGCATGTGCTTTTATTGTGGAGACTGTATAAGGATAACGATTCCAGGTGAAACTTTTCATCATGTGTTGCAATACTGCACCTGATGAAAGTTTTTGCCCAAAGCTGTTGTCTTTATGCAGAACCCACAATAAATATTCTTATGTTTGACTTTTAAAATTGTGTGTCTGTGCTCATTAACTGAAGCATCTTTATTATATTTTTCAAAAAAAGTTGTCACCAAATGTCCATGATCTGGGTTTGGTTGTGCAATTCAATCAGTATGCTCTAGCGATTATGTGTAATATGCCAGGCTATAGACACAGATCCTTATTTTTTTGTCCTCAGTATAAATGGTTCAACATACTCAGGAATAGAGATTAACTGATCAATTATGTGAAGTTTATACTTGTATATAACTGGCTATTTATTAAGTGAACCCATCATCTTTCCAAAAGTATAGCTCATAGAATGATAAACTTTCTGTATGTTATGCAATTAGTTTGCAATCTAAATATTTTGAGAAATAAACATATATTTGTTGATGACACAGTGTGGAGCTTTATGCTAATTAGCTTATGTGTTGTGCTATGAATAAATCTAGAAAGAGCCCAAACACTATGAACTTTTCTAATAGCATGGGAAGTGGTAAGTTTGGCCTCAAACAAAACTAATTAGCAGAATGTGTTACAAGTCAACACAGAACACCTAGAAAAACTTGCTTGATCAAGGGTGTCCTGAACATGAGGTAAGACCAAGGACCAAATAAGGATTGAGGTTCTTACAGTAGGAAAAATGGTCTGAATGGCTCTTATCTTCCATCAAATTCTATGTTTCTAAGTGAGACTCTCCCCCCATAGCATAAGTTTTGCTTATTTCTGTGCAGAGGAACATGTACTCCAACTGATGCCTTAACCCCAATGTTTCCTTTGGCATATGTGTGTTATGATTGTATATTCTCTGAACCGTTTGCTCTTTTAGGTTATGATAATGAAGTAGCTAGCAAAAGAAATTAAGTTAGTCAGTGTAGTTTTAATAGAATTTCATGGAAATGTTGATTTCTTTACAGTGATTACAGTGAGAGAGGGGGGAGAGAGAAAAAGGGATAATGTAAACTAATAATTTTGATGCTTTCTTTACTGCTTCAAAGATAAGATGGTAACAGATCTGTAGAATTGGACTTGGTGCCAAAATTATGTCAGTGAAAAGCCAGTATTTTTTTCCACAGATTAAATGGCAACCTTATGTCTTGGGGAGACTTGAAGGGGCCAATTTGTAGGGGTTTTTAAAAACAAGTTCCATTTACTGATGGGAGAACATAGAAAATAGCCTGTTAAATCTGTCAACTATTTTATACTATATATAAATAAATACTTTTCATTATAGCAAACTACATGTTATAGCATGGCTAATATCAATATGACATGGATAGCAAAGACAGATGATTTTTTTTATAACATCCAGTTCTGTAAACACAATAAAATATATAATGTAACTTAAACATCAAAATGTAATGCACAGTTGTTCATATAGGAAGGCTCACCAGTTCAAATAAACTTACTTCATACTTTTCACTGTAGAAGAGTGACTCCTGTCCTGACTTCTTTTCTTTGGATCATAAGCTCTGTGCTATAGAAGTTCTTCAAAGAACAGCAACATGTTTGAAGCTCTTTCACTGAAAAAAGAACATATGAAATTCACATGTATAATTCATTTTTACAGATACCTTGATACTTCTCTTTCCTATGCTATATTTCCAATTGTAGCAGTCAGAGTAAGTGTCTGTGAAATATGCAGGGTCAAATGTGCTATTATGGAAGACCTTGTTATGTTTTAGTTCATTATGTAAATATGGGGACAATGTAGCATTTTCTGCAGTTCATTACAAATCAAAACATATTTTGTTCTGAAGTTATTTATACCACCACTTTGCTCTTGTCACTGCATGCTTTCATATACAGAACACTTTTATTTATACTACTCAGATTGAGAGAAAAGTAATTGCATGCTTTCATAAACTAATACCTTTACCATTTCCCTCAACAACTAGGACATCCAAATGCCAGTTATGAACAGCTACATGCTTTCAAATGCAGAAACCTTTTATTTCAACCACCATTTGCATTTGTCATTTTTTATTATTGCTTAGGTCCTCCTAGTCATGGAAAACTGGGATATTTCATATTACAATCTTTATTCTGAATATTATTAAGGTATTCATGAAAATGAGAAGAAGAAAGAAGGCGCTCATAGGGTTAATAAGTAAAGTCAAAATCTGAATCAAGAAATTAATCCAAAAATGGATACTCACATCTGTGTAATCTGTATGTTATACAGGCTAAATAAGTGAGTGGGGGATCTTATACTTCCTACCAGTTACAAGGTTACAAACATGGTAGCTCAAAAAGTCACATATGTAGTATATTGCCTAATTGGGAGCTGATAACCAATCGCAGCCTGAATGGGAATCAACCTGCAAGTGATATTTTTAGGGTAACTGGAATATAACAGTATATATATTTACAGTGTTACAATTGCCTAGTGTGTTCACAAACAGAAATAATATGCGGAGCATAATTAAGATTCAGAGAATGCTATGGAATATTATGGCCAGTGAGCCCAATTTATTAACCCTGTAAAAATTATTTCTGGATATGTGCAGAACTAGATTGTATATGTATAGTCCAGATCCTACATGCTGCCAATGTGTACATGGGGTAATCACACAGCATGTTAGTGAAGTAGCGCACATCCTTACAGGCCATCACAAAAGAACACATACTGTAGTTAATGAAATGACTAGGCCCAGAGAAATGAAGAAAAGAGAAAAATGGAAGGAGTGAAAGAATAAAAGACTAGAAAGCCAGTGGTCCTGTTGCATTCTGTATGTATTTGGTGTGCCAGACTCTAGTCATCAGGGGAGGCATGGAAAAAGCACTGGCCAGTTGCCTATTATATGTTTGACCTGCCTATCACCAAGTCCTGAGTGGAGTGTAGATGTGCTTAGTAGTAGTAGTATAGGTTGGAGAAAGGCATACAAACTGCTTTAGTCGTTTGGTTCCAGAAGAGTACATGGCTTGCCACCATGCACCACCATATGTAAGGACCCTCATCTTTTGGTTAAAAGAAAGTTGATAAGCTAATGACATCATTAAATCCATGTGGGGCTACTGTATTAAGCCTATACATCCATCTTTTTTCTAATTATAGGAGTTACGGTTACCACCTATTTGAGCGGTGTCACATAATCAATGATCATGGACCTTAAAGGGATAGTAATACTTCACAAAAACAGCAGCTCCAATTAATCTTCATATTATTTGAGCCATAGAGAGTGTTATTTCAATACTGTCAGAACTGTATTTCAAGAGTAATTGAATGATAAAGTTTCCCCTTCCTGCCCCTTTTACCTAATGTAAGCCCCCTCTCCTCAGATGTGGAATCTAGTCCATAGACCAGACAGCTCACAGCAAGGGTCAATCTTCTTACTGTGAGACCAATGAAAACCCTTCCCCCCTTGACAGGTTTTTCAGCTTTTTCCCTTATCTTAATTGAAGATTGTCCCTCTCTGCAATCTACCAGGACACACCCTGCTGCTCTGAGCTGAGCAGTGTTACATCAGTAAAAGGGGAGGGAGGGGGATACTTTATCATTCAATTACTTTTGAACTACAACTCTGACAGAATTGAAATAACACTCTCCAAGGCCCAAATACTATGATGATTAATTAAAGCTGCTTTTATTATAAAACATTACTATCCCTTTAATCATGGACTAAGGTTGACCTTGTGAATAATTAGCTTGTTCGTGGGTAGTGGGCATGAGACTGTCAGCTTGCATTGTGATGTGCCGGCATCCAGTCTGCTGTTACCCAAATGATATGCCACATAAATGACACAGCACTTCCTCCAGCCTGTTGGACTCTAATTACAAGTTACCAGAGGTACAGGAAAGCATTGCACATTTCAGCCAGCTGTTTCACACCACTCAGGAATGTTTATACTTATACGTCTCCTATTTTATAATATTACACAGAGGTGTTTTTTTTTTTTTACTTAGTACTTTGGATTGCCTTGGCATCATGCACACTTGTGTGACATCATGGTGACCTTTAGCTCCAATTTTATTGTCTTTCACACTGCAGGGTTCAAATAGGGGGTTGTATACACATTTTGTTTCTCCTGAGGAAGGCCAGCACAGCCTGTCCGAAATGTTGATGTAACTTGAAATAAACCTATATTCCATTTAAAAGTCCTGTGAGTGCTTGACTCCATACTCTTAGCATATGATCAGTCACATGATAGCACCCAGACACCCTGAAATCCATTAAGTGTGAGTGTTTCCATCCAACATTGACTATATAGTTTACTCAGCCTCGGCTATGAGAAAGAGATGACACTTAGGAATCTTCATAGATGTGATGCTTTAATGTATCAGTACTTCAAATCACAGTAGTTTTTGGGTCCTTCAGTGGACCTTCATCAAGGTAACCAGAAAAGTGAAAAGATAACAGTTTAAATCCCTTACTCTAAATAATCCAGAACTCCTGTTTCATCCAAGGAGCACGCTGCACCATCCTACACATATACAGCCAGCTCTGGGGACCGGGGCATGAATTCACCAAGGAAGACGGCCCATCGAGCATCCATGGAAGACCACCTCCCTTGTAGATCACCCTACCATATGAATAAGTGAAAGGAACAAAAGAAAAAAGTAAAAAGAAATCTATACCTATAAACGCAAAAGAAAACATACCTAGAATAAAAACTGTATATTGAGTAAACTTGGTTGTATAATGCTCAGCTGAACAATGCCGGCTGAAGGCATCGCTATAAGGCAAAAATATTTATCCGTAACCCAATGCTGATAGAAGCAAGGTTCTGTCCAGCCGGTACTCAAGCACATAGCAGCCCTGTAGGAAAATTACACAATCAAAGACCGGCGATGCAGGAAAGCATAAAGTACTGTCACAAAGTCTAAACAGGAGCAGGGCTCATGTGGGTCATGACCTGCCGGGACTCCAGTGCATCACAACACTGCAGCAAAATCATATAATCAAAGACTGGCCATGCAGAAGAACATAAGGCACTGTCACAAAGTCACCTATAAATTCTCAATAGTCTGAAATATGATATTGCAGCACAAATGATGGTTAAAATAATCCAGTTACTGTAGTGGTTGAAAAGATACATAGTGGCAACAACATATAATGAAACAAATAACAAAACAGTTCCACAACTGTTCCATCGCCCTGTCAGGTAGATCCAAGTATATATAAATCATACATTATATCAAATGGAGCAAATCACCTTCTGTGCTTTAAGTCCATAAGATATCCTTAGCAAAATGCAGAAAATGAGTGTCCATAGGTCACTAAAGCCATAGGAACTGTATTCTCTAAATACTACCAAGGAGACAAACCTCAGGGCTCCAGGCAAAAGAATCCTTATAGGAGCTTATTGAAGATAATGTAACAAACACGTAGATGAAAGTAATCCCCAGTGTAGAGTTCATGAGGCCATTCAGTTATTAGTGGGACCAGCTGGATGTAGAGCCTTGTGTATATTCACAAAGGGTCCACTATCAATGTATGCCTGTCCCATAAGTATAATCTTCAAGTATCAAAGTCACAGGAAGGAGCCTAGTTGTAGCTCATAATTAAGACCCATTGGGTGTAAGGTATACAGTTGATAAATCAATCTCGCCTCCATTTTAATAGTAAAAGTAATTTATAGGGATTACCCCCTCTTGTTGGGGTATGAACCTAAATGACAGACATGAATCTGAAGTAAAAGAATTTCTGTTGAGATGCACTGAAGTGCCGTGCCACTGGTTGTCTGGCGTTAGATCAAAAAATCAATAATAGATCTGTCCTTAGATCAATAAATCCATATGTATTTCCATAGGAGCAGAAAAAAGTGATACTTGCCATTTAAGTTACTCTCCATAATTTTGTGTTGCAGATTTTATGTGATTGGATACTGTTGTTTAAGTTTATGATGATTTAGGCAAGCGATTTTCCCATTCTCTCCTATTTGGCACATTATTTTGGAATCAGATGATTTTCAGACTGTTTACAGACTGTCTGTTTCATTGCTGCCTGCACATTTGCAAAATGTTCCAATTAAAAAAACGTAAGGAGATCCAGACTATTGATTTTTATTATGCTTTACATTGGTTTAATGTCATTTTGAGGCATCTGCACATAGAACCATAGGAAATGTTTATTTTAAGGCCTTTTTATAACTCTTTGAGTGCCATGCATTGGAACACAATGTATTGGATGCCTCTCTGGCACTCAAAGAGTAAAGGACAATATTATGTTTTCATCCTGATTACTCCAAATAGTTTATATTTTATGAAATTAATGATTAATGTTGATTTGACAGTATGGAAATTTTTAGTAAAATTACAATATTACAACAAAAAAAATGTAAATGAAATTCCATTTGTTGTTTAATGTCTCTGTGGATTAACACAAACCACTCATCAATAATGAGGCTGATGTAGAACTGCAGTAATTTTGGGGTAAATCATCTGCACCATAGGAGACCAGGGGGGGAAATTCACTAAGGCCGGGATTCATCAAGGTGCAAATGGATTAATACGCAGGAAAATCAGAGGATTTGTCTGCATATTAGCCATTCGCCCATTCAGCAACGTACGGATTGTATCTGGCCATCGCTTATTCTTCAATAAGTGATGGCTAGATAGATCCGCAAATGTGATCCTCTAGCTTCAAGCTCGCGAATCCCATTTGAATGCATAGGGTGAACACACACATACACATTTTCTCGTATGCGCCTATTTGTGTTTTTCCCATGACTGACCAACATGCAAAATCAATGATGAATACCTGAAGGTATCCATCAATGATTGCGGTGAAGAGCAGCATATCTGATACGCTGCTCTTCCCACAGTTTGATGAATCCCGGCCTAAACGGTGTAAAAAAGGTAATAAAGTGGTGATAATTTCTCCAGTTTAACACTTCTCGAATTCCTGTGTTATTCTATGGAGTCTATGCACTAAGATTTAATCAGCTTTGGAGATCTTAGTGTACAGGCTGTATAGAATAACATAGGCATTGGAGAAGTGAAAAAATACTTTATGACAGCATAGTGAATCTCCCCCAGATTAGAACTGCATTGATTTAAATGGGACTGTAAACACCAATGAATGCTAGAGGGGTCTGCAGTGCATTGCCTTGCAATGCATTGGAGATCTCTCTAGTATTTACGGGTTTAAAAAACCCTTTAAAGCAAATTGGGATTATTTTATTTGTGGTGCAGTTGGTCTACCCCAGGACTGATCCATTTGTTAGTACATCCGTCTCAGTGAGGCTGAAAAGTACTGGACCAAGTTTGGGGCAAACCAATTGCACTTGAGGAGACAAATAAACTTTCCCTAAATTGCCACTGAATGCTAGAGAGAGATCTCCAGTGCATTACAAAGGGCTGTTTTATGAAACCTCTCTAGCATTCAAGGGGTAGAAGTCTAGTTTAAAGCAAATTATCTGTTTCTTTCTTTCTTAAGGTATAGTTGGTTGCCTAAGAATTACATCAGTTCCTCAATACATCAACTCCAATGTATTTTATTACAGTCACTCTGCATATATTTTCAGATAATCCAAACTGGATTTGGACACGTAAAATAAAAGAACACTGACCAGCTGCTGTATAATAGAGAAACCAGACTGCCAAAAAGAGAATTGAGGAGTTAAAACCGGTATAGCTTTCCCAACCCCAGAATACCATACTGAACCTGCACCCAGTGACTGCCCCAGACAACAGGTGTGATTGTGTGTTTGTAAAAAGAAAGGGTCTAACACAATTTACCATAGTGAAGGACTGCAGGATGGGCTGTGAGGGCTGAAGACTGCATCAATTGAAACAGTTGTCTTATAAAGATAATTGCCTGTGAAAAAAAAGAATGTGGCTCCTGTACAAATATTGTTTTTAATTAAGTTTATTAGTCACCAGTGTAAGTAATGCAGCAGACTGTATTAGCTATGATATCCCAACTGAACTGAATTTAAGATGAATGCTGAGGCTCAGAAATCTGTGAAATTGGTTTACATCTTGTTTTTCACACAAAGCGATAATGGATGTATTAATTGAAGATAAAGAGAAATAGTAAGTCTGTTTCACTTTACAGTTTCTGTTAAAGGGACAGTAGCACCAAACCTTGAAAAAAGCTCATACAAGTTAAATATAAAACCCATAAACAGAGATAACTGTTTTATGTTTAGGACCCATCCATTGCAGTTCACAGATACTCCTGTCTTGTCTTTGCTTGCTTATCTAAGTCAGGCAATACACTTCCCTTATCACTCATTTTAAAGTGGAACTACCACAATAGATAAAGTCGCCCTTCAATAATTAGGCAGGTGGCGACTAGCTTAATAATAGTTATATTACCTCTCAAAAGTAGCTGATTGTAAAGTAATCCTTAATCTTCTGAGACTGATGGCCAGGTTAGTGCAGTCTGCTCCATCTGTCCCTTCCGGTGCCTTTCGGGCAAGTGCAATGCTTTTTAATGGAGACCGGGACTGACAGAGCAGGTGCTCAGACAAGATGTCTGCACTGATGCCTGGCTTCCGGTCTTGGGAGATTAAGGATTACTTTACAATCGGCTACTTTTGAGAGGTAATATAACTATTATTAAGCTACTCGTCCCCTGCCTAGTTATTGCAGGGCGACTTTACCTAGGGTGGTAGTTCCGCTTTAAGCTTATAAAAGTACACATGATACAGATGTATTTGGAGGATGATAGGGAGGCATCTCCCTAGCAATAGGAACAGCAATTTTATCACATATTTTATGGCTTAGGCTCCTGAGAAATACATTTTACGAATGCTGTCTAGCAGCACATGATATTGTAAAGGGTATGAACTGTATTCTTCTTCACCTGATAATCAGGGCCGGCGCTGCCATTAAGGCAGAACAGGCAGCTTCCTTAGGGCGCTGCAATGGAGGGGCGCCGAAAAGAGGGAAGTTGTTTTTGTAAATCAGCGCTCCCTCGCAGCGTCTATGTTACACACCGCAGAGAGACCCAGGCTCTGTAGTAATACAGAGCGCTGGGAGATGACATCATCTCCCAGCGCTCTGCATTACTGAGAGCAGCGCACGGGAGCCTCAGCTCTGTGCCGAAGGAGGCACAGAGCTCTAAGCTGTGGCACGCCGCTAGACCACCAGGGACTCAAGGTAGGGGGATGAAGGGGCATTATGGAAGGGTCAATGTGGAGGGGGCAATGTGGAGGGGGCATTGTGGAGATAAAGGAAGCATTGTGAAGGGGAATTGTGGAGATGAAGGGGCGACGTGGAGTTAAGGGGGCATTGTGGAAGGGTCAATGTGGAGAGGAAGGGGCATTGTGGAGGGGGCATTGTGGAGATGAAGAGGGCATTGTGGTGATGAAGGGGCAATGTGGAGGGGGCATTATGGAGATGAAGGGGCAATGTGGAGGGGGCATTGTGGAGATGAAGGGGGCATTGTGGAGATGAAGGGGCATTATGGATGGGTCAATGTGGAGATGAAGGGGGCATTGTGAAGAGAAGGGGGCATTGTGAAGATGAAGGGGCAATGTGGAGATGAAGGGAGCATTGTGGAAGGGGCATTGTGGAGATAAAGGGGCAATGTGGAGATGAAGGGAGCATTGTGGAAGGGGCATTGTGGAGATAAGGGGGCATTGTGGAAGGGGCATTGTGGAGATAAAGGGGCATTGTGGAGATAAGGGGGCATTGTGGAAAGGGCAATGTGGAGATAATGGGGCAATGTGGAAGGGACATTGTGGAGATGAAGGGGCAATGGGGAAGGGACATTGTGGAGATGAAGGGGCAATGCAGAGATAAGGGGGTATTGTGGAAGGGGCAATGTGGAGATGAAGGGGCATTGTGGAAATGAAGGGAGCATTGTGGAAGGGGCAATTTGGAGGTGGGAAGAGTGTGGAGGTGAATATGTGGGCAGGGCAGGGGATTGTGACAAGGTCGGGGGGGGTCAGGGGATTGTGTCCGGGTCGGGGGGGGGGCATCAAAATGCACCTTCGCCTGTGTATAAAAAAATCCTTGCACCGGCCCTGCTGATAATGTCCCATGAAGTTGTTTCCATTGAAAGACTGACCACTTCTTAAAACAGTCAATTTTAAGCTATGTTCACATGGATAACTTGGCTACTTTATGTTTTAGCACAGGACAATCCACTCAGATGTCCTAAATACAAAGAACTCAGGAGATGAAGCAGGATTCAAAGAGAGTCGAACAGAGTCAAACAAACTGGGTCAGGGAAGGAACCATCAACCTCAAACAGACTAGTCCTTGAATCTTTGACTACCACTGCTCTCAACTAGTCCTGGAGGCATCAGTCTTAAGCTTTGACTACGACACCCTCAACTAGTTTGAAAGGAAGGAGGCAGGGAGTTGTAGGCCATCAATCGTCCATACCCTCAACTAGCCAGGAAGGTCCCCGGGAGCACCGACAAGAAAACCCTCGACTAGGTCGGAAGGCCTGAGGTGTGAAAGTCAAACAAACAGTAGTACAAGTGTCCAGAAACAGCAGGAGATTCAGGAAGGCGATGGCTGGAGGGACACTCGTTGCGCAGCAAAAAGGCAGGATACAAGTCGAATTTGAACATCCCAAAATCATCAGGGGTCTCAGGCAGATGACAGCTAGAGGGACACTAATTGCATAGCAGAGCAGCAGGAAAGGAGTAGCAGATTTGAAGAGTGTTCAAAGAAAAGCCAAGATCGGCACCAGACAGGAGATGAAGATATCTGGGAATGAGGCAAAGCCATAGTCTAGAGAGGAAACTGGATCGAGATTCGTAATCAAATAGTCGCAGGATACAGAAGACTGAACACAAGGTCAGGAAACAAGTCAAAAGGTCAGTACATGGAGATTCAGGAACTAAGGAATGCTACAGCAAGGACTTTCAGGCATTTCCCACAAAATCTGAGCAAGTGCTAGAGGCTGAACCAGGTAGGTAAAGGCAACAGTGGCCAATAGAAGATAGAGGTAGGATGAGTAACCAGAAGGAGCATGACACAAATGTGATGGATGACTGGCCCGTGTGTGTGTGTGTATCACAGTGCCTGTGATTGCCCTCCGTGAGTGCTGTGCTGCAGGCGACATTACCATTACTTCCTGGTTGTCGCACTTAGACACATTCGCTATACTTATAGGCTGATAGTAATTGCCAGAATGAGTCTCTGCCTACATGTTAGGCCTTATAGGCCTCAGCCTGCCAGTACTCCTTTGCCCTTTCGTGGTGTACCTGTGCGCTAAGCTCTTGTGTTATTCCGATGCTCTGATTCTGTGTATGACTCCTGGCTACATTTGACTCCGGCTATGTTTGATCCCTGACTAGTTGGCTTCCGCTCCGGTCTGACCCTTGGCTTTGTCTGACTATCCACTCCGGTCTGTCCCTTGTCTGTCTGATTACCCTATCCGGCCTGACTCTTGGCTTTGGCTGACTACCCGATCTGATCTGACTCTTGGCTTGGCTGACTACTCGATCCTGTCTGACTCCTGGCTTTGGCTGACTACCCGCTCCGTGCTGACTATCCGATCATTTCCTACCCTTGGCCTACTGTCTCCGCTTGCGCTTACCGTGCTCTGTTTTTTCCTCTGATTCAAGCGGTGCTCAGTTACTGTGTCAGACCTTGTCTCTGGCATTTCTGTTCTACCTGTTGCTGGTTAGAGCCATTGGGAGACCTGTAGCTTTCTAGGGATCTCAGTCACCGTTGCCTATTCTACCCTCATGGTCTGGGGTTCTCTGTCACCATTGCCTGTAGGTTTACCCTAGCTTTCTAAGGAGCTCAGTCACCATTGACTGTAGGATTACCCTAGTGTTCTAGGGAGCTCAGTCATCATTGCCTACTCTCCCTAGCGTTCTACGGATTCCTGTCTCTGTGAGCTTTTGCATACCCTTGAAAACTCATGAGCCTAGTTGAGCATCTCTGACTTCTTCTCTGTATATTCCTGTCTCTGTTGCCTTATACTACCCTAGCATTCTAGGGGAATATCTTTCGTTTTGCCTGGGCATTTCAGCTTCTCCTGCACTAGTAGCTACTCCTATCCTTGTTACCATTGCATACTATAGTCAGAGTGGTATCAGCCTCTGTGCAGTAGGTGGATCCTGTGCTGTTCCTATACCTGGCTAGTGAGTGTTGGATAAGTGCTTAGGCACTGTCTTCACACCTGGTCCTGTGAGGGTTGGGGAAGTGCTATTCGTAGTTATTCTGTTCTTATTTTAATAAAGATATTGATTTTACTGTATCTGTACTTGTCAGTGTCATTATTTCTCAGTCACCCAGTGACAGTGTGGTGGTGGTAGTGGGGGACTTCAGCCATATATTACACAATGTACTTGGAGTATGCAATGAGCATCACAGCCTGCAACAGAGCTCATGTGAATGTGAATAATCTGTACAGCGGCCCATATATCAAAGTGCAGACCAATCATACAGGAACTTGGATTTGCCCATGTAAGAACACATACACATTGCAGAATGTCATATTCTAGTTTGTTAACTGAGGAAATCACACATGTAAACAGCATCACTGAAGGCAAGCAGAGTCATTTGTGGGTGATTATCATAGCATTCAAAATGCTGCACTAATTTGCCTGTTTAAACTTAACTTTAAACCTCTTCTCTGGGAGCACTATTAGGCATGCACGTGGTAATTTAGCTGCTTCAGCACTGGTGAATGAGATATTTTATTTCCCAAATACACAGTATAAAAGGGGCATGAGAGTGCCTGCGTTGGTTGGGTGTGGGGAAAGAATCACTTGAACAGGGGATGATTTTTGGGGGGTTGTTTACTGGGATTGGGGGCACTTAATAAAAAAGAAATCCTAATTAAAATAAAGTAAAAACCCAAGACATGTTATAAAGGGGTCTGAGGAGGGTGCCTGTGTTGGTGAATGAATGAATCATTTGAACAGGGAATTTGTTTTGGGGAGGGGGTTCTTGACTGCTGTTGGGGGGACAGTTAATAAAAAAATAAATCAATAAAATAAAATAAGACCCCTGACAAAGCTGCCACTGGGGTGGACTGATACTTGACTTGATACAGTATTTTGTAGAGGATGATTTGTTTGATTTGTTGGTAGAGGCCTTTGTAGGACTTAGGCTTGTTAGAAACAAACTTTTATTTTATTTTTTGCAGGACTAGTTTTTATTTATTTATTTATTTATTTTTTAAAAAAAAACACAAGCCCTGAGAAAAAAAAATAAAAATGCCCTACTGGCCTAATGCCAGCAGGTTATGTTGGCCAGTGACCACTGTCAAATGTCCTCCTGAGTCCTAAGTATCAATTCACCATGACACCCAAAACCAAGTACTACCGCTGTCACTGTACCCCTATTCCACACCCGCTAAGGACACATGACAACCTGCTCACAGTTTAATAGTAGTGATGAACCCTCCCTGCCACCATCTTAGCATATTCTGCAGGATGGAATCTCTTCAGATGCCCTTGACAGCCTGATATCGATTCTCCTCCACCACACTGGCATGTATGGTCAGTGCATCACACAGTGTGCAATGGGTAAAGACGAACTGCCACATCCTAAGATCAACAGAGTGACTATCATTTGGCGGGGGACGTAATGAACAGGAGAATTGGCAGAAGATGTAGTTACCCTAGAAGGTGATGGCAAGCTAGTTGTTTCACTTGTCCTGGAACTTCCATTCTCTTCCTGGGTTGTTCTATGCTTCCTCCTCTTTGATCTCCGCCTCACCTCTTGTTGCCTTTCTGGAGAGTCAGAGACAGCAAAAGCGGTGCTTGATTTCTGTGGTGAGTGTTTGGCTTTAACATGTTTGGAGTAAATATCATGGTGTCTGTGTTTCATGTGTGATTTCAGGGCACTTGTGCCAAGGTGTGTTCCCTCCTTTCCTCTTTTCACTGACTTGTCACAAATTGTGACTGTACTGTGCCTGCCCCAACAGAAAAATAGTCCCACACCCATGATGGCTTCAGAGAGAAAGGGAAAGGTGGAGAAGAATGGCAACAGGTACAACACTAGTGGCTGCAGGATCAGAAATGGTGGCACCAGCAGCAGGGGCAGCACATCTTGCAGCAGGCACAGGCAGCTGACCTGTCCTGCTCTCACTATCCTTTTCTCCTTTACGTCCCATTCCCTTTTCTCCCTTCCTTCCCATTCTCTTTTCTCCCTCCCTTCTTATTAAATTCCCCAAGATCCCTTTGGGTGATTTAGGGGGACTGGACAGCATTGTTGAGTACTGCTAGTCACTTCCCCTCCTCCTTCTCCTCAGACTCAGTGGACACATAATAAGGGTCCTTCCAGTTCCTCTTTTTGCTGCTCATAGTGATAGGAGTCACTATGAGCCTCTCTTGCCTCAATCTTTGCTAAAGAGAACAGCATAGCACAACTATCTTGCTCTGTAGCTGCTTCTATTCTGTCTGCCTTCAGCGAAAACATCACGTTTTTATAGTGGAAGTGCTAAAACAATGTAAATCAATGGGCGAAAACTTTTTAGCCATTGAAAAATTTTGGCCAATGGGAGAAAGATGCATAAATTAAACCACTAGCTTTTAAGCGGATTTTCCAGAGAAAAAAGCGGATAACAACGTGGTTTTCATGAAATTTCCCGCAGGAACACGGCGACAACTTTCACCCATCCCTACTATTCAATAGTCTGTAGTCCATGCTAGCCTCTGGAAAAAAATCTGCTTGCTTTCTGTGACCTAAAATCTAGTCTTACATATACATTCTGGGGGCTTCCATTACTGTTGTCCCATGCCTGGCTTTCTAAGACAGAGATAATTCCCTCTCCACTAATATAAAAATCTGGAATTTTTCACAGTACTGAAAGGTGTAGTATACCAGTTGCTGCTGTTGCTTATTTCATTGTGTGCATATGTGTCTCAAAATTAATAAGAGAGGAGCTGGGGGAATGCTGCTTATTATGTGTAGGCATTCGGTAGCAGCAGCAGCAGTCTTAGTAATCACACTTGTCAGCAGCAGTGCCCAACGGCTAGTGCTGCTCCTATCTCACCACATCCCCTGTGGCTGAGAGATTCCAGAGCCCACCAGCAGCAGACAGTCACGTTCCCTGCTGTGACTCAGAGACACCAGAGCTTACCAACAGTTAAAGCTGCTAACATCAATACTTCCACCAGCAGCCACATATATTGTTGCACGTGCCACAAACCCAGTAGCGTGTGCAGCCACACCATACCCAGTACCCTGGGATCAATTTCTGAAAGGAGAAAATGTTTTTTTTTCCTAATGTGGCTGTGTGCAACAGCAGCAGAGTTGCAGCCTGTCTCTGAGCTTGCTACTGATGTGTCATATTCATAGTCACTACTACAACCAGAGGGGAAAGAATATGGTAGTGATGCTGATGATGATGAGGGTGGTGGTGCCAGTGGTGACATTATGAGAGCTTTCCTGGCTCATACAAACCAAGAGTGGGTAAGAGACCTAGTGGCAATTGACCTCATCACCACCACTGACACATTGACATTATGTTGTTTCTTTGTGATGTACTATAGTTTCTGACGTTCCTGTTTCTTAATTGTCTGACTCCCAGTCCCACCAGCAGATGAGACAGAAGTAACACCAACTTGATCCAATTCAGGTGCATCTAGGGAGAAAGTGTGGTCAAAAGAGCCTTCTCTACCTATACCCTGAAATCATGGGTCTGGGAACACTATACCTGTGCAGAACTGTGCATACTCTGTTATAAGGTTATAAAGGGAAGGAGGGCTCATATCTTGGCACATCCTTCCTAATAAAGCACATGCAGAAAAACCACTCTGAGATACATGTGGAGCATGCAAAGCAATCTCCAAGAAGAAATCAGGTTCTGCTATCACTGTGCCCCCTGTCCAGTTTGAGGCAACCCCCCACCAGCCCAGAACATTGATGAACATTGGTTCATCGTTAATTTGTCTTACTGTCCAGGCTACTATTAGTAATGTCCGATCCCTCTAAGAGTGTCCTTCCAGACACAAATGTTCCCCCAGTACCACTGACAAGCAGCGAATCTGAAGGTATGTGAATCTGGCAACATATCTGTACCATATAACTTCACATTGCAAAGTGGTGGAGGCCATCAGAATGCAGTGAGCATCTCCACACTGACCATGTTGCAGAATGGTCCAAGCTCATGTTAGACATGGTAAGTTATTTTTATTTTGTGTTAATGAATTACCCACTGGAAGTGTCAGTCATCCACTGTTCTACCATCACTAGCTAATTGTGGGACAGAGATGTGACATTAAGAATGATACCACTTGATTTCTTTGGAACGGTTTAACATTGTCAACATGATTAATTAGAACAGATGTGCTGAGATGTGTGTGACCCCAGTTCTTCCCCTTTTTACACACTATGCACATTGTTGTTGTTGTTGATAATAACTTCACAGTGCCTCCCTGCCACTACACCCAAGATTTTAGGGTAGGTTCAAGAGCAGAGGGATTTTTATACAAGAGAATAATTTTTGTGATTGGGTAATGTCTCTTTCAGATGCACCTGAAGTGGAAGTGGGTTATGCTGCTGCTTCATTAGCACTGTTGCCAGTAGGAAGGAAACAGCACCATATACCCCATGTCACCGCTGGTACTGACTCCACCCACCACAGTCTCTGGAGATAATGATTCCAGTCCCACTACCACCACCAACACCACTAGTACTACTCATAGCCAAGATGGATATTACACCAGTCTAATCCTGTGATATGATAAATGATGTTCAGATGACTTATCAGCAGGAACTAAGGGCTTGATGCAAATGTTGTCATCAGCACAAAAAACTGGCGATGGTGGTTTTGTACATCAAGTAAGTACTGCAAATGTTCCCACTAGTAAGAAATAACAGCAGTTCTGAAACACACAACGCCCGTCGCCAAAACATCAAAATCTCGCCTATTGCTGAGAATGTATAAACGAAGGCCAAAGCCATTCAAATGTTGGAATTAGGGCTAACGTGAGTTAAATTGAAACATTTTCCTCCAGAAATCTAACACCCATATTTTTTTGGCAAACATCACACAACTCAGAATAGAAAACCACCGTCGAGGAAAATAAAACAGAGAGTTAGGGATAACATGAGTTAAATAGCAACAAAACAGGGCCTAGATGCACTGAAGGTCGATGTGGTGTCGGTATGATCCAGTCAATGTGTTCGAATCACTCAGACAATTCGATCTGTACACACATCGACATATTTACAAAAATTGTCAGATGGAAGGGGAGGGGTTGGAGAAGCTCCCTATTAGCATACAGGATTTTCAAACTGCTGTTGGTGTGGAAGGGATCTCCTCCCCTCACACATCACCAACACTACGACAATTCTGAACAGCATTCTCTGTGATTCCCTACCCAGCCAGTAGGGGAATACAGAGAAGGTTTTCAGCACCATCAACAACACTGAATGCCATAGGGATGTGCACTGCTCATCCCTGTGGCATTCAAAGGTTTACAATAAACAGAAATAGTACACCAAGCACTACACAATGTCCCCCCCCCTTCGACATCCCCCCCTTTAGTATGTCGACATATTTTGCGTATATTCGACATACTAACTCCATCCGACATTCACCTCAGGGACTGCCATGTAGTCGACAAATCTGTCTTTTATTCAACACTTAACTTTTGAGTACCAGAGAGGTAGGAAAGCATTGTTTAGCATGTGTTTCCTACCCCTCTGATACTCAAAGGGTTAATAGGCAAGGTATGCCTGTATATGTGTGTGTGTGTGGGTTAACAATTTATGTTCTATTAAAGAAATGTATTTAACTTTAATAATATATACATTATACCTCAAGGGGGGTATCATAACACCCCCTAACATGAGGCCGACAATTGCCTGTTAATTACATTAATCACATATAAGCTCTGTGAAACATAGCTTATATGTGCTTTTATCAGACCTCAGAGGGGGGCAGAAGGACCCCTTCCGAAAGCCTTTTTAATGCTGCAGGCTTTATAGCTGCCCGGAGCAACAAGAAATAAATGAATGAATGGAGGTGAAGGGATCGCTGCGGTCCCATCATTCAATCAGTCACCCGGGTCAAACCGAGTGACTGATTAAGTGACCAGAGCACAGGGCTGCTTCCTCAGTTGAATCTTTAGTTAGATCTCATTCATTTATAATGTCCTACCTCCTGTGTCCCGTTGCGATTACTACTTTTGCTCCACTCTCCGTTTGAAGGAGAGCCCTGCTAAAATTGTTTTTGAGGTTTGTCTAACTATATTCGACTGTACTACTAATTTCTCTAAAGGTTTTGCCTCTAAATAAAATTATTTTTGTCAAAGACTGATGAGGAAGCCACTGCTATAATTTCCCTTATCTTGTAAACCAGCTATAAATAAAACATGTTTTGAAAGGCCTGCTGCAATGGTTAGCGTTTCTGTAAATTCCTTTCTTAACCTTTTGAGTGCCAGAGGGATGTGCAACCATACCCCTCTGGCACTCAAAGGGTTAAAGTTACAAGGCAGATGTTTGTTTACAAAAAAATTGCTAAATTCAGACTGCTCAGCGGTATAGATCCTCCTCCCTTCACCACCATACTGCCGTAGGCTTGTAAATAATTTTTAGAAAAGCATACCAGCCGTATATGTCACATGGGAGTGGCTAGTCTGTATTGTTAGCTGAATCAAAACATATAACACTTACTTTTGAAAGAGTCATTTGAAAAATATGTTCATAAACATGAATGGTTATGACATTAAATTATAATCTCAACATCATTCAACAACAACATAAAGAGAATACAAAAATAAAAAATGTTGAAGTTAACTTTTTCGATATGGAAGGTGGCAATGGTGAATAATAAACGATGATGAGTAGATAGGAATCCTAAACCAGTTATATTGAGTATCATGCATGATTCCATTTGTCAGTCATTCATCAATTGTTCTTTGTGCTGGTCCCAATTGTCTTATATGGTGGCAACCATGGCAACTGTGAAAATCCTTAATCCTCCTCCACAATGCTTCTATTTCTACATAATCCTTGTGTTTCTCTGTCTTGTGTATTTTTTCCCACTTCTTCTCCATGATACTCACATGGTATAGATGCCGGTTCATTTTTAAAAAAGGAAGACTACCAACACTGCTGCTGAAAACCTGCTCTGACTGTACGCTTATTGGTGGGCAACTAAGGGTTTCCACTACTGAAGTATGTACCAGTGCTAGTCACACCCACTGTTTTGTTTGCCAGTACTCAAGTATGTCACCATTTTGCCCTATAAGATAGTTATTCTGCAGGTATGTTATAACTGTCTGAGATGCAGTGGAGCAACACCTTGGAGCTATATTGCAAATCACATAAATCATGCATTAGCTACCACTGTCCAGGTTACAAAGAATCCCACTCAAAAACCTTCCAGTTAAGCTTTTTATACTCTCTGATGGCCTTGATCTGTTAATACAAATGCTACCACATGTACAATGTGGAAATCCACCTGGTAGGACCTCCATTTTAAGATGGTGATGGTTAGGCGGATATTCTCTTGTATGGATTATTGGATCAGCTAAAATGTGCACAGATTTTGTAAGAAATATGTAGAATTTATTTGATGGTGTGAGTTTCTGAGAGGAACTGAGTAGCAATTAGATTTAGGACATGACTGAAGCAGGGTTCATGTACCATATCTGCTCTTCTTAAGGCAGCTATTATATTGGAGCAATTGTTAGCAAACACAAAACAAGCTTTCAAGCAGAGGAGTACATGCCATTTGTCTATAACTTACTGCATTTTATATAATATGTCTACAGCTGTGTGGGTTTAACTCTCAAAGCTCTGCATGAATAATGGTGCAATATTGATAGAGATCTGAAGTTGCTTTTGGGAAGGAGACCCAGTGTGAGTAGAGATAGACATGTATTCTGTACTCTGGTCAATTGTCCACGTATATGTCGTCAGGTGAACTTTCTTGCCATATGATGCTTCCCACCACACTAACCATCTGCTTGTACAACGTTGCAATAACTTTCCTTGAAAAATAGCTGTGGTTTGGTTTATGCCAGTGTTTTCAACAGAAAAAGAGATCAGCCAGTCAGCCACTAACATTCTGGCACCACTAACATTTTGGCATGTTTACCATTTCATAGGCATACATGTGGATTATTTTTATGGATTTTATGACTTTCTTCTAAGAACTCAGCAAGAGCAGCACATAGAGGAAGAACATGATGTGTTGTGGTAGCAATAGTGGTGGAGGCAGGTGTTGGGACTATAAACCTCTTGTCATCTCCAACTAGCTCATAGTAATCCTCCTCCATACTTTGTATTTACAAAACATCAGATCAACATCAAGATCTGAGTGTTATTGTTACTGAAAGAAATGTTGTCCCACACTCTGAGACATCTACAACAATACTAGTATGTGACCCTTGGCTCCTCAAATTTTTAGGAGTGATTCCATGCTGCTTCTGTGTCTCCCAGCAAGGCCTGTGGTAATATTTCAGGTAGGATCTTAATGAGAATGTGCCTTGATGTTATCCTACTTTCTCTCTGCTTACATGTTTTTACAGAGACAACAAAAAGCAAAATATATAGCTTTTGGACTGTGAGTGAAGTATCTCCATATTGGAGATTTTACAGGCTCAATAGTTCCTGATGGACTACTGCTACTACTACTACTACAACAACTACTACTGAAACTAGATGTTATGCTAATGCTAACAGTGGTGTACTTGAATATACATTTTGAACAGCAGCAGAAGCACTCATAGATAGGGTTGTATATGGTGAGCTGTATTGCTGCTTAAAGGGATAGTAATACTTCATTTTATCTTTATTTTATTTTGTAGGCATTAAAAAAACATGAAGAACGATATAAGTCTTATCTCTCAAACCTTTATGGTTTAAGAGATATTCACAAGCAAAGTTTCCCCCCACTGTTCAGTCAGATCAGACGGGAGGTGCCCAGGTAGACTGCAGAGAGGGACAATCTTCATTTAAGATAAGGGAAAAAGCTGAAAAACTTGTCAAGGGGGGAAGGGCTTTCATTCTTTTCCTACAAAGAAGATTGTCCCTTGCTGTTATCTGTCTGGTCTTACAACCAGATTCACATCTGAGAAGAGATGGCTTACGCTAGGAAAAAGGGGCGGGAGGGGGAAACTTTGCTTGTGAATATCTCTTAAACCATAAAGGTTTGAGAGATAAGACTTATATCGTTCTTCATGTTTTTTTAATGCCTACAAAATAAAACAAAGATAAAACGAAGTATTACTATCCCTTTAATATACAATAATAATGTGTACATGGAAACCATGATGCTGATGATGATGACTGAGATGACTGTGTATATTTAGGCATGTTTACTTGTCCACACTTACATTTTCATTGGTGGAAGACTGATCCTTTTATTTTCAGCTAATGTTTGGGCCACATCAGTATCAATCTCGTTCTGTGTTTTATCTGTATCTGAAGAAGAAGGGAGGGAAATATTCTAAATCAAACTCATCATTAATAATTAGGTTAACAACAGCAGCAGCATTCTCTTCTTACCTATCTCCACTACTTTCATATTCTTGTAGGGTTTCTAAAGTCTTAAACACTGTATCTTCACTTTTCCCCTTAGGGAGATTTATAGAAGGATGACCATTAGTTTGTGGTGGGTGTTACTGTCACTGGCTGATGCAATACTTGGTCTCACTGCTAAATCTTTCTTTACTATGGCAACAAAAAACTAATTGTCGTCAGTGTTATCACTACTAGTGATCTCCTTACAAGTGGGGCATCATCATCATCACTTACTGCACAAGCTGCAGAAACCATGGCTGCAGTTACTTTATATAGTGCGACTTTACTGCAACAGACACATCAATGCACTCCTCATAATCCTTAATCCTTACCGTTGCCCTATTTCCTTTTATAGACATAATGATAATAATGTTGTTTTTCAATGTGAAGTATACCCTATAGTTCTCTGATACTGCAACTGGTCTTATTGGTAAGTTCTTCTCCACTAAGTAAACAACACTAGCATGTGACTTATATGATCATCTTTACTGTTGTAAAACGGTTTAGTACTATTACTAGTAGTACAACTTTTCATGCCACTTTTACAAACAGGATCATCATCATTTATTGCACAGCCTGCAACAACCATGGCAGAAGTGAGTTAATGTAGTACAACTTTACCACCACTAAGACATCCATTCATTCTTCCCACTCCTTTCCCCTTACACATGCCCCTAGCACAATTGCTGGTTATAATGAAAAATACATAACAGAGTTGTGAGGAATGATGTTGTCTGACTGAATATAATATTTGATTTATGTCTTTATCTGTTACTATTACTCTCATTTGCAACTCAGGTGAATAATATCTTTCCTATTTCTGTCTGTGTCACCTGTATGGCAATTTTTTTTATCTGTCTTTGTCTGTCAGTGTCACTGTTGGTGTCATTTTCTACAAATCAAACACACACTCCCTGCAACCACCAGCCGCACCATCTATCCATCTCTGCCTGTCTGACTCTACACAGTTTCACAGTTCATTTTTACAGTACAGTACATAATAGACATAATAGCTCTCATGCTACCTCCAATTTGCAATAAAATATAAAGCATACAGCAGCTGGTGTAGCACCCAGCAGACCTCAGTATCTGCTTGTCACTCTTGTTCTTGCAGATGTTGGAGTGAGTGTGTGTAAGTAACACAGTATGTTAAGTTTTATTACTCAGTGTCTATTTGTCTTGTCTTCAATGTATGATGAATTGATTGATTGTGTAGAGTTGTCACTCAGTCTCAGGGAGACTAAGCCAGCTTAGGGAGAAAGGATCACTGGCCTTGTTGTCTGTTACTTTTCAGTTAAAAACTGATTTTTTACATCCTTCCTGCACTCTTAACACCCACTCCTGGAGAACAGCTAGCAGTGGATACTAACAACACTCTTATCAAACAATACCAGATCACTCTCTTTGCCTGTCTGCAAATACTAGCTAGCATTCAAAATTTAGCTACGTTTCCTCTCTGCCCCAAGCACAGACTGACCTCATACGGGACAACAACACCCCTTTTTATATTTTTATCTGATGGCAATACATCAGATAAACTTCCACATTCATTATTTCAATATAGTGGAAAAGGTGGACTTGTTAGTTTTCACAGGGATTTTCCTGCATGGTGGAAAATATCTGTTTTTGTCGCCTTTATTGAGGCAAAATGTTTCATCCATCCCTGTAGAGTGCATAGAGGAAGGGGTCTTTGACTTTATTCTTGGGTGGACATCCAGAATATATGCTCTTAACTTTTCCATCTTTATTGATGAGGGTACTTCAGATTATTAAAATAGACAAAGGACAAGATGTTCAAAAAGTCAACATAATGATAAAATGGTCAGATCATGAGTTGGTGGTAAAAAAATGACACCATTTTCAGAAGTAAATCCGTCACATTTGAAAATATGTCATAAAGGCTTAAAAACGATGGTAAGAAAATCTTGATGAACATTACCCTTAAAAATCCTGATGTTAAAAATGTCTGATTTTGTCTTTGAAACAAACATCATCAAGAAACAAAGACATTTTTTGTCTTTAAAAATGACAAATTTTCATACAAAGACTTTCTTTTACCAGTTAACTCTATAGTATGGCTTGTCACTAAACAATACTTTAATTTGTCTTCTCCGAATTGACAATTTTTATTTTGTCCTGAAAAAATGACAATAATCAGACAAAAAAGTGTTGGTTAAAAGAAATTTTTTTTCTGAAAACACCTTACACCTTACACTTTTAAGACAGATTTTTCCCTTTGAAAGGAGATGGCGGAATTGGATGCAAAAAATGGCGGTAACGTGTCTGAGAATTGACGGACCATGGCAAAAGAACTTTTTTGTTCTGACTACAGACAATATCAGTTACCACCACTCCATCATTTTTTTGCATCCAATTCCACCATCTCCGTCAAAGGGAAAAAGCTGTCTTAAAAGTGGGTGTGGTTTAATCTTCTGTCATAATGTAAGGTAGTTTCAGAAAAAAATATTCGTCAGAACGTAATTTTTTTGTCTGATTAACGTAATTTTTTCCCGACATAATAAATAAGGTCTAAACTTGGGGAAGAAACATTAATGTACTGAGAAGCAATTTTTCATTTCAAAGACAAAAAAAATCTTTGTTTCTTTGAAAATTTTCTTTTTAAAGACAAAAAAAAGTCTTTGTTTCTTTAAAAAATGTTTGTTTCAAAGACAAATCAAAGACAAATTTTAAGATCAGAATTTTTGACGGCAATGTTCAATGAGATCTTCTTACCATCATTTTTAATTCTTCAGATGAATTTTCAAACATGACGGATTTACTTCTGAAAATATTGTCCTTCTTTTACCACCAACTCATGATTGGACAAGGTTTGCATTATGACGACTTTTTGAACATCTCGCCCTTAGACTCTGACAGAAGAATGACTGTTTGCTCCTAATCTGTCCACTCCCCAAGAGGTCTCAAGATCCCTCAAGATTAACTTTCAAGGGACACAACAGTTATATAGGCATACACTACTATTACTCATGTGGATAGCCTCTTAGGCTTTTAACTTATTATTTGGTATCTATTTTATCATTGTTTTAATTAAATTATCTTTAATATCGTGAAAGATGTGGGCATCACCACATTTACACTGGATATTATTATTGCCAAGCAAACTACTAACAAACTTAATGTCAGAATAATTGATAGGGGCTTTTCTATTAAGATTCATCAGGCCAAAATATTCATCACTCAATGATATAGCCTCTTTACTTCCATACTTAGACTCAGCCAACAACTCAAAATGTCCCTCCTCACTGCTAGTTTTAGTAACAATGACAATAGTTAATCCTCATACAAAGATATATGGTTCTTGGAGACTCAGCAAGTTTTACCCATTAACTTTAGTACTAAAGGCAAGATCACCCACATAGAAATTATAATGTCGGAATGAGCTTGGCTAAAGTGACACTTTATAATAGTTTGGGTGATTTTGAAAGAGCTTTATGAAATAGTTTATGAGATATTTTGTTTTATTTAAATTTAATCTCAATACTGTCAAGTTATGTAATGAACTTTGGCTCAAGACTCAAGAGTTAAACTGTCAGGCTCATTTTCCGATATGTACACGCCAATCAAATATTTATACTCTCCATGCAAACTTGCAATACTTCTGATTCAAAGATCACAGTTTGGTTAATAAATGTATTCAGCCTTATTTCTGTCATTTTATTAACCTTAAAAAACATAGGACAGGTTCACATAAAAGACATAGATGTGGGTTAATTACTTGGACTATTGGACTAAAACTGCTTACTTCACTCATAAGTGAAGGCAAACATCAACAGACATCAACATTTTTTTAACAAAACTGTGGTCTTGGACAATTATGTGAAAGGTGTCAATCAAATGACTTCAAGAGGTGAGGACAGACTAGAAGCAGTATTTTCCAAAAATCTGCTGCCAAGTGACTATCCTTGTTTTTTAGAACAAAGGAGTTTTGAATACTATAAATTCAGTTTCAGTCTGAGCGCTCTGTTTGTGTTTTGGATACTGTTGAACTATGACTACAAGAAGATTATAAAAACTCTGGGTATGTGTTATCTTGATTAGGTTATTTTTTACTTTACTTTTGTTCAGATGTTATTTGACTTCTTGATTTATTCAGATACTGGTAAGGTAAGGCTGTATTGTTTTATATTTCTGTCATTGGTCCTTACAGTGGTAAAGGATGAGATATATAATAATTTCAGTACCTTGGTCTTGTGATTTCTGTAAAACAAGAGTAGGAGGGAATAATTCTGTATGTCTATATCTTTAGTAGGAATAAAATGGAAATGATCAATCATTGCACTAGTGTGCTCAGTAATTAAGAGATTATATTTAACCCCTTTTTAAAAGAAAATCTCAAGACCCATGTCTCAAGTATCATACAGTGTCCCCAGTTTTTTTATAATCAATGCTTCTGTCCTCCACAGACCTATTTCTTTCTCTCCAGCTTCTGAATCCTTAAAGTGGAACATTCACATCATGAAAACTTTTGAGCACTTGTTTAATCACCAAAGAAACATTAGGAAATGTGCTCTTTTTTTAACTTACTTTTTGAGATATTAATCTTAAAAGTTATCCACTTCCGCATAGCGCGGCATGATGTAGCTGCAGCACGGCTCTCAGGACTTCCCAGCAGTATAATGCTAATCGCCATTTCCTGTAACGCTATGAGCCATTCACACCACACCGAAGAGAAGCGTGAACGCAGTCCCAGGGGCAGCTGGGAGGGAGGAGAATGACAGTCTGCTGAGAAGTCCTGAGAACCATGCCACAGGTGCAGTATGCGGAAGTGGATAACTTTTAAGTTTAATATCTTAAAAAGTAAGTAAAAAAAAAAAAAAAAAAAAAAAAAAGATGTTCTTTGGTGATTAAACAAGTGCTCAAATGTTTTCAGGATGTGAATATTCCCCTTTAAAGGGATGTTAATGTTTCACAAAAACAACAGCTCCAATTAATCTTCATAGTATTTGGGCCATATAAAAGTTTCAGTTATAGTTCAAGAGTAATTGAATGATAAAATATCCCCCTCCCGACCCTTTACCTAGTGTAAGTTGCTTCCCCTCAGACGTGAAATCTGGCCTCATGACCGGACAGGTCACACCAAGGGGCAATCTTCTTACTCTGAGCATAAGGAAAACCCTGCCCCCTTGACAGGTTTTTCAGGATTTTCCTTATGCTCACTGAAGATTGTTCCTCTTTGCGATCCATCCACACAGTCTTGCTACTCAGTAAAAGGGGCCATCAGTAAAAGGGGCTGGATGGGGATACTTTATCATTCAATTACTCTTGAACTACAACTCTGACAGTACTGAAATAACACTCTCCAAGGGCCAAATACTATGAAGATTTATTGGAGCTGCTTTTATTTTGAAACATTACTATCCCTTTAAAGAAGTAAAACATCCTATTAATAAACTCCATATAACTTAATAGGGCCAGAAAGCCCTAATGCCTTCTATGAATTTTGCAATTGTGATAAGTGGAGAACAAAGAGGCGATCTGTGGGCATCTCAAAGCAGTCCTTTCCTCTAAGCCTTGTTTAACCCTTTGAGTGCCAGAGGGGTAAGCAATTCATTGCCCAATGCTGACTTGTGGAAAATCTGATAGAGCCATATCACACATTTAAACTTGCTGTGGGTATTAACAGACTTACAATGAAAGCAGGAAGTTCTGCTCTGTCATCATAAAAGGATATAAAAAATTTATGTGAGCTTTTGCTGAATCATTTTTGCTTCTCTTTAACTCTGGCAAGTGACTTTTCAAATAGAAAGTATGAAAAACAAGAAACACCAGTTACAAATTAATGATCTCACTTACAGTTCAGTGCTGTGGTATGAAAAGATTTATGCAAATAAGTGTACCTCATTTTTTTCTGTTTTGTTGTGCAACTTGTAGAGAAGTTTGTTGTGCAACTTGAAGAGTAGTTTGTTGCCTAAATTATATTATTTATGAGAATTTGTATTCTTTTTTAGTCTATACAGTAAATCTGGTAAACAATGATGAAACAAATACAGCCTTCCCAGTGGATTAAATGGGATTTTACACCTCATAACATGTAATGTGACTCCTCTTGCCTTGGGAGTATTGACACATATCTCCCATGACCATGTATATTAAAATATACAAATAACTGTTACCAAATTTCAGCATTATCCGGAGAATGAAAAAATGAAAAGCAAAACAAAATAAGTAAATCCATGCTGGACACCTGAGTGTCATTAGAAAATGTGATCCAATGACAATGAGGTATTCTCTCTCCACACACACACACACACACACACACACACACACACATACACACACACACACACACACACATATATATATATATCATATATATATATATATATGTATCCTATATAATAATTCGCTAGGATGTTTGTCAGAAGCTGTCATGCGCAGTAGAGACTGCCCGAACACACAGAATGCTGGGAGTTCTGTGCTGGGAGCATTCTGTGCTTTCAGGCAGTCTCTACAGTGCATGACTGCTTCAGCGGCAGGATGCAGAGCAGGACTGGCCTCTTAACCCTTTGAGTGCCAGAAGAGTATGCAACACCATCACCCGGACCTTGGCCCGTGTCCACGGACTTTTACACTAGTATATATGACTAGTGGTAACTGTGTTCTAGGTTGTGGATTTAGCAGATCCAGGGAAACTGGAACCAAGGAACCAAGCCCACTGTTACATTCACAATGAGAAGTATTCTTTCCTCTTTTGCTGAATTATTCCATTTGTTTTGAACAATTCTGTGTTAAACAGTTTTCTTTTGGCATGCTGATATGAGCTTTTAGCATCACAAACCAATTATTCTTTATTTTTTTCTATAGCACAGATTTCGCAGACAACCTTATTAATGAATCTTTTTGAGTGTCAGGGGGATATCCAATGTTTTATGCTTTCGGATACAATGCATTGGATATCTCTCTGGCACTCAGAGCTTTAAAATGGATTTTACCCAACCTTCTGTCTCCATTCATATATCATATGTATGATAATAATGTCTGGTGGGGAAGGGAACTGATTTATAGAATCTATACTGGAACAGAAAAACTAGGAGCATATCAAAATGTCAAATGTCAGCTGTGAAGGTCTTAGGCACATACCAATTGCACCATATGGGAGAAATAATAAAGTCCCCAAACCAATGACCATTGGTGTACTAGGACATTACTGAATGGGATTTATGGAGTTTATATTCCTCCTGTATGGTGCAGGTGGTTTGTCCTATGATTTCTTCAGCTTTCTATTGTGCTTAAGTCCCTGCATCTGTAGTTTTTAACCTGTTAGTTGAGTGCCATCTGCTGGGCGCACATATAATTTGTCTCTTTCCCTTTTTAGTTATATGTTTCACTGTTTTTAAATAATTTCCTTATTAAGAGATCTAGTCTTGTTTAATTTAAGTAGCGTCAGAGAACAGTGATGGTTTTATTTAGATGCAGTGAGTGACTACCAGTTTTATTATTCATATTTACCTTTAATCACCTTGTATAAAAAGATATACCGTAGCGCAAGAGATTGAAGTAATTAACTCATTTATAAAGTCTTAATGTGCTTATTTTCTCATGGCAGTTATATACAAGCAGAATTACAAAAGCCATTTGTATGCAACATTTTAGTGGGAATGTACGAATCCTCAAGTACAGCTCATTTTCTATGCTTAGACATATGTTCACCTTACTGCACACCAGAGTATGCACCTCCAAAATTCAGACTTTAATGAGAGTAAGTCCTGAATAGGGGTGGGCGAAAGCTCTCTCTGTGTTCCAGCGAAAAATTCCATGAAAACCACTTAGTTGTCTGCTTTTTCACAGAAAAATCTGCTTTAAAACCAGCAATTAAAATCTTTGTATTTTTCGCCCATTGGCAAAAATTCTTCAAACATTTTTTCAGTGGCTAGAAAGTTGCCGCCCATTGGCTTACGTGTTTTTTGCCTTTTTGCTATGAAAAGTGACATGTTTGTGGAAGTTAAACACAATAGAAGCAACTACAGAGCAAGGTAGACATGTTGTGCTGTTCTGCTGTGATCTTTTGTTAAGATTAATGCAGGAGAGACTTATAGTGATTGGAGGAGGAGGAAGTGAACACAATTGAACTAATGCTGTCCAGCACCCCTAAATCACCCCTTGGGGAATGTAATGGGAAGGGAGGGAGAAAAGGGTAGTACTAGTGAGAGCAGGAGAGGTCAGCTGCCTGTGCCTGCTGACAGACATGCTGCCCATGCTACCACTAGTGCTGTGCCTACTGTCAGAAGTGTTGCCCCTGCTTCCACCAGTGCTGTACCTCCTGCCAGTGCTGAACCTGCTGCCACCAATACAATGCCTGCTGTCAGATGTGCTGCCCCTGCTGCAACCAATGCTGTGCCTGCTGTCAGTGCTGAACCTACTACTACTACTAAGGTCCAGCAGCCTGTTAGCACTAAGAGTGAAGGAGGGGATAATCAATTTCCTCATATAAATAGTGGCGGTGAGGAGGAAGACTTTGGGGCTGAACTTGATGTAGTTGGAGTTAGTAGCAAATGATTTAGTAACCGGTGGGACTAGTGTTAGGGGAGTGGTAGGGGAAGCATTTGAGAGCATCCAGACTAGCAGTCAAGGGAGCCCACAACATTTCTCTGGCCCTGGGAATCCCCTTCCCTTCACAACAGTGTCCAGGTGAAACATGATCCTGAGGAGGCCAGAACTGTTGGGGGAGAGCAGGCACAGAAATAATAATACCACCACCAACACCAGGAGCACAGATCAGCTGCCTGTGCCTGCTGTTACTGCTGCCAGTCTGCCTTCTTCATGTCACCAAGAAATGACAAGTGTGACACAAAGGGACCCTCTGTCACATTGCTCGTCACCTCCTCCAAGCAGCAGTGAGATGTCTGTAATAGAGTAGCAGCAGCACATAGAGACTAGTGGTGGTGGTGATGATGATGTTGCAGAAGCTGGGGTGGAAGAGACATTGATGGCCTTTTTAGCAGAAACTAGAAGGAATGGGAGAAAGGGATGAGGATGGGCACCACCCCCCACTAGCAATGAGCTTTTTGAAATTTGTGGAATTTGCAACTGCTCTAATTCCTTCTGCTGCTGAGTTGAAAGGGCAGCAGGATACTGAGGAGCAAGTTACTGTGTACAGACTTCCATGGGCACAGTGGGAATGGGGTCAACAAGTGATATAGGACTATGACAGGTTCCACTTGCCAGCAGTAGCAATACTCCTGGTCCTAGTTGCAGTGCTGATTCAGTAGCAGAAACAGCAGCAGCAACAACATCTGCCACCACAGAGAGTGAAGGGCAATGTGGAGGAAAAGAAGAAAGAGGACATTCTTCTCCACCTGTTCCCTATCCCCTGCAGTCATGGATGTAGGACTATTTTTCTCTTGGGGCAGGCTCAATGCAGTCATCACCAATGCCACTGTGCACAATTTGTGACAAGTCATTGAGAAGGGGAAAGGAGGGAACACACCTTGGCACAACCGCCCTGATACCATAAATGAAAAACAGACACCATGACATTTATGTCAAACATATTAAAGCCAAACACCCACCACAGAAATCAAGTACCACTGTTGCTGTACCCAATGACTCTCCAGAAAGGCAACAAGAGGCGAGGTGGAGATCAAAGAGGAGGAAGAATAGAGAGACACAGGCAGAGACTGGAAGTTCCATGATGAGTGAAACAACTAGCTCACCATCACCTTCTTCTTCTAGGGTAACTACATCTTCTGCCAATCCACCTTGTTCATCATTACCTCCCCCACCAAATGATAACCACTCTGTTGATGTTAGGATATGGCAGTTCGTCTCCACCCATTGCACACTGTGTGGTGCACTGACCACACATGCCAGTGTGTTGAAGGAAAATCTCAAGCAGGGCATCAAGTGGCATCTGTGGAGATTCCATCCCACAGAATATGCTAAGATGCTGGCAGGGAGGGTTTATCATTACTATTAAACTGTCAGCAAGTTGTAATGTGTCCTTCCTTAACTGGGTCTGGACAAGGGGTATAGTGACAGCAGCACTGTGCTTGGTTTCTGGTGTCATGGTGCTTGGATATATTTGTGCCTCCAGATGTTAATTACCATACACATTGTGCACATTGCAGTTGCTGATGAGAGGCACAGTTCCTGCTCTCAATGGAAAAAATTCTATTCTAATAACAACACCCATGATTTTGGAGGAGGGGCAGGTGGAGAAGAATTTTTGGTCAACTTCTTATTTTCTCCACATATACTGGGGACTACATATTGTGCTGCTACTGCCTCAGGCGCATCACTGGAGCTAGTCGTGGCAAGTGGATCATTCATCATCCATCAACCATGTTGCTGCTGTTATTGATCCCATTCCTTTCAGCTGCCTAAGGATCCTGCTGCTTAAACAACTCAGCAGCAGCAGCAGCAAAAACAGCAGTCACAAATTCTGCATCTACATCAGGGTATTTGACAATGGCCAGTGGCCACTGGCCAACAGGACATCACCTGCTGGCACTAGGCCAGTAGGGCATTTTTTTTTCTCAGGGCTTGTGCCTTAAAAAAAAAAAAAAATCAAAGTTTTCTTAAGGCTTGTGCTAAACAAGCTTGAGTCATACAAATCAATGTTTCTTCAGGCCTTGTGCCTCTAATAAGTCTAAGTCCTACAAATCATAGTAACATAGTAACATAGTAATTTAGGTTGAAAAAAGACTTGTGTCCATCTAGTTCAACCTTTTCCTATTCCTGTTTACCATCATTGATCCAAAAGAAGGCAACCCCCCCCCTCCCAATTAGCAATTTAAAATTCTGCCTTGAATGGGGGGAAAAAATTCCTTCTTGATTCCAAATGGCAATCAGATTTCTCCCTGGATCAACAAGCCCCAACTAAATATTCATCCCAATACTAACGTACATAGCCCTCTATGTTATGCTCTTTTAAATAAGTATCCAGGCCCCTTTTAAAGGCATCTAATGTTTTCGATAGCACCACATCCTCAGGCAGTGAATTCCATACCTTTATTGTCCTTACTGTAAAGAAACCCTTCTGCTGTTGTAGATTAAATCTCCTTTCCTCAAGTCTAAGCGGGTGGCCCCTTGTCCTGTGTACTGTTCTGTTAATGAACAGGTCTTTGGAGAGCCCTTTGTATGGGCCCTGAGCATATTTATATAGTGTTATCATATCCCCTCTAAGACGCCGTTTCTCTAGTGTGTACAAGTTTAACTTTTCTATCCTCTCTTCATAACTAAAACGTTCTATTCCCCTTACTAGTTTTGTAGCCCTCCTCTGCACTCTTTCTAGTTCCATAATGTCCTGTTTCAGAAAGGGCACCCAGAATTGAACAGCATATTCTAAGTGGGATCTTACCATGAACCTGTAAAAAGGCATAATTATATCTTCCTCCCTTGAGTCAATAACCCTTTTAATACATGCCAATATCTTATTGGCCTTTGCAGCTGCCAGTTGGCACTGCATGCTACTGCTAAGTCTCTTACTCCCAAATCCTTTTCATTTGTAGATTTCCCCAGAGAAACACCATTTAAACTATATGCTGCATTTTTATTATTATACCCAAAATGCATAACATAAATAGCCATGTTGGCTATTGCTAATGATATTCCTGTTCCAGCAGAATTCTTGAATATATTCCCTTAGCAACCTTTCAAAAAGCTTCCCTACCACAGATGTCAAGCTTACATGTCTGTACTTTCCTGGCTGTGACTTTGATCCCTTTTTAAATATGGGTACCACATCTGCTTTACGCCAATCCATGGGCACCATACCTGAAATAAAAGGATCCCTGAAAATCAAATATAACATCTGGCCAGGGTATGGCTTATCTCTTTAAGTACCCATGGGTGTATACCATCTGGCCCCGGAGCTTTGTCTACCTTAACACCATTCAAATGTTTTAACACTTTTTCTTGTGTTAGCCAGTCCCATGCTTGCTGTGACTGTTCTGTAAAAATAGTCTGCAGATTCTTGTCCATTGGGTCTTCCTTGGTAAAAACAGAAGAAAATAAATTATTTAAAATATCTGCCTTTTCTCTGTCCCCCTTGACCATCTCACCCCTTTGAGATAACAAGGACCCAACATTATCAGACTTTAATTTGTTGCCATTAATGTATTTAAAGAATTTCTTTGGGTTGCTCTTGCTCTCCTTAGCAATATTTTTTTCATTCTCCAGTCATTCTCCAGCTAATTTAATAGCCTTTTTGCAGGTTTTGTTAACATTTTTGTATACTGCAAATGCCTCTGCTGATCCCTCAGCTTTGTAATGTTTAAATGCCGCTTTCTTGTTATTTATTTCATGAATTACTTTACTGGTTAGCCACATTGGCTTTAATTTGCTTCTTTTGTATTTGTTTCCAACAGGGATAAATTTATATGTGTATTTTTGCAATGTTATTTTGAATGCATTCCACTTACCTTCTGTGTTTTTTCCTGAAAATATTTTATCCCAGTCAACGAGACCAAGGGATGAATTAAATCTGCTAAAGTTGGCCTTTTTAAAATTCAGTGTTTTGGTGGGACCCATACTAAATTGCTTTTTTGAATTTATCTCAAACGATACCATGTTATGGTCACTATTCCCCAAGTGCTCCCTAACTTGGATGTTAGCGATAAGTTCTTCATTGTTAGTTATTACCAGATCCAGACATGCATTCCCTCTGGTTGAGGTCTGCACTAGTTGAGACAAAAAATTGTCATTCAACAAGTTCAGAAACTTGCTGCTTTTAGCAGAATTAGCTGTTCCATTTTTCCAGTCTATTTCTGGATAATTAAAATCCCCCATAATTAAAGTTCTCCCTATTTGAGAAGCCTTTTCTATTTGCATTAATAGCTGTGTTTCTTCAAGGTCACCAATGTTTGGTGGTTTATAACAAATACCCACTAATATTTTTTGGGCAGTTTTACCCCCAGTGACTATTTCAACCAACAGGGATTCCACATGTTCACCACTGTCATCACATATATCTTCCCGCAATTGAGGCAATAATGCTGGTTTGACATACAGACAGACCCCACCACCTCTTTTGTTTGACCTATCTTTTCTAAATAACATGTAGCCCTCCAAATTGATTGACCAATCATGTGTGTTATCCCACCATGTTTCTGTTATGCCTATCAAGTCATAGTTTTCAATTTCAGCTACCAGCTCCAGTTCCCCTATTTTAACAGTTGAACTTCTGGAATTTGCAAGCATACAATTTATGCAACTGCTATGTTTCATTTGTGATTTAAATTTGATGTGGTTTATAGGCTTCTCCCTATCATCTGTACTAACCCCGCCCCCAGATCCTTACACCTGGTTATTAACTGCATTGCCTTCCCTTTCTATACTATCTATCCCAGTATTTATTGGTCCCTCCCCCGTTCCTAGTTTAAAATCTCCTCCAACCGTCTAGTCATCCTCTCCCCAAGCACTTGAGACCCTCTTGCATTCAGGTTCAATCCATCCCTGCTATAGAGATTGTACCCCAAAGCAAAATCAGCCCAGTGCTCTAAAAACCCAAAGCCCTCCTTCTTACACCAAGACTTCAGCCATGCATTGAGCTCCCTATTCTCCCGCTGTCTCTCTGACGTAGCGCATGGCACAGGTAGTATCTCTGAGAATACTATCTTGGAGGTCCAGTTCCTAATCTTACTGCCTAAATCCCTAAAATTACCTTTTAGGACTCTCCGCCTTCCTCTTACTTTGTCATTGGTACCAATATGCACCAAGACAGCTGGATCCTCTCCAGCCCCTCCCAATAATCTGTCCACCCTGTCTGCAACATGCCGAACCCGGGCACCCGGGAGACAGCAAACCATTTGGTTGCTGCGATCAGAGCCACAGATTACCCTATCTGTTCTCCTAATAATGGAGTCCCCTACCACCACAACCTGCCTAGGCTTCACTTTCCTCTGGATCCCCTGTGTGCTAGAGGAGCTGTTCTCCCGGCTGTTAGGGAGAACAGTCTTCTCCAACAATTCCACTTCTGGATTTGCCTCCCCAACATCTTCACTTAAATGAGCAAATTTGTTTGGATGGAAAAATTCAGGACTGGCTGCCCTCTTCCTCTTCCCTCCCTCACTGCAACCACTTCTAACTGTTACCCAGCTATGTGCCTGGTTCCCTTCTAGCTGATCTCCTCCCTCTTTGCTAGGTGACCCAGCTAGACTCTGCTCAGTTAGCAAGAGACTCCTCTCAAGGTTGTCAATATCTCTCAGTGTTGCAATATGACTCTCTAGAGCTCCAATCTGAGCTTCTAGAAGGGCCACTTGCTCACACTTGCCACAGCGGTATGGACCCTGGAACGGTTGTTCCAAGCATGCATACAATGTTTCCTCAGGGTTTCGGCCTCTAACAACAAATCAAACAAATCATCCTCTACAAAATACTCTATCAAGTCATTTATCAGTCCACCCCAGTGGCAGCTTATACCAAGGGGTTCCTGTCTCTGTCACTTTACATACAAATTTCTAATTTTATTGATTTATTTTTAAATTAACTGTCCCACTGATACCAGTTAAGAACCCCCCCCAAACAAATTCCCTGTTCAACTGATTCTTTCCCCACACCCCACCAACACAGGCACCCTCATGCCCCTTTTATACTATGCCTTTGGGATATAAAATAATATTTGCTATGTGTTGTGTGTAAATTCAATGTTCCCATCTGCACTTCTGGTAGGAAATTATTCGCCAAGCAGGAAGTGGCATTATTTGCCTATTCCAGTTGGAGTAGATACATTTTGCCCATTCCTAGTCCTCAACACAATAGTATGCATGAAAAAAAAAATTAAATTCTATAAAAATACTTTCCTGGACTTATTAATACATGACAATGTATAAGATGCAGATGAACAGAACACCCAGAAAAACCTCATATACTTTCATAGTGCTCTTCATTTGGCACAAACACTGTATATGGGAGACTTTTTTGGCACAGATAGCTTAGTTCATAGGTAGTGATGAGCGAGCATGCTCGGCCGAAGCTCGGTTCGGCTCGAGCATCGCTCTGCTCGGCACATGGCGGTACTCGTACGAGTACCGCATGTGCTCGCCCGCCATGTTCGGGTCTCCTCCCCGCACGTTTCGCGGCTGCTGCGCAGCCAATAAACGTGCAGGGAGGCTCTGACATCAGTGTAATGCCAGCAGCCATGTTGGCTGCTGGCATTACACTGATTGGCTGGCCAGAACCCGTGATCGGGTGCTGTATAGCACCTGACCAGCGAGTTCGGCTCTGTCTTAGCCAGGGAGAGATGAGGATAGGAAGGGAAAGTCAGTGTAGGCAGAAAAAAAGTGCGTTTGAACAACAAAAAGACCCAAAAGTCCTTTTTAGGACTATTGTGTGTGGGGGCAGCAGATATATTTTGTTTTGGGGGGCAGAGTTTAAAAAAAAAACGTCACATATTCCATTCACTGTGCCTAGCCGCAGATTAGCAGCACATTCTGTTTAGTGTGCAAAGTTTCAGATTAGCAGCACATTCTGTTTAGTGTGCAAAGTTGGAGATTAGCAGCACATTCTTTTTAGTGTGCAAAGTTGCAGATTAGCAGCACATTCTGTTTAGTGTGCAAAGTTGCAGATTAGCAGCACATTCTTTTCAGTGTGCAAAGTTGCAGATTAGCAGCACATTCTGTTTAGTGTGCAAAGTTGCAGATTAGCAGCACATTCTTTTCAGTGTGCAAAGTTGCAGATTAGCAGCACATTCTTTTTAGTGTGCAAAGTTGCAGATTAGCAGCACATTCTGTTTAGTGTGCAAAGTGTAAAATATAAAAGTCACATATTCCATTCACTGTGCCTAGCTGCAGATAAGCAGCACATTCTGTTTAGTGTGCAAAGTTGCAGATTAGCAGAACATTCTGTTTAGTGTGCAAAGTGTAAAAAATAAAAGTCACATATTCCATTCACTGTGCCTAGCCGCAGATAAGCAGCACATTCTGTTTAGTGTGCAAAGTTGCAGATTAGCAGAACATTCTGTTTAGTGTGCAAAGTGTAAAATATAAAAGTCACATATTCCATTCACTGTGCCTAGCCGCAGATAAGCAGCACATTCTGTTTAGTGTGCAAAGTTGCAGATTAGCAGAACATTCTGTTTAGTGTGCAACGTGTAAAATATAAAAGTCACATATTCCATTCACTGTGCCTAGCCGCAGATAAGCAGCACATTCTGTTTAGTGTGCAAAGTTGCAGATTAGCAGAACATTCTGTTTAGTGTGCAAAGTGTAAAATATAAAAGTCACATATTCCATTCACTGTGCCTAGCCGCAGATAAGCAGCACATTCTGTTTAGTGTGCAAAGTTGCAGATTAGCAGAACATTCTGTTTAGTGTGCAAAGTGTAAAATATAAAAGTCACATATTCCATTCACTGTGCCTAGCCGCAGATAAGCAGCACATTCTGTTTAGTGTGCAAAGTTGCAGATTAGCAGAACATTCTGTTTAGTGTGCAAAGTGTAAAATATAAAAGTCACATATTCCATTCACTGTGCCTAGCCGCAGATAAGCAGCACATTCTGTTTAGTGTGCAAAGTTGCAGATTAGCAGAACATTCTGTTTAGTGTGCAAAGTGTAAAATATAAAAGTCACATATTCCATTCACTGTGCCTAGCCGCAGATAAGCAGCACATTCTGTTTAGTGTGCAAAGTTGCAGATTAGCAGAACATTCTGTTTAGTGTGCAAAGTGTAAAATATAAAAGTCACATATTCCATTCACTGTGCCTAGCCGCAGATAAGCAGCACATTCTGTTTAGTGTGCAAAGTTGCAGATTAGCAGAACATTCTGTTTAGTGTGCAAAGTGTAAAAAATAAAAGTCACATATTCCATTCACTGTGTCTAGCCGCAGATAAGCAGCACATTCTGTTTAGTGTGCAAAGTTGCAGATTTGCAGCACATATTCCGTGTAATATAAAGAAGGCGGGTAAAAAGGGACGGGGAAGTGGACGTGATCCTGATAGTTCAGGGCGCGGGTCAGGACGCGTAGAAACTGTGCCTGGTGCCAGAGCACAAGAAAGAAAGACATCCACCATACCTAGCTTCATGTCTCAGTTTACAGGGCGTCGCAGGACATCACTCTCGAGGTCAGACCACTGCGAACAGGTGGTCGGTTGGATTTCAGGTGATACTGCTTCCAGTCGGTTAAGCACCACCCTGTCTTCCACCAAGTCCACTCTCAGTAGCCAAGAGTCTGGTCAACATAATCCTCACCCTGATCATCCTTCCTCCCACCATAGAGGGTCTGGTCAAAGAAGTGATCCCACACTGGGATATAGTGAGGAGCTCGTCTCATCACCAATCCTTAATTTGAACCTCTCTCCAAGCACGCTTGCAGAGGAACATGAAATCTTGTGCCCTGATTCACAACCTCTAGAGGGTACCCAATCACAAGAAGATGACAGAGGTGAACGGCATTTAAGGTCAAAGGAAGTGGATGATGATGATGATGAGACACAGTTGCCATCAAATCAACCACTATTACTGTCTCAAGACCTTGATGAGGAGGATGATATACAGTTGTCAATGACTGAGTATGTGGTGGGATCAAGAAATGAGGAGGATGATCAGAGTGAGGAAGTGGAGGAGGACTTGGTGGACGATGAGGTGACTGACCCCACCTGGGAAGGTGGAGAGCCGAGCGATGACAGCAGTCCTGAGGGTGAGCCATCTGCAGCACCGCAACAGGCTGGAAGAGGCAGTGGTGTGGCTACAGAAAGAAGGCGGACCGCACCAAACCGGCCCGCAAATGTTCCACGGAGCACCCCCTTGCGTAAATCTCCCTTGCCAAGGGCTAGGTGTTCCGCGGTATGGCGTTTTTTTAAGGAAAGTGCGGACGACAAAAAAATTGTAGTTTGCAACCTGTGCCACACCAGAATGAGCCGAGGCATGAACACTAGAAACCTCACCACCACCAGCATGATCCGACACATGGCATCCAAGCACCGTAATAAGTGGGAGGAACGCCCGGATCGCCAATCTGTGTCTGCAGGCCACACCACTGCCTCCTCTTCCTCTGTTTTCGGTGCCGGCCAATCGCCTGTCGAAGGCGCAGGCCCGCATACCTCCCGCCCTGCACCTGTACCATCTGAAGCACCATCAGCGACCACATCCACTTCCCTGTCCCAGCGCAGCGTCCAAATGTCGTTACCCCAGGCATTTGAGCGCAAGCGAAAATACCCAGCCACCCACCCACAGGCCATAGCACTAACCTCACACCTTTCCAAATTACTGGCCATCGAAATGCTGCCATTTAGGCTTGTGGAGACTGAGTCCTTCCGCAGCCTGATGGCAGCAGCTGTCCCTCGGTACGCAGTCCCCAGCCGCCACTACTTTTCCCGGTGTGCCGTCCCCGCCTTACACCACCATGTGTCCCGTAACATCACCCGTGCCCTGACCAACGCAGTTACTGGGAAGGTCCACTTAACGACTGACACATGGAGAAGTGCTTGTGGCCAGGGACGCTACATTTCCCTGACGGCACACTGGGTGAATGTCGTGGAGGCTGGGAGCGACTCGGACCCTGGGATGGCACAGGTGCTACCCACGCCGAGGACTGCGGGCCCTACCTCCATCAGGGTTTCCGCCAGCACCTACGTTATTGGCTCCTCCTCCTCCGTTTCCACCTCCGAATTCTCTGCGCGCAGCGCCACTCACCCATCAGCCGGTAGCTGGAAGCAGTGTAGCACTGCAGTGGGGAAGCGTCAACAGGCCGTGCTGAAGCTGATCTGCCTTGGGGACAAACAGCACACGGCCTCAGAGCTGTTGCAGGGGATTAGTCACCAGACCGAGCAGTGGCTCTCGCCACTCAACCTGCAACCAGGCATGGTTGTGTGTGATAATGGGCGTAACTTGGTGGCGGCTTTGGAGCTCGGCAAGCTCACACACGTACCATGCCTAGCGCATGTATTTAATTTAGTGGTTCAGCGATTTCTAAAAACCTACCCCAATTTGCATGATCTCTTGACCAAGGTGCGCCGCGTGTGTGCACATTTCCATAAGTCATCAACAGCTTCAGCCGGCCTGTTGAAGCTGCAGCAGCGCTTACAATTGCCAGCTCACCGGCTGCTGTGTGACGTGAGCACGCGCTGGAACTCCACCTTCCACATGTTGGCCCGGCTTTGTGAGCAGCAGAGGGCAGTAGTGGAGTACCAGCTGTTACACGGTCGTCGCCTCTCCGTTCAACTTCCTCTAATCAGAAGTGAGGAGTGGGAATGGATGTCAGACCTCTGTGAGGTTTTACGCAATTTTGAGGAATCGACACAGATGGTGAGCGGCGATAACGCTATTATCAGTGTAACCATCCCACTTCTGTGTCTACTGAGACGCTCGCTGCTCACAATTAAAACCGACGCTTTGCATGTGGAAGAGGTGGAAATGCGGGAGGAAGAGCTTACACAAGGTGATAGCCAGAGCACCCTCACTTCGTCTTCTCAGCGACAATTGGAGGAGGCGGAGGAGGAGGAGGAGGAAGACACGGTTGCCTCCGCTACAGAGGGTAGCCATGGAACTTTAGTTCCATCTCTTCAGCGTGGGTGGGCAGAAGAGGAGGAAGAGGATGAGGAGATTGAGAGCATCCTCCTGGTGAGGACAGCGAAATCTTGCCTGTTGGTACTCTGGCACACATGGCTGACTTTATGTTAGGCTGCCTTTCCCATGACCCACGCGTTATACGCATTTTAGACAACACGGATTACTGGGTGTTCACCCTTCTGGACCCCCGCTACAAAGAGAATTTCTCATCTCTCATTCCTCCGGTGGAGAGGACAAGCAAAATGGTGCAAAATTTTCCATCTGACAATGCTGGCGGCAGAGTACGTGCTACCTTGGCCAACCGAGAAGGGGAGAAAAGGGGAGCACACAGCAGTTCCGACAAAGGCAGGGCAACACTCTCCAAGGCGTGGGACACCTTCATGACACCCCGCCAGCACCCTCACCCTGATGCACAGCCTAGTGTCACAAGGAGGGAAAAGTTTTGGAAGATGGTGAAGGAGTACGTAGCAGACCGTGTCAGCGTCCTCAATGATCCCTCTGTGCCTTACAACTACTGGGTGTCCAAGCTGGACACGTGGTATGAACTGGCACTCTACGCCTTGGAGGTGCTGGCCTGCCCTGCCGCCAGCGTTCTGTCTGAGCGGGTATTTAGTGCTGCTGGTGGCATCATAACAGATAAGCGTATCCGCCTTTCCACCGAAAATGCTGATAGGTTGACACTTATAAAAATGAACAAGGCCTGGATTTCCCCTGACTTCTCCACTCCACTGGAGGAAAGCCCCGGGGGAACATAAAGTCACTTTAGATATGTTATTTACAATGATGGGAATACTCTGTTTTCCCATTCACCCCTTCCACCCAAAAAATGGGTATATGGTTGACTCTCTTCCATATTCCCTGGGATATAATTTTTATATAGGGCCAGCTCACCAGCGGGCCCTGTGATATAATTTTTATATAGGGCCAGCTCACCAGCGGGCGCTGTTTGACAATTTTTGTATAGGTCAGCTCACCAGCGGGCCTTCTCATATAATGTTTTATTGGGTCAGCTCTCTAGCGGGCCCTCTCATATAATGTTTTATAGCGTCAGCTCACTAGCGGGCCTTCGCATATAATGTTTAGGATGGTCAGCTCCGCAGCAGACCCTCACCCATAATGTTTTAGATGGTCGGCTCAGCGCACGTTTCCCTCTTAATCATGGCCCCAGTTCAGAAAAATCGAGGAAATTTTTGGGAGAATTTGCCTCTGCGCACGTTTCCCTCTTAATCATGGCCCCAGTTCAGAAAAATCTAGGAAATTTTTTGCAGAATTTGCCTCTGCGCACGTTTCCCTCTTAATCATGGCCCCAGTTCAGAAAAATCGAGGAAATTTTTGGGAGAATTTGCCTCTGCGCACGTTTCCCTCTTAATCATGGCCCCAGTTCAGAAAAATCGAGAAAATTTTTTGCAGAATTTGCCTCTGCGCACGTTTCCCTCTTAATCATGGCCCCAGTTCAGAAAAATCGAGGAAATTTTTGGGAGAATTTGCCTCTGCGCACGTTTCCCTCTTAATCATGGCCCCAGTTCCGAAAAATCGATGAAATTTTTTGCAGAATTTGCAGATGATATACAAGTAAATATACAGCAAATTCTGTTTGGTAACAATTTTTTGCCTAAAGTCGTTTTTATCTTCCTTTTTGTGTGTTTTACGGTCAGTCTGTAAAAATGGCGTACTACGGGCGAAACATCGTTCCCAGCAGCGACGTTGGAGTCCAAGATGCATCCAGACATCCTCCCTGTGGTGTTTCCATCATTTTCTGCCCTTTTCCTATGGACCAGGCACCCTCCCCTCATCAGAGCAGGGGGTGCCTGGTGTAATGCTCGAGTCCTCCCATTGACTTCAATGGGGCTCGGGTGCTCGGCCGAGCACTCGAGCCTCCGGGGGCGCTCGGTCAGAGCACCCGAACACCCGAGCATTGGGGTGCTCGATCATCACTATTCATAGGTGATTGCCAGGCACAAACACCATTATATCAATGCTAAGGCTCATTTTATGTATCAGATAAAAAAAATAATATGACAACCAAATTTTTATTCAAAGTTTGGAAGATAGATCATTATACAATTCAGCATACCTACATACAGTACATACTTGTCTATTTACAACTAGTTGAAGAGCCCGTGTACATAGGCCACAGTGCCACCCAGCAATGGCCATGGTGCAGTCATGCACAGTACAGACTGCCCGGTGATATGGAGCAGGGCACTCTGAATACAGACCGCAGTCCTCTCTGCGCACTGACTACAGTCTGAATTCGGAGCCCTGCTCCGTTATTAGCCGTGGCATGGGCAGTCTGTAGTGTGCATTACTGCAGCACGCGCAGCTGTTTATACTGTGCATGATGGCTTCTGACAAACACACATTTAGCAAATTATTATATAGTATGTTATTGTCTCTCAATAGCCATTTCTTAATTTTTAAATAAAATAAGCTTTTTAAACTCCTCTGACATCTGATCAACTCTGCACTATGTATATAGCCCAGATAAATTAAGGGTCCCACTTATAGATCATGCTTGTCTATCACAAAACAAAGTTTAAAGGGCACTAACAATGCCTGAAATGCCTGAAAAATTTGCAGAAACCCATCCTCAAAGTAGTAAGGATCTTTGTTACAGTAAAAGTAAAAACAAATTGTTTGAGACCTCTAAAAGCTTAGAGGAATATAAGGGCAGTAATGGACAAGAACTGTCAGGTGATGCTGATGCTGCTGAAGATGACCTAATGATGACTGATGATGATGCAGATCTAGAATATATCCCTCCAGCATCCTTCTCTTGTTCAGATACAGATGAAGTTGAGAGTGAGGATGATGACAGGACTATAAGATTAGAAGAAAGTCCAAGTCTGAATCTTCCACCACTTTTAAGGAGCACTGTGCCTGTCTATAAACTGTTTTAGAAATCCATTGGAAAGTCTGACCCTGGACAATCACAGATGTCAAAAAGCACACAGTCACCCTATCTTTCATCAAGCAGTAATGTTGGAAGACTAGCATTCTTAAAAATGAACCAACATCTCATACCATCTGAGTATCAGGTAGCAGAAACCACACATGACAGAGAAAGCCAGGGCAAATATATTAACAGCAGCACAGATGAGGAGGTGGAGGAAGGTTGTGAAGAAGGGTTACCACCATCTACCCCACTTGGGACCACTGTTATGACTGACAAGTAATGTGTGTCAATAATCTGAGGAGGATAGCATATGACAATGGTAAAAACAATATACGCACACAAGTCACATCATGCCAGTCCCCCACCACTACTATCATACACATCTGCCACATTGTAGGTTGTATTTTATTTATTTGTTTTATTACTTGACATCATGAATATGTGCCAGTGTCACTTAAGCAGGAAGTTAGTGTTGTGGGCAAAGGACAAATGCATTCTGTATGATAACACATTTTTCAACCATATGTTACTGTAGGACTCACAACTTTGACTTTCAGCCACTTATTTCTAAACTTCAGCCCTCAGAAGAAGTAATATTACAGTGGGAAATGTAGTACCTATAGGAAATACAGGCAAAAAGTATGTTAAAAGAGGTGGAAAATTTGTTAAAATAGGCAAAAATTAGGACATTTTTGCATAGGTGGGAAGGCAACATTTTTCGCTGGAAAAGTAAAAAATCGGCAAGTTTCTCGGAAAGTCATGTGAGAAATTTTTGGGGTATATGGGGTCAACCTCCTTTCTTCCTTATTCTCTACCAGAGTGCCCTCAGACTTCCATAATACAGAGAACAAATGTCCTACCTAAAAGACTCCCTAAACTAGGCTTCAATTCCCATTTATTTGCCTATCATCTCTAGCTCAAAAACACACTTCTTTCTCCTCTAACAAACACGAAATGGCATGGTTTGAGAGCCTGACACCCTTTTATATGGCTGTAGAAAAGTAGGCAAAATTTTCATGTGGTAGGGAAAATGTTTTCTTCCCATTGATTTCAATGCAATGAGCTAGACAAAAAAAACCCCAGAAAAATCGCATTTTTCTAGAAAAATTTTTCTCCAAGCGTAAAGTCATCTTTCATTGATTTTGGTTTGAGGCAAAAGTTTTTTCCCATGCCTAGTTAGAGTGGTGAAACAACTGATGGTGCTGGTAGAAGTGGGCATAGAACAAGATATGTATAAGGGGTAGGATTTATGAAGATATGTCTAATCACAGGTGGGTAATCAGTGGCTCACTTGTCACTGATCTACCTGTGTTTAATTGGGGATTTGCTAAAACATGACTTGTTAGTGTGCCCTGAGGATCAAATCACTGATCTAACATAATGAACTTTATTTTGCATATTAATTTGGAAATATTTTTCAAGTTGTATGGTTATATACATATTAAATGGTTATATAGACAAACATATTCTTACTTCTTTTAATTTGATTATTTTGAACAAAACAAGGTAGAGTTACTTTGCTGGGGGAACAACCTATAATATACTAGGTCACCTATAACAGGTATATCATTGGCTACTTGGAAAGAGAAATATCCTATTGTTGTTTTATGCCTGTATTAAATATAAAGGGTTTCTGGTGACGTACCAGGTACTTATCTGATGTCCATTCAGAACACTGTCTCTGACTTTAAGAGGTTGATTGCTCTTTGAAGCTGCTTGGCAACATGAATGCAATTGATCACAGTGTATCAGGCTCATATCTGTCTTCACCGAGATACTGTAACATTCATTTAGAGGTTCATATGAGCAGCATGGTTGGGATAGCTCTCCTGGCTGGACTGATTGCTGACTGCATTGTAAAACACCTGGTATCTTTACCTTAGACCTTTGTCATGTGTTATATTTGTCAGGCACTCATGTTCACATGAATAATAGCTCACAGTTAAAATTCATTTATAGAACTGCTGTTTGGAAAGAATTCTAAAAGCCTCTTATTAATCATACTATATTTATATTATTAACCCATTACGGACTAGAGGGGTGTGCTAAATGTTCCTTTGTATGTATTGTGCACAGCTCAAGTTCTTAAAGGGTAAATTAATAATGTAATATAGCAACCAATAATTTTGTTAATAAAGTTCTGATTTCAAAATAAATTTCTGTCAGTCTATGAAGTTAACAGAGGAAACTTTCTACCCTTTTGACCTTTCTACTACAACTCTAAGTGGTAAACTAAACATTCATGAAAAGTTAATGAGATGGGAAATTAGTACATTCTCATATTTCAACAAGTGAAATTACACCAGCATCCTTTCATTGGCAGATAAAACAGTTCTGAAGTGCAAGACATTTATCCTAATACCCTTCTTACTAAAAGTGCCTCTTCTATATCACATAGCTGAGACAATCCATCGGGAGCAGAGCTGTGATGCCCAAACACAAAAAACTAGTTGCCTCCGAAAATGACGGTAATGTTAACTTTGTACTGATTTTTTTTACTTTTTATTATCTGTATTGAGTTGCTCATCTTCTTTCCTCATAAATTTGACATTTTAATATTTAAATGCTGCCTGTTTATATACATGTTAACTCTTCCGGTCAGGACTTTAATTATTTTGTATCAATGAGTCGTATTTAAGCTAAAGAGATGCAATTCTGATTCAAACCACCTGCACCATGGGGGGAGAAATAAAATGTCCTAACCATTTAAATGGGGCTTTTAACCCCTTCGAATGCTCGGGAGGTCTCCAACAAATTGAAAAGCAATGCATTGGAGACCTCTCTAACAATCAAGGTGTTAAAATCCCAATTTAAAGCAATCTAACTATTGGTAATTGGTATTGTTCCTCTATGGTGCAGATGGTTTATTCCAGAATTGCAACTCATTACTGCTGGCTTATTGATTATGACCCAATGTTCTTTGTTGCAGAAAAACAGCTAATAATACTTATAAGCCTTTTGAACAAGAACAAAATCTCAATTTATATTTGCATAGGCAGCCCAATTAACCCTTTGAGTGCCAGAGGGGTATGCAACGCATTGCAAAGCAATGCATTGCATACCCCTCTGGCACTCAAAGGGTTAAATATAGTCACACTTTGATGGGGAGGATTCTAGAACAACTAAAATGGTGTAATCTGAATCTGTGTGTTTAGCAAATGGCAAAATCTAAATCATCGTTATGCAGAATTACCTGCCCATAAAAATATATATGTTCTTTACTTATATGACATTTTTATTCACTCATATAATCTTTTTTCCTTACATCTCCGCTGATATACTCTGGAATTTCCAGGTAATTTGTTACAAAAGTAATGAAGGGGACAAATACATAAATACATTGTTATTATTGGGTCTCACAATAAGAATGACAAAAACAATCATGTTGTGCATAATAATTTCCATAACTACACATTTAAGCCTAAAAATTAACATTTTTTTTAGTATTTTCACATCAGCTGGTGTCCAAGGCATGTCAAAGTGTCATGTCACACTTGATGACAACCACTGAATTTGAAGTGATCCAAAAGAACTTTAGGAGACAAATAATGATTCCCCAAATTGGGTCTCCAACTCATGACTTGGCAATGTGTTAGAGACCTCTTTACCATTCAAGAGTACATTTCCATTTAAATCAGTTAAAATTTTCAGAATGTCCATGTCTCCCCATAGTGCAGTTGATTTGCCCCAATATCTCTCCAGGTTTCTTTTGTCCATAGGTCTCTTTCAGAGACAGTGAGATTTACCTAGAAGTTTTATTGACTGTTAGTAACAGTCTTAGTGACAGATGAATGTGCATCTCTTGGCAAAGTAATGCAGTGCATACCCCAATGGTACTCAAATGATTAACGAGGAATAGAAGAGTGAAAGTGATATTTACATTTATTAAGTTTATATTTTTTGCAGTGCTAACATAGCTGTCTGAAGAATCAGAGCTAATTAGTATTGCTTTCTTTAGCAACATCATATATCTGTCTTGAGATTCACAACTACCAAACGTTATCAAAGAGGTCAAGACTCACCACTAACAATTTTGCTTTAAGCAAAATAGCATGATGATTCAGATAATAAAAAAATTGCTACATGAAAACAAAACTACATACTGTGCTATCAGATGTTTGCTTGACAGCTAGAAACTTTTGCCATATGGAAACTAAGTTTTTATAATTAAAAACTCCACCTAAGGCTCCATAATTTAAGGCTAGATTAAAAAATTATCAAATGTCTCCATTTGCAGAGTTACTACAGAATTATTATGGTAAAATTAGATGGTAAAAAATAACTGTACTTTCTTATTTTATATTATGCTAGCATAAATAGACTGACTTGGGCAGGTGAATGTTGTCATAAAAATTAGGCAGCTGCACTATGAGTTATAAAATAGAGTAATATCATTTTACTGCATACCAGGGCACACAATCCAGAATCATCGTGTTGTTAATGCAATCAAGTCCCGGAACATCACCTCAACAGCATGCACAGGAAAATTGACTACATTTATGATAATTTCCTCTTTGTCTCTCACTTAATCTCAGCCCCTTTCACGCACTATCTTTGCAATCTTTTTCTTTTCTCATTCACTCTTTGTTTGTTTTTTACTCTCAAGTCAGTTATACTCTATTTCCATTATCTCTCTTTTTCTCTGTCTCACACTGTCTCAGCCTTTCTTTCTATCTCTCTGCATGTGTTTCTCCTTCCCAGTATCTCTGTATCTCTCCCTCCCTCTCTGTCTTTGTGAATATGTCTCATTATTCCTTTATCTCCTTGCATCTCACTCATTATCTCATTTAGTGGATGTATAGCATCTGCATTGTTCTCTCTGTATTTCTCTCTCATCCAGTCACTCTATTTCTTTTTATGTCTCTTTGTCTATCTCTCAATATATGTGATATATATATATATATATATATATATATATATATATATATATAAATATAAATATGTATATATATTTATTTATATATATATATATATATATATATATATATATATATATATATATATATATACACGAGAGAGTGGTGGAGGTGGGGTGGTAGAGCAGCTGGTGGGACTAGGTGGATGGGACCTGATGCTGCTGCTGAGGTGGAAGGGGAAGCTAGCAGCCAGACTAGTGGTCAAGGGAGTTCCCCTACCCCTGACCCTTTGATTCCCTTTCCCTCAGCATTGTCCCTCTGGGATGTAATGATGAAGAAGGCAGGCTAGCAGTATGAGCAGCAGCACATGTCAGCTACCTGTGCCTGATGTTCATGCTGCCAGTGTGCCTTCTTCAACAATCAGTCCCACTCCCATACAGCAGCAAGAGATTGGTCGTGGTGGTGGTGGTGGTGATGATGAGAGTGAGGGTGATGGTGGAGAAGCTGGTGTGGAGGAGTGAATGAGGGCCTTTTTAGCAGAAAGTGAAAAGGAATGGGAGACAGAGATGCAAATGAGAATGGGCATCACCATCTCTTCTGCCAGCAGTAACATTGCAGACGCCAGGGATAGATGTTCATCTGTCTCTGCAGCAGGAGGATGATGAAGAGCAGGCTATTGTGTACAGACAACCATGACGAGTATGGAACTTGGTTCCTCCACTAGTGATTTTGGACTCGGACAGGTTCCACTTGCCACCAGTAATCCTGGCCCTAGTTCTAGTGCTGATTCTGAGGCAGCAGCAGCAGCATCATCTCCCCCAGCCTTTGAAGGGGATTGTGGAGAAGAAGAAGAAGATGTAGGCCATTCTTCTCCACTTGTCCCGTCCCTAAAATCATGAGTGTGAGAATATTTTTCTCTTGGCTGAGGCAAAGTGCAGTCATCAGCGACTTCACTGTGCAATACGTGTGAAAAGTTGTGAAAAGTGGAAAGTCACAACTGCCCTCATAAAACACATGCAGCACCACAAAGTTTATGTTAAGCCTGTGAAAGCAAAATCGACACAAAATAAATCAAAAGCCACTGTCACAGAGTACAGAAATTTATTTTATTTTATTGTTTATGTATGTATATTTCGTTTAATTGGACACATTTTGAGTGAACCCTGATAGGGCAAATGGCCGGAGCCTCTCTCTGTGGCTGGTGGCGGTTGTGGATGTTGGCGCCGTGGCACCTTGGGTTTAGTCGAGTCTGCTTGCTGGGATGCGGATGTCCTCCGTTGGGCTTGGGCTCACGGTGGGGCTCGGGGCGTCTGGCTGGGGCCGGCTTTTCTTGGGTGCTGCGGTGCTTCTGCCCGCTTTCCGGCCGTGGAGTGTGGACGAGGTGCGGGCGATGTTGTCCGCGTGTCTGGCTGAGCCCTTGATGTAATATTTACATTATCCGCTCCTGATGACGCTTATTTGTAAGGGTGAAGGGGACTGGATGAAATTGATCATGTGATTTTGGAGCGAAGTTCTCTACCAGGTCCGACACCATTACGCTAGCGAAACTAAGAGCTGATTGGATGATGAGAATTTAAATTTCGGGTGGTTCATTCAGATGATGTTTAACGATCATGAGTAAGCGTCTTGTACGCGAAACGCGTTGATCTTATGTAGAGTCCCCTTTGGATACAGCTGCTGGACTATTGTACATTCTCCTATGGGATTCAACATTCACTGTTTGGAGGTATTTTACAGCATTTGAATAAAGATATGTTTTTATTTTAAAGCTTTGAGTATTCTCATTAATGGTGATGCAAAAGTTTTGTTTTTTGTTCTGTTATAATATGGGATCTTTTTGGGGGATGCCCATTTTTGCACCCATTTGAGAACCAAAGCTGTTTGATGTCAGCAACACTTACATCTGGTGAATATTGTTGTGGATACTAGCTATGGGCTAAAATAGGAGTGAGCACACATATTTGTATGCATTACAGAGTACAGAAACCCAGCCTGACACTGAAGGCGAGCATAACTCCTGCATCATCCTCAGATTCTTGAGCTAGGATACGTGAGTGAAAAAACGTACCAACTGTCCTCCCTTGCACTCTCAGGGTCTTCTACCTCCTGCTCTGATGTACCACCTTCACCAAGGTTACTTCCCCCAACAGCTGTTATTGATTCTCTAGATGCCAAGATGTGGCAGTTCATGTCCATCTATTGCATATTGGGTGGTGCACTGACCACAAATGGCAATGTGTTGGAGAGTAATTGATTGCAGGGTATCAGGGAGCATCTGCTGCATTCCATGCCACAAAATATGCTAAGCTGGTGGCAGGGATGATTCATTATTAACACTAAGTCTTCTTCATGGTACGTGTTCTTAGCAGAGCAGACAAAGGACATAGTGAGAGAAGTACTTGATTTTCGACCTAAACATCAAGGTGTTTTGTTGCAGTTGTGCGAGTTGATTCATATGAACAAAGATGTGTCCATTGTTCCCAGTCTTGCCCCTATATCACAATGTTTCCTTATACACATTGTGCACATTACAGTTGCTGATGAAAGGCATTGTTCCTTCCTGCTCTCAAGGGAAAAAATAATATTCCAACACATGCATGATTTTGGAAGAGGTGCAGGAGGGGAAGGATTGATGGCAAAATTATTTTCTGTAGATACACCAGAAGTGTTGGGGGCTAGTTGTGGTGCTGCTTCTGTCTCTGGCTTATCACTGGAGCTAGTGGCAAGTGGAACCATCATCATACCATCATCTGTCTCATGTCACTGCTGTTGACCCCAGTCCCTTGGAGTAGTCTATTCGTGCTTTTGCTTTGAAAACTCTGAAGCAGCAATTACAGCAATAGTAAATGCCAGAATATCACCAGTGGCATTTGCCAACGGCCAACATATAAAGGACTACGGGCTTTAGGTCAGGAGAGCACAATTTATTTTTTCTTAGCGCTTGTGTTTAAGTCAATATTGAGACAAATATTTTTAGGCTTTTTGTAAGCCTGTTGCTATGCTGCCTTTGCTACCTAGTGTCAGGGTCGTACCTCACTGGGACCGGGTCCAGAGCCACCGTCGGGTGTAACGCTCTTGCGGCGGGTCTGCAGTGTTTCTCCTCCCCAGACCTGTTTCTTGTGGTGCGCCGTGTCCTCTGAGAGGATCACCCTCTCCGGCGCTTGCAACCACATCAGAGGCTGGGGGAGGTAAGGCTGGAGGCTCGCTGCATGACGGGACAATTCTTATGCTCGTATGACGTGCAGAGGAGGCGGAGGTTACTGGGACTGGCCAATCAGAAGAGGTGCTTGTTAACCAGCACCTCTATTTAAACCTCAGGTGATTCTCTGCTCAGGGCTTGTATGTATTAGCCCTTTAGCCTGGCTACTTTCTATAGCATTCTGTTTTTCACCTGTTCTTGGCCCTTCTTACTTCCCAGCTCCTGGACCTTGGCTTCTGTGACCCCTACTACTCTGATCTATCCAATACTGAACTCTGGCTTTAGTGACCTTGGATATTCTTATCTCTCCAAACCTAACCATTGCATCCGTGACCTCGATTACTCCTTACTCTCCTCTCCAGACCCTTGGCCTTCGTGACCCCTTCTATGCTATCTCTCTATTTCCCTCTCTGCACATTAGATACCTACCTGTCTACATTACTCAGGTTTGTTCTTCCATGCACTCGGGCTCCAGCAGCCATTTACCCTTGGGTCTGACATCTAACCATTAGTTGTAAAGAGGAAACAAAAGGGTTACAATGAATGTGGCAGATGTGTTTGGTGGTGGTGGAGTACTATCTATCTATCTATCTATCTATCTATCTATCTATCTATCTATCTGTCTATCTATCTAGTTCATAGTAGTGGTCTCAAAAGTGGTAGATAGTACCAACCATTCACATCCCTCTTCCTCATCTGTGCTGCTGTTAATAATACATATGACCTAGCATTTCCTGCTATGTGTGGTATTGCCCACTTCTGCTACCTGATACTCAGATGTTAATAAATGTTGGCCCATATTTTAGAATGCTAGTCTTCAACACTGTTGCATGATAACCATGTCATATGGTTATTTACAGTGTAACCCACTGCACTGAAAACCTGCTCAACACCTGTGGTGGTCGACTAAGGGTTTCTACAGCAGTATGTGTCAGTGCTGGCCCCACACATTGTTTTATTTGCCAGTAGTACATGGGGTCATAGTTTCTGCTCAGAATGCAGCTATCCCACAAGTATGCTGAAACCATCTCACATGCAGTGGATCCAACCCTAGGAGCTACACTGTGTTCCTGTGTATCAGTTACCAAGTTACCAACCTATACTCTGGGAGCAAGTCCCATAGATATGTGCCACTGCCAGTGACTCCACTACCAATTATGTTTGATTGCTGTTCCTGAAACCTATGAATCACCCTGTGTTCAGAGAGAGAATGAAATGTTCTGGTTGATGAGGTAGCTGCTCCTGTTGCTGTTGGTATAATAACTTTTCTGTCTTCCTTTTCACTATGCTTACTAGCATTTTTCCCCTAACCTTCTCCCTCTCATCTTCCACAATGCAACTCTCCATTCGATAAATAAGCATAAATTTATATTTCTTGACTGTATCCGATTCCTCAAAGAAATGCTACTGATCACCATGATCACAACTCCTTGTTGTGACAAACTGATCACACTTTGGCATTTTGAAATTTTGTGTTTAAAGTGGTGATCCAGCAAAGTGACAAGCATATATTCTTTATTGCTTTTAATGGGCACTATGCAAGGATCTTGTTCAAAGCACACTAATGTGTCCTTGACCAGCTGGTGCATGTATGTGTCTCATTATGGTAAGATTCTGCATCCTTGTCCTTAGTTTTTTCTGCAATACATTTATGAGTGGAGGATTTCTCTTATTCCTGCCTCTACATGACTAACCAGCATGTCTGCCCCCTCAAAAGGTTTCAGCAGCTCACATACATCACACATTAGTTACCATTTCCCAGGTGACAAACAGGAACCCTCCAAAGCCTACCAGTTTTGCATTGTGTATTTGCTAATGGCATTATTTTGCTTGTTGAAACACTCTAGTAGGGACCTCTGTTTTCAGCTGGTGATGCGGCATGTTGATACGTTCCTGTACTGAATATAATGCATTGTATGCATTGTAGGAGAAGCTAAAATGGGCACATATTTTGTGGGTGATATTCAGCATCTCTCTGAGAATTTTAAATTCTGTCAAAAATCTGGTCACTACTAAATATAGCACATGGGCAAAGCAAGGCACATGCACCACATTACCTAGTCTCAAGGCAGCTATTATGTTGGATCAGCAGATTATCAGCAGACAGAAAACCAGCTTTCAAGGAGTGGGGTATAAACGATTACTCTGTCACCTGCTCTAGTTTAATACATCTATGACTTTGTGGAACTACCACTCAAAACTTTGATTGCAACAATTGGAATTCTGATGGTATGGGCTATCCTTCTGCTTCCTTTTAATCATGTAGCCAGAACCAGATACAAGATTACTGGGTGACACCTGATTCTGTAAGCTAGTGTTGCCCACTGGTGGTGGGAGGGAAACCCAGTAAGAAGTCACAGTTATATAGTCTGTGATTTGCCCACTTATGCTGTCAGGTGGATTTTCTTGCTGAATGAGCTTTTCAGCCCTTTGCCCACCCCATTAACCACCTGCTTGTTCAATTCTGGCACAGCCATTCTGGAAAAATACCTGTGGCTTGAGAAATGCAGGTGAGAAGCTACACATGACATCAATTCTCTAAATCCTCACAAAAAAATATGTCAGCATGTCCACTACCAGCATTTTGGCAACATTGTCATTCCACATGTGTACTTTGGGATTGCTTTTGTTAAGTTTTTGACTGTTTCCCAAGAACTCAGTAAGTGTGAGTTGGCAGTACATGGCAGAAGAACCCTGTAACTTGATTGCTGTAACAACATGACTAGAGGAGGTTACAGAAGCAGCATGTGTGGGCAGTCTATTACTCTTCCCACCTCCTAAAGCAACCTCAGAGTAATACTCCTCTACAGCATGAGCCATAGGTGCTAGGAATTAACTCTAGGTACACTCTCTGACACATCAACATCACTTCGTCTGTGATGTGTTCCAGAATCCCGGAATCTTTGTGGAGTGCTTCTGTTGCTGTTAGTTGTGGCACCTCTGATGTATTGATGGTGTGCCTCCCAGTCAGACATGTGGTTGTACTTAAGGTAGGATGTCACTGAGCTGGTGCTTAGGTGTGAGTTTGCTTCCCCCTGCTCCAGTGCTTCTTCCAAAAGACAACAGACAGCAACATATTTAGCTTTTGGATGATGAGTGACGTTATAGAGATCTATATAGGGAACAGCCAGATCAGGAAGTAAACTGGATCATGGTTGCCTGTGTCTTCCCAGTCAGTCACACAAAAAGTTGGGTATTTGGGGTTATTCTCCTTTGCTCCTTTATAACCCCCCAGACTCCCATAGCAAAAGATAACAGCCAGATCAGGAAGGAACTTGCATATTGGCTGTATGTCTCTACCCAGTCAGTCACACAAAATTTTGGGGTATTTGGAGTAAACTTCCTTTGCTCCCTTCTCACACATTCAGACTCCCCCAGCACAGAGATAACAGCCAGATCAGGATGGAACTTGGATCATAGCTGTCTTTGTCTTTCCAATCATTCATACAAGATTTGGTGTATTTGGGGTAAATCTCCGTTGCTACCCTCTCTCATTAAATTGGTCTTTTAACTCTTGAATGTTAGTGAGGTCTCCAATGCATCGCAAAGCATTCAATGGGTTAAAAAGCTTTATTCAAGTGCATAGAAATGTAGGAATGTTTATTTGTCACATATGGTGTAGCTGGTTCCCTCCAGGTAAACTCCAGTTTGCTTTTATAAACATGGGCCTTGGTTTTCTCCAGGAGGCACAAACCTATGCATACTAATACAGTGTATGTGTCCAGCTGACATAGCTTTGAACTCACTCAGTTCATAGGCAAGTACAAAACCTTTAATAAATATTCAAATGGCAAAACATTTTTATAAATATAAGAACTATAACATAAAGATAGACTCAGGTCTGCAGAATTATTTCATCTCCATGTTATTTTTCACTAAAATTATTTTTTTCTTTTTTGCTCATAGTGCAAATTGATGTGGAAAATGAAGGGGACAATGCAGGTAAGAGTTATTTACTGCTAGAAGAATTAACGCTTGTGTTCCACAGAAAGCAAACATTGGCCTGGATTCTATTGCAGTTGATAACTTTATCAATTATTTTATGATACATATTTCACCATAGACCCTTAAACACAAGTGATACCAACGCCGCTAAGTTGTGTTGGTGATATCACTTTGTTGGGTTGTTGTGAATGTACCTGCAACATACAGCATACTTTAAAGATATAAGAAAAGCACTAAAGCTGCAGTAAGAAAGGTCTCCACAACAGCCTATGTGGCCACCTACAGTTTTTTCACACAACTTTTGTTGGATATTGCACTGAGCTTCCAACGAATGCCAACCAATATGGACACCAGCCAATAATACTGAAAGAAGCTCACATGAGATGACCATTAGCCATACTTCTCCTGCCTCTGGATAGGTGGTGAAAAACAGGAGTAGGTGAGTGAAAGAACATGGGCTGTTACAGTTTTGTCTCCCATTTGAAAGAGCCCATGGACTTCTGTTGGAATCTGATAGTTAAAACCAGTGACACCCTTTAACATCTGAGTTGTATTCTTGTCCATTATTTGCTTTATAAAGAATTATTTATTTAAAGGGATAGTAATGGTTAATTTTAAGTTGATTTAATATTGTAGACATTAAAAAAGGTTAACATTGATGTAAGTCTTATCTCTCAGATCTTTATGGTTTGAGAGATATAACTTGGTAAAGTTACCTTTTCCTGGCTGTTTCACTCAAGTCTGCCATCTAGCTGACAGCTGCAGATTCCAGTCATTTGACCAGACAGAGGCTCTTCAGCAGAGCTGAAATCACGCTATTTTGAAATAAATACTTAATTGGAATGGTCTACAAAGTGTGCTTGTAAACCAGACACACTTTGTAGACCATTCCAATGAAGTATTTATCTTTAGATATCATTATATCGGTGCTGCTGAAGAGCCACATCTGGTCAAGCGACCAGAATTTGCTTTTGACAGCTTTACAGCTCGTCAAATAGAAAGGGGAGGGACCAGAGAACTTTATTTTCTTGTATCTCTCAAACCATAACGGTTTCAGAGATACGAATAAGTGCAAGTACTCTCTTTTAATCATATCTACCATATAGTTAATACTTTTTTTCTGACATTACTGTCCCTTTAAGTTTATTTCAGCTTGATTCTGATAGAACATATCTGCTTATTTACTATCTGTAAAACATTCTAAATAGATGCCTTACTTATATATCTACAAAGTATATACATTATATATTATATATATATCTATTTTAAAGAGTCAGAGGATGAAGAAAATCTTCCTCCAAAAAGAAGGGAGAAAAATTGGAGAGTGCCGGACATGAAGCCTTGGTTGGCAGAAATAACTGATGCTAACATCAAAAATGAAACCAATGATGAGTCAAATGATAATGAACAGAATAGTCCTACTGGCAGAAGAGGGAGGAAGGGGAGAAAAGGACCTGGAGCAGCAAAGAAAAAAGGCAATGCCAAGAAAAATGATAAGAAGAAGAAAGATGACGGGTAATGTCAAAATTCATTCATATTGGGGTGGCTCTAAGTTCTAAGTGAAAAAGTCCCATGGGGCAAACGCTGGCATCTGGAACCATCACTTAAATTAAAGTGCTCCTCAAATCACTATGCTCATAGCGATATGCAATCAGTACTAGTAGAGGCATCTGTGCACCTGCGCTGTCCATCCTGGTCTCCTCTAGGACTGGTGAGGGGGGAGTTGCATCGTACCTTAAGGTAGAGGAAGGGACTGACGGCGCAGGCGCACAGAAGCAAGATGCTTGCCCCTGAGTTGGAACAAGTATTTCTCAATAATGCCGGACTTATTAAGGATAATGCTAGTATTTATATGCATATCACTATGAGCATAATGATTTGGGGGCAGTTTCATTTGTGTGATAGTTCCGCTTTAACATGCGGTGGCAGTACTGTAAGCTCTGCGGGGCCCTCTGGACAAGTAGGAGCCCTAAGCAGCCACTTATTCTGCTTATATTGCGGAGTCACCACTGATTCATATAACCATCCAGAATTTTATCATGTGTTTCTGTATAATAAAAAGAAGGTATAGTGGAATACATAGTGAAGTGATAAATATAGATGCAATTTAATCAAACAACAGACTGTATAGACAAGATAATAATTTAATGCATGATTTACAGCAAAATGATGTCCTCCCTCTGGGACAGGTTTAGTTCTGAAAGTCACGTGACCCACTGAGAATAAGGATTAACCCTTCTATTGTATAATGGGAAACCTGTTGTGAGCCCCCAGACATCTTGCACATGTACATTTGTGTGTGTATATATAGGTAAGTAGGTAGGTAGGTAGATAGATAGATAGATAGATAGATAGACAGACAGACACAGATAGATAAGATATATTCAGCTTTTTACCTTGATTTACATTCATTGAGTGCTGTTTTATCCTGGATTTACATTATTTTTCATGAACATCCTGACATTTGTTTAATTTATGTGAGTACGTCCATCTCTTCTCTCTCTGCCTGTAGCTTTTTAGATGTTACTGGAATTTCTTATAAATGATAACAAAGAATGAATCAATCTCATTCACTGTCAGGCTGGTGTGCAATACCTTTGTAGGCAAAAGATTAAAGAGGACTGCCCAATAGGCAGATTGCGATCTACCAGTAGTGGTTACTGGTAGACAATGAAAAGATTCATGTTGTCTAGTAGTATGTCAGATCCTTCCAATACTGAAGGAATTAATATGGTCAAAGTCTTGTCATTTAAAAGTTGCATTATAGGGTATTAATGGAAATGTCCAATGTGACTATTAGCTTCCTGCATGCTATGTCTCCAATGCACAGCTTATCAGTACATTAGCTAGCTCTGTAGCATCTGAAGGTTTAAAAGTCACATTTAAATCAATGTGAAGTTCATTTTTATTTGATCCATATGGTGCTAGTACACCTGAGATGGCCAAAGCAATAGTAGATGCAACATGTTGGAGATAATTTTACTTTTATTTCTGAAAAAGTGGAAGTCTCTCTCTCTGTGTGGTTTCACATGCCAAGCTTTGATCTGCACTGGGATCTTCATTAATGGTATCATGGGACCACTTCCAGAGAGCTCACCATGAGAAACAAAAGTGTCAAACACCACAGACTATTCTTCAGCACCTATATGGCTATAAATAATTGTTATGCTAAAATTCTGATGAATAATATTAACCCTTTATGGACCAGAGGAGTGTTTCAAGTTTTTATTCTCCCAATTGTAGTTTAATGTATTCATCCAGTTTTAGATTGTAGCTTAAACCTTCAGGGACCACAGGGATATGAAACTCATTGCTCCTCTGGTCCTTAAGGGGTTAAGCTACAACTGAATATATACCTGTTTAATTTTCCGCAGGTCTGACTCAGAGGAGGATGCCATCACAGAAGAGGAATTAGACAAACTGAAGGAAGCAGTCGAAGAAAAAAAGAAACTCATAGCAACCATACGTAACAAACCTTGGAAGATGAAACAGAAATTGGTGGTCCTGAAGTAAGTGGCCACTATTCTTCTCATGTCTTTATTACAGCAAGGTAGTCTTTGGTTATAAATGTTACAGAGCTTCTGAGCTATTGTGTCAAGTGATACACGTGTAACTGAACACTTAAAAGAGATCGTTGATACGTGTCTAAGTTACACACCTTAGCACCAACTTCAAACACAATTTTCATTATTGATTGTCTTATTCTCTTTCTCATGTATGTAGTCATCATGGATTGCAAGCTCATTTATTATGTCTGTATTAGTTTAACCCCTTAGATGCTAGAAAGGCAATGTATTGGAGGCCTTTTTAGTACTCAGTTAGTTCAATCTGTAAGATTTCTTTCAGAAGCAATGAATACATATACCACCCTATATAATAATTCACTAATACGTGTGTAACGCCACAGTCATGCTCAGTAGAGACTACCCGCGCCGCGGCTGATACAGAGCTGGAAGCTCCAAGGAGTGTCCAGCTCTGCATCAGCCGAGGTGCGGGCAGTCTCTACTGCGCATGACTGCCCCACGACCAGCTAGCATGGCACTGTGGCCTGGGTAACGGGCTCTTCAACTAGTAAATAATAATATGATTTAAAATGTTATTTTGTTGTACAACTATACCAGGGATGCCCAGGCATTTGTGGAAAAATTTGAAGGAGCACTTGGAAAAGGAAAAGGGAAAAAGTTTTATGCATACAAGGTCATGATGCTTAAAGTAAGTGTTTTTTTTTAATTCAAAGCAACTATGAAAATATCACTGAAAACAAAATTATGTACAAATACATAAATATTGCTAAAATAATCTTTAATTTATGGCAGCATGAACATATGCTCACACAAATACACAAACACGTGCACACACAAACATAGAGATGTGTACAAACACAGAGACCCATAGACACAAACACATTGACATAAACACACACACACAGATTCACACATACAGATAAATTGGGGGGCATCAAGAGTGCAATTACTAGAAAATCCAGGAACTTAATTTGATTTTCTTGTCCTTGTTCTACTTAAAAAAATAATAATGATAATAATATTAAAATGCTAAAATGTTTCAAAGCGTCTAAAACTGCATGTATTTCTATGCAAATTGTTAGACAATGTAAAAATGAATGCAGGACCTGCACAAAAGATGGGTACAAAAAATAAAGCTGTATGCGTTAGTCACAAAAAACAGTATAATAGCAATGATCCTTATCAGGAAAATAATGTCTGCAGTTAACAGTACCATGAAATTGTTATTGATGTCATGGATAATGGAATGATACAAAAGATGAAGGGGATGATGTAAAACAAAAGCTGAATAGATAATGGAGAGAGGAGGTATTTGGATCATACAGTTCCTCTATGTTCTGATGCTGCTTCAAAGTTGAGTGGCCTTGTCCATAGGTTAAACAATACTCTAGTGTAGAAAGAACTCAAAAAGAGAAAGCAGAAGAACAGTAAAAAGTATCTAGGTGTAGTAGATAATTAAGAAGGAAACACAGTCTTGGGCTGTATGCATATAGGGGGCCCCATCCCTGATAGCCAATGTTCTGTGCCCACTCAGTTCTGCCACTTCAACCTGTACCTGAAAGCCATTCTGTGCTGAGATGGTGAATAATCCAGCTGTGCGATATTATTCACAAGAATCTGTTAGAGGTTAGAAAGGATGTTTCTCCAATATGCATCTTAAATAGTTCTTTCTTTGGTAGAAATGGATGATGATGTGTAATGTGAGAGCAACTAGCTCCACGTGTGAAGGCCAATGCCATCCCTGCAGAAAGGAACAGTAACCAGGAGTGGGGGGAAGGTTCTCACAGGTGACATGGGAGGGACCTGAGTGTATTGTGGAGCTGCTACTCCACTTCCTAAAAGGTACCTCCTTTCAGTACTCAGAGTCTCTAGCTGTTGGATCTTTGTAGTAGTAGTAGTAGTGGGACTGCTTGGGGATGGCAAGTGTGATTTAGGGTCCCCTGCTGCTATAATCTCCTCCCCCTCCTGAGAATCATGAGGCACACTGGCAGCATTAGAAGCAGGGACAGGTAGCTAACCTGTCCTGCTCACATTGCTATTCTCTTCTTCCTGTTCCTGTGACACTATTTTCCCCAAGATCCCAAGGGACTATTTAGGGGGACTGACATTGGGTCTGGGGAATCAGGGAATCCAGACCCTTCAATGCTAGTGGTAGTCACTTCCTCCTCCTCCTCAGACTCTCTGGATTCGTAACAGTTCTTCCAGCTACTCCTTTTCTTTGTATTCCAGTTGGTCATAGTGATAGCACACACTAGGAGCCTCTCCTGCCTTAATTTCACAAAATAAATCACAGCAGAACAGCCTTGCACCCTCTCTCTCTCTTTCTACCTGCTTATATTGTGATTTACTTCCTGGAAACGTTATGGTTTTGGAGTGAAAACACAAAGTACATCTAAGTAAAGGTAAGTAAGTAAAACTTTCTAACCATTGAAAAAATATCAAAACATTTTTGGCAATAGGTGAAAATGGCGAAGATTTTAAGTGCTTTATTTAAAGGGGATTTTCTGGACAAAAGTGAACAATCACATGGTTTTCAAGGATTTTTTCACGGAAACACAACAGGACCTTTCACTCACCCCTAATTATACATCAGAACAAATAGTTTTCCCTCTGATTAGTGTGCTTTGTAGATTGCATGATGCCTGACAAATTTAATCTGATCATCTTGTTATTCCTGGTCAGCATGCTGCCAATAACTTAATAAACCTTGAAATGTTTCCAATTTGCCTTTAGTAAATAGAGTCAATAATCTGTGAATATCTGTGAATATACTATATGATGGAGTTATATTTCATGGCAGGAGTGTTTTTGTGTGTCAATAAAGCAAGGTCACCCAAGGTGGACAGATGAAATTTAAGGGACCAGACTAAATTGATCCAAAATATGCCAACTTGCACAGGACTAGCATGGCAGAGTATGGTACAGTCCCTCAACATGGCTCCGCAACAAAAAAAAATGGCCCGCCTTTTCAGGAGGCTTATGAGCTACTACCATAGGCAGTGGGAAGACCAGCTCAGTTGCAGATGGTGCTTAGAATCACCTGGTTCTATCAGGCTGTCTTTGGTCTTTAGACATTGTAAAGCTTAATATTCAATCTATGAGTACAGTTTCAGGCTTTGAGGATCTAGTACAAGAACTGAATAACATCAATTGGGACATTATTATTATTGAAGATTTAATCAAAGTCGAAGATGGACACTGGCTATCATATAAAGGATCCAATGATGTATGATGTGGAGGAATTGGATTCTTGATTAACAAAAAGTTGACAGACTCAGAGCTCGATTAAAAAATTAGCTACCGACCGACAAAAAAAAAAGTCTAAGATGGTATTCAATTGCACTAACAACTAAAATCACAACGGAAGTTGGGCCAAAAAAACAGACTTATGGCCAAATGTGTGTGTTTTTAGTTCCCAAAACTCATGCTAAATAGGGTGAATAATGAGAACATCAACTGGAAAATGGCTAACACTCACTAAACACACAATCATTCTCCCAAACCCTAACCCTACACTACCCCTAACTGTGAAGTGCAACAATACTACCCCTAACACTAGCCTAACATCCAGATCTTTGTTACACTTACCTGTCATCCACTGACGTCTTCCGCTGTAAGCTTCCGTCATAATTCTTCTTTTTTCCTTTCTCTCCATCTTCTTCTCTTGCTTGTTTCACTCATTTTCCTATAAAAAGAAAGAAAAAGAAACATTAAATTTGTGCCACAAATATAACTTGGACATATGTTCATAGTTTAAACAATTCGCATATGTCCAAGTTTAACATAGTAGATTTTGCCAGATGAAAAAACTATTTTCCCATTTTTTTCACTAAGATTAAATTTTCCTTTTGAAAGAGAAAAATAAACATGTAATCAAAATATTAATTTAGTTTTAAGAAACTGTCTTTGTGGTCTGCACCTCTGTTGGTGGGGATGAGGTGGCAGGAAGAGAAAAAGACAGAACCCCTCCCCACTTAGGTACCTTATGGGCCAATGCCCATTCCAGTGTGAGGGAATTTTGAACAGAGACTGTCTTTTTATATGGTCAGCCTCCATTCAAAATGTCCATCCATTGGCTGGGATGTGAGCTCCCAGCCAATCAGTTCTAGCAGGGGGATGACAGAACCTGCTAGAAACTGATTGGCTGGGAGGTGCTTCTTTTCCTCTTCCTGCTGCCGCCACCACCGCCAACAGCAGCAGAGACCACAAAGATAGTTTCTTAAAGATAAATTAACATTTTGCTTACATGTTTATTTTTCTCTTTCAAACAGAAACATTAATTGTAGAAAAAAATTGGAAACGTTTTTTTCGTTTAGCAAAATCTACTATTTTAACTTGGACATAGGTGAATTGTTTAACCCTTTAAATGCCAAAGATATATGCAATTCATGGCTCTGCAGTGCATTGTGTACCCCTCTGGCACTCACAGGGTTAAACTAGGCACATATTTCCAAATTATGTTTTGGTCACACATTTAATGATTCATTTTTATTCTTTTTAAAGAAATATGATTGTAACAGGAATATAAGAAAACAGAAGAGAAGAATACAGCAGATAGAGAAAATGAAGACAGAAGAGAGAAGACTGAAGAAGAAGGCGGACAGTAGCTGACCAGGGTACTGAAAATGGGCTATGAATTTATCGCCCGAGGTGGGGGTTTTTTGCCTGTATTTTATTTTACCACAGGTAATTGAATTGTTTACCGTGCTTGAAAAAATACCATAGTGTTTTTTTTTGCCATTGGGGGGGATTGAATCGAGCTCCCAGTCTTTAAAGTTGAAAGTATTTCTGAAAGAATTGTTTCCTGTGCTATCAAAGTCGCTATGTTCTTCAAGTTATTCAAGTTTATGCCCCTTCAAGTTGCCACAGTGATGATGAAGTTGAAGAATTTTATGATGATTTATTATGCCTCTACAAACATCACAATTACCACTACAAATTTATAATGGGACATTTCAATGCAAGAATTGGTAAGATCCAAAATGGTGAAAAATTTATTAGACCACATGGAGCTGGAAAAAGACCACGTGACCTACCACGCTCCTGGCATCAAGCGCGGTCAGGTCATTTCAGCCTAGTGGGAGCGGGTGCATGTGAAGCACGCTCTATATATAAACTACCGGTCTGTTTCCACTAGGCTGAAATGACCTGACCGCGTTTGATGCCAGGAGCTCGGCAGGTCACATGGCGCTGAGGACAATGACGTACAAGTGATGGGCAAGTGATGTACAATAGAGCTGAATGGCTCCATATCGGTCATGCGCAGAACGGATTCAAGGGGCAAGACGTCATCAGGTAGAGATTTAGTATAAAGATAGTGCTATTACAACTCTTTTTTTGAGAAAACTAACTATGGATTGCTAATAACGCTAGTGTAACGGATCATAGTCCATTACTGGAGCCCTTGTCTGGGCCTGAGACTGTTAAACAAGGAACACTAGGAACTGTGGACATTTCTGTCATGCCTAAAACACCTCCTGTCTAGGCGTATGGATTGCCAGCCCAGTGTAGAACTTTGGGATGTTATGTTGGCGGACAGCTATGCCAAAAAGACTAAAAATCATAGCCTTCTTTCAGGTGACTGGGCCGTTAGGGGTTAAGTATTTGAGTTTGGCCAAGGGTGCTTCAAATGTATATTGCAGTCTCTCAAGCCTTTTGTTTCATTGTTCACCCTAACCCAAGCTCTGTGTGTATTCTACCCACTCCAGTCATTGTAGGTTTGTGAATTGTATTGAGACTCCATGTGGTGTGTTAACTTAATCACGTCTGACCCTTTGCATTGTGTTGTTCTATTTGTTGCTAGCCTCTTCTGTAGTAATGCAATCATGTCTGTGTTATTGTAATTGCTGGGGCCTTCTGTTGTTGGTCCTTTGTCTTGTATATTGTGATTATATTATCACTCTGAGTCACCTATTTTATCCTGCCTGCCCATCTATTTAAATGTGGTTCTTGTGTATAAATATGTGTGGTTTGCTTAATAAAGTTGAGTTACTCTGACTGAACAAAGAGTCCTGGAGTCTTGTATTGCTTATGGTATAAAGTATCCACTCTGATACCCATGTGCACCAAGTATCCTGAATCGGCGACCGCCTGCTGCCAGCTTCCTGAGACCCAACTTTGTATGCTGTCAGGAATCGACGTGGGCTCCGTCTTCTCCTTCCTCCGGTTCCAGTGAACATTCGACTTGAGCTTACAGCTTACAAGCCTCGCTCTCTACTGCCCGGAGTTCCAGCCTGAGACTCGTCGATGAGACCAGAGCCTCATCAAACCCTCTTCGACTTCCATCCTTTGATGCGGAGTCAACGACAACCAGGATTCGATGACTGCAAGTCGACAACAAGTCCATCCATTTGTTGACCTGTGCATCCGATGGTGCCAGTCTGGATTCAAGAGGGATAAACCCGGGAACGATTGTGGAAGGCAAAGCGGCCCCTTCTTGCTTCCATTACAGCTAGGAAGACAAAAACTTAGAGAGTACATTGTGCTGGGGTGGTAGTTCCCCTTTAAGGGGTTAATGGCAATACTTAAATCATTTTAACTCTGGCAATGACCTTATTCTAGTGATCAAAGAAATAAAGAAAGAAAAAGTAATTGAGACTATCGTAGATACTGCCCATGCTCTTACTCCTACTAGAAACAAGATAAACCAACCAGAATATCAAAAGAAATGGCTGCCATTGTAAAAAAGTGATGAGAAATTAAGCAAAATGGTAATATTTGAAACAAGGTAAAATATGTAGGAATGTGTAAGACCATAAGGAAGTGCATAAAAGAAGAAACACAAGTTCTATGTTGAGCTCATCAACAGGACACTGGAAGAATTTCAAGGACTAAGGAAAAAAACGAAAGAGGGTCACACATAGAAGACACATTTTTGCATTAAAGCTTGAAGATGAAACAACTGCAAAAACTCAACAACAAATACTACAATGAGTGGAAGAATTGTATTCAAATATTTATAAGGATGAAAGACAACAACTGAATGCTATGTCAGCAGTTGAAGCTGCCAGAAGTTTTGGTAGAAGACTTAGAAGCTGCATTAAAATCAATGATACATGGCAAAGCAGTTGGACCAGATAAAATCACTGTTGAAATATTGAAAGCCAAAGGTCAACCCTTATTCAAAGCCCTAGCTAAACTATTTTCAAAATATTAATCAGCAATGTGCCTTAAACATGGAAAAATGCAGAAGTTATCCTACTACACAAAAATGGTCATAAGGCGGATCTAAAAAACTACTGACCAATAAGCCTATTGCCAGCCATCTGCAAGGTTTTTACAAAGGTATGATCAAGAAGGACATGATACTGAACGCTGCACAACCTAAAGAAGAAGCAGGCTTCAGGAGCAGTTTCAGTACAATGCACCACATCCAGGCAGCGCAACAAGTTATAGAGAGGCATAATGAATACAACCTTTCATTATGCTTAGCCTTCATTGACTACAAAAAGACCTTTGACTCATGGAAAAAGAAAGCAATAATCAAAACATTTTAGGGGACTTGGAATCAGTTTAGGGTACTAGTTGCTAGAGAAAGACCTGGGAATCCTTGTAAACTACAAACTTGGAAACAGTGATCAGTGTCAAATAGCAGTAGCAAAAGCAAACAAAATCCTGTCTTGCATAAAAAGGGGTATTAAAGCAAGAGTGGATAACATCAATTTGCCATTGTACAAATCATTGGTAAGACCTCACCTCTAATATTCAGTACAGTTTTGGGCACCAGTTCTGAAAAAGAGTATACTAGAAATGGAGAGGGTACAGCGAAGGGCAACAAATTAGTTAAGGGAATGGAGGACTTGACCTATGAGGAAAAACTAGACAAACTTGGTTTATTTACTCTAGAGAAAAGACGACTAAGAGGAGATTTTATCACGTTGTACAAGTATATGAGAGGTCAATACAAGGATCTCTGAGGTGAGCTATTCATTCCAAGACTTGATAAGGTGACAGGGGATACACCTTGAGATTAGAGGAAAGGAGGTTTAGACTTCAAGCAGTGGAAGGGTTTTTTTTACAGTAAGGTCTGTTAAATTGTGGAATTCTTTTCCCAGGGAGGTGGTTATGACAGATACAATGTATACATTTAAGAGAAGATTAGATACATTTCATGCAAACGGGAACACACAGGGTTATACTGAATATTAGTAGGCAAACCAGGAAGGTCTGATAAATGACTAACTTAGTTGGTAGCAGGATAGCTATACTATTCTCATGTTACTGGGGTATGAGGCGAAGGTTGAACTTGATGGACTTGTGTCTTTATTCATCCTAATTTACTATGTTACTATGTTAAATGATGTCCTGATCAAGCAAGTAATATATAGTGCTTACATAAATATCCTCCAATCAATATAATAAAAAACAACTGCATCAATACAGGTCAACAATGATAAAGCCTAGATCTCCCCAAATTTATTTTCTGATTGTTTAGAAGAAAATTTCCTCAAACTACATTGGGACAAAAAAGGCTTAAGATCAATGGAGACTACCTATATCACTTAAGTTTTGCCGACAATATCATACTCTTTGCCTATAGTCCTGAAGAACTGCAAGAATTAATTGAAAAGCTACATAAGGAAAGCAGAATTTTTGGTCTGAATATCAGTAAAACACAAGTGATGTTTCACAAATTTACCATACTTAGGAAAATCATAGTAGATGGACAAGAACTAGAAAAGGTGGATAAGTATGTTTAACTTGGATTAGAAATTCTAAAATTTGGAAACACCATCAGACATATTTAGAATGAAAGTTAAACAAAAATATACAGGTTAAACTTCCAGACAATTTCTTTTTAAATATAATTTCCACTCAAGATGAATCTCTTATTAACCATGTCTGTGTAAATTATTCCTTAAACTCCAGTACTGGCATCTCTTTGTAGCTGGCTAAGTGGTTCAAAATATATTTCCATTTTGATGTGTGAATATCTCCAGTTAATTTAGATTGTAGAGGATTTGTGACTATAGCCAACAATGGCGAAGTATATGGAATGTATATTTTTACATGTCATATATTTTGCATTCATCCTTCATTCTAAATATGCCTGATGAAGAGACTTGAAAGCTTGCATTTTAGAACTACTCAACCAATAAATATATCACTTTTATTCTGCCAATCTCCTGCTTTTTCTAAGGCAAACACAATAGCACCGTTTACCTACACTCCTTAGTTGGCAGGTCATTTCCAGTGCCTCTAATTTAGCATATCTGTTTACAGTTCCACCCATTCCTTGACAGTGTTAAGGCTTCTTCTTTACATGTTGTCTATATAAAGCCTTCTTGAAATTCTGCCCTTTCTTCATGCACTATGAGGCTGTTTCAGAAGAATCATGTTCAGTGCCATTACATAAATCTAATCTCATTAATTTCCAGGCAGCTTTTGTCTTTACATAAGGTAACATATTTACTAAGCTCTTCTCACGATTATTGTTACCAGAACTTTCCCATAGAGAGTGAAGCGTGAATGATTGTGCTAAGATTTAATCATGCATACAAGTACAAACCTATATTTTTCTTACAGAAATGGATGAAATTTCAGAGAGATTTTGAAAATTTCAAAACTGCCTGCATACCCTGGGAAATGAAAATTAAGGAAATTGAAAGTAAGTAATTTTTCTAGAATTTTGTTCTTAGCTGTCATAAATGTTTTTTATGGAATTACTATAACTGTTTAACATCCAATCAATTCTGGATCTACTAATCACTACTTAGTTAAATGGATAGTATTACTTTAAATTTACTATCCCTCATATTGTAGCCCTTAATAAACTGAGTTAAATGACACCAGCGGCATCTCTCAAACCTTTATGGTTTAAGAGATAGCCACTTTCAAAGTCTCCTCTCCCCTGCTGTCAGCGTTCTGCTGCCAGCAGGGGAATCCGGTCCCGGGACAGACGGAGGCTCTTAAACAGAGCCGATATCTCGTTATGGAAGGAAACATGATTCATTGAAACAGTCTCCTACGTGTGCTTAGTTACCAAGCACACGTAGAAGACTTTTTCAATGAATCATTTTTCCTTCCATAACGAGATATCGGCTCTGCTGAAGAGCCTCCCCTTGATTCAGAGACCGGATTCTCCTGCTGGCAGCAGAACGCTGACAGCAGGGGAGAGGAAACTTTGAAAGCGGCTATCTCTTAAGCTATAAAGGTTTGAGAGTTGCCGCTGGTGTCATTTAACTCAGTTTATTAAGGGCTACAATATGAGGGATAGTAATTTTGAAGTAATACTATCCCTTTAAGTTAGTGTGTGGTCATATTCAAAATGTTAATAATTTTACAAAGTATTTAACAAGATATTTGTGTTTCTCAAAATTCTGACAGTACTAATTTAATTGTTCTGATACATATCCAACTACACTTTTACTGGCTTAACGAGGCTAATGTTCTAAGAAGACCTTGGGTGAGAGGCAATACATAATTTTTCCATTATGCATTAAGTTGTCTTAGCCAATCTGGGACCAATCCACCATTATCAAAATTAATCTGACATGCCTTTAACAGGTATATGCGAATGTAGGTTAATAAGCCATTTTCGTATTGATGTGGGTGTGTATATATGTTAATGTGGCTCTTCACCACATGTCCAAAGGTCTGATAGCTACCTCTGCTTTCGAAGTTCAGATCCCAACATCACCTATCTGAGATTGGGATCTCCCTGTAGCTTTCTATGGAGCCAGAGCACAGTTTGCTGTCTCTACTCTGGAATGCAGCAACAGCAGCTGCCCTCCCTTAAACCTTTTGGTGCAATAGGGACATGCAGAGGCCCTACTAGGTAATCACCAGTCTCTTTGGACCTGACATTATGATTTATTTAGAGTACAGTATAACAAGATTTGGACTGAACTGATTATTTTAAATACACATTTTCTAAAAATATCAGTTTATAATTAAACATTTCTTTAAATACAGTAATAGTACAGTATGCAACCATCTGGAGAAATATGGACATATAACACTGTGAATGGAAATGTGATAGATAGATAGATAGATAGATAGATAGATAGATAGATAGATAGATAGAGACCATAATAAGCAACCAAGATGAGATGTATATTTAATCGTATTACATTGGAGTGCTTCCAGTGTTTATATCTGTGTAATCAACATACAGCTACACCTTTAGTGAGTGAGTACTTCCTACAGTTGTGGCCAAAAGTTTTGTGACTGACACAAGTATTGGTCTTCATAAAGTTTGCTGCTTCAGTGTTCTTAGAAATTATTGTCAGATGTTACTGTTGTATTCTGAAGTATAATTACAAGCATTTCATAAGTGCCAAAGGCTTTTATTGACAATTACATTAAGTTTATGCAAAGACTCAATATTTGCAGTGTTGACCCTCTTTTTCGAGACCTCTGCAATCTGCCCTGGCATGCTGCCAATTAACTTCTGGGCAACATCCTGACTGATGGCAGCCCATTGTTGCATAATCAATGCTTGGAGTTTGTCAGAATTTGTGGGTTTTTGTTTGTCCACCCACCTCTTGAGGATTGACCACAAGTTCCCAATGGGATTAAGGTCTGGGGAGATTTCTGGCCATGGACCCAACATTTCGATGTTTTTTTCCCCGAGCCACTTAGTTATCACTTTTGCTTTATGGTAAGGTGCTCAATCATGCTGGAAAAGGCATTGTTCATCACCAAACTGTTCTTGGATGGTTGGGAGAAGTTGCTCTTGAAGGATGTTTTGGTCCCATTCTTTATTCATGGCTGTGTTCTTAGGCAAAATTGTGAGAGAGCCCACTCCCTTGGCTGAGAAGCACCTCCACACATGAATGGTCTCAGGATGCTTTACTGTTGGCATGACACAGGACTGATGGTAGCGCTCACCTTGTTTTCTTCGGATAATCCTTTTGCCGGGTGCCCCAAACAATGTAGAAAGGGGATTCATCAGAGAAAATGACTTTACCCCAGTCCTCAGCAGTCCGATCCCTGTACCTTTTTCAGAATATCAGTCTGTCCCTGATGTTTTTCCTGGAGAGAATTGGCTTGTTTGCTGCCCTTCTTGACATCAGGCCATCCTCTAAAAGTCTTCACCTGACTGTGCCATTCCTGAGCAAGCTCTGCACTGGTGGTGCCCAGATCCTGCAGCAGAATCAACTTTAGGAGATAGTCCTGGTGCTTGCTGGACTTTCTTGGGCGCCATGATGCATTCTTCACAACAGTTTAACCTCTCTCCTTGAAGTTCTTGATGATCCGATAAATGGTTGATTTAGGTGCAATCTTACTAGCAGCAATATCCTTGCCTGTGAAGCCCTTTTTGTGCAAGCAATTTTTGTGCAAAACAATGATGACAGCACGTAGTTCCTTGCAGTTAACTATGGTTAACAGAAGAAGAACAAAGATTTCAAGCACCACCCTCCTTTTAAAGCTTCCGGTCTGTTATTCTAACTCAATCAGAATAACAGAGTGATCTCCAGCCTTGTCCATGTCAACACTGTCACCTGTGTTAACGACAGAATCACTGACATGATGTCAGCTGGTCCTTTTGGGGAAGGGCTGAAATGCAGTGGCAATGTTTTTTTGGGATTAATTTTCATGGTAAAGAGGGACTTTGCAATTGATTGCAATTCATTTGATCACTCTTCATAACATTCTGGAGTATATGCAAATTGCCATCATCTAAACTGAGGCAGCAGACTTTGTGAAAATTAATATTTCTGCTCATCTCAAAATGTGTTATTAACGAATACAAGAAAAAACAGCCAGCGCTGCAGATTCTCTAAGTTTAGTGTTTAAATTTCTTAGTCTTGCCGTCACATTCACCCTGGCGCTCACAAAAGTATATTACTCACATTTTAATGATCCTTTTATTCTGCCTCTAAGAAGTGTTCACCTTTCCAGTATATAGTCTGGGATCAGTCAGTAGTCTTGTGCACCTCATCCTTATGCATCCTTGTGCATTCTTGAACAAGAATACCGATCCCCGGGTATATAGTTGGAAGCCAAATCATTCTATGGGGCAGAATAAAAGGATCATTAAAATGTGAGTAAAATACCTTGGTGAGCACCAGGGTGAAGGTGACGTCAAGACTAAGAAATTGAAATACTACACTTACAGAATCTTCTGCACCGACTGTTTTTTTTTGTATTTGCTTCTATAGATGATGATTTGTGGGGATCCAGACCTGCATTAGACATGCAGCGGAAAAAGGCCTCAGGACTTTTTGAACTGTTTTTTGTTTTAAAATTCAATTAATTTGTTGTCTATGTCTGGATAAGGTTTTTTTCTGCATTTAGGGTCTGTACAGGGCAGTTACGGTAAAATATATTAAGAGGTGCACCCTAGGTGGTGTGACATTGTTTTTGTGTTCATACCACTGGTGGGTATACCTTTTGGGTGTGCTTGCTCATGGGACCTCCCGTTGCACAGATTGCTTTATTGTGATGGAGTTGTGTTGTGGGGGTTGTTGTGAGTGGGTGCATGTAGGAGGGATCACCACTTGTATTTTTAGTATCTACTGTGTTATTAATGCATTGCTACACCCTTAGAAACTATCTTCCATGTTTATGCCTGTGTTATTAACATACCGATACACCCTTAAAGGGATAATAATGTTTCACAAAAAAGCAGCTCTGATTAATCTTCACAATACTTGGGCAGTAGAGAGCATTATTTCAATACTGTCTGAGTTGTAGTTCAAGATTAATTGAATGATAAAGTATCCCCCTCCCACCCATTTTTACTGCTATAACATTGCTCACCTCAGAGCAGCAAGACTGTCCGATGGATCGCAGCAAGGGACAATCTTCAGTGAGCATAAGGAACATCCTGTCAAGGGGGTGCAGGGTTTTCCTTATACTCACAGTAAGAAGATTGTCCTTTGCTGTGATCTCCCAGTCAAGAGACTAGATTCCACATCTGAGGGGAGATGGCTTAGACTAGGTAAAAGGGGCAAGAGGGGGGTACTTTATATTCAATTACTCTTGAACTACAACTCTGACAGTATTGAAATAACACTCCCGATGGCCCAGATACTAGGAAGATTAATCAGAGCGGCTTTGTTTGTGAAACATTACTATCACTTTAATGAGGGAGAACTTACCATGTTTACAACTACATACAGGTTCACCCTTAGAGAGTTAAAGGGTCCGATGTTTACACCTGTGTTATTAACCCCTTAAGGACCAACCGATCGCACATGCAGCCTGCACTTAAAGACCACAGACTATTTTTTTTTTATTGCTGCATCCGGTTCAGGGCTCCCTGAATGGCATGCAGCTGTGCGGGGAGCCCTGAATTCCATGATGGCCCTGGCATGTCATTGGTCCTTATGGCTCGCCGACCCATGACGTGCCAGGACCATCAAGTGTCCTTAAGGAGTTAACATACAGCTACACCCTTAGTGAGTGAGTACTTCCCTTGTTTCCAACTGTGTTATTAACATACAGCTACACCAATAGTAAGAGAGTACTTCCCATGTTTACACCTGTCTTATAAATGTACAGCTACATCTTTAGTGAGGGAGTCCATCCCATTTTTACACCTGTGTTATTAAAATGTGTAATGTTCCAATGTCACTGCACTTCTACCATTCTATTTTATTTCTTTTAAAGGGATTGTAATGTTTAGATATTAAGGCATGGTCGATTTTTCAATATACTTTTTAATAACGAAGTGTACCTTTCTAACTGCCTTAATATCTAAACCTTACTATCTCTTTATTGCATTGGAAACTTCTCCAACATCAAAGATATTAGAAGCCTCATTTAAATCAAAAGGAATGTGTGTGCGTGTGTATATGTGTGTATGAGTGTGTGTATATGTATTTGTGTGTGTGTGTGTTTGTGGGTATGAGTGTGGGTATGAGTGTGTGTTTGGGGGGTGTTACAATGACAAATAAAAACAGATACATAACTAATGTATCTAGGATAATGATACAAAATTAAACAACTGTAGACTCATAATTGTGTTTGAAAGTAGTACAATGACCCCTCAAAATTCATAATTAGCAAACCTGTAGGTTGTGTAGTTTTAAAAAACCATGTAGCTTTGACAAATATTTAACATACAATTTGTTTCAGAATCCTCTATAGATAAGTTTAATAAATGAAACTTAAATATCATAAGATTAGTGTTTTAAGCACAGACTCACCTTTCCAGGTATTTGCTGTGACATTAAGCTTCTGGGAAATAGTTCAAACATGCCTTTCCTCTCCTCTCCAATTAGTTTGTCATAGAACTGGTATCACTGCTGCAGGTATACTGCAGTAACTAGAATTACTCATGCCTGTGGGTGTTCTTTTCAGCTGCAGATAATCCTTATGTCAAGTGTACTGCTCTATTAATATTTCTAGAAATATAAGCATGCAATTTATTTCATAGACCAATTACTATACTATCAGACAATTTGATAAAGACTCTCTGGTGTGAATCATGTCTGTGATTTTGAACATGAACTAACTTCAGTGGAAAGCATTTGCGTCACTGTAATTATGAAAGAATATTTGGGACATTTTAGGCCCTTATGCAAAATGCAAATAATGTGAAATTCTGGAGCATACAACCTGTACCATAGTTTGATTTAAATGGGCTTTTTATTCCCTTGAATGTGTCTCCAACATATAGGGCCTTATTTTCAAGAGAAAAGTGAAGGAATTCTGGGGCAAACCAATTGCTCTGTAGGGGAGAACTAAAAATTCCTAACATTCCTATTGCTTTAAAAAGGATTTTAACCCCTTGAATTTTAAAGAGGTCTCCAATGCACTGCAAAGCTATGCATTGGAGACCTCTCTAGCATTCAAAGGGTTAAAATCATATTGAAATCAATGGAAATGTTTAGTTCTCCCTTACAGTGCAGATGCTTTGCCCCAGAACCGTCCCACGTTTCTCATGAAAATCCAGCACGATGTTTGGCAGGAGGGAAAGTATTGAGTATCTATCTTTGAACTGTATGTTCCAAAAGACAATTGGAGTCATTTTGCAGCTAACTAATTGCACACATAAGCATTCCCATAATTCCCACTGACTTAGGTTGGCTTTTGCTATGTCTTGGAGACCTCTCTAAAATTTGAGATGTCAAAGTTCCTTTTAAATAAATGGGAGTCCCCCCCTCCACCATGGTGCAGTTGGTATGCTCCAGAAATGCTGATTGTGTACAAGGTCTTAGTACAAAAACTGGAGCCATGCCTGTAACACAAAATTATATCAGAACATCTTCAAATGTTTCTTTGAAAATAAAATATGTACTGATACTTGGAGCAAACATCTTTATGTTATGATAATTTATAGCAGATTAAATTAACAATTCTTCATATCTAATATACAAAGGAATCACAAGCCACATGCACGTCAGTATCACAGATAGTATTAAATGTGTTCTGCTATGTCCCTAGGTCACTTTGGCTCTTCAGTTGCCTCTTATTTTATATTTCTACGTTGGATGTATGGAATTAATATGATACTCTTTGGACTGACCTTTGGCCTCGTAATGGTACCTGAGGTAAAATATAATTCAGTTGAATGTAGGATTGGGAATATGTACATGTAATAACATAAAACACTTTAAAATTATCATTCCCTTTAAAGGGATAGTAATACTTCGTTTTATCTTTATTTTATTTTGTAGGCATTAAAAAAACGTGAAGAACGATATAAGTCTTATCGCTCAAACCTTTATGGTTTAAGAGATATTCACAAGCAAAGTATCCCCCTCCCGCCCCTTTTACTAATGTCACACTGTTCAGCCAGATCAGAAGGGAGGTGCCCAGGTAGACTGCAGAGAGGGACAATCTTCAATTAAGATAAGGGAAAAAGCTGAAAAACTTGTCAAGGGGGGAAGGGCTTTCATTGTTTTCATACAAAGAAGATTGTCCCCTTCTGTTATCTGTCTGGTCTTACAACCAGATTCACATCTGAGAAGAGATGGCTTACACTAGGTAAAAGGGGCGGGAGGGGGAAACTTTGCTTGTGAATATCTAATAAACCATAAAGGTTTGAGAGATAAGACTTATATCGTTCTTCATGTTTTTTTAATGCCTACAAAATAAAATAAAGATAAAACGGAGTATTACTATGCCTTTAAAGAACCTAGAGTGGTTAATGTGGCATAAAATCATAGATGTTTTTGTGTGACTATACTCTTACACACTAATATTGGGGAAAGGGAGCAATTTTTGTGTGCTGGGTCTGCCTGATGCGTATGTACAGCACAAAGAAATGGCAGCTTTGATCTGCTTACATTAATGGGAGGGCAGGGTAGGCTAGAATGGGTATTTCAGGATGTTCTGTTCTTCTATGCATTACTTCATGCCATGTACTAACAAAGCTCAGAACATAAGTACCACAACTATTTCATTTTCTTGCACATGCTATAGGTATATTGATAGCGTTTGTTCTCATTGGTCGTACTGATACAGTTGTGTGTGCCATTATGCACTAAAGGTGTCTGTATATAAGGTATAGGTGACAGAATTTCAGGCTGATGAATTAGAATACTCTATGTACTGTTAAATGCATATTTAACAGAACACATGTTAATATAATAATAATATTTGCACTGTGTTTTATTTATAAGACTGATTTGATAATAGAAATGTTTCAATAAAAATAGTTTGTATGGATTTAAATTGTTTTTCATATATATCTCCACAGTATTATGGCAGATTTTTGTCCTTTGTAGTGTTGTTTTAAAGCCCACATTAAAAAACAAACTTTTTTTACTGTTAAACATGCTCAATTAATGTTTTTTAATTTATATATCTGTTTTTATGTGAATCAAAGTAACATTTTTGTGAATCAAAGTAAAATTTTTGCCTAGTAATAAGCTATAAATCAAGGCTGTTAAATGCAAAATAATTACCAAACTGATTTAGATTTACAATAAAAAGTACTGCTAAATGCCTTCAATTTAGAAAAAGTTTGACATCTCTTTGTACTTATATTGCATATGGCAAGTTTATCACTGTTGAAAAGAATGACAGCCACTCAAAGTGCCAATTATCTTATATTCATTGAACATATAAAGTTACTTGAAGGTAATCCTCTGCCTGCTAGACTGTCCTCTTTACAGACGTGCTCAGTAATTATTCTCCACTTAAAGGAGTAGTAAACTTTTTTTATGAAAAAATATATACTGTAGGGCATTTCCTGTTGAGTAAAATAATAATGCTCTTACTGCTGAGAAATGCATGTTTCCAGAATTATTACTGTTTAACCCTGTGTTTTTTTTTACATTACCAGTGCCCTCTAGTGGTCAAATTCTAATTATTTATACTGTTACATTCTAATGGAGTGGAAAGTCAATGACTTACAGTTCTCCATAGAATGTGATAGAAACTGCGGAGTCAATTCATGTAAGTTAGAACGTCCAGGAAGTAAACACAAAGTAAATTCACTTCCTGATTATTTGAACTGTTATGACATTTGAATAAAACAACTGACAGCAGTGGGGGGTGACCTTGTTTTACTCAGCAGGAAAACCTCTATAACATATAGGTTTTCATTTAAAAAAAGTGATTAATGGAATCAAAGGAGAAGATTTCATAGTATAAAAAAACACATAGGGGGAGATGCAAAACAGCTGATGATGCAGATATGACTTCTCCAGTGATATCACTTCTCCAATTCCTATGATATTCTATGGAGCCAATGCATTACGATTTCTCCAACTTTGAAGATCTTAGTCCATAGGCTGTACAGAATAACATAGGAACTTGTGAAATATCACAAGTCATCTCTGTCACCTTTTTATCACACCTTTATGCATAACCCCTCTAGTTTATTTGACCCTAAAAACCATACAAACTCTACATATATGTGCTATAAAAGTTGGGAAGACTTCAGGATAACAATAGGAAATACAGACCCAGTGAAAACACTGCAGTCTTATGTGTATTGTGCGGAGCTACACTTATTCATAGACAAAATGGAGTTCAAGTGTCACATCCAATTCAATTAAATTTAAGAGGAACACTGATCACATAAGACCGAAGCATTTTCAGTGGGTCTATATCTCCTTATTTTGTTTTCCCATGCTCTTTAAGACATTTCTGGAGTTTCTGTGCTCTTTTTTAATAGGAGCAATTAAACTATGCATTTTTTTTATCCAGTGGAAGTCTCTGTCCTGATGCCATTAACCCAGTGTTTCTCAACGTTAGTCCTTGGGGCACACCAACAGTGCAGGTTTTCAGGTTATTCCTGCTTAATCACAGGTGAGTAATTAGTAGCTCAGTTATTGTGATTGATTCACCTGTGATTAATTAAGGATATCTTGAAAACATGACCTGTTGGTGTGCCCCGAGGACTGGAGCTGAGACTCACTGCATTAACCCATGGAATGTTGGTTCACGTTATGGAATTGATCAAATTTATCATTAGTTTCCGCATGATGTGTCTTCAAAGACTTAAGCACCTCTTCTTTTATTTCTAAAAGGGGCAATATAGAGTTAGAACATATGAGGATATGTGTTTTGCTCCTTTAAGAATTTCCTACTTAAATCTCTTAAAATGAGAAGAGGTTAGCAATCCAAATATAATAAAACCCATTGACTATTCATGTTTATAATAAAACCATATAATTAATTTCAATGCAGGAAAATAACATATAAAAAGTAAGTTGCTTAACCACACTAAAAATGAAATACTTAAGAAATCTTTATGATGCCTTAATATTTTAATACAATTTGAGGAATTACATCCGTATAACCATAGCTTTGTTGTTAAAACACAAAAGAGAAATTCAGTTTATGAGTACATAAATGTATTATGCCATTCGTCTAAATAATTCTGTATCTATGTTTGTGCAAAACTGTATCTGCTAAGAGACTATGGGCTACATTCTCTTGCAGGTGCTAAATGTTAACACCCATTTTATCAAACATTTTCCTATTGAAATCTATAGTGAAAACGGGAGATAAAAGCAGTGATAAAGGGCTAGATTCCATTGCAGATGCTAATTTTATCTCTACTTTTATCTCCATAGATTTCAATAGGAAAATGTTTGCTAAAATGGGTGTTAATATTTATCTCCTGCAATAGAATCTAGCCCAAAATTAGCACCTGTAATAGAATCCAGCCTTATATGTATTGCTCTGGGTTTTAGAATTCTCTTTTGACCTTGTGGGCTTGTATATAAAAGCAAAGTAAATCATTGTTCAGGGAAAATCAACTGTACTCTAGGGACAAATTCAAATTCCCATTGATTTAAATTCTGCATTTAACCCCATGAATACTAGTGTCTAACGCATTTTGAAGAAATGTGATTGAGAGATTTCTAGCATTCGGGGAGGGGGGGGTGACTTCTCCAGTTTATCACTTCTTCAATTCCTATGTTATTCTATGCACTAAGATCTCCAAAGCTAGAAAAATCTTAGTGCATAGGCTGCATAGAATAACATAGGAATTGGAGAAGTGATAAACTGGAGGTCATCTCCACTTTATCACCTTTTTTTATAACTGCTTAGTGAATCCCCTCCAAGGAGTTCAAAAACCCCATTTAAAATAATTGGATTTTGGGGAAACTTTATTTCACCTTATAGTACAATTGGTTTACCCCAAAATTGTTTCACTTTTTCTGTTATCCATATGTCCCTGTATTCTTTTATTTATAACAACATTCTGCAGGCATTAATGGGAAAACCATATGGTTCAATGCCCAGAAAAACAGTTCCAAGAGGTGAACAGCACTCTGCTATGAATTTTGCCACTCTTTGGGACTTCAGTGTAAGTTTTAACAATAAATATTATTATCATTATTTGTATTTATTTGCTGTTTTCTTTTACATCAGACATCTCAGTTGTTTTTATTATATATATATATATATATATATATATATATATAGAGAGAGAGAGAGAGAGAGAGAGAGAGAGAGAGATACTGTGCATTTCTTTACTGGCACATGAATATTAAAATTGCATATTAGAATAATGTGCATACTACACTTAAAGGTAATTACACATATATTGGTCCTTATGTATAAAGGCAAAGTAGTGCAATTCTGGGGGCAAATAATCAGTATTCAAATTTGCATTAATTTAAATGGGACTTTTAACCCCTTTGAATGCTAGAGTGGACACCAGAATTAAAGTTATTGAAACTCCCTTTTAAATCAAATGGGGGGTGACCCCATATTGCAATTGGTTTGGACAGGAATAGCGCTAGTTTACCATAATATATAAGGCCCATATATCTCTATACATGCTTCTACTATTAATGGTCATATTTTACTATTATGAGTTTATATATCGTATGTATAAAGGATTGAATGCTTTCACTTTAGGTCAGACAACAATTGTCAGAGCACTTTTCTAGTGTTACTCTGTCAGTTAGTTTAAAGCAGACAAAGTCGGTGGTGTTAGATGAACAGACATACAATACCACCATATCTCTGCCTCCCATTGTTCATCCTAAATAATCTATAGGGCAATATCAGTTTCTTCTTGGAGATGTGAAAGCTGTCCCATGGCATCCACAAAGCTCAAGTGAAAACTAAAGTTCAAATTGATAAAATACCTGCACCTGTATAACAATGAGAATGCAACTAAACTCCTTCAGTGGTGTATAGTGACACTTTAATGGTAAAATAAAACACTTAAGATACATTCCCATTACAGAAAGATGAAATGACCCATCAATCAGAGCTACATGTCATGTGATCTTCTTCTACAAAACTTTCCAAACTCTTGCTTGTAGCACACTGCTCTAAGTCAATCAGATATATAACATATACATTTAATGTCACAGCTAAATTTGTATACTAATGAACAGTGCATGCATGGGATAGAAACATATAGTTAAAGGTATAGTAATGTTTCACAAATAAAGCAGCTCTGATTAATCTTCATAGTATTTGGGCCATGGAGAGTGTTATTTCAATACTCTCAGAGTTGTAGTTCAAGAGTAATTGAATGATACATTTTCCCCCTCCCACCCCTTTTATCAAGTGTAAGCCACCTCCCCTCAGATGTGGAATCTGGTCGCTTGACCAGAGAGATCTCAGCAAGGGACAATCTTTTTACAGTGAGCATAAGGAAAGCCCTGCCCCCTTGACAGGTTTTTCAGTTTTTTCCTTATACTCACTGAAGATTGTCCCATACTGAGATCCGCCTGGACAGTTTTGCTGCTCTGAGATGAGCAGTGTTTCATCAGTAAAAGGGGCAGGAGGTTGATACTTTATTATTTAATTACTCTTGAACTAGAACTTGGACAGTATTGAAATAATGTTCTTGTAACGGTTTGTTTGACTCACAGACACAGAGGTAAGATAAAAACACAGCTTTATTAAATTCAATAGTACATAAAGAACCCTCACAGGTCCTGTAATATAACACATATAGTACAGACACACGACAGGTTAATTATGCCCACACAGGTCCAGCATATATGTAGGAGACAAACAGTTTATGCTGATTCGGGTCAGGCGACCGATAAGGTTTCCAGGTTCCAGCAATGCAGGAGTTAATGCCCAAAGGAAAGAAGAACAGTCCTATATGTTCTGGCAATCAACAGCATCATAAGACGCCACCGAGGAGTCCACAGTATACTAGGCCACTGAGGAATTCAGTAGAGTTACTGGTGCTATAACTGAGGCAACACTTGCAACCGGTATGGATAGAGTGGAGCAAACCAATGGTAAACACGGAGCCAGCACTTGCAACTGATCAAACAGCGAACCAGTGCAATACCGGTGCATTCACAGAGGCAACACTTGCAACCGGTTATGATAAAGTGGAGCGCAACCAATGTTAGCGTACCGGTGCTACAACGGAGGCAACAAGTGAAACCAGTTTTGGCAGAGTGGAGCAAACCAATGGTAATGTACCGGTGCGAATACGGAGGCAACACAGCAAGCAGTCTTGACAGAGTGGAGCAAACCAATGGTAATGTACCAGTGCGATAACGGAGGCAACACAGCAACCGGTTTTAACAAAGTGGAACAAGCCAATGGTAATGTACCGGTGTGATAACGGAGGCAACACAGCAACCGGTTTAGACAGGGAAGAGCAGCCAATGGCAGAGTACCGGTGCACTCACGGAGGCAACAATGGCAACCGATATGGAACAGAGGACTAGGCCAGAGGTGCTCTGAGCAAATGGGAACCAGGCAAACCTGCAAAGCAGAGGTGCCAGCAGTAAGGCACCGGAAGTCAGAATGTCGCCGAGGTGACTAGTACCACAATGGGGAACTGCCAAGTCGGGATCCAGGAGCAGGAACGTCAGCCTGGCCGGGTCAGGACACAGGAGCAGGAACGTCAGCCAATCCGGGTCAGTACACAGGAGCAGGAACGTCAGCCAGGCCGGGTCGATACACAGGAACAATCACTGGAGAGTAGTCAGGCAGTCCGGGTCGGTACACAGGCACAGGAACAAGAGAGTAGTCAGGCAAGCCAAATCGGTACACTGGAAACCTTAATTCAAACGTAGAACTGGCACAGGAACACCACAAAAGGACAGTGATAAGGTGCAGGAGCCCAGTATATAAAGGCAATACTGGGCGGGCTAAACACAGGGCAACCTGATACAGGATAACTGACAGAAAATAAAAAACAAGGAATCACGGGCACCGTGATAGTTCTCCACTGTTCAAATACTATGAAGATTAATCGGAGCTGCTATCCCTTTAACAACAAGAACATTTCAAAAGCAAAAAGGTACAAACATATTATTAAACCATCATACTTTCTCAAAGCCCAGATATTGCATAATTGATGTACATATGTGAACACATTGAGATGGTATAAAAGTCTTGAAAAGCATTGACATTAATCAAGTAGCAAGGAGAAAAGTGCATCTAATGCACTGCCCCCTCCACCTCACCTTACATAGTTGCATAGTTGATGAGGGTGAAAAAGATATGAGTCCATGATCTCCATGAACCGGAGGAAAGCAAACTAAACCTCATGGAAACAATTTCAAATAATTGCCCAAGTGGTTAAAAAAAAACCTTGATTCCAAAAAGCAATATTTTAGGATTAGCATTCAATATACATTGAAATAGTGGTATAACTTTTATTTGGAGGTCCCACTAACACAAAACTATTTTCCTAGGGCAGTAACTAAAATCTGCTCTTCTCTGGGGCTGATGGTCACCTTGCATGCCCAGCCCTGCATCCAAACAAAATTTCATAATTTACTATATTATACTCAACTAAAATTGTATCCAGTACTATGGCAGGCAAATAACTCCTTGCTGTCTTCATTGCAAAAATATATTGATGTATTTGAAAACACCTTTGTTCTATTCTTAATGGAGACTTCCTTGTTTATTTATTTATTTATTTATTTTTTCATCTCTTTCCTTAAAGAGCTCCTCAGCATTATTTTTATGTAAATTATAAATGTTTCCATTTTAGACATCTCCTGTCTATCATTAACAAATGCTGCCAAATTCATAAAAAAAAGGATTCCCAAAGTAGTTTCCCATTTAGTTTACATGTAGCATGTTTGCTTGTACAATCCCAATGCTTAAGTTTACATTTATAGATGTTAAACCTCATCTGCCACTTATCTACCAATTCACACAATATATCTGGAACATTCTGCAAAGAAAAAAAAATCTTGTGTGATTTCCTTACATAGTTTTGGACCATCATCAAAGACTGAGAAACTACCTTTTAAATATATACCAAAGTGATTCTGTAAATGGGTTATTCATACAAAACATGCAATTTTGAAGGATAGGAAATGTCATTATAAAGTGTTTCTTTTCCCATTTCATTTCCCTTATTAAATAATCAGATTGCATGAAAAAAAAAATCCTGTGATTTTCTCTTACATTTAACCATCAAACAGGTTCTTGTCCAGTCACTCATTTGAACAAGATAGGAAAATGTCTTTGTTGGGTGGTAGGATTGTGAGTTGATGCTCTCATCTTTCTCCCCCAGTGCTACCCAAGCTGCCTGCTGCCACCTTTTCTCTCCCCCATGATTTCTACTGGGCCTCATTTCTCCCAAGCTAGAGGCTGCAACCTCCTCTAGCCTTACTACCCCCTCTACACTCTCCATACTCCCCAATGTCACCTTCTTGATTCCTGCTTCCACATCCTTTCTCTAGGCTTCCCTTTCTAACTTATGCTCTTTTTCATGCTCCCACCCTTTCTTTTTCCTGAGTGATCATCATTCTCACCTCTTATAATGCTCCTAGTACCTTCTCCCCACCCCCTTTACCCCTTCACCCTCCCTCTAAGAAGATATAGTATTTACAGGGATATCATATGCTTCTATGAGTAAATACTTTGCTTGTTAAGTGTTTGTGTGTAGTGTGTATGTGATGTGTCTGTCAGTTTTTCAAATACATAAATATCAAACAATTTAAGATGGAGTACATTGGACCTTTTAAAAATATGAGGGAATTGATTAGAAAGGATAAGGAAAAGGCTGATGTTCTAAACACTTTCTTTGTATCAGTATATACAAGGGAACAAGGAATGATAGAAGAGCCTCAACAAGTAAAATAAAACCATACCATTATCAGATATTGGGTTAATACAAGAAAAGGTCATGGGATGACTGAACAAAATTTAGACTGACAAAGCACCGGATCCTGATGGTATACATCCAAAGGTTCTTCAGGAACTCAGTGCAGTGTTAGCAAGACCCCTCTTTTTTTACACTTTAAAGATTCTCTCACCACAGGCTCAGTTCCACAAGACTGGCTCTATTGCCTCTATTTAAGAAGGGAACTAAAACAGCACCTGGGAAATATGGACCTGTGAGTTTGACCTTTGTAGTGGGAAAACTACTAGATGGGATAATAAGGGATTATATTCAATATTATACTACAAAAAAATAATATTATTAGCATGAATCAACATGGTTTTATGAGGAATAGATCATGCCAAACTAATCTTTTCAGATTTTCTATGAAGAAGTAAGTAGCAACCTAGATAATGGTAAGACAGTTGATGTATTATAAATATCTAGATTTTGCCAGGGCATTTGATACAGTGCCACACAGGAGGCTGGGGTATAAATTAAGGAAATTGGGGCTAGAGAATAACCTTTGCAATTGGACAGAAAACTGGTTGAAGAATAGGGAACAGTGTGTGCTTGTAAATGGAGAATTCTCAATAAAGTTGAGAGTGGAGTACCTCAGGGTTCAGTACTTGGTCCACTGCTTTTTAAAATGTTTATAAATTGCCTGGAAATAGATATAGGAAGCAAAATATCAATATTTGAACATGATACTAAATTATGCAGGGTAATATATTCAGAACAGGATATTTGTTCTCTATAGGGATATTTACATAAAATGGCAGATTGGGCATCCAAATGGAATATGGAGTTTAATGTGGGAAACTATAAAGTCATGCATTTGGGAAGAAAAAATCCCAATGCTACTTATGAACTTAATGGATTCATTTTAGGGGGCACGTTGCTAGAGAAAGACCTGGGAATCCTTGTAAACTACAAATTTGGATACAATGACCAGTGTCAAATAGCATTAGCAAAATCAAAGTCTTGTCTTTCATAAAAAAAAGGGTATTGAAGCAAGAGTGGATAACATCATTTTGCCATTGTACAAATTGTTGGTAAGAGTCAGACCTCACCTCAAATATGCAGTGACGTATTGGGCAACAGTTCTGAAAAAGGATATTCTACAACTGGAGAGAGTAAAGCGATGAGCAACAAAATTAATTAAGGGAATGGAGGACTTGACATATGAGCATAGTTGGGAACTTTTAAAAAACCCTCACACGCAGAAAAAGAAAAAGTAGAGGTGCTGGGGAAGAATGACGTGAGCACGTTTACGCTCACTTCGGAGGTGGGAAGTAGGCGTTGTTCGGATAAGAAAGGCGAGATCTGGAGCACACTGAGTCGAATGGAGAAACGGCAAGGAATCCTGTGCTAGGCATGGCTGGAACCCTGACGACCAGTGCAGGTTTGACGTGGACACAGACAATTCGAGCAAGAATGGAGGAGTAAAGATACAAGATCTAGAAAGAGTCGGTGTCTCTGAGTGGATCTGGTCTGGTGTTGATATATCCCGGCGGGGTTGGAAAAGAGTATTTCACCAAAAGGGAGGTGAAATATACTGTATATATTTGACTGCTTATAAGGTATGGTCTAAAATAAAATGGGTCAGTTGATATGGGAACGGTGGTCCCTGAATTAAGCAATAAAGGTGTGAGGACCAGAATACTTTTTAAAGCTGATGCGCCTAATCTAAAATAGGTTCTTATATAACAAGCAAAGTGGAATGAATAAGAATTATGTCTTATGAGGAAGGGTGGCAGTCTTTCTAAATTTGAAGATATATTCAGATATAAGCTTGAGACCTGTTTAATTGAACTGGATCTGAGGTGTAGGTATGGCAAGTAGGAGGGAACAAGATAAAGAAAGAGACAAAAAGAAGAAGGGGGAGAAGAAGGAAAATGATAAAGGAGAAAGGAGAGCATCTGGGGTTTTCTCTCCAAAACCAGGAAAAAATAAAGAAAATAAGGAGACAGAGGTCTTGAGTGAAGTGCAACTCAATGTAAACCAGGAGTTAAGAGAAAAGACGATGAATGCTGTCGTTACACAATAATTTTTGACTAAGTGTCTGGAAGTACAATCGGCTTCTGTTAAAGTAATGTCAGAAAAAAAGTATTAAAAGGTACAATTAAAAGAGAGCACTTACACTTATTCATATCTCTCAAACCATTAAGGTATGAGAGATATAGGAAAATAAAGTTCTCTGGTCCCTCCCCTTTCTGCATGACGAGCTGTAAAGCTGTCAGAAGCAGATTCTGGTCGATTGACCAGATGTGGCTCTTCAACGGCACTGATATAACAATATCTAAAGACAAATATTTCATTTAGAACGGTATGCAAAGTGGTTTGCACACACACAACGTACAAGTATCACAATGTACAAGTAAATGAGAAGTCAATACAAGGATCTATCTGGTGAGCCATTAATTCCAAGGCCTTATCAAATAACCAGGGGACACCCCTTGAAATTAGAGGAAAGGAGATTTCATTCAGAAGAGGAAAGGGTTTTTACAGTAAGGTCTGTTAAATTATGGCAAATACACTGGATACCTTTAAAGGGATAGTAATACTTCATTATTACAAATCCCTATATTAAAGCCCTTGTAAAAAGAAACATTTTGGCCCCAGTGTCATCTCTCAAACCTTTATGGTTTGAGAGATGAACACTTCTAAAGTTGCCCTCTCCCTCCCCCTTCCCCGTAGTCAGCATTTTAGCTGACTGCAGGGAAGAGAGTTGTACGACTTTCAGGTGGCTCTCCAGCACAGCCTGATCACGTTAACTAAAAAAAAACTTTCACTGAAATGGTCTTCTACATGTGCTTGGCATGCAAGCACACGTAGAAGATTGTTTTAGTGAAAGTTTTTTTTTTAGTTTATGAGATATCGGCTCTGCTGCACAGCCGCCTGATGATCTCTGACCAGATTTCCCTGAGTCAGCTAAAATGCTGACTACGGGGAAGGGGGAGGGAGAGGGCAACTTTAGAAGTGTTCATCTCTCAAACCATAAAGGTTTGAGAAATGACATTGGGGGCAAAATGTTTCTTTTTACAAGGGCTTTAATATAGACATTTGTAATAGTGAAGTATTACTATCCCTTTAAGAGAAAATTAGATACATTTCAAAAGGAAACATTTCAAAAGGGAACATACATGGTTATACTGTGTATTAGTAGGCAAAACAGGAAGTTCTGATAAAGACTAACTTATTTGGCAGCACGAAAGCTATATAATCCTCATGTCACTGAGGCAAAGGTTGAACTTGATAGACTAGTGTCTTTTTTCAAGCTAATTTACTATGTTACTATATTACTGTGTCTTTGTGGTGTGTGCATTGTGTGTGTGTTTGGGAGACATGGCTATGAACATCTCTACAAACTTCACATATTTCATACATAGACAACATGTCAATGTCTTTGTGGAACTAAAGGTGTTTTTTCTTCTTTAGGGTTTAGCACAGTATTCTGTACTCTTCTATGGCTACTACAACAGTCAACGCACAATCGGATGGCTGCAGTTTAGGTTACCCCTTTCTTATTTGTTAGTTGGAATTGGTACCATTGCATATAGTTTCATGGTTGTCATCAGAACGTAAGTTTTTTCTTTACCATTCACAAGATTTTGTGAAGGCAAGGACCTTGAATGCATAGTACAGTCTTAAGGCACTTGTCTGATACAAAAGTGGTAATGATTTTTATTATATTTTTAAAGCGCTAAAGTATTATGAGGACATATAACATATTAGCACTTGCTTGTCCAAGCATTTCAGGCTTTGTTGCTAGACACAAAAAAAGTGTCCAGATAATTCAACAAGGTAACAGTGCTCACAGGAACTAATAGAAAAGTTAAAGTTCTTTATAGAACAACTTTGATCTAAGAAATAGCACTTCAACTCATCTATCAAGTTCCTGTCAGTGTTGTTACCTTTTAGTCTATCTATCTATCTATCTATCTATCTATCTATCTATCTATCTATCTATCTATCTATCTTGATGATAATGCTGTTTTTTCACTCTGAAATGAAACAATACAAGAACATTGCTCTCTAGAGGTTGAAATCTATAGGAATGCAAAATGTGTTTCTGATCAGGGCTTCAATTCTATATGGGCTGTTAGGGAAATTATACAAAAGGTGGTAGTTTTCACATACAATTTAGTCTATTTAGTCTATTAACTGTGCTATGATAAACGACTGCCTGATAAAATGCAGAAATCCAAGTTTCTTCCTGATCCAACTTTTATCTCTGTCCTAAGGGAGTCTGGGGAGAGAAGCAGTTGAACAGGGTGTGTGTGTGTGTGTTGTTTGTTTTTGTTGATAGAGATAGGGATAGGGGAGACAGTTAATATAAATAAATAAGTACAAATTGATAGGTGACAGAGGCAGGGATCCTGATGTGAGCTGTGACTGAGGGAGATGAGATAAATTATTTTGAAGAGATCCAAGGCAACATCACACACAGTAAGTTCAAGAGACACAACCACAGTATTTTAGTAATGTTCAGCAAACACAAAGGGGTAGGGTGAAAGGATTAGGAGCAGTGCAGGGACGGGTGAGTAAAGTGGTAGTTTGAAAACTGACTGCAGCCACGGTTGCTGCAATGTGTGCAATATATTATGGTGATGCCTCTCCTCCCAAGAAAAAAGCACTGAAGGTGACAGTGAGTTGCTATCACAGTGCCTGTGATTCCTGTCACTCTCAGTTGTGGCTGGCATTGATTTGCTGTCTGGGTTTGACCCGCCCCCTGATGACCTTTTTATACCTGGCTATCACATCTGTCAGATGCCCTTTCGTGGTGTTCCTGAGCCAGTAGTGCTGTTGCTGCGTTCCAGTATTCTGAGTTCCTGTGTACCGATTCGGCTTGTCCTGACCATTCTCCAGTGTACCTGCTTGTGTATGACCCGGCTCGTCTGCGTACCACCCTTGGATCCTGACTCGGCTAGACTGACGTTCCTGCTCGTGTATGACCCGGCCTGTATGACTGCCTCCTACGTGCTCCGACCCGGCCCGGCTGACTTCCTGCTCCGAAGATCGACTTCCAGCTTGTTCCAGTGACCTGCGTTTCAGTTGTCGCCGCAGCGACATTTCCAGTCTCTGCTGCCCACGTCAGAGTGACTGCCTTGCCTGGTGCTTCCCTTGATTTAGTGCTCTGCCTCGTTCCTTGTGCAGAGTTGTGTGTATGCTGTGGGCCTTCCTCCCTGTGCAGAGCCTTGCAGTAGCGCTGAAGCCTCGAGTAAACGTGCATTTTAACTCTTGCAGTGCTGCCTCGAATTCACTCTAGTTATCTCCTGTACGAGCCTCGTTACCCGTGATACTGCTGCTGAGTTGGCCGCTCTCCTTCGGCAACTCTTGTCCACCATTGCAGAGTGTTCACACAGTTGGGCCGTTTGGGCGCTTAAGGCTCTCCGGTATTGGCTACCGACGATATCATTTGACACAGAGTGTTGGCAGAAAGGCTTCAGTGTTGGCATCCGGTACTAAGCCCGAGGGGGCTAGTGGCTCTTGCTCTCTTATTACAGCATTCGATTACACTTCTGGTGGCTGTTAGCTCTTGCACGCCGGCCGGTTTCCGTTACGCCCGTGGGGGCTATTGGCACTTGCACAAACAAAAGCAGTTCCTGTAACTACGCCCGTGGGGGCTAAGTTGTTTCCCTTTCTGCTTACCATCCAACACCTTGGCAAGGCAGCTCTATCCTCAGCACTTGATGAACTTTGTTTATACAGCACAGTCCTTTTAACATCCAGGGCGTGTCAAACCTCCACATCTGAGACATCTGAGACCCCCCTTGGGGGTCAATATCATCCTAGTGCATACTGTTTTGCATTTATGTCTTTTGTGCTATTACCATTGTAAATATCTCAGTTTACTTTCCTGTGTATTACCTACCGCCCCTAGAGGGTGTACATATGCCTTATTCACTTTAATAAAGTGTGTTTTATTTTCACTTATTTGGTCTGAGAGTCCTAAAAAACCGTAACAGTACGAAAGGGCCATGACCTCAGACGGTAAGGGTGAAAGTAATACTCAGAACATCCATTGGAGAATGGATGTCCATGAGCAGCGCCTGGACCAATTGGCACTGGCTCTACAAACGTTGCTTGAACGTACAGTACATTTGGACAAGTCTGGTCCTAATCCGGTGGTCCCCCCAGTCGTGACACCGGGTAATCCCTCTGTATCTCCCAGTGCTAACAATAGAGGGTTAACGGCAGCAGTACCATTACCCCTAAGATATGATGGCGAACCCTCCCTATGCAGAGGTTTTATTAACCAGTTGGAGATATTTTTGGAGTTGGCACCCCAGGCATTTCCGAATGACCGTAGCAAGGTCGGCTTTATGATATCTCTGTTGACGGGCAAAGCATTGGCATGGGCAAATCCGTTATGGGAGAATGCCAGACCCTGCACACTGAACTTTAGAGATTTCGTGGTTAAGTTCAGACGTGTGTTTGAGGTACCTGGCAGGTCTGCCTCTGCTGCCAAAAAGCTGATGGAGATTCAGCAGGGCGAGCGCACTCTGGGCGAGTATGCTATTGAATTCCGGACCTTGGCAGCAGAGGTAGGCTGGAACGATGAGGCCTTACTTGCTGCCTTTACTCAGGGTCTTGCTGAACAGATCAAGGACGAGATAGCAGCTCGAGATGTACCCAGCGAGCTGGATGAGTACATTGACTATGTCATGTTGATAGACTCTCGCATCCGGGAGAGACGCTTGGCTAAGAGGGCCAAAGCAAAGAGTTATGGCCAGAACCAGTTCTTTAACCCACCCACACCACCCGTTCTACCTGAGCGAACAGCTGACAGCACTGAACCTATGCAAATAGGTTTTACTAAGCTCACGAAGGAGGAGAAGCTGTATCGTAGAAGGCAAGGCTTATGCCTATACTGTGGCAAACCGGGTCATGTATTACGCAATTGTCCTGTAAGGCCGGGAAACGAACGCACCTAGGGTACCTTGGGGGACAGGCCCTAGGTGGTGTTGAACAGTCCCTAGATACTTGCACCACTAAACCCACCATCCAGGTGACATTTGCTTGGACTGATAAGGTCATAGAAGTCCTAGCATTGGTGGACTCCGGGGCAGCCGGATACTTCATGGATCAGTCCTTTGCTGAGTGGCAGGGCATTCCGTTATGTAAAAAGGATGCTCCTATGGCTATAGAGGCCATTGATGGCAGACCCCTGGATCCTGCTTTCATTACGTTCGAGACAATCCCAGTGACAATGACCGTGGGGGCTTGTCACAGGGAGCAGATACAATTTCAGATCATTCGTTCCCCGCATCATTCAGTTATTTTGGGGTTCCCATGGTTGCAAACACACAATCCCCAATTCGACTGGCAAAGGTGTGGAGTTAACTCTTGGTCTGAGTACTGTAACAAGAATTGTCTCTCCCTTCCTGTTAAGATTATGTGTACCTCTCAAGCTGTGCCAACAGAATATGGGCAATTCAGTGACGTGTTTAGCAAAGGAGAGGCCAGCGCATTACCTGACCATAGGCCATACGATTGCGCCATTGATTTGCCTCCTGGTGAGGTGCCCCCCAGGGGACGTACTTACCCCCTGTCATGTGAGGAAAATAAGGCAATGGAGGAGTATATCACAGATGCCCTGGAAAGGGGAATCATTCGTAAATCTACTTCTCTGGCTGGTGCCGGATTTTTTTTTGTCAAAAAGAAGAATGGGGAACTCAGGCCTTGCATTGACTACCGTGGGCTGAATAAGCTGATGCCCAAGAACGCCTACCCCATTCCACTTATTACAGAATTATTCGACAGATTAAAGGGCTCTTCGATCTTTACTAAACTTGATTTGCGAGCCGCCTATAATCTAGTCAGAATTAAAGAGGGTGACGAGTGGAAAACGGCGTTTAATACCAGAACAGGGTATTATGAATATCTGGTGATGCCATTCGGCTTATGCAATGCGCCTGCAGTATTTCAGGAATTGATTAACGATATTTTACGTGACTTGCTCCAGTCCTGTGTGGTAGTATATCTAGACGATATACTGATTCACTGTGCTAACCTTGCTCAACATATTAAAGATGTCTCTGAAGTCCTGCTCCGACTTCGTAAGCACAAGTTATTCTGTAAACTAGAAAAATGCGAATTCCATACATCTCAAGTACCGTTCCTGGGGTTCGTAATATCCAAAAGTGGCATTGCCATGGATCAGGAGAAGTTGGCAGCGGTTCTGCATTGGCCTCGGCCTAAGGGGTTAAAGTCCATTCAACGATTCCTAGGTTTTGTGAACTACTATAGGAAGTTCATCAAGAACTTTTCTACGATTGTAAAACCACTGTCAGATTTGACTCATAAGGGCACTTCTCCCTCTCAGTGGTCTGAGGCAGCTGAAGACGCATTTGTTACCCTGAAATCTGCCTTTGCATCTGCTCCTATACTGTCCCACCCTAATCCCTCCCTGCCATTTACTTTGGAGGTGGACGCTTCAGAGGTTGGGGTTGGGGCGGTGCTCTCCCAACGCCCTGTGGGAGGTGGCACTTTAATGCCTTGTGGGTTTTTCTCTAAGAAATTATCCAGAGCCCAGAGTCATTACGAGATTGGCGACAGAGAACTTTTGGCCATCATACTTGCACTTAAGGAGTGGCGACACCTCTTGGAGGGCACTCAGACTCCAGTACTAATTCTTACTGACCATAAGAATTTAACCTATCTCTCTGAGGCCAAAAGGCTGTCGTCTAGACAGGCCAGGTGGGCGCTGTTTTTGTCCCGGTTCAATTTCCTAGTATCCTATCTTCCTGGTTCAAAGAATATCAAGGCTGATGCGTTGTCACGTCAGTTCGCTTCTGACACTGAGAGGGAGGAAGTACCGGTACCCATCATTCAGCCAGATCAGATCCTGGCTACTCTTCGTACCACCATAACCTCGCCACTAGGGGAAGAGATACTGGCATCACAATCACGGGCACCTCCTGAAACCCCAGTGGGGAAGTGTTTTGTAGATGAGTCATTCCGTGTCCGTCTGTTGGAGACTTATCACGCCTCTAAAGTGGATGGGCATATTGGTAGGGACCAACTAGTATGGTCCCTCTCGCAGTTATTTTGGTGGCCTACGTTGAGAGCTGACTGCGCCGCTTTTACGGCAGCTTGTACCACTTGTGCCCGTGCCAAGACCCCTAGGCATCTCCCCGTGGGCTTATTGCAACCGGTCCCTAACGGAGATCGTCCGTGGTCTCATATATCCATTGACTTCTTGGGAGAACTACCGGCATCTAGAGGTTACACGTTCATTCTTATGGTGGTCAATAGATTCTCTAAGATGACACATTTTGTGCCTCTGACTGGCCTTCCATCGGCTCAGGAATTGGCTATAGTTTTTGCCAGAGAGGTGTTCCGTCTGCACGGAGTGCCCAGAGTGATTGTCTCTGACCGTGGGAGCCAGTTCGTGTCTAGGTTCTGGAGGGCATTTTGTGGTCAGATGGGCATCCAATTGTCATTTTCCTCTGCCTACCATCCCCAGACGAATGGGGCCGCTGAGCGTGCCAATCAGGGACTGGAACAATTCCTGCGCTGCTTTGTCACCGATCATCATGATAATTGGGCTGACCTGTTGCCATGGGCAGAGTTTGCCAGAAACTGTGCGGTTAACTCATCGTCCGGGAGCTCCCCGTTTCTTGTGAATTATGGATTCCAGCCTTGTCTGCTCCCGGACTCCTTTCAGGCGCAGCAGATTCCTGCTCTAGACGAGCATTTGGCATGACTCCGTTCCACTTGGGCACAGGTTCAAAGGTCCCTCAGTCAGTCTTTCAGGCGGCAGCAAAGGCACGCTAATCGCAGACGCCTTCCAGCAGTCTCATTTCAGGTTGGGGACAGGGTATGGCTGTCATCCAGAAACCTCAATTTACAAGTGCCATCCAATAAACTGGCTCCCCGGTTCATTGGTCCTTTTAAGATTATCCGCAAGATTAATCCGGTTTCTTATGCTCTGGAGCTTCCACCCTCTATGCACATTCATAATGTGTTCCACGTGTCACTCCTGAAACCCTTGGTGTGCAATCGTTATACTTCTACGCCAGTGATTCCTGGGCCGGTGGACGTCCAGGGCCAGGAAGAATATGAAGTCCAGAGTATTATTGATTCCAGGAGATTTAGAGGAAAGCTGCAATATTTGGTTCATTGGAAGGGCTATGGCCCTGAGGAACGTTCTTGGGTTGATCAGGGGGATCTCCATGCTCCGAGATTAGTATGCAGCTTTCACTCTAAATATCCTTTGAAACCCAGACCTCAGGCTAGGAGAGGGGGTCTTTGAGAGGGGGGTACTATCACAGTGCCTGTGATTCCTGTCACTCTCAGTTGTGGCTGGCATTGATTTGCTGTCTGGGTTTGACCCGCCCCCTGATGACCTTTTTATACCTGGCTATCACATCTGTCAGATGCCCTTTCGTGGTGTTCCTGAGCCAGTAGTGCTGTTGCTGTGTTCCAGTATTCTGAGTTCCTGTGTACCGATTCGGCTTGTCCTGACCATTCTCCAGTGTACCTGCTTGTGTATGACCCGGCTCGTCTGCGTACCACCCTTGGATCCTGACTCGGCTAGACTGACGTTCCTGCTCGTGTATGACCCGGCCTGTATGACTGCCTCCTACGTGCTCCAACCCGGCCCGGCTGACTTCCTGCTCCGAAGATCGACTTCCAGCTTGTTCCAGTGACCTGCGTTTCAGTTGTCGCCGCCGCGACATTTCCAGTCTCTGCTGCCCGCGTCAGAGTGACTGCCTTGCCTGGTGCTTCCCTTGATTTAGTGCTGTGCCTCGTTCCTTGTGCAGAGTTGTGTGTATGCTGTGGGCCTTCCTCCCTGTGCAGAGCCTTGCAGTAGCGCTGAAGCCTCGAGTAAACGTGCATTTTAACTCTTGCAGTGCTGCCTTGAATTCACTCTAGTTATCTCCTGTACGAGCCTCGTTACCCGTGATACTGCTGCTGAGTTGGCCGCTCTCCGTCGGCAACTCTTGTCCACCATTGCAGAGTGTTCACACAGTTGGGCCGTTTGGGCGCTTAAGGCTCTCCGGTATTGGCTACCGACGATATCATTTGGCACAGAGTGTTGGCAGAAAGGCTTCAGTGTTGGCATCCGGTACTAAGCCCGAGGGGGCTAGTGGCTCTTGCTCTCTTATTACAGCATTCGATTACACTTCTGGTGGCTGTTAGCTCTTGCACGCCGGCCGGTTTCCGTTACGCCCGTGGGGGCTATTGGCACTTGCACAAACAAAAGCAGTTCCTGTAACTACGCCTATCTATGCTTTAAACTGTCTATAAACATTCAATATTTCAGTATGTCATGATTGTTTTGTTGGTAACAGAGCTGGTGGTCTTTACCATGTCAATTTTAGCCAGTATGAATATCATATCATACTTCAGAGACATATGATTCCATCAGCATACCTGGGAACTTTCCATTGATGTCCACCCAGAGGGGAGTCCTCTGGTGCAGCAGAGGGTGAGAATAATGACACGAATCACATTAAAAAGGGGCGGGGCTTGATGTTCTTGGGGGAGGGGAGAGGGCTTAAAGGTGTGAAACTGTCACGGTTACCCAGAGAAGTTCAGGAGTCAGTATGGTTTAGTTAATGCAGTTTATTAACAAATGACATAAAGAGGATATATACAATATATACAATAGGACTAAGCACAGGGTAATAGCCAGCAAGCCTGAAATAAGAAATAATAGGTTGCAATGCTAAACCACTGTGCTGGAAACTAGGCCTTAGCCACTGGAAGTGTCAACTGGAACCAGGAATAGGAACCCAGGATCTTGATCTGGTAAGGAATGAGGTCTGACTCAGCCTGCAGTCAGAAGGAAATATCACTGACTCACACCTGGAACCAGTAAGGGTGAATACTGACTCATGCCTCCAGTCAGCTATGCAAGTCTACCAGAGCCCCAGGCCCGCACTAGATTGGATGTCTGATCACCAAGGGAAAAGACAAAAGAATAGTCAGACAGAGCCACAAGTCAGCACCAGAGGGGGTAGTCAGACAAGCCGGGTCATACACAGTTCAGATAGTCATCCAGAGCCACAGAGCCTATTAAGGGTTAGGCAAAAGAATAGTCAGACAGAGCCACAGATCAGCACTAGAATAGATGGAAGACTAGCCAGGTCATACACGGAGCCCTAGGTAACAGAACTGCTATGAACAACAACGCAAGGGCAACTGAGTCAGGACTCAGTCTGCCTTTTAAACCCCTCCACAGGAAGTAAGTGGGTGGAGCAGCTCAGAGGGAGGAAGTAGGTAGAAGGAAGTAGGTAGGAGGAGACTACCGGAAGCAAACACATAAAACAGAGGCCTGCTGCATGCTTGAAGCCTCACACCTGTAGATGATGCTGAAACTAAGGTAAACTGTAACAGAGACAGAGCTCAAAAGAAGGCTGGGGAAAGAGTTACAACGGAGGAAACAGCAGGAGTGGTAGAGTTTCAATAGAAACTCACCACATCTAGTGGAATCAGCCTCTGCCCAGGAGACCCTTTAAAGCAATGTCAAAACCGGAGTCTCCGGGGCAAATCCGGAGAGTTCCCAGGTATGTCCATCAGGGTTAAGGCTAGTCAGGCAGTCCTTCATTCTCCAGCTAAATAATGACCTGAAAAACACCTCAAAGTGTTTCAAGAACTATCTGGCAAAGAAGGATAACTCAATTTAATGACCTGTCCTGCCAAGTCTCCAGACTTCAATCCTATAGAAGTTAAATGGGATTAACTGAACAATAGATTCAAAGCAGCTACCCACAAGTGCCCTCCATCTCTTGGAATTTCTGCATATGAGCTGGCTTGTGTTTGTAAGACTGTTATTAAGAGAACAAATGGTTATTTTGAGGAATTAAAAATGTAGATACAATATTCAATGTTCTTGAACAATGCTTTCATATGCCTTTTTTTTACATTGTAACATGTTTTTATGATCAGCATAAAATATTGTCATATATGAGATAAACATAGTTTCCAGCAAGTGTATGCCAACTTTTAACTGGAAATATATATTTAGTCATGAAATTACTAAGTTTTAAAAAATAAAAACAATTATAGTAAACTTTAGCAACTTTACAACGATTGCAAATTTTGTTTGGAGTAAATAATACTGCACAATTATTGTGTGATGATAAAATACTGCTTTTTTTTTTTAGAAGTTTTTAACTATGTACCTCTCAACCGAAAAATATAACAGAGTGCAATAACTTCACTAAATTCTGTTTCTTTGAGAGAAGAATAAAGATAAATAAGGAAGATGCTAGTTCATAAAGAAAAGTGATTATATGTGAGAATGCCTGTGCTTGTAGTGTAGATGATGGAAAATGCATTAGACTCAAAGTACCTGATTGTATATAGAATACATTGTTAACACCTTAAGGACCAAGGACGCTCATGTACGTCATGGGGTGAACGTACAGGACCCCTGACGTACATATGGAATTCAGGGGTCCCCACACGGCTGCACGTCATTAAAAAAAAAAGGCTCCATGTTACTTAAGTGCTTGCTGTGCATCCGCACAGTTGGTCCCTAAGGGGTTAAAGTAGCAATGGATGATTCAACAATCTTGCATGTTCTTTCCCAAAAAGGAATAAACATTTTACAACATTAAGCTTAGTTTATTAGATATTATCAAGTTCTCACTCCTGTGACACTCAATGGTTTAAAAAAGTACACCATGTAGTACACAATCAGCCCCTCAGCTCTGTATAATTTATCATACTCATATATGTTGTGCTTTCCCAAAGGAACGAGGCTGGGGGTCAGGCGGTGTACATGGGGTTCTATGGCTACCAGTGGGCAAGGGAACAAGGTTGGGGGGCACCTGGTAGCCATAAATCCCATGAATGCTGCCTGTCCCCCAGCCTTGTTCCCTTGGGAGTGCACAACATGTGTAGGTATGAAAATGATACAGAGCTGTACTGCCTGATGTACTTTTATTACCTTTTGAGTGCCAAGGTGGTAAGCAATGCACATCTCTATGGCATGCAAAGGGTTAAGGGAGAGATGCTGTTTATGGTGCTGAAAGTATTCACTTTAGTTTCCTACTGACCAAGTGGGGAAGTGTCTTCTGCTGGTGATGTGTGAGGGAGTTTATCCCTTCAACAACAGTTCAACAACCCTCCATGCTTATGACTGACTGAAGGCTGTTACTGCATAGGAGACTACAAGGAGATCTGAACTTTGCCAGCCTCAATAAGGTGAAGTTGAGATTCTGAACTCAGAGCAGAGGCTTCTATTGGAGTTTAGTGCATGTCATGAATTGCCACATTAACATATAAACACACCCACTTGAATAAGATAATGGCTCATTAACCTGCATTTCCATATGGAAATTACTCATTATGCTGCATTTCCATATGGAAATAGGCCATTGTCAATACGATAAGTGAAAATCCATAAAGCTGTCGAAGGCATGTCGGATTGAAGTTGATGTGGGCAGATTTTTGTCAGAATAATGGGGATATGATGTCACAGATGTGCCTCCAAAACTGTTCCAACAGGACATTGATATTATAAGCCCTCTTCAACCTTTAGTGCTTATCCCTAGACCCAAACTCACTGTCAAATTACCGGCCAATTTCTCTACTCCCGTTCACCTCCAAGCTTCTTGAGCGTCTTGCATATAACCGTCTCACTAATTTCCTCTGCTCCCATTCCCTGCTAGACCCCTTGCAATCTGGATTCCACCCTCATCACTCCACTGAGACTGCCCTCACCAAAGTGGCGAATGATTTGCTCTCTGCCAAGTCAAAAGGCCACTACTCCATACTTATTCTCTTGGACCTATCAGCCGCCTTTGACACAGTAGATCACACATTCCTCCTCCAAGCCCTCACTCCCTAGGTCTCATTGACACTGCACTCTCCTGGTTTTCATCTTATCTCTGCAACCACTCCTTCAGTGTTTCCTACTCCGGCTCCACTTCTCCACCCCTCCCACTGTCTGTTGGAGTGCCTCAAGGATCAGTCCTGGGAACCTTGCTCTTCTCAATCTACACTGCATCCCTTGGAAAACTAATAAACTCCTTTGGGTTTCACCATAATCTCTATGCTGATGATACTCAAATATATCTTTCCTCCCCTGACCTCTCCCCTTCCCTCCTGTCCTGATTATCTGACTGTCTGTCTGCTGTGTCTTCCTGGATGCCCCCCCATCAACTCAAACTTAACCTTGGCAAAACTGAACTAATTATCTTCCCGCCCTCCACAACCAGCCTCAACCCAGATATTAACCTCAGCATTAATAATGCTACCATCACACCAACCCCTACAGCTCACTGCCTGGGGGTCACATTTGACTGACCTATTCTTCATTCCTCACATCCAGTCAATCTCCAAATCATGCCGACTCCACCTCCGCATCATCTCTAGAATCCGACGCTTTCTTACACAAGACACTACCAAAATTCTAATCCAAACACTCATTATGTCCCATCTTGACTATTGTAACTCATTACTAATTGGCCTTCCTCTCTCCTGACTAAGCACACTACAGTCCAAAATGAACTCTGCTGCAAGACTAATTTATCTCACTCATCGCCTCTCTGACACCAAACCCCTCTGTCAGTCCCTACACTGGCTCCCATTAGCATACAGAATTAAATTCAAAATTCTGGTGCTAACTTATAGAGCCCTCACTAACACCACACCACCCTATATTTCATCTCTCATTTTCAAATACACTCCCTCTCACCATCGTCATTCTGCACAAGACCTTCTGCTCTCCACAGCTCTTATCACATCCTCTCTCTCCCACCTACAGGACTTCTCCCGTGCTGCACCTCAACTCTGGAACTCCCTCCCCCACCCAATCAGACTCTCATCTAGTCTTCAAATCTTCAGACGCTCCCTGAAAAGTCACTTCTTCAGGGAAACCTATCAACTACCACCATAAACTTTCACCAAGAATTACCCCTTGCCTGGACCATTGCTCTCAACAGCACTTCTCACTCCCACCCACTGACTGGCAGTTCATGTGGCAGGAGGCACTTACACCCAATAGCACTTACTCATTCTGTGTCAAACCTACATTCCTCTAGACTATAAGCTCTCACGAGCAGGGCCCTCTGATCCTTCTGTTCTTCACAGTTGAATGTACTATTTAATACCACTGTATGACTATTCCTAATTGTAAAGAGCTGCTGAATTAGTTGGAGCTGTATAAGTAAAGAATAATAATAATAATAATAATAATAAATCCCCCAAAGGGTTTAAAAAAAGCTGCGAAGATATTATGAAGTGGCTATTTTTTAAAGATTGTTTATAAAATTGCCAGTTAACTTTGAATTGGTTAGTGTTAGATTTTGTATAGTATGGGTTTACTGAAAAAATTATGCCAAATGTTGACCACAGCTTGAGTGTATATAAGATTAATTTTGAAATCAGACATAATCCTGCTTTTTGTTTTTTTTTAACCTGTCAAACAGCATGGCAAAAAATGCTAATGATGATGGAGGTGGCGATGACAACAGCTTTAATTTTAGTTGGAAAATGTATACAAGTTGGGATTTTCTTATTGGTAACCCAGAAACAGCTGATAATAAATTTGCATCTATTACAACAAGTTTTAAGGTAAGAGAGATGCATAAGATACATTTTAAGCTAGATGTAGTTAAAATTAAAAAGTTAAAATCAAACTTTGCTGCTTTGACACATTTTAAAATATATAATCATCACATGAATAAAAAACTAGTCAAGTAACAATTAGGGGTGGGCAAAAGTTGTCGCATTTTTCCCCCATTGGCCAAAATTTTCCCCATTTTTTCAATGGCTAGAAAGTTTCTGCCCATTGATATACATTGTTTTCGCACTTCCACTATAAAAATGTGATGTTTTCTCTGAAGGCAGACACAATAGAAGCAGCTACAGAGCGAGATAGATGTGTTGTGCTGTTCTCTTGTGATACTTTGCAAAAAGTGAGTCAGGAGAGGCTCATAGTGACTCCTATCCCTATGAGCAGGGTAAAAAATAATCAATGCAGGAGCTGGAAGGCCCCTTATGTGTCCACCAAGTCTGAGGAGGAGGAGGAAGGGACCACTACTGAACCAATGCTGTCCAGTCCCCCTAAATCACCCCCAGGGATCTTGGAGAATTTAATGGGAAGGGAGGGAGAAAAGGGAATGGGAAGGAAGGAAGAAAAGGGAATGGGAAGGAAGGGAGAAAAGGGAATGGGATAGTAGGGAGAAAAGGGTAGTACTATGAGAGCAGGACAGGTCAGCTGCCTGTGCCTGCTTCAAGACATGCTGCCCCTGCTGCCAGTGCCACCATTGCTGTACCTGCAGCCACTAGTGTTGTACCTGCTGCCAGATGTGCTGCCACTAGTGTTGTACCTGCTGCCAGTGCTGAACCTGCTGCCACCAATACTTTGCCAGCTGCTAGTGTTTCTTGTAGTACTCGGAGGGGAGGAAGGAGACAATGATGCCAAGTGTGACAGCAGGGGACCCTCTGTTACATTGCTCGTCACCTCCACCAAGCAGCAGTGAGATGTTTGGAATAGAGCAGCATCATGTAGGGACTAGTGATAGTGGTGGTGTTGGAGAAGCTGGGGTGGAAGAGAAATTGATGGCCTTTTTATCAGAAAGTGAGAAGTAATGGGAGACAGGAATGAAGATGGGCATCACCACCACCACTAGCAATCAGCTTTTGGATTTAGCGGAAATTGCAAGTGTCTAATTTCTGAGATGAAAGGGCAGCAGGGTGCTGCGGACAAGGCTAGTGTACCACAGACCACTGTGGACACAGTGGGAATGGGGTCAACAAGTAATGCAGGGCTAGGACAGGTTCCACTTGCCAGCGCCAGCAATACTCCTGGTCCTAGCTGCAGTGCTAAATCTGAGGCAGTAGCAGCAAAATTATCAGCTGCCACAAAAAGTGAAGGGGAATGTGAAGGATAAGAAGAAAGAGGCAATTCTTCTCCACCTGTTCCCTATCCCTCCCCACAGAAGTCATGGGTGTAGGACTATTATTCTCTTCAGGCAGGCACAGTGCAGTCATCATCAACAACGGTACAGTGCAAAATTTGTGACAAGTTAGTGAGAAGGGGAAAGGAGGGGACACACCTTGGCACAACCTCCCTGATAACACACATGAAACGCAGACACCATGACATTTATGTCAAACATGTTAAAGCCAAACACCCATTACAGAAATCTAGCACTGCTGTTACTATACCCCCTAACTCTCCAGAAAGGTAGAGATCAAAGAGGAGGAAGAATAAAGAAACTCAGAAAGACACTGGAAGTTCCATGATGAGTAAACAACTAGCTCACCATCAACACCACCTCTAAGGTAACAAGTACATCTCCAGCCAATCCACCTCATTCATCATTACCTCCCCCACCAAATGAAATCCACTCTTTTGATATTAGGATATGGCAGTTCGTCTCTACCCATTGCACACTGTGTGATGCACTGACCACACATGCCAGTGTGGTGGAGGAGAATTGATACCAGGCCATCAAGTGCCATCTGAGGAGATTCCATCCCACAGAATATGCTAGGATTCTGGCAGGGAGGGTTCATTATTACTATTAAACTGTCAGCAAGTTGTCATGTGTCCTTTGCGGGGTCTGGACAAGGGGTATAGTGACAGTGGCAGTACTTGGTTTCGGGTGTCATGGTGTTGGGATACAGTTGTACCCCCAGATGTTATTTAACACAAACACACTATGCACATTGCAGTTGCTGATGGAAGCCACAGTTCCTGTTCTTAAGGGAAAAATATATATTCTAATAACAACACACCCATGATGATTTTGGAGGAGGGGCAGGTGGAGAAGATTTAATGGTCAACTTGTTCTTTCTCCACATATACTGGGGGCTACTTATTTCTCTGCTACTGCCTCAGGCGCATCACTGGAGCCATTCGTGGCAAGTGGAACCTCCTTCATCCATCTTCCATGTTACTGCTATTGTTGATCCAGTTCCCTTCCAGTTGTCTAACCATCCTGCTGCTTAACCCCTTAAGGACCAGCAGTCCCGGGGTGTGTGGTCCTTTAAGGACCAGATAGGGAATTTCGGCGTGCCGCACCACGTGACTGATCACGTGTACCGGCATGCCGAATGAGGGACTGAGAGCGATCATTCCGGTCTTGGAGCGATCAACTTCAGTCCCCGGTATTACTCACCACGCTCCTGTAGGAGCGCAGTGAGTAAAAGTACGTGATGTACCAGGACCGTCACTGGTCCTTAAGTGCCGGACCAGCGTCACGGTCCGGGTACGTCACCAGACACGAAGGGGTTAAACAACTCAGCAGCAGCAATACGAACAGTGGTTCCAACTCAGGACTCAGGAGGACATTTGACAATGGCCAGTGGCTAATGGCCAATATGACCTGCTGGCACTAGGCCAGGAGGGCATTTTTTTTCAGGGCTTGTGCTTTAAAAAAAATTTTTTAAAAATTGAAAAAACATAGTCCTCCAAAAAATAACAAATTTTTGAGGGTTTCTTTCTAACTAGCCAAACAAATCAATGTTTCCTAAGGACTTGGTCAGGACTTGGTCCTTTAACAACAAATCTAACAAATCATCCTCTATGAAAAACTCTATCAAGTCAAGTATCAGTCCACCCCAGTGGCAGCTTATGTCAAGGGGTTCCTGTCTCTATAACTTTAAATACAAATTTCTTATTTTATTTTTTTTATTAACTGTCTCCCGAATAGCAGTCAAGAAAGCCCCCCCAAAACAAATTCCCTGTTCAAATGATTCATTCATTCGCCAACAGAGGCACCCCCCTCAGACCCCTATATACCATGTCTTATGGATTTTATTTTATTTTGGATTTCTTTTTTATTAAGTGCCCCCCAATCCCAGTAAACAATCCCCCAAAAATCATCCCCTGTTCAACTGATTCTTTCCCTACACCCCACCAACACTGGCATCCTCATGCCCCTTTTATACTGTGCCTTTGGGAAATAAAATATTATTTGTAATGTATTGTGTGTAACTTCTATGTTCCCATTGATTTCAATGGGCGAAAAAAGCAGAAAATCGACACTTTTTGCTGGAAATTTTTCGCCAAGCGGAAAGTGACATTTTTAGTCCATTTAAGTTTGAGGCGGAAATTTTCGTCCATTCCTAGTAACAATGGAAGATACCAGATCATGTTGATAATTTCTTGGACAAAAGCAACATTTTCAACTTATAGCTTCACAATGATTGGACATGTCTCTAGCACTGAAGAGGTTAACTTTGCTGCTTTGCCTAAAAACAAATGAAGAAAATGAATAAATAAACATCTAGTACTGACATAGCCACTAAATGTCATGCAGAAGAGAAAAAAAAATAAAGTTGCACATTTGCTTATTAAAAAGTCATACTGAAGCAGCACATTTTTCAAACTTCAGCATTGTTTTAAAACTTAATGTTCTAGTTTAGAAGTCGTCTCCTGTATGACCAGTGTTATATCCTCAATCTAAATTACAAAATGTTCTAAATATTTCCTAATTCATATCTTATAGGTATATGTTCTTGTGATAATGCTAACTGCATGTAAATACATATTTGTCAATATAAAGACTTAAAAAAGATAATACCAAATGCAAATGTAGCAATTTAAATAATTCACACTAGTAACACACTTTCTTGTCTTCAACAGGAATCAATTTTGGAAGAGCAAGAAAATAGAAAAGAAGAAAACATTCACTTAGTTCGATTTCTAAGAGTTTTTGCAAACTTCCTAGTAATGTGTACTCTGGCAGGAAGTGGATATTTAATTTACTTTGTTGTAAGGAGATCACAGCAATTTGCATTAGAAGGTCTGGAAAACTATGGTTGGTGGGAACGTAATGAAGTAAGGATCAACAAATTTGATGTTTAAATATTAAGATTTAATGCAGCAAGTGATATCTATTTTCTCTTTAAAGTTCTTCATTTGTTTTAGTAAAGAGGTCATAATGTTTACTTGATGTCTCATTGCATAGTAAAGTATTAAACAGTGTGATGGATGCCAGTCACACACTCTAATACTCTGCTGCTTGGAGGAGGTGACAAACAATGTGACAGAGAGTCCCCTGCTGTCACACTTGGCATCATTTTCTCCTCCCCCCCAAGTATTACAAGAAACACTAGCAGCAGGCAAAGTATTGGTGGCAGCAGGCTCAGCACTGGCAGCACGTACAACACTAGTGGCAGCACATCTGGCAGCAGGTACAACACTAGTGGCTGCAGGTACAGCAATGGTGGCACTGGCAGCAGGGACAGCATGTCTTGCAGCAGGCACAGGCAGCTGGCCTATCCTGCTCTAACTATTACTACCCTTTTTTCCCTCCTCCCATTCCCTTTTCTCCCTTCCTTCCCTTTCCCTTTTCTCCCTCCCTTCCCATTAATTTCCCTAAGATCCCTTGGGGTGATTTTGGGGGACTGGACAGCATTGGTTCAGTAGTGGTCCCTTCCTCCTCCTTCTCAGACTCAAGGGAAAACATAAGGGTCCTTCCAGCTCCTCCATTGATTATTTTTTACCCTGCTCATAGTGAAAGGAGTCACTATGAGCCTCTTCTTCCTCATTGTTTGCAAAATTTCACAAAAGAACAGCACAGCATGTCTATCTCGCTCTGTAGCTGCTTCAAATGTGTGTGCCTTCAGCGAAAACATTACGTTTTTTATAGCGGAAGTGCAAAAACAACGTAAATCAATGGGCGGAAACTTTCTAGCCATTGAAAAAATGGTGGAAAATTTTGGCCAATGGACGAGAAATGTGAACATTTTAACCACTAGTTTTAAAGCGAATTTTCCAGTGAAAAAACGGATAACAACTTGGTTTTCGTGAAATTTCCCGCAGGAACACGGCGACAACTTTTGCCCACCCCTATTGAGTACCCCATTTTCTTGCATTTGCTACAATATTGGTTTCTACATTTTTGCACTATTGGGCACTCTCTCTTTCTTTTTGTTCTTTCCACATGTTCCTCTTTATTACATCTTCTTTAGGCTTTTTTCTTCTTCTTTCTTTTTCTTTAAAGTGCCTCTATAAAAGAATAAAAATCAGTCAATCCAATGGCCTTTTAAAGTTTTGCCACAAGAAGCAGAACAAAAAGAAAAATTCCTCATTGTGGTACCTTTTGGGCTGGCTTTTATATGGCCAGTCGCTATTCCAAGTTGCTCCCACTATCCCATTGGCTGGGATGTGGGGTTATGCAGGGCACAGAGGGATGAAGAAACTCTCATTTGGGATCTCTCCAGCTAGAAACTGATTGGCTGGGAGGTGTGGTTACTTCTTAGGGCCCCATATCAATACATTCATGGGTCACTGATAGAGGGATTCCCAGTTGCACAGGCATTATTTTTTTTACACACTTCAATTACACATTGATGGTTATGAACATGCATTAGGGACTCAGTGCATAGTTTGGCAGGTGATCATTTAAAGCAAAAAAAGAGATTCCCTAAAATGTGTTCCTAGCCACCACATGTCATTGAATAGCAAGTTCATCTGCTTTGTCATTGTTCTCAATGGGCACTACTTTAGCACCGGTGCATTTTTACCTTTCGGTCGTTGGTCACAACAAAGATAATAGAATACTAAACCGTGACCTAAAACTGCCGATGGTACTTTGATTTGCAGAAGGAGGTAATTGAATCCTAAAATCCCCCCTCTTTCCCCATTACCTGATATCAGCCTTCTTTGGACACTGGTTTATGTGATTTAGTGGCTCCAAAACTATTATTCTTTCTGGCATCAATCTCAACATTTAATAACTCACAGTGCAATGAGACAAACATCTATAATTACCAATATTCGTTTAAAACATGTATTAATTTAGACTGTAATGGTAGATTATATGCTTACATAGATTTTCTACAACAATTAGTGCTAATTTTATCTTTCAAACTAAAAAGTAAACAATTAGTGCTAATATTATCTTTCAAACTAAAAAAGTAAACAATTAGTGCTAATTTTATCTTTCAAACTTAAAAAGTAAATGTCCATACATTCACATTGTTTTAGTTGTACTGTTCTAAAGTGCTCTCTTTCTCTCACTCTATTTTTCTGTCTTTCCAGCTCTTTCTCTGCCTCCTCTGTCTCATTCTTTTTCCATCTCTTACTTTCTCATTCTCTCTTTCTTTGATCTAATGTGTAAATCTATTTCATTTGCTGTTTTGGTAGGTGAACACAGTTATGTCCCTATTAGGAATGTTTTGTCCAACAATGTTTGATGTCATTAGTGGACTGGAAAATTATCACCCAAGAATAGCTCTGAGGTGGCAACTCGGACGCATCTTTGCTCTGTTTTTGGGTAACCTATATACATTCCTTATTGCTCTCATGGATGAAATTAATCTTAAGGCAAGCTTGTGCATTTTTCATGAAAGCCATTTTTAAATATCACTTTTTTAGCTAACACCATTCAAATTTTTCTAAATATTCTGTTTTTGTTTGATTCTAGCGTGAAGAAGAGAAGGTTGTGCAGCATAATATGACACTTTGGGAAGCAAATCTTTACAGTATTTACAATGCTTCCTTGTCAGAGAATTCAACTGCACCTCCTTTTTATGTGGATCCAGCAGATGTTCCTAGAGGACCTTGTTGGGAGACAATGGTGGGACAGGTCAGAAACTGTGTATTTGTAGGGATAAAACATAGTTTTACCCAAAGAGCAATTGCCTGTGTTTTGAGAAGCAATGGTTTTGACATTCGAAAAAAGAACTTGAATCATTTTGGGCCAAACCAACAGCAACAATGGGACAAATAAAAATTCCCAAAATTTGCCTGTTAGTTAAAATGAAAAATATTCCCCATGTACTTCCTGAAAGGAATTACTTGACTTTATTTATTATAGAAAGCATTTTACCGAACAATACATTGCGATTTCTCTAATTTTCAAGTATGACCTGAAGATCATTAACAGTACAAAATTACTGAGTTACACAAAGAGAAACAAAAGCATATATATATATATATATATATATATATATATATATATATATATATATAAAAGAACAAGAAGGAGGGCAGCACCCGTGGGACTTGTACTGAGGTGATAATTTATTTGACAAAATGGCGACAGACAAGGTCAACGTTTCGGCTCCCAACGAGCCTTTCTCAAGACAAGGATACAGCGCTTGTGCTTGTGTATATAAACCCTCCTACCACCAGCGTCGCTCGTGACGCTATTGACGTCATCGCTCCCCGTCGTTCTGATAGGTCGGCGGGGAGTGGGCGTCCTCCATAGGTCTGTGTTACGGAGAGAGACAGTGACATGTCCCACGTGGGGAGAGCTATAGCGAGACGGCAATAACTAAACTAGTACATAGTAACAAACAATGACATGAAAAAAGCTACTGGCTTCTCAGTGTAATGCAGACTCCATACCACGGATGGGTCCATTCACAGTGCGGGTACCCTCCGCGGTGAAGTCCTTCTGAAAAATTAACCCAATGCGGGCTAAGGTGACAAAATGAAGAGTGCGCTCTTAAGCAAGGATAAGTGAATAGACAATAAAAATGACAGCGAACTGCTCTATAACACTTGCTCTAAAGCCAGTGCCCCACCGAATCAAGCATCTAGATACCTGTTTCAATGGTGCCAAGACCCTAGGCAAGGGAGGATAAGTGAACAGACAATAAGATTGACAACGGTCTACCCTATAGCACTTGCTGTATAGCCGGAGCCCCACATAATCAGGCATATGAATACTTATTTCAGTTGTGCCAAGACATAAAGATAGGTATATAAATTCAGGTCCATAATTGTTTATCTCAAAATCCTGTGAGCAGGACCCAGAATATGTTGCGTCAGAGATATAACAGGAATTCAAAAAATCATACATATAGAGGTCCTGGAGGGAGAGAAGGAGACTTATAGAAATATCACCACCAGTAGGACACTAAGGGCTCTTGATGGCTCAGTGGGTGTATTATATCCTATTGTGGCCATATGATGTCAACATTGCCCTTCTTGCGTGAGGGTTCTATGCCCATATAGACCTGGAAAACCACCACTCTGACTTGCAATGTAGGTCATAATATAAAACCAGAGAGGATGGTCAAGTCCTATTATGGACGCATGTTTGCAGTAACGCCCTCCAAACGGGAGGGTTCTATACCCGTAACGTCCTGGAGAACCACCCCTCAATGTAGTAGGACACGGACCACCAGGGTCTAGTGTAGAGTCAGGCGTCCGCAGTGCCCCCAATGGATAGGTTCTTGCATTGCAAAGTCACAAAAAACATGTCCATTGTGCCCTTTCATTAAGTCCTTTGGGTTGGATAGTGTTCAGATAGTGAATCCACCTTTCTTCCTTCTGTAATAGTCTCCTCCCCCTATCACCTCCTCTGGGAAGCTCTGGTTGGAAGTCTATAATCATATACCTTAAGTCTGCCATAGAGTGCTTCATCTCAGTGAAATGTCTTGCAACGGGCTTATCACTCCTGTTAGTTGCAAGAGCTTCTCTAATACTGGTCCTGTGATTAGTCATACGGTCCCTGAAGCAAGTAATTGTCTTTCCTATGTACAAAAGACTACAGGGACATTTAATGAAATAGATCACATAGTTACTAGTACATGTTAACCTGTGTCTAATCATAATGGGACGTCCGGTATGAGGATGTGAAAAATATTCACCAGTAAGGAGATATCTGCAGGTCGTGCATCCAGTGCACTTATAGCACCCCTTCTTTGGTGATGGTAACCATGTGGAGTAACGTTGTTGATAACAATGTGTAGGATCAGTATGTACCAGTATATCTCTGAGATTGCGTCCTCTTTTATAGCACAATCTGGGTTGGTTCCTAAAAACCTGTGGTAGCGAATTGTCTGTTGCTAACAGATTCCAATGTTTATTTACCGCAGTGCGAATCTGTGTGCTGGCAGGCGTAAATGTAGAAATGAAGGTTATCCTCTCCTCCTTAGCAGTTTTGTCTATAGGGTTTAGTAGGGAAACCTGTGTGTGTTCAATTGCTCTCTCCATAGCGGTATCCAAAATCTGTTTTGTATATCCCCTTTGGAGGAACCTGTCATAAAGCTCTTGTAATTGTAGATGTTTCTGTGCATCATCGGTATTATTCCTTATGATACGAAGAAATTGTGCATAAGGCACTCCTTTTTTAACATGATATGGATGAAAACTTTCAAAGTGAAGTAGCGTGTTCCGATCTGTGGATTTACGGTAATTAGTGGTACCCAACTGGTCCCCATTCCGAAAAACCGTAAGATCCAAAAAATTCACTTGATGGGGGTGAACACAGTGAGAAAATTTGATAGGCGAATCCAATTTATTAAGATGTTCAATATATTCCAACAAAGAGGATTCAGATCCATTCCAAATCAGGAACAAATCGTCAATGTAACGACGATAAAAGATGATCTTGGTGGTCAGCAATGGTGTTATATGAATGCTCTCAAATTGGGCCATAAATAAATTAGCAAAAGTTGGTGCCACATTGGACCCCATTGAGGTACCTGAGACTAGCAAGTAAAATTCTCGCTCAAAGCGGAAATAATTTAAAGTTAGGCAATATTCCAGGAGTTCCAATAGGAATCCAATGGGAGGACGATCAGTTTGTTTAGGTGTTTTCATTACATAGTTACATAGTTACATAGTTACATAGTAATTTAGGTTGAAAAAAGACTTGCGTCCATCCAGTTCAACCCTTTTCCTATTCCTGTTTACCATCGCTGACCCAAAAGAAGGCATCTGACTCCAAATGGCAATCAGATTTCTCCCTGGATCAACAAGCCCTAACTAAATATTAATCCCAATACTAACGTGCATAGCCCTCTATATTATGCTCTTTTAAATAAGTATCCAGGCCCCTTTTAAAGGCATCTAATGTATTTGATAGCACCACCTCCTCCGGAAGTGCATTCCATACCTTTATTGTCCTTACTGTAAAGAAACCCTTCCGCTGTTGTAGACTAAATCTCCTTTCCTCAAGTCTAAGCGGGTGGCCCCTTGTCCTGTGTACTGTTCTGTTAATGAACAGGTCTTTTGAAAGCCCTTTATATGGGCCTTGAACATATTTATATAGTGTTATCATATCCCCTCTAAGATGCCGTTTCTCTAGTGTGTACAAGTTTAACTTTTCTAGCCTCTCTTCATAACTAAAACATTCCATTCCCCTTACTAGTTTTGTAGCCCTCCTCTGCACTCTCTCTAGTTCCATAATGTCCTTCTTCAGAAAGGGCGCCCAGAATTGAACAGCATATTCTAGGTGGGGTCTTACCATGGACCTGTAAAGAGGCATAATTATATCTTCCTCCCTTGAGTCAATACCCCTTTTAATACATGCCAATATCTTATTGGCCTTTGCAGCTGCCAGCTGGCACTGCATGCTACTGCAAAGTCTATTGTCTACCATTACTCCTAAATCCTTTTCATTAGTAGATTTCCCCAGAGAAACACCATTTAAACTATATGTTGCATTTTTATTATTATTCCCAAAATGCATAACTTTACACTTGTCTATATTGAATCTCATTTGCCATTTGCCTGCCCAGTTACTCAATTTGTCCAAGTCCTCTTGTAATGAAGACACTTCCAGTTCAGACTTTATTACCTTACTTAATTTTGTGTCATCGGCAAACACTGATACATGGCTTCCTATGCCCTCTGGGAGGTCATTAATAAACAAATTAAAAAGAAGAGGACCCAGGACAGATCCCTGAGGCACTCCACTTATCACGTTTATCCAACTGGAGAACTTGCCATTTACTACCACTCTTTGCATTCTATCTTTCAGCCAATTTCCAATCCACTCACAAACATTTTGCCCTAGTCCTATTTCATTCAATTTGTACAGTAACCTCTTGTGTGGAACCGTATCAAATGCCTTGGCAAAGTCTAAATAGATCACGTCAACCGCCTCTCCCTCATCTATATTATTACTTACTTTTTCATAAAATGCGATCAAGTTCGTTTGACAAGACCTATCTTTCACAAAGCCATGTTGGCTATTGCTAATGATATTCCTGTTCCAGCAGAATTCTTGAATATATTCCCTTAGCAACCTTTCAAACAGCTTCCCTACCACAGATGTCAAGCTTACGGGTCTGTAATTTCCTGGCTGGGACTTTGATCCCTTTTTAAATATGGGCACCACATCTGCTTTACGCCAATCCATGGGCACCATACCAGAAATAAAAGAATCCCTGAAAATCAGATATATCGGTCTGGCCAGGGTCTGGCTTAGCTCTTTAAGTACCCGTGGGTGTATACCATCTGGCCCCGGAGCTTTGTCTACCTTGACACCATTCAATTGTTTTAACACTTTTTCTTGTGTTAGCCAGTCCCATGCTTGCTGTGACTGTTCTGTAAAAGTAGTTTGCAGATTCTTGTCCAATGGGTCTTCCTTGGTAAAAACAGAAGAAAAGAAATTATTTAAAATATCTGCCTTCTCTCTGTCACCTTTGACCATCTCACCCGTTTCAGCTAACAAGGACCCAACATTATCAGACTTTAATTTTTTGCCATTAATGTATTTAAAGAATTTTTTTGGGTTGCTTTTGCTCTCCTTAGCAATATTTTTTTCATTCTCCAGTCTAGCTAATTTAATAGCCTTTTTACAGGTTTTGTTGACATTTTTGTATTCTGCAAATGCCTCTGCTGATCCCTCAGCTTTGTAATGTTTAAATGCCGCTTTCTTGTTATTTATTTCATGAATTACTTTACTGGTTAGCCACATTGGTTTCAATTTGCTTCTTTTGTATTTGTTTCCAACAGGGATAAATTTATATGTGTATTTTTGCAATGTTATTTTAAAGGCATTCCACTTACCTTCTGTGTTTTTTCCTGAAAATATTTTATCCCAGTCAACGAGACCAAGTTGGCCTTTTTAAAATTCAGTGTTTTGGTGGAACTCATATCAACTTGTTTTTTTGAATTAATCTCAAACGATACCCTGTTATGGTCACTATTCCCCAAGTGCTCCCTTACTTGGATGTTAGAGATATGTTCTTCATGGTCAGTTATTACCAAATCCAGACATGCATTCCCTCTGGTTGAGGTCTGCACTAGTTGTGACAAAAAATTGTCATTCAACAAGTTCATAAACTTGCTGCTTTTAGCAGTTGCCACCACTCTTATGCCTTCTGGGATAAGGATGACTGTATATAGGGACTTAACGTCCATAGTTACCAATAGACATTCCTGTCCAAGGGAGTCTATAGATAATATGTCCCTAATGAAATCCCGTGTATCCTTCACATAAGAGGGTAGCTGCTGTACCAAAGGTTGCAACCAGTGGTCTAAATATTGTGCCACTGGTTGCAACAAAGATCCCCTGGCAGACACAATAGGGCGTCCTGGAGGTGTAACTGGGTCTTTGTGTATTTTTGGCAATGTATAAAAGATGGGGCAACAAGGATAGTCAACAGTAAGAAATTTGAGAGTATGTTCATTTAACCAACAATGCTGAGAGGCGTTAAGGATTGAATGATCTATAATCCGTTTGTGCTTAATTACTGGGTCGGTGGGTAATTTTTTGTATACATTAGTGTCATTTAATTGTGACAGAGCCTCCTGTTTATAGTACTCATAATCCAGTACAACCACCGCTCCCCCTTTATCAGCAGGACGGATTATAATAGAAGGATTTAGTGACAGGTTTTTAAGTGCTGCTCGTTCAACCTTTGAGATGTTATTGATAGGAAACCATAAGGGTTTCTGATTAGCCTCATATTCCACCATACGTGTATAACTCCTGATGGAAGGGTTTGTGTTGGGAGGATCAAAAGTGCTCTTAGAGGTAAATGTATGGGATATGCCAGTCTGAGACTGGAAATGATCCTTTAGTTTTATATTTCGTTGAAATTTATATAGATCTACTGCAAAATCAAATTTATTGTATGAGTTGGTGGGTACAAAGGATAGACCTCTTGAAAGCACTTTTGTCTCCGTTTCTGAAAGCTCAAATTGAACACTAGGGTTTCTTTAGTGGAGGTTTTGCCGTGATTTTTTTGTTTCGCTGTCATTTTTATTGTCTATTCACTTATCCTTGCTTAAGAGCGCACTCTTCATTTTGTCACCTTAGCCCGCATTGGGTTCATTTTTCAGAAGGACTTCACCGCGGAGGGTACCCGCACTGTGAACGGACCCATCCGTGGTATGGAGTCTGCATTACACTGAGAAGCCAGTAGCTTTTTTCATGTCATTGTTTGTTACTATGTACTAGTTTAGTTATTGCCGTCTCGCTATAGCTCTCCCCACATGGGACATGTCACTGTCTCTCTCCGTAACACAGACCTATGGAGTACGCCCACTCCCCGCCGACCTATCAGAACGACGGGGAGCGATGACGACAATAGCGTCACGAGCGACGCTGGTGGTGGGATGGTTTATATACACAAGCCCAAGCGCTGTATCCTTGTCTTGAGGAAGGCTCGTTGGGAGCCGAAACGTTGACCTTGTCTGTCGCCATTTTGTCAAATAAATTATCACCTCAGTACAAGTCCCACGGGTGCTGCCCTCCTTCTTGTTCTTTTACATGGAATTACTTGGGATTGTGCACCTGGGCAGAAATAATGTTTTGGAGTGAGTGCCTTCAACTTCTACACTTTATTATATATATATATATATATATATATATATATATATATATATACATATATATAATAGACTGATATAGATACATAGGTAGACAGGCAGGTAGATTGATAGGTATGGATATATATGTATAGAAATGACTCATTGATTCTTATATACTGTTACAGTTGGTTTTCATTAGAGATTATTCATCTTTATCAATTTATTCTACCCCTCTGGAGGAAACTGTTGATTCTTGCAGCCTAAGAAGATGCAGAGAGGTGATTTTCTAAACACATGCATAAATAATTATGCAGGCATTCTCTGACCAAGTCAGAGAACAAAGCTCTGCTGGGATTAGGTTCCTTAACAACTAAATTAAAAAAACTCTAGGACTCTTGCAAAATAAAAACCATGAGCTATAGATAGTTTAAATAGATATATTTAATAATATTAAAAGGTATATAGGTAAAAAGGTTACTTTAATCTGGATATGTTTCTTCTCATGCATCGCAAGTTTCAGTTCCATGACAACTGACTTTTCCAAGTTGACCTTGAAGCCTGAGAGTTCGAATTAAAGAATTCATTCTTGTACTAGAAATGGGATGGAGGTAATGGAGTTAGTCAGTGTTAATCGATCATTTATGTAAGCAGATGTCATGTAAGTAGAACCTTTAATTTTAATACCCCAATCTTCTGGTTAATGCAAATTCTTTCTAGGAGCAGTTCAAGTGGGAGGTTAAATAGGTTTGACAACAGGAAGCAGCTCTGTCATTTACTGTTACCAACTTAAAAGCAGTCAGCTAGCGTACCTGGAATATAAACTGCAGATGAAGAAGCCTGTAAAGAGATGTATTTATTTGGCATTTCCTCATGTCCGTATCACAGGTATGAGACAGGAGTCACAATTAGACCCTGTCACTTGCCTTTTCAGTATCTGTAGATAGATGAACAGGATTTTAGAATTTTATGTCTAGCTCACCAGATCAGGTTAATGCTTCTTCTCATGTATATAGAGCATAAATGTTGGAGTCAAACACCACCTGGTCTTAGCATATAATCTTGTTTATAAATATATTTTATCTTTATGTGGTTATTTTAGCTAATATTTTAATGCTGGAATTAAACATGATATGTGCCTATACTTGTTTGCAGTTTATTTATTCTGATTTTTTTAATTACTACATTGAAAACATTTCTGGGGAAAATGATGTCTTCAAAGGAGATAGTTGAGTCTCTGCAGTGAATTTTAAAAATGTTAGGACAGCTGTTTGTGTATTCCTGACAATACTGGGATTGTAGCTTGTAGCTTTCAGGAGCAGGGCCTGTTGTTGTCCATGTTCCATTTGTACTATTTATTACCTCTGTATGTCTATTCCCTGTTGTACAGAGCTGTGGAATAGGTGGATGCTATATAAATAAAGAATCATAATAATAATTGTACTTTTAATAGGTAATAATGGCAAAGAAGAACATTTTCTGCTGATTAGAACAATGATACTCTTACTGCTAGGAGATACTTAAATCAATAAATGAAAGTGCCCACTTTGGGTAATATTTCATGGATCACTATTAAGAATTCTCATCAGTCACTATATAGCTCCGAATACTGAACTAGAAAGATGCATTATGTTGAGCTGTTTTAAAATTTGATGAACATTGATGAACAGCATAACTTAACTTCATGGTAATTAACTACATTTCCTTCGTATTTTGCATTAATATTTTACATTGATTTTAAATCTTTTTCTCAATATACAAAATTGTCCTTTCATATATTTACAGGAATTTGTTCGTCTAACAGTCTCTGATATTATGACCACATATATTACTATTCTGACAGGAGACTTTCTACAAGCTGTATTTGTACGGTTTTTTAATTACTGCTGGTGCTGGGATTTGGAATATGGATGGGTAAGTTATCTTTTTTTAAGCTGTATTATTATTCTTATTTTGTTTAAAAATGTCTACTATAAGCACATTTGTTAGAATTAATTAAAATCATATATATAGATCAAAATGAACAAAAACATATTTTCTGAATTTGGACCTATTTGTGTATTTCTTTCCTAAGTCAGAATATTACTTCCTTGTTTCTTGCATAATAAAAAACAAAAACCTTATATTAATATTTTATTGCTCCATTTCCTTACAATATACTATACATATTCCCAGAAATCCCATGAATTTTAACTTACAGTGAACAGTAATATTTTATGGGAAGTTACTCATAAAGTACAATGTACAGAAACTAATAGGCTTTGGTTGTAAAACCTTTTTTTTAATATTAACACACTCTGAAGAAATTATCAACCTGTCTAGTAGCTAACTAGACATTAACTTAAATGGGGACTAAATGTGTAACCCTGTCCATACTTTTGCTACACACACAAATATCAGTTTCTTAATGCAGTTCACACAATTTTGGCTTAAGACTTATGTCTTATGTTCACTACCTAAATTGAAGTCAGTGCAAAAGCAGTACTCTAACACCTCCACCAGCGCACTAACTCCTCCTAATAGTAAACCCCCACTTTCTTTAAGCTAATCAAAACTCCTAATGGCCAGTTGGAAACAATTGCTTGAACAAAATGGGTATTTCATTAGTACTGGTTATCATGTCCTTAGAAGTAGACATGATTCTGTTTGAAGCCCTCTATGACTTCAGTTCCTCCCACTGAATTCTTCTAAGACATTGCTCTTCCTCTCCAGTATGTTCTCTGTGAGGACCCTCCTCATTGGAATGCTTGGGGTCCCTTAGCCTCTCCTAATCAGCGCCAGCCTGGGATATATTTGAGCTGTGGCATTCAGGACTTGCCTGCACTGACCCTGACCATGTGAGGTGCTCCACAGGATCTACTGTAACGGTTTTGTAGGACACTCAGACTAGCAGGTTAGAATAAAACACAGTTTTATTTAAAGACAAGAAAGACTGCCCTCTATAGGCAATACAGAATAACTGAAAATAAACAGTAAAGTACAGATGCCCTCTCAGGCCCAGTATACAGAGAAATAAATATATACTGTCACAGGACAGGCATAAGTAACATACAGGATACTCAATGGTTAAAGTACATAGAAATCAATCAGTCTCTGTTGTGGTGTGTTTTACACGCTCATACGATGGTAAAGGAGTGATAAGTGGTGCTAGATGAGAAAACACCAGTAATAGAGCAGGACAGAGACTACTGCTTATGCTGAGCAGGGAACTGAGGCCAAAATACTCTGCAAGAGCTTAATGAGCTAGAGCCACTAGCACCCCAACCGGTGCATGAACGGAGAGCAAGTGCACTGCAAGAGCTGAGGATAATAGAGCCAATAGCCCCCACGGGTGTTGTAACGGAGACCAATTACACTGCAAGTGCTTAGCTGGATAGAGCCAATGGCACCCCCACGGGCGCTGTACGAAGACCCAAGGCTCAGCAAGTGTAGCGGAAGGCTCAGGGTAGCGGAAGCAACGGCTCTACAAGTGTTAATGGAGGCTCAGTGAAAGGAGACAACTGGTCTGCAAGTGTTAACAGAGGCTCAGTGAACTGAGACAACTGCTCTGCAAGTGTTAACGGAGGCTCAGTGAACAGTGGCACGGCTCTGCAAGTGTTAACGGAAGGCACAGTGCTCTGTAAGAGTAAACGGAGGCCCAGAGTAACGGAGGCAGCAGGCTCAGAAAGAGTAAATGGAAAGGCCCAGTACACAGGAGGCAACGACACAGTCAGCCCTGCCACAAGCACAGCAGAAGTCAGAATGTCGCCCAGGCGACACTGGAACAGCACACAGCAGGAACACAGGCAGGGTCAACAACGTAGCCGGGTCAGGTCACTGAGCAGGAACATCAGCCAGGCCGGGTCAAATCACAGAGCAGGATCGTCAGACAAGCCGGGTCAAATCACGGAGCAGGAATGTCAGCCAGGCTGGGTCAGATCACGGAGCAGGAACTAAGGAGCGTAGTCAGACGGGCCAAGTCGGTACACAGGAAGCAGGAACACTGGAACACAGCTACACAGCAACACTGGCTCAGGAACACCATGAAAGGGCACCTGACAGGTGCCAAAGGCCGGGTATAAAAAGGGCATACTGGGCGGGCCAAACAAGCTCAGCCAATGGGAGTGCACCACAGCAAAGAGTGACAGAGGAAGATCATGGGCACCGTGATATCTACCCATCGTCCCACAGTCAAATCTGTCCCTGGCCTCTGTGTGCCTCTTCTTGGTTGGGTCCCCCTCCTCCCAGCTGGTCTCCCTCTCCCACTCCTTCCATCACACTCACTCTCTGTCACTCCCTTGCATTCACTGAATCACACTGTCAAAATAAAAGATAATGTTGTGTTATGTGCAAGGAACAAAAAAGATGTGTGTATGTTTGTTATTGTTTGTATGTGTGTATGCAAGATGTGCCAACTCTCTCTGCTCCCAAATCCTTCTACCTCACTTGAATATATGCTCCTTTCTTTCTCTGTCTCTCTCTGTGGCTTTCCTGTGCTTCTGAGTCCTGTGCTGTAGCTCACCAAAACTCAAAACACTGACAAGGTCAGTTATTTTGGGGTATATATAGGTGTATTTGAATATATTTGATACTTTGGTATTTTGAGATTGGCTGTGAGTTTGAATCAGTGATGACAACTTTCAGAGTTGCTAGATAATATTGACCGTTATCTTTTTCCTTTGCATTTGGCTGGGTGAATTTTTTGGGACTGCGTATTGATTGCTACATAAGTCAGACATGGCTATCGTCCTTTGGTCTTGTTTCCTTAACAGCCGTTTTACAGTACGTCATTGAATCGAGGCCTTTGTTAATGGGAGTAATTTGAGGTCTTAAAACAAAAGAATATGTCTGTCTCTGTTGAAATGATATTCAGTTCTAATTAAAAATTAATTTTGGAGGGCACTTCACACAGAATTGATGCACATTGTCTGATAGGGATTTCTGTAAAGGTGAATGTAAGTGGATGATTATTGTTAGTGTGTGCTAGTTTCCCTTTAAAACAAACATTACATTAAAAACCACTCGAACTGTGATTACAAGTAAAATAAGCAATACCATATTTTCTATACTTTGCAAGGTAGTGCAGACATAAAGCAGAGAAGCATAGCAATGCATATTCACAGCTACTTCATCTGAGGAAGATTCAAACATAAAATGGACTCTCCCGATTCTGCAGCATTCACAAGTTCACCAAATGATTGACACAATTTTTAGGTAAAAAGGCACATTGTTGTAGTGTCTACATAAAACTATCAGATTCATAATCCGTTTTATTATTTAAAGGTATATTTTCATTATAGTTTTGTGTATTTTGCTGCTGATGCTGCAACATTTACATAGAAGGGACATATTTTAAGAAAAAGTGGTCTTCCAAATAAACACATATCTAAATATATTTTATGATTGCCAAGTGCTCTGAAAAATAAAACTAATGTTCAGCAAAAATAGACATGATGCTATTTCTAAATAAATTCATAACTATTTTGTTCTAGCCATCTTACTGTGAGTTTGATATCAGTGGAAATGTGTTGGGATTAATTTTCAACCAAGGAATGATCTGGTATGTATAATTCAAAAAGTATTAATTGTTAATGCAAGCTAGTGGATTTTTACTGTTATTGGATCTTAAAAATTTTCCAACTGTCAATATTTCTAAACATTATAAATATAGGAGAATAATGGCTAGAAATAAAGATACAACAAACATTAGACAAAAAGAGAGAGGCCCTGCTAAGCAAGGCTTATTGAAAATATGGAGTTGGTTCCATTATTATTAATGAACTGGAAGCATATGAAGATGATAATGATATCAGTAGGAAACCACTTTAAGTGAAATTACATAATAGAAGAGGAACATGAGGAAGGTCTATCTGCAATAAGATGTCTAGACATGATAAGAATCATAAAGGTAGCTGAAGAGTTCAGCAGACATGGAATGAAAAATCTGAATGTAGAGTGAAATGCATGAAAAATGATTGATTAATAGATGGAATACAGATCAGAATGTTCATCATTGTTTGGTGAGGTATCCAGGTCAAGTGCTGCATGGTAGCAACAGCAACAAATGGCAACAAATGGTATAACCCATTGACAGCACAATAGTTTCAAATACTGTCTTCAAAGGTAGTCACAGGAAATTGAGGCTTAACTGACATCAAACTGCCACGGCACACATAAAGGTATTTCAGCTGCTAATTAACAAGTCGGTGTATGTCTAATGATACTGGCCATGATGTAAAATATAGGGGCCAGAATAATGAGAAGATCATCTGCCAATAACATCTTGTGACTGCCAAGGGTAGATCCCTGGGATGGAATAGTTGCTAGCCTTGAAAAAGAGGAAATCTCAGTCTGTAAAAGGTCAAGTAAGCAAAATCTGAAAGGCAGAGATGAGATCACTGGAGTGAAGTTGGATAGTACTGAAAACATGCCAGTATCACAATGCAGAGAGATGCACAAGTGAAGACAAGCCAAAGAAAAATACAAAAATAATCTGAATGTTAGAGAGATCTCCAATATATTGCTTTAAAATTTATTAGAGACCTCCCTAGCAGTCAAAGGGTTAAAAAATTTTTTAAAAATAATGGGACATTTTATTTGTCCCCTATGATGCTGCTAGTTTGCCCCAGAATTGTACCTCTTTAGCCTTTTGCACTGCATCTTAAGAACCTGTGGAAACAAGGCTCTCAATGGCAAATAGGCCATCTCATAGGGAGCAGAGCTGAGTTCAAGGTACAGCCTAAATATTATTCTATGCTGCCTAAATAAGTGCAGTTCTGGGATGTTGTTTTTAGGAATCTAACAGGTGCAACAGTGGCACACACTAACTGCACCATTGGCAACAAATTAAACTTACAATTGATTGAACTGGCACATTTAACCTCTTGAATGATAGAGAAATCTCTTGAATTCAAAGGGTTAGTAATATTTTAAAATAAAATAAAACAACCACTGTTAAACTTCAGTTCTTTTGAGTTGAAATAACTTGAGTAAAGCATCTCTCAGCTGTGAGTGTCCCCATTTCTTACTCAGTACTTTAAACCCAGCAGTATAGATAGATAGATAGATAGATAGATAGATAGATAGATAGATAGATAGATAGATAGATAGATAACTAGTTTTAAAGCCCATGTACACGGGCCAACACTGGTGGTGCTGCAGTCATACGCAGTACTGACTGCACGAACCGTGGCTGATACGGAGCGGGGTGGTCCAAATTCAGACCGTAGTCTTCTCTGCTTACCTTACAGGGACCACTTGGTCCCAGTAAGGTGCTCAGAGAGGACTCCGGTCTGAATTCGGAGCACCCCACTCCATATCAGCCAATGCGCAGGCAGTTTGTACTGCACATGACTGCAGCTTGCGCAGCCGTCTCTATTGCTCATGAAGGCTTCTGAGAAACATCCTTAGCAAATTATAATATAGGATATATATATATATATATATATATATATATATATATATATATATATATATATGTGTATTAATATTAATTTATATTAATCTTTATTATCCCTTTAAGAGGGTTAAAATTCCAGTTTAATCAATGGGACCTTTGACAGTGGTCATTTTGCCCTGCGTGCCCATCTTCTTCAATGTCAGAATGTTTATTTATTAAAAATGCTCCTTATCATCACAGCGGTACTACAGAGCTTTATCTCCTGTCATTAATTCTCTTCACTTAAACTGCTGCATGTTCTACTGAAAAATGGATTGATTCAGGGGCAAATCCATCTTACTGGGGGGGGATAAAAATCCCCCAAATTCCCACTGATTTTAATGTGGATTTTAACTCCTTGAACACTAAATAGGTCTCCAATGCATTGCAAAGCAATCTGTTGGAGCCCTCTATAGCTTTCTAGGTGTTACAATCCCCACTTAAGTCAATGGAAAATGTCAGTTCCATCTACTGTGCAGTGAGTTTTCCCCAGAATTATTCCACATACAACTCTTAGTTTAAATACAGAAGAATGTTACATATTGCAACAAATGTCCAAAATATTGCTTGAAGTGTATATATACAAATAGTGACCTGAGATAACAGACATAATCCTGATTTATAGAAGGTATTTATATACAGTATGTGTTAGAGTGCAAACTGTCAGCTGTTATTATGACATTCTATTGACAGCATTAACCAGTGGCTTACCGCTCCCATATCATTCAGCAGACTAACTGTATAAACACTAGGTGAAATGTCAGGACACCAGGGGATACTACAATATAATGTGAAACAACAGTTTGTAATGTAATAACTTTACATGATACAACTCCCAACAGCGAGTAACCTTTAAATAAAAAAGGTAATCTTCAACTATTTTTTTTCCATTTTGTTTTAATTCTGCTTTATGTAGTATAAGTTATTTGTGGGTCTATATCGTCATGCTTCCGGTAAACATTGGGTTTTCTTGTTCTGAGTATTGCTTTCTTATTCTAGGATGGGATCATTCTACGCTCCATGCCTACCAGCTATTAATGTATTACGCCTTCACACCTCCATGTATTTGCAGTGCTGGGCAGTAATGTGTTGCAATGTACCACATGCAAGGGTCTTCAAAGCTTCCAGATCCAATAACTTCTATATGGCCATGCTCCTCTTTATACTCTTCCTAGCCATGTTACCAGTCATCTACACTATTGTCTCCATTCCACCATCTTTCGACTGTGGCCCATTCAGGTCCTTAGTTTCACAACTACTTGTGTGTGCTTTTGTTGACTATTTTGTTGGCTATTTGAAATCTGCATGTCAAGTCCATGATAAGAGATTCAAGTGTTTAATTATCAGATATTCCAAATTAATGTTATTACATGAACGTATGACTTTGGTATACTTAAAGTAGTTATTTTTGAATAGCAAACTTTTCCAGAATTCCCAATAATATATTTTTAGTATATAAAGTACAGTAGGACTGAGAACAGAAGGGACCTTATGCACAAAAGAAAGGTGTAGTATTTGTGGAGCAAACCAACTACACCATAGGGGACAAATTCTACTTCTGGTTCGTTTCAATGGGGCTTTAAATCTTGAATGCTAGAGATGTCTCAGACGTATTGCTTCACATCGCATTGGAAACCTACCTAGCAATAATGGAGGTAAAAATTAATTTTGGGAATGTTTACTTGCCCCCATTTTACATTTGATTTGTCTCAGTATCACTCACAGCTCCTCGGTATCAGTCCATTATACAGACTGGTCTCCTTTACCATCATTCACAAGGAGAGGCAAGAACAAGACTGCAAATGCCAATTAACATTCCTTTTCCATATTTTAGCTTTCCACTATAAACATAAGCCCAAAGTAATACTGTATATTACTCATATTGTGTTTTGAAAATACCATTAATGCAAGTTAATCTTATTTAACCTCTTATGTGGTAGTGAGATCTCCTATACATTGCTTTGAGGTATGGATGGAAATTTGCTGTTGTGTGCATATCTATCTATCTATCTACATACACAAAGACACACTTATACACAAACACACATATATACAATAGAAAATGCACTCACAGTGAACTTAAACTAAAACAGGGGTTTCCAAGATCAGTTCTCAAGGGCTACCAACAAGCCAGTATTTAAGGATATCACTGATTGCACTCAGTTTCATGACTTGGGTGAGAACAGGGAGCCTGGAATCTATTGACTAGACACCAAAACTAGATGAATCTCTGAGATGGAGGAGGAAGGAAGCCTCTTAAGAGATTTATTGGACAAAAAGAAGAGAACTAGGTCATACTCAACATAAAAGGCGTATTATCCTTTAGTCTATGTTTGAAGTAAAGTTTTTTTAATTGCCAGACTGTGAACCTCTTTTTGGAATCCAGCAGATAAATCCACATGGGCTGATCATTTAGATTGAAGTAACACACATTAATTGTGTCACCCTTACATCATTATTTAATGTGCAGATCATCCCCTCCTACATTAATCACTTTGAAGAAAGAGACAACTCCAGTGCATTGTGAGCAAAGGCTGGAGACATCTCTAGCATCCAAGTGGTGAATATAGTACGTAACGTAAAAAAAAGACTCTTAATTAGTGTTGAGCGAGCGTGCTCGGCCGATGCTCGGATCGGCTCGAGCATCGCTCTGCTCGGCACATGGCGGTACTCGTACGAGTACCGCCATGTGCTCGCCCGACATGTTCGGGTGAAGAGGATCTGTGCCGGAAGAGGCACAGATCCGAAGACGCTCCGCTGGACCACCAGGGAATGGAGGTACGGGGGCATTGCGGAGATGAAGGGGGCATTGCGGAGATGAAGGGGGACATTGTGGAAGAGGGGCATAGACTCTATGCCCCTCTTCCACAATGTCCCCCTTCATCTCCGCTATGCCCGTCTTCCACAATGTGCCCCTTCATCTCCGCTATGCCCCTCTTCCACAATGTCCCCCTTCATCTCCTATGCCATAGAGGAGATGAAGGGGGACATTGTGGAAGAGGGGCATAGCGGAGATGAAGGGGGACATTGTGGAAGAGGGGCATAGACTCTATGCCCCTCTTCCACAATGTCCCCCTTCATCTCCGCTATGCCCCTCTTCCACAATGTCCCCCTTCATCTCCGCTATGGCATAGGAGATGAAGGGGGACATTGTGGAAGAGGGGCATAGCGGAGATGAAGGGGGACATTGACCAGGCACCCTCCGCTCATCAGAGCAGGGGGTGCCTGGTTTAATGCTCGAGTGCTCCCATTCATTTGAATGGGGCTCGGGTGCTCGGCCGAGCACTCGAGCATCAGGGGGTGCTCGGTCAGAGCACCCGAGCACCCGAGCATCGGGGTGCTCGCTCATCCCTACTCTTAATGCATTACAACTTAAAAATAATATTTTTTGTTTACATAAAACCCATGGAACACAATTTGATCATGTTGGAGACTTTCTATAACCCCTCATCCGTTCCTTCTATCCCTCTTCCCATAACACACATTGCCGCTGAACAGGTAAACTCTGTGAATGTAAGAGATGGCTTCACAGTGTTATAGCAGAAAGCTTCTTTATTCTGGAAAATGATGTACAGCTAATGGAACCCAATGGCAGGGTACAAATCCAGAGAGATGCCTGTGTAGGCAGTAGTAGTGCATTTAGAGTAAGACTGAGAAAGAGGTGATGGCAGGAAGCAGAGGCGCACCAGGTAAATAGCTTATACAGGTGCATGGCTTATACAGGGTTAAAGCTAAACAGACTACTGAAGGCAGGATACAGAAGTACACAGATGTAAAGTTGAATAGCTTGTACAAGGTTAAGATGAAAAGTCTGCTGAAGGAAGTAGGCAGAGGAACACAGGTGTACTGCTTGTACAGGGATAAAGCTGAACAGTCTGCTGAAGGCAGTAGGCAGAAGTACAGAAGTGTATAACTGTATGACTAGATGACAATTACTCTGAAGCAGAGCAGACAAAAAAAAATTAAAAGGGGGAAATTCAAGAGAGTGGTCAGGCAGTCCAAGGTCAGGTGCAGGCAGCACAGGATCATGGTCAAAATGGAAGCCAAGGATCAGGAACAGAGAGGAGGAATCACTGTCCACATCACTAAGGGACAAGTACAAGTGAGCACTGGACTACTGACAGATTCCTCTATAAAAAGGTAATTCATGTGATGTCATCATTTGTACAGCGTGACTGACAGTGTGTGATGTCATCATGTGTGATTCACACAATCACACACTCGCACACACACATTCACTCAGAGGATGACATGTACCTGCACTTAGTATATTAGCCTCTCTCCTACCCCAGCTAAATAAATGTAAACAATATTTATACTCCAGGACAATTAATAGGGTAGGTTTAATCTGAATTCAGTCACTTCAATTATCATAGGCAGAACAAACTCAGTGTGTGATATTTACAATAACAAATTATTGCAGTAAATCCCAGGACAAAATAGACATTTTTGATTATCTGATTATCTTGCAGATGTATATACTGTGATAGAAAGTTATAACCATGCATGTATTATTTCATGATTTTACATTCATGTAAGTTATTTAAGTTGCTGTCAAAAAAGTATGTTGCTCTGAATGAAAAAATTAGAGAAATGTCAATGAACCTTGAACAAAATCAGTTATTACATATTAACTAAATATACAGTATAAAGTAGAAATAGCTACACTATTCTGGGGAAATCTAGATTAAATATTAATTCCATAATAAATAATGGTTATTATTTAAAAATAACACATAAATGTTACATTGCATTGTAGACTCTGGGAATAAAAATAATAATATTCCAGAAAGTGCAAAGTGCAGATCTTGTTGAATTCCTCTGGAATCATAGCTTGAAGGGTAGGAGTGGGCGAAAGCTCTCATGGTATTCCTGCAAGAAATCCTGCAAAAACCATATTGTTTTTTTTTTTTTTCGGAAAAATCCACTTTAAAACCAGCAATTAAAATCTTCACTTTTTTGTACATTGGCCAAAATTCTTTGCCATTTTTTCAATGGCTAGAAAGTTTCCGCCCATTGATTTACATGTTCTTCGCCTTTTCGCTATAAAAATGTGACGTATTCCAGGAAGTGAAGTACTATAGAAGCAGCTACAGAGCGAGGTAGACGTGCTGTGCTGTTCTGCTGTTATCTTTTTGAAAAGTTGAGGCAGGAGAGGCTTATAGTGACTGCTATCACTATGAATTTGTGGAGGAGGAGGACTTGAGTACTAGAGAACCAATGCTGTCCAGTTCCCCAAAATCACCCCTAGGGATCCTGGGGAATTTAATGGGAAGGGATGAAGAAAAGGGTAGTAGTGAGAGCAGGACATGTCAGCTGCCTGTGTCTGCTGCCAGACGTGCTGCACCTGCTGCCACCATTGCTGTACCTGCTGCTAGATGTGCTGCCCCTGCTTCCAAAAGTGTGGTGCCTGCTGCCAGACGTGCTGCTACTGCTACCACCATTGCTGTGCCTGCTGTCAGGCATGCTGCCTCTGCTGCCACTAGTGCTGTGCCTGCTGTCAGACATGCTGCCCCTGCTGCCACCAGTGTTGTGCCTGCTGCCAGTGCTGCCCCTGCTGCCAGTGCTGAACCAGCTGCCACCATTACTGTGTCTGCTGTCAGACGTGCTGCCCCTGCTACAAGCAGTGCTGTGCCTGCTGCCAGTGATGAACCTGCTGACACCAATACTGTGCCTGCTGTCAGACGTGCTGCCCCTGCTGCAACCAGTGCTGTGCCTGCTGCCAGTGCTGAACCTGATGATTCCAATAGAAACAGCAGGGACCCTAAGTCACACTTGCTATCCCCAAGCAGTACCACCAGTACTAGTACCACTACTACTAAGAAGGTCCAACAGGTTGTTAGTGTTAGGAGTGAAGGAGGGGGTAAACAATATCCTCATATTAATAGTGACTATGAAGAGGAAGACTCTTGGGCTGAACTTGATGTGGTTGGTGTTAGTAGTAGTAGCAGTAATGGTGAACAGCTGTTGGGACTAGTGTTAGCGGAGTGGTAGGGGAAGCATTTGAGAGCATCACGACTAATGGTCAAGGGAGCCCACACTATTCCTCTGACCTTGGGAGTCTCCTTCCCTTCACTACTGTGTCCAAGTAGAACATAATCCTGAAGAGGCCAGAGCTTTTGGTGGATAGCAGGCACAGAAATAATTATACCACCACCACCACCAGGAGCATCTGCCTGTGCTTGCTGCTACTGTTGCCTGTGTTTGCTGCTACTGCTGCCAGTATGCCTTCTTTACATCACCAAGAAATGGCAAGTTTGACATTAGGGGACCTCTGTCACATTGCTCGTCACCTCCTCCAACCAGCAGTGAGATGCCTGTGATAGAGCAACAGCAGCACTTAGGGACTAGTGGTGGTGGTGATGATGATTGTAGAGAAGCTGGGGTGGAAGAAACATTGATCACCTTTTTAGCAGAAACTGAGAAGGAATGGGAGACAGGGATGATGATGGGCAACACCATCACCACCAGAAGTGAGCTTTTGGAATTTGTAACTGCTCTAATTCCTGCTGCTGCTGAGTTGCAAGGGCTGCAGGATGCTGAGGAGGAAACTAATGTGGCACAAACCACTGTGGACACAGTGGGAATGGGGTCAACAAGTGATGTGGGACTAGGACAGGTTTCACTAGCCAGTGGCAGCAATACTCCTGGTTCTAGTTGCAGTGCTGATTCTGGGGCAGTAGCAGCAGCAGCAGCAACATCATCAGCTGCCACAGGCAGTGAAGGAGAATGTAGAGCACAAGAAGAAAGAGGCCATTGCTCTCCACCTGTTCCCTATCCCTATTCCCTGAAGTCATGGTTGTGGGACTATTTTTCTCTTGGGGCAGGCACAGTGCAGTCATCACCAATGGCACCGTTCACAATTTGTGACAAGTCTGTGAGAAAAGGAAAGGAGGGAACACACCTTGGCACAACTGCCCTGATAACACACATGAAACACAGACACCCTGACATTTATGTCAAACAAGTTAAAGCCAGGCACCCACCACAGAAATCAAGCACCGCTGTTGCTGTACCCCCTGACTCTCCAGAAAGGGAATAAGAGGTGAGGCGGAGATCAAAGAGGAGAAAGAATAGAGAAACCCAGGCAGAGACTGGAAGTTCCATGATGAGTGAAACAACTAGCTCGCCATCACCTTCTTCCTCTAGGGTAACTACACCTTGTGCCAATCCACCTAGTTCATTGTTACTCTCCCGTCAAATGGAGGAGAATGCAAGCAGGGCATCAAGCACACACTGTGCACATTGCATTTACTGATGAGAGGTATAGTTCCTGCTTGAAGGGAAAAATGTATATTCAAATAACAACACACCCATGATTTTGGAAGAGGGGCAGGTGAAGAAGAATTATTGGATAACTTCTTCTTTTCTCCACATATACTGGGGGCTACTTATTGTGCTGCTACTTCCTTAGGTGTATAACTGGAGCTAGTCGTGCCAAGTGGAACCTTCATCATCCAGCACCCATGTTACTGCTGTTGTTGATCCCATTTCCTTTCAGCTGCCTAATCATGCTGCTGCTTAAACAACTCAGCAGCAACAGCAAGAACAGCAGTTGCAAGTTCCGCAATAATGGACTCAGGAGGACATTTGACAATGGGCAGTGGCCACTGGCCAACATGATCTGCTGGCACTAGGCCAATAGGGCATTTTTTTCTCAGGGCATGTGCTTAAAAAAAAAAATGCAAAAAATAAAAACATAGTCCTACAAAAAAAAAAAAAAAAAAACAACAACAATTTTTGGAGGTTTATTTCTAACAATCCTAAGTCTTACAAATCAATGTTTCCTTAGGGCTTGTGCCAAACAAGCTTAAGTCCTACAAATCAATGTTTTTTCAGGGCTTTTACCTCTAATAGGTCTAAGTCCTACAAATCAATATTTCTTCAGAACTTGTGCCTCTAAAAAGTCTAAGTCCTACAAATTAATGTTTCCTCATGTCTTGGGCCGCTAACAACAAATCTAACAAATCATCCTCTACAAAATATTCTATCAAGTCAAGTAGCAGTCCACCCCAATAGCAGCTTATGTCAGGGGGTTCCTGTCTCTATCACTTTACATACAAATGTCTTATTTTATTTTTTTTTTATTATTATTAATTGTCCCCCATTTCCAGTCAAGAAACCCCCCCAAAACAAATTCCCTGTTCAACTGATTCATTCCCCAGACTCAACCCATCAACACAGGCACCCTCCCATGTCTTATAGGGATTTTTTTTAATTGTATTTAGGATTTATTTTTTTATTAACTGCCCCAAGAGACCAGATTCCACATCTGAGGGAAGGTGGCTTACACTAGGTAAAAGGGTCAGGAGGGGGATACTTTATCATTCAATTACCTTTTCTTCCAGACTCTATAATAATATACCTATGTATTCTCTTATTAGTGGAAAACAGAGAATGTTTGAAGTTATACAGGAAACTCTTCAGCACGACTTCCCAGCTTGGTTTGCAAAAGTGTTTGGCTATGCTTCTAATCCAGGCCTCATTCTACCTTTCATCCTCCTTATGGTGTAGGTACAACATTATAAATTCTAAGCTAACAATGAATGTCACATTCAATATAAGAAACATAATGACATGTGATGGCATTATGACGTTGATAAAAAGTGTCCCTTATGAAGTGTAATTAAAAGAACAGCTTAGATATGAGTTCTACTTTTAACATATATGTGTATTATAAAGAACAATATTTACTGGGATAGTAATGAATAAACCCCTTGTGGCGTATAAATAATGAGGTAAGAAAAATATTTTCAGTAGGAAGAATGTCTCTAATTCCTACCGTACTCACTGGAGCCTATTTGTTAAGTTGGTGAGAATTAATACTCTTCATTAACATGCTAAATAATATAGCAAATGAAGAACTTCCTCACTTGAGAGGCTTTTCTCACCATAGTACTTAGACCCCCATGTGTCATTTCTCACCAGAAGTGACTATCAACCTTTTTAGTAAAATAGTGTTTAGTACAGTGATAAACAAACACTTCTTAGTGACTATCCAGAGGTCTGATGCCTACTGTAAATACTGAGTAATCCCCTGAAATCATAATACATAAAAATATACCTTTTCATTTATCTAACAAATGTTAGGAACAATTGTTAAATTAAATGGTTGTGGTTATTTGTAGACCATTTACCAGTGTGTGTATGTGTGTGTGTGTTTATCTGTGTATGTATATGTGTGTGTGTGTTTGTATGTGTGTGTGTTTATTTGTGTATGTGTGTGTTTGTATCTGTGTATGTATGTGTGTGTGTTTATCTATGCATGTGTGTGTTTGTATGTATGTGTGTGTATGTGTGTTTATCTGTGCATGTGTGTTTGTATCTGTGTGTGTGTGTGTATTTATCTGTGTGTGTGTATGTATGTTTGTTTCTGTGTATGTGTGTTTGTATCTGTGTATGTGTGTGTGTATGTGTGTTTATCTGTGTGTGTATGTGTGTTTGTATCTGTGTATGTGTGTGTGTGTGTGTGTGTGTGTGTATGTGTGTTTGTATCTGGGTGTGTGTGTGTGTTTATGTGTGTGTGTGTGTGTGTGTATGTGTGTTTGTATCTATGTATATGTGTGTGTGTGTGTATTTGTGTGTTTATCTGTGTTTGTGTGTTTATCTGTGTGTGTATGTGTGTTTGTATCTGTGTATGTGTGTGTGTGTGTGTGTGTGCGTGCGTGTGTGTGTGTGTGTGTGTATGTGTGTTTGTATCTGGGTGTGTGTGTGTGTGTTTATGTGTGTGTGTGTGTCTGTGTATGTGTGTTTGTATCTATGTATATGTGTGTGTGTGTTTGTGTGTGTGTGTATTTGTGTGTTTATCTGTGTTTGTGTGTTTATCTGTGTGTGGGTGGGTGTTTGTGTGTGTGTGTGTATGTGTGTTTGTATCTATGTATGTGTGTGTGTGTCTTTATCTGTGTGTGTGTTTGTGTGTGTGTTTTTATCTGTGTGTGTGTGTGTGTGTGTTTATCTGTGTGTGTATGTGTGTGTTTATCTGTGTGTGTGTGTGTTTATCTGTGAGTGTATGTGTGTGTTTATCTGTGTGTTTGTGTGTTTATCTGTGTGTGGGTGGGTGTTTGTGTGTGTGTGTATGTGTGTTTGTATCTATGTATTTGTGTGCGCGTTTGTGTCTTTATCTGTGTGTGTGTTTGTGTGTGTGTTTTTATCTGTTTGTGTGTGTTTATCTGTGTGTGGGTGTGTGTTTATCTGTGTGTGTGTTTATCTGTGTGTGTATGTGTGTGTTTACCTGTGTGTGTGTGTGTGTGTTTATCTGTGTGTGGGTGTGTGTTTATCTGTGTGTGTGTGTTTATTTGTGTGTGTGTTTATGTGGGTGTGCGCGTGTGTCTTTTTTTTTTTTTTTTTTAGAATGAGTATCTACTACCTCAATGCCACATCGAAAGCATACCAGGCATCAAATCTGGAACTGAAGAAGAAACTAAAAAATGTAGGTATAAATAATAATTACAACTAGTATACAATGTTATGCTCATTTTGCTAAATATTTTACGGTTATCTTATATATCAACTAGCAAGCTGAGGAGAATAAAAAACGAAGCAAAAAATCAGCTGAGAAAGTAACAGAGGAACAAGATGAATCCTCATCGCCCTTGCCCACAGCAAAGGAATCTGGCAAAGGAAATTCTCCAGGTAAGTTTACAAACGCATACATATGTTGGTGCTTCATGCTTCTGTTTTTTATCATGCTCACATTATATTTTCTGTAATAAAACTGTATCAGTGAAATATAGCTCACGCTATACAATATATACTGTTTATCATTAAATAAAGGGCAGCAACACTGGTTGCTAGGGTCCTTGTGTGCCTTGTGTATTTAACCTTTGGGTTAATGCTAGATATGTATCCAACATGACAATGTATTGCAATATTAACTAGCATTTAACCCTCTGAGTGCCAGAGGGGTATACAATGCTTTGCTTTGCAATGCGTTGTGTACCTTTCGAGCACTGAAAGGGTTATGGGGTTAAAAGAACAAATTAAATCAATGGAGATTTTGAGAATATGATATTTTGCAGTGTGGTGAAGTTGGTTTGCTCCAGAATAGAAACATTGCATTTGAATTGACAGTAGATAAGAACTGACATCTCCTGGGGGTTATACACTAAGGCGTGATAAGGAGGTGATAATGTGGAGATGAATTCTCCAGCGATATCACTTCTGAAATTTCTATGTGTTTCTATGGAGCATATGCAATAAGATAGGGCAGTTCAAGTTCAGTCGTCAAGGGCCACCAACAGGCTAGGATGTAAGGATTTCCAGGATTAAGCACAGGTGAGTCAGTCACAATGAATGATCCGCTGATTTACTCACCTGTGCATAATTAGGGAAATCCTTACATCCTGTACTGTTGGTGGCCCTTCAAGATTGAACTTGGGCAATCCTGCAATAAGATATTTCCCACGTGAGGACTCTCAGTGCATAGGCTCCATTAAATAGCAAAGACATTGGAGAAGTGATATTACTGGTGACATCATCTTTACTTTATCACCTTCTTATAACATCTTAGTGCATCTCCCCACAGTTCTTCTTGTTAGGGGCTGGATTCTTTTGCAATTGATGATGTTATTACAGATTTATCTATATATTTATCCGTTGACTTTAATAGGAATCTGTGAGATAAAACCACTGATAACATTTATCACCTACAATATAATTCAGGTCTAAATCAGCCTTTACATTTTTAGGGAATAAATCACATATTTTCTTGAATAGTAATATTACTTTATTAGTTTTTATTCATACATTTATACATTATGTTACACACCTCACTGATCATGAAAAGATTAAGTTAGCTTGTGAACTAAACAGAATAAACTAAATGTCTTAGACAGTTGTTTGCATTGTTAATTTTGTATACTTGTTCATGCTACAGATAATAAGGAAGGAGGGGCTGAGCCCGGTAAAAAGTCTCATAAGAATGAAAGCGGTGCTGGAGGAAAAAACCTTGAGGTCCCTCCCCGTATAGCAGTGACTCGCCCACCAGGACCAAGTGGACCACCCTCTCCAAGACCACCAGTTGTACAAAAAGGCTAGCAATTGAAATATAGAATTAGAAGACACTAATACGGGTAGAAAAGGCAGTTTGCTAATTACTCTCATGCCGGCAATGTTTGGTATTTTGTTTAATAAAATAATTTATGATTTTAAAGTATTCATTCATTAAAAAGCAATACATATTTTAATACACTGGAGGGAATGTATAGGGCCAAACCAAGTCTGGAATACTTAAACAGATGACCAAGGATTTGATTAAACACTTTTGTTAAGAAAAGCACCAGTCAATTCTAGTTATGTATGTATGGCACCTGTTTGTGAATAAAATATTCACTAATCCTGTCCCAAATCAGATGAAGATGAAAATGAATAATGGTTCAGTACTCATGGATGGGAGACATAAATCAGTGGTACATGGTAGTACCTAGCCCTATTGCTTCTGCTGAGGAAACAGCAACAACAAAAATAGCTCTCCATCATTTCAAGTGCATCTGATTAGAGGAAGCTGGCCAATAAAGCTTTTCCTCCTGCACCTCTGCTAAAATAATGAGTGTGTTGGAACATTAATATTTCACTCGGGAGGAGGAAGCAAGTTTACCTTATCATCTGAAACTGCAATATGGTGCACAGTGCATGTAGGGGAATATTGTGAAATAGGAAAAGGACTGGAAAGTATCAAAACTGACACATCTGCTCTCATTTTAAGCATGTACAACTGAAACCACCACCATGGCATTTAGATTGCCAATGTTAATCCATCCACCAAGAAATGTTGTCACTGTGGTCTTTGTCTGTTCCACTAAGCACACATGAAGTTAAGAAGTCTTAAAAAAATAATGAACCCTCCCTGCCACCAGCTTGGCATATTCAGCAAGATGGAATATCTGAATATGCTCCCTGATACCCTGAATTGCTGTCCATCATACTGCTATGTTTTTCCTACTACTGAAGTCATACCCCACTATATGGCTTTTTATTTGGTTTTGCTGCTCTGTCTGCTTACCCAATTTTGTTTTTCCATGGCTGGGGCAGAGGTTGCTTGCCTCAGCATCAGTACTAGAGCAAGGATCAGGAGTATCAGGTGGCAAGTGAAAACACATCTAGCTGTCCTAGTCTCATATCACTGCTTGCTGGACTGAGTCCCATGGTGGCCGCTGTGGTCTGTGATGACACAGCAGCATGAATTAGTGCAGCAGCAAATGCCAGACTGTCACTGCTGGTGATGGTGATGCCTATTCCCAATTGCATCTCTTTCTCCAATTCCTTATTGGTTTCTGCCAAAAACTCTCTCATACTCTCTTCTACACCAATTTCTCCACTACCGTCACTCTCATGACCCCCCCCCACCACCAGTAACTTCCTGCTCTATGAGACTGTTTGGTGGTGACAAATGTGACAGGGGGTCCACAGCTGTCACACTTACCTTTACCTCAATAGGTGGTACACTGGGAACAGCAGCATCAGGCACAGGCAGCTGACCTGTGCTTCTGTTACTGTTATTCAATGGCCCCTTCTTTATCATACTTCCCCAGATCCCTAGGGAAGTGTTTGGGAGACTTGGAATCATTTGGGCAGCTGGTGCTGGATTCTTCCACCTCTGATTCACCAGCATAAGCATTGACCCTCTTACTTCTCATTGTGCTAGGCAGCATTCTGAACAACTTTATTTATTTTAATCCCCCCCTCCCTGTCTATCTGCTTTCTCACAAATTGTCTGCTATTTTATAACATGCATCATGGCAGGAATTTCATGGTTTTTATAGTATGGGGCTGAAAACATAGGTGGAAATTCTGTGCTGCCAGCAAAATGGCAGAAAATCTGTGGGTTTCTGAATAATGCCAGATACACTCATCTTTTCACAATTACTACAACTCATCTTTGGCATGGTGGCTACAGCATCCACTGTGACATGCTAATAAGACAACAGCAGCAGTTACTAAATTTGCAGTAAACACTATAATGTCAGAGATGGGTAGCAAATGTTCTTGTCTAGCACCTATGGTGTACTACTGGCCTATCCTGACTTCCACCAGTTTTTTAAAAAGTGCATATGATGAGACAAATAAAGGGGAATTGAAGCTTAGTTTAGGGAGTCTTTTAGGTTGGGCATTTGTTATCTGTAATAGGGGAGTCTGGGGGCACTATGGGAGAAGAAGGGAGTAAGAAGGTTAACGCCATATACCCCAAAATTGAATGTGACTGACTGGCAAGACACAGGCAGCTGGGATCCAAATGAGTTGCTGATCTTGCTGTTATTGTCTCTGTGCTGGAGAAATGTGGGTAAATAAGTTGTTGATTTTATTTTTCAGTTTTTTGGACAGACTGTGATAATATAGGATGGACAATTTAAAATAAATAAATAAATAATAAAAAACTAAAAAAATAATAAATAAATAAACAAATAAATATATTAGGTGACAGACAGCTGACTGGGAGCTTGATGTGAACTATGTGACTCAAGCAGACTTGATGAAAGACAACAGACGACATTGAATATTTTGTTGACGGCTAAGGCAAGGCATCACACTCCATCAGCTGTGTACTTTAGAGAGTAAAACACAGTAGTTGAGTAATGTCCAGCAAACGCACAAGGGGCAGGGGTAAAGGTGGAACAGTGCAGGGATGTGGTAGTAAAGTGATAGTTCAAAAACTTATTGAAGACATGGTTTCTGTAGCACATCCAATAAATTATGATGATCCCTCTCCTCTCATGGAGGATGCAGCTTGTAAAGGTCTTAAAGGGATAGTAATACCTGAAAATAAGTTTATTTTATATTGTAGCCCTTAAAAAACATGAAAGATGATATAAGTCTTATCTCCCAAACCTTTATGGTTTGGGAGATATTCATATGTAAAATATAGTATAGTTCACTTTTCCTTGCCGTTTCAGCCAAGTCTGCCATCTAGTGGACAGATTTTGAATTCGGTCCACATAGCAACCGGCAGCGGAGCTGCCGAGATCACGATCTTTGAAAAGAACTACTTCATTGGAACTGTGTACAAAGTGTGCCTGGCTTGAAAGCACACTTTGTAGACCATTCCAATTAAGAAATTCTTTTTAAAGATCATGATCTCAGCACATCTGGAGAGGCACTGCTGGTCGGGCGACCGGATTCCAAATCTGAAGGGTGGAGCAATGACATCACTCCAGGGGAAACTTTACTTCTGAATAACTCCCAAACTATAAAGGTTTGGGAGATAAGACTCATATCATTTTTCATGGTTTTTTAAGGGCTACAATATAAAATAAACTTATTTTCAGGTATTACTATCCCTTTAACAAAGGTTCCCACACCAGTGCCAATAAAAATAGAAATAGAAGAGCACTGAAGAAGACAATACTGTTATATTCTAGAGTTGATGATGGCAATGGCATAATGGCGGAAGGTGTAACAGCTGAACCAACTGCTGCATCTGACAGTGAAACAAACAAGCACCAATACACCAGTCTTCAATGTAGTAGCGAACTTTGTGAAAGTAAAAGTAAAAAGACATTGTTTGACACCTCTAAAAGCTTAAAGGAATATAAGGGTAGTGGGCAAGAAGTGGTGGGCGATGCTGAAGATGTGCTGGGGAAGTTTGGGTAAAGAAGTTGTTGATTTTATTTTTCATTTTTTTGGACAGGCTGTGATAATATAGGGTGGACAACTTAAAAATAAATAAATAAATACAAATTAAAAAACTAAAAAAATAAATAAATAATCAAATAAATATATTAGGTGACAGACAACTGACTGGGATCCTGACATGAGCTGTGTGACTCAAGAAGACTTGATAGATAGCAGATGACACTGGACATTTTTAAGGGCTAAGGCAAGACATCACACTCCATCAGTTGTGTACTTTAGAGAGTAAAAACACACACAATAGTTGAGTAATGTCCAGGAAACGCACAAGGGTCAGGGAGAATGTGCGACAGCACAGGGATGAGGGAGTAAAGTGATAATTCAAAAACTAACAGAAGCCATGTTTTCTGCAGTGTGTGCAATAAATGATGATGATCCCACTTCTCCCAGGTAGGATGCAGTTTGTCAAGGTGTCACAAAAAGTTCCACCACCACCAGTGCCAGTACAAAAAAATACAAGAAGAGCACTGAAGAGACAACGAGTCAGATTCTAGTGTTGATGATGGCAATGGCATAATGGAGCAAGGTGTAGCAGCTGAACCAGCTGCTGCTTCTGACAATGAGACATACAAGCATCAATACACCTGTCTTCAATGTAGTAGCAAACTTTGTGAAAATAAAAATATATTGTTTGAGACCTCTAAAAGCTTACAGGAATATAAGGGTAGTGGGCAAGAAGTGGCGAGAGATGCTGATGCTGAGGATGACCTAATGGTGACTGATGATGGTGATGATACAGATCTAGAATATATCCCTCCAAAATTCTCCTCTTGTTCACATACAGATGAAACTGAGAGTGAGAGAGATGATGATATGGTCAGAAAGTTAGCAGAAAGGTAAAGGCTCAATATTCTACCACTGAAATGAAGCACTGTGCCTGTCTATAATCTGTTTGAGAAAACCATTGAAAACTCTAACCCTGGACAAGGAAAGATTGCAAAAAGTGCACAGTCATCCTGTCAGCCATCATCAGCATCATCACTGCTTCCAAGTCCTACTCAGCCACACACACATACACAAACACTTTTGTTAAGTAACCAGCAGCAGCAACAACAACAGCAAAACAGGTTCTTAACATCCACAACCTTAGCTATGATGAGTGTCTCTGCTGATGCTGGAAGTGCTGCACTTTTGACACCTAGTAGTAGTAGCAGTAGAACTGCACCTCATGATCCAAAAGCAATGACAGAGAAAGCCGGGCCAAATGTATTAACAACAGCACAAATGAGGTGGAGGAGGATGGATGTGAAGAAGAGTTGTCACCATCTACCAGACTTGGGACCACTACTATAACAAATAAGCAATGTGTATCAGTAATCTGAGAAGAATAGCTTACATTTGACACAAACTGCTGTAGGAATATATATATATATATATATATATATATATATATATATATATATATATATATAATTTATATACAAAAACACATCAATCGCACCATGCCACCATCACCATACATATCTGCCACATTGTAGGTTGTACTTATTTTTATTTTTTTACATCATCGTGAATATGTGCCAGAGTCGCTTAAGCAGGAACATATTTTTCAAGGCATATGTTGCTGTAGGACTTCCAACTTTGACTTTCAGATACTTATTTCTCCACTGCAGCCCTCAGAAGAAGTAATAGTGTGGTGAAAAATGTTGCATCATAGGAAGCAAGGTGGATGACTGAGAGAGATTTGTTAGGAGGCAGGATGGAGTTTGGACAGATGACTGAAAGAGGTTTACTAAGAGGCAGGACAGAGTTTGTACGGAAGGGAGGATGGCTGAGTGATGTTTGCTTGGAAGCAGGACAGAGTTTGTTAGAATGGAGGATGCATGATAGAGGATTAGTACAAGGGAATATGCATGATAGAGGCTTTGTAGTAGGCAATATGAGTGAGAGAGGTTTATTGGGAGGCAGGAGGGAGCGTGTTCGGATGGAGTTTGGGTGCAGGTTTGATATGAGGAAGAAGTGAGTTTGGTAAGAGGAAGGATGATTTATAGAGATTTGGTAGGAGGAAAAGGAAGGATGAAGAATATATGTCCTAATATGGCCATTATATATTGCTTAAATGTGCACATTATTTCTTCTTCTTATTATTACTATAATTATTATACACCCATTTAGGTGCATTGAATTGCCCTCTGGCAGGATTCATTGTTTAAATGAGCAGTAAACTCTTCTTACAAAAACCTATATATTTTACTGCTGAGTAAAACAAGTTTACTCATACCATTGTCAGCTGTTGTATTCAGGACTAACTGTTCAAATAATCAGGACGTGAATTTACAGGGCATTTACTTCCTGAAAGTTCTAACTGACAGCATGACTCATCTTTCTGTTACATCCTAATAAGAACTGATTGTCAGTGACTTTCTTCTCAAATAGAATGTAACAGAATATCTAACTGTTGCTGTTAACATAAAAACACTCCACAAGTTTAAACTGTAATAACTCTAGAAATATTCATTGCTCAGCAGTGGGAGTACCTTTAATTTACTCAACAGGAAAAATCCCTAAAATATATATTTTTCATAACAAAGTTCTTTCTTTCTTTCTTTCTCTTTCTTTCTTTCTTTCTTTCTTTCTTTCTTTCTTTGCATACCATATGAACATTAAACAAAGAGGAGTACAAATAAAAAGCAAACTACACTCTTAACAGGTTTTGCTTAAAAATGTAACAATAATTCCCTTCATTAATACTGTGAGTTTTTTGTTTGTTTGTTTAACCTGCTTTCAAGCTTCAACAATGCAAAAATGTCAAATACAAAAGGTAATATCTATATTTTTTCACTAGATGGAGCTCCTGGTGTACACATAGGCTATATTGCATGTTTTATTGGATGGAAAGATTATTATGAGTAATACTACTACAAATCATAATAGTAGTAGTTAATAATAATAATAATAATAATTTAAACATTTGAAGTGCAGAGGCTTAGCCCATGTCTAGCACTTTAGAGGCGAGATACAATTTTTGCATTTACTATCCATCTGCGTATGTATTCTTCCTGTGGGTACATTTCTAGTTATGTATGTAAAACTATGTATGGTTTTCAGGAAAATATGGACTTTTTAATGCTGCCTAACTTGCACAGTTGCAGTACATTTCCTGTCATGTAACAAGGTATGTAATAAATAAGAAAAGATAGTTTAAATATTACACATTTTACTAATATAATACACTATATTTCAAATAAATGTAAGTTAGTAGACAAAGTGTAAATTATTTTTAAAGCTCTACATCCTCTGAGTACCCTGATACCAAATATATATAGTTTTACCTGCATGAATGGCCAAAATAGACTCCAAATTAACAGGAGAGGAAAATGATCTTTTCAACTTTATCAACAAAAAATGAACATTCCATTGGTTATAGTGCACAACAAAATAAATTAAATATAAATGTTATATATCTCCTGATTACATTGATACCTAACATATACAAAATGCACATGGGTAATATATGTTACACTCATAAGCCCCAAAATGGCAATTCATTGATTTACCAAAAGAGCTTACAGTCACACTAAAAACAAAGTGATGTAACAGACCCAGAGACCCATATTCATCACATTAATCCCTAGAGCTAACAATCATACCAGGAATCCAAACCAAACTATTTTCCATTGGGGATGTTTGTATTATTTTTTTTTGTTTTGTTTTAATTATTGACATCAGAATTGGGGATTGTCGAAATGTTTTGCCTCAAACCAGAATCGACGAATAATGGCACTTCCTGCTTGACGAATAATTTCCTTTGAAAAGTGCCATTTTTCTGTTTTTTCGCCTAGCTCATTCAATTGAAATCAATGTGAACATTGAATTTACACACAGCACATGCTATTTTATTTCCAATGGCATAGTATAAAAGGGATATGAGGATGCCTGTGTTGGAGTGTGGGGGGAAAGAATCCATTGAACAGGCAATGATTTTTGGGGGATTGCTTATTGGATTGGGGGAACAGTTAATAAAAAAATAAATACTAAATACAATTAAAAACCCCCATAAGACATGGTATAAAAAGGGTCTAAGAAGGGTGCTTTTGTTAGTGGGTGGAGTCTGGGGAAAAATCAGTTAAACAAGGAATTTACTTGGGGGGGGCTTGGGGGTACAGTTAATAAAAGAAAATAAATAAAATATTTGTCCATACCGTGAAAGACAGGGACCTCCTGACGTAAGCTGCCTCTGAGGTAGACTGACACTTGACTGATGTGTGATAGAGTATTTTGTAGATCATTATTTGTAAGATTTGTTGTTAGAGGCCCAAGCCATGAGGAAACATTGATTTGTAGGACTTAGACTTGTTTGGCACAAGCCCTAAGGAATATTGATTTGTAGGACTTAGGCTTTTTAGAAACAAGCACCCAAAAATTGTTTATTTTTTGTAGGTCTATGTCTTCTTTTGTTTTTGTTTTTTTTTAAAGCACAAGCTCTTTAAAGCACAAGCTCTGAGAAAAAAATGCTCTACTGGCCTAGTGCCAGCAGTTCATGCTGTGTTGGCCAGTGGTGACTGGCTATCGTCAAATGCCCTGATGTAGATGTGGAATTTGCAACTGCTGTTCTTGCTGCTGCTGCTGCTGCTGAGTTATTTAGGCAGCAGGATGATTAAGTAGCTCAAAGGGAATGTGATCAAAAACAGCAGTAACATGATTCATAGTTGATGAAGGTTCCATTTGCTATGACTAGCTCCAGTAATGCGCCTCAGGTAGTAGCTGAACCATAACTAGCCCCCACCACTTAAGGTATATGTGGAGAAAAGAAGAAGTTGGCCTCTAATGCTTCTCCACCTGCCCCTCCTCCAAAATCATGGGTGTGTTGAGATTATACATTTTTCCCCTGAGAGCAGGGACTATGCATCTCACGTCAGCAACTTCAATGTGCACAGTGTAAATAAGGGAAGGATTGGGAACTATGGGTATATCTGCACTCACATGAAACACCTGGCACAACTCTATCCAAACAGCATGACATTTAGGGTCCTCAGTGTGAAATCCCCCCACCAGAAACCAGGTACTACTGCTCTCACTATGACCCTTGTCCACACCCCGTTAAGGACAACTTGCAGACAGTTTAATAGTAATTATGAACCCTCCATGCCATCAGTTTAGCATATCCTGTGGGATGGAATCACCTCAGATGCAGCTTAATGTCCTGCTTGCGATTCTCCTCCACCAAACGGCCATATGTGGTCAGTGCACCAAACAGTGTGCAATGGGTGGACATGAATTGCCACATCCTGACATCTACATAAAGGCTATCACTTGGCGGGGGTGGTAACAATGAATGAGGTGGATTGACAGAAGATGTACTTACCCTAGAGTAAGAAGCTGATAGCAATCTAGTTGTTTTGCTTGTCATCAAACTTCCTATTCTTCCTTCTCTTTGATCTCTACCTTGCCTCTTGTTGCCTTTCGGGAGATTCAGAGGGTAAAGCAACAGTGATACTTGATTTCTGTGCTGGCTGTTTGTATTTAAAATGTTTGATATATATGTCACGGTGTCTGTGTTTCATGTGTGTTATCAGGGTGGTTGTGCAAAGGTGTGTTCCCTTTTCACTGACTTGTCACAAATTGTGCACAGTGCCGTTGGTGATGACTACACCATGCCTGCCCCAAGAGAAAAATAGTCCCACACCCATGACTTCAGGGGGTGGGGAATGGTGGAGAAGAATGTCCTCTTTCTTCTACTCCTCCACATTCCCCTTCGCTGGCGGGGGCAGAAGATGATGTTGCTGCTGTTACTGCTACAGCCTCTGAATCAACACTGCAGCTAGGACCAGGAGTATTTCTACTGCTGGCAAGTGGAACCTGTCCTAGTCCCGCATCACTTGTTGACCCCCTTCCCAGTGTTTCCATGGTGGTCTGAGGCACAATAGCCTGCTCCTCAGCATCCTGCTGCCCATGCAACTCGGCAGCAGCAGGAATTAGAGCAGTTGCAAACTTCGCAAATTCCAACAGCTCACTGCTGGTGGTGGTGATGCCCATCCTCATGCCTGTCTCCCATTCGTTCTCAATTTGAGCTAAAAAGGCCATCAATGTCTCTACCTCCCCAGCTTGTCCACCATCATCATCACCACCACCAGTCCCTCAGTGCAGCTGCTGCTCTATTACAGACATCTCACTGGTTGAATGAGGTGATTAGAAATTTGACAGAGGGTCCCCTAATGTCTCACTTGCCATTTCTTGGTGACCTGAAGAACGTAGACTGTCAGCAGTAGCAGCAGACACAGGCAGCTGACCTGTGCTCCTGTATTAACTGGTGGTATTAACTGGTATTCTGCCTTCTTCAGGATCATGTTCCACTTGGACAATGCCAAAATGGGCAAGGGGGACCCCAGAGTCAGGGGAATGATGTGGGCTCCCTGCATTGCTTCCCCTACCACTCCCCTAACACTATTTCCACCAGCTATTTCACCTTTACTGTTTCTACCTCTAACACCAACCACATCAATTTTAGTCCCTGAGTTTTCCTTGTCACAGTCACTAACACTAGCAAGCTGTTGGACCTTCTTAATCGGACTATTAGCATTGGCAGGACTTCTTGGGGATGGCAAGTGTGACTTAGGGTTCCCTGCTGACACATATGGCATCATCTTCACCTTCCCCCCCTACTTAGAATTACAAGACACACTGGCAACAGGATTAGCACTAGCAGCGGGCAAAGCACTGGTGGCAGCAGGGGCAGCACTGGCAACAGGCACAGGCAGATTACTTGTCCTTTTCTGACTACTACCCTCTTCTTCCTCCTGTGAGATTAATTTCCCTAAGATGAGTAGGGGTGATTTAGGGGGTCTGTAGTAGTCACTTCCTTCTCAGACTCTATGGACACATAAAGGTCCTTCCAGCTCCTCCTTTTATTGTTTCTAAACCTACTCATAGTGATAACACTAACTATGAGCCTCTACTGCCTCAATTTTGCTACACATCATAGCACAACAGCACAGCACCTCTGTCTCACTCGGTAGCTGCTTTTATTGTGTTTCACTTCCTGAAAAATGGCACGATTTTATAGCGAAAAGGCAAAAAAAACCAATCAATCGGCGAAAAATATCTAGCCATTGAAAAAATGATGAAGAATTTTTGCCAATTTGCGAAAATGGCAAATATTTTAATTGCTGTATTGAAAGCGGATTTGCCCTCGAAAAAGCGGACAACCACATGGTTTTCTCTGATTTTTTCACAGGAACACAACAGGACCTTTTGCCCACACCAATCCGCAATGATATTATTGGTGTTCTTCCATTCATTGGCAGTGGTAATGGGTCTAGTACAGGGATAGTCAATAGTCTGAACCTTCAATAGGAACAATAGGGCTCCAGCCACTACCTTAAAGGGTAAAGTCCAATATGTAACATTAATTGATACAGTCTTTATATATCGAGGTATCAGATGTGCAGTTTCTTCTTAAGGTGTCACCAGCCGGCACCTTCGTATAACAGCAGAAGCATACATGTAGGCATGGCCGGATTTTACGTAAGGCAGAGTAGGCATCTGCCTACAGGCGCGCCCTACAGAGGGGCGCCTGCCACTACAATTGAATTTTTTTTTTTTTATTTGACGTGGCTTGATATGCCGCTCCGAGCCGCCAGCCGCCGCATTGTAAGCTGTGAGCTCTCCTGGCTCTTTAGCAATGCAAAGCGCTGGGAGATAAAATCTCCCAGAGTTCTGCATTACTAAAGGGAAGGCCATGCAGGAGCTCCAGCAGTTCCATGTCTGTGCACAAGCACAGATCTCTCCAGCTGCTGGACCGCCAGGGAGGTAGGAAACAGATATATGGGAGAGAATGAGGCTTAACCCTTTGAGTGCCAGAGTGGTACGCAACGCATTGCAAAGCAATGCGTACTGTACCACTCTGACACTCAAAGGGTTAATTTGGAGATAATGGGAGCAATGTGAGGTCAATATGGGGATGATGGGGGGCAAGCAATGTGGAGCTGATGGGGGGTCAATGTGAGGGCAATGTGGAACTGATGGGGTCAATGTGGAGGTGATGGGGTCAATGTGGAGCTGATGGGGGTCAATGTGGAGCTGATGGGGGTCAATGTGGAGCTGATGGTGATGGGGTCAGTGTGGAGCTGATGGGGTTCAATGTGAGGGCAATGTTGAGATGATGGGGCAATGTGGAGCTGATGGGGGCAATGTGAAGGTGATGGGGGGCAATGTGAGGGCAATATGGAGATTTGGAGCACTGTGGAAATGGCGGGGGGGGGCGCTTCAGATATCTGTTCCTTCAGGCTCCTGAGATGTAAATCCAGCCCTGCAAGTAGGAGAGAAAAGAAGAGAAAGAGCAGCAATCTGAGAGAAACCTCTAATCAAAATATGATACAAAGTTGCACTTACATTCACTTTTCTTGCAAGATCGCCTTGAATGAGTGGTGTTCTTTGGATCGTATGTATCGCGTGTCTTCTGGAACGCAGGCAGATTTCGTCATCAAGTTACTGTAGCTTATTCTGCCCCGCTGATACCAGCCCAATCCTTCTCCGTTAGGTGTAATATGTCCAATCTTTAAAGAGAGACCAGGGAGCATCTAAGGGTAAACTGTATACCAGTGTACCTGCTATCAGCCCCACACAGTGCACACTCACATGATGTCACTTGATGCCTTTATGTATGGAGAATGAATGAGCCTTTAAATCACATGCAATAATAGGATGAAAAAAATATTTAATGGTGAATATTCCCTACACGTTTCATTACATCTTACAACAGAATACACATGATAATCATTTGTAAAAACTGATAGTCAAAAAGAAAAACCATGATAATTACAAAAAGTAAAAAACATATATATGAATAAAAATAATAATATTCTATATATTTCTAAAATGCCATTTTCATGGAAGATCTAAAAAAAAAAATAATAAAAAACAAAATATATATATATATATATATATATATATATTTTTTTTTTTTTTTTAAGAGGAAATCTTATTGAAACCAGAAAACATAATCATAGAAAGACTAATTATTCAAGAAATTGCTCACTTCAAGGTTTTCATTAAGACCTCTTGGTGCCAACGTATCTAAATTGAAAATCCAGAAGGCTTCTTGTCTACATAAGAGGGAAAACCAATTTGTACTAGTCACAGGTATATGCTCAATCTCTAAAATCTTTAAGTTTTTTTAAAGATCCATGAGAACAAGTATTAAAGTGTATTGCCACTGTGTGATCCATAGATTTTTTTTATTGGTGGAATACCTATGTTCTTTTTGCCTTTTCCTTCAATATTCTAGCAGTGCTCCCAACATACTGAGTGCCGCAACCACATGAGACAACATATATAACAAAAGTGGTCTCACATGTAATAAGACTTTTTATCTAACACTGTTTTTTGTTACTGTAGCTAGTTTTCTTACTGATTTTATTTGAAATAAACTGATAGCTGGAACGTCTATTTTTAAGGCTTTTATAATCCCCCACTGGAGGTGTTGTTCCAAATATTCCTTTTTGTTATTTCCTTTTACCCAATATTTTAGGTCTGCTGGGAGCCTTGATTTGGCTTTTTTATAAATGATTTTGGCTTGATTGGGGATTATTCCTTTAACCCTTTGAGTGCCAGAGTGGTACGCAACGCATTGCAAAGCAATGCGTTGCGTACCACTCTGGCACTCAAAGGGTTAAGTAATGGGTCTTGTAAGATGTTCCAATTCTTCTTAATGATGTTATGAATGATATTTGTTGAATAATTAAATTGTGTAATGATACACAGAGGTCTTCTTTTTCTATTTGTTCTTTTTGGTTTAACTGTCAAAAGACTTTTGAGATCTAGATAGGGTGCGCAAAGTCTTTTGACAGTAAAACCAAAAATAATAAATAGAAAAAGAAGACCTCTGTGTATCATTATGCAATTTAATTCTTCATCTAACATCATTCATAACATCATTAAGAAGAATTGGAACATCTTACATCAAGGCCCATTACTTAAAGGAATAATCCCCAAGACAAAAATCATTAATAAAAAAGCCAAATCAATAAGGGGATATGTGGCTCCCAGCAGACCTAAAATATTGGATAAAAGGAAAGAACAAAAAGGAATCTTTGAAACAACACCTCCAGTGGGAAATTATAAATGCCTTAAAAATAGACATTCCAAAAAAGAGTTTAAGATAAAAAGTCTTATTACATGTGATACCACTTTTGTTATATATGTTGTCTCATGTGGTTGCGGCACTCAGTATGTTGGAAGCACCACTAGAATGTTGAAGGAGAAGGCAAAAAGAACATAGGTATTCCATTAATTATGGATCACTATCATGGTGCCCCGTGATTGCCTCTCGCAGTATTGCCTATATGCAACATTATTTACTTCCTGACTGTCGCTCTCGCTGATTCACTATTCTTATAGGTCTACTTTTTGGTGAGCTCATCACTCCACCCACCTGTCAGGGTTTTTAAACCTCAACCTGTGTCATTACCTTTGTCCTTTCGTGGTGTACCTGAACTTATTGCTTTGTTGGTCCATTACTGTCCCTGTGCATTACCTGGCTACGTCTGACTACTCATTCCGGTTCTGACTCCTGGCTACGTCTGACTACCTGTTACGGTTCTGACTCCTGGCTACGTCTGACTTCCCATTCCGGCTACGACCACTGGCGACGTCTGACTACCCGATCCGGTTCTGACCATTGGCTGCCTCCTGGGTTACTCTCTCCATTTTTGTGCTCCATTACTATTCCGTGCCTCGGTTTGGTTTCCGTGTTGCCTGTGCATTCCTCTCTGTGCTTGCTTCTGTTAGCGACGCTTGTCGGTTATACCGTGTGTTTGACCTCCCTTGGCCGTCCCAGTTTGCGTGCTGCCTTATTGAGCCTCCGGTTTGGCTACCAGCCTATCGTATACCCTGTCCGGGTATTGGTGCACTCTTTTCATTTCTTGTTGACTGTGTGTGTGTGTGTGGGAGTGCTCTGCACTGCCCTCAGTTCTACCGTGTAAGTCCAAGGGCCATTCAGTTACGGTTCACCCGCCTGGTGAAGGGTGAGGAAAATGAGTTCACTGTTCTTCCCAGGTCTCGTGAAGGTGTGTTACCATTTACTGCCACTTTGGGTCATTACCGTACTACTGTTGTCATTTGTCGCTACCAGCCTGTCTTATTTTTACCTGCCTTTATTGTACTTAATAAAGTTTTATATTAAGTTCATCTGTTCTTGTCAGTGTTTTAATTTCATAGTCACTCCGTGACAATCACACAGTGGCAAGACACATTAATACTTGTCCTCATGGATCTTTAAAAAACTTTAAGATTTTAGGGACTGAGCATATACCTGCGACTTGTACAAATAGGTTTTCCTTCTTATGAAGACGAGAAGCCTTCTGGATTTTCCATTTAGATACGTTGGCACCAAGAGGTCTAAACAAAGACCTTGAAGTAAGCAGTTTCTTGAATAATTAGTCATTCTTTCAAAAAAAAAAAAAAAAAAAAAAAAAAAAAAAAAATATATATATATATATATATATATATATATATATATACATATATATTTTTTTATTTTTTAGATCTTCCATAAAAAATGGCATTTTAGAAATATATAGAATATTATTATCATTTTTATTCATATATATGTTTTTTACTTTTTGTAATTATCATGTTTTTGTTTTGACTATCAGTTTTTAATCATGATTATCATGTGTATTATTATTATATGAAGTAATGAAGAACACATTATAGCCAATGTATCTATCATGACAGCTAAAACTATAAACACAAATCATGTCGAGGTACGGATTTTTTTTCCGGTTCATGGATGCGTTCCAGTCCCTATTGAGGTTTGGATAGTATCCTGAGCCTTGACATGATCCAGATTGTTTTGAATGAAACATACCATTTTTCTGTTTGGTACGTTCCAACTGCTTAAAAATGTAATGATATTGTTGCTTAAAATATACTATCCCCTGACAAAGTGAGAGTTTTTTTGGGAATATTCACCAATATATATATATATATATATATATATATATATATATATATATATATATATATTTTTTTTTTTTTTTTTTCATTTTATTACCGCGTGTGATCTAAGGGTTCATTCATTCTCCATACATACAGGCGTTTATCAAGTGACATCCGGTGAGTGTGTACTGTGTGGGGCTGATAGTGGGTGCACTGGTATACAGTTTACCCTTAGATGCTCCCTGGTCTCTCTTTATAGATTGGACACATTACACCTAACGGAGAAGGATTGGGCTGGTATCCATGGGACAGAATAGGCTACAGTAACTTGATGGTGAAATCTGTCTGTGTTCCAGAAGACACTAGATACATATGATCCAAAGAACACCACTCTTTGTTTCATTCAAGGCAATCTTGCAACAAAAGTTAATGTAAGAGCAACGTTGTATCAAATTTTGATTGGCTGCTAAAAGGTTGCTCTCAGATTGCTGTGCTTTCTCCTCTTTTCTCTTCTAAGAGTCTAAACCTGGTCTGCATCCAAGCATCCAAGTAGCATGCATCATTTGGGAAGGTCAAAAGATCTTCCCTAACAAACCCACTGATCTCAGTGCCTCCTTCTGTACAATCCTCTATAGCAAATTGCTCCTTAATTTTTCTGAGCGTTTATAATTCAGAGCATCAGGATATGATGTCTTTCTCAGTGCTCTCCATAAGTCTGCATGAAGATTATGAGTGGGAAATTCTACAGAGGTCTTTGTTGAAAGAGGCACATACCTCTTCTTCCACTAGGAATGAGGACCTATCCTTGCCAGAAAAGTTAGGCAAATGGGAGGAGGACTCAGAAATGGAGGAAGGGGAACTGGAGGAGAAAGTAAGGGGAACTTGGGGGAAGGGTGAGAGAGGACCTGGGCCTGATTGAAAGGTTAGAGACTGGTATGTAGTAAGGGGGAAAGAATGGGAGATAGAACTGTAAAAAAACTGGGGGGAAGAATTAGGAGAAAAAGACAAGGTGGGAGATAGTGGGGGCAAAACAACTGGGGAAAAACAACTGAAGAAACAGGAAAAGACTGGTGGAGAGGGATATGTGGTTCAGTTTATAGTGGGCCAGGCTAAGGTGTCAGTGTATACGTGCTTCTGTGGCTAAAAGTGGACCGGGGAGCAAGGCTGAAGTCTATGTGGATATATGACTACCACTGGACAGTGGAACAAGGCTGGAATGTCAGACAATGAATGTGCTGGACTGGGACTACCAGTGGCTAGTAGGACAAGGCTGTGGTATCAGATAATGTATGTATGGCTCTGTACCTACCAGTGAACAATGGAACAAAACTGGGGTGTCAGTTTCTTGAAGCTCTGTGACTACCACTAGACAGTGGAACAAGGCTGGGATATCAGTCTATAAGTGGCTCAGTGACTACCAGTGGACAAATGGACAAGGTTTGGGGTGTCAGACAATGTATGTAGGATGTGCGAAAATGTTTGTCTCAAACCAAAAAAGCAAATAATTTCCTGCGAAAAGTGCAGTTTTTGTACTTTTTTCACCTGATTCCATTGAAATCAATGGGTACATTGAATTCACACACAACTCATAGCAAATGCTATTTTATTTCCAAAAAGCATAGTATAAAAGGGGTATGAGGGTGCCTGTAAGTGTCAATAATCAATCAGTTGAGCAGGGATTTGGGGGGGGGTTGTTGACTGAAATTGGGGGGGGGGACAGTTAATAAAAAATAAATACAATATCCCCCCCCCATAAGACATGTATGAAAGTGGTCTGATGAGGGTGCCTGTGTTGGTGGGTAGAGTCTGGGGAAAAGAATAAGTGGAACAGAGATTTATTTGGGGGGCAGTTAATAAAAAAAATACGAATAAATTGACAGAGACAGGGACCCCCTGACATCAGCTGCAACTGGGACAGACTGATAATTGACAGGATAGAGTGTTTTGTAGAGGACCATTTGTAGGACTTGTTTGTAGAGGCACAAGCCCTGAGGAAACATTGATTTGTTGTAGGACTTAACTTGTGTTAGGCCCAAGCCCTGAGGTTTGTTTGTAGGACATAGACTTATTAGAGTACAAGACCAAAAGAAACATTGATTTTTAGGACTTTAGCTTGCTAGTGTCACAAACCCTAAGGAATCAGTGATTTGTACGACTTAAGCTTGTTAGAAGCAAGGTCCAACATTTTTTGTAGGCCTTTGTTTATTTTTTTAAAGAACAAGCCCCGAGAAAAAAAAATACCCTATTGGCCTAGTGCCGGCAGGTCATGTTGTGGTGGCCGCTGGCCATTGACAAATGCCTCAGTGTAATTGCCAAATTTGCAATTGCTATTCATGCTGCAGCTGCTGAGTTGTTTAAGCAACAGGATGTATAGGCACCTCAAAGGGAATGGAATCAACAACAGCAATCATCATAAGGAATGGAACACACTCTGGAAGATCTGTCCCAATATAAAATCCTTTTATTAAACATCAAGCTTGTTCAGAGACATCAGGGTTACTAGGAACTCATAGTCTATGAGTTCCTAGTAACCCTGATGTCTGTAAACAAGCTTGAAGTTTAATAAAAGTATTTTATATTGGCAAAGATCTTCCAGAGTGCATTCCATTCCTTATGATGATTACTGAGAGAGGAGAAATCACCTCCTTGGATTGCACCAGAGGATCAAAGCGGCGTCTAGTGAGTGAATTGAACTTTTTTTAAAGTCTGTAATATGAACAGTGCCACTAAAGAAAAATTGTATGCATCAACAACAGCAATAACATGGGTGATGGATGACCAAGGTTCCACTTGCTACTGCTAGCTCCAGTGATGCACCTGAGGCAGTAACAGCACCCCAACTATCTCTCACCACTTCAGGAAAGAAGAAGTTGGACAACAATGCTTCTCCACCTGCCCCTACTCTAAAATCATTGGTGTGTTGTTATAATATACATTTTTCCCTGAGAGCAGGAACTGTGCCTCTCATCAGCAAGTGCAATTTGCAGAGTATGTGTAGTAAATAAGGGAAGGACTGGGAACAATGGGCAAATCTGGACTCAAAATCAAACACCTAGCATAACTGTAATCAAACAACATGATGCTTAGGGTCTCCAATATGAAATCATCCCACCAGAAACCAAGTACTGCTGCTGTCACTATTCCCCTTGTCCACTCCTGCTAAGGACACATGACAACTTGTAGACAGTTTAATAATAATGATGAACCCTCCCTGCCACCAGCTTAGCATACTCTGTGAGATGGAATCACCTCAGATGCCTCTTTGTTCCCTTGTTGCAATTATCCTCCACCACAACGCCATGTGGTCAGCACACCACACAATGTACAATGGGTGGATATGAACTGCCACATCCTGTCATCTACTGAATGGCTATCAGCTGTTAGGGGAGGAAAAGATGAACAAGGTGGATCACCAAAAGATGTATTTACATCTTCCCATGTCCGGACCCTAGAGCAAGAAGGTGATGGTGAGCTAGTTGTTTCACTCGTCATGGAACTTCCAGTCTCTGCCTGGGTTGCTCTATTCTTCTTCCTCTTTGATCTCCGCCTCACCTTTTGTTGCCTTTTGGGAGAGTCAGGGGGCACAGCAACAGTGGTGCTTGATTTCTATGGTGGGTGTTTGGCTTTAACATGTTTCTCATAAATGTCATGGTATCTGTGTTTCATGTGTGTTATCAAGGTGCATTCCCTCCATTCTCCTTTTTACTGACTTGTCACTACTTGTGCACAGTGCCATTGCTGATTACTGTCGCAGAGAAAAATAGTCCCACATCCAGGACTTCATGGGGAGAGGAAAGGTGGAGAAGAATTGACTCTTTTATTCTGCTCCTCCTCCACATTCCCCTTAACTGACTGGGGCATTGGAAGGGTGATGTTGCTGCTGTTGCTGCTACAGCCTCAGAACCACTGCAACTAGGACCAGGAGTATTGCTTCTGGCAAGTGGAACCTGTCCTAGTCCTGCATCAAAGGACCCTCTTCCCACGGTGTCAACAGTGGTCTGTGGCACACTAGACTGCTTCTTAGCACTTTGCTGCCCTTGCAACTCAGCAACAACAGCAGGAATGACAGCATCAGCAAACTCAGAAAATTCCTAAAGCTCACTGCTGGTGATGTCTATCCGTATCCCTGTCTCCCATCCCTCCTCAGTTAAGGCTAAAAAGGCCATTAATGCCTATTCCACCCCAGCTCATCCACCATCATTATCACCACCACCAGTCCTTCCTTGCTACTGCTCTATTACAGACGTCTCACTGGTTGGAGGAGGTGATGAGAAATGTGACAGAGGATCCCCTACTGTCACACTTGCCATCTCTTGTTTAGCTGAAGAAGACAGACTGTCAGGACTAGAAACAGGCACGGGCATCTGATTTGTGCTCATGGTGGTGATGTGGTGGTATTATTGCTGCTAGGCAACAATTCTGCCTTCTTCAGGATAATGTTCTATATGGACAATGCCATGGAGGGGAAGGGGACTGTTGTGGGCTCCCTTGACCACTAGTCTGTCCGCTCTGCATTACTTCCCCTACAACTCCCCTAACGTTAGAACCATCACTATTACTGCTGTCACCAACCACATTAATTTCAGTCCCTGAGTCTTCCTCCTCACTAGTAGTATGATCACCCCCCTCCCTCACTCTTAACACTCTGAGTCTGTACAAGCTGCTGGACCTTGTTAGTAGTAGTACTAGTGGGTAGACTGCTTGGGGGTGGCAAGTGTGACTTATGGCCCCGTACTTTCACACTTGGCATCATCTCCTCCTTGCCACCCTCATGAGAATTACAAGACACCCTAGCAGGCACAACACTGGTAGCAGGTGCAGCACTGGCAGTAGGCAAAGGCAAATGACCTGTCCTGCTCACATTGCTACCCTATTCTTCCTCTGCCCATGACAAAAATATCCCCAAGATCCATAGGGGTGATGTAGAGGGACTGGCCATCATTGAGTCTGGGAAACCAGGGCAGACCCTGTCATGTTGATAGTGGTCAATTACTCCTCCTCAGACTCACTGGATGCATAAAAGTCCTTGCTTTATTTAAAGTGGATTTTCCAGGAACACAACGGGACCTTTCACCCCCCCCCCCCCATTAGTGTATGTATGTTTCTGTCACTAACAGTGGGACAAAGGAACAAGGCAGGTATGTCACAAAATTGTATATGTGGCTTTGTGGTTACCTGTGGATAGTGGTACAATGCTGTGGCGTCAGACATTGAGTATTTGTTTCTGAGATTACCAGTGGAACAAGGCTGGGATGTCAGGCAGTTTATATGAGGCTCTGAGAAAACCAGCTGAACAATGATGAGGTGTTAGTGTATGTGTGGTTCTGTGACTACACAGCTGAACAAAGCTGGAGTGCCAAAAACATGTTTGTATTGGTCTATGAATACTAGAGGACACTAGAACAAGGTTGACATGTTAGCTTTTGCGTTGCTTTGTATCTACCATTGGCCAGTGGAATATAGATAAGGTGCCAGGCAATTTATGTTTTAGCTCTGTATCTACTAGTGCCTTCCAGAAGAGAGTGGAACAAGGCTGGGGTGTCAAACTATATATGGTTCTGTGACTACCAGTAGGTAATGGAACAGAACGGAGGTGTATCTTAGAATCTAACACTACCAGTGGACAGGAGAACAAGGGCACATTCTTCCTATAATGATAATTGCCCTGCTAATTAGCTGGTCTCATGTAATGCTATATTTCCCTGCTGGTCTCCTATAATTATATCTTGCCTTGTTTTTTGTAATGAGGTGGAGAGAAAAAGTGTGCATCTCTGTGTGTGAGAGAGTGTGTGTGTGATAGAGAGTGTGTGTGAGTTTGTGGGAGTGTGTGTGTATGTGTGAAGTGCATGTGTTTGGGGGGAGTGTGTGGGGGGGTATTGTATGTGTAAGTGTGTGAGAAAGACTGCATGTGTATGTAGGGGAGTTGTGTATTTGTAGCAGGGTGTATTTGTGGGAGTGTGTGTGTTGCATGTGAATGAGTGAGTGTGTGTGTTTGAGAGAGTGTATATATTTGTGGCAGTGAATATGTGGGAGATGTGTGTGTTTTGGAGAGTGAGTGATTGTATTTGTGGGCATGCGTGTATGTTTGTGGGAGTGGATATTATGGGATTGTGTATGGGAGAGAGTGCATGTTTGGGAAAGTATGTGTGTATGAGCAGAAAGAGTATGTGTGTGTGTGTGTGTGGGCAGCAGCGTGTATGTGTCTGGTGTGTCTAGTGTGTGCATGTGTGTGTGTGGGGGGGTGTTTGGGAGAAGGTAAGTGTTAAATAGTAAGTTAGGTTAAAAAAGATATGCCATCAACAACTTCCACTTTTGCTCATAAAATAATTATATAAAGCTTCCCTACCAAGAACAGGTATTATTCTTCCTGTTCTACCTACTAATACACAGTATACCCATATATATTCCTTCTTGTTGGAAATACACCTAAAATTCATCAATTGTATCTGTTATTACCACAGCCTTGGATAAAGAATTCCACAATTTAACAGGCATTACTATAAAGAAACCCTTCCACTACTGAAGTTGAAACATCCTTTCCTCGAATCGCAAGGGGTGACCCCTAGATATTTTATCTGTCCATGGAATAAGAGGCTCACTAGAGAGATCCTTGTATTGATTTTGCCTATACTTATACACTGTGTTTTTCTAAAGAGTAAATAAACAAAGTTTAGCCAGACATTCTTTATACTTTAAATCTTTAATTCCTTAATTTTTGCTCTATATCCTCTCTGATCCTTTTAACCACTTGAAAACTATATAGGTTTACAATGTATTGTTTTGCTCTATAGCATTCTAAGGCTTAAACCCATTAGGATTGGCCATGCATGCTCACGGCCAGCACTTAAGGACCACAGAGCAGTTTTTTTTCTTTGATCCGATTCAGGGCTTCTTGAACAGCGTGCAGCCACGCGGGAAGCCCTGAATTCCATGACATGCCAGGGCCCTCATGGTTCCTTATGGCAAATTTATCCATGATGGTCCTCAGGCCCGGATTTGCCAATAGGCAGACAAGGCACTTGCCTAGGGCGCCCAATTTTCAGGGGCGCCTGGCAATGCCATTGTCACGCCCACAATTCTGGGTGCATAATGCTGTGCCACTTAAATTTACTTAATTCAGAATGTAGTCATGATCCTGAGGTTTCATCTGCATTGACATCAACATCATGGTTGTATAGATCAGGTACTGGGGAGTGTGATATCTCTTAGTGACGTAGAAATAACATTGTTTGAACTGTATGATTTACTGTAAAGATGTATTCTTTTAATGGATCAGTTCATTCAACGACTAACGTGTAATAAAGTCACCAGAACAATTCACCCTTTGATTACTAGATGAATAATGTACCATTGGTATTCAAAAGGTTAGAGAGTCAGTTGCTTCCTGTAAGCAACTAACTCATTGCAGTGGATATGCTTAAAGTGGAAGTCACACCTTGTAACATAAGTTGTTAGTTTGGAAAGGGCTTTCAGATCACATATAGATTATGAGTTTTATCTTCGTTTAATTTTACGTTTTATGCAAATTAACTAGTACTGGCAGGTGAGATTGGCAGTAGTGTGGAATGTTCTATCTTTCTGGCATACTTGATTCTACTGTAAGCTAAATATCCCATAGCCTACAACAATGGCTAAAGTAACATAAATGTGATAAAGCCCTTTCAAAATAACCGTTCTGTGTTCCACATAAAATGGTCTGACCCACATAGAAGCAAAGTGTACTTATGACAGATATACAGTATATGCAAAATGTCAGCACTTATGACCAACGTGTGCTTATTGACAGTAACATCTGAGCATAAAGGCAGTTCTTAACGTGATCAAACATGTTGATTTAAACTGATATCTTCTTGAGACACAAATGTATTTTATATAACTATATGTCAATTGTTGCATATTGTTACAAGCTGCGATGTTTAAAACTGTATGTGCTGTTTTTCTTTTCTCCTGGAGAAACCTTAGAGGAAGACCTAGATGCTGTATGAAGTAGTTGACTTATGCAGGAAGCTAGGGAGATACAATTCTGGAGTAGGTGTGGACATTATTTCTTCCCATGGTGCAGATGGGTGTGGTTAATGGAGGGATGTAGCTAAGCGAGAGGTGTAATTATGGGTGGAGCAACGGCGGGGCTAGGGGTGCCAGAGGTGGTTTTGCCTAGGGGCACCTGAGATGTAAATCTGGCCCTGATGGTCCTGGCACTTCAGGGGTCCTTATTGCTGAGCATACCTCTCTGAAAAATAGTTGCCTAATGGTGTCAGAGAAAATGAGAACCAGCAGGCCCCCTCCCTTGTACCTGAGGGGCAGATGCCCATTCCACTGTGAGGGAATTTTGAACAGAGACTGCCTTTATTTATGAGCAAGTTCTGTTCAAAGGATATATGCTAATGAAAAGATTTAAGAGGCTCAAGAACTTCCGAAAACACTTTGTAGTTCAATCACAGTGTCCATTCAAACAGATGACGTATAGCATGTGCCAGATAGAACACAGACCTTCCCAAGTCTGATTAATAATACACACAAACTGAAGTCCACTGCACAATGCCTGACACATCCTTGGTATAGATTAAAAGAAACTCAAATCAATATAAAAAGTGATACTTATCAACATCAATGACTCAAACTCACAGATAGCCTCAGATGTCCGGAGGCTCATGATAACATCAATGCGTTTCGCTTATTCACCGCTTATTCATGACGACAAAATCCAGAACATTAGCATTCACATTTAAATTCACTCCACCCAATGACATCAAGGCTTCAGTAATCCACGTTCAAAAGGACTCACAGTTATTGGCTGGAATGTGTGATTACGCACCTCCCAGCCAATCAGCTTCTAGTAGATTTCTTCAAATAGCGGTAGAGATGGAGAATTAAAAGAGGGCAAATATTTTTATTTCTCAATTTTTCTCAACCAATAATAATTTTTGATTTACTACCACACAATACAAGATTTAAAATGTGGACATATGCTTTGGACTTTAGACATATTCTACAATATTCACTTGCACATATATGTATTGTTTAACCTTTTGAGTTCCAGAGAGGTACACAGCACAATGCTCAGCACTCAAGGAGTTAAACTGTGCATAGATGTGTGGGTTATTTTTATGGCATACTTCCTTATATCTCTCATTTTTTACAGGTATATGAAGAGAAGACGGAAGAAATTAGACAGGCCAAAAGAAGAAAAATGATGGAAGAATAGAGAAGAAAGAAGACAGACGGACAGTAGTTGACCAGGGTGCTGAAGACTCCGCTGGACATCAGGATTACTGGTAAGTGTTACTTTTCATGGGCTGTTGCTTTGTAACTTCGTTGGGTTAACCCCGTGAGTACCACTGGGGTAAGAATACCCCACTGGTACTAACAGGGTTAATTCTACCAATATTGGACACAGTTTGGGAGTGCTTTGGATGTATTGATATGGGGCTTAGGGCCCCATATCAATACATCCATTGGGGATTTTTTTAAACTTTTTAACAAATTCAATTGGTGTTTCAGTGGTCTAAAAATGTGTTAAGGGACTCTGCTCCAAAAAAAACTGGGTGCAGATTTCCACATGTTAAAATTTGTTCCCTTACCACATTTTACTGCTAACACAGACAATTGGATTGCATATTCCACAGTTTGGAGTATGTTTCTATGGGGTCAAATGTCCACTAACTTAAGTGCCCCATGGGCTGGATTCTATTGCAATGCTACTTTTATCTCTGCTTTTTTCTCCTGGTTTCGCCATAAACTTCAATAGGAAATTTTTTGATAAAACAGGAGGTAACATGAATCGCCTGCATTTGAATCCAGCCCCATGGGCTTTGTTTTCTGCCGGCATTTCTTCATAGCACAGGTAATTAAATTGCTTACCCTGCTTGAAAAAATGCAGGCAGGTTTTTCTTTGCCTAACAGGGACTATTGAATCGAGGCCTACGTCTGCACTTAATAAGGGATATCCTGAAAACATGACTTGTTGGTGTGATCCATTGAACAGAGCTAAAAACCAAAGTAAAACACCTAAGCTGGATATGTAAACACAGTGAGGAAAATGTGCAATTTTGGAGCAAACCATTTGTACAGTGGAGGACCAGTTCTCCAAATTCCTTTCAATTTCATCCAGGCTTTAAACACTTTGAATGCTAGAGATGTCTGCAATGAGTTGGAGACCTCTCTAGCATTCAAGGGGTTAAAAGCACCACTTAGATCAATATATAGTTTTATTTGTTCCTATAATACCACTGGGTTGTCCCATAATTGTGCCAATTTCTTAGTACATGAACCTCAGGGATTAACGTGTGTTAGAATCTCAAGAATGTATCAATCCCAATGATGCTGAGGAACAAGAAGGCACAAACACATGAAAGGCACTGTTACATTACTTGATAGACATCCTAAAAAGAATATATGCTGAGAAAAATTATCACAATGAGTGAAGTAAGATGTATTTCTGGTTTTATACACAGATGTCATGTCAAAATCAAGTGGACAAAAATGTTTGGTTACCTAATAAAATAAAAGTAAATATATAAAAGCCAAAAGAATTTGGCATTCTAAGATTTTGGTGAAAATGTCTTCTTTATGACTAGTATTGTATATGCATCATTGATTTTCCTTAACAGGTTTAACAGGTACATTCATTAAACATGAAATGACATTTCTCACCTAGTGTTAAGGTTGATTATCAGCTCAAATTACTAGCACGTTGTTTCTTAAAGAAGACAGCTGCAACAGTTCAGTTATATCAGCTGTCTGTAATTTGTATTGTACCCTTATACTTTCTCTCTCTCTCAATAGAAAGATAGATAGATAGATAGATAGATAGATAGATAGATAGATAGATAGATAGATAGATAGGCAGGCATACAGATAGATAGATAGATAGATAGATAGATAGATAGATAGATAGATAGATAGATAGATAGATAGATAGATAGATAGATAGATAAATAGATAGGCAGGCATACAGATAGATAGATAGATAGATAGATAGATAGATAGATAGATAGATAGATAGACAGACAGACAGACAGACAGACAGACAGACAGACAGACAGGCAGACAGGCAGGCAGGCAGGCAGACAGACAGACAGACAGACAGACAGATAGATAGATAGATAGGCAGGCATATAGATAGATAGATAGATAGATAGATAGATAGATAGATAGATAGATAGATAGATAGATAGATAGATAGACAGGCATATAGATAGATAGATAGATAGATAGATAGATAGATAGATAGATAGATAGATAGATAGACAGACAGACAGACAGACAGACAGACAGACAGGCAGGCAGGCAGGCAGACAGACAGACAGATAGATAGATAGATAGATAGATAGATAGATAGATAGATAGATAGATAGATAGGATGGTATAGATAAAACAACATACTTGTTGTTATGTTTATGAATTGTTGCTAAAAATCACAAGTGGTGATAGCAATGGTTCTTATTTGTAAAGGAATAAAGCCATGTTTATAAATATGTTGCTACCTGAGAACATTTGCTTATGTCAGTGTATGTCTATCTGTTAGAGAATCACAGGAATAAGCATATTTGAATGTTACTTTTATTGTTAGGGGCAATGGCAATTGTAAATAATGTAAATTACTCCTTTAGAGCAGCAGTCACCATTAAATAAACTGACTCATGTCACCTCGTCTTGCTGAAAAAACATCTTGGACAAGAGCTGGGTGTGGTTGTGTAGTGTATTATTTAACATTAGATTAGATTACCTGACAGTAGAAGAATACATAGTGGAATTGCTGTTGCTTCTGGCTAAAAGGGGCTTGACACAAACCTATCAGTTGTGAAGGTGACTATAAGGGACACATTGTTAAAGCATTGCATTTTCTTTCAAATTCAAAAATGGCAAAAAAAAGGAAAAGCCAGATGGCGAAAATAATGGATGAAGGTATGTGTGAAGCATGACTATCATTATTTTCAACTTGTAATGTTTGCGAATACAGAAAAATGGTTATATCTAATATATACCAGGGGAGAGTAATGCCCTCCAGCTGATCAGGAGAACAATTCCTATAATGCCCAACCAGCCGTCCTGAACACCTGAAGGTTCCTAGGTTGACCACCCCTGATCTATATTAAACTGGGTTCAAAATACCTATTTGTTTATTGTATTGATACCAGTGTGATCTTCAATGTTTTTTTAACAAAAGGAAATACACTATGATAAGTAACTAGGGATGGTAATTCATATGAGATCAAAATGGACAGGATTTATTTATCACTGGATTTTACCTCAAAAATTCCTACTGTAGACTCCACTGGAATATGAGGAGATATAACCAGTAGAAAATGTATTACCTGTAAAATAATCCAGCCCAATGTATGTTATTTATTTGAATATTTAGGTATAGCTACTGTTTTGGTATTGTATTTTTTTTGTTATATATTTTTCATTTTAATGCAAATATAAAGATTTGTTTAGCAAAAACTGGTTAGTTAAACATGTAAGCTATTCTATTGAATACTTGTTATGTCATGAGACTTTTGGGGGTTTAGGCTTTGAATGTTAATATCTGGTAAAGTTCTGCAGGTCTATACAAAACAATGAAGAACATTCAGGAATAGTACTATTAAAGGGATAGTAATGTTTCAAAATAAAAGCACCTCCCCTCAGATGTGGAATCTGGTCTTAAGACCAGACAGCTCACAGCAAGGGACAATCGTCTTACAGTTAGAATAATGAAAACCCTGCCCCCTTGACAGGTTTTTCATGTTTTTCCCTTATGATAATTGAAGATTGTCCCTCTCTGCAATAGAGGTGGGCAAAAAGTGTGAAAAATGTCCTGCATGACATTTCGTGAAAACTTGCTGATTTTTCACTTTTTCCACAAAAGATTTTGCCTTTTCACCTATGCAAACATTTCCTCCTTTTCACCTATTTTAACAAATTTTTCACCGGTGTGAGTCCTACAGCAACATATGGCTTGAAAAATGTGTTAGCATGCAGAATGTATTTGTTCTTTGCCCACAACACTAACCTTCTGCATAAAGGGATAGTAATGTTTCACAAAAACAGCAACTCCTATTAATCTTCACAGTATTTGGGCCACAGAGATCATTATCTCAATACTGTCAGAGTTGTAGTTCAAGAGTAGTTGAATGATAAAGTATCCCCCTCCCTCCCCTTTTACCTAGTGTGAGCTGCCTCCCCTCAGATGTGGAATCTGGTCCTGGGACCAGACAGGTCGTAGCAAGGGACACTCTTCTTACTGTGAGCATAATGAAAACCTTGTCCCCTTGACAGGTTTTTCCTTATGCTCACTGAAGATTGTCCCTTTCTGTGATCCATCCAGACAGTCTTTCTGCTCTGATGTGAGCAGAGTTACATTAGTAAAAGGGGCAGGAGCAGCAGTCTTTATCATTCAATTACTCTTGAACTACAACTCTGACAGTATTTAAATAGCACTCTTAATGGCACAAATACTATGAAGATTAATTCGAGCTGCTTTTATTGTGAAACATTATTATCCCTTTAAGTAACAATGGCACATATTCATGATGATGTCAAGTAATAAAAAATAAAGTACAACCTACAAAGTGGCAGATGTGCATGTTAGTGGTGGTGGTGGGGAACTGGCATGGTGTGATTTGTGTATGTATTTTTACCATTGTCATAAGCTATCCTCCTTTTCCAATTATTGACACACATTACTTGTCACTCATAGCAGTGGTCCCAAGTGTGGTAGATGGTGGCAACCCTTCTTCATATCCCTCCTCCACCTCCTCATCTGTGCTTCTGGTAATATATTTGTCCTGGCTTTGTCTGTCATGTGTGGTTTCTGCTACCTGATACTCAGATGGTATGAGATGTTGGTTCATTTTTAAGAATGTTAGTCTCCCAACATTGCTGCTTGATAGCCATGTCCTGCAGTCATTGATAAATAACCAATCGTACTGAAAACCCTCTCAGACTCAACGCTTGCTAGAGGACAACTGATGGTTTCCAGTGCAGTACATTTCAAAGCTGGCCTCACACACTGCTTTGTTTGCCAGTATTCCATGGGGTCATTATTTCTGCCTAAAACGTAGCTATCCTTCATGTATGCAGAAACCATCTCACATGCAATGGGACCACTTCTAGGAGCTACATGGTGTTCTTGTGTGTCAGTTATCAACCCATACTCAGGGAGCAAGTCCCAAAGAGATGTGCTGCCACCACCACCACCAATGTTGGGTTTTTGCCGCCACTGCTGAGACCCATGATGAATTTCCCTGTTTTCCGAATGGGATATTCTGGTTGATGATGTAGCTGCTTTTGCTGGTTGAAATGCTTTGCTGCCTTCCTTTTCACTATACTGCCTAGATGTTTGTTGTGCCCTCACTTTCTCCCTCTCATCCTCTCCCCTCACAATGCAACCCTCCACTGGATCAATAAGTGTGTCTCAATATTCCTTGACAGAATCCAATTCCTCAGAGAGTGGCTGCTGATCGTCATAACTCCTTGTTATGACAAATTGCTGATGGCCCTTTTGCAAATTTTGTGTTTAAAGTGGAACTACCACATCAAGTAAAGTCGCCCTGGCCTGAACGGAACTGGGAGGGACTGACGACACAGGTGCGCAGACTGCACTAACCTTGGTGTCAGTCTCGGAAGCTTAGGGATTACTTTACAAGCGGCTACTTTTGAGAGGTAAAATAACTATTAATAAGCAAGCCACCACCTCCTTAAGTATTGCAAGGCGACTTTACTTAATGTGATAGCTCAGCTTTAAAGCAGGGGGCCAGCAAAGTGGCAAAAATGTATTCCTCATTGCTTTTAATGGACACGATGAGAGGATCTTGTTCAGAGCATGCTAACATGTCCTTTACCAGCTGGAGCATGTCTGGTAAGAATCCTGCAATAAAAATATCAGTGGTAGAATTTCACTAATTCCTGCTCCAATGTGACTCACCAGTCTGGTTTCCTCCTCAAAGGGTTTCAGCAGATCACGTACATCGTACATTATTTGCCATTGGCCAGGTGACAAAGAAGCTCCCTCCAAAGCCTTCCAGTTTTGCATGGTGTACTCTCTAATGGCCTTATTCTGCTCGTACAAACACTCTAGCATGTACATGGTGGAATTCCACCTTGTAGGGACCTCCATTTTCAGCTGGTAATGGTGCATGTTGTTATGCTATTGCATGGAATATAGAGTACTATGTGCACTGCAGGAGTGACTAAAATGGGCACAGATTTTGCGAGCAATATTAAACATCTCTTTAAGAGTTTTGGATTCTGCCAGGAATCTGGTAACAACTAAATTTAGCACATGGGCAAAGCAGGACACATGCACCATACCACCAATTCTCAAATCAGCGATTATGTTGGAGCCATTATCAGCAGACACAAAACCAGCTTTTAAGGAACGGGGTTCAAGCCATTCCTCTATCACCTGCTCTAGCTTACTCAGAACTTCTACAGCATTGTGGGACTGTCTCTCAAAACTCTGCATGCACAAGATGGCGTGACAATGGTATGGGCTATCCTGCTGCTGCTGCCTTTTAATCACACTGCCACAACCAGAAGCACGATTACTGGCTTTACCTGATTCTGTAAGCTACTGTTGTCCACTGCTGGTGCTGGGAGGGAAACCCAGTAAGAAGTCACAGTCATATAGTCTGTACTCTGCTCATTTGTCTACATATCTGTTATCAGGTGGATTTTCTTGCCATATGCACTTTTCAGACCTTTGCCCACCACACTAACCACCTGCTTGTATAATTCAGGCACAGCTGTCCAGGAAAAATAACTGTGGCTTAGGATGTTCCAGCATGGAGCTACACATGAAACCTTGATTTTCTACAAAAGAATAAGGCAGCATGTCCATTGCCAATATCTTGGCAACCTTGCCATTCCACAGGTGTACTTTGGGATTGTTTTTGTGAAGTTTTTGACTCCTTCCTAGGAACTCAGTCAGTGTGGGCTGGCAGGACATGGCAGAAGAAGCCTGAAACTTTATTGCTTTAACAACATGACTAGAGGAAGTGGTGGCGGTAGATGCAGCATGTGTGTACAGTCTATTGCTCTTGCCATCTCCTACAGCAAAGCCAGAGTCTTCATACTTCTCTGCAGCAGGAGCCATAGGTGTTATTTGGACTGAACTGACTGTTGGCACTGGTAATAGCACACTCTCTGACACATAAATAACATTACTACTTTTTCTGCCGTAGAGCCCTGGGAACTTTTTAAGGTGCTTCTGCTGCTGCTAGTTGTGGCACCTTTGGCCTGCTGATAGTGTGTCTCCCAGTCATATCTGTGGTTGTGTTTCAGGTGGGATCTCTTAGTGGAGGTCCCTAGGTGTGAGCCTGCTTTCCCCCTGCTCACATGCTTTTTGCACAGACAACAGATAGCAACATGCTTAGCTTGAGGATCCTGAGTGAAGTATCTCTATATTGTGGTCTTCATGGAATGAGGGGTTCCTGAGGTGTTACTGCTGCTACTACTGCTACTGGGGCTAGATGTTGTTGCAATTCTACTGCCACTACTACTAGGTGTCAAAGGTGCAGCACTTACAGCAGCAGCAGCAAAGGCACTCGTAATATCTAACATTGTGGATGTTAACCTGTGTTGCTGTTGCTGGGTACTCAAAACAGGTGTGTGTGACTGAGTGGGACTTGGAGTTTGAAGAGGTGATGATGCTGATGATGACTGATAGGGTGACTGAGTGCTTTTTGACATCTGTTCTTGTCCAGGGTCAGACTTTCCAATGGCTTTCTCAAACAGTTTATAGACAGGCACAGTGCTCCTTAAAAGTGGTGTAAGATTTAGCCTTTGACTTTCTGCTAACCTTATAGCCATGTCATCATCCTCATTCACAACTTCATCTGTATCTGAACAAAAGAAGGATGATGGAGGGATATAGTCTAGATCTGCATCATCATCAGTCATCATTAAGTCATCCTCAGCAGCATCCGCATCACCAGACAGTTCTTGCCCACTGCTATCCTTATATTTCTCTAAGCTTTTAGAGTTTTCAAACAATTTATTTTTACTTTTACAGTAACAAAGTTCCCTACTACTTTGAGGACAGGTGTTTTGGTGCTTGTTTGTCTCACTATCTGATGCAGCAGGCGGTTCAGCTGCTACACCTTCCTCTATTATGCTATTGCCCAAATCATCAACACTTGAATGTGACTTGTTGTCATCTTCAGTGTTCTTCTTATATGGTTCTTTATTTCTACTGGCACTGGTGGTGCTGGAACTAGTTTTGTTGGGACCTTGACAAACTGAATCCTCCCTTGCAGTAAAGGGATCATCATCATTGATTACACATGCTGCAGCAACCATTGCTGCAGTCAGTTTTTGAACTACTACTTTACTCTCACATCCCTGTACTGCTCCACCCCTCCCCCTTCCCACTCGCAGTCTGTCCAAAAAAAATTATAACTGAAAAACAAAATCAACAACTTCTTTCCCCAGACTTCCCTACCCAGTACAGAGACAAAAACAGCAAAATCTGAAAGCAAATAGGTCCCTAGCTGCCTGTGTCTTGCTAGTCAGTCACATGGAATTTTGGAGTATTTGGGGTTAACCTCCTTCCTCCCTTCTTCTCCTCAGAGTGCCCCACTGTCTCTCCTAATAGAGAGAACAAATGTCTTATTTAAGATTCCCTAAACTAAACTTCAATTCTCCTGTCTTCTCTAGCTCAAAAAACTTACTGCTCTCTCCTCTCACAAACTCAAAATGGCATGCTGTGAGAGCCTGACAGTATTTTATATGGCTGTAGAAATCTTTTGTGTGGTGGAGAAATATTTTTCTTCCCATTGATTTCAATGGGCGAAAAAGGTGAGAAAAAGCGGAAGAACTGCACTTTTGTAGGAAATTATTTGCGATTTCTGCGATTTCGGTTTGTGGTGAAAATTTTCGCCCATTCCTACTCAGCAAGCCATCTGGATACCACCTTTCTATTCTGAGGTTAGAAGTGTTACATCAGTAAAAGGGGCAGGAGGGGGATAGTTTATCATTCAATAACTATTGAACTACAACTCTAACAGAAATGAAATCACACTCTCCATGTCCCAAATACTATGAAGATTAATTGGAGCTGCTTTTATTTTGAAGCATTACTATCCCTTTAAAGAGACAATTATGATTGGCATGTATGGCCAATATGCCTTGCTATTGTTTACAGTCATGACATTATTTCTGCTCTTATAATATTTACAGAGAGTGTGAACAACATAACCTATCTGTAGGTAGACTGGAACAACAAATGCTTCCTAAAGTTGGGAAGAAGGGTATATTTAAGAAGAAATGAATGATACTGGAAGCACATTTTATTTAAAATTTTAGATTTTACTTGTATTAATTACTTCAATTAAAAATGTCAACCTTTTCTCCTCATGTGCAACGTTTTGACATTGATCTCATGATTCATTATGGCTAGTACCTCAGTTCATTTCCTCTCATGGAAAGTGAGAAGACTTAATGATCTTATCAAAACTCTCAGTGGTGCTGACATTTATCAAGAAACAACACCTCACGGGGAGTAAAGTACTGACACTTAAAAACCATTGGTGGGTCACTACCATCATGCCACATTCTCAACGCATGCTAGGGGAGTTTCTATTTTAATCAATAAGTCACTTCAACATGAGTTCACAGATATCAAAATGGACCCTCTGGTATATATTTTCCTGGACTGCAGAATACAGGGCTGCCCTGTGGTTCTGGTGGCTATGTATATGCCACCTACCTTTGAGCCAGAAATTTTGGGTAAGGCCCTGCTTTATATTTCCACTAAACCAGGGCATTTACTTATCTGTATGGGTCAACTTAATATAGCACTTGACACTGACCTGGACAGACTGGCATGTGTGACAATAGACTGCTTGACGCATAGAAAGGCAATGTTAGACTTTGACAGACTCTATCTTTCTTGACTCCTAGAGGACTCTGCACCTGGGGATTAGAGAATTTTCCTGTCATTCTTCTATACACAAATTATTATCCCGCATAGATCATGCACTTGTTTCACCCTGGGTCTTGGGGGACACATTTCCCTGTGCATACCTTCCTAGAGTGGCCTCCAGTCATTCGCCTTTTCTGTTATCTGTTAACATTGGGGGTCCTTGACCTATTCGTACCTGAAGGTTACAACCTTATTGGCTATTTCTGGTCCATATACTGTGTAGACATGCATCTGATCTGGCTTTCTATTTTCAGGAAAATGCTGACTTGGTACTGCTAGCAGCTTTATAGGAAGATGCGAAGGCAGTGTCCAGGGGATCGCTTATATCTTTAATTTCTTCACACAAGAAACCTCTGGGTAGTCTCAAGGCACAGTAAGTTGAGAAGCACAATGGGGAGTGAGATATTAATGACACATTTGTCCAATACTATAAGACCTTGTACAGCTCTCAGACTCATGCCCCTTTATCTCAGATAGATAGTTTCTTATCCAGTTTTCCGCTTTCAAAATTGTCTTGTGAGGATAGGAGGATGCTGGATTCTCCACTTGTGCTTCGAGAGGTGACAGAGGCGATCTCCTCACTTCTGACTTCTGCCCGGGAGCAGACATATTTTCCCTGACTCTTTAATTTTGGCTGAGATACTTGCCAACAGGCTTATCACTTCTCTGCCTAAACTTATTCACCCTGACCAAACAGGTTTTATGCCTGGGAAGGCTACTTTTCCTACTCTGTAGAATGGCTATATCTCTAGAGTATGCTTTGCCACATTGGATTCATTCCACCTTTAGTGCCTGGGTTCAGATTCTATATGCTTCCCCGGTTGCTAGTATACTCGCTACTTTTCACTACACAGGGGAACATGTCAGGGCTGCCCACTCTCCCCAAGCCTGTTTTCATTAGCTATGTACCCACTGGCAGCCCAGATCTGCAAGGATATCAAGGTAAGAGGCTTGGTAGTGGGGGATAGAGAAGAAAAACAAGCACTGTATGCTGATGATGTTCTGGTGTTCCTTGGTGACTCGGGTGCCTCTCTAACCTGGCTGTTGATATGTCTTGAAGGTTTTGTTTATTTTCTGCAGATGGATTACATACTGGTGGCCCTTCTCATATCAGCTTGTCAATACTTAAAAGTCCTGTTGAGGAGGGAGGGAAGTGTCTTCCTGACTTCTATAAATATAATACGGTGAAGTAGGACCATTATGTCCTGGCTTATGCTTCTACAACACACACATTTCCTATGTTGGAGGAACCATTTCTTAGACCATGCTATTCTCTACTTTATGTCGCCCTTTTGGGTCCTGATGTTTATGCTCGTCTGTCATTGGCTACCTGTTCACTTGTTCAGTCCATGCTTCCTGGTCTGCTATCCAACATATTTCTCGCTAATAAATTCCATTGCGAGGTGAAGCCGCATCTTCGTTCAATTGCGTTTGGCTACATGTGGTCTGCCTACGGGATTACACTTTTGGGTCAGTTATATACAAACAATGTGCGGAAAACATTTGAACAGCTACATCTTAAATTTGGTATTCCAAACAAATACTTTCTCTTACTTAAGGTTACAACATGCTCTTTCGGCTGTTTGGTCTGGCCCACCTCCTGATATATCTGTGTAACCCCTGCTGATGTTGAGACGTTGCTGACATTCAAACCTTTGTCCTGCCTTTAAATTGGCTGCTTAAATCTACAACATATGAGTTTGGCGCATTTATGTCACGCTGCGAGGCCTATGAAGGGACCCTAAAGGATTGGGAGTGGGATGCTGCGAGGAAAAGCCCAAGGGCAGTGGTTTTACAGTTTGTCATCAGCGAATATAGTTACAAATTCTGCATTGTGTATATTATATACTGATCAGACTTTGTAGAATGGGTAGAAGGGTCAATACTAACTGTGGGAGATGTGGGGACACTGAGGCTTCTTTTCTTCATCTTATATGGACATGTCCAAATGTCAAACGCTTTTGGACGGAAGTGACTGGAGAGATATTTCAGGTGGTGCATTGGAGGCTCCCTTTAGATCCCAAAATATGCTTACCTTCTGTCTTATCTGACCAGCTTCATAGAACTATGGACTATATACTGATAAGAGAACTTCTGGTACTGGCACGCAAGGTAGTGGCAAGACTGTTGATGGTGGCAGATTCCCCCACCCGGGCACTCTGGCATAGATTAGTTGAAAGCACACTTCCTCACTACAGAGGAGTATATATACACAGAGGAGTCCCTCAAAAATTCAGTGATATCTGGAATCAGTGGTTGCTGCACTCCTCCTGGTAGGCGTTGTGTGCTTCAGCATGGAGAACAATCTAGGCTGAGGGATCAAATTAGTACTGCGGGTGGAGGGAGTAAATGGAATGTTGTCTCACTATAATTCAATTACATTTGGAGTCCCCTTAGAGCTCATGCATTTTGATATCACTAGTACGGTTACCATAAATCATTTCTTGGTAGGCTACCACCTGTTTGTGCACACAGACTCATAAAATGCATGGATATGTATGAATATTCTATCATGTCCTTTATTCTGCCATTGTTGGCCTTTCTATTTTGGCCCAATGTGGTCGCTGGTGTCTGGATGTTGCTGCCAGTGGGGGGGTTGGGGGTGCTCGTCCTGCCCATGGGGGGGGGTGCTGTTTGGCGCTGTTTGTGGGAGTTGGGAGTTGGTTTTGGGGGGTATTTTCTCCTCCACTGGTTGGAGGATTATTTCTGTATATTCAAAAAATTAGCAATATTGATCTTTGTATCCTGTATATGTTCTATTACATCTGTGCATGTTACAATTATGTAACATATACTGCAACTTGCTCTTTGTCATACATGTGTACTACTCTGCTCTCAATAAAAATATCTTTAACCCCTTCCCGGCAATGGACGTACATGTACATCCCGCAAAAACTGTCACTTAGTGACAGAGGGTGTACATGTATGTCCCAGAAGTCCGGGTCCCCAGGCAGCTGCATGCCGTTCGTGGACTCCGGAATAATAAAGAAAAAAAAAAAATCTTAGCTGGGCGTTAAGTGACGGCCGCGTGTGCATATGTCCAGTCACTAAGGGGTTAAAAAAAAAAAAAAGGTCAGCCCTTTATTTTGACTAAATACTTTTTGCAATACTTTCACTTATGTATTAAATGATCATCAATGCTCCTCCATTATCTGCCGGTTTAATGGTGATTTTGAGGTTGATGTTTAGATCACTTATTGCACACCTCTCTTGTGGTGATAGAGACCCCAATGGACTAACACGGCTAACCCAAATTGTATATATGTGTGTGTGCGCCAAATAAATGAGTATTCCAATCCAATATATCCAATAAAAGGTATTATAAAAGGTATTATTACATTTATTACATACTAGTTGAAGAGCCCGTTACACCGGCCACAGTGCCATTATCAGCCAGTCGCGGGGCAGTCATGCACAGTAGAGACTGCCTGCGCCGCAGCTGATACAGAGCTGGACGCTCCTTTGGAGCATCCAGCTCTGTATTGTCCGCGGTGTTGGCAGTCTCTACTGCGCATGACTACCCCGCGACTGGCTGATAATGGCACTGTGGCCCATGTAACGGGCTCTTCAACTAGTATGTAATAAATGTAATAATACCTTTTTATTGGACTAACATCAGATTTTATGAAGACAAGCTTTCGAGAGATATTATCCCTTTCTCAAGTGTAAAGCATACTGGTAATAAAATAATAAGGGCAGGACAAAGAACAAAAAATTGTGAAAGGAGGTTTAGAACTGATAAGGAGTGAATGAGGAATGTTAGAGGAGAGGAGGACTGGGAGCAAGGAGGCCAGGGGGAAACAGACAGAATCACAGTACACAGTGCACAAATACTTAATCATATTTTATCCATCCATAAAACTTAAAATGGATTTCTCTACAGAAAGTATGCACTTCCTGGACACAACCATAATTTTCACCAGTGGTGAACTAAAATCATCTTTATACAGAAAAACCACAGATAGATACAGTTTCCTTCACAACAGATTTCACCCAGCTCACACTAAACAAGGCATCAATCACAGCCAAGCTTTCAGATACCACCACATATGCTCTGATACCAAGGACCACAACAATCATAGACAGCTTGTCTTCATAAAATATAATGTTAGTAAGAAGCTTTTTTATTTTAAAATAGCTCATTGCCTGAACACAAGGGGCTAAATTCTACTAGATTCAATAAAATAGCCTGTAAAAGGAAAAAAAAACAAAGTGAGAAACCCAGTTATGTACCGCAGCTATTCTATAGCTGGACCTGTTAATAGACCAACAAGTGTTGGTGGCCAAAATTCACATCGTGGCCAAATGCTCGTAGATTTTTATTCCTATAACTCATACTAAATAGAGTTATTTGTGGGAACATCAATGGAACAAAAGGAAAAAAAACAACTTTTGTTACTTGACAGTGTCAAACAATGAGAGTGAGCTCAAAACAGTCCCCCTCCCCCATCCCTCATACACTAACCCTACACTACCCCTGACATAACACTTAAATAATACTTCCCCTAACAATACCCTATTACTTAGAAATGTAACACATACCTACCATGCACTATCCATCTTCTCTCTTCCTGTTTCCTTCTTCTTTTCTTCTTTCTTCTGTAATATGTTTAATAAAATAAAATAATCCAATGAGAGATGAATAAAAAAAAATTGCCCCCAAAATATGCCAGAGTCAACCCTTTGACCCCTGTATCTCAAAACGTTAAATGCATGCTGGCATATGTCTTAAGAATAATCTTAACCATTCCGTTGTAATCCAAAGAGGTTATTCGTTTGTGCCAAAATTAAAAGTGCCTCCAATGTTCCAAATATTTCTACTGACATTGCCTCTGCTAGCTCCGCTGGAGGATGCAGGCATGCATATGGGCAGACCCCACCTTCATATGTACCAGGCCGTTATCCATATCCAGTCTCTGTTCCAAATGGATGCCAGCTTCCAAATGGCTGGGATGTGTGCTTATGCACAAAATGGCTAAATATTATTTTTAAAGGGATAGTAATGTTTCATAATAAAAGCAGTTTCAATTAATCTTCATAGAATTTGGGGCATGGAGAGTGTTATTTCAGTACTGTCAGCGTTGTAATTAAAAAGTAATTGAAAGATAAAGTATCCCCTCCTGCCCCTTTTACTGATGTAATGCTGCTCACCTCAGAGCAGCAGGGTGGTGTACAAGTGGATTGCAGAGAGGGACAATCTTCAATTAACATAAGGTAAAAACCTGTCAATGGGGGCAGTGCTTTCATTGTTCTCACAGTAAGCAGATTGTCCCTTGCTGTGAGCTGAGTGATCTCTGGACCAGATTCCACATCTGAGGGGAGGTGGCTTACACTAGGTAAAAGGGGCGGGAGGGGGATAATTTATCATTCAATTACTCTTGAACTACAACTCTGACAGTATTGAAATAACACTCTCTATGGCTCAAATACTATGAAGATTAATTGGAGCTGCTGTTTTTGTGAAACATTACTATCCCTTTATGACATATGCCAGCATTCATTTAACCCTTTGAAAGCTAGAGCAACTAGTCTCCTAACAATGAAATGTATGGCTGCAGGAACAAGAAGGAGTCACTATTCAGGTCTGAATGTAAGTGAGGCAGGCACGTCTCCCTGCAAAGGGTATAAGAACTTGCACATCATAAATCAAGTGCAAAAACAGTTTGTCCAGTACGAACATCATGTTAATCTAGTTAATAGATTCTTTAGTTAAGCAAAAAAACTCCAAAATTGTTGTTTTACACAAAGTTGTTAACGTGACATTTTTACTTATTTGTAGTTGGAATTGACATTGATGGGTATGTAGAAAGTACAGAAACAGAGAGTGATGGTAAGTAAACCTGTGAATACCTTACTTTTACAAATGTCTTTTAACATGAATAAATATCAATATGTAGTAATTTCATTGGGATTCAACTACATCACATTATGCATAGTATTCAATCAATACCACATATTACAGGTGCATTTCAATAAGCTAAAAGTGCAATTCTGAAGCAAAACAACTGCACCTTAGGGGACAAGTAAAAATTCCCCAACTTACTATTTATTTGATAGGGAGGTCGTCAACACATTGGTGTCTTCTTCAGTATTAAAGGGGATAAAAGCTCAATTTAAATAAATATGAATTTTCATTTCACCCCTATGGTGCAGTTATTGTGTTACAGAATTGCACTTCTTTTGCTAATTAAATTGTGACTTAAGTATTCTGTTGTATTTTCAAATTGAAGAAATCCTTTCTTCCTTTTTCAGATGGATATTATGCTTTCTTTGCAGTTTAGAGAGGTTGTATTTTCCTGCTGAGTAAAACAAGGGGACTCCCACTGTTGGGAGATGTGTCATCCCAAATGTATTACAGTTTAAACAGTTGTTCTTGTACAATAATGTAAGAAATTATATACATATCTGAGAAATGCATGTAAAATAAGCAAATATGCACCTTTATGTTTCAGATACAGATTAAAGTTTGTAAATTGTGAACTGGTATTGTATTATCAACAGGAGAGATAATTTCTTTGTTTTTTTCCTTAGCAAATACCTGTTTGAACAACAATATATTTGTAAAGATATATTTCGTTATAAGTGGTAGCTCAAACATCATTTGAATCATTTCAGTGAAATAAACTAATATGTTAATCAATGCAAAATAATATTCATGACCATTAGAAAAAGAGAAGCTATTAGCAATTAGTTAACAAAAGTTTAGACAGTATGCACAGAGTTTCACAAAGTAAGACATTTTGAAAATATTAATGAAGATATCTGAATAAAGTCCTAAATACCAAGGTATGTTAAAATGTATTCTTTAAACTTGTAGATTCAGGAACAGGACATGCATCAAACAAACGTCAAGTTTACTATGCAAAGAAAAAGCTTGATAATCAGGAAGATAGTAAAAGTGAAGATGATGATGACGATGATGATGATGCTGACGATATCACTTTACCAAAAAGAAAAAGAATTACAAGAAAACAACCTACCACAAGAAAGGCAGAAGATGAGGAAACTGAGACTGAGGATGAGACTGAGAATGAAACTGAGAATGAAAAAAAGCAACCAAATGGCAGAAGGAAATATGAAAATGGTAACAACAGGAAAGCTGGCAATGATAGAAAAAAAGAAGCAAATGGCAGAGCAAGACCAAACAAAATGAATGGAAATAGCAAAAATCAAAAGAATGCAAAAAAGAAAAGAAAAAACAGCAGGTATTCATTTTCCTAGATACATCATGTTTTACACTTCATTTTATTATCTACTTATAAATTGTGGTATTATTTAAGAATCAAACTTATATTTGTGACTTTTTACACGTGTTGCTTATTTGACCAAAGTGAGCTGGGGTAGGTTTTCTTTACAAATGACATTAAATTTGTCCTGTGACTTAATTTTATTTTAAGAGTCAAAGTGTTAGAATGTTGTACACTTTAAAATAAGGATATTATAACAGAAGAAATGTGTTGAGCATATGTTTGATATACAGTGTTTTAAAAAGGAAAGGCAATCATCCTATAATATAAAAGGCCCGATATACGATGAAGTCATGCTCAGTAGAGACTGCCCGAATGCACAAAATGCAGGAAACATGCTGTGAGTTCGGGCAGTCTCTATGGTGCGTGGGTTTTGTGGGTAGCCAAGAAACATAGGCTACAGCATAATGATATGATCAGCTTCCCATACATCCTCAAAGTTTTGGGTTGTATTGAAAGGAAGGGGAAAGCATTGGCTACCTGAATTTGCAGCTAGTGATTGCCTAACACAAACAGCTGGGCAATCACTTGCAGAATGCATCAGGAGAGTCCTGATGACCCCCAATGAGGTCTAATGTTTCCAAGGGGTCCTGATCAAGGTCCATGATATCTTGATTATAGCCCCCCCACAAAATACAGTATTGTAAACATCTTTCTTTCTGAGAGCTGCTCACCCCTTTGTCTGTTACAGTCAAATATGCAGTAAAAAACTATAAAACCAAAATATACATTTTATTACATACAAAAAATTTTAAAAGGACACACAGATTCTAAAGAGAGGGTAGATAATGGACAGTCATAATGGTTCTGGAAGAAGTGTTGTGTATTTCACACCATCTTGAACACTTATTCATAGGTCCATGTCACGGATTTGAAGACTCTCAGACTTAAGGTTTGGTAAAATAACTTAACTTTATTAAAAGTTAAAGGCAGTCCCCATAGGGTAAACATACATAACAACACAACAGTAATATAACATATAATAGGTTCTACCGGCCTTGCCTAAATACCGGGCAAGGCAACCCAAGTGACAGTTTTAATAACAGGCTCTACCGGCCTTGCCTATACCGGGTAAGGCAACCGTGAGATGACATATACCGGTTCTACCGGTCTTACCAATACCGGGCAAGGCAGCCCCCACGGAATGCTGAATGTAGGCTCTACCGGCCCTGCCAATACCGGGTAAGGCAACCTTAAAGATGGTGAATTACAAGGTTCTACCGGCCTTACCAATACCGGGCAGGGCAGCCCAAAGTAGTACTGGAGTAGGCTCTACCGGCCCTGCCAATACCGGGTGAGGCAACCTACAGGATGGTATCATCAAGGTTCTACCGGCCTCACCAATACCGGGCAGGGCAGCCTGAGCAAGTAGACCAGCTGTCAGGTGACTAAGACAGCATAGAGCATAAGTATAGAGGTCTTACTCAGCAGGAGTCTATTGCCAGGGATACTCAGACAACTGCAAGGAAGTGGACAGCGACTGATCACAGTACTGGATGTTCAGGAGCAAACCAACGTCTGCATGATGGGACTAATGGTAATAGCGCCACCAGGTTTAATGGAGCAAACCAGCGACCGCACGCTGGAACCAACAATGTATATAGCAACCAGGTTTAGTGGAGTAAACCAGCGTCCGCACACTGAGACCAACAATGTATATTGCAACCAGGTTTAGTGGAGTAAACCAGCGTCCGCACACTGAGACCAACAATGTATATTGCAACCAGGTTTAATGGAGCAAACCAGCGACCGCACGCTGGAACCAACAATGTATATAGCAACCAGGTTTAGTGGAGTAAACCAGCGTCCGCACACTGAAACCAACAATGTATATAGCAACCAGGTTTAGTGGAGTAAACCAGCGTCCGCACACTGAGACCAACAATGTATATTGCAACCAGGTTTAGTGGAGTAAACCAGCGTCCGCACGCTGGGACCAACAATGTATATCGCAACCAGGCTTAGTGGAGTAAACCAGCGTCCGCACGCTGAGACCAACAATGTATATTGCAACCGGGTTTAGTGGATTAAACCAGCGTCCGCACGCTGGGACCAACAATGTATATCGCAACCAGGTTTAGTGGAGTAAACCAACAAAGTATGATCAGCAGCGAGAAGAACAATGTCGCCAGAGTGACGGCTGGAGCAGGAGATTCAGGAACTCAGTGAGATTAACCCGCGAGGTGCTGGAACACAGGAACACTGGAACTCAGTAAGATTAACCCGCGAGGTGCTGGAACACAGGAACATTGGAACTCTGGAACACAGGAACACTAGCATACAGGAACACTGGAACACTGGAACACTGGATCAGCAAGTACAGCAGGAACAGCAGGGACAGGCCCAGAAGCCTGACAAGCAGGTCAGGCAGAGTGGAGTCAGAAACACCACGAAAGGGCAACCTGGAAGTGCTCAGCCTGGGTTTAAAAAGGCTGTGTGAGGAGGGCTAATCACAGACAGCCAATCATGATACTCAGCAAGTGACTGACACTGAACAGCACCAATCACGTGCACCGTTATAGTCCAATGGCTAACAGGCCAAGCTGTGATCTGCATTTAGTGAGCTCCTTTAAACATTATTTTTTATGTATTTATTTATTTGTTTATTGCATTCACTATTGAACACCCAAGTGGTCTTTGGAGCTTCTTACATTCATTTTTAGCCATTGGAAGTCTTGTAGTACCCTAGCCACATGTATTGTGGTTAACAGCTATCTGAATATCAGAAGCTCCACTGTTCCCCTGGGTGTTCAGATAGCAAAATAAATAAATAAATAAATATATAATGTTTACAAAAGGAAATAATATAAACAGATGCTCCATTCACCCACGCAACTGTGCCATGGTGATGTTTCTGCCATGCAGAGTCATATAAATTCACATGCACTGTATCTTATGGAGCAATTAGCATGTGATACTGATTTGATTGACAGTACTGATTTGACTGACATATATATAGACAAAAAGACAAACTTGTGCTTCTCTATATAAAAATAAAATATGTACCCTGTAATATGCATATATAATATTTCTAAGTAAATAAGTGAGATTTTAGTATTCACAAATTGGCCAAGTTTTGGGTAAGCTTGCCACCGTGCCAAGGTATGTCACTTGCAGAAAGTCCCAATCTAATACAACTAAAAAGACCCTATCTAAATTTAAAATTCCCTAAGGAGATGTTATAGGAAATGAGTTAGAGGGGGACCCTGTAAATACTATATTTGCAATGTTTGTGGGTCCCAGTGTGGTACAATTAAAATCAGAAGACATACAATATAAAAAACATGTAGATGAAGGACTTACCTGGTGCAAAAACCCCAATAGGTCTGCATAGTGAGAGTATGAAAGGGCTGTGGATCCAACAGTCCTCTCCATAAATGTACTTTCTTATCAACACCACCACGGATCATGTGAAGAGTGAATGTATGCAGACAGACAAGGTGCCAAGCAAGCTAGGACAGGCTTGAGGCCTAGTCCTTAAGTGGTCTCCCCACAAACCCTTTTCCTATAGCATCTACTCAGGGAATTTTAAATTTAGATAGGTTCTCTTTAGTTGTATTAGAGTAGGACTTGCTGCAAGTGATATATCTTGGCACTGTGGCAAGCTTACCCACGGCTTGGCCAATTTGTGAAAACTAAAATCTCACTTATTTCCTAAGAAATATTATATATGCATATTACAGGGCACATATTTAATTTTTATATAGACAAGCACAGGTTTGTCTTTTTGTCTATATATATACGTGAATGATCTCAAGTACACATCTATACAACCATTCTAGATGTTTTTGTGACTAACCAGTGCATTTAATTTTAGTCATTATTGTGTATGTGTCCAACAACATTACAGGTTTTGGGCACACGCACTGCAGGGATATATATATTGAAACATCAGTAAAAAGTGTAAATATATTTTAGTGGATATTATTTAACCCCGTATGGACCAGCTGCTCAGCTGCAGGGCAGGCACTTAAGGACTAGGGGTGGGAGAAAGTTGTTGCTGTGTTCACGTGAGAACTCCTGTGAAAACCACGTTATTGTCCACATTATGTCCACATTATGAAGGGAGGAGGGGGTAATCAACAATATCCTCATATTACTAGTGACTGTGAAGAGGAAGACTCTGTGGCTGTTGTTAGTATCAGTAGCAGTAATGGTGAAGCAGCCAGAATGGTAGGGGAAACATTTGAGAGCATCCAGACTAGCAGTCAAGGGAGCCCACACCATTCCTCTGACACTGGGAGTCCTCCCGTTCCCTTCACTAAAGTGTCCAAGTAGAACAGGATCCTGAAGACTAAGAGGCCAGAACTGTTGTTGGGGGAGAGTAGATGCACAATTAATACCACTACCACCAGCAGGAGCACAGATCAGCTGCCTGCTCCTGTTGCTACTGCTGCCAGTCTTCCTTCTTCACATCACCAAGAAATTACAAAAGAGCTACATTAGGGGGCCCTCTGTCAGATTGCTTGTCACCTCCTCCAAGCAGCAGTGAGATGTCTGTAATAGAGCAGCAGCAGCACGTAGGGACTAGTGGTGATGGTGGTGATGATGATGGTGGTGAGGAAGAGAGATTGATGGCCTTTTTAGCAGAAACTGAGAAGGAATGGGAGTCAGGGACGAGGATGGGCATCACCAACACCACTAGCAGTGAGCTTTTGGAAATTGAGGAATTTGCAGCTGCTCTAATTCCTGCTGCTGCTGAGATGCAGGGGCAGCAGGATTCTAAGGAGCAAGCTAGTGTGCCACAGACCACCATGGACACAATGAGAATGGAGCAACAAGTGATGCAGAAGCAGGGCATCAAGCGGCATCTGAGGAGAGTCCATCCAGCAGAATATGCTAAGATGCTGGCAGGGAGGGTTCATCATTACTACTAAACTGTCAGAAAGTTGTCATGTGTCCTTAGCAGGGTCTGGACAAGGGGTATAGTGACAGCAGCAGTACTTGGGTTCTGGTGTCATGGTGTTTGGATACAGTTGTGCTCCCAAATGTTATTTACCACACACATTGTGCACATTGCCATTGCTGATGAGATCCACAGTTCCTGCTTTCAAGGGAAAAGTTATATTCTAATAACAACACACCCATGATTTTGGAGGAGGGACTGGTGGAGAAGAATGATTGGACAACTTCTTCGTTTCTCCACGTAGACTGGGGACTACTTAAGGTGCTGCTACTGCCTCAGGCGCATCACTGGAGCTAGTTGTGGCAAGTGGAACCTTCATCATCCATCACCCATGTTACTGATATTGTTGATCCCATTCCCTTTCAGCTGCCTAATCATCCTGCTGCTTAAACAACTCAGCAACAGCAGTAAGAACAGCAGTTGCAAATTATGGACTTACACTTAGGAGGACATTTGACAATGGCCGCTGTCCACTGGCCAACATGACCTGCTGGCACTAGGCCAGTAGGGCATTTTTTTCCTCAGGGCCTGTGCTTTAAAAAAATAAATAAAAACATAGTCTTACAAAAAAAAGAAATTGGTGGTTTATTTTCTAACAAGCATAAATCCTACAAATCAATGTTTCCTTAAGGCTTGTGCCTCTAACAACAAATCTAACAAATCATCCTCTACAAAATACTCTATCAATGTCAGGGGGTTATTGTCTCTATCACTTTACATACAAATTTCTTATTTTTTTTATTGATTTATTTTTTTATTAACTGCCCCCCCAATACCAGTCAAGAAACCCCCCCAAAACAAATTCCCTGTTCAACTGATTCATTCCCCAGACTCCACCCACCAATGCAGGCACCATCCTCAGACCAATTTTATACCATATCTTATGGGGTTTTTTATTTGTTTTTAGGATTTATTTTTTAATAACTGCCCCCAATCCCAGTAAACAAACCCCCTAAAAAAATTCCCTGTCCAACTGATTCTTTCGCCACACCCCACCAACACATGAACGCTCATGCCCATTTTAAACTATGCCTTTTGGAAAAAAATAATAGTTATTATGTGTTGTGTGTAAATTCAAAGTTCCCATTGATTTCAATGGAATAAGCTAGGCAAAAAAGTGGAAAATCTGCACTTTTTGCAGGAAATTATTATTATTTTTTTTTAAGGAAATGGTCTCACGGTTGCAAGCAAGACAAGAGTTAGACTGTATAGTAAAATTCACCTTTATTAAAGTAAGTATAATATAATACTCATAAACTGGATGGAGCAGAGGGCAACCAAGAGACGGGGACTATTATGGTGCCTGTGATTCCAGCTGCTGGGCGACATTGTTACTTCCGGGTTTACCATTGCCTTATTCTTATTGGCTTTGGGACTTGGATCCTCCCAGGGCTTGCCTTTATATACTCTCTCCTGTCATCTTTACAGAGCCCTTTCGTGGTGTACCCGTACCTAGCGTTTGTTTACTACTTGTTCCCGTTTCCGTGTATGACCTGGCTCGCCTGACTACGCTCCTGGTTCCTGACGCTCCTGTGATCCGATTCCATTGCTGACTTAGGACTGGCTGACTAACTCCGTGTGTACCGACCTGGCTTGGCTGAGTATCCGATTCGGTTTCCGACTAGGACTGGCTGACTAACTCCGTGTGTACCAACCTGGCTTGTCTGAGTATCTGATTCCATTACCGACGAGGACTGGCTGACTAACTCCATGTGTACCGACCTGGCTTGGCTGAGTATCTGATTCCGTTACCGCCTAGAACTGGCTGACTAGTCCGTGTGTGCCGACCTGGCTGTGTATCCGGTTCTGTTTCTGACTGGACTGGTTTACTACCTCCGTGTGTACAGATTGGGGCAACGCTGGCTTCTGATCTGTCAGGGTACGCACCCTGTATCCCATTCCACCAACTCCCACTTGCTATACTACGCAGTGCCTGCCTGTCCTGTCTATCCCCGTAGTCACCAGGGGTCTGTGGGAGTCTGGTCACTTGCCAGTGTCTGTGTTGCTTCCGGTAACCCTAGCGTTCTAGGGTCAGGTCACTGCCAGAGTCCTGTCTGTGTTGCCTCAATTAACCCTAGCGTTCTAGGGTCAGATCATTGCCAGAGTCCTGTCTGTGTTGCCTCTGTTAACCCTAGCGTTCTAGGGTCATGTCACTGCCAGAGTCCTGTCTGTGTTGTCTCCGTTAACCCTAGCATTCTAGGGTCAGATCACTGCCATAGTACGCATGAGTATCACATCCCCTTTGGGAGAAGAGATCCTGGCATCCCAGGCCAATGCTCCTCCAGAGAAACCCATGGGCAAGTGCTATGTGGCTGAACCCTTTCTGGCCAAATTGATGGAGACTTATCACGCATCTCATGCTGCCAGCCACGTAGGCAAAAATCAATTTATATGGTCCTTGTCCCGAATGTTCTGGTGGCCTACGCTAAGGGCTGATTGTGCTGCATTTACGGCAGCCTGTACTATTTGTGCTCGCTCTAACTATCCAAGGCATCTTCCTGTCGGGCTTTTGCAAGCTGTCCCTAATGGCGATCACCCATGGTCATGTGTCTATTGATTTCATGGGAAACTGCCTGCATCTAATGGCTACACAGTCATACTTATGGTGGTCGATAGATTTTTGAAAATGGCCCACTTTGTGCCACTCCCTGGCTTACCATCAGCTAAAACATTGGCCTTGGTGTTTGCAAGAGAGGTGTTTGGCTCCATAGGGTCCCCAAGGTCCTGGTCTCCGATCGTGGGAGCCAATTTGTGTCCAGGTTCTGGAGGGCATTCTGTGATCAAATGGCCATCCAATTGTCATTCTCATCTGCATACCACCCCCAGACTAACGGGGCCGCTGAATGCTCCATCCAGGGATTGGAGCAGTTTCTAAGTTGTTTCATCTCTAACCATCATGATAACTGGGCTGACTTGTTCCCATTGGCAGAGTTCACCAGGAACTGTGCCATGTGCTCACCCTTCCTCATCAACTATGGGTTCCAACCATGCTTGCTCCCAGACACCTTCCAAGCACAGCAGATTCCGGCTCTAGATGAGCACATTAGGCAACTCCGCTCCACTTGGGCACAAGTCCAGAATTCCCTATGTGATTCCTTTCTATGAGTTCAGCGGCATGCCAATAACAGAAGGTTGCCAGCTCCCGTATTCCAGGTGGGGGACCGGGTGTGGTTGTCCTCCAGGAACCTTAAGTTGCAAGTTCCATGTGGTAAATTGGCTCCCTGATTTGTAGGTCTGTTCCGGGTACTCCTCAGAGTTAACCCTGTTGCCTATGCCTTGGAATTACCTGCCTCTATGAGGATACATAACGTGTTTCATGTGTCCCTTCTCAAACCCTTGGTGTGTAACCACTATACCACCTCTCCGGCAGTCCCAGCTCCAGTGCGCATACAAGATCATGATGATTATGAGGTGCAGAGTATTATGGATTCACGTAGATTCCATGGACAGATCCAATAATTGGTGCACTGGAAGGGTTATGGTCCAGAGGAACGCTCATGGGTGAACCACTCTGACATTCATGCTCCACTATTGTTGAGCAGATTCCATGCTAAGTTCCCGTCAAAGCCTAGACCTCCCTCACGACAGGGGGGGTCGTTGAGAGGGGGGTACTATCACGGTGCCCGTAATTCCAGCTGCTGGGCGACATTGTTACTTCCAGGTTTACCATTGCCTTATTCTTATTGGCTTTGGGACTGTGGCTCCTCCCAGGGCTTGCCTTTATATACTCTCTCCTGTCATGTTTACAGTGCCCTTTCATGGTGTACCCATACCTAGCATTTGTTTACTGCTTGTTCCTGTTTCAGTGTATGACCCGGCTCGCCTGACTACGCTCCTGGTTCCTGACGTTCCTGTGATCCAATTCTGTTGCTGACTTAGGACTGGCTGACTAACTCCGTGTGTACAAACCTGGCTTGGCTGAGTATCCGATTCCATTACCGACTAGGACTGGCTGACTAACTCCATGTGTACCGACCTGGCTTGGCTGAGTATCTGATTCTGTTACCGACTAGGACTGGCTGACTACTCCGTGTGTGCAGACCTGGCTGTGTATCCGGTTCCATTTCTGACTGGACTGGCTGACTACCTCCGTGTGTACAGATTGGGGCAATGCTGGCTTCTGATCTGTCAGGGTACGCACCCTGTATCCCATTCCAACTACTCTTGCTATACTACACAGTGCCTGCCTGGCCTGTCTATCCCCGTAGTCACCAGGGGTCTGTGGGAGTCTGGTCACTTGCCAGTGTCTGTGTTGCCTCCGGAAACCCTAGAGTTCTAGGGTCAGGTCACTGCTAGAGTCCTGTCTGTGTTGCTTCCGTTAACCCTAGCATTCTAGGGTCAGATCACTGCCAGAGTCCTGTCTGTGTTGCTTCCATTAACCCTAGCATTCTAGGGTCAGATTACTATCAGAGTTCTGTCTGTGTTGCCTCCGTTAACCCTAGCATTCTAGGGTCAGATCACTGCCAGAGTCCTGTCTGTGTTGCCTCCGTTAACCCTAGCCTTCTAGGATCAGGTCACTGCCAGAGTCTTGTCTGTGTTGCCTCCAATAACCCTAGAGTTCTAAGGTCAGGTCACTGCCAGAGTCCTGCCTTTGTTGCCTCTGCCATCCCTAGCCTCCTAGGGAATTGCCCTGCAGTCACCCATCACCCTATCTCACCTAGTTGTGGTGTGGGGCTGTTGTGGTTCTGCTTGTTCCTGAACCTGTCCACAGATCAAGCCTACAGAGTCCCATTGTTGATTGCCACTGTGATATTCATACATCCTGACCTGAGTCAGATTTGGGAAGTACTAGGTATGGATCTCATCTGGACCTGAGTAGGGTGATTGTTCCATTTATTTTCAATAAAGCTTTTAAACCTTACCTAACTGTCTGAGTGTTCTTACAAAACCGTGACAGGGACTCTATCAGCAATAGTAGTATGCCTCCAGATCTCAGAACTGCAGTGACTAACCCAAAGCCAATGGTAGTCTCTAAGGTAGGTGTTACGGTTTTCTGACACTCAGACCAGAGTATGAAGTAAAAACACAGTTTTATTGAAACAAGATAATAGAACAGTGCCCCTAGGGGCCAGCACAGGTATAATCAGTATTGGCAAATACAGACCAAGTAAAGTAAGTGCAATACAAAGATAGGAATATATGTATATATAGACTGGGGATAACTCCAAAGGGTTAACAGGAGCAACTGGAGGAACTCAGTCTAGATTGGCCAACGCCCAGGATATGATAACAGTCTTTGGATGGTGAGAAAGGAGTAAAGTGTCTGCACTGAATCACTCTCAAGGTAGTAAAGTGGAGTACACCTATTGCCCAGAGCTGAGCCAATACCACCACCGTGGGCTTAGGAGGAATGCTACTGCTAGAGCTGAAGTAACCAGAACCTGAATCGCCCTTAATGTGAATTGGTAGTAACCCTGCGTGTGCCAACTGGATTGTGCCCAGACACCCTGAGGATGCCAAGATAGACGGTTGCTGCACAAGCTATAACGAACCGGAGCACTGGGAAGTGCAGGAGATAACATACACCATGAGCGTATGTGAGCCAGAGCCAGGACACCCTTCCGGTGTCGCACAGAATCCACACTGCAAGAGCGGACAGACTACCAGCGCCAACCGGCGTGGTCACGGTGCACACCAAACACCGGACGGACAGTGCTCTGCAAGTGATAGTATGGCTTGGTCTAAAGGCACTAAGAGTAGCAGGCTCAAAGGGTAACCAGAGGCTTGGCAAGCGATATATGAGGCACGTAACCAGACTACAGGCACTGCACAGGTTAATCTGGTTCAGAGAACAGCTCAGCAGACAGCGGATGGGAAAGCAACCCCAGGCTACAGCTCGGAAGAGAGAGAGAGGATCAGCGAGATACCAAACAGTTCAGAATGTCGCCGGAGAGACCGGAGCTGCACAGGAACACCGGAACAGTACACAGGACGGGAACGTCAACCGGAACTGGATCGATACAGTAGGAACATCAGCCGGAGAAAGGAGCAATCACGGAGCAGGGACATCAGCCAGAACCGGGTCAATCACGGAGCAGGGTCGTCAGCCAGAACCGGGTCAATCATGGAGCAGGGTCGTCAGCCAGCACCGGGTCAATCACGGAGCAGGGTCGTCAGCCAGAACCGGGTCAATCACGGAGCAGGGTCGTCAGCCAGAACCGGGTCAATCACGGAGCAGGATCAGAAGAGTAGTCAGACAAGCTGGGTCGGTACACAGGAGACACTGGAACTCAGCAACGAGGAGCAGGATCAGGAACACCATGAAAGGGCAACTGACAAGTGCCCAAGAGCCAGTATAAAAAGGAACATCCTGGGCGGGCCAATCAGCCTCCTCCAATGCAAAGGTAACACAGTAAAAGATTGACAGGGAATCACGGGGACCGTGATAGTAGGAGAGGAAGAGTAGGCTAGATGGTCTCTCCTGTAGATGATAATCAGAAAGATGACTGACTCACACCTGCAGTCAGTTAGGAGAAGGTCGTAGTCTAAAGGTGAGAAAACCAAATAACCCACTGACTCACGCCTGCAGTCAGTTAGGAGAAGGCCGTAGCCTAAAGGTGAGGTAACCAAAGAACTCACTGACTCACGACTGCAGTCAATAGGGCCAGAGACTACCAGAGCCACAGGTCTGCAGCAGATTGGGTGTCCGCTAGAAGGGTATGCAAGAGAATAGTCAGACAGAGCCACAGGTCAGCACCTGGATGGATGGTCAGACAAGCCTAGGTCATACACAGAGCAGATAGTCAGCCAGAGCCCCAGGTCTGCACCAGATTGGATGTCCACTACAAGGGGTCAGACAAGAGAGTAGTCAGACAGAACCACAGGTCAGCACCAGGATGGATGGTCAGACAGGCCTAGGTCATACATGGAGCGGGTAGTCAGCCAGAGCCACAGGTCTGCACTAGATTGGGTGTCCGCTACAAGGCTAATGCAAGAGAGTAGTCAGACAGAGCCACAGGTCAGCACCAGGATGGATGGTCAGATAAGCCAGGGTCATACATGGAGCGGGTAGTCAGCCAGAGCCACAGGTCTGCAAAAGATTGGGTGTCAACTACAAGAGGTCAGACAAGAGAGTTGTCAGACAGAGCCACCAGGATGGATGGTCAGACAGGCCAGGTCATACACAAGGATCCGGATCAAGAAATAGAACTGTACTGAACACTAACGTAAGGTTAACTGGATGGGAATCCAGTTCCCTTAAATACAAGGAACCAGGAAGTAGCTGGGAGGAACCAGACCCAAAACCCAAGTATAAGAAGGAGCCTGTGTCAAGAACGTCTCCTCGTGCCTGTAATTGACATATCTCGCCACAAGATGTGTCTTATGTCTGCAATACTGCTGCCTCAATTGGAGCCACAGAAACGCCTAGCACTGGTGCACGGGTGCCCGCTATTGATGCCAATCGTGCCCAAGCCTAGTCCAACCAGCGATGTGTGGGATGATGTGGAAGCGTCATTTAGAGCAGTACAACTTCAGCGCCAGCTGAGGCGGTGATGCAGGATCTAGGTAGGCTGTGACAAATGGAATCAGGGATCAATGGAATCCGTTTTCTCATGACGCATACAGTGAGGGAAAAAATTATTTGATCCCTTCCTGATTTTGTACTTTTGCCCACTGACAAGAAATGATCAGTCTATAATTTCAATGGTAGGTTTATCTGAACAGTGAGAGAGAGAATAACAACAAAATATCCTGAAAAAATGCATTTCAAAACAGTTATAAATTGATTTGCATTTTACTGAGTGTAATAAGTATTTGACCTCTTTGCAAAACATGACCCTTGTTGGCAATCACAGAGGTCAGACTTTTCTTGTAGTTGGCCACCAGGTTTGCACACATCTCAGGAGGGATTTTGTCCCACTCCTCTTTGCAGATCCTCTCCAAGTCATTAAGGTTTCAAGGCTGACATTTGGCAACTTGAACTGTCAGCTCCCTCCACAGATTTTCTATGGGATTAAGGGCTGGAGACTGGCTAGGCCACTCCAGAACCTTAATGTGCTTCTTCTTGAGCCACTCTTTTGTTGCCTTGGCCGAGTGTTTTGGGCCATTGTCATGCTGGAATACCCATCCACGACCGATTTTCAATATCCTGGCTGAGGGAAGGAGGTTCTCACCCAGGATTTGATGGTACATGGCCCCGTCCATCGTCCCTTTGATGCGGTGAAGATGTCCTGTCCCCTTAGCAGAAAAACACCCCCAAAGCATTGTGTTTCCACCTCCATGTTTGACGGTGGGGATGGTGTTCTTGGGGTCATAGGCAGCATTCCTCCTTCTCCAAACACGGAAAGTTGAGTTGATGCCAAAGAGCTCAATTTTGGTCTCATCTGACCATAACACTTTCACCCAATTCTCCTCTGAATCATTCAGATGTTCACTGGCAAACTTCAGACAGGCCTGTACATATGCTTTCTTGAACAGGGGAACCTTGCGGGCGCTGCAGGATTTCAGTCCACAGCATAGTGTATTACCAATTGTTTTCTTGGTGACTATGGTCCCAGCTGCCTTGAGATAATTGACAAAATCCTCCTGAGTAGTTCTGGGCTGATTCCTCACCATTTTCATGATCATTGAAACTCCACGAGGTGAGATTTTGCATGGAGCCTCAGACCGAGGGAGATTGGCAGTTATTTTGTGTTTATTCCATTTGCGAATAATCGCACCAAATGTTGTCACCTTCTCACCAAGCTGCTTGGCGATGGTCTTGTAGCCCATTCCAGCCTTGTGTAGGACTACAAGCTTGTCCCTGACATCCTTGGACAGCTCTTTGGTCTTGGCCATGATGGAGAGTTTGAAATCTAACTGATTGATTGCTTCTGTGGACAGGTATCTTTTATACAGGTATCAAGCTGAGATTAGAAGAGAGTGATCCTAATCTCAGCTTGTTACCTGTATAAAATACACCTGGGAGCCAGAAATCTTGCTGATTGATAGGGGGTCAAATACTTATTTCAGTCAGTAAAATGCAAATAAATGTATAACTTTTTTGAAATGCATTTTTTTGGATTTTTTTTTGTTGGTATTCTGTCTCTTACTGTTCAAATAAACCTACCATTAAAATTATAGACTGATCATTTCTTTGTTGGTGGGCAAATGTACAAAATCAGCAGGGGATCAAATAATTTTTTCCCTCACTGTATGTACGTTGTGGGGTCCTTAAGGGGTTAAATTGTTGTAGCTGGTCATATATATATGTAGACAGTTATTTACAGTATAGTTCTGTGAATGATTGGATTCATCTAGTTTTTCTAATTTTAGGTGTATTTTATATTTATATTAATTGTCAAACATATATATATTTTTTTTATATTATTTTGATAACTTGTCATACAATGCACAATTTAATTCATATGAGGCATCATAAGAAATCTGAACTTGTCTTTATAAGAACAATGTATGTAGTTCTCTATATATAAATATGTTATTATACTTACACAGATTGCAAAATGATGAAAAAAAATATCTTGCCTTCAAGATACTAAAACTTGGCAAAAGCATCTGGTACTGTTGTTTTTGGTGAATGTTTATTGACTGTATATGTATGGTAAAAGAAATAATATACCTTATATATAAAAGCAAAGTGAAGCAATTATGGGGCAATCCAGCTGTAACATAGGGGACAAATAACATTTCCCAAAATTCCATTGATTGAGAGTTTTAACCCAGTGAATAAAAGAAAGGTCTTCAGTTCATTGTGTTAAATCAATGTGAAGCTTTCAGTTCCCTCTATGGTGCCTATGGCTTGTTCCAGATTTGTTCTACTTTGCTTTTGTATGTACAGCCCAATGAACCTGATGTTTAAAAGCAAAGTGGAGCAGTTTGGGGGAAATCCCCACTGATTTATATAGTGTTTTTAATATAGTCAGTAGTAGAGAGGACTTCAGTGCAAAGTGAAGCAATGCATCGGAGACCTCACTGACATTAAAGAGCTTACAAAGCCCATTCAAGTAAAGGTAAAAAGTGGTAGCATGTTAGCCATGGAAAAAACAGGAGACTAGTATAGTCAAAACTAATAACTTTATTGGTTGAGTAGCTTCAGAGTACAAACTTTCAAGACAACATAGGTCGTTTGTCAGGCATGATGAAAAGATCAAGGCTGTCTTGAAAGCTTGTAATATGAAGCTATTCAGTTAGCCAATAAAGGTATCACTTTTACTGTACTAGTCTACTGCATTTAAATCTATTATTCTGTCCCACGTGTTAAAGTGTACATGTCACTATAAAATATATTTACTTAATTCTAAAGAGAGTTTAAAACTGTATAGATGCTGCATTTATCATTTTTTTTAAATAAATAGTTATTGTGAAATACATGTTTAATTTTTGCTCTCACAGTGGGGCAATGAATGCTAATGTGTGGCACAAGATGCTATACCAAAATGAACTTAAGTTCTTCTATATAATGAATATAGGCATAGGCCATAGACAGTGATTTTTTCTTATAGCATAGTGACATGGAATGAAAAGTAATTCACATACTGTGCTGGGCATTAGCATGTAGTGCCATGCTGAACTACAAAATGTCAAAACTGATTTCCCTAAAACTAGTCTTTTATTTATAAATGCTAATACATTTTTAAGGCATAGGAACCTTGAATACAATAAAATATAATTACATATCCATGTGTGAGACAAGTCTAAGGACTATTGTTTTAATTGTGGATACAATGTGTGATTTTACAGTTCATCTTCTTCAAGTTCAGATGATGAAAGTCTATCAGAAGGTGAGAGAGCCAGACTTATGGAGCAAGTTGAAGAAAAAAAAAAGTTAATTTCCACCATCAGAAGCAAACCATGGCGCATGAAGAAAAAGCTTCGTTTAATCAGGTACAACCCATGATAATATCAAATTAGGAATTAAAAAATAATTTAAACGTATAAATATGAAGCACATAAAATATCGAAGGGCAACCTTTAGTCTGTCCAACTGTTAACAGCAATTGACAGATGGGGGATGATGGGAATTTTAGTCCTCAGCTGCTGCAGAAAAAAATAATAAGGCTTCATAGGGCCCTAGATAAGCTACCAGTTTAGGGCCCCACATCTCTTGATCTGTGCTTCTAACATAGAGTGCTGCTAGCAGGTACTGGCATTGTGGTTGTAATGGAAGTGGAAGCAACTGGACAATGCTGGTCTCTTTAAAAAAAAAAAAAATGGGTGTCTGACACAAGACATTAGAGACAACAACAGCAGGGTCTTTGTCTGTGACCTATCACTTGCAGCCAGGGCCCTTCATATTGCCATGGGCTCTAAGCAGTAGCCTAGGTTGCCATAACAGGTAAGCGAGCTCTGAACAACTGAAGGGACTCGGGTTGACCACCCCAGCATAATAGAAGAGTGAACAGCTTAACACTGAAACCACTTGAGGATGAGATTGATCTGTAAAGCATTCAATGGCTTAAAGAGAAATACTAGTTCAGGCAAATATTCAAAGCACTCAAAATAGTTGTTGACTTTGAGTACAAGATAAAATGCCCATAGAGCAGTGGTGCTTAAAATGTTTCCAGTAGTGGAAACCTTTAATTTCCTATGAAACTTACATGGAACTATAAAAATCAAATCCCTTAACAGATTAGCTATCAAATGTATGTCAGTGCTACCAGATTAAATTATTTGGCTTATTGCAAGATGCATTTTACAAAAAACAAATTTGCATTGTTTCTAGCTTCCACTTATCCAAAGGTGCACTTTAGATAGAGAGAAAGCTGCTGAATTTTTGATTGTGCTAGTGTACAAGCAGGCAAGCAAAGAGAGGGAGCCAAAGATGTTTGGTTTAGAAGTATTGAGTAGTAACCAGTTATTGAATGGACTGTTGGCGTTTGTGTGCCTCAGTCACACTGCTCACATCAGGGTCCCAATCAACTGTCTGTCACCTAATTTATTTTATTTATTTTTAAAACTGTTGTTCACCCTGTTCTATCACTGTCAAGAAACAAAAATAATAACTAAAAACAAATCAACATCTTCTTTCCCCAGATTTCCCTAGCACATAGATAATAACAGCAAGAACAGCAAGGAATTTGGACCTCACCTGCCTGTGTCTTTAAAGTCAAATTGATCAGACAGAGTGTTGGGGTATTTGGGGTCATCCTCCTTTGCTGCCTTCTCACTCACACCCCCAGACACGTCTAACACAGAGATAGTAAAAGCAAGATCAGCAAGGAATCTGGAGCGCAGCAGCCTGTGTATTTCAAATCAAATCAGTCAGACGGAATTTTGGGGTATTTGGGGGTCAACCTCCTTTGCTCCCTTCTCACTCACACCCCCCAGGCAAGAATAACACAAAGATAGTAACAGCAAGATCAGCAAGGAATTTGTACCTTAGCTGCCTTTGTCTTTCAAATCAAATCAGTCAGATAAAATGTTGGGGTATTTGGGGTCAACCTACTTTCTCCATTCCTGTCCCCCAGACTTCCCTAATACAGAGAACATATGTCCACAGGACTCTCTAATCTAAGATTCAATTCCACTGTCTTTTCAAGATCAAAAATTAGCTGCTCTCTCTTCCTCTCACAAACACAAAATCGCATGCTGTGGGAACATGCCTGCTAGAATATAAGAGAAACTTGCCATGTGCTCAGTAGATATTCAGTCTTCCCATTGATTTCAATGCAGTGAGCTAGGAGAAAAAAGTGGGAAAACAGCACTTTTTGCAGGAAATTTCCCATTAGGTAGAAAGTGCCATTTTTCTACTGTTTTGTTTTTGAGGCAAAAACATTTGCGCATCCATATTTAGCAGCAACACAGGTCGAAATACAGAGCCCTAGCTATGAGTGGTTCTGTTGCTGTTCTGAGTGCTGCTCCATTAGTGGTATTATAGTCTTCCTATAGTATTTTTGAATTAGTTACAATGTAACAAATGTCTGTTATACAGAGCAAAACATATAACATTGTCTTTTTTTACACAGGGAATCCCAAGATTTTGTTGACAAATTCGAAGGAGCATTGGGAAGGGGAAAAGGGAGAAAACTATATGCTTATAAAATTATGATGGCAAAGGTATGTTTCAAATATATGAAAAAAAATTATGAACAGATTGTCTGGAAAAAAAATAAGCATGTATTGATATGTTTCTATGGTTGCCTATAAGACCAAAGATGAAATCGCCAAATTTGTTGGTACACAGTAGAAACAAATGCATAGGACTGAAGTTGTTGGAGGCTTGCCGAGGAGGCCTTCATCCTGCAGTGGATAAACAATGGATGAAGATGATGATGATTATAAAAATAGACATGTTAATATTTTATTTTTATTAATTAACAAAATGTTAGTGAGTGAACAGAAGAAAAATCTAAATCAAATCAATATTTGGTGTGACCACCCTTTGCCTTCAAAACAGAATGAATTCATCTAGGTACACCTATAACAGTTTTTTAAGGAACTCAGCAGGTAGGTTGCTCCAAACATCTTGGAGAACTAACCACAGTTCTTCTGTGGATTTAGGCAGCCTCAGTTGTTTTTCTCTTCATGTAATCCCAGACAGACTTGATGAGGTTGAGATCAGGGCTCTGTGAGGCCATACCATCAAATTCAGGACTCCTTGTTCTTCTATATGCTGAAGATAGTTCTTAATGATGTTGGCTGTATGTTTTCGGGTTGTTGGCATGCTGCAGAATAAATTTAGGGCCATCCAGATGCCTCTCTGATGGTATTGCATGATGGATAAGTATCTGCCTGTACTTCTCAGCATTGAGGAGACCATTAATCCTGACCAAATATAGCCCCAAACTTGCAAGAAACATCCATCATGCTTTACTGTTACCTGCAGTACCTCTTTCCAGCCCTTTGGCAAACAAACTGCCTTCTGCTATAGCCAAATATTTTGACTTATCAGTCCAGAGCACCTGCTGCCATTTTTCTGCACCCCAGTTCCTGTGTTTTCATGCATAGTTGAGTCGCCTGGTCTTGTTTCCATGTCAAAGGTATGGTTTTAAGGCCACTTCTGACCAGACTACTCTGGACAGTAGATGGGTATACCAGGATCCCACTCTTTTCTGCCAATTCTGAGCTGATGGCACTGCTGTACATCTTCTGATTATGAAGGGAAGTAAGCATGATGTGTCTTTCATCTTGTGCACTAAGTTACCTTGGCCAACCACTGCATCTACGATCCTCAGCATTGCCTGTTTCTTTGTGCTTCTTTAAAAGAGCTTGGACAGCACATCTGGAACCCCTGTCTGCCTTAAAATTTCTGCCTGGGAAAGACCTTGCTGATGCAGTCTAACTGCCTTGTGTCTTGTTGCTGTGCTCAGTCTTGTCATGGTATATGGCTTTTTACATTAAACTATCTACAGCAACCTCACCTTATTAGTTTCAGTTAATGAATGTATTTCAATCCACATATTAAACTGATGGTCATTAGCACTTGTTTGGTATAATTGTTTAATCATACACCTGACTATATTCCTACAAAATCCCTGAGTTTGTGCAAGTATATCCAGAAGAACTGATGCTGTTTTGAAGGCAAAGGGTGGTAACACCAAATATTGTTTTGATTTAGATTTTTCTTCTGTTCATTCACTATGCATTTTGTTAATGATAGACATAAACTATTAATATTTCTATTTTTGACAGCATTCTTACTTTACAGCATTTTTTCATACCTGCCTAAGACTTTTGCACAGTACAGTATATATATATATATATATATATATATATATATACACATATATATATATATATATATATATATATATATATATATATAGTGAAAATCTCTGCCGCCACGGTCGGGTCTCTGTCTCCGGGCACCACCGAGCTCCTGCTTCAGTGCATGAGCGGGTCCTTCCGGCTTCCTCAGCCGGCTCGCATGCGCCCGTGTCATTGTCCGCTGTGTGTGGACGTATTCAGCAGCCTCTAGCTGCCTCTGCTTCTACTCTCCCATTGGGCACAGTGTCTTGGCCCAATGAGAGTGTAGAAGGTATTATTGCCCATTGGACATGATATAGTCCAGCTGGGCATTTGATCCTTCTTATCCTGATTGGGCTAGGAAGTAGCCCATTCTGGACTTTGATCTGCCCCATCCTTCTATTGGAGGGTTAGTGTATATAACATTGGTCAGCCCCCTCTGTCTTTGCCCGTTCCACGAGCTTGTCCAGTACTATCCATTAAACTTCTGACCTCTGTAACCCTGACCTGGCTAGTCTGACCACCGCTGATATCCGGTATCCTGACCTGGCTTGTCTGACCACCGTTGACCTCTGGAATCCTGACCTGGCTTGTCTGACCACCATTGACCTCTGGAATCCTGACCTGGCTTGTCTGACCACTGTTGACCTCTGGAATCCTGACCTGGCTTGTCTGACCACCGTTGACCTCTGTAACCCTGACCTGGCAAGTCTGACCACCGCTGGTATCCGGTATCCTGACCTGGCTTGTCTGACCACCGCTATCCTTACTGCCTGTTTCTCCCTCTGCTGACCTCCTGGTTCTGGTTCACACGGTTCCCAGTTACTCCCATCCTGGTTGCACCATGGCTCAACTGGGGTGGAACAATCTGGTTTCACGACCAGCACCTTTATCCAGCTTCGGCTGCAGCAAGGGAGTACCTGGCACGCCGTCCACGTACACAAGCATCGCACTCTAGCGCCGAACCCAAGCATCAACCAGTTCCTAGGCTGTGGGGGTCCCTACTCCCCCTGATAGTGACAGCAAAGACTTCATTCCAATATAAATAGGGGCATGCTGCATCACCCCCCCTCCACGTTACACTACACATCCCATAATACTCAACCTTTTACTCTCCTCCCTTCCTCTCTTTCACGTTACTGAACGGAAGTGTACCCCATTTTTCATATAATATGTTAAAGGAGGGAATGAAGTGCTCTCTTTTTAAAGCAGAACTACCACCTCCACTAAAGTCACCCTGCAATACTAATGCAGGTGTCGACTAGCTTACTAATCATTATTTTACCTTTACAAAGTGGCCACAAATAAAGTTATCCTTAAGCTTCCGAGACTGATGGCCAGGTTACTGCAGCCTGTGCTCCTGCACCGTCAGTCTCTTCCAGAGCCGTCTGGGACAGGGCTATGCCTGTGAAGAGTGAAGGGGACTGACTGCGCAGGCGTGCATTCAAGATGTCCGCAGTGATACCTGGCTTCCAGTCTCGGAAGCTTAAACATAACTTTATTCATGGGCACTTTTTAAAGGTAAAATAATGATTAGTAAAATAGTCGCCACCTGCATAAGTATTGCAGGGTGACTTTAGTAGAGGTAGTAGTTCCGCTTTAACTATAAAAGGTAATTTGGAGTCCAGAGAGCCACTTTATTCCACCCATTTTTTGTCTTATATTTAATTAATGGTTTATTTTAACACCTCCACTTCCAGCCCAGCTGCAATTCATTGGTCTGGCAATGGAGGGATCAATGGTGGGCCTTGTTAGGCTGTGTGTAGATGTTGGGGTAGTATATGTTTATCTTTGGACAGTTAACTGACACAGTGCCATACAGTTACTATGGATGCCACAAGCAATGTATTGTAAGTTGTCTGGCATCAGATGGATTAAGGAGTAGGGGTGGACGAAAAGTCAGAAAAATTTCCAGCATGACGTTTTGAGAAAAAACAAATAATTTCTCCTTTTCACCACTGCCAATATATCTTTTACGACCTGTTTCCCGTGACTGCAACATTCCCCCACCACACAACATTTTGGCAAGTTTATTATTCTATAGGAATAGTTTTAAATTATTTTTGTGCAGGTTTTGACTTCTTTCTAAGCAATTAATAAGTGTGGGATGGCAATACATAGTAGAAAAACTGTGTAACTTTATTGATTTAATAACTTGACTTGTGTAGGTAATACGTGTAGGCGTTCAGTGACTCTTATCATTTCCAAAAACAAACTCAGAGTTACACTACTCTGCAGCACAAGCAGAAACTCTTGACAAAACTCTGTAACACAATAACAGCACTTCTATTATGTATCCCAGAGCCCTAGAAACATCTAGGACTACTTCGGTTGCTGCTAGTTGTGACACCTCTGATCTGTTGATTAGGGGTGGGCTTAAGGTCCCAAAAATCTGCTTTAAAAAAAGCCCTTAAAATCTTTGCCCTTTTCACCCATTGCCAAATATTTTTTGCTATTTTTTCAACGGCTACAAACTTTTCACCTTTTTACTTACATGTTCTTTGCATTTTTGCTACAAAAATGTGAAATTTCCTGGAAGTTAAACACAAAACAAGCAGCTAGAGAGAGAGAGAAGGTGCTAGGCTGTTGCTCTTTGATTTTATTAGTGAATTGAGACAGGAGAGGCTCATAGTGTGTGCTATCACTATGAGCACCTGGAATACAAGTAAAAGGAGGTGCTGGGAGGACCGTTATGCATCCAGTGAGTCTGAGGAGGATGAGGAAGTGGCCACTATCAGCATTGAAGGGTCTAGATGCCCTGATTCCCCAGACCCAATGATGGCCAGTCCCCCTACATCATCTCTAAGGATCTTGGGGAAAATAGTGTCACAGATAGAGGAAGACAAGGGTAGTAGTGTGAGCAGAACAGGTTAGTTAACTGTGGTTGCTGCACCTGCCAGTGTGTCTTGTGATTCTCAGGAGGGGGTAGGAAGAGATGAGGGCAAGTGTGACAGCAGGGCATCCTAAGTTTCACTTGCCATCCCCAAGCAGTTCCGCTACTACTACTACTTAGATCCAGCAGATCACTGTTGGGAGAGAGGGAGTTGGTGATAGTGAAGACTCTGAGACTGAAATTAATGCGGTTACTGTTAGTGAGAGTGAAGTACTGGTGCGAGCAGCGTGACCACAGTAGATTCTCCTGCTGATTCTGAGGCAGAAGGGGAAGTGATGCGGAGTGGCCAGACTAGTAGACAAGAGAGACCACTAAATCCCTCTAACCCTGTGATTCCACTTACCCCAGCATATCCCTATGGGACATGATACTGAGGAAGGCAGAACTGGTAGATAGCAGCAGTTAATACCACCATGAGCAAAGATCATCTGTCTGTCTCTGCAGCCTGCCTTCTTCACCTCAAGAAATGACAGGGGTGACAATAGAGAATCTCTGTCACATTTATCATAACCTCCAACTGGTGAGACTATAATAGAGCAGCAACAAGGAGGGACTGGTGGTGGTGGTGGTGATTAGGGATGGGCGAAAATTTTCAACACCAAAAATGGCAAAAAAAGGCACTTCCTGCTTGGAGAATAATTTATTGCAAAAGTGCCATTTTCATGATTTTTTCACCTAGCTCATTGCATTGAAATCAACGGGAAGAAAAATTTTCCCCACCACACAAACATTTTCTCTACCTTTCCTGCAGGCATATAAAAGGGTGTCAGGCTCTTACAGCATGCCATTCTGTGTTTGTGAGAGGAGAAAGCAGCACTTTTTGAGCTAGAGAAGATAAGCAAATAAAGGGGAACTGAAGCTTAGTTTAGGGAGTCTTTGAAGTAGAATATCTGTTCTCTGTATTAGAGAAGTCTGGGGGCACTTTGGGGGAGTAGAAGGGAGGAAGGACATTGATCCCAAATACCCCAAAACTCATTGTGACTGACTGGCAAGACACAGACAGCTGGGGTCCAATTTGCTTGCTGATCTTGTGGTTATTGTCTCGGTGCTAGGGAAGTCTGGAATATGAAGAAGGGTTGCTAGTACTACCATCTATCAGACTTGGAACCACTGTTATAATTAATAAGTAATATGTATTAGCAATCTGAGAATTTGACATAAATGTGATAATGGTAAAACAATGCTGTAGGAAAGTATATACAGTATCTCACATAAGTGAGTATACCCCTCACATTTTTGTAAATATTTTTATTTTATCTTTCATGTGACAACACTGAAGAAATGACACTCTGCTACAATGTAAAGTAGTGAGTGTACAGCCTGTATAACAGTATAAATTTGCTCTCCCTCTCAAAATAAATCAACACACAGCCATTAATGTCTAAACCTTGGCAACAAAAGTGAGTACACCCCTAAGTGGAAATGTCCAAATTGGGCCCAAAGTGTTAATATTTTGTGTGGCCACCACTATTTTCCAGCACTGCCTTAACCCTCTTGGGCATGGAGTTCACCACAGCTTCACAGGTTGCCACTGGAGTCCTCTTCCACTCCTCCATGATGACATCCACCAGTACACCACCGTACTCACAATTTTCTAGACCACTAATAGTGATCAGCATACACAGATGGGGGAATCCAACTGCCCCCACTCAGTCACTCTGAAGGATGGATGCTACTTCTTCAAAGAACTCCCACAAATTCCACTGGGGACCTTAGAGCAGAAAGAATACACGAACAGGAAAAGCACAAACCACCAACAGATATATCCTTGGACAACTTGTATTGAAATAAAACCAATAGTATACAGGTACTCACAATTCCCAAATTAAGTAGCCGGTAGTAGATATAACCAGCTAAGGCAAATGGGGAAATATAAACTGCCCCGTTACAGTTGCTTCCTCCAATACAAAGATGGATCCTTATAACTTCATAAAAAAATTCCAGGAGTTGCCTGGAAGAGTCGTAGACTAGTCCGACTAGTCGGAGGCACAGGAGAATAGTCTCTGGGTAGACGCAGACAAGATAGATAGGTTGGAGACTCAGGAACTGTTCAACCCCAAGAGGGTCATCGACAAGACTGGTAGGTCAGAGAGTTCAGGAAACGCTCAACTCTGGAGAGAGTCGACAACAAGACTAGTAGTTCGGAGAGTTCAGGAAATGTTCAACTCCACTACCCTCAACTAGTCTGAAGTTCGGAGGAAGCGGCGGGGCCCTCAACTAATTGGATAGGCGAGAGATAGGGAGTGATCGAGCATCCACACCCTCGACCGGCCGGGGCGATTGTCGGAGGAACCAGCAACGGCACCCGACTCAATAGAAGGGCCGGAGTTTCTGACTGTCAAGGGGAATGGACTCACAGGGAGGAAGAGTAGAAGGCGGAGGTCTTAGAAGCAGCAGAAGTCCAGTAATGAAGCGGTTGCTGCAGGGACTCTCGTTAGGGAGACGAGTAGGAAGAAGCCTGGTCAGGAATGCCAAGGTCAAGCCGGATCTGAGGCGAGGTACCAGGGGAACAAACAGAATCGTATTCAAGAGGAAGCCGGGTCGAGGTTCAAGGAATCGTAGGTAAACGCTGAAGACTGGAAACGTGGTCGGGAAACAAGGCTAAGGTCAGTACATGGAAAATCACAGGCTCTGGAACACTGAAACAGGAATCTCTCAGGATCTTGGTGTGAAAATCCAGCAAAGCTGGGTGGATGGCACAGGTAGATAAAGGCCAAGCAGCCAATAAAGATGATGGTAGGAGGAGTAGCCTGAAGGAGTGTGACAGTGCCCCCTCCTCAATGGATGGCCTCAGGATGGCTTGGAGCATCAGGATGGACGCGATGGAAGCCACGTACCCAAGCCAGAGTATGTACGTCCGTGGCAGGTTCCCAAGCGCAATTAGCAGGTCCATAACCTTTCCAGTCGACCAAGTATTTTAATTGGCCACGAACTAGTCGTGAGCCCAAAATTCGGCTGACCTCATATTCTGACTGGCCATTCACAGAGATCGGAGCTGGAGGTCGAGATGGCCAGTAGAAGTAGTTCTTCACCAGGGACCGTAGAAGAGACACATGGAAGGAGTTGGATGCTTTCATGGTAGGAGGCAGGTTGAGAGCATAAGTAACCGGTGTAATCTGTTTGGTGACTGTAAAAGGACCCACAAATTTGGGACCTAATTTACCCGAAGGTTGTCTCAAATGAGGTGTTGGGTAGAGAGCCAGACCTGGTCTCCAGACTGGTAGGAAGGAGTCGGACCTCGTCTCTTATCAGCTGAGGATTTAAATCTGGAATAGGCAGCCTGCAAGGAGCGGGGAACAGAAGACCAGTGAAGATGAAGATCTTGTACTCTAGATTCAGCTCTGGGAACATCCGTGGGAGAGAGTTTAGGAAGCATCTGAGGATGATAACCCAGAGCGGCATAGAAGGGAGAACATTCCACAGAAGAGTGATACTGATTATTAAATGTGAATTCTGCCAAAGGAAGCAGTGATGCCCAGTTGTTGTGATGGGCATTGACATAATGGCAAAGAAAGATTTCTAGAGTTTGATTGGTTCTTTCAGTCTGGCCATTGGATTGAGGATGGTACGAAGAAGAGAAATTTAACTGAATCCCCAGGCGAGCACAGAAGGCCTTCCAGAATTGGGTACCTCTGTCAGAAACAACTTGAAGAGGAACTCCGTGGAGGCAAAAAATTTATTTGAGGAAGACATCTGCTAGAGTTTGAGAATTCGGTAAACCTCGGAGGAGAACAAAATGTACCTGCTTTGAAAATCGATCAGCCACTACCCAAATTACAGTACAGTGATCAGAAGGTGGCAAATCAGTGATGAAGTCCATAGCCAAGTGAGTCCATGGAGAATTGGGGACCGGTAGTGGTTGAAGCAAGCCAGCAGGTTTCTGGTGGGAAGGCTTATTCTGAGCACAAAATGTACAGGCTTTGACATAATCTTCCACGTCCTGTTTTAAGGAAGGCCACAAGAAGCATTGAAGGAGAAGCTCCACATTCTTGATGGTTCCCGGGTGTCCAGACACAGTGGAGCGATGCGACCACTTGAGGAGAGAAGAACAAAATCGTTTAGGAACATATAGGAGATGGCTGGGTTTCCCTTTAACTCAACCACTGTAATGGTGTTGAAGAGACTTGATCCACTGTAATGTGGACAGTGATAGACTGGACACAATGTGTTTGGCTGGGATTAGAGGTTCAGGAGGAGTTTCAGATTCAGGGACAAAAAGCCGAGATAAGGCATCAGCCTTCAAATTCTTAGATCCAGGAATATATGTGATAACAAAGTTAAAACGAGTAAAGAAAAGGGCCCACCGGGCCTGCCTTGGATTCAGGCGATGGGCTTGTTCCAGAAATGGAAGGTTCTTATGGTCGGTTTGTATTATGACTAGAACTTGAGAACTTTCCAACAGGTGGCACCATTCTTCTAAGGCCATTTATATTGACAATAACTCCCTGTTGCTGGTGTCATAGTTCTTCTCAGAGAAGATGAACTGCTTCGAGAACTATGAAAAGGGGTGAAGACGCTTAATGACCTCATCTCTCTGTGAAAGAATGGCTCCTGATCCTAATTCGGAGGCGTCAACCTCAATGATTAACTGTTTAGAGAGGTCAGGATATCGAAGCAGAGGTGCAGAAACAAACAACCATTTTAATCGTTCAAAAGCGTCAACAGCCTCGAAAGACCAAACCTTGGAATTGGCATTCTTTTTTGTAAACGCTACCAGAGGGGCCATGGTAGAAGAAAAGTTGTTAATAAATCATCTATAATAGTTTGTGAATCCCAGGAAATGCTGCATGGCTCTCAAAGTGGTTGGTTGTGGCCAATCAGAGACAGCCTTCACCTTGGCAGGGTCCATCTGTAAAACAGAGTCTGAGACAATATAACCTAAGAAAGGAAGTCAGGAAGTCTCCAAGATACATTTCTCTGCCTTAGAGTAGAGCTGGTTCTTTCGAAGAAGAAGTAGAATGGAGTGAAGTGTTCTCTATGTTCCGATAGGGATGAAGAAAAAATTAAAATGTCATCAAGGTAGACTACAACATAAGAAAGTAGGATATCTCTGAAAATCTCGTTGACAAAGTGTTGGAATGCTGCGGGGGCATTACACAAGCAGAAAGGCATCACTAGGTACTAATAGTGGCCGTATTGGGTATTGAAGGCGGTTTTCCATTTAATGCGGATCAAATTATAAGCCCCACGCAGGTCCAAATTAGTGAAGACTTTGGCTCCCTTGAGGGCATCAAATAGTTCAGGAATCAAAGGCAGTGGGTACCTATTCTTAAGGGTCATCTTGTTCAGGCCCTTATAATCGATGCAGGGTTTCAGGGATCCATCTTTTTTAGAGACGAAAAAGAATCCCGCACCAGAAGGGGAAGAAGAGTGTCTGATAAAGCTTCTAGCTTGATTCTCATTTATATATTCTAGTAGGGCTTGATTCTCAGGTTCGGAGAGAAGAAAAGTTCATCCCTTTGGGGGAATGGCGCCAGGTAACACGTCAATTGGACAGTCAAAATCTCTGTGAGGTGGCAACTCTGCAGGTCCCTGTTTAGAGAAGACATCCAGGAAATCTTTGTAGGGTTCCGGGATTATGTCCATGGGAGCGGTGATGTTGTCAATGAGTCCAGGTGCAATGACCTTGGTCAAACAGGTGGAGTGACAGCCTGTTTCCAGGCTGTTATTTGATCGGATCTCCAGGTGATCTCAGGATTATGAAGGTGTAGCCATGGCAGACCCAAAATGACAGGGACTGTAGGACAATTGATAATATTGAATTGAATTGTCTCTGAGTGAAGGACTCCTGTGTTGAGGAGGATCTGTTGAGTCTCAGAAGTAACTAGGCCACAACCCAAAGGACCACCATCCACAGTAGAAATGTGTATAGGACTGACCTTATGGATGAGGGGTATAGAGTGTAGAGTAGCAAATTCAGAGTCCATGAATACTTCAGCCGCACCGGAATTCAGGAATGTGTTAGTGGAGACTGAAGCCCCCAACCAGCTCAAATGGACAGGAACCATCAGACGATTAGGACAGGTCTCCTGGTTTTGGCTTAAGGAGGTGTCTCCAGGATTCCTTAAGCCCGGGAGTTTCCCGGCCTGGTTGTGCACTGTCGCAGGAGATGACCCTTTAGGCCACAGTACAGGCATAGGCCCAGACTTTGTCATTGAGTCTTTTCTTCGTCATTAAGCTAGGTAACCGACCCTATGTCCATGGGTTCTGCATGTGTCTGACGGGTCTCTTTTACTGATGTAGCAGGTGAAGTTGAAACAGGTTTGTAGTGATGGGAGCCATCCCTTTCAAGTTGATGTTCTTGTTGACGTCTATCAAGCTTCAAACAGAGAGTAATGAAACCTTCTAGACCATCAGGTATCGCCTGGTTGATCAAATCATCTTTAATCTGCTCATTCAATCCTCTGCAAAATGCAGCTTTCCAGGCCCCAGAATTCCAGTCAGTATCATAAGAAAGAGCACGGAACTCCAGGGCATATTGAGCGACCATGCAAATTCCCTGTTTAAGTCCTAGAATGGAGGCTTCAGCTGATGCTTATCGCCCTGCCAAGTCAAAGGCAGTTCTAAATGCAGCTATGAATGCATTGGAGTCATCCAGCAGGGAAGACCTTTCCTCCACAAGAGGGGAAGTCCAGGCTGTAGACTCATCCTTCAATAGGGAAATTATAAAGGCTACTCGAGCTTCAAGGTAACATAGTAATTTAGGTTGAAAAAAGACTTGCGTCCATCCAGTCCAACCCTTTTCCTGTTCCTGTTTACCATAGTTGATCCAAAAGAAGGCAACCTCCCCCCTCAATACAGCAATTTCAAATTCTGCCTTGAATGGGGGAAAAAAATTCCTTCTTGATTCCAAATAGCAATCAGATTTCTCCTTGGATCAACAAGCACTAACTAAATATTAATCCCAATACTAACATACATAGCACTCTATGTTCTGCTCTTTTAAATAAGTATCCAGGCCCTTTTTAAAGGAATCTAATGTATTCAATAGCACCACCTCCTCAGGCAGTGAATTCCATACCTTTATTGTCCTTATTGTAAAGGAACCCTTCCGCTGCTGTAGATGAAATCTCCCTTCCTTAAGTGTAAACGGGTGGCCCCTTGTCCTTTGTACTGTTCTGTTAATGAACAGGTCTTTGGAGAGCCCTTTGTATGGGCCCTGAATATATGTATATAATGTTATCATATCCCCTCTAAGACTCCATTTCTCTAGTGTGTACAAGTTTAACTTTTCTAGCCTTTCTTCATAACAAAAACTTTCTATTCCCCTTACTAGTTTTGTAGCCCTCCTCTGTACTCTCTAGTTCCATAATGTCCTTTTTCAGAAAGGGCACCCAGAATTGAACAGCATATTCTAGGTGGGGTCTTACCATGGACCTGTAAAGAGGCATAATAATATCTTCCTCCCTTGAGTCAATACCCCTTTTAATACATGCCAATATCTTATTGGCCTTTGCAGCTGCCAGATGGCACTGCATGCAACTGCTAAGTCTATTGTCTATAAATCCTTTTATTAGTAGATTTCCCCAAAGAAACACCATTTAAACTATATGTTGCATTTTTATTATTATAACCAAAATGCATAACTTTACACTTATTTATATTGAATCTCATTTGCCATTTTCCTACCCAGTTACTCAATTTGTCCAAATCCTCTTGTAATGGAGACACATCCCATTCAGACTTTATTACCTTACTTAATTTTGTGTCATCGGCAAACACTGATACATGGCTCCCTATGCCCTCTGGGAGATCATTAATAAACAGATTAAAAAGAAGAGGACCCAGGACCTATCTCTGAGATACTCCACTTATCATGTTTGTCCAATTGGAGAACTTCCCATTTACTACCACTCTTAGCATTCTATCTTTCAGCCAGTTTCCAATGCATGCACAAATGTTTCCCCTTAGCCTATTTCATTCAATTTGTACAGTAACCTCTTGTGTGGAACCATATCAAATGCCTTGGCAAAGTCTAAATAGATCACATCAACTGCTGCTCCCACATCTATATTATTAATTACTTTTTCATAAAATGCGATCAAGTTAGTTTGACAAGACCTGTCTTTCACAAAGCCATGCTGGCTTCTGCTAATGATATTCCTGTTCAAGCTGAATTATTGAATAGCAACCCTTCAAACAGCTTCCCTACCACAGATGTCAAGCTTACATGTCTGTAATTTCCTGGCTGGGATTTTGATCCCTTTTTAAATATGGGCACCACATCTGCTTTAAACCAATCCATGGGCACCATACCTGAAATAAAAGAATCCCTGAAAATCAAAAGTAACAGTCTGGCCAGGGCCTGGCTTAGCTCTTTAAGTACCCATGGGTGTATACCATCCGGCCCCAGGGCTTTGTCTACCTTAACACCATTCAATTGTTTTAACACTTTTTCTTGTGTTAGCCAATCCCATGCTTGCTGTGACTGTTCTGTAAAAGTCGTTTGCAGGTTCTTGTCCATTGGGTCTTCCTTGGTAAAAACAGAAGAAAAGAAATTATTTAAAATATCTGCTTTCTCTTTGTCTCCAGTGACCATCTTGCCCGTTTCAGATAACAAGGACCCAACATTATCATACTTTAATATTTTGCCATTAATGTATTTTTTTGGGTTGTTCTTGCTCTCCATAGCAATCATTTTTCATTTTCCAGTCTAGCTAATTTAATCACCTTTTTACAGGTTTTGTTGGCATTTTTGTATTCTGCAAATGCCTCTGCTGATCTCTAAGCTTTATAATGTTTAAATGCCGCTTTCTTGTTATTTATTTCATGAATTATTTTACTGGTTTTAATTTGCTTCTTTTGTATTTGCTTCCAAAGGGGATACATTTATATGTATATTTTTGCAATGTTATTTTGAAGGCATTCCATTTACCTTCTGTGTTTTTTTCCTGAAAATATTCTATTCCAGTCAATGAGACCAAGGGATGAATTAAACCTGCTAAAGTTGGCCTTTTTAAAATTCAATGTTTTGGTGGAACCCATACCAAATTGCTTTTTTGAATTAATCTTAAATGATACCATGTTATGGTCACTATTCCCCAAGTGCTCCCTTACTTGGATGTTAGAGATAAGTTCTTCAGTGTCCATTATTACCAGATCCAGACAAGCATTCCCTCTGGTTGAAGTCTGTACTAGTTGAGAAAAAAATTGTCATTCAAAAAGTCCAGAAACTTTTAGCAGAATTAGTTGTTCCATTTTTCCAATCTATTTCTGGATAATTAAAATCCCCCATAATTCTCCCTATTTGAGAAGCCTTTTCTACTTGCATTAATAGCTGTGATTCTTCAAGGTCACCAATGTTCGGTGTTTTATAATGAATACCCACTAATATTTTCTGCGCAGTTTTACCTCCATTGACTATTTCAACCCACAGGGATTCCACATGTTCACCACTGTCATCACATATATCTTCCCACAAATGAGGCAATAATGCTGGTTTGACATACAGACAGACACCACCACCTCTTTTGTTTGACCTATCTTTTCTAAACAACATGTAGCCCTCCAAATTGATTGATCAATCATGTGTGTCATTCCACCATGTTTCTGTTATGCCAATCAAGTCATAGTTTTTGATTTCAGCTACCAGCTACAATTCCCCTATTTTACCAGTTAACCCTCTGAGTGCCCCTCTGGCACTCAAGCGGTTAAAGGGAAACATTCAGATCCTGAAAACTTTTGAGCACATTAACTTTCTGCTCAGCATCCTGCTGCCTTTGCAACTCAGCAGCAGTAGGAATTAGAGCAGTTGCAAATTCCACAAATTCCAGAAGCTCATTGCTAGTGGTTGTGGTGGTGGTGGTGATGCCCATCCTCATTCCTGTTTCCCATTCCTTCTCAGTTTCTGATAAAAATGCCATCAATGTCCACCCCAGCTTCTCCAGCATCATCATCACCACCACCACCACTAGTCCCACTCTCTATGTGCTGTTGCTGCTGCTCTATTATAGACATCTCAATGCTGCTTGGAGGAGGTGAAGAGCAATGTGACAGAGGGTCCCCTAGCAGCAGGCAGTCTGCCTTTTTCAGGTCAAAAAGAAATGCCTCTTCAGGATCATGTTTCACTTGGACACTGTAGTGAAGGAAAGGGAAGGAGGACTCCCAGAGCCAGAGGAATTGTGCGGGCTCCCTTGACCGCTAGTCTGGATGCTCTCAAAAGCTTCCCCTACCACTCCCATAACACTAGTCCTAACTGCTGCTTCACCATTACTGTTACTACCACTAACACAGACCACATTAAGCTCAGCCCCAGAGTCTTCCTCCTCACAGTCACTAGTAATATGAGCATATTGATTACTCCCTCCTTCATTCCTAACATTAACAAGCTGCTGGACCTTCTTAGTAGTCATAGTACTAGCACTGGCGGGACTACTTGGGGATGGCAAGTGCGATTTAAGGTCCTCTGCTGTCACACTTGGCATCATCTTGTCCTCCCCCCCTCCTGAGTATCACAAGACACATTAGCAGTTTCAGCACTGGTGGAAGAAGCTTCAACACTGGCAGCAGGCACAGAACTGGTGGCACTGGCAACAGGGCAGCACATCTGACAGCAGGCACAGTATTGGTGGCACTGGCAACAGGGGCAGCATGTCTGACAGCAGGCACAGTATTGGTGGCAGCAGGTTCAGCACTGGCAGCAGGCACAGCACTGATTGCAACAGGAGCAGCATGTCTGACAGCAAGCACAGCACTAGTGGCAGCAGGGGCAGCAATGGTGGCAGCTGGGGCAGCACGTCTAGCAGCAGGCACAGGCAGCTGACCTGTCCTGCTCTCACTACTACTACCCTTTTCTCCCTCCCTTCCTATTAAATTCCCCAAGATCCCTTGGGGTGATTTGGGGGACTGGACAGCATTGCTTCAGTTGTGCTCAATTCCTCCTCTTCCTCAGACTCAGTGTACACATAAGGGTCCTTGCAGCTCCTCCACTTTTTATTTTTAAGCCTGCTCATAGTGATAGCAGTCACTATGAGCCTCTCCTGCCTCAATTTTGGAAAAAGATCACAGCACAATAGCACAGTACGTCTACCTCACTCTGTAGCTGCTTCTATTGTGTTTGATTTCCGCAAACACGTCATGTTTTATTGGAGAAAACCATGTAAATCAATGGGTGGAAACTTTCTAGCCGTAGAAAAAAATGGCAAAATGTTTTGGCCAATGGGTGAAAAATGCGAACATTTTTATTGCTAGTTTTAAGCGGATTTTCTCATGATAAATAGGACAACAATGTGGTTTTCGTAGAATTTCTCGTGGGAACACGGCAAGCGATTTCGCCCACCCCTAGATCACAGCTGCTTGTTACTGAGGCAGACTTGATAGACAGTAGGCGATACTGAGAATTTTGTTGAGGGCCAAGACAAGACATCACATTCCATCAGTTGTGTACTGTAGAGAGATAAAACACACACAGTAGTTGAGTAGTGCCTATCAAATGCACAAGCTGGAGGATGAAAAGTGGAGGAAGTGCAGGGACATGGGAGTAAAGTGGTAGAGCAAAAACTGGCTGCATCAATTGTTACTGCAGCATGTGCAATAAATGATGATGATCCCTCACCTCCTGGGGTGGATGCAGTTTGTCAACATCCCACCTATCACACCATGCCAGTCCCCCACCACCACTACCATACACATCTTCCACATTGTAGGTTGTACTTTATGTTTTTAATCACTTCATGAATATGTGCCAGAGTCACTAAACAGGAAGTAAGTGTTGTGGACAAAGGACAAAAGCACTCTGCAAGCTAACACATTTTTCAAGGTATATGTTGCTGTAGGCCTCACAACTTTGACTTCCAGCTATTTATTTCTCCATTCAGAAGAAGTAATATTGTGCTGGGAAATGTTGCACCATATTAAACATAGGAAAAATGTGTTGGAATAGGAGAAAAATATGTTAGAATGTGTTAGAATATGAGAAAAATGTGTTAGAATTTGACAAAATGTGTTAGAATAGGAGAAAAATGTGTTGGAATAGGGAAAACATTTGCTGGAATAGGTGAAAAAGAGGAACATTTTGCATTAGAGAAAAAGAGAAAACTGCCGTTTTTCGTGAAAAGTCATGCAGGAAATTTTTCTTACTTTTCGTCTACCCTAGTGCTGTGGTGGTTTCAGCTTTTTACAACCAAATAGGCAAATAGGCATTCTTCCCCAGGATTGGCAACCCTGAACTGCTAAGCCTGGGAATACCTGTCCAGCCACAAAAGTGAGAACTGCAAAGGCTTTTTTGCTACAATGTGATAACAAAACTGTTATATGAAATGCTAGTTTTGGCCATTTTTATATTTACTTAGCAGTTAGAAAATAAAAACAGTGTGCTTGAAACACTCAGACTTTATTGACCCTTGTGATTTCATACCTAAATGATACAGTACTTTTGCAGTGTCATTATCATAGTTCCATATTGTTTAAATTCTCAGTTCATAATTATTTTAGGCATTTAACACACACTGAAATACAAATGGTTAAAGCATGCAATAAATTAAGTTTCTTAAGTAGTTTATATTTTAAGTGCTGAATCTGTGTGATCAGGACATTAGGGGCTCATTCTGGGAAAGATCTGGCAAAAAGTTACAGCTCTTGTGAAATGCACTCCATAGGTTAAATGCAAGCATTTCTATGTACCAAACAAGTGTGTTGAAGAGAGAAATTCCCGAAGTGCACAACAATGTTATTAATTAAATTAGAGCTCTCCCAATATTCATGTAATAGCAAATAATAACATCAAGAGCCAAACCATAATGTGATTAAGCCTATAGTCTGTGGTATTCTACTTCCTCAGAATAATACCATTGAAAAAATCAACCAGATTTGTTAGTCAAGGTCTTTTTGTCATTAGAAAGCTATGCTAGGATGGATCTTGTATATCCTTAGACTTCATTTCAATAGCATTTCTACAACAGATATTGGCAGAAAAGCATAGCTAAAGGTGCTGCAAGCACATATCTACGCTCTTTTAATTCTCATGGATGAATCTCGTCTGAACCAACCAATGTATTCACTTTCAGTTTGATAACATCAGTAGACAAATATAACAAAGTGTGTTCTTTCAGAACTCTGTCATTGTCCACAATGAATATAACTGTGTATAGATGCATTATTTCAATAAAAAAGTAAACAAAAAAATCTGACATTCTGCTTTTCAGGTCTGGCTCATGCAATGCAGGGGAATAAAAAAAAAATAGGAAATGCCACAATAATGAAAGCTCATGCATACAGCATATGTGCATGCCTGTAGATTAGCGGGACCTGGTGGATTAATATGACAAATTTACCTGGCACTTTCGCGTAACTGAGGGAGTACCAGATATGATCTGCACATTGATGTATTTGTGAATGGTGAAAACACAGGGCAGTATCAGTAATTCCTTCCACAGTCTTTTGATTAATTTTCCCCTTAAAGGCACAATTAAAATAAATCATGATAATTTCCATTTAACATAAACCAGTGTCCACTCAATAAATGAGATTCAAGTTTTTGAACTTTCTAATTGCTAACTTACAACCCTATGTGCTGGAAATAAAACATGTGCAAGAATTGTGGCTACAGTTATAGTATAGATGGTGGTTGTTGATGATAGTAATTGAGCGTGTTCAAGACTATAATTATCTAGATTAACCTTTATGTTATTATTTTTTTAAAATATTTGACATTTATCTGCAGAAATGGATGAAGTTTAAAAGAGATTTTGAGAATTTTAAGGCTTCATGCATTCCATGGGAAATGAAAATAAAGGAAATTGAAAGTAAGTGAAACTCATGTTTAAATATCCCATTTTTGTTCATTTTTAATAAAACACATTCTGGATGTTATTTTTGATTTTCAAAACATTTGACCTGTTACTTTAAAATCCTCAGTTGTATTAGAGATAATAATATTGATCCTGTTTTGTTCAGACAATTTACCAAAAATACAATCTTTCAATATCATCTCTAAGTGTCTAAGTGGTAATATGATCAGGTAGTTAACCATAACCCCACCACATATTAGGGTATCCACAAAATATAACAGATTAAATAGTTAATCTTCTCCACCACTATCTATTCCCTGGATCAGAACTCCACTCATAGACAGCCATGTATTTTCAATTGAGAACAAGTTTGAATACTTTTAAATTATTCTTTGATAAACTTAAAACTGCATTTATTTAATATTAAAAATGCTCACAGAGGAACAATTTAATCTACAACATAAGGTTGGATTATATTGTAGGTGATAAATGTTATAACTGTTTTTATCTCACAGATTCTATGGCTATGTCTATATCTGTGAAGATATTTGTAGCTACACACCAATAAAATCTAGGCCATAATAAAGGGAAATCTTCAAATATGAGGATTTGGCCTAATGATTGCTGAAATTAAAGGTGACATATATCCTTAAATCAAGAAAGGGCAGTTTACTTGCCATTATTATGAAGAAATGTGTCTAAATACTTAATTCACTTCTTGTTATGAAATCTGAATTGCAGGGTCATCCATTTTGTCCTTGCATCTATCTCAGCGGAGATTTACTCATTCATGATTTGGTAGTGACATATATAAGCTCATAAATACCCCTTTCATAATGTGAAGGTATGCTATCTCTTGAAATACAAGTATCTAAAAAGTTTTCCTTCTATTGTTTTATGTTTTTTACACTGTTTCTAGAAATAACTTAGACTATACAAATGAAATTACATGGTAAAATTCTATATTTTCATTATCTTCAAGCAGTCTAGGTTTGTGCTGGAACACAATGTGTTCCCTAAAAATGATAATAACATTGTTTATCTTTATATTTTATTTATTATATAAACTATAACCCACTCTTTATTCTTGTTCAAGGTCACTTTGGATCATCTGTAGCATCATACTTTATATTCCTTAGGTGGCTATATGGTGTCAATTTAGTCCTTTTGTCCCTGGTGTTTGGACTGGTTGTTATTCCAGAGGTAAATATCCAATATATTATTAAAAAGAGAGAATCACTGAAGAAAACATATTTTAATAGTTTAATACTTTGTAACTATAACAAATTTTAACAAGCAAAATCATGTATTTAATAATGGATTGTACATGGGCTAATGAAAATACTCCTCAATGGTAATTTTTCTGAACAATACTAAATGTAATACTAGCCTTTTGCCATCAGTACAATAATCCTTACTAATGTTGTGCCTCCATTTTAAGTAGTGACCAAAAGAATTTCTGTGTCTATTGTGCATAAGATGGAAAGTTGAATAGAGTTCAGACATTCCACGAAGTGTTTGAAATTGTTAGCATCTCTATCCCATAGAATGAGAAAACTCAAGACTACGAACCAACCCCTCCTTCCAAAATTAATGAGTATATAGTTATGGCATGGATATCCCCTTGGATGTTTGACACAGTTCATGGTACATCAATGAGGATGAAAGACATTTCTAAATAAAGATACTCCATCTTGATGTTATCAAGAAAATTACATATAAATGCAATATAATCCTTATTCAATATATTAGAACTAGGGGTGAAGAACATATGGGCCTAGATTCAATAAAGTTTGAAGAGGGCTCAAAATGTTGATGTCGAGCAGTGTCGAAGGCACAATGACAGTATCCATTCAATTGTATTCAACATCACCATCAATTTGACAAAAATCTGCCCACATCAACATCCAACTGACAGGTTTACGAATTTTCCCTCATCACATCAACAATGGCCTATTTCCATATGGAAATGAAGCATAATTACTCATTTCCATTTAGAAATGCAGGATAACGAGCCAGTATTGTATGCAAGGTGGTGTGTTGATATGTTAAAATAGCACTGAAAAATTCACTAAACTCTGATAGCAGCCTCTGCTGTCAGAGTTCATAGTCTCAACTTTGCCTACCTGAGGTGGGAGAAGTTGGGATCTCCCTGTACCTTCCTTATCTGTAACAGCCCTCAAGCAATCCAAAGCAGGGAGGGTTGTGAACTGTTGTCAATGTGGAAGGTATGATCTCCCTCATACATAACCAGCACCATGGACAGCATCACTCCCTTATCCCTTTGAGTACCATAAGGATGTACATTGTTCACCCCTGTGGCATTCAAAGGGTTAAAAAGAAGTAAACAAAGCATTACAAAAGTATCCCTTTGGCTCTGTATCATATTTCATAATGCTGTGCACTCCCAAGGGAAATGACTTGGGGTCAGGCAGCATCTATGGGGATTTGTGGCTACCGCTTGCCCCCCAGCCTTGTTCCATTGCCCAATGGTAGCCCCTGTACACTGCCTGGCCCCCAGCCTTGTTTCCTTGCCCATTGGTAGCCACAGATCCCCATGGGCACTGCCTGGGCAAGGGAACAAGGCTGGGGGTGTCAGTCAGTGTATGTGGGCTAACACACACTGGTGATGTTCCCCCAAAATATTCACAGTAGCCAAGTGGGGAAGCAGAAAGAATGCTCCCAGACATCAGGATTGTCGTAGTGTTGGTGATGAGTGAAGGGAGGGCATCCTTTCCACATCAACAGCACTTTGACAATCCTGTATGCTAATCTGGACCTTTTCCACCCCTCCTCTTGCATCCCTAAATTTTAGTAAACATGGTGATGTGTGTGCGCATCAAAATGTCTAAGTTATTCAAACACATCAACAAAATCATATCGCCACAGCATCAACCTTTAGTGAATCTAGGACAGGGGCTATTATACACAGTTATCTGATGGTCTTATTGTCTATCTCTGTCAGTAGGGATGAGTGAAATGTCACACCTCAAATGAGAAACAGGACAAAAATGTCACTTCCTGCAGATAGGGAAATTTTTTATGAAAAGTGACCATTTCCACTCTTCCACTTAGATTATTGCATAGGAAATTAATGGTAACATTGAATCTCCTCCCTCTCATGCGGAATGTTTCCCTTCTTTTTCTGAGATAGCATAAAAGGGTACCAGTTTCCTGCAGCATGCCATTGTGTATTTTGAGAGATAGACAAAGAACCATATTTTTGACCTAGTTAGGCAAATAAAGAAAGGTTGGAGTGTAGATTAGGGAGTGGTGTATGCTGGAAATTTGCTATCTGTGTTTGGGGAGTCTGGGGGCATTCTGGGTCTGGAAGTGTGAAGGGAGAAAGAAGGTTTCACTAAGATATGCCAAAAATCTTGACTGGACAGGCAGCTGTGATCAAAGGTCCTTCTTGATCTGGTTGTTTTCTCTGTTTTAGGATAAATAAAAGTTAAAATAGTTTGACTGATAGGAAACAGAGACAGAGATCCTGATGTGAACAGTAACTGAGACAGACAGCTACTAGAAGACATAGAGTATTTTGTAAAGGACAGGATTTCACACAAATCCGTTCTGTGTACTTCACTGTTAAAATACACCACTTAATAATGTCCAGCAAATGTAGTAGGGGAGGCGTAAGGCAAAAGGAGCAAGAGTAATGCAAGGACATGTTAGTAAAGTGGTATTCCAAAAACAGACTACAGCTATGGTTGCTGCAGAGTGTGAAAAAGATGTTAAGGATCTTTTTCCTCTTTCAAAACATTCTACCACCACCAGTAGTAATATTATTAAATCATGTAAAAACACTGAAGATGATAACGAATCACATTCCATTGTTAACTGCATAATAGAAGAAGATGTAGCAGTTCAACCAACTGACAGTGACACAAACATGTAAAACACATGTACTGAAATCAGTAGGGAACTCTATGAAAATTCTCTAAGGGGAAAGTAAAAACAAATGTTTGAGACTTCAAATAGCCTAGAGAAATAAAAAGTAGGGGAAGAAAGTGCGGGAGATACTGAGGATGACCTATTTACTGAAGTTGAGGTTGATCTAGAATATCTTCAGATATAGATGAAGTTGAGAGTGATAGAGATGATGGCATGGCCAGAAAATTAGTTGAAAGGCAAAGGCTCAGTCTTCCACCAATGAAAAGGAGCACTGTGCCTGTTTATAAACTGTCTGAGAAATCATTTGGAAAGTCGAACTCTGAAAAAGTAAAGATACCAAAAAATACACAATTATCATGTGAGTCACCATCTGCATTGTCTCTGCTTCCAAGTCCAACCCCCTATCAGCCACAACCACTAGTGTTAAATAATCAACAACATCTGAACCCTAGTTATGATGAGTGTCACTGCTGCTGTGTGAACTGCAACACCTTTGACACCTAGTAGTACAATTGCAGCAACATCTAGCCCCAGTAGTAGCAGCAGCCCCTTAGGAACCCCTCAGTCCATGAAGTCCACAGGATGGAGATCCAAAAACTAAACATATTGCTCTCTGTTGTCTGTACAAGAAGCATGTGAGCAGGTAGAAATCAGCCTCATTTGTAGGCACATCCACATTGAGATCCCACTCAATTTCTGTGGGGGGTGTATCATGGTGCCCGTGCTATGCTGGCGATATTCTGTCAGTCTTTGTTTTCTGCTAACGCTTATTGGCTGAGGTGACTTTGTCCCGCCCAGTATTTGTCCTTAAATACTGGGCCTTGTCACTTCTCCGGTGCCCTTTTGTGGTGTTTCTGTTACCAACGCTTGTTCCAGTTCTTGTGTGATTCCTGTGTACCGACCCGGACTGCCTGACTACTACTACTGCATGACTACCTGTCTACTGCCTGTCTGCTATATCCGTTCCTGCCTGTGTACCGACCCGGAATGTCTGACTACTCTGCTGTATCCATTCCTGCTCTGTGTACCGACCTGGTTCGAATGACGTTCCTGCTCTGTGTACCGACTCGGATTGGCTGATGTTCCTGCTCTGTGTACTGACTCAGATTGGCTGATGTTCCTGCCTGTGTACCGGTCCTGTAGGGCTACATCTCCTGTGTATCTCTACTGCCTCCAGTCCCATTCCGGTCCTCGGTTTGGGGCTGACAAAAAATTAATGGAGATACAACAAGGTTCTCGTACGATGGCGGATTATGCTATTGAATTTCGTACACTGGCAGCAGAGGTAGGCTGGAACAATGAGGCGCTGGTGGCAACATTTGCTCAGCGACTCACTGATCGTATTAAAGACGAGATGGCAGCCAGAGATTTGCCTAACGATCTGGATGAGTTCATTGATTTCGCTATTCTGATCGATTCTCACATCCGTGAACGTATGGCGGCAAAAGACCACAGGCAGCGGGCCAGAAATTTTGGACAGGCAAGTCAAAATTTCCCACCCATGCCTCCCTTGCCTCCCATGCCTCCTGAACGTTATCAAGAGAATAATGAACCCATGCAGCTAGGGTTCACCAAGTTGTCTAAGGAGGAAAGGGCGCTTCTTCGCAGACAGGGGCTTTGCTTGTATTGTGGCCAACCTGGACACCTGTTGTGTACCTGTCCTATACGGCCGGGAAACAGATGCACCTAGGGTACCTTGGGGGACAGGCCCTAGGTGGTGTACAGCAGTCCCTAGATCCAGTAAATCAGAAACCTACTATCCAGACTGTAATCTCTTGGACAGAAAACTCGGTGGAGGTTCTGGCCCTGGTTGGTTCCAGTGCAGCTGGATATTTCATGGACAACTCATTTGCTGCTCTACACAAAATTCCGCTGGTTGAGAGAGAATCTCCTTTAGCCATTGAGGCCATCGATGGCAGACCCCTGGTACCAGCTCAGATCACTATGGAAATGATACCTCTATCTATGAGTATTGGGGCGCTCCACACAGAGAAACATCGGTTTCAAATCATCCAGTCCCCTCACCATGCGGTCATCCTGGGGTTCCCATGGTTACATCTACACAACCCTAAGTTTGACTGACAGACGTGTGAGATAACATCTTGGTCTGAATTTTGTATGAAGCATTGTGTCTCTCATCCGACTAAAATCATGTGTGCCTCTCCCTCCATGCCAGCTGAGTATCATCAATTCAGTGACGTTTTCAGTAAAGGAGAGGCTAACGTCTTGCCTCAGCATCAAACTTACGATTGCACTATTGATCTGCCTCCTGGTGCCGTCCCTCCCCGGGGTCGCACGTACCCGTTGTCATGTGAGGAGAATCGGGCCATGGAGGAATATATCTCTGATGCCCTCGAAAGGGGCATTATTAGAAAGTCAACCTCTCCCGCGGGTGCTGGTTTCTTTTTTGTAAAAAAGAAAAATAGCGAGTTAAGTCCATGCATCGATTATCGTGGCCTGAATAAGCTTATATCCAAAACGCCTATCCGATACCATTCATTACTGAACTGTTTGACAGGTTGAAAGGCTCTTCGATTTTCACTAAGTTAGACCTACGAGCTGCTTATAACCTGATCAGAATAAGAGCCGGGGACGAGTGGAAAACGGCGTTCAAGACCAGGTCTGGACACTACGAATACCTAGTGATGCCGTTTGGGCTATGTAACTCTCCTACAGTGTTACAGGAGTTCATTAATGACATTCTCCGTGATATGCTACAGTCGTGTGTGGTGGTTTATCTTGATGATATACTCATACATTCATCTAGCTTGTCGCAATACATCAAGGATGTGTCGGAAGTTCTGCTCAGATTACGTAAGAACAAATTATTCTGCAAAATCAAGAAATGTGAATTCCACAAGTCCATGGTGCCTTTTCTGATCTTTGTGATTTCTAAAGATGGCATTGCCATGGATAAGGAAAAGCTCATAGCAGTGTTGCAATGGTCACGACCCAAGGGACTCAAGGCTATCCAGCTGTTTCTCGGTTTTGCCAATTATTATAGGAAATTTATCCGAGACTTCTCCATGATTGATAAGCCACTTTCTGATCTTACGCATAAGGGCGCCAATCCATCCCAATGGTCTGAGGCAGCTGAACGGGCCTTTGTGACACTTAAGTCCGCTTTTGCATCCGCTCCTGTGTTATCCCACCCTAACCCATCCCTTCCATTCACCTTGGAAGGTGATGCCTCTGAGATTGGTGTAGGGGCAGTGTTGTCACAGCATCTGGTCCCTGGGAGTATACTGAGACCATGTGGGTTCTTCTCCAAAAACTTGTCTTGTGCCCAGAGTAATTATGAGATTGGGGACAGAGAACTCCTGGCAATTATTCTTGCTCTCAAAGAATGGCACCACTTGCTGGAAGGTACCAGGACTCCAGTATTGATCTTGACAGACCATAAGAACCTGACGTACCTTTTGGAGGCTAAGAGGTTGTCCTCTCGACAGGCCAGATGGGCCTTGTTTCTGTCCCGCTTCAATTTTATCATATCCTACTTGCCTGGTTCCAAGAATGTGAGGGCTGATGCCCTGTCCAGGCAGTTCGGTCCAGAGATAGATAAAGATGAGGTCCCCGTATCCATCATTCAGCCTGATCACATTTTGACTACCTTACGTACCAGCATCACTTCGCTCCTGGGGGAGGAGATTCTTGCTACCCAGGCTGCTGCACCCCCTGACACCCCAGTGGGTAAGTGTTTTGTAGCGGAGCCATTCCGTACCCACCTACTTGAAACATATCACGCATCTGGAGCAGCTGGGCACATAGGGAGAGATCAATTGATCTGGTCTCTTTCACAATTGTTTTGGTGGCCTTCTATACATGCTGACTGTACCGCATTCGTAGCAGCTTGTACTACATGTGCCCGTGCCAAGTCCCCTAGACACCTCCCAGTTGGGTTACTTCAACCTGTGCCTAATGGTAATACTTTGCCTTGTCACTTCTCCGGTGCCCTTTCGTGGTGTTTCCGTTACCAACGCTTGTTCCAGTTCTCGTGTGATTCCTGTGTACCGACCCGGACTGCCTGACTACTCTTCTGTATCCGTTCCTGCCTGGGTACTGACCCGGACTGCCTGACTATTCTGCTGTATCCATTCCTGCTCTATGTACCGACCTGGTTCGGCTGACGTTCCTGCTCTGTGTACCGACTCAGATTGGCTGATGTTCCTGCTCTGTGTACCGACTTTGATTGGCTGATGTTCCTGCACTGTGTACCGACTTGGCCTGGCTGATGTTCCTGCTCTGTGTACTGACTCGGATTGGCTGACGTTCCTGCCTGTGTACCGGCCCGGTAGGGCTACATCTCCTGTGTATCTCTACTGCCTGCGGTCCCATTCCGGTCCTCGGTTTGGGGTTCTCATCCGGGCTTCTGTCTCCGGACAGTACCGTTGTGCCTTAGTGCCACTCCTGCAGTCTAGTCTTGGTTCAGTCTGTGTCGCGTGGGCGACATTCCGGTGTCTATTGCCATCTGTGCACCACGGTACACTTGACCCTCCTTCCTGCCAATACACTGAGGTTGGTCTTACATTGGGCGCCTCAGGCTGTGCTACATTCTGGTGTCTATTTCCCACCTGTGCAACACGGTACATTTGACCCTCCTTCCTGCCAATACTCTGAGGTTGGTTTAAATTGGGCGCCTCAGGCTGTGCTTACGATCAGGCAGTCAACATTGGTCTTAGCGTTCGTTAACCCCTTCGGGGAAGATGCCATTATTCACCAGCTATTCTACCGTGCAGTCTCCGTTGGGTGCCCTCCCGGGCATACTGTCTCAGTCCTCTATTACTGCTACGGCTGTCCTTAAGCTTATCATGGGCCTCTGTTGTCTACTGGGCGTTTCTCACTATTTAAGCACTCTCTGCAGAGTGAGAGTCTTAAGGGCCTCGCACTATTAGGGCCTGTCAGCATTCCTGGCCTAATAGTAACCCGTTCATTGCTGCCTCGTTTGAGTTTTTACATGAACTTTGCCTGACCTGTGTCAGTATATTGTAATCTCTGTATTGTACATATACTGGACCCATGTGGGTATATATATTACTGTAACCTGTCCTGTGTCAGTACTATATTGTGTATATATATATATACTACTGGACCCGTGAGGGTTATCATTTCTGTTCAATAAAACTGTGTTTTATCTCACCTACTGTGTCTGAGTGTCAAATAAAACCGTAACAGGATGTTTGGCTATAACATGTTTCACATAAATGTCATGGTGTCTGTGTTTCATGAGTATTATCAGGGTGGTTGTGCCAAGGTGTGTTCCCTCCTTTCCCCTTCTCACTGACTTGTCACAAATTGTGCACTGTGCCATTGGTGATGACTGCACTGTGCCTGCCCCAAGAGACAAGTAGTCTCACACCCATGACTTCAGGGAGGAGGGGAAAGGTGGAGAATATGGCCTCTTTCTACTTCTCCTCCATATTCCCCTTCACTGGCTGGGGCAGAGGATGATGTTGCCGCTACTGCCTCAGAATCAGCACTGCAAATAAGACCATGAGTATTGCTGCTGCTGGCTAATGGATATATATCCAAGAAAACAAAAATAGAAAAAAAATTATTCAACAAAAAACATGGAATACACTTTTTTTCTATTGGCCGCGCCTCTCTACAGGGAAAAAAGAAATTGATATAAAATACAATGATAATTCTAATTCTTTAGTTCTTTTATTGACTGGTGTGCAGTTAGCTGAAAACTCTATAGCCAACAACACATCAGGCACAATATGCCCAATATGCACAATGTTATTATAATTAAAAAAAGGGAGAAGGTAAACTATTTGTTGCAACTGAAAAGACTACAACCAACAAAAAACTAAAATAATAAAAAATATATAAATAATATGTATCTGTTCTGAAATATTTGTTTGCAAAACAGTAGTCACCGTCAGTCCCAATAAAATTATTCGATCAACACTGCATTCCTCTCTATGGGAGTTCTCACGTAGAGAGTGTAGTATTTAACGTGAAAGGGATCCTTCACCAACACCATAGCAATAAGAATGTTACTCACAATTTTTAGAGGCCGTAACCTGCCTCTCAGTGAAAGCTCATGCACTGGCTCTCACCCCAGTATGATGTGCTTGTTCCATGGTCCGCTGTTCCTTTTTCTGTTTTCACTCCATCAGGGAATCAAAGTATGTGGAAACAGCCACTCTAATAAAGGGCGAATAACCACCCTATATCATTTTGGCTGCATCTATTTGATCTCAAGATACCATATATCATACAGAGTGACAATATAATATGGACCAAAATCTGTTTCAGAACAGTACAAATATTGTGTACAATTTATTAAAGTTTTAAACAAAATAACTTCCAGGTCAAATATATTCAAAGCAAGATAATATATATGTTGTGGTTTGTGGTTTTGAATGAATTAATTTGGAAAAAAAGGGTTTCACAATAACCTCTGTGTTAAAGCTAAATCTAAATGTGAGTGTGAAAAAGAAATGCAAATCCATATACCATGTGCTTGACCCAAAATGGAATCTTTGTTGGGGGTCCCAAGATGGTGTCAGGCCATGTGGCTTGGGAGTCCCAAGATGGCATCAGACCATGTAGCTTTAGAGTTAACACAGGATGTGTGACTTAGCACATTCAGACTTAAAGTAATTGTTCACAATAACAACTTAGGGCACTAGCACAGTCGTTGGAACCAACATGCATTTGCCAACACCCCAAAATCTAACCAATTAATTTTAGGATATACCCAGAGAAGTTTGTTCTAATGATCAATACCACAATTAACACAATAACACCCCAGTACTAGCAATAAGCAATCATATTTAATAACAAACAATATTTTAATAAGAACAATACTATATTATCAAATATATTCTAGCTAAACATATATAATACTAACTAGACAATTACTTATTGCAGTGCAAATAACACACAATATGCAGCAATTATAGTAGAAACACTATATGTTGGTTACTTAGGGTGTTTTTCCTAGAAATATAATATAAAAGAAACAATAAAGCAGAGAAAGAGAAAGTGATAAAGTTTTTATGCTTAGCTAATCCTGGGAAACAATGCAGCAGGAAAATAGGCAGGCCAGGAGAACTGGACACATTTGCAGGAGGTACTGAGCTGCTTTCACTGAAGATCAGGCTCAGGACTCTGGATTCTGGATCAGTTGTGAGGCCTATGTAAGGCATGGCAGCCTGACTGAATTTTGGGCCTCAGCCAGCCATGCTGGCTGGTCACATCCACCCCCCCATCCATCACTCAACTGTTCCACCCTAAGACTGCTCCCAAGCTTTCATTGGCAGTCTCTTTTATTGTTTGCAAGCCCTGCCTATCACCAGCTCTGAACCACCCCTCCTCCCTTCCCCCTAGCAGCAAAAGAAACAAAGAAAGATATCCTGTTTGTCCTTTTCCCACCAAAACAAAGAAACCAGGGAGGAGGCTTGTAGGGAAAAATTGTTCTGAAATTTAAATGTGTTTCAGGCATGAGAACATAAAAAATAGGCACAAACGTAGTCGCAAAAATGTCACAACATTACACAATGTGATGGACGCTGTTTTGTCGCAAAATTGCTGAGACTTTACCTGTGTCCACAACAATATACCAAATGGAAAATCTGCCTAAGGAGTTTCTTGACACCGATGTCACTTCATCAGAGGCTTGTATGAAAAAGACCAAACTTAAAGATCTTTGCGCTTAAATATGCTCCTGGTCAGCATACTCACAATGCCATTCCCGACACTGTAGCTGATTAGATGCAAATATGGCCGACAATGGTGTGCGTTCCAAGTATCTATACTTCCTATTCCCCATAATACACTTGAGAGATACAAATCAGGACAACCCCCTTCCTGCATATGTAATTATTCCATATTCAAGCGTCACTACATTCTGCGCAAGCTCCCACAAACCCAAATCCACCATGCTGAAATACAAACACTATTTCCCAAACACTAAAATACATTAAGTATGCTAGGACCCCACGCACAATGTATGAATCATCATCGGATCATCGACATCATAGAAATAAGCACACACAGATGGACGCTTATCAGAGACAAATGTTACCTAGAGGGTGTCTAGCATATGTCATGCTGGCAAGTGGAACCTGTCCTGGTCCAGCATCACTTGTTGACTTAATTGTCACAGTGTTCACAGTGGTCTGTGGCACACTATCCTGCTCTTTAGCATCCCTCTGCCCTTGCAACTCAGCAGCAGCTGGAATTAGAGCAGATACAAACTCCGCAATTTCCAAAAGCTCACTGCTGGTGGTGGTGGTGGTGGTGATGAACATCCTCATCCCTGTCTCCTATTCCTTCTCAGTTTGGGCTAAATGGGCCATCAATGTCTCTTCCACCACAGATTCTCCACCATCATCATCACCTCCACCACCAGTCTCTCCATGCTGCTGTTGTTCTATTACAAAAATCTCGCTGGTTGGAGTAGGTGATGAGAAATATGACAGAGGGTCCCCTAATGTCACACTTGCCATTTCTTTGTGACCTAAAGAAGGCAAACTGACAGCACTAGCAGCAGGCACAGGCACTGACCTAAGCTCTTGGTGGTGGTGATATTATTTCTGCTAGGAAACAATTCTGCCTTCTTCAGAATAATGTTCCACCTGGACAATGCCAGGAGGGGAAGGGGACTCCCAGGGTCAGGGCAATGGTGTGGGCTCCCTTGATCACTAGTCCGGACGCACTCAATTGCTTCCCCTACCACTCCCCTAGCAAGTCCCACCAGTTGCGTCACCATCACTGTTACTACCACTAGCACCAACCATATTAATTTCAGTTCCTGAGTCTTCCTCCTCACAGTCACTAATAATATGATGATCACCTCCTCCTTCACTCCTAACACTGGACTTTATTAGTAGTAGTACTAGTGGTGGGACTGCTTGGGGGTGGCAAGTGTGACTGGCAAGTATGTCCCCTGCTGTCACACTTGGCATTGTCTTCTCCTTCCCCCCACCAGAGAATTACAAGACACAATGGCAGCAGGTTCAGCATTGGCAGTAGGTTCATGACTAGTGGAAGCAGGCACAGCACTGGTGGCAGCAGGGGCAGCACTGGCAGCTGGCGCAGCACTGCCAGCAGACACAGGCAGCTGACCTGTCCTGTTCTCAATACTACCTTCTTCTTCCTCCCATGAGATTCATTTCCCCAAAATCCCTAGGGGTGATTTAGGGGGACTAGCCAGCATTGGGACTATAATAGTCACTTCCTCCTCACTACTCACTGGACACACAAGGGTCCTTCCAGCTCCTCCTTTTCTTGCTTGTAAACCTGCTCATAGTGATAGTAGTCACTATGAGCCTCTCCTGTCTCAATTTAGCTACAGATCACAGCACAATAGCAAAGCACCTCTCGAGCGTTGTATCTGCTTGTATTGTGTTTCGCTTCCTGGAAATGGCAAATTTTTATAGCACAAAGGGTAAAAAACTTGATAATATACGGGCAAAAACTTTCTAATCCTTGAATAAAATGGCGAAGAATTTTTGCCAATGGCTTAAAATGGCAAAGATTTTAATTGCTGTATTTAAAGAGGGTGTTCCTACGAAAAATTGGGCAACCACTTGTTTTTTTTTTTTCGCGGGAACATAATGGGAACTTTCGCTCACCCCTACACATGATGTCAAGATAGAAATAAAAATAGTAAAAATAATGAATACTACCTGTCACCAGCTTAGATTATTCAATAGGATGGAATGTCTGCAGAGTCTCTCTGATACCCTGCATTCAATTGTTCTCCACCACATTGTCATGTGGGGTCAGTGCACCACACAATTTGCAAAGGGTGGACATGAATTGCCAGATCCTCACAATTCCAGACCCACTATCAGCTGGTGGGGGAGGTAATGAAGGCAAAGGTGGAACACCAGAGGAGGAGAGGGAGGACCCTGAGTGTGCTGAGGTGGGAACAATGGGTACCTTTTACTGCTACTGCCTCAGCATCAGCACTAGAGCTAGGACCAGGAGTATAGGTGGCAAATGGAACCTGTCCAAGTCCCATATCACTCATGATCATCCTGCTGCTGTGACACATGAATACCTGGCTCTGATGATTCGGCAGCAACAATAACAACAGAAACAGCAGCAAAATACTAAATGTCACTGCTGGTGGCAGCATTTATTTCTCCCATTCCTTACCGCTTTAAGTCAAAGACACTTTCATACTCTCTCCCCCCTGCTGCTTTATCATCACACTACTTTCTTTGTTATTCCCTCTTTCTTTTGCTTTCTTGATCTATCTCTCACTTTCTTTCTTTTAATGTCTGTCTCTTGTACAGAACATGGACACCACATTTTCAGTTTTCTCTCTCTTATGCACTTTCTCACTTTCATTCTCACCATCTCATTAGCTTCTTTTCTCTGACTCTCTCTTTCATGCTTTTGCACTGTTGCAATTGATATCTCTTTTATAAAGGCACCACACAATGTCTGTCTCAATGGGGTAAATATGTAAATCCACCAGTGCAGATCCATAGTGACCATACTTCAAAGTATCGAACACGCAAAAGGAAAACTCTTGGCACCTCCACTATAAGTAATATATGTGGGTAAAAGGACACTAAATAAGAGAAGGTGCTTGGTAGTATAAAAACTGAAAAAATACATAAAAAAAAAGAAAAAAAGAGAAACTACCTTTTATGGCACTCTTAATTACCCAAACTATACAAGAATAGAATCATATGGACATGTTCCAATATAAGGAAATACATCTGTGATTGATGTGTCTACATAACGAGGATGCATGCTACATTAAAAACAAAATACTTTATTAAAGACTGATAAAAACAAAATATGATGATAATAATGACCTGATGAAAGGGAATAAATCTCCACATGTATGGGAAGGGATCATCCGCTGCTATGTAGTATATACAGTGAGAGTTAAGCAGTCATAAGTGGCTGCTAAACATCGGAACATTTATATCTGATGTATACACCCAAGTATATCCAAAAGACTAAAGAGAGAAAGACCTGCTCCTATATAATTAAATCCTGTCATTTAACAACAATCAAGGCTGTCAAGAAAAACTAAAATACAGGATAATGTCCAATAAACTTGTTATTTATTAGCCCTGCCATTAAACAGCAATCAAGGCTGTCATAGAATCTAGACACTCAGAACTATAACCTTCTTCCAAAAATAAAAAAAAGATATCCAACTAGTATATATTATGGCAACCCTATCATTTAACAGCATTCAAGGCTGTCAGTGAATCTAGAAGATAAATTAAATGACAGCAGTCAAGGCTATAAGAAAATCTAGGGAATAAGAGCAGTTACTGTCGCCCTAACTATTTAAACATATGTATTGAAGTTGTGTCCTAACTGGATACAGGGCATCTGACATCAGTAAAAAATTATGATCGTTAAGTGGCTCAACCTGGTCAGTGATGGTGATTTCAGGACTTGCAAAGAAGAGTTAACAACACTTTCTATCAGCCATTACCCCTATAATGGTCGGCTACAAATAATATAGTCAGTTGCTATAGTCACTCGACCTTGTATATAATGAACAAAATCAACGATAATGGCTCAAGTGGTTAAGGTTGGCAGTCTGAGAAGTCACATACTTGAGTAGCGACCCTATTACTGACTCTATAAATTGTAAAACTAGGAGGTTCATGTATTGAATTGAATGTGGCTGCCCAATGAAATATGTTGGGATGACCAAAACAATGCTCCATGAGCGAATGAGGGAACACAATAGAGACATTAAAAAATTTGATAGGAACATCATGCAGGGTAAACAACCTTCTCCAGTAGCTAGACATTTTAAAGCAGTACATCAAGGTAAAATGGAGACATTTATGTGCTGGGGTTTAGAACAAGTATCGTTAGGTATTAGAGGAGGAGACTAGGTACAAGCCCTAATGATAAAAGAATGTATGGAGATTTTCAATCTTGCCACATTACTATCACAGGGAGACTTGTGAAATAATGACACTTGACAAGTTCAGATACAATAAAATGAAAATGTATTAAGAGAAAAATAAAAAGGAAGTAGAATACCTCTCCCACCTTCACCAGACCACGTATGGAGACAGTGCAATGGCACTTCTCCAACTCTTCACTAGACAGGTGGTAGTCTACAGACAATACCCCAGAACGCTGGATCACCTACAGGGAGTGAAAGCACCTCTCCAAACTTCACTTGTCCAGGTATAGGAACAGTGTAACAACACTTCCCCAAACCTTCACTAGACAGATGTGAAGATAGTACACTGACAATATCCCAGAACGCTGGAGCACCTACAAGGAGCGAGAATCCCTTGAATGCTCTGGGGATAACCAGGCAACAGAACAGGCTCTAGAATGCTAGGAGCCTGACAGGCAATGGTGACAACCCTAGAACGCTAGGGAGTCAACAGGCTACCCAAACAATAGGCCACAGGAGGCCAAGGACAAGGCTGTTAATAGTGAATACTGAGCAGAGGCAGTAAGTGTGGCATCAACAGTAGGCCCGGGCAGGCCGAGGATGTAACAGTCAGCCGGAGCTGGGTAAGTCAAAGCAGAAAGTCAACCAAAGCCAGGAGCACAGCTGAGCGAGAGGCAACCAAAGCAGAAATTAATGGTGATATGAAGTCAGGGGTCTCAGCCGGATCGGGTAATCAGATAAAGTCAGGGGTCTCAGCCAGATCGGGCAGTCAGATGAAGCCAGAGGTCTCAGCTGGATTAGGTAGTTAGACGAAGCCAAGAATCAAGCCGGAACTGAAGTCAGACGAAGCAAGGAGTCATACACAGGAATTAGCAATTGGAACACAGAAGCACAACGCTCAAGTACACCATGAAAGGGCAAGGGTGTATAGTGAGGCTGAGGCCTATAAGGGCTAGCATCTGAGAACATAGAGACAACCCGGAGAATAACAAGGTCGCCTCTACCACAGAGCACCACTGGAGGCAATCACGGGCACTGTGATAGTACCCCCCTCTCAACTATCTCCCCCCACCCGGGACAGAGCCTACTTTATTGGAAAATTTTGCATGAAATCTGTGTAGTAGAATAAGAGCGTGGATATCAGACTGATCAACCCAGAAACGCTCCTCAGGACCATAGCCCTTCCAATGTACAAAGTACTGAATGTGCCCACGGACTCTACGGGAGTCCAGGATGGTTTGAATTTCATATTCCTCATGGTTTTGAATATGTACCGGACCTGGCACCACAGGAGTGGAAAAGTATTGATTACAGACCAAGACTTCATGAGTGAGACATGGAACACGTTGTGAATGCGCATGTTCCTAGGAAGATCTAAGGCATAAGAAACAGGGTTCAGTCTGCGGAGCACCCGGTAAGGCCCCATGAAATGTGGAGCCAACTTATTACAGGGTACTTGCATGTGCAGGTTTCTGGAAGACAGCCAGAATCTATCCCCAACTTGAAAGATGGGAGCAGGACGCCTCCTGCGGTCTGCATGTTTCTGGTAGCGCTCTGAGGACCTTCGTAAGGCATTCTGAACCTGTGACCATGTAGAGCGGAGCTGCCGAATATGCTCGTCCAGAGCCGGAATCTCTTGAGCCTGAAATGAGCCCGGGAGCAAGGATAGTTGGAACCCATAGTTAATCATAAAAGGTGAACTCCCGGACAAGGACTTTATGGCACAATTCCTGGCAAACTCTGCCCATAGCAACAGGTCAGCCCAATTATCTTGATGGCCAGAGGTAAAGCAGAACAAGAATTGTTCCAACCCTTAGTTGGATCTTTCAGCAGCACCATTTATCTGGTGATGGTAGGCAGAGGAAAATGACAGTTTGATGCCTATATGTTCACAGAAGGCCCTCCAGAACCGTGACACGAACTGACTTCCACGGTCAGAGACCAAAACCTTGGGCACTCTGTGGAGTCGGAACACCTCTCTAGCAAACACCATAGCCAACTCTCTAGAAGAAGACAGTCCCTGGAGTGGATCAAAATGTCCCATTTTAGAAAATCAGTCCACTATCATCAGTATGACCGTACAGCCACTGGATCTGGGCAGCTCCACCATAAAATCCAGAGATATGTGTGACCACAAAATTGAATCTGGACAGAAATAGTGCCCATCTGGCCTGTCGATGTGACAGTCTTTTAGCCTCCGACAAGTACGTCAAGTTCTTATGATCGGTTAAGATCAGGTTAAGTACCTTTCTCCACTCTAGGAGGTGACGCCATTCACGAAGAGCGAGAATAATGGCTAGTAACTCATGATTGCCTGTTTTGTATAGTCTCTGGGCTTTAGTCATCTTTTTAGAAAAGAACCCACAGGGCATCGGGTCTTGACAGGCTCGGGTCTTTGAGACAGAACTGCCCCTACACCTGTCTCAGATGCATCCACCTCCAGCGTAAAGGGCAATGTAGGGCAAAAGTATGCAACAATACTGGACCTCCAAAAAAGCAGACTTCAATGCTTCAAAAGCCTTATGTGTCAAGTCAGTCAAGGGTTTGTAGAGAATGTAGAGAATGTAGAGAAATTTCGTATGAATTTTCTATAATAATTAGCGAATCCTAAGAATCGTTGTATGGCCTTCAAACCCACTGGACGTGGCCATTGCAGGACTGGCGAGAGTTTCTTTGTATCCATAGCAATACCTTCAACAGATATAATATATCCCAGGAACAGCACACAATCTCTATGGAATTCACATTTTTCAAGTGTACAATACAGTTTGTTTTCTCTCAATTTTTGCAGTGCTGTCTCTCCGATGAGTCTCAATATTGGGAGAGTGGATCAAGATATCGTCCAGGTAAACTACTACACAGGATTTTAGCAGATCTCTCAAAACATCATTTATGAACTCTTAAAAGACTGCTTGGGCATTACATAGCCCAAATGGCATGACCAAATACTCATAATAGCCATTACGGGTATTAAAAGAGGTTTTCCACTCATCACCCTCCTTGATTCTGATCAAATTATAGGCCACCCTTAAATCGAGTTTAGTAAAGACAGAGGACCCCTTCAAATGGTCAAACAATTCTGTGATCAACGGAATAGGGTATACATTTTTCAGCATCAGCTTATTTAGACCTCTATAATCGATACAAGGTCTAAGCTCACCATCTTTTTTCTTAACAAAGAAAAATCCTGCCCCAGCGGGTGAGGAAGATTTTCTGATTATGCCTCTGACCAAGGCATCAGCAATGTAGTTCTCCATGGCCCGGTTCACCTCCACTGATAGGGGGTAGGTACGGCCCCTGGGAGGTATAGTGCCTGACGTTAAATCAATAGCACAGTCGTACGCCCTATGCTCCGGCAAAGTGCTAGCCTCCCCCTTACTGAATACCTCACTGAACAACTGGTACTCTGATGGTATAGAGGGGGAGATACACAAAATCTTAACAGGTTGCTGTAGACAGGCCTCTTTACAATAGTCCATTCTGGGGTTATGTCTCTGGTGCCAAGGGAACCCCAGAATGACAGCATAGTGTGGAGACAGAATGACCTGGAATTGTAGGGTCTTAACATGGAGAGCTCCTACCCCCAGAGACAGTGAACAAGGCTCATGTGTGACATGGGAAGGTTCTAATGGTCATCCATCAATGGCCTCTACAACCAACGGAGTAGCACAAGGCACCAAGGGAATATTGTGTAATTTAGCAAATTCACCATCCATAAAATAGCCTGCTGCTCCAGTATCAATCAGGGCTGGTGTAGCCAAAGAGGAATTTGCCCAAGATATAGCCACCTGTAAGATAGGCTTACTCTGTTCCTAGTCTGGGGACCGAGTTACTCCACCTAGGATCTGTCCCCTCAGGGATCCTAGGTGAATGCGTTTCCCAGACGTAGCGGACAAGCCAGTAACATATGTCCAGCCTTACCACGGCATAGACATAGACCTTCTTTTCGACGGAAGGACCAGTCCTCCCTTGACAACCGTGTAAACCCAACCTGCATAGGTTCAGGCTTACTAACGTCTGCACTAGGTGGCATGGGAGGCATGGGTGGGATCTCCCAGTTTGATACCAGTTTAGACTCAGGCCCTTGCTTGTGGTTTTTGAATGTGTATCTTTCTCTTATGCGGGTGTCGAACATAATATTAAAGGAGATCTAGATCCACTGGCAGCTCACAGGCTGCTGTCTCATCTTTAATAATGTAATTGAACCCCTGCAAGAAGGCTGCCACCAGAGCCTCATCGTTCCAGCCTACCTCTGCTGCTAGTGAATGAAATTCAATAGCATATTCTGCTTCTGTACGGGCACCCTGGCGAATATTCATCAATTTTTTTGCGGCAGAGATTGAGCGACCTGGAACATCAAATACTTTATGGAAGGCATCAACAAACTCTGTAAAATTTGAAGTTATGGATTTGGTTGTCTCCCATAATGGATTGGCTAGTGCTGAAGCTTTGCCGGTCAACAAGGAAATCATAAAGACCACTTTGCTTCTTTCACTTTGGAATGCATTCGGCACTAGTTCCAAAAAAATTCCAAGCTGGTTTATGAACCCACAACATAAAGTGGGTTCCCCATCGTATTGTAGAGGGAGTGGAGCGGCTCCTGACAACCCTCTTTAACTTGTATTTTCCACCTGAGTGGTTATTACTGATGCCGATACAGAGGAGGCCATCAGTGGTTGCACTGATTGCGCAGGCTTATCGAGATGCACAGTGTGGTCTAGAAGTGCAACACTACAGACAACTGGTCAAGACGTTGTTCCTGCATATCTATCCTGGCGAGGATATTAAACTGTTGCCCACCTGTATCTGTACTGTCAGAGTTCATGACTATCACGGTGCCCGTGCTCCTGGCTGCAGGCGGCAACATTCTGGTTCTTCTATTTCCATACGTCATTCTGATTGGCCAAGTATCTTTGTCGCCGCCCAGTGATAGCCTTTATAACCTCTGTCATGTCTACACTATGATGCCCTTTCATGGTGTACCAGTTCCTGACTTTTGCTCCATTATTGCTGAAGACACTGAAGATGACAACAAGCCGCATTCAAGTGTTGATGATGCTGGCAATAGCATAATAGAAGAAATTGTAGCCGCTGAACTGCCTGCTGCATCAGGTAGTGAGATAAACAACCACCAAAACACCCATCCTCAAAGCAGTAGGGAATAGTGTTGAGCGAGCATGCTCGGCCGATGCTCGGATCGGCTCGAGCATCGCTCTGCTCGGCACATGGCGGTACTCGTACGAGTACCGCATGTGCTCGCCCGCCATGTTCGGGTCTCCTCCCCGCACGTTTTGCGGCTGCTGCGCAGCCAATAAACGTGCAGGGAGGCTCTGACATCGGTGTAATGCCAGCAGCCATGTTGGCTGCTGGCATTACACTGATTGGCTGGCCAGAACCCGTGGTCAGGTGCTGTATAGCACCTGACCATCGAGTTCGGCTCAGTCTGAGCCAGGGAGAGCTGAGGATAGGAAGGGAAAGGCAGTGTAGGGAGGAAAAAAACAAAAATTGTGAAAAAAAAAGAACCAAAAGTCCTTTTTAGGACTACTGTGTGTGGGGGCAGCAGGTTATTTGGTGTGGGGGGAAAAAAAAAAAAAAAAAAAAAAAAAATATATATATTCTGTTTAGTGTGCAAAGTTGCAGATTAGAGCACATTCTGTTTAGTGTGCACAGTTGCAGATTAGAGCACATTCTGTTTAGTGTGCAAAGTTGCAGATTAGAGCACATTCTGTTTAGTGTGCAAAGTTGCAGATTAGAGCACATTCTGTTTAGTGTGCAAAGTTGCAGATTAGAGCACATTCTGTTAAGTCTTCAAACTAAAATATCAAAGTCACGTATTCCATTCAGTGTGCGTCGCCGCAGTTTAGCAGCACATTCTGAGTACTGTGCAGAGTTGCAGAATAGGAAGAAATACTGTTAAGTCTTCAAACTAAAATATCAAAGTCACATATTCCATTCAGTGTGCTTCGCCGCAGTTTAGCAGCACATTCTGTGTACTGTGCAGAGTTGCAGAATAGGAAGAAATACTGTTAAGTCTTCAAACTCAAATATCAAAGTCACATATTCCATTCAGTGTGCTTCGCCGCAGTTTAGCAGCACATTCTGTGTACTGTGCAGAGTTGCAGAATAGGAAGAAATACTGTTAAGTCTTCAAACTAAAATATCAAAGTCACATATTCCATTCAGTGTGCTTCGCCGCAGTGTAGCAGCACATTCTGTGTACTGTGCAGAGTTGCAGAATAGGAAGAAATACTGTTAAGTCTTCAAACTAAAATATCAAAGTCACATATTCCATTCAGTGTGCTTCGCCGCAGTTTAGCAGCACATTCTGTGTACTGTGCAGAGTTGCAGAATAGGAAGAAATACTGTTAAGTCTTCAAACTAAAATATCAAAGTCACATATTCCATTCAGTGTGCTTCGCCGCAGTGTAGCAGCACATTCTGTGTACTGTGCAGAGTTGCAGAATAGGAAGAAATACTGTTAAGTCTTCAAACTAAAATATCAAAGTCACATATTCCATTCAGTGTCTTTCACCGCCGTTTAACAGCCTATTCTGTGTACTCTGCAGAGTTGCAGAATTATAAGAAATACTGTTAAGTTTTCAAACTCAAATATTAAAGTCACATATTCCATTCAGTGTCTTTCACCGCCGTTTAACAGCCTATTCTGTGTACTCTGTACAGTTGCAGAATTATAAGAAATACTGTTAAGTTTTCAAACTCAAATATTAAAGTCACATATTCCATTCAGTGTCTTTCACCGCCGTTTAACAGCCTATTCTGTGTACTCTGTACAGTTCCAGAATTATAAGAAATACTGTTAAGTTTTCAAACTCAAATATTAAAGTCACATATTCCATTCAGTGTCTTTCACCGCCGTTTAACAGCCTATTCTGTGTACTCTGTACAGTTCCAGAATTATAAGAAATACTGTTAATTTTTCAAACTCAAATATTAAAGTCACATATTCCATTCAGTGTCTTTCACCGCCGTTTAACAGCCTATTCTGTGTACTCTGTACAGTTCCAGAATTATAAGAAATACTGTTAAGTTTTCAAACTCAAATATTAAAGTCACATATTCCATTCAGTGTGTTTCAACGCCGTTTAACAGCCTATTCTGTGTACTCTGCAGAGTTGCAGAATAGTAAGAAATACTGTTAAGTTTTCAAACTCAAATATTAAAGTCACATATTCCATTCAGTGTGTGTCACCGCAGTTTAGCAGCCTATTCTGTGTACTCTGCAGAGTTGCAGAATAGTAAGAAATACTGTTAATTTTTCAAACTCAAATATTAAAGTCACTTATTCCATTCAGTGTGTGTCACCGCAGTTTAGCAGCCTATTCTGTGTACTCTGCAGAGTTGCAGAATAGTAAGAAATACTGTTAATTTTTCAAACTCAAATATTAAAGTCACTTATTCCATTCAGTGTGTGTCACCGCAGTTTAGCAGCCTATTCTGTGTACTCTGCAGAGTTGCAGAATAGTAAGAAATACTGTTAAGTTTTCAAACTCATATATATTAAAGTCATATATATCGTGTAAGATGAAGAAGGCGGGTAAAAAGGGACGGGGAAGTGGACGTGATCCTGAAAGTTCAGGGCGCGGGTCAGGACGCGGAGAAACTGTGCCTGGTGCCAGAGCACAAGAAAGAAAGACATCCACCATACCTAGCTTCATGTCTGATTTCACAGGGCGTCGCAGGACATCACTCTCGAGGTCCGACCAGTGCGAACAGGTGGTCGGTTGGATGACAGCTGATACTGCTTCCAGTCGGTTAAGCACCACCCTGTCTTCCACCAAGTCCACTCTCAGTAGCCAAGAGTCTGGTCAACATAATCCTCACTCTGATCATCCTTCCTCCCACCATACACGGTCTGGTCAAAGAAGTGATCCCACACTGGGATATAGTGATGAGCTCGTCTCATCACCAATCCTTCATTTGACCCTCTCTCCAAGCACGCTTGCAGAGGAACATGACATCTTGTGCCCTGATTCACAACCTCTAGAGGCTACCCAATCACAAGAAGATGACAGATGTGAACGGCATTTAAGGTCAAAGGAAGTAGTGGATGATGATGATGATGATGATGAGACACAGTTGCCATTAAATCAACCACTATTTCCGTCTCAAGACCTTGTTGAGGAGAATGTTATACAGTTGTCAATGACTGAGTATGTGGTGGGATCAAGACTTGAGGAGGATGATCAGAGTGAGGAAGTGGAGGAGGACTTGGTGGACGATGAGGTGACTGACCCCACCTGGGAAGGTGTAGAGCCGAGCGATGACAGCAGTCCTGAGGGTGAGCCATCTGCAGCACCGCAACAGGCTGGAAGAGGCAGTGGTGTGGCTACAGAAAGAAGGCGGACCGCACCAAACCGGCCCGCAAATGTTCCACGGAGCACCCCCTTGCGTAAATCTACCTTGCCAAGGGGTAGGTGTTCCGCGGTATGGCGTTTTTTTAAGGAAAGTGCGGACGACAAAAGAATTGTAGTTTGCAACCTGTGCCACACCAGAATGAGCCGAGGCATGAACACTAGAAACCTCACCACCACCAGCATGATCCGACACATGGCATCCAAGCACCGTAGTAAGTGGGAGGAACGCCTGGATCGCCCATCTGTGTCTGCAGGCCACACCACTGCCTCCTCTTCCCCTGTTTTCGGTGCCGGCCAATCGCCTGTCGAAGGCGCAGGCCCGCATACCTCCCGCCCTGCACCTGTACCATCTGAAGCACCATCAGCGACCACATCCACTTCCCTGTCCCAGCACAGCGTCCAAATGTCGTTACCCCAGGCATTTGAGCGCAAGAGAAAGTACCCAGCCACCCACCCACAGGCCATAGCACTAACCTCACACCTTTCAAAATTACTGGCCATCGAAATGCTGCCATTTAGGCTTGTGGACACTGAGTCCTTCCGCAGCCTGATGGCAGCAGCTGTCCCTCGGTACGCGGTCCCCAGCCGCCACTACTTTTCCCGGTGTGCCATCCCCGCATTACACCACCATGTGTCCCGTAACATCACCCGTGCCCTGACCAACGCAGTTACTGGGAAGGTCCACTTAACGACTGACACATGGACAAGTGCTTGTGGCCAGGGACGCTACATTTCCCTGACGGCACACTGGGTGAATGTCGTGGAGGCTGGGAGCGACTCGGACCCTGGGATGGCACGGGTGCTACCCACGCCGAGGATTGCGGGCCCTACCTCCATCAGGGTTTCCACCAGCACCTACGTTATTGGCTCCTCCTCCTCCGTTTCCACCTCCGAATTCTCTACACACACCGCCACTCCCCCATCAGCCAGTAGCTGGAAGCAGTGTAGCACTGCAGTGGGGAAGCGTCAACAGGCCGTGCTGAAGCTGATCTGCCTTGGGGACAAACAGCACACGGCCTCAGAGCTGTTGCAGGGGATTAGTCTCCAGACCGAGCAGTGGCTCTCGCCACTCAACCTGCAACCAGGCATGGTTGTGTGTGATAATGGGCGTAACTTGGTGGCGGCTTTGGAGCTCGGCAAGCTCACACACGTACCATGCCTAGCGCATGTATTTAATTTAGTGGTGCAGCGATTTCTAAAAACCTACCCCAATGTGCATGATCTCTTGACCAAGGTGCGCCGCGTGTGTGCACATTTCCGTAAGTCATCTACAGCTTCGGCCGGCCTGTTGAAGCTGCAGCAGCGCTTACAATTGCCAGCTCACCGGCTGCTGTGTGACGTGAGCACGCGCTGGAACTCCACCTTCCACATGTTGGCCCGGCTTTGTGAGCAGCAGAGGGCAGTAGTGGAGTACCAGCTGTTACACGGTCGTCGCCTCTCCGTTCAACTTCCTGTAATCAGAAGTGAGGAGTGGGAATGGATGTCAGACCTCTGCGAGGTTTTACGCAATATTGAGGAATCGACACAGATGGTGAGCGGCGATAACGCTATTATCAGTGTAACCATCCCACTTCTGTGTCTACTGAAACGCTCGCTGCTCACAATTAAAACCGACGCTTTGCATGTGGAAGAGGTGGAAATGGGGGAGGAAGAGCTTACACAAGGTGATAGCCAGAGCACTCTCACTTCGTCTTCTCAGCGACAATTGGAGGAGGCGGAGGAGGAGGAGGAGGAGGAGGAGGAGGAGGAGGAGGAGGAAGACACGGTTGCCTCCGCTACAGAGGGTAGCCATGGAACTTTAGTTCCATCTCTTCAGCGTGGGTGGGCAGAAGAGGAGGAAGAGGATGAGGATATTGAGAGTCAGCCTCCTGGTGAGGACAGCGAAATCTTGACTGTTGGTACTCTGGCACACATGGCTGACTTTATGTTAGGCTGCCTTTCCCGTGACCCACGCGTTGTACGCATTTTAGACAACACGGATTACTGGGTGTTCACCCTTCTGGACCCCCGCTACAAAGAGAATTTCTCATCTCTCATTCCTCCGGTGGAGAGGACAAGCAAAATGGTGCAATACCAGAAGGTTCTTGTTGAAAAATTGCTCCAAAATTTTCCATCTGACAACGCTGGCGGCAGAGTACGTGCTACCTTGGCCAACCGAGAAGGGGAGAAAAGGGGAGCACACAGCAGTTCCGACAAAGGCAGGGCAACACTCTCCAAGGCGTGGGACACCTTCATGACACCCCGCCAGCACCCTCACCCTGATGCGCAGCCTAGTGTCACAAGGAGGGAAAAGTTTTGGAAGATGGTGAAGGAGTACGTAGCAGACCGTGTCAGCGTCCTCAATGATCCCTCTGTGCCTTACAACTACTGGGTGTCCAAGCTGGACACGTGGTATGAACTGGCACTCTACGCCTTGGAGGTGCTGGCCTGCCCTGCCGCCAGCGTTCTGTCTGAGCGGGTATTTAGTGCTGCTGGTGGCATCATAACAGATAAGCGTATCCGCCTTTCCACCGACAATGCTGATAGGTTGACACTTATAAAAATGAACAAGGCCTGGATTTCCCCTGACTTCTCCACTCCACTGGAGGAAAGCCCCGGGGGAACATAAACTCACTTTATATATGTTATTTACAATGATGGGAATACTCTGTATTCCCATTCACCCCTTCCACCCCAAAAACGGGTATATGGTTGACTCTTAATGTTCTCATCCTCCTCCTCCTCTTCCATATGCCCTGGGATATAATTTTTATATAGGGCCAGCTCACCAGCGTGCCCTGGGATATAATTTTTATATAGGGCCAGCTCACCAGCGGGCCCTGTGATATAATTTTTATATAGGGCCAGCTCACCAGCGGGCCCTGTTTGCCAATTTTTATATAGGTCAGCTCACCAGCGGGCCTTCTCATATAATGTTTTATTGGGTCAGCTCTCTAGCGGGCCCTCTCATATAATGTTTTATAGCGTCAGCTCACTAGCGGGCCTTCGCATATAATGTTTAGGATGGTCAGCTCTGCAGCAGACCCTCACCCATAATGTTTTAGATGGTCAGCTCAGCGCACGTTTCCCTCTTAATCATGGCCTCAGTTCTGAAAATCAAGGAAATTTTTGGGAGAATTTGCCTCTGCGCACGTTTCCCTCTTAATCATGGCCTCACTTCAGAAAATCGATGAAATTTTTGGGAGAATTTGCAGATGATATACAAGTAAATATACAGCAAATACTGTTTGGTAACAATTTTTCGCCTAAAGTCGTTTTCATTTTCCTTTTTGTGTGTTTTACGGTCAGTCTGTAAAAATGGCGTACTACGGGCGAAAGATCGTTCCCAGCAGCGATGTTGGAGTCCAAGGTGCATCCAGACATCCTCCCTATGCTGTCCCTGAACCATTTCTGTGGTGTTTCCATCCTTTTCTGCCATTTTCCTATGGACCAGGCACCCTCCCCTCATCAGAGCAGGGGGTGCCTGGTGTAATGCTCGAGTCCTCCCATTGACTTCAATGGGGCTCGGGTGCTCGGCCGAGCACTCGAGCCTCAGGGGGTGCTCGGTCAGAGCACCCGAACATCCGAGCATTGGGGTGCTCGCTCATCACTAGTAGGGAACTTTGTTACAGTAAAAGTAAAAAGAAATTGTTTGAAACCTCTAAAAGCTTAGAGGAATATAAGGGTAATAGTGGGCAAGAACTGTCATGTGATGCTGATGCTGCTAAGGATGACCTAATGATGACTGATGAGGATGCAGATCTAGAATATATCCCTCCAGCATCCTTCTCTTGTTCACATACAGATGAAGTTGAAAGTGAGGATGATGACATGGCTATAAGGTTAGCAGAAAGTCAAAGGCTGAATCTTCCACCACTTTTCAGTACTGTCAGAGTTGTAGTTTAAGAGTAATTAAATGATAAAGAATCACCCTCCCGCCCCTTTTACTGATATAACACTACTCAGCTCAGAGCAGCAGGGTGGTGTCCAAGTAGATTGAAGAGCGGGACAATCTTCAATGAATATAAGGGAAAACCCTGAAAAACCTGTCAATGGGGGCAGGGCTTTAAATGTTCTCACAGTAAGAAGAGTGTCCTTTGCTGTGAAATGTCTGGTCTGTGGACCAGATTACACATCTGAGTGAAAGTGGCTTACACTAGGGGGAACTTTATCATTCAATTACTCTTGAACTACAACTCTGACAGTATTGAAATAACACTGTCTATGGCTCAAATACTTTGAAGATTCATTGGAGCTGCTGTTTTTGTGAAACATTACTATCCCTTTAAGAAGCACTGTGCCTGCCTCTAAACTGTTTGAAAAAGCCATTGGAGATGTCAAAATGCACACAGTCACCCTATCAAGTCATCATGAGCATCATCACCTCTTCAAACTCCAAGTCCCACTCAGCCACACACCTGTTTTAAGTACCCAGCAACAGCAACACAGGTTAACATTCACAGTGTTAGATATGACAAGTGCTTCTGCTGCTTCTGTAAGTGCCGCACCTTTGACACATAGTAGTAGTGGCAGTAGAATTACATCAGCATCTAGCCTCAGTAGTAGTAGCAGCAGCAGCACCTCAGGAACTCCTCATTCCATGAAGTACATAGTATAGAGATACTTCACTCAGGATTCTCAAGCTGAGCATGTTTCTATCTGTTGTCTGTGCAAAAAGCAAGTGAACAGGGGGAAAGCAGGCTCACACCTAGGGACCTCCTCTATGAGATCCCACCTGAAGCACAACCATAGGTCTGACTGGGAGACACACTATCAGCAGGTCAAAGGTGACACAACTAGCAGCAGCAGAAGCACTTTAAAAAGTCCCCAGGGTTCTAGGGCAGAAAAAAGAAGTAGTGAAGTTGTTTATGTGTCAGAGAGTGTGCTATTGCAACTGCCAACAGTTAGTTCAGTATAAATAACACCTATGGCTCCTGCTGCAGAGGAGTATGACAGACAAAGCCAGGACAAATGTCTTAACAGCAGCACAGATGAGGAGTTGGAGGCTAGATGTGAAGAAGGGTTGCCACCATCTACCCCAATTGGGACCATTGCTATAACTGATAAGTAATGTGTGTCAATAATCTAAGAAGGAGGGTAGCGTATGATAATGGTAAAAACAATTTATATACACAAATCACACCATGCCAGTCCCCCACCACCAACACTACCATACACATCTGCCACATTGTAGGTTGTACTTTTTTTTTTTATTACTTGATATCATCATGAATATGTGCTAGTGTAACTTAAAGTAGTAATACTTCGTTTTATCTTTATTTTATTTTGTAGGCATGAAAAAAAATGAAGAATGATATGTCTTTATGGTTTGAGAGATATTCACAAGCAAAGTTTCCCCTCCCGCCCCTTTTACCTAGTGTAAGCCATCTCTTCTCAGATGTGGAATCCAGTCCATAGACCAGACAGATAACAGAAGGGGACAATCTTCTTCCCATGAGAACAATGAAAACCCTGCCCCCCTTGACAAGTTTTTCAGGTTTTTCCCTTATCTTAATTGAAGATTGTCCCTCTCTGCAGTCTACTTGGGCACCTCCCTTCTGATCTGGCTGAACAGTGTTACATCAGTAAAAGGGGCGGGAGGGGGATACTTTGTCATTGAATTACTCTTTGTGATGGATCTTATCCATTACTTGGGCCCTTGTCTGGACCTCGAACATTTTACCTAAAGACTATGGCCCCTTGGCCTCCTTTGACCTCAGATGGGGGGTTTACTATCTTTATGTTAAAAGATTTATGTTTTATGTATTGTCAAATATTGTATGTGTTTAATTGTACTTGTCCCTAGGATGTGTATTGTAGCCACTCCAGCCATTTGACTCAATACCTCCTGCTGGGTGTTAATCAAGTATTGAGAACTGTCCTGAGACCCCCTGCTGTGTGTGTTAATCATTTCACGCCCCTCAAGTCTGTTCAATCAAACCCTTTTGTATCTGAAATGTAATCATGTCTGCGTTATTGTATCTGTTAAGACCATCTGCTGCTGGCCTTTTGTCTGATGTGTTATGATTTAATCATGTTCCCTATTGTATCAGGTTTCCCCATGTGATCCAATGTACTGTACTGTATATAAATATCTGTGGTTTGTGACAATAAAGAGAGTTCTGTTTTGGAGTGAACAAGGAGTCCTGGAGTCTTGTATTGCTTATGGTCTAAAGTGTCCACTCTGATACCCATCTGTGCCAAGTATCCTGAATCGTCGACCGCCTGCTGCCAGCTTCCTGCGTCCCAACTTCATATGCTGTCAGGCGGCAATGTGGACTCTTCCCTGCTTCCCTGCTTCCAGCGATCCTGCGGCTATTTCCATTGACTGTCCATACTTCAACTGGTGCATCTGACGGCGCTTATCTGTGTCAAGAAGGAGAGACCCGGGAACGTCGGCGGAAGGCGACACGGTCCCTTCTCAGCTTCCGTTACACTCTTGAACTACAACTCTGACAGAATTGAAATAACACTCTCCAAAGTCCAAATACTATGATTATTAATTAGAACTGCTTTTATTATGAAACATTACTATCCCTTTAAGCAGGAAGTTAGTGCATTGTGCCTACTAACACATTTTTCAAGCCATATCTTACTGTAGAACTCACAACTTTGATTTTTACCACTTATTTCTAAACTTCAGCCCTCAGAAGAAGTAATATTACAGTGGGAAATATAGTACCTATTGGAAATATATAGCGAAAAATAGGCGGAAAGGAGAACATTTTCGCATAGGCAGAAAGGCAAAATTTTTCACAGGAAAAGCAAAAAATCATCTAGTTTTCATGAAAAGTCATGTGGGAAAGTCATGTGGAAAAGACTTGGGGTCTCTTGTCTTGTTACCATTGGAGACGGTCGCATAAAGAACAAGCTCCGTTTCGTTTCTTCACAAATTTGTTATTTTTTCTGGCCTTTAAAGTTTTATTTTACAATTAACTGATCCAATGGCTAGATTTTCTTTCCGATTTAATTACTGTGGATTTTATCCAATTTTAACAATGGCTGCCGGCAAAGGAAGAGATGGAAGACCCAAGCAATCCAGATCAACAAGCAATAGAGGTATAACAGACAATGTAGACCGTGTCAAAGATAGAGCAGTTTTGGTATCTTCTAATAAAATACCTCAATTGACTCAGCCAGCTTTACTCCTAACATCGGATAAAAATCCTGAAGTGGTTAGGTCATATCCCAAAGATTCTCTCACTTTATAAAATATTGAGGAAATCCTGACAAACCTTAAATCACAACTGATTGTAAAAAATGGACAAGTTAGGGGATTCTCTTAAATCAGACTTACATGGTGTAAAGTAGATTTAAACACAATACATAACCAAGTCATCTCACTCTCACAATCATCTGTGATACATGCAGAAAAAATTTAAACAAATAGAAGAAACATTGATCAAAACTATTTCTCTATTACTGATGTTGCATATAACCTAGAACATTTAATAAATGAAAAAAAGAGAAAGAAAAACATAAGAATTAAGGGAGTGGTGGAGTCATGCTCCGACATCTCGAGTTTATATTTGGACTTATTAAAATTCATATATGGCCAAGAAGAACCTATAGCTGATAGATTTTTTTCTAATATTCACCGCATTGGCAGGAAAAACATTAGCATTAGTAATAACAGGGACATTTTGGTGTGTTGTGCCTTTTTGGATATAAGAAATACTATCCTAAGGTTATCTAGAATAATAGACTTGAAACATTCCAAAAATATGTCAGTATCTTCATTTCCAGATATAGTCAGTTCCTCTTTACAGAAAAAGCATGATTTGAAACCTCTATCAGCTTGGCTTTCCCTGAAAGGAATTAGATATTCCTGGTTGTATACTCCCGTTACCTTAAGCTTCACTTTAGAAGGCAGAAGGTACCTGATTAAAACCATTGAGGATGGAATGGATACCCTCACGCAACTTCAAAGAAGAGAGGAGTCCCTGAAAGCTTCAGCGCAAGGCAATACAACATCGTAGTGATGAGAGCAGGTGACATAGAACACTGACCGAATACTTTGTTGCAAGAGCTGATTGGAACTTATTGTCAGCTTTTGGCAGCAAGCCATACATACATGCTGGCTGTGAGAACTCTGAGGCTTCTACAGCCTAGGACTCACAAGCGACCAGCAGTGTAAAGGTAGCTCATATGGATAATGGAAGTTAGAAGAGCTGATCTAATAAAATAAAGTTTTGTTGATAATGACTTGAAATTTAAACATATCCTGTCTCATAGGCGATATGAATCTCCTCAGCATGACCAGTATCTCCATTATAATGTTGGTGGGCTCAATACATCATTTTATATGAGGACTTAAAGGTTCTAACAACACCTGTGCAGATATTGAATATATATGTTATGTATATTTGCTTTATTACTATATCACTATATAACAGCTATTTAATGTTGCAATAAACTTCTTAGAGGACTATAACAAAAAAAATCAATATATGTGTTTATTTAATATCGAGGAGCACTGTTTCCACTAGTTATTTTAACCCTTTGAGTGCCAGAGGGGTAGCAAACACATTGCAATGTGTTGCTACCTCTCTGGTACTCATAGGGTTAATCTTGCAATACAAAATACGAGGGCATGTCAAAAAAAAGGAGAAGAAAAATGTTGGACATAAATGGCAAAAGAAAGTCATGGGAGCACTGTAAGTCGAATTTTAAAGGGGGGAGGGGAGTTAAAGTGTCGAGTACAATATTTGTCGAATTAATGTGGTGAAAGAAAATCACTGTCGTCGACTTTTAAAAGGGGTGGGGGGTTAGTATGTTCCTTGGACTTTGCACATTTTTTGTAGGCGGTAGTCGAATAAAAGCAGACAGGGCCAGTTTTGTTACTACTCTGAAAAGTGCTGTCTACACCAGTTTTGTTTTACTGTGGTTCTGCAATAGAATACCGACGTTACATGTTTGCAAAATTCACGCTACTTGTTTTTCTTGTAACGACGGTTTTAGCGCCGATAATAGAATCGAGCCCAAGATCCTTTTATGTAAAAATGGGAACTTGGGTTGTCAATTTAAATGGGAACTTATGCTAAATTAAGCATTAAACGGAGAGGATTGGTCGCTGTTATGGAGAAGAATGCATAAAAGCAGTATGAATATAAACTCAATTGAATAATTATATAAAATGTTTCACCTTTCCTCCTTAGTACCTAGCAAATTGGCAAAGATGTACGATAATGCAATTGACATTTCGAGGATGTCAGGATAAAGGATCCTTTTCTCGTATGTGGTAGGGAATGTAATACAGTTAAATCAATATGGGGAAAAGTAAACTATCTTATTTCTCAGATTTTACAAAAAAATATTAAACTCAATATTGGGAAAAAAGGTTAGTGGCGTGAGAAAGTATGAAGATAAACTAATTCTTGGGATTTGTTCAAGCACAAGGTTATGCATAGCTTCTCAATGGAAGAATTTAGAACTTCCTTGGAATTCAGTCTTAGACAAAATTTATTCTATCTGTATTAATTAATATTTTTCATCTATAGAGTTATGCCAATATGATACATTTTTGCTCACCTGGTCTCCTTGGATAGACAGCTGTTATGGTAATTTATGTAAATTATTATTAAGAGCATAAAGTGACTCTTGCCGCAAACGTACTTCGTTTACTCTTTTATATTCAATTTGGTTGATGTATTTTCTGGATTATAGGTTATTTTAGGTTTATGTCTTGTTTTATTTCCTTAAAATAAATAAAATTTATAGTTTAAAAAAGAAAAGTTATGCCGGAAATGTTTCACACTTTTTGCCCACCACTACTGCTCTTATTTCCTAGAAAGGGCTGTCATTTAGTATATCTTCTAGATTCTCTGACAGCCTTGATTGCTGTTAAATTATAGGGTTGCCATACTATATACTAGTCGGATAACTATTCTTTATTTCAGGAAGAATGTTATAGTTCTGAGTGTCTGGATTGTGACAGCCTTGATTGCTGTTTAATGACAGGATTATTACATAACAAATTTATTGGACATTATCCTGTATTTTAGTTTTTCTCAACAGCCTTGTTTGCTGTTAAATGACAAGATTTCATTATATAGGAGCATGTCTTTCTCTCTTTAGTCTTTTGGATATACTTGGGTGTATACATCAGATATAAATGCTACAATGTTTAGAAGCCCCTTATGACTGCTTACTAGTGATGAGCGAGCATGCTCGGCCGAAGCTCAGTTCGGCTCGAGCATCGCTCTGCTCGGCACATGGCGGTACTCGTACGAGTACCGCATGTGCTCGCCCGCCATGTTCGGGTCTCCTCCCCGCACGTTTCGCAGCTGCTGCGCAGCCAATAAACGTGCGGGGAGGCTCTGACATCAGTGTAATGCCAGCAGCCATGTTGGCTGCTGGCATTACACTGATTGGCTGGCCAGAACCCGTGATCGGGTGCTGTATAGCACCCGATGCGCGAGTTCGGCTCATTCTTAGCCAGGGAGAGATGCGCTTAGGCAGGGAAAGTCAGTGTAGGGAGAATAAAATTGTTGAAACTCTTTCAAGACCCAAAAGTCCTTTTTAGGACTGTTGTGTGTGGGGGCAGCATTTATATTTTGTTTGGGGGGGCACAATTTCCTTTTTTTTGTGGGGGGGATATTTGTAAGGTGACATATAATACTAGATGCACAGGAAGTCAGTGTAGGGAGAATAAAATTGTTGAAACTCTTTCAAGACCCAAAAGTCCTTTTTAGGACTGTTGTGTGTGGGGGCAGCATTTAATTTTTTTTGGGGGTGGCAGAATTTCATTTTTTTGTGGGGGGGGACATGTTCTAAGGTGACATTGTACTAGGTGCACAGGGACAAATATTTCACAGTGCAGTGACAAGCTGACATATTCTGTTAGGTGCACAGGGCCAATGATTTTACAACGCAGCGACAAAAAGGGCCATTTTAAACGTGTGCCTAGCCATAGATTATTGTCACATTCTGTTTAGTGTGCAAATTCACAAATTAACGTCACATATTCCGTTCACTGTGCCTAGCCGCAGATTAGCGTCACATTCTGTTTCGTGTGCCTAGCCGCAGATTAGCGTCACATTCTGTTTCGTGTGCCTAGCCGCAGATTAGCGTCACATATTGTTTAGTGTGCCTAGCCGCAGATTAACGTCACATATTGTTTAGTGTGCCTAGCCGCAGATTAGCGTCACATATTGTTTAGTGTGCCTAGCCGCAGATTAGCGTCACATTCTGTTTCGTGTGCCTAGCCGCAGATTACCGGCATATATTCCGTTTAATATGAAGAAGGCGGGTAAAAAGGGACGGGGAAGTGGACGTGATCCTGATAGTTCAGGGCGTGGGTCAGGACGCGTAGAAACTGTGCCTGGTGCCAGAGCACAAGAAAGAAAGACAGCCACCATACCTAGCTTCATGTCTCAGGACATCACTCTCTAGGTCAGACCACTGCGAACAGGTGGTCGGTTGGATTTCAGCTGATACTGCTTCCAGTCGGTTAAGCACCACCCTGTCTTCCAACAAGTTCACTCTCACTAGCCAAGAGTCTGGTCATCCTGGTCATCCTCACCCTGATCATCCTTCCTCCCACCATAGAGGGTCTGGCCAAAGAAGTGATCCCACACTGGGATATAGTGAGGAGCTCTTCTCATCACCAATCCTTGATTTGAACCTCTCTCCAAGCACGCTTGCAGAGGAACATGAGATCTTGTGCCCTGATTCACAACCTCTAGAGGGTACCCAATCACAAGAAGATGACAGAGGGGAAAGGCATTTAAGGTCTAAGGAAGTGGATGATGATGATGAGACACAGTTGCCATCAAATCAACCACAATTACTGTCTCAAGACCTTGATGAGGAGGATGATACACAGTTGTCAATGACTGAGGATGTGGTGGGATCAAGAAATGAGGAGGATGATCAGAGTGAGGAAGTGGAGGAGGACTTGGTGGACGATGAGGTCACTGAGGTCACCGCACCAAACCGGCCCGCAAATGTTCCACGGAGCACCCCCTTGCGTAAATCTCCCTTGCCAAGGGCTAGGTGTTCCGCGGTATGGCGTTTTTTTAAGGAAAGTGCGGACGACAAAAGAATTGTAGTTTGCAACCTGTGCCACACCAGAATGAGCCGAGGCATGAACACTAGCAACCTCACCACCACCAGCATGATCCGACACATGGCATCCAAGCACCGTAATAAGTGGGAGGAACGCCCAGATCGCCAATCTGTGTCTGCAGGCCACACCACTGCCTCCTCTTCCCCTGTTTTCGGTGCCGGCCAATCGCCTGTCGAAGGCGCAGGCCCGCATACCTCCCGCCCTGCACCTGTACCATCTGAAGCACCATCAGCGACCACATCCACTTCCCTGTCCCAGCGCAGCGTCCAAATGTCGTTACCCCAGGCATTTGAGCGCAAGCGAAAATACCCAGCCACCCACCCACAGGCCATAGCACTAACCTCACACCTTTCCAAATTACTGGCCATCGAAATGCTGCCATTTAGGCTTGTGGAGACTGAGTACTTCCGCAGCCTGATGCCAGCAGCTGTCCCTCAGTACGCAGTCCCCAGCCGCCACTACTTTTCCCGGTGTGCCGTCCCCGCCTTACACCACCATGTGTCCCTTAACATCACCCGTGCCCTGACCAACGCAGTTACTGGGAAGGTCCACTTAACGACTGACACATGGACAAGTGCTTGTGGCCAGGGACGCTACATTTCCCTGACGGCACACTGGGTGAATGTCGTGGAGGCTGGGAGCGACTCGGACCCTGGGATGGCACAGGTGCTACCCACGCCGAGGATTGCGGGCCCTACCTCCATCAGGGTTTCCGCCAGCACCTACCTTATTGGCTCCTCCTCCTCCTCTTCCGTTTCCACCTCCGAATTCTCTGCGCGCAGCGCCACTCACCCATCAGCCGGTAGCTGGAAGCAGTGTAGCACTGCAGTGGGGAAGCGTCAACAGGCCGTGCTGAAGCTGATCTGCCTTGGGGACAAACAGCACACGGCCTCAGAGCTGTTGCAGGGGATTAGTCACCAGACCGAGCAGTGGCTCTCGCCACTCAACCTGCAACCAGGCATGGTTGTGTGTGATAATGGGCGTAACTTGGTGGCGGCTTTGGAGCTCGGCAAGCTCACACACGTACCATGCCTAGCGCATGTATTTAATTTAGTGGTTCAGCGATTTCTAAAAACCTACCCCAATTTGCATGATCTCTTGACGAAGGTGCGCCGCGTGTGTGCACATTTCCGTAAGTCATCTACAGCTTCAGCCGGCCTGTTGACGCTGCAGCAGCGCTTACAATTGCCAGCTCACCGGCTGCTGTGTGACGTGAGCACGAGCTGGAACTCCACCTTCCACATGTTGGCCCGGCTTTGTGAGCAGCAGAGGGCAGTAGTGGAGTACCAGCTGTTACACGGTCGTCGCCTCTCCGTTCAACTTCCTCTAATCAGAAGTGAGGAGTGGGAATGGATGTCAGACTTCTGTGAGGTTTTACGCAATTTTGAGGAATCGACACAGATGGTGAGCGGCGATAACGCTATTATCAGTGTAACCATCCCACTTCTGTGTCTACTGAAATGCTCGCTGCTCACAATTAAAACCGACGCTTTGCATGTGGAAGAGGTGGAAATGGGGGAGGAAGAGCTTACACAAGGTGATAGCCAGAGCACCCTCACTTCGTCTTCTCAGCGACAATTGGAGGAGGCGGAGGAGGAGGAGGAGGAGGAAGACACGGTTGCCTCCGCTACAGAGGGTAGCCATGGAACTTTATTTCCATCTCTTCAGCGTGGGTGGGCAGAAGAGGGGGAAGAGGATGAGGAGATTGAGAGTCATCCTCCTGGTGAGGACAGCGAAATCTTGCCTGTTGGTACTCTGGCACACATGGCTGACTTTATGTTAGGCTGCCTTTCCCGTGACCCACGCGATATACGCATTTTAGACAACACGGATTACTGGGTGTTCACCCTTCTGGACCCCCGCTACAAAGAGAATTTCTCATCTCTCATTCCTCCGGTGGAGAGGACAAGCAAAATGGTGCAATACCAGAAGGTTCTTGTCGAAAAATTGCTCCAAAATTTTCCATCTGACAACGCTGGCGGCAGAGTACGTGCTACCTTGGCCAACCGAGAAGGGGAGAAAAGGGGAGCACACAGCAGTTCCGACAAAGGCAGGGCAACACTCTCCAAGGCGTGGGACACCTTCATGACACCCCGCCAGCACCCTCACCCTGATGCGCGGCCTAGTGTCACAAGGAGGGAAAAGTTTTGGAAGATGGTGAAGGAGTACGTAGCAGACCGTGTCAGCGTCCTCACTGATCCCTCTGTGCCTTACAACTACTGGGTGTCCAAGCTGGACACGTGGTATGAACTGGCACTCTACGCCTTGGAGGTGCTGGCCTGCCCTGCCGCCAGCGTTCTGTCTGAGCGGGTATTTAGTGCTGCTGGTGGCATCATAACAGATAAGCGTATCCGCCTTTCCACCGAAAATGCTGATAGGTTGACACTTATAAAAATGAACAAAGCCTGGATTTCCCCTGACTTCTCCACTCCACTGGAGGAAAGCCCCGGGTGAACATAAAGTCACTTTAGATATGTTATTTACAATGATGGGAATACTCTGTATTCCCATTCACCCCTTCCACCCAAAAAACGGGTATATGGTTGACTCTTAATCTTCTCATCCTCCTCCTCCTCTTCCATATGCCCTGGGATATAATTTTTATATAGGGCCAGCTCACCAGCGGGCCCTGTGATATAATTTTTATATAAGGCCAGCTCACCAGCGTGCCCTGTTTGACAATTTTTGTATAGGTCAGCTCACCAGCGGGCCTTCTCATATAATGTTTTATTGGGTCAGCTCTCTAGCGGGCCCTCTCATATAATGTTTTATAGCGTCAGCTCACTAGCGGGCCTTCGCATATAATGTTTAGGATGGTCAGCTCCGCAGCAGACCCTCACCCATAATGTTTTAGATGGTCGGCTCAGCAGCAGACCCTCATTCCTAATGTTTTAGATGGTCAGCTTAGCGGCATGCCCTCGCCCCTAATGTTTTAGAGGGTCACCAGCAGGCCATTAATCCTAATTTTTCAAGGGTGTGTATGATGCCCTCCTTTATGTGTAATAAAGGGTGTATTGGAGTGACATTTCAGTCTAATTTTTGGCAGCCCTTTCACTTAGTGCATAGGCTTTATGAGTGTTGGACCACTACCTGAACTATTGTACCACAATGTGAATGAGGCCCTCCATTTTGTGATATACAGGTTGTATCGGAGTGCCTCAGGTCCTCCCATTGAATTAAATAGGGCTGGGGTGTTCGTCAGAGCAGAAGGTAGTTCTTGGCTTCATCCACTAAGTCACTTCGTCACTTTTACTCAATGGATCAGACCCCACTGTTCCGACTATAAATTTTGGACTTAACAAGGGCAAACGGACATGTTGTAAAACCTGTGGTAGCTGCGGCCTCCGTTCCTGAATGCTGTACCTTACCCGGGCCATAACCACGTTGAACACCTGCTTTACGCTGCGCACGTTTCCCTCTTAATCATGGCCCCAGTTCCGAAAAATCGATGAAATTTTTTGCAGAATTTGCAGATGATATACAAGTAAATATACAGCAAATACTGTTTGGTAACAATTTTTCGCCTAAAATCGTTTTTATCTTCCTTTTTGTGTGTTTTACGGTCAGTCTGTAAAAATGGCGTACTACGGGCGAAACATCGTTCCCAGCAGCGACGTTGGAGTCCAAGATGCATCCAGACATCCTCCCTATGCTGTCCCTGAACCATTTCTGTAGTGTTTCCATCATTTTCTGACCTTTTCCTATGAACCAGACACCCTCCCCTCATCAGAGCAGGGGGTGCCTGGTGTAATGCTCGAGTCCTCCCATTGACTTCAATGGGGCTCGGGTGCTCGGCCGAGCACTCGAGCCCCCGGGGGCGCTTGGCCAGAGCACCCAAACACCCGAGCATCGGGGTGCTCGATCATCACTACTGCTTACCTCTTTCTGTGTATACTACATAGCAGCGGATGATCCCTTCCCATACATGTGGAGATTTATTCCCTTTCATTAGGTCATTATTATCATCATATTTGTTTTTTTCGATCTTTAATAAAGTATTTTGTTTTATTGTAGCATGCATCCTCGTTATGTAGGCAGATCAATCACAGATTTATTCCCTTATATTGGAACATGTCCATGTGATTGTAATCTTGTATTACTTGTGTAATTAATAGTGCCATAACAGGTAGTTTCCTTTTTCGCTTTTTTTATATATATACTTGAAATTATGATAACTGTAGGGCACACCGCAGACAGACTCCACTCTTGCAACTATTTTAATCCCAGGAAGCTCCTGATGCCTGCCCCATAGCATACATGTGAAAATGATACCATTTTGTTATTTGTTTTATATAATGCATGTTTTTAAATCAAGGTACAAAGGAAAGGAGCTCCTTGAATCACCCACAGACTGCCCGTATTTGCCCTCATCTTAGTTAGAACATGTGCCATTAAATGCAGAATTTTCAGTACATGTTTCTGCATAAAATCATATGTGTACATACAATTCATTGTCTCTCTCACTCTGTCAGTCTTTCTTTTTCTCTCCACCTCCCTCTCACGGTAGCTGTCTCAATTATTTTTCCACTCCTTATTCTCCCACCCTCCTATGCACTGTCTCTCTCATGCTATCTCTCACGATATCTCTCTTTTGCACTTTTTCTCTTTTTTCTTGTTCTCTTTATCTATAGTTTTCCTCCTAACATAGTAACATAGTAATTTAGGTTGAAAAAAGACTTGCATCCATCTAGTTCAACCCTTTTCCTATTCCTGTTTACCATCGTTGATCCAAAAGAAGGCAAAAAAAACTCCTTCAATATAGCAATTTCAAATTCTACCTTGAATGGGGAAAAAATTCCTTCTTGATTCCAAATGGCAATCAGATTTCTCCTTGGATCAACAAACTCTAACTAAATATTAATCCAAATACTAACGTACATAGCCCTCTATGTTATGCTCTTTTAAATAAGTATCCAGGCCCTTTTTAAAAGTATCTAATGTATTCGATAGCACCACCTCCTCAGGCAGTGAATTCCATACCTTTATTGTCCTTACTGTAAAGAAACCGTTCCGCTGTTGTAGATTAAATCTCCCTTCCTTAAGTCTAAGCGGGTGGCCCCTTGTCCTTTGTACTGTTCTGTTAATGAACATGTCTTTGGAGAGCCCTTTGTATGGGCCCTGAACATATTTATATAGTGTTATCATATCCCCTGTAAGATGCCGTTTTTCTAGTGTGTACAAGTTTAACTTTTCTAGCCTTTCTTCATAACTAAAACTTTCTATTCCCCTTACTAGTTTTGTAGCCCTCCTCTGCACTCTCTCTAGTTCCATAATGTCCTTTTTCAGAAAGGGCGCCCAGAATTGAACAGCATATTCTAGGTGGGGTCTTACCATGGACCTGTAAAGAGCCATAATAATATCTTCCTCCCTTGAGTCAATACCCCTTTTAATACATGCCAATATCTTATTGGCCTTTGCAGCTGCCAGTTGGCACTGCATGCTACTGCTAAGTCTATTGTCTACCATTGCATTGTCTACTATATGTTGCATTTTTATTATTATACCCAAAATGCATAACTTTACACTTGTCTATATTGAATCTCATTTGCCACTTGCCTACCCAGTTACTCAATTTGTCCAAATCCTCTTGTAATGAAGACACATCCAGTTCAGACTTTATTACCTTACTTAATTTTGTGTCATCTGAAAACACCGATACATGGCTCCCTATGCCCTGTGGGAGATCATTAATAAACAGATTAAAAAGAAGAGGACCCAGGACCTATCTCTGAGATACTCCACTTATCATGTTTGTCCAATTGGAGAACTTCCCATTTACTACCACTCTTAGCATTCTATCTTTCAGCCAGTTTCCAATCCATGCACAAATGTTTTCCCCTTAGCCTATTTCATTCAGTTTGTACAGTAACCTCTTGTGTGGAACTGTATCAAATGCTTTGGCAAAGTCTAAATAGATCACATCAACCGCCGCTCCCGCATTTATATTTTTACTCACTTTTTCATAAAATGCGATCAATGTCTCTATAATTCAAAGACATTGCACACTGTCAGTCTTATTGTCTCACTCACATTCTCACTCCCTCTCACTGTCAACATAGTTTTGGTCCTTAAAATGCACACCATTAGACAACTATATAGAAAGGTACCTCTATTCTCTTGGTATATTGCCTTGTAGGAGGCACATAGATATGAGCAGAGACTGATGGCATATAAAGCATACAGTCTGTCTATATAGTCCATGGTACCATTGGCGTGCTTAAAGGCACTCCCATATTAGACATTACATTTCATTTTTTTAATATTTCTTCTTGTCTCATATAGGAATTAGGGTCTAAGAATGCAATTTCTATTCAATAATAATTAATATGAGGTCTATGGAGGCCATGATCCTTTCCTAAATAATTCCCCTCACCAGATATTGGGAGAGGAAGAAAGAGGGGTTAATAAGATCCCCTTCAGCACTGTAATCACTTTTGAGAGTAATAGGGTCTAATGACCATATACATCATTTTATCATTCTTTACCTAAACAAGAACAGAATGGAGATGTATAGGTCTTATTAAACCTTAGTGATCTTAACACATTGATTTACAATGTATTACATGGCTCTTTGAAACTGAGGATATGATTATCTAGAATGTGGACATGGAGCTTGGTGGTGGATTAAAAATTATTTAGGTGTTTATAACAACTCTGTTGCAGATGCTTTCATCCTGTGAGTGCCAGGGAGGTATCCAATTAATTGACACCCAATGTGTTGGATACCTCTCTGGCATTCGAATGGTTTAAATTCATTGCTGTTATTTATTTTTATAAGAGAACACTTTGATTGCCAATAGACTTGAATGGTTTAAAAATATTTTCATAATGGGGGTTAAAAGGAGTTAATATATATAATAGGGCAACATTCAAGGGTTTTATCTGCCATAGTTTACATCTGACATAACCACACATTGAAAAGATGCATCAAGCTCCCAATTCCTTTGCACCCCATCCAGAATATGGCCGCTTTGGACATATACTAATGAGGAAAGCTCCTACTTAAATGTCATTGCTCTATTTAAATTTTCATTGTCCAGGGGGTATCATTGTGGCCCGTTTCAGGCACATACTGCTTACTGAAGAAGTGCAAATTAAGTTCTCAGCCAGCTATGTACCTATGGATGGCCCTGATTAGGGCATGATGTAATTCAGTGAAACATTGACATGATAAATGTAGTAGCAGTTTGAGAATCTTGGTGTGTGGTGAGATCAATGAACTCTCTATAATGACTGATAAAGGGAAATTATGTATTATTACTTCACTGCCTTCAAGTAGATAAACACAATCATTTTGTATTGTTATATTATTATTATTATTATTATTATTATTTTTATTAATCAAAACAGGTCTTAATGGGATTACCATATGGAAGTATACCAAGAAAGACAATACCACGGCGTGAACAAGCTACGTCAATGAACTTTGGTGTACTCAATGAGTTTGGGGTAAAACAATAACTTGTTTAATACATTATACAATGTATATATTAACAGATTGTAATTATGAGAAGAATGCAAAAAATATCAACAATTATCCAGAATTATCAATTTAGGATGCCTCTGCTTTCTAAATTCATGCAATTGTCAAAAATTGACACATTATTTAAGTATTAGTGTTTCACTGTGAAATGCATTGTATAATTTAATAAATATAAATGTGTTATGGATGTGCAGATCACATACAAAGAAAACCACAATCTGGAATTATGCAGATACCATCTGATGATGGCTGCAAATGTTAAAATTGTTTATCTTCATTAATTTTGAAACCTGATGATGAGAAGCCCAAAATGTCCAGGCAATGGCCTTTTGCATATCACATCCATTCAGCACGTAATTATAGGTCATAGAACCAAACAATGACTATTATTGTATACACATAGTTGCATATGATCTCATGACATGCGCAAACAGGGATGTAGCACGTAACCACCCTTGAAAGTTTGTCTAGATTTATTATATTATGATCTCACACAAGAGATAAACTAAAAACTGTAATACTCCCCACAGTTATCATATTAACTTATCCGAGACCTTAGAGAAGTCAACAATAACAACATTATTGCAGAAATTGGGAAAATAATCTCAGCCAGTATATGTTGCAAAATGTAAATTGCACATGTAATTAAAGTCTCTGATATGTTAATCAATATGGGAAACAACTCAAGATTTTGGTCTCCCCAGTGTGTGGTCATATTCATACAAAAATAGGTGTGCTATCAGTGGTTGGATTATGTGCTAGATTCTTGATTGAGCAATTCAGAGGATCATAAGTGACTGTGTATAAACAATAAGCTCTAGAGGGAGATAACCGAGCAGTCTCATTGTGTATGAAGAGAAAGTAGTGAATGTAGAGTGCACTGTTTTACCTTGAATGCTTCAATTGCCAGCAATTGTTAGATATTAACAGAGGGTGCTAAAACCCCAGTTGTCATGCTTAAAGATGCAAGTCTTACTTCCAGTTTAGAGCATGTAATGGTGCTTAGCTCAGTAATGGTGCATCTGGGTTGCACAGTACACTACTAATGCATTAGTAGTGTGCTGCAAGCTACTAATTCATTAGGTTGGCCAAAGTCCTCTGTCTTTTGGAACTAAGCAACTCTATTGGAGTTAGTAGTAGAAAACAGTCAGCACTATTCTTCATATAGAATATGATGTAAAACATATATTAATTTAAAGATTCATGATTACTGTTATCATTTTAATAATTGCTTTCATATTTTTTTAGGGAATATTAAAATACTCAGCTCTTTTCTATGGCTACTACAATGATCAAAGAACTATTGGCCCGCTACAGTATAGACTTCCATTGGCATATTTTCTAGTTGGTGTAGGTGTTTTTGGATATAGCCTAATTGTTGTGATAAGAACGTAAGTATACTTTTTAATTCAACAATCAGGGTTTAACACAGTGATAAGTATAAAATAGGAGTGTGTTTATATATATATATGATTCTACTTAGCATATAGTCCACAAAACAGTGGTTCCCAAGTCTATCCTGAAGCCTCCACAGTAATTAATTATTTTTATTAGGATTAAGCACAAGTCATAGATTGATCAACCTCTGATCATGAAAGGAGATCACTCACTCTATGGGGAGGCATGAGTACTGGTTTGGGAAGGGTAGTTTTAGGAACCACTGAGGCCCCAAATATAGGTTAACAGTTTTTTATTATTTGGAACTGTCCTTTTTTCTCTTCCTGTTTGTAAGAAAAACTGTCATATTTATGTGTTGTTCACCCAGTACAACCTCACGTCTCCCTGACCATATGACCACAGAATTAAATTAGTTCCTTTCTGAAAAACTGGGATTGCTGGGAACCCAATGTAAGATCCATTGAAAATGGAGGCCTCTGGCAAATTCTGGCCAGGCACTTGCATTAAAATGGCCCTAGATTAGGGATCCACTCTTGTAAACCAACCAACGTTCTTCATTCCTGTTTCTTTCTCCTTCTAAGATGTTGGAGTTTACCCAACAAATATTGTTTGGTTAGGTTTCATCATGTGATGTGACAAAATGTTTAAATTAGGAACAAGTGGCAGTTGCACAGCTGACAATGGAATATATTTGGATAGTGTAAATAATATAGATTTTGAATAATACTGTTCAGAAATCATGTTGAGAAAGGTGAAGTACTACTAGTTTAATCAAAATATATATTTTCTAAAGGGCCTATACTGTACATTTAAAATGCTAACCATTGGAAAACCAGTGACAGTGAAGAAAAGTCTACCTTGTTTGACTTCACTTCTAATCAAGGCCTGGATGCCACTGCAACCAGAAATATTTGCAGAATGGCTATTTTTAGCTGATATTTCCAGCTTCTCAATTCACATTGTAACCAGTAGTCAGAACTGGATTGCCAAATTACCAATTGCCAAATTCAGGCTGAATGCTCATTGAAATCCTTTTGGTTTTTTGAAAAATGCTCTAAAATGACCATAAAGCTAAGAAGCCCAAGGAAAGTGTGGACTGACATCAACCACTTTCAGCAGGTTGGATCAGGCAGGGGAAACCAAGAGGGGCAACAGCTTGCCCAATCCCCTATGACCCTGAGCAGCCTCCCCAGTAAAGAGATCTTTAATGCATTGGAAAGTTACTAATCACACGTGATATAAAAATGAATATTTATATTAAGTACACTGAAGATATTTTGACAACTGCAAGACAGACTAAGGGATATTTTTTACAGGAAGCGCAATGGTTGTACGATTAAATATTTACAAAGCAACTGCTGCCTTGTACTTAGTAACAGGTGTGCTTACTTGTGTTATTGGACACTAAAACACCAGGCAGATCTTCACAAATGGGTAATTAGCTACTGAAATAATTTAATACTTATGCATTTTGAAGGGAAATAGAGCCTTGGTCAATTCATTATAAAGGACAAAAGCAGCAATTCTGGAGACCCCCCTAACATTCAAGTGGTTAAAAGCCCCATTTAAGTCAGTAGGAATTTGGTAAATTTGTATTTGTCCCCTGTGGTATAGAACCACTCACCTTTAGCTGCCAGTAATTATTTCTGATGGCTTAAAGGTAGACAGGTAATGTAACAACGTGGTGTAGAATTTAAGTAGGGTGCTGGGTTTCATAGATAGAGGCAATAGTAGGAGAAACAGAGATGTGGTTATTAGGGATGGGTGAAATATTTCACCTCAAAATTTCACTTTTTCCTTTAGCTGGAATTCCTACAAAAAGTGCTGTTTTTTACCTTTTTTCGCTAAACCCACATTAACCGTAGAACAACACACACTAACCCCCCATCCTTGCCCCCTCAGAAACCATAGAACTACATTGTTCCCTCAGCAATGTCCCACTTAAACAAAGAACAAAACATGCTGTCTCCCCATCCTTGTCCCACAATATCCATAGAGCCACATACTGCCCCCAGCCTTGCCTTATTTTATCCATAAAACCACACACTGTACCCCAGCATTGCCCTGTGTTATCCATAAGACCACTCACAATGTCCCCCAGCCTTTCCTCACAGAAATCATAGAACCACTGCCCCCCAAACCATATAATCAGACACTGTAACCCCATAATTTCCCCACATAAACCATAGAACCATATACCCCAGCCTGTAGGCTGCCACCCCGGCTATACCCTTATGAGTGATTATTAATAAAACAGTTATGTATTGTACATGTTTTGTAAGAAAAATAAATGCCAGGAATAACAAAAAAAGTTTGGACTTAAAGCAAGAGATATCCAGCGGAGCTAGTTTTTTTTTTAACTCCAGGTCAAAATACGTTCTTTGGATTTGCTAGTAAGAAATGTAATTGTAATAGGTGCTAAATAGGGATGGGCGACAATTTTCACCTCAAACTGAAACTGGCGCATAATAGCATTTACCACTTGGCGAATAATTTCCCATGAAAAGTGCAGTTTTTCCGCTTTTTAAGCCAAGCTCATTCCATTGAAATCAATGGGAGCATTGCATTTAGACACAATACATAGCAAATATTATTTTATTTCCCAACAGCATAGTATAAAAGGGGCATGAGGATGCCTGTGTTGGTGGAGTGTGGGTAAAGAATCAGTTGAACAGGGAATGCTTTTGTTTTTTTTTATTTATTGGAATTGAGGACGGTTAATAAAAATAAATCCTAAATACAATGAAAAATACCCCATAAGACATAGTATAAAAGGGGTCTGAGGAGGGAGCCTGTGTTGGTGGGTGGAGACTTGGGAAAGAATCAGTTGAACAGGAAATTTGTTTTGGGGGGTTTGACTGCTATTGGGGGAACAGTTAATAAAAACATAAATGTAATGAAATAAAAAAACCCTGCTCCAATTAATCTTCATAGTCTTTGGGTCTTGGAGAGTGTTATTTCAATACTGTCAGAGCTGTAGTTGAAGAGTAATAGAATGATAAAGTATCCCACTCCCACCCATTTTACCTAGTGTAAGCCACCTCCCCTCAGATGTGGAATCTGGCTGCTTGACCTGACAGCTCGCAGCAAGGGACAATCTTCTTACTGTGAGTATAAGGAAAACCTTCCCCCACTGACAGGTTTTTCCAGTTTTTCCTTATGCTCACTGAAGATTGTCCCTCTCTGAGATACATCCAGACAGTCTTGCTTCTTTGCGGTGAGCAGTGAAACATCAGTAAAAGGGGCTGGAAGGGGATACTTTATCATTCAATTACCCTTGAACTATAACTCTGACAGTATTGAAATAACACTCTCCATGGCTCCAATGCTATGAAGATTAACTGGAGCTGCTTTTATTGTGAAACATTACTATCCCTTTAAGTAGAATGCATACAGAATACAGTCCAAAAAATATGGGGATGCAAAAGGACAATCCTAAATTGGCACATTGTATAGCAATAAAAAAACAGTATAGAACATTCCAGCTATTCAAAAAAGATGGAATGAATAAGAGAACGGGAGGCTTCCATTATGAGTAAAGGTTTTATACATTGGCTTTGTTTACTCTGTTCTAGAGGATCCTGTGTTGTGATATGATAGCAATATACTATAAAATGCAGGGACAATGTAAAGAACTTTCTGGGAACCATTTCAACAGCAGTGCAATACCGATTACAAGAGGTTACCTAGTGAGAATAATACAAAGGAAAATGTTATTTACTGTAACAGTAGTACAAATACTACATTTACTAACAATGGAGAAGCCATAATAATTAAAGGGGTAGTCTTGATCTACTTGTGTGTTTTTTTAACCTCTAAAACTATGTAAACTTAATGCATTAATACAAAATTACAATTATGTTAATATGTTGTCACACTGATTAAAATAAAGTCAGGCATATATATGATTGTGACACTAGAAGCACAGGCATAAGCAATAACTCCTCTGCCACCATTGTGGAATCTATCAGAAGGAGAGTTCCATTTTACTTCCTGACTGCACTGGCTGAATTTCAGTTCCTGGGGCAAGTCTAAGGCAACTGCTGTCGCAAGTATATTTATACTTGATACAAACTGTGTTCTTGTAAATAGCTCTAATAACTTATGTCCCCTATCTATAATTCTCTGTTTACACTTTTTCTGATGTTTACATTTTCTGTTTGAGCATTCATGATACAACAGAAATTAAATCAAATAGATTTAGGGAAAAATATCTGTATTTGATTAGAAACCCTTTTGAATGATTGCTAGTATAAATGAAACCTATGTAAGTTCATCCAAAATTGCAAGAGGAGTACATCAGGGTTCAGGTACTAAGAGATAGAAACTGCACTAAAAATATAATTCCTAAGTATATTTATGGAGAATATTAAAATGCATTCAAAAATAGTTCAGACTGCTCATTATTGGTCACTCCTGGTGCTACCAAAACATTACTGCTAAGCTTTTTCAAAAGACAGAAAAAGAAGAAAAAATGTTTGTAACTAGTGCGCACTCTTTATACACATCAATCACAAACATTTTTGTCTTCTTCTGCCTTTTGAAAACAATACATCAGGGTTCAGACCTGGGATCAATTACTTATTGATGGGATATTGATGATATTATGTTCATATTTTTAAGTAAAAGTAACACAGAATTTGGCTAAATTGATAAATGGCAGATGCATATTATGCATATGGGCTGTAGAAACAATGCTACATATAAACTCAAAGAGAGATTACTCAGGGAATGTTTATTAGAGAAGGATTTGGGAATACGTCCATGAAGTAGACTTTACAACAGTGTGCACTGTCAATCAGCAGCTGTGAGAGGTAATAAAATGCCATCATTTATAAAAGGGACGGACATGAACATAATTTTCCTACATTGTCACATTGAATACAGAATATAGATTTGGGCGCCAATACAGAAAAATATATTATTGAAATAGAATGCAGATGTGCAACAAAGTTGATAAATGAAATGGGATATTTTTGTTTTGAAAGGGGTGACTTGCCAGATCTGTTTGTTTATACTATAAATGAAGTAGCTATTTAGAGATATGTTTATTTTATACAAATATACTCAAGGCGTATATACAGAACGATCTTGGGATCTCTTTATTTACATTTCTCTACAGAAAACACATGGGTATCCATTACAATTAGACAAATTCAGAGTTTGGCTACATCAAATAAATTTTTTATATTAAAGGGCCATGAAGATGTGGATTTTCTTGCTTTGAGATGCTGTTTTGTCAGATACAAAATATGTGTTTGAACAAGTACTGGAAAGACTTTAACAATTAGTTGGTTTTTGATCTATAAAAAATCTAAATAACAATTTAAAATCATTAAAGATTTTTTTTACCCCATTGAGTCAAAACTGGAAATGGCTTCAACTGGTGTTTCTCTGATTCAACAAAGGAGATATGGAAAAGGTTTAACTAGATGGATTACTGTGTTTTATCAATTACATAAGCTATGTAACAATGTAATTATACTTCCTTCTTCTAGCCAATGAAAATGTTGTCTATTCCAGAGTCAATAGAGAAGAAATTGAGTAAAGTTTTAACATAATTGATTTGCATCATTTCTTAACCTATCCACGATCTTGTATAAAATAATCAAAGCTCACGTCTTAATATAGAGTCAATAATTGCATTTATACTCATTGAATATATAATATATACTTATATTTTAAATTTTAATCAGGTTTTAGACCCTTCAAACTTATGGAAATTTGCTTTAAAATTGCTAAAAATTTTAATTTTGAAAAATCAACAAATGGTATACTTTATAAAAATACAATTTTAAAAAAAGTTCCCTAAATGTTAAAATTATTTAATGCATTTTGAACTCTCTAATAATAAAACTACAGAAAAGGCACATTTTAAGAATGTCTTTTAAATGTCTGCCTTAATGATTTTTTTGTCCCACTGAATCATTTTAACATGCAGAATGGCAAAAAACATAAATGAAAGCACTGCAGATGGAGATGAGGATGCTTTTTTATTCAGTTGGAAAATGTTTACAAGTTGGGATTATCTCATTGGCAACCCTGAAACAGCAGACAACAAATTTGCATCAATAACAACCATTTTCAAGGTAGGCGAGATTTATGGTTTGAAAAGGATTGCAGGATATGTTATTATTGAAAGTTATGTGGGTGAAGGTGATCCATTTTGCCTATGCTCTTTTGTAGACAATTTATATTTCCAGATGAGAGAAGAGCTAAAATGAAATCATTTCTCAATTTATTTGCATTTACATAGGGGAGGAGATATATACCGAAAAAAATTATGTATTGCCAAAATATTAGATTGCAATTGTAGTTGTGAATATGATTGAGTAGGTAAAGATTTACTGGAAGATTGCAATGTTGAGCACGTTTTGCAGAGTTTTATATGGAAACAAAACAAAATGCATTAAGATTTCAGTACAATGCAGATTCTACATGATGTGAAAATCATATCTGGCCGTTTTCATAATCTAGCTTGCAACGTATATGAATTAGCATGTGAAAAGTGCTAGATTTGTACTTTTCAGATTATTGCTTTATGCAACTAGAAGGGGAATGTAGTATGCAGTATATCATTAAAATGGGGTCTAGAAAATGTTTCATGGTGCTACACCTGCTGAATTCTAACTAAGAGGGAGGGCAGTGTGGAAGTGCATGGGTGTTTTGGGGGAATGCCTTTCCTCTGAGCTTTGTTTCATAATATGCACTAAAAAAGGTTTAACTCCATTTTCCCATGCATGCTATAAAGAAGATGGTTGCTCTCATTAACAATGGAGGTGTTTGAGCTTGTCAGTATGAAATAAAGCAATCATACCCTCTAGTACATATCGCAAAGTGCATGATCATGAGTATGAAGCCAATATCGCTTCCGTTGCTCAGGCAGATTCGCACATTCCTTCCAGAGTGTTTTGGAGTTTATTGCCCTATATTTGCTTCTAGTGACATTCTACTGCCACTGGGTACATATCACAATATATTTCTATTATATGCCTTTCTGCTTCAGGTACATGTGCATCAGTTTCACTACATGATGATTCTGCATAACAATATGTTATAATATATATTATAAATAGTTTATTGAGTTTTATCTTCTCCTTAGGAATCAATTGTGGACGAACAGGAGAATACAAAGGAAGAAAATATTCACTTAAGGCGTTTTTTAAGAGTTCTGGCAAATATTATGATTACAGTTTGTCTAGGAGGAAGTGGTTATCTAATTTATTTTGTTGTCTTGCGGTCACAGAAGTTCAAAAAATTAGATAAAATCAGTTGGTATCAGAACAATGAGGTAAGACTGATTTACTGTATCTAGATTTGTTACAGAACTATATAATCTCTAGGCATATGTGTTCCTCAAGTCCAGAGAGATGAACATTATGGTTAGAAAAGTGGTTGAAAAAAAAAAAAAGATTAACTTCATGGATACTAGAGAGGTCTCCAACAGGATTTAAAGAGAGGGGTGTGTTCTATTATCATCCACAAATGTATGCTATTTTTGGAGTGATAATAGGGTGTGTTTGCTGTGGTAGAGAGAAATTACCTTCTCTTCCTATCAGAGGGGAGACTGGGGACACAGGAAAACATAGTATTTGATGGCAGATAAGAACTATTTGACCCATCTAGTCTGCCTATTTTCCTACTGTAAAAACCTCAAATCTTACTTAGTCTTTGGTCTTGTCTTCTGTTCAGGACAGCCTTACACCTATCCCATGCAAGCTTAAGTTCTGTCACTGTATTAACTTCTACCGCTTTTGCTGGTAGGCTGTTCCACTTATCTACTTCCCTCTCAGTGAAGTAAAACTTTCTTACATTACATCTAAACCTGCATCCCTCTAGTTTTAGACTATGGCCTATTGTCCTAATATTTCTTCTCCTTTGAAATGTACTTCCCTCCTGCATTTGTTGAATCCCTTTATGCATTTGAATGTTTCTGACATATCTCCTCTCTCTTCTCTTCTCCAAGATATATAAGTTCAGATCCTTTAGACTACCCTGATATGTCTTTTCCTGCAAACCATTCACCATTTTATTAGCCCTTCTCTGAATTCTCTCTAGAGTATCTATATTATTTTGGAGATGGGGTATACAGTACTGTACACAATAATCTAGGAGAGGTCTAACCAGAGATCTGTAGAGTGACATGACCACTTCCCTTTTTCTTCTACTAATGGCCCTAGCTATACAATCCAGTATCCTACTTTTATTCCCCACCTCTTTGTTACATTAACTGCCTACCTTGAAGTCATCAGAAATAATTACTCCCAAATCCCTTTCCCTGTGTTGTCTCTTAAAGCACAATGTCCTTAACAGAATATTTTTCCATTGGATTTTAATGTCCCGAGTGCATTATTTTACATTTATCAACATTAAACTGCAGCTGCCACACTATTGTTCATTCTTCTAATTTACCTAAATAATTTGTCATTTGGCTTATTCCGCCAGGAATGTCTACACTGTTGAAGATCTTTGTATCATCTGCAAAAAGGCATACCTTACATTGAAGACCTTTTGCAATATCACTAATAGAAATATTGAAAAGAATGGGGCCCAGAACAGATCCCTGAGGTACCCCACTAGTAACATTGCTTTCTTCCAAATATTCTCCATTGACAACCAATCTCTGTCTCCTGTCATTCAGCCATTGCCTTGTTCATTTAACTATTTTTACATCCAGACCCAAACACTGCAATTTATTAATGAGTCTCCTATGAGGGTCCGTGTCAAATGCTTTACTGAAATTTAGATAAGCTATATCTACTGCTCCCCCCGGTCTATTATTTTAGTTATCCAGTCAAAAATCTATGAAGTTAATTTGACACAATCTCCCTTCTGTCAACCTGTACTGTTTGGGAACGTGCAAGCCATTTAAATTCCATTATTTAACAATTCTTTCCTTTAACATGATTTCTATTAATTTTTCCACTACTGAAGTAAGACTTAATGGACTGTAGTTACCAGACTCTTCCCTGATACCTTTTTGTGCAGCGGTACTACATTTACTACCTTCCAGTCTTCTGGAACTACTCCTATTGATAGTGACCAATGAATCTTTCTGTTAAAGGTTTTGCCAGAACACTCTCAAGTTCTTTTAATAACTTTATTTTACCCTTACTGACATGCGCAAAGCAATGCTCTGTTGCATTTAGTAAAATACATTTCAGATAATCCTAATTCTCCTGGACTCCATCTAAAGAACTCCAAGTTGTTAAAGTCTGACATAAATATGCTTTCATTTTAGAATATTCAGCCTTGAATCAATGAATATGTTTATTTATATATCGCCACAAGTGTAGGCAGCGATTTACAATGTAAGGGTGTAGACAATACAGGGTTGTAAGTGCTTTGTAGTGTGAAACACTGGGTGTGAGGTCCCTGCCTTAAAACGTACAATCTAAAGTGGTAATGGGAGACATACAGAGTACCTAAGGCTCAAGTGCCTTCTAAAATCTAGAACCATTGTTTTAGTGTGGCACAACTCAGCCTCTGTCTTTATATAAAACCAGACAGATTGATGATCACTGGAGCCCAAACACTCCTTTAACTGCATCTGATACCAAGTCATCATTTGTAAATGAAAATCTAGTATGACGTCCTTCCTAGTTGGCTTTTTTAATAATTGACTAGGAGATAGTTCTTGTAATGAGTTTATGATATCTCTACTCCTAGCAGAACCTGCTGCTTGGTTTTTCTAGTCCACTTCAGAAAAGATTAAGGTCCCGCATAATAATAACCTCACCTTTCCCTATCATCTTAGTTACTGTCATCTTACTATGAAGGCCGCATGGAGCCTCAGGGCCACCAGTGCACTATTTAGATCATTCCCATACTTAATAAGTTTAGCCACTGGTACCACTTCACTGAGATAATATTGAGGAATCCCTTGGATTAAACATAACATTTTTTTAATAGAATCTCGGGCACAAAATGTTGAATAATTCTGCGCCAAATCAACTGAACCATAGTGACAACTAAAACTCACATTGATTTAAATCCTCATTTAACTCAATGGAAATGTGTCCTACATGATACAGTTGGTTTGCCCCAGAAAATCCCATTTTGCTTGTGACCCTATTAGCTTTATTAGACTATATAAGTTAGTGAGAATTGTGCTTTTGTGTTATATTCTGCAGTTATGTCAGACAATATAACATTTATTTTCAAAGTATTGGCAATTAAATGATATTAAATGCTTTCTATTTTCAGATAGAGATTGTTATGTCCTTGCTGTCAATGTTTTGCCCTCCGCTGTTTGAAACCATTGCTGTTATGGAAGACTACCATCCTAGACTTGCATTAAAATGGCAGCTTGGGAGGATATTTGCCTTGTTTCTTGGAAACTTGTACACTTTTTTGTTGGCTTTAATTAATGACGTGAATGGAAAGGTAAACAACTGACAGTATTTGTCAACATAAGCAAAGCAGAAATAGAATTGTTTTAATATTGTTTAAATATTATTCACAAATAAAATAAAATGTCACAAAGATGTGTGTAAAATGCTTCAACCCTATGGATGCACAGTGCATCGGAGATGTGTTTAGCATCCAGAGGGTTAACAATAGATATATAAAATAAATCCATAGTAGGACAATAGGACAATGAGTAAAATGATAATTAACTTTACCTTTTAGCACAGTATGGAATGTATTCAGTAAGCTAAAATGGTGCATTTATGGATCAGACCATAGAGCACAACTAAAATTCCCCAGATCCTCATTAATTTAAATGGGGCTTTTAATTCCTTAAATGCCAGATAGGTCTTCAACTCATGATAAAGCAATGTGTTTTTTTTTGCAGCTTGTTTACCCCAGAATTTCATCTTTGCAACCCTTTGAGCGCCAGAGCGTTGTTCAACATATTGTGACAATACAGCATTGCACTGGACACCTTCTGGCACTTAAATGAGTAACAATGAATATCTGAAAAAATATGTAATGTAAAAAATTTAAAATGATGTTGACCCCTAAGTAAAATTGATGGTTTATTGGGAAAATGTAGGTAAAAAATGTCACTTCACACTTAGCTGGAATTTTCCAGTGGAAAGTGCAGTTTTACAACTTTTTTGCCTACCTCATTGCATTGAAATCAGTGGGAAAACTGACTTTCTTTCCATCACAAGGCAGTTTTCTCTACTTTTCCTGCAGGAATGCCATTCTGTGTTTGTAAGAGGAGAAGGCAGCATGTTTTTGAGCTAGAGAAGATAGGAAAATAAAGTGGAGTTGAAGCTTAGGTTAGGGAGGGAGTCTATTAAGTAAGAAATTTGTTCTCTGTATTAGGGGGAGTCTGGGGCACTCTGGGGGAGAAAAGGGAGAAAGGAGGTTGGCCCCAAATAGCCCAAAATTCAGTGTGACTGGCTGGCAAGATACAAGAAGCCATGATCAAAGCTCCTTCCTGATCTGGCTGTTATTATCTCTGTGCTGTGGGAGTCTTGTGGTATGAGAAAGGAGCAAAGGAGGTTGACCCAAATACCCCAACATTCCATATGATTGATTTGATTTCAAAGATACAGGCAGCTGCAGTCCAGTTTCCTTGATGATCTTATGTCTGTGCTGGGGAAGTAAAAACACACACTCATATTAGTTGAGTAATGTCCAGAAAAAAGCACAAGAGGCAGGTGGAGGGGGAAAGGAGGTGCAATGCAGCGACATGGAAGTAGTTCAAAAACTGACTGCAGCCATGGTTGCTGCAGTGTGTGCAATAAATGACGATGATCCTACTTCTCCCAGGGAGAATGCAGTTTGTCAAGGTCCCACCAAAAGCAGAGGTTGTAGCTCATTGATGATGTGTATTTCTTCTAGTGTGGGGTTGTATGTAGTCACTAGTGGTATATGTGTAGAGACTTCCTTCTCTTCATATCGTAACAGGTGTTCACATAGTGTTCTCAATGCAGATGTTTTCTCTGTGATTGTCCATTTTTGACGACCTTTCTGTTTGAATGACTTAGACAACACTGCGTAACACAACAACAAGATATACAACATTAAAGGATTATATTCATTTGCATCATCAACTTAGGTGATTTATTACTTATCAGTTGGTACTTTTCTTAGCATGGCAATGGTTTCTCTTTTAAAACAGTATGCTTTTGACTCAAAAAAGTTCAATAAAAAAGGCATAATTACATACTGTGATATTCATTTGACCTCTACACCACTGATATATATGTATCACACACACAGAGCTTATTTGTAACATTTAAAAAAAAAAAAAAAAAAAAAAAAAAATATATATATATATATATATATATTTTTTTTTTTTTTTTTGTTAGACTTTTGAGTTTTCAGACGGTATCCAACACATTGCTTTGGCACTCATAGTTTTAACCCTCTCTATATTTTTTTTTCAATGCACATTCTTATGGTCCTTAAATGGTTAATATTCTTACAATAAATTAACACATTTAAATCATGGAAAGTGCCAGACCAAGTACGACATTTCAAAATACACCTAATGCTCACAAAATCTAATAAATGGCTAAATGCTGGGCTATTAAAACTATAATCCATGCAAAGGTATACTTTGATGTGTACATTTTTCTAAGAAGGGGATCATCAAAGCCCTGTTAGACACTTTATTTCAGACATAAAAACTGTAGCTGTAAAATATACATTTTCAAAGGAAATGACCACAAGAGGAACTAAAGTTTCCATGTGGTCATTAGAAAAGAGTAAATGTTCAGATTGCAAGCTATATTTACTTGAAGATTATATTTACTCCAATTTTCTACCTAATGATCATAATTTCTCAAGGCTTTTTCTTCTTGTAAATTGTGAGTGTAAAGTGTTTGTGCATTTGCTAATATGAAATATAATGTAGACCATAATGCTTAGACCAGTGGTTCTCAACTCTTGTCCTCAGGACCCACTAACAGGCCAGGATTTAGGGATTTCTCTGCTAGAGCACAGGTGTGGTGATCAGAGGCTCATTCACATTGATTAACTCACCTGTGCTCTAACAAGGAAATCATAAAATCCTGGCCTGTTAGTGGGTCCTGAGGACAGGAGTTGAGAACCACTGGCTTAGACCAAGAGTAGTCAGTTTGACAATGGCCAATGGCTGGTTGGAGAAGATATTAGTTGTAGTTCCTTCCTACCTAACAGCTAGAGATCTGTCAGTTGACTACCCCAGTCTAAAATGTGACTCTTACCCCCTTGAGGTGTGCGAAGGGTTAACATTTATATATTTTTTTATATAATATACATTTTGTTACAATTTAATATTCATAAGACAATAAATCAATTTTATTCAGTATGCTGCTGTGCCCTGGCAGTGAAAGTGGTCTGCTCACACTTTTTCCACCCATATTAATAGAAGTAATTGAAATGCAGTTACATTAGGTTGAACAAGTTTGTTACTGAAAAACATTTTCAGGCACATTGTTTTAATATTCCAGAACTTTGATTATCCCCCTAACTGAGATATACATATTCAATATGTTAATCAATTAATTTACTTTTCATTTCAGTTGGCTGAAGAAGCGATAGTAAAAAATAATACAAAGTGGATTTTATACAACTATTATAATACATCTTCAGTTAATGGGAGTACTCCACCACCTATGCCCCCAGCAGATGTTCCTAGAGGTCCGTGCTGGGAAACAACTGTAGGCATTGTAAGAAATCACACTGATATCTTATGGCAGATTTGTATTCTTATGTCTTTGTTTCTAGTTTTCCAGATTTGCATTTTCTTTGGAAGTATGGTTTTATCAAAAACACAAATTAAGGACTGGAATGCACACTGAGTCTGATGTACCGAGATTCATTGGAGCAATTCTGGAACAATCATTAAATGTGGTTTACTAGAGAAATCTCCAAAGGATTGTGAAACAGTGCTCTGAAGATGTTCTGGAGACCTCTCCAACATCCACTGCACACAAAAGGTCCCTTAAAATCAATGGGAATAATTATTTGTCTCCCTTGATACAGTTGATTGCTCCAGAATTGCTACAGTTCTTCTTAGTGCCTCACACTCATTGTGGGGTATGTTTGAATGCACCAGTGCATCTCCACTGGTGTTAGCCTCCAATGGCTTCCGGAGGCTGCATCACACAGTATGCACTAAAGCTTTTGATCACTTTAGTGTATACTGGCAGACATATTCTGCCATTGTCAGCAAGCCCCTAACACCCTTTCAAAAACACATGCCAAGAAAAATGGCTAAAAGTTACACCATTTCCTCTTCATCTTGTTTAGTACTTAATGTTATGCAAATCATAGAGAAAAGGAGTACCCTGAAATACCTGTAGATTACCCCATTGACTTCATCTTGGAGCAAGCAGTGTTGCAGTGAGAATATTTAGTGTGAGTAGCTTAGTAAATTAGTGTTACTCAGGGATAGAGCTAGAAATACATTACATTATGTGTTTTTGCATGGAATAATATTATTACATTCCCCACATCTTCAAGATCTGGGGGAGATACACTGAGATGGGATGAAGGGGTGATAAAGCAGAGATAACATCTCCATTGATATCATTTGTCCAGTTCCTGTTATTCTAAGCAGCCTTTTCAAGTGGGAGAGATTTTAGTGCATAGGTTCCATAGAATAATATAGGAACTGGAGAAGTGATCTCACTTTAGATTGTTATCTTATCTTCATCACCTCTTTATCGCACTTCAGTGCATAACCCCCTGAATGTAATTTAACATTATAGTAAAAAAGTTATAGTGTATATTTTATAAATATGACCCTTCCTTTTTTTATTTCTTAACCTCTCTTCATCCTAACATATTATTTACTCTTCCTTAATGGAAAAAGTTAAGATTTTTAGAAACCTTTAAAACATGCTTCCCTTGTTGGTCTTTTTATAATATTGCAAATAATGTTTAAACAAAAAGTCATCAGTTCTTTTTTTTTACATTCTTTACTCTATATACTAACGTGTTTCTAGGGATAGTAAAAAAAATATATACATTGTAGGGTTTATGCTGAGTACAACAAGAGTACTCACATTACTGAGACATTTTTTAGTCAAAAGTTATTGTAGCTCATACTTGAATTGTTTTATGTACAGTATCTGAGAGGCCTGGAATTTTTATAGTTGCACAGGTGCTTCACCAACTTATGGACAGGGGAGGGCTGGCAACTTGTGACCTACAATCAAGTGGCCCAATTCTACTATCGTTCCAGCCCAACCCCTTTTGTAAATTTTAAAATTGACTAACTCTTTGAGAGCCAGAGAGGTACACCACGCCTACCCCTCTGGCACTAAAAGGGTTAGTGTTATGATGTAAGGCAAACAATACTACAAAGCTTACAATTGAAATGGGATTACACTGGTGCAACTACAGAGCTTACAATGTAAGTAAAGCTGCACTAGTGATACCATATAACTGGTTATTCTACTATTCTACTATTCTACTATTCTACTAGTGTAGCTCCACTTGGATTGTAGCTCCATTTCAATTGCAAGCTCTGTGGTATCACTAGTGTAGCTAAATTTGCAGCAACAAATGGGAGTGGCCCACCAGCCCAGACATATCACTGGCCCAGGGGGCAACTGCCCCCCTGCCCCCCAGGTCAGCCCTCCCCTCTCCTGCTTATGAACAGTTTTGGTCAATTGACCATAAACCTCCTTAGCATGGTGTAGCAACAAAGTTACTGTAAAATTTAGGGCTATTGAGATACTACACCTAAAATATCCAGTTTGAATAAAACACCTCATGGTAGTGGTCATACCCTTGAGGATAAACCCCAAAATATATATTTGTAGATACTACTTGTTACTATCCCTTTAAAGGATAATGGGTACAAAGATAGGAGTAGCTCACACCTAAAGCAAATCATGGCTGTGTCCAAAGAACTGGACTGAATATCACATAAATTAGTTTTATGTAGATATTTATTTCAAGATAAACAATCCATTTCATTTAATTTCCATTCCATGGAATTTTAGATAGGTTACCACCAGTGTGACAGATAGATTTACATTTTGCCTTATGTGTCAGGAGTGCATTAACAGTTTATAATACTTGAATAAAAAATGAAGAAAACATTTCCTACAGAAAGAGAAAGAGAGATAGAGAATGGATTTGTTCACTTGGTAGTTGCACAGCTGTTAATTAGAAACATAGGAAACAGCCACCCTCTGTCACTTTCACATATCTCCCAGGAAGGGGGATTACTATGGAGAAAGGTGTGAGTGAATCAGGGGCTGTGCATTATGACCCAATGCAAACCTTGAAAGATTAATACAGAATGTTTATGCAGACTAAGGGATCAATCTAATTACCATCATTAAAAAAAATTAGGCGACAAAGGCAAAATTAACTCCTGTATTACCATCAATAGTCACACTGGCATAAACTTACCTGACAATACCCACATGCTCATTGGTCAATCCATGCCTGATGACTGCACCTAGGCAACACCCCATCACTGTCTTAAAGGGACATTTCACCATCCTGGGATTCTGCATGTTTACAGTGAAACCACTCAGAGATTACAAGCATTATGTTTCCATTGCAATACCTGCAAAGACATCAGAGAAGGGGGCATGTGATGGCTAGGGAGCCCCAGGAACCCCCAAGCACACCTGCACTTCTTCTGCTTGTTGCAATTGCAGAAGCTCCCTCTGGTGATCCAGCCAGAAGCCCATCTCCAACTGGAGGACTAGACCAGGCAGCAGCACCTCAGCTGCCATCACCAGAGCTGCCACAGCTGTCACAAGAATCTGTGGAGCAGCACAGTGAGAACAGATGACCACCAAGACCCAGGATATACTGCACAAGAGTCACTCTCTACTGAAAGACAGACACTGACGTGATAGACAAATACAGGTTGACATCACACAGCAACATCAACCTATATGAGGTGATCAAATATGAGGTCGACCCCATAGCCAGCACCAACTGTACCCTATCCAGAATGCAGAAGCTTCTGTGTGCCATACATTCATGGGAACTGGATCCTTCCACTCCACAGAGGTATAGGTATCTGGGATGTCCCAGGCTACATGTTCCTTGGCATTGGCTCAGGTGCTGGCAGCTCTGAAGAGGAAGGCTAGGAGGTACACTCACTTCCCTTCTACCCAGATGGAGTGGGTATGTATCAAGAAGGAGGACTACACAAGGAGAGGCATACTCAGAGTCACAGGTGTCATAGAAGGCACACGTGCTCATAAGAGCTCCTCCGCATGAGGGACATCTCTACATCAATCGAAAGCATTTCCACTCCATCAACTCACAGATGGTGTCTGATGACAACATGCAGATCACCCATGTATGTGTTTCCTATCCTGGCAGTTGTCATGACTCCCACATCTTCAGACACTCCTCCATCTACCAGGACTTTGTGAATGGTACCTATAGAGGAGGATGGCTTTTGGGTGACTGACCAATCTACACATCACTTCACATCCACAGGGGGATGCACACGATTTTTGAAAACCCAGCTTAACATGATCATGACACATAAAAAGTATGTTACCATTACACAACATCATCCACATAACCATGTGGTTCATGTGTCACAATGTCACTTCTCTTCCGCAGGGGATGCAGGATATGGCTGAAAACCATGGTTCCTCACACCTGTACGAAATCCACAAACACCTGCGCAGGACCACTTCTATGAGGCTCATGTCAGAACCAGGAATGTTATAAAATGCACCTTTGCCTCCTTAAAACAAGGTTCCACTGCTTGGATAAGTCAGGGGGCTTTCTTCAATATACACCAGAGAAAGCCTGCGATATCATACTAAATTGTCTCATACTCCTCAATATCACAGTTGACACACGTGTAGTGGAGGATCTGGGTCCAAAACCTATTGTAGAGGTACCTGTTCACAAGCCTGAGAATGAGGAGAACCAGAGAGGGTTGGAAACACGAGGCTCATTAAGGACTTCTTTATTTTTGATTATGATAGATGAATCAAATACAATGCATGTATTACCATGATCAGTCATGGGGAATGTGTGGAAACACACAAGACATAATGATATGTTTCACTCCATGGGACGCCTGAAATTCACATGTGCCTCCATCCATGATGATGGATTTTCTGTGTAAGAGTGTTGGCTACCTCATAGGAGTAACTAATCGATTGGGAGGTTGGCAGGACCAGCATGCTTCTGTGTGTGTGTCTGTGTGTGTGTGTGCAGCACAATGACAATGGCCCAACCCCAGCTTCTGTTTCATGGGGGTTAGTTCATATACTAGGTTATGTATTACTACAATGTCCTGTTCACACATTCATATGGCTGGTTATCATTCCCTCATTCTTAACCCTATGATTTCCATAGGGGTATACAACCCATTGCGAAGAGTTATGCAGTGCAGTTTCAACTCCTGTCATTCCTTCCTATAGGCATCCATGGCATGATCCATTATGGAAGAGAGGGATGTCAATGTTACTCTGGTGAAAGGCTTACTCCCCTACCTAGAGTGCTCCTCCTGCTGCTTATTAGTGCTACTGTATGTTTTTTTTTTTATTAACTTTTTATTGAGAATTTTACAAACATTCACAGTATAAAGCTGTAATTATACATAGAGAAATAGTACAAACCATTGATATACAGCAGGAATCAAAAGTATATTAATGCTTGCTATGTTGCTCTTGATAAAATAATTATTATTACAAAATGCGTTGAGCGTTTTTTTAGCTATATGCATATAAAATTTTAAGTTTTTATATTTTTGTATCACACTCATAGAGGAAAGGCACCTCTATAATAAAATTTATGAAAATGGAAAAATACCTTTACCAGCCCTTTATATTACTCTTTTTCATCAAAGACCTCCTGCACGGGTAGAACCCTTGTTTGGGTGATGTAGGCTTCTGGAGGGGGTTTGGTGTATCCCCTGCAGGCCTCTATAGCCCTAAAATAGGAGAATCCAGAACCTGGGCAAGACCACTGGTGTATATCTGGAGGTAACCGTCCTGGGGTTAATATCAGGAGACCCTAAGATACTTAGAGGCAGTATTGGAAGCCTCAAATAAATTAGTAAGATTCCAATAGAGCACGTGGTGAAGGTGTTGGTGTCCTTGATAAAAATACTATGCTTAGAGGATCCGGAACTGTTGTTTCTTCTTATGTTTCCTATAGTTCATTGGTCCCAACCAATTACAACAAGCTGCGAAGATCCCAAGCTTTAAAATTTCTTAATTGTCCTAAACAACAGGGAAATGGGTTTTAAGCAGTCAGTGTAAGTAGCAAGAATAAAATGTGAGCTATTTTACCACAGGACTATCCAACAGAATAGAACAGGAAAAAAGTATGAAAGGGGAAAGGAAGAAGGTATGCAAGGGAAGCAGTGTTTGGGAGGGAGGTTAGGGGAAAAGGGGAGGGAACCACCAGTCACTCAAGGCCCACCATTGCTAGATATTAGTATAGAATGTATATTGAGGAGTGTCTGCCATGAGAGATCTGATTAGGATGGGGTAGTAGCATAGCTATGTGTCCAAATTGCTAATATCTCTGTTGTCCTTCTGTACTCTGTATTTGAATGCCAACAAGAAAGGGTTCCCAGAGCATGAAGAATTTCTCCCCATCTAATTCCCAATTGTGTAGAGCATTGACCCAGTAAAGTTTAGCATAATGCAGAAGTTTATCTATTAACATAGGAAGTGTGGGGGATGAAGATTCTGTCCATTTCGTTAGTATGCATTTAAGAGGCAGTAGTATGATGAGGTCAGTCAGGTGGATTTGTAGTTTGGTAGTACTGGCCTTAAACCCATAGCAACCCAGCAGACAGTTTAATTTTAACCCTGTCCCTGAGAATAAGGAAAACCATCTGCCAAAATAGTTGTATGTGTGGGCAGGTGTAGAGCATATGGAATAGAAAGACACTCAGCACTTTACATTTTAAACAATGATCAGAGTGTTGGAGACACAAGGTCTGTGCATGAGTGGGTGGGACGTAGGAATGATCCAACAGGCTATATAAAAGTTCATAAAAATAAATTGCTGGGGAATTGTGTAACCGCCTAGCAAATGTGGCAAAGATATCTGGGAGGGTGAGATGTGGGAGATCCAAAAGTCATTTGAGGGGGCCTGAGGGGATCTGGATGAAGTCGAGAGAGGTGAACAAATACTAGTAGTGGGAAGTGTTTATGCGTGTTATAGCACTCTGTTAATAAGATTATGAAAAGGATTGCTGGCAACTGAGGGCGTGAGGTCAGGAACAAGGGAAAAGTAAGTAATGTTTGGCCTGAAGGTGGGGGAAGTGAGTCCTACTGTATGTTAATACTGTATGGCAAAATGTCATGTCACTGACATGAGCCATATGGTAGAAATTGATGATGGCACATGTGATCCTGCACAATGGAACAAAGGAGAGAAATGACCAATATCCAGTGAGCCATTGATACATGTTTGCCCTGACACAAAGTTGCAGTGTCAAAGGTCATCCACACCATGATGAGCAAGATGATGACCTGAACAACATCCATATGTTTTTCCAAACTCAAGGGACATAATCTGAAATCCACACATATCCCTTGTTTGGAATATTGGACATTCATGATATGCACCTCCTCATTACAGTGTAACTGATAAGGAACCCATCATGAAGATAGTTCAACAGTGATGTTTGACCAGTTCTACCACCAGAACAATATGTGGATCTTGCATATGTTCAACCAGCCTGGAGGTTGTAAGCTAGAGGGTTATATAATGCAAATATGTGTGATGCATTGAGTGCCCCACTGGTATCCCAGGAGTCCACTAAGATTCCTCTGCCACCCACAAGAACACCCCTGATGAACACACACTGTAGGATGATGCACACTCATTGCTGTGAAGGATATGTTTGTTTTCCAGACACTGTGTATTGTGAAAGTTGTGTTTGCGCAGTGTGATCCCTGTGCCACATGCCTGACATGATCTCATATCAAGGAGGTGTACAGTTGTGTTGGAGTGCTACTGTGCCTTTGTGGTAATAGTGATCCTTTGTGTGCCCATAATCAGATTGTGAAATGTTTCCCATCACCTGTTATTGAACTTCAACTCACATCATACCCAGACAACATTCCAGGTTTTTGATTTGCTAAGTGTATTGTGATTTGAAATTTTACAACAGTGGATGTGTTGTGTTTAGTTAGCACTACTCAAAAACTCACCCACCAAGTAAAATGTGCAATAGTTGTGTTCAAAACATTGATTTGCGATGCATTGGAGACATGTCTGCTACTAACTTTGTTAGATACTTGAAGCAAAGACAGACATGATTGGGATCAAAAAGTGTGTATTTATTTGGGGAAATGTGACACATGGAGCTTTTCTTTCTTTTTGTTTGGGAGAAGGTGCAAATGTGGATGCCCTCACCGACTGCCTGTGACTCTAGTGGGTCTTGGTGTTATTGTGGATGTCAAACTTGAGGGGGAGGTTGTTGCAGTTGACCCCTTATTTGACTGTTGTGCTCTCTCCATGTGCAGCCTCTGGATGTGATTTTGCTTGCTCATTTCAATGAGCATCTGGCCCAACAAAACACTGAGTCCAGTCACAATATGGCATATATCTGTGTGGAGGATGACTTGCTGGGATTCAGTACTACTGACAGTGGCTGCAGTTATCTCCATGGTGCTCAGACACCTCCTGGAGAATTGTCTGTCTCCCTAAGCAGCCTCCTCTGGATTGTGATATATTCCTCATCCATCTTGCTGGTTATGGTAGCTGTGGCACATGATAAGGACGTGGATGGTGCACATGGAAGTGCTGCTGATGCCTCTCCTCCTTGGTCTGTCCCTTGACTGGTGGTTCCTTCATACTCTGAGTGTGTCTTTCATGCTGCAGTTGCTGGTGAGGCACATGTAGAGACAGGTGTGAGGGGCCAGCATGTGATACATTAGAGGGACATCGTTCTGCCCCCACAACATCTATGGACTCCTCACTGACTGACGATTCTTTTCCCCCTGGTTTTGTCTGATGATGGGAATTCGGTGAGTGGTTCAGGCCTTTGTGACTCACCTATGAGGCCAAGATGGTGGAAGTTGAGTGTCCACGGGTCATATTGTGGCCACTGGGATGTGTTCCCTTCCCACCTGGATTCTGGCTGCAGGCTGCTCTCTTTCTGTGGATGCATCCAGCTGTGTGGCTGTGGACCTGGTGTGGGGCCATATGACCCATATTGATGTGTGCTAACCATGCTGCTTATCCAGTGCCATCCCATTGGTGGTGGTGGTGGGGGGGGCATCCAGTACTGGCTTGATGTTGTTGAAATATACCTCTTTTGTGGAATCTACTGTTGTGACTCCTGCAGCATCCACTCTTGGGCTGTTGTGGGTGGCAACCCGTACTGTGACTGTGGTGGTGCCGGCATCTGGTTGGTGCCCTCTTCTGGCTCTTCCAGGGCTCTGTCTCTGGGGGTAAAAGTTTGCTTCTCCTCCTGCTCAATTACTTCCTGCTTGGCTGCAGGCATGGATGCTGTGTGGGGAAATGATATTATGTGATTAGTAACCGGAGCAATGACAAATGTAATGCAAGATGATGATATTGACATGTGACCCCTTGATTGACAGAATGGTATCCAATGCATTGTGTTGCAATGCATGGGATTCCATGCTGACACTCATTAATTGAATAGCTTGACAAGGTCCCATACATTGATGGAAGTGAGCTTTCCTTATCATATGCATCTGGAATGGTGGGGATGGCAAAGAGGTCTGCATATATGTTGGGTACGTATAATGTGACATAGAAGACACATCTATTTGCATTCAGGGCAGGTCAGCTGTGGCTACTTGGATATTGTGAGAAGGGATGGGTGAAAAATTTTACCTCAAACTGGAATCACAAATAGTGTCACTTCCCCCTTTGCAAATAAATGTCCCACAAAAAGTGCAGATTTTCTGCTTTTTTCGCCTAGCTCATTCCATTGAAATCCATGTGAACATTGAATTTACACACAACACATAACAAATATTATTTTATTTCCCAAAGGCATACAAAAGGAGCATGAGGGTGCCTGTGTTGGTGGGGTGTGGCGAAAAAATCAGTTAAACAGGGAATGTTATTTTGAGGGAGGGTTTGTTTACTGGGATTGAGGGTAGTTAATAAAAAATAAATCCTACATACAATTAAAAAAAAACAAAACACATAAGAAATGTATAAAAGGGATCTGCGGAGGGTCCATGTGTTGGTGGATGGAGTCTGGGGAATTAATTATTTAAACAGGGAATTTGTTTTGGGGGTTGTTTCTTTACTAGTATTGGGGGGACAGTTAATACAAAAATAAATCAATAAAATAAGAAATGTGTATGTAAAGTGATAGAGACAGGAACCCCCTGACATCAGCTGCCACTGGAGTGGACTGATACTTGACTTAATAGAGTGTTTTGTAGAGGATGATTTGTTGTTAGGAAACATTGATTTGTAGGACTTGTACTTATTAGAGGCACAATCCCTAAAGAAACATTGATTTGTAGGATTTAGGCTTGTTAGAAACAAACCCCCCAAAAATGTGTTTAAGCAGCAGGGTGATTAGGCAGCTGAAAGGAAATGGGGTCAATAATAGCAGTAACATGGGTGATGGATGATGAAGGTTCCACTTGTCATGTCTAGCTCCAGTGATGCACCTGAGGTAGTAGCGCCACAATAAGTAGCCCCCAGTATCTGTGGAGAAAAGAAGAAGTTGGCTAACAATTCTTCTCCCATCTGCCCCTCCTCCAAAATCATGGGTGTGTTGTTAGAAAATATTTTTTTTCTCTTGAGAGCAGGAACTGTGGCTCTCCTCAGCAACTACCATGTGAACAGTGTGTGTGGTAAATAACATCTGGAGGCACAACTGCATCCAAAACCCAGGACACCAGAACCCAAGTGCTGTCACTGTCTCTATACCCTTTGTCCAGACCCGCTAAGGACACATGACAACATTCTGAAAGAGTAGTAGTAATGATGAACCCTCCCTGCCAGCATCTTAACATATTCTGCAGAATGGAATCTCCTCAGATGCCACTTGATGCCCTGCTTGTGATTCTCTTCCATCCCACTACCATGTGTGGTCAGTGCATCACACAGTGTTCAATGGGTAGAGACAAACTGCCACATCCTAACATCAACAAAGTGACTATCATTTGTCAGGGGAGGTAACAGCAATGAATGAGGTGGTTTGGCAGATGATGTAGTTACCCTAGAAGGTGATGGTGATGGTGAGCTAGTTGTTTCACTTGTCATGGAACTTCCAGTCTCTGCCTGGGTTTCTCTACTCATGTCATGGTGTCTGTGTTTCATGTGTGATATCAGGGCTCTTGTGCCAAGGTGTGTTCCCTCCTTTCCTCTTTGCACTGACTTGTCACAAATTGCACAAAGTGCCATTGGTGATGACTGCACTGTGCTTGCCCCAAGAGAAAAATAGTCCCACACCCATGACCTCAGGGGACAATTAGAACCTGTCCTAGTCCCACATCACTTGTTGACCCCATTCCCACTGTGTCCACATTGGTCTGTGGCACACTAGCTTGCTCCTCAGCATCCTGCTGCCCTTGTATCTTTAAAGCAGCCGGAATTAGAGCAGTTGCAAATTCTTCAAATTGCAAAATCTCACTGCTAGTGGTCGTGGTGATAATGCCCATCCTCATTCCTGTCTCCCATTCCTTCTCAGTTTCTGCTAAAAATGCCATCAATGTCTCTTCCTATCACGGTGCCCGTGATTGCTCTCCTTTTGTGTCTATCACCAGTAGGAGGGCTCTCCATTGGCTGGTTGCCTTCAGCCCGCCCTGTATTGCCTATTTAGACCTAGCCTGGGCACCCTTTGGTTGCCCTTTTGTGTTGTCTCTATGCTGCTTGAGTCTACACCTTGTTCCTGAGCATCTTGGGCCTCTGCTGTGTTCCTGCGACCTGTATTCGTCCTATTCCAGTGTTACCAGTCTAGTAGTTCCTGCTTCCATCTGATCCGGTTGAGCCATCGCTTCCTGCTGCCAGTCGCCACCACTGTTCCTGATTCTGGTTGATCGTCTGTATGCTGGTTCCTGCCTCCATCTGCTGGTTCTTGTCCAGTTCGCCTACAGTCATCTGACGTTCCTGAGTCGCCTCGATGACATTTCTGTCTTGCCGGTTATTCAGTACACGGGTACTGGTTGCTTGACAGCCGCCCGGCTGTCTCTTACTATCCATTAGCATTCCACGTACTGGGTACTGGTTTGCTCCACTAGCCACCCGGCCGTACTGCAGGTTGTTAGCGTTCCACGTACAGGGTACTGGTTCGCTATGCTAGTCACCCGGCTGTATTTCTGGATCATTAGCGTTCCACGTACTGGGTACTGGTTCGCTCCACTAGCCACCCGGCCGTATTGCAGGTTGTTAGCGTTCCACGTACAGGGTACTGGTTCACTCCGTTAGCCACCCGGCTGTATTGCAGGATCATTAGCGTTCCACGTACAGGGTACTGGTTCGCTACGTTAGCCACCCGGCTGTTTTCCAGGATCATTAGCATTCCACGTACAGGGTACTGGTTCGCTCCGTTAGCCACCCGGCTGTATTGCAGGATCATTAGCTTTCCACGTACAGGGTACTGGTTCGCTCCTCTAGCCACCCGGCTGGATTGCAGGATCATTCGCGTTCCACGTACAGGGTACTGGTTCCCTCCTCTAGCCACCCGACTGTATTTCAGTAACATTAGCGTTCCACGTACTGGGTACTGGTTCGCTTCTCTAGTCACCCGGCTGTATTGCGCGATTGTTAAGTGTTCCACGTACTGGGTACTGGTTCGCTCCACTAGCTACTGGCTGTACTACAGATTGTTAGCGTTCCACGTACTGGGTACTGGTTCACTCTTCTAGCCACCTGGCTGTATTGCAGGATTGTTAGCGTCCCACGTACAGTTTACTGGTTCGCTCCATAAGCCACCCGGCTATATTGTAGATTGTCTAGAGTTCCACGTACTGGGTACTGGTTCGCTCCATACACACCTGGTTCCAACTACTGAGTTATGGCTTTCCATGTGTGAGGGCACTGGTTTGCTCCACATCCATCCGCTGTCTCTATTGCTGGGCTTACTGCCTTCCCTTACGCTGGTCCGAGGCTTTTGCCTGTCATTTGTTGGCTGCCCACTTAGTCTGTCTTAGCCTCTGTGTCATCGTTGTGACTGTTTATCCACCTTCCAGTCACTGAGGCTAGTGGTTGCCATATTCTCCTATTGGCTGTCTTGCCCGGTATATTGGTAAGGCCGGTAGAACCTGTCTTAGTCCTTGGGTTGCATTACCCGGTATTGGCAAGGCCGGTAGAGCCGGTGTTTATCTCCTGTCAATTGGCTGCCTTGCCCGGTATATAGTAAGGCCGGTAGAACCTGTCCTGTTTCCTTGGGTTGCCTTACCCGGTATTGGCAAGGCTGGTAGAGCCTGTATTTGCCTCCTGTCCATTGGCTGCCTTGCCAGGTATATTGGCAAGGCCAGTAGAGCCTCACCTCACAAGTTCCTATTCCCTGGCTGCCTTGCCCGGTATATTGGCAAGGCCGGTAGAGCCTACATTGCTTTGTTTGTATTGTATTTCTGTCTAATAAAGATATAAGTGTGTACGTGTATGATACCCTACGGGGTTGCCTTAACTTTTCAATAAAGTTGTGTTTTTACCTAACTCTGCGTCTGAGAGTCTTAACAAACCGTGACACTTCCACCCCAGCTTCTCCAGCATCATCATCACCACCACTAGTCCTTATGTGCTGCTGCTGCTCTATTACAGACATCTTACTGCTGCTTGGAGGAGGTGACGATGACGAGTAATATGACAGAGGGTCCCTAATGTCACACTTGACATTTCTTTTTGACCTGAAGAAGGCAGACTGGCCGTAGTAGCAGTAGGCACAGGCAGCTGATCTGTGCTCCTGATGGTGGTGGTGGTATTGTGTGCCTGCTCTCCCCCAACAACAGTTCTGGCCTCTTAGACTTCAGGATCATGTTCCACTTGGACACTTTAGTGAAGTGAAGGGGAGGACTCTCAGAGTAAGAGGAATGGTGTGGGCTCCCTTGACTGCTAGTCTGAACGCTCTCAGATGTTTCCCCTACCACTCTGGCTGCTTTACCATTACTGCTACTACTACTAACACCATCCACATTAAAGGGATAGTAATACTTAAAATGTAAAAAAAAATATATGTTGTAGGGTTTATCCGTCTGAGTGAAACAAAGGTACTCACACTGCTGAAAGGTGTTTTATTCAAAAGTTATTACAGCTCAAAGTTGAATTTTTTGGTGCAATATCACAGTGGCCTGAAATTGTACAGTGCCGCTGTTGCTACACCCTCCTATGGAGATTTATGGTCCCGGGACCAGAGCTGTCCATAGGATGGTGTAACAATGGCACCACTGTACAGTTTCAGGCCACTGTGATATTGAACCTAAAAAAATTCAACTTTGAGCTGTAATCAGTTTTAAATAAAACACCTTTTAGCAATTGGAGTACCCTTGTTTTACTCAGGGAGATAAACTCTACAACATATTTTTTACATTTTAAGTATTACAATCCCTTTAAGTTCAGACACAGAGTCTTCCTCCTCGCAGTCACTAGTAATATGAGGATATTGTTGATTACCCTCTTTTTCACTCCTAATGCTAATAAGTTGCTGGACCTTAGTAGTACTAATACTTTGCTTTGGGATGGCAAGTGTGACTTAGGGTCCCTTGCTGTCTCACTTGGCATCATCCTCTCCTTCCCCCCTCCTGAGTATTATAAGACAGACTAGCAGTAGGATCAGCACTGGTGACAGCAGGTGCAGCACGCCTGACAGCAGTAGTAGCAGCAGGGTCAGCACATCTGACAGCAGGCACAGTACTGTTGGCATCAGGCACAGCACTTGTGGCAGCAGGGGCAGCACGCCTGACAGCAGGCACAGTAATGGTGGTAACAGTAGCATGGGCAGCATGTCTGATAGCAGGCACAGCACTAGGGGCAGCACTTGTGACCGCAGGTACAGCACTAGTGGCAGCAGGTAAAGAAATGGTGGCAGTAGGGGCAGCACATCTTGCAGCAGGCACAGGCAGCTGATCTGTCCTGCTCTCACTTGTGCTACCCTTCTCTTCCTCCTTTGCCAGTAATTTCCCCAAGATCCCTAGGGGTGATTTAGGGGGAATGGATAGCATTGGTTCTGTAGTGCTCAGTTCCTTCTCTTCAGACTCAGCGGACACATAAGGGTCTTTCCAGTTCCTCCTTCTATTAATTTTAAGCCTGCTCAAATTGATAGCAGTCACCATGAGCCTCTCTTGCCTCAATAACAGCAGAACAACACAGCAAGTCTATCTCACTCTGTAGCTGCTTCTATTGTGTTTCACTTCCGCAAACACATCACTTTATATAGCAAAAAAAGTGAAAACCACGTAAATCAATGAGTGGAAACTAGCCACTGAAAAATTGGCGGGGAGTTTTGGCCAAAGGGCAAAAAACTTGAAAATTTCAATTGCTGTTTTATAAGCGGATTTTCCCACGAAAAAGCAGACAATAACGTGGTTTTTCCAGGATTTCTCACCCCTAATTGTGAGCACCATTCCCATTATCATCAATCATGTATCATGTGCTTGTTAAGGCTTGTGTTTTGTTGTTCCCTAATGGTATGGTTTGGCAGTGTTTCTAACCCATATTTGAGTGTTTGCTCATGCATCACATTTTGTATGTGTATTTGTTATGTTATCCTTGTAGGTGAAACGCGTCGTCCAGCTGCTTGTGTTGCTGTGTTCCCCCATCAATGTGCGTTTTTGGAGTTGCTTTGCCTGTGCGTGGTACTATCATTGTTTCAACTTAGCTGTTATGGTTGTGTCAACAGTGCAAATGTATGTTTTGAGGCCATGGGATTATTGTGCATGTGGCCTATGTGTTGGACATGCAATCAGTGTTTGTTTGTTCATCTATCATGTGTGTGATGACCCCTGCAGACCTGTGCAATATGACCCTGGTGCAATGTGTTCATCCTCTGTTAAGCCTATGAGTGCCAGAAGGGTACCCAACTTATTGTAGAGTAATGCATTGCGTATCCCCCTAGCCTTCAAAGGATTAAGTTCTGACCTCCCTGTGGCTACACGTGTAACTTTGCTGAGAAACATAACATATATTTTTATTACAATGTCATGGCAATCATTGTTTTTGTGTGATCAATGCAGCAGCATGGGGGTTAAACTTGTTCTTCAACATGATTTGGCTTGCTTGCCCCATCACATTTTGGTTCTGGATCTACTACATTATCTCCTTGTTGGTCAATTTGGGGATCACAATGCTGGATGTGTGTTCAGCTGCCATAGTAGTGAAGAGACTTTGTATGGTGGACAGTTATGGAGATTTATGGTCAACTGACCAGAGTTGTCCATAGGATCGTGTAGCAACAGCGCCACTGTACAATTTCAGGCCACTGTGATATTGCACCTAAAAAATTCAACTTTGAAAATTAATAACTTTTGAATAAAACACCTCTCAGCACTGGGAGGACTCTTGTTTTACTCAGGGGGATAAACCCTACAACATATTTTTTTTTACATTTTAAGTATTACTATCCCTTTAATAGTGGTGTCCTGTGTTTTCTTCACTGAATTGAAAACCTGTATTTACATCCCTATATTTTTGTATTAATCCCTTTCTGCCATAGTGCATGCAAATCATGAAACCAAGAAATAACAAAGAAAATTAAAGGTCCAGTTCCTCCTAGAATTAAAAATATAATTTTCTTAATAAATGTGACATTGATTAACTTACCTCTGACACTCCTAAGGGGCATTACAAACTTAAAAGATGCACAGTATTTTTTGATTTTTAATTATCTGAAGTTCTCTGGGGTCCTCTACATTTAGCTGGTCTCCTTTTCCTTCTGCTCTCTTTTTTTCTTTTAGACCTCTCATTGGTTATCAAAACCCAACCAGTTAACCACAGAGTGCCAGAGGGGTACCCAAAGCAATTTCTTTCAACACCCCTCTGGCACTCAAAGGGTTCATGGAAATGGAAACAAGCAGCTTATTATGAGATGTTGGGTGGAATTTGAGCTGCCAACATTTCCAGGGTAGGAAAAATTCTGAACAAAAACTCTGCCCATTGCAATAGAAACATATGACAATTGCTAAACTGTTTTTAATACGTCTGCATTAATACGCAATATGGGGATGAAAAAAATAAACTCAGATCTAATTTATGTTCTCCCCTAAACATGTTACTCTGTTTATCTCATTTTTGTCCTAGGGGACACTGACCTTTAAAAGAAGCATTGTTATGCATTTAATTTTTTTTTCAGTGAGAAAAAAAATTACTAAACTTCTATTGCTATCATTGTAAAATTGGATTTGTCAGAATGTCCAGTGACAAAAGCAATTCAAGGCTTATATTACATTGCAATAATAAGTGTTAAATGTGAATAAACATAAGTAATCAAAGGCATATATTAGTAAGTGTTATTAACTGGTTTTATATAACAAATTATCATCTAAGTCTATGGAGAAATGTGTAGCTAAAACCCTTGATAAAGTTATTATCTGCAATGTAATCCAGGCCCAAATTTACAAATACTGAATTTTTTTAAAAAAAGTAAATATTACCGTTAGTAAAATATATATTAAATCTTATAAGAAGCAATCTCCATGTTTGAAAAACATTGTTTAATTACTATTAAATATGTTTTTCAGAGCTAACATAATAATCACAAATTTAATATACAACAATACACCAGTAAGTGAAATATTTTTGCTCCATCTGCATTTACTGTATGTTTCTTAATTACTGGATTGGTACAGGATGTATGGTTTATATATTTTGCAACTTTAATCATGATAAAACAACTCTGAATATTTTCTGTATGCCTTAACAGGAGTTTGTAAAACTAACAGTATCAGATACAGAAGTGACTTTAATCACTATTCTTCTGGGAGACTTTGGGAGGGCTGTCATCGTCAGATTTCTGAACTACTGCTGGTGCTGGGACCTGGAAGCTGGTTTTGTGAGTATACCACACCTATAGTAGTATATAATTAAATTACTACAGCTGTCAAGCTGAACTAATTAAGAAGAAAAAATAATACACAACAGGGGGAATGTACAAATCTACCAGTTCAGCTCATTTTCTCTAATGGGACTTTGGCTTTCTACCACTTTGTTAGCACTTTGAGGTATGCTCTAGAACAGGGATGCCTGGCAGTATTCCACTTCATGCTTTGACTCTGACTTTAACCTTTATAGTCTCCTCTTTCTAGTCTTGGGTGCATGGTCTAAGTGTTCCTAACTGTATCCAGTGTTAGTGTTACTCTAGTGCAGGGCTTATAACTTGAAGTCCTTTGCTACTAGCCAGACCTGAAAAGTAACTCACCACTGCAACACATAACATACCCAACAGGGCTGAATTTCTACTCACCAGGGCTAAATTATCACTCGCCATTGGCTAGTGGAGAGTGGAAATTTTGAGCCCTGCTCTAGTGTGTCTGTTGTCAACTACCGTACTTCATCCCTTACTTCTCTATCAGCCTGACAATTCAACTTGTGTCTGATCCATGTGTTGCTAACCTCAGCTTTTCCCTGAATACACTATCTGCCTGACCTTCAGTTCCTGTTGGTTTGTACCACTGCTTGTCTCTGTCTGAGTTTCAGTACCTGTGGGTTTCTTGTCTACTAGTGGTTCTATCCATTTGTACCCTTACCTTTCTGGGGGTTCTCTATCTCTTGTTAGTTCTTCCTTATGGCTGTCTCCTTCTCTCTGTGTTACAGATTACCTTGGTTCCAGCGCCACAGCTTCAAGCGACGCTCGAAATGAAGTTTTGCCGTCAGCGGCCGTCCATGCCGCACAGATTTCACCGGTATGATGCATGGTTGGATGCATCAAAGCTAGATGCGTCATCTGCTGGCGCGAGGCTTCAAGCATGCAGCAGGCCTCTGTTTTATGTGTTTGCTTACTGTAGTCTCCTCCTACCTACTTCCTCCCTCTGAGATGCTCCTCCTACATACTTCCTGAGGAGGGGTTTAAAGGGTAGACTGAGTCCTGACTCAGTTGCCCTTGCGTTGTTGTACAATACAGTTCTGTTTCGCTTGGGCTCTGTGTTTGACCTTTCTAGTTTGACCATCCATTCCGGTGCTGACCTGTGGCTCTGTCTGACTACTCTTTTGCCTGCTCCCATTGTGTAGTGGACACCCAATCTAGTGTGGATCTGTGGCTCTGGCCGACTACCTGAACTATGTATGACCCGGCCTGTCTGTCCATCCATTCTGGTGTTGACCTGTGGCTCTGTCTGACCATTCTCCTTGTGCATTCCGATTTGGCTTAGACATCCTTTCTGGTGCAAACCTGTGGCTCTGGCTGACTACCCGCTCCGTGTATGACCTGGCTTGTTTGACTACCAACTCTGATGTTGACCTGGGGCTCTGTCCATTGCTCATCCAGCATACCAACGCTTCAGTGGATATCCGATCTGGTGCAAACCTGTGACTCTGGCTGACTCTGTGTATGACCCGGCTTTTCTGACTATCCTTTCTGGTGCTGACTAGGGGGCTCTGTCTGTTTCCTCCGTGTGTTGGTCCCCGCTCCACAGACATCCCATCCTAGTGCGGGCCTGAGTCTCTATCAGTCTCCTATCTTACTGACTTACTCAGTGCTAGTCCTTTGGGCATTCTGAATTAATTTGAGGCTCCAGTGGGCTGAGGCTTAGTCTCGGACAGTGTGGTGGATCTATTGTCGGACTGTTATTTCTGATACAGTGCTTGCCTCTTTGATCACTATAACGGTAACCCTCGCCACCGGTATGGGCTGGGCCGTCGTTCCCGAAATCTCGCCTTCGAGGTCGGCTGAGCTGCGTCGGATGTCCCGGTCCGGTAGTACTTCCAAGAGGTCGGATTTGTTCGATGTCGACGCCTTCGATCTTCGAGTAGTGAATGGCTCAATTGCGAGGGAGGGATGGGAGTCAAAGAGGACTCTTTAGACCACACCAGTCAGAAAGTAAACTCAGAGACCGTTTACTCCCAACAAGAACACTTTATTGAACACATCACACATCTTTTATACAGTTACACATGGTTATCACAATAGGGAGGGGAAGGGCCAGGCATTCTAATGCAGGCTTGGCCCAGTGACCAATCCAACACAATGGGCATATACAACAGACCAATGGTGACGGGGAACAATGGACCAATGGCAGAGGGTACAAAGGGACCAATAGTAACTAAGGGAAACAGACCAATGGGAGATGGGTTACTGAACACAATATTGACAATGGTATACTTAACATGATTAATCAACGTCTGGACAAAGACAATGGACTGACTAGAGGGAATACACATCTGAGAACTGGGCCAGGGGTTGAATAATTAAGCAACAAGGTTTGGGAGTCTGAAATAATTAACCCCTCCCTGCCTATTCCCTTGGAGTAAACCCTCAAACATACCACATACAATAACTAAAACGTTCGCCATACATTAAACATACGACATTCGACAATATACAAACGTACAATATTCGACATAAAACCTTGTAGCATAGGGCTAGGGGAACCCCTATCATAGTTCAAATAAGGCCACAGGCCCATAGTCTTTCAAACAACTGTTTGAGGTCCAGTCAAGGACCCAAGTAACGGCCTAGGATCCGTTACATCACTCCCCCTTTTTAGTCCACACACACGGGGAAAGGCTGGCCAGTCTATTAGTCCTCTTCCTGGCGGGACAGACCATCAGCGTTCTGGTTTTCCCTTCCAGCACGGTATTTGATTGTAAAATTAAAAGCTTGAAGGGCCAAGCTCCAGCGTAACAACCGTCCATTGTCTCCGGCTACCCGGTTGAGCCACACCAGGGGATTGTGATCGGTGAACACTGTAAACTCACGTCCGAATAGATATGGCTGCAGTTTCTTGAGGGCCCAAACTAATGCCAAACATTCCTTTTCAACCGCAGCATAGGCAGCTTCCCGGGGTAACAGTTTGCGGCTCAAGTAAATGACTGGATGTTCTTCCCCGGCGTCATTGACTTGACTCAGCACCGCCCCTAGTCCGTAGTCTGAGGCATCTGTATGGACCAGAAAAGCTCTGTTAAAATCCGGTGCGGCCAACACAGGACCTTTGCCCAAGGCTTCCTTGAGAGCTTGGAAGGCCTTTTCACAGTCCAGGGACCAGTCTATGTTCCGGGGCAGTGCCTTCTTAGTTAAGTCCGTGAGGGGTTTGGCTATGGCACTGTACTGCGGAACAAACTTCCTATAGTATCCGGCTGTGCCCAGGAAGGCCAGCACTTGTTTCTTGGTGCGTGGGGTGGGCCAGCCAACAATGGCAGCGATCTTAGCGGGTTCAGGCCGTTGCTGTCCACCTCCCACCCGGTGACCTAGGTACTGGACTTCCCCCATCCCTATCTGGCATTTGTCAGGCTTCAGAGTTAGCCCTGCTCTCGCAATGCGCCCTAAGATGGCTTCCAGGTGCAGCAGATGCTCCTCCCAGGAGTCGCTAAAGATGGCAATGTCATCTAAGTAGGCACAGGCAAAATCCTGTGCCCCTGTTAGTAGATGATCTACTAGCCTCTGAAAAGTAGCCGGCGCATTCTTCATTCCGAATGGCATCACCGTAAACTGGTAGAGGCCAAACGGGGTGATGAAGGCGGATTTGGCCACCGCCTCAGGGGCCAGGGGTATCTGCCAGTACCCCCGACTAAGGTCGAGGGTGGAGACTACGCTAGCGCCTGCGAGCCTGTCTAGGAGTTCGTCCACCCGGGGCATGGGGTAAGCGTCGGTGATGGTCCGGTCGTTGAGCCTCCGGTAGTCCACACAGAACCTAGTGGTTCCATCTTTCTTAGGGACCAGAACTACCGGAGAGGCCCAAGGACTGGTAGAGGGCTCGATAACCCCTAACTCCAACATTTCCTGGATTTCCTTCAACATGCCCTGTCTCACTGACTGGGGAACTCGGTAGGCGGGCAGCCGTAGGGCCTCCTGTCCCGTGGTGAGGACTGGATGCTGGGCTACGTTAGTGAGGCCAGGCCGTGCAGAGAACAGCTGTGGCCACTTCTGGGCCATGTCCCGTATCTGTTGGCGTTGGGCGGAGTTAAGCTGGGACCCTAGGCTGGGAAGATTGGGATTGCTGGGTTCCCTAGCGGCGGCCAGGAGATCAGGAATATCCTGTTCTTCCGGGTCGTCCCCAGCCTGTGTACAGATGGCTAACACTACTTCCTCCCGCTGGTGATAGACTTTCAGGGCATTCACGTGGCAGGTCCGGCGGTCCCGTAAGTGAGGCCCTTTGGCAATCACATAAGTGGTCTCTCCCTGTCGATCTACCACCCGGTAGGGGCCTACCCAGGCAGTCTGCAACTTATTCCCTTTCACGGGGCGCAGAGCTAATACCTGCTGCCCCGCAAAAAATTCTCGGGTCTGTGTCCGCCTGTCGTACTGCTGTTTCTGATGCTTTTGGGCCCGACGCAGGTGCTCTTGGGCGAGACCTGTGAGGGCGGCTAGTTTTTCCCTGAGTTCTAGCACATATGTCACTACCGGGGTTTCTTCTGAGTCGCACTTGCCCTCCCAGTATTCCCGGAGGAGGTTCAGGGGTCCCCGGACTCTCCTTCCGAACAGTAACTCGAAAGGGGAGAAGCCCGTGGACTCCTGAGGCACCTCCCGGTAGGCAAACAACAGGTGGGGCAAATAGCGCTCCCAGTCCCGGTGCGTCTCCATGAAAGCCCGTAACATCTGTTTCAGGGTTCCGTTGAACCGTTCACAGAGGCCATTGGTCTGGGGGTGGTATGCTGTGGTGTGAATAGGCTTCACCCCACACAGCTCCCATAGTTGCTGCATGACTTCTGAGGTGAATTGGGAACCCTGATCGGAAAGAACTTCTGCGGGAAACCCTACCCGTGAGAATACTTTAACCAGGGCGTCCGCCACACTCTCGGCAGTAATGCTTGAGAGGGCCACGGCTTCAGGGTACCGTGTGGCAAAGTCCACAATGGTAAGGATGAACCGCTTACCAGTGCGACTGGGACGTGCTAAGGGCCCTACAATGTCCACAGCTACCCGCTGGAACGGCTCGCCTATCAAGGGTAATGGCTGTAAAGGAGCTGCTGGGTGGTCGCCCCTCTTGCCTACCCGCTGACAAATGTCGCAGGTGCGGCAAAAGTTGCGAACATCCCGAGATAACTTTGGCCAGAAGAAAGCTCGACTCACCCATTGTTCGGTGCGTCGAACTGCCATGTGGCCGGCTAAGGGAATCTCATGGGCCAGGGACAATAAGGCAGCCCTATGCGGATAGGGAACTATGAGTTGGGTCCGCACTAACTGGGTGGCGCCCTGGCAGTGGGATGGGGTGCTGCGATATAGGAGCCCATTCTCCCAAAGGAACTTCCCCCCCCCTGGGCCTGCCTCCCCAGAGTCTGCAAGTCGCCTGTATCCTGCTAACGTGGGGTCATCTAAGAGGGCTGCGCTGAATTCCGCAGGGGGTAACCAGTGGAGGGGATGGTCAGCGTCAGGGTCTACGGGTGGGGGTGTCAGGGGGCTTACCATCTGACGCTGGGCAGCCGCTCGGGTGATCACCTGACAGTTTTCCGGAGGCGGGGTGGAGGCAAACCAGCTTTGCATTTGGCCCAAGTCGTTCCCCAGCAGTACTTCAGCGGGTAATCCTGGCATCACTCCCACGCACCGATCGCCCTGACCGGAACCCCAGTTGAGGTGCACATTGGCCGTGGGTAATTGGTAGACGCTACCCCCGGCTACGCGTACATCCACGTTCTGATTGGTCTTATAATGCGGGGACAAGCAGTCAGGCTGGACCAAGGTTAGTGTGGCTCCTGAGTCTCGTAGTCCAGAGACTGGATTCCCGTTGAGGTATACCGTTTGTCGGTGATGTTGTCGGTTATCCTCCACAAGATCCTGGGTGAGGGCAATTTCTTGTGATAACTGCCACTTGGGGGGTCCCCCCGGCGAAGCAGGAACCTCCACTGGCTGGGGCCATTCCTGGACGTAAGATCGGGTGCAGGTCCCATAGGGGCCAGTGTCTTGGATGCAATGAGAGTCCTTGGGGGGCATCCTGGTCATTTGAGGTACAGTGCTAAACCGGGGGCCTGCGGGGTACCGGTTAGACTGTTCCCTAGGAACTACATTCCTGTTAGTGGTCTTGCGGCCCAGGGGACAAGTATATTGGGTGTGGCCCAGCTGGTTGCAGGAGAAGCAGCGAGGGCCGGGGTTGGGGTCCCTCCGTTGAGAGGTAGGAGCGGGACCCTGTGAAAGTCCGTGCCGGGTGGACAGGTTCCCGGGAGTTGCTGTCCTAGGCCCTCCCCCGCTTGCCAGCCGCTGGGATCGGCTACCCATTTTCCTAGTGTCCTCAAAGTGATCTGCCAGTTGCGCTGCCTCCGTAAGGGTAGAGGGTTCGCGGTCCCGGACCCAATCCCTAATGTGATCCGGTATGTTTAAGTAAAACTGTTCAAGCATCAGCTGCTGACAGCAGTCCTCAAAAGACTGGGCCCCGCATCCGTGCAGCCAGTTGCGAGCGGCCCTTTCCAACCCATAAGCCCACTCCATGTGGGACTCCTGGCTTTTCTTTAGTGTCTCCCTGAACTGCCGGCGGTACGTGTCTGGAGTAATGGCGTACCGGGCCAGGAGCCTCTTCTTGACCTCCTCATAGTCCAATATGTCCGTCTCCGGTACAGCCCGGTAAGCTTCCATAGCCCGCCCCGTGAGCTTCCCTGCGAGAATGGCAGTCCATTGGGTTTCATCTACCCGCGTCAACTGGCACATCCTCTCGAAGTCGAGCAAAAATCCCCTTTCCGATCACCAAAGGTAGGGAAAGCTTGAAAACTAATAGGCAAAGTCACCTTTCCTGAGTCGGAGCCAGTCTCTGGGGTTGTAGCAGATCGAGAGACCCCCGGTAGGGTCTTCGCCCAGTCCACCCTGGCTTCCGCCATCAACCTATCGATGACTTCTGTTGACGGGTTCGGACCATACAAGGCCAACCTCTGAGCTACTATGCTGGTGACTGGATCTTCGCCGTCGATCCATCTACATGCTCCGACACTTCTACCTTGCAAGCGGTCTGCCATCGGATCGAGCACCCGCTGTGTCGAACCGGCCGGTTCGGATAGACCGGTGAACCCTGCAAAATTGTCCTCAGACGGTAACTCCGTTCGCCTAGCCAAGTCCGCTGCCTCCGTATCAGTTTCCAGCAGTATTTGGATCAAGTCCTGTTTTCGTAGGTTAGCTGCGTTGCAGCCTCGTTGTTCCACCAGCTTTTGTAGGGCCGCCAGCGGAGCATATTTATACAAATCCGCCATTTGTTGGGAACTCGGACACTTCCTGCTGCTCTGGGACCTCTTTTGGCGAGATTCGTTCGTTGCTGAAACCGGGGTCAAGCCAGCGGCTGTATCTCCCCCTGGATGCTGGTTTCAGTTCGATCACCGTTGCTGAAACCGGGGTCAAGCCAGCGGCTGTATCTCCCCCTGGATGCTGGTTTCAGTTCGAATCGATCCCGTCGCCTGCCACCAGTATAACGGTAACCCTCGCCACCGGTATGGGCTGGGCCGTCGTTCCCGAAATCTCGCCTTCGAGGTCGGCTGAGCTGCGTCGGATGTCCCGGTCCGGTAGTACTTCCAAGAGGTCGGATTCGTTCGACGTCGACGCCTTCGATCTTCGAGTAGTGAATGGCTCAATTGCGAGGGAGGGATGGGAGTCAAAGAGGACTCTTTAGACCACACCAGTCAGAAAGTAAACTCAGAGACCGTTTACTCCCAACAAGAACACTTTATTGAACACATCACACATCTTTTATACAGTTACACATGGTTATCACAATAGGGAGGGGAAGGGCCAGGCATTCTAATGCAGGCTTGGCCCAGTGACCAATCCAACACAATGGGCATATACAACAGACCAATGGTGACGGGGAACAATGGACCAATGGCAGAGGGTACAAAGGGACCAATAGTAACTAAGGGAAACAGACCAATGGGAGATGGGTTACTGAACACAATATTGACAATGGTATACTTAACATGATTAATCAACGTCTGGACAAAGACAATGGACTGACTAGAGGGAATACACATCTGAGAACTGGGCCAGGGGTTGAATAATTAAGCAACAAGGTTTGGGAGTCTGAAATAATTAACCCCTCCCTGCCTATTTCCTTGGAGTAAACCCTCAAACATACCACATACAATAACTAAAACGTTCGCCATACATTAAACATACGACATTCGACAATATACAAACGTACAATATTCGACATAAAACCTTGTAGCATAGGGCTAGGGGAACCCCTATCATAGTTCAAATAAGGCCACAGGCCCATAGTCTTTCAAACAACTGTTTGAGGTCCAGTCAAGGACCCAAGTAATGGCCTAGGATCCGTTACAATCACCCTCTGTGTTTTATCTGTTTACGTGCATTACTGTGCATTTTATCTGTTTACGTGTATTGCGTGCATTACTGTGATTTTTCTAATAAAACATTGTTTTACTTTACCGTACTGAGTCCTGGTTTATTCCTGGAAACCGTGACACTCTGGCTGCCAGTGCTCCCTCTGCTTACTTCCTTACTATAGTGTCCACCACTTCTTATATTCCCTTTCTCCCTTTAGAGTTCCTGTCGCCATCTAGTGTATACTGTCCAAATATTCAGTAAGCCAGTTGGGCTCTATTCCTGCCCCTATTTAATTTCGTGGTCTCCTACCTCCCGGGCTCCAAAAATCTGAAGGTGGACGCGTTGTCCCACTACTTCTGCAGCCTCTCCAGAGAGGAGGTTCCACCGACCCCGATTATTCCAGCTGATCGGATCCTTGCGACCATACGGACTTGAATCACTTCTCCCCTGGGAGAGGAGATTTTGCCTGCCCAGACTTCGGCTCTGGCCGGGAAGCCGGACGGAAAGTGTTTTGTCCCGGCACAATTACGTATTAAGCTGTTAGAAACGTACCATGCTTCCAAAATTGCAGGTCACATTGGTCACGACCAATTGATCTGGTCATTGTCTAGAGTCTTCTGGTGGCCAAGTCTCAGATCGGATTTTGTGGCTTTTACTGCTGCTTGCACGACCTGTGCTCAGAGTAAGACTCCTCGGCATGGGAATTCAGCTGGCATTCTCTTCCACTACCCACTCTCATTCAAATGGTGCAGCAGAAATGTCCAACCAGGCCTTAGAACAATTTCTCCACTGTTATATCTCTGACCACCATGACAATTGGGCTACCTTGTTGCCCTGTGTGGCGTATGCCCGGAATTGTGCAGGTTACTCTTCCTCACGGAGTTCTTCATTCTGTCTGTGGCTCTGTCTGACCATTCTCCTTGTGCGTTCCAATTTGGCTTAGACATCCTTTCTGGTGAAAACCTGTGGCTCTGGCTGACTACCCATTCCGTGTATGACTGCCCAAATATTCAGAAGAACATAACCTATCATACTGATCATACTGAACATATTTCCAGCTAAACTTGTGGGTCTGTGGGGATATGATAGAAGCATTCAAATATATGAAGGCATTCAACTAAGTGCAGAAGGGAAGTACATTTCAAAGGAGTAAAGATGTTAGGACAAGAGGCCATAGTCTAAAACTAGAAGGACACAGGTTTAGATGTAATGTAAGAATGTTTAACTTCACTGAGAGGGTAATAGATAAGTGGAATAGTCTACAACAGAAGTGGTAGAAGTTAATACAGTGACAGAATATAAGCATGCATTGGATAGGCGTAAGGCTGTCCATAGCATAAGACAAGACCAAGGACCAATTAAGGTTTGAGGTTTTTACAGTAGGAAAATGAGCAGACTAGATGGGCCGAATGGTTCTTATTTGCAGTCAAATTCTATGTTTCTATGTTTTGCGGCTATTTTATGAGGTCCTAGCCACCGCAAGCCTGGCAGTCGGTAGTGCATGTACACTTGCCCACACTCCTCAACATACCCTAGGCTCAACTCTTCTAGCATTTTTATGGTTTCCACTAGTTCTTCCCTCAGGAGGCCATGGCGATGTGTGTGTGGCAATGTGTGGAGAGCACAACACCTTGGTGATGTACACACATCGTCATAAGCTCTAATAATTAGAGCAGCTATATAACTTTGTTCTTTTAAAGAACATGGGTTAAATAAGGTTAGAAACAAAAACAGCTTTATGCTAGCCAGCTGAGATTGCTGATATTTAGGAAGGCACTAAGACACACACAACAATACACTGCATTGTTGTGCCTTTATAGTATCATTTTTAACTTAATTCCTGGTTTAACACTCTTACAGAAAGTGTTGCGATGCTGTGGAGTACAGCCACACTTCCCTATGGCAGTTTGCTTTGAGTCCTCTGCCACCTAGAGGATGAATGAGGTGTGAGATACACTGTAGCACCAACAATAGGATACAATTATTCTGAGAGTAATATGCTACAGTTCAGACATCAGGTCAAGTTACGACACAAACTTTACCTGAAATATAAAGGCTCTGAGTCACGCTTCACCTATTCTCTTCCCCTATACCGTTTATGAGCAACTTAGCAGGTTATATGTGCAAGTGTCTGTACTCTGCCGTGTGGAGTGTTAAACTTTTCTCTTCCTCTGGTTAGTGTCCTTTTTTAATAGTTTCACTTATTATTATTCTTTTTTATTTGTGTTTTTTTTTCACTTGTGTTATGTAAATGTGGTCACACATATTCAGTAACCTTCCTCACAACAGTAAAGAAGGGGTTAATATCAGTTCTTACTGTAGCATTAACACATCAAATGGGTTTAGACAACAAGGAGTAGGAGTAAGAGGTCTTTCACACTTAGCATGGCAAGTTATACATTGTTGCACACATAAAGAGTCTGCATTTTGCATTAAAATTAGAGAATAAACAATGTCGAATGGAAGCAATAGTATTTGAACTAAAATGGAGAAAGAAGGTCATGGGAAGACTACAAGTTGAATTTCAAAGGGGGTGGTTAAAATGTCAAATGTGAACAATATTTGTCAAATTAAAATGGTGAAAGAAAGCACTATAAGTTGAATTTCAAAGCAGTGTTAATATGTCGAAGGAGGGCACTCTTTGTCAGATTTCTATGATGTATACTTTATTCTGCACTGTTTTTGTCTGAAAAACAATGGTTTTGAAATTGTCGTTGTGACTTCTACACCTCAACTCTGATGCGCAGGATTACAGACATAAAATATAACTACAAAACACGCTGTAATACTGAACATAGGTAACGGAATGCTACTTGCATGTTATTTTTAATTGTTTCCTGTGGACTTTTTTTTTGACTGGCGGTGCGTATTATTATCGCTGATTTTGTTTTCACAACTCGGGTAATAGGATACTAAAACTTGACCCGAAAAAACACAACGCCTGTTTTTTTTTAGCACTGGTAACAGAATCGAGCCCTAGGTCAGGAATCAATTTATTAAACCTACCAAAAGTATAGCTGCCTCTGTCGATCACTGGATCAGTATAATCGGGGGGTTGCAAGGTTACCGTGCTACGAGAGGTCGAACCAAGGATAGTCGATTGTGTCAAACTCAACTGGATGGTCGACAATTGCGAATGCGACACACTGGGCACCAGAACCTTTTGTGGTTAAAAGGAAATTAGTTGACAATCCGGGTCAGAAACAGGTAGGCAAAGACGGTACCTAGGATGAGGCGGAAAGATAGTCGAAAAAGCCAGGGTCAAAACCAGTCGAGCAGCATGGTACAAAATCAGCAGGCAGAAAAATAGTTGAATAACAGGCCGAGGTCAAAACCAACATAGGAGTCATAGCAGGATCAGGAGACAAGAAATATAATCAAGGAAAACCAGGTCAAGCACTGGAAACACTAGGAACAATCACTTCAAAACTCGATATACAGAACTCTTTGATCCCTCACTGACAACAAGAAACAGGTAGAAGAACCTGGTAAAGATGGGAAAACCCAGGGAATCATGACATGTTCCTAACATATTACTTGTCCATACTCATATGGTTTCATGCCGAGTCTCTCAAGAAACAGTGTGATACTTTGTAACACTGAGATCTTAGAATTGTTAGAACAGTACACTGTTCCAACAAGGCAGCCTTCTAATGAATTTCTGTCCAAAACCCAGAAAATATCTGGCTGATCATGTGAGGTCCAGGTTGTTTGTAGGAATGATTGAACAGGAGGTATAAAAATATATGAATGGGTGCAGATTAATTATCAGAATGCATTGTCCTGTATGCAGTTCAGGGATGCTGGTCTAGTAAAACTGAATAGGTCTACTAATCATTAATATTTACTGGTCAGTTGGATGGTGAGTGGTCATGGAATCTATAGAAAGTATGCCTCTATTTTAGATAAATGTTGTTTAGGCTTATTCTTATTATCCAGCCAAAATCAGCTGGGCCAACAGGTTCATTATTCATATTGATTGGCCTGTCTTATAATGGTAGCTGAGTATCTCCAGGAAGTATATTAGTACTGTGAGGCTCAGTATGGCCAGGCTAATTACGATATAACAGTAATCAGTTCCTAGTGCCTAAATGGCCATGTAGAGCCATTATTGTAGGTAATACAGTTGGTAGCTAAAAACAGTAGCAATTAGTGATGCTCAGGATTCAGTTGTGGATTACCTAATTTAGCTAATATTAATATTGTAAGTGTATTGCTGATCTCATAATTTGATTTGCATCGTTCCTGCTGTTGGTTAAATGCTGGTGTTGTGGGCACATTGTCGTATTATTTGAATCATTTTAAGGAAGAAGAGTTAATTCTCTGGTAACACTTTCTGCTCTTTAACAAAGATCTCTAAGGCTACATAGGAGTTGTTTTGGAAACTCAGCCAATGGCCTGTGTAGGGCATATTTTAAAGCAATGCAGCAACTGATTGCCTAACTGGCTTAAACTATGAAATGAGTAGGAACATTTTTGTGACATTGTAGATCATTTTGAGAGGTAAATTAAATTTTTAGGAGGTAAGTTATACATTAAGCTCTCTAGCAGAGAGCTCTCTGATGCGTGTTCTGCTGTCGCTTCATTAGAAACGAGTTCTAGGTGATTTAAAGGTGAAACTCCTCCTCCTCCACTCAGCCGATTTGATGATGTGTGGTAACATACTTTTGATTGGTGGACAGTGGAACACATAGAATCAGTCATCCATTGGCTTCAATGAGATTGCTTTTATGGATACCAGTAGGCTTCTGTGTGGCTTATGACAGATGTGGTTAAATAAGAAACATATAGTGTTCTAAGATGGCAATTGTATTGCCAAATATATTTCTTGAAAAAATAAATAAAAGTAATCAGTGAAAGAGAAATGATAGAATAAATCATAAAAATGAGCTGAGAGACACATTTCCTCTTTCAACCCGTTGGGTGTCATTGTATTTAGCATCAATATTAGGGGTGGGCAAAAGCTCTTGTAGACCATGTTCCTGCAAGAAATCACGCGAAAACCACGTTGTTGTCCACTTTTACGTTTTAAAACAAGTGATTAAAATCTTCACATTTTTCGCCCATTGGCCAAAATTCTTCACCATTTTTTCAATGGCTTGTAACTTTCTGCCCATTGATTTATGTGTTTTTTGCCTTTTTCCTATAAAAACTTGATGTATTCCAGGAAGTAAAAGACAATAGAAGCAGGTACAGAGCAAGGTAGATGTGCTGTTCTGCTGTGATCTTTTTTGAATAATTGAGGCAAGAGAGGCTCATAGTGACTTCTATCACTATGAGAAAGTTTAAAAGTAGTAAAAGGAGGAATTAGAAGGATCCTTATGTGTTGTCCCTGCTTCCACTAGTTCTGTGCCCGCTGTCATATATGCTGCCACTGCTTCCACCAGTGCTGTGCCTTCTTCCAGAGCTGCCACCAGTGCTGTACCTGCTGACAATGTTGAACCTGCTGCCGCCAATACTGTGGCTGCTGTCAGACATGCTGCCCCTGCTTCCACCAGTGCTGTGCCTGCTGCCAGTGCTGCCCCTGCTGCCACCAGTGCTGTTCCTGCTGTAGTGCTGAAGCTGCTGCTAGTGTGTCTTGTAATACTCCGGGAAGGGATGATGCCAAGTGTGACAGCAGGGGACCCTAAGTCACACTTGCCATCCCCAGGAAGTGCTAGTACTACTACTATTAAGAAGGTCCAGCAGCTTGTAAGTGTTAGGAGTGAAGGAGGGGTAATCAATATCCTCATATTTATAGTGACTGTGAGGAGGAAGACTCTGGGGCTGAACTTGTTGTGGTTGATGTTAGTAGTAGTAGTAGTAGTAATGGTGGAGCAGAAGAGTTAGGGGAGTGGTAGGGGAAGCATTTGAGAGCATGCAGACTAGCTGTCAAGGGAGCCCATATTATTCCTATGGCCCTGGGAGTCCCCTTCCCTTAACTACAGAAATAATAATACCACCACCACCAGAAGGAGCACATACCAGCTGCTACTGCTGCCAATCTGCCTTCGCGTCACCAAGAAATGTCAAATGTGACATTAGGGCACCCTCTGTCACATTGCCCGTCACCTCCTCCAACCAGCAGTGAGATGTCTTTAATAGAGCAGCCGTAACACATAGGGACTAGTGGTGGTGTTGATGATGATGATTCTGGAGAAGCTGGGATGGAAGAGACTGAGAAGGAATGGGAGACAGGGATTAGGATGGGCATTGCCACCACCACCAGCAGTAAGCTTTTGGAATTTGTAACTGCTGTAATTCCTGCTGCTGCTGAGTTGCAAGGGCAGCAGGATGCTGAGGAGCAAGCTAGTGTGTCACAGACCACCGTGGACACAGTGGGAATGGGGTCAACAAGTGATGCAGGACTAGGACTAGGACAAGTTCCACTTGCCAGCGGCAGCAATACTCCTGGTCCTAGTTGCAGTGCTGATTCTGAGGCAGTAGCAGCAACAGCAGAAACATCATCTGCTGCCACAGATAGTGAAGGGGAATGTGGAGGACAAGAAGAAGAAAGAGGCCATTCTTCTCCACCTGTTCCCTATCCTTATCCCATGAAGTCATGTGCTTGGGACAATTTTTCTCTCTGGGCAGGCACAGAGCAGTCATCACCAACAGCACTGTGCACAATTTGTGAGAAGACAGTGAGAGGAGGAAAAGAGGGAACACACCTTGGCACAACTTCCCTGATAACAAGCATGAAACACAGACACAATGACATTTATGTCAAGCATGTTAAAGCAAAACACCCACCACAGTAATCAAGCACTGCTGTTGCCCCCTGAGGAATCATTTATTTGTAGGACTTATACTAATTAGAGGCACAAGTCCTGAAGAATTATTGATTTGTAGGACTTAAGCTTGTTTGGCACAAGCCCTAAAGAAACATTGATTTGTAGGACTTCGGCTTGTTAGAAACATACCCCCAAAAACTGTTTATTTGTTTTTTGTAGGGCTATGTTTCTTGTTTTTATTATTTTTTGTATTTTTTTTTTTTTTTAAATCTCAAGCTCTGAAAAAAAAAGTCCTACTGGTCTAGTGCCAGCAGGTCATGTTGGCCAGTGGCCACTGGCCATTGTCAAATATCCTCCTCCTGTGTCTACTAAGGAGGGATATGTAAACTGTTTATAGAGATTATAAATTGAATCCACAATCCAGAGGAAATTCATATGTATTCTTATCCCTGTCAGGCAATCTCTTATATGGAAGATTTTTTCCTTTGAAACGATTGCTCTAGATCTGTATTGAGCCATAACTGACAACTGAGTACTAGAATTATAGGACATTTATTTTCATCCATAAGGTGTAATAATAATATATATAATATATTATAATAATATATATAATATATTATAGAAGCAACATTTAAACTATCACCTCTCAAATTTATAGAGAGAATATAATTGTATTTTTAGAAATTTCAGAATAAATATATTTTAATAATTAATTTACCCTTTTCTTTTTTCCTTTTTCATGCATCTAAGTTTTGGATCCATTACTAGGGACATTCTTGGTGTGCAAATGTGGTAACCTCTATTTCATCCCTCTGTGAGGAGAAACTTCTTTTGGTTTCAAACCAATTTGTATTACTTGCTTTGGTTGGCCAAAAACACCAACCACAGCAAGGAACAACTGAACATGAAGGATTAGCAGTTTTACAGGAAGGTCTTTTTGTGATTGATGTTAGTACTAACTGTGTGCTAGAGCCAGCACTGGCTGCTCCACTGCTGGTCTCACTTAACTCTTTGTTTCCCAGTATGTTGGGGGACAGCCTATGCTACAGAGAATCACCTCTATTCCCCTTATGGATACACTCCTTGACTCATTTTGTGGTACATCTACCTTATGTTCTTTACTTCCTGCCACCAATCAGCTGATGGGTATAGGGTTAAAGCAGCTGAAAGCTCTTGCATAATCTTCTGGGACTCCAGGAGTGTGTGCAGGCGATATAGCCCTCCTGTGATCCTGGCAGTTATGCCACTGTCTAGAATGGTGTTAAAGTTGCAAGGCATTGCAGGCACTGAATTGCAAGCCTCACACACTAGACTCAGGCCCCCCTTTCCACCAAGGCCAATGATAGCAGTCCCTCCTGTTACGGAACTGCAATTTGAAAACCACTTGTCCCATTCTGCACCTAGTTTAACACCATGTAAAAAAGAAGAAAGAGGAAATACGTACAAATTCATACTTTTTCTAAAGCCTGCTATGATAAATTTAAAGTTGTGTGCTGTAGGAATTTGGTGTATAGTCATAAAGTAATGCATCTGTACATAAGCACACTTGAAGGCGCTAGATGAGCCTTTATAGTAACCTTTGGGGAATTTGTACATTTGCACATATCGTTACGTAAACAACAGCACTGAGAAAGTAAGATCAATGTATTCCTAGTTTAGACAATAATTTACAAGACATTTAAATACACAAGAGACTAAGGGCTCGATCCAATTCCCACTGGTAAAACTGTCTGTAGGGCAAAAATTATTACTGAACAGTACATAGTGTTACCGCCAGAATGCAATTGCCCTACCAACAGGAACCATGATGAATGTTGGGACACAGAACCCAGCTTGTGGCCCAAAGTTTATTGTGTTTTTTTCAGTCCCATAATTCATGCTAAATAGTGTGAGAAATGGGAAGATCAAAGGAAACCAACTAACAATCAGTGTTTGATACAGTGTCAGTACAGTCACCTTCCCAAACATTTATCCTCCCCTTGGTGCTACACTACCCCTAACATGAACAATAAAGTGGACCCATACTAGCCATAACACTATCCTATCACCCATAGTTAGAACACCTACCTGTCATCCTGATGTCCAGTGAGGTCTTCTGTACCCTGGTCTTCTTCTTCAATCCATCTCCTGTAGGCTTCAATCGTCTTCTTCCTCTCTTTTCTTCTTCATCTATCACCCTCTTCTTTCTTCATCTTCATCTGTTATCTTCATCTGTCGTTCCGTCTTCATTTGTCATTTTCTTTGTCCATCTGTGCTCCTCTTCATTCCTCTTCTTTACACATAGTTTTGAACCTGTAATAAAAATATAGTGAGTAAAATCAATCTATCAACATACGACACTGCCGCAGCTGCCGGCAGTGGTGGTGGCAGGTAAAATACAGCAAAACCCCCCTCCCCATACCTTTTGAGCCATTGCCCAATGTAAACTGAGGAAAATTTGACTAGGGACTGCCATTTAAATGGCCAAATCCTGTTCAAATTGCCACCCATCCTCCCCCAGTCTGGAATGTGGTAATACGCAGGGCATGGAACATGCCCTACAGTAACCATACCCCCCAGCCAATCAGCATCCAGCTTGGAGGATGACTCAATGTGCTGAAAGCTGATTAGCTGGAAGGTGGGGTTAGTGCAGGGCACATTTTGTGCCCTGTGTAATCCCACATCCTAGCCAATAGGAGTGTTGAAAGTAGTTTAAATAGGGACAGCCAATACAAATGGCAGTCCTTATTCATATTTCCCTCAGTGCACATCTGGCAATGGCCTGAAAGATACAAGAAGGTGGGATTTTTGTTTCCTTCCATCTCTGCCAGCGTATGTTTAATGATTAGATTTTTTTACTAACTATATTTTTATTTTACAGGTTTAACACTTTAAAGAATAATGAAGAGGAGCACAGATGAAGAAAGAAGATGGAGATGACAGATTAAGAGGAAGATGACATACAAAGATAACAGATGAAGAAGAAGAAGAAAGAAGAAGGTGACCGATGAAGAAGAAAGAAAAAGAGGATAGAAGCACACAGAAGAAGAATTGAAGAAGAAGACATGGGTGCAGAAGACCCTGCTGGACATCAGAATTACAGGTAAGTGTTGATTTATTCTTTTTTTGTGTGAATTGGATCAAGCCCTAAGTGAATTTTTTCTCAATTACAATAGTTGCACTTTGTTTGTTCTTATCTGACACCTGCTAAAAAAACATGCATTCATAAAGCTTACTTTAGATTTATTTAAAAAAAATTCTGACAAACACACTTTGTGATCAAGGGATAGATTACCTGTTATAAGATATTTAGACCTCAGTTGGAAGTTTAATTAAAAGTGTTAAAAAGTTAATCATAGGTTCTTTAAGGGACATAAAGAGTTATAAAAAGAGGAGAGATAAATTAACTCCACTCTAAAATAGGCACAGGAATCAATTTTTGGTGCTGCTCCTGTCTAACATTTATTAAGCTATCTGCATGTAAAGTTCTCTTCTTTACACCTCTTCCACAAAGGAGGGGATTTATCTGGAGTCAACTCTACTTCTAGATGCACTCAGGAAATCTGGTCTTTGTGTGCATGCATTTTTTCCAGTAGATATACTGCCAGGCCCCTATGGCCAGACATAAACAGAAACATTTCTCCATGTAATCACAGATTGATAATTTTCCTGGACATTTGCAGAGTGTCAGCTCAGTGCTTTGTCATCTTTTCCTCTCAACTTGATATTTTGCTTTCCTTTTCTAGTTTAATCAGATTTGACCTTGACATTGTATCCTAACTTAGACAACCTATGCGTGCTCTGACCTTCACTTATACCTTCCGCTTAAGAACCTGTGCTGCCTGCCCTGTAGTGTTGTTTATGAACCTGTGCTGCCTGCTCTGTTTGGTGCCCTTTTCTGTGGTTGCGCAAACATGGGGACTCAACCCCCAAGGTAAGTGGCAACCTATCACATACAGCATCAGCAAGCATCTTCCCTCTGCAGAGTCAAGTATAACCTATAATGGGTATTTTATAGTGTTCTATTCTGATCATCCTTGTTTGTTGTCAACCTGCATTATAGGGGTGCTGTTAGAAGGTTGTTTGTATAAGTCTAAAAAATGGTGGCTTACATTCACCAGTATGCACTAAGGCACTATGTGCTTTACATATCATAAGCTACAGGTGCTTATTTTTAAAGCTATGTAAGTACAGAAAGTAAGCTGCACTTATAGATTTGTAATTTACCCCAGAAGTGTCACAACACATCAGTGATACATTCACACAGTACATTCACACATAATAAGCAATGACCCAACACTGCATTGCTCAGCAGTTAAAAAAGAAAATAAAACATATGCCTAGGTTGAACACTGAAATAGCGCACACATATTTATTTTACTTTTTAAGAAGCAGGAACCTTAAGTTAGTAAATAACTTTTTTATATATTCTTCATTTTTTTCTTCTTCTGTAGCCATCTTATGCTGAATTTGACATCAGTGGAAATGTTCTTGGTCTCATTTTCAATCAAGGCATGATCTGGTGAGGAATGATTCACATAATAACTATAATATGATTGTAGTGGAATTTGCTTTAAAGATGTGTTAGTTATCCTGTGAAGCAAAGCCAGTGTTATATTCATTTTACACATTATGCATAATTAGTTTGTTAAGATTACTGAATACTGAAACATCATTAACTTAGGCCTAGAATTACTAGTAACAATTTTCGACTGGCCAAAATTGCCATTGCATACAGATCAAGGCTGGGAATAAGATTCCTGACAAGCATAAAAAACTACTTTGAAATCATCAGCGCTTTCCATGGTTAACCCCTCTATTACTGGATTGCAGCAAGCTTGCTGTACAGCAATGCAGTGGTTAACCAATATTTTAAAAATATACTGTTCCTCTCTGACCACCCCTCCTGTATCATTTTATAACCTTTGATTAAATACTCTGTTGATGGTATGGCTAGGATTAGCTGTAGTTACAGTGGAAGCGTTAATCAATTTAAAAATTAACCCCCAGAAATGGGAGGTAACACTGCACTAAACTACCTAGGTCAGGATCGAGAGTGTAAAAATAAAATTCACCATTCACCTCATATTATCTTATATTGTTTTAAATATGGTAACATTTAATATAAGGCCATAGTCCCCATATTGGTTTTAAAAGTTGCCCAAGAAAGGGGTTTGGGGTCCTTTCATCTACTACCACACTGGGAGATGAAGGGTAAAATAAAATTAATATGGGGTCTGAGCCCAAGGAAGTGGGATCAGGGCCTTACCTTCTACCCTTCCTAAGGGGATAGGAAGTTAAAAATAGATTAAAATTAATATGGGGCTCTGGAGGATAAAATGTGTGTGGGTTTCTTTTCCAAGCTCACCTGCATCTAAGGGTCCTACAGAGCAGGGCTCAAAATTCCCAGCCGCCACTAGCCAATAGCGAGTGAAAATTTAGCCCTGGTGAGTAGAAATTCAGCCCTGGTGGGTATGCTTTTGCTTGCAGTGGCGAGTACTTTTTCAGGTCTGGCTAGTAGGAAAGGACTTAAAATTATAAGCCCTGCTACAGAGTATCTGCAACTTCCTAGTCCTCTCTTCCAGCTTGTATAAAAGATTGACCAAACAAATCCATGTTTAAAATGCTCCCAGCCAATCACTAGTTAGGAGGAAGGGGTCAAGCAGGGCATCCTGCTTACCCCAGAGTAATCTCTTCCTCTCATTTGATCAATTGCTTGGAGGAAGGGGTCATGCATGCATACTGAAGTAAACATTGGAACACACTTTCAAAGGCCCCATGGCTACAAAACAGAGAGTAAATATGTACTTTAAGGGATTAAAGACTGAGTATGTGTGGTCATATAATATAAAAAAATAGTTGCAAGTTTGTCACCTATAAACAATATAGGATTGAAAATACAAGCTGAAAGAGGAAAGTAGTACTAGAAAAGGGACATCATTGATGGAAATCAAGTATCAAGGTGAATAGTAACACTTTCAAAGAAATCAGAAAAAGACCTTACACAATAGTCACTCATGTATTCTGTAATAACTAGATCATATCTGGCACCCCCCATTTATAAATGAATGAGGGCCAGATGTACCCTCCAATTCCTTCCTCCAGTTTCAAGACGGTGGATCCTTCAAAACTCAAAGGTGTGCACACATGCATACACATATACTGCATATGTATTTGTGTGTATTTCCAGTAGATCAGCATTTAAGACATTTTATTGTATTTACTTGCCTCACTATTGATCACTGAGGAATACCAAAAAGTCTCCCTCAATGATTTTGTTAAAGAGCTGGCAAAGAGCAAGGTATATAATATGCTGCTTTTATTGCTGCTTGATTATTGATGACCCAAAAATAACATACTCAATTCTATCTCACATTGGCAAATGAATGTATATTGCACATATAGCAATATATAAATATAATTAATTTATATTTGGGTAGAATGTTGAGTTGATAGAATGGATATAATAAAGTGTTATTTTGGCAAAAGAAGACATTAAATGCATTTCTGCAACTTCAATTAACATGCTGAAATGTAATCATGCACAAGGTTTCTTGAAATAAATAAGATATAGTTAAACTTTTATTATAAGAATAGCACTATGACATGAATACTAAAAATGTAAACTTTGTTGTATTGCTCTCAATTACTTATTTTCTTCCCTACAGGATGGGTTCCTTTTATGCTCCTGGATTAATTGGTGTGAATGTGCTACGTCTTCTTGCTTCAATGTACTTACAGTGTTGGGCTGTTATGAGCAGCAATGTTCCTCATGAACGTGTTTTCAAAGCATCAAAATCAAATAATTTTTATATGGGACTTTTATTGCTTGTCCTCTTCATGAGTTTGCTTCCAGTTGCATACACCATAATGTCTCTACCTCCTTCCTTTGACTGTGGACCTTTCAGGTAATTAAATATTACATATATGTATGGGTTTTGTTTTTATATATGCATGAAAACTTCAGCAATTCAAAAACATGTTAAACAAACATCCAAAAGATGTTTACTATTTAACATCTGTAGAAGCTGATTCAGATAAATGCCCACAATTTACTGTGTAGTTCTAGGTCAGCACATTAAAACACAACTTTGAATGCTTGCATGATGTTTGATTTTATGCTAAGATTTGGCTGAGCCAATCTCTTGCTTGTGTTAAATGTGGAACAAAATGTTTTTCTAATTTGAATAATTTTCTTTACGTTTTTATTCCAAGTGGAAAAGGTAGAATGTATGATGTCATCCAAGAAACTATTGAAAAGGATTTCCCACCTTTTATTAGTATGCTGTTTGGCTATGTGTCAAATCCAGGGCTTATTATAGCTGCTGTACTTCTTATGGTGTAAGTATTTTGTGTAAAGCTAGATACATAAATAATGTGTAACGTTTTACAAACTGTATTGTTTTTGCTGATGTATGTTGACTATAATGGAAATTCCCAACAACACCAAACTCCATCTGCAGTGATATCTTACCTTTTGACTCACTACTCAGTACACAGAAAAAATAGGTGCTGTCAGACTCGTGGTGGTAACCCATTCTTGAACTTACCAACACTAAATATGGTAAACTTCCCCCTTGTCTGTAGCAATGCAAGTCCTGATACATGAGAGAAACAGTCCACTTTTCACTTTTTCTAATTGTAACATGCATAAGAATCACAGGACTCAGGAAAAAGCTTTAATCAATGTGATGCAAGTAGAATCCAGCAACTTTCAGTTCCACTACAAATATGAACATCAGAGGAATAATGATGATACATGCAAACCTTTCAGTCTTACATATTTTCTTCCAGATGTTGCTTAATCATAGACAGCTTGTAATATGTGACTTCATGTCACCCATAACTATTTGTAATATCTTTAAAGGACAGTCTGTGTGTAAGCACTCACTCATTGTACTTCTTCAGACTAAGGTTTAGGATATAGACTGACAGGTTTACCCAGAGGGGATATTCTTGTGGGGACATAGATAGTGCATATGGCAATGGTTTCCATTTGAATTGGGATATTTTATTGTTCAAGGAGTCTATGTGAAGAAATCATGATGATGGAGATGGGGTCCACTTTATCACTATATATAGTAGACAATTTAATGAAATACACAGTATCATTGAATACCTATTGTCAGTCTTTCATACAGGAATTCAATTGTCTAAGGTGTCTAATGACTGCCAGTTTGTGGCTAAGACAGATTTGCAATATTGGTAAAATGGTATCAGGAAGTTTTATTTTAGCACTAAGAAAATGGAGTTTACATAGTTAATATGTCAAAGTAATGACAAGTGTTGTCCCAATATATGAGAAAATGTATATAATATATTATTTTATGGCCAAACTGATTCTTTCGTATATAGTGTCACCAATAAAAAATATTACTTAATTTATTTAATGTAACACCAAATATGTTATTTATTTATTTATTCACATGTGGTTGGACTATATGCCTATGAAAGGAGCACTTACGTGAGCATGTCAGCATTGCAAGGTTGACAGCGGTGACAGTGACTCAACAGTTTGCAGGCACATTCTAGACAAATACCATGATGATTTGACTTTAATATATTTCATGGCCATTCAAAAGGTTCATATCCCTCCATGTGAACAAGATATTATGAATATATCAGTAAAATAGAAGCTGGCTTTTTATTTTAGCAACAAGAGTTTAAACTCAGAGTTGAATATTAGCCATAACATTTGATTTATCAGTTATTTTGTAGTGGATAGGTATCCATAGTTGGTTGTGTTTTTTTCTCATTCTTTGATATCCAACCCCATTTGTTTTTAATATATTACATTGTTAATACCCATTGGTAGAAGTTTTTAAAATTCATGAGTGATGATTAATCACCATCTGGTATGAAATGAGTATGACTGAAAGGTTTGCATGTATTACCTTTATCACTCTGATGTTACTATTTTATCTGGAGTTGGAATAAAGTTGTGGATTTTACTTGTTTTTAAAGATGTTTTCTGAGTGCCATTATTCTTGTGGACCTCACTAATGAGGATTACAATTTCCAATATGTGTCTGAGGGGTCATGGGAATTGTATATCTCAACATATAGAAGCCCTCAGGATGTCCACTAGGGATGTGCAATATTTTCCTCACTGGAAGAAAGCAGAGGAATGCTGAACCTTATGCCTTCTATGGATTCCTTTCCACTGACCTCTTCCATAAGGTAGAATATACTGAACATGTAGGCATGCGTGAATATATGCGTGATGATGCCATGATATAATGAAAAGTCCAACATATTTGTGGTGTTGAAATTCTAACTTTCTGGAAATGTAAAAGTAGGAGTGGGAGCACATCAATGGATTATTTTGTACTTTCTGGAGGTAAGTTTCACTTACAATTCTTTCCCACTGGAATTTCTACAGAAAGGAGGAATATATAGCCCCTTTTCTTTAGAAATTCCGGCCAGGAGGAAATACCATCTTCCAAGAATCCCTACAGCCCATCTTAATCATACATTGACACACACGTGCACACACGCACACATTTACATCCTCCCGCCACCTCCTAGAAACTCAAAAGGTTGCATTTTATCAAAAGTGGAATCTAATATAATGGCAGTAAATAATATTACTTACTTTAAATAGCTTTGCAATCAGTAATAAGGCAATGCCCTCAAACTCACAATAAATTATAATACAAAAATGAATTAAAAAAAAAAAATCACATGAACTGATAGATGGAATCAATATACATAAAATGGGAAGTATTACACTGATACTTATAATTCACCAAAATGCTTTGCTGAATGAAACAAATTTCCAGAATTAACTCCTTAAATGATAGAGATATATCTACCACATTGCTTATCTATAATTTGTAAATGATTCAAGCATAACAGGGATAAGGTTAAATGAACACATGATCAAAATTTAAGGCTTATGCTACCCTCAATGTAAAGTAGACTCTGACTAAAGTATCATATCTGTGCAGTAGTGCAGTCATAATTAAAGATAGAATGACACTTTTATGTTAAATACTGATTTTGAAATGCTTATGACTTTTGAACAAAATGAAGAATTTTGCAAACATTTTGGAATTCTGGTCACATTGCCAGTGCCTAACACTTACTAATTTGATATCAATTAATTCAGTATTTTTGTAAGTATAGCAACAAAAAAAATACTTTTTTAGATAATCTACAGCAAAATCTAAAAAATGAATCAACACCAAACTTCATGATTAGCTTTCCTTGTGATATACTATTCACTGTTAGGTTTAAAATTGTACATATACAGTACATGTTTCCACAGTAGATTGTAGCTCATACAACTCAAAACCTAATAGAATAATACATTGAGTGAAGTATGCTTGATCGATAGGTAAAAACAAACAACAATTAACTTTGAAACAGGGGGAGGACAAAGGCTACATAGTTTGCGTGTTTTAACCTAGAATGTAGAAGGATAAATGACCATAAAAGGACCACACATTTGTTTGTATGTACAAATGCAAAATAAGAGTAATTCTCTGCACATTGTCTGCACCTTTGATAACAAATAAGGATCCCCATTGATTTAAATGGGGCTTTAATTTAATCCCTTGAATACAAGAAGAAAGATAGCCAACACATCCATTTACAATGTGTTGTATACATATCTAGCATTCAATGTTTTTCACCTATAGAGTAGTTCATGTGATACAGACTTGCTCCACCTTTATAAATGCATATCTGGGGAATCTCTGAATCTGCCCCTGAGACAGAATTAATGGGCTGCTAGGGACAAAGGTTGATTTTCTGGCTTGGTGAAGTCAGCTAGAATCTCATCTAGTTCCAAGTCTATTCATCACACTCCAGACCCATTCTGCTTACATTCTCAACCATTTCTTAGCAAACTATTCTTTTCAACCAATGTCATGCCCACCCAATTAAGCCCCACCCACCATATGATGTAAAATGCATCATCTGCATACACCCATTCTCAGCTCTACAGTGTTTCTTCAGAAAATGGTTCCCAGGTGTGTACACAGGCCCTAATATATATTTAATAATTTCTTAGACCAAGAGGAAACAAATTAGTTTAAAGGGCAATTATCAGTTCTTTCTAAGTCTACTCTAATGGGAGCTCTGTGCAACCCCAACATGGCTCCTATCACCCATCCAAGGTGGGCTGTTGTTACAAAGAAATTACACCCCCTTTCCATGTACATTTGCATGCACGTTCCTCATAGGCCCACTGTCTCATTCTTTCAAGTCCCCTGTTCATGTTCAGGGAATCACAATGCAGCCCCGGCTTAATCACCAGGCCTGTTCCCAGGGGAGTACATCTTGCAATAAAGCAACTATCACATGGTATGTTTCCTTTATATTCTCCTTAGTAGTAGGAGGAAAGGGCTTAGCTGTCCATATGTACAGAAGAAAATAGAAGCGATTCGGTCCAAACTAGCTGCAACATGGGGGCGAATAACAATTAAGAAAATTCCCATTGATTGAAAAGGGGACTTTAACATTATAAGTGCTAGAGAGGACTCCTCTCCACCATTCAAGGGGTTCAAAGCCCAATGTAATTCAATGGGATTTTTTATTTGTTCCCTTTGGTGCAGTTAGCTTGCTCCAGAGTAGACCTAGCAAAATACCATAATTGCCATTTAATATAGACAGATGGGGTAGATGCATTAAGGTGTGATACAGATGTGATAAAGTGGAGATAACTTCTCTAGCATTATCACTTCTCCATATCCTATTTATTTCTATGGAGTCAATGCACTAAGATTCCTCCAACTTAGAGATCTTAGCACACAGGCTCCATAGAATAACATAGAACTTGGATACATGATATCACTGGAGAAGTTGTCTCCACTTTATCACTTCTTTATCACACCTTAGTTTATAAACCACATATGAGTACATTCCTCATTGCCAAACCATAAATTACTTTAGCTCACAGGACTAATAGAATAAAGTGATCAGGGCTTTTATGTAATAACTATACACCTGTAATGTAGGAACATCTGCAAAATGTGCCACTAGGATTGGATTTCCCATGTGGAAGAGCAAACAACCACATTTTAAGTGGTGCATCAGCCATGTTGACCACATGCCCATGATGATTTATTAATGTATCCCTTGCACTAAAGTGTGATACACAGGAGATAAACTGCAGATGACTTCTCCAGTGAGATAAACTCTCTAAATCCTATGTTATTCTATGGAGCCAATGCAGATTTCTCCAACTTGAGAATTCTTAGTTCACTGGCTCCATAGAATAACATAGGAACTGGAGAGTTTATCACACTGGATAATATATCTCCTCTTTTTACCTTTTTGTCACACTTCATAACATAACATCCTGCTTTTGATTTATGATAGTCAGCTGCTGAAGGTATCCAATAAATGAAAGGGTTAATAGGAGAACCAATTAGGATGGATATCTTCACATAAATAGATAAAATTAAATTTGAGAACTTTAAAATATATTAGGTATTGACACTCTACTTCACAGTAAAGAATCAATCCCGCATATTTGTGCAAAAATATACATAATTTACTAAATACAATATACTATATATAAAGTATAAACAGCAATGATACAAATGAGTGACCAGCAATAACAATAGATATACAGTAATTCAAACCACAATTATCACCATTAGGATTACCAGCAATTGAAGGGTTAACCACACATAGGTATATTCAGAGGTATTAGATAACAATACAATACAAAACAATAATTGATCCTATAATTAGTTAAAATACAGTTGGCAGCAGCATATATGAATACCTCTGTCCCAGAAACTGTATAAACTATGCTAATTGAGGTTTAAGGTATGTTGTCAGGTGAGTCAGCTTTAATATTAAGCCAGGTCCTCTGACAATTTCCTTATACCATACATAATAACCACATTTATAGAAACTAACTGTAATAAAATCCCGGACTGAAATCACTATAATTGAATTATCTACCGATTTCTAATATTGCATACCTTCTGAATAAAACATATAAATTGCATTAAATATAGTCAATAATATATTATACCAAGAATATACTCAGAATCAATCTAATAATATATGTCTAGACACTATACCAAACTTCATACAACAAATATCATAAACATGACCATAGCGATCCTATGTAAAACCTATACTCCAAGGGTTAATTCACTTATTAAGAAAGGATGCCACACCCAAGATGGCAACTTATTTTGTCTAGTGAGAGGTTTAAACTTCTCACTGTACAAAAGTTTAAACCCAAAAACATACACAAAGAAATCCAAAGAAACACCTCAAATAAATAGACAAATAGCAGTTGAAGGGTTAATAAATGAATTCAAAGAATCCCCCCCAGATCAAATATTTGCTATAACAACCTTTCTAGGAACACAATATATTCTAGAAATATCAACGATTATATTAACTAATTTATAAACAAGGATAAATAGATCTCACTGCTATCATATTTTACATGTATCTGGCAAAATATAACAATTTACCAATTAATTAATGAATTCTGCTAAATTCAGAATTACTACAGCCAATATAGCTTATTATAATTGGTCACAATTGGGTGGCCAGTCCAATTAAGACAAATTATAATAAAAATTATGTTTCTTCAAATATAGAAGAAATATATATTTGATTCTGAATTTTGCAGAATTAAAATAAGGAAAGATATAGTTACCAATCCAAGTCCAAGTGTTTCTAGTATCTCTTTAACAGCCAGCCAGGTACACTTCAGGAAAACAGAACAGGAATTCAAGAGCCAGGTAACCAAGAGGAAAGAGCCCCTTTTCTCTCAAAACTTACATATTTATAATGTAAAATTACCCTTATCAGAATCTCCTCTGATTGGATAGAGATCCATCTCATTATGCAGTGACATCATCAGTATTATCTGATTGGATAATCCTAATCCATAATTTTCCTATGACATCACGCATCTTATTATGGAAAAAAATTCCAAAGCTATAGTAATAACGCTATGCACTCTCATGATGGCGCTCTTATGCCACATTAAAATTTTACATATGATAGCTGTATCTGTCTTATATCAACAGATAAGAATGGCCACGAGGTCATTGGACTTGACATAAATATGTTACCCTACTAGACTTTCCCACATTGCAGAATCCCTTATCAGGCCTGCTGTCTCCAGGATAGTCATATTTAATCGTAAAGTTCACTGAACTATTTTTACTCCAGTCTAGGTAAAGAGAGGCCCCTTTTGTCTCTAAAATGGAGTCATTGTTATAACATGAGATCATTACATACATCTTAAAAACAGACAGAGAATTTGGTTTAAAAGAAAAATTAACTATTTCCTCCCCATCATGGAAATGTCTCTGACACAGCTTACGTACAACATTACATTTTGTTGAAATGTGCAGCTTATATACTAGTAAGTATATAAGTGTATAAGTTTGTCATGTTTTTATCAGTTTACATACTGCTGTACTGACCAGTTTATTAACCCCTTAACGACCGAACGTTATGGGACATTTCCGTCCCATAACGTCCGCATAGGGGCACTTGGACGCGCCGGTACACGTGACCTGTCACGTGTTTCGGCGCGTCACTATGGGGCTTGAAACAGATCGCTCCGATCTTGGAGCGGTCTATTTCATGCCCCATTTTTACTTACAGCGCTCCCGGTAGAGCGCTGTAAGTAAAAAGTACGTGACGTACCAGGACCGTCAAGGGTCTTTCAAGCAAGTTTACCCTTGACGGTCCTGGTACGTCAAGGGTCCCTAAGGGGTTAAAGAAATAAATTGTACCTCTGTATGTTCTTCGATAACTATTATTATTATACTGTCAACAGTGTACCTTACAAAAGTGCAATAAGTTAATCTCAGGCATTAAGGGGAAAATAGTAAAGGAAGTTTCTGTTCTAGAAAACTTTCATGTTGAAAATATTTTGCAAAGTTGTATAACATGTACATTGTATAACTAATATTTATGTTGAGATTTTTTTTCCCAACATGTAAGTAAAGTTTTAAAAATTTATTTTATTTTTCTTTTCTGTAGCCTTGCTATATATTATCTTAATGCCATATCAAAAGCATACAAGAACGCTAATATCGAGTTCAAGAAGAAAATGCAAAGTGTAAGTTAAAACATAAAATGGCCTATATTTACTGAATCCCATGTTTTGGAATTATTTAGCTGCAGGATAAAATTATTTGTACAGTGTTCTGTTTAATAAATAGTCATAGTATCACAATGAAAACTCTTCTTAATATATTAACATTATCTCCAGTAATAAATAAAGAACTGCGCTCTGGTGACATTTCAGCCCGCCACAGAGACTTTCCTCTAAAAAATAGATAGATAGATAGATAAAAATAATGTAAGACACATTAATAATTAGTCAGGAGAAGGCTGAAACTGAAAAGATTATTTTATTCATTTAAGCATAGAAATCACAGCATTTCCTCTTTCATATACATGATTGATTAAGGATAAATTCTAAAAGACTCATGAAGTGGTTAAAGGGGAACTACCACCCCTCAACAACTTACGCTTGAGTGGATGTTCATCTGGCGACTAGCTGCTTAGTAGCGCTAGTCGCCAGAAATCTTACCCGGTTCTGCAGATATCGGCGTTTTACAGATGGTGACCGGAGCAGGAAGCACGGACGTCTTGTCACAGTGACGTCCGTGCGCCTGCTCTGTCAGTCCCTTTTGGAGCCATTTGGCTCCGAAAGGGACTGACAGAGCAGGCGCACGGACGTCACTGTGACGAGACGTCCGTGCTTCCTGCTCCGGTCACCATCTGTAAAACGCCGATATCTGCAGAACCGGGTAAGATTTCTGGCGACTAGCGCTACTAAGCAGCTAGTCGCCAGATGAACATCCACTCAAGCGTAAGTTGTTGAGGGGTGGTAGTTCCCCTTTAAGGTGAATAAAGGTGAATAAAACATCTGGACCTAATGGCATACAGAGTTGGTGAATGAATTTGAATACGGTGGTGAACAACACTGGAATTCTAAGTTGAGATCCACCACGAAAGCGGCCCAACATTAAGTATCACTACCCGTTCTATACTGTTCACGCGTAATACCGGGACCGGTGATTTTACATTCTGTGATTGGGTTCATGTCTCCACTACTTTATAAAACTATCCTTTACTATTAGGATGGAAAACTAAATTGGTATTTGAATAATCAGCATGATAGGCTATCTACATTAACGAGTGCATAGGCTACATTACTGTGAGCCCTAATTATTTTCTTAATTACTTTGAATCTCCTTGACAGGGATCATAGCCATAAAGTTGCGTCCCAACAACACGTATTTACATTGTATCATCAGTAAGACCTCTGGGAGAAGCTTTGACTTAATTTCATCTATAATCCATTTGGGTCTCCAAGCTAGGTCTTGGTGCATGACCACTCAGAGCTTAGGGTACCATACCTACATGCTCTTAGATTTACCATATCAATTAGCGTGTCATAACATTATCATTCCATTGCTCACGATGACTGTATTTGTGCTTAATTTGGCTCTATTTCATACCAGTTATTGGGGCCAATGACATAATATACAGCCGTTACGTAGTAACCTTGGGTATACATTTTGTCAGCAGTCACTTTACATGGACCACAACTAGATTCACCTATATCTGAGTGAGGTTCCAAGTACAGATGACTCTATATAATTTATTTTAATTCGCCTACTTTTTAAGAAGACTGTTTATATACATAAGTTTTCTTTTATTCTCCAATTTACTTTTATCTTATACTATTTTATAATAAAAGTTAAGTTTTATTAATAGAAAAACCTGGTGTCACTAACTGCCTAGATATAGTGGTGGAGTCTGGTGCTACTTTCCCTGACCTTTCCTTCTTCCTTTTGTTTTTGATCAATTATCAAATGTCAGTATTGATCACATTCTCCTTAGTACACACTTACCCCATCACAATATTAGAGTGGTGCATCTTTTCTCTTTTTTGTGTGTCAAATTAACCCTATCTGTGGGGCTGCTGTTTTGATAGAACACTCTAACATAGGATGAGTAATCCATCTACCATTAATTTTACTAATAGGCAGGATAAATGGACAACCCATGCTGACAATGTCTTCTCTATCGATGGCAATGTCTCGAATATAGGTAAAAACACAACCGGCAATGAATCCCTTTTACAATTTAAATACAATAACATCATGTTAATGCGTTCCTGGTGGAACAAACAGTCATATGAAAAATATATTACCAACTCAGTTATACCAAAAGGTTTACGTATTAGACTCATGCCCTCAGTAACACTAGACAGTACAGATTTGAATAAAAGATGGTAAGATTCCTTGAATAAATGCCCTATGGAACTTGTTGAAACATGAAAGTTAACAAGTGATAAACTTAACTCTAAAATTAAGTTCAAATTGAGAACAACCTCCCTGTAGGGTATTATACTGGCATTTCTTGTAGGTTAAATGCATGGCAGACAGTCTTCACTAGTAGCTCAACACAGTGTAATCAAATATCAAACATTCTTCTTTATTTTCCAAATAAAGAGGCCCACACATTTTATTCAAAGTCATCCGAAGATAAGAAATAATACAGGGTCCTTGGTCTTTTTGTAGACAGTCACTTCCTGAAAACCTTGATCCACAACTTGTCTGATCGTATCCAAAATGCCAACAAAAAGGGGAGGAGTTTTTGACAGAATTTCTGTGCAGCAGGCCATGAAAAAGTTCTTCCCTTCTAAGGCCAGATTGTCTCAGATATCATAGGCTGTGAGTCTAGCTGAAGTGTTCATTCTCACAGTAGGATGTTCAGGGATCATAGCAAGGCAGTGAAGCCATGACAGTCCCATCAGACACCTATAGCTTTTTTTTAAACGCAAATGGGGTAAACATTACCTGTAAAGAATGGCTCACCTAATAAAACCAGATATAAAATATTTTAAGAGCAGATTCCTTAGCCGCAATGACTACACAAGCTAAGCTGAAAAAAGGCAACCCCTTTACCTGTTGAGTGCTACAGTGCCTCAGTCTTGTTGTACTGTCCTATCATTTAGATTGGAACCTACTCATCGTTGAAAACTGCAGCAACACAAAATGGAAAGAAAACGTCTCTTGTGCAATATCATCTGTATAATGGCACATCGCACCACCACCAAAAGTAACACACCAATGTAGACTCAGGGGATGATCAGCTGTTCCCCTACCCAGCGTCTTTATTCACAGGATTGGACACCGACTGCTCTCTTCAGCAAAACCCCCACTCACAAGTCTGAAAAATATGTAAAACAAAAAATACAGAAGAGGGTGCCAATAGTGCCTGATCACTGGGAGTATAAATGAAATATATATATAGAGGGAATACACTCTCATTTATTCTATGCTGTGTAATAAGCGTATGTTATACACTGCTGAAAAAGCATGCAGGGATACTATTACCATCTCTGCTCGGCACTCTCCGATCTTGCTTCTCGTCCTCCACTCAAGACACCAAAATGAGACAATCAAACCGTAGGCAAACTGAATATTCAATTATCATTTATTAAAAACTTTAAAACCACTGTGCAATACTCTTAAGCGTGGTTATAATACAATACTAGAATAGGAAACACACTTGCCTAAACTATATTTAAAACTTCCATTATAACCCTGATTAGTAAATTGGATCCATATCGTTCAACTCATTGGACAAATGGACGCCAACTTAAATTTAACTCCTCATAGTCACATTAATACTATGTGATCCTGGGTCTTATCATGGGATTTTCTCCCATACAAAACTTCAGATACAATTAATATTATAAAATTCCCCAACTGTCTTGAAATCCACTCTCAGAGTTACCAAATAATTCCTCCATCCGTATACGCGTAGATACAATGGAAGAATCCTCTCTACATCTCTCACATATAAGAGGTTAAATGTTCGGACTGGAGTAAAAACACTTCTTGTCTCAGGAGTGGATCTACAGCAAAATAGGGGGAGTCTTACTCTCTCAATAAAATGTATGTACTTGAAAATGCCATAAATTTAAAATCCCATAAAACCAAAAAACATGACACTTGAAATCATAAATACAAAATGCAAAATACAAAATGACAAATACGTAGTACAAAATCATATTTATACCAATAGAAAAAATAAAAAATATATAATGAGAAAAAAATATATATATATGTAAAAATTAATAAAAACACAATAAATAAATGAATAAATAAATACGATAATACTAACAATCAATAATTACAATCAATAATAACATAAAAATAATTATTAATATGTTATTAATATTCACCAATGTCTCATTAGTATCTCATTATATTCAACCGCCTCTATTATTGGCAAGAAAAAGATTCCACCTCCATATACACTTTATACTCTGTCACCTAAGACTCTTATCCATAGGGGTTAAATCTACTTACATCTCCTAAATTTGTTCTGTAAATCTATAATCTCCAACCGATTAGACTACCATCCCCATTCCACAGTTAATATATAACTATATATCATCATAAATCAATGTATCCATATTTCGATCTTCAATCCAATTGGAATAGTACACTTGTTTTACTCTTCCTTAGTTGTAATGTAGGATCGATAGATACCTACCCTACACGAACATATATACTTATACATATGTCCATATTCTACCTTCCGATATAATTTCGGATCAATGGATGCCTCGCATGTATGAACGTATATACATAAATATATATCTATATATATGTATGCCTTACAATGTCAACATGTATGTCCTCAATATATATATGTATACACCTATACTTGTACCTTAGAATGGTGTAGTAATCATTATTTCCTAATAAAATACTCCCCACTAAAATTGTAATGGTAATGGGGTAGTGGGCACATTGATTACAAGATATACACCAATATATACAGACATATAGACTATCCTATCTCAATGTCTCAAAAAAAGTAATCTATCCACTCCAAATAGCCTACCTATATTCTCTTGTAAATACTGTAAAATACCATTCAAAATATAAATATATGTAATATTACTAATTACTGTGATGATTCTCTATTTAAACTTGTGTTGTGTCTTGTGGTTTAAGTGATAATATTGATGGTGTCACTATAATTATATGTATTCAGAACTATGCCCTTAAAATACATAGTGTGTCTAAGATATATACTATATAAACACTTAAACTCAGTGAATCTACAGTGGTGACTCCTAATTCTACAAATTGCTTTGTTACTAACGGGTCATTATGTATGTTATCCATAATACTATGTTTGTAAAACTAACACTGCAATTGTCTAATGCGGCGCCAACAGTAATTAGCTTTGATATGGCTCTATGTGATAAAAAATGGCAATTAATTAGCTGTAATATGTGAAAAAAATTAGGCTATAATTTGTGATAAAAAAATACAGTCAGACAGACAGAACAAACAAAACCTACATAACTGTCATTCTGTATACAATGGATTTAACAATAATGATGATAATGTGTCCTTCCATCACCTCACCACAGCTGCCATAAACCAACTGAATATATCAATAGAGTATTCTACCATTGTGACTCAACCACCTCATTCAATCCAAAAATGCTCCCTCATAGCGAGGATTCTATGGCACTCTCCATTCCTTTGATCTATTTTTTTCTATTTGGGTTACAAGTAGACCCTGTGCATTCTTTTCATGTTTTTCTGCATAATGTCTCAATAAGCTATGTAACAAATGTCCCTTTCTGATATTATTTTTATGTTTATGTTTTATGTTTTTTTTTATTATTATTATTATTATTATTATTATTATATGTTGAAAACTGTGATGGGCAGGAAATAAGAACTAGGATGAGGGGACAAAGGAAAAGATGGGTATGAGGATGTTATAGGGTAGAAAGTGTATGTTACATTAGAAGAAAGGAAATGGTGAAACGGAGTGCAGGTGGTGAAATATGGAGGGGAAGGATGGATAAGAGATGGGTAGGAGAAAAGAAGCAAGTAAAAAATGAGCTGGAATGGACTAAAGAGAACAAAAATGGGGAAAAGGAGGAAAACAAAAAGAGAATGAGTTTAATGGGATTAGGCTGATGATGTGGTGGGATTTGGATTAAAGAAATAGAAGACAAAATGGGGAGTAATATGAAACAAAGGATAGAAGTAGAGAGGGAGAGAAAAGGCAAAAGAGAAAGAAGGAAGTAGGAAGAGGTGAAGGCATTGAGGAAGACGACTGGAGAAAGAAACAAAATGAGGGAACAGGAGTAAATGAGAATCACGGCATTAATAGATTTGAATTTTTTTATAATACAAATACACTAATTCATTTGCAAGGCTGCATACATTTGTAGAGGTTAAATTAATCACTCAATAGAATAAAAAAATGAATGTGCTTTAAATTACCATTTTATTACCTAGCATACTTATGTTTTCTCTTCCTCATCTATATATTAAAAAAAGTAAATTAATCTGGTTTGCTGTCAGGGACCGTGGCTGGAAACCACTGATTGGTTGAGGAGGAGCTCCCTGTCTCCTCAGCCAGCCATTAAAAAAAGTCAGACCTCTTGTTGGGGCATCAGGGTGCCTCCTAATGCCCCCCAGCTACTGATTGCCCAGGTGGTTCAGCTGGGAGGCCAATAATGGCAACGCAAGGGAGGAAGAGCGCTCCCCAGATTCCATTCTACCCACAGTACCCAGTTAGGAGTGGGCAGGATCGAGAAACCCTCTCATGTCAATGAGGGAAAGCCTACCTCCTTGTCATGCAAGGGTTTCCAAATCCCGCCCACTCCTACTGGATACTCGGGGTAGGATGGAAGCAGGGGATCTCTCTTGCTGCTACTATTGATATCCCAGCCAAATTGACAGGGAGATCAGTAACTGGGAAGCATCAGGAGGGGTCCTGATGCTCCACCACAAGGTCTGACATTTAATACAATTAAGAAAAGAAAAGTTTTGTCTCACAGGCAAAGCTGTGCCACATACATGCTAGTTTTGACTAAATGTCAATTTATTATGACTTCATTTATTTATGTGTTTTCATTTTTCCTTTTACGAAAATGAAGAAACGTGAGGAAGAAAAGAACAGGAGAAACAACATAGAAACAACCAATGAAACCATGAAAGATTTAGAGGAACTACTGCCCCCCAGTGTGAGATTTGGAAATAAGCAAGTGAACATAGAACAAGGTAATAATATTTGTGAAAGCATTTAAAAAAGAAACTCTACCTACATAGTAAGAGAAAAACAGATTGAAGGACAAAATAAACAGAAAGTAAGAGTGTGAAAGACAGACAAAGAAATATATTAAGAAAGAGATGGGCACAGTGAAAGGAGGTAGTGAGAAAGAGAGGTGATGAGAGAATGACTGAGATACTGTGACAGACATAACATAACACTGGGACTCACTACTAAGGGTGGGTGAAAGGTCCCGTTGTGTTCCTGCGAAAAAATCAACAAAAACCACATGGTTGTCAGCTTTTTCGTGGGAAAATCTGCTTTATACACTTAAAATTTTCACCTTTTTTTTGCTTACTTCCAAAATGTTTTTGCTATTCTTTTTCAAAGGCTAAAAAGTTCCCGCCCATTTACTTATGTGTAATTCGCAAGACAGAGAGGGTGCTAAGCAATTTTCTTGCACTTTATATAGCGAAATAGGGGCAGCAGAGTCTCAGATTGTTGGCTAACAGGATGAGTAGGCATCTGACAAAGAAAAGGAGGAACTGGAAGGACCGTGATACTTCCATTGAGTCAGAGGAGGAAGTGACCACCACAAACATAGAAGGGTCTGGGAGCCCTGATTCCCCAGATCCAATGATGCCCAGTCACCTGACCTCGTACCTTGGGATTTGAGGACATTTTATGAGCAAACCATCAAAGGCACATGAACAAGTTTGTAGCAGTATGAGCAGAACAAGCCAGCTACCTGTGCCTGCTGCTACTGCTGTCAGTGTTCCTTCTTATACTCAGGAGGAGCAGATTGCAAGTGTGACAGTAGGGGACTCTAAGTCACAAGCAGTCCCACTACTACCAATCTGGGACCTGTTGCTGAGGAAGACAGGACAGGCTAGCAGCAGTATTAGCATCAGCACAGATCATCTGCCTGTGCCTGCTGCCAGTGTGCCTTCTCCACCTGTAGAGATGCAAGTGAGACAGTAGGGGACCTTCCTGTTGTCAAGGTAAAAATTAGTACTACGACACACCAATGATTTTGAAGGAATTGCAGGATGAGAAGCATTATTGACCAACTTCTTTTCTCCACATATACCGAAGTGGTAGGGTTCTAGTTGTGGTACTGCTACTGCCTCAGGCAAATCACTGTAGCTAGTCCCAATTGTAACCATGATCATCATCACCCATATCACTGCTGTTGTTGATCCCGTTACCTTGGAGCTTCCTAATCAACCTGCTGCTAAAACAACTCAGCAGCAGCAGCATGAACAACAATTGCAAATGCAGCAATGACACTGTGGCATGTGCCAGTGGCTACCATAACTTGGCCTGCTGGCACTAGGCCAGTAGGGCATATTTTTTTTTTCCACACGGCTTGTTCTTTATATAAACCAGAGGCCTCAAAAAACTATTTCGGGGGCTTGCTTCTAACAAGCCTAAGCTCTACAAATCAGGGCTTGTGGCACTAACAATCTTGAGTCCAAAAATTCATCACTGATTCCTTAGGGCGTGTACCTCTACCAAACCTGAGTCCAAAAAATCATCACTGATTCCTTTTGGCTTCTGTCTCTAACAATCCTGAGTCCAAATAAATCAGTTTCCTCAGGGCTTGTGCATCTAACAAACCTGAGTCCAACCCATCATAACTCATTCCTCAGGGCTTGTGCGTGATATACATGAGTTTGAAAATCACTGATTCCTCAGGGACTGTGCCTCTAACAAGCCAAAATCCTACAAATCAATGTTTCCTTAGAACTTGTGCCAGACAAGTGTAAGTCTTACAAATCATTGTTCTCTCATGGTATGGGCCTCTAAAAACAAGTCTAAATCCTACAAATCAATGTTTTTTCAGGGCTTGTGTCAAACAAATGTAATTCCTACAAATCAATGTTTCCTCAGGGCTTGGGCCTAACAAGTATAAGTCATACAAATCAATGTTTCCTCATGGCTTGGGCCTAATAAGTGTAATTCCTATAAATCAATGCCTCTAGCAAGTCTAAATACTACAAATCAATTGTTCCTCAGGGCCTGGGCCTCTAACAAATCATCCTCTACAAAATATCCCATCAAGTATTAGTCTGCCCCAGTTGTAGCTTACGTCAGGGGTGTCCCTGTCTCTGTCACGTTACATACCAATTTTTAATTTAATATTTATTTAACTGTCACCCCAATCCCAGTTAACAATCCCCACCCAAAAGAAAATCCATGTTCAGCTAATCATTTCCCCAGCCTCCACCAACACAGGCATCCTCAGACCCCTTTTATACTATACCTGTGGGAAATAAAATAACATTCCCTATGTGTTGTGTGTTAATTCAGTCTTCCCATAGGTTTCAATGCAATGAACTTGGCAATAAAAGCAGAAAAAAAGTGCCATTTTTCACCTATTCTGGTTTGAGGTGAAAATTTTCACCCATCCCTACTACATTAAAAAAGATCCAAGCAAATTTTCTTCTACTACAATTTATTTTTTATTTTTAGGTAAAATGTGTTATCTTGCTATGGATGCTATTAATTTCTTATAATGATCCACCAGTGGGATTTTAAGTTGTACCTTGTTGGATATTTAGCTTCCCATGAGAACACACCACAAATAAGTAAAATTGTTTGTGAGAATTGAAGCAATGCAATTACACACTGTGCTGTAACATAAACATAACAAAAGTAAAACCTAATCATGTGAAGCTGGCATTCAATGGAGTTATACTGCCACCTTATGGGAAGCATTGCATACTGCAAGTACATTCTTAACGTCATGTACTACAGACACTCCCAGTATTCATTTAGCCATAATGAAATATCCAAGTAATGCAAAAAAAAATATAGATCAAGATTCAATTCATATTGCACGTCAGTCCAGTTTTGTTCCTTAAAGCTATAATTTAATGCATTTGAGAATTAGAATAAATTGAGGGAAAGCATAACTTGTCTCTTTATAAAGCACTGTAATGCCCTTAACTTACAAAATTCACAGGATTTTATACCTAAAAAATTACAGTTTAATAAAAAGTGACAAAGATGTATTACAAGAAAAATAGGAAATATATCTTACTGTGTTGTGTGTTTTATCACATGTAACACTCATCACGTGAAAGTGTTTTTGCATATGAAATACTACAAACTAGGATTAACTGGCCTTTTTGAGGGAGAGAGAGAGAGAGAGAGAGAAAGAGATGTTAAATCCGAAACAGCTAACACATATCTCACTAATTATTAACAAATGTCAAGGTACGTCTTTCTGTTAAACAAAGGAAAACTAATGACTATTAATAATAATCCTACAATGGTCCCTTGATAATAATAATCCCACAATGGTTGCCAGTGATGTATTTTGACTTTTTGCTGTTTTAGGCCCAATTTTGTGTGCTAACCCATTCCCTCCTATACATACCTTGCTATACCCTAAATGTGTCCAAATATTCCATAGGCAATACCCCTTCCCTCAATTTCAAGAGAATCCTATCCAATTAATATATAAATATTAACTATAAAATAAAAATAAATAAAATTAGACTTGATAAAACTTTTGTGGAAACACATAGATAGTGGTCAATTAAAACCTTATAAAACACTGATTAAAATCAACCAACTCACTGCTCAAAGACCAAATACTTTCTTGGTAAGATTTACTCGGTTTTAAACAAGAGGACTGAACACTACACCAACCTCTTTATATACGTCAGAACGTGACATAAACATTTACTAAAACTTCAAAGCGTTATTATTACCTAGTCCTTCAATCTAAATTAGGGGGGCTGAGAGCCATAGATATAATTTCATAATATAAATAAACAATCTTATCCAAAATGAATAGATTGCTCATCCCCGCTCCCAAAGAATGGGTATCAAAACTATTTGCATACTATATAGATTTATCTCATATTATGTGGGCCATCCCAGCTTCCTATCCCATAACCTGCACAGACCAAACAATATTGGGCCACCTTATCTCTTCCTGGAAAAAATGTATTTGACCCATCAACTAGCACCCTATCCTTCTCCCCAGCTATATATATCACAAACCTGAATTCCAACCTGGACAGCAGGCCAGTCTTTCAGTCAATGGGTTTTCCTTAAAGGGATAGTAATACTTCGTTTTAACTTTATTTTATTTTATAGGCATTAAAAAAACATGAAGAATGATATAAGTCTTATCTCTCAAACCTTTATGGTTTAAGAGATATTCACAAACAAAGTATCCCCCCCTGTTCAACCAGATCAGAAGGGAGATGCCCAGGTAGACTGCAGAGAAGGACAATCTTCAATTAAGATAAGGGAAAAAGCTGAAAAACTTGTCAAGGGGGGAAGGGCTTTCATTGTTTTTTTGCAAAGAAGATTGTCCCCTTCTGTTATCTGTCTGGTCATACAACCACATTCACATCTGAGAAGAGATGGCTTACACTAGGTAAAAGGGGCGGGAGGGTAAAACTTTGCTTGTGAATATCTCATAAACCATAAAGGTTTGAGAGATAAGACTTATATCATTCTTCATGTTTTTTTAATGCCTACAAAATAAAATAAAGTTAAAACGAAGTATTACTATCCCTTTAACATACACACCCTTAATACACTGCTTACCAATGCTAGTGCTATTCCCTTTGACGAACTATAACTTAAGTAACACTTCCCTGACTGTTGGCAATATAATCAGGTCCATCAATTCTTACAAAATATTCTAATAGCGATACCCAAGCAGTAAACACCATATTTGAGATATTTGAGTGGGTGAAAGGTCCCATTGTGTTCCTGTGGAAAAAAAATCGTAAAAACCACATAGTTGTCTGCTTTTTCTCTTGAAAATCTGCCTTATACAATCCTCTTAAAATGTTCTATTTTTTCGCCTACTGACAAAATGTTTTTTCTTCAATGGCTACAATGTTCCCGCCCATTCACTTTTTTGTCAAAAACCTGACTTTTCCACAAAACTAAGCAGCTAGAGGGATAGAGAGGCTGTTAAGCAATTTTCTAGTGATTTATATGGTAAAATAAGGGCAGCAGAGGCTCCAACTGTTGCATAACAGTATGAGCAGCCATCTAAAAAAAAAATAAGGAGGAGCTGGAAGGACCATGGTGCATTCAGTGAGGTGGAGGAGGAAGTGACCACCACCAATATATAAGGGTGTGGGAGCCCTGATTCCCCAGACCCAGTGATTCCAGTCCCCTGACATTGTCCTTGGGATCTGGGGAAAAATTGTTGCATCTTCAGCAAAGGCACATAAAGACGTGGGTAACAATGTGAGCAGGTATAACAGAAGATAATGATGCCGGGTTGTCCTTAGCTGTCATTCCAGGTTTCCCTCTCTTTGAAGCTGCTACAGTTGGGTCCTGCAGAGTAGAATTCCTAAGAATGGGGGTCAAAGGGGACCCTTTAAACCATTCTTGTAGTAAAAAGACACCACACAGGCTCTATTCCACAATGAATACTAACTTTTATTGGAAGTTGCAAGGGTTTATATAGCCACATTGTCAGGGAAGGGGGGATGTGAGATAGAATCAGAAGAACACAATTAACACATACCACAATGAAAGCAGGTTTCTCAAAGGGGTGCCTGACTGCAGGGCTGGAGCCTCCACCGAGAGGGCTGGTGCTTACATCCCAGGGTGGGTTCGTCAGCCCGTCTCCTCTGGCAGTGGGGTATATGGTTGGACTACCCATGGTCCCTCTCCCACACCATGCCTTTCAATCTTCTGCATTAGTCTCTTGAACAATCTCTCTAGATGCCACTCCTTGGAAGCAATCTCACACAGCTCTGCCTCCAATTCTAGGATGTCAAGGAGACCCAGCATCACCTCATGGGAATCCCTGATCTCCGAAAAGCGAGCATCATCCTTAATACCAAAGTTTGTTTAAAAGCACAAGGCATCCCAAACCAATCTTGGGCCGCCGTAGTCATAGCCGGCAGGGGGATAATAGTGTGGTGCAAGGCTGCAGTACTCCCTGTCAGCTTTCTGTCAAAGGGCTGTGTAATGATCATCTAAGTGAATCTCCACCTTGATCTAGAGGGCCAGATCCTCTTCCCACTCCAGTACAGTATATTCTCCCAGGAGCAACCATTGCACGGCTCTGAGGGTTCTGTCCTGCCATGTATTCTGCTGTTTAGTATCTATGTTAAATGTAATGTGAATGTTTAATTGTGTTTTCTGCTGCCCTTACCAAAGTTGGGGACTGGATGTTTTTTATTATTATTGGCATTGCAGATCTTGTGAGCGAGGGGTATAAAGTGGGGAGGGACATAGTTGCAGGTGATTGACATGGAGGGTGCTCTCCACAAAGTTCACAGGGGACCCTCAGCATTGTGTGCTCACAGCTGGGTATGTGTGTATGCATGCTTGCATTTGTGCATGTGTACCTTACAATATGTGTGCACGATGTCTTGAATGTGTGTCTGTTTACTTACGTGACACAAACATGTGCGAATGCTCAAGGTTCAGCCAATTTAAATCAATGGACTTAAAGGGATAGTAATGTTTCATAATAAAATCAGCTCTAATTAATCATCATGGTATTTGGACTTTGGAGAGTGTTAAGAAAACTTATTGTACAACAGATTTTAATGCCAGTTATAGACCATGGGGATGTAGTATATGATCCCGCTTCACAAATGTATCTTGTTAAACTTGACATCCGCTTTAAAGGGATAGTAATGTTTCATAATAAAGCAGCTCTAATTAATCATCAAAGTATTTGGACTTTGGAGAGTGTTATTTTAATTCTGTCAGAGTTGTAGTTCAAGAGTAATTCAATAACAAAATATCTCCCTCCCGCCCCTTTTACTGATGTAACACTGTTCAGCCAGATCAGAAGGGAGGTGTCCTGGTAGATTGCAGAGAGGGACAATCTTCAATTAAGATAAGGGAAAAACCTGAAAAACTTGTCAAGGGGGGCAGGGTTTTCATTGTTTTCAAAGGAAGAAGACTGTCCCCTGCTGTTATCTGTCTGGTCTATGGACATCTGAGAAGAGATGGCTTACACTAGTTAAAAGGGGCGGGAGGGGAAACTTTGCTTGTGAATATCTCTTAAACCATAAAGGGTTGACAGATAAGACTTATATCATTCTTCATGTTTTTTTAATGCCTACAAAATAAAATAAAGTTAAAACAAAGTATTACTATCCCTTTAACCTTTCTGTTCATGCAATGTCATTGTTATCTCCTGCTTTCGACAGATGAGTAGTGACCCAGAAGAAACCTAGAAATCTAATGTTGTAAAAAAAAAAAACCCACCTTTTTCAGAAAACCTATGTGTGTTCTGAAACAGTGAGTTTCATACACATACTAACTTAACCCTTTAAATACCAATGAGAGGTGCAATGCACTTCATACCCCTTGGCCCTTAGAGATTTAACAGGGTTAACGGTATCACTTTGCTCATTCTCAATGTCCTGAATGGTGTCCTGAATTAAGTAGGTCCTTGATCTCTGCCCCCCAAAAAAGAACACCATTATTAGTCTGTACACTAGGGATATGAGAATAAAATTGTATAAACAATGAGACTTATTGATGTAATGTAGTCTTTCATATCACACATATGCAAACACTATAAAAGTAAACATTTATTGGTGTTATTAAAATAGTGCACATCAACCCTGTACATTTTTAAGCAGTTTACAACAGGTAGTGTATATAATCTATATAAAGAAAATTTTGTGATAAAGTGTACCATAATACAATAGTCATTGTGATTGTAAAACATGTATCAAAAGGCAAAATAGAAACATCCAATAGAGAAAGAAGAAAGCAACTGTCTCCCACAGTCTCCCATAGGGCAGAACCAAAGGCTGAGAACTCCAGAAGTCATTCTTAAGTGAAAAGTCTGTATGTTTGTATATTTTTATTTATATAGTGCCAACAGGTATACTTAGTACTTTACAGCTTGCAGCTTATAGAGGGGTACAATAAGTGCAGTAATTAAGTGATTATATAGACAATTAATAGGTGAGCATACATTAGGAAAAGAGGTCCCAGTCCCGTAGAGTGGTTTATCTTTGTATAAATAAAGTTGCCCCCAAAATATTTACAATAAAACAGGGGGACTCTGTTTTAAAATATTGTCCCTGCTCAAGTGATATAATAGACATCCTTATAAGGATTGTAAGCTCTCTTGAGCAAAGCCTTATTATTTGTTACATCTCTTTTATATGTAACTGCATGATCTTCTCTCACCCTCTTTGCATAGAGCTGCAGAGTATTATGGGGCTCGAAAAGGTTAAAGGTTAGTAATAAAGGAGGTATACCCTGTGGTACAGTTCGATTGTTCCAGAATAGCTCCAATTCTACTTAACACATCAGCCTCTTATTCTCTTAAACAAATGCAGAGTAACTGATCTATTTTTGTGGACTACTCACTAAACCATTTACTCTCACTCTACATCTATATGATCTCCTTACAGATGGAAAGCCCCTGTCAACTAATGCAATTGCCATCTCACTGGAAGGCAGTAACAATAAAATTAAATCTGGCAAACAAACTATACCTCCATCAAGTGGTCCACGTCTCACTGTTACTAAACCACCAGGACCACTGCAGCCGGCTATGCCACCTAATCAGCAAAGGCCTAGAGGTATGGGACCACAACCAGCAAGAGGAAGAGGACAACTTCGTTAGTGAAATGTTGTATAGAAATACGTACTGCACTTGTTGAATATTTAAAGAAAAGGAAAAAGTTTGAATGTTTAAAATTGTTCACATTTTTCTTTCTGTCATATAAATATTCTTTGTATAACTCATGATAAAAATGTGTATTTTAAGTTATTTCATGTTTTGTTGTGAATAGGAACTGTAACCGTCAGAGAAAAATCCAACAGATTGCAATGTGTTGATCTCTATCTGGAACTCTTTATCATGTCGCTGCAGCATGTGTGTGTGCATGCTTATATGTATTTATTTTTTATTTAATCTCCTTTATGGTCAGTTTAGAAATAAAGACTTCTATATTTTATTTCATGTTGCCATACACAGAATAGTAGTTATGCAATCTCATGATTTCATAAACTGCATAAACATAATTGGTCATTAAGCAAGATAACCTTTAGAGATTTCAAAATGGATCTGTCACCCTAAGATAAATTTAGTTAATTTTAAAGAGAACCAAATCTAGCCAATATGTTGTACTGCTCATTTGTTTGTAATATAAATAATTTATTTTTTGTTGGTGGCACACAATTGAACTTTATGTTAATTATTTTCTGTGCTGGGCCAATATTACCATGCTCTGTACTATGAATTAATGTTGACAGTACACACTTCCACAATTTATAATAATAAGGCAAGTGGTAAGTTTGACTGCAAATATAACTAATTAACATACCGTGTAGATCAATAGCATAAAGCACCATCAAAGCCTAAAAGGTTAATTTACAAAAAACTGTTTTGCAGAATGGAGAAAATTATCACAAACTTACTGTCTTTTCCTTTCCGGGTCATTGTCCACTGCAGAATTCAATAAAGGGTTAAGATTCACACAATCAGGTGTATACAGGAAACAAATTAAACTTTTAAAAGACCACCTCCCCCTTCCCTCGTATCTTTATTTTTATCATCAAAAAGGCACACAGGAGGGAAATTGACAAATGACGATATATTATTATATTCTTGCCCCTTAGCTAGAGTGCGAGTAAATGGATTCCAATCTGACTCTTTTCAGATCCCAGGGATGCTTTCTTTCCCCTCTTATTTCTATTTTAGTCCTCAAATAATTACTACTACAGTTAATTCACAACTCCACTCAAACCTCTGTTATAAACTCAGAAACTTTCAAATTTGCTTCCTTTGTGAACTATGTGCCACTCTTTATTTCAAATTCAGTTACATCATTTCCCTCACTGATTCAAGGATTATAGGACAATTGTGAAGTGTCACAATGAAAAATAAATTGTTTGAAATTGAAGATATTGACCATCCGCATGCCCTTACCCTTACCACAAAGTGAGCAAATTAGAAAGAAATTTCTCTGTCAGTGGAATGAAATAAAAAATTGTCAATAGTGTTTTATTGGCACATATTTAAACATTTTCAACCCCTACGAGAAACCATCATGGAAGACCTTAAAAAGTGGAATAATCTATGCCACTGCTGATTCAGATACATTAATGCTGTTAAAATGCATTACGTCCTACAAACTATTCCTGTCCATCTCCTAATGTCTTTCCTTAAAAGATTTAATCTACCCTAATACCTTTATTTAGGATTTCAAACCTCCTAGGCCTTGATTCAGTTGTGGATGGTAAAACAGACAGTATGGTAGGCCAAAAAAGACTACTGACCAGTACACAGTTTGTATTTCCCTATCAACAGAAACTACAACGAACATTGGGCCAAAGAACCTGCCTTTTGACCAAACATTTGTCATGTGTTTTAAGATCCCAAAACTCACACTAAATAGCATGAGAAATGGGAACATCATAGGAAAACAGCTAATGCTCGGTGCTTGACACAATGTAAGAGCTCAAACACACAGTCACTCTCCCATACACTAACTCTACACTACCCCCAACAATAAAGTGCAACAATACTAGCCCTAACATTATCCTAACACCCAGAATCCAGATCTATATAACACTCACCTGTCATCCACTGTCTGTCATCTTCTATATTCCGTCTTCTTCTTTCTCTTCATCATCTTATCTTCTGTCTTCTCACCTTCTGTGTTCCAAAGATGTCACTGTAAAGAAGATAAAAAAGTCAAAATTATGACTCAAAGATATGCTGAGCTAAACCCATTGAGTGCCGGAGGAGTACACAACACATTGCAGAGCAATGCGTTGCACTCTGGCACTCAAAGTGTTAAATTGTTGCTGCTAGTCAAAATCGAATATATATGCTTGTAGTTAAAATAGATCATGTATATGCTGGTAGTCAAAACAGATGTAACAGTAAGATGACTACTGCTTTTAATAGGCATGGCATGGAAGCAACTTATCACGGTGCCCGTGATTCTATGCGACATTCTTACTTCTGGGTGACTGCGGCCCACGGGCATCAAACCTTTGCAGCGATTTCTAGGATTCGCTAATTATTATAGGAAATTTATTCGCAACTATTCCAGTATTGTTAAGCCACTCACTGATATGACCCACAAGGGTGTCTCCGCCTCAGAATGGTCCCCAGAGGCAATTAAGGCATTTGAAACACTTAAATTGGCATTTTCTACTGCCCCAGTTCTGTCACATCCTATTCCTGGGTTGCCATTTACTTTAGAGGTGGATGCTTCTGAGACTGGAGTCGGGGCAGTCTTGGGCCAAAGACCAGGTCCTGATAAGACTTTGAGACCATGCGGTTTCTTTTCGAAGAAGTTGACCAAAGCGCAGAGTCTTTATGACATCGGAGACCGGGAACTCTTAGCTATTACTCTGGCTTTACGTGAATGGTGACATCTGTTGGAGGGCACTAGGGTGCCTATATTGATTCTGATTGACCATAAAAACCTCATGTATCTTTCAGAGGCTAAAGGCTTTCCTTGAGACAAGCGAGATGGGCGCTATTTTTGTCTCATTTCAATTTCATTGTCTCTTACTTGCCTTGCACTAAGAATGTACGAGCCGATGCCTTATCCAGACAATTTGGCTCAGATCCTGAAGCTGACTCTATACCTGTGCCTATTATTCCTCCGAACCGCATACTTGCCACTTTGCGTACCAGCATCACTTCTCCCTTAGGGGAGGAGATCTTGGCATCCCAGGCCAATGCACCCCCAGAGAAACCAGTGGGCAAGTGCTTTGTGGCTCAGCCCTTCTGGGCTAAATTAATGGATACTTACCACTCCTCCTGGGCAGCTGGCCATGTCGGGAAGAATCAATTGATTTGGTCATTGTCCCGTATGTTTTGGTGGCCAGGCATGAGGGATGACTGTGCATTTACTGCAGCCTGTGCACTTGTGCCCATTCCAAGACACCTAGACACCTTCCTGTGGAACTTTTACAGACTGTTCCTAATGGGGACCGGCCTTGGTCACACGTCTCTATTGACTTGTTGAGAGAACTGCCGGTGTCTAAAGGGTTTACTGTGATGATAGTTGACAGATTCTCTAAAATGGCTTATTTCGTGCCACTCCCTGGTTTGCCATCTGCTAAAGAGCTGGCGATTGTATTTGCCAGGGAGGTATTCCGACTCCACGGGGTACCCAAGGTGCTGGACTCGGATCGTGGGAGTCAATTCATCTTGAGATTCTGGAGGGCCTTTTGTGACCAGATGGGGATTCAGTTGTCCTTTTCCTCGGCCTATCATCCCCAGACTAATGGGGCCGCTGAGCGTGCTAACCAGGGATTGAGCAGTTTTTGCATTGTTTCATTTCCAATCATCATGACAATTGGGCTGACTTGTTGCCGTGGGCAGAGTTTGCCAGGAACAGTGCGGTGTGCAGCATGTCTGGGAGCTCACCCTTCCTGATCAATTACGGTTGTAAACCATGCTTGCTCCCAGATAACTTTCAAGCAAAACAGATTCTGGTTCTGGATAAGCACAATAGGCAGCTCCGCTCCACATGGGCACAGGTCCAGAATACACTACGTGATTCTTTTGTACAAGTCCAGCGACATGCTAACAACAGATGTTTGCCGGCTCCTATATTCCAGGTGGGGGACCGTGTCTGGTTATCCTCCAAGAATCTTAGGTTGCAAGTTCCTTGTTTCAAGTTTGCTCCTCGGTTTGTGGGTCCGTTCCGGGTACTCCGTCGAGTCAACCCTGTCTCTTATTCTTTGGAATTACCTGCCTCCATGAAAATACATAATGTGTTCCATGTGTCACTTCTTAAACCACTGGTGTGCAACCGCTATACCTCCACTCCTGCTGTCCCTGGTCCTGTGAGCATACAGGATCATGATGAATATGAGGTACAGAGTATTCTTGATTCGCGTTGGAATAGTTATTTTCCAGAGGAACACTCATGGGTTAACCACTCTGACATTCATGCTCCAGTTCTGTTGCGCAGATTCCATGCCAAGTTTCCTGCCAAACCTAGACCCCCTCAAGGCAAGAGTGGGGGTCTTTGAGAGGGGGGTAATATCACGGTGCCCATGATTCTGTATGACATTCTTACTTCCGGGTTTGTCTTGACGGCCTCTTATTGGTTGTAGCTGGCTAGCACCTCCCAGGACTTGCCTTTATATACGCCCTCCTGTCACTAGACCGGTGCCCTTTCATGATGTTCCTGACGTTACGTTTATTCTGTGCTCCTGTACTGTGTATGATCCGGTTTCGTCTGACCTTGTTCCTGTTCCGCTCTCTGTGTACCGATTCAGGCTTGGCTGACTACCGCTCTCTGTGTACCGATCCAGGCTTGGCTGACGACCGCTCTCTGTGTACCGACCCAGGCTTGGCTGACTACCACTCTCTGTGTACCGATCCAGGCTTGGCTGTCGACCACTCTCTGTGTACCGACCCAGGCTTGGCTGACTACAGCTCTCTGTGTACCGATCCAGGCTTTGGCTGACTACCGCTTTCTGTGTACCGATCCAGGCTTGGCTGACGACCGCTCTCTGTGTACCGACCCAGGCTTGGCTGACTACCGCTCTCTGTGTACCGATCCAGGCTTTGGCTGACTAATGCTCTTTGTGCTGCCCTCGATATCGTTGTCAGTCCATTCACTATTGTTGCCTCCGGTTGCACTACTCTCAGCCTCTGATTCAGTGTGACCTCTGTTACGAGCTACCCAGTCTGTGCTCTCCTGTCACTAGTGGTGTTTCAGCTTGTCAGTACATTCCCCACTGTTGCCTCCGGCTTGCGCTACTCTCAGCCTGTGATTCAGTGTGGCCTCCGTTACATGCTACCCAGCCTGTGCTCTCCGGTCACTAGCGGTGTTACAACTTGTCAGTCCATTCACTACTGTTGCCTACACTCTCCTCAGAAAACACATATGTCATCCACATTCTCCTCAACATACACTACTATGTCACCCATACTGTCCTCAGCATGCACCATTATATTATGTACGCTATCCTCAGGATACATCACTAAATCACCCACTCTATGCTCAGCATACACCTCTGTTACCCACACTCTTCTCAGAATGCAACCCTATGTCACCAACCACTTCTAAGCATACACCACTATGTCATCCACTCTATTTTGAACATGCAGCACTATGTCACCCACACTATGCTCGGCATCTAGCTCTGTCACCCAAACTCTCAGCATACAACATTATAAAACCCACACCATCTGAGGCATATACCTCTGTCACCCGCCCTATGTTCAGCATACAGCATTCAAATGCTCTCTAACATTCACCTCAGTATATTAAACCTTTTTCCAATCCATTTATCCCACTGTCCACACTGTCCTTTTATGTCAAACATCCCACATCATAATCACTCATTATCCACTTATGCCACTCACCTTATCTTATAAATTAAGTATTTCTATTAATATTAAACTGCCATTTTTGTAATTTTTTTTAATTTTTTTTATTTTTATTAAATTTTAAACACATAAAAAAAACAAAAAAAACAAAAAAAACCCCAGATATTTTTGACCTAGGAGATTTTCACGTTTATAAGATAGAATTATAACAATCTATTTTCGTTCTCTCAATCTTATCCACATAAACAACATTAATTTTATTACACCTTCTTTATTTCTTGGTATTTTGTTTTATATTAAACTATTTTATTTCTACAACCTTTCGAATCCAAATATCCCAAGTCACCATAACAACACGGCCTTTCCCTTCATTTATCAATATCCACCTTACAATCTTACATTGCCAAATTACATGTTGTTTAACTTCCCTCCACGATGGAACTTGAGGGGTTTTCCACCTTTTTGCTATATGTAACTTAGAAGCAGACAACACATGCAATAATATTTTATTTTCCCATTTATTCATTTTTGGAATCTCCATATGTAGTAGAGCTATCTCCGACACAGGACTCAAGACTATACCGTTTATTTCTGAGATTTTCTGAAATATCAATTTCCAGTATTCTCCTATACTAGGACAGCTCCACCATACATGGAGATAATCGCCCACAGCCTGTTGACATCGCCAACAAATCTAACTCATTCCAGGGCATATTTTTCCTAATTTGGTAGGCACCAAATACCAGCGATTGCTAACTTTATAACAAAGATCTATCAAGTTTAGGCAATGTATATTCTTATTTACCAATACTATGGCCTTATTCTAATCTTATCTTGAGATAGATTTCCCTAAATCTTTTTCCCACTTTTTCATAGCTGGGAAAGTTTCCTGACTCTCCAGGTTTTCTATAAACATTGACCATCTCTTCATCAACTTTTTCTCTGATTTCCCCTGAATTAATTCAGCTAATTATACCAACCGTTCTGTTTCCTCTCCCTTATATATTTATTTATAAAATCAACAACCCTTATAAAATTAAAAAACTCCCTATTGCTTAAACATAGATCTGAAAATGATTTCATTTTACCCTCTGTTACTAGATCACTTACAGTTTTCAATCCCGCTGTTCTCCATGTATTTAATTTAATATTCTCAATAAACTTTGAGATAACTAATACAGGCATGACCTTTAATATTTTCCCCCTTAGCGCCATTTTCTTCTTAATCTTTAACCAAAAAGACGTTAAATCTTTTATGATATTAGAAGATGTTCCAATACATTTAGTCTGTATCCTACGGTCCCAAAAGAATGTAAAGAGATTATCTCCCTCTATTATTTTCCTCTCAATCCAGTACCATTTTTCTTTAATAGATAATATGTTTTTAGAGGAAATTATATGCATCAATCTACTTGTATCATATACCCTTCCTATATCCGGGTAGGCCATTCCCCCCTCTCCAATGCTCAGTGACAGATATCTGCTAGAAATCCTTGGCTTCTTCCCCTGCCATATAAATTTGTCAAATGAGGATTGGATCATACCAGTCCAACTCCTTGGGACTGAAATAGGTAACATTCTCAAGATGTGCAACCATTTGGGCATTACATAGCATTTGATGCAATTTATTCTTCCCCACCATGACAGAAACATCCCCTTACAATTTTTAAAATTTATTTGCATCTGCCTAAATAAATTCATAAAGTTTACTGCCACACACTCTTTATACTTCCCTGTAATATATATGCCCAAGTACTTCAGGTGATTTTTTACCCATACAAACTTGAATTGTTCTTTCAATCTCAACTCTAATGCCTGATCTATATTAAACATTAAACACGTTGATTTTGCAATATTCAGTTTATAACCTGAGAATATAGAAAACTGCTAAATCCCTTTCATCATACTATACACAGATTCGTATGGATTCTCTAAGGTAAATAACACGTCATCTGCATACATCATCAATTTAAATTTTGCCGAGTCAGTACAAAATCCCCGAATATCCCTATTATTTCTTACTTTAATTGCCAAGGGTTCCAGAGTCATTATATATAGTAGCGGAGAGAGAGGGCAACCCTGACAGGTGCTGTTTCTTATAGAAAACCACTGCTGAGAACCCAGAACTTCTAACTCTGGCTTGTGGGCACATATATAATGCTCTTATAGCACTCAACATGCGTCCTTGAAATCTACATTTCTTTAAAATCCCACCTGACCCTGTCAAATGCTTTCTCTCCGTACAGTGACATGGCCAGGAGGGATCTCCCCTCTCCCTCTGTCCACTCCACAATATTCAGTATTCTCCTCATACTAGATACTTGAGGATCTACCACTAACGAACCCAACCTGATCTTGATTAATCAGATCTGGTATCACCACCTTAACTCTTTCAGCAAGCATATATGTATATATTTTTATATCCATATTAAGAATAGAAATCGGGCGGTAATTCTTCAACACACATGGATCTTTCTCTTGTTTCAAGATTAGTGAAATATTCGCCCTCTACATCTCTACCAGTAATATACCATTATCAGCTATTTCATTAAACGCTTCCTGTAAATCCTGCCCTATATTCCCCTTCATTAACTTGAAGAATACTTCACTAAATCCATCTGGTCCTGACGATTTAGTTGGTTTTAGATTATCTATCACTTTATTAAGCTCTTCTTGTAATATCGGCTGGTTTAATACTTATATTTGCTCCTTACTCATACCCGGTAGCTTAAATGTAGATAGATACTGTTCCAACTGATCATTTTGTACCTTTCCTGGAAGATTATACAACCCCTCAAAAAAATTCTTAAACTCTAGCCCTATCTCATCCGGAACTAACAATGTCTTATTTCCTACTACTAACTTTTTAATACACTGTGTTGCCTTCTCATATTTTAGTCTTTTTGTCAAGACTTCATATGCTTTATTCCCTGATCCATACCATTTACTTTTTAAAAAAAATCAGTTTTTTTGTAGCTTCATCTATCAAATGTTGATTTATCTGTTTCTGAAGCATTTTAATCTGTTCTAACCGAAATGGCAATGGGGAGATCTTATTCTGGTTCGATATCTTAGCTAATTCTATATATAGTGCTGCCAATGCTGTTTATTTCCTCCTATCTCTTTCTATCGCCAGCATAATTAGATGTCCCTAATCACACTCTTGTATGCACATCATGTAACTGCAGCACTTACTTCATTATGCCTATTTTCCTCAATATATTCCTCTGTAATTCCTTTAATATAATCTAAACGTCCTATATTTTTTAATAGACTAGCTGCAAATTTCCAATCTGATCTTGCTCTGCTGCAATTATCTTTAATACACATAATAACTAAGATATGATCTGGCCAGGTCACTTCTTTAATATAGATTTTTTTTACCTCTTTTACTATCTGTCGATCTCCTATAATAAAATCTATCCTCTAATATAAATTGAAGTTATCTGAAAAACAGGTATAATCCTTCTCTATCGGATGGAAAATACACCAAAAAATCGTAAAGAGCATTATAATCCAAAAGCCTACCAAAACTTCTTGCATCTTGCCGCACCCCCTCACTTCTATTACACTTACTTATAGATCTATCTAATTCTGTATCCAGAACTGTATTAAAATCTCCCAACCAAACCAGCTTCCCCATTTTTCCCTGATTCATTTTATCAACCATTTTATTTAGCAATTTTATTGTTCATATATTTGGGGCATATGTATTTACTATAGTAAATAAGACCTTATTAATTTTATAAATTACTTTTATATATCTACCTTGTGTGTCTATATCTTGAGATGTTATATCTATCGCAAGAGTATTAGCAAATAATATAGCAACTCCTCTTTTCTTTTTTTTATAAGATGCCTCTATCACCGTGGGAAAAAATTTGGACTTACACCTGTGTATTAGCCTTCCAATGGGTCTCCTGAATACCACACACTGAAATTCCTTCTTTTTTCAGATGTGTTGTTACAATTTGCCTTTTTTTGATGGAATTAATACCTTGTGCATTTATCGTTGCAAACTTAATTTTTTACTCTTTCTTATATTCCAGACATCACTGGTACGTTTTCGTCTCTCTAGGCGTATATATACGTGCTTACCAAAACCTGGATTGGAAGTATATATATATATATATATATTTATATATATATATATATATATATATACACATTTACAGACATACATAACATACAACAAATTTCACCCCTATGTTCCCTACACACTAATTCTCTCCTTATCTTTTCCAGGAAGAGACACTCTCTCTCCCTTCTCCTCCTAGATCAAAGCCCCTTTCTGGGCTTTCTAGGATTTTTCTTTGCATTCATATACACAAAACAATGCCGACCTTCCACCGACGTAAGTAGAGCAGGCCCGCTAAAGGGATCAGGCCAAAGGAGAAGGGGATGAAAAAGGAGAGAGGAAAAAAAACCTCACCTCTAACAACCCTATCTTTATGTGCTCTCCTATCTATATCACTCCGTTAACCTACCTATCCTCCCTACCTCCTACACCTATACTACATTGTAGTGTGTACATTATAATTACTTGCCTAATTATTTATGATTATATCACTGTGTCCCTACCACCCATCTCTATCTATCCTCTTAAACTTCCCCCAACTACTTAGTTCTATTTCCTACTTTATACTACTCAATCAGATGTGCACTATCTTCCTCTAATCACCAATTCTATCCTAAAACTCTGTACTACTAAATCTATCACCCACTTTGTGTTACTTTGCCATGGACATATAATTATCTACCTCTAACCAATAAAGTCGTCAGCTACTCCTAGAAGTTCTACTCCTCCCTTATCACGTATATATATCACTTTGCACCACCACAAAACACCATTTATTGTTTTTATTGTTTTAACATATCAACTTATTTAAGCAGTAGTAATACAATAACAAACAAATAAACAAGAAAGAAAAGGAAAACTTTTTATTGGAGCTCGTATTGTGATTAAAGGCGACACAAGCTGCTAAGCAAAATAACATTGTAACATAGTAAATTTGGTTGATAAAACACACAAGTCCATCAAGATCAACCTTAGCCTCTTAAACAGACCTTACTGTAAAAATCACCTTCCTTTGCTGAAGGGTGGCCCATGGAATGAAAATCTCACCAAAGAGACCTTTGTATTGACCTCTCACATACTTGTACATTGCGACAAGATCTCTTAGTCATCTTTTCTCTAGATTAAATAAACCTTGTTTGTCTAGACATTCCTCACACATCATACATTCCCCTAGTTAATTAATTCAGTTGCTATTCACTGTACTATTTCCATTACTACAATAACTTTTTCTAAACTGGTGCCCAAAACTGCACTGCATATTTGAGGTGAGATCTTACCATCTATTTTACAGTGGCAAAATTATGTTATACACCTCTGCTTCAATACGTCTTTTTATGCAACACAGGACTTTGTTTTCTTCTGCCACTGGTCACTGCTTCTTTGTTTGTAGTTTACAAGGATTCCCAGGTCTTTCTTTAGCAAAGAGTACCCCAAAATGATTCCATTAAGTGCATGAGTAACACTGGGATTTTTTCTTCCCAAATGCATGGCTTTATACCTACCCACACAAAATGTATATATTCCAAATAAAGTGTTCAAATAAAACTAAATTCTTACTTATTGCATATAAAAGAAGAATGAATCAATATCATGTACCAAGTGAAACCTAAAAACATCATTATATCATTGCACAGTTATTCATGACATTAACCACTTCAGGCCAGAGGGCGTGAAATGCAGTGCACAGCCCTCTGGTGCTCAAGGGATTAAACACAGCAAAAAACTATGGTTACTTACAATGAAAAGGTAAAGAAAATGGCCTTACTATGCTGCTTTTGTATGACTTTCACTGTAATACATGACATTACTAACAGCCTGAAACTTTTATCATCTAAATGGGTTTAGTTATCTATAGCAAAACTCCATTTAGGATACTGGTATATCAACAGGGAGTCCCACAGTTCCTTTTAGTACATATTTCTAGTCTTTCAGCAAAATTGGCAAAGTAGTGCAAATAACTGTGACAGGTTTATCAACAGAAAAGTTGAAACATTCCTAAAAATATTTCTTAATGTCTTAAGAACCAGTGTACAACAAACAGCTTTGTAGTGATTTGATTAACCCTCTGGTCTAAAAAGAGATAATAAATAAAGTATGATTTTACTATGGAAGAGCAAAGCTATGATTTTCAAATTTTTTTTCCATACAAGTTGATGGTTCTTCATGATCCTTGACTTTATGGTGGATTTTTATTGTCTCAGTTTTTTATGAATTCTTTTGTGGAATTTTCATGGTAACTGTCTTTACCTCGGTGTATTCACGCAGGCCATCCTCTCCACTGATAAAAAAAAAAAAATTGATAAATTGAAGTTTATATCAATTGCAATTGTAAATATAATTGTAGTTCTTCTTTCATGTATACACCTTACACTCACTGCTGTGAAGTGCATTCCCCATTAGTATCACTTTTCCGTTCATAAATCTTGTCCTATACAAACACCATGAGATTATCAACTACTATAAGATAGCCAAAGGTTCTGAAATGAGCAAGAGGTCATACTAAGGCTGCTAGCCACTACCATCTTCTTCCCTTTTGCATAGGAGAAGATGAGTACACTGAGCTATCAGTTTAAGAGGGCAGACCCTTTCCCAGCCATAAAAAAAAAGGCAACAGGAGGCAAGTTATTTTTGGGATAACATATTAGATACAGCTAATAAACACCTATAAACCTACAAATCTTTTTAGCTATAAAATAAGATTAAATACTTGATACAGTATTGTGTTCGTGCTAGAAATGCAGCAAAAACAATGTGGTTGTCCACTTTTTTGCTAGAAAATCCACCTTCAGCAAAACCCAATTTACAAAGTTCTCATTTTCGCTTATGCCAAAAAATATTTTAATATGTTTTTCTGAGGCTTCAAATTTCTGCCCGTTTACTACATGTAATTCACATTTGTTTGCCAAAAATGTGATGTTAACAGTAACTGAAACAGAATAATTAGCAGCTAAAGAGACAGAGAAATTTAAAGGCAGTTTCCTAGCATTTTATTTAGTGAAATATGGCTAGCAGAGGCTCGTTGTGTTGGCTAACACTATGAGCACCAGCATTTAAAAAAAAAAAAAAAAAGGATATGTAAGGTCTATGATGTGTCCAGTGTGTCAGAGGAGGAGGAGGAGGAAGTGATCCCCACCAGCATGGAAAGGTCTGGTAGCCCTGATTCCTCAGGCCAATGATGCCCAGAACCCCTACATCGTCCCTTGGGATCTGCAGGGAAATAGTGTCATCATCAGCAAAGCAGGCACAGGAAGAAGTGAGTAGCAGTATGAACAGGACAGCTGCCTGTGCCTACTCACACTGCTGCCAGTGTGCCTTCTGGATTTTGAGGAGGAAATGATGGCAGGTATGGCAGCACAAGCACTTGTCATGCACAAGCAGTCCCACTACTATTACTACACATCATCTAGAGAGTGGTGAGAGTGAGTGTGTGTGTGTGTGGGGGGGATGAAGATTGTGAAGCAGCTGGCGGGACTAGCTTGAGTGTTGATCCTCCTAATGCTGAGGTGGAAGGGGAAGTGAGAAACCAAACTAGCAGTCAATGGAGCCAACATCATCCCCATGACCATGTAATTCCCATTTCCCCAGTATGATGATGAAGAAGGCAGAACTGGCTAACAGTATTAGCATCAACACACGTCAGCTGCCTGTGCCTGCTGCTAGTTATACCAGTGTGCTTTCTCCTGAAGAAGAAATGGCAAGTGTGACAGTAGGGTACCCTCTGGCACATTTGTCATCATCCATAACCCGTCCCACTTCTTTACAACAGCAGCTAGAGACTGGTGGTGGTGGTGATGAGAGTGAACGTAATGTTTTCTTTATTTATTTACAGTAATTATATTTTTGTTTTATATTACAGATTCTATTTTCATTTTATTTTATTTTTCGTTAATCATTATTATTATCATTATTATTTTTTTCATTTCCCTTTTTTTATTTTAGTTTACTTATTTAAACTTTAGCTTTAACAAATCTATTGTGATTATATAACGCAATGCACCTTTTTCCATTTACACATTTATTGTGTGTATATATACATATGTATATATTCTTTTGGATACATAATTATAATGTGTTCCAGAGTATGTATATATGTATATTAGTTATGTTTATTAGTTATACATGTTCATAGAGTGACTATTAACAATTACACTGTATGTATGTATGTATTGTTTATCATCTGTAGGGTTAATCCTTGGTTAGGTAGAAGGTTTACACCTCTAACATCCACAATGCAATCGTATTTTTGTCCTAAACATTATAAAATGCCAATACTTCTAACAACATTTATATTGTTCAGTACTAAGCCCAGAAGAACTGAAACTTCATATACAAAATGCTTGGGAAATTGAGTACGAGCATCGTTCTAGTTTATCAATATTTACTAATATCATAGCGATTTGCACTTTATCTGTCCGATAAAGCTCCAGATAGCAGGAGTAAGTTTTATGCCTTTACCTAGAGATACCATCGTTACCTGCACAGGGGGAGTGTAACACATAAACAGGAGAGTAGATCTAAACACTCTGCCATTAACAATCCTTGAATTTTATGGAGGACTATAGAGACCTATATCTGTGTGGCCCTGTATAGATAACTATCTACCTTGGAATAAAGACGACTGGTGATCCTGCACTATATCATCATCCTGCTATACTGAGGAAGTCTGTGGAGGAACAGAGATAATTCTGGACAGGAGAGTTTCTGATAAGTATACATTGCCTGCTATATTCCCTGTGAACAATACAGAGAACATCAGAGACCTGTAACTATGAGGTAATGCACAGGTAACTTACATTTTGGAAAGTAAGAGGGCAGGAGACCTGACCTAAACCAGTATTCCAATATACTGTGGTAGCCAGTGAAGGAATAGTGAAAAACTTGGACAGGAGAATTTCTGACTAATATGCTCTGCCCGCTATATTTCATCACCATTACAGACGGAAACTTTACATCTTTCAAGGTGAAGATAAAACACCAGGTATATTGAGCACCAGAGAAATCACATGCCATCATTTTTCATGGAAGACTCCATATGGCAGACTAGGTCGAGTCCCCGGTAGTTAGTCTGCTTTATTCACATCCCAGACATCTCCGCATTCTATGTACCATTCTGTAGCGAGTGGACTTGTCTAATATAGGCTGTAAGACCGGCATTTAAATGCTTACATTTCTATTATAGTAGTCTTTGTTTATTACATGGACATTTTATTGATAAATACAGATTTATCATTGTTTTATGTTTTATGTATATTGATTATTGTATTTATAAGGGTACCCTTTGTTAATCTTGTGCTACATTGTATTTTTAAAAATGTATTCAGATTATACCAATAAGCACTCTTTCTTTTATCTACCTAGGTGGACTACTTTTTTCTTGGAGGAGAGAATAATGTCCTTTTCAGCAGACTGTGAAAAGTAATGGGAGACAGATATGCAAATGGTGATGGTCATCACCACCAGTAGTAGCAGTGACATTGCAGAGTTTGTTGCTGCTGTAATTCCTTCTGATGATGAGCAGGCTAGTGTGCCACAGACCATCGTGACCACAATGGGGCTGGGTTTCAGCAATAGTGATACAGTAGTGATGCAGGACTATAAAGATTCTACTTGCCATCAATAATCCAGGTCCTAGTTCTAGTGACGATTCTGATGGAGCAGCAGCATCCTCTGCACCCAATATGTAATGGCCAAATTTTTTCACCAGATATACCTGAAGTCGTAGGTGCTAGTTATGGTGATGCTACTGCCACAGGTACTTCACAAGTGTGTGGCAAGTAGAACGGTCATCACCAGTCTCATATCACTGCTGTTGATCCTATTCCCTTGGAGCTACCTAATCTTTATGCTGCTTAGACAACTCAGCAACAACACTAATAACAGCACAGCAATCACAAATATTACAATGTGACCACAGCATTAGTAAATGGCCATTGGCAAGTGGCCACCATAAAATGACCTGCCGGCACTAGGGCAGTTGGGCATAATTTTAATTTTTGGTCTTAGGGATTTTTCTTTGCAAGCCAGAAGGCTAGACAAACTAATTTTGGGTGGTTGTTTCTAATAAGCCTAAGTTATACAAATACATTTTTGTTCAGGGCTTATGCCTCTAACATGTCCTAAAAATGAATGCTTCCTAAGGGCTTGTGTCACTAACATGTTTAAGTCCTACAAATCAATGTTTCATTAGGGCTTGTATCTCTAACATGTCTAAGTCCTACAAATCAATGTTTCATCTGGAATTGTGCCTATTACAAGTCTATGTCCTACAAATGAATGTTTCATCAGGGCTTGTGCCGCTAACAAGTTTAAGTCCTAGAAATCAATGTTGCATCAGGGCCTGTACCTCTTAAAAGTTTAAGTCCTACTCATCAATGTTTCATCAGGGCTTGTGCATCTAACAAGTCTTAGTCATACAGATCATTGTTTCATCAGGGCTTGTGCCATTAACAAGCTTAAGTCCTACAAATCAATGTTTCCTCAGGGCTGCATTTGGCTAACCTGAGTCCTGAACAGTGCACACAAACAAATATTTTTCAACTTTTTAAGCTTGCTGCTATGCTGCCTAACCATTGTTTATAAAGGCAAATAGAGAAATAATTAAAAAAGGGTTACTAATCCAAATTGAATGTAGCATGTGTGAATGGTGGTGGTAGAACATTTCGTGGGACTTTGAAAAACTGCATCCTCCTCAGGAGGAGGAGAGGGATAAGCATAATTTATTGAACAAGCTGCAGAAACATGGCTGTAGTCAGTTTACTGACACATCCCTGCACTGCTCCTAATCCTTTCATGCCCCCCCTGTCCCTTGTGTGTTTGCTGAATATTACTCAATTACTGTGTGTGTTTTTTACTATAAAACACACTATAGAACTGGTTGTGTGTGTTATGTCTTGCCTTGGCCCTCTACAAAATACTCTCTCTCTTCAAGTATCAGTCTGCCCCAGTCACAGCTTACATCAGGGTCCCTTTCTCTGTCACTTTACGTACCAGTTTTTTTATTACTTTTTTTTTTATTTTATTTTACTAACTGTGTCCCCCTCTACCAAAGGCAACAAAAAATAAACACATTCCGTGTTCAGCTTATTCTTTCCCAATACTCCACAAACACAGAGATAACATCCAGACCCGGATGAAACTTGTATCATGGCTGTCTGTGTCTTCCCAGTTAGTCACACAGAATATTGGGGTATTTGGGGTCAACCTTCTTTCTCCCTGCTCACACACACAGGCTTCCCTGTCCCTGACACAGAGATAACAGTCAGATCAGAAAGAAACTTGGATCACAGCTGCCTCGGTCTTCCCATTCAGTTACAAAAGATGTTGCTGTATTTGGAGGCAATATCCTTTCTCTTTTCCTGTTCCTCAGAGTGTCCCCAGACTCCACTATTTCAGAGAACAAATGTGTGCCTACCAAAAACCCTAAACAAAGCTTCAACTTGTTTTTATTAGCCTGTCTTCAATACCTGACAAATGTGCTGCTCTCTCTTCTTCTCACAAACAAAGAAGAACATGTTGTGGGACCCTGAGACCCCTTTTATACTATACCAGTGCAAACTAAAGTAACTTTGCTATATGATAGGTGTAAATTCAGTCTTCCCATTGATTTCAATGCAATAAGTTAGGTGAAAAAAGCAGAAAAACAACACTTTCCACAAGGAATTTCCAGCTAAGTGGGAAGTGCCATTTTTCTCTAGTTTCTCTTTTGACGCAAAAACAAACATTCACCTATCCCTAGTCCTATCATCCTATGTTCAAACTGAAATGAGTTTACACATTTTTAACCTCCCACCTAACAGCTATATATATGATATGAGTGAGTAAATGTTTTCCAGTATGATCAAGCTCATGTCAGATATGAATGGTAAAAGAAAGCAGACTGATTCTTATTGCAGGGTTTATTCTACTAAGAAAAAAATGTACTTTTACTGCTGAGAGATGTTTTATTCAAAAGTTGTTGCAGCTTTAATTTGCATTTTTTGGGGTGCATAACTTCCATGGCCTGTAATTTTACATTGGTGCTCTTAATACGGCATCATAGCACTACTGGTGTCCATAGACAGCATACTATGAGCATAGACTGCTGTAGCAATAGAGCTGCTATAAACTATGGGACCATGGAAGTAATGCACAATAAAAATTGCAAGTAAAAGGCTGCAATAATTCCTGCAATATATATTTTTTAACATTATCAATTACTAAAAAATGGCTATACCTTTTAATTTATTTGCGATACTAATTATAATATGATAAAAATATATAAATGTTTATGGTTTTATGTGTTTGACACATTTCATCAAATGATGTGAACTTCACTTCAAGTGAGATATTCAAAAGCTAAACATTTCCAAATAAAACATTATGGATCATATGCATAAAGATAAAGAGGAGTAACTGCCCCACAGGGATCAAATAAACATCCCTAATGCCACACTGATTTAAATAGATACAAATTACATTTTAAAATCCATTTTAACTCCTTAAAGAATGGCCGCATGACGGCGCGGCCTGCGGTTAAGATCCACATGGGTGCCAGGACCTTTGTTTGTCCTTAACATAAGTTTACCCATGATGGTCATGGCATGTCATGAGTCCTTAGAGGATTAATAAAAAGACGTCTATTTTTCCCCTGTAGTGCAGCTTGCTTTCCCAAAAATTGCTTTACACGCTTATAACTAGCAAATTCTGCACGGCATTGTCCTTGGATTTTGGCACTTAGTGCACATTCGGGAATGGTTGCACCTCTATGGTGGGGAGTCTCATGGCTTCACACTGGCCACTCCTGTCAAAATCACTAACCCATGGCGGTTTGCTGGTTGTGGGCGCAATCCACCCCCTGACACCCCTGGGAGGGGTGGACAGCGAACCAGAAATATATATATATAATATTTTCTTCTTGTGTTGCTACTACAATGGCTAGAGTCCTTACTCTCATTTTCCCTTACTCTAGTAATGTCAGTGTCTCATATTCCACCCAGTCCTCTCAGGGGTTCTGAAATTGAAAACAGATTCACTTTCAAGCTCTTGTGCTCCCATTAGTTAGAGCACACATCTATCACCAGAGCTCCAATTCTATTTGACTGGTCATGCAGCTGCCTGCTGACTTGAATTGGGCTTTTAACACTTTGAATGCTAGAGAGGTCCCTAATGCATTACCTGTTAAAACAGACTTACAGGACAAAAAGTATGCTTCGGATGAGAAGGAATAATAAAATTAGAAATTTACCACCAAAAATGCAAAGTATTGAGCTTCATTTAACATAAAACTTTGTGTCTCTGTTCTGTTTTGGCAAGAATAAAAGGTGGCAAACCTAGATACAAGCTGACTTTAAAAAGGCCAAAGGAAGAGGAAACCTGCTGTATTTAGAGGCCCAGAGAAATTCAGATATTGGTTAAAATATAAAAAAACTAACTACACTTTTTGTTTGTGAGGGCACTTCATAGTATTAGTCATAAGTTTTCCAGTGCTGAATATTAAGACATTTTGTATTCCTTCTAGCAGTCGCTGCCCCTTTTATTGGGGCTTTTAATCCCTTGAAATAAAGAGAGGTCTCCACCATATTGCTTTGCGATGCATTGGAAATCTCTCTAGCAATCAAAGGATTTAAATCAAAGAAGATTTTTATTTGTTCCCTACAATGCAATTGATTTGCTCTGACATTGATTCACCTTGACTTTATACATAAGGCGCAAAGCACTACATTTTAAGTCTTAGTGCAATGCATAGCTTGTTCCACACTGCCTTCATAAACCATCAATATCAGTAGCAATATTAAATTGCTGGCTGTCCAGCTGCTGGGAACCAGAACTACCATAATAACCTACCAGCTAAAGGCTGTTTGGGAATGATGGAAGCTGCTGTTCCCAGCAGCTGAAGGTATAGCCAGTTGATTACCCTTAATGTAAAATATAATTATGTTATTCACTTACTATTCACGTCCATTTCCTGACATCTTAAATCCTCCAAAAGGGGCCTGAGGGGAGATTGCGAGATAGCAATTTATCCTGAAATTAAAACATGCATAAAATATAAATATGTATAATTCACTCATAAATACTATCACATTTTGTAGCTGTCTGAGGTAAATTATACCATTCTGTATTTACATGCCCTGTAAAGAAAATAGGTTAACCCTTTGATGCCAGAGGTGTATAGAACGCATTGCTTTGCAACGTGTGGCATACCACTCTGGCACTCAAAGGGATAAAGGTGATACTAGAGAATAAACAGAAGACTGGTAGAGTAAAAGTGAAACCTTTATTGGCTAAGTGAGTAGCTTTAGGATGTACATTTTCAAGACAACGTAGGTCTCTTTTCAGACATGTTTAGAATGAAGACTGAATACAAAATACATGGCAGAAGAGAAGAAGAGACCCAAGCCGTCCCGAAATCCCACATTTCAAAGCCACTCAGCAAGCCAATAGAGGCACCACCTGAACTCCGCAGTACACTGCTTTTGCTGTGGTAAAACATTTACCCTTTGTGTACCAAAGAAGTGTGCAACATATTGCTCTTCAATGCTGTGAACATAACCCCTGGCACACAAAAAGGTTAAAATCTTGTCAGACTGGGTTGGTAAGGTGCTTTGATTTACTGTTCCTACTAGTGATGAGCGAGCACCCCAATGCTCGGGTGTTCGGGTGCTCTGACCGAGCACCCCCTGAGGCTCGAGTGCTCGGCCGAGCACCCGAGCCCCATTGAAGTCAATGGGAGGACTCGAGCATTACACCAGGCACCCCCTGCTCTGATGAGGGGAGGGTGCCTGGTCCATAGGAAAAGGGCAGAAAAGGATGGAAACACCACAGAAATGGTTCAGGGACAGCATAGGGAGGATGTCTGGATGCATCTTGGACTCCAACATCGCTGCTGGGAACGATCTTTCGCCCGTAGTACGCCATTTTTACAGACTGACCGTAAAACACACAAAAAGGAAGATAAAAACGACTTTAGGCGAAAAATTGTTACCAAACAGTATTTGCTGTATATTTACTTGTATATCATCTGCAAATTCTCCCAAAAATTTCCTTGATTTTCTGAAGTGAGGCCATGATTAAGAGGGAAACGTGCGCAGAGGCAAATTCTCCCAAAAATTTCCTTGATTTTCTGAAGTGAGGCCATGATTAAGAGGGAAACGTGCGCAGAGGCAAATTATCCCAAAAATTTCCTTGATTTTATTGAACTGAGGCCATGATTAAGAGGGAAACGTGCGCTGAGCTGACCATCTAAAACATTATGGGTGAGGGTCTGCTGCAGAGCTGACCATCCTAAACATTATATGCGAAGGCCCGCTAGTAAGCTGACGCTATAAAACATTATATGAGAGGGCCCGCTAGAGAGCTGACCCAATAAAACATTATATGAGAAGGCCCGCTGGTGAGCTGACCTATATAAAAATTGTCAAACAGGGCCCGCTGGTGAGCTGGCCCTATATAAAAATTATATCACAGGGCATATGGAAGAGGAGGAGGAGGATGAGAAGATTAAGAGTCAACCATATACCCGTGTTTTGGGTGGAAGGGGTGAATGGGAATACAGAGTATTCCCATCATTGTAAATAATATATGTAAAGTGAGTTTATGTTCCCCCGGGGCTTTCCTCCAGTGGAGTGGAGAAGTCAGGGGAAATCCAGGCCTTGTTCATTTTTATAAGTGTCAACCTATCAGCATTGTCGGTGGAAAGGCGGATACGCTTATCTGTTATGATGCCACCAGCAGCACTAAATACCCGCTCAGACAGAACGCTGGCGGCAGGGCAGGCCAGCACCTCCAAGGCGTAGAGTGCCAGTTCATACCACGTGTCCAGCTTGGACACCCAGTAGTTGTAAGGCACAGAGGGATCATTGAGGACGCTGACACGGTCTGCTACGTACTCCTTCACCATCTTCCAAAACTTTTCCCTCCTTGTGACACTAGGCTGCGCATCAGGGTGAGGGTGCTGGCGGGGTGTCATGAAGGTGTCCCACGCCTTGGAGAGTGTTGCCCTGCCTTTGTCGGAACTGCTGTGTGCTCCCCTTTTCTCCCCTTCTCGGTTGGCCAAGGTAGCACGTACTCTGCCGCCAGCGTTGTCAGATGGAAAATTTTGGAGCAATTTTTCAACAATAACCTTCTGGTATTGCACCATTTTGCTTGTCCTCTCCACCGGAGGAATGAGAGATGAGAAATTCTCTTTGTAGCGGGGGTCCAGAAGGGTGAACACCCAGTAATCCGTGTTGTCTAAAATGCGTACAACGCGTGGGTCACGGGAAAGGCAGCCTAACATAAAGTCAGCCATGTGTGCCAGAGTACCAACAGTCAAGATTTCGCTGTCCTCACCAGGAGGATGACTCTCAATATCCTCATCCTCTTCCTCCTCTTCTGCCCACCCACGCTGAAGAGATGGAACTAAAGTTCCATGGCTACCCTCTGTAGCGGAGGCAACCGTGTCTTCCTCCTCCTCCTCCTCCTCCGCCTCCTCCAATTGTCGCTGAGAAGACGAAGTGAGGGTGCTCTGGCTATCACCTTGTGTAAGCTCTTCCTCCCCCATTTCCACCTCTTCCACATGCAAAGCGTCGGTTTTAATTGTGAGCAGCGAGCGTTTCAGTAGACACAGAAGTGGGATGGTTACACTGATAATAGCGTTATCGCCGCTCACCATCTGTGTCGATTCCTCAAAATTGCGTAAAACCTCGCAGAGGTCTGACATCCATTCCCACTCCTCACTTCTGATTACAGGAAGTTGAACGGAGAGGCGACGACCATGTAACAGCTGGTACTCCACTACTGCCCTCTGCTGCTCACAAAGCCGGGCCAACATGTGGAAGGTGGAGTTCCAGCGCGTGCTCACGTCACACAGCATCTGGTGAGCTGGCAATTGTAAGCGCTGCTGCAGCTTCAACAGGCCGGCCGAAGCTGTAGATGACTTACGGAAATGTGCACACACGCGGCGCACCTTGGTCAAGAGATCATGCACATTGGGGTAGGTTTTTAGAAATCGCTGAACCACTAAATTAAATACATGCACTAGGCATGGTACGTGTGTGAGCTTGCCGAGCTCCAAAGCCGCCACCAAGTTACGCCCATTATCACACACAACCATGCCTGGTTGCAGGTTGAGTGGCGAGAGCCACTGCTCGGTCTGGTGACTAATCCCCTGCAACAGCTCTGAGGCCGTGTGCTGTTTGTCCCCAAGGCAGATCAGCTTCAGCACGGCCTGTTGACGCTTCCCCACTGCAGTGCTACACTGCTTCCAGCTACTGGCTGATGGGGGAGTGGCGCTGCGTGTAGAGAATTCGGAGGTGGAAACGGAGGAGGAGGAGCCAATAACGTAGGTGCTGGCGGAAACCCTGATGGAGGTAGGGCCCGCAATCCTCGGTGTGGGTAGCACCCGTGCCATCCCAGGGTCCGAGTCGCTCCCAGCCTCCACGACATTCACCCAGTGTGCCGTCAGGGAAATGTAGCGTCCCTGGCCACAAGCACTTGTCCATGTGTCAGTCGTTAAGTGGACCTTCCCAGTAACTGCGTTGGTCAGGGCACGGGTGATGTTACGGGACACATGGTGGTGTAATGCGGGGATGGCACACCGGGAAAAGTAGTGGCGGCTGGGGACCGCGTACCGAGGGACAGCTGCTGCCATCAGGCTGCGGAAGGACTCAGTGTCCACAAGCCTAAATGGCAGCATTTCGATGGCCAGTAATTTGGAAAGGTGTGAGGTTAGTGCTATGGCCTGTGGGTGGGTGGCTGGGTATTTTCGCTTGCGCTCAAATGCCTGGGGTAACGACATTTGGACGCTGTGCTGGGACAGGGAAGTGGTTGCGGTCGCTGATGGTGCTTCAGATGGTACAGGTGCAGGGCGGGAGGTATGCGGGCCTGCGCCTTCGACAGGCGATTGGCCGGCACCGAAAACAGGGGAAGAGGAGGCAGTGGTGTGGCCTGCAGACACAGATGGGCGATCCAGGCGTTCCTCCCACTTACTACGGTGCTTGGATGCCATGTGTCGGATCATGCTGGTGGTGGTGAGGTTTCTAGTGTTCATGCCTCGGCTCATTCTGGTGTGGCACAGGTTGCAAACTACAATTCTTTTGTCGTCCGCACTTTCCTTAAAAAAACGCCATACCGCGGAACACCTACCCTTTGGCAAGGGAGATTTACGCAAGGGGGTGCTCCGTGGAACATTTGCGGGCCGGTTTGGTGCGGTCCGCCTTCTTTCTGTAGCCACACCACTGCCTCTTCCAGCCTGTTGCGGTGCTGCAGATGGCTCACCCTCAGGACTGCTGTCATCGCTCGGCTCTACACCTTCCCAGGTGGGGTCAGTCACCTCATCGTCCACCAAGTCCTCCTCCACTTCCTCACTCTGATCATCCTCCCCATGTCTTGATCCCACCACATACTCAGTCATTGACAACTGTATAACATTCTCCTCAACAAGGTCTTGAGACAGTAATAGTGGTTGATTTAATGGCAACTGTGTCTCATCATCATCATCATCATCCACTACTTCCTTTGACCTTAAATGCCGTTCACATCTGTCATCTTCTTGTGATTGGGTACCCTCTAGAGGTTGTGAATCAGGGCACAAGATGTCATGTTCCTCTGCAAGCGTGCTTGGAGAGAGGGTCAAATGAAGGATTGGTGATGAGACGAGCTCCTCACTATATCCCAGTGTGGGATCACTTCTTTGACCAGACCGTCTATGGTGGGAGGAAGGATGATCAGAGTGAGGATTATGTTGACCAGACTCTTGGCTACTGAGAGTGGACTTGGTGGAAAACAGGGTGGTGCTTAACCGACTGGAAGCAGTATCAGCTGTCATCCAACCGACCACCTGTTCGCAGTGGTCGGACCTCGAGAGTGATGTCCTGCGACGCCCTGTAAAATTAGACATGAAGCTAGGTATGGTGGATGTCTTTCTTTCTTGTGCTCTGGCACCAGGCACAGTTTCTCCGCGTCCTGACCCGCGCCCTGAACTATCAGGATCACGTCCACTTCCCCGTCCCTTTTTACCTGCCTTCTTCATCTTACACGGAATATGTGACTTTAATATTTGAGTTTGAAAACTTAACAGTATTTCTTCCTATTCTGCAACTGTGCAGAGTACACAGAATAGGCTGCTAAACTGCGGTGACACACACTGAATGGAATATGTGACTTTAATATTTTACTTTGAAGACTTAACAGTATTTCTTCCTATTCTGCAACTGTGCAGAGTACACAGAATAGGCTGCTAAACTGCGGTGACACACACTGAATGGAATATGTGACTTTAATATTTGAGTTTGAAAACTTAACAGTATTTCTTCCAATTCTGCAACTGTGCAGAGTACACAGAATAGGCTGCTAAACTGCGGTGACGCACACTGAATGGAATATGTGACTTTAATATTTGAGTTTGAAAACTTAAGAGTATTTCTTCCTATTCTGCAACTGTGCAGAGTACACAGAATAGGCTGCTAAACTGCGGTGACACACACTGAATGGAATATGTGACTTTAATATTTGAGTTTGAAAACTTAACAGTATTTCTTCCTATTCTGCAACTGTGCAGAGTACACAGAATAGGCTGCTAAACTGCGGTGACACACACTGAATGGAATATGTGACTTTAATATTTTACTTTGAAGACTTAACAGTATTTCTTCCTATTCTGCAACTGTGCAGAGTACACAGAATAGGCTGCTAAACTGCGGTGACACACACTGAATGGAATATGTGACTTTAATATTTGAGTTTGAAAACTTAACAGTATTTCTTCCTATTCTGCAACTGTGCAGAGTACACAGAATAGGCTGCTAAACTGCGGTGACGCACACTGAATGGAATATGTGACTTTAATATTTGAGTTTGAAAAGTTAACAGTATTTCTTCCTATTCTGCAACTGTGCACAGTACACAGAATGTGCTGCTAAACTGCGGTGACGCACACTGAATGGAATATGTGACTTTGATATTTTACTTTGAAGACTTAACAGTATTTCTTCCTATTCTGCAACTGTGCAGAGTACACAGAATAGGCTGCTAAACTGCGGTGACACACACTGAATGGAATATGTGACTTTAATATTTGAGTTTGAAAACTTAACAGTATTTCTTCCTATTCTGCAACTGTGCAGAGTACACAGAATAGGCTGCTAAACTGCGGTGACGCACACTGAATGGAATATGTGACTTTAATATTTGAGTTTGAAAACTTAACAGTATTTCTTCCTATTCTGCAACTGTGCACAGTACACAGAATGTGCTGCTAAACTGTGGTGACGCACACTGAATGGAATATGTGACTTTGATATTTTACTTTGAAGACTTAACAGTATTTCTTCCTATTCTGCAACTCTGCACAGTACACAGAATGTGCTGCTAAACTGCGGCGACGCACACTGAATGGAATATGTGACTTTGAAATTTTAGTTTGAAGACTTAACAGTATTTCTTCCTATTCTGCAACTCTGCACAGTACACAGAATGTGCTGCTAAACTGTGGCGAAGCACACTGAATGGAATATGTGACTTTGATATTTTAGTTTGAAGACTTAACAGAATGTGCTCTAATCTGCAACTTTGCACACTAAACAGAATGTGCTCTAATCTGTAACTTTGCACACTAAACAGAATGTGCTCTAATCTGCAACTTTGCACACTAAACAGAATGTGCTCTAATCTGCAACTTTGCACACTAAACAGAATATATAAAATGTTTTTTTTTTTGTTTTTTTCCCCCCACACAAAATAACCTGCTGCCCCCACACACAGTAGTCCTAAAAAGGACTTTTGGTTCTTTTTTTTTCACAATTTTGCTTTTTTTCTCCCTACACTGACTTTCCCTTCCTATCCTCATCTCTCCCTGGCTAAGACTGAGCCGAACTCGCTGGTCAGGTGCTATACAGCACCCGACCACGGGTTCTGGCCAGCCAATCAGTGTAATGCCAGCAGCCAACATGGCTGCTGGCATTACACCGATGTCAGAGCCTCCCTGCACGTTTATTGGCTGCGCAGCAGCCGCAAAACGTGCGGGGAGGAGACCCGAACATGGCGGGCGAGCACATGCGGTACTCGTACGAGTACCGCCATGTGACGAGCAGAGCGATGCTCGAGCCGATCCGAGCATCGGCCGAGCATGCTCGCTCAACACTAGTTCCTACCATTCCTTGTCCTCATGATAATTTTCTGGAGTTTCTTCAACATGCAATGTACATGTTACTGTATATATGTGCATGAATGTATATATAATCTTTATTTTTATAAAATTAAAAAAGAATAAATATGTAAATAAAAAATTGTACTAATAAAATAAATATTTTAAGTGTAAAAAATATATAATGGCAAAGTGATTATTGTGGATAGAATTATACACACTGCCAAATTATATAAATGAAAAAGTGGGAAAATAGGGAGGAAAAGAGGGACATGGGGATTTTCAACCAGGGGGAACACTGCCCACTTAAAACTGCTCATTTTATAGGCATGGCTGTCTTACCTTTCATGCAGTCTACATAAAAATTCAACCCTCATATAAATGAACAGTTTTTTTCCATAAAACTCATGCTGATTTAAATTTTTTTTTAACCCTTTGATTTCTATAATGCTTTTTACACACACACCCCGGCATGGTGCAGTTGCTCCAGGGCTAGACGTAATTTGTTTTCTACATAAGGCCCTTAAACATTTAAAGGAACACTAACATCAAAATGAAATAAGTTGATATCACTTTAACCCTTTGAGTGCCAGAGGGGTAGGCAATGCATTGCCTACCTCTCCGGCACTCAAAGGCATTAAAGATCACCTTCTTAAAGCAAGTCTGTATGTAAATATAAACTATTCTTATTACATCTTTGAAATATAATCCTAAACATGCTTTGTAACATCCTTACATAATAAAACGCTAAAATGTCTGTCTGATGCAGTCATGCGCAGTAGAGACTGGTGTAGGAATGCTGGTAGCATTCTGTGCATTCGGGCAGTCTCTACAGTGAGGTGGCAGCAGTACGCAGAGCAGGACCAGCCTCTTAACCCTTTGAGTGCCAGAGGGGTACGCAACGCATTGCAAAGCAATGCGTTGGGTACCCCTCTGGCACTCATAGGGGTTAACATCACCCGGACCTTGGCCCGTGTACACGGGCTTTTACACTAGTGTGTAAATAAGTTTGTTCCAAAAGCATTAATGTTCTCTGTACTGTGTGTTTTGGGAGATATGAAGTTTCATTTATTTGATTGGGGTTATTGTTCACTGTTCATGTATTCTAAAAGGCTATTCTCTTATCTCAGGCCATTCCCTTGTAGTCCTAGACAGTCAATGGAAGCCCTGGAAAATCCAGGAATGCCTGTTCCCTCCTAATATATTTAAAGTGTATAAAGCTTCAGTTCCTTTTTAGGTGTTAATGCTTCTTAAAAGTTTCAAAAATTAAGATTTAATCTATTGGTAAATGCAATTCATGTTTTGTACATATATATGAATCCACAATAAACTAATAAGATTGAAAATATGCAGCACATTTCAGTGGGTGAGACAAGGACCATGTTAATGTTACTGTGTGAAATGGGCATGATCATATACTGAGAGAAGTTCTCACACATCAATGAACAAAACCAAATATTCCATCCAGAACAAGTCTATGATAAAGGTCTTAATCATAAGGTTTGCACTGACCGCTAAGGTGAATGTATCTTGTGTCAGTGCTACAAAATGGTAGTGATGGAACAAAACACTTGAATGAACACTTGAGGAAAGTAGACCAATTCAGTTGGATTGTGCGCCTCTATGATTCTTAACCCTTTGAATGCCAGAGGAGTGCAGACAGGCACCCCTCTCGAACTCAAAGGGTTAAAAGTTTCTAAAAAACAAATGTGATATTTTCTCCCACAAGGAAAAGTTTACATAAGGAGATCTCAATTGTCATACTTTCATATACTTTTTATTTATTGTGCTGAAAATAACAAAAACAAACAAAAAACAATAGTCCTGATTTATCAAGCTAAACAGGTGAAATTCTGGTGCAAAACATAGGAAAAAATAAAAATCAATGGGAATATATATTTACTGCATATGATGCTTTTGGTTTGCTCCAGCATTTAGGTCTTATGGGCCTTAATTACAAAATAAATGAAATGCAATTTTGGAGCAAACCATCTGCATCACAGAGGAAAAATAAATATTCACTATATTCCCACTATTTTACATATTTGCCAACTGTATCTCTTTAAAAGGGACAATCCAGCTTTGAGACCAAAATCCCTCTCTCCCTCTTTTCTACCCTGGTGCCTATCTTTTTAGGTGATCAGACTGTGTGGTGTGTATATAAGTGCATCACATTGCTCCACAGCATTTATTTACATGTTATATATGTGTTTATAAATTAGTCTGTTTAAATAAAATACTTTGGTCTTGCTTTAAACCATTTGTTCAGCTGCACAAAGGTGTCAATAGGTCATGAAATAATCCACAATTTTTGGTAATTCACCACCCACAAGCCATACCCCCAGCAGCACCACCTGAAACAAAAATGTTCCTCCTTGGCCATTTAAAATGTTTGGGAGTATGGATTTAAATGGAAGTTTAACCATTTGAATGCTTTGCAGTGTGTTTGAGACCTCTCTAGTATTCACAGGTTTAAGAGCCTCAGTTAAATCAAAGGAAAATTTTATGCGTCCCCTCTAGTGCAGGTGATATGCTCCAGAATTGTTCTTCCATTGATTTGTTCATTAGGTCCAATCTTTCTAAACGTACTTTTACATAACAAATCAAGTTAGGCAATGAGGTTTAGATTTATGTAAAGGCAAAAATTGTGGATAGGAAATATCAGTGTTGTTCACCCATTTACAACAGATACATTTGTGGACATGCAATGGGAATTATCCTCCTCTTGGTGCTTTTTGTATTTTCTCACATTCAGTCCACATCCTATATTGGCTACACACAAAACCTCAGTGGACTAATTTAGAAAAAGTAATGAATATCAATAGCATAATTATGCTCAATACATGTCCATAAACACAAACATGATGTAAACTGAGGGAGCAACATGACCTCTTAGGGCCCATTCCCACTGGCAATATCAATGCCACACTAATGTGTGCATAATGTTGTCAGTTCAATAATGCATGTTTGATTGGGCTAGTCACATGGGAAGGTATTTCTTCATGTGACCACTGCATAACGCAGTATGCTGCATATTTCCGGTTCTCAATAAAGTATGCAGGGACATTGGAACTGAGCTTATCCTCGTGATTATGTATATGAGCCAGTGATCAGATGAGATGTGCTATGACTCTGCATGCTGACATACAGATATATTTGAACATTGCTTTTTATGAGAACAGGATGAAACAGGGGAAGGGACCTCCAAGGGTAAATAGGTCATACCCAGTATTAATGAATTTGTGACCGCTCTAATTTGCCACCATAATCTGTGTCTTTATTTGCATTAGGTGGTATGTTTTATATTAGTGTTGTTATTGCATATGGTGGTGGTGATGGGGGGGGGGTTATGGGTAAGGAAAAAGTGAATGGTGGTGCCTTGCCATCCTAAGAATTTATGATGTGAGATTATACTTTGTTAGCCATAAAGTACAAAGACTGAGACAGAAATATTAAATAGAGCTTCATGGGCTGCTGATTGTTGTGACTACCAGTTTTACCCCTTTAACACTAGCAGAACTTTGATACAAGCCCCATTAATGCAATAGTCCAAAGGCTATACATGTAAGATAGTTAAACTGTAAACCTATTTTTCCAAAAGAGCTTGTTTGACTTTCATTACCCCATACTAGAGAGGCCAAGTTCATTTAAGTTCATGTTGCTCAGCAGTTGCCAAGTTCACTACAGATAACAATCTATTTACTAGAATCTTTAACACAGTTGCAAATTGTTTCTTCAGTCAATGAATTACAAGACAAAAACGAGTATTAAAAATGGTATAAATGTTACACACACACACAATATGCTCCTATTTAAGCATTCAGTAAGACCACTGTACTAAGAAGAATTGTAGAAACTGTGGAGCAAGCCAGCTCCAAACCAACCATAGTGAACATTGATTTGAGGGTTTAAAAGCCCCATTTAGGTAACTAGAATTTTTCTTTGACGGTTTTGTTATGTTTGGCTTGTTCTAGAATTGTTATAGTTATATAGGTAAAACTAGAAGGTGGTGGGGCGTTTAAGTCGCCTGTATCAAAAGGGTGACATAAGAATATTGCCCGCATCAAATGGGTGACATTCTGATGTTGCACGCTTTAGGGTCGCCGTGCACGGCCATGTAGAACTTTGTAGAATTTTCAATAGTAAACCCCAGTGGCATTCTGATGTTGCTCTTTTGATACTGGCAACATTATGATCTCACCAAATAGATGGTGACATTTCAATAGGATGCCATTTAAGATAAAATCTCCCCAAAAATGTCTTCCCCCAAAAACAAATAAAAAAGTGCACATGGTTAAATCCTGGCACTTCAACTTGAATTTCTGGTATGGTTATGAATTCAGAAATTTCTGGATGTAATGCAACTGTGGTACCCTTTCCCTAGGGTCAGGATGAGTGGTAGCACTTGAGGCAGTTCTTGGGGAAGTTCTTGGGGAAGTTCTTGAGCAGTATCTTTAAACTGGACTACATCAAAATCTGAGGCAATATCTGTGGCTCCTGAATCTGATACGAAAAAGGTATATGTCCTTCAGCAGAAGGCATCAGCTGCATTCTGTTAACTTCTTAGCTACCTACCCTAAACTTAGCTACCTCCCCTAATTTCTACTAAATAACTACCAACCCCAACTTACTGACTTACTTATCTTATCTACCTATGTAACTTAAAGATTATGTTAATTTTTATAAAAAAAAAGCCTAATTCTATCTAATACCTCAATAAGTAAATACCCACCAAAGCTATTGTTAGCCACTTGAGTACTAACTCCGTGTCTGCCTCTTGGATACTGACTCTGTGAAAATGGAACAACACAGAGACTAGCAAGTGGCAAGAAAGTATGCTCTGGAGATGGAACAGGCCAGCTGTTACAAGAAAGAAGGTACCAAAGCGAAAGCCATAAAGGGAAAACTGAAAACCATAGTGAGAGACAAGCTGAGGTCAGGGCTGGCGGAATACGTGCAAAAACGAGAGGCAGGCCTAGGTCAGGGGCTGTCTGAGTTCTGGCAACAATGTAAGGCAGGCCAAGGGCAGGGGCTGGCTGAGTTCAGGCAACAAGATAAGGCAGGTCGAGGTCAGGGGCTGGCTGAGAAGAGAAGGGTCAGAGGTAAGCAAAGGTCAAAACCGGATACAAACACAAGCACAAGCGACGCTGCAAACAGGCTTAAGGACTCAATGCAAGAGCGCCCAAGCCCAGCCGGTGCGGTCTTAAAAAGTGGTGGCGTATGATGTCATGCGCCATGACGTCAACGGCGTACAGAACCCGGAAGAGAGAAGTACAATGCGCATACGCGACGGCCAGACGTGAGCCACCCAACGAGACAGGAGGTAAGGAACCCGGAGCGCAACAGATTCCCCCTCTTACAGATGCCCTCTGGGCGGTGACAGGGCCTGGATGCTCAGAGTGAGCCAGATGGTAGGTCCTAAGACATGCAGGGGCATGTAAATTGGAACAGGTTTCCCAGAAACGATCCTCGGGCCATAGCCCTTCCAATGGACTAGGTATTCTAGTCTACCTCGTATGTACTGGGAGTCCAGGATCTCTTCGACCTCATATTCCTCGGTTCCCTCCACAATGAGTGGAGGTGGTCGTGTAGGTTCTCTGTTCGGAAATGGACTAGGGGTCCAAGGCTTAAGCTGCGAAACATGGAAAGTTGGGTGTATCTTACATGTTGCAGGCAAGGAAGCAAGACTGTATGTTACTGGATTAATGATACTTTCAATACTAAAAGGTCCTAGGAAGCGGGGGCCCAGTTTCCTTGATGGGCAGGATAATTGAACGTGGGCAGAAGAAAGCCATACCTTATCGCCGATGGCGTATTTAGGACTTTCGTGACGGTGTTTATCAGCCTGTTTTTTATAGGTTGATTGCATGTGCTGTAGTAAATGGCGTAGTTCTTGGTGGCATTGCTGCAATTCTTGTGTCCGTTGGTTGGCGGTAGGAACGGGAGTATTGGGTGGCAGATCGAGTAAGATAGCAGGGTGGTAACCATAGGTGACATAGAAAGGAGAGGTATGTAGAGTACGGTGGCAATGGTTATCGTAGGTGAATTCTGCTTGCGGAGGTGTAACCAGTTGTCCTGTAAGTGTGTTGAAAAACAGGGTAGGTATTGTTCAAGGGTTTGGTTCATGCGTTCTGTCTGTCCATTTGTTTGTGGGTGATGTCCAGAGGACAGGTTTCTATTTATGTGTAAACTGGAGCAAAATGCCTCCCAGAACTATGAGGTAAACTGGGTTCATCGATCAGTCATAATGGTATGTGGTGCACCGTGAAGGTGAAAGATTTGTTGTAAGTAGAGTTCAGCAGTCTGGGCTGCTGAGGGTAGAGCGGAAACAGGGATGAAGTGTGCTAATTTTGTGAACCGGTCAATAACTACAAGAATGGTGTTGTGATGGTTGGATGGTGGGAGGTCTACTGTAAAGTCCATAGACACATCACGCCAAGGCCCCTCAGGGATAGGAAGTGGGAGGAACAGTCTAGACGGTTTGTTGTGCAGGTTCTTGGATCGGCTGCAGGTATCACAGGAGGTAATGAAGGATAGAACATCTGTTCTCATACTGGGCCACCAGAAATGTCTCTGTATCATCTCTATTGTCTGTTTGACTCTTCCTTGGCCTGCAGCCAGGATATCGTGATGTAAATGAAGCACATCCTGACAAAGTGAAGAGGGTACATACACAAGATGGTTTCTGTATAGAAGTCCATTGGAATAGGTCAATGCATTTTGTTGTACGAAGATGGGAGAAGCAGTGGTTTCTTGCTGCAGTCTAATAATCAAATCACTGTTTAACACTAGAAAATGATGAGGATGAAGAATGGTGTCTGGTGGTTCGACAATAGTTGAGGAGGGGCTGTGGATCCTCGAAAAGGCATCGACCTTCCCATTTTTGGTTCCGAGCCTGTAGGTGATATGCATTTGGAAATAGGAGAAAAAGAGAGCCCATCTAGCCTGCTGATGATGTAAACTACGAGCCTCCTGGAGATACTCCAGGTTGCGGTGATCTATGAATATGGTGACAGGGTTAGGAGACCCTTCCAGTAAGTAGAGCCACTCCTCTAGTGCTGTCTTAATGGCCAACAATTCCTTATCCCCTATATCATAATAGTGCTGAGCCTCTTGGAGAAGAAGGCCACAGGATGGACTTGGTCGTCGTGTTCTGCTCGTTGTGAGAGTACTGCTCCAGTAGCTTCATTGGAGGAGTCAACCTCAAGGAGAAACGATCTGGTAGTATTGGGTTGTTGGAGGATAGGAGCTTGGGTAAAGTCCATTTTGAGTGCGTCAAAGGCTTTTTGTGCTTCTGCAGCCATCAGGAAACAGGTGTTGTTCCGGGTGAGAGTGGTCAAAGGGGTTATGAGACTAGAAAAACCCCGTATAAACCTGCAATAAAAATTGGGAAAGCAAAGGAATCGTTGCACTGCTTTCTTGTCTGTGGGAGTGGGCCAGTCCAGGATAGCAGTAATTTTCTGAGGGTCCATTTTCATGCAACCAGGAGAGATCAGGTATCACGGATCCCGTGATTCTGCTGTCACTCTCTGCTGTGGTGCTCTCTCATTGGCGGAGCTTGTTTAGCCCGCCCAGGGTGGCCTTCATATACCTGGCCTCTGGCACCTGTCAGGTGCCCTTTTGTGGTGTTCCCGTACCTGTGCATCCGCCGCTGTGTTCCTGCGTTCCTGTGTACTGATTCGGCCCGTCTGACTACTCTTGTTGTTCTTGCTCCGTGATTGACCTGGCTTGGCTGATGTTCCTGCTCCGTGATTGACCCAGCTTGGCTGACGCTCCTGCTCCGTGATTGACCCGGCTTGGCTGTTGTCCCTGCTCCGTGACCTGCTTCCTGTGTTCCTGCGAGATCCTGATTATATGTCGCTCAGTGACATTCTGAACTGTGTATGCAGTGCTGTGCAGACTGATCACCCACTTAACCCTTGCAGAGCTTGTTGCCTCCCCTACTGAGCCTGTCCATGAACACTTGCAGGGCTTGTTGTCTCTGTTACCGAGCCTGTCCATTAACACTTGCTGAGCTTGTTGCATCCGTTACCAAGCCTGTCCGTTAACACTTGCTGAGCTTGTTGCCTCCGATACTGAGCCTGTCCGTTTACACTCGCAGAGCTTGTTGCCTCCGCTACTGAGCCAGTCGTTTAACACTTGCTGAGCTTGTTGCCTCCGCTACCGAGCCTGTTCGTTAACACTTGCAGAGCAATTGTGGCCTCCGTTAACTGTGCTTCCACCTTACACCTTATGAGCACAGAATAGCAGTTGTTCCACCGCGTGGTGCTATTCGGCGATTCCTCTAGCTCTTGCAGTGTTTGTCTCCGTTACCGCACCGGAAGGGTGTCATTGGCTCTGGTGTCATTCAGCTCTCGCAGTGTTGTGCCTTCGTTACCGCACCGGTAAAGTGCTACTGGCTCAAGTTCCATTTAGCTCTTGCAGTGTATATGACTCCGTTACCGCACCTAAGGGGTGCTATTGGCTCAGGTCCCATTCGGCTCTTGCAGTGTTGTAACTCCGTTCCTGCACCAGGAGGGTGCTAGTTGCGCTAGTTCCATTCAGCTCTGGCAATACTGTTGGGTATCTCGCTGATCGCCTGTTCCTGTAGTACTTCAGTTCTGCCTCACTGCTAAGGTGCTTCACACCTCGCACCACTGACTGGGCTGTTATTACCATCTACTGGGCGTTGGCTATACACACCACATCAGAGATTGATTACTTGCATTGGGCCTTAACCCTTATGCCACTACTGTTCCCAGTTATATGTTAGTATTGCCCCAAGCCTAATTGTGCCTGTAAAGACATTCATTATACTGATCCATATATGTGTTATTACCTATTCTAGCCCTAGGGGGCAGTGTTCCTTGTTTTCGCTCAATAAAACTGAGTTTTATTTTAACCTCTGGTCTGAGTGTCTTTAAAAACCGTTACATCAGGAAACCCAAGAAGCTTATCTCTTGGGTCTCAAATATGCATTTTTCGAGTCTAGCAAACAAACCATGGTCACGAAGATGGGTTAATACTGTCATAATATGTCTCCAATGTTCTGTTAAGGAGGAGGAATAAATAAAGATGTCATCCAGGTATATAATGACAAACATATCCATGAGATCCTTGAACACATCATTAATGAAGTGCTGGAATGTGACAGGGGTGTTACACAGCCCAAAAGGCATCACTCTGTATTCGAAATGACCGAATCGGGTACGGAATGCTGTCTTCCACTCATCTCCCTTGCGGATGAGGTTGTATGCACCTCGTAAATCTATCTTCGTGAACACCTTAGCGGTGGACACCTGTTCCAGCAGGTCAGGGATCAATGGAAGCGGGTATCTGTTTTTAACGGTTATTTTGTTCAGTTCTCTATAATCGACGCACGGATATAATCCCCATCTTTTTTGGATATGGAGAAGATCCCTGCTCTAGCAGGAGATGTGGAAGGACGGATAAAACCCCGTGGTCTGGAAGGGCAAGATTGCAACAAGTGGCCTGTCTCTCCACAATATAGGCAGAGATTCCATTGCCTGCGGCGCTCCCTCTCTGCTTTAGTCAGGGGGCCTCTGACCACCTGTAGCGGTTTGTTTGACACACAGACACAGTAGGTTTGGATAAAACACAGTTTTATTAAGCAATTAGCAATACAATAACCCTCACAGGTCCTGTAGTATATTCTCAGTATAATACAGACACAAGACAGGTTACATTTACATATGCCTACACCGGTCCAGTATAAACATAGAGTCCATAACACAATATACTGACACAGGTAAGGCAGAGCTTGAAGGAGTCCCAGTGTATTGGTACTGTATGGGTTAATGGCCTTCAGCAAGTGTAGACAGACTCATGTGAGGTTAGGTCTGATAAGAAGCTCACCTAGGATACAGAGCTGAACTACAAGTAAAGCCCAGTAATAGGTTAGCAGACAATGATGAACTGCCTGAGCAGTAACGGAGGCTGAGCAACATAGAGCACTGCCGGAGCAGTAACGGAGACTAGGCCACGTGATCACTGCCGTAGCAATAACAGTGACTGAGAGACGTGGACACTGCCGTAGCAGTAACGGAAACCAGGCAACATGTACTCTGCCATAGCAGTAAACGGAGACTAAGCCACTTGCACTCTGCTGTAGCAGTAAATGGAGGCTAGACCACTTGCACTCTGCCGTAGCAGTAACGGAGACTAGGCCACTTGTACTCTGCCATAGCAGTAAACGGAGGCTAGGCCACTTGCACTCCGCCGTAGCAGTAATGGAGACTAGGCCACTTGTATTCTGCCGTAGCAGTAAACTGAGACTAGGTCACTTGCACTCTGCCGTAGCAGTAACGGAGACTAAGCGAATGGAGACTGAGGAGGCAGTAATGGAGACTGAGCAACTGAGCACTGCCGTGACAGTAACGGAACGAGCAACTGACCGATTCACCTTGAGGTGGCAACCAACCGGGAACGTCTAGAATGACAAGCCAATAGGAATGTCGCTGAGGCGACTCAGAGGCAACCGGAGCAGGAACGTCAGCCAATCCAAGTCGGTACACAGAGCAGGAACGTCAGCCAAGCCGGGTCGGTACACAGAGCAGGAACGTCAGCCAAGCCGGGTCGGTACAGAGAGTAGGAACGTCAGCCAAGCCAGGTCGGTGCACAGGAGCAGGAGAAGCAATATCAAACAGTAGTTCGCAGGATGTGACAAACGATCGGTACTTGCTTCGATCTCTATTAAACTGATCTGGGAGAGGCACCTTTGGCTCTGGATGATGCGGATGCTCGCCAGCCACAGCAGGTGGAATAGCAGCTGTGGCAGGAGCAGCGGAAGGAGGAATACTGGGCTGTAAGTCAAGGAGTTGCTGTTGAAGATGGGCCTGGTTAAACTGTACAGTCAGGGTCAAGGCTGAAATTCGGTTCCCCAGGGAGTTCAGGGCATCTATTAACCCAGCTGGTTCCATGTAGAAAGCAGTATGGGCTCTTGTGTACTGTTAGCCACTTGAGTACTAACTCCGTGTCTGCCCCTTGGATACTGACTCTGTGAAAACGGAACAAGTGGCAAGAAAGTATGCTCTGGAGATGGAACAGGCCAGCTGTTACAAGAAAGAATGTACGAAGCGAAAGCCAAAAAGGGAAAACCGAAAACCGTAGTGAGGGACAAGCTAAGGTCAGGGCTGGTGAAATATACGTGCAAAAACGAGAGGCAGGCCAAGGTCAGGGGCTGGCTAAGTTCTGTCAAAAACGTAAGGCAGGCCGAGGTCAGGGGCTGGTTGAGTTCTGGCAAAAACGTAAGGCAGGCTGAGGTCAGGGGCTGGCTGAGTTCAGGCAACAACGTAAGGCAGGTCGAGGTCAGGGACTGGCTGAGAATAGAAGGGTCAGAGGCAAGCACAGGTCAAAACCAGCTAGAAACCCAAGCACAAGTACAAGCGACACTGCAAACAGGCTTAAGGACTTGACGCAAGAGCGCCCAAGCTCAGCCAGCACGATCTTAAGAAGTGGTGGCGTATGACGTCACGCGCCATGACGTTGGTGGCGTATGGAACCTGTAAGAGAGAAGTATGAGGCCGCTCATGTGCATACGCGATGGCCAGACGAGAGCCACCCGACGAGACAGGAAGTAAGGAACCGGAGAGCAACAGCTATATAACTAACCAAAACCAAATTAAACTGAAAAAAATAAATTAATCCCAACCGGTTGGGTTGGCTATGTATTCAGGAATTTCTGGATATAATGCAACTGGTGGTACCCTTTCCCTAGGGTCAGGATGAGGGGTAGCACTTGAGGCAGTTCTTGAGGCAGATCTCGGGGCAGTTCTTGGGGCAGTTCAGCTGTTTTTAACAGGAGGCCCAGTTTGATTACTAGGGCTATCACTTGATGTATCTGTTAACTTGGCTACATCAAAATCTGAGGCAGTATCCGTCGCTTCTGAATCAAATGTGAAAAAGGAATACGCCTCTTCAGCAGAATACATTAGCTGCATTCTGTTGTCTTCTTAGCTACCTATCCTAATTTTTACTAATTAACTACCCACCCACACTTACTAACTTACTTAACTTAACCTATATAAATTTAAATTTTTAATTATTATATTAAGTTTTTATAAAACAGCTTAAAGCCTAATTCTGTCTAATTTCTCACTAAGTAAATACCCACCCAAGCAATATAACTAACCCAAACCAAAATAAATTGAAAAAAAATAAATAAAATAACCCCGACCGATCACTATTCCTGTGTAAATACTATATACATTTCTGTGCCTAACTTTAACCCTAAACCTTACCCTAAGCCACATAAACCTAATCATAACTAAATAAACATGAACTACCCATCTAAACTATCTAATTAATGAATTGATTAATAAATAAGTATAATTAAAAAACAATTGAAGAAAAAAAGGAAATAAAAAAGGAAACAAATTAGAAAAAACCTAACCCCAACCAGTCACTATTCCTATAATAAAACTATATATTTTTTATATTTTGTAAAAATCCCTATGCCTAAACCCTAAACCTTACCCTAACTAACGTATATCCTGAACCTAGCTATTTCAACAAAAACTACCTATTCAAATTCCCTAATGACTTAAAAAATCAAGTTCAACATTTAATTAAATTAATTGGGGGGCAAAAAAAGACCACAGATCAGCAAATGCTGATCTGCAACAAATAAGATTAGTGATCAAAGGAGTATATGTTCAGTTTTTTACATTTTTGACAAAGTGGCAAGGCTGGAACACACTGTGGAACACTGGAACATTTTGTAGCAATTTCTCTATGTCAATCTTCTCCTCATGAGGAGGAAGGAGACAGAGAGAAGTGACAGGGCAGTGTTTACAAACACTGCCTCTATCATATGGCAACTAACAATATTTTAGTGAATCACTTGTGCCAATAATTCCTGTATTGACTGAAACTAAGTACTGGAGCACTTAGTAACAGCCTTCTTCCTTCTCTCCCATATCATTCTGTGATAGTGATGGGAGTATTAAACCATGACGTGTCAGGAACATCACAGATCATTTATGCACATACACTGATGATGGTCCTGGCATGTTATTGGCCAATAAGTGATTAACTTTATGGCGTGTCCTCTTTGGTGTATGTTCTTCCCTTGAGGCTATCTTGCTTATGCTGAGTCATAGAAAATTCCATGGTCTCTCCAAGACTTTCCCATTCATTAGTTTTGAATACAACTAACTGTATTTTCTTCTTTCCTCACAAAAATTAATAATTTATAAACTAAAAAGCTAGTACCTGGGAATTACATCTCCCAAGGAGACATCCCACTCATCAGCCCAAATGGCTGCATGCTACAAATGGTATATTTAACTATTTGTCTTGTTAACACATTTATTAAGTTTACACAATTATTTGTAATTTTGTTGTTGCTCCACATACAGTGGGATAGTTTGAATATAAGGTGACTGTAAACTTTATATAATTGATTACAATGGTCCCCCTTCACCAATTTTGATTGGTGGAACATTCTATAAGTTTAGGAACAGAAAGGCTCCCAATAATTCCAGAAGAAGGGACAGATTTAGTAACAAAATGGATAGGGCTGCAGCACTTATGAGGCTAAGATGTCTCCAATGAGATAGAACCTGAGCTAAGATTACACCAGAGCATGGAGTAGAACTGACCAAGATGAAAAAGAGGTCAGGGATACAGTGGCAGGCACATAAATGGGCCTTCATTTGTGATGTGTATCTTGACCAGATACAGACTGTGTCTATTACATTGAGTACTGAATATGCATACTGATGTACCTTTATTTCTGTGATCATTGATGTAAGCATCCACCTTTACTCCGCTGGCTTTCCCCTAGACACTTTCCCTCCACAAACTCGTTTTACTCCTGCAGGTTACATTTAGCTTACTGACTGATATCAGTTTGAAGTGTGGAACACTGAAGTTGATAAACAAGTTTTTGATACTTTGTTTTGCTTGTTGCAGTTACTAAGACATTTGCCTTGTTTATTGTGTATTTCAATATCCATGTTGAGATTTTTAAATATTGAATAGCCATTATTATTCTAAGCCTGTGTTACTCTTTCTTAGCTTGTTTCCAACACGCAAACATTTTTTTTGTCTATTGTATATTTATATGTTTATTCTGGTTGAGATTTTTCAAATGCGGGTCAGTCACTAATCACTCTACCCACAATATTTTGCCTCGTGAACCAATATTTTATATTTTGAAACTATTGTTTTCTATGCAAGTAACAGTTTTAACTAATTAACACTACACTTGGAGGATATTCTTTGTTCTGTCCATCCCGTCCCTATAATGAGGATGTACATCTAATAAAATGTTTTGTAAGATGGAAAAAAATATATCCTTGCTGCTCTCTGATCAGAGCATAACCCAATTCTATCTGTGAGTGAGTTCCAGGAAGACAAAGTTAAGAAACAGCTTTCTAATTCACCCAAGAAATATTTGGATCCCATGGTGATCCTGGATCAGGGTAACCATCCATTCAATCTTGAAAATATATGACATTCACTCTATTCAAAATATGTGGCATTATGACTCAGACGATATTCAGGGATCAGCTCCAGACTGAATACCCTCACCCATCAATCCCAGGGAAATCTGGATAACCAAAAATTATATCTAAGTAAATATGAGAAAGTCCATAGAAATGACATCCTTAAGGATCTATTACTTTAGATTGTGTATTTTCTTCTGGTGGGAATTTTCTCAGGACACTGACAAATTTTTTCTATGAAAATTTCTGTATAAAGAAACCTTCAAATATCCTTCTTTTCTCTACACCCAAGACATTTCCCATGGGAAATTTTCCATTTCCTATGGGGGGTTATTCTCGGCATGTATGGTTCTGGCTACACCAGTGCATTTGGACAAGGCTGGAGTTCGGGATGTGTGGTTCTTGTTACTAAATTTTAACACATGATGGTTTCAAACATGACATTGTCATAACAAAGTGAATATTCTTATTTTTGTCAAAGTCTTTACAGAAAGAAGTGGCACCCTATGCCAAGGCTTGTGGCACAACCAGGTGTTATGGCATCCTGCTTGAGAACCACTGCTCTGTTTTAGGTGGAGGTACCAAAAGGACAGTATAAAATAAGAAATATGTAGTGAATATGGAAATCCTAGCAACGAGGGAAAATTTAAATTGCTTGTTATCACTAAGATCACACAGACCATCATGATTAAAACACTCTCCCTACTCTAATAAGCTGAAGGTTTGATCAGAACTGTCTGTTCCACTCATTTCTCTATGTGCTGTAGATTAGTAAAACAGAATTGCCATTTACAGGATAAAACCCATGTAAATGTAGGAAAGTTTTTATTCTTCCCTGTGATACAGATGGTTTGATCCAGAATTACTCCAGTTTATCTTAGTACATCAGTGTTTGTAACCTTTAGAATTCCAGAGGCTGGGATTTCCAAAGAATTGCAAAGCAACATATTGGATACACCTCTTGTACGCAAAGAGATAAATAATTAAAGTCTAAAATACTTTTTGTAGCAATACAATATTTTACTCAATGTGACATATTTTGCAACTTAAGTTAAAAACTTCAAACATTTGCTTACCACACAGTTCCTGCCTGCAGTGCTGCAGCAATTGTCATGGCTTTATCCAAGTCTTTGGTGAAAACTCCTGCAGATAATCCATAAGTTGTGTTGTTTGCTCTTTTAATAACTTCATCAATGGTTTTAAACTTCATTATTTGTTGCACTGGCCCAAAAATCTTTTATTTTAATAAAAAAGAGAGAAGAAAAAAAATCATATAATACAACGTTTTCTTTGAATTAAGAGATTGTGATCTATTGAGCAAAACATACATTAGTCAAAAGTACCGTACCTTTACCCCTATTATGGTAATTTTATTGATAAGTAGATAAAGGATTTTATTATCTTAGCCATGGAAAAAGCAGGAGAGTAGTAGAGTAAAGGTGATACCTTCATTGGCTAAGTGAAAAGCTTTAGAGTACAAGCTTTCAAGATCACTCAAGTCTCTTTGTGAGGCATTTTATAACATGCCTGATGAAGAGACCTAAGTATTTTTGAAAGCTTGCACTTAGGTTAGCCAATAAAAGTATTGCTTTTACTCTACTAGTCTCTAGTCACTTTTCAGTTGCCCACATTTATAGCTCTGGTTTCTACCTTGTCTGTTTTAATCTCTGAATGCCAGAGGAATGCTTAATTAATTACAAAGCAATGCATTGCACACCTTAATGACACTCAAAGGTTTAAACCCATGAGAATGATAGATGTGAGCAAATCATTGTGACGCAATGTGTTGCATTCTTCACTTGTCCTGAAGGGGTTAATACAGTCAGCTGAATAAAGATGATGAGACCAGTGGAATAGCTTCAGTTGGGCTTAGGGGTCATGGTCTACCACATTTATATACATTACATCCTATCCCATTGTCAATAACATTGTTTAATTGAAGAAATCATTTAAAACTGAAATCCTGGATCTGCCTTGCATGACAACATCAAGATCTGCCAAAAATATTTGGATATTTGGACAGCTAAAGGTTAGCTATCATTGATATAGTGTTGTGAGTAAGTATATTTCATAAGCTGCTGCTATAAAAGGGATGGGTGTGACAATCCTTTTTTATGAAAGATTTCACATTCACATTTTTCAAAGTACTGATAAATGTAGAAATTGTTACACATTTGACTAAACAAAATATTATTTCAGGCTCTTTCAGTTTGTCAAGCTGTAAAATCAACTGCAGGCTTATTTAGCAGTTTAACAAACAATTCCCTATTCTATTATGATATTATTCCCAAAGTGTAAGTAAAAAGAAAGAAAACAAAAACAGTGCAGTAAGAGAGAAAATTACTACCCTAATTAGAAGGTGAAAGAGGTGTCACATATGTGACTGGGTACTGTGCGTATGTTTGTTGCCAATATAACTGAACCTGCCCACATAATTCTCAGACATCTGTCATGGCTCCCTATTCAGCAGTGCATCAATTACAAAGTCCTTCTTCTGACCTTTAACACTCTCCACACTGCTACCCCTCCTTACATCTCTTCCCTCATCTCCTATTATGTTCCTGGCCACTTCCTTCGCTCAGCACGCAACGCACTTCTTGTTGCACCATCCACACCCTCTGCCCTCTCCCGCCTCAAACCTTTCTCGCTTTCTGCTCCATACCTATGGAACTCCATAGCCCTCTCCTTACGTCTAGAACAATCCCCCTCTGTCTTTAAGTCTACCCTGAAGTCTTATCTTCTGGAGCACTAGGACCATGCACTGCCTTTGGCCAAACTCAGCACTTGTAATCTCAGTACTTAACACCCTCTTACCCCATTGTATGTCTCCTTTTACCCATTTAGACTGTAAGCTCCTTGGGGAAGGGAGCTCTCTGCCATTGTTTCTATGAATATTGCACTTATTTCATCCCCTCTTATTTATTGTAACATATGTCTACTGTAAGGCGCTGCGTACAATGCGTGGTGCCATATAAATAAAGATATACATACATACAAAGATATACATATATAATTTAAAGGAAAAAACAGAAAAAAGAAAACACTAATAGCACCAAAACCTCCTCTGTGAGATGGAATGAACAAATAATCAAAAGAAAAGGAGGGGCTACAATAAAACCTAATTTTTATTATATACATTTAAAAATAAAAGTTAAAAGAAAAACTGTGAATTGTGTAATATGTCTTCAGGTTTATACCTGATTATATAGTAAATACCACTCACGTAACAATTAACATGGACAATGTGTATATATTATTAACCTAGACTAGTGTTTATGTGATAGAACAGTAAAATCACAAACAGGAGTATACGTGATGGATTTTATTATTAGAGTAGACCAGGACTACATGCTAGTGCTAGCTTGTAACCTACAGCATCAGTAATATGAAGAGTCCCTTTCACATCTATACAAATTATGTCTCAAAATAACTTTAACCCTATTGATGCTATGCACCTACTCTGATACCCTTCGGGCTATAATATACAGAGTATTAAATTAGTATTGCCCCCGTCCCAAAGGGTTACGAGAAGGCAAGAAAATGGTATCCTCTGGATATAACAGATTGTTATACGATACACCCAGCCCTAAATGGACACCATTAACTATGTATATATAGGCTTTTGTTTAAATGGAATATAGAGTATGGTAATCAAGAGACTGAACAAATTCCCAAGTTTGTTAAGTCACAAACAAACACTCTACAATACACCAGTAGTTGAATCATAATCTGATATCTGAATCAGACTGAATACATCACCGGGAATCCTATAGGAAGTTATAGCGCATAAGTAGTCTATGGTTATAAGTGTGTCATGTCATAGTTGAAATACATCAAGCCAGAGTGCCAAATTGCTATCAAGAAGTAACTCAGTAGCAACTTAGCATTCTTCATAGATATAGGGTTGAGTCTGAAAGCAAGTAATAATCCTACAGCTCAGTGAAAGGAGAAATCTGGACTGCCGTCAAAAATAATTGGATAGCAGCATAGTACCCATTTCAAAAATCATAGCTGAGACAAAGTTGACAAGAGTATTGTTAACTTCACAGTAAAGTAAATCTAAAGCAGTGTAATAGCTAGAGACAACACAATATCAGCTCCATCTAATATCCTGATGTACGTTTCGCATTTTGAATAGCTTTGTCAAAGGACACTGGCCACTTTGACTTGGCCAGTTGTATACACGAAATCCCTCCCCAAAAGACAAGTGTTGGCCTCTCACTCTGAGTCCTAATAGGATGAGTATAGCATCAATCAAAAACACGGTACAACACAGGCAACAGTTTCCCAATACAAGCAAAAAGGATACTAACACCAGTCTATTAAAAACATATATACAGTGTTCATGCTCATTGTTACTTGAACAGTGTCTACTATATATGAGGTGTATAATCCTTTAATTGTGTATAATAAAAGTTAGGTTTTATTGTAGCCCCTCCTTTTCTTTTGATCATTTGTCTCATTAGTTCGTCTCATCTTGGGGAGGGGTTTTGGTGCTATTTTTTTTTCCTTTGACTTAAAAGAGGAAAAAATTACACATCTAAGAGCAAATAACAAATGTAATGTTTGCATTTATTCAAATAAACTTAATTTTGAACATATAATATATAGTATATTTAAATGCATAGTATTGTTTCGTTATGAAACAATGTATACTGTAGGCTTGTCCTACTGTGTAAAACAACATTACATTGACTTCCTGGAGATTCTTCAGTTAAAGGGATAGTAATACTTCGTTTTTAACTTTATTTTATTTTGTAGGCATTAAAAAAACATGAAGATTGATATAAGTCTTATCTCTCAAACCTTTATGGTTTATGAGATTTTCACAAGCAAACTTTCCCCCTCCCGCCCCTTTTACCTACTGTAAACAATCTCTTCTCAGATGTGGAATGCAGTCCATATACTGGACAGATAACAGAAGGGGACACTCTTATTCCTATAAAATCAATGAAATCCCTGCCCCCCTTGACAAGCTTTTCAGGTTTTTCCCTTATCTTAACTGAAGATTGTCCCTCTCTGCAGTCTACCTGGGCAGCTCCCTTCTGCCCTGGCTGAGAAGTGTTACATCAGTAAAAGGGGCGGGAGGGGGACACTTTGTTTGTGAATATCTCATAAACCATAAAGGTTTGAGAGATAAGACTTATATCATTCTTCATGTTTTTTTAATGCCTACAAAATAAAATAAAGTTAAAACGAAGTATTGCTATCCCTTTAAAGGTTATTACAACTAACACCTGTTGGTTCATCTTTTAAACAGCTATTCTGTATTGTGATCGCTATATGGCTTTTTTCCAGTCATATATTATTGAGTGTTTTAGTCCAAAATCCCAGCTCCCCATTAGAGAGCAATAGAAAAAGTGCCTTCAGGGCTATTTTACTTCCCATAAAGATGGCATATGAACTGAATGCAGATCTGAGGAAAAGAGACAACTGTGATATATACAACTTGCAAAATATGTATTAGACTTATTGCACAATGTACATAACTTTTTCATGGTCCTTTTATGCCTTGCCTTGTCTTAGCAGTAATTCATTACTACAAATAAATTTAATTTTATCTAAGGCATAACAGCCGCATTTATAGTATCTTATTTAAATCCTCTCTCTGTTCTCATTTTGTGAATACTGACCTAGTCTCTTGGCAGTCTTTACATGGCCATTGCTCTGCCTTAGAATTTCATTACATTCCATAAGGAGCTGCAAATCTGCTGCAATGTCTTATAGTAACTGCGAGTGTATGGGGCCATCTAATTATTAAGTTACATTAGCTTGATTGTACTGGGTGTTTTCTATAGAAGTATAGATAATTAGTTGAGCAAAATAACTGGTTGCCCTGTGGCAAGGAGCAGGGGTATCCAACACCGGTCCTCAAGAGATACCAGCAGTGCATGTTTCCAGATAAATCTGATTGAGCAAAGACAGACCAATTAAAATGACCAAGCCACTAATTAGTCCACCTGTGCTCTGGCCCTTGAGAAGCAGGTTTGGCTACCCCTGGTTCAGACCATATATTTTTTGGATGTATTTCGCAAAATTTGACTCCTTTTTCTTCTTGGTTAGTAACTTCCTGTACACAAGTGCTAGCTGCAATCCAAAAAGGTAAAATGCCACCCTTATTTCCTTCACAAGACTTTTACTCACAACAGACGCAAGATGGCATTACTGTGTTTTAACCATACAATACTAAATACATGTTTACATCAGATTTGAGGCAGATAAGGAATTGCCTATTCTGAGATTCTGATGAGGCAGGCAAGCTTAACATGGTTTTGGTCATAAACATGTAACTACAATTCACTGTTTATTATTTATAGTGAATCACAGGTTATTTACTGGAAAAGGTCAGGATTTTATGCACAGACTTTTTAGTTTATTCTGTATATGTAGCCAAGATATAGTTGCTGCTGTGCTCCTGACTACACATATATGTACCTATTTGAATATTATCCATATGATAGCTTTCTAACTTTCTTTTAACCATTCCACCACAGCTCTGCCCACTATCTTCCATTTCCAAACACTTCCAAACCTACTTTGCTTACTTAGCTTCTTAACCCCTAACATTCCTGTCCTATGTTTTTCCTATCTTTCTTAAGCCTCATCCCCTTCATGATGTTATTCATGTAATTTGTACACTCCCACTCCAACACTAATTAGTTCTCTGGAGGGCATGCTACACAATGTCCTCAGGTGCTCATTGTTTCCTAAGCTATGCCTGGAATTTTAGTGGAAAGCCAAAAAAATTTGACTAGGTCAATGATAAGAATATAGGATGGCCTTTTTTTTCAGAAAAAGCATCATCCCTACCACCAACTTATCTTGGGAATAATATTTAAACTGATTAGTTTCTGTATATTAGTTATTTGTCTAATCCATAACTTAGCTGTTATTTCTTACATGTTTATTATCAATCAATTAGTCTTCCCTCTATGATATAAGATAGGATGGAAAGATGCTATAGATATATATTTATAATAAAGCTGCATGATTTGAACTGCATGGTCTTGTCTATATGTTTCTTACAATATAAATATCATATTTTTATACAAGAATATGCCCATATACATACTTCTTCTTTGGCAATGCGCATTTCATCTTTGACATCTGAGAAGACAGTGGGTTTAATAAAGAAACCTTTATCACCCCACGCAGAGCCCCCACATTCCAACTTTGCGCCTTCTTTCTTCCCACTCTCAATTAAGTCAAGAATTTTGTCATATTGTTGTTTGTTAACCTGCAAAAAAGGCATCACATTATTATTTTCTGCCTCTGTCTATTTAATAGAAACTGTTCTGTAACTTCACTATAATGCTGTTATTTATTAACATAATGCTTTCTTTAAAAATTTTCATTGAGTGCTACATTAAAGTTAATGCAAGTTTTAAAATAAGAACAGGACAGTTCATTTGATGTGTCTTGTTGTATCTGTTTATCAAATGTATTGGGCTCGAATCTTGGCGTGTTGCACAATATGCATCCCGATTATATTCTACAGCTAAGACACAAGTTCTCACTACAGTTCCCAGGATCTCCTCGCATGAACACACATAGTATTATCATTAGCTCAGGAGGATGTGCCAAATGACCGATTCAGTAATTGATCCATTAGTTCACATGTAAAGGGCATCTAACACTTTGAGTGCTAGAGGGGCATCCAATACATTGCCTTGCATTCTGTCACTCAAAGAGTTAAAAACCATCACAGCTGTGAGTCTCCTGATGACTCACATAAGGTAAAGGGGTATTAGATATGGGTCTGCAACATAGTTACACAGTGGCAAAGGTCATGTAGAATACTAATGAGGCTTTATTCCATAACATGAACCAATACCATACCCTGGAAATGGAACTGGTATAAACATATCACATCTGCTTTGGCATATACAATAAAGTAAAAAAACAACAACTAAATGTAGAATGGTGCTGCCATGCAACTTAACCAATACTGATATCTTACAGTATAATATATTCAGCGGGTGAACAAAATGACAAAAAATGCAGAGGCTGGGAATTATATGAATGGATGTCTCTTTAAAACAAATGTAGGCAATTATGCCCTCTGTTACTTACTGTAATTGTCTTAGTAGAATTAAAATTGCTTCCTAAAGCATATGTTTTACAAAAGATCTTAGTAAACATAAAATAATGCTTAGTACACGGTTCAGGGCTCTTTCACACAGGAAACTTTAGTAGCACGCTTTACTCTAACTATGCTAGTTTTGCATATACTGCTAATAAAAACTGTACACAGACACTTTGCTTGACTGGGTTGTCATAATAGACACACTACCACCCAAGGTAATTCAATAAGTTGACTTTATTGAGGTAAAAACATACAATAAATTAGCATTGATCAATATACAAAAAATAGCATTAACGGCTCTCAAATATATATCTCCACAAAAATGTCTGCTAAAACACCCACTGTGATCCTTGATTAAGGGTCAAACAAATAAACGAACAAGAAACAAATATATATATACATTCTATATGTATTTGTTTCTCATTAGCATTGATCCCCTGGTATGAACACCTATTCAAGCCGTCACACCTGAGAAGGCTATTAATTTGCAGTTCATCACAGTATTCAAATTCTTAGTGCTTGAATCTGGGAAAAATATGATAGTTATGAAATTATGATATCCTTTTGTTTTGTTTTTTTTAAGTTTAAAAATACTCTTGTTCTGAGAGTGCATTATGCATATTGAAACAAGTTCACCCAATGAAGAAACAAGAAAGGAACAGGGCTAAGAGCCATCTATGAGTGAATCTGTATTTGTTAAAGGTAATTGAAAAAACTCTGGTTATGTGCATTCACCAGATCCTCAATAGTAAGCAGCCTTCAAGAAACAAGTTTTTCCTCTGAAGGCTGTTTACTATTGAGAATCTGGTGAGTGCACATAAATGTTTTTTTTTTTACCTTTAACAAATACAGATCCACATTTAGATGGCTCTGTTCCCTGTTCCTTTTTTTTTTTTCTCTAGTCTATGTGTGATACTGTGAAGAAGAGTGCTACCACTGTGCTAGGAACTAAGGGCAGCGTCCTAAAAGAATAAGAAGGGATTCTGAAGAATACCGCTGATAATTGCCAAACACCAGACTAAACTCATATGAGGAAACTTTCAATATAAATCTTGTCTCAAGAATGTATGATCTTTAATCAGGCCCTATGGACATATAAAGTCTAATTAAGACTAATTTTTGGATCACTATATATTTTTTATTTTCATTTTTAATCCTTTTTATTTAATATTATTGTTGTTATTTTATTATTATTTTTTTCAGAAAAAAAAAAAAAAAAAATTATATATATATATATATATATGTCAATGTAAATTTTAGGCAGTCCTAACAAATAAAAACATAACAACTGCCTGGGTGCTACTAGTCTAAATAAATATATAAAAATAAATGGTATAATGCCATGGGACCAGTGCACACACAGGACTTGTGAAAAAAATGTAGCTTTATTCTGTCAACGATTCGCCCCCCTAGAGGGCCTTTATCAAGACAAAGAACATTACACCTAGGTGACCATTTCTACAGTAATACTGTGCAAAAAAAACGCTAAACTCGCTCATTTACGATCCCCAGATGATGTCACAGACGTGTGACGAACAATTGTGAATCCAGCTGAGCATCCTGGGAGTTATCACCCACATCTGGATTATGTGTTAACAGTGAAGTAGTGAACAAATAATGAGACAACAGGACAGGGATATTTACACATATATACATAGATCTATGGGGATTCAATAAAGAATTGGCATCAGAGAGCACGGATAGCTAAATACTAATGTATGCAATGTAACCGTAAACATTGCATCACAAGCCCAGATTGCGTTTGGTTGTCAGTGGCATCATTCGAGCCGTGCATATGTTGATACATTGTGTTTCAGATGGATCATCACAATAGTATGACAACAATGTTACCCTAACAACTCAGCGATACAATGCAAAAGGAGGCACTGATATTGTTATATTATAAAAGATCAAGGAGGAAAAGAGAACATAATGTTATTGTGTTAATACAGGAAACCATGGCTCTACGTGTGCTGCCACTATGGCAGACACTGCGGAGACCTATTGCATTGTATCAACTGTATCCGAACTGACCGAGAACTGAAGTTCATAAATCCGTTGGAAAACAATCATTAGTAAATAGATGCTGTCAGTGTCATATAATTCATCATACAGGAGTCCATGGCTCTACACGTTCTGCCGATTAGCAGACATCGTGGAGACCTATTGCAGGACTCTACTGTATCTAAGTTCACTGTAGTACTTATCCACCACCCTGTAGGGTTGGTAGTCCACACAATAACGTTGATGATAGATTATTACATAGCCTCCAGAGTTTTAGAATGATCCATATAGACAAGATGAAAGATAGATATTACAGTCATACCGAATTGGAATGATCCCAAAGTTAAACTCCACTCGAAACACATAACAGATTAGTTATGTTCACCAAACGATACAGTGACAGTGTCCTACATATTAGCAAGGTCTCAACTGATTCATCAAAAACCTTACATAGGGCAATAGTGCAAACAAAGAACCAAAAAATAATAAAGTCTATCGTTATCTATATCCTCCATGTCAATCCAATTGAAGAGGAAGTAGAACTATGCTAAAATGATGCTAAAAGTAATGACCCTATTGTAGCTTATGTCAGATCTAACTTTATATATGATGATGGTGAAAGTGAAAGGCAGCTGTCTATATCACTATTATCATAAAATTATAAAATTGTAATTACCGTAGCATATCAATGTGCCCTGTGTAGATTGGCCAGTGTGTAATAAAAAAGAAAAAGAAATGGATAAAGTAATGGTCACTATTAGACCATGCTGACAAAATTGCAGGCATACAGTCTTAGAGCGCGATTCTACCCAGCTTAGTGTCTGATGCACCATCTCAGGTTGGAAGCGTCCATCTGACCTCATATCAAATAACTGGCACAAATGAAAGCAAACACCTTGATGCTTAGGTCCGCAATGTGAAATCATCCCCCCCCAGAAACCAAGTTCTACTGCTCTCTCTATACCCCTTGTCCGCTCCCCGCTAATGACATGTGATGACTTGCAGTCTTACTAATCATAATGAACCCTCCTTGCCACCAGCTTCTCAGATACTACTTGATGCTCTGGTTGCGATTATCCTCTACCAGATTGCTGTGTGTGGTCAGTGAACCACACAGTGTGCACTGGGTGGACACAAACTGCCACATCCTGACATCTACAGAATGGCTATCAGCTAGTGGGGGAGGTAACAATGAATGAGGTGGATTGCCAAAAGATGTTGCTACACTTTCCCGTGCCTGGACCATAGCATCAGTAGGTGATGGCGAGCCAGGTGTTTCGCTTGCCACTGAACTTACAGGCTCGGCTGCATTTCTTTATTCTTTTTCCTCTTTGATTTATGCCTCACCTTTGGGGTACAGTCTGGGGTACAGCAACAGCGGTGCCTGATTTCTTTTGTGGGGGTTTGGCTTTAACATGCTTCACATAAATGTCACTGTGTCTGTGTTTCATTTGTGTTATGAGGGAGGCTGTGTCTCTGATGACTGCACTGTGCCTGGCCCAAGAGAGAAATAGTTCCATACTTCAGCTCCACAGTCCCATTCACTGGCTGGGGCAGAGGATGCTGCTTGTGCTGCCTCAGAATCAGCACTACAATTAAGACCAGGAGAAGTACTGCTCCTGGCAAGTGGAACCTGTCCTAATCCCACATCACTACTGCTGTAACCAATTCCTACTGTGTTCATAGTTGTCTGTGGCACACTAGCCTGCTCATCATCATCCTGCTGCCCTTGCAACTCAGCAGCAGCAGGAATTACAGCAGCAACAAACTCTGCAATGTCATCACTGCTGTTAGTGGTGGTGATGCCATCCTCATTTGTATCATGGTCTCCTATTCCTTCTTGGTTTGGGCTAAAAAGGCTGCCTTAATTTCTATTCCACCCCAGCTGCTCCATCATAAGCCTCATCATCATTACCATCACCAGTCCCTCATTGCTGCTGCTGCTCACTGGTTGGTGATGATGACAAATTTGACAGAGGGTTCCCTACTTGTCACCCTTGCTATCTCTACAGGGAAAGATGGCAGACCGGCAGCACTAGCAGCAAGCAAAGGCAGCTGATCTCTGCTCATGGTATTACTGTTGATAGCCAGTTCTGCCTTCTGCAGTATCAAGTCCCAGAGGAACAATGCTGGAGGGTGGAGGGGAAATCACAGGGTCAGGGGGATGTTGTGGGCTCCATGACTGCTAATCTGCCTGCTCTGCTTCACTTCCCCTTCCACCTCAGCAGGAAGATCAACAACAGTCACACTAGTTTGACCAAGTGCTTCAGTAAGAGTAACAATATCCACTTCAGAATCATCAATATCACCATCACCTGCTCCCTCAATTCTAGTCTCTAGCTGCTGCATCAACAAAAAAGTGGGACTGCTTGCGGATGGCAACTGTGACTTAGGGTCCCCTGCTGTCACATTTGACATCATCCCCCCCCCTTCTGAGTATCACAACAAGGCACACAGGCAGCAGTTACAACAGGCACAGGTAGCTGTACTGCTCACATTGCTACCCAGATCTTCCTGTGCCTGTTCCTAAGACACAATTTTCCCCCAGATCCCAAGAGACAGTGTTGGGGTACTGCTGGGGTACTAAGCATCATTGGGTCTGGAGAATCATGGCTTCCATACTATTCAGTGCTGGTGGTGGTCACTTTCTCCTCCTCAGACTCGCTGAATACATCATTATCCTTCCAGCTCCTCCTTTTTTTGTCATCCAGGTGCTCCTAGTGATAGCACACACTATGAGCATCTGCCGCCTTCATTTTTCAAAATTTAACACTGCAACCACTGTCCCTCTCTAGCTGTATATGTTGTGTTTCACTTTCTGGAAATATCACATTTTTGATGAGAAAAGGGAAGTACATGTAAGTAAAGGGGCAAAAAGTTTGTAGCAATTGTAAAAAAATAGAGAAAACTTTTTGTCAATAGGCGAAAACGGCAATGATTTTAAGGGCTTTGTGTAAAGTGGATTTTCCAGTAAAAAAGCAGACAACCACAAGTACTTTATTTTTATTTTATTACAGATTAAAAAACTGGCAACTGTGAAGTTCATAAATTGTTTGCTTTGGATTTGTTGACGGTGAGTCAAATTGAATTATATTAAAATCAATTAACCAGGGGGATCGCATTTGGTGGTTCCACCAGGTCAGTCGACTGTGTGCTGTGGGAGGGGAAAGTAAGGGGAGCTTTGAGGAAGTGAGCCATGACGAGACAGGCTGTCCGTCTGAGTGGCAAGCTTTTTCTTCTAACTGATCTGTTTTACTTGGACGATATAAATCACGGCAGAGGGGGTGTTTGGAGTTTTAGTGAGTTGTGGGGTTCAGGGGCTAGTGGATACATGATGCGTATTATATGTCTCCATCTTAGTGGGGTAAGGAAGGAGATATTGGATCCACTGTTTGTTGTACGGGACTCTTCAACGATTAAGGAAGGTTTCGTGTTCCTTTGGGTGATGGTGGCGTCAACATAATTAACCTCTCTCCTGGGGAGTATATATTGTTCTATGACGGGACAATTGATGTTATGTGGGGGATAAACAGGGGGTGGGCAGGGAGGCACGTGTGCAGATGGCAGGAAGGTGGGTATGCATGTCCCCCCTCTCCCCCCAGGTGGGGAGCACTTTGGGCATTTAAATATGTTGGGGATTGTTTATGTTAAGTAGATTCATGATAATCTCTTGGTCGATGTCTTGGTTCTATGTCGATCACCTATTGGTGTATTATACTGACATTTGCCTCCAGAACAACTATTCCCTGGGGGGAGGTGGACTGGGGGACGATGTCGGCCCTCCCAGATTGTGGGTTGGGTGTGTGTCGGCCTTAGGTCCTCCGCCCCTCTATGTGGAACTTTGCATTTTGTTTTGGGTGATGGCAAACTCTGTCACGTGTCTCTTTTTTACTACGTAGATCATATCTCAGTCTTGATGAAGTCATGCTGGCATAAATTTTCCTCTTGTTAAGATTTGAATGCCATCACCCTGGGGATGCATGATCATTTGTTAACTTTCTGTTTTGAGGGGATGGGGTGGCTCTTGCTGTGTGGTGGGTGCGGTCATTAGTGGTTCTGTATTCTAGTCCTCAGGGAACATTTCAAGCAGAACTACCACCCTTAAAGGGATAGTAATACTTCATTTTAACTTTATTTTCTTTTGTAGGCATTAAAAAAACATGAAGAATGATATAAGTCTTATCTCTCAAACCTTTATGGTTTATGAGATATTCATAAGCAAAGTTTCCCCCTCCCGCCCCTTTTACCTACTGTAAACAATCTCTTCTCAGATGTGGAATGCAGTCCATAGACTGGACAGATAACAGAAGGGGACACTCTTATTCCTTTGAAAACAATGAAATCCCTGCCCCCCTTGACAAGCTTTTCAGGTTTTTCCCTTATCTTAATTGAAGATTGTCCCTCTCTGCAGTCTACCTGGGCAGCTTTGCTTGTGAATATCTCTTAAACCATAAAGGTTTGGGAGATAAGACTTATATCATTCTTCATGTTTTTTTAATGCCTACAAAATAAAATAAAGTTAAAACGAAGTATTACTATCCCTTTAAAAACATTGTCCCAAATAATTTCCCATCTGGTGACTAGCTGTTCAGTAGCGCTAGTCGCCAGAATTATTACCACGTTCATGAGAATGAGCCACTACTTGGGAACTGACAGGAAGAAACGAGTGCAGACATCTTTCCATAGTGATGTCTGCGCGCCTGCTCTGTCAGTCCCAGCCTTCTCTTTGTTGCTAGGAGCTGTTCAGCTCCAGAAGGGAATGACAGCACAGGCCCATAGATGTCACTATGGAAAGATGTCTGCGCTCCTTCCTGCCTGTCAGTCCCGGAGCAGTGGCTCATTCTCATGAATGTGGTAATAATTCACCAGATGGGGAATTATTTGTGACAATGTTTTTTAAGGGTGGTAGTTCCGCTTTATGTTCCTAACGTGAGTAGTGGTGGTTGGGCTGCCCAGTTTACTGGGCACAGTAAATTTAATAAGTAATCTTTTTCTAGATTTGAATATAGCTAAATCTTGACATGAATAAAAGTACGCTCAGTCAACGCCAGGGGACTAAACATGCTGGAGAAAAGGTCAATTGCACTCAGGGACTTTCAGATACAAAAGGCAGATGTTGTCATGATTCAGAAGACACATTTCCCCTATGCCAGGACTCCATCTTTAAAGTCCAGATACTACCGATCAGGATGGTACGCCTGCTATCATATAAATTAAAAACAGAGAGGTATCTCAATTTTTTTACACAAGAGGGTAGCCTGAGTGCACCATGATTCCCTTTCTAACCCTGATGGTAGATTCTTATTCATCAGAGGCTTACTCTTTGGGGTACCTTTCACCCTTGCCACTCTATATGATCCTAATTCCAGACAAGTAATCAGATCGCTGAACTGCCGCACACACTCTCCGTGTTTGTCGGGTGCTCAAGGCTCAAATACATTTGCAAAACCCCCTGTCACCACGAAACCGAGCACTCCATTGTATATATAAAACTTGAATTTTATTAAAACATTGGGCTATATCCTTTTTAACTAATGTTTTAATAAAAGTCAAGTTTTTTATAATGGAATGCTCAGCTTCGTGGTGACAAGGGGTTTTCCTAATTCCAGACAAGCCTCTCTTCTGTCTAAGGATCCACGTTAGCTGGACGAATTCCACCATATATCACTCAAATTAAAGATGATTACAGCTGATTATGTCACACGTTCGCAACGATACATGCAACCTTCAAAAAGTTCCTTTGCGACCTATACAACCTAGGCATGGCTGATGACTTTACTAATCGTGATGCTTTCAGGCTAAGTATCAAGGATTTTCTTATGTGATCTAATACTCAATGATTACCAGAAGACACTTTGAGGCTCCTAGAATCTCCTTTTAAGGAAAACGATTTGGAGGATGTGATTCGGAAAACACCTTCTGGGAAGAGCCCAGGACCAGATGGGTTCCTATCACGGTGCCCGTGATTGGCTGCAGTTACTTGTCTGTCACCAGTAGGGGGCTTCTATTGGCTGTCTGCAGATAGCCCGCCTCTTATTGACTATTTAAACCTGGATTGGGCACCCTTTGAGTGCCCTTTCGTGTTGTTTCTGACCTTCTTGCTATCACTATGCTAGTGATAGCTGGGCCTCTGTTCCAGTGTTCCTGAGTTCCTGATCTCATGTGTTCCTGAGTTCCTGATCTCTACTGTTCCAGTGTTTCCTGCATGCTGAAGTACTTCCAGTCCTGGTTCCGGCCTAGTCTCTGGTGTTGCAGTTCCTGCTGAACTTCTCTGCTGTTTTCTGACCTGACTGATCGTTGCTGGTTCCTGTCATCTCATCACCTGTCTTCAGTATCCTGGCGACCTTCTGCCTGGTCGCGTTGGTGACATTGCTACAATTCCGTGTTGGTCCCAGCGTGCGGACGCTGGTTTGCTCCCAAGCCTTGCGGCTATACAAACTCGCTTGTTACACCAGTGTGCGGTCACTGGTTTGCTCCAAAGCCTATCAGCTATACAAATCTGTGTTGGTCCCAGCGTGCGGACGCTGGTTTGCTCCTAAGCCTTGCGGCTATACAAACTTGCTTGTTACACCAGTGTGCGGTCACTGGTTTGCTCCAAAGCCTATCAGCTATACAAATCTGTGTTGGTCCCAGCGTGCGGACGCTGGTTTGCTCCTAAGCCTTGCGGCTATACAAACTCACTTGTTACACCAGTGTGCGGTCACTGGTTTGCTCCAAAGCCTTTCAGCTATACAAATCTGTGTTGGTCCCAGCGTGCGGACGCTGGTTTGCTCCTAGCCTTGCGGCTATACAAACTCACTTGTTACACCAGTGTGCGGTCACTGGTTTGCTCCAAAGCCTTTCAGCTATACAAATCTGTGTTGGTCCCAGCGTGCGGACGCTGGTTTGCTCCTAAGCCTTGCGGCTATACAAACTCGCTTGTTACACCAGTGTGCGGTCACTGGTTTGCTCCAAAGCCTATCAGCTATACAAATCTGTGTTGGTCCCAGCGTGCGGACGCTGGTTTGCTCCTAAGCCTTGCGGCTATACTACTCGCTTGTTACTCCAGTGTGCGGTCACTGGTTTGCTCGCTAAGCCTAACGGCTATACTATTCAGTGTTGTTTCCAGCGTGCGGACGCTGGTTTGCTCCAAAGCCTTGCTGCTTAACGATTCTGCTAATTTGCCAGTTCCATCTGACTGCTGCTATTATCTCTGGGCTGCCCTGCCCGGTATTGGTAAGGCCGGTAGAACCTTTTGCCACATTCCATCTGAGGTTGCCTTACCCGGTATTGGCAGGGCCGGTAGAGCCTACATTGTGTATCTATTGAGGCTGCCTTGCCCGGTAATTTGGTAAGGCCGGTAAACCGTTATGCTATTCCATCTGCAGGTTGCCTTACCCGGTATTGGCAAGGCCGGTAGAGCCTAAAGACTGTCCTGTCCGGTATATTGACAGGACCGGTAGAGTCTGCCTTCTGTCTGTGCTATATTCTGTATATATATATTATGTATGTTATTGCCATCCTAAGTTATCATTTATTATTTCAATAAAATTGATTTTTTTTACCTAAAACTTGTGTCTGAGAGTCATAATAAACCGTGACAGTTCCCCTCTGTTTATTATAAAACTTTCCTGACCCCTCTTTTGCCTCACATGCTTCATTTCCTTAAAACGATCTTAGCTGGAGCACATTTTGCACCCTCTGTACTAGACACTCACATAACGCTCATTTTAATACCTGATAAAGATTCAGCATTGTGTTCTAATTATCATCCAATCTCCCTATTAAACAATTACTTTAAAATTTACGCTAAGCTTTTGACAGAATGTTTAAAATCATGCCTTCCTCAACTGATTCACCCAATCAATCAGTTTTTCTTCCCAGGAGGGAAACAACACCGCAAAGGTTTGCTATATACTGCCTTGATCAAAAAGATTCCAACATTGTTTCTCATGGTTGACACCGAGAAGGCATTTGACCAGGTACATTGGGCTTATTTGAAAGAGCTACTTGAGTATCTGGGCTTTGGAGACCGGGGTAAACACAAGATTATGAGATTATACCTTGGTTGCTGGTGTCACATCCCTATTTACCATCAAATCAAGGTGGTGTGCCCTTCCCAATATCACTAGTTACTATACATCAGTGGCAGTTTCTCTCTTCTTAGATGTCATTACCTCAAAAACACTGGGTAAAAGCTCTCTGCCTTTATTTTCCACCTTGCATTGTAGATAATCTTTTGTGGTTGAGTCCACGGGATAGGCCGTGGGCCTTCCACTCACATCCTGTACTTCAAAATTTTGTGGGACTGTGGGACTCATTTAACTCCACAATTAAGGTTGCCCCTTTCCCATCTCCTTTATTGTCCATATTAGGTAATCTGGGGTTCCCTCCTGGATTACATAGTCAACCTTTTCTAGTGTAGAAGCAAAAGGGGATTCACGCCCTACAATTTCTGCTGCCGACTACCGGCTTGCCCACCTTTGAAATTATAGTTATGAAACACTCTGCCTCCTTCATTCAGATGGGGTTATCTCCAAGTTAAATACTAACTGCATTCAATAGTTGCAGGGGGTTATGTCCATAGGGAGTTGACCGAGTCTGAAAAGGATCTGCAATTGGGAGCTCTACTAAATCTCTGGCAAAACGGTATTGTCTCCTGCATCAAATCACAGACCAAAAAAAGCCCTCCTTTCTTTTAGCTTGGGAGAATGACCTACAGGTCTCCTACAAAACCCTATGCTGGTTTGACTAACTGCGTGATTTACTTTCAGGCACTCCCAAAGCTCTGATTTGGCTTACTGCATGATTTACTTTCAGGTACTCCCAATGCTCTAGTTACAAACTTTTTAAGAAATGGTACTATACACCGGTGCTCCTTCACCAGTTCTCACTTATGATATTTTCTTTATGTTGGAGATGCTCTGGAGCAGAGGTTACTTTATTTCACCTATGGTGGACCTGTCCCGAGATTGTCAGGTACTAGGAAGAGGTTATCTGCTGCACTAACTTCATACTCTCACTCACTTTGACAGTGGATTCCTTCCTCTGTTTTTTTCTCATCTTACCCTTTCTTCCTTTAATTTTTTCCCACATCAAAAACCTTACTCAGATTCTTACTTCATTATGCCAAGCACAACATCCCTAAGTTTTGGAGGACTGCTTCTTCACCGTCCTTTGATGCATGGCTGGCTGGGGTGAACAGAACTTACAAACTTGGACAATTACATGCATTCTCCATGGGCTCCCTGGATTCCTTTAGGAAGGCTTTATCCCCATGGAGAATGTTCTGGGAGTCCGGGGCATAGACCCTTGGATGGGATATTATTAAAGATGAGCGAGCACCCCGATGCTCGGGTGCTCGGGTGCTCTGACCGAGCACCACCTGATGCTCGAGTGCTCGGCCGAGCACCCGAGCCCCATTCAAATGAATGGGAGCACTCGAGCATTAAACCAGGCACCCCCTGCTCTGATGAGCGGAGGGTGCCTGGTCAATGTCCCCCTTCATCTCCGCTATGCCCCTCTTCCACAATGTCCCCCTTCATCTCCTATGCCATAGCGGAGATGAAGGGGGACATTGTGGAAGAGGGGCATAGCGGAGATGAAGGGGGACATTGTGGAAGAGGGGCATAGCGGAGATGAAGGGGCACATTGTGGAAGACGGGCATAGCGGAGATGAAGGGGGACATTGTGGAAGAGGGGCATAGAGTCTATGCCCCTCTTCCATAATGTCCCCCTTCATCTCCGCAATGCCCCCTTCATCTCCGCAATGCCCCCGTACCTCCATTCCCTGGTGGTCCAGCGGAGCGTCTTCGGATCTGTGCCTCTTCCGGCACAGATCCTCTTCACCCGAGCATGTCGGGCGAGCACATGGCGGTACTCGTACGAGTACCGCCATGTGCAGAGCAGAGCGATGCTCGAGCCGATCCGAGCATCGGCCGAGCACGCTCGCTCAACACTAGATATTATCATGGGTTCCCTTACTAAGGCCTTAGCAGACTGTGGCAAATGCCACTCACAATTGAGTTTACCCAGATTGCGTTCATGGATCTTGACATCAGTTTCTCTGTGTGATGGTGGTGGATCTGTCGATGTGCTGGTCCTGATGGTTACCACTGCAATGTTCTTCCTGACCCTATGGCATCGACTGTTCTCTGTGCTAATACTCCCTCCGGGCCACATTTTATCCTGTGCAAGGTTTGTTCTACCTGGATTAGGTTACTGAACTCTAGTTGAAGTATGGTCCACCTGTAGTCTCCTCCCATCCCTTGTGACCCCTTTCACTACCCTCCCGATTTCCACATTGATGGTACTGTGCAGTTTTCTATCTTTTTCTCTTGTATTCTATCCTATGTCTTTTAACTGTTTTCTTATTTCTTTTCCTCATTTTCCATTCCTCTCTTTATTATGTTAACACATTATTTGACTCCACCTTCACTGGGTTTCCAGTATGTTGATGCAGTCATACATTTCAATACTGAGATGCATTTGGGAGCTTACTTGATATGTTTCACTATGTATGTCATATGAGAATTGTAATGTTACAATGTCTTATTGGTGTGCAATTTTTATGTCAACTCTATTGACATTTTGTATTCTTATTGTATATCCTTTTAAATGTCAGTAAAGCTTCATAAAAATAAATAAATAAAAAATAACCAATCAAAACATAACTTTCACATATTAATAAGTCACTTCAATCATTAAACATATGGCGACTAGCTTGATAATACATGTATTACCTATCAAAAGTGGCAGATTCTAAAGAAATCTTGAATCTTCAGGGACAGGAAGCCAGGCATCAGTGCAAAAATCTTGACTGCGCGTCTGCTCCATCCATCACAGTTTCTGTAAGAAGCATTGCAGTGTGCCACAAGGTCACTGGAAGGGACTGACGGTGCAGACTGCACTAACCTGGCCATCTGTCTCTGAAGAGTAAAGATTTCTTTAAAATCTGCCACTTTTGATAGGTAATACACGCATTATCAAGCTAGTCGCCATATATTTAATGATTGAAGGGCGACTTATTAATATGTGAAAGTTCTGCTTTAATTCTTCAGTGTATCAAAGTAATAGATGAAAAGATCAAACCTGATGCTGAGAGTTGTGAAAATCAGATGACTAACCATGCAGCTAAAGTTTCTGAACCAGTTAGAATATTTATATATTTGTATTTTTCAGGCATATAAAAATGTACTTTACCCACCTGTGGGCCTTGATCTATTTCAGGAGAAAGAGGATCTCCTAAAACCCGTTTTTTGGCTCTCTCAACACTTTTTCGTACAAATTCATCATAAATATGTTCTTCCACGAAGATTCTGGATCCAGCTATGCACATTTGGCCTTGATGGTAAAACACCCCTTGGTGGGCAATCTCAACAGCAGCATCCACTAAAAATGAAATAACATTCATTATTGTACATTAAATTGCATACATCATATTAGATACTTAAACACCTTCTTTGTGTACAAACACTGGAATATGTGGGCTAAATGGATGGATGGAAAATATGGGGACATCCAACAGCAGATGCCAAAGGGAGCTCAACCCCCCCGTCATAACAATACCTAAAGTGTAGTCAAACACCTCCTGCCTCAAACCAATACAATATTTTTACAGCTAACCATCATCAAAGCAAGAACAGCACACAGAGTCTTTGCTTTGCATTCTTATTTATGCTTAGATTTGGAAGTGATCAGCTGTAAGTTTTAACTGAGTTGTAGTTCAGGAGAAATTGAATGATAAAGTATCCCCCTCCTGCCCCTTTTACTGATATAACACTGCTCAGCTCAGAGCAGCAGGGTGTGTCCAGGTATATTGCAGAGAGGGACAATCTTCAATTAAGATAAGGGAAAAAGCTGAAAAACCTGTCAAGGGGGGCATGGTTTTAATTGTTCTCACAGTAAGAAGATTGTTCCTTGCTGTGAGCTGTCTGGTCTGTGGACCAGATTCCACATCTGAGGAAAAGGGGCTTACACTAGGTAAAAGGGGCGGGAGAAGGAAACTTTATTATTCAATTACTCTTGAACTACAACTTTCACAGTATTGAAATAACACTCTCTGTGGCTCAAATACTATGAAGATTAATTGGAGATGCTGTTTTTGTGAAAAGTTACTATCCCTTTAAGACACATTTCTATAGGAAAAGTTTACTATCGAGTAGAATTGCCACTTTTAAACAACTTAAATAATTTTATAACATATTGAAAAATTATAAATATGTTGTATCAGGCATGTTTTATTTATTAAAAGCAGTTTTCATTTTTGTTATATTTCAGTCCCTGCTAGCATAACCAGTACAAGTTGCTTCACCTAGATCACCTGAACCGCCCTGTGTGGTCCTCTCCCTCCCATATCTGACTCAAGTGAAAATGTAACTCTTTACATTAGATCAGTGGTTCTCAACTCCTGTCCTCAGGACCCACTAATAGGCCAGGATCTGATGATTTCCTTGTTAGAGCACAGGGGAGTTAATCAATGTGAATGAGCCTCTGATCACCACACCTGTGCTATAGAAGAGAAATCCCTAAGTCCTGGCCTGTTTGTGGGTCCTGAGGACAGGAGTTGAGAACAGGGGCGTATTGTCCTATTGAAGGATCAGGCATCCCCCTGTGGGCCGCCCAGTTATGGGCCGGTAGGGAGATCATATGATTTAGAGAGGTATAGTTATTAACCCTTTTCATGCCAGAGAAGATTACAGCAATGTTTTATTCTGCTATTAACCAATTGAATTCCTCATAGGTGCAGTACCTCACTGTTTAACCCCTTGTATGCTAGAGAGGCATGATTCATGAGTAATTGACCCCTTGTATGCCAGAAAGGTGAATAAAGATGTTAATTACTGATGAATTATGCCTCTTTAGCACACACGGGGTTATTCATTGAGGTACACATTCCTGTGCAATGTGTTATGTACCTATGGAAGAATCAATGGGTTAATTGCAGAACATGTTACTGTACACCTCTCTGGCATGCATGGGTTAATAACTGATAATTTATTGCATACAGTAGGTTAATGGGTTACTAGATAATTATGCCCTGTGTACCCCCATCCCCCGGCACTCAAATACCAGCTAGTTGCCATTTAAATAAAAAAATCCCCTGGGCTTGTATTGCACCATAATCTGCCCCTGGTTGAGAACCACTGCATTAGATGTATCAGTGCAATACATAGAAATGCATTTCACATCTCTCAAAAGTGTAAAATGCATTTACCATCACATGATCTGGGGGAGAGGGTTCCCACAAACCCTCAACTCCCTATGTTCAAATGAGGCTCTGCTACTGATCCATTGAAAAGAGAGGTTGCCCAAGACTCCCCTTCCCAATGGATCAAGATACAAACAAACAAACAACCTCTTTTTAACCCTTTGATTGCCAGAGTGTGTGGCACATTTCCCTCCCCATCTGGCACTCGAAGGGTTAAAGAGAATTGAAGATGGAAAATGCGCTTATGAACAGCAGTGACTGTCACACATACTATGCTACTAATGCCCCTATTTGATATAAAAATTGCAATACATTTCAAACAAAATCTTGCAACACAATATTTTACAAATGGAAACTAAAATGTTTTTCAGTAGTGTATGTGAAGGTGTAATATGCAAGAAATGCTGATGTGCTGAGCGCTGACTCCTGTGAAAGAGCAGTCAATACAATCAAAGATTTAACCCATCAGCTAACAAACAGGCTACAGCAACCATTTGCATTATGGAGGTAGTGAAAGAGTTAATAAATGACTGGGTGGGAAAATGTTTAAATTAATGTTCTAATGGGATTTTGGTGGTACTATAATGTTTGTCCTGTTAATCTTCTATAATTACAAGTCATGCACGTTAGGGGTTAAATCCTTTGAGTGCTTTGTGTGTGCAGACCCCTGTGGTTCTCAGCAATCAAGGTTACAATGTGAAGAGTGGGAGGGTGAGAGGGTGTTTCTCTAACAATGAAGGCAAGTATCTTCACTGCTAAGGGCTCTATGACAGATTTCTTGTTTTCATATTAACAGGTATTTTTGTCCTTTGTGTAAAATTTTATAGGTGGACATGTTGGGTATTTTTTGCAAGACATTTTACATTTGTCTAAGTTGTTTTACGGTCAGTGTTCAACCTTAACCAGATGCTATGTATTTTTGTTTAGCATTCCTGTGCGCATTCAAGCATAGTCTTAAAACCTACCCCATTAGGACTGGAGTTGAGACACACATTGAACTTGCATATTCCTTGCCCTCTATGGGGGAATACTAAAGAACCATAACATTAAAGACAACTAAACTGTTGCTTTCTTAAATGGGTAGTGTATTTACATCTTCACTCAAAGATATATATATATATATATATATATATATATATATATATATATAAGAATGTTTGTCAAACATCTTGCATTGTTATGGCAACACATAAGAATAGTTGCTTTCAGTCATACCTGGGGTAAAATCCCACCCATCTCGTGTTACTCCTTCACTAATCTTTGTTTTGATTATCAGTGGGAGGAGGATGAGAGCAGATAAATTAAATTAAGACATGTGTGAAAGCTCTGAGGCTAATTGGGGCTGGGAAGGCCATGGATAAGCTTTCTAATTCTACATTTCACTTGAAAGGTCATGTTTTTTTTGTTTTTTTTCAGATTAGGCACTTTCCAGCAATGTAATTAGGAAAAGCTTTTACACTACTTAAAGGGATAGTAATACTTCGTTTTAACTTTATTTTATTTTGTAGGCATTAAAAAAACATGAAGAATGATATGTCTTATCTCTCAAACCTTTATGGTTTAAGAGATATTCACAAGCAAAGTGATCCCCTCCAGCCCCTTTTACTGATGTCACACTGTTCAGCCAGATCAGAAGGGAGGTGCCCAGGTAGACTGCAGAGAGGGACAATCTTCAATTAAGATAAGGGAAAAACCTGAAAAATTTGTCAAGGGGGGCAGGGCTTTCATTGTTCTCATAGGAAGAAGACTGTCCCCTTCTGTTATCTGTCTGGTCTTACAACCAGATTCCACATCTGAGAAGAGATGGCTTACACTAGGTAAAAGGGGGGGAGGGGAAACTTTGCTTGTGAATATCTCTCAAACCATAAAGGTTTGAGAGATAAGACTTATATCGTTCTTCATGTTTTTTTATGCCTACAAAATAAAATAAAGTTAAAAAGAAGTATTACTATCCCTTTAACTATAAGATACACAATATATAACATAAAAATAAATACATTTTCTTTTCATCATAGTTTCTGATTAATATCACAGCTATTCAAATAATAACTAACAGTCTGCATCTGCAAATATTATGACGGGACTTTTTCCACCAAGCTCTAGTGAGACTCTTTTGAGGTTACTCTTTCCTGCTGCTTCTTTTATCATCTGACCAACCTGAAACATAAAAAGAGAGGAATTAATAGTAGTGAATTTTCACTTCCAGTGATTATAAGTACATAACAAGGAACTGCGTAGAAAACATATTTGTAAAACATCAGTGTAAAATATTACAAACATCAATTTGTTCTTTTTTTATAAATACATACAAAAATACAATTGATATACTCTGATGTGCCATTAACAAAGCAAGAAGAAAACATGTTTACCAATACCACTTGTTAAAATAAATACAATTTGCTCTTATTTGAAAGTTCATGTTTCTGAAGGCATACTAAGTAACATTCTCAATATGCAGTACAAAATGGAATACAGGCACACAACAGAATTAATTTAACTCTTTGAGTGTCAGAGGGGTACACCGCATTACAAAGCAATGTGTTGAGTACTCCTCTGGTATTCAAAGGGTTAAAGTATGACGCTTATCTTTAATTTGATGGGTGGCTATGCCAACAGAATGTTTTGGGTCTTATCCCTTTCTCAGCTGAGATAATATGTTACATCAGGGCCTGTTTTCACTTGTAGGCAACTGTACCAAGTGAACTTCAACTGAAAGACTGATTTGATATAAAATAAAACACAGATTTTATTTGTAAAGTAGTAAAGAATACTGTCAAGTTTTTCATCATGCATTCATCATTAAAGGGATAGTAATACTTTGTTTTAACTTTATTTTATTTTGTAAACAGATGAGAGTTGGTACCGTGTTAGCCGTAGAAATACAGGAGGCAAATATAGTTTTTGATACCTTTTATTGGCTAACTAAGCAGATTTAAATGCAAGCTTTCAAGACCTTAGGTCTCTTCCTCAGGCATGTTATATATAACATGGTATAACATGCCTGAGGAAGAGACCTAAGGTCTTGAAAGCTTGCATTTAAATCTGCTTAGTTAGCCAATAAAAGGTATCAAAAACTATATTTGTCTCTTTTATTTTGTAGGCATTAAAAAAACATGAAGAATGATATAAGTCTTATCTCTCAAACCTTAATGGTTTATGATATATTCACAAGCAAAGTTTCCCTTCCCGCCTCTTTTACCTAGTGTAAGCAATCTCTACTCAGATGTGGACTCTGGTTGTAAGACCAGACAGATAACAGCAGGGAACACTCTTCTTACAATGAAAACAATGAAATCCCTGCCCCCCTTGACAAGCTTTTCAGGTTTTTCCCTTATCTTAATTGAAGATTGTCCCTCTCTGCAGTCTACCTGGGCACCTCCCTTCTGTTCTGGCTGAACAGTGTGACATCAGTAAAAGGGGCGGGAGGGGGACACTTTGTCATTGAATTACTCCTGAACTACAACTCTGACAGAATTGAAATAACACTCTCCAAAGTCCAAATACTATGATGATTAATTAGAGCTGCTTTTATTATGAAACATTACTGTCCCTTTAAGATCTGGCACATAGGCTAATGCACATTAGCAGGTGTTTTGTTTTACACATAGATAGGGGAACACAAGTCACTGTGTGCAGTGAGTGCTCATTTTTTTTACATTTTAAGTATTACTATCCCTTTAATAAAATGAATAAAATAAAAATATTTATACAAAAAAATTGGTAAGTAATGTGCCAGAAACAGGGAACCTGATGTAACCTGGGGCTGGGCAGACTGATACTTGATGAGACAGAGTATTTTATAGAGGGCCATGGCGAGACATCACACACCATCAGTTCTATGGTGTACTTTACAGTAAAAAACACACAGTAGTTGAGTAATATCCAGCAAAGATTCAAGGAATAGGGGGAGGTTGAAAAGATTAGGAGCAGTGCAGGAATGTATGAGTAAAGTGGTAGTTCAAAAACTAAATACATCCATGGTTGCTGCAGTGTGTGCAATAAATGATGGTGATCCCTCTACTCTTCCTGATGAGTATTCAATTTGTTAAAGTCTCACCAAAGGCTCCACTGCCACCGTACACATATGCAAAATTTAATTTGGATTTTAGTAATCCTTTTTTTAATGATTTCTTTATGTATCTTTATAAACAATGGCTAGGCAGCATAAAAGCAGGCTTATAAAAAAGCTGAAATATATTTGTGTGTGTGCTGTGCACCGTGCAAGACTCATGTTAGCAGAACATAAGCCCTAAAATAGAAATTAATTTGTAGACTTAGTCTTGCTAGAACGCCAAGTCCTGATGAAATATTGATTTGTAAGACTTAGGCTTGTTAGAGGCACATGCCCTGGTGAAACATTTATTTGTAGGACTTAGGCTTGTTAGAGGCACATGCCCTAATGAAACATTGAGTTGTAGGTTTCAGATTGTTTAGATGCCCAAGCCCTGAGGAAACATTGATTTGTAGGGCTTAGATTATTTAGGCACAAGCCCTGTTGAAACATTAATTTACATAGTTATGTAGTTATATAGTAGTTTAGGTTGAAAAAAAGACTTGTGCCCATCAAGTTCAACCCTTTTTCTATTCATGTTTACCATTGTTGATCCAAAAGAAGGCCAAAAAAAACCCTCATTACAGCAATTTCATTTCTGCTTTGAATGGGGGGATTTCTTTTTGATTCCAATCAGATTTCTCCTTGGATCAACAAGCACTAGGCTTGTTAGAGGCACAAGCCCAGGGGAAACATTGATTTGTAGAATTTAGGCTTGTCAGAAAGGCTTTTGGCTTGCAAAGAATAAATCCCAAGACCAAAAAGATTAGGATCTGTTAGTATAGAGCAAGCAGTCATTGCCCCAAGTGTCTTCTTTGCACTGAGCAGCTGTCTAATCAGCTCTCACTGCTGGAACTAGAAGCTGGATGTAAGAGGTGACTAGAGAGCAGCGCTGTGCAGAGAAGATAATTCAGGAGCAGAAATGCATTCTGTGAAAATAGTTGGTACACTTGGTGGGGTGAGTCTTGCAGCAACATTAAAAGGGGATATTGATTTCACTTTTGATTATCAGAATGGTGCCCAGAGCATAAAGCACCCTTTTGGCACTCAGAGGGTTAATACAATGTAACTGAGCTGGAAGAACTGAAGTGAAAGTACAAAATATTTAATTCAGCCCCAGAAACACTAGACTGTTTTAAATAATTGCTCCTATGCTGCTCTGATTTCAATGTCTGTGTGATCTATTGAGACATCAAGGTAGCAAAGGGGAGATACGTTCTCTGTTGTCTCTGTCTCCTGCTGAAATAGATACTTTGAACACTTACTTTAGTAATTTTGTCTGAATTATGTTAACTCTCTGGGTGCCAGAGGAGTAGTCAAAGAGCTAGACAGCCTTCTAGCAGTTTTTATGGTTCTGTGTGGGGGCACCAGTATCCTGCTATAAACAGTCCCACAAGCCCTTGAAAGGGGCAAACATTTTCAGACAGCCTCAGGTGCAGTCAGAAGGAAATCCATGTAGTGAAGAGTCTCATTGCACTGATTTAATTTCTTAATGCATGCCTATGCTTGTAGGTTCATTAAAATAAGCTCTATTTTACATTACAGCATAAACAGGAATATTGTTAAATCAATCAAAAGGACTATATGCAAATTTGATTCAACTGAGGTTTTAGCACCCAGATACATTAGAGAATCCTACATGAACATGTCCCCTTTAAATGAAGAGGTGTTGCTAACCTCTTACTTTCTATGCCCAGTTTATGAAATCAACATTCACATTTGATAGTTTGGAAATAGAATGTTTGAATATTATTTACTTTAAACATTAGTGCAAAGTCAGAAAAGTTTAGTAGCTAAAAGAATTTGAAAATAGCCATACAAACTTATCCTCCCCTTATATGTATTGCACCAAGAATGTATATAAGAAACAATAAACATGAAGCAATAATGTTAACTCTTTAAAGACCACAGGTTTCATCTTGTCCTTAACCCCTTAAGGACCAATGACGTGCCAGGACCATCATGGCATGTCATGGAATTCAGGGCTCCTTATCCTTTGCTCTGTAAACAAAAATTAGAAATCTACAAAGAACTACATGAAATCTTGTCTTTAAAAAAAATACATTGGAATTAGCTAAATATGCATCCAAAGTATTGCTTCTCAATGCATGAGAAATGGATTAGTATCCATGGGGATAAAACTAAGAGAAATAAGGGATTCTGACCAGAAGTCATAGCATACTGAGGCTGATGCACTAAGTAGAACTGGAGCAATTCTGGGGCAAACCAACTGAACCATAGGAAACAATTCCAAACATTCCCATTGATTTAAAAGAGACGTTTGACCCCTGGAAGGCTAGAAAGGAGTCCAATGCATTGCTAAGCAATGCATCAGCGATAGAGCAAGCATTCAAGGGATTTAAAACCTAATTTAAAATAATGATAATTCCATTTATCCCTTATGATATATTTGGTTAGCTCCAGCATTTTTCCAATTCTTCTATGCAAATCAGGCTTAGTGTGGGAATCTGGGAAAACATTTCAATCACTATAAGTAAGAATTGCTTTTGAAGAAGAGTCTTTTGGCTCACTCACTAATTTGATCATTTTTTTTAATTACTTTTAAAGCACATGAACAGGAGGTTGCTTTGAAACAAAATGTATTTATTTTACTACTGACTCTGCTGTTTATTTGTTTGTTTTTTATCCCAAAATCCAATAATACTTTAAGAACCATGAAAGGTTTCCTAATGACATTACTGGACATCACTTGATTCACAAATGTCCCAAACATTCCACCTACTGATATGTTCAAGCACAGAGGTGTAATCTTTTTCATTCAAGTCGTAAGTTGCTGTGTACAGTTGGTATTTAATAGATTCTGATGTATTTCTAATTGCATGTTGAACACATGGATTGTATAATTTCTATATTCACAATAATGGTCTTTGTAGTGTGAATCAGTTAACTGATTTTGCCACCTGAGTATGGTCAGGGTTAGTAGCAACCAGTAAATATGTTCTAAAAATAAGTACAGACCTGCTAAATTAACAGGGTCTGTTTTATGTAGACCCATTATATACCATACAGCCAATTCTGGGGTCAGCCGACTGACCCTGCATTTTTTTCTATTAATGCATCTGTAGACTTGGATTTCAGCTGCAGAGGCTATGCACACAGTCTCCAACAGGTAATAATACGGTTAATATACAAATCTCTCATCACAGATACACAGGCATTAGCCTACAATGCCAGTGTCTGCACATAAGGTTATGCACTGTAGCATATGATCATTATACTTCGTACTCTGGGCACACTCTTCCATTATTAAGACTTTTGTATTTTAATTGTTTTTGTTAAGGACAGGTACAGAAAGTATATGAAATAATAATGACCATATTATAGTAGTGTATAGCATTATTACATAATCTATATGCAGACATAACAGTAACAGGACATGTCCAGTTTTTTCTAACATTAAGTAATTGTCTAAGTTACAACTTAACTAGCCTAGATCTGGACATAAAATCCAAAGTGTATGAGGAAAAACTTGGTCAATACTGACTCTCCTCACTATCTTAACAAACCCTGCAGGCATGACAGTAACCCTCAACCCCCCAGGAGCCAGACCACCCAGACTGCTTGAGACCACCTTCCCTACTGGACAGCATCATTATAATTATTATTATTATTATGGGACTTATTTGCAAATATCCCCATCTCCACCCGTTAACTCGAAATAGTATTCTATATCTGGGCAGACCTAGAGCAAATATAGGCAATCCAGTCAGACCATATATTGTCAAATTTGCATGGCGAACCTCTGTGGATATAAAACCCCCTATAGTGAATGAGGTTTTGATTAACCAGTTTGACCCATCCCATGTAACTGGGGGGCCGCTCCATCAGCCATGTCATAACCACCACCTTTCATGCCAGCAATTCCCTGATTAGAGCATTACTGGCAGAGGAGGGAAGCTGGTCAGGTAAGATAGACAGGATGCAAATACTGGGGTCCATGGGACCCTCCAGTGGACTACCTGGGAGACAGTAACTAATACCTCTCTCACCAGAAGTGTTGGATGAGGGGACAACTCCATACAAGATGGAAGAATAATGCCCCCCTGCCCTGCATCTCTGACATGCATTTGTTTAGGACCGTCCCATCGCATGGAGGTGGACTGGGGTGTAATATGTCCTGTGGAGTATTTTTAGCTGGAGAAGCCGGTGCCTGACCTTCGATGAGAGTTCCCTTAGGCTCCTCTTGTCTGATTCAGACTCCCAGTCATCCAGCTGTCGCAAGTCCCTCTCCCGCTTATCCCTTAATGATGTGTCATTCTCCACATTGTTCCTTGCTAGCCAGGCATATGTTAATACAGTAAGTTTAATCAACTCCTGCTTGGCTGCTAGGGTAATCAAGGGAAATTCTCGGATGTTAGGGGGCATTCCTCCCCTTATATCAGTAAAAGCATGTCTCAGCCGTAAGTAGGAGAAAAAAATAGACATTGGGGAGCCCAAATTCTTGCCGTACTTGTTGGAAAGTTTTCAATACATTATCTTGAAACATTTGGCCAAGGATTGAGATACCACATGCCTCCCAGATCCCACCAAAATCCAGTGACTGGAGATGATGAATGCCCATCTTACCCCAGAGAGGAGTACACAGATCTTTGGCTCTATAACCTCCCTCTGCATAGAGGTCCAAATTTTGCATAATGTCTGTGTTCCCATGGGGGTGTTGAGAACACTCCCGGCTCCACTAAAGCAATATGGAAGAGTTCACATCTACTAGCAAGATGGGATTCTTAATTTTTTTTCAAATGTGTGTTGATTATCTGGCAGAACATACACAAACATATATTGAACCTGAGCGGCCCTGTAGTATCTCTGGGAATCCAGCAGGGATATACCTCCCTCCTCAGTAGAGCATTTAAGAACAGAAAGCTTGATCCGAGAAGGGTCCCCTTCCCATAAAAAATGAGCAACGATTCTGTGGATAAGCAAAAAATATCTATTAGGAATGTAAACTGATGTCCCTTGGAATATATACAAAAATGTAGGTAAGACCATTTTTACAAGATTGGCCCTGCCAATGACAGAAAGCGGGAGTTCAAGCCACGATTGCATTTTTGTTTTTGAATTTTACAATTAAAGGATCAAGTTTATCCTGAAGAAATAAAGAGGTGGGAGTCGGAAATGTCAGCCCAAGATATTTAATAGACTGCTCACAAACCATGGCATATCTGTGAGTGCAACATTAACTCCTATTTAATCGATTGGTAGTATTGAGGACTTAGGCCAGAGAAAGAACCAAAGGACTCCACCAAGCTCAGAACCCTGGACAAGGAGCCATCGAGTCCCCAAGAAATAACAAAATATCATCTGCATAGATGGCCACTTTCTCCTCCCTGGTACCTAAGACAAACTCCCTAATTGCCCGATCCAAACAGATCCATGTCACAAGATACATTTAAAGCCAAAGCAAAAATGGCCAGAGATAGCAGACACTCCTGTCTTGCGACCCTACATAAGGAGAAAAAAACTAGATTTGATCCCACCAGTCATGACACTTGCTTGGGGACATGTATAAAGTATTTGGACCCAGTGGATGAAGTTAGATCCAAAATCTAATTTTTTAAGTGTGGCCCACAGAAACTTCTACTCTACTGAGTCAAATGCCTTAGAGGTGTCAAGTGAAACCACCACTCTGTTCCCAGTGTTGTCATTTTTTTTCAAATTGTTTTTATTATCAAGCCATACCAGGCCAATCGCATACAAAATGAAATGGATACATATGGGGTACATGTTACCAGGATCTCAAGACATTCATGACAGTAAAGTACAGAGTACATAATAATGCGATTAGTCTGACACGGCCCATACATTTTCCCCCCCGTTTAAAACTCCCCCATCCCCTCACTCCCCTAGCTCGCTCTCCCCAACCCCCCGGCCCCACCAGGCATACTCACATTCCCCGAGAAGGCAATAGTGCCCAACCTCCCCCTCCATGCCAGTTCAGCACCAAGGGTACAGTGTATAAAAATGTATATGAATGTATGCCTACCCAAGTGGACCCTCTTACCTCTTCAGTCCCATCTATGTGGAGCCCTTAAATGCCAACAACCCCATATTTTATCGTACTTTTGAGGAGTACCCCTGTGCAAGTGGGCCATTTTGTAGTGTGGTAAATTTTGTGTTACCAGGTCAAGCCAAAGTTTATGAGTAGGAGCCCTGTCCGCCATCCAATTCATAGCCACCGTTTTCCTGGCCATGACAAAAAGCTCTCTGAGAAGTGTCTTCACCTAGCCCCTATATCTCGTCTGGGAAGATCGACAAAACACAGACTTTAGGTGTTAAAGGAATCAGTCTTTCCACTACCCTCTCCACAGTTTGAATAACCATTTTCCAAAAGTCATGTACGAAAGGGCAGTCCCAAATCATATGTAGAAACTTTCCCTCTACCCTGTCGCATCTATGACAAAACTTACTCTTTGTGTTCACCATCGAGTGTAATTTCATTGGAGTATAATAAGTACAGAGTAGTATCTTAAGCTGTATCAGGTGATGTTTTGTGGAGATTGCTACCTGAGAAGGGGCTTTACATGCCTTCTCCCACACCCAGTTCTCAAGTGGTCCTACATCATTTTCCCATCTAGACCGTATGTTCCAATCTATATCCACCAACTTCCCCACCATCCAATTATATATGAAGGATAATGGTTTCGGCCTATAAGTAGTAGTCAGAAGGGTAAGTAAGGGAAACCGAGCCAGCTTGGGCCCCCGGACACCCCATAGGTCTGTAAGATAGGGATAGAACATTGTATTTGGAATCTGATACTCAGAGTGTAGTTGTTGGAATGTTTTAAGAACATTATTCTGATATAAATGTCCCAGGGTCTTAATCCCCCTACCTGCCCATGCCTGGCCAAAATCCAAAGAATCCAGTTGCTTTAAGCCCGCATTGCCCCATAAAGGTGTTTCATGTGAAAGAGCTGTAAATCCCACCACTTTTTGTAGCTCTCACCATGCATCTATCACGGTTCCGTGATTGCTGTCACTCTCTGCTGTGGTGTGTGCCTATTGGCAGTACCTGTTATGCCCGCCCAGTATGGCCTTCTTATACCGGGCCTTTGGCACCTGTCAGGTGCCCTTTCGTGGTGTTCCAGTACCAGTGCTTCCATTGCTGTGTTCCTGTGTACCGATTCGGCTTGTCTGACACTTCTCCTGGTTCCTGCTCCGTGTATGACCTGGCCTGGCTGACGTTCCTGTTCCATGATTGATCCGGCTTGTCTAACACTCCTGCTCCGTGTATGACACGGCCTGGCTGACGTTCCTGCTCCGTGATTGATCCGGCTTGTCTGACGCTCCTGCTCCGTGTGGGACCCATCCAGATCTACTTCACTGCTTGGTTCCTGCTTCATTGAGGCTTGTCTATGTCGCTTGGTGACATTTCAAACTGTTATCAGTGCCTCTATTGCTGACCTCCACCACGCTTGCTGAGCCTGTTGCCTCCGTTACCGAGCCTGTGCATTAACCCTTGACGTGCCTGTTGCCTCTGATTAAGGGCCGTCCGTTGCACCTGCTTAGTCTGTTGCCTCCGTTACCAAGCCTGCTCGCTGACACTTGCAATACTTGTGGCCTCCGATTCTGAGTAGTCCGCTACTCTTGCTAAGCTTGTTGCCTCCGTTACCGAGGCTGTCCATTAACCCCTGCAGAGTTTGTTGCCTCCGATACCGAGCCTCTCCTCTTACACTTGCTGAGCTCATTGCTATCCGTACCGAGCCTCTCCGATCACTTGCAGAGCCATGGTGTTTCCGTTACTGTCCACCTAGTGCTCTTGCCATTCACTCGATTCAGTTAAGCACCGGGTGCTACCGGCTCTGGTCCTATTCAGCTTTAGCAGTGTTGGTATATCCATTACGCACCGCGTGGTGCTACTGGCTCTGATCCCCTTCAGCCCTGCAGTGTGGGTACCCGTTGACGCACCAAGGGCTGCTGCTGGCTTAGGTTTCATTCAGCTCATGCAGTGTCATTAACCCATTCTACACCGCGAGTGTCTTTGGCTCCGATTATACTCAGCTCAGGCAGTGTGGGTCCATTTATGCACAACCATAGTGTACCTGGCTCTTGTCTTAAGTGGCTCTAGCATAGTGGTTGGTCTTGCAAATCACCTATCCAGTACTGCTGTGTGGACTCACTTCAAGGTGCTTCCATCTGGCACTACAACCTTTGGTTGTTCTTATCCACCACTGGGCGTTGGCTAACACACCATCTCAGAGACTGATTATTACATTGGACTTAACCCTTGCTACACCTAGTCCTTGTTGTACAGTATTGCTCTTTATCTGTACTGTGTCTACCTTATTGCCTTATCACCTGTAATTACATGTCATTACCTATTTCTGCCCTTAGGGGGCAGTATTCTTTATTTTCTTCTTAATAAAACAGTGTTTTATTTTTACCTCTGGTCTGAGAGTCTGAATAACCGTTACAGCATCAAACTGTGCCTCTGACAACAACGTTGGCATCCTGCTCACCTGTGGACCAGCCACAAGTGCATGGCAAAGGTCTAGTCCCGGCCAAAGCAGGTCCCTTTCTGTCTGAACAAAGGAATAGGATGTATGAGGATCGACATATGCTACCCCATATTGACACTGTGCAGCCAAGTAGTACAGTTTAAAATATGGCAGAGCTATTCCAACCTGTTCCTTCCTCCTCACCAGATTGCAAAGCCGAATCCTCGACCGACTGTCGCCCCAATAAATCTCCGTACAATTCCTTCTATTTGCCTACAAATTTTTGGGGAATTTTGAGTGGGGTATTTTGAAAAATATAGAGGAACTTGGGAAGGAATATTATTTTGATTAAACTGGATCGCCCTATTAAGTCGACTGACTGGTAGGTTCATTCACCTAGTCTCCTTCTCCCTAACAGTTTTAATAAGTGGAACAAGATTATTTTCAATAAAAAAATGAGGAGATGCTCCAATATTAATGGCACATATCCATCCATTTCATTGTTGTACCTGCTACAGGTGCATCCCCATCTGAACTATCGACAGGCAGCAAAGAAGATTTCTCCCAATTAATTTTTAAGCCTGAGTAAGTTCCAAATGTGTCAATCAACTGGAGTGCTATGGAGAGAGACTCACTGGAGTCCCCCAAGAACAGAAGGAGATCGACCACATGGAGTGTGATCTTTTCCTCCCTATCTTCAAGTTTCCATCCCACAATATCCCTCTCCTGACGTATCAGCAAGGCTAATAGTTCAATGGCTAAAGCAAACAAGCCAGGAGAGAGGGGACAACCCTGTCTCGTGCCCCTGTGTAATAAGAAATCCTCAGATCCCATACCCCCCACCAACACCCTAGCCGTGGGGGATGTATAAAAAAGTCTAATCCAATTTATGAAGGTAGCTCCAAGCCCAAATTTACGAAGCACCCCCCAAAGATAATTCCATTCCACCGAATCAAATGCTTTTGATGCATCGAGTTATGCCAGTACTGGGGATGGCCGAAACTTACCTCCTCAAACTGAAATCGGTGAAAAATGACACTTTCCGCTTGACGAAAAATTTCCTGCAAAAAGTGTCGATTTTCCACTTTTTTCGCCCACTGAAATCAATGGGAACATAGAAATTACACACAACACATTGCAGATGATATTTTATTTCCCAAAGGAATTGTATAAAAGGGGCATGAGGGTGCCTGTGTTGGTGGGGTGTGGGGAAAGAATCATTTGAACAGGGAATGTTTTTGGGGGGTTGTTTATTAGGATAGGGGGCACTTAATACAAAAGAAAGCCTAAATAAAAGAAAATAAAAACCATAAGACATGGTATAAAGGGGTCTGAGGAGGGTGCCTGTGTTGGTGAATGAATGAATCATTTGAACACGGAATTTGTTTTGGGGGGCCTTCTTGACTGCTATTGGGAGGACAGTTAATTAAAAAAAATCAATAAAATAAGATAAGACATTTGTATTTAAAGTGACAGAGACAGGAGCCCCCTGACATAAGCTGCCACTGGGGTGGACTGATACTTGACTTGATAGAGTATTTTTTGGAGGATGATTTGTTTGATTTGTTGTTAGAGGCCTTTGTAGGACTTAGACTTATTAGACGCCCAAGCCCTGAAGAAACATTGATTTGTAGGACTTAAGCTTGTTTGTCACAAGCCCTAAGGCAACATTGATTTGTAGGACTTAGGCTTGTTAGAAAAAACCCCGCAAAAATTGTTTATTTTTTTGAAGGACTATTTTTTTTCTTTTATTTATTTATTTATTTATTTTCAAAACACAAGCCCTGAGAAAAAAATAAAAATGCCCTACTGACCTAATTCCAGCAGGTCATGTTGGCCAGTGACCACTGTCAAATGTCCTCCTGAGTTGCAACTGATGTTCGTACTACTGCTGCTGAGTTGTTTAAGCAGCAGGATGATTAGGCAGCTGAAAGGGAATGGGATCAACAATAGCAGTAACATGGAAGATGGATGATAAAGGTTCCACTTGCCACAACTGGCTCCAGTGATGAGCCTGAGGCTTTAGCAGAAGAATAAGTAGCCCCCAGTCTATGTGGAAAAAAGAACAAGTTGACCATTAAATCTTCTCCACCTGCCCCTCCTCCAAAATCATGGGTGTGTTGTTATTAGTATATATATTTTTCCCTAGAGAACAGGAACTGTGGCTTCCATCAGCAAATGCAATGTGCACAGTGTGTGTGTGGTAAATGACATCTGGGGGCACAACTGTATCCAGACACCTTGACACCTGAAACCAAGTGCTGCTGCTGTCACTGTACCCCTAGTCCAGACCCCACTAAGGACACATGACAACTTGCTGACAGTCCAATTGTAACGATTAACCCTCCCTGCCAGAATCCTAGCATATTCTGCGGATTGGAATCTCCTCAGATGCCACCTGATGACCTGGTATCGATTCTCCTCCACCACACTGGCATGTGTGATCAATGACCACACAGTGTGCAATGGGTAGAGATGAACTGCCATATCCTAATATTAACAAAGTGGCTATCATTTGGCGGGGGAGGTAACGATGAACGAAGAAGAAGATGATGTTGATGGCAAGCTAGTTTTTTTGCTCATCATGGAACTTCCAGTGTCTGTCTGGGTTTCTTTATTCTTCCTCCTCTTTGATCTCCACCTTTCTGGAGAGTCGGGGGGTAGAGTAACAGCTGCTAGATTTCTGTAACGGGTGTTCAGCTTTAACATGTTTGTAGTAAATGTCATGGTGTCTGTGTTTCATGTGTGTTATCAGGGCGGTTGTGCCAAGGTGTGTTCCCTCCTTTCCCCTTCTCACTAACGTGTCACAAATTTTGCACTGTACCATTTAGACTTGTGGACGGGCAAAATTTTCGATTAAATTCGAATTCGGACAAATTTTTTTTTTTTTCTAATTCGGATGATCCTAATTTCGGACCGGGCCTATTCGATTCGAACGAAATTCTGATCCATTCCGAATTATTCGGCCGAATTTAACATGGGTTAAATTATAGCAGTGCGCCTCCATGCACGCTGCTATCATTCTTTGCACACAGGGTGTGCATTTAGAAAAAGATCCATCCCAAAAACAGACATTGTCGTACATTGCCAGTCTGTGCATGTCACCTCTACTCCAGCATGGGATGCCAGTCACAATGCAAACGTCGAACATCGAGAACCCATGCCTGTCATTCAATTTAGCATATGATCGAACATCGAAACCCCATGCCTGTCCTTCAATATAGCATATGCTCGAACATCGAAAACCCATGCCTGTCACATCCTACTCAACATAAGTGGTCGACTTGAACATGGACAAACTACATGTCACATTCTATGTTAGTACATGGGTAAAGATTAAGGTTTCATTTTCTGGTACCAGCCTCCTACCCTACTGTCCCTCTTTAGTACCCAAATTCCTCTCTCTCGTTTTCCTATCCTGATTTCCCCTCATATCAGATAAGTCTATGTGTATATACATTGTAGTGTTTCATACTACATCAAGAATAAACATCAGTGATTGTTTAAACTGCAGTATGTGTGTCTAAACTAATTTGTGTATTGAAAATACATTAACCCCATCGCGACAAGTGACTTACCAGGTACGTCCCGCAAAAACTGTCACTTAGTGACAGAGGACGTACCTAGTAAGTCCCGGAAGTCATTCGCTAGAATGAAAAAGAGAAAAATCCGTCGTTATGTGCCGGGCGCGTGCGCGCGCGGCCGGTCATTAAGGGGTTAATCTTGTGCTAAATCATCACCTCATTTAACCCTTCTCAGAGACTGACAGAATTGGAACGAAGTGCCAACTTGCCTTTGATTCGAGGATCGCAAATTGTGGCAAGCATTAACTCGGGACAATTGTCCATGCGCTCTTTCATGCGCCGAGTAAGTTCCTTCTTCAACCTCGTTAGAAGGGCAGCAACATCTGGAAGTATATTACCCTCAGCACCAGGCAAGCGTTCCCTATGGGAAAGGAAATCATCCAATTTTAAGGAGAGGTGCGAGAAGAGGGGAATGACTTCTGCCAGACTAGCGTTCTCTTTGCTCAAAAGCTCCGTCAAAGCACGGAAAGGCGTAAGGACTGTAACTACCTGTTCCATCAGGGCCCAGTCAGCCCTGCCCAGTGTTCTGTTACTGTCAATGAAATGGTGACATGACATTGCATGAATTGCCTTTTTCTGCTCCAGGATACGCTCTAACATATCTAAGGTGGAGTTCCACCTGGTCCCAACATCTTGTTTTAGGCGGTGCTCTGGGAGGTCTGCCTTTTTCTGTTCCTCCCTGAGTAGCTGGCTATCTTTGACGCTCCAATGGAAGTAGCCAGAAATTTGTCGGCACGACTCCAGAAGTGCTGACAACCTTCCAGTGTTACTGCCATCCTCAAGAGCAGCCTTCACTACTAGATGCAGAACATGCGCTGAGCAGCGCACACCCACAAATCTGCCATCCCGGAGAGCCTTGATCATGTTAGCTGCACCATCAGTAACCACAAACTCCATTTGCACCTGTGTGCCTGCCTGCTCCCCTAGCCATTGCGCCACCATGTTCTGCAGTGCTTTGCGAATGTTATCTGAGGTGTGCTGCTGATCCATTACCTCAGCATGGAGGAGGAAAGAGAGGTACCCTGTCTGCCTATACAACTGTGACACTGGCAGTGTGACTCTGAAGATTATTCAGACAAATCACTTGTATTTTGTATGTTTTTAATAAAACCAACACAGGTGACTCTCCCTTGAGGTGGCGAAAAGGAACGCTTCCTGCCTATACAGCTGTGACACTGGCAGTGTGACGCTGAAGATTATTCAAACAAATGACTTGTACTCTTTATATATATTTTTTTAAGAAACACAGATGACCCCCTTGCGGTGGCGAAAAGGCACCCTGCCTGCCTATAGGACTGTCAGACTGGTTGATGTGACATTGAAAATTATTCGAACAGTGCCGGCTCAATACATTGTGCTGCCTGGGTCCAAGGATTAAATGCTGCCCCCTCAAAAAAAAAAAAAAACACGCCCACCAAAACACACCCACATCCATTATAATGGGGTCTTGTGTCCATAGAGAGATCTTAAGTCACCAAGGTTGTAAACATGCACTCTGATTTACAATATTTCAGCCAGTAAATATGATGGTGGGGTCTTCTGTCCATAGATAGCTTAAGTCACCAGGGGCTGTGAATGTGCTCTCTCTAATTTACAATATACCTGTAGACACCAATCAAGTGTAAGAGCATAACCGATATTTAGACTAAATAGCAGTTATGCCCTTACACTTGGTTGGACTTGGTGTCTACAGACATATTGTAAATTAGAGAGAGCACATTTATAGCCCCTGGTGATTTGGGATGGAAGAAATTAGGAAGATGAGGGAAATAATAAGCCATTATCTATCTCATAACCATAGCGTCCTACCCCTGGGCCCTGGGTGAACTCACTCACGGTCTCAGCTCAGAATTCAGCAGTACAGAGTCACAGCAACAGTCAGATCATGCACGGTCTCACACCACACGCACGGTACGCACCCCAACCAGCCAATGTGGATGGACCATATAGAGTGAGCAAATATGCTCCTCTTTAATTGGCTGGTGATGCGATGGTGCGTGTGGGTTGGCTGTGAGGCATAGCACACTCCGGAACTGAGGCTGGTGGTGTGTCTGTGTGGACTGACACTGACTATCACATGAGTCACATCACTGAAGCAGCCAGCGGGCATCGCCACTGAGTGAGCATAGGGCCACCCAGCTGCTGAGAGTGACAATGATGGGACATACTGAAACACAGACCTGGCGGCTTTGCTACACTAGTAGCCACAGAACAACATCTACACTGTCTGCTCCCAGTATGGTACCACTAGTAGGCAAAGAATGAAACTTACATTTTCTGACACCCTAGCCTTGTTCCACTGTCCTCTAGTAGTCACAGAACCACATATACACTGTATAACAGCCACAGCCTTGTTCCACCGCCCCAGTGGTTGCTGTAGAACAGTATTTCTCAACTCTTGTCCTCAGGACTCACTAACAGGCCAGGATTTGATGATTTCTTTGTTAGAGCACAGGTGAGTTAATCAATGTGCATGAGCCTCTGATCACCACACTAGAAGAGAAATCCCTAAGTCCTGGCCTGTTAGTGGGTCCTGAGGACAGGAGTTGAGAAACACTGCTGTAGAGCCTACATGCACTGTTTCCTTAGTGGCATTCTACTGGTAGCCACAGCACCACATATAGACTGTCAGACACCCCACCCTTGTTCCATTAGTAGCCATAGATCGTAATTACATTGTCTGCTTCCCCAGCCTTGTTCCACCTGCAGCGACATCCTGCCAAAAAATAAAATGTTTTCTGTTTTTTGAATGGGATATAGTATATATGATACATTCACTCCAAATAAAATGCATGTATAATCTGTGAAGAATATGTTCATAAAATGGTTTTCACTATTTGACTGTTTAAAAAATGTTTACAGGTTTAATTTTAAGACTCTGGTCACTTTACCATAATGCACACCTGCCAGCTGTCCCTGGTTTTGACTCTCTGGACCCAGCAGGCTCTTTTGGTCCCTGACCTTAACGTTGAAATGCAATCCAATATTTTCTGTGCTTGTCATCCATAGATGAACAGGTTACAATCTTACCAGTGTTTGCTATTATTATTTAATTATAGGATTAAATAATTACATGTAGTATTATTGTATAGGTAATATCCAACTGTACTACTGTAGATGTAATGTGTTAAAAAGAAAAATTTAGACATTCTGTTGTGAATGAACTGCAACACAGGAGAGAAATAAAAAAAATGCTTGACATCTATACTGAAGAGGGGTCCACAGCATTGTCTTAGTATAGCAATATCACCGATTTCCGTGAGTGTGCAATACAGGGCTCTGCGGTAATTGCTGGGCATTTCCCAACGTCATAATCAGGGGATGATGGGAGTTGTATTCTAACTACTGTTAGGAAACACATAAGTGATGCACATTCATCTCCCACCTAGAAATTATTTACACATGAGGCAACTCCCCCAAGTAATACCTAGCCCCTTTCCAAGTGAAAGGACTTCCAGAAAGGCTTCAGATCTCTTAGTGACTCACCTGTTATTGCCAGTCAGCGGGACACGGAGAGTAGGAGGGGGTGATGCTATGGCTGCAGATTAAGTCTGGTACGGTGCTCTTAGTTGGTCACTCGTCACAATGTTGAAGCTCAGCCCGGCCAGCACCTTCCGGGTGGAGACACCTCACAGCAATCCTGTTCAGGACACATCATGCACTGTCGTGCACTCATACTAGGGATCCCAAATGTTTAGACTCATTTCGTACAGGGGGCACCCTCCTGTATTTGTAAAATCTCTCTAGCAAATCTGGGACGGTAGACCTATTTACTCAAGTCTTGACTTTAGGTGGGCGATAAACAATACAAAATAGGCATAATGTTTGACTATCACATAATTCACGTCACTGAAGCAGCCAGCAGGCATTGCCACTGAGTGAGCATAGGGCTGCCCGGCTGCTGACAGTCACACTGATGGGACACCCTGCAACACAGACCTGGCGGAAGCGCACAAAATAAACATGCTATGGGACGGCAAATTGCTGCCCCTGTCAAAGTGCCGCCTTGGTCCATGGGCCCACTGGGACCCATGTAAGGACCGGCCCTGTATTCGAACAAATACCTAATATTTTTTTATATTTTGCACAGGAACAAAAATTACTCGCTCTTGCAGTGGCAATAACTGGAACTAATGCTGGCTGCCTACCTATGCCTAGCCTAATGCTACCTGCCTGCCTACACAACAACTGGACAGTCTCTAATGTCTTCTCTCTCTGAGCTCCAACAACGCAATGAGGAAATGCAGGCTGTCTGTCTGTCTGTGTGACTGTGTCATTAGTCCAACCCCCATCATGAAACGAAGAAGGCTATTGGAATACAGACAAAAGAGGGAAGTAGTGCATGAAACGGAGAATGGAATTGGACTAGAGACATGGAGGGAAAATTATGGAGGGAAAGTAATTGAGCACGCATAGGAAGTACAAAAAAGTCCTGGTCGAAAGTAGTCAAAACTTTTGGAAATTTGTTGATTGCCGAAACCTCCGAAAGTTTCGACGAATTTCAGTCCTGGGCTGTTCGGAGTCAGATCATTTTTTCCGATGACCCTTGAGTTTCGGATTGGCCGAATGTCTCCGAATGACCCCATTTTCAACGAAATCCGAATGTCTCAGAATGAATTGGCACAAGTCTAGTACCATTGTTGATGCTGACTGCACTGTGACTGCCAGAAGAGAATAATAGTCCCACACCCATGACTTCTGGGGGGAGGGATAGGGAACAGGTGCAGAAGAATGGCCTCTTTCTTCTTGTCCTCCAAATTCCCTTCACTTTCTGTGGCAGCGGATAAGTTGCTGCTGTTGCTGCTACTGCCTCAGATTTAGCACTGCAGGAGGAGTATTGCTACTGCTGGCAAGTGGAACCTGTCCTAGTTCCGCATTACTTGTTGACCCCATTCCCTCTGTGTCAACGGTGGTATGTGGCACACTAGCCTGCTCCTCAGCACCCTGCTGCCCTTTAATCTCAGCAGCATCAGAAGTTAGAGCAGTTGCAATTTCTGCTAATTTCAAAAGCTGACTGCTAGTGGTGGTGGTGATGCCAATCCTCATCCCTGTCTCTCATTCCTTATCAGTTTCTGCTAAAAAGGACATCCACCCCAGCTTCTCCAACACCACCACCACCACTAGTCCCTAAGTGCTGCTGTTCTATTAAAGGCATCTCATTGCTGCTTGGAGGAGGTGACGAGCAATGTGACAGAGGGTCTCCTGCTGTCACACATGGCATAATTTTCTCCTTCCCCCCTGAGTACTACAAGAAACACTAGCAGAAGGCAAAGTATTGGTGGCAGCAGGTTCAGTACTGGCAGCAGGTTTAGCACTGGCAGAAGGTTCAGCAGGTTCAACACTAGTGGTAGCACATCTGACAGCAGGTACAACACTAGTGGCTGCAGGTACAGCAATGGTGGCACTGGCAGCAGGGGCAGCAGGTGTTGCAGCAGGCACAGGCAGCTGACCTGTCCTGCTCTCACTAGTACTACCCTTCTCTCCCTCCCTTCCCATTCCCTTTTCTCCCTCCCTTCCCATTCCCTTTTCACAAGAGAACAGCACAGCACGTCTATCTCTCTCGTAGCTGCTTTTATTGTGTCTGCCTTCAACGAAAACATCACATGTTTATAGCAGATGTGCAAAAACAACATAAATCAATGGGTGGAAACTTTCTAGCCATTGAAAAATGGTAAAAAGTCTTGGCCAATGGGCAAAAAATGTTAATGTTTTAACAGCTAGTTTTAAAGAGGATTTATCCAAGAAAAAGTGGATAACAACGTGGTTTTCGCAAAATTTCCCGCGGGAACATGGCGACAACTTTCACCCACCCCTAGCCAGTACCCTGTTGCCTGTGTTGTCATGTGTAAGTTGCATATGTAAGTAAAGTCTCCTTAGATTATGAGAGGTAGACCTACCCGGGCTAAATCCCAATTGATCACTATGTATCATATTCGTGATTAACATATTAAGTCTAGCTGCTAGAATCTTAGCTATGGTTTTGACATCAGTGGTGAGCAGGGAAATGGGGTGGTAGGAGTCACAATACCTCGGATTCTTACCCGGCATGGGCAGAACTACAGCAACAAAATAGGTGAGTCCAGAATACGCCTATGGTCCTCAGACAAAATAGGAAGATCACAGTCCTCCAAGTAAACTTCTGTCTGGCCTTCCATCCTACTTGTTTTAGATTCATACAACTGTTTATAAAAAGAGGCAAACTGGGAGAGGACAGTGGTAGGTTCCGATATCAACAAGCCTGCCCCATCAAAGACAACTGGGACAGAAGAGGGATCCCTACTTCTCCTAACCAACTGGGCCATCAATTTGCCTGCCTTATCCCAATTTTCAAATATATTATGATGCTGAAAAAAAACACGACTAGCATTTCTCTCTGCTACCCTAAGGGAGAGACTGGAGGACGCAACAGCAAAATTAGTATATGAATCCGAGTCACCCCACTCAACAAAGAGTCTTTCAGCCCCCACCGCGTCCCTCTCCAACATTTCAATTTCCTGCTTCCTATGTTTCCGATCTTTAGCAATGTCCACTATAAAAGAACCCCTCGCCACTGCCTTAGCAGCATCCCATGCCACCCCTGGGGAGGCCGAGTTCACATTTAAGTCAAAGTGTGATTGAATAGTGTCAGAGTGGGGCTGTCAGATGTGATCTATTGTTAACCAAAAAGGGTTAAGCTTCCACTCCCTCCTAGGAAGAACAGCACCCACTGAGCATGTCAGCAGCAGGGGAGAATGAGTGTTGTGATTTTTAGCTTGGAAGTGATGTTTCTGAGTGGTGACTAGCCGAAGAACAGGTCATTGTGCTGATTGTTCGTCCTCAGAACCCTCTCACATTTTGTATGCATATATTGTAAGTAAAGGAACAAGCATTGGAGATTTTGAAATGTGGAGTTTCCCGGCATAAAACCTACTTGATCAGAATGTACCAAGGAGGCTATGACTAGGGATGGGCGAAAGTTGTCGCCATGTTCCCTAGAGAAATTCCATGAAAACAACGTTATTGTCCGCTTTTTTGAGAGAAATTCCTCTTTTCAAACAGCGAGTAAATTCCTGTGTTTATCGCCCATTGGCCAAAATTTCCGCCCATTGATTTATGTTGTTTTCACTTTTTCTCTATAAAAACGTGACTTATTTGCGGAAGTCAGACAAAATAGAAGCAGCTACAGAGCGAGGTAGACGTGCTGTGCTGTTCTGCTTTTATTTATTGTAAAAATTGAGGCAGGAGAGGCTGATAGTGACTGCTATAACAATGAGCAGCAAAAGGAGGAACTGGAAGGACCCTTATTATGTGCCCACCGAGTCTAAGGAGGAGGAGGAAGTGGCTAGCAGTACTGAACCAATGATGTCCAGTCCGCCTAAATCACCCCAAGGGATCTTGGGGAATTTAATGGGAAGGGAGGGAGAAAAGGGAATGGGAAGGGAGGGAGAAAAGGATAGTATTAGTGAGAGCAGGACAGGTCAGCTTCCTGTGCCTGCTTCAAGACATACTGCACCTGCTGCCAGTGCCACCATTGCTGTACCTTCTGCCACAAGTGCTGTAACTGCAGTCACCATTGCTGTACCTGCAGCCACCATTTTTGTACCTTCTGCTAGATGTGTTGCCCCTGCTGCCACTAGTGCTGTACCTGCAACCACCATTGCTGTACCTGCTGCCAGACGTGCTGCCCCTGCTGCCACCGGTACTTTGCCTGCTGTCAGATGTGCTGCCACCAGTGCTGAACCTGCTGCTAGTGTATCTTGTAGTACTCAGTAGGGGGGGAAGGAGAAAATTATACCAAGTGTGATAGCAAGGGACCCTTGCCATCACCAAGCAGTCCCGCTAGTGCTAGTACTACTATTACTAAGGTCTAGCAGCTTGTTAGCATTAGGAGTGTAGGAGGGGGTAATCAACAACAATTTCCTCATATTACTAGTGACTGTGAGATTGAGCAGGAAAAGTCTGCGACTGAACTTGATGTGGTCGGTGTTAGTAGTAGTAGCAGCAGTAATGATGAAGCATCTGGAGTGGTAGGGGAAACATTGGAGAGCATCCAGACTAGTGGTCAAGGGAGCCCACACCATTCCTCTGACCTTGGGAGTCCTCCCCTTCCCTTCACTAAAGGGTCCAAATGGAACAGGATCCTGAGGACTAAGAGGCCAGAACTGTTGTTGGGGGAGAGCAGGCACACAATTAATACCACCACCAGCAGGAGCACAGATCAGCTACCTGTGCCTGCTGCTAGTGCTGCCACTGCCAGTCTGCCTTCTTCACACCACCAAGAAATGACAAGTGTGACATTAGGGGACCCTCTTTCACATTGCTCGTCACCTCCTCCCATTAGCAGTGAGATATCTCTAATAGAGCAGCAGCACGTAGGGACTAGTGGGGTGGTGATGATGATGCTGGAGAAGCTGGGGTGGAAGAGACATTAATTGCCTTTTAGCAGAAACTGCGAAGGAATGGGAGACAGGGATGAGGATGGACATCACCACTAGCAGTGACCTTTTGGAATTAGAGTAATTTGCAACTGCTCTAATTCCTTCTGATGCTGAGATGCAAGGGCAGCAGGATGAAGAGGAGAAGAGTACTGTGCCACAAACCACCGTGGACACATTGGGAATGGGGTCAACAAGTGATGCTGAACTAGGAGAGGTTCCACTTGCCAGCACCACTAATACTCCTGGTCCTAGTTGCAGTGCTGAATCTGAGGCAGTTGCAGCAACAGCAGCAACATTATCCACTGCCACAGAAAGTGAAGGGGAATGTGAAGGACAAGAAGAAAGAGGCCATTCTTCTCCACCTTCCCCCTTTTCCCTGAAGTCATGGGTGTGGGACTATTTTTCTGTTGGGGCAGGCACAGTGCAGACATCAGCAATGGCACTGTGCACAATTTGTGACAAGTCAGTGTGAAGAGGTAAGGAGGGAACACACCTTGGCACAAACGCCCTGATATCACACATGAAACACAGACACCATGACATTTACGTCAGACATGTTAAAGCCAAACACCCACCATAGAAATCAAGCACTACTGTTGCTGTACCCCTTCACTCTCCAGAAAGGCAACAAAAGGTGAGGCAGAGATCAAAGAGGAGGAAGAATAGAGCAACCCAGACAGAGGCTGGTAGTTCCATGATGAGTGAAACAAGTAGCTCGCCATCACCTTCTAGGGTAACTAAATCTTCTGCCAATCCAATTCGTTCATCGTTACCTCCCCCACCAAATGATAGCCACTCTGTTAATGTTAGGATGTGGACGTTCGGCTCTACCCATTGCATTCTGTTAGGTGCACTGACCACACATGCAATTGTGGGGGGAGGAAAATCGCAAGCAGTGCATCAAGTGGCATCTGAGGAGATTCCATCCCTCAGAATATGCTACAATGCTGGCAGGGAGGGTTCATCATTAGTATTAAACTGTCAGCAAGTTGTCATGTGTCCTTAGTGGGGTCTGGACAAGGGGTATAGTGACAGTGGCAGTACTTGGTTTCTGGTGTCATGGTGTTTAGATACAGTTGTGCCCCCAGATGTTATTTTTCACACACACACACTGTGCACATTGCATTTGGTGATGATGAGAGCTACAGGTCCTGCTCTCAAGAGAAAAAAAAAATATTCTAATAACAACACGCCCATGATTTTGGAGGAGGGGCAGGTGGAGAAGATTTAATGGCCAACTTTTCTCCACAAAGACTGGGGACTACTTATTGTGCTGCTGCTGCCTCAAGCTGATCAGTGGAGCCAGTCATGGCAAGTGGAACCTTCATCATCCATCTTCCATGTTACTGCTATTGTTGATCCCATTCCCTTTTAGCTGCCCAATCATCCTATTGCTTAAACAACTCAGCATCAGCAGTAAGAACAGCAGTTGCAAATTCCACAATTATGGACTCAGAAGGACATATGACAATGGCAAGTGGCCACTGGCCAACATGACCTGCTGGCACTGGGCCAGTAGGGCATTTTTATTTTTTCTCAGGGCTTGTGCTTTGAAAAAAAATTAAATTAAATTAAAAAAACAAAATAAAAACATAGTCCTACAAAAAATAAATAATTTTGGGGGGTTTATGTCTAACAAGCCTAAGTCCTACAAATCAATGTTGCCTTAGGGCTTGTGCCAAACAAGCTTAACTCCTACAAATCGAAGTTTCTTCAGGGCTTGGGCCTCTAATAAGTCTAAGTCCTACAAAGGCCTCTAACAACAACATCTAACTAAATCATCCTATAAAACATACTCTATCAAGTCAAGTATCAGTCTATCCCAGTGGGATCTTATGTCAGGGGGTTCCTGTCTCTCTATCGCATTAAATACAAATGTCTTATTTTTTTATTATTAACTTCCCCCCAATACCAGTCAACAAACCCCCCAAAACCCTGTTCAACTGATTCATTCCACAGACCCCACCCACCAACACTTGCACCCTCCTCAGACCCCTTTTATACCATGTCTTATGGGTTGTTTTTTAACAGTAAACAAGTAAACAACCCCCCAAAAATCCTTCCCTGTTCAACTGATTCTTTCCCCACACCCTGAGAACACAGGCTCATGCCCCTTTTATACTATGCCTTTGGGAAATTAAATAATATTTGTTATTTGTTCTGTGTAACTTCAATGTTTCCATTGACTTCAATGGAATGAGCTAGGCGAAAAAAGCAGGAAAAAGCGGAAAATCTGCACTTTTTCTCTGAAAATTTTTTCACCAAGCAGAAAGGGGCATTTTTTCCTGATTTCAGTTTGTGGCAGAAATTTTTGCCCATGACCTAAAGATGACAGTATTTAATCGAGAAGCCAAAATCTTGGCCAGGCATAAACCGTAAGAAGGGATATAAGATGGAAGGAGTCACACTGCTGTAAATCATTGCCTGGCTTTAAGAGTACGATAATGGTGGCTTCATTCAAAGAGCCTGATAGAGAAGCAGAGTTGAATGCAATATATTACATATTTAGAAGATGCAGGGCCAGGATATCAGACTTTTTTTTTTTTTATATCATTCCAAAGGTAGGCCTGAGGAGCTTTACCAATAGGCAGGTCAGCAATGGCTTCTATGACCTAGTAAAGCAGAATCAGTGACTCTAACAATCAATCAGTTTACCTTCCTCCTACAAGATTGGTAGTTTTATACCTACCAAGTATTCCAGCACTTAGGCTAAATCTGATGTGGTTTGGGAAGAGTACAAATGTCGAAAGAAGCTGGTGAACTCTGTGTTGATCATCAAACAGCATCTTGCCTTGACTATCCATAACAGAGGTAATCGTGAAGGGGCCCCAACTTCCCCAAATCAGATATGGCAAAAGCTTTCCTGCCCTATCCTCATATTAAAACAAATTCTGTCTCAGAAATGACATATAGTTGAAAGTGGGGTGTCACAGGTTTCAGTGCAGGGCCCAGTGCTTTTTGATTTATTTATTAATCTAAAAGAGGGAATTGAAAGTTATAGCTCAATATTTGCTGATGACACTAAACTGTGTAAGGAAATACATACCGAGAGGGATGTTTTTTCTCTGCAGAAGGATTTAGATAAACTAAGTAAATGGGCAGAAAAGTTGCAGATGACATTTAATGAAGATAAACATAAGGATATGCATCTGGGCAGTAGAAACATGCTACATATTCACTAAATTGGTAACAACTTGGGGAATCCTCATTAGAGAGACTTAAGAGTACTAGACAATAGACTTTACAGCAGTGTGCAGAGTCAGTCAGCTGCTGAAAGAGCAAATAGGGTAATATCATGCAATAAAAGAGGTTTATATGTACGGGATACAAATATAATTCTACTTCTCTATAAATCCTTGGTAAGGCCTTATCTAGAACAGTGGTTCTCAACCCGTGCCCTCAGTGGCTACTAACAGGCCAGGATTTGAGAATTTCCTTTTAAGAGCAAAGGTGGGTTAATCAATATGGCTAAGCCTCTGATCAACACACTTGTGTTCTAGCAGGGAAATTCCTGAGTCCTAGCCTGTTAGTGGCCTCTGAGGGCACGGGTTGAGAACCTCTGATCTAGAATATGGAGTACAGTTTTGGGCACCAGTTCAGTGCAGAGATGTGCAACAAAACTGATAAAGGGATTGGAGGACCTAAGTTATAAAGAGAGACTAGCCAGAATGGATTTGTTTACATTAGAGAATAGATGTCTAAGGGGTAATATGATTACCATTTAAAATATATTTAAGGTCAATACAGAGAACGCTCCACTTAAGTATTTATTCAAAGAGTTGAGCTAAGAAAGAGAGGGTATCCATTAAGACTAGTAAGCGTGGTAAAGTTATGGAATTGTTTGTCTTGGGATGCTGAGATACTGAGAATTATGACAGCTGGCTTAAAAGCACATAGGATGTTGATTCAGGGAAATATCTGACTGCTGTTTGGAACCGGGAAGGAATATATTTACTCACAGGGGGCTTAATTGGAAAAGGCTTCAATGTTTCTTGTGTTTTTTCTTGTGCCTTCCTCTGGATTTTGTCTTGCAGTTTTAAAAAAATTAGAAAAAAAATTATTCTGCCTGGTTTTTTTTTGCACCAAATTAATGTAATTGCTCAAAATACCTAAATTGTATTTAATTAGTTCTCCTGAATGTTCAAATATATTACATATATGTATATTTTAGCAATTACAGTGCCATTATTGCAATATTTGATTCACAATTTATAAACAGGAATTTTTTCAAAGATAGATGTTTTTGACCTCTGTCATAAATGGCTGAAGAAGAGCACAAAATAAACACTCAAAAGTATACATTTTTGGAAAATAGACAATCCAAGATATTTCACTACCAGCCCTTGTAAACTTTTCTTTAGACAGTTTCATAATGATTTCATGCCAGACCTAGCAATAATGTTTTTTCTGCACTTGTCATTTTGCACAGTATGTTTCCCACATGCCATTTGCAACTGTAGAAAAGTATCCTTGTATATGTTTACTTACGTCTTGATTATAGATGTAGCAACAGGCAGGTGATCCAAGTTCCTACTGAGCTGACTGAGCCTCTAATGTGACTGGTTGAGTGACAATGACATAGACACACTTTGAAGACATGTAAGAGTACATCATAGACCCAAGAGACAGACAAGTAAAACTTACTTGACACTCACTCCTACCTATGCATCTAGAAGAGGGACAAGCATATAGGGCTTGATTCAATAACCTGACCTAAATAAGCTGGTTGGGCAAAAATGGATACCGGCCAACAAAAGAAAATGTCTAAGTTAGTACTCAATTGCCCTAACAGCTAATAGCACAATGGACGTTAGGCCACAGAAAAAGTCTTGTGGCTAAATATCCATTTTGTTCATTAACTTCCCAAAATGCAGCTTGTTAATCCAAGCTATTTTAAAAAGCTGTACCACAATTGAGTGAACTTTCTTTTGTGGACTAGCAGCACCTCTGCACAATGATGATAGTGAGCAAAGATACAATTTGAAAATACACTGAGCTCTCCAATGCATTTCGTGTCTCTCTGACACTTCCTCAGGGAGTAATACCCTTTAATAGGAGCTAACATGTATTTAAAGAAAAACATGCTCTAACAAAGTGGCCAATGATCTTAAAATTGCAAATGGTTAACAGCTATGACCTAAGCAGGTAGCTGTTACATATATTTGTTTAGACTTAAGGGGGGCTATTATCATAGTCTTTCATTCCACGCTCAATAACCACTCAGGATTTGACTGATGCTGTATATGGGAGCAGTGATGCCACAATTATGTCCATGACTTTAGTTTCGCACTTCACATGTTAAGCTATGCTTCCCTCTTATCTAATAATCAGGGTCAGATTTATAACCATGAAAATGGCTGATAGGAGTATGTTTTTGGGATTGCACAGAGTAACTTCTGTCTCTCTGCAAAGTCTTTTCACATAGGTGCAGACTTAGGAAAATATGATGGTTATCTTTTAGCTAATTTGTATGTAAAGGACATAAAAGTATAATGTTGATTCTGAGTTCTCTTACACTATCACGGTGCCCGTGATTCATGCTGTTCTCTGCCTGTCACTTGCTGAGTATTCATGATTGGCTGGCTTTTTTTAGCCCTCCTCACACAGCCTTTTTAAACCTAGGTTGTGCACTTCCAGGTTGCCCTTTCGTGGTGTTTCTGACTCCACTCTGCCTGACCTGCTTGTCAGGTCTCTGGGCCTGTTCTAGTGTTCCTGTATGCTACGTTCCGGTGTTCCAGCGTTCCAGTGTTCCTGTACGTTAATGTTCCGGTGTTCCAGTGTTCCGGTATCCTAGCGTTCCGGTGTTCCAGTGTTCCTGAGTGCCTGTATTCCGGTGTTCCTGTGTTCCAGCACCTCGCGGGTTAATCTTGACGAGTTCCTGAGGTTCCTGCTCCAGCTATCACTCAGGCGACATTGTTCTCCTCGCTATTGTACATACCTTATTGGTTCCAGCGTGTGGATGCTGGTTTACTCCACTAACCTGGTTGCGATACACATTGTTGGTTCCAGCGTGCGGACGCTGGTTTGCTCCACTAAACCTGGTTGCGATACACATTGTTGGTTCCAGCGTGCAGACGTTGGTTTACTCCACTAAACCTGGTTGCGATACACATTGTTGATTCCAGCGTGCGGACACTGGTTTGCTCCACTAAACCTGGTTGCGATACACATTGTTGGTTCCAGCGTGTGGACGCTGGTTTACTCCACTAAACCTGGTTGCGATACACATTGTTGGTTCCAGCGTGCGGACGCTGGTTTGCTCCACTAAACCTGGTTGCGATATACATTGTCGGTTCCAGCGTGCGGACGCTGGCTTACTCCACTAAACCTGGTTGCGATACACATTGTTGGTTCCAGCGTGCGGACGCTGGTTTGCTCCACTAAACCTGGTTGCGATATACATTGTCGGTTCCAGCGTGCGGATGCTGGCTTACTCCACTAAACCTGGTTGTGATACACATTGTTGTTTCCAGCGTGCGGATGCTGGTTTGCTCCACTAAACCTGGTTGCGATATACATTGTCGGTTCCAGCGTGTGGACGCTGGTTTGCTCCACTAAACCTGGTTGCGATACACATTGTTGGTTCCAGCATGCGGACGCTGGTTTGCTCCACTAAACCTGGTTGCGATACACCTTGTTGGTTCCAGCGTGCAGACGCTGGTTTACTCCACTATATCTGGTTGTGACATACATTGTTGGTTCCAGCGTGCGGACGCTGGTTTTCTCCACTAGAACTGGTTGCGAGATACATTGTTGGTTCCAGCGTGCGGACGCTGGTTTGCTCTTGAAATATCCTGTACTGTGGTCAGTCGCTGTCCACTCCTTTGCAGTTGTCTGATTATTCTGGCTATAGACTTCTGCTGAGTAGACCCTATACCTATTCTCTCTGTTGTCTTGGTCACCTGACAGCTGGTCTACTCGCTCAGGCTGCCCTGCCCGGTATTGGTGAGGCCGGTAGAACCTTGTACGTTACTATCCTGTAGGTTGCCTCACCCGGTATTGGCAGGACCGGTAGAGCCTACTACAGTACTCCTTTGGGCTGCCCTGCCCGGTATTGGTAAAGCCGGTAGAACCTTGTAATTCACCATCTTAAAGGTTGCCTTACCCGGTATTGGCAGGGCTGGTGGAGCATACATTCAGCATTCCATTGGGCTGCCTTGCCCAGTATTGGTAAGGCTGGTAGAACCGGTATATGTCATCTCACGGTTGCCTTACCCAGTATAGGCAAGGCCGGTAGAGCCTGTCATTAATACTGTCACTTGGGTTGCCTTGCCCGGTATTTAGGCAAGGCCGGTAGAACCTATTGTATGTTCTATTACTGTTGTATTGTTATGTATGTTTACCCTACGGGGACTGCCTTTAACTTTTAATAAAGTTAAGTTTTTACCAAACCTTAAGTCTGAGAGTCTTCAAAAACCGTGACAGTACGAAAGGGCCATGACCTCAGACATTAAGAGTGACGGTAACGCACTGAATATCCATTGGAGGATGGATATGCACAAGCAACGTTTGGATCAGCTAGCGGTTGCTATCCAAACTATTCTTGAACGCACGGTACTTGCGGATAAGTCCGGTGCTAACCCAGTGGTCCCGCTAATTTCGACACCGGAGAATGAGTCTAAGCCCTCAGGGGCCGCAGTTAAAGGGTTAACGGCTTCTGCACCCTTGCCGCTGAGATATGACGGTAACCCTCAATTATGCAGAGGGTTTATCAATCAACTTGAAATATTCATGGAATTGACGGCACACGCATTTCCTAGTGATCGCAGCAAGGTTGGGTTCATGATATCCTTGCTGAGTGGCAGAGCATTGGCTTGGGCCAACCCACTTTGGGAAAAAGCTAAACCTTGCACAAAGAATTTCTGTGATTTTGTGCAATCCTTTCGGAGAGTATTTGAGCCTCCTGGTAGAACTACCTCTGCTGCTAAACATTTTATGGAGATACAACAGGGCAGGCGCACGGTTGGCGATTATGCCATTGAATTCCGCACCTTGGCAGCAGAGGTAGGATGGAATAACGAGGCCCTGTTGGCAGCCTTTGCTCAAGGATTGAGTGACCAGATTAAAGATGCGATCGCAGCAAAAGATTTACCTACTGACCTAGATGATTATATCGAATACGTGATTCTAATTGACTCCAGAATACGTGAAAGATTAACTGCCAGAGAGCGACGAGTACGGTTAAAAAATAATGGATCCACTAGCATATTTTGCCCACCCAACCCTCCCTCGGCATCCAAACCTAGTGAACCTATTCTGTAACTAAGTGAACCTATGCAGGTGGGTTTCACTAGGTTAACTAAGGAGCAGAGAAGGTATCACAAGACACAAGGTTTATGTCTGTATTGCGGTAAAAATGGTCACCTGTTAAGATCTTGTCCGGTACATCCGGGAAACGAACACACCTAGGGTACCTTGGGGGACAGGCCCTAGGTGGTGTCCAATCGTCCCCATTGTTGGGCACACTTAAACCCACCATACAGGTGGTATTGTCATGGGCACAACGCTCAGTAGAGGTTTTGGCCTTGGTTGATTCTGGTGCAGCTGGGTATTTTATGGACAATACCTTTGCTGAATTGCATGGGGTACCACGGATTCAGAGAGAAACCCCTCTTGCTATTGAAGCAATTGATGGCAGACCTTTGGAACCCGCCCAAGTCACTTTTGAAACGATGCCCTTGTCCATGACTATTGGGGCTCTTCACAAGGAAGACCAGCAGTTCCACTTGATTAATTCTCATCAGCATGCCGTGATTCTGGGCTTTCCTTGGTTACAGTTGCACAACCCACAATTTGATTGGCAGAAATGTGAGATTGCTGCTTGGTCTCAGTTCTGTATAGATAATTATGTTACCCACCCTGTTAAGCTCTTGTGCACCTCCCCTTCGCTACTGGATGTCTACCAGCAGTTTAGCAACGTTTTCAGTAAGGGAGAGGCTGGCGCCCTACCTCAGCACAGACCATACGATTGTCGCATAGAACTGAGTCCTGGAGCAGTACCACCGAGGGGACGCACGTATCCATTGTCTTGTGAGGAGAACCAAGCTATGGAGGAATACATAGCAGATGCCCTCAGTAGAGGGATCATAAGGAAATCTACCTCTCCGGCCGGCGCCGGGTTCTTTTTTGTTAAGGAAAAAGTGGTGAACTGCGACCATGCATAGACTATCGTGGGCTGAATAAGCTGATGGCAAAGAACGCCTACCCAATACCACTCATCACCGAGCTGTTTGATAGACTTAAGGGGTCCTCGATTTTCACCAAATTGGACCTAAGGGCAGCCTACAATTTGATACGTATCAGAGCCGGTGATGAGTGGAAAACTGCCTTCAATACGAGATCTGGGCATTATGAATACCTAGTCATGCCATTTGGTCTATGTAATGCTCCTGCAGTATTTCAAGAACTGATCAATGACGTTCTTAGAGATATGTTACAATCTTGTGTTGTAGTCTATCTTGACGACATACTTATCCACTCCAAAGACCTGTCACAACACATCAAGGATGTGTCTGAAGTCTTGCTGCGCTTACGAAAAAATAAATTATTCTGTAAACTGGAGAAATGAGAGTTCCACAAAACCAGTGTACCGTTTCTGGGGTTTATAATTGGCAAAGACGGCATTGCCATGGATAAAGAGAAATTGACGGCAGTCTTACAATGGCCTAAACCCAAGAGCCTCAAAGCCATCCAACGATTTCTGGGCTTCGCCAATTATTACAGGAAGTTTATTAAAAACTTCTCCTCTATTGTGAAACCTCTGTCTGACCTCACGCATAAGGGCGCTAACCCATCCCTCTGGCCAGTGGCTGCAGAAGAGGCCTTTGAGAAGTTGAAAGTAGCCTTTGCTGAAGTGCCTGTGTTGTCCCACCCTAATCCAATACTTCCCTTTACTTTGGAAGTAGATGCCTCAGATATTGGGGTCGGGGCGGTGCTCTCTCAGTGACAGGTTAAAGGCGGTACACTCAGACCCTGTGGATTCTTCTCAAAAAGTTGACTAGTGCTCAAAGTCATTACGAGATTGGTGATCGAGAATTACTGGCCATTATCCTCGCTCTCAAAGAATGGCGTCATTTACTTGAAGGCACAAAAAACCCTGTTTTGATTCTAACTGATCACAAGAATCTGACTTATCTTTCTGAGGCCAAGAGACTGTCTTCTCGCCAGGCCAGATGGGCACGGTTTCTATCCCAATTCAATTTCATTGTATCATACTTGCCGGGATCATAGAATGTTAGGGCTGATGCTCTGTCTAGACAATTTGAGGCAAATATAGTTTTTGATACCTTTTCTTGGCTAACTAAGCAGATTTAAATGCAAGCTTTCAAGACCTTAGGTCTCTTCCTCAGGCATGTTATACCTCAGGTACCAAGTCTCATCTGTAAACAATTTGAAGCAGAGGTTGACAGAGTAGAGGCACCAGCACCTATCATTCAACCTGATCGAATATTGGCTACCATACGTACTAGTATTACTTCACCACTAGGGGAAGAGATTTTGGCATCCCAAGCCTCTGCTCCTCATGAGACTCCAGTAGGCAAATGTTTTGTCGCTGAGCCATTCCATTCTCTATTACTTGAAACCTACCACTCCTCTAGGGCTGCGGGACATATTGGTAGGGATCAATTGTTCTGGTCTCTCTCTCAGCTATTTTGGTGGCCTTCTATGAGAGCAGATTGTGCCAATTTTACGAATGCCTGTGCCACCTGTGCCCGTGCCAAAACCCCTAGACATCTCCCTGTGGGCTTGCTTCAGCCGGTGCCTAATGGTGAATGTTAGTGTTGAGCGAGCATGCTCGGCCGATGCTCGGATCGGCTCGAGCATCGCTCTGCTCGACACATGGCGGTACTCGTACGAGTACCGCCATGTGCTCGCCCGGCATGTTCGGGTGGCGGGGATCTGTGCCGAAGGAGGCACAGATCTGAAGACGCTCCGCTGGACCACCAGGGACTGGAGGTAGGGGGCATTGCGGAGATGAAGGGGGCATAGCGGAGATGAAGGGGGACATTGCTGAGATGAAGGGGGCATAGCGGAGATGAAGGGGGACATTGCTGAGATGAAGGGGGCATAGCGGAGATGAAGGGGGCATAGCGGAGATGAAGGGGGACATTGCTGAGATGAAGGGGGCATAGCGGAGATGAAGGGGGACATTGCTGAGATGAAGGGGGCATAGCGGAGATGAAGGGGGACATTGCTGAGATGAAGGGGGCATAGCGGAGATGAAGGGGGACATTGCGGAGATGAAGGGGGACATTGTGGAAGAGGGGCATTGTGGAGATGAAGGGGGGCATTGACCAGGCACCCTCCCCTCATCAGAGCAGGGGGTGCCTGGTGTAATGCTCGTGTCGCCCCATTCAATTCAATGGGGCTCGGGTGCTCGGCCGAGCACTCGAGCCTCAGGGGGTGCTCGGTCAGAGCACCCGAGCACCCGAGCATCGGGGTGCTCGCTCAACACTAGTGAACGTCCTTGGTCTCACGTCTCTATCGACTTTATGGGAGAATTGCCCAGGTCTAGAGGGTACTCCTTCATATTGATGGTGGTAGACAGATTTTCTAAAATGGCACACTTCATACCCCTCCGTGGCCTTCCTTCGGCCAAAGAACTGGCAATGGTATTCGCTCGAGAAATGTTTCGGTTACATGGAGTACCCAGGGTGCTGGTGTCTGACAGGGGGAGCCAGTTTGTGTCCAGATTCTGGGGCGCATTTTGCGAACAGATGGGCATACAGCTATCATTTTCCTCTGCATATCATCCCCAGACTAACGGGGCCGCTGAGAGGGCCAATCCAGGATTGGAACAGTTTCTGCGATGTTTTGTGACTGACCATCATGATAATTGGGCCGACTTGTTGCCTTGGGCAGAGTTCGCCAGGAACTGCGCAGTTAATTCTTCCTCCAGGAGCTCTCTGTTTCTGATCAATTATGGGTTCCAACCCTGTCTGCTCCCGGATTCCTTTCAGACACAGCAGATTCCAGCTCTGGATGAGCATATAGAGCAACTCCGTTCCACATGGGCACAAGTTCAGAGGGCATTGGGCCAGTCTTTTCAGCGACATCAGCGTTATGCCAATCGTAGAAGGCTTCTAGTGGTTTCCTTCCAAGTCGGGGATAGAGTATGGCTGTCCTCCAAGAATCTAAAGCTCAAGGTCCCATCTAATAAACTGGCACCTCGGTTCATTGGTCCGTACAAGATCATTCGCAAAATTAACCCTGTGTCTTATGCCTTGGAATTACCTGCTTCTATGCGCATTCATAATGTATTCCATGTGTCTCTCCTTAAACCTCTGGTGTGTAACCGTTATATTGCCACACCTGTGATGCCAGGTCCTGTTGAAGTCGAGGGGCAGGAGGAGTATGAAGTACAAAATATTATTGATTCCCATAGACATAGAGGAGGGGTACAGTATCTGGTGCATTGGAAAGGTTATGGTCCTGAGGATCGTTCCTGGGTAGACAGTAAGGACCTTCATGCATCCAAGTTACTACAAATTTTTCATGCCAAATACCCTCAGAAGCCTAGACCTTACTCTAGGAGAGGGGGTCTTTGAAAGGGGGGTACTATCACGGTGCCCATGATTCGTGCTGTTCTCTGCCTGTCACTTGCTGAGTATTCATGATTGGCTGGCTTTTTTTAGCCCTCCTCACACAGCCTTTTTAAACCCAGGTTGTGCACTTCCAGGTTGCCCTTTCGTGGTGTTTCTGACTCCACTCTGCCTGACCTGCTTGTCAGGTCTCTGGGCCTGTTCTAGTGTTCCTGTATGCTACGTTCCGGTGTTCCAGCGTTCCAGTGTTCCGGTATCCTAGCGTTCCGGTGTTCCAGTGTTCCTGAGTGCCTGTATTCTGGTGTTCCAGCGTTCCAACACCTCGCGGGTTAATCTTGACGAGTTCCTGAGGTTCCTGCTCCAGCTATCGCTCCGGCGACATTGTTCTCCTCGCTATTGTACATACCTTATTGGTTCCAGCGTGTGGACGCTGGTTTACTCCACTAACCTGGTTGCGATACCCATTGTTGGTTCCAGCGTGCGGACGCTGGTTTGCTCCACTAAACCTGGTTGCGATACACATTGTTGGTTCCAGCGTGCAGACGCTGGTTTGCTCCACTAAACCTGGTTGTGATATACCTTGTCGGTTCCAGCGTGCGGAAGCTGGTTTACTCCACTAAACCTGGTTGCGATACACATTGTTGATTCCAGCATGTGGACGCTGCTTTGCTCCACTAAACCTGGTTGCGATACACATTGTTGGTTCCAGCGTGCGGACGCTGGTTTGCTCCACTAAACCTGGTTGCGATATACATAGTCGGTTCCAGCGTGCGGACGCTGGCTTACTCCACTAAACCTGGTTGCGATACACATTGTTGGTTCCAGCGTGCGGACGCTGGTTTGCTCCACTAAACCTGGTTGCGATATACATTGTCGGTTCCAGCGTGCGGACGCTGGCTTACTCCACTAAACCTGGTTGCGATACACATTGTTGGTTCCAGCGTGCGGACGCTGGTTTGCTCCACTATATCTGGTTGTGATATACCTTGTCGGTTCCAGCGTGCGGAAGCTGGTTTACTCCACTAAACCTGGTTGCGATACACATTGTTGATTCCAGCATGCGGACGCTGCTTTGCTCCACTAAACCTGGTTGCGATACACATTGTTGGTTCCAGCGTGCGGACGCTGGTTTGCTCCACTAAACCTGGTTGCGATATACATAGTCGGTTCCAGCGTGCGGACGCTGGCTTACTCCACTAAACCTGGTTGCGATACACATTGTTGGTTCCAGCGTGCGGACGCTGATTTGCTCCACTAAACCTGGTTGCGATACACCTTGTTGATTCCAGCGTGCGGACGCTGGTTTACTCCACTATATCTGGTTGCGACATACATTGTTGGTTCCAGCGTGCGGACGCTGGTTTGCTCTTGAAATATCCTGTACTGTGGTCAGTCGCTGTCCACTGCTTTGCAGTTGTCTGATTATTCTGGCTATAGACTTCTGCTGAGTAGACCCTATACCTATTCTCTCTGCTGTCTTGGTCACCTGACAGCTGGTCAACTCGCTCAGGCTGCCCTGCCCGGTATTGGTGAGGCTGGTAGAACCTTGTACGTTACTATCCTCACCCGGTATTGGCAGGACCGGTAGAGCCTACTACAGTACTCCTTTGGGCTGCCCTGCCCGGTATTGGTAAGGCCGGTAGAACCTTGTAATTCACCATCTTAAAGGTTGCCTTACCCGGTATTGGCAGGGCTGGTAGAGCCTACATTCAGTATTCCATTGGGCTGCCTTGCCCGGTATTGGTAAGGCCGGTAGAACCGGTATATGTCATCTCACGGTTGCCTTACCCAGTATAGGCAAGGCCGGTAGAGCCTGTCATTAATACTGTCACTTGGGTTGCCTTGCCCGGTATTTAGGCAAGGCTGGTAGAACCTATTGTATGTTCTATTACTGTTGTATTGTTATGTATGTTTACCCTACGGGGACTGCCTTTAACTTTTAATAAAGTTAAGTTTTTACCAAACCTTAAGTCTGAGAGTCTTCAAAAACCGTGACATACACCTTGTATAGAAGCACAATGGTCCAGCAAGATTGTTCCTAAGTTCAAAGGTATGCATTTATGTAATGATTGTACTAAACACTGTTCAGTATGGAAATCAGGGTAAATGCTTTGAGCAAATCAGTACCTTTGTAGAACCAGTAAAAGCCACTTTATCTATATCCATGTGAGATGATATGGCTGCTCCTGCTGTTGGCCCATAGCCTGGAACAATATTCACCACACCTGGTGGGATTCCTGCCTAAAAAATCAGAAATATATAAATATGGAGCTATATTCAAGAAGCTAAAGAGCTGTAATTCTAGGGCAAACCAATGTTATCATAGGAGACACATTAATATTTCCATTGATTTAAATGAGACTTTAAATCCTTTGAATGCTAGAAGCAATGTACTGGAGACCCCTCTAGTATAGAAGGATATAATGCCCCATGTAAAGCAATGGAAATTTGTATTTGTTCCCTATGATACAGATACTGCACCTTTTTTTAGCTTTCTGAATATGGACCATAGCATTTTTTGTTTTTCTGCACCATTCACATGTACAATTTATTAAAAACTGATATTTATTGACTCAAACAGAAGAAATCTAATCACAGTGTATGTGACTCATTTTGAAGTATATCATACAATTTAACTAATTTAATTTTCACCAAACAACACACTGATAGTTATTGCATGAATAGCAACACAATTGCTTATATGTGTAGATAGAAAATACTGAAGGTAGATTGATAGATTGAAAAGCAAAGTATCGGATACCTCTCTGGCTTCCAAGGGGTAAAAATAGCTCTATTCAAGTGAATGGGAATTTAGGATATTTGTTGTCCCCTTCAGAATAACTTCAGTTTGCTTTTTATAAATAAGGGCCATGATGCCTTATTCTTATTAAATGATCATAGAATTATTTCCCTATGATGTTGGTACATTTACTCTTCAATAGTGTTAGGACAACAGGTATGCTGTTTAATAAGGCTTTTTATTATGATTAGTTATGGAATATATCTTGTTTTTTATAACTGTACTATTTTTATTTAAAATAGCATAATGCATAATAATAAAATAATAAACTTGATTTTTAATATAAATAATGGGTGAGCAGCCTTAATTGGTGTAAAAATGATAGAAATGAGGTGCATTTTTTAAAATTTAAACTGCTAATATCAGATACTTATCTGTGTAATGTTTTCTCACTTCAAACTACATATGTCCACTGCACTTATGAATAACATTATGTTTATTGTAAAGTAAACAAATAATTATTTTAATAGGAATTTGGGGAACTGTTGGAGGTTTGGGTCCAAAGCCTAGTAAATGTTCCTGAATTTGTCTTGTCAAAATGGTCCTTACCTCTTTTATTAGTGATCCCATGTACAGAGCAGTCAGTGGTGTGACCTCAGATGGTTTGATGACAACTGTATTTCCACAACAGAGAGCAGGAGCAATTTTGCCTATAAAACTTGATAATGGAAAGTTCCACTAAAACAGCAGAAAAAACAAAATATGTTTGTATTTTTGGGATTTTTTTTAATTGTGAAACAGGCACCATAAATGATGACAGTACAATAAGATAGCTCTTACTAGACTGCCCAGTTTCTCCTCATGCACAAATATAGCTTATTTGGAATTAAAAATATGTATATGGGCTTGATCTGTTAATTTTATAACAAATTCTCTCTGCAACATTTTCCACTTAGTAGTATTGGCCCAAGATAAATCTTAGGTTATCTCGACTAAGACATAATCAGTCTTATATCAGATATGTTTTCTAGTTAGAAGAGATTTAATGGTTAAAGTTATCCCTAATCTGTATCCTAGTGAAATGTTGGCCTGTTTTGGGCAACCATAAAAATGCAAAGTTAAAAATGTCATATGAATATTAAGGGGCGATATCAGAATGTCGGGCAAATCAACAGAGCAATAATAATAATCTTGCATACTTATAGGTCTACATTTATATAGGATACCTTCTGGGAGAAAACTGAGCAGAGCCCAAACACAATGCTTTAGATAGCGGGTACTGCCTCTCTTGCACAGGCTTGTGAAGGTACCCACTGGAAGCAGCACCGTGAATCCTAGCCTGCTCCACTTTACTCCCAGACAGTTACTTATTCAAGTAGAGTGACTGGCTCCTGGATGAAAAGGTCTCCTGAATTCACTTGCTCACTTTCTCAGGAAGCCTCAGTTCAGTTGTGTAGGATAGAGAGTCTGGGCATACATACTCGAGTCTTCACTATTGCCTATATTTAGCAGCCTGTTGTGGATTACTAGTAGCTGGAGAAGCCTGCCTCCCTGGATTATATTCCTCTCCTGTCTGAATTTGGACTCTGGATCATAACCATCGGTGGCAATTTAGGGAACCAAGTGTACATAGTTGTGCTCATTCATTGCTACTTTTGGTAAGCATGGCTGGATGACCTTGGTCCATGGTACTCTGGGTTTTTGGATGAGATAAAATTCTGCAGGACAGATCACTCCTTGGAGGGCACCTGACCCATGCAATGCTAGCAGCAGGCAGGTTCTCGTTACTACCCCACATGTATCTTTTCCCATACCTAATTGTCCTGCAGACTCTGACCTGAACTAAGGGCAGGGAGGATCGATGTGGGCTGCTTGATCCTGCTTGATACCTGCAGCCTTACCCTAGCCTGGCCTCCCTGACAGCGCACCCTAGAGAGATGTCCAGAAGGAAACAGAGCAATCCCAGACACATCAAACATAAGTGCCCTTTGTGACAGTCTCCATTTATGGGGAACATTTATTTATCTTAATAAGCTTGAATAATTAATTAAATCTTATATAAACTGCTCCAAAAAATAAAGGGAACACTTAAACAACACAATGTAACTCGAAGTCAATCACACTTCTGTGAAATCACACTGTCCACTCAGGAAGCAACACTGACTGACAATCAATTCCACATGCTGTTGTGCAAATGGAACAGACAACAGGTGGAAATTATAGGCAATTAGCAAGACACCCCCAATAAAGAAGTGGTTCTGCAGGTGGTGACCACAGACCACTTCTCAGTTCCTATGCTTCCTGGCTGATGTTTTGGTCACTTTTGAATGCTGGCGGTGCTTTCACTCTAATGGTAGCATGAGACCGAGTCTACAACCCACACAAGTGGCTCAGGTAGTGCAGCTCATCCAGGATGGCACATCAATGCGAGCTGTGGCAAGAAGGTTTGCTGTGTCTGTCAGCGTAGTGTCCAGAGCATGGAGGCGCTACCAGGAGACAGGCCAGTACATCAGGAGACATGGAGGAGGCCGTAGGAGGGCAACAACCCAGCAGCAGGACCGCTATCTCTCCCTTTGTGCAAGGAGGAGCAGGAGGAGCACTTCCATAGCCCTGCAAAATGACCTCCAGCAGGCCACAAATGGGCATGTGTCCACTCAAACGGTCAGAAACAGACTCCATGAGGGTGGTATGGGGGCCCAACGTCCACATGTGGGGGTTGTGCTTACAGCCCAACACTGTGCAGGACGTTTAGCATTTGCCAGAGAACACCAAGATTGGCAAATACGCCACTGGCGTCCTGTGCTCTTCACAGATGAAAGCAGGTTCACACTGAGCACATGTGACAGACGTGACAGAGTCTGGAGACGCCGTGGAGAACGTTCTGCTGCCTGCAACATCCTCCAGCATGACCAGTTTGGCGGTGGGTCAGTAATGGTGTGGGGTGGCATTTCTTTGGGGGGCTGCACAGCCCTCCATGTGCTTGCCAGAGGTAGCCTGACTGCCATTAGGTACTGAGGTGAGATCATCAGACCCCTTGTGAGACCATATGCTGGTGCGGTTGGCCCTGGGTTCCTCCTAATGCAAGACAATGCTAGACCTCATGTGGCTGGAGTGTGTCAGCAGTTCCTGCAAGAGGAAGGCATTGATGCTATGGACTGGCCCGCCCATTCCCCAGACCTGAATCCGATTGAGCACATCTGGGACATCATGTCTTGCTCCATCCACCAATGCCACGTTGCACCACAGACTGTCCAGGAGTTGGCGGATGCTTTAGTCCAGGTCTGGGAGGACATCCCTCAGGAGACCATTCGCAACCTCATCAGGAGCATGCCCAGGTGTTGTAGGGAGGTCATACGGGCACGTGGAGGCCACACACACTACTGAGCCTCATTTTGACTTGTTTTAAGGACATTACATCAAAGTTGGATCAGCCTGTAGTGTGGTTTTCCATTTTGATTTTGACTGTGACTCCATATCCAGACCTCCATGGGTTGATAAATTTGATTTCCATTGAGAATTTTTGTGTGATTTTGTTGTCAGTTCATTCATTCAGATCTAGGATGTGTAATCTTAGTGTTCCCTTTATTTTTTGGAGCAGTGGGATGTGTAATCTTAGTGTTCCCTTTATTTTTTTGAGCAGTGTATTTAGCTTTCTTGAATTGTGTATTTTATGAGACCTGTATAAGAACACTAACCCTTTATGAACCAGAGGGAAAAAAAAGTTGCATGCCCCTCTGATCCTTAATGAGTTAATAATAATTAAGTGTTGATTCCTAATCACATCTGACAGAAGACAGGATGTCAGTAATCAAACTGTATATTGATAATTCCTTCTTAACTTAAAGGGTCCTTATAGGAAAGTAATTTCATATGTCAGGATGTACTACATCACATTGCTCAAAATGCAGATCATCAAGTACAATATGAGTTAGTGACAGAAGACTGGACATCAATGCTAGTACTAGGTCTACACGATTAAACTTTCTAGACTGCCAAATCCTAAGTGGCTAACAAACACATTTTGCTGCAAGAGGAGCACAAAAATATACCAACCCCCAAAAAAACTCTAAAACACACTAAAAACCAACCCAAAACACATAAAAAACCACCCAAAGCACACTAAAAACTAACCCCCAAAAAACACTAAATCCAACCCAAAACACACTAAAAACAACCCAAAACACACTAAAAACCAATCCAAAACAAACTAAAAACACACACTAAAAACCAACCCAAAACACACTAAAATCCACCCAAAATTTTGACACAGGTGACATATAAAAGGTGACATGTTGAATTTGCGACTGTTTAAATTGCGACATTTGCATTGACGCAACCAAACAAATGCGAAATTTTAAGATGTGTGATTAAAGGTGCGACATTTCAAAAGGATACCGTTCCATAGGATATGCTGACTGCATGCATATACCTCAAGTCCTCCAGAGTCAATGTGGTTTTACAGCCTGCCCATCTGCCTCCCAGCATGCAGTCATATTTGACCTGTTCAGGCTTTGCAGTTATGGTTGATTTGTTGTTAGAGTATCAAGAATATCAACCAACCATTTTTCAATGTCAGTAACCTGTGGTAATTACTGTGCATGGTGTAGTCAGGTTGCTGTCAGAACACTGATCCAGTATGTTTCCTGGTATATCCTGCTTTGGAGTTTGAGTGACAAACATAACCATTTTTTACTGTACTTGTACTTGTTCATATTTTTAACTAGATAGTGTGTAGAGTTGTTCCCACTAAATTGCCCCAAATACAGGTGATTTGGGGTATTGTAGATGCAGGATAACTGCAGGATAAAAAATTAGATGTATCTGTCAGAAAACATGTCCACTCACATGTTCCTCCAAATCATACCACAACTATTACTTTAAGTCAGATATTTGTAACCAGTTTAATTTGATACCTATCGATTGATACATATACAAAAAATCCTACTGCAGTTAACGTGTCAGTATTTAAAACATTTGCAGCAAACAATTATATTTAGAATTCATCAGAACAACAGCAAACTACTGTTAGACCACTAAGAATATATATATATATATATATATATATATATATATATATATATATATATATAATTTTTATTTTTTGCAACTTCCTTGAAACAGTTTTTGTAGGACTTAGAAAAATTTAAGTTAAGTAATTTCTCTGTCTTCACATCTCCTTCACTCATTCTAACAGACTTCTCACCTATCCAATTTAATTATTTATGTATAGGACAAATATTATTGCACAATTAGTATCACAGTATCTTTATTTCCTTTTTTTTCACACTTTGCTTTTAACAACATGCCTCAAGCCTTCTCTAGTTTGCATGCTCTCTGTTTGTTTGGTATCAACTATTCCTCACATGACCTGTGGGGGTTGATATAAAGGTTTAATTTATGGAGAGGGCTGTTGGAGTCACAGTTCTCTCATATTCTCACTATGCAGACCCACTGGGGTCTTTTTGCATCAGTAAGTCCGCTTTGTACATCTTTGTATTACAATGCATGTCTTTTGTTTTTCATTGCACCACACTGGGACCCAAAAGCAATAAAAAGAGTATATTTAAAGGGATAGTAATATTTAACATTTACTAATCCCCATATTGTAGGCATTAAAAAAAGAAATTAATTGCCCGCAGTGCCATATCTCAAACCTTTATGGTTTGAGAGATAACCGCTCTCAAAGTTCCCCCCCTCCCTCCCCTTTCCCTGAAGTCAGCTTTCTAGCTGACTGCAGTGGAATCCTGTTGCACGACCATCAGGAGGCTCTGCAGAAGAGCTGAGATCTTGTTAATAAAAAAAGAAATCCTTCACTGAAACAGTCTTCTACATGTGCTTGCAAACCAAATACACGTAGAAGACCACTTCAGTGAAGGATTTCTTTTTTATTAATGCAATCTCGGCACTGCTGCAGAGCTGCCTGATGCACGTAAGACCAGATTCCCCTTCAGTCAGCTAGAACGCTGACTTAAGGGAAAGGGGAGGGAGGGGGGAACTTTGCAAGCAGTTATCTCTCAAACCATAAAGGTTTGAGAGATGGCACTGGGGGCAATTAATTTCTTCTTTAAATGCCTACAATATGGGGATTAGTAAATTTTAAGTATTACTTTCCCTTTTAAAGATCCCTTGCTCTCCAACGCGTTCATTAGAACATCTCCTCAGGCATTACTGGTGTAATAGAGGAGGAATTGTCTGATGGTGAGAAACCTTGACAGTGTGGCAAGCTTACCCACAACTTGGTCAACTTGTGAAAACTAAAATCTCACTCATTTTATTTAGAAATATTATATATGCCAAATACAGGATACACATCTATTCTCTATACAGAGCAGTGCTGGTTTGTCTTGGTGTTAATTTTTCTGTTTAGATGGTGCCAGGAGAAGAAATCAGAGAAATCATATGAGGCTTACTTACATATTTAATGGCAGACACTTCCCTCCTATATTCAGCATAAACACCCAATACCAACTTCTCATGAGTGTGTATGGATGAAATGGCTTAAGGAACACAATAAAAGCCCCACCACACACAATTAATCCTTTCAGCACCAGAGGGGTATGTAACGCATTGTTTAACAATACATTGTGTACCCCTCTGGCATTGAAAGGGTTAACTCTGAAATTATTGAGATCACTTAATAAAATCATTAACTGTTATTACTTAAATATGCATGATTATCAATACTGCAAAAATTGATGATGTATTTACATACTGGTATTATTTGACCACAGACTCCAACAGGCTCGTGTCTTGTAAAGCAAAAAAAATCCCCATCTGAAAAAAAATCAGAGCTATCCATTACAATTAAACTAGAAAATTTTCAGAAATAAAGGGTAAACAATTAGTAAAAATACATTTGATTTCTTATATTTGGCACTATTGTGTGGTTTTTCCTTCCAGATCAAGCAGCTATACTAATCATATTATTCCTTTAAATTGTTCATTTATTTTGTCATAAAATCTAATTTAATTTTTCCAGTATGCTTTGCAGAATAACTGCATATTATATGTATTTTTAGTTCATATTTTTGAACACAAAATGAACATGAGATAAGAGGCTTAATATGTCAAAATGGGTTAAATTGGAACCAGCTTGAAATGGAGAAATTAGTTCAGGAGCAGGCTTTGAGGATTCAGTATTGGTAATAAGTCATCCCAAGTGGTCTCACCAGGCTTTATCCTGCACTAAACATTTACAAGCTTAAAAAGTAAGAGTGAATAACATAATTTTGCCACTGTACAAATAGTTGGTAGAATCTCAGGTCAAATATGCAGTGCAGTGTTCGGCACCAGTTCTGAAATGGGTATTGTAGAACTGGATAGAATACATCGAGGAGCAACAAACTTAATTAAGAGAATGGAGGACTTGATATATAAGGAACAGCTAAACAAACTTGGTTTATTTACTCTAAATAAGATACGACTAAGAGGAGATCTTGTTACATTGTAAAGAATATGAAAGGTAAATACTAGTGTTGAGCGAGCATGCTCGGCCGATGCTCGGATCGGCTCGAGCATCGCTCTGCTCGGCACATGGCGGTACTCGTACGAGTACCGCCATGTGCTCGCCCGCCATGTTCGGGTGGCAGGGATCTGTGCCGAAGGAGGCACAGATCTTACAGACGCTCCGCTGGACCACCAGGGACTGGAGGTAGGGGACATGTGGAGATGGAAGGGGGCATTGCGGAGATGAAGGGGGCATTGCGGAGATGAAGGGGGCATTGCGGAGATGAAGGGGGACATTGTGGAAGGGGGGCATTGTGGAAGAGGGGCATTGTGGAGATGAAGGGGGGCATTGACCAGGCACCCTCCCCTCATCAGAGCAGGGGGTGCCTGGTGTAATGCTCGAGTCCTCCCATTCAATTCAATGGGGCTCGGGTGCTCGGCCGAGCACTCGAGCCTCCGGGGGTGCTCGGTCAGAGCACCCGAACCCCCGAGCATCGGGGTGCTCGCTCAACACTAGTAAATACAAAGATCTCTCAAGTTAGATTTCCACCACAAGGCCTTATCAAATAACTATTGTCCACCCCTTAAGATAAAGGAAAGGCAGTTTCAACTTAAGTAGAGGAAGGTTTTTTATAAGTAAGATCTGTTAAATTGTGGAATTCTTTGTCCAAGGAGGTGGTAATGGCAGATACAATGGACACATTTATGAAAAGATTAGATGCATTTCTTTCAAAGGGGAATACGTAAAACAGGAAGTTCTGGTAAACAGACTAATACTCATTTAGTAGTAGGAAGGCTTATATAATTCTTATTTTTCTTGGTTTTGAGGCAAAGGTTGAACTAGATGGCCTTTTTACACCCTAATTTACTATGTTACCAGTAGAGTGATATATAATGTAACCATATAATGGCACATTGCCCTGATGATGTCAGATAATACTCTGCTGTTCTTATGTAATGCAATTCATGAGACCAACAGAGTATTACATTACAAAGATTGGCATGCAAACATGAGCACACAAAGAAACGTAAACACACATTAACATGCACAATATTAAACCACACTTAGCACATAACTACACACCAAATATTTATTATGTCCATACAAACATAAATAATATATTTATACAAAATAAATGTCCCACTATCCTTCACTATTAAAGTCACATTAACAGTCAATGCAAGACAAAACAACACATACTAAAATCTTTCTAGAATATAATCGGTTAAAGGCCCATTTAAATCGATAGGATGTTCCCCATGGTGCAGTTGTTTTTGCCTATGTGTCATTCCACTTTTGTTTTTATCTATATGCCCTGTTGATTATTGCAAGTTACATTATAACGTTGACATTTTTATTTAATATGTCTGGGTATACAATGAGAAATTATATGTTTTGTCAGACAAACTTACCCATTGATATTGTACGTCCATTGTTTTTGTCAGCCCATCCCGAGAAATATCTCAGGCGTTTAATAGCTGCAGGTAAATCTCCATAATAGGCTGAAGTAAATATCTTTCCTGCATCAATGCTTTCCAGTGACTGTAAAGTGAAGTAACAGAAACATATGTTATTTAAATCTACTGATTTTGTACTGCAAATATATTATTATTATTTCTGCTACCTAAAATAATTTCTCCCTGTATGTTTTCCATCATTTGCTCGATAGAAAAACTGTAGAATTTTCAACTAATATAATTTGTCTACTCTTTGGGCTGCAATATGAGTATTACGTTGCATGATGTATTCAGTGGATTATAACTTTTGAGTAGTATACAGTTACTTACACTTAGGATCAGTGTATCACGCTCTATGAGATCAGACAACTTATTTAGGAGCCTGCCTCTTTCTGATGCATCCATCCTACGCCATGGTGATCCCAGCTGAAATGCTTCTCTTGCTGCTTTTACTGCCTTATTTATATCGTCCTAGAAATCAATAGTATTATTGTAAAAATGGCTGATTGTAATGGGGGAAGGAATGTTATCTTTGAATGCTTACTTAATAATAACTTTTTTTCTATTATTATTAAATATTTTTATTGAAGGCATCTTTTCAATAGCAAAGAATACATCAATACAACAGTTATGTTATGACATATCAATAATGTAAAGCAATGAGACTAACAGTTTACACGGATGTTGAAGTTGAAGTTTCTCATTTAATTTTGCCTTCTATCTCCTCAATTTTCAGTTTTCAAGGTTAATAAGGTTTCACCAGTGAGAATGTGAAAGAGATATCAGACATCATACACTGTAGCTATAATTTTGACTAGGGTTTCATATAGTAAATGCTTTATACAAGTTGAGTTTAGATCATCACGGATAAAAGACAAAATACCCAGTTTTGGGGACTAGATACCCACAGCATCTGATAGAGAGAGACAAAAACTTCTGCCCAGTATGGAAGAAGCCCTGGGCATTCCCAGAACATATGAAGGAAGCAAGCATCAACTGCAGAATATGAGAGGGAAGTATCCGTTCTCCCCCAGACCCATTAGTCTGTAAAGACCTTTGCATATAGGTGCTAAAAGGGAGCAGGACCCACTTAGTATCTAGAAACTGCTTTTTGTAAATATTTTAACCTCAATGTTGTGGTTGGACAGTCCACTCACCAGATATAACTTTGTGTGATTGGTTCTTTGGGGGGGGTGTGCATAACATAATGTTGTATAAGAAAATTGTCTGTGGGATACCAAAGTTTCATTTTAGTTGAAAATGGAAAACTGGTTGGGCTTTTTTTCTTTAAACTAACTTAACCTTAGGTCCAGTTTTTAACTGCTTATATTTTCTTGGTTTTCTAAACGGTTATGTCTTAACATTTTAGTATCTAGGGATGTATCAAATGAACTTACCTCTGAAGGAAGTAATTTAGGATGAGTTTTTTCCACAAAAAACAAAAAAAACAGAACACAATTAGCTAATTTTGCTAAACACCAAGATGATGCAACTTCAAGAGTTTTTCAAGTGACATCCTGGTCATCACAGATGTGTCTAATCTTATTTCATGTGTAGGGAATTTTTAATAAGAAATTTAAAAGGAAATCCTGGCAGAATTGTTGGAGAAAGAAATAGAAAGTTATTTTTATTCAGATGAATATATATTGTATGTTTGTCACATTAACCCTTCAAGTACCAGAGGGGTGTGCAATGCATTGGGAATCAATGCTTTGCACACTCCTCTAGTCTCTAAAGTATTAAACATTGCCCAGAACTATTTCTGTTTACTATTTTCACTTAAATTGACCTTACCTTATCTCCTTCTTCAACTTCACATATTTTCTCTCCTGTAGCTGGATTGTAAACAGGGATTTTTTTTCCGCTGCATGAATTATGCCATTCATTGTTTATAAAAATCTGCAAAGACAACCCCACAAATGGCCAAAAAAAGTTTGCTATTGTAAATAATATTTGTTTTTCACTGTATTCTGTATTTGTTAATAAATATCTTATTCTCACATTTTGCATAATCAACATATAAAAATATCTTTGGAAAAAATAAAAAAAATTATATATTTTTTGATAATTGAATTACATGTATTCATTGCTTGCTTATGTAATATTTTTCACAAAGACACTGAAAAGAAGTCATTCAAAAGTTCTTAAGCCTAATTAAATGTATCATGCTGAATTAAAAAAAAGATCATGTGCATAATTCGAAACACCTGGCTTGCTGACAGTGCAGTAAGATGATGTTCTGTGCTGTTAGCCCTTAGCGATGGTTTATCACTCTTCTTTCTGTTTTACCTTCCCCCTGGGTAAGGACACTCTAGACATGGATTTTGCTCACTTTGTGCTTAGACATCAGCAGAACCTCACTGACAGCAAGATCCATGACTGAAACATTCATGTAGGGTTTGTTGGCTTCATCGTGCAAAGTATAAGAAGAAAAACAGCGCAAACAGACAATTCTAGGCTTAGAATAATCTTGCACTGGCTATTGTGGAGTCACTTCAGGAAGGTGACACTCCTCAAGAAGTTCCCACTAATGACACATATAAAATGTAGTTCTTAGATGTAGGCCCATGTGTATATTATCAACTTGTGGACTATGACTCCCAAGAAAAATATCAAGTACTAAGGAACGTTGATAATAATGGACCAAAACAAATGAAAAAGGGGGAACCCCTATATATAATGTAGACATAAAGGGCTAAAAATGGGGGTATATCCACAGAAAAAACTAAATGTCAAGGTTTGGCTGAGCTGCTCTAACTCTGCTGCTTGATTCTATTGTCTGAGCTTATCCAGTCCTCTGCTATCCATTACTGCTGCCTTCCCTTTGCTTAATCAGGCTGAATCAGCTGACCTCTCTGTGTTTGCTCATCTGACTGCTATTAGCCTCCCAGGGTATTTAAAGTAGCTTGGCTTACTACCTGATTGCCCTTGTGTTTGCTTCTGGCTGCAAGAGTGTGCTACTGCTTTCCTGATTTCCTGTGAATGAGCTGGCTTCCTCTGATGTCCCTTCTGGTTCCTGACTCCTGGCTTGTTCCTGACATCACTGATCTCCTTATTCCTGACCCTGGCGTGGCTGAGTACCTGTCTTGGTTCCTGACCCTGGCTTGCCTTTTGGTTTATGCTTCTGGATCACGATTTTGCTTTGTTTGCTTTTGTTGTTTTAATAAAGGTGTTTTGCACTTTTACATTTTTGTGTCTGTCTAGTTCCTAGTATCAAAAGCATAGAGCATATTTAAAAATATATCTACCTATGTAGGTGAAAAAACAGAGTACCAGCATGTACTTCACATATATATGAATATATATGAATATATATATATATATATATATATATATATATTTATATTGATTCATGGACTCCTGTACTTCCTCTTAATGGCTCCACTTGTTTGGCCATAACAGAGAAATGCTTTGTCTTTTGACATATGCACACTATGGGCTCTTGCACGTCTACCACTTTCTCATTGCCAACGATATGTTGGCAGAGATCTGGGAAGATGCAGCTTGTAGCTTTCGAAGTGTGGAATGCAAACAATTCCTTCCTGCACTTCCAGATTTCCGCTTTGCATGCTTTTAGGATGCCGCTCATTTTGAGGATGATGGGGCCAGTACAAATGTTCCTATAAATATCCAGGTAAAAATGCTTGCCACATTTAGTTTCTGCTCCTGCTGAAGTGACATATAAGTCACAAAATACATTGCGATACCTATATATATTTATATTGATTTTATCTTTGTTGTCTTTATTATTACACTCATTATGCCAAGAGTATTTATATATACAGTATATACATATTTTATGTGAAGTACATGCTGGTACTCTGTTTTTTTATCTACATAAGTAAATATATTTTTATGTACTCTCTACTCTTTTGCTACCCTTTATTTGTCTCATTATTGTTTTTATATAATTTTAAATAAAGTGTATAGTCTTTCAGTGGATATACCCCATTTTTATTCCTTTATGTCTACGTATAGGGGTTTCCTCCTTCGTTAGCTTTGTGAAGAGAGCCACCTGCCTAGAGTGACCACAAAATATCCAGTGCAAACGTTTAACACTGAGAGGCAGGAGAAGCCTCTATTCTATCCGAGTAGACTTCCTAAGGGAGTGAGGAATTATTCTACCTAGTTAAAACTTTAACTACTATACTTAGAAGTGTCTGTTTGTGTTGTTTTTTATTTTTATACAGTTCTTCATTCATGTGGGCTCTGGAGTGTGATGCCCACACCTTCCAGCAGCAACACACAAACACTGTAGTTTTTAATTATCTCAATAGTGGATGAAGTACCCAGCTAAAGTTCCTTTTCCTAATGCAGAAAAACATTTGTCTGGCATTGGGGCTCGTCTGTCATCATGGCCAGGGTAAGACTGAGACACATGGATATTTCTGCAATGGAACCAAAGAACAAATTTGTTTATGCATGGTTCCTGAGTAAAAATTATCCCAGTAGCAAATTATTATGTTTTCTTTATTCTCAATTAACTTTTATTGCATTCTCTCTTTTTTTGTTCCCTGTAGAACAGGGGTATCAAGCTCTACTGTTCACAAGCTACTTTCACAATATTCTTATAAACTCTTGGAACGCCTAACCTACTCCTTCCTGTGTGACTTCCTTAACACCATAACCTGCTCGACCCTTTACAAGCTGATTTTTGCACTACTCACACCACTGAAACTGCTCTCAAAAGAGGGGTCAATGATCATAATATTGCCAAATCACAAGGTCACTATTCAATACTTATCCTGCTTGATCACTCAACTGCTTTTGACACTGTTGATTCTTCCTTAGCAATCTGTAACTTAGCAGTGGACTGGTTATCTTTTTATCTAACTAACCGATCCTTCAGTGTCTCCTCTGCCACCTCTTCATCCTCTCCCATCCACCTCTCTGTTGGTGTTCCCCAAGGCTCTGTTCTATGACCACTTCTTTTCTCTCTCTCTCTTTAGACAATAACACTTGGTGATCTTATTAACTCATTCAGACTCAAATATGACCTCTATGCAGATGACACCCAGCTTTATTTATCAGCACCTCGACTGACTTCTGCTATTCAATCTAAAGTCAAAGATTGCCTCTCGGCTATCTCAGACTCAATGGCTCATAGGCACCTTAAGCTCAGTCAATATGTCTAAAACTGAGCTAATCCTCTTCTCACCTAGGTTTGGACCAGTAGTGTCCTACCAGGTGACTGTAAATGGCACTTCCATAAATCCAGTATCAGAAGCACGGTGTCTAGGGGTGATAACTGACACATCTCTCTCATTCTCTCCTCATATTAATGCCATCACTAAATCCAGTCGCTTTCTCCTGCATAACATAGTTAAAATCCATCCCCTCCTCTCTTTCCGCCACAGTTAAAATTCATACACAAGCACTTATCCTTTCCCGCATGGACTACTGCAACATACTTTTCTCTGGCATTCCTGCCTCCTAACTCCATCTGTTTCAATCCATAGAGAATGCTGCACACAAATTACTCTTTTGTCACCTAGGTTTGTCCCTGCCCCGCTAATCCTCAAATCTCTCCAGTGGTTACCTATCTGTAACGGTTTTTAAAGACTCTCAGACCAGTATGTGAAATAAAACACAATTTATTTAGAGTAAGGTAAGGCAAAGGTCCGCCCTCTAGTGGCGATTGATATACACCAGCAATGATGACTGATAGATACAAATGTAAATGCACAAACGTATTACATGTACAAATACAAAGCAGTAGAATGGCATATAACCACAGAGGGTTAAGTCCTTGATAACAGTCAGTCTCAGATGTGGATGTTTGGCATGCCCTGGGTGTTATTAAGCTGTGCTGGAGACAACATTCACCATAGACTGGATACAGGACTGCCTCGCCACGGTGTTCAGTAATAAGCAGAACAGGAGTCCACTTAGCCTCCTCGGGCGTACCTACTGGAACTGTTACTGCTAGTGCGAGTGAAAATAGCCCCACGGACGTAGCTGGAACCGGCCTGCAATGCAAGAGCTCCCAAGCCTCCTCGGACTCAACCGGACACTGGGATATGACGTACAAGAGCCAATAGCCCCACGGGCGTAGTTACCGGATTTGCTGGAGCTGAAGCCTTTGCCTGCCACTACTCGGTATAACGGAATCGCCCAGTATTTGCAATGAGAGAGAGAGAGCCAAAAGCGCCCAACCGGCCCAACGGATGTGAATACTCTGCTAGGATGTACAGAGTTGCCGACGGAGAGCGGCCAACTCAGCAGGAGTATCACCGTGAACGAGGCTCACACTGGAGTAGCGAGAGTGGGACCAAGGCAGCACTGCTAGGGTTAAAAACCATGTTTACTCAAGGCTTTTCAGCGGTACAGCAAGGCTCTGCCGTATGAGTGAGGCGTACAAACACACAGCTCTGCACAGGTCGGGGTAACACCAGGCAAGACAGCCATACAAAGACTGGAACAGCGGATAATAATGTCGCGGCGGCGACAACTGGAACGCAGGTCACTGGAACAAGCTGGAAGTCGATCTTCAGAGCAGGAAGTCAGCCAGGCCGGGTCGGAGCACGTAGGAGGTAGTCATACAAGCTGGGTCATACACAAGCAGGAACATCAGCCAAACTGGGTCAGGATCCAAGGGTGGTAGTCAGACGGGCCGGATCATACACAAGCAGGAACACTGGAGAATAGTCAGGACAAGCCGAATCGGTACACAGGAATCAGGAACAAAGGAACACAGCAACAGTATAACTGGCTCAGAAACACCATGAAAGGGCCATGACCTCAGACGGTAAGGGTGAAAGTAATACACAGAACATCCATTGGAGAATGGATGCCCATGAGCAGCGCGTAGACCAATTGGCACTGGCTCTACAGACGTTACTCGAACGTACAGTACGAAGTAATACACAGAACATCCATTGGAGAATGGATGCCCATGAGCAGCGCATAGACCAATTGGCACTGGCTCTACAGACGTTACTCGAACGTACAGTACGAAAGGGCATCTGACAGAAGTGATAGCCAGGTATAAAAAGGTCACCAGGGGGCGGGCCAAACCAACTCAGCAAATCAGTGTCTGCCATAGATGAGAGTGACAGGAATCACAGGCACTGTGATACTATCAAACTCTGAATATTTTATACAACCTTGCTTCTCTCATTCAAGACCCTTCTGTCCTCTACCCCTTCCTACATTTCCAGTTTGATCTCCCACTATACCCCATCCTACCACTTACAGTCAATGATGGTATTCTCTCAGCTCCTTTTGTGTCTACAGCCTGCTCACATTGCTCCTTATGTATGGAATGCTCTACCTCCCATTCTGCAGTACTGCACTGTTTTTAAGGTCTTTAAGTCATGATTGAAACTACACCTCCTTAACATAAGTTAAACATGCTAGAATGCACTGACGTTGTACATCTAAGGCTCTTATAAATTATTTACTTTATTTGTATTCCCTATCCTGACCAGAACTCTAGCACTGTATTGAGCACTTGACCCTTATATACTCTGTACTTCTCCCATACCACTTTAGACTGTAAGCTTTCTGACAGGGACCTCACTTCCAGTGTTTCAATTTACAAAGCACTTGTAACCCAGTGTTGTCTAAACCCTGTGCTGTGGACACTTGTGACTCTATATAAATAAACATATTTATTCATTCATTCATTGTGTGTAAAGCTGAATAATCAGTGGCACAAACACTTGATTTGAATTACTTGTGCTTACATTGGGATAACCTGAAAATATCCACTGTTAATAATCTTGAGGTTAAGGTACTGGCTACAATTGGTATGTATACAGTGTGGCAAGTGGGAATTAAATTGATTTTTGCAGTATGGTGTTACATCATGACACTGAAATTACTGTACTTTTCATTGGTATAATCAAAACAATTATTTCCCTCTGTCATGCTTGTATTTTACAGGGGGAGGTAGCATATGCCAAATAAAAGGGGCATGATATGTTGGATTTTACAGAGGGAGGCAGCATATGTTGAATAAAAGGGGCATGATATTTTGGATTTTACAGAGGGGAGGCAGCATATGGCAAATTTTAGCTATGTAGGGGCAGCATGAGTCAGATTTTAACTGTGGGCCGGCATGCTGAATATAAGTATTATGGAGGAACATCACCATCATGTGTTAGCCCCACATATACTGACTGACACCCCCCAGCTTTCTTCCTTTGCCCAGGCAGAGCCCATGAGGATTTGTGGCTAGCGGTAGGCAAGGGGAAAAGGCAGGAGAGGGTCAGACAGTGTAGATGGGGTACTATGACTACCAGTGGGCAAGGGAACAAGGGTAGGGGGCAAGTTGTAGCCACAAATCCCCATGGACACTGACTGACCCCCAGCCTTGTTCCCTTGGGAGTACACAACATGTATAATAAATGACAAGTCTGAGTTGTACAACAAATCAATGTTTCCTTAGGGCTTGTGCCAAATAAGTCCAAGTCCTGCAAATCAATGTTTTCTCAGGGCTAGTACATAACACAAGTCCAAGTCCTACAAATCAATGTTTCCTTGTGACTTTTGGCCTTTAACAACAAATCTAAGTCCTACAAATCATCTTCTACAAAATACTGTATCCTATAAAGTATCAGTCTGCCCCAGTCACAACTTATGCCAGGGGTCCCTGTCTCTGTCACTTTATGCACCAGTTTCTTATTTTATTTTATTTTTAATTTGATTTACTTTTTTTATTAACTGCCCCCCCCAATACCAGTCAACACCCCCCAAAAAATCCCTGTTCATCTGATTCTTTCCCCACCCACCAACACAGACACCCTCCTTCAACCTCTTTTATACCATGTCTTATTTAATTATTTTATTTTGTATTAACTGTCGCCCCAATCCCAGTCAATAAACCATTCCAAAAAATTCCCTGTTAATCTTATTGTTTCCCCACACTCCACCAACACAGGCACCCTCATACCTCTTTTATATAATAATACCATACTGCACCACAGGGAACAAATAAAAATTCATAGCTGTAAATGGGACATTGAACATGTTGAATTTTAGATGGTCTGTAATACATTGCTAAACAATGGGAGGGGGAGATGCACTAAACATCAATGCTGTGGCAATATGATTTTGTTGATGTGTTGAAAGCACCTCAACATTTGAATGTAGACACACATCACAATATTCGCTAAAATTTAGGGATGCAAGGGGATGGAAGGAGAAGGTCCCCATTAGCATACAAGGATGCTGCCCTCCCTCACACATCACCAGCAGTAGGACAATCCTGCAGTCTGAGAACATTCTCTTTACTGCCCCATTTGGTCAGAAGGGGAATGAAGAGGATCCTTTCAGCACCAAGAACAGCATCAGTCCCTTAACCCTTTTAATGCCATAGGGAAGTGCACTGAGCATCCATGTGGCACTCAAAGGGTTAAAAAAAATCATCACTCAGTTATGGGCTCCCAAGGGAACAAGGCTGGGGGTCAGGCAGCATCCATGGGGATTTGTGGCTACCAGCTGCTTTCCAGCCTTGTTCCCTTGTAGCTACCATTAGGAAAGGAAAAAAGCTGAGGGTGTCAGTGTACATGGGGATATGTGGCTACCAGTGGGAAAGGGAACAATTGTTGGGGGCAGGCAGTGAACATCGGGATTTGTGGCTACCAGGTGCCCTCCAGCCTTGTTCCCTTACTCACTGATAGCCACAGACCCCATGTACACTGCCTACCTCCCAGAATTGTTCCTTTGCCCACTGGTAACCACAGATCCCCATGTACACTGTTTGCCCCCCCCCCCTCAGCCTTGTTCCCTTGCCTAATGGTAGCCACAAATCTCTATGGCCAATGTCTGGGTAAGGGAACAAGGCTGGGGGTGTCAGGCAGTGTATGTTCCCCATGCTGCCCCACAATATAGAAATCTGACACGCTGACCCATAGTGTAAAAAATCTGACATGCTGCCCACCCCCCAGTAAAATCCAACATTCTGCACCATAATATAGAAATCTGACATGCTGCTACATAGTTTGTAATAATTTGCAAACGTAGGTTTTGTGTGAGAAGTTGTTGCAGATAATTTACCCAACAGGCCAGACAATTCTACAGTTAGAGGCATGAACTCCTACAGTCTGACTGAAGGTTTAAAGGGCACAGTTTCCAAAGTAATTATGTGTTTAACTTGTTAAGGTCCAGAGGGGTTCCATTAAAGGGTTACATTATCTCTGAAGTACAGCACATAATAAATGTACACCATATAAAATGTATACTTGTGTATACAAAATATCCACAGTTTTTTTTTTATTTAAATGGAAAATAATTTATTTTATAGCTGATGTTATATCTTGTGTTTCTGCTAGCAGAATAGAATATGTTTCTGTGTATAGATGAAATATTACATTATAGTGAATGCAACCTCCTAAATATTTTATAAAGCATAGTTTCCAGATTGTTCACCAAAAATCAGTTGTATTCAGTCCATTTTACATTGAATACAATTACATTTAATAAGCTTTAAATGCAAAGCAAAAACTATTATAGAGATAGGAGATCAATATAATTTTAAAAACCACATTCTGTTGATTAATAAATTAGCAGTTTTCAAATTACCACTTACACTGAATGTATATTTTTAAGATTGTAATATAGCTGTAAAAATGTGTGACCTTAAACTATATGAATTGTACAAAAAGTGTGTTCCTTACCTTTGTGTACTTAATTTCTAAATTGCTGAGTGGATCAGGTAAAATTCTACCATAGTATTTCTCAAGTTTCTCCCTCGTTGCACCTAACATTTTGAGCCTATTTACTGAAACACAGTTGAAATAAGGTATTTGCAGAGTTCAGTGGTTTTATATTGACTGAAGCCTCAGATTTCTTTTCCTTCTACTTCAGATTGGATAAAGCTTATTTGCATACAAAGATATGACTGGATAAATCTATTCATAGTTGGAGAAAGAGAACACTACTATAATTAGCACCTCCTTCAAAATGATTTCACTTTGATTTGACATTTCCAAATGTATTTTTTCAGTCCTGGAGAACTATTACATTTATTTATTGAAATATTAATCTACATGAACTAATTTTATTTATTTAGCTTTCAAAGATCTTTTTTTTTAGATAACCATTCTAAAACACATTGCTTGTACACGATGTTGTATTTTAAAGATTTAGGGCTCAATTAAATTGTCCCCTATAGACCAAAAAACCTCCAATGGAATTTTTCAAGCACTGTAAGCCATTCAATTCACAGTGCTATGAAAAAATGCCTGCAAAAAAACCTTTTGGTGCACTAAAGTTATAGGCATTTTGGCCCATTGACAAATGAAACAAACTCCATAAGTTGCAATTCAATAGACTGAGTGAGCCCAAAAGATTTGAAAAAGGATTCACTTTAGTGCAGGAAATTAACCCGCCGGCACTCATAGTGTTAACCCGGCTAAGTAACAAAGCAACATCCCATAAAAAGTAACACTTACCATTAATCTTAATGTAACATAGTAACATAGTAATTTAGGTTGAAAAAAGACTTGCGTCCATCTAGTTCAACCCTTTTCCTATTCCTGTTTACCATCGTTGATCCAAAAGAAGGCAAAAAAACCCCACAATACAGCAATTCCTTCTTGATTCCAAATGGCAATCAGTTTTCTCCTTGGATCAACAAGCACTAACTATTAATCCCAATACTAACATACATAGCCCTCTATGTTCTGCTCTTTTAAATAAGTATCCAGGCCCTTCTTAAAGGCATCTAATGTATTCGATAGCGCCACCTCCTCAGGCAGTGAATTCCATACCTTTATTGTCCTTACCGTAAAGAAACCCTTCTGCTGTTGTAGATGAAATCTCCTTTCCTCAAGTCTAAGCGGGTGGCCCCTTGTCCTTTGTACTGTTCTGTTAATGAACAGGTCTTTGTATAGCCCTTTGTATGGGCCCTGAACATATAGAGATAGTGTTATCATATCCCCTCTAAGACACCGTTTCTCTAGTGTGTACAAGTTTACTTTTCTAGCCTTTCTTCATAACTAAAACTTTCCATTCCCCTTACTAGTTTTGAAGCCCTCCTCTGCACTCTCTCTAGTTCCATAATGTCCTTTTTCAGATAGGGAGCCGTGAATTGAACAGCATATTCTAGGTGGGGTCTTACCATGGACCTGTAACGAGGCATAATAATATCTGCCCTCTGGGAGGTCATTAATAAACAAGTTAAAAAGAAGAGGACTCAGGACAGATCCCTGAGGTACTCCACTTATCACGTTTATCCAGTTGGAGAACTTTCCATTTACTACCACTCTTTGCTTTCTATCTTTTAGCCAATTTCCAATCCACACACAAACATTTTCCCCTAAGCCTATTTCATTCAATTTGTACAGTAACCTCTTGTGTGGAACCATATCAAATGCCTTGGCAAAGTCTAAATAGATCACATCAACTGCCACTCCAACATCTATATTTTTACTCACTTTTTCATAAAATACAATCAAGTTAGTCTGACAAGACCTGTCTTTCACAAAGCAATGTTGGGTCCTGCTAATAATATTCCTGTTCAAGCTGAATTCTTGAATATGTTCCCTTAGCAACCCTTCAAACAGCTTCCCTACTACAGATGTCAAGCTTACAGGTCTGTAATTTCCTGGCTGTCATTTTGATCCCTTTTTAAATATGGGCACCACATCTGCTTTATGGCAATCCATGGGCACCATACCTGAAATAAAAGAATCCCTGAAAATCAAAAATAACGTCCAGCAGAGTCCTCAGTATCCTGGTCATCTTCTGACCATCTTCTTTCTTCTCTTTTCTCTTTCTAATATATTGGATTGCGTCTCAACAATGTATGTCAATATATAGGTATACTGCAGGTCTAAATATAGATACACAAAGAGAGAAAGAAAAACCTAGGAGGAGAGCCTTCATAGAGGAAAATAATGTCTCATTACTTTGACCGACTTTCTCCTGGTTAAGAGACCAGGGGCTGGATTCTATTACAAGTGCTAATGCTATCTCCATGTTTCCCCATAGACTTCAATGGGAACATTTTTGATAAAATGGGTGTTAACTAGGGGTGGGCGAAAAGTGTGAAAAATTTCCTACATTACTTTTTGTGAAAACTTGCTGTTTTTTCGCTTTTCCAACAAAAAATTTTGCCTTTCTGTCTATGCAAAAATGTCATCCTTCTTGCCTATTTTACACACATTTTTCTCCTATATTCCTATAGGTACTACATTTCCCACTGTAATAGTTCTTCTTCTGAGGGCTGAAGTTTAGAAATAAGTGGCTGAAAGTCAAATCTGTGAGTCCTACAGCAATACATGGCTTGAAAACAGTGTTGGCATGCAGAATGCATTTGTCCTTTGCCCACAATACTAATTTCCTGCTTAAGCGACACTGGCACATATTCAGGATGACATCAAGTAATAAAAAAAAATAAAGTGCAACCTATAATGTGGCAGATGTGTATGGTAGTGGTGGTGGTGAGGGACTGGTATGGTGTGATTTTTGTATGTATATTGTTTTTACTATTGTCATAAGGTATCCTCCTTCTCAGATTATTGACCTACATTACTTATCAGTCATAGCAGTGGTCCCAAGTGGAGTAGATAGTGGCAACCCTTCTTCACATCCCTCCTCCACCTCCTTATATATGCTGCTGTAAATATACTTGTCCTGGCTTTGTCTGTTATACTCCTCTGCAGTAGGAGCCATAGGTGTTATTTGGACTGCACTAACTGTTGACACTGGCAGTAGCACAGTCTCTGACATATAAATAACTTCACTACTTTTCTGACCTAGAGACCTGGGAACTTTTTAAAGTGCTTCTACTGCTGCTAGTGGTGCCACCTTTGGCCTGCTGATAGTGTGTCTCCCAGTCAGACTTGTGGTTGTGCTTCAGGTGGGATCTCATAGAGGAGGTGTCTAGGTGTGAACCTGCCTTCTCCCTGCTCACTTGCTTTTTGCACAGACAACAGATAGCAACATGCTTAGCTTGAGGATCCTGAGTGAAGTATCTCCGTACTGTGGATTTCATGGAATGAGGAGTTCCTGAGGTGGTGCTGCTGCTACTACTACTACTGGGGCTAGATGTTGATATAATTCTACTGCGACTTATACTAGGTGTCAAAAGTGCAGCACTTACAGCAGCAGCCGCAGCAGAGGCACTCGTCATATCTAACATTGAGGATGTTAACCTGTGTTGCTGTTGCTGGGTACTCAAAACAGGTGTGCGTGTCTAAGTGGGACTTTGACTTTGAAGAGGTGATGATGCTGATGATGACTGATGGGGTGACAGTGTGCTTTTTGACATCTGTGCTTGTCCAGGGTCAGACTTTACAATGGCTTTCTCAAATAGTTTATAGACAGGAACAATGCTCCTTAAAAGTGGTGGAAGATTCAGCCTTTGACTTTCTGCCAAAGTTATAGCACTGTCATCACCCTCACTATCAACTTCATCTGTATCTGGACAAGAGAAGGATGCTGGAGGGATATATTCTAGATCTGCATCATCATCAGTAATCGTTAGGTTATCCTCAGCAGCATTATCATCACCTGACAGTTCTTGCCCACTTCTGCCCTTATATTACTCTAAGCTTTTATATGTCTCAAACAATTTCTTTTTACTTTTACTGTAAAAAAGTTCTACTACTTCGAGGATGGGCATTTTGGTGCTTGTTTTTCTCACTATTTGATGCAGCAGGCTGTTCAGCTGCTCCACCTTTCTCTATCATGCCATTTCCAGCCTCATCAATACTTGAATGTGACTTGTTCTCACCTTCAGTGTACTTCTTATATGGTTCTTTATTTCTACTGGCACTAGTGGAGCTGGAACTAATTTTGTTGGGACCTTGACAAACTGCATTCTCCTTTGGAATAGAGGGATCATCATCATTGATTGTACACGCTACAGCAACCATTGCTGCAGTCAGTTTTTAAACTACTACTTTACTCTCATGTCCCTGCAATGCTCCACCCCTCCCCCTTCCCCTTCCCTTTGTGCTTTTGCTGGACATTACAAAAAACACTAGCTGCTTCAGCACTGGTGACAGCAGCTTCAACACTGGTGGCAGCAGGTTCAACACTAGCAGCAGGCACAGCAGTGGTGGCACTGGCAACAGGGGCAGCACATCTGACAGCAGGCACAGTATTGTTGGCAGCAGGTTCAGCTCTGGCAGCAGGCACAGCGCTGGTTTCAACAGGGATAGCAATGGTGGCAGCAGAGGCAGCACGTCTTGCAGCAGGCACAGGCAGCTGACCTGTCCTGCTCTCACTAGTACTACCCTTTTCTCCCTCCCTTCCCATTCCATTTTCTCCCTCCCTTCCCATTCTCTTTTCTCCTTCCCTTCCCTTTTCTCCCTCCCTTCCCATTAATTTCTCCAAGATCCCTTGGGGTGATTTAGGGGGACTGGACAGCACTGGTACAGTAGTGCTTACTTCCTCCTCCACATAAGGGTCCTTCCAGCTTCTCCATTTATTACTTTTAAACGTGCTCAGAGTGATAGCAGTCACTGTGAGCCTCTCCTGCCTCAATTTTTCCTCAAGAACACAGCAGAACAACGCAGCACGTCTACCTCGCTCTGTATCTACTTCTATTGTGTTTGATTTCAGCAAATACGTCACTTTTTTATAGCAAAAAGGCAAAAAACATGTAAATCAATGGGTGGAAACTTTCTAGCCATTGAAAAACTGGTGACAAATTTTGGCCAGTGGGTAAAAAATTTTAATCGCTAGTTTTAAAGAGGATTTTCCCATGAAAAAGTTGACAACAACCTGGATTTCACTGAATTTATTATGGGAACATGGCGAAAGATTTCGCCCACCCCTAGTTTTCATATTTATCTGTATAACATGTCTGAGGAAGAGACCTAAGAGGTCTTGAAAGCTTGCATCCTAAATCTGTTTCGTTAGCCAATAATGGTATAAATTTTACTTCATATTTATCTCCTGTATTTCTACGGCTAGCACGGTACCAACTTTCATCCGTTAATAAAAGTAAAATCAGCAAGCAATTTGGACCCCAGCTGCCTGTGCCTTGCCAGTCAGTCACACCAAATTTTGGGATATTTTGGCCAACCTCCTTCCCCCCTTCTGCTCCCCATTGTGGCCCCAGACTCCTCTACTACAGAGAACAAATGTCCTACCTAAATGACTCCCTAAAACTAAGCTTCAATTCCCCTTTATTTTCCTATCTTCTGTAGCTCAAAAACATGCTGCTCTCTCCTCTCACAAACACAGACTGGCATGCTGTATTTTTCTGCCCATTGATTTCAATGCAATGAGCTAGGTGAAAAAAGCAGGAATAAGCGTGAAAAATTGCACTTTTCACGGGGAATTTTTCTCCAAGCAGAAAAGTGCCATATTTCACCAATTTAAGTTTGAGGAGAAAATTTTGTCAGAAGATGTAGTTACTCTAGAGCAAGAAGGTGATGGCGAGCCAGGTGTTTCACTCGTCATCAAACTTTAAGCCTCTGGCTGGGTTTCTCTATTCTTCCTCCTCTTTGATCTCCACTTCGACTCTTGTTGCCTTTGGGGAGAGTCAGGGGGTACAGCAACAGTGGTGCCCAATTTCTATGGTGGGTAATTGACTTTACCATGATTCACATGAATGTTATGTGTCTTTGTTTCATGTGTGCTATCCGGGGAATTGTGCCAAGGTGCTTTTCCTCCTTTCCCCTTTCACAAATTGTGCACAGTGCTGTTACTGATGAGTCTGACTGCACGTTGCCTGCACCAAGAGAAAAATAGTGACACACCTAGGACCTCAGGGGGAGGGGAAAGGTGGAGAAGACTGGCCTGTTTCTTCTTCTCCTCTACATTCCCCTTCACTGGCTGGGGCAGAGGATGATGTTACTGCTGTTGTTGCTACTAGTTCAGAATCAGTGTTGCAACTAGGACCAGGAGTATTGCAGCTGTCAAGTGGAACCTGTACTAGTCCTGAATCACTTTTTGCCCCCATTCCTACTATGGCCACGGTGGTCTGTAGCACACTAACCTGCTCCTCAGCATCATGCTACCTTTGCAACTCAATAGCAGCAGGAATTAGACCAGTAGCAAATTCCAAAAGCTCAAAGCTGCTGGTGGTGGTGATGCCCATCCCCATCCCTGTCTCCCATTACTTCTCAGTTTGGGCTAAAAAGACCATTAATGTCTCTTCGACCCTAGCTTCTCCACCATCATCATCACCACCACCACTAGTCCCTCCTTGCTGCTGCTGTTCTATTACAGTCATCTCACTAGTTAGAGGAGGCAATGAGAAATGTGACAGAGGGTCACCTAATGTCACACTTGCCATCTCTTGTATACCAGAAGAAGGCAGAATGGCAGCACTAGCAGCAGGCACAGGCAGATAATCTGTGCCTCTTGTAGTGGTTGTCTTATTGCAGCAAGGCAAAAATTCTGCCTCCTTCAGGTTCATGTTCCGCCTGGACAATGCAGTGGAAGTAAGGGGACTTCCAGGGTCAGGGGAATGTTGTGGTCTCCCTTGACCGCTAGTCTGGCCACTCTGCATTACTTCCCCTACCACTCCTCTAACGCTGGTCCCAACAGCTGCTTCATCATCACTGTTACTACTACTAACACATCAAATTCAGTCCCTGAGTCTTCCTCCTAACTAGTAATATGATCACCCCTTTACTCCTAACACTCTGTACAAGCTGCTGGACTTTCTTAGTAGTAGCACTAGTGGCCCCTGCTGTCAGCATCATCACCTCCTCCCCCTCTTTAGAATTACAAAACACACTAACAGCAGTTTCAGTGATGGCAGCAGGTGCAGCGCTGGCAGGAGGCACAACACTGGCAGCAGGGGCAGCACTGGCAGCAGGCACAGGTAGCTGACCTATCCTGATCAAGCTACTACCCTCTTCTTCATCTACCCTTTACAAAAATTTCCCCAAGATCTCTATGGGTGATATAGGGGGATTAGCCAGCACTGGGTCTTGGGAACCAGGCTATCCAGACTCTTTCATGCTGATGTTAGTAGACGCTTCCTGCTCCTCAGACTTCTTGGATGCATAAAGGTCCTTCCAGGTCCTCCTTTTATTGTTATTAAACTTGCTTATAATGATAGAAGTACTGTGAGACTTTCCTGCCTCACTGTGAGACTTTCCTGCCTCAATTTTGCAAACCAACTCATAGCACAACAGCCTAGCACATCTCTCTCTCACTCTGTAGCTGCTTGTATTGTGTTTCATTTCCTGAAAAAATGTACATTATTATAGAGAAAATTAAAAAAATGTGTTTAAAGGGATGAAAACTTTCTAGCCATTGAAAAAAATAGTGAAACATTTTTGCCAATGGCCAAAAACGGCAAAGATTTTAATTGGTTTATTTAAAGTGGATTTTCCCGTGAAAAAGCAGACAACCCCATGGTTTTCACTTATTTTTTCACAGGAATAGGACAGGACCTTTCATCCGCCTCTTCTTGGGACCATAACAAGTCTGAGTCCTACAAATCAATGTTTCCTCTTGGCTTGTGTCTAACAAGACTATGTCCTACAGATCAATGTTTCCTTGGGCCTCTAACAACAAGTCTAAATCCTACAAATTGTTTCCTCAGGACTTGTGCCTAACAAGTCTAAGTCTTAAACCAATTGTTCCTCAGAGGTTGGGCCTCTAACAACAAGTCTAAATTGTACAAATTGTCCTCTGCAAAATAGTCTCTCCTGTCAAGTATCAGTCTTCCCCAGCCACATCTTACGTCAAGAAGTCCCTGTGTCTGTCAAGTTACATACTAATTTTTTATTTTATTTTATTTATTTGTTTTTTTTATTAACTGTCACCCCTATCCCAGTCAACAAAACCAAATAAAAAAAAACTTCCTGTTCAACTGATTCTTTGCCCAGACTCCACCAACACAGGGTCCCTTAGACCCCATTTATACTGTGCTTGAGGGAAAGAAATTAAATTTGTTATGTGTTGAGTGTATATTCAATCTTCCCTTTTATTTTAAAGCAATGAGCTAGGCAAAAAAAGCAGAAACACTACTTTTCACAGGAAATTTTCCACACAGTTGGAAGTGCCATTTTTTGCCTATTTCGGTGTTGAGGCAAAAACATTTGGCCATCCCTATTCAGGAGGCGATGGAGGAGTGAACCCTTGACATAGCAGGACCACTGTTAGAAGCATCTGTCTTACAAGCACACATGGGCTTCAGAAGCAGAACCAGTATTATACCAATCCAGACAAATACATACAGCAGCATGTCCTACAGAAGTCTATGCACTAAGGACGTACTGGTGGGGGCTGCTTAAAACAAAAAAAAAAACAACAAAAAAACATACACTGATCAAGGAGAAAAATGGTAGCAGCAGTAATAAGCATGGTATAGGCATCAGTAGGTGGTGGAGGAGGGGAGCCTAGGCAGAACAGCACCACAATCAGCACAGCATCTCTGAGTGTTGGCATTGCAATAACATCAACAGCAGCACCAGCATTAGACCAATCTGGATGGACACATACATCAGTGTGTCTTACAGAAGTCTATGAACAACAGAATTCCACCCCCCAAAGAAATATGCACTTATCTCAGAGGGTATGGAAGCAACAACAGCATCTCTCATGGTCTTACAACATGGTATGGGCTTCAGAAGGTGATGAAGAAGCAAAAGTTGGCAATGCAATACCACCAGCAGCAGCAGCAGCATCTGACCAATATAGGCAGACATAAAACAGTAGCATGGTATGTGGCTATAAATGTCTGTCACACTAATATATTGATGAATGATGCTGAAGTGGGTAGAAGAATCACATCACTCAGCTGGAAAGTATAGAGGGGGGTATCCAGGCTTGATCAAATTGACCTTTAATTAGGCCATCTGCTTCACCAGGTGCATTACGTCTAACCTGGCTATTAATTCTTTGCTAGCCTACCTAATTAACCCTTTGAGTGCCAGAGAGGTAATCAATGCATTGAAATGCACTGGATACCTCTCTGGCACTCAAAGGGTTAAAAATTTGCTAACCTTACTCTAGAGGGGGGTATCCAGGCTTGATCAAATTGACCTTTAATTAGGCCATCTGCTCCACCAGTTGCATTACTTCTAACCTGGTTGTTAATTCTATGCTATCCTACCTAATTAACCCTCTGAGTGCCAGAGAGGTACCCAATGCATTGCAACGCAATGGATACCTCTCGGGCACTCAAAGGGTTAATACTTTGCTAACGCTAAACTAGCAATACTACAGCCTTCCTCTAGCAATAAAGGAATTAAAAGTAAGAAATTGTTTTGCTTCTTGTCTAGAATATAAAACACATCACAGATAAAGCAGAGATTTGCAGGCAAAAATCAGAGCCATAACCATGGTGACTGTCCCTCTGCTTCCTGACAGGATTGTATTTGCTATTCTGTGCGTCAATCACTTTTTCTTTCAACCCTCCAGACAGTCCCTTCCTGCTTTCCCACTGAAAGAATGCTAATGAATGAACAAATTAATTAACTGATTTCATTGGAAATGTTGAAATTGTCATTCGTTGTTCTGTCAGTTAATTCAAATTCTGCTTAGTATGTATTTTTAATACAAATTTCATGAAAGTGGAACTACCACCCCATAGCAACATTGTCCCACATTATTCCCCATCTGGTGACTAGCTGCTCAGTAGTGCTAGTCACCAGAATTATTACCATGTTAAAGAGACTTCACCATTGTTCCGGGGATGACAGGCAGAATGGAGCGCAGACATTTGTCCATAGTGACGTCTGCCCACCTGCGCTGTCAGTTATTTTTGGAGCCAAACGGCTCCTAGAAACGCCTACTAGAGCAGGCTGGGACTGAAAGCGGAAGCGTGCAGATGTCACTATGGAAAGATCTCTGAGCTCCGTCCTGCCTATCAGTGCCGGAACAATGGTGAATTTTCTTTAACGTGGTAATAATTCTTGTGACTAGCGCTACTGAGCAGCTAGTCGTCAGATTGGGAATTATGTGGGACAATGTTGCTATGGGGTGGTAGTTCCATTTGAAATATACAATTTTCAGTTAATTTCTAACTTGTTATGAAAGTATAATATTTGCAACAGCACATTTTGAGCAGCAAACTGCAGATACCTCACCCCTGAAATGTTGCAGCTATTTCTGGGCCATTACATATGACCTACCAGACTTATCAAAATATGTTTTAATAAGATTTAAGTACAAATAATACATGGTTTGAGCAATAAACTGTAATTTAAAAAAGCATCCTTGCATGATGACTTGCAAAAATGTTTTACTAAAATGCACATTAGTGATTACCCTGTCAGTTCAAGTTTTGTTTTATTTGGGCTCATTCCACAAAATACAAGTTCAAAGTTATTAGTAGGTAAAACGTAAGATATTCTTCTTACATTTCTAGGATAGTTTACAATAATTTCAGCTTAATATATTATTTCATTTTTTGCCATTATAGTCAGAAATTGCTTTGAATACAAATACAGCATTTAGAATATATGCATTAGATAAATGTATGCTTAAAGTGGAAACTGAATTCAAGTTTGAAAACTACATTAAAAACTGCCTAAATGTCACGTTAACCAATAGTCCAACAGTTGTATAGTTTATTTCTGGGTAAAATGAAAGTGAACAGTTCCTGTTACTACACAAAGCTTTGTTAGCATATGAAATGTCACCCAAACCTTCAATAGCATGTGGCACGTTACTGAAAAGGTTTCATTGCCATATGAAACCACTGATAAGTTTAATTAGTATATACAATGTCACTGGTACTGCACATGTGCAGAAATTAGCATACATTAGTGTATGGTAACACGCGTGACACGTGGCACATAGGCAATTTTTAATGTAGTTTTCAAATATGCAAATTTGAATTAAGATGAAAGTCCCACTTTAATTTATGAAAAAAACAAAACAATGAGCAGTAATTGAGAGCTACAGTATAATGTTGAAAAAAAATTACACCATTGACAAATAAGGTAACAGAGTTTATGGGCAAGGTAGACATGGGGTTTAGTTAATTATAACTAGTCTGTGTTAGGACTAGCAAGCACATAAGTTGCTACATTTTATTTATATTGTTTAAAAAATGTTGCCCAAATATTGGGCCATTTAAAGTACTTAAACTGTTATTCTCATCCTATATAATCATTCGCTAGGATGTTTGTCAGAAACCGTCATGCTCAGAGACTGCCTGAACTCACAGAATTCTGGGAGTTCTGTGCTGGGAGCATTCTGTGCTTTCGGGCAGTCTCTACAGTGCATGACTGTGTCAGAAGCAGGACGCAGAGCAGAACAGGACTCTTAACTCTTTGAGTGCCACAGGGGTACACAACGCATTGCTTTCATTGCATACCCCTTTGGCACTCAAAGGGCTAACATCACCCGGACCTTGGCCCGTGTACATGGGCTTTTACAGTAGTTTAATTATAAAACAGTAACACTATATGTATTATTGCCCACCTGGAACAAAGAGTTATTAAAAAGGTAAATAAGCATATATTTGGAGATGATAGCCCAGTTCAGGATATGTTAAACTATAGATGTAGTTAACAGTATGTTTACAAGCTGGAAACCAGCTTCCATGCACACTTTAAAGCCTGAGGACTCTATTACCAGGCAGACTCTGGGGGATAGGATGAATGTGATTGGGGTGGCTTGGTGGGCTTACTTTCAGGTTCAGTACTGGGTTGGGGGGGAATCAGGAGAGGCTATATGGACAGGAATTATACTGCTTTGGAATCAAACCTATCCCTGATACCCCTCAGCGTAGAGCATTCACCTTTTGATACTCCTTGCTGCTTCTAAGATATCTAAGATATACAATAATAAATATGATTCCTGCTGGAGATTCCTTGCCTATGTGGGGACTTTGTTCAATATTTGGTGGCTCTGCCTTGATATTGTTTCCTTTTGGCATCAAATTATATGTCAGATTCAGCAAATTCTACAGATTCTGATTCCGAGAGAACCCTTTTTCTCTCAAGGGAGGCTGCTGCTTTGATCTGTTCCATGTGATACTTTTGCCACAAATTATCTTATCCCCCACTACAGTTCTCTACTGTACCACCTTCTTTCTCTCATTGGGTTTTGGAGATAGAAATTATGTACATGGATGAATGCCACGCATTTGACACAGCTTCATTTGGAGATTTAGAATAAAGGTGGTACCCTTGGATCCATGTTTGCCCAGGTATTTGGGTTTCCTTTGCTCTTCTACATGGGGTTTTCTTCCCACCTCCTTTTGCTTTACTGTTAGCCTTACTCACCTCTCCCCTTGATATGATCCTGTAACGGTTTGTTTGACTCACAGACACAGAGTTAGGATAAAAAAACACAGTTTCATTAAATACAATGATACACAAAGAACCCTCACAGGTCCTGTAATATACAACTTATAGTACAGACACACGACAGGTAAATTAGGCCCACACAGGTCCAGCACAAATATAGGAGACAAGCAGTTTATGATGACACGAGTCAGGCAGATGAGAAGGTTTCCAGGAGTTAACGTTCATCAAGATAGGAAAAAAGTCCCATATGTGAAGGTATTGAGCTGATTCTTAAACACGCCAAAGACTGAATTCACAGTGAGTACCAGTCCACTGAAGTAAACAGAAGCGCTACCGGTGCTGACACAGATGCAACACTTGCAACCGGTTTTGGACAGAGTAAAGCGTAACCAATGGCAATGTACCGGTGCAATCACGGAGGCAAACTGGCACCCGGTTTTGACAGAGTGGAGCGTAGCCAATGGCAATGTACCGGTGCTATCACGGAGGCAACACTTGCAACCGGTTTTGACAGAGTGGAGCGTGGCCAATGGCAATGTACCGGTGCTATCATGGAGGCAACACTTGCAACCGGTTTAGACAGAATGGAGGACTAGGCCAGAGGTGCTCCATAGAGACACAATGGGACAATACTAGGCAAGCCTGCGGGTGCAGAGGTGCCAAACAAGGCAAGGCACCGGAAGTCAGAATGTCGCCGAGGTGACCGGGATCAAAACGGAGATCTGCCGAGTCGGAGCCCAGGAACAGGAACTTCAGCCAATGCGGATCAGGATACAGGAGCAGGAACGTCAGCCAGTCCAGGTCAGTACACGGTAGCAGGAACGTCAGCCAGGCCGGGTCGCTACACAGAACGAACACTGAAGAATAGTCAGGCAATCCAGGTCGGTACAGGCGCAGGAACTGGAGAGTAGTCAGGCAAGCCAAGTCGGTACACTGGAAACTTCAGAAGCAAATGTAGCACTGGCACAGAAACACCACGAAAGGGCAATGTGTGGGTGCAGGAGCCCAGTATATAAAGGCTATACTGGGCGGGCTTAACACAGGGCAACCAATGAGGACCTCACATTGGATAACTGACAGAAAAACTATAAACAAGGAATCACGGGCACCGTGATAGATCCCTTTGGCTTGTTTGATGTTATATGATTTATTGTCATGACTTTTTGTGGTTCCTGGGCCGGGCCTTGCAAATTGCTGGGCCCCTGGTCAGGTGCTTTTCTTACTTTAACTTTACATTGCTGTGGAAATTCTGGTCTCATCCAAAGACTAGTGGGGGGTTTTCTTCCACACCTTGCCCCACCAGTTCTTTTACTACTTGACCTTCTGTTCCTCTCTTCCCTCTTTCCTATGCTTTTTCTCCTCTTTTCCCCCCTTTGAAATGTTACCTCAGAAGGCTAGACAATGCTAGGATTTTTGTTGTTTTGATTTATGGGTAATTTAATGGACCCACCTCTGATTCACTTGTTTGACTGGTACTGTCTGTTTTTTTAAATGTATAGTTTCATTGAAACGTCCCGTCCCTCTGGATAGGATCTCTATACCTCTCTTTTATTTTCAATAAAGCTTTGAAATCGAAAATAAATAAATGAATAAATAAATGGATTAAAATAAAAATATAGAGGAAGTAATGATGACATAAAAAGTGAGTGTTATATAGTCTATGAGAAAAATTGTTCCTTTCAATTAATGTTTTAAAGCTCAGTAATAGCACTACTGAGATTAGTGAGTCACAATATTATACTAAAGGGTTGTTTTATTTGAATTCTACAACAAAGTGGCAAAACAGAAAAATGGTATAAATCAGTGTGAGAAGAGGTTACTAATAGAGGAGGAAAAGTGTAGCCCATTCGAAAAATAGAAAGTGCATGCATGGCACTGATAAAACTGTGCATCATTTTATGAGGGTAATTTCCAAATAGTGCTGAGAGAAAGTTTTCAGGAGGTCCAGTAGAAAATAAGAGGAAATAAGTATGAAACTTTAGCTGGCAAGAGTCAAAAACTTTTTTCTATAAAATACTATCCTCTGTATGGCCCAAATTTAAAATGTCAGGACATGTATAAAAACATTGCAAATGGCCATTCTGTACTAAAATTCTGGCAGCATGACATTTACAAAGCTCACGTTTGTGGCTTAGGAAAATGGCCTCCTTGGCTGCAAACAACCTTACAGCTGTGACAACCCCAGCCCCCTCCAGTTTTATGAGATAAACAAAGTACCATCCCTCAGATGTCAAACAGTTGACAATACATTGATGGGCAATGTGTTGAAAATACATGGGTAATGGATTGATTAACATCAAAAAAGCATACACCAACTAACCTAACCCTCACCACATACTAGTATAACTGAGCCAATCCTTAACCCCTCCATGGACAGGGAACACATTGCTTTTCAGCCACCCCAGCAATGGAGAGGTTAAACCTGTTAAAAACAAAGATTTTATTTACAGCCAAAATGGCCTTATATACATTTTGGGGGTATAACATTACATTCCCATCACTTTTTTCTTATCAGACCAGGATAGAGAGTGCTAAAAATAATGTGTTTCAATCCTGAGAGCCCATGTTATTATATTATTGCAAAAGGAAGGGGATTCCTTTCTTTCATTATATATGCATGTTTTTTTTTGTTTTTTTTTTTAAAGAACTCACCATGATATCATATCATATCCAGTAGTGTCCTTGACTACTTGGTCCTTACATCAGTTAAACTAAACAAATAAAAGAAAATAAACCCTACCATCACTATGAAAAAAATCACATAATCAAAAAACCATTCCTAGTCCTTTCTGGGACATTACCCAATCTCTGTTTAATTGTATTTCCATATAGGGATGGGAGAAAATATTTGCCTCAAACCAAACTCGCCAAATAATGGCACTTCCCGCTTGGAGATACATTTCCTATGAAAAATGCTGTTTTTCAGCTAGCTCATTGCAATGGGAAAGTTGATTTTACAATGCAATGCAATGCATTTCCCAAAGGCACGATATTAAAGGGGTATGAAGGTGCGTGCACTGGTGAAGTGTGGGAAAACAGTCAGTTGAATGGAGAATTTTTTTTTTTGGGGGGGGTGTTGCCTTAGACTGTATGGACAGTTAATAAAGAAAAAAATACAATAAAAAAATCCCATAAGACATAGTATAAAAGGGGTCTGAGGAGGGTGCCTGTATTTGTGGGTGGAGCCTGGGAAAAGAATCAGTAGAACAGGAAATGTTTTTTGGGGGGTTGTTGACTGATATTTGGGGGACAGTTAAGATAAAAACATAAATAAAGTTAAAAGTGAAATAAAATAAGAAATTGGTACATAAGGTGACTGAGACAGAGACCCCCTGATGTAAGCTACTACTGGTGCAGACTGATAATTGATGGCATAGAATATTTTGTAGAGGATGATTTGCAGGACTTGTTGTTGGAGGCCCAAGCCCTGAGTAAACATTGATTTGTAGGATTTTTACTTACTAGAGGCACAAGCCCTAAGGAAACATTGATTTGTAGGACAAGGCCCTCAGATGTATTATTATTTTTTTTTGTAGCCCTCTGTTTTTATGTTTTGGTGGCCAGTGGCTACTGGCCATTGTCAAATACCTTGGTGTAATTGCAATATTTGCAACTGCTGTTCTTGCTGCTGCTGAGTTGTTTAAACGGCAGAATAACTAGGTAGCTCAAAGGGAATGACATCAACAACAGTAGTAACAAGGGTGATGGATGATGAAGGTTCCACTTGCCATTACTAGTTCTAGTGATGTGCCAGAGGCAGTAGAAACACCACAACCAGCCCCCACCACTTCAGGTATATGTGGAGAAAAGAAGATGTTGGCCAATAATGCTTTTCCACCTGCCCCTGTTCAAAAACCATGAGTATTTTGTTAAAATAGAAATGTTTCCCTTGAGAGCAGGAAGTGTGCCTCTCATCAGCAAATGCAGTGTGTACAGTGTGTGTGATAAATAAGTGAAGGACTGGGAACAATGGGCACATCTGGACTCACATCAAACACCTGGCTTAACTGTAACCAAACACTATGAAGCTTAGGGTCCTCAATGTGAAATCATCCCACCAGAAATCAAGCACTGCTGCTGTCACTATGCCCTCTGTCCACTTCTCGCTAAGGACACGTGATAACATGCTAATTTATGCGCTGGTTGTTATTATCCTCCACCACACTGCCATATGAGGTCTGCACACCACATAGTGTGAAATGGGTGGACACAAACTGCCACATCCTGACATTTACTGAATATCTATCAACAGGAGGGGGAGGTAAAGATAAATGAGGTGGATCTCCAGAAGATGTAGGTACCCTAAAGCAATAAGGTGATGGGGACCCAGTTGTTTTGCTCGCCATTGAACTTTCAGGCTCTGGCTGGGTTTCTCTATTCTTCCTCCTCTTTGATCTTTGCCTCACCTCTTGTTGCCTTTGGAGAGATTCGGGGGTACAGCAACAGCAGTGTCCAATTTCTTTGGTGGGTGTTTGGCTTGAACATGTTTCACGTAAATGTGTCATGGTGTCTGTGTTTCTTGTGTGTTATCAGGGCTGTTGTGCCAAGGTGTGTTACCTCCTTTCCCCTTTTGACTGACTTGTCACAAATTGTGAACAATGCTGTCACTGCTGATTTCATGTGCCTGCCCCAAGAGAAAAATAGTCCCACACCCAGGACCTCAGGGGGAGCAGAAAGGTAGTGAAGAATGGCCTCTTTCTTCTTCTCCTCCACATTCCCCTTCACAATGATGTTGTTGCTGTTGCTGCTACTGCCTCACTGCATTGCATTGCAACTAGGACCAGAAGGATTGCTGCTAGCAGGTGGAACTTGTCCTATTCTCACATCACTGGAACCATTACCACCATGTCCACGGTGGTAGGTGGCACACTAGCCTGCTTCTCAGCATCCTGCTACCCTTGCAACTCTGCAGCAGCAGGAATTAGAGCAGTAGCAAACTCAGCAAATTCCAAAATCTCACTGCTAGTGGTGGTGATGATGATGCCCATCCCCATGCCTGTCTCCCATTCCTTCTCAGTTTGGGCTAAAAAGGCCATTAATGTCTCTTCCATCCCAGCTTCTCTACCATCATCATCACCAACACAACCACCAGTCCCTCCTTGCTGCTGCTGCTCTATTACAGACATCTCACCGGTTGGAGGAGGTGATAAGAAATGTGACAGAGGGTCCTCTAATGTCCCAGTTGCCATCTATTTTGTGACCTGAAGAAGGCAGACTGGCAACACTAGCACCAGGCACAGGCAGGTGATCTGTGCTCCTGGTGGTGGTGGTATTATTGCTTCTAGGCAAAAATTCTGCCTTCTTAAGGATCATGTTCCACCTGGACAATGTCATTGGGGTAAGGGGACTCCCTGGGTCAGTGGAATTTTGTGGGCTCCCTTGAATGCTAGTCTGGCCACTCTGCATTACTTTCCCTACCACTCCTCTAACGCTGGTCCCAACAGCTGCTTCACCATCACTGTTACTACTACAAACACCAACCACATCGATTTCATTCCCTGAGTCTTCCTCGTCACTAGCAATATGGTCACCCCCTTCCTCACTCCTAAAACTCTGTACAAGCTGCTGCACCTTCTTAGTAGTAGTACTAGTAATAGGACTGCTTGGGGATGACAACTGTGACTTAGGGTCCTCTGCTTTCACACTTGACATCACCCCCCCCATTGGAAATTACAAGACACACTGGCAGCAGGTGCAGTAGTGGCAGCAGGTGCAGCAATGGAAGCAGGCACAGCAATGGCAGCAGGTGAAACAATGGCAGCAGTTGCAGTACTGGCAGTAGGTGCAGCACTGGCAGCAGAAACAGGTAGCTGACCTGTCCTGATCACACTACTACTACCCTCTTCTTCCTCCTGTAAGATAGATTTCCCCAAGATCCCTACGGGTGATGTAGAGGGTCTGGGGAACCAGAGCATCCAGAGCTTTGATGATTTTAGTGGTCACTTCCTCCTCCTCAGACTCAATGGAAGCATAGCGGTCCTTCCAACTCCTCCTTTTATTATCATTAAACTTGCCTTTAGGGATAGCAGTCACCATGAGCCTCTCCTGCCTCAATTTTGCTATAACACACAGCACAACAGCCTAGCACATCTCTCTCTCTCTCTGTCTGTAGCTGCTTGTATTGTGTTTCACTTCCAGGAAAACTGTACTTTTTATAGCGAAAATACAAAAAACATGTGATTAAAGGGGCAAAAACTTTCTATCCATTGGAAAAAGAGCAAAAAATTGTAATTGTTTTATTTAAAGAGGATTTTAACACAAAAAATCAGACAATCATGTGGTTTTTGCTGATTTTTTCATGTGAACACAAGACCTTTCACCTATTCCCACACTGCAACTGTCTGGGAGATGGGGGGTTACTCAGATACCTGTATATGTAATGGAGTAAACTCCCTTCCCAGCCAATCACAGATAGGAAAACAGAGTCACACATGCATAAGCCCTGAACCCTTCCTCTAACCAAATGTTATCTAATGTGGGAATAAATTTCAACCGAGAATGGCTATTAGACCTGTACACGGGCAAGAAAATATGTTTTGTCTGAATTATTTTTGAAAATTTTTTTCAGTTTAGCAGAAAATGCCCTTTTTGTCATATTGTTCTATTAGTCAGAGTTTCTTCAAAAGTTTTATCCCAAATGAAATCCGTTCAACACTATTTTCAATGGGGAAGGATCCTGCCTATTGCTCTGGTTTGACATTTGAACAAGATGCATTCAGATAAATTATATAAAATTTAGCTATCCATTCCATTATGGTTTTCATCAAGGTTCATGGACTAATAATAAAAATAAATAAAGGCCTGAATTGTATTTTATTTATTTTATATTTGTTCAATGAGTGTGCATAGGGTCAATGCCTATGAGCAAAGACCCAACAAAAAAAAACAGGCATGGATCTCCAAAATTAAGGAAGCAGAGGCATCTTTGACTATGTTAGAATTATCAGTTAGGAGATGACTGAGGAGACATGAGTTGGCATTGCAGTGCCCTCATTACTAGCAATACCAGGATTAGACCAGTTTGTAAAAATACAGGAGCAGCATGGTATATAAAGCAATAGAAAATGCCATATAATGAGGTAGAACACATTGTTGAGTCTAACAGAAAGCCCCCCAAAATAACATACACGTTGAGAGTAAGGAAGTAAGCAGCAGAACCTCTGACTTTGTTAGAAGTAGAATATGGATGTTAGGAGGTGAAACAGGAGACGAGAGATAGTATTGCAATACCACTGTCATCACCAGCATTTGACCAATTTGGACAGACAAAAAAAGCAGCAGCAGAATCATGATATGTAATGGGATAGAAGAGCCTATAAAATTAAGAAGTACACATGGTAGAGTCTAAGAGGAAGCACCCCCAAAATAACATACACTGTAGTCTGTGAGAGTAAGGAAGGAAGCAGCAGCTTCTTCATCTTTGTTAGAAGTAGAATAAAGAGTTAGAGGGTGATGCAAGAGACAAGAGTTGGCATTGCAGTATTACCAACACTAGCATTAGACCAGTTTGGACAGACATGGTATATAATGGGATAGAATAGTCTATAAAAAGAGAAAGAAGAGGTCATTAAATTTAACAGAAAACCCCCCAAAATAACACATAATGAAATCTCTGAGCGTAAGTTTGGAAGCTTCAGCATCCTTGACACATTTTTCAAGATATATGTTGCTGTAGGACTCACAACTTTGACTTTCAGCTACTTATTTCTCCACTACGGCCCTCAGAAGAAGTAATATTGTGCTGGGAAATGTTGCACCGTAGGAAACATAGGAGAAAAATGGGTTGGACTTGGTGAAAAATTTCTTGGAATTGGAAAAAAGGAAAAACATTTTACATTGACAAAAAGGAGAAAGCTTTTACAAAAAAAGAGAAAAATCATCCTGTTTTTGAGAAAAGTCATGCAGGAAATATATCTCACTTTTCCACCAACCCCTAGCCATTACATATGTCCTACCAGACTTACCAGTTAGTTTATGTTTTAATAAGATTGAAGATATAAATAATACATGGTTTGAGCAATAAACTGTAATACAAGAAAGTATATTTTCATGATGACTCGCAATAATTGTTGACCAAAAGGCACGTTAATGATTACTCTGTCAGTTCAGTCAAGTTATGTTTTATTTGGGCGTATTCCACAAAGATAAAATGCCAAACTTATCAGTAGATAAAATGTCAAATATTCTTCTTACAGTTCTAGGATATCTTACAATAATTTCAACATAATATATTTGTTTATTTTATTTTTTTTGCCATTATATTCAGAAATTGTTTTGAATGCCAATACAACATTTAGAATATATGCACTACATAAATGTGTGTTTAAAGGGGAACTTTCACCTTAATTCAAGTTTACATGTTTGAAAACTGCATTTAAAACTACCTGTATATCATGTTAACCTAAAGTCTAGATGTATAGTTAGGATATAGTCACACTTTTATTTCTAGGCAAAGTGAAAGTGAGCATTTCCTGGTACAGCACAAAGCTACAATAGCATATGAAACATAATTTAAACCTTTATTAGCATGTGACATGTTACCAAAAAGGCTTCATTAGTAGGGATGGGTGAAAATTTTCACCTCAAACTGAAATCAGCGAATAATGGCACTTTTCGCTTGGCTTAAAATTTCCTGTGAAAAGTGCAGTTTTTCCGATTTTTCCAGCCTTTTCCGCCCACTGAAATCAATGGGAAGAAAAATATTTGTACACCACACAAAAGTTTTCTATAGCCATATAAAAGGCTGTCAGGCTGTCACAGCATTCTGTGTTTGTGAGAGGAGAGAGCAGCATGTTTTTTAGCTAGAAGAGATAAGCAAATAAAAGGGAACTGAAGCTTAGTTTAGGAAGTAATTTAGGTAGGACATTGTTCTCTGTATTAGGGGAGTAATACCTAGGGGATAAGAAGGGAGGAATGAGGTTGCCCCCCCAAATACTCCAAAATGCCAAATGACTGACAGGCAAGACACAGGCAACCTATTTTCTTGCTGATCTTGCTGTTATTGTCCCTGTGCTGGGTGGGGAAGTCTGGGGAAAGACATTGTTGATTTTCTTTTTCAGTTATAATATTTTTTGGAAAGACTGTGATAAGACAACAAGGTGGACAACTTAAAAAAATAAAAAAAATAAAAAAAAAAAATAAAAAATGAAATATCTTAGGTGACAGTGACAGACAGCTGACTGGGCTTAGGCAAGGCATCATACAGCTCCATCAGTTGTGTTGTGCACTGTACAGTAAAAAAACATAGTGTAGTTGCAGAATGTCCAGCAAATGCACAAGGGGAAGGGGGGTGGAGCAGTGTAGGGATATGAGAGTAAAGTAGTAGTCCAAAAACCTACTGCAGCAATGGCTGTTGCAGCGTGTGCAATCAATGATGATGATCCCTTTACTCCAAAGGAGGATGCAGTTTGTCAAGGTCCCAGCAAAACTAGGTCCAGCACCACCCGTGCCAGTAGAAATAAAGAACCATATAAGAAGAACACTGAAGATGTCAACAAGTCACATTCAAGTTTTGAAGATGCAGGCAAAAGCATAATAGAAGAAGGTGTAGCAGCTGAACCTCCTGCTGCATCAGACAGTAAGACACCAAAACACCTATCCTCAAAGTAGTAGTGAATTATGTTATAGTAAAAGTAAAAAGAAATTATTTGAGACCTCCAAAAGCTTAGAGGAATATAAGGGTAGTAGTAGGCAAGAACTGTCAGGTGATGCTGTTGCTGCTCAGGATGACCTAATAATGACTGATGATGATACAGATCTAGAATATATCCCTCCAGCATCCTTCTCTTGTTCAGATACAGATGAAGTTGAGAGTAAGGATGGTGACAGAACTATAAGATTATCAGAAAGTCCAAGTCTGAATCTTCCACCACTTTTAAGGAGCACTGTGTCTGTCTATAAACTGTTTGAGAAAGCCATTGGAAAGTCTGACCCTTCACAAGCACAGATGTCAAAAAGCACACTGTCACCCTATCAGTCATCATTACCATCATCGCCTCTTCAAAGTCCAAGTCCCACTCAGCCACACACACCTGTTTTGAGTACCCAGCAACAGAAACACAGGTTAACATCCACAGTGTTAGATATGAAGAGTACCTCTGGTGCTGCTGCTGTAAGTGCTGCACCTTTGACACCTAGTAGTAGTGGCAGTAGCATGACATCAACATCTATCTCCAGTAGTAGTAGTAGCAGAAACCACACATGACAGACAAAGCCAGGACAAATATATTAACAGCAGCACAGATGAGGAGGTGGAGAACAGATGGGACCACTGCTATGACCGATAAGTAATGTGTGTCAATAATCTGAGAAGGAGGATAGAGTATGACAATGGTAAAAATACATACACAAATCACACCATGCCAGTCCACCACCACCATCACTAAAATACATATCTACCACATTGTAGGTTGTACTTTATTTTTTTATTACTTGATATCATCATGAATATGTGCTAGTGTCACTTAAGCAAGAAAGTGTTGTGGGCAAAGGACAAATGCATTCTGCATGCTAACACATTTTTCAAGCCATATTTTGCTGTAGGACTCACAACTTTGACTTTCAGCCACTTATTTCTAAACTTCAGCCCACAGAAGAAGTAATATTACAGTGGAAAATATAGTACCTATAGGAAATATAGGCGAAAAATGTGTTAACATAGGTGGAAAATTTGTTTAAATAGGTGAAAATGAGGAAATTTTTGCATAGGCAGAAAGGCAACATTTTTCGCGGGAAAACCGAAAAATCGGCACATTTTCACAAAATTTTTCGCCTGAAATTGTTCACACTTTTTGCCCACCCCTTTTCATTAGCATATGAAACATCACCGAAAAGTTTAATTAGTATATATAATGTCACTGGTACTGCACAGGAACCAAAATTAGCATACATTAGCATATAGTAACACGTGTGAATATCTCCTTAACTGTGCATTTTCTGATCTTTTGGCTAACTTGACAAATAGGTCGTTTTAATGCAGTTTTCAAATATACAAATTTGAATTAAGGTGATAGTCCCATTTTAAGTTATGGAAAAAAATAACAATGAGCACATGTTGGGAGCTATAATGTTGAAAAAAATGTACACCATTGACAAGTAACGTAACAGATAGGGTTGGATGAAAAGTGGGAAAAATTTGTTGCATGACTTTTCATGAAAAGTGGCTGATTTTTCTCTTTTTTCGCGAAAGTTTTCTCCTTTTCTCCAATGAAAAATGTTTCTCCTTTTCCCCTATTTTAGCAAATTTTACGCCTATATTTCCTATGGGTACGACATTTCCCACTGCAATATTACTTCTTCTGCTTCCTGTTTAAGTGACACTGGCAAATATTTATGATGACATCAGGTAATAAAAAATAAATAAAGTACAACATACAATGTGGCAGATGTGTATTGTAGTGGTGGTTCTCGTGGACTAGCATGGTGTGATTGATTTGTATATGTATATGCAACAGTTTTTACTAGAGATGCACCGATACCGGTGTCGGTATCGGTACCGATACCCGTATTTGAGCGAGTACTCTTATTCGCGCAAATGGGGCCGATACCAGGGCAATTCAATCCGCGGCCGCGGACCTGTAAAGTTGCGGAAGATAGTTTGGGAGCCGTGTCAGCATGTCAGTGTGGAGGCAGGCCGGGACCATGATGTCATACACAGGCTATGCAACGGTGTGAAGAAAAGCACTGCGAGTCTGCATCTGTGCACCCAGATCCAGTCAGAGAGAGCTCCCTGAGTGGGAGGCGGGAGCAGAAGAGACAGAGTCAGCTCAGCAGACAGGTAAGAAGGGGAATAGAATTGGGGAAACTAACAGCGATCAATCACCAAAGGGGGGGGGACCGATAAAGGCAAAGGGGGATCAGAAGCAAGGGGGCATCAAGAGCAGGTGAAAGAGGCAGAGGGGGTTCAAGAGGGAGAAAAAGACAGAAGGGGAATTGGGGAAACTGTAACAGGCAAATAGGGAGATCGTTCAAAAGGGGAAGGAAGACAAAGGGGGATCAAAGGAGGCATCAAGAGCGGGTGAAGAAAGAGGTAGAGGGGGGTCAAGAGGGAGAAAAAATAGGAAAAGGGACTAAAGGAGAAAAAAGAGAGAGGCAAGGAAGGATCAGGAGACAAAAGGAGGGGGGCCAAGAAGAGGCAAAAGGAGGGGGATCAGGAGGGGGAGTAAGAGGCAAAAGGGTGGGCGTAACGGTTTTCAGTACACTCAGAAGCAGACAGTTTGATAAAACACAGTTTTATTGAAATCAGACAGAATAAAGTAACCCTCGCAGGTCCAGCAATAGTTAACAATCAAAACTGACACAGGACAGGTTACAAAATAACATTAACCCACACGGGTCCAGTATATATATCAGAGAGCAGTACATATACTGACACAGGTCAGGAACAGTTCGTGTGAAACAGTGAGACACCGAGGTGTAGGTGCTATTAGGCCTGGAGGCTGGGAGGCCCTAATAGCGAGGCCCAAGAAGCACTTTCTGTGGATGAGTGTCACAATAGCGACTAGGTCCAGGAAGGGTGAGCGAGGCCCTGGAAGGATCACGTACTACCGGTAGTACTGCAACCGAAGGGATAACGGAACGCCCTGGAATCAACACAGACTGCGGCCCAAGGTAACGGTACCGGACAACGAATGTAACAACGCTAGGCTCGATGGCAATTGCTGGGTGACAGAGCCGCCTGAGGCACCCAGGAGACCAACCTCAGTTAGTGACAAGCCAGCATATAGTGTGCCCATGGAATAGCTCCTACCCAGGTGAGCACCAGACGGCCCTGGTAATAGGCGCTCAGGCTTGATAGCGACTGACAGGAGTGGAGACAAACTGAGGCGCCCAGGAGACCAACCTCAGTGGCAATTCCATAACAAGCCAAGCGTTTACTGAGCAACGAGATCTGCGTCTGCACTGGGTAAGGAGGAAGGAGGCAGCAAGGCACAAATGGGTCGCAGTCATGGAATGGTAAAGCAGTACATGAGGCAACAAACTGGGCCAGCACGCTCAAGACAGAGCACAGGAGATACTCTCTACCGGACTACCGGATGCGGTAGTGCACCAGGCTGGAGGCACAAGGAGCAGGAACGGAAGCCAATCCGGGTCGATGCACAGAACTGTAACGTCAGCCAGGCCGGGTCGGGACACGGAGCCGGAACGTGTCAAGAGGTGGCGTGTGTATATTAATTACACATCAAAAGAGTATTTTGAAAGCACTCGGCAACTCGCTCTGTAGTCCATTGATGCCCTCCTCTTTATATATATATATATATATATATATATATATATATATATATATATATTATAACTCTGTATTGTCTTATGGTGACATCTAACTGTATTACTCTGGTGGTGACATATAACTGTGTTGCTCTGGTGGTGACATATATGTATTGCTGTGCTGGTGACATATAACTGTATGTGTGACATATAACTCTTTATTGCTCTGGTGGTGGCATTCAAATGTGTTTTAAAATGCATGGTTTCCCTTTCCCCTTTTATGAGCAAGAAAAAAATGCCATTATGCTATGGGGCTGGTATAATTATGCAGTGCTATGGGGCTGATATAATGACACAGTGCTATGGGGCTGGTAAGCAATGTCTTCCAGGGCTGGTTTTTATTCCCAGTCCGGCCCTGGCCGATACCTGTTTACAAAATCGTCCCTCGTGTTCCCCACATGCTGCCCGTGCTCTCCGCATGCATTTCTCCGCACGTGTTTCTTATCTCCTCCATGCTTTTCTTATTGTCTTCATGCTCCTTATCTCCTCCTACGTGTGCCTCATGACCAGCCTCAACAAGCAGCAGGCTGGCAGCTCCTTCTAAACAGTTAGCCAATGGGGAAAACCTATGCTGTACACCCCACCAGTCAAATAACCAGAAAGACGGGCCAATCACATTGCTGGAAAAATGGAGCACAGACTGCACTGGGACGGGACTAGTCTGGGAGCATCCAAAAGGTGAGCTGGCTGGGGGATAACTACATAATAATTCATTAGGGATGATGGGCTTATGCACTAATATAGTATATAATACATTTTTGCCAATCATCCCCATATATATCCTTTTCAATTTCATATGGCTTATGCAATATGCAGTGTTGCACTAATATACTAAGTATATAAATATAATACTTTTTTTGCCAATTGTTTTTTTTTCTTATTGAAAAGGATATATATGGGGATGATTGGCAAAAATGTAGTATATATGTACCACCAACATGTGTAATGTGCCACCAACATTTTTTTTACTACATCCCACCTGTATGACCAGTATGCAAAAAAAAGTGCAATAGTGCTCTGCTGCTAATATATATAATTATTTTTTTTTTATTGTTGCTGCCTTGTGGTTTGTTTCTCTCTGTCCAAGCGAAAGCAGTAACAGTAAGCAAGCACCATGAGGAACATTCATTCACATTTTGGCCAGTTCTTAACTTCTTCTTACCTATATGCCATCTTGTGGCATTTTTGATATTGCATGTTCCCATTTCATTTAAGTGGAGACTGGTGGAGAGACTTAAGTTAACCCCTTAATTACCTTATTCAGAGAGCAATCTAAGTATCACAATCTGGTCAGTGGTCAATAAAGAATTTTGCTTACATGCACATTTTTATTATAATAACCCTGCTTTTATAACATTTGTGCGACAATCCAGTTTGATATAGATTTTTTTTTTCCACTACAGATACAAAACTTTTCCAGTACTGACACCAGCAGACAGAATGTCAGCTCTATGGATGTATTTTAAAATCTGCGAGGGCAACCCACGCATGGCAGCATGTAAAGTCTGCTCAGCCAAAATTTCGAGAGGAGGTACCAAGGTTAGCGCTTATAACAAAAGCAATCTCATAAAACATCTATGAATAACACATCAGAGCGAGCATGCTGAATTTGTCAAGGGTACAGGTGGAAGCTCCCAGCAGCAGCTAACCTTGCAGTAAACTCTTGCAAGATGAGAGAAAATGTCCAAGGAGAACCCAAGAGCCATCAAGATAACAGAGACGCTGGTACATTTCATTGTTCTGGATGATCAGCCGCTCTCAGTAGTGGACAACAAAGGTTTTCAACAATTTGATAATGTGTTGGAGCCAAAATATGATATGCCCAGTCGCCGCTATGTCACAGATGTGGTCTTGCCCCAGGTACACGACCAAGTGAAGAAACACATTTCCAGCATTCTGCAAGATGGCATAAAAACAATTAGCATCACCACGGACATTTGCAGTAGTAGTGTGAGCCCAGTGTCTCTCCTCAGCTTAACGGCACAGTGGATTGATGACAATTTTGAACTTTAGCAAGTCATGCTCCACGCAAAAAAAGTTTCAAGGTTCGCACACCGGTGAAGCAATAGCTAGAATAGCTAGAATGCTTGAAGGAATTCTGGAGACTTGGGGGATCCAGAAAAGCTCCGTCCATGTTGTGGTGTGCGACAGTGCAAGAAATATGATAAGAGGCATGGAAGATGCTGGAGTTCAAAGTATTTCTTGTGTGGCCCATACACTTCAGCTGGCTGTCTCGGAGGGTCTGCTATCACAGCGCAGCATTGCGGATGCTGTGGAAGTCGGATGCAGAATAGTCAGCCACTTTAAACATTCTAACCTGGCTAACTCTCACGTTCAGGACATCCAGCTAGAGCTCGGTCAGATGGTGAAGAGACTCCAGCAAGATGTGCTGACTCGTTGTAACAGCACCTTTTACATGCTGTAGTCTCTCCTTGAGCAGAAATGGGCGCTGGGATTGTAGTCTTCTGAGTACGAGCTTCCAGCAACTCTTACTCCAAACCAGTGTAGTCTTATGGAGAAGTCATTGACTATCTTGTCTCTCTTTGAAGAGTTGGCTCACCAAGTGAATTCCTCAGATGCCCGTGCCTCAGATGTCATTCCAGCTGTCACTGTGCTGCTGCACATGCTGTTAAGGGAGGTGGAGGAGGACCATGTAGTGAAGACCATGAAAAGTACTCTGCTTGCTGCTGTGAGAAAACGCTTCTTCAACACAGAGGAAAACCCGTTTTACTGCCTTGCAACTTTGCTTGATCCAAGGTAATATATGTTTAATTTCTGCTGTTAGAGTGATTATTTAGTTCTATATTCATTTTATACAGTTTCATTTCTTTTTTTTTTCCTTTCTTGTTATTGTTTTTAAAGTGCTCTGATTTATATATTTTTTATTTTACTTAGTTACAGCACAGAAAGAATAGTATGCTGCTTATATATATAATCCCTAACTGTTGTGTTTGTTTTCTTGTAGGTAAAAAGATCGATTTTTTAACAAGCCAGACACTGCCAGGCAAGTCAGAGAACTGTTCCCGCTGGAGCTGCACAAGATGTCTGTATCACCTGAGGAGCATAAGGAACCAGCTCTCAAAAGGCCCCACAGTGAGCAGCCAGGTACCAGTCTGGACAGTCTGTTTGAGGAGATTGCAGGGGAAGGTTCCTTGTTGTCTGAGAGCAGTGCTCCAACAGCTGCTTCTATACAACTAGAGACTTACCTTGGAGAGATCACTGTGCCTTGGTCAGACAAACCTCGGAAGTACTGGGCAGTTAATAAACTGTGTTTCCCGGCTCAAATGGGCCAAAAATGTCTTTCTGCCCCATGCAGTAGTGTGGAAAGTGAAAGACTGTTTAGCTCGGAGTCAAATGTACTGAGTGAAAGTAGAAACAGACTTCTAGCAGAACATGAAGATGTGCTTCTGTTTCTTAAAAAAAACTGCCTCTAAAATTTTAAAAATAATTCAAGACTGTTTTATTAATTTAGAATTAGATTACATTTGATTGGTAAGCTAAGCTTTACCAATGCTCTGTTTGTTTTACTTTTCCAAGTCCATAGGCTAATGGAGTTGGAACTGTAATCAGAGCATTGGTAAAGCTTCATTACCAATCAAATGTAACATTGCTGTTATATTGCACTTTATTGCACTATTGGTTCTATACCATGTTATATTTATTATTTGTTATTTAATTTTTTTATTATTTATCGTGAAATTAGTTTGAGCTTGCTTACACAAACTTTGTGACAAGCAAATAAAAATGTTTTTTTTGTTCCTAATGTGATGGCTTGCATTACAGTTCTTCCTAATTAAGAAGCTGCCTTAAAAATCATTAGTCTGCTGTAGGTACTTTGAAAACTGCCAAATGACATCTCAAAAAGTATCGGTAATTGGTATCCGTGACTACTTGAAAAAAGTATCAGTACTAGTACTCGGTCTTAAAAAATTGGTATCGGTGCATCTCTAGTTTTTACCATTGTCATGTTTGTGCAAATCTCTATCCTCCTTCTCAGATTATTGACATACATTATTTCTTGGTCATAGCAGTGGTCCCAAGTGGTAAAATAGGTGAAAAGAGGTTAGGCAGAGATCAAAGAGGAGGAAGAATTGAGAAACCCAAGCAGCGACTGGAAGTTGCATGATGAGTGAAACAACTAGCTCACCATCACCTTCTTTCTCTAGGGTAACTACATCTTCTGCCAGTCCACCTTGTTCATCGTTAACTCCCCTGCCAAATGATACCTACTCTGTTGATGTTAGGATGTGGCAGTTCGTGTCCACCCATTGCACACTATGTGGTACACTAACCACATATGGCAGTGTGGTGGAGGAGAATTGCAAGCACGGCATCAAGCAGCATCTAAGGAGATTCCATTCTGAAGAATATGCAAAGATGCTGGCAGGGAGGGTTAATCATTACTTTTAAACTGTCAGCAAGTTGTCATGTGTCGTTAGCAGGGTCTGGACAAGGGGTATAGTGACAGCAGCACTGTACTTGGTTTCTGGTGTCATGGTGTTTGCATACAGTTGTTCCCACCAGATGTTATTTACCACACACAATGTGCACATTGCAGTTGCTGATGAGAGCCACAGTTTATGCTCTCAATGGAAAATTTATATTCTAAAAACAAGTCACTCATGATTTTGGAGGAGGGGCAGGTGTAGAAGAATTATTGGCCAACTTCTTCTTTTCTTCATATATACTGGGGGTTACTTATTGTGCTGCTACTGCCTCAAACGTATCACTGGAGCTAAAAGTGGCAAGTGGAACCTTCATCATCCATCACTCATGTTACCGTTATTGTTGATCCCATTCCCTTTCATCTGCCTAATCATCCTGTTGCTTCAACAACTCAGCAGCAGCAGCAGCAGCAAGAACAGCAGTTGAAATTCTGCAATTATGGCATCAGAAGGACATTTGACAATGGCCAGTGGCCAATGGTCAACATTACCTGCTGACACTAGGCCTGTAGGGCATTTTTTTCTCAGGGCTTGTGCTTTAAAAACCATAGTCCTACAAAAAAAAAAAAATTGGGGGGGTTTTGTCTAACAAGCCTATGTCATACAAATCAGTGTTTGCTTAGGGCCTGTGCCTGTCATGGTTTGACTAATCTGGTCTAACACTCCCCTATTGATTACTGCTGCGTTTCCTTCCCTGAGCCATTCTGAGTCAGCTAATGCTTAACGAACTGCCGTGACCTCTCTGTCTCCATGGCTACTAACCTGATTGTTATCAGACAACCCCTTCCAGGGTATTTAAAGCAGCTAGGCTCACTTCCTCCTTGCCCTTGTTGATGGCTGCTGTGCATTCTCCTGTGCTTCTGTTTATCTGTGTATGGCCTGGCTTCCTCTGATGACCCTTCTGGCTCCTAATTCCTGGCTTGCTCCTGACATCTCTGACTTCTGTGTTCCTGACTCTGGCTTGGCTGAGTACCCACCTTGGTTCCTGACACTGGCTTTTCTTTTGGTTTATACTTCTGGATCACCATTCTGTTTTGTTTGTTTTTTTTTTGTTACTTTAATAAAGGTGTTTTGCATTTTATGTTTTTTTGTATCTGTCTGGTTCCTGGTCCCTAACCATGCCAAACAAGCTTAAGACCTACAAATCAATGTTTCTTCAGGGCTTGTGCCCTAACATATCAGCCTCTACAAAATACTCTATCAAGTATCAGTCCACTCCACTGGCAGCTTTTGTCAGGGGGTTCCTGTCTCTATCACTTTACACACTATTTTATTATTTTATTTTATTTATTTAATTTTTTTAATTTTGTCCCAATACTAGTCAAGAGCCCCTGAAAACAAATTCCCTGTTCAACAGATTCATTCCCCAGACTCCACCCACTAACACAGGCATCTCATCAGATCCCTTTTATACCATGTTTTATGGGGTTTATTTGAATTGCATTTAGGATTTTTTTTTTATATTAACTGCCCCCAATCCCAGTAAACAACCCGCCCCCCCAAAAAAAAAAATCCCTGTTAAGCTAATTCTTTCTCCACACCCCAGCACCACAGGCACCCTCATGCCTCTTTTATATTATGCCTTTGGGAAATAAAGTAATATTTGTTATGTGTTGTGTGTAAATTCAATGTTCCCATTGATTTCAATGGAATGAGCTAGGCGAAAAAAGAGGAAAAACTGCATTTTTTGCGAGAAATTATTTGCCAAGCTTCACAATTTCTGTCATTCTGGTAGTGAGTGGTATGTATACATGTGGCAGAGTATATAGATATATATATGTCGGTACGGATGATTGATGGGATGTGAATATTATATATAATAAAGTTGGAATAACAGACGTTAACACCCCACTATCATTGGTATGATTTTTGCTTTAATGAAATGTAGATTGCTTTCCTTATGGACGACACCGTAATGCAAGTTATGGCTTGAGCACTATATTGTATTAATAATCTTGTCTGTTGTGTTTGAATTTTTGCACACTGATGAATATGCTCCATATTTCCAGTAGGGGTAGAGTTATTTTGATTGTTACAATGTGAGCATGTATTTCATCTTTTGACAAGATTTTTTGTTTTGTGTCAAGGTGCATGACTTACATTTGAGTGCCGTCCAGGAGGAGTTAATTTACTGGTCAGAAGAACATCAGCACTTTCCTGACGTGTATAAGTAATCCTCTACGAATTTTTGTATATTTGTTTCTTTTTATCAATATGGTTCAAATGTGAGATGTATGTGTTGATAGAATACTCTCTCAGTAAAAAAACTGACCTAAAAATTTTTAAATCAAATGTGATTCTTGGGTACTTTTTAGCTTCTTAAGAGGGTAACGATGTGAATGTATACTCCTATCCTTATTTTTATTTTAATTTTGGTTGTAAAACTGATGCATCTTATAATGATTATATGTTGATGTTTTGAGTGGAAATGTGCACGCACATCTTCAAGCATCTTTGCGGTATGTCTGGCTTTGTGTTACCCTGAAGAGGTTAATTAAAGGTTTGGCGATATAGAGTGCCCTTGTTTTGTTTGGAAATCTATGGTCATTAGAGTTAATGATCAGAAGCTGAGATGGATGCAGATGATTGGATGAGAGATTTTTTCAAATGTACTGGTTTTTGCACTTCTGACCTTAGTTGGTCATGATTAAGCGTGAACGCAGGCAAAACATGTTGATTGTGCCCACCATTGTACTTCTATAATATCTGGATGGATTTAAAGGTATTTTTTGTATGTGTTGATGTCAAACATTCAATAAATATTGATGTTTTTATACTGTAATCGAAACTGTTCTTTGGAATAATTGAGCGGCGTAGTGCACTTTCTCAATCATTGTATCTGCATTAACCAAATGAGCCATCTTTTCATGAGGTCCAGTCGACAGTAAATGGAAATAAGAAGCTGAGCTTCCACTCAAACAGTATGAAACTTTAGGTGGCAAAAGTAAGAAACCTGCTATCATTCATATCCTGTCCTCTGTGTAGCCCAAATTAAAAATTACAGGATATGTATAAAAACATTGCAAATGGCCATTCTGTAACCAAAGCAAAGCAATGCGTTCCATACCCCTCTGGCACTCAAGGGGTTAAACCTGTTAAAAAGAAAGATTTTATTTACAGCCAAAATTGCATTATATACATTTGGGGGGTATACCATTACCCTCCTATCACTTTTTCCTGATCAGGTCAGGATAGAAAAAATGTGGAAAAATGTACCTTAAACATATACCTTAAAATGTTCGCCTTTTTCGCCTAGTGCCAAAATGTTTTCAATAGTTCTTTCATTGGTTAAAAAGATTCCACCAGTTTACCAATGCATATATTTTGTTTTTTTTTTGTCAAAAACTTGACATTTCCAGGAAGTGAAACACAAAACTAAGCAGCTAGAGAGATAGAGAGGGTTTTAGGCAATTTTTGCAGTGATGTACATAGTGAAGTAAAGGCAGCAGAGGCTAAGACTGTTGTCTAAGAGGATGACCAACCTTTGAAAAAAAGGAGGATCTGAGAGAATCATGATGTGTCCAGTGAGTAGGAGGAGAAAGAGGAAGTGGGAATCACCAGCATAGAAGGGTCTGGGAAGCCCTAATTCCCTAGACCCAAGGATGCCCAGTAGGAATGGGTGAAAAATTTCTCCTCAAATGAAATCGGTCAATAATGGCACTTTCCACTTAGCGAATAATTTTCCTTGAAAAGTGCTGATTTTCCGCTTTTCCCGTCTTTTCTGCCCATTGAAATCAATGGGAAGAAAAGTTTTCTACCATATAAAAGGCTGTCAGGCTCTCACAGCTTGCCATTTTGTGTTTGTGAGAGGAGAGCAGCACCTTGTTTGAGCTAGACAAGACAGACAGGGGAACTGAAGTTTAGTTTAGGGAATCTTTTAGTAGGACATTTTTTCTGTGTATGCATGTATTAATAGAGTCAGTGGGGCACTCTGGGGAGAAGAAGGGAGGAAAGAGGTTGACCCCAAATACTCCAAAATTCCATGTGACTGACAGACAAGACACAGGCAGCTAGGAATCTATTTGCTTGCTGATTTTGCTGTAATTGTCTTTGTGCTTGGTGGTGAAGTCTGGGGAAAGACTTTGTTGATTTTGTTTTTCAGCAAGAATTTTTTTTTGGACACACTGTGATAAGACAACAGGGTGAACAACTTAAAAAATAAATAAAAAAGAATAAAGAACTTAATATATTAGGTGACAGTGACAGACAGCTGATTGGGCTTAGGCAAGGCATCATACAGCTCCATCAGTTGTGTTGTGTACACGTACAGTAAAAAACACGTAATGTCCAGCAAACACACAAGGGGAAAGGGGTGGGGAAGGGGGAGGAGTGCCGCAGTGCAATGTTTTGAGAGTAAAGTAGTAGTCCAAAAACTGACTGCAGCAATGGTTGCTGAATATGTGCAATCAGTGATGATGATGATCCCTCTGCTCCAAGGGAAGAGGCAAAGTCTCAGCAAAACTAGTTCCAGCACCACCAGTGCCAGTAGAAATAAAGAAGCAAATAAGAAGAATACTGAAGATGACAACAAGTCACATTCAAGTGTTGATGATGCTGGCAATAGCATAATAGAGGAAGGTGTAGCAGCTGAACCATCTGCTGCATCAGATAACGAGACAAACAAACACCAAAACACATAGTAGGGAACTTTGTTACAGTAAAAGTAAAAAGAAATTGGTTGAGACCTCCAAAAGCTTAGGGGAATATAAGGGTAGTAGTGGGCAAACTGGGCAAGAAGTAGCAGGTGATGCTGACGTTACTGAGGATGACCTAATGATGTCTGATGATGATGCAGATCTAGAATATATCCCTCCAGCATCCTTGTCTTATTCAGATACAGATGAAGTTGAGAGTGAGGATGATGACAATGCTATAAGGTTAGCAGAAAGTCAAAGTCTGAATCTTCCACCACTTTTAAGGAGCACTATGGCTGTCTATTAACTGTTTGAGGAAGCCATTGGAAAATCTGACCCTGGACAAGCACAGATGTCAAAAAGCACACAGACACCCTATCAGTCATCATCAACATTATCGCCTCTTCAAAGTCCAAGTCCCACTCAGCCACACACAGCTGTTTTGTGTACCCAGCAACTACAACACAGGTTAACATTCACAATGTTAGATATGACAAGTGCCTCTGCTGCTGGAAGTGCTGCACCTTTGACACCTAGTAGTAGTGGCAGTAGGACTGTATCAACATCTAGCCCCATTAGTAGTAGTAGTAGCAGCACCACCACCTCAGGAACCCCTCACTCCATGAAGTCCACAGTATGGAGATAATTCACTCATGATCCTCAAGCTAAGCATGTTGCTATCTGTTGTCTATGCAAAAAGCCAGTGAGCAGGGGTAAAGCAGGCTCACACTTAGGCTCCTCCTCTATGAGATCCCACCTGAAGCACAACCACAGGTCTGACTGGGAGACACACTATCAGCAGGCCAAAGGTGCCACAACTAGCAGCAGCAGAAGCACTTTAAAATGTTCCCACGGCTCTAGGACAGAAAAAAGTAGTAGTGAAGTTCTTTGTGTGTCAGAGAGTGTGCTACTGCCAATGCCAACAGTTAGTTCAGTCCAAATAACACCTATGGCTCATGCTGCAGAGGAGTATGATGACTCTGGCTTTGCTGTAGGAGATGGCAAGAGTCATAGACTGCCCACACATGCTGCATCTACAGCCACCACCTCCTCTAGTAATGTTAAAGCAATAAAGTTTCAGGGTTCTTCTGCCATGTCCTGCCAACCTACACTGACTGAGTTCCTGGGAAGGAGACAAAAACTTCACAAAAACAATCCCAAAGTACGCCTTTGGAATTACAAAATTGCCAAAATGGCAATGGACATGCTGCCATATTCGTTTGCAAAAAAAACGAGGTTTCAGAGAACTGATTTCCTATGTAGCTCCACGCTGGAATATCAAAAGCCACAGTTATTTTTCCAGGACAGCTGTGTCTGAATTGTACATGCAGGAGGTTAGTGTGGTGGGCAAAGGGCTTAAAAGTGTGTATGGCAAGAAAATCCACATGACAACAGATATGTGTACAAGTGGGCAGAGCACAGACTATATGACTGTGACTCCTCACTGGGTTTCCCTCCCAGCACCAACAGTGTACAACACTAGCTTAGAGCATCAGGTGAAAGCCAGTAATCATGCTTCTGGTTGTGGCACTGTGATTAAAAGATGGCAGCAGCAGCAGCAGGATAGCACATACCATCGTCATGCCACCTTGTGCATGCAGAGCTTTGAGAGACAATCCCACAAAGCTGTAGATGTTGTGAGTAAGCTAAAGCAGGTGATAGAGGAATGGCTTGAACCAAGCTCCTTAAAAGCTTGTTTTGTGTCTGCGGATAATGGTTCCAACATAATCGCTCTTTTGAGAATTGGTGGTTTGGTGCATGTGCCCTGCTTTGCTCATGTGCTAAATTTAGTTATGACCATATTCCTGGCAGAATCCTAAACCCTCCAAGAGATGCTTACTATTGCCTGCAAAATCGGTGCCTGTTTTAGCAGCTCCTACAGTGCACTCAACTCTCTATATTCCATACAAGAGTGTAACAACCTGCCCTATCACCAGCTGAAAATGGAAGTCCCTATCAGGTGGAATTCCACCATGTACATGCTAGAGAGTTTGTATGAGCAGAATAAGGCCATTAGAGAGTACAGCATGCAAAACTGGAAGGCTTTGGAAGGAGCCTCTTTGTCACCTGGCAAAAGACAACTAATGTGCGATGTATGTGAGCTGCTGAAACCCTTTGAGGAGGCAACCATGGCGAGTTGCATTGGGGCAGGAATTAGTGAAATTCTACCACTGATATTTTTATTGCAGAAAAAAGTGAAGAGCATGGCTGAGGATTCTTACCAAAATGACAACACAGATATGCACCAGCTGGTAAAGAAATGAGGAATACATTCTTGCCACTTTGATGGACCCCCAATATAAACAAAAAATTTCAGAATTTCTGCCAAAGGGCCATCAGCGGTTTGTCACAACAAGGAGTCATGGCGATCATCAGCAACTCTCTGAGGAATCGGATTCTGTCAAGGAATATCACGACATGCTTATTGATCGAGTAGAGGGTTGAATTGTGGAGGATGAGAAGGAAAAAGTGAGGACACAACAAACATCTAGACAGTATAGTGAAAAGGAAGGCAGCAAAGCATTTGAACCAGCAGAAGCGGTTACATCATCAACCAAAATATCCCATTCTGAGCACAGGGCAATTCAGCACTGGTAGTTGTGACAGTGGTGGTGGCAGCACATCTCTTTAGGACTTGCTCTCTGAGTATGGGTTGGTAACTGACACACAGATGGACGAGGGATGTGGAGATGGACGAGGGATGTGGAGAAGGGTTGCCACTATTTTCCACACTTGGGACCAGTCCACTGCTATGACTGATAAGTTATGTGTGTCAATAATCTGAGAAGGAGGATAGCATGTGACAGTGGTAAAAATACATACACAAATCACACCATGCCAGTCCTCCACCACCACCACTTACATACACATCTGCCACATTGCAGTTTGTATTTTATTTATTTTTTATTACTTGACATCATGAATATGTGCCAGTGTCATTAAGCAGGAAGTTAGTGTTGTAGGCAAAGGGCAAATGCATTCTGTATGCTAACACATTTTTCAAGGCATATGTTGCTGTAGGACTCACAAATTTGGCTTTCAGAAACTTATTTCTAAACTTCACAAGAAGTAATATTACAGCAGAAAATGTAGTACCTATCAAAAATATAGGTGAAAAACATGTTAAAATAGTCAGGAAATTTGTTAAAATAGGCAAAAAGGAGGACATTTTTGCATAGGTGGAAAGGCAAAAGTTTTTGTGGGAAATCGGCACGGTTTTGCAAAATTTTTCACACTTTTCACCCACCCCTAATGCCCAGTAACCTAACATCATCCCTTGGGATCTGGGTGAAATTTATTAGCAAACCAGCAAAGGCTTATGAAGAAGTGAATAACACTGATCAGGACAGGTCAGCCAGCTGTCCCTGCTGCTACTACAGCCAGTGTGCCTTCTTATACTCAGGAGGAGGAGGAGATGATGGTAATTGTAACAGCAGGGGACCCCAAGTCACACTTGACATCCCCAAGCAGGTAGGTGATGATTATGGTAAAGGTGATGATAATGAAGCAGCTGTAGATCCTCCTGCTGTGGTGGAAGGGGAAGTGATGCCGATCAGTCAAATTAGGGATCAAGGAAGCCTACAATATCCCCCCCTCCAATCCTGTGATTCCCCATCCCTCAGATTTATGCCCCTGGGACCTGATGCTAAGGAAGGCAGAACTAGCTATCAGTATTAGCATCAGCACAGATTAGCTGCCTCTTCCTGCTGTTAACACTGCCGGTCTGTTTTCATCACCTGTAGAGATGGCAAGTGTGACAGTAGGGGACCCTCTGTCACATTTGTCTTCATCGCCAACCAGTGAGGCTGTCAGAGCAGCAGCAGAAGCAACGAGGGACTGGTTTTGAGGGTGATGATGGAGCAGCTGGGGTGGAAGAGACATTAATAGCCTTTTTAGCAGAAAGCAAAAAGGCATGGGAGGCAGATGCGCAAATGAGGATGGGCATCACCACTACTACCAGCAGTGAGATTACAGGTTTTGCTGCTACTCTAAATCTTCTACCCCAGTCAGTGAAGGAGATTTTGGAGAAGAAGAAAGAGGCCCTTCTCCTCCATGTATGCCTCCTCCTGCAATCATGGGTGTGGGATTATTTTCCTCTTGGGGCAGGCAAAGTGCAGTCATAAGCAACAGCACGGTGTGCTATCTGTGATAAATCAGTGAAAAGATAAAAGCCCTAATAAAGAATTAATGACACCATGGCAGTTTTGAGCATGTTAAAGACAATCCCCCACAAAGGAAAACGAAAGCCGCTGTTGCTGGACCTGCTGTTTCTCTCCAAGGGCACCAAGAGGTAAAGCTGAAATAGAAAACAGGAGGAAGAATAGATAAATTCAGCAAGAGCTTGAAAGTTTGATCATATGTAAAACACATGACTCGCCATCAACTTATTGGGCTGGGATTCGAGCACTGGAAGATATAGCAATGTCTTCTGGTGATCCCCCTTTGTCATTGTTACCTTGTATGCCAGCTGATAGCGATTCTGTAGCTGCACGGATGTGGCACTTCCTGTCCACCCACTGCACATTGTGGGGTGCACATGGCAATGTGGTGGAGTATAATCACAGGCATGTAATCAAGAAACATGTGAGGAGAATCCATCCCCCAGAATAGACTAAGCTGGTGGCAGGAAGGATTCATCATTATTCTTAAGACTGCAAGTTGTCACGTGATGTGTCCTTAGTGGAGCAGACACTGGGCATAGTGGCAACAGAGGTACTCGGTTTCTGAGGGATCATTCCTAACTGCAGACCCAAGCATCAATGTGTTTGTTTGTTTTCAGTTGTGCCAGTTGCTTGATGTGAGTGAAGAAATGTACATTTCTCCCAGTCTATCCTCTATTTTCAACACACACTGCACATTGAAGTTACTGATGAAAGGCACAGTTCCTACTGCTTTCAAGGGAAAAATTTATATTCCAACAATGCACCCACAGTTTTGGAGAAGGTGCAGGTGGAGAAGCATTACTGCCCAGCTTCTTTTTCTTCATATATGCCTGAAGTGGGGGCTAGTTGTGGTGTTGCTACTGCCTTAGGCGCATCACTGGAGCTAGTGGTAAGTGGATCCATGATCATCATCACCAAATAACTGCTTGTTGTTGATCCCATTCTGTTGGAGCTGCCTAAACGTCCTGCTGCTCAAGCAACTCAGCAGCTGCAGCAAGAACAGCAGTCGCAAATGCTTCAATGACATTGTTGAATTTGCCAATGGCCAGTGGCCACCAAAACATGACATTCTGGCATTAGGCCAATAGGGCATATTTTTTTTCTCAGATGACTACATAAACCACTTCTTAGGGGCTTGTTTCTAGCAAGCCTAGTACTACAAATCACAGGTCCCTCAGGGCTTGTCCTTCTCACAATCCTGAGTCCAAAATATAATCACTGATTCCTCAGGGCTTGTGCCTTTAACAATCCTGAGTCCAAAAAATCATAACTGATTCCCCAGATCTTGTGTCCCTAACAAACCTGAGTCCAAAACATCCCTGATTCCTCATAGTCTGTCCCTCTAGCAATCCTGAGTCCAAAAAAATCACTGATTCCTCAGGGCTTGTATCTCTAACAAACCTGAGTCCAACCAATCATAACTGATTCCTCAGGTCTTGTGCTTTTAACAAACCTGAGTCCAAAAATATCAATGATTCCTCAGGGCTTGTGTCTCTAACAACCCAAAGTCCTACAAATAATTGTTTCCTCAGGCTTTGGCCTAATGAGTCTAAGTACTAAAAATCAGTGTTTCCTCATGGCTTGTGCCAAACAAGTGTAAGTTCTACAAATCAATATTTCCTCAGGGCTTGAACCTCTAACAAAAAGTCTAAGTCTTACAAATTAATGTTTCCACAGGGCTTGGGCCTACACAAGTCTAAATCCTACAAATCATTTTTTCTTCAGGCTTTGGACCTACACAAGTCTAAATTCTACAAGTTATTGTTTCCTTAGTGCTTGTGCCTAACACAAGTCTACCTTCTACAAATCAATGTTTCCTCAGTGCTTGGACCTCTTACAAGTCTAAGTCCTACAAATCATCCTCTACAAAGTATTCTATTCTATCAAGTAACAGTCTTTCCCAGTCAAAGCTTATGTCATTGTCATGGTTTTATTGAACACTCATACAATTTGGTAGGATAAAATAATAAAGCTTTATTAGACAAGATAAAGCATAACAAGGCCCTACACGGGTCCAAAACTCTACACAGAATATCGTAAGATAGTTAGACACAAGTCAGGTCAATACAGATGGCAAAAATGATAAGGCTCTACCGGCCTTACCGAATACTGGGTAAGGCAGCCTGGTAACTGATGCCACAAGGAATAGAGGAGGCTCTACCGGCCTTACCGAATTATCACGGTGCCTGTGATTGCTGCAGTTCTCTGTCTATCACCTGCAGGGGGCTCCCATTGGCTGTCTGCAGTCAGCCCGCCTCTGGTTGCCTTTTTAAACTCAGTCTGGGCACCCTTTAGTTGCCCTTTCGTGGTGTCTCTGACAGCATTCACTTTGCCTGTCTGCTGAAGCTATTGGGCCTCTTCCTGAGTTCCTGAGTTTACCTGTTCCTGTATTCCTGCCTGCTTGTCAGTTCCAGTCCAGTTCCGGTTGCTGTCGTTCCGGTTGCCAGCCGACTTGTGGTGCTCGTCCCGGTTGAGCCTCGGCCTGCTCCTGCTGTTTCCTGTGTTTGGTTCCTGTGGCGATATTATCTCCTGTCGCTCCGGCGACATTCTGTCTGTTGGTCCCAGCGTGCGGATGCTGGTTTACTCTATTAGCCTTGCGGCTCACAATACTGTTTGTTGGTCCCAGCGTGCGGACGCTGGTTTACTCCATTAGCCTTGCGGCTCACAATACTGTCTGTTGGTCTCAGCGTGCGGACGCTGGTTTACTCCATTAGCCTTGCAGCTCACAATACTGTCTGTTGGTCCCAGCGTGCGGACGCTGGTTTACTCCATTAGCCTTGCGGCTCACAATACTGTCTGTTGGTCCCAGCGTGCGGACGCTGGTTTACTCCATTAGCCTTGCGGCTCACAATACTGTCTGTTAGTCCCAGCGTGCAGACGCTGGTTTACTCCATTAGCCTTGCGGCGCACAATACTGTCTGTTGGTCCCAGCGTGCGGACGCTGGTTTGCTCCATTGGCCTTGCGGCTCACAATACTGTCTGTTGGTCCCAGCGTGCGGACGCTGGTTTGCTCCATTGGCCTTGTGGCTCATTCTACTGCCTGTTGGTTCCAGCGTGCGGATGCTGGTTTACTCCATTTGCCTTGCAGCTCAAGGTACAGTTGTTGGTCCCAGCGTGCAGACGCTGGTTTACTCCCTGACTTGCAGTCAGGTTTCTGGTGCTGTCCAGTCCTAGCAGCACTTGTTTCAGATGTGTACCAACACTAGCCTCTCCTTGGGTGAGACAGCTTGACCGTATACTCTATTTACCATCCTACTGTCATGGTGTCTCCCTTCTTGGGCTGCCCTGCCCGGTACTGGTAAGGCTGGTAGAACCTTCCACGTTGCCACCTTTAGGTTGCCTTACCCAGTATTGGCAGGGCCGGTAGAGCCTATCCTTGGGTATCCATTCTGGGCTGCCCTGCCCGGTATTGGTAAGGCCGGTAGAACCTGTTATGTTTCCACTCCACGGTTGCCTTACCCAGTATTGGCAGGGCCGGTAGAGCCTATTCCTTGTGTATTCCTCAGGCTGCCCTGCCCGGTATTGGTAAGGCCGGTAGAACCAGTACGTTACCATCTTACGGTTGCCTTACCCGGTATTGGCAGGGCCGGTAGAGCCTACTTATCACTATTTCTGTTTTTACCTAAACCTTACGTCTGAGGGCTCGATTTAAAGGCAGCCGTTAGTAAAAAAAATCACTAACGGGTGCGTTAAGTGTCATGTTGCAATTCAAAGATCCGTCTAAACAACAGCTAACGGCAGTTGCACAATCCTTACGGCCGATACACTTACGTGCATTCAGACGCATGGAACAACATACCCCAGAGCTATTCAAAGGCTTGCGGTACTGATAACGGCTGAAAAACAGACACACCTAACGGCTAAAAGTTAAGACCCACTTTTTTTAGCCGTTAGACACTTAACGGCCAAAACAAAACACCCGTTACATAGGAAGATACACAAAATGCTTACCGCACAACCATGTAAATGGGAAAATTAACCCGTGCAATGCCAAAACAACACCAAAACATGCACACACAACACAAATCACTCCACACACAACAACAACCAACACCACAAGGACAACAACACACAAAAAAACAACAACACAGCATGGCACGGAACAATGGGGGTTATCACACAAAGCGGACACCTGCAAATACAAGCTCACCTGGGCAACATCAACACGCCACCTGCACCCCACAAATGCACACCCGCAAATGGCACACACAGAACAAGCACAACACACCACATCTTATAACACACACACACCTGCTAACACTTACCTGGACAAAAACAACTCACCATTGGCCAGCACTCACCTCATCACCACACCTACACAACGCCCTAGCAAGTACTTAAAGGGACAACTCAACACACTCACTTGTGGCTTGTTTTCCACTCAGGGAGGGAGAGAGAGAGATAGAGAGAGATAGAGATAGATAGAGATAGAGAGAGATAGAGAGAGACAGATAGAGACAGATAGAGAGAGCAAACAGTATGTTGAGTTATATATTGTTGCGAAGGCTGCGGAGAAGGCGTGCAAGGGAGAGAGCTGGGGAACATCAGCAACCTCCAAGCACGCCTCATCAACAGCCTCCACCTGTTGCAAGTGAGGAGGCTCTGGCTCAGCAGCCACACAGGAGCCCATCCCCATCCGGAGTACACCTGCCTGCAGATGCACAGCTGCAGCAACAGGATGCTCCCCAGCTGCCACAGGGACCCCTGCAGCAGCCCAGGATGCATAGACGACCACCAAGGCCCAGGGTATACCGCCCAAGGGTCACTCTCTTTGGAATGACCGATGACGAGGTTATTGATCGCTACAGGTTGAGGCCACACAGCATCATAGCCCTGTATGAGGTCATCAGGTGGATCCCGTATGCACCCATAACCATGCTCTAACTGGCCTTCAAAAACTCCTGTGTACCATACACTTCATGGCAAGTGGCGCCTTTCAGTCGACAGAGGGTTACGCATCTGGCATGTCCCAGGCCACATTCTCCAGGGTGCTGGCCCAGGTCTTGCCAGCCCTCAAAGTCAAGGCCAGTACCTACATACATTTCCCCATCACCGATATGGAGTGGACACATCTGAAGCAGGGCTTCTATGCAAGGGGAGGCATGCCCAGGGTCATGGGTGCAATAGATTGCACCCATGTCCGTATCAAAGCACCAGCACGTCAGGGACATATGTTCCTGAACCGCAAAAACTTCCACTCCATGAATGTGCAGATGGTGTGTGACAGCAACCTGGCCATCATGAATGTCTGTGCGAAATTTCCCGGGAGCTGTCACGATTCACATATACTCAGAAATTCATCTGTGCAGAGGGATTCCGAAAATGGGACCTATACAGGCGGATGGCTTCTGGGTGAGTTAACAGCACCAAATGACACCACATACACATGTGCTAGTACGTTCACCACAGAAAACATTATTCACACAATATGTGCTCCTTGTCACACCATGTCACTCACTTTCCACAGGTGATGCTGGCTATGGATGCAAACCATGGCTCCTCACCCCGGTCGCCAATCCCCAAAACGATGCCCAGGAACGATATAACCAGGCTCATGCCAGAACACGGAATGCCATTGAGCGGACCTTCGTCCTCCTCAAGTCCCGATTCCGATGTCTGGACCACTCGGGGGGAGCATTGCAGTATGCACCAGGCAAGGTCTGCGACATCATCGTGGCATGTGCCATCCTACATAATATCGCGGTGGACACCAGACTCATCGGCGATGTCCATCCCCCACCCAGACCTGAAGACCCTGTGGATATCGTTGAGTGTGAGGAAACCCCAACAGGGATGCAGACAAGGGACAGATTGATCAGGGATCACTTCTGCTGTGAGTATATTACATGTATGCACACAATCCATGCATACACACCCACCACAACACACATGTTCTGTTTCACCCCGCAGGATCAGTGACACAGCCCTGACACTGGCTGCAGTATGGACCACCAGCATCAACTATTCCGTGGACCAGTCAGATTGGGCCTAGAGATTCCGAATACATCTGACAACCTGTCGTCCATGTTGATACTGCTACCTCAAGGATATCATGCATGCCCCCCTGGAAACCAAGGTACAACACTTTAACCTTGTTCATCATATCCCACAGCTCCCTAGGCACCAACTAAAGTGTTCTGCTAGGATCAGACCCATAGTAACCATGGTACCCCTGTAGCGAGGGAGTCTCATCCAAGCCAATGCATCGGATAGCACTCTGTCATATAAGGGGTTCAGGGGGCATTCGTGGGGACATGGGACCAGTAGCTTGCTACAGTCGAAGAAAGCAGCAGAGGGGTGGATCGACAGTAATAGTGTGTTACACAACATGGAGCTCATGAAATGTGGATCACATCTCCATGGACACCATGCTGCCCTGTGTGTGTGTGTGTGTGCAGTGATATGTGCCCCAGAAAGAAATACACACATTAACAAATATGTCCTACTAGCTCCATGAACCAAACATATTTGGCCTGTCTCTGACAGTGGCAGCCCAAATATATTGTTGTCAGGAAGCTATTAGGACATATTTGTTGATGTGTGTAACCATGTCAGGGCCAAATATCCCTAAGGATGGTTAACATCCCCTTAGTTCTCCCCATGATGGTTCATAGACCAGTACACAACACATTACAAAGCAGTGGTTTGTGTAGACTTATGTAACGGGAAAGATTAAGAGGATCATGATGTTGTAGCTGTTGCATGACGATCACTTCGAGGGTGATGTTCCAAATCCTGTCCTCTTGTCCCATAGGCATCCATAGCACGATCCATCCTTGAACAGAGGAGTTTCCATATGACTGGACTGAAGTCTGGACAACACTTCCATGAAGCTCACCCCTTGGTGTTTCAAGTGATTGTGTTGGTGATGCAATGTTTGACCTGATGTTCACAGCAACCTCTACTGGAACATTCACATATGGACACAAATTAATGTGTGTACTAAAATCCAGGTATCAGACCTGTACAGTAAGACTGCTCATACACAGATGCCAAACTATGTGGACAACACATGAGCAGTTCGCTAGCATTTCTAATGTATTCCTATTTAGTTCAGATGTACCTTTTTGTGCTCATACAAGTGTTTAATGCATATTGGCTAAATACACAAGAATCATCACTACTCAATCCGTATCTGTATGAATGAATGTTGGATCAAACTGTTGCTACATTATCCTATGAGAATTGATTGCGTCTGGACGTAAGCTGTCCATAGGATGGTCTAGCAACATCGCCATTGTTGAGTTCCAGGCCACTGTGATATTGCCCCTGGAGTAGTCAACTATGAGCTGTGCTACATTTTGAATGAAACACCTTTCAGCAGTGGGAATACCCTTGTTTTGCTCGGGGGATGAACCCTGCAATATATTTTTCTTTTCACATGTTAGGTATTACTATCCCTTTAACGGAATAGCAATGGTTAATTTCACCATGATGTAATATTGTAGGCATTGTAAGAGATAGATGTGGATCGATGTTAGTCCTATCCCTCCAACCCACATGGTTAGACAGATATTGCTCTATTTGACAGTCATTTTGACATGTTTGACAGTCATTTCACCACACGGAGGCTCTTCAGCAGAGCCTAAATTGCCCCATTCAGAGATGTAAACTTCATTGGAATGGTGAACAGAGTGTGCTTGCAAACCTGGCACACTTTGTTGACCATCTCAAAGATGTATCCATCTCTGAATGGGGCAATTTAGACTCTGCTGAAGAGCCTCCGTGTGGTCTGATGACTGAAATCTCCAGCTGTCAAATAGAGCGATATCTGTCTAACCATGAGGGCTGGAGGGATAGGACTAACATGGATCCACATGTTGGTGAAATTAACAATTGCTATGCCATTACAGTTACATACAAGGAGAAATGGTCATATATGCATGTGGATGTGTACCTTTCATATGGATATGAATATATCCTTTCCAGATATGAAGCCAGAGATCATTTCAGTAGGTGTGATTGCCTTACTGGCTATATATGTGCACCCATCAAAATATACATTGGATTGATATGATGGATATGAACATACCTCGTATATTCCATCTACGTAGAGTGGGATATACTAGGTATGTGTATTTGGATGGTATCAATGTAAGTTAGTTTCTGATGGATGCACATATCTGGCCAGTAGGGCAATCACAGGCAGTGAGATGATCTCTGGGTTCACATCGTGTTGGGACATATTTTGAGCCATTTGAAAGGTACATATCTGACCATTTTCCTTTGTGTGCATATCTTTGTTTGAACAGATGTGCAGTGGGAATCAAGTGTTATTCAACCCTATCTTCTTAGCTGATCCCGTCCAATTCACAATTTTTCATTACTTGACAGGTGACTCTCTGGTTGTCAGGATCATATCCTATGCATTGCATTGTAGGGCATGGGATACCACCCTGCCAATCAGAGATTGATGAACTGGACAGGATCCTGTCCATGTCGTGTGTTCCAGTTGAATCCTGAAGGGCAACAATCACGCCAGTAGTGAGGGATATCTCTGATTGAGGCCTGTTTTTCTTTGAGTATGAGCCCATCCATCCTTCTGAGTGAGGCAACCGTACTCAATCCGAGATATCTATCATTCATGACCTGTTGGTGACCAAGGTACAATGGGTGATATTTGGTTCCCATGTGTATCCTGCAAACAGTGTCTGGTGTACCATCCATCCATGGCATCAGCACCCCTGAGGATCCATGTGGGAATCAGATGTGAGATATGTCATTTGAAGTTAGAGTAAATGATTGCAGACACAACACCAAGGCCTACTTTTTCCCCCTTTAATTCTGGGGTATTGTTTGAGGCCTGTGTGTTGCACATACAAGCAGTTATTCTCAGTGCCACTGTGATGTGTGACCTGCTCCATCCTTTTTGTGATTCAGTAAGCGGTGTTGTTGACATGATGGAGTGTACATGATGCTGACTTCTCCAGTGATCTCATTTCCCCATTTCCAGTGTTTTCTATGGAGTGTATACGATGGGACCTTAGCAACTTGATTCATGTTATTGCATATTCTCCATAGGCTAACACTGGTATTGGTGAAATGAGGATGTGTAAGGGTGAATTTCTCTCCACCATGTGTTTGTCACCGCTTAGTGAATGTCCCCTGTGTAGCATGTGATCGTTGGCCTATTGACTTGATTGTTGTCTGGTTAACCCTTTGAGCCCCAGAGGGGTTGCCAAAGCATTGTTGATCGATGCATTGATGATCCCTCTAGCACTCAAGGGGTTAAGTGCTGACATCCCAGTGGGGACATGGGTGACATTGTGTGTGAACAGTGATGATCTATGACAGTCGACATTTTGAACAGCATGGTTTGTGTATTGTGTGTGATGAGCACAGCGACAGGAGGGTTGAAGTAGGACTTGGACAGGTTTGTTCCAAGTTGGACCTTGATATTTGTCCTTGTGTTGTGTCCTGTTTTTAACCCTCAGGGTGCTGTGTTGGTGCAGTTGTGTGCATGAATGATGGGCATGTGTTGAGGTGTGACTGTGTGTGCAGCTGGTGTTGGTTGCTGTAGTGTGTTGTTATGTAGTGTGGCACTTACCGGTAGTGTGGAGGGTCCTCTCATCCCCAGTGTCAGCTCCTCCAACAACCCCCTCGATCAGGGTTGGGGACATATTCTGCCACACCATCTCCTCCCAGCCGCAGAAGGTGATAGGGACTGCTGGTCCACCTCCAGTGCCTCGGGCGTGCTTGGCGAGCTCTGAGATCTTGTTCTTTACGACCCTCCGGCAGTCGCCCCATCTCTTTTTGATGGACTCCACGTCCCTCCTGCATGGAGCTACCGCGTTGACCCGGCTGCAGATCTGGTTCCAGGCTGCCTTCCTCCTCGCTGACAGGCCAGGGACCTTTGCTGTCGGGTGGAGAACACTCTGCCTCTCCAGGACAGCTTCCACAAGAGCCGTGTTCTCCTCCTCTGTATACTTGGGGTCTCTGATCCTGGCCTCGTCACCTCCGGCATGGGATGACTCAGAGCCGGTGTGCCCTGTCTGGTCTGACCCTGATTGTGTGGGGTGCTCCCCAGCAACTACCCGTCGTCCCACTGCATGTTCTGTCCCTCTTCTTTGTGTGCCTGCACTTGTGGGCCGGGTCCCCCTCTGCCCTGCAGATCTCCCTCTGCCACCCCTGCTCTGCTGAGGGATCCCCTCCTGAGCTTCCTCCTCCTCCACTACTCTCCCCATCCCTCTCTCCTGTCCTCCTCTCCTGGCCATCACTCACCCAGTCACACCCAGGCACTCCCACAGGCCCTCACAGACACACTCGATCCACTCACTCTCTGTCACACACTTTCACTCCCAGATTCACACTGTCAAAATAAAAAGTAAAATGTGTAAGGTATTATGAAAAAAAAGGACTATGTGTATGTATGTGTATGTGTTTGTGTTTGTATGTGTGTGTGTAATATGTGCAAAAGTGTAATATGTGTCTAGTAAGTGCACCTCTCTCCAAACTCCAAACTCAAAAATCTCCTTCTACCTCCAATGACTGCTCCTTTCTCCCTCTCTCTGATCGCTATCCTCCGCTCCTGGGTCCTGATATCTAGCTCTGAAGAACTCAATAATAGACAGTGTGTGACGGTTATTTTTGGGTATATATAGGTGTATTTGAAGTTATTTGATACATTGGGGCTTTGTGATTGGCTGTGTGTTTGAATTTGTTTTGGCATCAATCATGGTTGCTTGACAATGGCAGCCGTTATGTTAGATGTTGTTTTGAGCGCAGTTATCGTGTGATTTGGCCGCCCGTTGTGCATTAACATGAGCGACAGCGGCTTTTGTGTTACGTGTTTTTTGTGTGCCTACGCTCGATAGCTATTCTTGTAGAGTACCTATTGAATCTGCCGTAACTCATGTATTATTTGCGAGCGATGTGCCTTTTTCACTTAGCGGCTGGTTTAACAGTTGCCTTTAAATCTAGCCCTGAGAGTCTTAACAAACTGTGACACGAATACCGGGTAAGGCAGCCTGGTAACTGATGCAACAAGGAATGGAGGAGGCTCTACCGGCCTTACCGAATACCGGGTAAGGCAGCCTGGTAACTGGTGCAACAAGGAATAGAGGAGGCTTTACCAGCCTTACCGAATACCAGGTAAGGCAGCCTGGAATAGCGCAACCGGAGGCAACAGTAATGGATGGACTGACAAGTTGAAACACCGCTAGTGACCAGAGAGCTCAGGCTGGGTAGCACGTAATGGAGGTCCTACTGAATCACAGGATGAGAATAGCGCAACCGGAGGCAACAGTAATGAATGGACTGACAAGTTGTAACACCGCTAGTGACCAGAGAGCACAGGCTGGGTAGCATGTAATGGAGGCCACACTGAATCACAGGCTGAGAATAGCACAACCGGAGGCAACAGTAATGAATGGACTGACAAGTTGTAACACTGCTAGTGACCGGAGAGCACAGGCTGGGTAGCACGTAACAGAGGCCACACTGAATCACAGGCTGAGAGTAGCGCAACCGTAGGCAACAGTAATGAATGGACTGACAACAATATAGTGGGAACCACAGAGAGCGTTAGTCAGCCAAAGCCTGGATCGGTACACAGAAAGCGGAACTGGAACAAGGTCAGATGAATCCGGATCATACACTGAATATGAGCACAGAATAAACGTAAGGTCAGGAACACCACGAAAGAGCACTGGCCTAGTGACAGGAGGCGTATATAAAGGCAAGCCCTGGGAGGGGCTAGCCAGCCACGACCAATAAGAGATAGCAAAGACAAACCCAGAAGTAGGAATGTCGCAAAGAGAATCACGGGCACCTTGATAGTACTCCCCTCTCAAAGACCCCCCCTCCTGCCCGGAGGGGGTCTAGGCTTTGCAGGAAACTTAGCATGGAATCTGTGCAACAAAAGTGGAGCATGGATGTCAGAGTGGTTAATCCATGAGCGTTCCTCTGGACCATAACCCTTCCAGTGCACCAAATATTGGACATGGCCACGGAACCTACGTGAATCCAAGATACTCATCATGATCCTGGATGCGCACAGGGCCAGGGACAGCAGAAGTGGTAGTATAACGGTTGCACACCAATGGTTTAAGGAAAGACACATGGAAAACATTGTGTATTTTCATGGATGCAGGTAATTCTAAAGCATAGGAGACAGGGTTTACTCGACGGAGTACCCGGAACGAACCCACAAACCGAGGAGCAAACTTAAAACAAGGCACCTGCAATCTAAGATTCTTAGAGGATAACCAGATCCGGTCCCCCACCTGGAATACAGGAGCCGGTAAACATCTGTTGCTGGCATGCCGCTGGACTCGTAGGAACAAATCACGTAGGGTATTCTGAACCTGTGCCCATGTGGAGCGAAGTTGCCTAAAATGCTCATCCAGAGCCGGAATCTGTTGTGCTTGAAAAGTGTCTGGGAGCAAACATGGTTGAAACCCATAATTGATCAGGAAGGGTGAGCTCCCGGATGTGCTGCACACCGCACAGTTCCTGGCAAACTCTGCCCACGGCAACAAGTCAACCCAGTTGTCGTGATGATTGGAAATGAAACAACGCAAAAACTGTTCCAAGCCCTAGTTAGCACGCTCAGCGGCCCCATTAGTCTGAGGATGATAGGCAGAGGAAAAGGACAGTTGAATCCCCATCTGGTCACAAAATGCACTCCAGAATCTCGAGACGAATTGACTCCCACGGCCCAATACCAGCACCTTCGGTACTCCGTGGAGTCAGAATACCTCCCTGGCAAATACAATAGCCAGCTCTTTAGCAGACGGCAACCCAAGGAGTAGCACGAAATGAGCCATCTTAGAGACTCTGTAAACTATCATGAGAATTACTGTAAATCCTTTAGAGACAGGCAGTTCTCCCAGGAAGTCAATAGATACGTGTGACCAAGGCCGGTCCCCATTAGGAACAGTCTGTAGCAGTCTCACAGGAAGGTGTCTGGGGGTCTTGGAATGGGCACAAGTGGCACAGGCTGCTGTAAATGCCGCACAGTCATCTCTCATGCCTGGCCACCAGAACATATGAGACAATGACCAAATCAATTGATTCTTCCCAACATGACCAGCCGCCCAGGAGGAGTGGTAAGTATCCATTAATTTAGCCCGGAAGGGCTCTGCCACACAGCACTTGCCCACTGGTTTCTCTGGGGATGCATTGGTCTGGGATGCCATGATCTCCTCCCCTACGGGTGAAGTGATGCTGGTACACAAAGTGGCAAGAATACGGTTCGGAGGAATAATAGGAACAGGTACAGAGTCAGCTTCAGGATCTGAGCCAAATTGTCTGGATAAGGCATCGGCTCATACATTCTTAGTACCAGGCAAGTAAGAGACAATGACATTGAAATGAGACAAAAATAGCGCCCATCTTGCTTGTCTCGGGGAAAGCCTTTTAGCCTCTGAGAGATACATGAGGTTTTATTGGTCAGTCAGAATCAATATAGGCACCCTAGTGCCCTCCAACAGATGTCGCCATTCACGTAAAGCCAGAATAATAGCTAAGAGTTCCCGGTCTCCGATGTGATAAAGACTCCGCTCTTTGGTCAACTTTTTAGAAAAGAATCCGCATGGTCTCAAAGTCTTATCAGGACCTGGTCATTGGCCCAAGACTGCCCCGACTCCAGTTTCAGAAGCATCCACCTCTAAAGTAAATGGAAACCCAGGAATAGGATGCGACAGAACTGGGGCAGTAGAAAATACCAGTTTTAGTGTTTCGAATGCCTTAATTGCCTCTGGGGACCATTCTGAGGCAGAGACACCCTTGTGGGTCATATCAGTGAGTGGCTTAACAATACTGGAATAATCGCGAATAAATTTCCTATAATAATTTGCGAATCCTAGAAATCGCTGCAAGGGTTTGAGGCCTGTGGGCCGTGGCCACTGTTTCACTGCTGCAAGCTTGTCCTTATCCATCGTGAAGCCCTCTTTAGAGATCACATACCCCATAAAGGCCACACTGGACCTATGGAACTTGCACTTCTCGAGTTTGCAATACAGCAAACCGCCAAGACATGTTCGCTGTGAGTATCCAAGTCAGGAGAATAAATTAACATGTCATCTAGGTACACGACCACAGAGGTTTGTAAAAAGTCTTGTAGGACATCATTAATCAATTCTTGAAATACCGCCGGGGCATTGCACAGACCAAATGGCATGACTAAATACCCGTAGTGCCCCGTACGAGTGTTGAAAGCTGTTTTCCACTCATCACCATCCTTAATCCGAACTAAATTATACTCCGTCCTCAGGTCCAGTTTGGTAAAAATGGAAGCGCCCTTTAAACGATCAAACAATTCTGTGATGAGTGGAAAGGGATAAGCGTTCTTTATCATTATTTTGTTGAGGCCCCTATAGTCAATACAGGGTCTGAGTTCCCTGTCCTTTTTATCCAGCCCCCACAGGCGAGGAAGATTTATGTATAATACCCCGAGCCAGGGCATCACTGATATACTCCTCCATGGCCCAGTTTTTGTCACAAGACAAGGGATAAGTTCTACCCCTCGGGGGCATAGCGCCTGGCACAAGATCAATAGCACAATTGTAAGAGCGATGCATCGGCAAAGTGCTAGCCTCTCCCTTACTGAATACATCCCCCTCCCGGTAAGGGGGGAGAGGTACACAAGATTTTAGTAGGATGATTCTTATGCTTATGCAACCATGGGAACCCCAATATGACCTAAAAATGGGGAGACTGGATAATCTGGAATTGTAGGGTCTCTTTATGAAGTGCTCCAATGCCCACTGATAATGGGCATGTCTCCTGCATGACTTGAAGTGGTATCAGCGGCCTCCCATCAATGGCCTCAAAGTCAAGTGGAGAGTCTCTGTTCACTAAAGGAATGTTATGCAAAGTCACAAAGTTCTTGTCCATAAAGTAACCGGCTGCGCCGGATTCAATTACAGTAGGTGTATTAACGGATTCAGAAGCCCAAGAGACCACAATATCAAGCACCGGTTTATTTAACGTGCCTTCTGGGGACTGGTATACGCCACCTAGGATCTGTCCCCCACATGAACCTAGGTGCGATCGTTTCCCAGTCGCACGGGACAAGTTTTTAGCAAGTGGCCTGCCTTGCCACATTACAAGCATAGACCCTGTTTGCAACGGAAGGAGAGTTCTTGCTTGGATAATCGTGTAAACCCCTCTTGCATAGGCTCTATGCTACCTGTAACAGGACCCGGAGGTATGGGAGGAGAGGGAGGCATGGGTGGGATATTAACCCTGGTACCCAATTCGCAAGTGGATCTTGCTTTACGATCCTTGTACAGGCTCCTTTCCCTTATACGAGAGTCAATCAGAATAGTATAATCAATGAAATCGTCTAGACCCACCGGTAAGTCTCTGGCCGCAATTTCATCTTTAATTTTATCCTCAAGGCCTTGGGCAAACGCAGCGACAAGCATCTCGTCGTTCCAGCCTACCTCTGCTGCAAGTGTACGAAATTCTATGGCATAATCTGAAACAGTACGTGTGCCATGTTGGATTCTCATAAGACACTTGGCAGCAGAGGTGGCACAACCTGGAACCTCGAAAACACTGCGGAAGGCCTTTACAAGTTTGGCAAAATTATTAGTGATCGGTTTACAAGTCTCCCAAATCGGTTTTGCCCAGGCTAGGGCCTTGCCCATGAGTAGTGAGATCATGAATCCCACCCTGCTTCTATCACTGGGAAATGCTGGTGGCACTAGTTCAAGAAATATCTCCAGTTGATTCAGGAACCCTCGGCAGAGGATTGGCTCCCCATCGTATCTCAGAGGAAGTGGAGCAGTAGCGGAGAGCCCTCTAGAGGAGGAACTGGGTACACTAGCTTGTGCCAATGGTGCCGGAACTGGAGTGGCCACCAAAGGTTGTACAGGTCTCTCGAAACAGGCAGTGCATTCTAAAATGGTCTGAATAGCCATAGACAATTGGTCTAACCGTTGCTCCTGAGCATCCAATCTCCAAAGGAGATTCTGGGAACTACCCTTACCAGCCTTGTCTGAGGTCATGGCCCTTTCGTCCTGTCACGATTTTATTGAACACTCATACAATAAGGTAGAATAAAATAGTAAAGATTTATTAGACAAGATAAATCCAAAACTCTGCACAGAATATAGTAAGATAGTTAGACACAAGTCAGGGAAATACAGATGGCAATAATGATAAGGCTCTACCGGCCTTACCGAATACTGGGTAAGGCAGCCTGGAAACTGATGCAACACGGAATAGAGGAGGCTCTACCGGCCTTACCGAATACCAGGTAAGGCAGTCTGGTAACTGATGCCACAAGGAATAGAGGAGACTCTACCGGCCTTACCGAATACCGGGTAAGGCTGCCTGGTAACTGATGCAACAAGGAATGGAGGAGGCTCTACCGGCCTTACCGAATACCAGGTAAGGCGGCCTGGTAACTGATGCAACAAGGAATAGAGGAGGCTCTACCGGCCTTACCAAATACTGGGTAAGGCAGCCTGGAATAGCGCAACCGGAGGCAACAGTAATGGATGGACTGATAAGTTGAAGCACCACTAGTAACCAGCTCAGGCTGGGTAGCAGGTAACGGAGGCCCCACTGAATCACAGGCTGAGAGTAGCTCAACCGGAGGCAACAGTAATGAATGGACTGACAAGTTGTAACACTGCTAGTGACCGGAGAGCACAGGCTGGGTAGCACGTAACAGAGGCCACACTGAATCACAGGCTGAGAGTAGCGCAACCGTAGGCAACAGTAATGAATGGACGGACAACAATATCGTGGGCAGCACAGAGAGTGTTAGTCAGACAAAGCCTGGATCGGTACACAGAGAGCGGTAGTCAGCCAAAGCCTGGATCAGTACACAGAGAGCGGTAGTCAGCCAAGCCTGGATTGGTACACAGCGAGCGGTGGTCAGCCAAAGCCTGAATCGGTACATAGAGAGCGTTAGTCAGCCAAAGCCTAGATCGGTACACAGAAAGCGGAACTGGAACAAGGTCAGATGAAACCGGATCATACACGGAATTGGAGCACAGAACAAAAGTAAGGTCAGGAACACCACGAAAGGGCACCAGTGTTACGGTTTTCTGACACACAGACCAGGTTATGAAGTAAAAACACAGTTTTATTGAACTGGATAGTAAAATAGTGCCCCTAAGGGCCAGTACAAGAATAACAGTAATGGTAAAACTGACAAGTGAATGTACACAATGATATAATGGAGAATAACCCCTAAGGGTTAATAGGTGCAATACAGCAGAATAGGATCTGGATAGGCCAACGCCCAGGATATATTGAACAGTCTCTAGCAAGTAACGATCGAATAGGTGTCTGACTGAATACTCTCTCACGTAGAATAGAACTGCGCCCTTATGACCAAAGCTGAACCAATACCACCTCCGTGGGCTGTCTGGGAATACTACTGCCAGTGCTGGAAACCAGAACCATAAACGCCCTTACTTAGTTTACGTAATAACCCTGCGAGTGCCAAACTGATGGGACCTGGACACCCCTCGGATGCCACAGTGAAGGTTACTGCACAAGCTGTATGGAGCCAGTGCACTGGAAGTGCGGCTTGAAAGCGTACCCTCTATCGTGAATAGGCCGGAGCCAGAGCACCCCTCCGGGGCAGCTACTACTGTAGCGAGCGGGCAAACAGACACCGAGCACCGGCCGTCGGTGCACAGAGGGAGCTCGGAAGATACAGAGAGTTACACAAATAAGTGGCTCAGCAGTTAACCATATACTTGAATATTTCGGAAGGCACACCACGGAGGCCGATGGCACCGCACGGGTTAATTGGTTCGGTATGAGAAGGAGTGACAACAACCAGCATAAGGCAGAGTACCCTAGGTCAGAGCTTACTGCAGAGAGAGAGAAACAGTGAGTCTCTATACAGTTCAGAATGTCACTGGAGCGACTGCAGAGTACTGGAACACCGGAACAGGAACCGGACGGCAGCAGACTACTCCAACGTAGAAGCAGGTCAATCACGGAGCAGAGTCGGCAGCCAGTAACGGGTCAGATCACAAAGTCGGGTCTTCAGCCAGAATCGGGTCAGATCACGGAGCAGGGTCGTCAGCCAGAACCGGGTCAGATCATGGAGCAGGGTCGTCAGCCAGAACCGGGTCAGATCACGGAGCAGGAACCGCAGAGTAGTCAGGCAAGCCGGGTTGGTACACAGAAGATACTGGAACTAGCAACGAAGCGTAGGAACAGGAACACCACGAAAGGGCAACTGACAAGTGCCCAACCTCCAGCATATAAAGGAACATCCTGGGCAGGCCAATCTGCTTCCTCCAATGCATAGGTATACAGCCAAGATTGACAGCAACAACACGGGGACCGTGATAACCAGCCTAGTGACAGGAGGCGTATATAAAGGCAAGCCCTGGGAGGGGCTAGCCAGCCACGACCAATAAGAGATAGCAAAGACAAACCCGGAAATAGGAATGTCGCAAAGAGAATCACGGACACCGTGATAGTCAGGAGGTCCCTGTCTCTGTCACTTTATGTACTGATTTTGAATGTATTTATTTTTTAATTGTCTTTCATTTTTTATTAACTGTCCCAATCCCAGTCAACAAACCCCACCCCAAAAAAAATTTCTGTTCAGCTCTTTCCCCATACTTCTCCAACACAGCTACCCTCAAACCCCTTTTATACTATGCCTATGGGAAATAAAGTACAATTTGCTATGTGTTTTGTTAAATTCAGTCTTCCCATTGATTTCAATTCAATGAGCTAAGCGAAAAAAGATGAAAATGGCACTTTTCATGGGAAATTTTCCACTAGGCAGGAAGTGTCATTTTAAGTGGTGGCTTTCTAACAAAAGCAATGCCCCACAAACAGAGAAGCACTGATCTAAGAGGAAACAGTAATAACTATGGGCTACAGGAGGTGAAGAAGCTGAGCCTGGGAAGAGGGTAGAAAAATCACTATCAGCACAGCATCTGTGACTGTGTTATTACAATCACAGCATGGGCTTCAGACATGTACAGCAGCATGGCGTAGAGAAGTATGTCACTGAGGAGTAATGGTGGTGGATTTTTAATAATAAACCCTCACCCCAACAAGGTTAAAAAAGCAGTAGCAATTATAGGCTTCTTTGGTTGAGGGAGGTGGTGAGTCTGGACTGGGCATAGCAATACCACCATCAGCACAGTGTCTGTGACTTTGTTACTACAAGCACAGCATGAGTTTCAGGTGGTGATAAGAGAAGCGACTCAACAGTGCAGTACCAGCAGCAGCACCAGCATTAGACCAATCTGAATAGACACATACATCAGCATGGTCTAGAGAAGTCTGTTACTGGGAAAGTACTTGTGGTGGCTCTATATGCACTTCTGGAAGTGAAGAGGCGAGACTGGACAGGCCAAAGCAATACCACCATCAGCACAGCATAAAGCTGTGACAGTGTTACTACAAGCACAGCTTAGGCTTCAGGTGATGATAGAGGAGGCAACTCTTGACATTGCTGTACTACCAGCAGCACCAGCAGCTTTATATCAGTCTGAATAGACACACACTGTACATCAGCATGGGCTAAAGAAGTCTGTTACTGAGGAAACACTTGTGGCGGCTGTCTAACAACAGAACCCCCCAAACAAAGAAGCTCTGATCTAGGATGGTCTGGAAGCAGCAGCAACTATGAGCTTCAGGAGATGAAGGAAAAGGTGAGACTGGCTAGGGCATAGCAATACCACCATCAGCATACCATCTGTTTCTGTGATAATAAAAGCACAGCATGGGCTTCAGGTGGTGATAGAGGAGGTGACTGTTTGCATTGCAGTATGGCCAGCATCAGCATTAGACCATGTTGGATGGACACACACAGCAGCATTGCAATATCTGCACATCAGCAGTAGCATTTGACCAATATTGGCAGACTTCTACAATTGCAGCATGATATAAGGGCTAGAAAAGCTTGTCACATTAATATATTGATGAATAGTGATTCGGGGGGTGGGAGCTAGGTATCCAAACTTGGGCATATTGACCTTTACAGATGCCATCTGCTCAAGCCAGGTGCAGAAAGAGCTGTGAGAGCTGAGAGTTGAGGATGTTGCTTGTCATTGAGAAAAATCTCTTGCTTTGCACTTCCTGGACAACCATGACAAGGAATGGCCAAGTAACAGCTAAATATCTCAACAGTTTAGGAGAGTCTTCTGTTGAAGGCAGTGGAAATTCGAGGTAGGCTTTAACCATGTCTGAGGCACTACTTTTGACTATGGCTCTTAAATTGTACTTACCAAGGAATCAAGGGGCTGGGCCAAAAAACTGTTGGTCTAATAGATCAAGTATCCCCGACACTGCAATGGGGCATGGGTGAGAGAGGGCTGAGGAGTATGAATGCTGGATGGCACTACCGCGTCTGCTGCAGGTAGTTTTCATGTACAGCCCCTACACCTCCCTGAGAGAAAAAATAAAAATGCCCTACTGGCCTAATGACAGCAGGTCATGTTGTCCAGTGGCCACTGTCAAATGTCCTCCTTAGTCCTGAGTTGCAACTGCTGTTCACACTGCTGCTGCTGAGTTGTTTAAGCAGCAGGATGATTAGGCAGCTGAAAGGGAATGAGATGAACAATAGCAGTAACATGGAAGATGGATGATGAAGGTTCCACTTGCCACAACTGGCTCCAGTGATGCATCTGAGACAGTAACAGCAGAATGAGTAGCCCCAAATCTATGTGGAGAAAAGAAAAAGTTGGCCATTAAATCTTCTCCATCTGCCCCTCCTCCAAAATCATCATGGGTGTGTTGTTAATAGAATATATTTTTTCCCTTGAGATCAGGAACTGCAGGTCTCATCAGTAACTGCAATGTGCACAGTGTGTGTGTGTGGTAAATAACATCTGGGGGCACAACTTTATCCAAACACCATGACACCCGAAACCAAGTACTGAGCTGTCACTGTACCCCTTGTTCAGACCCCGCTAAAGACACATGACAACTTGCTGACAGTTTAATAGTAATGATGACCCCTCCCTGCCAGAACACTAGCATATTCTGTGGGATGGAATCTCCTCAGACGCTACCTGATGACCTGGTATCGATTCTCCTCCACCACACTGGCATGTGTGGTCAGTGCACCACACAGTGTGCAGTGGGTAGAGATGAACTGCCATAGCCTAACATTAACAGAGTGGCTATCATTTGGCGGGGGAGGTAACAATGAACAACGTGGATTGGCAGGAGATGTACTTGTTACCCTAGAGGAAGAAGGTGATGTTGATGGTGAGCTAGTTGTTTCGCTCATCATGGAACTTCCAGTGTCTGTCTGGGTTTCTTTTTGATCTCCACCTCACCTCTTATAATAATAACTAGTATTTATTTAGCGCTTTTCTCCCAGTGGGACTCAAAGCGCTTTCGGAATAAACCAAATCGGCAGCTGAAATAATAGGTCTTATTATTACCAAATCAATGGTACTCATTTATTGACCTCGGAAGGCTGAGATGACCATGTCGGGATTTGAACCTTCAACCTTAAGGTTTGAATAGGCTCCATAGTCAGAGAATTTACCACTGAGCTATCTCTTGCTGCCTTTCTGGAGAGTCAGGGGGTGCAGTAACAGCGGTGCTAGATTTCTGTAATGGGTGTTTGGCTTTAACATGTTTGACATAAATATCATGGTGTCTGTGTTTCTTGTGTGTTATCAGGGAGGTTGTGCCAAGGTGTGTTCCCTCCTTTCTAGGGGTGGGCGAAAGTTGTCTCCTTGTTCTTTCGGGAAATTTCACTAAAACCACGTTATCTGCTTTTTCACAGGAAAATCCACTTTAAAACTAGCAGTTAAAGTTTTCACATCTTTTGTCCATTGGCCAAAATCTTTCGCCATTTTTTTTCAATGGCTAAAATGTTTTTGCCCATTAATTTACAATGTTTTCGCACTTCTGCTGTAAAAACATGAAGTTTTCGCTGAAGACAGACACAATAGAAGCAGAGAGAGATAGACATGCTGTGCTGTTCTCTTGTGATATTTAGCAAATATTGAGACAGGAGAGGCCCATAGTGACTGCTATCAGGAACTGGAAGGACCCTTATTATGTTTCCACTGAGTCTGAGGAGGAGGAGGAAGTGACTAGCAGTATTCAACCAATGCTGTCCAGTCCCCCTAAATTACTCTAAGGGATCTTGGGGAATTTAATAAGAAGGGAGGGAGAAAAGGGAATGGGAAGGATGGGAGAAAAGGTAAGGAAGGGAGGAAAGGGAAGGAAGGAAGAAAAGGGATGGAAGGGAGAAAGGGGAATGGGAAGGAAGGAAGAAAAGGATAGTGAGAGCAGGACAGATCAGCTGCCTGTGCCTGCTGCAAGATGTGCTGCCCCTACTGACAGTGCCACGGTTTCTGATCTTGCAGCCAGTAGTGTTGTACCTGTTGCCAGATGTGCTGCCCCTGCTGCCAGTGCCACCATTTCTGTAACTGCAGCCACTAGTGTTGTACCTGTTGCCAGACGTGCTGCCCCTGCTGCCAGTGCCACCATTTCTGATCCTACAGCCACTAGTGTTGTAACTGCTGCTAGTACTGAACCTGCTGCCAGTGCTGAACCTGCTGCCACCAATACTTTGCCTTCTGCTAGTGTTTTTTGTAGTAATCAGGAGGGGGGAGGAGAAAATGATGCCAAGTGTGACAGCAAGGGACCCTAAATCACACTTGCCATTCCAAAGCAGTCCTGCCACTGCTATTTCTACTGCTACTAAGGTCCAGCAGCTTGTTAGCCTTAAAAGTGAAGGAGGGGGGAATAAACAATATCCTGTTGTTACTAGTGACTGTGAGACTGAGGAGGAAGACTCTTGGCTAAACTTTATGTGGTTTGTGTTAGTAGTAGCAGTAATGGTGAAGCAGCCGGAGTGGTAGGGGAAACATTTTATAGCATCCAGACTAGCGTTCAAGGGAGCCCACACCATTCTCCTGACCCTGGGACTGGGAGTCCTCCCCTTCGCTTCACTACGGTTTCCTGGTGGAACATGAACCTGAAGAGGCCAGAACTGGTGTTGGGGGAGGAGAGCAGGCTGAGAATTAATACCACCACCACCAGCAGGAGCACAGATCACCTGCCTGTGCCTACTGCTATTTCTGCTTGTGCTAGTCTGCCTTCTTCTTCAGGTCAAAAGGCAATGGCAAGTGTGACATTAGGGGACCCTCTGTCACATTGTTCATCACCTCCTCCAAGCAGCAGTGAGATGTCTGGAACAGAGCAGCAGCAGCAACATCAGCATGTAGGGACTAGTGGTGGTGGTGGTGATGATGCTGGAGAAGCTGGGGAGGAAGAGATATTGATGGCCTTTTTAGCAGAAACTGAGAAGGATTGGGAGATAGGAATGAGGATGAGCATCACCATCACCACTAGCAATGACATCTTGGAATTAGAGGAATTCTCAACTGCTCTAATTCCTTCTGATGCTGAGATGCAAGGGCAGCGGGATGCTGAGGAGCAGTTTAGTGTGCCACAGACCACTGTGGACACAGTGGGAATGGGGTCAACAAGCGATGCGGGACTAGGACAGGTTCCACTTGCAAGCAGTAAAAATACTGCTGATCCTAGTTGCAGTGCTGACTCTGAGGCAGTAGCAGCAACAGCAGCAACATTATCCGCAGCCACAGACAATGAAGGGGAATGTGGAGGACAAGAAGAAAGAGGCAATTCTTTTCCACATTTCCCCTTCCCTCTGAAGTCATGATGAGTGTGGGACTATTTTTCTGTTGGGGCAGGCACAGTACAGTCATCAGCAGCAGCACTGTGCACAATTTGTGACAAGCCAGTGAAAAGAGGAAAGGAGGGAACACACCTTGGCACAAGAACCCTCATATCACACATGAAACACAGACACCATGACATTAACTCCAAACATGTTAAAGCCAAACACCCACCACAGAAACCAAGCACTGCTTTTTCTGTCTCTGACCCATCAGAAAGGCAACAAGAGGTGAGGTGGGGATCAAAGAGCAGGAGGAATACAACAACCCAGGCAGAGACTGGAAGTTCCAAGACGAGTGAAACAACTAGTTCGCCATCACCTTCTAGGGCAACTACATCATCTGCCAATCCTCCTTGTTCATTACCTCCCCCGCCAAAGCATAGCCACTCTGTTGATGTTAGGATGTGGCACTTCATATCTACCCATTGCACACTGTGTGGTGTACTGACCACACATGCCAGTGTGGTGGAGGAGAATCACAATCAGTGCATGAAGTGGCATCTGAGGAGATTCCATCCTGCAGAATATGCTAAGATGGTGGCAGGGAGGCTTCATTACTACTATTAAACTGTTAGCAAGTTGTCATGTGTCCTTGGCAGGTGTGGAAAAGGGGTAAAGTGACAGTGGCAGTACTTGGTTTCGGGTGTCATGGTGTTTGGATACAGTTGTGCCCCCAGATGTTATTTACCACACACATACTGTGCACATTTCAGTTGCTGAGGAGACCCGCTGATCCTGCTCTCAAGGGAAAAAATATATTCTATTAACAACACACCCATGATGATTTTGAAGGAGAGGCAGGTGGAGAAGATTTAATTACCAACTTGTTATTTTCTCCACAAATACTGGGGGCTACTTATTCTGCTGCTACTCTGGTGCATCACTGGAGCCAGTCATGGCAAATGGAACCTTCATCATCCATCTTCCATGTTACTGCTATTGTTGATCCTGTTCCCTTTCAGCTGCCTAAACATCCTGCTGCTTAAACAACAAGTCCTCCAAATCAATGTTTCCTTATGGCTTATGCCAAACAAGCTTAAGTCCTACAAATCAGTGTTTCTTTAGGGCTTGGGCCTCTAATAAGTCTAATTCCTACAAAGGCCTCTAACGACTAATCAAACAAATCATCCTCTACAAAATACTCTATCAAGTCAAGTATCAGTCCACCCCAATGGCAGCTTATGTCAGAGTTCCTGTCTCTTTCACTTTAAATACAAATGTCTTATTTTATTTTATTGATTTATTTTTTTTAACTGTCCCCCCAATAGCAGTCAAGAACCCCCCCCAAAAGAAATTCCCTATTCAAAGGATTCATTCATTCACCAACACATGCACCCTCCTCAGACCCCTTTATACCATGCCTTATGGTTTTTATTTTATTTAAGATTTCTTTTTTATTAAGTGTCCCCCAATCCCAGTAAACAACCCCCCAAAAATCATCCACTGTCCAACTGACTGTTTTCTCACACCCCACCAACACAGACACCCTCATGACCCTTTTATACTGAGCCTTTGTGAAATAAAATATTATTTGTAATGTGTTGTGTGTAACTTCTATGTTCCCATTCATTTCAATGGGCAGAAAAAAGGAGAAAAAAGCAATTTTTTGCCGATTTCAGCTTGAGGCAGAAAGATTCGCCCATCCCTATTCCTTTCCCCTTTTTACTAACTTGTCACAAATATTGCACTGTACAGTGGTTGATGATGACTGCACTGTGCCTGTCAAAGAGAATAATAGTCCCACATCCATGACTTCTGGGGGTAGGGATAGGGAAGAGGTGGAGAAGAATGGCCTCTATTTTCTTGTCCTCCACATTTCCCTTCAGTTTCTGTTGCTGCTACTGGCTCATATTTAGCACTGCAACTAGGACTAGAAGTATTGCTGGCGCTGGCAAGTGGAACCTGTCCTAGTCCCGCATCACTTGTTGACCACGGTGGTCTGTGGCACACTAGCTTGCTCCTCAGCATCCTGCTGCCCTCTCATCTCAGAAATTAGAGCACTTGTAAATTCCGCAAATTCTAAAAGCTGATTTTAAAAGCTAATTTTAAAGTGGATATTCCTGCAAAATAGCAGATAACAACAGGGTTTTTGTGAAATTTCTTGCAGGAACACAGTGACAATTTTCACCCATCCCTGCTTATCACTGTCACAGCCTGTCCAATAAATAAAAACTTATAACTGAAAAAAAAAAAAAAATCAGCAAATTCTTTCGCCAAACTTCTCCACCCAGCACAGGGACAATAACATCAAGATCAGATAGAAAATAGGTCTCCAGCTGCCTGTGTCTTGCCAGTCAGTCAATCTGAATTTTGGGGTATTATTTGGGGTCAACCTCCTTCTGCCCTTCTTCTCCCCAGTGTGCCCCACTGACTCTCCTAATACAGGGAACAAATATCCTACTTAAAAGATTCCCTAACCTAAACTTCAATGTGCTGCTCTTTCCTCTCACAAACACAGAATGGCATACTGTGAGAGCCTGACACCCTTTTATATGGGTGTAGAAAAGTTTCAGTTGGTGGAGAAAAATGTTTTCACATTGATTTCAATGCACAATGTTCTAAACGGAAAAAGTGGTACAAAGAGGAAAATCATCACTTTTTGTGGGAAATTTTTCGCCAAGAGAAAAGTGCCATTTTTCCCCTGAGTTCCGTTTTAGGCGAAAATGTTTGCCCATTCCTAGTAGCAGCACAATAAGTAACCCCCAGTATATGTGGAGAAAAAATCTACTCCACCTACCCCTCCTCCAAAATCATTGCTGTCCTGTTATTAGAATAGAAATTTTTCCCTTGAGAGCAGAAACTGTGCCTCTCATCAGCAACTGCAATGTGCACAGTGTGTGTGTGGTAAATAACATCTGGGGGCACAACTGTATCCAAAAACCATGACACCAGAACCCAAGTACTGCTGTTGTCACTATACCCCTTGTCCACAACCCGCTAAGGACACATGACAACTTGCTGACTTTTTTTTTTTTTTTAAATATATTTTATTATCGGATCTCTCCATACACATACAAAGAAGAGAGGTACATGTAATATCTGTCAAGTACAGCAAGAACATGCAAACATTTATAACAGATAAAAGGAACATAAGCATAATAATAGGGCGTACAGAGTTAACCCAAGGTTTTTATAAAAATTCAACCCAAACTCCAAACAACTAACCTAACTAAGCTAAATCTACACCCCTGAATCCCAATTCCTCTCTCCCCCGAGCCCGCAGTACCCCCCAACCCCCACCCACCAGCCAGTGACACCACAAGATCCCATCATAGATTGGGGCCAGACACAAAGGTGTACAACAAGTATATGTCACATATATCCACAGGGCAAGTAGGCGCAAATCCATTCGATCCGCTCCAAAATGTAATACATCGCCGGGAGCTACAGTAGTATTTGCTCTAGCTGTCCACCAGGTCTGCCACCATCCCCAGATCTTAGCAAACTTAGCCGGAGTACCTCGGTGTAAGTAAACTAATTTATAATGTGGAAAACACTGTGAAACCAAGTTAATCCACGCCCTGCAAGTGGGAGCCCAGTCTGACATCCAGTTCAAGGCCACCACCTTTCTCACCATCACCAAGAGCTCACGCAGAAGAGATTTGTCATTAGCATCCTCAATCTCATCGGGGAAGATAGACAATAAGCAAATCTTTGGAGTCGCAGGAACAGGTCTTCCCAATACCAGAGTCACAATACGCATTATCTCTGACCAAAATCTCCCAACCTCAGGACACTCCCAAATCATATGCAAATACGTGCCTCGAACATTGTCACACCGATGACAATGGTCAGTACCAGAATTCCCCATTTTAAACAGTCTGATTGGTGTATAATAAATTTTATGCAGAATATTCAACTGTATCATTTGATGCCTAGTTGATGTCGCCACCAGAGCTGGCACCTCCTTAGCCATGTTCCACTCCCAATCCTCCAATGGGCCCAGATCTAGTTCCCATTTATTCCGTGAGGGAATCTCCTGATATTGCATGCGAGATTCCATCCACTGATAAATAAAAGAGAGAGGTCTCAGAGGCTCAAGAGTTATCAATCTAGTGAGAAGCGGGAATGTAGCAATCATCGGTGCTCTATCACCCCACTGGGCTCTAAGAGCATGTCTGGTACATCAATAAGAATAGAAAAGATTGTGTGGCGGGCCGTATTCATCATGTAACTGTGCAAAGGATTTCAGCTGGTTATCATGATACAATTGTCCTAGAGTATTAATCCCAAATCTAGTCCACAGAGGACCAAACTCACTACCAAGTAAGTGATGTAACCCCGCAGCACCCCAAAGGGGGGTGTCCGGGTCCATGGCCACATATCTCAGCAGTCTCTTTAACTCCCCCCTCATATAAAGTTACAGCTAATGTAGTCTGAATTTTAAAAACTGCGGGGCCACCATGCAAGAACTGGGGTAGCTCATAGGCAGGTTGCAATAACAGTGCGTCTATCTGAGTAGTTTGATAGCAAGGCCGGGGGGAAACAAAATCAAGCGCATAGTGAAATTGTGCTGCCAAGTAAAACCTGTAAAACTTGACCAAGGCAATTCCCCCCTCCCGCTTCGGTCTCATAAGAGTAGTCAACTTAAGTCTAGCCCGACACCCTCGCCATATGAAATGTGAAATAATTTTGTCTATTTGTCGGAAGTATTTTTTAGGAATAGGGACCGGTGTATTCTGAAAGATATATAAAAACTTGGGCAAAAAAATCATTTTGATAAGATTCGACCTACCAATAACATTTAAGGGCAATTGAAGCCACGCCATTGTTTTATCATTAAAAGATTGAATAGTAGGCAACAAATTCATCTCCAAAAAGGAGTCCGTCGTTGCTGCCACCCGAATCCCCAAATAAGTACAGTCAGCCACATAAGAAAGAGGGACGTTTGATGAGCGAGACTCCTGCAGACCACCATCAATCGGGAGCAAAGAGGACTTAGACCAATTGATCCAAAATCTGGAATATGTACCAAAATCATCCACCAATCGCAAAGTATTCCTCAGGGAATCCCCATCATCCCCAAGAAAGAGTAGAATGTCATCAGCATATAGTGCAATCTTTCCCTCTCTGCCCTCAATACAGAGTCCACGGATCAACGGATTAGCACAAATCAAAATAGCCAAAGGTTCCAGGGCCAGCGCAAACAAGCCGGGTGAGAGCGGGCAGCCCTGTCTAGTGCCACGATGCAAAGAAAAGGACTGTGAACTCAGTCCACCCATCACCACAGAAGCCCTGGGGTTACCATACAAGATATGTATCCAATTAATAAAGGATGGACCAAATCCAAAACCTCGAAGCACATGCCAAAGATATAGCTATTCAACAGAGTCAAAGGCCTTAGACGCATCAAGAGACGCTATCGCCAGAGTTCCATTGGTCTCATGAGGAAGCTGGAGGTGCAAAAATAATCTTCTAAGGTTGTGGGACGTCGATTTGCCTGGAATGAAACCAGTCTGATCTTCATGTACGATGGTTCCCAACACAGTATTTAATCTGGTGGCCAGTATTTTCGCCACGATTTTTGCATCCGTGGTCAAAAGGGAAATATGCCTGTAAGAGTCGCAGAACTCCGGATCCTTCCCCGGCTTAGGCAATACAATAATGGAAGCGTCATTCATGGAATCCGGAAGATGTCCATCGTCTATGGCAGCGTAAAAAGTATTCAAAAGATGAGGAATCAAAATATCAGCAAACTCCTTATACCACTCCGCAGGAAGACCATCCACACCCGAGGCCTTGCCAGCCGGCAAACCATGAATCGTCTCCATCACCTCTCTAAGGAGTATAGGAGCATCCAGAATGCGTCGATGTTCCAAGGAGAGTTGCGGAAGATCACAATGATCAATAAAATTAGATATCTGGGACTCAGAGCGAGTTAGTCGAGACTCTTATAACTGAGAGTAGAAGCGCTGAAATCACAAATTAATCAGCCGCGGGTCGAGTATCAATTCACCCCCAGAATCTCTGAGTGAAGAAAGCAACGGAGCCCCCCTATGCTGGCAAACAAGGTGAGCCAAAAGCTTCCCCGCCTTGTCCCCATTTTCAAAGATATTTTGTTTCATATAAAAAACATGACGGGCATTCAGTTCAGAAAGTTTTACAGAGTATCGCAAAGAACAAGAAACAAACTTAGTGTAGGATGCCGAATCCCCATTTTCCACAAACTGTCTTTCCGCCGCAGCAGCCTCCGACTCCAGAACCTCCACCTCTCTAGATTTAAGTTTATTTTGCGTAGATATAAGAGATATCAGAGAACCCCTTGCAGCTGCCTTGGCAGCCTCCCAAACAATACCCTGAGCAGCAGAGTTAACATTGTTGGCAAAATAGTCACACAAATCTTCTCTATGCCTAGAGACCAATTGCGTATTAGTCAACCAAATGGGACTAAACTTCCAAACTCTGAGCCCAGATCTCTGTCTCGATGTAACAATAATAATAGCGGGGAATGGTCAGAGGCCACCCTGGTTAGAAAACAGCAATCTGTAACCCAGTTCAAAGCCACCTGGTTAGCAAACACATAATCAATTCTAGATAACGTTTTATAAGTGGCTGAGTGGCAGGAGAATTCCCGGTCCCGCGGATGGAGAGTCCTCCATACGTCTACTAGTCCCATATCACCCACAAGATTGAGGAAGGCATCTCTATGTAATTTGGAATCAACCGCCGTCCCACCAAATCTATCCAAATCGGGATTAGTAGCTATATTAAAGTCACCCATACAAATTATATGGTGATGTGTCTTGTCAGAGACGTATATAAGCATGTCCTGGATGGGTCAAAAGGCGGTGGAATATAAACATTCATTAAGACAAACAGGACTCCCTGCAGCTTACACGTTAGGAAGAGGTAACGTCCCTGTGGATCAGTCTTAAGATCAATAAATTCTAAAGAAACTAATTTAGAAATAAGGATGGAAACACCCCTAACATATGTGGAATACGTGGCATGATAATGACTCTGTATCCAGTGCCTCCTAAGAGACAAAACTCTACCTGCAGTAAGATGGGTTTCCTGCAACTTAACCACCCCCGGAGTCTGCCTCCTGACGTGGTTCAAAACTAAAGACCGTTTAACAGCATCATTTAGTCCACTCACATTCCAGGATAAAAATTTACAAGTTAATGGTGTCATTACTGAAATAAGTGGAATGTGTTACATCTCTGGCCACCTGGTGGGATCTATTGGGGGTGAGGAGCGCCTGACCAAGAAGAGAGAGGAATCCCGGAAACATAACCCCTAACCAAACAACTCACCCTATCTCTATCCCCCCCAACCTGATAGAGATTTAATCCCAAAACCAACCCGTAACCGCGGCCTGGCAGCCAAAATATCACCCAAACACACAAAAACCAAATAACCATTGATCAAGTGATCATGTACGATCCCACCTACACCCCCCGCCCCCCCAGCAGCAAATAGAGCAAGTAGTAAAGGCATCATCACGGCATGACAATAAGTAAAGAAGAACATAGCTACCCCACCACCACTAGCATCTTTAAAACATAACACCTCCCACTTAGTAGTAAACCAATCCCTCGGCTGCAATCCCAACAGTACAGCCACCCAACCCCTCTGCTGTAGCATCCCTCGAGCAGATCGGAGGCCTCACCAAATAAGCAGACACTAGTATCCTCAGGGGACCCAAGCGCCAGAATACAGCAGCACAGCGTCCGGTCACTGCCCAAAACATGCAGGACGACAGCAGTTCAACAATAGTAGTTCTAAACTGAAGCCTATAATCTCAAAATAGAGACATAGTAAGACATTCAATTACAGGCATATACTTGGCAATAATATTAACACCAAATTCCAATAGTAAGGTAAGTCTTCCCGAAGATACTAAATAAACCCCCCAATTGCTCTCCCCATCTTAGCATCTCCTGGGCGGATTGGAGGCGTCCTAATCTGCATAAGTAAGGTTTAGTAACTTCATATAAATCAGATGCTGAATCACAGCCATAAAGCATCAAACCACCACCCAAGGAGTGCAAGACAGTATCAGGAGGCTGAAACATCCAGAACTGCACTTACAATGAGAAGAAAAAAAAAAAAAAATTATATATAATCCGTCCTCCCCCCCATGGCTAGGTACAGAAACGTATACTTATAAGTATACATGGGCAGGAGTAGCAGCAATGTAACCCAACAATATAACCAATCCCTCCAAATTAATTGAATATTACCTCCATCTAACCATCCCACCACAGCGTCCCCAGAGCAGGTCAGAGGCATCACACATTGTGTGAACAAAATCTGAGCATCGGACCACCACCCGAGGGACGTGAGACATAACCAACAGAGCAATAACAGATTTTCTTTCCCCTTTTTTTTTTCTAAAAAAAAAAAAAAAAAGTACTCATATAAAGAATAACAGTTTGTAAGCAAGCAGGTACATTTATACGTGAGATTATAGCATGCCATTCCTCCTCCAATCTCACCACTCCAGCAGAGACCCCATAACAGTCGATCATAGAGTCTGAACCATGCAGAAGTGGATCTCAGTGTCAATGTTGCTCAGCATCTAGTCTCAATATCACATTATCATGTCCCACTGAAATCCACCACATCCAGACAATTCAGCAGGGGATGGAGCAGTTCAAACGAGTGCCATGTTCACCGAGGATCATCCCAGGAACACCGTGAGCCAAAGAGCTAGAGTAAGTGAAGATACTTGAATCATAGATCGCAGTAGTAGGATCATAAAGTGAGGAAGTGATGAAATTACTTTAATGAGTGTCCACCCAATCTCTAGCCTCCGAATCCGAGGTGAAAAAGATGGTGTGACCATCGTGAACAATTCTCAATCTAGCAGGAAACAGCATAGAGTAGGAGCTGTTCTTCTCTCGAAGCATGCGCTTAACCTCCAGGAACTTACGCCTTTGACGTTGAACTTCAGCTGAGAAATCTGGATAAAAGAAGACCTGGTGATTTTCGAAGAGAACTTGGCCTTTCATCCTGGCCATACGAAGAATGGCATCCCGATCCCTGTAGTTCAGGAGTTTGACAATCATCTGGTGGGGGGGCGCCCCAGGAGGCCTAGGACCGGTTGGCAAACGATGTGCCCTTTCAACAGTGAAGGATGGCGAGAGACCGGCTGTGCCGACATGTTCCCTTATCCAGGTCTCCATGTACTGTTCAGGTGTGCGACCCTCAAGGTCCTCCGGCAGCCCAATTATACGGACATTATTGCATCTAGACCTGTTTTCAAGATCATCCACTTTGGTCTGCAAAGAACGAACTTGATTTTTCAAGACATCCACCGAGGGAAACCACAGGGGGAAGTGTGTCCTCCACAGTAGAGATACGTTGTCGCACATCAGTGATGCTTTCACACAGAGTTTATTGGTCTGCACTTAAAAGGTTGATTTCTACCTGCACAGTGTCAATTTTATTGGTCAGGACTGCCTGGCAGGTAGTGATGGCTGACATTATTTCCGCAAACTGGGATTTTGAATCATCTTCCTCAGAAGCTGAACACTGAGCCGGTGAGGCAGCCATAGAAGGGGCCTCCAGCATGGCCGTGACCTCCTCCGCCGCCATAGCTCTCCTGGCAAATTTACTCAGTTTTTTCCTGTATTCAGGTTATTTTTTAACTATACTGAGATTGAGAAAGCAAGTGTGAGCCAGAGCAACACAAGTGAGGATCAGTATAGAGTGGACAATAGCTGCTGGAGCAGGTGGGTGCAGATGAGATCACTCAATATCTAATTGACACACATGGCATGATCCATATTTTTACATATAGATTGAAGTAGATAAAGAATAGCAAAGCATGTGTAGCCCATTTAGCAATACACATGGCAGATGAGGGGAACATATACAGGGAAGGAATTAAACAAACATGGGGAGTTCGCATCAAACCAGTGGTTTGTAGTGGAAGAGTGGCAAAGCAATCAGAAATCTTCTAAGTATCCTTGCAGTATTCCAACATGGGGCAGAGGGGGGAAACATATATTGGAAAGGTGACAAACAAGGGGAAGATTGTTCCTCCGATGGCAGATGTAGGCCTATAGATAGGACCTGTGAGCATGGGCCATAGCTGAAGAATAGAGCACCATCAGTAGACTCCTCAGCAACACCTGTATCCTTGATGGATAATAGATTAAAAGGACTATGTAATTAATCCTCAAATATGGGGTAGAAATGGGGAACACAAACAGGAGAAAGAACAGACAGGGGTATCCACAGCACTCAGGATCAAATATGGCCTTGCAGAAGTCGTGCTGTATATGAAGACATGTCAACAACAAGTGGTTCTCCAGTTGTCAGCAGTAGCCTCTTTTTTCCCTTCTCTTTTAGCGTGGTTCACATTCAGGGAGCAGCACAGCACTGAGAGGCCCTCCAGCTGTTTTTTCAATCATACATGGGGCAACAGGGGGAACAAGTACAGGAATGGTAACAAACAGGGGATACTGTAGTCCAATACTAGGTAGATGATGGACAATATAATTAGAGGAGCTTCTCAGAGGCATCAACTGCACAGAGACAGCAAAGTAACCTAATGGCAGGGAAGGGGACACTGGGATTAAAATAACAAACAGAGGGTGCATAAGTAATATGGGGCAGCGACTGCACCGGCCTATATACAGTGGCGCCAGATGGAGTAGCGTGATCATCCACTCACCAAGCCCCAGACCCTGATCCGACACACAGACCAGGTATCTCCAAGAAACATCGGCAGATAATAGCAGCAGGCCCCGCACGCCAATCCTCTCCGCTGGAGCAGAGGGTGCCACTCGATCAGGGATTCCCCAGCAGTGCTGGTAAGCAGCCCCAACCAATGCGATCCAATCGATTGAATCGCCGTCTAACTCTGGCGTCCAATTCACTGCCGGGCAGAAGCGGCAGGCAAGGCCGCGGCTGCAGGCCTACCCATGCAGGGAGCCGCACACGCAGCCAAAATTCAATATGAAGGGGTTGTCAGGCAGCGCAGCGGTAGAGGAGCATAGAGACACAAGGCAGCTCAAGTAAAGATGTTCCAAACTGCCAGATTGCGATAGATTAGGCGTCAGTATATCGGAGCCTCTCCACTTTGCGTCCGATACGAATGGCTGCCAGGCCACGCCCTCCAACTTGCTGACTGTTTAATAGTAATGATGACCCCTCCTTATCACCATCTTAGCATATTCTGTGGGATGGAATCTCCTCAGATGCCACTTGATGCCCTGCTTGCGATTATCCTCCACCACACTGCCCTGGGGGTTAGTGCACCACACTATGTGCAATGGACAGATATGAACTGCAGCATCCTAACATCCACAGAGTTGCTATGATTTGGTGGGGGAGGTAACGATGAGCAAGGTAGATTGGCATGAATGCAGTTACCCTAGAGAAAGAAGGTGATGGCAAGGTAGTTGTTTCACTCGACATGCAATTTACAGTCTCTTTCTGGTGTTTCTCTATTCTTCCTCCTCTTTAATCTCTGCCTTGCCTCTTGTTGCTGGAGAGTCAAGGGGTACAAGGGGTCAAGGGGTACAGCAACAGTGGTGCTTGATTTCTGTGGAGGGTGTCTGGCTTTAGCATGCTTGACATACATGTCTTAGTGTCTGTGTTTCATGTGTGTTATCAGGGCGGTTGTGCCAAAGGTGTGTTCCCTCCTTTCCTCTTCTGACTGACTTGTCACAAATTGTGCACAGTACCATTGGTGATCACTACACTGTGCCTGCCCCAAGAGAAAAATAGTCCCATTACCATGACTTCAGGGGATAGGGATAGGGAACAGATGGAGAAGAATGGCCTCTTTCTTTTTGTCATCCACATTGCTTTTTACTGTCCGTGGCAGCGGATGATGTTGCTGCTGTTGCTGCTACTGCCTCAGAATCAGCACTACAATTAGAACCAGGAGTATTGCTGCCACTTGCAAGTGGAACCTGTCCTAGTCCCGCATCACTTGTTGACCCCATTCCCACTGTGTCCACAGTGGTATGTGGCACACTAGATTGCACTTCAGCATCCTGTTGCCCTTAAAACTCAGCAGCAGCAGGAATTAGAGCAGTTGCAAATTCAAATATCTCACTGCTGGTGGTAGTGGTGATGTCCAACCTTGTCTCCCATTCCTTCTCAGTTTGGGCTAAAAAGGCCATCAATGTCTCTTCCACCCCAGCTTCTCCACCATCATCATCACCACCACCACTACTCTCTAAGTGCTGCGGCACTACTACAGACATCTCACAGATAGTTGGAGGAAGTGAGCCATGGTGGTCTTTGGCACACTAACCTGCTCTTCATCAGAGTACTGTCCTTACAACTCAGTAGCAGGAAGAATTACAGCAGCAAACTCTGCAATCTCACTGATGGTAGTGGTGGTGATGCCCATCCCTTTTTGCATATCTATCTCCCATTTATTCACACTTTCTGCTAAAAAGGCCATTAATGCCTATTCCACCCAAGCTGTTCTACCATCACCCTTATCACCACAAGTCCTTCCTTCCTGCTGTGCTGTTCTATGAAAGTCACACTGGTTGGCAATGATGGCAGAACTAGCAACAGGCATAGGCAGCTAATCTGTGTTAATGTTAATACTGCTAGCCAGTTCTGTCTTCCTCTGTATCAGGTCCCAGAGGCACAATTCCTGTGGAAGGTTAATCACATGGTCAGGGGCATGTTTTGGGCTCCCTTGACCACTAGTCTGGCTGCTCGACATCACTTCCCCTTCTACCAACAGGGGGATCTCCAGAGTTCACTCAAGTCCCACCACCAGCTGCTTCACTAACATCTTCATCATCATCATCCCTTCCCTCACCCTCAAACACTCTCTAACTGCTGTGTGGTAGCAGCGGAATTGCTTGGGGATGGAAAATGTGACTTAGGCCTGCTATCATACTTGCCATCATATCCTCCTCCTCCTCCTCCAGAGGCTCAGAAGGGACACTGGCAGTGGTAGCAGCAGGCACAGGCAGGGGACCTGTCCTTCTCATAATGATACCCACATCTTCATGTGCCTTTGCTGATTTGCTTGAAAATTTCCACCAGATCCTGGGGGACTGGGCATCATTGGGTAAGGGGAATTAGAGCTTGCAGAGCCTTCTATTCTGGTGGTAGTAACTTCCTCCTCCTCCCCCAACTCACTGGACACCTCATGGTCCTTCCAGCTCCTCCTTTTTTTATATGGCTTCTCATCCTCTGAGCCTCTGCTGCTCTTATTTCAGTATATAAATAGCTACAAATTCACCTAGCACCCTCTCTATCTCCCTAACTGCTTAATTTTGTGTTTCACTTCCTGGAAATGTTACATTTTTAGAGTGAAAATGTGAAGTATAAATAAGTAAATTGGTCAGAACTTTGTAGCCATTGAAAAAAATTGTGAAAACATTTTGGCAGTAGGCAAAAAAAGTTTGAAAATTTTAAGGGGTTTGTTTGAGGTGGATTTTCTCTCGAAGTGGGAAAATATGTTTTTTTCATAGGTATTTTTGTGGGAACACAACAGGACCTTTCCCCACCCCTACTCACCATACAGTCTCCTCAGCATACATCTCTCTCTGTCACCTTCACTATCCTATATAACCAAAAATATCCTCAGCATACACCACTAGAGTATGTCACCAACACTAACCTCAGACTACACTACTATATTTTACCCACACTATCATCAGCATACACCTCTGCCATCCACACTATGCTCAGCAAACCAGCTGTCACCCACACTCTCAACTATTATGTCACCCATACTTTAAACAGCATGCACTACTATGTCATGTACACTCTTCTCAGGATACATCACTAAGTCACCCACTCTGTGCTAAGCATACACCTCTTTTACTCACACTTTTCTCAGCATACACCGCTATGTCTCCTACACTATGTCCAACATGCACCACTATGTCACTCACACTATGCTCAGCATCTACCCACACACTATCCAAAGCATATACTTTTGTCATTCACACTCTGATCAGTATACAGCCCTAGTGACCCATACTCTCCTCAACACACACCTTTGTCACTCACAGTCTCCTAAGCATATACCACCATGTCACCAACACTATGCTGTGCATACACCACTATTTCACCCACTGTCTCCTTAGCATACACCACGTCACCCACACTCTTCTCAGCACACATGACCATATCATTCAAATGCTCCCCAACATTCACCTCTGTCACTATAATTCTTTCTCTAATCCATTTATCCTACTGTCCACTCTGACCTTCTATGTCAAACATCCCACATCACACTCACTCATTATAAACTTTCGTCAATCACCTTATTTTATAAATTAACTATATCTATTAATATGAATTGCCATTTTATTATTTGAACATAAAACATATTCTAGCACTAGTAATACAATAGAAAAATGAATAACAAACACAGGCAGAAGGAAGAAAAGGAAAACATTTTTATTGGAGATCACATTACAATTACCAATGACACACAGTGTTGTCTTTTATTCAGCTGCTAAGCAAAATTACATAGTAACAGTAAATTAGGTTGAAAAAAGAAACAGTTCCATCAAGATCAACCTGTGCCCATTAACCCAGAGAAATAAGAATTATATAAGCTTTCTTTCTTGAACTTCCTGTTTAGCCTACTAATACACACTATAACCCTGTATGTCCCCTCTTAAAAGAAATGTATTTAATTCTCTCTTAAATGTATCCATTGTATCTACCATCCTTAGGAAATGCATTCCATACATTAACAGGCCTTACTGTAAAAAAAACCCTTCCTCTGTTGAAGTTGAAACCTTCTTTCCTCTAAATAAGTGCTGGCTCCTGGTTATTTGATCAGGTATTGAAATGACAAGCTCACCAGAAAGATCTTTGTATTGACCTCTCACATAACTGTACATTGTGACAAGAGCTCTACTTAGTCAATTTTTCTAGAGTAAATAAACCTAGTTTTTCTAGAAGTTCCTTATATGTCAAGTCTTCAGTTCCCTTAATTAATTTGTTTTATTGCTTTTCACTGTACTCTTTACAGTTCTAGAATATCCTTTTTCAAAACTAGTGCCAAAAACTGCACTCCATATACAAGGCGAGGTCTTACCAACAATTTCTACAGTGGCAAAATTATGTTATCCATTCTTGCTTCAATACCTCTTTTTAGGACAGGACTTTGTTTTTCCTACTTCTGTTTGACACTGGTCTGGTCACTGCTTCTAAGTTTGTAGTTTACAAGGATTCCCAGGTATCTCTCTAGCAACAAGTCCTCTAAAATAGTTCTATTAAGTTCATAAGTAGTATTAGGATTTTTTCTTTCCAAATACGTGGCTTTACACTTTCCCACATGAAACTTCCTATTCCAAATAAAGTATTCAGATAAAACTAAATTCTCACTTCTTGCATACAAAAGAAGAATGAATCAATATTGGATACCAAGTGAACACCTATAAACCACCATTATAGCATTGCACAGTTATTCATAGCATTACCCACTTCAGGACCAGAGGGTGTGAAATGCAGTGTGCGCCACTCTGTTGGTCAAGGGATTAAACACAGCAAAATACAGCAAGGTTTTTACTCAGAATAAATATGTAAAGAAAATAACCTTGCTATGCTGCCTTAATATGACTGTAACACATGGCATTACATACAGCTTGGAACTTCTATCAGGTAAATAGACTTGGTTATCTATAGCATAGCTCCAGTTAGAATATTGGTATATCCACACACCTGTTCCTTTTAGTACATATTTCTAGTCTTTTAGCAAAACTGGCAAAATAGTGCAAAGAACTGTAGCAGGTTAATCAACAGAAAAGTGTAAATTACTTTTAATAATTTTCCTAAAAATATTTATTAATGCCTTACAAACTGGGTTATTACAAACAGCTTTGCAGTGAGTTACTTAACCCTCTGGCCTCAAAAGGGTTAATAAATTAAGTAGAATTGTGACATAAGTACAGGTAAGAAAATTATCAACATTTTTATACAGGAATATAAAATGCTGATCTATGACAGGGGACAGCAAGTCTGATTTTCATCCATGTTATTCCAGGTTATTATATTAAATGAGACCAGCAGAGCAACACATGCAGCCTTTGGGTGATATCACTGTATGATGGTTACATATTTCAAGACTATGGGTCTTATGTTAAAAAGAAAATGGAGTAATTTTGGGGAAAACCATTTTGCCCAACTGGGACAACTACATATTCCATAAATTCCCCTTGACTTAAATGGCAGTTTAGCCTCTCGAATGCTAAATAGGTCTCCTGCATGAAGAAGCAAGGTTGGAGATGTACTACAATAAGTTATATAACAAAAGTGGAGAGTGCTCTGCTGTTAGAATATATTCATATTTGTATAATTTAATACACCAAAAATAAAATATTTATTTATGAAAATAAAATTAAAAATAGAGACCATAACTAAAGTCCAACAAGACAGTGTTCAAATGGATAGTCCCAGACCAAATAGATAAATAAATGGTAGATGTATAAAAACTATAATAGTTTTAATGGTCAGACAAATAATAGATGGGTGTCCTCTTCCATCCTCTGCATGTTTGATAGATAATAAGTTGTGGTAAGATGTCACTATATTGAATGAATTTAGGGATAGAGCGTGCAGAGATCTGTAGTTTTATCCTCTGTAAGTTCCCCTCCCATGTACTATGTCCTTTTAAAGTGCTATTTAGTGATGGTAATTGTGGACAGAGATATATCCATTCTCTCTTTCCACCTCAATCTAGTATCTTATCACCCATGACAACCAGTTCATTTTTACTTGGACATTTAAGGGGTTAACATCTTCTTAAAGAGTAATACTGATTTTCAACATTACCTTTAATGCTTTAGAAGAATAGAAGCATTGTGTTACATATCCCACTGGTATTCAAAGGTTAATATCTAGCTTTAATTGTATTTTCATATTGGTGTTTTTCAATATATATATATACAATGGCAGAGGTACCTTACACATCTAGCGATGCTGTTTGTGGTGCTGACGTCAGAGTGGATCCTCTCTGCTCCTCCGATAAGCAAGTGGGGAAGAAGAGAGGATGAGCTCAGACTTCATGGTTGTTGTTCTGCACACAATATGTAAGGAAGGGCATCCCTTACACATCTCCAACAGTTTGACAATCCTGCATGTTAACAGGGATATTTCCTCTCCCAATGGATACTTAATTCTTAGTGCGTATGGTGATGTGCGTCTCAATCACCACAGAGATGTGCTCATAACACATCGCCATATCATCTCCCCTGTTTTCTTACAAACATTAGGCCCTATATCATGATCAACACATTGAGTATGTGGGGTAAAATAAGAAAGTTGTTTACATTTTATTTGAAACTAGTTGAAGAGCCCATTACATGGGCCACAGTGACACTGCCACGCGAGGCAGTCATGCACAGTAGAGACTGTTCAAGCTGCGGTTGATACAGTGCCAGCCGGTCGCGGTGCAGTCATGCTCAGTAGAGACTGCCTGTGCCGCGACTGATACAGAGCAGGAAGCTGTTTCGGAACGCCCTGCTCTGTATCAGCCTCATCATGGGCAGTCTCTGCTACTCATGACTGCAGCACACGCAGCAGTCTTTACTGCGCATGACTGCGTTGTTACACATGTTTTAGCGAATTATTATATAGGATGCATTTTCAGACTTATTTTGTGGTTAAACCTCATTGAGATCATAAGAAAGGGTCCTTGATAGCACTACACATGAGTAAAGCTATGATTTCCATATTTGTTATCCATACAAGTTGATAGTTCTTCATGATCATTGAAATTGTGTTTTTTTTTTTTTTGTTTGTTTTTTTTTTTATCTTGCTAATTTATGAATTCTTTTGTGGGATTTTCATGGTAACTGTCTTTACCTCAGTGTATTCATGCAGGCCATCCTCTCCCCTGGTAAAAAAAGAAATGAATTGAAAAGTTTATAGCAATTGCAATAGTAAGTATACTTTTAAAATATATCCGTAATTCTTTTTTCATGCATACACCTCACAATCTCTGCTGTGAGCTGCTTTACTCATTAATAACACTTCTCAATTCATAAATCCTTTACTATTCAAACACCATACTAGCAGAAAAAGACAACATATGGCAAGTTATTTTTTGATAAAATATTAAATATAACTAATAAACGCATATTAAAAATATTGTCCTATATATCTTAAAAATGGATTTTAAATAATAAGTCTAAAAATCTTTTTGCTATAAAATGAATTTAAATTCTTGATCCAGCCATCAAAGAAATGTAAAGGATTAAAACAGCGGTAGGTAACTGTGATCCACAAACCTATCAACAGCACATTCTTTCATGATATTTCTGCTTGAGTATGAGTGAATCAATCAAAGAGTTAACTATTTTAATTAATCCACCTGTACTCAATCTTGGACATCCTGAAAAACTTGCACCATTGGTAGTTATTGGGGATGAGGTTATCCCTGAACTAGAAGTTACAGCAGGTTTTTGTTATTGAGCACAGGGACTATGCAAGTATTCCATAAATTAATCAGCTGCCTCGGATGGCAAAATTAAGTGGTGACATGAGATCTATTACTACAGGTAGGAAGTAATCCTCCCATTCTGCCCTTTTCTCTTTTTTAAATAGAATACATTTCATTGCTATTACAGAATGTGTGTTCATATTAATGCAAGGTTGATTTTTGAACGCTTATTAAAAGAGGGTTGGTTTAAACATGAGTTATACATGTTTTATTTATGTATTTTGTGGAGTAGGGCACCAGCCTGAAGATTCACCTAGAGTGCCATGCATGACTGACCAGCCCTGTTTTTAGAGTTTTGTACAGGGAAGAAGGCTGCAGGGTCTTGAGTAAGTATGAAACAAATGGTTGAGAGTGAAAGCGGGGCTGCTGTACTAAGAAGAACGTAAGCACTTAGAGACTAGAGAGGTCTCTATGGCATGGCATATCAATGCATTATAGAGATCCTTTTAGCATTCAAGTATTTACATAAACCATTTACATTAATATTCATTTAGAAAAAATGCATTTGTCCCTTGTGGGGCAGTTTGTTTGCCCCAATACTACTACAGTTTTTCTTATTACACAATCCTCAATACATATATATTAAGGGGTTTATATTTTACATTTACATTATTTTTGCCAAGAAGAAACTTTGAACAATGTTAACATTACTTATAAAGTGTTGGAATGTTCACTGTTGGTTGGCATTATGTAATGAATTGATGTATAACAGAATGGCACACAAAAGTTTAATCTACTAAATTCATGGGCTGGTCCAAATAGTTTTATTAAAATAATTTCCATATAATTAAAATAATATTTTAACCCCTTGAATGCTAATGTACATAAAATACAGGAGTGAATGAACAATTATGATTGCTTACTGAAGCAGGCAATGGAATTCATTTTCTAGTCTTATATCAATTTACTAAGCTGATTACATCACAAATCTTTCCCTTAATGCTGCTTATGCCAAGGGAGGCTACTAGAACAGCCTATGGGCATTTCTGGATGTTCTTTTACTCTACTCCATGTTTAACCCATTGCTTTGCAATGCTTTGGATAACCCTATGGTAATCAAAAGGATTAATGCTTCAGACTAAGCAATGTGTAAAAAAAGCAGTGACCATTAACATCATTTCCTGTGCATGCAATGTTGAAGGTGTGAAGGACTTGCTGGCCACTGATTTGCATACCTGGGAACTTCATCCAGGAAGTGGGCTGAAGTAGGCAGAACAGTGGGGGAAGGAGGAGAAGTGGGTGGGAAGTGGCCAGAATGGAGTGGGAAGAAGGAGAAGTGGGCATAGCTTCATAGGAAACTCATCACTGCTGGAGAAACAGACTGTGTCCCCAGAGACCCAGTAATTAACTCTAAAATAACATAGACTTCTGGGCAGATCTGGAGAGTTCCCAGGTATGTGCTATGCACTGTAGTGCACACCATGTAGCACAACCATTGAAGTAATGTGAGTGGAGCTGTGCGTACTTATTCATACATTTGCCCCACAGAAGCTAATGTTCTAAGAAGAATTGAAGCATATCAGGAAAAAAAAACAGCTGCACAGTGGGATACAAATTCCTCAAATTACAACTGATTTAACACCTTAATGACCAATGACGTGCCAGGACCAGTAAGGACCAGTGATGGTCCTGGTACTTCATGGAAGTTTGTGATCGCATTGTGGCTGCACACTGATCTCTTCTATGAATAAAATGTGCCTTTGTCCTACAGTGCACCCCATCCTGGACCTCTTGGACCTTAAGGTGTTAAATGGAAATTTGAACTGCTTAAATTCTAGGGAACTCTCCAGTGGTGAATCAGTGCATTTGAGGAACTCTTTATCATTCAGTGAGTTAAAGGGATAGTAATACTTACAATGTAAAAAAAATATGTTGTAGGGTTTATCCCCCTGAGTAATACAAGAGTACTCCCACTGCTGAAAGGTGTTTCATTCAAAAGTTATTAATTTTCAAAGTTGAATTTTTTAGGTGCAATATCACAGTGGCCTGAAATTGTACAGTGGCGCTGTTGCTACACCACCCTATGGAGATATATGGTCAACTGACCAGAGCTGTCCATAGGATCATGTAGCAACAGCGCCACTGTACAATTTCAGGCCACTGTGATATTGAAATTCAACTTTGAAAATTAATAACTTTTGAATGAAACACCTTTCAGCAGTGGGATTACTTGTGTTTTACTCAGGGGGATAAACCCTACAACATATTTTTTTTTACATTTTAAGTATTACTATCCCTTTAAAAGTCCAATTTAAAACAAGTTTTATATGACACCCATGTGCTACTAATTTGCATCAGGCTTATTCCAGTTCCTCTTAGTACATCAGCCTCAGTAAGCAGAACTTGCGAAAAAGGTGAAGACTTACTTTGTAAATGAACCTAAATATATTCATGTTGGATAAACCTAAAAATGGCTTATGAATAAAACTTTATTCTAAAATAAAATACCATTACTGTGTTTCTATGAATAATAAACACATTTTTGGTACAAAGACTAATGCCATGTGTTTTCAGTGATCCACAGAGTGTGCAATGTGTGGATACAAACTGCCACGTCCTGACATTTACTGAATATCTATCAACTGGTGGGGGAGGTGAAGATGAACAAAGTGGATTTCCAGATGATGTAGTTATCCTACAGCAAGAAAGTGATGGAAAAGCAGGAGTTTCGCACATAATTGAACTTTCTGCCTCTGGCCGAGTTTCTCTATTTTCCCTCCTCTTTGATCACTGCCTCTCCTCTTGTTGCCTTTGGGAGAGTCATGGGGTACAGCAACAGCAGTGCCTGATTTCTTTTATGGGTGCTTGGCTTTAACATGTTTCACATAAATGTCATGGTGTCTGTGTTTCATGTGTGTTATGTGGGAGGTTGTGCCAAGGTGCATTTCCTCCTTTCCCCTTTTCACTGACTTGTCACAAATTGTGCACAGTGCCGTTGCTGATGACTGCACTGTGCCTGCCCCAAGGGAATAGTCCCACACCCAGACTTTAGTGGGGAGGGGACAGGTGAAGAAGAATGGACTCTTTCTTCTTCTCCCCCACATTCCCCTTCACTGGCTGAGGCAGAGGATTATGTTGCTGCTTTGTTGCTACCTCAGAATCAGTACCGTAACTAGGACCAGGAGCATTGGTGCTGGCAAGTGGAACCTGCCCTAGTCCCGTATCATTTGCTGCCCCCTTTCCCACTATGTCCATGGTGGTCTGTGGCACACTTGCCTGCTCCTCACCATCCTGCTGCCCTTGCAACTCAGTATCATCAGGAATTAGAGCAATTGCAAACTTCACAAATTCTAAGAGCTCACTGCTGGTGGTGATGCCCATCCCCATCCCTGTCTTCCATTCCTTCTCAGTTTTGGTCTAAAAAGGCCATTAATGTCTCTTCCACCCCAGCTTCTCCACCATGATCATCACCACCACTACAATCCCTCCTTGCTGATACTGTATCACAGACATCTGACCGGATGGAGGAGGTGATGAGAAATGTGACAAAGGGTCCCTTAATGTCACACTTGCTATCTCTTGTTGACCTAAAGAAGGCAGAATGGCAGCAATAGCAGCAGGCACAGACAGCTAATTTGTGTTCCTAGTGGTGGTGGTATTATTGCTGCTAGGCAACAAATCTGCCCTCTTCTCTTCAGGATTATGTTCCACCTGGACAATGTATTGGGGGGAAGGGGATTCTCAAGGTCAGGGGAATGATGTTGGCTCCCTTCACCGCCAGTTTGGATGCTCTGCATTACTACCTCCTATCACTCCTCTAATGCTAGTCCCACCATCTCTGTTACTACTACTAACACCAATCACATAGATTTCAGTCCCTGCATTTTCCTCCTCATTAGTAATATGATCATCCCCTCATTCACTCCTAACACTCTGTACAATCTGCTGGACATCCTTAGAAGAGTATTAGTGGTGGGACTGCTTAGGGATGGCAAGTGTGACTTAGGGTCCCCTGCTGTCACACTTGGTATCATCTCCTTCTCCCCCCTCGTGAGAATTACAAGACACACTGGCAGCAAGTTCAACGCTGGCAGCAGGTGCAGCACTGGCAGCAAGGGCAGCTCTGCAGGCAAAGATGGATGTGGGACTATTTTTCTCTTGGGGCAGGCACAGTGCTGTCATCAGCAATGGCACTGTGTACAATTTGTGAAAAGTCAGTGAAAGGGGAAAGGATGGAACACATTGGCACAACCACCCTCATAACACACGTGAAACACAGACACAATGTGAAACATGTGAAAACCAAACCCACGAAAAAAAAATAGGACACTGTTGTTGCTGTATCCCCGGACTCTCCCCAAAAAGCAACAAAAGGCAAGGAAGAAATCAAACACGAGGAAGAATAAAGAAACTCAGCCAGAGCCTGAAAGTTCGTTGGTGAGCGTAACACCTGGCTTGCCATCACCTGCTTGATCCAGGGTAACTACATATTTTGATGATACAACTCATTCATCTTTACCTCCCCCACCAGTTTATAGCCATTAAGCAGAAGTCAAGATGTGGCATTTCGTGTCCACCCATTGTACACTGTGTGGTTTACTGACCACACATGGCAGTGTGGGGTAGAATAATCACAACCAGGGCATAAAGCAGCATCATAGGATATTCAATCCCATAGAATAAGCTAAGCTGGTGGCTTGGAGGGTTCATCATTGTTATTAAACTGTCTATAAGTTGTTACGTGTAGTTAGTGGGGACTGGACAAAAGGCATGGTGACTCCAACAGTACTTGGTTTCTGGTGGAATGATTTAACATTGGGACTCTAAGTGTCATGGTGTTTGGTTACAGTTATGCCAGGTGTTTGATTTGTGTCCAGATGTGCCCATTGTTCCCAGTCCTTCCCTTATTTGCCACACACACTGTGTACATTGCAGTTGATGATCAGATGCACAGTTCCTGCTCTCAGGGAAAACATTTCTATTCAAACAACACCCACATTAGTTTGGAGGAAGGGCAGGTGGAGATGCATTATTGGCCTTATTCTTCTTTTCTCTACATATACCTGAAGTGGTGCATGTTAGTTATGGTGCTGCTACTGACTGAGGTACATCACTGGAGCTAGTAGTGGCAAGTGGAACCTTCATAATCCATCATCCATGTTACTGCTGTTGTTGATCCCATTCCCTTTGAGATACCTAATCATCCTGCTGTTTAAACAACTCAGCAGCAGCAGCAGCAGCAAGAACAACAGTAACAAATTCCGCTATTACACAGTGGCATTTGACAATGGACACTGGCCAACACAATATGACCTGCTGGTACTAGCTATAAAAAGTAAAACATTTGCCAGGGGACTTGTTTCTAACAATCCAACAGATCAGTGTTTCCTCAGGGCTTTGGACTAACACAAGTCTAATTTCCTACAACTAATCAACGTCTCCTCAGGGATTGTGCCTCTAATAACAAGTCCTACAAATCATCCTCTACATAATAATCTATCCTGTCAAGTATCAGTCTGTCCCAGTCAGGGGGTCCCTGTCTCTGCTAGGTTACATACCCCCAAAAAAAATTCCCTGTTCAACTGATTCTTTCCCTAGTCTCCACCAACCAACACAGGCACCCTCCACAGACCCCTTTCATACCATATCCTATATTTTTTTATTTATTTTTATTTTTTTATTAACTGTTCTCCCATTCCCAGTCAGCAAACCTCCCCCAAAAAGTCCCTGGTCAATTGATTGTTTCCACACACTACACCAACAAAGGCACCCTTATAACCCTTTTATACTATGACTATGGAAATAAAATAACATTTGCTATGTAAATTCAATGTTCCCATTATTTTCAATGGAATAAGCTAGGTGAAAACAGTGGAAAAATGTAACTTTTCGCAAGAAATTATTCGTAAAGCAGTAAGTGCCATTATTAGTCGATTTTGGTCTGAGGAGAAAATTTTCTCCCATCCCTAGTCATAAGCTCTCCATTGTAGTGCATATTAAGAATTTTTTGTTCCTTCTAGCATTCACTGCCCCTTTAATTGGGGTTTTTAATCTTTAAATCAAGAGAGGTCTCAACCATATTGCTTTGCAATGCACTAGAGAGCTAAATAGCAATCAAAGGATTTAAATCAAAGATTGTTTTATTTGTGCCTTACAATGCAATTGCTTTGCTCCAGCATTGCTTCACCTTGACTTTATACATAAGGCCCAGATCACTATATTTTAATTATTACTGAAATGCATAGCTTGTTCCACACTGTCTACATAAACCAATAATATAACCATCTACAGCAGTGGTATTCAATTGTTGGACCTCCAGCTGTTGGGAACTTAAACTTCCATCATCACCTACCAGCCGACGGCTGGTTGATAATTATGGTAGTTGTTATACACAACAGCTAAAGGTATAAGAAAGTTGATTACCCTTAATGTAAAATCTAACAATGTTATTGACTTACATTTCACGTCCATTTCCTGACATCTTAAATCCTCCAAAAGGGCAATGAGAGGACACTGCGAGATAGCAATTTATCCTGAAATAAAAAAATGCATAAAACATAAATATGCATAAATATGCATTCATGTATAAATATTATCACATTTTGTAGATCTGAGGTAAATCATACCAGTCTGTATTTACATGCTCTGTAAAGAAATATAGGTTAACCTTTTGAGTGAAAGAGGGGTACACAATGCATTGCATACCACTTTGGCACTCAAATGGTTAAAGGGGATACTGTGTTAGCTGTAGAATAAGAAGGAGACCATTTGAGTAAAGTGAAACCTTTATTGGCTAAGTGAGTAGCTTTATGATGCAAGCTTTCAAGACAACTTAGGTGTCTTCTTCAGGTATGTTTAGAATGAAGGCTGAATGCAAAATGCTTGAGACATTATACATTCATACACATTTTTGAATGAATGCATTGCATAACCTGCATTCAGCCCTCATTCCAAACATGCCTTATGAAGAGAACGGAGCTGTCCCAAAAGACCACATTCAAAAGTCACTCAGCAAACCAATAGAGGTGCTACCTGCACTCCACCAGTCCACTGCTTTTACCATGGTAAAACATTTACCCTTTGTGTTCCAAAGAACTTTTCCTACCATTCCTTGTCCTGATGATCATTTTTTGGAGTGTCTACAATGTGCAGTGCACATGTTCACTGTGTATGTGCATGAATGTTTGCATGCATGTATCTATATATGTATATGGCACCACACAGTGTGTGCAGCACATTATAACAGTAAAGGGCAATAAAATAAATGTGGCAGTTATAGAAACAATAGGAGAGAGGTCCCTACCCCAAGGAGATTAAAGTCTCTTTACACCCATTGGTGGAACAAACTCTCACCTTCCTTCATTGCAATTCCACCTACTTCTTTGTAGCCCCACCCACATTGGGATGTGAATCACACCATTTAGACACTCCACCTCTATCCATACTTGTTACTTCAGGGTTAAAAACTCCATCTAAATCAACAGGGCTTATGGGCCTTAATCACAAAATAAATGAGGAACAATTTTGGAGCAAACCATCTGTAGCAAATGAGAGAAATAAATATTCACAACATTCCCACTGATTTACATACTTCCCAAATGTCCCTCTTTAGAAGGGACAGTCCATCTTTGAGACCCAAATCCTTCTCTCCCGCTTTCCCACACTCATGCCCCTCTTTTTAGCAGATCAGACTGTGTGGTGTGTATATAAGTGCATAACATTGCACCACAGAACTAGAACGCAAATTAATCCTTATTTAAATTTTAGTATATGTGTTTATAAATTTGTTTGTGTAAATAAAATGATTTGGTCTTGCTCTAAATCTTCACTCAGTTACACAAAGGTCACAACAGGTCATGAAATAACATAAAAGTTTCAGTAATGCTCCACCCAGCAGCCATACCCCAGCAAGACCACCTAAAACAAATGTGTCCCTCCCTGGCGATTGAACATTTTGGGAAGTATGGATTTAAATGGTAGTTTAACCCTTTTAATGCTAGATTAATGCTAGATTGCTCTATGATGCATTGCTTTGCAATGCCTTTGAGTCCTCTCCAGCATTAAAGATGTTAAAAGCTTCATTTAAAATGGAACTTTTTATGAGTCCCCTATGGTGCAGGTGGTATTCTAGAGAATTACTCCTCTATTGTTTGTGAATAAAGACCAAATCTTGCTAAAAGTACTTTTATATAGCAAATCAATTTAGACAAGGAGGGTTTGATTTACATAAGGGCATTTGTGGGCATGCAGTGGGAATTTTCCTTCTCTTGGTGCTTTTTGTATTTTCTCAGATTAAGTCCACATACTATATTCTGCACAAATCTTCAGTGGACTAATTTAGAAAAAATAATGAATATCAATAGCATAATTGTGCTCAATACATATCCACAAACCACAGTCTTCTTAGGGCCCACTCCCCTTGGCAATATCAGTGCCACACTCATGTATGCATAATGTTGTCAGTTCAATAATGTATATTTGGCTTGGGTAATCACGTGGGACGGTATCTCTTCATGTGATCACTGCATAACCCAGTACACTGCAAGTTTCCGGTATGCAATATAGTATTCAGGGAAGCTGGAACTGGGCTTATCTGCATGATTATATATGAGCCACTGAGCAGTTTTGATGCACTGTGGCTCTGCATGCTGACTCACACACACAAGCACACACACACATATATAGTATTTATCATCATTGATTTTCGATGAGAACAGGAAACTTGCAGCATGCAGCATTAGGGTGTGTTGACATGAAACAATATGCATTATTTCTCCTAGTGACCCATATCTCCCCACCTCCTAGCAATGGGATCACCCAGCTATACTGTTTGCCTACTGATGAATCCTTTGTCTACTGCCTGCCCAAACCTTTGCCCAAACATTCAATACACACATAACACACACACAAACACAATATACACATATGCAATATACACACATGAACATAATATATGCACACACATGCAATACACACACAACACAATACACGCTACGCACAACACACATCTTAAACATAGTACACACAGGCACAATGCATATTATATGTAATTCATTTTTACATATTATAGTTGTAAGTACATAATCTATAAAGTTGCATAAATCTGTTCCTTGTTCCAGCGTTAGTGTTCCTTTAAAACCAATTATGGCTGCTTGTTACATAATTGCAGCAGAGAGATTTTACACTCATTTCCTCACTCCCCCCTGTTCTCTGCAACTGGGTAACAAATAATCAATAGAATTTATGATGTGAGATAATACTGTGTTTGGCCTTAAAGTACAAAGACTGAGACAGAAATATTGAACAGATCTTCATGAATTGCTGATTGCTGTGACTACCATTTTTACTCCTTTAACACTAGCAGACCCTTGATAAAATTAATGCAACCTTCTAAATGCTATAAATGTAAGATAGTTAATCTGTAAATCTATCTTCTTACAGAGCTTGTATGATGGGAGGCCAAGTTCATTTAAGTTCATGTTCCTTGGCACTTGCCAAGTTAAACTACAGATAAACATTTATTTACTAGAATCTTTAACACAGTTGCAAAATATTATTCTGTCACTGATTTACAAGACAAAAATGAATATTAAAAATGGTACAAAATGTCACATGCACACATTATGCTTCTATTTAAGCATTCAGTGAGACCACTGTACTAGGAAGAATTGGAACAACTGTGGAGCTTCAAACCAACCATAGGGAACATTGATTTAAGGGTTTAAAAGCACCATTTAGGTAACTGGGATTTTTCTTTGTCAGTTATGGTATGTTTGACTTCTTCTAGAATTGTTATAGTTTTAATCATGCTCTACTTTAGCTTCATAGAGTGCTCTTGGCACATTACAAAATGTGATCATAATTACAGTACATTAATGTAACTACTGCTTTAGGGTGTGTTGACATGAAACAAAATGCATTCTTCCTCCTAGTGACCCATATTTCCCCACCTTCTAGCAATGGGATCACCCAGCTATGCAGAAAAATAAAAGTAACAACATGCACAAGGCAGGATTGATACTGCAGTCCAAACATCTATGTGAAAGATCCTTTAGCGTAGTTTGTCTAGATAATGTTTCAGTTCAAACTAGTGCAATCATTTGGCAGAGGTCTGTGTTCTGGATAGCAGATGTCTCTGGTCATAAACGAATTGGTGCCATGAAAAAATATGGCATGGAGACATTGTATAACAAATTTAATGTGACAGGAACAAGAACATATTTAAAACACAAATCAAAAAAACAAACAAACAGCAACACACAAAGGTAATTGGTTTTTACTGTTACTGGTCTTTAAAAGCCAGACTTTTCCACCTGTTCTATGTTGAAGTAAAGTTATTGTTACTGTGGGTTTACTTTTGTATCCTGTTTACGCATGAGATCTGCAGACTGCTGTTTGCCTACTGATTACTCTTTTGTCTACTGCCTGCCCAAACCTTTGCCCAAGCACGCAATACACACATAACACACACAAACACAATATATACATATGCAATATACACACACGATCATAATAAATACACACATGCAATACACACACACAAACACAATACATGCTACAAACAAAACACATCTTAAAAACAGTACACACAGGCACAATGCATATTATATGTAATTCATTTTTACATATTATAGTTGTAAGTACATAATCTATAAAGTTGCATGAATCTGTTCCTTGTTCTGGTGTTAGTGTTCCTTTAATACCAATTATGGCTGCTTGATACATAATTGCAGCAGAGAGATTTTATACCCATCTCCCTGCTCCTCCCTGTTCTCTGCAACTGAGTAACAAATAGTTAAGACAGAATTTATGATGTGAGATAATACTGTGTTTGGCCATAAAGTACAAAGACAGAGACAGAAATATTGAACAGATCTTCATGAATTGCTGATTGCTGTGACTACCATTTTTACTCCTTTAACACTAGCAGACCCTTGATAAAATTAATGCAACCTTCTAAATGCTATAAATGTAAGATAGTTAATCTGTAAATATATCTTCTTACAGAACTTGTATGATGGGAGGCCAAGTTCATTTAAGTTCATGTTCCTCGGCACTTGCCAAGTTAAACTACAGATAAACATTTGTTAACTAGAATCTTTAACACAGTTGCAAAATATTATACTGTCACTGATTTACAAGACAAAGTGAATATTAAAAATGGTACAAAATGTCACATGCACACATTATGCTTCTATTTAAGCATTCAGTGAGACCACTGTACTAGGAAGAATTGAAACAACTGTGGAGCTTCAAACCAACCATAGGGAACATTGATTTGAGGGTTTAAAAGCACCTTTAGGTAACTGGGATTTTTCTTTGTCAGTTGTGGTATGTTTGACTTCTTCTAGTAATAAACATGCTCTACTTTAGCTTCATAGAGTGCTTTTGGCACATTACAAAATGAGATCATAATTACAGTACATTAATGTAACATGAATGTGCACCAGTTTTTGTTATAAAAAGTGCAAATGTGCAAAACATATGTATCAAAAATATACATGTGAAATAAACAGTGACAGGCGGCAACCAGTACTAAGCTGTTATTTCAAAGGCCGCATTGCATCCAGAAATATTTGCCAAAGGGATATTTATTGCTTCTGATGATATAGCATGTAATTACATGGTGAGAATTGTATTGTCATATTACCTTTTCTTTCTTTTTTTTTGGAAACTGAACGCTGCATTAAAATGCTTTTGGACCTCTGAAATAAGATCCAAAATATTCCCAAAGAAGACCAAAGAAAGTGGCCAGATTTCAGCAACCTTCCTTGTACTAGATCAAGCAGGCAAAACTGGTGGGGGAGGCAATTTGTTTAAATCCAAACAAAGGGAAAGCTATATCTGAGAATGTACACTAATGATTATGTTTCACACACTAAAAACAGGCCTGGACCTGGAGATGGGTTTTATGTTACTTTATAATAGATAGAACATCATGAAATATTTTACTTTTCATCTATATTTTTTTAACTGTATTTTTATTGAAGGCAGATGTTTACGACATACATTAGTAATAAACATATTAAATTAAATACAATAGTAGGTCAGGATTTACATGAGAGATACATGGAGCATGACTATATCTACAGCTATGCCTTCCTAGAATAATTTTGTTTTTATTTTAAAAATTAAACAGCTGTATTAACTAATTCTAACCAACAAACCTAGAGAGGACAAACCTGGTCTGCATGACCCTCTTCTTCCACTGAGCTATCCCCCACTATCCCAAAGGTTCCCATCAGGCAAGATAGCACATCCCCCCACCCCCCCAGGACCTGACCACAAGGTCGTTCAGGAGTCCCCATCTACAGCTGCATTCCCTGCTAATGACGGCAGCACAACTACCCCCAAATGTAATACCAGTGCCTTCTTTAACCACTACCATCCCAGTATCGTCATCCCTACAAGTAACAGTGTAATAATTACTGGGCACAATTACAAGTATTCCCAATTGTAACCTATTTCCAGCCCATTGCCCAGGGGTGGACTCTACATCAGGATCTGAGCCAGAGTCAATAAAGGAAATCCAGCTAAATAGTGTTAAATTTATGATGCAAACCTCTGTGAGTTTATAGACCCTTATTGTGAGGGAGAATTTGATTAACCAGTTTAGCCTAGTCATTGTAGCTATGAGATCATTCTGGAAGCCATGTCATAGCTACCACATTCCGCTCCATAACCAGCAACTCTCTAATCAGCACATTATTTGCAGAGGGCTGTAGCTGATCGGGTAAAATGGACAGAATACAGCTCTTAGGATCCATGGGTATCTTCCAGTGGACCACTTGGGACATCCCATTCACCAAGCTCGTCCAGAAACCCTGCATAGAGGGGCAACTCCACACAAGATGAAAGAAGGCCCTCCCCTCACATCTCTTACATGTATCTGTTTCCATACATCCCATTGTACTGGGGTATAGTAAGTTCTGTGAAGCATCTTAAGATGGAGCAGCTGATGTCCTCCTTCCTACCCTAGCCAAACAGAAACATTCTGGATTTTCCAGCTTCAGATTTTAATACCTCTGGGCCTTAATGAAGAACTGGGACTGGATCTATAGTGCATAGGGCTCTTAAGGAACACTAAAACCTTTGCTGTGAAATGGACTTTTGAAATAATTTCCACCCTAATACCATTCCACTCCATATGTTCATTACTTTCTTGTTATGTCTGAGGCAAGGCATGACATTGACAAGTTAGCCTTTTGCACCCATTTATTAACTTACTGATTTTTTCAGTAAGAAGAAAGAAGTAATTATTTTCCAAATTTCCCCTCTCCTCTGAAGTCCTGTGTGTGGGACTATTTTTCTCTTAGGGGAGGAACAGTGAAAAGGGGTACTAAGGAGGGCAGCTTGGCACAACTGCCCTGATAACACAGGAAACACAGACATCATGACATTTATGTGAAACATGTTAAAGACAAACCCAACCAAAGACATCTGGCACCGAAGTTGCTGTACCCCCAAACTCTGCCCAAAGGCAACAGTAAGTGAGGCAGAAATCCAGAAGGAGTAAGAATAGATAAACCCAGCCATAGAGTGAAGGTTTGATGGCAAGCAAAACACCTGTCTTGCCATCACCTTCTTGCTCTAGGGTCCGGGCATGGGAAGATTATGAAACTACATATTCTGCCAATCTACCTTTTTCATCTTTACCTCCCACACCGGTTGATAGCCATTCTGTAGATGTCAGGTACTGCAGTTCATTTCCACCCATTTCACATTGTGTGGTGCGCTGACCATACATGGCAATGTGGTAGAGGATAATTGCAACCAGGATATAAAGCCGCATCTGAGGAGATTCCATCCCCTGGAATATGCTAAGCTGGTGGCAGGGAGGGCACATCATTATTAGTAAACTGTCTGCAAGTTGTCTCTTGTCCTTAGCAAGGAGTGGACAAGAGGCATAGTGACAGTAGCTATAATTGGTTTCCAGTAGGATGATTCCACACTGGGGACCCTAATTGTCATGGTGTTTGGTTACAGGTGTTTGATGTGAGTCCAGATGTGCCCATTGTTCCCAGTCCTTCCCTTATTTCCCACACACACTGTTAACATTGCAGTTGCTGATAAGAGGCATAGTTCCTGCTCTCAAGGGCAAATTTTCAATTCAAACAACTCACCCATGCTTTTGGAGGAGAGGGAGATGGAGAAGCAGGATTGGACAACTTTTTCTTTTCTCCAAATGTACTTGAAGTGGTGGGGGCTAGTTGTGGTACTGCTACTGCCTCAGGTGCATCACTGGAGCTATTAGTGACAAGTGGAACCTTGATCATCCAAGTTACTGCTGTTTTTGATCACATTCCCTAATCATCCTGCTGTTTAAACAATTCAGCAGCAGCTGCAAGAACAGCTGTCACAAATTTCACAATTTCACCGAGGCATTTGACAAAACATGACTTGCTGGCACTAGGCTTACAAAATATAATATTTGGGGACTTGTTTCTAACAAGCCTAATTCCTACAAATCACTAATTCAGGGCTTGTAATACTAAGAAGCTGAAGTCCTACAAATCTATGTTTCCTCGGGGCTTGGACCTTTAACAACAAATCCTACAAATCATCCTCTACAAAGCTATCACGGTTCCCGTGATCTGCTCTGTCACTCCTTGTTGTGGTGCGCTCCCATTGGCTGAGCTTTGTTTGACCCGCCCAGTGTGGCCTTCTTATTCCGGGCCTCTGGCACCTGTCAGGTGCCCTTTCGTGGTGTTCCTGTACCAATGCTACTGTGTTGCTGTGTTCCTGCATTCCTGTGTACTGACTTGGCCCGTCTGACTACTCTCATTGGTTCCTGCTCCGTTATTCGACCCGGCCTGGCTGACGTTCCTGCTCCATGATCTGACCCGGCTTGGCTGATGTTTCTGCTCCATGACCTGACCCGGCTATCCTGACGACCCTGCTGTATTCCAGCCGTGATCCTGATCCTGTGTCACTTGGGCGACATTCTGACTTCTGCTGTGCTGATATAGGGCAGACTGAGTTGTTGCCTCCGATTCTGGGCCTTCCCATTAACTCTTGCAGAGCCCTGTTGCCTCTGTTACACTGAGCCTTCCGTTTACACTTGCAGAGCATTGTAGCCTCCGTTACACAGAGCCTTCTGTTAACACTTGCAGAGCATTGTGGCCTCCGTTAACACTGCATTTCCGTTAAACCTTGCTTTTCGCAGTGGTTTAGCTACCGCACCGTCAGGTGCTATTGGGTGATGCCATCAGCTCTTGCAGTGTACAGCCTTTCCCGTTACAGCACCGGTCGGGTGCCATTGGCTCTAAGCACCTCAGCTCTTGCAGTGTCAGTGTCTCCGTTACCGTACTGGTTGGGTGCTACTGGGTCTAAACACCTCAGCTCTTGCAGTGTCAGTGTCTTCGTTACCGCACCATTTGGGTGCTACTGGCTCTTATCCCTCAGCTCTTGCAGTGTACATTGTCTCTGTTTACCGTACCAGTCGGATGCTCACGGCTCACCGTGTGTTAGCTCCTGCAGAGTATTGTGGCCTCCGTTCCCTGCTCAGCACAAGTAGTAGTCTCAGTTCTGCCTTATTGACTGGTGCTCTTACATCTTGCACCACAGTCTCACTCCTTTACCATCTACTGGGCGTTGTCAAACACACCACAACAGAGACTGATTGCTTTTCATGAACTTTAACCCATGTTGTACCTGTAATGCCTGATTATGCCTGTCCTGTGACAGTATCTATTTATTTCCCTGTATACTGGGCCTGAGAGGGCATCTGTACTTGATTGTCATTTTCCTGTCATCCTATATTGCCTGTAGTGGGCAGTCTTTCGTGTCTTTTAATAAAACTGTGTTTTATTCTAACCTACTGGTCTGAGTGTCTTACAAAACCGTTACAAAAGCTCTCTATTCTGTTAAGTATCAGTCTGCCCCATATGCAGCTTTACGTCAGGGGGTCCCTGTCACATTCCATACCAATTTCTTATTTTATTTTGTTTAATTTAATTAATTTACTTTTTATTAACTGTCCCCCAATACCAGTGAACAAACCACCCCCCAAAAAAAAATCCCTGTTGAACTGATTATTTCCCCAGACTCCAGCCACCAACACAGACACCCTCCTCAGATCCTTTTTATACCATGTCTTAAATTTTTATTGTATTTATATTTTTATTAGCTGTTCACCCCCAGTCCCAGTCAGCAACCCCCACCAAAAAAAAAAATCCCCATTCAACTCAATGCTTCCCCACACTCCTCCAACACAGACACCTTCATACCGCTTTTATACTGTGCCTTTTGGAAATAAAATAGCATTTGCTATGAGTTGTGTGTAAATTTGATGCTCCAGTTGATTTCAATGCAATGTGCTAGGTGAAAAAAGCAGGAAAAATGCACTTTTCATGAATTATCATCCTCTAAGCAGGATGTGTCATTATTCGCTAATTTTGGTTGTCAGGATGTATGGTTCTTGTTGCTAAATTTAAAAACGTGACATTTTCAAACATGACATTTACTTAAAGGGATAGTAATGGTTCAAAATAAAAGCAGCTTCTATTAATCTTCATAGTATCTGGGCCATTGATGGTGTTATTTCAATATTGTCAGAGTTGTAGTTCAAGAGTAATTGAATGATAAAGTATCCCCCTCCCGCCCCTTTTACCTAGTGTAAGCTACATCCCCTCAGATGTGGAATCTGGTCTTAAAGGGATAGTAATACTTAAAATGTAAAAACAAATATGTTGTAGGGTTTATCCCCCTGAGTGAAACAAGAGTACTCCCACTGCTGAAAGGTGTTTAATTCAAAAGTTATTAATTTTCAAAGTTGAATTTTTTAGGTGCAATATCACAGTGGCCTGAAATTGTACAGTGGCACTGTTACTACACCATCCTATGGAGATTTATGGTCCCGGGACCAGAGCTGTCCATAGGATCGTGTAGCAACAGCGCCACTGTACAATTTCAGGCCACTGTGATATTGCACCTAAAAAATTCAACTTTGAAAATTAATAACTTTTGAATGAAACACCTTTCAGCAGTGGGAGTACTCTTGTTTTACTCAGGGGGATAAACCCTACAACATATTTTTTTTTACATTTTAAGTAAGGTCAGACAGCTCACAGCAAGGATCAGTCTTCTTACTGTGAGAACATTGAAAACCTTGACCCCCTTGACAGGTTTTTCAGGTTTTCCCTGATTGAAGATTGTCCCTCTCTGCAAGCCATCTGGACAACACCTTTCTGTTCTGAGGTGAGCAGTGTTACATCAGTAAAAGGAGCGAGAGGGGGATACTTTATCATTCAATTACTCTTGAACTAGAACTCTGACAGTATTGAAATAACACTCTCCGTGGCACAAATATTATGAAGATTAATTGGAGCTGCTTTTATTTTGAAACATTGCTTTCCCTTTAACAAACTGAATATTACTTTTTTTGTCAAAGTCTTTAAAGAAAAAGTGGCTTGTGCAATGACACCCTTCTTGAAAACCACTGCTCTGTTTTAGGGGGAGGTACCAGGACAGCATAAAATAAGAAATATGTAGTTAATATGGAAATCCTATCAACGAGGAAAAATTTAAATAGGTTGTTGTCACCAAGATCACACAGACCTTCATGGAAACACACCTCTTGTACTAAAAGAGATAAAGAATTAAAGTCTAAAATACTTTTTGTAGCAATGCAATACCTTTCTCAATGTGACACATTTTACAACTGAAATAATTTTAAAAAATCATCATGAGCATTTCCTTCAAACATTCGCTTACCACACGGTTCCTGCCTGCAGTGCTGCAGCCAATGTCATGGCTTTATCCAAGTCTTTGGTGAAAACTCCGGCAGCTAATCCATAAGTTGTGTTGTTTGCTCTTTTAATAACTTCATCGATGGTTTTAAACTTCATTATTTGTTGCACTGGCCCAAATATCTTTTGTTTTAATAAATAAAAGAGAAAAGAAAAAACATCATATAATACAACATTTTCTTTGAATGAAGAGATTGTGGTCTATTGAGAAAACTATAAATTAGTCAGAGCTACAGTACCTTTTCTTCCATTATGGTCATTTGCAAAAAGCCATGGAAAATGTAGGAGACTAGTAGAGTAAATGAGATGTCATTGGCTAAGTGAGCAGCTTTAGAGTGCAAGCATTCAAGATCGCTTGAGTCTCTTTGTCAAGCATTTTATAACATGCCTGTTGTTTTTTTGAAATTTTTTGAAATTTTGCACTCTAAAGCTATTAAGTTAGCCAATAAAATTATTGATTTTTACTCTACGTGTCTCCATTTTTAATAAAGTCACTTTTCAGTTACCCACATTAATAGCTGTGGTTGCTACCTTATCTGATTAACCCTCTGAGTGCCAGAGGAGTGCTTAATTAATTGCAAAGCAGTACTGCATGCCTCTCTGACACTTAAAGGTCTGAACCTAAACAAAAGAGTTGAGCAAATCATTGTGAAGTAATTGTCCTGAAGAGGTCCTGAAGAGGTTAATACAGACAGTGGACTAAAGATGATGAGACCATTGGAAAAGCTAGAAGTGGCCTTAGGGGTCATGGCTTCCCACATTTAAAGGGGAACTACCACCCCACACAATGTTTATCTTCACTAAGTCCCCATCTGGGAGAGATGGCTCAGTTGGTTAAGGCACCAGCTGTAGAATCTGCTCAGACCATAAGGTTTGCAGGTTCTAGTCCCAGCAAGATCAGCTCAGCCTTTCACCTTTCTAAGGTAGATAAAATGAGTCCAGGACATACTTGAAAATGAGAGACAATCTCAATGAATTCTTCTTGGTGAAATACTTTCACAAAAAAAAAAAAAAAAAATTGGCAACTAGCTGCTTAGTAGCGCTAGTCGCCAGAATAATGACCTTATTTAATAGATTTCTCCTCTCTTCCATGAGAGACAGGCAGGACGGAGAGCGGACATCTTGCCATTGTGATGTCCGCGCACCTGCCCTGTCAGTCCCAGCCAAAGCCAAATGGCTCCTAGCAATACCTCCTAGACCCGGCTGGGACTGACAGCGCAGGCACATGGACATCACAAATGCAAGATGTCCGCGCTCTGTCCTGCCTGTCAGCCGGGGAAGAGAGCAGAAATCTATTAAATAAGGTCATTATTCTGGCGACTAGCACTACTAAGCAGCTAGTCGCCATATGGAGACTTAGTGAAGGTAAAGATTGTGTGGGGTGGTTGTTCCCCTTTAAATACATGATATCCTATCCCATTGTAAATAACATTGTTTAATTGAATGAATCATTTCAAACTGAAAATCTCAAAATGCCTTACATCCACCCATGTCAGCATCAGGAACTGCAAAAAATATTCAAAGACAAAGCAAACAAGGCGCCAGTATAATTCTCACTGGAAAGAGAGAGCTATAATATATAAAGGAGCCAGTAGATATCTGTATTCACACAGTATGTTGCACTGGTGTCTAATCCATACCGGTGTTTGAAACCATACACAGGGAAATTTGGACCGATTGTCCCTGCTCAAGCACCAGTCGGTATTGATCCTCCAAAAGATTCCAAATATTGCAGCCAGAGTGATTATATAACACTCTGACTTGTATATACTTATTTAACAAAGTAAAAAACAATGAAAGGAGATGAGCGTGTTAGCAATATATTAACAAATTATTTAAAATGCATACTATTTTAAAAGGTATGATTGGTACGCATTACCTTCAACAATACCAAATCTAAAACCACGTTCACTATTGTTAAAGTGAACAAGGTTTTAGATTTGGTATTGTTGAAGGTATTGTGTACCAATCATACCTTTTAAAATAGTATATATTTTAAATACATTGTTAATATATTGCTAGCACACTTATCTCCTTCGATTATTTTTTTACTTTGTTAAATAAGTATATACAAGTCATAGTGTTATATAATCATTCCGGTTGCAATATTTGGAATCTTTTGGAGGATCAGTACCGATTGGTACTTGAGCAGGGACAAGCAGAACATACTGTGTGGGTAAAGATATCTACTGGCTCCTATATATTGCTAGTTCTAGCACTCTGTTTCCAGTGAGAATGGTACTGGCACCTTGTTTTCTTTGTCTTTTGGTATGTCTGGAACACAGTGTGGAGCACCGACAACCAGTTGTAGCTGCTGAACAGCCTGGGAGCATACCCAAGTGGAAGTGGGGAATTGAAATAGCTTCCATCTGCATTTTCATTTTCTTCTGCATATATGTGTCTGATAGACCATCTAAATTTGTGAGTACCCCACTTGAAGAGTTTGGAGTGAGTTTGAAGTAGAAGTTATATCTACATACTACTCTATGAGGTGCCCCTTTCTCTTTGTTCTTTCCACTGTTTGCAAAAAATATTTGGCTATTTTTAACGTTTAATGTTAACTGTCACTGATATAAGCCCCATATCAATACATCCAATGAACTAAAAATGTGATTAAAAACAAATGAATATTAACCTTATGAGTGCCAGTGGGGTATGCAATGCATTGCAGAGCTTTGCATATCCCTCTGGTACTTACAGGTTTAATCTCCCTAAAGTTAACACATCCCCTGAAAAGAAACACTTACCTGTAATGCTGATGTCCAGCAGGGTCCGTCGTCTTATTTCTTTCATCTTCCTTCTTCTTCTCTTCTGTATTTTAATCTTCTTCTTTCAAAATATGTAGTTTAAAATGAAAAGAAAAGTCCAATGAAAGATGTGTACAAAACATATGCCCCACAGATATGCTTGCCTTAACCCTTTGAGTACTGGAGACATATGCAATACATTGGCATATCAAGTCGAAAGAAGATGCAGCAATCACAAATCATAAATAGATGCTGGCATTCCTTAAAAAGATTAGGCAGGCATTCCATCTTTCCAAAAAATCCTGGCATCCCAATAATTAGATAATGCTGCCTCTGCCTCCACTGCCACCGGCGGTGGCAGCAGGAATGCAGAATAAAACCCCTCCCTTCATACCTCTAGGACTGTTGCCTGAGCCATAATGAGGGAGTTCTGAACAGAGACTGGCTTTTATATGGCCAGTTTCTGTTAAAAATGGTTTGCAGCCTTCCATCACACCTCCCAGCCAATCAGCTTCTAGTGAGGGGGATGATGAAACCTGCTTGAAGCTGGTTTGCTGGGAGGTGTGTAAGCACACATCCAAGCCTCTGTAAGACTGGAAACCATTTTGAACAGACTGCCAATATAAAACTCAGCCTCTGTTCATAATCCCTTCATTATGGCATGAGCAATGGCCGAGAGGTAAGATGGGGGGTGTTTTACTCTGCATTCCTTCTGCCACCAATGGTGGCATTGGAGGCAGTGGTAACGTTGTCTAATTAACCCTTGGGATGCCAGGATTTTTTGGAATGGAAAGATGGAATTCTTGCCTAAGGTTTTTTTCAAGGAATGCCAGCATCTATTGATGATTTGTGATGGCTGCATCTTATTTCAACTTGATATGCCAGCATGAATTTAACCTTTGGAATCCCAGAGGTTCACAACAAATTGATCTGCAATGCGTTGCGTACCCTTCCGACACTCAAAGGATTAAGACAAGCATATCTTTGGGGCATATTTTTGGATGCATCTTTCATTGGACCTTTTGTCATATTCAACTACAGATTTTGGAAGAAGAAGATGAAAAGACAGAATAAAAGAAGAAGGAAGATGAAGGAAACAAGAAGACGGAAGAGAGAAACATTAGAGAAGAAGATGGACAGTGGATGACAGGTAAGTGTTACAATTCTGGGTGTTATGATTGTGTTAAGGCTAGTATTTGCTGGATATTACTCAAATTATCTGTGTGTCACTCTCCAAAGTACAGTACTGATACAGTGTTATGTTTTTTCCTTAGCCATCAACCGCTGACTGTATCTTGCCAGTTAGTCACACTAAATTTTGGGGTATTTGGGGCCAGCCTCCTTCCTCCCTTCATCTCCCCAGAGTGCCGCCAGACTCCTTTAATACAGAGAACAAATGTCCTACCTATAAGACTCCATTCAATTCCCCTTTATTTGCTTATCTTTTCTACATCAAAAACATGCTGCTTTCTCCTCTCACAAACACAGAATGGCTGCTGTGAGAGCCTGACACCCCTTTATATGACTGTAGAAAAGTAGAGAAAACTTTCATGTGGTGGGGAAAAATGTATATTTCCGTTGATCTCAATGCAATGAGCTAGGCAAAAAAGAGGGAAAATTACATTTTTCAAGGTAAATTATTCGCCAAGTGGGAAACTAAATTTTTGCCATTTTTAGTTTGAGGTGAAGGTTTTCGCCCATGTAGTGTTTGTGTTTGGGAGGTGGGAGCAGGGTGACTATGTTTTGAGCTCACGTGGCTATTTTCCTTTGATGTTCCAACATTAAAAATCTGCAACAAGCATTTGGCCACAAGGTGGATTTTGGCCACCAACTCTGGTTGGTCCATGTACCAGTCCATCTGTAGGATAGCTGTGGTACACAAGTGGATTTCTTGCACTGTGTTTATTTTTGCCTTACCGACTATTTTACTTGTAGGCATAGTATTGAGCCCCTAGTCTTTTACCAATCTTTACATGGCCATTGCTTTTCCTTAAAATATCATTACACACATGACCTTAAGGAACTGCAAATCTTCTGCAATGTCTCATAGTGACTTGGAGGGCATGGGGCCATCTTGTTATTAAGTTATGTCAGATGGATTTTACTGGATATTTTCTATATAAGCATAGATGATTGGATGAGCAAATAACTGGTTGCCCTGTGACATCATAGTCTAGACCAAGGGTAACCAACACTGCTACTCAAGAGTTACCAACAGTGCATATTTTCAGATAATCACTGATTGATCACAGACAGACCAACTAAAATGACTGAGACACTAATTATCTTATAATATCTTGAAAACATGCACAATTGTTAGCTCTTGAGGACCAGGGTTGGCTACCCCTGGTGTATACTATACCGAAATTTTATAGCAGTGTAAAGTTACACAAAACTGAAAAACAGTAACAGCAATAACTAGTGTATAACTAGGCATAAGGTTCATTACTATACTTGGGAACCCTTCGGATTTGCCATGGAAATTGTTATTTACCATTCAGTGGTTGAATTCCAGGGATTGAGCCGCTTTTTGGCAGCTTGAACCATTCTCTTCTTTTAAACCATTTCACTCTTTGAATATGTGGCAAACATATAGTTCTTTATACTCTCCTAAAACATATATGTAACTGTTTGAATACTGTTGGTAAGCTAACTTGAGTTCACTAGGATTTGAGTATATGTTTGTATGTGTTCAGGTAAGATTTGGCTCCTCCTTGTCCTTGTAGCTTCATGTACAAAGTGCTAGTTATAATTTAGGAAGGTAAAATGCCACCCTTATTTTTTTTCAAAAGAGTTTTTGCTCACAGCACACGTAAGTTGGCATCACTGCTTTTTAATTGTATGATACTAAATACATGAGATTTGAGACAGATAAGGCAGATCTGAGATTCTGATAAGGCAAGCAAGTTTAACATGGTTTTGTCCATAAGCAATAGGGGTGGGCAAAAAGTGAGAACAATTTCCGACATTACTTTTTGTGAAAAATGGATGATTTTTCTATCTCTTGTGAAAGTTTTCTTCTTTTCTCCAATACTAAATTTTCCTCATTTTTGACTATTCCACCAAATGTTTTGCCTATTCAAACGCATTTTTCTCTTATTCAACACATTTTTCTTCTCTTACAAAACAGTTTTTTCCAATTCTAACATATTTTTCTCCTATTCCACCACATTGTTGCCTATGTTTCCTATGGAGCAACAATTCCCAGCACAATATACCTTCTTCTGAGGGCTGTAGTGGAGAAATAAGTAGCTGGAAGTCAAAGTTAAGTGACACAGGAACATATTAATGTGAAGTGATAAAAAAAATAAAGTACAACCTACAATGTGGCAGATGTGTATGGTAATGGTGGTGGGGGAACTGGTGTGGTGTGATTGGTGGGAACTTGATAAACTGCATCCACCCCAAGAGGAGTGGGACCATCATCATGCTGCAGCAACCATTGCTGTAGTCAGTTTTTGAACTACCACTTTACTCACACATCCTTGCACTGCTCAACCTTTCCCCCTCCTGCTTGTAAATTTGGTGTTTTTACTCTCTACAGTACACAACTGATGTAGTGTGATGTCTTGCCTTGACCCTCAACAAAAGGAGGGATATCAGACTAAGCCGGTGTCATACACAAAGCGGGTAGTCAGACAAACCAGAGGTCGGCACCAGAACGGGTAGTCAGACAAACCAGGTAATGCACTAAACTCAGACCAACTGCACTGGACACCAGGCATTATCCAGGCATTATTTGAGCTTTGGGTCCAGGAAGAGGAGGAGTCAGCATCCGTGCCACTGCCCCTTTAAATAGAGAGCACGTCCATGCCCTTGGACGTGCGCCCATTAATTGTCACAGACCTGTGCCAGAACCCAACACCCAGGAATTGGCCGAACCACCACAAGCCTCATGCGGCTGGAGCTGCCAGATAGCAGTACGGCTGAAGCCGCTGAATAACAATGTGGTTGGAGCCACTGGAGGAAGCCGTGGTTGGCTCGAGCAGCTGCCGCACAGATGCTCTAACACTCAGTCACACAGCTCACATCAGGCTTGTAGTCAGCTGACTGTCACCTAATATATTTATTTATTTATGTATTTTTTTAAGTTGTCCACCCTATCTTTCCACAGTCAGTCCAAAAAAAATAGTTATAACTACATATACAAAATCAGCAACTTCTTTCCTCAGACTTCCTCAGACAATAAAAGCAAAATCAGCAGGTAATTTGGACCACAGATGCCTGTGTCTTGCCAGTCACACCAAATATTGGGTATTTGGGGTCAACCTCCTTCCTCCCTTCTTCTCCCCTAGACTGACCACAGACTCCCTTAATACAGAGAGCAAATGTCCTACCTAAAAGATTCCCTAAACTAGGCTTCAATTCCCCTTTATTTGCCTATCTTCTCTAGCCCAAAAACATGCTGCTTTCTCCTCTCACAAATAGGGATGGGCGAAAATTTTTGCCTCATACTAAAATCAGCAAATAATGGCATTTTCTGCTTGGCAAATAATTTCCCACAAAAAGTGCTGTTTTTCGGCTTTTTTCTGCCTTCTTTGCCTAGCTCATTGTGCATTGAAATCAATGGGAAGAAATTTTTTTCTCCACCACACAAACGTTTTCTACATCCATATAAAAGGGTGTCAGGCTCTCACACCATGCCATTCCATGTTTGTGAGACGAGAGAGCACCTTGCTTGAGCTAGACAAGATAAGGGAATTGAAGTTTAGTTATGGGAATTGTTTAGGTAGAACATTTGTTCCCTGTATTAGGAGAGTCAGTGGGGCACTCTGGGGAGAAGAAGGGAGGAAGGAGGTTGACCCCAAATAATACCCCAAGATTCAGATTGACTGACTGGTTAGACACAGGCAGCTGGGGACCTATTTACTTGCTGATTTTGCTGTTATTGTCTCTGTGCAGGGTGGGTAGCATAATAGAGGAAGGTGTAGCAGCTGAACCGCCTGCTACATCAGATAGTGAGACAAATAAGTGCCAAAACACCCATCCTCAAAGTAGTAAGGAACCTTGTTACAGTAGAATTAAAAAAAAAAATTGTTAGAGGAATATAAGGGTAGTGGGAAAGATTTGTCAGGTGCTGATGCTGCTGAGGAAGGATGACCTAATGATGACTGCTGCTGATGATGATGATAATGCAGATCTAGAATATATCCATCCAGCATCCTTCTCTTGTTGAGATACAGATGAAGTTGTGAGTGAGGATGATGACAGGGCTATAAGGTTAGCAGAAAGCCAAAGGCTGAATCTTCCACCACTTTTAAGGAACACTGTACCTGTGTAACAGTTTGTTCAATACTCAGACACAGTGGTTTAGGATAAAACACAGTTTTATTGAAAACACAATGATAGTTACCCTTCACGGGCTATAGCGTATCTTAGCAGAATTGTACAGGTGTAATACAGGACTTAGATACATATGCCTACACAGGCCCAGTATAATAGGAAGCAATAGAGTTCATATACTGACACAGGTCAGGCATGAGAGGGTGAATACCCAGAGTAGCAGCACAGCAAGAGTTAAAGTCCCAATAGATATAATCAGTCTCTGTTGTAGAGAAGTCTCTGGTGAGTTCTCTAGTAACGCCCAGTATGATGGAATAACAGCGAATAGGAGACTGCAGTGTTAGAATGGAGACAGAGCACTGGTAATCTGCCAGAGCAGAGCTGAGGCTTATACCCACTGCCGTAGCAGTAAACGGAGCTAACAATGATACTCTGCAAGAGCTGAACGGAACACAGCCAATGGCACACTGCCGTAGCAGTAACGGAGGCAACAAGGTACTCTGCAAGAGCTGAATGGAAACACAACCAATGGCGCACTGTCGCAGCAGTAAGGGAGGCAACAAGGAGTACTGCAAGGGTTAACGGAAGGCTCAGCCAATGGCACACTGCTGTAGCAGTAACGGAGGCAACAGTGAAGCTCTGCGAGAGTTAACAGAAGGCCCAGCCAATGGCACGCTGCCGTAGCAGTAACGGAGACAGCAGTGAAGGTCTGCAAGGGTTAACGGACGGCCCAGCCAATGGCACACAGCAGTAGCGGTAACGGAGGCAACAGTAAGCTCTGCAAGAGTAAACGGGAGGCCCAGCCAATGGCACACTGCCGTAGCAGTAACGGAGGCAACAGTAAGCTCTGCAAGAGTTAACGGAGGCTCAGCAATATGTACACTGCCATAGCAGTAACGGAGGCAACACAGAATACTCTGCCACAGCGGAAGACAGAATGTTGCCGAATGTCGACGAAGAAGGAACAGGAGAGCTGGGTCGAATCATGGAGCAGGAACGTCAGACAAGCCGGGTCAGATCACGGAGCAGGAACGTCAGCCAGGCCGGGTCGAATCACGGAGCAGGAACGTCAGACAAGCCAGGTCAGATCACGGAGTAGGAACGTCAGCCAGGCCGGATCGAATCATGTAGCAGGAACCAGAAGCAGAGTAGTCTAAAGGGCCAAGTTGGTACACGGGAACACAGCAACTCAAGTCAGCACTGGTACAGGAACACCACAAAAGGGCACCAGACAGGTGCCAGAGCCCAGTATAAAAAGGCCATACTGGGCGGGCCAAACATAGCTCAGCCAATAGGAGCGCATCACACAGAGACTGACAGAAAGCATGGGCACCGTGATAACCTGTCTATAAACTGTTTGAGGAAACCATTGGAAAATCTGACCCTGGACAAGCAGAGATGTCAAAAAGCACACAGTCACCCTATCAGTCATCATCAGTATCATCGCCTCTTCATAGTCCAAGTCCCATTCAGCCACACACACCTGTTTTGAGTACCCACCAGTAACAAAAGCAAAACAATCACAGGTCTGACTGGGAGCAGGCCAAAGGTGCCATAACTAGTAGCAGCAGAAGCACTTTAAAAAGTTCCCAGGGCTCTAGGGCAGAAAAAAGAAGTAGTGAAGTTGTTTATGTGTCAGAGAGTTTGCTACTGCCAGTGCCAACAGTTATTTCAGTACAAATAACACCTATGGCTCCTTCTGCAGAGGAGTATGACAGACAAAGCCAGGACAAATATACTAACAGCATCACAGATGAGGAGGTGGAGGAAGGATGTGAAGAAGTGTTTTCACCATCCACCCCACTTTAGACCACTGCTATGAGCAACAAGTAATGTGTGTCAATAATCTGAGAAGGAGCACAGCGATTTGACGCAAACATGACAGTAGTAAAAAACTATATACATACACAAATCACACCATACTAGCCAGACCCCTTCCACCACCACTACAATACACATCTGTCACATTGTAGGTTGTACTTTATTTTTTTTATTACTTGACATAATCATGATGAATATGTGCCAGGGTCACTTAAGCAGGAAGTTATTGTTGTGGGCAAAGGACAAATGCATTCTGCATGCGAACACATTTTTCAAGGTATATGTAGCTGTAGGACTCACAACTTTGTCTTTTAGACACTTATTTCTAAACTACAGCCCTGAGAAGAAGTAATATTATAGTGGTAAATGTAGTATCTATAGGAAATATAGGCAAAAATTTGTGTTAAAATAGGAGAAAAATTTTTTAAAATAGGCAAAAAGAAGGACATTATTACATAGGCGAAAAGGCAAAAACTTCCCCTGAGGAAAAAGCAAAAAATCTGGAAGTTGTCATGAAAAGTCATGCAAGAAATTTTTCACACTTTTCGCCCACCCCTACTCACAAACACACAATGGCATGCTGTATAAGCCTGACACCCTTGTATATGGCTATAGAAAAATAGAGAAAACTTTCATGTGGTGGGGAAAAATAGCTGGAAATTTTTAGCTGAGCAGAAAGTGCCATTTTTCACCAATTTTGGTTTGATGTGAAAGTTTTCACCCATCCTATATTATATATTATATCAGAAGCCATCATGCGCAGTAAAGACTGCTGCACGCGCTGCAGTCATGCGCAATACAGACTACCCACACTGCGGCTGATACGGAGCAGGGGTCTCCGAATATAGACCATAGTCCTCTCTGCGAACCTGCACATGACTGCAGCACCACCAGTGTAGGCTTGTGCACACAGGCTTAAAAACTAGTCCCTAATAAACATGTAACTAGAATAAATCACTGTTTATTATTTATAGTCAGTCACAGGTTATTTACTGATCAGGATCTGATGCACAGACTTTTTTTTGTTTACGTAACCAAAATTTAGTTTTTGCTGCATTCCTGACTACACATGTATATATAGCTATTTGAGTTTATATTGATAAGCTAGCTTGAAGATTTGTGTATATTTTTTAACCTTTCCACTACAGCTTTGTCCACTACCTTCCAGTTCCAAACACTTTCCAACCCACTTTGCCTACTAAGCCCTTAACACTCCATTCCTTTGTCTTGCCTATCCTCCTTAAGTCCCATCCCCTTCATGTTATTATTCATGTAATTTGTACATTTCCAGCCCAACATTATTTAGTTCTTTGGAGGGCATGCAACACAATGTTCTCGGGTGCTCATTGTTGCCTAAGCTATGCCTTAAATTTTATTAGTTTTTTTTAATGCCTGGAAATTTATTGGAAAGTTAATGAAAATTAGACTAGGGTCAATTATAAGAATATACGATGGTACTTTTTTGTGGAAAAAAAATGATAAACCCTATCACAGACTTATCTTGGGAATAATATTTAAACTGATTAGTTTCTGTATAATAGTTCATTTTCTCCTCCATAACATAGCTGTTGTTCCTTAAATGTTTAATCTCAAGCAATTAGTATTTCCCCCATAATGAAAGACAGGATGAACAGATGCTATAGATCTATATTTCTTATAAATTTGCATGATTTACAATATAAATATATTTTTAAACAGGAATATGCTCATATACATACTTCTTCTTTGGCAATGCGCATTTCATCTTTGACTTCTGAGAAGACAGTGGGTTTAATAAAGAAACCTTTATCACCCCAAGCAGAGCCCCCACATTCCAACTTTGCTCCTTCTTTCTTCCCACTCTCAATTAATTCAAGAATTTTGTCATATTGTTGTCTGTTAATCTGCAAAAAAAGGCATCACATTATTATTTTCTGTTTCTGTCTGTTTAATAGCTACTGTTTTGTAAACTCAATGTAATGCTGTTCTTTACACACTTAAGGGCTTTCTTTAAAAATTGCATTGAGTGCTACATTAAACTTAATGCGAGTGTTAAAATAAGAGCAGGTCAGTTATTTTGATGTGCCTTTTTGTATCCTATATAATAATTTGCTAAGTTGTGTGTAACGCCCGACATGCGCAGTAGACACTGCTGCGCGTGCGGCAGTCATGTGCAGTACAGACTGCCCACGCCGCAGCTGATACAGAGCTGGGCGCTCCAAAGGAGCGTAAAGCTCTGTATCAGCAGTGGCGCGGGGAGTCTCTACTGCGCGTGACTGCCCCGCGACCAGCTGCCAGAGGCACTGTGGCCCGTGTAATGGGCTGTTCAACTAGTCTGTGTATAACAGGCATTGGGCACAATATGCATCCCAGTCATATACTACAGCTAAGACGCAAGTTCTCACTGCAGTTCTCAGGAGCTCATCGCTTAAGCACACATAGTTTTATCATTAGTCCTGGGGGATCTTCCAAAATGACTGATTCAGTCATTGATCCATTAGTGCAAATGTAAAGGGCATCTTAACTCGTTGCACACTAGAGGGGTATCCTATACTTTGCCTTGCAATGTTGAAGGTTAAAAATCTCCTGATGACTCACTTAAGGTATGGGGATATCAAATATGGGTCTGCATCTTAGGTAAACAGTGGAAAAAGTAACTTAGAATAATAATGAGGCTTTGTTCAACAAAATTAAGCAATGCCACATGTATAAACTTTGGCTTACACCAGTTAATATATATGTACTAGTATTGAAAACCCATGTGCACGGGCCAGGGTGCCGCCCGGCGGCCTCAGCCGCTGCCCAGGGCCGGGAGCAGGAACTGTTGGTGGACCATTCGGGGTGCCCTGCTCTGGATCAGCCGTGTCTCTGACTGGGGGTGGGCGGTCTCTGCTGTGCATGACTACTGTGCTTGACTGCGTTGTTCGGCCAGTCTCTACTGCGCATGTGTGTGTGTTATGCACACTGGGTGCTTTGCATCCTAGCAAATTATATTATAGGATATATATATATATATATATATATATATATATATATATATGGTAAATAAGCTGTGCAATCATGGATTTTAAAGTACAATAACCAATTTAATGGTGAATAGAAGACTGCATTGTTTCGGTCCTCAAATTGGGACCTTTGTTAAGCAAACATACAATAAATGATTAGTGGCATTATTATATACTATAAAAAGACTCACCTCATGCGTACCTAATGACCCCTAGTGATGATGTATGAAGGAGACAAAAGAAAAACGATAGAAGACTTCAATACTATAGAACCTAAAGCACCCCAGGGAAAAATTAAAAAATAGTGCCACTCTGTGCCAGAGACTAAGAAAGACATGTAAAATATAGAACATATGAAGAAACATCAGACAAATACAAATAATCATCTTCATTATTTCATAAATGCATAAACAGTTACTTTAAATAGTTACTCAATGAGCAATAAGAATTAATACTATTTATCTTTCGGGGAGGAAACAAGTGAAGTTGTTTTTCTCTTTCAATCCATGCTGATTGATTGTTCTAGGATCCTTTTGCCAGAAACATTCCCTTTGTATAAAGGAACTTAGAACAATCAATCAGCATGGATTGAACAAGAAAAACAACTTCAGTTGTTTCCTCCCTGAAAGATAAATAGTAGCTATTCTTATTGCTCACTGAGTAACTATTTGAAGTAACTGTTTATGCATTTATGAAATAATGAAGATGATTATTATGTATCTCTCTGATGTATCTTCATGTCTTTCTTAGTCTCTGACACAGAGTGTCACTATTTTTGAATTTTTCCCTGGGGTGCTTTGGGTTCTATGGTACTGATGTCTTCTATCTCGCTTCTCTTGTCTCCTTCATACATCATCACTAGGGGTCATTAGGTACATACAAAGTGAGTCTTTTTACAGTATATAATAATGCTACTAGTCATTGTATTGTATGTTTGCTTGACAAAGGTCCCAATCTGAGGACCGAAATTTTGCAGTCCTCTATTCACCATTAAATTGGTTATTGTACTTTAAAATCTGGGAGTGCACAGCTTATCTACCTTATATTTAATCAATCTGGAGCACACTGTACTTCTGAATATTTGCAGATTTGACTATTAATAAATATTTTTGTATCATTAAAATTCTTATACTGTCTTTGAAGCCATCTTTATTTGTATTTATGATAAAATGATGACTTTGAGTCATCCTTATATACATTATTGAATTTTTAGATCCAAGTGCTTAGTCCATTTACACATCTATTTTTACTTCTGATTATAGTTTGGCATGAGTGCTTATCCTTTGTAATCATATATATCTATTAAACACAACTAAATGTAGAATGGTGCTGTCAATGCTTCTTAACTGATACTGATGTTTTACAGTAGAATAGACTCATTGGTTGAGCAGGTGAAAAAAATGACAAAAGCTGTATTTGCAGAGGCTGGGAATTATATGAATGACTCTTTAAAGGGATAGTAATGTTTCACAATAAAATAAGTTCCAATTAATCTTCATAGTATGCTGGCCATGGAGATTGTTATTTCAATACTGTCAAAGTTGTAGTTCAAGAGTAACTGAATAATAAAGAAGCATCCACTTCCCTCCCTTTTTACTGATGTAACGCTGCTCACCTCAGAGCAGAAAGGTGGTGTCCAGATGGATCGTAGAGAGGGACAGTCTTCAATTAACAACAGGGAAAAACCTGAAAAACCTGTGAAGGGGGGCAGGGCTTTCATTGTTCTCACAGAAAGGAGATTGTCCCTTGCTGTGAGCTGTCTGATCAAGAGACCATATTCCACGTCTGAGGGGAGGTGGTTTACACTAGGTAAAAGGGGTGGGAGGGGGATACTTTATCATTCAATTACTCTTGAACTACAACTCTGACAGTATTGAAATAACACTCTCCATGGGCCAAATGCTATGAAGATTAATTGGATCTGCTTTTATTTTGAAAATTACTATCCCTTTAAGACACATTTAGACAATTATGCCTTCTGTTATATATATTATAGCAGAATTACTTGGAAGAATGAAAATTGCTTCCTAAAGCGTAGGTTTTACAGAAGATCTCAGTAACTGGTAGGCATAAAATAATGTGCAGCTCATGGTTAAGGGTCTTTCACACAGGAAACCTTAGTATTACACTTGTGTTTTCTAGTTGAACATTTTTATTGCATTTGAAAATGTTGTTAGAATAAGGTGACCAATCCTGGAACAAATCAAATGCACTACAACAAAACAAAAAATGCATCCCATTATTAACATAGGGTTTTTATAACACTTGAATGCTAGAGAGTTTCCAGTACATTTGAAGCAATGCAATAGAGAACTCTCAATCACTGAAGAGGTTAAAAGCCTCATTTAAATCAATGAGAATGTTTAACTGTCCCCTGTGATGCAGTTACATAGAATCCCTTCAGTTCTTCTTAATGCATTAAACAAAAAATGTGTTTGTAAAATGTAGGTTTGGGTCTCACGATATATATGAGATATTAATCCCATTATTCTTTTGACATTTTTTCACATTAATATAAGATTATTGCAGCTGGGAAATAAAGGGCACATCTTATCAAAGTGCATTTTAAGCAAAGGATTTTTTCCATGTAAAGCAATAGTCTAATTAGACACCCATCAGAAAGTTGGCCAAAAAGTACATTTGTATTGCACAATCTATTCTGCTTGTTAAAACTGCATTAACAGCAAACTCAAAGATCTACCACGTAATCTCACAACTAACATATGGGGTTCTTATCATTTTTGTGAAGAAAAAAAATATAAGTGCACATCATAATTCAGTTTGGTAGCAATTCAAGCAGCATGTTTAATGATATGACTAGGCCAACTACTGAGACTAGTTATTTGCTTGAACATTTTGATCCCTGAGCATAGAAAGCCTCGGAACCTGACAATTTTACATATCTCTAATACGGCAGCCGTTACTTTCCTGTATAATTATAATACCTTTTGGCTTTGATTGTATACTGTATGCCTTCATTAAGCAATATACAAGGAAATCAATCTTGCATTTACTGCAAATTTAGTTGCTGAAAATATGTTGTGTATGACTTTACCAATCAAATTTTACAGTAACACTACTGTATGCTGGTGATATATAGTTAAGAAGCATAATAAAAAAATGATTAATGTAAATGGGATTGTTTCACAATTCCTTCACTTCACTTGTGTGCACTTTACCTAGACTTGTGAAGCACTGTGAAAATGATTATTTCAGAAAGTTCCAATTCCTGTGTTATTCCATTTAACCTAGTTATACAGATTTCCCTGAATGGACTGGGTTTTCCAAATTACATAATTCTATACCATAAATGTGTAGCTAACTAAAACTGATACAAGTATAATTGTCATTGAAGAACAAATACTTTTTTTTTTCAGATGACAACACTGGCTACTATGAAGTTCATAAATTGTTTGCTTTGGATTTGTTGAAGGTGAGTCAATTCTTCCCTGTATGAAATAATAGATGAAAAGATCATGCTGAGAGTAAAAAAAAGTGTTTTTCTTTGCACAAAACGCATTAGGCGTTAAGATATGTGCTTCTGATTCCCCATGAGGGGTTATGGAACATGTTTGATATTTTTAATAATTAATAAAATATGTAAGAATTCTTAAAAGTGGTTTCCTTATGCTGTGGTGGTCCCGTGAGCGCTCCCGTACGGTGGTCTTCGAGAGTAAAAATCGGTTGACTAACCATGCAGCTAAAGTTTTCTGAACCAGTCTGAATATTTTTCTTTGTTTTCCAATATTGCTTACAGGTACCATGGGGAAGCAACAGCTCCTCCCAGTAGGTTGGAACAATTCTTCAAAGAAGTGCGGGGGTGGAGCCTCCCTCTCCTCCATAGAAGGCTACCTAGAAACTCTCCTCCAGTTAAGATTTGTTCCTTATTCTGGTAGGAAGGTTGTAAACAGTTCTGCTTAGTTTTTATTATTTTATTATTTTTTCCTTATAGATTTGGCGTGTCCAAATTCCCAGATTACCATTACTGGCTTACCCTGGTGGATTGCCCAGTTTTTCAACCCTGGGAGAGTACCATGTAACCCATGTGTCTCTCTCTCCAGAGCAGTGTTTCTCAGCTCCAGTCCTCGGGGCACACCAACAGGTGATGTTTTCAAGATATCCCTGATTAATCACAGGTGAATCAATTAAACTGACTGAGTCACTAATTACTCACCTGTGATTAAGCAGGAATAACCAGAAAACCTGCACTGTTGGTGTGCCCCGAGGACTAACGTTGAGAATCACTGCTCCAGAGGAAGTCTCTCTGATGCTTTCTCTTTACAATGGTAATCTGAAATAAGAAGACCTGCAGGATAGGTGAGCAACCCTTTGAGTGCTATGGTCCACTGTCCCACAGTTCCCTTCTGCAAAAGGGTTTCCTTGGAGTTCTTTTTGACTCCTGCTCTAATGTTGGGTGTTATTTACTGCTGCTCTGGAGACCCTTGGAGCATTTTTTGGCTGTTGTGTGATAGTTAACCCCCTTCCCTGCAGTCTTGGTCAGTTGGGTGACTTATTTCTCACTTTTCTTGGTTTATTTGATGCTTAATGGTGTTCTATGGGCCAAATGTTCAAAGAAGTAGTGAAATAACTTTTGTCATTTCTAACGACTTTTCAAAGTAAAGTGTAGTTGGGATCATTAATATTTTCAGAGAGTGTCGGTTGTTTGTCCTGACTGAAATTGTCGTATGTAACGACAAAAAAATTCTTAATTAACGACAAAAATGTCTTAATAAATGTCTTAACAACAAAAATGTCTTTAAAAGTGTCTTAACTAATGACAAAAATGTCTTAACTAAAGACAAAAATTCTCACATCCAGTACACATTTCCTCCACTTTTTTCTTAACGTACAAATTTTGTCTTTTGAAAGACTTTTTTTGTCATTAGTCACAACAAATTTTCGTTTCCTCTATAGCACACTGGAGAATTGTTTAGCCCCGCTCTTGCCCGACCTGTTTGCCCATCAATTCTGGAGTTGTGTCGTGCACAACGGACATTACTATTTTTTGTCGTATACTCTATAGAAAATATGTCGTTCATGCATTCAATTACTTATTTTTGTCTTTCATATGACAATTTTTTGTCGTTATCCCTTTGAACATACGGCCCTATAGGTACAATTTCTAGAAACTTTTTATTTTACAAGTTAATTTTCAATCCCGCGCCTTTAAGGACATGCTTTACCGCATAACCGCAATGCTCCATTGATCGCTATGGGACAGCCATTTTGGGACATATCTCTACAACCGCTCTGTGTTGTGTGATGTGTGATGGCTCAATCTTCTTGTCTACCCTTCCCTAACTATCTGGTGGACACCCTCAGTGTCTTGGGGGCTTCGGGGGATTCGGTTCTACTTTTGGTACTCTGTATTGGGAAAACTACATTTCCCATAAATGCCCATTTCGTGGGCCTTTTCCTGATTGGTTCCCTGTACAGTTGACATTTTGTTTCCTCTCCACACGAGAATCAATCACAGATCTTGGTCTCCTCAGCTCTTCTCCTCATGTTAACCCTTCACTCGCCAGATAAGTGCATTTTAAGCTTTCTGGGATGAAATTGTTAATCTGAGTGATAGCATTTGGGTCTTCCTTTACTGTATTGACACTTAGGATGACGGATCCACTTGGACATGGGGCTATGCCTAAGGCTAAGGACTCAGAGGCGTCTGACGCCCCTCGTGTATTATTCCTCATACCAATCAGGGCTTCCTATGGGGTATTCTGGTCATTTATGCCCCTCATGCTCTGTGGCCCCTGCACCTCTGCCAGGGCCTTCCAGCCGTGACCAAGAGCCACCTTGGTCAAGAATTTAGAGTCCTCTATGGCAGAGTTTCCTCTTTCTCTCCAGGGGGTTCTTCAGTCCTGGATGCCCCCCACTTCCTTCAGGTTTGTGGACACTAAGGCTCCTGGTATTCCTGATCTATCTGATTCTTCTTTGGAGGGTTCAGATGGGGACTCTGAGGATGGTGAGTGTGTTCTGAAGGGGCTTCTTCCCAATTTCATGGTGACCCCTTTGAAGCTCCTTAAGGTGGTGTTAACTTCTTTGAACATTCCGTCTACTCCTGTAGAGACACAGACTCCTTCTGATGTCTTTCAAAGGCACAAGAAACTCTGTACTGTTTTTCAGGCTAATCCCACTCTGGATCAGATTATTCTGGGTGAGTGGAAGACTCCTGACAAGCGTCTAACTCTGTCTAAGAGATTCTCTAAGCTGTATCCCTTTTCTGAAGCTGCCTTACTCAATGGGCTACTCCTCCTCAGGTTGATTCTCCCATTTCCAGGCTTCCTAAATCCACTGCCATGGCAATTGCAGACGCTTCAGTTCTTAAGGATTTGACAGAAAGAAAACTTGAAGCTATTTCGAAGGCTAATTTCACAGCAATCAGTGCGTCCATGAGACCCACCTTGGCTTCTGCATGGGTCAATAGGGCCATTGCTGTTTTGACTGAACAGCTGAATGCTGCTGTCCAAAAAGGTGCACCTAAGGCTGACTTTTTATCTCTTTTGTCTAACATTTCTGAGGCTCAGCACTGTTTCTGATGCTCTCTTTTATGCCATTCAGCTTGAAGCTAAGGCCTTGGCTTTTTCTGTGACTGCTAGGCATATACTGTGGCTGAAGATCTGGTCTGCGGACTTGATCTCCAAGAAATCACTGATTTCTCTACCCTTTCAGACTAACTCTCTTTTTGGCCCTGAACGGAAGAATCTCATCACGAGGCCACTGGGGGCAAGAGCACGTTATAGCCTCAGGTTCCTAAATGCAACCCTCAGGTAAATAGACATCGTCTTTTTCATCCCAAACAAAGCAAAATGTTTAGGGCAAACCCAGTGGCGCCTCAGGCCCCACGTTCCAACCCAAAGCCCAAGCAGCAGTGGAGGTCTAAACACACCTCCACCAAATCTAAATCCACCAAAACTTCTTCAGCCGAAACCCTGGTCAATGTCCAGTGGGGGATTTTGAGTGTTTGGACAGGCTTCAGGTTCTTTCCTTCTCGCTCTCCTCAGAGATAAGAAAAGCTCAGGTTTTTCAATGGGGCAGTCCAGTCTCTATTGGACAAGGGAGTTCTTGCACCAGTTCCCCAGCAAGACAGAGGTTCAGGATTTTATTCCAACCTCTTTATCGTCCCCAAGAACGATGTTGGCTGCCGCCCTATACTGGACTCCAAGGATCTCAACAAGTTTGTGGTCAAGACAGGATACAACATGGAGTTTTTGAGTTCAGTCATCGCAGCGATGTGTCCAGGGGAATTTCTGGCATTGTTGGATCTTCATGATGCATATCTGCGCATCCCTGTGCATCTTGACAGTCAGCAGTATCTCTGGTTTGCCTGCAACTTGGGCCATTTTCAGTTCACTGCTCTCCACTTTGGTCTTACCACAGCTCCTCAGTTGTTCAGTTGAGTTCTGGGTGCATTGGTTGCCTTCTTGCACACCAAGGGGATTCAGGTAACACCTTACATGGACAACCTTCTCCTGAAGACACCTTCCAGGGATCTTCTGGACCACCAAGTCCAGGAATGTGCTCCAACATGGTTGGATCCTGAATATGGACAGTTCCCTCACAAAACCTGGTGTTCCTTGGCCTCCGCATCGATACTCTGTGGAGTATGGTCTATCTGACTGATGACTTAATTCAGCAGCTCACATCCAAGGTGTCTTCTGCCCTGTTGTGAACGTCAGCTCCAGCAAGGAAGTTCTCCTCTCTGGTGGGGAAGATGATATCCACCATGGAAGTGGTACCATTTGCCAATGCTCATGCCAGTTAACTTCATAGGTTTGTGATCTAAGTTTGCAGGGCAAACCCGGACCTTCTGGATCATCCTATATCCCTTACAGCGGAAGTGGCACAGAGCCGTCATTGGTGGTTGAACCTGTCCAACCTGGAGAAAGGGAGGCCATTGTGATTCCATACTGGACCTTTGTGATGATGGATGCCTGTCTGCTTGGTTGGGGCACAGTCTTGGATCACCTGAGTGTTCAGGGCTGTTGCTCAGCAGAGGAGACCCTCCTTCCCATCAACATCTTGGAACTCAGGGCGATTTCCCATGCTCTGAGGTATTGGTCCTCTCATCTGATGGGGTGCCCGGTCCGAGTCCAGTCCAACAACACCATGGCCATGGCTTACATCAACAAGCAAGAAGGCACCAGAAGTCCCGCTGCTTGGTTCGAGGTCAAGGATATTTTAGCCTGGGCATAAGACCATGTGCCTGCTGTCTCTTCCATGCACATCTCAGGCATAGAAAACTTCCTAGATGACTTCCTCAGTCACCACACAGTGGACCCCGGATAGCGGGAGCTTCACCCGGAAGTGTTAGATCTCCTGGTGCAGAAGTGGGGTCTTCCAGCGGTAGACCTGATGACTACCAGGAACAACCATAAGGTTCAGATATTTTGCTCATGTTGGGGGGATCCCCTGTCATTTGCAGTGGATGCTCTGTCAATTCCATGCAGGTTTCATCTGGCCTTCATCTTTCCTCCTCTTCCTCTCCTGCCCAGGGTGTGGCAGAAGATCCGAATGGACAGAGCTTCAGTTATCCTGATCACCCCTTATTAGACCAGACAGCCTTGGATCCCAGAACTAATGGCCTTGTCTGCTCAGGAACCATTTCCTCTGCCACGCAGACCAGATCTCCTTCTCCAAAGGTACCTGTGGAAGGGGAAGTGGACCATCTGGCTTTGATGGCATGGCTGTTGAGACCTCCATCTTGAGGAAGAAAGGATATTCTCTAGAAGTGGTCTCTATTATGATTCAGGATAGAATACCAGTTTCCTCTAAAGCCTATCATAGGGTTTGGTCTATTTTCCATGCTTGGTGTGTGGACAGGGATCTGTCCTCACAGGATTTTGATCTTCCAGCTATCCTGTCTCTGTCTTTTTTGCAGGATGGAGTGAACAAGGGCCTTAGCCTTAGTTCCTTGAAGGTTTAGACCTTGGCTCTCTCTGTCTTTTTCCAGAGATGCATTGCCATTTTACCAGCTGTCAAGGTCTTCTTTTAGGGTGTCACTCATGCTTTCCCTGCTTATAAGTCTTCCACCCCCTCAGTGGGACCTTAACCTTGTTTTGGGAGTTTTGCAGCAGCCTCCCTATGAGTCCTTGACTACCATTCCTTTGCGTCTTTTGATATGGAAAATGACTTTTCTCTTGGTGGTGGTCTCTGTCCGCAGAGTTACTGAGTTGCAGGTTTTGTCCTGAAAACCACCTTTCCTGGTGTTTCACAAGGATAAGGCTGTTTGTACCTCTCAGGAATTTCTTCTGAGTTCCACATTAATCGGGTGATTGTTGTGCCTTCTTTTTGTCCTGACCCTATATCTGACAAGGAGAGTGTTCTCCATTTGTTGGATGTAGTGCGTCCATCAGACTGATCCATTGTTTGCTATTCCTGAGGGTCCTAGGACAGGTAAGTTGGCATCCAACTCTTACAAACTCAGGAAGGAACCTGTTCCCTTTTGCATCACAGTGCATTCCTCTAGGTCTGTTGGGGCATTATGGGCCTACAAGAATCAGACCTCTGCTGATCAGCTGTGTAAGGCGTCCACTTGGTCCTCCGTACACACCTTTGCTAAACACTACCATGTTGATGTACTAGCTTTGGCTGAAACCAGCTTTGACAGGAAAGTCCTGGAGGCAGTCTTTCCTATCGGGGACTTTACTTTGCTGTGCCTTAGAGTTCTTTATTCCATTGAGCCCTGTTGGCTCTTGTTCTGTGTGCTGTGTTCAGTGTCTGTTGACACTTTGTTAGTTTGAGCTGTTCCATATCCTGGATAGTCCATGGGAGCTCTGGTATCATGGGGACTGGTGCTTGGTCCTTTCATTCCTTTTTTCCCACCCTGGGAACTCAATGTTGGCACATTCCCATGGTACCTGTAAGCTATATTGGACAATAGAGAAAATAGGATTTTAATCTTACCTGTTAAATCCTTTTCTCTTAGTCCGTATAGCTTACAGGTCTCCCACCCAGTGAAAGGGACCATGTTTGGTTTTCTGTGGCTGGACGTAGGAGTCAGTTTGGGTCCATGCTCACAGGAGTTTTCCTTTTCTTCTTCTCACTATCTAGCTCAGTAGGTTTAGTTTCACAAATCTAACTGAAGGGGAGTGGCTAGGTAGCTTGCTATGGAGGAGAGGGAGGCTCCACCCCTGCCCTTTTTTGAAGAATTGTTCCAACCTACTGGGAGAAGATGTCACTTCCCCATGGTACCTGTAAGCTATATGGACTAAAAGGAAAGGATTTAACAGGTAAGACTAAAATTCAATTATATTGTTCAAGCCTATAAGAAATTTACTTTACCCACCTGTGGGCCTTGATCTGTTTCAGGAGAAAGAGGATCTCCTAGAACTCGTTTTTTGGCTCTCTCAACACTTCTCTGCACAAATTCATCATAAATAGGTTCTTCCACAAATATTCTGGATCCAGCTACACACATCTGGCCTTGATGGAAAAACAGCCCTTGGTGGGCAATCTCAACAGCAGCTTCCACTAAAAATGAAATAGCATTCACTATTGTCATAAATCATATGAGATGCTTGCTTAAAATTTAAACATTCACTTTGTACAAACACTTTGAATATATTCATAAAACAGAATTGTCTTGTAAGTGTAGCAGGATTACTACACAGCTACACTACACAGATACAGACCTGGGAATATGTGGGTTAAATGGATGGATGGAAAACATCTGGCAGGAAAACCCAAAGGGAACTCAATCCCAGAGCTACAACAGAACCTAAAGAGTACTCAAACACCCCTGCCCCAAACCATGGCAATGTTTTTGCCACAAACCATCAAAGCAAGAACAGCACACAAAGGCGTGGATTAAATTCAACCCATCGACAAAAAAACCCTGCTGGTACTTAAGGAACTTAGTTCAGTATTAGCAAGACCATTATACTTAATATTTATTGATTCACATTCAGAAGGCATAGTGCCCTGTGATTAGAGGAAAGCTGATGTAGTTCCATTGTTTCAAAATGTAGCAAGATCTAAACCAGAAAATTATAGACTTGTGAGCTTGACTTCCATAGAGGCTAAGATACTAGAAGGGTTACTAACTGATAGCATTCAGAACTATGTGAAGACAAACAATATTATTAGTAGGAATCAGCATGGTTTCATGTAGTATAGATCATGTCAGATCATGTCCATGAGTTAGCACTAAGATATGTTAAGGGACCCACTTTAAAGGGGTGGAAATCTGCACCAAATTTTTCTGGGTGGAGAATCCCTTAACGCATCTCAAAAGTGCAGAAGCAGGAATTGAACCTGAAAAAGATCTTTAAAAACGTAAGTCACCAGTGAATGTATTGATATGGGGCCCTAATCTTCATATCAATACATCCAAAGCAATCCTAAAATGTGTGAAATATTAATAGCATTAACCCTATGAGTTCCAGTGGGGTATGCTTACCCCACTGGTACTCACAGGGTTAATCTGAATAAGTTAAAAAAACAAACCCCTGACAAGACACACTTATCCTGATGTCGAGCAGAGTCTTCAGCACCCTGGTCAGCTACTGTCCATCATCTTCTTCAATCTTCTCTCTTCCTATTGCTGTCATCTTCCATCTTCTTTTCTTATTTATTCTAATCATCTTCTTCGTCTTGAAAAAATCTGTAGTGTAAAATAAAAAATAAATAAATGAAAGTTGTTTAAAAAAATGCCCCAAAGCTATGCCTGACTTAACACTTTTGAATGTTGGAGGGATACCTTTCCAGTAGTCTAATGGCTAAATGTAGTATGGCATATCAGGTATAAAAAATATTCAGCCATTCCTGGAAAAAAAAGAAGGCTTTTTTTTTGTCAAAAAACCCAAGGCATTCCAAGTTTAAAGGGATAGTAATATTTCATAATAAAGGTAGCTCTAATTAATCATCATAGTATTTGGAGTTTGGAGAGTGTTATTTCAATTCTGTCAGAGTTGTAGTTCAGGAGTAATTCAATAACAAAGTATCCCCCTCCCGCCCCTTTTACTGATGTAACACTGTTCAGCCAGATCATCAGGGAGGTGCCCAGGTAGACTGCAGAGAGGGACAATCTTCAACTAAGATACGAGAAAAACCTGAAAAACTTGTCAAGGGGGGAAGGGCCTTCATTGTTCTAATATGAAGAAGATTGTCCCCTTCTGTTATCTGTCTGGTCTTACAACCAGATTCCACATCTGAGAAGAGATGGCTTACACTAGGTAAAAGGGACGGGAGGGGAAACTTTGCTTGTGAATATCTCTCAAACCATAAAGGTTTGAGAGATAAGACTTATATTGTCCTTCATTTTTTTAATGTCTACAAAATAAAATAAAGTTAAAATGAAGTATTACTATCGATTTAAGCTGTCTCCGCTGCTGCTGGCTCCACTGCCTCCGCTCAGTATCTGTTCAAAATGAATCGCACCTCCCAGCCGATCAGCTTCTAGGGGGTTTCACCATTACCACTACAAGAAGCTGAGTGGCTGGGAGGTGCGTAAGCACACATTCCAGCCAACTGTAGGCTGGAATTCATTTTGAACAGAGACTGGCCATATAAAAACCAGTATCTGTTAAAAATTCCCTCATTTTGATTTGGGCAATGGAATGATAGTTATGAAGGGTGGGTGTTTTACTGTGTGTTCCTGCCGCTGCCATCAATGGCATCAGAGGCAACGACAGCGGTGGCAATTTAACCCTTTTCATGCTTAGCCTTTTGGAAAAAAAAAAAAGCCTTATTAATTTTTATGGAAGCGAACGGCTGTGTATTATTTATACATTACATGGCAGTTGCATTTAACCCTTAGAGCGCCAGAGGGTACACCTCTGACATGCAAAGGTATAAGTCAGGCATATCTTTGGGGATTTTTTTTTAATCATCTTTCATTTATTTTTTTTATTTTAAACCATAGATTTGAAAGAAGAAGGAAAATTAAAGAAACAGGAAGAGAGAAGTTTGAAGAAGACAGACAGTAATTGACAAGGGTGCTGAGAACTCCACTGGACATAAGGATTAATGCTAATTGTTTGTTGTCAGGGCCTGATTTTTAACCCTATTAGTGTCTGTGGAATAAGCATGCCCCACTGGCACACGTAGGGTTTATTCTAGTAACATTTCACACATTTTGGGAGTACTTTGGATGTATTGATATGGGGCTTAGGGCCCCATATCAATGCATCCACTATTTTACGCTTTTCAATTCCTGTATCAGCACTTTTGAGATGCATTAAGGGCCTCTTCACCCAGAAAAACTGGGTGCACCTTAAATGGTATTTCTTCATAGCACATTGCTTACTATGCTTGAAGAAATGCAGTTGGGTGTTTTTTTGGCAAAGGCCTTAGGCCTGGATTCAAATGAACCTGCTAAAACACCTGGTAGGGTAAAGATGGCTAATGGCCTGTACACAATATGTGTTAATGGAGGCATTCTATTGCCCTATCAACTGAAGCCACAGTGAACATTGGGTCAGAGAAACTGACCTGTGGCCAAACGTCCAGCGTTTGTTTTATGTTCCCCAAACTCATTTTAAATAGATTGAGAAATGGAAACATCAAAGGAAAATGGCTAATACTCTGTGCTTGACACACTGTCAAGCACTGAGCATGAACTCAAATATACAGTTACCCTCTCAAACACTAACTCTACACTTCTCCTAACAGTGAAGTGCAACAATACTACCCCTAACACCAGCCTAACAACCAGAACCCAGAGCTGTATAACACTCACCTGTTATCCACTGTCCGTATTCTTCTGTCATCTTCTATCCTCCTTCTTTCTTTTCATCTTCCTTCTCTTCATCCTCTCTTCATAACTTCTGTCTTCTTCTCTTCTGATATTCTTCTGCTGTGACCAGAGGTCCCTGTTAAAAAAATGTCAAGATTAACGTTTTGTTTTAAAGTAAAAGGTAATGCATTTTTCAACCTTTTGAATGCCAGAGGAGTATGTAACACATTGCAGAACAATGTGCTGGGTACCTCTTCAGCACTCAAACGGTCAAACTGTGTCATCATTCAAATAATCAAAAATAAGTTAGGGCCCAATGAGAAACAGATAATTACCAAAAACAATTTGCATAATAATATTATTTTGATCCAGTCCAAATTATAAAATTCCTCCAGCAGTTCAAGTGTTTATAATGCTCCCGCCAGCGCTGCTGTCGTGTCCATGCCAATCAGCTTCTAGGGGTTTTCATCACCCCCCCAGAAGCTAATTGGCTGGGAGGTGCGTAAGCACACATCCCAGCCAATGGAAGGCTGGAAACCAATTTGAACAGAGATTGGCCATATAAAAAGCCATTCTCTGTTCAATTGTTCACAAAGACGCTCGGGCAATAGCATGAGAGGTATGATGGAGGGGGCGTTTTGGTCTGCATTCCAGCTGTCACCACCAGCGGCAGCATTATTAACACTTGAACTTGTGGATGAATTTTATTATTTGGACTAGATCAACTTAATTTCATTGGTGGGGGGGAATATTGTTATGCAAAATGTTTTGCGTCACGCCTCAACTTATTGTTGATTATTGGAACCAAACCACAGTTTAACAAATGCATTACTTTTTTGTTTTTTTTAAACAAAAAGTTAATGTTGACATTTTTGTACAGGGACATTTTTTCAACACAGAAGATCAGAAGAGAACAAGGCAGAATAGAAGAAGACAGAAGAAGATGGAAGATAGAAGACTGAAGAAGAATGAGAGTAGCTGACCAGGGTGTTGAAGACCCAGCTAAACATCTGGATCAGAGGTAAGTGTTAGTTTTCAGGGGATGTTTTTTAACTTAGTCGGGTTAACTCTGAGTGCCAGTGGGGTATGCATACCCCTCTGGCACTCATAGGGTTAATTCTACTAAAATTTGAGCCATATTTTTTATACATTGGATGTATTGGTATGGGACATAGGGCCCTGTATCAATACTCCCACTGGTCACTTAGGTTTTTTGTCTTTTTTTCCCCTTCAATGCCTGCATTTGTAGGTTAAAACATGAGTTAGGGGACTCTGCGCCCAAAAAAAGTGGGTCTAGATTTATGGTAATAAACTGGGATCCTTTAACTCATGTCAACACCTAACGCAAGTAGAAATACCACCTTCAAACAACTTACACAATTTTATATAATTTTGAAAAAATAGAAATATGTTGTATTAGGTGTGCTTATTGATTAAAATAGTTTTGAAGTTATAAGCAGATTTCTTTTTTGTTATATTCAGTCCCCTGATGGCAGAGCCAGTACAAGTGGGTTCCCCTAGATCACCTGAACCGCCCTATGTGGTTCTCTCCCTCCCATATCTGACTCAAGTGAAAATGTAACCCTTTACATTAGATGTATCTGTGTAATGCATAGCAATGCGTGTCACATCTCTCAAAGTGTTAAATGTATTTACCACCAAATTATCTGGGGGAGAGGGTTCCCCCAGATCCTAATTTCCCTATGTCCACATGTGGCCCTATTGCTGATTTATTGGAAAGAGGGATTGCCCAAGCCTCCTCTACCCAAGCGATCAAAATGCACACACACACACACACACACACACAAAACTTCTTTTTAGCCCTTCGATTCCCAATTGTGCTGCACTTTTCCCAACCCTCTGGCACTCTAAGAATGAAAGAGAATTGAAGATGAAAAATGCTTTTAAGTGCAGCATAACACTTGCTATGTTACTGTTGTCCCTATTTCACATAAAAATTGCAATAAATTTCAATCAAAAACGTGCAACACAATATTTTACTAATGGAAACTAAAAGTAGTGGAAACTAAAGTAGTATATTATAAACTCTTTCCATGTGAAGATGTAATATGTAAGAAATGCTAACATAAACACCTGCTCATGAAAGAGCAGTCAATACAATCTAATATTTAACCCATCAGCTAAAAAATAAGCTACAACATCCATTTGCAGTATGGGAGCAGGGCATGAGTTAATAAAAGACGGGGTGGGGAAAGTTAATAAATTAATATGATATATGGGTTTTGTTGGTACTATAATGTTTGTCCTGTTTATATTCTCTAATTACAAGTCATACATGTTAGGGGTAAAATCATTTGAGTGCTTTGTGTGTGCAGACTCCTCTGGCTCTCAAATAATTTGAGTCAAATGGTTAAATCCATTTTAACCCCTTGAAGGTCAGATAAATGTGCAAAGAAAGTTGCACAACTTGGCAGTCAAGGTGTAACAATAATGATAATGAGTGGGTGTTTCTCTAATAATGAGGACAATTATCTCTTGTGCTAAAGAGCACTATGACAGATTTCTTGTTCACGTATAAACAGGTATTTTTTTACTTTGTATAACATTTAATAGATAGATATGTTGGGTGTTTTTTTGAAAAATATTTTAAAATTGCCTAAGTTGTTTGTAGGTCACAGTTCCACCTTGATCAACTGCTCCATATTTTTTGCTTGGAGTTACAATGCTCATTCAGGCATAACCTTAAAACATGCCCCATTAGGACTGGGGTTGAGACGCACTACCATAGAGAGGCACTGAACTTGCATATTCCTTGGTCGCTATGGGGGAGCACTGAAGAACTCTAACTTTAAACACAACTAAACTGTTGATTTCCTATAAATAACATTTGTAAAAACATTTTGCATCAGTATAGCAACACATAAGATTATTTGCTCTCAATCACTCCTATTGATGTTAGACGATGAAATCCAACCCATATGTCTTATATCATGCTACTCCTTCACTAGGATTTGTTTTGACTATCAGTGGAAGGATGAGAACAGATAAATTAAGACATATGAAATATCTGGGGGCCAATTGAGGCTGGGAGGGCCATGGATTAGCTTCCAAATTCTACATTTAATAAGAAAGATCTTTTTTTTTCAGATTCGGAGGCACTTCCCAACAATGTAATTATTTAATTAGAAAACACTTTTACACTACTTAACTATAGGAAGCACAATATATAACATCAAAATAAATACATTTTTATCATAGTTTCCGATTAATATCACAGTTATTCAAATAATTACTAACAATCTGCATCTGCAAATATTATGACGGGACTTTTTCCACCAAGCTCTAGTGAGACTCTTTTGAGGTTACTCTTTCCTGCTGCTTCTTTTACCATCTGACCAACCTGAAAAGAAACATAAAAAGAGAGGAAATACAGTGAATTTGCACTTCCAGTGATTATATGTACGTAACAAGGCACTGAGTACAAAACATGTTTATAAAACATCAGTGTAAAATATTAGAAACATTAATTTGTTCTATTTTTACAAATTAAAAAATACAGTTGATATATGCTGATGTGCCATTGACAAAGCAAGAAGAAAACCTCTTTACCAATACTACTTGTTAAAATATATATAATTTGCTCTTATTTGAAAGTTCATATTAAGTAACATTCTCAATATGCAGAACGAAATGGAATACAGGCACATGCCATAATTCATTTAAAAGCATGAAGCATGTCTTTAATTTAACTTGAGGCTATTTCAACACAATATATTGGGTCTTATCCCTTTATCAGCTGACATAACATGTTGCATCAGGGCCTATTTTGAGGAAAAAATGTCACTAATAAAGACATGAATCACTTGTAGTCAAATGTACCAAGTGAACTACTGAAAGACTGATTTGATGTAAAATAAAACAGATTTTATTTAGAAAGTCCTAAAGAGTACTGTTAAGTTTTCATCATGCATTTATCATTAAGATTTGACACACAGGCTAATGCACATTAGCAGGTGTTTTGGTTTGCAGATTGATAGGGTCACTGTGTGTACTGTGTGCTCATATGCAGGGTTGAAGGGACATACTGGGTTTGCAGGTCTATGTGATTTTAAGCGAAATACTGGGTACTAGGGAAAAAGGAAGATACTGGCCAGTGTGAGCTTGTTTGAATGAAAGAAGGGAGACATTGGCCATTATGTACTGGTTTTCAAGTGAGATACACAACACTATATACTGGGTATTGGGTACTAGTTACTAGGGATGGGTGAAAGTTTTTTCCTAACTGCATTGAAATCAATCAGAAGACTAAATTTACACCCACCACATAGCAAATTTACTGTATATGACACAGGTATACTATAAAAGGGGTCTCAGGGTACCTCAGCAAGCCTATCTCTGTTTGTGAGAGGAAAGGAGAGCAGCACATTTGTCAGCTAGTGAAGACAACTAATGTAAAGGAATTAAAGATAAGTTTAGGGTGTCTTGTAGGTAGGGCATTTGCTCTCTGCATTAGGGGAGTCTGAGGTCACCCTGGAAGACAGGAAGGAAGAAGAGAAGTTGAACCCAAATACACCAACATCTTGTCCGACTGACTGGAAAGACACAGGTAGCCGTGATCAGGCCCCAAGCCCTGAGAAAATATTGATTTGTAGGACTTAGTCTTGTCACTGGGGCATTTCTGATTGCTGTTATTGCTGCTGCTGAGTTGTTTAAACATCAGAACAATTAGGCAGCTCCAAGGGAATGGGATCAATAACAGCAGTGATATGAGTCATGATGATCATGGTTCCACTTGCCACTACTAGCTTCAGTGATGCGCCTGAGGCAGTAGCCACACCACAACTAGCTCACACCATTCATGTATATGTGGAGAAAATAAGTTGGCTAATAATGCTTTTCATCCTGCCCCTCTTCCAAAATCATGGGTGTGTTGGAATATAATTTTTTTAGAGCAGGAAGGAACCGTGCCTCTCAACAGAAGCTGCAATGTGCACAGTGTGTTTAAGAAATGGGGAAAGACTGGGAACAATGGACACATCAAGCAACTGGCACAGCTGAAAGCAAATACCTTGATGCTTAAGTCCTCAATGTGAAATAATCACCCCAGAAACCAAGTACTGCAGCTATCACTATGCCCTTTGTCCACTCCCTGCTAGGGACACCTGACGACTTGCAATCTTAACCCGTTAATGACAGGGTTTTTTTTTCCCATTATAGTGAATGACTTCCTGGACTTACCAGGTAAGTCGTCTGTCACTAAGGGGTTAATAATAATGTTGAAGCCACTCTTCCACCAGCATAGCATATCCTGAGTGATTGAATCTCGTCAGATGCCACCTGATGCCTTTGTTATCATTATCCTCCACCACATCGCCATGTTAGTCAGCACACCACACAGTGTGCATTGGGTGGACACAAACTGCCATATCCTGACATCTACAGCTTAGATGTCAGCTGGTGGGGGAAGTAACGATGAACAAGATGGATTGCCAGAAGATGTTGCTGCTACATCTACCCTCGTGATGATGAGCTGAACATTCAGGCTCTTGCTGGTTTTCTCTATTCTTCCTCCTCTTTGATTTCTGCCTCATCTCTTGTTGCCTTTGGGGAGAGACAGGGGGTATACAACAGTTGTGCCCAGTTTCTTTGTTAGGGGCTTGGCTTTAACATGCTTCACATAAATGTGATTAAGTCTGTATTTCATATCTTTTATGACAGCAGTTGTGCCAAGGTTTGTTCCCTCCTTTCCCCTTTTCACTGACTTCTCATGCACAGTGCAATCACTGATGAAAGCACTGTTCATGCCACAAGAGAAAAATAGTCACATACCAAGGACCTCAAGGAAGAAGGGAAAGGTAGAGAAGAATGGCCTCTTTCTTCTTCTCCTCCACAATCCCTTTCACTGGCAGGGACAGAGGAGGATGTTGCTGCTGCAATTGGCTCAGAATCATTACAACCAGGAGGAGTATTGCTAATGGAAAGTGGAGCCTGTCTAGCCCCGCATCATAACTGCTGGATCCCACTCCCATTGTGTCCATGGTGGTCTGTGGCAAACTAGCCTGCTCATCATCATCCTGCTGCCCTTCCAACAGCAGCAGCAAGAATTACAGTAGCAGCAAACTCTGCAATGTCACTGCTGCTAGTGGTGGTAATATATATCCCCATTTGTTTCTCAGTCTCCCATTCTACTTTCTTTGGGCTAAAAAGGTAATTAATTTCTCTTCCACCCCAGCTGCTCCACCATCACCCTCATCACAACCACCAGCACTCCCTCCTTGCTGCTGCTGCTCTATGAGAGTCTTGCTGGTTGCCTATGATGACAGTTGTGACAGAGGATCCCTACTGTCACACTTCATATCTTTTGAGTTGACAAAGACAGGCTGGCAGCACTAGCAACAGGCAGAGGCAGCTGATCTGTGCTTATGGTATTACTACTACTAGCTAATTCTGCCTTCCTCAGTATCTTTTGCCAGAGGCACAATGCCAGGGGAGAGGGGAATTACAGGGTCAGGGGGATGTTGTGGGCTCCATTGACCACTAGTCTGGCTGCTCACCTTTACTTCCCCTTCCACCTAAACAGGAGGATCTACTGCAGTCACGCTAGTCCTAGCACCAGCTGCTTCAGTACCATCATCACCACTTTCGTCACCTCCAACACTCTCTAGCTGCTGCGTGGTAGCAGTGGGACTGCTTTGGGATGGTAAGTGTAACTTAGGGTCCCCTTCTGTCACACTTGCCATCATCTCCTCCCCACTCCCTTAGCATCACAAGGCAAACTGGCAGAACTAGCAGCAGGCACAGGTAGCTGACCTGTCCTGCTCACACTGCTACCCACTTCATACTGTGACAATATTTTCCCCAAGTTTCCAAGGGACAATTTAGTGTGACTGCGGATCATTGGGTCTGGAGAATCAGGGCTTCCAGACCTTTCAATGCTGGTGTTGGCAATTTCATCCTCCTCCTCAGACTCACTTGATGCATAATTGCCCTTCCAGCTCCTCCTTTCCTTTGTAATCCTGGTGCTCATAATGATAGCACAAACTATGAGCTTCTGCTGCCTTGATATTTCTAAATAAATCACTGAAAAACAGCCTAGCACCCACTCTCTCTAGTTGCTTCTGTTGTGTTTAGCTTCCTGGAAACATCACATTTTTGAGGCAAAAACATGAAGTACATATAAGTAAAGGGGTGGGAAGGCTGTAGTCGCTGCAAAAAATAACAAAGATATTTTGGCAATAGCCTAAATCAGCCAAGATTTTAAGGTATTTATTTAAAGAAGATTTTCCAGAGAAAAAGCAGAGAACCACATGGTTTCTGCTATTTTTTTCTCTGGCACACAATGGAACCTTTCACCCTCCCCTACATGTGACGCACTCTGCTGTCATATGCCAAGCTCAGTTAATTTTCAAGGATAGCTGTGCCAAACTTTTACAAGCAGATGGTTTGTGTCATGGCCAAAGGCAGAGATGCTCAGCCTGCTAATATTTTTTTCAAAGCATATGTTTCTGTACGACTCAGCCTGCTCACAACTTTTACTTTTACCTGCTGATTTCTTCACATTATCCTTCAGGAGCAGTAGTATTGCTACAAGAAATTGTGAAGCCATAAAAGTATAGGTGATAATCTGCATCGTTCTCATGGGAAATTCATTGGCAGTGGTGAAAAGGAGTACATTTTATGTATTTTAAAGACAAAGAAGAAAAAAAGAAGGGCGCTTCCTAGTGCAATATTGTATGCAAATTTCAGGACCTACACCAATACACCACTGGTACTCACAATATAAAAGATCACTAAAAGTGATCAGCTGAATAAATGAGAGACTCAGACTGCCCCCACTCAGTCTTCCCAACACCTGGGCAAAATGGATGCTGCTTCTCCAAGAGGACCCGAAACCACAGATCAGGAACCTCCAAATACAAAGAAACAAAAGGGCAGAAGAGCGCAAACCAACATTAAAAGATTCCTTTTAGGATTCAACTTCAGTGGACAATATATACTCAGACCACAGGAATAAGTTGTGCTGGTTGTAGTTACAACCAGCAATATCCAACGGGGTATTCTTAAGCCGCCCCAATAACGGCTCATGCGGATAACAAAGACTCCAAATCCAGATAAAAAATACATATAATATTTATTTATAAAAATGTATATGCCAAAAATAGATGTAAAATCTAATATACCTATCTAACGCATTTCGGAACACATGGTTCCTTTCTCAAAGAAATAGGTAACTGAAATATATATTAAAAACATATATTGACATAATCCAATCACTCACCCCCCATCTGAAACCTCCTTATAACGTCTCCATTGGAAAATGATCTCACCGGGGAAAAACACAAAACCCCGCGAAAGTTGAACCGATCCAGGCACGCGCGACACGCACCAGACATACGTCACGTCCCCCCAAGGTGGAACGCATCCTCCATATGTGACGCGCCCTCCACCCGAAAGTGGAACGCAGCGCTGAGGCGCAGCGCACGAGCACGGATCCGGCCAAGCACACAACCAATGAAAACGTCAGGTGGCAAAACGGATCAAGAGGAGAATGAGAGACCACATAAATATTTGGAATAAAGGAGTATACCGCATAATAAACAATATTATGCATGCATGGTCATTTTTGCTGCAAAAGTGGGAAATTGATGGTTGTCCATGAATATTCCAGTGGGAAAAAATGTAACCTTTTGCTTATCCCTTCAGGGAACCAATAATTGTTTCCATGCATCTGGGGACTGAGGAAATCCCAGTAATTAAAACTATGTAAAGTTGATTCCTGAGGTAAGCCAGGACTCTGGACTCTCAATGACAGCATGGTACCAATTGCCCCATAGCTCCCAAGGGCATGCTGGGGATATTAAACACACACTATATATATATATATATATATATATATATATATATATATATGAGACAAGCATAATTAAGGTTTACTTTCTTAGTGCATGCAAATATACTAAAGATAATTAAGGAAATATTACATGACACCAAACAGAGCGTAGAGGAAAGGAACAAATACCTACATTTCCCTCCCTTTGACTCAAACAGACTTAGGGGACTTACAAAAATATAGTGTAGAATATGGCATTCAAAAAATTATATTACTCTTAAATAAAAGATGCACCAGTATACTATCAGCCCAAAATACCAGCAATCTACTATCCATAGATAAATGTGCTATATCTAAACTAAGACAAAAACAAACAAATATATGGAGAGTACTATATATTAATGTACATTAAAGGGGACTAATTACAACATGAAACAGAAAAAAAGAAAGGTTGTCCAGTGGTGTGATATCGTAACATTAAAAATAGAAATAAAATGAAATATTGCACTCACATTTAGGGATGGTGTATCTCAGCATGTGGAGGATTATTAACCCCTGTCTCCGCTCAGGGTCTTTGTGCTCCATCTTGGGGCTTATGAGACAACTCCCAATGCTGCTTTGTCCAGTACGATGTTCCTAGAGGGATATCACCTTCTCTATTCTTCTTAACAATCAATACATGGACATGTGTCTTTTATATATAATAAATTTGATACAACTTTGAGAATCACAGCCTCGAGTATCATATATATGTCATTGTATTGATTGTTAAGAAGAATAAAGAAGGTGATATCCCTCTAGGAACATCGTACTGGACAAAGCAGCAGACTGGGAGTTGTCTTATAAGGCCCAAGATGGAGCACAAAGACCCTGAGCGGAAACAGGGGTTAAGAATCCTCCTCATGCTGAGATACACCATCACTAGATGTGAGTGCAATATTTCACTTTATTTCTATTTTTAATGTTACGATATCACACCATTGGGCACCCTCTCTATTTTTTCTGTTTTATATTCTGCCGTTTGGGGAAAGCGAGTTTTGGAGGAGGAGCAGTCCAAAGGATATCGTCTATATCATAAGCGTGTTTGCCAATTCTTGTATATGCAAGTTGCTGGCTATTGTGTATGTGAGTATCCACCTGGAGGTGATACGGTGGTAGTTAGAGTGCCAAGTTTATCCACACTAGGGACATACCCTTGTTTGTATTACCTTTTGTTTTGACAGCAAATTACAGCATGAGGCAAAATATGAGCAGTCAACCCAGATGATATAATAATATAATATATAATAATAATAAAATATATGTTAGCATGCAAATAAAATCACATAAAATGTAATATCTCTCTATAATATCTCTCTATCTAAAACAAACAATACTCCTAATATTAAAAGCAGAGGCTCACTAAACTTTTCAAAAGTCCATAAATGCACTGCAAATGATCATCTATATAGTTCATGATACAATTATGTGCAATTATAGTGTGTATATGGAATCCACAAGGACTGTATGGATTCTGCTGACAAATATTGTTAACGCTACTGTTTTTTTCCAGCAGTGTGCATTGCAGGACTTCCCCCATCTGTTCATCCTTTCTGTTCCCTAGTGGTAGTTTGGGTGACAGCCTCTTGTATAATGTAGGAAACAATGTATTGACTGAAGAGATTCCCTCATCAGCTTAATCCCTTCACTTTGATCCGATTCTTTGATCTCAATGTACTGCAGGCAGAAGTTGCATGACCTTTAAGTTCACACTTGATATTGCATTGCCACATGAGCATTTCCTCTATACATACTATCTTCATTGATAGTGAACTGGATACATGTAGATCACTAGGCCACCTCCTGTGGTCAGCAAACAGATATAATGTCTGTATTGATCCAAGCTATTTCAAATAGCTGTACCACAACTGAGCACACTTTCATTTGTGTACAAGTTTTACCTCTGCACAACCACGATAGTGAGAAAAGATAGAATTTCCTCAAGTAGTAATAACCTTTAGTAGGAGCTAAAGTGTATTTTAAAAAAACCTGATCCAGAAAAGTGGCCAATGATTTTAAAATTGCAAATGGCTGACAGATGTGATGTAAGCAGATAGCTGTTCTACAGAACTGCACTCTTAAATTACCTAGAAGAATATACATGTGAGCTAAAGTAATACTAAACGCAGAGGGCAAGCACACACCGATGGTATACGTACCCTATGAGACCTCTGAATCTGAGGAGTCCAGTCACATATTCCTCCCACCCATTAGCCCCACCCCCTGTGTGATGGCTGTCATATATAATAATAATTTGCAATAGTTTTAGGCAGGTGTGAAAAAATGCTATAAACTAAGAATACTTTAAAAAATAGACATGTTAAAAAAAAAAAAAAAAATAGACATGTTAATAGTTTATATTCATCAATTAACAAAATGCATAGTGAGTAAACAGAGAAAAATCTAAATCAAATCAATATTTGGTGTGACCACCCTTTGCCTTCAAAACAGCATCAATTCTTCTAGGTACACTTGCACAAAATCAGGGATTTTGTAGGCATATAGTCAGGTGTATGATTATACAATTATATCAAACGTGTGTTAATTATACTCAGTATAATATGTAGGTGGAAACACAATCATTATCGAAAACAAAAACAGCTGTGTAGGAGGAATAAAACTGGGTGAGGAGCAGCTAAACTCAGCTAACACAGTTTAATGTCAAAAGTCATACACCATGGCAAGAATGAGCAAAGCAACAAGACACAAGGTAGTTATACTGCATCATCAATGTTTGTCCCAGGCAGAAATTTCAAGGTAGACAAGCTCTTTTGAAGAAGCACAAAAACTGTCAATGTTGAGGACCGTAGATTCAGTGGTTGTCCAAGGAAAGTGCAGCAGATGAAAGATACATCATGCTTACTTCCCTTTGCAATCGTAAAATGTTCAGCAGTATCATCAGCTCAAAACTGACAGAAAATAGTGGGACCCTGATACACCTACCAACTGTCCAGAGACATCATGAAAAGAATTGTGGCCAAAAAGCCATGCCTCTGACTTGGAAACAAGGGCAAGCAACACACCTATGGAGGAAAATGCAGGAACGGGATGCAAAAAATGGCAGCAGGTGCTCTGGATTGATAAGTCAACATTTTAAATATTTGGCTGTAGCAGAAGGCAGTTTGTTTACTGAGGGGCTGGAGATCAGTACAAGAATAAGTGTTTGCATGCAACAGTGAAGCATGGCGAAAGTTACTTGTAAGTTTTGGGCTGCATTTCTGCAAATGGAGTAGGGGATTTGGTCAGAAATAATGGTCTCCTCAATGTTGAGAAGTACAGGCAGATACTTATCCATCATGCAATACTATCAGGGAGGCAACTGATTTGCCACAAATGTATTCTGCAGCATAACAACAACCCCAAACATACAGCCAAATTCATTAAGAACTATATTCAGCTTAAAGAAGAACAAGGAGTCCTGGAAGTGAAAGTATGGCCCCCATAGAGCCTTGCTCTCAACATCATCGAGTCTGTGGGATTGCATGAAGAGAGAGAAGCAACTGAGGCTGCCTAAATCCACAGAAAAACTGTGGTTAGTGCACCAAGATGTTTGGAGCAACCTACCTGCCGAGTTCCTCAAAAAACTGTGTGCAAGTATAACTAAAAGAATTGATGCTATTTTGAAGGAAAAGGGTGGTCACACCAAATATTGATTTGATTTAGATTTTTCTTCTGTTCTCTCACTATGCATTATGTTAATTGATAAAATTAAACTATTAACATGTCTGTTTTTTTAAACATTCTTACTTTACCACATTTTTTCACACCTGCCTAAAACGTTTGCACATTACTGCACATAGGTGAAGTCAACCACCACAAAAAAATCTAATAGGACCGGTGGCCCATAAAATTAATGAGGTGCAATAAACACTGGGTCCACAATCCAGCCATCCACTAACATCACTATATGGCACCCTGTCACCCCCCTCCATAGGCATACAAAGTGTATACACAAGGCACACTAATACCCAGTATACTGCAACCCCCATGCCATGTACAAACAATAACAAAATGAAAATTAAAAAGTATGATAAAATAAGTAGAGAGATCCTATCCAACAGAAAACAGAGGAAACAGGCCTGAGAGAGAGCAGACATCCCCCTCTATACTAAATATGAATCATGTAAAAGTACGTGTGTCCAACCTGTAACTGGTAGTGCGGTGTCGGTGGATGGCTGGATTCAGATTGTTGACTCAATGTTTATTACACTTCATTAATGTGATGGGTTATTGGCCCTATTAGATGTTTTTCTTGATGGTTGACTTTACCTCTGTATATGTCAGTCATCACACAAGCGATGGGGCTAATGGGGGGATATGTGGCTGGGTTCCTTAGATTTAGGGGTCCCGTTAGGGTATGTATAAAGTCAATGTGTGCTTGCCCTCTGGGTGTAGTATTACTTTGGTTCACATGTGTATGGGTATGGGAATAGCATCACTGGGGAGTTTTGATAGCAGGTAGGGAAATGCTTAGGCAACAAAATGGTTAAATCAAGAGTGAAGTGCTCTGGTACAGCTACCTACTTAGATCACAGCTGTTAGCCAGTTTTAAGATCATTGGCCACTTTGTTGGAGAAGGTTTTTTTAAATACACGTTAGCTCCTACTAAAGGGTATTACTCCCTGAAGAACTGTTGTAGAGACACGAAATGTGTTGGAGAGCTCAGTGTATTTTAAAATTGTATCTTTGTTCACTATCATCATTGTGCAGAGGTGCTGCTAGTCCACAAAAGAAAATACACTCAATTGTGGTACAGCAATTTGAAATAGCTTGGACCAACAAGGACGTTATGTCTGTTTTCTGACAACTGGAGGTGGCCTAGTGGTTACCATCTACATGTATCCAGTTGACTATCAACAGAGATAATCTCTATAGAGGGAACGCTCTCCTGGCAACACAATATCAGGTGTGAATATAAAGTTCATGAAACTTCTGCCTGCAGTCCATTGACATTGAAGAATCAGATCAAAGTGAAGGGATTGAGCTGATGAGAGAATCCATTCAGTCAATACATTGTATCCTGCTTTACACAAGAGGTTGTCACCCAAACTACCACTACAGGACAGAAAGGATGACTAGATGGGGAAGTCCTGCAATACACACTGTATTAAAAACAGAGGTAATAAAACTTGCCATCAGAATCCATACAGTCTTTGTGGATTACATCTATGCAGTATAATTGCACATAATTATATTATAAACTATACAATTTGCAATGCATTTATGGACTTTTGAAAAGTTTAGTCAGCCTCTGCTTTTAATGTTAGGAGCATTGTTTGTTATAAATAGAGGGGTATTTCATTTTATGTCATTTCATTTGTATACTGACATATTTTTTATGATTCAGATTTATGATATAATCTGCTCAAATATTTTTCTATGCCTCATGCTGTAATAGGTCCCCTTTAAGCAAATTAATGTGTAGCACTCTCCATATATTTGTTTAGACTTAAGGATGCTATTATCATAGTATTACATTCCCCGATCATTGACCAATTAGGATTTGACTGATATTGCCTATGGAAGTCCATTACCTCACCCTGATTATCCTATAACATTAAGTCCTAGAATGTGTCGCTCACGGTGTGTGTAACTGCACATGCGCAGTAGGGACTCTCAGAATGGGCTGATCCGGAGCGGGAAGCTCCAGAAGGCTGACAGCTTGCCTGTGCTCCTGGCTCCTGGGCAGCAGCAGAGGCGGCTAGGTGACAAACTGTCACGCAGTGCCTCCGCTGCTGCCCCGGAGCCGGGATCACGGACAGTCTGTGAGCCATCCGGAGCTCCCCTCTCCAGATCAGCCCATTTATACGGGCTTTGTAACTAGTTATCTAATAATCAAGATCAGATTTACAACCATGAAAATGGCTGTTAGGAGTATGTTTTTGGGGTTTCACAGAACAACTCCTGTCTATTTGCAAAGTCTTTTCCCATAGGTACAAACTTAGGAAAATATGATGGTTGTCTTTTAACTGATTTGTATGTCAAGGACATAGAAAACATAATGATGAGTTCTCTTACATCTTATATAGAAGCACAATTGTACATCAACACTGTTCCTAAGTTCAAAGGTAGGCATTTATGTAATAACTAGTTTTAAAGCCCGTGTACACTGGCCAACATTGGCGGCGCTGCAGTCATGCGCAGTACTGGCTGCCTGCACCACGGCTGATACAGAGAGGGGCACTCCAAATTCAGACCGTCTGAATTCGGAGAGCCCCGCTCCATATCAGCCACGATGCGGGCAGTCTGTACTGCTCATGACTGCAGCATGCCCAGCCGTCTCTACTGCTCATGACGGCTTCTGACAAACATCCTTAGTGAATTTTAATATAGGATTGTACAAAACACCATTAAGTAAATATGAGTAAATTATTTGAGCAAATCAGTACCTTTGTAGAACCGGTAAAAGCCACTTTATCTATATCCATGTGAGATGATATGGCTGCTCCTGCTGTTGGCCCATAGCCTGGAACAATATTCACCACACCTGGTGGGATTCCTGCCTAAAAAAATCAGAAATATATAAACATAGAGCTATTTTCAAGAAGCTAAAAAGGTGGAATTCCAGGGCAAACCGATTTTATCATAGGGTACACATGAACATTTCCATTGATTTAAATGAGGCTTTAAATCCTTTGAATGCTAGAAAACTCCAACACATTGAGAAGCATTGCACTGGAGATGACCCCCCCTCACCTCTCCAATATACAAATGATTTAAAGCCCCGTTACAGCAATGGGAATTTGTATTTGTTCCCTATGATAATTGGTTTGCCTCAGAAATGCACCTTTTTTTAGCTTTCTGAATCTGGTCCATAGCATATTTGTCATTACAGCTGGCATATGTCATGAATTTGCCAATTCTGGATACATATCAAAGTGGCCAAAAAAACGTAATTTGCAATGCTCCTTTTTGTGGCTAGGAGTTTTTATTAAAATATGATAGGCATAAATCTGGGACACTAATACTATGAAAGACTTGCATCAGAGTTATGAAATAGAATTAGGAAACAATTCCTTATTCTTATCAAATGATCATAGAATTATATCACTTTGGCGTTCGTACATTTATGCTGTTGAATAAGGCTTTTTTTATTAAGCTTAGTTATGGAATATATCTTGTTTTGCTAACTGCATTATTTTTATTTCCAATAGCTTAATGCATAATAAAAAATAATAAACTGCAATTTTTTTATACAGATAATGAGCGTGTAGTCTTACCTGGTGTAAAACAAAAAAATTAAACTGCTAATATTAGATGCTCATCTGTGTAATGTTTTCTCACGTCAAACTACATATGCATATTGTTCTATGTTTAAAGAAAACTAAGCAAATAATAATTTTATTAGAGATTTTGAAAACTGTTGGAAGTTTAGGTCCAAAGCCTAGTAAATGCTCCTGAATATGACTTGTCAAAATGGTCCTTACTCCTTACCTCTTTAATTAGTGATCCCATGTATAGAGCAGTCAGTGGTGTTACCTCAGATGGTTTGATGACCACTGTATTTCCACAACAGAGAGCAGCAGCAATTTTGCCTGTAAAACCCCCTAATGCAAAGTTCCACTAAAAAAAGCAGAAAAAAACAAATTATGTTATTTTTTTGTATTTTTCTTTTTATAATTGTGAAACAGGTACCATAAATGTTGACAATACAGTAAGATATCATTTACTAGATTGTCCAAATTATCCTCATGCACATGGAATTAAAAATATGTTTCTTGGCTTGATCTGTTAATTTCGTAACAAATTCTAGTAGTTTAGTATAGGAATATTGGTCTAAAGATCATGATTTCTTTCAACAGGATGGGGGTAGATGAGGAAGGGATATAAGTGGCAAAAAGAAAAACCTCTGCAATGGCTGCCTATCAAGCTCCGGATATCTTACAAAATCTTGATAATCTTATTCAAGACTAGGGGTGGGCAAAAAGTGTTAAACATTTCTCGCATGACTTTTTGTGATAACTGACTGGATTTTTCTCTTTTTTTCACGAAAGTTTCGGCAATGCAAAATGTTCCTACTTGTCTTCTATTTTAACAATTTTTTGCCTATATTTCCTATGGGTACTGCATTTCCCACAGCAATATTACTTCTGAGGGCTGTAGTTTAGAAAAAAGGGGCTGAAAGTCAAAGATGTGAGTCCTACAGCAACATATGCCCTGAAAAATGCATCAGCATGCCGAATGCATTTGTCCTTTGCCCAGAACACTTACTTCCTAATTAAATGACACTGGCACATATTCATGATGATGTCAATTAATAAAAAAATAAAGTACAATCTACAATGTGGTTGATGTGAATTGAAGTGGTGGTGGTGGAGGACTGGCATGGTGTGATTTGTGTATGCACATAGTTTTTAGTATTGTCATATTTGTGTTAAATCGCTATCCTCCCTCTCAGATTATTGACAAACATTACTTTTCGCTCATAGCAGGGGTCCCAAGTTGGGTAAACTGTGGCAATCCTTCACGTCTCCCTCTTCCTCATCTGTGCTGCTGTTAGTATATTTGTCCTGGGTTTGCCTGTCATGTGTGGTTTCTGCTACCTGATACTCAGATGGTATGAGATGTTGGTTCATTTTTAAGAATCTTAGTCTCCCAACACAGGCACAGTATCGGTGGCAGCAGGTTCAGCACTGGAAGCAGGCACAGCACTGGTGGAAGCAGGGGCAGCACATCAGACAGCAGGCACAGCACTAGTGGAAGCAGGGGCAGCACATCAGACAGCAGACACAGCACTAGTGGCAGCAGGGGCAGCACGTCTGGCAACAGATACAGCAATGGTGGCAGCATGTCTTGCAGCAGGAACAAGCAGCTGACCCTTCCCGCTCTCACTAGTACTACCCTTCTCCCTCCCTTCCCATTAAATTCCACAAGACCCCTATGGCTGGTTTAGGGGGACTGGACATCATTGTTTCTGTAGTGCTCACGTCCTCCTCCTCTTCCTCCTCATAAGGGTCCTTCCAGTTCATCCTTTTATTATTTTTGGTGTAATTTCATGCTGCAGAATAAATCTGGCCTCCCTGAAGTTATTGCATGTTGGATAATTGTGTGCCTGTGCTTCTTAGCATTGATGATACCATTAATTCTGACCAAATCCCCTAATCCATTTGCAGAAATGCAGCCCTAAACTTGCAAGAAACCTCCACCGGGATTTAAGAACCACATATATTAGGCTGATAAGAAAACTGAAATTTATTATTGAAACTTAAAAATATCTCAATCAAGCATGGCCCAATTCAGGGGAGCAAGAAAACAAATAAACCTCTTAAGCCAGGAAGAAAAGGGAGCAGAAGTGAGGCACAGTGTAACAGGAAGCACTAAACATGGATACAAGTTGTAAACATATGTTGATACACTAAATGAACGAAAAGAAAAAAAAAAAAGGAGACAAATCGAACATACTTGAAACAGCATGACCAATACCTCCCCCACAAACATATCCCAGATAGAGTATAGTGGTTAAAAAACAGACCATGGCTCATTTATAACACTCCATATATACACATATGGCCATAAGAGATGACTTATGGAAGTCCAAAATAGGCCGTCCAGAAGCCATTCCATGTCTTAAAAAAACAAACAAACTCAAAAGGGGACACATTGAGAGGAGATAAAAAAAATAAAAAAATATGAGATATATCCCATTCGGCATTGAGACCGTACGGAACCCTAGTCCTGAGGGTCAGGATCCAAAAGGCTTCACGTTCCTCTAAAAGCCTAGAGATATCTCCTCCCCTCCAGGGTAACCGTACCCTCTCTATGCCTACAAATCTCAGACAAGACAAATCCCCCTCATGTGCATCATGTACATGTCTGGCGACAGCAGAATCAGGAAGGTGTCTCTCCGATTGGTAGACATTCTCCCTAATTCTCTGTCGCACCAGTCTTGCAGTACATCCAACGTACTATACACTACACTAGTAGTAGCACAATTGATGGAACTCATTTTCTTATATTCCCTGTTCTCAACAGTGCTCCTAAATTTGGTAGTTTGACTCATATATCGACAACTCTTACATCTTGTTACACTGCAATCGTAAAAACACTTATGTTCCAGCCAAGTGGGCTTGGTCTTGGCTGTCATAAACAGACTAGGTGAAACTACATTACTGATAGTGGTGCCCCGTCACGCCACAAAACTGCATCCTTTACAGGTGGTCTTTGACAGATTTTCATCTGCATCCAATATCGGCAAATATTTGCGGACTATATCACAAACTGGTTTGTACTGTGCACTGTAAGAGGTAATAAACCGCTCCCTTTTTCTTCCTGGCTTACCAGGAACGGAGGGGTTTAATTTGTCTGGGATTTTAATTAATTGATCTTTGACCATTTCCCTTGACGTTGTAGATTATACAGGTGGATGGGAGTGGTTGGATGAGGCTGCGTCATGTGGGTACTTGCTGTTTTTTCAATAGGATGTTTTCACTGTTTGGGTTTTTAACTTGTGTCCAATCATGGCCATGCAATTTATTTTAAATTGAGTGATTTTTGTTTGCTTACCCAGTCTAAGATTAAGCTCTCTATAGTGGGAAACATGTCAGGCTATATTCAGAGTTAACATCTCCTGATGTGTAATGGTTTTCTTGCTCCCCTGAATTGGGCCATGCTTGATTGAGATATTTTTTATCCTGTTAGACAAGGAGTGTTTCCATAACTGTTGTGTTTACTTGAATCCCACAGCGATTGGAGCTCTGTTTTTGGTGAGCACCCTTTGAATGCCGGTGAGTCCTTTATACCAATCTTTACTTTGTTTTCAAGGTTATCGTACATGAAGCAACTGCTCTAATTGATTGAAGGCAAAGGGTGATCATACCAAATATTGATTTGATTTACAATTTTTCTTCTGTTCACTCTCTATGCATTTTGTGAATTGATGAATATAAACTGTTAACATGTCTATTTTTGAAAGTATTCTTACTTTACAGCATTTGTTCACACCTGCCTTCTGGGACCGAAAAGTTGACCTGCTATTTTGCCACTTTGCAATAAACTTATTAGTCAAGTTCCACGGGTGGTGCCCATTATTTTTACTATATATATATATATATATATATATATATATATATATATATATATATATATATATATATATATATAAGAAATAGTGTAATATGTGTAAAATGGTGTAATAGCCATGATGGAGATGATCACTCTTGAAGAACTTAATTTATCTTCAATGTTTTGGCCCCCTGAAGAGCCTTCCTCAAGTCAACCAGAATGTACACCAAGGTGACCTTATATGCAGTGTAACATCATGATGTTATGGCTTAAATGACACTCAGACTCAGGAGATGGAATAAAACACAGTTTTATTGAACAAGTTTAGCAACATTAACCCTCACGGGTCCAGCAGTATAGATGACACAATACAATGCTGACACAGGACAGGTTATGGCAAAATTACAATGCATACCCACACGGGTCCAGTATATGTACAAACAGACCATACAGTATACTGACACAGGTCAGGAAAAGGATCATGTGAACTCAGACTGAGACAGCCAGGAACAGGTTACTATTAGGCCAATACAATGAGCTGGCCCTAATAGTGCAAGGCCCTTGGAACTCCCACTCTGTACAGGGAGTGATAAATAGCAAGGAACGCCCAGGAGAAAACGGAGGCCCAGGATACTAAATCTGTCTCTGCAGTAACAGAGGACTGAGACAGTATGCCCGGATGAATGCCCAACAGAGACTGCACAGTGATTTACCAGAGACAAATGGCACCTTCCCCGAAAGTGTTAACACACACCACAACCAACCTAGGCTGCCTGATGGGAACACAGCTAGAGGCACCCAATGCAACACCACCCTCAGCCGTAGGCAGAAAGGAGGGTCAAGCGTACTGTGGCGCTCTGCAGTAATAATACCGGAATGTCGCCCGCGAGACACTGACAGACACACAAGACTCTGAGGCTCAATAGGGTAGTCCAGAGACTGAGGAAACCAGTGGAACCCCAAACAGAGGACCAGAATGGGACAGCAAGTCGCTCCCGGATCAGGAGCAGTAGCCCTACCGGGCCGGTATGCAGAGCAGGAACGTGCCAAACAATCGGTACACCAAACAGGAACGTCAGCCAGGCCGGGTCCCTACATGGAGCAGGAATGTCTGCCAATCTGGGTCGATACACAGAGCAGGAACGTCAGCCAATCCGAGTCAGTACACAGAGCAGGAATGTCAGCCAGGCCGGGTCGGTACACACGCAGGAACAGATACAGCAGAGTAGTCAAGCAATCCGGGTCGGTACGCGGGCAGGAACAGATGCAGTAGCGTAGTCAGGTAATCCGGGTCGGTACACAGGCAGGAACAGATACAGTAGCGTAGTCAGGCAATCTGGGTCAGCACACAGAGCTTCACACGGAGAACTGGAACAAGCGCTGGCAACGGAAACACCAGGAAAGGGCAACAGCGAAGTGACAGGACCCAGTATTTAACGACAAATACTGGGTGGGACAAATACTGCAACCAATGAGAATAGCAGTGTGTGAGACTGACAGAATGTCGCCAGGAAGCACGGGAACCGTGATACATGAGCAGCATTGCAGAACAGTTTGGCAGTTCGTTTTACACTAATACACTGTATATAAAGTCACCATGGTGTACATTCTGGTTGTCTTGAGGAAGGCTATTCAAGTGTCTGAAGTGTTGATAATAAATGCAATTCTGCAAGCAACTCCTGTGAGTGTTCTTATCTATCATGGCTATTACACCATTTCTTGTTTTATAATTTATTCTGCTAGTAGTACACAGCAAGTTAGGGAGAACTATGTTTCCTTTAGTATATATATATATATATATATATATATATATATATATAGTGCTTGAGGTTATGTATGGTGGATCTTGAAGTAGTAGTTGTTATCAGTAGTAGTATGGAGGTATGAAAGTATGAAAGTACTAGGTAGAGTAGTGTTGCAGGATTGATGTAATGCCCCAATAGGTTACAGACATCAGATAGATTGTAACATGAGTAACTTACAAGTTTCAAGCAACAAACAATTTCTAGAAAATAAATGAAACACTGCAACTTCTGTTCATGTTGGATCTGGAATCTGTATAGAATGCTGCATTTGGAATTTGTCATACTTTCAATCTTTTCTTTGAGTGGGGGAATACTATCCTTTTCTTCTGAATGTCTGCTGAAAATCTGGATACATTCGTATGTGGCATTATCCATTGAGTCATTTTCCTTTAACAGCCTTAGAATGTTTTATGATTAAAGTCTTAGCAGGGGCTCTAGAGTAGGTGTGCATATTGATATCCTGTGGACTCTTATTTCAAAGGCTACAGAGAGATAATTGGTGCTAAAGGTTTCTAGGAGACATTATGCAATAAAGGCCACTGACTCATCTACTTCTGCCTTTTCTGGTATACCCAAACTTCTGAAATTAGACATGCACTGTGTACTTTAGAAGTGAGGCACTTAGCTTCTGCAGTTCCATTATATCTTCTCTCTGGGTATACCTTAATTCCTCCAGACTCATTGTGGTTTTCAGCATCCTTTATCCATTCCGTTACAGCCTGCTCTTCAGCCTCCCAGCAGGTAATTCACATTGGACTTGTACAATCTTTTCAGTTATAATTGATTTCTCAGATTTACTATTAGTTATAGTTTCAAGAATATCAACTAACCATTTTTCAATGTCAGGAGTAGCCAGTGGGCGTGCATGGTGTAGTTAGGTTGCTGTTACAACTCTGATCCAAGAAGCTTGCTGGCATATCCTGCTTTGGGTTTTGAGAGACAAACATAACCATTTTTTACTGTATTTGTTCAATCCTCTGGTCATATTTTGAACTAGATAGTGTGTAGAGTTGTTCCTACTACCTTGCCCAAAATGCAGATGATTTGGGGCATTGTAGATGCAGGATACAAAGTTAGAATGCGCTGTAAAAAATATGTCTACTCACATGTTCCTCCAAACAACTATTACGTTAAGTCAAACATTTGTACCCAGATTAATTTGATACCAATCGATTAATACATATACATAATTTATACTGCAGTTAACATGTCAGTAGTTGTCCATTAGCAGTATTTAAAAAAAAATTGCAGCAAACAATTATATACAACTTTCATCAGAAGAATAGCAGGCTACGGTTAGACTACTAAGATTATTATTATTTTGTTGAAATTTCCTTGACTTAGAAAAATTTAAGTTAAGTAATTTCTCAGTCTAACTGGTGCCAGGAGACATAAACAGAGGTATCATAACCTCAATGAGGCTAATGTGTTAAACGACAGACACAGCCCTCCTATACTTAGCATAAGCACCCAATACCAACTTCTCACGAGTGTATACTGATGAAATGGTATAAAGAATATAATAAAACACCATCGTACAAACTTAACTCGAAATGACTGAGAATCTGGATTTATGCATTTCTAAGATCATTTCATAAAAGGAACTGGCTGTTATTACTTTATATATGCATGATTATCAATATTACAAAAAATGTATGTTGTATTTACGTACTGGGATTATTTGACCACAGACTCCAACAGGCTCGTGTCTTGTAAAACAAAAAAAATCCCCATCTGAAAAAAAGCACAACCATAAATTACAATTAAACTAAAAAAACTTCAGAAATAAAGGCACAAATTTTGTATAAATACACTTTATTTCTTACTTTTCGCACTATTTTGTGGTTTTCCCTTCTGATCAAGCAGCTATATATACTAATTATATTAATCATTTTAATTGTTCATTCATTTATTTTGTCATAAAATCAATTTAAATTTGTTGAGTATTCTTTGCAAAATGACTGTGTACTATATATTTCTTTAACAAAAGCAGAAAAGAGAAGAAAGCTCACAGCGCTTACTCACCATAAAATATCCATATCATGTTGTAATTTAATACAAGAATAAAGTTTGAAATATAGATAGCAGTAAGGAGTGAGAGGGTTCTCCAGTCCCCCTAACATTAGGCCTAAACCCAAAAGTGAAAACACATACAAAAAGGACAGTCCTGTGCTCCTCTATATACTGTGATCATAAGTGCCCTGTGAGCTTTCTTCTCTTTTCTGCTTTTGTTTCACACATATCTCCTTTAGCTCAACTAAGCATCTTCTCATTTTATCCAATTTATTCACAAAGATATAAAAACACATGATTACTTTATTTCATTTCACCATTCTTTTTTCTTTCTTACTTGGCCTTTAAGAACAAGGCTTTTAGGCCTGTTCCAGTATGCAATCCCCCTTTCCTGTTTGGTATCATCCATTCCTCACATGACTTGTGGGGAAGGATATAAATGGAACATAGTTTTCAATGCAGGCCCTTATGGGCCATGTATCAGGTAAGTCCTCCCTCTACACCTAATTTGTTTTTTTTTGTTTGTCTTGTATGTCTGTTGTTTTGAATTGCACTACACTGGGACTCACAAGAAATAAAAAACATCAAAAAGATATTTAAAGGGTCCCCACTGACGCGTTTATTATAACATCTTTTTCAGAAAATGTCCGTTTTTAATTTTATTTTAATTCAGATAGGGTCTTCATAGGTGTATTAGAGTAGGACTTACCGCAAAGTGAGATACCTTGGCGTTGGTGGTAAGCTTACACACGAATTGGCCAAGTTGTGGAACGAAATTCTCACTTATTTTCACTTAGATTTACTAAGAGTTATTACATATGCTAAATACAGGGCACTTATGTTCACAGTATATAGAGGAGTGCAGGATTGTCTTTTTATATATATTCCTTTAGTTCATGTTTTTGAACATTAAAGGAGCAAGAGATAGGAGGCTGAATATAGCAAAATGGGTTCAATTTGTTCCAGCTTGAAATGGAACAATTTGTTAGTTCTGGAGCAAGCTTTGAGGGTTCATTCTTGGCAAAAAAACTGTAATATAAGTGGCTGGTGAAGAAGAAAATAGCAGAGATCGCCATGCATGCCAGAGGTACCAGAGGTGGTCCCCCTTCCAACATCACCTTTAACACCTGGGAGAAGATGCTCAGGCTGAGTGTATAATCGACAACAACTGTTGAGGGGGTCCCTGGAGGATCAGACACTGGAGATGACAGCACCCTCCACACTACAGGTAAGTGCATCATTCTCTAACCACACACTACAGCCCAACACAATGACACCAGAATGCAAGGCCAGCATTCATTCACACAACTGCATCAACACGTCTCTGAGGGGATTCAAATGAGGGCCAAGTACTGGTCAAACCAAGCATAAATAGGTACAACAGAACAAATCCTATCCAGTTTCATCCTTAATCCCTTTGAGGCTGTGTTGTTCATGATACCCACTCCACACAAACAATGCTCATCATCACATTGTCATGTGAAGCTGTCATATTCCTCCACAATGTTAAACATGTAGCCAGAGGGAGGTCTGCACCTACCCCTTTAGTGCTAGAGGGATGATCACAAATTAGTCAACAATGCATTGGCTAACCCTCTAGCACTCTAAGGGTTAACCGATGACAAACTACACAACAGGCTTACATTGCAATGGTTCACAGGGGTCAGTTCACACACATCACATTTCTACTGAGACAAGCTGATTGCATGTACAGGCTTGAACTAAAGAATACCGTTCAAAATCAATAACATCTAAGATGATTAAATATCCTGGGAATCATATGTATCCTAAGTAGTTGGGATGGCAAGGAGTGGAACTGATGTGGTTCGTGGCCATAGCGTTGTTGCTCCCTATGCCTATGTGTTGTGTAAGCAATCGTTTGCTCTCAGTTGAACTGTGATGGTTAAGCTTTGGTGATCACATGTATCCTGAAGAGTGGGGATGGCAAGGAGGGATTTAAGGCCAACCACCCTCTTGAGGACATATATGATAACCAAGCATCAACCACTGTAGGTAGCTTACAACAATGTACAGCAGGGTTGTCTAAGTTTAGTCCTTGAGGGCCACCAACAAGCCAGGATTGAAGGATATCCCTGATTAAGCAAAGGAGGGTGAGTCAAAATGAATGAGCTACTGATCGACTCCCCAGTGCTTAATCAGGGAAATCCTTCAATCTTGGCCTGTTGGTGTCCCTGAGGATTAACTATCACAGTGCCAGTGATTCCTTGTTTAAATTTTTTCTGTCAGTTATCCAATGTGAGGCCCTCATTGGTTGCCCTGTGTTTAGACCACCCAGTATAGCCTTTATATACTGGGCTCCTGCACCCTCTCACTGCCCTTTCGTGGTGTTCCTGTGCCAGTGCTATGTTTGCTATTGAGGTTTCCAGTGTACCGACTTGCCTGACTACTCTCCTGTTATTGCAAAATACGATTCGCGTTCCCAGTGTGTGGACACTGGTTCGTTCCTTAGCCATCTGGCTGTTATTGCAAGATACGAATAGCACTCTCAGTACAAGGTACTGGTTCGCTCCACAGCCTCCTATTGCAACTCATGTGTTCAGGTTTCCCAGTACTCGGGTACTGGTTCGCTCCTTAGCCCCCTGGCTGCAGTTGCACCTTGTAGACTTGCTCCCAGTACAAGGTACTGGTTCGCTCCACCACCTTTGAGTCTATTACTGATTTGTGCATTACTGTGTTCCCCAGTACGCGGGTACGGGTGGTCCCCTGGCATTCCTTGGCTTGCCACTTATGCTGACTTAGCCTCTTATGTCATCCTTGTGACTGCTGTTGTCACCTATACAGTCACTGTGGCTTCAGTTGTTGCCATCCACTCCTTATTAAGCTGCCTTGCCCAGTATTTTGGTAAGCCCGGTAGAACATAATTCTATTGTCCATCTTGGGTTGCCTTACCCGGTATTGGCAAGACCGGTAGAGTCTGTATAATCGCTGTCTGTCTATTTGCTGCCTTTCCCGGTATATTGGCAAGGCCGGTAGAGCCTCTATCCTTGAGTACCAGTCCTGGCTGCCTTGCCCGGTATATTGGCAAGGCCAGTAGAGCCAACTATTCCTCCGTGTACTAGTCTCCAGGCTGCCTTGCCTGGTATATTGGCAGGGCCGGTAGAGCCTATCTATTCCTTGTACCAACTTCATGGCTGCCTTGCCCGGTATATTGGCAGGGCCGGTAGAGCCTATATCGCTATTATTATTATTGCTTTTCCCGTCAATAAAGATATATGTATGAATGTGTATGACACCCTATGGGGTTGTCTTAAACTTTTCAATAAAGTTATGTTTTTACCTAACTTTGCGTCTGAGAGTCTTAACAAACCGTGACACGAGGTCCCAGTACCCATTATATAACCTGACCGCATTTTGGCTACCCTACGTACTAGTATCACTTCGCCACTGGGGGAAGAGATTTTGGCCACCCAGGCTACGGCCCCCCTGGAAACCCCAGTGTGCAAGTGTTTTGATGATGAGCCATTTCGTACTTGATTACTTCAAACATACCACTCGTCTAAGGCTGCTGGGCATATTGGTAGGGATCAATTAATATGGTCTCTCTCACAAGTTTTCTGGTGGCCCTCTCTGAGGCCTGACTGTTCTGCATTTACCGCAGCCTGTGCCACCTGTGTCCGTGCCAAGACCCGTAGACACCTCCCTGTGGGCCTACTCCAACCAGTGCGCAATGGTGAATGTCCGTGGTCCCATGTATCCATTGATTTCATGGGAGAGTTGCCAGCATCTAGAGGGTATTTATTCATACTGATGGTGGTTGACATGTTTTCTAAAATGGTTCATTTCGTGCCCCTCCATGGCCTTCCCTGTGTCCAGGAATTGGCTGTTTTCGCTAAAGAGGTGTTTTGGTTGCATGGGGTACCTAGAGTTCTGGTTTCCGACCGTGGGAGCCAGTTCGTGTCCAGATTTTGGAGAGCATTTTGTGAACAGATGGGCATTCAACTGTCCTTCTCCTCTGCCTACCATCCCCAGACCAATGGGGCTGCTGAGCGTGCCAATCAGGGACTGGAGAAGTTCCTGCGCTGTTTTGTCACAGATCATCATGATAATTGGGCCAATCTGTTGCCGTGGGCAGAGTTCGCCAGGAACTGTGAGGTTAATTCATCGTCCGGGAGCTCCCCGTTTCTCATCAACTATGGGTTCCAGCCTTGTTTGCTCCCGGACTCCTTCCAGTCACAACAGATTCCAGCTCTGGACGAGCACATAGAGCAACTCTGCTCCACTTGGGCACAGGTTCAGAGGGCCCTCAGTCAGTCTTTCCAGCGTCATCAGCGCCACGCCAATCTTAGATGGCTGCCAGAGGTCTCCTTCCAGGCTGGGGACAGGGTATGGCTATCTTCCAGAAATCTCAAGTTGCAAGTTCCATCCAACAAACTGGCTCCCCTGTTTATTGGCCCATTCAGGGTGATCCGTAAAATTAACCCTGTCTCATATGCCTTGGATCTCCCTGCGTCCATGCGCATTCATAATGTGTTCCATGTATCTCTCTTGAAACCTCTGGTTTGCAACCGTTACACAACTACTCCTGTGGTTCCCGGACCGGCAGAGGTAGAGGGTCAGATGGAGTACGATGTTCAAAGTATTATTGATTCACACAGATTTATAGGAAAATTGCAGTACTTGGTCCATTGGAAGGGTTATGGTCCGGAGGAAAATTCTTGGGCTGAGCAAAAGGACCTTTATGCTCCTAAATTACTGCATATTTTTCACTCTAAATATCCTCAGAAGCCAGGTGCCTCTTCTAGGAGGGGGGGTCTTTGAGAGGGGGGTACTATCACGGTGCCTGTGATTCCTTGTTTACATTTTTTCCTGTTAGTTATCCAATGTGAGGTCCTCATTGGTTGCCTTGTGTTTAGCCCGCCCAGTATAGCCTATATACTGGGCTCCTGCACCCTCTCGCTGCCCTTTCGTGGTGTTCCTTTGCCAGTGCTATGTTTGCTATTGAGGTTTCCAGTGTACCGACTTGGCTTGCCTGACTTCTCTCCTGTTCCTGCTCCTGTGTACCAACCCGGACTGCCTGACTACTCTCCAGTGATCGTTCCTGTGTATCGACCCGGCCTGGCTGACGTTCCTGCTACTTTGTACTGACCCGGCCTAGCTGACGTTCCTGCTCCTGGATTCTGACTCGACAGTTTCCCGTTGTGGTCCTGGTCGCCTCTGCGACATTCTGACTTCCGGTGCCTACCTTGCTTGGCACCTCTGCACCCGCAGGCTTTCCTAGTATTCCCATTTGGCTTTACAGAGCGCCTCTGTCCTAGTCCTCCATTCCACATAACCGGTTGCAATTGTTGCCTCTGTGATAGCACCGGTCCATTGCCATTGGCCATGCTCCACTCTGTCTAAACCGGTTGCCAGTGTTGCCTCCGTGATTGCACCGGTACGCTGCCTTTGGTTCGCTCCACTCTGTCAAAACTGGTTGCAATTGTTGCCTCCGTGATAGCACTGGTACTTTGCCATTGGCTGCGCTCCACTCTGTCTAAACCAGTTGCAAGTGTTGCCTCAGTGATTGCACTGGTACACTGCCGTATGTTCGTTCCATTCTGTCAAAACCGCTTGCAAGTGTTGCCTCCGTGATTGCACCGGTACATTACCATTGGTTACGCTCCACTCTGTCAAAACCGGTTGCAAGTGTTGCCTCCATGATTGCACCAGTAGCGCTCCTATTTACGTCAGTGGACTGGTACTCACTATGAACTTAGTCTTTGGCGTGTTCAAGAAGCAGCTTATTACCAACTTATATGGGACTGTTTTCCTTTCTTGATGAACGTTAACTCCTGCATTGCTGTAACCTGGAAACCTTTGCATCTGCCTGACCCGTGTCAGCATAAACTGTTTGCCTCCTATCTTTGTGCTGGACCTGTGTGGGCCCAATTAACCTGTCGTGTGTCTGTACTATAAGATTTATATTACAGGACCTGTGAGGGTTCTTTATGTATTATTGTATTTAATAAAACTGTTTGTTTTTTTTATCCTAACTGTGTCTGTGAGTTAAACAAACCGTTACACTAACTTTGACAAGCCTAATGTACAGGATCCTGTCAAGCTCATCAATCATTGATTGCCAGAGTGGTATCCCATGCATCACAACACAATACATTGGATACTATTCTATCACTCAAGGATTCACATGTCAAAGTCATCTTATTGCATCCATATTGTTATTGTTTACATTACTAATCACGCCATGTCATTTCCTCACACAGCATACGTACCTGCAGTACGGCAGGAGGACAGTGAGGAGGAGGCATGTGACATCCCTCCCAGTGACTGCTCCCCTTGAGGAGCAAGAAGAGGGGACAAGAATGTGGTCACCATCACCACTAGCACCAGTTCCATTAGCACCATCTCCTCTACTAGCACCAGCAACAGCTCCACCAACCATAGGTCTGATTGGGGAGCCACATCACCGCAACAGCAGGAGGACTTCACATAACATCTGTTATGTTGCCACATGCTGACCCCACAACACCTGCCTATGAGCACACCTCCAGCACTGGAAGAACCCTAACACACCAAAGAACCCAGTGTCCAACATGAACAGCCAGAGGATGTTGAAGAGCCATCACTAGCCCTTGAGTCCACCATCTCCAGCCACATCATAGGTAGCCAGACCATGGAGAGAGATGAAGAGTGCCTGAACATCCAGAGGAGGAAGCTCAGGGAATACAGGAGGACAAATAGGTACCTGAGGTAGTGCCATGGAGATGCATGGTAGAACACTGCATTGGAATCCCACATGGCAAATCTGACAATGGAGATTAGACAGTTCAGACAATAAATGACTTGTATGGCACTACGCTTGTAACAATTAAAAAGTCAATAGCAAAGTTTAAAATGCCAATTCATATAGAACGCTCACCACCAGTGTTCCTTTCTACGGTGCTAGCATGCAGTTTTGGCTAATGGATGTAGATATGTGTCAAAAAAGCACCTACTTTAGCAAGTCTTTTGTCACCAAGTATGTTTGCAGGTGATAGACAGAACCAGAAAAGTACTTGGTTACAGACTAAAGGCATGTATCATTGTGGTAGTGTCAGATGTAATGGCTGTAAATGGGTTATTCCATCTGGGCATTTTAAATTAAGTGTTACTTCAACACAATATGATGTAAAACATTACATCAATTGTGCTACTAAACATGTAATATACTTGATCACCTGTACTATTTGCAATATACAATATGTTGGTAAAACAAGTAGAACATTGAGGGAATGTATAAGGGAACATGTCAGCAACTTCAGATGTAAGGACTACAAAACAGGTGTGTCACAACACTTTTGTCAAACACATGACTCATCCATGGATGGCTTTTCCGTAATGGGCATTGATCGTGTTTGATTGCCTGTTAGGGGAGGTGATAAGGAGAGACTCCTCTCGTTAAGAGAAGTGTTCTGGAACGTCACCTTAACTACTAGGAGACCACAAGGTTTAAACAAGGAGTTTGATATTTTGCACTTTGTTTAGCTCTACACTGTTGTATGGCTGATGAATTCCTTTATAAAAGTTGGGAGTATAATATAATAAAATCAAATAAATGAATCTATGAATCATATTTAGATTTCAAAGGTAATTAACAAGATTTATATGAATATATATGAATAACTGATGTCTGGATATTGTCCTTGATGTTTTTAACTTTTTGTACAAATTTATTTTGAAATATGTGATGTCAAGTGAGTAAATGTTGTGTTTTTAGACATGTAAGTTGTTAAAGTATGTACACTAGTTGATTTCTGGTGTGCTGGGGGACATTGACTGTATTGTTGAATGTGCAGACTTTACCTTCATCACACCGGAGGGGTTCATTTAAAGGGATAGTAACACTTAAGATGTAAAAAAATATATGTTGTAGGGTTTATCCCCCTGAGTAAAACAAGGGTACTTTCACTAATGAGAGATATTTTATTAAATATAACCACTCAAACTTGAATTTTTTAGGTGCAATATCACATTGACCTGAAGATTTACAGTGGCGCTGTTGCTACACCATCCTATAGAGATATATTGTCTACAGACCATCGCTGTCCATAGGATGGTGTAGCAATAGCGCCACTGTAAATTTTCAGGCCACTGTGATATTGCACCTAAAAAATTCAAGTTTGAGCTGTTATAATTTTTTAATAAAATATCTCAGTAGCGGGAGTACCCTTGTTTTACTCAGGGGGATAAATCCTACAACATAAACTTTTTTTTACATTTTAAGTATTACTATCCCTTTAAGGGTAAGCTTTGAAATAATCAACAAAGGTGAAACACCTTAGGAAACGTAATGTAATTTCCTTTATAAAGAAGAACAACTCAATGTCTTTATGTCTATGATTAAGCACTTGTAGTGCAAAACGCTTTAGACTAGGAAACTTAAAGTGGTGTCCATCTTCTCTCAATGAATAAATGCTGGTTTTAGTTCCTTAACGACATTGTGCAGCATTTTTCTTCAGGTTAGACAGTTCAGGTCAGGGATAATGGATATGTTGGGATGAATGCTGGTGGAAATGAGGGAAAACAATTACAGAGAGAACCTGCAAATGGAGAGGGAGCAGCAATCCACAGAGGGGCCCACTGCATCAACCTCCAGTGTGACCCCATTAATTTTTGGCAATTTGTGAGAGTATCCACCTCTGTAGCCCCCTTCCAACCCCCCCCCCCAAAAAAAAAAAGAAATAAAGTCACATTTGTCATCTTTACCTAATTACATTTCTGTTTTTTAACAGGTACACTTGTTGATATGTATCCAGTGCATTGCAAAACAATGTAGTCAACACAACTCCTGCACATATTACTTGGTTTAAAGGTGTTATACCCTGCTTAATCACACAGAACACATATACTGTTGTCCAATTTCAATTCACAATCACAATCCACCTAGCAAAACAACATGAATTGGCAGTGATGTGAGGTGAAGTAGAACAACTGACAACTACCCCTTAGCATACTATGTGCCAGACTGTCCCCATTTGGTCCCATCCATTGGTGTGTTTATTAGGGTGTTTTAAACCAACCCTGTTTTTGGGTTAAATCTTTACTGACAGGATATATCAGACAAACAAACTGGGATTCACACTCTGATGAGGTAAAATCCATCATAGATAATCTAGTTATCTAAGGTTAATTGTTGATAACAATGTTGAGTTACCCTGCTGCCACCAGTGCTGTGTCTGCTGCCAGTGCTACCCCTGCTGCCACCAGTGCTGTGCCTGCTGTCAGACATGCTTCCTCTGCTGCCACCAGTGCTGAACCTACTGCCATACCCAAGCAGTCCAACCAGTGTTAGTACTACTACTAAGAAGGTCCAGCAGCTTGATAGTGTTAGGATTGAAGGAGGGGGATCATCATATTACTAGTGACTGTGAGGAAGATGACTCAGGGGCTGAAATTGATGTGGTTGGTGTTATTGGTAGTACTAGTAACAATGATAGTAAAGCAGCTGATGGGACTAGTGTTAGGGGAAGCATTTGAGAGCATCCAAACTAGAGGTCAAGGGAGCCCACACCATTTCCCTGACCCTGGGAGTACTGTTGCTCCCACGACATTGTCCATGTGGAACATGATCCTGAAGAAGGAATTGTTACCTAGCAACAATAATACCACCACCACCAGGAGCACAGATCAGTTGCCTGTGCCTGCTGCTAGTGTTGCCAGACTGCCTTCTTCAAGTCACCAAGAAATTGCAAGTGTGACATTTTGGGACCCTCTGTGACATTTCTCATCACCTCTTCCAACCAGCAGTGTGATGTCTGTAATAGAGTAGCAGCACAGAGGGACTAGTTATGATGGTGATGATGATGGTAGAGAAGCTGGGGTGGAAGAGACATTGATGGCCTTTTTAGCCCAAACTGAGAAGGAATGGGAGACAGGGATCTAAACCTATCCCTATGGTTCTAAATAAATGATCATTTATATGTATACCTTATTTTATGTTTATATATGTTTTATTATTAAATATTTAATCTGTATTTACTGTTTTTATACGAGTTTACCTACCTCAGGGGGCGCTAGAAGTGCAAAACGACACCTACTACAACCTCTAATTTTTCTAACTTTTTTTTTAAACATTTCTTGTCTGTACAAAAATGGTTATAACAACTACAGAAGTGAAGAAAGGGTACACCAACCATACCATTTTGGAAAGAAGACACTCTGCTGCATCTAATGAAGGGTGACTTGCCTTGTTACCCAAAGCCTTGTGTACAGAAATGCCTCCAGAAGGTGGCACTAATGAAAAATAAAAGGCATTTTCTTACATTTCTGCCCCTTCAAATGTACTGAAATCTGTGAAAACTGTGCATTTCCAACTGTATTCAGTAGCTAGTGCTCTTAGGAGAAAAATGACACCCCATTGGTATGAGTTTACCTACTTCAGGGTGCGCTAGAAGTGCAAAACGACACCCACTACAACCTCTAATTTTTCTAACATTTTTTCAAACATTACTTGTCTGTTCAAAAATGGTTATAACAACTACAGAAGTGAAGAAAGGGTACACAAACCATACCATTTTGGAAAGAAGACACCCCGCTGCATCTAATGAGGGGTGACTTGCCTTCTTACCCCAAGCCTGGTGTGCACAAATGCCTCCAGAATGTGGTGCTAATGAAAAAACAGTCATTTTCTTACATTTCTGCCCCTTAAAATGTAGTGAAATCTGTGAAAACCATGGCATTTCCAAATGTATTCATGAGCTAGTGCACTTAGGAGAAAAATGACACTCCATTGGTATGAGTTGACATACTGTAGGGGTGCAAGAAGCACATAACAACACGTACCGGTTTTCATCTTTGGAAATGGCTGCTTTTACTAAAATGTTCATAACTTTTATGAAGGAATAGTATAAAATGTATACCATTTTGGAAAGTAGACATTCACCTGCATCAAATGAGGGGTCACTTGCCTTTCATCTGCCTTTCAAATGCTTCCAGAAGGTGGCGTTAATGAAAAAAAAAGGCAATTTCTTACATTTCTGCCCCTTCAAATGCATTGATATCTGTGAAAACCATAGAATTTTCAACTGCATTCATTAGCTAGTGCTCTTAGGAGAAGAATGGCACCCCATTGTTATGAGTTGACATACTGTAGGGGATGCTAGAAGTACAAAACTACACCTGCTACAACCTCTGATTTCTCTAACATTTTCTCAGACATTCTTGTGTGTATGAAAATGGTTATAACAGCTACAGAAGTGAAGAAAAGGTAGATAAACCATACCATTTTGAAACAAAGACAACCTGCTGCATCTAATGAGAGATCACTTGCCTTTCTACCCCTAAGTTAGTGTGCACAACTATTTCCAGACTGTGGTGCTACAGAAAAAAAACCTTTGTTTTTTTTACAAATCAGTCACTTCAAAGATACAAAAATGGTTCAACACCATGGGATTTCCTAACAGGACCTCCTGCCAGCCTACGTAAAATGGTACCCCACTGCTGTGGGATGACATGCCATATTGGGTGCCAGGAGCATGGCTACCAGTGGAACAAGGGTGGGGAAGCAAACAGTGTATGTATGAGTCTATGGCTATCAGTGGTCAGTCAGTGTATGTGAGGACCTGTGACTGCCAGTGAAACCAGGTGGGTGGATTGATGAGGGGTCAGGCAGTGTATGTGGGTATATCTACCAGTGGGCAGTGAGCAAGTATGGTAGTGGTGGTGGGGATGGTAAGATAGTACATATGGGGGATCTGTGACTACCAGTGTGCACTATAAGTCCCCCACATACACTGTTTGATTCCCAGACTGAATCCAGTGCGTACTGGCACTTGGGTATACCAGTAGGCAGTGGAACCAGGCTGGGGGGAGTCAGACTGTGGGAATGGGACTGCCAGTGGGCTGTGGAACTAGGCTGATGGGTAGGGTTTGGGTCATATATTGGAGGCATTTTGTGTGCATGCCACAGGGGTGTCCAATGCATTGCAAAGCAATGCATTGGACCCCCTGTGATACACAGAGGGTTCATTTAAAAAAAATATATATTCTTTATTCATAGCTTGGCAACAAGCTTTGAATGTAAAGCAATAGTTAAAAAAAATTCCTGTGTGTGTTCCACAGGAGGGGGTCTACAATGAACCCCCTCCCCTGTTGCACACACAGGATTAATGTTATTTATTTATTTTTTGTTCATTTTGTCACAGGGGTCTCCAGCTCATTGCAAAGCAATGTTCTGCGGACCCCTGTGGCACTCACAGAGTTATTTTATTTTAAATATATTTTAGTTTACTATCAGAGATTGTGGGCGGACATCAGCACCTTTCCGGTAGGAGTGATCGAGATTGGGCTAAGCTTGCTAATGTCTTTGGTGAACATGTCACCGATGACATTAGGAGGCTTCCCCTGGTCCTGCCCACTCCTACCCGGAAGTTCGAATAGGAGAAAAGGGAAAGGAGCTTCTCCTTTGTACATATTGATCTCCCAGAGCGATCGGCTGGGAGATCAGTACCTGGGGGGGCATGAGTAGTGATCCTCATGCCGCCCCATGAGTGCCAGGCTAGTTTTAATCTAAAATGTGGCCACTGCAAACAGGTTATACAGGCTTTTGCAGTGACCACATTTTAGATGTACAACGTACGAGCTTGGCACAGCAGGTACAGCTGTCCAGTCTCGTCCGTTGTAAGTAGCTGACACTCTAGAGGTTAAGGGAATTGAGGACTTATATGAGAAAAGACTAGACAAACTTGGTTTATTTACAATAGAGAAGATACGACTAAGCAGGAGATCTTGTTAGAAGTACAAGTATATGAGAATTCAATACAAGGATCTCTCTAGTAAGGTTTTCATTTCAAGTCTGATCAGATAACTATGGGTCACCCCTTACGATTAGAGGAAAGAAGGTTTCAACTTAAGTAGAGTAAGGGGTATTTTATAGTAAGGTCTGTTAAACTGTGGAATTCTTTGCCAAAGGATGTGGTAATGGCAGGTACAATGGATACATTTAAGAGAAGATTAGATGCTTTTCTTTCAAGAGGGAACATACATAATTATATAGTGCATTAGTAGGTAAAACATTATTTTCTGAAAAATAGACTAATACTCAGTTGGTAGCAGGAAGGCTTTTATAATTCTTATTTTTCTGCGTTTTCAGGTAAAGGTTGAACTTGATGGACTTGTGTCTTTTTTCAAACTAACTTGCTATGTTACTCTGTTACCAGTAGAACAATACATAATTAATGTAACCATATAATGGTGTCATGATGTCATATAATATTCTGGTGCTCTCATGAAATGCAATTCATAAAACCAACAGAGTATTACATGACAAAGACACTTTAACATACACAATATTAAACTACGCTTAACACATAACTGCACACCAAATATTAATTGTGTACATACAAACATAAGCAATATTTTTACACAAAATAAATGCCCCGGTATTCTTCACTACCAAAGTCACATTAACAGCCATTGCAAGACAAAACAATATACACTAAAATATTTCCAGAATGTAATAGGTTAAAGGCCTATTTAAATCAGTGCCACTCCACTTTTGTTTTTATATATGTGCCCGATTGATTGTTACAAGTTACATCATTAGCTTTGACATTTCAATTTAATATGTCTGGGCATACAATTAAATTAAAGTTTTGTCAAACAAACATACCCATTGGTATTGTACGGCCATGGTTTTTGTCAGCCCATCCTGCGCAATATCTCAGGAATTTAGTAGCTCCAGGTAAATCTCCATAATAGGATGAAGTAAAAATCTTTCCTGCATCAATGCTTTCCAGTGTCTGTAATGTGAAACATCAGAAACATATGTTATTTCCATCTACTGATTTGTATTTCCAATCCATTATTATGATTTCTGATACCTAAAAATAATTTCTCAATTTATGATTTCCATCATTTGCCCAAAAGAATGAACTGTAAAATTTTCTGTAGCCCTCAACTAATTTAATTTGTCTGCAATATGAGCATTGTGCTGCCTGATGTATCCAGTGGATTATAACTTTTGAGTAGTCTACTATTACTTACACTTAAGATTAGCGCATCACGCTCCATGAGATCAGCCAACTTGTTTAGGAGCCTGCCTCTTTCTGATGCATCCATCCTACGCCATTGTGATCCCAGCTGAAATGCTTCTCTTGCTGCTTTTACTGCCTTATTTACATCGTCCTAGAAAACAATATTATTATTGTCAAAATGGGTGGTTGTAATGGGGGAAGAAAGCTTAACAATATTTTTTTTTCTATTGTCATTATTAAGTAATTTTATTGAAGGCATCTTACATCAATTAGTTTTGCCTTCTACCATATGAATTTTGCAATTACACTTTTTCCATGATCCTCCAGTACCAAAACAATCCCCCCACTACCATACTCAAAACCACGGGAATAAGGGAAAAAAATTGGATAAGTTTGAACCAGTGAGAATGAGAAGGAGGTACAGCAGGCATCCACTCTGTAGTTATAATTTTGCGAGCCATGAATAGGGCTTCATATAGTATATTCTTTATACAAGTTGAGTTCAGATCATCAGAGATAATTGACAAAATACCCAGTTTTGGAGACAGCAATTTTCATCTGCCCACAGCATCCGACAGAGAGAGCTGAAAACCTCCATCCAGTATTGAAGAACCCCCGAGCATTCCCAGCACATATGAAGAAAGCCAGAATTCACTGCACCACATTTGGATCAAGTATCCATTTGCCCCCCATCCATGAGTCTAAGCCATACCAGGGTTTAATATACTCTATGTAGGAATTTGACAAGGTTGGTGGCTGATATGCAGTGTAACAGATAGGAGACCGGCCTAAGCCATAGGCCACTCCCAGTCCTCCAGAGTATACAAGTGCCCACTTATTCTGCAATTAAGCCTGTCAATACATTTGTAGCAAGCCATTTATAGATTAAGCAATTCAGCTAACATACCCTACAGTGGTTAAGACTGGAGTTTGAAATATGTGATTATTAATGGTCACTCAGACCACTGTGGCTTAATAATATATTTACTTAGGTTACTAATATTGATAAGATTGATATTTTTAGTTGTTGAAATTAAGGGTTCTGTCATTGTGGATAAACTTTATACTAAGGTACTGTGCTTATTAAATGCCCATATGTAAGAACACTAAATGAACATCCATGCCAATGCCTACGTATAGATGCTTAGTATCAGTGCATAACTTTTCTGGCACACAACATGTAGGTTTACATCATTTTTACCGAACCAATAGAGACAGTGTAAAGGAAATAAGGAATATTGCTATAATTTACTTTGTGCCCTGTTTGTACATATCGTGCACCCAAGTGCACAGGAATAATATTCCCAGAAATATGTTCTATTATATTATCCACCCCTTGGTGCAGATGGTGCAAAGAAACAATTTATATGTGTAAAGACCTTTGTAAATAGGTGCTAAGAAGGAGCAGGACCCACTTGGTATCTAGAAACTGCTATTTGTAAATATTTAAATATTTAAACCTTAGTGTACAGTCCACACAATACATACAACTTTGTATGATTTGTTATTCGGGGTGGTGTGCATAACATAATGCTGTATAAGAAAATTAAGTATGTGGGATGCCAAAGTTTCATTTTAGTTGAAAATGGAAAGCTGGTTTGGCTTTTTTTTTCTTTAAACTAACTTGACCTTAGGTGCAATTTTTACCTGCATACATTTTCTTGGTTTTCTAAGGGCCATATGTTCAAAAGGATAACGACAAAAAATTGTCATATGAAAAACAAAAATAAGTAACTGCGTGCATGAACTACATATTTTCTATAGAGTATATGACAAAAAAATAGCAATGTTCGTTGTGCACGACGCAACTCCAGAATTGATGGGCAAAGGGGTGGGGAAAGGGTGTGACTAAACTATACTTGAGTGTCGTATAGAGGAAAAGAAAATTTGTCATAACTAGCGACAAAAAAATTTCTTTCAAAAGGCAAAATTTGTACATTAAGAAAAAAGTGGAGTGAATGTGTTCTGAAGGTGAGAATTTTTGTCTTTAGTTAAGACATTTTTCATTAGTTAAGACATTTTTGTAGTTAGTTATGACATTTTTTTGCCGTTGCATACGACAATTTCAGTCACGACAAGCTACATATTTCTGATCACAACATACACTCTCTGAAAATATTAATGATCCCAACAACACTGTACTTTGAAAAGTCGTTACAAACGACAAAAGCTATTTTGCTACTTCTTTGAATATGGCCCTAAATGTTTATGTCTTAAAATTTTAGACTCTAGAGATGCATCCAATGAACTAGGTCTCAATTGCTCTGAATGAGTTAATTTAGAATTATTTTTTTCCACAAAATAAAAATAAAAACAGAATTAGCTAATTTTGCTAAACACCAAGATGATGTAACTTCAAGAGTTTTTCAAGAAACATCCTGGGCATTATATATGTATACTTTGTGTCATTTCATGTTTAGGGAATTTTTAATAGTAAATTTAAAAGGAAAATCCTTGCAGAATTTTTGGAGAAAGAAATGTAATATTATTTTTAGTCAGATGAATATATATTGTATGCTTGTCACATTAAGCCTTCAAGCACCAGAGGTGGTGTGCAATAGATTGTTAAGCAATGCTTTGCCTGTAAACCGTTAAACATTGCCCAGAAATATTTCTGTGAACTTTTTCACTTATATTGACTTAGATTCTCATGCATTTTCTTTAAAAAACTCACCTTATCTCCTTCTTCAACATCACATATTTTCTCTCCTGTAGCGGGATTGTAAACAGGGATTTTTTTTCCATTGCTTGAATTATGCCATTCATTGTTTATAAAAATCTGCAAAGAAAACCCCACAAATGTCCCAAAAATAGAATTAGTAAAAAAGTGATACAAAAATCAAACATATTTGCTATTGTAAATAATATTTATTTTTCACTGTATTGTGTGTTTCTTAACAAATCTCTTACTGTTATATTTTGCATAATCAATATATATAAAATATATTTTGAAATATAATTGAGAACTGTAGTGCATGTATTCATTGTTTGCATATGTAATATTTCTAACAAAGTCACTGGAAATAAGTCATTCAATAGTTATTATTCCTTATTAAATAAAGTATGATGATGAATTAAAAAAAAAAAAATCATGTGCATAATTTGAAAACGTGACTTGCTGACAGTACAGTAAGATGAAGTTCTGTGTTTACCACCCCTATATCTAATTTACCTCTCCTGGGTAAGGGTGCTATAGATATGGATTAGTGGCACTTCATTGAAAGCAAGACCCATGCAAGACTGAGTGTGTTGGCTTCCTCATGCAGAGGAAATTTGTCTGGCATTTTGGGGCTCGTCTGTCATGGACAGAGCAAGACTGATATTCACATGGATATTTCTCCTCTGTAATGGAATCAAAGACCAAATTTTTTTGCATGGTTCCTGAGTGAGAATTATCCCAAAAGCAAATTATTATGTTTTCTTTATTCTCAATGAGCTTTTATTATGTTTCTCTTCCTATAGAACAGGGGTTCACAAGTTACTAAAAGAGCATATTTTCATATTATTCTTGTGTGTTTATAGCCGAATAATCAGTGGCCCAATCACTTTACTTGAACTGTCCACTGTTAACCCCTTAAGGACTACGTGACGTACTATGACCGTCATGGTCCTTAAATACTTAAAGGGATAGTAATACTTAAAATGTAAAAAAAAAATGTTGTAGGGTTTATCCCCCTGAGTAAAACAAGGGCACTCCCACTGCTGAAAGGTGTTTCATTCAAAAGTTATTAATTTTCAAAGTTTAATTTTTTAGGTGCAATATCACAGTTGCCTGAAATTGTACAGTGGCGCTGTTGCTACACGATCCTATGGACAGCTCTGGTCCCGGGACCATAAATCTCCATAGGATGGTGTAGCAACAGTGCCACTGTACAATTTAAGGCCACTGTGATATTGCACCTAAAAATTCAAATTTGAAAATTAATAACTTTTGAATGAAACACCTTTCAGCAGTGGGAGTACTCTTGTTTTAGTCAGGGGGATAAACCCTACCACATATTTTTTTTTACATTTTAAGTATTACTATCCCTTTAAGGACCGATGATGGTAATAGTACATCACATATTTTTTACTTACAGCACTCCACCGGGAGCGCTGTAAGTAAAAACGGGGCCTAAAATTGACCGCTCCAAGACTGGAGCGATCTCTTTTACGCCCTAAATCGGCGTGCCGATACATGCAACAGGTCACGTGTACCAGCACGTCGGCAAAGATCAAATCGGTCCTTATGGGACGGATACATCCCAGGACCACTGGTCCTTAAGGGGTTAAAAGATCTTGGGCTCAATACTGTTAGCCCTGCTAAAAAAAACCAGGCATTGTGTTTCTTAAAGTCAGGTTTTATTTTCCTATTACCTAAGTTGTTCAAACAAGACCAGCAGTAATTGTATGCACTGGCAGTCAAAAAAATACCCATAAGAAACAACTAAAAATAATGCGAAAGTAGCATATTATTAACTACAGTCAGTATTACCGCATGTTTTGTGGTTATAATTTTGGGGAGGTTTGTTTCTAAGTCCTACAAATCAATGTTCCTTAGGGCTTGTGCCAAACAAGCTTAAGTCCTACTAACCAATGCTTCTTCATGGCTTGGGCCTCTAATAAATCTAAGTCCTACAAAGCCTCTAATGACAAATCTAACAAATCATCTTGCACAAAATACTCTATCAAGTCAAGTATCAGTGGCAGCTTATGTCAGGGGGTTCCTGACTCTATCACTTTAAATATAAATGTTTTATTTTTTTTTATTACCTTTCCCCCCAGTACCAGTCAAGAAACTCCACAAAACAAATTCCCTGTTCAACTGATTCATTCCCCAGACTCCACCCACTAACACAGACATCCTCCTCAGACCCCTTTTATACCATGTCTTATGGGTTGTTTTTTAATTCTATTTAAGATTTATTAACTGCCCCCCAATCCCAGTAAACAACTCACCCAAAAAATCAATCTATCGATTCTATTACCAGTGCTAAAAATAAAACCGGTGTTTTTTTTAAGTCAGTTTTTGCTATTCTATTACCAGACTTGTGAAAGCAAAATCAGAGGTAATTATACTTACCGTCAGTCTAAAAAAAGCCCATAGGAAACAACTAAAAACAACGTGCAATTAGTATCCTATTACCCACCTTCAGTATTACTGGCTGTTTTGTGGTTACATTTAAGTCAGAAATTTTGCGCCTCAGAGGTTGAGGCGTAGAAGCCATAACAACAGTTTCAAAACCATTGTTGTTCAAACAAAAGCAGTGTATACAGCATAGAAATCCTACATAAAGTGCCCCCTCTCGGCATATTAACCCCCCTTTTAAAAATCAACTTACAGTACTTTCTTTCACAACATTAATCTGACAAATATTGTTCCTAGTTGACAATTAACCCTTCCCCTTCCAAATCTGACTTACAGTGCTTTCTTTCACCATATTAATTTGATGAATATTGTACATGCGACATTTTAACCCCCCTCCCCCTTGAAAAGTCGACTACAGTGCTCCCATGACTTTCTTTCACCATTTTTATCCGACATTTTTCTTCTCCTATTATATTCAACATGCCCTCATATTTTGTATTACAAGATTAACCCTATGAGTACCAGAGAGGTAATGTAATGTGTTTGCTACCCCTCTGGTACTCATAGGGTTAATATGCTCTTTAATTAATAAAGGGGGTAATTGTCGCCCCCATGCTAGGGCGGTGTCATGAGGGTTCACGATACCCCTCTTGAGGTCTGAAGTACTTTTTTAATACAAATTACATACATAATTTGAAAAATAAATCATTGTTACCCAGAAATTAAATAGTTAATTACATCTGCACACAAATTACATATATAATAAAAACAAACACCTTTTTTATACATATACAGGTTGCCTATTAAACCTATGAGTACCACAATACAATACCTCTTTGGTACTCATAGGGTTAATCTTGCAATACAAAATATTAGGGCATGTCGAATATAATAGGAGAAGAAAAATGTCAGATAAAATGGTGAAAGAAAGTCAGGGAGCACTGTAGTCGACTTTTCAGGGGGGGGGGTTTAAAATGTCGGATGTACAATATTCATTGAATTAATATGGTGAAAGAAAGCACTGTAAGTCGGATTTGGAAGGGGAAGGGTTAATTGTCGACTGAACAATATTTGTCAATTTAATGTGGTAAAAGAAAGCACTGTAAGTCGACTTTGGAAGGGGAAGGGTTAACTGTCAACTATGAACAATATTTGTCGGATTAATGTGGTGTAAGAAAGCACTGCAAGTCACCTTTTAAAAGGGGGGTTAATATGTTGAGGGGGCACTCTGTCAGATTTTGTTATGTGGAGAACACATCTAACACTGAACTTGATCATTCTGTCATCAAATGTACCCCTGTTTCCTTGGACTTTCACAATTTGCTCGTTTTTTGTAGGCTGTAGTCAGAAAAAAGCAGACCGCGCCAGTTTTGTTACTACTCTGAAAAGTGCTGTCTACGCCAGTTTTGTTTTAGCGTGGTTCTGTAATAGAATACCGACGTAACACGTTTGCAAAATTCAAGCTACTTGTTTTTCTTGTAACGCCGGTTTTAGAGCGGGTAATAGAATCGAGCCCCAGGTGGGTTAATCAATATGAATGATCCTCTGATCAACACACGTGTTCTAGCAGGGAAATTCCTAAGTCCTGGCCTGTTAGTGGCCACTGAGGGCACAGGTTGAGAACCTCTGGTCTAGATTTACCTGTTTCAAAGCCGTTGCAGAATAGCTGCTATCAGGTGCTAATAGCTACCACACTTTCACTATAAAGCAACACATTGGTCCTGTATAGTTCCACAGCACAATAAAGAGATTACTTCTAAAACATTTTTCTTAGTTCAGAGGGATAGATTAAAACATATTGGACAGTTGTGTTTTATGTTGTACATGAAAACTTTTAATTAAATAAACTGAAGAGGGCATACCACCTTAAGAACTTTGTAAATATTTCACATCCAAAAGAGGAGTGGCAAGGGTTTATTTACCTATTGTAAACAAGCAGCTTTGAAACCTATATGTAGTGTATTCAATTGTTATATGTAATTCTATTATATTTTATTTGACTCTGTATTTTATCTATCTATATCTTATATATGTATCTTTCTTGTGCATACAAAAACATCCACAGCTATTTTATATAAAATGAAAATAATTTATTTGTATCTGTTGTTATATATTTCCTTTATGCTAACAGAATAGGAAATGTATTTGTGTCCAAATGGAAATATTGCATTATAGTGAATGCAACATCCTAAATGTTTTAAATGCATAGCTTATATATTGCTCATGAATCACAAGTGCATTTTACATTGCTTGACTCAGCCAAACTTAAGCTTAAAGGGATAGTAATACTTCATTTTAACTTTATTTTATTTTGTAGGCATTAAAAAAACATGAAGAATGATATAAGTCTTATCTCTGAAACCTTTATGGTTTAAGAGATATTCACAAACAAAGTATCCCCCCCCTGTTCAACCAGATCAGAAGGGAGATGCCCAGGTAGACTGCAGAGAGGGACAATCTTCAATTAAGATAATGGAAAAAGCTGATAAACTTGTCAAGGGTGGAAGGGCTTTCATTGTTTTCATACAAAGAAAATTGTCCCCTTCTGTTATCTGTACTGTCATACAACCAGACTGACATCTGAGAAGAGATGGCTTACACTAGGTAAAAGGGGCGGGGAGGGGAACTTTGCTTGTGAATATCTCATAAACCATAAAGGTTTGAGAGATAAGACTTATATCATTCTTCATGTTTTTTTAATGCCTACAAAATAAAATAAAGTTAAAATGAAGTGTTACTATCCCTTTAAGGAGAATAGCAAAAACAATTATAAAACAGAACATAAATACAAATACAAAGTGGTGATTAAACAAATTATAAATATAATTCTAAAAAGCTCATTCTGTTTATAAATAAATTAGCAGTTTTCAAATGACCACTTATAATGAATGTATATTTTTAAGACTGTAATATAGCTGTAAAAATGTGTGACCTTAAAATATATAATTAGTAAACACTGGAATATATTTGAAAGCATGCTCTGTCTTTGTTAAACTATTTAAGAAAATGCAAAGATTGTGTGAAGCTTATGAAAGTATAAACAAGAAGAAAGGAGAAATACGGTTTTCTTCTTACCTTTGTGTACTTAACTTCTATGTTGCTAATTGGAGCACAGAGCGTCTCAAGTTTCTGCCTCGTTGCATCTAACATTTTAAGACTATTTACTGAAAGATAGGTGAAATAATGTGCAGTATTAGCAGAGCTCAGTGGTTTTATCCTGACTGAAGACCCAGCTTTCTTTTTACTTTTAGTTCAAACTGGATAAAGTTTATTTGCATACAGAGATTTGATTGGATAAATCTATCCATATTAGGAAATAGATAACACTACTATCATTAGCACCTCCTTCAAAAGGATTTCACTTTGATTTGACATTTCCAAATGTCTTTCATGGTTTTTGTACTTTAAAACTTAAATATTTATACATGACTTATTATATGTTATGACTGCAATATAAATTAATATTTTCATGTTATAAAATGTTTAATATAATAAACTAAAAAATAATAATCTGTAATTATTGATGGTTTTTTAAATTTTTGAAAGAAACTTGAAGATATGACTATTAAACAACTTCCTTTTTTTAACATTGATCATGAGTGCTGAAAGTAAATCCAATTTCTCCTTTTTTTATAATTTATTTTTATTATAGACAACAGTGGAATATACAGCAAACAGGTTTATACAGCAAGTATAAATGGCAATGTAACACATATGATTTTATAGCCCAACGGAGAATAAACAAACTTTAGATGTTTCCATTTCTTTGCTTGTTTTTTTATGTTACATAACAACCTTTAACAAACATTCCCTTTAACTCTTCTCTCCCCTGAGAGATGTGTTAGGGGGTGTGAACTCTCATTAACCCTTTAAGGACCCATGCCGTGCCAGGATTGTCATGCCAGTTCATACAATTAAGGACCGGTGACGGTCTGGTAAGTCATGGAATTCTGGGATGCAATCCCAGAATACTTTGCTGCCAAAAAAAGAATGCACTGTGGTCCTTAATGGGTGTTCACAGACTGGATCAGATGGTCATTAAGGGGTTAAATGAACTCCCTTCTACTGTAGATATTTACCTATAACTATTGTACTCAGTGGGCTGAACTTGACCTGGTGCCCATGAGAGCAGAACCCCCCCCCACCGGTAGATAAATCATCTATTGGGGGGAGATCCTCCTCCTCCTGCCCAATCAATCGTAAAGGTGCCTATTCTGTTATATCTGTATATATTAGAGTCTTGTTTCCTTTCATTATGTAGCAGGAGGCAATTTTCCTGTCCTAGGGTCTGTTTTTTATAAGTAGCAAACCATCTATCCCATATTATATAAAATGTTTGACGGTGCCTCTATGGATATAAACCAGTTTATAATGTGGAATAGTATGTGTAACCAAATTTATCAATTCTTTGGAAGTGGGGGTTTGTCTACAAAACAGTTTGTGTGACCACCCTCCTCGCCATTACCAACAGCTCTACCAGTAGTCTTTTGTCAGCTGGATTCCCTAATCAATAGAATACAAAGCTTTAAGACTGGGAGACAAGGGAGCTGCAACACACGTTCTATATGGTGAAGCACCGAACTCCAAAATGATCATGTGTATGAAGGTTACTCCCCCTTCCCTACATCTAGGTCAGAATCCCTTCTACATCATCTCTCCATTCTGAATAATCACTTTGGGGGATAATATTTCCTATGAAATATTTTCAGTTGGAGCAGTTGATGGTTAGTGATGGTAGCCACTCCAGCTGGGCTTCTTCTTGCCTTGTTCCATTCCCAGTCCTCCATGCCACCCAGGTCCCCCTCCTACTTGGTTCTAAGTATCACATCTTCAACCAGGGTCTTTTTGCCCATCTAAGTTTAAATAAAAGATACAGTTTTTCTTGGTCATTATCTAGCCACCAAAGACAGCAGTGAAAATTCTGATAAGTTGGGAACTCTCCCATTCCACTGCATCTTCAATGCATGGTGGAGCCATAGATAACAGTAGAAAAAGTTGTTGGGAAGACTGAATTCTATGTGCAAGTGTTTAAAGGTTTTTAACAAGTTATTGTGATAATAAAGTTGCCCAAGTATGGAAAAAACAGGCTTGGTGCAGATAAATCCAAAGTCCAATGCCCACAGGTGGGCCAGTGCCAGTTTGCCCCAAAGGGACCTAGTTGGGTCCACTCCAGCGAAGCCAGACAAACATTGTATGTCAATCCAGTCTTTATATCTATGGATATATTTACTGCAGTTGGATTTCAACTAACTGCTGGTCCTAGACTTAATAAATGGGCTCGCCATAATTGGGTTTTAGTGACAGGTTATCCAGGTGATCAAAATCAAAGGAAGTGTTGAGGCCTATATATGCTAGGGCATATATGGCCTCATGCTTCCAAATAATGCTTAAAAAATCGAGCAAAAAAACATCACCTCTGTCCGTGGAGTGTTTGAGTGTTGTGAATCTTATCCTACGTCTTTTTTCCACCCCAGATGACATAATGCTATCTATCTGCCTGAAGTACCATTTAGGAATATTGGTTGGCGTGTTTTGAAAAATGTTGAGGAATTTAGGAAGGAAGATCACCTTAACAAGGTTAGATCTATCTCTAAGATTTAAAGGAAGCCTAACCCATTGCCTGGTCTTGTCCTGGAACAGTGATACCAAAGGATCTAGATTTTGTTTTAGAAATCATTTACAATCAGTGGAGATCTCCACCCCTGAGTGGCACATACTGGCACATATTAAGGGGACCTGAATCTCAGCCATAGGTGGTGGCAGTGGATCAATAGGATGCAGAGCGATTACTTAGACCAGTTAATGGACAGGCCAGAATAAGAGTAGTTTCCAGAATGTCACTGAACACGCTGTTTTACTGTATAACAGGGGTGCTCCAAGCTTGATAATCAAAGTGTACACATATCTAGGGAGCAAGCCGAGCACTCTTCAATAATTAAAATATTAATTTATTCTCAAATAACTTTAAAACATACAGTCGATATATGTCCGACATCTCAGTCCTCACTTTGACTTTCTTCAGCGACTACGACTTTACCGAATGTCTGATTAACTGATCTTTTTATTATCTCACTTTGAGTTTGGTGCCAGAGCAGTGCCCAGTGGTGACCATAGTAACCACGAATGCTACTTCTTCACCGAACCCAAAACAAAGCATGTTTCCAACTAGCACATTTAATTCCTTTGAATGTCATATCAAACAACCAGTATCAATGCTGAAATGCAGAAAAATATTTAAATACTTAAAGAAACTATTTAAATAAAACTGATTAGACTGAACTGTTCATTGAGCCCATTGGTTGATAGAGACCATAGCGTGTGTATATCCAGTACATCTCTCTCTTGGAGATTCTGGCTTCTCTATCACCCCCCCCCCCCTCGTGGGGCCTGTCTAATTACCTCAAACGGAAACCATCTAAGGTCCTTGATACTATATCTCAGTTTGATGAAGTGTCTAGCCACCGGGGATCGTTTCAATTGTAGATCAGTCACAGTGTTGTTCAATCCTCTAATTATCAAGCACCGGTGTTCCCTCATCTGTTCCCTGAATGGTCTGCTAGTCTTCCCTACATAACACATGCTGCACGGGCATAATAATAAATAAATGACATGATGTAGAGCACGTAATATGGTCCTTTATATAAAGTGTTACATCACTTCTGGGCACCTTTAGGCTCAATCCATTGACCATATGCATACATGTTACACAACCTATACATTTATACACCACCATTATTAGTCTAGGTTGCTGTAACTCCCTATATTTATTAATAGGGTCAGAGCTGACCAATTCATCCCGTATATTCCTCTCTCTTTTGTATCCAGTGAGGACTGAAACACCGAACATATATTGACTGTATCTTTTAAAGCTGTTTGAGAATAAATTAATATTTTAATTATTGATGAATGCTCAATGGGGTTATATGGTTGCATTGTACACAATGTATGTTATAAATACTCAATGCAGTGAGGAGAAAATTCGGATATAGATGGGTTTAACTTTGCCAGATTATTTTTACAATAACACGCGTGTAAATAATGATTGTGCATTGACCATCTCTGGTCACTTTCCTCAGTACAGTCTTTGTTGTCTGGAGGCCTATGGGGTTCAGTATTCTTGGTGTGAGCATATGGCAGTGAGGGTATAGATATATGTACTGTATATGATATAATAAACTGCAGTTTATTATCGTGAGATTCCAACTTCCAATTGTGTATTTTATCTAAAGTGCAGGGATGGAAATTTCTGGTTAGCTTCTGTCTGAGAACAGAAAACTGAAGCAGTATTCTTTAGCACTCGTTGAGAGAGGTTACTTTCAAATAATCGCTGTTAACTGATAGAAGGTATCAGTTGGTTCGCAAAAGTACTGGAGGATTTGTGTTTTTTTTTCTTTCTTTCCCACATTTTTTTTTCTTCCTACTTTTCCCTTCCCCTTTTCTCCTCTTTTTTTCTACCTTTTTCTTTTTCCTTTTTTTACCCTTTCTTTCTCTACTTCCTTTCTTTTTGATGAAATTCATTACCAGACCAAACTTGCTGAGAGTTAAAAAATCAAAGTATTGTTATTCCTTTACAACTTATTGAGCCTCCCTATCTGACTTGTCTGGCGTTAAAGGCTGTAGAAAGGCAGTGTAGGCTGAAATGCAACTCTGCTCCCAGGCCACAAAGGTCAGCCCAGCTCCCTTTACCCTGAGAGAGCTCTCACACAGCTCTGTACCCTCCCCAGCAGAATCGTAAACAGTAGTGGATTATGTCACTCCCCGACTACTTAGCTCTTTAGCCCAAGATTTTTTGGTTTCTATCAGCACTCACCAATAGAAGTACAGTTCTTGTATCACCAGAGGCCCTCGCTGCTCCCTCACCATGTAGCTGCTGTTGGCATATCTTGTAATGCCTCTGTTCAACTGCTATCCCAAAGGGTTGTTTATGGACCGCAGCTGGTTGATAACTCCAGCCACTTTCTAGGGAGCTCCAGCTTCTTCTCTGCTGCTCCAAGTAGGCCCGATCCCCGCAGCAGATATCCTTTAATTTTCTCTCTTTCTTTTTTTCCATTTTTCCACCTTTTTTCCCCTCTCTTCTGTCCATTGCTGTCAAGGAGGGCAATGGTGCCAGTATGAGCCAGAAGTATGCCATTCACTAAACACTTGAGGAGTCAGATCTTTTCTCTCTCTCTCCAAGCATATAGCTCTTCCTCTGATCTTGTCTCTCTCTCTCACCACCACCTCCAGTTGCTGTCCAACATCACCCTTCTGTAATTAGGATTCCCCACATGACAGTTCCGGCAGAAGTATGTCCACACCTGCTTCCTCAGATTCTTTTTCCTGGGGGTAGATATTAGCACTACCTGCACAGGAGGGGTTTGTAGCCCAAGTACCTCCACTAACTCAGACAGCCCTAGGCAGCAGACCCCTGCCACAGTCCCACCATGTGTTGTGCATTGGAGCCCCATTCGACATCCAATTCATAGCAACCACCTTCCTTGGCATAATAAGGCGTTCCCTAATTAGTGATTTCTCCACTGAGTCATACTTTCAGGCAGAATTGATAAGACCAAGTTCTGGAGACAGGATTAATGTCTGACACACTACTTTGGTCATGGTCTCAGTCACCTCTCTCCAGAACTGGTAGCTTGGCCATCTTGAAGAGTTTACATGGTGTATAGGTCTATCTGTAAAGTATTTTCAACTATATTAATTGATGAAGGATAATAGTCGCCACCTGAGATGCCCCCTTTGAGTACCAATGATTATCCAGTGCAATTCTTTGCATTGCGTTGGATATCCCTATAGTACTCAAAAGGATTAATGTTTCATAGTAACCACTGCGTAAAGGAAACAGTGAACATTACCATCATTTCCTGTGCATGCTATGTGGCAGGTGTAAGGGACTTGCTCTTCTCTGATATGCATATCTGGGAACTTCATCCTCTTGAGCACCCAGGGAGGTCTGATGTGCTACAACCAGATGTATGCCAATGATGTGATTTGCATCATAACAGGGGTGGGGCTTAATTGGGTGGAGAGGGCTTGCTGTCACTGTGGCACAAAGTGAGTAGGAAGTGGGCTGAACAGGGTGGGAAGGAAGATAAGTGGTTGGGAAGTGGATGGAATGGGGTGGGAATGAGGAGAAATCAGCATAGCTTCATGGGACACTCACCACAGTTGGAGAAACAGCCTCTGTCCCCAGAAACCCAGTAATTAACTCTAAAAACCAGAGACTCCTGGGCAGATATGGAGAGTTCCCAGGTATGCTGCGATGTACTGTAGTGCACAACATGAAGCACAGTCACTGGAATAATGCAGAGGAGCTGTGCTGGTTGATTCATAGACAGAAACTGATGTACTAAGAAAATTGGAGCATATCAGGAGAAAAACAAGTGCATCATGGGAGACAAATAAAAACTCCTCAGATTTTAACCTCTTAAATCCTAGGGACCTCTTCAATAGGTATAGGTGAAAAATTTAACCGCAAACCAAAATCACCGAATAATGCCATTTCCCGCTTGGCTAATAATTTGAAATCAATGGGAAGAACATTTTTCCCCACCACATGAACATTTCTCTACTTTTCTACAGCCATATACAAGGGTGCATGGCTCTCAAAACATGCCATTCTGTGTTTGTGAGAGAAGAAAGCAGCACTTTTTTGAGCTACAACAGATAAAGGAGAATTGAAGTTTAGTTTAGGTAGTCTTTTAGGTAGGACATTTCATTATTCCCTGTATTAGGAGAGTCTGGGGGCCATTCTGGGGAGAGGAAGGGAGGAATGAGGTTGACCCCAAATACCCCAACATTCCATGTGACTGACTGGCAAAACACAGGCAACTGGGAACATATTTGCTTGTTGATCTTTCTGTTATTGTCTCTGTGCTGGGGAAAGATGTTGATTTTGTTTTTCATTTATCATTTTTTTGGACAGGCTGTGATAAGATAGGGTGGACAACTTACCAAAAAATAAATAAATAAAAAAGAAAGAAATAAACAACTAAATATATTAGGTGACAGACAGCTGACTGAGCTACTACAAGACATCACACTCCATTAACTGTGTTGTGTATTGTAGAGTAAAAACACACACAGTAGTTGAGTAATGTCCAGCAAAGCACAAGGGGCAGGTGGAGGGGGAAAGCTGGAGCAGTGCAGGGGCATGAGAGTAAAGTAGTAGTTCAAAAACTGACTGATGATCTCTCTCCTCCAAGAGAGGATGCAGTTTGTCAAGGTCCCACCAAATCTTCCAGCACCACCAGTGCCAGTAAAAAAATAGAACTATATAAGAACACTAAAGATAACAAGAAGTCACATTCTAGTGTTGATGATGGCATCTAGTGTTGATGATGGCAGTAGCATAAAGGAGGAAGGTGTAGCGGCTGAGCCTTCTGCTGCATCAGAAAGTGAGACAAAGAAGCACCAAACAGCTATCCTGAAAGTTGTAGCAAACTTTGTGAAAGTAAAAGTTACAGTAAAAAGAAATTGAGACCTCCAAAAGCTTAGAGGAATATAAGGGTAATTGGCAAAACGTTGCAAGTGATGCTGATGCTGAGGATGACCTAATGATGACTGATGATGATGCAGATCTAGAATATATGCATCTAGCATCCTTCTCTTGTTCAGATACTGATGAAATTGAGAGTGAGAGAGAGAGGATGATGACATGTCCATAAGGTAAGTAGAAAAGCAAAGCCTGAATCTTCCACCACTTAAAAAGAGCACTGTGTCTGTCTATAAACTGTTTGAGAAAACCATTGTAAAGTCTTACCCTGGACAAGTAAAGATGGCAAAAAGTACACAATCACCCTATCAGTCATCATCAGCATCATCGCCTCTTCCAAGAGATAGCAAGAGTCATAGACTGCCCACACATGTTGCCTCTACCTCCACCACCTTAAGGGAATACAGTTCCAAGATTCTTCTGCCATGTTCTGCCAACCCACACTGACTGAATTCCTGAAAATAAGTCAAAAACTTCACAAAAACAATTCCAAAAGTAAGCCAGTGGACTGGCAAGGTTGTCAAGATGTTGGTAGTCAACAAACTGACATTTTTTTTCTAGAAAACCTAGGTTTTAGAGAACTGATGACATGTATTGCTCTACGCTGGCATATTCCAAGCCGCAGTTATTTTTCCAGGATGGCTGTGCCTGAATTGCACAAGCAGGTGGTTAGTGTGGTGGGAAAAGGGCTGAAAAGTACTTATGGAAAGAAAATCCACCTGACAACAGATATGCAGACAAGTGGGAAGAGCACAGACTATATGATTATGACTGCTAACTGGGTTTCCCTCCCACCACACTAGCTTACTATCACAGTGCTCATGATTCTGGCACTCTTACTGGTCTATTCGCTTCCTTGTGTTTCCCTGCGGCAGCATGGCGGGTTACTACTTCCTGGTCACTCGCGCATCATTCTGAGTGTTCACTATTTTATAGCTTCCACCTTGATTGGCCTATGTGATTCTGCCTCCTAGAGAGGCCTTATATGCTGCATTCTATAATTACCTCAGTGCCCTTTCGTGGTGTTTTAATCCATTCCCTGAATCTAGAGGCACTACGGCTTCTGGGCGAGAACAAGCTGTTCTGTAAATTGGAGAAATGTGAGTTCCACAAGACTATTTTATGGACCCCTAAAAACTCTCAGCCATCCTGCAATGGCCCAGGCCAGCGGGCTTGAAGGCCATACAGAGATTCTTGGGGCTCGCTTATTATTACAGGAGATTCATAAGGACCTTCTCCACAGTGGTTAAGCCTCTAATTGACATGACAGTAAGGGGACTAACCCATCTGTATGGTCTCCCAGTGTGATCCAGGCGTTTGAGTATTTGAAGTTTGCCTTCACCAAGGCTCCGATACTGTCGCATCCCAATCCCACCCTACCCTTTACACTGGAGGTTGATGCATCCGAAATAGGAGTGGGAGACCTCCTGTCCCAGCATTCCGGTCCTGGTAAACCCCTTCTTCCATTTGGGTTTTTCTCCAAAAAACTGTCAAGATCTCAGAGTATGTATGATATCGGTGACCGTGAGCTCCTGGTTATTATCCCTGCTCTCCGAGTGGCGGTACCTACTGGAAGGGACAAGTTCCCCAATCCTGATCCTGACGGATCATAAGAATCTAACATATCTGTCCGATGCCAAGATGGGCATTATTCCTGTCCAGATTTAATTTCTTAGTCTCGTACCTTCCTGGCTCCAAGAATGTCAGAGCAGATGCCCTGTCCAGGCAGTTTGGTTCTGACCCGGAGGCTGAGTCTACACCTGTGCCTATCATTCCTACTGACCGTATTCTAGCTACTGTCCGCACCAGCATCATTTCTCCTCTGGGCGAGGAGATTTTGGCCTCCCAGTACACTGCTCTGGCTGACAAGCCCAGTGGTAAATGTTTTGTACCCGAGGGCCTTCGTACCAGATTGTTGGAAACATATCACTCATCTAAGGCTGCTGGTCATATTGGCCATGACCAATTGATTTGTTCGCTCTCCCAGTTGTTTTGGTGGTCCAGTCTTAGGGAAAATTGATCAGCCTTTGTGGCAGCATGCTCCATTTGTGCTCGTGCTAAGACCCTGAGACATCTTCCTGTGGGTCTACTCCAAACTGTCCCCAATGGCGAACATCCCTGGTCTCATGTTTATTTAGAATTTATGGTGGAACTACCGGTACCCAGGGGGTACACGGTCATCCTCATGATAGTGGACCGATTTTCGAAAATGGCTCACTTTGTCCAGCTCAGGGGACTCCCTTCCTCCAGGGAATTGGCCAAAGTATTTGCTAGAGAGGTGTTTCAACTCAATGAAGTACCTAAGGTGCTGGTTTCGGATCAACGGAGTCAATTTGTGTCTAGGTTTTGGATGTCATTTTGTAACCAGATGGGTATTCAACTATCGTTCTCCTCTTCATACCATCCCCAGTCCAATGATGCTGCCGAGAGATCCAACCAAGGGTTGGAACAGTTTTTGCATTATTTCATCTTGGACCATCAAGACAATTGGGCATCCTTGTTACCATGGGCAGAGTTTGCCAGGAATTGTGCAGTGAACTCTTCCTCACAGAGTTCTCCTTTCTTGATCAACTATGGGTTCCAGTCCTCAGTGCTTCCTGACTGCTTTCGTGCACAAGACATTCTGGCTCTGGCAAAGCACCTTAGGCAGCTTGGGTACAAGTCCAGAGAAACCTACAAAGGTCCACACAGCGCTATCAAAGACATGCAGACCGTAGGAGACTGCCTGCTCATGTGTTTCAAGTTGGGGACAGGGTTTGGTTATCCTCCCACAATCTGAACCTCCAAGTGCTGTGTAAAAAGTTGGCCCCTCACTTTGTAGGGCCATACTGGGTGTTTCGCAGAGTGAACCCTGCCACCTATGCTTTGTACCATCCTGCCAGTATGCGCATCCACAATGTGTTTCAAGTATCATTAGTCATTACTGTAATCGCTACACTATGGCACCGGTGGTGCCAGGGCCTGTGCAGGTGGAGGACCATGAAAAATATGAGAAACAGAGCATTCTGGATTCTCGCGTAGTCAGAGGTCACCTCCAATATTTGGTACACTGGAAAGGCTATAGTTCTGAGGAACGTTCCTGGGTGACTAGTACTAATGTCCATGCTCATTCTCTGCTCCGGAAGTTCCACTCTCGTATTCCTGATAAGCCTGGCCCTCTTCCGTGGGGGAGAGGTAATTGAAGGGTGGTTACTATCACAGTGACCGTGATTCTGGCGCTCTTACTAGTCTATTTGCTTCCTTGTGTTTGCCTGGCGGCAGCATGGCAGGTGACTACTTCCTGGTCACTCGCGCTTCATTCTGAGTGCCCGCTATTTTATAGTTTCCACCTTGATTGACCTATATGACTCCACCTCCTAGAGAGGCCTTATATGCTGCATTCCATCATTGCCTCAGTGCCCTTTCATGGTGTACCTGAGCGATTCCTGAGTCCTCCGTTGTGATCCGTTCCTGGCTGCTGTATCTGATTTGTGTATGACCCTGGCTCCGTCTGACTACCAATTTGTGCCTGAACCTCTTGCCTAACTGATTGTCTGTTCCGTACCGACTTTGGCCTTGTCTGACTACCTGCTCCGTGTATGACCTTTGGCCTGGCTGACTAACCGCTCCATGCCGACCTTGGCTTGTCCAACTACCCAAACAGTAATGAAAAACAAACATGCGACTCAGCGCTCTAATTTTTACTACCCAGCAAAATAACTGTAAATAAAAATAAATCTCAAAGAGTCCATTTATGGAATATTATTATAGGTGAAAAGAAAGACAAGAAGTGCAATAGCCCTTGAGAGTAGCACCTGATGATTGCGTCAATAATTCCTATCTAGAGTGCTTGTACTCACAAGATCAATGATAGAATTGGATTCCAAACATAAGTGCGACTGTCAGATTCATATGAAGGTTTCTCTATTTTTCAAGCCACCCTGGAGACTACCACTTGATTGAGGGAGCTCTCTGGTACAGTGGTGCATGAATTCTGGGAGCAGGACGACAGAGGTCAGAAATCAGATCCCTGGGAAACCTTCATATGAATCTGACAGTTACAATTTTGTTTAGAATCCAATTCTATCACTGATCTTGTAAGTACAAGCACTCTAGATAGGAATTATTGATGCAATCATCAGGTGCTACTCTCAAGGGTTATTGTGCTTCTTGTCTTTCTTTTGTCCGACTATCCGCCCCGTGTATGAACTCTGGCCTAGCTGACTACCCTCTCTGTGCTAAGTACTTTGGCTTGTCTGACTACCCGAATCATTTGACCATTGGCTGGTTAGTCTCTGTCATTCCCTGCAGGTTCTTATTCTCAGTCCTTGGTTGGTTGGCTGCACCTAAGTACTCCGGGGTTTGTAGTGTCTCTAGCATTCTATAGTGCACGGTGTGCTGTTACCCTAGCGTTCTAGGGTATTGTGGTTGTGTCCTTGCCTTCTAGCTGGTGGGCCTTCCTTGTCCGCTCCGCTTTAGAGCTCGCTTACCATTTTCCCTACCTCAGTGGTTCGTCTCTCAATACTGGTTCGCTCCTAGCTTGTGCATCAGTCTGGCTAAGGTTCAGTGTCCGCTACTGGTAGTGGACTGCACACTGACCCCACGCCTGACCCCGGGAAGGTTAGGGAAGTGTCTATATTTCCTTTGCTTGTGATTATTCTTAATAAAGTGGAATTGACTTTATGTACCTGTCTGAATGATTATTTACAAGTCTTCCATGACACTTACAGCATCAAGTGACAGCCAGTAATCGTGCTTCTGGTTCTGGCAGTGTGATTAAATGGTGAAGCAACAGCAGCAGCAGCAGCATGATAGCCCATACCACTGGCATGCCACCTTGTACAAGCAGAGTTTTGAGAGACAGTCCCACAAAGCAGCATATGTTTTAAGTAAGCTAGAGCAGGTGATAGAGGAATGGCTTGTACCCCACTCCTAAAAGCTGGTTCTGTGTCTGCTGATAATGGCTCCAACATAATTGGTGATACGTGATAGGTGATACGGTGCATGTGTCCTGCTTCACCCATGTGCTAAATTTAGTTGTGACCAGATTCCTAGCAGAATCCAAAAACCCTCAGAGAGATGCATACTATTGCCCACAAAATCTGAGCCCTTTTTTAGTTGCTCCTACAGTGCACGCAACACTCTATATACTCCATGCAAAAGCGTAACAACCTGCCCCATCACCAGCTGAAAATGGAGGTCCCTACCAGGTGGAATTCCACACTCTACATGTTAGAGCATTGGTATGAGCAGAATAAGGCCATTATTGAATACAGTGAAACAGAAAATAAAGCAGCTAGAGAGCTACAGGGGGTGCAAGGCAATTTTGTAGCTATTCAGTGAGTGAAATAAAGTCAGTATAGGCTCATAGTGTATAGTGTCACATAATAACACTCTGAGTACCTAGATTAAAAAGAAAAGGAGCAGGAAGGACTGTGATGCATCCAGTGAGTCAGAAGAGGAGGAGGAGGAGGAAATTACCAACACAAGCATGGATGGGTCTGGAAGCCCTGAGTCCACAGACTCAATGATGTCCAGTCCCCCTTACATCATCCCTTGGGATCTGGGGGGAAATTGTGATGAAGGCAGAACTGGGTAGCAGTGTGAGCAGCACAGGTCAGCTGCCTGTGACTGCTACTACTGCTCCAGTGTGTGTTGCTATACTCAGGATGAGAAGGAGATGATGGCAAGTGTGACAGCAAGGGACCCTATGTCACACTTTCATCTGAAAGCAGTCCCACTACCACCACCCAGCAGCTGGAAAGTGGTTGGGGGTGAGGGAAGGGTGGTGATAGGAATTGTGAAGCAGTTGGTGGTAAGAGTATTGATTCTCCTAATGCTGAGGTGGAAAGGGAGTAATGATGATGAGCAGCTAGACTAGTGGTCAAGGGATCCCACAACTTCTCCTTGACCCTGTGATTCCCCTCCCCCCAGCATTGTGTCTCTGGGACATGATGAGGAAGGAGGAAGAACTGACTAGCAGTGTTAACATCAGCACAGATCAGCTGCATGTGCCTGCTACTTGTGTCACCAGTTTTCTTTCCTACCTGAAGAAGAGATGGTAAGTGTGGAAGTAGAGGACCCGCTGTCATATTTGTCATCATCGTCAACAGTCCAACTGTCATAGAACAGCAGCAACAAGGGACTGATGGTGGTGGTGGCAGTGGTGATGGTGGTTATGGTGGAACAGTTGAGGAGAGAATGAGCTCCTTTTTATTCAAAAAGCAAAAAGGAATGTGAGGCAGATATGCAAACGGGGATGTGTATCACTATCACTACTAGAATTGACAATGGAAAGTATGATGCTGCTGTAAGTCCTGCTGCTGCTGAGTTCCAAGGGCCAGATGTTGATCTGTTTCAGTAGTATCAGCAGGCTGATGATGAGCAGGCTAGTGTGCCACAGACAACTGTGGCCACAGTTGGAATGGGATCTGTTAGTAGTGATGCAGGACTAGGACAGATTCCACCTGACAGCAATAATCCTGGTCCTAGTTCTTGTGCTGATTCTCATAGAGAAGAAGCTGCAGCATCATCCTCTACTCCAGCCAGTGAATGGGATTGTGGACAGGAAGAAAGAAGTCATTTGTCTCCACCTTTCTCCCTACCCCCTGAGGTAATTGGCAGAAAAGAATATTGGTGGAAATCTAAGAGGAAGAAGAATATAGAAACCCAGTCTGAGCCTTGAAGTATGATAGCGAGAAAAACACCTGGCTCATCATCAGCTTCTTGCTCTAGGGTCTAGGCACTGGAAGATGTAGCAACATCTTCTGCTGAACCACATCTGTCATTGTTACATCCTCCAACTCCTGGCAGACATTCTGTAGATGTGAGGATGTAGCAGTCCATGTTCACCCACTGCACATTGTGTGGTGCTCTGGCTGTGTGGTGGAGTATAATAGTAAGCATGGAATCAAGCAGCATCTGAGAAGATTCCATCCCACAGAAAACACTAAGCTGGTGGTAGGGAAGATTCATCATTATTATTAAGTCTGCTTTGTTTCTGGGGAAATTAATTGACATTGCGTAACTAAGCACCAAGGTGTTTGTTTTCAGTTGTGCCAGGTGTTTGATTTGAGTGCAGATATGCCATTGTTCCCAGTCCTTCCCCTATTTCCTACACACACTGTATACAATGCAGTTGCTGATGAAAGACACAGTTCCTGCCTGTTATGAAGGGAAAATGAATATTTCAACAACACACCCATGATTTTGAAGGAGGTGCATTATTTATTTGCTAACTTGTCTTCTCCAGATATACTTGAAGTGTTGGCAGGGGTTAGTTGTGGTGCTGCTACAGCCTCAGGCGCATAACTGGAGGTAGTAGCAAGTGGAACCGTCATCATTTGTTTCATATCACTGCTGTTTATCCCATTACCTTGGAGCTGCCTACTCATCCTGCTATTTATATAGACAACTCAGCAGCAGCAGAAGCATGAACAACAGTTTCAAATGCAGCACGGCACCACGGCAGTTGCCAATGGCCATTGACCAGTGGCCACCATAAAATAATCTACTGGCACTAGGTCAGTAGTGCATATTTGCTTTCTCAGGACTCGTTCTTTTAAACCAGAGGCCTATGTAAAAAACAATTCTAGGGTGCTTGTATGTAACAAGCCTAAGTCCAACAAATCACTTTTTCCTTTGGGCTTGTGCCTCTAACAAACCTGAGCCCAGAAAATCACCATTTCCTCTGGGCTTGTGCCTCTACCAAGCTTGAGTCCAACAAATCACTGGTACCTAAGGGCTTGAGCCACTAAAATGCCTGACCAACAAATAACTGGTTCCTCAGGCCCTGTGCCTCTAACAAGCCAAATTCCTACAAATGAAATGTTCCTCAGGGCTTGTGCCTCTAACAAGTGTAAATTCTACAATTATGTGTTTCCACAGGGCTATTGCCTAAAAAATGTACGTCCTGCAAATTAAAGTTTATTCAGTGCTTGTGCCTAACAACTCTAAGCCTACAAATCAATTTCTTTTCATGGCTTGTGTTTGGCTAACCTGAGTCCTGCACAGTGCACAGCACAAACTAATATCTTTCAGCTTTTTAAAGACTGCTGCTATGCTGCCTACTAGCCATTGTTTATAAAGAGAAATAAAAAAATCATTAAAAAAAATTTACTGTCGAGTGCATCATAAGACTGATTCTGTGTGGTGTCTTGCCTTGGTACTCTACTCTGTCCAATCAAGTATCGGTCTATCACACTCACAGCTTATGTTACAGGGACTCTGCCTTTGTCAGGTTACATACCAATTATTCATTTTATTTATTTATTTTTATTAACTAACTGTCCCTCTAGCCCAGTCAACAAAAACAAAAAGAATTCCTTGTTCAATTGATTCCTTCCCCATACTCCACCAACACAGGGACCCTCAGACCCCTTTTCTACTGTAGAAAATGAAATACAGACCTGCACTCCTCCATGCAAAATGTGCAAATGTGTGCCCTGTATTGGGCATGTATAATACCACTGTGTTAATATGTATAATGTACAATACCTCTGTGTTAATAAATCTGAGGATTTTGCTTCATAAATTTGGCAAAAAAATTTACCAACGAGTTAGGCAAAAACCCCTCAGAAAAACTGCACTTTCCCGGCAGGTGGGAAGTGCCATTTTTTCCCATTTCTGTGTTGAGGCGAAAAATGTCGCCCATCTCTAGTTAAAGGTCCAGTTTAAATTAATGGGAATTTGGGGATATTTTATATGACACCTATGGTGCAACTGATTTGCATCAGGATTGCTCCAGTTCTTCTTAGTACATCAGCCTCAGTAAGCAGAACTTTAAACATAATACTGTTTATTTTGAAGGAAAGAAATCCATTTCAGCTTGAATAAACTAGAATTTGCTAGAAAAGATACAGACTTATTCTTTCAAACATACTTCTAAAGGAACCTAAATATATTCATATTGGAGAAACCTGGAAATGACTTATGAATAAACTTTACTGTAGAATAAGAAGACCATTACTGTGATTCTATGAATAATAAACACATTTTTGGTACAAAGACTAATGGATAGATGTACAAGGCAGTCACAAATAATCATTACAAATAAGTTGTAGTTTCCTGTTTTCCTGCTCTTATGTGGGATTTAGATATTCCATTAAGCAAAATTGCTACAGCCCCTGTTATATGGCAACCCAGTGACATACCATGTGGGTGACCATAACAAGTCAGTACTACTCAGTTAATGAAACCACTTCTAGGAAATAACATTATCCCAATTTATCAAGCTTCGTCCAAGTTGCAGGGCTTTTTCAGTAAACATTGCATATGTATATTTATTATTTGGTAAAATGGCTGGATGATTCACAGCCATTATACCAGTCAATAAACTTAGCCTTTTAAACATTTGAATGCTAGAGGGGTATCCCAAGTATTGTGAATCTTCCCATTAGTCACCACTGTGGAACTCAAAGAGAAATTTTTTTTCATTTAATTCTCATCTCATCAGCTCTGTACATTTTTGGCTCTGTTTAAACATGGCAGGTAATGCAAGATGTAATAGTAATAAAAAGTAGATGAAATATTTTTATTGTTTAACCCCTTGGCTTCTGTAAATCTCTCCAGTGCATTGTGAAGTAATAAAATGGAGACATCTTGAGATTCCAAGTGGACCTGTCACCCTAAGACAAAGTTTGGTTTGCTTTACTAAATCCAGCCTTTATGTTATATCAACCATTTTTCATTAAAATAAATAATTACTGAGAAATGAACCTTTATATTTGGTGTCACTGTAGCTGTACTTTATGCTAATTTCCAGACAGTATGAAAATAAGTTATGTTGGAGGCCAAACTACCACTCACCGTTCTATTAGAAATGCCCCCAGTGTGTGGGCTCTGTTTAAATTCATTCATAGCTCAGTGAGAAAACTTACTGATATAAAGTGCCGCATTGTGACACTAACAAATAAAGGTACATTTCACAAAAAGTATTTATATAATAAACAAAAGATTAGTAATATATAAGCAGATTTTAAATATCTTTAAAGTAATAGTTTTGATTAATATGGAAAAAATATATATTGCAGGATTTAACCTTCAGAGTAAAACAAAGATGTTACCACTGCTGATAAATGTATGTTATATTAGCATTGTCACTTACAGCAGTGTAATGGCTTGGACAGCTATTGCCAGTGACAATAACTATCTAGGCTTCTGTAACAACAGCATCACTGTTCAGGCCATGTAGGCACTGCATCCAGAATATGCACTTTTGAGTAGCAATAGATTTTGCATAAATCATCTTTCAGCAAAGGGAGTACCCTAGTTTACTCATAAGGATAAACCCATCAACATATATTTCCCTGTTTAACAATATTATTCCTTTAAAACTCCCTCAGTCAGTACCAACAATGCTCTTGTCAATAACTTACAACTGAGTGACCTATCCACTTATATTTGAAACTCTCTGCAAAGTTTGCATATTTCATAGAAATCTTTTCAGTGGATTTTGAGAATCTTAACAAATCTTAAAATTACATCTATATGATATTTATAAAATCAATATAAATGTTCATTTCTCTTGATAATACAATGTGTTTTGTGGTGAGACAGCCACCACTTTATCAAGTATACAATAATATAGTGAACAACTGAGTTGTAATTTTCAGATTTAAATAAAATATTTTATTATCATATAACTTGCTTGGATATACGAATCCCTTCAGGATCCGGAGAAACCTACACCTGAGAGATTACCTGTTACTGTTTGAGAAGGGACAAGCTCTCAATTCCCTGTATGTGATTATCAGTACCGGTGTGAAACCAACACTGGTCAGTTTAACACTGTTAGTACCATTGATCAATGTTATATGTATACACAACATAGAGCACTCACATTGTAGAATTTCTACTGGAACTTTGTTTTTTTTTATTTCCCTATTTTACAACTTTACAACAAACACTATCCACATTGCAGTTATTGATGAAAGACTCAGTTTTTCCTGCTCTCAGGAGAGAAATTTGTATTCCAATAACACACCCATGATTTTGGAGGAGGTGCAGGAGGAGACGCATAACTGGCCAACTTCTTTTCTCCACATATACCTGAAGTGGTGGCAGGGGCTAATTGTGGTTCTGCAACTACATCAGGTGCACTGGAAAGTGGAACCATCATCACCTGTTTCATATTACTGCTATTGATCCCATTCCCTTGGAGCTGCCTAACTGTATTGCTGCTTAGCCAACTCAGCAGCTGCAGCAATAACAGCACCACAGTCTTAAATGCCTCAATGTCATCATGGCATTTGCCATAAAATGACCTGCTGGCACTAGACCAGTAGGGCATTTTTTTGGGGTCTCATGGCTTGTTCTTTTCAAGCCAGAGGCCTATATAAACCAATTGTTTGGGCTTCTTTCTAACAAGCCTAAGTTCTACAAATCAATGTTTCCTCACGGCTTTTGCCTATAACAAGTCTATGTCCTACAAGTCAATGTTTCCTCGTGGATTGTGTTTGGCTAACCTGAGTCCTGCACAGTGCACACATACAAATATCTTTCAGCTTTTTTTAAAATCTGCTGCTATGCTGCCAAGCCAGTGTTTATAAAAAGAAATATAGAAATCATGATGAAAGGGTTACTCATCCAAATTGAATGTAGGACATGTGTATGGTGGTGGAACATTTCGTGGGACTTTGGCATCCTGCAACCTCCTCAGGAGGAGGAGAGGAATCACCATAATTTATTGCAAATGCTGCAGCAACCATGGCTGCAGCCAGTTTTTGGACTACCACTTAACTCTCGGGTCCCTGCACTGCTCCTAATCCTTTCGCACACTCCTTCCTCCTTCTTTTTCTTTGATCTTCTCCTCACCTTTTGATGTCTTTTTGGAAAGTCAGGGGGTACAATAATAACAGTGCACGATTTCTATGGTGGGTGTTTGGCTTTAATATGTTTTACATAAATGTCATGGTTTCTGTGTTTCATGTGTGTTATCAGGGCACTTGTGCCAAAGCGCTATCCCTCCTTTCCCCTTCTCACTGACTTGTCACAAATTGTGCACAGTGCCTTTGTTGATGATTGCACTGTGCCCACCCCAAGAGGAAAAATATTCCCACACCCATGACTTGCTATTAATACAGCTTCACATGACTCCACAGACAGCATCCTATGACCATAGACTGCACTAGCTATAGAGCTGCTGTAAACTATCAGGCCATGGAAGAAATGTACAACAAAATTGCAATAAAAGCTGCAATAACTTTGCAATCAAACATCTGTCATCAGTAGGAGAACCCTTGTTTTACTCAGCAGGGTAATCCCTGCAATATATATTTTTTAACATTAACAATTACTAAAAAATGGCTTTTCATTTTAATTTGTTTCAGATATTATAATATTATAACAATATAATTTTTTTTGTTTAATGTGTTTATATAACTTGTTATCATATAATGTGAAATTCACTTCAAGTGAGATATTCAAAAGCTAAACATTTCCAAATAAAACATTATGGATCATATGCACAAAGATAAAGAGGAGTAACTGCACCACAGGGATCAAATAAACATTCCTAATTCCACACTGATTTGAATAGATACACATTTCATTGTAATAAGTGGTCGTGTTTATGTTTCCCCTGTAATGCACCTCATTTTCTCACACACACACACACACGCACGCACGCAAACACACACACACACACACACACACACAGAGGACTGGCCTCGGAATTCGGCACTTAGTGCACATTGGGTAATGGCTGCACTTCTATGAGTCTGCAATGATTTTGACAGGAGTGGTCAGGAAAGGATTTGTCCTGGTCACTCATGTCAAAATCACTGACCTGTGGCAATTCACTGGTTGTGGGTGCACTCCACCCCTTTCCACCCCTAGGAGGGGTGGACAGCAAGCAAGAAAGTTATATATATATATATATATATATATATATATATATATATATATAGATAGATAGATATAACCAGTTAAAGATCAGTTGGGGATGATGGAAGTTGTAGTGCCCAACAGCTGAAAATCTGACAGTTAACTAACACTATATTGTTCTATTATAATTTTCTGCCAATGCAAATGCTGTTCGGTTTTGACCAGGACAAACCAGTTATAGGCTCTCCTGTACAGTTTTGTAAACACTATCAGGGTTTTTAGATGTTCTGAAATTTAAACAGATTCACTTTCAAGGTCTTGTGCTCCCATTCATTAGAGCACACATCTATCACCAGAGCTCAAATTCTAATTGGCTGATCATGCTACTGAGTGCTTATTTAAATTGGGCTTTTAACCCTTTGAATACTAAAAAGGTCCATAATGCATTCCTTCTTAAAAACAGGCCTGCAGGGCAAAAATTAAGCTTCCCATTGGAAGGAATAATAAAGTTGGAAATTTACCACCAAAAATGTGACGTACTGAGCTTCATTTGACATAAAACTTTGTGCCTCTGTTCAGTTTTGTCAAGAGTAAAAGGTGGCAAGCCTAGCTGCAAGCTGACATGAAAAAGGCAGACGGAAGAGGAGCATCACTTTATTTAGAGGCCCAGATAAATTCAGATATTGGTGAAAATATCAAAAACTAACTATATGTTAATGTAAGGCCTCTTGATTGTGTTAGTCATAAACTCTCCAATGCTGTATAAATTAAGATTTTGGAGATCTCTGTAGCAATCAAAGGATTTAAATCAAAGAAGATTTTTTATTTGCTCCCTACATTGTTATTGATTTGCCTTGGCAATGCTTCACCTTGACTTTATACATAAGGCTCAGAGCACTACATTTGAACCCTTTCAGTGCCAGAGTAGTATGCAACACATTGCAGAGCAATGCATTGCATACCCATCTGGCACTGAAAGGTTACGTCTTAGTGCAATGCATAGCTTGTTCCTCGCTGCCTTCATAAACGATTAATATTATGATCTACAGAAGCAATATTCAATTGTTGGACCTCCAGGTGCTGGAAACTACAACTTCAATAATCAACTACCAGCCAGTGGTTGTATGGGGATGATGGGAGTTGTTATAGGCAAGAGCTGAAGGTATAGCCAGTTCATTATGCTTAATGTAAATATAATTATGTTATTGACTTATAATTCACGTCCATTTCCTGACATCTTAAATCCCCCAAAAGGGCTCTGAGTGGACACTGCGAGATAGCAATTTATCCTGAAATAAAAAAATACATAAAATAAAAAAGGTATAATTTGACCATAAATATCAAATTTTGTAGGCAGTTCAAGTAAGTCATACCAGTCTGTTTTTACATGCCCTGTAAAGAAATATAGGTTACAGATGATATCACATTAGCCGTACAATAAGCTGGAGACTGGTAGAGTAAACATTATATATTTGGTTGGCTAAATGAGTAGCTTTAGGATGTAAACTTTCAAGACAACTTAGGTCTTATTCAGGTATGTTTATAATGAAGGCTGAATACAAAATACACAACAGGTTATACATTAATGTGAATGCTTAAATGGATGCATAACCTGTTATGCACCCTGCATTCTGCCCCATATCAATACATCCTTAGGGCCCCATATCAATACATCCACTGGGTACTTTTTTTAAAACCTTTTTTCCTTTCATTTGCTGCGTTGGCTATTTGAAGGTCCAATAAGGGACTCTAGCCCCAAAAAAATGGGTTTTACATAAGTGAGTCCCTTATCGGATCTTCATGGCTAATGCAGACATATAAATAGCAACTTGAGGTGTTTTCATTATTTGCTATGAGTGAAAACACCTCTTAACTTTATCACCCGACGGCTCTTTTTTTTATGGCATTTTTACACAGCACAGACATTTGAATAGCTTACTGTGCTTGAAAAATATGCTGTCTGCAGAAAAAATAGCTCTCAACAACATTTGAATCAAGGCTATAATGCTTTGCCCACAAAGGAAAATGGACCAGTTCAGTTAGATTGTGCATCTCTCTGCTCTGTAACCATGTGAATGCCAGAGGGGTGTAGGTGGGTACCCCTCTGGAACTCAAAGGGTTAAAAGGTTCTAAATAAACATGAGATATTTCCTTCCATAGGCAAAGTGTAAATGAGGAGATCCAACTGTCACTTACATATACGGTACTTCCTGCTTCTTGTGCTGAAAAACAAAACAAAACAAAAAAACAATAGGCCTGATTTATCAAGCTAAACAGACGAAATTCGGGTGCAAACCATAGGGAAGAAATAAAAACCCAGCAACTTCCCTCTCAATGCTCTGGGGCCCTCTCTGGCATTCAAGCGGTTAAAGATCCCATCTGAATCAATGGTAATATACATTTACTGCATATGGTGCTTATGGTTTGCTCCAGCAGTTAGGCTTATGGGCCTTAATCACAAAATAATTGAAGAGCAATTTTGGAGCAAACCATCTGCATCATAGGGGAGAAATAAATATTTCCAATATTTCCACTTACATACTTGCCAAGTGTCCCTCTTTAAGAGGGACAGTCCATCTTTGAGACCCAAATCCCTGTCTCCCTCTTTCCCACACTGATGACCCTCTTCTTAAGAGATCAGACTGTGTGGTGTTTATATAGAAATGCATCACATTGCTCCCCAGCAATACAACTCACATTAATGTTTATTTAAAGTTTATATGCTTATAAATTAGTATGTGTAAATAAAATAATTTGGTATTGTTCTAAATATTTACACAGTTATACAAAGGTGCCAAAAGGTAATGAAATAACCTAACATTTTCAGTAATGCCCTGCCCACAAGCCATACTCCAGAACTGGGATGGCTTTTTTAGATTTTTTTTTGGCAAAGTCTAATCTGGCCTTTCTATTCTTGAGGCTTATGAATAGTTTGCACCTTGTGGTGAACCCTCTGTGTTTGCTTTCATGAAGTTTTCTCATTATGGTAGACTTGGATAATGGTATGCCTACCTCCTGGAGAATGTTCTTCACTTGGATAGATGTTGTGAAGGGGTTTTATTTGTCATGGAAAGGATCCTATGATCATCCACCACTGTTGTCTTCTGTGGACATACAGCCCTTTTTGTGTTGCAGAGCTCACCAGTGCATTCTTTTTTTCTTAGAATGTACCAAACTGTTGATTTGGCCACTCCTAATGTTCCTGCTTTCCCTCTGATTGATTTTTTTTTGCAGCCTAAAGATGGCCTGTTTAATTTGCATTGAGAGCTCAATGTTGTGGGTTCACAGCAACAACTTCCAAATGCAAATTACACACCTGGAATGAACTCCAGATCTTTTACCTGCTTAATTGATGAAGAAATAACAAAGGAATAGCCCACACCTATCCATGAAACAGCTTTTGAGTCAATTGTCCGATTAATTTTGGTCCCTTGAAAAAGAGGGGTCTACATATTAAACAGCTGTCATTCCTAAACCTTTCCATCAATTTGGATGAGGATACCCTCAAATTAAAGCTGAGAGACTGCACTTTAAGCCCATATTCATTATTTAACTGTATTTAACAGTAAAAATAACAAAACTTGTGTCAGTGTCCAAATATTTCAGGACCTAACTGCACACACACACAATCACATACACATACACACACACACATTCACACACAGTACATACATACACACACTAGTGTTGAGCGAGCATGCTCGGCCGATGCTCGGATCGGCTCGAGCATCGCTCTGCTCGGCACATGGCGGTACTCGTACGAGTACCGCCATGTGCTCGCCCGGCATGTTCGGGTGGCGGGGATCTGTGCAGAAGGAGGCACAGATCTGAAGACGCTCCGCTGGACCACCAGGGACTGGAGGTAGGGGGCATTGCGGAGATGAAGGGGGCATAGCGGAGATGAAGGGGGACATTGCGGAGATGAAGGGGGCATAGCGGAGATGAAGGGGGACATTGCGGAGATGAAGGGGGCATAGCGGAGATGAAGGGGGCATAGCGGAGATGAAGGGGGACATTGCTGAGATGAAGGGGGCATAGCGGAGATGAAGGGGGACATTGCTGAGATGAAGGGGGCATAGCGGAGATGAAGGGGGACATTGCTGAGATGAAGGGGGCATAGCGGAGATGAAGGGGGACATTGCTGAGATGAAGGGGGCATAGCGGAGATGAAGGGGGACATTGCTGAGATGAAGGGGGCATAGCGGAGATGAAGGGGCATAGCGGAGATGAAGGGGGACATTGCTGAGATGAAGGGGGCATAGCGGAGATGAAGGGGGACATTGCTGAGATGAAGGGGGCATAGCGGAGATGAAGGGGGACATTGCTGAGATGAAGGGGGCATAGCGGAGATGAAGGGGGACATTGCGGAGATGAAGGGGGCATAGCAGAGATGAAGGGGGACATTGCTGAGATGAAGGGGGCATAGCGGAGATGAAGGGGGACATTGCTGAGATGAAGGGGGCATAGCGGAGATGAAGGGGGCATAGCGGAGATGAAGGGGGACATTGCTGAGATGAAGGGGGCATAGCGGAGATGAAGGGGGACATTGCTGAGATGAAGGGGGCATAGCGGAGATGAAGGGGGACATTGCTGAGATGAAGGGGGCATAGCGGAGATGAAGGGGGACATTGCGGAGATGAAGGGGGCATAGCGGAGATGAAGGGGGACATTGCTGAGATGAAGGGGGCATAGCGGAGATGAAGGGGGACATTGCTGAGATGAAGGGGGCATAGCGGAGATGAAGGGGGACATTGCTGAGATGAAGGGGGCATAGCGGAGATGAAGGGGGCATAGCGGAGATGAAGGGGGACATTGCTGAGATGAAGGGGGCATAGCGGAGATGAAGGGGGACATTGCTGAGATGAAGGGGGCATAGCGGAGATGAAGGGGGACATTGCTGAGATGAAGGGGGCATAGCGGAGATGAAGGGGGACATTGCGGAGATGAAGGGGGCATAGCGGAGATGAAGGGGGACATTGCTGAGATGAAGGGGGCATAGCGGAGATGAAGGGGGACATTGCTGAGATGAAGGGGGCATAGCGGAGATGAAGGGGGACATTGCTGAGATGAAGGGGGCATAGCGGAGATGAAGGGGGACATTGCGGAGATGAAGGGGGCATAGCGGAGATGAAGGGGGCATAGTGGAGATGAAGGGGGACATTGCTGAGATGAAGGGGGCATAGCGGAGATGAAGGGGGACATTGCGGAGATGAAGGGGGACATTGTGGAAGAGGGGCATTGTGGAGATGAAGGGGGGGCATTGACCAGGCACCCTCCCCTCATCAGAGCAGGGGGTGCCTGGTGTAATGCTCGTGTCGCCCCATTCAATTCAATGGGGCTCGGGTGCTCAGCCGAGCACTCGAGCCTCAGGGGGTGCTCGGTCAGAGCACCTGAGCACCCGAGCATCGGGGTGCTCGCTCAACACTAACACACACACATTCACACAAAAACACACAATACTCAAAACACAAAAAGCTATACGCAGAACGCAATCTGCAAAATGCCATATGCCAGGCACACTTTGAACACGTTAACAAACCGGGTAAACTGCTTGCACGACAATTGAAAGCCAAACAAAAGTCTGTTTATATCCCCTTGTTCCGCATGTCTTCCAAGGTGATTTCATATTCTACACATTATCAGAGCCATATTTCGTGCCTATTATTCCTCCTAATATAACTTACGCCATCAACAGGAACCCATTGATATTGGCTCGATGGATCCCAATCTTACTGCTTATCTGTCATTGGCCAATCTACCTCAGGTTCCCCCAGAGGTAGTTGCAGCTCTGAAGGCTCCGATTACGGAACATGAGGTAAACCGGGTGATTGCATCCCTTCTCTCTGGAAAGAGCCCAGGACCAGACGGTTTATCTCAACCGTACTACAAAACATTTCAATCTCTACTGACCCCTCTTCTGACCAAATCTTTCCTTGATCTTCCAGACAATATTCCTTCTCATCCCCATGCTTTGACCACACATATTACAGTTATACCAAAACCTGGAAAAGACCCCCAGTGTTGTGTGAATTATCTTCGATTTCGTTGCTCAACCTTGACCTTAAAATCTTCGCTAAAATCTTAGCTAATAGAATACAACCTTTATTCCCGACTCTAATCCACTTAGATCAGGCTGGCTTTATACCCTGTTAAGAGACAATACCAGAAAATTATTGAACATTATACACCATATTAATGTGAATAAAATCCCTTTGATTCTTCTCACCATTGACGCCGAAAAGGCCTTTGATAGGATTAATTGTTTTTTCATGATGTCGTCCTTACGGTTTTATGGTTTCGGTCAACAATTTCTTAAATATATTTCAACTCTATATACTAACCCCAATGCCAGGGTGAATGTTAATGGCTCACTTTCTGAACTGTTTTCTATCTTCAACGGAACCCGTCAAGAATGCCCCCTATCCCTCCTTTTATTTGTACTCCTTATTGAGGTTTTCGCACAAAAAATCTGAGCTAATCCTTCTATTTCTGGGATTTCCAAAGGAGGTACGACTTGTAAATTGTCGTTGTTTGCATATGACGTTATATTGTCTACATCTGAGCCAGCCACAGCTATTCCAGCCTTCCTCTATGACTTTGACGACTTTGCATCTTTTTCGGATTTTAAAATTAATATCCATAAGTCGGAAGCCCTGTGCTTTAATCTATCGGTAACTGCCCATACATCCTTATCCTCTGCCTTTCCTTTTAGATGGTCCACCAAATCACTCTTACCTGGGGATCTCCCTTCCAAATGACCTCAATCTAGTATATGAAGCTAACTTTCTGTGCCTATTATCAGATCTTAGTAGAAACACTTCCCAATGGAACAAGTTATTTCTCTCCTGGACTGGTAAAATTCATGCCCTTAAAATGATGATCCTTCTGAGATTTTTATATCTCTTTCAAACCTTGCCGGTGAAAGGTGGCATGGGACTCCCTAATCTAGAACAGTATTATAAAGCCTCTATATTAGCTAGCATCCCGGATTGGAAACCTAACAAACATGACAAACTCTGTGTCCGTCTGGAAAGATCTGAAGCTCCTCTAGATCCACTCGCTCTATTTTCTGCGACGACCTCCCCAAATCTGCTACACTCTCATTCAACCCCATTGTGCGTAATGTTATGTCATGTTGGTTGATCCACGAACAAGTTGCACCAAATCATTCAACATCCTTCCCCACTCTCTACCATTTTTCTACGTATACACTCTTCACATACCTTGCCTACAAGGCAATTTCCATGCTGGTCCTCTTCTCACTCTTTAAAATTACAGGACTTCTGGGAAAATGCCCGATGCAGAGATTTCTGTTTCCTCCAGTCTCAATATGACTTGCCCCCCGCAGAGATTTGGAAGCACCTCCATATCAAGCACTTTCGCTTACAGCCTTACTTTATACATTCTATGCGAAGGCCCATGTCCCCTACTGAATGTTTATTAGAACCCTCTCCCTCACCTCCAAAAGTTTTCCTGGGGAAGATATATAGTCTACTGTCTGATTATAACTCTAAGGACATAACTACTCTCGAGAATGGGAAAAGGAACTTGGGACAGTGTTAACACCAGCTGATTGGTTAGAGATTTGGAAATCCACACATACTTCTTCCATATCTAATAAATATGTAGAGATGAATTGTAAATTATTATTTAGATGGCATTATACGCCCTCCAAGCTTCATTCCTTTGACAAACGGATTTCCCAGATCTGCTGGAGATGCAATTCAGGTGTCGGTTCTTTCTCTCACATTTGTTAGGATTGCCCCGTGATATCCCCATTCTGGTCCAGTTGCCTCTCTCTTATAGAACATACGTTGCAAATCACACTTTCCAGAGATCCTTGGCAGATCTTCTTATTCAAGAACCTTCCCTCCACTAACCATGTTAAAGACTATTTCTGTTTTGGATGCTGAATGCTGCCAAAGCCCTCATCCCATTGAATTGGAAGAATCCCTCTCCCCCTAGTACTACAACTTGGTTCAATGAAGTTGATGAACAGATGCTATTTCTCCACTTATCATGGCGATCCGCTCAGAAAGATACATCGTTGTTGGAACCCTTACGTAACGGTTTTATGTACACTCAGAGATGGGAGGTTTTGGTAAAACACAGTTTTATTAAATCACACAGAATAATAGTAATCCTCGCGGGTCAAGCATAGACATACAATATGATACTGACACAGGACAGGTTACAATAAAGTAAATAACCCACACAGGTCCAGTATATGTAAAACAATATACAATACTGACACAGGTCAGGTAAAGTTTGTATGATTCAGTGAGACAATGGCAGATTGGTACTATTAGGCCAGGAACAGCGGATAGACCCTAATAGTGGAAGGCCCAGAGTACACTCTCTCTACGCAGAGAGTGACACAATAGCGACTGTAGCCACTAAGGAGCAAGCGGAGCCCAGGATGTGCGACTGGCTACTGGAGCAGAGGTAGGCTGCAACCGGAGGTGACTGGGTCACAGTAAGAACTGCCTGAGCAGTAACCGAGGCAACCGGAGGTGTAGTCAGACCGAGAGAGTGAGCACCGGCTATAGCCCCCAAACCGGATTCCCGGAATGAGTGCGAACCGGGCAGTAACACAGAGCAGGAACATAGCCAATCTGGGTCAATACACAGAGCAGGAACATCAGCCAAGCCGAGTCGGTACACGGAGTAGGATCGTCAGCCAATCCGGGTCGGTACACAGAGCAGGAACGTCAGCCAAGCCGGGTCGGTACACGGAGCAGGAACGTCAGCCAATCTGGGTCAGTATACAGAGCAGGAACGTCAGCCAAGTCGGCTCGATACAAAGAGCAGGAACGTCAGCCAATCCGTGTCGGTACACAGAGCAGGAACGTAAACAGGCAGAGTAGTCAGGCAGTCCAGGTCATACACAGGAATCATACGAATATAATGGAACAAGCGCTAGCAACGGGAACACCACGAAAGAGCACTGCAGAAGTGACAGAACTGAGTATTTAAAGGCTGTCACTGGGAGGAGCAACAACACGTTAGCCAATTAAAAGGTATCAGGAAGTAGCAAAGTGTCAAAATGTCACCAGCATAGTACGGGCACCGTGATACCTTACTATCTAGATGGTATTCCCTTAAGACTAGATTGATCAGTCCTCTATGACCCTGTGTAACGATTTGTTTGACTCACAGACACAGAGTTAAGATAAAAACACAGTTTCATTAAATACAATAATACATAAAGAACCCTCACAGGTCCTGTAATATAACACATATAGTACAGACACACGACAGGTTAATTATGCCCACACAGGTCCATCATATATAAATATATAGGAGACAAACAGTTTATGCTGACACGGGTCAGGCGAATGATAAGGTTTCCAGGTTCCAGCAATGCAGGAGTTAATGTTCAGAGGAAAGGAGAACAGTCCCATGTGTTCTGACAACCAGCTGCATCAGAAGACGCCACAGATAGTGTCCACAGTATACTAGTCCATTGAAGAAATCAGGAGTGCTACCGGTGCTGACACGGAGGCAACAATAGTAACCGGTTATGACAGAGTGGAGCGGAACCAATGGCAGTGTACCGGTGCTAAACAGAGGCAACACTTGCAACCGGTTTTGACAAAGTGGAGCGTAACCAATGGTAGTGTACCGGTGCTATAATGGAGGCAATACTTGCAACCGGTTTTGACAAGGTGGAGCGTAACCAATGGTAATGTACAGGTGCTATAACGGAGGCAACAATTGCAACCGGTGTTGACAAAGTGGAGCGTAACCAATGGTAATGTACCGATGCTATAATGGAGGCAATACTTGCAACCGGTTTTGACAGAGTGGAGCAAACCAATGGTAATCACGGAGGCAACACTTGCAACTGATTTTGACAGAGTGGAGTGAACCAGTGCAGTATACCGGTGCAATAACGGAGGCAACACTTGCAACCGGTTTTGATAGAGTGGAGCGAACCAGTGCAGTATACCGGTGCAATCACGGAGGCAACACTTGCAACCGGGTTAGACAGAGCGTAGCCAATGGCAATGTACTGGTGCGATAACGGAGCAACACTTGCAACCGGTTTTGACAGAGTGGAGCAAACCAATGGCAGCATACCGGTGCAATTACGGAGGCAACACTTGCAACTGGTTTTGACAGAGTACAGCGAACCAATGGCAGTATACCGGTGCAATTACGGAGGCAACACTTGCAACCGGTTTAGACAGAGAGGAGCAACCAATGGCAGAATACCAGTGCACTCACGGAGGCAACACTGGCAACGGGTTACGGAAAGGAGGACTAGGCCAGAGGCGCTCTGAGCAAATGGAAGACAGGCAAGCCAGCGGGGCAGAGGTGCCAAACAGTAAGGCACTGGAAGTCAGAATGTCGCCGAGGCGACTAGTACCACAACGGGGGACTGACAATCCGGGATCCAGGAGCAGGAACGTCAGCCAATCTGGGTCGGTACACAGGAGCAGGAACATCAGCCAGGCCGGGTCGGTACACAGGAACAATCACTGTAGAGTAGTCAGACAGTCCGGGTCGGTACACAGGCGCAGGAACAGGAGAGTAGTCAGGCAAGCCAAGTCGGTACACTGGAAACCTCAATACAAACATAGAACTGTCACGGGAACACCATGAAAGGGCAGTGATAAGGTGCAGGAGCCCAGTGTATATAAAGGGAATACTGGGCTGGCTAAACACAGGGCAACCAATGAGGACCTCACACAGGATAACTGACAGAAAAATAAAAAACAAGAAATCACGGGAACCGTGATACCCTGATACTCAGGGCTATTTTATACCGTCCTCATGGCCCTGTCCCCACCTGCCCCCTCTAATCTTTCCGACCCGGTTTTCCTTCCCCTGTCTCCTCCTTTTGTTCTGCTCTGCTTTGTCTTTTCTTTTTCTTTTCTCTTTATCTATCTTTGAGATATCCTTTCTCTCTCTTTTCTTCCTGTCCATGCCTCATTGCTAATTTGGTAATTGGATTACCTCAATGGGTTCTTGTATTGTATGTAGGTCCTTTAAAGTGCCCTTGAATTTTGTGGTCCAGTGTTACTTCACATCCGGGGTCTCTGATCTTACAATGTATAAGATAATTAATACAACCTTCTTGTTACTGACTTAATTCTCTGACCACTGTAGTGCTGTATTGTTGTATTACTGTACTGATGTGTTAATGTGTTGCAACATTGCTGTACTGTATTATTTTGGGCACTGGTACTTGTGTATGTATGTATGTATGTTTAACACAGGCAGTATGTATATCTCCTCCTTACTTCCGCTCCGGAGAGTGTTAGACACTGCCATAGAATTCTTGGTCACTGACCATGTTCTCTTTTATCGTATAGATATTAATATATTTATAATTATTTTTTAGGCATTTTAATGCATAAACTAGCATAAATCTGTTCCATGTTTTGGGGTTATTGTTCCTTTAAATCCAGCTATGGTTGCTTGTTACATAATTGCAACTGAGAGATTGTACATCCATCTCCCCACTCCTGCCTGTTCTCTGCAATTTAGTAACAGTTCATCAAAAGAATTTTCGAAGTGAGATTATACTGCATTTGGCCATAAAGTACAAAGACCGATACAGAAATATTGAACAGTGCTTCATATATGTACAGCCGATTGCTGTGACTATCAGTTTTTACATGTTTAAACACTAGCAAACCCTTGCTAAAAGCACCATCTTCTAAATCACTTAATGGAAGATATTTTTCCTACAGAGTTTGTGTGACTTTCATTACATCCTACTTGGGAAGCCAAGTTCATTTGAGTTCACATTGCTCAGCACTTGCCAAGTTAAACTACAGAGAACAATTTGTTTACTTGAATCATTAACTGAGTTGCAAAATGTTTATTCAGCCACTGAATTACAAGGCAAAAATGAGTATTAAAAATGGTACAAAATGACACACACACGCACACATACACACAGACCATACCTCCCAACATTTTAAATGGTGAAACAGAGACACTTTTGTTTTTGGAGGTATTATAGGGGGCTTGGCTGGTGGGCAGGGCATTACCAAGAGTTTTTAGGTTATTTCATGACCAAAGTATTTTATTTACACAAACTAACTTTTAAACACATATACTGAAGTTTAAACAAACATTATTTGGAGTTTTATTGCTGTGGATCAATGTGATACACTTATATACACTACACAGTCTGATCTCCTAAAAGAGGGACACCAGGGTGGAAAAGAGGAATAGAGAGATTTGGGTCTCAAAGAGGGACACACACACACACACACACACACACACACACACACACTATGCTCCTATTTAAGCATTCATTGAGACCACTATACTAAATAGAATAGGAGCATCTGTGGATCAAATGAGCTCGAAACCAACCATAGGGAACATTGATTTAAGGGTTTAAAAGCAATATTCAGGTACCTGAAATTTTTCTTTGTCAGTTGTGGTATGTTTGGCATGTTCTAGAATTGTTATAGTTACGTGCTACTTTAGGTTCATAGAGCGCTTTTGGCACATCATAAAATGACATCTTTACAATACATTAATGTACTATAAATGTGCACCTATTTTGGTTATAAAAAGTGCAAAGGTTCAAAACATTCATAACAAAAATATACATTCAAAATAATTAATGACAGGTGGCAACAAGTGCTAAGCTGTTATTTCTTTCCAAGTCTGCATTGCATCCAGAAATTTTGCTGAATGATTATTTATTGCTTCTGATGATATAGCATGCTGCTCAGTTCTGTAATTACAACAAGGTCAATAATGAATTGACAAATTACCTTTTTTTAAATAAACAGAATGCTTCATTAAAATGCTTTTGGACCTCTGAAATATGATGCCAAATGTCCCCAAAGAGAGACTAAGACTACCAAAGAAAATGGCCATATTTCAGAAAGTTTCCCGGTACTGGATCAGATGGGCAAGACTGGGCGGGGGGCGGAATTTAAGTCCAAACAGGGGGAAAAATAGATATGAGAATTAATCTAATAATTATGTTTTAACACATTAAAACAGGCCTGGACCTGGAGATAAGTTTTATATTACATTATAATAGATAGAGCATTCTGGAATATTTTACCTTTCATATTTAATTGAAAAGATACCAGATAATAACCAACACCAAGACAAATATTCTCTTAACACATTTACGCTAATTAATATTTCCTTTTTCCCACTACTTTGATCGAACCCTACATCATATCTCTGCAGAATTACCGTTACTAGCATATTATTTATTCTATATGTTATTTCATTCTCCATGTATAAAAATGGCATGCTATTCTAGCCTTATTTGTTAAACCATGCCTGAAGAAGACATCTAAAACAAGATGTGACTATGCCTGACCTCCAGAAGTACATCATTGTATAAGCCATATGCTTCATACTTAATTTTATATTTCAGGACACACACTATTTTCAAACCTGAGAAGCAACTATAGGAATGAGGCTCACCTCTAGGGGTGGGCAAAAGCTCTCACTGTGTTCCCATGAGAAATTCCACTTAAAAAACAGTTATTAAAATCTTAGCATTTTTCATCCATTGGCCAAAATTCTTCAACATTTTTTCAATGGCTAAAAAGTTTACACCCATTGAATTACATGTTTTTTGCCTTTTCGCTATAAAACATGGAAGTGAAACACAATAGAAGCAGTTACAGAGTGAAGTAGATGTGCTGTGCTGTTCTGCTGTGATCTTTTTGAAAAACTGAGGCAGTGTTGTGCCTGCTGCCAGTGCTGTGCCGGCTGCTACCAGTACTGTGCCTGCTGTCAGGCATGCTGCCCCTGCTTCCACCAGTGCTGTGTCTGCTGATGGTGCTGAACCTGTGGCAACCAATACTGTGCCTGCTGTCAGAAATGCTGTCCCTGCTGCCACCAGTGCTGTGCCTGCTGCCAGTGCTGAATCTGCTGCCACCAGTGCTGAACCTGCTACTAGCGTGTCTTGTAATACTCAGGAATGGGGGATGGAGAAGATGATGCCAAATGTGACAGCAGGGGACACTAAGTCATACTTGCCATCCCCAAGCAGTACCACCAGTGGTATTACTACTACTACCACTCGAAGGTCCAGCAGCTTGTTAGTGTTACGAGTGAAGGAGGGGGTAACCATCATATTACTAGTGACTGTAAGGAGGAAAACCCTGGAGCTGAATTTGATGTGGTTGGTGTTAGTAGTAGTACTAACAATAATGTTGAAGCAGCCAGTGGGACTAGTGTTAGGGGAGTGGTAGGAGAAGCATTTGAGAGTATCCGGACTAGCGGTCAAGGGAGCCCACACCATTCCTCTGGCCCTGGGAGACCCCTTCCCTTCACTACAGTGTCCAAGTCAAACATGATCCTAAAGAGGCCAGAACTGTTGCGGGAGAGAAGGAGCAGAATTAATACTACCACCACTAGCAGGAGCACAGATCAGCTGCCTGTGCCTGCTGATTTTGCTGCCAGTATGCCTTCTTCACATCACCAAGAAACGATTAGCGGACACTTTGCCACACTGCTCATCATCTCCTCCAAGCAGCAGTGAGATGTCTGTAATAGAGAAGCAGAAGCACATAGGGAGTGAGACTAGTGGTGGTGGAGATGATGATACTGGATAAGCTGGGATGGAAGAGACATTGATATCCTTTTTAGAAGAAACTGCTGAGGAGTAAACTAGAGTGCCACAGACCACCGCGGACACAGTGGGAATGGGACAAACAAGTGATGCAGGACTAGGACAGGTTCCTCTTGCCAGCAGTAGCAATACTCCTGGTCCTAGTTGCAGTGCTGATTCTGAGGCAGTAGCAGCAACAGCAGAAACATCATCCTCTGCCACAGACAGTGTGGAGGAGAAGAAGAAAGAGGCCATTCTTCTCCACTTGTTCCCAATTCCCTAAAGTCATGGGTGTGGGACTATTTTTCTCTTGGGGCAGGCACACTGCAGTCATCACCAACAGCACTGTCCACAATTTGTGACAAGTCAGTGAGAAGGCGAAAGGAGGGAAAGTGCCTTAGCACAACAGCCATGATAACAAACATGAAAAACACACCACAGAAATCAAGCACCGCTGCTGCTGTACCCCCTGACTCTCCAGAAAGGCAACAAGAGGTGATGTGGAGATCAAAGTGGAAGAAGAATAGAGAAACCCAGGCATTTCCTTGACGAGCAAAACAACTAGCTCTCCATCACCTCCTTGCTCTTGGGTAACTACATGTTTTGCCAATGCATCTCGTTCATCATTACCTCCCTGCCAAATGATAGCCAATCTGATGTTAGGATGTGGCAGTTCATCTCCACCCATTGCACATTGTGTCATGCACTAACCACACATGGCGGTGTGGTGGAAGAGAATCACAGGCAGGGCATCAAGCAGCATCTGAGGAGATTCAGTCCCACAGAATATGCTAAGATGGTGGCAGGGAGGGCTCATCATTACTATTAACTGTCTGAAAGTTGTGAGGTGTGAACGAGGGGTATAGTGACAGCAGCAATACTAGGTTTCTGGTGTTGTGGTGTTTGGATACAGTTGTGCCCTCAGATGTTATTTAGCACACACACACTGTGCACATTGCAGTTGCTGATGAGAGGCAAAGTTCCTTCTCTCAAGGGAAAAATGTATATTCTAATAACAAAACACCCATGATTTTGGAGGAAGAACAGGTGAAGGAGAATTAATGGCCAACTTCTTCTTTTTTCCACATAGGCTGGAGGCTACTTATTGTGCTGCTACTGCCTCAGGCGCATCATTGGAGCTAGTCATGCCAAGTGGAACCTCCATCATCCATCAGCCATGTTACTGCTGTTGTTGATCCAATTCCCTTTCAGCTGCCTAATCGTCCTGCTGCTGAAACAACTCAGCAGCAGCAGCAAGAACAGCAGTCACAAATTCTATATAGCTACATCAGGGCATTTGACAATGACCAGTTTTTTCTCAAGGCTTGTACATAAAAAAAAAAAAAAAATAGTCCTTCAAAAAAAAAAAAAAAAATTGGGGGGGGTTTGTTTCTAACAAGCCCAAGTCCTACAAATCAATGCTTCTTCAGGGCTTGGGCCTCTAATAAGTCTAAGTCCTACAAATCAATGTTTCCTCAGGGTTTGGGCATCTAACAACAAATATAACAAATCATCCTCTAAAAAATACTCTATCAAGTCAATGTCAGTCCACCCCAGTGGCAGCTTATGTCAGGGGGGGTCCTGGCTCTATCACTTTCGTATAAATTTCTTATTTTATTTATTTTTTTATTAACTGTCCCCCAATACCAGTCAAGAACCCCCCCCAAAACAAATTCCCTGTTCAATTGATTCATTCTCCAGACTCCACCCACCTCCTTAGACCCCTTTTATAGCATGTCTTTTATGGGTTTTTGTATTTGTATTTAGGATTTATTTTTTATTAACTGCCCCCCAATCCCAGTAAACAAGACCCCCCAAAAATATACCCTGCTCAACTGATTCTTTCTTCACATTCCACCAACACAGGCACCATCATGCTCCTTTTATACTATGCTGTTGGGAAATAAAATAATATTTGCTATATGTTTTGTGTAAATTCAATGTTCCCATTGATTTCAATGGAATGAGTTAGGTGAAAAAAACATAAAATCTGCACTTTTCACGGGACATTATTCAACGATTTCAGTTTGAAGCGAAAATTTTCACCGTCCCTACTTATATCTAGCTTTGCAAACCTTTTATTGGACTACTGGGAAGAAATCAAATTCTCCCAATATTGGTCAAACTTCATTCTATATGCAAGATTCATAGATAATCTGATGATATGTGGAGAGGAAACATTGATGAATGTGCCATGTTCAAACAACAAGTGAAGAACAAACAACTGCATCTTCAGTTTACCTGGCAACACAGTAGAGAAACAGTAATTTTCTGGTTCTAAGCAGGGAGTCTGAACAGAGAATCACTACTAAAACACTACTAATAGTAATGTCAATAACTATATCCAGTCATCCAGTTCACAGCTCCCACTATTGTGACCAGTGTGCTCCTAAGACAATTTTATCAGCTATGGAGGAACTGTTTAGAGGAATGTAACTTCCTGCAACAAGCTGGAGAACTCAAGACAAAATTATTGGAAAAATGCTATAAAAATAGACTCGGTCAACAATGCTTAAGAGAAAGTAACAAGAACTCTGCAAGAAGATATATTACAGAAGAACACTAATAAAAGGTAATGCAAAAAACGGAATAACAAGGCTCCTAGGGTACCTTTTGTGATGAGATACAACAGTGCTGATAAAAAGATTGAGAAGATTCAGGCCTTAAATTATATATAGAAAATCAATAGCTCTCAAGAGTTAATTTGCTCTAAATGATGTAGAAAAGAGATTAAATCAAAAGAGTTCAGAGTATTATAGATGGAGGCTTGTTTTAAGGCAATGATAGATGCAGTCATAAACTTTGCACTACCTGCAGATGCATCCAACATAATTGTCACAAGTTTCCTTGCCAAAGCACATTTTTCATTGAGGACCTATTCAACTGTGCTGACTATAGTGTACCTGTTGGAATATTCCTGCCTTCTTCGCTATTTAGGTGAATTATACAACTGTAACGGTTTGTTTGACACACAGACACAGGTTTTGATAAAACACAATTTTATTAAATAATAAAGATCACAATAACCCTCACAGGTCCTGTAATATATACTTAATATAGTACAGCCACTAGACAGGTTATACAGAGGTAAGCCCACACGGGTCCAGTATAAGTAGAGAGTCCATAGAACAATATACTGACACAGGTCAGGCAGATCTTGTGTGAGTCCCAGTTTATCAGTACTGCATGGGTTAATACTAGGCAGAGAATGTTGACAGACCCTAGTGTAGCAAAGCCTTTTAAGAAGCTCAAAAAGAGGTGAGAGCTTTAATTCGAGTAACACCCAAGATAATGGATACCAGACAATTGTGGGCTGCCGTAGCAGTAGCAGAGACTGAGCAACTTGAGCACCACCGTAGCAGTAACAGAGACTAAGCAACTTGAACACTGCCATAGCAGTAATGGAGACTGAGTGACTTAAACACTGCCGTATCAGTAACAGAGGCCAAGCAACTTGAGCACTGCCGTAGCAGTAGTGGAGACTGAGCCACTTGAGCACTGCTGTAGCAGTAACGGAGACTAGGCAACTGGATACTGCCGCAGCAGTATCAGAGACATGAGCAGCTTGTGCACTGCCGTAGCAGTAATGGAATCTGGTCAGCGTGGGCACTGCCGTAGCAGAAACGGAAAACTGAGCAACTCGCCCTGAGAGGCACCCAACCTGGAACGGTTCATAAGGCAGACCAAAAGGAATGTCGCCGGGGCGACACGGAGGCAACCGAGACCAATCTGCAGAGCTGTCCAGAGACAGTGAGAGACAAGCACTACCCTTAACTGGAGACCGGTCAGAGTGTGCAGAGGAGGTAGCAGCCCATCCGGGCAGGATCCACACAGCACAGGAACATAGAACAGTCCAAGTCGGTACATGGAGCAGGAACCTCAGCCGATCCAAGATGGTACACGGAGCAGGAACGTCAGCCAATCCAAGTTGGTACATGGAGCAGGAACGTCAGCCAATCCAAGTCGGTACACGGAGCAGGAACGTCAGCCAAGCCGGGTCGGTACACAGGAGATGAGAAGCAGAATGGTCAGGCAGTCCGGGTCGGTGCACAGGCAGGAAACGAGATGCAGAGTAGTCAGGCAGGCCGGGTTGATACACTGAGAGCACACAAGAATCAGGAACAAGCGCTTGTACTGGAACATCACGAAAGGGCACCGGAGATGTGCCAGAACCCAGTATTTAAGGACAATACTGGGCGGGACAATCACAGTGCAGCCAATAGGCGTTAGGCAGGAGTGGAAACTGACAGAATGTCACCGAATAGCACAGGCACAGTGATAACAACCAATTAAAGAGCTCTTACTGGAACGCTGTAAGCAAGTTAAGAAGGGGAGTCTCAAAGATAGTATCACTAAATACTTTGTTCAACACCAGTGGATTGTGCTTATACTTAATTGATAGAATCCCCCCATAATCATGAAGGGATGATTGTTTCACCAGATTGGCTAAACAGGAAACTTTCTGGATTTTTCAACTTCAGACTTCTGGGCCTTACTGAAGAACTGGACCTGCGTACATTAGATAAGGCTATTTAAAAACCTTTGCTATGAAATGGACATTTTTTCAGTAATCCTTTTATTAATGCATCCTCTGAGCTAGGGAACCACTTAACCTTAGAGGACTACCCCAAGATTAGTCAGGTTTACACTTATATGTATCTTTGCTCATTGACTTATTCACCTTTACATTTATTGTGTATATTTTACCACTGTTACTCAAGAGAAGTAGTCAGAACAGATTATATTATTGCTTTTGCTCCTACTCTCATTTGATTATGTCTTAGAAGTATGGATAGGCCAAAGCTTTTGCCTCTAATCAAATCCGGCGAAAAATGGCACCTGGCGAATGATTTCCCATGAAAAGTGCAATTTTTCAACTTTTTTACTAGGTCATTGCATTGAAATCAATGCAACGAAAATTTTTTCCCCATCACATGAAAGTTTTCTCTACTTTTCTACAGCCATATAAAAGGGTGTCAGGCTCTCACAGCATGCCATTCTGTGTTTGTGAGAGGAGAGCGCAGCATGTTTTTGAGCTAGAGAAGATAAGCAAATAAAAGGGAATTGGAACTTAGTTTTGGGAGTCTTTTAGGTAGGTCATTTGATCTCTGTATTATAGAGGAGTGTTGGGGCACTCTGGGGGAGAAAAAGGGAGGAAGGAGGTTTTGGGTTGACCTCAAAAATTCTGTGTGACTGACTGGCCAGACACAGGCAGCTTGGGTCTAATTTGTTTGCTGGTCTTGCTGTTATTATTAATCTGTGTGGGACATGTCTAGGGGGGTGAGAATGGAGCAAAGGAGGTTAATCTCAAATACCCAAACATTCTGTCTGACTGATTTGATTTGAAAGACACAGATAGCTGTAATCCAGGAAATTTCCTTACTGATCTTGCTGTTATTGTCTCTGTGCTTGGAAAGTTGGAAGAAAAAAGTTGCTGATTTTGTTTTTTAATTATAATTTATTTTCTGGATAGTGATAAGATAGGGTGGACAACTGTTCGTCCAGCATCCTTCTCTTGTTCAGATACAGATGAAGTTTAGCGTGAGAGTGATGATGATATGGCCAGAAAGTTAGCAAAAGGCAAAGGCTCAATCTTCCAACACTGAAAAGGAGCACTGTACCTGTCTATAAACTGTTTGAGAGAACCACTGGAAACTCTGACCCTGGATAGGCAAAAATGGCAAAAAGTCATCAACACTATCGCCTCTTCCAGGTTCCACTCAGCCACACACCCGTGTTGAATAACCAGGAGCAACAACAACGGCAACACATGTTATTAACATCCACAATGTTAGTTATGACTAGTACTTCTGTTGCTGCTGGAAGTGCAGCACCTTTGGCTCCTAGCAGTAGTAGCAATAGAATTGCTTCAGCATCTAGCCTCAGTAGTAGTAGGAGCACTTCAGGAACCCCTCAATCCATGAAGTCCACAGTATGAACGTACTTCACTCAGGGTCCTCAAGCTAAGCATGTTACTATCTGCTGTTTGTGCAAAAAGCATGTCAGCAGGGGGAAGCAGGCTCTCACCTAGACACCTAATCTATGAAATCCTACCCACAGGTCTGACTGGAAAACACAATATCAGAAGGTCAGAGGTGCCACAACTAGAAGCAGCAGAAGCAATCCAAAAAGTTCACAGGGCTCTGGGGCAGATAAGGGATGAAGTAGGGATGTTATTTATATGTCCTAGACTGTGCCACTGCAAACATTTTGTTAATTCCAAATAACAGCTATGGCTCCTGCAGCAGAGGAGTATGATGACTCTGAGTTTGCTGAAGAAGATGGACAAAGTAATAGACTGCACACACACTCTGTCTCTACCTCCACCACCTCTTCTAGTCATGTTGTTAAATCAATAATATTCCAGGGTTCTTCTGCCATGTACTGCCAACCTGCACTGACTGAGTTCCTTCACAAAAATATTTGAAAGTACTCTTGTGGAATGGCAAGGTTGCCAAGATCTTGAAAGTGGACTTGTTGCCATATTCTTCTGTAGGAAACAGATGTTTCAGAGAACTGATGATGTGTGTAGCTCCATGCTGGCATATCCCAAGCTGCAGTTAGTTTTCCAGGATATCTGTGCCCGCCTTGTACAAGAAGGTGGTTAGTGTGGTGGACTTGAAAGGTTTCCATGCAGAAAATGCACCTGACAACAGATATGTGGACAACTGGGTAAAGCACAGACTATATGACTGTGGCTGCTCACTGGATTTCCCTTCCATCACCAACAGTGGACAACACTAGCTTACAGCACCAGATGACAGTCAATATCCGTGCTTCTGGTTCTGGAAATATGATTAAAAGGCAGCAGCAGGATAGCTCATACAATCAGCACACCACCTTGTGCATGTGGAGTTGTGAGAGACAGTCCCACAAAGCTGTAGATGTTTTAAGTAAGTTAGAGCATGTGATAGTAGAATGGCTTGTACCCCGCTCCATAAAAGTTGTTTTTATGTCTGCTGATAATGGCTCCAGCATAATCGCTGCCTTGAGAATAGGTGATAAAGTGCATGTGCCCTGCTTTGCCCATGTATTAAATTTAGTTGTGATCAGATTCCTGGCAGAATCCAAAACCCTCATTGAAATGCTAACTATTTCCCACAAAATCTATGCCCATTTTAGTCGCTACTACAGTGTGCATTGCTCTATATACCATACCAAAGTGTAACAAACTGTCCCATCACCAGCTGAACATGGAGGTCCCTACCAGGTGGAATTCCACACTACATGCTAGAATATTTGTGTGAGCAGAATAAGGCCATTAGCAAGTACACCATGCCAACTGGACTACTGGCAAACAAATCAGTGTGTGTGTTGTCAGCATTGACATGTACTGCAGTGGAAACCCTTAGTTACCCTCCAGCAAGCGTTGAGTCTGAGTGGGTTCTCAGTGCAGCTGGTTACATTGTCATTGACTGTAGGACATGACTATCAAGCAGCAATGTAGGGAGACTAACATTCTTAAAATGTTGTTGAAAGGAACCAACATCTCCTGCATCTGAGTATCAGGTATCAGAAACCACAGATGATGACAGAAAAAGTGAGGCCAAATGTATTAACAGCAGAACAGATGAGGAGGAGGGATGTGAAGAAGGGTTGATACCATCTTCCACACTTGTGACCACTGCAATGACCAATAAGTAATGTGTATTAGTAATCAGAGGAAGGATTGCTTACATTTAATGCAAACATGATAATGGTAAAAACTGCTGTTGGAATCTTATATATATATATATATATATATATATATATATATATATATATATACATACACACACACACACATACATGATTCACACCACACCAGTCCCCTACCACCATTACCATGCACATATGCCACATTGAATATGTGCCAGTGTCATTTAAGCAGGAAGTTAGCATTGTGGGCAAAAGACAAAGTCAGTCTGCATGCTAACACATTTTTCAAAGCATATGTTGCTGTAGGACTCAAGTCACAACTGATTTCCAGGTACTTATTTCTCATTTTCAGCCCTCGGAAGAATTAATATTGTGGTGGGAAATGCTTCACCATAAGAAAGATAGTTGAACATTTTGTTAAAAAGAAGGAAAACTTTGAATTGCCAAAAAGGAGAAAACTTTCATGAAAAAAGAGAAAAATAATCAGTTTTTCACGAAAAGTCATTTGGGAATTTAGTTCAAATTTTTTGCCCTACCCCTAGGATTTACATGTAATGGCAGATTGAGCATACAAATTGGGAAAGTGTAAAGTCATTTTTTGGGAAGAAAAAAATTCCAGTGCTTCTTATGAACTTAATGTAATCCTTTTAGGGGACTTTTTTCTAGAGAGACCTGAGAATTCTTGTAAATAACAAACTTAGAATCAGTGAACAGTGTCAAATAGCAGTAACAAAAGCTAGCAAAGGCCTGCCTTGATTATAAAGGGGTGTTGAAGCAAGAGTGGATCATTTTGCCACTGTACAAATCATTGTTAAGACCACACCTCAAATATGTAGTGCAGTTTTGGTCACCAGTTCTAAAAAAGGATATTCTAGAACTGGAGAAAGAACAGCGAAGAGCAACAAAATGAATTAAGGGAATGGAGGAACATATGAGGAACAGCTTGAAAAGTGGGGTTTATTTACTCTAGAGAAAAGATGACTAACAGGAGATCTTATCACAATGCACATGTATATGTGAGGTCAATACAAGGATTTCAATGGTGAACTTCTGATTCAAAGGCCTGATCAAATAAACAGGGGACACCCCTTGAGATTAGGGGAAAGGATGCAGTGTTTTTTACAGTAAGTTCTGATAAACTGTGGAAATACTTGCCCAATGATGTGTTATGGCAGATGCAACAGATTCATTTAAGAGTCGATTTGATACATTTCTTTGAAGAGGGAACATACAGGGTTATATTGTGTAATAGTAGGCAAAACAAGAAGCCTAACTTAGTTGGCAGCAGGAAAGCATAAATAATTATCATTTCTCTCAATGCAAAAGTTGAACTTGATGGATTTGTGTCTTTATTCAACCTAATTTACTATGTTACATGCTCACACACACTCACACACCCTTACGCTCACTGATGGAGAGTTGTGTAACACAGTGCTTTGAAATGCATTACACCATTTTGGAGCTGTAAGGGCTAAGTATTGAAAATTCAACAAGCCAGTCATTAAACACATTGCTTCCTTTCTGGATGTGCCTGGAGGTCAGGGAAAATAGTCCTACATGTAAATTAACTTTTAACTTTTTATTCTTATTAGTGCCAGACACATACCCACTGCATTGGGCTACAATGTGGTGGATAACACATGTAATGGCTACTCCTGGCTACTCCTGTTTAGGATGTATTCTGTAGCTAACTGTAGCTTCTATTTAGTAACAGGTTGTTCATCAACACAATTTATGATGTGAGATTATACTGTGTTTGCCTTATAGTACAAGGACTGAGACAGAAATATTGAATCGAGCTTCGTGGACTGCTGATTGCTGAGACTACCATTTTTCCCTCTTTAACACTGGCAGACCCCCCTGAAAAACCCCATTAATGCAATCTTCTAAATGCACTAAATTTAAGATAGCCTTTCTGTAAACTCATTTGTCCTATAAAACTTGTGTGACTTTTATTATATCATACTTGGGAAGCCAAGTTCATATAAGTTCACAACGCTTAGCAGATGCCAAGTTAAATTACAGATAACAATTGGGTTACTTGACTCTTTAACACAGTTGCAAAATGTTTCTTCAGTCACTGAATTACAAGGCAAAATGAGTATTAAAAATGGTACAAAATTCCACACACTCACACACGCGCACACACACACACACACACACACACACACACACACACACACACTATGCTACTAGTTAAGCATTCAGTGAGACCACTGTACGAAGGAGAATTGGAGCAACTTTGGAGCAAGCCAACTGTAAACCAACCATAGGAAACATTGATTTGAGGGTTTAAAACTTTGTCAGTTGTGGTAAATATGGATTGTTCTTGGCACATCATGAAATTATTCCTTTACAGTACACTAATGTAACATGAATGTGCACCCATTTTGATTATAAAAAGAAGCGCAAAAGAAAATGTGCAAAGGTGCAAAACATATGTAACAAAAATATACATGTGAAATAAACAATGAAAGGCAGCAATCCATGCTAAGCTATTATTTCTTTCTAAGTCTGCATTGCATCCAAAAATATTTGCCAAATTGTCATTTATTGCTTCTGATGATATAGCAAGCTGTTCAGTTCTGTAAGAGAATTGGACTGTCATATTAGCTTTTTTTTGTGGCAAACAGAATGCTTCATTAAAATGCTTTTGGACATCTGAAATATAGTCCAGAATGTCCCCAAAGAGATGCTAAGAAGACCAAAGAAGGTGGCCAGATTGCAGAAGCTTTTCTCATACTGGATCAGACAGGTAATACTAGGAGTGTGGGAACTATTTGTTTTAGTCCAAACAAAGGGAAAGGTATATCTGAGGATTGAATCTAATGATTATGTTTTATACACTGAAAACAGGTCTGGATCTGGAGACAGGTTTTATGTTACACTATAATAGATAGAACATTCTGGAATATTTTACTTTTTATATTTAATTGAAAAGATACCAGATTATCACTAATACCAAGACAAACAGGCTTTTCACACATCTATGCTAATTAACATTCCTTGTTCCCACTACTTTGACCCAACTCTACGTTATATCTATGCAGATTTTATGTTTATTATTTATATATTTATTCTATATGTGTCTATTTGTCTGTGTATAAAATAGTATGCTATTCTAGCTATATTTTTTAACCCATGCCTGAAGAATATACCTAAATGAATGTGTTACTATGCCTGATCTCTAGAAGAACTTTTATTATCAATATATAAGCCATATGCTTCATGCTTATCTATAATAACTTTAAATGTCAGAACACACACTATTTCCAGACCTGAGGGGAAACTATGGGAATGAGGTTCACCTCCAGCTATGCAAACCTCTTCATGGAATACTGGAAAGAATTAAATCTGTACTACCAGTATGGAGTGAACCTCGTTCTATATGTAAGAATCATACACAATCTGATCATTACCTGGAGAGGAAGCATTGATGAAGATGCCACTTTCAAACAACAACTGGTTAACAACAACTACCAGCACAGTACAGAAACAGTAATTTTCCTGTACCTGTTCTAGACAGTGACTCTGAACAGCAAATCACTAACAAAACACATCGTAAAAGTGGTTGAAGTCAATAGCTATACCCAGGTGTCCAGCGCACACCACCCAAGATGGTTGGGTAGTGTGCTGCTAAAACAATTTTATCAGCTATGGAGGAACTATTCAGAGGAATCTAACTCTTGCAACAGGCTGAAGAATGCAAGAAGAAATTCCTGGAAAAATACTGTAAAGAAGCCTCGGTCAACAATGCTTTAGAGAAAATAAGAACTCTGTGGGAAGATTTGTTGCAGAAGAACCCTAATAAAAAAAGGGGAATAAAAAATAAGAGGAACAAGAAGCCTTCTATGGTATAATTTGTGATGAGATACAACAGTGCTTGTAAAAAAAAAAAGATTATCTCCAAGCATTAGCCTATTCTGTTGGGGGACAGGCCTGAGGCAGATTCTACCTCCAATGCCTGAAACTATATATAGAAAATCAAGAGATTTCAAGACCAAATTAGCTCCAAGTGATGTAGAAAGAAGATAAAATCCTAATGGAAGAGATCAGTGTTAAAGATGGAAGCCTGATTCAAGGCATCTATAGATGCAGTCAGAAGCTTTAAGCCATCTACAGACACTTCAAACATAAATGTCATAACTTACATTACCACAGCATGCGAGAGATTTTTTGCATTGAGAGTCTACTCAGTTGTACAAAGTACTATGTAGTGTTCTTGATGGAATGTCCCTATCTAAACAGGTATATAGGCAGAACTATACATCCTATTAAAAAGCATTTCCTTGAACATCAGAAGCACATCATGAAGTCATGGGAACCTGGAGGGGGTGGGGAGGGGTCACTTGCCCTCCCTACAATTATCCTCCATATAAACAAAGGGGCTGGATGGGCTAACGAAGGGGAGTCTCAAACATAACATGGTAACAGTTGATGAGGCTGAAAAAAGACACGAGTCCATCAATTCCAGCCCATGCCAAAAACACAGCTGTTGATTTAGAGGAAGGCAAAAAAAAACCCTGAAGCCATTTCCAATTAAGCCCCAAGTAGGTAAAAAATTTATTTTTGACTCTAAATGGCAGTCAGATAGTTCCCTAGACCATCAGTCCATCTGCATTGAGCCATCAGTCATAATTTTCAATATTGCTCTGTGCTAGATAGGCATCCATTACTTTTCTGAAAGCAGTTACATTATCTGCAAGTACAACATCCCAAGGCAAAGATTTCCCTTACTGTAAAAAATCCCTGCTTTGTTTTAGTTGAAAGCACCTTTCCTTTAGTCTTAATGGATGACCTTTTGTTCTTAGCTCAGCTATTTGCATAAATAATTCATTGGATAGTTCTTTGTATTGACCTTGAATATATTTTTAAATGGTAATAGTATCACCCCTTAGACATCTCACCCCTTAAACATTATAGATTATAAGCAAGCTAATTTTATCAAGAAAGTATTAATTATTTGAGGGGTTGGATGGGTGATTTTAATTCAGTATTCATCAGGTTTTAACCACAGTACAGCAACATATATGTTTCCACAAAAGCCACTTTTTCAGAGGATAATTTTAATTTTATTTTTTATATAATTTACTAGGATTTCTTATGTATTGGTTAGGACTCTCTTGAGGTACCTTGGCATGTTAGGTGAGCTTATACATTCTTTGGCCAAACAATGCAATGAAACCCTCAGACAATATTCAGGAATCAGCTACAGACTGAATACCCTAACCCATCAATCTCAGGGAAATCCATGTAGCCAAAAAATTATACCCCTGTACTTTCCAATTACTCAGTAGAGCTGAGAAAGGACCTAGAAATGACTAGGGATGGGTGAAAATTTTTACCTCAAACTGAATTCGGTGAATAATGGTACTTTCCGCTTGGTGAAAAATTTCCTACAAAAAGTGCAGTTTTTCCACTTTTTTCGGTCTTTTCCGCCCATTGAAATCAATGGGAAGAATACTATTTCTACACTACACAAACATTTTCTACAGCCATATAAAAGGCTGTTTGGCTCTCACAGCAGCCATTCTGTGTTTGTGAGAGGAGAGAGCAGCATGTTTTTGAGCTAGAGGAGATAGGCAAATAAAGGGGAATTGAAGTTAGTTTAGGGAGTCATTTAGGTTCCCATAGTAGGGAACTTTGTTACAGTAAAAGTAAACAGAAATTATTTGAGACCTCCAAAAGCTTATAGGAATATAAGGGTAGTGGCAGGAATTGTCAGGGGATGCTGATGCTGCTGAGGATGACCTAATGATGACAGATGATTATACATATCTAGAATATATTCCTCCAGCATCCTTCTCTTGTTCAGATACAGATGAAGTTGAGAGTGAGGATGGTGACAGGGCTATAAGTTTAGCAGAAAGTGAAAGTCTGAATTTTCCACCACTTTTAAGGAGAACTGTGCCTGTCTATAAAGTGTTTGAGAAAGCCATTGGAAAGTCTGGCCCTAGACAAGCACAGGTGTCAAAAAGCACACAGTCACCCTATCAGTCATCATCGGCATCATCGCCTCTTCAAAGTCCAAGTCCCACTTAGCCACACACACCTGTTTTGAGTACAACACCATGCCAGTCCCCCACCACCACCACTACAATACATATCTGCTACATTGTAGGTTGTACTTTATTTTTTTTAATTACTTGATATCATCATGAATATGTGACAGTGTCATTTAAGCAAGAAAGTGTTGTGGTCAAAGGACAAATGCATTCTGCATGCTAACACATTTTTCAAGCCATATTTTGCTGTAGGGCTCAGAACTTTGACTTTCAGCCACTTATTTCTAAACTACAGCCCTCAGAAGAAGTAATATTACAGTGAGAAATGTAGTACCTATAGGAAATACAGGAGAAAAATGTGTTAAAATAGGCGGAAAATTTGTTAAAATAGGTGACATTTTTTGTGGGAAAAATGAAAAATCGAAACGTTTTCCCGAAACTTGTTGCAGGAAATTTTTCACTCTTTTCGCCCACCCCTAGAAATGACATCCTTAAGGACCTGTTATATTTTATTTCTCTTAACATGCCTAATCTACAGTTTTCCTTAGACATTTCTGTCCAGAGGTTAGATTCAGATGACTCTGTTTCTACTGGGTAGGATTGGTCAAAAAGTCCTATTTTTTCTCATGAAAATTTTCTCAGAACACTACCAAATTGCCACTGCTTCCATGAATCATTTTGTATATAGAAACCCCCACATACCTTTCTTTTCTCTAACCCCAAGAAATTTCTCATGGGAAATTTGACATTTCCTAAGGGAGGGGGTTAGTCTCAACATTTGTGGTTCTGGCTACACCTGTGCATTTGGAAAAGCCTGGAGGTCGGGATGTGTGGTTCTGGTTAGGGATGGGTGAAAAATTTCCTGCATGACTTTTTGTGAAAAACGGTCAATTTTTCACTTTTTTTCCTCAAAAGTTTTCTCTTTTTCACCAATGAAAATTTGTCCTCCTTTTTGCCTATTCCAGCAAATTTTTCGCCTATTCCAACACATTATTCTCCTATTCTAACACATTTTTCACATATTCTGACACATTTTTTTGCCTATTCAACACATTTTTCTCCAATTATAAAACATTTTTCTCCTATTCCAACACATTTTTCTTTTATGCTTAATATGGTGCAGCATTTATCAGCACAATATTACTTCTTCTAAGGGTTGTAGTGGGGAAATAAGTAGCTGGAAGTCAAATATGTGAGTGCTACAGCAACATATATCTTGTAAGTGTTGTGGGCATTTGTCGTTTGCCCACAACACTTACTTCCTGCTTCTGTGACATGGGCACATATTCATGGTGATGTCAAGGATTAAAAAAAAATAAAGTACAACCTACAATGTGGCAGATGTGTATGGTAGTGATGGTGGGGGACTGGCATGGTGTGACAAACTGAATCTTGACAAACTGAATCTACCCTGGGAGGAGAGGGATCATCATCATTTATTGCATATGCTGCAGCAATGATTGCCACACCCCTGGACTCTCTCCACCTTTCCCAATCCCACTTGTGCATTTGCTAGACATTATTCAACTACTGTGTGTGTTTTTACTCTCTACAGTGCACAGCTGATGGGGTGTGATGTCTTGCCTTGGCCCTCAACAAAATTCTCAGTGTAGTCTGCTGTCTATCTAGTCTGCCTCAGTCACAGAACTTAGTCAGCTGTCTAATATATTTGTTTAATTATTTATGTTTTTTATTTTTATTTATTTTATTTTTTTTTAAGTTGTCCACCACATCTTATCACAGTTAGTCCCAAAAAAGGTATATATAACTAAAAAACAATCAACTTCTTTCCCCAGACTTCCCCAGCACAAAGACAATAAAATAAAATCAGCAAGCAATTTGGACCCCAGCTGCCTGTGTCTTGCCAGTCAGTCACACCAAATTTTGGTGTATTTTGGGTCAACCTCCTTTCTCCCTTCTTCTTCCCATTGTGCCCCAGAGTCCCCTACTACAGAGAACAAATGTCCTACCTAAATGACTCCCTAAAACTAAGCTTCATTTCCCCTTTATTTGCCTATCTTCTCTAGCTCACAAACATGCTGCTCTCTCCTCTCACAAACACAAAATGGTATGCTGTGAGAGCCTGAGAGCCTTTTATATGGTTGTAGAAAACTTTCATGTGGTAGAGAAAAAAATTTCTACCCATTGCTTTGCATGCATTGAGCTAGTAGAAAAAAACAGGGAAAAACAGCACTTTCAGAGGGAAATTTTTCACCAAACGAAAAGTGGCATTTTTCTCCGATTTCAGTTTGAGGCAAAAATTTTCACCCATCTCTAGTTCTGGTGCTAAAATGTAAAACATGACATTGCCTTGACAAAGTAAATATTCCTATTTCTGTCAAAATCTTTACAGAAAAAGTGACACCCTAAGCCGAGGCTTGTAGCACACCAAAGTGCCATGGCACCCAGCTTGAGAACCCTTTTTCTCTCATTGCTCCTTATCTATGGAATGCTTTTCCTCCCACTCTGTGCCACTGCACCTCTCTTATGGTCTTCAAGTCAAGATTGAAACTATTTATTTATTTATTTTATTTATTTATTTAGAAAATGTTTTACCAGGAAGAATACATTGAGATTTCTCTCGTTTTCAAGTATGTCCTGGATAGTTTTCAGTAAAACGTTACATATTTACACTAATTGTGAGACATTATATACAAACATACAGGAATATACATACTTATTAAATAATGGGATTATTTGCAGTTACACACTGTTTGTAGATATAAAGAAACATTTGCTTTTAAGGATTTTAGACTGGGTGCAGATGTGATTTTTTCCGGCAGATTGTTCCAGATTTTTGGAGCTCTGAAGGAGAAGGCAGATCTTCCTGCTTCTTTCTTGTATTGTGGTATACGCAGTGAGTTGTTAGTAGTGGAGCGGAGGTTATAGTTAGTATGGAGAGCTGGGGTGAGCATACTGCTTAGGTATTGTGGTAGTTTTCCAGAGAAGTGATTGTGTACTAAGCAAGAAAGATGAAGGTCACGTCTAGATTTGAGTGTTAGCCAATTTAGTTCTTTTAGCATGTCACAATGATGGGTAGTGTAGTCACACTGGAGGATAAAGCGGCATAATGAATTATATAGAGTGTCAAGTTTACTGAGGTGGATTTCTGGCGCTGGAGCATATACTACGTCACCATAGTCTATGACTGGCAGCAGCATCTGTTGTACAATACGTTTTCTCACCTGGGTACTTAGACATAATTTGTTTCTATAAAGTGTACTTATTTTGGGATAAAGTTTAGAGGTTAATTTGTCAATGTGGTGACCAAAATTGAGGTTAGGGTCAAGCCACATACCAAGATATTTGTAGGAGTCTACTGGGGCCAATTTACGATTAGACTCTGTCACAATGGATAGGTGGATATTGTCGAGATTACGCAGTTTGTGCTTTGTGCCAAATATCATTGTGACTGTTTTATCTGTGTTTAAGAAAAGTTTGTTCTGTGTTATCCATCTTTCCACTTTGTAGAAATCATGTTGTAATTCGGTTTCAAGTTGTGATATGCTAGAGTTTTTAGCATAGATTATGGTGTCATCTGCATACATGTGTACTGAAGATAATTTGCAAACCTTGGGCAGATCATTTATAAAAAGAGAAAATAGAAGAGGGCCAAGAATGGAGCCTTGGGGAACTCCACTTGTTATTTTGAGCGGACGGGAGTCATTGTTTGCAACTGACACATACTGCATTCTGTCTGATAAATAGGATCGGAACCATTGTAGAGAATTATTACCCAATCCTGAGTTATGGAGTTTGCTGATAAGAATGTTATGGTCTACTGTGTCAAAGGCCTTAGCGAAATCAAGGAAAATAGCTCCAGTGAGTTCACCATTTTCCATGCCAGTCTGGATATCATTGGTTACTTTTATGTAGTTGCACATGTACACATTTCTCTATGATTTTAGATAAAGTGGGGAGGAGAGATATCGGTCTGTAATTTGATACTACATTTTTATCCCCACTTTTGTGGATAGGTACAACTCTTGCCACTTTCCAGGATTTGGGCATATACCCTGATGTCAAAGAGGCATTAATTAGAGTTGCTATCGGTTGGGCTGTGACCATAGCACTGAGCTTTAATAAAATTGCTGGTAGTTGGTCAGGGCTCGATTGAGATTTCAGTTTTGGGTTGAGGAGGTGATCATATACTTCACTTTCATTTACTGGCCTGAAATTGAATTCATTTGCACTGTTGGACCCGGAAGCAGGTGCCAGTGACTGTTCTGAACTTGGTGGGACTTCAGAGTGGCTATGGCTGGGGGGCACTGTATGGTTTCATTGTCTATTGTTATATTTTTTCCTTAACAAAAAACATGCTAGAAGGCACAGACTTTGTACTACTTACACTTTTCACAAATTATTTACTTTATGTCCCCTATCCTAACCAGAATTGTACTGCATTCAGTACTTGATCCTTATGTACTCTGTATGTCTCCCATTACTACTTTAGACTGTAAGCTTTCAGGCAGGGATCTCAATTCCAGTGTTTCACTTTGCAAAGCACTTCTAACCTTGTATTGTCTAAACCCTTAAATTATAAAGCACTGCATACACTTGTGGCACTATATAAATAAACATATTCATTCATTCACTCAAGTAAAATTGAAAAAAATGAATGATGAGAGTTTCGTTCAAACGTTTGCTTACCACACAGTTCCTGCCTGCAGTGCTGCAGCCAATGTCATGGCTTTATCCAAGTCTTTGGTGAAAACTCCTGCACCTAATCCATAAGTTGTGTTGTTTGCTCTTTTAATAACTTCATCAATGGTTTTAAACTTCATTATCTGTTGCACTGGCCCAAATATCTTTTGTTTTAATAAAGAAAAGAGAGAAGAAAAAAACTCTCATTACCATGTAAATATAACATTTTCCTTGTACGAAGAGATCCTGGTCTGTTGAGCAAAACATACATTAGTCAGAGCTACAGTACGTTTGTCCCATTATATGGTAATTGTGTTGATAAGTAGATAAAGGGTTTTACCATGTTAGCGATGGAAAAGAGCAGGAGATTAGTAGAGTTAAAGTGATACCTTCATTGGCTAAGTGAGCAGCTTTACAGTGCAAGCATTCAAGACCACTTGAGTCTCATCATCAACATGCCTTATGAAGAGACCTAAGTGGTTTTGAAAGCTTACAGTTAGCCAATAAACATATTGATTTTAATCTAATAGTCTCCATTTTTAATAAAGTCACTTTTCAGGTGCCCACATTTATAGCTCTGGTTGCTGCCTTGTCTGTTTAACCCTCTGAGTGCCAGAGGAGTGCTTAATACATTGCAAATCAATGCACTGCACACCCCTCTGACACTCAAAGGTCTAAAACCATGAGAATAGAAGGGCTGAGCAAATCATTGTGAAGTAATATGTTAGGGGTCATGGCTTACCAAATTTAAAGGGATAGTAATACTTACAAATTACTAATCCCCGCGTTCAGCGTTCAGTCAGGGAAGGAGGAGGGAACTTTGAATGCTATCATCTCTCAAACCATAAGGGTTTGAGAGATGACACTGGGGGCAATACGTTTATTTTTAACAAAGCTACAATATGGGGATTAGTAATTTGCAAGTATTATTATCCCTTTAAATACATGACATCCTATCCCATTGTCAATAACATTGTTTAACTGACTGAATAATTTAAAACTGAAAACCTGGATATGCCTTGCACCCACCCATGTCAGCATTGGGAACTGCCTAAAAATATTTGGATATTTGGACATCTTAATGTTAGCCATCATTGATATAGTGTTGAAATGGTTCCTAGTCATCTCTGAAGTAAGAATATTTCATAAGCTGCAGCTATAAAAGGGATAGGGGTGACAATCCATGTCGCAAAGTATTTTACATGTAAAAACGTAGAATTTCTTACTTACTTTTGACTAAACAAAATATGTTTTAAGGCACTTTCAGTGTGTTGAGCTGTGAAATCAACTGCATGCTTATTTAGCATTTTAACAAATAATGCCATTTGAATAGAAATAAGTAAACTATTATGATAATATTCCCAAAATATAGGTAAATAAGAAAATACACACAAAAAAAACTGTACAGTGCTTAATTAGAGAGTAAAAAAGAATACAGATCTAAGAACAAGTAACAAAAAGTAATGTTTGCATTTATTCTGCTGAATTTAATTATATACATATAATATATAGCATATTTAAATGAGTAATATTGTTTCATTATGAAACAATGTAGATTGTAGGGCTTGTCCTACTGCGTAAAACAACATTACATTCATTGCCTGCCAATGCTTCAGTCAAAAGTTATTACAGCTAACATCTGTTGTTTCTTCTTTTAAACAGCAATTTTTATTGTGATCACTAGTACTAGAGAGCAATAGAAAAAGTGCCTTCAGTGCTCTGCTCTAACAGTGATTATAACATTTTAAAGATTTATTTTAAATTAAGCATCTGTCTCCAAGTAGTGTGAAAATCATTGTTTTACTCAGAAACTAGTCAGACACTACATACATTTTTAAAATAAAACTTTAATACTCTTTAATTCTGGAAATTATCAACACTGGAGACAATCCTATGAGATGTTAGTACATATTCACCATGGTATTAAAGGTTTAACAAACTGTTTTACTTCCCATAAAGATGGCATATGAACTGAATACAGATCTGAGGAAGAGAAAATTGTGGTATATATATCTTACAAAAAAAGTATTTAACTGTGTCCTTGTTGCACAATGTACATAACCTTTTACATGGTCCTTTTAAGCATGTAATGTTTCTTCTGTTATTCTATATTTTTATAAATAATTTTAATTTGTACTATTTGAAATAACATTTAATCATTCTAATTATTTGAAAAGGTTTATAGAAAGCAGTTTAAAAACTTTTTTCACAGTTTTCTTAGCAATTTTCGGGCCAGATTTAAAAGTTTGAGCTAAAACATGAGGTAGGGCCAAACTGAGTACCAACCAACATAATAAAATGTCTAAGTCAGTACAAGGCCCTACCAGCAAAAAGCACAATGGACGTTGGGCCACAGAAATGGACTCATAGCGTTAAGTTCCCAAAATGCCACTAAATTTCAGCAATATTGGGAACTTAACAGTGGAATAGCTAACGATCTGTGCCTGATATACTGCCAAGCACCAATAGTTAACTTATATGCGTTAAACTTACCTGTCATCCACTGCCAGTCTCCTTCTGTTTCCTCATTCTGTTTTCTGAAATATCATGGACAATAATACATCATTTAATCCCTTGAGTGCCACAATGCATTGCAAAGTAATGCGTTGCGGACCTCTCTGGGGCTCAAAGGTTGTCCTGTTACATAGACATCTTTTATGTCCAAATAAGCCATTATAGTCAAAGTCAAAAATGCTCCATTAAAATATGTCGCAAAATTTAATAATAAAATACTTAGCTTAATAAACTGTCTCTGCCACTGTGTGCAGAAGCAGAGGCAGCAGCAGCGGATGCAGTAAAATGTGCCACAGGCCCCGCTTTTTGTCCCTCCCTCATGGGCCGATTCCCATTTTACACTGAGGGAATTTGAACAGAGACTGCCTTTATATATGGGCAGTCTCTGATCAAATTCCCTCGTAGCCATTGGCCGAGAAGTGCTTAAGCACTTCCCAGCCAATCAGTTTAAATCATAGCTGATTGAAGCTGATTGTCTGGGATGTGTGTAAACGCAGATCGGCCAATGGCTTTGAGGGAATTTGAACAGAGACTGCCCATATATAAAGGCATTGGACTGTGAAGGACAGAACACGGCCCTGTGGCACATTTTACTGTCTCTGTTGCCACGACCTCTGCTGCCCACACAGTGGCGGGGACAGTTTATTAAGTATTTTATTATTACAATTTGCGACACATTTAAATGGCACAACTTTGACTATAATGGCTTATTTGGACCTAAAATATGTCTGATACCAGAAAATAATACATTGTTTAACCCTCTGAGCCCCAGAGAGGTCCACAACACATTGTCTTGCAATGCATTGCGTTCCCCTCTGGCACTCAAGAGGTTAAACAATGTATTATTTTCCACTGTATTTCGGCAAACATATTAATATATAAATTTTTTTTTACAGCAAGAAAAAAGAAGGATGAAGAGCAGATACAAGAATGACAAGAAGAAAGAAGGACAGAAGATGACCAGTTGATGACTCTGCTGGACATCAGGATTAATGGAAATGGTTACTTGTAAGGTGATGTTGCTTTGTAACATAGTTGGGATAACCCTATGAGTGCCAGCGGGGTAATTATACCCCACTGGCAATCATAAGGTTAATTCTGCTAAAAGTGGACACATTTTAGGCACTTTGGATCCGATAAGGCACTTTAGTAAGAAAAAAAAAAAAAAAAAAAGGATTTTAAATTTTATGCGCTAAAGTGAGTCCCTTATCGGATCTTTAGGGTTAATGCAGTCCATTAAATGGCAACTTGTAGCATTTTTTTTATTTTCAATGGGGTAAAACTCATTTAGTTTACAGGGCTTGAAAAAATGCCAGCACCTATATTTTTTTTTTTTTTTTTGCTGTTGGCTGCCTTTAAATCTGGCCCTTCATGATTTTCTGAAATACTGTGATCTCAGTTCTTCTTTACAGTTTAATTGATTTATGCTATGAGCTATAAACTTTAATAATCTAATTTCCTGTGACTTGAGCCTTGCCTTATCTGCAATTCATTAACACTGACTTTTGTCTTGTCTGCAGATTAGTTTAACATGTATCAAAGGCATAACAGCTGCCTTTATAGTATCTGATTTAAATCCGCTGTGTATTCTCATTTTCTGAACTCTGAACTAGTCTTTTTCAGTCTTTACATGGCCATTGCTCTGCCTTAGAGTATTAGTACACACTTGACCTTAAGTAGCTGCAAATCTGCTGCAATGTCTCTTAGGAGGGTATGGGGCCATGTTGTTGTTAAGTTACATCAGCTGGATTTTACTGGATGTTTTCTATAGAATTATAGAAAATTGGTTAAGCAAATAACTGGTTGCCCTATGCCTGCTGCCAGACGTGCTGTACCTGCTGCCACCATTGTTGTACCTGCTGCCAGAAGTGCTGCCCCTGCTTCCACTAGTGCTGTGCCTGCTGTTAGACGTGCTGCCCCTGCTCCTGCTACCACCATTGCTGTGCCTGCTGTTAGACGTGCTGCCCCTGCTGTCACCAATACAGTTCCTGCTGCCAGGCCTGCCCCTGCTGCCACCAGTGCTGTGCCTGCTGCCAGTGCTGAACCTGCTGCTACCAGTACTGTGCCTGCAGTCAGACATGCTACCCCTGCTACTGCTACCACCATTGCTGTGCCTGCTGTCAGATGTGCTGCACCTGCTGCCACTAGTGCTGTGCCTGCTGTCAGACATGCTGCTTCTGCTGCCACCAATGCTGTGCCTGCTGTCAGCTCTGCCCCTGCTGCCACCAATGCTGTGCCTGCTGCCAGTTCTGCCCCTGCTGCCACCAGTACTGAACCTGCTGTCAGACATGCTGCCCCTGCTGCCACCAATACTGTGCCTGCTGCCAGTGCTGAACCTGCTGCCACCAGTGCTGAACCTGCTACTAGTGTGTCTTGCAACACTCCGGATGGGGGAAGGAGAAGATGATGCCAAGTGTGACAGCAAGGGACCCTAAGTCACACTTGCCATCCCCAAGCAGTCCTGCCAATGCTAGTACTACTACTACTAAAAGGTCCAGCAGCTTTTTACTGTTAGGAATGAAGGAGGGTGGTAATCAGTATCTTCATATTAGTAGTGACTGTGAGGAGGAAGACTCTGAGGCTGAACTTGATGTGGTTGGTATAGCAGTAACAGCCAGTGGGACTATTGTTAGAGGAGTGGTAGGGGAAGCGTTTGAGAGCATCCAGACTATCATCAAGGAAGCCCACACTATTCCTCTGGCCCTGGGAGTCCCCTTCCCTTCATTACAGTGTCCAAGTGGAACATGATACTGAGGAGGCCAGAACTGTTGGGGGATAGTAGGCACAGAATTAGTAATACCACCACCAGGAGCACAGATCAGCTGCCTGTGCCTGCTGCTACTGCTGCCAGTCTGCTTTCTTCACGTCACCAAGAAATGGCAAGTGTGACATAAGGGGACCATCTTGTCACCTCCTCCAACCAGCAGTGAAATGTCTGTAATAGAGCAGCAGCAGCATTTAGGGACTAGTGATAATGATGGTGGAGAAGCTGGGGTGGAAGAGACATTGAGGGCCTTTTTAGCAGAAACTGAGAAGGAATGGGAGACTGGGATGAGGATGGGCATCACCACCATCAATAGCGGTGAGATTTTGGAATTTGCAGCTGCTCTAATTCCTGCTGCTGCTGAGTTGCAAGGGCAATAGGATACTGAGAAGCAAGCTAGTATGCCACAGACCACAGTGGACACAGTGGGAATGGGGTCGACAAGTGATGCATCACTAGGACATGGTGATGGCGAGTTAGGTGTTTTGCTCATCATCAAACTTTCAGCCTCCGGCTGGGTTTCTCTATTCTTCCTTCTCTTTGTTTTTTTTTTCCTATAATTTGACTTTTATCAAAACAGTACACTTTGAAAAAATACACATTTCAAATCACATATAAACAAATAAAACTTATTTCTATATCATATTATTAAATGTCTACAATTTCAATTATCAATCGCCAAAATCTAGTCTTTTATATCCAGTGTATCCAAACCTTATATATCATACATATCAAACAATCACACACTCACTCAAGACCTCTTCTGCCCACAAGCCAGAGCAGGTGAAGGAAACAGTGCCCCCAATAAGCCCAGAGGCATATAATCCGGTATTCTAAATGTTATACCTCAATGAATTCCAGGGTACCCAAATATCCTCATAAAGACCCATCTTACCTTGGTTTTTTATAAATGGCCCTCTCCATATATTTTTGGTGGGTACCTTGAGTTGATATTTCCGACCAACTCGGGACCTCTTTAGAATTCCAGTATCTTGCCTTACACATCTTAGTCGCCATCAAGATGTGGATCATCAACATACCATTTGCTCTACATCAACATACCATTTGGAAGTCCAATATGAAAAAGAAACATTTGGGGCGAAATCTCTAAGGAGATACCAAACACATTCTTTACAACTTTTATAATTTCCTCTTTCAATGGTGCCAATTTATCACACTTCCACCATATGTGTAGAAGAGTCCCAATTTGAGAATTACACCTCCAACACTGATTTGATGTTTCTCTTTGAAACTTACTTAATCTTTCAGGGACCAGATACCACCTATGAATGAATTTCAAAAACATTTTATAAATCCTAATTGAATTAATCGACTTCTTCAGTAGGGAAAAATTATTTAACCATGTCTCCATCATAAAATCTTGACCTATCTCCTTCTCCCATTTTATAATGGTATTCATTTTTTACAGAATAATTTAATCTATACATAATTTTTTTATTACGTATACTAATTTGGGCCCATCTTCAAGTTTAAATAGTGTTTCCACAGAAGTATCCAATAGTACAACTCTAGATCTGAGATAATTACAAACCCTCAAAAAATTAACATTTTCTGTAATCGGGAGATATCTTTCTTGAAGTCGCGCAAAAGTCTCTATATTTCCAGAATTATATAAATCCCAAATATTAACAATACCTTTCTCACACCACTTTATTAGACTAATATTTTCCAGGGATACCTCTAAAATCTCTAAGGGAACCAATCTTAAAATCTTATCCTTTCCAACAAACCTTATTTTAAAGACTTCTGACGTTCTATTTGCTTCTAATAAAATATTATTTTTGTTACCTAACTTTTTAATTGTCAAATTATCAATCCAGAACAACAATATTGGGACTAAATTTTTACAAGAAAACATTTCATATTTCAACTGAAGTTGACCTCCATTTTTTTTTTATTCCAGGCTAATATATGAGAAAGCATCTCCGCCTCATGTAAATCATATATATTAGGAAAGGAACATCCCCCATCTACCATCTTCCCAGATATATTATATAGGGAAACCCTGGTTCTCTTTGTGGCCCATACAAATTTCAGAAAGAGCTTATTAAAGTGATCCAACAGTCTTTTTGGTACCCTCAGCAGAATTGTTCTCATTAAATATTACACTTTTGGGATAAGATAAGCACTGACAGCATTTATCCTCCCTAACCATGATATTTGTAAAGTCCTTCACTTCACTATATCATTCTCTAATTCTTTATATAAAGAGGCATAATTATTAATAACTATAGTCTCACACTGGAAATTTATATCCACCCCCAGGCATTTTAATCCTTTGTTTGACCATTTGTAATTATATCTTGATCTCAAGTTCCCAAGTTGTTCATCTGTTAGATTTATTGTTATAACTTGCGTTTTTTTTTATATTCAGCTTATAGTTAGAGAACCTACTATATACTTCAATACACTCCAATATTTTTGGAATTGACTTCTCTGGATCTGATACCGTTAAGATAATATCATCTGCATATAATGTTGTCTTTACCACTCGCCCCACCATGGGTATACCTTCTATCCCTTCCATTTGCCTTATATAGGCAGCCAGCGGTTCTATGGACAGAACATATAGCAGGGTTGCCAATGGGAAACTCTGCCTAGTCCCATTTTTTTTATCCTAAACCTGATTCTAGTCCATAACCTACAACCCTAGCAGATGGGTCCTTATATAAACTCATAATCCACTGAAGGATTGCCTCCTTGATGCCGAAGATGGACAAGACCTCTGACAAAAACCCCCAGTCAACTCTGTCGAAGGTCTTCTCTGCGTCCAGAGCCAGGAAGGTGACCGGGATGGACTCAAAGTTAACCTCCTGGATCACATTTATAATTATCTGCTCCTGATCTACAGACTATAAAACCTGACTGATCCAAATGAATTAGATCGGGAAAAACACATTTCAATCTTTCCGATAAAACTTTAGAGAAAATCTTTATGTCATTATTTAAAAGAAAAACTGGACGATAATTTTATACACAATTTGGATATTTATTATCTGGTTTAGCTATTAGGGTTTTCAAGGCCTGAAGCATTTCTGGAGGGAAACATCCACTATCACCTACCTCTCTATAAACCCTTATTAACAGAGGTAATAACTCCACTTCATATGTCTTATAAAACATCATCGTATATCCATTCGGCCAAGGAGCCTTTCCATTTTTCAAACTTTTAATCGCTTGAGATATTTCCAGTGGTTCAATTGGAGCGTTCAATATTTCAACTTGTGCTGTACTTAAAGTTGGTAAATTCTGATTTTTATTCCTAAACTTAAGTATTCTTGAAAACCATTTCCCCATTCTATTATCATCGTTATAGCACTTTTGATTCAATCGTAAAATGGTATTACTAGCCTTAGCATCCATCTTAGTTTTAATCTCCAGCTGTACTTTATTAATCTCTGAAGTAGTCTCCAAATCCTTTAATTCCAGTATCAGCTCAAATTTTACTTTCGACGAAAATATAATTGCGACCCCTCTCTTTTTTTTTATCTGGAAAATTTGAGCTAAATATCGTTGGAAATCTAGAGAACCTCCAAAGAGAATCCATCCCTGCCTTCCAATGAGATTCCTGGACAAAACAAACATCTATTTTTCTTTTAATCATAATATCATATAAGTAACCTCTTTTGTGGGGTATTGAGCCCCTGGACATTCATTGACATAAATTTATTCTCCATATCTCAGTTCTCTCTCTGCCTCTACTACTCCTGGGAACACCAAATCCCTCACCTGCCTGTATACTCACCCAGAAGAAGCCACATCCACACTCTCCATCCATCCTAACTATAATCCACTCATACCATATCACCACAATCACCCAAAAACTTCCCATCCCTGCTTACTGACAAATCAGTCATAAGCCTATACCTAGCCAAAAAGAAAAATACCTAAAAATACTAGGAAACCATTGCAGTCAGGCCCATACCATACAGAAATGAGGAATTATTATCTGAAGGATAATTCCAAGCAGGGGAGGAAAAAAAAAACCTCTCCAAATTTCTAAATTATTTCTAATTATTCTTCTCATTGTACCCTTTATCCATAAGGACTAGGAAGAGACCTTATCTGGCCAACCAGGAGGAGGTAGGGGTACCATGTCATATACCCTAACATAATTACCACTGTGACAAAAAATCATAAACAATTACAAATTGTGATCATTGTATTCTTTCCCGTTTTAACAATTACTTTCCATGCAGTGATACTTTTTTACTTTACTGTTTATGCCTATTCTTCTATAGATCATCTACCAATCATACACAATATTTTCGTATATCCTAATTCTAAACACAAAAAGGAGGAAAAAAGAAATTTCCCCCATTTTCTGAACATTAATAGATTGTTACTACCCTACTAAACTCTAGTTTACTATCATTCATATAAGCTACCTCCAGAACTCAAATCCTAAACTAACACCATATTGCTTCTAAACTAACCTAATTCGGTAACTCTTCCTCCTCCCATTAATCTTTTACTCATCATATCCAATATCCCCTTAGAAAATGTATCAAAAAGAAAACCTTTTCCTCCCATGTTAACAAGTACCCCCACCTCCTTCCTTCCCTTCCTCTCCCCCTTATCCCTCAGACTTCTTATTAAGTATCTATTACCCACTCCCCATTAATTAACTATCATCTCCCCCCATCCTTGCCTCTTCTGGTATCCCCAGTTTTTGGAAATCCAAATCCGTATCTTGAACTACTATTGTCTTGCCCTCATAGAAGATCAATAACTTCGTGGGGAATCCCCATTTATATGTAATTTTCCGGTTTCTTAATCTAAGGATCATTTCTTGAAATTGCTTCCGATTCAGCCTTGTTGCTACTGAAAGATCAGGGTATATGCTGACAACTTTGTATTTTGGATCTTTCGGCTGGTTATATCTAGCCTTCTGAGTTAGCTTATCCTTTACCAAGCAATCAGAAAAATTTACAATTACATCACCAGAGTCCCCTTTATTTGAGTTTTCTAAACCTATGCCATGTCTCAAAAGGCATCAGACCAATATCTTTTAACCCCAAATATTGCAGTAGAAAATTCTTCAAATAGTCCTCCAACATATCCTTATTTATTTCCTGTTGCACACCCTTCAACCTCAAGTTATTCCGTCGAGCTCTATCTTCCAAGTCAGTAATTTTATTTTCCAGTGTGATAATACTTTTCTCTATTTGTGTGTTGTACATTTGGACAGATCGCATATTTACACCAATATCTGCAATATCTCTGTCTTGCTTGGCCATCTTTTTTTTTTTTTTTTTTTTTTTAGCCAGCTGGAATACTTTATTTCTCATAAAAATGAAAGCAGATGACAATTGCAATCATGCTAATCTGGCTCGGTAAATGGTTACAGACAAAAACACATACAAAACAAAGTAAAACACAAATTCTCACTGTCCGTGAGCAAGGAGCAGGGAGTCACCTCCACCCCCAAAGTCTTTCCTAATCTGCGATGACATGAAATCCCAAAGTGTACCCAGGATAGAATAGTGAATTCAGGTTCATTAGCAGAGGAATGATCTGCTGTCAAGGCAATAAATACAGATGATCCAGGGGCAGGGCACTCTCATAACGTTCCCCTGGATGTAAGGCAGCCTTGTCTGAGCTACAACCCCATGCTCAGATGTCAGTAATTGTGCAAGCATGGTGCTTCCCACTAACTAACCCCTCATATGCCTGCATGGGCCACAGCATCAATGTCAGGTGTGTGTGCTAGGCACATAGCAGGTTGAAGCAGGCTGATCACAGACAAGCAGCTCCACCTTTGGGCAGGATGGGATAAAACTGGCACAACTTATAAAGCACATATTGACTGGCCATTCCAGCAGCCCACAGCCCATGAAGGACAGGGCTCACACAGAGTAAATCAATCACCTTTGGGGCCTGATGCAGGAAGCATATGATCAGCAACTCTGGGGCAAGTCACTGTGTCACATGTAAGGGGTGGGGCTAACAATTATGATTAATTTAAAAGTGGATTCTCACTTCTTGAATGATAGACCAGTATCCAACACATGGCTTAAAGAACTAACATTCAAAGGGTTTAAAGTTCCATTTACAGGCATATTAACACTTCATTTTTATTATACATTCTGAAAGTGTAAAAGTAAAGTCAAATGGTCTGTATTTTATTATTTTTCATTTTCACCATTTTTAAGCACATTTATGCTCCTGACAGTGGGCATACTGTTTCCAGAGAGTTTTCTGGTTAGCCAATAATCATAGCAGGACATCCCTGCAGCACTGAGTGCTCTGTGTGGTGTATGCTTTTATGTACTTTCTATACTGTATCAATATTCCTGCCTTCACAGTCCCTGACAGAAAGCTCTCTGAAAACATATCTGGGATCCTCAACATGAAGGACATAAAGGGGGGTTGAGGAGGAAGAAATAGTGAGGCTGAAAAAGAATAATAAATGTAGGCAATCTCACTTTATATAGTATGTACTTTCAGAATATGCAATGGTAAAATAGAGGGTAACTATCCCTTTGAAACAATGGGCAGTATTATCCCCACCCCGGTGCAGCTGTTTTGCCCCAGAATTGCCCATCCCCTGCCCCCCGCATAAGGCCTTTCAGTTTGGTCCTATGTAATCTGCTCTGAAACAAAAATATAAATCTAGCATTGACAATTTACACAGAAATAAGTGCCATGGCATGTGACCTCGTCTTCACAATCTACCAAACAAGAGCAGCTGAGAATGTGCAGGTGCCTCTGCACAAAGCAGGGAGGTCATCCTGCAGAGGATTTATACAAAGTGCGAGGCACACACTTCTTACTAAGGAGCATCAGAGCAGGGAGTTGCCCCTACAGTAACATGTACAATCATTAAGGCAACATGGTTACAACAAAAAAATAGCAAAAGAAAAACAAAAGATGAGTATTAAAGGGAACTAACACTTCCTAATTAAATCCCCACCATTTCCCTTATTATGGCTATAACATCCTAAGGGCCCCTATGCTCGAGATACCATCTTCAAACAGTACTGCATGCCCCAATCATGAAGGTAGATATTACAGTTGCTAGCAGAACCACAGCAGCTCAAACTCTGCTCATGGCACATGGCAATTTGAAGCCCTTTAAGGTCCAGAAAGGGGTAAGCAATACATTGCAAAAGCAATACTTGGGCCTTAAAGAGTTAAGTAGGGTCATTTACTCTGCTTGCTTCAATTGGGGTGGGGCAGACACTGTCATGTCTGCTTCAATTTGGTGGTGGGGCAGCAGAAACTGTCATGTCTGCCTCCATGGACATGATAACCAGGACTAAGAAGAAGTTATCAAGTGGAGAGAGGCACATGGGCAACATTTTTAGGACCAATTAAGATTTTCAGGCCATAGCAAGTTAAGTGGGAAGATGAGTATTAGGAGGAATTAGTTTTCTTATAAAGATGAGCAAGAGAGAGACACAGTCCGGACATTGATCACAAAAAGGATCATGGGATGGAGCAGACAGGAAGAAGGAAACATCAGGACAATTCCCGGAGCAGAGTGGCTGCACATTACAGAGACTGACTCCTACTATGAAAGCAGGGTATCCCTGCATAAAGTGGGCACATATGCACCCACTGCCTTCTCCTTGATGTCCTGCAGTACAAGTAATGCAGGAAGGCAGGGCGAGGCAACCAGAGTTCACAGAAGGCAGAAATGTTCTAATCCCACTTGGCATTTGTTGGGGGGGGGCAGGGGAAAGCAGAGGGAAGACACCACACAATATGGAGGGTGGGTAACGATCCGGCAGCACTTTTCCAGAAAGTGGGGGGTGGAGGTATTGAAGACCCATGGGAGGCTGCTCTAGGGCTCGCTTAGTTCTTCCACTCTTTGCTGATATTCAGGTTCCACTCCCATGACAGATGGTTTGTTTTGTCATCATCAGTAAAGAGAGACTTCATGTTGTAGCAGGCTCTGGCCAACAGGCCTTTGGGGGCCTCCTCTATTGGAGTGAGGAATTCATATTCATCCACACGAGGCCCATAACTGCCAACCATGTAGTTTGTCTTATCCAATCTCACGCCTTTCCTGAAGGTCTGCTGCTGGTATCTCAGCCCAGATACTATCTCCTTGTTTACCTTGAAGCTGATTTTGATCCTGTTTTCCACACCTTCCTTCAGGGTGAATGACTCTTTCTTAAACTTTTCCAGATCTCCTGTCAGGTCCAATTCCAGGGGGCCAGGGGCAGAGGAACACACTAGAGTCAGTTTAGTTACAACGACGTTTGGAGCATTTGGATCCACAGCTGATGGCACAGGCCCAAGCAGTGCCTCTTTGTATTTCCGTAAGCTCTCATCATGCTGGTCAAGCTCTTGGATCTCCTGGATGGTTTTCTGAGCTGGAGGTTTGTAGTTGACGGAATGCTCATCCTCTTCATTCTCTGCAGCAATTTGCGCTAGTTGCTCTGAAGTGGGCTCGTGCTCAGCCATCTTTAAGAGTGGGCACCCAGTCCGGTTCGACTCCTTGCTTGGCCATCTTTTCCACCATAATTGATACTTCTTTTTTAACCTCTGAAATATTTTCCAAAACACCCTGTTTTATCTTCACATACAAAGGGCTAGCTTTAAGGCAGCCGTTATTAAAAAAAATCACTAACGGGTGCGTTCAGTGTCATGTTGCAATTCAAAGATCCGTCTAAAGAACAGCTAACGGCAGTTTCAGAATCCTAACGGCCGATACACTTACGTGCATCCAGACGCATGGAACAACATACCCCAGAGCTATTCAAAGGCTTGCGGTACTGATAACGGCTGAAAAAAAGACACACCTAACGGCAAAAAGTTAAGACCCACTTTTCTTAGCCGTTAGACATTTAACGGGCAAAACAGAACACCCGTTACATAGGAAAATACACAAAATGTTTACCACACAACCATGTAAATGGGAAAATTAACCCGTGCAATGCCAAAACTACACAAAAACATGCACACACAACACAAATCACTCCACACACAACAACAACCAACACCACAGGGACAACGACACACAAAAAAACACAACATGGCACGGAACAATGGGGGTTATCACACAAAGCGAACACCTGCAAATACAAGCTCACCTGGGCAACATCAGCACGCGACCTGCACCCCACAACTGCACACCCACAAATGGCACACACATAACAAGCACAACACACCACATCTTATAACACACATACACACCTGCAAACACTTACCTGGACAAAAACAACTCACCATTGGTTAGCACTCACCTCATCACCACACCTACACAACGCCCTAGCAAGTACTTAAAGGGACAACTCAACACACTCACTTGTGGCTTGTTTTCCACTCAGGGAGGGAGAGAGAGAGATAGAGATAGAGACAGATAGAGACAGATAGAGACAGATAGAGAGAGCAAACAGTATGTTGGGTTACATGTTGTTGCGAAGACTGCGGAGAAGGCGTGCAAGGGAGAGAGCTAGGGAACATCAGCAATGTCCAAGCACACCTGATCAACAGCCTTCACCTGTTGCAAGTGAGGAGGCTCTGGCTCAGCAGCCACACAGGAGCCCATCCCCACCTGGAGGGCAGAGGATGTATAGACGACCACCAAGGCCCAGGGTATACCGCCCAAGGGTCACCCTCTTTGGAATGACTGATGATGAGGTCATTGATCGCTACAGGTTGAGGCCTGACAGCATCATTGCCTTGTATGAGGTCATCAAGGAGCAAGTGGATCCCATCTACATCCACAACCATGCCCTAACTGGCCTGCAGAAACTACTCTGTGCCATACACTTCATGGCAAGTGGGGCCTTCCAGTCCACTGAGAGTTACGCATCTCGCATGTCACAGGCCACATTCTCCAGAGTGCTGGCCCAGGTCCTGCCAGCCCTCAAAAGCAAGGCCAGTACCTATATACATTTCCCCACCACCGACATGGACTGGATACACGTCAAGCAGGCCTTTTACACAAGGGGAGGCATGCCCAGGGTCATGGGTACTATAGATTGCACCCATGTCCGGATTAAGGCCCCAGCACGTGACGCACAGCTATTCATCAACAGGAAGAACTTCCACTCTGTGAACATGCAGATGGTGTGTGACAGCAACATGAGGATCATGAATGTCTGTGCAAAATAACCTGGCAGCTCACATGATGCATACATTCTACAAAACTCCTCAGTCCACAGACATTTTGAGAATGGAACCTTTACAGGGGGATGGCTAGTGGGTGAGTACACAAAACAAAATCACACCACATGCACAGGCGTACACACCACGCTGCTCAGCATGCACCTGACCCACAGCTACTATGTCCACCACACAAAACATCATTCACACAACATGTGTTCCCTGTCTCACCATGTCACTCACATTACACAGGTGATGCTGGCTATGGGTGCAAGTCCTGGCTACTGACCCCTCTGGCCAATCCCCAAACACATGCCCAGGAAAGCTACAACCAGGCTCATGCCAGAACCAGGAATGCTATTGAGCGGACATTTGGGCTCCTCAAGTCAAGATTCCGATGTCTGGACCACTCTGGGGGAGCACTGCAGTATGCACCGGCTAAGGTGTGTGACATCATTGTGGCGTGCGCAATACTGCACAACATCGCAGTAGACACCAGGCTGCTGGAGCACATCCCGGACCCCCCCATACAGGAAGTGGCCATGGACATCGGGCATGTGGAGGAGACCATGAGAGGGGCACAGATCAGAGACAGGCTCATCACGGAACACTTCACCTGTGAGTATAACACACGCATGCAAACAATCCATGCAAGTCCCCCATCAGTCCTGTGACACTAACCACACTGCACATTTTGTTCTGTCTCACCCCACAGGAACAGTGACACAGCACTGCAATGGCAGTGGACGTGGCAAATTGTTTGTGTGTGGACTCAAAAACCATCCTCCATTCCACTCTCCACGTTGACATACAGACCCCAAGGATATCACGCACACCCCCAGGAGAAACAAGGTACAACATATTACCCATGTTCATCACCTTACACGGCTTGATTGACAGCAACTAACTGGATATGCCATGAGTATAGCCTGAACAACCATGCTAGCCCAGTAGCGAAAGAGTATAATCTAATGATATGCATTGGATAATACTCAGGCACATCAGGGGTTAAAGGGACATTGGACTCAATATGGGACCTGTACTGTGCTACAGCTAAGAAGAGCAGCACAGGGGTGGATGTACAGTGGTATGGTCACACAATGTAGAGGTCATGAGACGTAGATCAGATTACCAGGGACTCCATGCTGACCTGTGAGTGTGCAGACAAATGTGCCCCCGACATGAATACACACATCAACAAATATGTCCTAACAGTTCCATGGAACAAATGACATTGGGCTGCCACTGTCACTTTCACAGTGCCAGCACAATGTCATTACCTCCATGGAGCTCTCAGAACACTTGTTAATGTGTGTATACATGTCAGGGGCACAAATCCATAGGGCTGGTGCACATGTCCTAAGTTCCCCACAGAATTGGTTACAGATGAGTACACAACACATTGCCAAGCAATGGTTTGTGTACTCACCTGTAACCGTGGCAATTGAGGGGATTAAAAAGACTAAATTGTTGTTTCTTGATGATCAGTTCAGGTCTACTGCTCCAAATCCTGTCCTCTTGTCCCACAGGCATCCATAACATGATCCATCCTTGAACTGAAGATCTTCCATGTGACTGGATTGATGTCTTGACAACACCTTCATGAAGATCACCCCTTGCTGTTTATGGTGATGTTGTTGGTAATGCAAAGTTTGACCTGAGGTTCACACAAACCTTTACTGGAACATTCTCATATAGACACAGAAAACACCATTTCTTGAGTGTTATAACCTGTACAGTTAGGATGCTCAGCTACAGAGTTGTCAATCCTTGTGGACAACACATGAGCAGGTCGGCAGTGATACTGAAGTAGTACAATTTAGTTTCAAAGTACATTTAGTGTTCACATACAGGTGTTAAATGCATATAGGCAATACACACAGAAAACACATGTACATTCTCTTGTGCTTTTTGAGACACAATAAAGATGAACCATCACCATTCTATCTGTGTCTGTAGGAGGATATATTTGAGAACACATTTGTCAATGCGTAACCACACCCAGGATAGAGTATCCCCCATACATGGAAAGGCATCACCCACATCACAGGAGTCCACCACTTGTTTGCCAGTGAGTGGACTCTGTGATGCATCCATGCAAACAAATGATGGTGGCAGTGATGCACCAATGTGTAGTGGGAGTGATAAAGAGGTGATACAGGGGACATACTTCCACAGTGAATACCTGTCCACAGTTTCTGTATTGCTCAGTATAATCAATGTTCTGAGATTTTGCTCCACTTTGACATATCTCAGTACATGGGCTATATCAACGAACAAACAGACTAAGTGGACATGTGTTATCACTGGTGAAGTCTGTTACACCGTTAGGGAAACAGCAACTCAACTTACTGGAGACACCAATGCTCACCCCAGGATATCAATGTGTGTGCTACACATTGAAATCCTCGGTTAAAAACATTGGCTTCCCCAGTAAGTCAGTTGCACAATGAGTGTGTGAATCCAAGACAATATTGATACATGTCCTATTTATCTGTCCTGCTTGTAATGTCCCCGCTAAGTCACAGAGCTGTTTGTCTGGTTATCCCATTAACCCACTGAGTGCAAGAGTGGTCCCCAACGCATTTCTTTGCAATGTGTTGCCTACCACTCTGGCACTCAAAGGGTTAAACACAACATATGATGTAGACAAATGTTCAGTGTTGTACTATTTGTTGTGCTAAGGGGTATGTTTTGTTGTTCAAATTCAACACACAACACCACCATATAACACAGTGGTGTAATATGGCTCCAGGGATGTATTACAAGTTGAATTTGTACAACGGTTTGTGTGTGAACCCATGTTGTAGTATCCCACTAACATTTCACCCAGGCAGAGGTTGTGTTCACTGCATTGTATGGCAATGCATTGGAGACAACCCTGCCACCCAATCCATAACTGAAGACACAACAGATCAGACAGGAATACAAAAAAAGGTTTTTTTTATTGAGGGGAAAGTTGACAGGTTGGGCCTTTCATTTTTTCCTTTTTGGGTGGGGGGCCTTAGCCTGGGTGCCAGAGGTGGATGCCCTTGTTGAACTCCTGGTAATCCTCTGCCCCCTAGGTGTGGCTTCAGGGGTAACACTGGAGGGAGTGGTGGTTGCAGTAGACCCCTCAGTGGAACGCAAGTTCTCCATCTCCATCCTCAGTTTCTCCCTGCGGTTTATCTCCCTCAACTCCACAAGGACCTGTGTTAACATGCCCATGAGACCAGTCCTGAGCTGCTGGAGTAGTGTGTTCCCCCTGGCCACCTCCGACTCCAGGCCTTGGATCCTGGTCTCCAATTGTGCAACATTCCTTCTGGATTGCCTCCTGCTCCTTGTAATGTTGTTGTCAGTACTCCTGCTCGACCGGAGTAGTCTCCTCTGCAGGGCCATACACTCCGCCTCCATCCCTGTGAGGCGTGCGGTGCTGGAGGTGGATGTGCCCGGTGTCACTGGTGCTGCTGTTTCCTCTGCTGCTGAGGGTGCTGTGTGCTCTGGTGCTGAGGGTGCTGTTTCCTCTGCTGCTGAGGGTGCTGTTTGCTCTGGTGCTGAGGGTGCTGTTTCCTCTGGTGCTGCTGAGGGTGCTGTTTGCTCTGGTGCTGCTGAGGGTGCTGTTTGCTCTTCTGCTGCTGGAGGTGCTGTGGCTGCTGTGACAGCTGTTGGAGTGGCTGGTGCAGATGATGGGCATATGCCCACCACATCAAGTGACTCTGAGCTGCCCAATGATGTGTATGCTGGTGGAGGTGTGAAAATGTCCCTGGGTAGGGGGCGCTGGGGCTCACCAATCAGGCCCAGGTGTGGGTAGTCCAGTGGCCATGGGTCATATGGTGGCCACTGATAGGTGCTTGGACCCCACCTGAGATCATACCTTGGGGCATGCTGTGGAGCCATCCAGGAGGGTGGTTTTAATTGGGAGGCATATGGCCCATATTGGGTGGTGGCCACTGTCCCTGGCAGCCATTGCCTCCCTGGCGGTAGTGGTGGTGCTGCTGATGGAGGGTAGTAGCTGGTGGAGGTGGCTGGATGGGTCCACCTCTCCTCCTGTTGCATCCAGCCACTGTACTGGGGAGGTGCAGCTTGAAGGGGTGCAGCCTGTGGTGGTCCAGCTTGAAGGGGTGCAGCCTGTGGTGGTCCAGCTTGAAGGGGTGCAGTAGGTGGTGGTGCAGCCTGTGTTGGAGGGGATGGTGATGGTGGGTAAGGTGACCACCGGCTGGTCCCCTCCTCTGTGTCCTCCTCACTGGGGGTTGACATTGCCTCCTCCACTGTCTACCGCTGGGCTTGAGGGCTGTAAGCTGTGTGGAGAAATAAGATGTTGTGATTAGTGACCTTAGCCATATGTTTGTGGAGACAGTTATACTTTGATATGTGGTGAAGAAAAATATATGTGTTTGGGTTAATCCCCATGGGTAAACAAGGGTACACCCACTGCTGAAAGGTGTTGTTTGAGTTATTACAGGTAAAGGTTTCATTTTGAGGTGCAATATCACAGTGGGCCGAAATAGTACAGTAGGGCTGTTGCAACACCCTCCCATGTAGATATCTGACCCCTGTACCAGAGCTGTCCATATGATTGTGTAGTAACAGCACCACTGTACAATTTCAGGCCACTGGGGTATTGCCCCTGACATATCCATATCTGAGCTGTGATACCTTTTGAATCAACACACCTTTCAACAGTAGGAATACCATTGTTTAACTCGGGGGGGGGGGTGAATCCAACAACATATATTTGTCTTCACAACTTGTAGGGATGGCTATCCCTCCAGGGGGATGGCAAAGGTTAAGTCCACCTTGATGTCATATTGTAGACATTGTGAAAACAGATGTTGTTCGCTGTTAGTCCTATCCCTCCTACCCTCATGGTTGTTCAGATATTGCTCTATGTGACAGATGTAGATTTCAGTCATTTGTCCACACGAGGGCTTTTCAGCAGAGCCCAAATCGCCCCATTTAGAGAACAATACTTAATTGGAATGGTGTACAGAGTGTGCATGGTTTGCAAGCACACTCTGTGGACCATTCCAAAGAGGTAGTTATCTCGAAATGTTGCGACTTTGGCTCTGCTGAAGAGCCTCCGTGTGGTCAAATGATAGATATCTCCACCTGTCACATAGAGCAATATCTGTATAACCATGAGTGTTGGAGGGATGGGACTTAGATCAAGACACATCTGTTAACGATGGCAATGATATGACATCATGATGACATTACCCATTGCTATCCCATTACAGTGACACACAAGTAGAAATGGTCATATATGTATGTGGATATGTACCCTTCATATGGATACAGTAATATCCTTCCAAGATGTGAAGCCAGAGAGCAGTTCAGTAGGTGTGATTGTCTTACTGGCTATACATGTGCACCCATCCAACAAGACATTGTATTGATATGATGGATATGAACATACCTCGTATATCCCATCTACGTAGAGTATGATATACTATGTATGTGTATTTGGATGGTAGCAATGTAGGTTGATTTGTGATGGGTGCACATATCTGGCCAGTAAGGCAATCACATCCAGTGAAGTGATCTCTGTGTTCACATCGTGTTGGAACATATTTAGTAACATTTGAATCCTAAGGGCAACAATCCAGCCAGTAGTGAGGGATATCTTTGATTGAGGCCTGTTTTTTCTCTGTGTATGAGCCCATTCATCCTTCTGTGTGAGGCAACCGTACTCAATCCTAGATATCCATCAGTCATGGCCTGTTGGTGACCAAGGTACGATGATGTTTGCTATTTGTTTCCCATGTGTATCCTGCAAAGAGCGGCTGGTGTACCATCCATCCATGGCATCAGCACCCCTGTGGATCCATGTGGGAATCAGATATGGGATATGTAATTTCAAGTCAGAGTAAATGATTGCAGCCACAACACCAATGCCTACTTTTTCCAGCTTGAAATCTGTGGAATAGTTTTCGGCCTGTGTATTGCACCTACAAGCATTTATTCTGTGGGACACTGTGATGTGTGACCTGATGCCCCCTTTTTGATTCAGTAAGCGGTGATGTTGAACTGATGAAGTGAACATGATGGTGACTTCTCCAGTGATCTCCTTTCCCCATTTCCAGTGTTTTCCATGGAGTCTGTACAATGGGACCTTATAAACTTGATTCTTGTTTTTGCATATTCTCCATGGACTAACACCGGTATTGGTGAAGTGAGGGTGTGTGAGGGTTACTTTGTGTCCACCATCTCTCTGTCACTGCTTAGTGAATGTCCCCTGTGTAACATGTGATGGTTGACCTATTGACTTGTTTGTTGTCTGGTTAACCCCTTGAGTCCCAGAGGAGTTGCCAACACATTGTTGATCGATGCATTGATGATCCCTCTAGCACTCAAAAGGTTAGGTTGGGGGTGCGGACATGGGTGACACTGTGTGTGAACAGACGACATTTTGAACATAACGGTTTGTGTATTGTGTGTGATGAGCACAGCGACAGGAGGGTTGAAGTAGGACTTTGACAGGTTTGTCCCAAGTTGGACCTTGCCATTTGTCCTGGTGTTGTGTCCTTTTTTTAACCCTCAGGGTGCTGTGTTGGTGCAGTTGTATGGCTGAGTGATGGACATGTGTTGAGGTGTGACTGTGTGTGCAGCTGGTGTTGGTTGCTGTAGTGTGTTGTTCTGTAGTGTTGCACTTACCGGTAGTGTGGAGGCTCCTCTCATACCCAGTGTCAGTTCCTCCGATGACCCCCTCGATCAGGGACGGGGACATGGTCTGCCGCACCATCTCCTTCCAGCCGCAGAAGGTGATAGGGACTGCCGGTCCACCTCCAGTGCCTCGGGCGTGCTTGGCGAGCTCTGTCATTTTGTTCTTCACCACCCTCCGGCAGTTGCCCCATCTCTTTTTGATGGACTCCACGTCCTGCCTGCATGGAGCCACCACGTTGACCCGGCTGCAGATCTGGTTCCAGGCTGCTTTCCTCCTCGTTGACAGGCCAGGGACCTTCACTGTCAGGTGGAGAACACTCTGCCTCTCCAGGACAGCTTCCATGAGAGCCGTGTTCTCCTCCTCTGTGTATTTGGGGTCCCTGATCCTGCCCTCGTCAGCTCCTGCATGTGAGGATTCAGAGCCGGAGTGCCCTGCCTGGTCTGACCCTGACTGTGTGGGGTGCTCCCCAGCAACTACCCCTCGTCCCACTGCAGGTTCTGTCCCTGTCCTGCGTGTGCCTGCTCTTGTGGGCCGGGTCCCCCTCCGTCCTGCAGATCTCCCTCTCCCACCCCTGCTCTGCTGATGGATACCCTCCTGAGCTTCCTCCTCCTCCACTACTCTCCCCATCCCTCTCTCCTGTCCTCCTCTCCTGGCCATCACTCACCCAGTCACACCCAGGCACTCTCACAGGCCCTCACAGACACACTCGATCCACTCGCTCTCTGTCACACACTTTCACTCACAGATTCACACTGTCAAAAAAAAAAGAAAAATGTGTGAGGTGTTAAAAAATAAAAGGACTATGTGTTTGTATGTGTATGTGTTTGTGTTTGTATGTGTGTATGTAATATGTGCAAAGGTGTGCTATGTGTCGTATTCTGTGCAATGCTCTCCTCTCTCCAAACTCCAAAACTCCTCTACCTCCAATGAACGCTCCTGTCTCCCTCTCTCTGATCACTATCCTCCGCTCCTGGGTCCTGATAGCTGGCTCTAAAGAACTCGATAACAGACAGTGTATGACGGTTATTTTTGGGTATATATAGGTGCATTTGAAGTTATTTGATACATTGGGGCTTTGTGATTGGCTGTGTGTTTGAATTTGTTTTTGCATCAATCATGGTTGCTAGACAACGGCAGCCGTTATGTTAGATGTTGTTTTGAGCGCTGTTATCGTGTGATTTGGCTGCCCGTTGTGCATTAACATGAGCGACAACGGCTTTTGTGTTACGTGTTTTTTGTGTGCCTACGCTCGATAGCTATTCTCGTAGAGTACCTATTGAATCTGCCGTAACTCTTGTATTATTTGCAAGCGATGTGCCTTTTTCACTTAGAGGCTGGTTTGTAACCTGATGGACACATGTTTCTCTGCTTATTATTCTGATGACATTTTAATGTTTACTGTTTTTATATGGACATTCTTCTGCCTTGGCACTGTTCATTTGTACATGTGTATTATCTCAATAAAGCTTTTGAAAACTTAAAAAAATAAATAAATAAATTTGAAATGCTGGTGCTGCCTTACAGAGCCCTTACTAACACTGTACCCCCCTAAATTTCATCTCGCACTTGCAAGTACACCTCTACTCTCCATCTTTGCTCTGTACAGGACCTTCCTCAGGACCTCTCATCTTCCCATTCCCACCTAAAGGACTTCTCCTGTGCTGCACCTGAGCTCTGGAATTCCCTCCACCATCCCATCAGACTCCCCCCCAAGCCTTCAGATATTCATGCGCCCCTGGAAACTCACCTCTTCAGGGAAGCATATGAACTTCCTCCATAACCATGATGAGCAAAGACAGACCAACAGCCTGTCCAGCTTCTGCTCACTCTCATTCCTTTCTAAAATCACTCTCCAATCATAAGTCAGTATATGTTTTATTAAGATTTAAGATTAAAATGATAAATGGTTTGAGCAATAAACTGTAGTTAACAAAAAAGTATCAATGCATGATGACTTGCAAAAATTCTTTACCACAAGGCACATTAATGATTATCCTGTCAGATCATGTTTTATTTGGGCGTAGTCACAACTTATGTTTTATTTAGTCATATTCCACAAAGATACAAGGTAAAAATTATCGGTAGGTAAAATGACAGATAATCTCCTTACTTTTCTAGAATATTTTACAATAATTGAAGGATGTTATATTTGTTTAATTTTTTTGCCATTGTAGTCAGAAATTTAGAATATATGCATTAAAGAAATGCAGGGCCGGTGCCACCTATAGGTGAGGTAGGCGCCAGCCTAGGGTGCACATGTACTGGGGGTGTGGGCATGCAGTGGAGAAGAGCTGCGCCCGGACGCACCATGACAGGAGCCGCAACAGAGGTTTGTGTTGCTACTGCACTCCCTCATTGCAGTCGGCTCTTTAGTAATGCAGAGTGCGCTAGGAGTCATGATTTCCTGGCGCACTCTGCATTACTGAAGAGAAGACTGCGTGGGAGCTATAGGTATGTGATGGGGGGCAATTTGGAGCTGATGGGGGCAAGGTGGAGCTGGTGGGGGCAAGTTGGAGCATATGGGGGCAAGGTGGAGCTGGTGGGGGCAAGTTGGAGCTGATGGGGGGCAAAGTGGAGCTGATGGGGGCAAGTTGGAGGTGAGGGGGCAAAGGGGGGCTGCTGGGGGCAAGTTGGAGCAGATGGGGGCAAAGTGGAGCTGATGGGGCAAAGTGGAGCGGGTGGGGCAAGTTGGAGCTGATGGGGGCAAAGTGGAGCTGGTGGGGGCAAAGTGGAGCTGATGGGGGCAAGTTGGAGCTGAGGGGGCAAAGGGGAGCTGCTGGGGGCATGTTGGAGCAGATGGGGGCAAAGTGGAGCTGATGGGGCAAAGTGGAGCTGCTGGGGGCAAGTTGCAGCAGATGGGGGCAAGGTGGAGCTGGTGGGGGCAAGTTGGAGCTGATGGGGGCAAAGTGGAGCTGATGGAGGCAAGTTGGAGCTGGTGGCGGCAAAGTGGAGCTGATAGGGGGCAAGTTGGAGCTGGAGGGGGCAAAGTGGAGCTAGTGGGGGGCATCTCTTATAGGCATCTCCAGACCAGGGGCAGATTTGCCCAGGGGGCAGAGAGAGGACAATCATGAAAAGAGGTGGGGTATAAGTAGGCGGGGTATAAAGAGGTGGGACACAAGGGGCAGAGCCAAATGGGCAGCAAAATTAGGTTTTACCTAGGGTGACAAAAATCCTTGCACCAGCCCTGAATAAATGTATTTGTCCTACTTTTAGTGTGTGTTTAAAGTGGAACTTTCACATTAATTAGCAGATGAAACATCATTGAAACCTTCATTAGCATACGACATGTTATTGAAAATGCTTCAATAGCATATGAAACATCAGGACTTCTCCCGTGCTGCACCTGAGCTCTGGAATTCCCTCCACCATCCCATCAGACTCTCCCCCAGTTATCAGATATTCACGCACTGCCTGGAAACTCACCTCTTCAAGGAAGCATATGAACTTCCTCCATAACCATGATGAGCAAAGACAGACCAACAGCCTGTCCAACTTCTGCTCACTCTCATTCCTTTCTAAAATCACTCTCCAATCATAAGTCAGTATATGTTTTATTAAGATTTAAGATAAAAATGATAAATGCTTTGAGCAATAAACTGTAGTTAACAAAAAAGTATCAATGCACGATGACTTGCAAAAATTATTTACCACAGGTCACATTAATGATTAACCCTGTCAGTTCATGTTTTATTTGGGCGTATTCACAACTTATGTTTTATTTTGGCATATTCCACAAAAATACAAGGTCCAAATTATCATTAGGTAAAATGTCAGATACTCTTCTTATATTTATAGGATATTTTACAATAATCAAAGGATGTTATATTTGTTAAATTTTTTGGCCATTGTAGCCAGAAATGTAGAATATATGCAATAAATAAATGTATTTGTCCTTTTTTTAATGTGTGTTGAAAGTGGAACTTTCACATTAATTAGCAGATGAAACATCATTGAAACCTTCATTAGCATATGACACATTATTGAAAAGGCTTCAATAGCATATGAAACATCAATGAAAAGCTTAATTAGCATATTAAATGTTATTGGCACTGTACGGGTACCTCAATTAGCATACATTAGCAAATGGTCACAAGTGTGAATATCTCCTTAACTTTGCATTTGCTGGTCTTTTGGCTAACATGAAACACAGACAGTTTTTTAAGGCAGTTTTGAAATATGCAAACTGGAATTAAATTGAAAGTTCCACTTTAACGTATAAAAAAGGAAAACAATGAGCACATACTGAATGCTGTAACATTGAAAAAATGAAACCATTGACAAACGTGATAATAGAATTTATGAACGAGATAGACATGTGGTTTAGTCAGATTACAGATAGTTAAAATTGTCCTGCATAAGGACTAGAAAGCAGATAAAATAGTCCTATATATAAGGAGATGATAGCCCATCTCAGAAGACCTTAAAATATAGAGGTAGTAATAGCAAAATTGAGGCAAGAGAGGCTCAAAGTTACTGCTATCAAGTTTAATAATAATAATAATAATAACAATAATAATAATAATAATAAAAAGAAGGAGCTGGAAGGACAGTTATGTGTCCAGTAAGCCTAAAGAGGAGGAAGTGACCACTATCAACATGAAAGGATTCCCCAGTTCCCCAGACAAAATGATGGCCAATCCCCCTACATCACTCCTAGGGATCTTGGGGAAATTTGTGTCACTGGAGGAAGAAGAGGGTAGTAGTAGTATGAGCAGGACAGGTTAGCTACCTATGCCTGCTGCCAGTGTGTCTTGTTATTCTCAGGAGACGGGGAGAGTAGAAGATGATGTCAAGTATGACAGCAGGTGACCCTAAGCCACACTTGCTATCCCCAAGCAATCCCGCCACTACTACTACTAAGAAGGTCCAGCAGCATATCCAGTCTCAGGGTGTTAGATGTGAGGGAGGGGATGATCATATTACTTGTGAGGAGGAAGACTCAGGGAATGGAACTGGTGGTGGTGATGATGATGTTGGAGAAGCTGGGGTGAAAGAAAAACTCTTTCTCAAATCCATTTATCCCACTGTCCACATACTTCCATTTCAAACATCCCACATAACATTCACTCATTTTCCACTTACATCAATCACCTTATCTAGTTCTATTAATTTAAATTGACATTTTATTGTTTGAACATATAAACTTATTCAAACACTAATAATACAATAAAAAATAATAACAAAAACAGGCAGAAGAAAGAAAAGGAAAACTTTTTATTGGAGTTCACACTGTGATAACAGATGACACACAATGTTGTCTTTAATACAGATTCTAAGCAAAATAAATTATTCAAATAAAACTAAAACAAAAATGAATCAGTACTGCACACCAAGGAAACACCTAAACCCATCATTAAACCACTGCACAGTTATTCATAATATTAACTACTTCAGAACCAGGCGGTATGCAATGGAGTACACATCCCTCTGGTTATCACGAGATTTAACACAGCAAAATACACTATTAAACAATTAAACAAATCAGTATCCTTTTAAAATGTCACACACTATTGCGTGACCAACTAAACGGCACATTAACCATGTTATCATGATGAAAATGGTGACCTGAGAATCTCGCCAACATCAAAAGGATGAGATTCTCATGTTGCGTGCTTAAGCGTTGCCCCTTTGAACGCCCACATACAATACAATACAGTGCATTCTCAGTGGCTAAATAGATCATTGTTTAATGCCCATTAATCCCTTAGCTACGAGCAGGACCCACCACTGCTAAAGGGGTTTGTCTTGTGATGAAGGATAGCAGCTTTCTATCACGGTGCCCGTGATCCCCTGTCAGTCACACTGATAGTACCTGTGCATTGGTGCAGGTTGTTTGGCCCGCCCAGGATGTTCCTTTTTATACTGGGCCTATGACATCTATCTGGTGCCCTTTCGTGGTGTTCCTGAAGTTGAGCCCTCTTGCTGAGTTACTGTGTTCCTGTGTACCGATTCGGCTCGTCTGACTATTCTCCGTTCCTGCTCTCTGATTGGATCCTGCGCTGGCTGACGTTCCTGCTCCGTTAACGACCTGGCTGTGGCTGACGTTCCTGCTCCGTTACCGACCTGGCTGTGGCTGACTTTCCGGCTCCGTGATTTACCCGGCTTGTTTGACGTTCCTGATCTTGAGGGTCCTGGTTCCGGTCATCGCTCCTTGTTCTTCATCAGTTTCCTGAGTTCCAGTGTTTCCAGGTCGCCCGACGGCGACATTCTGAACTGTAGTAGTGGGGCTCCGTTCATTCACTCTCATTGGCGCTATGCGGTGGCCTTCGTTTACCGAGCTGTTGTCACCTTGCTGAGCTGCCTCTCCGTGGCCGTACCTACCCGATTCACTTACTGTGTGTGTGTTGCCTCCGTTATTGAGCCTATACACTTGCCAAGCTATATCATACTATCCGAGCCGTTTACACAATCTGAGCTGCGCATCGTACCTAGTCTGTCCATTACACGAGCAGAGCAGTTTAGTCCCGGTACGTGGTGTACGTGCTTGCACCTCCCGGTGTTGTGGCCTCCGTTTGCTCTCGCTGTATGGTACTGATACGGCACCGGAAGGGTGTCTGGGCGCTAGTCATTGCTCGTGTGTAGTATCACTCATCGCACTCCTGTGCGAGGCTCGTTGTTGCTGGTACAGTGTTACTCCTGTTGGCACCGTGTGGGTGGCCTGGCTCTAATCTCCTTTGGCACACAACAGTATCCCTATATGTATCAAGGGCTTGACAGGTTCCGTCTACCACTCCTCCTGTGCAGTCTCCTTGGGCGTCCTTTTGTAACATCTACATGAGAGTGATTTGAACAAGCCTACTACTGATCGTGAATACTGTCAGAGACTTATTGGTTTAGCTGGGCGTTGTCAGCCTACTATCATTGTGACTGATCAGTGGGTTATTCCTTAACCCTTGTCCATCCTGTTATACAGTGCAATTCAGCATTCATTGTGCTAGCTACTGCTTTCTACCTGTCTGTCTATGCTATACCTGGCCCCCAGAGGCGTTATTCCTGATTTTCATTTCAAATAAAACTGTGTTTTTACTTAAAACCTTGTCTGAGTGTCAGAAAACCGTAACAGTACGAAAGGGCCATGACCTCTGACGGTAAAGGTGACAGTAATACACAGAACCTCCACTGGAGGATGGATGTGCACGAGCAGCGCTTGGACCAGTTGGCACTGGCCATGCAAACCTTGCTAGAACGTACGGTACACCTTGATAAACCTAACCAAAGTCCGGTGGTCCCCCCAGTTGTGACACCGGATCACGTTGCTGGGCAAATGGTTGCCGTTCCCAGAAGTTTAACGGCGGCGGCGCCATTACCGTTGAGATACAATGGCGAACCCACCCTCTGTAGAGGGTTTATTAACCAACTAGAGATATTTCTAGAACTAACACCTCACGCTTTTCCGCTCGACCGTAGCAAGGTGGGGTTCATGATATCTCTATTAACGGGTAAAGCCCTGGCATGGGCTAGCCCACTATGGGAGAAGGCCAAACCATGTACATTAGACTTTGACGAATTTGTCAAGCAGTTTCGGTGAGTATTCGAGCTGCCTGGGAGAACCTCCTCTGCTGCCAAAAGATAAATGGAGATTCAGATGGGCGAACGCACCGCAGGCGATTACGCCATAGAATTTCGGATACTGGCAGCAGAGGTAGGGTGGAATAATGAGGCTCTAGTGGCAGCTTTTTCCCAGGGATTATCAGATGCTATTAAAGATGAAATTGCGGCCAGAGAGGTACCTACCGATTTGGATGATTACATAGATTTTGTATTGCTCATTGATACACGCATACGAGAAAGGCGCTTGGCTAAAAGGGCAAGATCCAGAATCCATGGGCACGATGGCCCTTTAAAACCACCCTCGCCTCCCAATCCTCCTGATCGAGTTGACGAACTGGGGGAACCTATGCAACTCGGGTTCACCAGGCTGTCTAAGGAGGAGCGGGCACACCACAGAAGGCAGGGCTTATGCTTATATTGTGGCAAAAATGGGCACATACTACGTAATTGTCCGGTACGGCCGGGAAACGCACGCACCTAGGGTACCTTGGGGGACAGGCCCTAGGTGGTGTACAATCGTCCCCAGATCCCTGTTCCAAGAAACCCATCATTCCGGTGTGCTTCCCTGTAGGTGATCAAGCGGTTGAGGCACTAGCATTAATAGATTCTGGCGCTGCAGGCTATTTTATGGACAAGACATTTGCTGAGACACATAGTATTCCGCTGTCCAAAAAAGATACGCCTTTAGCCATTGAAGCCATTGATGGCAGACCGCTAGAACCTGCATTCATCACCATGGAGACTACACCTATCTCTATGACTATTGGGGCTCTCCACGAGGAGAGGGTCTGTTTCCAGATTATACATTCACCCCATCACGCGGTCATATTGGGGTTCCCTTGGTTATTTCTACACAACCCCCAGTTTGACTGGCAAAGATGCGAGGTCAAGTCGTGGTCTGAATACTGTTCTGGGCATTGTTTGTCTCATCCAGTTAAGATTTTATGTACCTCTCCCTCCGTGCCAGCTGAATACAGCAAATTCAGTGACGTATTCAGTAAGGGAGAGGCTAGCGCATTGCCGCAGCATAGGCCGTATGATTGCGCTATTGATTTGCCCCCGGGTGTGGTGCCACCAAGGGGCAGGACATACCCATTGTCCTGTGAGGAGAATCAGGCCATGGAGGAATACATTGAGGATGCCCTTACTCGAGGGATAATTCGTAAATCTTCATCTCTGGCAGGTGCAGGATTTTTTTTTGTAAAAAAGAAAAGTGGCGAGTTACGACCTTGTATTGATTATCGAGGACTTAATAAGTTGATGCCTAAAAACGCATATCCAATTCCACTCATTACAGAGCTGTTTGACAGGTTGAAAGGCTCATCTATATTTACTAAACTCGATTTACGTGCTGCGTACAACCTGATACGGATAAGGGCCAGGGATGAGTGGAAAACGGCATTCAATACTAGGTCAGGTCACTATGAATATTTAGTCATGCCATTCGGCTTATGTAATGCACCTGCCGTGTTTCAAGAGATATCCTCCGTGACTTATTACAGTCCTGTGTTGTCGTTTACCTCGATGATATATTGATTCACTCTGCCAACTTAACCCAACACATTCTGGATGTGTCTGAAGTCCTGCTATGGTTACGCAAGAACAAATTGCTCTGTAAATTGGAGAAATGCGAATTTCATTGTTCCAAAGTACATTTCGTCATTTCTATTGATGGCATTGCCATGGATGAGGGTAAATTGGCAGCAGTCCTACAATGGCCACGACCTAAAGAGTTGAAAGCAATACAAAGGATTTTGGGTTTTGCCAATTATTACAGAAAATTCATTCAGAATTTTTCCACCATTGTTAAACCCCTCTCTGACCTCACGCATAAGGGAGCTAATCCCTCTCAATGGTCTGATGCAGCTGAAAGGGCCTTCGATACTCTCAAATCTGCATTCGCCTCCGCTCCTATACTTTCCCACCCTAACCCCTCCCTGCCATTTACGTTGGAGGTCGATGCCTCGGAGGTTGGGGTAGGGGCTGTTCTCTCTCAACGTCCCAAAGAAGGGGGCAACCTGAGACCATGCGGGTTCTTTTCTAAGAAATTATCCAGTGCCCAAAGCCATTACGAAATTGGTGACAGGGAATCGTTGGCTATAATTTTGGCACTGAAAGAATGGCGACATTTATTAGAGGGCACAAGAACCCCAGTATTAATTCTTACGGACCACAAAAATTTGATTTACCTTTCAGAGGCTAAAAGGTTGTCATCTCGCCAGGCTAGGTGGGCACTGTTTTTGTCAAGGTTTAACTTTATAGTGTCCTACTTGCCTGGATCTAAAAACGTGAGAGCTGATGCCCTTTACAGGCAATTTTGCACAGACATTGAGAGGGATGAAACCCCGGTTCCTATTATTCAGCCTGACAGAATTCTGGCCACGATACGTACCAGTATCACTTCGCCATTGGGGGAACAAATATTGGCATCCCAGGCTAGGGCACCTCCGGAAACCCCAGTTGGCAAGTGTTTTGTGGATGAGACTTTCCGTGTCCAATTACTTGAGACCTATCACTCCTCGAAGGCAGCTGGGCATATTGGCAGAGATCAGCTGGTATGGTCTCTATCGCAAATGTTTTGGTGGCCTTCTCTAATAGCTGACTGTGCGGCATTTACGTCTGCTTGTGCCACATGTGCCCGTAATAAGTCTCCCAGACATCTCCCAGTGGGCTTGCTCCAACCAGTACCTAATGGTGAACGCCCATGGTCACACATCTCCGTTGACTTTCTGGTAGAACTGCCATCATCCAAGGGCTATACCTTTATTCTTATGGTGGTGGATAGGTTCTCTAAGATGGCTCATTTCATGCCCCTCTCTGGTCTTCCTTCGGCCCAGGAATTGGCAACAGTTTTTGCCAAAGAGGTATTTCGCTTGCACAGGGTTCCCAGAGTTATAGTATCAGACCGAGGGAGTCAATTCGTGTCGAGATTCTGGAGAGCATTCTGTAGCCAAATTGACATACAATTGTCCTTTTCCTCCGCCTACCATCCCCAGACCAACGGGGCCGCTGAGCGTGCCAATCAGGGACTGGAGCAGTTTATGCGTTGCTTTGTGACTGATCATCATGACAATTGGGCCGACCTGTTGCCGTGGGCAGAGTTCGCCAGGAACTGTGCGGTCAATTAATCGTCTGGGAGCTCCCCATTTCTTGTCAACTATGGGTTCCAGCCTTGTCTGCTCCCAGACTTGTTTCAGTCACAACAGATTCCGGCTCTGGATGAGCACATTGAGCAACTCCGCTCCACATGGGCACAGGTGCAAAGGTCCCTCAGCCAGTCTTTCCAGCGACAACAGCGGCATGTTAATCGCAGACGGTTGCCAGCGGTCTCATTTCAGGTTGAGGACAGGGTATGGCTCTCCTCCAGGAATCTTAATTTGCAAGTACCATCCAACAAATTGGCTCCCCGGTTCATTGGTCCGTTTAAAATTATCCATAAGGTTAACCCCGTGGCATACGCACTGGAACTTCCTGCGTCTATGCGCATTCACAATGTGTTCCATGTGTCACTACTGAAACCCTTGGTTTGCAACCGCTATACTACCATTCCGGTGGTTCCTGGGCCAGTGGATGTTCAAGGTCGAGAGGAATACGAAGTACAGAGTATTATTGACTCCAGGAGATTTAGAGGCAAATTGCAATATTTGGTCCACTGGAGAGGCTACGGGTCTGAGGAACGTTCATGGGTGGACCAAAAGGACCTACATGCTCCACGTTTGTTGCGCAATTTTCACTCTAAATATCCGCACAAACCCAAACCTGCAGACAGGAGAGGGGGTCTTTGAGAGGGGGGTACTATCACAGTGCCCGTGATCCCCTGTCAGTCACACTGATAGTACCTGTGCATTGGTGCAGGTTGTTTGGCCCGCCCAGGATGTTCCTTTTTATACTGGGCCTATGACATCTATCTGGTGCCCTTTCGTGGTGTTCCTGAAGTTGAGCCCTCTTGCTGAGTTACTGTGTTCCTGTGTACCGATTCGGCTCGTCTGACTATTCTGCGTTCCTGCTCTCTGATTGGATCCTGCGCTGGCTGACGTTCCTGCTCCGTTAACGACCTGGCTGTGGCTGACGTTCCTGCTCCGATACCGACCTGGCTGTGGCTGACGTTCCTGCTCCGTTACCGACCTGGCTGTGGCTGACTTTCCGGCTCCGTGATTTACCCGGCTTGTTTGACGTTCCTGATCTTGAGGGTCCTGGTTCCGGTCATCGCTCCTTGTTCCTCATCAGTTTCCTGAGTTCCAGTGTTTCCAGGTCGCCCAACGGCGACATTCTGTACTGTAGTAGTGGGGCTTCGTTCATTCACTCTCATTGGCGCTATGCGGTGGCCTTCGTTTACCGAGCTGTTGTCACCTTGCTGAGCTGTCTCTCCGTGGCCGTACCTGCCCGATTCACTTACTGTGTGTGTGTTGCCTCCGTTATTGAGCCTATACACTTGCCAAGCTATATCATACTATCCGAGCCGTTTACACAATCTGAGCTGCGCATCGTACCTAGTCTGTCCATTACACGAGCAGAGCAGTTTAGTCCCAGTACGTGGTGTACGTGCTTGCACCTCCCGGTGTTGTGGCCTCCGTTTGCTCTCACTGTATGGTACTGATACGGCACCGGAAGGGTGTCTGGGCGCTAGTCATTGCTCGTGTGTAGTATCACTCATCGCACTCCGTTGTTGCTGGTACAGTGTTACTCCTGTTGGCACCGTGTGGGTGGCCTGGCTCTAATCTCCTTTGGCACACAACAGTATCCCTATATGTATCAAGGGCTTGACAGGTTCCGTTTACCAGCTCTGCTAGCGGCTCTTTCTACCACTCCTCCTGGAGTTTATACTCAGCTCTGGTTGCATTGTGCAGTCTCCTTGGGCGTCCTTTTGTAACATCTACATGAGAGTGATTTGAACAAGCCTACTACTGTTCGTGAATACTGTCAGAGACTTATTGGTTTAGCTGGGCGTTGTCAGCCTACTATCATTGTGACTGATCAGTGGGTTATTCCTTAACCCTTGTCCATCCTGTTATACAGTGCAATTCAGCATTCATTGTACTAGCTACTGCTTTCAACCTGTCTGTCTATGCTATACCTGGCCCCCAGAGGCGCTATTCCTGATTTTCATTTCAAATAAAACTGTGTTTTTACTTAAAACCTTGTCTGAGTGTCAGAAAACCGTAACACTTTCCCTGATGAGCAGAACTTTGACTGGCTTCAGAGTGCAGAGAAGGCACGGGGCTGTCCTGGCAATGCAGTTTCTCTTCTTGAGGACATTGCTGAGAATGTTCACCACTCCTTTTTTTGTATTTTGCCATTTTAGACACCTGCCCCCACACCGGAGTGTACCAGATAGCTTCACCTGTCTTCACTTCTACACAGTGCTGGACTCTCCAGTGGCTAAGGGGTTAATCAGCATTAAACAATGATCCAACATTTATCCACAGTTCTCACTGATAATGTACTCCATTGTTTTGTATGTAGGAGCTCAAATGAGAGACACTTAAGCCCGCAACATGAGAATCCCGACATTTTGATGTGGGTGAGATTCTCCTGTCACCCTTTTCAACACAGAGGCATGTTTAATGTGTCCTTTAGTTGGTCTCACACAATAGTGTGCAACATTATGATAGTGATATATATACAAACATACACATATATGAGTTAATGCATAAAATAACATATACACCAATATCCACCATTGTAATACTTTTACTGGTCAGTCAAATAGTTGGTTGTCCTCTCCCAGCCTCTGCATGTATGATAGATAAAGATAAGTTGTGGTAAGCTGTCATGGTATTGAAGGAATTTAGGCATAGAGTGGGCAGGTATCTGTAGTTTTATCCTCTGTAAAATCCCCAGCCATCTAGTATGTCCTTCTAAAGCACTATTTAGTGATGGTTATTGAGGACAGAGACATATCCCTTTTCAACTTCTACCTCACTAAAATACCTGATCATTCCTGACTTTCTTGTCATCCAGTTCTTTTTTGCTTGGGCATTGAAGGGTTCAACATCTTCTTAAATACTTTAAAGAGCAATACAGACTTTCAACATTACATTTAGTACTTCAGTACAACGGTAGTAATGCCTACCCCATTGGGCATACCCCACTGACATTCAAAAGTTAATATCTATTTTTAAGTTTATTTTTATGTTGGTGTTTCTTGAATATCCATACAATAGCAGAGGTACTGCATGCATCTAGTGATGTTGTTTGTGGTGCTGAAGTGAGAGTGGATCATCTCCACTCCCCTACTAACAAAGTAGGGAAGCAGAGAGTATGAGCTCAGAATTCAGGGTTGTTGACTGCAGGCAATGTGTAAGGAAGGGCATCTCTTACATATCTCCAGAAATTTGGAACCATGCACACTAATGGGGATATTCCCCTCCCCTTGCATACTTAATTCTTAGTGGATATGACACACATTGACATGTCATCTCCCCTTAGAGCATCTCTCCCCTGTATTCCTTCAAACAATGGGCCCTGTGTCATGATCAATACATTGAGTATGTGGGGTAAAAATAATTTAGTTGTTAACTTACTTTTGAATTGCATTTTCTGACTTATTTTATGGGTAAATCTCAAATATATCATAGGAAAGGCTTTTTAATAGCACTACGGATGAGCAAAGCTATGATTTCCAAATATGTTTTCTATACAAGTTGATGGTTTTACACGATTCTTGAAATATATGGTGTATCATTTATGAATTATTTTGTGGAATTTTCATGGTAACTGTCTTACCTCTGTGTATTCATGCAGGCCAAACTCTCCCCTGATAAAAAAAAATATATATAGTAAATATGTTTATAGCAATTGCAATTGTAAATATTATTTTAAAATATAAAAAAATAATATTTTTTTCATGTATACGGCTCACACTCACTACTGTGAGTTGCATTACTCATTAATATCACTTCTACATTCATACATCCTGTACTATTCTAAAACTATCAGATTATCAACTACTAAAAGATAGCTAAAGGCTCTGAAATAAAAAAGAGGTCATACCAAGGCTGCTAGCCACTGCTTTCTTATTCACTTTTGCACAGCACAACTTGAGTCCACTGAACTAAGAGTTGAAGAAGGTGGACCCTTTCCCAGCCAGCAAGAAAAGGGCAACATGATGCAAATTATGTTTTTGATAAAATATTAAATATAAATAATAAATAATTATTTTTCCATAGTCATAAAACTAGATTTTAAATAGCAAGTCTACAAATCTTTTTTGGGCTATAAATGAGATTAAATGCTTGATTCATCCATCAAAGAAATGTAAAGGATTAAAACAGGGATAGGTAACTGTGGTCCATAAACACTATCAACAACTGATTACTTCATGATATTTCTGCTTGAATATGGGTGAATCAATCAAAGGCTTAACTATTTTCATTAATCCACCTGTGCTCAATCTGGGACATCCTGAAAAACATGCACTGTTGGTAGTTATTAGTGATGAGCGAGCACCCCAATGCTCGGGTGTTCGGGTGCTCTGACCGAGCACCCCCTGAGGCTCGAGTGCTCGGCCGAGCCCCATTGAAGTCAATGGGAGGACTCGAGCATTACACCAGGCACCCCCTGCTCTGATGAGGGGAGGGTGCCTGGTCCATAGGAAAAGGGAAGAAAATGATGGAAACACCACAGAAATGGTTCAGGGACAGCATAGGGAGGATGTCTGGATGCATGTTGGACTCCAACATTGCTGCTGGGAACGATCTTTCGCCCGTAGTACGCCATTTTTACAGACTGACCGTAAAACACACAAAAAGGAAAATAAAAACAACTTTAGGCGAAAAATTGTTACCAAACAATATTTGCTGTATATTTACTTGTATATCATCTGCAAATTCTCCCAAAAATTTCCTCGATTTTTCTGAACTGAGGCCATGATTAAGAGGGAAACGTGCGCAGAGGCAAATTCTCCCAAAAATTTCCTCGATTTTTCTGAACTGAGGCCATGATTAAGAGGGAAATGTGCGCAAAGGCAAATTCTCCCAAAAATTTCCTTGATTTTTCTGAACTGGGGCCATGATTAAGAGGGAAACGTGCGCTGAGCCGACCATCTAAAACATTATGGGTGAGGGTCTGCTGCGGAGCTGACCATCCTAAACATTATATGCGAAGGCCCGCTAGTGAGCTGACGCTATAAAACATTATATGAGAAGGCCCGCTAGAGAGCTGACCCAATAAAACATTATATGAGAAGGCCCGCTGGTGAGCTGACCTATATAAAAATTGTCAAACAGGGCCCGCTGGTGAGCTGGCCCTATATAAAAATTATATCACAGGGCCCGCTGGTGAGCTGGCCCTATATAAAAATTATATCCCAGGGCATATGGAAGAGGAGGAGGAGGATGAGAAGATTAAGAGTCAACCATATACCCGTTTTTTGGGTGGAAGGGGTGAATGGGAATACAGAGTATTCCCATCATTGTAAATAACATATATAAAGTGAGTTTATGTTCCCCCAGGGCTTTCCTCCAGTGGAGTGGAGAAGTCAGGGGAAATCCAGGCCTTGTTCATTTTTATAAGTGTCAACCTATCAGCATTGTCGGTGGAAAGGCGGATACGCTTATCTGTTATGATGCCACCAGCAGCACTAAATACCCGCTCAGACAGAACGCTGGCGGCAGGGCAGGCCAGCACCTCCAAGGCGTAGAGTGCCAGTTCATACCACGTGTCCAGCTTGGACACCCAGTAGTTGTAAGGCACAGAGGGATCATTGAGGACGCTGACACGGTCTGCTACGTACTCCTTCACCATCTTCCAAAACTTTTCCCTCCTTGTGACACTAGGCTGCGCATCAGGGTGAGGGTGCTGGCGGGGTGTCATGAAGGTGTCCCACGCCTTGGAGAGTGTTGCCCTGCCTTTGTCGGAACTGCTGTGTGCTCCCCTTTTCTCCCCTTCTCGGTTGGCCAAGGTAGCACGTACTCTGCCGCCAGCGTTGTCAGATGGAAAATTTTGGAGCAATTTTTCAACAAGAACCTTCTGGTATTGCACCATTTTGCTTGTCCTCTCCACCGGAGGAATGAGAGATGAGAAATTCTCTTTGTAGCGGGGGTCCAGAAGGGTGAACACCCAGTAATCCGTGTTGTCTAAAATGCGTATAACGCGTGGGTCACGGGAAAGGCAGCCTAACATAAAGTCAGCCATGTGTGCCAGAGTACCAACAGTCAAGATTTCGCTGTCCTCACCAGGAGGATGACTCTCAATCTCCTCATCCTCTTCCTCCTCTTCTGCCCACCCACGCTGAAGAGATGGAACTAAAGTTCCATGGCTACCCTCTGTAGCGGAGGCAACCGTGTCTTCCTCCTCCTCCTCCTCCTCCTCCGCCTCCTCCAATTGTCGCTGAGAAGACGAAGTGAGGGTGCTCTGGCTATCACCTTGTGTAAGCTCTTCCTCCCGCATTTCCACCTCTTCCACATGCAAAGCGTCAGTTTTAATTGTGAGCAGCGAGCGTTTCAGTAGACACAGAAGTGGGATGGTTACACTGATAATAGCGTTATCGCCGCTCACCATCTGTGTCGATTCCTCAAAATTGCGTAAAACCTCACAGAGGTCTGACATCCATTCCCACTCCTCACTTCTGATTACAGGAAGTTGAACGGAGAGGCGACGACCGTGTAACAGCTGGTACTCCACTACTGCCCTCTGCTGCTCACAAAGCCGGGCCAACATGTGGAAGGTGGAGTTCCAGCGCGTGCTCACGTCACACAGCAGCCGGTGAGCTGGCAATTGTAAGCGCTGCTGCAGCTTCAACAGGCCGGCTGAAGCTGTAGATGACTTACGGAAATGTGCACACACGCGGCGCACCTTGGTCAAGAGATCATGCACATTGGGGTAGGTTTTTAGAAATCGCTGAACCACTAAATTAAATACATGCGCTAGGCATGGTACGTGTGTGAGCTTGCCGAGCTCCAAAGCCGCCACCAAGTTACGCCCATTATCACACACAACCATGCCTGGTTGCAGGTTGAGTGGCGAGAGCCACTGCTCGGTCTGGTGACTAATCCCCTGCAACAGCTCTGAGGCCGTGTGCTGTTTGTCCCCAAGGCAGATCAGCTTCAGCACGGCCTGTTGACGCTTCCCCACTGCAGTGCTACACTGCTTCCAGCTACTGGCTGATGGGGGAGTGGCGCTGCGTGTAGAGAATTCGGAGGTGGAAACGGAGGAGCCAATAACGTAGGTGCTGGCAGAAACCCTGATGGAGGTAGGGCCCGCAATCCTCGGCGTGGGTAGCACCCGTGCCATCCCAGGGTCCGAGTCGCTCCCAGCCTCCACGACATTCACCCAGTGTGCCGTCAGGGAAATGTAGCGTCCCTGGCCACAAGCACTTGTCCATGTGTCAGTCGTTAAGTGGACCTTCCCAGTAACTGCGTTGGTCAGGGCACGGGTGATGTTACGGGACACATGGTGGTGTAATGCGGGGATGGCACACCGGGAAAAGTAGTGGCGGCTGGGGACCGCGTACCGAGGGACAGCTGCTGCCATCAGGCTGCGGAAGGACTCAGTCTCCACAAGCCTAAATGGCAGCATTTCGATGGCCAGTAATTTGGAAAGGTGTGAGGTTAGTGCTATGGCCTGTGGGTGGGTGGCTGGGTATTTTCGCTTGCGCTCAAATGCCTGGGGTAACGACATTTGGACGCTGTGCTGGGACAGGGAAGTGGATGTGGTCGCTGATGGTGCTTCAGATGGTACAGGTGCAGGGCGGGAGGTATGCGGGCCTGCGCCTTCGACAGGCGATTGGCCGGCACCGAAAACAGGGGAAGAGGAGGCAGTGGTGTGGCCTGCAGACACAGATGGGCGATCCAGGCGTTCCTCCCACTTATTACGGTGCTTGGATGCCATGTGTCGGATCATGCTGGTGGTGGTGAGGTTTCTAGTGTTCATGCCTCGGCTCATTCTGGTGTGGCACAGGTTGCAAACTACAATTCTTTTGTCGTCCGCACTTTCCTTAAAAAAACGCCATACCGCGGAACACCTACCCCTTGGCAAGGGAGATTTACGCAAGGGGGTGCTCCGTGGAACATTTGCGGGCCGGTTTGGTGCGGTCCGCCTTCTTTCTGTAGCCACACCACTGCCTCTTCCAGCCTGTTGCGGTGCTGCAGATGGCTCACCCTCAGGACTGCTGTCATCGCTCGGCTCTCCACCTTCCCAGGTGGGGTCAGTCACCTCATCGTCCACCAAGTCCTCCTCCACTTCCTCACTCTGATCATCCTCCTCATGTCTTGATCCCACCACATACTCAGTCATTGACAACTGTATAACATCCACCTCAACAAGGTCTTGAGACAGTAATAGTGGTTGATTTAATGGCAACTGTGTCTCATCATCATCATCATCATCCACTACTTCCTTTGACCTTAAATGCCGTTCACATCTGTCATCTTCTTGTGATTGGGTACCCTCTAGAGGTTGTGAATCAGGGCATAAGATGTCATGTTCCTCTGCAAGCTTGCTTGGAGAGAGGGTCAAATGAAGGATTGGTAATGAGACGAGCTCCTCACTATATCCCAGTGTGGGATCACTTCTTTGACCAGACCGTCTATGGTGGGAGGAAGGATGATCAGAGTGAGGATTATGTCGACCAGACTCTTGGCTACTGAGAGTGGACTTGGTGGAAGACAGGGTGGTGCTTAACCGACTGGAAGCAGTATCAGCTGACATCCAACCGACCACCTGTTCGCAGTGGTCGGACCTCGAGAGTGATGTCCTGCGACGCCCTGTAAAATTAGACATGAAGCTAGGTATGGTGGATGTCTTTCTTTCTTGTGCTCTGGCAACAGGCACAGTTTCTCCGCGTCCTGACCCGCGCCCTGAACTATCAGGATCACGTCCACTTCCCCGTCCCTTTTTACCCGCCTTCTTCATCTTACATGGAATATGTGACTTTGATATTTTAGTTTGAAGACTTAACAGTATTTCTTCCTATTCTGCAACTGTGCAGAGTACACAGAATAGGCTGCTAAACTGCGGCGAAGCACACTGAATGGAATATGTGACTTTGATATTTTACTTTGAAGACTTAACAGTATTTCTTCCTATTCTGCAACTGTGCAGAGTACACAGAATAGGCTGCTAAACTGCGGTGACGCACACTGAATGGAATATGTGACTTTGATATTTTACTTTGAAGACTTAACAGTATTTCTTCCTATTCTGCAACTGTGCAGAGTACACAGAATAGGCTGCTAAACTGCGGCGAAGCACACTGAATGGAATATGTGACTTTGATATTTTAGTTTGAAGACTTAACAGTATTTCTTCCTATTCTGCAACTGTGCAGAGTACACAGAATAGGCTGCTAAACTGCGGCGAAGCACACTGAATGGAATATGTGACTTTGATATTTTACTTTGAAGACTTAACAGTATTTCTTCCTATTCTGCAACTGTGCAGAGTACACAGAATAGGCTGCTAAACTGCGGTGAAGCACACTGAATGGAATATGTGACTTTGATATTTTACTTTGAAGACTTAACAGTATTTCTACCTATTCTGCAACTGTGCAGAGTACACAGAATAGGCTGCTAAACTGCGGCGAAGCACACTGAATGGAATATGTGGCTTTGATATTTGAGTTTGAAGACTTAACAGTATTTCTTCCTATTCTGCAACTGTGCAGAGTACACAGAATAGGCTGCTAAACTGCGGCGAAGCACACTGAATGGAATATGTGACTTTGATATTTGAGTTTGAAGACTTAACAGTATTTCTTCCTATTCTGCAACTGTGCAGAGTACACAGAATAGGCTGCTAAACTGCGGTGAAGCACACTGAATGTAATATGTGACTTTGATATTTTACTTTGAAGACTTAACAGTATTTCTTCCTATTCTGCAACTGTGCAGAGTACACAGAATAGGCTGCTAAACTGCGGTGACGCACACTGAATGGAATATGTGACTTTGATATTTTAGTTTGAAGACTTAACAGTATTTCTTCCTATTCTGCAACTGTGCAGAGTACACAGAATAGGCTGCTAAACTGCGGCGAAGCACACTGAATGGAATATGTGACTTTGATATTTTACTTTGAAGACTTAACAGTATTTCTTCCTATTCTGCAACTGTGCAGAGTACACAGAATAGGCTGCTAAACTGCGGTGAAGCACACTGAATGGAATATGTGACTTTGATATTTTACTTTGAAGACTTAACAGTATTTCTTCCTATTCTGCAACTCTGCACAGTACACAGAATGTGCTGCTAAACTGCGACGAAGCACACTGAATGGAATATGTGACTTTGATATTTTAGTTTGAAGACTTAACAGTATTTCTTCCTATTCTGCAACTCTGCACAGTACACAGAATGTGCTGCTAAACTGCGGCGAAGCACACTGAATGGAATATGTGACTTTGATATTTTAGTTTGAAGACTTAACAGTATTTCTTCCTATTCTGCAACTCTGCACAGTACACAGAATGTGCTGCTAAACTGCGGCGAAGCACACTGAATGGAATATGTGACTTTGATATTTTAGTTTGAAGACTTAACAGTATTTCTTCCTATTCTGCAACTCTGCACAGTACACAGAATGTGCTGCTAAACTGCGGCGAAGCACACTGAATGGAATATGTGACTTTGATATTTTAGTTTGAAGACTTAACAGTATTTCTTCCTATTCTGCAACTCTGCACAGTACACAGAATGTGCTGCTAAACTGCGGTGAAGCACACTGAATGGAATATGTGACTTTGATATTTTAGTTTGAAGACTTAACAGTATTTCTTCCTATTCTGCAACTCTGCACAGTACACAGAATGTGCTGCTAAACTGCGGCGACGCACACTGAATGGAATATGTGACTTTGATATTTTAGTTTGAAGACTTAACAGAATGTGCTCTAATCTGCAACTTTGCACACTAAACAGAATGTGCTCTAATCTGCAACTTTGCACACTAAACAGAATGTGCTCTAATCTGCAACTTTGCACACTAAACAGAATGTGCTCTAATCTGCAACTTTGCACACTAAACAGAATGTGCTCTAATCTGCAACTTTGCACACTAAACAGAATATATGAAATTTTTTTGTTTTTGTTTTTTTCCCCCCACACAAAATAACCTGCTGCCCCCCACACAGTAGTCCTAAAAAGGACTTTTGGTTCTTTTTTTTTCACAATTTTGCTTTTTTTCTCCCTACACTGACTTTCCCTTCCTATCCTCATCTCTCCCTGGCTAAGACTGAGCCGAACTCGCTGGTCAGGTGCTATACAGCACCCGACCACGGGTTCTGGCCAGCCAATCAGTGTAATGCCAGCAGCCAACATGGCTGCTGGCATTACACTGATGTCAGAGCCTCCCTGCACGTTTATTGGCTGCGCAGCAGCCGCAAAACGTGCGGGGAGGAGACCCGAACATGGCGGGCGAGCACATGCGGTACTCGTACGAGTACCGCCATGTGCCGAGCAGAGCGATGCTCGAGCCGATCCGAGCATCGGCCGAGCATGCTCGCTCAACACTAGTAGTTATTAAGGACCAGGTTATCCCTGAATTAGAAGTTACAGCAGGTACTTGTTATTGGTGAAAGAAATGATCTGTTGAGCACAGGGACTATGCAAGACTTATAGATAAATTAATCAGCTGCCTAGGGTGGCAAAATTAAGTGGTGACATGAGATCAATTTCTAGAGGGCAGTACTCCTCCCTTTCCACACTTTTCTCATTAAAAAAAAAAATGAAATGAATTGCTATTACAGAATGTGTATTCATATTAATGCAAGGTTGATTTTTGAAAGCATATTAAAAGAGGATAGGTTTTAACATGAGTTATAAATGTGTTCTTTATTTACTTCTTTTTGTGGAGGTGTTGGGGGCACCAGCCTAAAGATGCACCTAGAGTGCCATGTACACTTGTGCAATCCATGGCTGACCAGCATTTATTTCTGAGTTTCATATAGGGAAGTAGGCTGTGGGCTCTTGAGTAAATATAGAAAGAAATGGCTGAGAGCAAGAGAGGGACTGCTGTACTAAGAAGAACTGGAACACTTACAGGATAAACAGACTAGAAAGGTCTCCAGAACACTGGGTAGCAATGCATAATGGAGGCCCTCTTAGCAATGAAGTGCTTAAAAAACCCATTTAAATTAAAAGGAATTTTGAAAATGTGTATTTGTCCCTTGTTGGTTTGCCCCAATACTACTACAGTTTTTCTAATTACAAATTCCTCAGTCCACTCAAGAGTGTTATCCATGAATTTATATTTTTCATTTCATGTATTTTAGCCAAGAAGAAATTTGGAACAATGGTAACATTCCTTGTAAAGTGTTGGAATGTTCACTGTTGGCTGACATTATGTAAGGAATTGATGTATAACACGATGAATGGTAGAAAAAGTTTAACCCCTTAAGGACCGGGTAATCCACGCCACGACCTGACTGAACGACCACGGAGCAATTTTTTTTATTGCTCCTTTGCGTTACGGACTGCCCGAACGGCGTGCAGCCGCGGGGGGAGCCCGGAATTCGATGACGGTCATAGTACGTCATTGGTCGTTAAGTCAAATCGACCCTTGACGTACTATGACCGTCAAGGGTCGTTAAGGGGTTAATCTAATAAATTCATGGGCTTTATTTTTTTTTTATTGAAACAATGTTCATAGAATTAAATTGATTTTTTAACACATTTAATGCTAGAGAGGTATCCATTGCTTTGTCCTGGTATATATAAAAGTACAGGAGTGAATGTACAATTATGATTGCTCATTAAAGCAGGCAATGGAATTTATTTTCTAGTCTTACTCCAATTTACTAATCTAATTACATCACAAATTCTCCCTTAATGCTGCTTATGCCAAGGGGAAGCTGCTAGAACAGCATATGGGCATTTCTGGAGGTTCTTTTACTCTACTCCATGTTTAACCTTTAGAGTGCCAGATGCTTTGGATAACCAGGTACTACTCAAAAGGAGTAATGCTTCATACTCACCAATGTATTAAAAAAACACTAAGCATTAACACAATTTTCCTGTGCATGCTATGGGGCAGGTGTAAGGGACTTGCAGGCTGCTGACATGCATACCTGGGAACTCTTGAGCAACCAGGGAAGGCTCATGAGCTATGATCAGGTGTATGCCAATGATGCAATGTGCATCATAAAGGGGGTGGGGCTTAATTGGATGGACAGACCTTGCTGTTGTACCAGAAAGTGGGTTGATGTGGGCAAAACAGGGTGGTAAGGAGGAGAAGTGGGTTGGAAGTTAGTGGAATGGTGTGGGAATGAGGAGAAGTGGGCAAAACTTCATAGGAAAGGCAACACAGCCTCTGTTCGCAAAGTACAATACACTGGAAAAACAACTAGATGCTTAAGAACTAGGATCAGTGAACATTTAAGCGATATACATATAGGAGATAATAGATCAGTTGTTGAAGCACATTTTGGTGCCAGTGGCTATATGATGGACAACTCTGCAATCCAAGGAATAGAATGAATCTCCTTAGGAGTAAGGGGAGGTAATTTGGGCGCTAAATTGTCTAAGAGAGAGGTCTACTGGATCTTCTCTTTCCGGATTCCACAGCCAACTGGCCTCAATAAACATTACGATAGTGCTTGTTTTGTGTGAGACTCCCTATGGGGAGTGTTACGACCTTTCCAATAGATATATACCTTTATGGATAGAATTTGAAATAGTAATTTTGGTAATATTTTTTGGTTGTTCGTTCCCTTAATTAGGTGATATTACATCATCATTATTAAAGAAACGTTAGGGTAGCTGGGGCTTTTTTTTTTTTTTTTTAATGACATCAACTTAAAGGGATAGTAATACTTCGTTTTAACTTTATTTTATTTTGTAGGCATTAAAAAAAACATGAAGAATGATATAAGTCTTATCTCTCAAACCTTTATGGTTTATGAGATATTCACAAGCAAAGTTCCCCTCCCCACCCCTTTTTCCTAGTGTAAGCCATCTCTTCTCAAATGTGAGTCTGGTTGTATGACAGGACAGATAACAGAAGGGGACAATTTTCTTTGTATGAAAACAATGAAAGCCCTTCCCCCCTTGACAAGTTTTTCAGCTTTTTCCGTTATCTTAATTGAAGATTGTCCCTCTCTGCAGTCTACCTGGGCATCTCCCTTCTGATCTGGTTGAACAGGGAAGGGATACTATGAATATCTCTTAAACCATAAAGGTTTCAGAGATAAGACTTATATCGTTCTTCATGTTTTTTTAATGCCTACAAAATAAAATAAAGTTAAAACGAAGTATTACTATCCCTTTAAATTGTTAAGGAAAAAGCTTGGGTTTAACTGAATGGTACAAATGATATTGTCATTTACGATAAGAAAGCACTAATATATTTGTTCCATTTGTCTCTTTTTTGATGAGGGTATTCTTTGTTATGAGTCAAAAGAAGTTATTAGATAAAAACTGTATCATGTATTCATGGTGGGGCTTATTTGCATCGGCCTGGTGGGAATGTTCTAATATAGTTGAAAAGGCAATTAATGTTTGAATTGTGATTTCTTTTCTGGCTCGATGTGGATTATTTCCACCTTGATTACAATCCAAAACTGACGGGTGCATCTATAGTTCAATATTGGATAAATATAACAGTGTATTTCTGTGTCCTCCTGAATGCTGTGGTTGTTGTTGTTTTTATCTTTATATACACCGTTTGTGGTGATTATTTTTAAAATACAAATGAAGACTAAGACTTTTGCTCCTGGAGCTGTGTGGTTGAGTATTGAATGTCATTAACATCAGCCGATATACATTTTTGCAATGCTCTTTAGGCACTTATATCCATTTTTCCTCTTTTTCTTTGTATTCAAGTGTCTTAATTGTCCTTGTAATCTCACTGTTATCCTTGGTACTTGAGAGGTTAAGTTTGAATATTGGATCTTTGCCTTTAATTTACTTTCTAGCATTGCTTTAGTCACTTTTGATGCATTGTGGAGACCGTATCAACACCTACTTAGGCTGATGATTGACATCCAATTTGCTACTTTGTATTGGATGCAGCTATATTTTAATACACCAATGTTTGTACTACTAGCTTTTGATGATCATGAGTAAGCGTGTTTACATGCGAAATGAGTTGATCCAGAGCACATAGAGAAGTCTGCAAAGAGATGCCCACTACGTTTCCTTCACACTTGTTTGATGGACTTGAGGTACTGTTTGAGTGTTTAATGTTAAACACTAAATAAAGAATAGATGATTTTATAAAGCATATGTTGTTGCATTCTGAATATATGGTGTGGTGCACCTTTACATAAAAGTTTGTTTCTGTCCCCAGAGACCCAGTAATTAATTCTAAAAACCGGAGACTGCTGGGCAGACCTGGGACTCGATCCAAATGTTTGTGCTAAAAAAAGCCGGTAGGGCAATAAGGATACTGACAGACAAAAGTAAATGCCTAAGTCTGTATTCAAATGTCCTACCGGTTAAAAGCAAAGGATGTTAGGCCACAGAAAAGGTCTTGTGGCCAAAAGTCCGTTTTGTGCATTTAGTACCCAAAACACTGCTAAATAACGGCCGTACTGGAAACTTTACAGTAAAAAAAAGCTAACAATGAGTGCCTGACGTACTGCCAAGCACTGATTGTTAACTCATGAATCTAACACTTACCTGTCACCCACTGTCTGTCTCCTTCTGTCTTCATTCTGCCTTCTCGTCATTCTTCTGTCTTGTATCTTCTGCCTTCTCTTCAATCTTCTTTCTTGTATCTGTAAAACATAAAAAAGTATAAATATAATGAAGAATAATATAATACACACTTTAACCCCTTGAGTGCAGAGGGGTACTCAAAAGCATTCCAAAGCAACGCATTGTGTTCCTCTCTGGGCTCAAAAGGTTAAGCAATATAGTATTGCCAGGAATCATATAAATATGCAGCCTTTATTTGTTGTTGAAATAAACCATTATGGTATTAAAACTTGCTCCAGCACAACATGTACAAAAATATAATACTAATGCACTTAGCTGAATAAACTGTCTCCGCCTCTGCATGCGGCCGCGAAGGCAGCGGAGATAATAAAGTGTGCTGCAGGTCCCCCCTTCTTTTCCCTCTCAGGCTGATGCCCTGCACTGAAGGAATTTGAACAGAGACTGCCTTTATGTATGGGCAGTCTCTGATACATTCTCTCAAAGCCATTGGCTGAGATGTGCTTACGCACATCCCAGCCAATCAGTTTAAAGCACAGTCGCTCAAATCTGATTGTCTGGGATGTGCATAAGCAGTCTCTGTTCAAAATCCCTCAGTACGGCTCAAAAGGGAGAAGAAGGGGAACCTGTAGCACACTTTACTGTCTCCGCTGCCGCCGCTTAGGTGGCCGCATAAAGCTGTGGAGACAGTGTATTCAGCTAAGTGCATAAGTATTATAATTTTGGACATATTATTTTGGCAAATGTTTTAATACCATAATGGCTTTTTTCAACAACAAATAAAGGCGGCATATTTATATGATCCCGGTCAATAATACATTGCTTAACCTTTTGAGCCCAGAGAGGTGTACCCCTCTGCCACTCAAGGGGTTAAACTATGTATGATATTATTCTGCATTGTATTAATACTTTTTTTTTTTGTTTTACAGATAGGAGGAGACTGAAGAGGACAGAAGAGTAGACTGAAGAGAAGGACAGAAGAGAAGAAAGAAGGGCAGAAGATTACCAGGAAGCTGAGGACTCCACTGGACATCAGGATTAATGGTAAGTGTTACTTTTAAAGGGATGATGTTTTTTAACTTAGTCGAGCAAACCCTATGAATGCAGGTGTGATAATTCTACCACACTGGCACTCACAGGGTTAATTCTACTAACTTTTGACGCATTTTCCATACTTTGGGTGTATTGATATGTGGACTTTTTTAAAACTTTTTTCCCCTTCAAGTTTCTGCATCGGCTATTTGAAGGTTCAATAAGGGACTCAAGTAACAAAAAAACTGGGTCTTAACTTTTCTGCGATAACCTGAGTCCCTTATCAGATCTTCATGACTAATGCAGACAATTGAATTCCAAATTACAGTGTTTTCATCATTTGCTATGGGTGAAAACACCTGTTAACTTTATCACATGACGTGCCAGCTGAATCATACATTTGCCCAATGCAAACTGATGTACTAAGAAGAACTGGAGCATATCAGGAGATAAACAATTGCACCACGGGAGACATACAAATTCCTCAAATTACAATTGATTTAAATGGGAATTTTAACCACTTAAATGTTAGGGACTTCTCCAATTATGAGTTAATGCATTGAATAACTCTTTAGCATGCAATGGGTTAAAAGTCCCATTTAAATCAATGGGAATTTGGGAAAGTTTTATATGACACACATGAGGTAACTGCATCAGGATTGTTCCAGTTCCTCTTAGGACATCAGCAACAGTAAGCAGAACTTGAAATATAATACTGTTTATTTTGAAGAAAAAATTCAATTTCTACTTGTGTAAGCTAGAATTTGCTAAAAAGATAAACATACTATTTTTTTAACCTTTTGAGTGTCAGAAATGTATCTACCGCATTACATTGCAATGGTTTGGATACCTCTCTGGCACTCAAAAGGTTAAACATACTTGTAAAGGAACCTAAATATATTCATGTTGGATAATCCTGGAAATGGCTTATGAATAGAACTTGACTCTAAAATAAAATATCATTACTGTGTTCCTATGAATAATGAACACATTTTTGGTATAAAGACTAATGGATAGATGTGCAAGACAGTCACAAATAATCATTAGAAATAAGTTGTGGTTTCCTTTTTCCTGCTATTATATGGGATTTAGATATTCCATTTAGCAAAATTTCTACAGCCCCTGTCATGTGGCAACCCATTGACATACCATGTGGGTGACCACAACAAATCAGTACTACTCAGTTAATGAAACCACTTCTAGGAATAAACATTATCCCATTATATAGAATATCAAGCTTCATTCAAGTTGTGAGGCTTTTCCAGTAAACTCTACATATGTCTATTTATTCTTTGATAAAATGGCTGGATGATTCACAACAGTTATCTCAGTCAACAAACGTAGCCTTTTAACAATTTGAATGCCAGAGGGGTATCCAATGTATTGTAAATTATTTCATTGGACACTTGGAACTTAGAACATTTGTTCTTCAGCTCTGTACATTTTTGGATCTGTGCAAATATGGCATTAATGCAGGATGCAATAGTAATAAAAAGTAGATTACACATTTTTATTGTTTAACTCCTTGACTACTGTAAATGTCTCCAGTGCATTGTGAAGTAATATGATGGATACATATTGAGGTTCCAAGTGGACATGTCACCCTAAAACAATATAGAAACATAGAAACATAGAAACATAGAAGATTGACGGCAGAAAAAGACCACCTGGTCCATCTAGTCTGCCCTTTAGTATTCCTTTATTGTTATCTTAGGATAGATACATGTTTATCCCAGGCATGTTTAAACTGTGTTACTGTGGATTTATCAACCACCTCTGCTGGTTGATGTTTAGTTTGCTTTACTAAAATCAGCCTTTATGTTATATTAGGCATTTTTCTGTAAAATAAGTAATAAATGAGAAATGAACTTTTATATTTGGTGTCACAGTACTTTATGCTAATTCCCTGGACAGTATGATAATTAGTTATGTTGGAGGCCAAACTACCACTCACTGTTCTATTAGAAATGCCCCCCAGTGTGTGGACTCTGTTTAAATTCATTCATAGCTCAGTGAGTGGTAATATTGGCCCAACACAGAAACTAACTGATTTAAAGTGCCACACTGTGCCACCAACAAATAAAGGTACATTTCACAAAGAGTATTTATATATCAAACAAATGACTAGTACAATATATAAGAGATATATGTTAACGGGGAACAAGATTAACATAATATACTGCAGGTCTATAAATGATATGAAACCAAACCAAAAAGAAGAAGAAAAGGGACTTGAAGAGGAAAAATGCCAATGTCCCCACAAGACAAGACAAGAAAATGCACTGTCCAGTCATAAGTGGGAGTAATTGCCTCTAACATATAGTCCCTTAAGAGACCAGTTCAGTATTGACATAAATGACCATGAACCCTAAAATCACCTTTATTAGTATTAAAAATAAAAACCTACATGTAACAACATATGACCGGGATCATTATGACTGACATGATCCCTTTAAAAACACAGTGTAGCTCTTCATGCGTGGCTGATAGTGAAATCACTATATCGGGTTGCGTGCTATATAATATCTCAAGCTACGGGTGTCATATATATAGAGAAATAACTGTCTAAAGTTGCAAAGAGATCTATAATGATATAGTATTAATAACTGGACATCTGAAAAACATGCCGTTACACATGTAACAACAACTAGCATGCGCTAGTCTACTAAGTATCTTTGTAGCGATACTATATAACACAGTCCGAAATGGTAAAGACTCGCTACTATGATTTAGTACGTGGCTTACTACTGATGATCTGAATCTGCCGATACTAAGTACATATAACAATATCTCATGCTGCAATGTCTAATAGACGATTCTACTTCAGCCTTTACCTCTTATAAGTATCTGGTATTGGTGTACTTTATCTCAATTTCTCGGTACTAATATTGATCTAACTAAATCTCATGTGTCAATCTCATATAGAAAACCTAATACTGGCTAGTAGTCTAGTATGTTTTTCAACTATCTATTCTTTGCAACCTATTCATTGCTCTCACACCCGTTAGCTTTTCATTGCGGGCAAACCCGCTTACATAAAGTCCCACGCTAACCCGATATTAATAGTAAACTCATATTCACACCATGAAGACTGGGTAACATAATTGAGTACCCTAAATCAAGTGCTACACCGCCCAACGCGTTTCGCCGTATAACCGGCTTCGTCAGGGGCTATATACAGTTTGGCGGATCTGATCATTCGATCTATATATCTTTTCAAATTCATAGCACGTACCTGATTGGTTCAATTCAGACCAATCCGCTATGTAACATACCATTCACTGGTTATGACATCACTGTTTGTCGTTTGACTCGCAAAAGCACTATTTAACTCCTGCCATACTCAATTGGACCATGAAGTCAACCATATTTCTCTAATGTGATAAAACTTTTGGATGAATATGACATCCCACAGTGTTAGCTCATTGAACCTTTGTACTACCAACAGTTACACTCTTGTACGTGAGAACGTATGGTGCACCATTGCACGATGTGGTACAGTCTTTTCCATTTTTTAATATTTTTTGATGAATGGATTAAAAGTAAATCCCTCATTTAGTCCTTGTGGACTGAGAGTCCCCAATTTATATATCCATTCAGCTTCCTTTGTTAACAACTTATAATCCAAATCTCCTTTTCTAGAAGTCATTTCAATCCTGGATATTCCTTTAAATTTCAAAACCTCCGGATTTCCATCATGTTCAGATATTACATGACGTGCAATGGATTTATCTCTCCTATTTCTGATATCTCCCAAGTGTTCCAAAATTCTCATCCTAAATTGTCTTTTTGTTTTTCCTATATACATTTTTTTGCAATTGCATACTATTTGATAGACAATACCACTGGATTTACAATTAATAAATTGGTTTATCTCATATATTTGAGATCCATCATAGTTAGTGAAGGTTTTGTCTTTTGAGATATATTTACATGCTGTACACTGTCCACAAGGGTATGTACCTTTAAGTCCCGATTTTAACCATGTAACTGTTTTGTCCTTAGTAAAGTGACTATGGACTAGCATGTCCCCTATACTGGTGCTTCTCTTATATGTCACACTAGGTGTGATATTCAAAACCTCCTTTAAATCTTGATCCTGTCTTAGAATCTCCCAATATTTATTTAAGATGTTGTAAATTTCTTTATGTTGACAGTTATATGTACCTATCAATCTGATCTCTTGATCTCTTTTATTATCTTGTGACTTAGGATTAAGAAGTTCTTCTCTATTGGCTGATAATGCTCTTTTATAAGCTTGTTTCAAAATATTTTTTCCATAACCTCGTGCTCTAAACCGGTTTTGCAACTTCTTAGCTTCTAATTTAAATTCTTCAATTGTACTACACAATCGTCTCACTCTCAGATATTGCCCAATAGGAATTCCTCTTTTAAGAGGTATTGGATGCTGACTATCTGCCTTTAAAAGGCTATTAGTAGATGTCTCCTTTCTAAATACTGTGGTTTCTAGCTGATTGTTTTGACCTTTAAAGATAAGGATGTCCAAAAAAGAGATTTTCTGGGTATCAATAACACTAGTCACTGTTAGATTGATGTCATTATGATTAATAATTTCCACAAATTCCTGAAACAGTTCACGAGTACCATTCCAAAGAAGCAGGATATCATCTATAAAGCGCAGCCAGATAACAATACAGTTGGTGTATTTCTCCATACCTTCACAGAAGATCCTTTCTTGCTCCCACCATCCCAAATAGAGATTAGCATATGAGGGAGCACAGGTGCTCCCCATTGCTGTGCCTCTAATCTGATGGTAATATTTGTTGTTAAAAACAAAATAATTCTTTTTAAGACAAATTCTAAAAGGTCCATAACAAAACCATTATGCCTATAGTATTGTCTCCCTCTGCTATTCAAGAAGTAATTAACCGCTTCTAGACCTACCTTATGCAGAATACTTGTATAGAGAGACTCTACATCTAAGCTAGCAAGAAACTGACTTTTTTCAATTTGGATGCCATTCAGCCTTTTAATAGCATCCAATGAATCTCTCGTATAAGATGGTAAACTTGTTACAAATCCTCTCAGAATTTGATCAACATATATACTGCTTGTTTCTGTCAGGCTTCCAATGCCTGATACTATTGGCCGTCCTGGGGGTTTGGTAGCATTTTTATGGACCTTAGGAATAGTGTAAAATGTTGGAATTATGGGATCCTTTACAAATAAGAATTCATATTCATTTTTATCAATGATTTTACTCTCCAAAGCTTGTTTCAACATAGTATGTAATTCATGTTGAAATTGTGTTGTAGGGTCTATGTCAAGTTTAATATAACATTCCTGGTTGTTCAATTGTCTTAAACATTCTTTCTGATAATCGTTGATATCCTGTATTATCACATTCCCTCCTTTATCACTGGGTTTAACCACTATTTCTTTATTCTTGCTCAGATTTTGTAGAGCTTTTCTCTCCTTTTTTGTAATATTGTTATCAATCACTGAAGGATCGTAGTTTTTCTTGGACAAGGTTTCTAGGTCTCGCGTGACTCCATCTAGGAACACCGCTACCTGGGGGGATATGTTTATTGGGGGTGTAAACTTCCTATTAATTTTCAAACTTGTAAAAGGCCCTTTGCTATACTCAGATTCTAATTCATTTTCTAGCAATAGGGATTCCAAGTTCTCTAAGTTGTTTTTATCTTTCAAAGTCATTCTCCCCATACGTTCTTGTTGTTTAAAATATTTATGAAGTAATAGTTTTCTTCCAAACAAATTGATGTCCGTGACCCACTGAAATAAATTCATAGTCTTTGTTGGTGCAAATGTAAGTCCCTTCTCAAGGACTTTAACTTCTTCATCACTGAGTTGGTGTTTGGACAAATTAATTATCTGGAAGTTATTTTCTTCCTCTAAGATGTGTTCGCATTTTTGTAGCCCCATCTGTTTCTGTCCCTGAGATCTGGGGGCTGATTGATTCCCTGACCCTGTCCTAAAAAATTATGTCTGTTGTTATATCTATTTCTCCTTTTATTCCGCCTTTGAGGATTGGGTCCCTGTTCTGTTTCTGAGTCAGTATATTCAGTTTCTGTCTCTGTAACCACTTCACTAGTAACTTTCCTTTGTAACAGACGTTTATAAACTTTTCCTTCATCAAAATCTTTCTGATCTCTCTTAAATTTTTTATATTTTCTACTTTTCAGATCTGCAGCTAACTTATCAATATTCTCTTTCAATTCTTTTTCAAATTTTGTAAAATCAGGATCAGCACTCTTACTTTGTACTTCCACTAATTGTTTTTCTATTTCACCATTTACAGTAGACAGTTGTTCCTTCTCTGCCTCAATTATAAGTTCCAATAATTCCACAGAACATTTCGTTAGTATGTCTTGCCATTTTTTTATAAAAGCTTCATCTGTTAAATGTGAAGCTGGGATTAGTTTTATTCTCAATCCTCTAGGTATTATGTGATTGATGACATAATTAGACAGCGTGGTTATATCCCACCATAATTTAGTTTGTTTCTTCATAGACTTATTTAACTCTACAAATGCTTTTTTAAGCGAGTCATCCTTGTCATTTGTGTTTTGGCTTATGCCAGATCCAAATAGATTAGTAGCCTCCATCTGCCAGGAAGAAAAATCCATTGGACATGACAAAAAACCAGCCATGGTACTGATATTAGTTAAAATAAAAATACTATAATATATACAAAGTGTAATGCCCCTAAGAAAAGAGGACTTAACCTCAGAGAAAACGTGAGAGATATATGTTAACGGGGAACAAGATTAACATAATATACTGCAGGTCTATAAATGATATGAAACCAAACCAAAAAGAAGAAGAAAAGGGACTTGAAGAGGAAAAATGCCAATGTCCCCACAAGACAAGACAAGAAAATGCACTGTCCAGTCATAAGTGGGAGTAATTGCCTCTAACATATAGTCCCTTAAGAGACCAGTTCAGTATTGACATAAATGACCATGAACCCTAAAATCACCTTTATTAGTATTAAAAATAAAAACCTACATGTAACAACATATGACCGGGATCATTATGACTGACATGATCCCTTTAAAAACACAGTGTAGCTCTTCATGCGTGGCTGATAGTGAAATCACTATATCGGGTTGCATGCTATATAATATCTCAAGCTACGGGTGTCATATATATAGAGAAATAACTGTCTAAAGTTGCAAAGAGATCTATAATGATATAGTATTAATAACTGGACATCTGAAAAACATGCCGTTACACATGTAACAACAACTAGCATGCGCTAGTCTACTAAGTATCTTTGTAGCGATACTATATAACACAGTCCGAAATGGTAAAGACTCGCTACTATGATTTAGTACGTGGCTTACTACTGATGATCTGAATCTGCCGATACTAAGTACATATAACAATATCTCATGCTGCAATGTCTAATAGACGATTCTACTTCAGCCTTTACCTCTTATAAGTATCTGGTATTGGTGTACTTTATCTCAATTTCTCGGTACTAATATTGATCTAACTAAATCTCATGTGTCAATCTCATATAGAAAACCTAATACTGGCTAGTAGTCTAGTATGTTTTTCAACTATCTATTCTTTGCAACCTATTCATTGCTCTCACACCCGTTAGCTTTTCATTGCGGGCAAACCCGCTTACATAAAGTCCCACGCTAACCCGATATTAATAGTAAACTCATATTCACACCATGAAGACTGGGTAACATAATTGAGTACCCTAAATCAAGTGCTACACCGCCCAACGCGTTTTGCCGTATAACCGGCTTCGTCAGGGGCTATATACAGTTTGGCGGATCTGATCATTCGATCTATATATCTTTTCAAATTCATAGCACGTACCTGATTGGTTCAATTCAGACCAATCCGCTATGTAACATACCATTCACTGGTTATGACATCACTGTTTGTCGTTTGACTCGCAAAAGCACTATTTAACTCCTGCCATACTCAATTGGACCATGAAGTCAACCATATTTCTCTAATGTGATAAAACTTTTGGATGAATATGACATCCCACAGTGTTAGCTCATTGAACCTTTGTACTACCAACAGTTACACTCTTGTACGTGAGAACGTATGGTGCACCATTGCACGATGTGGTACAGTCTTTTCCATTTTTTAATATTTTTTGATGAATGGATTAAAAGTAAATCCCTCATTTAGTCCTTGTGGACTGAGAGTCCCCAATTTATATATCCATTCAGCTTCCTTTGTTAACAACTTATAATCCAAATCTCCTTTTCTAGAAGTCATTTCAATCCTGGATATTCCTTTAAATTTCAAAACCTCCGGATTTCCATCATGTTCAGATATTACATGACGTGCAATGGATTTATCTCTCCTATTTCTGATATCTCCCAAGTGTTCCAAAATTCTCATCCTAAATTGACATGTAGGTTTTTATTTTTAATACTAATAAAGGTGATTTTAGGGTTCATGGTCATTTATGTCAATACTGAACTGGTCTCTTAAGGGACTATATGTTAGAGGCAATTACTCCCACTTATGACTGGACAGTGCATTTTCTTGTCTTGTCTTGTGGGGACATTGGCATTTTTCCTCTTCAAGTCCCTTTTCTTCTTCTTTTTGGTTTGGTTAGTACAATATATAGGCAGATGTTACATTTCTTTAAAGTAATAGTTTTGACTAATATGGAAAAATCATATATTGCAGGATTTAGCCTTCAGAGTAAAACAAGGGTATTACCACTGTTGATAGAGTTTTCAAAAGTTATTGCAGCTCAGTCCTGTATTTTTTGAGTACAATGCTGAACTAAAATGTTATATTAGCATTGTCACTTACAGCAGTGTAATGGCTTGGACAGCTATTGCCAGTGACAACAACCATTCAGGCTCCTTTAACAACAGCATCACTGTAAATATTCAGGCCATGTAGGCACTGCATCCAGAATATGCACGTTTGAGTAGCAATAGATATTGAATAAACCATCTTGAATAAGCCATCATAAGGAAAAATCCATCAGCATACATGTTCCCTATTTAGCACTACTATTCCTTTAAAACTATCCATTTCTAATTGACTGGTCATGGAGCTGCCTGTTGATTTTAATTGGGCTTTTAACCCTATGAATGCTAGAGAGTTACTTGTTAAAACAAACCTACAGGGCAAAAATTAAGCTTCCTAATGCAATGAATAATAAAGTTACAAATTTACCCCCAAAATACAAAGCATCGAGTTGCATCTAACAGAAAACTTTGTCTCTCTGTTCAGAGTAAATTATGACAAACCTAGCTGCAAGCTGACATGATAAAAGGCAGAAGGAAGAGGAAACCTGCTGTATTTACAGACCCAGAGAAATTCAGATATTGGTGAAAATATCAAAAACTAACTACATTTTTTAAGCTTGTGAGGCAACTTAATAATATTAGTCATAAGCTCTCCATTGCTGTATATGTTGACATTTTTCTATTCCTCCTAGCAGCCACTGTTCCTTTACTTTTAATCCCTTGAAATCAAGAGAGGTCTCCACCATATTGCTTCTCATTGCATTGGAGATTTATCTATCAAAAAAAAGAATTTGAATCAAAGAAGATTTTTATTTGTTCCCTACAATGCAATTGATTTGCTCTGACATTGCTTCACCTTGACTTTATACATAAGGCCCAGAGCACTACATTTTAAGTCTTAGTACATTGCATAGCTTGTTCCACACTGCCTACATAAACCCTTAATATTATGATCTACAGCAGCGGTATTTAATTGCTGGGCCTCCGGCTGCTGGGATACAACTTCCTTCATCTCCTAGCAGCCAGTAGCTGTATATACTCATGTGTGAAGTACAAGCTTAAAATCTAATTATGTTATTTACTCACATTTCACGTCCATTTCCTGACATCTTAAATCCTCCAAAAGAGCACTGAGGGGACACTGAGGTATAGCAATTTATCCTGAAATAAAAACCATTGTATAAAATATAAAAATATGTAACTCACTCATAAATATTATCACATTTTGGAGACATCTGAAGTAAGTCATACCTCTTTGTATTTCCATACCCTGTAAAGAAATATAGGTTAAAGCTGGAGACTGGTGGAGTAAAAGTGTAAACCTTTATTGGCTAAGGTAGTAGCTTTAAGATGTAAGCTTTCAAGATGACTTACAAAATACATGACAGGTTATACATTCATGGTGGGTGATTCACTGAGTGAGATCTGTGGCAACTTCACCCTCTTTCTCATCCTTCTGCCCACTACCTGCCTCGTTCCACACATTTTTGGAACAAACTCCCACTATCCCTCATCTATCTCTTTGAAGCCCAGACCACATTGTAATATGAATCCCACCATTTATACACTGCCATCTCCACCCATACTTGTTACTCCAGGGTTAGAAACCCATTTTAAATCTACAGGACCTTTTCCCAAAACTGATGCTAATTTAAATGGTCTTTTTAACCCTTTGAATTCTAACCATTTTAATTTGTGCCCCACATGGTGCAGTTGTTCAAGGTCTGACAAGCATTTCTTTCTGCATAAGGCCCTTAAACAGTTAAAGGAACACTAACATCAAAAATGAAATAGGTTGATATGCCTTTAAAGATAACCTTTTTAAGGCCAGTGTGTGTAAATATAAATTATTCTTGTTACATCTCTGAAATATAATCCTGAACTTGCTTTGTAACATGTGTTAAAAGTTGTGTTCAAAGAGAATTTACGTAATGTTCTCTTTGCTGTATGTTGTAAGAAATATGAATTTCCATTTAAATTATTGTGATTATTGTCTACTGTTCATGTACCCTGAAAGGCTCTTATCTTATCTTAGACCATTCCCCTGGAATCCTGGAAAATCAATGAAAGCCATGAGATTATGTTTTAGGCCTCAGATTAATTAATTAACTAATTTTATTTAAATTATGCACACATTTTAGTGGGCGAGATGCGGATCATGTTAATTTCACAGTGTGAATGGGCATGATCACATACTGAGAGAAGACCTCACACATCCATAAACAAAACTAAATATTTCATACAGAACAAATCTGTGATAAAGGTCTTAATAATAAGGCTTGCACTGAGCTTGTAGGTGATTGTATCCTGTGTCAGTGCTGCTAAATGGCAGTGACAGAACATAAAAATGTAATGCATTACCCAGAGAGGAAAGGACCAGTTCAGTTGGAGTTGTGCACCTCTCTGCTCCTACATTCTTGAAAATGCCAGAGCAGTGCAGATGGCACCCTTCTGGAACTCAAAGGGGTAGAAGGTTCAATAAAAAAAGTAAACATTTTCTTCCATAGTGTACATAAGGAGATGCCAGTTGTAACTTTCATATACTTCCTATTTATTGTGCTGATAAAAAAAGGAAAAAAGATAGGCCTGGTTTATCAAGCTAAACAGGTGTAATTGTGGTGCAATACATAGGGGAGAAATAAAAATCCAGCAACTTCCCTCCCAATGATCTAGAGCCCTCTCTGGCATTCAAGTGGTTAAAGGTCCCATTTAAATTATGGTAATACACATTTACTGCATATGGGGCTGGATTTTATTACAGGTGCTAATTTTACCATTGCTTTTATCTCCAGCTTTCCCCATAGACTTCAATAGGAAAATGTTTGATAAAACGGGTGTTAACATTTAGCACCTGCAATAGAATGTAGCCCCATGGTGCTTTAGGTTTGCTTCAGAACTGCAACATATTAAGCTGATGTAAAAGGACTTATGGGCTTTAATCAAATAAGTCTGTGTAAATAAAATACTTTGGTCTTGTTCTAAATCTTTTACTCAGTTACACAAAGGTGACAATAGGTCATGAAATAACCTACACTTTTCAGTAATATCCCACCCACAAGCCATACCTCCAGCAACACTACCTATAACAAATGTCCCTCCTTGGCCATTTAAAATTTTGGGGAGTATGAATTTAAATGGTAGTTTTATCTTTTGAATGTTAGAGAGGTCTACAATGCATTGCTTTGCAATGCATTTGAGAACTCTCTAGCATTCAAGGAGTTAAAAGCCTCATTTAAATCAATATTTTAATGTATCCCCTATGGTGCAAGTGGTATGCTCCAGAATTGCTTGTCTATTGTCTTGGGACTAAGTCCCAATCTTGCTAAAAGTACTTTTATTTAAGAAATCAAGTTAGATTTACTTAAGCACAAACATTTTTGCATTTCTTTCTGACAACTGTTAGATAGCACGTTGCATGTACTTAGTGGGGATGGGTGAACAATTTCTCCTCACACCAAAATCAGTGAAAAATGTAGGTTTACTTTTTCATCATGTTTATTTCACAGATCTGCTGACTGTTGTTTGCATACTGGTTAACCCTTTGTCTTCTTCCTTCCCAGACCTTTGCATGTGGCTCTTATTACACACACCTCTGACTATGACCCCAACCTTGGCTTGTCACATCGACTGTACACCTCTGCTTGCAACCCGAACATTAATTTGTAACCCCCTATTTACACCTCTGCTTATAAACCTGATCTTGGCTGTTGATCCCTAATTTACAACTCAGCCTTAGACCTTGAACATTAACAAACATACTATCAGTCTAGGATTCCATTCCCTTTGTCTAGTTCAGCTTTTAATACCTCTTGTCATGTCTTTTTGGCTCAGCAATATCTTCTAAAATTCTAACAGTTAAGTATTTCAGAGCTTTCTACATAAATTTGTTAGAGCCTTCCTAAACAATATTTTGGTGTACTCTTCATCTATTTTAAACATTATCTTCCTCTACAGGGAAACACTTATATACAAGTTGGAGAAGTGTTTTTGTTTTTTTGAACAATGTAAAATTTTCATTCTGTACTACATAGTCTCTGTAGTTGGCTTCAAAATATATCCTAATCAGGAGTCTGCAGATCTGGATTGGTCTAGGATGGAATCTTATTCCTAGGGCTGACCAGTTATCACAGTTAGTTATTACATAAGCTATCATTGTTCCAATCCCCACGCTAACAAAAAACTAACAAAAGGACTAACCTACTGGAATGCCCCTGCCTTCTTCGGTACCTAGACAAAACTATACTCCTGTAAAGAGTGCTTTCTGGAACACTGGAAGTACGTTATATGGGGGAGTCGCAAGCATAGGCCTAGATTCACTAAAGTTCGATGTACATACACTCAACATATTCACTAAAATTGTTGAATGAAAGGGGAGGGGTGGAGAAGGTCCCTATTTGCTTGCAGGATTGTCAATGTGCTGTCAATGTGGAAGGGGTCTGCAGACTCCTGGGTAGGATATATTTTGAAACCAACTACAGAGATTATATAGTAGAGAATGAAAGTATTACATTGTTAAAAAAAACAATTCTCCAGCTTGGTGTATATAAGTGTTTTCCCATAGATGAAGATAATGTTAAAAATAGACTAAGAGAAAACCAAAATATTGTTTAGGAAAGGTGTAACAAATTTATGGAGAAGCCTCTGAAATACTTAACTGTTGGAACTTTAGAAGACATTGCAGAGCCAAAAGGGCCTGACAAGAGGTATTAAAAGCTGAACTAGTCAAAAGGAATGGAATCCTAGACTTATAGTATGTTTGTTAATGTTCATGGTCTTAAGCTGAGTTGTGAATTAGGGATCACCAGCCAGGGTTGGGTTCACAAGCAGACGTGCATAATAGGGGGTTACAAACTAAAATTGGGGTCGCAAGCACAGTCGATGTGACATTGGGGTCACAAGTACATTCGATGTGACAAGCCAAGGTTGAGGTCATAGTCAGAGGTGTGTGTAATAAGAACCATATGCAAAGGTCTGGGCAGGTAGAAGACAAAGGAATAACCAGTAGGCAATCAGCAGTCAGCAGATCTCTGGAATAAACAGGATAAAAAAAAGTATATCCACATTTTTCACTAATTTTGGTTTGAGGAGAACATTTTCATCCATCTCTATAATGTACATCCAAGAAACCTTGGAGATTCTGGACTTCTATGTGTAACAAATAGGATGGAAGAAGGTTTCTACTCATCTATGAAGGGACCAAACATTCAGCACAATGATTTTAAAACTAGGTCCAAATTGTACCCACATAGCTCTAAGGGACCATTCACAGAAGCATTTTCTGAAATGGCATTCCAACAGTAGGCATGGGGGAACTTTTCTTTGTCTATCTCATTGCATTGAAATCAGTGGGAAACATGGATTTCTCCCCACCAAATGGCAATTTTCTCTTCTGTTCCTGCAGGCATATAAAAGGGTGTCAGACTCTCACAGCATGCCATTCTGTGTTTGTGAGAGGAAGAGAGAGCAGCTAATTTTTGAGCTAAAGAAGATAGGCAAAAAAATTGCAGATGAAGATTAGTTTAGGGAGTCTTTTAGGTAGGACATTTGTTCTCTGTATTTGGGTAGTCTGGGGGCACTCTGGGGGAAAAGAAGGGAGAAAGGAGATTGACCTCAAAACCCCCAAAATTCAGTGTGACTGACTGACAAGTGTAGGGAAGTGGCAGTAAAGTGGTAGTACAAAAACTGATTGCAGCCATGGTTGCTGCAGCATGTGCAATAAATGATGATGATTCCTCTCCTCCCGGGAAGAATGTAGTTTGTCAAGATCCCACCAAAAGTTCTGCCACCACCACCACAGCCAGCACTACAAAAAAAACATATAAGAAGAACACCAAAGATGACAATGAGTCGCATTCTAGTGCTGGTGATGGCATAGTGTTGATTTACACCTCTCCTCTTGTTGCCTTTGGGGAGACTCAGGGTTTACAGCAACAGTGATGCCCGATTTCTTTGGTATGGGTTTGGCTTTAACATGCTTGACACACATTTTTGTTTTCTGTGTTTCATATGTTTGAGGGCAGTTGTGCCAAGGTGCATTCCGTCCTTTCCCTTTTTCACTGACATCACAAATTGTGCACAGTGCTGTCGCTGATAACTGCACTGTGCCTGGCCCAATAGAAAAATACTCCCACACCCAGGAGCTCAGGGGGAAGGAGAAAGGTGGAGAAGAATTGCCTCTTTCTTCTTCTCCTCCACATTCCCCTTCACTGGCTATAGCAGAGGATGTTGTTACTGCTGTTGCTGCTGCTGCTTCCTCAGCATCAGCACTACAACTCGGATCAGGATTATTGTTGCTGGCAACTGGAACTTGTTTTAGTGCCACATGACTACTGCTAGAACCCATTCCTACTGTGTCCACGATGGTCTGTGGCACACTAGCCTGCTCATCATCATCCTGCTTGCTTTGCAACTCAGCAGTCTCAGCAAATGCCGCAGTGTCATCATTGCTGCTAGTGGTGGTGATATCCATCCCCATTTGTATCTCGGTCTCCCATTCCTTCCCTGTTAGGGCTAAAAAGACCATTAATGTCTATTTCATGCCAGTTGTACCAACCTCACCCTCATCATCACTTCCTTGCTGCTGCTATTAGCTCTCACTAGTTGGAGGTGTTGATAAATGTGACAGAGAGTCCCCTACTGTCACACTTTCCATCTCATGATGTAAAGAAAGCAGACTGACAGTGCTAGCAGCAAGCACAGGGTCGCCACCAGTTTTGCCTTCCTCAGTATTATGTCGCAGAGGTCCAATGCTTGTGGAAGGGGAATCACAGTGTCATGGGGATGTTGTGGCTTCCCTTGACCACTAGTCTGGCTGCTCTGCTTCACTTATTCTTCCACCTCAGCAAGAGGATCAACAGTAGTCCAACCAGCTGCTTCACTAACAGTAAGAACATCATCTTCAGAATCAGACTCATCACCCTCATCCCCTCCCTCAATCCCAACACGGTGAGTCTCTAGTTGCTGAATATTAGTTGTAGTGGGACTGCTTGAGCATGACAAGTCTGACTACTGTCACACTTACCATCATCTCCTCATCTCCCCCCTCCTGACTATCACAAGGCAAACTGACAGCACTAGCAGCAGGCACAAGTATCTGACCGGTCCTGTCCACACTGCTACCTACTTCTTCCTGTGCTTGTAATACTATTTTCCCTCAGATGCCAAGGAACAATTTACAGGAACTGGCCATCATTGGTTCTGGGAATACGGGCTTCCAGACCCTTCATTGCTGGTAGTGGTCACTTCCTCCTTCTCCTCAGACTCACTGGACACATCACACTCCTTCCAGCTCCTACTTTTGTCATAGTACCTAGTACTCATAGTTGTAGCACACACACTATGAGACTTTGCTGCCTTAATTTTGCTAAATAAATCACTGCACATCAGTACTATTTTTTTCCTGGTGTGAATTTTCACAGAACACTGACAAATTGCCACAGTTTCTGTAAAAATGTTTTTATTCAGAATATCCCAGATATCAGTCTTTTCTCTAACTCCAAGACATTTCCCATGATACATTTGCATGTGTGGTTCTGGCTACGCTAGTGCATTTGGACAGGACTGAAGGTCGGGATTCTGGTTCTATTGCCAAATTTTAAAACATAACATTTTCAAACATGACATTGCCTGAACAAATGAATATTCCTATTTTTTTCAAAGTCTTTATAGAAACAAATGGCAACCTAAGCTGAGGTTTGTAGCACACCAAAGTGCCATGGCACCCTGCTTGAGAAACACTGCTCTGTTTTAGGTGGAGGCACCAGGACAACATAAAATAAGATATGTGTAGTTGAAATGGAAATCTATCAACAAGGGAACATGGTTGTTGTCACTAAGAACATGGAGACCATCATGGTCTCTCTACACTCTCCCTACTCTAATAAGTTGAAGGTTTGAACAGAACTGTGTCACCGATTTCTCTCTGTGTGTTGTAGATTACTAAATGCCATTTAAAGGGTAAAACAAATGGAATTTTAGGATTTATTTTTAATTCTTCCCTATGATACAGTTGGTTTGATGCAGAATTATTCCAATTTATCTTAGTACACCAGCAACTGTATTATTTAACCTTTAGCATACCAAAGGCTGGGATTTTAAAATAATTGCAAAACAATGTATGGGACATGTCTATTGTACTCAAAGAGATAAAGAATTAGGGCTCAATTCAATAGTGTCTGGTAAAACAGCCGTTAGGGAAAAATTGGATACGGTCCATTAGCAAAAAGATCTTATTCAATTGCCCTACCAACTGAAAGCACAGTGGACATTAGGCTACAGAAAAGGACTTGTGACCAAATGTCCATTTTCTGCTTTAAGTTCCCAAAATAACAGTAAATAGCAGCAATAATGGGAACATCAAAGGAAAAAAGCTAACAATCAGTGCCTGGCACACTGTCAAGCAATGTTCATTAGCTTAACTGTGTTACACTTACCTGTCATGCACTGTCTTCCTTCCTCTTTCTTCCTTATTTTCGTATCTTCTTCTTCTCTCTTCTTCCTCCTCTCTTCCTTCTTCTCTCTTCACTCTTCAGTCTTCTTTTCATTTACCTGTAAGAAAAAAAAAAAAAAAAGAGAGCCATAAATAAAATTGTCATGAAAAGAACCCACAGACCTATGCATAGTTTAACCCCTTGAGTGCAGAAGGGTATGCAATGCATTGCGAATCAATGCATTGCATACCTCTCTGGGACTCAAAGAGTGAAACAATGCATAGATCTGTGGGTCAACACTGTAGAACATGACCATATTCCAAAAATTATATCCCCATTATGGTCCTGATTCAATTTCATTCCCCCATTAATTTAAAAAACCTGAGAAAACTACTTCAATACAAATAATTTCCTTTCCTCTTTTCCCACCACTGTTTGCAGCAGAAGTGGCGGTGGTTCTGGTGAAAGTAAGAAGATGCACACACCCCCGTGAACCTTTGAACATATATATGAGCAGTCTCTGCTCAAAAGGACTCACAGCTGTTTACTGCGATGTGTGCTTACACACCTCCCAGCTAATGAGCTTTGAGAAGGTTCCTCCAATCCCCCACTTGTAGCTGATTGGCTGGGAGATGCTTTAGCAGACATTCCAGCCAATATCTGTGAGTAATTTTGAGCAGACACAGTCTCTGTTCAAATTACCTCCCAATCAGTGGCGTAACAATAGGGGTTGCAGGGGTTTCACCTGCAACCAGGCCAATCACTCCAGAAGATCTCTCCCTCGTCAGCACTCTAGTAATGCAGAGCACTGGGAGATGACTTCATCTCCCAGCACTCTGCATTACTGAAGAGAGGACCGCACGGGAGCTCCAACTCTTAAAAAGGTCTGTGCAGAAGGAAGCACAGACCTCTACTGCCATGCCACTGGACCACCAGGGAGGTAGGAGATGGTCAGTGGGGGCAATGTGGAGAGGTGGACATTGGGGGCATTGGGGAGGGGCTTCTTCTGCCTTTCTCTGCCACCACTGCCGTCACAAACAGCAGTGGAGAAAGAGGAAAATTTTTATTGAAGAAGTTTTCTCAGGTTTTCGATGTTAATGTGGACATGGTATTGAATCGAGTCAATAATGGGGATATCATTTTTTTAAATATGGGCATGTTCTATAGTATTGACCCACAATCTATGCATTGTTTAACTCTTTGTGTTACGCAACACATTGCTCGGCAATGCTTTGCGTACACCTATGGCACTCAAGTGGTTAAACTATGCATAGGTCTGCAAGTTCTTATCATGGCAATTGTACTTATTGTCCTTTATTTTTTTATTTTATTTCTTTTTACAGCTAAGTGAAAAGAAGATGGAAGAAAGAAGACAGAGAGGAAGAAGAATTAAGAGAGAATATAGAAGAAGAAGGACAGTAGCTGACCAGAGTGCTGAGGACCCTGCAAGACATTAGGTTTTCTTTCAGGGTCTCTTGCTTTGTACCTTAGACAGCTTAACCCTGTGAGTGCTAGTGGAGTTATTATACCCCACTGACACTCATAGGGTTAATTCTACTAACATTGCACACATTTTTAGGTACTTTATACATATTGATATGGGGCTTAGGACTCCATATCAATACCTCCACTGGGACTTTTGTTTTTTTCTCTTTTTTTTTATTTCAATTGCTGAGTCGGCTATTGTGAGATCCGATAAGGGACTCTACTGCCAAACAAACTGGGTCTTAAATATTCTACAACAAAGTGAGCCCTTTATACGATCTTAAGGGCTAACACAGTTATTGAATGGCATCTTATGGTGATTTTTTTATTTTAAAAAACAATCAAAATGTTGGAGCAAATGGAGAAATTCACAGGCTTTATACCACACGATTGCTGCCTGGAAAGAGATCTCCACTACAAATTGTCCCCATAAGACACAAACAATAAATATATATGCTATCTGGCACTACTGAGGGTAATTATTATTGAACACTAATCAACAAAAAAATACTGGATAAAATGTAATAAAACAAAATACCTTATTTCATGCATAAACAGATCGCAGTAGTTTACTGTGGATGGTTGTTTTGAGATTGGAGTTGGTCTCCTGCTTTTTCCATGGCTAACATGGTAAAATGCTTTCGGCAAGATGTTCAAAAAGTCATCATAATGAAAAACCTGTCAGATCATGAGTTGGTGGTAAAAGAAGGCCAATATTTTCAGAAGTAACGTCACGTTTGAAAATTCATCTAAAGAATTAAAAATGACGGTAAGAAGATCTCAATGAACATTGCCGTTAAAAATACTGATCTTAAAAATTGTCTTTGAAATGAAAATTTTCAAAGAAACAAGGACATTTTTTCTGTATCAACAAAAATAATTTTATTGCCTTCCCTGATATGTAAAGATTTTTTTTATTGATTCCTTTTGGATGCCTTGTCAATGGACGCATGAAATAAGGTATCAAAAATACATTTTATAATTTTGAGAAACCTATTTTGTTTTATTATATTTTATCCAGAATTTTTTGGTTGATTGGGGTTCCATAATATTTACCCTCAGTAGAGCCAGATAATATACGTATGTAATGATTCTTTTTTTATTTTGAATGGGTGAAAACACAGCTAATTTTATCACCTGCATTTTTTCGTAGCACAGGTAATTGAACAGCTTACCATGCTTGAAAAATGCCTTCGGCTATTTTTTAAACCACAGGACCTAATTGAATTGAGGCCTTAAAGTCTAAAGTAAACTTTGTAGCAATACAATATTTTACTCAATGTGACCCATTTTCAAACTAAAATAAAAGAAAATTAATCATGATGAGAGTTTTCTTCAAACGTTTTCTTGCTACACAGTTCCTGCCTGCAGTGCTGCAGCCAATGTCATGGCTTTATCCAAGTCTTTGGTGAAAACTCCTGCAGCTAATCCATAAATTGTGTTGTTTGCTCTTTTAATAACTTCATCAATTGTTTTAAATCTCATTATTTGTTGCACTGGCCCAAATATCTTTTGTTTTAATAAAAAAGAGAGAAGAAAAAAACTCTTATTATCATTTAAATACTACATTTTCCTTCTATAAAAAGACTGTGGTCTATTTAGCAAAACATACATTAGTCAGAGCTGAAGTACCTTTTCCCCCATATGGTAATTTTATTGATACATAGACAAAGGGCGAGATGTTCAGAAAGTGGTGGTAACTGAAATTGTCTGTAATCAGAATAAAAAAGTTCTTACATCATGATCCGTCAATTCTCAAACATGTTTCCATCATTTTTTGCATCCAATTCCGCCATCTCCGTCAAAGGGAAAAAGCCGTCTTAAAAGTAGGTGTGGTTTAATCTTCCATCATAATGTAAGGTATTTTCAGAAAAAAATATTTGTATGAAGGTCATTTTTTTGTCTGATTAACGTCATTTTTTCCCCTACATAATAAAAAAGGTCTAAACCTGGGGAAGAAAAATTAAAGTACCGAGAAGCAATTTTTTGTTTCAAAGACAAAAAAATGTCCTTGTTTCTTTGAAAATGTTCAATTTTCAAAATGTGCAGAAGGAAGCACAGACCTCTACTGCCATGCCACTGGACCACCAGGGAGGTAGGAGATGGTCAGTGGGGGCAATGTGGAGAGGTGGACATTGGGGGCATTGGGGAGGGGCTTCTTCTGCCTTTCTCTGCCACCACTGCCGTCACAAACAGCAGTGGAGAAAGAGGAAAATTTTTATTGAAGAAGTTTTCTCAGGTTTTCGATGTTAATGTGGACATGGTATTGAATCGAGTCAATAATGGGGATATCATTTTTTTAAATATGGGCATGTTCTATAGTATTGACCCACAATCTATGCATTGTTTAACTCTTTGTGTTACGCAACACATTGCTCGGCAATGCTTTGCGTACACCTATGGCACTCAAGTGGTTAAACTATGCATAGGTCTGCAAGTTCTTATCATGGCAATTGTACTTATTGTCCTTTATTTTTTTATTTTATTTCTTTTTACAGCTAAGTGAAAAGAAGATGGAAGAAAGAAGACAGAGAGGAAGAAGAATTAAGAGAGAATATAGAAGAAGAAGGACAGTAGCTGACCAGAGTGCTGAGGACCCTGCAAGACATTAGGTTTTTTTTCAGGGTCTCTTGCTTTGTACCTTAGACAGCTTAACCCTGTGAGTGCTAGTGGAGTTATTATACCCCACTGACACTCATAGGGTTAATTCTACTAACATTGCACACATTTTTAGGTACTTTATACATATTGATATGGGGCTTAGGACTCCATATCAATACCTCCACTGGGACTTTTGTTTTTTTCTCTTTTTTTTTATTTCAATTGCTGAGTCGGCTATTGTGAGATCCGATAAGGGACTCTACTGCCAAACAAACTGGGTCTTAAATATTCTACAACAAAGTGAGCCCTTTATACGATCTTAAGGGCTAACACAGTTATTGAATGGCATCTTATGGTGATTTTTTTATTTTAAAAAACAATCAAAATGTTGGAGCAAATGGAGAAATTCACAGGCTTTATACCACACGATTGCTGCCTGGAAAGAGATCTCCACTACAAATTGTCCCCATAAGACACAAACAATAAATATATATGCTATCTGGCACTACTGAGGGTAATTATTATTGAACACTAATCAACAAAAAAATACTGGATAAAATGTAATAAAACAAAATACCTTATTTCATGCATAAACAGATCGCAGTAGTTTACTGTGGATGGTTGTTTTGAGATTGGAGTTGGTCTCCTGCTTTTTCCATGGCTAACATGGTAAAATGCTTTCGGCAAGATGTTCAAAAAGTCATCATAATGAAAAACCTGTCAGATCATGAGTTGGTGGTAAAAGAAGGCCAATATTTTCAGAAGTAACGTCACGTTTGAAAATTCATCTAAAGAATTAAAAATGACGGTAAGAAGATCTCAATGAACATTGCCGTTAAAAATACTGATCTTAAAAATTGTCTTTGAAATGAAAATTTTCAAAGAAACAAGGACATTTTTTCTGTATCAACAAAAATAATTTTATTGCCTTCCCTGATATGTAAAGATTTTTTTTATTGATTCCTTTTGGATGCCTTGTCAATGGACGCATGAAATAAGGTATCAAAAATACATTTTATAATTTTGAGAAACCTATTTTGTTTTATTATATTTTATCCAGAATTTTTTGGTTGATTGGGGTTCCATAATATTTACCCTCAGTAGAGCCAGATAATATACGTATGTAATGATTCTTTTTTTATTTTGAATGGGTGAAAACACAGCTAATTTTATCACCTGCATTTTTTCGTAGCACAGGTAATTGAACAGCTTACCATGCTTGAAAAATGCCTTCGGCTATTTTTTAAACCACAGGACCTAATTGAATTGAGGCCTTAAAGTCTAAAGTAAACTTTGTAGCAATACAATATTTTACTCAATGTGACCCATTTTCAAACTAAAATAAAAGAAAATTAATCATGATGAGAGTTTTCTTCAAACGTTTTCTTGCTACACAGTTCCTGCCTGCAGTGCTGCAGCCAATGTCATGGCTTTATCCAAGTCTTTGGTGAAAACTCCTGCAGCTAATCCATAAATTGTGTTGTTTGCTCTTTTAATAACTTCATCAATTGTTTTAAATCTCATTATTTGTTGCACTGGCCCAAATATCTTTTGTTTTAATAAAAAAGAGAGAAGAAAAAAACTCTTATTATCATTTAAATACTACATTTTCCTTCTATAAAAAGACTGTGGTCTATTTAGCAAAACATACATTAGTCAGAGCTGAAGTACCTTTTCCCCCATATGGTAATTTTATTGATACATAGACAAAGGGCGAGATGTTCAGAAAGTGGTGGTAACTGAAATTGTCTGTAATCAGAATAAAAAAGTTCTTACATCATGATCCGTCAATTCTCAAACATGTTTCCATCATTTTTTGCATCCAATTCCGCCATCTCCGTCAAAGGGAAAAAGCCGTCTTAAAAGTAGGTGTGGTTTAATCTTCCATCATAATGTAAGGTATTTTCAGAAAAAAATATTTGTATGAAGGTCATTTTTTTGTCTGATTAACGTCATTTTTTCCCCTACATAATAAAAAAGGTCTAAACCTGGGGAAGAAAAATTAAAGTACCGAGAAGCAATTTTTTGTTTCAAAGACAAAAAAATGTCCTTGTTTCTTTGAAAATGTTCATTTCAAAGACAAAAAAAGTCTTTGTTTCTTTAAAAATTTTCATATCAAAGACAATTTTTAAGATCAGTATTTTTAACGGCAATGTTCATTGAGATCTTCTTACCGTCATTTTTAATTCTTTAGATGAATTTTCAAACGTGACATATTTACTTCTGAAAATATTGTCCTTCTTTTACCACCAGCTCATGATCTGACAAGTTTTTAATTATGATGACTTTTTGAACATCTTGCCCAAAGAGTTTTACCATGCTAGCCATGGAAAAAGCAGGAGACCAACTGGTTAAGTGAGCAGTTTTAGAGTGCAAGCATTCAAGATCAATTGAGTCTCTTTGTCAGGCATGTTATAACATATCTGATAAAGAGACAAGTTTTTTTGAAAGCTTGCTTTCTAAAGCTATTAAGTTACCCAATAAAAATATTGCTTTTACTCTACTAGTCACCATTTTAATAAAGTAATTTTTCAGTTGCCCACATTTATCGGCCTGGTTGCTACCGTGTCTGTTTAACCCTCTGAGTGTCAGAGGAGTTTTGAATTCATTGCAAAGCAATGCATTGCATACGCCTCTGATGAACCAAGGGGTTGAGCAAATCATTGTGAAGTAATATATTGCACATCTCTGGTCCTGAAGAGGTTAATGCAGATAGCTGATTATAAATGGTGAGATCAGTGGGATAGCTTCAGATGGGCTTAGGGGTCATGGCCTACCAAATTTAAATACATTACATCCTATCTCATTGTTAATAACATTGTTTAGTTGAATAAATCATTTAAAACTGAAAAATTGGATATGCCATGCACCCACCCATGTCAGCATCAGGAACTGCCAAAAATATTTTGATATATGGACAGCTTACTGTTAGCTATCACTGATATAGTGCTGCAATGGTTCCTAGTCATCTCTGAAGTAAGCATGATCAGCTAGCAACTGACTGTAATTTTTACTTGTGTTGTAGAGCCAATAAGTCTGGAAAAATAGTGTGAACTGCAAAACGCGTCAACACTTTTTGGGCTTATTTATCTTTTGTCATATAATTGTTTTTATTACATTAAATATTTTTATATGTGATTTTGAAAAATATTCTTAGCAGCAGTTTTTCTTTCTCTAACTTCTACTCCTTGTTCCAGTATTTGCTCTTGGTATCCTGTGCAGAGACAGGATAAAATTCACTGCAAGCTTTATGAGTTGGGTTTTAGAATATAATTTCTCCCAACCATAATTATTGTGAGTATATAAAAATTCCTTTATCTATCAGTTGCTAGCTTATCAGGAACAATTGGATGATCCTGTCTTTTTCTTTTTTTGTACATACTTCCTTGTGGATGGTCTTGGGAGCAGCCCATCTCAGAGTCTCGATCTGAGAGGATTATCAAGTGGTACTGTTGTTGGGACAATTGATATTGCCCCACATTTATTTCCATTAAACACATAAATGTTTGACTGAACACGCCCTTTGTGATTAACGTTTCATTGGTGAAGGGTATTGGTGCCTTTGACATAATCCACAGTGTTATACTTGGAGCTCCTTCTGTCTGTTTCTTCTCTTTCTGAAGTAAGCATATTTCATAAGCTGCTGCTGTTAAAGGGATGGGGTTACAATCCCTTTCATGAAATATATTACATTTAGTGTTGAGCGAGCATGCTCGGCCGATGCTCGGATCGGCTCGAGCATCGCTCTGCTCGGCACATGGCGGTACTCGTACGAGTACCGCATGTGCTCGCCCGCCATGTTCGGGTCTCCTCCCCGCACGTTTTGCGGCTGCTGCGCAGCCAATAAACGTGCAGGGAGGCTCTGACATCGGTGTAATGCCAGCAGCTATGTTGGCTGCTGGCATTACACTGATTGGCTGGCCAGAACCCGTGGTCGGGTGCTGTATAGCACCTGACCATCGAGTTCGGCTCAGTCTTAGCCAGGGAGAGCTGAGGATAGGAAGGGAAAGGCAGTGTAGGGAGGAAAAAAACCAAAATTGTGAAAAAAAAGAACCAAAAGTCCTTTTTAGGACTACTGTGTGTGGGGGCAGCAGGTTATTTTGTGTGGGGGGAAAAAAACAAACAAAAAAAAAAAAAATATTCTGTTTAGTGTGAAAAGTTGCAGATTAGAGCACATTCTGTTTAGTGTGCACAGTTGCAGATTAGAGCACATTCTGTTTAGTGTGCAAAGTTGCAGATTAGAGCACATTCTGTTTAGTGTGCAAAGTTGCAGATTAGAGCACATTCTGTTTAGTGTGCAAAGTTGCAGATTAGAGCACATTCTGTTTAGTGTGCAAAGTTGCAGATTAGAGCACATTCTGTTAAGTCTTCAAACTAAAATATCAAAGTCACATATTCCATTCAGTGTGCGTCGCCGCAGTTTAGCAGCACATTCTGTGTACTGTGCAGAGTTGCAGAATAGGAAGAAATACTGTTAAGTCTTCAAACTAAAATATCAAAGTCACATATTCCATTCAGTGTGCTTCGCCGCAGTTTAGCAGCACATTCTGTGTACTGTGCAGAGTTGCAGAATAGGAAGAAATACTGTTAAGTCTTCAAACTAAAATATCAAAGTCACATATTCCATTCAGTGTGCTTCGCCGCAGTTTAGCAGCACATTCTGTGTAGTGTGCAGAGTTGCAGAATAGGAAGAAATACTGTTAAGTTTTCAAACTCAAATATTAAAGTCACATATTCCATTCAGTGTGTGTCACCGCCGTTTAGCAGCCTATTCTGTGTACTCTGCAGAGTTGCAGAATAGTAAGAAATACTGTTAAGTTTTCAAACTCAAATATTAAAGTCACATATTCCATTCAGTGTGTGTCACCGCCGTTTAGCAGCCTATTCTGTGTACTCTGCACAGTTGCAGAATAGTAAGAAATACTGTTAAGTTTTCAAACTCAAATATTAAAGTCACATATTCCATTCAGTGTGTGTCACCGCCGTTTAGCAGCCTATTCTGTGTACTCTGCACAGTTGCAGAATAGTAAGAAATACTGTTAAGTTTTCAAACTCAAATATTAAAGTCACATATTCCATTCAGTGTGTGTCACCGCCGTTTAGCAGCCTATTCTGTGTACTCTGCACAGTTGCAGAATAGTAAGAAATACTGTTAAGTTTTCAAACTCAAATATTAAAGTCACATATTCCATTCAGTGTGTGTCACCGCCGTTTAGCAGCCTATTCTGTGTACTCTGCACAGTTGCAGAATAGTAAGAAATACTGTTAAGTTTTCAAACTCAAATATTAAAGTCACATATTCCATTCAGTGTGTGTCACCGCCGTTTAGCAGCCTATTCTGTGTACTCTGCACAGTTGCAGAATAGTAAGAAATACTGTTAAGTTTTCAAACTCAAATATTAAAGTCACATATTCCATTCAGTGTGTGTCACCGCCGTTTAGCAGCCTATTCTGTGTACTCTGCACAGTTGCAGAATAGTAAGAAATACTGTTAAGTTTTCAAACTCGAATATTAAAGTCACATATTCCATTCAGTGTGTGTCACCGCCGTTTAGCAGCCTATTCTGTGTACTCTGCACAGTTGCAGAATAGTAAGAAATACTGTTAAGTTTTCAAACTCAAATATTAAAGTCACATATTCCATTCAGTGTGTGTCACCGCCGTTTAGCAGCCTATTCTGTGTACTCTGCACAGTTGCAGAATAGTAAGAAATACTGTTAAGTTTTCAAACTCAAATTTTAAAGTCACATATTCCGTGTAAGATGAAGAAGGCGGGTAAAAAGGGACGGGGAAGTGGACGTGATCCTGATAGTTCAGGGCGCGGGTCAGGACGCGGAGAAACTGTGCCTGGTGCCAGAGCACAAGAAAGAAAGACATCCACCATACCTAGCTTCATGTCTAATTTTACAGGGCGTCGCAGGACATCACTCTCGAGGTCCGACCACTGCGAACAGGTGGTCGGTTGGATGACAGCTGATACTGCTTCCAGTCGGTTAAGCACCACCCTGTCTTCCACCAAGTCCACTCTCAGTAGCCAAGAGTCTGGTCAACATAATCCTCACTCTGATCATCCTTCCTCCCACCATACACGGTCTGGTCAAAGAAGTGATCCCACACTGGGATATAGTGAGGAGCTCGTCTCATCACCAATCCTTCATTTGACCCTCTCTCCAAGCACGCTTGCAGAGGAACATGACATCTTGTGCCCTGATTCACAACCTCTAGAGGCTACCCAATCACAAGAAGATGACAGATGTGAACGGCATTTAAGGTCAAAGGAAGTAGTGGATGATGATGATGATGATGAGACACAGTTGCCATTAAATCAACCACTATTTCCGTCTCAAGACCTTGTTGAGGAGAATGTTATACAGTTGTCAATGACTGAGTATGTGGTGGGATCAAGACTTGAGGAGGATGATCAGAGTGAGGAAGTGGAGGAGGACTTGGTGGACGATGAGGTGACTGACCCCACCTGGGAAGGTGTAGAGCCGAGCGATGACAGCAGTCCTGAGGGTGAGCCATCTGCAGCACCGCAACAGGCTGGAAGAGGCAGTGGTGTGGCTACAGAAAGAAGGCGGACCGCACCAAACCGGCCCGCAAATGTTCCACGGAGCACCCCCTTGCGTAAATCTACCTTGCCAAAGGGTAGGTGTTCCGCGGTATGGCGTTTTTTTAAGGAAAGTGCGGACGACAAAAGAATTGTAGTTTGCAACCTGTGCCACACCAGAATGAGCCGAGGCATGAACACTAGAAACCTCACCACCACCAGCATGATCCGACACATGGCATCCAAGCACCGTAGTAAGTGGGAGGAACGCCTGGATCGCCCATCTGTGTCTGCAGGCCACACCACTGCCTCCTCTTCCCCTGTTTTCGGTGCCGGCCAATCGCCTGTCGAAGGCGCAGGCCCGCATACCTCCCGCCCTGCACCTGTACCATCTGAAGCACCATCAGCGACCACATCCACTTCCCTGTCCCAGCACAGCGTCCAAATGTCGTTACCCCAGGCATTTGAGCGCAAGAGAAAGTACCCAGTCACCCACCCACAGGCCATAGCACTAACCTCACACCTTTCAAAATTACTGGCCATCGAAATGCTGCCATTTAGGCTTGTGGACACTGAGTCCTTCCGCAGCCTGATGGCAGCAGCTGTCCCTCGGTACGCGGTCCCCAGCCGCCACTACTTTTCCCGGTGTGCCATCCCCGCATTACACCACCATGTGTCCCGTAACATCACCCGTGCCCTGACCAACGCAGTTACTGGGAAGGTCCACTTAACGACTGACACATGGACAAGTGCTTGTGGCCAGGGACGCTACATTTCCCTGACGGCACACTGGGTGAATGTCGTGGAGGCTGGGAGCGACTCGGACCCTGGGATGGCACGGGTGCTACCCACGCCGAGGATTGCGGGCCCTACCTCCATCAGGGTTTCCGCCAGCACCTACGTTATTGGCTCCTCCTCCTCCGTTTCCACCTCCGAATTCTCTACACGCAGCGCCACTCCCCCATCAGCCAGTAGCTGGAAGCAGTGTAGCACTGCAGTGGGGAAGCGTCAACAGGCCGTGCTGAAGCTGATCTGCCTTGGGGACAAACAGCAAACGGCCTCAGAGCTGTTGCAGGGGATTAGTCACCAGACCGAGCAGAGGCTCTCGCCACTCAACCTGCAACCAGGCATGGTTGTGTGTGATAATGGGCGTAACTTGGTGGCGGCTTTGGAGCTCGGCAAGCTCACACACGTACCATGCCTAGCGCATGTATTTAATTTAGTGGTGCAGCGATTGCTAAAAACCTACCCCAATGTGCATGATCTCTTGACCAAGGTGCGCCGCGTGTGTGCACATTTCCGTAAGTCATCTACAGCTTCGGCCGGCCTGTTGAAGCTGCAGCAGCGCTTACAATTGCCAGCTCACCGGCTGCTGTGTGACGTGAGCACACGCTGGAACTCCACCTTCCACATGTTGGCCCGGCTTTGTGAGCAGCAGAGGGCAGTAGTGGAGTACCAGCTGTTACACTGTCGTCGCCTCTCCGTTCAACTTCCTGTAATCAGAAGTGAGGAGTGGGAATGGATGTCAGACCTCTGCGAGGTTTTACGCAATTTTGAGGAATCGACACAGATGGTGAGCGGCGATAACGCTATTATCAGTGTAACCATCCCACTTCTGTGTCTACTGAAACGCTCGCTGCTCACAATTAAAACCGACGCTTTGCATGTGGAAGAGGTGGAAATGGGGGAGGAAGAGCTTACACAAGGTGATAGCCAGAGCACCCTCACTTCGTCTTCTCAGCGACAATTGGAGGAGGCGGAGGAGGAGGAGGAGGAGGAGGAGGAGGAAGACACGGTTGCCTCCGCTACAGAGGGTAGCCATGGAACTTTAGTTCCATCTCTTCAGCGTGGGTGGGCAGAAGAGGAGGAAGAGGATGAGGATATTGAGAGTCATCCTCCTGGTGAGGACAGCGAAATCTTGACTGTTGGTACTCTGGCACACATGGCTGACTTTATGTTAGGCTGCCTTTCCCGTGACCCACGCGTTATACGCATTTTAAACAACACGGATTACTGGGTGTTCACCCTTCTGGACCCCCGCTACAAAGAGAATTTCTCATCTCTCATTCCTCCGGTGGAGAGGACAAGCAAAATGGTGCAATACCAGAAGGTTCTTGTTGAAAAATTGCTCCAAAATTTTCCATCTGACAACGCTGGCGGCAGAGTACGTGCTACCTTGGCCAACCGAGAAGGGGAGAAAAGGGGAGCACACAGCAGTTCCGAGAAAGGCAGGGCAACACTCTCCAAGGCGTGGGACACCTTCATGACACCCCGCCAGCACCCTCACCCTGATGCGCAGACTAGTGTCACAAGGAGGGAAAAGTTTTGGAAGATGGTGAAGGAGTACGTAGCAGACCGTGTCAGCGTCCTCAATGATCCCTCTGTGCCTTACAACTACTGGGTGTCCAAGCTGGACACGTGGTATGAACTGGCACTCTACGCCTTGGAGGTGCTGGCCTGCCCTGCCGCCAGCGTTCTGTCTGAGCGGGTATTTAGTGCTGCTGGTGGCATCATAACAGATAAGCGTATCCGCCTTTCCACCGAAAATGCTGATAGGTTGACACTTATAAAAATGAACAAGGCCTGGATTTCCCCTGACTTCTCCACTCCACTGGAGGAAAGCCCCGGGTGAACATAAAGTGACTTTATATATGTTATTTAGAATGATGGGAATACTCTGTATTCCCATTCACCCCTTCCACCCAAAAAACGGGTATATGGTTGACTCTCTTCCATATACCCTGGGATATAATTTTTATATAGGGCCAGATCACCAGCGGGCCCTGTGATATAATTTTTATATAGGGCCAGCTCACCAGCGGGCCCTGTTTGACAATTTTTGTATAGGTCAGCTCACCAGCGGGCCTTCTCATATAATGTTTTATTGGGTCAGCTCTCTAGCGGGCCCTCTCATATAATGTTTTATAGCGTCAGCTCACTAGCGGGCCTTCGCATATAATGTTTAGGATGGTCAGCTCTGCAGCAGACCCTTACCCATAATGTTTTAGATGGTCAGCTCAGCACACGTTTCCCTCTTAATCATGGCCTCAGTTCAATAAAATCAAGGAAATTTTTGGGATAATTTGCCTCTGCGCACGTTTCCCTCTTAATCATGGCCTCAGTTCTGAAAATCAAGGAAATTTTTGGGAGAATTTGCCTCTGCGCACGTTTCCCTCTTAATCATGGCCTCAGTTCTGAAAATCAAGGAAATTTTTGGGAGAATTTGCCTCTGCGCACGTTTCCCTCTTAATCATGGCCTCAGTTCTGAAAATCAAGGAAATTTTGGGGAGAATTTGCCTCTGCGCACGTTTCCCTCTTAATCATGGCCTCAGTTCAGAAAAATCGAGGAAATTTTTGGGAGAATTTGCAGATGATATACAAGTAAATATACAGCAAATACTGTTTGGTAACAATTTTTCGCCTAAAGTCGTTTTTATTTTCCTTTTTGTGTGTTTTACGGTCAGTCTGTAAAAATGGCGTACTACGGGCGAAAGATCGTTCCCAGCAGCGATGTTGGAGTCCAAGATGCATCCAGACATCCTCCCTATGCTGTCCCTGAACCATTTCTGTGGTGTTTCCATCCTTTTCTGCCCTTTTCCTATGGACCAGGCACCCTCCCCTCATCAGAGCAGGGGGTGCCTGGTGTAATGCTCGAGTCCTCCCATTGACTTCAATGGGGCTCGGGTGCTCGGCCGAGCACTCGAGCCTCAGGGGGTGCTCGGTCAGAGCACCCGAACACCCGAGCATTGGGGTGCTCGCTCATCACTAATTACATTCATTTTTCTAAGTACTAATAGACGTAGAATTTCTTACTCACTTTTGACTAAACAAAATAATTTTTTAGGGTCTTTTAGTGCGTCGAGATGTGAAATCAATTGCAGACTTATTGAACATTTGGAAATAATGCCATTAGAAAATAAATTCCTGTACTATTATGAAATTATTCCCAAAATGTAGGTAAAAAAAAAGAAACGGAAAAAAACTGTGCAGTGCTCAGTAAGAGAGGAGAATTTGCAGATCTTAGAGCAAGTAAGAAAAAGTAATGTTTGCATTTAATCTATTGAATTGTATAAATATAATATATCATAAATTTATATGAGTAGTGTTGTTTCATTATGAAACAATGAATACTGTAAGTCTTTTCTTACTGAGTAAAACATCATTGCATTGGCTGCCTGGAGATGCTTCAATAGTTATTACAGCTAAGGCTTGTGTTTTTTTCTTTTAAACAGCAGTCTCCTATTGTGATCACTATATGGCTTTTTTCAATCTTATTTTATTGAGTGTTTTAGTACAAGATCCTACCTTTCCATTAGAGAGCAATATAAAAACTTCAGGGCTCTGTTGCTAAAATAATTTACAAAACTAAAAAGATATCTTTTAAATTAAACATCTATCTCCCATCAGTGTGAGAACCCTTGTTTACTCCACAGAAAAAGTCAGAAACTATATATATTTTCAAAATAAAACTTTACTACTCTTTAATTCTGGAAATTATCAACACTGGAGACACTCTTATGAGATATTAGTACATTTCCCCATAGTACTACAGGTTTAACATACTGTTTTACTTCCCATAAAGATGGCATATGAACTGAATGCAGATCTGAGGAAAAGAGACAACTGTGGTATATCCAACTTGCAAAATATGTATTTAACCCTGTCCTTATCGCACAATGTACATTATTTTTTTCTTGTTCCTTTTAGGCATACAATGTTTCTGTAATTCTGTATTTCTTAATACATAATTTTAAATTGTACTGTTTGAAATAAAATATAATCATTCTAATTCTTCAAAAAGGTTTATAGAAAGCAGTTTAAAAACATTTTCACTGCTTTCTGAGCAATTTCCTGTCTCCTGTGACTTGACTTGACCTTAAGGGGCTGCAAAATCTTCTGCAATGTCTCATAGTGACTGGGAGGGTATGGGGCCATCTTATTATTACTTTAACGTCAGCATGATTTTACTGTATATTTTCTATAGAAGTATAGATAATTGTTGAGCAGTTGTGGTTGGTGGTTGGCCTGTCACATCATAGTCTAGACAAGGGGTAGCCAACCCTTCTCCTCAAGAGCTTCCAACAGTGCATGTTTTCAGGATAACCCTGATTGAGCACAGACAGACCAATTAAAGTGACTGAGCCACTAATTTGTTCACCTGTGCTCCAGCTGGCATATCCTGAAAACATGCACTGATGGTAGCTCTTGAGGACCAGGGTTGGCTATCCCTGGTCTCGACCATACCCATATGTTGTAGCAGTATAAAGTTACACAAAGCTGAACAACTGTAGCAGCAATAATTAGTGTACAGCCGGGTATAAGGTTCATTACTATACTTGAAAACCCTTTTGATTTGCCATGGGAATTGTTATTTACCATTCAATGGCAGGATTCCAGGGACTGAGCCTCTTTTTTCAGCTTTAACCATTCCCCTCCCTGAACCCATTTCACTCTTTGAATGGCTAAAATACAGTTCTTTCTACTCTCCTGAAACATATATGTAACTATTGGAATACTATTGATAAGCTATTTACAATCTAAGAGTGTAAAATTCCACCCTCAAGTCCTTCACAAGAGTTTTTGCTCACAGCAGAGATAAGATGGTATCACTGGATTTTAACTGTATAATACTAAATACATATTTATTTCAGATTTGAGGCAGACAAGGACTTGCCTAATCTGAGAGTCTGATGAGGTAGGTAAGTTTAACATTGTTTTAGCCATAATAATTTAATTAGAATTCACTGTTTATTATTTATAACGAGTCACAGGTTATTTACTTGTAAAGGTCAGAATTTGATTCACAGACTTCTTTTTGTTTACTCTTTGTATATATAGCCAATATATAGTTTTTTCTGTACTTCTGACCACACATGTATGTACCTATTGAATACTATTGATGAGCTAGCTTAAACTTGTCAAAATGTGTGTATTTTTTAACTATTCCACCACAGCTCTGCCCACAGTCTGTAACGGTTTATTCAGACACTCAGACCAGAGATAAAAAATAAAACACAGTTTTATTGAGAACAAATGAGGAACACGGCCCCCTAAGGGCAGAAATAGGTAATGACACGTAACTGAAGGTAAATATGGTAGTATAGCAGACACAGTATGGATAAGGAGCAATACTGTACAATGCAATGGAACAGAGAATAGCAAGGGTTAAAGCCCAATGCAAGTAATCAGTCTCTGATGTGGTGTGTAAGACAACGCCCAGTAGAGGACAAGAGCAGCCAGAGGCTGAGGTGCAAGGTGGAGAGCACCTAGTAGTGAGTCCAAACTGTAGTCCCCAAGACTGGCAATCTGCAAGACCAACCACTTGTGCTAGAGCTAAATAGTATAAAAGCTAAGAGCACTCTGCCGTGCATAACGGGATTAACCACACTGCGTGAGCTGAATGGGACCAGAGCCAAGGGCACCCTTCCGGTGCTGAACGGGTTAGTGACACTGCGAGAGCTGAATGGGATCAGAGCCAGTAGCACCCCTTGGTGCATCAACGGATACACATACTGCCAGGGCTGAATGGGACCAGAGCCAGGAGCACCCCTTGGTGTGTAAGCGGATACACAACACTGCCAGAGCTGAGTAGGACCAGAGCCAGTAGCACCCTTCCGGTGCGTAAATGGAGCGAGTGTATTGCAAGAGCTATCGGTAGACAGTTAGCGGAAGCCACAACTGCTCTGCAAGTATATCGGACAAGCTCGGTAATGAAGGCAGCAAGCTCAGCAAGTGTTAATGGAGAGGCTCGGTATCTGAGGCAACAAGCCCTGCAAGTGTTAATGGACAGGCTCGGTAACGGAGGCAACAAGCTCAGCAAGTGTTAACAGATGGCCCAGTATCTGAGGCAACAAGCACTGCAAGTGTTAACGGACAGGCTCGGTAACGGAGGCAACATGCTCAGCAAGTGGGAGGTCAGCATATATAGCTCAGGATTAACAGTTCACAATTTCGCCACGCGACATAGACGAGATCTCGCTGGAACAGGATCACAGGAAACCGGTCACGAAGCAGGAACGTCAGCCAGGCCGGGTCATACACGGAGCAGGAACATCAGACAAGCCGGATCAATCACGGAGCAGGAACGTCAGCCAGGCCGGGTCATACACGGAGCAGGAGCGTCAGACAAGCCGGATCAATCACAGAGCAAGAACGTCAGCCAGGCCGGGTCATACATGGAGCAAGAACCAGAGGAATAGTCAGACAAGCCAAATCGGTACACAGGAACGCAGGAACACAGCAACGGAAGCACTGGTACTGGAACACCATGAAAGGGCACCTGTCAGGTGCCAGAGGCCCGGTATAAGAAGGCCATACTGGGCGGGCATAACCAAGCTCCACCAATAGGAACACATCACAGCAGAGAGTGACAGAAGATCACGGGAACCGTGATACAGTTTTACAGTTCCAAACACTTCCCAACCCACTTTGCTTACTTAGCCCCTAACACTCCACTCTTTTTGTCTTGCCTATCTTTCTTAAAGGGACAGTAATACTTCGTTTTAACTTTATTTTATTTTGTAGGCATTAATAAAACATGAAGAACAATATAAGTCTTATCTCTCAAACCTTTATGGTTTAAGAAATATTCACAAGCAAAGTTTCCCCTCCCAGCCCCTTTTAACTACTGTAAGCCATCTCTTCTCAGATGTGAATCTGGTTGTAACACCAGACAGATAACAGCAGGGGACAATCTTCTTTATATGAAAACAATGAAAGCCCTACCCCCCTTGACAAGCTTTTTCCATTATCTTAATTGAAGATTGTTCCTCTGTGCAATCTACCTGGGCACCTCCCATCTACTTTGGCTGAGCAGTGTTACATCAGTAAAAGGGGCGGGAGGGGGACACTTTGTCATTGAATTACTCTTGAAGTACAACTCTGACAGAACTGAAATAACACTCTCCAAAGTCCAAATACTATGATGATTAATTAGAGCTGTTTTTATTATGAAACATTACTATCCCTTTAAGTCCCATACCCTTCATGATGTTATTCATGTAATTTGTATACTCCCACTCTATTTAATTCTCTGTGCATCACAATGTTCTCAGGTGCTCATTGTTGCCTAAGTTACTCCTGGAATTTTACTTGAACGCCAATAAAAATTAGACTGGAGTCAATGATAAGATTAAAAGATGACTATTTTTTCCAGAAAGCCTACCACATACTTATCCTGGAAATAATATTTAAACTATTTAGTTTCTGCATATTAGTTAATTTTCTCTTACTTAACATAACTGTTCCTTACATGTCTATTTTCACTCAATTAGTCTTCCCCCATGATGAAATATAAGATGGGCAGATTCTATATATCTATATTTCGTATAGAGCTGCGTGATTTTGTCTATATGTTTCTTATAATACAAATATCGTATTTTTATACAGGAACATGTCCATATACATACTTTTTCTTTGGAAATGCGCATTTCGTCTTTGACTTCTGAGAAGACAGTGGGTTTAATAAAGAAACCTTTATGACCCCACGCAGAGATATTCACAAGCAAAGTTTCCCCCTCCCGCCCCTTTTTCCTTGTGTAAGCCATCTCTTCTCAGATGTGAATCTGGTTGTAAGACCAGACAGATAACAGCAGGGGACAATCTTATTTGTATGAAAACAATGAAAGCCCTTCCCCCCTTGACAAGTTTTTCAGCTTTTTCCCTTATCTTAATTGAAGATTGTCCCTCTCTGCAGTCTACCTGGGCACCTCCCTTCTGATCCTTCTGATCTAGCTGAACAGGAGGGGGATACTTTGCTTGTGAATATCTCTTAAACCATAAAGGTTTGAGAGATAAGACTTATATCATTCTTCATGTTTTTTTAATGCCTACAAAATAAAATAAAGATAAAATGAAGTATTTCTATCCCTTTAAGGGCTCTTTTCACACAGGCAACTTTAGTAGCACACTTGTGTTTTGTAGTCTAACCTTTTTATAGCAATTGAAAATGTTGGTACAATTTTATTGCAAAAGAGCAGCAAGCTTCTCCCAGAATCTCATTCTCTCAATATAACCATAAGTGGGAAAATAACAGAGAAAACATAGCTATCTGAAAGTTGCATGAAATCAGTGTGATTCAGCTGAAACCCATACTACAAATTTATAGTTGCACTATCATAGGAAAGTTGCTGCATTCTGAGTCTTCCTGTGATTATCACAGAATATGTTGCCTGTGTGAAATACTCCATAGGACATGTTACACGACTTATGAATTTTATTCATGTGTTGATAATGATCTGAAAGGGGCCTTAAACATGGAATAAAAGCAATACATTTATGACTTGAAAAATGAAATGGACATAGAGCAAAAGAAAATGTAATCAAGAAGACATATTATTATTAGTGGATTGCCACATCGCATTAGCAATTAACCTAAACCACGTATATTAAAACACTATGGAATTCATTCTTAACCTTACAGCACAAAATAAAAACATTTAAAACTCTAATTTCTGTTAATCTAGATTTGATATTTATATGTTACAATTCCTCAAACTTTATTTGCAGTCTTTATTTCAGACACATTACTCTATGTTAGTTTTGCAACTTGACCTTAGCTTCAAAATGCATATACTGCTAATAAGTACTGTTCAAAGCCATTATGCTTGACTGGATTGTTATCCGCATTTTGTGAAGACATAATTGTGGTCGGACCTAATTGAACTTGAATATGGATAATCGGAAGAAGTGTGCTCTATCCGAAGGTTGAAAAGGCCTACTGAGAGGGCCTAATGAAGTAGTAAGGAAAAGAAGATGTATGAAAAGTTAAAGTGGGAGGGAGACCTGTCTTAAGGGTGGGGAACCCGACAGACGCGTGCTTACCAGGTTCCCTGATGATCGTATATGAGAGGTAACTTGGTCTTCCCACAATCACAGGCTAACCAATAGCCTTTGAATTTGTGGTCGGACCTAACTGAACTTGAATATGGATAATCGGAAGAAGTGTGCTCTATCCGAAGGTTGAAAAGGCCTACTGAGAGGGCAAAATAATAATTGACCAGATACACAGAAACCGGTAAACCTTTATTCCAATGGTATGACAAGTGTCCTACAACGCCAATTTGCGGAAAGCATGTCTAATCTCCATAATGGGTGATGGAATGTATGACATATAACAAGCAGATTTCCAACGCCCCATGCGTTTGATAATATGAGTAGGGGTCATGTTGCGAGAGGCTGAAGTGGCAGCCCCTATGCGGAATGAATGACCCGAAAATTCATTTGGGTTAAGACCTAATCTAGAGAGGATGATCCTTATGTATTTTATGAATAGGGCTGTAGAAAGAGGTTTTCCATTTATAGGAAGCAAAGGGCTATCTCTGGCTTTGTCTTTTAATGTGAGTAAATAAGCATCTAGGTAAGCTACTGGGCACCAAGCATTGTGAGACTGGTAGAGAAAAATCTTGGTGGGTGGACCTACTTGATTAGTTTTAGTAGTGAGGAGTGACAAAATGTAATGGTCCGAACAGCGGTGTAAATCTAAGATTCTTAAAAACCTTCCTGATACTTTGGACACAGTGACTTCCCCTGGTCTCATAAACCCATAAAAGGCCAAAAAGGTAGTAGCTAACAAGGTGTTATTAATATCCACAGAAAAAGGTCTAGAATGAAGTACCTGACAAATGGCCCAAAACAGTCCACTATCTATAGGGAGTCTAGAGGTGGCCTTGTTCTGGGGGGCTTTGGAAATTCCTCTCAGAGCTAATTTAATGGAGTGGCAGGACAAAAGAGGTTGAGGTTGGCTATCTAAAATAGTACGGAAATGCTGAATGCCTACCACGTACAACTTGATGGTGTTGTATGAAAGGTGTAGTGAATAATGACAGTAGGCTATGAAAGCTAGTATGGTGCTGACTGCATGAGGATGGGAAGGTCTGTATAGATTGATATACTTCTGGAACAAGGTCCAGGCTCGGTCATAACATTTCCTGGTACTGGGTGCCAAGGCCTGATGCATGAGGGTATGAGCTTCTGTAAGATGGATGTTTATTCCATCCTCATGGCTTGTATATCTGGGCACCTCGTGGGAAATGGATCTGCTGTAGGGTGAAGTTGATGGAATACCTGGAATTTTAAGCGAGACAAGGCATCAGCTTGTGAATTGCAGCTCCCTGGTATATGAACACAAACTATAGAAAATTTATGATATAGTGAAACCCAAGTTAATTTCCTGAGAAATTACATAATGAAGGGTGAGGATGACCGACCCTTGTTGATCAGGATGGCTGTGGCTTCGTTATCAGTTCTAAACTGGACCGCTTCCCCCGTCCAAAACTGACCCCACACCATGGCAGCCGCCACAATTGGAATCAATTCAAACAGAGCAGACATCAGCTTAAATTTGGGAAAGGAACTTACCTCTGAGGGCCAAGCATTCGCCAACCAATGGTCACCATAGATGGCAGAAAACCCGCCTGACGCGGCCGCATCCGTGGTGACCGTGGGTGACGTGATAGATACCAGAGGTATAAACATGGAACGGCCATTCCATGATCTCAGAAAACGGGCCCACATACCCAGGTCTAATTTGGTGGAAGTGTCAAGGAATACCAAACCTTCTGGCCGAGGATCCCCAGAGAGCAGTTCCAACAGGTGGGAAATGAAAGATCTCCCCTGAGGAATTATCCTCATGGCGAAATTCAAAGAACCCAGGAGCGACTGCAATTCCACTCTCTGGCAAGAATACCTGGTGAGGAAGGTAGTAATCAGACATTGAATCTGTGTGAGTTTGTCTGGGGGTAGACTAGCTTCCATCCTTTTGGTATCCAGTATGATACCCAGAAAACAAAGACTAGTCACTGGCCCTATGGATTTAGTATGTGATAATGGAATGTTTAGATGGGAGAAGAGTGTAGTGATGTTCTGCAAACCTATAGGTGGAAGATGAGGGGGTTCAATAGTAAGGAAATCGTCAAGGTAATGTATAATGTGATGGCATTGGTACTCGTTTAGCAGGATCCAGCAGTGAGTATCTGCGAAAATGTCAAACAGTTTGGGGATGCTTTTGGCTCCAAAACTAAGACAGGTATCGAAATAGTACAGCCCCTGCCATTTGATCCCGTGTAAATTCCAGAGAGATGGATGGAGAGGTAACAATTTAAAGGCATCAGCTATGTCTGCCTTACTGAGCCAACAACCTCTGCCTGTCTGGATGATGAGCTGAATTGCATCGTCCACTGTGACATAATGTAGAGAGAACTCCTCAGACGGAACTAAGGAGTTTAGACTGGGTATAGCTATAGAATGAGGTGCTGACAAATCGTAAATTAAACGGGCTTTATTAGAGGATTTATGCCGCGCCAAACCTATGGGGTTGATACGCCAATGGGAGAAAGGTGGTTCAACAAAAGGCCCTATGATGAACCCTTTGGACAATTCAGACTTTAGAAGAGCGTCTACCTGTTGTGGTTCCTGCAAGGCTGATAACAAATTATCACATTCCAATGTACCTGTGGGTAAAGCTATGAGGCCCGAATGAAACCCTTCCGTGAATCCTTGGATCAGATAATCAGATAGCCCGGGAGAGGGATGGGATTCTAAACAAGCTTTGAGATTACCAATGTCCACCCCGCCTAGTCATGACCATGGGAACAGTCTCTGTGAGCAAATGGAGCGGGGATGCGCTCTCTTGCAAATACAGCAGAGGTGGACCAGTCTGCCCCCGTTGAAACTGCACCCATTGTGATTGTAATTGTTGCAAATCTGGGATTTGCCAAAATACACTATAGGTCTTCCCAGACGGTCAACCTTGGCACTGACCGAGGGTGCCGGTGGTCCACTGCTCTGATTATCTTGTGTCCCAGGGGAACCTGTAGTTTGGATTAAGCCTGGGCATAGGTTAGCAGAATGGTCGACAGACTGGCACACGGAGCAAGTAGGCGTGCGGAGACCTGCAAAATGCCTACAAAACAACTCCATGTCCAGCTGACTCCAATCCAAAGTGATATTAAACTGGGCCAGGGTGGCTGCTGCTTTTGCGGAGAAAGAACGATGATAGTCGTAGAACCCGTAACCACCGTATTTATGCCCTAGCTCTACCACCCTGTAGAGATAGTGATCCAGCTCCTCTCTGCGTGAGGGGTGGACAGAACAAATAACATCACGACATAAACTAAAAGCTAATACGAATTCCGTGATAGATAATTTTTTCCTCAACCTAGGATCCTTTGATTATAAAACCACCGAAACCTGTTCACAAGAAAATGATTTGTTTTCGACGTAATCTTGAGAGGATATTAATAAACTCACAAGATTAACATCTTTACCGTCTATGATGTCTTTCTTTAACTGAGCCGGGATAAAATGAGCCGGAGCTATGGCAGGGACTACCCTACCGGGGGATAATTCCGGGCTAGGTGATATACCTGGGCACACCATCTGAGGGACTTGAGGGCGTGATGGTGTCTGTTCCATGCTGTCCAACCTGGCGTGGATGGATGCCACAGATTCTGCTAGTGTGGCAAATGATGCCTGTAAATCAGATACAGCGGAATGAGACTGGGACGAAGAAGGAGTTGGACTCTGACTAGTTCTGGGCATGGACAGGCTAGGGGGATTAAACAAAAGTTTAAACAATTCCGCCTTCCTAGCAGTAGCTGCATATGGAATGCCTCTAGACTTTAATTCCCTAATAATTTTTGCTACAGTCCAAGATATGTACAAGGCGGGGGTACGTTGTTCTGAAGCAGGCCTTGGTGAGTTTAATCTGTCTGGGCCTTCAAATAGATCAGATGAGACAGACATGGTGGATGAATCCCGTGCCTGGAGGAGAGAGAACAAAAAATGACAATACCATTGAATGACCAGAGGTTTAACTGCTGTCGGTCTCCGATGCCCATTCTATGTAAACAGAAGAAAGATAGGGAAGAACTTAACTCACTATTCTAATAATGAATGGGGAAGGTGAGTCCCTACTTCCTAACAAACATGCCAGTTCTAGCTATGAATTGGGTCGTGGGGCGAATGCCTGTCCGTGAAGGCGGGGTGGTGAATCTGGCAGTTTGCCTAAGTACAGATGGAGAAGCTAAAATGGTAAGGTGACGCCCTATTATAAAGAGACCAGGAGAAGTTATACTAGCTATGATTTGGACTGAGGGGAAATGAATCGTGATTTCCCGGGGGATCTTACTACTCCTCCTGGGAGGTGACCGACAGACTCAAAGAAAATAATAAACCTAAACTCCTGCACTAAAGAAATGGAAAGAAGAGATACAGCTAACCTTGTAAGTGATGAGGAATGTATATCCGTTCCTACGAAATCTATGATCATATGAAAATGAAAAACCATGAGTGACTGATATGATTGCCTCTGCTCAATTAATATCCCCCATCCCCACCATCTTAAGAAGATAATAGGCTGATTCCTATTATACAACAGTAAGTATACCTTGAAACTTGAAGCCCTTGTTTCCGAGATACTGACAATAGAGAATCCCTTTATGACTGCAAAGAGGAATAACATGAATGATCATGAAATTTCTGCTAATACAAGATGAACAGGAGGCCCAGCAATAACCATACGTATGACATGACCCCTGAATCTTCTACTGGTTTAGTATATCAGAATCCCCATACCTAAGTGGGGCACATGATGGGACTGATACGTTTACAAGATGGACTTACATACCTGACGGCCTGAGAGCTTCACTAATAAGTGAGCCTACATAGGAAAATGAGCAGACAGGGAGTGAGAGACTGATAAGGGAGGGATGTAGAGATGTCTCAGTGCTGGAGATGTGCATGTTTGAAAAGGAGACACTGGCAGCGGGCCCAGCTAAGTGGATACACATAGTATTGATATAAATTTAGATGACTGTTGTATGATGGACTCCTACCTATGTAAGTGATTGTTACACATAGTAATTATATAAATCTATCTACGTGAGTCTCCTGTCTCACAAAATAATTGTAATTTTTGGACTGGCACTTTAGACAAACTCAGTGGGTTTATTGGTGGGTTCAATTCAAACTCTCTCAATATCAGACTAATAACTAATATTGTTGAGATGGAATTCTTGGATTTGAATTATCTATACATGACTGCTGAATAATGGACACCCGCCCAGGTATGTCCTTCTGTCCTACAGAGTAATTATACTGTGACTCACAGTAGATATCTAGATATAACTTACTGCAGTATGCAGGACTCCAACCTAGGTAAGGTACTGTCACACACGGCAACAGTGTATATATATATATATATTTGTGGTGGGAAAGGAAGTGAACTCCACAAAACAGACTGTAGTAGCTGCTGGTTGTAGGAGCGTTATATGTATCTGAACTTTCCTCCGCAAATATGAAAATTGTATACAGTTATGACTATTGCTGTACTCTGGAAATGCCTCTGACTTTAATACATTATAAAGTGAACATATAATATAAGGAGCCCACCTATCCATCAGTGTTGTACAATATAGAATCATGCGAATAAGTAAAACAAACAGGACCATGAAAAAATAGAAGTGTATTCATACAGAGGCATCAGAAATAGGAAGCATCCAAGCCTTTGTTACAACACAGCGACAGAGGCCAGAAGCGTAGAGAGCAGTCCATAAAAGAGCCAAAGAGAACATCTTACTATAAAGTAGAAATTCAACCAAGGAACCAGGATTGGAATGGAGCACATAGATGACACTGACATAAAATATAGCCAACCACAGTTTAGAACATAATATAAATTGGGTTACATCCAGTTAGAAAGCTGAGAAAATGCTTTGCAATGTGCCGGAGACCCGGAACCACAAACAAAGTGCCTTGTAACTTAGAGCATGATTGAATATGTAGAGTGGCGATTTTCACCGAACTTGGTTCATTAATAAAACATCTTTTAATAACAAAAGCCATAATTCATCAACCTGTGTGATTCTGGAGCTCTAGCGCCGAGCGCAGCAGTCATGAGGCTGGCAAGCTTGTTGACTGTTAAGGTAATCTCGGGAGGGCCACATCCTGGGCTCAGAAAGGTTACATTTGATCCATGGGAAGCTTAATAGTGCCTAGAGGCCAACAATTAAACAAACCCCGATACCCCCAACATGGCTGTGATACGATACCACTTCCCGATGGACCGAGTTGTTTGGCGCGATCGGAAGTGACGCTGTTCACTTAGACTTCCACTGTCCTTGTTTGATGATGTGGAGTTCTGTACGGAACTCGACAGACGCGTGCTTCCCAGGTTCCCTGATGATCGTATATGAGAGGTAACTTGGTCCTCCCACAATCACAGGCTAACCAATAGCCTTTGAATTAGGCACTCTATCATGCAAGGTAATTCAATAAGGTGAGCTTATTGAGGTAAAACATACAATACATTAGCACTGATCCCCTGATATCAACACCTATTCAGGCAGTCACACTATTAAAGGGATAGTAATGTTTCATAATAAAAGCAGCTCTGATTAATCATCATAGAATTTGGACTTTGGAGAGTGTTATTTCAATTCTGTCAGAATTGTAGTTCAAAAGTAATTCAATGACAAAGTATCCCCCTCCCGCCCTTTTACTGATGTAACACTGTTCAGCTAGATCAGAAGGGAGGTTCCCAGGTAGACTGCAGAGAGATACAATCTTCAATTAAGATAAGGGAAAAACCTGAAAAACTTGTCAAGGGGGCAGGGCTTTCATTGTTCTCATAGGAAGAAGATTGTCCCCTTCTGTTATCTGTCTGGTCTATGGACTGGATTCCACATCTGAGAAGAGATGGCTTACACTAGGTAAAAGGGGCGGGAGGGGAAAGTTTGCTTGTGAATATCTCTCAAACCATAAAGGTTTGAGAGATAAGACTTATATCGTTCTTCATGTTTTTTTAATGCCTACAAAATAAAATAAAGTTAAAATGAAGTATTACTATCCCTTTAATTCTCAAAACATCACACTATCCAAAATCTTGGTGCTTGAACCTTCTGGGAAATAATATGATAGTTGTGAAATTATAATACCCCTTTGATTATTTTCAAACAAATACTTGTTATACGAAAGTTTATTATACAAATTATAATACATTCACCCAATGTTTTGGTACAGGGGTCAAACTTGTTCTTTTCTGCTAATAAGCTCTATTATGGGGGTGCCCTTAGAGTAATATGGAAATCTAGAGGGTATTAATAATACTGCAACATCAGATTTAAGCATCCTTTGCAACTATAGTATATTAATGGGGGCTGTAATGTCCTGCACTTGTATATATGTATGTATCTTTATTTATATAGCACCATACATGTACACAGAGCTTTACAGGTTTGTTTTATTTCATAAGTAAACTTCCTTGAACTCTGGAACAAATCAAAGGCACTACAGCAAAGAAAAAAAAAATCACAAAATTACCATTATTAACATAGGGCTTTTAAACACTTGAATGCTAAAGAGTTTTCAAGTATAACTGAAGCAGTACAATAGAGAACTCTCAATCACTGAAGAGGTTAAAAGCCTCATTTAAATAAATGAGAATGCTTAATTGCCCCCTGTGATGCATTTTCACCAGAATCCCTTCAGTTCTTCTTAATGTATCAAACATAAAATATGTTTGTAAAATGTAGGTTTGGATCTGAGTCATGATATATGAGAGATAAGCATGCAGACTCCATCAATCCCATTCATCTGTGAGATATTTTTCAACAAAGGGGAAATCTTATCAAAGTGGATTTTAAGCATAGGATTTTCTCCATGTAAAATGATAGTCTGATTAGACACTTAACAGAAAGTTGGCCAAAATGTAAATTTATATTGCTGCTTGTTAAAGCTGCATAAAGAACAAGCTCAAAGTTCTACCATATAATCTCTCAACTAAAATATGGGGTTATTATATTTTTTGTAAAAAAAAAAAAGAAAAAGATGTAAACATCAGAATTCAGTTTGGTATCAGTTCGAGAGGTACGTTTAATCATGTGGCTAGGCCAAGTACTGAACATAATACCTTGGAATCACACTTTAATCCCTGAGCATAGAAAGCCTGGGAACCTGGCAGTTTTACATATTTATACATCATCCTTTACTGTATAATTATATTATTGTTTGGCCTTTATAATGTACTGTACTCTTTCATTAAGCAATATACAAGGAAATAAATCTTGCATTTACTGCAAATTTAGTTGTAGAAAAGTGATGTGTATGACCTGGCCAATCAAATTTTACAATAACACTGTTGTATGTTGATGATATATGAGTTAACAAGCACACTAAAATATAACTATGAATGTAATTGGGATTGTTTCACTATTCCTTCTCTGCAATTCCTTCTCTGCACTTGTGTACACTTTACCTAGGCTTTTGAATCACAGAGGAAGTTATTCTTTTAGAAAGTTCCAATTTCTGTTTAATCCATGTAAACTGGTTATACAGCTTTCCCTGAATAAATTGGGTTCTCCCAACTACATAATTCTAGGTCTTAACATCTATAGCTTATGTAAAACTGATATAATTATTATTGTAATTGAATAATAAGTACATTTTGTATTATTATATATGAGAAAACTGGCTACTGTGACGCTCGTAAATTGTTTGCTTTGGTTTTGCTGAAGGTGTGTCAAATTGAATTAAATTAAAATTAATTCAGACATATTCTAAGTTAATTCTACACTGTGTGAAAGTAATAGATGAAAAGATTAAACCTGATGCTGCAATAGATCCCTATTTTTCAGATCTATAAGAAATGTACTTTACCCACCTGTGGGCCTTGCTCTACTCCAGGAGAAAGAAGATCTCCTAGAACACTTTTTTGGCTCTCTCAACACTTTTGCGCACAAATTCATGATAAATAGGTTCTTCCACAAAGATTCTGGATCCAGCTATGCACATTTGGCCTTGATGGTAAAACACCCCTTGGTGGGCAAACTGAACAGCAGCATCCACTAAAAATGAAATAACATTCCATATTGTACATTAATTTGCATGAATCCTATTAGATACATAAAAGGGAAACACTCCCTTTGTACAAATACTATTCATGAAACAGAATTGTCTGTGTAACACAGCTACACTACACAGATAAACACTGTGGAATATGTGGGTTAAATGCATGGATGGAAAACATAGGACCTCCAGCAGCAGAGCCCAAAGGGATCTCAACCCTCCTTTACAAAAGAACATAAAGAACATTCACACACACACCCTGCCTCAAACCATGGCAACATTTTTGCATCTAATTATCATCAAACCAAGAACAGCACAATTGGGCTCAATGCAATTCACAATGGTAAAACAACCGATAAGGGAAAAAAAAAAATATATATATATATTGAATGAGAAACTCACTTTTTTACTGCAACTTTTCTATAGCTGGCCCAGTACATGGAGCAACAAGCACAGCTGGCCAAAAACCATGTTGTGGTCAAACACTCATTGCAGATTTTTGTTCCCACAATGCATGGTAAATAGTGAATTGTGGGAACATCAAAGGAAAATAGCCAACTCTCGTTGTTTGACACTGTGTGAGCTCAAAACACAGTTACCCTCCCCTCACCTCCCAAACACTAACACTACACTATCCCTAACATGACACTTAAACAGTATTAATCCTAACACTATCCTAACAACCAGAACTGTAACGCTTAGCTGTCATCCACTGTCCGTCTTCTTCTTTACAATTCTCTCTTCATTATTCTGTAAACTTCCTTCTTCTTTCTTCTCTTTTCCAATCTGTACTTTAAAATTAGAAATATTTCAATGATAGATGTTATGTTAAAAAAGTCCAAAGATATGCCAAACTTAACCATTTGATTGCTGGAGGGGTACCCTTCCGGCATTCTAAGGCTTAAATGTAGTCTGGCATATCTGTTAAAAATAATATGCTGCCATTCTGGTTTTCAAAATCTGTAAGCCATTCTTTTTATTAATCAATAAGAGGCCTTGCAAGGCTTAATCTGGCTCTGCTGCCCCCGGCTCAGCTGGTTGTGGCAGGGATGCAAAATGAAACAGCCCCCATCCCTCCATACCTTTTGGACCATTGCAATTAGGAAACTTTGAACTACAATTGGCTGGGATGTGAGCTTATGCACCTCCCAGCCAATCAGCTTGTAGCGGGTTTTGTCATCCCCATACTAGAAGCTGATTGGCTGGGAGGTGCATAAGCACACATTCCAGCGAATTGGAGGCTGAATCTGTTTTGAACAAAGACCGGCCATATAATAGGCCAGTTGCTTTTCATAATTCCCTCATTTCACTACCTGATGCTGCCATCTGAGCCAACGGAGGTGGTGGCAGAAGAGTCAGAATAAACCTTGTAAGGCCTTATATTTATTAATAAAAATAATGGTTACACTTTTTGAAAACTGGAATAGCAGCATTTTATTTTTAACATATATGCCAGACTGCATTTAACCCTTAGAATGAGGGAGATTTACCTCCAAAACATTAAGTCTGGCATATCTCCTTGGGTTTTTTTTTTTTAAAAAACATTAGTCATTGAAATTTTTATAATTTTAAAATACAGATTGGAAAGAAGAAAGAAATAGGAAGATTACAGAAGAATGAAGAAGGAAGAGAGATTCAAGAAGAAGATGGACTGTAGCTGACCAGAGTGTTCTGAGCTGGACAACAGGATTAGAGGTAGGTGTTTATTTTCAGGGTATGTTGGTAACTTTAGGGAGGTTAACTCTGTGCATGTCAGTGGGTTATGCAACAATGTGTGATTGGTATAGTTTTTTAATCACATTTTTAGTTACTTGGATGCATTGATATGGGGCTTATGGCCCCATATCAATAAATTCACATGTGACTAATGTAGGGATCACTAGACATGCTTGGGTGTGTGTTGAAAGCCACTTTTCTAACACACAACAGTGGGTTTTCACCACAGGTTAGGGACTCTGCGCCTACTTTTGATGACACAATTTTTTCACAAAAAAAAGTGTGCAGTCCTTAACGTACGTTGAATCGACTTTATATCATATAATGGCAAATTCAACTTATTTTTACTGAGTACAATGGCGCAAATTTTGCGGCGTTGGACATTCACACACATGGTGTTTTTTTACAGCCCAGTTAATAGAATAACAAACTGTGTTTTCAAAATCACCGTCTCCAGTATTGTTTTTTTACCGTAGGGAATAGAATTGAGCCCATGGTCTTTCCTATGTATTCTTATCCATGTTTAGATTCGGGATGGACCAGCAGTAAGTTTTAACTGAGAAGATGAAGAAGTTAATATGAGTCTTTCTGAGGAGCTTTTGGGATAATTAAAAAATGAAGACACATTTTTATATGAAGGTTTACTATCAAGTAGAACTGCCACCTCCAAACAACTTACACAATTTGAAAGCATTTTTGTAAAATTAGAAATATGCTGTATTCAGTGTGTTTTATTTATTAAAATTGTTTTGAAGCTATAAGCACTTTTCATTGTTATGCTCTTCAGTGCCCTGCTGGCAGAACCAGTATAAGTGGCTTCCCCTAGATAACCTGAACAACCCTGAGTGGTCCTCTCCCTCCCATACCTGACTCAAGTGAAAATGTAACTCTTTACATTAGATGTATGTGTGCAATGCAAAGCAATGCATGCCACATCTCTCAAAGCGTTAAATGCATTTACCGCCAAATGATCTGGAGGAAAAGGATTTCCCTGAAGTCTCATCATCGCACACATGCAAACAACTCTTTTTAACCCTTTGATTGTCAAAGTCAATACAATCAAAGATTAAACCCATCGGCTACCAAACAGGCTACAACAACTACTTGCAGTAAAAGAAGTCATATATCAGTATGGGAGTAGTGAAAGAGTTGATAAAAGAAAGGGCGGGGAAATCAATAAAATAGTGTTCTGTATCAGATTTTGGTTGAACTATAATGTTTGTCCTGTTTATGTTTTATAATTACAAGTCATACTAAACTGTTGCTTTATTAAAGTGATAGTGTATTTTCATCTTCACTCAAAAATATGCATAAAAAGTTTGTCAAACATCTTGCACTGTTATGACAACACATACAAGTATGTGTTCTCAATCTGTCTTGGTGATGTCAGTTGCTAAAATCTCACCCATATGTCTTTTCTCATATTATTCCTTCACTTGGCTTTGTTTTGATTATCAGTGAGAGGAGGATGAGAGTAGAGAAATTAAGACATGTATGAAAGGTCTGAGGCCAATTGGGGCTGTGAAGGCCATGGATAAGCTTCCCAGTTCTACATTTAATAAGAAATGTTATTTATATTTTCAGATTAAAGCGGAACTACCACCCTACACAATCTTTAGGTTCACTAAGTCCCCATCTGGCGACTAGCTGCTTAGTAGCGCTAGTCACCAGAAAACTTACCTTATTTAATAAATTTCTGCTCTCTTTCATGGGTGACAAGCAGGATGGAGCGCGGACATCTTGCCATTGTGACGTCCGCACGCCTGCGCTGTCAGTCCCAGCTCGAGCCAAATGGCTGACAGAGCAGGCGCACGGACGTCATTATGGCAAGATGCCCGTGCTCCGTCCTGCCTGTCACCCATGGAAGAGAGCAGAAATCTATTAAATAAGGTAATTATTCTGGCGACTAGCGCTACTAAGCTGCTAGTTGCCAGATGGGGACTTAGTGAAGCTAAAGATTGTGTCGGGTGGTTGTTACGCTTTAAGTGCACTTCCCATTTAAACAACATCAATGTAATTAGAAAATAAAACTTATACACTATTTAACTATAAGATACACAACATCACAATAAATACATTTTCTTTTTATCATTGTTTCCGATTAATATCACAGCTATTCAAATAACTACTAACAGTCTGCATCTGCAAATATTATATTGGGACTTTTTCCACCAAGCTCTAGTGAGTCTCTTTTAAGGTTACTCTTTGCTGCTGCTTCTTTTACCAGCTGACCAACCTGAAACATAAAAAAAGAGAGGAAAATAATTAATTTGCATTTCCAATAATTATAAGTACAGAACAAGGCACTGAGTACAAAACATATTCGTAAAATGTCAGTGTAAAATATTAGAAAAGTAATTTTTTCCTTTTTTATTATAAATACAATATACAATTGATGAACTTTGATGTGCCATTAACAAATCAAGGAGAAACTCTTCTTCACGTCCTTCCTCCTTCTCCTCATCTGTGCTGCTGTTAATACATTTGGCCTGCCTTTCTCTATCATAGTTTTTGGATTGGGAGTGAGGTATCTCAATACTGTGGACTTCATGGACTACAGAGTTCCTGAGGGGCTGCTACAACTACTACTGGGGCTAGATGCTGATGCAATTCTACTGCTACTACTACTAGGTGTCAAAGGTGCAGCACTTCCAGCAGCACCATAGCCACTCATCATAGCTAAAGTTGTGGATGTTAATAACCTGTGTTGCTGTTGTTGCTCCCCTAATACAGAGAACAAATGTTTTACTTAAAAGACTCCCTAAACTAAGCTTCAGTTCTCCTTTATTTGCCTATCTTCTTTAGCTCAAAAAAGTGCTGCTTTCTCCTCTCTCAAACACAGAAAGGCATGCTGTGACAACCTGACACCCTTTTACATGCATTTAGGAAAACGTTCATGTGCTGGGGCTTTCAATGGAATGAGCTAGGCAAAATAAGTGGGAAAATTGCACTTTTCTTGGTAAATATTTCACAAAACTGCCATTTTTCACCAATTTCGGTTGTGATGTAAATTTTCACCCATCCCTAGTCCTAAGAGCTGTGAAGTTTTTCATCATGCATTTATCATGAATATCTGGCAATTAGGCTAATGTACATTAGCAGGTGTTTTGTTTTGCAGGTAGATAGGGAAACTCAGTTCACTGTGTGCATTGAGTGCTCATTTGTAGGGTGGAAGGGAGATATTGGGCAGTCTATGCTGGTTTGTTAGTCTATGTGAATTTTAAGGGAAATACTGGGTACTAGGGAAAAAGTGAGACATTGGCCAGTGTGTACTTGTTTGAAGGAAGGAAGGGAGGCACTGGTCACTTTGTACTGGTTTTAAAGTGAGATACTCAACATGTTGTGCTGATCTGCATGGAGGAAAGGATGTACTGTGTACTAGTTACCTGTGAGGAAGTAATATGGGCACTGTGTTTGTCTGAAGTGTGATACATGGCACTGAGTGTTGGTTTGCAGCAAGTAAGAACAATGTATTGTGTGCTTGTTTTCAGGGAGAAAGAGCGATATTGTACACTCTGGGCTGATTTATTGGGAGACAATAGGCACTGTACACTGGTCTGTATGCAGAAGGCAGTAGGCATTGCATGCTAGTTTGAAGGGAGATACTGGGTACTGTCACTACTGTGTACCAACATTTTCAAAAATGTTCTAGGGACTCTATTCCCCTTGGCAGTCTCCAAATGTCATTAGTGTTCCATAGTACTGTACAGATCAATGTCAATAAAAATCTCACAAAGAACACAGAGGAATACAAATGCCACGATTACATATGAAATGACAAAAATAATAAATATCTAAGGACCCCTCTGGTCCTTAAACGGTTAAGACTAGGGGAAGCTCATAACCTATTAATCTTTTAATAACAAGGACATAGAATATGGGGTTGGGAATACATTTTAACCCCTTAAAGATCAGGAGAGGCAGACACAGAAGACCACAGCACTTTTTTTTCACCAGTGCATTTTGGAATGTCAGAGAAGTGTGCAGCCACACTGTCATCCCAGAATTCCATGATGTTCCTGGACCATTGCCGGTCCTTAACTCACAACCAAGGATAATGGTCCTGGCATGTCATCACTCATTAAGGTGTTCAATCCAAGGACAATGCTAGGGACAGCCTAAGCCAAGGGCAGAAATCCTAAACCAGGTACTGTTCCTGGAAATCTGGGACAGATGACATGTATATCAGAGGCAGGAGTAAGGTAAAGTGAGTTTCATCCTTTACCTTTTTCTCTCCCTTTGCCATTCTTGTCATTAAGTGTCGCAGAAAGGGGACAGAAATTGAACTTAAAGACTTAAAATAAAGGGGCAATGAGGGAGTAAAGGGACAAAGCAGCAAATGAGAGCGAGAGAGAGACTGACAAATGATGAAGAGGCCATTAAACATTAATCTTTTGAGTGGCTGTGGAGTGTTCAATGAGATGAACATCCTGTTAGCACTCAAATATAATGCTTTCAGAGCTGTTGCAATACTCACTTCAAAAGCTATCATCACCAAGTGCTTCCCTTCTCCTCAAGTGTCTTCTTTGCACTGAGCAACTGTCCAATCAGCATTCACAGATGGAACTAGAAGCTTGCTGTAAGAGGTGATTAGACAGCAGCCCTGTGCAGCAGCAGGCTGTGATGATACCTAGTAAACTTGGAGGAGTAAGTCTTGCAGCAACACAAAAGGGGATATTGGTTTCACTTTTGAATAGCAGAATTGTGTCTAGAGCATAGAACACTATTCTGGCACTCAGAGGGTTAATATATTGTAACTGAGCCTGAAGTGAAATTACAAAGCATTTAATTCAGCCCCAGAAACACTAGTGAGGGACTGTTTGAAATAACTGATCTTTTGATGCTCTGATTTCAATGTCTGTGGAGACATCAAGGCAGCAAAGTGGAGATTAGAGATTATTTCACTTTTGTCTCTAGGTGCTGTTGAAACAGATAATTTGTGCATGCACTTTCAGTACTTCCAGCTCAGTAAATGTTATATTAACTCTTTGGGTGCCATAGGAGTGTCCAAAGACCTAAACAGCCTTCTAGCAGTCAAATCATCTTTTAAATTTAATTTTTTTGTTTTGGTGTGGGTGCACCAGTATCCTCCTATAAACAGCCCCATGTGCCCCTGAGAGGAGCAAACATTTTATCCTCGGGTATAGTCAGAAGGAAATCCATGCAGTGAAGATTCTTGTTGCACTTATTTAATTTCTCCATTCATGTCTGCACTTGTTGGTCCATTGAAATAATGCTGCCAAATAAGTTAGTCTATATCAGACCTTCCTATTTTGCCTAATAATACACAGTATATCCCTGTATGTTCCCTTTTAAAAGAAATGTATCAAATCTTCTCTTAAATGTATCCATTGTCTCTGCCATAACCACATCCTTTGGCAAGGAATTCTATAATTTAACAGTCCTCACTGTAAAAAAAAATGTTTCCTCTGCTGAAATCTAAACCTCCTTTCCTCTAATCTCAAGGGGTGGCCCTTGATTATTTGATCAGTGTAATGTATACCCAAGTCCTTGGGTTGGACTCAGGCCGTCATTCCAAGTTTCTCCCTCCTGAGGTCAGCTACAAGAAGGCAGCTACATCGGTTACTCAAGCAGCTTTTCTTCCTAGGATGGGGTTCAACAGAAGACCCTTGATACCATCCAGCGACAAAGAGGCAGGAGGCAGTTCAAGTCCAAACTGTAACACACTTTATTGCACAAACATCAACTCTTTTATACATGGTGAACCACATCAAGATACAATACTAGGCAAAGGACAGTGACAGATGGTGTAAACATAACACAAAGGGCCAGACATGATTACATTATTTATACAAAGGGACTGATGAAGGGTAAACACTGGGACAAAAGGCTGAGGGACTTGAATACATATCTTTACACAATGGCCAGGGGGTTGAAGCATTTTTTAATATTCCGCTTCAACCCCTGGCCAATCAGAAGCTTGGAACCCGCGGGGCAATCCTGGCCAAGCTCATCTTGACCATCTCACCCAATCAGAACCGGTAGGCAGGCAGACAACCGACCAATCCGAGGGGCGCCTACTTTTCCCATGCAAAGTCAACGGAGGCCCTTTAACTCAGACTGGCCAATCAGGAAGTCTCCTACTCTCCCTTGTAAAGCCTATAGGGCTTGTTGAATAGGTTGTCCCGCATGGCGTACAGCCTTCGGCCGGTATATAGTCCGTGTCTTTCAGTCTTTTGGAGGAGATGTTTTTCATGTTTTCCCCAGACACTGATTTTCCACCTTGTAATTAAACAACATACTCCAAGTAACGGGTTATGACCCGTTACACCCCACCCTTTCACGCGCCCAAGTCCTCTGCTGCTCCGTATAGGAGGACTTGGGAAGCACAACAAAAGAAACCATAATTCCCTGGGGGTTAGGCATCCTCCTGCTGAGACAACCCATCAGCGTTTGTGTAGGAGCCCATTGTCCCCTGAAGTTTTGTTTAGCCATTGTTTAGCCATACCAATGGGTTATGGTCTGTTAGCATGGTAAATTCCCACCCGTAGAGGTATGGCTGGAACCTCTTGATCGCCCATACCAGAGCCAGGCACTCCTTCTCAATCTCAGCATATTTTTTTCCCGGTCCAGCAGCTTGCGGCTCTGAAAGGCTATGGGGTGCTTCTCTCCTGCGTCATCCACCTGGCTCAGAACTGCTCCCAATCCAACATTTGAGGCGTCTGTGTGAAGCAGAAAAGGTCGGTTAAAATTGGGAGCAGCAAGAACGGGAGCTTGTCCTAGGGCTATTTTCAGGGCTTCAAACACCTGGGCACAGACAGGGGTCCAAGTGATTAAATGGGGTAAGGCTTTCTTCATTAAATCCATCAGGGGTTTAGCCAGGTCACTGTACCGGGGAACAAATCTGCGATAGTAGCCTGCTGTCCCTAGGAATGCTTGGACCTATTTCTTGGTCTGGGACTGGGGCCAGTTTACAATGGCTTCCATCCAGTGTCCTAGGTACTGTACTTCTCTCCGTCCTATTTGGCACTTGTCAGGGCATATGTTCATGCCAGCCTTATGGATCCTACTCAAAATCGCTTCTATGTGTAGGAGATGTTCCTCCCAGGACTCGTGGTATATTGCTATATCATCTAAGTAGGTGCAAGCAAACTCCCAGGCCCCCGTGAGCAGACGATCCACCAACCTTTGGAAGGTGGCGGGCGCGTTCTTCATCCCGAACAGCATGACTGTAAATTTATACAGGCCGAACGGGGTGATGAAGGCTGATTTTCTCCTTGCCTCTGGGGCCAACGGAATCTGCCAGTAACCTTTGCTTAGGTCTAAGGTGGTAACATATCGAGCCCCAGCAAGTCTGTCTAGGAGGTCATCTACCCGAGGCATTGGCTAGGCATATGTGACTGTCTTGTCATTTAACCGCCGGTAGTCCATGCAGAACCGGGTGGTTCCATCTTTTTTAGGGACCAGGACTACTGGGGAAGCCCAAGAACTGTCTGACTCCTCAATTACCCCTAGATCCTGCATATCCCTAAGTTCTTTTTGGATGTGGGACTTAACCGCCTCTGGCACCCGGTAGGTGGGCTGCAGGAGGGGAGCATGGTCTACGGTTTCTACATGGTGGTCTGTCAGGGGGTTGTGTCCAGGCAAAGGGGAGAATAAATCCGGCCACCTATCTAGGATGTCCCGTAGTTTTAGCTGCTGTTCTGGGGAGAGATGGTTGCCCAAGGGGGGGGAGCTAGGGGTGGCATCCCGCTGGGTGCTGGTCAGGAAGTCTGGGATCTCACGCTTCTCCAAGTCATGGGAGGCTAGGGTACAGACAGCTAGGATGTATTCAGGATGCTGGTCATAGCGTTTGAGGGCATTAATATGACAGATCCTTCTATCTTTCAACTGGGGTCCCCGAGCTATGAGGTAGGTAATTTCCCCTTGGCGGTCCACCACCTGATACTGGCCTTCCCAAGCTGCTTGCAGCTTGTTCTGGTGGACAGGTCGAAGGGCGAGTACTGGTTGTCCTTCTATAAATTCCCTGAACGTAGCCTGCCTGTCATAATACCTCTGCCTACTTTGGGTGCTTTGGAGGTTCTGGCGGGTGATGCCCATCAGAGTCTCCAGGCGATCCAGCAATTCTAGGACATAGGTGACAGCAGGAGTTTCTTTTGTATCACACTTCCCCTCCCAGTACTCACAGAGGATGTTCAGGGGTCCCTTGACTCGTCTCCCAAACAATAGTGCAAAGGAAGAAAAGCCCATGAACTCCTGTGGAACCTCCCGGTACGTGAAGAGAAGATGAGGCAGATATTTCTCCCAGTCTCGATGCGAGTCAGTAAAGGCCCTCAGCATTTGTTTGAGGGTTCCATTGAACCTCTCACAAAGGCCATTGGTCTGAGGGTGATAGGCGGTAGTGTGTGCCGCCTTAACCACACAGAGCTGCCAGACTTGTTGCAGCAGCTTCGAGGTAAATTGTGCTCCATGATCCGACAAAATTTCCTGGGGGAACCCTACCCTGGTAAAAATATCAACCAGCGCGTCAGCTATGGACTCTGCTGTCACGTTGGACAGGGCAACAGCTTCAGGGTACGGGTGGCAAAGTCCACCACTGTGAGGATAAATCTTTTCCCTGAGTGGCTACTAGGGATGAGCGAGCACCCCGATGCTCGGGTGCTCGGGTGCTCTGACCGAGCACCCCCTGATGCTCGAGTGCTCGGCCGAGCACCCGAGCCCCATTCAAATGAATGGGAGCACTCGAGCATTAAACCAGGCACCCCCTGCTCTGATGAGCGGAGGGTGCCTGGTCAATGTCCCCCTTCATCTCCGCTATGCCCCTCTTCCACAATGTCCCCCTTCATCTCCTATGCCATAGCGGAGATGAAGGGGGACATTGTGGAAGAGGGGCATAGCGGAGATGAAGGGGGACATTGTGGAAGAGGGGCATAGAGTCTATGCCCCTCTTCCACAATGTCCCCCTTCATCTCCGCTATGCCCCTCTTCCACAATGTCCCCCTTCATCTCCTCTATGGCATAGGAGATGAAGGGGGACATTGTGGAAGAGGGGCATAGCGGAGATGAAGGGGCACATTGTGGAAGACGGGCATAGCGGAGATGAAGGGGGACATTGTGGAAGAGGGGCATAGAGTCTATGCCCCTCTTCCACAATGTCCCCCTTCATCTCCGCAATGCCCCCTTCATCTCCGCAATGCCCCCGTACCTCCATTCCCTGGTGGTCCAGCGGAGCGTCTTCGGATCTGTGCCTCTTCCGGCACAGATCCTCTTCACCCGAACATGTCGGGCGAGCACATGGCGGTACTCGTACGAGTACCGCCATGTGCCGAGCAGAGCGATGCTCGAGCCGATCCGAGCATCGGCCGAGCACGCTCGCTCAACACTAGTGGCTACATCTGGCCAAGGGACCCACAATGTCCACAGCGACACGCTGAAAGGGAACACCAATGATGGGAAGGGATTGTAAGGGAGCTATATGTCAGTCCCCCCGTTTGCCGACCCGCTGACAGATGTCACAGGTTCGGCAGAACGTGTGTACACCTTTGGAGATCTAGGGCCAAAAGAAGGTCCAGATGAGCCATTGGTCTGTGCACCTGGCCCCAAGGTACCCGGCAAGCGGGACCACATGAGCCAGAGCCAGTAAAGCGGCTCGGTGACCGGCGGGCACTATCAGCTGTGTTTTGGCTACCTCTACACTACCTCGTCCCATCGAAAGGGTCTGCCTGTACAAGAGCCCATTCTCCCAGTACACTTTCTCCCCACTGGGACCAGGAACCCCGTTATCTGCCTGCTGCCGGTACCCATTTAACGAGGGATCTGTCTGCAGGGCATCCCTGAATTCGGCCGAGGGTGACCACTGTAATGCCCTATGTTCAGGATGGGGAGAGGAAGTCAAGTCAGAGGAGTTTATCGCTGGTCATCGGGCTTGGGCATGGGTTACATCCTGGCAATCCTCCACGGGAGTTTCTGGAGCAAAGTGGCTTTCCAGGCGCCCCAAATCATCCCCCAGCAACACATTGGCAGGTAATCCTGGCATAACTCCTACAACCCAAAAACCTTGCCCAGAACCCCAATCCAGATGTACACTGGCAGTAGGAAGCTGGTATACTTTTCCCCCTGTAACTCTGACTTCCACCGCTTGATCTGTACCATGATGGGGTCACAGACACTGTGGTTGTACCAATGTAAGTGTGGCCCCTGTATCTCGCAATCCCTCTGTCGCGTAGCCATCCACCTTTATATTTTGGATGTGATGACTCCTGTTATCTGGGAGAGGACCTTGGGCTAGGGCTACTTCATGATAATAACCCCAGGGAGTCAAGTAATCAGAGCCCCACAGAATTTCCCGGGGTGAGGGCCAGGCATAATCCTCCTCTTCCGTGGTACTGATACAGTTGACGGCCCGGGGTATCGTATGGGTTTGGGCGGCGGGTGGTCCCCAATGGGACGGCGCTGGCTGGGGTCAAGTATTGACCCGGTTCAAAGGACAGTTGGGACGCAGATGCCCCCGCTGATGGCATTGGAAGCACTCAGGTGCTGGGTTAGCCCTGGTTTGTGTAACAGGCGGCCCTCTGGGGGGCCCAGCATGCATGGGGCGAGAAGTAGAGGTCGGACCCCCAGCGGAACGGGTCCCCATCATCCTATCAGGTCCATAAATGGTGGCTGCTCATGGTCCCAGGCGTCTGTACTCTTCAAATTTGTCTTCCAGCTCGGCAGCAGTGGTAACTGTGTGGGGGTTGTGGTCATACACCCAGTCCCTTACTTCTGGGGCAACATGATAAAAAAAATTGCTCCAACAGCATTTGTTGACAACAGTCCTCGACAGTCTGTGCCCCACAACCCTGCAACCAGTTTTTGCATGCCCTTTCTAAGGTGTACACCCACTCTGTATGGGTATCCTTGGTCTGCCGGCGACTTTCCCGAAATTGCCGCCTGTAGGTGTCCGGGGTGATGGTGTACTTTTGGAGCAATCACCACTTGATCTCAGCATAGTCCAAGCTCCACTCCTCAGGAATAGCCCTATATGCGTCAGCCGCTCGACCGGTCAGTTTCCCTTCTAGAATAGGCACCCAGTCCTGGGGATCCAATCTCACCTGATGGCACTGTCTTTCGAAATCCCAGAGGAACCCATCAATATCCCCAACTGTATCATCAAAAGTTTTAAAAAGTTGATGGGGCAGTTTGTAGGTATATTCAGCCGGGTTGCTCACTGGCCGGGCTGTGCAAATTAGACCGGGTCTGTTCCATTTCTTTCAAGTACTCTTGTTCCACAGCCACAATAGTCCTGGCCACAAAGTCCTGAGAGGGGTTAGGTCCTAAAAAAGCCAGGCGACTCGCAATCCTCTCAGCTACAATATCCACTCGAGCTGGGGGATTCACCATAACCGCGGGGGACTGCGTCTGATGAGAGCCGGCACTGTAACTGTCCTCTGGTGGTAAATCTGTATGTCTTGCCCGCTCTACAATGCCCTCATCCAAACCCTGCAGCAGGCTCACCAGTTCTGTTTTCTTCAATCCACGAGTCTCTTGTCCTCGTTCCTCCGCCATCTGCTGCAACTCCGCCACTAATTTCTGCCTGTATGTATCAGCCGTATTACTGCCTGGATCCCTCATGTCACTTGAACACCCTCAGTGGACTGAAGGAGAATATCCCACAAACTGTTGCTGAAACCGGGGTCAAGCCAGCAGCTATTTTTCCCCCTGCTGGGCTGGTTTCAGTTCAATGCGACCGCTTGCCACCAGTGTAACAGATACCCAAGTCCTTGGGTTGGACTCAGGCAGTCGTTCTAGATTTCACCCTCCTGAGGTCAGCTACAAGAAGGCAGCTCCACCAATTACTCAAGCAGCTTTTCTTCCTAGGATGGGGGTTAACAGAAGACCCTTAATACCATCCAGCAACAAAGAGACAGGAGGCAGTTCAAGTCCAAACTGTAACACACTTTATTGCACAAACGTAAACTCTTTTATACATGGTGAATCACATCAAGATACAATACTAGACAAAGGACAGTAACAGATGGTGTAAACATAACACAAAGGACCAGACATGATTACATTATTTATACAAAGGGACTGATGAAGGGTAAACACTGGGACAAAAGGCTGAGGGACTTGAATATACATCTTCACACAGTGGCCAGGGGGTTGAAGCATCTTTGAATATTCCGCTTCAACCCCTGGCCAATCAGAAGCCTGGAATAAATAAATCAAGTTTGTTTAGACATTGTCTTCCATTCCCTTGATTAATTTGTTGCTGCTCTTAACTGTACTCTCCAATTATAAAATATTGTTATTTAGAATTGGTGCCCAAAACTGCACTTCAGATGAGGTCTTACCAATTATCTGTACAGTGGCAAAATGATATTATCCACCCTTGCCTCAATATCCCTTTTATACAATAAAGGACTTTGTTTGCTTTTGCTACTACTATTTGATTCCACTAAGTTCATAAGTAGCATTGTTTTTTTTCCTTCCCGAATGCATGGCTATACTCTTTCCCAGATTAAACTTCATACTCCATTTTTGCCCAGTTTTCCATTTTATGTAAATCCCACTGTAGAGAACAAATGTTCTGAATTTATTACCCAATATAATTTATTACCATCCACAAATAATTATATTTTGCCTTCTAAATCTATTTCCAGGTAATTTATAAACTTGTTAAAAAGCAGAGGCCCAAATATTGATCCCTGAGGTACTCCACTGTCAACTTTAACTGTACTGGAGAATTTTTCATTTAGAATAAGACACTGTTCCCTATCCTTCAACCTGTTTTCTATCCAATTGCAAAGTTTATCCCCTAGCCCCAGTTTCCTTATTTTATACCCCAGCCTCCTGTGTGGCATGGTATCAAATGCCTTTGCAAAATCTATATATAGTACATCTACTACTTTACCAATATCTAGGTTGCTACTTACTTCTTCATAGAAGCATGAAAGATTAGTTTGGCATGATCTATTCCTCAAAAAAACATGTTGATTCCTGTTAATAATATTATTTTCTGCAGTGTAACCCTGAATAAAATCCCTTATTATCCCTTCTAAAATGTTTCCCACTACAGAGGTCAAACTCTCAGATCTATAATTCCCAGGTTCTGTTAAAGTTCCCTTCTTAAATAAATGCACTTATTACCTTTACACCAATCTTGTGGCACTGAGCCTGTGGTGAGAGATTCTTTAAAGACTAATACTGCACAAAGTTCCTGAAGAACCATTGAATGTGTACCATCAGGACCCAGTGCTTTGCCAGTTCTAATTTTGTTTAGTCTTCCCATGACTTCTTCTTGTGTTAACCCAATAACTGATAATGGTATGGTTTCATTTGCTATTTTTTAATGCTCTTCTACCACTTCTTGTTTATTGGTGTATACCAATGCAAAGAAAGTGTTTAAAACATTAGTCTTTTCCTTATTCTCTCTAATCAACTTGTTTGCAGTTTGTATTTCATTATCTATTTTTGATAACCTTATTGCCTTTTTTAATCTTTGTTACACTACCTGGATTTCAAGAAATACTTTTCTGTTCCTTCAGACATAAATAGTTTAAATGCATTTTTTCCATTTCCATTTGCTTTTAACTAGGTATCGATAAAAATGTTCACCTTAAACCGAAATTTGTGACTAATTGTACTTCCCACTTGACAAAAAATTTCCCCTAACAAGTGCAGTTTTTTCCACTTTTTTCACCTAGCTCATTCCATTGAAATCAATGGGAACACATATATAGCAAATGTTATTTTATTTCCCAAAGGCATAGTATAAAAGGGGTATGTAGGTGCTGTGTTGGTGGAGTGTGGGGAAATAATCAGTTGAAAAGGGATTTTTTTTGGGAGGGAGTTGTTTACTGGGATTGGGGGGCAGTTAATAAAAAATAAATCCTAAATACAATAAAAAAAAACCCATAAGACATGGTACAAAAGGGCTCTGAGGAGGGTGCTTGTGTTTGTGGGTTTAGTCTGGGGAAAAATCAGTTGAAAAGGGAATTTGTTTTGGGGGGTTTGACTGGTATTGGGGGGCAGTTAACCCTTTGAGTGCCAGAGGGGTACACAACACATTGCAAAACAATGCATTTCATTCCCCTCTGGCATTCAAAGGGTTAATAAAATAAATAAATAACTAAATAAATAAATAAAATAAATTATGAAATTTGTATGACGTAAGCTGCCACTGGGGTAGACCGATAATTGATGCAATAGAATATTTTGTAGAGGATGATTTGTAAGATTTGTTGTTAGAGGCCCAAACCCTGAGGAAACATCGATTTGTAGGACTTAGACATATTAGAGGAAAAGCCCTAAGGAAACAATGATTTGTAGGCCTCAGACTTATTTGGCACAAGCCCTAAGGAAACGTTGATTTGTAAGACTTAGGCTTGTTAGAAACAAACAAATAAATAATGTATCACAGTCTATGTGATGCATTAATGTCCTTAACAATTTGAAGTTAGGTTTTTTTTAAATTAAGGGTTTTGGTTCAATCTATACAGTTCTGATTTGCCAAACTGATCTCAAATATAGGCATGTTTCCCAAATGTTCACCTACCGTAATATTGGACACCATGTCTATGTTATTTGTTATCACTATGTCCAATACATTGTTATTTCTTATTGGCACTTCCACCATTTGTGACATGTAGCTATCCCTAAGCATGCTCACACAAACCTGCTTCTCTCAGCACTCTGACAAGTCTCATGTTTCCAGTTGATATCATAAGGTAAGTATTGGTTTTAAACAAGAGTACTTTGGCTCACTCTTTAATATAATATTTTTTATTACTTTTAAGGCCTTTTAACTGCAGGTTTCAGATCCAGAAATCCAATAACACTTTAAGACCATGCAATATTTAGTAATGATTTCACTGGACATCACTTAATTCACAAAAATTTCATCTACTGACATACTGAAGCATAGAGAGTGTAGTATTTTTCATTGAAGTTGCAATTTGTTGTGTGCAGATGATATTTAAAGAGCCTTATGTATTTCTAATTTTTCTGATGTTTTGCATATATGGATTGTGTCATTTCTATGGTTACACTAATGGTCTGTGTAGTATGAATTAGCAAATTGATTTTGCCACTGACGTGTGGTCAGGGTTAGTAGCAATCAGTAAATTTACCAACACCAGTAATATGTTTTAAAAATAAGAACAGACCTTCTAAACTAATAGGGTCTGATTTATGTAGCTCCATTATATAGCTGACAGCAAATTCTGGGGTCAGCAGACTGACACTGCATTTGTTCTAGTTTCTATCAACGCATCTGTAGTCTTGGACTTCAACTGCAGAGTCTATGCACACATTCTCCTACAGGTAATAAATATAAGGATAATGTACAAATCTGTCAGCATAGCTACACAGGCATTAGCCTCCAACACTGTGCACTGTAGCATATGATCCCTATACTCATACTCTGGGCACACTCTCCCATTTCTAACACTAATGCCAGCAAGCTCCTTACACCTGCCCCCCTCCCACCTGCAGGAAAAATGGAGTAAGTTACAATTTTTTTTCTGTAGAATGTTCAACTTCTTAAGAACAATGGCAATTTTGTATGTTAATCATTGTGATGATCAGACTAGGAGCACCCAATGTAAGCTTCCTGAGATATTCTTTGCAGAATGGGATCCCTACAAATAGAGAATAGACTGCTATTTGATATGTAAATGTACATACACAACAGAAAACAAAACAGAAATACTCACTTGGTAGGCCTCAGTGAGACAGGGTCTAGAGTACACAGGATGGGAAGCATTGCTAGCAGGTGGGGCTGATCTAAGGAAGCCTTGCTGTGACCTAGGCCATCATAGAGGTGCTGGCCAAGAAGCCAGATGACAGGATGACAACCTTAGACACAGACAACTAATCACTTAGTCTGGAATCAGTATAGATAACCTACAGGCAGTATAGTTGTCTATGTCATAATGTAGAAAAGGGAACAGAGGTTGCAAGGTTACTACCTGATGGGAGGTCGAATGATGTTGAACTCGACTAGGTGGTCTGCAGCATCAAACCTGACTAAATGGTCAACAGCATCGAACTCTATTAAATGGTTGACAGTGTCGAACTCGACAAAATGGGCACAGGAGAACCTCCAGAGTTGGAGGAAGAATGATCAAAAACCTGAGATGGTAACAGGTGGGGAGAGATGGTAAAAGGGATGAGGCAGAAGAATAGTTGGGTTGGCCAAGGTAAAAAAACAGTTGTGCAAAGCAGTATGCAACCAGCAGGCAGAATAGAAGTCGAACAAACAAGCCAAGGTCAAAACCAACACAGGATATCAAAGTCAAATCAGGAGAGAAAGATGAATCGAGGAAAGCCAGATGAAACACAGAAATCACTGGAACAAATAGGAATTCAAGGAACTAGATACAAACAGGAATGCTTTGATCGCACATCAACATAAAGTGCCGGTGTTTGATAAAGGCTCAAACAAGAGCATCACAACAACAAGGCGGAATAACAAGATTAAGGGAAACCAGAATACCTGGCAAGAGATGCCAGCAAAAACTGGAAGGACATGACAATCATGACCTGAGAAATACTTATTTTTTATGTTTCTTAAAACATGTTTAGTATTCCCATTATAATTAAATATTGTTTTTTCCAGGACAGGTTGGAGCTTTCTTCTTATGCCATGCTTAAGTATATACAGTGCCTTGCAAAAGTATTCACCCCCCCTTGTCATTTTCCCTATTTTGTTGCATTACACCCTGGAATTAAAATGGATTTTAATTTGGATTTCATGTAATGGACATACACAAGATAGTCCAAATTAGTGAAGTGAAATGAAGAAAATAATTTGTTTTAAAAAATTCTAAAAATTAAAAAAATTTAAAAGTGGTGTGTGCATATGTATTCACCCCTTTTGCTATGAAGTCCCTAAATAAGAGATGGTGCAACCAATTACCTTCAGAAATCACATAATTAGTTAAATAAATCCACCTGTGTGCAATCTAAGTGTTACATTTGTTACATATTCTCAGTATATATACTGTTCTGAAAGGACCCAGAGTCTGCAACACCACCAAGCAAGCGGCACCATGAAGACCAAGTAGCTTTCCAAACAGGTCAGGGACAATGTTGTGAAGTAGTACAGATCAGGGTTGGGTTATAAAAAAATATCCCAAACTTTGAACATCCTAAAGAGCACCAATAAATACATTATTAAAAATTTAAAAGAATATGGCACCATAACAAACCTGCCAAGAGAGGGTCACCCACCAAAACTCATGGACCAGACAAGGAGTGCATTAATCAGAGAGGCAACAAAGAAACCAAAGATAACCCTGAAGGAGCTGCAAAGCTCCACAGAGATGATTGGAGCATCTGTCCATAGGGCCACTTTAAGCCGTACACTCCACAGAGCTGGGCTACATGGAAGAGTGAGTAGAAGAAAGACATTGCTTAAAGAAAAAAATAAACAATCATGTTTGCTGTTTGCCAGAAGGCATGTGGGAGACTCCCCAAACATAATGAAGAAGTACTCTGGTCAGATGAGACTAAAACTGAGCTTTTTTGGCCATCACGGAAAATGCTATGTATGATACAAATCTAACACCTCTGATCACCCCAAGAACACCATCCCCACAGTGAAGCATGGTGGTGGCAGCATCATCCTATGGGGATGTTTTTCATCAGCAGGGATTGGGAAACTGGTCAGAATTGAAGGAGTGATGGATAGTGCTAAATACAGGAAAATTCTTGAGGGAAACCTGTTTCAGTCTTCCAGAGATTTGAGACTGGGACGGAGGTTCACCTTCAATGACAATGACCCTAAGCATACTGCTAAAGCAAAACACGAGTGGTTTAAGGGGAAACATTTAAATGTCTTGGAATGGCCTAGTCAAAGCCCAGACCTCAATTCAACTGAGAATCTGTGGTATGACTTAAAGATTGCTGTACACCAGTGGAACCCATTCAACTTGAAGGAGCAGGAGCAGTTTTGCCTTGAAGAATGGACAAAAATCCCAGTGCCAAGCTTATAGAAACATACCCCCAAGAGACTTGCAGCTGTAATTGCTGCAAAAGGTGGCTCTATAAAGTATTGACTTTGGGAGGGTGAACAGTTATGCACGCTCAAGTTTTCTGGGTTTTTTTCTTATTTCTTGTTTGTTTCACAATAAAAAATATGTTGCATCTTCAAAGTGGTTTTTAAGTTGTGTAAATCAAATGATACAAGCCCCCCAAAAAATCCATTTTAATTCTAGGTTGTAATGCAACAAAATAGGAAAAATGCCAAGGGGGTGAATACTTTTGCATGGCACTGTATCCGATTATTTAATATGGATACATTTTTTAAAAAATGAAACAAATAAAAAAAAAATCTTTTTTCACCAAACTAATGTAATTGTCCAAATTACCTAAAATATGTATACATTTTTAGAATATAGACAATCCAAGGTATTTCACTATCAGCCCTTGTATATTCATTAGAATGTTTCATTATGATTTCATACCAGATTTAGCAATAAAAGTTTATCTGTTCTTTTTTTAAATATATTGTCATTTTGTATATTTCCCACATGTAATATGTAACTGCAGAAAAGTATACCTATATATGTTCATCTGCGTCTTCTAATTATAGAAGTATAAACATGCAGATGATCAAAGTTCCTACTGAGCTGGCTGAGCCTCTACTGTGAGTGACTACTGAGTGACTGTCTGTCAGACATACTTTGCAGACATGGAATTATACATCACAGACCCAAGAAACAGACGTGTAAAAATTACTTGATACTCACTCCTACCTATGCAAGAAGAAAAGGGACTACCATATAATGAGGTGTGGTTGTGGCATCATGCCTGCAACAATTGCTGGTCAGTACATTTTATCCTTTACTGGAAACTGCTGATTCTGAAGATAACAGGTGTATCCACATCTAACTGCAGCCATGGTTACCACTGCTTGTGCAATAATTGATGATGATCCTACTACTCACGAAAAGGCTGTTTTTAAAAGTGGCATCACAATTTCCAATATCACCACTATCACCAGCAGTAGTAGTACTAAGCCTTTTAAGAACACTAAATATGACAATGAGAAACTTTCTAGTGTTGTTCTCATAGCAGAGGAGAGTTTAGTAATTGAACCAACTGCTGGCTTGACAGTGAGAGTAACACCTGACTACAAAGTAGTAGAAGAAAAGTAAAACTAAACTTTTTGAGACTTCAAAAAGCATAGAAAAATATGAAAGTAGCGGGGAAAAAGCAAAAATGCCGATGACTTAATTATTGATGATAATGTTGATGTCATCCCCTTCTTCTGATATAGATGAAGCAGAGAGTGAGAACAAAAATGAGATGACCAGAAAATTAACTGAAAAAAAGGCTTAATCTTGCACCACTGAAAAGGTGCACTACACCTGTTTATAAACTATTTGTGAAAGCAATTGGACTGAAAGAGTGTGACTCTGGGCAAGGAAAGGTGCCTGAAAAATACACAACCATCATCTCATTCATATCATCAGATTCACTGCATCCAAGTCTAATGTCCACCAAGTCACACAGGCTATTGTTTCATAAGCAGCAATACAACTTATCATCAACATAAAAATAACTTATCAACATATTAACAGGCCTAGATATGAGTGATTCTGCTGCTGTTCTAAGTGCAGCACCACTGACATCTTGTCATGTTTGAGAAAATGTTAGAAAGATTTGATATTGTAGTAGTGTGTAGTTTTGTACTTCTAGCACCCCCTAAGGTATGTTAACTCATACCAATGGGGTGTCATTTTTCTCCTAAGAGCTCTAGCTAATGAATACAGTTAAAAATCACAGTTTTCACAGATGTCAGTAATGTTGATGGGTTGATATGTAAAAAATGCCACTTTTTCATTTAGCACCACATTCCGGAAACATTTGTGCATACCATGCTCAAGGTAAAAAGGCAAGTGAGTCTCATATGATGTGCTAGATTATCTTATTTCCAAATTTTATGGTTTGTCTACTTTTTCTTTCTCTCTGTAGGTGTTATAACCATTTTCTTACAGGCAAATCATGTTTGCGAAAATGTTAGAAAAATCAGAAGTTGTAGTAAGGTGCAGTTTTGTACTTCTAGTACTACCTAAGGTATGTCAACTTATACCAATGGGGTGGCATTTTACCCGTAAGAGCTCAAGCTAATGAATACAGTTGGAAATTCCACAGTTTTCACAGATTTCTTTACTTCTGAAGTAGTGGAAATGTGAAAAATGCCACTTTTTCATTTAACGCTAGATTCTTGAAATATTTGTACACACCAGGCTTGGGGTAAGAAGGCAAGTGACCCCTCATTTGATGTGGTAGGTCATCGTCTTTCCAAAAGGGTATGGTTTGTCTACCTTTTCTTCCTGTCTGTGTTATAATCAGTTTCTTATAGGCAAGTCATACTTGAGAAAGTGTTAGAAAAATCAGAGGTTGGATTAAGATGTAATTTTGTACTTCTAGCACCCCTTACGGTATGTCAACTCATACCAATGGGGTGCCATTTTTCTCCTAAGATCACTAGCTAATGAATACCGTTGGAAACCCTATAGTTTTTACAGATTTTAGTATATTTGAAGGGATGGAAATGTAAAAAAATGCTATTTGTTTCTTTAGCGCCACCTTCTGGATACATTTGTGCTTGGGGTAAGAAGGCAAGTGACTCCTCATTTGATGTGGCAGGTTTTTTTATTACCAAAATGGTATGGTTTGCCTACATTTTCTTCATTTCTGGAAACATTTGTGCATACCAGGCTTGGGGTAAGTAGGCATATGGTGCCTCATGTGATGCTGTAGGATATCTACTTTTCAGAAATATATAGTTTTATATAGTTATTCCACTGGTTTAGGGTACTTTTAACACAAAAACTCTAGAATGAACATATTAGTTGATAAAGTTCTGAATTAGTTCTGAAAAAAAAATATATAGTTTTTCATGTAACTAGAAATTTCCTAGCAGAAATGAAGCCTAAACAAATGGATAGCAAAAATGCTGAAAAATGTGTCTGGCCTACGGGCTACAGGAAATGGCCCAAGCCCCTGGCACTGAAGGGGTTAAAAGTAAGCAAAATGGGTCCCGAGGTAAGCCAGGACTCTTGGCTGTCATCATGGTACCAATTGCCACATAGTACACAATGACATGCTGGGGACATTAAACTTACATTGTATATAGATATATAGACAAGATAAGTATCATTTTGGAATTATTACATGGCTTCAAACAGTGTGTAGAGGAAAGGAGTAGCATGAAAAATACCTGCACATGGATCATTGCTCTCCCTTTGTCTCAAACAGACTTAAGGGGTCTATAATAATAGTCTTATATTCCCCTTTCAATGACCAGTCAGGATAGGACCGATGCTGCCTACGTGAGCAGTGATGTCACAACTAAGTCTATGATTTTAGTTTTACACTTCACTTATGAAGCAATGCTTCCCTGTTATCTAATAATCAGGGTCAGATTTATAACAATGAAAACAGCTGATAGGAGTAGGTTTTTTGGTGTTGCACAGAGCAACTTCTGTCTCTTTGCAAAATCTTTTGCCATTGGCATAGACTTAGGAAAATATGATGGTTGTATGTTAACCCTTTGAATGCCAGAGGGGTATGGAACACATTGCACTGCAATGTGTTACATACCCCTTTTGACACTCAAAGGGTTAACTAATTTGTATGTCAAGGACAAAAAAACATCATGTTGATTCTGAGTTTTCTTACACCTTGTATAGAAGCACAGATGTGCAGCAACACAATTCCTACGTTCAAATGTAGGCATTTATGTAATAATTGTACAAAATACCTTTCATTATTTAAATAAAAGTAAATTATTTGAGAAAATCAGTAGCAGTACCCGTGTAGAACCGGTAAAGGCCACTTTATCTATATCCATGTGAGATGCTATGGCTGCTTCTACTGTTTGTCCATAGCCTGGAACAATATTCACCATACCTGGTGGGACTCCTGCCTAAAAATATTCAAAAATATATAAATATCATATATAATAATATGCTAGGATGTTTGTCAGAAGCCGTCATGTGCAGTAGAGATTGCCTGAACGTGTTATCTGGCAGTCTCTACAGTGCATGACTACGTCACGGCAGGATGCAGAACCGGACCGGCCTCTTAAAATCACCCGGACCTTGGCCCGTGTACACGGGCTTTTACACTAGTGGAGATATATTCGAGATTAACATTTCCATTGATTTAAATGAGGTTTTATTTCCTTTCAATGGCAGAAGTCTCTAGCACATTATGAAGCAATGAGCTGGAGACCCCCAGCAGAATACAAGGGGTTTAAAGCTTCGTTTAAAGCAATGGGAAATTGTATTTGTTCCCTGTGATACATTTGTTTGTCACAGAACTGCACCTTTTTTAACTGACTTTTTCATTTCTGCACCATTCACATGAATCATTTCTTAAAAACTGATATTTATTGATTCATATAGAAGAATGTAATAACAGTATATGTGACTCAAACTGAAGTACATCATACCAATGAAATAATCTTCTTCACCAAACAACACAGATAGTTATTGCATGAATATCACACAAATGCTTATATGTGTAGACAGAAAATAGAGAGGGTAGATGGTTAAAAATGGGCAACAAATCATCACAAATGGAAATTTGCAATGTGCCTTTTTGTGGCTAGGCATTTTTATTAAAATAGGTATTAGTCTGGGACCCTAATATTATGAAATAATTGCACCAGAGTTATTAAATTGAAACAGGAACCATAGGCCCATATTTATAAATGCAAACTGGAGTTAATTTGAATTGAACCAACTGAACAATAGGGAACACAGAGAAATTTATCCTAAACTAAACTAGGCTTTTAAATGATGGGGGCGAAAACTTTCACCTCAAACCAAAAATGGCAAAAAATGGCACTTCCCACTTGGCAAATAATTTCCATTGAAAAGTGCCATGTTCCTGCTTTTATCAACTAGCTCATTGTATTGAAATCAATAGGAAGAAAATTTTTTCCCCACAACATGTTTTATCTACTTTTCTACAGCCATATAAAAGCGTGTCAGGCTCTCACAACATAGCGTTCCATGTTTGTGAGAGGAGATAGCAGCATTATTTTGAGCTAGAGAAGATTTGCAAATACTTTGGAATTGAAGCTTAGTTTAGGGAGTTTTTTAGGTAGGACATTTGTTCTCTGTATTAAGGAAGTCTCTGGGAGAAGAAGGAAAGAAGGAGGTTGACCCAAATACCCCAAATTTGGTGTGACTGACTAGCAAGACACAGGCAGCTGGGGTCCAATTTGCTTGCTGATTTTGCTATTATTGTCTCTGTGCTATGGAAGCCTGGGGAAAGAAGTTGTTGATTTTATTTGTACTCATTTTTTTGAACTGACTTAGATATGACAGGGTAGACAACTTAAAAAAAAATAAAATAAAATAAAAAAAATAAAAAATTTACATAAATAATTAAACAAATAAATATATTAGGTGACAGCTGACTGGGAGCCTGATGTTAGCACTGTGACTGAGGCAGACTTGATAGACAGCAAACAACATTGATAATTTTGTTGAGGGCTAAGGCAAAACATCACAGTTATGAACTGTAGAAAGTAAAAACACACAGTTGTCTAGCATACAAACAAGGGGGAGGGGGAAAAGTGGAGCAGTGCAGGTACTTTGGAGTAAAGTATTAGTTCAAAAACTGACTGCAGCAATGGTTGCTGCAGCATGTGCAATAAATAATGATCCTGGGGTGGATGCAATTTTTCAAGGTCCTACCAATCACACCACACCAGTCCTCCACCACCAGTACCATACACATCTGCCACATTGTTGGTTGTACTTTATTTTTTTTTTATCACTTGACATCATCATGAATATGTGCCAATATCACTTAAGCAGGAAGTTAGTTTTGTGGGCAAAGGACAAATGCACTCTGCATGCTAACTAATTTTTCAAGGTGGAAGAAGCAACATTTTGTTTTGGAATACGCAAACTATTTGTTGGAATAGGCCGAATGGAGGAAATTTTTGCTTTGGAGAAAAGGAGAAAAGGTTCACAAAAAAAGAGAAAAAAATGTTCGTTTTTTGAAAAACGTCATGCAGGTAATTTTTCTCACTTTTCACCCACCCCTACTCTTAACCCAAAGGGGTTAAAAAGCTCTATTCAAGTGCATGGAGATTTAGGAATGTTTTTTGGCCCCTACCTTGCAGTTGGTTAACTCAGAATAACTATAGCTTTTATAAATATAGGTCATAATTAGTGTTGAGCGAGCACCGCGATGCTCGGGTGCTCGGGTGCTCTGACCGAGCACCCCCTGCTGCTCGAGTGCTCGGCCGAGCACCCGAGCCCCATTCAAATGAATGGGAGCACTCGAGCATCAAACCAGGCACCCCCTGCTCTGATGAGCGGAGGGTGCCTGGTCAATGTCCCCCTTCATCTCCGCTATGCCCCTCTTCCACAATGTCCCCCTTCATCTCCTCTATGCCATAGAGGAGATGAAGGGGGACATTGTGGAAGAGGGGCATAGCGGAGATGAAGGGGGACATTGTGGAAGAGGGGCATAGACTCTATGCCCCTCTTCCACAATGTCCCCCTTCATCTCCGCTATGCCCCTCTTCCACAATGTCCCCCTTCATCTCCTCTATGGCATAGAGGAGATGAAGGGGGACATTGTGGAAGAGGGGCATAGCGGAGATGAAGGGGCACATTGTGACAGACGGGCATAGCGGAGATGAAGGGGGACATTGTGGAAGAGGGGCATAGAGTCTATGCCCCTCTTCCACAATGTCCCCCTTCATCTCCGCTATGCCCCCTTCATCTCCGCAATGCCCCTGTACCTCCATTCCCTGGTGGTCCAGCGGAGCGTCTTCGGATCTGTGCCTCTTCCGGCACAGATCCCCGCAACCCGAACATGTCGGGCGAGCACATGGCGGTACTCGTACGAGTACCGCCATGTGCCGAGCAGAGCGATGCTCGAGCCGATCCGAGCATCGGCCGAGCACGCTCGCTCAACATTAGTCATAATGCCTTATTCTGATTAAATGATCATAAAATTACTTCCCTGTGGCTTAGGTACATTTACTCTTCAATAGTGTGAGCACAACATGTATGTTGTTAAGTTACGCTTTTTTATTATGCTTAGTTATAGAATATATCTTGTTTTTCATAATTGTATTATTTTTATTTTCAAATAACTATTTTCATATGGATATTGAGATCAGTTGGAAGTTTGGGTACAAAGCCTAATAATGTTCCTGAATTTGACTGTGCCAAAATGGTCCTTAACTCTTTTATTAGTGATCCCATATACAGAGCAGTCAGTGGTGTTACCTCAGAGGGTTTGATAACAACTGTATTTCCACTGCAAAGAGCAGGATCAATTTTCCATGCATACATCACTAATGGAAAGTTCCACTAAAAAAAAGCAGGAAAAGTAAAATATGTTTGTAGTTTTTTTATTTTTTTTTCCTAATTGTCAAACAGGCACAATAAATGTTAACAATACATTAAAATAGCACTTAATAAACTGACCAATTTCTACTCATTCACAAACATAGCTTGTATGTAATTAAAAATTTGTTTCTTGGGTTGATCTGTAAATTTTATAACACATTCTCTCTGCAGCATTTTCCACTTAAACGTGTTGGCCCCAGACAGATGTTGGGTTGTTTTGGCCAGAGAGATAATCAGTCTCACCTCAGATACATTTTCTGGTTAACAGAAATTTCATGGTTAAAGTTACCCCTATTCTAGACATTTTCTCAGGCAACAATTAGTTGCTTTAAAGTTGAAATATTCCTTAACCCTTTGAGTGACAGAGGGCTAGGCAATGCATTGAGTACCCCTCTAGTACCTCAAGGGTTAAATTGAGAATGTACCTTACATTTTATAATACCGTAGTGTAGCCAGATGGGTGAGTGGTTAGGCACTGCTCTTAGCAGGTAAAAAAAACACTAAGGACCATATTAAGAATGCTACAAGAGGCAACAATTGCACAAGAACATATATTGCATTTGTTGCTCTCTCCAGATATCACTTAGCCTTGAATCTACCAACCACTGTTTAAACTATGTATTGGATATGATCTACATAGGTCTAGGTTCTTGGGGTTTAACATGGCACAAAATAGAATGTTTCGCTGTGTTGGGCATTTTTTAATAACAGCATAATTTTCCATCTTGATCATTGCAGTTAAAACAATTATATGGATCAGTTCCCCCTACATGGAGACTGGAAAGCTTCTCTTTTATTCCATGACAATAGTGTAAAAAGAGTAGAAGGTTCCTGGAGCGTCTCATTCTGTGTTTATGAGAAAGAAAGCAGCATACTTTTGAAACTAGAGGATATAGGCAAACAGAATAGAACTGGAGTTCATTTTTGAGAATCCTGGTGGCAGCCAAGCTGTCTCTATATGTGGGAAGTCTGGAGATTCTTGAAAATGTAAAGGGCAAAATTAGATTTACAGAAAAAAATGTACATTTTGTTTGTCTGGGATAGGCAGGGGATCCATGTTCCTTCCTGAGCTGGCCAAGCCTCTGTGACATAATCATTTTCAGACTGACACCAAAGAGACAACAAGTACAGCTGATACTAACACTTACAATTTAAATAAAAATGGGGGAGAAGCATTTATTGACTGAGCTTTACTGATGATGCACGCCTGCAGCAACTGCTGTGCGGTGCAATTTGCCCTTTTTAGAAACTGTCGATTTTGAAGCTAGTAGTTCTCTCTTCATCCTGCATTGTAAAAATAAAGACTAGAGTGATATTGGGAATGAGAGAGAGAGAGAAATCTGCTGATGGAATTTTGGCACTAGCTATATGTACAGTAGGTTTTCAGGGATATAGTAATAAAGTAGTAGTCCAAAAACTGACTGCAGCCATGGTTGCTGCAGCATGTACTCTGCTATCACATTTGTCATCACAGGCCGCATAGTGACACAGTAGAAGATACAGGCAGCCGCATTGTGTTGCTGCTACTGCTCACAAGCACAACAACAGGATCCAGTAAACTAGTTCTTAATATTATTACAAATTAGGAGTCTAAGCTCTTCAAAAGTGAAACAGGCAAAGGAATTGCACTTGCATGGGAAAATTCCAGCAAAAACTGCCATTTCCCCACTTTTTTCTGTCTCTGTCATTGCATTAAAATCAATTATAAGAATGACCCCCCCAAAAAACACATGAAATGTTTCCCATGGTATTCCTGCCATGATAATATAAAGTTGGTAATGGATTCCTGCAGCTTGTCATTCTGTGTTTGTGAGCTACAGAAAACCTAAAAATGTTGATGCTAGTAGAGATAGAAAAAACAAGTGGAGCTGGAGTTTCTTTTGAGGAGTCTTGGTGGCAACCAATTTGTTCTCTGTGTGTGGGGAATCTGAGTACTCTGTGAAAAGGGGTTTAGAAGTAACAGTAACACTTGCCCACAAACTAATGGTGAATGTTCTGTAAATACCCTAAAGAGGAAAAGTAATAGTAAACTTGTGGCTTCAAAGCCCAGAAGAATGTGAAAGTAGTGAGGAAGCAGACAATGCTGATAATGATGTACTTACTGATGATAATGTTGATATTTTTCCACCATCCTCCTTTTCTGTTGATACAGATATAGAGTGTGAAAGCAATGATATAAAATGGTCATATATTTAGCTGAAAGAAAAATCAATCTTCCACTACAAAAGAACAGCACTGTATTCTGCACTGCTTTTGTTCGAATGGTATGATGGTATTGAAACTGCCGTTATGGCTTCTGCGCCTCCACCTCTGAGGCGCAGAATTCCAGACTTAAATGTAACCAGAAAACCGGCACTAATACTGAGCATTGGTAATAGGATACTACTTGCATGTTGTTTTTAGTTGTTTCCTATGGGCTTTTTTTTGACTGGCGATATGTATGATTACCGCTGATTTTGTTTTCACAAGTCAGGTAATAGGATACTAAAACCTGACTTAAAAAAAAAAAAAAAAAGCCTGTGTTATTTTTAGTGCTGGTAATAGAATAGCTCCTACAGTAGGTGTGCATGTTGATATCCTGTGGGCTCATTTATTGCAAAGTCTTCTGAGAGATTATTGGTACTAAAGGTTTCTAAGAGCCATGATGCAATAAAGGTCTAAGGCTTATCTCCTTCTGCTATACCAAAAGTTCTGAAATTAGATGGGCACTGTCTATTTTAGAAGAGAGGCATTTAGCTTCTACAGTTCCATTTTATCTGCTGTCTGGGTATACCTCACCTCCTCTAGAGTCAATATGGTTTTCAGAACCCTTTATCCACTACATTACATCCTTGTTTTACCAGGTTTATTATTAGTTAGAGTATCAACTAACCATTTTTTTCAATATCAGTAGTAGCCAGTGGTAGTTTCTGTGCATGGCAAATTTATGTTGCTCTCAGAACTCTCATCCAAGATGCTTGCTGGTATATCATGTTTTTTGAGTTTGAGTTACAAAAATAACCATTTTTACTGTATTTGTTCCATCACCTGGTCATATTTTGAACTAGACAGTGTGCAGATTTGATGCATTGTACATGCAGGATAACTGTGCAGGATACAAAGTTAAGTGGAGCTGTCAGAAAATATGTTCCATCACTTATTCCTCCAAATCATACCACATATATTATTTTAATTCAAATAATTGCACCCAGTTTAATGTGGTACCTATTAATTAATACAAATGCATACTTTATATTGCAGATAGCATGTTAGTAATTGTCCTTTACCATTATTTAAAAAGTTTGCAGAAAACAATTATATATTTATAATTAATCAGGCCAATAGAAGACTGCTGGTAGACTAATAAGATTATTATTTTGCAAATTCCTTAAACAGTTTTTTTAGACTTAAAAAATCAAAGGTAAGTAAATTCCCTGTTTAGCTGGTGTCATGAGAAGAAAACAGAGACATCATGGCCTTAATGAGGCTTATGTGTTGACTGACAGACACAGTCCTCCTATATTCAGCATAAGCAGCCAATACCAACTTCTCATGAGTGTGTATGGTTGAAATGGCATAAGGAATACAATAAAAGCACCACCATGCAAAATGAACTCTGAAATAACTGAGAATCTAGATTTATGCATTTCTAACATCATTTAATACAATGAATTGACTGTTATTACTTGAAATATGCATGATTGTCAATACTGCAAAACTGTATGTTGTATTTACATACTGGGATTATTTGACCACATACTCCAACAGGCTCGTGTCTTGTAAAATAAAAATAATCCCCATCTGAAAAAAAGCACAACCATAAATTACAATTAAACTAGAAAAACTTCAGAAATAATGGGCAAACATTTAATTTCTTATATTTGGCACTATTTTGTGGTTTTCCCTCCTGATCAAGCAGCTATAGCAATTATAATAATCATTTTAATTCTTTATTTTTTTGTCCTAAAATCAATTTTTATTCTTCAAGTATACTTTGTAAAATAACTGTGTACTATTTATTTCTTTAGCACATGTTTTTGAACACTAAAAGGGGCATGAGATAAGAGGCCGAATATGGCAAAATGGGTTGAATTTGATCCAACTTGAAAAGGAGAAATGTATTAGTTCTGAAGTGGGCTTTGATTATTCAGTCTTGGCAATAAGTCCTCCTAAGTGGTCTCACCAGGCTTTGTCGAATTTTGCTTAAATTTAGGATCCAGTACAAATGAATAGGATACTAAAAACTGCATGTTTACAAGCTTATTTAACTACACACACTCACAACTAATACATTCAAATATAGGAGACTTATAGGTATTACATGACAGCAGAAAATCAAATCAACATTAAAGACTCAATTGATTCATTTGTTTCCAGTAAAACAGCCAATAGGGCATAATTGGATAATGGGCCATTAGCAAAAAGAGCCAGCGAGCGAATCAGTTGCCCTACCAGCTGAAAGCACAACAGACATTAGGCCACAGAAAAGGACTTGTGGCCAAATGTCTGTTTTTGTATGTTTAGTTCCCAAAACTCTTCTAAATAGCTGCAATAATAGTGTCTGACAAACTGTCAAGCACTGATTGTTAGCTTATCTGTGTTACATTAACCTGCCATCCACTTACCTGTCTGGCTTCTTCTATCTTTCTTCATCTTTCTTTAATCTTCTTCTTCTTCTATTTTCTCTCTTCCTTCTTCTTTGTTCATCTGGTTCTTATTCTTTTATCTATCGTCTCTTCACATACCTGTAAAATAGATATATTATAAACGTGCCATACAAAAAACCCGCATATCTGTGTATAGTTTAACCCCTTTAGTGCCAGAGGGTTATGCAATGTATTGCAGACCAATGCGTTGAGTACCTCTCTGGAACTCATAGTGTTAAACAATGCACAGATGTATGTGTGAAGATTGTATAACATGCCCAAAGTACAAAACATATGTCACCATTATTCATCCTTTAAGTAATATATGCTAAGAAAATGAAAGGTTGTAGTGTTTGTGAAATCTTGGTGAATAAAAATATTGGCCCTTTTCTAATTTTAACCATCACAATCTGCGGTGGTGGCAGAGACTATGAGAATGAGCAGACCCCTCCCCCTTTGTACTTGATGGAACAATGCCCGTTCCACTGTGAGGGAATTTTGAACAGAGACTGACTTTACATATGGGCAGTCACTGTACAAAAGGCAGTCTCTGTTCAAAATTCCCTCACAGTGGAACAGGAATTGGCCTGTCAGGTACCAAGGGGAGTCTGCTCATTCTTATTTTCTCTGCCACCACCGCCGATGGTGGTGAAGAATTAAAAAAGGGCCAAGATTTTTATTTATTGAGACTTCCCCAACACTTCAATTCATTTTCCTAGTACACAATACTTAAAGTATGAATAATGGTGACGTGTTTTTGTACTTGCATGTTATACAATCTTTATTCACACATTTGTGCATTGTTTAAACCTTTGAGTCCCAGAGAGATATGCAACTCATTGATCTACAAGGCATTGCATACTCCACTGGCACTCAAGGGGTTAAACAATACACAGATGAACATGTTCTTTGAATGGCAAATTTATAATATCTCTATTTATTTTACAGGTATGGGAAGAGAAGAAGGACGAAAGAAGACAGATCAGATGAAGAAATAAAATGTACAGTAGTTTTCTATGGTGCTGAAGACCCCGCTGTTTGTTTTCAGGGGCTGTTGCTTTGTACCTTAGTCTGATTAACCCTGTGAGTGCCAGTGGAGCAAACTACCCCGCTGGCACTCATAGGGTTAATTCTACTAACATTGGACATAGTTTTGGAGTGTTTTGAATGTATTGATATAGGGCTTAGGGCCCCATATCAATACAACCACTGGGGACTTTTTTTTTTACTTTCAATTGATGCATTGGCTGTTTTGTGATCCATTAAGGGACTCTGCTCCCAAAAAACCTGGGTGCAGAATTTTCCACAATAAAGTGGGTTCTTTAACGGATCTTGGGCCTAACGCAGTCAACTGAATTGCATCTTTTTATGCTTTTCTATGGGCGAAATCGCCCGACAGGTTTTTTTTTGCCAGAATTTTTTCATAGCACATGTAATTGAATACTAGTGATGAGCGAGCATGCTCGGCCGAAGCTCGGTTCGGCTCGAGCATCGCTCTGCTCGGCACATGGCGGTACTCGTACGAGTACCGCATGTGCTCGCCCGCCATGTTCGGGTCTCCTCCCCGCACGTTTCGCAGCTGCTGCGCAGCCAATAAACGTGCGGGGAGGCTCTGACATCAGTGTAATGCCAGCAGCCATGTTGGCTGTTGGCATTACACTGATTGGCTGGCCAGAACCCGTGATCGGGTGCTGTATAGCACCCGACGCGCGAGTTCGGCTCATTCTTAGCCAGGGAGAGATGCGCTCAGGCAGGGAAAGTCAGTGTAGGGAGAATAAAATTGTTGGAACTCTTTCAAGACCCAAAAGTCCTTTTTAGGACTGTTGTGTGTGGGGGCAGCATTTATATTTTGTTTGGGGGGGCACAATTTCCTTTTTTTTTGTGGGGGGGTATTAGTAAGGTGACATATAATACTAGATGCACAGGAAGTCAGTGTAGGGAGAATAAAATTGTTGAAACTCTTTCAAGACCCAAAAGTCCTTTTTAGGACTGTTGTGTGTGGGGGCAGCATTTAATTTTTTTTGGGGGTGGCAGAATTTCATTTTTTTGTGGGGGGGGACATGTTCTAAGGTGACATCGTACTAGGTGCACAGGGACAAATATTTCACAGTGCAGTGACAAGCTGACATATTCTGTTAGGTGCACAGGGCCAATTATTTTACAACACAGCGACAAAAAGGGCCATTTTAAACGTGTGCCTAGCCATAGATTATTGTCACATTCTGTTTAGTGTGCAAATTCACAAATTAACGTCACATATTCCGTTCACTGTGCCTAGCCGCAGATTAGCGTCACATTCTGTTTCGTGTGCCTAGCCGCAGATTAGCGTCACATTCTGTTTCGTGTGCCTAGCCGCAGATTAGCGTCACATATTGTTTAGTGTGCCTAGCCGCAGATTAGCGTCACATATTGTTTCGTGTGCCTAGCCGCAGATTAGCGTCACATATTGTTTAGTGTGCCTAGCCGCAGATTAACGTCACATATTGTTTAGTGTGCCTAGCCACAGATTAACGTCACATATTGTTTAGTGTGCCTAGCCGCAGATTAGCGTCACATATTGTTTAGTGTGCCTAGCCGCAGATTAGTTTTTATCTTCCTTTTTGTGTGTTTTACGGTCAGTCTGTAAAAATGGCGTACTACGGGCGAAACATCGTTCCCAGCAGCGACGTTGGAGTCCAAGATGCATCCAGACATCCTCCCTATGCTGTCCCTGAACCATTTCTGTGGTGTTTCCATCATTTTCTGACCTTTTCCTATGAACTAGGCACCCTCCCCTCATCAGAGCAGGGGGTGCCTGGTGTAATGCTCGAGTCCTCCCATTGACTTCAATGGGGCTCGGGTGCTCGGCCGAGCACTCGAGCCTCCGGGGGCGCTCGGCCAGAGCACCCGAACACCCGAGCATCGGGGTGCTCGATCATCACTATTGAATACCATGCTGGAAAAAATGACACCTGTTTTTTTTTTTACGTTGGGCCTAAGTGAATGAGTGAATGGAGGCCTAAGAGTGCATTACTTAAGACCAAGGGTTTTATATCAGATCAGCATGGTAATGTACTATGACCGCAGTTGTCTGTTCCCATTCCTGCAGAACGATTTGCCATTACAAATAAGACAATGAAGAGTTACATAATGTCCACAAAATTATGGGGGTATAACAACTATATAGTTTTACAAAACAACAGAGTAGTACATGAAGTCCACAGTAGAACACTTCAGTGTCGAAGACCAGTATACTATAGTGGTTTCATGTAATAATTCATTGCTTTTATGGTCTCATGAAATGGCATTATACCAGTCTGATTACTTGTTACATAAGACCAGTAGTGTGATTATACCCTTAGAAAAGTGTAAAGTTATGCCCTTGGGAAGAAAAAATCCCATTGCTACTTATGAACTTAATGCAATTATTTTAGAAGACTTGTTGCTACAGAAAGACCTGGGAATCCTTGTAAACTACAAATTTGGAAACAGTGACCAGTAACAGACAGCAGTGGCAAAAGCAAACAAAGCTCTGTCTTGCATACAAAGGTGTATTGAAGTAAGAGTGGATAACATAATTTTGCCATTGTACAAATCATAGATATGCCTTCTCCTCAAATATACAGTGCAGTTTTGGGCACCAGTTCTGAAAAAGGATATTCTAGAAAGGAATGAAGGGGATGGAGGACTTGATATTTGAAAATTGGCTAGGCAAACTTGGTTTATTTAGAAGACGCAACTAAGGTGAGATCTTGTAACAAAATACACGTTTATGAGAGGTCAATAAAAGGATGTTTCTAGTGAGCTTTTTATTCCAAGGCCTGGTCAAATAACTAGGGGCCACCCCTTAAGATTAGAGTAAAGGAGGTTTCAATTTTTACAGAGGTATTTTTCATAATAAGGTCTGCTAAATTGTGGCATTCTTTGTCCAAATATGTGGTAAAGGCAGAAACAATGAATACATTTAAGATTAGATGCATTTCTTTCAAGAGGGAACATACACAGTTATACTGTGTATAAGTAGATAAAACAGGACTTTCTGGTAAATAGACTAATACTCATTTGGTAGCAGGAAGGCTTATATAACTGTCATTGTTATGGGTCTTGAGGCAAAGGACTTGTGTCTTTGATCAACCTACTTTACTACGTCACTATGTTACCAGTAGAGCAATACATAATTAACCCCTAGAGTGCCAGGTGGGTACATTGTACGAGTTTGGACAGCTGTACCTGCTGTGCCAAGCTCGTACAATGTACGGCTAAAAGCGGTCACTGCATAAGCCGGTATAACCGGCTTGCAGTGGCTGCATTTCAGCTGAAAAGCAGCCTGGCACTCTTGGTGGGACATGAGGATTACTCCTCATGTCCTCCCAGGTATTGATCTCTCTTTCCAAGGAGGAAAGACATCAGCATTGATCTTAAAGAAGCAATTGTTGCTGCCCATCAATCTGGGAAGGGTTATAAGGCCATTTCCAAACAATTTAAAGTCCATTATTCTAAAGTGAGAACGATTATTCAAAAGTGGAAAACATTCAAGACAGTTGTCAGTCTTCCCAGGAGTGGACAGCCCAGCAAATTCACCCCAAGGTCAGACCATGCAATGCTCAGAGAAATTGCAGAAAACCCAAGAGTTACATATCAGACTCTACAGGCCTCAGCACGTAAATGTTAAAGTTCATGAGAGTACAATTAGAAAAACTGAACAAGTATGGTTTGTTTGGAAGGGTTGCCAGGAGAAAGCCTCTTCTCTCTAAAAAGAACATGACAGTGAGGCTTAGGTTTGCAAAGTTGCATCTGAACAAACCACAAGACTTACTGGAACAATATCCTTTGGACAGATGAGACCAAAGTGGAGATGTTTGGCCATACACACAGCTCCATGTCTGGTGAAAACCAAACGCAGTGTATCAGCACCTCATACCAGCTGTCAACTACAGTGGTGGAGGGGTGAAGATTTGGGCTTGTTTTGCAGCCACAGGACCTGGGAACCTTGTAGTCATTGAGTCAACCATAAACTCCTCTGTATACCAAAATATTCTAGAGTCAAATGTGAGGCCATCTGTCCGACAGCTAAAGCTTGGCTGAAATTGGGTCATGCAACAGGACAATGATCCTAAGCACACTAGCAAATCTACAACAGAATGGCTGAAATAGAAAAGAATCAAGGTGTTACAAGGGCCCAGTAGAAGCCCAAACCTCATCCCAATTGAAATGCAGTGGTGGGACCTTAATAGAGCTGTGCATAAACAAATGCCCGCAAAACTCAATGAACTGAAGCAACGTTTTAACCCCTTAACGACCCTTGACGTTACTGGTACTTCATGGGTAAAAGTGACTAAATGACCCATGACATACCAAGACCATCATGGATTTCAGGGCTCCCCATGAACGTATAAAATCAGAGAGTTCATTAACCGTAAGACCACAGGTATTGTCTAGTTTACAGAATGTACATGCAAGAGAATCTATGTGGGAAAACTTATAAGAGAATTCAAGGAAACAAACATTAGAACATATAAATGATGTGCACAGTTCTAGAGATACACCAGTAACAAGGCATATTAATGCATGTCATAATTCAGATACTACAGTTATGTCATTCATTGGGATGCGAAGAGTCCCTTTACCTGCATGTAAGGCAGACTTTGATACACTCCTGTTAAGAAAAGAGGCAGAGTAGATCTATTGCTTCAATGCAACAGGAGAATATGGTTTAAATGTAGGTTTCACATATAAGCCTTTGATAGAAAAATTCAAGCAATTAAATATATATAAGAAATATTGTTAAATGTATAACTTACTACCTGCACATTTCTGATAACATATCATTTTTAAGAAAATGTTTAAAAATTGGTTATTACATTATAGGCATACTAAGGCAGTTAACGTAGAGATTTGTACATTGGATTACAAATATGCAAACATGACATAAGGATTAGATGAAAATGTCCCTCAAATTTGATTCTGATAATATATATAATATTTCTTCAGAATTTATTTTTGATAACTGTATTATCCCCCTAAATTAATATGCAGTTATGGCATGTGTGAAAGTAGAGCACTCAGAAACAGGGCCTATAAACAAGTAACATATGGACAAGTATCAGATGGCCTTTATGAACTTTATTATAGCCTGATATTATAATTAGTAATTTTTTGTTAATACTGCATTAAACTATGTTAATATTTGTTGAGACTGGTATGTGAAAAGGTAACGTTAACACAACATGTTCCCTATACAATAATAATAATCAAAGGATTGGAGGTGAATATGTAATTGACCCATTTAGGAGAATAAGGACATCATAGTTCGTCCTGACTTTATTCAAATGGGTAATGTATACATTGTGTTTATCCAATGAGAAGAGAATTTGACTTAGGAAACACTGGACAGTGAGTATAAATAGAACATCTCAGTAAGCACTTTTTTTACTATAATAACCCTGAAGAAGCCAACATTATCTGTGAAATGCATTGGGCATTTAGTTTGAGAGTTGTAATTTGTCAGTTGTCAAAATTATCTTACTTAGTTCTACCAGATAAAATATTAGGAGTGTATCCTGAATATAGAATGGATATCTGCTCATACATTTGTAGCCATTAGCTTATGCTTCAGTTTTATAATAGTGATAGCTAATATTTCTCAACTCTCAATTAATGTTGGATATTGTTGCACGTGAGTGCTGCTCATGGTGGCCTTATAGATCTTTACTACCAAGTGGGGATGGGCAAAAATTGTCACCGTGTTCCCGCGAAAAATTTTGCAAAAACCTTGTTGTTATCTGCTTTTTCATGGGAAAATCCCCTTTAAAACTAGCAGTTAAAATTTTCACATTTTTCGCCCATTGGCCAAATTTTTTCACCATTTTTTCAATGGCTAGAAAGTTTTCGGCCATTGATTTACGTTGTTTTCACACTTCCGCTATAAAAATGTGATATTTTCGCTACAGGCAGATACAATAGAAGCAGCTAAGACTCATAGTGACTGCTATCACTATGAGCAAGGGGAAAAAATAATCAGTGGAGGAGCTGGAAGGACCCTGATGTGTCTGAGGAGGAGGAGGAAGTGACTAGCAGTAATGAACCAATGCTGTCCAGTCCCCCTAAATCACCCCAAGGGATCTTGGGGAATTTAATGGGTAGGAAGGGAGAAAAGGGTATACTAGTGAATGCAGGACAAGTCAGCTGCCTGTGCCTGCTGCAAGACATGCTGCGCCTGCTGCCAGTGCCACCACTAGTGCTGTACTTGCTTCCAGACATGCTGCCCCTGCTGCCAGTAGTGCTGTACCTGATGCCAGTGCTGAACTTGCTGCCAGTGCTGGACCTGCTGCTAGTGCTGAACCTGCTGGCAGTGCTGAAACTGCTGCCACCAATACTTTGCCTGCTACTAGTGTTTTTTGTAGTAGTCAGGGGGAAGGAGAAAATGATGCCATGTGTGATAGCAGGGGAGCCTCTGTCACATTGCTTGTCCTCTAAGAAGCAGTGAGATGTCTGGAATAGAGTAGCAGCATGTAGGGACTAGTGGTGGTGGTAGTGTTGTAGAAGCTTGGGTGGAAGAGACATTGATGGCCTTTTTATTAGAAACTGAGAAGGAATGGGAGACATGGATTAGGATGTGTATCACCACCACCACTACCAGTCAGCTTTTAGAATTTGCTGAAATTGCAACTGCTCTAATCTCTGCTGCTGCTGCTGAGATGTAAGGGCAGCAGGTGCTGAGGAGCAGGCTAGTGTGCCACAGACCACCATGGACACAGTGGGAATAGGGTCAACAAGTGATGTGGGACTAGGGCAGGTTCCACTTGCCACCAGTAGCAATACTCCTCCTGATCCTAGTTGCAGTGCTAAATCTGAGGCAGTAGCAGCAACAGCAGCAACATTATCCTCTGCCACAGAAAGTGAAGGGGAATGTAGAGTACAGGACGAAAGAGGTCATTCTTCTCCACCTGTTCCCTATCCCTCCACCCAGAAGTCATGGGTGTGGGACTATTATTCTCTTCCAGCAGGAACAGTGCAGTCATCATCAACAACTGTACAGTGCAAAATTTGTGACAAGGAAACACACCTTGACACAACCTCCCTGATAACACACATGAAACACAGACACCATGACATTTATGTCAAACATGTTAAAACCAAACACCCATTACAGAAATCTAGCACGGCTGTTACTGTACCCCCTGACTCTCCAGAAAGACACCAAGAGGCAAGGTAGAGATCAAAGAGGAAGAAGAATAAAGAAACCCAGACAGACACTGGAAGCTCCATGATGAGCGAAACAACTAGCTCGCCATCAACATCACCTTCCTCCTCTAGGGTAACAATCACATCTACTGCCAATCCACCTCATTCATCGTTACCACCCCCGCCAAATGATAACCACTTTGTTAATGTTAGGATATGGCAGTTCATCTCTACCCACTGCACACTGTGTGTTGCACTGACCACACATGACAGTGTGGTGGAGAAGAATCGATACCAGGTCATCGGGTGGTATCTGAGGAGATTCCATCCCGCAGAATATGCTAGGATTCTGGCATAGAGGGTTTGTCATTACTATTAAACTGTCAGCAAGTTGTCATGTGTCCTTAGCGGGTCTGGAAAAGGGATACAGTGACAACGGCAGTACTTGGTTTCGGGTGTCATGGTGTTTGTTGTGCCCCCAGATGTTATTTACCACACACACTCTGTGCACATTGCAGTTGCTGATGGAAGCCACAGTTCTTGTTCTCAAGTGAAAAATATATATCTTCTAATAACAATGCACCCATGATTTTGGAGGAGGCGAAGGTAGAGAAGATTTAATGGCCAACTTCTTATTTTCTCCACATATACTGGGGGATACTTATTCTGCTACTACTGCCTGGCAGCTTATGTCAGGGGGTTCCTGTCTCTATCACTTTACATACAAATGTCTTATTTTATTTTATTGATTGATTTATTATTAACTGTCTCCCCAATAACAGTCAAGAGACCCCCCCTCCAAAACAAATTCCCTGTTCAAATGATTCATTCATTCACCAACACAGGCACCCCCTCAGACCCCTTTATACCATGTCTCATGGTTTCTATTTTATTTTATTATATTTAGGATTTCTTTTTTATTAAGTGCCCCCCAATCCCAGTAAACAACCCCCCAAAAATCATCCCCTGTTCAACTGATTCTTTCTCCACACCCCACCAACACAGGCACCCTCATACCCCTTTTATACAATGCCTTTGGGAAATAAAATAATATTTGCTAGGTGTTGTGTGTGACTTTTATGTTTCCATTGATTTCAATGGAATGAGCTAGGCGAAAAAAGCAGAAAATCTGCGCTGGAAATTTTCCACCAAGCGCAAAGTTCCATTTTTCACCGATTTCAGTTTGAGGAGGAAATTTTCGCCCATCCCTACTACTAAGGTACATCTTTGAAGAAATTAACATTTCTATACTCCAGACTGATGTAGGATATATATACCCAATGTATTCAGAGTTGGGATTTATATATTAGTATATTTTCATAATTGAAGTGTGAAGTGGACGCTTCTCCGGTAGATAAAGGAGAGGGCATAATTCTATGACTGGCTAGAGAATCGGCCCACAATTTTATTTTGGAGTGTACAAGTCAACCAGCAGATACCATTACATTCCATTAGCAAGGCAATACGACATGATAGGTGACATGGTACATTTATTGTTAGAAAAAGACTTTGGGTGATATCACTGTATGATGGGTAAATGTTTCAAGACTATGGGCCTTATGTTAAAAAAAACTGAGGTAATTCTAAGGCAAACCATTTGCACCACAGTGTACAACTATATTCCATAAATTACCCATGATTTAAATGGTCTTTTAGTCCCTTGAAGAGGTCACCTGCATGAAGAAGAAACTCTTCAAGGTTGGAGATGTTGGGAGATGTTAAATGACAAAAGAGGGGATTGTTCTTCTCTTAGTATCATTGTAATAATTTTGTCACCCTGTGTTTGAAGAGGTTCTAACTGTGAAAATGAGATTGCTCATGTCATGGCCTTCTGAGGCATAATACCCTCAACAGTAGGTGTTTAGCAAGTTAATTAGTCTGTATGATGGCATTTGCTTGTTGGAGTTATTTCTATTGGACCCAATCTTTGTATGATCACCCATTAGGAAATCTTATATCTATGTTGGGACAAACACTTATATTGTCATGGGTAATTGTTGATTACAATTAGTCTGGTACTGGGATCAATAAAACTAACTGCTGGGTATGTAATGGTTAAAATACATTACCATTTTGCTACTTATTTTTTGTTATAGCACTGTGTATACAAAATAATTTGTAGAATATGTTAGAAACTTTGTTTCTACTTAGTGCTTCTTATATCTAGGACTGTTTTGTAGCCTTATCTTTTTAATTTTTTGTTGGTGCATGCCTGTTGCTAATCTTTTGTAACATTACTCTTATAACAGAATAGAATACACGTGGAAATTTTTTGTTGTTGCACGCATGGCACAAACCTTTTGTAATATTATGCTTACAACAGACAGAATACGAATGGAAATTTTTAGGCCAGAATAAGTAATTTTAACCAGTTACTGATTTTAGACCAGAATAGATAATTGTGAACCATAGTAACTGATTTTAGGCCAGAATAGATCATTTTATACCAGAATAGTATAATGTATACTTGAGCAGAGAAAAAGTTGTGGCAAAGTTCAAGTCCCAATAGACAATAAGATAATAAAATTATAGAGGGACTGTTTGCTGCTCTCCTAAAATTCTGTCAGGTAACAGAATAAAGACTAGAAAGACAAAACTACAATATAAGGAAAGTGCAAGTACCTCTACATATATATTTATATATATAGTGGATGTGCTTGAAAAGTTTCATGATGATGATGACGAAAGAAACAGTGTTCTGGGAAGATGATAGCTTGTGAATATTGTCCTTGAATTTATAGAGAACTTGTACGCGGGCAGGTGTAAGACGTTTCAAACACACAGCTCTGTAGATGATTTTGACGTTTCTCCCTTCCCATGTAACAATATATTTATTGTGTTTTTCATAAGTGTGCACAATATTACTGTCACAGGTGGCGAGGCACCAACTTTTTTCTCTCCACATTTGGTGAGGGGATAGTAGTTTGTTGTGTATTGTACTTTTCTGTGCTCTTTCTTATCAGAGTTATAGTCATGATGCCATACATGTGGTCATTTATTTAACATTGTGCCAGGCTGTGAGATTTGAAGTAGACCTTAGTGGCTCCTTCTTAAAGGGATAGTAATACTTTGTTATTACTATCCCCTATATTGTACATCTTTGTAAAATAATGTAATAGCCCCCAGGTTCATCTCTCAAACCTTTATGGTTTGAGAGATAACCAAATCCAAAGTTCCCCCCTCCCTCCCCCTTCAATACAATATGGGAGATAGTAATAATAAAGTATTACTATCCCTTTAATTTACACTTTTCTATTTCACATAATATTTTTATTAAACTATCTTAGATCACTCTACCTTTTTTACCTCCGTGGGTCTCTATCATGTTAGTATGAATAGCTAATTTTACATATTTGGCCATTAGTTAATATCAGTAAGTATGTAAAAGGCTGAAGTGAAGGGGGAGAAGAAGTACTGAAAAGGAGGGAGATGGAGGAGTAGTGGTGAAATTGAGGGAGGAGAATAAAAAGACGATATTGAAGGAAACGTTGCAGTGTGAAAATGTTTTTGTATGTGTGTGTGTGTTAATGTTATCTCTGTATAATAAAAGTTCAATGTGAATTTCTGCAGCTTTGTTGGGGATAGTTAGGAGGTAAACACAATGAGTACAAAATGAGGACAGGGCAAGCTCCTTCCCCTACAGGTAAGGGAGCAGTGTAGGATGAAGACAACACTCAATGAAAGGACAATGCACCCTTAGACCATGTGAAAACAGTTAGTTCATAAGCATCCATAATAGCAATTATCAATATAGGGCACATTATTGGAATCACAGTCTCATTGAGGATGTGTCCCCATATTGAAAAGCATGTGTCCTCCATGTATATGTTATAGTTGGAATTTTCAGAGGTTATGAGACATCATATTGAAGTATAGCTACAGTGATTGATGCTTTGGGTGTGATCATCCATGTGTATCCCCATAAATATAAAACTGTTACAATGATATAAGCACATGACTCATGTATGTGCATACTGGCGCCATGCATTTCTATGTATAGCAACATGAGAGCACACTTAACTTAAAGCACAATAAGGTCTGGTCTCCCTGACATTGCAAAGCATCCATGTGTACCCCATTTATATAAATTGTTACAGCAATATCAGCACTGAGGCAGCGACCAAATTTAATTTAAGGCATAATAAGTGTGAGTGTCCGTATCATTGCACAGCATATAATGGAGGGTAAAACACAGCAGTTAGACAGCTGTCCCATTGCAAAGCTCCACATGTATGTCTATACTGAGTCTGAAACTGAAAGATTTAAGGGCTGAATGATTGTAACTGCTAAAGCCTTTAAAGGCAAGGGGAGTGTGCAATGCAGTGTACATACACAATTCCATAAGCTGGAGCTCTCCTACCGGCAGCAGCTGTCAGTCAGTGCTGGAGGCTCCTCTTGTGATCCTTTATACTGCTCTGGCCCTGAATGCTAGACTGTAAGTGCATGCAGGGTCAAAGCAGGGTAAAGGAATGCAAGAGGAGGCTCCAGTAGTAACTGAGAAGATGAGCAGCCAAAGCCATTAGTAGACGTCTGGGTTAGGGCATTATGTGTGTGTGTGTGTGTGTGTGTGTGTGTGTGTGTGTGTGTGTGTCAGGGTGTCAGGCATGGTCATAGAATTTGTGGTCACATGACCACTAGGGGTGGGAGAAAAGTGAGAAAAATTTCCTGCTTGACTTTTCGTGAAAAACTGAATATTTTTCTTTTTTTTACGAAAGTTTTCTCCTTTTCTCCAATGCAAAATTTTCCTTCTCTTCGCCTATCCCAGCAAATTTTTTGCTTGTTCTAACACATTTTTCTCCTATTCTAACACATCTTTCTCCTATGATTAGTATGGTGCCACATTTCCCAGCACAATATTACTTCTTCTGATGGCTGTAGTGGAGAAAAAAGTAGCTGGAAGTCAAAGTTGTGAGTCCTACAGCAACATATACCTTGAAATATGTTACCATGCAGAGTGCATTTGTCCTTTGCCCACAACACTTATTTCCTGGTTAAGTGACACTGGCACATATTCATGATGATATCAAGTGATTAAAAAAAAATAAACTAAAGTACAACCTACAATGAGGCAGATGCATATGGTAGTGCTGGTGGGGGACTGACGTGGTGAGATTGGTGGGACCATGATAAACTGCATCAACTCTGTGAGGAGAGGGATCATCATCATTTATTGCACATGCTGCAGCAACCATTGCTACAGTCAGTTTTTGTACTACCACTTTACTCCCATGCCCCTGCACTGCTCCACCTTTCCCCCTCCTGTGTGTGCATTTGCTAGACATTATTCAACTATTGTGTATGTTTTTACTCTCTACAGTACACAGCTGATGGAGTGTGATGTCTTGCCTTGGCCCTCAACAAATTTCTCAATGTTGTCTGCTGTCTATCAAGTCTGCCTCAGACACAGAGCTCCCAGTCAGCTGTCTAATATATTTATTTGTTTAATTATTTATGCTTTTTATTTATTTATTTATTTTCCCCTCTATCTTATCAAAGTTAGTCCCAAGAAATATATATATATGTCAGGGTTTTCACCCTTCCTATCCACAAGGCACTTACAGAGTGTCGCGGGGATCCCCACGTCTCGAGGAGCCGCTTCATGGGCCGATGGTGCCTCTGCCTTCTCTCTCGCTGGACTGCCTCCTCAGTTCCGGCAGTCTCATGAGAGTGTGCTCGCGACCTACCGTTACTCTGGATTTCCTTAGACGCGTGCACACAGCCTTTATTGGATACTGTAGAGGGGCTTACATTCTCCCTGCCCATGTAATGGGCTTTATATTGCTCATGCTAGGCACTTCACCTTTGCCCTTGCGTGGTGCTTGTGCTCTCCTTCCTCTGCTTAGCTTGTGTTGTTCTGGTTACCATTTGGGCTTGTCTGACTACCTCCATTGGCTACTGATCTGGGCTTGTCTGATGACCTCCTTTGGCTACCGATCTGGGCTTGTATGACTACCTCCCTTGGCTACCAATTTGGGCTTGTCTAACTTCCACCCTTGGCTACCAGTTTGGGCTCGTCTAACAACCTTCTTTGGCTACCAATTTGGGTTTTCTGACTACATCCTTTGGCTACAGATTTGGGCTTGTCTGACTACCTCCTTTGGCTACCATTTTGGGCTTGTCCTACTGCCTCTGCTGGCTACTGACTTGGACATGACTGATTATTCCCCTGGCTCCGATTTTGGCTGGCCTGATCCATTTGGCATCCAGATTGGGCATTATATTTCCTATTACCTGGTGGTATTTACTATTGCTGTATTGTGTTCTTTGATATGTTTTATTTGTATATTTTAATTAATAAAAGTTATTTTCTCTTACTCCCAGCCTGGTTCATTGACTCATGACAATATGTAACTAAAAAACAAAATCAACAACTTCTTTCCCCAGACTCCCCCAACACAGAGACAATAAAAGCAAAACCAGCAAGCAATTTGAACCCCAGCTGCCTGTCTTGCCAGTCAGTCAAACAAAATTTTGGGGTATTTTGCATCAACCACCTTTTTCTCCCACAGAGTGCCCATAGACACCTTTAATACAGGAAACAAGTGTCCTACCTAAATGACTCCCTAAAATAAGCTTCAATTCCCCTCTATTTGCCTATCTTGTCTAGCTCAAAAACGTGCTTCTCTCTCCTCTCACAAACTCAGAATGGCATACTGTGAGAGCCTGACACTGGTGTTTTTGATCATACATACAGTGGTTGAGGGACATTGTATATCTGTGATGCTGTTTGTGGTGAAGTCAGAAGTCAGAGTTGATCCTCTCCACACCCCCCACTGAGCAAGTGTGGAAGCAGAGAGGACAAGCTCAAAATTCAGGGTTGTCGGACAGCTGGAGATGTGTAAGGAAGGGCATCCCCATCACAACAGAGATGTGCTCACCACACAACACCAGACACACATCTCCATGTCATCTCCCCTGTCTTCTTACAAACATTGGGCCCTATATCACACGTGGGTTAAAAATAAGTACATTGTTTACTTTTTATTTGAAATACATTTGTAGATTTATTTTGTGAATCAAGCATGTAGATAATAAAAAAAGCTTCTTAATATAACTACAGATGAGCAAAGCTATGATTTTCATATGAGTTTTCCATGCAAGTTGATGATTCTTGATATATTTTTTTTTTTTTTAATCTCATGTAGTTATGAATTCTTTTGTGGAATTTTCATGGTAACTGTCTTTACTTCGGTGTATTCATGAAGGCCATATTCTCCCCTGATAAAAAGAAATAATAAAGTTGTTAAGTTTAAAGCAATTGCAATAGTAAATATTGTTTTCAAATTTAATTGTAATTTTTCATGTATACACCTCACACTAACTGCTGTGAAGTTCATTATTCATTAATATCACTTTTCCATTCATAAATCTTGCCCTGTACAAACACCATGGGATTATCAACTACTATAAGATGGCCAAAGACTCTGAAATGAGCAAGCGGTCGTACCAAGGCCGCTAGCCACTGTCTTCTTCTTAATTTTTGGATAGGAGAGGATGAGTCCACTGAGCTAACAGTTGAAAAGGATGGGCCCTTTGCCAGCCATCAAGAAAAGAGCAACAGGAGGAGCAACTGGAGGCAAGTTTTTTTGGAGAAAATATTAAATATGAATAATAAACACTTATTGAAAATATCGTTAGCGTCATCCTCGCAGTCTCCTATGCACACAAATAAAAAAAAAAGAAAAGAGCACAAGAAATCTGAGAGCGGCTATTGATCACAGGGGTAATCTGCTTGTTACAATTGCCCTTACTAGACTGATATTTGTAAAATCACTTAACAAGGTAACTGATCAACTATGTTGTATTCACAGAGCCTTCTCCTCAGGACGATCCTCCAGGCTTGTTTGGGAACATCACAGTGGTCTCTCTGGTGAACTCATGAAATGCACAGGGATTATTTTATTAAAAAATAATTTTATTTATAGTGATTAAAAGTTTCTACAGTATTGTATGAACATTCAATCCATTTGGGTAATATTGTCTCTGCTGGTTATCCTCTACTATCTGGTGAGGGTAACATTATAGGGGTCATCTTTGGGGATCTTTGATATCTACGGTCTATGGCTCCCACTTAATGTATAAATATAGCACAACCAAAGAGACTGATATGAAGTTCCCCAACAAGCTGTGAGGATCATCCAGATAATGTTCTGTAAACAATTTGTGAATGCAACATAGCTGCTCAGTTACCTTGTTGGGTGATTTTACAAGTATCAGTCTAGTAAGTGCAGATTATCTTGTGATCAATAGCCTCTTTCTGATTTCCTGTGCTCTTTTTTTTTGTTTATTTGTGTGTCCCACTGGCATTATATATCGTAATGTAGGATGAAACACAGTCGTTAACTGAAACAGAATCAGCTGTGTAAAAAGAATAAAACTGGGCGAGGAACATCCAAACTCAGCTAACTAATACAGTTTATTGTCAAAAGTCATAGACCATGGCAAGACTGAGCACAGCAACAAGACACAAGGTAATTACTGTAAAATATTGGGTATAATATGCACAATTTTACCACTCTTCACCTTATACATGAGAATTTTTGCCGCCAGATACCTTCCCTCCCCCCAATGCAATCTGGTCGCATAAAATAATTCTTACATTGACTGGAGTCAACATCTTCCTTCAACGAGAGGGTAGCAATGCATTATCGAGACCCTTTTAGTATTCAAGTGTTAAAAAAAAAATTTAAATTAATTTGAATTTTTAACAAGTGTATTTATCCCTTGTGGTTTAGTTTGCCTAACACTAAGACAGTTTTTCTTACTACATCAGCTTCAGTACACTGAGTGTTATTCATGGTATTAATGTCAGTTATTTTAGCCAAGAAGAAACTTGGAACAATGTTAACATTACTTGTAAAGTGTTGGTAAGTTGTTATTGGCTGACATCATGTAAGGAATTGATATATAACAAGATGAATGGCACTCACAAGTTTCATCTAATAAGTTCACACGCTGGTACAAATGTTTTGTTTTAAAACAATTTCTATTGAATCAAATTGATCTTTTAACCCCTTGAATTCTAGTATATATAAAATATAGGAGTTAATGTACAATTATGATTGCTCATTAAAGCAGGAACTGGAATTAATTTTTTAGTCTTATACAAATTTACTAACCTAGTTACATCACAGATTCTTCATTTAATGCTGCTTGTGCCAAGGGAAGGCTATGAGAACAGCCTATGGGCATTTTAACAGTTTATATTCTAGTGACCTCTCTAATTGTGAATCAATGCATTGAAGAACTGTTTATCATGCAATGGGTTAAAAGTCCAATCAATGGGAATTTGGGAAAATGTTATATGACACACATGAGGTAACTGATTTGCATCAGGATTGTTCCAGTGTTGCTTAGTACATCAGCCAAAGTAAGCAGAACTTGAAATATAATACTGATTATTTTGAAAGAAACGCATCAATTTCTGCTTCTTTAAGCTACAATTTGCTAAAAAGGTGAAGACTTACTTTTTTAAATATACTTCTTAGGAACTTAAATATATTTATGTTGGATAAACCTAAAAATGGTTTATGAATTAACTGTACTCTAGAATAAGAAGACTATTACTGTGTTTCTATGAATATTAAACACATTTTTGTTACAAAGACTAATGGATTGATGTGCAAGGCAGTAGCAAATAATCATTAGAAATAAGGTTTCCTATTTTCTTGTTATAATATGGGATTCAGATATTCCATTAAGAAAAATTGCTACAGCCCCTTTCATGTGGCATCCCAATGACATACCATGTGGGTGACCATAACAAATCAGTACTACTCAGTTAATTAAACCACTTCTAGGAATAAACCTTATCCTATCATATAGTATATCAAGCTTCATTCAAGTTGTTAGGCTTTTCCAGTAAAAGCTACATATGTCTATTTATTCTTTGGTAAAATGGTTTGATGATTCACAACAGCCAACAACCTTAGCCTTTTAACCATTTGAATGCCAGAGGAATATTCCATGTGTTGTCAATCATTGCATTGGACACCTCTGTGGAACTCAAATATCTAACATTTGTTTCATCAGCTCTGTAAACTTTTGGCTCTGCGCAAATATGGCATTAATGCAGGATGCAATATTAATAAATAGTATATTACATGTTTTTATTGTTTAACCCCTTGACTACTGTAAGTTTCTCCAGTGCATTGTGAAGTAATATAATGGTGACATCTTGAGGTTCCAAGTGGACATGTCACCCTAAGACAATGTTTGGTTTGCTTTACTAAAATCAGCCTTTATGTTATATTAGTCATTTCTCATTAAAATAAATAACTGAGAAAAGAACCTTTATATTTGGTGTCACAGTACCTTATGCTAATTCCCTGGACAGTATGATAATTACTTCCATGGAGGCCAAACTGCCACTCACTGTTCTATTAGAAATGCTCCCAGTGTGTGGACTCTGTTTAAATTCATTCATAGCTCAGTGAGAAAACTTACTGATATAAAGTGCCACACTGTGCCACCAACAAATAAAGGTTCATTTCACAAAATAAGCATTTATATAACAAACAAATGACTAGTACAATATATAGGCAGATTTTATATCTCTTTAAAAGTAATAGTTTTGCTTAATGTGGAAAAAATAGTTTCTGCAGGATTTATCCTTGAGAGTAAAACAAGGGTGTTACCACTGCTAATAGAATTGTTTTCAAAAGTTATTGTAGTTCAAACTTGTATTTTTTGAGTGCCGCGCTGAACTAAAATGTTATATTCACATTGTCTCTTACAGCAGTCTAATGCCAGTGACAATAACCACAATTTTCAGGCCAGGTAGGTATTGCAAGGAGATATGCAATTTTGAGTAGCAATAGCTTTTGAATAAATCATCTTTCAGCAGAGGGAGTACCCATCAACCCATCAACATACATTTTCCTGTTTAGCAATGCTATCCTTTTAAATCTACCTCAGCCAGTACCAACAACTCATGTGTTAATTACCTGCATGGATTGGCCAATGTACTTAAAGCTAGTGTTGAGCGAGCACCCCGATGCTCGGGTGCTCTGACCGAGCACCCCCTGAGGCTTGAGTGCTCGGCCGAGCACCCGAGCCCCATTGAAAAGCATGGGGCGACACGAGCATTTCACCAGGCACCCCCTGCTCTGATGAGGGGAGGGTGCCTGGTCAATGCCCCCCTTCATCTCCGCTATGCCCCCTTCATCTCTGAATGCCCCCTTCATCTCCGCAATGTCCCCCTTCATCTCCGCAATGTCCCCCTTCATCTCCGCTATGCCCCTCTTCCACAATGTCCCCCTTCATCTCCGCTATGCCCCTCTTCCACAATGTCCCCCTTCATCTCCGCTATGCCCCTCTTCCACAATGTCCCCCTTCATCTCCTCTATGCCATTGAGGAGATGAAGGGGGACATTGTGGAAGAGGGGCATAGCGGAGATGAAGGGGGACATTGTGGAAGAGGGGCATAGCGGAGATGAAGGGGGACATTGTGGAAGAGGGGCATAGCGGAGATGAAGGGGGACATTGTGGAAGAGGGGCATAGAGTCTATGCCCCTCTTCCACAATGTCCCCCTTCATCTCCGCTATGCCCCCTTCATCTCCGCAATGCCCCCGTACCTCCAGTCCCTGGTGGTCCAGCGGAGCGTCTTCTGATCTGTGCCTCTTCCGGCACAGATCCCCGCCACCCGAACATGGCGGGAGAGCACATGGCGGTACTCGACGAGTACCGCCATGTGCCGAGCAGAGCGATGCTCGAGCCGATCCGAGCATCTGCCGAGCATGCTCGCTCAACACTACTTAAAGCAGAACCTCTCTGCAAAGTTTACATATTTCATATAAATCCTTTCAGTGACTTTTGAGAAATTACTGAACATATCTGTCCAGATGTCCCATGAACATTATGATTGTAGTGAACCTCTCACATTTCTTTAAAAATATGCAAAAAGTTCTCACTTCTTGAGAAATTTGGAATGCTGATGCATACTATTATTTGCCATAAATAATTATTTTTCTGATGAAATATTTGTATATTGCTCTGCCAGTATCTGCACAACTGTACATAGGATATCCCAGGCACTGATGATTTGCTGTCTAAGGCCTGGGATCTAAAGGACTGGACATGAGAATCCAGTAATGATTTTCTGCTTCAGACTGAGGGCCACATGCACATGACAAAAGAGGAATAGTTTTAGGGAAAAATAACTATGCCACAAAGGACAAAATTACAAGGAAACCTAGAATCCAAGGGAGTACAAATCCATTTTAACCCTATGAGTTCCAGAGAGGTATCCATTGCATTGCGATGTGTTGGATACCTCTCTGGCACTCAAAGGCTTAAGTCAATGGGAATTGTGTCTTTTATTTGTGCATATGGCCTATATGTCTGTGACTATAGTCAATCAACAATTCCCTGACTCCCTAAAAGCAACAAGCATGTGGTGAAATGATTAACCCTTTGAGTGTCAGGGGGATACACAAAGCATTGCAGAGCAATGTGCTGCACACCCCTCTGGCATTCAAAGGGTTAAGGGTTATGGCCTGGAAGACAACATTTATGCAACACCTTGGACTTCCTTATCTTCCATCTATTCAACTGCAGGGTTCTAATCTGTCCTATGTTAAAACTGAGAGCAGAATGATTTTATACATTCTTAACATCCTACCTGTCAGCTATGTATATGAGTGTGTAAATGTTTTCCAGTATGATCAAGCTCATGTCAGATATGATTGGTAAAAGAAAGCAGTCTGATTCTACTTGTCTTACTGCAGGTTTTATTCTACTAAAAAAAAACAAATATTGCAGCTTTAATTTGAATTTTTTGGGTGCAGAACCTCCATGGCTTGAAACTTTAGAGTGGTGCTTTTTATACATCATATGATCATAGATGTCCACAGACAGCATCCTATGACCATAGACTTCAGTAGCTATAGAGCTGATGTAAACTATCAGGCCATGGAAGTAATGTACAACAAAACTGCAATATAAGCTGCAATAACATTGAAATTAAACATCTGTCATCAGTGGGAAAACCCTTGTTCACTTTAAGAGAAAGCTCAACATTTCCTAATAAAACATTATGGATCATATGTACAAAGCTAAAGCAGAGTTACTGCAAGACAGGGATCAACTAAATATTCCTAATTTTTTTAATTAATTCCACATTGATTTGAATAGATACAGATTCCATTTTAATATCCATTTTAGTAAATGAGTGGCCAGGGGGCTTCCTGTTAAAATCACTTACCCATGGCAATTTGTTGGTTGTGGGTGCACTCCGCCCATCTGCCACCCTTGGGAGAGGAGTGGACAGCAAACCAGAAATAGTTTTATATTTATCTCCTATCTATATTTATATATCTATAGTTCTCTATCTCTCTATCTATCTATCTATCTATCTATCTATCTATCTATCTATCTATCTATCTATCGTTTGTGAGGTGACTTAGTGTTAGTCATAAGCTCTCCATATATGTATATTCTAACATTTTTCTATTCCTTCTAGCAGCAACTGTTCTTTACTTGGGGATTTTAATCCTTTGAAATCAAGAGAAGTCTCCACCATATTGCTTCACATTGGATTGGAGATCTCTCTAGCAATCAAAGGATTTGAATCAAAGAAGATTTTTATTTGTTCCCTACAAAGCAATTAATTTGCTCTGACATTGCTTCACCTTGACTTTATACATAAGGCCCAGAGCACTACATTTTAAGTCTTAGTGCAATGCATAGCTTGTTCTACACTGCCTTCATAAACCATTAAGATCATGATCTAAAGCAATGGTATTCAATTGTTGGACCTCCAGCTGCTGGAATCTACAACTTCCATCATCACCTACCGACCAACGGCTGTTTGGGAATGATGGAAGCTGCTGTTCCCAGCAGCTGAAGGTATAGCCAGTTGATTACCCTTAATGTAAAACATCATTATTTTATTGACTTACAATTCACGTCCATTTCCAGACATCTTATATCCTCCAAAAGGGGCCTGAGGGGATACTGCGAGATAGCTATTTACCCTGAAATAAAAATGCATGAAATAAAAAAATGGATAATTCACACATAAATATCATAATTATAACATTTTGTAGGTATTTTAAGTAAATCATACCAGTCTGTATTTTCATGTGCTGTTAAGACGTACACAGTAGGTTAACCCTTTGACTGCCAGAGGGGAATACAACATGTTACTTTGCACCTTGCATTCAGCCCTCATTCCAAACATGTCTGGTGGAGGGAACCAAGCCTTCCTGAAAGCCCACCTTCCAAAGCCATTCAGCAAGCCAACAGAGGCACCTCCTGCACTTCACCAGTGCACTGCTTTTACCATAGTAAAACATTTACCTTTTTTGTGATATGTAATTGCAGCTCAAAAACTGTATAACCATATCCCCACTCTTGCCTGTTCTTTGCAATTTAGTAACAGGTTGTTCATCAACAGAATTTATGATGTAAGATTATACTGTGGTTGGCCATAAAGCACAAATATTGAGACAGAAATATTGAATAGAGTTTCATTGACTGATGATTGCTGTGACTTCCGTTTTTACCCCTTTAACACTAACGATCATTTATAAAATCCCCATTAATTAAATCTTCAAAATGTACTAAATGTAAAATGGTTAATTTGTAAACATATTTTCCTACAGAGCTTGTTTGACTTTCATTACACCCTACTTGGGAAGCCAAGTTCATTTAAGTTCACGTTGCTCAGCACTTGCCAAGTTTTGTTGTTTCCTTGAATCTTTAACACAGATGCAAAATGTTTCTTCAGTCACTGAGTTACAAGAAAAAAAAATGAGTATTAAAAATGGTACAAAATGTCAAACACACACACACACACACACACACACACTCTATGCTTCTATTTAAGCATTCAGTGATACCACTGTACTAAGAAGAATTGGAACAACTGTGGAGAAAACCAGTTCCACACCAGCCACAGGGAACATTGACTTGAGTGTTGAAAAGCACCATTTAGGTAACTGGAATTTTTCGTTGTCAGTTGTGGTATGTTTGACTTGTTCTAGAGTCGTTATTGTTATAAATGTTCATCATGAAACCTTTACAGTACATTAATGTAACATGATTGTGCACCCATTTTGGTTATACAAAGAGAAAAGGTACAAAATATATGTAACAAAAATATTCATCTGAAATAAACAATGATGGGTGGCAATCAATGATAAGCTGTTATTTCTTTCTAAGACCACATTGCATCCAAAAATATTTGCATAATGTTTATTTATTGCTTCTGATGAAATAGCAAGTTGCTCAGTACTGTAATTACAAGGTCAGAATTTTTTTTTTTTTGCAAACCAAATGCTTCATTAAAATGCGTTTGGACCTCAAAATGTCCCCAAAGTGAAGCTAAGATGACCAAAGAACAGGAACAGTTCTTGTACTAGATCAAGCAGAAAAAACTAGAGGGGTTTCTAGTTTCAAGCAGTGACTCTGAACATGGAATCACTAAAACACACATCATAAAGAGGTTGATCTCAATAGCTATATTCAGTCATCCAGTGCACACCACCAAAGATGGTTGGGCAGTGTGTCCCTAAACCAATATAATCAGCTATGGAGAAACTTTCATCGAAATCTAACTTCTTGCAACAGGCTGAAGAACTCTGCAGGAAGATTTGTTGCAGAAGAATGCTAATGCAAAGGTAATAAAAAAAAGTAGCAACAAAACTTGTATGGTACCTTTTGTGATGAGATACAACAGTGCTGATAAAATGACTGAGAAAACCCTCTCCTGGCATTAGCCATTCTTGTTGGGAGACAAACACCAGAGGCAGATTCTACCTCCAAGGCCTGAAATAATATATAACAAATAAAGACATCTCAAGAGCAAATTAGCTCCAAGTGATGTAGAAAGAGGATCAAATCCTAAGAGAAGAGATCAGAGTAATATAGAAGGAGTGTGATTTAAGGCATGTGTATAGAAGCTGTCATAAGCTTTGCACCACCTGCCGACACATCCAACATAAATGTCACAACTTTTAATGCCATGGCATGGGAGAGACATTTTACATTTAGGGCCTACTCACTTGTACAATGGACTATGTAGTGTACCTGTTGGAATTCCCCTGCCTACTCAGGTATATAGGGAGAACTATACGTCCTATTAAATAGTATTTCCTGGAACATTGGAACCACATTATTAAGGAAAGTCTCAAACACGTCGATCAACATCTTTATTGAGAACTCAGTATATTGAGCTTATATGTAATTGATAGAATCCCTCCAAAAAGCATGATTGGTTGATAATTTTTCTAGACTGGCCAAACAGAAACATTCTGGATTTTACAACATCTGACATTAATACTTTTGGGCCTTAATGAAAAACTGGAACTGGACCTATAGATAGGGCTCCTAAGGAACACTAAAAACTTTTGTGATGAAATAGACATTTGAAATCATGTCCTACCTAATACCACTCCACTCCATATTTTCATATCTTTCTATATATGTCTAACTGGCCTATGGCACATAAGCTTGATTCACACATTTATCAACTTACCAAATTTTTCAGTAATCCATCTATCAATGTATACTCTGAGCTAGGGAACCACCTACACTTTGAAGATTACCCATTAATAAATCGGGTTCACACTTAAATGTCTCTTTAGACAGCACATTATTCATCTGTTACTCATGAGAAGATGTGACAACAGAATATGTTATTGATTAAGGTTCTATCATCATTTGATTAAGTCTTAGGAGTACCTGATGGAAAGATTTTTCATGTCTCCACCCATATTTTATTATGTTCTACCAGCAACCCCAAAAAAAGCTATATATATTAATATGTACACTTCATATCAAATGTCTCACGTCTGATGGGAGCCCCTGGACACCTTAGCGACATCTCTATGCCATGACTCACATGAATCTATTGTAGTTTGAAATGCATGTACTTCACCAGCAATAGAATGCCCAAATTTTATTATGTATGAATACCTATCAGGGATTGTATAAATCTTGGCCATTAGATATACTAGGTTATTATTAAATGATTAGCAAATGAAGAATAGCATATTGAATAGGAATTCTGAATTATGCTTTTACCTCCCTTAAACACAATAACACATTGTATACCAAATGCTGTATAACGAAGAATACAATTGTTAGTAATCTGTATAATAAATTGTTACCAAACTCTGTCAAATGGGATCAGATTATGCATTTAACTGTATTATGTGTCCTCTTTGGAGTATGTGTGTGTGCTTCCTTTTGAGGCTATATTGCTTATGCCGACTCACAGAAAATTCCACAGTCTCCTCAAGACTTTCCCATTCATTACATTTGAATACATCTAACTGTATTTTCTTCTTTCCTCACAAGAATTAATCATGTATAAAATAATAAGCAAATATATTGGAATTACATCTCCTAAGGATATATCACACACATCAGTCAAACTAACTGCATGCTACAAATTGTCTATTTAACTATTCATCTCGTTAAAACATTTATTAAGTTTACACAGTTATTTGTAATGTTGTTATTGCTCAACATACAATGGGATGGTTTGAATATAAGGTGACTATGAACTTTACATAATAGATTACAATGTCCCCCCCCCCCGCTAATTTTGTTTGGTGGAACATTTAAGTTTAGGGTCAGAAAAGTGCTCACAACAATCCAGAAGAAGGCACAGATTTAGCACCAAGATGCATAGGGCTGCAGTATTTATGAGGTCTGAAATGTCTTCAGTGGGAGAGAACCTGAGCTAAGGTTACATCAGAACATGGAGGAGAACTGACCAAGATGAAACAGAGGACAGGACAGAATACAGTGGAAGGCACATAAATGGGGCGTCACTTGCAATTTGTATTTTAAATATGGATGTCAAGTAAGCATCCATCTTGACCAGATACAGATTGTGTCTATTATATTGAGTACTGATTATGCATACTGATGTGCATTTCCTTCTGTAATCATTGATGTAAGCATCCATCTTTACTCCTCTGGCTTTCTCCTAGACACTTTTCTCCCACTTACTTCTTTTACTCCTGCTGGTTACTATATATCTATTTATGTGGTCCCTCCCTAAACATTTACTTTACTGACAGTGTATGAAGAATCCCTTGCAGTAGTAACAATGCTGTGGAAAAAGAAAGTCTTATGACTTGACTGGTGTGTCGAAGTTTTGTTTAACATTGTATCTATCACCCATCAAGTTCAGGTGGAAGGGGTTTTCATTCACTTTTTTCCCCCACCATATCCAAGCCTCAATAGTAAGCCAGTAAAATCATCCTCATGCTGATGAGTTGCATTAATAACGAAACGGCTGTCCATGAGTGGGTCACTGGCTTTGCATCTCTTCCTGAGTTGGGTCTTAAAGCTGTTGCTCAGCACACACATACTCTAAGGAATCCATGTATAAAATGGAATCTGAGGCAAAAAGGTGATTCCTTGTTAAACTTATTTGCATATGCCTACCCAGAATCCCTTGCATTAGTAACAATGCTGCAAATGTGAGGTTTCTGTGGGAAAAGTAAGTCTTATGGCTTAACTGGTGTGTCAAATTTTTGTTTAACATTGTATCTACCACCCACCAAATTCAGGTGGATGGGGTTTTCATTCACTTTTTTCCTCACCATAACCTTTTCAGTTTTTGCTTGTTTTCAACATACTAGCATTTTTTCTTGTCTATTGCATATTCATATTTTATATGTTTATTGTGGTTGAGCTTTTTCAAATGCAGATCAGCCAATTATCACTTTCCCCACAAAATGTTGCCTGGTTAACCAATATTTTATATTTTAAAATGATTGTTTTCTCTGTAATAAACAGTTTTTAAAGGGATAGTAATACTTAAAATGTAAAAAAAAAATATGTTGTAGGGTTTATCCCCCTGAGTAAAACAAGAGTACTCCCACTGCTGAAAGATGTTTTATTCAAAAGTTATTAATTTTCAAATTTGAATTTTTTAGGTGCAATATCACAGTGGCCAGAAATTGTACAGTGGCGCTGTTGCTACTCGATCCTATGGACAGCTCTGGTCTCAGGACCATAAATCTCCATAGGATGGTGTAGCAACAGCGCCACTGTACAATTTCAGGCCACTGTGATATTGCACCTAAAAAATTCAACTTTGAAAATTAATAACTTTTGAATGAAACATCTTTCAGCAGTGGGAGTACTCTTGTTTTACTCAGGGGGATAAACCCTACAACATATTTTTTTTTACATTTTAGGTATTACTATCCCTTTAACTAATTAACACTAGCCTTATATTCTTTGTGCTGTTCACCCTATTCCAATAATGATGACGTACAGCTAATAAAATGTTTTGTGAGATGGAAAAAATGGAAAAGATGTAAGATGGAAAAAATATATCCTTGGGGCTCACTGAAACAGACTAACATACAGACATCAGTTCTATCCGTGAGAGTGTTCCAGTTAAGAAACAGCATTCTAATTCACCCAAAAAACATTTGAATCTCATGTTGATCCTGGATCAGGGTAACCATTCAGTAGTGAAAATGTATGACAGTCATTGTACTCAAAATGGTTTTCTATTGAAAACATTCAAAATATATGAAATCATGGCTCAGATGACATTCAGGAATTAGTTACATACTGAATTCTCTCACCCATCAATCCCAGGTAAATCTGTGTAACCAAAAATGATGCTCCTGTAATTACCAATTTCTCAATAATTCTGCAAAGTCCCTAGAAATTTCATCCTTAACAACCTATTACCATAAGTTTTGCATTTTATCTCAGGTTGGTTACAGAGGGCTCTGTTTCTATTGGGTAGGGTTGGTCAAAAAGTTATATTTTTCTATGGTAGGAATTTTCTCTCAACACTGACAAATTGCCACAGTTTCCATGGAAATTTCTGTATATAGAAACTACCAAATATCCTTCTTTTCCCTAATTCCACGAAATTTCCTTTGGGAAATTTGCCATTTCCTACTGGGGGGGTTGGTGTCAACATGTGTGGTTCTCGCTAAACCAGAGCATTTGGATAAGACTGGAGGTCAGGATGTATGGTTTTGTTGCTAAATTTTAAAACATGACATTTTCCAACATGGCATTGCCTTGACAAATTGAATATTCTTGTTTTTGTCAAAGACTTAAAAAAAAATGGCACACTAAATAGAGGCATGTGCCATGGCATCCTGTTTGAGAACCACTGCTGTTTTAGGAGGAAGCACCAGAATGGCATCAAATACGAAATGTGTAGTAAATATGAAAATCCTATCAAAAATGGAAAATTGAAATTGGCTGTTGTCACTAAGATGATGTAGAGCATCATGGTAAAACACTCTCCCTACTCTAATAAACTGGTTGTTTGAACAGAATTGTCTGTGCCTTCCTTTTCTCTATTGTGTTGTAGAATCGTAACATACTTGCTATTTAAAGGGTACAACAAATAGAAATTTGGAACTTTTTTAATTCTCCCCTAGGATGTAGTTGGTTGGTCCTGAATTATTCCAGTTCAAGTATATCAGCATTTTGTATTATTTAACCTTTAGAATACAAAAGGCTGGGATTTTCAAATAAACAATGTATTAGGTACACCTTGTGTACTTGAAGAGATAAATAAAGTCTAAAATAATGTTTGTAGCAATACAATACAATACAATATTTTACTCAATGTGAGATTTTAAAACTAAAATAAAAACAATTCATCATGAGAGATTCCTTCAGGTTTTTGCTTACCACACGGTTCCTGCCTGCAGTGCTGCAGCAACTGTCATGGCTTTATCCAAGTCTTTGGTGAAAACTCCTGCAGCTAATCCATAAGTTGTGTTGTTTGCTCTTTTAATAACTTCATCAATGGTTTTAAACTTCATTATTTGTTGTACTGGCCCAAATATCTTTTGTTTTAATAAAAAAGAGAGAAGAAAAACAATTCTTATCATAACATAATACAAAATGTTTCTTGAGTGAAGAGATTGTGGTCTATTGAGTAAAGCATACAATATTAAGAGCTGCAGTACCTTTTCCCCATTATGGTCATTATATTGATAAATAGATACAAGATTTTGCCATGTTAGCCATGGAAAAATAGGAGACTAGTAGAGTAAAAGCAATACCTTATTTGGCTAAATGAGCAGCTTTGGAGTGAAAACATTCAAGACCATTTCCGTTTCTTTGTCAGGCATGTTATAATATACCTGATGAAGAGTCCTAATTGATTTTGAAAGCTTGCACTCTAAAGCTATTAAGTTAGCCACAAAAAGTATTGTTTTTACTCTACTAGTCTCTATTTTTAATAAAGTCAATTTTTACTTGCCCACATTAATAGCTCTAGTTATTACTTTGTCTGTTTAACTCTCTGCAGGGCATGCAACACAATTTTCTCAATTTCTCACTGTTGCCTAAGCTACACCTGGAATTTTACTGGAAACCCCATAAAAATTAGACTAGGGGTCAATGATAAGAATATAGGATGGCCATTTTTTTCCAGAAAAGGTATCAACCCTGCCATAGACTTATCCTGGGAATAATATTTAAACTGTTTAGTTTTTGTATACTGGTTCCTTTTTCATTCATAACATATCTGTTGTTCTTTACATGTTTATTATCAATCAATTAGTCTTTTCCCCATGATGAAAGATAGGATGGACAGATACTATAGATCAACATTTCTTATAAAACTGCATGATTTGAAATGCATAGTTTTATCTCTATGTTTCTTAAAATACAAATATATTTTTAGACAGGAACATGTCCATATACATACTTCTTCTTTGGCAATGCGCATATCATCTTTGACATCTGAGAAGACAGTGGGTTTAATAAAGAAACCTTTATGACCCCAAGCAGAGCCACCACATTCCAACTTTGCTCCTTCTTTCTTCCCGCTATCAATTAATTCAAGAATTTTGTCACGTTGTTGTTTGTTAACCTGCAAAAAAGGCATCACATTATTATTTTCTGCCTCTGTCTATTTAATAGGTACTGTTCTGTAACTTCACTGCAATACTGTTATTTATACACTTAAGGGCTTTCTTTAAAATCTTGCAGAGTGTTACATTAAAGTTGATGTAAGTATTAAAATAAGAATAGAACAGTTATTTTAATGTGCCTTGTTGTATCTCTGTATCAAAGGTATTGGTCTCAAAACTTGGCATGTTGCACAATATGCATCTCAATTATAATCTACAGCTAAGACACAAGTTCTCACTGCAGTTCTCAGGATCTCCTTGCTTGAGCACACATGGTTTTATCATTAGCTCAGGGGGGATTTGCCAAAATGACTTATTCAGTAATTGATCCATTAATGCACTCTTAAAGGGCATCCTAACCCTTTGAGTGCTATAGGGGTATACAACACATTGCTTTTCAATTCTTTCACTCAAAGGGTTAAAAACCTTCACAGCTGTGAATCTCCAGATGACTCACTTAAGGTAAGGGAATATCAAATATGGGTCTATATCTAAGTTACACAGTGCAACGGTCATGTAGAATACTAATGAGGCTTTAGTCAATAAAATTAACCAATACCCTGCCCTGGCAATGACACATGTATACACAAAGAGTTAACTGGTGCCCTCATAGTCCTCTGTCAATAATTACATTTAGATTCTTAAAAGATTAACACTTGAATGGGTGATGCTACAGGGGAAATATAAGGCAGAACATAAGAAAAAAAAAAAAAAACAGATTACCCTGCGGATCTAGCACTCACCCTTATCACTCATTAAATCCTAGGAAAATGTAGAATATGGAATACCCACATCACTAATATAAAACTTAACATGTAATGAAATATTTTACAAGAACAAAAGAAAATGGCGTATTAGTTATAAAAATAATCATTAATTGCTTATTGTGTAACTCATCAAGACCTAATGCACATTAGCAACCAATGAAAAATTGCAAAAACTTGCAAATCATTTGCAAGTAAAACATATAAATAGGACATAAATAGCTGAGAATTCTAAGCCTCTCATTGGCCGGGACAGTATCGGCTTGCCAACTACATTCCTTCTAGGAAAGCCTTATCTGAAAGTTCAAGTTATTCTACTGTTCTTGATTGGAACTTGATATTAAATATAGCCACAATGTGTATCCCCTTGTTGGTAACATTATCTAATGTCACATCTAATGAACACTTCCAATCACAGTGTATGCTTAGGCATATATATTTGGCACACTAAACAACATGTAGATGAGACCAAATGCTGCATTTCTCCTGGAACATGCCACACTCAGAATATTTTCTTATTAGTAGGGATGGGTGAAAATTTTCACCTCAAACCAAAATAAGCAAACAATGGCAATTCCCGCTTAACAAATAATTTCCAGTGAAAAGTGCAGTTTTTATGCATTTTTCACCTAGTTCTTTGACAACTTTATGGCTCAACATTTGCTATGTGTGGTGTGTAAATTCGGTGTTCCCATTATAAAATATATGTTCCTTCATAGAAAAAAAAATTACAATTTATCTTTAAAGTGGAAAGGTGTTTAATATTCCACTTATGAGTTATTTTGTGTTTCCTTTGTGGTAATTTCTATGAAGGAATACACGTTTTATCATGAAAGTATATTTAAACAAAGTACAAACAGATTATGGCACAATTTATGTACCACTTTGGACTAACACAATGTGATTTTCTTATTGCCCAACAATAGCTAGAAAAGGTTCTCCTGCTCTTTTGGGCTTCAAGGTTAAACATTCTCCTTCAGTCACTGTCAGACTCTGAAGGATACATGATTGGTTATATCATATACAGTGGGCTTAAATAAGATTGTGAATTTGGGCTCTTGTTCTTTGCAGAAATAGAAGAAGCTCAGTGCAAAACATGCATCGCAAACATTATAGGACTCAGGCTGGTTTTAACCTCTCAATAGAATAACATGGCAAGCTGGCATTTGCCTTGGCAACAATAGATTCCTATCTATAAGCTAAAAGGGATCCAGATAAAATACTCTGAACATTTAATGCTAAGTCGGGATAAATTTGCACCATTCAAGCAATTAAGAAGTATCTTTACCCAATGGATTAAGATAACCATATTTTCCAACCAAAAGATGTATGCTATATAAAGGTCAATTTTTAGAGGCAAGCTGGCTAATGCCCTGGCATACAAGGAGCATAACCAGCAAGTTGTAACACTTTTTGAAACAGAAAGTGGGACATAAGAGGCCATTCCAGATGTGTTCCAATACAGAAGGAAAACATGTATTAGTCCTCTAAGGGAACTGTGTCTTATGTATATGAGTTTAAAATACCAATGCACTGACTGAACTATGGCAAGCCGGTTTGTGCCCCAGCAGTTAGTAGTCTAAGTGAACTGTGACACTTTGACTAAGGCTCCAGCATGCAAAAGATTACCACTATCAAACCTGATTAAGCTGGCAAACTACTCAGACACATCAGGAGTTAAATAAATCCCAATAAACTTGCATAAGTTCTGGCCTCACTTTAAAATCATGCTCCTCATGAAACACTAATTGTACATTATGACATATGCCCCAATATGGAGGGGAAAATAACAAACTTTAATGATTAATAGCTTACTGGAAATTACAGACGCTAGCCGTGTCAATACACTTGGGATTTTCCTCTATAACTGATATATTTTTTGAGTCCAAGATATTAGGACACTGAGTGATCTGTGACTAGCAAATGTTCTGGCAGTAACATAATTTATTCTAATCAAATGCCATTTAGAACATAAAGTACATATGTGTAAGCAAAGTGATTTGTTTTACAAGTGTCACTGGACACATGAGCCTAATAAGACAATGTTCTGAGAGGGGTATATTCCGGTGTGTGCCAAATATATATGCCTAAGAATACGCTGTGATTAGATATTATCACAACAATTGATACTGTTAGCAACAAGGGGATACACATTCCGGGTATACATAATATCAAGTTCTACTCAATGACACATGTATAATCTGATTGCCATTTGGAGTCAAGAAGGAATTTTTTCCCCCATTCAAGCAGAATTTGAAATTGAAATAAGGGTTTTTTTTCCTTCTTTTTTCTCAACAGAGGTAAACAAGAATAGGAAAAGGGTTGAACTTGATGGGAGCAAGACTTTTTTCAGTCTAAACTGTTATGTAACTATGTAATTTTTGAAGATAATTTTCACATTAAAATAAGATCCTTGCAGTAAGGAACTAAAGGGGACATATTGTCAAAGTGGATTTTAAGCATAGGAATTTTTCCATGTAAAGTGATAGTCTTACTAGGCATCTAACAGAAAGTTGACCAAAAATTACATTTATATTGCACAAGCTATGCTGATTTTTAAAACTGTATAAATAGCACACTCAGAGTTCTGCTATATAATCTCAATAGATATGGGGGGTTTATCTTCTTTGTAAAATAAAACAAAGATGCACACATTAGAATTCAGTTTGGTAGCAGCTCAAGCAGTACGTTCAATCATGTGGCACTGGCTAGGCCAAGTACTGAACATAATACCTTCGAGTATTTCCAAAGGAGACTAGTTATTTGCTTGCACATTGTGATCATTAGGATAGAAAGCCTGGGAATCTACCAATTTTGCATATGTTTGATACAGCAGTCTTTACTTTATAATTATAAATTAAGTGGGATTGTTTCACTATTGCTTCACTTGTGTACACTTTACTTAGACTTTTGAAGCACTGAGAAAATTATTATTTCAGAAAACTCCAGTTCCTATGATATTCTATGCAACCTGGTTATACAGCTTTCCTTGACTGGATTGGGTTCTCTCAACTGTATAAATCTAAGTCTTAAAATCTTTAGCTTAACTAAAACTGATATAATTATTATTGTTATTAAAGAAGAAGTACAGTATTTATTATTGTAGTCAAGAAAACTGGCTACTGTGAAGTTCATAAATCGTTTGCTTTGGATTTGCTGATGGTGAGTCAAATTGAATTAAATTAAAATCAAAAATATATTCTAAGTTAATTCTCCACTGTTTGAAAGTTTTAGTCTCATAGATGAAAAGGTCAAACCTAATGCAGAGTTGTGCACATCAATTGACTAACCATGCAACTAAAGTTTTCTCCACTAGTTAGAATATTTATTTATATCTCTATTTTTCAGACCTATAATAAATGTACTTTACCCACCTGTGGACCATGATCTACTTCAGGGGAAAGAGTATCTCCCAGTACCCGTTTGTTGGCTCTCTCAGCACTTTTGCGCACAAATTCATGATAAATAGGTTCTTCCACAAAGATTCTGGATCCAGCTGCGCACATTTGGCCTTGATGGTGAAACAGCCCTAGGTGGGCACTTTCAACAGCAACTTCCACTAGAAATGAAATTTAATATTGTACATTAAATTGCATAAATCAAATTACATACTTAACCCTTTGAGTGCCAGAGGGGTAAGCAATGCATTGCTTTGCAATGTGTTGCGTACCCCTCTGGTACTCAAAGGGTTAAAAGGGAAACATCCACTTTGTGCAAACACTATTAACATAACAGAATTGCCTTTGTAACAGGATCACCACACCTCCACACTACATAGATAAAAACCTGGGAAAATGGTATGTCCAGCAGCAGAACCCAAAGGAACAATAAAACCCAAAGAGTTCTCAAACACCCCCCTGCCTCAAACCATGGCAAGATGTTTGCCTCTAACCATCATCAAAGCAAGAACAGCACACATACTGTAGTGTAATAGTGTCCATTAAAACCACTGTTAAATAGTAATATTTCACAAAAACAGCAGCTCCAATTAATCTTCATAGTATTTGGGCCATGAAGAATGTTATTTCAATACTGTCAGAGTTGAAACTCAAGAGTAATTGAATGATAAAGTGTCCCCTTCCCACCCTTTTACCTAGTGTAAACCACCTCCCCTCAGATGTGGAATCTGGTCCTGGGACTAGACAGCTCACAGCAAGGGACAATCTTCTCACTGTGAGCATAAGGAAAACCCTGCCCCCTTGACAGGTTTTTGCAGGTGTTTCTTTATTCTCACTGAAGATTATCCCTTGCTGCGATCCATCAGGACAGTCTTGCTGCTCTGAGGTGAGCAGCGTTACATCAGTAAAAGGGGTGGGAGGGGGACATTTTATCATTCAATTACTCTTGAACTACAACCCTGACAGTATTGAAATAACACTTTCCATGGCCCAAAACCCATGAAGATTAATTGGAATTGCTTTTATTATTAAACATTACTATCCCTTTAAGGCAAAAAAGGCCAAAGTTTAGTAATTATATTTGAATTACATCTAATTCAATACATAGTCTAGAAGAATGGCCTGTGAATCCCAATCAGTCGATAATAAACATACCATATGTCTAATGACAAGGAAAAAGATAACGGTCAACATTATTTACTGACACTGAATGTTATCAACACAAGTTCAAACTGAAAGCCAAAAACAACACACCAAACTATTAAATATATGTAAATACACATATATATATATATACCCCAAAATAACTGACATACCTATTCCGTATTTAGAGTTTTGGTGAGCTAGAGCACAGTACCCAGTAGCGGAGGAGAGTGATAGCACAAAAGAGCTTCAGTCTGTCAGTGTAATTATTTAAACCCTTTCGGCGCCTGAGAGGTATTGCGTTGAACTCTGCCACCTTTCCTGGATTTGTTTATGGTGCAGAAAAGGTTAAAAAAATAATTACACAGACAGAGTGAAGCTCCACAAATCACTGCTTCTGTCACATCAGTGTCACTTATTACAGAAAGAGAGATGGATGCAGGCAAAATTAGACATCACAGCAATGAAGGACAGGACTGTGGACAGTGATATCCACCTCCAGATACATATAGCCACATATAAGGAGGTGACATGAGAATCTCGCACTTTTTATGCATGGCAAGATTCTCATGTTGCCCTTTTAAACTATGCAACATGCTCTCTTTGATTCCGATTGACGGTGGTCTGCGGGACTCTCATCCAACTGACATCCCGCTTTCTTATGTGGCTGAGTGTTCATATCTGGGGATTTGGGTGGCAGCGACAACAGACTCCTTTTTGGAGCTGAATTTGGTACCTACTATCCAATACTTTAGCGAAAAAACGATGGCATGGCTTCATCTGCCCTTAAATGTTATTGGTAGATCGAATCTTATTAAAATGATTTTCTTGACCAAATTTTTATATATTTTTCAAAATACGCCAGTCAATATTCCTAAAAAATATTTCCGACAAATAGACAAAATTATTTCGCGATTCATATGGCGGGGAAATCGGGCTAGACTTAAACTAACTACACTCATGAGACCAAAACGAGAGGGGGGAATTGCCTTGCCTGATTTTTATAGGTACTATTTGGCAGCACAATGTCGGTATGCGACAGACTTTGTCTCTCCCCGACCTCGTTATCAGACTACCCAAATAGATGCATTATTATTGCAGCCTGCTTATAGGCTGTCCCAGTTTTTACATGGTGGACCCGCCATTTTTAAAACTCAAACTCCTTTAGCAACATCCCTGTATGGGGCGTGGATCGAGTTGAAAAAGTTGCTGGGATATATAGCCATGGATCCGGATACCCCCCTGTGGAGTGCTGCAGGGATACACCATTTACTCGCTAGTGAGTTTGGTCGCTTGTGGGCTAGATTTGGGGTTAATTCTCTTGGACAATTATATCAGGATAACCAAATGAAATCCTTCGAACAATTACATGACGAGTATCATATACCACATAATCTTTTTTACTCGTATCTATGTATCAGACATGCTCTAAGAGCTCAGTGGGGTGATCGAGTCCCAATGATTTCTATGTTTCTGCTTCTTACTAGATTGATAACTCTTGAGCCGCTGAGGCCTCTCTCTTTCATCTACCAGTGGTTAGATTCTCATATGAGGCATAAGGAGTTTCCTTCTAGGACCAAATGGGAAATGGATGTGGGTCCACTGGAAAATTGGGAATGGGATCTGGCTAAGGCAGGGCCAGCTCTGGTGGCGACGTCGACTAGGCATCAAATGATTCAGTTGAATATTTTACATAGAATTTATTACACACCAGTCAGACTGTTTAAAATGAGAGGCTCTGGCTCTGATCGTTGTCTACGGTGTGATACTGTTCAGGGTACATACTTGCATATGATCTGGGAATGTCCTGGAGTCAGGGGGGTTTTGGACAGAAGTAATGCGCATTGTGGCCCTGGTGTTGGGAAGACCTGTTCCTGTGACTGCAAAGCTCTGTTTATTGTCTGTTTTCCCTGATGATTGAGGATGCAAATGACAGGACTGAGTGAGCTCTTGGTGATGGTGAGAAAGGTGGTGGCCTTGCACTGGATGTCAGGCAGAGCTCCTAACTGTAGAGCGTGGTTAAACCTGGTCCTACAGTGCGTTCCACATTATAAATTGGTTTACTTGCACCGGGGCACTCCGATTAAGTTGGACAAGATCTGGGGAAGGTGGCGGACCTGGTGGACAAGTAGGGTGGATGCTCCTGTGGCACCTGATGACATGCAACTTCTTGGAGATGGCTGACCGAAATCATTCTTGTGTGCGGTGTGGGTGGTTGTGACATATACTTGATGCATGACACTGTGAATGAATCCTATTTGTACAGGGATTCTATGAAATTATTGGCTGATGGGCATGGGGGGGTGCTGTGGGCTCAGAGGAGATAGGAATTGGGGGTGAGGGATATAGTAGAAGTTCAGGTCAGTTAGATTTTAGAATTTTAGGTTATTGAAGGTTGGTATAATTATAAAAAAAAAACCTCAGGTTGACTCTGTACGCCCTATTACTATGCATCTGATTTTTTCATTGCTATACCTGTTTCCATGCTTTTGGGTATTTGAATGATTTTATATGTGTTCCCTTTTTTGTAATTAAGATGTGTATGGAGTGATCTGATAATAAAATATTTAAAAAAAAAAAAACCATGAGACATGCTGATGGCGCCCTTTCCTATCACACACTTTTCAGTGCGACCTTTTAAAAGTGAACAATTGCTGATACCTTGGTGTGTGCAGCTAGCTCTTTTGTATGACTCCCTTTTTTCTATATTCCACCCACATCAGGCTTAAGTGCAAAGGTAACATAAGGTGTATGTGTGCAAAATAGCAATGCATGTCACATCTCTCAAAGTGTAAAGATACCAAATGATCTATGGCAGAAGGTTTCCCAAAAGCCTCATCTACCTATGTCCACATGCAAATGTAACATTCGGTGTATGTGTTCCATTAGTTGTATGTGTTTGTCAAAAGCCTCATCTCCCTATGTCTAGTGTAAATGTAACATTAGGTGTATGTGTGCAATTCATATAGCAATGCATATCACATCTCTCAAAGTGTTAAGATACCAAATGATCTGGGGGAGAAGGTTTCCCAAAAGCCTCATCTCCCTATGTCCACATGCTGCTCCACTGCTCATCTATTGGGAAATGGGATTGCCGAAGACTCCTTTCTCCAAGGGATAAAAATGCAAACACACAAAAACAAGCTCTTTTTCACCTTTGATTACCAAAGTGTATAGCACATTTCACCCCTCTGGCACTCGAAGGGTTGAAGAGAATTGAAGATGAAAAATGCTTGTTTGTGCAGTAGTGACTGTAACACTTGCTATGTTACTAATTTCCCTATTTCACACAGAAATTGCCACACATTTCAAACAAAAACTTGCAAAAAATATTTTAAAAATAGATAAATTAAAATGCCGTATGATGTAATATGAAAGAAATTCTAATGTGAACACCTGCTGACTCCTGTGAAAGAGCAGTAAATACAATTAAAGATTTAACCCACCAGCCACCAAACAGGCTACAGCAACCATTTGCAATAAAATAACAATCATATTTCCATATGGGGGTAGTGAAAGAGTTAATAAAAGAAGGGCTGGGCAAAAGTAATAAAAACAATGTTCTATATGGGATTTTGATGGTATTATGTTTGTTCTGTTAATGTTCTATAATTACAATTCATTCATGGGGTTAAACCCATTGAAAGCTTTGTGTGTGCAGACCCCTGTGGGACTCAAAGCATTTGTATGGTTAAAATCATTTTAACCCTTTGAATGTCAGATAAATGTACAAAGAAAGTTTCACATCTTGGCAATCAAGGTTACAATTTGAGTGGGAGGGAAAGAGAGTGTTTCTCTAACAATCAGGGCAAGTATCTCCTGTGCTACGAGCACTCTAACATATTTCTTGTTCTCAAATAAACAGGAATATTTTTACTTATATGTAAAATTTAGATAGACATGTTGGGTGTTTTGGCAAGATAGATTACAAATGCCTAAGTTATTTTATGATCACAGTTCCACTTAATCATATGGTCTGTTAATCATATGGTCTGTATTTTTGTTTGGAATTCTTATGCTCATTCAGGCTTAGCCTTAAAACCTGCTCCATTATAACTGGAGTTGAGACATTGAACTTGTATATTCCTTGGTCACTATGGGGGAACACTGAAGGACACTAGCATTAAACACAGCTAAACTGTTGCTTTGTTAAAGAGGTAGTGTATGTTCTTCCTCACTCAAAAATATATTTAAAAAATGTTTGTCAAACATCTTGCATTGTTATGGCAACACATAAGAACAGTTGCTCTCAATTGCTCCTGGTTATGTCAGGTGCTAAAATCCCATCCATATGTCTTATCTCAAGTTACTCCTTCACTAGGATTTGTTTCGCTTATCAGTGGGAAGAGAGCAGAGAAATTAAGACATGTGTGAAAGGTCTAGGGCCCATTGGGGCTGGGAGTGCCATGGATAAGATTTGGAGCAATGTAATTAGAAAAAAAAATTACACTACTTAATTAAAATATGCAAAACATTTAACATCAAAATAAATACATTTTCTTTGTATCATAATTCCCATTAATATCACAGCTATTCAAATAAATACTAACAGTCTGCATCTGCAAATATTACAACAGGACTTTTTCCACCAAGTTCTAGTGAGACTCTTTTAAGGTTACTGTTTGCTGCTGCTTCTTTTATCATCTGACCAACCTGAAACATAAAAAGAGAGGAAAAGAAGTGAATTGCACTTCCAGTGATTGTAAGTACATACCAAGGCACTGAATGCAAAATATATTTGTAAAAATGTCAGTGTAAAATATTAGGAACATTAATCTGTTATCTTTTTATAAATACAAACTACAGTTGATATACTCTGATGTGCCATTGACAAAGCAAGTAGAACACCTGTTTACCAATACTACTTGTTAAACTAAAAACAATTTGATTATGTTTGAAAATTCCGCTCCATTGCCCAAATACTATGAAGATTAATTGAAGCTGTCCCTTTAACCTTCCACCACTGAAAAGGAGCACTTTGCCTGTTTATATACTATTGGAGAAAGCAGCTGGAAAGTCTTATTCTGGACAAGGAAAGGTGCCTAAAAATACACAGCAATCATCTCAATCAAATCATCAACGTCACCTCCATCCAGTAACACAGGCTATTGTTGCACAATCAGCAATACAACTAATCATCAACATTTGATGAGTGATTTTGCTGTTGTTCTAAGTGCAGCACCATTAACTCCTTCTGGTAGTAAATTAACTTCCGGGAGTAATAGTTTCTGAGGAAACATTTGGTGTATGAAATCTGCACTATGGAGATATGTTGCACATAATACAAAAGTTAAACATGTTGATATCTGTTATCTGCCCAGAAAAACATGTGAGGGGGGTTTGAGTTGAAGCAGAATGCCTTTGTTGTATAACTGGATGGGTGCGAGTGACAAAAGTTGCACAGGCTGAAATGCGGTAGGTAAACTGAAGAATGTATGCTTGATAAACTATGCTCTATGGAGACTGTACCCCACAAAGAAGTAGCAGGAAGTGAGTTTTTATGAATAGTAGACTGCGATAGGATATAAATCCTAGGATGGAACCCAATAGTAGGACAGACAAACCCAAAAATGACAAAAAGGTATAACCCAGACACAGGCTGAACTACCAAGTAACAGTGTCCCTGAAATATATGCGTCAAAATCACAACATGCTGCTGAGAATGTCCTAATACATAAGTCCATGTATAACAATGTACTTCCTGGAAAATCCAGAAGAGAGACACTGGTAGAAGCAGATCAGGAATACCCAGAAGGTCAAACAAGGATCAGTGGTTAGAGGAAGGCTAGAAGGTCAGGGCAGGCAGCAAGGAATAGTGATCAGAGGAAGGCCAAAAGGTCAGGGCAGGCAGCAAGAATTGGTGGTCAGAGGAAAGCCAAGGGTCAAAACTGGAAGATCCACAAAAAAAGGAAATGCCAAGAAGCCTGAACATGAACAGTACAACTAAGCAGTAAGTGAACTGTGATACTCATTATTTATGTGGAAAACTGTGCTCCTCATGGTGTATGAGACAGAGTACACATGAAATCACAACGCCCCACATACCGCCACTGCTGCTGACCCACTGCACTATGACAGACCTGATACTGACACCCATCTAGGCAGATCCTCATTAAGATTTCACATGAAGTACAATCAAATGTCTTTGTGGGTGAAATATATCAACAGCATATCAAAGGTGTCATTCCAGCCAGCAGTAGAAGCACTCCTAAAAATACATGCTCCAAGGGGCACATCATTTTGTAGGTGTCTCAGGGAATGGGACAATATTTTCCTTTGTAACAATAACACACCTGACTCCTACTACCGTTGAGAAAATCCAAGGCAGAGTGTAGGATGACTTTGCATTAGCAGGAAGTGTCAATAATCATATAGTTATTCACCCCCACAGCTACCACCACATCCTACCCCACTAGTCATGTTAAAGAATTAAGTTACACAATCCTTATTTATGTGCTACCAACCCACACTTGCTTAGTTCTTAGAAAGAGTCACAAACTATACATAATTGGAATGACACATTCCCATAATGTTGGTGGTTGGCATGCTACCCTATTATTTTGTTGAAAACAGAGTTTATAAAGAACTGATATGTGATGAACTCTGTTGGCATTTAACAAGCTTAGTTTATTTTCAAGGATAGCTGTGCCAGAGTTCTACAAGCAGGTGGTTTGTGTCATGGGCAAAGGGACTCAACCTGACAAAATTTTTTCAAGGCATATGTTGCTGTACAACTTTTACTTTTAACTGATGATTTATTCACTTCATACTTCAAGAGAAGTTGTATTGCTGTAAGAAATGTTGTAGCCATAAAAAGTACAAGTGAAAATCTGCATCATTGTCATGGAAAATTCATTTTAAGTGGAGTAAATTTTATGTTTTTTGTATGGGTAATAATTTTTGTTGGAAAAAGTGGGAAATTGATGGTTTTCCATGAATATTTCAGTGGCAAAAATATAGCTTTTTACATATCCCTTCAGAGAACCAGTGAATGTTTCAATTCATCTTATTAAAAATGCACTGGGGACTCATAGAAATCCCACTACATTACAGAAAATTAAAAGTAAGCAATGTGGTTACATGAGGTAAGCCAGGACTCTGGGCTGTCATTGACCCATAGTACACAATGGTACGCTGTGGACATTAGACTTATATTGTATATACATATACACACACAAGATAAGTAGCATCAAGGAATTCTTACATGGCATCAGATACACTGATCATTTCCCTCCTTTTGGCTTAAGGGAGCTATTATTATAATCTTACTTTCCCGGCTCAATGACCAGTCAGGATAGGACTGATGCTGCCTATGGGAACAATGATGTCACCATTAAGTTCATAGTTTTAGTTTCACACTTTACTTGAGCTTCCCTGTTATTTAATAATCAGGGTAAAATGTGTAACCATGTCTTATGTATGAGGGATATGTTTTGGGGTTGCACAGAGCAATTCATGTCTCTTGCAAAGTATTTTCCCATAGGAGCAGACTTAAGAAAATATGATGGATGCCTTATAACTAATTTGAATGTCAAGGACATAAAAAGCATCATGTTGATTCTAAGTTCTCTTAGCCCTTGAATGGAAGCACAATTGTACAGCAACATCATTCCTAAGTTCAAAGGTAGGCATTTATGTAATGATTGAACAAAATACCCTTCAGTATGTAAATAAAAGTAAATGTTTTAAGCAAATCAGTACCTTTGTAGAACCAGTAAAAGCCACTTTATCTATATCCATGTGAGATGCTATGGCTGCTCCTGCTGTTGGCCCATAGCCTGGAACAATATTCACTACACCTGGTGGGAATCCTGCCTAAAAAAATAGAAATATATAAATATGGATCTATATTTAAAAATCTGAAAAGGTGTAATTGGATGCCAAACCAATTGTATTTTTCCATTGATTTAAATGCGGCTTTAAATCTATTGAATGCTAAAAGTCTCTGACACATTGTGAAGCAATGCACTGGAGATGATTCCCCCCCCCCCCCGCCAGAATACAAAGGGTTTAAAGTGTTAGTAATGTCTAAAAAAAACTTTTTTGCATTCAGAAGAGCTTAAAAAGCTGATCTAGATGCAAAAAAAGTATCTCTTAAACCGCTATGGTTTAAGAGATACAGGCGTTTAAAGTTTGATTTCTCCTACTGACAGCTGTGACACGTTGGTGCTTGAGAAGTGCAGGGATCTCGTTATTTACACAGAATCCCTTCACTGGAATGGTCTAAAACATGTGCCTAGTGTTCACATCAGCTTTTCTCCAATCACAGATCATAATACCTAATGGAAGTGAATCAATAAATATTAAGTATATTGGCCTTGATATTACTGAACTAAGTTCCTTAAGTACCCTTTGATATATACCATCAGGTCCAGGTGCTTTATACAACATATCATTTCCCATAGTCTGTCATTGTTGCTTCCTTTGTATATACAGAAGCAAAGAGTGTATATTGAATGTCATCCATAGCCTTATCCACATTAATTAATTCACCTGTCACAGCCATAAGAGGACCAATATCATCCTTAATTTCATTGTTATTAATATACTTGTAGAATTGTTTAGGATTTTTCTTGCTCTTTTATGCAATACATCTCTCTTTTTCAATTTTAGCTAGCCTAATTGCTTGTTTGCAAATGTTATTACATTCTTTACATTTTTTAAATGATGCATCTGACTTAAAAACTTTAGAAGCCTGCTCACTATTTCTCATTTCCCTGCAAACCTCCTTATTAGTCTCAATTTACTCCTCTTGTGCTTATTGTCCAGTGGTATATATTGATGCGTATATTTGTCTAATAGCATTTTAAAGAAATTCCATGATTCTTGTGCATTTTTATCTTAGAAGATTACATAGCTAGATAGATAGATAATCAATAGCCAAAATAACCCTTGTAAAGTATATAAAGAATGTAATGTATATAAAGGATGTGCATTAGTTATGAGCTCATTTGTCAAATACCTAACAAACAATATTTTGGGTGATAACATTCCAATCATTCAGCTGGAAAAGGAGTTGGGAAAAGCTTTTGCCTTTTTCAGACCATTGCCAGTCAATTACAGTTGGTATATGTCATGAATTTGCCAATTCTGGATACATACCAGATGGCCAAAATTTGGGGATTTTCAAAGCTGCTTTATGTGGCTAAGTATTTTTAATAAGATATGCTAGATATAAATCTGTCACACTAATACTATGAAAGAATTGCGCCACAGTTATTGAATATATCTTGTTTGAAATAACTATATCATTTTTATTTCCAGTAGCTTAAGCCATAATAATAAAACAATAAACTAGATTTTGTAAATAGATCATGGGAACGCAACCTTACTTGGTGTAAAAATTATAGCAATGTGTTGCATATTTTTAAATGTAAACAGCTAATGTTAGATGCTCATCTGCATAATGTTTTCTCACTTCAAACTACATATGTCCACTGCCCTTATGAATGACAATTAAGCATAATGATCCATGCACATAGCTCTATGTTTAAAGTAGACTAAACAAGTAATTGTTTCAATAGGAATTTTGAGAAATATTGGAGGTTTGGGCCCAAAGCCTAATAAGTGTTACTAAATTTGACTTTATCAAATGGTCCTTACCTCTTTTATTAGTGATCCCATGTACAGAGCACTCAGTGGTGTTACCTCAGATGGTTTGATGACAACTGTATTTCCACAGCAGACAGCAGGAGCAACTTTCCATGTAAACATTGATAATGGAAAGTTCCACTAAAAAAGCAGAAAAAAAACAAATTATCTACATACTTGGGGATTTTTTTTTTCTAATTTTGAAATAGGCACCTTAAATCTTGACAATATATTAATAGTAGACTCCCCTACTTCTCCTCATGCACAAACATAGCTTGCCTGGAATTAAAAATATGTTTCTTGGCTTGATCTGATTATTTTATAACACATTCCCTCTCAGACAACTAAAGGAGTTGCTTGAATGGCAGCTTTCACATCCAATACTTTCTTCACATCAGTGTGTACGGATGAAATGGCATAAGGAATAAAATAAAAGAACCACCATAAAACTTGAACTATGAATAACTATGAATCTGAATTTATGCATTTCTAAGATCATTTAACCCTTTGAGTGCCAGAGGGGTACGCTGTGTATTGCTCTGCAGTGTGTTGAGATCCCCTCTGACAATCAAAGGATTAATAAAATAAATTGGCTCTTATTACTTGAAATATGCATGATTATCAGTACTGCAAAAAGTGATGTTGTATTTACGTACTGGGATTATTTGACCACATACTCCAACAGGCTCATGTCTTGTAAAACAAAAAAAATCTCCATCTGAAAAAAAGCAGAGCAGTAAATCACAATTAAACTAAAAAGCTAAAGAAATAAAGGGGAAACATTTCATAAAAATAAATTTAATTTCTTATATTTGGCACTATTTCTTGGTTTTCTTCCTCATCAAGTAGCTATACCAATTATATTAATCACTCTAATTGTTCCTTTAATTTGTTATAAAATCATTTTTTATTTTTCAAGTATGCTTTGTAAAATAACTGTGTACTATCATCTTTCTTTAGTATATTTATTTGAACCCTAAAAGGGGCATGAGATAAGAGGCAAAATGGGTTAAGTTTGATCCAGCTCGAAATGGAGAAATGTGTTAGTTCAGGAGTACGCTTTGAGGATTCAGTCTCAGCAATAGGTCCTCCCAAGTGGCCTCACCAGACTTTATCCTATTTTGCTTAAATTTAGGATCCAGTACCAATAAATAGGATACTAAAACCTACACATTTACAAGCTTATTTATATACATACACTCATAATACATAAAAATACATGACACTAACAGATATTAAATAAGAGTTCATTATTTAAGACTGTGCATATTATATGAGATCGGCATGGCAATGCAGTATGACTGTAATTATCTTTTCCCATGCCTGCAGAATAAGTTGCCATTGCAAAAAACAATAAAGTGTTACGTAATATTCAGAAAATTATGAAAGTAGAACAATAATAAAACTTCAAAACAGAGTAGTACATAAAGTCCAAAGTGGAACACTACAGTGTCTAAAAACAGCATATTACAGTGGTTTCACATAATGGTTCATTGCGTTTCTGGTCTCATATAATACTGTGATTTTCTCTTAAAATGGCATTAAACCAGTCTGTTTAATTATTACATGAGAACAGTAGGATGATTACACCCTTAGAAAAGTTTAACGTTATAAGTTTGGGAAGAAAGGATCCCAGGGCTACTAAGGAACTTATCTATTTATTTATTTTTTTAATTTTTAAAACTATGTTTGTTAAGTATAAAAATTACGCATAAAACATACACTACATCATATAAAAAAGTCTTAAGTTGACATATAAAAATGATGAAGGGGAATTAAAATTAAATCTGAAGAATGACATTGAGAGAGCTGAAACATATTCGTAATGATAGTGCTACTAATACATCAATGAAAGACAGGAGCTATCAAAACAGTAGATAATTTAGTGGTGAAAATCATCCACTAAATTGAGGTTGAGGGTGTTAATCCTTATGGTTAATTTGGGGGATGGAGCCTAAAGTTAATACGGACTGTGCTACTATAAATCTGGGGATTGCTCCTAGAATGATATTATAGTGGGAATGTAAAAAAAATCAACAGGAGGAGGAGGGACAGAGAGAGGTAGGGGTAGGGATGGAGCACACATCTGGCTAGTAGTATACCAATCTGTATGAAATATCTGTTCCATAGAGGTAAGGGCCTCCTAACATTAGGTGGAGAAGAATGAAGCATTATTTAGTACAATTACTCTCTGGTTCTTAATAATTGCAGTACTTCTGAAGAGGGAAGAGGTTGATCCATTCAGACCAAGTATCCATACATTTATTTACTGTATATTCTGCTATTGCATGACATTGTACCATAGCTACATACTCATTGACTCCTGAGACCCATTCCTGTTGAGACGGGATGGTTGAGCATTTCCAGTGGAGCGGAATCAATGCCTTTCCCAGCATTTAAAAGTGTTTGTAGGCATTTCTACTTTCTGGGAGTTGAGAATCTGGGGATGTGTCTCGTATAAAGAGAAAAAGTAATGGGTCTAAAGGGAGTGAAATCGTATAAATATTATGTATCTGGGATGTTATGTCAGACCAAAAGGGTGATATCTGCGGGTATGTTCACAAAATATGAAACATCAATCCTATTTCTGAATTGCATCTCCAGCAGAGAGCTGAAGAATTATTTGAGAAGTTTGCCACACGTTGAGGTGTCATGTGCCATCTAGTGATTCACTTGTAATTAATTTCTTGAGTTTTAGCGAGGGCTACTTAGGAACTTAATGAAAACATTTTAGGATACTTGTTACAAAAGAAAGACCTGGAAATCCTTGTAAACTAAAAACTTGGAAACAATGACCAGTGGCAAACAGCAGTGTCAAAAGCAAACAAAGCCCTGTCTTGCACAAAAATGGGGTATTGAAGCAAGAGTGGATAACACTATTTTGACACTGTACAAATTTTTGGTACTACCTCACTTCGAATACGCAGTGCAGTTTTGGGCACTGGTTCTGAAAAAGGATATTCAAGGACTGGAGAGATTATTGAAGAGCAACACAATTAACTAAGGGAATGAAGGACTTCATAGGAGGAATGGTTAGAAAAACTTGGTTCATTTAGTTAAGAGAAAAGAGGACTAAGAAGTGATCTTGTTATAATTTACAAGAATATGAGAGTAGGGATGGGTGAAAATTTTTGCCTCAGACTGAAATCAGTGAATAATGGCACTTTCCGCTTGGCTAATAATTTCCTGAGAAAAATGCAGTTTTCTGCTTTTTTTGCCTAGCTCATTCCAATTAAATCAATGGGAACATTGAATTTACACACAAAACATAGTAAATATTATTTTATTTCCCAAAGACAAAGTATAAAAGGGGCATTAGGGTGCCTATGTTGGTGGAGTGTGTGGAAAGAATCAGTTGAACAGGGAATTTTTTGGGGGGGAGTTGTTTACTGGGATTTGGGGGCAGTTAATGAAAAAAATCCTAAATACAATTAAAAAACCCATAAGACATGGTAAAAAGGGGTCTGAGGAGGGTGCCTGTGTTGGTGGGGGAAAGAATCAGTGAACAGGGAATTTGATTTTGGGGGTTTCTTGACTGGTATTGGGGGAACAGTTCACAAAAAAAAAAAGAAATTTGCATGTAACGTGATAAAGACAGGGACCTCCTGACCTAAGATGCCACTAGGATAGACTGATGCTTGATATGAGAGAGTATTTTGTAGAGGATAATTTGTAAGATTTGTTGTTAGAGGTCCAAGCCCTGAGGAAACATTGATTTATAGGACTTAGACTTATTAGAGTCCCAATCCCTGAGGAAACATTGATTGTTTGGCACAAGCCATAAGGAAACCCCAAAAATTGTTAATTTTTTTGTAAGCCTATTTTTTTTATTATTATTTTATTTATTTTTTAAATTATTTATTTATTTTTTTAACGCACAAACCCTGAGAGAATAAAATGCCCTACTGGCCTAGTGCTAGCAGATCATGTTGTGTGTGTGGCCAGTAGCCATTGTAAAATGCCCTGCTGTAGATATGAAATTTGCAACTGATTTTCTTGCTGCTGCTGCTGAGGATGATTAGGCATCTCAAAGGGACTGGGATCAACAATAGCAGTAACATGAGTAATGAATGATGATAGTTCCACTTGCATCGACCAACTACAGTGAAGTGCCTGAGGCAATAGCAGCACCATAACTAGCCACCAGTATATGTGGAAAAAAGAAGAAGTTGGCCAATAATTATTTTCTACCTGTCCCTCCTCTAGAATCATGGGGGTGTTGTTACTAGAATAGACATTTTTCCCTACAGCACAGGAACTGTGCCTCTCATCAGCAACTGCAATGTGCAAGGTGTGTGTGGTAAATAACACCTGGCACAACTCCATTCAAACACCATGACACCAGAAACCAAGTACTGCTGTTGCCACTATACCCCTTGCCCATACCCCGCTAAGGATACATGACAACTTGCAGACAGTTTAATAGTAATAATGAACCCTCCCTGCCACCAGCTTAGCATATTCTGTGGGATTGAATCTCCTCAGATGCCGTTTGATGACCTGCTTGGGATTCTTCTCCACCACACTGCCATGTGTGATCAGTGCACCACACAGTGTGCAATGGGTGGACATGAACTGCCACATCCTAACATCTATAGAGTGGCTATCATTTGTCGTGGGAGGTAACGATGAATGAGGTGGATTGGCAGAAGATGTAGTTACCCTGGAAGAAGAAGGTGATGGTGAGCTAGTTGTTTATCATCATCAGATGTCCAGCCTCTGCCTGGGTTTCTTTATTCTTCCTCCTCTTTGACCTCTGTTCTTGTTGACTTTCTGGAGAGCCAGGGGTACAGCAACAGTGATGGTCACTTTCTGTGGTGGGTGTTTGACTTTAACATGTTTGACATAAATGTCACGGTGTCTGTGTTTCATGTGTGTTATCAGTGCAGTTGTGCCAAGGTTTGTTCCCTCCTCTCCCCTTCTCACTGACTTGTCACAAATTGTGCACAGTGCCATTGGTGATGACTGCACTGTGCCTGCCCCAAGATAAAAATAGTCCCACACCCATGACTTTAGGGGGTAGGGAGAAGGTGGAGAAGAATGGCCTCTTTCTTCTTTTCCACAGAACAAGCACTGCAACTAAGGCCAGGAGTATTGCTGCTGCTGGCAAGTGGAATCTTTTCTAGTCCAGCATCACTTGTTAGCCCCATTCCCACTGCGTCCACGATGGTCTGAGTTGCACTAGTCTGCTCCTCAGCATCCTGCTACCCTTGCAAATTAGCAACAGCAGGAATTTGAGCAGTTGCAAATTCTGCAAATTCCAACAGCTCACTGATGGTGGTGGTGGTGATGTCCATCCCCATCCCTGTCTCCCATTCCTTCTCAGTTTGGGCTAAAAAGGCCACAAATGTCTAACAGCTTCTCAGCCATCATCATCACCACTGCCATCAGTACTTCCGTGATGCTACTGTTTCTCACTGCTGGTTAGAGGAGTTGCCAAGAAATGTGACAGAGGGTCCCCTAATGTCAGACTTGCCATTTCTTGTTGGCCTGAAGAAAGCAGACTGGCAGCACTAGCAGAAGGCGCAGGCAGTTGATTTGTGCTTCTGGTGGTGGTAGCATTATTGTGGTGGTAACAATTCTGCCTTCTTCAGGATTATGTTACTCATGGACAATGCTGTGGAGAGAAGGGGACTCCCAGGATCAGGGGAATGGTGTGGGTTCCCTGGACTGCTAGTCTGGAGACTCTCTGTTGCTTCCACTACCACTCCTCTAACACTAGTCCCACCAGCTGATTCACCATCACTGTCACTAGTACTACCACTAACACCAACCACATCTTGATGGGTCTTCCTCATCAAGGTCACTAGTAATATGATAATTACCCCATCCTTCACTCCTAATATTAACAAGCTTCTGGACCTTCTTAGTAGTAGTACTAGTACTGGCAGGACTGCTTGAGGATGGCAAGTGTGTCTTGGGGTCCTCTGATGTCACACTTGGCATCATCTTCTCCTCCTTCCCTCCTCAGTTTTACAAGACACACTGGCAGAAGCTTCAGCACTGGTGGCAGGAGGTTCAGCACTGGCAGCAGGCACAGCACTGATGGCAGCAGGGGCAGAATGTCTGACAGCTGGCACAGCACTTCTGGCAGCAGGGACAGCACTGGCTGCAGGCAAAGCACTGGTGGCAGCAGGTTCAGCATGTCTGGAAGCAGTTGCAGCAAGTCTGGCAGCAGGCAAAGACAGCTGACTTGTACTGCTCTCACTCACTACTACAACCCTCTTTTTCCTCCCTTGACATCAATTTCTCCAAGATCCCTAGGGGTGATTTAGGAGGACTGGTCATCATTGGTTCTGTAGTGCTCACTTCCTCCTCACACTCACTCAGAGGACACATAAGGGTCCATCCAGTTCCTCCTTTTATTATTTTTAAACTTTCTCATAGTGATAGCAGTCACAACGAGCCTTTCCTGCCTCAATTCTGCCTCATAGCAGAACAGCACAGCACGTCTAGCTCACTCTGTAGCTGCTTCTATTGTGTTTTACTTCCTCATATATGTCATTTTTTATAGTGAAAAGGTGAAAAACATGTAAATCAATGGCCGGAAACTTTCTTTTTGAGAAATATGGAGGAGAATTTTTGCCAAAGGGCAAAAATGCAAAGATTTTAAGCATTGCTTTTAAAGTGGATTTTCCTGTGAAAAGCAGACAACAATGAGGTTTTCGATGATTTTTTCATGGGAACACTGCGGGACCTTTCACCCATCCCTAAATGAGGGGACAATACAATAATCTCTCTAGTAAGCTTTTCATTCCAAGGCCTGATCAAATAACTAGGGACACTCCTTAAGATTAGATGGAAAGGATGTTTCAAATTTAGCAGTGGAAGGATTTTTTTACCTTAGGGTCTGTTAAACTGTGGAATTGTTTGCTCAAGGATGTAATAATAGCAGAAAGATAGGATAGATTTAAGAGACAATTAGATGCCTTGCTTTTAGGAGGGAACATTTAGGATTATACTGTGTATTAGAAGGTAAAACTGGAAGTTCTGGCAAATAGAGTAATATTCATTGGTAGCAGCAAGGTTTATATAATTCTCATTTTTCTGAGTTTTGAGTTGAAGGATAAACCTATTGTTGTTTTTCAACATCATTTACTATGTAACTATGTTTCCAGTATAGCAATACATAATTAATGTAACCATATAATGGTACATTGACCTGATGATGTCATATAATACTCTGCTGTTCTCATGTAATGTAATTCATGAGACCAATGCTCAGCACGCAACTACACTTCAATTATTCATTGTGTACATACAGACATAAGTAATATATTTACACAAAATAAATGCCCAACTGTCCCTCACTTTCAAAGTTTCATTAACAGTGGGGATAGGCAAAAGTTGTTGCTGTGTTCCTGCGAGAAATTACTTCAAAACCACGTTGTTATCTGCTTTTTCACAGGAAAATCCGCTTTAAAACTAACGGTTAAAATTTCCGCATCTTTTGCCCATTGGCCAAAATCTTTAGCCATTTTTTCAATGGCTAAAAAGTTTTTGCCCATTGATTTACATTGTCTTCACACTTCCGCTATAAAAACGTGACGTTTTCGCTGAAGGCAGATACAATAGAAGCAGCTACAGAGCGAGATAGATGTGCTGTGCTGTTCTCTTGTGATATTTTGCAAAAAGTGAGGCAGGAGAGGCTCTTAGTGACTTCTATCACTATGAGCAGCAAAAAGAAGAACTGAAAGGACCATTGTTATGTGTCCACTGAGTCTGAGGAGGAGGAGAAGGAGGAGAAGGAAGTGACTAGCAGTACTCAACAAATGCTGTCCAGTCCCCTAAATCACCCCAAGGGATCTTGGGGAATTTAATAAGAAGGGAGGGAGAAAAGGGAAAGGGAAGGAAGGGAGAAAAAGGAAGGAAGGGAGGAAAGGGAAGGAAGGCAGAAAATGGAATGGGAAGGAAGGGAGAAAAGGATAGTGAGAGCAGGACAGGTCAGCTGCCTGTGCCTGCTGCAAGACGTGCTGCCCCTGCTGCCAGTGCCACCATTTCTGATCCTGCAGCCACTAGTGTTGTACCTGTTGCCAGATGTTCTGCCCCTGCTGCCAGTGCCACCATTTCTGATCCTGCAGCCACTAGTTTTGTACCTGTTGCCAGATGTTCTTCCCCTGCTGCCAGTGCCACCATTTCTGATCCTGCAGCCACTAGTGTTGTACCTGTTGTCAGACGTGCTGCCCCTGCTGCCAGCGCCACCATTTCTGATCCTGCAGCCACTAGTGTTGTACCTGTTGCCAGATGTTCTTCCCCTGCTGCCAGTGCCACCATTTCTGATCCTGCAGCCACTAGTGTTGTACCTCTTACCAGACGTGCTTCCCCTGCTGCAATTGCCACCATTTCTGTAACAGCAACCACTAGTGTTGTACCTGTTACTAGTACTGAACCTGCTGCCAGTGCTGAACCTGCTGCCATCAATACTTTGCCTGCTGCTAGTGTTTCTTGTAGTACTAAGGGGGAATGAGAAAATGATGCCGAGTGTGACTGCAAGGGACCCTAAATCACACTTGCCATTCCCAAGCAGTCCTGCCACTGCTAGTTCTACTGCTACTAAGGTCCAGCAGCTTGTTAGCCTTAGGAGTGAAGGAGGGGGTAATCAACAATATCCTGATATTACTAGTGACTGTGAGACTGAGGAGGAAGACTCTGCGGCTGAACTTGATGTGGTTGGTGTTATTAGTAGCAGTAATGGGGAAGCAGCCGGAGTGGTAGGGGAAACATTTAACAACATCCAGACTAGCAGTCAAGGTAGCCCACACCCTTCTCCTGACCCTGGGACTGGGAGTCCTCCCCTTCTCTTCACTACAGTGTCCAGGTGGAACATGAACCTGAAGAGGCCAGAACTATTGTTGGGGGAGGAGAGCAGGCTGAGAATTAATACCACCACCACCACCAGCAGGAGCACAGATCAGCTGCCTGTGCTTGCTGCTATTTCTGTTACTGCTAGTCTGCCTTTTCTTCAGGTCAAAAGGCAATGGCATGTGTGTCATTCAGGGAACCTTTGTCACATTGCTTTTCTCCTCCTCCAAGCAGCAGTGAGATGTCTGGAATAGAGCAGCAGCAGCAACAACAGCATGTAGGGACTAGAGGTGGTGGTGGAGATGATGCTGGAGAATCTGGGGTGGAAGAGACATTGATGGCCTTTTTAGCAGAAACTGAGAAGGAATGGGAGACAGGATTAGGATGGGTATCACCACCACTACTAGCAAGGACATCTTGGAATTAGATGAATTTGCAACTGCTATAATTTCTTCTGATGCTGAGATGCAAGGGCAGCGGGATGCTGAGGAGCAGGTAAGTGTGCCACAGACCACCGTGGAGACATTGGGATTGGGTTCAACAAGCGTTGCAGGACTAGGACAGGTTCCACTTGCCAGCAGTAGCAATACTCCTGATCCTAGTTGCAGTGCTGACTCTGAGGCAGTAGCAGCAACAACAGCAACATTATCCTCTGCCACAGACAATGAAGGGGAATGTGGAGGACAAGAAGAAAGAGGCCATTCTTCTCCACCTTTCCCCTTCCCTCTGAAGTCATCATGGGTGTGGGACTATTTTTCTGTTGGGGCAGGCACAGTACAGTCATCAGCAACAGCACTGTGCACAGTTTGTGACATGTCAGTGAAAATAGGAAAGGAGGGAAGACACCTTGGCACAAGCACCCTCATATCGCACATGAAACACAGACACCATGACATTTACTCCAAACATGTTAAAGCCAAACACCCACCACAGAAATCAAGCATCGCCTTTGCTGTCCCTGACTCACTAAATAGGCAACAAGAGGTGAGGCGGAGAGCAAAGAGGAGGAGGAATAGAACAACCCAGGCAGAGACTGGAAGTTCCAGGACGAGTGAAACAACTAGCTCGCCGTCACCTTCTAGGGTAACTACACCAAATGATAGCCACTCTGTTGATGTTAGGATATGGCAATTCATATCTACCCATTGCACACTGTGTGGTGCACTGACCACACATGCCAGTGTGGTGGAGGAGAATCGCAATCAGTTCATCAAGCAACATCTGAGGAGATTCCAGAGATTCCATTCTGCAGAATATGCTAAGATGGTGGCAGGGAAGATTCATCACTTCTATTAAACTGTCAGCAAGTTGCCATGTGCCCTTGGTGGAAGTGGAAAACGGGTACAGTGACAGTACTTGGTTTCAGGTATCATGGTGTTTGGATATAGTTGTGCCCCCAGATGTTATTTACCACACACACACATACTGAACACATTGCAGTTGCTGAGGATACCCACTGATCCTGCTCTCAAGGGAAAAAATATATTCTAATAACAACACACCCATGATAATTCTGGAGGAGGGGCAGTTGGAGAAGATTTAATGGCCAACTTGTTATTTTCTCCACAGATACTGGGGGTTACTTATTCTACTGCTGCTGCCTCAGGCACATCACTGGAGCCAGTCGTGGCAAATGGAACCTTCATCATCCATCTTCCATGTTACTGCTGTTGTTGATCCCATTCCCTTTCAGCCTCCTAATCATCCTGCTGCTTAAACAACTCAGCAGCAGCAGTACGAAGAGCAGTTGCAACTCAGGACTCAGGAGGACATTTGACAGTGGCCACTGGCCAACATGACCTGCTGTCATTAGGCCAGTAGGGCATTTTTATTTTTTTCTCAGGGCTTGTGTTTTGAAAAAAAAAACTAAAACAATTTTGAAGGATTTGTTTCTAAAAAGCCTAAGTCCTACAAATCAATGTTTCCTTAAGGCTTGTGCCAAACAAGCTTAGGTCCTACAAATCAATGTTTCTTCAGGGCTTGGGCCTCTAATAAGTCTAAGGCCTACAAAGGCCTCTAACAACAAATCAAACAAATCATCCTCTACAAAATACTCTATCAAGTCAAGTATCAGTCCACCCCAATGGCAGCTTATGTCAGAGGGTTCCTGTCTCTCACTTTAAATACAAATGTCTTATTTTTATTGATTTATTTCTTTATTAACTGTCCCCCCAATAGCAGTCAAGTAAGCCCCTCAAAACAAATTTCCTGTTCAAATGATTCATTCATTCACCAACACAGGCACCCTCCTAAGAACCCTTCATACCATGTCTTATGGCTTTTATTTTATTTAGGATTTATTTTTTAAGTGCCCCCCAATCCCAGTAAACAACCCCCCAAAAATCATGATTCTTTCCCCACACCCCACCAACACAGGCACCCTCATGCCCCTTTTATACTGTGCCTTTGGGAAATAGAATAATATTTGCTATGTGTTATGTGTAACTTCTAGGTTCCCATTGATTTCAATGGGCGAAAAAAGTAGAAAATCTGCACCTTTAACGGGAAACTTTTCACCAACAAGAGAGTGCCATTTTTCGCTGATTTCAATTTGAGGTGGAAAGTTTTGCCCATCCCTAATTAACAGTCAATGCAAGACAAAATAAATCATACTAAAATCTTTCTAGAATATAACTTTAAAGGCCCATTTAACTCAATAGTATTTTATATTTGCTCTCCATGGTGCAGTTGATTTGTCACTCCACTTTTGTCTTTATATTTACCCCATTGATTTTTACAAGTTACATAATTAACTTTGACATTTCAGTTTAATATGATTAAGCAAACAATGAAAAATTATAAGTTTTGTCAAACAAGCTTACCCATTGGTATTGTATGGCCTTGGTTTTTGTCAGCCCATCCTGCGAAATATCTCACAACTTTAATAGATGCAGGTAAATCTCCATAATAGGATGCAGTAAAAGTCTTTCCTGCATCCATGCTTTCCAGTGTCTGTAATGTGGAGCAGCAGAACCTTCTGTTATTTCAAACTACCAATTTATATACAAAAGGAAAACCTGCACATCAGATCCTGATCTTTATAAATAAATAACCTGTGACTTACTATGTATAATAAATAGTGGAGTTTAGTAATATATTTTTGGCCAAAAAGCATAAAAAGCTTGCCTGCCCCATCAAGGTACCCCAAAGTCCCTATCTGTCTCAAATCTGTGAGGGAAATTATTGATATATATATATAATAAGTAACAAGTTATTTATTTGTAAAGGTCAGGATCTGATGTGCAGACTTCCCTTTTGTTTATTTTGTATATGTAGCCAAGACATAGTCCTTGCTTCAATCCTGACTACACACTAACTAATGGTACACTACTAATAAATGCTATTTTGAGCTCACCAGGAGCCTGTATATTTGATACTGATTTTGTATTGCCAGTGTATTATTATTATTTCTGCTGCCTAAAATAATCCCTCCCGTTTACGCTTTCCATCATTTGCACATTAAAATAAACTGTAGAATGCTCTGTTACCCTCAACTCTGAGCTGCAATATCAGCATTTCATTGCATGATGTATTCAGTGGATTATAACATTTGGGTAGCATATGGTTACTTACACTTAGGATCAGTATATCACGCTCCATCAGATCAGCCAACTTATTTAGAAGCCTGCCTCTTTCTGATGCATCCATCCTACGCCATGGTGATCCCAGCTGAAATGCTTCTCTTGCTGCTTTTACTGCCTTATTTATATCGTCCTAGAAAACAATATTATTATTGTCAAAAAGGCTGGCTGTAATGGGGGAAAAAAGGATGTTTGAATGCTTAATAATATATTTTTTTAAATAAATATTTTTATTGAAGGCATCTTTTCCACAGCATCCCCAATGCAACAGTTGTAACACATCAAAAACATAAAGCAAGATGTAGAAATAGGACTTACAGTTTATTTGGCATGTTGAGTTATAGCCCACAACATTTTAAAGTTCTCATTTAGTTTTGCCTTCTAACTCTTCAATTTTACATTTACACAACCCCCCCCACTAACATGCCAGAAATGACGTGCATAAGAAAAAAAACAACAAATGAGGAATACAAATCTGGACCAACAACCATCCAAATCCAATGGACCCCATCCAAACCCCAAGTATTACACAGTACACACACATACATACCATCAGACTGAGTTTTTTCACAATTTGATTGCCTTACATCACAGAGAAACTAAAGTAAGCTATCTATGTGCTCTCATTAAACTGATTAAGCCAAGTACCCCAAATACCCTCAAATATTTGCGGACACCCCCTACTTGTATATATTAATCGAGAGTGGAGGATGTTTTATTTAATATGGTTTAACCAATGAGAATGTGAAGGAGTTACAGCAGACATCCATACTGTAGCTATCATTTTTTGTGCTACGACTAGGGTTTCATATAGTAAGTGCTTTATACAAGTTGCGTTCAGATCATCAGGGATAATTGGCATAATACCAAGTTTTGGGGACAACAGTATTCACCTGTCTAGAGCATCTGATAGACAGAAGAAAACCTTAGTCCAGTATTGAAGAACCCCATGCATTCCCAGAACATATGAAGGAAACTAGCATCCACTACACTACATGTGGGGCAAGTACCAATCCCCCACCATGAGCCTCAGCTGTACCGGGGTATAATATACTTTATGTTGAGAAAATTGCTAACTGGTATGCCTATGTGTAAGAACACATAATGAACATTGATGAATATGCCTATGTACAGATGTTTATTATCAGTGCATAACTCTTCTGGCACATTCCATGTAGGATTACATTATTTTTACCCAACCAATAGAGCCAGTATAAATAAATAAGGAATTTTGATATCATTTTCTCAATGCACAGTTTGTACATATTGTGCACTTCAATGCACAGGAAAGATACTCCCAGGAAAACATTCTATTTTACTACCACCTTGGTGCACATGGCTCAAAGAAGCCATTTAGATATGTCAAGACCTTTGTACATTAGTTGAGGAACCCACTTAATATCTAGAATCTGCTATTTGTAAATATTTAAATCTCAATGTTGAGGTTATGCAGTCCACTCACCACATATAACTTTGTGTGGTTTGTTCTTTGTGGTGTATATGGATGGGCAAAAGTTTTTGCCTCAACCCAGAAATATGCCAAAAATGTCACTCCCTGCCTTGGACATGCCTAGGGGTGTGAGAAGGAAGCAAAGGAGGTTGACCCCAAATACCCCAACATTCTGTCTAAATTGTTTGATTTAAAAGACACTAGCAGCTTCAGTCCAGTTTCCCTGCTGATCTTGCTGTTATTATTTCTGTGGTATGAGTAAGAAGGGAGCAAATGAGATTGACTCCAAATACCCCAATATTCTGTCTGACTGATTTGATTTGAAAGACACTTGTAGCTGTGGTCCAAGTTCCTTGCTAATCCTGCACTTATTATCTCTGTGCTGGGGAAATCTGGGGAAGGAAGTTGTTGACTTTTTTTAGTTATAATTTTTTTTGGACAGTGATAATATAGGGTGGACAACTCTGTTTCAAAAACAATAAGACACAAATAAAATGAAATAACAATGTTAGGTGACAGGCAACTGACTGGGATCCTGATGTGAGCTGTGTGACTGATGCAGACTTGATAGATAGCAGACGGGACAAAGTGATTTGTTGCAGCCAAGGCAAGACTCTACACTCCATCAGTTGTGTTGAGTACTTTAAAGTAAAAACACACACAAAGTAGTTGAATAATGTCCAGCAAATGTACAAGGGGCAGAGGCAGGGGCAAAAGAGAAGCAGTGCAGATATGTGGGATTAAAGTGGCAGTCCAAAAAACTGACTGCTTCTACGGTTGCTGCAGCATGTGCATTACATGATGATGATCACTCTCCTCCCAGGGAGGATGCATTTTGTCAAGGTCCCACCAAATGTTCCACCATCAATGTCAGAATTATAAAAAAAACAAATAAGCAGAACACTGAAGACAACAACGAGTCACATTCTCCAGTTATTGATGGCATAATGGAGGTTTGTGTAGCAGCAAAAACAGATGCTGCATCTTACAGTAAGACAAACAAGAAACAAAACACCTGTCCTCAAAGTAGTAGAGAATTTTGCAAAAGTAAAAGTAAAAAGAAATTGTCTGACATCTCTAAAAGTTTAGAGGAATATAATTGGACATGTGGCGGGCGATACTGTGGATGACCTAATGATGACTGATGATTTCGATCTAGAATACATCCCTCCAGCATCCTCCTCTTCTTCAGATACTGATGAAGCTGAGAGTGAGAGAGATGATGTCATGGCCAGAAAGTTATCTGAAAGGCAAAGGTTCAATCTTCTACCACTCAAAAGCAGCACTGTGCCTGTCTATAAAATGTTGGAGAAAACCATTGGAGACTCTAACCCTGTACAAGCAAAGATGCCTAAAAATGCAGTCATCCTATTAGTCAGGGTTGGTTGCTTCTCTTGTTCAGAGAGGAATTGCCTGGCACTTCATGGCTGGACTGCCTTTTGGTAGGATCAGTATGATGTGCTTTAGGATATTTCCTCTCTGTGAAAGGCACTAGTGAGCTAAAAGAGATTGCACCCTGGGTAGGATACTTCTCCTATAGAGCCTCATCACTTAGAGGGCAGGCTCGTTCCTAGTTGAACGTCTCTGACTAGCTGTTTATGCAAATTATCCTTGGGACTAGTCACCCTAAGGGTAACAGGGTAATCCAGACGTGGACCCCTTGCTCACAGTGCCTAGAGAGATCAGCTGCACCTCACTAACGAGACCCAACAAGGCTGAAACGTACGTCTGGGGTTGGCTGCTTCTCTTGTTCATAGAGGAATTGCCTGGCACTTCATGGCTGGACTGCCTTTTGGTAGGATCAGTATAATTTGCTTTAGGATATTTCCTCTCTGTGAAAGGCACTAGTGAACTAAAAGAGACTGCACCCTAGGTAGGTGTCACAGTTTGTTTTGACTCACGGACACAGAGTAAGATAAAAATCAAACTTTATTGAAAAGTTTAATGGGAACCCTCATGGGTCCTGAACATACATATATATCACATGCACAAAATAGGTTCAAACAGTAGCTTTTACAAGATACAGTATGGTAGGCTCTACCAGCCTTGCCAATGTACCGGGCAAGGCAGCCTAAGGTATGGAACAACAATATGACTAAGGCTGTACCGGCCCTGCCAATATACAGGGCAAGACAGCCTGGAGGATGACACAATTGCAGGAATAAGGCTCTACTGGCCTTGCCAATATACCGGGCAAGGCAGTCTGGAAAATGACACAATTGCAGGAATAAGGGTCTAACGACCTTGCCAATATACCGGGCAAGGCAACCTGGAAGATGACACAATTGCTCGAATAAGGCTCTACCTGCCTTGCCAATATACTGGGCAAGGCAGCCAGAACGATACACAATCGAAGGGAAAAGGCTCTACCGGCCTTGCCAATATGTCGTGCAAGGCAGCCTGGAGAATGGCACGACAAACTGCATGTGGCTCTACCGGCCTTGCCAATATACCGGGCAAGGCAGCCCAAAAGACAGAAGGACAGCTCCACTAATGCTGGATAGATGGAAGCATCAGCATAAGATGGTACAGTGGAGCAAACCAGTATCACGTACTGGACAACAGGAACGCCCTACCGGTGCAATAATGGAGGTAACAAGCACCCGGTAAATATGGAGTAAACCAGTACCGCGTACTGAACCACAGTATCGCCCAAACGGTGGAATAATGAAGGCAACCAGCAACCGGTGAATATGGAGTAAACCAGTACCGCGTACTGGACAACACTAAGAATGCCCTACTGGTGCTGTAATGTAGATGCTAGCAACCGGTGTTATGGAGTAAACCAGTACCTCGTACTGGACAACAGGAATGCCCTACCGGTGCAATAATGGAGGCCACAAGCACCCGGCAAGTATGGAGTAAACCAGTACCGCATAATTGACAACGGTAATGCCCAACCGGTTCAATAATGGAGGCAGCAGCAACCAGTGAATGTGGAGTAAACCAGTACCGCGTACTGGACAACAGTATCGCCCAACCGGTTCAATAATGGAAGCAGCAGTAACCGGTCAATGTGGAGTAAACCAGTACCGCGTACTGGACAACAGTATCGCCCTACCGGTTCAATAATGGAAGCAGCAGTAACCGGTGAATGTGGAGTAAACCAGTACCGCGTACTGGACAACAGTATCGCCCGACCGGTTCAATAATGGAGGCAACAGCAACCGGTGTATTGGAGTAAACCAGTACCACGTACTGGACAATGGAAATGCCCTACCGGTGCAGTAACGGAGGCAGCTAGCACCCTGTGAATTGGAGCAAACCAGTGATCAGAATATCGCCCAGATGACCAATGTCGATGACGGATGACAGTCAGGGTCTAGGAGCAGGAACGATAGACAGGCCAGGACTAATACTGGAACAGCAGGACGGCCAACCCAGGTCAGGAAAAGAGCAGGAACAATGGCAACACTGGATCAGGAACGGAAGCAGGAATGTCAACCCAACCGGATCAGGAACGGAGACAGGAACACGCAGGAGTGACACTGGCATCTGGATGAATCGCTGATACTGGTAACTGAGCTAAACAGGCCCAAAGATACAGGTACAAGGCAGATGATTACTGATATAGAGACACCACGGAAGGGCAACCAAAGGGTGCCTCAGCCTAGTCTATATAGGTGATACTAGGCGGGCAATAGACAGGCGGCCAATGGAGAGTACACACACCTGACTGACTGCAAAAGCCAGCATTCACAGGCACCATGATAGTAGGATACTTATCCTATAGATCCTCATCACTTCGAGAGCAGGCTTGTTCCTAGTTGAGCGTCTCTGACTAGCTGTTTGCATATCCTATTAGTCATCATCAACATTTTCATTGCTTCCAAGTCCAAGCCCCACTCAGCCACACAGTTGTGTGTTGAGTAACCAGCAGCAACAACAACAACAACACAGGTTATTAACATCCACAGCCTTAGCTATGATGAGTACCTCTCTCCTGCTGGAAGTACTGCACCTTTGACATCTAGTATTAGTAGCAGTAGAATTACATCAACATGTAGCCCTAGTAGTAGTAGTAGCAGCCCCTCAGGAGCCCCACCGTACATGCAGTCCACAGTATGGAGATACTTCACTCACGAACCAAAAGCTAAGCATGTTGCTTTCTGTTTTCTGTACAAAAAGCATGTGAGCAGGGGGAAAAAGGATCACACCTAGGCACCTCCTCTATGAGATCCTACCTGAAGCACATCCACGGGTCTGACTGAGAGACAAACTATCAACAGTACAGAGATGCCACAAGTAGAAGCACTCCCAAAAAGTTCAAAGGGCTCTGGGGCAGATATGAAAAGTAGTTATGATATTGATGTGCCACTTCCAACAGTTCATTCATTCCAAATAACACCCACGCTCCTGCTGCAGAGGAGTATGATGACTCTGGGTTTGCTGTACTACATGACAAGAGTCATTAAGTGCCTACACATACTGCCACCAGCAGTATGCCTTTGGAATAGTAAACTTGCCAAAATGTTTGTGGTTGACATGCTGGCATTTTCTTTTGTTGAAAACAGAGGATTTAAAGAACTGATGTCATTTGTTGCACCCTTCTGGAATATAACAAACCACAATTATTTTCAAGGATGGTTGTGCAAGTGTTAAATAAGCAGGATGTTAGTGTTGTGGGGAAAGTACAAAGGCACTCAGCCTGCTAACAATCTTTTCAAGGCATATGTTGTTGTCTGACTCACAACTTTCACTTCTAGATATTTATTTCTCCACTTGAGCCCTCAGAAGAAGTAATATTATGGTGGGAAATGTTGCAGTCATAAGAAACATAGGAGAAAAAATTTATTGTCACCCGTGAAAAAGGAGAGAACTTTTAGAAGTGGTAAAAATGAGAAATTTTCACAAAAAAAAGCAAAAAAAAAAAAATTTGGTTTTCATAAAAAATCATGAAGGAAATTGTTCTGTCTTTTAACCCACCCCAGTGTGTTTGCTTAACACAATGTTGTATATGATAAGTGTGTGGGACCAAAGTTTCATTTTAGTTGAAAATGGAAAACTGGTTGGGCAATTCTTTTAAATTAAACTTTATCTTAGGTGCAGTTTTTAATTTAATAGAACCCCAAGATAATACAACACCAAGGGGGAGATACACTAAAATGTGATAAAGAGATGATAAAGTGGATATGACTTCTCCTTTGATCTCACTTCTCTAAGTTCTATGTTATTCAGTGGAGCCAATGCAAGATTTCTCCAACTTTGGAGATGTTAGTGCATATACTCTATAGAATAATATTGGAACTGGAGAAGTGATATCACTGGAGAGGTCATTTCCCCTTTATCAGGGGAGATTCACTAAGAGGTGTTAAGTGGAGTAGACTTCTCCAGTTTATGACTTCTCCAATTACTATGTTATTCTATGGAGCCTATGCACTAAGATTTCTTCAGCTTTGGAGATCTTAGTGAATATGCTCCATAGAATAACATAGGAACTGGAGAAGTGATAAAATGGAGAAGTCACCTCCACTTTATCACCTTTTAATCACCTCTTAGTGAATCTCCCCCATCATGTCTTTATAACACCTTAGTGCATGTCCCCCTTGTTGTATCATCTTGGTGTTTAGCAAAAATAGCTAGTTCTATTTTTTTTTATGTTTTTCAAATGACATACTTGGCATTATATATGTATCCTTTGTGTTTAACCTCATTTCATGTGTAGGGATTTTTTAATTTTAGGAAATTTAAAAGCAAAATCCTAATTGTTGGAGAAATAAATATAATCTTATTTTAGTCAGATGAATATATATGTTGTGTTCTTGTCATATTAACTGTTCAAGGACTGAGGGGTGTGCAATACTTTGTGAAACAATGCTTTACATTAATCTGTAAAGGGTTAAACATTGCCCAGAAATATTTATGTGTAATATATTAACTTAACCTCTTAGTGACCAGCCACGTGCGCACGCGGCTGGCACTTAACCCCCGCCGAACATTTTTCGTCATTTGTTAAAATGACTTCTGGGATGTACATGTACATCCTCTGTCCACCTGGGACATCTGCTCGGGACGTACATGTACGTCCTCGGGCAGTAAGGGGTTAAATTAACTTACAGTCTCATGAATTCTTTTAAAAAATCCTTACCTTATTTCCTTCTTCAATTTCACATATTATCTCTTCTGTAGCTGGGTTGTAGACAGGGATTTTTTTTCCATTGCTTGAATTATGCCATTCATTGTTTATAAAAAGCTGCAAAGAAAAACCCCACAAATGGAAAAAAAAAATAGAATTAGTCAAAATATGATAAAAAAAGCAAACATATTTGCTATTGTAAATAATTGTTTTTCACTGCATTGTGTATTTGTTATTAATTGCCTTACTGTCATATTTTGCATAATCGACATATAAAAAATACATTTCACAACTGTATTACATGTACTCATTGCTTGCATATGTAATGTTTTTAACAGTTACTGAAAAAAGTAATTTAACTCCTTATTAAATAATGTATTTTGCTGAATAAAAAAAAAGATTATCTGCATAACTGGAAAGACTTGGCTTGCTGATACAATAAGATGAAGTTCTGTGTTGTGCAGTTCATACTTGGTGAGTGCTCATCCATTCTCTCTCTGTTTTATCTCCACCTGGGTAAGGGTACTCTAGACTCTCTTTGTGCTTAGAGATTAGCAGCACCTCACTGACAGCAAGTTCAATACAAGACTGAAATATTCATATAGGGTTTGTTGGTTTCCACATGCAGAGGAAATTTTGCTGGCATTTTGGGGCTCATCTATCATCCTTGACAGGTTAAGGCTGATATGCACATAATTATTTGTTTTTGCATGGTTCCTGAGTGATAATTATCCCAAGAGCAAATTAGAAAGTTCTCTTTATTCTAAATGATCTTTTACTGCATTTCTCTATTTTTGCCTCCCTATAGAACAAGGGTATCAACTTGTAACCTCTGGGGACAGCCACTGGGGTTAGAGTTTAACACCAGTGTTTCTGTGCTGGTGATTTTATACATTCAGTCCAATGCAATACAAATAAGGAAACTGAGTTAGCAGTTATAATTATATCTCCCTTACATACCCCCCATTGCTTCTACAGGAACTTGTAGAACTTGACTAGTATAGATTATATTGAATATTTTTGTTGATTGCAAACAAACATAGTGACAATACGTTTGCATACCAAGAAAAGATAATCCTTGTAATGGGTCTGCTTTTTCATTAAAAACCAGCAATTCATATAATTACTACAAACAAAAGATATGTACTCCATCTGTATATTTCAGGAGTGAGCTTCTAAACTGAGAGGTACCAGATCAGCTCATTCTTTCACTGTGTATTTGTCCTGCTAGTAGAATGTAACTTACCGTAAAATTTTGGGTATAATACGCACAATTTTACCCCACTTCACCTTATGTGAAGTAGAGCGTGCGTATTATACCTGAGCGTTTTTTTATAAAAAAAAAAAAAATAAGCCTGCCAGACCCCTTCCCTCCCTCCTCCCGGCACTATCCTCTGCTAAAATACCATTTACTTACTTTAAAATTCAAGTCCCCGCATTTTCCCCACTAGCAGGCAACTTGTAACAGATGTCAATATTCCCTGCAGGCGGCATGCTTCCATTTGCCTCCCGCTTCCTTCAGGACCTACCTGCTCCAGACAATGGTAATGCCCTGTGAGGATCTGAAGGTCCTCACAGGGCAATACCATAGCGGGAAGGAAATGGGCAGCGAATGGAAGCACGCCGCCCTCATGGAATATTGACATCGTTTATATGTTGCCTGCTAGTGGGAAAAATGCGGGCACTTGAATTTTAAAGTAAGTAAATGGTATTTTAGCAGCGGATAGCGCCAGGAGAGGGAGGGAAGAGGTCTGGCAGGCTTATTTTTTTTCTTAAGAGGGGAAAACAAGGGTGCATATTATACATAGGTACTCTTGTTTTCCCTTAAAATCTTAGGTATAATATACACCTGTGTATTATACACAGGTGCGTATTATACCTGAGATTTTACGATAGGCTTAGATTCACTAAAGGTCGATGCTGTGGCGATATGATTTTGTCAATGTGTTTGAAATACTTTGACATTTCAAAATACACACACATCAACACATTCAATAAAAATTTAGGGATGGAAGTGGAGGGGAGGAGAAGGTCTTCATTAGAATACAGGATTGATGATGTGGAAAGGATGCCCTCCCTTTACACATTACTAACACTACGACAATCCTGATGTCAGACAGCATTCTCTGTGCTTCCCCACTTGGCCAGTAGGGAAGTGGAAAGGAGACTTTCAGCACCATGGACAACATCGCTCCTTTATCCCATTGACTGCCATAGGGAGGTGCATTGCTCACCCCTGTGGCACTCAAATGTATAAAATTTGTATAAAATGTTATACATGTTGTGCACTCCCAAGGGGACAGGGTTGGGGGTCAGACAGCAACCAGGGGGATTTGTGACTACCACTTGCCCCAGCTTTGCTCTCTGCCCATTGGAAGCACTTCCACTTGTACCCTTACACAAAGCTTTGGTTTTTGTCAATGAGCACTTGTGTAAGATGATACAAATGCTCATTGACAAAAAGCCACTTGAGAGATTCAATCGTTCAAGTGCAGAGACCTGCTTTTATGAATGAGTTGTCTCCTGCGCTTGTGTAGGCAGCGGATCACACATCCATTTAGCTTTTTGCGTTGACCATTTGTATAATCATACACAAGCACTCGACAAAAAAACAAAGTTCTTGTGTATGGGGTAGAAGTGGAAGGCGCTGTTCGCCTTCTTGGTCCTCCTGTTTGCCCCATTGATCCCTTTTCCTATTGGATAGGTGATCAATGCCAGGGGGACATGAGAAGGACTAGTATACTACACCTTAGGCAGCAAACATATTTTAAGTACAAAGGGACAACATATTCATGTACATATACCCTTTAAGTGCCAGAAGGGTACACAGCACATTGCTTTGCTGTGCTTTGCATACACCATCTGGAAATCAAAGAGTAAACTGTTTGCAGGCTGTATTTGTCAAGATGTTACTGTAAGGGGACAATGTATGTCAATGTGGAAGTCGGGCATCATTTTAGAGATGTTACTGTGTAAGGCGACAATGTATGTAGATGTGGGACTATGGAGTAGCATGGGGGACATCAGCATTGTATTGGCCCCCACATGACTACATGACACACCCATTCTTGTTTCCTTGCCCAGGTAGTGCCCATGGAGATTTGTGGCTACCAGTAGGTAAGGTAAGGGTTTTAGAGTGTATATAGGGTACTGTCTATCAGTGGGTAAGGGAAAAAGACTGTGGGGCAGCTGGTAGGCACACATCCCCATGGATTCTGCCTGATTCCCAGCATTGCTCTCTTGGGAGTGCTTAATATGTATGAGATAAATATAATACAGTACTGAGGGGATAATTGTGTAGTGCTTGGTATACTTTTTTAACCCTTTGAGTGCCATAAGAGTGAGCAATGAACATCCCTATGGTACTTCGAGGGATAAGGGAGTGATGATGTCCATGGTGCTGAAAGTATTCTCCCCTACTGGCCAAGTGGGGCAGAAGAGAGAATGCTCTCTGACTTCAGAATTGTTGTAGTGCTGATAATGTATGAGGGAGAGCATCCCTTCCACATCGACAGCAGTTCACAATCCTCCCTACTTTTGATTGATTGATTGAGGGCTGTTACTGCATAGGAAAGTACAGGGAAATCCCAACTTTGCCAACCTCAGGTAGGCGACTATGAGCTCCGACAACAGAGGCTGCTATCTGAGGTTAGTGAATGTGTTGAAGAGCCACATTAACATGTCAACACCCCTTTGCATACAATACTAGCTTATTACATGTGGATATGAGCCATTATGCTTAATTTCCATATGGAAATAGGCCATTGTCGATGTGATGAGTGAAAATTCATAAACCTGTCTGATGAATGTTGATGCTGGAAGATTTCTGTCGAAATGATGGTGATGTGGAAGACACTTTAGTGAATACTATCGAAGTGCCTTCGACACTGCTCTGACAGGACATCAACATTTTCATCCCTCTTCGAACATCAGTGAATCTAGACCATTGTATTGTCTGCTACTCTTATATAATACTAGGTAAATTCAGTACTGGCTCATTGACAAGGCAAGCCCCGGTTAAAAATTTGTCATGGTGCAATGCATATGCTACTAGATGGTCACATAAAATTTCCATTACATGAAGATTCAAATCACAATATAAGGTGGATCTTTAACAACCTTAGTTCGTTTTATAGAAATGTAAACCTGCCTATATGTTGTTTTACCATTTTATTTATAATATAAAGAAAATAGTTTAGAGAAGATAATCTGTATATTTTGTGGCACAGTGTGTCACTTTATGCTAATTGCATGCACAATATGCCATTTAGTTATGTCTGAGTCCAAGCTTTTAGCTATCTGAGTTATTAGACGTGATCCCAGTGTGTGTGCTCTGTCTATATTCATAGCACAGTATGGGGTAAGATTGGCCCAGTGTATAATCTAATTAGCATAAAGTTACAGATTGTGTCAACTATAAAACTATATTACAAACAAAAGCAGTTTTAATTCTCTCTAAAATTACAAAACTTAACTTAGTATGAAAGGTTCACTTTAAATCAATGCTCAATAGCAGATCAAATTGGGGACAGGCAAATTTGCACTGGTTAAAATGGTGCATCCTTTTTAAACTAAGGAGAAATTTGTGGAAAAATAATATTGAGCAGTAATTAGAACTATATATTCCAAAGAAAAGGGGAGGAGTTTTGGTACAAACCATTTGCACTATAGGGGAGAACTGAAAACCACCATTGATTTAAATGGTCATTTTTACTCATTGAATGCTAGATAGGTTTTGAACACATTGCAAAGCAATGCGTTGGAGATCTCTCTAGCATTCAAGGGGTTAAAGTCCCCTTTTAAGTTGACGGGAATTTTGGAAATATTTATTTCCTCCTATAGTGCCCTGAACTCCTCCACTTTTCTTTTGAACATACAGTTTTGACTGTCAGTCTTATTCACACATCTCTAATAATATCATACTGCACCACAGGGAACAAATAAATCCTATACCTTTAAATGGGGAATTGACCTCTTTGAATTCTAGAGGGTCTCAAATGCATTGCTAAACAAAATGTTGGAGACCTCCCTTGAGCAGTAAATGTATTAGGAGCCTCATTTGTATGAATATGCACTATTGTGCAGTTAGTTTGCTCTAGAATTGCACCACTTTTTCATAGAACATCAACTTCACTGAACCATATTTCAAACGTGATTGCAAATGAGAAAGTGCTCTTTTTTGGCTATATGTTTAGGTATTCATGCATGCACTTCCCTTGTTTCACATGTAAGAAGTTAGCTGTGTTATGAATTGCAAAGTTGATATAGCCTTGCAAAGTTCTACTGGTGTTAGTAAAACAAACCAACTTCCTGCAAAGTGCTGCCTTTTACATATGTTCCCTTTCTGGCTATTCCTCAGTTGACAGACTGGAATACTGTAAGAATTTGACAAGTTTTACAGTAGGACAAAATTCCATTTGTTAATTTACCCACTATAGGTATTTATCAGTAAAGTACACTTTGCAAAAATAATAAATAAAAGCTATCTAATAGCAGGTATTTAATCTGTGAAAATTTTATAAACCTGCAATGAATAATTCAGTTTGGTACTACCAAACACTTTGACTGTTAGCTGTCTGTCCAATACCTTTGCAGTGGAATGTGATGAAGATAAATCAAACATCCAAAGGGTTAATTCTTCATTTGCTAGCATTACATATTGGTATAGTTTAGACTACATGGAAGACCATTGTGTATCACATTCCAAAAGGCTGATGTACTAATATGAAATGGAAAAATTCTGGAAAAAAAAAACAGCAGTAAAGGGAAAGCTTAATAGTTCCCATTGTTTAAATAGGTAATTTCACCCCTTCAATGCTAGAGAGGTCTCCAACCCACATCCCCATCATTCCAACAAAAATCTGCCCACATGGACATCCATCTGACATGCCTTCACCAGGTTTACGAATTTTCACTCATCACGACAATGGCCTATTTCTATATGGAAATAAAACATAATGACTCATTTCCATTTGGAGATACAGGATAATGAGCCATTATTGTATACAATGTGGTGTGTTAATATGTTAATGTGGCACTAAACACTGATAGCAGCCTCTGCTGTTGGAGTTCACAGTCTCAGCTTCATCTACCTGAGGCTGGTGAAGATGGGATCTACCTGTACATTCCTATGCAGTAACAGCCCTCAGTCAGAAGCAGGGAGGGTTGTGAACTGCTTTTGATGTGGAAGGTATGCTCTACCTCACACATCACCAGCAGTATGACAATCCTAAAGTCTGAGAGCATTCTTTCTGCTACCCCTCTTGGTCACTAGGAGACTGGAGAGAATCCTTTCAGCACCATGAACAGCATCACTCCCTTAACCCTTGAGAGCCATGGGGATCTGCATTGCACACCCCAGTGGCACTCAAAGGGTTAAAAAGGACACCAAGTGGTATATGATCATCCCCTCAGCTCTGTATAATATTTTGTACATTTTGTATACTCCCAGGAGAACAAGGCTAGGAGTCATGCAGCATCCATGTGGATGTGGATCAGCTGCCCTCCAACCTCATTTCCTTGCCTATTGGTAGCCACAGAAGCCCATGTACACTGTTTGACCCCCTGCTTTGTTCCCTTCGGAGTGCACAACATGTATAAAATATGATATAGACCTGCTTGTTGTACTTTTTTTTTACCCTTTTGAGTGCCACAGGAGAGCCCAGTGCACATACCCATGGCAATCAAAGGGTTAAGGGAGTGATGCTGTTCATGGTGCTGAAAGGATCCTTTCAACTCCCTTCTGCCCAAGTGGGGCCTCAGAGAGTATGCTTTCAGACTTCAGGATTGTCATATTGCTGGTGATGTGTGAGGCAGTGCATCCCTTCCACATCCACAGCAATTCGACAACCTTGTATGCTTCTCCTCCTCTCCCCTTGCATCCATACATTTTAGTGCTTATATCGATGTGTCTCTACTTTGAACTTTAGTGAATCTTCTCCCTGGGTTTTACCTCTAAGTGAATACCAAGAAACACCCCTATTCTTTTCATAACTATGATTACAAACAAACAACTGCATTTTGATTAAAAACTATTGTTAAAGCAAGAGAGTTTTATAGATCTCAATGAAGATATTAAGAGCTGAATTTTAGCAGTAGCTGGTTATACTAAGTTGCACAGCTACAGAGGACTTTGGGAGCAATAATGTGATTAGCAAGTCCTTAAAACAATATAGATAAACACTGAAGATGAAAAAAGATTAAATATTAAAAAAACAGATCTTCTCCAAGTCTTTAAAATCTCTAAAATAACTTCTAAAATAATGCTTCTAAAACAATATAAAACTGTTTATAAATTTATTGTGTGTTTATATTGTTATTGATTCTCTTGTTTGTGTAAATATGTAACTTCTTACTGAAAACCCTCTCCAGAACATACTTGAGAATAAGAGAAATCTCAATGTTTTATTCCTGGTAAAGCATTTTCTAAATAAAAATACAATAAATAATTTGTAATATTATGTGGTCTATTTGGACACAAAACCATTTTAGCTTCATAGACACTACAAAACAGATATAACACACATATTAACCCCTTAAGGACCAGTGGTCTCAGGGTGTGTGGTTCTTTAAGGACCAGATAGAAAAGTTTGACATGCCAGCTCACGTGACTGATCACGAGTGCCGGCATGCTGAACGGGGGACTGACAGAGATTGATCCAGTCTTGGAGTAATTAATTTTAGTCCCAGTTATTACTCACAGTGCTCATTCAGTTTTACAGTAGACAATTAGAATGTGATAGTGGGATTTCTCTAATGCAATTTTTTTTTCAATAACTTATAATTAACCCACTGGATGCTAGGAAGTTTTCCAATTGCAAAGAAATGGCTTCAAGATTTCTTTAGAACTCAATTATTTAATTTTCATTGCTTATATGACCAGTGAAGCAAATCAAATTCTAACTCTACCGAACTGCAAAGAAGTAACCACTGATATAAAGACATTGCTTTTGAAAGGCAATGTAAGGTAAAAAAGGAAAACAGCTGACAGTGACATTCAGTTTAGGTTTACCATTTTCAAAGCCATTGCAGAACAGCTGATATTGAGTGCTAACAGCAACCACACCTTTGTACAATAAAACAACACCTTGGTTCTGCAAACTTCAGCAGCACAATACAGTGATTGCTTGGAAAACATTTACAAACATTTTTCGTAGCTCAAAGGGCTAGATTAAGTACTGAAGAGTTATGTTATATGTTGTACATGCACACTTTTAACTACTACTTCAATTTTATGCAAAATAACTAACTTTATGGAAGAGGGCATACCTAATTATTTAAGATCTTTGTAAATACTTGACATCCTTAAGAGTAGTGTCACGGGTTTATGTATTTATTTGAAACAAGCAGCTCTGAAATCTATATAATGTATTTCATTTGTAGAGGTGTTTCTGTAATGATATATTTTTACTCTGTATCTACATATCTGTCTATCTATCTATCTATCTATCTATTAGAGATGAGCGAGCACCCCGATGCTCGGGTGCTCGGGTGCTCTGACCGAGCACCGCCGGAGGCTCGAGTGCTCGGCCGAGCACCCGAGCCCCATTCAATTGAATGGGGCGACACGAGCATTACACCAGGCACCCCCTGCTCTGATGAGGGGAGGGTGCCTGGTCAATGCCCCCCTTCATCTCCGCAATGTCCCCCTTCATCTCCGCAATGTCCCCCTTCATCTCCTCTATGCCCCTCTTCCACAATGTCCCCCTTCATCTCCGCTATGCCCCTCTTCCACAATGTCCCCCTTCATCTCCTCTATGGCATAGAGGAGATGAAGGGGGACATTGTGGAAGAGGGGCATAGCGGAGATGAAGGGGGACATTGTGGAAGAGGGGCATAGAGGAGATGAAGGGGGACATTGTGGAAGAGGGGCATAGCGGAGATGAAGGGGGACATTGTGGAAGAGGGGCATAGACTCTATGCCCCTCTTCCACAATGTCCCCCTTCATCTCCGCTATGCCCCTCTTCCACAATGTCCCCCTTCATCTCCACACTGTCCCCCTTCATCTCCGCAATGCCCCCTTCATCTCCGCAATGCCCCCGTACCTCCAGTCCCTGGTGGTCCAGCGGAGCGTCTTCAGATCTGTGCCTCCTCCGGCACAGATCCCCGCCACCCGAACACTGCGGGCGAGCACATGGCGGTACTCGACGAGTACCGCCATGTGCCGAGCAGAGCGATGCTCGAGCCGATCCGAGCATCGGCCGAGCACGCTCGCTCAACACTACTATCTATCTATCTATCTTATCTTATGTATCTATGTTATCTGTCTCTATAGTTCTGTGACTATGGCCACCAATGGACATGTGGAGGACTGAAACATTCTATACATACTGCAATTTTGTTGCCTGTTACATTTCACTTGTAATTAGGACTATAATGTAGCCTCCTATGAATAAAATTTTACTGGGTAACTATTATCTGATACATTCTACATAATTTTTAGTGTTGAGCGAGCACCCCGATGCTCGGGTGTTCGGGTGCTCTGTCCGAGCACCCCCTGAGGCTCGAGTGCTCGGCCGAGCACCCGAACCCCATTGCATTAAATGGGAGGACTCGAGCATTACACCAGGCACCCCCTGCTCTGATGAGGGGAGGGTGCCTGGTCAATGCCCCCCTTCATCTCCGCAATGTCCCCCTTCATCTCCGCAATGTCCCCCTTCATCTCCGCAATGTCCCCCTTCATATGTCCCCCTTCATCTCCGCAATGTCCCCCTTCATATGTCCGCCTTCATCTCCGCAATGTCCCCCTTCATATGTCCCCCTTCATCTCCGCAATGTCCCCCTTCATATGTCCGCCTTCATCTCCGCAATGTCCCCCTTCATATGTCCCCCTTCATCTCCGCAATGTCCCCCTTCATATGTCCCCCTTCATCTCCGCAATGTCCCCCTTCATATGTCCGCCTTCATCTCCGCAATGTCCCCCTTCATATGTCCCCCTTCATCTCCGCAATGTCCCCCTTCATATGTCCCCCTTCATCTCCGCAATGTCCCCCTTCATATGTCCCCCTTCATCTCCGCAATGTCCCCCTTCATATGTCCGCCTTCATCTCCGCAATGTCCCCCTTCATATGTCCCCCTTCATCTCCGCAATGTCCCCCTTCATATGTCCGCCTTCATCTCCGCAATGTCCCCCTTCATATGTCCGCCTTCATCTCCGCAATGTCCCCCTTCATATGTCCCCCTTCATCTCCGCAATGTCCCCCTTCATATGTCCGCCTTCATCTCCGCAATGTCCCCCTTCATATGTCCCCCTTCATCTCCGCAATGTCCCCCTTCATATGTCCTCCTTCATCTCCGCAATGTCCCCCTTCATATGTCCCCCTTCATCTCCGCAATGTCCCCCTTCATATGTCCCCCTTCATCTCCGCAATGTCCCCCTTCATATGTCCCCCTTCATCTCCGCAATGTCCCCCTTCATATGTCCGCCTTCATCTCCGCAATGTCCCCCTTCATATGTCCCCCTTCATCTCCGCAATGCCCCCTTCATCTCCGCAATGCCCCCTACCTCCAGTCCCTGGTGGTCCAGCGGAGCGTCTGCAAGATCTGTGCCTCCTCCGGCACAGATCCCTGCCACCCGAACATGGCGGGCGAGCACATGGCGGTACTCGTACGAGATACCGCCATGTGCCGAGCAGAGCGATGCTCGAGCCGATCCGAGCATCGGCCGAGCATGCTCGCTCAACACTAATAATTTTCTAATTATAAATTATCACCACCATCTAGCTTTCAATCACATTAAATACCATTGTATCCCCTTGCATGCAAAAGATGTTTCCAATCCATTGTGAAGCAATACTTTTAAGACCAATGTTACATCCAAGCATTTAAAGTGTTTAATTTTTAAGGTTCTACTGAGTGTGAAACAATTGTATAAACAATTTTGATCACTGTATAAACCAAATGTTTTTTTTAACCCATTGACATTGTTAGAACCTATGTCTTCAAGTTCATTATGTCAACAGCAAATGGGTTAAACATAAAAGTGGTTATTACCAGGAAAAGTACTGACCATTACACATTACATTCTGCTTGTCAGATAATTAAGAGGAACATGCATTATTTTGTTGATACTTATGCAATAAAGACCTAAGCTGTACAGAGATATAATAAAAACCAAATGCCCATCAGAGGTAACAGTGTAATGTTATTTTTCAACACTGCATTTTATTACTTTGGATCAGAAGGGTGTGCATCACATTTCTTCACAATGTGCTGAACACTCCACAATGTTAAAACTGAAAACTATAAATTGGAATGCTAAATATTTTTGTTAAAAAATGTATTTATGCACATATAAAATAGTGAAAATACATTTTTGTGTGAACTTATTTGCATAGTTTGTGATAATTTGCAAACGTAGGTTTTGTGTGAGAAGTCGTTGCAGATAACAACTTTACCCAACAGATCAGACATTTCCAATTCTACAGTTAATGGTCTGCATTCCTACAGTCTGACTGAAAGTCTAAAAGGAACAGTTTCCACAGTAATTATGTGTTTAACCTGTTAAGGTACAGAGGGGTTCCATTAAAGGGTTACATTATCTCTAAGTACAGCACATATTAAATGTACAGCATATAAAATGTATACTTGTGCATACAAAAACATCCCCAAGGAAAATAATTTATTTTTATCTGATGTTATATTTTGCCTTTATGCTAATAGAATAGAATATGTTTCAGTGTCCAAATGGAAATATTGCATTATAGTGAATACAAACTCCTAAATGTTTTATAATGAATGCAACCTCCTAAATATTTTGTAAAGCATAGTTTCCAGATTATTAATTAAAAATCTGTTGTATTCAGTGCATTTGACTCAGTCAAACATATAACAAGCTTTAGAAGAATAGCAAAAACAATTATAAAAACAGGAGATCAATGAAAGTGCAAAGCAGTAAACAAATAGATGATGAATATTATTCTAAAAAAGCTCATTCTGTTTATAAATAAATTAGCAGTTTTCACACTATCTCATATAATGAATGTATATTTTAAGATTGTTAAATAGCTGTAAAAATGTGTGACCTTAAAATATATCTTTAATAAACACTGGAATATATTTGAAAGCATAATCTGTCTTTGTAAAACTATTTAACACATGCCAAGATTATGTGAAGCTTGTGAAAGCATAAAACAAGAAGAGAGAGAAAAACATTCTTACCTTTTTGTACTTAACTTCTAAGTTTCTGATTGCAGCAGGCATATTTAGACCACAGTGTTTCTCAAATTTCTGACTCGTTACACTTAACACTCTTTACTGAAACACAGCTGAACTAAAGTGCAGTATTATCAAAGCTCAGTGGTTTTATCCTGACTGAAGACTTTGCCTTTTTTTTTGCTTTTAATTCAGATTGGATCAAGTTTAGTTGCATCCAAAGATATGATTGGATAAATCCATTGATAGTGAGAAATAGAGAACCCTACTGTAATTAGCACCTCCTTCAAAATGATTCACTTTGACTTGACATTTCTAAATATGTATTTTTTTCAGTCTTGGAGAGCTATTACATTTATATATTTAAATATTCATCTATTTTATTTATATACATTTCAAAGATACTTTTTAGATAGCCAGTATAGGAAACATTGTTTATATATTGTTTTTGCATTTTAAAGCTTTTAATATTTATACATTATATATCTATATTCTATGATTGTAATATAAATTAATGTTTTCATATTCTAAAATGTTTAATATAATAAATAAACCAAAATCAATAATCTATAATTATTGAGGGTTTTTAACATTTTTGAAAAAACAACATAACTATTAAACATCTTCCTTTTTAACATATGATCATGAGCACTGAAAGTAAGTCTTTTTTTTTTTTTTAAATATATCCTTGAATCCCTAAAGTCACTGACCCACAAATGAGTCTACCTGTGCTCTAGGTAGCATATTAAAAAACATGCAATTTTAGCAGCTCTTAAGGACCAAGGCTAGCTACCCCTGATCTATAATAATAACAACCAGGAAGTAGCTTCAGGAATCATGTGAAAATGTGATTGTAAAGCAAATTACAGTCAAAGAACAACAACATTAACCCTTTTAGTGCCAGAGGGGTACGCAACGCATTACTTCGATATTTAACAAAAACATAAGAAAAACATTTAATTTGATAATTACCTGTAAATATATGACTATTTATTAATTTTATATGATTCGGGTATAAATCGAGATATTTTGGACATGTTTCTGAACAGTATACAATTAACATTAATTATACATATACAGCACTTATCAAAATTAATTTAATGAGATATGTGTCCTTAGCAGGGTCTGGAGAAGGGGCATAGTGACAGCAGCAGTACTTGGTTTCTGGTGTCACAGTGTTTGTATAGAGTTGTGCCAGGTGTTATTTATCACACACACTGTGCACATTGCAGTTGTTGATGAGAGGCACAGTTCCTGCTCTTCAGGGCAACATTTCTATTCAACTATCAACACACCCATGACTTTGGAGGAGGGACAGGTGAAGAAGAAGTATTGTCCAACTTCTTCTTTTCTAGTTATGGTGCTGTTACTGCCTCAGGTGCATCACTAGAGCTAGTTGTGGCAAGTGGAACCTTCATCATCCATCACCCATATTACTGCTGTTGTTGATCCCATTATCTTTGAGCTGCCTAATCATCCTGCTGCTTAAACAACTCAGCAACAGCAGCAAGAACAACTTTCACCTATTCTACCTCTACATCACAGCATTTGACAATGGCCAGTGGCCAATGGCCAACACAACATGACCTGCTGACACTAAGCCAGTAGAGCATTTTTTCCCTCAGGGCTTGTGCTTTAAAAATACAAAAAAAACCCCAAAAAGAACGTAGGTCTACAAAAATAATTTTTGGAGGGTTTGCTACTAACAAGCCTAAGTCCTACAAATCAATGTTTCCTTGGAGCTTGTGCCTCTAATAAGTCTAAGTCCTACAAATCAATGTTTCCTCAGGCTTGGGCCTCTAACAAAAAATCTTACAAATCATCCTCTACAAAATGCTTTGTCATGTCAAGTATCAGTCTACCCCAGTGGCAGCTTACATAAGGGGGTCCCTGTCTCTATCAAGTTATATGCAAATATCTTAATTTAGTTTTTTTATTAACTGTTGCCCCAAAACCAGTCAAGAACCCCCCCAAATAAATTCCCTGTTCAACTGATTCTTTCCCCAGACTCCACCCACCAACACAGACACCCACCTCAGAACCCTTTTATACCATGTCTTATGTTTCTTTTTAATTGCATTTAGGATTTATTTATTAACTGCCCCCCAATCCCAGTAAACAACTCCACCGAAGAAACATGCCTGGTTCATCTGATTATTAACCCACAACACACCAAAATAGATACCCTATTGCCCTTTTTATACTATGCCTTTGGGAAATAAAATAACATTTGCTATGTGTTATGTTTAAAGTCAATGTTCCCATTGATTTTAATGGAATGAGCTAGGTGAAAAAAATGGAAAATTGTACTTTTCACTGGAAATTTTTCACCAAGTGGGAAGTGCCATTATTCACTGATTTTGGTTTGAGGTGAAAATTTTCACTCATCCCTACTTATGTCCTACCAGACTTAGCAGTCAATATAAATTTTAATAAGAATGAAGATACAAATAATATATGGTTTGATAAAAAAAGGTAATTAAAAAAGTATCCTTGCAGGATGACTTGCAAGTGTTCTTAACCACAGGTCACATTAATGTTTACCCTGTGAGTTCAAGTTATGTTTTATTTGGGCGTATTCACAAGTTATGTTTAATTTGGGCATATTCCAGAAATATACAAGATCATACAAGTTATCAGTTGGTAAAACATCAGATATTCTTCTTACAGTTCTAGGATATTTTACAATAATTTAAGCATAATATATTAGCTTATTTTTGGTCATTATAATCAGAAATTGTTTTAACTGCAAATACAACATTTAGAATCTATGCATTAGATTTATGTATTTGTCCCATTTTTAATTTGTGCATAAGTGGAACTTAACCTTAACTCAAGTTTGCATATCTGAAAACTTTACTAAAACTGCCAATATGTCGCGTTATCCAAAAGTCCAGCAGATGTTTAGTTTAGGAGATATTCACACTTTTATTTCCGGGCAAAGTGAAAGTGAATATTTACTGGTACTGTAAAAAAAAGCTTCATTAGCAAATGATATGTCATTGAAACCTTTATTAGCAAATTACACATTACTAAAAAAGGCTTTATTAGCATAAGCAATACATTAGCACCAAACTGTCCAAGTTTCTTTCTGATGGGACACCAACAGGATAGGATTTATGGATTTCCTGGATTATGCACAGGAGAGTTAATTAGTGACCCATTCAATCTGACTAACTCACCTGTGCTTAATCAGGGAAATCCTTAAATCCTGGCCTGTTGGTCTGAGGTCTAAACTTGGACATTCATACATTAGCACATGGTAACAAGTGTGAATATCTCCTTAAATATTAATTTGCTATTCTTTTGGCTAACATAACACATTGGCGGTTTTAATGCAGTTTTCAATATGCAAACTTGAATAAAGGTGAAAGTTCTACTTTAACTTATAAAAAACAAACAATGATCAAATATTGAGAGCTATAATGTTGAAAACAATTTAAACCATTAACAGATGTGGTAACGGAGAGTATGAGCAAGGTAAACATGTGGTCTAGTCTGATTACAGGTAATCAGAACTGGTCTGTATAAGACTTGAATTTTAAATATATATATATATATATATATATATATATATATATATATTTTTTTTTTTTTTTTTTTTTTTTTTAAATTATACAAAATATTGCACAAATATTGAGCCAGTAAAAGTACTATTATTGTTATTCTCATTTAATTTTAAAACCTACCATGTAGCATCTCCTGTTTGGAACAAAAAGTTCTGCTTTATTTTTTATCATTTGACATCATCATGAATATCTGTCAGTGTCAATTAAGCAGGAAGTTAGTGTTGTGGGCAAAGAGCAAATGCACTCTGCATACCAACACATTTTTCGAGGAGTATGTTGCTGTAGGGCTCACAATTTGAATTTCAGCTACTTATTTCCCCACTACAGTCCTCAGAAAAAGTAATATTGCAGTGAGAAATGTTGTACCCATAGGAAACATTGGCAAATAATTTGTTAAAATAGGTTAAAAGGAGAAACATTTTGCATAACGAAAAGTAAAAATCTTTCCAGAAAAAAGAGAAAAATCTGCCAGTTTTCGCAAAAGACATGCAGGAGATTTGTCCTCACCTTTCTTCCACTACTAAATGCAATACCAGCAGAAGCAGCATTTGACATATATTGACAGTCACATATAACAGCAGCATGGTAAATGGCTATAAAAATCATAAGTGGATAGAAGAATCACATCACTCAACCTGAAAATGAAGACCTTGGTATTCAGACTTGGGCAAATTGACCTTTAAGAAGGCCATCTGCTTCAACAGAGGAAGGGAGACCTGGGTGTGCTGAGATTTGAGGATATTGCCCTTCACTGAGAAACACTGAATAGTAAATAACATTTTTCTATTCTTAAAGGAATAGTAATACTTAAAATGTAAAAAAAAATATGTTGTAGGGTTTATCCCCCTGAGTAAAACAAGAGTACTCCCACTGCTGAAAGGTGTTTCATTCAAAAGTTATTAATTTTCAAAGTTGAATTTTTTTAGGTGCAATATCACAGTGGCCTGAAATTGTACAGTGGCGCTGTTGCTACACCATCCTATGGAGATTTATGATCCCGGGACCAGAGCTGTCCATAGGATCCAAAAAGTTACACATCGCCGGGAGCTACAGTAGTGCTTGCCCTAGCTGTCCACAAGGTCTGCCACCATCCCCAGATCTTATCAAACTTAGTCGGAGTACCTCGGTGTAAGTAAACCAATTTATAATGTGGAAAACACTGTGAAACCAGGTTAATCCACGCCCTACAATTGGGAGCTCTGTCTGACATCCAGTTCAAGACCATCACCTTTCTCGCCATCACCAAGAGCTCACGCAGAAGAGATTTGTCATTAGCCTCCTCAATCTCATCGGGGAAGATAGACAGTAAACAAATCTTTGGAGTCACAGGAACAGGTCTTCCGAACACCAAGGTCACAATACGCATTATCTCCGACCAAAACCTCCCAACCTCAGGACACTCCTAAATCATATGCAAATACGTGTCTCGAACATTGTCATATCGATGGCAGTGGTCAGTACCAGAATTCCCCATTTTAAACAGTCTGATTGGTGTATAATAAATTCTATGAAGAATATTCAACTGTATCATTTGATGCCTAGTCGATGTTGCCATCTGAGCTGGCACCTCCTTAGCCATGTTCCACTCCCAATCCTCCAATGGGCCCAAATCCAGTTCCCATTTATTCCGTGAGGGAAATTCCTGATATCTCATGTGAGATTCCAGCCACTGATAAATAAAAGAGAGAGGTCTCGGAGGCTCAAGCGTCATCAATCTAGTAAGAAGCGGGAATGTAGCAATCATAGGTGCTCTATCACCCCACTGGGCTCTAAGAGCATGCCTGGTACATAAATAAGAATAGAAAAGATTGTGTGGCAAACGGTATTCGTCATGTAGCTGTGCAAAGGATTTCAGCTGGTTATCATGATGCAATTCTCCAAGAGTACTAATCCCAAATCTAGCCCACAGAGGACCAAACTCACTACCAAGTAAGTGATGTAACCCCGTGGCGCCCCACAGGGGGGTGTCCGGGTCCATGGCCACATATCCCAGCAACCTCTTCAACTCTCCCCAAGCCTCATATAGAGTTACAGCTAATGTAGTCCGAATTTTAAAAACTGCGGGGCCACCATGCAAGAACTGGGGTAGCTCATAAGCAGGCTGCAATAACAGTGCATCTATCTGGGTAGTTTGATAGCAAGGCTGGGGGGAAACAAAGTCAAGCCCATAACGACATTGCGCTGCCAAGTAATACCTGTAAAAGTTGGGCAAGGCAATTCCCCCCTCATGCTTCGGTCTCATAAGAGTAGTCATCTTGAGTCTAGCCCAACACCCCCACCATACGAAATGTGAAATAATTTTGTCTATTTGTCGGAAAATATTTTTTAGGAATAGGGACCGGTGTGTTCTGAAAAATATATGAAAACTTGGGTAAAAAAATCATTTTAAAAAGATTCGACCTACCAATCACATTTAAGGGCAAATGAAGCCATGTCATTGTTTTATCATTAAAAGATTGAATAGTAGGCAACAAATTCATCTCCAAAAAGGAGTTCGTCGTTGCTGCCACTCGAATCCCCAAATAGGTACAGTCAGCCACATAAGAAAGTGGGACGTCCGGTGAGCGAGACTTCCGCAAACCACCATCAATCGGGAGCAAAGAGGACTTAGTCCAATTAATTTGAAATCCAGAATATGTACCAAAATCATCCACCAATCGCAACGTAGTCCTCAGGGAATCCTCATCATCACCAAGAAAGAGTAAGATGTCATCAGCATATAGTGCAATCTTTTCCTCTCTGCCCTCAATACTGAGTCCATGGATCAACGGATTAGCACGAATCAAAACAGCCAAAGGCTCCAGGGCCAGGGCAAAAAAGCGGGGTGAGAGCGGGCAGCCCTGTCTAGTGCCACGATGCAAAGAAAAGGGTTGTGAACTCAGTCCACCCATCACCACAGAAGCCTTGGGGTTACCATATAAGATGTGTATCCAATTAATAAAGGATGGACCAAATCCAAAACCTCGAAGTACATGCCAAAGATATGGCCATTCGACAGAGTCAAAGGCCTTAGATGCATCAAGGGACTCTATCGCCTGAGTTCCGATGGTATCATGTGGAAGCTGCAGGTGCAAAAATAATCTTCTAAGGTTGTGGGACGTCGATTTGCCTGGGATAAAACCAGCCTGATCTTCATGCACGATGTTTCCCAACACATTATTTAATCTGGTAGCCAGTATTTTTGCCACAATTTTTGCATCCGTAGTCAAAAGAGAAATAGGTCTGTAAGAGTTGCAGAGCTCCGGATCCTTCCCTGGCTTTGGCAATGCAATAATGGAAGCGTCATTCAAGATGTCCGTCATCTATGGCAGCGTAAAAAGTATTCAAGAGATGAGGGGCCAAGATATCCGCAAACTGCCCGCCGGCCAACCACGAATTGCCTCCATCACCTCTCTAAGAAATATAGGAGCATCCAGCATACGTCGATGTTCTAAGGAAAGTTGCGGAAGGTCACATTGGTCAATAAAATGAGATATATGAGACTCAGAGCGGGTTAGTTGAGACTCATATAAATGAGAGTAGAAGCGCTGGAATTGCAAATTAATCATCCGCGGGTCGAGTATCAATTCACCCCCAGAATCCTGGAGTGAAGAAAGCAACGGAGTCCCCCTATGCTGGCGAACAAGATGAGCCAAGAGCTTCCCCGCCTTGTCCCCATTTTCAAAAATATTTTGTTTCATATAAAAAACATGATGGGCATTCATTTCAGAAAGTTTTACAGAGTATCGCAACGAGCAGGAAACAAACTTAGTGTAGGACGCCGAATCCCCACTCCCCACAAACTGTCTTTCCGCCTCAGCAGCCTCTGATTCCAGAACCTCCACTTCTCTAGATTTAAGTTTATTTTTTGTAGATATAAGAGATATCAGAGAACCCCTTGCAACTGCTTTGGCAGCCTCTCAAACAATACCCTGAGCAGCAGAATTTACATTGTTGGCAAAATAGTCACATAAATCTTCTCTATGCCTAGACATCAATTGCGTATTAGTCAACCATACGGGACTAAACTTCCAAACTCTGGGCCTAGGTCTCTGGTCTCAATGTAAAGACAATAAGAGCGGGGAATGGTCAGAGGCCACTCTGGTTAGAAAACAGCAATCTGTAACCCAATTCAAAGCCAACTGGTTAGCAAACACATAATCAATTCTAGATAACCTTTGATAAGTGGCCGAGTGGCAGGAGAATTCCCGGTCCCGCGAGTGGAAGGTCCTCCATACATCTACAAGTCCCATATCACCTACAAGATTGAGGAAGGCATCTCTATGTAATTTGGAATCAACCGCCGTCCCACCAAATCTATCCAAATCAGGATTAGTAGCTATATTAAAGTCACCCATACAAATTATATGGTGATGTATCTTGTCAGAGACATATATAAGCATGTCCTGGAGAACTGATGGGTCAAAAGGCGGTGGTATATAAACATTCATTAAGACAAACAGAGCTCCCTGCAGCTTACACGTTAGGAAGAGGTAACGTCCCTGTGGATCAGTCTTAAGATCAATGAATTCGAAAGAAACCAATTTAAAGATAAGAATGGAAACACCCCTGGCATATGTGGAATGTGTGGCATGGTAATGACTCCGTATCCAGTGCCTCCTAAGAGACAAAACTCTACCTGCAGTAAGATGGGTTTCCTGCAACATAACCACCCCTGGAGTCTGCTTCCTGACGTGGTTCAAAACTAAAGATCATTTTACAGCATCATTCAGGCCACCCACATTCCAGGATAAAAATTTACAAGTTAGTGGTGTCATCACTGAAATAAGTGGAATGTGTTACACCCCTGGCCACATGGTGCGATCTGTTGGGGGCGAGGAGCACCCGACCCAGAAGAGAGAGGAAGAGGGATCCATAACTGAACAACCGCCCCAACCCTTACCAGAATGTCCCACCCTATCTCCATCACCCCCAACCCAACAGAGATTTCATCCCTTAAACAACCCATTCCCACAGCCTGGCAGCCAAAACTCCTGACCCTTCCTCCCCCCCCCACCAGACATGAACCAATTAACCTGTAAGTAACTTGGGCACTAATAGTCCCATCCACACCCCAAGCCCCCCACTGCAGTAGAATAATGCCAAAATTAACCAGCAGTTAAACATGACATAGAGAATCCCACCACACCCCCCGCCCCCTACAGCAGCAAAATAGAGCAAATATAAATATAACACCATCACCCAATGACCTATAAAAGAAGGCCCAGTAACTTCACCTCCATAGCCATTCTTAGAACAGAACCTCTCCCCTCATACAGGAGGCCAATCCCCGGGCCACAGCCAGACACTACTCCCACTCAATGTCCCTGTCTCTAGCACCCTTCCGGCAGATCGGAGGCACTAGTAAAGGAATGGATTCCAGCAATCTCCAAGAACCCAAAAGCCAGAACACAGCAGCTCAGCATCAATCCACCGCCCAAAGGATGCAAAACAGTGCCAGTCAAGCAAGAATGTTTTGCAGAACAGTAACCCATATTGACATATTGACATATTCAGGCATATAGGTATATATGGTCATATATATACAGTCATAAACATAATGGCCATAATAATATCGCATTTCAGTAACAAATGAAATCCCTCCAGGGGTCACTGGATACCCCTCCCAATGATACATCCCAACTTAGCAGTCCCTTGGCACGTCAGAGGTGGCATGAAATATAGAATCAAAATTAACAGCTGCAAAAAGTTGCGAGTACTAATAACAGCAAAGCAGCGTCCAACCACTGCCCAGGACATGCCAGAGGACACCCGCAGATTAATGGCAGTGCAGAAGTCCAGCGGCAGCACTACCCCACATCTCCTCTGCACACGGGCCACATTACCATATCCAGACGAGCTTGACCTCCACTCGGACAAACCAGCAGGAGCAGAAGCAGTCCAGGCGGCCGTTATGTTCCCCGGAGTCACTCCTGAGTCCATCAAAAATCAAGGAGACGAAATATATGAAGTCTCAGAAGTACAAGACCATGGCAGCAGTAACAGCAAACAATGAAGTGATGAAATGATTCTAATGAGTGTCCACCCATTCTCTAGCCTCCGAATCCGACGTGAAGAAGATGGTATTACCGTCATGTACAATTCTCAATCTAGCAGGAAATAGCATAGAATAGGAGATATTCTTCTCTCGAAGTTTTTGTTTCACATCCACAAATTTGCGTCTCTGGCGCTGGACATCAGCTGAGAAATCCGAATAGAAGGAGATTTGGTGATTTTCAAAGAGGATTTGACCTTTCATCCTAGCCATATGAAGTATGGCATCCCGATCTCTGTAATTCAAAAGTTTAATAATCATCTGACGAGGAGAAGATCCAGGAGGTCTTGGGTCGGTAAACTGTGCGCCCTCTTAACAGTAAAGGACGGAGATAGACCCTCTGTGTGTGACGGTTTTCTGACACTCAGACCAGGGTGTAAAGTAAAAACACAGTTTATTGAATCAAGGAGTAATACAATGCCCCTAGGGGCTAGTACAGGAATAATATAACTAGCAAACACGAACAGAGTGAATGCAATACAGCAAATAATACTGGACAATGGATAGTTAGTAAATGACCCCAAAGGGTTAACAAGTGCAAGAGGAGAACTCAGTCCTAGTTTGGCCAACACCCAGGATATATAGTAGTCTCTGGGTAATAGTTCTTGAGTCACAAAGCTGGAACTAAGTAGAAGTCTCTGGAACACAGTTCTTGAATCACAAAGCTGGAGCAAGGTGAATTCACTCTCAAATAAAAACGGAAGGCACAAGTGCCAGAGCTGAGTAAATACCACCACCGTGGGATATAAAGAAGTGCTATTGCCAAACTGAAGTACAAGAACCTGAGCCGCCCTTAACTGAGACTGGAAGTTAACTCTGCATGTACCCAATGGATAGTACCCTGACACCTCTTGGATGTCAAATAGTGGTATCGAATGCACAAGCACTGAGAGCCAAGCACTGGATAGTGCAGATGGATAGCGTAACCTCTGTACGTCAGTAGGCCGGAGCCAGGACACCCCTCCGGTGCCGTACGGAACTTTCCCAGCAAGAGCGAACGGATAGCAATGCCCACAGGCGCGGTCATGGTGCATACCAAACACCGGACCGGCAATGCTCTGCAGAAGGTAGTGAAGCGTTTCAGAGGTACAGAAGGAGTGGCTCTTAACTGATAAGTGTATGCTTGGCAAGAACTGAGGCACAAGACTGAGACTACGAAGTACTGCAGGAGTTAACAGGTTCTGTACCGGAACACCGCAACGTACTAGGAATGGCAAAGCAACCTTAATCTCAGCTAGAGTAGTGAGAGGAATAACGAGACACCAAGTGATCAGAATGTCGCGGACGCGTCCGGGCCGTACAGGTACACCGGAACAGCAGACTGGAACAGACGATAACCGGAACCGGAGCAGGAACAACAGCCGAGGAACAGGATCAGTCACGGAGCAAGGTCGTCTACCGGAGCCGGGTCGTACACGGAGCAGGATCATCAGCCAGAATCGGATCAATCACGGAGCAGGGTCGTCAGCCAGAGCCGGGTCATACACGGAGCAGGATCATCAGCCAGAATCGGATCAATCACGGAGCAGGGTCGTCAGCCAGAGCCGGGTCATACACGGAGCAGGATCAACAGCAGAGTCAGACAAGCCGGGTCGGTACACTGGAGCAGGATCAACAGAAGAGTCAGACAAGCCGGGTCGGTACACTGGAGAACTGGAACACAGCAACAAGGCGCAGATACTGGAACACCACAAAAGGGCAAACCACAAGTGCCCAAGCCCCAGAGTATAAAGGCACATCCTGGGCGGGCCAATCAGCATCCTCCAATGCACAGATAGCACAACCCTGATTGACAGTGTAGCACGGGAACCGTGATACTGTGCCAACATGCTCCCTTATCCTCAGGGGCACGGCCTCCGGCAGTCCAATTATATGAACATTACTGCATCTAGATCTGTTTTCAAGATCATCTACCTTGGACTGAAGGGATCGCACTTGATTCTTCAACTCATCCACTGTGGCGAGGAGGAAGTGTGTCTTCAATAGTAGAGATACGCTGACGAACATCAATAATGCTGTCACGCAGGTTTTGTTGGTCTGCATGCAGAAGATTAATCTCCACCTGCACTGTATCGATTTTGCTGGTCAGGACTGCCTGGCAGGTAGCGATTGCGGACATTATTTCTGCAAATTGGGATTTAGGATCGTCATCTTCAGAAACAGAGGACTGTGCCAGCGATGCCACTGCAGAAGGGACCTCCGTCATGGTCGTGACCTCCTCCGCTGCCATAGCTCTCCTAGCAAATTTACTTAATTTCTTCCTGTATTCTGATGACTTTTTAACCATAGTGGGATTGAGAAAGCAAGTATAGGTCAGATCAACACAGACCAAATTCAGCGTAGGGTGGACAGTTGCTGCTAAGGCGGGTAGGTGCAGACAGGACCCCTCAAAGTTCAAATAACATGCATATCTTGTCTCATATTTTCACTTCAGGTATTCAAGTGCCACACAAAGCATGGATCAAGGCATCACATATGGCTCATTCAAATATATACGGGGCAGAGCAGGGAAACATATATAGGAAAGATATTAAACAGACAGGGGGAATCCGCAGCAATTTAATGGTTTTAGCCAAAGGTTGGTGTACCAAAAAGAAATCTTCCAGTTACTCTTGTAGCAATTGACTCACAAAATTTGGAGGCATCAGATATGAATTACAATAATCAGATATCTTCCAGTATCTTGCATCAAAATATTCAGATATACATGGGGTAGATGAGGGAGACATATACAGGAGAGAAATCAGACATGTAAGGGGAATCTGCAGCAAGATATAAAGCAGTAGAGCCCAAGATGATGCCAGAATGTAAGGGCACTATCCAGAAGTTGGAGCAGCAATGCTAGGCCCTTCAGTCACACTCGTAGCTCCAGCGCCTGGTGTCAGGGTGACTATTGTCCATGCACCCCCTGCACAACGGGACTTAGTAGGCAATAATGCAATGATTTTAATTCCTGCAGGAGAGCCCAGGAGCGTCCAGACACCCAATTACCCAATATGTCCAGCAGCACCAGTTCACAAGGAGGCCTACTGGGAGGGGGGGGGGACTGGGAGCATAAAATAAAAAATTGGTAGGTGCTCTAAGGGAAAGGGGTAACCAGAAGGCCCACTCACCACCTCACAAGAAGGGCAGGCCCGATGCAACACCTAGAGCTGGGCTAGCGACAGACAGGGGAATGCAGCTGAAGCCAGACAGGTTCCATCCACCACAGCTCCCAAGTCGAGGCGGAGCAAGGCCGCAGCGGTCCCCGATTCGGCCCTCAGCTCCGCGTCCAGCACATCGGGCCTCCAGTCACCTCTCCATCGCACAGGAGACAGCTAGGTAAGGAATCCCGGGTTACAGTCGCCGCGTCCCGCTCCGGCGTCCGCAGCAGTGGAAACATAAACTAGGCGGTAAATGAGCAGCCACACTCCACAGGGTAGCGCCGCAGCCAAGGATGCAGATGAGCTACCCAGGCCCCGCCACGAGGGCACTCTGACCCCGGATGGCCGTCAAGCACAATTTAAGTATCTTCAGGTAGCTTAGAAGCAGGGGAGCCAGGAAAGGTAGCGAAAGACCCCAGAGTTTCAAATTTGTAATTGATGAGTCAGGATTTTCTCACTGGTTAGTAGGAGCTGGAGAAATACACAGCTATCCACTATGGCTGCCAGGCCATGCCCCCTGCTCTGCAATTATATTTAGTTAACCTACCTATTTTTACTAGCTACAGCTCAAAGAGAAGGAAGAATAGAGAAACCCAGGCAGAGGCTGGAAGTTTGATGAGAAGCAAAACAACTAGATCGCATCACCTTCTTGTTCTGCAGTAACTACATCTTCTGCCAATCCCCCTCGTTCATTGTTACCTCCCCCACCAAATGATAGCCATTCTGTAGATGTTAGGATGTGGCAGTTTCTATCCACCAATTGCACAATGTGTGGTGCACTGACTACACATGGCAGTGTGGGGTAGGAGAATTGCAAGCAGGGCATCAAACGGCATCTGAGGAGATTCCATCCTGCAGAATCTGCTAAGCTGGTGGCAGGGAAAGTTCATCATTACTATTAAACTGTCTGTAACGCACCACAGTCCATTACTGGAAGCTCTCTCTGGGCTTATGGATTTTCAGCCCATTATTACAAACTATGGAGAACTGTGATACATTATACTAGCAGACATCTCTGCCAAAGAGGCTAAAATTCCATACCATCCATGTGGAAAGTAGACGGAGTCCTGATCAGCTTCCTACCATTCTATGTTAAAAGTTATGGGCATGGTTAAATACTGTAATACATTCTGGACCCCTGTTTGCATTGCGGGCCTACAACCTTACCCCTTACACTTGGTTCTAGTGTTCTGTTTTGATTTGATCAATCCTACTGTAGTGTCCCATTGTCTGGTGTTTACACTCTGTTGTTCTATTGTCTGGCCCAGTGTTTACGGTAAACATCACAATTGTTTACCATAGTCCCTTTGTATATTTAAGTTAATCATGTCCACCCCCATTGTATCCTGTGTCCATCATATGTCACTGCCCTTTGTGTTCTCTGTCTTGTATTATATCCTGATGTTGTTTAACGTGTATAAAAACCCAGAGATTGTTCAGTAAGGGAGTCAGTCATTGGAACTAAGAAGGTTTCCTGTGTCCTTATTCCTGGATGGTGTAAAGTATCTCTTAGGATGCCCATCCAAGCCAGCTAAGAGCTCTCTGTTTCCAGCTGTTTTCCAGTCTTCCAGTGTTCCAGCATTACACCTACCAGCTTGCTTTCTTCAGCTACTCACCTTGTAGCTGACAGTAGGAGCCCAGCAGTCTCAAACTGATTATGCAGTTCCAGAGATTCAGCCAGTTATCCTGTTTCACCGGACAGGCTACCAGCTTGTAGCCACATCAAAGAGGGAGAGATACAGAAAGAGTGCTAAGGACAACCCAGTGTCCTTAGCTTCCATTACACTGTCAGCATGTGTCCTCAGCGGGGTGTGGACAAGGGGCATAGTGACAACAGCAGTGTTTGGTTTCTGGTGTCACTGTGTTTGTATAGAGTTGTGCCAAGTGTTATTTACCACACACACTGGGCACATTGCAGTTGCTGATGAGAGGCACACTATCACAGTGCCCGTGATCCATCTCCTGTGGCGTTACCTGCCTTATCCCTCTTATGGTTTGGAAGCAGCATGTCTGGTCACTACCTGTCTGAAGGACTTCTTGTTTGCATTGAGCGTCATCACTAGTGATGAGCGAGCATGCTCGGCCAAAGCTCGGTTCGGCTTGAGCATCGCTCTGCTCGGCACATGGCGGTACTCGTACGAGTACCGCATGTGCTCGCCCGCCATGTTCGGGTCTCCTCCCGCACGTTTCGCGGCTGCTGTGCTGCCAATAAACGTGCGGGGAGGCTCTGACATCAGTGTAATGCCAGCAGCCATGTTGGCTGCTGGCATTAGACTGATTGGCTGGCCAGAACCCGTGATCGGGTGCTGTATAGCATCCGACTCGCGAGTTCTGCTCATTCTCAGCCAGGGAGAGATGCGATCAGGCAGGGAAAGTCAGTGTAGGGAGAATAAAAGTGTTGGTAGTATTGGTACTCTTTCAAGACCCAAAAGTCCTTTTTAGGACTGTTGTGTGTGGGGGCAGCATTTATATTTTGTTTGGGGGGGCACAATTTCATTTTTTTTTTGAAGGTGGGATATTAGTAAGGTGACATTGTACTAGGTGCATAGGGACAAATATTGTACAACGAAGCGACAAAAAGGGCCATTTTAAACGTGTGCCTAGCCGCAGATTAGCGTCACATTCTGTTTCGTGTGCCTAGCCACAGATTAGCGTCACATTCTGTTTCATGTGCCTAGCCGCAGATTAGCGTCACATTCTGTTTAGTGTGCCTAGCCGCAGATTAGCGGCACATATTGTTTAGTGTGCAAATTCACAAATTAACGTCACATATTCCGTTCACTGTGCCTAGCCGCAGATTAGCGTCACATTCTGTTTAGTGTGCCTAGCCGCAGATTAGCGGCACATATTGTTTAGTGTGCAAATTCACAAATTAACGTCACATATTCCGTTCACTGTGCCTAGCCGCAGATTAGCGTCACATTCTGTTTAGTGTGCCTAGCCGCAGATTAGCGGCACATATTGTTTAGTGTGCAAATTCACAAATTAACGTCACATATTCCGTTCACTGTGCCTAGCCGCAGATTAGCGGCACATATTGTTTAGTGTGCAAATTCACAAATTAACGTCACATATTCCGTTCACTGTGCCTAGCCGCAGATTAGCGTCACATTCTGTTTAGTGTGCCTAGCCGCAGATTAGCGGCACATATTGTTTAGTGTGCAAATTCACAAATTAACGTCACATATTGTTTAGTGTGCAAATTCACAAATTAACGTCACATATTCCGTTCACTGTGCCTAGCCGCAGATTAGCGTCACATTCTGTTTAGTGTGCCTAGCCGCAGATTAGCGGCACATATTGTTTAGTGTGCAAATTCACAAATTAACGTCACATATTCCGTTCACTGTGCCTAGCCGCAGATTAGCGTCACATTCTGTTTAGTGTGCCTAGCCGCAGATTAGCGTCACATTCTGTTTAGTGTGCCTAGCCGCAGATTAGCGGCACATATTGTTTAGTGTGCAAATTCACAAATTAACGTCACATATTCCGTTCACTGTGCCTAGCCGCAGATTAGCGTCACATTCTGTTTAGTGTGCCTAGCCGCAGATTAGCGGCACATATTGTTTAGTGTGCAAATTCACAAATTAACGTCACATATTCCGTTCACTGTGCCTAGCCGCAGATTAGCGGCACATATTGTTTAGTGTGCAAATTCACAAATTAACGTCACATATTCCGTTCACTGTGCCTAGCCGCAGATTAGCGTCACATTCTGTTTAGTGTGCCTAGCCGCAGATTAGCGGCACATATTGTTTAGTGTGCAAATTCACAAATTAACGTCACATATTGTTTAGTGTGCAAATTCACAAATTAACGTCACATATTCCGTTCACTGTGCCTAGCCGCAGATTAGTGTCACATTCTGTTTAGTGTGCCTAGCCGCAGATTAGCGTCACATTCTGTTTCGTGTGCCTAGCCGCAGATTAACGGCATATATTCCGTGTAATATGAAGAAGGCGGGTAAAAAGGGACGGGGAAGTGGACGTGATCCTGATAGTTCAGGGCGCGGGTCAGGACGCGTAGAAACTGTGCCTGGTGTCAGAGCACAAGATAGAAAGACATCCACCATACCTAGCTTCATGTCTCAGTTTACAGGGCGTCGCAGGACATCACTCTCGAGGTCAGACCACTGCGAACAGGTGGTCGGTTGGATTTCAGCTGATACTGCTTCCAGTCGGTTAAGCACCACCCTGTCTTCCACCAAGTCCACTCTCAGTAGCCAAGAGTCTGGTCAACATAATCCTCACCCTGATCATCCTTCCTCCCACCATAGAGGGTCTGGCCAAAGAAGTGATCACACACTGGGATATAGTGAGGAGCTCGTCTCATCACCAATCCTTGATTTGAACCTCTCTCCAAGCACGCTTGTAGAGGAACATGAGATCTTGTGCCCTGATTCACAACCTCTAGAGGGTACCCAATCACAAGAAGATGACAGAGGGGAACAGCATTTAAGGTCAAAGGAAGTGGATGATGATGATGAGACACAGTTGCCATCAAATCAACCACAATTACTGTCTCAAGACCTTGATGAGGAGGATGATACACAGTTGTCAATGACTGAGGATGTGGTGGGATCAAGAAATGAGGAGGATGATCAGAGTGAGGAAGTGGAGGAGGACTTGGTGGACGATGAGGTCACTGACACCACCTGGGAAGGTGGAGAGCCGAGCGATGACAGCAGTCCTGAGGGTGAGCCATCTGCAGCACCGCAACAGGCTGGAAGAGGCAGTGGTGTGGCTAAAGAAAGAAGGCGGACCGCACCAAACCGGCCCGCAAATGTTCCACGGAGCACCCCCTTGCATAAATCTCCCTTGCCAAGGGCTAGGTGTTCCGCGGTATGGCGTTTTTTTAAGGAAAGTGCGGACGACAAAAGAATTGTAGTTTGCAACCTGTGCCACACCAGAATGAGCCGAGGCATGAACACTAGAAACCTCACCACCACCAGCATGATCCGACACATGGCATCCAAGCACCGTAATAAGTGGGAGGAACGCCCGGATCGCCAATCTGTGTCTGCAGGCCACACCACTGCCTCCTCTTCCCCTGTTTTCGGTGCCGGCCAATCGCCTGTCGAAGGCGCAGGCCCGCATACCTCCCGCCCTGCACCTGTACCATCTGAAGCACCATCAGCGACCACATCCACTTCCCTGTCCCAGCGCAGCGTCCAAATGTCGTTACCCCAGGCATTTGAGCGCAAGCGAAAATACCCAGCCATCCACCCACAGGCCATAGCACTAACCTCACACCTTTCCAAATTACTGGCCATCGAAATGCTGCCATTTAGGCTTGTGGAGACTGAGTCCTTCCGCAGCCTGATGCCAACAGCTGTCCCTCGGTACGCAGTCCCCAGCCGCCACTACTTTTCCCGGTGTACCGTCCCCGCCTTACACCACCATGTGTCCCTTAACATCACCCGTGCCCTGACCAACGCAGTTACTGGGAAGGTCCACTTAACGAATGACACATGGACAAGTGGTTGTGGCCAGGGATGCTACATTTCCCTGACGGCACACTGGGTGAATGTCGTGGAGGCTGGGAGCGACTCGGACCCTGGGATGGCACAGGTGTTACCCACGCCGAGGATTGCGGGCCCTACCTCCATCAGGGTTTCCGCCAGCACCTACGTTATTGGCTCCTCCTCCTCCGTTTCCACCTCCGAATTCTCTGCGCGCAGCGCCACTCACCCATCAGCCGGTAGCTGGAAGCAGTGTAGCACTGCAGTGGGGAAGCGTCAACAGGCCGTGCTGAAGCTGATCTGCCTTGGGGACAAACAGCACACGGCCTCAGAGCTGTTGCAGGGGATTAGTCACCAGACCGAGCAGTGGCTCTCGCCACTCAACCTGCAACCAGGCATGGTTGTGTGTGATAATGGGCGTAACTTGGTGGCGGCTTTGGAGCTCGGCAAGCTCACACACGTACCATGCCTAGTGCATGTATTTAATTTAGTGGTTCAGTGATTTCTAAAAAACCTACCCCAATTTGCATGATCTCTTGACGAAGGTGCGCCGCGTGTGTGCACATTTCCGTAAGTCATCTACAGCTTCAGCCGGCCTGTTGAATCTGTAGCAGCGCTTACAATTGCCAGCTCACCGGCTGCTGTGTGACGTGAGCACGCGCTGGAACTCCCCCTTCCACATGTTGGCCCGGCTTTGTGAGCAGCAGAGGGCAGTAGTGGAGTACCAGCTGTTACACGGTCGTCGCCTCTCCGTTCAACTTCCTCTAATCAGAAGTGAGGAGTGGGAATGGATGTCAGACCTCTGTGAGGTTTTACGCAATTTTGAGGAATCGACACAGATGGTGAGCGGCGATAACGCTATTATCAGTGTAACCATCCCACTTCTGTGTCTACTGAAACGCTCGCTGCTCACAATTAAAACCGACGCTTTGCATGTGGAAGAGGTGGAAATGGGGGAGGAAGAGCTTACACAAGGTGATAGCCAGAGCACCCTCACTTCGTCTTCTCAGCGACAATTGGAGGAGGCGGAGGAGGAGGAGGAAGACACGGTTGCCTCCGCTACAGAGGGTAGCCATGGAACTTTATTTCCATCTCTTCAGCGTGGGTGGGCAGAAGAGGAGGAAGAGGATGAGGAGATTGAGAGTCATCCTCCTGGTGAGGACAGCGAAATCTTGCCTGTTGGTACTCTGGCACACATGGCTGACTTTATGTTAGGCTGCCTTTCCCGTGACCCACGCGTTATACGCATTTTAGACAACACGGATTACTGGGTGTTCACCCTTCTGGACCCCCGCTACAAAGAGAATTTCTCATCTCTCATTCCTCCGGTGGAGAGGACAAGCAAAATGGTGCAATACCAGAAGGTTCTTGTTGAAAAATTGCTCCAAAATTTTCCATCTGACAACGCTGGCGGCAGAGTACGTGCTACCTTGGCCAACTGAGAAGGGGAGAAAAGGGGAGCACACAGCAGTTCCGACAAAGGCAGGGCAACACTCTCCAAGGCGTGGGACACCTTCATGACACCCCGCCAGCACCCTCACTCTGATGCGCAGCCTAGTGTCACAAGGAGGGAAAAGTTTTGGAAGATGGTGAAGGAGTACGTAGCAGACCGTGTCAGCGTCCTCAATGATCCCTCTGTGCCTTACAACTACTGGGTGTCCAAGCTGGACACGTGGTATGAACTGGCACTCTACGCCTTGGAGGTGCTGGCCTGCCCTGCCGCCAGCGTTCTGTCTGAGCAGGTATTTAGTGCTGCTGGTGGCATCATAACAGATAAGCGTATCCGCCTTTCCACCGAAAATGCTGATAGGTTGACACTTATAAAAATGAACAAGGCCTGGATTTCCCCTGACTTCTCCACTCCACTGGAGGAAAGCCCCGGGTGAACATAAAGTCACTTTAGATATGTTATTTACAATGATGGGAATACTCTGTATTCCCATTCACCCCTTCCACCCAAAAAACGGGTATATGGTTGACTCTTAATCTTCTCATCCTCCTCCTCCTCTTCCATATACCCAGTGATATAATTTTTATATAGGGCCAGCTCACCAGCGGGCCCTGTGATATAATTTTTATATAGGGCCAGCTCACCAGCGGGCCCTGTTTGACAATTTTTGTATAGGTCAGCTCACCAGCGGGCCTTCTCATATAATGTTTTATTGGGTCAGCTCTCTAGCGGGCCCTCTCATATAATGTTTTATAGCGTCAGCTCACTAGCGGGCCTTCGCATATAATGTTTAGGATGGTCAGCTCCGCAGCAGACCCTCACCCATAATGTTTTAGATGGTCGGCTCAGCAGCAGACCCTCATTCCTAATGTTTTAGATGGTCAGCTTAGCAGCATGCCCTCGCCCCTAATGTTTTAGTGGGTCACCAGCAGGCCATTAATCCTAATTTTTCAAGGGTGTGTATGATGCCCTCCTTTATGTGTAATAAAGGGTGTATTGGAGTGACATTTCAGTCTAATTTTTGGCAGCCCTTTCACTTAGTGCATAGGCTTTATGAGTGTTGGACCACTACCTGAACTATTGTACCACAATGTGAATGAGGCCCTCCATTTTGTGATATACAGGTTGTATCGGAGTGCCTCAGGTCCTCCCATTGAATTAAATAGGGCTGGGGTGTTCGACAGAGCAGAAGGTAGTTCTTGGCTTCATCCACTAAGTCACTTCGTCACTTTTACTCAATGGATCAGACCCCACTGTTCCGATTATAAATTTTGGACTTAACAAGGGCAAACGGACATGTTGTAAAACCTGTGGTAGCTGTGGCCTCCGTTCCTGAATGCTGTACCTTACCCGGGCCATAACCACGTTGAACACCTGCTTTACGCTGCGCACGTTTCCCTCTTAATCATGGCCCCAGTTCCGAAAAATCGATGAAATTTTTTGCAGAATTTGCAGATGATATACAAGTAAATATACAGCAAATACTGTTTGGTAACAATTTTTCGCCTAAAGTCGTTTTTATCTTCCTTTTTGTGTGTTTTACGGTCAGTCTGTAAAAATGGCGTACTACGGGCGAAACATCGTTCCCATCAGCGATGTTGGAGTCCAAGATGCATCCAGACATCCTCCCTATGCTGTCCCTGAACCATTTCTGTGGTGTTTCCATAATTTTCTGACCTTTTCCTATGAACCAGGCACCCTCCCCTCATCAGAGCAGGGGGTGCCTGGTGTAATGCTCGAGTCCTCCCATTGACTTCAATGGGGCTTGGGTGCTCGGCCGAGCACTCGAGCCTCCGGGGGCGCTCGGCCAGAGCACCTGAACACCCGAGCATTGGGGTGCTCGATCATCACTAGTCATCACAGCTCGCTCGCTATTTTGTAGCCATGGCCTAATTGGCCGATTGATGTCCTGCCTCTCTGGTAGGCCTTATATGTGGCCTTCACAACTAGCTTCAGTGCCATTTTGTGGTGTATCTGCACATTGCTTGTATTCTGCTTCTGTTGTGACCAGTGCTTGACTGCTGATTTCTATTTGTGTATGACCCTTGGCTTGTCTGACTACCCGATTTGTGCCTGAACCTCTGGCCGTCTCTGACTACCAGATCCATGCTTGATCCTTGGCTCTGTCTGACTACCTGATCCTTGTATGACTCCTGGCCTGTCTGACTACCCGTTACGTGCTTATACTGTGGCTCCATCTGACTACCCAATAAGTGTACGACCTTGGCCTTGTCCGACTCCGCTTGTGTATATACATTAGGCCTGGCTACGCTCTCCATGCAGGTACCTTGGCCTGGTCTTTGCCTACCGTGCTGTTCTGGGTTTGTCAGCTATCTATAGGCCTTGTAGCGCTCTGGTCTTACCGAGGGTACTTGCTTAGGACCCTAGCATTCTAGGGTATTTATGTCAAACTGCTTTGGACCCTAGTGATCTAGGGTATCATGGCTCTGTAGATGCTAGCATTCTAGGGTATCGTGTCTCTGGAGACCGTAGCGTTCTAGGGTAGAGATCTGCCATTAGCCACCCTATCTCCATCTAGGGTGGCCCCGAGAACCATAGGCTAGGTTCTCTTCCTTGCTCCTGGTTCCTGTATTTCAGGCTAGGTTCAGTCTCAGCTCCTGGGTAGTGGACTGTAGCACTGTCCTCACGCCTGACCCTGGGAAGGGTTTGTGAAGCGTTTGTTTGATATATATATATATATATATATATATATATATATATATATATATATGATATATTTATGATATATTTAAATAAAGTGGTGTTGATATTAACTGTACCTGTCAGAGTCTTTATTTGTTTAAGCTACCATGACACACATTTCCTGCTCTCAAGGGCAACATTTCTATTCTACTACCAATACACCCATGATTTTGGAGAAGGGACAGGTGAAAAGAAGTATTGGCCATCTTCTTTTCTACTTATGGTGCTGCTACTTCCTCAGGTGCATCACTGGAGGTAGTCGTGACAAGTAGAACCTTCATCATCCATCACCCATATTATTGCTGTTTTTGATCCCATTACCTTTGAGCTGCCTAATCATTCTGCTGCTTAAACAACTCAGCAACAGCAGCAAGAACAACTTTCACCTATTTTGCCTCTACATCATTGCATTTGACAATGGCAAGTGGCCAATGGCGAACACAACATGACCTGCTGGCACTAAGTCAGTAGGGCATTATTTTCCCTCAGTGCTTGTGCTTTAAAATACAAAAAAAAACAACATAGGACTACGAAAAATAATTTTTGGAGGATTTGTTTCTAACAAGCCTAAGTCCTACAAATCAATGTTTCCTCAGGGATTGTGCCTCTAATAAGTCTAAGTCCTACAAATCAATGTTTTCTCAGGCTTGGGCCTCTAACAAAAAATCTTACAAATCATCCTCTACAAAATGCTCTGTCATGTCAAGCATCAGTCTACCCCAGTGGCAGCTTATGTAAGGGGTCCATGTCTCTATCATTTACATGCAAATCACTTAATATATTTTTTTTTAACTGTTCCCCCAACACCAGTCAAGAACCTTCCAAAACAAATTCCCTGTTAAACTGATTCTTTCCCCAGACTCTACCCACCAACACAGGCACCCTCCTCTGACCCCTTTTATACCATGTCTTATGATGCGCATATATTGAGCCAGTAAAAGTACCATTATTGTTACTCTCATTTAATTTTAAAGCCTAACATACTCTGTACCATCTCCCATTTGGAACAAAAAGTTACAAAAAGCTATATAACCATATATCAGGAGATAATAACCTAGCTCAGAAGACATTAAAAAATAGAGGTAGTAATTAGGCTGAGCAAAAAGTTGGCTAATTTCTTGCATTACATTTTGCAGAAAACTGATGAATTTTCACTTTTTTCGTAACAGTTTTCTCCTTTTCTCCACTGTAAAATTATTGGCCTTTTTGCACTGCAAACAAATTATTCACCTGTGTTTCCTATGCTACATTTCCCATCACAATATTACTTTATGTCAGAGTGGAAGTGAAGAAATAAGTAGTTCACAATGTTGTGAGTCCTACAGCAACATATGCCTTAAAAATGTTATAGTGCACAGTGGGTTTGTCCTTTGCCCACAACACTAACTTCCTGTTTAAGTGACACTGGCACATATTCATAATGATGTCAAGTAACAAAAAAAGTACAACCTACAGTGTGGCAGATGTGTATGGTAGTGGTGAACTGGTGTGAAGTGATTGATGTGTATATGTATGTATACTGATACATATTACTTATTGGTGATAGCAGTGGTCCCAGTTGTGGTACATGATAGCAACCCTTCTTCACATCCCTCCTCCACTTCTGTGCTGCTGTTAATACATCTGGCCTGGCTTTCTCTGTTATGTGTAATTTCCTACCTGATACTCAGATGGTATGAGATGTTGCTTCATCTTTAAGAATGTTAGTCTCCCAACATTGCTGCTTGAACGCTGTGTCCTACGGTCACTCTCAATGTGACCAGCTGCACTGAAAACCCACTCCGACTCCATGCTTGCTGGAGGGCAACTAAAGGTATCCACTGCAGTAAGTATCAATGCTGGCCACACACACTGCTTTGTTTGCAATTAGTCCATGGGGTCATTGTTTCTGCCTAGAATGTAGCTATCCTGCAAGTATGCAGAAACCATCTCACATGCAGTGGAACCCCTCCTAGGACCTACTCAGTGTTCCTTTGGTCAGTTACAAATCTATACTCAGGAAGTAAGTTCCAAAGAGATGTGCAACCACCAGTGCCACCACCACCACCAGTGTTGGATTTTTGCCACCCCTGCTGAGACATGTGAATTTCCCTGTGTTCAGTATGGGATGTTGTGGTTGATGATGTAGGTGCTCCATCTGCTGCTGCTGGGTGAAATGCTTTGCTGCTTTCTTCATCACTATACTGTCTAAATTTTTTGTGTCCTAACTTTCTCCATCTCATCCTCCACAATGCATCTCTCTACTTGATCAATAAGCATACATCTATATTCCTTGTTAGAATCCAATTCCTCAGAGAGATGTTGCTGATCATCATGATTCCTTGTTGTGACAAACCGCTGATGGCGCTTTTGAAGAAATTCTGAAATTTTGTGTTGAAAGGGGGTGTCCATCAAAATTGCAAGAATGTATTAAGATCTGTGTTGTCATTATGGAAAGATTCCTCTGCCACGCTCCTCATTTTTTTCTGCAATAAATATATCAGTTGTAGAATTTAACTCATTCCTTTTCACCAGTAGGGATGGGCAAAAACTTTCATTCAAACCAAAATTGGTGAAAAATGTCACTTTCCACTTGGCAAAAAATTTCCCATGAAAAGTGTAATTTCCCCGCTTGATCAGCTTAGCTTGTTGCATTGAAATCAATGGGAAGAAAAAAATTTCCCCACCACACAAGGGTCACAGGGTCTCACAGCTTGCCAGCATAAGATGAGAAGCAGCATGCTTTTTGAGCTAGAGAAGATAGGCAAATAAAGGGGAATTGATGCTTAGTTTAGGGAGTCTTTTAGGTAGGACATTTGTTCTCTGTATCAGGGGATTATGGGAGCACTCTGGAGGAGAAAAGGGCAGAAGGAGGTTGACCCCAAATACCCCAAAATTTGGCGTGACTGACTGGCAAGACACACGCAGCTGGGGTCTAAATCACTTACTGAATTTACTTTCATTATCTCTGTGCTAGGGAAGTCTGAGGATTTTGTTTTGATTTGTTTTTTCGTTATGACTGTGATAAGATTGGGTGGACAACTTGAAAAAACATAACAAAAAAATATTAAAATAAAACATTAAAAAAATAAATAAATAACTAATTAAACAAATAAATATGTTAGGTTATAGGCAGCTGACTGGGAGCCTGGTGTGAGATCTGTAACTGAGGCAAACTTGATAGACAGCAGACAACACTGTGAATTTTGTTGAATGTTAAGACAAGACATCACACTCCATCAGATGTGTACTGTAGAGAGTTCAAACACAGACAGTATTTGAGTAAAGTCTAGCAAATGCACAAGTGGAAAGGGGAAAGGTGGAGGAAGTGCTGGGATGTAGGAGCAAAGTGTTGATGCAAAAACTGACTGCAGCAATCGTTGCTGCAGCATGAGCAGTAATTGATGATGATCCCTCTCCTCTTGGGGTGGATGCAGTTTTTCAAGGTCCCGCCAATCATATCATGCCAGTCCCCTACCACCACTACCATACACATCTGCCACATTGTAGGTTGTACTTTATTTTTTTTTAATCACTTGATATCATCATGAATATGTGCAGGGTCACTTAAGCAAGAAGGACAAATGCACTTTGCGTGCTAACACAGTTTTCACTGTATATGTTGCTGTAGGACTCACAACTTTGACTAGCTACTTATTTCACCACTACAGCCCTCAGAAGAAGTAATATTGTGTTGGGAAATGCTGCACCTTGGAAACATAGGTGAAAAATGTGAGAAATAGAAGAAAAATGTGTTAGAATAGGAGAAAAATGTGTTTGAATATGCAAAACATTTTCTGGAATAGGTGAAAAATGAGGAAAATTTTGCATTGGAGAAAAAGAGAAAACTTTAACAAAAAAAGTAAATAATCGTCCGTTTTTCACAAAAAGTCATGCAGGAAATTTTTCTCACTTTTCAACAAGCCCTACTCACCAGCATGGCTGCCTCCTCAGCTAGGGGTTATCACGGTGCCCGTGATCCCTTTCTGTCACTCTCACTTGTGGTGCTCTCCTATTGGCTTTGGAGGTTTGGCCCTCCCCTGGTGACCTTTTTATACCTGGGCATTGACACCTGTCAGTTGCTCTTTCGTGGTGTTCCTGAGCTAGTGTTGCTGTTGCTGTCTTCATTTGATCCTGATTCCTGTGTACCGAATTGGCCTGTCTTGACTACGCTCCTGTGTTCCAGTTTCGTGATCCGACCCGGCCTGGCTGACATTCCTGTTTGTGATTGATCTGGCTTGTCTGAGAACCACCTCCGCGTACTGATCCGCCCGGCTGACGTCCCTGTTTGTGACTGATCTGGCTTGTCTGAGAACCACCTCCGTGTACCGATCCAGCCTGGCTGACTTCCTACTCCGTGGCCTGAACCGGCTTGTTCCAGTGACCTGCATGTACTGCTTCCTTCTCTACTGTCGCCGTTGTGACATTCTGACTTCTGCTAAGGCCGAGTACCAGACTGATTGTCTCTTGCCACAGTACTCCTTCAGTGTTGTGCCTCCAGTGCTGAGTCCCCGTTACCGTGTTATCACGGTGCCCGTGACTGCTGCTTTGCTATGTCTGTCACCTATAGGGGGCTCCCATTGGCTGCTTGCCTTTGGCCCGCCTCATATTGCCTATTTAAACCTAGCCTGGGCACCTGAGTATTTTAATTTCCACCATGCTACAGACACTATTGGCCATTCTGCTGTTCGTGCTGTTCCAGTACTGCTGCCTGCTGTGTTGGTTCCAGTCCTGTTCCGGTTGAGTTTCCTGTAGTGCTGCTTCCTGCTGCTGATCTCCGTTACCGTTCCTGATCCGGTCAGACGTCATTACTGGTTCCTGTTTCTTCATGAGCCTGATTCCTACAGCAGTGGCGACATTGTTCATCGGTCGCTTGGCGACATTCCAGCCATTTGGTTCCAGCACGCGGGCGCTGGTTGGCTCCATTGTCTCACGATACTGTTCTTGAGTGTGTGTTGGTTCCCAGCGTGCGGACGCTGGTTCGCTCCAAAGCCTTGCAGCTACATTTTACTAAACTCTGTTGGTTCCCAGCGTGCGGACGCTGGTTCGCTCCAAAGCCTTGTGGCTATAGTATACGTAAACACTGTTGGTTCCCAGCGTGCGGACACTGGTTCACTTCTAGCCTTGCGACTACATTGTATTAAACCCTGTTGGTTCCCAGTGTGCGGACGCTGGTTCACTCCCAAGCCTTGCGGCTATAGTATGCATACACACTGTTGGTTCCCAGCATGCGGACGCTGGTTTGCTCCAAAGCCTTGCGGCTACATTATACAAAACCCTGTTGGTTCCCAGCATGCGGATGCTGGTTCGTTCCAAAGCCTTGCAGCTACATTTTACTAAACTCTGTTGGTTCCCAGCCTGTGGACGCTGGTTCGCTCCAAAGCCTTGCGGCAATAGTATACATAAACACTGTTGGTTCCCAGCGTGCGGACACTGGTTCACTTCTAGCCTTGCGGCTACATTGTATTAAACCCTGTTGGTTCCCAGCGTGCGGACGCTGGTTCACTCCCAAGCCTTGTGGCTATAGTATACATACACACTGTTGGTTCCCAGCATGCGGACGCTGGTTTGCTCCAAAGCCTTGTGGCTACATTATACAAAACCCTGTTGGTTCCCAGCGTGCGGACGCTGGTTCGCTCCAAAGCCTTGCGGCTACGTTATACTAAACTCTGTTGGTTCCCAGTGTGCGGACGCTGGTTCACTCCAAAGCCTTGCGGCTACGTTATACTAAACTCTGTTGGTTCCCAGCGTGCGGACGCTGGTTCGCTTCAAGCCTTGCGGCTACATTATACTAACTCTGTTGGTTCCCAGCGTGCGGATGCTGGTTCACTCCAAAGCCTTGCGGCTAGATTATACAAAACTCTGTTGGCTCCCAGTGTGCGGACGCTGGTTAGCTCCAAAGCCTTGCGGCTAGATTATACAAAACTCTGTTGGCTCCCAGCGTGCGGACGCTGGTTCGCTCCTGGCCATCGTAGCTCACTACTAAGCTATATTGTTGGCACTTGTGTGCTCTCCAGTCTTTACTGCCGTTATTCCATCTACACCCTGTCATAGGGTCTCGCATATTCTGTAGTATTGGGCTACGCATATTATTACATCTTCAACTGTCATCTCTTCCTGACAGTATTGGGGCCACTTGGGTTGACACCTCTTCTATTAGGTTGCCCTGCCCGGTATATTGGTAAGACCGGTAGAACCTATTACCTTCCATTTTATGGTTGCCTTACCCGATATTGGCAGGGCCAGTAGAACCTAGCCTGTCTGAGTTCCTTCAGGCTGCCTTGCCCGGTATATTGGCAGGGCCAGTAGAGCCTGTACCATCCTGATTATTGTCTGGCTGCCTTGCCCGGTATATTGGCAGGGCCGGTAGAGCCACCTTTACATTGCATGCTCAGGCTGTCCTGCCCGGTATATTGGCAGGACCGGTAGAGTATGATTTCATATTACCATTCCACTTACTATTTATATATTGTATGTATGTGTATGCAATCCTATGGGATTATTTTACATTTTCTCAATAAAGTTGTGTTTTTACCTAACTTTTCGTCTGAGAGTCGTAACATACCGTGACACGTGTGCAGAGCTGTGCTTCCGTACTGAGCCTTCCTGACACTTGCAGAACACTTTCCATTGCTGCTAAATTTGAGTTCTATGAGCTGCTTAACCTGTTCAGTGCTGGCATATCTCTATTGAGCCTTTATGTTACTTGCTGAGCCTATTCCTGTACAGCTGCTACTTCTGCCGAGCTAGCCGCGTTATACGCTTGATTTGGATGTCAGCTCAATCCTCCACCAGCAGAGTAGTCGGTATACGCTTACTGCACTCGGTAGTGGCGCTATTGGCTCTTGCAGGTTGTTTACGGTATACGCCCGTGGGGGCTATTGGCTCATCTCTCGTGCAGCACAGAGTGGTCTCCGTTGTATGCCCGCGGGGCTATTGGCCATCTCTTGCGTTATAGCAGTCTCAGTTATTACGCCCGTGGGGGCTACTGGCTTAAGCTCTTGCAGGTGGTCTCCGGTATACCCCCGTGGGGGCTATTGGCTCAAATCGCACTGTATAAGCTGGTTTCCGTTATTACGCCCGTGGGGGCTATTGGCAAGCTCTTGCATTGTAGCAGTCTCCTTAGTTACGCCCGAGGGGGCTACCGACTCAAGCACTTGCAGATATTAATATCTTCATTGCTACGCCCGTGGGGGTATGCACCGCTATAGTCTAAGGCAGTACTGACTGTGCATTCTAGCCTTCTATGCTTTTACCATCAACTGCTTAATCACCATCTTGGGCGTGCCAAACTCTACAACAGAGACTGACTTACTTTTGCATTTAACCCTTGAGTAGCCTAGCTACTGTGTACCTATCCTGTGATATGTTATAGTTACCATTGTTTCCATTCATTTGCCTGTAATAGCATCTCTGCCTGTGATCGCTATTATTATTGTCTCCTGTAGAGGGCATTCCTTTCTCTTTTTTTAATTTAATAAAACTGTGTTTTATTTTACCGGCTGGTCTGAGTGTCTTGATAACCGTTACAGGGGTTGGCGAAAGCTCTCGCCGTGTTCCCACGAAAAATTCAGTGAACACCACGTTGTTGTCTGCTTCTCCGTGGGAAAATCCGCTTTCAAACCAGTTATTAAAATCGGCCAAAACTGTTCGCCATTTTTTCAATGGCTAGAAAGTGTCACCCCATTGATTTATGTGATTTTTGCCTTTTCGCTATAAAAAGATGACGTATTTGTGGAAGTGAAACACAATAGAAGCAGCTACAGAGAGAAGAAGATGTGCTGTGTTGTTCTGCTGTGATCTTTTTGAAAAATTGAATCAGGAGAGGCTCATGGTGACTGCTAACACTATGAGCAGGTTTGAAACTAATAAAAGGAGGAACTGGAAGGACCCTTATGTGTCCACTGAGTCTGAGGAGGAGGAGGAAGTGAGCACAATTTAACCAATGCTGGCCAGTCCCCCTAAATCACCCCTAGGGATCTTGGGGAATTTAATGAGAAGGGAGGGAGAAAAGAGTAGGACTAATGAGAGCAGGACAGGTCAGCTGCTTGAGCCTGCTGCCAGACATGCTCATACTGCTGCTACCATTGCTGACCCTGCTGCCAATAGTGCTGTGCCTATTGTCAGACATGCTGCCCCTGCTTCCATCAGTGGTGTGCCTGCTGCCAATGCTGAACCTGCTGCCACCAGTACTGTGCCTGCTATCAGACTTGCTGCCCGTGCTGCAACCAGTGCTGTGCCTGCTGGCACCAATACTGTGCTTGCTGTCAGACATGCTGCCTCTGCTGCAACCAGTGCTGTGCCTGTTGCCAGTGCTGAATAGGGATGGGCGAAAATTTTTGCCTCAAACTGAAATCAGTGAATAATGGCAGTTTCCGCTTGGCAAATAATTTCATGTGAAAAGTGCAGGTTTTCTGGTTTTTCCTGCTTTTTTCTCTTAGCTCATTCCATTACACACACAACACATAGCAAACATTATTTTATTTCCCAAAGGCATAGTATAAAAGAGACATGAGTGTGCCTGTGTTGGTGGGGTGTGGGGAAAGAAACAGTTGAACAGGGGATACAATACCATAAGAAATTTGTATGTAAAGTGATAGAGACAGGGACCCCCTGACGTAAGCTGCCAATAGAGTGTCATCGCTGTGCACTTACCTGGGTGGCCAGCGGTGGAGACCCAGCTGCTTCCGTGGCCCTTATGGTGGTCCTGCTGCGTCTATGGATGGTTACTTCCTCATCAACTTTGCCTCTGTACGTCTGCACGTCATTGGGCTGTGTCACCAGAGCTTGTTGAGGACTCCACCTCCCGGCACTTATATTTAAACTGCCTGGACACCACAGTAATTGTCCTTACATGGTGTTCCAGTGCAATATGGTTATCTTTGATTGTGAAGCCAGTGTTTGACCCTTAGCTTGGCCTCTGTATATTCCTGGTGTACCTACCCTCTGGTATTAGCTGACTACCTGCTCTGTATCTGACCCTCAGGCCTTGGCTGACTACCCGCTCTGGTATCTGACCCTCTGGCATTAGCTGACTACCTGCTCTGGTATCTGACCCTCTTGCTTTGGCTGACAACACTCTCTCATATATTGACCTGCTTGTCCTGGCTACTCCCTGCTCTGGTCAATACCCTGGTCTGGCCTATTTACTAGGCTGACCATAGGCCTGGTCTGTTTACCTACTCCTTGGAATTGCCTTATAGGATACCCTCAGGTCTGGTCTGTCTAGTGTCCCTCAACCATTTGGGCTATCCTCTCTACCCTGGTCTCTACCCTGGTAGAGTGTCTGTCCTGTAGTGTCCTCCTGGCAGCAGTCTCCCATTCCTGATGGGATACCCCTGCTCGGGGCTCTGGTCCCTGTTTGCTGATTCAAAGAGTTTTCTACCTGCTTTTTGTTTTATATTTCTCAATAAACTGGTGATTTATACTGGATCCTGTTGTGATTTTGACTACCGTGACAGTACATAAGGGCCATGAGTACTGAAGGTACAGTGAATCCCCCAGTTCAGAGCATTTTGGTCAGGATATATGCAGGATCAGAGTATTGATCAATCCATGCAAACACTCCTGAACCGTACTGCTCACCTGGATCATCCTGCTCGGCATCTGGTGGCCACCTCTGATCCTATTGCTCCTGATACCACAATTGCCAGAGGATTGTTTGGTTCTGCACCGCTTTCTCAACATTATGAGGGCAACCCAGCTCTTAGCCATGGGTTCCTAAACCAGGTGGGGATATTTCTTGAAATGGTCCCCCAGGCCTTTCCTACTGAACGAAGCAAAGTTGGGTTTATGATCTCCCTGTTGTCTGACAAAGCATTGGCATGGGCCAATCCATTATGGGAGATGGATAAACCTATTATCTATAACTTAGCTGAATTTGTGGCCCCCTTTAGACGAGTCTTCGATGTCCTGGCCCACTCCATCTCTGCTGCCAAGCAACTCATGACCATTCACCAGGGCGCTCACATGGTTGCTGAGTGTGCTATTGAATTCCTTACTTTGGCAACAGAGGTTGGTTGGAAAAACGAGGCACTGAGTGCCACATTCTCCCAGAGATTAAGTGATACTATAAAGGATGAGATTGCAGCCCGTGAGCTGCCCAGTGACCTTGAAAAACTAATTTCCTTTATCATCCTGATTGACATTTAGATCAGAGAGAGAGACCATCCTTTAGGGAGTGCCTGCTTAGGCCTCCATCCTGGTTGGCACAAAGCTTTGCTCACCCACCCATGCCTCCCTCGCCTCCCATGCCTCCTGGTTCAGAATCTTTAAGGGGAGACTATGCAGATGGGTTTAAGCTGACATCCCTGTGGAAGAGGGGTGTTCCTTCGGTGTGAGAGCCTATGTCTGTACTGTGGCAAACCTGGACATCTACTGTGCTCTTGTTCTGTGTAGCCGGGAAACACTCACACCAAATGTTATGTACGTGACAGACCCTGGGTGGCATTTTGCAGTCCCCATTGGCTCCTTAAGATAAACCTTTCTTTGAGGTCATTCTCTCGTGGGCCGACTCCTCGGTGGTAGCCCTAGCCTTAACTGATACGGGTGCCACCGGCTATTTCATTGATACCGATTTTGCTGCAAAGCTTTCTATTTATCTGCAGCTCCACTCTTCTCCTCTGGTGATTGAAGCAATTGATGGTAGACCTCTTGAACCCTCTCACGTTACTCATGAGACCTGTACTTTGGTCGGGGCGCTTCACATGGAGACTTTGCAATTCCAGGTCATCCATTCTTCATACTATGCTATTATCTTGGGATTTCCATGGTTGTAGAAACATAACCCGAGATTTGATTGTAAGACGTGTGATATCTTGTCCTGGTCTTCCTACTGTGCAGAATCGTGTCTTCAGCGAACTTCGAGGGTAATGTGCTGTGCCTCTCCTCCCTTATTACCAGAGGAGTATCATTCCTACTAGGATGTATTCCACAAAGGTCAGCCCGGTTCTCTACCTCCACATAGGCCATACGATCGTACTATCAATTTGATTCCTGGGGCCATTCCTCCGAAAGGTCATGTTTACCCCCTGTCTGTGGCCGAGAATAAGGCTATGGAAGAGTACGTATCTGAGGCCTTTGCTAGAGGAATTATTTGCAAATCTACCTCTCTGATCGGGGCAGGGTTCTTTTTTGTGAAAAAAAAGGATGGTGAACTAAGGCCATGTATTGATTTTTGAAGACTAGTGGTCAAGAATGCATATCCCATTCCGTTGATCACCGAATTATTTTACCAACTAAAGGGCTCATTTATGTTCACCAAACTAGACCTCAGGGCTGTGAACAGCCTGGTATGGGTAAAAGAGGGTCACGAATGGAAGACAGAGTTTAATACCCGTAATAGACATTATGAATATCTAGTCATGCCGTTCGGGTTATGTAACGCCCCCACTGTCTTCCAGGAATTCATCAATGACATGCTAAGAGAATTACTTTTGGATTGTGTGGTTGTCTATCTGGATGACATCCTCATCCATTCTCCTAATCTTGAGACGCATTTTGTGGATGTGTCTAAAGTCTTACGGCTCTTAAGAGAAAATAATTTGTGTTGCAAGCTGGAAAAGTGCGAATTCCATAAGTCACAAGTGACTTCCTTGGGATATATTATTTCCTCCTCTGGGTTGTTGATGAGCCCGCAAAAGCTGTCTGTATTCCTGGAATGGCCGCTCCAGACTGGGCTCAAGTCGATTCAGAGAGTTTTGGGTTTCGCCAATTACTACAGACGGTTTATAAGAACTTCTCCACTATTGTCAAACCAATCTCGGACATGACTCATAAGTGTGCCAACCAATTTGATTGGTCTACCAATGCTCTACAGGCTATTGAGAACCTTAAGTCTGCCTTTGTGTCAGTTTCGATACTGTGTCATCCCAACCCTGCCCTGCCCTTCACCATGGAGGTCAATGCATCTGAGTGAGTAGTAGGCACCCTCCTGTCACAGCGTAAGACTCCAGAAGAGGTGTTGCATCCTTGTGGGTTCTTTTCTATAAAGCTGTCCAACGCTGAGAGTCTGTATGGTATTGGGGACCGTGAATTACTGTCGATCATTTTAGTGGCGATATTTACTTGAGGGTACCAGAGCTCCTAACCTTATTCTCATGGACCATAAGAATCTGACTTATCTGTCTGAGGCACGAAGACTATCCCCACAACAGGCCAGTTGGGCTTTGTTTCTGTCATGATTCAACTATGTGGTTTCCTACTTACCTGGTACTAAAAATATTTTGGCTGATGCCCTATCTTGCCAATTTGGTTCTCTTTCCAAACAGGATTGTACTCCCACGCCAGTAATTCCTCCTGATCGCTTACTGGCTACTATTCGCATTAGCATTACTTTACCTTTGGGGGAGGAGATTTTGGCCTCCCAGGCCAATTCCTCTATTGATAAACCTAGTGGGAGATGCTTTGTACCAGAACCTTCACTGTGAGATTACTTAAGACATATCATTCCTCTAAAGCAGCAGGCCACATTGGGAGAGATCAGCTCTTTTGGGCTATATCTCAATTCTTCTGGTGTACCAGTCTCAGAACCGACATCTCAGCATTCTTAGCAGCGTCTCCTACGTGCGCTCAAACTAAAACTCCACAACACTTTCCAGTGGGTCTCCTTCAGCCAATCCCGAATAGTGAACAACCTTGGTCTCATCTATCTATTGACATTATGGTGAAACTACCAGTATCAGAAGGTTACACGGTCATCCTTATGATCGTGGGCCAATTTTAAAAAATGGCGCATATTTTACCTCTTAAAGGGGAACTTTCACCTTTCAACTTTTGACCAGTTGTTTAAACATTTAAGCAGCATTAGGAAATGTGGTTCTTATTTTTTATTTTTACGTACTTATTTTTAATACTCAAGCCATCCACTTCCGCATTCTGCGACACTGTGTTTCTTTGGCGCAGCTATCAGGACTTCCCGGCACTGTGTCATTCTCCTCCCACCTCCCTCCCAGCTGCCCCAGGGAGCTTGTTCACGCTTCACTTCCATGTGCTGTGAACGGCTCCTAACGTTACAGCCAGCTCCGGTAAGTATTATACTGAGGTTGCTTAAATGTTTAAACAACTGCTCTGCCCGGGAGTTGGCCGTAATTTTTGCTCGAGAGGTGTTCCGCGTTCATGGCATGCCTAAGGTGATAGTCTCATTTCGAGGGAGCCAGTTCGTGTCACGCTTTTGGAGGTCCGTTTGTGCTCAAATGGTTATCCAGCTCTTTTTTTTCTCCACCTATCACCCTCAGTCTAGAGTGCTGAGGAGAGATCGAATCGAGCCCTGGAACAGTTCCTTTGTTGTTATATTTCGGACCACCACGACAGTTAGGCGAACCTGTTACCTTTGGCGGAGTTCCGCGTTTCTTATTAACTATGGTTTTCAACCATCCAGGCTCCCAGAGTCGTTTCAGGCACAAGATATTCCAGCTCTGGAAGAACAATTAAGTGAACTCCATTCCACATGGGTACGGGTCCAGGGAGCCCTACAAAGGTACACGCAACAACAAGAGGCAATTACCTGCACCAGTTTTTCAGGTGGGGAAGAGAGTCTGGTTATCTTCACGCAATCTGAACCTCCGTGTGCCTTGCCGGAAACTGGCCCCTCGTTTTGTTGGCCCATTCTATATTCTTCATAGAGTTAGCCCTGTCACCTACGCCTTGGAGCTTCCTGACAGTTTGCACATTTATAATGTGTTTCATGTCTCTCTTTTGAAACCCTTGATTTGTAATCGCTATACCTCTGGATCCGTGAGACCTGGTCCAATCAGAGTCACAGATCAGGATGAATATGAAATTCAAAGTATTTTGTACTCTCACAGAGTCAGAGACCAAATGCAATACTTGGTGCAATGGAAGGGTTATGGGCCTGAGGAGCATTCCTGGGTCTATTCTAAAGAAATGCATGTGCCTGCCCTCACTCGCAGATTTCATTTCCATTTTCTGTTGAAGTCTCGACCTCTTCCGCAGGGGAGGGGTTGCTGAAGGGGAGGTACTGTTAGTGCTGTGTGCTTACCTGGGCTGCTACTGGTGGAGAACCGTCTGTTTCATGGCGGTCCTGCCACGTCTATGGATGTGGGTTACTTCCGCATCCACTTTCCTTCTGTGCACCTGCATGTCATTGGGTTGTGTGTCAGTGACATTGAGCGTCTTTTCTAAGCTGTCCATAGAGCTTGTAGAGGGCTCCACCTCCCGGCACATATATTTAAACTGCCTAGACACCACAGTCATTGCCCTTACATGGTGTTCCAGTGCAGTACGCTTATCTTTGATTGTGAAGCCAGTGTTTGACCCTTGGCTTGGCCTCCGTGTATTCCTGGTGTACCTACCCTCTGGCATTGGCTGACTACCTGCTCTGTATCTGTTCCTCAGACCTTGGCTGACTACCTGATCTGGTATCTGACCCTCTGGATTTGGCTGACTACCCGCTCTCATATATTGACCTAATGGTCCTGGCTACTCCCCGCTCTGGTCAGTATCCCGGTCTGGCCTATTTACCAGACTGCCGTAGACCTGGTCTGTCTACTTACTCCTTGGGATTGCCTTATAGGATACCCTCAGGTCTGGTCTGTCTAGTGTCCCTCGACCATTTGGGATATGCTCTCTACCCTGGTAGAGTGTCCGTCCTCTAGGGTCCTCCTAGCAGCAGTCTCCCATTCCTGGTTGGATACCCCTGCTTGGGGCTCTGGTCCCTGTTTGCTGATTCGAAGGGTCTTCTACCTGCTTTTTGTTTTATATTTCTTAATAAACTGGTGTTTTATACTGTATCCTGTTGTGATTCCTGACTACTGTGACATAGGGTAGACTGATACTTGACTTGATACAGTATTTTCTAGAGGGTGATTTGTTAGATTTGTTGTTAGAGGCTCAAGCCCTGGGAAAACATTGATTTTTAGGACTTAAGACATTCTTGTTTTTTTTGTTTTTTTTTTCCAAAGCACAAGACCAGCAGGTCAGGTTGGCCAGTTGCTGCTGGCCATTGTCAAGTGTCGTCCTCCTGAGTCTGAGTCCATAATTGCGGAATTTTCAATTGCTGTTCTTGCTGCTGCTGCTGAGATGTTTAAACAGCAGGATGATTAGGCATCTGAAAGGGAATGGGATCAACAACAGCAGTAACATGGGTGATGAATGATTTAGGTTCCACTTGCCACGATTATCTCCAGTGATGCCCCTGAGGCAGTAGCAGCACAATAAGTAGCCCCCCAGTCTATGTGGAGAAAAGAAGTTGGCCAGTAATTCTTCTCAACATGGCCCTCCTCCAAACTCATGAGTGTGTTGTTATTAGAATATACATTATTTCCTTGAGAGCAGAACTGTGGCTCTCTTCAGCAACTGCAATGTGCACAGTGTGTGTGGTAAATAACATCTGGGGATAAAACTGTATCCAAACACCATGACACCAGAACCCAAGTACTGCTGCTGTCACTATACCCCTTGTCCAGACCCCGCTAAGAACACATGACAACTTGCTGACAATTTAATAGTAATGATGAACCCTTCCTGCCACTCTTAGCATATTTTGCGGGATGGAATCTCCTCAGATGCTGCTTGATGACTTGGTATTGATTCTCCTCCACCACACTGGCATGTGCGGTCAGTGCACCACACAGTGTGCAATGGGTAGAGATGAACTGCCATATCCTAACGTCAACAGAATGGCTATCATTTGGAGGGGGAGATAACAATGAACAAGGTGGACTGGCAGAAGATGTAATTCTTACCCTAGAGGAAGAAGGTAATGGTAGTGGCGAGCTAGTTGTTTTGCTCATCATGGAACTTCCATGTCTGAGTTTCTCTATTCCTCCTCCTCTTTGATCTCCGCATTGCCTCTTGTTGCCTTTCTGGAGAGTCAGGGGGTACAGTAACAGCAGTGCATTATTTCTGTGATGAGTGTTTCGCTTTAACATGATTGACATAAATGTCATGGTGCCTGTGTTTCATGTGTGATATCAGGAAGGTTGTGCCACGGTGTGTTCCCTCCTTTTCTCTTCTCACTGACTTGTAACAAATTGTGCACAGTGCCATTGGTGATGTGGGAAAAATAGTCCCACACCCATGACTTCAGGGGGGAGGAAACAGGTGGAGAAGAATGGCCTCTTTCTTCTTGACCTCCACATTCCCCTTTACTGTCTGTGCTGTCAGCAGATGATGTTACTGCTGTTGCTTTTACTACCTCAGAATCAGCACTGCAACTAGAACCAGGAGTATTGCTTGCGCTGGCAAGTGGAACCTGTCCTAGTCCTGCATCACTTGTTGACCCCATTCCCACTGTGTTCATGGTGGTCTGTGGCACACTAGCTTGCTGCTCTGCATCCTGCTGCCCTTGCAACTCAGCAGCAGCAGGAACTGAGCAGTTGTAATTTCTGCAAATTCCAAAAGCTCATTGCTAGTGATGGTGGTGGTGGTGGTTCCCATCCTCATCTCTGTCTCCCATTCCTTCTCAGTTTCTGATAAAAAGGCCATGAATGGCTCTTCCACCCCAGCTTCTCTACCATCATCATCATCACTGTAACAGACCATAGGCTGTTACTAGTGTCTCTTTTAAGAGCCATGGAAAATACCCCAAAAGAGACTGGAAGGCACTGGGTAAAGTCTCAGCCCTGGGCGGCTTGACAGCCATAAAATATGGCCATACATGTTAAATTCCACTCCATCCATGTTGAAATGTAGGCAGCATTCTGATTAGCTGCCTACCATTCTATGTTAAATGTTATGTGAATGTTTAATGTGTTGTCATGTACTACAATACATGCAGGACCTCTGTGTTACTTGGGGGCCTACAATTTTACATTGGCCTAAAGGGTTTAAACTGTTGGATATTTGAAAGGCTAGCCAAATGGTAGATGTGTCACACTCTGGTCCAGATGTTGATTAGGATTTCACTGTACTAATCCCTTCACCTCTGTTGTGTATATACTATTGTATTCTGTGTAGTAGGATTAGCCTGGTGTCATGATTCTCTCTATTTTACTGTTTTGTTGATTGCATCAATCCCACTGAATTGTTCCATTGTCTTGTGTTTACACTCTATTATTCGATTGTCTGGCCCAGTGTTTACTGTATACATCACCATTGTTCACCATTGTTATATTGACTGAAATCTGTATACAATTTTCCCTGTCCCCTCAATAAAGAGGTAGTCATTTTGGACTAGAACTGTGACCTGTGTCTTCATTCCTGGATGGTTTAAAGAGTTCACTTTGACCCCCATTCAGAAGAGCTATGTTCCAGTGATCCAGCCTGCTTCATCCATCTACCAGGATCTATCCATCTTGTAGCTGACATCAGGTGATCTGTGTTCCAGACTTCCAGCCAGCTACCTACATTCATCGGGCCAGCTACCCATCTGTAGCTGCTTCAAAGAGAGAGGACCCTGGAACGATGGCTAAGGACAACCCGGCATCCTTAGCTTCAGTTACAATCACCACTACCACTAGGTCCTAAGTGCTGCTGCTGCTGCTCTATTACATACATCTCACTGCTGCTTGAAGGAGGTGACAGTGACAGAGGGCCCTCTAATGTCACATTTGGCATTTCTTTTTAACCTGAAGAGGCAGACTGGCAGTTGTAGCAGTAGGCACAGGCAGCTAATATGTGCTCTTGCAGGTGGTGGTGGTGGTATTAATTCTGAACCTGCTCTCCCCCAACAACAGTTCTGGCATCCTCAGGATCCTGTTCCACTTGGACACTGTAGTGAAGGGAAGGGGAGCTAGAGGAATGGTGTGGGTTCCCTTGATCGCTAGCCTGGACGCTTTCAAATGCTGCCCCTACCACTCCCCTAACACTAGTCCCATGGCTGATTCACCATCACTGTTACTACTACTACTGACAACACATGAAGTTCAGCCCCAGAGTCTTCCTCCTCACAGTCACTAGTAATATGAGGATATTGATTACCCCCGCCTTCATTCCTATCATCAACAAGCTGCTGGACCTTCTTAGTAGTAGTGGTAGCACTAGCAAGGGACCACTTGGGGATGGCAAGTGTGACTTAGAGTTCCCTGCTGTCACATTTGGCATCATCTTCTCCTCACCCCTCTCTAGAGTATTCCAAGACACACTAGCAGCTTCAGCACTGGTGGCAGCAGCTTCAACACTGGCAGCTAGCACAGCATTAGTGGCACTGGCAACAGGGGCAGCACGTCTAACAGCAGGCACAGTATTGGTGGCAGCAGGTTCAGTGCTGGTTGTAACAGGGGCAGCTCGTCTGACAGCAGGCACAGCACTAGGGGCAGCAATGGTGGCAGCAGGGGCAGCACGTCTAGCAGAAGGCAAAAGCAGCTGACCTGTCCTGTTCTCACTAGTACTACCCTTTTCTCCCTCCCTTCCCATTCCCTTTCTCTCTTCCTTCCTATTAAATTCCCCAAGATCCCTTGGAATGATTTAGGGGGACTGGACAGCATTTGTTCAGTAGTGCTCACTTCCTCCTCCTCCTCAGATAAAGTGGTCACATAAGGGTCCTTCCAGCTCCTCCATTTATTATTTTTAAACCTGCTCATAGCATTCACTATGAGTCTCTCCTGCCTCAATTTTGAAAAAAAGATCACAGCAGAATAACACAGCACATCTACCTCGCTCTGTGCCTGCTTCTATTTTGTTTGATTTCTGCAAATATGTCACATTTTTATAGCGAAAACCATGTAAATTAATGGGCAGAAACTTTCTAGCCGTTGAAAAAATGTCGAAAAATGTTGGCCAATGGGCGAAAAATACTAAAATTTTAATCAATAGTTTTAAAGCTAATTTTACCACAAAATATCAGAAAACAAAGTGGTTTTTGCTGAATTTCTCCCAGAAACATGGTTAGAGATTTCACCCACCCCTAGTGATGAATCTGCTGCCCCCCTGTGATTAACCTGCTATTAGTGTATCTTTTAATACTCAGGAGGGAGGAAGGAGAAGATGATGCCAAGTGTGACAGCAGGAGACCCTAAGTCACACTTGCCATCCCCAAGCAGTGCCACCTGTGCTAGTATTACTACTACTACTAAGAGGGTCCAGCAACTTGTTAGTGCCATCCCCAAGCAGTGCCACCTGTGCTAGTATTACTACTACTACTGAGAGGGTCCAGCAACTTGGTAGTGTTAGGAGTGATGGATGAGGTGATCATCATATTACTAGTGACTGTGAGGAGGAAGACTCTGGGTCTGAACTTCATGTGGTTGGTGTTAGTAGTAGTAGTAGTAACAGTAAAGGTGAAGCAGCTGGTAGGACTAGTGTTAGGGGAGTGGTAGGGGCAGCATTTGAGAGTGTTCAGACTTGCAGTCAAGGGAGCCCACACCATTCCTCTGTCCCTGGGAGTTCCCTTCCCTTCACTACAGTGTTCAAGTGTAACATGATCCTGAAGAGGCCAGAACTGCTGTTGAGGAAGAGCAGGTACAGAATTAATGCCACCACCACCAGCAGGAACACAGAATCGGCTGTCTGTGCCTGATGCTTTTGCTGCTATTCTGCCTTCTTCAGGTCAAAAATAAATGGCAAGTGTGACATTAGGGGACCCTCCAAGCAGCAGTGAGATGTCTCTAATAGAGCAGCAGCAGCATGTAGGGACAAATGGTGGTGGTGATGATGATTTGGAGAAATCATTTATGACCTTTTTAGCAGAAACTGAGAAGGAATGGGAGACATGGATGAGGATGGGCATCATCACCACCACTAGTAATGAGCTTTTGGAATTTGCAGAATTTGCAACTGCTCTAATTCCTTCTGCTACTCAGTTGCAAAGGCAGCAGGATGCTGAGGAGCAAGCTAGTGTGCCACAGACCACTGTGGCCACAGCGAGAATGGGGTCAACAAGTGATGCAGGACTAGGACAGGTTCTACTTGCCAGTGGCAGCAGTACTCCAAGTCCTAGTCCTAGTTGCAGTGCTGCTTCTGAGGCAGTAGCAGCAACAGCAGCAACATCATTCTCTGCCCCAGACAGTGAAGGGGAATGTGGAGGAAACTAAAAAAGAGGCCATTCTTCTCCACCTGTACACTATCCCTGTCCCATGAAGTCATGGGTGTGGGACTACTTTTCTCTTGGGGCAGGCACAGTGCAGTCATCACCAATGGCGCTGTGCACAATTTGTGACAAGACAATGAAAAGAGGAAAGGAGGGAACACACCTTGGCACAACTGCTCTGATAACACACATGAAACACAGACACCATGACATTTATGTCAATCATGTTAAAGACAAACACTTACCACAGAAATCAAGCACCGCTGTTGCTCTACTCCCTGACTCTCTTGATAGACAACAAGAGGCAAGGCAGAGATCAAAGATGAAGAAGAACAGAGTAATCCAGGCAGAGGTGGAAGTTTCGAAGACAGCAAAGCAACTAGCTTGCCATCACCTTCTTGCTCTAGGGTAGCTACCTCTTTTGCCAATCTACCTCATTCATCATTACCTCCCCCGCCAAGTGATAGTCACTCTGTAGATGTTAGGATGTGGCAGTCCATGTCCACCCATTGCACAGTGTGTGGTGCACTGACCACACATGACAGTGTGGAGGAGGAGAATTGCAAGCAGGACATCAAGTGGCATCTGAGGAGATTAAATCCCGCAGAATATGCTAAGCTGGTGACAGGGAGGATCCATCACTACTATTAAACTGTCAGTAAGTTGTCATGTGTCCCCATACTCCATGAACACAGGTACCCTCATGCCTTTGGGAAATAAAATAACATTTGCTATGTGTTATGTGTAAAGTCAATTTTCCCATTGATTTCAATGAAATGAGCTATGTGGGAAAAAAAAAAAAACGGAAAAACTGTACTTTTCGCTGGAAGTTTTTCACCAGGTGGGAAGTGCCGTTATTCACTGATTTTGGTTTGAGGCAAAAATTTTCGCCCATCCCTACTTATATCCTGACAGTCTTAGCAATTAATATATCTTTTAATAAGAATGAAGTTACAAATAACAAATATTTTAAGCAATAAACTGTAATCAAAAAAGTATCCTTGCAGGATGACTTGCAAATGTTCTTTACCACAAGTCACATTAATGTTTACCCTGTGAGTTCAAGTTTAGTTTTATTTGGGCGTATTCACAAGTTATGTTTTATTTGGGCATATTCCAGAAATATATAAGATCATACAAGTCATCAGTTGGTAAAACATCAGATATTCTTCTTACAGTTCTAGTATATTTTACAATAATTTAAACATAATATTTTAGTTTATATTTTTGCCATTATAGTCAGAAATTGATTTGAATGTAAATACAACATTTAGAATCTACGCATTAGATAAATGTATTTGTCCCATTTGTAATGCTTAACTTTCACTAAAATAACATTTATTTATTACATTAGTGATATGCTCACACATTTTTATTTTCAAGCACATTTGCTGCTTTAAACAAAAATGGTTATATTTTTCGTTAAAGGAGCAATTATACTTTAAAATAAAAATGTGTGTGCATATCGCTAATGTAATAATTATTTGCGGCGCTATGTTATTGTAGTGAAAGTTCCGCTTTAAGTGGAACTTTAACCTTATTTTAAGTTTGCATATTTGAAAACTTAAAGGGATAGTAATACTTCGTTTTAACTTTATTTTATTTTGTAGGCATTAAAAAAACATGAAGAATGATATAAGTCTTATCTCTCAAACCTTTACGGTTTATGAGATATTCACAAGCAAATTTTCCCCTCCCGCCCCTTTTACCTATTGTAAGCCATCTCTTCTCAGATGTGGATTGCAGTCCATAGACCAGACAGATAACAGATGGGGACACTCTTATTCCTATGAAAACAATGAAAGCCCTGCTTGACAAGCTTTTCAGGTTTTTCCCTTATCTTAATTGAAGATTGTCCCTCTCTGCAGTCTACCTGGGCACCTCCCTTCTGATCTGGCTGAACAGTATGACATCAGTAAAAGGGGTGGGAGGGGGACACTTTGTCATTGAATTACTCTGGAACTACAACTCTGACAGAATTGAAATAACACTCTCCAAAGTCCAAATACTATGATGATTAATTAGAGCTGCTTTTATTATGAAACATTACTATCCCTTTAATTGAAAAATGCATATATGCCATGTTATCCAAAAGTCCAGCAGATGTTTAGTTTAGGAGATATTCACACTCCTATTTCTAAGCAAAGTGAAAGTGAATATTTACTGGTACTGTAAAAAAGCATATGATATGTCGTTGAAACCTTCATTAGCATATGACACATTACTGAAAAGGCATTATTAGCATAAGCAATACATTAGGACAAGGCTGTCCAAGTTCAATCCTCAAGGGCCACCAACAGGCCAGGATTTATGGATTTTCTGGATTATGCACAGGAAAGTTAATTAGTGACCCATTCATTTTGACTGACTCATCTGTTCTTAATCAGGGAAATCCTTAAATCCTGGCCTGTTGGTGGTTGGTGGTGATCTGCTGTCTATTTCTTTTCTTTTGAATAAGTTAATGGCAAGACAAAATAAATAACTTAAATGCGCTATCACCAGTGTACAAAATATATAAATAATAATATTACACTATAATGTAGAATGGTCAGCAAAAAATACCAACTAACACAATCACTCTATGTGTTATGAAATCTAAAACCAAAAATAAACCAGTATTTCTGCGCCCTAAATAAATCTAATTAACAAGAGAAAAAAATGCAGAAAAAATGTATACCAATGGAAAAACTTGCATGCAAAAAATGGAATCTCTACTAATTAAAATACAACGGAAGTTGATGCGTTCTGGGTTGTGGACCGAATCTCCTTTCTCTAACTGTTATTGTTTTTTAGTATCTGTATATTTGTGGTTTATGTGATAATTTATGTGGATATATTTCGGATTTATTGCATAATCTTTATATTACAATATAACTTCATATTATGTATATTTGATATTTAGTTATATTGATATCACTTGTATTTTAATTAGTAGAGATTCCATTTTTTGCGTGGAAGTTTTTCCATTGGTATACATTTTTTCTGCATTTTTTTCTCTTGTTAATTAGATTTATTTAGGGCACAGAAATACTGGTTTATTTTTGATTTTAAGTTAATGGCAAGCTCTGGAGTGAGTGGCAATATGTTTCATTTTGGAGCTTTGGGTTTCAGCTATCATCTTTGGACACTTGACACATTAATAGTCAAATTGATATCACTGATCTCTCAAGAAGCGCCTGTGCTTCATTTTGAGTAGTTACACTGGCTGCTGATGTTGTAATAAGTGTTATACATTGGGGAAGAAAAGTATTTCACATAGATACTTGTTCATGATGTTATATATTCTTATTTGATGGACACGGCGTGTGGTTTGATTATGCATTGTGTTACATGTTTGCACGTTTTGGTTGCGGCGGCTCCATAACAGAGAACGCCGATTCGGTCTGCTTCATTATGCTGTGCGACGCACAGGAGACTCCGGTCTTCAGTGAGTGGCAGCGTTGGAGCACACCCGGTAAGGCGGGTCGAGCGATTCTGCCACCGCTGTTATCACTCACGAAGTCTGTCTTTACACTTGCTGATCCAGCATTTTGAATGATCATAAAGGATGTTCCTTTATTATGAACAGAATTAAGTGTAATTAAAAATAAGGACAGTGACATAGGCTTTATTATGACTCTAACTTCACCACCTCGCTCATGTACATATGATTTCTCTGTGGCCAATGGGAGACGTCCACTCGAGATACCACCCAATAGGGTGGTCCAAAGTGATGACATCACCATCTGCATGAGCAAACGCCAGAGTACATCGAAGGAATAAGAGGGAGGTGAGTCCCAACAATGGTTGTCTTGAAAAACGTCAGTTTTTGACTGAAACGTTGACCTGATCTGTAGATTACATTTTTGCTAAATAAATACCTCTTTAGTTAAGTCCCACTGGTGCTGCCCCATTTTTGTACTTTGATTGACTGTGATAAGATAGGGTGGACAACTTAAAAAATATAAATAACAAAATATAAAAATAAAATGTTTTAATAATTAATTAATAATTAAACAAATAAATATGTTAGATGGCAGACAACTGACTGAGAGCCTGGTGTGAGCTCTGTGACTGAGGCAAACTTGATAGACAGCAGGTGACATTGTGAATTTTGTTGAAGCCCAAGGCAAGACATAACACTCCATCAGTTGTGTACTGTAGAGAGTATAAATACAAATTCACAAGCAGGAGGGTGAAAAGTGGAGCAGTGCAGAGATGTGGGAGTAAAAAAAACTGACTGCAGCAATGATTGCTGCAGCATGTGCAATAAATGATGATGATCTCTCTCCTCCTGGGGTGGATGCAGTTTGTCATGGTCCTTCCAATCACAGCAAGCCAGTCCCCCCACAACTACTACCATACACATACGCCACATTGTAGGTTGTACTTTTATTTTTTTAATCACTTGACATCATCATGAAAACATGCCAGTGTCACTTAAGTAAGAAGTTAGTGTCATGGGCAAAGGACAAATGCACTCTGCATGCTAACACATTTTTCATGGTATATGTTGCTGTAGGACTTACAGCTTTGATTAGCTACTTATTTTTCCACTACAGCCCACAGAAGAACTAATATTGTGTTGGGAAATGCTGCACCATAGGAAACATAGATGAAAAATGTGTTGGAGTAAGAGAAAAATGTGTTTGTGTTTGAATAGGCAAAACATTTCTGGAAAAGGCGAAAAATTAGGAAAATCATGCATTGGAGACAACTTTCACGAAAAAATAGAATAATGGTCCATTTTTCACAGAAAGTCATTCAGGAAATTTTTCTCATTTTTTTCCTACCCCTACTCACCAGCATTGTTGCCTCCTCAAAGGGTTTCAGAAGCTGACATACATTGCACATTAGATGCAACTGGCCAGGTGACAAAGAGGTTCCCTCCAAAGCCTTCTATTACTTGCTAATGGCCTTATTCTGCTCGTACAAATATTCTAGCATGTGCAGTCTGGAATTCCACCTGGTAGCGACATACATGTTCAGTTGGTGAAGGGGCAGATTCTTATGCTCTATGGAATACAGAGCATTGCAAGCACAGTAGGAGCGACTAAAATGGGCACAAATTTTGTGGACGATAATCAGAATTTCTCTAAGGGTTTTGGATTCTTCCAGGAATCTGGTCACAACTAACTTAGCAAATTGGCAAAGCACATGAACCATATCACCTATTCTCAAGGCAGCGATTATGTTGGAGCTGTTATCAGCAGACACAAAACCAGCTTTTAAAGAGCGGGGTACAAGCCATTCCTCTGTCACCTTCTCTAGCTTACTTAAAGCATGTATGGCTTTGAGGGACTGTCTCTTATGGGCTATCCTGCTGCTGCCCTTTAATCACACTGCCAGAACCAGAAGCACAATGACTGGGTGTCACCTAATGCTTTAAGCTACTGTTGCTTGCTGGTGGTAATGGGAGGGAAACCCAGTGAGCACTAACAGTCATTTAATCTGTGCTCTGCCTACTTGTCCAAATATCTGTTGTCAGGTGGATTGTGTTACCATACACACTTTCCCGCACAGACATCCTGGTAAAAATAACTGCGTCTTGAGATATACTAGCATGAAGCTACATGACACCAGTTTTCACTGAAACCTCTGTTTTCTATAAAAGAATATGGTAGCATGTCCACTGCCAAGATCTTGTCAACCTTGCCATACTACAGGCATACATTGGGATTGTTTTTATGAAGCTTTTGACTCCTTACCAGTAACTCAGTTAGTGTGGGTTACCAGGTTATGGCAGAAGAACCATGTAACTTTATTGCTTTAACAACACGACTATAGGAGGTGGTGGAGGTAGAGGCAGCATGTGTGGGCAATCTATGCCTCTTGCCATTTCCTACAGCAAACACAGAGTCATCATACTCCTCTGCAGCAGGAGCCATAGTTATTATTTGGAAAGTACTAACTGTTGTCAGTGGTACAATCTCTGAAACATCTATAACATCAATACTTCTCTTATCTGTCTCAGAACCCTGTGAACTTTTTGGAGTGCTTCTGCTGCTACTATTTGTGGCACATTTGACCTGCTAATAGTGTGCCAGACTTGTGGTTCTGCTTCAGATGGGATCTCATAGAGGAGGTGCTTTCCCCCTGCTCCTGTGCTTTTTGCACAGAGAACAGATAGCAATATGCTTAGCTTTTAGATACTGGGTGAAATATCTCCATACTGTTGATTTCATGGACTGAGGGATTCCTAAGGGGCTGATACTACTACTACTAATGGGGCTAGATGTTGATGCAATACTACTGCTACAACTGCTACCAGGTGTCAAAGGTGCAGCACTTCCAGCAGCAGCTAAGGTTTTGGCTTTTCAAAAGTGTGGGTAAATAGTTTGCTTGTTTAAAAGTATATTATTTCATTAACATAGATTGTAGGAAATATCACATGGTTTAATATGTCTTTCTCGGGAGCAAACTAGTTCTCTAGAGCAGTATGTGATTTGTTCTGGTTAAGATATCCCTGACCCCACAGAACTAAAATGTAGTGAATTTGAGTGTTTTATGAATGTTCTGACTGTGTGGGCATGTGTACAGGGATGGTAGACACTGTTGTATGTGGGTTCTGGAGGGGGATACTTGCATTTTATTCTTTCTCATTTCTCCAGGACACAAGCAGGATGGAAAATAGTTGAAAAGCAGACAGGATTTCCATTCAGAATTTAATTTTCTTTTGACTGCTTCTCTCTCTCTCTGTTTTTGTTTCTCTCTTTTTCTATAAGTTTTTATATCTCATTCTCCATCTGTTTTTTTTCTCTGTCTCTGTTGATTTTACATTATAGAGATGGAACTCATTGGAGGACAATGGTGGAACTTCATCACAGGATTGAGTATACATTGTATCACAATGGGAAAAGGAGGAAAATGTTCAGACTAGTAGATACAATGCATGTTAAGTAGCACAGAGAGCAATACTCTTGTTTAGGGGTGGGCAAAAGGTACCGTAGTATTGCCACAGGAAAACATCAATTAAAATGTTCATACTTTTTTCCAATTGGCAAAAATTCTTCAACATTTTTTCAATAGCTAGAAAGTTTCCACCCATTTATTTACATTTTTATCTCCTTTTCGCTATAAAAATGTGACTTGTTCCAGGAAGTGAAACACAATAGAAGAAGCTGCAGAGTGAGGTAGATGTGTTGTGCTGTGCTGCTTTGATCCTGAGGCAAAATTGAGGCAGGAGAAGCTCATAGTGACTGCTATCACTATGTGCAAGTATAAAAATAATAATAGGAAGAACTAGAAGGACCCTTATGTGTCTTCTGAGTCTGAGGAGGTGGAAGAAGTGACCACTACAGAACCAATGCTGGCCAGTCCCCCTAAATCACCCATAGGGATCTTGGAGAAATGAATGTCAAGGGATGGATAAGAGGGTAGTAGTGAGAGCAGGACAGGTCAGCTGCCTGTGTCTGCTGTCACACATGCTGCCCTTGCTGCCAGACGTGCTGACCCTGCTGCTACCATTGCTGTGTCTGCTGTCAGACGTGCTGCCCTTGCTGACACCAGTGTTGCGTCGTAGGGATGAATTCCGGAAGAATGATGATGAGGTATATCGGTAGTGACGTACCTAAAAATGTAGTTGATGCTGGGAATATGGATGAAAGTTTGTTTGAGATTACCGGAAGGAGGGTAATGCCCTCTGATTGGAAAATTAGAAGGGTGAGTCTACAAATGGCTGAGGGTTATTTCATTTTGTTTGATTTCCTTGAAAAAGTAGCTGTGTGTTACGAAACGCGTAGGAAGAGTATCTGTAGTCAATTTTATAATATATATTTTATTCCTTTTTTATGTGTAAAGGGTTGTTACCCGGGAACGACTATTTTAATAAATTTGTATTTTTTCCTAAAATCTATTGCTCCTCACGGGTCTCTTGTTTGTAGTGTCCCTATCCTTATATTCCCCCTCCTTACCATTAATGGTTGGATATATTATACTCCCTATAGAAAGGCCTTAGGTTGCCCAGTAGGGTCCAGAGAACCGGGAGAAGGAATCGCATCAAAGGAGGAAGAGGATATCAAGTTCAGAGGTCAGATCTGGTCGATGTGCTCTATCTAGAGGCACTTAGGCCTATTGAAAATGTGAGTACCCTGACAAAGGGATTTCCTTTGATTATACGTGATCCTGTAAGTGCAGATTGGAAATATTATACTTAGAGAAGATTTGCGCTGTTTTCTTTTTGTTTTCTGTTTTTATATGCTGCCTGGAACCTATCCGACGTCCTGACTACGAGCTGCATACTTGGACTTTGAGTTTTTGGGAAATTTCCAGTCCGCGTTGAAAGAAGATTTTTCTGAAAGAAGGACTATCGTATATTAAAAGGATTAAGTGTCCTTTAAGATATATCTTTATGTCATTTTGCTGATATTTTTTTATGTGCTTTTTCTTTTATATACGTATGTGTCACGGTTTGTTAAGACTCTCAGACGCAAAGTTAGGTAAAAACACAACTTTATTGAAAAGTTTAAGACAATCCCATAGGATCTCATACATATACATACACATACATAGAAAAGACAGGAAAATGGTAATAATAGCGAGTAAGGCTCTACTGACCCTGCCAATATACCGAGCAAGGTAGCCTGTCAGAATACAAGGAGAAACTGGCTCTACCGGCCCTGGGAATATACCGGGCAAGGCAGCCTAACGGACTACCAGGAGTATACAGGCTCTAACGGCCCTGCCAATATACCGGGCAAGGCAGCCTAACGGAACACCATATGATACAGGCTCTACCGGCCTTGCCAATACCGGGTAAGGCAACCCAAAATGGAAATAAATGGAAGGTTCTACCGGCCTTACCAATATACCGGGCAAGGCAGCCTTAAGGGAAGGTGATGTCAACCACTATGGCCTCAATGACTGTCAGATGACAATGACAGTTAAAGAGATGACATATGGAGGCTAAATGAGATAGTGGTAATACTAGGTATACTGCACACACCAGTACCCACGTACTGGACAAGTAACTAGCTGTCTAGGACTGGACAGCGTGAAGTGAACCAGTGCCCGCGTACCAGGGACCATCGGTGTCACTATAATGTCAGCCGTGAGGCAATGGAGCGAACCAGCACCCGCACGCTGGGAACCAACAGACTCAATGTATAGTAAGCAATAAGGCAGTGGAGCAAACCAACGCCCGTGCTCTGGGAACCAACAACTCAATGTATAGTAAGTCATAAGGCAGTGGCGCGAACCAGCACCCGTGTGCTGGGAACCAACAGACTCAATGTGTAATAAGCCGTAAGGCAATGAAGCGAACCAGCGCCCGCGTGCTGGGAACCAACAGACTCTATGTGTAGTAAGCCGTAAGGCAGTGGAGGGAACCAGCGCCCGCGCACTGGGAACCAACAGACTCAAGGTATAATAAGCCGTAAGGCAGTGGAGCGAACCAGCACCCGCGTGCTGGGAACTAAGTGTAAAAATGTCACCTAAGCGACCGTAGATCACAGCCGCCACAGTTGACAAGGAAACTGGACGCTGAAGATGAAACAGGAACCAGCACTACGATGGTCAACCGGATCAGGAACGGCAACGAGGACTGGCAGCAGGAAGCAGCAACGTCGGCGACTCCAACCGGATCAGACACGGAACCAGGAACAGCTGATCAGGAGACTCAGGAACTGGATGAACGCAGGATAGCAGGAACACAGCTATGGCCCATAGAACGTCAGGAACATGATGAAAGTAGAAGCAGCCTAGAGACAACATGAAAGGGCAACCAAAGGGTGCCCAGACTCAGTCTAAATAGGCAAAGTGGGGCAGGCTGAAGACAGGCAGCCAATGGGAGCCCCCTACAGGTGATAGACACACAAAGGCAGCAATCGTGATAATATGTGTAACATTATAGGGTGACCATTAGTGAGCACGGAAACATTTGTGTTTGTTTTGCCACCAGACCTGTGCCTGTTGACAGTGCTAAACCTGCTGGCACTGTGCTGAACTTTCTGCCAGTGTGTCTCTTGCAATACTCAGAAGGGGGGGAAGGAGAGGAAGATGCCAAGTGTTACAGCAGGGGACCCTAAGTCCCACTTGCCATCCCAAAGCAGTCCCACCAGTGCTAGTACTGCTACTAAGAAAGTCCAGCAGCTTGTGAAGGAGGGGGTAAGCATCAACATGTTACTAGTGACTGTGAGGTGGAAGACTAAGGGACTGAAACTGATGTGGTCAGTGTTAGTGGTAGTACTAGTAACAGTGATGGTGAAGCAGCTGGTGGGACTAGTTTTAGGGGAGTGGGAGGGGAAGCAATTGAAAGCATCCACACTAGTGGTCAAGGGAGCCCACACCATTCCCCTGACCTTAGGAGTCTTGTTCCCCCAAGGCACTGTCCATGTGGAACATGATCATGAAGAAGCCAAAATTCTTACCAAGAAGCAGTAATAATAAAATAAAAGTATATAGCAGCAATAATAGCACCACCACCAGGAGCACAGATCAGCTACCTGTGTCTACTGCTAGTGCTGCCAGTCTAACTTCTTCAAGTCACCAAGAAATGGCAAGTGTGACATTATGGGACCCTCTGTCACATTTCTCGTCACCTCCTCCAACCAGCAGTATGACTTCTGTAATAGAGCAGCAGCACAGAGGGACTAGTGGTGGTGGTGATAATAGTGGAAGAGACATTGATGGTCTTTTTAGCCCAAACTGAGAAGAAATGGGAGACAGGGATGGGGATGGGCATCACCACCACCAGCAGTGAGCTTTTGGAATTTGCTAAAAGTGATACTGCTCTAATTCCTGCTGCTACTGAGTTGCAAGGGCAGCAGGATGCTTAGGAGCAGGTTAGTGTACAACAGACCACCATGGACATAATGGGAATGGGGTCAACAAGTGATGCGGGACTAGGACAGGTTCCACTTGCCAGAAGAGCAATACTCCAGTCCTAGTTGCAGTGCTGATTCTGAGGCAGTAGCAACAACAGCAGCAACATCATCCTTTGACCCAGACAGTGAATGGGAATGTGGAGGAGAAGAAGAAAGAGGCCATTCTTCGCCACCTTTTTGCTCCCCCCCAGAAGTCATGGCTGTGGGACTATTTTTCTCTTGGGGAAGGCACAGTGAAATCATCACCAACAGCACTGGCACAACTGAACTGATAACACACATGAAACACAGACACCATGACATTTAGATCAAGCATGTTAAAGCCAAACATGACTCTCCCAAAAGGCAAAAAAAGGCTAGGCTGAGATCAAAGAGGAAGAAGAACAGAGCAACCCAGACAGAGGCTGGAAATTTGATGACTAGCGAAGCAACTAGCTTGCTATCACCTTCTTGCTCTAGGGTAGCTACATCTTCTACCAATCCACCTTGTTCATCATTATCTCCCCTGCCAAGTGATAGACACTCTGTAGATGTTAGGATATGGCAGTTCATGTACACCCATTGTACATTGTGTGGTGCACTGACCACACATGACAGTGTGGTGGAGGAGAATCACAAGCAGGAAATCAAGCGGCATGTGAGGAGATTATATCCATCAGAATATGCTAACCTAGTGGCAGAGAGGGTCCATAATTACTATTAAACTGTCATCAAGTTGTCATGTGTCCTTAGAAGGGTGTGGACAAGCGGGACAGTGACAGCGGCAGTACTTGTTCTTGTGTCATGGTGTTTTGATACAGTTGTGACCCAGGTGTTATTTACCACACACACACACACTGTACGCATTGTAACCTTCATCATCCATCACCCATGTGACTGATATTGTTCCCTTTCAGCTGCCTAAACATCCTTTTGCTTAAGCAGCTCAGCAGCAGCAGCAAAAACAGCAGTTTCAAATTCCAAAATTATGGACTCAGGAGGACATTTGACAATGGCCAGTGGCCACTGGCCAACACAACATGACCTGCAGGCACTAGGCCAGTTGTGGATTTTTTTCTCAGGGCTTGTGCTTTAAAAAAAATAATAATAATATTAATAATAATAATAATAAAAAATAAAATAAAAAATAAAAATGTTTGGGGGGGGTTGTTTTTAACCAGCCTAAGTCCTACAAATTAATGTTTCTTCAAGGCTTATGCTTCTAATAAGTCTAAGTCCTACAAATCAATGTTTCCTCAGGACTTGGGCCTCAATGTGGTGGAGGAGAATCGCAATCAGGGCATCAAGTGGCGTCACAGGAGACTTCATCACTCAGAATCTGCATTACAATTAAACTGTCAGCAAGTTGTCATGTGTCCTTAGCAGGGTGTGGACAAGCAGTATAGTAACAGCGGCAGTACTTGGGTTCTGGTGTCGTGGTGTTTGGATACAGTTGTGCCCCCAGGTGTTATTTACCACACACACTGTGCACATTGTATTTGCTGATGGGAGGCACAGTTCCTGCTTTCATGGGAAAAATTAATATTCTAATAACAACTAACCTATGATTGTGGAGGGGGGCAGGTGGAGAAGAATTATTGGCCAACTTCTTCTTTTCTCCACATAGACTGGGGGCTACTTATTGTGCTGCTACTGCCTCATGTGTATCACTGAAGCTAGTTGTGGCAAGTATAACCTTCATCATCCATCACCCATGTTACTTCTATTGTTGATCTCATTCCCTTTCAGCTGCCTAATCATCCTCTTGCTTAAACAAGTTAGCAGCAGCAGCAGCAGCAGCAACAACAACAGTAGTTGCAAATTCTGCAATTATGGACTCAGGAGGACATTTGACAATGGGCAGTTGCCACTGGCCAACAGGACATCACCTGCTGGCAGTAGACTAGTAGGGCATGTTTTTCTCAGGGTTAGTGCTTTAAAAAAAAAAATAGTTGTACCAAAAAATAAACATTTTTTGGGGGGTTGTTTCTAACAAGCCTAAGTCCTACAAATCATTGTTTCCTTAGGGCTTGTGCCAAACAAGCATAAGTCCTACAAAGCAATGTCTCTTCAGGACTTGTGCCTCTAAAAGTCTAAGTTCCACAAATCAATGTTTCCTCAGGGCTTGTGCCTCTAACAACAAATCTAACAAATCATCCTCTACAAAATACTCTATCAAGTCAAGTATCAGTCTACCCCAGTGGCAGCTTATGTTCAACTGATCAATTCTCCAGACTCCACCCACTAACACAGGTACCCTCCTCAGACCCCTTTTATACCATGTCTTTTGTTTCTTTTTTTTATTTTATTTAGAATGTATTTTTTATTAACTGTCCCAATCCCAAAAAACAACCCCCCCAAAAAAGCATTCACTGTTCAACTGATTCTTTCTCCACACCCCACCAACACAGGCACCTTCATGCCCCTTTTATACTATGCCTTTGGGAAATAAAATAATATTTGCTGTGTGTTATGTGTAAATTCAATGTTCCCATTGATTACAATGAAATGGGCTAGGTGAAAAAAGCAGAAAAACTGCACTTTTCATGGGAAATTATTCGTCAAGTGGGAAGTGCCAGTGTTCGCCTATTTCAGTTTCAGGCAAAAATTTTAGCCCATCCCTAGTCAGTGCACACACACAATGTGCAATGGGTGAACACAGTCTGTCACATCTCCACATCTACAAAATAGCCTTTTAGTTGGTGGGGGGAGGTGCTACATCTTCCGGTTTCCGGGACCCTAGCTCAAGAAGCAGATGGAAAGACAGGTGTTTTGCTTTCCTTCGAAAGTTCAGGCTCAGGCTGAGTTTCTTTATTCTTCTTCCTCTTAGAGTTTTGCCTGGATTCTTGGTGCTCTTGGAGAGAGACAGGAATACAGCAACAGTGGCTTCCGATTTCTTTTTGGGGGGGTTGACTTTAACATGCTTCTCATAAATGTCTTTGTGTCTGTATTTCATGTGTGTTGTGAAGGCAGTTTTGCTAAGGTGTGTTCCTTCCTATCTCCTTTTCACGGATTTGCCACTTAGAGTGCACAGTGCCAGCTCTGATTACTGCACTGTTCCTGTCCCAAGAGAAAAATAGTCCTACACCCATGACCTCGGGGGGGGGAGGGGAAATGTGGAGAAGAATGGCCATTTTCTTGTTCTCAAAATACCCTTCACTGGCTTGTGCTGAGGATGCTGCTGCTGATTCTGCTCCATCAGAATCAGCACTAGAACTAGGTCTAGGATTATTGCTGGAATTGGCAAGTGGAAACTGTCCTATTTCCGCATCCTGATGGACCCCATTCCACTGTGGAATTACAATAACAGCAACCTCAGCAATATTAGCATCCCCATTTGCCTATATGTCTCCCTTTCATTTTCAGTTTCATATAGAAAGGCCCTGATGCTCTCCTCCACCCCAGCTAATCCACCATCACCCTCATCACCACCACTACCAGTCCTTTTCAGCTGCTTCCCTATGAGAATTGGACTGGTTGGAGATGATGACAAATGTGACAGAGGGTCCCCTGCAGTCACACTTGTCATTTCTTCTGCAAGTGAAGAAGGCTGACTGGCAGCACTAGCATCAGACTCAGGCAACTGATGTTTGCTGAATCTGATGCTAATACTGCAAGCCAGTTCTGCCTTCTTCATCATCATGTCCTAGAGAGGCAATGCTGAGGGAATTGTAATCACAGGAGCAGGGGTATGTCGTGGGCTCCCTTGACCGCTAATCTAGCTGATCATTATAACTTCCCCTTCTACTACAGTATTTGGCGGATCAAAAATCAAGTTAGTCCTAACATCTGCTTCACATTCGACCCCCACCCTCACCTCACCACTCACTAGCTGCTGTGTGGTAGTAGTGGGATGACTTTCAGTCTTCCCCTTTCACAAAAGCCATAATTTCCTCCTCAAAAGCAGAAGGTACACTGATAACAGTAGCAGCAGGTATAGGCCTCTCACCTGTCCTGCTCACACTGCTACCCACTTTTTCCAATGTCTGCTTTGCCAATGATGACACTATTTTCCCACAGATCCAAAGGGAAGATGTAGGGGGATTGGGCATCATTGGGTCTGGGAATGAGGACTCCCACAGCCTTCCATGTTGGAGGTGGTCTCGCGAATGTTAGTATTGTAGTACCATCAACAGCAGCACCAGTATTAGACCAATCTGGATAGATGCATACATCAGATTGGTCTACAGAAGTCTGTAAACTGAGGAAGTACTGGTGGTGGCTGTCTAACAACAAAAAGCCCCCCAACCAAATGTGCACTGATCTCAGAGGTAGGGTTGGGCAAAAAGTGAGAAAAAGTTCCCACATGAATTTTCACAAAAAATATGATTTTTCGCTTTTTTCGCAAAAGTTTTTGCTGTTTCTCCAGTGCAACATTTTCCTCCTTTTCACCTATTCCTGCAAATGTTTTGCCTATTCAAACATATTATTCTCCTATTCTAACACATTTTTCACCTATTCAACACATTTTTCTCCTATTCTGACACATTCTAACACATTTTTCTCCTATCCCAATACATTTTTTCCTATTCCAACACATTTTTAATATGGTGCAGTAACATATTACTGATTCTGAGGGATGCAGAGGAGAAGTAAGTAGCTGAAAGTCAAAGTTGTAAGTCCTACAGGAACATATACCTTGAAAAATGTGTTAGCATGCAGACTGCCTTTGTCCATTGCCCACAACACTTACTTCCTGCTTAAGTGACACTGGCACGTATTCATGATGATGTAAAGTGATTAAAAAAAATAAAGTACAACCTGCAATGTGGCAGATTTGTATGGTAGTGGTGGTGGGGGACTGGCGTGGTGTGATTGGTGGGACCTTGACAAACAGCATCCACCCTGGGAGGAGAGGTATCATCATCATCATTTATTGCACATGCTGCAGAAACGATTGTTGCAGTCAGTTTTTGCACTAACACTTTACTCCCATGCCCTTGCACTTCCTCCACCTTTCTCCCTCCCGCTTGTGCAGTTGCTAGACATTACTCAACTACTAGAAAAAGAAAAAATATATCCTAAAAGTGCGCACTCAAAACAGTGAATTATTTAATAAAAAAAATAATATAAAAGCTGCTACAGGATAAAACATCTCTCACTTAAAAAGTGTACAAAATAAGCTCAACAAATAATATACATCCTAGCAATATCAATCTTTACACATCTATTGAGTCCTGTACATTACTCAATAGATGTGTAAATATTGATATTGTCTCAATAACTGGCACCGAGATTGCTACATTGTGTTCTCTGGAGCTTCATGCAACACTGTGGATGCAATTTTTCTAATTGGATCCAGTGTGTTGTGGATGGGTGTGAAAACACAATATACCATATATTTATGGAAGCATTATTGTAATAATGTTGTTATTAGTACACAGGGTCACACTCTCCCATTCTTTGGTGTTTTTTATCAATATATTTGTCATTTTTTCGGTACTCATTTAGTCTGGATATTTGCTTAATAGCTATAGTCTGGAGCAATATTGTTTAACTTTATATTTAGCCCTAGGATATATATTATTTATTACTCAACTACGGTTTGTTTTTTTACTCTCTACAGTGCAGAACTGATGGAGTGTGATGTCTTTCCTTGGCCCTCAACAAAATTGTCAATGTCATGTCTGCTTCAGTCACAGAGCTCCCAGTCAGCTGTCTAATATATTTATTTGTTTAATTATTTTTGTTTATTTATTTATTTATTTATTTTAAGTTGTCCACCATATCTTATCACAGTTAGTTCCCCCCAAAAATATAAAACTAAAAAACAAAATCAACAACTTCTTTCCTCAGACTTCCCCAGCACTGAGACAATAAAAGTAAAATCAGCAAGCAATTTAGTCCCCAGCTGCCTGTGTCTTGCCAATCACACCAAATTTTGGGGTATTTTGGGTCAACCTCCTTCATCCCTTTGTCTATCCACTGTGTCCCCAGACTTCCCTACTACAGAGATCAAATGTCCCTAAAACTAAGCCTAAATTCCCTTTATTTGCTTATCTTCTCTAGCTTAAAACCATGCTGCTCTCTCCACTCATAAACACAGAATTGCATGCTGTGAGAGCCTGACAGCCTTTTATATTGCCGTAGAAAACATTTGTGAGGTGGAGAAAAAATTTTCTACCCATTGATTTCAATGCAAGGAGCTAGAAAAAAAACGTAGGAAAAAACAGGAAAAATTACACTTTTCGTACAAAATTTTTAGCCAAGTGGAAAGTGCTATTTTTTGCCAATTTCAGTTTGAGGTGAAAATTTTAACCCATTCCTACTCAGAGGGAATCGAAGCAACAACTGCATCTCTGACTGTGTTACAGCACAGTAGAGACTTCAGAAGGTGTTGGATGAAGCAAAAGTTGTGAATGCAGCATTTGACCAATATAGATAGATACATGCAACAGCAGAATGGTATATGGCTATAAAAGTCTGTAACACTAATATACTGATGAATGATTCTGAAATGTGATGGAGTATCACATCACTTAGCCTGAAAATTTAGACCCGGGTATCCAGGCTTGGGCAAACTGACCTTTATGAAGTCTGTCTGTTTCACCAGGTACAGGGAGACCTGGGAGCACTGAGGTTTGAAGATGTTGTCTTTTACTGAGAAACAGTGACTAGTAAATCAAATTCCCCTGTTCTTAAAGTGATTTAACACACAGTCAGGAATAGCACCTGACGTTCTTAAATTATATTTAGTTAACCTATATATCTATATTTACTATCTGATCTAGCTATTAATTATATGCTAAACTACTTAATAAACTGATTACTAGCTAACCTCACTATAATTCTATGTGACCTAACAAATTATTTATTAACTAATCTTACTCTAGTTACTGCTAAACTAGTAGAACTACAACCTCCCATTAGCAGTAATGGAATCACTAAAGGAATCAGTCTTCCAACAATGCAGGGAGATGATGATTACAAGCATGTGACACATTTCTTTTCTTCCAGCTGTTAAATTAAGTAAGAAAAACTTGTTACATCCATATTTTATGTGTTTGAGAGGTCATCCCCTTGGGAATCAGGACTGGCCAGAATATAAAACACATCACAGATAAAGCAGAGATTCACAGATTGTTGCAATAATCAGTCACAGTTATAACCATGATCACTGTCCCTCTACTTTCTTCTAGAATTATATTTGTTATCAATTCTTCTGTCTACATTCCACACAGTCCCTTCCTACTTTCCCCACTGAAAGGAAGCAAATTAATGAGTGACTAAATTAATTGATTTCATTGAAAATGCTGAAATTGCCATTGGTTTTTGTTTTAGTTCATTCATCTTCTGCTTAGTATGTCTTTGTAATCTGAATCTCATGAAATACACAATTTTTGGTCAAATCCTAATTTGTTATGAAGTCAATGCACAAGTCTAATATTTACAAGAGAATGTTTTGAGCCTCAAACTGCAGACACCTATATCAGTTCCATTGCATGTGTAGCAGTAAATAGTAACATAGTTGTTGAGGCTAAAAAGAGACATGCATCCATCATGTTCAGTCCATGCCAAATCATTCTGTTGATCCAGAGGAAGGCAAACCCCCCCCCCCTCCCAGTTGAAGCCATTTCCAATTAAACCCCAAGTGGGTAAAAAAAATCCTTCTTGACTGCATATGGCAGTTAGATAGTTCCCTAGATCAACATCCTATCTGCTTTGAAGCAGTATTGTTCTGTGCTAGATAGGTATCCATTACTTTTTAAAAGCAGTTACAGTATCTGAAATCATCTATATCAGTTATAGTATCCACAATCCAGAGGCGAAATAATTTCATAATCCTTTGGAATTAATTACCACCCATTTTTACCAACCTTTCTGTAAAAAAGTGATGTCCCCTCTTTCTTAGCTTAGGTTTTTGAGTAGATAATTATTTGGAGAGTTCCTTGTATTGGCCATGAATATATTTGTACATAATAATAATTTACCCTAGACATCTCTTCTTTAATGTAAACAAACCCATTTTGGCTAGCCTCTATTTATAACTCAGATCCTCCAATACCTTTTTCCATTTTGTTGCATGACTCTGCACTTTTTTAAGTTCAGTAATGTATTTTTTTTTCCTGGTGCCCAAATCTGTAATCCATATTTTAGATGAGGCCTTACAAAGGATTTATATTGAGGTAGAGGTAGACTTAACAGTCAATATATACGTTTTAACCCTTTGAGTGCCAGAGATGTATCCAATGCATTGCAATGCAACTCTCCGGCATTCAAAGGGTTAATAAGATTGAAGATACAAAAAATAATAATATTTTTGAGCAATAAGCTGTAACTGAAGAAAGTATCACAGCATCATGACTTGCAAAAATGATTTACCACAAGGCACATTCATGATTACACTGTCAGTACATGTTATGTTTTATTTGGACATATTCCACAAAGATACACTGCCAAAGTATAAGTTGGTAAGAAGTCAGATATTCTTCAACCAGTTCTAGGATATTTTACAATCATTTAAGCAGAATATATTTGTTTAATTTTTTTGTCATTATAGTCAGAAATTGTTTGAATGCAAATATAACATTTAGATAAATGTGTTTGTCCTATTTTAATGTATGCTTAAAGTGAACTTTCACCATATTTCACATTTGCATATTTTAAAACTACATTAAAAACTGCCTATATGTCATGTAAACCAAAAGTCCTGCAGATGAACAGCTTAGGTGATGCACTTTTATTTCTGGGCTAAGTGAAAGTGAACATTTCCTGGCGCTGCACAAAGCTTCATTAGCAAATGAAATGCCATTGAAACCTTCATTAACATATCACATGTTACTGAAAAGACTTCAATAGCATATGCTATGTTACAGAAAACCTTATTTAGCATATAAAACATCATTGGTATGTCACAGGTACCGCAACTAGCATACATTAGCATATAGTAACAAGTATGAATATCACCTTAACTTTGCATTTGCTGGTTGTTTAGCTAACATGACACATATGCAGTTTTTAATACAATTTTCAAATATGCAAACTTGAATTAAGGTGAAACTTCCACTTTAACTTAATAAAAAAAAAAAACCACAACAAGCCCACATGGAGAGCTGTAATGTTGGAAAAAATACAAACCATTGACAAATGTGGTAACAGTGTTTATGAGCAAAGTAGACATTCGGTTTAGTCAGATTACAGAAATTTAGAACTAGTTTGTGTTAGGACTAGAAAGCACATAATGTGCCGCAATATATATATGTATGCCCCAGCTCACAAAACCTTAAAATATAGAGGTAGTAATGAGTAGGGATGGACGAAAATTTTCACCTCAAACTGAAATCAGTAAATAATGGCACTTTCCGCTTGGCAAATAATTTCCCACAAAAAGTTCAGTTTTTCTGCTTTTTCACACCTTTTTCCCCTTTGAAATCAATGGGAAGAAACATATTTCTCCACCACATGAAAGTTTTCCACAGCCATATAAAAGACTGTCAGGCTCTCAAAGCATGCCATTTTGTGTTTAAAGAAGAGACAGCAGTAATTTTTTGAGCTAGTGAAGATAGGGGAATTGAAGTTTAGTTTAGGGAATCTTTTAGCTAGGACATTTGTTCTGTTTATTAGGAGAGCCAGTGGGGCACTCTGGGGAGAAGAAGGGAGGAAGGAGGTTGACCCCAATACTCCAAAATTCCCTGTGACTGACTGGCAAGACAAAGTCAGCTAGGGGCCTATTTGCTTGCTGATCTTCCCGTTATTGTCTCTGTGCTGGGTGGGGAAGTCTGGAGAAAGAAATTTACTCAATCGATGTGTAAAGATTGATATTGTCTCAATAACTGGCACCGAGATTTGTACATTGTGCTCTCTGGGGCTTCATGCAACATGGTGGATGCAATTTTTCTAATTGGATCCAGTGTGTTGTGGGTGGGTGTGAAACACAATATACCATATATTTTAACCCCTTAGTGACGGCCGCGTGCAGACGCGGCCGTCACTTAACGTCCGTCTAACATTTTTTTTTTTTTTTTTTTAAATAATCCGGAGTCCCCGAACGGCGCGCAGCCGCGCGGGGAGCCGGATTTCCGGGACGTACATGTACGTCCTCTGTCACTAAGTGACAGCCACACAGGACGTACATGTACGTCCTGTGTCATTAAGGGGTTAAGGAATCATTATTGTAATTGTGTTGTTATTTGTACATAGGGTCACACTCTGCCATGCTTTGGTGTTTATCAATATATTTTTCATTTTTTCGATACTCATTTAGGGCCAGATTCTATTACAGGTGCTAAATGTTAACTCTCGTTTTAGCAAACATTTTCCTATTGAAGTCTATGGAGAAAACTGGAGATAAAACCAGAGATAAAATTAGCACATGTAATAGAATCTAGTCCTTAGTGTGGATACTTGCTTAATAGCTATAGTCTGTAGCAATATTATTTAACTTTATATTTAGCTCTAGGATATATATTATTTTTTCCTCAACTACTGTTTGTGTTTTTACTCTCTACAGTACACAACTGATGGAGTATGATGTCTTTCCTTGGCCCTCAACAAAATTGTCAATGTCATCTGCTGTCTATCATGTCTGCCTCAGTCACAGAGCTCGCAGTCAGCTGTCTAATATATTTATTTGTTTAATTATTTATGTTTATTTTTTTTTAAGTTGTCCAACATATCTTATCACAGTTAGTCCCTCAAAAAAATATAAAACTAAAAAAACAAAATCAACAACTTCTTTCCTCAGATTTCCCCAGCATGGAGACAATAAAAGTAAAATCAGCAAGCAATTTGATCCCTAGCTGCCTGTGTCTTGCCAGTCACACCAAATTTTTGGGGTATTTTGGGTCAACCTCCTTCATCCCTTTGTCTCTCCATTGTGCCCCCAGACTCCCCTACTACAGAGATCAAATGTTCCCAAAACTAAGTCTAAATTCCCTTTATTTGCTTATCTTCCCTAGCTTAAAACCATTTGCTCTCTCCACTCACAAACACAGAATTGCATGCTGTGAGACCCTGACAGCCTTTTATATTGCTGTAGAAAACTTTCGTGAAGTGGAGAAAAAATTTCTACCCATTAATTTCAATGTAGTGAGATAGGGAAAAAACGCAAGAAAAAACAGGAAAAACTATACATTTTTTTGCAGGAAATTTTTCACCAAGTGGAAAGAGCCATTTTTTGCCGATTTCAGTTTGAGATGAAAATTTTCGCCCATCCCTACTCAGAGGGAATCGAAGCAACAACTGCATCTCTGATTGTGTTACAGCACAGTAGAGGTTTCAGAAGGTGTTGGACAAAGCAAAAGTTGTGAATGCAGCATTTGACCAATATAGACAGATACATACAACAGCAGAATGGTATATGGCTATAAGTCTGTCACACTAATATATTGATGAATGATTATGAAATGGGATGGAGCATCACGTCACTTAGCCTGAAAATTTAGACCCGGGTATCAAGGCTTGGGCAAATTGACCTTTATAAAGTCTATCTGTTCCACCAGATACTGAGAAACAGTGAACAGTAAATCAAATTTCCCTATTCTTAAAGTGATTTAATACACAGTCAGGAATAGCACCTGACGTTCTGAAATTATATTTAGTTAACCTACATATCTATATTTACTATCTGATCTAGCTATTAATTATATGCTAAACTACTTAATAAATTGATTACTAGCTAACCTCACTATAATTCCATGCGACCTACCAAATTAATTATTAACTAACCTTACTCTAGCTACTACTAAACTAGTAATACTACAGCCTCCCATTAGCACTAATGGAATCAATAAATGAATCAGTCTTCCAACAATGTGACATATTGCTTTTCTTCCAGCTGTTAAATTAAGTAAGAACAACTTGCTACATCCAGATTTTATGTGTTTGAGAGGTCATCCCCTTGGGAATCAGGACTGGCCAGAATATTAAACACATCACAGATAAAGCAGAGATTCACAGGTTGTTGCAATAATCAGTCACAGTTATAACCATGATCACTGTCCCTCTACTTTCTTCTAGAATTATATTTGTTATTGTGTGTATCAATCAATTCTTCTGTCTACATTCCACACAGCCCCTTCCTACTTTCCCCACTGAAAGGAAGCAAATTAATGAGTGACTAAATTAATTGATTTAATTGAAAATGCTGAAATTGCTATTCGTTGTTGTTTTAGTTCATTCATCTTCTGCTTAGTATGTCTTTGTAACCCGAATCTCATGAAATACACAATTTTTGGTCAAATCCTAATTTGTTATGAAGTTAATGCACAAGTCTAATATTTAAAAGATAATGTTTTGAGCCTCAAACTGCAGACACCTATATCAGGGCCATTACATATGTCATAGTAATATAGTAACAGATGAGAGTTGGTACCGTGTTAGCCGTAGAAATACAGGAGGCAAATATAGTTTTTGATACTTTTTATTGGCTAACTAAGCAGATTTAACACAAGCTTTCAAGACCTTAGGTCTCTTCCTCAGGCATGTTATACAGATAAATATGAAAACCTCTCTTAAATACAACTACACATCACATTGTCTAGCATGGAAATCAGATAACAGAATGCAGTCCAGATCCAGATATCTTTGATCAGTCAATGGTAAATTGCACTCTTCCTCTGAGGCTTTAGAGGTATTTATGATGCTCTTGGGTCTGTTGGAAAGGTCAATCAACTAAATTGCATTTTGATAGGAATTCCTTATCCCTAGTCAAACCACTACAAATTGCATTAAATTTTAACATTAATTTTACCTCCCATACCTTTCTGTCCCTCTGAGTGCGGAACAGTCCCATCAATACAGTTAACTTAACATCCTTGACACTGTGCCCATTTTGGCAAAAATGTTCTCCCACTGGTGTCTCTGTCTTTTTGTTATTAACACTGGATCTGTGGGAATTAAATCTCCTATGTAGTGCTTGTCCAGTTTCTCCCACATACAGAGCTGTTGGGCATTTTGCACACATGATAAGGTATATTACACTGGATGATTTACAGGTGAAGGTACCATTGATCTTATGGTGTAATTGGGTGTTTGGAATTGGTATGTTGTCCATGGTGTAAATGTGTGCACAAGTTTCACATCTCTTTTGTAGGCAGGGAGATGTGCCATTTTTTGTATTTTTATTCAGGGCACTCCTCACCATCAGTTGTTTCAAATTGGGAGGCTGTCTGAAGGAAAGTAAGGGAGGCTGTGGGAATATGTTCTTAAGTCTTTCATCCATATGTAATTTCTTAAGAGGACTTCCTGTCCACCTGCCAGATAAAACCCCTGGTTTATCTCCTCTACATAGATGATATTCTTATCATCTGGACCGCCAGTGAAGAGGAACTTCCCAAATTCCATGAGAATTACAATACATTCCACCCCAATATCAACCTAACACTCAGTCACTCACGCACAAGCATTAACTTCCTTGACACAACTATCAGTATTCATAACAACTCCATTCACACATCCCTATACCGCAAACCAACAGACAGACCAACATACTGAAAAGCAATAGCTTCCATCCAAAACACACAAAGAACTCCATCATATACAGCCAGGCCATCAGATACCACCGCATCTGTTCTGACATGATGGACCGTGACAAGCACCTCCAGAAACTCAGAGGAGACTTTATAAAACATGGTTACAGCGCAACTATTATTGACAGTCAGATACAGAAGGCTACCCAAATACCAAGAAAAAATCTGTTGCACTACAAAGAACAACATAAGGGAAACCGGGTGCCACTGGTGGTCACTTACCACCCCCAAGTTGAAGTGCTACGCAAAATATCAAGAGAAATTCAAAAGAAATTACATACGGATGAAAGACTTAAGAACATATTCCCACAGCCTCCCTTACTCTCCTTCAGACAGCCTCCCAATTTTAAACAACTGATGGTGAGGCGTGCCCTGAATACAAAAAATGGCACATCTCCCTGCCTAAGGTCTTGAAAGCTTGCATTTAAATCTGCTTAGTTAGCCAATAAAAGGTATCAAAAACTATATTTGCCTCATAGTAATATAGTAACATAGTTGTTGAGGCTTTAAAGAGACATGTATCCATCATGTTCACTCCATGCCAAATCATTCTGTTGATCCAGAGGAAGACAAACCCCTCTCCTCTCAATTGAAGCCATTTCCAATTAAACCCCAAGTGGGTAAAAACAATCCTTCTTGACTGCATATGGCAGTCAGATATTTCCCTAGATCAACATCCTATCTGCTTTGAAGCAGTATTGTTCTGTGCCAGATAGGTATCCATTACTTTTTTAAAAGCAATTACAGTATCTAAAAGCATCTATATCAGTTATTTTATCTACAATCCAGAGACAAAATAATTCCATAATCCTCTGGAATTATTTATCACCCAATTTTACCAACCTTTCAGTAAAAAAGCGAAGACCCTCTTTCTTAGCTTAGCTTTTCTGAGTAAATAATTATTTACTCAGAAAAAGGTCTTTGTATTGACCTTGAATATATTTGTACATAATAATTATATCATCCCTTAGACATCTCTTCTTTAATGTAAACAAACCCATTTTGGCTAGCCTCTATTTATAACTCAGATCCTCCAATACCTTTTTCCATTTTGTTGCATGACTCTGCACTTTTTTAAGTTCAGTAATGTATTTTTTTTAACTGGTGCCCAGATCTGTAATCCATATTGTAAATGAGGCCTTACCAAGGATTTATATTGACGTAGAGGTAGACTTAACCCCTTCAGTGCCAGAGGCTTGGGCCTTTTCCTGTACCCTGCAGGCCAGACACTTTTTCAGTATTTTAGCTATCCTTCCGTTTAGGCTTCATTTACTCTGGTGATTTTTATTTACATATGGAAAACTACATATTGTTTTTTTCAGAGCAAATTGAGCTTTCTTGTGGTCCGTTACATGAAAAGAATTTTACATCGTGCAAAAAGCTATGATGTCATAATGACAAAAAAGTGAAAATTTACTCATTTTGCTATAATCACATACTATGTATCAAAAACATTTACCTTGATTGAAAAATTTTCAATTATTTGAAAAAGCCCCATGTGCCCCGAGTAAAAAAATACCAAATTTGTATAGTTTTACCTACTTTCCATGGCTAGCGCAGAGCCCTAATCACCAGCAGCACAAAATGACATTTTCAACTTTATAAACTAATATGCCCATTCTAGGGTTTTTGTGGTAAAACTACTCTAAAACAGTGGAATAACTATATAAAATGATATATTTCTGAAACTTAGACAACCTGCCGCATCTAATGAGGGGTAACTTGCCTTCTTGCACCAAGCCTAATGTGAACAAATGCCTCCAGAATGTGGTGCTAATTAAAAAAAGGCATATTCTTACATTTCTGCCCCAACAAATATACTGAAATCTTTGAAAACCATGGAATTTCCAACTGTATTCATTAGCTAGTGCTCTTAGAAGAAAAACGACACCTACTACAACTTCTATTTTTTCTAACATTTTCTCAAACATTACTTGTCTATACAAAAATAACAACTAGAGAAGTGAAGAAAGGGTGCACAAACCATACCATTTTGGAAAGAAGGCAACCTGCCACATCTATTGAGGGATGACTTGCCTTCTTAACCCAAGTCTGGTGTGCACAAATGCCTCCAGAAGGTGGAGCTAATTAAAAAAAAGGCATTTTCTTACATTTCTGCCTCTTCAAATGTACTGAAATCTGTAAAAACCATGGCATTTCCAACTATATCCATTAGCTAGTGCTCTTAGGAGAAAAATGACACCCCATTGGCATGAGATGACCTACCTCAGGGGGCGCTAGAAGTGCAAAACGACACCTACTACAACTTCTAATTTTTCAAACACTTTCTCAAACATTACTTATCTATACAAAAATGGTTATAACAACTAGAGAAGTGAAGAAAGGGTGCACAAACCATACCATTTTGGAAAGAAGACAACCTGCCACATCTATTGAGGGATGACTTGCCTTCTTACCCCAAGTCTGGTGTACACAAATGCCTCCAGAAAGTGGCACTAATGAAAAAAAGGCATTTTCTTACATTTCTGCCCCTTCAGATGTACTGAAATCTGTAAAAACCATGGAAGTTCCAACTGTATCCATTAGCTATTGTTCTTAGGAGAAAAATGACACCCCATTGGTATGAATTGACCTACCTTAGGGGGTACTCAAAGTACAAAACTACACCTACTGCAACCTCTGATTTTTCTAACATTTTCTCAAACCTGACTTGCCTGTACGAAAATGGCTATAAAACCTTCAGAAATGAAGAAAAGGTAGATAAACCATACCATTTTGGAAAGAAGATAACCTGCCGCATCTAGTGAGGGGTCACTTGCCTTCTTACCCCAATCCTGGTGTGTTATATGTTTCCAGAAGGAGCCGATATAGGAAAAAAAAAAACCCATTGGTATGAGTTAACATAGCGTAATGGGTGCTAGAAGTACAAACTACTACTGCTACAACCTCTGATTTCTCTAACATTTTCTCAAACATTCTTGCGTGTATGAAAATGGTTATAACAGCTATAGAAGTGAAGAAAAGGTAGAGAAACCATACCATTTTGGAAAGAAGATAACCTGCCGCATCTAATGAGGGGTCACTTGCCTTTCAACCCTAAGTTAGTGTGCACAACTATTTCCAGAATGTGATGCTACAGAAAAAAAAACATTTTTTTTTTTTGTACTAATCAGTCACTTCAAAGATATGAAAATGGTTCAACACCATGTGATTTCCTAGGAGGACCTCCTGCCAGCCTACGAAAAAATGGTACTCCACTTCTGTGGGATGACATACCATATTGGGTGCCAGGAGTGTGGCTACCAGTGGAACAAGGATGGGGAAGCAAACAGTGTATGTATGATTCTATGGCTATCAGTGGTCAGTCAGTGTACATGAGGACCTGTGACTGCCAGTGAAACCAGGTTGGGGGAGGGATGAGGGGTCAGGCAGTGTATGCGGGTATATCTACCAGTGGGCAGAGAGCAAGAATGGCAGTGGTGGTGGGGAAATAAGTACATATGGGGGATCTGTGACTACCACTGTGCACTGTAAGTCCCCCACATACACTGTTTGATTCCCAGCCTGAATCCAGTGCGTACTGGCACTTGGGTATACCAGTAGGCAGTGGAACCAGGCTGGGGGGGGTCAAACTGTGGGAATAGGATTGCCAGTGGGCTGTGGAACTAGGCTGGTGGGTAGGGTACGCGGGGGATAGGAGTCATTTTGTGTGCATGCCACAGGGGTGTCCGATGCATTGCAATGCAATGCATTTGACCCCCTGTGGCACACAGAGGGTTCATTAAAAAATATATATATATTATTCTTTATTCATAGCTTGTTGGGTGGACTTAGGGCCCCCCAACAAGCTTTGAATTTAAAGCAGTAGTAAAAAAAAATAAAGTCCTGTGTGTGCCACAGGAGGGGGTCTGCAAAGAACCCTCTGCCCTGTGGCACACACACAGGGTTAATTTTTTTTTTTTTTGCATATTTTTATAGGCCTCATTGGGGGGCTTCAGGAACCTTCCTGATGTCCCCCAATGAGGTCTTATTAAAAAAAATGCCCCAAAAGAATTTACCATATGAGTGTCACAGGGGTCTCCAGCTCATTGAAAAGCAGATATTTTTTTTTTATATATATATTTCACTTTTTACTTTTACTTTTTACTTTTTACTATCTGATTATAGTTCAGTGAAAAGTAGCCCTGTGTGTGCCACAGGAGGGGGTCTGCAAAGAATCCTCCTCCCCTGTGGCATACACAGGGTTAATTTATTTTTCTTCATTTTTTTTTTTAGACCTCATTGGGGAGCTTCAGGACCCTTCCTGATGTCCACCAATGAGGTCTTAGTAAAAAAAAATATGTCACAAAAGAACTGACCCTGTGAGTGCCACAGGGGTCTCCAGCGCATTGCAAAGTAATGTTCTGCACACCCCTGCTGCACTCAGAGTTATTTTTTTTTAATAAATTTTACTTTTTACTATCAGAGATTGTGGGGGGGACATCAGGACCTTTCCTGATGCCCCCCCAACAAACTCTGATTACAGTTAGTGAAAAATAGCCCTGTGTGTGCCACAGGAGGGAGGTGTCTGCAAAGAATCCACCTCCCCTGTGGCACACACAGGGTTATTATTTTTTTTTTTTCTTCATTTTTTTTTTTTAGACCTCATTGGGGGGCTTTCGGACCCTTCCTGATTTCCCCCAATGAGGTCTTAGTAAAAAAAAATATAGGCTAAAAGAACTGACCCTGTGAGTGCCACAGGTGTCTCTGGCACATTGCAAAGCAATGTGCTGGGGACCCCTGCGGTACTCACAGAGTTAATTTTTTTTTTTTTCTTTATTTTTTTTTTAATTATGGTCAGACCTTGTGGGGGGACATCAGGAACCCTCCTGATGTCTCCCCAACAAACTCTGATTATAAACTACTAAAAATATTCCTATGTGTGCCACTGGAGGGGGGCTCTGCAATGAACCCCCTCCCTTGTGGCACACACAGGGTTACTTTTTTTTTTTTTGCCTATTTTTTATAGACCTCACTGGGGGTTTCAGGACCCTTCCTGATGTCCCACAGTGAGTTCTTATTTAAAAAAAGTCCCAAAAAAATTTACCATGTGAGTGCCACAGGGGTCTCCAGCTCATTGCAAAGCAATGTTATGCGGCCCACTGCGGCACTGGCAGAGTTATTTTTTTTTTTAATTGTATTTTACTTTTTACTATCAGAGATTGTGGGGGGACATCAGGACCTTTCTATCACTGTGCCCGTGATTGCTGCCTTTGTGTGTCTATCACCTGTAGGGGGCTCCCATTGGCTGCTTGTCTTCAGCCCGCCCTCTTTGCCTATTTAGACTAAGTCTGGGCACCCTTTGGTTGCCCTTTCGTGGTGTCTCTAGGCTGCTTCTATTTTCATCATGTTCCTGAAGTTCTATGGGCCATAGCTGTGTTCCTGCTAGCCTGAGATCGTCCAGTTCCTGAGTCTCCTGATCAGCGGTTCCAGGTTCCGTTCCTGATCCAGTTGGAGTCGTCCGACGTTGCTGTTTCCTGCTGCCAGTCCTCGTTGCCGTTCCTGATCCGGTTGACCATCGGAGTGCTGGTTCCTGTTCATCTGCAGCGTCCAGTTTCCTTCTCATCTGTGGCGGCTGTGATCTCCGGTCGCCCAGGCGACATTTCTACTCTGTGGGTTCCCAGTATGTGGGTACTGGTTCGCTCCACGGCCTCACGGCCTATATTGCCATTGCTCCTGATGGTTCCCAGCGCACGGGCGCTGGTTTGCTCCACAGCCTTACAGCTTACATTACATTGATACTGTTGGTTCCCAGCGCGCGGACGCTGGTTCGCTCCATTGCCTTACGGCTTATATTACATTGATACTGTTGGTTCCCAGCGCGTGAGCGCTGGTTCGCTCCGTTGCCTTACGGCTTACATTACATTGATACTGTAGGTTCCCAGAGCGCGGGCGCTGGTTTGCTCCGTTGCCTAACGGCTTACATTACATTGATACTGTTGGTTCCCAGCGCGCGGGCGCTGGTTCGCTCCGTTGCCTTATGGCTTACATTACATTGATACTGTTGGTTCCCAGCGCGCTGGCGCTGATTCGCTCCTTCGCCTTATGGCTTACATTACATTGATACTATTGGTTCCCAGCGCGCGGGTGCTGGTTCGCTCCACTGCCTTATGGCTTACTTTACATTGATACTGTTTGCTCCCAGCGCGCAGGCGCTGGTTCGATCCACTGCCTCACGGCTGACATTACATTGATACTGTTGGTTCCCAGTTCGCGGGCGCTGGTTCGCTCCACTGCCTTATGGCTTACTTTACATTGATACTGTTTGCTCCCAGCGCGCAGGCGCTGGTTCGTTCCACTGCCTCACGGCTGACATTACAGTGATACTGTTGGTTCCCGGTACGCGGGCACTGGTTCGCTTTACGCTGTTGCTGTCAAGTCCTAGACAGCTAGTTGGTTGCCCAGTACACGGGTACTAGTGTTTCCTGTATGCCTGGTATTACCACTTGCTCATTTAGCCTCCATATATCATCTCTATGACTGTGGTTGTCATCTGACGGTCCTTGAGGCCACAGTGTTTGCCATCATCTCCTTTAAGGCTGCCTTGCCCGGTATATTGGTAAGGCCGGTAGAACCTTCCTGTCATTTTCATTTTGGGTTGCCTTACCCGGTATTGGCAGGACCGGTAAAGCCTGTATCAAATTGTGTTCCATTAGGCTGCCTTTCCCGGTATATTGGCAGGGCCGATAGAGCCTGTATACTCCTTGTAGTCCTATAGGCTGCCTTGCCCGGTATATTGGCAGGGCCGGTAGAGCCACCTATTTCTCATTGCTTGCCCAGGCTGCCTTGCCCGGTATATTGGCAGGGCAGGTAGAGACTTACTCACTGTTATTACCACTTTCCTATCATTTCTATGTATGTGTACGTATATGTATGTGATCCTATGGAATTGTCTTAAACTTTTCAATAAAGTTGTGTTTTTACCTAAGTTTGCTTCTGAGAGTCTTAACAAACCGTGACACGTTCCTAATGTCCCCCCAACGAACTCTGATTACAGTTCAGTGAAAAATAGCCCTGTGTGTGCCACAGGAGGGGGGGTCTGCAAAGAATCCCCCTCCCCTGTGGCACACACAGGGTAAATTTTTTTTTTCGTCATTTTTTTTTTTAGACCTCATTGGGGGACTTCAGGACCCTTCCTGATGTCCTCCAATGAGGTTTTAGTAAAAAAAAAATATGGGCTAAAAGAACTGACCCTGTGAGTGCCACAGGGGTCTCCGGCACGTTGCAAAGCAATGCGCTGGCGACTTGCCTGTGTTAACATTTTCTCAAACCTTACTTGCCTGTACGAAAATGGCTATAACATCCTCAGAAGTAAAGAAAAGGTAGATAAACCATACCATTTTGGAAAGAAGATAACCTGCCCTATCTAATGAGGGGTCACTTGCCTTCTTACCCCAATCCTGGTGTGCATAAATGTTTCCAGAAGGAGACGATATAGGACAAAAAAATATTTTTTTTAGACTTCTGTCCCTTCAGATGTTGTGAAATCTGTGAAAACTATGGGATGTCCAACTGTATTTGTTAGCTGGTGCTATTAGGAGAAGAATGGCACCCCATTGGTATGAGTTAACAGAGCGTAATGGGTGCTAGAAGTACAAAACTAATACTGCTACAACCTCTGATTTCTCTAACATTTTCTCAAACATTCTTGCGTGCATGAAAATGGTTATAACAGCTATAGAAATGAAGAAAAGTAGAGAAACCATACCATTTAGGGAAGAAGATAACCTGCTGCATCTAATGAGGGGTCACTTGCCTTTCTACCCTAAGTTAGTGTGCACAACTATTTCCAGAATGTGGTGCTACAGAAAAAAAACATTTTTTTTTTTTTGTACTAATCAGTCACTTCAAAGATACGAAAATGGTTGAACACCATGTGATTTCCTAGGAGGACCTCCTGCCACCCTACGATAAATGGTACTGCGCTGCTGTGGGATGACATACCATATTGGGTGCCTCACTGGGGGTATCAGGACCCTTCCTGATGTCCCCCAGTGAGGTCTTATTAAAAAAAAAGTCCCAAAAGAATTTACCATGTGAGTGTAACAGGGGTCTCCAGCTCATTGCAAAGCAATGTTCTGCGGACCACTGTGGCACTCACAGATTTATTCTTTTTAATTATATTTAACTTTTTACTATCAGAGATTGTGGGGGGACATCAGGACCTTTCCTGATGTCCCCCCACAATCTCTGATAGTAAAAAGTTCAGTGAAAAATAGCCCTGTGTGTGCCACAGGAGGGGAGATCTGCAAAGAATCCCCCTCCCCTGTGGCACACACAGGGTTAATTTTTTTTTTTCTTCATTTTTTTTTTAGACCTCATTGGGGGGCTTCCTGATATCCATCAATGAGGTCTTAGTAAAAAAATATGTCACAAAAGAATTGACCCTGTGAGTGCCACAGGGGTCTCCAGCTCATTGCAAAGAAATATTCTGCGGACCACTGCGGCACTCACAGAGTTATTTTTTCTTAATTATATTTTACTTTTTACTATCAGAGATTGTGGGGGGACATCAGGACCATTCCTGATGTCCCCCAACGTACTCTGATTACAGTTCAGTGAAAAATAGCCCTGTGTGCTACAGGAGGGGGGGGTCTACAAAGAATCCCCCTCTCCTGTGGCACACACACGGTTTATTTTTTTTTCCTTCATTTTTTTTTAGACCTCATTGGGGGGCTTCAGGACCCTTCCTGATGTCCCCCAATGAGGGCTTAGTAAAAAAAAAAATATGGGCTAAAAGAACTGACCCTGTGAGTGCCACAGAGGTCTTCGGCACATTGCAAAGCAATGCGCTGGGGACCCCTGTGGCACTCACAGAGTTAATTTTTTTTATTTTTCCTTTTTTTTTAATTATTATCAGATCTTGTGGAGGGGCATCAGGAACCCTCCTGAAGTCCCCCCAACAAACTCTGATTATAAAATACTAAAAATATTACTGTGTGTGACACAGAAGGGGGGCTCTGAAATGAACCCCCTCCCCTGTGGCACACACAGGGTTAATTTTTTTTTTTTTTCCTATTTTTTATAGACCTCACTGTGGGGCTTCAGGGCCCTTCCTGATGTCCCCCAATGAGGTCTCTGTAATCAAAATATGGGCTACAAAAATTGACCCTGTGAGTACCACCGGTTGCTTTGCAATGCACTGGAGACCCCTGTGGCACTCACAGGGTCAAAGTAATGCGCTGGGGAACACTGCAGCACTCACAGGGTTAATTTTTTTAAAAAAAATTTTTTTTCTTTCTCAGACCTTGCTGGGGCACATCAGGACCCCTCCTGATGTGCCCACAGTTATTGCTCTCCCAGCTGATTGTGTTGGGAGAACAATATGGAGACTGAAGGAAAGCAAAAGCTCTCCTTCCATTCACTCCTACCTCCGGATCGGATCCCATTGGGCTAAGCTTGCTAACGTCATCGGTGAACATGTCACCAATGATGTTAGGAGGCTTCCCCCGGTCCCGCCCACTCCTACCCAGAAGTTCGGGTAGGAGATGGGGGAAGGGAGAAGCTGTGCTTCTCCTTCTGAGATATTGATCTCCCAGCGCGATCGGCTGGGAGATCAATAACTGGGGAGGCATGAGGAGTGATCCTCATGTCCCCCAACGAGTGCCAGGAAATTATTTTTTTTAAATGCGGCCATTGCATGCCGGTTATACCGGCTTATGCAGTGACCGCATTTAACACTTACAGCATACGAACTTGGCACAGTAGGTACAGCTGTCCAGTCTCATACGCTGTAAGTGCTTGGCACTCTAGGGGTTAACAGTCACTATACGTTTTAACCCCTAGAGTGCCAGAGAGGTATGCAGCGCATTGTAATGCAATTCTCCAGCATTCAAAGGGTTAATAAGATTGAAGATACAAAAAATAATAATATTTTGAGCAATAAACTGTAACTGAAGAATGTATCACAGCATCATGACTTGCAAAAATGATTTACCACAAGGCACATTCATGATTACACTGTCAGTACATGTTATGTTTTATTTGGACATATTCCACAAACATACACTGCCAAAGTATAAGTTGGTAAAAAGTCAGATATTCTTCAACCAGTTCTAGGATATTTTATAATCATTTAAGCAGAATATATTTGTTTAATTTTTTGTCATTATAGTCAGAAATTGAATGCAAATATAACATTTAAATAAATGTGTTTGTCCTATTTTAATGTGTGCTTAAAGTGGAACTTTCACCATATTTCACATTTGCATATATGAAAACTACCTTAAAAACTGCCTATATGTCATGTAAACCAAAAGTCCTGCAGATGTACAGCTTAGGTGATGCACTTTTATTTCTGGGCTAAGCGAAAGTGAACATTGCAGTGTGTGCAATCAGTGATGATGATCCCTCTACTCCAAGGGAGGATACGGTTTGTCAAGGTCCCAGCAATACTATTTCCAGCACCACCAGTGCCAGTAGAAATAAAGAACAATATAAGAAAAACACACATTCAAGTGTTGATGATGCTGGCAGTAGCATAATAGAGGAAGGTGTAGCAGCTGAACCACCTGCTGCATCAGATAGTGAGGCAAATAAGCACCAAAACACCTGCCCTCAAAGTAGTGGAGGACTTTGTTACAGTAGATGTAAAAAGAAATAGTTTGAGACCTCTAAAAGCTCAGATGAATATAAGGGTAGTAGTGGGCAAGAACTGTCAGTGATGCTGATGCTGCTGAGAATGACCTAATGATGAGTGATGATGATGCTGATCTAGAATATATGCCTCCAGCATCCTTCTTTGCTCAAATCCAGATGAAGTTGAGAGTGAGGATGATGACATGGCTATAAGGTTGACAGAAAGTCAGAGGCTAAATCTTCCACCACTTTTAAAGAGCACTGTGTCCATCTATAAATTGTTTGAGAAAGCCATTGGAAAGTCTGGCCAGGACAAGCACAGATGTCAATAAGTACACTGTCACACTATCAGTCATCATCAGCATCATCGCTTCTTCAAAGACCAAGTCCCAATGGACTTTGCATGTTGCTGTCTGTTGTCTGTGCAAAAAAGCACATGAGCAGGGGAAAGAAGGCTCAAACCTAGGCACCTCCTCTCTGAGATCCCTCCTGAAGCACAACCACAGGTTTGACTGGGAGACACACTATCAGCAGGCCAAAGAGAGTGTGCTACTGCCAGTGCCAACAGTTAGTTCAGTCCAAATAACACCTATGGCTCCTGCTGCAGAGGAGTATGACAGACAGCCAGGACAAATATTTTAAAAGCAGCACAGATGAGGAGGTGGAGGAGGGATGCGAAGAAGGGTTGCCACCATCTACCCCACTTGGGACCACTGTAGGTCAGTGGGACACTGTATGTCAACAATCTGAGAAGGAGGATAGCGTATGACGATGGTAAAAACAATATACATACACAAATCACATCATGCCAATCCCCCTCCACCACCACTACAATGCACATCTGTCACATTGTAGGTTGTATTTTATTTTATTGTTACTTGATATCATCATGATCAATATGTGCCAGTGTCACTTAAGCAGGAAGTTAGTGTTGTGGGCAAAGGTCAGATGCATTCTGTATGCTAACACATTTTTCAAGGTATATGCATCTGTAGGACTTACAACTTTGACTTTCAGACACTTATTTCTAAACTTCAGCCCTCTGAAGAAGTAATATTACAGTGGGAAATGTAGTACCTATAGGAAATATAGGTGAAAAATGTGTTAACATAGGCAAAAAAATTGTTAAAATAGGCAAAAAGGAGGACATTTTTGCATAGGTGGAAAGACAAAATCTTTTGCGGAAAAAGCGAAAAATCAGTACGTTTTCGTGCAAAATCATGCGGGAAATGTTTGCACTTTTTGCCCACCCCTAGTAATGAGTAATGATAACACAAAAAATGGGAGTGTTATATTGTCTCTGAGGAAAAGGGTTCCTTTCACTTAGTGTTTTATAGCTCAGTAATAGCACAGAGGATATTAGTGTGTCAAAATGTGAGTGTTAGAAGAGGTTACTAATAGAAGAGGAAAAGTGTAGCCCACTGGAATAATAAAACGTGCATGCATGTGAGTGTGCATCTTTTATATGAGAGTGGGTTCCAAATAGTGTAGAGAGAAAATTTTCAGGAGGTCCAGTAGACTGTAAAAGGAAATAAAAAAAGCTGATATTCCATTCCATTAGTATGAAACATCGTCTGAAAACTTTTGCTATCACATTCTGTCCTCTGTGTAGGCCAAATTTAAAATATAGGGATACGTATAAAAGCTTTGCAAATGACCAATCTATAATGAAATTCTGACAGAATGACATTTACGATGCTCACTTTTGTGGCTAGAAAGGCCTACCCAGGTCAAATTGCTTAGGAAAAAGGCCTCCTGGGAAAACTGCTGCCCCTTCCAGTTTTCCCAGATGAACAAAGTACCATCTCTCAGATGTCAAACAGCTTGCGATAGATTGCTGTGCAATGTGTTGAAAATTCATGGGCAACGGATTGATTAACACAAAAAAGCATAACTACCATCCATTACATATCTGGGCCCATCATTAACTCCTGCATTGCTGCAGCCATCCCAGCAATGGAGAGTTTGAATCTGTTCAAAATAATTATTTTATTTACAGCCAAAATGGTCTTACTTACATTTTTAGCGGGTACAAAATTGCCCTCAGATCACTTTTTCATGTTGAAATCAGGATAGAGTGTTAAAAATAATATGTGTCCTGAATCCTGAGACCCCATGTCATTATATCATTGTTAAATGAAGGGCATTTCCTTCCTTTAATTACATTTGTGGTCAGGGCTTCCAGAGTATGGTTATTATGGAGGGTTGCTGTCCCCCTGAGCTATCGTAAGCTTCAGGGGATGAGGCGACGAAGGTGACCTGAAGAGAGGACCACCTTAATTCCTTTAAAGAACGGGTGTTGGCGGGGGGGCACAACTGACGATGCGTCCCGTGGGAGAGGCTGCGGCCTGCCATTTAAGGGCTTGCAGCCCCTCCCACAAATACAGGCCCTGCCTTTCACTTGTGGTCAGGGCTTCCAGAGAATGGTTATTATGGAGGGTTGCTGTCCCCCTGAGCTATCGTAAGCTTCAGGGGATGAGGCGACGAAGGTGACCTGAAGAGAGGCAAAAGACTGTACCAATGTAACTATAGAAGCCTGCGTAAAGATGACATGTTATTAGCTAGGTTAGTATGTGTTCTGCCTTTCTAGTATCAGGATTGGGATGAATCTATTGAGGCATGAAGATTGCCATCTACTAAGTGGTATTGTATGAGCGGGCACTTCTTGTGGCTATTATACTGCCTAAAGAATGACCTGGGTACTATGGAATGTAGCCTAAACGTGACTGGATAGTATGTGTATGATTCGTGAACGTGATATACTGAGTGGCCTGTAAGGAGTAAACTATTATCTGATGCTGTTGAGAATGCAGCATTGAGGCGAGTTTAGTGATTGTACGGCATCAATGGACATAGTGATTAAATATGGTAAGTGACTGGCTTAAGACTTATCTTTTGGAGTGTAATAGAGTGAACTGAACAGAGCGGCAGGTAAGTTGGTTCTTACTCATAAATCCTATTGCTCTAGTGCCACAGGAAAAACCCGCCTGGACAGAGGCCAAAAAGGCAAGGCATGAAGCCGCCTTAATACTATTGTATGTGCTAAACGACTGTGTGAGGATACCATAGACGCCTCTGAATATGTGCCTGGAGATGCAGTGAATATTTAATATCTCTGAAAATAGAAAATGGCAGCCTAGGTGGCTCTACCAATGATGGGGGATGTTACTGAAGAAATGAGTTGTTGCAAGAATAGATTGTGAAGGCTTAGATACTGCCGAAGCTGTAAGACAGAAGAGGATAAAAAGTCAGAGCATTTAGAACTTCCTGTGGCCATGTTCTGTAGACCGTTGGGTGCTACTAATGCTGAGGAGCCCTGCTCCTTCAGCTGCGTGTATATAGAGTGCAGGCAATATGGTAGGTGAAGAGGAATAGGGACCGGCAGTTCGAAGTTGCGAGTTTGATCATATGCGTAAGTCTGAGAGGCTGTATTGATCGAGGGTAGATTGAAGTGTGTGATCTGGAGTTTAATGAGGAGGTAAGAATTAGAGTGTGTCCTACTTGCCTTTCTGAAGAGGCAAGAATGGGAGTGTGATTGCTTCGGCCTCTGAGAAGAGGTAACATTTATAGAGTAATTCTTGTTGCCTCTGCAATATTAAGGATTTAGAATTCAATACCTTCGGCCGTTGCAGGGAGGCAAGGATTGAAGTGCTAACCCTCGGCCCCCTGCAGTGAGGTAAGGGTTGAAGTGTGAACCTCCGGCCTCTGCGAAGAGGTGAGGTGTCTGTCTGTGGGACCTCCGGCCTCTGCGAAGAGGTGAGGTGTCTGTCTGTGGGACCTCCGGCCTCTGCGAAGAGGTGAGGTGTCTGTCTGTGGGACCTCCGGCCTCTGCGAAGAGGTGAGGTGTCTGTCTGTGGGACCTCCGGCCTCTGCGAAGAGGTGAGGTGTCTGTCTGTGGGACCTCCGGCCTCTGCGAAGAGGTGAGGTGTCTGTCTGTGGGACCTCCGGCCTCTGCGAAGAGGTGAGGTGTCTGTCTGTGGGACCTCCGGCCTCTGCGAAGAGGTGAGGTGTCTGTCTGTGGGACCTCCGGCCTCTGCGAAGAGGTGAGGTGTCTGTCTGTGGGACCTCCGGCCTCTGCGAAGAGGTGAGGTGTCTGTCTGTGGGACCTCCGGCCTCTGCGAAGAGGTGAGGTGTCTGTCTGTGGGACCTCCGGCCTCTGCGAAGAGGTGAGGTGTCTGTCTGTGGGACCTCCGGCCTCTGCGAAGAGGTGAGGTGTCTGTCTGTGGGACCTCCGGCCTCTGCGAAGAGGTGAGGTGTCTGTCTGTGGGACCTCCGGCCTCTGCGAAGAGGTGAGGTGTCTGTCTGTGGGACCTCCGGCCTCTGCGAAGAGGTGAGGTGTCTGTCTGTGGGACCTCCGGCCTCTGCGAAGAGGTGAGGTGTCTGTCTGTGGGACCTCCGGCCTCTGCGAAGAGGTGAGGTGTCTGTCTGTGGGACCTCCGGCCTCTGCGAAGAGGTGAGGTGTCTGTCTGTGGGACCTCCGGCCTCTGCGAAGAGGTGAGGTGTCTGTCTGTGGGACCTCCGGCCTCTGCGAAGAGGTGAGGTGTCTGTCTGTGGGACCTCCGGCCTCTGCGAAGAGGTGAGGTGTCTGTCTGTGGGACCTCCGGCCTCTGCGAAGAGGGGAGGTGTCTGTCTGTGGGACCTCCGGCCTCTGCGAAGAGGGGAGGTGTCTGTCTGTGGGACCTCCGGCCTCTGCGAAGAGGGGAGGTGTCTGTCTGTGGGACCTCCGGCCTCTGCGAAGAGGGGAGGTGTCTGTCTGTGGGACCTCCGGCCTCTGCGAAGAGGTGAGGTGTCTGTCTGTGGGACCTCCGGCCTCTGCGAAGAGGTGAGGTATCTGTCTGTGGGACCTCCGGCCTCTGCGAAGAGGTGAGGTATCTGTCTGTGGGACCTCCGGCCTCTGCGAAGAGGTGAGGTATCTGACTGAGAGTTCTACTTCTAGAGGATGTGAGGTATCTACCTGAGGAACCTTCGGCCTCTGAGAAGAGGTGAGGTATCTGACTTAGGTATAACCTCCGTGAAAAGGTAGGGTGAGTAGCTATCTCTATTATGATTATATACTACCAGATGAAGGAACTGCTGCTGAGGTGATGGGGAGAGAGAGGTACCAATGTTGTATTAATACGTACCGTATGGTGTGACTGTATGTTTGTTACAATGGCAATGTTGTACATGAACATACGGTATAGTAACTGAATGTAGTTACGGTAGGAATGTGTATGATACATTCGGTAAGGTGTAACTGGAAGTGTTGGGGTGATAACAGTGATTGTAACTATGTCTTTAACAGGAGATGGGTGATGTAAGTGAGTTGCTCGGTGACTGAGGGGATGTGCCGATACAACCTTGTGGCGTAAATGCTTATTAGTAATGTAGAGATGTTGTAGTGTACATCGGTAAGGTACAAGAGTACGCTGTACTATAATCATGTTGTATTGGTACTTACGGTATGGAGTGAGTGGACGTTGTATAATGGAACGTTATTGGTACCTATAGTGTGGAGTAACTATACATATGAATAATGGAATGTTGTGCTGGTGCGCTCCGTATGGTAGCTGGACTTGGTTACGATGTAATGTAGTAGTGGTACATGTGTTATGAGTAACTGCGTGAGTACAATGGGAATTTTGTAATGGTACATACTGCATGGTGTAACTGACTTTGATGTGATGTGAATGTTATAGTGGTATAGATGGTAGAATGGTATAGAATGTAGGGTGTGGCGATACCTCTATTAGGGTTAGCTTCCGTATGAGGCAGGACCTGATGTTGTATTGATACATACAGTATTGTGCAAATGGCGTAGGATGCAATGGAATGTAGTATTGTACCTACGGTATGTGCGGTATTAGCGGTATCTGGACATTGTTACTATAGGAATGTTGTATTGCTACATACAGTATGATGTAACTGGACATGGTTATAATAGAAATGTAGTGGTAGTACATCGGTATGGTATAACTGGATGTGGTACTATAGGAATGTTGTAGTGGCACTCATGGTATGTGTGGCTGGATGAGGTTACTATAGGAATGTTGTTTCGGTACTACAGTATGATGTGACTGGATGTTTATTACGATGGGAATGTAGTATAGGTACGTACATTATGGATAACTGGACGTTGGTTACAATGGGAAATGTTGTATTGATATCTACAGTACGGAGTAACTAGACGTATACAATGGAAATGTTGTACTGGTGTACCCAGTATGGTATACTGGACTTGGTTATGATAGGTATGTTGTCATGGAACATACGTATGGAGTAACTGGACGTTGGTCATAAATAAGAATATTGTAATGGTACATGCAGTAGTGTAACCGACATAGATTATGGTAGGAATGTAATGGTACATATAATACAGTACGATATGGATAAGAATGTTGTTACAATAGGAATGTGTTAGTGGTATGTCAGTATAGTGTGACTGGATGTAGATTACTATAGTAATGTTGTATTGGTACATAAGGTATGGAGTACCTAGACATATGTATAATGGAGTGTTGTTCTGGTGCACACAGTATGGTATATGCTGGACTTGACTACGATGTAATGTTGTATTGGGAAATACGTATGAAATAACTGGACATTGTTTACGATAGGAACAAAGTGGTAGCATAAACGGTATGGAATAACTTAATATTGGATACAATAGGAATGTTGTAGTGATATATCAGCAAGGTGTGACTAAGTTGGATACGATAGGAATGTTGTATTGCTACATGCGGTAGAATGTAACTGGACTTTGGTTACCATGGAGTGTTGTACTGTTGCACGCCGTATGACATGCTGGACCTGGTTACGATGTAATGTTGTAGTGGTACATATGTTACAGAATAACTGAACGTTGGTTACAATGGGATGTTGCATTGATACATAACGTATGGTGTGACTGAGTGTAAGTTACTATAGGAATATTGTATTGATACTTGCAGTATGATGTAACTGGACTTTGGTTATGATAGGAATATTGTATGGTACCAGTAGAATGGTGTAACTGGATGTTGGTTTTAATAGGAATGTTAGTATTGGTACATACAGTATGATGTAACTGGACGTTGGTTACTATAGGAATATTGTATGCAGTATGGTGTAACTGGACATAAGTTATAATAGGAATGGTGTAGTGTATCAGATGCTGGTTATAATGGGAGTATTGTTAAGTACATACATTATGGTGTCACTGGATGATGGTTACAATGGGAATGTTGAAGTGGGACATACAGTATGGTGTAGCTGGACGCTGTTTATAATAGGAAGGTGTATTGGTACATACGGGACGCTGGTAACAAGAAGAATGTTGTAGTGGTACATACGGTAAGTTGTAATGGATGCTTGGTTATAATGGGAATGTTGTATTGATACATACAGCATGGTGTAACTGGATGCTGGTCACGGCAGAATCCAGTAATGGTACATACAGTATGGTAACTGGACGCTGGTCAAAATAAAATGTAGTGGGGTACCTATAGTAAGATTAACTGGATGCTGGTTACTATGGGAATGACATACTGTATGGTGTAACTAGACGGTCACAGTAGGAATGTTTTTTTTTTTTTTTTAATGATGTGTGGTTTGGCTGAGAAGGGGAGTGATGAAGGACTGGGTAGTGTGGGATTGTGGGACTACAATACCCTTGATTCCCGGTAGTCCTTGTTGTGACTGTTATAGGTAGTATAATTGTGAATCATCTTGGGGGGGAAGCCTCTTAATGTATACAAATGCGCCGTGCACTATGAATGAGGATATGTGTTACCGGTGCTGGAATGTAATGTTATGCATTGAGCCCTGGAACAAACAGAATCTAGGAGATTACTTATATAAATAATATACATAGTGGGAGCCCATGCAGTTACTTATGAGTAAAAGAAGATGCAGACGGACACTTATGCTGCTACCCTCGTTGGGTATAGATCGGCTGTGTGTAATCCCAATAATAGCATTCTAACTCCAATGTGGAGTGACATACTATCACCTAGCCCACTGACTACATGTATATGCAACATTATATTAAGACTTGCACGGGGAGGGGGGGCCACATACTGGACGTGTAACGGTACGTATCAAAAGACAGGAGGTTGATCTAAATGCGGTTGACCTAAGAACAAGATGCTGAAGGTGAATAAGGTGGACTACTGAATGAGGAGGTCACTAAACGGCTGGAAGAGGCATTGGAAAGCTGACGTATATCTGACTTCATGGAGGACATAAGAAAGTGGAATGAGGCTGGCACTAATGAGAGTGGAATCATTCCTCAATAGTCTAAGGAGACCGATCCCATCGTTGTCTGGTGGAGCTGTAGTGGGGTAATGCTGCAATGGAAGTGATAGGGGATAGGGTATTTAGAGGTAAACATAATTCTTGTGGAGAAGTTGGAGAGAGGGTAATTGGGGCAGATAATTGCTAATGGAATAGTCATACTGATAATGTTGTGGATATGGTCTGAGCTAGCATAATGGTCTGTGTGCGCGCGTACCTGACTGGATCCCAAGGGATAAGGGGAGTAGGGACCATAATCTGTGAACCTACTGGGTGCAAGAAATATTGCTTCGACCAGGGTAGAGGAACTCAGTGTGAGCGGTTACAGCGTCTGATAGTGTGGAAGGAAAGAAACTCAAACCTTGCGTTGATCGCGGGACCGGAAGTGACGTAACGGCTGACGACGGAAGTGCTTCTGGAATGAACTGGAGAGCTTACTCGACCGGCTTAGAGACGCACAACTGACGATGCGTCCCCGTATAGAATGTAGGGTGGCACAACTGACGATGCGTCCCGTGGGAGAGGCTGCGGCCTGCCATTTAAGGGCTTGCAGCCCCTCCCACAAATACAGGCCCTGCCTTTCACATACGTATTTATTTTTTTGTTCTGTTTTTATTGAAGGCCAAAAATTTACAGACAAGGTACACATATCAGTGGAATAGTAATAATGAAAAGATATATCATATCAAAAGGAATTTATAGATAGTAAGCAGTGTTTAAAGTGAATATAAGGTTTTCTCAATTTATCTGTATCGCAACACCCAACCCAGGAGAAGAAAAAAAAAGTTGTTCCTCCCCCACCACACCACAAGGGGGCCCTATAGCTTATTGACCTATATGAGACATCCAGGGGCCTTAGACCTCCTCAAATCTCATCAGGCAGCTGCTATGTATTTAAAGCAATCTCTAATGTGGGATGTTTTGATTTACAGGAGTCAACCAGCAAGCATGCAAAGGGGACATGTCAGACATCCAGACAGCAGCAACTACCTTGTGTATCATTACTAATGTTTCATAAAGGAATATCTTTGTGGGGCCCGAATGTGTATTGTCAGGGGTAACTGAAAGGAGAGCTAGTTTGGGAGATGTCAGGATCTGCCTCCCCAGCAGGCCTGAAAGGGTATCAAAGACCTCAGTCCAAAAGGCACAAACCGCTGAACATGTCCAGATCATGTAAAGGAAGGTACATCTGTCTCTACCAAAACCGGGACAAAAGTCCGTATCTTGTGTTCCCATTTGTTTCAGCAATACTGGTTTGTAGAAGTTTCACGGTACCAGCAAAGAAACACAGGACGAGTACTTAAGGTAACACCAAATTTATTAAGGCAGCAAGTATACAGAGATATCACAAGACAGTAAATCAATATGCAAGATTGAAGAGAAGCATACAACGGTGCCAGAGATGACTACCAGGAATAGAAGCCTGCTGCCATGTGATTCTCTAGATAACCATTCCCCAGCAATGGAACAGGAGAGTCTGCAATACCTCAGGTCCGCACCTGGAAGTAGCCAGACAGCGATAAGGGTAACCAAGGTCTCAGGTCTGCACCTGAGAGAGCCGGCAATGTAGGGAAGAAACAGGAAGGAGTCTGCAGAGCTACAAGCCTGCACCAGATTGGTTATCTACTAAATGGAAGGCCACACACAAGGTAGTAGATAGAGCCACAGGTCAGCACCAGACTGGGTCGTCAGACAAGCCAGAGATCATGCACAGAGTGGGTCGTCAGCCAGAGCCACAGGTTTGCACCAGCTAGGATGTCCACTGAAGTGTTGGTATAATGGTTATGCAGTGGACAGAGCCCCAGGTCAACACCAGAATGGATAGTCAGACAAGCCAGAGGTCATACACATAGCGGGTAGTCAGCCAAAGCCAGGAGCAATACACAGAATGGTTAGTCTGTCAGAGACGCAGGTCTGCACCAGAATGGATGTCCAACAAGCCAAGGATCATACACGGAGCGGGTACTCAGACAGAGCCACAGGTCAGCACCAGATCAGTTAGTCAGACAAGCCAAATCATACACTGAGCCCAAACACTAGACCTGCACTGGACACAAACGAAAGGGCAACTAAGTCCTGTGTCCAGGCAGTTAATATAGGCAGTAAGGGAGGAAGAGGAGGAGCAGCCAACAGGTGGCTGTCACTTTAAATAGAGCGCACGTTCTAGCTCTTGGACGTGCGCCAGATATTGACGTCACCTGCCGCTGCAAGCCAGCAGGAGAGGCCGCTGAGCCGCACGCCGCATACCAGTGGTTAAGCCGCCAGCAACATGAACCTGCCTCAACGGAGGCAACAACACAGGACGGATGATGCGGCTGGAGCCGCTAGAGCAAACAGCGGTCGGCTCAAGCAGCCACCACACGAGGGACCTGACAAGAAGTTGATGTCTGATGTGGGTGTTACTGCAGAGGAGCTAGCTTTAGCCATATTCCTAGTCTTCCATAGGCAACTTGAAGATGGCAACTTGTAGTCACCTCAAAGTCGCTGATAAGTTTTTTATTATTTTTTTTATTTATGTATCGCAAACTTATTCCGCAGCACTGTACAATAGGGAATAGACATACAGATATATTATATTGTACAAATTGAACGTGGGAACAAAGGGATCAGAGATCCTGGATCATGAGAGCTTACAGTCTAAAGGAAGGTAGGCTGGACACAGAAGGAGTAAGTACTATTGGGTATAAGTGCTGCCACATGAACTGCTGGTTAGTGGTTGGGAAAGAGAAGTGCTGTTGAGTGCAGTGGTCCAGGGAAGAGGTGGTTATTGGTGATAATAGTTATGGAAGTAGTCGATAGGCTTCCCTGGAGAGATGAGTTATCAGGGAGCATCTGAAGATATGAAAGCTGGGGGTGAGTCTGATGGGATGGGGTAGGGAATTTCAGAGCTCTGGTGCAGCACGGAAGAAGTCCTGTAGGCAAGAGTGGGAGGAAGTAATAAGAGCTGTATAGATGACAAGGTCATGTGCAGATTGAATATAATGAGTGGGAATGTACTTGGAAATAAGAAATTAAATATAGGGGTTTCAGTATTAGTAAAGGCTCTGTAAGTTAGCTACATAATTTTGAATTTAATTCTATATGCTAAAGGGGAGCCAGTGTAGTGATTGGCAGAGGGAAGTGGTGTTGGAGAAGTGATGAGTGAGGTAGATTAGTTTTGCAGAAGAGTTCATTATGGACTATAGTCCTCAGTCACTGGGAGCTAAGTGTTAATGTGGGAGAGGTAACAGGGTTAATCTGGCAGGTTGGTGGTGGAAGTGATGATATTTCATGTCTGATGGAGTCGATGTCCTTGAAATGGGTGGGAAGATCTTGGGCAGAGACATTAGTGGAAGGTATTTGTATTGGTGGTTGCAGAAGAAATTTCAAGGATTAGAAAAGGTGTTTTAGGTTAGAGGAAAGACTCAAAATTAGAGAGGAAAAGTATGATTGTTTGGCCAGGGAGAGGGCAGAACTATAAGAACAGTGAATTAATTTGTACTGTATAAAGTCAGCTGTGGAGTGCAATTTCTTCAAGTGTTTTTCTGCAGTCTGCAGTCTGTGAGCACCTTTGGAGGTATCGTGTTTGTCTTGTGTACCAAGGTAGCAGTGGGGTTGTGCAGGGGTGCAGTAGAGGTGCAGGTGCAGCTATGTCAAAGGCAAATGTGAGAGTGCTGCTTTAGAGAGAGTAGTTTGTTCTGGGCAACTAAGTGTAAGGATGGGGTTGAAAAGAGGTTGCAGGTAGGGATGGGTGAAAAATTTCCCATGACAAGTGCAGTTTTTCCGTTTTTCTTTACCTAGCTCATTCCATTGAAATCAATGGGAACATTGAATTAATGCACAACACATAGCAAATGTTATTTTATTTCCCAAAGGCATAGTATAACATGGGCATGGGGGTGCCTGTGTTGGTGGAGTGGGGGAAATAATCAGTTGAACAGGGATTTTTTTGGGGGGGTTATTTACTGAGATTGGGGGGCAGTTAATAAAAAATAAATCCTAAGTACAATTAAATATACCCAATAAGGGGACTGGTTGGGTGTGAGACGCACTTGTGAGTTCCTCTATGAGCCTTTTTATCTTATTTTGCCTCTGTGTTGCTGACAAACCAACCATTCTTTTTTCATCTGATCAATTATAAAGGAGAATGAGAGGGAAAAGAGGAAGAAGAAAGGACATATGAAACACTATTACCAACTTTTTACATTGCGGGTCTAAGATCCCGTCAAATCCTACTCTCCTCAGGCTTAACATGGAGGCTGAGACTAGCATCTTGGATGAAGTACTCAACCAGACAGCTATGGCTATGGCCACTTGTCTTCAGTCACTTGAATGCAGTCTCAATGAGCATGCTCCAATGAGCCTGGGGACTGTATTTATAGTAACACTGCAGCCAGGTGACTCCCCTTAACAATCACCCTTAATCACAAAGGACAGATAAAAACCCAGTAAACAGTTTGTTATTTAACACTTGCAATATCCACGCAAATTAATATATATTTTTTTTAACCTTAATAAAACATCAAACTCACTCACATGTACTACTTAACCAAATTCTTTCTAACTCTCCACTTGTCTGAAGTCACTTGAATGTAGTCTCAATGAGCATAGTTAAAATACGTTACCATTTTACTTATTTTTTTTTATTATAGCACTGTGTATACAAAGTCATTTGCAGAATGTGTTAGAAACTTGGTTTCTATTTAGAGCTGGATTCTACTGCAGGTGCTAATTTTTGGCTAGATTCTATTAAAGGTTCTAATTTTATCACTGTGTTTATCTCCAGTTTTCCCCATAGACTTCAACAGGAAAATGTTTGATAAAATGGGTGTTAACATTTAGCACCTGCCATAGAATCTAGTCCTCAATCTCTACTTTTATTTCCAGTTTTCCCCATAGACTTCCATGGTAAAATGTTTGATAAAATGGGTGTTAATATTTAGGACCTGCAATAGAATCTGCCCCCTAGTGTCTAGGACTGTTTAGAGCCTTATTGTTTTCATTTTTTGTTGTTGCACATCTGGCGCTAACCTGTTGTAACAATATACTTAGAAAAGAATACAAACAGAAATTTTGTGGCCAGAATAAATCATTTTGAACCAGTTACTGATTTTAGACCAGAGTAGATCATTTTGAACCATAGTAACTGATTTTAGACCAGAATACAAAATAGAAATCCATTTATCCCTCTGTTCATGTCCTTCATTGGCAAACATCCCACATCACATTCACTCATTATCCACTTATGCCAATCACCTCATCTTATAAATTAACTATTTATATCACTGTTTTAACATATAAACTTATTTAAACACTAGTAGTACAATAAACAATGAAAACCAAAAACAGGCAGAAGGAAGAAATGAAAACCTTTTTATTGGAGCTCACATTGAGATTACAGATGACACACAATGTTGTATTTAATACAGCTGCGAAGCAAAATAACCTAGTAGCATAGTAAATTAGGTTAAAAAAGACACAAGTCCATCAAATTCAACCTGTGCCTCCTAACCCAGAGAAATTAGAATTATATAAACTTTCCTGCTGAAAAATAAGTTAATCAGTCATTCCTGTTTTGCCTACTAATATACAGTATAACCTTGTATGTTCCCTCTTGATATAAATGTCTCTAATCTTATCTTAACTGTGTCTATTGCACCTGCCATTACCACATCATTGAGCAAGGAATTCCACAACTTAGCAGACTTTACTGTAAAAAATCCTTTCTCTCCTTTCCTCTAATCTTAAGGGGTGGACCCTGGTTATTTGGTAAGGTTTTGAATTGAAAAGCTAACCAGAAAGATCTTCATATTGACCTCTCACACACACAAATTTTTAGGCCAGAATAAATAATTTTGAACCAGTTACTGATTTTAGACCAGAATAGATAATTTTGATCCATAGTAACTGATTTAAACCAGAATATATAGTTTTGTACCAGAATAGTGAAATTTATACTAGAGTAGAGAAAAAGGTGTGGAAAAGCTTACTAGCAAATTTATATTTATAAAACAAGTGATAAGATACAGAAAAGAGAACAGAGAGAGAGATTATCTCTATGCAAGACTAATGGTCTGTAATACTTTTCTTATTGCAAGCATATATTATTTAATTATACTCTGCTATTTATACTGGTTTTACTAATGATATTCACTAATCACACTTTTTATATTTCTGTATAGTCTATGGCATATGCATAAGAAATATATACCTGTTTATGTATACTTGAAACTCTCAACTCTTTCTTTATTGTACTCACTATATTCTATCGAATCGTGAGACTATTCTACATGTACAAAATCAGGGGTATGTGAACTTGTTATTCGAGTAGGGGATACCTGCCTCATAATAATTTATGTGGGAAGAAAGTTGTAACTCTGTAACAATATATTTATCATGCTTTTCCAAAGTGTGCACAATATTACTCTCACAGGTGGCCAGGCACCAACTTATGTTCTCTCCACATTTAGTGAGGGGGTAGTAGTTAGCTGAGTATTTTATTGTTCTGTGCTCTGTTTTATAAGAGTTATACTCATGATACCATAACTGTAGTCATTTATTTAAAACTGTACTAGGTTGTGTGATGTGTAGTAGACCATAGTGGCTTCTTCTTAATTTACACTTTTTTTATTTCCAATAATTTGTTTTTAAACTATCTCAGATCACTCTTCCATTTTGACTCCCATGGGTCCCTATCATGTTAGTAAAATAGCTAATTTTACATATTTGTGGTAAAAGGGAGGGAGGAGAATAAGAAGAGGATGAGGAAGGAAACTTTGCAGTGTGAAAATGTTTTTGTATGTGTATGTGTTAATGTTATGCTCTGTATAATAAAAGTTCAGTGTAAATTTCTGCAACTTTGTCAAGTCTAGTTAGGAGGTAAACACAACGAGGACAGAATGAGGACAGGGCAAGCTCTTTCCCCTACAGGCAAGGGAGCAGTGTAGGTTGGAGCTACAGATAGTTGTTATTACAGAATTTGCAGCACAGGGCAAATACAGATAAAACTAAGACAACACTCAGTGAAAGGACAATGCACCCTTAGACCATGTGACCAGTCAGTTCATAAGCATTCATAATAACAATTATCAATATAGGGCACAGTATGGGAACCATAGTGTCAATGGGGATGTGTCCCCTATATGGCAATGCCTGTGTACTCCATGTATATGTAATTTCTGGAATTTTCAGAGGTTATGAGACATCATATTGAAGTATAGCTACAGTCATTGATGCTTTGAGCGTGATCATCCATGTGTATCCCCATAAATATAAAACTGTTACAATGATATAAGCACACATGTATGTGTATACTGGCTCCATAAATGTCTGTGTATAGCAAAATGAGAGCTTAACTTAAGCACAATGCGGTCTAGTCTCCCTGACCACACAGAACTCATGTGTACTCCTATTTACAGTATATAAATTGTTACAACGATATCAGCACTGAGGCAGCGACAACATTTAATTTAAGGCACAATAAGTGTGGGTGTCTGTGTCATTGCACAGGATATAATGGAGGGTAAAACACAGCAGTTAGGCAGCTGTCCCATTGCAAAGCTCCACATGTATGTCAATACTGGGTCTGAAACTGAAAGATTTAAATCCTTTGAGTGCCAGAGGGGTGCACAACGCATTGCAAATCAATGCATTGCTTACCCCTCTGGCACTCATAGGGTTAAGGGGTGAGTGATTACAACTGCTAAAGCCTTTAAGGGCAAGGGGAGTGTGCAATGCAGTGTACACACATAATCCCATCAGCTGGAGCTCTCCTACTGGCAGCAGCTGATCCTGTTCTCAGTTCGTGATGGAGGCTCCTCTTGCATTCCTTTATACTGCTCTGGCCCTGTATGCTAGGCAGTAAGTGCATGCAGGGTCAAAGCAGGGTAAAGGAATGAAAGAGTAGGCTCGAGCAGCTAGAGCCATTAGGAGGGAAAGGTCTGGGTTAGGGCATTCTGTTTGTACCAGACATGGGGTGTGTCAGGCATGGCCGTAGAATTCATGGTCACTTTACCACATTCTCTTTTATAGTGTATATATATATAAATTAGAGATTAGAATTCAAACATTATAATGTTCAAATGGCTAGTCAAAGACCAGATAGTTTAATAAATGTTAGATGCATAAAATCTTGTTTTTCTTGTAAGACAAAGGAATTTAGGGATAGAGTAGGCCAGAATCTGTAGTTTTATTCTTTGTAAATCTCTCTCTCATCTACTGCGTAGAACTAATCAGTGATAACTGAGCAACTATGTTGCATTCACAAATTGATTTCTCGGGACTATCCTCCCTGCTTGTTGGGGAACACCACAATGACCTCTCTGCTGAACTCGTGAAATGCGTAGGGAATATTTTATTAAGAAAATAATTTTATTTATAATCAATAAAAGTTTCTATAGCATCGTATGAACATCTTATCCATTTAGATGATATTGTCTCTGCTGGTTATCCGCTACTATCTGATGAGTGCAAACTTATGGGGTTCTCTTTGGGATCCCTGACATCTACAGTTTTCCCTTAGAGGAAGTGTCCTTTATAGCTCTCACTTAGGGTATAAATATAGCACAACCAAAGAGACCACTGTGATGTTCCCCAGCAAGCCAGGAGGATCGTCCTAAGGAGAAGGTTCTGTAACCAATTTGTGAATGCAACATAGTTGCTCAGTTACAAGTATCAACGCTAGTAAGTGCAACAATCAGATTACCCATGTGATCAATAGCCATTCTCAGATTTCCTGTGCTCTTTTCTTTTTGTTTATTTGTATGTCTCACTGGCATTCAGAGGTTAATATCTATTTTTTTATTTTCATATTGGAGTTTTTGAACATACATGCAGTGGTCGAGGTACCTTACACATCTAGTGATGCTTTTTTTGGTGCTGAAGTCAGAGTGGATCCTCTCCACAACCCCTGAACAATTGTGGAAGCAGAGAGGACAAGCTCAAAATATGCAGTTTGAAAACCCTGCATATTAATAAGGATACCCCCCCCTCACCTTGCATAGTTAATTCTTAGTGTATATGGTGATGTGCTTCTCTATCACAACTCCACACATCGCCAGACACACATCTCCATGTCATTTCCCCTGTTTTCTTGCAAACGTTGGGCCCTATATCATGATCAAGACATCGATTATGTATGTTAAAAATAAGTACATTGTTTAATTTTTATTTGAGATGTATTTTTAGATTTATTTTGTGGTTAAATCTCATGTAGATAACAAACAAGCTTCTTAATAGAACTACACATGAGCAAAGCTATGATTTTCGCATTTGTTTTCTATACAAGTTGATGGGTCTACATGATCCTTGAAATTATGTTTGTTTGCTTTTTTTAATTCTCATTTTTATGAATTCTTTTGTGGAATTTTCATGGTAACTGTCTTTACCTCAGTGTATTCATGAAGCCCATATTCTCCCCTGGGAAAAAAAAGTTAAAAAGTTGTTAAGTTTATAGCAATTGCAATAGTAAATATTATTTTCAAATATAATTGCAATTCTTTTTTCATGTGTATACACTAACTGCTGTGAAGTGCATTACCCATTAATATAACTTTTCCATTCAGAAATCTTGTCCTATAGAAGCACCATGAGATTACCAACTGCTATAAGATGGCCAAGGGCTCTGAAATGAGCCTTGATCATACCAAGGCTGTTAGCTACTGCCTTCTTTTTCATTTTTGCATAGGAGAGGCCACTAAGCTCAAGAAGGTGGAAGTTTGCCAGTCATCAAGAAAAAAGCAACAATATTTTTTGGATAAAATAATAATACAAATAATAAACACTTACAAAAAATATTGTTATATATGTCATAAAACTGGATCTTAAAAAGTAAGTCTGTCTTTTGGCTATAAATGAGATTAAATGATTGATTCAGTCATTAAATAAATGTAAAGGATAGGTAACCGTGGTCCACAAAAGCTACCAACAGTACATTATTTCATGAAATTTCTGCATGGGTGAATCAGTCAAAGCTTAACAATTGTAATGAGTCCACTGTGCTCAATCTTGGACATCCTGGAATACTTGCACTGTTGGTAGTTATTGAGGTCCAAGATATTCCTAAATTAGAAGTTACAGCAGGTCCTTGTTATTAATGCAGGAAATTATCTGTTGAGCACAGGGACTATGAAAGATTTAGGTAAATTAGTCAGCTGCCTAGGGTAGCAAAATTAAGTGGTGACATGAGATCTACCCTTTTTTCATTTTTATGTAAAATAAAATTAATTGCTATTACAGAATGTGTATTCATATTAATGCAAGGTTGATTTTTGGAAGTGTATTAAAAGAGGGTATGTTTTAACATGGGTTATAAATGTATTATTTGTTTTTTGTGGGGGTGTCAGGGGCACCAGCCTAAAGATTCACCTAGAGTGCCAAGTACACTTGTGCCATCCATGACTGACCAGCATTGATTTCAGAGATTCATACAGGGAAGTAGGCCACGTGGTCTTGATTAAGTATAGAAATAAATGGGTGAGAGCGAGAGTGAGGCTGCTGTATTAAGAAGAACTGGAATACTTATAGGACAAATAGATTAGAAAGGTCTCCGGGGCACTGGGTAGCATTGCATTATCGAGACTCTTTAGCATTCAAGTGATCAAAAACCCATTTGCCCAACACTAAGACCGTTTTTCCTACTACATCAGCCTCAGTACACTCAAGAGTGTTATTCATGGGTGTATGTTTTTTCATTTCAGGTATTTTAGCCAAGAAGAAACTTGGAACAATGTTACATTCCTTGTAAAGTGTTGGACCTTTCACTGCTGCCTGGCATCATGTAAGGAATTGAATTATAACAAGATGAATGGCACTCACAAGTTTCATCTAATAAGTTCATGGGCTGGTCCAAATATTTTTTTTTATTAAAACAATTTCCATTGAATTAAATTGATCGTTTAACCCCTTCAAATTGTAGTATATATAAAATACAGGTGTGAATGCACAATTATGATCACTACAGCAGGCACTGGAATACATTTTCTAGTCTTACACCAATTTACTAAGCTAATTAAATCACAGATTCTTCTCTTAATGCTGTTTGCCAAGGGGAGGCTACTAGAACAGCTTATTGGCATTTCTGAAGGTTCTATTACTTTTCTCCATGTTTAACCCTTTGCATTCCAGAGGGTTATCAAGTGCATTGCTTTGCATTGCTTTGGATTACCCAGTTGTACTCAAAAAGGATTAATAATTCATACTAACCAATGCCTAAAGAAAGCAGCGAGCATAACACCCCGTTTCCTGTGCATGCTATGGGGGAGGTGTAAAGAACTTGCTGGCCACTGATTTGCATACCTGGGAACATAATCTCTTGAGCACCCAGGGAGAGTTCATTTGCTACAACCAGGTGAATGCCTATGATGCAATTTGCATCATAAAGGGAGTGGGGTTTAAATGGGTAGATATGGTTTGCTGTCATTGTGCCAGGAAATGGGAGGGAAGTGGGTGGAACAGGGTGGGAAGGAAGAGAAGTGGGTGGAATGAGGTGGGAAGAAGAAGAAATTGGCATTTTTTCATAGGAAACTCAAAGCAGCTGGAGAAACAGACTGTGTCCCCAGAGACCCAGTAATTAACTCTAAAAAAACAGAGACTCCTGGGCAGATCTGGAGAGTTCCCAGGTATGTGCTATGCACTGTAGTGTACACATGTAGTGCAGCTATTGGAGTAAGGTGAGTGGAGCTGTGTGTATTTATTCATACATTTGCCCCACATAAACTAATATACTTAGAAGAACTGGAGCATATCAGGAGAAAAACAACTGTACTGTGGGAGGCAAATACAAATTATTTCATTTACAATTGATTTAAATTGGAATTTTAACTGTTTATATTTAAGGGAGGGACCTCTCTAATTGTGAATCAATGCATTGAAGAACTCTTGATCAATGGGAATTGGTGAACATTTTATATGACACATAAGAGCAACTGATTTGCATCAGGATTGTTCCAGTTCCTCTTAGTACATCAGCCTCAGTAAGCAGAACTTGAAATATAATACTGTTTATTTTGGAAAGAATCAAATCCATTTCTTCGTGATTAAGGTAGAATTTGGTAAACAGATGAAAACTTTCTTTTTTTTAAACATACTCCTAAATGTATTCATGTTGCATAAACCTGGAAATGGCTTATGAATAAAACTTTACTCTATAATAAGAATACCATTACTGTGTTTCTTTAAATAATAAACACATTTTGTTACCATGTCTAGTGAATAGATGTGCAAGGTAGTCACAAATAATCATTGGAAATAAGTTGTGGTTTCCCATTATCCTGCTATTGCATGGGATTCAGATATTTCTATAAGCAAAGAAGGTAAAACCTGTCATGTGGCAACCCAGTGACATACCATGTGGGTGACCATAACAAATCAGTACTACTCAGTTAATGAAACCACTTCTAGGAATAAACATTATCCCATTATATAGTATATCAAGCTTCTTTCAAGTTGTGGGGCTTTTCCAGTAAATGCTACATATGTTTATTCATTCTTCAGTAAAATGGCTGGATGATTCACAAAAGCCAACAAACTCAGCCTTTTAACCATTTGAATGCCAGAGGAGTATTGACAATCATTGCATTGGACACCTCTGTGGAACTTAAAGAGATAACATTTGTTTCATCTGCTCTGTAAACTTTTGGCTCTGTGCAAATACGGCATTAGTGCAGGATGCATTATTAATAAATAGTATATTGCATGTTTTTATTGTTTAACCCCTTGACTACTGTAAATGTCTCCAGTGCGTCGTGAAGTAATATTACGGAGACATCTTGAGGTTCCAAGTGTACCTGTCACCCTAAGATAATGTTTGCTTTGATTTATTAAAGACAGCCTTTATGTTATATTAGCCATGTTTAAATAAAATTAAGAATTACGGCAAAATGAACTTTTATATTTGGAGTCATGGTACTTTATGCTAATTCCCTCGACTGTATGTTAATTAGTTATGTTGGAGGCCAAACTTACCACTCACTGTTCTATTAGAAATGCTCCCCAGTTTGCGGCCTCTGTTTAAATTCATTCACAGCTACAAGGACCCCTACAAGATCAGTTTAACCCTTTGAATTCCAGAGAGGTATCCAGTGCATTGCATTGCATTGCAATGTGTTGGTTACCTCTCTGGCACTCAAAGGGCTAAGTCAATGGTAATTTACTTGCAAGCTCTAGTGCTCCCATTAGTTAGAGCACACATCTGTCACCCGAGCTCTAATTCTTATAGGCTGGTTATTCAGTTGCCTGCTGATTTATATTGGGCTTTTAACCCTTTGATTGCTAGAGAGGTCCTTAATGCACCACTTGTTAAAGCAGGTCTACAGGGCAAAAATTAAGCTTCCAAGTGAAGGAATAATAAAGTTAAAAATTTACCACCAAAATGCAAAGAATCAAGCTGCATCATCCTATATAATAATTCACTAAAACGTGTGTAATGACGCAGTGTTGCGCAGTAGAGATTGCTGCACGTGCTGCAGTCATGCACAGTAGAGACTGCCCGTGACAAGGCTGATACAGAGTGGCTCTGTATCAGCCGCTGTGTGGATAGTCTCTACTGTGCATGACTACCCTGCGACCGGCTGGCGGTGGCACTGTGGCCCGTGTAATGGCCTCTTCAACTAGTTTAATATAAAACATTGTGCCTCTGTTCAGTTTTGGCAAGAGTAAATGGTAGGAAACCTAATTGTAAGCTGACATGAAAAAAGGCAGTAGGAAGCGGAACCTCATATTATTTAGAGGCCCAGAGAAATTCAGATATTGGTGAAAATATCAAAAACTAACTAATTTTTGGTTTGTGAGACCACTTAATAGTGTTAGTCATAAGCTCTCCAAAGCTGTATATATAAGGCATTTTTTATTCCTTCTAGCAGTCACTGCCCTTTTAATTGGGTCTTTTAATCCCTTGAAAACAAGAGAGATCTCCACCATATTGCTTCACAATGCATTGGAGATCTCTCTATCAACCAAAGGATTTGAAGATTTGTATTTGTCCCTTACAATCCAATTGATTTGCTCTGGCATTGCATCACCTTGGCTTTATACATAAGTGCCAGACCACTTCATTTTAACCCTCTGATTGCTTGCCAGAGAGGTACACAACACATTGCAAATCAAGAAGTTGCATTCTCCGCTGGCACTGGGTAAAGTCTTAGTGCAATGCATAGCTTGTTCCACACTGCCTTCATAAACCATCAACATCGTGATCTACAGCAGCAGTATTCAATTGCTGGTCTTCCAGCTGCTGGGTAGAGATGGGCGAATAGTGAGAAAAATTTCTTGCATGACTTTTCGCAAAAAACAGCCACATTTTTGCAAAAGTTTTCTCTTTTTCTCCAATGCAAAATTTTCCTCCTTTTTGCTTATTACAGCAAATTTTTCACCTATTCCAACACATTATTTTCCTATTCTAAAACATTTTTCTCTTAATTTTATACCTATTCAACACATTTTTCTCCTATTCTATCACATTCTAACACATTTTTCTCCTGTTCCAACACATTTTTTCCTATTCCAACACATTTTTTTCCTATGCTTAATATGGTGCAACATTTCCCAGCACAATATTACTTCTTCTGAGGGCTGTAGTGAAGCAAATGGAAGTCAAAGTTGTGAGTCCTACTGCAACATAGACTTTGAAAAATGTGTTAGCATGCAAAGTGAATTTGTCCTTAGCCCACAACACTTACTTCCTGCTTAAGTGACACTGACACATATTCATGATGATTTAGAGTGATTAAAAACAATAAAGTACAACCTACAATGTGGCATATGTGTATGGTAGTGGTGGTGGGGAACTAGCGTGGTGTGATTGGTGGGACCTTGACAAACTGCATCCACACCTGGAGGAGAGGAGTCATCATCATTTATTGTACATGCTGCAGCAACCATTGCTGCAGTCAGTTTTTGTACTTCCACTTTACTGCCACATCCCTACACTGCTCCACCTTTCCCCATCCCGCTTTTGCATTTGCTAGACATTACTCAACTACTGTGTGTGGTTTTACTCTCTACAGTACACAGCTGGTGAAGTGGGAAGTCTTTTCTGGGCCCTCAATAAAATTCTCAATACCGTCTGCTGTTTATCAAGTCTGCCTCAGTCACAGAGATCCCAGTCAGCTGTCTAATATATTTATTTGTTTAACCCCTTAACGACCCATGACATACATGTAAGTCACGGGGTAGATATCCCTGAAGGACCAAGGACGTACATGTATGTAATGGAATTCAGGGCTACACGCCATTCGGGGAGCCCTGAATCCGGATCGCCAAAAAAATAAATGGTCCGTGCGTGTGCAGCCAGTCCTTTTTTTTTTAAATTGTCCGCAATATCTTATCACAGTTAGTCCCCCCCAAAAAAGGAACTAAAAAAAACTTCTTTCCCCAGACTTCCCTAGCACAGACAATAAAAGTAAGACCAGCAAGCAATTTGGACCCCAGCTGCCTCTGTCTTGACAGTCAATCACACTAAATCTTGGGGTATTTTGGGTCAACCTCCTTCCTCCCTTCTTCTCCCCATTGTACCCACAGACTCCCCTACAGAGAACAAATGTTCTACCTAAATAACTCCCTAAAACTAAACTTCAATTCCCCTTTATTTTCCTATTTTCTGTAGCTCAAAAACATGCTGCTCTTTCCTCTCACAAACAAAGAATGGCATACCGTGAGAGCTGCCTGGCTAGAACTAGTTTTGCTGGGACCTTGACAAACTGCATCCTCCCTTGGAGTAGAGGGATCATCATCATTGATTAGCATGTGCAATGTGCAACCATTGCTGCAGTCAGTTTTTTAACTGCTACTATACTCTAATATCCCTGCAATTCTCCAACCCTCCCCCTCCCCCTTGTGCGTTTGCTGGACATTACTCAAATACACTGTGTTTTTTACTCTACGGTACACAAGACATCTGATGAAGCTGTATGATACCTTGCCTAAGCCCAGACAGCTGTCCATCACTGGCACCTAATATATTTAGTTTTATGTCAGTCCAAAAAAAATTATAACTGAAAAACAAAATCAGAAACTTCTTTCCTCAGACTTCCCCACTCAGCACAGAGACAATAGATCAGCAAGAAAATAGGTCCCCAGCTGCTGTGACTTGCCAGTCAGTCAGTCTGAATTTTGGGGCATTATTTGGGGTCAACCTCCTTCCTCCCTTCTTCTCCCCAGAATGCCCCACTGACTCTCCTAACAGAACAAATGTCATACCTAAAAGATTCCCTAAACTATACTTCAATTTTCCTTTCTTCTCTAGCTCAAAAACATGTCTCCTCTCACAAACACAGAATGGCATACTGTGAGAGCCTGACACCCTTTTATATGGCTGTAGAAAACTTTCATGTGGTGGAGAAAAAATGTTTTCTTCCCATTAATTTCAATGGGGGAAAAGGAAAGGAAAAAGTGGAAAAACTGCACTTTTCGCAGGAAATTATTCACCAAGCAGAAAGTGCCATTATTCGCTGATTTTAGTTTGAGGCAAAAAATTTTGCCCATACCTACTACTGGGAACTACAACATCCATCATTGTCTACCAGCCAATAGCTGTTTGGGAATGATGGTAGTTGCTGTTTCCCACAGTTGAAGATCTAGCCAGTTGATTACCCTTAATGTAAAAGATCATTATGTTACTGACTTACATTTCTCGTCCATTTCCTGACATCTTAAATCCTCCAAAAGGGCACTGAGAAGACATTGCGGTATAGCAATTTATCCTGAAATAAAGAAATGCATAAAATATTAAATATTTGTTAATTCAATCATGATTATCACATTTTGTAGATATCTGAAGTAAATCATAGAAGTCGGTGTTTACATGCCCTGTGAATAAACATAGGTTAACCTTTTGATTACCAGAGGGGTATGCAACACATTGCAAAGCACTCTGGCACTCAAAGGGTTAAAGGTGATACAATGTTAGCAGTAGAATAAGCAAGAGACTGGTAGAGTAAAAGTGATACCTTTATTGGCTAAGTGAGTAGCTTTAGGATGCAAGCTTTAAGGCAACTTAGATCTCTTCATCAGTTATCTATAGAATGAAGGCTGAATCCAAACTACATGACAGGATATACATTAATGTAAATTCTTGATTCTTCATTCCAAACATACTGAAGAAGAGACCCAAGCTGTCTCAAAAGTCCATATTCCAAAGCCACGCAGCAAGCCAATAGAGGCAGCACCTGTACTCCTTAGTCCACTGCTTTTACCATGGTAAAACATTTACCCTTTGTGTACCAAAGAAGTGTGCAACATATTGCTCTGTAATGCTATGCACATAACCTTTGGCACGCAAAAGATTAAAAGCTTGTCAGACTGAGTTGGTAAGGTACTTTGATGTACTGTTTTGCCATCTTTTGTCCCAATGATCATTGTCTGGAGTTTGTACAATATACAGTGCAAATGTTCACTGTATATGTGCATGAATGTTTGTATGTTTCCATGTATATCTTTTTTTATATGGTGACATACAGTGTGTGCAGCACCTTACAACAGTAAAAATAAGTGTCACAGTCATAGAAGCAATAGGAGAGAGGTCACTGCCCCAAGGAGCTTACAGTTTAAATAGGTAATAGGAAGCCGAAAGCAGGGTAGTAATAATAATAATAATAATAATAATAAGAATAATAATTTGTGATTTTTATAGCACTTATCTCCCTGTGAGACTCAAAGTGCTTTACAAATATACAAGCAGACATAAAAATTAAGAGTTCCTTATAGTCAGATGAGTTGACTGAATGCCTCTGTTGATCTAATGAGCTCAGAGCTTCCAAATTCCAGGCCAGTTGGGTGATCATGAGGAAAATTGTAGCATGCAGCATTGGATTTGTTGACAGGAAACTATCTGAATTATTCCTCCTAGTGCAATATTGATGCCTTTGGAGGCTGCAGTACTGTTTGCAACCTACGGTATAATGTATGACCCATGTTTGACTAAAAGATGAGAAGTCTGCACCATGTTAGCCGTAGAAATACAGGAGGCAAATATAAAAAAAGATACTTTTATTGGCTACATAAGTAGATTTAGGATGCAAGCTTTCAAGACATCTTAGGTCTCTTCCTCAGGAATGTTACACAGATAAATATGAAAACATCTCTTTTAAATAAAAGTACACACTGTATTGTTTAGAATAGAAATTAGATAAGATAGCTCAGTCCAGACACATTTACATCACATTTCTTTACCATTGACTGATTAAAGAACCTGGGTCTGCATTGAGCTATCGTATCTGATTTCTATTATAAACAATACAATGTGTACTTGTAATTAAGAGAGATAATTTCATATTTATCTGTGTAACATGCCTGAGGACGAGACCTAAGAGATCTGGAAAGCTTGCATCCTTAATCTGCTTAATTAGCCAATAAAGGTATCAACTTGACTAGATTTGCCTTCCATGTTTGACTGACACTCCCTACCTCCTAGCAATGGAATCACCCAGCAATACAGGAAATTGAAAGTAACAACATGCACAACTGTAACATGGCAGGATTGATGTTGCAATCCTAACATCTTTGTGACAGATCCTTTAGCGTAGTATATTTAGATGATGTTCCAGTCCAAATTATTGCAAAATCTTGGCACAGGTCTATCTTCTGCTCATCAGATGTCTCTGGTCAGAAAAGCACAGTTGCCATGAAAAATTATGGTCATTCCTGAAACTCTTTGCAAGGATTTGCAGTGCTTTCTATGTACCCACACACAGTGTGCAAAATTCTATCCACAAAATTCAATAAGTAATACTCAAGATGCTACACAAAATGCTATATGCAAAACTCTATATTCTATATGCAGAATGCTTTATGCGCTACAATAGTACACAGAACACTATATGTGCAATACACAAATCGCTATATGCTATAAGCAAACGATATGCTATATGCAAACCCTATACCAAAAACATTATACGGCAAATGCTATACACTATACGCTTAATGCTATCTACAAAATGCTATATGCTATACACATTATGCAATAATATATATGCAATAAGCTATATGCAAAAAAATATGCAAAAAGCAAAATATTACACCAAAACACACACTACATACAAACCCACGGTCTCATGAACATACCGTCTTGCACATGCTCACACACGCTCTCACACATGCTCACAAACACTAACGCTCTCTGGAGGAGAGTTGTGTAACACACTGCTGTGCAATGTGTTGCACACCTTTTTTGGAGCTGAAAGGGTTAATCATTGAAAATTAATAATAATAATTAATAATAGCTACTCTTGTTTGGGATGTCTTCTGTAGTGACTGTCTACATAATACGTAATACACTTTCTTTATAAAACATTCTTTGTTTATTTAGTCATACTTATAACAGCATGGGAACTTGGTATGAGTTGTTTTTTTATTTGTCTTATAAAATGTACAGGCAAAGTTGTGCCAATATTGCTAGTGTATATATATATATATATATATATATATTTTTTTTTTTTTTTTTTTTTTTTTTAATTTATTTATTTATTTTTTTTTGTACGTATTATATGAAACTGTATAAATATATTCCATGTTTCAGTGAAAGTGTTCCTTTAAAACCAGATTGCAGCTGCCCATTCTCTGCAATTTAAAACAGATAGTTCATCAACAGAATTTGTGATGTGAGATTATAATATATTTGGCCATAAAGTACAAAGACTGAGACAGAAATATTGAGTAGAGCTTCATACGTGGACTAATGTTTGCTGTGACTACTATTTTTACCCCTTTAACACTAGCAGTCCCTTGATAAAAGCCCCTTTAAAGCAATCTTCTAAATGCACTAAATGTAAGATAGTAATTCTGTAAACTCATTTTGATTAGAGAGGCTGCATAACTTTCATTACACCCGACTTAGGAAGTCAAGTTCATTTAAGTTCACGTTGCTCAGTCTTGTCAAGTTACTGAGAACAATATGTTTCCTGGCATCAGCTGCAAAATGTTTATACAGTCACTGAATCACAAGTCAAAAATTAGTATTAAAAATGTTTCAAAATTTTGCACACAAGTACATAAACACATACGCACACACATAAATATGTTCCTATTTAATCATTCAGTGAGGCCACTGTACTAAGTAGAATTGGAGCAACTGTGGAGCAAACCAGCTCCAAACCAACCATAGTGAACACTGATTTTAGGGTTTAAAAGAGCCATTTTGGTAACTGGAATTTTTCGTTGTCACTTGTGGTATGTTTGGCTTCCTCTAGAATTGTTATAGTTATAAATGTTCTCTAATTTAGGTTCATAGAGTGCTCTTGGCACATCATGAAATAAGACTTTCACAGTACATTAAAGGGATAGTAATGTTTCACAAAAACAGCAGCTCTGGTTAATCTTCATAGTATTGGGGCCATGGAGAGTGTTATTTCAATACTGTCAGAGCTGTAGTTCAAGAGTAATTGACTGATAAAGTATCCACCTTCTGCCCCTTTTACCTAGTGTAAGCCACCTCCTCTCAGTGGAATGTGGTCCCTTGACAAGACAGGTAGCAGCAAGGGACAATTTTCTTACTGTGACCATAAGTGATGCCCTGCCCCCTTTGACAGGTTTTCAGGGTTTTCCTTATGCTCCTTGAAGATTGTCCCTCTCTGTCATCCATCTGGACAATCTTGCTGCTCTGAGGTGAGTAGTGTTACATCAGTAAAAGTGGCAGGAGGGGGATACTTTATCATTCAATTCCTCTTAAACTACAACACTGACAGTAATGAAATAACACTCTCCATGGCCCAAATACTATGAAGATTATTTGGAGCTGCTTTTATTGTGAAACATTGCTATCTCTTTAATGTAACATGAATGTGCACCCATTATGGTTATAAAAAGTGCAAAGATGCAAAACATGTGCAAATAAAATAAACATATGAAATAAACAGTGACAGGCAGCAACCAGTGCAAAGATTTTATTTCATTCTATGGCCGCATTGCATCCAGAAATATTTGCAGAATGGTTATTTATTGCTTCTGATGATATAGCATGCTGCTCAGTTCTATAATTACAAGGTTAAAATAGAATTGTCAGATCATATTTTTGCAAATCAAATGCTTCATTAAAATGCTTATGAACCTCTGAAATATGATCCAAAATGTCAAAAAACAGAGGCTAAGAAGACCAATGAAAGTGACCATATCTCAGCTACTTTCTTTGTACTGAATCAGGTTGGTAAAACTGGGGAGGGGGTATGCAAAAGCAAAAAAAGAAAGAAACTCACAGAGCTAACTCACTATCCTATATAATAATTTGCTAGGATGTTTGTCATGATGCAGTCATGCGCAGTAGAGACTGCCCGCATTCGGGCAGTCTCTACTGAGCATGATTACATTGTGTGAGTGAGATGACGCAAGACTGCATTGCATGGAGCAGGGAGGTAGCGGTCTCTTAACCTTTTGAGTACCAGAGGGGTACGCAACACAATGCAAAGCAATCCACTGCGTACCTCTCTGGCACTGAAAGGGTTAACGTTACCCGGACCTTGGCCCATGTACACGGGCTTTTACACTAATATATACTTTGCAAATACAAGAACACAAGTGAATAAAACATAGATTGCAGCTAGGAATAAAGGATTCTCCAAAACACTCCAAAGATAAGGCCAAAGCCTAAAGCAAAACGCTAAAACAAAAAGATACCTATGCTCCTCCGTACAAATTATCCAAATGTGCACCATGTATAGAGCATATATCATTTTACTGTTTTAGTACATTTGAGGCTTTCGTTGCATATTTTGGCCAAAGTATGTTTAAAAAATGTAACCACACATTCTAAAAACAATTTTTTTTTAAACATGTAAAGCCTAATTTAAAAACATATGGACACACAACATATATCTCCAGGATAGAACTCACCTGCTTTCAAACAGTAGTGACCTGTGTGTAGAAGCCCAAAATGCTTTCAGTACTCTTTATAGGTCTTTTCTACTCACCCCCACAGGCCACTTGTGGTTTGCAATTACCTTGAACTGCAAAAAGACATTAGGCCAGGCAAGCCAAACACAAGGCCAAAAAACCACACCCTTAATAGCCTCCTCACAAGCGATAAAAAATGTGCAAATAATAATTTTGAATATATTTCATTCTATATAATTTATAATAGTGGAATTAAATAGATTATAGTGACAAGCAACTAGAATGAGAAAAAGGAGATATGCAAAAGCAACAAAGGAAAGAAACTCACAGAGCTAACTCACTATAATATCTATCTATCTATATCTATCTATCTATCCATCTATCCATCTATCTATCTATCTATCTATCTATCTATCTATCTATCTATATCTATCTATTTATCTATCTGTTTATCTATATATATATAGATAGAGAGATATACATAGCTAAGACAGTAGCATTCATAGGGTTATTTACCCAGACAAAAAAGAACATAAGTGCACGTCCCATAGATAAATATTAAATAAGGATTTCAGGTATACTCAGCCTAGGATATTCCTTAGCCTTGTAAGAGACAGCACATTGGAACCATCATGGTATCAAAAATAAGAAGTAAATTTATTGTATCCATGCCAAACTTTTTCTGTCCTCTGAGGAAGGTTTCTGTGTATGATCTGCTGCAGTGCCTGTCTTCCTACTTGTGATCTCCTACAGTGTGTCTCCTGCGTGTGTGTGATGTCCTGCAGTCTCTGTCCTCCTGAGTGTGATCGCCTACAGTCTCTGCCCTCCTGTGGCTGATGTCCCGCAGTCTCTGTGCTACTGCAGTGTCTTTACTCATGTGCATGATGTCATGCAGTGTCTGGATCGCTGTGTGTGTTGTCTTGCAGTCTCTTCCACTGTGTGATTGAAGTGTGTACCCTTTTCTGTGTTATTTTGCAGTGTGTGATGTGCTGTGTGTGATCATTTGCAGTCTGTTTCCAATTGTGTTATGTAGTCCATAACCTACAGTCCCCGATCCCACTGATAACAGAACAGTATTGATGGATAAAAGTCAGTATAGTAAATACTACTTTGTTGGTGCATGTTTCCTTTTCTTACATACGTTGTTTATCCAGAGGGGGGTGAGGCATGAGAGCACCTGGGCCATGGTATGCATATTTGAATATGATGATGAGCTTTAGCTGATACCAGAATACTTATTTCCCTAATACATTTGCTGTTTGGTACCTTTCTCATTCCCTTGGCTGCAAACCTGTTTAGGCACAGTATTCTGTTCTTGTACATCTCATACACCACGTGTGGGCAGACCGGAGCAGAGAGTCTCATCTAGACCTTGTTATGCTATAACCTCTGACCTAACTGTTCTGTAATTGTAGTACAGTTGAGGAGGTTGGACAAAATAGGAGGTAAACAAAAAGTCCTTACAGATTCCTAGATAGGGATGGGTGAAATCGCTTGCCGTGTTCCTGCGTGAAATTCCATGAAAACCAGGTTGTTGTCTGCTTTTTTCTCAGGAAAATCTGCTTTAAAACTAGCGATTAAAATTTTTGCATTTTTTGCCCATTGGCCAAAATTGTTCGCCATTTTTTTAAATGGCTAGAAAGTTTCCACCCATTGATTTACATGACTTTTGTCTTTTGCTTTAAAAAGTGCATATATGTGGAAGTCAAACACATTAGAAGCAGCTACAGAGCAAGGTAGATGCACTCTGCTATTCTGCTGTGATCTTTTTTCAAAATTTAGGCAGGAGAGGCTCACAGTGACTGCTATCACTATGAGCAGGTTTAAAAATATTAAAATGAGGAACTGGAAGGACCCATATGTGTCCGCTGAGTCTGAGTCTGAGGAGGACGTGAGCACTACTGAACCAATGTAGTCCCCCTAAATCACCCCTAGGGATTTTGGTGAATTTAATGGGAAGGGAGGAAGGGAGAAAAGGGAATGCCACTAGTGCTGTGACTGCTATCAGATGTGCTGCCCCTGTTGAAACCAGTTTTGTGCCCGCTGCCAGTGCTGAACCTGCTGCCACCAATACTTTGCCTGCTGTCAGATGTGCTGCCCCTATTGCCAGTGCAACCAGTGCTGTTCTTGCTGCCAGTGCTGAACCTGCTGCCATCATTACTATTAAACTGTCAGCAAGTTGTCATGTGTCCTTAGCAGGGTCTGGAAAAGGGGTATAGTGAAAGCGGCAGTATTTGGCTTCTGGTGTCATGGTGCTTGCATACAGTCGTGCCCCCAGGTGTTATTTACCACATACACACACACACCCACAAACACACCCACACACACACACACTGTACATATTGCAGTTACTGATGAGAGGCACAGTTCCTGCTCTAAAAAAAGTATATATTATTATATATAGAATTATTAGCCAGCTTCTTATTTTCTCCCCATAGACTGTGGGCTACTTATTGTGCTGCTACTGCCTCAGATTCATCACAGGAGCTAGTCATTACAATTGGAACCTTCATCATCCATCAACCATGTTACTGCTATTGTTGATCCCATTTAGCTGCCTATTCATCCTGCTGCTTAAACAACTCAGCAGCAGCAGCAAGAACAGCAGTCGCAAATTCCACATCTACATCAGGGCATTTGACAATGGTCAGCAGCCACTGGCCAACAGGACATCACCTGCTGGCACTAAACCAGTAAGGAATCTTTTTTTTCCTCAGTGATTGTGCTTTAAAAAAAATTCAAAAAATGAAATTATAGTCCTACAATAAAAAATGAACACTTTTGGGGGGTTTGTTTCTAAAAAGCTTAAGTTGTACAAATCAATGTTTCCTCAGGGCTTGGGCCTCTTACAACAAATCTAACAAATCATCATCTACAAGATACTCTATCAATTCAAGTATCAGTCCACCCCAGGGGCAGCTTATTTTAGGGGGTTCCTGTCTCTACCAATTTACATACAAATTTCTTATTTTATTTTATTGATTTTTTTTTTAATTAACTGTCCCCCAGTACCAGTCAAGAACCCCACTGCAAAACAAATGATTGATTCCCCAGACTCCACCCACCAACACAGGCACCCTGCTCAGATCCCTTTTATACCATGTCTTATGGGGTTTTTATTTGCATTTAGGATTTATTTTGTATTAACTGCCCCCAACCCCAGTAAACAAACCCCTCCAAAAAACTTTCCTTGTTCGACTCATTCTTTCTCCACATCCCACCAGCACAGGTACCCTCATGCCCTTTTTACACTATGCCTTTGTGAAATAAAAACTATGTGTTGTATATAAATTCAATGTTGCCATTGATTTCAATGGAATGAGCTAGGCAAAAAAAAGCAGAAAATCTGCACTTTATTCACCAAGCTGGAAGTGCCATTATTTGCCAATTTCAGTTTGAGGCAAAGATTTTCGTCCATCCCTATTTCTAAATGCAGTGTAATGGGGCAGGCCATAAATGTATGTGAACAGTATGTTATTATTTAAGTAGTGCAAGTGTATATGAGACAGTATAAATGTAGTGAGTAGGGGAATGTTTTAGGGCAACACCAGACAGTGAACAGGCAAAGTTTTGATGCATTTAGTGTAGGAGGTGGGATTCGGGCAGCAGGCATGCATGTATTGGAGTAGAGGCATGTAGTGGAGAAAACGTTGTAATATTTCTGCTAGTTGAGATACGTTAGAATTTTTAGCATAGATTATAGTGCCATCTGTATACATGTGTACAGAAGATGCATTGCAAACCATGGGTATATCATTTATAAATAGAGAAAATAGAAGAGGGCCAAGGATGGAGCCTTGAGGAATCCTACTTGTTACTTTGAGAGGAAAGGAAATATTGTCAGCAATAGACACATATTGCGTTCTGTCTGAAAAATAGGATCGGAACCAATTTAGAGATTGAAAACTCAATCCTTAACTTTGTAGTTTACTTATCAGAATGCTATAGTCTATTGTATCAAAGGACTTTGCAAAATTTTGGAAAATAGCTCCTGTGGGTTCATCATTTTCCATGCCAGTCTGGATAACATTGGATACTTTTAGAAGGGCAGTGAATTTTGAGTAATTTGAACAAAAGCCTGATTGAAGCAGGGTGAAAAACTGGTCAGTACTGTTTGATTTTACTATTGTTGAATAAAATATTTTTCTAAGTTTTTAATTATGGATTTATTTGGCATTCATGCAGTGGGCATTTGTGTGTTTAAGCCCCAGAGTGGTGCTCAATGCATTGCTCTGCAATTCTATACGTAACCCTCTTGCACTCAAGGGTTTAAACTATGCACAGATGACAGGGTTACATTTTGGACACACAACATTTAATATTATTTTATATTTTTACATGCATGACGCAACGGTGACAAAGAAGAAAGAAGAGAGAAGATAGACAAAGATTAGAGGAAATAATAAGAAGGAAGATAGTAGAAGATGGACAGTGGATGACAGGTAAGTGTAACACAGATGAACTAATGATCGGTGCTTGAAAGTATCTCAGGCACCGATCGTTAGCTTTTTTCCTTTGATGTTCCCATAAGTCACTCTTTTTAGCATGTATTTTTGGAATTATCGCACAAAACAAACATTTGCCCAACTTACAGTTGCCTACCAACTAATTCAATTGAGGCCTATTTGCGGTATACGCAATATACAAAACGCTATTTACTCTATATGCTATATCTAAAATGCTATATATGCAAACAGCAGAACACTATAAGGAAAACATTATACGTCTTATGCAAAATGTTATATGCAATACTCAAAATGATATAGGCAATAAGCAAAATGCTATATGTTATACGGAAAATGCTAAACACAATAAGCTATGCTCAAAATGCAAACGCTATATGCAATACACAAAACAAAATTAGCTATATGCAAATGGAACAAGCTTTGCACAAAACACTATCCTGCACATAATACCCAAAACACTATATGCAAAATGCTATACAAAATATGCAAACTGCGATATGCTATTCACAAAACAATATACAAAAAATGTTATATGCCAAATACTTTACGCAAAATGTTATGCTCTAAACAATAAGCTGTAGAAATAAGGTAAATGAAAAATGCCATATGCAAAAAACAAAACACTACATGCAAAATACATATGACATGCAATGCTTGCACACATGCTCACAAACACACTCACACACAATTATGCCTACTGAGGGAGAGTTGTGTAACAAAGTGCCTTGCAATGCATTGCACACCCTTTTGGATCTCCAAGAGCTAAGAATTGAACTTTCAACATGCCAATCTTTTAAAAATATTGCCTCCTTTCTGGATTCACCTGGATGTCAGGGGAAATAGTCTTACACGTAAAATGTAAATCAACTTTTAATTTTTTTAGCCCTGTTAGTGCCAGACACATACTCAATGCATTGGGATGCAATGTGGTGGCTATATATATATATATATATATATATATATATATATATATATACACATTAATCATTAATTTTTACATATTCTAGTTGTAAGTACATAATATATAAAGTTGTATAAACCTATTCCATGTTTTGGTGTTAGTGTTCCTTTAAAACAAGCTATGTTTGCTTTATATATAATTGCAGGTGAGAAATTTTATACCCATATCTTCACTCCTTCCTGTTCTCTGCAACTGAATAACAGATATTTCAACAAAATGTATGATGTGAGATTAAGATTATACTGTGTTTGGCCATAAAGTACAAACACTGAGATTGAATTATTGAATAGAGCTCCATACCTGGACTTTTGATTACTGTGACTACCATGTTTACCCCTTGATAAAAGCCACATTAATGCAATCTTTTAAATGCACTTAATGCAATATGGTTAATCTGTAAACCTATTTTGAATGCAGAGCTTGTGTGACTTTCATTAACCGTAACTTGGGAAGCCAAGTTCATTTAAGTTCACAGTGCTCAACACTTGCCAAGTTAAACTATGTTTTGTTTCTTGGAATCTTTAACACAGTTGCGGCTTACATATTCAGTCACTGAATGACAAGGCAAAAATGAGAACTAAAAATGGCTCAAAATTAAACACACGCACTCTATGCTCCTATTTAAGCATTCAGTGAGACCACTGAAGTAAGAAGAATTGGAGCAATTGTGGAGCAATCCAACTCCAATCCAAACATAGGGAACATTTTATTTTGGGAGGTTTTGTCTCCTCCTCTCTTGATTGGTAGCTTCTCAAACAGGGTGATAGCTGAATTAGGGAAGGTATAAATACCTCCCTCATTTCCTTCATAGGGATTTTGTTCATAGTAGAGGCAAGGCAGTATCAATGCTTTTTAATTGCATTATATTAAATACATGTTCACAGATTGCAGACATATGAGACTTGCCTTAATCTGGGGTGCGTTGATGGGGCAGGCAAGCTTTCCATGCCTTTGGCCAAAAATTTGTTTACAAAACCCTACTGTTTTATTTGTAGCAAGTCATAGGTTGTTTATTTGTAAAAATCTCTACAATGCTGCAGAGAAAGTAAGAAAAACTCTGAGGAAACATTTTTGAGGAAGAAAGCTAATTAAAAATGGAATATAAAAGAAAAGAACAACAAGGCTCCTATGGTATGTTTTGTGATGAGATACAACTTTGCTGATATAACTGTACTGATAAAAAGACTGAGAAGATTATCTCCAAGCATTAGCCTATTCTGTTGGGCACAGGCACCTGAGGCAGATTCTACTAAGGGTGGGTGAAAAGTCTGCAAAATATCCTGCATGACTTTTCATTAAAAAACAACTATTTTACTTTTTTTTCAAGTTTTCTATTTTTACACCTTTGCAAAATGATTCTCCTTTTCGCCACTGCCAACAAATTATTTGCCTATTTTTCCTGTGCTGCAACATTTCCCACCACAATATTACTACTTCTGGAGTAGAGAAATAAGTTGCTGAAAGTCAAAGTTGTGAGTCCTACAGCAACATATGCCTTGAAAAATTTGTTAGCATGGAGAATGTCTGTGTTCTTTGCCCACAACACTAACTTCTTGCTTAAGTTTCATTTGCACATATCCATGATGATGTCAAGACATTAAAAAAAAAGTACAACCTACAGTGTGACAGATGTGTATGGTAGTGGTTGTATGGTAGTGGTCGTGGACTGGTGCTGTTTGATTGATGTATACACATTTGTTCTGGCTTTCTCTGTTATGTGGGGTTTCTGCTGATACTTAGATGGTGTGAGATTTTGGTTCTTTTTTAAGAATGTTAGTATCCCAACATTGCTGCCTGATAGTCGCATCCTGTAACATAGTTCATGAGGCTGAAAAAAGACATGCGTCCATCAAGTCCAGTCCATGCCAAAAGTACCCCTGTTGATCCAGAGGAAGGCAAAAAGAACCCCTCTGGAGCCATTTCCAATCTAGTCCCAAGTGAAAGAAAAACAAACATTCCTTCCTGATTCCAAATGGCAGTCAGATAGTTCCCCGGCTCAACATCCTATCTGCTTTGAAGCCATATGTCATAATTTTCAATATTGTTCTGTGCTAGATAGGCATCCATTGCATTTTTGACAGCAACTGCATTATCTGTAAGCACAACATCCCGAGGCAAAGAATTCCATAGCTTTATCACTTTTACTGTAAAGAATCACTGCCTTTCGTTTTAGTCGAAAGCACCTTTCCTCTAGTCTTAATGGATGACCTCTTGTTCTTAGCTCAGCTCTTTGCGTAAATAAATCATCGGCTAGTTCTTTGTATTGACCTTGAATGTATTTGTAAATGGTAATCATATCACCACTTAGAAGTCTCTTCTCTAATGTAAACAAACCCAGTTTGGCTAGCCTCGCTTTATAATTCAGATCTTCCAATCCCATTATCCGTTTTGTTGCACGTGTCTGCACCTTTTCCAGTTCAACAATGTCTTTTTTAAGAAATGATCCCCAAAATTGTATTCCATATTCTAGATGAGGCCTAACCACGGATTTATACAGAGGTAGGATAATATTAGCATCCCTTGCATCTAGACCTCTTTTTATGCAGGCTAGTACCCTATTTGCTCTTGCAGCAGCTGAGTGACTCTACACGCTGCTGTGAAGTACTCCTAAATCTTTCTCTAATGAGGATTCCCCAAGTTGTTTCCTGTTTAGGGTATATGTAGCAAGTATGTTTCTACAGCCTAAATGCATAACCTTACATTTATCTACATTAAATGACATCTGCCACTTTTCTGCCCATTCACTCAGTTTATCTAAATCCTTCTGTAGACAAAAAATATCCAGCTCTGTATGTATTTCCCTACATAGCTTAGTGTCATCAGCAAAGATTGAGATGTTACTTTCAATTCCCACTTCTAGATCATCAATAAACACATTAAAAAGCATTGGTCCCCGGCACTCCACTTATAACCTTAGACAAATTTGAAAAAGTTCCATTTACAACAACTTTCTGCCATCTATCATTTAACCAGTTCTCAATCCATGTACAAATAACACCGCCAAAACCGAAGCCTTTTAATTTATGCAGTAACCTGTTGTGAGGCACTGTATCAAAGGCTTTTGCAAAATTCAAGTAGGAAGGTGGAATCGAAAGTGGTCAAGGTAGCCCACTACATTTCCCCTGACCATGTGATTACTCTTCTTCTTGCAGTTTGCCTTTTGGACATGACATTGAAGAAGGCAAAATTGGTCAGAAGTATTAGCATCAGCACAGATCAGTTGTCTGTGTCTGCTGCTATTGCTACCTGTCTTCCTTCTACACCTCAAAAAGAAATGCCACGTGTGACAGTGAGGGACCATCTATCACACTTGTCACCATCGGTAACCAAAGTGACTCTCATAGAGCATCAGCAGCAGCTGCTGCCAGGAGGCACTGGGGGTGGTAGTAATGAGGGTGATAGTGGAGCATCTGGAAGACACAATAAGGGCCTTTTTAGCTGAAAGCAAAAAGGAATGGGAAACAGATATGCAAGTGGAGATGGGAATAACCACCACTACCAGCTGTAACATTGCGGAGTTTGCTGCCATTTTAATTCCTGCTGCTGCTGAGTTGCAAGGGCAGCAGGCTGATGATGAGCTGGCTAGTTTTTTCAAAGACCACTGTGGCCACAGTGGGAATGGGATCCAGCAGTAGTGATGTAGGACTAGGACAGGTTCCACTTGCCAACAAGAATCCTTGTCCTAGTTATATTGCTGATTCTGAGTCACCAGCATCATCCTCTGCCCCTGCCAGTGAAGAATAAAGATGCCATTCTTCTCTGCCATTCCTGTGAAATCATGGGTATGGGACTATTTTTCTCTTGTGGCAGGCAAAGTGCAGTAATCAGTGTAAGTGAAAAAGGGGAAAGGAAGGGACATACCTTGGCACAACCACCCTTAGAACACACATAAAATACAGACACCTTGACATTTATGAGAAGCATGCTAAACCCAAACCACCACAAAATAAATTGGGAGCTATGATGCAGTACCCTCTGTCTCTCCTCGAGGCTACCAAGAATTGAGGCGGAAATCGAAGAGGAAGAAGAATAAAGAAACACAACCTGAACCTGAAATTTGGATAGTGAGAGAAACACCTGGCTCGCCATCAGTTTCTTGCACTAGGGTCCAGGTGCACAGGAAGATATAGCAGCAGTTTCTGGTAATCCACCTCTATCATCGTTACCTTATTCACCAGATGGTAGAGATTCTATAGATGAGAGCATGTGGCAGTTCGTGTCCACCTATTGCACACTGTGTGGTGCACTAACCTTTCACAGTGCCCGTGATTGCCTCCAGTGACTGTGTGTACAGGAGACATTGCATTACTTCCTGGTTGTCACACTGAAGCACAGACATTATCCTCATTGGCTGCTGTTAATTGCCAGAGTGAGTCTTCGCCTACTTACTAGGCCTTAAAGGACTCAGCCTGCCACTTCTCCCTTGACCTTTCGTGGTGTACCTGTGCACAATAGCTCTTGTGATTCTGATTCCTGGCTTGTTTTGACTTCGGCTCTGTTTGATCCCTGACTGCTGCCCACTCGGTTTGACTCCTGGCTCTGGGAGACTACACGTTCTCAGTTTGACTTCCGGCTCTGGCTGACTACCCACTCTCGGTTTGACTCCTGGCTCTGGCTGACTACACGCTCTATATTGACCAGGCTCCGGCTGATCTTGTTCCTCTATACCCTCATAGTACCAGTCTTTCAGTGAGGTATTCAGTAAGGGGGAGGCTAGCACTTTGCCGGAGCATAGGGCATACAACTGTGTTATTAATTTGACACCAGACGCGATACCTCCTAAGGGTCGCACCTTCCCTTTGTCGGTGGAGGAGAACCGAGCAATAGAAGAATACATTTCTGATGCCTTGGCCCAAGGCATTATCAGTAAATCTTCCTCGCCCGAGGGGGCTGGATTTTTCTTGGTAAAGAAAAAAGATGGGGAGCTTGTACCCTGTATCGATTATAGAAGTCTGAACAAGCTGATGGTGAAAAATGCGTACCCCATTCCTTTGATAACCAAGTTGTTGAACCACTTGAAAGGCTCCTCAGTATTCACAAAACTCTACCTAAGGGCAGCCTATAACCTAATCCATATCAAAGAAGGCAATGAGTGGAAATTCGGTTTCAATACTTGTAGTGCCCATTATGAGTATTTGTTTATGCCCTTTGGGCTGTGCAATGCGCCAGAGGTATTCCAAGAATTTATAAACAATGTTCTAAGAGATCTACTACAGTCCTGCATAGTAGTTTACTTGAATGATATCCTTATACACTCTCTTACCCCTGAGACACATCGGAGAGATGTTGCTACTGTTGCAAAAACTGAGAGAAAACAGACTATAATGTAAACTTGAAAAATGTGAATTCCATAAAGATCGAGTACCATTCCTGGGGTATGTAATCTCTGCTGACGGCATTGCTATGGATCAAGAGAAACTCTCTGCAGTACTGTAATGGCCGCGTCCAGTGGGCCTGAAGGCCATACAGAGATTTCCAGGATTCACAAACTATTATAGAAAATTCATACGGAATTTTCTATGGTAGAAAAACCCTTGACTGACCTTTTGCATAAAGGGGCTAATCCCTCAGCTTGGTGCCCCGAGGACAACTACGCTTTTGAAGCTTTGAAGTCTGCATTTGCTGTGGCTCTAGTCTTGTAGCATCCTAACCCTGCCTTGCCCTTTACCCTGGAGGTGGATGCATCAGAGACAGGAGTGGTGGCAGTGCTGTCCCAAAGACCCGAGCCTGTAAAGACCCTCATGCCTTGTGGGTTCTTTTCTAAAAAAGATGACTAAGGCCCATAGCCTATATGGTATAGGTGATCGCGAGTTGTTGGCATTATTTTCACTCTCCGTGAATGCCGTCACCTCCTGGAGGGGACGAATGCTCCATTCCTGATCTTGACGGATCATACAAATTTGACATAACTGTCTGAGTCTAAGAGACTGTCGCCAGTCTGAGATATGGTCTCATATCTCATATCTTCCAGGGGTCCAAGAATGTTCGAGCTGATGCTCTGTCTAGGCAATTTGGGCCAGACCGCAAGACTGAAAGTGCACCTGTGCCTATTATTCCCCCAGATCGCATATTGGCTACTATACGCACTAGAGTCACGTCTCCATTAGGCAAGGAGATCTTGGCATCCAAGGGTGGTGTTCCAGCAGAAAAACCTAGTGGCAAATGTTTAGTAGCCGAGAGTCTCCGTACCAAACTGCTGGAGACATACCACTCCTCGAGGGCGGCTGGACATATTGGGCATGACCAAATAATCTGGTCAGTATCTCAGCTCTTTTGGTGGCCCAGTCTAAGAGCAGATTGTACAGCTTTTGTGGAGGCCTGTTCCATTTGTGCTCATGCTAAGACCCCAAGACACCTTCCTCTGGGGCTGGTCCAGATGGTTCTAAATGGCGAGCGCCCATGGTCACACGTCTCCATAGATTTCATGGTAGAGTTGCCAGTGTCCAAAGGGTGTAGGTCATATTAATGATAATGGACCACTTTTCCAAAATGTGTCCCTTTTCCCTCTCCAGGGACTACCTCCCTCCAAGGAACTGGCTGTGGTGTTTGCTAGAGGGGTGTTCTGACTCCATGGAGTACCCAAGGTCTTGGTCTCTGACAGTGGGAGTCAGCTCATGTCAAGGTTCTGGAGGGCCTTCTGTGATCAGATGGGTATTAAACCGTCATTTCCCTCAGCCCATCATCCCCAGACGAATGGTGCTGCTGAAAGATCCAACCAGGGGTTAGAACAGTTCTTGTGCCATTTTACCTCTGACCATTATGATAATTGGACTGACCTGTTGCCGTGGGCTGAGTTTGCCAGGAATTGTGCCATAAACTCATCGTCTGGGAGCTCTCCCTTCCTGATTAACTATGGGTTCCAACCATCCTTGCTCCCGAACTCCTTTCAGGCTCAGGATATTCCGGCTCCGGAAGAGCATATTAGGCAGCTCCCCTCCACATGGGCACAGGTTCAGAATGCCTTGTGAAGGTACTCTGAGTGCTACCAGAAGCATGCAGACTGCAGGAGGTGCCCTGCTCTTTTTTCTAAGTTGGGGATAGAGTGTGGCTGTCCTCCAGAAACCTGCACTTGCAATACCCTGTAATAAGCTGGCTCCATGTTTTGTAGGTCCTTTCCGGGTACTTTGTAGAGTGAAACCTGTCCCTTATGCCTTTGACCTTCCTGGAAGTATGCATATTCACAATGTTTTCCATGTATCCCTAGTGAAGCCTTTGGTATGTAACCGCTACACTTCTACTCCAGTGGTGTCAGGTCCTGTGCTCATCCAAGACCATGAGGCGAATGAGATTCAAAGCATTTTGGACTCCCGTAGAGTCCGTGGGGGCATTCAAAACTTTGTACTTTGGAAGGGATATGGCCCTGAAGAGCGTTCCTGGGTGAATCAGTCTGATATTCATGCTCCTGTTCTGCTACACAGATTCCATGCCAAATTTCCTAATAAAGTTGGATCTCTCCTGTGTGGGAGAGATCATTGAGGGGGGGGTACTATCACGGTGCCCGTGATTGCCTACAGCAACTGTGTGTACAGGCGACATTACATTACTTCCTGACTGAAGCACAGTCGTTATTTTTATTGACTGCTGTTAATTGCAAGAGTGAGTCTCCGCTTGCTTACTAGGCCTTAACCCTTTGAGTGCCAGAGGGGTACGCAACACATTGCAAGGCAATGCGTTGTGTACCCCTCTGGCACTCAAAGGGTTAAAGGCCTCAGCTTGCCACTTCTCCCTTGCCCTTTCATGGTGTACCTGTGCACTATAGCACAAGGATTCTGATTCTCGATTCCTGTGTATGACTCCTGGCTTGTTTTTACTTTGGTTCCGTTTGTTACCTGACTGATGCCCACTCAGTCTGACTCCTGGCTCTGGCTGACTACTCACTCTTGGTTTGACTCCTGGCTCTGGCTGACTACCCGCTCTCGGTTTGACTCCTGGCTCTGGCTAACTAACCGCTCCTGTTTTACCTTTGGCCTTGGCTGACTACCCGCTCCGTAGTAACCAGGCTCTGGCTCATCTTGACCCTCTCTATCCGTGGCCTACTGTCTCCGCTTATGTTCCCTCATTCGAGTGGTGATCAGTTTGTGTCAGTTCGTGCCACTGCCATTCTCGCTATCTCCGCTCTGCGCCACTGGGTACCCTAGCATGATAGGACCTCACGGTCATCGCTGCCTGTTAGACTACCCTAGCGTTCTAGGGAGTTCCAGGCACCATTGACTTTTCATCTACCTTAGCGTTCTAGGGAGTCTCAGTCACCAATGCCTGTTCCACTACCCTAGCGTTATAGGGAGTCTCAGTCACCATTTCCTGTTCTACTACCCTAGCATTCTAGGGAGTCTCAGTCACCACTGCCTGTTGGGTAACCCTAGCGTTCTAGGAAATATCAGTTACCACTGCCTGTTGGGTAACCCTAGCGTTCTAGGAAATATCAGTTACCACTGCCTGTTGGTCTACCCTAGCGTTCTAGGGAGTACTGTCTCTGAGCGCAACCACCTTAAGATAGTTCACAAGTTGCTCAGTCTCCATTACTGCTACGGCAGTCCAAAAGTCGTTCAGTCTCCGTTACTGCTACGGCAGTTCACAAGTTGCTCAGTCTCCATTACTGCTACGGCAGTCCACAAGTTGCTTAATTTCAGTTACTGCTACGGCAGCCCACAAGTTGCTTAGTCTCCATTACTGCTATGGCAGTTCATAAGTTGTTCAGTCTCCATTACTGCTACAGCAGTCCACAAGTTGCTTAATCTCAGTTACTGCTACGGCATTCCACCAGTTGTTCTGGTCTCCATTACTTTTGGACATTGCTCGAATTTGTGTTTTCTCTTTTTGATTGAGCTTCTTAAAGGGTCTTGCACTATTAGGGCCTGTCAGTACCCTTGGCCTAATAGTAACCCATTCAGTGCTGTCCAACTGTGAATCACACGAGAGCTGCCTGACCTGTATCAGTATATTGAACTCTGGATTACCTGCATATACTGGACCCGTGTGGGCCTACTTCATTATAACCTGTCTTGTGTCTGTACTATATTGTATATATATTACAGAACCCGTGAGGGTTATTGTTATTATCATTGTTCAATATAAAATTGTATTAAATACAATTCATGACAGGAGATAAGGCAACAGGCTGGTGGCAACAAATGACACAACAGTAGTATGGTAATGACACAAAGTGGCAGTGGATAGTGGCACACCTTCACAAAACCAGGAAGGAACAGTGGAGTCACTTTCCTTACCCTTCACCAGGCAGGTGGTCAGAAACGTACTGGCCCTGGGACTACACTGTAGATGTGAGGGCAGTGAACAGCACTCCCATACACAGATCGAATGGCACACCTTCACGAGACCAGAGAGGAACAGTGTAGGCACTTTCCTCACCATTCACAGGACAGGTGGTCTTAAACGAATGGCCCTGGGACTACACGGTAGATGTGAGGGCAGTGCAGAGCACTCCCATACACAGACTGAATGGCACACCTTCACGAGACCAGAGAGGAACAGTGTAGGCACTCTCCTCACCCTTCACAGGACAGGCGGTCAGAAACGGAAGGAGAATCGCAAGCAGGGCATCAAATGGCATCTGAGGAGATTCCATCACGCAGAATATGCTAAGATGCTTGCAGGGAGGGCTCATCATTACTATTAAACTATCAGCAAGTTGTCATGTGTCCTTAGTAGGTTCTGGACAAGGGGTATAGTACCAGCGGAAGAATTTGGCTTCTGGTGTCATGGGGTTTGGATACAGTTGTGCCTCCAGATGTTATTTACGACACATACACTGTGCACATTGAAGTTGCTTATGAGAGCCACAGTTCCTGCTCTCAAGGGAAAAATTTATATTCTAATAACAACACACCCATGATTTTGGAGGAGGGGCAGGTGGAGAAGAATTATTGGCCAATTTCGTCTTTTCACCACATATACTGGGGGCTACTTACTGTGCTGCTACTGCCTCAGGCGCATCACTGGAGCTAGATGTGGGCCAGAAATTGGAACCTTCATAAACCATCAACCATGTTACTGCCGTTGTTGATCCCATTCCCTTTCAGCTGCCTAATCATCCTGCTGCTAAAACAGCTCAGCAGCAGCAAGAACAGCATGAATTCTGCATCTATATCAGGGCATTTGACAGTGGCCAGTGGCCACTAGCCAACAGGACATCACCTGCTGGCACTAGACCAGTAGGGCATTTTTTTACTCAGGGCTTCTGCTTTAAAAATAAATAAATAAATACATACATACATAAATAAATAAATAAATAAATAAATAAAAAGATAGTCCTTCAAAAAAAAATAAACAATTTTGGAATCAATGTTTCCTTAGGGCTTGTGCCAAACAGCCCTAAGTCCTACAAATCCATGTTTCTTCAGGGCTTGATCTTCTAACAACATCTAACAAATTATCCTCTACAAAATACTCTATCAAGTCAAGTATCAGTTCACCCCAGTGGCAGCTTATGCCACTGGGTTCCTGTCTCTATCACTTTAAATACAAATTTCTTATTTTATTTATTTTTTTAATTAATTGTCTCCCCCCACAATACCAGTCAACACCCCCCAAAACAAATTCCCTGTTCAACTGATTCTTTCCCCAGACTCTACCCACCAACACAGGCACCCTCCTCCTCAGACCCCTTTTATACCATGTCTTATGGAGTACTTTTAATTGTATTTAGGGTTTATTTCTTTATTACCTGCCCCCCAATCCCAATAAACAAACCCCCCCAAAAAACCAATTCCCTGTTTTACTGATTCTTTCCCCACATTCCGCCAACACAGGCACCCTCGTGCCCCTTTTATACTATGCCGTTGGGAAATAAAAAAAATATGCATTTTTTGCTGAAAATTATTTGCCAAATAGGAAGTGCCATTATTCACTGATTTCAGTTTGAGGCAAAATTTTTTACCCATCACTAATTTTGAGCCCTCTTACTGATTCTTTCCCAACATTCTGCCAATACAGGCACCCTCGTGCCCCTTTTATACTATGTCTTTGGGAAATAAAAAAATATCTGCATTTTTCGCTGAAAATTATTTGTCAAATAGGAAGTACCATTATTCACTGATTTCAGTTTGAGGCAAAATTTTTTACCCATCCCTAATTTTGAGCCCTCTTCGACCTTTAGTGAATCTCGGCCCAGGACAGCATAAAATAAGAAATGTGTAGTGAATATGGAAAGGCTATCAAAAAGGGAAAATTTTAATTGGTTGCTGTCACTAAGATCACATAGACCATCATGGTGAAACACTCTCCCTACTCTAATAAGTTGAAGGTTTGAACAGAACTGTCCATGACACTCATTTCTCCGTTCTTGATTCGTAAAATTGCCATTTAAAGGTTAAAAGCAATGAAAATTGAGGATTTTTTTATTCACCCCATGGTACAGTTGGTTTGATCTAGAATTACTCCAGTTTATCTTAGTACATCAGCTTCTGTATTATTTAACTTTTAGAATACCAGAGGCTGGGATTTTCAGGGAATTGAAAAGCAATGTATTTATTCGTCACACCTCTTGTACTCAAATAGATAAATAATTAGTCTAAAATACTTTTTTGTAACAATACAATATTTTACTCTATGTGACACATTTTACAACTAAAATAAAATAAAAAAAAATCATAATGAGAGTTTACTTCAAACATTTGCTTACCACACAGTTCCTGCCTGCAGTGCTGCAGACATTGTCATGGCTTTATCCAAGTCTTTGGTGAAAACTCCGGCAGCTAATCCATAAGTTGTGTTGTTTGCTCTTTTAATAACTTCATCAATGGTTTTAAACTTCATTATTTGTTGCACTGGCCCAAATATCTTTTGTTTTAATAAAAAAAGACAGAAGAAAAAAACATCATATAATATAACATTTTTTTTGAATGAAGAGATTGTGGTCTATTGAGCAAACCAAACATTATTCAGAGCTACAGTACCATTTCACCCTTTATGGTCATTATATTGATAAAACAGTGTAAAATCCCATGTATACGGGCCAAGGCCCGGGTATTGTTAATCCTTTGAGTGCCAGAGGGGTACGCAATACATTGCTTTGCAACGCGTTGTGTACCCCTCTGGCACTCAAAAGGTTAAGCAGCCTCTTCATGCACAGTAGAGACTGCCCGAATGTGAGCAGTCTCTACTGAGCGTGACGGCTTCTGACAAACATTGTTAGTGAATTATTATATAGGATAGATACAAGGTTTACCATGTTAGCAATGGAAAAAGCAGGAGACTAGCAAAATAAAAGTGATGTCTTCACTGGCTGAGTTAGAGTTAGTGTGCAAACACTCAAAATCATTTTAGTCTCTTTGTCAGGCATGTTATAATATGTCTGATGAGGAGACCTAAGTGGTTTTGAAAGCTTGCACTCTAAAGCTATTGTTAGCCAATAAAGGTATTGCTTTTACTCTAATAGTCTCCATTTTTAATAAAGTCTCTTTTCAGTTGCCCACATTTATATCTCTGGTTGCTACTTTGTCTGTTTAACCCTTTGAGTGCCAGAGGAGTGTTTAATTCATTGCAAAGCAATGTACTGAATACACCCCTGAGCAAATAATTGTGAAGTAATCTATTGCATACATCTCTATTCCTGAAGAGGTTAATGCAGGCAGCTGACTAAAGATGGTGAGATCAGTGGAATAGCTTAATGTGAGCTTAGGGATCATGGCCTACCATTTTTCAATACAGGGCATCCTATGTCATTGTCAGTACCATTGTTTCATTGAATTAATCATTTAAAACTGAAAACCTGGATATGCCTTGTACCCACCCATGTCAGCATCAGGATAGCAAAAAGATATTTGGATATTTGGACAGCTTAAAGTTAGCTATCACTGATATAGTGATAAACTTGAAGAATTTCTTGCTCATTTTTAACTAAACAAAATAATTTTTCAGGCACATTCAGTGTGTCAAGCTGTGAAATCAACCGCAGGCTTATTTGGCAGGTTAAAGGGATAGTAATGTTTAATCAAAAAAGCAGATCCGATTACTCTTCATAGTATTTGGGCCAGGGAGAGTGTTATTTCAATATTGTCAGAGTTGTAGTTCAAGAGTAATTGAATGATAAAGTAACCCCCTTCTGCCAATTTTACCTACTGTAAGGCACCTCCCCTCAGATGTGGAATCTGGTCACTTGACCAGACAGCTTGCAGCAAGGGACCATCTTACTGTGAGCATAAGGAAAACCCGGCCCCCCTTGACAGGTGTTTCAGGTTTTTCCTTTTGCTCACTGAAGATTTTCCCTCTCTGTGATCCATCCGGACGGTCTTGCTGCTCTGAGGTGAGCAGTGTTACATCAGTAAAAGGGGTGGGAGAGCGATACTTTATCATTTAATTACTCTTGAACTACAGCTCTGAAAGTATTGAAATAAGACTCTCCATTGTCCAATTACTATGAAGATTAACTGGAGCTGTTATTATTGTGAAACATAACTATCCCTTTAACAAATAATTCTCTTTGAATAGAAATCTCTATTGTATTATGAGTTTATTTCCAAAATGTAGGTAAAAAAATAAGTATAAGCAAAAAAACCAATGCACTGATTAATTAGAGAGGAAACAAAAATACAGATCTAAGATCAAGTAACAAAAAGTCATGTTTGCATTTATTCTATTGGATTGAATTTTATAACTATAATAAATATATAGTATTTTTAAATCAGCAGTATTTTTTCATTATGAAACAATGTATGCTATAAGGCTTGTCCTACTGAATAAAGAAACATTACATGGGTTGCCTGGAGATGCTTCAATAAAAAGTTATTACAGCTCATAGATGTTTTTTCAACTTTTAAACAACATTCTTCTATTATGATTACTATACAGCATTTTACAAACATATTTTATTGAGTGCTTTAATCTACAATCCTAGCTCGCCATTAGGGAGCAATAGATAAAGTACCTTCAAGGCTCTGTTGTTAACAATGATTATAAAACTTTAAAGATATCTTTTCAATTGAGCATCTGTCTCCCAGCAGTGTGAGAACCCTTGTTTTACACCACAGGAAAAAGTCAGACACTATATATATTTTCAAAATAAAACTTTACTACTCTTTAATTCTTGAAATGATCAACACTGGAGAAAACCTTGTCAAATCTTAGTGCATTTTCACCATTGTATTAAAGGTTTAGTAAACTGTTTTACTTCCCATAAAGAGGGCATGTGAACTGAATGCAGATCTAAGGAAAAGAGACAACTGTGGTATATAAAACTTGCAAATTTTGTAATTATTGCACAATGTGCAGGGATCTTTTCATTCTCCGGACTCCTTTTATGCAATCAATGTTTCTTCTGTAATTCTAGATATCTTGATACATAATTCTAATTTGTACTATTTGTACTACTTCTTCAGAAAGGTTTATAGAGAGCAGTTTAAATCTTTTGTTCACTGTTTTCTCAGTAATGTTCCTGTCTCCTGTGATTTTCTGAACACTGTGATCAGAGTTTTTCTCTACCGTTTAGTAGATTTATGCCATGAACTGTTAATGTAAAGAATCTAATTTACTGTGACTTGAGCCTTGCCTTACATACAATTCATTATCACTGACTTTTGTTTTGTCTTCAAAGCAGTTTATCTTTTTCTATGGCATAACAGCTGTCTTTATAGTATCTGAATGTAATTATCTCTCTCTAATCTCATTTTGTGAACTCTGAATTTGTTTTTTTGTCAGTCTTTACATGGCCATTGCTCTGTGTTAGAATATCATTACACACGACCTTAAGCAGCTGCATATCTGCTGCAATGTCTCACAGAGACTGGGAGGTTATGGGGTATCTTAATATTAAGTTATGTCAACTGGATTTTACTGGATATTTTCTATAGATGTATAGATAATTGATTGAACAAATAACTGGTTGCCATGTGGCATCATAGTAGCCAACCCTGGTCCTCAAGAGATACCAACAGTTTATGTTTTCAGGATAGCCCTGCTTGAGCATAGACAGACCAATTAAAGTGACTGAGCCACTAATTAGTCCACCTGTGCCCCAGCTGGGATATCCTAAAACATGAACTGTTGATAGCTCTTGAGGATCAGGGTTGGCTATCTGTGGTCTAGACCATACCCATATGTTATACCAGTGCAAAGGTACACAAAGCTGCATAACAGTAGCAGCAATAATTAGTGTAATCAGGTTCATTACTATACTTGAGAACCCTTTGGTTTTTCCATGGAAATCGTTATTTACCATTTAGTGGCAGGATTCTAGGGACCAAGTCTGTTTTTGTCAGCTTGAAAGATTACCTTCTTTGAACCCATTTCACTCTTTGAATGGCTAACATATAGCTATTTCTACTGTCCTGAAACATATATGTAACTATTTGAAAACTATTGATAAGCTAGCTGGAAATTCCATAAGGTTTGATAAGATTCAGCTCCTCCTTCTTCTTGGTTAGTAGCTTGCTCCTTGCTAGTTTCAAGTTAGGAAGGTAAAGATGCCACCCTCAATTCCTTCACATGAGTTTTTTTATCACAGCAGAGGTAAGATGTTATCACTGCTTTTTTTATTTTCTGAAAAATATTTTTATTGAGGACAAATGCAATATTCATAAAAGTCAGAGTGGTTTTGTCTAATCCAGATATTCCATATAGTATCAAACCTATATGGGGAACCTCTATGTAGATACAGTCTCCTATAATGAGGACGATTATGATTAACCGGGTTAACCCATGTCATATGTCTAGGTGACCTCTCTGACATCTACTTCAGCTCCATTACCTTCCATGCCATAACTAGCAACTCCCTAATGTTTTATTTGCGAAGGGGTGCAATTGATCAGGCTGGATGGACAGGATGCAAATATTGGGGTCAAAGGGGACCTTCCACTAAACCACTCATGAAATTATATGCACCACCTCCCTCCAAAAGCTGTGAACCAAGAGACAGCTCAATATAAGATGCAGGAAGGCTGCCTCATTTAATCAGCATCTCATACATCCATTGTTTTCCATTTATCCCATCATGCATAATCGGACTGGGATGTAATATGTCTGATGAAGTATTTTAAGTTGTAGGACTTGGTGTTTGGCTGTTGCGTAGAGCGCCTTAGGTTTTAGTTTAGCTGCCTCCCACTCTCAGTCCTCCAACTTCCCCAGATCGCCATCCCACCTTCCCCTCAGCATTGTGATTTTGTGCCCTTAACCATCTAGGTATATATTAGTGATATTGTTTTGTTCAATGTTAGCTTGGCTGCCAAGATAAACAAGGGGATCTCCATGATTTCAGGGGTCTCCCTTCCCCACATGTCAGATAGAGCATGTCTTGACTGCAGGTAGGAAAGTAAAAATGTGTGTTTGGGAGTCCTTATTCTTGATGAAGTTGTTGAAATAATTTAAGTGTGTTATCCTGGTAAATATGATTCTGTTTAGAAATTCCATAGCCTGCCGAAGTCAAACATCTGGAGATGATTAATACTCACAGTACACCCAAAGCGAGCCTTTCCTTAGTCATGTAGCCTGTTTCTCTTTTCAGGGAGGACCAGCTTTTGCATGATGTCTGTATGGCAACAGAAGGGTTTGTCCTAGCCCCCTATCCCAGTAGCACTATTTGAGTGAGCTCAAACCAGTGGACCAGGGATGGTTCGTCAAACTTATAAAACATATGTGTATAATTGGATAAAGTGTATGCAAACATATATTGACCCCACACTGCCATGTAGTATATCTGAAAGTCAGGGAGAGAGATCCTCCCTCCGCTGTAGGGCACTTTAGAGTGGAGAGTCTGATACTAGGTGGTCCCCCCTAGTTAGAAAGTACCTTTTGGAGATGTAAACTGGAGCTCCCTGTAACACATACAGGAACTTAGGCAAAAAGAGAATTTTGATTAATTTGGCCTAACTTATGACTGTTAACCCTTTGAGTGCCAGAGGGGTACGGAACGCATTGCTTTGCAATGCGTTCCGTACCCCTCTGGCACTCAAAGGGTTAATGGTAGTTTAAGCCAGAACTGGGATTTTGATTTCAATTGTGTTATTATATGGTCCAGAAATTGTCTGAGAAATTGTGGGTTCATTTAAAAATTGAGGCACAGAGGCAGTCTCAAACACCTCATAGTACATGGTTAAGAGGTGCAAGGCCAAAATTTCAGAGAATTGATTATACCATTCTGTGGGAAAACCATCAGTAATGGTCTCTACTACCTCAAGTAGTAGGATTAGAGAATTTAGCATCATTCTGCTATCTTCTGTCAGAAGTGGCAGGGCAATATATTTTAGATAACTCTCTATCTGGGATATACTTGGCACAGTCTGAGAGGGATACAGATAAGAATAGCATTCAGTAAATTCAGCATTAATACTCGCCTCATGAAGCAGCAGACTACTCTGATGATCTAAAATAGAAATTATGTGATAGGAGCCCCTTCTTCCCTTTAAGAGGTGAGCCAGTAGTTTCCCTGCTCTATTTCCATTTTCAATGAGATTTTGTTGTTTAAAATACATAAAGTTAATGTTATGGATGGATAGTTCAACTTTAAGTGTTGCAGAAGTTGATACAAAGATATCATATGCTACCATGTCCTTTTTGTCAACGTATTGTCATTCAGCCTCCCATAACTCTGCCTCAAGCTACCACACCTGCTCCCTCAGTCTCCTGTGTCAAAATTAGCAGATGAATGAGCCTCTAGCCACCACCTCCCCCACTTCCCAAACCTACCCTGTCCCGATGACCCAGAATTATCTTGGAAATAGCCTAACAATTTAGTTTTATAAGCCTTTGCCATCTGTTCAATAGACAGCCAGTATGGATGAAGTTTCCAACATCTGGAGGTATATCAATTGTGAGTGGTCCTAAACTATCCTGGGTAAAAAATGGCAGGTTTCTATTAAGTTCCATGCACTGTGTGAAACAAAGGCATAGTCTAGTCTTGAGATAGATTTGTGCGTTGTGGAGTGGCAGGAGAATTCCTTTACCCCCAGGTGCAGTGTCCTACAAGCGTCTATCAACCCCATATCCTCTATAAGACCTGAAAATTTAAGCCCAGAGCTCTGTGGGTCTGCTTTTGAATCCCCCATCCTTTCCAACTCTGCACTAAGAGTCATGTTGAATTCACCCATACATATCACCAAGTGTTCTGTTTAGTTGACATGTATGCAAGGGCCACCTGCAGCACCTCTGTCACAAAAGGTGGTGGGACATAGAAATTGAGCAGGACCTGAGTTTACATTTTTGAAAAATGTTTCTCCCTTTGAGGTCCAATTTTATATCAAGGAGTTCATATTGAAGAGATCTATGCATAAAAATTGAGGCCCCTCTGGCATAATGATAGTAGTGCCCCACCCATGGTTTCTTAAATGACATAACGTTCCCCTGTTAAGTGTGTCTCTTGCAGCATGAGAATGTCATATGAATGTTTGGTTTTTTTTGCATAGGCCATGGCATGCAACCTCTTAATAGTGTCATTGAAACACCTGACAGTACAAGCTTAATTGTTTTGCTATACCAGATCCAAGTCCACCCCCGAAATGGCCGATGGCTCCCACCTGCATAACTTTAAAGCCCAAACCCTGCTACCTCCACTCTGTCCCTAGCTCCCCCAACCTGACATAGACATACCCATAACAATTTCAAAGAGGAAATCTTCAGACAGACCCAAGCCTCCCTGCTCCCTCCCCACACCCCACTGAACAGTGAATGAGTAACAGATATGAGCATAGTTCTAACAATAATGAGGTTATTTCTAGGTTGACACCCTGGCATCACAACATTTCCAACCCCCCTGCCCTCCCCATGCTGGGGCCCCTCAGTCCTGGCAGTCCGTTCTCACTAGGAAGAGTATATTCCTTTACTCTTATTTTGCCATAGTCAGTTACAATTATAGGTTACATAGTCATATCTAGCCTAGTGTTGTTCCATAGTGGACGTGCAGTTAGCTTCCCTTGCCCTGTTCATCAGAGCCCTCCAGCAAGGCAGGGTTCCCCCCCAGTTGGGGTAGCAACCCCATCCCCACTATAGGGAATCACATCCTGCATCTGCATTTCCCCCCAAAGAGTTGAACCCCCCCATAGCAGTGTGAATGGCACAGAGCACACCGAAATCCAGCCATATTCTAGTCAATGAGGGATGTTCATCATAAGCCCTCCATACATCTCCAGGACCGGAGCACAGGCCCGGCACCCCCAAACCATCCCCCCACCCCACGTCATAATCATTGTGTCATCTGGCTTAGTAAGCATGAGGGAGAGTCCCAGTCCCAAGGGAAGGTCACAACACCCCCTCCAGCCAAAACATGTTAACAAATCAGTGCTCAAACCAGACTACAACTATCCCCCCCATAATCCCCAGCATTAATATACTGTCAAACTCTGCATAAGTATAGGTAGCACTCTCCTGAATACCAGATAGTAGGGATGTGGCCTCCACACCCCCAGGGAGAAAGAGAAACAAAAAAAGGGGGGAAGAAGTGGAAGGAGAGGAACAAAGGGGAGAAGCTAAAGAATTTTCAAGGGAAAAACACAGGAGATGGGGAGGATGCATGCAAAACATCACAGTTAAGTCCTGCATACAGGTAAAGGTCATTGTGGGCCAATGCGTGTTCCTGGCCCTACTGGAACTGTATAATAAGCTGCAGCCTCTCCCTTTCAGTAGAAATCTAGTGTTTCCTAGTGATACCTTGTGCCCTGGGTGGGGGCAAAACCCCCCCAAAAAACATGGAGGTCATGAAGTCATCTCCACCCAGGGGATTCTTGATGTACTCAGCAACAATGCCGAAGAGCCAACTTTACATGGCCCTTGCAATAAACTCAGACTGTGTAGGCAATATTCTTGTTGTGGAGCCTCCTCTTTATTTCTGTAAATTTGTGCCTCTGGCATTTAAGTTCTGGGGAGAAATCCAGATATTTATCCTCTGGTTTTCAAATTCTATATCTCCCTTTAGATGAGCCCACCTAAGTATTGCATCCCTGTCCTGGAAATTCATAAGCTTAGCAATGAGTGGTCTTGGTGCAGAGCCTGGCAGAGGTTGGATGGGGGAGATCCAGTAGACCCTTTCGACCACAAAGGTGCTAGAGAGATCTTCACCCTCAGGTATTCCCTGAGCCATTTTTCCAATGATTCCTCTAGTTTGCACCCCTCTGTCCTCTCAGGGAAGCCAAGCAGACAGACATTGCATCTCCTTGACCTATTCTCCAAATCATCCGCCTTGAGCTTTGACTTTTTGTCATAATTACTATATAGAAATGTTCATCGGTGGTATTTTATCCTCTACTGCAGACGCCCACTGCTGTGTGTCAAGCACCATTTTCCTGATCTCCTGTTGGGCTGCTCACAAAATGTTTAGCTCCATTTGAACAGAATCAATCTTGACTGTTAGAACATTCTGGCAGTTTGTAATAGCTGCCATTAATTCAGAGAAGTGTCAGTTGAATGCTTTGTCCTGTTCAGTCCACCAGTGCTCTCCCAGATGACAGCCCACCTTCTCTGTCCCGATACCACCACCTCACTCACAGTCATATCCCGGTGGTACACCCCGGTCACAAGGACATTGCGTGGCCGCCACTTCCCTGCAGACGGCTATGCACTGAAGGAGTGTGTCCCCAGGGGGAATGGTAAGCTATCTACAGGCAAAAGGTGCTTTTTTTTAGCATGATTTGGAAAGGGATGCATCTAGGCCCAAGTCTCTGTCAAGGCCCTCCCTGGACAACATATAGTCGGTTTTCAGCTGCCTAAAGTATGAAGGATACAACTTGGGTTGTATGATGTGAACAGAGCTGTGTGCAGGAGAAGCCTGTATGTCTAGGGATCTGAGTGACTCCCTACATTACAAAAAGAAGAAGGGAAGAAACAAACAAGGAGCACACCCTGTGTATATCTGTCTATTAAAGAACTTGACCACCACCAAACAACCAAAGGTGTAAACTCACAAGTGGTTTGTGTTGGAAACGCCTTATGCCGAACCAACAACAAAAGGCAACTGGAGATTGTTAACTGCTCCCAGATGCAGTATATGCCTCCAAATGGAGAATGGTGAAGGATGGTTGCGCTCTTCATATATACTCGCTCTCCCACTGCGGCAATGGATCACATAATCGGAAAAAAAAGAAAAGGAGAAAAGAGCGCCACAATAGTGTAGTAGATTTTGACACGTACACAATAATAATAATAAGAGATGCTCACATGTTAAATATGTACGGACTCTGATATCAAAGCCAACTGACAGAATGGCCCATGAAGAATATAACCTGTCTTCATTCAGGTAACTCACAAGATCACTGTAGTGTTGTTAAATGCCAGAATGAACCAAGCAGAGGCTTCATTCATATAAACAGTAGAAATGTAGTTAAAACATAATTAAAATACAATTAAAATGAAAGTCTCTAACTCTAAAGCATTTCGCGACTCAACACATGCTTTCAAAGCAATAAAAGCCTTTTTAGAAATATACATTGTGTTTCTGAAAAGTTTTTTTTTTGCTTGAAAAAGCAGCGTTTCAGCCACAAAACACGTTAGGGTTATAGCATTTCATTTTAATTATATTTTACTTATTTTTAAAATAAATTTCTACTGTTTATATGAACGAAGCCTTCTCTTGGTCCATTCTGCCTTGTGAACAATGCTGAGAGGATCCCATGCGTTACCTGACCGGAAACCGGTTATATTCCCCGTGAGCTTTTCTGTTAGTTGGCTTTGATACCAGAGTCCTGACATTTAACATATGAGTGCATCTCTTATTATTGTGTACAAGTGTCAAAATCTACTACAATATTAAAGTGCTCTGTTCTCCCTTTTCTTCTTTTTCTGAATGTGTGGCCCTACATTACAGGCCCTTTACAAGCAGGAGATGTCTGCATGGCCTCTTCAGGACCTTAGGCCCATAGATTCCGCTACAACGCTGGTGCATCTTAGATTGAACACCTGTACAGCTTTCCCTCAGTGATCTTGGTAGTAAATGAGTGCTCCAGGTGTGAGGGACAATATGTCTGTGAGTAAACCTGACAAAAAGTGATATTCAGGTTTGATGGGCATAGATTATTTATTTTGCATTTAGAGCATCATAGGATGTGTCCGCTTGGTCCGACTTCCGGTCATACCCCCCATCACTACTTTTGAATTATATTGTTTACTTCAGATATGAGGCAGATAAGGACTTGCCTAATCTGAAAGTCTGAAGAGGCAGGCAAATTTAACATGGTTTTGGCCATAAACATGTAACTAGAATTAACTTTTTATTTATAGTAAGTCACAGATCATTTACTGTTAAAGATCAGGATACAATTTTTTTGTTTACTACAAAAAGCCAAAATAGAGTTCTTTCTGCACTCCTGACTACACACATATGTACCAATTTGAATATTATTGCTGTGCTAGCTTTAACTTGTCAAGATTTGTGTATATTTTTTAACCATTCCACCACAACTCTGCCCACTATCTTTTGGTTCCAAACACTTGCCAGCTCACTCTGCTTACTTACCCCCTAGCACTCCACTCCTTTGTCTTGCCTATATTTCTTAAGCCCTGTCCCTTTCATGATGTTATTCATTTAATTTGTACATTCCCACCATTGCAATACAATGTTCTCAGTTGGTCAATTGTTGCCTAAGCTACACCTGGAATTTTACTGAAAAGCCAATTAAAATTAGACTAGGGGTCAATTATAACAATATAGGATGGTCATTTTTTTTCCAGAAGAAGTATCAGTCGTACTAAATACTTATCCCAGGAACAATATTTAAACTGTTTAGTTTCTGTATATTAGTTAATATACAGAGTTAATATACATAGCTGTTGTTCCTTACATGTTTATTATCAATCAGTCTTTCCCCCCATGATGTAAGATAGGATGGACAAATGCTATAGATTTATATTCTTTTAAAGCTGCATGATTTTAACTGCATGGTCTTGTCTATATGTTTCTTACAATACAGATATATTTTTAGACAGGAACATGTCCATATACATACTTCTTCTTTGGCAATGCGCATTTCGTCTTTGACATCTGAGAAGACAGTGGGTTTAATAAAGAAACCTTTATCACCCCAAGCAGAGCCCCCACATTCCAACTTTGCTCCTTCTTTCTTCCCGCTATCAATTAATTCAAGAATTTTGTCATGTTGTTGTTTGTTAACCTGCAAAAAAGGTATCACATTATTATTTTCTGCCTCTGTCTATTTAAAAGTTACTGTTTCATAAAATCAATATAATGCTGAGTGCTACATTAAAGTTAAAGAGATAGTAATGCTTCATTTTATCTTTATTTTATTTTGTAGGCATTAAAAAAAATGAAGAATGATATAAGTCTTATCTCTCAAACCTTTATGGTTTGAGAGATATTCACAAGCAAATTTCCCCTCCCTCCACTTTTACCTAGTGTAAGCCATCTCTTCTCAGATGTGGAATCTGGTTGTAAGACCAGACAGATAACAGCAGGGGACAATCTTCTTCCTATGAGAACAATGAAAGCCCTTCCCCCCTTGACAAGTTTTTCAGCTTTTTGCCTTATCTTAATTGAAGATTGTCCCTCTCTGCGTTCTACCTGGGCAACTCCCTTCTGCTCTAAGGTGAGTAGTGTTACATCAGTAAAAGGGGCGGGAGGGGACCACTTTGTTATTGAATTACTCATAAACTACAACTCTGACAGAATTGAAATAACTCTCTCCAAAGTCCAAATACTATGATGATTAATTAGTGCTGCTTTTATTATGAAACATTACTATCCCTTTAATGCAAGTGTTAAGGGAATAATAATATTTAAAATGTAAAAAAAATATATTTTGTGAGGTTTATCCCCTGAGTTTATCCCACTCCTGATATGAGTTTTATTAAAAAGTTATTATAGCTCAAACGTGATTTGTTTAGGTACAGTACCACAGTGGCCTGAAATTGTACAGTGGCACGATTGCTACACCATCCTATGAAAATGTATGGTCAACTGACCAGAGTTGTCCATAGGATCGCAATAGCGATACTGTACAATTTCAGGCCACTGTGATATTGCACCTAAAAATGAAAGTTTGAGCTGTAATATCTTTTCAATAAAACACCTTTCAACAGTGGGAGTACCCTTGTTTTACTCAGGAGGGTAATCACTGCAATATATATATTAAGCGTTATTAGCCCTTTAAATTAAGAACAGGGCAGTTATTTTGATGTGCCTTGTTGTATCTGTGTAGCAAAAGGTATTGGTCTCAAAACCTGGCATGTAGCACATATTATGCATCTCAGTTATATTCTACAGCTAAGACAGAAGTTCTCACTGCAGTTCTCATGATCCCCTCTCTTGAGCCCTCATGGTTTTATCATTAGCTTAGGGGGATCTGTCAAATTGCCGATTCAGTAATTGATCCACTAGTTCAAGTGTAAAGGTCATTTTAACCCTTTGAGTGCTAGAGGGGTTTCCAATTCATTGTTTTGCAATTTTGTCAGTCAAAGGGTTAAAAACCTTCAGAGCTGTGAATCTCCTGATGACTCACATAAGGTAAGGGGATGTCAGGTATGGGTCTGCCTCTTAGTTACACAGTGGCATTGATCATGTAGAATACCAATGAGGTTTTAGTCAGTAAAATGAACCAATACCATCATGTCCTGGCAATGGCACATGTATAAATATACCACATCTACTTTGGCATATACCAGCTACTATAGAAAGAAAAAAAGAAATGTAGAATGTTGCTGCCATGTTACTTAACCGATACTGATGTTTTACAGGAAAATAACTAGTTGAGCAGATGAAACAAATGGCAAAACCTGTATTTGCAGAGGCTGTGAAGTATGTGGATGTTTAAAACAAATTGAATCAATTATACCTTCTGTTATATATATTACTTACAGTAACTGTCTTGGTAAAATGAAAATTGCTTCCTAAAGCGTAGGTTTTACAGAAGGTCTTAGTAACTGGTAAACATAAAATAATGTGCAGTTCTTTCACACAGGCAACTTTAGTGGCACACTTGTGTTTTGTAGTCTTTTTATAGCAACTGAAAATGTTGGTGCATTTTTAAAGTGACAGAGTAGCAAGCTTCTCCCTTCATCTAATACTCTCAATATAAGCAGAAGTGGCAAAATAACAGGGAAACACAGCTAGCTGAATGTTGATTGACATCAAAGTGATTCAGTTGAAAGTGAAACCCATACTACAAATTTATAGTTGTGTTATCAATGAAAAGTTGCTGCATTCTGAGTCTCTCTGTGATTATTACAGCTTATGTTGACTGTGTGAAATACCCCATATGACACAATGGGGGTTATGCACTAAGGCATGATAAAGAGGTGATAAAGTGGAGATGACTTCTTCAGTGATATCACTTCTCCAGTTCCTATGTTATTCTATGAAACCTATGCACCAAGATCTTCAAAGTGATGTCACTGGAGAAGTCATCTCCACTTTACTACCTCTTTATCACACTTTAGTGCATCTCCCCCAGTGTTTCACAACTTAGACATTTTATTCATGCATTGATAATGCTGTGAAACGGGCATTACACTTATAATAGAAACAATGCATTTATGACTTGAAATATGACATGGCAATGGAACAAAAAATTAATGAAGAAGATATATTATTTTTATAACTGGATTGCCACATAGCAAGTCCCCTAAACCACTTATATTAGAAGACTATGGAATTCATTCTCAACCTTACAGCACAAAAGAAATACTTTAAAACTCTAGTTTCTGCTAATCTAGATTTGATGTTTGTATCGAACAATTACTCAAATATATTTTTTGCAGTCTTAATTTCAGTCACTTTAACTATGTTAGTTTTGACACTTGATCTGAGCTTCAAAAATGCATATACTGCTATTAAGTACTGGTTATTGGCACTATGCTTGACTGGGTTGTTATGTGTATTTTGTGAAGAAATAATAGGCATACTATCACCCAAGGTAATTCAATAAGGGGAGTTTATTGAGGTTAAAACATACAACACATTAGCATTGATCCCCTGGTATGTACACCTATTCAGGCAGTCACAACTGAAGAAGGCTATTAATTCACAAAACATCACAGTATTCAAAATCTCGGTACTTCAACCTCCTGGGAAAAAATATAATAAAAGCAGAAAAGAGAAGAAAGCTCACAGCGCTTACTCATCATAAAATATCCATATCATATTATAATTTAATATAAGAATAAAGTTAGAAATATAGATAGCAGCAAGGAATGAGAGGGTTCTCCAGTCCCCCTAACATTAGGCCTAAACCCAAAAGTGAAAAACACATACAAAAAAGACAATCCTGCGCTCCTCTATATACTGTGAACATAAGTGCCCTATATTTAGCATATGTAATAACTCTTAGTAAATCTAAGTGAAAATAAGTGAGAATTTTGTTCCACAAATTGGCCAATCCGTGTGTAAGCTTACCACCAACGCCAAGGTATAATATAATAGTTGATGATATCCCTTTGCTTATTTTTGTAAATGTTAAAAATATACTTGTTCTGAGAGCAAATTATTTATATTGTAACACATTCACAGAATGTCAGGGCTACAAGGGTCAAAATTGCTCTTTACTGCTAATTGTGAAAGTGAAGAGTTCTGCTATGTAGTGTTGAGCGAGCACCCCGATGCTCGGGTGCTCGGGTGCTCTGACCGAGCACCGCCGGAGGCTCGAGTGCTCGGCCGAGCACCCGAGCCCCATTGAATCCAATGGGGCGACACAAGCATTACACCAGGCACCCCCTGCTCTGATGAGGGGAGGGTGCCTGGTCAATGCCCCCCTTCATCTCCACAATGCCCCTCTTCCACAATGTCCCCCTTCCACAATGTCCCCCTTCCACAAAGTGCCCCTTCATCTCCGCAATGCCCCCTTCATCTCCGCAATGCCCCCTTCATCTCCGCAATGTCCCACTTCATCTCCACAATGTCCCCCTTCATCTCCGCAATGTCCCCCTTCCACAATGTCCCCCTTCCACAAAGTGCCCCTTCATCTCCGCAATGCCCCCTTCATCTCTGCAATGCCCCCTTCATCTCCGCAATGTCCCACTTCATCTCCGCAATGCCCCCTTCATCTCCGCAATGCCCCCTTCATCTCCGCAATGTCCCCCTCCCACAAAGTGCCCCTTCATCTCCGCAATGCCCCCTTCATCTCCGCAATGCCCCCTTCATCTCCGCAATGTCCCACTTCATCTCCACAATGTCCCCCTTCATCTCCGCAATGCCCCCTTCATCTCCGCAATGCCCCCTACCTCCAGTCCCTGGTGGTCTAGCGGAGTGTCTGCAAGATCTGTGCCTCCTCCGGCACAGATCCCTTCCACCCGAACATGGCGGGCGAGCACATGGCGGTACTCGTACGAGTACCGCCATGTGCCGAGCAGAGCGATGCTCGAGCCGATCCGAGCATCGGCCGAGCATGCTCGCTCAACACTACTGCTATGCTGATTTACTACAAATGTAGTTGTACAAAATGTAACCTTGTCATTCACATTCTACAGTAACACTTTTGTATGTTGATCAATGGTCACATTTGAGTTAACAAGCACACAAAAATATTACTATGAATAAAAAATGGTATTCCTTCTCTATTTCTTCTCTTCACTTGTGTATAATTTACCTAGACTTTTGAAGCACTAAACATGATTCTTTTAGAAAGCTTCAATTCTTATGTTATTCCATGGAACCGGGTTATACAGCTTTCTCTGAATGGATTGGGTTCTCCCAGCTACATAATTCTAGGTCTTAAAATGTATATCTTAACTAAAACTGATATAATTATTATTGTCATTAAAGAAGTACATTTTGTATTATTACAGATGAGAAAACTGTCTACTGTTCATAAATTGTTTGTTTTGGATTTGCAGAAGTTGAGTCAAATTGAATTAAATTAAAATCAATGAAAACATATTCTAAATTAATCCTTTACTATATGAAAGTTTTAGTCTAATAGATGAAAAAGAAAAAAATGATGCTGAGATTTGTGTAGATTTGTGCAGACCAGTTGTCTGATTCTGAACTAGTTAGAATATTTATTTATATTTTTCAGGCCTATAATAAATGTACTTTACCCACCTGTGGACCTTGATCTATTCCAGGAGAAAGAGGATCTCCTAGAACCCGTTTGTTGGCTCTCTCAACACTTCTGCGCACAAATTCATCATAAATAGGTTCTTCAACAAAGATTCTGGATCCAGCTACACACATCTGGCCTTGATGGTAAAACACCCCCTGGTGGGCAATCTCAACAGTAGCATCCACTAAAAATGAAAGTACAGTCACTATTGTATATTAAATTGTATAAATCATATTATATACTTAAAAGGGAAAAATACCCTTTGTACAAACATTATTAACATATTCATAAAACAGAATTGACTGTATAACAGGATCATTGACCTGGGACTATGTGGCTTAAATGGATGGATGGAAAACATGAGACATCTGGCAGCAGAACCCAAAGGAACGCAAGCTCCTCACCACAGCAGAACCTAAAGAGTATTCAAACATCCCCCTGCCTCAAACCATGGAAATACATTTGCCTCTAACCATCATCAAAGTAAAAGCAGCACACAATGGGAGAGATGAGCCAAAGGTCAAAGAGAGCTCATAAAGTTGATGTCCTGTTGGAGCAGTGTCAAAGACACATCAACAGTATGCACTAAAGTGTTTTTGACATCATATCCCCATCAGTCCAATGAAAATCTGCCCATATCAATATCCATCCGACATGCCTTCAACAGGTATGCATATTTTCAGTCATCACATTGACAATGGCCTATTTCCACATGGAAATGCAGCATAATGATTAATTTCCATATAGAAATACAGGATAATTAGCAATTATCATATTCAAGAGGGTGTGTTTATATATTAATGTGGCACTTCAACACATGCACTAAACTCCGATAGCAGACTCTACTGTCAGGGTTCACAGTCTCACCTTTGACTACTGGAGATTGGTGAAGTTGGCATCTTGCTGTAGTTTCCTATGCAGACTGGGGGTCTAACAGTGTTCCTGGGGATTTGTTGCTACCAGCTTCCCTCCAGCATTGTTCCCTTGCCTACTGTACCCCATGCACACTGCCGGGCCCCTACACTTGTTTCCTCTCTAGTAGTCACAGATCTCCATGTACACTGTCTTGCAAGAGAACAAAGCTGGGAGATGTCAGTCAGCGTATATGGGGCTAACACCCAATGTTGATGTTACCCATTTTGTCCCACAATACTTATGTTCAACATGCTTCCCCACAGTTAAAATTTGACATATGCTGCCCCCTCACAGTTACATTTCTGTATATGCTGCCCCCCAAGTAAAATTCAACATATTCTGCCCTGTAAATTTGATATATGCTGCCCCATGAATTGAACAAATGCTGCCCCATAGAGTTAACCCTATGGGTACCAGAGAGATATGCATTGAATTGCTTTTCAATGTGTTGCATACGCCTCTGGCACTCAAAGGGTTAATAGCCAATATATGCCACACCATGGCTCCCTGTGGCTCCATTTTGTGTTGCTGTTGTTAAATACGATCAGACCTCGTGGGGGGCATCGGGACCCCTCCTGATGACCCCCTGTCTCTGATCACCTATTAATTAGGATAGATGATCAATGCAGCCACCAGGAAGGCAATCACCACGCCCCCCTACTACCTTCTGTTCATATTGGTTTGAGCACAAGGATTCTCAGACCCACTTGCATCACATGGGTCTTGAGGATCCTCCTACTTAAGCCGGACATTTATGAAAAACAGGCTTGAGTTGGAGGTAGTAGGGGAAGGTGGTGATCGCCTTCCTGATTGTCGTATAGATCACCTATCCTGTTGCATAGGTGATCAGTGCCAGGGGGACATCAGGAATGGTCTGATTTTATTTAACAACACAAAACAGAGCCACAAGGAGCCATCATGTAGGGTAGAATGTGGCAGCATATGTAAGATATGAACTATGTGGGGGGCAACATATGTCCAATTTATGGGGCAGCATATGTCCAGTTTTATTGGGGGAGGCAGCATGTGTAGAATTTTACCGGGCGAGCAGCCTATGTAAAATTTTACTTGGGGGTGGCAGCATTTGTGAAATTTTAACTGTGGGGCAGCATGTTGAACATAAATATTGTGGGATAATATGAGGAACATCACCATTGTGTATTAGCATCACATACACTGACTGACATATATGCAATATATGTGACATACTAAGGGGGGTGTCAAAGGGGGGCATTGTGTAGTGCTTGGTGTACTAGTTTTCTTTATTGTAACCCTTTGAATGCCACAGGGGTAAGCAGTGCACATCCCTATGGTATTCAAAGCTGTCCATGGTGCTGAAAGCCATCTCTGTGTTCCCCTACTGGCTGGGTAGGGAAGCACAAAGAATGCTGTTCAGAACTGGCAACGGTTGTTTTCTACTCTGACTTGTGTGATGTTCTCCAAAAAAATAGGATTTTGGATTTTCTGACTGAACTTTCTACTATGGAGTGCTGTGATCGGCTGTGGTGCTAAGTAACATTTTTATCGTGTGTTTTTAGGTAAGATTTTCTAAGCGATGCAGGTTTAAGGTGAAAGTGTGTTTTATTGGTCATCGTTCGTTAGCCTTTCTGGGTAAGGAAGATTTGAATCTCACGTTACCCGGTCTTGCTTAACTCGCGAAGGCAGTTTTTTTCTTCATGTTGGTTTTAACGCCAACATTTGGATCGAGCTCTTAATCCTTTGGAGGTGAGATAAAGAAAGTTGCACAACTTGGCAAGCAAGGTGTTATAATTTGATAATGAGAAGGAGGGAGAGACGGTGTTTCTCTAACAATGAGTGCAAGTTTCTCCTGTGCTAAGAGCACTGTCACAGATTTCTTGTTCATATGTAAAAAGTTATTTTTTTTATGTTGCATAAAATTTTATAGACAAACACGTTGGGTGTTTGTGGCAAGATATTTTACAATTGCCTAGGTTGTTTTCAGGTCACAGTTCAGATGCTCTGTACTTTTGCTTGGCGTTCCTATGCTCATTCGGGCATAGCCTTAAAGGGATAGTAATGTTTCACAAAAGCAGCAGCTCCAATTAATCTTCATAGCATTTGGGCAATCGAGAGTATTATTTCAATGCTGTCAAAGTTGTATTTCAAGAGTAATTGAATGATGAAGTATCCCCCTCCCACCCCTTTTACCTAGTGTAAACCACTTCCCCTCGGATGTGGAATCTGGTCTTGAGACCAGACAGCTCACAGCAAGGGACACTCTTCTTACTGTGAGCATAAGGAAAACCCTGCCCTCCTTCACAGGTTTTTCAGGCCTTTCCTTATGCTAATTGAAGATTGTCCCTCTCTGAGATCCATCAGGACAGTCTGCTCTGACGTGAGCAATGTTACATCAGTAAAAGGGGCTGGAGGGGCATACTTTATCATTCAATTACTCTTGAACTACAACTCTGACAGTACTGAAATAACAGTCTCCATGGCCCAAATACTATGAAGATTAATTGGAGCTGCTTTTATTGTGAAACATTACTATCCCTTTAAAACCTGCCCCATTATAACATATTACATATTCCTTGGTCTTTATGGGGTATCACTGAAGAACCCTAACATTAAACACAACTAAACTGTTGCTTTCTTAAAGGGGTAGTGCATTTTGTCTTCTTCACTCAAAAAATATGTAAAAAAGTTTGCTAAAGATTGCATTGTTATGGCAACACACAATAATATTTGCTCTAAATCTCTCCTGGTGATGTCAATTGCTAAAATATGTCTTATCTCATGCTACATCTTCACTAAGCTTTGTTTTGATTATCAGTGGGAGAAGGAGGAAAGCAGAGAAATTAACACATGTGAAAGTTTTGGGGCCAGTTGGGGTTGGGAGGGCCATGGATAAGCTTCCCAATTCTATATCTAATAAGAAAGGTCTTTTTAAACAAGGGAAATGTAATTAGAAAAAAAAAATTAAAATACTAAACTATGAAACACAACATATACTTCAAAATAAATAAATGTTCTTCTTATCATAGTCAATTAATATCACAGCTATTCAAATAACTACTAACAATCTGCATCTGCAAATATTACGATGGGACTTTTTCCACCAAGCTCTAGTGAGACTCTTTTGAGGTTACTCTTTCCTGCTGCTTCTTTTATCAACTGACCAACCTGAAACATAAAAAAGAGAGAAAAATAAGTCAATTTGTGCTTCCAATGATTATAAGTAGATACCAAGGCACTGAGTACAAAACATTTTTGTAAAACATCAGTGTAAAATATTAGAAACATTAATCTTTTCTTTTTTATAAATACAAAATGCAGTTGATGTACTCTGATGTGCCATTGACAAAACAAGAAGAGCATCTGTTTTCCAGTACTACCTTGAAAAAATAAAATTTCCTTTTATTTCAAAGTTCATGTTTCTTCAGTCATAGTAAGTAACATTCTCAACATGCAGAACAAAATGGAATACAGGCACACAACAGAATTATTTTAAAGTATGAAGCTTATCTTTAATTTGATGGGTGGCTATCCCACCACCATGTTTGGGTCTTATCCCTTTCTCAGCTGAGATAAGATATGACATCAGGGTCTATTTTCAGGAAAAAATTCACTATTAAAGACATGAGTCACTTGCAGGCAAATGTATCAAGTGAACTTCAAATGAAAGGCTCATTTGATGTAAAATAAAACACAGATTTTATTTAGAAAGTCCTAAAGGAGTACTGTTAAGTTTTCATAATGCATTCATCATTTAGAGCTGGCACTTAGGGAAATGCACATTAGCAGGTGTTGTGTTTTTTCAGATAATGGAATACAGATAACTGTGTGTACTGAGTGTTCATTTGCAGGGAGGAAGGGAGATACTGTGCTGCGTGTGATGGTTTGCTGGTCTATGTGATTTTTAAGGAAAATTCTGGGTAATAGGCAAAAAGGGAGACACTTGCCAGTGTGTGTTTATTTGATGGAAGGAAGGGAGACCTCACCACTGTGTACTGCTTTTCAAGTGAGATACTGAACATTTTGTGCTGGTCTGCATAGAGGAATTGTGTATTAGTTACCTGGGAAGTAATATGGGCACTGTGCTGATATGAAGTGAGATACGTGGCACTAAGAGTGGATTCTAGCTATCCACCCCTCTTTTCTATCTTCTTTGCTTCTATTTTTTGAATATATGTCTATGACTAGTGGTACAAATCACTTGTAAATACTCACTAGCATTGCATTTATGCAGTACTAGCAGCAACAGCTCTGCCACAGCCAGTGATTCTGAGACAACACTAGCAGCAACAGCTCTGCCCCAGCCAGTGAAGGAGAATGTGGAGGAGAAAAAAAGAGGTTATTCTTCTTCACCCTTTCCCTTGCCCCATGATTTCCTGTGTGTGGGACTATTTTTCGCTTGGGGCAGGCACAGTACCATCATCAGCACACAATTTGTTATAAGTCTGTGAAAAGGGGGAAAGAGGGAATGCACCTTGGCTCAACTGTCCTCATCACACATTTGAAACACAGACACCATGACATTTATGAGAAGCATGTTAACCACCACCAAATCAGACACCACTGTTGCTGTACCCCATGACTCTCCCCAAAGGTAACAAGAGACAAGGTGTAAATCAAAGAAAAGGAAGAATAGAGAAACCCATTCAGAGCCTGAAAGTTCAATGACGATCAAAACAACTGGCTCCTCATCCCTTTCTTCCTCTAGGGTCCAGCTGCGGGAAGATGTAACTACATCTTCTGGTGATCCACCTAGTTGATCGTTATCTCCCCCACCAGCTGATAGCCATTCTGTAGATGTCAGGATGTGACAGTTCATGTCCACCCATTGCATACTGTGTATTGCGCTGACCACACATGGCAAAGTGGTGGAGGGTAATCTTAACCAGGACATCAAGCGGCATCTGAGGAGCTTCTATCCAATAGAATGCACTAAGCTGGTGGCTTGGAGGGTTCATTATTATTATTATTATTATTATTATTATTAAAACTGGAAGTTGTCACGTGTTTTTGCAGTGGACAAGGGACATAGTTACAGCAGCAGTACTTGCTTTCTGGTGGAATGATTTCACATTGGGGACCCTAAGCATCATGGTGTTTGGTTACAGTTGTGTCAGTTGTTTGATGTGAGTGCAGATGTGCATATTGGTCCAAGTCCTTCCCTTATTTCCTACACACACTGTGCAGATTGGAGTTGCTGATAAGAGACACAGTTCCTGTTCTCAAGGGAAAAATGTATATTCCTATAACACACCCATGATTTTGGAGGAGGGACAGGATGAGAAGCATTATTGGCCAACTTCTTTTCTCCAAATGTACCTGAAGTGGTGGGGGCTAGTTGTGGTACTGCTTCTGCCTCAGACATGTCACTGGAGCTAGTTGTGGCAAGTCAGACTATGTTCATCATCACCCGTATTACTGCTGTTGTTGATCCCATTCCCTTGGGGCTAAAAAACCTGACTGATAAAAATTATCTCTGATTCTTGTGTGATGTTAACAAGTCCAAGTGATAAAAATTATCTCTGATGTGATTTCCTTAGGGCTTGGGCATAAAAAGTCTAGGTCCTACACATCAATGTTTACTCAGGGCTTGTGCCATTGATTTCAATGCAATGATCTAGGTGAAAAAAACAGAAAAACTGTACTTTTCATGGAACATTATTCACCAATCGGGAAGTGCCATTGTTCACCAATTTTTGCCCCTCCCTCATCACCACAGCATTTGAAAATGGCCATTGTACAGTGTCTACCATACCACCACCTGCTCCTGGCACTATGCCAGCAGGGCATAATTATTTTTTTTGGTCTCAGGGCTTGTTTTTGGCAAACCAGAGGCCTATAAAAAAACAATTGGGGGCATGTTTCTAATACGCCTAAGTCCTACAAATCACAGTTTACTCAGGGTTTGGGCCTCTAACAAGCCTAGGTCCTACAAATCGCTCTTTCCTCATGGCTTATGCCTCTAAAAAGTTTATATCCTACAAAGCACTGTTTCCTCAGGGCTTGGGCCACTAACAAGTCTATGTTCTACAAATCAGTGTTTCCTCAGGGCTTGTGCCTAACAAGTTCAGTCCTACAAATCAATACTTCTTCAGGACTTGGGCCTCTAACAAAGCTAAATCCTACAAATCAATGTTTCCTCAGGGCTTGTGCTTAAGAAGTCTAAGTCTACAAATCAATTTCTTCGAGTGTAAAGCGCTGCGGAATCTGTGTGCGCTATATAAATAAAGGATTATTATTAGGGCTTGTGTTTGGCTAACCTGAGTCCTGCAGAGTGCACAGCACACACAAAAATTTCTTTCAGATTTTTTTAAGCCTGCTGCTATGCTGCCTACTAGCTATTGTTTTTAAAGAGAAATAAAGAAATCATTTAAAAAAGAGTTACTAAAATCAAAATCAAATGTAGGACATGAGTATGAAGGTGGTGGGGAAACTTTTGGAGGGACTTTGACAAACTCCTTAGGAGGAGAGAGAAATCACCATCATTTATTGTGCACGCTGAAGCAAGCATGGCTGCAGCCAGTTTTTGACTACCACTTTAATGATATGTCCCTGCACTGCTCCTAATCCTTTCACCCTGTGTTATTACTGTAAAGTAATAGTATTATTGTAAAGTTTCTGTCTCACTCCCACAGACTACCATAACACAGAGACAAAAGCCAGATCAGAAAGGAACTTGGATTATGGATGCCTATGTCTTCCCAGCCCATCATTCAAGATAAAAACAAAAGCAAAAAGTGGCGCTCCTAGTGTAATAGTTCAAAGAAATATGATTCCAACAATTTATAGACCACACTCACAATTTCAGAAACCACTATAAGTGGTCAGCTTAACAGATGGAGGAATCCAGACTGCCCCCACTCAGTCCTCCAATATAGTTGAAAAAATGCTGCTCCCAACAGAAGAATAGGGATCTTGAGGATGACCCCTAACAAAAGACAGAAAAAACACCAGAAAGGGGCGCAATAACAAATAAAAAATATATAATAATCCCCAATTGTAAAAGTGGTACTTACAATATATGTAGTACCCGGTTGAATGGACTACAACCGGTATGGCAAGCAGGGATTTTTAATCCGCCCTGCTTCAGATGTACTGATCTCAGGAACAAACAAAAGCAAAAACTCTGGATCTCTTCTTAAAAGTTTAATTCAATCCAACATTTGGAATAAAAAGTAAAACCCAATTGCTAAACGCGTTTCGAAGCGCTGCTTCTTCTTCAGTAGCAAAAGATTTTATAACAAAATATGGGCTTCAAACATTAAAACCAATATACATACAGATTTTTATCATCCACACTTACCCCAATCTTACAGGCTCCTCTTATAGTCCTTTCAGCGTCCCTAATTGATTTGGCGCTCAACATCTCCACATGGGAGAGACGCCAACACTTCCGGTGCGTTCCAATATTGAGACGCAATATCATGTCCAAAATTCAATTGGCGCTCCACATCTCTACATAGGAGAGGCGCCACGCTTCCGATGCGTTCCAACACTGAAACGCAAAACCGGAAGCTGAAGGAACATCATCCCCCACTCTCAGCCCGCGTCACAACAATTTGTACGCAAGACCGGAACCAAGAAGATTCACCTTCCACCCCCGGCCCGCATCTAAATATCGGGACACCGAAAGAACGGAAGTACAAGGGGAATCACAAATTGGCGACAATCTATCACCAAAAAGACCCCAGCTATACTCTATACAAAAAAAGGGGGAAAAATATAACCCCAACTATTACCAACCCTATAAGGGCAATATATCCAAGCTCAAAGGCTTCAAAAGTGGCCCCCCATATTCTAATGGGACAAAAAGAAAAGAATCACAATCAGAGCTCAATACAGATATACGGACAGAGTGGATGTCACAATTGCATATATATAAAGAGATCCATATATCAAAAACAAATAGTAATAAAAAAATAATAAAAAATATAAAGAAAAAATGAAAAATAAAAAGTGATAAATTAAAAAATGAAGAATAATAAATGATAAATAATAAAAATGAAAAAATATGAAAAATAATACAATTGGGGATTATTATATATTTTTTATTTGTTATTGTGCCCCTTTCTGGTGTTTTTTCCATCATTCAAGATGTTGCTGTATTTGGGGTAAACCTACTTTCTCCCTTCTTGTGCCCCATAGGGAGCCCAGACTCCTCTAATGTAGAGAACAGATGACATAAACTAAGTTTCATCTCTTTTTTTATTAGCCTGTCTTCACTAGCTGACAAATGCGATGCTCTCTCTTCTGCTTACCAACAAAGAAGGGCATGCTATGGGACCCTGAACCCCTTTTATACTATACCTGTGGGAAATAAGTTAAATCTGCTCAATGAGTTAGGAAAGAAAAATGGAAAAAAGACACTTTTTGCTGGAAATTTCCAGCTAGGCGGGAAGTGCAAGCAATTTTTCTCCTAACTCTCTTTTGAGAAAGTAACAATCAGTAAATCATTGACAAACAGTAAATATGCTCTAAAATAAGAATAGACCTTCTAAACTAATAGGGTCTGATTTATGTAGCTCTATTATACAGCTGACAGCCAATTCTGGGATCAGCACGTAGACTGACCCTGCCTTTCTTTCTAGTTTTTGTCAATGGATCTGTAGTCTTGGGCTTCAGATTCAGCAACTATGCACACAGTCACCTACAGGTAATAAAAAGGTCAATGTACAAATATGTCATCACAGCTACACAGGCATTCACTTCCAACACCAGTGTCTGCACATAAGGTTGTGCACTGTAGCATATGATCTCTGTACTTCATACTCTGGGCACACTCTTTCATTGTTAAGACTTTAATGCCAGTAAACTCCGTACACCTGGCCCATATCATGTGCAGGGAAAATGGAGTAAGTTACACCTTTTCTTCTGTACCATGCTTAACATTTGTATGTTCACATGACCAGAGACATTCTTACTTTTTTATATGTTTCTTAAAACAAGTTTAGCGTTCACATTATAATTAAATATTGTTTTTCCAAATACAGACTGGGGCTTCATATCATGCCATGCATAAATATATATCCCTTCATTTAATATGGATAAGTTTTAAAAAATTAGAAATCTAAAAAAACTTACTCTGCCTATGTTTTTTTTTTTGACAACCTAATGTAATTGCCCCAAATACCTAAAACGTGTTCAATTAGTTCTCCTGTAAGTGAAATACATTATATATTTATATATATTTTAGCAATTACAATGTAATTAATGCAAGATGTGCATCACAATTTACAAACAGGATTTTTTTCAAAAATAGATGTTCTTGGCTTTGATCATAAATGGTACAACAAGAACACAAAATAAACATACAAAAGTATATATTTCTGGAAAATAGACAATCCCAGGTATTTCACTGCAATCCCTTCTATACATTTCATTAGACAGTCTTATCATGATTTCATGCCAGATCAAACAATAATATTTTTCTGCACTTTTTTTACATACATTGTCATTTTGCAGAGTATATTTCCCAAATGTCATATGCAATAGTAGAAAAGTATATATATATATATATATATATATATATATATATATATATATATGTTCACCTGTGTCTTCTGGTTATAAAAGTAGCAACAGGTAGGTGATCCAAGTTCCTACTGAGCTGGCTGAGCCTCTGTTGTGACTAATTGAGTGACAGTCTGACAGACATACTTTGCAGACATGTAAAAGTGCATCACAGACCCAGGAGACAGACAAGTAAAACTTCATTGACACTCACTCCTACCTATGCAAGAAGAAGAGGGACAAGCATATACAGCAAAGTGTGATAGTGACATCTTGCCTGCAACAACTGATGGGCAGCACACATTATCCTTTAATGCAGAGTGCTGATTCTGAAGATAACAGTGTATCCATATCCTGTACCATCCTGTAAAATCTAACACTGCAATCTAATTAGGAAACAAAGAAAGGTGCTGCTCAGATGTTAACACTAACTATGTATACAGGCAGGTAGGCAGGCAAAGAAGAGGAGAATGATTTGCTACAATGAGTGTGCATGTGATTTCTTTGTACCTGGGCATGGTAGTGAAGTGGCTGTCCAGAAAATGACTGCAGCCATGGTTGGTTGTGCAAGAATTGATGATGATCCTACTTCACCTGAAGAGGCTGTTTTTAAAAGTGGAAAGAAAATTTCCAGCACCACCCCTATCACCAGCCGTATTAATACTAAGGCTTTTAAGAACACTGGATATGTCAATGAGAGATATTCTAGTGTTGTTCCCAGAGCTGAGGAGAGTTTAGCAGTTAAACCAACTGCTGGTTTTACAGTGAGAGTAAAAAACAAACTTTTTGAGACTTCAAAAAGCCTAGAAGAATATGCAAGTATTGGGGAAAAAGTTAATAATGCTGATGATGACCTAATTATTGATGATGATGAGAATGTGTCCCCTTCTTCTGATATAGATGAAGAAGATAGTGAGAGCAAAGATGATATATCCAGAAAGCAAAATACTTAATGTTTCACCACCGAAAAGGAGCCTGCCTGTTTATAAATTATTTGAGAAAGCAATTGGAAAGTGTGATGCAGAACAAATTAAAGTGCCTAACAATACACAGCATCACGTCTTCCATGTCTAATGCCCACTCAGTCACACAGACTATTGTTGCATAAGCAGCAATACAACTTACTATAAACATTAACAAACCTAGATATGATGAGTGCTTCCACTGATGTTCTAAGTGCAGCACCATTGACACCTACTGGTAGTACTTCTGAAACATCAATTTCCTATTGTAATAGTTTATGAGAAACCAATTGGTCTATGAAATCTACAGTATGGAGATAACTCACTCATAATCCAAAAGCTAAACATGTTGCTATCTGTTGTCTGTGCAAAAAACATGTGAGGGGGGAGCACAATCCCATCTAAGCACATGCTCATTGAGATCCCACCTGAAAAGTACTACCACATGTCTGGTTGGGTGACATACCAGTGGCACACCAGAGCTGCCATGCCAACCAGCAGAAGAAGCACTCCAAAAAGTGCATGGTCCAAGGGGCACATAATAATAGCACTGTAGATGTCTCAGGGAATGGGACAATATTTTCCTTGTAAAAATGACACCCATGACTCCTATTGCTGTTGAGCAAATGCAAGGCATGATGGAGGATAACTCTGAGATAGCTGGCGGTGACAAGATTCATACACCACCTCCTACACCACTAGTTGTGTTGTTAAAATAATTAAGTTACACAGTCCTTCTTTATGTGCTACAAACCCATATTTACTTAGTTATTAGAAAGAAGTCAGAAACTACACAACAATAACCCAGAAATGTATCTGTGGAATGACACCTTCCCAACATGTTGCTGGTTGACATGCTACCATATTATTTTGCTGAAAAGGGAGTTTGTACAGAACTGAGGTCATTTGATGCACTATATTGGCATATTCCAAGTTCAATTAATTTTCAAGGATAGCTGTGCCACAGTTGTACTAGCAGGTGGTTTGTGTCATTAGCAAAAGGCAAAGGGACGCTGCTGGCCAACATTATTTTCAAGGCAAATGTTGCTGTATGACTCAGCCTGCTCACAACTTTTATGTTTAGCTTTTAGGATGTAGTATAGTAATATTGCTACAAGAAATTTTGCAGCCACAAAAAGTGAATAGGTGAAACTCTGCATCGTTCTCATGGGAAATTCATTGTTATTCTGAGTTCTCTTATACCTTGTATAAAAACACAATTGTGCAGCAACTCCATTCCTAAGTACAAAGGTATGCATTTATTTATTGATTGTATAAAACACAGTTTATTATGTAAATAATAGTAAATGCTTTGAGCAGATCAGTACCTTTGTAGAACCGGTAAAAGCCACTTTATCTATATCCATGTGAGATGCTATGGCTGCTCCTGCAGTTGGCCCATAACCTGGAACAATATTCACTACACCTGGTGGAATTCCGGCCTAAAAAAAATCAGAAATATATAAATATGGAGCTATATTCAATAAGATAAAGAGGTGTAATTCTAGGGAAAACCAATGTTAACATGGTTTCCATTGATTTAAATGAGGCTTTCCATTCTTTGAATTCTAGAAGTCTCTGACACATTGGTCTAGATTTACTACAAATTGAAGAGGGATTAAAATGTTGATGTTGTATTGGAGCAGTGTCGAAGGCGCAATGACAGAATTCACTAAAGTGTCTTCAACATCACATCACCATCAGTCTGACAAAAATCTGCCTGTATCGACATCTGTCGACAGGTTTAAGAATTTTCACTCATCACATCGACAATGGCCTATTTGCATATGAAAATGAAGCCATATAGAAATGGTGAAATAATGAGATATTTTCATATGCAAGGTGTGTGTTGATATGTTAATGTAGCACTTCGACATATTCACTAAACTCCGATAGTAGCCTCTGCTGTGGGAGTTTACAGTCTCAACTTCGTCTACCTGAGGTTTGCAAGGTGGGGGGTTATCCCTGTACTTTTCTATGCAGTAACAGCCCTCAATCAATCATAAGCTCCATTTTTCATGAATGAATCTATCACCCGGCTTGTTGTGAAGACTGGGTTCAATAGGGGGAGTCCTACTCAAGCTGGCAATTGCTATACAAGCAGACAGCTTGGCTAGGAAGAAGAGGAAGGCAGTAATAGCCTTGCTGGTCACTGCATTGATCAGCTATCCTATTGGACAGGTGATCAATGCCAAGGAGGCATCAGGAGGGGTCCCGATGCCCCACGTGAGGTCTGAATTATATTTAATAGAAATTGACATATATTTAAACATATAGGCAAATGTTATGTATATGCATATGTTGCATATTAACCCTCTGAGTGCCAGAGGGATATGCAAACACATTGCAAAACAATGTATTGCGTATTCCTCTGGCACGCAAAGGGTTAACTGTGTGGGGGGTAGTATATGTTGGATTTAGCTGGGGGGGGCAGCATGTTGGATTTAAAGGGCAGTATATGTCAGATTTAGCTGGGGGGGCATGTCAAATGTATAGAATTTTGGGCAGGGGGAACATCACCATTGTGTATTAGCCTGACATACACTGCCTGACACCCCCAGCCTTCATCCCTTGCCCAGACTGTGCCCATGGGGATTTGAGGTTATCAGTGGGCAAGTAGAAAATGCTGGAGAGGGTCAGACAGTATACATGGGGTCCTGTGGCTATCAGTGGGCAAGGATACAAGTATTGGGGTCAAGCAGTATATATGGGGCCTATGACTACCAGTGGCCAAGGAAACAAAGCTGGGGAGAAAGAGGTAGCCACAAGTCCCATATATGCTGCCTGACTCCCAGCCTTGTTCCCTTGGGAGTGTACAACATGTATCATATATGATATAGAGCTAAGGGGATAATTGTGTAGTGTTTGGTGCACTTTTTTAACCCTTTGAGTGTCACAGGGATGAGCAATGCAGATCCCAATGGCACTCAAAGGGATAAGGGAGTGATCCTGTCCATGGTGATGATAGTATTCTCTCCATTCACCTAGTAAACAAGTGGGGCAGCAGAGAGAATGCTGTTAAACTTCTGAATTGTCATAGTGTTGGTGATGTGTGAAGGGAGGAAAGCCCTTCCACATTGACAGCACTTCGACAATCCTGTATGCTAATAGGGATCATCTCCACCCCTCCCCTTGCATCAATACATTTTAGTGAATATGTCAATGTGTGTGTACGCTGAAATGTTGAAGTGTTTTGAACACATCTACAAAATCACATCACCACAGCATCGACCTTTATGAATCTAGGCCACTGTGAAGCAATGCACTGTAGACCCTCCTAGATACAGGGGTTAAAGCCCCATTTAAAGCAATGGGAATCTGTCTTTGTTTCCTATGATACAGTTGGTTTGTCTCAGAACTGCACCTTTTTAGCTTCTTTCTTGTTTTTCTGCACCATTCACATTTATCATTTCTTAAAATCTGATATTTTTTGACTCAAACAGAAGAAATTTTTAAACAGTATTTTGAGCTGGATACCATAGTAATGAAATGGATGGCAAAGGAGTTTTGTATTTTTCTGACTCTTGCTAGTACATTACAGCTGGTATGTCATGAATTTGCCTATTCTGGCTTCATAGCAAAATGGACAAAAAAAAGCATCACAAATGGAAATTGCAACACTCCCTTTTGTAGGTAGGCATTCTTATTAAAATATGCTAGATATGAATGTGGGACACTAATACTATAAAAGAATTGCACCAGAGTTATGAAATAGAAGCAGGAAACACAGTATATATATATATATATATATATATATATATATATATATATATATATATATATATATATATATATATATAAAAGGCAAACTGGAGTTATTCTGGAATGAACCAACTGCACCATAGGGGATGAACAGAAATACCTGCTAAATTAAACTGGGATTTTAACCCATGGAATGTTAGGGAGGTCTCAAATGTATTGAAAAGCAATACATTGGAGACCCCTGTAGCATTCAAAGGGTCAAAAAGTCTTTTCAAGTGCATGGGGATTTAGGAATTTTAATTTGTTCCCTACAGTGTAGTTGGTTTAATCCAGAATAACTCCAGTTTTTATAAATATGGGCCATGATGCCTTGTTCTTATCAAATCCTATATAATAATTTGCTAGGATATTTGTCAGAAGCCGTCATGCTCAGTAGAGACTGCCCAAATGCACATAATGCTGGGAGTTCTGTGCTGGGAGCATTATGTGCTTTCGGACAGTCTCTATAGTGCATGACTGCATCAGTGCCAAGACGCAGAGCAGAACCGGCCTCTTAACCCTTTGAGTGCCAGAGGGGTATGTAACACATTGCAAAGCAATGCGTTGCATACCCCTCTGGCACTCAAAGGATTAACATCACCTGGAACTTGGCCCGTGTTCATGGGCTTTTACACTAGTGATCACATAATTACTTACCTGTGGCCTCAGTACATTTACTCTTCAATAGTGTTAGGATGTATGCTGTTGAATAAGTTTTTTTTTTGTATTATTTTTATTTCAAATAGCTTGATGCATAATAATAAAATAATGAACTTGATTTTCTATATAGATAATGGGCAGACAGCCTTACTTGGTATAAGAATTATAGAAATGAGGTGCAGATTTTTAAAATTTAAACTGCTAATAGCAGATGCTCATCTGTGTAATGTTTTCTCACTCAAACTACATCCACTGCCCTTATGCAAAATATTTTAAGCTTGACTCTGTCAGTGTCAGAGGGGTACACAATGCATTGCAAAGCAATGAGTTGCGTACCCCTCTGGCACTGGAAGGTTTAATAATCCATGCTCACAGTTCTATGTTTAAAGTAAACTAAACAAATAATTATTTTAATAGGGATTTTGAGAACTGTTGGATGTTTGGGTCCAAAGCCTCATAAATGTTCCTGATTTCGACTGTCAAAATGATCCTTACCTCTTTTATTAGTGATCCCATGTACAGAGCAGTCAGTGGTGTTACCTCAGATGGTTTGATGACAACTGTATTTCCACAGCAGAGAGCAGCAGCAATTTTCCATGTAAACATCACTAATGGAAAGTTCCACTAAAATAGTAGAAAAAACAAAATATGATCTTCTTTTGGGATTTTTGTTTTTCTAATTGTGAAACAGGCTCTATAAATGTTGACAATACATTAGGGGATCAATTCAATTTGTTCCATTAAAACTGCTGGTAAGGCCAAAATGGATACAGAGAGGTACAAACTCTGTGTCACACAGTAGGTGTTCAATTGCCCTACCAACATAAACCACGTTGAATGTTAGGCAAAAAAAAACTGACTTTTGGCCAAATGTTTGTTGTGTGTTTTTAGTTCCCAAGACCCATGCTAAATAGTGTGAGAAATGGGAACATCAAAGGAAAATGACTAACACTCGGTGCTTGAAACACTGTCACCCTCCCAAACACTAATCCTACACTACCCCTAACATTAAAGTGCAACAATACTAGCCTTAACACTATCCTAACACCCCTAAACCAGAGTTATAACACTTACCTGCCATTCACTGTCAGTCTTCTACTGTCATCTTCTATCTTTCATATCCTCTTCTTTCTCTTCATATTCATCTTCATTCTTCTTCTCTTCTGTCTTCTAATCTTCTTTGTGGCAAATCAAATGTCAGAGCAATACGTTGCGTACCTCTCCGGCAATCAAAGGGTCAAAATTGTCACTGGCAGTTCAATGTGAAAAGATATTGTGGCAGTCAAGGGGTTAAAAGTACGCTGCTGTTGCTGGAGGTGACAGAAATGCAGGAAAAAAAAAATCCCCTTCAGAGTTACCTCTCAAACCATTGCGCGAGCCTTTTTTGTGAAAAAATTGAAAAGAGACTGGCTTTTATATGGCCAGTCTCTGTTCAAAATGGTTCCCATGCTAAAATCCCAGCCAATTGTAGCGTTTGAACCATTTTGAACAGAGACTGGACATATAAAAGCCAGTCTCTGTTCAATTTTTCCACAGAAAGTCTCAGGTAATGGCCTGAGAGGTATCTCTGGGGGGGATTGTTTTACCTGCATTCCTGCTGCCGCTGGTGACAGCAGAGTACTTTTAACCCTTTGACTGCCACAATATCTCTTCAAATTGGAGTGCCTTAACCCTTTGAGTGCCAGAGTGGTATGCAACACATTGTTCTGCAATACATTGGAAACCCCTCAAGCACTCATAGGGTTTAGGCCAGCATATTGCTGATGCTTACTTTTTGGGGGAATATTTAATTTGGTCTTTTTTTTTCTTTACAGTGACATTTGATTTGCCACAAAGAAGAAGATCAGAAGATAGACGATAAGAAGAATGAAGAGGAGATGGAAGATAGAAGATTATAGAAGAAGACTGGCAGTGGCTGACCACGGTGCTGAAGACAGCACTGAGATTCAGGATTACAGATAAGTGTTTATTTTCATGTGATAGTGTTAGCTTTAGTGCCATTAACCCTGTGAGTGCCAGTGGGGTATACAATTCTCTGCAATGAGTTGCATACCCCTCTGTCACTAATAGGCACTCATAGGGTTAATTTTACTAACATTTCAGAATTTTTTTCAGTGCTTTTGGATTTATTGATACTGGACATAGGGCCCCATATCAATACATCCAATGGTCACTTTTTCCAAGGTTTTTTACCTTCAGTTCCTGTGTTGGCAGGTTAAAACATACGTTAGGGGACTCTGCGATGAAAACATTGTAGCCCTAGTCTTTCAGTTGATAAACATATGTTACTGCCTAAAGCATGAAATTGAATGGGAAAATCAAACTCCTTTTTATGGGCTCAAATGGGTGGAAAATTTAGAGCCAGACCTGTTTTTTTTCCTGCAATATTTTTTCATAGCACAGGTAATTGAATGGCTTACTTTGCTTGAAAAAATACTGTCAGCTATATCTTTTTACCGATGGGGATAAGTGAAATGAGGCCTAAAACAGCACTTTGTAGAATATCCTCATGCACAAAAACAGCTTGTTTGGAATTAAAAATATGTTTCTTGGTTTCATCTGTTTATTTTATAACACATTCTCTTTATGGCATTTTCCACTTAGTCATATTGGCCACAGATAGATCTTGAGTTATTTTGGAAGAAAGATAATCAGTCTCACCTCAGATACATTTTCTGTTAAACAAAAATGTCATGGTTAAATTTATGCCTAATGTAGACTTTGACATTTTCTCAGACAACATTTGAAGTAGCTACTTTAAAGTTGACATATTCCTTAAGGTGTGAATCAAGTCAAATCAGCTTCAGCTTCCACAGGGTAAGGCCCAATGCTTGAATGTTTTTGTTGCAGTGAGCATGGTGAGTGATCAGACACTGCTCTTAGTAGGTTAACAACACTAGAAACTACATTGAGAAGTTACTAGAGACAAAAAAATAGTCCAAACTGGTCATGGCAGAATTGCACAAGAACAGATGTTACGCTGGTTAGGATCTCTCCAGATATTCCTTAGCCTAGCATTCACCAACCACTGTTTAAACAATTTATTGGATACTGACTACATAGGTCTAGGTTCTTAGGGTTTAACATATTTGTCTAAGAAGGGAGCAAAAAGATTATTAAAATTAACCATACATAAATGTTTGTAGTTTGGGAATATTGCTCTTAAGATCATGATTTATTTCAACAGGATGGGGGTAAAGAGGTAGGGGATATACATGGAAAAAAGCAAAACCAGGATAATATTACTATTTCAAACAATGAAGATGCATCTGCCCTTATTGTCTAAATATAGGTCCAGCAGTTCAAATGTTACTTTTCAATTCATTAGAAGGGAAACAACAGGTCCCATTAGATATATTTTGTCTGGGAAGTTTAGTTTAACCCCTTAGGGACCCTTGACGTACCAGGACCGTCAAGGGTAAACTTTCTTGAAAGACCCTTGACGGTCCTGGTACGTCACGTACATTTTACTTACAGCGCTCTTCCGGGAGCGCTGTAAGTAAAAATGGGGCATGAAATAGACCGCTCCAAGATCGGAGCGATCTATTTCAAGCCCCATAATGACGCGCCGATACACGTGACAGGTCACGTGTACCGGCCCGTCAACGTGCCCCTATGCGGACGTTATGGGACGGAAATGTCCCATAATGTCCGGTCCTTAAGGGGTTAAAGAGGAACTACCACCGCAAAACAACTTTAGCTTAAATAACTCCCCATCTGGCGACTAGCTGCTTAGTAGCGCTAGTCACCAGAATTATTACCTTATTCAATAGATTTATCCTTTCTTCCACAGCTGACAGGCAGGACGGATCGTGGACATCTTGCCATAGTGATGTCTGCACATGTTCTCTGTCAGTCCCAGCCGGCTCTAGTAGATGATGTTAGGAGCCGTTCGGCTCCAGAGGGGACTGACAGAGCAGGCGCGTGGATGTCACTATGGCAAGATGTCCGCAATCCATCCTGCCTGTCAGCCATGGAAGAAAGGATAAATCTATTGAATAAGGTAATATTTTTAGCGACTAGCGCTACTAAGCAGCTAGTCGCCAGATGGGGAGTTATTTAAGCTAAAGTTGTTTTGCAGTGGTAGTTCCGCTTTAAAGGGATAATGATACTTCGTTTTATCTTTATTTTATTTTGTAGGCATTAAAAAAACATGAAGAATGATATAAGTCTTATGTCTCAAACCTTTATGGTTTAAGAGATATTCACACGCAAAGTATCCCCCCCCCCGTTCAGCCAGATAAGAAGGGAGGTGCCCAGGTAGAGTGCAGAGAGGGACAATCTTCAATTAAGATAACGGAAAAAGCTGAAAAACTTGTCAAGGGGGGAAGGGCTTTCATTCTTTTCATACAAAGAAGATTGTCCCCTTCTGTTATCTGTCTGGTCTTACAACCAGATTCACATCTGAGAAGAGATGGCTTACACTGGACAAAGGGGCGGGAGGGGGAAACTTTGCTTGTGAATATCTCTTAAACCATAAAGGTTTGAGACATAAGACTTATATCATTCTTCATGTTTTTTTAATGCCTACAAATTAAAATAAAGTTAAAACGAAGTATTACTATCCCTTTAAGTAAGTTTACTCTATATTGCTTCAAATATCACTATGATCCCACACATTCTATGATATAACCTTTCAACCCTTAAATCTATACTATAAAAGTAAGGGGGATACCTCTACTGTATCTGATTTCCCCTCCAATAACCCTGCAGAGCCATCTATATTATATATTATTCCTTAAAGCCTCACCCAAAAGTCACATATACTATGGTTGAGTAAAAAGCAATACATATCATCATCAACATACTCAACTCTAGCTATGATGAGTGCATCTGCTGCTGTTGGAAGTGCAGCATCACTCACACCTACTGCTAGTACAATTGCAACATCTAGCCTCTGAAGTAGAGGAACTCTTCCATATATGAAATCTACAGTACAGACATACTTCACTCATGATCCAAAAGCTATAAGTGCTCCTAAGAGTTCACAGGCCTCTGGGACATTTAAAAGTAGTGCTATAGATGTGTCGGATGGGTCTTGCTGCTCTTCTTTAGATGCAAAACATAGAGGGGCATGACTGAGTATGTTGTGGGAGATAAAGAGTCAGGCCTGCTGCCACAAGTCATATTGTTAATGGAATTACGTTATAGAGTTTTCCCTCTATATTCTGCTAACCTACACTTGCAGAGTTCTTAGAAAGGAGTCAAAACCGGAACAAAAAAATACAAAAGTATGCCTGTGGAATGGCAAACTTGCTGAAATGTTGGTTGACATGCTGCCCTTTTCTTTTGTTGAAAATACTGGTTTTAAAGAACTCATGTCATATGTTGTGCATTGATGGCATATCCCAAAATGCAGTTATTCTTCACTAATGCATGTGTCAGAGTTGTACAGGAAGGTAGTTATTGTTTTAGGTAAAAGGACAAAGGGACTCAGAATGCCATGGCACACTTTACTGTATGACTCAACAGCTCACTTTTACTTTTAGCTGGTGATTTTTTCACTTCAGCCCTCAGCACTAGAAGTATTGTGGTGGGAAATCTTGCAGCCGTAGAAACCATTGGCAAAAATAGCAAAGTTCTCACAAGGCATTTATTGACAGTGGTACAAATGCAGTCATTTTATGTATTTTCTTCAGATGGGAACTTTTGTGGGAAAAGCAGGAAATTTACATTTTCCTGCAAAAAAATTCAGGAGGGAATTTTTGTTTTACTTTTTGCCCATCTTCACCACCAGATACTTGGAAAGAATGTTGGGGGCCTGGGGCTCACATCTGCAGGAGTAAGTGGACTCCCTCCTTCACTTCTGCTGTTGCTATGGCTTTATTTGTCCAAATCAAATTCGGCAGCAGCCCTCCATCTTCAGCTTATTCTTGCAATCCTGTTAACCAGATCGCCCAATGTAAGCTGCCTGAAAATACACCCTGAAGGAGACACTCCACAGAGAGAAAACAGGCTGCCTACTGGATAGCTACTAACAACTGGGGTCAAGGGAGTGCAAAGATAACAACACAGATTTTATTTGCAGTAGCAGTTAAAAGTTGCTGAACAGGGTGGTGAATAGGAATATCTGATACAAAAGCACACCTGGCAGTTGAAGGGTTTGATGTTTGAATGATTGGCTAGTATCAACTGAAGGTTGAATGGACGGGTAGGAACAGGACCAACAGAAGGTCAAAGAAGTTGATCCCCAACTGTTCCGGTAAATCAGGAAGGCAGATGACTTGAGTTAGTTGATTTAGTTGAGATGGAAAGCTGGGGTCAGCAATGGAGAATCAATCAAACAGAGGCACGTACAAAGTGAAAGAGCAGGAGAGTAGTCAGGAAGCAAGGCCAAGGTACATACTTGGAATACACAATCAAGGAAGGGCAAGGGTACTTTCTTTTGAATTGAAGTTGTAGCAGATAGGTGATGATCTTAGGTAGTGTATATGTCTCCCGAGTTTATCCCTTGGTGGGGCAAGCAGGGAACTAGGCATATAGTTGGAGGTATAAGTGACCTGGGGGTAGGAGTGGTTCTGCTAGGATGGACCTGCAGTAGGTGTAGATATGGTGGTGGGGCACAGATTGGGAGATTGAAAGGCAACCTGGCATATACTGCATTAGATCTATGGTATTGCCCTGCAAGGACCTTTCAGCAAACAATTTATATATTTATCAGCATTAGATTACTAAGATTATTAGTATTTTGCAACTTCCTTGAAACAGTTTTTGTAGGACTTAGAAAAACGGAAGGTAAAAATGTCTCTGTTTAGCTGATGCCAGAAGAAGAAATCATGACCTTAATGAGGCTTATGTGTTGAATGGCAGATACTTCCCTCCTATATTCAGCAAGCACCCAATACCAACTTCTTATGAGTGTTTATGGATAAAATTGAAAAAGGAATACAATAAAAGCACCACTGTACAAAATGAACTCTGAAATGGCTGAGAATCTGGATTTATGCATTACAAAGCTCATTTATTAAAATTAATTTGATGTTATTACTTGAAATATATATATGATTATCAATACTGAAAAAAATATGTTTTTACATACTGGTATTATTTGACCACATACTCCAATAGGCTCATGTCTTGTAAAACAAAAAAAATCCCCATCTGAAAAAAAGCAGAGCCATAAATTACAAATAAACTAGAAAAAATTCAGAAATAAAGGACAAACATTTAGTAAAAATACAATTTATTTCTTACATTTGGCACTATTTCCTGGTTCCCCCCATGATCAAGCAACTATACCAATTATATTAATCATTTTAATTGTTTGTGTATTTTGCCATACAACCAATTTTTATTTTTCAGGTATGCTTTGCAAAATAAATGTTTACTATATCTTTCTTTAATACATGTTTTTGAACATTAAAAGGAGCAAGAGATAAGAGACTTAATATGGCAAAATGGGTTGAATTTTATCCAGCTGGAAATGGAGAACTGTGTAGTTCATGAGCAGACTTTGAGGATTCAGTCTTGGCAATCTTGGCCTTTACCAGATTTTGTACTATTTTGATTAAATTTAGGATCAAATACCAGTAAAAAAGGTAATAAATACTACATGTTTACAAGCTTATTTATATACACACACTTGTTAATTATACATGAAAATACAATAGACTAACAGTTATTATTTGACCCCAGAAAATCAAATCAACTTTAAAGATTAAGATTGCATTACTTAAGTCTGAGAATATTATATAAGATCTGCATGGCAATACACTATGCCTGAAATTATATTTTCCAATGCCTGTAGGGCATGCATATTTGCCTTTACAAAAGACAAACAAAGTGATATATAATATACTGAACTTTATGGTAGTAGAACAACTGTAAATTTTCACAAAACAATAGCAGGGTAGTACATAAAATCCAAAGTGGAACACGTCAGTGTCTAAGACCAGCATACTACAGTGGTTTCATGTAATGGTTCATTGCTTTTCTGGTTTCACACAATACTCTTATGTTATCTTGAAATAGCATTATAACAGTTTGATTACTTATTTCATGAGACCAGTAGGACAATTACACCCTTAAAAATGTAAAGTAATGCATTTGGGAAGAAAGAATCCTAGTCCTAGGACTAGTGGCAAACAGCAGTGACAAAAGCAAACAAAGTCCTATCTTACATAAAAAAGGGGTATTGAAGCAAGAGTGAACAATATAATTTTGCCACTGTACAAATTGTTTTTAAGACCTCATCTCAAGCAGTGCAGTTTTGGGCACCAGTTCTGAAAAAGGATATTCTAGAACTGGAGTACAGAGACTTGAAATATGAGGAACAGGTAGACAAACTTGGTTTATTTACTCTAGAGAAAAGATGAGTAAGATGAGCTCTTTATCACAGTGTACAAGTAAATGAGAGGTCAATACAAGGATCTCTTTAGTGAACTGTTCATTCCAAGGCCTGAACCAATAACTAGGGGTCACACCTTAAGATTAGAGGAAAGGAAGGTTCAACTTTAGCAGAGGAAGGTTTTTTTACAGTAAGGCCTGTTAAATTGTGGAATTATTTGCCCAAGGATGTGGTAATGGCAGATACAATGAACACATTTAAGAGAAGATTAGATGCATTTCTTTCAAGAGGGAACATATACAGTTATACTGTGTATTAGTAGGTAAAGCAGAACGTTCTGATAAATAGAATAATACTGATTTGGTAGCAGGAAGACTTAGGTAATTGTAATTTGTTTTTGGTTTTTGAGGCAAAGGTTGAAGTTGATAGACTTGAGTATTTTTTAACCTAATTTACTAGGTTAATGTTCCTAGCAGAGCAATACATAATTAATGTAACCATATAATGGTACATTGCTGTGATGATGTCATATAGTACTCTGCTGCTCTCATGTAATGCAATTCATGAGACCAACAGAGTATTAAATGACAAAGTGTGACATGTAAACATGAGAGCACAAAAAATGTAAACCACACATTAATATACAGAATATTAAACTATGGTCAGCAAATAACTACACACCAGATATTCATTGTGTACATACAGATATAAGCAATATAGTTACACAAAATAAATACCGCACTATACTGCACTCCCAAAATCCCATTAACAGCCAATGCAAGACAAAACAAACCATACTAAATTGTTTCTAAAATAAGGGGCCATTTAAATTAATAGAGTATAATATTTGTTGTCCATGGTGCAGTTGGTTTGCCTGTATATCAGTCCACTTTTGTTTTTATATATATATATATATATATATATATATATAGATAATTTCAGAGAATTTGGGCACTCCTTACCAAAACAATAATAAAGCTACTGCCTGGGTGCTACTAGTAATACAAAATGTATAAAAGTGAGACTGAAGATCAGCCATATGAACTAGTGCACACACAGGACTTAAAAAACAAATATTTATTGTGTCGACACAATAAATATTTGTTTTTTAAGTCCTGTGTGTGCACTAGTTCATATGGCTGATCTTCAGTCTCACTTTTATATATATATATATATATATATATATATATATATTCAGGGCTTAACATTTCAAGTCCTTTGCTACTAGCCAGACCTGAAAAGTTACTCTCCACTACAAGCCAAAACATACCCACCAGGACTGAATTTCTACTCACCAGGGCTAAATTTTCACTCACCATTGGCTAGTGGAGAGTGGAAATTTTTAGCCCTGTATATATATATATATATATATATATATATATATATATATATATATGTGCCCCATCAATTATTACAAGTTACATATTTAACTCTGACATTTCAATTTAATATTTCTGGGTATACAATGAAAAACTATAAGTTTTATCAAAGAAACTTACCCATTGGTATTGTACGGCCATGGTTTTTGTCAGCCCATCCTGCACAATATCGCATGGTTTTAATAGCACCAGGTAAATCTCCATAATAGGATGAAGTAAAAGTCTTTCCTGCATCAATGCTTTCCAGTGTCTGTAATGTGAAGCAGCAGAAACAGTTTTTTTTTGTTTTTTTTTTTAAATCTACTGATTTTGTATTGCTAATATATTATTATTATTATTATTTGTGTCACCTAAGATAATCCCTCCCATTTATGTTTTCCATCATTTACTTGTTGGAATAAACTGTAGAAACCCTCAACTAATGTAATTTGTCTACTCTCTGGGCTGCAATTTGAGAACTGCATTGCATGATGTATCCAATGGATTACATTTGGGTAATATATGATTACTTACACTTAGGATCAATATATCACGCTCCATGAGATCAGCCAACTTATTTAGGATCCTTCCTCTTTCCGATGCATCCATCCTACGCCATGGTGACCCCAGCTGAAATGCTTCTCTTGCTGCTTTTACTGCCTTATTTACATCTTCCTAGAAACCAATATTATTATTGTCAAAATGGCTGTTGTAATGGGTGAAGAAATGTTATCTTTGAATGCTTAAAGCAATAGCTCTGATTATTCTTCATAGTACGTGGGCCATTTAGCTCTGTAATACACTAACATCCGTGTAGCAGTTCAAGAGCAATTCAATTCTAAAGGATCCGTCTCCCTTCCTTTTCTTCTGCATCATGCTACACTCTGAGCCTGCCGAACAGAGTGCAGCGAGCATAAGGAAAATCCTGTCCTCCTTCGTCAAGGGGAGCAGGATTTTCCTTATACTCTGTGTATGAAGATTGTTCTTCGCTGCTCTCTGTCTAGTCCCAGGACTAGATTCAACAACTAAGGGAGGAGGTTAGGGAGAGGTAAAAGGGGCAGAAGGGATAGCCTTTAGAATTTAATTGATCTTCAACTGCTACACAGACCATATTGAAATACAGCCTTAAATGGCCCAAATACTATGAAGATTAATTGGAGCTGATGTGTTTACAAAACATTACTATCCTCTTAACCCCTTAAGGACCAGCGCGTGCACTCGCAGCTGGCATTTGATGACCACGGGGCCCTGACCTCCATGATGTGCCAGGGCCGTCACTGGTCCTTAAGTGCTGGACCACTGTGATGGTCCTGGCACGTCAATGGTTGCCAAGGGGTTAATAATAGCTTTTTTAATTCAATATTTTCATTAAAGGCATCTTTCCATGAACCTCCTATACCAAAATAATACACTAACACACCATATACACATACATACAATCTGACCAAGTTTTCTCACAATATTTTTGCCTTACATTACAGGGAAGCTAAAGTAAGCTAGCTGGGGGCTCCCAACAAAATGATTAAGCCATGGACCCCAAATCCTCTCAAATTTTTGCTTTCAAAACTAAACATATTGATATTTCATTTTTATCAATTAACATAATGATAGTCAGTGAAAAGAAGAAAATTCTAAATCATATTAATATTTAGTGTGCCCCCCCCCTTTGTCTTCAAAACAGCATCAATTCTTCTAGGTTAACTTGCATACAGTTTGTTAAGGAACTCTGTAGGTAGGTTGTTCAAAACATCTTGGAGAACCAACCACAGTTCTGTGGATTTAGGCAGCCTCAGTTGCTTCTCTCTCTTCATGTAATCCCAGACAGACTCGATGATGTTGAAATCAGAGCTCGGTGTGGGCCATTTCATCAATTCCAGGGCTACTTGTTCTTCTTTACGCTGAAGATAGTTCTTAACCCCTTAAGGACCGGGAAAATCTGAGTTTGATTTGACTTAAGGACCGGAGCAATTTTGACTTTTTTGACTATGTCTTTGTTCAACCATATTTTCTCTTTAATTCCTTTTGTGCACCCACATAAATTATATACTGTTTTTTTAAGCACAAGTAGGGCTTTATTTTGATACCACAATTATATGAATACCTCATTGTTTAATTTGATTAAAATAGAAAAAAAGAGGAAAAAAATTGAAAAAAAACAACATTTTGCTTACATTTTTCTGTCAGGATTTACATACTATTAGTTAATGAAAAAAAAATACCCCTAAATATATTCATTTGCTTCTCCTGAATATAAGAATACCCCATATGCCTAGTATTTTAGTCCTTTACTCACATTTACAAGGTAAATATTACAAGATGGCTGCCGTTATTTCCAACTTGTGATTTCTCAACAATTGGCATGTGAGCATCATAGCTTAGCTGACGGTGCCAGAACCAAAAATGTCCCACAAAGGTATATGTTTCTGAAAACTAGACAACATAAGGTAAATAATCAGGAGAATTTTGGAGTTTTTCATGCAGCTATTTTTCCAGAAAAAAATTTCAAAATTGTGGTAATATTTTGTTTTTTTGCAGTTTTCACACTTACAATTCAATACTACTGTTGATATCAAGCACATGATAGGTGAAGATTTTTAAAAATGCGTTGTTTAGTGTTCAGCTCCTTCTTCTGAGTACGGCAATACCCCGTATGCATAGGTTTCTCAAGGTTTGGGAGAGGTACGGGGCCCAAATTGGAACATGCGCGTTTCCAGTTTCACACTTTGAATTTTCACAGCTTGCATCACTGGTGCCATGTCTCATTTGGGGCTGTGTAACAGTGCTCCACTCTAAGATTTCTCCCCAAAAGTATATATTTTTGGAAAGTAGACACCCAAGGCTTTCATTTTATGTATGTTTTCAATTTTTTTACGCAGCCATTTTACCACCAATCGCTCGTAAATCTTGACGTAAGTTAAAAAAACAGCGTTTTTCACAATGCACTTCAATGTTGATGTGAATTTCAAGCACATGATAGGTGAAGATTTTTAAAAATGCATTGTTTAGTGTTCAGCTCCTTCTTCTGAGTACGGCAATACACCATATGCATAGGTTTCTCAAGGTTTGGGAGAGCTACGGGGCCCAAATTGGAACATGCGCGTTTCCAGTTTCACACTTTGAATTTTCACAGCTTGCATCACTGGTGCCATGTCTCATTTGGGGCTGTGTAACAGTGCTCCACTCTAAGATTTTCCCCCAAAAGTATATATTTTTGGAAAGTAGACACCCCAGGCTTTCATTTTATGTATGTTTTCAATTTTTTTACGCAGCCATTTTACCACCAATCGCTCGTAAATCTTGACGTAAGTTAAAAAAACAGCGTTTTTCACACTTGCACTTCAATGTTGATGTGAATTTCAAGCACATGATAGGTGAAGATTTTTAAAAATGCATTGTTTAGTGTTCAGCTCCTTCTTCTGAGTACGGCAATACCCCATATGCATAGGTTTCTCAAGGTTTGGGGGAGCTACGGGGCCCAATTTTGAACAAATATTGAATTTTCACATCTTGGTTAACTGATGCCATTACTCATTTTGGGCTATGTTCCAGTGCTGCACTTTAGAATTTCCCCCCAAAAGTGTATATTTTTGGAATGTAGACACCCCCAGCTTTCATTTTAGGTGTGTTTTCAAATTTTTTACACAGCCATTTTACCACCACTTTCTCATAAACTTGACGTAAGTAAAAAAACAGCTTTTTTCACACTTTGCCTTCAATGTTGATGTGAATTTCAAGCACAGAATAGGTGAAGATTTTATAAACTGAATTGATTAATGTTCAGCTCCTTCTTCTGAGTACTCAATACCCCATATGCATAGCTTTCTCATGGTTTGGGGGAGCTACGGGGGGCACATTGGAACATGCGCGTTTCCAGTTTCACACTTTGAATCTTCACAGCTTGCGTTACTGGTGCCATGTCTCATTTGGGGCTGTGTAACAGTGCTCTTTTTTTAAGATTTCCCCCCCAAAAGTGTATATTTTTGGAAAGTAGACACCCCAGGCTCTCGTTTTAGGTGTGTTTTCCAATTTTATACACAGCCATTTTACCACCAATCCTGTGAAAATTTTACGTAAGTAAAAAAAATTCAGCATTTTTCACACTTTGCCTTCAATGTTGATGTGAATTTCAAGCACAGAATAGGTGAAGATTTTATAAACTGAATTGATTAGTGTTCAGCTCCTTCTTCTGAGTACGGCAATACCCCAAATGCATAGCTTTCTCATGGTTTGGGGGAGCTACGGGGGCCAAATTGGAACATGCGCGTTTCCAGGTTCACACTTTGAATTTTCACAGCTTGCTTTACTGGTGCCATGTCTCATTTGGGGATGTGTAACAGTGCTCTTTTTTAAGATTTCCCCCAAAAGTGTATATTTTTGGAAAGTAGACACCCCAGGCTCTCGTTTTAGGTGTGTTTTCCAATTTTATACACAGCCATTTTACCACCAATCCTGTGAAAATGTTACGTAAGTAAAAAAAATTCAGCATTTTTCACACTTTGCCTTCAATGTTGATGTGAATTTCAAGCACAGAATAGGTGAAGATTTTATAAACTGAATTGATTAGTGTTCAGCTCCTTCTTCTGAGTACGGCAATACCCCATATGCATAGCTTTCTCATGGTTTGGGGGAGCTACGGGGGCCAAATTGGAACATGCGCGTTTCCAGGTTCACACTTTGAATTTTCACAGCTTGCGTTACTGGTGCCATGTCTCATTTGGGGCTGTGTAACAGTGCTCTTTTTTAAGATTTCCCCCCAAAAGTGTATATTTTTGGAAAGTAGACACCCCAGGCTCTCGTTTTAGGTGTGTTTTCCAATTTTATACACAGCCATTTAACCACCAATCCCTCGTAAACCATGACGTAAGTAAAAAAAAAAAAACAGCGTTTTTCACACTTAGGGTTGGCGGCAGTATACTGGGCTGCATACAAATTGGTTTGGGAAACAATTTCACCTAAAATGTCTTCTCCCAAAAACAAATCAAAAAAATGATCATGGGTAAATCCTTCCATAACAATTTGAATCCCTGGGTTGCCTGTGAATTCTGAGATTTGTGGGCATAAATTGATACCCATTCATTAGGATCCGGAGTGGCAGGTGTTGGGGCATTTCTTTGGGCAGGTCTTTTGGCAGGTCTTTGGGCAGATCTTTTGGCAGGTGCTGGGGCAGTTGCCAGGGCAGCTCTTGGGGCAGCACTTGGGGCATTTCTTTGGTAGGTCTTTGGGCAGATCTTTTGGCAGGTGCTGGGGCAGTTGCCAGGGCAGCTCTTGGGGCAGCACTTGGGGCATTTCTTTGGGTAGGTATTTTGGTAGGTCTTTGGGCAGTTCTTTTGGCAGGTGCTGGGGCAGTTGCCAGAGCAGCTCTTGGGGCAGTGCGTCTTTTCTTGACAGAAGGCCCAGCGTCATCACTAGAGCTGCTCTCACTTTCTGAAAACTGCGCTATGTCAAAATCTGACGCAGTGTCTGTTGCCTCAGAGTCAGACGCCAAAAAGGCATATGCCTCTTCAACGCTGTACCTGCGCTGCATTTTGCCCACTAAAAAAACTTTTTTTTTTTTAATTTTCTTACGCTATCCCTAAACCTAAATCTAACCCTAAAACTTACCCTAGCCTACGTATATCCTGAACCTACCTAACCCAAATGAACTACCTATCTAAACTGCACTTATTATATATATATATATATTTTTTTTTTTTTTTTTTGGGGGGGGGTTTTTTTTTTTTTGTTTTTTTTCTTACGCTATCCCTAAACCTAAATCTAACCCTAAAACTTACCCTAACCTACGTATATCCTGAACCTACCTAACCCAAGTGAACTACCTATCTAAACTGCACTTATTATATATATATTTTTTATTTTTTTGGGGGGGGGTTTTGGGGTTTTTTGGGGTTTTTTTTTCTTACGCTATCCCTAAACCTAAATCTAACCCTGAAACTTACCCTAACCTACGTATATCCTGAACCTACCTAACCCAATTGAACTACCTATCTAAACGGCGCTTATTATATATATTTTTTTTTTGGGGGGGGGGTTCCCCTAAACCTAAATCTATCCCTAAAACTTTCCCTAACACACGTCTACACTAAACCTACCCAACTACCTACCAAAATACCTAAACTATATTTACTATTAAAAAAAAAAATTAAAAAAAAATTAAAAAAAATTAATTTTTTTTTAAAAAATCTAAAAAAATTCAAGGGGGATGGGGGGTGTCCCACAGATCAGAAAACACTGATCTGCAGCAAATTGATCACTCCAGGAGTGATCAGATGGGGGGGCACTTATTGATCACTGCAGAACAGTGATCAAAGGGTTAAATTTCTTTATTTAAACTTTTTTTTTACTTTTTTTTTTTACAGTAAGGCAGTAACAGCATGTGTCTCTGTCTCTCTCCACCTCAGCAGTATGCAAGGTGGAGGGAGGCAGAGAGATCTGACAGGGACAGTATTTACAAATACTGTCCCTGTCATTCAGGTTTTGCAACATGTGATTCGCTTTTGAAGTGAATCGCATGTTGCAACAATGTTTCTTCCGCTTGTTACTAAGTGTCCCGATACCGGGACACTTAGTAACAAGCAGCTTGAACTCTTCCATCGCTCCGTGCGGCCGCGATGGAAAAGTTTAACCCTTGACGTACCAGGACCGTCAAGGGTCGTTGGAGCACATTTACCCTTGACGGTCCTGGTACGTCAAGGGTCGCTAAGGGGTTAATGACCCTGATGGTATTGCATAATGGATACGTATCTGCCTGTACTATTCAGCATTGAGGATACCATTAAATCCCAAACTCCATTTGCAGAAATGCAGCCCCAAACCTGCAAGGAACCTCTACCATGCTTTACTGTTGCCTGCAGACACTCAATCTTGTACCCCTCTCCATCTCTTCGGTGCACAAACTTCCTCCTGCTGTAGCCAAATATTTCAGTTTTGACTCATCAGCCCAGAGCACCTACTGCCATTTTCCTGCTCCCAAGTTCCTGTGTTTTCATGCATAGTTGAGTCGCTTGGTTTTGTTTCCACATTGGATGTATGGTTTTTTTTGGCCACAAGTCTTCCATGAAGACCACTTCTGTCCAGACATCTCCGGACAGTAGATGGGTATAACAGAATGCCAGTTTTCTGAGCTAATGGCACTGCTGGACATCTTCCTGTTTGGAAGGGAAGAAGCATGATGTGTCTTTCCTTGGTTGTCACTATGTCTATGATACTCAACGTTGCCTGGTACTTTGTGCTCTTCAAAAGAACTTGTACAGCACATCTGGAAACCCCAGTATGCCTTGAAATTTCTGCCTGGGAGAGACCTTGCCGATTCAGTATAACTACCAAGCGTATTTTTGCTGTGCTCGGTTTTGACATGGGGTACGACTTTTGACAATAAACTGTCTTCATCAACCTCACCTGTAAGATGAGTTTGGTGGATCCTCACCCAGTTTTATTCCTATTACACAGCTGTTTCTGTTTAAGTTAATGATTGTGTTACAATCCACATATTAAACTGATGATCATCAGCACATGTTTGGTACAACTGTTTTATCATACACCTGACTAAGGGTGGGCGAAAGATCCCATCGTGTTCCAGTGGAAAAATCAGCAAAAACCACAATGTTATCCATTTTTTCACTGGAAAAATCTGCTTTAAATACAGTGATTAAAATCTTCTTCGCCATTTTTTCAATTACTAGAAAGTTTTTGCCCCTTGATTAATGAGTGAGCAACTAGCCCGTCATCACCCTCTTGCTCTAGGGTAGCTACATCCTCTGCCAATCCACCTCATTCATCATTATTTCACCCGCTAAGTGATAGTCAATCTGTAGATGTTAGGATGTGGCAGTTCATGTCCACCCATTGCACACTGTGTGCTGCTCTGGTGGAGGAGAATCACAAGCAGGGCATCAAGTGGCATCTGATTACATCCCGCAGAATATTCTAAGCTGGTGTCAGGGAGGTTTCATTATTACTATTAAACTGTCAGCAAGTTGTCATGTGTCCTTAGAGTGGTGTGGACAAGGGGCATAGCGGCAGCAGCAGCTCTTGGTTTCTGTTGGAAAGATTTCAAATTGGGGGCCCTATGTGTCATGGTGTTTCATGTGAGTGCAGATGTACGCAGTGTTCAACTTCCCAGTCCATCCCTTATTTACACTGTGCACACTGTAGTTGTTGATGTCAGAGGCACAGCTCCTGCTTTCAAAGGAAAATTTTCTATTCTCAACACACCCTTGATTTTGCAGGAGGGGCAGGTGGAGAAGCATTATTGGCCACCTTCTTCTGTTCTCCACATATACCTGAAGTGGTGAGAGCTAGTTATGGTTGGGGCTACTGCCTCAGTCGCATCACTGGAGATAGTCATGCAAGTGGAACCTTCATCATCCATCACCCATGTTACTGCTGTTGCTGATCCCATTGCATTTCAGCTGCCTAATCATCCTGCTACTTAAACAACTCAGCAGCAGCAGCAAGAACAGCAGTTGCAAATTTCACAATTATATCAGGGCATTTGACAATGGCCAGTGGCCAGTGGCCAACACAAATGACCTGCTAGCACTAGACGGGAAGTGCCATTATGTGTCGATTTTGGTTTGAGGTGAACATTTTCTCTTCACTGACTATATGCCTACAAAATCCATGACTTTATGCAAGTGTACACCAAATATTGATGTGAATTATATTTTTCTTCTGTTCACTATCATTTTGTTAATTGAGAACTATAAACTATTAACATTTCTATTTTTGTAAGCATTCTTACTTTACAGCATTTTTTTCAGATCTTCTTAAAACTTGCACTTTAAGCAGTAAAAATGTGAAGGAGGTACAGCAGACGTCTACACTGTAGCTCAGATCATCATGTATAATTGACTACATATCCATTCACCGCTATCCATTAGTCTTTGCCATAATAGGATATACTATACTCTATGTAATACTTTAATTTAAGAAAGTTGGTGGCTGGTATGCAGTGTAACAGATAGGGGGCCAGCCTTAGTCATAGTCCGCTCAAAGTCCTCCATAGTACCCAAGTCATCCTCCCACTTACTTCACAATCGAGCAACATTAGGACAATGTACCCTAGCAATGGTTAGGAGTTTTAATTCCATGATGGTCAATGGTCTCTCAAACCACTGCGGCTTAATAATAACTTAACTGATGTTACTAATATTGATAAGCTTGGTATTATTAGTTGTTGAAATATGAATATCTATGGCTATGCCTAGGTAAAGATGCTTAATATCAGTTCATCACTCTTCTGGCATACACCATGTATGTTTACATCATTTTTACCCAACCAATGGAGCTAGTGTAATGAAAATAAGGAATTTTGCTCTAATTTCCTCTGTGCCGAGTTGGTAAATATTGTGCACCTAGGTACAGAGGAATGATACTCCAGGAAAAACAAACTATTATACTACTTCACAGTGCACATGGTACAAAGAAGCCATTTAGATGTGTATAAACCTTTGTTGAATAGGAGTAGGACCCACTTAGTATCTAGAAACTGCTATTTATAAATATTTAAAACTCAATGTTGAGGTGGTACAGTCCACTCACCACATATAATTTTGTGTAATTTGTTCTTTGGGGGTGTGTGCATAATATACTGTTGTATAAGAAAATTATGTGTGTAGGATACCAAAGTTTAATTTTAGTTGAAAATGAAAAACTGGTTGGACTTCTTTTTCCTTTAAACTAACTTGACCTTAGGTGTAGTTTTTAACTGCATAGATTTTCTTGGTTTTCTAAATGGGCTTTTTTTTGTCTTTGCTTTTGCTTTTACAAATCTCTTTTGATCATTCCAGCTGCTTTTTACTCACTTTATTTGAAATCACTGATAGTGATCTTTCTCTTCAAAATCCTTAAAGGGACAGTAATATCCCAAAAATATATATTCAGTTTTGTAGGCTTTAAAAAAAATCAATATGCTCCAAACCCGATCTCTCAAACCGCTATGGTTTGAGAGATATAGGGATTCAAAGTTCCCCCTCCCTCCACTTCTCCTGATGTCAGCTGTAAAGGGCACACATTTGCATATTGGTATAGAGGAACACAGGTTTGTCTTTTGTTTTGTATTTGCACATTAGGTGTCGGCCTAATGTTTGGGGGTACTGGAGAATCCTCTTATTCCTTGGTGCTGGATGCCAGTCACTTGATATTTCTCTAACTATTCACTATATGTATATATCATGGTGAGTTAGCGCTGTGGTCTTCTTTCTGTCTTTGTTTTTGCTTTCTACATTTTTATTTAAAGTGGATGTGTCACCTATGGACAACATCCCATAAATAGTTAGGAGACATATCCAATACCATGAAAACATTATTTATTTTTTATTTTAAGTTTTAATTTTGTTTAAATTTAACTTACAAAAGTCTGGGCTGCAGCCACTTCCATATAGACTGCAGCCCATTGCTCTGCCTCTGTTCTCCTCCTTCCTCCAATGACGGAGGCTTCTGTCTGTAAGCTGGAGTGGTCTCATTGGCTAGATAGCGATCTCTGCCAATGAGAGAGCTCCAGCTTCCAGACAGAAGCCTCCGTCATCAGAGAAGGGAGGAGAGTAGAGGCAGTGCTCTGTAACCATAGTGAACCGCAGTCAACAAGGAAGTGGCTGCAGCACTGGCTTTGTAAATTAAACTTAAACTAAATTAAAGCTTAAAATAAAAATTAAATATTGTTTTCAAGGTATTGGATATTTCTCCTAACTATTTATGGGATGTTGTCCATAGGTGACACATCCACTTTAATATATTAGAAACTAGACATGCATCCAATTAACTAGGTCTCTGAAGGAGCATCATGGGCATCATATGTATATATATGTATCATCATTTCATGTGTAGGGAATTTTTAATTAGGAATTGAAAAGGAAAATCCTGGCAGAATTATCAGAGAAAGAAATGTATTATTTTTAATCAGATGAATATATGTTTTGTGCTTGTCATGTTAACCCTTCAAGGACCAGATGGGCATGCAATACATTGCGAAGCAATGCTTTTCATACTCTTCTAGTCTGTAAAGGGGTTAAACGTCATTCAGAAATATTTCTGTTTACTATTTTTACCTAAATTCACATAGATTATCATAAATTCTCTTAAAAATCTCACCTTATCTCCTTCTTCAACTTCACATATTTTCTCTCCTGTAGCGGGATTGTAGACAGGGATTTTTTTTCCACTGCTTGAATTAAGCCATTCATTGTTTATAAAAATCTGCAAAGAAAAAAACCCAACAAATTGCAACAAAATTGGAATTAGTACAAAATGTGATACAAAACACAAACATATTTGCTATTGTAAATATTTGTTTTTCACTATTTTGTATATTTGTTATTAAATGCCTTACTGCCATATTTTGCATAATCAACATATAAAAGCTATATTTTAAAAAATTAAGAAAATTATATACTTTTTATAACTGGATTACATATATTCATTGTTTGCATATATAATATTTTTAACAAAGTCACTGAAAAGAAGTCATTCAAAAGTCCTAATTCCTTATTAAGTAATGTATCATACTGAATTAAAAAAGATTATCTGCATAATTTGAAAGACCTTGCATGCTGACAGTACAGTATTGTTCACCCTTGGTGATTGTTTATCACTCCTCTCTCTGTTTTATCTCACCCTGGGTGAGTGTACTTTAGACATGTATTTTGCTCTCTTTGGGCTGGATTCTATTACAGGTGCTTTTTTACCACTGCTTTTATCTCCAGTTTTCCCATACACTTCAATAGGAAAATGTTTGATAAGATGGGTGTTAACATTTAGCACCTGCAATAGAATCTAGCCCCTTGTGCTTAGAGATCAGCAGCGCCTCACTGACAGCAAGATACATACAAGACTGAAACATTCATTTAGGGGTTGTCAGTTTCCTCATGCAGAGGAAATCTGGCTGACAATTTGGGCTCGCCTGTCATCATAGACAGGGTAAGACTGATATGCACATGGATATTTCTCCCCTGTAAAGGAGCAAAAGAAAACATTTGTTTTTGGATGGTTCCTGAGTGAGAATTATCTCAAGAGTAAATTATTAAGTTTTCTTTATTCTCAATGAGCTTTTATTACATTTCTCTCTTTTTTGTCTCCCTATAGAACAAGGGTATCCAGCTCTGTTGTTCCCAATCTAATAAAAGAGCAGGGATTTGATAATATTAAACAGGCTTTACAGTAAAAACAAGCAACGTGTTTTTTGCAAACGTGTTTTATTAGTTTTCTATTGTAGAACCACAGTAAATCAAAACTAGCATAGGCAGCACATTTCAACGTACTAACAAAAATGGCGCTGTCTGCTTTAATCCAACTTCACCTTAAACTACCTCCTAAAATACACACTAAATGTCAAAGTCCAAGGAAATAGGCATATATTTAACAAAAGAATGATCAAGGTTAGCATTAGATGTTCCCCACATTATAGAAATACAACATAGACTGGTCCCCTTCAACATATTAAACCCACCTTTCAAAATCAACATATAGTGCTCCCATCTGACCTTCATTCTCCATTTTCTTTCGACAACTATTGCTCACATCCGACATTGTTTATTCTCCAATTGTATTCAACATGCCCATGTATTGCATGATTAACCCTTTGAGTACCAGAGAGGTAGAATCGCACTGCATTTGCTACTCCTCTGGTACTCAAAGGGTTAATAGGCAAGGTATGTGGCTGCATACCTTGCCTGTATATGTGTAATAAATGTTATGTTGAATTTATTTTTAAAAAATAGTTCAGACCTCGAGGTGGTCATCAGGACCCAGTAGGATAGATGATCCATGTGGGTGATAATGCCAGGATTTTTAATAAAGCGCATTTATTAAAAATGCTGGCATTGTCGCCCACATGGATCATCTATCCTACTGGAGAGGTGATCCATGCTAGGAAGTATCAGGAGGGGTCCTGATGCCCCTCTCCAGGTCTGAACTATTTTTTTTTTTAAATAAAATGCAACATAACATGTATTACACATATACAGGCATGGTATGCAGCTGTATACCTTGCCTATTAATCCTTTGAGTACCAGAGGAGTAGCAAATGCATTGCAAAGCAATGTGTTGCTACCTCTCTGATACGCAAAGGGTTAATCATGCACTACATATACAACAGGGCATGTCGAATAAATTGGGGAATAAACAGATGTGAGCAATATTTGTCAAAATAAAATGGAGAAAGAAGGTCGGATGGGAGCACTATAGGTAATGCTACCTGCTCGTTGTTTTTAGTTTTTTCTTATGAGCTTATTTTTGACTGGCTGTGCGTATAATTCCCACTGGTTTTGTTTTAACATCTCAGGTAGTAAGAAAACAAAACCTGATGTAAAAAAACCCAACTTTTTTTTTTTTTTTTTTTTTTTTTTTTTAATGAGCCTCAGATGTTCATAATATTCTTGGTGTTTAAAGCTGAATAATCAGTGACCCCATCACTTTAATGAATTGTGCTTAAACAAGGATAATCTGAAAAACATCCACTGTTAAAAGATCTTGTGGTTAAGATGCTGGATGCAATTGGTATAAAATGTATACATTGTGGGAAGAGGGAATTAAATAGCTGTTTCTGACTATAAAGCACTATAAATATTAAGATACACACAGATGATATTAGGTCAACAAGAAATCATGTAATTACTAAAGATGTGTAAGGTTTAAGGTCCTGAAAAATATTTCTGAAACTATTAATCACTAATTTCATATAATTACACTGAATGTGATATAAATGAATTTGGTCAAGATGCAAAGTTGTCTTACAATTTGCTTGAAAACTTTTTAGTGCTCATTTGAATCACAGTGTTTGGCTGTGGTAGTGAAGGAGTTTTGCCAAAAGCCTCCAGCTAACTGGAGACATCTCTTGCAGAGTTCAAGCTCTGTTTAACTATATATGGTTAAATATTAAACTACTCCATGCATGGCAAGTTACACATTAATTTCAAATGAAACTGCTTTTGAAAAACCATGGGAAACACTGGTTTGATTTGTGAGAAAGACATGGTTGGAGACTTGTGATGAAATTCTTTTTATTAATTCTGTTATGTTGCTTGCAGTAAAAAGAAATACATTTTACAGCAGCACTATCTGGATATCAGGAGCATACTGTGCTCATTTCACTCTACACTCTGCTACTGGACCTCAAGCCTGACCTCCCATATCCATGCTATTCACCTCCCACAGCCTTGATCTAAACAGAGACAGCTCTGTTAACTGGTAGAAAAATATGAATTGCATTATTGTTTATTTTTCCTATATAATATCATTCCTCTTCGTCATACACCTGCTAGTGTCCTTGGACTATGAGTCAGAATGTGCCAAAAGGCAAAAGAATGTGGTACATATCAAATGATGGAGCAAGATGCATAGTCAAGCCTAATTTGTATGAAATATGTATTTGCTTTATTTACCTGATCTGAATTATTTAGAGGATACTGAAGTAAAACTAGAATAAAGACAAAAAAGGAGCTGCTGTGAATCATATTTGTGAAAAAAAGATTATCCCTGTTTGTTAAGACTGGTACTCACATATGGATGGCAGCTGGTTTCAGACTCAGAGAACTGGCTTTTGGCTTATAGGGAACTGTAAACAACCTGCACAGCGAATTCAGACAATTCTCAGATTACCAATTATTATAGCTGAAAAAGATAGCTTTCCATCCTCATGGTAGAAAATATTTATTAAAACTCATAAGATTGGTAAGTTTATAAAAGCATTAAAAAGGCTTGTTCTGTGTGCTTTTTTATATTACATCATTTTATCTGGAGTCATCAGTCTAATTATGATGAAAAGTCGTAAAGCCAAGAAATGTGTAGAGAGGGCCTCTTTAATGTTTTCAACACTTTACGTGCTCCCGATCTAGGGGTAGTTGGCCATTAAGGACTACGGTACTTTTTTTTTTTTTTGCAATGAATTCTGGGATGGCAGAGCAGTGTGCAACCATGCTGCCATCCTAGAATTCCATGACATGCCAGGACTGTTACCAGTCCTTAGAGAACATCCACTGGTGATGGTCCTGGCACATCATTGGACGATAAGGGGTTAAAATTTGACATATATTATTAATTTTAATAAATATTTAGTTTAAGGCTATACCTGGGTTTATGGGAGGGGCGTAAGGCACCTCTTAATCCCCAGGATCCTAGACTGCAGCCGACACGCTCGCACTGAGAAACCAGAAGTGCTCGAACTTCACTTCCGGTCGCACCAGTCGGCACAGTCCTAGCTCGGCGGCGGCAGCAGCAGCATCGTCAAGGTAAGAGATATTCGGCTGCTGTCTACCTATGCAATTTCTTCCTCGTCAGGAAGGTCAATCAACTCACTATTAAAGCGCCATGCCATCTATATTGTACTGTCAGGCCCGACTCATGGCTGAGTACAGCGAACAGGTGCCCAAACTGTAGCTGTTTTTTTCCCCTAGTGACCTCAAGTCAGAACTCCCAGTTCAACGAGGCAATGGTAGTAATTGTGAGCGCTCTCCACATGTAATCAGCAAGCGCTCGGGGGATACTATGACTCAGACAATAGCAAAGTAAAGCCAGTTCTTTTTGAACAAGTATCAATATTCCAAGCCATGGACTAACAGACAGCCTTGCTTTCCCCTTAGATCCTCAAGTAGCAAGGACGAGGATCACATATCCGTTAAGTTAGCTTTATACTTCACTAACCACTTATAAGAAGAGTTTGAAATTAAGGTGACACACTCATATGGTTAATGATTATCTATCCATAGATATACTGCATCGCACAGTCTTCCCGCTACAGTTACTTAGCATTCAGGGAGAATACTTCCATACAGATTGGTTTCACACCAGGTAGTTAAGTATCATGAGTGACCTACTATCAGTAAACTGGTATATAGAATCTAGTCTGCTCCAATCTAGGCATCTTAAAGAAGCCCTGTAAACTTCACTATAGTTATTTCAAAGAGCATCAATTAAAGACTTCTGGAGCTTAGGTATTACTTAATGTGAGTGCGTTCCAATTACAAATTAAAACACTGTCTCGTGGTCTTAATGTTAGCAACTGCTTTAACAGAACAATTCAATTGCTTATGGTATTCTCAATGATAGTCTTCATTACCCTTCAGTATTCTACAGATTTGTCCTTTGTATCCAGATATACTTCCAGTCAATTCCACCATCAATATAATTGGGGAAGGTAATTAGCGTTATTTGGCTAGTGTTAGGTAGAACTAACACTCATTGAAGCAATAAACACCTATATCTTACATGGTACAATTGTTGTGGTCTGTCAGTTCATATAAAATGGCAAATAGTGTTAAAAAAAAGAGAGAATCTAAGGTTTAATCATGAGTCAATATTTTATTACTTCCTAAGTGTATAATCTGCTTTCATTTAGTACCTTACAGATTTGATCCATCAGACTCTGTCAGTTATCTCTATCAGCGCTATAAGTTAAGAGTAGGTGGTTTCAAATTCTTTTATAATTCCCAAGGAATTATAATCAATTAAGCTTAAATATACCTTTCTTGTCTTCAGTATTAGGTTATTCAAGTTGGGAGGTCCTAATCTGTATTGGATATTCAATATCACAGTTAATTAGGTGGGCTATGTTCCATAATTATCAGCATGATCACCTTAAGTCACTTATTGCACCCTCCAGCACTCCTTGTCTGATTACCTCATTCTAGAGGCTGAAGGTTGAAGTAGTTACCCAACTAAGCTTACCTCTCGTCAGAGTCCAAAGGTGTTCAAGCCATTCTTTGTTAGAATAAACTTTACCTCTTCGGAGAGGCCGAAAGTTAGAAATCATTAATTTTAAGAATTCCTCTAATATATTAATTGTACCTCACCTTTTCGTCATGAGACTGGAGGTATACACGTATTAATTTCCAAATTCACCAAACACCAATTGGTTTCAGGTTCTAAGCCTAATGCAGGACACAGTCAGGCGGATAGTCATGTATCATCCTTACCTCTTCATAGAGGCCGAAGGTTGATGATTTATCAAGTCACAGTCCTTACTGCTACATAGAGGTTGAAGGAGGCACCCGTCATTATGTAATTAATCAATAAATTAAGACCTTCACTGGCTTAGAAGTCCTGAAGCACAACAGTTCATGAATTACTTGGCACCAAACGTCACTGCGGCAGGCTAAGTTTATATGTACAATAGGCTGGTTCACTCCTTCCAGCCCTATTTCACAGTCCACTTCCGGGTGTTCCGGCAATAGAAGTGTCCTTAGCCAGGTTGCTATACTGACCATTGGGCATACTGTTATCTTATTTTACAGCATGGAAGAAGCAGGATCCCAAACAAATTCTGGTTCCGAGGCTTCCATTCTTGAAGCCCCAGCTACACCAAGTGTCCGAGCATCGACACTTCGAGAATAGACCAAGAACAGGATTATGGCGGAACTGTCCCACTGTCATATTCCTTATGCAGCCTCGGCATAATAGATCCCCATCTATTCCCCCCCCCCTTTTTTTCTCTTAAACATTCTATAAGGCAAGCCCTCTAATCAGGCTTGATGCCTCACGTACGGTCCAGGGGTCAAACCATGGCCCCTGGATATTGGCCACAGGGACAATCAAGTCCAGTATATCTAAAATACTTTGAAGTCTCGACCATAATATACCTTATGAGGGGAATGCTGCCTTTTTCATCTGGAACAGATGGAGATATGAGAGCTGTTGTTTCAGTTTCACAAGCTGGGTAGGTACAAAAATGTCCTGTAAGCTCCAAAGGTGTTTTCTGACTCTGAGACTGGCTATACCCACAAGTGAGTACTATTTCTACTCAATAGTAAGATTTTTTTTTTCATATATATATATAAAATTAACAGGTCCCCCTTGTGTGTCTTTGTTTCTGTTTTTTAGGTTCTGTTTGAAGTTTTTCTGTTTATAAATATTGTTTGAAGCCTGATATTAAGGGAGTTGCAGATTGTTTATATCTGAGAGGGAGCAGTTTAATTATCTCCACATACTCTATTGCTACAATTGCGCTTGCGGCTCATTTAAATGTGAGTACATATATACCATTATCATACAAAGAAATTATTGTATGGATATATCCTATTCTATGGGTGCCCTTTTTTTGTTTATCAAAGTCAATGTGATTTGGCATCATATAATGTATTACATTAATCAGAGATCTTTACATCTCTTTTAACCCTTTGAGTGCCAGGAGTGTATCTAACCCATTGCTTTGCAATGTGTTGATGCCCCTCTAGCACTCAAAGGGTTAATTCTATATTTTTATAGGGCTGGACTTGCTTTCATAATAGGGAGGCAAATCATTGTGTAATGACTTAGGCTGCAATATAGAGGATTCTGCATTGTTTAAGTATTGTTACTTTTTCTATATTTAGATTTTTTATGTGAATTATTTTATTTACTATGACCACTACTTAAAGGAATAGTAAATATTATTCATTGCAAGTATATATGGAAGGCTGACCAGGCCTCACCTTTAACCGGGGACGCATAGGAGAAATGCATACTGCAGGACTGCACTGATTTCAGTGAAGTACTGCAAAATGGCTATTTCCTATGTGTCCCTGGTTAAAGGTGAGATCTGGTCAGCCTAATATATGTATATGTTGTTAAGGCTTTTTTTCTGCTGAGTAAACCAAAGACATGCAATTGCTGGGAGAGGCTTAATTTAAAAGTTATTATTATACTAAAACCTTGGATCTTATTCATATAAAGAAAGATGAACAATTTTGCAGCAAACCAGCTGCTCATTAGAGAGTTAAATAGAATGCCTTACATTTCCATTTGCTGCAAATGGAACACTTCAAACCTCTTAAATCCTAGACAGGTCCCCAGTGCATTGCTTTGCAATGTACAGGAGACCTCTCTGACATTATATGGATTAAAACCCCAGTTTACATTAATGGAACTTTTTTTGTCCCCTGTGGTACAGTTGGTTTGCTCCAAAAGTGTTCTTCTTTTCTTTTACGAGTGAAGCCCTTTGAATTTAAAATGTTCTTTTATCTATTGCATTTTGCGTTTGCTATTGCTGTCTGTGGAGAGCATATGGTTCAGCTTTCACTATAAGCATCTCATAGCAGTGTATTCTACCAATTCAAATGAATCTGTCAAATCAATATTACAATATGTTGGTGCTTTATAAAACAAAAAGTGATTCTGGTGAATAAGCTTTGAAATCTTCAGATGTGTTGGTCAGTTAAAATAAGTGATATTGCAGTTTTAATCTGCACATGAACAACAGTTTTGTAATGACTTTTATTAAACTAATTAAACTAATACAAATAATCTTAAAAAATATATAAAAACAATAATAAAATAACCCCCAAGTGGACTGGAATGTATAGATATACATAAAGCACCATGATATCACTGAAAAAAAAGAGCTTTTATTGTTCAAAAATGTTCATAGCAACTTTTTGAAAAAACATGGTACCTGATGTATTCAATGCTGTAATACGGGCAGGTGTGTGGATCAGTCCAACACGGCTCTTTTCCTTTATATAATGCCTTAAAGCATATATAGTGAGCGTGTGTCAATAATAATCACGGACAGAGGTCTTGCACTATAGCGATATCGGCTGTAGAAAAATATTCACTGTTGTTATAACCCCTCTCCCGTCCTTTATGTTTATAGACAGTTCTCTCACTGTTCTCACTGGTTCAGCTAGATGCCGACTTTTTGTAGTCCAACAACTACACCTTCCGTTTTTAATGTATAGTCAGAATAATCACAGTTGCTGAAGTGATGCCCACTCCTGTGGTCCCCCCAATCCTATGCGTTTCATAGCCTTTATGGATACTTCTTCATGGATTTGTTCTGGAGTTTTAATAGTCATCCATAAAACCAGTACTTCAGCGGTATGATGTCTTGCAAATATATAGCTAGCTGTAAATAGTAGTATGTAAGGTGTCTTCTCTCGTATCAGACAGTTACCTGTAGGTCAATAGACTCTTTTGATAATGCAGTCCATCAATGAGTTAACGGTGTGTCTTAAAGGCAATGAATCAAATCATAAATTTAACTCGTGAAGTGCTGATGTTTAGCGGACAGGTCTATATGAATAGAAGTGTCTGTAATAATTCTTCTTGTGACTACTGTGTAGGCTAAAAGCAGTATCTATTAGCGGTATCTGTAAACAACCCCAACTGTATTTTTGTCTGTGGCTTTCTGCCTGTTGTATTCACCAATAAGGTATCTGCCTCACAGCCTCACCGTCACTATTAGAGAACCTCCCGTCCTTCTGTGTACTATAAGCACCACAAATGCCTTTAGTTCTCTTCGCCTTAACTGTGTCTTCAAATTGTTGTTGGTTCAAAAGATTAAATGATAGATTAAAATCAGAGCGTATATCCAACGCATTTCATACCAACTAGTGGAACTTCTTCAGGGAGCTGAATGGGCCCCACAGACAAAAATACAGCTGGGGTCATTTACAGATACTGCTAATATTAAGGACAACAAGCGGAACAACATAAAAGCTTACAGTTTATTCTGTACAACCCATGACATGCTATGACCGTCATGGAATTCCGGGCTCCCCCCGCGGCTGCACGCTGTCCGGGGAGTCTGGAATCCAAATCACCCAAAAAATAAATGCTCCGTGGTCCATTTTACGACAACAGTGCACAGATGTATACATTCATTCGCAATAGCAGTTCCTGCATTAGGCGCATTCACTATTCCACTCACACAGATTTGTTAAACTTAGCCATGCCCACAAAAAAAAAAATATATGCAGCCATTCGCTAATCTTGAATTTTCGTGCACAATTCAACAAAATCATGCACAAACCTATTCCCTAGTGGTTTTCACACAGGAAATAGCGATTGCGCATGTTTCCTGCATCGCGTCATTAGTTTGCTAAAAATTATACATCTTGTAGCAGAATTGTATTAACTTGAGCTGTTAAGAAGGTTGCTTGTTTTCTGTACAGAATTTTGTTATTGGAAGGTGAGGGAATAAACAAAGAGTAGGTAAGGGTAGCTTTGGAAATTATTTAATATGTACACTTATAAAGTCATATATTCTCTAAATATATTTTAGATTAGCTCAGTATATCTGAGCAATTAAAAGTAACTCCTGTTAACTTGGAAACCCCTGTGCTGGACATGAAACTCTCTCTACTGTCCAGTATTAAACCTAGTATCTCTCTTATCTTTCCCAATGAATGGGAAGACAAACAATTGATTTTCATTCATTGTCTACCTTCTTTTGCTTAGCATAGATTAAAGTTTCTCTGCTTCCAAATTCTGAGCTTATATTTTTTATTAATGGGTCTTATCTGAGAAATGTTGAAGGGATGCTTATTGCTGGGTATACCGATAGTTCTCTACATGTGATCTTGGGTAGTAGCCTCCTGCTTCTCTAACTGCTGTTTCTGCTTCAGTGACTGACTGGGCTCCCTGCTTTGATCTTTTGGCTGTTGGATGTGTAAACAATACATTGTGAAGGGATGCATTATCTTGCTCACCTAGCACTCAATGGATTAACTTATGCTTGCATCCTTGTTTCAAGAAAACTGCAAATATTTTCACTGTTTCCCACTGTGTCCTTAGAGTTGTGCATACTACTGTAGAAAAGGTGGTCCCTGACATCTAGTCACATGGTTATTATGTTTATGTTTTATTTGATGGTATACATCTTCCCACTGCTATTCTGTTATAAAATGTACTGTACATAAAAACTGCCAATGTGTCAGAAGGGCTTATATGCATTAATACCTACTCCAAAAGGGAGAAGACACATGACTATCAGGACACCATATGCCAAGAAACCCCATGTTAGACCTAAGTTGTCTGATACACCCATTGATGATCCCCAGTGGGAATTATATTTTGGATGTTCCTTGCTAGAGGGACCCTATAGGGGAACCTTTGTGTTTATTATGCATTTGTTATGGAGTCGGCACCCCCTGCCAATGTGTGTTCTGCACTGGTGGCAGAGTTAATAACTCTTCTGAGAACTTGTACCTTGGCAAAAGGAATCAAGGTATCCATTTTTTCACTGATTCTAGATATGCATTTGGCTTGGTGCATGATATTGGAGCATTATGGATGTTTAGTGGTTTCTTTACCACCATTGTGCCATCCATGTTAATGTTCAGTATACATATGATTTGTTGCTGGCGATTTTATTTCCTTCAGAATACTGAGAATCAAGAAAGATACTGGTTTCATCTACATAGAGGGCCAGTGCTCTCTTCTTCATTGTTGCCTTACATTGCACATATTCATTACACCGTGGTTCATGTGAACATAGGGAGGATCATAGAATCATAATAGAAAATCTGAAAAGAATAATTAGCTCTACAAGTGACTACAGTAGCACAATATTACTGTGAAGCTTGTTTAATTTGTTGCTAACAGTTTGATAGTGGTAGAAGAGGCGTAAGGCATTGATTGTTGCTTGTTTTTTGCAGTAATATGAGGTGTTAATGAAAATCATGCAGTGTCCCCAAGCCCAGGTTAAGCAGTACTGCCAGCTTAATCAAAAGAGAAGCACATTCCCTTGGAACCAGGTGATTTCATTGTTACATACACAAGGAAATCAGCACTGCAACCAAGATGGAAGAGCCCATTCCAAATCCTTTAAACCACCAATACTGCACTAATAGCCAAAGTAAAAACTCTTGGATTCATGCTTCCCATTGCAAACTTGTAACTGCACCAAAGGAAGCTCCTAAGTTATGTAACTGAAATGTATATATGCATAGTAAGCTTCATTTTCTATTTTGTTTTAGGTAACCATTACTGAAAGATTTTTTTTTATCCAAGCTGACTGTATAGGGTTACAGGTCTACCTCGGAGAGAGGAAAACTAGTCTCATTTAGTAGCCAATACCATAAATTAATCCATACATTAATTATAATTTTAGGGTTCTCCCTGCCCTATTTTAGTGGTTCCTTTGAGACTAAAGCAGCCAGATTTAGAAGTGCAGGGTTTCCTTTGCCTTTGGTCTGTTTCTTTAAGCTATGATAAGAATACTTACTCTAATTACAAATAAACCTCACTTATGCTAACTTAACCTACTAAGATAATTGCTATAGCTGTACTCACCCCCTATTACTGTTGGTACAGGTATATTTTTGTTTATGTTGGGGGATTTTAGTTTGTCTTATACTTTAAGACCAAAACCTCAGGTAGTCATGAACCTGACTGAATTCAGTCACTCAAATAATATGACCATACCTGGGAACTCTCCGGATTTGCCCCGGAGACTCCGGTTCTGACAGAACTTTACCGGGTCTCCGGGGCAGAGGCTGATTCCTCCGGATGTGGAGAGTTTCTATTGAAACTCTACCACATCCGCTTTTTCTCCTGCTGATACTCAGTCCCTAGCCCTCTGAGTGCCAGAGTAGTAAGGAATGCATTGCTTTGCAATGCATTCCGTACCACTCTGGCACTCAAAGGGTTAAGCCCCCCCCCCACTCGCGGCAAGCCCCGCCCCTTTTTGACGCGATTAGCGTCATTTTTGTCACCCCCTGGTGAACAGAGGACTACCCTCCGGGTAGCCCTCGACTGGAAGTTCCCAGGTATGAATATGACCATATATTCCACCTTTGCTAACATCACTAATTGCTATCTGTATGTGTTCCTGGGCCTAGTTCTAAAGGAAGATCACCCTTACTCTTAGTTTTTATTAATATCACTGAATTCTGTGTGTCCTTTCTCCAGAGAAATGATACTATTAAACTCCCATAGAGGTGGTAGTTAAAGATACTACAGGTAATTTATAAGCTACTGTTTCAAGGTTCAAGCTGTTAGAGCTATGGCCAAATGGAATACAATTTGTTTAGATTCCCTTCTAGTAGAAAAGAGAGGGGTATGTGCTTTAGTAGGAACTGAATCTTGTACTTATACACCTTATAATGTCTCTGTCGCTGTACAGCACATGAAGGAAAGTGTTAGGATGCTACATAAAAGTTTGGAAAAGTCGGTCTTTGGGCAGTTGGTTAGGTAGTTTTTGGATTAAGTTTATGGACTGATAGTTAATTTTGTTACTAATCTGTGTTGTTTTCTCCTTATCCAGGGTTTTGTATCCAGATGTGCTGCCTCTGCTGTTCCCTTGTTTCCTTCCAAACTTGTCCCAGGGGGAGTCCAACTAGATCTTAAACCCCACATGGATCCTGAAAAAGCTGCATTTATCATTTTGGACACAGACTTATGGACGGAATGAACTATGTGAACTATGCACAGTCTGCCTTGATCGTCCAGGTAGAAAGCTGATTGCTCTCAAAGTAATAAGGCTAGATTGGGGGCAAAAGGGGGGGATTGTGGAAGCTGGGATCCCAGGGGGGCTGATGTAGTGTGAGGGGGAACTAGCTTTAGGAACACACAAAGGGTTAAGACCTTGAAGAACAGAGTATTAGTTTTTAGTTAAGACCTTAAAGTAAAACCTTGCTAAGGTTGCTAGTTACAATATAGCAGTATGCATAGAGGACAGTAAAGGATTAATCAGAGATAAACATGATTTTGTAGTGGAATAATGATGTGGGTCAAAGGGCAGATTTTAAGAATGTGTAACTCCTGGGACGGGGAATGCTGTATTTTTTTCATACAGACATTGTAAGGTGTGTTGCAGAATATAATTTAGATATAAATTTACTGCAGGTGTTCCATTCTTTGTTCCATGATAACTTGTTTCCTATAAACTATGTATAAAAGGCCATGTTGAACCAAGCCTAACTCAGAACACGTGATGTGGCTAGTACTGACTGTTCATTGTCTCTCTGTGCATGTTAATAAACCTTTACATCTTTAACCCCTATGAACCCGGGTGGACATTCAACTCATTAATGACTCCACAACAGTAGAATATTCTATATTATTATTATAGAGAGCTTCCAGTAACACTACTGCACTTCCCTTGCTTCACATGGATGAGGCTAGCTGTGTTAAGAGTGGCAAAATTGATATATCCTCACAAAGTCCTGCTGGTGTTAATTAGATAAACCAACTTCCTGCACTGTGCTGCCTTTTACATATGTTCTCTCATTGGCTATTCCTTGGTTGACAAACTGGAATACTGTAAGAATTTGCCAATTTGTACTGTAGGACAGAGTTATATTTGTTAATTTACCCTTTATATGCATTTGTCAGAAAAGTATGTTTATAATTAATTATAATTAATCAGTCATAATTTTATAAAATGGCAAGGTACAATTGAATTTGCTGTTCTAACTCAATCCTTTGACTGTTAGCTGTATCTTCAATACCTTGCAGTGGTAAAGGAAAACCATTGTGTGTATCATATCAAGATGCTGACTAATAAGAACTGGAATAATTATGGAAAAACCCAGCTATTAGGGGAAAGCTTAATATTCCTATAGTTCCAATTGATTAAATGGGGCATTTCACCCTATGAATACTAGAGAGCTCTCCAACTCTTTGTGAAGTCATGATATGGAGAACTTTCGCTTATTCAGTTTGTTAAAACCCCCATTTAAACATTATTTTTCTTTGCATCTATGGTGTAGTTGGCTTGCCCCAGAATTACTATTGTACTTATTACAGCAACCACAGTGTTTGTGTAATATAGATGATAATCCATATTTCATGTAATAAGGGTTTAGTGCAATTTATTTAGAATTAAATAAGCTGAATATTTTACTATTAAACATTTGGAGCATTGAGCCAAGGTGTCAGTGAAGTGTGATCACATTAATAATCAGGGGAGCTGCTACTTTCCTAAAAGACCTGGGACTTGAGCCAACCTAATGCATTATCAGTGCAACATGCAGACTAATTCCACTATAACGTATAGGCAAATAGCACCATAACATGCCGCAAGCTGGATCTGGGGCTTTTCCCTCTCAAAAAATACCAAGCAAAAGCCCTATGCTTTTAATAACTACTATTACAAACTAACAACTGCATCTTGATTAAAAACTATCATTAAAGAAAGAACATTTTATAGATCTCAACTAAGCGTTAAGATATTAAGAGCTGAATTTCAGCCATTAGCTGTTTATACAAAGTTGCACAACTACAGAGGACTTTGGAAGCAATAATCTGATTAGAAAATTTTAAAACAATATAGATAAAGGCTGTTTTAAAAAATCTATCAGATCTCACAGCCTTTACAATATCTAAAATAGCTGCTTCTTTGTATCTAAAACCAACATGTAACTGTATATAATTGTTATGTGTATTGATATTTTTATTGGTTATCTAACTTGTCTAAATACGTAACTTCTTACAAAATCCGCCCTCTAGAACATACTTGAAAATAGGAGAATCCTCAATGTATTATTCCTAGTAAAACATTTTCTAAATAAAAATACAATAAATAAATTATTTGTAATATTAACATTATCTAGCCTATTTGGACACAAAACAATTTTAGCTTCATGGACACTTCAAAACAGATATTACTTACCCACATTAAGGTATACATTTTTATGTAGCATATAGCCTTAAACAATGCCAGAGCTGACCTAAATAAAATAAAACCACAGTCTGCAGTTTTACAGTACTTAATTCATCTGTGGCATTTCACCAATACACTATTTTGTATGTCTCTTCTAATTAACCCACTGGATTCTAATAATTTCTCCTATGCAATGAAAAGAAATGGCTTCAAGATTTCTCTAGAAACCAGTTAGTTAATTTGCATTCTTACATGACCAGTGAAGCAAGTCAAATTCAAATTCCACTGAACTGCAAATAAGTAAACACTGATAAAAGGACATTGCTCTCGAATAGCAATTTAAAGTAAAAAATGGAAAACAGCTGACAGTGGCATTCAGTCTAGATTTACCTGTTTCAAAGTTGTTGCAGAATAGCTGATATTGAGTGCTAATGGCTACCACACCTTTGTACTATAAAGCAACACCTTGGTCTTACACAATTCAGCAGGATAATAAATTGATTGCTTGAAAAACATATGCAAACATTTTTATTAGCGCAAAGGGGCAGGTTAAAAAATACTGGAGAGTTTTATTTTATGTTGTACATGCAACTACCTCAAGTTCATGAAAAAAAAGTACTTTGTGGAACAGGGCATACCACCTTATTTAAGAACTCTGTAAATAATTCACATCCAAAAGACAAGTGGCAAGCTCTGATACCTATCTATAGTATTTAATTGCTATAGATAATTCTGTTATAATATGTTTTAATATGTATAATTTTGACTCTATATTCTATCTATCTATCTATCTATCTATCTATCTATCTATCTGTCTATCTCTGTCTATCATTTCATAACTGTGACCACCAATTTACATGTGGAGGATTGAAAAATTCTACATGTACTGCAATTTTGTTGTCTTGTACATTTCTCTTGTAATAAACACTATAATATAGCCTCTTATTAATAAAATATTGCCTGATAAATATTATCTGATACATTTCTACCTAACATTTTAAATATACATTATCAGCACCATCTAGAATCCAATTACATTTAATACCATTGTAACCCCTTGTTTGCAAAAGAGGTCACCAATGCATTGTGAAGCAATACTCTGAAGACCACTGCATTATCCAAGGGGTTAAAATATTTCATTGTTAAGTTTCTACTGAGATTCCACTTCAAAATAAAACATTTGAGAACAAAAAGTGTGAGAACCATTGTATAAACAGTTATGATGATTGTACACCACAATTGTTTTTTTTATTTTTAACCCATTGACATTGTCAGAACCTACATCTTGAAGCTCTTTATGTCAACAGCAAAAAGGTTAAACATTAAAGCAGCTATTACCAGGAAAAGTACTGACCATTACACAGATCAACATTCTGCGTGTCAGATAATTAAGATCCAAATCAATTATTGTTTGCTGATAATTTCTGGATTAAGTCTTTCTGTTTTGCAACGAGAACCCAGAGTAAGTTGTACTGACAGATAATAATAAAAACCAAATCCCTATCAGAGGTAACAGTGTAATGTTATTTTTCAACACTGGATTTTGTTTAACTTTGAATTAGAAGGGTGTGCATCACATTTCTTCACAATGTGCTGAACACTCTCAGAGCCTCAGGAGGTTAAAACTATAAATTGGAACGCAAAATATTTTTGTAAAAAAATAATGTATGTATACTTATGTAATAAAAGTGAAAATACATGTTTCTATGAGCTTGTTTGCATTGTCTGTAATAATTTGCAAATGTAGGTTTTGTGTAAGAGGTTGTTGCAGATAAAAACTTTACCCAACAGGTCAGACATTTCCAAATCTACAGTTAATGGTCTGCATTCCTACAGTCTGACTGAAAGTCTAAAGGGCACAGTTTCCACAGTAATTATGTGTTTAACCTGTTAAGGTCCAGAGGGGTTCCATTAAAGGGTTACATTATCTGTAAGTACAGCACATATTAAATGTGCAGCATATAAAATGTATACTTGTGCATACAAAAAATATTTAACATCCACAGTTTTTTAATGTAAAAGGAAAATAATTTATGTGTATCTGATGTTATATCTTGTCTTTATGCTAATAGAACAGAATATGTTTCAGTGTCCAAAGGAAATATTCATTACAGTGAATACAACCTCCTAAATGTTTTGCAAAAGCATACTTTCCAGATTGCTCACCAAAAATCTGTTGTATTCAGTGCATTTTATGTTGCTTGACTCAGTCAAACATATAACAAGCTTTAGAAGAATAGCAAAAACAATTATAAAAGTAGGAGATCAATGAAAATGCAAAGCAGTGATTAAACAGACAATAAATATAATTATAAAAAGCTCATTCTGTTCATAAATGCATTAGTAGTTTTCAAATTACCACTTATAATGAATTTATATTTTTAAAACTGTAATATGGCTGTAAAATAGCGTGACCATAAAATATATCATTAGTAAACACTGGAAAATATTTGACCTGTTTAATAAATGCAAAGATTATGTGAAGCTTGTGAAAGTATAAAACAAGAAGAAAGAGAAAAAATTTAGTTTTTTCTTACCTTTTTGTACTTAATTTCTACGTTGCTAACTGGAGAAGGCATATTTCGTCCACAGCGTGTCTCAAGTTTTTGCTTTGTTTCACTTGTGCTGAATTAACAAAGCTCAGTGGTTTTATCCTGACGGCTCAGCTCTCTTTTTGCTTTTAGTCCAGATTGGAAAAAGTTTATTTGCATACAAAGATATGATTGGATAAATCCATTCATAGCAGGAAACAGAGAACACTGCTATAATTAGCACCTCCTTCAAAATGCTTTCACTTTGATTTGACATTTCCAAATGTCATTTTTTTCAGTCTTGGAGAACTATTACATTTATATTTATTTAAATATTAGTCTATGTGAACTCATATTTTAATTATGTAGATTCCAAAAACTTTTTTAAATATCCATTAGAGGAAACACTGTGTGTACAATGTGTTTGTATATTAAAGCTTTAATATTTATATATTACTTATCTATGATTGCAATATAGATTAATATTTTCATATTATAAAACATTTAATAGACTAAATAGACCAAAATCAATAATCTGCAATTATTGATGGATTTTAACATTTTTGAAAGAAAACTATGTGACTTTTAAATAACTTTCTTGTTTAACATTCATCATTAGCACTGAAAGTAAATCTGTTTTCTCCTTTTTTCCTTAGTGGGCCTCATGTAACTTGTTATAAATCAGAACAGAGGTAGCCAACCCTGCTCCTCAAGAGCTACCAAAAGTGCAGGTTTTCAAGATATTCCTGACAGGCTGAATTCCGACTTACCTGGGAATTCCTTTTCCTTGTCAGTCCCATGACAGCTCACGCACGCATACAAACACACACACTCTCATCCCAAGGACAGGAATGTAATGTGAGAAATTTAACCCTTTGAGAGCCAGAGGGGTACCCAAAATATTGCAGAGCAATGTGTTTAACATACCCCTCTGGCACTCAAGGGGTTAAAACTGTCCACCCCTATAAAAGATTCCCTCCCTCTAGCCATACCAGTAAAATAAAAAGACAAGAGACAAAATACTGCTCAGACCCTTCTTGCTGAGGTAATGGCAATCAGTAATGTCAATCTGAGAGTTAGATGCTGCAGCAGCACAGATTCTAGGAATTTGAATTGCAAATCTGTCAAGCCATTCAAAACTAAAAGAATATCAATCATCTGATGGAGAAAGTCTATGATGGAGGGTTGTCAGTGGACATCTGTGAAATATTCCTAGCGGCACACCATGCTGAGAAAATCTTGCAAATCTTAAGGTAGTGCAGAAAAGTCACCTTATTCCTACTGTGCAAAAAGATTTCAACAGCCACGTCTGAAAAACCCTGGAGCTTCAAGAGTTGCCATTCAGCATCCAGGATGTCAAGGAGAGGAGCTGTGGGTTGGGATGACGACAAGGCCTTTGATGAAGAAGATCCAGCTTCTCTGGAAGACAGATGGGCATTACTGAGAGCTGGAGAAGATCTATAAACAATGCCCTCATGGTCCAGAAGGGAGAAATAAGAATCACCACAGCCTTGTCATGTTCCAGCTTTCTCAGGACTCTTGGTAAAACAGGAACTGAGGGAAACATATGCCCCAGATGAAAATCCTTGGTTGAAGAATACTGTCAATAGCTTCGGGTCAATTCAGAGAAAAAAAAATGTGTTGCCTGCTTGTTCTTCATTCTTCTTGGTTACCATCAAGTCTATCTCTGGAGCCCCAGGAGTGTGATAATTGGAAGAAGACTTTGTGGTTGAGGAGCTACTCTCCCTAAAGTAAGTGATGCAGGCTCAGAAAGTCCACAGCTCAGAGGGTGGTTGGCTGATAGAGGAGAGTATTCTCTGTCCAAAAACAAATGGTCATTGAAAGTTTCAGAAGGATGGATATTCTGGTACCTTCTTGTCGAGGAGGTCACCACAGACCAGAGATGTAGGAGATCAAGTGCACCACAGGCTGGTTGTTCTACTGAATTCAGACGATCTTGCCTTGGAGTACCTGGTGCCAACGTAGAAATGCCCTTCAGACTGCCAGGAGCTCCCTGAAATTGGATGATATGGAGGCTACTGCTGATGTCCTGACACCTTGAACCATCAGATTGTGGAGATACACTCCCTATCCTGAACTGCTGGCATCTGTTGTAATAACATACTGCACTGGGATGTGTCAGGGCTGACCCACTGAGAGATGATTGTTGTATAGCCACCACTTGAACAACCTCTTGACTTGAATAGGTAGTTGCAGGGAGAGGTTGCATGAGACTGGTTCACATATCTCTGTGCGGAAGGTTCTTCCTAAATTGGAATTGATGATTAGCACCAAAAACGTTGTCTCTGGGAAGAAATCAAATTAGACTTCCCCCAATTGATACTCCAGCCCTGTGCTCAAAGAGTGCTGATAAGGACATTTAGCTGATTCTGCAAAATGGACCAGGAATGAGCCTTCACTAGCCAATTGTCCTCAGGACCAAAACCATTCCAATGTACCAAATACTGCAATTTTCCTCTAAATCTGTGAGAATCAATAATACTCTGAACTTGGTACTCCTCCTGGCCCTCTACCTCTATAGGCCCTGGCACCACAGGGTTAGTAGTATAACGGTTGCATACAAAGGGTTTGAGTAGAGATACATGGAACACTTTGTGAATGCGCATGGACGCAGGGATATCCAAGGCATACGAAACAGGGTTAATTTTACGGATCACCCTGTACGGACCAATAAACCGGGGAGACAATTTATTAGATGGGACTTGTAACTTGCGGTTTCTGGAGGAAAGCCATACCCTGTCCCCAACCTGGAAAGAGACTGCTGGCAGCCGTCTACGATTAGCATGGCGCTGATGACGCTGAAAAGACTGACTGAGTGCCCTTTGAACCTGTGCCCATGTGAAGTGGAGCTGCTCAATATGCTCATCCAGAGCTGGAATCTGTTGAGACTGAAATGAATCTGGGAGCAAGCACGGCTAGAACCCGTAGTTTACGAGAAACGGGGAGCTCCCGGATGATGAGTTAACCACACAGTTCCTGCCGAACTCTGCCCACAGCAACAGGTCGGCCCAGTTATCATGATGGTCAGTAACAAAACAGCGCAGGAACTGCTCCAGTCCCTGATTGGCACGCTCAGCAGCCCCATTGGTCTGGGGGTGGTATGCGGAAGAAAAGGACAACTGGATGCCCATCTGTTCACAAAAGGCTCTCCAAAATCTAGACACGAACTGGCTCCCCCGGTTGGACACCAGAACTCTAGGTACCCAGTGCAACCGGAATACTTCCTTAGCGAAAACCACCACTAATTCTTTGGCAGAGGGAAGGCCTTGCCAAAATACAGGGCAAGGCAGTCTGGAGGGTGGCACGACAGTCTGACTGTGGCTCTACCGGCCTTTCCAATATACTGGACAAGGCAGCCTAAATGACAGAAGGACAGCTCCACTAATGCTGTGTAGATGGAAACAGCAGCATAAGATGAAACAGTGGAGCAAACCAGTATCACGTATAGGAAAACCAGGGAGGCCCAACCGGTTCTATAATGGAGGCAACAGCAACCGGTGAATGTGGAGTAAACCAGTACCGCGTACTGGACAACAGAATCGCCCAACAGGTTCTATAATGGAGACAACATAACCAGTGAATGTGGAGTAAACCAGTACCACATACTAGACAACAGAATCGCCCAACCGGTTCTATAATGGAGGCAACAGCAACCGGTGAAATGTGGAGTAAACCAGTACCTCCTATTGGACAACAGTAATGCCCAACCGGTTCTATAACGGAGGCAACAGCAACTGGTGAAATGTGGAGTAAACCAGTACCACGTACTGGACAACAGTATCGCCCAACCAGTTCTATAATGGAGGCAACAGCAACCGGTATATGTGGAGTAAACCAGTACCGCGTACTGGACAACAGTATCGCCCAACAAGTTCTATAACAGAGGCAACCGCAACTGGTGAATGTGGAGTAAACCAGTACCGCGTACTGGACAACAGAATCACCCAACCGGTTCTATAATGAGGGCAACAGCAACAGGTGAATGTGGAGTAAACCAGTACCACATACTAGACAACAGAATCGCCCAACCGGTTCTATAATGGAGGCAACAGCAACCAGTGAAATGTGCAGTAAACCAGTACCTCCTAACTGGACAACAGTAATGCCCAACTGGTTGTATAACGGAGGCAACAGCAACCGGTGAAATGTGGAGTAAACCAGTACCGTGTACTGGACAACAGTATCGCCCAACCGGTTCTATAATGGAGGTAACAGCAACCGGTGTATGTGGAGTAAATCAGTACCGTGTACTGGACAACAGTATCGCCCAACCAGTTCTATAACGGAGGCAACAGCAACCAGTGAATATGGAGTAAACCAGTACCGCGTACTGGACAACAGTATCGCCCAACCGGTTCTATAACGGAGGCAACAGCAACCGGTGAATGTGGAGTAAACCAGTACCACGTACTGGACAACAGTATCGCCCAACCAGTTCTATAATGGAGGCAACAGCAACCGGTGAATGTGGAGTAAACCAGTACCGCGTACTGGACAACAGAATCACCCAACCGGTTCTATAATGAGGGCAACAGCAACCGGTGAATGTGGAGTAAACCAGTACCACATACTAGACAAAAGAATCACCCAACCAGTTCTATAATGGAGGCAACAGCAACCGGTGAAATGTGGAGTAAACCAGTACCTCCTACTGGACAACAGTAATGCCCAACCAGTTGTATAACGGAGGCAACAGCAACCGGTGAAATGTGGAGTAAACCAGTACCGTGTACTGGACAACAGTATAGCCCAACCAGTTCTATAATGGAGGCAACAGCAACCGGTGTATATGGAGTAAACCAGTACCGCATACTGGACAACAGTATCGCCCAGCTGGTTCTATAGTGGAGGCAACAGCAACCGGTGTATGTGGAGTAAACCAGTACCATGTATTGGACAACAGGATCGCCCAACCGGTTCTATAACGGAGGCAACAGCAACCGGTGAATGTGGAGTAAACCAGTACCGCGTACTGGACAACAGTGTCGCCCAACCGATTCTATAGTGGAGGCAACAGCAACCGGTGTATGTGGAGTAAACCAGTACAGCGTACTGGACAACAGTATCGCCCAACCGGTTCTATAACGGAGGCAACAGCAACCGGTGAATGTGGAGTAAACCAGTACCACATACTGGACAACAGTATCGCCCAACCGGTTCTATAACGGAGGCAACAGCAACCGGTGAATGTGGAGTAAACCAGTACCGCGTACTGGACAACAGAATCACCCAACCGGTTCTATAATGAGGGCAACAGCAACCGGAGAATGTGGAGTAAACGAGTATCACATCCTAGACAACAGAATCGCCCAACCGGTTCTATAATGGAGGCAACAGCAACCGGTGAAATGTGGAGTAAACCAGTACCTCCTACTGGACAACAGTAATGCCCAACTGGTTGTATAACGGAGGCAACAGCAACCGGTGAAGTGTGGAGTAAACCAGTACTGTGTACTGGACAACAGTTTCGCCCAACCGGTTCTATAATGGAGGCAACAGCAACCGGTGTATGTGGAGTAAACCAGTACTGCATACTGGACAACAGTATTGCCCAACCGGTTCTATAGTGGAGGCAACAGCAACCGGTGTATGTGGAGTAAACCAGTACCGCGTACTGGTCAACAGTATCGCCCAACCGGTTCTATAACGGAGGCAACAGCAACCGGTGAATGTGGAGTAAACCAGTACCACGTACTGGACAACAGTATCGTCCAACCGGTTCTATAATGGAGACAACAGCAACCGGTGAATGTGGAGTATACCAGTACCGCGTACTGGACAACAGTAAAGCCCAACCGGTTCTATAATGGAGGCAGCAGCAGCCGGTGAATGAGTGATCAGAATGTCGCCCAGACGACCTAAGTTGATAGACAGATGACAAAAGGAATCCAGCAACAGGTACGATAGACAGGCCTGGCCAAATACTGGAACAGCAGGAAGGCCAAACCAGGTCAGGAACGGAGCAGGAACAATGGCAGCACTGGATCAGGAACGAAATTAGGAATGACAGCCCAACCGGATCAGGAACGGAGGCAGGAACCACGCAGGAGTGACACTAATGTCTGGAGAATCGTGGACACTGGTAACAGAGCTAAAGCAAGCCCAAGGATACTGGTACAAGGCAGGTGACTACTGACATAGAGACACCATGAAAGGGCCACCAAAGGGTGCCTCAGCCCAGTCTAAATAGGCAATATTGGGCGGGCAATAGACAGGCTGCCAATGGAGAGTAAACATACCTGACTGACAGCAAAAGTCAGCAATCACAGGCACCGTGGTACTGCCCCTCCAATCCCAGTAAATAAACACCCCAAAAATAATTCCCTGTTCAACTGATTCTTTCCCCACACTCCACCAACACAGGCACCCTCATACCCCTTTTATACTATGCCTTTGGGAAATAAAATAAAGCCATGACGATAATGTTTAAGCCAACCTAGGCTTAGAAGACTACTTACATAGGCAGGGCAGAAAGTTATAGTCAACAGAGCATCCTTAAAGCCATCTTTTTGCATCCCATTCTACTTCCACGCCATCTGTAGACTGTGTGTAGGTGTCTCTGGGCAAGCTTCCTGGTGTATATGTGTACATGGTTGCCCATTCAAAGAAGGTGTCACCAAATGACCGGCTTCCTCAGATGACAGACACAAATAGCAGAGCTAACCATCCCACTCTAGGGATCATGAAAACGTGACCTAGAATAGGAAAAAAAACTGTCATGGTTAGAGGGTGGGAATCTTTCATATGGGTTGGCAGTTTTAAGTTTCCTTCATCATATTCCTGTCATTCGTGGGGGTTGTTTCTCTTTGTGTGTTCTGTCTGGCACGACATGGAATGAAAACAGGCATACACTAATTAGTCCACCTGTGCTCCTGCTAGCATATTCCAAAAACTTGCACTGTTGGTAGGACCAGGGTTGTCTACTCTTGAGCTATAATAACAACTGAAAGGAAGTTTCAGGATCAGGAATCATGTGAAAATCTAATTACAAATAAAATTGCAGTCAAAGAAATTCAAAATTAAACAAATCAATACTGAATCTTGAATGTTTAACAAAAACATAAAAAAAACATATAATTTGAAAAATATAAGACTTAAACAATATATTAACCCCTTAAGGACCCATGACGTGCTATGACTGTCATGGGTAAACTTAAGTTAAGGACCCATGACGTTCATAGCAGATCATGGAATTCAGTAATCCCCTGCAGATGCACATTGCTCAGGGACCCCTGAATTGATATCACAAAAAAAGGTCTGTGGTCCTTACCTGCCAACCACCTGGTCGTTAAGGGATTCATTTTATATGATTCTGGTATGCATCAAGATATTTTGAAACACGTTTATGAAAAGTACACAATTAACATTCATTATATATATAAACACAGCACTTATCAAAATGTATTTAATGAGGTTTTAATAAAGATCACATCAGTATATGACCTATGCCAACACAAAGCTACCAGATACAGAGATAAACCCAATATACACAAAATGGTACATAAAAGTCCTGATACGAATATAAATACAAAAAGAGTAGGTATTTAAAACATGTTTCCTATATAATAATTCGCTAGGATGTTTGTCACGATGCAGTCATGTGCAGTAGAGACTGCCGAAGTTTGTGCAGTCTCTACTGCGCAAGACTGCATCACATGCAGCAGTTAGGTAGCAGCCTCTTAACCCTTTGAGTGCCAGAGGATACATTGTGTACCCCTCTGGCACTCAAAGGGTTAACACTACCCAGACCTTGGCCCGTGTACACGGGCTTTTACACTAGTAAGTTTATAATTCCAAATACATTTGCCATTGAGTGCTTTTTCAAAAATATTTTCACTTGGAGTTTTGATTAATAGATCTTATTATACTAAGAATAATGATACAATCAGGATGCACTACTTAACCAAAATATCAAAATATATCTCCCTAAAGCTGCTATCAGATATATTGCTTCCCTCACCTATGAAGCATAAAAAATGAATAAATACAAGAAACAAATATCCTAGTGCTAGATACCAAACAATGTTAACTAGTTAATCATGGATGTCCGAACTATATAGCTGTACAAAATCCAGAAAAATGTATTGAATTGAAAAATGCAGGGAATTACTACCGTGGATTATTTCCTCCAAATCTATAAGTACATGAGTGTGTCCGAGACCACCAAATCACAGTGTAAACTGGTCTTCACTGTCTCCAGATATATACACCTCAAAAATATATAGAATAGTATCGAAAGGAAATGAGACACCTATACAACCGGAAAATAGATTCCAACACTATATGTTAAAGGCGTCCTGTGGGGCCCTTACAAAACACCCACAACAAAAAGATGAAATATAAACTAAATTAGTCACGATCCATTCTCCAGTATGGATATAGACACATAACATAAAAGTAATAAAAAGTGACCTAAAATGTTTAAAATCAATTATCTCTTGTTAAAGGGATAGTAATACTTAATTATTACTAATCCCTATATTAAAGTCCTATTAAAAATAAATGTATTGCCCCCAGTGTCATCTCTCAAACCTTTATGGTTTGAGAGATGATCACTAGTGTTGAGCGAGCACCCCGATGCTCGGGTGCTCGGGTGCTCTGACCGAGCACCCCCTGAGGCTCGAGTGCTCGGCCGAGCACCCGAGCCCCATTGAAATGAATGGGGCGACACCAGGCACCCCCTGCTCTGATGAGGGGAGGGTGCCTGGTCAATGCCCCCTTCATCTCCGCTATGCCCCCTTCATCTCCGAATGCCCCCTTCATCTCCGCAATGTCCCCCTTCATCTCCGAATTGCCCCTCTTCCACAATGTGCCCCTTCATCTCCGCTATGCCCCTCTTCCACAATGTCCCCCTTCATCTCCTCTATGCCATAGAGGAGATGAAGGGGGACATTGTGGAAGAGGGGCATAGCGGAGATGAAGGGGCACATTGTGGAAGAGGGGCATAGCGGAGATGAAGGGGCACATTGTGGAAGACGGGCATAGCGGAGATGAAGGGGGACATTGTGGAAGAGGGGCATAGAGTCTATGCCCCTCTTCCACAATGTCCCCCTTCATCTCCGCAATGCCCCCTTCATCTCCGCAATGCCCCCGTACCTCCAGTCCCTGGTGGTCCAGCGGAGCTTCTTCGGATCTGTGCCTCTTCCGGCACAGATCCCCGCCACCCGAACATGGCGGGAGAGCACATGGCGGTACTTGACGAGTACCGCCATGTGCCGAGCAGAGCGATGCTCGAGCCGATCCGAGCATCGGCCGAGCACGCTCGCTCATCACTAATGATCACTCCTAAAGTTGCTCTCTCTCGCCCCCTTCCCTGAAGTCAACGTTGTAGCTGACTGAAGGGAAATCCGGTCTTAGATTATCAGGCGGCTCTGCAGCAGAGCCAAGATCGCGTTAATAAAAAAAAAATATTTCACTAAAACGGTCTTCTACGTGTGCTTGCAAACCAAGCACACGTAGAAGACCATTTCAGTGAAAGATTTCTTTTTTATTAAAGCAATTTTGGCTGTGCTGCAGAGCCACCTGAAATTTGTACAACAGGCTTCCCTGCAGTCAGCTAGAACGCTGACTACGGGGAAGGGGGAGGGAGAGGGCAACTTTAGGAGCGATTATCTCTCAAACCATAAAGGTTTGAGAGATGATACTGGGGGCAATACATTTATTTTAATAGGACTTTAATATAGGGATTAGTAATAATTAAGTATTACTATCCCTTTAAATATTAATGAGGAGAAGAAACAATCTCATATGTATTTGACCCTCCACTGCTGCATATTAAATTTGTTCTTTACTGTAATCAAACAAAGTCATTCTCTTATTTGAAGTGTCTTACCACCAAGATTTTTTAGGGCCAACATGATACGTGAATCTGTACACTTACAATTATACTTATACTGAACGTGGTTGTTGGTCTGTTCTTCAGGATATCCCTTATGTGATCCCAACCAACTGACTATCGTTATTCTTCACTTCTTTATATATTTATTATTTGTTTTACCGAGACTTCTAAGTAGATCTAGTCAGATATAATAGACAACCACTCTATTAAACAGAGTTCCTTATTTTAGGAATACAAATCAGTCCCAGTGTACTCACCATTGCCGTCTTCACTTGGAGTCAGGTAATCACTTCAGTTGGTGTGCACCCTTACTTGAAAAAGACTTGTACATTTTTTTCTTCACAACAGTGAAGATCAATAATGAAGGAATATCTTCTAGCTGCAATTATGGCTGCCACCACAACCGATCTTATCACCAGCCTATAAAATCTCAGAAAACCTTCCTTATTTTGTCCGATAATATGGTACTTGAGAACACAATAAAATATAATATTCTTCTTTGCAAGTTACTTTCCTCAAAAAAAAAAAAATATAAGCAAATATATCAAATGTTACTGCTAATACTATATAGATGCATTTCCGAAAACACGGTTTCCTGACTGCTTCACACTTGCCATCCCCAAGCAGTCCCATCAGTGCTAGTACTACTACTAAGAAGGTCCAGCAGCTTGCTATTGTTAGGAGTGAAGGAGGTGGTAATCATCATATTACTAGTAACTGTGAGAAGGAAATTGATGTGGTTGGTGTTAGTAGTAGTAACAGTAATGGTGAAGCAGCTGGTGGGAATAGCATTAGGGGAGTGATAGGGGAAGCAATTAAGAGCATCCAGACTAGCGGTTAAGGGAGCCCACACCATTCCCCTGACCCAGGGAGTCCTGTTCCAATTCCTGCTCTAATTCCTGCTGCCGCTGAGTTGCTAGAGCAGCAGGATGCTGCAGAGCAGGCATAGTGAGAATGGGGTCAACAAGTGATCTGGGACTAGGAAAGGTTCCACTTGCCAGTAGCAGTAATACTGCAGGTCCTAGTTGCAGTGCTTGTTCTGAGGCAGTAGCAGCAACAGCAGCAACATCATCCTGTGTCCCAGAAAGTAAAGGGGATTGTTGAGGAAGAAAGAGGCCATTCTTCTCCACCTTCCCCCTCTCCCCTGAAGTCATGGGTGTGGGACTATTTTTATCTTGGGGCAGGCACAGTGCAGTCATCAACAATGTCACTGTGCATAATTTGTGACAAGTCAGCGAGAAGAGGAAAGGAGGGAAAGCACCTTGGCACAATTGCCCTGATAACACAAATGAAACACAGACACCATGACATTTATGTCAAACATGTGAAAGCCAAACACCCACCACAAAAATCAAACACTGCTGTTGCTGTACCCCCTGGCACTCCAGAAAGGCAACAAGAGATGAGGCGGAGATCAAAGAGAAGTAAGAGTAGAGAAACCCAGGCAGAGATTGGAAGTTCCATTATGAGTGAAACAACTAGCTCGCCATCACCTTCTTACTCTAGGTTAACTATATCTTCTGGCGATCTACCTCATTTATCATTACCTACCCCACCAAGTGATAGCTGCTCTGTACATTTTAGGACGTGGCAGTTCGTGTCCACCCATTGCATACTGTGTGATGTACTGCCAATGACCACACATGGCAGTGTAGTGGAGGAGAATCATAAGCAGTGCATCAAGTGGCATTTGAGCAGACTTCAACATAGCAGAATATGCTAAGATGGTGGCAGGGAGGGTTCATCATTACTATTAAACTGTCATCAAGTTGCCACGTGTCCTTAGCGAGGTGTAGACAAGGGGTATAGTGACAGTGGAAGCACTTGGGTTCTGTTGTCATGTTTGGATACAGTTGTGCCCCCAGATGTTATTTACCATTTGAACACAAACCAGAGGCCTACAAAAAAGTGGGGGGGCTTGTTTCTAAGTCCTACAAATCACTAATTCCTCAGGGGTTGTGACGCTAACAAGCCAAAGTCCTACAAATCCATGTTTCCTCAGGGATTGGCCCTAAAAATTTTAAGTCCTACACATCAATATTTCTTCTTGACTTGTGCCTCTAATAAGTCTAAACTTGGGCCTCTAACAACAAGTCCAAGTCCTACAAATCATCCTCTAAAAAATACTCTATTACGTCAAGTATCAGTTTACCCCAGTCACAGTTTACATCAGGGGTCCCTGTCTCTGTCATTTTACATCCCAATTTCTTATTTTATTTATTTATTGTTTTTACTGTCCCCCCAATCCCAGTGAAAAACCTCCCCAGTAAATTCTCTGTTCAACTAATTCTTTCCCCAGACTCCACTAACACAGTACCATTTTAGTGGAGTCTGGGGAAAGAATTAATTGAACAGGGAATTTATTGTCCTCAGACCCATTTTATACCGCCTTATTTTTTTTAATTATTTATTTAATTAATTTTTTGTTTTTGTTTTACTGTCCCCCAAATACCAGTCAATAAACCCAAAAAATTCCCTGTTCAACTGATTGTTTCCTCACACTCCACCAACCCAGGCACCCTCATATCCCTTTATACTATGCCTGTGGAAAATAAAATAATATTTGCTATGTGTTGTGTGTAAATTCAATGTTCCTGTTGAGTTCAGTGCAATGAGCTGGGGAAAGAAGCAGAAAAGCTTCACTTTTCACAGGAAATTATTCCCAAAGCGGGAAGTGCCATTATTTTCTGATTGGCAAATATTTTCACCTATCCCTACTTGGCATGTCATTGGTCCTTAAGGGGTCCAAAAATTTACAATCTAGAGACAATTTTATATGTTATATCCAGTTGGATAAGGTGTCCTGAGGGTGAAAGTTCCACTTTAATAAGTGACTGATGCAAATAATAAATGGTTTCACTAATAAACTGATATAAAAAAAGGATCCTTTCATGATGACTTGCAACAATTATTTACTGCATGGCACATTAATAATTACCCTGTCAGTTCCAGTTATGTTTTAGTTGGACATATTCCACAAATATACAAGGTCAAAGTTAAAAGTAGGTGAAACATCAGATATTCTTACAGTCCCCCTAAATAACCTCTAGGGATCGTTGGGAATTTAATGGCAAGGGAGGAAGAAAAGGGTAGCAGTATGAGCAGGGCAGGTCTGCTGCCTGTGTCTGCTGCCACACGTGCTTCCCCTGCTGCCATCAGTGTTGTGCCTGCTGTTAGACATGCTGCCCCTGCTGACACCAGTGCTGTGTCTGCTGCTATCGCTGCCCCTGCTGTTACCAGTACTATACATGCTGCCAGACATGCTGCCCCTGCTGCCACCAGTGCTGTGCCTGCTATCAGTGCTGCCCCTGCTGCCACCAGTACTGTGTCTGCTGTCAGACATGCTGCCCCTGCTGCCACTAGTGCTGAACCTGCTGCTAGTGTATCTTGTAATACTCGGCGGGGGGAGGGAGAAAATTATGCCAGTTGTGACATCAGGGGACCCTAAATCACACTTGCCATCCCCAAGCAGTCCCACCAGTGCTAGTACTACTACTAAGAAGGTCCTACGTATTCCTATTAGTGGACATCCAACCTGGTGCAGACCTGTGGTCGTGATATCCAAGCATCTTATGACCCTGCATCAGGGTAATTGTACGGTGTCCGTCTATGCCATTGAGTTCCATACCCATGCTGCCAAGGTAGACTGGAATAAGGAGACCCTGATGGCCATTTTTTTCAGGGGCTCTGTGACACTATGAAGCATGAGATTATGGCATGCAACCTACCTGACAATTTAGACTTACTGATCGAATTCTGTATTCTGGTAGACACCAGAATCAGAGAGCGGCCCTCTTTTAAGGATTACCTGCAGAGGTCCTCAAACAGAGGGTCTGCTAATTACTCTGGCCCATCCTAACCCTTTTCCCCCCAATCCTCAAGGGCTTGTGTTTAACGATACCGAGCCTATGCAGGTGGTATCACGGTGCCCGTGATTGCTGCAGTTCCTCGTCTGTCACCAGTAGGGGGCTTCTATTGGCTGTCTGCAGATAGCCCGCCTCTTATTGCCTATTTAAACCTGGATTGGGCACCCTTTGAGTGCCCTTTCGTGTTGTTTCTGACCTTCTTGCTATCACTATGCTAGTGATAGCTGGGCCTCTGTTCCAGTGTTCCTGAGTTCCTGATCTCATGTGTTCCTGAGTTCCTGATCTCTACTGTTCCAGTGTTTCCTGCATGCTGTAGTACTTCCAGTCCTGGTTCCGGCCTAGTCTCTGGTGTTGCAGTTCCTGCTGAACTTCTTCTCTGCTGTTTCCTGACCTGACTGATCGTTGTTGGTTCCTGTCATCGCATCGCCTGTCTCCTGTATCCTGGCGACCTCCTGTCTGGTCGCGTCGGCGACACGCTTGTTACACCAGTATGCGGACGCTGGTTTGCTCCTAAGCCTTGCGGCTATACAAACTCGCTTGTTACACCAGTGTGCGGTCACTGGTTTGCTCCAAAGCCTATCAGCTATACAATTCTGTGTTAGTCCCAGCGTGCGGACGCTGGTTTGCTCCAAAGCCTTGCGGCTATACAACTCGCTTGTTACACCAGTGTGCGGTCACTGGTTTGCTCCAAAGCCTATCGGCTATACAATCCTGTGTTAGTCCCAGCGTGCGGGCGCTGGTTTGCTCCAAAGCCTTGCGCCTATACAAACTCGCTTGTTACACCAGTGTGCGGTCACTGGTTTGCTCCAAAGCCTATCGGCTGTACTATCCTGTGTGGTCCCAGCGTGCGGACGCTGGTTTGCTCCAAAGCCTTGCGGCTATACAAACTCGCTTGTTACACCAGTGTGTGGTCACTGGTTCGCTCCTAAGCCTATCAGCTATACTATTCTGTGTTTGTCCCAGCGTGCGGACGCTGGTTTGCTCCAAAGCCTTGTGGCTATGCAAACTCGCTTGTTACACCAGTGTGCGGTCACTGGTTTGCTCCAAAGCCTTGCGGCTATACAACTCGCTTGTTACACCAGTGTGCGGTTACTGGTTTGCTCCAAAGCCTATCGGCTATACAATCCTGTGTTAGTCCCAGCGTGCGGGCGCTGGTTTGCTCCAAAGCCTTGCGGCTATACAAACGCTTGTTACACCAGTGTGCGGTCACTGGTTTGCTCCAAAGCCTATCGGCTGTACTATCCTGTGTGGTCCCAGCGTGCGGACGCTGGTTTGCTCCAAAGCCTTGCGGCTATACAAACTCGCTTGTTACACCAGTGTGTGGTCACTGGTTCGCTCCTAAGCCTATCAGCTATACTATTCTGTGTTTGTCCCAGCGTGCGGACGCTGGTTTGCTCCAAAGCCTTGTGGCTATACAAACTCGCTTGTTACACTAGTGTGCGGTCACTAGTTTGCTCCAAAGCCTATCGGCTGTACTATCCTGTGTGGTCCCAGCGTGCGGACGCTGGTTTGCTCCAAAGCCTTGCGGCTATACAAACTCGCTTGTTACACCAGTGTGCGGTCACTGGTTCGCTCCTAAGCCTATCAGCTATACTATTCTGTGTTTGTCCCAGCGTGCGGACGCTGGTTTGCTCCAAAGCCTTGCGGCTATACAAACTCACTTGTTACACCAGTATGCGGATGCTGGTTTGCTCCTAAGCCTTACGGCTATACTAACTCGCTTGTTACACCAGTGTGCGGTCACTGGTTTGCTCCTAAGCCTATCGGCTATACAATTCAGTGTTGGTCCCAGCGTGCGGACGCTGGTTTGCTCCAAAGCCTTGCGGCTTTATGATTCTGTCAATTTGCTATTACCATCTGACTGCTGCTACTATCTCAGGGCTGCCCTGCCCGGTATTGGTAAGGCCGGTAGAACCTTTTGCCACATTCCATCTGAGGTTGCCTTACCCGGTATTTGCAGGGCCGGTAGAGCCTACATTATGAATCTATTGAGGCTGCCTTGCCCGGTAAATTGGTAAGGCCGGTAGAACCGTTATGCGATTCCATCTGCAGGTTGCCTTACCCGGTATTGGCAAGGCCGGTAGAGCCTAACATTCTATTACTTCAGACTGTCCTGTCCGGTATATTGACAGGACCAGTAGAGTCTGCCTTCTTTCTTGTTATATTCTGAATATATCTGTATGTATGTGATTGCCATCCTACGTTATCAATTTATTATTTCAATAAAATTGATTTTTACCTAAAACTTGTGTCTGAGAGTCATAACAAACCGTGACAGGTGGATGCCATTGTCAGGGGGAGGCCCTCGGTCGCTGAAGGCCTGGGAGGCCGCAAAGAGAGTTGTCCCCTCATGTTTCTGACCCACCCTATCCTCCCTCTCCTCCCATGCCTCCGAATCTGGTCTCTGAGAGTGCTGAACCCAGGCTGGTGGGTGTCATTCGGCTTTGTAGGGAGGAGAGAGCCTTTAGGAGAAGGGAAGGTTTGTGTTTGTACTGTGGTAGGGTGGGTAATTTGTTACGGTCTTATCCCATTCATCCCAAGAGATGCCCGAATGCTAAAATGGGCTGGAGACAGATGATAGGGTGCATTTCTGTGTCTCCAGTGCTCCTTTCGGATAAGCCCATGTTGACGGCTTGTATTTATTATAAATCCGCCTCAGTTCCAACGTTACTTGATACTGGGGCAGTTGGCTGCTTTATGGATGCGGAGTTCACTGCCAGTAAAAACATTCCATTGCTGCCTCTTGCCTCCCCATTGGCCATGGAAGCCGTTGATGGCAGACCACTACAACCCTCTCACATCACGCATGAGAGTGGAAACCCTGCATACGGGAACCCTGAAGTTACAGGTAACCAACTCTCCACACCATGCTATGGTCCTGGGGTTCCCTTGGGTACAGAAACCCCAGGATAGATTGGCACACTTGTGAGATGGTGGACTGGTCACCAAAATGTAAAAAGTCCTCTTTGTTGTGTCCCGTGAGAGCCACGCAGGCTTCAACTTCACTCCTTCCAGAGGAGTATATGTCTTTTATAGATGTGTTTAGTGAGAGTCAAGCAGAGCTCCTTCAACCTCACAGACCCTATGATTGTTCATTGGAACTGCTTCCTGAGACCTCTCCCCCAAGGGCCTTGTCTATTCCTTGTCTGTGGAGGAGAATTGGGCCATGGAGGAATACGTGACTAGAGGCATCATTCGTAAATCCACATCTCCCGCTGGATTTTTCTTTGCCAAAAAGAAGGATGGAGAGCTTCATCCATGTATTGACTTTCATGGTCTGAAAAAGATTTTGGTCAAGAATGCTTATCCTATTCCCTTGGTTACCGAACTCTTAGACTGGGTCAAAGGTTCAAAGATTTTCACGAAACTCGATCTAAAAGCAGCAAACAATTTGGTATGGATTAAAAAAGGGCATGAATGGAAGACAGCCTTTAATACCCGGAATGGGCATTATGAGTACTTGGTTATGCCCTTCAGATTGTGCAATGCCCTGGCTGTCTACCAGGAGTTCATAAATGATGTGTTAAGAGAACTCCTTCAAAGTTGTGTGGTGGTGTATTTGGATGACATCCTCATCCACTCTCCTACATTGGAGACTCATCAGGCTGACGTATCAAAAGTTCTGAGCCTATTACAGGAGAACAAGTTGTTCTGTAAACTTGAGAAGTGCGAATTACACAAATCGCAAGTAACATTCCTAGGCTATATAATTTCCACTACTGGGTTTGCCATGGACCCTCAAAAATTGTGTGCGGTTGTGAATTGGCCGCGTCCTAAGGGACTCAAAGCTCTCCAAAGGTTTCTAGGGTTTACAAATTACTACAGTAAATTCATTAAGAAGTTTTCTACTATTGTCAAACCCCTGACTGACATGACGCGTAAGGGGGCGAACCCTTCAGAATGGTAACAACCAGCTATTATGGCTTTTGAAAACATCAAGGCAGCATTCGCTGCAGGGCCTATATTGGCGCATCCCAATCACTTCCTGTCCTTTACCTTGGTGGTGGATGCTTCAGAGGTCAGTGTGGGCTCCCTGCTATCCCAGCGCACTTCCCCAGGCGAGACGCCACGTCCTTGCGAGTTCTTCTCTCAAAAGTTGTCCAAAGCAGAGATGCTTTACCAGATTGGAGACAGAGAATTACTGGCAATAGTCCTGGCCTTGAAAGAATGGAGGCATTTGCTTGAATGTTCTAAGGTGCCTATATTGATCTTAACTGACCACAAGAACCTCATCTACCTCTCTGAGGCCAAACGTTTGTCTCCCAGACAGGCCAGATGGGCACTGTTTCTGTCTTGCTTCAATTTTGTGGTTTGATATCTTCCTGGCTCTAAGAATGTAAGGGCAGACACGTTGTCTCACCATTTTTGTAGCTTATCCCGTGAGGAGGTTCCCCTTCTCCGATCATTCGGGCTGATCAGATCCTCACTACTATTCGTACCTGTAGCAAGTCCCGTGTGGGAGAAAAGATTCTGGCAGCCCAAGATTCTGCTCCTACAGAGAAGCCTGAGGGTCATTGCTTTGTTCCCGCACAATTATGTATTAAACTGTTGGGAATGTATCATGCTTCGAAAGTAGCAGGTCACATTGGTAGAGACCAACTAATGTGGTCCGTGTCACGAGTCTTTTGATGGCCTAGCCTCTGGGCCAATTGTACTGCTTTCATGCCTGCATGTATGACTTGTGCCCAAATTAAGTCTCCTAGACATTTGCCAGTGGGTTTGCTTCAGCCAGTTGCCAATGGCGAACGTCCCTGGTCACACCTATCTATTGATTTTATGGTCAAACTGCCGAGGTCTTTGGGCTATACAGTCATTCTAATGATTGTGGATAAGTTTTCTAAGATGGCTCATTTTGTACCACTCAAGGGCTTACCATCTGCACAACAGTTGGCGGTGATATTCGCTAAGGAGGTCTTCCGATTACATGGTATCCCTCAAGTCATTGTATCCGATAGAGGTAGCCAATTTGTGTCTCGCTTCTGGAGGTGTTTCTGCATTCAAATGGGAATTCAGCTGGCATTCTCCTCTGCATACCACCTGCAGTCCAACGGTGCGGTAGAGAGGTCTAATCAAGCCTTGGAATAGTTTCTCCGCTTCTATATCTCTGACTATCACGATAACTGGGCTACCCTGTTACCTTTGGCTGAGTTTGCCCGGAATAGTGCTGTTAACTCTTCCACTAAGAGTTCCCCATTATTAGTCAATTATGGGTTCCAACCATCGTCTCTCCCCGAGACCTTCCAAGCACAAGGAATTCCGTCTCTGGATGAGTATTTAAGGGCGCTCCATTCCTCGTGGGTATGGGTACAGTCTGGAGAGTAGAGACAGAAAAGACACAGGCGCAAAACCTCCTAAGAGTGTATCTGTTAGGATATAACTCCACAAAGCCCCACAATAGTAATGCTCATCAGAGTTGAACATAGAAAGAGCCCATCATAAATCGATGAAATCTTCACTCTTTCCAGTAAATACACAGCTCTCCACGATGAAAGATTCCAAAGTATTTATTTTCAAAAGTTCACAAATTGTACCCTTGAAAAAGTGTCAGAGGTGATACGAAACGCGTCGGGGGCGTTATTGAGTGTTGGCATATATATTTTTAATACACTTTTAATGAACTTTTGAAAATAAATACTTTGGAATCTTTCATCATGGAGAGCTGTGTATTTACTGGAAAGAGTGAAGATTTCATCGATTTATGATGGGCTCTTTCTATGTTCAACTCTGGTGAACATTACTATTGTGGGGCTTTGTGGAGTTATATCCTAACAGATACACTCTTAGGAGGTTTTGCGCCTGTGTCTTTTCTGTCTCTACTCTATAGTTTTACAAGCACCCTCCACCGGTGCTCTACGAATGGGCAGCATCCCTCTTTGAGGAAAAAGGAGAGAGAAAAAAAGAAAAAGAAAAATAACTTTTCCCAACCCCAGCTTATTGAAAAAGAAGTTTGGAATATTACAACTATTGACAATCTTCCACATATTTTCTTTTTGTTGAATTTATTATATGTGAGACTTTAGAAGGTGAAGGGAGATTTGGAAAACCTTAGCGCCAGACACATTTTTTGGTTTTTGCATGGGTACAGTCTGCCCTGTTTGATTCTGTGCAGCGACAGAAAAGGCAGGCTCACTGTAGGCAACTGCCGGCACCTACCTTCATAATAGGAGACAGAGTGTGGTTGTCTTCCGCAACTTGCACCTCCAGGTCCCTTGCAACAAATTGGCTCCTCTATGTATTGATCCTTTCAGTGTTGTTGCGCAAAATTAACCCGGTGGCTTATGCATTTGAACTTCCTGCCAACATGCGCATTCACAATGTCTTTCATGTCTCCCTGCTAAAGCCCTTGGTCTGCAACCGGTATACTTCAGCTACTGTCAGTCCTCCCCCTGTGAGAGTTGCAGATCACAAGGAGTATGAGGTCCAAACCATTCTGGACTCCTGTGTGTGTACAGGGCACTTACAATATTTTATTCATTGGAAGAGTTATTGTCCTGAGGAGCACTCCTGGATACCTGCCAGTTATGTACACGCTCCTTTACTGGTACGCAGGTTTCATGCTCAACTCTCTGACAAACCCCGGCAAGCTCCGTGGAGGGGGTGTCTTTGAGGGGGGATACTGTTACAGCTTACCTTTGTTTCAGCTTCATCTACAGGCACGAAGCTTCAAGCATGCAGCAGGCCTCTGTTTTATGTGTTTGCTTCCTGTAGTCTCCTCCTACCTACTTCTTGTGGAGGGGTTTATAAGGCAGACTGAGTCCTGACTCAGTTGCCCTTGCGTTGTTGTGCCTAGCAGTTCTCTTACCTTGGGCTCTGTGTATGACCTGGCTAGTCTTCCATCCAACCTGGTGCTGACCTGTGGCTCTGTCTGACTACTCTTACGTTTGCTCCCTTTACCTAGCAGACATCCAACCTAGTGTGGACATGGGGCTCTGGTAGACCAGCTCTGATACTGACTGCAGGCTTGAGTCAGTTATCTACTCCCTCCCTGACAGCAGGCTGAGTCAGAGTTCTCTCCTTACTGGCAGCAGGCGTGCGTCGGTACATCTCCTACTTCGGATACAGATTCTGTGTTCCTGCTCCTGACCCAGTTCCTGCTCCTGTTCTGTTCCTGATTCCGGTAGAGACTACCAGTGGCTGAGTCCTAGTCTCTAGTATTGTGGTCAAACTTGGCAGCCTATTTTTTCTGATAACTGTGCTCTCTGACTTGAAACCCTCTGCTTGTATATATTTGCCTACTTCCTATTGTATATATTTGCCTACCACTACTATTAATAAATTACTTTTAGCTATACCGTACTGACTCCTTAACTTCTCTGGGAACCATGACATGTCCCCCCCCCACAGCATTGTTCATGTGGAACATGATCCTGAAGGAGGCAGAATTTTTACCTAGCAGCAATAATATCACAACCACCAGGAGCACAGATCAGCTGCCTGTGCTGCCAGTCTTCCTTCTTTAGGTCACCAAGAAATGGCAAGTATAACACTAGGGGACCCTCTGTCACATTTCTCGTCACCTCCTACACCAGCAGTGAGATGTCTGTAATAGAGCAGCAACAGCACGGAGGGTCTAGTGGTGGTGGTGATGATGATGGTGGAGAAACTGGGGTGGAAGAGACATTGATGGCCTTTATAGCCCAAACTACTTCTGCCAGTCCACCACGTGTGATGCACTGTGTGGTGCACTAACCAAACAATGCAGTTTGGTGGAGGATAATTGCAATCAGGGCATCAAGTGACATCTGAGGAGATTCCATCCCACAGAGTATGCTAAGCTGGTGGCAGGGAGGGTTCATCATTACTATTAAACTGTCAGCAAGTTGTCATGTGTCCTTAGCAGGGTGTGAACAAGGGGCATAGTGACAGCAGCAGTACTTGGTTTCTGGTGTCATGGTGTTTGGATAGAGTTGTACCATGTGTTATTTACCACACACACTATGCTCATTGAAGTTGCTGCTGATGATGAGAGGCACAGTTCCTGCTCTCAAGGGCAACATTTATATTCTAGTAACAACACACCCATGATTTTGGAGGAGGGGTAGGTGGAGAAGAATTATTAGCCAACTTCTTCTTTTCTCCACATATACCTGAAGTTGTGGAGGTTAGTTATAGTGCTTCTACTGCCTGAGGTGCATTACTGGATCTAGTTTTGGCAAGTGGAACCTTCATCACCTATGTTACTGTTGTTTTTGATCCCTTTCCCTTTGAGCTGCCTAATCATCCTGCTGCTTTAACAATTCAACAGCAGCAGCAAGAACAGCAATTATGGATTATCCTAGCCTTAGTGAAGAGATAATCTGAATTTTACGAATGACAGGAAGCAAGTATTTGCTTACTCTTTCTTTATTTCACCTCCAATAGCAGCAAAAGAGGAAAAACAGTAAGAACCAATCAGAAAACAAATGCATTCTCAAATTGACTAGTCCCTTCTAACACTTCCTCTTTCTGAAGAGAACAGATAACCGGACCCAACGTCATAGAAACAAGACTGAACGTTGCTGGGGGATCCATAAATGAACATCAAAACTCCAACTGTCAGAAAAAGGAGATGGCTGTCTTAAGGTCTCAGATAACAGCGAAGACTCTTGTCTTGTCCAGAGGATAATCAAAACAGATGTAGAGATGTCATTCAAGCTGAAAAACATGAAAAACAGGAAAGACATCATAGTAACTTATAATAAATCGAAAGGTAAGCATATAAAAATAGCATAACAAGCAAAATATATATATATAATTTCAGAATTCATGAATAATGAAATAAGGTAAATCAAAAAAGCAGATAAGGGTGAGGGAAGAAGGAGAAAAAAATTCTATAAGGGAGGGAAATACTCGCCTCCTGTCATTCTTAAAATTCAGATTATCTCTTCACTAAGGCTAGGATAATCCATAATTTTAATTCATGACAGGAGGCTCCTATTTGCAATTTTAACGCTCCATCAAGAGACGAGAACCAGGGTGAAGAGACGGTCTAAAGTAAAAAGTGCGAAAAGTACTCTCGCGAGACCAGTCTGCCGCATGAAGAATATCCGACAAAGAAGTGCCTGAAGAAAAAGCCGCTGAATCTGCAGCTTCCCGAACTGAATGAGCACCAAAAGAGGTGGCAACACCGGCTAAAGATAAAATCAACCGCACCCAACGAGCTAAAGTGGATGTAGACACTGGCTTGAACGGTTTGACGAAATAAATCAAAAGTTGTCTAGCATCCAGAGGACGAGGAGGGATAGAAGATTATTGTCAGGCCAGAACTGAAGGAAACGAAGAACAGAGGAAACATCCCAGAGGGACGTATATCTAGGACCTGGAGGACGAGAAAGGCGAATACCTCGTAAAAGACAACACACCCTAGGATCTTTACCGGCAGGAAGACCATGAATAGACACATGAGTGGCTGAAATAGCTGATCTGTGAACATTAATAGTTCTATACGATTTCCCTGAGTCAAACAAATGGGACATTAAATGAATGACCGTAAAGGGATCGACACGCCGTTCCAAACACCATCATTACCAAGCGGAGGAATATCAACATCGGGTTCCAGTGGCTCAAGAGTCCCAAAGAAGTCTACGAGCTGATTCCGATAAGTCACTGATGTCCCAGGATCCCTGGAAAGATACCAAGCCACCAGATGCAAATGGTCAGCTAGAACTAAAGGGTGAAAATTCCCTTTAGGGTCTGTCAGTAGACTCGGAAAAGACGGGAGCAGGAGAGGATCCTGAGCCGAGAGACAAAGAAGATCCGGGAACCATGACTGGCTCGGCCGGAAAGGAGTGATTAAAGTGATCTCCGCTTTATGAATTCGAAGATAATGAAGAACACTTGTTATCATGGTGAAGGGGGGAAAGCATATGCCCCTTGAAGAGGCCAGGACTGGAGAAAAGCATCCACTGCCTTGGATCCTGGATCCGGGATCCAACTGAAGTAATCCGGAACTTGATAATTCAGGCGAGACGTGAATAGATCTATAACAAAAGGGCCCCTCTGACGGCTGAGCTGTAGAAAGACTGATTGATCCAGCATCCAGTCGCTGGCGTCCCACCAATGACATGAAAACCAGTCCGCTTCCAGATTCGAGATCCCCGGAAGATATTCCGCATGAAGAGAAATGTTCCTCTGAAAACAAAAATGATAGATGTCTTTGATCACATCTGAGAGGGTTTTGGAACGAGCCCCCCCAGACGGTTTATGTACTGGACAGCAGAGACGCTGTCCATGCATAGTAAAATGCAGCAATCGGAAAGGTCCCCTGCGAAACTGCGAATAGCGAAAGAACACGCTATGAGTTCCATACAATTGATGTTTAGAGATTCTTCCCAAAGATCCAAGCACCTCCCGTAGAAAGACCCGCACAGGTTGCTCCCCATCCCCACAGACTGGCATCGGAATTGATGACTAAATCTGGAACCATGCCAAAGATAGCCCGGCCGTTCCATGCCTGCATGTGGAGCAACCACCATCTGAGTTCCGTACGGACCTCCCTTGAAAGAGGGACTAATTGGTCGTAAGAGGAATTCGTCTTGAGAATCTGAGCCTTCAAGCATTGCATGGCTCTGTAGTGAAGGGGGCCCAGGAGAATGGCCTGAATGGACGAGGATAGGAGTCCTACAATCCGAGCTAGCCATCTCAAGGGGATTGACAAAAAATTGAGAACTCGTTTGAGTTCCTTCCTTATGGAGACCAGCTTGGAGTGATGAAGTTTGAGAGAACAAGACACGGAGTCTATCTTGAACCCTAGGAATTGGACGGTTTGAGCTGGAATCAGAGCTGACTTGTCCCAATTGAGCAAAAAACCTAGATTTTCCAAAAAGCGAATGACTAAATCTATTTGGGAGGCCAACTGGATTTTGTCTACCCCGAAAAGAAGAATATCATCAAGATAGACAATGCAACGAATTCTGGAGGCTCGAATATGTGCCAACACCAGCTTGAACAGCTTGGTGAAGCACCAGGGGGCGGAGCTGAGGCCAAATGGGAGACAGGTGAACTCCCACTGTTTGTTGGACCAAAGGAAACGGAGGAAGGGGCGACTCGAAGGATGAACAGAAACGGTGAGGTACGCGTCTTTTAGGTCCAGGCGGGTGAACCAGTCGTACTGGAGTAATAGATCCCTGAGAAGATGGACACCTTCCATCTTGAAATGTCTGTATTTTACGAAGGCATTGAGGTACCTGAGATTGATGACTGATCTGAATCCTCCTGACTTTTTCGGCAGTAGGAACACATTGCTGAAAAAATCACCATTGTATGAAGCTCTTTGAATTGCTCCTTTGTCTCAAAGAGACGAGAGCTCGTTGTGGAGAAGATTTTGACGCTCTGATGATAAAAAAGTGGGAGCTGGTGGGACGTTCTGGAATGGAGGAGATACAAACTCAATCTTGTAACCCTGAACAGATTGTAGGATCCAGGAATCGGAGGAAATGAGTCTCCAGTTTTGAATGAAGAAATGAAGTCTGCCTGTAGAGAGAGGGGAAGAAGGCTTTAAAGCAATTCGACTCACCTGATTGGAATCTGGACCGCCCTCGAGTTTGAAATTTCCAGACTCCACTGGAACCTCTCTGCTGAGGAAGTTGAATCCTGGATGTTGAAGGCTGGTAGAAGGTTTGTGAAGGGTAAGTTCTGGGACCTGATGGCCAGAAATGGCTGGAGGCATGGCCCCGCTGCCTACCAGCCCTGCCAAAAACACCCCTTTGAGAGGGAGTACGAAAAACTTTCTTCAAGGATAACTGTGCTTTGTTCAACGAAGAAAAAATGTTGATGTGTTTTTCTAACTGTTTTAAAAAAAGCATACCCTGAGCGGATGGGCTGAGCTCCTTGTTTCTAAGGTCTGCTAGTTTGGGATCAATACGAAGGAGAGCTGCCTTCCTTCTCTCATTGGAAATAGCGACATTTGCATCGCCTAACAGGCAAATACAACGCTGAATCCATTCACGTACTGAATGGGCGTCTAAAGTAGTGTCAGAGGAGACATAGGACCGGCCAGGTCCAGCAATTTATCTTGTGCCAATCTGAGACCTTTTTCAAGCCCCTTGAGTGGGTCTCTGCCAGACTTGGCCATAAAAGTTTGCATAGTTGGATCAAACTCAGGAGTGAAAGCCACTTTGTCTGGAATGACAGGTCGTGGACATTCACTCCGCAGACGAGCTCGAACTTCTTTGTCCAGAGGGTGTCGGAGCCAAAAATGCAAATATTGAGCAAGATGAGGAGGGGGAATCCACTCAGCAGAACGCGGATGTCTGATTTCGCGATGGTCAAACATTGGTTTGCCCAAAGCATCTAAAATTTCCTTGCCCTCACTGATATCTAAAGAAGATTTTGAGGAATAGGGATCAAAACGGAGCTCACCCGTAAAAGGCTTGTCCACATAGGTAGCCTTACTAAAGAGTTCATCCTCATCAGAGCAATCGTAGGGGTCAGCCTGCCAAGAATCTAATTCCCTGAATTCTAGGGAAAAATCTGGGTCCTCCTCTTCTGAGGACAATCTGTTATCTCCTTAAACCTCTGGAGCAGAGGTCACTTCGCTCTTTTTTGCAGGGACTTTACCTTTTTCTGGATTGGCTTTAGAGACAGAGCCTTTCCAGTGTCTTTTAGAAGAGTGAGTTCTCTCAATACAAGACCCTTCGGAGTCTGGAGAATCTTCAGCATCCTGAGGAGGAGAGGCTGGTACTGATGCAGGAATCTGAGGTAAAGACCCAGACTGAAAGGCTTTTACCAAAGTTGCAGACACAGCTGCATTAATGAGTGCCTGCAATTCAGAAGCTCCCAATGAAGCAGTCTGAGAAGATTCCATATTAATATATCAATTTGAGATATGTGTAGGGCTCAAAGAAATAAAATATATATTTGGGGCTCACCCAAGAAAACGTAGATTCCAATAAGCGCGTATGGACATGTATAGGTAAAGAAGCCAAAGGGATAACCTGTATAAGTGTGCAGGCAATAAAAATGTATAAATATATATATATATAGAAATATATAGAGAAATATAGAAGTGGGGCTCACCCACTAAAATTCAGGAGAAATACAATAGTAGGAAAGGTCAGATGGGGCTCACCCTGTGAATGATATAACACGGAGAATAATGTGAAGTAAAAAAAACGCTCCGTAACACAGCACGTCAAGAATACACACAGGAAGAAACTGTAATGGCGACCAAATCCCGCGAGATTAGAGACCAAACCAAAATGGCCTATGAGAGAGGAAAGGAGAGGAAAGGAGAAAAGAAACAGACTGAAAGGAAAAACAAATGGCGCCAGATCTCGAGATGAGAGGGAATGGAGTTTAATTAGTAAGAAAACAGTAAGAAGACGGGGTTTATATAGAAAAAATTAACACACAAACTAATATTGGGCAGTCGCTTACAGAAGCGAATGGGACCGCGGGTATAGAGAGTTTATAGAAAGAAGTAGCGATAATTCAGAAAACGAAGCACTAAAGCTGTAAGGGGTACAGAGTAAATGACACTAAATAAAATAGGAGACAAACAAAATATGTCAAAAAAATCAAGCAAACAATTAATCCAACGGACTAAAACTCTGACCTGACTTCCTGGAGGTGAGCAGCAAGAAAGAGGAAGTGTTAAAAGGGACTAGTCTATTTGAGAATTCATTTGTTTTCTGATTGGTTATTACTGTTTTCCCTCTTTTGCTCTTGGTATTTGCTTTTGCTATTGGAGGTGAAATAAAGAAAGAGTAAGCAAATAAGAGCCTCTTGTCATGAATTAAAATTGCAAATTCAGCATCTACATCAGGGCATTTGACAAAGGCCACTGGCGAGCACAACATGACCTGCTGGCACTAGAACAGTAGGGCATTTTTTTCCTCAGGGCTTATGCTTTAAAAAATACAAACAAAAAAAAACAACAACATAGGCCTACAAAAAAATAAATGTTTGCTTAGGGCTTGTGCCAAATAAGTCTAAGGCCTACAAATCAATGTTTCCTCAGGGCTTGGGACTCTAACAACAAATCATCCTCTAAAAAATACTCTGTCATTTCAAGTATCAGTCTACACCAGTTGCAAATTACATCAGGGGTAGGGAAGGGCGAAAATGTTTTCCTCAAATTGAAATCGGCAAAAAATGACAATTTCCGCTTTGCAAAAGATTTCCTGTGAAAAGTACAGTTTTTCCTGCTTTTTCCCACTTTTTTCACCTAGGTCATTGCATTGAAATCATTGGGTAGAAAAATGTTTCTCCACCTCATGAAAGTTTTCTACAGCCAGGTAGGACATTTGTTCTCTGTGGTAGGGGAGTCTAGGGGCACAATGGGGAGAAGAAAGCAAGAAGGAGAGTGACGCAAAATACCCCAAAAATTGGTGTGACTGACTGGCAAGACACTGGCAGCTGGGGTCCAAATTGCTTGATGATTTTACTTTAATTGTCTCTGTGCTGGGGAAGTCTGGGGAAAGAAGTTGATGATTTTGTTTTTTAGTTATACATATTTTTTGGGGGACTAACTGTGATGAGATATGGTGGAGAACTTAAAAAAATAAATAAAAAAACAAACATAAATAATTAAACAAATAAATATATTAAAAAGCTGACTGGGAGCTCTGTGACTGACTTGACTTGATAGACAGCAGACAAAATTATGAATTTTGTTGAAGTCCAAGGCAAGACACACTCCATCAGTTGTGTCCTGTAGAGGGTAAAACACAAACAGTAGTTGAGTAATGTCTAGCAAATGCAAAAGCGAGAGGGGAAAAGATGGAGTAAGTGCAGGGGAGTGGGAGTAATGTGTTAGTGCAAAAGTGACTACAGCAATCATTGCTGAAGCATGTGCAATAAATGAATATGCTCCCTCTCTTCCTGGGGTGGATGCAATTTGTCAAGGTCCCACCAATCACACCACGCCAGTCTCCCACCACCACTACTATACATATCTGCCACATTATTGTACTTTTTTTATCACTTGACATCATCATGATTACGTGCCAGTGTCACTTGAGCAGGAAGTTAGTGTTGCGGGCAAAGGACAAAAGCAGTCTGAATGCTAACACATTTTTCAAGGTACATGTTGCTGTAGAACTCACCATTTTGACTTCTAGCTACTTATTTCCCCACTACAGCCCTCAGAAGAAGTAATATTGTGCTGGGAAATGTAGCACCATATTAAACATGGGAAAAATGTGTTGGAATAGGAAAGCATGTGTTGGAATAAGAAAAATTGTGTTGGAATAGGAGAAAAATATGTTGAATAGGAAAAAAATGTATTAGACTATGCAAAAAATGTGTTAAAATAGGAGAATAATGTGTTGGAAGACGCAAAAAGGAGGAAAATGTACCACTGGAGAAAAAGAGAGAACTTTTGAGAAAAAAATCGAAAATTGGCTGTTATTCCCTGAACATCATGCGGGAAATTGTTATCACTTTTCTCCCGCCCCTAGTCAGGGGGTCCCTGTCTCTATCACGTTATATACAAATTTCTTATTTTATTATATATATATATATATATATATATATATATATAGCAAGGTCCAAAGGTGGAGGCACTCACTCTTCTAAATAAACAATAAAATATATTTGAAAAAGTCCCACTGGTGCTGCCTTCCATTTCTTCGTGTATATATATATATATATATATATTTTTTTTTTTTTTTTTTTTTTTTTTTTACTAACTGTCCCCCCAATACCAGTCAAGATCCCCTAAAAACAAATTCCCTATTCAACTTATTCTTTCCCCAGACTCCACCCACCAACACAGGCTCCCTCCTCAGACCCATTTTATACCATGTCTTATGGGGTATTTTTAATTGAATTTAGGATTTATTTTTTTATTAACTGTCCCCTAATCCCAGTAAACAAACACCCCCCACAAAAGCATTTCCTGATCAACTGATTCTTTCCCCACAATCCACCAACACAGGCAAGCTGATGTCCCTATTATACTATGCCTTTGAGAAATAAAATAATATTTGCTATGTGTTGTGTGTAAATTCAAAGTTCCCATTGATTTCAATGGAATGAGCTAGGTAAAAAAATATACTTTTGGCGGGAAATTCTTCGCCAAATTGCCAATTTTTGTTTGAGGCAACACCTTTCACCCATGCCTAGTATCAATCACTTCTCTCTGCTCTTCTTTACCCACTAAAAGAATGCAAATGAATGAATGAAAGAATTAATTAACTGATTTCAATAAAGATGCTGAAACTGTCATCCACTGTTCTGTCAGTTCATTCACCTTCTTCTTAGCATGTCTTCTTAGTCTGAATCTCACGATTTTTGGTTAAATCCTAATTTGTTATGAAATGAATGCACAAGTCTAATATTTACAACAGCAGGTTTTGATCTTTAAACTGCAGACACCTCACCCCTGAACTGTTATATTTATCTCAGGGCCATTGCATATGTTTTCCATACGTACCAGTCAATATGTTTCAATAATAGTCAAAAAACAAATAAACAGAAAAAAACTGTAATTTGAAAAAAAAAAGTATCTTTGCATGATGACTTGCAAAAATTCTTTATCAGAAAACACATTAATGATTACCCTGTCATTTCAAGTTATCTTTCATTTGGACATCTTCCACAAAGGTAAAATGTCAAAGTTATCAGTAGGTAAACTGTCAGATATTCTTCTTACAGTTGTAGGATATTTTACAATAACTTAAAGGGATAGTAATGTTTCACAAAAACAGCAGCTCCAATTAATCTTCATAGCATTTGGGTCATGGAGTGTTATTTCAGTACTGTCAGAGTTGCAGTTCAAGAGTTAACGAATGATAAAGTATCCCCCTCCCGCCCTTTTACCTAGTATGTCACCTCACCTCAGATGTGGAATCTGGTTCTGGGACCAGACAGCTCACAGCAATGGACAGCATAAGGACAACCCTGCCCCCCTTGACAGGTTTTTCAGGTTTTTCCTTATGCTCACTGAAGACTGTCCATCTCTAAGATCCATCTGGACTTGCTACTCTGAGGTGAGCAGTGTTACATCAGTAAAATGGGTGGGAGGGGGATACTTTCAATTACTCTTGAACTACAACTCTCACAGTATTGGAATAGCACTCTCCATGGTCCAAATACTATGAAGATTAATTGGAGCTGCTTTTATTGTTACACATTACTATCCCTTTAATGGGTTAGTAATACTTAAGTATTACTAATCCCTATAGTAAAGTCCTTTTAAAATTAAATGTATTGCCCCCAGTTTTATCTCTCAAACCTTTATGGTTTGAGAGATGAATGCTTCTAAAGTTGCCCTCTCCCTCCCCCTTCCCCGTCGTCAGCATTCTAACTGACTCAGGGAAATCCGATCAGAGATCATCAGGCGGCTCTGCAGCAGAGCAGCGATCGCGTTAACTAAAAAAAAAACTTTCACTAAAACGGTCTTCTACGTATGCTTGCAAGCCAAGCACATGTAGAAGAACATTTCAGTGAAAGTTTTCTTTTTTAGAAACGCGATCCGGCTGTGCTGAAGAGCCACCTGAAAGTAGTACAACTCTCTTCCTTTCAGTCAGCTAGAATGCTGACTGCGGGGAAGGTGGAGGGAGAGGGCAACTTTAGAAGCGTTCATCTCTCAAACCATAAAATTTTGAGAGATGACACTGGGGGCAATACAATTTTTTAAGTAGTATTTTGCTATAGGGATTAGTAATACTTAAGTATTACTATCCCTTTAAGAGAAATATAATTGTTTACATTTTTTGCCATTATAGTCAGAAACTGTTTTGAATGCAAAGACAAAATTTAGAATATATGATGATTAGATAATGGTATTTGTCCTATTTTTAATGCGTGCATACCCATTGAAAAAAAACAAGCAACATACAATGAGCACATATTGAGAGCTATAATGCTGAAATAAATTGAAACCATTGAATAATGTGGCAACAAAGTTTGGGCAAGATTTAAAGGTTGCATTAAAACAGGCGCTAAGTAAAAAAAGCACATTGCCTGCAAATAACACCTGATTTAGAATGGATTCGACAGGTAGTCTAGAAGAATAGCTAACGAGCGTATGCACAACAAAAACACGTAACACAAAAATCTGCATTGTACCTTTTTTTGCATCACTGTGCTTCCTAATCACCCGATAAAACAGGACTTAAGTCAACTTGTATCATAACGGCCGACGTTGTGTAGCAACCCTGACTGATGCACAAACAAATTCCAGCCCACAGTCAATACCAAAACCTCAAAAATGTTCAAATGCACCTATATATACCCAAAAATAATGGTCCGACCTTGTCTGCATTTCGAGTTTTGGTGAGCTAGAGCACAGGACACAGGAGCGGAGGCAAGTGTTTACAGCAAGTGAGAGAGGAGCTGACACTGGAGGATAGAAAGAGTTTTTGGAGTTTTGAGAGAGGAGAGTGTTGCACTTAAATAGACACATATCACATCTTTGCACATATTGCATACACCCATACAAACACATACACACACATAGTCTTTTTTTTTATAACACATTACACATATTTTAAACTTTATTTTTTCAGTGTGAATCTGTGAGTGACAGAGAGTGAGTGGGATCGAGTGTGTCTGTGAGGGCCTGTGTGAGTGCCTGGGTGTGAGTGTATGAGTGATGTCCAGGAGAGGAGGACAGGAGAAAGGGATGGGGAGAGTAGTGGAGGAAAAGGAGGAAGGAGAACAGGGCATCCCTATTGAAAGTAGGAGTCGGAGAGGGAGATCCTTGGTGTGGAGGGGGACCTGTCCCAGAAGAGCAGGCACACGGAGGGCAGGAACAGAACCTTCAGTGGGAAGAGGGGTATCTGTCAGGGAGCACCATGCACAGGCAGGGGCAGAGCAGGCAGGACATTCCGGCCACAGCTCTGACACCTTGCAGGCCGGAGCTGAGGAGTAGAGGCTCAGGGTTCCTCTCTATACAGAAGAGGAGAACAGGGCCCTTGGGAGGTTGTCTTGGAGAGGGAGAGTGCCCTCTTTCTGAGGGAGAGGGTTCCTGGCCTAGCCGCGAGGAGGAAGGCCGTTTGGAATCATATTTGAAGCTATGTGAATGCGGGAGCCAGTTGCAGAAGGGACGTGGACTCTGTTAAGAAGAGATGGGGAGACTGCAAGAGGGTGGTCAAGAAAAAGATGGGGGATGGTGCCCTGCACCCCCGAGGATCCAGAAGTGGGCCTGTTGCCTACATCACCTACAGCAGCTGGGAGGAGATGCTGCAGCAGAATATGTCAGCCACAGTTGTTGAGGGGGTCCCTAGAGGATTGGACACTGGGGAAGAGAGGAGCCTCCACACTACCGGTAAGTGCATTATCAAATAACCACACATCACATCAACAGACACAACCTTCACATGCAAACACAGACACACCTCAACATACGTCCATCATTCATCCACATAACTGCACCAATACAGCACCCTGAGGGTTAAAAACAGGACACAATACAAGCACTAATGGGAAGGTTTGAACAAGCCCAAACCTGTCCAAGTCCCAGTTCAACCCTCTTGTTGCTGTGTTGATCACGCAAACCATGCTTCACAAAATGTTGTCTGTTAAACATCATTACTGTTCCTGTCAACGTCACACATATACCCACAGGGAAGTCAGCACATAACCCCTTGAGTACTAGAGGGATCATCAACGCATCACTCAACGATGCCTTGACAACACCTCCGATAGTCAATGGGTTGACCGACATCCAACACATCGACAGGGTTATTATTAAATGCTACACAGGGGACATTCATTAAGCAGTGTAAATGAGACTATGGAGTGAAGTTAAACCTTCCATACCATCACTGCATCAATTCCCTTGTATAGCCATGATGTGGGTTGAATTTGAACAACAGATACCTACCCCTTAGCACAACAACAGGTGCAACACTGTGAACATTCATTTGCATCAATTGTTGTGGTTTATATACGTTAACCAAACAGCTATTTATCACTCATAACACACATTAGTGTATCACTGCCATCATGTACTTGCACGAATACATCACAGAGTCCAATCATGGTCAAACAACTAGTGGACTCCTGTGATGTAGTTCATGCCTTACTATGTAAGAGGGATATTCTAGCCATGTGTATGGTTACACATTGAGACATGTTTAATCCCACATTAATGAATATTGATGATTGCCCTTTAATGTGTCTCACACTACACTAAAGCATACATGTGTTTTTTGGATATATTGACTACATGCATTGAACACTTGTATGAGCACACAAAAGGTTCATAAAAACTTAAACAAGGATACTGAAGAAACTACTGAACTGCTCATGTTTTGTTCACAAGGTTTTGTAACTATGCCAATGAGCATTCTTACTGTTCAGGTTTGATACCTGGTAGTGTTGAGCGAGCGTGCTCGGCCGATGCTCGGATCGGCTCGAGCATCGCTCTGCTCGGCACATGGCGGTACTCGTCAAGTACCGCCATGTGCTCGCCCGCCATGTTCGGGTGGCGGGGATCTGTGCCGAAGGAGGCACAGATCTGAAGACGCTCCGCTGGACCACCAGGGACTGGAGGTACGGGGGCATTGCGGAGATGAAGGGGGCATTGCGGAGATGAAGGGGGACAGTGTGGAGATGAAGGGGGACAGTGTGGAGATGAAGGGGGACATTGCGGCGATGAAGGGGGCATTGCGGAGATGAAGGGGGACAGTGTGGAGATGAAGGGGGACATTGTGGAAGGGGGACATTGCGGAGATGAAGGGGGCATTGCGGAGATGAAGGGGGCATTGCGGAGATGAAGGGGGACAGTGTGGAGATGAAGGGGGACAGTGTGGAGATGAAGGGGGACATTGCGGAGATGAAGGGGGCATTGCGGAGATGAAGGGGGCATTGCGGAGATGAAGGGGGACAGTGTGGAGATGAAGGGGGACATTGTGGAAGGGGGACATTGCGGAGATGAAGGGGGCATTGCGGAGATGAAGGGGGACAGTGTGGAGATGAAGGGGGACAGTGTGGAGATGAAGGGGGACATTGCGGAGATGAAGGGGGCATTGCGGAGATGAAGGGGGACAGTGTGGAGATGAAGGGGGACATTGTGGAAGGGGGACATTGCGGAGATGAAGGGGGCATTGCGGAGATGAAGGGGGACATTGCGGAGATGAAGGGGGACATTGTGGAGATGAAGGGGGCATTGACCAGGCACCCTCCCCTCATCAGAGCAGGGGGTGCCTGGTGTAATGCTCGTGTCGCCCCATTGAAGTCAATGGGGCTCGGGTGCTCGGCCGAGCACTCGAGCCTCCGGCGGTGCTCTGTCAGAGCACCCGAGCACCCGAGCATCGGGGTGCTCGCTCAACACTAATACCTGGATGTTAGGAAACACATACATTTGGGTCTCCTGTGGAAATGTGAATGATCCAGTACAGGCTGCTGTGAACATCAGGTTATACATTGCATCACCAATACAAGCACTTGGAAGAATCAAGGGGTGAGCTTCATGGAAGTGTGGTCAAGGCTTCAGTTCAGTCACATGGAAACTCCTTTGTTCCAGGATGGATCATGCTACGGATGCCTATGGGACAAGACAACAGGATTTGTAACAGCACCCTCAAACTGATTGTCATGCAACACCTACAACATCATTATCCCATTCATCTTTTCCATTACAGAGATGTACACAAAGTATTGCTTTATAATGTGTTTTCCACTTGTCTGTAGCTCATTATGAGGAAACTAAGGGGATGTCAACCAGCCAGAGCGATATGTGACCCTGATATCAATCCACACATCCCCAAATATGTCATTAGAGCTCCATGAACCAAATAAATTTGGCCTGCCAATGTCAGAGTGCTGCATACACACACACACAGGTCAGCATGGTGTCCTTTGGGATCTGATCCACATTTCATGACCTATATGCTGTATGACACACTACCACTGTAGATCCATCCCTCTGCTGCTCCTTTCAGCTATACCAAATGACCCTTTAACTCCTGATGTGAATGCAATGACCCTTTAACCTCTGATGTGACAGAGTGTTATCCGATGCATTGCAGTGGATAACGCTCTTTTGCTACAAGTGTACCATGGTTGCTATGGCTATGATCATGGCAAATCATGTTAGTTGCTGCCCATGAAGCCCTGGAATATGCTAAATATGGGTAATGTGTTGTATCTTGGTTTACATGGGGGTATGCATGACATCCTTGAGGTAACAATGTCAACATGGACGACAGGATAGCAGATGATATTGTATCCCCAGCCACATTATTTGACATGTTCATGTAATGGTAGATGATTGGGGTCCATACTGCAGCCAGTGTCAGGGCTGTGTCACTGATCCTGTGGGGTAAAAGAGAACATGTGTGTTTTGGTGAGTGTGTTTGCACCAATTTACAGGACTGATGATGGACATGCATGGATAGTGTGGATGCCTGTGTTACACTCACAGCTGAAGTGTTCCCTGATCAGTCTGTCTCTTATCTGCATCCCTCTTAGGGTCTTCACCCTTGACAATGTCCACAGGTTCATCATAATTGAGTGGGGGCTGGATATTGTCCACAAGTCTGGTGTCCACCACAATGTTTTGTAGTATTGCACATGTTGTTATTATATCGCAAACTTTGCCTGGTGCATACTGTAGTGTACCCCCCCGAGTGATCCAGACACCTGAATCGGGATTTTAGGAGCCTGAAAGTTTGCTCAGTGGCATTCCTTGCTCTGCAATGTGCCTGATTGTATCGCTCCTGGGCATTGGTTTGGGGATTTGCGATCGGTGTCAGTAGTCAGGATTTGCAGCCATAGACAGAATCACCTGTGGAAAGTGAATGACATGGTGAGACTGGGAGCACATGTTGTATAAATGGTGTTTTATGAGGTGGATGTACTAGCTGTGAGTGAAGAGCATGCTGAGCAGTGTTGTGTGTATGTGGTATGAATTAGTATTGTTAACTCACCCAGTAGCTATCCCCCTGTATACGTTCTATTCTCAAAGTCTCTGTGTACAGATGAGTTTAGGAGTATGTATGCATCATGATAGCTCCCTGGATATTTATCACAGACATTCATGATCCTCATTTTGCTGTCACACACCATCTGCACGTTCATGGAGTGGAAGTTCTTGCTGTTAATGAATAAATGTTCCTCACGTGCTGGACCTTTGATACAGACATGAGTGCAATCTATTGCATCCATGACCCTGGACATGCCTCCCCTTACGTAAAAGCCCTGCTTCAGATGTGTCTACACCATGTTGGTGGTGGGAAAATGGATATACCTACTGGCCTTGTTTCTGAGGGCTGGCAACACCTGGGCCAGCACCCTTGAGAATGTAGCCTGTGACATGCCAGATGCATAACCTTCTGTCAACTGGAAGGGTCCACTTGCCATGAAATGTATGGCACACATGAGTTTTTGCAAGCCAGTTAGGGCATGGTTGTGGATGTATATAGGATCATCCTCATCCTTGATGACCTCATATAGGGCAATGATGCTGCGCGGTCTCAACCTGTAGTGATCTATCACCTCGTCGTCGGTCATTCCCAGGAGCATGACCCTGGGCCTTGGTGGTCATCTGTACATCCTAGGCTGCTCCAGGGGTCCCTCTGGCAGCTGGGGAGCATCCTGTTTCTGCAGCTGAGGAGCATCCTTTTGCTGTATCTGGGGAGCATCCTGTTGCAGCAGCTGTGGTTCTACAGGCAAGTGTTGTCCTCCAGGTGGTGATGGGCTCCTGTGTGGCTCATCAACCAGAGCCTCCTCACTTGCAACAGGTGAAGGTTGTTGAACAGGTGTGCTTGGGAGTTTCTGGTGTTCCCTAGCCTTCACCCTTGCACGCCTTCTCCACAGGCTTCGCATCAATAGGTATGAGAACATATTTATTGGTGTTGCTCTCTCTATCTCTGTCTCTCTCTCTCTATCTCACTCTGTCTCTCTCTGTCTTGCTCTATCTCTCTATCTCTCTCCCTGAATGGAAAACAAACCACATGTGAGTATGGTAGGCTGTCCCTTTAAGACCATGCTGGGGCGTTATCCAGGTGTGGTTATGTGATGAGTGATGACCAATGGAAGGGTTTTTGTTGTCCAGGTAAGTGTTTTCCGGTGTGTTTGTGTTTTAAAAACTGCAGTGTTTTGATTGGTCTGTAGCTGTCAGTTGCAGAGTTTGATGTTGTGGTGTGCAGGTTGTGTCTCTGTCGTCTGGTGATTTTGCTCAGGTGAGCTTGTTTTGTATTGGCAGGTGTTCGTGTTGTGTGTTAACCCCCATTGTTCCGTGCAATGTTGTGATGTGTTGTGTCAGTGTGCTTTTTGAAAGCCTTGTTCCTGTGGTGTTGCTAGGTTGTTTTGTTGTGTGTGACAGTGATTTGTGGTGCATGGGCATGGTTTGTGTGTTATTTTGACATTGAATGGGTACATTTTTCCATTTGCATGCTTCTGCGGTATGCTGTTTGTCTGTCTTACTTTGTGCAACAGCGGTTTATTTTTGCCGTTATGTGTGTTACGGCTAACACAACTGGATCTTAACTTTTACCCATTAAATGTATCTTTTTGTCTGCCGTTAGCAGTACCACACTCCTTTAATTGGCTCTGGGGAATCTTGTTCCATGATTCTTAATGCACGTAAGTTATCGGTCCTAATGATTTGTGAACTGCTGTTATCTGTTCATAAGACGGTCCTTGAAATGACTGTACGTTAAAACACACGACAGTGGTTTTTTTGCTAATGCCTGCCTTTAAATCTACACATTTAAGAGCAAGATAGACATTTGGATATTAGTCAGGTTGCAGATAATTAGAACTGGTCTGCATGAGGACTAGATATATAACGTGCTGTATATATATATATATATATATATATATACTAGTTGAACAGCCCGTTACACGGGCCACAGTGCCTCTGGCAGCCGGTCGCGGGTCTCCCGCGCCTTGGCTGATACAGAGCCTCTGGCAGCCGGTCGCGGGGCAGTCACATGCAGTGGAGACTGCCCGCACCTCGGCTGATACAGAGCTGGACGCTCCTTCGGAGCGCCCAGCTCTGTATCAGCCGCGGCGTGGGCAGTCTCTACTGCGTATGACTGCCGCACGCGCAGCAGTGTCTACTGCACATGTCTGGCGTTACACACAACTTGGCGAATTATTACATAGGATAATCTCTGAGGAAAATGGGTCATTTCAATGATTGTTTAATAGCTCAATAATAGCAATGCTGACATTAGGGAGTCAAAATGTTATACTACAGTGAAATTTAACTGTTTAGTTCTGAAGACTAGAGGATTGTTTTTTGGAAAAGAAATTTGAATTCTACAGCACAGTGGCACCTCAGAAAAAGTATGTAAATCAGTTGAGAGAAGAGGTTACTAATAGAAGAGGAAATGTGTTTTGTTTGGATGAATAAAAAGTGCACAAATGTGACTGATCATACATTTTTATGAGAGCAGGTTCCAAATAGTGCTGAGGGAATTTTTAGGAGGTCCAGTATGCAGTAAAAGGAAATAAGATGCTGAGATTCAGCTGGTAAGAGTCAGAAAACTTTTGGCGTAGCCCAAATTTTAAATTTCAGGATTTGTACAAAAACATTGCAAAAGGCCATTCTGTAATCAAATTCTGGCAGAATGACATTTACAGTGCTATTGTTTTGTGGTTGGAGATGCCCAACAGCTTAGTAAAAAGGCAAACAACCTTGAAATAGCTGCAGGGCCCAGTGCTAAGGGTGGGTGAAAGGTCCCATTGTGTTGTGTTCCGCAAAAAAATCAGTGAAAACCATTTGGTTGTCTGCTTTTTCATGGGAAAATCCTCCTTAAACAGACTCCTTAAAATGTTCACCTTTTTCAACTACTGTCAACATTTCTTTTGCTATTTTTTCAATGGCTATAAACTTCCTGCCTCTTTACTTACATGTACTTTGCATTTTTGTGCCAAAAATGTGATGTTTCCAGGAAGTGAAAACAAAACCAAGCAGCTAGAGAGATAGATAGGGAGCTAGGCAATTTTATAGTGATTTACAAAGTGAAATAAAGGCAACAGAGGCTAAGATAGTTGGCTATCAATATGAGCAGCCATCTGACAAAAAAGTGGGAGGAGGAAGTGACCACCAATAGCATAGAAGGGTCTGGGAGCACTGATACCCCCAGATCAATGATTCCCAGTCCACCTATCTTGTCCCTTGGGATCTGGAGGAAATGTATGATCAAACCAGCAAAGACACATGAAGAAGTGGGTAGCAGTGTGAGAAGGACAGGTCAGCTACGTGTGCCCGCTGCTACTGCTGCCAGTGTGCCTTTTGATTCACTGGAGGAGGAGGAGATGATGGGAAGTGTGAATGCAGGGAGGGGGTGATGATGGTAAAGGGGATAGTGAAGCAGCTGATGGTGGGAATAGCATGACCGCTGTAGATCCTCCTGCTGAAGTGGAAGTGGAAGTGATGTGGAGCAGCCACACTAGCCATTAAGGGAGCCCACAGCATCCCTCTGACCTTATGATTCTCCTTCCTTCCCGTCATTATTCCTTCTTGGACCTGATGAGGAGGGCAGAACTAGCAGTGGCTAAGAGCAGTACTAGCATCAGCACAGATAAGCTGTTTGTGTCTGCTGCTAGTGCTGCCAGTATGCCTTCTTTATCTGTAGAGATGGTAAATGTGACAGTAGGTGTCATGTTTGTCTTCATTGCAAACAAGACCAAATCTCATAGAGCAGCAGTAGCAGCACCATTACGGAGGGACTGGTGGTGGTGGTGATGAGGGTGATGGTGGAGCACTTTTAGCTAAAAGTGAAAAGGAATGGGAGACAGATGAGCAAATGGGAATTAGCATCACCACCACAACCAACAGTAAGTTTGAGGAATTTGCAGAGTTTGATGCTGCTGTAATTCCTGCTATTGTTGCTGATTTGCTAGATCACTGCGCTGATGAGGATCATGTCACAGATCACAATGGGCACTGTGGGAATGGGGTCCAGCAGTAGTTGTGATATGGGACTAGGACAGGTTCTACTTGCCAGCCATACTCCTGGTCCTAGTTGGAGTGCTGATTCTGAGTAGCAGCAGCATCACCAGCATTACCCTTTACCCCATCCAATGAAAGGGATTGTGGAGAAAAATGAAGAGACTATGGGCTAGATTTAAAGGCAGCCGTTAGTAAAAAAAAATCACTAACGGGTGCGTTAAGTGTCATGTTGCAATTCAAAGATCCATCTAAAGAACAGCTAACGGCAGTTGCAGAATCCTAATGGCCGATACACTTACGTGCATTCAGACGCATGGAAAAACATACCCCAGAGCTATTCAAAGGCTTGCGGTACTGCCAACGGCTGAAAAAAAGACACACCTAACGGCTAAAAGTTAAGACCCACTTTTCTTAGCCGTTAGACACTTAACGGGCAAAACAAAACACCCGTTACATAGGAAAATACACAAAATGCTTACCGCACAACCATGTAAATGGGAAAATTAACCCGTGCAATGCCAAAACAACACAAAAACATGCACACACAACACAAATCACTCTACACACAACAACAAGCAACACCACAGGGACAATGACACACAAAAAAACAACAACACAACATGGCACGGAACAATGGGGGTTATCACACAAAGCGGACACCTGCAAATACAAGCTCACCTGGGCAACATCAACACGCGACCTGCACCCCACAACTGCACGCCCGCAAATGGCACACACATAACATGCACAACACACCACGTCTTATAACACACACACACCTGCTAACACTTACCTGGACAAAAACAACTCACCATTGGTTAGCACTCACCTCATCACCACACCTACACAACGCCCTAGCAAGTACTTAAAGGGACAACTCAACACACTCACTTGTGGCTTGTTTTCCACTCAGGGAGGGAGAGAGAGAGATAGAGAAAGAGAGGTAGAGAGAGAGAGAGACAGATAGAGAGAGCAAACAGTATGTTGGGTTACATATTGTTGCGAAGACTGCGGAGAAGGCATGCAAGGGAGAGAGCTAGGGAACATCAGCATGCCTGATCAACAGCCTTCACCTGTTGCAAGTGAGGAGGCTCTGGCTCAGCAGCCACACAGGAGTCCATCCCCACCTGGAGGGCAGAGGATGTATAGACGACCATCAAGGCCCAGGGTATACCGCCCAAGGGTCACCCTCTTTGGAATGACTGATGACGAGGTCATGGATCGCTACAGGTTGAGGCCTGACAGCATCATTGCCTTGTATGAGGTCATCAAGGAGCAGGTGGATCCCATCTACATCCACAACCATGCCCTAACTGGCCTGCAGAAACTACTCTGTGCCATACACTTCATGGCAAGCGGGGCCTTCCAGTCCACTGAGGGTTACGCATCTGGCATGTCACAGGTCACATTCTCCAGGGTGCTGGCCCAGGTCCTGCCAGCCCTCAAAAGCAAGGCCAGTACTTATATACATTTTCCCACCACCGACATGGACTGGATACACGTCAATCAGGCCTTTTACGCAAGGGGAGGCATGCCCAGGGTCATGGGTGCTATAGATTGCATCCATGTCCGGATTAAGGCCCCAGCACGTGACGCACAGCTATTCATCAACAGGAAGAACTTCCACTCCATCAACGTGCAGATGGTGTGTGACAGCAACATGAGGATCATGAATGTCTGTGCAAAATATCCTGGCAGCTCACATGATGCATACATTCTCCAAAACTCCTCAGTCCACAGAGATTTTGAGAATGGAACCTTTACAGGGGGATGGCTAGTGGGTGAGTTCACAAAACAAAATCACACCACATACACAGGCGTACACACCACGCTGCTCAGAATGCACCTGACCCACAGCTACTACGTCCACCACACAAAACATCATTCACACAACATGTGCTCCCTGTCTCACCATGTCACTCACATTACACAGGTGATGCTGGCTATGGATGCAAGTCCTGGCTACTGACCCCTGTGGCCAGTCCCCAAACACATGCCTAGGAAAGGTACAACCAGGCTCATGCCAGAATGAGGAATGCTATTGAGCGGACATTTGGGCTCCTCAAGTCAAGATTCCGATGTCTGTACCACTCTGGGGGAGCACTGCAGTATGCACCTGCTAAGGTGTGTGACATCATCGTGGCGTGCACAATACTGCACAACATCGCAGTGGACACCAGGCTGCTGGATCACATCCCGGACCCCCCATACAGGAAGTGGCCATGGACATCGGGCATGTGGAGGAGACCATGAGAGGGGCACAGATCAGAGACAGGCTCATCACGGAACACTTCACCTGTGAGTATAACACACGCATGCAAACAATCCATGCAATTCCCCCATCAGTCCTGTGACACTAACCACACTGCACATTTTGTTCTGTCTCACCCCACAGGAACAGTGACACAGCACTGCACTGGCAGTGGACGTGGCAAATTGTGTGTGTGGACTCAAAAACCATCCTCCATTCCACTCTCCACATTGACATACAGACCCCAAGGATATCACGCACACCCCCAGGAGAAACAAGGTACAACATATTAACCATGTTCATCACCTTACAGGGCTTGATTGACAGCAACTAACTGGATATGCCATGATTATAGCCTGAACAACCATGCTAGCCCAGTAGCGAAAGAGTATCATCTAATGATATGCATTGGATAATACTCAGGCACATCAGGGGTTAAAGGGACATTGGACTCAATATGGGACCTGTACTGTGCTAGAGGTGAGAAGAGCAGCACAGGGGTGGATGTACAGTGGTATGGCCACACAATGTAGAGGTCATGAGACGTAGATCAGATTACCAGGGACTCCATGCTGACCAGTGAGTGTGCAGACATATGTGCCCCCGACATGAATACACACATCAACAAATATGTTCTAACAGTTCCATGGAACAAATGACATTGGGCTGCCACTGTCATTTTCACAGTGGCAGCACAATGTCATTACCTCCATGGAGCTCTCAGAACAATTGTTAATGTGTGTATACAAGTCAGGGGCACATATCCATAGGGCTGGTGCACATGTCCTAAGTTCCCCACAGAATTGGTTACAGATGAGTACACAACACATTGTCAAGCAATGGTTTGTGTACTCACCTGTAATCAAGAAGATTGAGGGGATTAAAAATACTAAATTGTTGTTGCTTGATGATCAGTTCAGGTCTACTGCTCCAAATCCTGTCCTCTTGTCCCATAGGCATCCGTAACATAATCCATCCTTGAACTGAAGATCTTCCATGTGACTGGATTGATGTCTTGACAACACCTTCATGAAGATCACCCCTTGCTGTTTATGGTGATGTTGTTGGTGATGCAAAGTTTGACCTGAGGTCAAACATTCTCATATAGACACAGAAAACACCAATTCTTGAGTGTTATAACCTGTACAGTTAGGATGCTCAGCTACAGAGTTGTCAAACCTTGTGGACAACACATGAGCAGGGCAGCAGTGTTACTGAACTAGTACAACTTAGTTTCAAAGTACATTTAGTGTTTTCATACAGGTGTTAAATGCATATAGGCAATACACACAGAAAACACATGTACATTCTAATGTACTTTGAGACACAATAAAGATGAACCATCACTATTCTATCTATGTCTGTAGGAGGATATATTTGAGAACACATTTGTCAATGCGTAACCACACCCAGGATAGAGTATCCCCCATACATGGAAAGGCATCACCCACATCACAGGAGTCCACCACTTGTTTGCCATCCACCACTTGTGATGTATCCATGCAAACAGATGATGGTGGCAGTGATGCACCAATGTGTAGTGGGAGTGATAAAGAGGTGATACAGGGGACATACTTCCACAGTGAATACCTGTCCACAGTTTCTGTATTGCTCAGTATAATCAATGTTCTGAGATTTTGCTCCACTTTGACATATCTCAGTACATGGGCTATATCAATGAACAAACAGACTAAGTGGACATGTGTTATCACTGGTGAAGTCTGTTACACCCTTAGGGAAACAGCAACTCAACTTACTGGAGACACCAATGCTCACCCCAGGATATCAATGTGTGTGTTACACATTGAAATCCTAGGTTAAAAACATTGGCTTCCCCAGTAAGTCAGTTGCACAATGAGTGTGTGAATCCAAGACAATATTGATACATGTCCCATTTATCTGTCCTGCTTGTAATGTCCCTGCTAAGTCACAGAGCTGTTTGTCTGGTTATCCCATTAACCCCCAATTCTTTGCAATGCGTTGCCTACCACTCTGGCACTCTAAGGGTTAAACACAACATATGATGTAGACGAATGTTCAATGTTGTACCATTTCTTGTGCTAAGGGGTATGTTTTGTTGTGGTGTTATATGGCTGTTATATGTCTCCAGGGATGTATTTCCAGTTGAATTTGTACAACGGTGTGTGTGTGAACCCATGTTGTAGCATCCCACTAACATTTCACCCAGGCAGAGGTTGTGTTCACTGCATTGTATGGTAATGCATTGGAGACAACCCTGCCACCCAATCCATAACTGAAGACACAACAGATCAGACAGGAATCCAAAAAAAGGTTTTTTTATTGAGGGGAAAGTTGACAGGTTGGGCCTTTCATTTTTTCCTTTTTGGGTGGGGGGCCTTAGCCTGGGTGCCAGAGGTGGATGCCCTTGTTGAACTCCTGGTAACCCTCTGCCCCCTAGGTGTGGCTTCAGGGGTAACACTGGAGGGGGTGGTGGTTGCAGTAGACCCCTCAGTGGAACGCAAGTTCTCCCTCTTCATCCTCAGGTTCTCCCTGCGGTTTATCTCCCTCAACTCCACAAGGACCTGTGTTAACATGTCCATGAGACCAGTCCTGAGCTGCTGGAGTAGTGTGTTCCCCCTGGCCACCTCCGACTCCAGGGCTTGGATCCTGGTCTCCAATTGGGCAATGTTCCTTCTGGATTGCCTTCTGCTCCTTGTAATGTTGTTGTCAGTACTCCTGCTCGACCGGAGTAGTCTCCTCTGCAGGGCCATACACTCCGACTCCATCCATGTGACGCGTGCGGTGCTGGAGGTGGATGTGCCCGGTGTCCCTGGTGCTGCTGTTTCCTCTGCTGCTGAGGGTGCTGAGTCTTCAGCTGCCTAGGGTGCTGTTTCCTCTGGTTCCGAGGGTGCTGTTTCCTCTGCTGCTGAGGGTGCTGTTTCCTCTGGTGCTGTTTCCGCTGCTGCTGAGGGTGCTGTTTGCTCTGCTGCTGAGGGTGCTGTTTTCTCTGCTGCCGAGGGTGCTGTTTGCTCTGCTGTTGCTGGAGGTGCTGTGGCTGCTGTGACAGCTGTTGGAGTGGCTGGTGCAGATGATGGGCATATGACCACCACATCAAGTGACTCCGAGCTGCCGAATGATGTGTGTGCTGGTGGAGGTGTGAAAATGTCCCTGGGTAGGGGGCGCTGGGGCTCACCAATCAGGCCCAGGTGTGGGTAGTCCAGTGGCCAAGGGTCATATGGTGGCCACTGATAGGTGCTTGGACCCCACCTGGAATCATACCTTGGGGCATGCTGTGGAGCCATCCAGGAGGGTGGGTTTAACTGGGAGGCATATGGCCCATATTGGGTGGTGGCCACTGTCCCTGGCAGCCATTGCCTCCCTGGCGGTGGTGGTGCTGCTGATGGAGGGTAGTAGCTGGTGGAGGTGGCTGGATAGGTCCACCTCTCCTCCTGTTGCATCCAGCCACTGTACTGGGGAGGTGCAGCTTGAAGGGGTGCAGCCTGTGGTGGTCCAGCTTGAAGGGGTGCAGTAGGTGGTGGTCCAGCTTGAAGGGGTGCAGTAGGTGGTGGTGCAGCCTGTGTTGGACGGGATGGTGATGGTGGGTAAGGTGACCACCGGCTGGTCCCCTCCTCTGTGTACTCCTCACTGGGGGGTGACATTGCCTCCTCCACTGTCTCCCGCTGGGCTTGAGGGCCGTAAGCTGTGTGGAGAAATAAGATGTAGTGATAAGTGACCTTAGCCATATGTTTGTGGAGACAGTTATACTTTGATATGTGTTGAAGAAAAATATATGTGTTTGGGTTAATCCCCCTGGGTAAACAAGGGTACACCCACTGCTGAAAGGTGTTGTTTGAGTTATTACAGGTGAAGGTTTCATTTTGAGGTGCAATATCACAGTGGGCCGAAATAGTACAGTGGGGCTGTTGCAACACCCTCCCATGTAGATATCTGGTCCCTGTACCAGAGCTGTCCATATGATTGTGTAGTAACAGCACCACTGTACAATTTCAGGCCACTGGGGTATTGCCCCTGACATATCCATGTCTGAGCTGTGATACCTTTTGAATCAACACACCTTTCAGCATAGGAATACCATTGTTTAACTGGGAGGGGGGTGAATCCAACAATATATATTTATCTTCACAACTTGTAGGGATGGCTATCCCTCCAGGGGGATGGCAAAGGTTAAGTCCACCTTGATGTCACATTGTAGACATTGTGAAAACAGATGTTGTTCTCTGTTAGTCCTATCCCTCCTACCCTCATGCTTGTTCAGATATTGCTCTATGTGACAGATGTAGATTTCAGTCATTTGTCCACACAAGGGCTTTTCAGCAGAGCCCAAATTGCCCCATTTGGAGAACAATACTTAATTGGAATGGTGTACAGAGTGTGCATGGTTTGCAAGCACACTCTGTGGACCATTCCAAAGAGGTATTTATCTTGAAATGTTGCGACTTTGGCTCTGCTGAAGAGCCTCCGTGTGGTCAAATGATAGATATCTCCACCTGTCACATAGAGCAATATCTGTATAACCATGAGTGTTGGAGGGATGGGACTTAGATCAAGACACATCTGTTAACGATGGCAATGATATGACATCATGATGACATTACCCATTGCTATCCCATTACAGTCACACACAAGTAGAAATGGTCATATATGTATGTGGATATGTACCCTTCATATGGATACAGTAATATCCTTCCAAGATGTGAAGCCAGAGAGCAGTTCAGTAGGTGTGATTGTCTTACTGGCTATATATGTGCACCCATCCAACAAGACATTGTATTGATATGATGGATATGAACATACCTCGTATATCCCATCTACGTAGAGTGTGATATACTATGTATGTGTATTTGGATGGTAGCAATGTAGGTTGATTTGTGATGGGTGCACATATCTATCTGGCCAGTAAGGCAATCACATCCAGTGAAGTGATCTCTGTGTTCACATCGTGTTGGAACATATTTAGTAACATTTGAATCCTAAGGGTAACAATCCAGCCAGTAGTGAGGGATATCTTTGATTGAGGCCTGTTTTTTTCTCTGTGTATGAGCCCATCCATCCTTCTGTGTGAGGCAACCGTACTCAATCTTAGATATCCATCAGTCATGGCCTGTTGGTGACCAAGGTACAATGTTTGCTATTTGTTTCCCATGTGTATCCTGAAAAGAGCGGCTGGTGTACCATCCATCCATGGCATCAGCACCCCTGTGGATCCATGTGGGAATCAGATATGGGATATGTCATTTCAAGTCCGAGTAAATGATTGCAGCCACAACACCAATGCCTACTTTTTCCAGCTTGAAATCTGTGGAATAGTTTTCGGCCTGTGTGTTGCACCTACAAGCATTTATTCTGTGGGACACTGTGATGTGTGACCTGATGCCCCCTTTTTGTGATTCAGTAAGCGGTGATGTTGAACTGATGAAGTGAACATGATGGTGATTTCTCCAGTGATCTCCTTTCCCCATTTCCAGTGTTTTCCATGGAGTCTGTACAATGGGACCTTATAAACTTGATTCTTGTTTTTGCATATTCTCCATGGACTAACACTGGTATTGGTGAAGTGAGGGTGTGTGAGGGTTACTTTGTGTCCACCATCTCTCTGTCACTGCTTAGTGAATGTCCCCTGTGTAACATGTGATGGTTGACCTATTGACTTGTTTGTTGTCTGGTTAACCCCTTGAGTCCCAGAGGAGTTGCCAACGCATTGTTGATCGATGCATTGATGATCCCTCTAGCACTCAAGGGGTTAGAGTGGGGTTGCGGACATGGGTGACATTGTGTGTGAACAGTGATGATATTTAACAGACGACATTTTAAACATAACGTTTTGTGTATTGTGTGTGATGAGCACAGCGACAGGAGGGTTGAAGTAGGACTTTGACAGGTTTGTCCCAAGTTGGACCTTGCCATTTGTCCTGGTGTTGTGTCCCTTTTTTAACCCTCAGGGTGCTGTGTTGGTGCAGTTGCATGGCTGAGTGATGGACATGTGTTGAGGTGTGACTGTGTGTGCAGCTGGTGTTGGTTGCTGTTGTTTGTTGTTCTGTAGTGTTGCACTTACCGGTAGTGTGGAGGCTCCTCTCATCCCCAGTGTCAGTTCCTCCAACGACCCCCTCAATCAGGGTCAGGGACATGGTCTGCCGCACCATCTCCTCCCAGCCGCAGAAGGTGATAGGGACTGCTGGTCCACCTCCAGTGTCTCGGGCGTGCTTGGCGAGCTCTGTCATCTTGTTTTTGACAACCCTCCGGCAGTCGCCCCATCTCTTTTTGATGGACTCCACTTCCCGCCTGCATGGAGCCACCGCATTGACCCGGCTGCAGATCTGGTTCCAGGCTGCTTTCCTCCTCGCTGACAGGCCAGGGACCTTCTCTGTCGGGTGGAGAACACTCTGCCTCTCCAGGACAGCCTCCACGAGAGCCGTGTTCTCCTTCTCTGTGTATTTGGGGTCCCTGATCCTGCCCTCGTCAGCTCCGGCATGGGAGGATTCTGAGTCGGAGTGCCCTGCCTGGTCTGACCCTGACTGTGTGGGGTGCTCCCCAGCAACTACCCCTCGTCCCACTGCAGGTTCTGTCCTTGTCCTGCGTGTGCCTGCAGGTCCCTCTTCGCCCTGCAGATCTCCCTCTCCCACCCCTGCTCTGCTGAGGGATACCCTCCTGAGCTTCCTCCTCCTCCACTACTCTCCCCATCCCTCTCTCCTGTCCTCCTCTCCTCGCCATCACTCACCCAGTCACACCCAGGCACTCCCACAGGCCCTCACAGACACACTCGATCCACTCACTATCTGTCACACACTTTCACTCACAGATTCACACTGTCAAAATAAAAAGTCAAATGTGTAAGGTGTTATAAAATAAAAGGACTATGTGTATGTATGTGTATGTGTTTGTGTTTGTATGTGTGTATGTAATATGTGCAAAAGTGTAATATGTGTATAGTAAGTGCACCTCTCTCCAAACTCCAAACTCAAAAATCTCCTTCTACCTCCGATGAATGCTCCTGTCTCCCTCTCTCTAATCACTATCCTCCGCTCCTGGGTCCTGATATCTGGCTCTGAAGAACTCGATAACAGACAGTGTGTGACGGTTATTTTTGGGTATATATAGGTGTATTTGAAGTTATTTGATACATTGGGGCTTTGTGATTGGCTGTGTGTTTGAATTTTTTTTGCATCAATCATGGTTGCTAGACAACGGCAGCCGTTATGTTAGATGTTGTTTTGAGCGCTGTTATCGTGTGATTTGGCCGCCTGTTGTGCATTAACATGAGTGACAATGGGTTTTGTGTTACGTGTTTTGTGTGTGCCTACGCTCGATAGCTATTCTCGTAGAGTAGCTATTGAATCTGCCGTAACTCATGTATTATTTGTGAGCGATGTGCCTTTTTCACTTAGCGGCTGGTTTAACGGCTGCCTTTAAATCTAGCCCTATGCCTCTCAACCTTTCCTCTCTCCCTTTAGGTCCTGTTGTGGGAATATTTTTGTAGTGGTAAAGGCACAGTGTAGTCATCAGCGATGGCACTATGCACTATATGTGACAAGTCAGTTAAAGGGGGAAAGGAGAGGACACAACTTGGCATAACCACAATGATAGCACATGAAATACAGACACTGTGACATTTTTGTGAAGCATGTTCAAGCCAAATCCCCAAAAAGGAAATCAGGAAGCGCTGTTGCTATGCCCCTGTCTCTCCCCGAGGGCACCAAGAATCAAGGCAGAAATAAAAGAGGAGGAATAGAAAAACCCAGCCTTAGCCTGACTCACCATCAGTTTCTGACTAATATGTGAAAATTTTAACCTCAAACCAACATCGGCGAATAAAGGAGCATCCCACCTGGCAAATAATTTCCAGCGAAAAGTGCAGTTTTTCCCTTTTTTAAACCTATCTCATTGCATTGAAAACAATGGGAACACTTGAACTAGGAATTCTTTTTTTTGGGGGGGTTGTTGACTGGGATTAGGGGAACAGTTAATAAAAAATGAAAATAAATATAATTAAGGGGTCTGAAGAGGATGTCTGTGCTGTTGGAGTGTGGGGAAAGAATCAGTTGAACAGATAATTTTGGGGGGTTTTAATAAGTTAATAAAGGAAAAAAAATAACACAATTTAAAATAAAATAAGAAATTAGTATGTAACATGAAAGAGACAGGGACACCCTGACTGGGGGAGACTGATATTTGACAGGATAAAGTATTTTTTAGAGGAAGATTTATAGGACTTGTTGTTAGCGGCTCAGGCCCTGAGGAAACATTGATTTGTAGGTAGGGATGGGCGAAACTTTTTGCCTCAAACTGAAACTGGCAAAAAATTGCACTTTCTGCTTGTCGAAAAATGCTCCACGAAAAGTGCAGATTTTCTTTTTTCACCTAGCTCATTCCATTGAAATCAATGGAATAATTTGAAGTTACACACAACACATAGCAAATAGTATTTTATTTCCCAAAGGAATAGTGTAAAAGGGGCATGAGGGTGTCTGTGTTGGTGGGGTGTGGGGAAAGAATCAGTTGAATAAGGGATGTTTTTTGGGGGGTTGTTTACTTGGATTGGGGGGCAGTTAATAAAAACTAAATCCTAAGTAAAACATAAAAAAAACATAAGACACATAGCAAATATTTTATTTCCCAAAGGCATAGTATAAAAGGGGTCTAAGGAGGGTGTCTGTGTTCGTGAATGAATTAATCAGTTGAACAAGGAATTTGTTTTGAGGGTGTTTCTTGACTGCTATTGGGGAGACAGTTAATAAAAAATAAAGAAATGAAATAAAATAAGACATTTGTATGTAAAGTGAGAGACAGGAACCCCCGACATAAGCTTCCACTTGACTTGATAGAGTACTTTGTAGAGGAAGATATGTTAGGTTTGTTGTTAGAGCCCCAAGCACTGAGTAAACATTGATTTGTAGGACTTAGGCTTGTTAGAAACAAACCCCCCCAATTTTTTTTTTTTGTAGGACTAAATCTACACATTGGCCAGTGGCCACTGGCCATTGTCAAATAATTGCTGAATTTGCAACTGTTGTTCCTGCTGCTGCTGAGATGTTTAAGCAGCAGGATGAATAGACAGCTGAAACGGAATGGGATCAACAATTGCAGTAACATGGCTGATGAATGATGAAGGTTCCACTTGCCATGACTATCTCTAGTGAGGCAGTATCAGAACAATAAGTAGCTTCCAGTCTATGTGGAGAAAAGAAGAAGTTGGCCAATAATTCTTCTCCACCTCCCCTCCTCCAAAATCATGGGTGTGTTGTTATTAGAATAGAAATGTTTTCCCTTGAGAGCAGGAACTGTGGCTCTCATCAGAAACTGCAATATGCACAGTGTGTGTGGTAAATAACATCTGGGGGCACAATTGTATCCAAACACCAGAACCCAAGTACTGCTACTATCACTATATCCATTTTCCGGACCCTGCTAAGGACATATGACCCTTCCTGACAGTATCCTAGCATATTCTGCAGGATGCAATCTCCTCAGATGTCACTTGATGACCTGTTATCGATTCTCCTCCTCCACCACACTGGCATGTGTGGTCAGTGCACCACACAGTGTGCAATGGGTAGAGACGAACTGCCATATTCTAACATCAACAGAGTGACTATCATTTGGAGGGGAGGTACCAATTAACAAGGTGGATTGGCAGAAGATGTAGTTGTTACCCTAGAGGAAGAAGGTGATGGTGAGCTAGTTTCACTCATCCAGTGTCTGTCTGGGTTTCTCTATTCTTCCTCCTCTTTGATCTCTGCCTCAACTCTAGCGGTGCTAGATTTCTGTAATGGGTGTTTGGCTTTAACATGTTTGACATAAATGTCATGGTGTCTGTGTGTTCCCTCCTTTCCCCTTCTCACTGACTTTGTGCGCAGTGCCTTTGGTGATGATTGCACTGTGCCTGTCCCAAGAGAAAAATATGCCCACACCCATGACTTCAGGGGGAATGAGGAAGGTGGAGAAGAATGGCCTCTCTCTTCTTGTCTTCCACATTCCCCTTCACTGTCTGTGCTGGCAGCGGATGATGTTGCTGCTACTCCCTCAAAATTAGCACTGCAACTAGGACCAGGAGTATTGCTGGCACTGGCAAGTGGAACCTGTCCTAGTCCCGCATCACTTGTTGACCCCATTCCCACTGTGTCCACTGTGGTCTGTGGCACACTAGCCTGCTCCTTTGCATCCTGCTGCCCTTGCATCTCAACAGCAGCAGGAATTAGAGCAGTTGCAAATTCTGTAAAATTCTGATTGCTAGTGGTGGTGGTGGTGGTGATACCCTTCCTCATCCCTGTCTCCCATTCCTTCTCAGTTTCTGATAAAAAAGACCATCAATGTCTCTTCTACTCCAGCTTCTCTACCATCATCACCACCACCACCACTAGTCCCTATGTGCTGCTGCTCTATCACAGACATCTTATTGCTGCTTGGAGGAGGTGACGCTCTCAAAAACTTCCCCTACCACTCCCCTAACACTAGTCCCACCAGCTGCTTCACCATCACTGTTACTACTACTAACACCACGCACATCAAGTTCAGCCCCAGAGTATTCCTTCTCACAGTCACTAGTAATATGAGGATATTGATTACCCCCTCCTTCATTCCTAACACTAACAAGCTCCTGGACTTTCTTAGTACTAGTACTATCACTGGCAAGGGACCGCTTGGGGATGGCAAGTGTGACTGAGGGTCCCCTGCTGTCACACTTGGCATCATCTTCTCGTTCCCCCCCTACTATTTATTAAAATGCACACTAGCAGCTTCAGCACTGGTGGCAGCAGCTTCAACACTGGCAGCAGGCACATCACTGGTGGCACTGGCAACAGGGGCAGCACATCTGACAGCAGGCACAGTATTGGTGGCAGCAGGTTCAGCACTTGCAGCAGGCACAGCACTGGTTTCAACAGGGGCAGCAATGGTGGCAGCAGAGGCAGCACATCTAGCAGCAGGCACAGGCAGCTGACCTGTCCTGCTCTCACTAGTACTACCCTTTTCTCCCTCCCATCAATTTCCTCCCTCTCTTTCCATTCCCTTTTCTCCCTCCCTTCCCTTTTCTCCCTCCCTTTCCATTAAATTCCCCAAGCTTCCTGGGGGTGATTTTGGTGGACTGCACAGCATTTGTTCAGTAGTGTTCACTTCCTCCTCCTCCTCAGACTCAGTGGACACATAAAGGTCCTTCCAGCTCCTCCATTTATTATTTTTTAAACCTGCTCATAGTAATAGCAGTCACTATGAGCCACTCCTGCCTCAGTTTTTGAAAAAGATCTCAGCAGTATAGCACATCACATCTACCTTGCTCTGTAGCTGCTTCTGTTGTGTTTGATTTCCACAAATATGTCACGTTTTTATAGCGAAAAGTCAAAAACCATGTAAATCAATGAGCACAAACTTTCTAACCATTGAAATAATGGTGAAATATTTGGCCAATGGGTGAAAAATGTGAACATTTTAATTGCTAGTTTTAAAGCGGATTTTCCCGCGAAAAAGCGGACAACAATCAGATTTTCAAAGAATTTTTCAGTACAACACTGGAGAGATTTCGTCCACCCCTATTAGTAGGACTTATACTTGTTTGGAACAAGCCTTAAGGAAACTTTGATATGTTGTCGGACTTGTACTTGTGATTGGCCCAAGCCCTGAGGAAACATTGATTTGTCTTGTTAGCATCACAAGCTCTGAGGAATCAGAGCTAATTTTTATCAATTCTGCTTGGTAATTTTGTAACTGGCTATATGCTGTTACTTGGAGGCCTTTTCAGGCCTAGGAACTCATTCTACCAAAAGTCTGTTGTTCACAGGGGAAACTAATTTGATGTAAACCTCTGTAATGTTGATATGTACTTCTGTGTTCAACCAGCAGGGGTCTCCCTGCACAGTAAGACCCAACTGATAGTCCCGGCCCAACACTGCTCTGACCTCCTTACCCTAGCCCATGATGTGCCCTTAGTGGGACATTTAGGGGTCAGGCGAACGGAATACCATTCTTCTGGCCTCGAATGTCTGGACCTTTTGCCGGACCTGTGATGTATGTCAGAGGGTAGGGAAGAGAGGAGACTATCTCATAGCACTCCTACAACCATTACCCATCTTTGGGGAACCCTTCCAGCGAGTGGCAGTAGATATTTTTGGTCCTTTGACCAGTCGTAGCACCTCTGGGAAGAGATTTATTGTCACAATGGTAGACTTTGCTACCAAATACCTGGAGGCAGTCTCCCTGCCAAACATCATGGCTGAAACTGTAGCTGATGCCCTCATCTCTATCTTCACCCAGGTAGGGTTTTCCAAAGAGATATTAATGGACTAGGAAGTGCAGTTCAATCCGACCTCCTCCAGCAAATCTGGAAGATGTGTGGCGTGAAAGCAATGCATACCACCACCTACCATCCTCAGACAAAAGGACTCAGTGAATGGTTGAAGAGGACCCTGAAACAGATGCTCTGGGCATTTACAGAGACCCATAGGGACTGGGAAGGTTATTTGCCCCATTTGTTATTCTCCTACCTGGAGGTGCCTTGGAGTTCATAGGTTTCTCCCCCTTTGAGCTATTGTTTCGTAGGAGAATCTTGGGACCCCTGAACATTCTCTGGGAATACTGGGAAGGGAAATGCATGGAGGAGACTCCAGCAGTCACTTATGTGGTAGATCTCAGGGAACGGTTAGAGTCCCTAATGAACCAGGCACCTCAGCAAATACAGGGAGCCCAAGACCATCAGAAAGATTACTATGAATGCACTGTCCAAGTCAGAGAATTTTGTTCAGGGCAGAAAGTACTGGCCCTGCAGACTACTCGTCAGGACAAATTTCAGATGGCCTGGGAGGAACCCTACCAGAATGTGGACAGGGGGGAGACCACCTATATTGTAGCCCATGGATCCCAACAGCAGGACAGAAGAGTCTGCCATGTCAATGCCCTAAATAGTTGATAGTGCCGACTCAATGCTGGCCATTTACACCTTGGCCAGCCAGGAGACAAAAGACCAGGAGATCCCTGACCTCTTGACTGATGCCCAGGCTTCCCCAGAAACAGGCATTTCTCTAGGGGGAACAACTCACCTCAACCCAAGAAGCACAGATCAGGGAGGTCCTTGTAAACTAGCCAGGGCTTACATGTCTCACCCAGCACCAGGTTGACACCCCAGCCAGCTTCCCATCTGACAGTCTCCCTACCGCGTACCCAAGGTTGTCAAGGCATACATCAGGAGGGAGATCCAGGAAATGCAGGATAAGGGGGAGATAGAGTGGTCTAACAATCCTTGGGCCTCTTTGGTAGTCTTACTACTCAAAAAAGACGGGACCACCAGGTTCTGTGTCGACTACCAAAGTCTCAATGATAAGACGGTCACGGACGCTTATCCCATGCCCCGAGTAAATGAGCTTCTGGGCTGACTCGTGGCCTACGGGAGCCAATTTTGTTTCCACTCTGGACCTTAGCTGGGGATATTGGAAAATTCTCAGTGTTGTCTGCTGTCTATCAAGTCTGCCTCAGTCACAAAACTCACAATAGGGTCCCAGTTAGTTGTCTAATATATTTATTTGTTTAATTATTTATGGGGGGTTTTTTTAGTTTTTTTTTTAAGATGTCCACCATATCTTATCACAGTTAGTCCAAAAAAATATATAACTAAAAAACAAAATCAACAACTTCTTTCCCCAGACTTCCCCAGCACAGAGACAATAAAGGCAAAAACAGCAAGCAATTTGGACCCCCGCTGCCTGTGTCTTGACAGTCAGTCACAACAAATTTTGGGTCAATCTCCTTTCTCCCTTCTTCTCTTCCCTTGTGCCCTCAGACTCCTCTGCTACAGAGAACACATATATCCTAACTAAAAGACTCCTTAAACTAACCTTCAATTCCCCTTTATTTTCCAGTCTTCTCTAGCTCAAAAACTTGCTGCTCTCTCCTCTCACAAACACAGAATGGAATGCTGTGAGAACCTGACACCCTTGTATGTGGCTGGAGAAAACTAGAGAAAACTTTTGTGTAGTGAAGAAAAATGTTTCTACCCATTGATTTCAATGCAATGAGCTACAAGGGAAAAAAGCAGGAAAATTGCACTTTTCACAGGAAATTTTTCACCAAGAGGAAAGTGCAATTTTTTTGCCAATTTCAGTCTAAGTATTATAAATCAGCATTTCCTCAGAGCATGTGCCTAACAAGTAGGGATGGGTAGAATTCAAGCCAAAATCAGCCAATAATGGCACTTCATGCTTGGTGAATAATTTCCTGTGAAAAGTGCTGTTTTACTCTTTTTTTTTTTTTTTTTTTTACCTAGCTCATTCCTTTGAAATCAGTGGGAACATTGAGTTTACACAAAACACAGAACAAATGTTATTTTGTTTCTCAAAGACACATTATAAAAGGTGTATAAGGGTGCCTGTGTTGTTGGAATGTGGGGAAAGAATCAGTTGTACATGGAATGTTTTTGGGGATGTTGTTTACTAGGATTGGAGGGACAATTAATCAAAAAATAAATACTAAATAGCGTTACCCCCCCATAAGACATGGTATAAAAGGGATCTGAGGAGGGTGCCTGTGTTGGTGGGTAGAGTTTAGGGAAAGAATCAGTTAAAAAGGGAATTTGCTTTGGGGGGTTCTTGACTGGTATTGGGGGGACAGTTAATAAGAATATATAAATAAAATAAGAAATTTGTATGTAACATGACAGAGACAGTGACACTCCGACGTACTCTGCAACTGGGTTATTACTTGGAGTATTTTGTAGAGGGTGATTTGGAAGATTTCTTATTAGAAGCCCAAGCCCTGATGAAACATTGATTTGTAGGACTTAGACCTATTAGAGGCCCAAGCCCTAAGGAAAATATGCACAAAGACCCACGCACTCTAATGTCAACAAAAGGACACTAGTGGACACTGGATAGGAAAGTCAAGGTCAACAGGTGCTACAGGGGAAATAATATAGTACACAAAAGAAGAGCAAAAAAGAACCCTGCAGAAATAGTACTCAAATTATCTGAAAACTCCCTCAGTGTCCAAATGTCCAGCTTTCCAGACATGTCCCGGTATATCATTTTAAAACATATACAATAAAAGTTGCATTTTATTTTCATTTGGATGCCCTGACATTTGGACACTGAGGGAGTTTTCAGATTGAGTGCTATTTCTGCATGGTTCTTTTCTGCTCTTCTTTTGTGTACCAAGCCCGGAGGAAACATTGATTTGTTGTAGGAAATAAGACTTGTTAAGAAAGTAGAAAAAGAAAAAAAAGAGAGAGCACTGCTGAAATAGCACTCTAAATTGGTCTACAAATCCCTCAGTATCCAAATGTCAGAACTCTCGATTAAAATATAACTTTTATTAAATAAATATTAAGAAATAATTATGAGATGTACCGGGGCATATCCGGCATGCCACAATTGTGATCGATTGAAAAGACACACAAGCAACACACTGAAAAGAGTCATAACAGGTCCTGTTACTGTGACGTCCCACAGCTGAACCCGGTTTACATCACTAAAATAAAAAAGGAAGTTCTATCTAGAGGGTATTTAGAAAAAGCTGTATAATCAGCTTACTGCTGAGTCAGAAATCCTTCATACAGGAAAACAATGTTATTTCTCTTTAACTCCCTGCTCCTGATCATCTAGTGGGAGTTGCTGGATTTTAGAGAAATACAACAAAAGATATATAGATTGTGATTGACATAGGTAATAAACATATCACTTATCTCTCTATTAAACAGTCTAAGAGAGATTCTGAATAATAATGAAGTAGTAATCACTTTATAAATCTCTAGCGCTTCTTCTCATAACCATCTAGAGGGAGTCGCTAAATATTGGAGAGATAAACTGTGGGATATAAGGGAGTTGATTTGGCATAAATTCAAAATGTATTGCTGGTCTCTCTATAGAGCCACCTAAGAGAGAGAAATTCCAAATGCTAATAAAGCGATAAACCCTAATGGATAGTCTAATCCACCCAAAAACTACAGGGAAAGGAGAAGAAGATCCTTAAAAAAGCCTACTGTCTCATAGTGAAAACACTAACTCAATTATGGCCTGCAACAATATGCAAAAACCCTCTTCAGAAAATGAAAGCGGTGAGTCAGCGAGAGGACTCCTACAGTACAAATTGCACTCTGAATCAACCAAAGCAGAGGGATTGTCTGAACGGGTGAGAAAAGGGGAGAGAACTTTGTAAGTTCTAACTCCCCGATTGCATCCACATATGTTGCAAGACTAACTAAACAGAGACAGAGGCAAGATGATAAGCAGACACTAGCCGACATGCGTTTCATTGGCACTTTTTCAGGGTAGCATTTCAAACACAGAGGCTCCATCGCAGCCTCTTTTTAAAGTGTGTAGGTGGACAGTTATTGGATCTAAAAGGGTGATCCAGTCAGTGTGAGAAGGGCAGCATGTCCGATTCTTATGGGCAACAAGTATTGTTGCCCATAACTGCCACATCCTAACATTTACTTAAGGGCAATCACTTGGCGGGGAGGTAACGGCAAACAAGGTGGATTAGTTAGGGGGCAAAGCAACAGAGGTTCTTGATTCCTGTGGTGGGTGTTTGGCTTTAACATGTTTGACATAAATGTCATGGTGTCTGTGTTTCTTGTGTGTTATCAAGGCGGTTGTGCCAAGGTGTGTTCCCTCCTTTCCCCTTTTCACTGACTCAGGGGGGGAGGGGAAAGGTGGAAAAGAATGTAATCTTTCTTCTCCTTCCCACATTCCCCTTCACTGTCTGGGGCAGAGGATGATGTTGCTGCTGTTGTTGCATCTGCCTCTGAATCAGCACTGCAATTAGGACCAGGAGTGTTGCTGCTGCTACTGGGAAGTGGACCCTCTCATAGTCCTGCATCGCTTGTTAACCCCATTCCCATTGTTTCCCTGGTGGTCTGTGACACACTAGCCTGCTCCTCAGCATCCTGTAATATGTTGATCACCCCGTCCCTCACTCCTTACACTTTGTACAAGCTGCAGAATGTTTTTAGTAGTAATGCTAGTGGTGGGACTGTTTGGGGATGGCAAGTGTGAGTTAGGGTTAGGGGTGAGCGAAAAGTGAGAACTATTTCCTGCATGACTTTTCATGACAAACGGATGATTTTCTTTTTTTTTTCGTGAGAGTTTTCTCTTTTTCTCCAATGCAAAATGTTCCTCCTTTTCGCCTATTTCATCAATTTTTCGCCTATTCCAACACATTATTCTCCTATTATAACACATTTTTCGCATAGTCTAACACATTTTTGCCTATTCCAATGCATTTTTTTCCTATGTTTAATATGGTGCAACATTTCCCATCACAATATTACTTCTTCTGAGGGCTGTAGTGGAGACATAAGAAGATGGAAGTCAAAGTAGATGTGATAGCATGTAGAGTGCCTTTGTCCTTTGCCCACAACACTTTCTGCTTAAGTGACACTGGCACATATTCATGGTGAGGTCAAATGATTAAAAACAATAAAGTACAACATATAATTTGGCAGATGTGTATGATAGTGTTGGTAGAGGACTGGTGTGGTGTGATTGGTGGGACCTTGACAAACTGTATCCACCCCAGGAGGAGAGGGGTCGTCATCATTTATTGCACATGCTGCAGCAACAATTGCTGCAGTCGTTTTTTTTGTACTACCACTGCACTACAATGGCCCTGCATCTTTCCCCTCTCACTTGTGCATTTGCTAGACATTACTCAACTACTGTGTGTTTTTACTCTCTACAGTACACAACTGGAGTGTGATGTTTTGCTTTGGCCTTCAACAAAATTCTCAGTGTCGTCTGCTGCCTATCAAGTCTGTCTCAGTCACAGAGATCCCAGTCAGCTGTTTAATATATTTATTTGTTCAATTATTTATGTTTTTTATTTTATTTATTTATTTATTTATTTATTTATTTATTTAAGTTGTCCACCATATCTTATCACAGTTAGTCCCCAAAAAATATATATAACTAAAAAAACAACTTCTTTCCCCAGACTTCCCCACAGAGACAATAAAAGTAAAATCAGCAAGCAATTATGACCCCAGCTGCCTGTGTCTTGCCTGTCAGTCACACCAAATTTTGGGGTATTTTGGGTTACACTCCTTCCTCCCTTCTTCTCCCCATTGTGCCCCAGACTCCCCTCCTACAGAGAACAAATGTCCTACCTAAATGACTCCCTAAAGCTAGGATTCATTTCCCCTTTATTTTCCTATCTTCTCTAGCTCAAAAACATTCTGCTCTCTCCTCTCACATACACAGACTGGCTGCTGTGAGAGCTGCCTGGCTGGAACTAGTTTTGCTGAGATCTTGACAAACTGCATCCTCCATTGGAGTAGAGGGATCATCATCATTGATTGCATATGTTGCAGCAGCCATTGCTGCAGTCAGTCTTTGAACTACTACTATACTCTCACGTCTTTACAATGCTCCATTCCTCCCCTTCCCCCTTCCCCTTGTGCATTTGCTGCACTTTATTCAACTACACTGTGTTTTTTTACTCTATGGTACACAACACAACTGATGAAGCTGTATGATACCTTGCCTAAGGCAAGCCGGCTGTCTGTCACTGTCACCTAATATATATAGTTCTTTATTATTTTATATATATATTTTTATCTGTCTTATCACAGTCTGTCCAAACAAAATTATAACTGAAAAACAAAATCAGTAACTTCTTTCCCCAGACTTCCCCACCCAGCACAGAGACAATAACAGCAAGATCAGAAAGCAAATAGGTTCCAAGCTGCCTGTGTCTTGCCAGTCAGTTAATCTGAATTTTGGGGTATTATTTAGGGTCAACCTCCTTCCTCCTGTCTTCTCCCCAGAGTGCCCCACTGACTTTTCTAATACAGGGAACAAATGTCCTACCTAAAAGATTCCGTTAACTAAACTTCAGTCTCAAACAAGGTGCTGCTCTCTCCTCTCACAAACAAAGAATCGTATGCTGTGAGAACCTGGCACCCTCTTATATGGCTGTAGACAACTTTCGTATGGTTGAGAAAAATTTTTCTTCCCATTGATTTCAAATGGGAGGAAAAGGCGGAAAAAAGTGAAAAAACTGCACTTTTTGTGTGAAATTATTTGCCAAGTGGAAAGTGCCATTATTTTTTGCCCATCCCTATTTATGGTCACCTGCTTTCAAACTTGGCATCATCTTCTCTTTCCCCCTTTGCTGAGAATACAAGACACTTTGGCAGCAGGTTCAGCACTGGCAGCAGGGGCAGCAATGGCAGTAGACTCAGCACTGGCAGCAGGCACAGGCAGCTGACCTGTCCTGTTCACACTACTACCCTGTTCTCCCCCCTGTGAGACCCTTGATACCTCTGGGGTCATTGCCCAAGCCCTTCTTTGGGAAAATTGAACAGAGACCTGCTTTTACGTGGCCAGTCTTTGTTCAAAATGGTCGCCAGCCTTCCATTGGCTGAGATGTTTGTATACTCACCTCGCAGCCAATCAGCTTCTAAAAGATTTTGTCATCCCCCATGTAGAAACTGATTGTCTGGGATGTGCGTTTATTTTTAGCCAGTATTTTTTCATAGCACAGGCAATTGAATGGCTTACTGTGCTTGAAACAATGATGTTGGGTGTTTTATTTGGTGACAGGGCCACCTGAATGGAAGCCTACCAATCTGTGATCATGGGTTGGCAACAAACAGTATTGGTGGTCATTTTAAAGGGATAGTAATACTTCGTTTTAACTTTATTTTATTTTGTAAGCATTAAAAAACATGTAGAATGATATAAGTCTTATCTCTCAACCCTTTATGGTTTAAGAGATATTCACAAGCAAAGCTTCCCCTCCCGCCCCTTTTACCTAGTGTAAGCTATCTCTTCTCAGATGTGGAATCTGGTTGTAAGACCAGACAGATAACAACAGGGGACAATCTTCTTACAGTGAAAACAATGAAAGCCCTGCCCCCTTGACAAGCTTTTCAGGTTTTTCCCTTATCTTAATTGAAGATTGTCCCTCTCTGCAATCTACCTGGGCACCTCCCTTCTGCTCTGGCTGAGCAGTGTTACATCAGTAAAAGAGGCGGGAGGGGGACACTTTGTTATTGAATTACTCTTGAACTACAACTATGAAAGCATTGAAATAACACTCTCCAAAGTCCAAAAACTATGATGATTAATTAGAGCTGCTTTTATTATGAAACATTACTATCCCTTTAAAGCTTTAGGTCAATAGCTGGGGTGATAAAAGAGGCTAAGATCTTATAACTGGTCAATAATGGAGGGAACTAGAGGTCAATCAAAGCAAGGATCATGCATAGATACCGGATACACATCTCAGGTTGAAATTCTCATCATATAAACATTTTTGGATCTAGAAGAGTTCAAATAAGCTATGGCTAGCTGAACAACCAGAACTGTGTCTAATTTAGGAACAAGACATTTTGGAGTGGGTTCTCACTGACACATTATACTGTTATTTTAAGGTTCAAAGTCAAAACATTACCTTTACCATCCATACAGTCAACACATAGAATACCTGTATATGATGATGAAATGGTAATGGAAATGATGATGATGATAATAATGAGAAATTAGGGTGATGAAAACTTGAATAGTGTCACTCATTCAAATAGAAAACACTACTTTAATAATTCTGAGTACTATTGGTGCAGCTCAATACCTGGTTGTCGCTGCACACCCCAAATCACAAAATCCAATCAAGGAAAGTAGAGAGCAAAAAAAGTGTAATATTTAATGAAACAGTGTCTTAAAAGCATAAAAATCATAATAATATAGTTTATAGATAAACTATATGATGACAAAAGTAATAAATATAATCAAACCCCCCCTTCTTCCATTGCCCTCACAAGATGCTTGTCTTGAGCTTTATGCTTCTCCGGAATCCCAACCCCTACTATGCGACAGCCGTCTCTTGTAGTCCTTCCTTGTCTGTGAATGCTGCTGGCTTGGTGTTTAGGGATGATGGTATTCCGTGCAACAATATATCCAGATGTTACAATCACACTGTGATCCAGAGTATGGAAAGTCTTAAGCAATGTAGCACTATACCGGGACCGAAATCCTGTTCTAGGATACAGAATTAGTGCACGCTATGGAAAAGTGCCTCCATGGGCCACGTGTCTGTTGGAGGTTGGAAACTGCTCTGCAGCACACAGGGCAGACACACCAGCCTTACTGGGCAAGAGGGACTTCACAGGGGTAGGGGAGAGACCTGGTACACTGTGTGAGCTCAAAGTTTGAGGGGATAGAATGACCCCTATGAGTAGCTTGGACACGCACATCCACGTCATCATCGGAAGAGAGAATGTTGGACAATGGGTCCTATATATCTAGTCTATTGTGTTGAAACTGCCTTATGAGCCACTATACAACAATACAACAAGTGAGACCTACCTAAAATGAATTGTGTTTTCACAGTAATTAAAAATAATATCATATAGTATCAAAAACTAGATGAATGGGAGGATAATAAAATTCTGACCCAAATAGTAAAATCTATGCGTGAATTGTAGTTAAAATTGTAAAGTAAAGCTGAACATTTATAAAAATCAGTGGACGAGTAAGTGAGGTGTATATTGAGTGTGGTAAATTGTGACAGATTATGAGTGATTAATAATGACAATAATGTTATTAAAATTAATGTTAAAAATAAGTTGATTTGCTTTAGTTCTGGTGGAATGAGGATACATATAATAGTGTATGTGCTGACATTAGTGAATTAATGATGACAGTGGTTTGGGGGCAAATTGAGATGTGAAGAAGGTGACTAAGGGGTTACCAGCCTCTGTTTTGGGTATAATGGCTAATCATAAGTAAGGATGGGTGAAAGCTGGAGAAATTCAGCGAAAAATCCGCTTTTAAAACTGTGAGTAAAATGTCCACGTTTTTCGATCATTGGCTAAAATTCCCCCCCAATTTTTCAGCGGCTAGAAACTTTTTGCCTATTGATTTACGTTTTCACTTTTTCACTATAAAAACGTGACATACTTGAGGAAGTGAAAAACAATAGAAACAACTACAGTGTGAGGTTGTTGTGCTGTGATATTCTTCTGTGAATTGTTTGTCAAATTGAGGCAGGAGAGGCTCATAGTGACTACTATCACTATGAGTAGTAAAAGTAGGAAGTGGAAGGACCCTTATTATGTGTTCACTGAGTCTGAGGAGGAGGAAGTGAGCAGTACTGAACCAATGCTGTCCAGTCTCACTAAATCACCCCAAGTATCTTGGGAATTTAAAGGGAAGGGAGGGAGAAAAGGGAATGGGAAGGGAGGGAGAAAAGGGTAGTACTAGTGAGAGCATGACAGGTCAGCTGCCTGTGCCTGCTGCAAGATGTGCTGCCCCTGCTTCCAGTGCCACCACTGCTGTACCTGCAGCCAATATTTCTGTACCTGCTGACAACATTGATGCCCCTGATGCCACTAGTGCTGTACCTACTGACAGACGTACTGCTCCTGCTGCCACTAGTGCTGTACCTGCTGCCAGAAGTGCTGCCCCTGCTGCCACTAGGGCTGTACCTGCTGCCAGAAATGCTGCCCCTGCTGCCACTAGTGCTGTACCTGCTGCCGGATGTGCTGCCACTGCTGCCACTAGGGCTGTACTTGCTGCCAGAAATGCTGCCCCTGCTGCCACTAGTGCTGTACCTGCTGCCAGAAGTGCTGCCCCTGCTGCCACTAGTGCTGTACCTGCTGCCAGATGTGCTTCCAATGCTACTGCTACCAGCATTGATGTGTCTGTTGTCAGACATGCTGCCCTGCTGCCATCAGTGCTGAACCTTCTGCCACTAATACTTTGCCTGCTGCTAGTGTGTCTTGTAGTACTCAGGAAGGAGGAAGAAGAAGATGATGTCAAGTGTGACAGCAAGGGACCCTAAGTCACACTTGCCATTCCCAAGCAGTCCCACCAGTGCTAGTACTACTGCTACTAATGTCCAGCAGCTTATTAGCGTTAGGGGTGAAGGAGGGGGTAAACAATGACAATATCCTCATATTACTAGTGACTGTGAGGCTGAGGAGGAATATTCTGTGGCTGAACTTAATGTGGTTGGTGATAGTAGTAGTTGCAACAATGGTGAAGCAGTCGGAGTGGTAGGGGAAACATTTGAGAGCATCCAGACTAGCGGTCAAAGGAGCCCACACCATTCCTCTAACCCTGGGAGTCCTCCCCTTCCCTTCACTAAAGGGTCCAAGTGGAACAGGATCCTGAAGACTAAGAGGCCAGAACTGTTGTTGGCGTAGAGCAGACACACAATTAATACTACCACCAGCAGGAGCACAGATCAGCTTCCTGTACCTGCTGCCAGAAGTGCTGCCCCTGCTGTCACTAGTGCTGTACCTGCTGCCAGATGTGCTTCCCATGCTACTACAAAGCTGCTTGAGATTCCTTTGGGATATGGATCATGGATCATGACTCTTATGTGGGCTGGAGAAGGGGGCTAACCGTAGACATATAACTTGCCTCCTTGTAGAGGATGCTGCCTCTCTTATGGATCCAGAAAGCCTCCGGGATAGGGTCTGGAAATTCTATGTAGACCTGTTCGCTCCAAAACCCATCTCTCCAGATGCCTACAAGGTACTATGGGATGGGCTTCCAATGGACAGCGAGGGTGGAAGAGAGAGACTGGAACAGCCTGTCTCTCTATCTAAACTCTCTGAAGCCCTCAGTATAATGCCCCAAATCTCCAGGCTGGATGGGCTGACCATATAATTCTTCCAGTTCTTTTGGGAGACTTTAGGACCTGAGTTCCAGCTAGTCCTAACGGAAGCCCTTGAGACTGGTGAGATGCCCCTCCCTTACCGAAGGGCAGTAATGGCCATGCTGCCCAAGAAGGGGAATCTGTGACTTATAGAAAACTGTCAACTGGTCTCACTGCTGAGCACGGATTATAAGATCATAGCCAAAGCTATCTCATTAAGGCTCAGATCCAGAGACGGGGTGATGACGTGAGTGCGTACGTGAGAGTGTCGAGAGGAGGGGGAGGCGCACGGTGGGATGGTGGTGGAGGTGCGCATTGATGGCGTCTGACCCTGGTGGTATACGAACGGATGGAGAAATTGGATGGAGAAGGTTGGTGGAAGCGGCAAGAAGTGGTGGAAAGATCTGGGCAGGTTGTGGAGCATTAAGAGAAGAAGAGAGGTAGAGAAGAAGCGGTAGAGACGGAAGAAAGTTGGCGAGGAGAGAGTGGTGGCCCGAACGGGCTGGAACGCCTAAAAGTGAGTCGACCCAGCTGAAAAGTGTTGGTTCTTTAATAGCTGATATCGGGTCGGGCTCTCGGATGTCTCCCGCTATGAATGCCTAGGGTCTTACTTTTTGTGGCTCCACTAGAATGCCAAGAAAGTGGATGTGTTTTTCCTGAAGCGACCAGGGTCTGATAATACAGGGTGGGGGACGCCACCGATGCGGAGGAGGTTTCACAGGTGGATGGAGAGTGGCCTTTGGAGAAAGGGAGGATCCGATCCCCTGTGTGAGGAGATAAGAAGGAGTGGAGGATAATTAAAGGTGAGAGAAATTTGAGAAGTAAGGAGTGATGGCTTCTAGAAAGAATCAAGAACCTAAACAAAAGAAAAGTAATAAAGAGGAAAAGGGGTCAAAACAAGAGAAATCGTTGATATCGTATTATACATCCCCTGAGATGGAGTCAGTAGTCAAAGGGGGTAGACCCTCAATCTTGACACCAGTAGGAGGCAAGGAGTCCCCACATGCTTCTCAGATTCTATTGAATACTAATACTATGGTGACACAGGAATTTCTCATGCAGGCATTGGACGATCATAGAGGGAAGATAAAGGAGGATCTATCTAATACACTTAAGAATATACAGTTAGAAATTAATATGATTAATGTGAAAGTACAACAAGCATTGGATAAAGTGGACTTGCTTAATTTTGAAATGGATAAGATAAAGGAAGAATATAAGAACTCAGAAAAAAGATATGAAGAGCTTCAGTTTAAAATCTCAGAGTTGGAAGACAGATCAAGGAGGAAAAATCTGAGAATTAGAGGAATATCAGAAGATTTGGTGCAGGATAAACTGTTTGCTTTTCTTGGGGATTTCTTCAAGGAGCTGATAGAAGATATTGGGCCTAAAGACTTGCTATTGGAAAGAATACACAGGACTGGCAAACCTCCGACGGAAGATGTGCAAAATCCAAGAGATGTGATCGTCCGTTTCCAAAACTATATGTATAGAGAGAAAATATGGAGGGTTAGGAATAAGCAGGATGGTATAAGTGATAGATTTAAGAAATTGAGAATTTTACAAGATTTATCTTATATCACTAGACAGAAAAGATTGGAATTAAAAGTCATCGTGGATATTTTGAACAGAGAGAATATAAGATTTATGTGGGGTTTTCCGGTTCAAATAATGGTGAATTTTCAAGACAAAAGATATGTTATTAGATCTAAAGATCAGGGGATGGCTTTGTTTAAACAGTGGGGTGTATTAGGTTAGAGGAAAGTTGAAGATGTAATTAGTGGGATGATAGAAAGGATGGGATAAGTGTGAAATTTCCAGATTGGTGTAGTTGCCTTGCTTCTTCTCCTCCCTCGCTTTCTCTCTCCCTTCTTCTTTTTTCTTTTTCTCTCTCCCTCTCCTATTTGAGAGTTGGGGGAGGGAGGAGGAGGGGAGAGGGAAATAGAGGAGATTAGACATGTGTTTAATAGGGAAGGATGATCTTCCTCAAGTTTTGAACAGTAGGTGGGTCTGTAGGGGGAATAATGGACCAAATATTGTTCTTTGTATGAATGGGGGATGTATGGTGGACTCTTGTTCAGTGAGGGAAGTGGTTCCAAACAAGGATAATTATGGTTAAGTTATGTTCTATTAATGCTCAGGGGTTAAACTCTCCATATAAGCGGAAAATGTTGATAGATTTGATGATTAAAGATAGGGTGGATATAGGGATGGTACAAGAGACACATTGGGTAAAGGGTGTGAATTTAATACGAGATAAAAGATTTACAAATATTTATACAGCAAATTTTAGTAAGGAAAAGAAAAGATGTGGGGTTATGATTTTGATTAGAGACACTATCACTTTTGAGTTAATGCACAAAGTAGTGGACAAGGGTGGGAGGTTTATAATACTTATTGGGAAAATCAATCACATAATATATACACTAGTAAATGTATATTTACCAAATGAAAATCAAATTGTTTTTTTAGAAAAAATTATGTCACGAGTGGAGAAAGTGATCCAAGGACAGTTGATAATTGGAGGGGATTTTAATGCTATAGTAGATCCGGATTTGGATAAAAAGATGCAGAGTGGGAAGCATTTAAGTAAACAACAAAGATTAGTGGCACAAAGGTTGGGGAAATTTATTAGAGCGAATAATTTACTAGATGTATGGAGAGTAATGAATCCGCGGGTTAGAGAATATACACATTTTTCTGTTCCTCATTGTTCATATGGCCGTATAGATCTATTTCTGGTAGATCCTCGATTATTAGATGGAGAGCTAAAATGTGAAATTGGAAATCCAGTATGGTGGGATCATGCACCTATTTACCTTATAATAGGGCAGGTAAATATAAGAAATAGGAGGGATAGTTGGAGACTGAAGGAATGTCTGTTAGCAGATAAAGCAATACGGGAACAAATTAGGACTGACATACTTAATTTTTTCAAAGAAAATGATAAAGAAAATATATCTGTCCAAGTATTGTGGTGTGCATTTAAAGCGGTTATAAGAGGTTATTTAATTAAAGTAGAAAAATATCAAAAGAAAAAAAGGGGTCGGACTTATGAGCAACTTCATATAGCTTTGGACAAATTGGAACAGGAAAATAAATTTAATCCTAGAGAAAGTGTAAAGGGAGAAATATTGAATATTAAAAATCAGATTAAGGAATACACAATAGAAAGGATAAACACAAATCTTTTGTATTTAAAGAGAAGGTGGTATAATAAAGGAAACAAAGCAGGGAAATTACTCTCGAAGCAATTAAAAAAACAGAGGGCGAAAAATCTAATTAACAAGATTGTGCACGAAAAGGAAATCTTTCTGGATCCAAAAAAGATAGGGCAGGAGTTCGCAGAATTCTATCACAAATTATATAATATAAAAGGGTATTATACAGAAAATAACCAGGAGGAGCTTAAAATTAAGGAATATTTGGATAGATTAAAGTTTCCTAAAGTTGGTGAGGAGGAGATGGAGGAACTTAATGCGCCTTTTAGGTTAGAAGAGATAAATAATACAATCTTAAAATTGAAAAGAAATAAAGCTCCAGGTCCAGATGGATTTTCAAATTTTTTTTATAAGGTTTATTGTGGTGAAATTTCCCCCTATTTGCTGAGGCTGTATGAGGATGCTAAAAAGTCAAAGGGAATGTTAAAGGAATTATTGGTAGCAAATATTTCTCCGATCTTAAAAGAGGGGAAAGATAAGGTGCAGATAAAAAATTATAGACCCATATCCCTGATGAACACAGATATTAAGATATATTCTTCTATTTTGGCAAAGAGATTAGAAGGAGTTATAAATAATTTAATCCATGTAGATCAGACGGGGTTTGTGCACACCAGAACAGCGACGGATAACATAAGGAAGACTTTAAATGTGATGTTTGTTACAAAGAGGATGGGTGGGTCCATGCTGGCCCTGTCGTTAGATGCTGAGAAAGCGTTTGACAGGGTCAGCTGGACTTACCTGAAAGAAGTGTTGAGGGCATTTGGATTTGTGGGTCCTTTTTTGGATGCGATAATGGCTCTATATAAAAATCAAACTGCGAGGATAGTGGGATCTGGGATATGTTCTCCATCATTTGATATAAATAATGGCACACGCCAGGGGTGTCCTTTGGCTCCAATTTTGTATGTATTATCGTTGGAACCTCTGGCGTGTGCTATAAGAGATAATGTGGAAATTGAGGGTTTCAAGGTGGGGGATAAGGAATTTAAAATGTCCTTATTTGCTGATGATATAATTTTGACACTAAGGAACCCGATGTCATCTCTTTCTGCTCTGTTTCTGGAGATCGAAGCATTCTCACAGGTTTCATTTTATAAGATTAATGTAGAAAAGTGCCAGGCCATGGTCTGTAATTTATCAAGGGAGGTGGAGCAAGGATTAAAGGAGAGATATGATTTTTCTTGGGAATCTGAGTGTATTAGATACTTGGGGATAAGGATTACTTTTGATGCTGAGAAAATAATAGAAATTAATTATAATCCAATGCTGAAAGATTTTAGAAAAAATTTTTCGGAGTGGAAGGATATGTATTTATCCTGGTTGGGTAGAGCCAATGTAATAAATTCATATATTATGCCAAGGCTGTATTTTTTGTTTAGATCTATTCCATTGATAGTTAAGAGTAAGATGATTAGGGAATTCCAGAAGTATTTTAATAAATTTGTCTGGGGGGGAAAACAACCAAGAGTGGCATTTGCGGTCCTTTCGAGGCCACATAGACAAGGGGGAATTGGCCTTCCAAACCTGGAGAAAATATTTGAAGCGGCTATGTTGTCCCATTTGGTGAGTTGGACTCAGCCCATGGCGAATCTAGATTCATGGCACATAATGGAGCAGGGAGATGAAAACTGTGAGAATGTTTGGTACTTATGGAAGGGTGGTCGGGGGAAGGAAGGGGAAATAAATCCTATCACAAGGGATTTGAAATATATGTGGAAGAAGCTAAGGAGGAAATATTTTTCCACATATTGGGTGGAGGGATATATGCCTCTGGAGATGGTAGAGAAGAGTATACCAGAGTTGAATTTGAAGCGATGGAAAGAAAAAGAAATACTCACGGTCTGTCAGTTGTGGAATAAGGGTGAGGTGGTACCCTTTAAATATTTGATGGAAAAGTTTGACCTGGGTGGAGGAGAGATATTTAACTATATAAGAGTGAAACATTTTATTGAAAAAGAAATTATGGTAAAATGCCAGGGAGAAAAAAATCAGTCCTTAGATGAGTTTTTTGAAGGCCAATGGAGGGTGGGGGTTGGGAAAAAGGCGTCTAAATTGATTTTTGGAAGTATTCCACTAAAAACTCAGAAATGTATTGCTAAGTGGGAACTGGAGTTAGATATAAGAGTTGAAGAATCTGAATGGCTAACTGCGATAAAAACAACTAAAAGGATGATTCATGGGTTAAATTTATTGGAGGTATTTTACAAGCTCTTGTATAGGTGGTATTTAACTCCATCCAGGTTAATGAGGATATATCCAGAGGCAGACCCAAAGTGTTGGAGATGTAGGGTTGGGTCAGGGACATACGCTCATATTTGGTGGGAGTGTGAATATATTAAGACTTTCTGGCAGCAGATAAGTGAGATGATGAAGACATTGACAGGGGAAGAAATAAGGTTAGATTGTAAACTGGTATTGTTTCATGTGGGTCTGAAGCAAATGAAACGTGAATATAGGTGCTTATTGGTTCATGTGTTAATGGCAAGTAAGTTATGGCTAGTTAGAAAGTGGAAGAAATTAGAGGTTCCAAGTATGGGCGAAGTAGGAAAGCAACTGGATTTTCAAGCATCTATGGAAAAAGGGTATTATTTGAACAATGGGGAGAAATTGGAAGTATATCTAGAGAATTGGTCTTGTTGGATTGATAGGGGGAAAGAACAGAGTATTATGAACAAGAGTCCGGTCTGAATGTGAATGTGTGGAGGAATGAAAGGGGTAGGTAGGTTATTTTATGTGATAGTATTGAGGAGGGATATGATGTTGTACGTTTGGTATATGTTTTGTATTGATCTGTATATCAAAATAAAAAGAGAATTTGAAAAGAAAAAAAAAAAAAAAAAAAAAAGGCTCAGATCCACAATGGCAGAGGTGATCCACTCAGACCAGACCTATAAAATCCCAGACCGGACCATCTGTGATATCTTTCTGGTCCGGGATCTGCTCCACTATGCCCGCAGGACTGGTCTGTCACTAGCCTTTCTTTCACTAGACCAGGAGAAGGTGTTTGACAGATTGGATCACAAATATCTCATAGCCACTCTGCATGTATACAGCTTTGGTCCATGGTTTTTGGGCTACCTGGAGATGCTGTATGCCTCTGCAGAGTGTTTAATTAAGATCAATTGGTCCCTATCGGCACCCCTGGTATTTGGACAAGGGATATGGCAAGGATCCCCCTTGTCTGGGCACCTATATGCACTGGCCATTGAGCCCTTCATATGCTTGTTGAGGAAGAGGCTCACACGGCTCGTGCTGAAGGAGCCGGTTATGAGGGTCAATCTTTCGGCTTATGCTTATGATGTGCTCCTCGTGGCTCATGACCTACTTGATCTGGAGCAGGCTAAAGAGTGCCAGCAGGTGTAGTCAGGTGCCTCATCTGCTCACATCAACTGGTCCAAATGCTCAGGCCTTTTAGAGGGTCCCATACAGGTGGACTCCCTGCCTCCCACCTTCTGTAACATCAAGTGGGAGGTTACTACTTTGAAATAACTTGGAGTCTACCTGTCTCCTGCTTATCCCTGAAAACTGGAAAGAACTAGAGGACAGGTCCCTCTCTCAGATGGGACTGTATAGGGGTCTTGTGAAATTGCTTTCCCTAAGGAGGACGGCTGTGATGATCAACCAGTTGGTGGCCTTCCAGCTATGGTACTGGTTGATCTGTCTTAGCCAGACCCTTGATTTAAGCAGCAGGATCCAGAGAATGTTGCTGGACTTTCTCTGAATGGGGAAGTATTGGGTCTCTGCAGGTGTTGCGTGCCTCCCACTGGGAGAGGGAGGTCAGGGAGTGTTGTGCATACGCACACAGGTGCATACCTTCCTCCTCCAGTACCTGCAGAGATACCTGTGTGCAGACTATTCTCCGCAGTGGTGCAAACTGGTGTCCAACTTCTATTGCCAGTTGAGTGATATGGGATATATGATCAGCAATTATTCCTCGTCAGTACTGAGGGGTTTGGGAGCTACCTCTCAGTGCTGCTGGAATATTACCAGGAAAACCTCAAGGCGTGGAGCATGGTCTCCATGTCAAGGTAGGGCACAGAGCAGGTGGGCTGACATTCTAACTGAGCCCCTGCTATATAATCAGTCTGAGGCGGCTCAGATGTTGGAAGCTCTTAGCATATGTTGCCACCTTCATGAAGCATAGATGAACCAAGTTGGGGATCTCCTAGACTATGAACAGTTGGACTGGGTAAAGACTGATGTGCTCATACACCTTAAGGGTCAAGGGTCTCTGAAGTCCCATAGTTCCACTCTGTTCAAGGAGATCAAGCTTGCCCTCAACCTGACTCAAGCACCTTCACTGACGAGGCCTTACGGACCGGAGATCCACTTCTACCCGTGGAACCCTCACCTCCGGCTGTATGCATACATCCAAAGCCTCATCAATCCCCCTCGGCTCCTTCTACCCCCAACTTAAGCTGGTTGGAGAAGATAACCTCGGCAGGTTTCCATGGCATGTTGAGGAAGAGGCTGTATTCCTTTGTGCTCCATACAGTACACTTCATTGTCCACGTCAGCTGTCCAGACACCATCTGGAGGTGAGTATTTGATGGAGGTGAGAGGCCCCTGTGAAGGGCACACTACTCCTCCTTGGTGCCCAGACCCATCAGGGACTTAAGTTAGAGAGTGATTCATGGTGCTCTGAGAACGGGGGAGTACATGGCCCATTTCATGGACTCCCCAGCCAACTGTCCATTCTATAGCAAGGAGGAGTCCGTTTTCAATATTTGTTTCTAATGTAGCTGACTGCAACCGCTCTTATAATTCCTGAGGGACCTCCTCCTGCAGTTCTTACTGCATTCTCCCCTCACCTCTTTAGTTTTGGGTGCACAGTGACCTGGGATAGTAGGGCTGAGGACCACCTCATAAACCTGCTCCTGGCACAGACTAAGTTGGCAATTTATGTGATCAGGAAGCAGGTGCTAGAAAGGGAAGTTCCAATGAAGCCTGTAGAGTTGCTATGGGCATTTGTGCACTCCCGTATCTGAGCAGAGTTCACCCAAGCCCTTGCCACTTGGAGATTGTCAGCATTTACCTCCCATTGGTACTTAAATGGTGTGCTCTGTATGTTTTTTACTCTCTAAGTACACAACTGATGTTGTATGATGTCTTGCCTTAGCCCACAACAATATTCTCAAAGTCATCTGCTGTCTATCAAGTCTGCCTCAGTCACAGAGATCACATTAGGCTCCCAGTTAACTGTCTGTCACCTAATATATTTATCTGTTTAATCATTCATATATGAATTTGTTTAATTTAATTTTTTTAAGTTGTCCGCTCTATCTTATCACAGTCTCCCCAAAAAATATATATAAACAAAATCAACAACTTCTTTCCTCAGAATTCCCCAGCACAGAGACACTGAAAGCAAAATCAGCAAGCAATCTGGACCCCAGCTGCCTGTGTCTTGCCAGTCTGTCACACCAAATTCTTGGGTATTTGGGGTACTCCCTTCTTCTCCCCCAGAATGCCCCCAGACTCCCCTAATTCAGAGAACAAATGTCTTTGCTAAAAGGCTCCCTAAAGTGAGCTTTGTTTTCTCTTTAGTTGCCTATCTTCTCTATCTCAAAAACAGGCTTCTTTCTCCTCTCACAAACACAGACCGAATGGCATGCTGTGAACACCTGACACCCTTGTATATGGCTGTAGAAAAGCAGAGCAAACTTTCATGTGGTGGGGAAAAATGTGTCTTCCCATTGATTTCCATGGAACGAGCTAAGCAAAAAAAGCAGGAAAACGGCATGTTTCGCAGGAAATTATTCTCCAAGTGGGAAATGCCATTATTTGCTGATTTTGGTTTGAGGCAAAAAATTTCACCCATCCTTAGTTGTCAGCAATGGCTGTGAAAATTCAGTGAAAAAATTAAAGGAGGGAACACACTTTGGCACACAGACACCATGACATTTATGTGAAATGTGTTAATGCCAAATCCCCACCAAAGAAATTGGGCACCACTGTTGCTGTATCCCCCGACTCTCCTCAAAGGCAACAAGAGGTGAGGCAGAAATCAAAGAGGAGAATGAAAAGAGAAACCCAGCCTGCTCCTGAAAATTTGATGATAAGCAAAACACCTGACTCGCCATCACCTTTTTGCTCAAGGGTCAGTCCACGGGAAGAAGTAACTAAATCTCGTGGTCCACCTCATTCATCTTTACCTCCCCCCACCAGCCAATAGCCATTCAGTAGATGTCAGGATGTGGCAGTTCGTGTCCAACCATTGCAAACTGTGTTGTGCGCTGACCACACATGACAGTGTGTTGAAGGATAATTGCAACCAGGGCATCAAGTGGCATCAGAATATGCTAATCTGGTGGCACGGAGGGTTCATCATTACTATTAAAAACAAAAGTTATCAAGTGTCCTTAGTGGGAACTGGACAAGGGGTATAGTGACAGCAGCAGTACTTTGATTCTGATGGGATGATTTCACATTGGGGACCGTAAGCATCATGGTGTTGGTCCAGGTGTATGATGTGAGTGCAGATGTGCCTATTGTTCCCAGTCCTTCCCTTATTTACCGCACACACTGTGCACATTGCAGTTGCTGATGAGAGCCACAGTTCCTTCCTGCTCTCAAGGGAAGAATTTCAATTTCAACAACACACCCATGATTTTGGAGTAGGGGCAGGTGGCAAAGCATTATTGGTCAGCTTCTTATCTCCACATATACCTGAAGTGGTGGGGGATAGTTCTGGGGCTGCTACTGCCTCAGGCGTATCACTGGACCTAGTAGTGGCAATTGGAACCATGATAATCCATTACCCATATCACTGTTATTATTATTATTAATCTTTATATAGCGCCAACAAATTCCGCAGCGCTTTAAAGTAGGGAATAGGCATACAGAGGTATTAAATAGTACAATCAAATGTGGAGAACAGAAGGATCAGAGGACCCTGCTCGTAAGAGCTTATAGTCTAGAGGAAGGTAGGTTTGACACAGAAGGAGTAAGTGCTATTGGGTGAAAGTGCCTCCTGCCACATGAACTGCCAGTCAGTGGATGGAAGTGAGAAGTGCTGTTTAGTGCAGTGGTCCAGGCAAGGGGTGATTCTTAGTGATAATGTTTATGGAGGCAGTTGATAGGCTTCCCTGAAGAGGTGAGTTTTCAGGGAGCATCTGAAGATCTGAAGGCTGGGGGAGAGTCTGATTGGGTGGGGGAGGGAATTCCAGAGCTGAGGTGCAGCACGGGAGAATTCCTGTAGGTGGGAGTGGGAGGATGTGATAAGAGCTGTGAAGAGCAGAAGGTCGTGTGCAGAACGAAGATGACTAGAGGGAGTATATTTGGAAATGAGAGATGAAATATAGTGTGGTGCGGTGTTAGGGCTCTGTAACTAAGCACCAGAATTTTGAATTTAATTCTGTATGCTAATGGGAGCCAGTGTAGGGATTGACAGAGGGGTTTGGTGTCAGAGAAGCAATGAGTGAGGTAGATTAGTCTTGCAACAGAGTTCATTATGGACTGTATTGGGGTTAGTCGGGTGAGAGGAAGGCCAATTAGTAATGAGTTACAGTAGTCAAGACGAGACATGATGAGTATTTGGATTAGAATTTTGGTAGTGTCTGGTGTGAGAAAGGGTCAGATTCTAGAGATGTTGCAGAGGTGGAGGCGGCATGATCTGGAGATCGGCTGGATGTGAGGAATTAAGGGTAGGGCAGAGTCAAATGTGACCCCCAGGCAGCGCACTGTAGGGGTCGGTGTGATGGTAGCATTGTTGATGTTGAGGGTAATATCTGGGGTAAGGCTGGTTGTAATGGGAGGGAAGATGATTAGTTCAGTTTTGCCAAGGTTAAGTTTGAGTTGACGGGAGGACATCCAGGAAGACACAGCAGACAGACAGTCAGATACTCAGGACAAGAGATAAGGGAAGAGGTCAGGGGAGGAAATATATATTTGAGTGTCATCAGCATAGAGATGATGGTGAAACCCAAGGGAGTTGATTAGTTTTCTGAGGGACGCGGTGTAGATTGAGAAGAGCAAGGGTCCTAGGAATGATCCTTGAGGCACTCCAACAGACAGTGGGATGGGTGGAGAAGTGGAGCCAGAGTAGGGAATGCTGAAGGAGCGGTTGTAGAGATAAGATGAAAACCAGGAGAGTGGAGTGTATCAGATACCTAGGGAGTGGGGGACTTGGAGGAGGAGTGGGTGATCTACTGTGTCAAAAACGGTTGACAGGTCCAAGAGAATGAGTATGGAGTAGTGGCCTTTTGACTTGGTGGCAAGCAAGTCATTGGCCACTTTAGTGAGGGCAGTCTCAGTGTAGTGATGAGAGCAGAATCCAGATTGCAAGGGATCTAGCAGGGAGTGGGAGCAGAGGAATCTAGCAAGCTGATTATATGTGAGACGCTCAAGGAGCTTGGAGGCAAATGCGAGCAGAGAAATTGGTTGGTAATTTGACAGTGCGTTTGGGTCCAGGGAGGGTTTCTTTAGGATCGCTGTGACTAGTGCATGTTTGAAAAAGGATGGGAAGGTGCCAGTTGAGAGGGAGATGTTGAATACATGAGTAAGGATTGGAGTTAGTAGAGGGGAGAGTGCTTGAGTGAGCTGAGATGGGATTGGGTCGAGAGGGCATGTGGTTAGATTTGAGCAAGTGAGGAGATGGGAAACTTTATCCTCGTTGACAGGTGAGAAGGAGCTTAGTGTGTATGTGGGATAGGTGACAGGGCTGTGTTGGCTGGGTGGGGGTGGGAGTGATGAGATGTCATATCTGTTAGATTCGATCTTGTCCTTGAGGTGGGTGGCAAGATCACTGCTTGCCTCCCACTTCAACACTGCTGTTGTTGATCCCATTCCCTTTGAGCTGCCTAAATATCCTGCTGCTTAAAGGGATAGTAATACTTTGTTTTATCTTTATTTTATTTTGTAGGCATTAAAAAAACATGAAGAACGATATAAGTCTTATCTCTCAAACCTTTATGGTTTAAGAGATATTCACAAGCAAACAAGCAGCTGTTACAAATGCTGCAATAACACAGGTGTAGACCAGCAGCACATTTTTTATTTATCTGGGCTTCTTTTTGCAACAAAAACTAGAGGCCTACAAAAAAATGGTGCAGGGGCTTTTGACGCTAACAAGCCAAATTGATAAAAAGTCTCTCTGACTCTAACAAGGTGAACTGATAAAAATTATCTGTGATTCCTCAGGGCTTGTTATGCTAACAAGCTAAAGTCCTACAAATCAATATTTCCTCAGGGCATGGGCCTAACACAAGTCTAAATCCTCTAACAAATCAATGTTTCCTTAGGGCTTGTCCCAAAAAAATCTAAGATCTACAAATCAAAAGTCTAAGTCCTACAATAAATCAATGGTTCCTCAAGGCTTTGGTTTCTAACAACAAGTCTAAGTCCTACAAATCTTCCTCTACAAAATACTCTATCCTGTCAAGTATCAGTCCGCCCCAGTTACAGTTACTCTGTCTTTAATAACAATAATAAAAAAAATATCCTTAGTACTGACATGAAACATTTACCAGTAACCATGATGTCCAGCTGGATCTTCATCACCCTGATCAGCTGCTATCTTCTTCTGTCTTCTTCTAGCTCCTTTTTCCTCTTTCTCTTCATCTTCTGTCTTCTCTTCTGTCTTGCAATAGAAAAAGTCTTGCATTCCTTAGGAAATGTAAAAATAATTAAATTTATATGTATTTATGAGTCCTTTTTCTATAGGATTAACCTTTAGACAACTTGTTTTACTCCAATAACATTCTAAAAAAGTCTAGAGACACTATGGTATAAATAACCAGACTTTATGTTGAAATTATGCTGGCCAATTCGGCTTCTCATGTGAATATCAAAAGTTTCCAAAGTCACAGTTGATGAATATATTATGGCCTGATTCACAATAAATGGGCAGGCAAGACACCATTATCCCCCCACACCTGAAAGAACCCTTCACTTGTGCTTTACAAGTTATTTAGGATATATCTCCATTGAAAGAAATCTGGGTTTGTTTTGATGAAATACTGTTTCTCTGTTGGAAAAATCTACTCGGGGCTATCATATTCTTAAGCTTTGGAGCTCTCCTAAATGTGATATTGGGCTTTTTAGGTATAATGTTCATAAGTAGGGGATCCTTACTCAGTATATTGCAATTAGTGTTGAGCGAGCATGCTCGGCCGATGCTCGGATCGGCTCGAGCATCGCTCTGCTCGGCACATGGCGGTACTCGTACGAGTACCGCATGTGCTCGCCCGCCATGTTCGGGTCTCCTCCCCGCACGTTTTGCGGCTGCTGCGCAGCCAATAAACGTGCAGGGAGGCTCTGACATCGGTGTAATGCCAGCAGCCATGTTGGCTGCTGGCATTACACTGATTGGCTGGCCAGAACCCGTGGTCGGGTGCTGTATAGCACCTGACCATCGAGTTCGGCTCAGTCTGAGCCAGGGAGAGCTGAGGATAGGAAGGGAAAGGCAGTGTAGGGAGGAAAAAAAAAAAATTGTGAAAAAAAAGAACCAAAAGTCCTTTTTAGGACTACTGTGTGTGGGGGCAGAAGGTTATTTTGTGGGGGGGGAAAAAAAAAAAAAAAAAAAAAAAAAAAATATTCTGTTTAGTGTGAAAAGTTGCAGATTAGAGCACATTCTGTTTAGTGTGCACAGTTGCAGATTAGAGCACATTCTGTTTAGTGTGCAAAGTTGCAGATTAGAGCACATTCTGTTTAGTGTGTAAAGTTGCAGATTAGAGCACATTCTGTTTAGTGTGCAAAGTTGCAGATTAGAGCACATTCTGTTAAGTCTTCAAACTAAAATATCAAAGTCACATATTCCATTCAGTGTGCGTCGCCGCAGTTTAGCAGCACATTCTGTGTACTGTGCAGAGTTGCAGAATAGGAAGAAATACTGTTAAGTCTTCAAACTAAAATATCAAAGTCACATATTCCATTCAGTGTGTATCACTGCCGTTTAGCAGCCTATTCTGTGTACTCTGCAGAGTTGCAGAATAGTAAGAAATACTGTTAAGTTTTCAAACTCAAATATTAAAGTCACATATTCCATTCAGTGTGTTTCACCGCCGTTTAGCAGCCTATTCTGTGTACTCTGCACAGTTGCAGAATAGTAAGAAATACTGTTAAGTTTTCAAACTCAAATATTAAAGTCACATATTCCATTCAGTGTGTTTCACCGCCGTTTAGCAGCCTATTCTGTGTACTCTGCACAGTTGCAGAATAGTAAGAAATACTGTTAAGTTTTCAAACTCAAATATTAAAGTCACATATTCCATTCAGTGTGTATCACCGCCGTTTAGCAGCCTATTCTGTGTACTCTGCAGAGTTGCAGAATAGTAAGAAATAGTGTTAAGTTTTCAAACTCAAATATCAAAGTCACATATTCCATTCAGTGTGTATCACCGCCGTTTAGCAGCCTATTCTGTGTACTCTGCAGAGTTGCAGAATAGTAAGAAATACTGTTAAGTTTTCAAACTCAAATATTAAAGTCACATATTCCATTCAGTGTGTATCAACGCCGTTTAGCAGCCTATTCTGTGTACTCTGCAGAGTTGCAGAATAGTAAGAAATAGTGTTAAGTTTTCAAACTCAAATATCAAAGTCACATATTCCATTCAGTGTGTATCACCGCCGTTTAGCAGCCTATTCTGTGTACTCTGAACAGTTGCAGAATAGTAAGAAATACTGTTAAGTTTTCAAACTCAAATATTAAAGTCACATATTCCATTCAGTGTGTTTCACCGCCGTCTAGCAGCCTATTCTGTGTACTCTGCACAGTTGCAGAATAGTAAGAAATACTGTTAAGTTTTCAAACTCAAATATTAAAGTCACATATTCCATTCAGTGTGTATCACCGCCGTTTAGCAGCCTATTCTGTGTACTCTGCAGAGTTGCAGAATAGTAAGAAATAGTGTTAAGTTTTCAAACTCAAATATCAAAGTCACATATTCCATTCAGTGTGTATCACCGCCGTTTAGCAGCCTATTCTGTGTACTCTGCAGAGTTGCAGAATAGTAAGAAATACTGTTAAGTTTTCAAACTCAAATATTAAAGTCACATATTCCATTCAGTGTGTTTCACCGCCGTTTAGCAGCCTATTCTGTGTACTCTGCACAGTTGCAGAATAGTAAGAAATACTGTTAAGTTTTCAAACTCAAATATTAAAGTCACATATTCCATTCAGTGTGTTTCACCGCCGTTTAGCAGCCTATTCTGTGTACTCTGCACAGTTGCAGAATAGTAAGAAATACTGTTAAGTTTTCAAACTCAAATATTAAAGTCACATATTCCATTCAGTGTGTATCACCGCCGTTTAGCAGCCTATTCTGTGTACTCTGCAGAGTTGCAGAATAGTAAGAAATAGTTTAAGTTTTCAAACTCAAATATCAAAGTCACATATTCCATTCAGTGTGTATCACCGCCGTTTAGCAGCCTATTCTGTGTACTCTGAACAGTTGCAGAATAGTAAGAAATACTGTTAAGTTTTCAAACTCAAATATTAAAGTCACATATTCCATTCAGTGTGTTTCACCGCCGTTTAGCAGCCTATTCTGTGTACTCTGCAGAGTTGCAGAATAGTAAGAAATAGTGTTAAGTTTTCAAACTCAAATATCAAAGTCACATATTCCATTCAGTGTGTATCACCGCCGTTTAGCAGCCTATTCTGTGTACTCTGAACAGTTGCAGAATAGTAAGAAATACTGTTAAGTTTTCAAACTCAAATATTAAAGTCACATATTCCATTCAGTGTGTTTCACCGCCGTTTAGCAGCCTATTCTGTGTACTCTGCAGAGTTGCAGAATAGTAAGAAATAGTGTTAAGTTTTCAAACTCAAATATCAAAGTCACATATTCCATTCAGTGTGTATCACCGCCGTTTAGCAGCCTATTCTGTGTACTCTGAACAGTTGCAGAATAGTAAGAAATACTGTTAAGTTTTCAAACTCAAATATTAAAGTCACATATTCCATTCAGTGTGTTTCACCGCCGTTTAGCAGCCTATTCTGTGTACTCTGCACAGTTGCAGAATAATAAGAAATACTGTTAAGTTTTCAAACTCAAATATTAAAGTCACATATTCTGTGTAAGATGAAGAAGGCGGGTAAAAAGGGACGGGGAAGTGGACGTGATCCTGAAAGTTCAGGGCGCGGGTCAGGACGCGGAGAAACTGTGCCTGGTGCCAGAGCACAAGAAAGAAAGACATCCACCATACCTAGCTTCATGTCTAATTTTACAGGGCGTCGCAGGACATCACTCTCGAGGTCCGACCACTGCGAACAGGTGGTCGGTTGGATGACAGCTGATACTGCTTCCAGTCGGTTAAGCACCACCCTGTCTTCCACCAAGTCCACTCTCAGTAGCCAAGAGTCTGGTCAAAATAATCCTCACTCTGATCATCCTTCCTCCCACCATACACGGTCTGGTCAAAGAAGTGATCCCACACTGGGATATAGTGAGGAGCTCGTCTCATCACCAATCCTTCATTTGACCCTCTCTCCAAGCACGCTTGCAGAGGAACATGACATCTTGTGCCCTGATTCACAACCTCTAGAGGCTACCCAATCACAAGAAGATGACAGATGTGAACGGCATTTAAGGTCAAAGGAAGTAGTGGATGATGATGATGATGATGAGACACAGTTGCCATTAAATCAACCACTATTTCCGTCTCAAGACCTTGTTGAGGAGAATGTTATACAGTTGTCAATGACTGAGTATGTGGTGGGATCAAGACTTGAGGAGGATGATCAGAGTGAGGAAGTGGAGGAGGACTTGGTGGACGATGAGGTGACTGACCCCACCTGGGAAGGTGTAGAGCCGAGCGATGTCAGCAGTCCTGAGGGTGAGCCATCTGCAGCACCGCAACAGGCTGGAAGAGGCAGTGGTGTGGCTACAGAAAGAAGGCGGACCGCACCAAACCGGCCCGCAAATGTTCCACGGAGCACCCCCTTGCGTAAATCTACCTTGCCAAGGGGTAGGTGTTCCGCGGTATGGCGTTTTTTTAAGGAAAGTGCGGACGACAAAAGAATTGTAGTTTGCAACCTGTGCCACACCAGAATGAGCCGAGGCATGAACACTAGAAACCTCACCACCACCAGCATGATCCGACACATGGCATCCAAGCACCGTAGTAAGTGGGAGGAACGCCTGGATCGCCCATCTGTGTCTGCAGGCCACACCACTGCCTCCTCTTCCCCTGTTTTCGGTGCCGGCCAATCGCCTGTCGAAGGCGCAGGCCCGCATACCTCCCGCCCTGCACCTGTACCATCTGAAGCACCATCAGCGACCACATCCACTTCCCTGTCCCAGCACAGCGTCCAAATGTCGTTACCCCAGGCATTTGAGCGCAAGAGAAAGTACCCAGCCACCCACCCACAGGCCATAGCACTAACCTCACACCTTTCAAAATTACTGGCCATCGAAATGCTGCCATTTAGGCTTGTGGACACTGAGTCCTTCCGCAGCCTGATGGCAGCAGCTGTCCCTCGGTACGCGGTCCCCAGCCGCCACTACTTTTCCCGGTGTGCCATCCCCGCATTACACCACCATGTGTCCCGTAACATCACCCGTGCCCTGACCAACGCAGTTACTGGGAAGGTCCACTTAACGACTGACACATGGACAAGTGCTTGTGGCCAGGGACGCTACATTTCCCTGACGGCACACTGGGTGAATGTCGTGGAGGCTGGGAGCGACTCGGACCCTGGGATGGCACGGGTGCTACCCACGCCGAGGATTGCGGGCCCTACCTCCATCAGGGTTTCCACCAGCACCTACGTTATTGGCTCCTCCTCCTCCGTTTCCACCTCCGAATTCTCTACACGCAGCGCCACTCCCCCATCAGCCAGTAGCTGGAAGCAGTGTAGCACTGCAGTGGGGAAGCGTCAACAGGCCGTGCTGAAGCTGATCTGCCTTGGGGACAAACAGCACACGGCCTCAGAGCTGTTGCAGGGGATTAGTCACCAGACCGAGCAGTGGCTCTCGCCACTCAACCTGCAACCAGGCATGGTTGTGTGTGATAATGGGCGTAACTTGGTGGCGGCTTTGGAGCTCGGCAAGCTCACACACGTACCATGCCTAGCGCATGTATTTAATTTAGTGGTGCAGCGATTTCTAAAAACCCACCCCAATGTGCATGATCTCTTGACCAAGGTGCGCCGCGTGTGTGCACATTTCCGTAAGTCATCAACAGCTTCAGCCGGCCTGTTGAAGCTGCAGCAGCGCTTACAATTGCCAGCTCACCGGCTGCTGTGTGACGTGAGCACGCGCTGGAACTCCACCTTCCACATGTTGTCCCGGCTTTGTGAGCAGCAGAGGGCAGTAGTGGAGTACCAGCTGTTACACGGTCGTCGCCTCTCCGTTCAACTTCCTGTAATCAGAAGTGAGGAGTGGGAATGGATGTCAGACCTCTGCGAGGTTTTACGCAATTTTGAGGAATCGACACAGATGGTGAGCGGTGATAACGCTATTATCAGTGTAACCATCCCACTTCTGTGTCTACTGAAACGCTCGCTGCTCACAATTAAAACCGACGCTTTGCATGTGGAAGAGGTGGAAATGGGGGAGGAAGAGCTTACACAAGGTGATAGCCAGAGCACCCTCACTTCGTCTTCTCAGCGACAATTGGAGGAGGTGGAGGAGGAGGAGGAGGAGGAGGAGGAGGAAGACACGGTTGCCTCCGCTACAGAGGGTAGCCATGGAACTTTAGTTCCATCTCTTCAGCGTGGGTGGGCAGAAGAGGAGGAAGAGGATGAGGAGATTGAGAGTCATCCTCTTGGTGAGGACAGCGAAATCTTGACTGTTGGTACTCTGGCACACATGGCTGACTTTATGTTAGGCTGCCTTTCCCGTGACCCACGCGTTATACGCATTTTAAACAACACGGATTACTGGGTGTTCACCCTTCTGGACCCCCGCTACAAAGAGAATTTCTCATCTCTCATTCCTCCGGTGGAGAGGACAAGCAAAATGGTGCAATACCAGAAGGTTCTTGTTGAAAAATTGCTCCAAAATTTTCCATCTGACAACGCTGGCGGCAGAGTACGTGCTACCTTGGCCAACCGAGAAGGGGAGAAAAGGGGAGCACACAGCAGTTCCGAGAAAGGCAGGGCAACACTCTCCAAGGCATGGGACACCTTCATGACACCCCGCCAGCACCCTCACCCTGATGCGCAGCCTAGTGTCACAAGGAGGGAAAAGTTTTGGAAGATGGTGAAGGAGTACGTAGCAGACCGTGTCAGCGTCCTCAATGATCCCTCTGTGCCTTACAACTACTGGGTGTCCAAGCTGGACACGTGGTATGAACTGGCACTCTACGCCTTGGAGGTGCTGGCCTGCCCTGCCGCCAGCGTTCTGTCTGAGCGGGTATTTAGTGCTGCTGGTGGCATCATAACAGATAAGCGTATCCGCCTTTCCACCGACAATGCTGATAGGTTGACACTTATAAAAATGAACAAGGCCTGGATTTCCCCTGACTTCTCCACTCCACTGGAGGAAAGCCCCGGGGGAACATAAACTCACTTTATATATGTTATTTACAATGATGGGAATACTCTGTATTCCCATTCACCCCTTCCACCCAAAAAACGGGTATATGGTTGACTCTTAATCTTCTCATCCTCCTCCTCCTCTTCCATATGCCCTGGGATATAATTTTTATATAGGGCCAGCTCACCAGCGGGCCCTCTGATATAATTTTTATATAGGGCCAGCTCACCAGCGGGCCCTGTGATATAATTTTTATATAGGGTCAGCTCACCAGCGGGCCCTGTTTGCCAATTTTTATATAGGTCAGCTCACCAGCGGGCCTTCTCATATAATGTTTTATTGGGTCAGCTCTCTAGCGGGCCCTCTCATATAATGTTTTATAGCGTCAGCTCACTAGCGGGCCTTCGCATATAATGTTTAGGATGGTCAGCTCTGCAGCAGACCCTCACCCATAATGTTTTAGATGGTCAGCTCAGCGCACGTTTCCCTCTTAATCATGGCCTCAGTTCAATAAAATCAAGGAAATTTTTGGGAGAATTTGCCTCTGTGCACGTTTCCCTCTTAATCATGGCCTCAGTTCTGAAAATCAAGGAAATTTTTGGGAGAATTTGTCTCTGTGCACGTTTCCCTCTTAATCATGGCCTCAGTTCTGAAAATCAAGGAAATTTTTGGGAGAATTTGCCTCTGCGCACGTTTCCCTCTTAATCATGGCCTCAGTTCTGAAAATCAAGGAAATTTTTGGGAGAATTTGCCTCTGCGCACGTTTCCCTCTTAATCATGGCCTCACTTCCGAAAATCAAGGAAATTTTTGGGATAATTTGCAGATGATATACAAGTAAATATACAGCAAATATTGTTTGGTAACAATTTTTCGCCTAAAGTCGTTTTTATTTTCCTTTTTGTGTGTTTTACGGTCAGTCTGTAAAAATGGCGTACTACGGGCGAAAGATCGTTCCCAGCAGCGATGTTGGAGTCCAAGATGCATCCAGACATCCTCCCTATGCTGTCCCTGAACCATTTCTGTAGTGTTTCCATCTTTTTCTGCCCTTTTCCTATGGACCAGGCACCCTCCCCTCATCAGAGCAGGGGGTGCCTGGTGTAATGCTCGAGTCCTCCCATTGACTTCAATGGGGCTCGGGTGCTCGGCCGAGCACTCGAGCCTCAGGGGGTGCTCGGTCAGAGCACCCGAACACCCGAGCATTGGGGTGCTCGCTCATCACTAATTGCAATGTTTACCCAAAATATCAGCAAATAAATTTGCCTTTCCATTATACTGAGTAATAAATAGTGGGAATTCTATATTAGGATTCTCATTCTTATTCTTTTGTTGTTTACATCTCATTGCTTTGTCCTGACTCCTCACATGTAAAATCTCTAGCCCTGTGGAAAGAATCCATAACCAACTTTTCTGGATCAAACTTATCTAAAAAACATTTACTCAAAACCTGTGATTGTTCCAAATAGTCAGATTCTCTTGCACAATTTATCTTAATACATCTAAGCTGCCTATCTGGGACATTCCTCAGTCATCTTTTGTGATGGCAACTCGAAAAATTCAAATAACTAGTAACATCCACAAGCTTGAAATAAGTTCTTGAAAAAATCCTTTCTCCAGGGAATCCATGAGTTCAGGCTCTAGAAATTCAATATTTCTATCTCTAATAATTCTAGTAAACATTGTCACCTCTCCAGCTCACACTCGGTGCTTGACAATGTGTCAAACACCCGATTGTTAACCCTTTTCCTTTGATGTCCCTATTACTCACACTATTTAGCATAGGTTTGGGGAACTAAAAACACACTGTGGACGTTTGGCCACAAGTCCATTTCAGTTTAATGGCTCTGTTAGCATATTTTGTGTACGGGCCATTAGCCATTTTTGCATTACTCGGTGTTTTAGCCTGGTAAATTGAATTGAGGCCTAACACCAGAAAGAAGTAAACTGGTTACAGAAAACTAAAGAAATTTGAAGCTTTATTTAAGAAATACAGCACGTTTATTGGAACTTATACAGTCTGAATATTAATATAACCCTTATTGAGCATACTTCTCTTGTACAGGTGTTAACTTTATTTTCTTTGACAATTATTAGCTACGAATGAAAATTAGTAAGAATAAAAATCCTACAAACTCTTGAAAACTTTTTTCATGTACTTCACTAATTATAACAACATGCAACTAATTTTATGAACCAAATACAAGCATTTTCAAAATTATTGGAAATTAATTCTATATAATGAAGTTATTGTGCAGGTCACATATATCTAAAAATTAACACAAGAGGGAGCTATATAGCTTTTAAACAGTTATTGCAGATAAATACATTATATGGTACTGTCATTCAATGTCTCATGAAATAGCATTGTAGAAAATCAAGTATAAAGAAATACGTATAGGGAAAAGAAAACTTGCTTGTTTGCTTTCATAGCTGATCTTCAAAGGGCTTAAATATCGTACTGCAATAAAAGGAGATTAGTATTGCCTAGCAGAAAAAGGTATCAGGTTTTAAAATGTTGGTTTAGCAGGAGGCTGGTAGAGTAAATGTAAAACCTTAATTAGTCACTGAGTAGCTTTAGAATGCAAGCTTTCAAAGCAGATTCATCACCCATTTTCTGTTGATGTTGATCCACTCCCTAGGAGTTGCTTAATCATCCTGCTGCTTAAAAAACTCAGCATTAGCAGTCACAAATGCCTTAGTGACACAGGGGTGTTTGCAACTGGCCACCATAATATTACCTGCTGGCGTAAGGCCAGTAAGGCATTTTTTTTACTCAGGGCTTGTTCGTTCAATACAAAGCAGAGGTATAAAAAAAATTGGGGGGTTTGCAAATCACTTAATCCTCGGTGCTTCTGATGCTAACAAGCCGAATTGATAAAAATGATCTCTGATTCCTCATGTCTTATGACATTAGCACTAGTGTTGAGCGAGCGTGCTCGGACGATGCTCGGATCGGCTCGAGCATCGCTCTGCTCGGCACATGGCGGTACTCGTCGAGTACCGCCATGTGCTCGCCCGCCATGTTCGGGTGGCGGGGATCTGTGCCGGAAGAGGCACAGATCTGAAGACGCTCCGCTGGACCACCAGGGACTGGATGTACGGGGGCATTGCGGAGATGAAGGGGGCATTGCGGAGATGAAGGGGGACATTGTGGAAGAGGGGCATAGACTCTATGCCCCTCTTCCACAATGTCCCCCTTCATCTCCGCTATGCCCCTCTTCCACAATGTCCCCCTTCATCTCCGCTATGCCCCTCTTCCACAATGTCCCCCTTCATCTCCTCTATGGCATAGAGGAGATGAAGGGGGACATTGTGGAAGAGGGGCATAGCGGAGATGAAGGGGGACATTGTGGAAGAGGGGCATAGCGGAGATGAAGGGGGACATTGTGGAAGAGGGGCATAGCGGAGATGAAGGGGGCATAGCGGAGATGAAGGGGGACATTGCGGAGATGAAGGGGGCATTCGGAGATGAAGGGGGCATAGCGGAGATGAAGGGGGGCATTGACCAGGCACCCTCCCCTCATCAGAGCAGGGGGTGCCTGGTGTAATGCTCGTGCCGCCCCATTCATTTAAATGGGGCTCGGGTGCTCGGCCGAGCACTCGAGCCTCAGGGGGTGCTCGGTCAGAGCACCCGAGCACCCGAGCATCGGGGTGCTCGCTCAACACTAATTAGCACACCTGAAGGAAAAAGATTATTACTGATGTGATTCATCAGGGCTTGTGACACTAAAAAGCCTGATAGATAAAAATGATCTCTGATGTGATTCCTCAGGGCTTGTGATGCTAACAAACCAAAGTCCTACAAATCAATTTTTCCTCAGGGCTTGGGTCTAACACAAGTCTAACTTCTACAACAAATCAATGTTTCCTCAGGGTTTGTACCTCTAACTCAGGCTACACCAACAAAGGTTCCCCCCTCAGACCCCTTTTATACCATGTCTTATTTTTTTTTTCATTTTATTTATTTTATTAACTGTCCCCCCAATCTAAGTCAACAAACCCCCCTTCAAAATTCCTTGTTCAACTGAGTCTTCCTCAACATTCCACCAACATAGGTACCCTCAGACCCCTTTTATACTATGCCTGTGGGAAATAAAAGAACATCAGTAAATAGGTCATCCTCAGCATTACCTGCTGGTTTTGTATTCTTCTAGGCTTTTTGAAGTCTCCGACAATTTATTTTTACTTTCCCCTTATAGGGCATTTCAGATAGCTCACTACTACGTATAGGGCAGGTGCTGTTTTTGCTTGTGTTACTGTCAGTTGAAGCAGTTGGTTGAACTGCTAAACCTTCTTCCATTATGCCATCAATATTAGAATGTGACTGGTTGTCATCGTCAGTGTTCCTAGATGGATTATTAATAGTACTGCTGGTGGTAGAACTTTTTAAAGGATTTTACAGGACTTTGACACAAAGACTCCTCAGGAGAAAGATCATCATCATGTTTCACACATGCTGCAGCAACCATGGTTGCAGTCATGGCTGCAGTCAGTTTTCGGACTACGACTTTACTATCATGTCCCTGCATGGCTCCTACTCCTTTTACTCTAACCCTACCCTAGAACATTTGCTGGACATTATTAAACTAGCGTGTATATTTTAACTTATTGTGTCTAATATCTTGCCCTTTAGAAAATACTTCTATTTATTGTAGCATATTTCAACCACAGTCACAGCTCACGTCACGGTTCCTGTCTCTGTCACCTATTGTCACAGTTTGTTATGACTATCAGACACAGAGTTAAGATAAAAACACAACTTTATTGAAAAGTTTAAGAAAACCCTTGTGGGTAGCATACACATATAACATTAGCGATCATACAGAGTAGCATGAGTAGTGGTACACAGAATGTAAGACAGGCTCTACCTGCCTTGCCAATACCGGGTAAGGCAACCTTAGGTGGCACAAGATGGAATAGGTTCTACCGGCCTTACCAATATACCGGGCAAGGCAGCCCTAGACTAGTAACGAAGGAAAAGGAGGCTCTATCGGACTTGCCAATATACCGGGCAAGGCATACTGGAGACTGGTACAACGAATCGAAATAGGATCTACCGACCCTGCCAATATACCAGCAAGGCAGCCTTGAGACTGGTACTACGAGTCCATAAGGCTCTACCGGCCTGCCAATATACCGGGCAAGGCAGCCTTGAGACCAAGACAGCTAGTATTAGGTTCTACCGGCCTTACCAATACCGGGCAGGGCAGCCTGGACTGCAAGTTCTGGATAGCAGCAATGGTCACCTCAGTGACTGGCTTAAGGTGTAATAGATCAGTCGCATGAGATGGATGGACTGAGGCCCACTGGATAGACAGGATGGTATAGGCACCATATAATGCTGGAGCGAACCAGTACCCGTGTACTGGAGAGCACAATCTCGGCCGGTGATGGCAAGCAACCGATTAATACATGGAGCGAACCAGTACCCGTGTGCTGGAGAAATCAATTTCTACTGGTGCTGAGAGATATGCAGCAGGCAACCGGTTAACACATGGAGCAAACCAGTACCCGTGTACTGTAGAAACGGAAACTCTACCGGTGCTGTCTAGGACTGAACAGCAGCTGGTTAATACCTGGAGTGAACCAGTACCCACATACTGGAGTGAACAATCTCTACCGGTGCTGAGAGATGTGCGGCAAGCAACCGGTTAACACATGGAGCAAACCAGTACCCGTGTACTGGAGTCACTGAAACTTTACCGGTGCTGTCTAGGACTGAACAGCAGCCGGTTAAAACACGGAGCGAACCAGAACCCATGTACTGGAGTGACAGAACCTCTACCGGTGCAACGAGCAGCCGGTTATACATGGAGCAGACCAGTACCCGCGTACTGGAGTAACCAAACCACCACCGGTGCTGTCTGGATGACAATGAGCAGCCGGTATACAGGGAGCAAACCAGAACCCGTGTACTGGAGAGACTGAACCTCTACCGGTGCAACGAGCAGCCGGTTATACATAAAGCGAACCAGTACCCACGTACTGGAGTATGAACCTCTACTGGTGCAACGAGCAACCGGTTAATACATGGAGAGAACCAGTACCTGCGTACTGGAGAAACCAAACCACCACCGGTGCTGACTGGATAACACTAAGCAGCCGGTTACAGGGAGTGAACCAATACCCGCGTACTGGAGTAACCTAGTTCTCTACTGGTGCATGCGCAACCGGTTGTCAGTGGAGCGAACCAGTACCCGCGTACTGGAGGAGTGAAACACAAGTGAATGAAAATGTCGCCAGGGCAACTGGAAGAGAGCTGCACACTGCAGGCGATCCAGGAGCTGGAACACAGTCGTAGATGGACAGGAAACAAATCTACTGGCAGTCAACCGGATCAGGAACGGCAGCAGGAAACAGCAGCAGGGACAGCAACCCTGACTGGATCAGGAATGGATGCTGGAACCCAGGAAGCTGGCGAACAGGAACTCAGGCGATAACAGACAAGCAGGAACAGAGGAATGGCCCGGGAAGCTCAGGAACCCAATGCAGGCACAGGCAGCATACAGACAACACGAAAGGGCAACCAAAGGGTGCCCAAGCTCAGTCTAAATAGGCAATACAGGGCGGGCTGAAAGCAGGCAGCCAATGAAGAGCCCCCTACAGGTAACTGACAAGGAAAGGCAGCAATCACGGGCAACGTGATACCTATATGTCAAATCATTTAAATTTATTTACTTTTTTTTTTTTATTAATTGTCCATATCACCAGACTCCCCTAACAAAGAGAGCAGCCTGCTGTAACATACTTGGATCACAGCTGCCTGTATCTTCCCAGTCAGTACTTCGGGTAAATCTCCTTTGCACCCTTCACACATGCACATCCTCCTCTAACACACAAAATGGCCAGCTGGAAGGCATACAGCTGCCTGTGTCTTCTCAGTCACACATAATTTTGAGGTACTTGGGTACAGCTTCTTTACTCCCTTCACACACACACACACACACACACACACCCAGACTCCCCTAACACAGAGATAATAGCTAGATGAGGGAAGAACTTGGATCAAAGCTGCCTGTCTCAGTTAACCAATATTTTAGCATATTTGGTTAACCCTCCTTTTTTGCTTCACACTCCTCTGACCAGAGTGCTCCCAGACTCCCCAACCACAGAAAACAAATTTCCTGCTAACAAGAATCCTAAGCTACAATCAAACTTTGCTTTATTTGCTTGTGGGAATCTTGTGGAGGGTGAGGGGATTCAGTCTTAAAATTGATTTTAATGCAAAGAGCTAGGTGGGAAAATCTGCACATTTCATGAAGAAAAATTCCTGCTCAGTAGGAAGTGCCATTTTTCTCTTGATTCATGTTTAAGACAAAAAAATTCACCCATCCATAACCAATGGCACCAGGCAATGCTATCTTCTATCTCCCTTTTCTTTTTCTTACTGTAGAACTGTCTTTCTGTTTGTATTTCAAAGCAAAGTTATTTCTGGTATTTCTTCCTCTGGCATTCACCATAAACTGGCTTGTTTTGTTGACGAAATGCAGAGCTGGATCACCGGCAAGGTGCACTAGGTGCGTGCCTAGGGCCAGACCAAGATGAGAGTGCCCGCCCATGCCTGCTTCTGTGTCATCCCCCGCCTCCATGCAAAGCTGATTAGGAACTCTGTAATAAATAACCTGGATGCCTGGCCACATACAAAACAAAGCACTCAAAGCGCAGAGCACTTAGGGAGCATGTCTGTGTCAGGAGGGGTGGACTAGATGATGCTGCTGCATGCTGTGCATGGAGCTGGGTGACAAGCTTAGCTGACTAACTATGTTAGAAGCGTTCCATCTTTAGGCCATTGATCTGCAAGACGTTCCATGGTCTTCATGCATTCATTCACATCACATCTTCAAGGTAAACATTTAGAAGGTGAAAACAAGTAATGGACTATTAGTATATTATTAAGTTCTTCTGGAGAGAAGCATGAATAAACTTTAGGAGAGAGATAATTGTATTTTTTTTGCTCCTTATTATTACAATGTAAATAAAACTAAACATATTATAGCCCTAACAAAGCAAAACAAAAATGTATGAAATCTCCTACTGGAAAGCAAGGCTACAGTTACAGCAGTCTCTTCTAATTCTACTTTGTTTTAGGAGATAATAATCTTTTATGTAGATTGTAACGGAGCTTAGTCTGTTACTGGAGCCCTTGTCTGGCCATAAGACTGTTTAGCCATAAACACCTAAGACTATGGACATTTATCCTTTATGGCGCCCAGTTGTACGACCTCGACAGCCGGTAAACTAAATAAAAGACTTCCACTCTACTTTATGGGAACAGGCAGTAGAGTCGAACGTTTGCCTAAGAGACTGGTTAAGGACTTGTGTTTATAGACTATGGTTAATGTAATGTTGATCGGTCTAGATTAATGTACGTGGTGTATTCGAGGGTTTACACATTCACTGACTATGGGTTGGAGGTTCCCGGTTTAGGGGTCAACACCGAGTTGAGCACAGGGAGTCAAGGGCAGAGAGTCGACGACGGATTGGTTGAATCCCTGAGCAGGAGGTTTAAAGGTATCCCATAGACTTAACATGGGGAAACGTAGGCAGCTTGGGGATTGGTCAACCAGCAGACTCACTGTATGCTTTGATTGGCTAGGGTTGAAGTCGAATATTCAAACCAGTTGCGTACATGCTTCAGCCCCTGGCCATTTTCCCTCGAATGTGTATTCCCGCCCCTCAAGCCTTTGTGTCTTTTATCTAGAATTAATCAAACCCTTTTGTATCTGAAATGTAATCATGTCTGAGTCGTATTTGTTAGACCATCTGCCATTGGCCTTGTGTCTACTGTATTGTGATTGGATTATGTTCCTATTGTATCTGCTTGGTCCATGGATTCCATTGTAAGATTCGTGTATAAATATGTGTGGTTTGTACTAATAAAGCGTTAGTCTTCTGAGTGAACAACAGAGTTCTGGTGTCTTATGTTCTTATGGTTAAAACGGCCACTCTGATGCCCATCTGAGCAGAGTATCTGTATCGTTGACCGTCTGCTGCCAGCTTCCTGCAAGTGGACTTTGTATGCTGTCAGGTGGCAACGTGGACTCCGTCTTCCCCTTCTTCCTGAGTTCTGGAGATCACCCAATTCGAGCTTTCAGCGTGCTCGTATCTGCTCTGCTACAGCTACCTGGTTCCTGCGACATTTTCCCTCTTCACCATTCTACCTAGAGTTGAGGCCTCACTCTCGACTGGCTGGAGTCCAGCCTGCGACGCTCGACTGCTCGGGGGCTCTGTCAACCCCTCCTCGACCCGCATCCTTTGACATAGAGTCGACTACACCGGAGTTCGACGCCTCTCCGAGTCGATGACTGGGCCATTTATCTGCTCGACTGGTTCATCCGACTGCGCCAGTCCAGCGTTGAGAAGGAGAGACCCAGGAACGACGGCGGAAGGCGACGCGGTCCCTTCTAGTTTCGTTTACATAGATGTTTCTATAAACTCTATTTAAAAGGGCAAGTAGGCTTCTACTACTCAGTAAACAGGGAACCTTCAATGCTGGAAGTCACTTTATTCAAAAGCTATAACTGTTCAAACTGTCACAAACTGAAAAAAGCAATAGTAAGAGAATGGCTTCCCAATACACGTATCAATATATGACAAAGATAATGTCTAAATTACAAAAAATGTAAATACACTAAGGAAGGAATAACAGGGAAATCACCCAGTTTGTTTCATATCCCTTATGGGGTGTTCCACATGGTGTAAGTCATTGTTATGTGGTGTTAATGGGAATACACATCTGGTTACTGTGGTGTGAGGGTGTCACACTCGCACATTGCAACACATTGCCGTAACCAGATATGTATTTCCATTAACATCACATAACAATGACTTACACCATGTGGAACACCCCATAAGGGATATGAAACAAACTGGGTGATTTCCTTGTAAAAAAAATTTACATTTTTTGTAATTTAGAAGTTGTCTTTGTCCTATATATTGATATGCGTATTGGAATGTCCAGCAGCCAAAAGGTTAATTCGATATACACATTTCTGTCTTTAATATAGAAGCCATAACAGCAAAAATGTTTATACAATTTGTTTCAAATTTTTTCTTATAATATTGCTTTCATTTTTTTTTTTTTTTTTTACTGTACACGTTGCTATGGTGACTGGCTTTTTTAGGCGTCAGTTTCATAAGGAATATATGCAGGGTATGGTGACGGTTGTCTTTTCTCATAAGAAAGGTCCCATGCAGTATTTCTATCTCTCCCAGCCAGCTTTTCCTTTCACCCATCTCTGTCTCTCCTCAGCTAGGTTTCTCTGTTTTTTACCAATCCCTCTATTCATGAGGTTTTCTCCCCACTCCTCCTGCACCTGCAGGTCTTCCTGTCTCCTCCACATGGGCAAACACTGAAATATTAAACACTTTGTGTCACAATGTCCTGCAGAGCCCTCTGGCCCATAAAGGGTTATGTTTTAAATAAATCCAAAGAATCTTGTTTAAAAGGCACTGCAATTATTATTAGAACCCACACTTGTAATCTGTGAATATATAGTGGTCTGATAGATTAGGAATTGGGCATCACTTGTGTAGCCCCATTTCTACTGTAAGCCCTGTGGCATCATGTGTGTAGCCACATTTCTATTGTAAGCCCTGTGGTATCATTTTTGTAGCCCCATTTCTATGTAAGCTCTGTGGCATCACTTTTGTAGCCCGATTTCTATGTAAGCTCTGTGGCATCACTTGTGTAGCCCCATTTCTATTGTAAGCCCTGTGGCATAACTTGTATAGCCCCATTTCTATGTAAGCTCTGTGGCATCATTTGTGTATCCCATCTCAGTCGTAAACTCTGTGCTATCACTCGTGTATCCTTATTTCATGTGTAAGCTGGTATCACTTGTTTAGCTCCATTTCAGTTGTAAGCTCTGTGTAATCACTTGTGTAGCATAATTTCAATTATGAGCTTTGTGGTAAATATCTAATATTTTTAACTCCTTTGATGCCAGGGAGGTGCCCAGTGCATTGCTTTACAAAACTTTTGGTGATCTCTGCCATTCAAGGGGTCAAAGCATTCATGTTTGTCTTTTATTAAATTGGTACCACAAGAACAATAGTCAAACTGGTTTGCATCAGCGGTGGGTAGAGGGGGTCCTGATTTGGGATCCTGCCTAGGGCCCTGTGTAGAGTTAATCCGGCTCTGATGAAATGGAAGGGAAATGGAAGAATTTTTGCTTATTTTTCTTTGTGCCTAGAGAAAAGGTGGTAAATATACATGTTTTTATATGGGCGAAACTTCCCACCAGAAAGTGAAAAATTGGACTTTTTCACCCATCACTTTTTCATCGCATTAAACATCAGGAGCGGGCATTATGAATACCTCGTAATGCCCTTTGGTCTCTGCAATTATCCTGTGGTTTTCCAAGAATTTTTGAATGATGTCCTCTGGGACATGCTTCAACAGTGCGTGGTGGTATACTTAGATGACATTCTGATCTATTCCTCCTCCATGGAAAGCCACCACGCAGATGTAAACCGAATATTGCAAAGATAAAGGAAAAATAACCTATTTTTCAAATTAAAGAATTGTGAGTTCCACTGCAAACAAGTCACCTTCTTGGGGTACATAATTTCAGAGGCCTGTTTCGCTATGGACCCTGAAAAACTCTCGGCTGTTCTTGAGTGGCCACAACCCGTAGGTCTCCACTCCCTTCAACGTTTCCTCAGGTTTGCGAACTACTATAGGAAATTTATCCGTAATTTTTCCTCTATTGTAAAACCCCTTACCTACATGACCAAAAAAGAAGGTAACTCTGCTCACTGGTCCCCAGAAGCCATCAGGGCATTTGAGTCACTAAAAGCTACTTTTGCCACAGCACCTATTTTGGCACACCCGAAACCCGAGCTTCCATTCATACTTGAGGTCGATGTGTCTGAGACAGGACTATGCACCCTCCTGTCTCAACGTCCTACTCCTGAGAGCCAGTTGCACCCATGTGGCTATTTCTAGAAGAAGCTAAGTCCTGCGGAGTGCAATTATGAGATTGGCTTCTGGACCTAATACTGGCTCTCAAAGAACGGAGGCATTTGCTTGAGAGAACTTTCATGCCAGTCCTAATCCTCACAGATCATAAGAACCTCACCTACTTGTCTGAAGCTAAGCGCTTGTCTCCAAGACAGGCAAGATGGGCCTTATTTTTGCCCCGTTTTAATTATGTGGTCTCGTACCTGTCAGGTACTAAAAATGTTCGGGCTGATGCCCTATCCAGACAGTTCTCGGGTGCTAAAGAGGAGAGTCCTCCTTGTCCTATTGTTCCTCAGGTCAAAGTACTGGCCAATATTCGTACCAGCATAACATCCCCCCTTGGGGAGAAAATATGAGCCGCCCAAATAGATGCACCTGCTAAGACTCTCTCTGGGTGCTGTTTTGTACCTATTGACCTCCGTACCAAGGTGCTTGCAATCTACCATAAGACTAAATCAGCAGGTCATCCCGGAAAGAACCAGCTCCTCTGGTTGGTTTCCATCTTTTCTGGTGGTCAGAACTTAGCAAAGATGTTGCTGCCTTTGTCACTGCCTGCCCAGTCTGTGCGCAGACCAAATCACCCCGTCACCTTCCAGTGGGCCTTCTCCAAACCATACCCAATAGGAAGAAGCCATAGTCACACCTTGCCATGGATCTGCCTTTGTCTAATGGTCACACTGTCATCCTCATGGTCGTTGACAGATTTTCTAAGATGATTAATTGCATACCATTTAAAAAACTTCCATCCGCTAAATAGTTGGCTACGGTCATTGTCAAAGAGGTCTATCGGCTACACGGGGTTCCCAAAGTCATAGTTTCCGACCTGGGTAGCCAGTTTGTCTTCTCCTTGGCCTATCACCTGCAATGGAACGGGGCAGCGGAAAGGGCTAATCAGGCCTTGGAGCAATTCCTGCAGTGTTACATCTCAGACCATCAGAACAATTGGTTGGACCTGCTACCTTGGGCGGAGTTTGCTCATAACAGTGCTGTCTCGGCTTCTACCCGGTTCTCCCCTATCATGGTGAATTATGGGTATCAACCCTCCATGATTCCAGATTATTTCTCTCCTCAGGGGATCCCAGCATTGGAGGATCATCTCTAGCGAGTCTGTTCCACATGGGTGCATGTCCAAGAGTCATTGCAAAGTTCACAACAATCCCAGGAGCTCCAGGCTAATCGTAAATGCCTACCCGCACCCTCCTACCAGGTCTTGGAGAGGGCCTGGTTGTCCTCCAGAAATCTTTACCTCCCAGTGCCCTCTCAGAAACTAACTCCCTGTTTTGTGGGGCCTTTCCGTATCCTCTGACGTGTGAACCTTGTGGCCTATGCCCTAGACCTTCCTCCCAAAATGTGGATACACAATGTGTTCCAGGTCTTGCTGCTGAAACCTCTGGTATGTAATAATTTCACTACAGTCACTCCTCGACCTCATTCAGTGCCCGTTGACGGCCATGAGGAGTATGAGGTCCGATCCATAGTAGACTCTTGTAGGTTCCGAGGGTGTCTTCAATATTTGGTCCACTGGAAGGGTTATGGTCCAGAAGAGTGCTCATGGGTTCCAGCTGCAGATGTGCATGCTCCCGCCCTTTTTGTGTTATGTCTGGTTCCTGGTCCCTAACAATGGGGTATTATGCAATTGCATTTGGTTCCAATAACTGTGCTAATGTCTCTTTTGCCTAAGTTGTTAGTGTGAGCAAAACTGTAAGCTACTCTGCTTGTGCTAAGCCACACAGCCTGTTTGTTTTGTTCATAGACTCCATTTTGGATCCAGCACATGTCTATCGACTCCATTTTGGAGCAAGCACATGGTCTGGTGACATCTTGGAACTCTCAAGCCACACGGATAAAGACTCCATTTTGGAGCAAGCACATGGTATACGGGTTTGCAGTTCTTTTCACACTCACATTTAGATTTAACTTTAATGCATTGGTTATTGTGAACCAATTAATTCATACAAAGCCAAGAACCACAACAGGTATATGCAAGAAATAGAGAAGCAAGAAATGATATACTGAGGTGCGGTGCTGAACTGGTGCTCCAGTGTTTGTGATGTGCTTTATAGTTTTACTGCATGCTTTAAAAATTGTGTTTTCTGAAGTCAATCCAAGTTTGTCCTGTACTGTACTGTAAACATATCACTGCATAGATTTTGGGGAGAGAAAAAGAATTGTGACACTTTATATACGTGCAGAGGCAAAGAGAGGAATTTATTGCCTGTGGTTATATGGGGAGTATAGATGTGAGTGAGATGTTTACAGTGACTGTGACAGACAGGGGCAATACAATAAAAAAATAAAAAAGTAAAAAAAAAGCAGAGAGCAACAAGCAAGATTTTTTTCTTGTGACCTATAATGACTGACAGCAAATATGACACAGACCACACAGTAGAGGGTCAAAACAATATTTCACATATCGCTACCAACTATGTGGCTTATCAATAATACTATTGCTATGCCCACCCAACATGCAAGAGAAGGAGTGAAAGGAAAGGAGGGGTAAAAGGAATGGATTGACATGTTGGTGGTAACAAAGTAATACTCTCAAAATTGTGTGCAGCAGCTTTTACATCAAGTGATGAAGATAAACATTGTGAATAGTGAGGAAGAATCCATTAGTAAAAATTATGTGATCATTTTTTCAGTACCAGTAGTAATACTAGTATTACTATAATGCTTGAAGATGGCAATGATGATGAGCAGTGTCATGTCAGTGTTGTTGCCACAGTGGAGGAGGTAGAATAATCAGTGGGACCAAGTGCTGCATCAGAGAGTGATAGCAACACCTCACTGTCACTGCAAAGTTGTGCTGAAGCTTCTGTAAATCAACCTCAGGAGAAAAGTGACAATAAAGTATTTGATACAAATCGAGAACACGATTGTGGTGGGGATGGGGAATCTGGCAGGTTGGTGGTTAGAAAGAGGATGATGCTCATGACATAATCCTATATAATAATTCGCCAAGTTGTGTGTAACGCCCGACATGCTCAGTAGACACTGCTGCGCGTGCGGCAGTCATGCGCAGTAGAGACTGCCCGCGCCGTGGCTGATACAGAGCTGGGCGCTCCGAAGGAGCGTCCAGCTCTGTATCAGCCGATGCGCGGGCAGTCTCCACTGTCTGTGACTGCCCCGCGACCGGCTGCCAGAGGCTCTGTATCAGCCAAGGCGCGGGCAGTCTCCACTGCGTGTGACTGCCCCGCGACCGGCTGCCTGAGGCACTGTGGCCCGTGTAACGGGCTGTTCAACTAGTTATTAATAATGGGGCTGATGATGGTTTAGAATCTATCCCTCTTCTTTTCCACCCCTTCTTTCTCAGATACAGATCTAGTAGAGAATAAGGGCAATGGTGAATTGGTCCATCAATCAGTCAGATGTAAAAAGCATAGTCTTCCATCACTGGAAAGCCACAGAAGCTTGTCCTGAATGTACAACAAACAGAACTGATGATGAGTATGACAATGAAGGGTTTACATAGTGCTAGGCCTGGAAAGGAGCAGTAAGTCTGTTTGTAAACTGCTTGGGAGATATGTATGCAAGCCACAGAAGCTTATCCTGAATATACAACAAACAGAAATGATGAGTATGACAAGGAGGGTTTTACATAGTTGCTAAGCCTCTGTCAGCCACCAGATGGGACCAGTGGTATCATAACATTTGTTCTTTGTTTCCGGTTATGCAACACCACCATCCGCAACAACCACATTTAAATCCATATTTTATTTGCGCTTTATCTGTATTTCAAAAATAGTTTTCAAACTAATAACAAGAAAAGAAAAAAATATTTGCAGGCTTAACCTCGGCAGTTCTTAATAACTATAGTTTGCATGCTAAATTTTAACACGGAAATCCTTACAAAATATTATTTACAAGCTTATTATAAGAAACCAATGTTAAGAAAAACTGTTTGCACGCTTACATAGCAATGCAAACTTTGAAAAAATATATGCCGTATTGCAATGTAATTCTTGCAATAACAATAAGCAGACTTGCACTGCAGACCTTGCTTGCACGGAATGTCAAGCTGTTGGGGGAATTGGTGGGAGCCAGTAGTACACCGCCAGTGCCAGCCAGTAACATATGCCACTCCTTATGTTCTGCTAATTTAGTTCCTGCTGTTGAGTGGTCTGAGTTTCATACTTCACAGCAGCTGCTGTGTCCTTCGCACCCGTGATGAGTGCTAGTAATGGTGATAGGAGGAGTGTGACATAATCCAGCAGCAGTGATAGTGGACAGTCACATTTTTTCCTGATACTAGCAATATTGCTTTGGAGACACCAGCAGCAGCACCACCACCACAAGCCCCTCAGGCACAGTCTAAAAACTCCTTCTCCTCCTCCCACTCCTCTAAAATGATTTGTTGGAAGATATTTCCTTGGAGGCAGGGAGGGCAGTTCTCAAAAACTGCAAAGTGCACAGTGTGTGAAAACAAACATTATGGGATCACACAACTGATACATCAGCAGCACTCTTAAAGAAATGTTAAAATACCAAAATCAACCACAAAGTAATGCTGGTTATGTTAAGGTGTCCCCCAAGAAATCATATGCTGTCAGTCACTGACTGAGGCCCTTGTTCATTATGCAATACAGTCAGACACTCGATGGTGGGTGGGTGACTTACTTACTGTACAGTTAATAAAAATAGTGTACCCTCCTAGTTATCTCATTGGCATATTCAGCACTGTGTGCCATCTGCAAATTCTCCTTTATACTCTCATTCTATTGCTCTTCACAACATTTTGTCGTGTAGTCATCGCACACACAATGTACAATGCATGGAGACATACTGCCGCATTCTCAAATCTGCAGAGGCACTGTGTGCAGGTGGTGGTTTCATTATTCCAGCCTGCTATTGATGATGATGACTTGGAGTGCTACCACTTGCCTGCTGGTGGGAGCTAGCTGAACTTGTCCGCTGGCTTGGGAAGGGGCCACTCAGAATTGCCTGCTGTCTGAGAGTGGAACCAACTGCAATGGCCTGATGTGCTACCGCTGTTGCCTCAATGTCAGTTAGCCTAGATATTTGCTTGCACTTTTATCACATTGTGAATGGTCAAGGAGGAGGCTCAGTCACATTTGTAGCACATGACTTCTTTGGCTTGACTAGGGAATGGGATGGTTCATATCTGTGGTTCACTTTGGAATGGTTGTGCTTGACATTCTTTATCAGGGAAGATGTGCCAAGGTGTGACCCCATCTTCCCACTCCCACAGGTTTGTCACATATTGTGCATCCAAAAGTAAATAGGTCTTTTCTGTTGCTGCCTCGCTAGTGCTTTTACTATTGATAGTACTAGAAGTGATGAGGAAATCCATAATCATCAACTTCCTCATCATTACTCCCACCCCTTAAACTTGCACCCATGGTAGGAATGGTGGTCAGCATTAGTAGCCTTATAAGGATCATGCTGATCTGACTATTGCTGCTGTGACATATGATCATAATTGGTGTTACCAAAAGACAATTAAGCAGCAAGAACTATACTTGTAGCAACTCTATAATTTCGCTAGTACTTAGGGTGGTGGTTGTGGTAGTGATATCCGGTCCCTCTAAATCTCTCATTCAATCTCCATTTGTCACATCCAACAACAATCTTATTCTTGACCCACTATCATGATCTTCATATAGGGTATTATCTTCACCACAACTACATCCACCACCAGCCTATCTCTCTCTTCGTGATATACTTGTAGTGAGCCCACTCTCATGTTACTAAACTTCAATACAGCTGCCATAGGTGTGGCAGGTGGGACGTATGCTCAGGTGACACTTCCTCTCACAATGCAGCTGGGGTGACTCCAAGTGGGACATTGCGAGGGGTCCAAGTGGGAGTGGGATATAGATGTGGACTCGGAGTGGGAGTGGCAAACAGTGGGGACCATGGGGGACTGGTGGTGAATCCAGTGCTGGGGATGGAGACACATTGGCCAGCTGAGCTTTCTTCAATATCTCACCCCACTTCACTGATGTGTTTCTGGTGCTGGCATCTTTGGAAGCACTACTGGCTTTGGTGGGCACTGTTGAGCACTCTGGACTGGTACACTGACTGCTGCTGGTTGTTGTAGAAGACTCCTCCTACACACCATCAGCACCCTTCTAACTTTTCCTACTGGCCATTTTCTATTGCTCTCTCTTTATGATCTTTAAATTTGTCTAGACTGCTTTGTGGAACTCTGAATATTCTTCAGCAGGGCCAGAAGTTCAAGTTATTTACTCCATGATGGGGAGAAATCATAAACATTCTAATGAGACCATTTCAACAGTTAGTGGGAAAGTTGATTTATTATTTTTTTTTGTTTGTTTTGCTGGACATAATTAAATGTGTGGATTGTTACAGTACAATGCACTGCATAGCATTTGTGCTTGATGTCTTCCCTTCTCAAAATACTGTATCATATATGTCTCTGTTTCTAGTATCTGTCACTGTCTCACATTAAGATCCCTGTCTGTTTCTGTCACCTACCAGTCAAAAGGGTTTTTTTTAAATACATTTTCCTTATCAGTCATTCCCTGAAAGGCTGCAGCTGAGACGCCTGGAGGGAGATTCACTAAGGCGTGATAAAGAGGTGATAAAGCAGAGATGACATATTCAGTGATATCACTTCTCAAATTCCTAAGTTATTCTATGGAGTCAATTGACTAATATTTCTAAAACTTTGGAGATCTTAATGCACAGGCTCCACAGAATAACATAGGAACTGGAGAAATTATATCACTGGAAAAGTCATTTTCGCTTTATCAACTTTTTTCACATGTTAGTGCATAACCCTCTTCTCTCTCTCTGTTTGCCTGTCCATCTACTTAAAACTAGTGTAAAAACTTCACCAGCTGCTCTCTCTCCCAACATCACTTCATTCATACTTTTTACAGTAAAGGATGAGGATAGTCCTGTTAGCTGTAGAAACATCAGCTGGCAATAAAGGACAAATTGTGCCATGTAGTACCACAACACCTCAGTCAATATGCTGGTCCCTCTTTTTCTGGCTGTTGTAGGAGTCTATGTCACTTGTACTTGTCTGTATCTTTTGTGTAAGTCTCCAAATTATTCTTCCAGTTATTCACAGAGCTCAGCCAGCTCAGCAAGGAACATAGATCACCTGTGCTTCTCAGTCAATCAAGACTCTTTGTTTTGTAAATGACCTTTCTCCCTTCATACTCTCACAAGTCACCAGATTCGGCAAATACTGAAAACAAATTGACCACCATCAGGACTTCCAAAACTGAATTCCAATTCTGCTTTCCTTCTTCATGAGATACAAAAATATGCTACTTTCACTGTCTTTCACAAACACAGAATTACAAGCTGCACTCACCCGACACCGACTTATCATTTCATGCTGGGAATACAAGCAAAATACTTCATTTGGTGGGGAAATACATTTTTTACCATTGCTTTATGGGCACCATTTTTCTCTTGTTTTGCTTTTGAGGCAAAACATTTAGGCCATTCTTGGGTAAAACCCTATTTTAGACTGCTGATTTTGCCTTTTGACAAAATGAGCACTATAACTCACAACACTGCAGTCTGATTCCTATTAACCATTTAGACCATAAGATTCTTGGGGCAGGGACCTCTTTTCTATTGTTTCTATGACTGCAACACTTGTTTTATCTCACTTATTTATTGCAAAATATTACTGTTAGATGCTGCACACACTCTGTGGCTCCATATAAAGACATATATATACAAATAACAGGTGTGGCTGGTTGCCCCAGAATAGTTTTTTAGTTTTCTGAAAACAGTTCTCGGTTCATCCATGTCACATCCTATCCAGAGTCACAGAAGAGGTTACAAAACTAATATTGACTCAGAAGTATTTTTCTCAATGTATTTTTCAACTCAATATCACATTATATTTTTGAAGAAAAGAATAACCAAGCCAAGGTATAAGCCAGGATACAGATTTTTTTTTTTTTTTTTTTTTTTTTTTTTGCAAGCACAACAAAATAAGTTTTTGCAACATTTCATGAAATTCTTTTTTTTTGCTTCAAGGGCAAGGAATAAAATGTGACAGATGACAGCTAAGAATGTCAGAATGTCAGCATGCCTTCATACTTGTACAAACAGAACATTTTTCTCCTACGTGAAAAATAGAACAAGGGAATTTACTTTATGACGGCAAGATACTTTCTCAGAGAAAATACTTACATGTAATTCTACAGAATGTTTTGTTAGCATCTGCTTGACATTTCTGTTTTACTAATAAATGTCTGCTCTTAACTTTTAATAGTACAATTACATATTTGAGCAGGAATCACTTCATAAAAACATATCCTTTAACAGCACATTATGTTTTTATCTTAAAAATGGAAGAATCAAGTATGAAGAAAATGCATGTACTTTACAACCTTTGTCTATAATGTTCTTTGGAGAAGGATAATGCAGATTTCACTGTGACGCATCTAGGAGGAATTACCTGATGGTGATGTTTTATTCTAGAAATAGATTAACTTTCATATCCTAAAACCATTATCATCCTTCATAAGATGGTGATTTAAATGGACTGAATTGTACTAAACTGGTAAACAAAAATAAATAAATAAATATAAAGGCAAAAAGGTAAGTTGCTACATTTTTTCTCACCTGCAATACTTCATGCTAGCCTGCTTTACATTGTACAATAAATTGATTTCAATATTTGTTAGCTTAATTTATATCTCTTATGATAATTATAGAAATGTATATTCACCATAAGGGTCATATAACTGGCCCCTGAGTACCCCAATGGACAACACTTTATCTTTTCAAATTCTATATAGGGGTTGAAAAATCAGATTAAGCATTTGAATGCCAGAAATGTATTCAGTGCAATTCTGTGCAAACTAGAGAGCGTTATGTGAAGAGAAGTTAGGCAAAACAAAGTGCATTAGGGGATAAAATAGGGGTATGTCTGAGGATGGAGAAGGAAATTATTTGCAAAATCTGAGGGTCATGAGGCTTCAGGGCCACCTGTAGCCCACCTTTGCCTTATACCAAAATAATTATCTAAATTATAATGAAATGAGCACTATTAAATATAATATATTAACTAGATTACAGAGTAGACATGTCATACTAGGTATGGTCAAAGGCCACATTTTCAGCATTTCCCTATAATTAGAGAGGTATACAACTGTTATAATCATTTTTCCTTTTCAAATCATAAAATATTTCAAATTTTATTCTTTAAAGCACATTATGATTTTATATGGACCACAATGAGATATTTTCCCAGCTAGAGATAGTTGAAAAATCTCATTTTCAATGGAAGTTTCATGAAAAAAACACAATTTGCTGCCTTTACCAGGGAAAGTCCCACACATGGAAATGCATTAATTAAAACATGTATGTATTTTCTATTTTCCTGTTCTTCCTATAGCTGTAAGAATTCCCACTGTGATACTATTGATGCTGAGTGCTGAAGAGGAAAAAGACACAGTTGAAAGTAAAGGCATTTGGCATGTGGAGACCTATGGCGATATAAGCCTTAAAAAGTGTACAAACAGGCAGGATTCATTTGCCCACAACAATAGCCACCTGCTTCTACAAGTATTTCAGTGGGGAACAATTAATGACAAGTGGTGGGTGTGGAGACTATGGGCTCAATTCAGTTGAGCCTGTTAAGGAAAAAAACAGCCAATGGCGGTTTTGAAAGCCCAGTAAGCCATTCAATTGTCCATCTTATTAATCGCTAACAGCAGTTTTAAAACACAACGGACGAAAATAAAACGTCCATTAAGACCTATGGAACAGAGATCCCAAGAGCCATTCAATTGTGTGCTGTAGTGCTAATGGACAACAAATTGATACTTTTTACGGAGGAAATACTGTACCCACAAAAGCCAAAAAAACCTATGCAGTACAAAATAAAGCACAGACAAGTACACCTATGACAACATTAACTTCTGCAAAGCCAAACAAATAAATACATAAAATAGAACAAATTGATACATAATGCGACAGAGACAGGGACCCCCTGACGTAAGCTGTGAGTGGTGCAGACTGCTAATTGACAGAATAAAGTATTTTGTAGAGGATAATTTTTAGGACTTATATTTGTTGTTAGAGGCCCAAGCCCTGAGGAAATATTGATTTGTAGGATTTAGGTTTCTTAAAAACATGCCCCCCATTTTTTATATTTTTTGTAGGCTTCTGGTTATTTTTTTAAAGAACAAACCCTGAGGAAAAAATGCCCTACTGGCCTAGTGCCAGCGGGTCATGCTGTGGTGGTGTCACAGTAACCAGTACAAAGAGAGTCAGGCATAGGTACAGTAAGTTAAAACCACCTCTATTAATAATAAACGTTAGGAGGAAGAACCCCCACGATCCCCAGAACACAGGAGGAGGGACAAAAATACAGCCCACTATCCAGGGCTGTACACTGAGCCGAAGCCTGCACTACTCGGAGATATAAAGTGATAGGTATAAAACCTCGCCTATGGCTCTATCCGTCTGGTGGTTAGCAGACCTACAAGGGGTATATGCGCCCGTATCACACAGATACTGGAATGTGTGAGGAAAGGTAATCACGAGCAGAGAAGCTTGAGCCACGGTACCGACGAGTGGGTAGTCAGACAAGCCAGGAGTAATGCACAGAGCAGGCAGTCTGCCAGAGCCAACGTCAGTAACCAAGCGGGAACTTTTACAAGCCAGGGTCAACATATAGCAAATAGGCAGCCAGAGCCACAGGTCAGAACCGATGTGGGTAATCAGACAAGCCGGGGTCATACACGGAGCGAATAGTCAGCCAGAGCCACAGGTCAGAACCAATGTGGGTAGTCAGACAAGCCAGGAAGCAGACATGGAGTAGATTCAGAAGCCACGCACGGTCACAATGAGATTCAACAAGACACAAGGATGCTAGCAGGAACACCATGTAAGGGCAACTTACCCTTAGTCTTAGGGTAGTTTAAATACACCTCCACAAGGTGGGAAGTAATTGAATGTGTGTTATCAGGGAGGTCATGCCAAGGTGCGTTCCCTCCTTTCCCCTCTTCACTGATGTCACAAATTGTGCACAGTACCGTTTCTGATGACTGCACTGTGCCTGCCCCAAGAGAAAAATAGTCCCACTACCAGGACCTCAGGGGGAGGGGAAAGGTAGAGATGAATGTCCTTGTTCTTCTTGTTCTCCACATTCCCTTTCACTGTCTTTGCTGGCAGCAGATTATGTTGCTGCTACTGCCTCAAAATCAACACTTCAACTAGGACCAGGAGTATTGCTGGTCCTGGCAAGTGGAACCTGTCCTAGTGTGGCAGACTAGCCTGCTCCTCAGCATCCTGCTGCCCTTGTAACTCAGCAGCAGCAGGAATTAGAGCAGAGCAAACTCCTCAAATTCCAAAAGCTCTCTGTCTCCCATTCCTTCTCAATTTGGGCTAAAATGGCCATTAATGTTTTTTCCACCCCAGCTTCTCCACCATCATCACCAACAGTCCCTCCTTGCTGCTGCTCTGTTACAGGTATTTCAACAGTTGGAGGAGGTGATGAGAAATATAACAGAGGGTCTCCTAATGTCACACTTGCCATCTCTTATTGACCTGAAGAAGGCAGCGCTAGCAACAAGCACAGATAGCTGATCTGCTCTTCTGGTGGTGGTGGTATTATTGCTGCTAGGCATCAATTCTGCCATCTTTGGGATCATGTTCCACCTGGACAATGCTGTGGAGGGATGGAGACTCCCAGTGTCAGATGAGTGTTGTGGGGTCCCTTGACCACTAGTGCGGCTGCTCTGTATTACTTCCCCTACCATTTCCCTTACACTAGTCCCACCAGCTGCTTCATCATCACTGTTGCTACTACTACTACTACTACTAACACCAACCACATCAATTTCAGTCCCTGAGTCTTCCTCTGCACTAGTTATATGATCACTCTCTAACTCACTCCTAACATGCTGCTGGACCTTCTTAGTAGTAGTACTAGTGCTTGGGGATGATGTGTCACTTAGGTCCCCTGCTGTCACACTTGGCATCATCTCTACCCCCCCTGAGAATTTCTAGAAACACTGGCAGCAGGTGCAACACCGGCAATAGTTGCAGCACTGGCATCAGGGGCAGCACTGGTAGCAGGTGCAGCACTGGTAGCAGTCACAGGTACAGTGGATATAAAAAGTCTACACACCCCTGTTAAAATGCCAGGTTCTTGTGATGTTAAAGAATGAGACAAAGATAAATCATGTCAGAACTTTTTTCACCTTTAATGTGACCTATAACATGAACAATTCAATTGCAAAACAAACTGAAATCATTGAGGGGGAAAAATAAAAAATAAAAAAACTCACAATAACCTGGTTACATAGGTGTGCACACCCTCTTATAATTGGGGATGTGGCTGTGTTCAGAATTAACCAATCACATCCAATCTCATGTTAAATAGAAGTCATTACACACCTGCTATCATTTAAAATGACTTCAATTAATCACAAATAAAGTTCAGCCGTTCTAGTAGGATTTTCCTGACATTTGCTTAGTTGCATCTCACAGCAAAAGCCATAGTCCACAGAGAGCCTCTAAAGCATCATTGTTGAAAGATATCAGTCAGGAGAAGGGTACAAAATAATTTCCAAAGCATTAGATATACCATGGAACACAGAGAAGACAGTCATCATCAAGTGGAGAAAATATGGCACAACAGAGACATTACCAAGAACTGGACGTCCCTCCAAAATTGATGAGAAGACAAGAAGAAAACTGGTCAGGTAGGCTTCCAAGAGGCCTTCTGCAACATTAAAGGAACTGCAGGAATTTCTGGCAAGTACTGGCTGTGTGCTACATATGACAACAATCTCCCGTATTCTTCATATGAATGGGCTATAGGGTAGGGTGGCAAGACGGAAGCCTTTTCTTACAAAGAAAATCATCCAAGCCTGGCTGAAGTTTGCAATAACAAAAATCAAGTCCCCCAAAAGCACGTGGGAAAAAGTGTTATGGTCTGATGAAACCAAGGTTGAACTTTTTCGCCATGATTCCAAAAGGTATGTTTGGCGCAAAAACAACACTGCACATCACCCAAAGAACACCATACCAACAGTGCAGCATGGTGATGGCAGCATCATGCATTGGGGCTGTTTTTCCTCAACTGGAACCGGGGCCTTAGTCAGGGTGGAGGGAATTATGAACAGTTCCAAATACCAGGCAATTTTGGCACAAAATCTTCAGGCATCCATTAGAAAGCTGAAGATGAAGAGTAAGTTCACTTTTCAGCACAATAACGACCCAAAGCACACATCCAAATACACAAAAGCATGGCTTCACCAGAAGAAAATTAACGTTTTGGAATGGCCCAGCCAGAGCCCAGACCTGAATTCAATTGAACATCTGTGGGATGATCTGAAGAGGGCTGTGCACAGGAGATGTCCTTGCAATCTGACAGATTTGGAGCGCTTTTACAAAGAAGAGTGGGCAAATATTTCCACGTCAAGATCTGCCATGCTAATAAACTCCTACCCAAAAAGACTGATTGCTGTAATAAAATCAAAAGGTGCTTCAACAAAGTATTAGTTTAAGGGTGTGCACACCTATGCAACCAGGTTATTGTGAGTTTTTTATTTTTTAAGTTTCCCCCTCAGCAATTTCAGTTTGTTTTGCAATTGTGTTGTTCATGTTATAGATCATATTAAAGGTGGAAAACGTTCTGACATAATTTATCTTTGTCTCAAGCTTTAACATCACAAGAACCTGGCATTTTAACAGGGGTGTGTAGACTTTTTATATCCACTGTAGCTGATCTGCCCTCCTCACACTACTACTAACCTCTTCTTCCTCTAGTGACACAAATACATAGGGGTGATGTAGGGGAACTGGCTATCATTGGGTCTGGGGATCCAGGGCAGCCAGACCCTTTCATGTTAGTGGTAGTGGTCATTTCCTCCTCCTCAGACTCACTGGATGTATAATAGCCCTTTCAGCTCCTTCTTTTATTTTTATTCTAGACACTCAAAGAGATAGCAGTCATATGAGCCTCTCCTGCCTCAATTTTGCTAAGCAACTAAGCACAAAAGCCAAGCATCCCTCTCGCTCTGTAGCTGTTTGTAATTGTGTTACACTTCCTGGAAAATTGCACCTTTTTATAGCAAAAAACATTTGATTAAAGGGGTGAAAACTTTCTAGCTATTGAAAAAAATACCAAAACATTTTTACCAGTGGGTGAAAACAGTGAATATGTTAATCTCTTTATTTGAAGTGGATTTCACAGTGAAAAAATGGACAACCACAGGGTTTGTACAGATTTTTTCATGGGAACACTAAGGGACCTTTCGCCCACCCCTTCACAGCAGCCTGCTGCCCTTGCTACTCAGCAGCAGCAGGAATTACAGCAGCAGCAAACTCCACAAATTCTGCCATCTCACTGCTGTTAGTGGGGTGATGCCCATTCCCATTTGCATATCTGTCTTCACTTCCTTCTCGCTTCCACCACAACTGCTTCACCATCACCCTCATCACCATCACCACCAGTGCCTCCTTGCTGCAGGCACAGGAAGATGATCTGTGCTGATGCTAATACTGCTGCTAGCCAGTTCTGCCTTCTTCAACATCATGTTGCAGAGGCACAATGCTGGGAGTAGGGTATATAACAGGGTCAGGGGGATGTTGTGGGCTACCTTGACCACTAGTTTGGGTTCTCAGCTTCATTTCCCCTTCCACCTCTGCAGGAAAATCTACTGAGGTCACGTAGCTGCTTCAGTACCAGCACCTTCACCATCACCCCCTCCCTCACCACCAACTCTCCCTAGCTTCTGTATGGTAGTAGTAGGAATGTTTGGGGATAGGAAGTGTGACTTAGGGTCCCCTGCTGTCACACTTGCCATGATCTCCTCCCCCTTATCATGAGTATCAGAAGGCACTCTGGCAGCAGCAGCAGCAGGCACTGGTAGCTGACCTGTGCTGCTCATACTACTATCCAGTTCTTCATTTGCATTTGATGGTTTTTGTATAAATTTCCCTCATATCCCAAGGGATGATATCAGGGGACTGGGCATCATTGAGTTGGGGGAATCATGGTTTCCAGACCCTTCTATTCTGGTGGTGATGGTCACTTCCGCTTCCTCCTCAGACTCACTAGACGCATCACAGTCCATCCAGCTCCTCCTTTTTTTTTCAGATGGATGCTCGTCTTGTTAGCCAACAGTCAGTGCCTTTGCTGCCTTAATTTAGCTAAATAAATCACTGCACAGCCTAGCACCCTCTCTATCTCTCTAGCTGCTTTTGTTGTGTTTCGCTTCCTGAAAGAGTCACATTTTTTCATGCAAAACTGCTAAGTACATGTAAGTAAAGGGGCGGGAAGTTTGTAGCCATTGGAAAAATAGTAAAAACATTGTGGCAGTAGGGGAAGATTCTAAGGACTTTTTTAAGGCAGATTTTCCTTGAAACGCGCACAGTCATGTCATTTTCATGAATTTTTTCACTGGGAACACAACAGGACCTTTCTCCTACTACTACTACTTATAAAGGATAAAGTCCAGTGAAGTTGGTGAAGGAACACCACACAGTATATACTTGTCTCTATTGTTTATGAGGATGATGTGTGTAAGTAACATAGTATGTTAAGTTTTACCTATCTGTTTGTCTTGAATGAGTAATGTATTTATGTCTGTCCACTCATTATCTACCAGAAAGGATTATAATTATTATTATTATTATTATTATTATTATTATTATTATTATTAATTTATATAGCACCAACTTATTCTGCAGTGCTGTACAATAGAGAAAGGATATACATAGATGTTAACTAATACAAATGGAACATAGAAGATAAAAGGATCAGAGGGTCCTGCTTGTGAGAGCTTACCCTCTAGAAGAAGGTGGGTGGGACATAGAAGGAGGAAGTGCTATAAGGTATAAATGCCCCCTGCCACATGAACTGTGGATCAGTTGGTTAGAGAAAGAAGTGCTTTTGAGTGCAGTGGTCCAGGAAAGCAGTGGTTCTGTTTGGAAGAAAAAGACTATATGAACAATGAGGTTGTGATGGAGTTGTAGGATGAAGAGTCATTTTAGAAGGAAATTGGCAGAAGTTGGACAGGCTGTTCATCTGGCCTTGCTCGTAATGATTATGGAGGTAGTTGATAGGCTTCCCTGAAGAGGTGAGTTTCAGGGAGGCTCTGAAGATCCAAAGACTGGAGGAGAGTCTGATGGGGCAGGGAGGGTACTGCAGGGCTCAGGTGCTGCACGGGAGAAGGTGGGAGTGGGAGGATGTAATAGGAGCTGCAGAGAGGAAAAAGGTCCTGTGCAGAGCAAAGATTATAAGTGGAAGTGTATTCTGAAATATAGTGGGGTACAGTGTTAACAAGGGCTCTGCAAGTTAGCACCAGAATTTTGAATTTAATTCTGTATGCTAATGGGTGTCAGTGTAGGGATTGCCAAAGAGAAGTGGTGTTAGAGAAGCAATGTGTGAGATAGATTTGTCTGGCAGCAAAGTTTATTATGGACTGTTGTGGGGTTAGTTGGGTGAGAGGAAGGACAATTAGGAGTCGAGACAGGACATGATGAGTGTCTGGATTAGAATTTTAGTAGTATCTTGAGTGAGAAAAGGTCAAATTCTACAGATGTTAAGAAAGTTGAGGTGCATGAATTGGAGACTGACTGAATGTGGGGAATGAAGGATGGAGCAGAATTGAAGGTGACCCCAAGGTAGGGATGAGCGAAAACTTTAGCCTCAAACCAAAATCTGAGAAACATGGCACTTCCCTCTTGGCAAATAATTTCCCGCAAAAAGTGCCATTTTCCCCCTTTTTTCGCCTAGCTCATTGCATTGAAATCAATGGGAAGAAAAAAATGTTCCTCACCACATGAAAGTTTTATCTACTTTTTTACGGCCATATAAAAGGGTGTCAGGCTCGCACAGCATGCCATTCTGTGTTTGTGAGTAAGGGTGTGTGAAAAGTAATAACAATTTCCTGCATGACTTTTCGTGAAAAACAGATGATTTTTCTATTTTTCACAAATGCTGTGAGAGCCCAACACCTATGTATATGGCTGTACAAAAGTAGAGAAGACTTTCATGTGGTGGAGAAAAAAAATTCTTCCCATTGATTTCAATGCAATGAGCTAGGCGAAAAAAGGAGGAAAATGGCACGTTTATTGGGAAATTGTTTACCAAGTGGAAAGTGACATCTTTCGCCAATTTTGGTTTGAGGTGAAAGTTTTCGCCCCCATCCCTATTGGTGAGAGGAGAAAGCAGCATGTTTTTGAGCTAGAGAAGATAGGCAAATAAAGGGGAATTGAAGCTTAGTTTAGAGAGTCTTTTAGGTAGGACATTTGTTCTCTGTTTTAGGAGAGTCTTGGGGCACTCTGGGGGAGAAGAAGGGAGGAAGGAGGTTGACCCCAAATATCCCAAAATTGGGTGTGACTGACTGGAAAGACACAGGCAGCTAGGATCCAAATTGCTTGCTGATTTTGCTTTTATTGTCTCTGTGCTGGGGAAGTCTGGGGAAAGAAGTTGTTGTTTTTATTTTTTAGTTATCCTTTTTTTTTTGCACTAACTGTGATAAGATTGGGTGGACAACTTAATAAAATCAAAACTAAAAAAATAATAAAACAAAATAAAAATGAAACATTTAAAAAAATTAATACATTAATAAACAAATACATATATTAGGTGACAGACAGCTAACTGGAAGCCTGATGTGAGCTCTGTGACTGAGGCAGATAGCAGATGACATTGAGAATTTTGTAGAGGACATCACACTTCATCAGTTGTGTACTGTAGAGAGCAAAAACACACATAGTAGTTAGGTAATTTCCAGCAAACACCCAAGGATGGGGGAGGGGGAAAGATGAGTGCCAGATAATGGACTAGAAACCGATCTGGCACCAAAAAAAAGTGTAATAACAGCACTGGGGAGATGCGAGACAAGTCTGACAGATCAGCAGACCCAGGAACGTGTACAAAAACATAACTTTGCTGTATAATACACTAGAGAGGGAGAAATTTTAGCAAGTTTGTACATTTTAGCTCCTTCCTGATACAGTTGATGTTGGCCCAACCCTGGGAAATAATACTGAGTAGCAATTAGCAAATAATCTGTTATTTGGATCACATCTGGAAAATAAAAGTAAATTAAAGAAGAGGCTCAGTGGTCTCACCCTCATCGTGACTGCTCAAAATTAAAATTGCTGCAGATGTTGTCCCAGTGCCCCGCTGCTGGTCTGCAGTGAGAGCTCCATCATCCAGTCCTCCTCTGAGTGTGGCTGCGGCTCTTCTGGTGGCTGGTGCACAGATGCAGTGTTCTGAAGTTACGCAGCAACTGATGTCACCAACTAAAGCTGCCAGGCGAATCATCGGGCACTCTTAGTGCTCCATCTCGGTGCTTATTCGTTAGGCCTTTGTTCATTGTAGGGTTGACATATTTTGTGCAAAAAAATACCGTCCATAGTTGTGGGTCGGTGAGGGTGGAGCCACAAAAGGGAGGAGCCGCAAAAGGGAGGAGCCACACATGGGGAAAAATTACTCAATGTTGCATGGCCCTACAAAATTGAGCCTCAGGCTCCTCATTACAGGTATCAGGTGTCAGGAGCTCAGTTCTCATAAAGCACTGTGGATATCCTGAAGCACAGTAGTAGCTGAAACAGTGGTTTGAACCATAGTTATTCATTACTTCTTAAAGTCTAGAAATAAAATAGACACTCATAGATGGATATCACTCCACAAAAACTGTTTGGCTTAGTTCATTGGTAAATATAAATCCTTTTAATAGAGGTATATGTAGTCATGTTGACATGGTTATCCATAAACAACACTATTAGACCAAATAAAACTACAAATATAGACATAATGAATTAAAATACATAAATTCAACATGCAAACTATGTTCAAGAGTCCAGAGAGACATCTACAGAGAAAGTAATGAAAGTGAGCTATATAGTGTAGTGATCTTAATTGAAGGCCACTGCTCCAATCTCCACTGCCTGCTAGCACCGCAATGTCACCTAGTAGAGTGAAAGCTTCCAGGAGATCCCATGCCAAACCTAACAGAAAGTCAGCCCTGCCATTGGCCAAGTCTGTAAAACCACACCTATACCCTTTCCCAGTCACTGAGTACCGCTATCATTGCGCACGTGTGACATGAATTGATGTTGTCTAGATTGTGTGCTAGTTGGATGTATGATGAGTTGTGCTTCTCTTACACTCAAATTGCATCAGATGTGTAAGCTATCTCTTCTCAGATGTGGAATGCAGTCCATAGACCAGACAGATAACAGAAGGGGACACTCTTATTCCTATGAAAACAATGAAATCCCTGCCCCACCTTGACAAGCTTTTCAGGTTTGTCCCTTATTTTAATTGAAGATTGTCCCTCTCTGCAGTCTACTTGGGCACCTCCCTTCTGCTCTGGCTAAGCAGTGTTACATCAGAAAAAGGGGCGGGAGGGGGACACTTTGTCATTGAATTACTCTTGAACTACAACTCTGACAGAATTAAAATAACACTCTCCAAAATCCAAATACTATGATGATTAATTAGAGCTGCTTTTATTATGGAACATTACTATTCCTTTAAGCAGCGGCAGTATTATGTACAATGGTTTATGTAGACTAGGGAGTGCACAAAGCATTGCACATTGTTCGGGTGCTCAGATTGGTTAATAAATAGCAGAGGTGTAGGTTCTCCAATCTACCAGCGCTTTATGGCAAGTCCATTCAGCTCCTCCTGTGACTTTAGCACACTAACCACCCTGCTGAACATCCTGGGGAGCTGCAACCAACAAGGGCACAGGTCCCAACATTTCAAATATCCAAAGGGTGGCACTTATGTTTTAGAGGATGTTGCTGGGTGAGTGAGTGGCAGGGAAGGGCATTACTGAGATTTGTTTAGGTTATTTCAAGGCCTAGTGACAGCTCTTTGTAATTGAGCAAATTACAGTGAACAAGAGTGGATCATTTTATTTACACATAATAATTTATAAAACACATATACTGAAGTTTAAACAAATGTGAGTTTTATTGTTGTGGAACAATATGATACACACAACACATCTGACCTCCTAAAAAGAGAAATGCCAGATTAGGAGAGGTATTGTACCTCCTGAAGAGGGCATTTAGGAGGTTTGTGCACACACTGACAGCTCTCCTAAACACACATGCCTAACAACACACACACACCTCAACATTAACCCTTTGAGTTCCAGAGGGGTACACAAGGCATTGCAATGCATTGAGTGCCCCCTGGCACTCAAAGGGTAAAAAAAAATATAGAATGAACTTCATGGACTTGTCTTTTTCAACGTAATTTATTAGGTAACTTTTCCCCTGGGCAGTCATGTGACTTGGTGTCATTAGAGATCCACAGCACAGTAATTTTATAAATGCAGAAAACCTTATACAATAGACAAACCTGCAGTGTGCACTTTTATTTACACCCATATAAATAAACATTACTAATGGTCAGGAATAAAAGTCCTATTAACATTTACATGACAAGCACATGGGATATAGGTTGTACATTCAATTTTAAACCAGGGACAAAAGCAATAATTTCATAAACTGGGAGTCAAAACAAGGAACTGACACTTCAGATGAGGACCAGTTGCCCCACCCCACACACACATACACACACCCAACACCAACATTAGCCTTCTAGCCATCAATGACAGTTCCTTCAAAACATAGCTCTCTCTCTATAATGTTCTCTTTATACATCACTTATCCTTCTTCCTACATGTTTCCCTCCCCACTCTGTCTCCCGCCCTTTAGTACCTGCTAGCCATCTGCTATTCCTAGTCAGGATCACCACTTTCCTGAATGAAGGCAGCCACTGTATAACCATGTATACTTGGAGGACCCCACAGGCTGCCCTGATTGTGCCTGTTAAAATTTCATTTGGGCTGCCCAAATGAATAGGGAGCACTTATTTAATTCAGAGAAGGTGAAGAAAATTGGAGGGGCACAAGGGGGGGCACAGTAGAATGTAGGGGGGCCCTGGCCCCCTCTGCCCCCCCCCCCCGGTGACGCCTCTGTTAATTTGCCTATTCAAATCTGTAGACTGAAGGGAGACAACTTCTCTATTGGGCAGACTATTATTCACAGTGTGTCCCGAGTATTGGCCCCTTTTTATGTACTCACCAGATATCATCAAAATACAAGCATCTCAAGGGAATAGCAGGACACGTCAATCTCAAGATCAATATAGTTTACTGAGACAATTTCCCAACTCTTTTCACGAGACTTGAGCTCGCCTCATCACTTTGTGATACATTTTTTTCTTTTAGAATAAGAGACTCATAGACTGTCTTTGTGGAGAACTTTCATCTTCTTTTTTATTTGTGACAGCAGGGGACCCTAAGTCACACTTCCCATCCCCAAGCAGTACCACCAGTCTTAATACTACTACTACTAAGAAGGTCCAGCAGCTTGTTAGTGTTAAGAGTAAAGGAGGGGTAATCATTATACTCATATTACTAGTGTCTGTGAAGAGGAAGACTCTGGGGCTGAACTTGATTTAGCTGGTGTTAGTAGTAATAGCAGTAATGGTGAAGCATCCGGTCGGACTAGAGTTAGGGGAGTGGTAAGGAAAGCATTTGAGAACATCCAGACTAGTGGTCAAGGTAGCCTACACCATTCCTCTGGCCCTGGGGGTCCCCTTCCCATCACAGCCAAGTGGAACATGATCCTGAAGAAGCCAGAACTATTGGTGGATAGCAGGAGCAGAAATAATAATACCACCAACACCAGGAGCACAGATTAGCTGCCTGCTGCTACTGCTGCCAGTCTGCCTTCATCACATCACCAAGAAATAGCAACTGTGACATTAGGGGACCCTCTGTCACATTGCTCATAACCTCCTCCAAGCAGCAGTGTGATGTCTGGAATAGAGCAGCAGCAGCAACAACAGCATGTAGGGACTAGTGGTGGTGGTGGTGATGATGATGATAGAGAAGCTGGGGTAGAAGAGACATTGATGGCCTTTTTAATAGAAACTGAGAAAGAATGGGAGACAGGGATGAGGATGGGCATCACCACCACCTCTAGCAGTGAGATTTTGGAATTTGCAGCTGCTCTAATTCTTGCTGATGCTGAGTTGCAGGGGCAGCAGGATGCTGAGGAGTAACCTAGTGTGCCACATGCCACCTTGGACAGAGTGGGAATGGGATCAACAAGTTATGCTGGACTTGGACAGGTTCCACTTACCAGTAGCAGCAATACTCCTGGTCCTAGTAGCAGTGCTGAATCTGAGGCAGGAGCAGCAACAGCAGGAACATCATCCTCTGCCCCAGACATTGAAGGGCAACATGCAGGAGAAGAAGAAAGAGGCCATTCTTTTCCACGTGTTCCCTACCCCTATCCCCTGAAGTCATGGGTGTGGGACTATTTTTCTCTTGGGGCAGGCACAGTGCAGTCATCATCACCATCGGCACGGTGCAAAATTTGTGACGAGTCAGTGAGAAGAGGAAAGGAGGGAACGAATCTTGGCACAACTGCCCTGATAACACACACATGAAAAACAGACATAATGACATTTATATCAAACATGTTAAAGCCAAACACTCACCACAGAAATCAAGCTGTACCCCCTGACTCTCCAGAAAGGCAACAAGAGGTGAGGCAGAGATCAAAGAGGAGGAAGAATAGAGAAACCCAGGCAGAGACTGGAGGTTCTATGAGGAGTGAAAGAACTAGTTCACCATCACCTTCTTCCTCTAGGGTAACTACATCTTCTGCCAACCCACCTCATTCATTGTTACCTCCCCCACCAAATTATAACCACTCTGTAGATGTTAGGATGTGGCAATTCGTGTCCACCCATGCTAGTGTGATGGAGGTGAATTGCATGCAGGGCATCAAGCAGCATCTGAGGAGATTACATCCCAGGGACTGTTCATCATTACTATTGAACTGTCTGTAAGTTGTCACATGTCCTTAGCGGGGTACGAACAAGGGGTATAGTGACAGCAGCAGTACATATGTTCTGGTGTCGTGGTGTTTGGATATAGTTGTATCCCCAGGTGTTATTTACCAGACACACTGTGCACATTCTAGTTTCTGATGAGAGGCACAGTTCCTGCTCTCAAGGGAAAAAAGTCTATTCTAATAACAACAAACCCATGATTTTGGAGGAGGGGCAGGTGGAAAAGAATTATTGGCCAACATCTTCTTTTCTGGGGGCTACTTATTGTGCCGCTACTGCTTCAGGCGCATCACTGGAGCTAGTAGTGCAATTGGAACCTTCATCATCCATCACCCATGTTATTGCTGTTATTGATCCCATTCCTTTTCAGCTGCCTAATCATCTTGCTGCTTAAACAACTTAGCAGCAGCAAGAACGGCAGCTGCAAATTCCACAATTATTGTCTCAGGAGGACATGTGACAGTGGCCAGTGGTCACTAGGCAGAAGGCCAGTAGGGCATTTTTTTCTCAGAGTTTGTGCTTTAAAAATATACAAAAAAAATAATACAACATAGTCCTAAAAAAAATAATATAATTTTGGGGGTTTGTTTCTAACCAGCCTAAGTCCTACAAATCAATGTTTTCTTAGCGCTTGTGCCTCTAATAAGTCTAAGTCCTACAAATCAATATTTTCTCAGGACTTAGGCCTCTAACAACAAATCTAACAAATCATCCTCTACAAAATACTCTATCAAGTCAAGTATCAGTCTACCCCAGTGGCAGCTTATGTCAAGGGGTTCTGTCTCTATCACTTTACATACAAATGTCTTACTTTATTTTACTTATTTATTTTCTATTAAATTCCCTGTTCAACTGATTCATTTCACAGACTCCACCCAACAACACATACACCCTCCTCAGACCTCATTTATACCATGTCTTATGGTTTTTTTTATTTGTAATAAGGATATATTGTTTTATTAGCTGCCTCCCATCCTTGTGTCACGGAGTGACTAGGAAATAACGACACCTGACAATTACAGATAAAATTTAAAATAAACTTTTTTTCAAATACAAAAGTGGCAGTAAAGAATAGTACACTCTCACGTGTCCAGGGAAGAACAGTACGCACTTTCTTCACCCTTCACTAGGCAAGTGTGGTAACCCAGGTCTGTACCCTAACACTAGAGTACCCAGGCAACTTTAGCAAGTATCTCAGAACTTTTATGACATTGAGAAATAAAATAATATTTGCTATGTGTTGTGTGTAAATTCAATGTTCCCACTTATTGTAATGGAATGAGCTAGGCAAAAAAGTGGAAAAATTCCACTTTTTTGGAAAATTATTTGGCAGGTGGGAAGTGCCATTATTTGTCGATTTCAGTTTGAGGTGAAAATTTTCGCCCATCCCTAGTAGTGGACTTTTGACTTAGTATAGAATAAGTCATTGACCACTTTAGTGAGGGCAGAATCCAGATTGCAGAGGATCTAACATGGAATAGAAGCAACGGAATTTAGTGAGTCAGTTATATATAAAATGTTCAAGGAGCTTAGAGGTGAATGGGAGAATCGAAATGGGTCAGTAGTCTGAGATAGAGTTTGGGTCCAGAAAGGGATTCTTTAGAGGGATAGTAATGCTTCAATATAAGTGCAACTCCGATTATTCTTCATAGGTTTTGGACCTCGTAGAGTGTTATTAACATTCAGTCCGATGAGCAGTTCAAGAGTAATTGAATTATAAAGTGTCCTCCTCCACCCCTTCTTTCCTATTATAAACTTTCCTCCCCTCAGATGTGCAATCCTGTCATCAGACCAGACAGATTGCAGCAAGGGACAATCTTCTGGCTATGAGCATAAGGAAAACCCTGCCCCCATTGTCATAAGAGGGCAGGTTTATCCTTAAGCTCACTGAATATTGTACCTCATCATGATCCATCTGGACAGTTGAAGAGACCATTGTTATGTGGGCAATAGGGGCAGGAGGGAGGACACTTTATAATTCAATTACTATCGAACTACTCATTGTACTGAATGTTAATAACGCTCTACTAGGTCCAAAACCTATGAAAAATAATCAGAGCTGTGGTTATGTTGAAGCACTACTATCTCTTTAAGATGGGGGTGATTAGTGCATGCTTGAAAGAGGATGTGAAGGTGCTGGTTGTCAGAGAGAGGTTGAATAGGTGAGTAAGAGTTGGAGTTATTAGAGTAGAACGTTCTTGAGTGAGCAGAGATGGCAATGGGTCAAGAGGGCATGTGGTTAAGTGTGAGCATGTAAGGAGAAGGGAAACTTCATCATCGGTCATAGGTGAAAAAGAGCAATGTGGGTATGTGGGAGAGGTGACAGAGCTAAGCTGACTGGGTGAGGGTGGGGCTTGAAGTGATAAGAATTCATGTATGTTACAGTCGATCTTGTCCTTGAAGTAAATTATTGGGTAGAGACTTTAGTGGAAGGTGTTTGTTTTGGTAGGTGTAGACAAGATTTAAAGGGTGAGAAAAGGCGTTTCATGTTATAGGCGAGATTATTTCACCCGCCTGTCTGACTCACTTATCAATTTAAAAAGATTTTCTTTTTAATTTCTATTATTTTTTTAGCAAACATTTCTCCCTTTACACCAACACCCAGAGGTATCAGTAGCTACCACGAATGTTACTACCAATACTCTTGTCATACAACCCAAGCTCTCTCTCTGTCTGCCTGTAGCTATCAAAGCTATTATCAAAAACTATGTTTCTTTCCCTCTCTCAAGCATTGAGTGTGAACATGTAGTAAATGGAACACTCCATTTTATATATTTGTTTTGCAGGAATACATGGGGAATCTTTTCAAGTGTGGGAGATCCATTAATAGTTATTTTAATTCAGTAAAATAAAAAAACTGGAAATATGTGGAAACATTGCACCTTTCCAAGAAATTCCCATGGGAAGTGCCATTTCTTTAGAATTTTTCACTTTTGGTGCCAAAAATTTCACCCATTCCTAGTCTCAGCAAAACGTCCCTTAGAATAAAAAATAATCCATTTTTTTCTTTTTTTTAATCACAAACAAAGGAATTCAAAAAGCACTAAATGGCTGAATGCACAAGGAAAGTAAAAGATGTCCTAGCACAATACCGTTTGCTCATTTATCTTACTACTTTTTATTTCTATAACATGTCCGTAAAAAAGGCGACTTTCAGGATCAACAGAGCAATGAAGTCAGCTTCTCAATGCCAACTGTCAGAAGAGGCCCTGCAGTTATGGAGAAACGTTTGACTGCATTGGTATCTTCTGGACAGCTCTCTGCCTGATGATTGATCTGGCTCATTGCTTGTAGATGTGTGAGAATTTAGCATTGTGTGAAGACTGATGTGAAAATTCACTATTGTAACTGTAAACCATGAAAATACTCACGTTTAACCAAAAACACTCCTGTCAGCCATTTGAGGAGTTAAACAAAACCTGACCTACAATGTGGCAGTGGAGGTGGATGTAACCGGTTAGCTTATGGGGCACAGCAACAAACTTTGCTGACTTACATGTACAGTTCCACTGATTACAAGAGTCAGGTTAAAGAAGTTGTTTCTAGTAGTTTCTGAGGACTTCAAGTCATGCCCCACATGCCATGAACTGTGAGACTGGAAGTTTAATGTTTCAGAATCTTTTGTGAGATCAGCAGGAGAGCACCGGGGTCACTTGACTGACCACCATTAGATCTGCCTATTGACCTGTTGCAGAGCACAGTTCGGCACCCAGAGAAATAAATATGGTGAGGTGACATGGTAGCTGTCCTTTAATGTAGGTGAATTTTTGTCTGAAGGTACTATAAACCTGAGTACTATTAGTAGGAGGGAAACCCAAGCATTGTTATTATTAGTTAATCTCTTGGCTATTAAAACATGTTCAAATGCATCTCTCTGCAGCCAAGGGTTAAGGGAATTCACTAAGTTATACTGGAACCAGTGTTCAGTAATGGCTTAAAATGACCCTGATGAAAGAAACTCACTTTCTAAGTTCCAGGGAACTCCCCCTCACTAACCGGTTTTACAATCAAGATTATCTAAACTTTACCTCTTCTAAACATAACAGTGTTGCATTCCTTATCCACAAATGCCCTTCCCTTTATTTGTAACTCCACTTCTTGTTACTCCGATGGCTGCTACCTGAAGATCAAAGACTCCATAGAAGGGCAAACCATCACCCTGGCCACATTCTATGCCCCAAACTCCTCCCAACTCCCATTCGTTCAAGCCTTTTTGGGCAAACTGGGCTCCTTCAAGGAAGGGGATTTTAATCCTAATCCTAGATGGCAGAGACTATACCTTTTATTCCAACCCTCACAGGTCTTATTCCCGAATTGACTACTTTTTCATTAAACATGAATCACTTCCAATGCTAGAAGCAGCCTCCATTAGTAGTGTTACCTGGTTCGACCATGTCCCTATTCTCCTTCATTTGAAGCACAGATCCTCCCACCTGACTCCTCCATTCTGGAGACTTGATGAATCCTTACTTCTTTCCAAGGACATTAAACAGGTTATTGAAACTTCTCTTAAACACTATATTGCCGATAATTCAAACTGTGGTTCCTCCACCACAATGATTTGGGCAGCCCTGAAATGTGTCATAAGAGTTGAATTTATTAAACTGGCTATGCATAGGCTCAGATCCCATAGATAAACATTGTAGGACCTCCTAGTGTCCATTTCTTCATTGGAGACCTACCACAAATTGTCTGGTTCTCTGACTGTTCTCTCTCAATTAACCACTCTCAGACATCAATTGAAAGCAACCCTCCAACTATGCATTGAAAAATTGTTTCTAAGAGGGTAATAAAGTGGGCTTTCTTCTAGCATGCCAACTTAGACACAAGTTTTACACTCACTATATTACCTGCATCAAAACACAATCCTTGTCTCTTATTCTGCTGATATTGCCGAACCCTTACAGCCCTTTTATAGCAACCTCTACAATCTCCCACCTCCCATTGCTGACAGTGTGACACTCTAGGCTACCACACTATTGTATCTTTCTGAAGTCAAGCAACCCCTTCTTGACCCGGCACTGAGGGAAACTTTAGAAGCCTCTATTTCCTCTTGGAAGTCCTTAAAGCAATTCATTCCCTTCCATGTGGCAAAAGTTCAGGCTCTAATGGCTTTTCACAGGTCTTTTACAAATCCTACCCTGATATCCTAGCCCCACTACTAACTAATACCTTCAGAGACCTTCCCCTCTGTCATCTCTTCCCATCCCGCTATTTTTGCAGCTCACAAATCTGTGATCCCAAAGCCAGGTAAAGATTCACAATGCTACGAAAATTACCACCCCATTTCCCTCCTCAACTTAGACTATAAACTATACGCCAGGATCCTGGCGGACCACTTAAACACGATACTCCCAGCACTTATACACTCAGACCAAGTGGGTTTTGTCCAGGGTCGAGAAGCTCGCAACAACACTCGTAAATTGCTCAGTCTCCTTCACAGTATTTCCCAAGTCCCCTCACCATACAAAATGAACGTTTCTAAATCAGAGGCCTTACCCTTAACTTGCACACCCACATTGTTAACTACTCTGCAATCTTTCTTCCCCTTTTGTTGGTCATCTTCCACCATCACATACCTTGGGGTCCTCCTCTCCCCTTATTTAGGGGAGATCTTCTCCCTCAATTTTACTCATCTTTTGCGGAACATAAGTCAAGATCGGGAAACCCACTTCTTGTCTCTATCCGGATGGGTGATTGTACTTAAAATTAATGTGTTACCCAGAATACTCTACCTCTTCCAAACCCTTCACTCAAGATCTCCTCCTCATTTTTGCACCATGTAAATTGGCTTTACACTGCCTTCCTTTGGCATTCCAGTCCACCAAGGATTGCATGTCCTACTCTTCACATTCCCAGATCTTATGGTGGATTGGGTCTTCCGAATGTACTTAAATATTACCAGGCCACTATTCTCACCTCCATTTACGACTGGACCCATAATCAGGCCTCTAAGCAATGGGTTCTTATGGAAAGGGAAACAGTCATCCCCATTGATCCCTGAGGAGATATTTTTCTACCCACCTCACATCGCTCACCAAAGTTGAAATCCCACCCTATCCTTGCGAATATATCATCAGCTATACTTTTATGCAGCAAAAATAATTTTCTACATGCTATCCCTTTGTGGGCCTCCCTAATCTTTTCTGATATTACTTCTCCCTTTACTCTACCTGCGATGGACCACTATCTATATCTTGGATTGTATTTCCCAAAGCAACGTTGTTGATTTTTCTGTTTTGAAAGATCACCTTGCCCTCCCCAAAGGGGACATCTGGAAATTCCCCAACTCAAACATTTTTTAGAATGTAAATTAATCAAATCTAGCTGGTCCACTCCCCCCCTTCAGATTTGAAATGTTGCTCCTTTCCCGATCTTATCTGAAGGGACTTTACTCAATTCTGTGCTCTCGATCTTCCTTTAAACCACCTTATGCTCTGGCTTGGGAGAGAGAGTCGGGTGATACTATTTCCCTAGATGATTGGGAAAACATTTGGTCTGCAGCATCTTCAGCCTCTATCTCCACCAAATTACATCCCAGTTAAACTGCATGCCATATCTACCTCCATCTCCCCTCTATGTTGGAGATGCCACCTAGAGCTGGGCACCCCAACCAACATTTGGTGGTCTTGCTCAAAAATCACCCTGTTCTGGATGGCTTGCTTGATGTATTTAGAAACATGCCTACACATTGCTTTTTCAAAGTCGATTTGGCAAACCCTCTTTTACCGTCATCTTCCATCTCTCCCTTTTACCTCCGAACAAGTGCTTCTCACTATGCTCAATTCAGCCAAAGCTATCCCTAGACATTGGTGTAACTCTGACCCACCCACTCTAAGCGAATGGATTGAAATCGTTAGACGTCAACTCTCCTTCCTGCACCTGATGCTAATCAAAAGAGGCAAGGATCCATCTGAAGCAACCATTCTATTTTTGATACCTGACACTTCTCCCCGTCCTTGTTCATCTTCCTATATTGGGCATTATAGGCCAATGCCCCACCCCATAGTACCGTATCCTTATTCTAGCTCAGGCTCAATATTTGTGCCAACCCCCCCAACCTTTACACTTGAGCTCTGGATACCTCCCCCACAACCTTTCCCTTTTTTCTTCCTCTCCCCCCCTCGCTTTCTTTCTTTCTTCCCTCTCCCTTCCTTTCTTCTCACTCTATTCCTCTACTATATATCTTCTCTGTGATCTTATTTTTCTATACTCGTATTTTAGTAGACATGATTGTCAGTTTCCATTTTCTGTATTCTTGCAAAATTCTCCAATAAAGCTTTTAAAAAAAAAAAAAAATAGAAAATAAAAAAAATAAATAAAATGACACTGATCTCTCTTCCTTGTAAAATTAATGGAATAATAAAACTGGAGTAAAATTTAAGATGTTACAATCAAAGAAGGAATCATGAATTTTTCTATGTAGACTTTGACACTTTTTACATATGTATATATATTTTTTCAAGATAATGTATTGCCTACTAGTGCTTCCAGAATTAGTTAGGATAATGCTATACAAATGAGAACAATACATGTTTGATGAGAACACAACAATAGGACAGGATTCCTCAGCCCAAAGAGCTTACAATCTAAGTGTCAAATACAATATTAGTTTATTAAGTTATTTACATTATTTTTCTCAAGCTTTTGATTCTTCAGACTCTGCCAATCGCACTTTGAAAAATGTATCCAATCATTTTAAGGTATTTCAGTTATTCCAGTTTTACACCTAAATTTAATAAGGAAAAAAAATACTCAGAACATGAAATTGCACGTACTGTACAAAGTGCAAACACACCAAAGTTAATATGCATATACCTGAAAACTTTAGTATAAAAGTATGTATACTTCTGTAGAACATTTTCAGCTTCACTCATAACACTTGTAAGAATCATTTTAAAACTATTTTCCAGATCTAAAAGAAACACTACTACTACTACTACTACTGATAATAATAATAATAATAATAATAATAATATTTCTGGCAATAAAAATCTAATTAGTGAAAATACCCATATATATATTATATGTATATGCTTTTGTCAAGTGAGACTTACTGTGTAGCATTCCTGTCATGCTGTAGAACAGTGTAAAACATGGTACTAACAAATACCACATAGGTTGACCAATAATGTAGCCAAAAAGAAATGTATGAAAGGGTGCCATGCTGTTAAAAACCACCTTATTTATGTTTATACATACAGAAGAAGAATTTGCTAGACCATAAATTCACTACATATCCAGTTGATTTTGAAACTCAATATGGTTTAAATAGACGTTTTAATTTCTAATTAATACTGATAAATATGACATTCTCTGAGTGTTTGGAAGCATAGTAAAATGAACATAAGACCAGCTGATATGTTAAAGGGATAGTAATACTTCGTTTTATCTTTATTTTATTTTGTAGGCATTAAAAAAACATGAAGAATGATATAAGTCTTATCTCTCAAACCTTTATGGTTTAAGAGATATTCACAAGCAAAGTATCCATCCCCCTGTTCAGCCACATCAGAAGGGAGGTGCCCAGGTAGACTGCAGAGAGGGACAATCTTCAATTAAGATAAGGGAAAAAGCTGAAAAACTTGTCAAGGGGGGAAGGGCTTTCATTCTTTTCATACAAAGAAGATTGTCCCCTGCTGTTATCTGTCTAGTCTTACAACCAGATTCACATCTGAGAAGAGATGGCTTACACTAGGAAAAAGGGGCGGGAGGGGAAACTTTGCTTGTGAATATCTCTTAAACCATAAAGGTTTGAGAGATAAGACTTATATCATTCTTCATGTTTTTTTAATGCCTACAAGATAAAATAAAGTTAAAACGAAGTATTACTATCCCTTTAAGCACTAAGAGCACATTTTCTTCCCTAAAGTTTTAATTCAAGCTTTGGGATATTTATCAACAGTAGATACAATGGGTTTATGTACCTGGGCTAGACCCTATGAAATATAAGAAATTAGCTCAGGCTGGAAGCATAATCCTATTGTAAAATAGCATAAAAATGAATACACTATTTTTTGTTATCATATGTAAAGGGCGAAATAGGAAATGATGTATAAAAGGTAATGTTGTGCTAATCTGGGGTACAACAAACACACTGAAGGAGACCAATAGCATTTCTTAAATTTCCCTTTGATTCAAATGAGACTTTAGACCCCTGGAATGATCCAAAGGTCTTCAGCTCATTTCAAAGCAATGCACTGGAAATGTTGCTAGCATTCAGATGGATAAAAGTCTCATTTAAATCAAAGGGAATGTTTATTTGTCCTTTCTTCAGGGCCTATTTTAACAAGCCTAGAACATGTACCTGTAGTAAGAAACAAATTCCATGCACTGTGACTTTTAGTGAAAAACATAATTTCAGACTTCACAGAAATGGATCTGATCTGTGATGAGACTGAAAATCCTGTCCATTGCAACATTCTAATGAACACAGCTCCTCATTGTGAGGTACTCTCAATACCAGACATTATTTCATATGTTATCCCTGAAGAAGATAACAAAATTATACTTTTATTAAAGTCACCAATAAAATTTGTTAGTGAAAATAAAATTTTCTCAATATTTGTGATGAATTATTGAGTGAAATCCAAATATTAATATGGTAATTACTGGCCTAGAGGAATATAAAAATAGTTGGCAAGAATAATCAGCAGATGAGAGTGAGAGAGATGATGATGACATGGCCATAAAGTTAATTGAAAATAAAATGCTCAATCTTATACAACTGAAAAGGAGCACTGTGCTTATCTATAAACTGTTTGGGTTTATAGACAGGAACATTAGAAAAGCAAAGATACCCAAAAATACACAGTCATCCTGTTAGTCATCATTAGCATCATCACCGCTTCCAAATCCATGCCCCTTTCAGATACACACACACTACTAGTGTTGATGAGTAAGCATCAGCAACAACTCATGTTATCAACATCCACGACTTTGCTGTGATGAGTGCCTCTGCTGCTGTTGGAAGTGCAGCATGTGTGTCACCTAGTAATAGTAGAATTGCAGCAATATCTAGCAACAGTAGTACTAGCAGCCCCTCAGGATCCCCTCAGTCAATGAAGTCCACAATATGAAGATACTTCACTCTTGACCCAAAGGTCAAGCATGCTGCTATCTGTTGTCTTTGAAAAAAGCTCATGATCAGGGGGAGAATAGGTTCATACCTAGGCACCTCCTCAACAAGATCCCACTTGTAGCACAAGCACAGGTCTGACTGGGAGACACATTACCAACATGTCAGAGATGACACAACTAGCAGAAGCACTCATAAGAGTTTCCAGGGCTTTGGAGCACATAAGAGAAGTAGTGATGTAGGTGTGTCAGATAGAGTACCAAGAGTATGTTCATTTGATATAACACCTATGGCTCCTTGTGCAGAGGAGTTTGACTCCTAGTTTGTTGTAGGAGATGGTAAGAGTCATAGACTGCCCACACATGCTGCCTCCACCTCTTCTAGTCATGTTGTTAAAGCAATTAAGTTACAGCAGGACTGTCCAAGTTTAGTTCTTAAGATCCACCAACAGGCTAGGATTTAAGGATTTCCTTTATTAAGCACACGTGAGTTAATCAGTGGCTCATTCATTTTGACTGACTCACCTGTGCTTAAGCACAGAAATCCTTAAATCCTGACCTATTGGTGGTCCTTGAGGACTGAACTTGGACAGCCCTGAGTTACAGGGCAAACATTTTTGCCTCAAACCAAAATCAGCAAATAATGGCAATTCCCACTTGGTGAATAATTTCCAGCAAAAAGTGGCGCTTTTCTGCTTTTTTCATGTAGCTCATTCCATTGCAGTCAATGGGAACATTGAATTTACACACACATAGCAAATATTATTTTATTTCCCAAAGGTATAGTATAAAAGAGTTATGACAGTGCCTGTGGAGTGTGGGGAAAGAATCAGTTGAACAGGGAATGTTTTCTGTGGGGGTGTTTACTGGGATTGGGGAGGCAGTTAATAAAAAAAAAAAATAAAACAATAAAGGCAATTAAAAAACCCATAAGACATGGTATGAAAGGGGTCTGAGGAGGCTGCCTGTGTTGGTGGGTGGACTTTGGGGAAAGAAACAGTCGAACATAAAATTTGTTTTGGGGGGTTGTTGAGTGGTATTGGGGGACAGTTAAAAAAATAAAATATGAAATTTTGACAGAGACCGGGACCCCCTGACATAAGCTGCAACTGAGGTAGACTGAAACTTGACAGTACAGAGTATTTTGAGACATTGACTTGTAGGACTTGTTGTTAGAGGACCAAGCCCTGAGGAAACATTGATTTGTTACAGGAAATAAGACTTGTGTTAGGCCCAAACACTGAGGAAACATTGATTTGTAGGACTTAGAATTGATTGGGACAAGCCCTAAGGAAACATTGATTTGTAGCACTTAGGTTTGTTAGAATCATACCCCCCCCAATTGTTTATTTTTTTGTAGATCTATATTTTTTGGGGGGGTTTTAAAGAACAAGCCCTGAGAAAAAAATGCCCAACTGGCCTAGAAGGACCCAGCAGGTCATGTTGTGTTAGCGCGTGACCATTGGCATTTCTGAAATAAATGAGTAATTTGAGACTGCTTTTCTTGCTGCTGCTGCGGTTGCTGAGTTGTTTAAGCAGCAGGATGATTAGGCAGCACAAAGGGAATGGGATCAACTACATCAGTAACATGGGTGATGAAGGTTCCACTTGCTTCGACTAGCTCCAGTAATGCGCCTGAGGCCGTAGAAGCACCATAACTAGTCCTCAACACTTTAGGTATATGTTGAGAAAAGAAGAAGTTGGCCAATAATGCTTCTCCACCTGCCCCTCCTCCAAAATCATGAGTGTGTTGAGAATATAAATTTTTCCCTTGATAGCAGGAACTGTGCCTCTCACATCATTAACTGCAATGTGCAGAGTGTAAATAAGGGAAGGATTGGGAACAATGGGTACATCTGCACTCACATCAAATAACTGGCACAACTCTATCCAAACACCATGACACCTAGGGTCTCCAATGTCAAATCTCCCCACCAGAAACCAATTACTGCTTCTTTCTCCATGCCCATTGTCCACACCCTGCTAAGGACACATGACAACTTGCAGACAGTTTAATAGTAATGATGAACACTCCCTGCCACCAGCTTAGAATATTCTATGGGATGGAATCTCTACAGATGCCGCTTGCAATTCTCCTCTGCCACACTGCCATGTGTGGTCAGTGCACTACATAGTATGCAATAGGTGTACACAAACTGGCACATCCTGACATCTACAGAATGGCTATCACTTTGTGGGGGAGGTAACAAAGAACGAGTTGGATTGGCAGAATCTGGTAAGGAAGAAGTTGATGGTGAGATAGTTGTTTCACTCATCATGGAACTTCCAGTCTCTGCCTGGGTTGTTCTATTCTTCCTCCTGTTTGATCTCGCACCACCTTTTGTTGCCTTTCTGGAGAGTCAGGGGGTACAGCAACAGCAGTGCTTGATTTGGTGGGTGTCTTTGATCTCTCCCCACCTTTTGTTGCCTTTCTGGAGAGTCAGGGGGTACAGCAACAGCAGTGCTTGATTTGGTGGGTGTTTGGCTTTAACATGTTTGACATAAATGTCATGGTGTCTGTGTTTCATCTGTGATATCAGGGAGGTTGTGCATAGGTGCATCCCCTCCTTTCCCCTTCCCACTGACTTGTCAGAAATTGTGCATAGTGCTATTGTTGATGACTGCACTGTGACTGCTCCAAGAGAAAAATAGTCCCACACCCGTGACTTTAGGGTGGGATGAGAAAGGCCAGAAGAATAGCCACTTCCTTCTCCTCCTCCACATTCCTATTCACTGGCTGGGGTAGAGGATGATGTTGCTGCTGTTGCTTTTACTGCCTCAGAATCAGCACTGCAACTAGGAACAGGAGTATTGCTGCTGGTGGGAACTAGAACCTGTCCTAGTCCCACATCACTTGTTGACCCCATTTTACTATGTCCACTGTGGTCTATAGCACACTAGCCTGCTCCTCAGCATCCTACAGCCCTTGCAACTCAGCCGCAACAGGAATGAGAGCAGTTGCAAATTCCAAAAGCTCACTGCTGGTGGTGGTGGTGATGCCTATTTCCATCCCTGACTCCCATTCCTTCCCAGTTTGGGCTAAAAAGCCATCAATGATTCTTCCGCCTCAATGTCTCTGCCATCATCATCAGCACTACCACCAGTACCAGTACTTCCATACTAATGATGCTCTATTACAGACATCTCACTTTTTGGAGGAGGTGATGAGAAACATGACAGAGGGTCCCCTAATGTCCCACTTGTCATTTTTTGGTGACCTGAAAAAGGCAGACTGAAAGCACTAGCAGCAGGCACAGGCAGCGGATCTGTTCTCCTGGTGGTGGTAGTTAGGGGTGGGAGAAAGGTGGGAAAAACTTCCTTCATGACTTTTCATGAAAACTGGCCAATTTTTCTCTTTTTTCGCAAAAGTTTTCTCCATTTTGTCAATGCAAAATGTTCATCCTTTTCACTTGTTTTAATAAATTTTCCCCTTTTCCTATGGGTAAAATATTTCCTACTGCAATATCACTTCTTCTGAGGGCTGTAGTGGAGAAATAAGTAACTGAAAGTCGAAGTTGTGAGTCCTACAGCAACATATGCCTTGAAAAATGTGTTAGCATGCAGAGTGTATTTTATTCCCTTTGTCCACAACACTAACTTCCTGATTTAGTGACACTGGTACTTATTTATGATGATGTCAAGTAAAAAAAAGTACAACCTACAATGTGTCAGATGTGTATTGTAGTGGTGGGGGGGACTAGCATGGTGAGACTGATTTGTGTGTATATATATATATATATATATATATATATATATATATATATATATATATACAGCCGTTTTTACAATTGTCATGGTTGTGTCTAATTGCTATCCTCCTTCTCAGATTATTGACATACATTACTTGTCACTCATAGCAGTGGTCCCAAGTCTGGTAGATTGTAGCAACCCTTCTTCACATCCCTCCTCCTCCTCATCTGTGCTGCTGTTAATACATTTGGCCTGGCTTTCTCTGTTGTGTGTGATTTCTGCTACCTGATACTCAGATGGTATGAGATGTTGGTTTTAAGCAGCAATGCTGCTTGATAGCCGCATCCTGAGGTCATTGACAATGTAACCAGCTGCACTGAAAACCCTCTCAGGCTCAAAGCTTGCTGGAGGACAACGAATGGTTTCCACTTCAGTACATGTCAATGCTGGACACAGACACTGCTTTGTTTTTCAGTAGTCCATGGGGTCATTGTTTATGCCTAGAACATAAATATCCTGAAAATATGCAGAAGTCATCTCATATGCAGTGGGACCTCTTCTAGGAGCTTCATGGTGTTCCTGGGTATCAGTTACCAACCCAAACTCATGGAGCAAGTCCCTCCACCACAACCACCACCACCAGTGTTGGGTTTTTGCTGCTCCTGCTGAGACGCATGAAGCGCACTGTGTTCAGAATGGTTGATGATGTAGGTGCTTCAGCAGGCTGAAATACTTTGCTGCCTTCCTTTTCACTACACTGTCTAGATGTCTTTCGTTCCCTCACTTTCTCCCTCTCATCTTATGCAATGCAACCTTCTACTCAATCAATAAGCATATCTCGATATTCCTTGACTGAATCCAATTCCTCAGAGAGTTGCTGCTGATTGTCATGACTCCTTGTTGTGACAAACTGCTGATGGCACTTTGGTAGAAATTGAGACATTTTTTGCTTGAAGCAGGGGTCCAGCAAAGTGGCAAGAATGTATTCCTCATTGCTTTTAATGGACACTATGCAAGGATCTTGTTCAAAGCATGCTAACATGTCCTTTACCAGCTGGTGCATGTCTGTGTTGTCATTATGGAAAGAATCCTCAGCCATGCTCCTCATTTTTTTCTGCAATAAAAATATCAGTGGTAAAATTTCACTATTTCCTTCCCCAATGCAACTCACCAGCATGATTTTCTCCTCAAAGGGTTTCAGCAGCTCACATACATTGCATATTAGTTTTGCATGGTCTACCTGCTAATATCCTTATTCTGCTCTAGCATGTACAGTGTGGAATTCCACCTGGTAGGGATCTCCTTTTTCAGCTGTTTATGGGGCAGGTTGTTGTGCTCTTTTAGGGAATATAGACTGTTACATGCACTGTAGGAGCAACTAAAATTGGCACAGATTTTGTGGGCATTAGTAAACATCTCTCTGAGGGTTTTGGATTCTGCCAAGAATCTGGTAACTAAAGTTAGCAGATGGGCTAATCAGGACACATGCACCATATCATCTATTCTCAAGGCAGTGATTATGTTGCATCTGTTATCAGCAGACACAAAACCAGCTTTTAAGGAATGGGTGTGGAAGGGAAATGTTGATTGTGTGCACACCAAAGAAAAATAACTTTATTGACAAAATAATTCTGAATAATCACACTACAACACTCTATCTATTAAAATAGCTCATATTCCACTGCTAACGATGAGTAAGCTAATATTAAGACAGACACAACAGTGTAAATGACTGCCCAGCTTAACTGCAGAATTATTTTATGCAACATTCTTTTTTAAGTAAGACTTCTTCTAAGTTACTTTCTCTTATTCCCAACTGTGTAATTTGTTTGACATGTAGACACAGTCTACATGTACCACAGGAATATGAACCTTTAATGTTATCTTCCTTATTACCATATTTCAGGTAATGGTAAATGCTTCAGGTGGGATCTCATAGAGGAGGTGCCTAGGTGTGAGCCTACTTTCCCCCTGCTTACATGATTTTTGCACAGACAACAGATTGCATGCTTAGATTTAGGATCCTGAGTGAAGTATATCCATATGTGGACTTCATGGACTGATGGGTTTCTGAGGGACTGCTACTACTACTGGGGCTAGATGCTGATGCAATTCTACTGCTACTACTACTAGCTGTCAAAAGTGAAGCACTTTCAGCAGCAGAGGCACTCCTCATATCTAATGTTGTGGATGTTAATAACCTTTTTTGCTGTTGTTGTTCCTTCTGGGTACTCAACACAGGCGTGTGGCTGAGTGGGACTTTTACATGGAAGAGGAGATGATGATGACTGATACGGTGACTGTGTACATTTTGCCATCTTTGCTTGTCCAGGGTCAGACTTTCCAATGTTTTTCTCAATTTATAGACATCATCAACATCATCATCAGTCATCATTAGGTCATCCTCACCATCAGCATCACCTACCACTTCTTGCACACTACCCTTATATTCTTCTAAGCTTTTAGATGTCTCAAACAATTTACTTTTACTTTCACAAAGTTCACTGCTACTTTCAGGACAGGTGTTTGGTGCTTGTTTGTTTCACTATCTGATGCAGCAGACGTTTCAGCTGATATACCTCCCTTCATTATGCAGTTACCATCATCCCCACTAGAATGTTGTCATCTTCAGTGTTCTTCTTATATGGTTCTTTTTTCTGTAATAGCACTGGTGGGGCTGAAAGTTTTGGTGGCATGTTGTCAAACTGCTTTTTCCATTGGAAGAGAGGAATCATCATCATTTATTGCATACGCTGCAGCAACCATTGCTGCAGTCAGTTTTTGAACTACTACTTTATTATCACCTACCTGTACTGCTCCACCTTTCCCCTTCCCCTTTCCCCTTGTGTATTTGCTGGACATTACTACTTTGTGCATTTTTACTCTACAGTACACAGATGATGGTGTATGATGTCTTGTCTTATCCCAGTCTAACCTAATACATTTAGTTGTTTGTTTATTTCTTTATTATTTTTTATTTATTCATTCATTTATTTTTTTATTACTATTTTTTTTAAGTTGTCCAACCTATCTTATCACAGTCTGTCAAAAAAAATTATAATTGAAAATCAAAATCAACAACTTCTTTCCCCAGACTTCCCCAGCACAGAGACAATAACAGCAAGATTAGCAAGCAAATTGGTCCCCAGCTGCCTGTGTCTTGCCAGTCAGTCACATGGAATACTGGGGTATTTGGGATAAACCTCCTTCCTCCCTTTTTCTCTCCAGACTGCCTCCAGACTCTCCAAATACAGAGCACATATGTCTTACCTAAAATAATCCCTAAACTAAACTTAAATTCCCCTTTATTTGCCTATCTTCTCTAGCTCAGAAAATGTATAGCTTTCTCCTCTCACAAACACAAAATGACATGCTGTGAGAGTCTGACACCCTATTATATGGCTGTAGAAAAAGCAGAAGAAATTTTTATGTGGTGGGGAAAATGTTTTCTTTCCATCGATTTCAATGCAATGAGATAGAAAAAAGGGGAAAAACTGCATTTTTCACTGGCTTATTTTCACCTATCCCTAGTGGTGGTATTATTGCTGCTAGGCAACAATTCTGCCTTCTTCAGATTAATGTTCCACTTGGACAATGCTGAGAGGGAAAGGGGACTTCCACGGTCAAGAGAATGGTGTGGGCTCCCTTGACTGCTAGTCTGGTCACTCTGCATTGCTTCTCAACTTTACAAAATTTTTGCCTCCTTGCTTCCCCTACCACTCCCTAACTCTAGTCCCATCAGTTGCTTCACCATTACTGTTACTGCTAATAACACCAACCACATCAATTTCAGTTCCTGAGTCTTCCTCCTCACAGTCACTAGTAATATGAATAACTGTTAATAACTGTAGAATTTAAAGATTATTAACTGACAACTTACCAGTTGTTGGTAGAGTATTGGAATGTATCAATACCCATTCTGGAATTCTGCCCATTTGTATGCATTCTAAAGCAACCATTTCAATGTCAGCATGTTGCAAAGCTGACTTTGAACATTGAATAGTGTCCTCTTTCCTGGAAACAAACATAGTTATATTAATTATTAATTATTATTAATTGCACAAAAAATCCAGAGAAGTTAAAGCAGAAGTTTTACATATATTTTAACTCCATAGGTTCCAGGTTGTCTGTATATAGCATATACTATGCAAAAGTTTTAGGCAGGTGAAATTAGAATGCTTTCAAAATTAGACATGTTAATAGTTTATTTTTATCCATTAACAAAATGCAAAGTGAGTGAACAGAAGAAAAATCTAAATCAAATCAATATTTGTTGTGACCACCAAGTGCCATTAAAACATCATCAATTCTTCTAGGTACACTTGCACACAGTTTTTTAAGGAACTGGGCAGGTAGGTTGTTCCAAACAACTTGGAGAACTAACCACAGTTCTTCTGTAGATCTAGGCAGCCTCAGTTGCTTCACTCTCTCTTCAAGTAATCCCAGACAGGCTTAATGATGATGAGATCAGGGCTCTGTGGGGGCCATACCATCACTTCAAGGACTCTTTACACTAAAGAGAGTTCTTAATGACTTGGGGTTTATGTTTGGGGTCATTGTCATGCTGCAGAATAAATTTGGGGCCAATCAGATGCCTCCCTGATGGTATTGCATGATGGATACGTATCTGCCTGTACTTCTCAGCATTGAGGATACCATTAATTCTAACCAAATCCCACAAATTAATTTGCAGAAATGCAGCCCCAAGCTTGCAAGTATCTCCACCATGCTTCACTGTTGCCTGCAGACAATCATTCTTGTACTGCTCTCCAGCCCTTCAGCAAACAAACTGCCTTCTGGACTGCCTCATCAGTCCAGAGCATCTGCTGCAATTTTTCTACAACACAGTTCCTGTGTTTTCATGCATAGTTGAGTTGATTGCCCTTGTTTCCACGTCGGAGGTGTGGCTTTTTGACAGCAAGTCTTCCATGAAGACCACTTCTGACAAGACTTCTCTGGACAGTAGATGGGTGTACCAGGATCCCAGTGTTTTATGCAAATTCTGAGATTATAGCACTGCTGAACATCTTCTGATTGTGAAGGGAAGTAAGCATGATGTAGCTTGCATGTGCTGCACTAAGTTACCTTGGCCGACCACTGCATCTATGGTCCTCAAAGTTATATGTTTCTTTGTGGTTTTTCAAAATAACTTGGACAGCACATCTGGAAATCCCTGTGTGCGTTGAAATTTCTGCCTGGTAGAGACCATGCTGACACAGTATAACTACTTGTGTCTTGTTGCTGTGCTCAGTCTTACCATGGTGTATGACTTTTGACATTAAACTGTATTCTTCAACCTCACCTTGTTAACTGAGTTTAGCTGTTCCTCACTCAGTTTTTTCCTCCAACACAGCAGATTGTGTTTTAGTTAATGATTGTGTTTCAACATACATATTAAATTGATGATCATTAGCACCTGTCTGTTATAATTGTTTAATCAACCCCTTCGCTCCAATGACGTACCCGGACCGTCACGCTGGTCCTGCACTTAAGGACCAGTGACGATCCTGGCACATCAAGGGTTAACTTTCCAATCACTGCCGCTGTGTGCTATGGGAAAGACGCGGACATGCTGTTACTAGGTGCTCTGATATCGGAGCATCTAGTTTCAGCCAATGCCTGCATTGTTTATACATGTGATTCACTAAAATAGCGAATCACATGTATAGAATGCATATGACAGAAGCAGTGTTTTCAAAACACTGCTTCTGTCACAACTCTCTGTCACCCTCCTCCTCAGACACAAATCTGAGGAGAAGAGAGACAGCGAGATCGTTACAGTGTATCCTGTGATCCAGCTACAGTTGCAGAGTTGCAACTCTGTTTAAAAAAAAGAAAAAAAAAGCTTTTTTTTTCATTTGATCACTGTAATACAGTGATCAATTGATCCCCCCATCACTCATTTTAGTGATCAAGTGCAGCAGATCAGCTTCTGCTGATCTGTGGGATTTTTTTGCCCCCCTCATTGAAATCCCTTTTTAAAAAAAAATGTTTTTTTTTAATTTTTAAGTAGTTTAATAGTTTAGTGAGGTAATTTTAGTGGGGCTAGGTAGGTTTAGAGGGTACGTGGGTTAGGGTAAGTTTAGTGTTGAATTTAGGTCAGATTTAGGTTTAGGGAATTATTTTTTTGAATAAAAAAATTAAAAATAAAAGGCTTTTTAGGTAGTTTAGACAGGGCTGGGTAGGTTTAGCGTGTACGTGGGTTTGGGTAAGATTTAGTATTGAATTTAAGTTTAAAAATTAGGGTTTTGTAAAAAAAAAAAAATATATATATATATATAGCTGTATTGTAAGAATAGTGAGTATTTGGGTTAAGATAGGTAGGATTAGTGTTGACGTGGGTTAGGGTAAGGTTTAGGGTAAGTTTTAGGGTTAGAGCTAGGCACGGAGAAAAAAAAATATATATATATAGTTTTATTGTAGGAATAGTGAGTATTTGGATTAAGTTAGGTAGTATTAGGGTTGATGTGGGTTAGGGTAAGGTTTAGGATTAGAGCTAGGCACAGAAAAAATATATATAGTTTTATTGTAGGAACAGTGAGTATTTGGGTTAAGTTAGGTAGGATTAAGGTTGACGTAGGGTATGATAAGGTTTAGGGTTAGAGTTAGGCACAGAGCAAAAAAAAAAATTAGGGTAGGTAGGTTAAGTTAGAAGTTATTTAGAAAAAATTAGGGCAGGTTAAGTTAAAAGATGCAGCGGATGTATTCTGCAGTAAAGGCATATGCCTTTTTTGCTTCAGATTCAGAAGCCACAGATACTGCCTCTGATTTTGACTTATCCCAGTTAAAAGAGAGCGACAGTGATAGCTCCAGTGATCATGCTGGGCCATCTCATAAGAAGAGGCATACTGCTCCAACAGCTACCTCACAAGCAGCCCCAAGACATACCCCAAGAGCTGCCCCAAGACATGCCCCAGAAGCAGGTCCAAGACATATCCCAAGAGCTGGCCCAAGAGCTGCCCCAAGACATGCTCAAAGACCTGCCACAAGTCCTGCCCCTCATCCAGAGCCTAGGGAATGGGTACCACCAGTAGGATTAAGTCCAGAAATACCCAATTTCACAGGTAGCCCAGGAATAAATGTAGATGTGGCCGGTTTTAATCAGGAACAGTTTTTTAATTTATATTTGGGGGAAGACATTTTGGGGGAGATTGTAGCTCAAACAAATATTTATGCAGCCCAGTACACTGCAGCCAATCCCACATGCTATATTTCAGGTGCAATCATGGTACCCCACAGATGTTGATGAATTCAGGAAATTCTGAGCCCTAACTATGGCTATGGGGATTATTAAAAAGCCAAGCAACAGGTCATACTGGAGCAAAAATCCTGTATGTGTTACCCCCATTTTGGGCCAAACAATGAACAGGAGACTCTATGAAGTGCTTTTGCACATCATGCATTTCAACTATAACACCCTATGCCTCCCCAAAGATCACCCCCACTATGACAGGCTGTATAAAATTCTCCCCCTTATAACTCATTTGCAAAAAAAATTTTCAGAAAACTATACCCCCACAAAAACAAATATCTGTTGATAAGTTCTTAATGAAATATAAGGGAAGGTTGGGTTTTAAGCAATATATCCCCTCCAAGAGCTCCAAGTTTGGCATAAAATTGTATAAGTTGTGCGAAAGCGCTACAGGATACACCTATGCTTTTCGCATTTATGAGGGCAAGGACAGCCAGCTTGATCCTCCTGGTTGCCCTGAATATCTGGGAACCAACGGCAAAATTGTTTGGGATCTCATTCCCCCCTATTAAAAAAAGGATACCAGTTATACATAGATAACTATTAAACAAGCCCCCTTTTATTTAAAGGGATAGTAATACTTTATTATTACTATCCCCCATATTGTAGATATTAGCAATTTAGTTTAATAGCCCCCAGGTTCATCTCTCAAACCTTTATAGAAATAACCGAAGACAAAGTTCCCCCTCCCTCCCTCTTCCCTGAAGTCAGCGTTGTAGCTGACTGCAGGGATATCCATTCTGACTTTCATCAGGCAGCTTTGCAGCAAAGCCGCAATCGCGTTAGTGAAAAAGAATTATTTCACTGAAACGGTCTTCTACGTGTACTTGCAAACCAAGCACATGTAGAAGACCGTTTCAGTGAAATAATTATTTTTCACTAACGCGATCTCGGCTCAGCTGCAGAGCCTCAAGCCTGTCGTATGACAGACTTCCCCTGCAGTCAGTACAACGCTGACTTCAGGGAAGGGGGAGGGAGGGGTAACTTTGCCTTCGGTTATCTCTCAAAGAAATTGTAAAGAAATGCCCAAACAAATGATAAACTGCAAGCTACGAAAGGGAACGTCCTTAGCTTTGTGCCAAGAGGAGCTACTGGCAGTCAAGTTTAGAGACAAAAAAGGACATGTACATGCTGACAACTATGCATGATGAGGAAACTGTGCCAGTCTCTGTCCGTGGCACTGTCCTCAGGAAACCAGTCTGCATCAGAGACTACAATAAACACATGGGGGGTGTTGATCTCTGCGATCAACTCACACAGCCTTACCTCACCATCAGAAAATCTACGGCCTGGTATAAGAAGGTTGCTATTTTCCTAACACAGACTGCCGTTTATAATTCATATGTAATTTTTAAATTGGCAAACCCCACTCAAAAACTCACTTTTTTCAGTTCCAAATGCATGCCATTTCCCATTTTTTTGTTTGAAGGGGCAACAGCAATTTTACGGCAGAGACCCGGTTTAGGACACTTTGCATTTAAAATCCCCCCAACCCCCCAAAAGAGTAAGCCACAGAAATGCTGCAGGGTGTGCTACGCCAATGGCAAATGGACAGAAACCACCTTCTACTGCCCTGATTTCCCTACAAAACCTGGGCTCTGCATTGATGACTGCTTCAAGCAGTATCACGTACATCTAATGCACTAATTCTGTAATTTAATTATTTGGCAACGCTTTCCCTCTGAGATATCCTGTTTTTTTTTTTTTGGTTTTTTTTTTTGCCAAAACACATCCCTTCTTAGATCTAACACTATGAAAATATAATGGGAACAACCCTGTTTTTTCCATGTCTGAAAATGGAAACGTACATGTTCTCAAATGAACCCAGTAAATCCCCCAAACTCTGACAAACCTATGCATATGGGGCACTGCCATACTCAGAACATGTAGTTGAATTGTGGACAGTCCATTTTTATGAATCTCCAAATATCCTGTACTTGAAATCCACGGCAACACCAAAATATAGCTGTGAAAATACTGGGTTTTGTTTTTTACTGCAGGTTTTGGGAGGGATTGGTGATAAAATGACTGAGGAAAAATTGCCAGAATGCACCTAGACTAACACCCAGGGTTGTATTCCTTTTTAAAAAATATATTTTGGGGGTAAAATATAAATTGCAACATTGCTAAACACCCCAAATAAGACAAAGGCACCAGTTAATCGAGCTGTAAAAATGCCACGTCTGAAAATGGAATGCGCATGTTCCCAACTGGGCCCAGTAGATTCCCCAAACCCTGACAAACCTATTCATATGGGGTATTTCTGTACTCAGAAAAAGCAACTGAACATTAATCAATACATTTTTTTAAAATGTACACCTATCCTGTGCTTGAAATCCACATCAAAATTGAAATCTGTGAAAAACACTGATTTTTTAATTTAAATAACGTTTTACGAGGAATTGGTGGTAAAATGGCTGAGAGAAAAATTTGAAAACATATCTAAAATGAAAACCTGGGTTATCCACATTTCAAAACTATACACTTATGGGGGAAATCTTAAAATGGGACACTGTTACACAGCCCCAAATGAGACATGGCACCAGTGAAAATTCAACGTGTAAAACTGGAAGTGCGCATGTGCCAATTTGGGCCCCGTAGTTCCCCCAAACCTTGAGAAACCTATGCGTATGTGGTATTGCCATACCTGAACACTAAACAATGCATTTTTAAAAATCTTCACCTATCCTGTGCTTGAAATTCACATCAACATAAGTCTTACATCAGTAGTGGGAAAAGTAATGGAGACTATGTTAAAGGAAAGAATTGTTGAATATCTGAATATGAATGGCTTGCAAGATACCAAACAGCATGGGTTTACAGCAGGGAGATCTTGTCAAACTAACCTCATAGATTTTTTTGACTGGGTAACTAAAATAATAGATCAAGGGGGAGAGGTAGATATAGCCTATCTAGATTACAGTAAAGCATTTGACACTGTCCCTCATAGAAGACTCATAAATAAATTGCCGTGCTTGGGTCTAGATGTAAAAATAGTGAAATGGATAAGGCAATGGCTGAGTGACAGGAGACAGAAGGTGGTAGTCAATGGAGAATATTTGGAAGAAAGGAGTGTTACTAGTGGAGTACCTCGGGGATCTGTACTGGGGCCCATTCTTTTTAATATTTTTATTAGTGATATTGCAAAAGGTCTTCAAGGAAAGGTATGCCTTTTTGCAGATGATACAAAGATCTGCAATAGGGTAGACATTCCAGGGGGAATAAGCCAAATGGCGAATGATTTGGGTAGGTTGGAGGAATGGACGAGAATGTGGCAGGTGCAGTTTAACACTGATAAATGTAAAATAATGCACTTGGGACATAAAAATTTCAAGGAAAAATATACTATTAAGGGTACTGTGCTGTCAGAGACAACAGAGGAAAGGGATTTGGGAGTAATTATTTCTAATGACTTAAAGGTAAGCAGGCAATGTAATAAAGCAGTGGGGAATGGAAGCAGGGCACTGGGTTGTATAGCTAGGGGCATTAGTAGCAGAAAAAGGGAAGGAGTCATGCCACTCTACAGATCTTTAGTTAGACCTCACCTAGAGTATTGTGTACAGTACTGGAGACCCCATCTCTAGAAGGATATTGATACTCTAGAGAAAATTCAAAGAAGGGTTACTAAAATGGTGACTGGTCTATAGGAAAAGAAATATCAGGATAGACTAAATGATCTGAATATGTATAGCTTGGAGGAGAGAAGAGAGAGAGGGGATATGATAGAAACATTCAAATACATGAAGGGATTTAACAAAGTACAGGATGGAAGCATATTTCAAATGAGTAAAAATGTTAGGACAAGAGGCCATAGTCTAAAACTAGAGGGACACAGGTTTAGACGTAATGTAAGAAAATTTTACTTCACTGAGAGGGTAGTAGATAAGTGGAATAGCCTACCAGAAGAAGTGGTAGAAGTTAATACAGTGACAGAATTTAAGCATGCATAGGATAGGCATAAGGCAGTCCTGAACATAAGAAAAGACTAAGGACCAAAAAAGGTTTGAGGTTGTTTTTTTTTTTGTAGGAAAATGGGCAGACTAGATGGGCCGAATGGTTCTTATCTGCCGTCAAATTCTATGTTTCTATGTTTCTAAGTGTGAAAAACTCTGAATTTGTTAATTACATCATGTTTAAGAGGAATTGGTGGTAAAATGGCTGCGTAAAAAATTTGAAAACATGCCTAAAATGAAAGCCTGGGGTGTCTACATTCTAAAAATATACACTTTTGGAGGGAAATCTTAAAATGGAGCACTGTTACACAGTCCCAAATGAGACATAACACCAGTTAAGCAAACTGTGAAAGTTCGGTGTTTGTTCAAAAGTTGGCCTGTAGCTCCCCCAAACCTTGAGAAACCTATGAATATGGGATATTGCCGTACTCAGAAGAAAGATCTGAACTCTAAACAATGCATTTTTAAAAATCTTCACCTATCCTGTGCTTGAAAATCACATCAACATTGAAACCTAAGTGTGAAAAACGCTGAATTTTTTACTTACATCAAGTTTTACGAAGGATTCGTGGTAAAATGCCTGTGTAAAAAATTTGAAAACATACATAAAATTAAATCCTGAAGTGTCTACTTTCCAAAAATATACAATTTTGGGGGGGAAATTTTAAAGTTATGCACTGATACACAGCCCCTAATGAGGCATGACACCAGTGACGCAAGCTGTGAAAATTCAAAGTGTGAAACTGGAAACGCGCATGTTCCACTTTGGGCCCCGTAGCTCCCCCAAACCTTGAGAAACCTATGGATATGGGGTATTTCCGTACTCAGAAGAAGGAGCTGAACACTAAACAATGCATTCATAAAAATCTTCACCTATCCTGTGCTTGATATCAACAGTAATATTGAAATGTAAGTGTGAAAACTGCAAAAAAACTAAATATTACCACAATATATTTCTGGAAAAATAGGTGCATAAAAAACTCCAAATTTCTAATGATGAAAAAAGTCAAAATTGCTCCGGTGAAATCCACCTCAGATTTGCCGGTCCTTAAGGGGTTAATCATACACCTGACTATATGACTACAAAATCCCTGAATTTGTGCAAGTGTACCTAGAAGAATTTATGCTGTTTTGAAGGCAAAGGGTGGTCACACCAAATATTGATTTGATTTAGATTTTTCTTCTGTTCACTCACTTTGCATTTTGCTAATTGATAAAAATAAACTATTAACATGTCTATCTTTTGTAAGCATTCTTACTTTACAGCATTTTTTCACACATACCTAAAACTTTAGCACAGTACTATATATATATATACAAGTCTTGATAAAGGCCTTAGAGTTGGCCGAAACGTTGATATAATAAACCATCTGTTGGATTTATGTATAAAAGTTTCCTGTGAGTGCATCCTTCTGTACCCTGCTGAATGTGATTTTCTTCATTGGCAACAGCACCCAGGCATTTGATACATCGCTGAATAGTGAATGCTTCCCTCATTGCAATCTGATTATATATATATATATAATCCAAATAAACAGCACACACTGGACTTTTGTGTTGGCAAAACAGGCAATAAAGTCTTTCATTATTAATAAATTAAGTCACTGGTTTGGTGGTCACAGTCACATTTCTCAAGACAAAGAGATAGGAACATACAAGTAGTCTTAAACGCCCACTCCGGGTATGGCCTCAGAAATTATCACAACTTTATGAAAGGATCACAATTTTGCTATAATTTCTGACTGATAGTTATGGTCTGGGTAAGGATAAAAAGTAAATCCCAAGAATAGCCCCATTGCTTAGATAGCAATCATGGATTGAAAAGAAAAAACATATTTTCTTATATGTTTAAACATCCAGTGGCCTGAGCAAATAGCATGGACTAACATATCAACAGGAATAACACAATAAAACCTGCAACTGTGTCCTTGGGAATGGAACACCATACTGGCCCTACATGAGCTTCTATCTGGACCAACCACGTGCTTTTTTGAAGAATCCTACTGACATCTCAACCAGAGTGATAAGGGTGAGACATGGTAAGTAACTCTGATGTGTGTCCATGGGACACAGTCCATGACTCGTGTATCTAAGGCAGGGGTAGCCAACCTTGCTCCTCAAGAGCTACCAACAGTACATGTTTTCATGATATACCAGCAGAGTCATAGGTGGACTAATTTGTGGATCAGTCCTTTAATTCGACTACCTGTGCTCATTCAGGCATGTCTTGAAAACATGCACCATGGGTCGCTCTTGAGGACCAAGGTTGGCTACCCCAATCTTATATGTGATAGCCAAGACCATTGCCCATGCAGAAGGGTCTTATGAATAATTGTAAGTGGAGTGAAAGATGGACATCAGCATGGGAAGAATTAGACAGTGAATATCAAAGGACTTATTTTTATAAAAATGTTCATCAAAATTCTGACTAACAGAACACGATAACACATTTTTTTTATCCAGATGGGTAAATAAATGCATTTAGTCCAATGGTTACCTCATTATCAGCAGACCATACCCCTCTCACTTCTCTATCCCATTATTTTTTGCTAATCCACATGACTTAACTTCATTAATACAACTTTATTTGTATTGTTACCTTCACATTGCAAATCTCCACATCATATGTTTAAAAGTACAGTATATCATAAACTGGTACTTTTTCAATATTATTGCTAATGCACTAATATTAAGCTAATCTTAACAAGCATGATAGTAGCAGGAGTTATATAGTTAATATATTTTTAGAAAAATAAAAAAAATCTTACCCTTTATGGTGAAAAAGATCAGTGTCAAAGCTTTCTTCATGTGAAAAAGTATTATAGTTTATTGTATTGTAATCATTTTGATCATCTCTTTCCATATTACTTTTGTTTAAAAGTTGATCAACAAAGCATTGCACCTCTCGTACTTCTGAGTATATTAAGTGAACCTATGGAACAATTATAGTATCAAACATCTAATTGAAGAAAACTATTCTTCCTTTACCCAGGGAAATGCTGGATCACTTTTTTAGTGAAGCAACTCTACATTTTTATAAATTATTAATAGATTGACCAAGGTGAATTTGATTTAGAAACAGAAAAGAAAAAGAGCAATATACCTATAAGTGCAGAGATTTGTAGGTCATATGGTGTTCACACACTGTTCAATGTGCTCCACTTTCTGAGAGACTAACCGGACTCCTTCCGTTCCAGCTCCTCCTGTTGCTTATCTGTCCAGTCCTCATAGGTTCACCTCCAATCTTTCACTCTGACTGGTTCCTTTGTGCAGATGCCCAGGCTTTTCCCTCTATGGGGTCTTAGAAAGAGACTCGACTACATAGGTCAACAGGCTATATTATGTAGCTTAACAATGCATGCTATACTTCTAAACACATGCAGAAAAGGGCTAAATGCACCAAACATTTTGATTAAAATATACTTTACAGATAAGCTCACAGTGTTTAGCTCCATGATATATCAATTGTCAACCTGTGGGGTCTAGAGTCTCTTTCTAAGATTCCATGGAGTCTGACAATCCACATGGAGTTCACAGCCTGGGTGAAGGCATGGAGGGGAAACAGTGAGGACCACATGGATAAACAATAGGAGGATCTGCAAAAGCACCCTCAATTGGTGTAATCCAGTGAAGCTCATTGTAGCCAATGTGCGTGAAACATTGTAGGAAATATCTGCACTTAAAGGGATGCTGCTTACTATGCTTAGCTCTTCCAGGTTGCAGAGAACCATTTTATTCAGAGCAAGCTACTCAAAGCAGGAAGATCCCAGTGAAACTGATATCTTGGCCTCTCAGGATTACATCATTCTAGAGGTTTGGGGCTCAGTTCAAATACCCATGCTAAAACAAACAATGTGTATTTTGCAAACATGTGTTATACTGGTATTCTACTGCAGAACCACAGTAAAACAAAATTGGCATAGACAGCACATTTCAGAGTAGTAACAAAATTGCCGCTGTCTGCTTCTATTCAATTACAGCATAAAAAAAGTGCAAAATGTCAAAGTCCAAGGAAATAGGTGTATGTTTCAGGACAGAAATATCAAGTTTAGTGTTAGATGTGTTCCCCACATTAACAAAATCCAACATAGAGTGCCCTCCTTCAACATATTAACCCTCCCTTTGAAATTTGACTTACAATGCTTTCTTTCACCACTCTAATTTGACAAATATTGTTCACATTCAACATTTTAACCCCCCCCCTTTAAAATTAGACTTACAGTGCTCCCATGACTTTCTTTCTCAACATTATTCTTCTCCAGTTTTTTCAACATGCCCTCGTTATATTGGTATTGCAAGATTAAATAATCTCATGAGTACCAGAGAGGCAGCAATGCATTGCAATTTGTTTGCTACCCCTCTGGTACTCATATGATTAATAGGCAAGGTATGCGGCTGCATATTTTGCCTGTATATGTGTATTAATATATGTTTTTTAATTGTATTTCAAATAAATATGTGTATTAATTTATATATATATATATATATATATATATATATATATATATATATATATTTATATATATATATATATAATACACATAAACAGGCAAGGCATGCAGCAGCATACCTTGTCTATTAACCCTATAAATACCAGAGGGGTAGCAAACACATTGCAATGCGTTGCTACCTCTCTGGTACTCATAGGGTTAATTATACAACCAGGGCATGTTGTAAAAAAATAGGAGAAGTACAATGTTGAATTTAAATGGAGAAAAAAAGTAATGGGAGAAATGTATGTCGAATTTTGAAAGGGAAGGGTTAAAATGTCAAATGTGAACAATATTCCTCAAATTAAAGTGGTGAAAGAAAGCACTGTAAGTCCAAATTTAAAAGGGGGGGTTAATATGTCGAAGGAGGGCACTCTATGTCGGATTTCTATGCTGTATACTGTATTTTGCACTGCTTTTGTTCGAACAACGATAGTTTTGAAACCGTCGTTGTGGCTTTTACGCCTCAACCTCTGAGGCGCAGAATTTCACTTAAAATGTAACCACAAAACAGGAGCTAATACTGAGCGTGGGTAATAGAATACTACTTGCATGTTGTTTCCTATGGGCTTTTTATTGACTGACAGTATGATTTTGTTTTCACAAATCGGGTAATAAGATACTAAAACCTGACTTAAGAAAACACAGAGTCTGTTTTTCTTTTAGTGCTGGTAATAGAATCGAGCCCTTGGTTGATAGTACTTGGGAGAAGATGAAAACTTAGTGACATTTGTAAATTTGGGTAAGGTGCAACTGCCCCATTTCTCAGTGAAATACACGCACAAACACACACACACACGCAATTGCTCATTATTTGGTGATGATGTGGATGTTTACTTAAAAGAGGGTGTTGTGCCATATAAACTGTCCATTTAGTGTATGTACCCCATGGGTTATATAGTGTATTTTTTCTTCTATAAGAACTTTAATACATTTTTTTTTGCAGCAAACATTATTAGGTGGGCCAGAATATATTTTAATTCATGGTGTGTAAAGTTTATTGCTCATGTGTTATATTTTAATGAGCCAGTCTTGATTGTAGTGCAACAGACTGTGCTGCACTACCTTGTTTATTTTCACTGAAAGCTTGATTCTAGTAACAATTACTTTGTTTTTGGCAGAAAGAAAAATGCATCCTTTTTGTAACAGGAACCAGGCTCCAGAAGACTCCTAGTTATCATCTGATTCCTCTTAATGTATAGCATTACCCAACAACGCACTATCCTCATGCAAGCGACCAATTTGCTGTATCGGTCTGAAAACGCCTTGCAGGAATCCATGGGTGAGGAAATCAGCATGCTGTTCCAAATGACATAGGCATCCCCTATGTGGATGGCCGGTACTTTCAAATTTACAGCCAGAAAGCCGGAATCCTGGGAAGAGGGCTGTACCCTCTCTTAAATATAAAGGTCCTACCAAAAGTAGTATTGCCTGATTGGTCCCATCCTGGCACTAGTGACCAACCGGAACGGTTCCTCCTCACTTGAACAGAACACAATAGCCCACAACTCAACTAACAGGATTGTGTCCTGTTACACTTATACAGACTTAAATAAGTGAAAGATTATGAAATTCTTATGAACAATCTAGTTACCACCAGGACATATATTATAATACTTTTCAAGGATAACAAATTAATGTTATAACTGCATCAAACATTATTATTACTATTATTATCATTTATTTATTTATTCATGCTCCTAGATTGCTGCACAATTTTTACTCCAAATATCCACAGAAACCAGGTCCCTCTACTAGGAGAGGGGGTCTTTGAGAGGGGGGTACTATCACGGTGCCCGTGCTATTCGGCGACATTCTGTCAGTCTACACTCCTGCTTAACACCTATTGGCTGAACTGTGATTGTCCCGCCCAGTATTGTCCTTAAATACTGGGTTCTGGCACATCTCCAGTGCCCTTTCGTGGTTTTCTAGTACCAGCGCTTGTTCCTAATTATTCTGTGCTCTCAGTGTATCGATCCGGCCTGCATGACTACTTTGCATCTTGTTTCCTGCCTGTGCACCGACCAGGACTGCCTGACCATTCTGCTTCTCATCTCCTGTGTACCGACCCAGCTTGGCTGACGTTCCTGCTCTGTGTACCGACCCAGCTTGGCTGACGTTCCTGCTCTGTGTACCGACTTGGATTGGCCGACGTTCATGCTCCGTGTACCGACTTGGATTGGCTAACGCTCCTGCTCCGTGTACAGACTTGGATTGTTCTACGTTTCCTGTTCTGTGCGATTCTGCCCGGTTGGGCTGCTGCCTCCTCTGCACACACTGACCGGTCTCCGGTTAAGGGTAGTGCTTCTCTCTCGCTGTCTGTGGACAGCTGTGCAGTTGGTCTCTGTTGCCTCCGTGTCGCCCTGGCAACATTCCTATTGGTCCATTCCAGGTTTTGTGCCTCTCAGGGCGAGTTGCTCAGATTCCATTACTGCCACGGCAGTGTCCAGTTGCCTTGTCTCCGTTACTGCTCCAGCAGTGTCCAGTTGCCTAGTCTCCACTACTGCTACGGCAGTGCTCAAGTGGCTCAGTCTCCGTTACTGCTACGGCAGTGCTCAAGTTGCCTGGTCTCCGTTACTGCTACAGCAGTGTCTAAGTCACTCAGTCTCTGTTACTGCTATGGCTGTAATCACATTGCCTAGTCTCTGTTGCTGCTACGACAGTGATCAAGTTGATCAATCTCCGTTACTGCTAAGGCAGTCCACAATTGTCTGGCATACCTATTCTTGGGCGTTACTCGTACTACAGCCCTCACCTCTATTAGAGCTCCATAAAAGGCCTTGCCACACATGGGCCTGTCAAAGTTCTCTGTCGACTATTAACCCATGTAGTACCAATATACTGGGACTCACTCAAGATCTGCCTGACCTGTGTCAGTATAATGTTATATGGACTCTTTACTTATACTGGACCTGTGTGGGCTTACCTCAATATAACCTCTCTAGTGGCTGTACTATCATAAGTGTATATTACAGGACCTGTGAGGGTTATTGTGATATTTATTGTTTAATAAAACTGTGTTTTATCCAAACCTACTGTGTCTGTGTGTCGAACAAACCATTACACTACGAAAGGGCCATGACCTCAGACGGTAAAGGTGAAGAAATGCACAAAACATCCATTGGAGGATGGACTTACATGAGCAGCGTTTGGATCAGTTGGCACTGGCCATACAAACTATCCCTGAGCGCAATGCTCACCTCGATAAACCAGCTCAGAGTCTGGTGGTCCCCCCTGTTTCAACACCGGAGACTCAATCCATGGCGCATGTGGCCTCGGTTAAAGGGTTAACCACCTCAGCTCCATTACCACTCAGATATGATGGTGAACCCACACTGTGCAGGGGGTTTATTAATCAGTTGGAGATTTTTCTGGAGTTAACCCCCCATGCCTTTCCTAATGACCGCAGCAAGGTGGGGTTCATGATATCTTTATTGACGGGCAGACCCCTGGCATGGGCCAACCCCTTGTGAGAGAATGCTAAACCCTGCAATAGGAACTTCAGGGAGTTTGTGCGTACCTTTCGGAGAGTATTTGAGGTTCCAGGGAGAGCCACCTCTGCTGCCAAATGACTCATGGAGATACAACAGGTCAATCATACTGTGAGCGATTATGCCATTGAATTACATACATTGGAAGCAGAGGTAGGTTGAAACAACGAAGCGCTGGTGGCAGCTTTTGCTCAGGGACTTGCTGACCGTATTAAGGATGAAACGGCAGCTAGAGAAGTGCCTAGTGATTTGGACGAATATATTGATTTCGCTATATTAATTGATTCTTGCATCCGTGAGAGACTTATGGGTAAAGACCACAAGCTGCGGGCCAGGAATGTTGGACAAACCAGCTTTAATGTCCCACCCATGCCTCCCTCGTCTCCCATGTCTCCAGAGCGGACACACAACACCAGTGAACCAATGCAGCTTGGGTTCACCAAATTATCTAAGGAAGAACACTGGCACACTGCCAGAGGCAGGGGTTATGTCTGTACTGAAGCAAAGCTGGGCACCTGCTGCGTACCTGTCCTGTATGTCCGGGAAACAAACACACCTAGGGTACCTTGGAGGACAGGCCCTAGGTGGTGTTCAGTAGTCCCTAGAAACTATTATGCAGAAACCCACCATCCAGGTGGCATTTTCCTGGGCAGAACACTCGGTGGAGGTTCTGGCCCTGGTTGATTCCGGAGCAGCCGGATACTTTATGAACAGTTCATTTGCTGCGCTACATCAGATTCCACTGGTCAAGAGGGAATCTCCCTTAGCCAATGAGGCCACTGATGGCAGACCGTTAGAACCAGCTCAGATAACTATGGAAACTATTCCGCTGTCTATGACTATTGGGGCTCTCCACACTGAGAACAGTGGTTTCAGATTATTCATTCTACTCATCATGCGGTCATTCTGGGGTTTCCATGGTTACATTTGCATAATCCCCAGTTTGACTGGCAGACTTGTGAGATCACGTCTTGTTCTGAGTATTGTATGGGGCATTGTGTGACTCATTCGATTAAGATCATGTGTACCTCTCCCTCCGTGCCAGCTGAATATCACCAATTCAGTGACGTTTTCAGTAAGGGAGAGGCTAGCACTTTGCCCCAGCATAGGGCGTACGATTGCGCTATTGATTTGCCTCCTGGCGCTGTGCCTCCTAGGGGTCACACGTACCCGTTGTCGTGAGAGGAGAATCAGGCCATGGAGGAATATATTGATGATGCCCTTAAAAGAGGGATTATTAGGAAGTCTACCTCATCCGCAGGGGCTGGTTTCTTTTTTGTCAAAAAGAAGAATGGCGAGTTGAGACTTTGTATCGATTACCGGGGACTGAATAAACTAATGTCCAAATATGCCTACCCCATACCACTCATTCCCGAACTATTTGACAGGTTAAAAGGTTCTTCTATTTTCACTAAGTTGGACCTACGGGCTGCATATAACCTGATTAGAATAAGAGATGGGGACGAGTGGAAAACGGCAATTAATGCCAGATCTGGACATTATGAATACTTAGTCATGCCTTTTGGCCTATGTAATGCACCTGCTGTATTCCAAGAATTTATTAATGATATTCTCCGTGATATGCTACAGTCCTGCGTAGTAGTCTACCTAGACGATATACTCATACACTCGTCTAGCCTGTCTCAACACTCTTCTGTAAGAGTCAAGGGTGCCTTTTTTGGGCTTTGTGATTTCTAGAGATGGTTTTGCTATGGATCAGGAGAAACTCGCAGCTGTATTACAATGGTCACGACCCAAAGGGTTAAAAGCAATTCAGCGCTTTCTTGGGTTTGCAAATTATTATAGGAAGTTTATTCGGAACGTTTCCACTACTGTTAAACCACTGTCTGACCTCACGCACAAGGGTGCCAACCCATCCCGATGGTCTGAAGCAGTTGATCATGCTTTTAAGACACTTAAGTCTGCTTTTGCATCTGCTCCTGTACTGTCCTTCCCCAACCCTTCCCTTCCATTTATGTTGGAGGTTGATGCCTCTGAGAATGGGGTAGGGACAGTACTGTCATAGCGTCCAGTTGCGGGGAGTACTCTGAGAGCGTGTGGGTTGTTCTCTGAATAGCTGTCTAGTGCTCAGAGTCACTATGAAATTGGGGACAGAGAACTCCTGGGTAAGGTGTAACTGCCCCATTTCTCAGTGAAATACACACACACACACACACACACACACACGCAATTGCTCCTGGCTATTATTCTCGCTCTGAAAGAATGGCGTCACTTGCTTGAAGGTACGAGAACTCCTGTATTAATCCTGACAGACCACAAAAGTCTGACATATCTATCGGAAGCTAAGAGATTGTCCTCACGTCAGGCCAGATGGGCCTTGTTTCTATCCCGCTTTAACTTTATTGTATCTAACTTGCCTGGCTCCAAGAATGTTAGGGCTGATGCCCTGTCCAGCAATTTGGGCCAGAGATGGATAAGGATGAGGTTCCCTTACCCATCATTCAGCCTGACCGCATCTTGGCTACCCTATGTACTAGCATCACTTCACCACTGGGGGAGGAAATTCTGGCTACCCAGGCTGCGGTGTCCCCAAATACCCCAGTAGGCAAGTGTTTTGTAAATGAGCCATTTCATACCCACTTGCTTGAAACCTACCATTCATCTAAGGCTGCTGGGCATATTGGGAGGGATCAATTAATTTGATCTCTTTCACAAATATTTTGGTGGCCTTCCCTACGGGCCGACTGCTCCGCATTTACTGCAGCCTGTACCACCTGTGCTCATGCCAAAACCCCTAGACACCTCCCAGTGGACTTACTCCAACCAGTACCGAATGGTGAATGACCTTGGTCCCACGTATCCATTGATTTCCTAGGAGAACTGCCAGGGGTTACTCCTTCATCCTTATGATGGTTGATAGATTCTCTGAAATGGCTCACTTCGTGCCCCTTCCTGCCCTTCCCTCGGCCCAGGAGCTGGCAGTTGTCTTTGCTAAAGAGGTGTTCCGGTTACATGGGGTTCCGACAGTGCTAGTGTCGGACCGTGGGCGTCAATTTGTGTCCAGGTTTTGGAGAGCATTTTGTAACCAGATGGGCATTCAGCTGTCCTTTTCATCTGCCTACCATCCCCAGACCAATGGAGCAGCTGAGCGTGCCAATCAAGGATTGGAGCAATTCTTGCGCTGTTTTGTGTCCGATCATCATGATAATTGGACAGACCTGTTGCCATGGGTGGAGTTCGCCAGGAACTGTGCGGTTAATTCATCGTCCGGGAGCTTCCCGGTTCTCATCAACTACGGGTTCCAGCCATGTTTGCTCCCGGACTCATTCCAGTCGCAGCAGATTCCAGCTCTGGACAAGCATATCGAGCAACTACACTCTACTTGGGCACAGGTTCAGACGGCCCTCAGTAATTTGCTCCAGCGTTATCAGCGCCACACTAACCGTAGACAGCTGCCAGCGGTCTCCTTCCAGGTGGGGGACAGGGTATGGCTTTCCTCAAGAAGCCACAATTTACAGGTTCCGTGTAATAAGTTGGCTCCCCGGTTTATTGATCCTTTCAAGGTGATCCGCAAAGTTAACCCTGTTTCATATACCATGGATCTCCCTGCGTCCATGCGCATTCACAATGTGTTCCATGTATCTCTACTGAAACCTCTGGTATGCAACCGTTTGTAACGGATATTCAGACTCTCAGACCAGAGGTAAAAAAATAAAACACAGTTTTATTGAGAACAAATAAAGAACACAGCCCCCTAAGGGCAGAAATAGGTAATTACACATAACTGCAGGCAATCCTATATAATAATTCGCTAAGTTGTGTGTAACGCCGGACATGCGCAGTAGACACTGCTGCGCGTGCAGCAGTTACAGACTGCCCGCGCCGCGGCTGATACAGAGCTGTGCGCTCCGAAGGAGCGTCCAGCTCTGTATCAGCAGTGGCGCGGGTAGTCTCTGCTGCGCGTGACTGTCCCGCAACTGGCTGCCAGAGGCACTGTGGCCCGTGTAACGGGCTGTTCAACTAGTATGGTAATAAAGCAGAAACAGTATAGGTAAGGAGCAATACTGTACCAACAATGGAACAGTGGAAAGCAAGGGTTAAGTCCAATGTAATAATCAGTCTCTGAGGTGGTGTGTAAGCCTACGCCCAGTAGTGGATAAGAACAGCCAAAGTCTGCGGTGGGAGATGGAAGCACCTGGTAGTGAGTCCACACAGTAGTACTCAAGGACTGGCGATTTGCAAGACCAACCACTTATGCTAGAGCCACTTAAGACAAGAGCCAAGGGCACTGTGCCGTGCGTAATCGGATAACCACATTGCGTGAGCTGAATGGAATCAGAGCCAACCGTACTCGCAGTGTAGAATGGGTTAATGACACTGCATGAGCTGAATGGAACCTGAGCCAGCAGCACCCCTTGGTGCATCAACAGATACCGACACTGCCAGAGCTGAATGGGACCAGAGCCAGTAGCACCCCATGGTGCGTAACGGATATACCAACACTGCTTAGAGCTGAGTAGGACCAGAGCCAGTAGCACCCTTCCGGTGCGTAACTGAATTGAGCGAATGGCAAGAGCACTAGGTAGATAGTAACGGAAACCACCACGGCTCTGCAAGTAAACGGACAGGCTCGGTATGGATGGCAATAAGCTCAGCAAGTGTTAATGGAGAAGCTCAGTATCTGAGGCAACAAGCTCTGCAAGGGTTAATGTACAGGCTCGGTAACGGAGGCAACAAGCTCAGCAAGAGTTAACGGATAGCTCAGAATTGGAGGCCACAAGTACTGCAAGTGTCAGCGAGCAGGCTCGGTAACGGAGGCAACAGACTCAGCAGGTGTTAACGGACGGCCCTTAATCTGAGGCAACAGGCACACCAAGGGTTAATGGACAAGCTCGGTAACGAAGGCAACAGGCTCAGCAAATGTAAATGGAGGTCAGCAAAAGTGGCTCAGGTCTGACAGTTCACAATTAGTGTTGAGCGAGCATGCTCGGCCGATGCTCGGATCGGCTCGAGCATCGCTCTGCTCGGCACATGGCGGTACTCGTACGAGTACCGCATGTGCTCGCCCGCCATGTTCGGGTCTCCTCCCCGCACGTTTTGCGCCTGCTGCGCAGCCAATAAACGTGCAGGGAGGCTCTGACATCGGTGTAATGCCAGCAGCCATGTTGGCTGCTGGCATTACACTGATTGGCTGGCCAGAACCCGTGGTCAGGTGCTGTATAGCACCTGACCATCGAGTTCGGCTCAGTCTGAGCCAGGGAGAGCTGAGGATAGGAAGGGAAAGGCAGTGTAGGGAGGAAAAAAACAAAAATTGTGAAAAAAAAAGAACCAAAAGTCCTTTTTAGGACTACTGTGTGTGGGGGCAGCAGGTTATTTGGTGTGGGGGGAAAAAAACAAAAAAAAAAAAAAAAAAATATATATATATTCTGTTTAGTGTGCAAAGTTGCAGATTAGAGCACATTCTGTTTAGTGTGCACAGTTGCAGATTAGAGCACATTCTGTTTAGTGTGCAAAGTTGCAGATTAGAGCACATTCTGTTTAGTGTGCAAAGTTGCAGATTAGAGCACATTCTGTTAAGTCTTCAAACTAAAATATCAAAGTCACGTATTCCATTCAGTGTGCGTCGCCGCAGTTTAGCAGCACATTCTGAGTACTGTGCAGAGTTGCAGAATAGGAAGAAATACTGTTAAGTCTTCAAACTAAAATATCAAAGTCACATATTCCATTCAGTGTGCTTCGCCGCAGTGTAGCAGCACATTCTGTGTACTGTGCAGAGTTGCAGAATAGGAAGAAATACTGTTAAGTCTTCAAACTAAAATATCAAAGTCACATATTCCATTCAGTGTGCTTCGCCGCAGTTTAGCAGCACATTCTGTGTACTGTGCAGAGTTGCAGAATAGGAAGAAATACTGTTAAGTCTTCAAACTAAAATATCAAAGTCACATATTCCATTCAGTGTGCTTCGCCACAGTTTAGCAGCACATTCTGTGTACTGTGCAGAGTTGCAGAATAGGAAGAAATACTGTTAAGTCTTCAAACTAAAATTTCAAAGTCACATATTCCATTCAGTGTGCTTCGCCGCAGTTTAGCAGCACATTCTGTGTACTGTGCAGAGTTGCAGAATAGGAAGAAATACTGTTAAGTCTTCAAACTAAAATATCAAAGTCACATATTCCATTCAGTGTGCTTCGCCGCAGTTTAGCAGCACATTCTGTGTACTGTGCAGAGTTGCAGAATAGGAAGAAATACTGTTAAGTCTTCAAACTAAAATATCAAAGTCACATATTCCATTCAGTGTGCTTCGCCGCAGTTTAGCAGCACATTCTGTGTACTGTGCAGAGTTGCAGAATAGGAAGAAATACTGTTAAGTCTTCAAACTAAAATTTCAAAGTCACATATTCCATTCAGTGTGCTTCGCCGCAGTTTAGCAGCACATTCTGTGTACTGTGCAGAGTTGCAGAATAGGAAGAAATACTGTTAAGTCTTCAAACTAAAATATCAAAGTCACATATTCCATTCAGTGTGCTTCGCCGCAGTGTAGCAGCACATTCTGTGTACTGTGCAGAGTTGCAGAATAGGAAGAAATACTGTTAAGTCTTCAAACTAAAATATCAAAGTCACATATTCCATTCAGTGTGCTTCGCCGCAGTGTAGCAGCACATTCTGTGTACTGTGCAGAGTTGCAGAATAGGAAGAAATACTGTTAAGTCTTCAAACTAAAATATCAAAGTCACATATTCCATTCAGTGTGTTTCACTGCAGTTTAGCAGCCTTTTCTGTGTACTCTGCAGAGTTGCAGAATAATAAGAAATACTGTTAAGTTTTCAAACTCAAATATTAAAGTCACATATTCCATTCAGTGTCTTTCACCGCCGTTTAACAGCCTATTCTGTGTACTCTGTACAGTTGCAGAATTATAAGAAATACTGTTAAGTTTTCAAACTCAAATATTAAAGTCACATATTCCATTCAGTGTGTTTCAACGCCGTTTAACAGCCTATTCTGTGTACTCTGTACAGTTGCAGAATTATAAGAAATACTGTTAAGTTTTCAAACTCAAATATTAAAGTCACATATTCCATTCAGTGTGTTTCAACGCCGTTTAACAGCCTATTCTGTGTACTCTGCAGAGTTGCAGAATAATAAGAAATACTGTTAAGTTTTCAAACTCAAATATTAAAGTCACATATTCCATTCAGTGTCTTTCACCGCCGTTTAACAGCCTATTCTGTGTACTCTGCAGAGTTGCAGAATTATAAGAAATACTGTTAAGTTTTCAAACTCAAATATTAAAGTCACATATTCCATTCAGTGTCTTTCACCGCCGTTTAACAGCCTATTCTGTGTACTCTGTACAGTTGCAGAATTATAAGAAATACTGTTAAGTTTTCAAACTCAAATATTAAAGTCACATATTCCATTCAGTGTGTTTCAACGCCGTTTAACAGCCTATTCTGTGTACTCTGCAGAGTTGCAGAATAATAAGAAATACTGTTAAGTTTTCAAACTCAAATATTAAAGTCACATATTCCATTCAGTGTCTTTCACCGCCGTTTAACAGCCTATTCTGTGTACTCTGCAGAGTTGCAGAATTATAAGAAATACTGTTAAGTTTTCAAACTCAAATATTAAAGTCACATATTCCATTCAGTGTCTTTCACCGCCGTTTAACAGCCTATTCTGTGTACTCTGTACAGTTGCAGAATTATAAGAAATACTGTTAAGTTTTCAAACTCAAATATTAAAGTCACATATTCCATTCAGTGTGTTTCAACGCCGTTTAACAGCCTATTCTGTGTACTCTGTACAGTTGCAGAATTATAAGAAATACTGTTAAGTTTTCAAACTCAAATATTAAAGTCACATATTCCATTCAGTGTGTTTCAACGCCGTTTAACAGCCTATTCTGTGTACTCTGCAGAGTTGCAGAATAATAAGAAATACTGTTAAGTTTTCAAACTCAAATATTAAAGTCACATATTCCATTCAGTGTCTTTCACCGCCGTTTAACAGCCTATTCTGTGTACTCTGCAGAGTTGCAGAATTATAAGAAATACTGTTAAGTTTTCAAACTCAAATATTAAAGTCACATATTCCATTCAGTGTCTTTCACCGCCGTTTAACAGCCTATTCTGTGTACTCTGTACAGTTGCAGAATTATAAGAAATACTGTTAAGTTTTCAAACTCAAATATTAAAGTCACATATTCCATTCAGTGTGTTTCAACGCCGTTTAACAGCCTATTCTGTGTACTCTGTACAGTTGCAGAATTATAAGAAATACTGTTAAGTTTTCAAACTCAAATATTAAAGTCACATATTCCATTCAGTGTGTTTCAACGCCGTTTAACAGCCTATTCTGTGTACTCTGCAGAGTTGCAGAATAATAAGAAATACTGTTAAGTTTTCAAACTCAAATATTAAAGTCACATATTCCATTCAGTGTCTTTCACCGCCGTTTAACAGCCTATTCTGTGTACTCTGCAGAGTTGCAGAATTATAAGAAATACTGTTAAGTTTTCAAACTCAAATATTAAAGTCACATATTCCATTCAGTGTCTTTCACCGCCGTTTAACAGCCTATTCTGTGTACTCTGTACAGTTGCAGAATTATAAGAAATACTGTTAAGTTTTCAAACTCAAATATTAAAGTCACATATTCTGTGTAAGATGAAGAAGGCGGGTAAAAAGGGACGGGGAAGTGGACGTGATCCTGAAAGTTCAGGGCGCGGGTCAGGACGCGGAGAAACTGTGCCTGGTGCCAGAGCACAAGAAAGAAAGACATCCACCATACCTAGCTTCATGTCTGATTTCACAGGGCGTCGCAGGACATCACTCTCGAGGTCCGACCAGTGCGAACAGGTGGTCGGTTGGATGACAGCTGATACTGCTTCCAGTCGGTTAAGCACCACCCTGTCTTCCACCAAGTCCACTCTCAGTAGCCAAGAGTCTGGTCAACATAATCCTCACTCTGATCATCCTTCCTCCCACCATACACGGTCTGGTCAAAGAAGTGATCCCACACTGGGATATAGTGATGAGCTCGTCTCATCACCAATCCTTCATTTGACCCTCTCTCCAAGCACGCTTGCAGAGGAACATGACATCTTGTGCCCTGATTCACAACCTCTAGAGGCTACCCAATCACAAGAAGATGACAGATGTGAACGGCATTTAAGGTCAAAGGAAGTAGTGGATGATGATGATGATGATGATGAGACACAGTTGCCATTAAATCAACCACTATTTCCGTCTCAAGACCTTGTTGAGGAGAATGTTATACAGTTGTCAATGACTGAGTATGTGGTGGGATCAAGACTTGAGGAGGATGATCAGAGTGAGGAAGTGGAGGAGGACTTGGTGGACGATGAGGTGACTGACCCCACCTGGGAAGGTGTAGAGCCGAGCGATGACAGCAGTCCTGAGGGTGAGCCATCTGCAGCACCGCAACAGGCTGGAAGAGGCAGTGGTGTGGCTACAGAAAGAAGGCGGACCGCACCAAACCGGCCCGCAAATGTTCCACGGAGCACCCCCTTGCGTAAATCTACCTTGCCAAAGGGTAGGTGTTCCGCGGTATGGCGTTTTTTTAAGGAAAGTGCGGACGACAAAAGAATTGTAGTTTGCAACCTGTGCCACACCAGAATGAGCCGAGGCATGAACACTAGAAACCTCACCACCACCAGCATGATCCGACACATGGCATCCAAGCACCGTAGTAAGTGGGAGGAACGCCTGGATCGCCCACCTGTGTCTGCAGGCCACACCACTGCCTCCTCTTCCCCTGTTTTCGGTGCCGGCCAATCGCCTGTCGAAGGCGCAGGCCCGCATACCTCCCGCCCTGCACCTGTAGCATCTGAAGCACCATCAGCGACCACATCCACTTCCCTGTCCCAGCACAGCGTCCAAATGTCGTTACCCCAGGCATTTGAGCGCAAGAGAAAGTACCCAGCCACCCACCCACAGGCCATAGCACTAACCTCACACCTTTCAAAATTACTGGCCATCGAAATGCTGCCATTTAGGCTTGTGGACACTGAGTCCTTCCGCAGCCTGATGGCAGCAGCTGTCCCTCGGTACGCGGTCCCCAGCCGCCACTACTTTTCCCGGTGTGCCATCCCCGCATTACACCACCATGTGTCCCGTAACATCACCCGTGCCCTGACCAACGCAGTTACTGGGAAGGTCCACTTAACGACTGACACATGGACAAGTGCTTGTGGCCAGGGACGCTACATTTCCCTGACGGCACACTGGGTGAATGTCGTGGAGGCTGGGAGCGACTCGGACCCTGGGATGGCACGGGTGCTACCCACGCCGAGGATTGCGGGCCCTACCTCCATCAGGGTTTCCACCAGCACCTACGTTATTGGCTCCTCCTCCTCCGTTTCCACCTCCGAATTCTCTACACACACCGCCACTCCCCCATCAGCCAGTAGCTGGAAGCAGTGTAGCACTGCAGTGGGGAAGCGTCAACAGGCCGTGCTGAAGCTGATCTGCCTTGGGGACAAACAGCACACGGCCTCAGAGCTGTTGCAGGGGATTAGTCACCAGACCGAGCAGTGGCTCTCGCCACTCAACCTGCAAGCAGGCATGGTTGTGTGTGATAATGGGCGTAACTTGGTGGCGGCTTTGGAGCTCGGCAAGCTCACACACGTACCATGCCTAGCGCATGTATTTAATTTAGTGGTGCAGCGATTTCTAAAAACCTACCCCAATGTGCATGATCTCTTGACCAAGGTGCGCCGCGTGTGTGCACATTTCCGTAAGTCATCAACAGCTTCAGCCGGCCTGTTGAAGCTGCAGCAGCGCTTACAATTGCCAGCTCACCGGCTGCTGTGTGACGTGAGCACGCGCTGGAACTCCACCTTCCACATGTTGGCCCGGCTTTGTGAGCAACAGAGGGCAGTAGTGGAGTACCAGCTGTTACACGGTCGTCGCCTCTCCGTTCAACTTCCTGTAATCAGAAGTGAGGAGTGGGAATGGATGTCAGACCTCTGCGAGGTTTTACGCAATTTTGAGGAATCGACACAGATGGTGAGCGGCGATAACGCTATTATCAGTGTAACCATCCCACTTCTGTGTCTACTGAAACGCTCGCTGCTCACAATTAAAACCGACGCTTTGCATGTGGAAGAGGTGGAAATGGGGGAGGAAGAGCTTACACAAGGTGATAGCCAGAGCACCCTCACTTCGTCTTCTCAGCGACAATTGGAGGAGGCGGAGGAGGAGGAGGAGGAGGAAGACACGGTTGCCTCCGCTACAGAGGGTAGCCATGGAACTTTAGTTCCATCTCTTCAGCGTGGGTGGGCAGAAGAGGAGGAAGAGGATGAGGATATTGAGAGTCAGCCTCCTGGTGAGGACAGCGAAATCTTGACTGTTGGTACTCTGGCACACATGGCTGACTTTATGTTAGGCTGCCTTTCCCGTGACCCACGCGTTGTACGCATTTTAGACAACACGGATTACTGGGTGTTCACCCTTCTGGACCCCCGCTACAAAGAGAATTTCTCATCTCTCATTCCTCCGGTGGAGAGGACAAGCAAAATGTTGCAATACCAGAAGGTTCTTGTTGAAAAATTGCTCCAAAATTTTCCATCTGACAACGCTGGCGGCAGAGTACGTGCTACCTTGGCCAACCGAGAAGGGGAGAAAAGGGGAGCACACAGCAGTTCCGACAAAGGCAGGGCAACACTCTCCAAGGCGTGGGACACCTTCATGACACCCCGCCAGCACCCTCACCCTGATGCGCAGCCTAGTGTCACAAGGAGGGAAAAGTTTTGGAAGATGGTGAAGGAGTACGTAGCAGACCGTGTCAGCGTCCTCAATGATCCCTCTGTGCCTTACAACTACTGGGTGTCCAAGCTGGACACGTGGTATGAACTGGCACTCTACGCCTTGGAGGTGCTGGCCTGCCCTGCCGCCAGCGTTCTGTCTGAGCGGGTATTTAGTGCTGCTGGTGGCATCATAACAGATAAGCGTATCCGCCTTTCCACCGACAATGCTGATAGGTTGACACTTATAAAAATGAACAAGGCCTGGATTTCCCCTGACTTCTCCACTCCACTGGAGGAAAGCCCCGGGGGAACATAAACTCACTTTATATATGTTATTTACAATGATGGGAATACTCTGTATTCCCATTCACCCCTTCCACCCAAAAAACGGGTATATGGTTGACTCTTAATCTTCTCATCCTCCTCCTCCTCTTCCATATGCCCTGTACTATAATTTTTATATAGGGCCAGCTCACCAGCGTGCCCTGGGATATAATTTTTATATAGGGCCAGCTCACCAGCGGGCCCTGTGATATAATTTTTATATAGGGCCAGCTCACCAGCGGGCCCTGTTTGACAATTTTTATATAGGTCAGCTCACCAGCGGGCCTTCTCATATAATGTTTTATTGGGTCAGCTCTCTAGCGGGCCCTCTCATATAATGTTTTATAGCGTCAGCTCACTAGCGGGCCTTCGCATATAATGTTTAGGATGGTCAGCTCTGCAGCAGACCCTCACCCATAATGTTTTAGATGGTCAGCTCAGCGCACGTTTCCCTCTTAATCATGGCCTCAGTTCTGAAAATCAAGGAAATTTTTGGGAGAATTTGCCTCTGCGCACGTTTCCCTCTTAATCATGGCCTCAGTTCTGAAAATCAAGGAAATTTTTGGGAGAATTTGCCTCTGCGCACGTTTCCCTCTTAATCATGGCCTCAGTTCTGAAAATCAAGGAAATTTTTGGGAGAATTTGCCTCTGCGCACGTTTCCCTCTTAATCATGGCCTCACTTCCGAAAATCAAGGAAATTTTTGGGATAATTTGCAGATGATATACAAGTAAATATACAGCAAATATTGTTTGGTAACAATTTTTCGCCTAAAGTCGTTTTTATTTTCCTTTTTGTGTGTTTTATGGTCAGTCTGTAAAAATGGCGTACTACGGGCGAAAGATCGTTCCCAGCAGCGATGTTGGAGTCCAAGGTGCATCCAGACATCCTCCCTATGCTGTCCCTGAACCATTTCTGTAGTGTTTCCATCTTTTTCTGCCCTTTTCCTATGGACCAGGCACCCTCCCCTCATCAGAGCAGGGGGTGCCTGGTGTAATGCTCGAGTCCTCCCATTGACTTCAATGGGGCTCGGATGCTCGGCCGAGCACTCGAGCCTCAGGGGGTGCTCGGTCAGAGCACCCGAACATCCGAGCATTGGGGTGCTCGCTCATCACTATTCACAATGTCACCAAGCGACATTGATGAAGCCTCACTGAAGCCGGATCACTGGAAACTGGAACCAAGCAGGAACGTGGGTCAGGCCGGATCATACATGGAGCAGGAGCATCAGACAAGCTGGATCAATCACGAAGCAGGAACGTCAGCCAGGCCGGGTCATACACGGAGCAGGAACCAGAATAGTCAGACAAGCCGAATCGGTACACAGGAATGCAGGAACACAGCAACGGAAGCACTGGTACAGGAACACCACGAAAGGGCACCTGTCAGGTGCCAAAGGCCCGGTATAAGAAGGCCATACTGGGCGGGCATAACAGGTACTGCCAATAGGAACACACCACAGCAGAGAGTGACAGGTAATCACGGGAAACGTGATAGTACCCCCCTCTCAAAGACCCCCTCCCCTGGTCGAGGGTCTAGGTTTCTGGGGATATTTAGAGTGGAAATTGCGCAATAATCTCAGAGCATGAAGGTCCCCGTGGTCAACCCAAGAACGTTCTTCAGGACCATAGCCTTACCAGTGGACCAAATATTGCAATTTCCCCCTAAATCTCCTGGAATCAATAATGATCTGAACTTCGTACTCCTCTTGGCCTTGAACATCCACCGGCCCAGGGACCACCGGGATGGTAGTATAACGGTTGCAAACCAGAGACACATGGAACACATTATGAATGCGCATAGAGGCGGGGAGTTCTAGTGCATACGAGACGGGGTTAACCTTGCGAATGATCTTAAATGGACGAATAAACCGGGGAGCCAACTTATTAGATGGTACTTGTAAGTTGAGATTCCTGGAGGAAAGCCAGACCCTATCCCCAACCTGAAAAGAGACCGATGGGAGTCGTTTACGGTTGGCATGCCGCTGATGTCGCTGAAACGACTGTCTGAGGGTCCTCTGAACCTGTGCCCAAGTGGAGCGGATCTGCTCCAAATGCTTGTCCAGAGCTGGAATCTGCTGTGACTGAAATGAGTCCGGGAGCAGGCATGGCTGAAATCCATAGTTAACAAGGAACGGAGAGCTCCCGGAAGATGAATTAACTGCGCAGTTCCTGGCAAACACTGCCCACGGCAACAGGTCGGCCCAATTATCATGATGATCGGTCACAAAACAGCACAGGAACTGTTCCAGTCCCTGACTGGCACGCTCAGCGGCCCCATTGGTCTGGTGATGGTAGACAGAGGAAAAGGACAACTGAATGCCCATCTGGCCACAGAATGCCCTCCAGAATCTAGACACGAACTGGCTCCCACGGTCTGACACCACCACTCTGGGAACCCCGTGCAAGCGGAATACCTCTCTAGCGAAAACCACCGCCAATTCCTGAGCCGTCGGAAGACCCGAGAGGGGCACGAAGTGAGCCATCTTAGAAAACCTGTCAACCACCATTAGGATAAACGAGTACCCCCTAGACACCGGCAATTCTCCCAGGAAATCAAAAGATATATGAGACCATTGGCGTTCCCCATTGGGAACCGGTTATAATAAGCCCACTGAGAGGTGTCTGGGGGTCTTGGCATGGGCACAGGTGGCACAGGCTGCCGTGAAAGCAGAACAATCGGCTCTAAGAGAGGGCCACCAAAAGACTTGGGACAGTGACCATATTGATTGATCCCTCCCTATGTTCCCAGCCGCTTTAGATGAGTGGTATGTTTCCAGGAGACGGGTACGGAATGGCTCGTCCACAAAACACTTGCCCACTGGGGTCTCAGGAGATTCCCTGGCTTGGGATGCCAAAATCTCCTCCCCCAGCGGCGAAGTGATACTGGTACGCATAGTAGCTAGGATGCGATCTGGCTGGATAATAGGTACAGGGTCTTCATCCCTCTCAATGTCAGGGCTGAATTGTCTGGATAGAGCATCCGCTCTAACGTTCTTAGAACCAGGTAGGTAAGACACTATGAAATTAAATCAAGACAAAAACAGTGCCCACCTAGCCTGACGAGATGACAGTCTTTTAGCCTCTGAGAGATAAGTCAAATTTTTGTGATCCGTAAGGATTAATACCGGGGTTCTTGTGCCCTGCAATAGATGGTGCCATTCCTTTAATGCAAGGATAATGGCCAAGAGTTCTCTGTCGCCAATCTCATAATGGCTTTGGGCATTAGTGAGCTTCTTAGAAAAAAAACCCACAAGGTCTCAAGGTACCACCCCCCGCAGGGCGCTGGGAAAGTACTGCCCCTACCCCAACTTCGGAAGCATCAACCTCCAATGTAAACGGCAGGGCGGGGTTAGGGTGGGACAGTACAGGAGCGGATGCAAAAGCAGATTTTAAGGTCTCAAAAGCTTTACCAGCTGCCACCGACCATTGAGAGCGATTAGAGCCTTTATGCGTCAGGTCAGACAGGGGTTTCACAATTGTAGAGAAATTCTTAATACATTTTCTATAATAATTGGCAAAGCCCAAAAAGCGTTGGATAGCTTTTAACCCCTTAGGAGGTGGCCATTGTAGGACTGCTGCCAATTTCTCTTGGTCCATAGCAATGCCGTCTTTGGAAATTACAAACCCCAGAAAGGGTACTTGGGATATGTGAAACTCACATTTTTCAAGTTTACAAAATAGTTTGCACTTTCGTAAACGGAGTAAAACTTCAGACACATCCTTAATGTGTTGGGTTAGATTAGTAGAGTGAATTAAAGTGTAATTGAGGTATACAACCACACAAGATTGAAGTAAATCACAAAGGATATCATTGATAAGCTCCTGGAATACGGCAGGAGCATCGCATAACCCAAATAACTAAATATTCGTAATGCCCAGACCTAGTATTGAATGCAGTTTTCCACTCATCTCCGGCCTTGATTCTGATCAAATTGTATGCGGCCCGGAGATCAAGCTTCGTAAAGATAGAGGAGCCCTTCAATCTGTCAAATAGCTCCTAATGAGTGGGATAGGGTAGGCATTCTTAGACATGAGTTTATTCAAGCCCCGGTAATCTATACATGGTCTTAGCTCGCCACTTTTCTTTTTTGCAAAAAAGAAACCGGCACCGGCCGGTGAGGTAGACTTGCATATGATTCCCCTCCGGAGGGCATCCTCAATGTACTCCTCCATGACCCTGTTCTCCTTGCAAGACAAGGGGTATGTACGGCCCCTAGAAGGCACCACACCCGGAGGCAAATCAACAGCGCAATCATACGGTCTATGTTGCTGCAATGCTCTAGCCTCTCCCTTACTGAATACGTCACTGAATTCCTGATATTCAGCTGGCAATGAGGGAGAGGTACATAAAATCTTAACCTGTTGCGACAATGTTTAGCACAGTACTCAGACCAAGATTTAACCTCACATCTCTGCCAGTCAAACTGGGGATTATGCAGCAGTAACCATGGGAACCACAGAATGACCGCATGATGAGGTGAATGAATTATTTGAAAGCATACTTCCTCCCTATGGAGAGCCCCAATAGACATATTGATAGGAGTCCTCTCCAAGGTGATCAATGCTGGTTCCAGGGGTCTCCCATCAATGGCTTCAATGGCTAGTGGAGTGTCCCTCTTGACCAAGGGAATTTTGTGCAGTTCGGCAAAGGCCTGATCCATGAAGTACCCTGCCGCACCAATGTCTACCAGAGCAGACACCTCCTCAGCCTGATCAGCCCAGGAAAATCCCACCTGGATGGTGGGTTTCAGTGTACAAGAGTCTGGGGACTGTTGTACGCCACCTAGAGCCTGTTCCCCAAGGTACCCTAGGTGCGTCTGTTTCCCGGCCGTACCGGACAAGTGCGTAAAAGGTGCCCAGCCTTGCCACAATATAAACATAACCCTTGCCTCTTACAGTGTGCCCGTTCCTCCTTAGTGAGTCTAGTTAATCCAAGCTGCATGGGTTCACTTGTTTCAGGTGTTTGATCAGGAGGAATGGGAGGTGAGGGTGGGTTAAAAGGACTGCCGTGCCCATAACCTCTGGCTTTTTGCCAGGCGCCTCTCACGGATACGAGAGTCAATAAGCATGACATAATTGATATACTCATCTAAGTCACTGGGTACATCTCTGGCAGGTATTTCGTCTTTGATAGTGTCAGACAACCCCTGAGCAAATGCTGCCACAAGCGCTTCGTTATTCCATCCTACCTCTGCTGCCAATGTCCGAAATTCTATGGCATAGTTGCCCACACTACACTCTCCCATTTGTATCTCCATCAATTTTTTGGCAGCAGAGGCGGCTCTACCAGGTACCTCAAACACTCTACGGAACTTCCTTATGAACTCGCTGAAGTTCTGAGTGCAGGGTTTAGCATTTTCCCACAAGGGGTTAGCCCATTCCATTAACAATGAAATCATGAACCCAACCTTGCTACGGTCATTAGGAAAAGCATGAGGTGTGAGTTCCAGAAATATCTCCAACTGATTGATAAATCCCCTGCATAGGGTAGGTTCGCCATCGTATCTTAATGGTAATGGCGGCGCCGCCGCCGTTAGACCTCTAGGGGAAGTAGCAGATAAGCCAGAAGGATTATCCGGTGTCAGAACTGGGGGTACCACAGGATTCAGGTTTGGTTTGTCAAGGTGTACCATTCGTTCAAGTAATGTCTGCATAGCCAGTGCCAACTGGTCCAAGCGTTGCTCATGCATATCCATCCTCCAATGGAGGTTTTGTGTATTACCTTCACCTTTGCTGTCTGAGGTCATGGCCCTTTCGTACTGTAACGGATATTCAGAGTCTCAGACCAGAGGTAAAAAAATAAAACACAGTTTTATTGAGAACAAATAAAGAACACGGCTGAACGGGACCAGAGCCAGTAGCACCCCGGTATGGATGGCAATAAGCTCAGCAAGTGTTAATGGAGAGGCTCGGTATCTGAGGCAACAAGCTCTGCAAGGGTTAATGTACAGGCTCAGTAACGGAGGCAACAAGCTCAGCAAGAGTTAACGAATAGCTCAGAATCAGAGGCCACAAGTACTGCAAGGGTCAGCGAGCAGGCTTGGTAACGGAGGCAACAGACTCAGCAGGTGTTAACGGACGGCCCTTAATCTGAGGCACACCAAGGGTTAATGGACAAGCTCGGTAACGGAGGCAACAGGCTCAGCAAGTGTAAATGGAGGTCAGCAAAAGAGGCTCAGGTCTGACAGTTCACAATGTCGCCAAGCGACATCGATGAAGCCTCACTGAAGCCGGATCACTGGAAACTGGAACCAAGCAGGAACGTGGGTCAGGCCGGATCATACACGGAGCAGGAGCGTCAGACAAGCCGGATCAATCACGGAGCAGGAACGTCAGCCAGACCAGGTCATACACGGAGCAGGAGCATCAGACAAGCCGGATCAATCACGGAGCAGGAACGTCAGCCAGGCCAGGTCATACACGGAGCAGGAACCAGGAGAATAGTCAGACAAGCCGAATCGGTACACAGGAACGCAGAAACACAGCAACGGAAGCACTGGTACAGGAACACCACGAAAGGGCACCTGACAGGTGCCAAAGGCCCGGTATAAGAAGGCCATACTGGGCGGGCATAACAGATACTGCCAATAGGAACACACCACAGCAGAGAGTGACAGGTAATCATGGGAACCGTGATACCGTTACACTACCACTCCTGTGGTCCCCAGTCCTGTGGAGGTTCAGGGTCAGGAGGAGTACAAAGTCCAAAGCATCATTGATTCACGCAGATTTAGAGGAAAATTGTAATATTTGGTCCATTGGAAGGGTTATGACCCTGAGGAACGTTCCTAGGTTGATCAGAATGATCTTCATGCTCCTAGATTTCTGCGCAATTTTCACTCCAAATATCCACAGAAACCAGGTCCCTCTTCTAGGAGAGGGGGTCTTTGAGAGGGGGGTACTATCACGGTGTCCGTGCTATTCGGAGACATTCTGTCAGTCTACACTCCTGCTTAACACCTATTGGCTGAACTGTGATTGTCCTTCCCAGTATTGTCCTTAAATACTGGGTTCTGGCACATCTCCGGTGCCCTTTTGTGGTGTTCCAGTACCAGTGCTTGTTCCTGATTATTGTGTGCTCTCAGTGTATCGACCCGGTCTGCCTGACTACTCTGCATCTTGTTTCCTGCCTGTGCACCGACCCAGACTGCCTGACCATTCTGCTTCTCATCTCCTGTGTACCGACCCGCTTGGCTGAAGTTCCTGCTCCATGTGCTGACCTGGCTTGGCTGACATTCCTGCTCTGTGTACCGACTTGGATTGGCTGAGGTTCCTGCTCTGTGTACTGACTTGGATTGTTCTACGTTTCCTGTTCTGTGCGATTCCGCCCGGTTGGGCTGCTGCCTCCTCTGCACACCCTGACCGGTCTCCAGTTAAGGGTAGTGCTTCTCTCTCGCTGTCTGTGGACAGCTGTGCAGTTGGTCTCTGTTGCCTCCTTGTCTCCCTGGCGACATTCCTATTGGTCCATTCCAAGTTGGGTGCCTCTCAGGGCGAGTTGCTCAGATTCCATTACTGCCACGGCAGTGTCCAGTTGCCTTGTCTCCGTTACCGCCACGGCAGTGTCCAGTTGCCTTGTCTCCGTGACTGCTACAGCAGTGCTCAAGTGGCTCAGTCTCTGTTACTGCTACGGCATCGCCCCTATTGCTCAGTCTCCGTCACTGCCACGGCAGCTCCTCAGTTGCTCTGTCTCCGTTAAAGGGATAGTAATACTTAAAATGTAAAAAAAAATATGTTGTAGGGTTTATCCCCCTGAGTAAAACAAGAGTACTCCCACTGCTGAAAGGTGTTTCATTCAAAAGTTATGAATTTTTTAGGTGCAATATCACAGTGGCCTGAAATTGTACAGTAGCGCTGTTGCTACACCATCCTATGAAGATTTATGGTCCCGGGACCAGAGCTGTCCATAGGACAGTCTAAACAAGCTATACTTAGGCAGGTGGAGGTGGACATGGGTAGCAGCGGTTTGAAAGTGAAATTCAGCAAAAACTAGGTGAAAAGTTCTTCTAATAACTAATTGTGGTCAGGGTTTCCAGAGAATGTTACCTTTTGGAGTATTGCTGTCCCCCTGAGCTTTCGTAGCCTCAGGGGATGAGCAATGAAGGTGACCTGAAAAGAGGGCCACCTTAATAAGTCCTTAAAGAAAGGGGTGTTGGTGGGGGGGGGCACAACAGACGAATGCACCCCGTGGGAGACGCTGCAGCCCACTTATGAAGGGCTTGCAGCCCCTCCTACAAATACAGGCCTAGCCTTAAACCTATGGTTAGGGCTTCCAGAGAATGTTACCATTTGGAGGATTGCTGTCCCCCTGAGCTTTCTTAGCCTCAGGGGATGAGTGACAAATGTGACCTGAAAAGAGGCAAAGAGATTGAGCAGATGCCACTTGTTTATGAGCCTGCGTAAAGATGACATATTAGGTGCTAAGTTACTAAGGGCTCTTTGAATTCCGTAATAGGGTAGTATGTAGTAGAATACTTAAGTATTGATTGGAATTGTAGCCTACTTTTGACAGGATGGTGCATATATGACGAGTGAAGATGGTAGTGATGTGTGGCCTGATAGGAGTGGAAGGAGGGACAATCATATAGATGCTGTAGGAATGGTGCAGTGAGGAGAGTTAGGGAGGTAAGGGCATAACTGATCATGGGTGGCAAGGTTTAGAGTGAGCAATGAATATAGTGAAGTGGTCTGAGTGGCAGATGAGATAATCCCCTCGTGCAACGCTGATCTCACTTGACAGGAGAACTTGCTCGAGTGGATAAAGCCAAAGGCAGCTATGCAAACTGCTTGGAAAAGAAAGATCATCCTTGGTATTACTTCATGATGACCGAGGTTTTTTTGTTTTTTATTTTTTTTTAAGGATGAAGATCTAGTTGACATAGAAGGATGGTTAGATATTTGCTTTAGTCTGCAGTGTAGTTACCATCGCTGGTTGTGAGATGAGTTAGGGATGTAGAGCATCCTTGATCATGAGTGCGAAGAGACGAAGCGACCGGCGACTCACGTGTTACCACCTTGGCGAATAATTAAGGATTGAGTGTGGACTCTGTGCCCTCTGATTGAAAGTGTGATCCTTCGGCCTCTGCGAAGAGGTAAGGATTGAGAGTGTGGCTACTGTGGCCTCTGCAAAGAGGTAAGGCTAGAAAGTGGGATCCTTCAGCCTCTGCGAAGAGGTAAGGATTGAGGGTATGAATCCTTCGGCCTCTGTGAAGAGGTAAGGATTGAGAGTGATTCCTTCGGCTTCTGCAAAGAGGTAAGGATTGAGACTGTGATTCCTTTGGCCTCTGCGAAGAGGTGAAGATAAAGGTGTGGTTCCTTCAGCCTCTGTGTAGAGGTAAGGATTGAAAGTGTGATTCCTTCCGCCTCTGCAGAGAGGTAGAAAATTGAATTGTGATCCTTTGGCATCTGCGAGGGGGAAGGATTGGGTGATATTGGTAAGTTTTGACCCCCTCTTTGACAGGAGATGTGTGATGTGAGTCACCTGGTCGTTGACTGAGGGGATGGTGAGCAATGAAAATGTATTAGTATATATGGTAAGGTGTAACTGGACATTGGTTATAATAGGAGTGTGATGTGGTACCTACTGTAGGTGTAACTGACATTGGTTATTTGGGAAATTATGTATTGGTACATACCATATGGTGACTGGACTTGGTTATAGAGGGAATGTATTGTACAACAGTATGGTATAGCTGGGTGTTAATTACATCCCTATTGTTGTTTACAACAGGCATGTTGTAGTGGTATATACAGTATGGTGTAACTGGACACTAGTTACAATGGGAATGTGTAGTGATACATACAGTATGGGTAAATGGATGTTGGTTACTGAGGGAATGTTGTATTGGTACATACAGTATGGGTAACTGGACATTGGGTACAATGGGGTATTGGTACATATGGTATAGTGTAGCTGGATGTTGGTATAGTACATATGGTATGGTGTAATTGGACATGGTTACAATAGGAATGTTGTATTGGTACATACTGTATGGTGTAACTATATTGGTTCCAATAGAAATGTGTAGCGGTACATGGTATAATATGAACTGATGTTGGTTACTAGTAGTGTTGAGCGAGAACCCCGATGCTCGGGTGCTCGGGTGCTCTGACCGAGCACACCCTGAGGCTCGAGTGCTCGGCCGAGCACCCGAGCCCCATTCAAATGAATGGGGCGACACGAGCATTACACCAGGCACCCCCTGCTCTGATGAGGGGAGGGTGCCTGGTCAATGCCCCCCTTCATCTCCGCTATGCCCCCTTCATCTCTGAATGCCCCCTTCATCTCCGCAATGTCCCCCTTCATCTCCGCAATGTCCCCCTTCATCTCCGCTATGCCCCTCTTCCACAATGTCCCCCTTCATCTCCGCTATGCCCCTCTTCCACAATGTCCCCCTTCATCTCCGCTATGCCCCTCTTCCACAATGTCCCCCTTCATCTCCTCTATGCCATAGAGGAGATGAAGAGGGACATTGTGGAAGAGGGGCATAGCGGAGATGAAGGGGGACATTGTGGAAGAGGGGCATAGTGGAGATGAAGGGGGACATTGTGGAAGAGGGGCATAGCGGAGATGAAGGGGGACATTGTGGAAGAGGGGCATAGCGGAGATGAAGGGGGACATTGTGGAAGAGGGGCATAGAGTCTATGCCCCTCTTCCACAATGTCCCCCTTCATCTCCGCAATGCCCCCTTCATCTCCGCAATGCCCCCGTACCTCCAGTCCCTGGTGGTCCAGCGGAGCGTCTTCTGATCTGTGCCTCTTCCGGCACAGATCCCCGCCACCCGAACATGGCGGTAGAGCACATGGCGGTACTCGACGAGTACCGCCATGTGCCGAGCAGAGCGATGCTCGAGCCGATCCGAGCATCGGCCGAGCACGCTCGCTCAACACTAGTTACTAGGCATGCTGTATGGTACATACGGTATAGTGTAACTGAAATTGGTTATGATAGGAATGCTGTAGTGGTCCTACAGTATGGAAAACTGGATGCTGCTACGATAGGAATGTTGTAATGTTGCATGCAGTATGGTGTAACTGGACGTTGGTTACAATAGGCATGTTGTAGTGGTGCATACAGTATGGTGTAACTGGACACTAGTTACAATGGGAATGTGTATTGGCACATACAGTATGGTGTAACTGGACATGGTTACAATGGGAATATTGTACATACAGTATGGTGGAACTGGACATAGGTTACAATGGTAATGTTGTATTGGTACATGCAATATGGTAAATGGACATTGGTTATAATGGGAATGTTGTATTGGTACATACAGTTTGGTAGCTGGACATGTAAGAATGGGGATGTGTGTTGGTAGCAACAGTATGGGGTAACTGGATGTTGGTTACAACAGGAATGATGTAATGGTACATACAGTATGGCATAACTCGACATATGGTTATGAGGCATGTTGAGTGGTACATGTATAATGGGAATGTTGCATTGGTACATACAGTATGGTGTAACTGGACGCTGGTTACAATGGAAAATGTTGTAATGGTACATACATTATGGTGCAACTGAACACTGGTTACAATGGGAATATGTATTGGTACATACAGTATGGTGAACTGGACACTGGTTACAATAGTAATGTTTTATTGGTACGCACAGTATGGTGTAACTGGACATGGTTACAATGGGAATATTGTATTGGTAAATATGGTATGGTGTAACTGGACATAGGTTACAATGGTAATGTTGTATTGGAACATACAACATGGTAATTGAACATAGGTTACAATGGTAATGTTATATTGGTACATACAATATGGTAACTGGACATGTAAGAATGGGAATGTGTGTTGGTACAAACAGTATGGGGTAACTGGATGTTGGTTACAATAGGAATGATGTAATGGAACATACAGTATGACGTAACCGGACATATGGTTACAAGGCATGTTGGACGCTTGGCCACAAGTCAGTTTCTGTGGCCAACATTCGCTGTTGTTTCAGTTGGCAGTGCAATTGAATAATAACTCATACATTTTTTTTCTACAGACTTAGTCAATTTTGCACTACCAGCAGTTTTATTGGGAATAATTGGATTGAGGTCCTAGGCCTCAATCCAATTACCCCTGACGCCAAAAAGAAAATGGCCGACAACATTTCTGCAATCATGGTAAGCAATCTAATTACCTTTGCTATGAAGATATACTGGGAGGGGGGAGCATCACAGGTGCTAAGTTTGCACCCTTTTGTGTCCATTGAAACACATAAGAAAATGTCAAAATATGCCTTCAATTCCATGTGTAAGCCTTAAAATACGTTATGGGACTCACTTTAACTAGAGAAAATTTGCAACCAATTTTTTCTTGGCACATAGTCCCTCAGTGCATCTCAAAAATGCTGATGCAGGAATTGAACCTGAAAAAAGCATTGAATGTATTGATATGTGGCCCTAAGTCCCATATCAATACATCCAAAGCACTTCCAAAATGTGTAAAATGTTAGTAGAATTAACCCTATGAGTGCAGTGGAGTATGCTTACCCCACTAGCACTCACAGGGTTAATCCAACTAATTTAAAAAACAGCCCCGACCAGAAACACTTACCAGTAATCCTGATGTCCAGAGCAGTCTTCAGCACCCCGGTCAGTTACTGTCCGTCATCTTCAATCTTCTGTCTTTTTTATGTAATTTTATTTCTTCTTTCGTCTAATCTTTTTCTTCTTTCCAATCTATAGTTAAAAATTAAACTAAAATAAATGTCATCAAGATATGCCTGACTTAACCCTTTCAGTGCCAGAGGGTTACCCCTCCTGCACTCTAAGGGGTAATGCAGTCTGGCATATCAGGTATAAATAATATGCAGCCATTGTCTTCCACAAAAATGAAACAGGCTTTCTTGTTTGCCAAAAATCCAAGCATCCTAATAGTGAAATTGCTGCCACTGCTGCTGCTTCCATTGGTAGTGGCAGCGGTGTAGGATTATAGAGTAAAACAGAGACTGGATTTTATATGGCCAGTCTCTGTTTAAAATGTATTCCAACATACAATTGGCTGGGATGTGTGCTTACGCAACTCCCAGCCATTCAGCTTCTAGTGGGGGAATTACAAAACTCGATAGAAGCTGACTGGCTGGGAGGTGCATAAACACACATTCCAGCCAATTGTTGCCTGGGATCCATTTTGAACATAGACTGGCCATATATATGCCAGTCTCTTTTCAAAATTACCTAATTCTGACTTTAGGGATGGGCAAACATTTTCAAATAATGACAATTCCTGGCAAATTTATTTCCTGCGAAAAGTGCCATTTTCTGTTTTTTTTTCACCTAGCTCATTCCATTACAATCAAAGGGAACATTGAATTTACACACAACACATAGCAAATATTATTTTATTTCCCAAAAGCATAGCATAAAAGGGATATGAGGGTGCCTGTGTTGGTGTGGTGTGGAGAAAGAATCATTTGAATGGGAATGTTTTTTGGGGGGGCTTGGATTGGGGACAGGTAATAAAAAAATTAATCCTAAATACAATTGACCCCCCCCAAGACATAGTATAAAAGGTGTCTCAGGAGGGTGTCTGTGTTGGTGGATGGAGTCTGTGTAATGAATCATTTGAACATTGAATTTGTTTTGGGGGGGATCTTGATTGGTATTGGGGGGCAGTTAACAAAAAAAAAAAAAAATAAAATAAGAAATTTCTATGCAAAGTGTAGAGACAGGAACCGCCAAGTTGCCACTGCGGTAGACTGATACTTGACGTGATAGAGTATTTTCTAGAGGATGATTTGTTAGATTTGTTGTTTGTTAGAGGCTCAAGCCCTGAGGAAACAATGATTTGTAGGACTTGTTTGAAACAAACACACAAAAATTGTTTATTTTTTGTAGGACAAGTCCTGAGGACTTGTGCCAGCAGGTCATGTCATGTTGGCCAGTTGCAACTGGCCGTCGTCAAATGCTCTGATGTAGATGCAGAATTTGTGACTGCTGTTGTTGCTGTTGCTGAGTTGTTTAAGCAGCAGGATGATTAGGCAGCTCAAAGGGAATGGGATCAACAACAGCAGTAGCATGGGTGATGGCTGATGAAGGTTCCACTTGCCATGACAAGCTCTAGTGATGCGCCTGAGGTAGTAGCAGCACAATAAGTAGCCCCCAGTATATGTTGAGAAAAGAAATTGGTCAATAATTCTTCTCCACCTGCACCTCCTCCAAAATCATGGTTGTGTTGTTACTAGAATATAATTTTTTCCCTTGAGAGCAGGAACTGTGCCTCTCATCAGCAACTGCAATGTGAACAGTATGTGTTGTAAATAACACCTGGGTGCACAATTGTATCAACAGACCATGACACCAGAAATCAAATACTGCTGTTGTCACTGTTAGGGATGGGTGAAACATTTTTCCTCAAACTGAAATCGGTGAATAATGGCACTTTCTACTTGATGAATAATTTTCAGAGAAAAGTGCAGTTTTTCCGCATTTTCCTCGCCTTTTTCGCCCATTGAAATCAATGGGGAGAAAAATATTTCTCACCACATGAAAGTTTTCTACAGCCATATAAAAGGCTGTCAGGCTCTCACAGCATGCCATTTTGTGTTTGTGAGAGGTGAGAGCAGTACATTTTCTGAGCTAGAGAAGATAGGGGAATTGAAGTTTAGTTTAGGGAATCTTTTAGGTAGGACATTTGTTCTCTCTATTAGCAGAGTCAGTGGGGCACTCTGGGGAGAAGAAGGGAGGAAGGAGGTTGACCCCAAATACTCAAAACTTCCATGTGACTGACTGGAAAGACACAGGCAGCTAGGGATCTATTTGCTTGATGATCTTGCTGTTATTGTCTCTGTGCTGAATGAGGAAATCTGGGGAAAAAAGTTGTTGATTTTGTTTTGCAGGTATAATTTTTGGGGACACACTGTGATAAGACAAAAGGATGGACAACTTAAAAATAAATACATAAATAAATAAAAATAAATAAAAAAGAATAAAGAACTAAATATATGAGATGACAGTGACATACAGCTGACTGGACTTAGACAAGGCATCATACAGCTGAATCTGTTGTGTTGTATACCGTACAGTAAAAAAACACAGTGTAGTTGCATATTGAACAGCAAACGCACAAGGGGAAAGGGAAGGGGGAGGGATGGAGCAGTGCAGGGATGTGAGAGTAAAGTAGTAGTTAAAAAACTGATTGCAGCAATGGTTGCTGCAGCGTGTGCAATCAATGATAAATAACTAAATATATTAGGTGACAGTGACAGCTGACTGGGGTTAGGCAAGGCATTATACAGCTCCATCACTTGTGTTGTGTACCGTATAGTAAAAAAAACAGTGTAGTTGCATAATGTCCAGCAAACACACAAGGGCAAGGTGAAGGGGGAGAGGTGGAGCAGTGCAGGCACATGAGAGTAAAGTAGTAGTTCAAAAATTGACTGCAGCAATGGTTGCTGCAGCGTGTGCAATCAATGATAACATAGTAATATAATAACATAGTAATTTAGGTTGAAAAAAGACCTGCGTCCATCTAGTTCAACCCTTCTCCTACTCCTGTTTACCATCGTTGATCCAAAAGAAGACAAAAAAAAAAGGGATGATGATCCCTTTACTCCAAGGGAGGATGTAGCTTGTCAAGGTCCCAGCAAAACTAGTTCCAGCACTACCAGTGCCAGTAGAAATAAAGAACCATATAAGAAGAACACTGAACATGACAATAAGTCACATTCAAGTGTTGATGATGAGGAAGATGTAGCAACTGAACCACCTGCTGCATCAAATAGTGAGACAAACAAGCACCAAAACACCTGTCCTCAAAGTAGTAGTGAACTTTGTTACAGTAAAAGTAAATTGAGACCTCTAAAAACTTAGAGGAATATAAGGGTAGTAGTGGGCAAGAAATGTCAGGTGATGCTGATGCAGCTGAGGATGACCTAATAATGACTGGTGATGATGCAGATCAAGAATATATCCCTCCAGCATCCTTCTCTTGTTCAGATACAGATTAAGTTGAGAGTGAGGATGATGACAAAGCTATAAGGTTAGCAGAAAGTCCAGGGCTGAATCTTTCACCATTTTTAAGAAGCAATGTGTCTGTCTATAAACTGTTTGAGAAAGCCATTGTAAAGTCTGACCCTGGACAAGCACAGATGTCAAAAAGCACACAATCAGCATATAAGTCATCATCAGCATCATAATCTCTTCAAAGTCCAAGTCCTACTCAGCCACACACACCTGTTTTGGGTACCCAGCAACAGAAACACAGGTTATTAACATCCGCAATGTTAGATATGAAGAGTGCCTCTGCTGCTGTAAGTGCTGCACCTTTGACACCTAGTAGTAGTGGCAGTAGAATAACATCAATATCTAACCCCAGTAGTCGTAGTAGTAACAGCAGCACCAACTCAGGAACCCCCTCATTTCATGAAGTCCAAAGTATGGAGATACTTCACTCAGGATCCTCAAGCTAAGCATGTTGCTATTTGTTGTCTGTGCAAAAAGCACGTGAGTAGGGGGAAAGTAGGCTCCCACCTAGGTACCTCCTCTATGAGATCCCAACTGAAGCACAACCACAGGTCTGACTGGGAGACACACTATCAGAAGGCCAAAGATGCCACAACTAACAGCAGCAGAAGCATTCTAAAATGTTCCCAGGGCTCTAGGGAAGAAAAAAGAAGTATGTGTCAGAGAGTGTGCTACTGCCTGTGCCAACAGTATCACAGTGCCCATGATTGCCTTCCGGGATCACTGTTGCTATTGCAGGTGACATTGTACTATTACTTCCTGAATGTCATGCTTATGTGCGTTCACTATTCTTATAGGCCTGTGTTAATTGCCAGAGTCAGTCTCCGCCTACTTGCTAGGCCTTATAGGTCTCATTCTGCCAGTACTCCTTTGCCCTTTCGTGGTGTACCTGTGTGCTAGCTCTTATGATTATTTCCTATGCTCTGATTAGTGTATGACCTCTGGCTGCGTTTGACTCTGGCTAGATTCGATCCCTGACTTGTTGCCTTCCACTCTGGTCTGACCATTGGCTCTGTCTGACTACCCGCTCTGTGCTGACCCTGGCTCCAGTTGACTATCCGATACGTTACCGACCTTGGCTTGGCTGACTAACCGCTCTGTGATGACCCTGGCTCCGGCTGACTATCCGATACATTACAGACCCTGGCTGACTACCCGTTCTGTGCTGACCCTGGCTCCGTCTGGCTATCCAATACTGCTTGATACTGACGGTTAGTGCCTTTGGGTGCACCCTAGGGATTTGAGTTAACGTTGCCTGTAGCTACCCTAGAGTTCTGGGGAACTCTAGTCGCCATTGCCTGTAGGTTTACCCTAGCATTCTAGGGTATCCAAATCTGTTACCAGGGTGTAATCTAGAGTTCTAGGGGAGCATTTCTCATATTTGTTTGGGCGATTCTGCTTTACCTGCAATAGTAGCTACTGCTATCCTTGCTACCTGCCCATTCCATAGTCAGATTGGGATCAGTTCTTGTTCAGTCAGTAGATCGTGTGCTGTCTCCACACCTGGTCCTGTGAGGGTTGGGGAAGTAGTTTCTGTATTTATTTTTTGATCTTGCTTTAAATAAAGTTATTGATTTTACTCTATCTGTACTTGTCAGTGTCATTATTCCATAGTCACTCCGTGACAGTACGAAAGGTACATGACCTCTGAAAGTACAAATACTGGTAGCCGACAGTTGCCTAATATCCTTTCTAAAATGGATATTCAGGAACAGCATATTGACCAGTTGTCTATGGTGATGCAGACACTCCTCAACCGTACAGCGCATCTCGATAAACCTGCGCAACTACCGGTGGCCCCCCTGTTTCTGTATCGGTAGTAACCACTCATGTGGAAAACACGATTTATAGAGGGTTGTCCAGAGCTCCCTCTAAGATACGATGGGGAATCCACATTGTGTCGTGGATTTATAAATCAGCTCAGAATTTTTTTTGGAATCGGTACCTAATGCGTTCCATTGCAAAAGAAGTAAAGTGGGCTTTATGATTTCTTTGTTGACCTGCAAAGCACTGGCGTGGACCAATCCGTTATGGGAGACGGCCAAACCCATAACTTCTAACTTCACGGAATTTGTGGATGCCTTTCGTAAAGTATTTGATGTTCCGGGCCAAGCAATCTCTGCCGCAAAAAAAATGATGACCATTCACCAGGGCACCCGTACGGTAGCAGAATATGCTATTGAATTTTGTACCTTAGCTGCAGAGGTAGGCTGTAACAATGAGACTCTGGTGGCAGCCTTCTCACAAGGGCTTAATGGTACAATCAAGGATGAGATGGCAGACCGTGAGCTGCCAGAGGATCTGGATTAGTTTATTTCCTTTTCTATACTGATTGATACTCCCATCAGGCAAAGATCCCCTTTTTCACAGAGAGAGAGAATAATGGCTAATAACTCACGATTACCTATGTCTTATAGGCTCCTCCTACTTGCTAGGCCTTATAGGCCTCATTCTGTCAGTACTCCTTTGCCCGTTCATGGTGTACCTGTGCGCTAGCTCTTGTGATTATTTCCTATGCTTTGATCCATTTATGACCTCTGGCTACATTTGACTCCGGCTACGTTCGATCTCTAACTTGTTGCCTTCCACTCCGGTCTGACCCTTGTCTCTGTGTGACTACCTGCTGTGTGCTGACCCTGGCTCCGGCTGACTATCCAACACGTTAAATAAAGTTATTGATTTTACTGTATCTGTACTTGTCAGTGTCGTTATTCCATAGTCACTCTGTGACAGTTAGTTCAGTCCAAATAACACCTATGGCCCTTGCTGCAGAGAAGTATGATAGACAAAGCCAGGACACATATATTAAAAGTAGCACAGATGAGGAGGTGGAGGAGGGATGTGAAGAAGGGTTGCCACCATCTATCCCACTTGGGACCACTGCTACGACAGATAAGTAATGTGTGTCAATAATCTGAGAAGGATGATAGCGTATAACAATGGTAAAAATGATACACATACACAAATCACACCATGCCAGTCCTCCACCACCACCACTACAATACACATCTGCCACATTGTAGGCTGTACTTTATTTTTTTTATTACTTGACATCATCATGAATATGTGCCAGTGTTAGTATTGTGGGCAAAGGACAAATGCATTCTGCATGCTAACATATTTGTCAAGCCATATGTTGCTATAGGACTAACAACTTTGACTTTCAGCCACTTATTTCTAAACTTCAGCCCTCAGAAGAAGTTATGTTACAGTGGGAAATATATTATCTTTAGGATATATACACGAAAAATGTGTTAAAATAGGACAAAAATTTGTTATAATAGGCAAAAAGGAGGACATTTTTGCATAGGCAGAAAGGCAAAATTTTTCCTGGGAAAAGTACAAAACTGGCAACTTTTGGGGAAAATCATGCAGGAAATGTTTCACGCTTTTCAACCACCTCTAGTCACTATGCCCCTTGTCCACACCCTGCTAAGGACACATGACAACTTACTGATAGTTTAACCCTTTGAGTGCCAGAGTGGTACGGAATTCATTGCAAAGCAATACATTCCATACCACCCTGGCACTTAAAGGGTTAATAATAATGACAAACCCTCCCTGCCACCATTTTAGCATGTTCTGCGGGATGGAATCTCCTCAGATGCCACTTGATGCCCTGCTTGCGATTCTCCTCCACCACATTGCCATGTGTGGTCAGTGCACCACACAGTGTGCAATGGGTGGAGACAAACTGCCACATCTTAACATCTACAGAATAGCTATCATTGGGAAGGTGAGGTAATGATGAACGAGGTGGTTTGGCAGAAGATGTAGTTACCCTAGAGGAAGAAGGTGATGGAGAGTTAGTTGTTTCGCTTGTCATGGAACTTACAGCCTCTGCCTGGGGTTTGCTATTCTTCCTCCTCTTTGATCTCTGCCTTGCCTCTTGCTGTCTTTCTGCAGAGTCAGGGGGTACATCAACTGTGGTGCTTGATTTTCTGTGGTGGCTGTTTGGCTTTAACGTGTTTGACATAAATGTCATGGTGTCTGTGTTTTGTGTGTGTTATCAGGGCAGTTGTGCCAAGGTCTGTTCCCCCCTTGCTCCTTCTCACTGACTTGTCACAAATTATGAAGAGTGCCTTTGGTGAAGACTGCACTTTGCCTGCCCCCAAGAGAAAAATAGCCCCAATGACTTCAGGGGATAGGTAACAAGTGGAGAAGAATGTCCACTTTCTTGTCCTCCACATTCCCCTTCACTGTCTGGGGCAGAGGATGATGTTGCTGCTGTTGCTGTTACTCTGTCAGAATTACCACTGCAACTAGGAACAGGAGTATTGCTGCTGCTGGCAAGTGCAACCTGTCCTAGTCCCACATCACTTGTTGACCCCATTCCCACTGTGTCCACGGTGGTCTGTGGAACACTAGTCTGCTCCTCAGCATCCTGCTGCCCTTGCAACTCAGCAGCAGGAATTAGAGCAGCTGCAAATTCCGAAAGCTCACTGCTGGTGGTGGTGCTGATGCCCATCCTCGTCCCTGTCTCCCATTCCTTCTCAGTTTGGGCTAAAATGGCTAACAATGTCTCTTTCACCCCAGCTTCTCCACCATCATCATCATCATCACCACCACCACTAGTCCCTACTTGCTGCTGCTGTTCTATTACAGACATCTCACTGCTGGTTGCAGAAGATGACAAGAAATGTGACAGAGGGTCCCCTAATGTCACACTTGCCATATCTTGGTGACGTGAAGAAGGCAGACTGTCAGCAGTAGCAACAGGCACAGGCAGCTGATCTGTGCTCCTGCTGGTGGTGGTAGTATTAATTCTGTGCCTGCTCTCCCCCAACAACAGTTCAGACCTCTTCAGGATCATGTTCCACTTGGACACTGTAATGAAGGGAAGGGGACTCCAAGAGCCAGAGGAATGGTGTGGGCTCCCTTGACCATTAGTCTGGATGCTCTCAAATGCTTCCCGTACCACTTCCCTAACACTAGTCTCATCAGTTACTTCACCATTACTGGTACTAATATTAACTCCATGCACCTCAGGATATTGATTACCCCTTCCTTAATACTAACAAGCTGCTGGAACTTCTTAGTAGCAGTAATACTAGCACTGGTGGGACTGCTTGGGGATGTCAGTTGTGACTTAGGGTCCCCTGCTGTCACACTTGACATCATCTTCTATTACAAGGCACACTAGCAGCAGGTTCAGCAATGGTGGCAGCAGGTTCAGCAATGGCAGCAGGCACAGCACAGGTGGCAGCATGGGCAGCACGTCTGACAGCAGTCACAGTACTGTTGGCAGCATGTGCAGCACTGGCAGCAGGCACTGCACTGGTGGCAGCAGGGGCAGCAAGTCTGACAGCAGGCACATAATTAGTGACAGCAGGAGCTACATGTCTGACACAAGGCACAGCAATGGTGGTAGCAGTAGCAGGGGCAACACATCTGATAGCAGGCACAGCACTAGTGACAGTAGGGGCAGTGCGTCTGGCAGCAGGTACAGCAATGGTGGCAGCAGGGGCAGCACATCTGGCAGTAGGCACAGGCAACTGACCTGTCCTGATCTCACTACTATCCATTTCTTCCTCCCTTTACATTAATTTCCCCAAGATCCCTAGGGGTGATTTAGGGGGACTGGACAGCATTGGTTCTGTAGTGATCACTTCCTCCTCCTCCTTAGACTCAGCGGACACATAAGGGTCCTTCCAGTTCCTTCTTTTATTATTTGTAAACTTTCTCATAGTGATAGTAGTCACTATAAACCTCTCCTGCCTCAATACTCCAAACAAATCACAACAGAACAGCACTGCACATCTACCTAACTCTGCAGTTGCTTCTATTGTTTTACACATCCTGGAATGTGTTATGTTTTTATAGTGAAAAGGCGGAAAACACATAAATCAATGGGCTGAAACTTTCTAGCCATTGAAAACATGGCAAAGAATTTTGGACAATAGGCAAAAAATGTGAAGATTTGAATTGCTGGTTTCCAGCGAAAATGTGGACAGCAACGTGGTTTTCATGGAATTTGTCACAGGAATGCTGAGAGACCTTTTGCCCACCATTACTGATAGGTATCAAGGGGAATGTTTTACTCTGCCTTCCTGCCACTGGACAATTTAGCCATTTGGATGCTTGGATTTTTGGCACAACAAGGAAGCCTTATTTATTTTTATTGATGACAATGGTTGCATATTATTAATACATGATGTGCCAGGTTACGGGTTAAGTCAGGCATCTCTTTTGGGAATTTTTTGTTTTTTTCTTTCATTGATTTTTGTTTAATTTTCAACTACATATTGGAAAGAAGAAAAAGAAGATTAGAAGAAAGACTATTACAAAAACAAGAATACAGAAGATTAACGAAGAAGACAGACAATGGATGACAGGTAAGTGTTACACAGATCTGGGTGTTATGCTAGTGTTAGCGGTAGTATTGTTGCACTTGACTATTATTGGTTGTGTTTGGGACGGTGACTGTGTGTTTGAGATAATGATCATTACTTGACCATGTGTCAAGCACCGATTGTTAGCACTTTTCCTTTTAAATTAAAAGGAAGACAAATGAGTGACTTCTAACAACACCATGTGTGTATGTGCTTTGTACAGTTTTATAATATGTTTCAAAACTTTGTTTCATTTATTCATTTCAGTTATTACTAAAAAATTATGCAAACAAGTTTTACTATGAAAGGGAGAACAGAGATTACCTTCTTTACAACTGCTTCTAGTAGCTTAAAAACAGAAATTTCTGAAACAGAGATAAAGTTGCAACTACATTCCGATTGCAAATATTTCTCAATTTCATGTTCTCTTTTGTATAATATATTTTCCACTTTTTCCAAGGATTCATTTATTTTCTCAAGTTCTGTCTCCTGCAAGGCACTTTTTAGAGTAGCTTCTGGATTATGGAACTGTAAAACATAAAATGATTACCAATATAAATATATACCATATATGTATAGTTCCCTTTAAACATACATTTATGGTTTCATAAAATATTTGCTTATTTTAATATTTATTGAAAAAGTAAATGTTAATATTTTTTGATGATGCAACACAAACAATGAATTTCTATGTGGTCATGTTTTACTGTATTTTCTTTTTACTCTCTTTAGGACTATTCAGACTATGTGTTCATTTTATCCTCTGTGATTCTGATTTTCCTTCTCAATGCCCAAACACATCATGTCCTGATTTGGGCATTTGGGAAACATAAGAGTCCAGATTAGTCTTGGGCACAGTGAGGACATTCCTTTCGTCCAAATTATTTATGTTAAAAACAACTTTGTTTGCCATATCCTTCAGTTAGTCTGTTGAAAGTTTTTGTTCCCAAGCAGAATTAATTCACCACTATTTTCAATGGGGATGCCCTTGCCGACTGCTTGCCTCCATCTTTGGATTGAACAAGATTAATTCAAATAATTTATATAAAACTTGGTTAGTTATTCCATCTTGGTTTTAGTAAGGGATCATGAATAAGTATTAATAAAAAGAAATATAACTAATTAAGGCCTGCATTTTTATTGATTTATATTTGTTCATGTTCTACCTAAGTAAGAAAAAGAGTATACCCATGAGAATTTCCCCACCAAAAAACAAACACTCATTTCTGAGAGTAAGAATGCAGTAGCATCTTTGACTTTGTTAGAACTTAATGTATGATATTGGAGTTAGAAGATGATAGAGGAGAAGAGAGTTATCGATGACATACATCATCATGACTAGAAAAGTCTATAGAGTAAGTAAGTACAGGTGGCTATGTTGTGTGTAATAACTGATCAGCCTCCCCCAACTCCCCAAAATAACATACACTGTGATCTCTGATATTAACCCCTAAAGGATCTGGCTGTCTAGAGGTGGGGTGTGCTGACAGACCACAGCACTCTGTTTTTAAATGATCCCAGTGATCACAGTGTGCCATGTAGGTGGCTGTGATCATGAAATTCTATGACGTACCTGGATCGTCACCGGTCCTTAACGCCGGGACCGTCATGATGGTCCTGGCACATCACCAGTCAATAAAGGGTTAAGGCAGTAAGCAGCAGCATTTTTTTACTTCGTTAGAATATAATACGAGACGAAAGGCTGCATTGTCTAACAACACAACCCCCCCCCAGTAATTAAATAAATAAAATACACTCTGATATCTGAGATTAAAGAAGGAAGTAGTAGAATGTCTTTCTTTGTTATTATGGTATGGGCTTCAGGAAGTGATGAAACAGGAGAAAGTTTGCATCTCAGCACCACCCCGAGCAGTAGCAGCAACATCTTGGATGGTGTTAAAAGCACTGCATAGGCTTAAGGATACAATGCTGGAAGTGTGCCTGGGCAGGGCATAGCGCCAGAGCAGTACCTGCATCAGCACAGCATCTGTGATTTCGTTTCAAGCACATCTGTGGCTTCAGGAGGTGATAGAGGAGGCCATTGTTGTTAATGCAGTACCACTAGCAGCAGCACCAGCAATAGGCCAACCTGGATAGACACATACATCAACAGGCCTACAGCAGTCCCTTACTGAGGAATTACTGGTGGTGATTGTGTAACAACAAATAACCTCATGCCCTCAAACAAACAAATAACATGCATCTAGCTGAGAGAATTGAAGAAGCAGCAGCTATGGGCTTCAGGAGACAATGGAGGATAAATTCCTGCACAGGGTATAGCAATAACACCATTAGCACAACATCTGCAGTTTGGTTTCAAGCTCATCCTGGGCTCCAGAATGTGATAGAGGCAATTGTTGTCAATGTTATAACACCAGTAGCAACACCAATATTAGACCAATCCTGATAGACACATACAGCAGAAAGGCCTACAGAATTATCTCACTGAGGAACTACTGGTAGTGGCTGTCTAACAACAAAGAAGATGCCCCAAACAAAGAAAGAACACTGATCTAGGAGAGAGTATGAAAGCAGCATCAACTATGGGCTTAAAAAGGCAATAGAGGAGGTGATCCTGGGCAGAACATAGCAATTCAACCATCAGAAGTCAGCATCTGTGACTTGGTTTCAAGTGCAGCATGGACTTCAGGAGAGGGTAAAGTAGCCCATTATTGCCAATATAGTTCCACCAACAGAAAAAACAGCATTAGACTAGTCCAGATAGACACATACAGTCACAAGGTCTACAGAGGTTTCTTACTAAGGAGCAACTGGTGGTGACTGCCTAACAACAAATACCCCCCACACACCAAAAAAAAAGAAAAACACCAAGCACTGTTCTAGAAAAGATTATGGAAGCAGCTGCAGCATTTCTGACAGCAAAATCTCTTGCTGTTTCCCCACAGAAAATTCAGTAAAAAACACTTTGCTTTTTCGCAGGGACAATCTGCTTTAAACCCCACAAACAAACAAATAACCTAGGAGAGAGTGTGGAAGCAGCAGCAATTGTGGGCATAAAGAGGTAACAGAGGAGGTCAACCTGGGCAGAACATAGCAATTCAACCATCAGAAGGCAGCCTCTATGACTTGGTTTCAAATGCAGCATGGGCTTCAGGGGAGGATAAAGGAGGCCATTAATGTCAATACACTTCCATCATTAGCAACACCAGCATTAGACTAGTCCAAATAGACACAGCAGCAAGGTCTACAGAGGTTTCTTACTAAGGAGGTACTGTCTAGCAACAAATCCATCCCCCACAACAACAAGCACTGATGTAAAAAAGATTATTGAAGCAGCTGCAGCATCTCTGATGCTATTACAAACATATAATAGGCTCAGGAGGTGTTGTAGGTGGCAATAGTTGGTATTTCAGTACCTGCAGCATCAAAAGCATTAGATCAAAATGGACAGACACAGACAACAGCAATATTTGCTAGAATAGTCTGTAACACTAATATTTTGATGAATGTTATTCAGTGGGTGGGATAATCACCTCAAGTCAGCATGTAAATTTAGAGATGGGTATTCAGGCTTAGGCATATTGACCTTTAAGAAGGCTGTCTCCTCCAACAGGTGCTGGGAGATCTGTGAGTACTGATGGTTAAGGATGTTTTCCATCACTGAGAAAATGCTCTTGCTTTGGATGCTGATGGACAGGCATTAAAGCAGCTCGTGGGACACCAAGGACAGAGCTGACCAGGTAACAGCATTGTAGCTTAGTTAGTTAGCAGTAGAGGGCAATTAAAGTTCCCCAAGGTAGGCTTTAACTATGTATGAGGTCCTTTTCTTGCCTCTTGTCTATTTGGTTGTACCCATAAAATTAAGTGCCTTGGCACAAAAAGCTGCTACACAGGGTGAGCTAGTGTCACCGCCTGTGCTACGGTGCATGAATGCGAAGGCTATGGAGTAAGAATGCTTTGTGGTGCTACTGCTGCTGTGGCAGGGAGTTTCCTACTCCTGTGCCTTTCCTTCTATGAGCATGACCCTCTTGTGCAGCATTGCACATAACCTGTACACAAGTTTATCTCTTTAAGCTCCAAGGTTGTGAGCTATCTTTCCCTTTACCCTTGGGTCTCTCACAGAGGGTGGCTGGCACATACTATGGGGTATCCATGATGGTGAGCATGCAATTTTTCAGCTCCTCTATCAGCTTCCTGATCAGTGTAGAAACCTCTGGATATTATAATGTGTCGCCTGGTAAAGCATCACTGTTTTCCAGGAACCTTCCTTTTCTGGAGCAGTTGGGTGAATAAAAGGATGACCAGGACCCAGATGGTTGTGGATTGGCTTAAATATTCCATGACATTATTGAATGAATTGAGATTTGCCATTACCTGCTCTCTTAATGTTCATTCCTCTCTGCCAGTGGGTTGTGCTCAGTGATGTTGTGGTCAGAGAACATAGAGTGAAGTGCTTGAGGCTGCTCCAGGTACCTCTCCAACATCTCCATGGTGGAGTTCCATCAGGTGAAAACTTCTTGGCAAAGCCAGTGCTGTCGTAAGCCAGCTTTCTCCTGCTCCTCCCTTAGCTGCTGTCTTGAGTTTACACTGAGGTGAAAGTTCCCAGAAATCATACAATATTGATCAATGAGGTTTGAAAGCCTGCTATGTCCTTCAGCTGGTGATGCCCTTACCACAAGATGCAATATATATGCTGCTTAACACAGACCCACAAAGTCCTTATCTTTGACTGTTTTCACCATGTTTGCTGCTCCATTTATTACCAGCAATCCCACCTCCACTAGTGTGCCTGTGTGCCGTCCAACCCACTGTGCCAGCATCTTCCTAAGCACTGCCAAAATGTGAGGTGATGAGTGCTGTTCATCCCTAACCTCAGCATGAAATAGAAAAGACCAACTATCCAACACTCTGTGTTGCCACATAGTAACATAGTAACCAGTGTGCATTCAGTGAAAGAAAGCCATACTGTGTGCTAGGGGCACTCCATATGTCTGAGATGAAGTGGGCAGCCCTTCTAGAAGCCTTGGATAGCTTGTCAGCTCATCCATCAACAATAACACATAAGTGATAAAGTGATGGCACTACATTCCTGAAAGTGGTGCATGACTGGAGGCAGTAGCTGGGGGGGCGACAGTCTCTAAAACCTGCTTAAAGGGCTCTCCGTCAATCAAGGAAGCTTCTCCCACCTTGATTAGCAGCTCAAGAGGCTGTGTCAAATTATGTGACTGCTGCTTGGATATACCACTCCAATGGAAAGCCCCAAAGTGTTCAAGGGTGGGCTGGTTCTGTGGCCCCTGCCCCACTTGTCTTTGGGTGCCAGTCTGACTTTTATAGGATGTTGAGGCCCTCCGACCAGCTGATGTTGCTGTTGGTGGCTGTTATGGTGGTGCTGTTGGCACCATTACTGCCAGTTTGTGCCAAAAACAAAGATACATTATGGTGTGTGCCAGAACTAGTAGTGAGATGTCATAACAATTTCCCCAGCTCACTTCCTTACAATATAACTTGTACCGTGCAGTGATCCCATTTTCCCCACTCTCAAAATGATACTGCTTGTGTTTTTATGAATGTCAGTGCGTGTGGAGGTGGTACTGATAATGGTGGAAGCACATGTAAGGGAAATGGAAGATTAAGTAGATGGAGTTCATGACTGGTTTGCATACTCTCTTCCTCCATCTCCTATGGCTTATCATAATTCAGTTTCTCATCATCAGTATGTTTGTCATGACCTGTTTGGGCAGAGGTAGGTGTAAGGGTCACTTCCTCCACCTGATCAGATGACAGCAAATTTCCCTCCTCTTGCTAACTTTCTTCTGGACTGAAAATTAGACCACTTCTAGAATCAGGATGCCCACCTTTCCTCTGGGGAGTTTCAAACATCACAAGGCTAGTGGTAGTTTGTGGTAGTGGTGACATGTTAGTTATAGTGGTGGCATGGACATTGGCAGTGGTGGCACTGGTGATGTTATTTGTGGATATGGTGGCAATAGTGTGGTAGTGTTCTGTGGTTGATCATGGCTATGGAATAGTCTATGTGCGCAAGCAATCTTATTCTTCCTCTTTGATCCAACCAGAGTGCCAGTACATGACTCCTCTATATGGCCTTGTATAAAAATTGCCATATTTTGGTGTGTGTGGTAAAACTTTTGCCATAGAGCCAACATGTTTGTGTCTGCTGATGCCTGCAGCTGATAGTAGTGTCAAAGAGTAAATAATTAAATGGTACTGTAAGTAAAAATTAAAAAAGTATTGTGTTGCAGACTTGAATTTATCGACTATAAAGAGAGAATTTGTTCGTATGTATGCATGTGGTGAACTTAATTACACATTTCTGCAACCACCACGTAGAAGTCCGTTCAATGCTTATGGAGCTGTACAATGCAAAATATAAATATTTGTGTCACTAAAAATATAACTTTTACTTAATTGTGTTTAAAAAGCCTTTTTCCTGGCCAGTTTGAACACAATAAAATAATCATGCCTGAAGGATATCCCTCTACTTCCTGCATGTGCTAAACATAACTAATAGGGGGTACTTTGCATACACTTGGTGAATTAATTTATTAGGTTGGACCACATAAATTATAGCTCTATCATCCTTGTAGTGTTAGAAGTGTTAGCTCTATCATCCTTGTAGTGTTAGAAGATATAGTAAAGTAAGAGGTCCTAGAGACTTATGAAGGTTAAGGCACTAATGTTACCTCCAAGGCTGGAATTCAAACCAGGTATACTTCCCTAACTCCCATCAGATGTAGGATAGTGCAGCAGTGATTCAAGTGAACCACATAGTGAAGTATAATAATATAGAGAGATATAGATAGCTGTAGTATGTTAACTATGCATAAAGATCTTATTTGCTCTGTGTTCGGCTCAAAATTATTTTCCCCATTAACTGAGTAAACAAATTACCCTAGGTGTATCCATGCTGCTGCACTCAACTTCTTCAGTGCCCATACCGTGTGCATCTTTACCATAGTCTGTAGATAGAAATTTGAAAAGTTGCATAGTTTGATCTACACATTTTAAACTTGGTTGATCTAAAGAATTCAGCATAACCTTGATCTGCCAGAAACTGTAAAACATTTGTAGGCTGCATGACATCACTAGTCCCTAAGGGGTAAACATAAAGAATGGTCCCACTGTCTGCAGTGGGGCTTGGTATGTAAAATCCTTCACAAACAAGGGAGCAGATACAGTCACTGGTGTATTAATTTTTGCTATTAATGGTCCCTGAGAAAGATATGTTCACATGGAGGCTCTTTCAGGAAGTTGGAACACAGATTTGCCTTTCAACACACTATGTCTCTGTATGTTTTTCTCATTTTGAAGCAAAACATCACAATACTTTGGATGATGGTACAAAGAATTATAAAATGGCTTTGTAATTGGCTCAGAGTGACTACTGATGAAGCCTGTAATGCTTCAAACGCATAAGGATTATTGGTATCAGGTATTTCCTTCTAACACCTTTTACAATATTAGATTATTGCATATTTATCATCATGAAAAGCAAGTTCTTGAATCAATCTGTCAATAAACTTTTTGTGTTGCCTTTTTAGAAATAATCCCTAAAAAACATAATATCTTTTGAGTAAGACACCTTCATCTGTATTCATTATTCCTTCTTCTTTCCTTTAGGAAAAAAATATAATTTGCAAAGCATAATAATAACAATTCTCATTATAGTTATAAATAGGGGCTTTAAATACTCAATAAAGCTACCTAAATTCCCAAGAATACCTCCAGATTACCTAATCCTTGTCCAAGGTGTGAAATTATGTATTCCCAATGTGGAAAATCACCTTCATGCAAGTCTACTCTAAGTAGAGTTGAATGTAAACTCTGCAGTAACACAGATATTGTTTAGTGAGTGGAGCCAAAAGTTAATTTAGGATTATTTAGTTTAGCTAAGAATGTAGACATATGGGGGGGGGGGAGCTACCGCTGCCCTGAACGGACGTGTGTTAGTGAAGCTCCTAGGCCTGATACGACCATTAAGCTATTATTTTATTATTTCCTGGGGACCTTTTCTGAAGTATATTGATTACCGGATATATCTTCTCAGCCTGGTTTGGCAATGTTTGAAAATGGCTTGCTATTTTGCTTATTATGAGATGAGCTTAACAAAGAGTCGGACCTCCCTTTCTCCTGTCATGGCGGATTTTCCTGCACAGATGACGTCTCTACTGGAAGATACCAAGGACTGCTCCTCATTGAATTATGTCCTGGGTCTGTATCTATAGCTATCTGCTCCTTTGCCTGGTTGCAAAACAAGCGGAGCGCTTTCTCATCTCTTGACTAGAGAAGATCTCGGGACTTTGGTGGCAGCAGTTAGAAAGGACATGTGTGGGAGTACTGAAGACGTGCATACCAACCTGGAGCAACTCTACCAATGCATGCTGCTTTTGTGTTCTACACAGGAGGGCATGGATCAACAACAGGAATCTTTGGATGCAGATTTATGCCATTGTGTTGATTCCTTGGTTGGCCGTATGGAATCTTCTGAGTGTTTATGTATAGAGTTGTGGGAATGTTACTCAGCTGTTAACTACTTACTTGGTGATAGCCCTGAAATGATTCTGGATCCCATTCTGGTTTCGTTGCTGTTGAAAGCTTTGGAGCTACTGACGGAGTGTGCTTTGTTGCTCACTGGTGTGGGCGATACAGTGACTGGATGGGAAATGGTCCCATGGGACCCCGGGATTCTTTTGCAGACACAGCTTTTCTTCCTGGGAGGTCTTCTTTTCCTCCATCCCACCATGTCAGCTAGTCTGTTGGAAGTTTTGTTTTGCTAAGGCTATATGTTTATGTTTTTGACTGGCACCTTGCTGGAGAATAAAAGTTTAGAAAAGACTTTCAGGGATACAGTGTCCTTGCAACTGTAAGCTACACCCCTAGTAGTAAAATGGGGGTCACCCTCCTTGGGCATGTGGAAGGGGCATAATGTATTGTATAACCTGTTCTATAGATCTTCCTTCTATTCAATAAAATTTGATCTCTCAAATGAGCAATGTTTCACGCCTCTCTCAGGGTGTCAGCTCCGACTTACAACTATGTTATATTGTATTGATGTCAGGGTTATATGTCGGGCTGCGGGTGCTGGGGCTGCAACATTTTGGCACTCCCTGGGTCCCTCAATTCGTCATAATTAAAATAGTTGAGGGTCTGCTTGTATCTGAGATGCTTTTTGAGGGATGGCTATTATCATCGACTATGTTACTTAGCAATTAAGATATGCCATTTAAGTATTTAATTCTTTGGTCTCCAATATACAGATGGTTGTTCTATGTCTTATAAGCAACTTGCCTAGTTGTATGTTTCAGAGTGGCTTTGTTATCCTTGTCTGACTCTCTACTTACCCTCTCCCCGGGCCTCCGGCCACCACGTGTTGTATTAGACAGAGACCGGGATTTCCCGGTTTGTTCTCTGTCCACGTATAATTTCTTCCCTCTCCCTCGTCCTTCCCTTCTGCTCTTCCCCCTTTCCCCTGTTTTCTCCTCTTCTCTTTTCTCCTGTTTGAGGACTTTTATTATGCATATCTGATTCTTTTCTCTTCTGTCCTTTTTCTTTTTTTCTGCTTCTACTAGTTGTTGCTAGGAGCCTTGCCTTAGCTGAGGATGGTTGTCTTCATTCATCTTCTTTTGAAGGCATGTGCAGTTTAGTAGTGTTGAGCGAGCGTGCTCGGCCGATGCTCGGATCGGCTCGAGCATCGCTCTGCTCGGCACATGGCGGTACTCGTCGAGTACCGCCATGTGCTCTACCGCCATGTTCGGGTGGCGGGGATCTGTGCCGGAAGAGGCACAGATCAGAAGACGCTCCGCTGGACCACCAGGGACTGGAGGTACGGGGGCATTGCGGAGATGAAGGGGGCATTGCGGAGATGAAGGGGGACATTGTGGAAGAGGGGCATAGACTCTATGCCCCTCTTCCACAATGTCCCCCTTCATCTCCGCTATGCCCCTCTTCCACAATGTCCCCCTTCATCTCCGCTATGCCCCTCTTCCACAATGTCCCCCTTCATCTCCGCTATGCCCCTCTTCCACAATGTCCCCCTTCATCTCCGCTATGCCCCTCTTCCACAATGTCCCCCTTCATCTCCTCTATGGCATAGAGGAGATGAAGGGGGACATTGTGGAAGAGGGGCATAGCGGAGATGAAGGGGGACATTGTGGAAGAGGGGCATAGCGGAGATGAAGGGGGACATTGCGGAGATGAAGGGGGACATTGCGGAGATGAAGGGGGCATTCAGAGATGAAGGGGGCATAGCGGAGATGAAGGGGGGCATTGACCAGGCACCCTCCCCTCATCAGAGCAGGGGGTGCCTGGTGTAATGCTCGTGTCGCCCCATTCATTTGAATGGGGCTCGGGTGCTCGGCCGAGCACTCGAGCCTCAGGGGGTGCTCGGTCAGAGCACCCGAGCACCCGAGCATCGGGGTGCTCGCTCAACACTACAGTTTAGTCACAAAGTTGCATGGATCTCACTTAGGCTTCCTATTTGGGGGTCTTTCCCTCTTACTTTTTTCTTTCTTCTGTGTCCCTATTTTCTTTCATGTCTTTTAATTTCCTCTTCCCTTTCTTCTTGGATTGCACTCACTGGTGGGTTTATGCTATAGCTGTATATTTTTAAGCCTTGTATGATATGCTAATTATGATATGTACTACGTATGGGCAATAGCTTTAAGAACATGTTCAATGAAATTGTTTATATACTATGCTCAAACTTGTCCATTGATAATTCTTCAGTAATTTAGTCCTATATAGTAGAAGGTTTGTCTTGTGTTTTTGTGCTTAGTATCCCTTTGTTTTCTTATCTGCGATTATATGAATACTTTCATTGCTCTTATTATCTGGCAGATGTATCTTAGCTAGAAGGTTACGGCTTATGATTTGTTGAGAACATGACTGTTTGCTTATTGGTCACATAATATTGTGTACAGTCTTTTGGGTACATTTATATGTATGTATCACTGTTATGCTCTGTACACTTGCGACTTCTCAATAAAGCTTTTGAAAACTTAAAAAAAAAAAGAATGTAGACATATAAGAGATCTAATTTTAACATGTGGAATAGCAAATCCTATGTTCCTCTTAGAAATAGTTTGGTTTAACCCTGGAAGGTTTAAGATATAGATATCAAAACATGTCACAGTTTTATTAACTGTAATAATAAGAGGGTTGCATGGGAGGAATGTTACAATTTATCTCAGTTGTCATAACTATATATGAGCTATTCTTTAATGGTTCCAGGCGGGTATATGGTCCTTGGATGGGAGTTACAGTGATAGAGTAGTCTGAACCATTTCCACGGGGCAAATGATTAATAATGTCATTACACACTTGGTAGCCTAGGTTTTTACAGTTACTAACACTGAGATAGATATATTCATCAAATTTTGGTGATATATATTGATAAGGTTGTTGTATTTGAACTAAGCCTAAATGGACTGGGGAGCTTAAAGGGATAGTAATACCTAAAATGTAAAAAAAAATATGTTGTAGGGTTTATCCCCCTGAGTAAAACAAGAGTACTCCCACTGCTGAAAGATGTTTCATTCAAAAGTTATTAATTTTCAAAGTTGAATTTTTTAGGTGCAATATCACAGTGGCCTGAAATTGTAGAGTGGCGCTGTTGCTACACGATCCTATGGACAGCTCTGGTCTCAGGACCATAAATCTCCATAGGATGGTGTAGCAACAGCGCCACTCTACAATTTCAGGCCACTGTGATATTGCACCTAAAAAATTCAACTTTGAAAATTAATAACTTTTGAATGAAACATCTTTCAGCAGTGGGAGTACTCTTGTTTTACTCAGGGGGATAAACCCTACAACATATTTTTTTTTACATTTTAGGTATTACTATCCCTTTAAGTTTCCTATATTATCTATTTCCTACTTAGTAGTATATACCTCACCAGGTATAATTAATTCATAATAGACAAACAATTCCCATTGGCAATCATCAGGGTTTTTTTACCTGTCTATTTATGGGATCATTCACATTACAAATAGTTGCTTTTGACCCATCATAATTTCAGATTTTTTTTTATGTTAACCCAAGTTTTTTATTATCCAACCTATACTTAAGAGAAATGTATCTATTTTCTAATTCTGTAAAGTTAATCTCATAGCTCAACTTGATAAGTACACTATAGCTGTAAATTCCTCAGTGAGGGAAGTTAAATCTGACATTGCAGTTGACATGAGGGTAACTATATAATCTTTTAATACTAATATTCCTTTCTCAAATTCTTTATCATTAGAATCTGACCAGTCATGGACTCTGCATCATTTAACAGGTGTCCTGTAGTAATTAAAACATCGGCATTACTCAATAATTTTCTACCAACACCTTTATCTTTATCACATTCGTCATTAGTAACAATGACATTGTGAGTGTAAGTTACATTTGTAAAGGTATTGTTGGTTCCCCATATAGCTTTAGCATATGGCAAATTAGCAATATTTTTATACATTGTGTATATTCACAAGGCACATAATCAGGACCTATCATGACATTCATTTGGTTTCTTATAACTCTATTAGTTGCACTATCATATAAACATATCTGGGAAAGGGAGTAAATTATATAATTTGCTTTAACAATTTGTTGTTGCTGCATGCACCAAAACCTAGGTAGTCCAGTGTAATGTAGGTAACCTTGGTCAGTTTTCTTTGGTTGCCATTTCTTCAGCATACCATGAGCAGGCTGTATGTTTGGATTACATTTTCCTTGAGATATCAATTTATCTTTGTTTATGATGCAAAGGTTATCTTTGTCTTTGTATAATGTCTGCAGTAGGTGAAATTAAGAAAAGTTGTGTATCTGGGTGGTCTCCTGCAGTTAAACTGTGAAACATCTCTCTACTACTTTTAGAATTCCATTCAGCAGCCAAAGCTTGTTCTTTTAGTCTTTCTGTGTTTTCATTTAACAGTTCTACATTCAGCTTGGTTAACAGTTCATTATATCCATCATCTTCCATGTCACTTTTCCAAAGTCATAATATAGGGCATTGGAACAGAATGTAGCTCCAGTGAGTGTGGTCTTACTCCACCAGGAAAGAGATATTCCTCTTTTTCAGCATCTTCCCACAATTTAATCTTTTCATCATTTTTTTCCGAGAATTGAGAACCTGAGGCCACCATGGATCCAAAAGAGTGAGAAGGGGACGCTGGCTCAGAAAGTGAATCCATGGCTGCCGCCACCTTCCCTTCCGCCATTTGTCTTCTTGCAGATTTAATCAATTTGAACTTGTAATCTCCCTTCTTTTTGACCACTGTGTAGGGAGCTCGCCACAGGGTTGAGATATAATGTAGAGACAAGAGACCAGTGCACAGGGATGTAGAGCAGGAAATGGTCAGGACTACCTAGATTATAGCATTACTTCATGAGTTCCATCTTAGATAAAGGGTCACTCCTCCAGGAATCAGTCATTTGAAGTAGTTGAATTAAGAAGAGTAGGAAAGCCTCTGTGTAAAATTCTACTATCCCAAGTGGTACCCAGAATCACAGGTTATCAATACGCTAACACTCCGATAGGGCCCAAGACATTTAACTTGTAGCTGCACTGCAGATGAAATGATGCATAGTGCGTATATACTTTTGCCAGGCCAAGGATACCTACACACAGTCCCCAATTATATTCTAAATATCCTATTGAATGGGGCAACACTTATGGGAGAAAAACAAAAAATAGGATGGTGCACTACAGAAGGGGGGAGGGGGGAGAATCTCAATGATGAGAGAGGAGAAGGCCAATCACGTCTTCAAAGAAGCTGTCAGCATACACAGCTATGTCCCAGGTTGAATCAGCCCTGTAATAGGACTCAGTGTCATGGGGTGACGGTGGAATAATGACACTGACAAGTACAGATACAGTAAAATCAGTATCTTTATTAAAATAAGAACAGAATAAATACGGATAGCACTTCCCCAACCCTCACAGGACCAGGTGTGAATACAGTGCCTAAGCACTTCCCCAACCCTCACAGGATCAGGTGTGAATACAGTGTCTAAGCACTTCCCCAACCCTCACAGGACCAGGTGTGGAGACAGCAAAGGATCCACCAACTGCACAGAGGCTGATACCACTCTCACTATAGTATGCAATGGTAGCAAGCATAGCAGTGGCTACTAGTGCAGGAGAAGCTGAGAACCCCAGGCAAAACGAAAGGAACCCCCCTAGAACACTAGGGTAGTACAAGGCAACAGAGAAAGGACTCCCTAGAATGCTAGGGAGAGTAGGCAATGGAGACTGAGCTCCCTAGAACCTTAGCGTAAGTCTACAGGCAATGGTGACGGAACTCCCTAGAACTCTAGTGTAAACCTACGGGCAATAGTGACAGAGTGCCCCAGACCGTGAGGGTAGAACAGGCAACGGTGAGATCCCTAGAACGCTAGGGTATACCTAATGGCTTAACTGGCAATAGGTAGAACAGGAATGCCAGATACAAGGTCTGACGCAGTAACTGAGCACCACTTGAACCGGAGGAAACAATGCCAAGAGTCAGACCGGATCGGATAGTCAGCCAATGCCAGGAGTCAGAATGTATTGGGTAGTCAGATGGAGCCAAGGGTCCGACCGGATCGGAAGGCAACTATTCAGGTATCAAACATAGCCAGAGTCAAACGCAGCCAGGAGTCATACACAGAACCAGAGCACCACGAAAGGGCAAAGGGGTACTGGCAGGCTGAGGCCTATAAGGCCTAGCATGTAGGCGGAGACTCAGTCTGGCAATTACCAACAGCCTTTAAGAATAGCGAATGCACCTAAGTCCGACAACCAGGAAGTAATGGCAATCATGGGTACCTTGATACTCAGTGCTTAGGCAGCCAATGCAGCACAATCTGACCCTCACACCCCCGCTCTCTTTCATGCGTATCTTATAGGCAGGGGTACAAACATTTACCTGCGGCCCATCAGGGCCACAGCGACAATCCCGCAGTCCAGGCCGCGTCCACCTGTATGAAGTGGTTCAGCTGTTGTTATAATAATAAACACTGCACAGAATGATTTGAACAGCTGCAGTGCCATCAAAGACAGTCAGGTGATGTCCCGGATCCGGACATAGGCCGCAGGGCTCGAAGTCTCACATATAGTTTATCCAAGTCACGTTTTTCACAGTTGAGGGCCTCAAACTGTAGCCTCTATCCCTAGTGTGCAACAGGAACTGCTAAGAGAAAGAATTGTGGGTCCAAAGCCCTGATCAGTGGCCGGCGAGAGCTCAGAGAGATGCGTGCATCCCGTAACAATTGTTTTTAAAGGCTAAACTTGCTGTGTAAGCATGCTCAGATTTTAGTTTTCAAAGTTTACAGTATTATGTAAACCATATAATTTCCCTTTCTTCTGTTTTAAATGTGTGTAAGAGACAATGGCCATTTGTTTAAATCTAGGCTGTGGAAATATTTTACTGAAGTCTTATAGAAAATGAAAGCTGTAGTTCTAGTCTCAATGTCTAGAAGAGGCTCACTACAGTATGTGAAGCTCTAGGGAGTGACAGGTTGACGTGCTGTATGGTTACTTAGCAAATACCTCAGTGTTGACAAGAGACAGGCCTGAACTGTTAACATATATATATATATATATATATATATATATATATATATATATATATATATATATATATATATACAGTTTTTAATATGGTATTGTTGTGCCATCTTCAGGAATAATAGAAGTATTACTATGAGAACTCCAAAATCTAAATATCTTAACTTTTGGGTTTGACCAATCAGAGAATTCAGAAAATTTAGTCTGACGTCACATTCTAATGATCTGGTAACAAATCAGAAAAAGCTGGTTGTGTCTTTCTGATAAGGAAAGTTGGCTACATAAGGTCAGGATTTTATATAGCACTCTCTCTGTTTTCTGAATTCCTTGAGTTACCATCTGCCAGAGCCATTTAAGAATACACACCTTTATTTGTAATTATATAGTTCTCTACTATTAATTCTGTATAGCTGTAAAAATAATATATATTTCCTCTCTCTATATATATTTCATATTTTATAATAATTTTGCTTGTTAGTTACCTTGTTAGTGTAAAATTCTTAAATCAATTTAATTAGATTATTTTATCTATTTTTGTGAAGATATACAACATAATTGGATGTTCTGTTAACCCTTTCCTGTATATTCTCAACATTACAAGAGATGAATTATGAAATAACATGTCCAGTTTTTATGTGTGATCAGTCTAAAGATTAACCTCTTAGCTAACATGCACCTAAAAAGGAGAAAATCCCCTAACTAGAAACTCCCAATCTACCCACCACAGTCCAGATCCCCAAAGCACCTCCTGAGGTGTCACCAATCATACCAGCTTCACAATGAGCACCGTTACAAATAGCCATCGAGACTGAAGGATAAAATATAACAAAATGTGAGTGGAAGACTGCAATGTTTTGTGAAATGGGTTGGGATCATCAAGAGGCCTCAACTAGCCAAGAGAAGAAAAGAAATAGGAAGTAGGTATATTGGTATATTGATTGGATACATTAATTAGTACAAGCAATATACATTACATCTAGCTATGGCCCCCAAGTATCTTGAAACTTCTATGTGGTACCTCTAAGTGCATATACCATTTTATAGTGTGGTAAATTAGTAGTGACTAATCTGATCCATGCAGCATGTTCCAGTTTCTTATCAGACATCCACACCATCACTATAATCTTTCGGGACATTATTAAGACTTTGTGGATGAGATGTTTGTGAGGATAAAGGCTTAATTCATCAGGAAGGACTGACAGCAGAAACAGACATGGGGATAGAGGTGCTCTTTCTGTTTCCTTAAATTCACCTGTATGGCTCTATGGAGCTCTGAAAATTGTTCAGCAAAGAGGAAACTTAACGATTTTGATTCTATGAAGTTGGGAAATCCCACCACATAACATAGGTTAAAAAATATAACACTTTTCACAAGAACACTTTCAGCATTATATGAAACCTGGGAAACATGACTGTTCTATGGGTGAAATTTACAATGAGAAAAGAAAAAAAAATGGCAGAATTTCATATGGGAACAAAATTTCACTTTTCATCCATCCCTAGTAATTCTTTTGTGCTTTTCATTTATAATTATAAAAACATTGAATAAGTAAATTTTGTAATAACTATATCCATAATCACTATATCAGCTTCAATATTATTCATTACTGTTTTGTTCCTCTGGAAATGAAAGTATATTTTCACTAGTCTCTAAAGCTAGAATAGATATAGTTAGTTTTTATTTAAACATTTCTTACATATACTTACAGACTTACCTTTGCCATCGTCCTTTGTTCACTGGTAAGCATTGTGGACTTTTGAATATACATTATATATTGAATGTCATTGATAATTAAGCCCAAATTTAGTATGCACATATAGATACATACCTTGTTAGATTTACTGCCCTTCAGCTCTTCATAAGCATTTAAATTTTTCCTCTGAAAGATGACTGGGTCGTTTACTGGAGTAAAGATTTTTGTTTTTACTGTATCCAGTGCTATTCTTGCTTTCTGAAGCTCTTTGACAGCTATCAAGTGTAGGATGGAAGCACATATGTATGTCAAAAAATGTTTTCAGGCTTATAAAACTATCTTTATTAACTACTGATTGCAGGCTTGATTATAAAAAGGCATTCACAAAGATTTTTTTGCAGCAGCATACATAGCAATATGAAACATGAAAAATTTATGAGCAGGCTTGCATGTGTTCAGAGGCCCACATAGCCATAGACAAAATTTAAGAGAAAAAAAGACAGTAGGAGAAGTTGGAGGAATGTGGTTGCTGTTGTGGAAGAGGATTCTTCTAGAACAAGCAGCAGCAGCGAATGCTCAGCCAACAGTTGTTTCAAGTTGGGAGGCTGTTTATAGGAGAGAAGCTAAGGTTTTGGGAATATTATTTTTAATCTGTTATCACTAAATAATATTGTTTGGCACTCTTTTGAGATGTGACATAGAACTTCAAGCTGGGGTTGAGAGTGACTGTTAATGACTATCTGTTCTCTTCCTGCAGTTGTTTGTAGTCCAGGATATTTCTTCTGGCTACAGTGGTCGCAATATGAATTTGGATGTTCATAATCAGACAAAACTACATACTGACGATAGTTTAAAAAGAATATTCCTCAAACCTCCTCTTCTAAAATTTCCCCACAACCTGAAAAACAGTTGGTAAATACTACGGATGGGAAAAACCTTTTGCTTCAAAAGAAAAACAGGAGAATAATGGCACTTCCTGCCAAACAGGGAATTTTTTGTAAAAAGCGTTTATTTTCCTCTTTTTTTCACCTAGCTCATTGAATTTAAATCAATGGTAGGCTAAATTTCCACCAACCTACAGACATAGTTGTTTCCTGGCATAGCCGATTTCCTTTCCACGGGGCGTCCACGTCTATTCTCTATCTAGGTGTCCTATTAGCCGCAGATCTAGATGCGATGCTTTGCCTTAACCTAGATTGACTACTTCATAAACTCCACCCTGAACTTGCTCACTGGGATTTTGTCTTGGTTTGGCAGGGTGAATCTTGTGAAAATGGTAGCCCTTCCCCAGATCCTGTACCTTTTTCACATTTTGCCTCTTCAGTTCTCACTGCAGTCACTTAGTCTCCTGCAATCACTTATCAGTAACTTCACCTGTCAGTACAAACGGCCTTGTTTGGCTGCTACTTATCTATATAGACCCCCAGATCAGGGAGGTCTAGGTTTGTCTGTCCTGGGCTCTTTCTATAAGGCAGCCTAGCTTGAACTCTTGCTTGAATGTGGGAGAAACATTAACAAAGGTTGGACTTCCGCTGTTATGTACCATGCATCTCTTATCGATCCTTATAATCTGCTTTGGTTGAGGGGTGGATCTACATCGGCTCATCTCCTTACTCATCCAATCCTGCAGAGATTCCTCTGCACCTGGCAGGCTGTAAAAGCCACTCATAATATTTTGCCTTATCCCTCCCGACTCCTCTCTGTTGTTAGCCACCCTGACATTCCACCTGGACCCGTACCACTATAAGCAGGGACCTCTCCACTTTTGAACAGCTGTTCGAATCTGGTTACTTTAATACTCTCACTGCGCCTATGCTATACAAATGGCTCTTGCAATTACATCCTGACTCCAAACCAAACTTTGTGCATCAATGGGAGGCCAACCTGAATGTGACCTGGGATTGGACAGATTGGAAGAAGATTTTCAGATCTATTGTGTATAAAGTTCATATGTATAAAACCTAAGAATTCAATTTTAAACTTCTCACTAGGTGGTGCCTTACCCAAGCCAGATTGTCATGTATGTTACCTACCTGCTCTAACCTTTGTTGGAGAGGCTGTGGGGGAATAGGTACCATGTTACATACTTGGTGGAAGTGTCCATCAATCTCTGTATTTTGGGATCAAATTTGATCACAGATGAATACACTCTTAGGTTCTTCATTACCATCGAACCCCATTCTCTTTCTGTTTATAAGGACACCTTCTATTTGTTCTTAATGGTCCCGCAGTGCAAACTACTTTCGTTCCTTCTGAATACTGCTAAGCAACTTATCCCTCTACATTGGAAACAGCTCTCCGACAGTTGCGGAGTGGATCTTAGGAGTTGACTCACTTTCTGATTTGGAAAGAACTCACACATTACATATGGGAATTCTGGGAGAGTTTTCCGCTGTGTGGGATCCATGGTTGTTTTGGATACCCTAAGCGCTCTGGTTGCCTCCTGTTTTCTTCCAGCTTTCTTGTCAGTTTTTCTTCTGAACTGTCCCAGTTGTTGCTGCTGGGATGACGTGGACTTGGGGATACCTTTGTCTGGGAAATCCCCCGCCCACCCTTCACCTTTCTTCGTGTCTATCTTTTTTCTCCACTTCTCTTTTCTTTCTTTCTATGTCTGTCTTTTCTTGTACCTTTCGTCTTTTCTAATGACCACCTTGACATCCTCTGGAAACATTATATACTGAACCCCTTTTGCTAACTCTTCTTGAGTCTCTCTGCTGCTTCTCTACTTTTATCATAATCTTCTGACCGATTGCTCTGTAAAGAATGCACTAAGCTGGTTTAGAGGTTTATGTGAGCACTATGATTCTTTCTTTTGCCAATGTCATGCCTCCATTGTTTAACTGACATGTTAATTTAACTGTATTGTGCTATATTGTGTTTTTCTACTTTACAATAGATTTTTTTGAAACTCCAAAAAAAAAAAATTCCACCAACCACATGGCAAATCTCCAATTTTTCCCTCAGGCATTGTATAAATGGGTTTTAGGCTCCCACAGCATGCCATGGTTGCTTGTGAGAGGAAGAAAAGCAGTACAGTTTTGAGAAAGACAGGCTAATAGAGTGGGGTTGAAGTATAGCTTAGGGAGTCTTGTAGGCAGGACATTTGTTCTCTATATTTGGGGAGTGTGGGGTAACTCTGTGGAAGAAAGGAGGTTCACCTTAAAATATCCCAAAATTCTGTGTGACTGACTGGGAAGACACAAGTATCTGTGATCCAAGTTATTTCCTAATCTGGCTATCTTTTTGCTAGGTGAGTCTGGGGATTGGGGTGTGAGAAGGGAGCAAAGGAGAATCACCCCCATGCCCCCAAAATTCTGTGTGACTTTGTATCTGGGAAGACAGGCAGGTGTCATCCAAGTTGTATCCTGATCTGGCTGTTATCTCTGTCCTAGAGGAGTATAGTATTGTGAGAAGGGAGCAAAGAAGATTTACCCCAAAATACCCCAACATTTTGTGTGACTGGGAAGACACAGGCAGCCATGATCCAAGTTTCTTCCTGATGTGGCTGTTATCTCTGTGTTAGGGGATTCTGGGGGTGTGAGATGGAAATGAAAGAGTTTTACCACAAATACCCCAACAGATACATTGCAACACAGTTAATGCATTTAAAAGAGGAAAAAGTACATGCAAGTGTTAAACTATGAGGGAGAGTGCTAGGTATAAACACAACGGAGAATGATCTATGAGTAATTGTAGACAATAAAATTTACAGCAGTGCTCAGTGTTAGCAGCTTGATAAATCTGCAAAATCTTAGCATTCATAATAAAGAATATAGATTTATGGGAACATGTATAGTCTTGCATCTTAATAAATCCTTGGTTGTACCTTACTTTGAATATTCATTACAGTCTTTGCACCAGACCATGAAAAAGATATTCTGGATTTGGAATTAAGTTAGAGATGGGTAACAAAAGTAATGCATGGATTGTAGACTTCAATTATGAGGAAAGTCAGGATATGCAGGATTTTAAGAGTTAAAGAGTTGAACTTGGTGTTTTTTAATCTTTTTCAGCCCCAGCAGTATTCACTCCTTATACTTCTAGCACTGATGATATCTTCAACCAGCCATTGGAAAGAAAAGGTTATTGATATAAACATTTTGTATAAGTTTCAATGAAATTACTCACTTTTTACATGTTCTATTTGCAGACATCCTGACGTCTGGTTTTCTCCCATATTAGTCTGAAAAACAGTTGTTTAACAAATATTTATCAATAGGCATCAAACTGACAGTTCATAAGGATAAATACATTTAAATCAAATCCAATGATTATAAAATGGCCTTTGTTGTATAATACTTTGTTATGGCTTTTGAAGCAATTTAGAAGTGAACCTTTTTTCAAAATAAGCATGTAAAAATATAAAACAGTAAGTTGTTTTGCATTTGCCTGCTTATATAGCAAAGGCTTTAAAAAAATATTTTATTTTTGCTGGAAAGTTCACAAAAGGGCTTCATAGATTAATAAGCACATTACACGCACATTCGTCTTTATGTGTTCACTGCAGTATTTACACTGAAATAGTGGTAAATCTTTAATCTATAAAATCTGCTTGCATCAGCTTTTCTTATACACCTGGCACCTTACTTCAAAAAATTACTGTGCCAATCTTGAGCATCAAAATAGTCCATTACTCCTGATGCTATTGATTCAGAAATGTTTTGCCTCTTCTAGTTTTCTGTCAAGCATCATATACATGACCATTTTTAACAAATTAATTAGAAGTGATCCCATTTTATGAACACATGCAGTTCTGAAATTATCCTGATGGTGTCACCATTTTACTGTATAATTACAATGGAAATGAATTCTGAGTTTTCTTTTTTATTTATTTTGTTTATTATTTATTTATTGTTTTTAAGTCGAGTCACCATTTAATATACCATATTTCTAAGTTTATTCTTTCAAGGCATTTAAATATTGGTTATATTAGTGAAATATTTTCTGAAACTATTAAAGTGATATATTTTAATACATTCTCATATACTGAAATACCATAATAAAGGTTAATGAGTACCTTGTCAAGTTCCATTTTTTCCTTTAGTTCTTTCATTTGGAAATGGATATTTTCATTTTTTTGAATCAGATGTTCATTTTCCTTTTCTAATTCCTGTAGATAGATAGGGAATAATTATACTCAGGTGTGTGTACCTTCCCTGGTGTGTACATGTGTGTGCCCTGTAGTGTGTGAGTATGTGCCCTGTTATATGTGTTTGATTGTGCGTGTGCATGTGTGCATTTTGTGTGTCTGTGTGTGCACGTATGTACGTATGCTCTCTTAATCTTCCTCCTGTTTTGTCAGGAATTTATACTTTCAGTGGGTGTGTAAATTGTAGGTAAAGTAATGCACACATCTTGGGCTCAAAAATGACTTTTCATTTAATTCAAAAATATTTTCCACAGTGCCAACAAAGCTCTGAAACAGATACATTTTTACCAATCTTGAAGGTACACAATACCATCTATTAGCAATTTTAAATTGATGTTCAGACAGTGATCTATATTACTCATTCTATTTAAGGCATTAAACCAATCCTTATTTGAAATATTCAAATTAAAATCTCTATTCCATTTTTTACAGCTGGAATTATTTCCATTTTATTCAAAAATCTCAAGATTTCTGCATTCCTTGCCGTAGGTCTATTAATGTCTGTTCCATTAAAAATTTTGATCAACTTATCTGAATTCCCCTCTAGCCGTAATCTGGTGTGCAACAAACTTTTTATACAGAGAAAATTAAATAATTATTTCCCAGGGTGCTTATATTCCAGAACCAGTTGACCAAAACTTTTTATTTCCCATCCTCTATATAATTGTGAAATAACATTAATACCCTTCCTTTTCCATTCTACGAGATATAGATCTTTTACATTGAATTCTATCAATCCCAAATCATAAGAGTTTAATATCTTTTTTGCATTCCTAACTTTTTCCTAATTTTCCACCAAGCTTTCATTATGCTGTCGATGATATAGTTATCTTTAATTTTTTTATTAAATGGATTTGAAGAATCCCAACCCCAGATTGCATAATTCAGATCTTCTATACCCGTCATAATTGTCTCTATTTTGAACCAGCTTTCCTCTCTTGCATTTTCTTTTTGCAACATATAAATGTGGAACATTACATTTGCTTCATACAGCTGTTTAATACATGGAAAGACCAAACCTCCCCTGCAAACCGGTTGGATTAAAAGTTTCATTTTCAATCGTGGTTTTTTAATACCTCCATATAAACTTATTTAAACAAGACTGCAGAAGATTCAACCATGCGTCTGGTATTGCTATTGGTAAATGCCTAAAAAAGATATGCCCATTTAGGTAACACATAAGACCTGATGGTATTGATCCTTCCCATCCACGAGAGCTCAACACCCTTCCAATCCTTTAATATTTTATTAGTTTCTTTCAATAACGTCATAAAATTAATCTCCATTATTTCACTAACCTCCGGAGTTACTCTTAATCCCAAATACTCCACTCCTTCACTAGCTCATCTAAATCTATACTTTTGTTTAATTGTCTGTATAGTTTTTTCTTCTACATTCAGGGGCATTATAACGGTTTTATTTTCATTCATTTTATAATTTGAGATATCTGCATACTGCCCAATAACCCTCATCAAATCCTCCAATACTTCTACTGAATCTTTAATAGTTTAGAGGATATCGTCCACATAAAGTGACATTTTCCATTCCTCCTTATCTATTTCATATCCCTCTATCTTAGCATCTTCTCTAATACTGATGGCCAGAATTTCCATAGATAATATATATAGAAGTGGGAACAAGGGGCATCCTTGCCACGTTCCATTTTTTAAATTAAAACACCTCACCTTAGGGCTGCCGACTTGAATGGCCGCGTAGCTTGTGTGCTCCCGTCTAGAGGATTGCTATAATTCGCTTCCTAAGCTGACACAACTGGCAACGCACATATCCCTTTGCAAGATATCTTGCTGATGGCACACGGAACATGATCCGTGGGTGGCCTTTTATAAAATCTGCATCTCTGAACGCCTTTTTTGCTCGCAAGAACTCGGCACATCTCGGACAACAGGGATCTAAGATGGTGGACTGCGCGGTTCTGACCTCGCACGCGACGGTGGTGTCACCGACTGACGGTGGTCATCCAACTACGACACGGCTGCTGCTACCAGAGGATGACATCAACACTCTGTCCACGAAGAACAACATATCGAACCTCCTCCAGGATCTGAAGTCCTTCCTTAAGTAGGAACTGCTTGAGGGTAAAAAAGAACTGACCCACATTGGTGGCAGGGTCGAGGCTTTGGAAGACAGTGTGGCGCAGCTGACTACTCACCGTCAAGAATCTTTAAAAACAGTGGATGCATTGCACCAAAAGCATACAGACCTGCTTGTTAAAGTGGACGATTTAGAAAACCGTAATAGAAGGAATAACTTACGTCTTCGAGGAGTTGCAGAGACGGTTAATATTGCCGCATTGCACGACTTTTTGCAGCGCTTTTTTTTCTTTCTAACTAAAGAATCTCCTACTCATCTGTTTCACCTGGATCGAGCACATAGAGCCCTGCGGCCCAAGGGGCCAGCGCAAGATACCTCGAGGGATATTATTCTGCGGTTCCAGTTTTTCCCGGATAGGAATGAAATATATAGAGCGGCAAGGGGCACCCCTTTCATTTCCTTTGAAGGTCACAACATCTCAATGTTCCAGGATCTGTCTTCCACTACGATCCAATGTCGGAGGGAATTGCGACCGATTACCTCCGAGCTTAAGGCCCGTCAGCTCAAATATAGATGGGGATTTCCGATGGCTCTCCTGGTTCCTTTTAATGGCACTACTCATGTTCTTAAATACAAGGGTGATGTACGGGCATTCCTTACTGCGCTCGGCCTAAGGATCCCGGATGAGGCCTTATCCACGTTGGCGGAGGAGACCACTGTTCAGGACTGCGGCCCACCCAACTCTCCATGGAAGCCTGCCTCCAAGAAGAGGAAAAATGCTAAGGCACTTTCTTTATCTCCTAATCAGGGGCCTGTACCTGTCACTGTTGGATGACTTTCTGGTGTTTTCAACGTGTCTCTCCTTTCTTGCCACTCTTTGTGAGTCAAGCATCTATTCTGTTGTCCTGCGGTCAAGGACTGACCTCCACGTTTGGTGACTATGGATGATGGACACACATGTTTGTTGTCTTCTGTGTTGTTTAATTTAATATGTGCTTAGGGCCCCAAGTATTCCTCTTTACTGCTATTGAATTTTATAGGGGACAATCTATGTTACTGGGTTACCCACGTTATTTAGTTGCTGCCATGTACCCCTTTTGGGGAATATGGAACTGAACATTATTATGGGGTTTTCCCTTGTTTGGTGGTGGTGGGGAATTGTTTAGATCCCAATACTCTCAGTTCCTAGGTTTGTTAAGCTAGGATACTTTTTTTGTACTGCATGTTTTTTATGCTGCCATTATGCCTTTATATGTGATGAGACTTGTTCATTATTTTCTTTTATAAATGTGGAATACTTTCCTAACGTTTTAGCTAATGCTTGGTTGTGTTTTGTTTTTTTTTTGTTTTTTTTACATCCTTGAGGTGGGATCACTGGATTTGTTCTGCTATTTGGATCGCGATCTCCGTTGGGTCCTCAACTACGGGCCCAGTGTGGAGCGCGATTGGTAGTTCACACTACGCTCCTTGTGCTTTATACAGCTCTTACGTGTCATACCAATGGCTGTTACGTCTAGTGACCCTGCCCGGGAGCCATTTCTTAAGCTGTAGACTTGTTGCCAGGGGCATGAACCTAAGGCTTTATTCCTATTCTTGCCTACACCTGGGAATGCACGTCCACCCTTTCTGTTTTCCACACTCTACCCACCACGTTTTCACACCATACAGGCTGTAAACCTTTTGCGGACTATGTTTTTCTTTAACGGGTGCCATCTGGCCTTTGGGGGGTGGGGTGACGGGCGGCACATTGTATAGGGGTGCGCCGTTGGCCACTCCATCGCCCGGGGGTCTTACTCCTGATGCTTAGACTTTCTCTTTAGTGCTCAGCACACGCCACACTGTAGACGTTTCCCTTTCCTCCTTTATACGATCATCCTTAACTACTTTTGATGTACTTCTATTTGGTGGTGGCTACCTCGCCTTGTTATAAGACTGACTCCCCTCTTCTTTCTTTCTTTTCTTTGGTACACTCTGTAGATAGCTGTTCTCCATCTCCTGGGCTACTGATAGATGACTTCCGACTCCTGGACTTCTATATTCTACCTGTACTACTGACTCTCATATTAGGCACTTACTCGTATCTCTCAGGTTCCATACTATTCTCTTTTTCCCATACCTGATAGGTTTTCACGCATGCTGGTTTTATCACAGGTAAGGGTGGTTGGTGCATTTTTCCCACACTCTTATACCTCTACAGCTCTCAGTCACTCGTATACTTTAGAGTGAGCGTTTACTTCTTTAATATTTATACGATATCTATGGGTGGATTTTTCATAACTCGAGACATTTTTACTTATCGTCCCAGTTGTGGCTAAAATTGTAATTTCAATCCTATAGACAACACCGTTGACTGCTCCACAGGCTACTCTTCTTATTCCAGGTCTTCCCTTCGTTCTATAGCTTCCACTCTTACCTCACACAGGCTTCTTGACACTTGGCGGGTCTGTCATCCGGACCGAAAAGACTATACTTTTTTCTCAAACCCACATGCTTCGTACTCCCGTATTGGCTACTTTTTCATTCTTCATGATCATATCTCACCGTTAGAATCTTCTGCAATCGATAATATTAATTGGTCTGATCACGCGCCTATTCGATTAAACATTCGTCTGCTTGCAGGTGACATTGCTCCTCCTGTGTGGTGCCTCGACGAATCTCTTCTGCTCCAGCAGGAGGTGAAGGATCGTATTAATGGTGTCCTCGAATATTATATACGTGAAAATGTAAATGATGCCGCTTCCTCTCTTTCAATTTGGGCTGCCCATAAGTGTGTGCTTCGAGGGGAATTTATTAAAATGGCTGCGGCTAGGAAAAAACAGAGACTGTCCAAGATTTCAGAGCTTTTATCTGCCATTTCCCTCTTAGAATCTAAGCATAAGGAATCCGTGAATGCTCAGGATCTGCTATGCCTAACGAAACTCCAGTCTCAATTGAAAACCCTTTTGAATTTAAAAACAGAACACCTTTTCTTTAGAACTAAATGTATGTATTTCGAAAGCGGTAATAAGATCGGCTCTCTCTTAGCTCGTCAATTGAGGGCGAATTTTACCTCTCATTTTATTCGATCTCTGCGTTCTCCCGATAAATCACTTGTCTATGATAAATGTGCCATCGCGGACATCTTTCAGGACTACTATTCCTCTCTATATAATCTGAGAGACAAGGCTTCTTCGCCGACTTCGGATCTGCTATCCCGTATTTCTCAATATCTTCGCTCTGCTCACCTTCCCCAACTCTCTCCCTCCTCCTCCTATGCTGCTCTTGAGGTTCCCATCTCTCCTGATGAAATTCGTAAAGCCATTGCAGCTATGCCTTGTGGTAAGAGTCCTGGCCCTGATGGTTTCTCCCACATTTATTATAAAATTTTCCAGGATAGGTTGATTCCTATGCTAGTGCCCACGTTTTTGGAAATGCCTTATAGAATAGCTTCCTGTCCCTCTCTAGCAGAAGCTCACATTGCAGTGCTACCGAAGCCGGGCAAGAATCCTGAATTTTGTGAGAGTTATAGACCAATATATCTTCTCAACTTAGATATGAAAATCTATGCTAAGGTTCTAGCGGAAAGACTCAAACCTCTTTTGCCGTCGCTGGTGCATACAGACCAGGCTGGTTTTGTGCCGGGACGAGAGGCACCTGATAACGCACACAAACTCTTACATATCTTGCATTACGTTAAAACTCACAATATACCTTCTGTATTCCTCTCAACGGATTCTGAAAAAGCTTTCGACCGGGTCAATTGGTTGTTTCTTGAACAAACTCTTTCAGCTTTTGGTTTTGGCCCTATTATCCTCCGCTATATTTTTGCCTTGTATCAGGTTCCTAATGCCCGAGGTCGTGTAAATGGCCATCTTTCCTCTACCTTTGATATCCACAACGGGACCAGACAGGGTTGTCCTCTTTCTCCCCTTTTATTCGTGCTTCTAATGGAACCTTTCGCTCAACATATTCGCCTCAATGATAATGTGATGGGGGTGCGCATGGGATCGGAGGAATTCAAGCTGTCAATTTTTGCTGACGATGTGCTTCTTTCGGTAACTGATCCTGCTCTTTCCATACAGTACGCCTTAGACAAAATTAATTGCTTTTTGGAATTATCTGATTTTAAGATTAATCTTGTGAAATCTGAAGCTCTTCATATAGGCCTTTCCCTTCACTTCTTCAATCCCTGGTCACTCAGACTGCCTTTCGTTGGTCACCTCTCACATCAAATATTTAGGGGTCAATCTAACCCCCTCTTTCGCTTCCTTATAAGGCCATAATTTTGCCCCTTTGCTGAAGTCGATAAAGGCAGATCTGCATAAATGGAATTCCCTATTTCTATCTTGGCTAGGAAGGATTAATGGTATAAAGATGAATGTATTGCCTAGACTCCTCTATTTGTTTCAAACGTTACCCATTAGCATACCTTCTTCATTCTTTTCTCTATTGAACCGGGCTATTAGACGCTTTATCTGGCACTCGCATCCACCTAGAGTGGCGACTAAGTGACTGTGCTTACATAAATTTCATGGGGGGTTAGATCTTCCTATTATTATGCTTCTGCGTTAACCACAGTTATTGATTGGACTCACAACGGGGTTCACAAGGCATGGATGCGGATTGAACGTACACTTATTGTAGCAGAGGATCCCCTCACTGACTTATTTTTACATCCGAGTATGCGCTGTAAACTATTTACCTCTCATCCGATTATCTCACACGTCTTTTCAATTTGGTCCTTGTGTAATAAGGCTAATGCGCTAGCGGCCTCTCCTTCTCTTGCTTCCCCTGTATTCTCCCCTAAGTCGACCCCCTTTACTCTTCCCCTCTCTGATTTTCCCAAATGGAATCGCACCCCTCCTATACATATAGTGGATCTAGCTTCGGATGGTGTACTTAAACATTTTGATGACTTGCGAGTCGCCTACGGTCTTTCCGCTTTGGAAATTTGAAGATTTCTCCAAATTAAGCATTTCCTTGAAACACCTTCTATAAAACGAGTGTGGTTGTGTCTCCCAACAGCTTTTGAATCCCTGCTGTTGTCATCAACAGTTCTCACAGGTAAAATCAGGAAGGTGTATAATGCTCTCACAACTCGTCATTCCGCTGACAAACCTGGTTATGTTGTTTCCTGGGAACGTGAGCTGCACACTACGGTCCCCTTAGATGATTGGAAAACTATATGGAAAACCGCTGCTACTGCATCTATATCCGGCGCGGTTCTAGAATCACATTTCAAATTTCTGGCTAGGTGGTACCTCACACCTTCTAGACTTCAAACTATTTATTCCTCAGTTAGTTCTACTTGTTGGAGATGTCACTCTGAAAAAGGAACTCCATCCCACATTTGGTGGTCATGCAAGAAAATTCAACCGTTTTGGAATACATGCCTTGACTCAATAGATGAACGCTCTGGCATATCCCTTACAAGAGATATTTGGCAGACACTTTTTCTCGTGCATCTACCACGTCTCCCTCTTTTAAAGAAACGTATTCTTTTGACTATGCTATTGGTCGCTAAATCTCTTATCCCCAGGCATTGGAAAGATGTAGAGCCCCCCACATTCCAGGAATGGGCGAGCAGTGTCAGATCGCAAATCTTAATGTTGAGAACCTACTTTATTAAGGAAGGGGGTGATCCAGATGCGGTAGATTCATTTTTCTCCTTGTGTCAGTTCTAGCTCTTAATTATTGTTCACATATCTGTGGCACTTACCAGGTGGATGTCCAGTCCTTGGCGCCAGATTTCTCCTTCCCCTTTCCCCCTGTTCTGAACCATTCCTTTTTTTTTTTCTCTCTTTTTCTTCTTTCTTCCACTTTGTCCTTTCTTTACCCTAGGAGGTACTGGGCTGCTTCCATATCCATTACGATTCCTTACTGTATGTAATATGTTCTTGTTTGTATTACAGTTACATTTTGTGACAATTTTTTCGATTCTGTACGCTGATTTTCTATCAATGGTTTCCTTGATGTTTGTATTCATGCTTATAATATTTAATAAAATTAAAAAAAAAAAAAAAAACACCTCGCCTTAGTATTTTGGCCAGTGGTTCTAACAGTCGGATTACTATATATTATTTTTATACTATCCAAGAAAAACCCCTGTATCCCAAATGCCTGAAGTGTCTGAAACATAAAATCTCAGTTTACCCGGCCGAACGCCTTCTCTGCATCTACAGCTATTACCAATAAAGATGTTAACTCCCTCTTGGAGTGATCTAATATATTTATTATGCACCTCCAATTACTGTAAGACGCTCGACTGGATACAAAACCTATTTGGTCCCTGTTAATGACCTCTGGGATAATATGTTTTGGTCTTCCTGCAAAAATCATATTTTACATCTACATTAATCAAAAAAATCAGCCTGTAGTTATCTACCATTGAAGGATCTTTGCCTGTACCAATTCTGCTTGGCATTGCTAATCTTTATTCTTTCTATTATACATTTCCACCAAGTATTCAGATATATTTGATTTTAAATTCTTGTAAAAAGAATCATTAAACCCATCTGATCCCGGTGTTTTGTGTTTTTTTCAATCGTCCAATCGCCTCCTCAACTTCCTTGTCCGTAACGGGGAGATTTACATCCTCACTTTGTTCTACTGTAATCCTTGGGATATTCCTTTTTTCTAAATAGCTCCTTATCTGCTCCGTCCTCGCTCTTACAGGTAAAGCATACAAAGAGCTATAATAATCATTAAAGGCTTGTCCAATTCCCTGCAGTGTCATATGTACCCCATCTTGATCAACTATTCTATAAATCCGGTTTAAAACATCTTTCTTTTTAAGTGTATTTGTTAATAATTTATCTGCTCTATTATGTTTATTATACCATCTTTGTCTCATAATTTTAATTCTATTATTAATAGAGTGCAATTTTATTTCATAAATCTGTTTTTTCAATTTCACAACTTTCTGAGATAATATTTTAGTAGGTGAAATTTTATTTTCCAGATTTAGCTGAAACAGCTCTATATTTAAGAGAGACTTTTCTACTTTTTTCTTTCACTTTTCAAAACTACACTACATTAGATTAGCCCTAATATACGCTTTAACTGCACACCAAGTAAGGAAGTAAGATCCAGTACTCCTTCAATTCGTATAAAAAAAAATCTGTCTCCCTTCTAATAAACTCTAAGGCATCCTTATTATACAAAATTTCATAATTTATTCTCTACTCCTTCCAGGGGTCTCCATGATTAAACTCCTTTATCTCCCACATAAGAGCATTGTGATCTGACCAAATCAACTCTTATAAAAAAATTTCTTAAATGATTGTAACAAAGATAATTCTCCCAGCAACAGATACATTTGTGAAAAAGAACCATGGTGTATCAAAAAATGGGTATAATCTCTCTCCAGTGGATGAGCCATTCCCCATATATCAGAGTTTATTCTTTTTCACAAAATTCATAATCAATCTAGATTAATTATTTTTTGTCTACTATCTCTCCACTTCTTAAGTTTTTATCAAGCTTAGGTTCAATAATATAATTACTATCCCCTGCAATCCCCTGCAAAACAAAATACCTTCATGACTGATACCCGTTTTAACACTTGTACTCAATGACCAGAAGAGAAGAAAGAAAAAAACGTGCCCTATTGTGATACATCCTATCTCCTTCTACTACCTAAATTACCACAACCAAATACCCTTTATTTTTTCTACTTCCTATATATATACCTTTATACCATTATCCAACTCTCTATCTTCTCAAAAAGATTCTCCGAACTATACTCCCATATTCCCTGTGCATTAATACTATCACAATTGCATACACCTCTTATTATACCATAACAATATTGTAAATCATATAAGTACTTTATTCCAATTTTTTACCTCGTTATCTTCTTAAACCAATCCTAACACTACCTAAATTATCCCCTTATCATAATGCATCATTTCTTATTTCCAGTGTGAAAAATCTCAGTTCAGTGCCTCACTCTGTACCCACATCTTATCATCTTATTAGCCTCAAATCATAATAATCATTCAAGCACCAATCCTACAAAAAAAATATATATCCCTGGTCATCTCTTAAATTATTTTGCTGGATGCTGATCTAACCATTCTTGTGCTTTTTTAATGGAGTCTACCACATGTGTACTCCCTTCATGCCACATTATAAGCTTAAATGCGAACCCCCATCTATACTTAATATTGCGCTCCCTTAAGACTGCCATAATAAACCCCAAAGTTTGTCTTTTCTGTCTAGTCATCACAGATAAGTCTTGAAAAAGGACAAGTTCAAAAATCTCTGATCTTCTCACACAAAGCCGACGCTTATTCATTATGTTCTACCTCACAAGGAAATTAGTGAGTCTCACAGTCACATCTCTAGGCTTATTTTCTGCCACTGTATCTGGCTTATACGCTCGGTGAGCCCTTTCAACAACACAACGTGTTAATATTTCCTGGATGCCCATTTCTTTAAATAGATCTGTCAGATAGGCCATCAATTTATCCTGCTTCACCTGCTCAGATATATCCTGGATTCTAAGATTTTTTCTATATACCCAGTCCTCCATATTGATCATTTTGAGATCCATTATATCAATTTTGTTCTCCAACAACACAGTTTGTTCCTGCATTTTGCTAATAGTAAATTCAGCTCCTTCTATCTTTTCTTCATTCATCTTGACACGTTCTACCAAGTGCATAATCTCTTCCTTGCACTTAGAAAACTGATTCTCTAGTTCACTTTTAATTTGAACAAACTGCATATCCAGGTAGGCTTGCAACTTCTGTTGTGTTATTATCTGGGAGCCAGGAATATAAAGTGACTCCCTTTCTGAGACAAGGCTTTCAGATTCAATATCCATCATACCCGTGGAATCCAGCACTGAAATGTTTGTTCTCATACCCTCTTTATTACTAAACTGTGGTGAGAACATCTCAGGAACCTTTAAGATGTTTGTTCTCTCCTCTTCTCTCTTTTCTCTTTTTTTCCCAGCATCCTTTTTGTTATCCTTTTATGCCTCCTGCCCCTTTCTGGATGCCATAGTCTCCTTATATACCTTTTGCTATTTTCTTTAACCTTTAACACTTATTAGGAGATCTTATTCCACTTTTCCCCCTTTTTTAAAGGGCCATCCCTCCATATCACTGCACTGCTTCTTAGATTTTCCCTCACAGTTCCTCACCCAGTTACTTATTTTCCAGGGAAAAGCAAAATAAATATTTTTATTTTCCTCTTTTTACTTATGTGTACTCCAATAATTCTTTAAATCCAAACTTCAATGCCATCATATCAGGTCTATCAATTATTAGTCAATAAGTCAAGGCACACACCATAGTTACTCCAGAACCTTTAGGCAAAACGTCTTTTCCCCTCCAGGGCTGTTTACATCTTGCATCTCCCACGCACTCGGTGCTAAATCACTTCTTTTATCTTTTACAACAGGTCACGGTGCTCTACTTCTCCCAACCACTCCTCCACTCCACTTTTATGCTGTGGGTGGGTATTATATGTTCTGCTGCCTCCTCCAAGGTGTTCACTATTATTCGATCCCCAGGTCTCACTTGCAGGGGGAGTGCAGTTCTCACACTCAGCCCTTCTCCTATGGAGCTGAGTTTGCTGAGGTTCCTACAAGCGTCTCTCATTCACCCTCAGAGTTTAGGGCTCCAGCATCAGCCTCCATTACTCCGGGTCTCTAGGATGCGCCACTTCTTCTACATCCTATGTCATCATCCCACCAGTATGGATCTCTATACTTTCTACTTCTATCATCCTCTTCTTTATGAGTAATAGAGTAATAGATATCTAATTACATTGTAGTCTAATTACCCAATTGTATACTGACTACTACATAAAACTTACTGCAGTGCACATTTTTTTCTCAATTGTTAATCACTTGTTGCTTATTTTGTCTTTCATACATAAATGCAATTTAGTATGAATCCTGTATCAACTTCCTGGTGTTGCAATTGGTGTTGTGCAAGGTATTCTACAACACATCATGTAACAGTATTATGTGTAATTTTGGAACAGTATTTACTTTTACCTTAATTCTCTCTAGAAAATGTTTGTTTTTCTTTTCCATTATGTCTTGATAGTCTTCTAATCGGAACTTCAGGATCTGCATTTTATTGCGGTAATGATTTCTAATACCAAGAGCCAACTTCTCCTAAAACAACATGTTAGAACAGTTTAATATATCTTTGTATGTTTTATTATACTAAAACTGATGACAGGTTATTAATCAAAACTATTACAATTAATTCTTATTGCTTTATGTATTAGATCAGGACCTGCCCCTTGAAGTGTTGTCTCTAAGGTTATTAATCTAACACTAAAAGAGTTAAAAAATAAATTAAATTAAGTACGTCTGCTTGATTCATCTATTTTTCTAATGCATCGCTGCATAAATAGTCCTCTTTAACACTTTCAGTGGCTTGATCACCATAGGAAACATTGGACCCTCACCTGAGATGGATGCCCACCCTGTCCCTTGCCTTTCATGCAAACTATTTGTTACACTCTTCCTGTACTCTGCTCTGCAAGGTTTAAAGAGATAGTATTACTTCAAAATTACTATCCCTCATATTGTAGCCCTTAATAAACTGAGTTAAATGACACCAGCGGCATCTCTCAGACCTTTATGGTTTATGAGCTAGCCGCTTTGAAAGTTTCCTCTCCCCTGCTGTCAGCGTTCTGCTGCCAGCTGGGGAATCCGGTCCCGGGACAAGCGGAGGCTCTTCAGCAGAGCCGATATCTCGTTATGGAAGGAAAAATGATTCATTGAAACAGTCTTCTACGTGTGCTTGGTAACCAAGCACACGTAGAAGACTGTTTCAATGAATCATTTTTCCTTCCATAACGAGATATCGGCTCTGCTGAAAAGCCTCCACTTGATTCAGAGACCGGATTCTCCTGCTGACAGCAGAACGCTGACAGCAGGGGAGAGGAAACTTTGAAAGCGGCTAGCTCATAAACCATAAAGGTTTGAGAGATTCCGCTGGTGTCATTTAACTCAGTTTATTAAGGGCTACAATATGAGGGATAGTAATTTTGAAGTAATACTATCCCTTTAAGTAGATTATATTTATCCTTTCTTAGCCCTGTGGATCAATTTTTAGTGCCATGGACATGTAATGTTTCAATCAAGAAGAAAATAATCATTTTTTGTACCTCATTTTGTTTTCCACTGACTCGAATTTCCTTTATTTTTTCCATGTGTTTGAGTTTCATTTGTTCCATATCTTTCACTATCTAAAACAAAAGTAGTCATGTAGACATTAGAACTTTTTTACAATCATTTATACATGACATTTGTATTAGCAAACTTATCATACTCTTTATGAACGGATGGGCAAAAATTTTCACCTCTAACCAAAATCTGCAAATAATGGCACTTCCCGCTTGGCGACTATTTTCCCACGAAAAGTGCAGTTTTTCTGCATTTTTTGCCTGGCTCATTGCATTGAATTTACACATAAAACATAGCAAAATATATTTTATATCCCACAGGCATTGCATAAAAGGGGTCTGAGGGTGCCTGTGTTGGTGGAGTCTGGGGAAAGAATTAGTTTAGCAGATAATTTTTTGGGGGGGATTTGTTGACTGTGATTTAGGGACAGTTAAGAAAAAAAAATAAAATAAAATATTGGTAAGTAACGTGATAGTGACAGGGACCCCCTGACATAAGCTGTTACTGGGGAAGACCGATACATGACAGGATAGAATATTTTGTAGAGGATGATTTGTAGGACTTAAACTTGTTGTTAGAAGCCCAAGCCCAAAGGAAACATTGATTTGTAGGACTTATGCTTGTTAGAAGCCCAAGCCCTGAGGAAAAATTGATTTGCAGGACTTTGGCTTGTTAGCATCACAAGCCCTGATGAATCAGTGATTTGTAGGACCTAGATTTGTTAGAAGCAAGCCCCTCAAAAAGTGTGTGTAGTAAATAAGGGAAGAGTCAATGGGTACAACAACAGTTACCAGTTTCACTGGTAGATGTTTGGCTTTAGCATGCTTCACATAATTGTCATGTGTCTGTGTTTCAAATGTGTTATGAGGGTGGTTGTGCCAAGGTGCATTTCCTCCTTTCCTTTTCACTGATTTGTCACAAATCATGCACAGTACTATAGTTGAGGACTACACTGTGCCTGCCCCAAAAGAAAAATAGTCCCACACCCAGGGCCTCAGGGTGCTGGGGAAAGGTGGAGAAGAATGGTCTTTTTCTCCTCCACATTTCCCTTCACTGGCTGAGGCAGAGGATGATGTTGCTGCTGTTGTTGTTGCTGCTGCCTCAGAATCAGCACTACAACTAGGACCAGGATTATTGCTGCTGGCAAGTGGAACCTGTCCTAGACCCACATCACTATTGCCGGACTCCATTACCACTATGGCCATGGTTGTCTGTGGTACACTAGCCTTCTCCTCATCATAATGCTGCCCTTACAACTCAGCAGTAGAATGAAATACAGCAGCAGCAAACTCAGCAAATTCTGCAATCTCATTGCTGGTGGTGATACCCATCTCCGTTTGTATCTTGAGCTCCCATTTCTTCTCACTTTGGGCTAAAAAGGCCATTATTGTCTCTTCCACCCCAGCTGCTCCACCATCACCTTCATCACCACCATCATCAGTCCCTTCTTGCTGCTATTGTTCTATGAGAGTCTCACCGGTTGGAGGTGATGAAAAATGTGACAGAGGGTACTCTACTGTCCCACTTGCCATATCTTGAGGTGAAGAAGGCAGACTGGCAGCACTAACAGCAGATACAGTCAGCTGATCTGTGCCTATGGTGGTATTACTGCTGTTAGTTGCCAGTCCTGCCCTCATTATTATTATGTCTCAGAGGGGCAAAACCAGAGGAAGAGGAATCACAGGGTCAGGGGGATGTTGTGGGTTCCCTTGACTTCTAGTCTGGCTGCTCTGCATCACTTTCCTTTCCACCCCAGCATCAGCATCTACTCTGGTCACTCTAGCCCCACCAGCTGCTTCATTATCACTCAAAAGCAACCACATCAGTTTCAGTCTCTATCACTCCATCTCTCTATTCAACACTCTGAGTCTCTAGCTGCTGGATCTTAGTAGTAGTAATGGGACCGCTTGGGGATAACAAGTGTTACTTAGGGTCCTCTGCTGTCACACATGGCATCATCTCCTCCTCCCCCCTCCTGAGAACCACAAGGCACACTGGCAGCACTAGCAGCAGACACAGGTAGCTGACCTGTCCTGCACACACTGCTACAGTCTTCTTCATCTGCCTGTAACACTATTTTCCCTAAGATCCCTAGGAGTGATGTAGGAGGACTGGCTGTCATTGGGTCTGGGGAATCTGGCCATCCAGACTCTTCAGTGCTGGTAGTGGTCTCTTCCAAAGACTCACTGGATGCCTAATGGTCCTTCCTGTTACTCCTTTTTATGTTTATTTTATTTTTATTTTTATTCAAGGAACTCATAGTGATAGCAGTCACTATGAGCCTTTCCTGCCTCAGTGTTGCTAAATAAATCACAGAACAACAGCCTAACACCCTCTCTCTTTAAATAAAGGGGATAAAAGTATTAAAGCCATTGAAAAAATAGCAAACTGTTTTTGATAATGTGTGAAAACGTTAACGATTTTAAGGGCTGCTACTGCCTCAGGCACATCACTGGAGCTAGTAGTGGCAAGTGGAATCATGCTCATCACCTAATCACTGCTGTTGTTGATCCCATTCCCTTTGAGCTGCCTAATCATCCTGCTGTTTAAATAACTCAGCAGCAGCAGCAAGAACAGCAGCTGCAAATTCTACAATTACACCAGGGTATTTGACAATGGCCACGACATGACCTGCTGGCACTAGGTCAGTAGGACTTTTTTTTTCCACAGGGCTTGTTCTTTTAAAAAAATCTATATATAGAGAGGGAGGCCTACAAAAAATACAATATTTTTGGGGGTTTATTTCTAACAAGCCCAAGTCCTACAAATCAATATTTCCCTAGGGCTTGTGCCAAACAACTCTAAGTCCTACAAATCAATTTTATGTTAGGCTTGGACCTAACATTAATCTAGTTTCGTGCAACTAATCAATGTTTCCACAGGGTGTGTGTCATTTGTAATAAGTCTAAGTCCTACAAATTAATTTATCCTCAGGGCTTGGGCCTAACACATGTTTAATTCCTACAAATCTTCTTCTACAAAATATTTTATCCCATCAAGTATCAGTGTACCCCAGTCGTAGCTTACGTCAGAAGGTCCCTGTCTGTGTCAAGTACCAATTTCTTATTTTATTTATTTATTTTTTATTATTTTTTTCCAAATCTGAAGCGTGGAGCAATGATGTCACTCCAGGGGAAACTTTACTTCTGAATATCTCCCAAACCATAAAGTTTTGGGAGATAAGACTTACATCATTCTTCAAGTTTTTTTTAAGGGCTACAATTTAAAATAACTTATTTTCAAGTATTACTATCCCTTTAAATGGCTTACTGCATGTTAAACACCCAATGTTGTTGTTTTTTTTCTTCATACTACCTGCCTTTAAATCTACCCCTAGGAATCTTAGTGTATAGGCTCCATAGAATAACATGTGAACTGGTGAAGTGACATTACTAGAATAGGTACCTCCATTGTATCATGCCTTAGTGCATTTCCCTCCTAGTGTCTTAAAAGCTTGCATCCTAAAGCCACTCGGCTAATAAAGATATAATATTTACTCTACCTGTCGCCAAATATTTTTAATGATCATTATTTTAGTAATTTTAGAATTTGCATGTGAATGGCTATTAATATAATTTATCTCATTTGAGCTTTGAATTCAGATAGATATGTGCATCAAATTGTTTATCTTTAGTGATCTCTTATGAATTTCTTTTACATACCTTGGTAATATAAATCTTAGCTAAATTGTAGGGGATATAAGGTTGTCCTTCATTTGAAATATATTCCGGCATTGCATTTGGATCCTGGTTATCACTTAAACAAGTATCTGTAAAACTGTGATGATCTGTAGACAATAATTCAAACATAAGAATATTGCTGGTAGAGATGGTCTATAACAGAGGCTCCAAAATCATTTAGTGGTCTGTGCTTTACTAATGGCCTTTGGCCCCAAACTGCATTTCTTACAGTATACATGTTTTTAAATCTCAGGAAAATTTCAAAGTCTTTCGTGCATGATATCAGAAAATTATCTTTAAGTATGGACTAATTAACATTATTGCCCTATTGATCAGTTACACAATTAATTTATATTCAATATGTATATGGCTATAAATAAGGCCACCCCCTACTAGTGCAATGGAATTGATATAATATGAAGTAATATATTTAAAAAGATTCCAATTCACAAGTGTTAGTAATGTCCAGAAATAATTTGTAATAGATTTGTAGAGGGTAAAAAAATAATAGCATTGCCACAAACCCCATCTCTCAAACCGCTATGGTTTGAGAGATATTGGCAGTCAAAGTTCCCCCTCCCTCCCCTTCTCTTGATGTTACCTGTAAAGCTGACAGGAGATCTGTGTCAGCCGACAAGATGAGGCTTTTCAGCAGAGTTGAAATCCTGTTATTGCAAAAGAATAACTTCATTGGAAAGGTCTACTAAGTGTGCTTGCAAATCAGGTACACTTTGTAGACCTTTACAATGAAGTAATTCTTTTGCAATAATGGGATTTCAGCTCTGTTGCAGAGCCACCGGCTGATCACCAGACTAGTATCTCCTGCTATCAGCTAGATGCTGACGTCAGGAGAAGGGGAGGGAAGGGAGAACTTTGATTGTGAATATTTCTCAAACTGTAAAAGTTTGAGAGATGAGGTTTGTGGCAATGCTATTATTTTTTTCTACTCTACAAATGAATTACCAATTATTTCTGGACATTACTAACACTTTAAAGGGGAACTTAGCATAAGAGAATAAGTAGTTTTTAATCTGCTTAAAAGATTGTTTCCTATGTAATTCATATAAAATCAGGCATTTACTGCAGGTTTGTATATGTATATATATATATATATATATATATATATATATATATATTTATCAAATTCATAAGAAATGCACAAACAATAGCTACATCAAATCCATAAAAAATACTAAATACCAAAATAATAGATACCTAATAAATGATAAGCGTAAATAAAAATAAGCAGAATCTCCTAATCAAGGACACACTACTTGATGTTCTCATAGACCCTGCTTTGAGTATGTTAACTTACATGGAGTAGCTTGTGGACCTCAAGAGAGTATTAAAACAGTATAGAGATATGTCTTAAAGTTATTATACAAGGATAATGTACAGGTTATAAGACTGAGAGCTGATAAAGAAGTGTTGCATGTGGTCAACATAAGAGAGTGGTAAAGATGTACCCTTACTTGAATGAGCATTTAAATTCTCCCAGGAATATGAGGGATGATTCTACTCCTACTCCTCTCTCCATCTGCATTCTCACAGTATATGTGGAAGCTGAGATGTCTTTGCAGCACTTTGCAGGTGTGAAATGCTTTCAGTGCCTTAGTTGTACCACCACCTTTACACATATCAAAGTTAATGCTTCTTCAGGAGGTTAAAATATATTTATCTTACAGTCCAACAGGTTAAAAGGGATAGATCATGGTTTTAATAGTGAGTTTTATCAAATCCAAACAATTAAGCATTCTTCATCAAAGACCTCTGAATAATGATGCAGTAAATTTCCAAAACAATTTAAATTTATGTGAAATACATACTTTAATAAAAGTATCAAAATGTGGAGCTAATATGTGTTGCTGTTGTCATTGAAGAGGAAACATACATCAAACACTACATATCAAGAACAAGCACTAGAATTGAAGCAAAAATTCTTGGTAAAAGGATACAAACAACACGAGATTGCGTAATGTCCAATTTTAGAAACTTCTAAAGGGAAACAAGAATATAGTTAACATAGATTCAGACAATCTATGATTTTATTTATCACATATATAATACCACAGGGGAAAACGCATTCATCTTACTACTAGAAAAGTACCTAAAGACTACACTACCTTAAGCACTTGAGATAGTTTATCATATTTATAGGGTTATCAAAAACCAAAAGCCGTAGATTATGTTGAAAAGAAACTAAGAAAAATGACTAAGAAAAAGTGTGATAATGGATCCATTATTAATGGAAATGTCAAGTGTAGACATAGCCTCCATTGAGAGAGGACAGGGGGACTGCTGTCCTCAACCATGGTGGGAAGGGAAACCCAGTGTATTAGGCTACCAGTGTGCTGCCTGCACAGTTGGTTTATCTCTCAGAGCTTAAAGGGATAGTAATGGCTCAATTTAAGTGAATATCCTAGATATTAAAAAATAAAATAATTGAGGTTAGTCCGATCTCTCAAACCTTTATATTTTGAGAGATATAGCATTACAAAGTTCCCCCATCCCTCCCCTTTCACAAACGTCATGATCTATCTTACAGCAGGAGATCCTGGTCCCGGGATCAGCAGGCGAAATAGCGAGATCTAAAAACAAATATTTCATTGGAATGGTCTGCAAGTGTGCCTGGTTTGCAAGCACACTTTGTAGACCATTCCAATTAAGTATTTGTTTTTAGATCTCATGATTTCGGCTCTGCTGACTTCCGGCCGCTCCTGGGACCAGGATCTCCTGCTGTAAGATAGAGCATGATGTCTGTGAAAGGGGAGGGAGGGGGGAACTTTGTAATCGTATCACTTTTAAACCTTAAAGGTTTGAGAGATTGGAATGGCCTGAATTTTTTTTTTATATCTACAATATTAAATTTACTTTAATATCTACAATATTAAATTGACTTAAATTGATCCATTACTATCCCTTTAAGACCCTGACAAATGATTTTAGTCAGGCACATACTAAACTCTCATTCTCATTCTCAACACTGGGAGAAGGTGGGAGGAGAGTTCACAAATCAGTTTACAGCAACTCATATACCTACTGGGAAAGAAGGATGGCCTGATGCCAGTATACACTCCTGTGATCTCAGTAGACTAAGTGAGAGATTAACTGTTGGGCAAGGTAAGTGTAAGAGGTGGGACTTTGCCACACAAATGAAAAAGTGTATCTATGAGGTAGTGTGTGTACTGTAGTGTATATTGTAGGTTATAGTGGGACTGTTGCTCTCCTTCCCATAACCAGCATGTGTTCAAGGAACCTGTGTATGTGTGCATGTGTGTACATGTGTGTAATGAGCAACATGTGTATAATGTAATGTTATCACTTGGAATATAAAATTGCTTATTTTATTTTGATGGCAATTAAGAACAAAATGGCCCATCCAGTCTGCTAATTTCCTATAGAGATAAAATGCAGTAATAGACTTATGTCTATCCCAGGTATTTTTTAACTCTTTTATTGAATTTGGCCCAAACCACATCCACTAGGAGACTATTCCATGAATCTATTAATATTTCTGTAAAGTGGTACTTACTCATATTACTTCCACCGTCTAACTCTAGATTGTGCCCTCTTTTTCTTGTATTTCTCTTGTTCTGAAAAATGCTTAATTCCAGAACTTTTATAAATAATTTAAAACATTTAAATGTTTCTAACATATCCTTACTTTCCCACTCCCCTCCAATACTATACATATCAAGGTCTTTGAGTTTATCCTGGGAAGCTTTGTCATAAATGCTTTACAACATTTTAGTAGCTTTTCTTTGAATTTCCTCCTTTGAGTTTCTGTTCCCTGGGGACATGTGACTCTTTGTCCAGAGTTTTTTCTTTGATAACTTTGGCTCTTATTCTGGTCTATACATTAACTAGTCCAAGTTGTCCCAACTTCTTATTGACCCTTTACCATAGCCCATGAATGAGATTCAAGTCCCCTTGCCTTGCACTAATCTAATTACATTTCTTGGGGTGGAGATCTCAAGCAATTTTTAAAACAAAACCTAGATCCATTGCTCTCCCTATTCAAGGAAAAAAACAGAATATGGCTTAGGCTTCCTTTAAATGTTATAGGTGGATCTAACCTTGTTTAGATGATTTTCCTTCCTACATTACTCTACATTTTTCAGAATATGCCAATCAGCATTCATAAATGGTATTTAATCATTACAACCTAAATATAACAGACCTCACTTCCTGAGAATGGGGCCAGCAATTACCCGAAATCCAACCTCAGTCAATATTTCCATATACTAAGCATGGCTTGATATGCAACAGTTGGCTTTGATAGGGTTGATCCGTCTATACCCATATTTGAGAGGCGGTGTTGGCCCATTTACTACAACTTGATTTTGGATCTCTATGGTTTGGGCATTGTATCCTCATACTTTGTCAACTTTATTATAACAATTTGTTGAAAACTTCTGAACAACTGTATATAGAATTCAGCATCCCCAATAATGTCTTCTATTCCTACTTGTGGCTCCAACATGAGTTCCAAAAGCATTGGAACAGGAAGGTTCCTGACCTGTGAGAATTCCATCTGCTGACTTTGGCAACTGGATAATGAACAAAAATAGCAATCTCTTTCATCTACACTTGTATATGCAAAAACGCCATGGGGGAGGATACACCACTCAGAGCAAAGTGGGAGAGAGACCTGGGTGACTTGGAAGAATGGGAATGGACTGCAACAAAGAGCAGCCCAGCTAGAGTAGCCACAATTACTAGACATTAAATGATCCATCTAAAGATTTTTCATATGTTCTACTATACCCTGCGATTATTCAAAGTAGGGGAAAATGTGGGTGGGTTGTGTCTTAGATGTGGGTTTGAGGGGGGCACTTTCAGCCACATAATACAACAAGGGAGTTCTAGATTTCTGGTACTGGGTGCTTCAACATTTAGAATGTATACTTTGGCACCCAGATTCACATTCTAGTAAATGTTGTAAAATTGTGTTTCAGTTGTACCGTGTACACTTTTGTGTGGTTTAGCTTTTGTAATCACTTAGGTTCATCAACATGTAATTAGATGGTCAATCTATAAGTCTGTTCTATTTAACTGTTTTATTTAACTGTTCTTAGTGGGGACAGACTGAAATTTCTAAGTAGATTGTTACGGGTAGCAAGCAGGATAGTGGTTCAACTTACTGTTGCTAATTTTCGGTGCTTTATTTTATTATTTTTCTGCATATATAATAAGAGTAATATTTTATACATCACATGATTTTCAGATATTGATACAGCCTACTTTCAAATGTGTGGCTTGGTTTTGGTATGAGTGTTTTCTATCGCCTCTCTTTTTTGTTCAGTGGTGGAACCATGAAAAAATTGCATCCTTGGGAGGAGAGGGGTCACCATCATTTATTGCACACCCTGCAACAACAATGGCTGCATTCAGGTTTTGGACTACCACTTTACTGACACTTCCCTGCACTGCACTGCTCCTAATCCTTTCACCCTACCCCTTATGTGTTTTCTGGACATTACTCAACTACTGTGGGTTTTTTTACTGTAAAGTACACATTTGACCTGATTGTGTGGGATTTCTTACCTTGGCCCTCTACAAAATACTCTATTTCATCTAGTATCAGTCTGCCTCAGTCATAGCTCACATCAGAGTTCTTGTCTCTGTCACATATCAAGTTTTATTAACTTCCCCAACCCTTCCTATTGTCAAAAAAAAAAAAAAAAAAAACTCTTTAAATGCTTCTTTCCCCAGACTCCAATAGGATAGAGATAAGAGCCAGTCATTCCGAATTTTGGGAATTTGGGGCAATTCTTCTTTTCTCTTCCTCTCACAAACACAGAATGGCATGCTGTGGGAACCTCACAACTTTTTATACTATGCCTGTAGAAGAAGAAGGGAAACTTGCCACTTAATGGGAAGAAATTCAGTCTTCCCATTGATTTCAATACAATGAGCAAGGTGTCATGAGGCTGTTGGTCAGGAAGGGGTGCTGACCACAGCCACAAAAGTAAATTAGTAAAGTAGAACCCAGTGCACAAAGAAACTAGCACACACACAATTAAGGGGGAAGCCAATGTATTTACATTTGCGTACATGGACACTTAAACAACACTGCAAGATAAAATATACAAAGAAACAGAAAAGGGCAGTGATTCAGGAATACTAGGTACAGGACCTATGGGCCAAGCTAGGGACAGGACCTATGGGCCAAACTAGGGACAGGGGCTACTGAGAACGGGGAGCAAGGGCCACTGGGAACAGGGACAAGTGAACTGTAATACTCAAGGAATGCAGCCATCTCTGGAACTCTGGGGGTGCATCCAGGCTCATGGAACAAGGGGTACTGCTACTCTGGAACTAGGTGGTGCACGGCCTGCACTGGAACACGAAGGGTGCAAGGTGGTTCATGGCCTGCACTGGAACACTGACTCAGGAAAGCAACAGTGAATATAGGAACACAGGAGGGCTATTGGCAGTACAGGAATGCAGGATGGCCACAGGCAATCCAGGAACACAGGAGGGAGGTGAAGAAAAGTATAATCTGGCCCAGAACAAGGGGAATTACTACACTTAAACAGGGCAGAGGTGATTGCAGGTGATAGGGTCCAGCTGGGAAGAAAATCAGATCTCTGTAATTAGATAGTTGCAGCCTGAAACAGCACCAAGGGAAAACAGTGGCACTGAAAGGTACTGCCCCAGACTGAGAAGAGGACAGGGGCATGACACAAGGCAAATAAAGTGAAAAACGCAAACACTTTTCGCCAAAAGTGCCATTTTTCTCCTGTTTCTCTTTTAAGGCAAAAGTTTTGCCCATCCCTAGTTTCTAATCCTTGTTCTTAAAGCAACAGGAACCTACCTGGTATTTTAAAGTCTCCCATAACTATTGGCATTTTTTTATTTTTCCCACCAGTGGTTTATCCAATTCATCTACTTGTCCTGGATGTTTATGAATTACTCCTATCTGAATATCTCAATCTCCATTTTCAATAGTTACCCAAATTTTCCCTCATATTTTTTTAGTTGCCATTGCTAATCTACACTTTTAGTTGTTCTTCTCTGCCTCCTTCTTCCCTTTTCTATCTTTTCTGTAAAGGTATAACAATGCCTCATTCATGAGATTCATTGTACCAAGACATTTATAGCACCAAATCCAAACTTTCCCTAGTCCTAAAATTTTTGCACATAATATTGAAAACATTTCTATTATTTTATTCTGACAGTTTAGGTTTCATATACCTAAGACTTTAATTATTGGTCTTAATATTATTAATGCTGATTCAACACTCACCAGCTACATCAGACAAGCAACCTCCATAACCACTAACACATTGTGGGGGACAAATGGTTTATTAATATATTATTTGGCTGCTCCTCTCATGTTTAAATAACTGCTAATGAAGCCTCTACATTTCTTGATTAATTACTCTACTCTCTACTAGAAGGATGCAATTAAGCTCCCTTAAATAGTTTTCTATCACAATAAAAGATGCCATAACCAATAAATTCAAAGCGCCTCTCTTTTTACCACCTCTCTCTCTCTCTCTGTCTAAAACTTGTAATTTTCCAAATGAGCTGACCCTGTGATCTATGAATATTAACCCTTACTATAGATTCTAGTCAATATGTCCTTGTGTGCTTGTGTGCTCTAACCAAGAGATTCTCCAGTCTTATACCACTGCTTGAACATGCACACACAAGACAAGCAGGACTTTTTGCTATGCTTAACTAAAGAAGCAGTTAACTTGTGCAGGTCATGTTGTATGTAATGCTGGTTTCACCCTGTGAATTGGCCCTTCACCTTGAGATGCTGAGAATTTGACCACCACCTCATACTCAAACATTCAGAAATGTTATCACACACATTAACGTACACTAGCACACACACAAACACACATTCTGTCACTGTCTTACACATTTTTCTGTGTATTTGAGTGAGGTTTTGTGTAATTAAGTTACACGTGAACAATATAATAATGTTGAAAGTAAATCACTATTATTTATCATGTGTCATTGCTAGTTAATGACACCTATTGGCTAGTCAGCATAGTCAAATAGTTGGACGGGACACTGGAAAATTGAATGGGGGACATGACAGTTACAACTTTCCTGGGACCTATTTCTGATGGTGGCCCTGAGTGGGGATATATTTTCCACAAATGTCAATATATTAATATTAATCATCCTATATAATAATTCACTAAATTGTTTGTCAGAAGCCATCATGTGGAGTAGAGATGGCTGCACGCACTGCAGTCATGCGCACTACAGACTACCCGCGCCACAGCTGATAACTGAGCGGGGCTCCTAATTCAGACCGTAGTCCTCGACTACGGTCTGAATTCGGAGCGCCCTGCTCCGTATCAGCCGCGGCGCGGGCAGTCTCTACTGTGCATGACTGCACCGCGGCCATTGCTGAGTGGCACTGTGGCCTGTGTACACGGACTCTTCAACTAGTATATTAATAATGGACAGCAGAACTTAAAGACAAGTACTACAGTAACAATTTATCCTATTAAATAATTTTAAAATCCCACCACGGAATAAATAATTTATCTTTTGAAATTAAATGTCCATGCGAGAAACAATATACTCTCAGGACTATCCTACAGCAAAAGAAGAATAGAGGCAATGTCTTCAAAGGGTGCAAGATACTTTCAGTGTCAAGACACTTTCTGCATTATTATAAAAAGCATGTGAGTGGCCTTCACCTTACAATAATTTTGAACATCAGCTATGCTCTTGAGTATTTGCTTATGTGTTAACCCTCAGCCCTAAAGCCAGAACATTATCCTCATATCAGCTGGTGAGATGGCTCAGTTGGTTAATGCACAAGCTGTAGAATATATTCAAACCTCAAGGTCACAGGTTCTAGTCCCAGCAGGGTTGATTCTGCTTTTTCATCCTTCTGAGGTAGATAAAATGAGTACCATTAAATACGGAAATAATATCTATATCCCCAGGACATGCATGAAAATGAGACAATCTCGGTGTATCCTTCCTGGTAAAACACTTTGATATTATTATATTTCTTTGTGATTGTGTAGAAATTGTCTTAACACTGTTGACATCCACAGGCTACTCCATCTCAGGCAGAGTGCTTCCGGCTGGTCTTAGGAATACATCTAGTGGTGTGTACTTACTTCTTTTACACTTATTAATTGTTAGTTATCTAGTGATTTACATGGTACTGGCTTTGGTACATTGTAATTTAGTGTGTTTTATGATTTTTGTCATGAATTGACAATTTTAACTAATATTAAATCTATTTCCCATTTTATATATGCAAATAATTTAATTTTTACACTTAGGATGTTTGTAACATTCCCTTTTTGTTTTTTCATTTACATGATTTGAACTTTAGTCCTCCTCTTAAAAGAATTCCTATGAAATAGTTACCATTTTACAATAAAACAAGTATTTCTTGCTTCTGGAACAAACCCCATTGCTTCAGGTTAAGTCCACTCACCAGTTTGTATATTTTGTGTTACTTTCAGGAACTTACAAGTTTGCTTCAATCCAAAGTATTACACAGTGAGACCCTTCAGATGCTACCAGACTATTACTCCCATCATACTTCACTGACTAATGGCTGTGTAATAGACCAAGGAGTTATTTTTGTGATGTGTGACTCATATCCTGCAGGATATGAGTAGGTGGGAGGCTCAGGGAGATCCCCTCCAGGCTAGGTAGTGCTTAACTGACAGGTATAATAAAGAACTGAGAGCCACCTGCACTCTGGACCTGATCTGGCAATTTGTGGATAGGCCCAAAGATTGAAAATGCTGGCTGAATTCCTAGTACAGCCAAAACAGTCCCAGTCTGCTACCTCCATTTTATGTTAGGCACAATTTAATGAAAACAAAAACCATATTCAGTGCCCAGAAGTTTAGAATGGAGCAAGATCAGATTTTGGGTCTCAGCTGCTGTCAAATAGAGGTCTATCACATTTTGTTTTTTCATCACCTTGTTTAACCTTCTGAACACCAATCCAATTGAATAGCTCTAAAGAAATGATGCATTACTCATCAAGTCCCTTCTTCTTGACAATTGTAATGACAATTTATAGGCTAGTTTGGGCTATAGGTCTGACTAAAGCAAAATGAGGTAAATATATTTTTTTCAGCAGTTTGTCATTCAAAAGCTACACAATTTTTTTTTTATGAAACTTGAAGAGATTGTCAATCTGACCTGGAACCCAAACTAAGAGCCAATTTTGCTGCTGCAATAAAACACAATTGGAAATAAAAATGTCAGATAACAACATTGAAATTTAACTCTAGATGTCCTATTGAACTACTTCTAATCTTCTAAACTATACAGAAGATGAGAGAGATAAGAGAGAAAAGTTATGGACATCAAGTATGCATATATATGTATGTATGTATATATATATATATATATATATATATATATATATATATATATATATAATGTATTTAGTTTTTTTTTTCCATTGGAACTTATTTTTATTTTAGGGTTATTGCATATGAATTTGGATCTCTTTTATCTACTGTGATAATGTGAACTAAATGCAAATTTCAAGATGAGCAAATGAAGGGAACTGCAGGAAATGCAAAATATAAAATAGATATATCTGATTGCCATATGAAGGACTTCTTCCTACAATATGTTCCTCTGTTAAAATAATTACATTTTATTTTACTATATAAGTATAGTTTTATTTAACCAAAAATAATCAAACTAGACTCATGACATCCAAAAGTCTCTAACCTCAACATAACTATTGTGCTAAGCATTTAACATAAGAATTAGTGATGAGCGAGCATGCTCGGCCGAAGCTCGGTTCGGCTCGAGCATCGCTCTGCTCGGCACAAGGCGGTACTCGTACGAGTACCGCATGTGCTCGCCCGCCATGTTTGGGTCTCCTCCCCGCACGTTTCGCGGCTGCTGCGCAGCCAATAAACGTGCAGGGAGGCTCTGACATCAGTGTAATGCCAGCAGCCATGTTGGCTGCTGGCATTACACTGATTGGCTGGCCAGAACCCGTGATCGGGTGCTGTATAGCACCTGACCAGCGTGTTCGGCTCAGTCTTAGCCAGGGAGAGATGAGGATAGGAAGGGAAAGTCAGTGTAGGGAGAAGAAAAGCTATTTAAAAAAAAAAAAAAGACCCAAAAGTCCTTTTTAGGACTACTGTGTGTGGGGGCAGCAGTTTATTTTGTGTGGGGGGGCAGAGATATAAAAAAAAAAACTTCACATATTCTGTTCACTGTGTCTAGCCTCAGATTAGCAGTACATTCTGTTTAGTGTGCAAAGTTGCAGATTAGAGCACATTCTGTTCAGTGTGCAAAGTTGCAGATTAGCAGCACATTCTTTTTAGTGTGCAAAGTTTCAGATTAGGAGAACATTCTGTTAAGTGTTCAAACTGTAAAATATCAAAGTCACATATTCCATTCACTGTGCGTAGCCGCAGTTAATAAGAACATTCTGTTTACTGTGCAAAGTTTCAGATTAGGAGAACATTCTGTTAAGTGTTCAAACTGTAAAATATCAAAGTCACATATTCCATTCACTGTGCGTAGCCGCAGTTAATAAGAACATTCTGTTTACTGTGCAAAGTTTCAGATTAGGAGAACATTCTGTTAAGTGTTCAAACTGTAAAATATCAAAGTCACATATTCCATTTACTGTGCGTAGCCGCAGTTAATAAGAACATTCTGTTTACTGTGCAAAGTTTCAGATTAGGAGAATATTCTGTTAAGTGTTCAAACTGTAAAATATCAAAGTCACATATTCCATTCACTGTGCGTAGCCGCAGTTAATAAGAACATTCTGTTTACTGTGCAAAGTTTCAGATTAGGAGAATATTCTGTTAAGTGTTCAAACTGTAAAATATCAAAGTCACATATTCCATTCACTGTGCGTAGCCGCAGTTAATAAGAACATTCTGTTTACTGTGCAAAGTTTCAGATTAGGAGAATATTCTGTTAAGTGTTCAAACTGTAAAATATCAAAGTCACATATTCCATTCACTGTGCGTAGCCGCAGTTAATAAGAACATTCTGTTTACTGTGCAAAGTTTCAGATTAGGAGAATATTCTGTTAAGTGTTCAAACTGTAAAATATCAAAGTCACATATTCCATTCACTGTGCGTAGCCGCAGTTAATAAGAACATTCTGTTTACTGTGCAAAGTTTCAGATTAGGAGAATATTCTGTTAAGTGTTCAAACTGTAAAATATCAAAGTCACATATTCCATTCACTGTGCGTAGCCGCAGTTAAGAAGAACATTCTGTTTACTGTGCAAAGTTGCAGATTTGCAGCACATATTCCGTGTAATACGAAGAAGGCGGGTAAAAAGGGACGGGGAAGTGGACGTGATCCTGATAGTTCAGGGCGCGGGTCAGGACGCGTAGAAACTGTGCCTGGTGCCAGAGCACAAGACAGAAAGACATCCACCATACCTAGCTTCATGTCTCAGTTTACAGGGCGTCGCAGGACATCACTCTCGAGGTCCGACCACTGCGAACAGGTGGTCGGTTGGATGTCAGCTGATACTGCTTCCAGTCAGTTAAGCACCACCCTGTCTTCCACCAAGTCCACTCTCAGTAGCCAAGAGTCTGGTCAACATAATCCTCACCCTGATCATCCTTCCTCCCACCATAGAGGATCTGGTCAAAGAAGTGATCCCACACTGGGATATAGTGAGGAGCTCGTCTCATCACCAATCCTTCATTTGAACCTCTCTCCAAGCAAGCTTGCAGAGGAACATGACATCTTGTGCCCTGACTTACAACCTCTAGAGGGTACCCAATCACAAGAAGATGACAGAGGTGAACGGCATTTAAGGTCAAAGGAAGTGGATGATGATGATGATGAGATACAGTTGCCATTAAATCAACCACTATTACTGTCTCAAGACCTTGATGAGGAGGATGATATACAGTTGTCAATGACTGAGTATGTGGTGGGATCAAGACATGAGGAGGATGATCAGAGTGAGGAAGTGGAGGAGGACTTGGTGGACGATGAGGTGACTGACCCCACCTGGGAAGGTGTAGAGCCGAGCGATGACAGCAGTCCTGAGGGTAAGCCATCTGCAGCACCGCAACAGGCTGGAAGAGGCAGTGGTGTGGCTACAGAAAGAAGGCGGACCGCACCAAACCGGCCCGCAAATGTTCCACGGAGCACCCCCTTGCGTAAATCTCCCTTGCCAAGGGGTAGGTGTTCCGCGGTACGGCGTTTTGTTAAGGAAAGTGCGGACGACAAAAGAATTGTAGTTTGCAACCTGTGCAACACCAGAATGAGCCGAGGCATGAACACTAGAAACCTCACCACCACCAGCATGATCCGACACATGGCATCCAAGCACCGTAATAAGTGGGAGGAATGCCCGGATCGCCAATCTGTGTCTGCAGGCCACACCACTGCCTCCTCTTCCCCTGTTTTCGGTGCCGGCCAATCGCCTGTCGAAGGCGCAGGCACGCATACCTCCCGCCCTGCACCTGTACCATCTGAAGCACCATCAGCGACCACATCCAATTCCCTGTCCCAGCGCAGCGTCCAAATGTCGTTACCCCAGGCATTTGAGCGCAAGCGAAAATACCCAGCCAGCCACCCACAGGCCATAGCACTAACCTCACACCTTTCCAAATTACTGGCCATCGAAATGCTGCCATTTAGGCTTGTGGAGACTGAGTCCTTCCGCAGCCTGATGGCAGCAGCTGTCCCTCGGTACGCAGTCCCCAGCCGCCACTACTTTTCCCGGTGTGCCGTCCCCGCCTTACACCACCATGTGTCCCGTAACATCACCCGTGCCCTGACCAACGCAGTTACTGGGAAGGTCCACTTAACGACTGACACATGGACAAGTGCTTGTGGCCAGGGACGCTACATTTCCCTGACGGCACACTGGGTGAATGTCGTGGAGGCTGGGAGCGACTCGGACCCTGGGATGGCACAGGTGCTACCCACGCAGAGGATTGCGGGCCCTACCTCCATCAGGGTTTCCGCCAGCACCTACGTTATTGGCTCCTCCTCCTCCGTTTCCACCTCCGAATTCTCTGCGCGCAGCGCCACTCACCCATCAGCCGGTAGCTGGAAGCAGTGTAGCACTGCAGTGGGGAAGCGTCAACAGGCCGTGCTGAAGCTGATCTGCCTTGGGGACAAACAGCACATGGCCTCAGAGCTGTTGCAGGGGATTAGTCACCAGACCGAGCAGTGGCTCTCGCCACTCAACCTGCAACCAGGCATGGTTGTGTGTGATAATGGGCGTAACTTGGTGGCGGCATTGCAGCTCGGCAAGCTCACACACGTACCATGCCTAGCGCATGTATTTAATTTAGTGGTTCAGCGATTTCTAAAAACCTACCCCAATTTGCATGATCTCTTGACCAAGGTGCGCCGCGTGTGTGCACATTTCCGTAAGTCATCAACAGCTTCAGCCGGCCTGTTGAAGCTGCAGCAGCGCTTACAATTGCCAGCTCACCGGCTGCTGTGTGACGTGAGCACGCGCTGGAACTCCACCTTCCACATGTTGGCCCGGCTTTGTGAGCAGCAGAGGGCAGTAGTGGAGTACCAGCTGTTACACGGTCGTCGCCTCTCCGTTCAACTTCCTGTAATCAGAAGTGAGGAGTGGGAATGGATGTCATACCTCTGTGAGGTTTTACGCAATTTTGAGGAATCGACACAGATGGTGAGCGGCGATAACGCTATTATCAGTGTAACCATCCCACTTCTGTGTCTACTGAAACGCTCGCTGCTCACAATTAAAACCGACGCTTTGCATGTGGAAGAGGTGGAAATGCGGGAGGAAGAGCTTACACAAGGTGATAGCCAGAGCACCCTCACTACGTCTTCTCAGCGACAATTGGAGGAGGAGGAGGAGGAGGAGGAGGAAGACACGGTTGCCTCCGCTACAGAGGGTAGCCATGGAACTTTATTTCCATCTCTTCAGCGTGGGTGGGCAGAAGAGGAGGAAGAGGATGAGGAGATTGAGAGTCATCCTCCTGGTGAGGACAGCGAAATCTTGCCTGTTGGTACTCTGGCACACATGGCTGACTTTATGTTAGGCTGCCTTTCCCGTGACCCACGCTTTATACGCATTTTAGACAACACGGATTACTGGGTGTTCACCCTTCTGGACCCCCGCTACAAAGAGAATTTCTCATCTCTCATTCCTCCGGTGGAGAGGACAAGCAAAATGGTGCAATACCAGAAGGTTCTTGTCGAAAAATTGCTCCAAAATTTTCCATCTGACAACACTGGCGGCAGAGTACGTGCTACCTTGGCCAACAGAGAAGGGGAGAAAAGCAGTTCCGACAAAGGCAGGGCAACACTCTCCAAGGCGTGGGACACCTTCATGACACCCCGCCAGCACCCTCACCCTGATGCGCACAAGGAGGGAAAAGTTTTGGAAGATGGTGAAGGAGTACGTAGCAGACCGTGTCAGCGTCCTCAATGATCCCTCTGTGCCTTACAACTACTGGGTGTCCAAGCTGGACACGTGGTATGAACTGGCACTCTACGCCTTGGAGGTGCTGGCCTGCCCTGCCGCCAGCGTTCTGTCTGAGCGGGTATTTAGTGCTGCTGGTGGCATCATAACAGATAAGCGTATCCGCCTTTCCACCGAAAATGCTGATAGGTTGACACTTATAAAAATGAACAAGGCCTGGATTTCCCCTGACTTCTCCACGCCACTGGAGGAAAGCCCCGGGGGAACATAAACTCACTTTATATATGTTATTTACAATGATGGGAATACTCTGTATTCCCATTCACCCCTTCCACCCAAAAAACGGGTATATGGTTGACTCTCTTCCATATGCCCAGTGATATAATTTTTATATAGGGCCAGCTCACCAGCGGGCTCAGTTTGACAATTTTTGTATAGGTCAGCTCACCAGCGGGCCTTCTCATATAATGTTTTATTGGGTCAGCTCTCTAGCGGGCCCTCTCATATAATGTTTTATAGCGTCAGCTCACTAGCGGGCCTTCGCATATAATGTTTAGGATGGTCAGCTCCGCAGCAGACCCTCACCCATAATGTTTTAGATGGTCGGCTCAGCGCACGTTTCCCTCTTAATCATGGCCCCAGTTCAGAAAAATCGAGGAAATTTTTGGGAGAATTTGCCTTTGCGCACGTTTCCCTCTTAATCATGGCCTCAGTTCAGAAAAATCAAGGAAATTTTTGGGAGATTTTGCCTCTGCGCACATTTCCCTCTTAATCTTGGCCTCAGTTCAGAAAAATCGAGGAAATTTTTGGGAGAATTTGCCTCTGCGCTTGTTTCCCTCTTAATCATGGCCTCAGTTCAGAAAAATCGAGGAAATTTTTGGGAGAATTTTCTCTGCGCACGTTTCCCTCTTAATCATGGCCACAGTTCCGAAAAATCGAGGAAATTTTTTGCAGAATTTGCAGATGATATACAAGTAAATATACAGCAAATACTGTTTGGTAACAATTTTTCGCCTAAAGTCGTTTTTATCTTCCTTTTTGTGTGTTTTACGGTCAGTCTGTAAAAATGGCGTACTATGGGTGAAAGATAGTTCCCAGCAGCGACGTTGGAGTCCAAGATGCATCCAGACATCCTCCCTATGCTGTCCCTGAACCATTTCTGTGGTGTTTCCATCATTTTCTGCCCTTTCCCTATGGACCAGGCACCCTCCCCTCATCAGAGCAGGGGGTGCCTGGTGTAATGCTCGAGTCCTCCCATTGACTTCAATGGGGCTTGGGTGCTCGGCCGAGCACTCGAGCCTCCGGGGGCGCTCGGTCAGAGCACCCGAACACCCGAGCATTGGGGTGCTCGCTCATCATTAATAAGAATCCCAAAATAAAATACTAATCCATAATCGGTCTCAGTCACACTCAATAGAAAAACAACTCCTTTTTCTGTTAGATTTGGGGTGTAGAAATCTCCAATTAGGCGAATTACCATTAGTGACTTCCCAATGGTCAGTTACCAGGAGTTATTTGTGGACCTTCCAGCCCTGAGGGGAAAATCTTTTGTGCTATGTTTTTTACCTAGGTGAAGCCCACTGAGGCTTATTTTTTAGCAATGGTAGTCTAAAGACAAAAGACCTGCAAAAAAGGTGAGCGCTGAGGCCCACTTGTCCCACGCTTCCCCTCCAAACAGGGGTCTCCTTTTGGAGTTCCTATTATATACTCCTGCACTCATTGGGTTTACATGTTTGTCCGTTGGGTTTCTGGAGCACTTGGGTTTCTGTGGTAATTTAACCCCTCATTTGCCAACTTGAGCACTTTTAAGGGTTTTGTCACACTTTTCCCTTTGGGCTTAGTGTTATTTAGCCTTAATTTGGTGATTTCTACGTGTTTCCAACCTTTGGACTCACTTTATTTTAAATTCCGTTATTTAAGTTCCGCTCCTTTAAAGTGCACTTTACCGCATAGATGGCATATTCCATTCACCTCTATGGGACTTTTGCTTATTGGGACATATCTCTGCAAACGCTCCATGAAGCGAGTTCAGAGACAGCTCATTCTACTTGTCTAATATTGTCCTATCATCCAGTTTACATTCTGAGTGTCTTGGGGGGCTCAGGGGTCTTCAGTTCCTATGAGCACCCACTTTGCGGGCTCTCTTCTTATTGGCTACTGAGTGGACGCCATTTTCTGGCTTTCCCTTCACGAGTATCCTATGCAGGGCTTGGACTCTTCCTCTCTCCTCAAAAGATAGGGATCTGTCCTCAAAAGAGTTTGACCTTCCTACTGTCCTGTCCTTTTTACAGGACAGAGTGGACAAGGGTCTCAGTCTGAGTTCCTTGAAGGTTCAAACTTCTGTGCTCTCTGTCTTTTTCCAGAAGTGCATTGCCATACTTCCAGATGTCAAGGTTTTCTTTCTGGGCATTGCTCATGCTCGCTCTGCCTTTAAGAATCCCGCTCCTCAGTGGGTTTTTAATTTGGTGCTGGGTGTCTTACAGCTCTCTCCTTTTGAATCCTTGGCCACTAATCCTCTTTGTCTTCTGACTTGGAAAATAACTTTCCTATTGGCAATCGTCTCTGTTCGCAGGGTTGCCGAGCTGCAAGCTTTGTCTTGCAAACCGCCTTTCTTTGTGTTTCTTTGTACCTCCCATGAATTTCTTCCTAAGGTGGGCTCTGAGTTCCACATCAATCAGGAGATTGTCATGCCTTCATTTTGTCCTGACCCTAAATCTGACAAGTAGAGGGATCTCCACTTGTTAGCTGTTCTATGTGCACCACACTGAATCCGTTCATCAGACTGACGTGTTCTTCGTCATTCCTGAGGGTCCCAGGGCTGGTAAGCCTGTTTCCAAGGTGATTATTGCCTCCTGGATCAAGTCTACCATTCGTAAGGCCTACGATCTTAGGAAGAAGCCTGTTCCTTTCGTATCACTGCTCATTCCACCAGGTCTGTTGGGGCCTCTTGAGCCTATAAACTTCAGGCCTCTGCTGATCAGTTGTGCAAGGCGGCCACTTGGTCATCTGTGCACTCTTTCTCTAAACACTATCGTGTTGATGTGCTGGCTTCGGCTGATGCCAGCTTGGTAGGAAAGTTTAATTTAAAAAAAAAAAGACATTACAGGAGAAAGACACGTTAAAAATTAGATGACTTACCTCAATATAAAGAATTGCAACATCACAATACATAAGATATATGAACACATCAAACATATGTCCATTGTTGTACAATTACTAATAACTGTTCACTCTCAAAACACTTATTTGTGAATGGTGTGTTTGTTTTTATTAACAGAACCGTGTATAATTTGAATATTAAAGACATTATTCAGAAATAAAATATTAGCAATTCTGCAGCCAACTAAAAATATCATAAGGGACAAATGCATTTCCCATTATTCATTTTGAGTAAAATGAGCTTTTAAGCATGTTACAGATGTTTCCAATGCATTACAAAGAGAAGTTTTCTATATTCAAGTGGCTAAAAGTTAACTTTAAAGCAATGATATTCTTTACCCCTCCATGTAGCATCTGATTTTTTCAAAAAATTGCTAATATTTTGCATTTTGCTTAAGTGCCTGAAGCTCTCTCTCTCTCTCTCTCTCTCTCTCATTGAGTACCACATGAAAGACAAATTCTATATTTTTCATTTGTTTGAATAACTACAGAAACCTGACAGAAGTATGGTACCTCCTCCATGATCTTTTGTATTCTCTTTCTTGCCAGTCCAATGTTTTAAAAAGTTCATCTGGTTCCTGTGAAGTCTAATTTTGTTGAACCATGAGTCATCTTTTTCAGCAGGATCTGCCAAGAACATTCACATAATCCAAATGTGTTGTATGTACATGATTAACCTAAGTAAACCTGCCACGCTATATATTTAACTGTATTTAATTTAAAACAAGATATATCAGTTTTTTATTTCATAAGACAGACAAATACAGAGAAGTTAAGAAAGGAAACCATTAGTTGAGGCTTAATTATAGATTGTCTCTGAAAAATTCAAGTTTGTGCTATGATTACAATTGCATGTAGCACATTTAAACAATTCCAAAAGTTGAAAACATATATTTTCTGAAAGTTTATTTTCTAAAAATTGTGAATAAATGCATTTACCAGGGATTTAATATTAAACAGATCCAAGCCTTTGCTATCAGAACATTTTTATAATGTTATATCTACTGAAGGATCAGTACCCTAATCTAATTTTCCTACTGTAATTTCCACTGTTCATTTGCAGTTTTAACTGGCAGTCATTGACAATAATGTAATAGGTGTCTTATTTACATCCTGGCTGTAACATGAGTACATGTGCCACAGGTTTGTAACATCTGCTTTAAAAATACTTTTATAGGTAATTGAGCTGGTAGATAAAAAGAAGTTGAAAATGGTACCATTGAGGCTATTGTCCTGACATGTGTGGAAAATGTAATTTGCTAGTAAGACCTTAAAATGAAAGGACAAATGCAATAATCATATTGGTGGACAATATTGTAATTTCCACAGATAATATGATTTGGGTAACATAACTGTTTATTGAAAATCAAATAAAACCAACTGGATATTTTCTACCATAATAATCTCTGATTTCTTAACTAGCGCTAATTATTATTTATTTACTTGATGGCATACACAAGTGGGAGAGGCAGATAACATTAGTCATTGTGTTATCTGGAGATTGTCGGCAGGACTCTTACTGGGTGGCTTTAACCCTGGCAGCAGTCTCCTGATTGGATGATTCTGAGGTATAGCTCATGTATGCGTTAAGGCCTCAAGCAGGTGAATGAGTTGGGGAGCTTAGGCCTGTGGAAAAATGGGAGATCCAGGATTATGAGGGATAAATACCAGGGACTTTAAACATATATAGTTGTACTTATTTTGCCTTCTGTATAGTGGACTCAGATAATGCTTCAAAGCCCCATATGATGAATTCTGCTTCAAGTAGAAGCATGATTGCCATTATTCCAGCCCAATTTGGAGTGATTTTTTTGTTTTTTTTTTACACAACTGGTGCCAGAAGTGGCATTGGGTGATCATCTATAATGTCAGAAATCAGTCATGGAACTGACTCAGTGGCTGATCAGGTCTCAGCAAATTATGATTGAATGTGCCAGAAGACTGAACAGAGAGAATATCCTTGCTCGGTTCAGAGTAACAGGGCTTGCATTTTGCAATCAAACTGCTAGCTTGGATAATGTTCACAATAATTGAAATTTTTGTCCATCTAGAAACTTCTGAAGTCTGAATTATCAGTTTAGGAGTAGCCAGCTCCTTTGTGAGAGGAAGCCACTCTAGGTGATAACAGTCAAACCATGGAATATGCCACATTCTGGCAAAGTGTCAGAGTCGTACTTTCCAGAAAGAACGAGGTGCTTCCATGACAGAAAGGAATTTAGATAACAGGGAGAGACTTCAAATTCTTGTCAGAGGTATCACAAAACAATTATAATTCCTCCAGGACTGTGAGAGAAAATGTCTTTTGAATGAAATACCTTTCTAGGAATATGGACAGATCCTGATACTGGTGCTGACAGGATGAGCTTCAAATGTACATTTCACTGGTCCAAAATCCGGGACCGATTGAAGCCATCCAATTCATGAGCCTGCAAGCAGAGGAATATGTGGGCATTCTCCTCCCACCTCTTGAGAACCAGCATAACCTGTATTCTATGGGGGTGACCAACACTCAATGAACCCACGGACTTCAGGAGAAAATACCAACAGGCAGGACACATAAAGGGTGATCCTAGATTAAGAGGCCTATTTCACTGCAGGGAAATCACAGTGTGTCCCAGCCCATGATGATGGAATGGTGATTGAACTGGCAGGGGATGCCCAGTGCAGGATACCACAGGCATGGCTGCATCTGGGCTTTTGTAGGGGGAAAGTTTCACTTCACTGTAAGGGTTATGTATCATCATATACACTGTAATGTGATTCTGAGATTGAGAAAGTTCCTGGGACATCAGATGGAGAATGAGCAGCTCTATCTTGACCTACCAAAGTAGAGGCAGTACAAAGCTGGCACACCCTCAAATTAAATAGACAGGTGCTAGACTTCCTAGGGATGGCATGGTATTGTAGGAACCATGTGCTTAGTTTTAATACTTTGATCAAACCCTTGACAGCTGCACAATATTTAATCACAAATAGTGGTCTGGATGGTCTGGATGCCAGAGTGTGGTAAAGCCTTCAAGAGCCTAAAATCTACCCAATGCTGTCCTCCTGTACTATCCACCCTGAAATACTCCAAGAGGTTCCATGTCCACCAGTAGGTTCCATGCCTCCTTTTGTGAACTGAGAGCTCAGCCAAGTGTCAGGTCACCCGGTAGCAATCCTCAGTAGAAAACTATTGCAACCTGAAGTGGGTTATCTTGCCATGAAGAAGGGAAGAATGGCCATTGTTTGAGTTCTTAAGAAACTATAGTGTGCCTGTACAAGAGCTCACCATAGTTACTTGTGGCAGCAGACAACTTTACAACCATATGATTTACCAGACATTTTGGTGATAACTGCAGTATCCCAAATACTGATGGACTATCCCTACAAGAATACCAATAAAAAATTGCCTCTGTTAGACAGTCTAGTGAGCCTATGTCCAGGCTGTTTAAAGCCAATACATGGATCTATTTTTTGTTGTGGGAATGGAGATGCAGTATCCCTAATATGTATGGCAGGAAAGAAAAAGAGCACCCATTTAAATAAAAGTTAAGCCCGGAGCTCTGTTCTCCATAACCAAAGACTGGGAACGTGTGTAGTTGTGTTTGTTTTAGATTTTTCTTTTTTTTTTTAGGTGGGCACAGACCCTTGGTGTGTGTGTTAATTTGCTTCAAATAAATGCTTGCTTGACATCATTTCAACCCAGACTAATAATAACATTAATTTTCTTAAATTCTAGCTTTCCTGAAAGTGTCCTGTAGAGATTATTTAACAATGAGTATTACAAAAGAAAAAAAACTCTCTGATATTTGCTCAGTAAAAAACACAGAAAATGTACAGTTTTCTTCAGCATGGTATCACGGTGCCCGTGATTCTAGCATCTGGGCGACATTGCTACTTCTGGGTTTACCATTGCACAATTCTTATTGGATATTGGGCTCTGGCTCCTCCCAGGGTTTGCCTTTTTAAACTCTCTCCTGTCATCCTTTCAATGCCCTTTTGTGGTGTACCCGTGCCTAGCTTTTGAGTTACTGCTTGTTCCTGTTTCGTGTATGACCCGGCTCTCCTGACTACGCTCCTGTGTTCTGATTCCATTGCTGACTAGGACTGGCTGACTATCTCTGTGTGTACCGACCTGACTTGGCTGAGTATCCGATTTCGTTGCTGACTAGGACTGGCTGACTACCTATCATGGTGCCCGTGCTATGCTGTCGACATTCTGTCAGTTTCCACTCCTGCTTACGCCTATTGGTTGAAGTGACTTTGTCCCGCCCAGTATTTGTCCTTAAATAGTGGGTCTTGTCACTTCTCCGGTGCCCTTTCGTGTGTTTCCATTACCAGAGCTTGTTCCTGTTTTTGTGTGATCTCCGTGTACCGACCCGGATTGCCTGATTACTCTGCAACTCATTCCTGCTCTGTGTACCGACTCGGATTGGCTGACGTTCCTGCTCTGTGTACCGACCCGGCCCAGCTGACGTTCATGCTCTGTGTATCGACTCGGAATGGCTGACATTCCTGCCTGTGTACCGACCCGGCCCGGTTGGGCTCCTTTGGCCGTGCATCTCTCCTGCTGACGTCCCATCCGGTCCCTGGTTGGGGTTGTTATTCAGGATCCTCTCTGGCTCCGGAGAGTACCTCGAACCACTATGCGCTTGCAGTCTAGTCTCTGTTATTGTCGGTGTTGCCCAGGTGACATTGCTGGTGTGTTCCTTACATCCATGCACCACGGTACTCTGGACCTCTTCCTGCATTTTACACTGAGGTTGGGTTTACTCTGGGCGCCTCAGGCAGTTCACCTGATAGTGCAGTCGACATTGGTCTGAGAGTTGTTAACCCTTCGGGGTAGGTGCCAGTCCACCAGCTATCAATCCGTGCAGTCTCCAGTTGGGTGCCTCTCTAGGCTCGTTGCCAGTACTCCGCTACTGCTACGGCAGTCCACAAGTTGCTGTGGTCTCCATTGTCTATTTGGGCATTACTCGATATTGTGCACTCTCTTAAGAGTGAAAGTCTTAAAGGACCTCGCGTTATTATGGCCTGTCAGTCCTCCTGATCTAATAGTATCCCCTTCAGTGCTGCCTAGCTTGATAATCGCACGAAAGTTACCTGAACTGTGTCAGTATATTGTGTTGTTGTGTTGGACCTGTGTGGGTATATCTCACTGTAACCTGTCCTGTGTCAGTACTATATTGTGTCTTATATTACTGGACCCGTAAGGGTTATTGTTTACTGCAACTGTTCAATAAAACTGTGTTTTACCAATACCTACTGTGTCTGAGTGTCAAACAAACTGTTACACTACCTCTGTGTGTACCAACCTGGCTTGGCTGAGTATCCGATTCCGTTGCGGACTAGAACTGGCTGACTACCCCATGTGTACAGATTTGGCAGTTCTGGCTTCTGACCTATCAGGGTGTGTACCCTGTGTTCCATTGCACCTACTCTCACTTTCGAATACTGATCCAGCGCCTGCCTGGCCTGTCTATCCCCGAAGTCACCAGGGGTCTGCGCTGTGAGAGCCTGGTCACTTGCCAGTATTTGTGTGTTGCATCCGCTAACCCTAGCATTCTAGGGGTTGGTCACTGCCAGTGTCCTGTATGTGCTGCCTCCGCTAACCCTAGCATTCTAGGGATTGGTCACTGCCAGTGTCCTGTCTGTGCTGCCTCCGCTTACCATAGCGTTCTAGGGACTTGGTCTCTGCCAGTGTCCTGTCTGTGCTGTCTCCGTTAACCCTAGTGTTCTAGGGTTTTGGTCACTGCCATTGGCCTGTCTGTGTTGCCTCCGCTATCCCTAGCCTCCTAGGGAGTTGCCCTGCAGTTACCCATCGCCATATCACACCTTGTTGTGGTGTGGGACTGTTGTGGTTCTTCTTGTTCATGTACCTGTCCACGGATCAAGCCAACAGAGTCCTATTGTTTATTACTTACTGTGATTTTTCCGTCCATCCTGACCTGCGTCAGATTTGGGAAGTACTAAGGTACGGACCTCATCTGGACCTGAGTAGGGTGATTGTTTTCTATTTATTTTCAATAAAGCTTTTAACCTTACCTAACTGTCTGAGTGTTCTTACAAAACCGTGACACATGGAGAGTCTCTTTTGTTTAGAAATTGTGAATGTGGATAACTTACTTTTCAATGACTCATCATCAATGGAAATGTTTTTAACTATACATGGAGGGCCATCTAATTCATCAAAGATATCAATTACACTTCCGGGCACTTCAGAACTGGACATTACTGATGAATGAGGCTCAGCATCACTGCTGCTGAATGTCTGTGAACTTGAAGGTATGGTATTTTTTTCCCAGATTTCTACAATGAAAGATAACAAATCACATAAATACAACACATTTGAAAGGGTTTCATTCAGAGTAAAAATAAACATTGTTAGACACTATGAGGGAAGACATCTTATGACTTTATCATATTCAATGTCATGATTTCTTTATCTTTATTATTTTATCTAAAGATGAGCTAACTGGTGGATGTTCAGTACATAAACCAGAGAAAGTCACATGACAATATTGGTGTGCATAATAGTGCTGTGTGATGTTATTTAGTAATTTGTTTAGAAGTACTAGTTTATGTGTATAAGCCCACTGTGTGGTATATATAGTACCAACGAACAGAGTTCATGAAGTTCTGATGCATAATGTGTATTGTGAACTTGTGCATTTATATTGTGTATTTATGTGCATAGTGAACTTGTGTGCTATTTATAATATTGCTGGGTGCTGTGCAGTACTGATGGAAGGTGTTTATGGAACTAATGCATAGTGTTTATAGCACCACTCTTTTCTGTATAGCATCACTAAATATATTGTAATTCACATATTTGTACTCTGCTTCAACACAAAATATATTCTAATTCACATATTTGTACTCTTCTTCTTTATAGTATATAATGACATTTTTTTTGGCAACACGTGTATTATTAGGGATGTGCAAAACAGACCAACAATAAAACTTCCTGTTAAAAGTGGCATTTTCACCCTTTTTTCTGCCTTGATAATTGCATTGAAATTGATGGTAACACTGAATCCCTCTATCCCTACCTCCCTCCCAAGTGGAATGATTTCCTTCTTTTCCAGCCAGAATAATATCAAAGGGGTAGCATGTACTCACAGCGTGTTATTCTGTGTTTTTGAGAAAAAGAAAGCAGAATTTTGTTTTAGAAAAAAAAGACAAATAATATGGAGTTGGAGCATAGTTTAGAGAGTTTTGTGGTGAAGAAATATGTTATCTGTGTCTGGAGAGTGTGAGAAAGGATATTTACCCCAAACAAAACAAAAATACATTTTTGAATGATAAATGAACAGCAGCAAGATAGGCAGGTGATCCAAGTTTCAACCTGACTGTCATGCTACCCTGCTCAGAGTGCATTGCTGAAGAGCGACGCATGGATGTGGTGACAGTTAACTGAAATTACCTTGCTGCAGCAAAGGCTGTGTGAAGGTGCAGGTCAGATTGTCTCTCCCTAGTTTATCCAGAGACAAAAAAGGATGGGAAGGCCAGTTTCTGAAGAGAATTTGAGCAGGGGAGAGGAAGTCCAGCCAGCAAACTTCCAAGATGAAGAGAGAGAAAAGGAAGAGTCGAACCCCCAGAGGACAGTCAGAAGGAAGAAAGCAAGAAAATACCAGGGCAAAGATGTGGAAAGTAGTGAATGGTAAGAAAGGCCATAGAGGAGACTTGAGAAGTAGTAGAGGCCAAGATGTTGGGTAGCGGCAAACCACTAGACGGCAGTCAGGAGGAAGTAACTAGAGAATAGGTTATGGTGAAGGCTATGATGGTGAAAGGTGGGTAATGGTCAAGGTGGACCAGAGAGGAGACTGAGGCTAAAATGCAGGGTAGCAGCAAACCGATAGAGGTTGTCAGGAGAAAGTAACTTGGGAAAGACTAGAGCAAAGGCAAAAGTGGAAGATAGGAGGTGAATGGCCAAGGCGGGCCTGAGAAGGGACTGAAGCTGGAAGCGTAGGTGAAAATAAATGTATGCAGCATACTGCAGAATAATATTCGACAAGTGCACTCTAAGTCAACTCACAAGATGGAAGCAGATAGGAGTCCAGCGGCCTTGTCAACAGAGACTTGTCGAAAGTAGGAGAAGAGATGGAGTTAAACATGCCAGTGGGTCAAACCAGGTAAGCATGGATTGAGGTACCAAATCAAGAGTCAGAAAACATAGTCAGGAGACAGGAGAAGGATGCCAAGGTTCAAGCTGATAAGGCAATCAGGATAAGCTCCCTTCACTTTCAGGATTCTTCACTGTTACTGACAGCCAGATGTGGTTTGAGAAATAAGGTCTGATAGGTTTTACTTTTAACTTATGTTTCTTTTCTTCTTGTTTACATTTATTAATATATTTTTTAACAATGTGGATGCTTTGAATTCCAGAGGAGTGCAGTTAAGCAGTTAACTAACCCAAAGATGTATGTAATCCCTCCTCTAAGCCATAGTAGGTTATATAATTAGGCAGGGAGCATCCGTCCCCATACCTATCAGATATGAATGGGAGGTATGAGAGGTGGCCCTTATAATATTAATTAGAATTCTCTTCTAGGAAATAAGAAGGGAGCATCCTTGAATTTGTCCTTTGACAAATTAAAACCGATTTTTGTATTCATGGGTTCCTAAGAAATCCAATTTTATCTTACTTTATCGGTACTTCATCTCTCCACAACCCAGGGGGTGGGGAAAAAGGCATTGGATAAGGTGATCATAGGAAAATGGATACCCTAGGTTTAGGCCCCCTTTTAAAATGACAAATTGTTTCAGTACATCAGACCCCTCCATATAGAAGCAAATTTGATTTCAGCATGTGTACAATGCATGTATAGCTGCCAGTATCAAATTCCCTGCATCTATTTCATAGGTGATGGTTAATAAGTTTGTGTGTGTGTGTGCTTGTGTGGGTGCACATGTGTGTGCGAGTGTGCACATGTATGTGTGTGTGCAGTTTATTTTAAAGGGAGAGGTAGAAGTGGTGTTGATTTTCAGTATTACTATTGTGTTTTAATTGAACCTTCTGCAGTATTTCACCAAGGTGTAGAAGGAAGGGGTAGTTATACACCTATTCTATTTTATTTTATTCTCTCTCAACACAAAGTCAAGGTGTGGGGGTAAGGATAGGTTCATTACAAACTCTGGATTATGAATTCATCCATGCTACTGTTCAAGGAATGAGAAAGAATGGTCTTAACCCCCAGAGCTATTGTACCCTCCACCCAACTTCAAAGACACTAATTAATAAGAATGCAGAGAAATTGAGTTGAGGTTCTAGAGAGTGGAATGCCAGACCATTTAAATTCAGCTAAAACCAATAATAACCAAATCAATTCAGCTAAAACCAAGAAACAGGAGTGTGCATGGATGGGAGTATGTGAACCCCCCTAGTTATGATGTGGAGTGTGCATGGGAGGTTCTTGTCTCTGCTATTATCATAGCTGGTAACTCCAGTTTTGGCTTCTAATTACCGGATCTCTGGGACAGAGACTGATTCTTCAGATGTGGGGAGTTTTATAATAAATCTCTGCCCACTTCTGTGTCTTCCTAGTGTGTTCCTCTCACTCCCCGTCCACTTATCCTCCTTCCCCAGCCTATTCCTCCATTTTCTATATATTTCTGAAGCCCCACCCCCACTTTTGATTAAGCCCCACCACTTTTCTGATGCAAATTGTATCATTGATTTCCCCCAGCGGCACCAGAGGACTTCCTTCCGGGTAGTCCACAAAAGCAAAGTTCCCAATTATGGCTACTGTATGTTCCCTTCCACCAGACATGGAGTAGGGTTCAAGAATCCTAGGAATGTATTGAGGGAAGCAATTTTCTTCTGTTCTTCCTTTCTACTGTTTAAAACACCAATGTGCATATGTAAATGTTACCTAATTTATTTTAATTTAATACCACATTCATTCTAGGACTAAGCCTTTGTTTGCTTTGCATTGTTGGCTTTAAGCCTGTGAGATTCAGAGATATCCAATGACTTGTGTGCAATGCATTGGATACCTCTCTGGCACTCAAATGGTTAATCATAGGTAGTAGTCAGCATTTCTTTAGACCCTTTAAAAACAAGTACTGTAGCTCAAAGTAACTTGATAATCCATTGAAGAATTTGTAATATATTTGTGATTTGTTTTCAAATCTTATACATATCTGTTTCGAAGAACCATGTTATTAATTTGCTACAAAACTTGTCTGATGGTGTTTATCAGTAGACCTTATACATAAAAGCAAAGCTGAGTAATTTTTCAACAAACTACCTGCAATCTGGTGATAAATAAACATTCCCAGAATGCTTTGCAATTCATTGTTCCTCTATTACTCAGATTTGTATTACTCCCTATAGTGCAGTTGTTTTTGCCCTAATATTGATCTATGTTATCTTTATATATAAGGTCCAATGTGTTTATCACTCTCAGGTATCCAAAAAGAAAAAACACAATACAAATCTAGTAGAATAAATAAATATATATATATATATATATATATATATATATACATGCCTTACCCATATTGTATAGACTATGTAGTATAGGGGAGACTGTATTCCTTTTCCATGCCCATGACCTGGATGACAGTTGAATGTTTTCAGCTGAGGATTAAACATAAGTAGCTGGTGAAATCATGGAGAAATAGAATGAGTTGTTCATATAAGGCAGTCTTCAATAAGTTTAACCCTTTGAGTGCCAGAGGGGCATGCAACACATTGCTTTGCAATGCGTTGCATACCCCTCTGGAACTCAAAGGGTTAAAGGAATTCTAGCGTATACCATCTCATTTTAAAAAGTATTACTTAAAAAGGGCAAACAAAAATAGAGAATTGAACACAAGTTGTAAAGTAGAGCAAAACTAAGGCAGACAGTTTTTTCAGAAATAGCAAATAACTAAAGAAGTGTATTGCTCCTTTCCAAAATAAGATGTGTAAGCATGAAAAACTTATTTATAGGAGGCAAATATAGTCATTGACACCTTTATTGGATAACTAAGCACATTTAGGATGCAAGCTCAGGCATAACATGCCAGACTCTAAGAGGTCTTGAAAGCTTGCATCCTAAATCTGCTTAGGTATCAACGACTATATTTACCTCCTGTATTTCTACTGCTACCATGGTACCAACTCTCAACAGTTATGGAACAGTTAACTTAATCCATATGACTGGTTACAGATGTTTCAGAGTTTTGACATGAAGCCATAAGCACAAGGGCTGCAAGTCAAAGTTCCGAAACGCCTGTAACCAGCTCATATGGATTAAGTTAACTGTTTCATAAATGAAAGACCAACTGCACATAGAATTGAGAAGCCTATTGTTATTTCTGGAAAATACTGGATGAAGAGGTGGAGCTAAAGGGAGAATGGTCACAGAGGAAGGAGGCCATTCACTGTTCCTGGTTCTGTGAAGTGTTAACACTCGCCCACTCATATATATATCTTGAGAATCTGCCAACCCACATTGGACCAGTATGGCAGATTATGGTCAATTCCCTCAGTATGGCTTCTCAACAAATACAATGGCCCTCATTCCTTGGAAAATGTCCACAAGCTATACACCAGCACATGATTCAATACATCGTATTATATTTAGAAGTTTATTCTGAGTGGTGCCATTGTTCTGTTTGTACTTTGTATCCTCATTTCTTGGAGACATTTGAACACTTAACATTCGATATATGAGCACAGTTTCACAAGAAATGAATAACATCAATTAGGATTTTATTGGTTTATGTGAGACTCATAAAAAGACAAAGATTTAGTCAAATTAGAAAATGGACACTTGCTATACTATAAAGGAAGCAATGATGTGCGATATGAAGGAATCAGATTCTTGATTAACAAAAGACTGACAGACTCAGTTGTGTCGAGGAAACCCATGGAAACTGTATACTTGCCTCTATCAGCAATACATGCAAGAAAGGAGTACAGGAGACCAACAATAGATAATAAAATATGAACCACTAGTTTGTACAACTAGTATTTGAGATAGTTTCACAAACTAGGTTTGATATGCTACTTCACAGTAAATAAATTGATAACAATCAATCACTCATATTCATATAAATATATTAAAATATAAACTAAAATTTAGTATTAGAATGATCGGTGCAAAATTAAAATGGATACAAAAATACAACACATCAATATATCTCAAATATATGACAAAGTCATACAGTAGGATATATAAAAATTTAAATACGGTAAAATATATCAAGCACTATAGAATCATGAAATTCCATATATTCAGTGTTCAGTCTTTACACACACATCCTATATAATAATTCACTAGGACGTTTGTCAGAAGCCGTCATGCACAGTAGAGACTGCCAGAAATGCACAGAATGCTGGGAGGTATAGTGAATGCTGGGAGCATTCTGTGCGTTCAGGCAGTCTCTACAGTGCATGACTGCATTGGCGGCCGGACCAGCCTCTTAACCCTTTTGAGTGCCAGAGGGGTATGCAACGCATTGCTTTGGAATGCGTTGCGTACCCCTCTGGCACTCAAAGGGTTAACATGGGCTTTTACACTAGTGTATATATATATATATATATATATATATATATATATATATATATACATATATATATATATATATATATATATATATATATATGAATCAAGAAAGAAAACTCACAGCACCAAATCACCATATCCATATAAAACAGACAGACAAAAAGACAAACCTGCGCTTGTCTATGTGTGCCCTGTATTGTGTATACATAATGTTTCTTAGTAAATATCTGCCCTATAATGTGCATAATAATGTGAGAATTTATTATACAAAAATTGTCCAAGTCGTGGGTAAGCTTGCCACCACACCACGGTATCTCACTTTCGGCAAGTCCTACTCTAATACAACAAAAAAAAACTAAATCTAAATTTAAAATCCCAGAAGAGATGTTATAGGAAACGCTTTGGAGGGGGACCTTTTAAATACTTTCTTTGCAATGCTTGTGGGTCCCACTGTGGTGCAATTAAAAAAAGAAGACATACAATATAAAAAACATAGAAAATGGACTTACCTGGTACAAAATCCTCAATTGGTATGCAACGTGAGTGTATGAGAGGACTGTGTATCCAACAGTCCTCTCCTTAAAGGTACCTTTTTATATCAACCCCCCCACAGGTCATGTGAGGGGTAAATGATTTCAGGCAGACAGTGCATGCAAGCTAGGACAGGCATGTAGACCCAGTCCTTAAAGGGCCAGAGTGAAAGAGAAAATTAAATATAGAGCAATAATATTTGTGTGTATATATATATATATATATATATATATATATATATATATATATATATATATACACACACAGAGGCTACAGGTTAGCAATATTTTATGGTTTGAGAGATGATCGCTCCTAAAGTTGCCCTCTCCCTCCCCCTTCCCTGAAGTCAGCGTTGTAGCTGACTGAAGGGAAATCGGGTCATAGATCATCAGGTGGCTCTGCAGCAGAGCTGCGATCGTGTTAATTAAAAAAAAAAATCTTTCACTAAAACGGTCTTCTACATGTGCGTACAAACCAAGCACACGAAGAAGACCATTTCAGTGAAAGTTTTCTTTTTTATTAACGCGATGGCAGCTGTGCTGGAGAGCCACCTGAAAGTCGTACGACTTGCTTCCCTGCAGTCAGCTAGAACGCTGACTAAGGGGGGAGGGGAAGGGAGAGGGCAACTTTAGGAGTGATCATCTCTCAAACCATAAAAGTTTGAGAGATGAAACTGGGGGCAATACATTTATTTTTAAAAGGACTTTAATATAGGGATTATTAATACTTAAGTATTACTATCCCTTTAAAGGTAGCCAAACCTATAAGAATAGGTTTCTAGTACTATCCTCAAATATACTGGGTGTTAATAAAATCTTAAAAGTTTTACAAGAACAATTAAAATAATGTAAATTTACCAATCCTTATACTGAGTCCTGATCTCTGTTGAATGCATATCTGATCACCTGGAAGTCCCTTGGTGTCAAGAACAAAGATTAAACACACTTTCCTTACCCATGCTCCTTGTTTTTATCCATACATAGCTTTTAATCTAATAGCTAGAGATGGGCAAAAATGTTCTCCTCAAACCAAAATTGGAGAATAATGGTACTTCCCAATGGTAAATAATTTCCCATGAAAAGCGATATTTCTACTTTTTTTACCTAGCTCATTCCACTGAAATCAATGGGAATTCACACACAACACACAGCAAATTTTATTTTATTCCCAAAAGGCATAGTATAAAAGGGGTTTGAGGGTGCCTGTGTTGGTGGAGTGTGGGGAAAGAATCAGGGATTTTTGGGAGGGTTTGCTTACTGGGATTGGGGGGATAGTTAATAAAAAACAACAACTAAATACAATTAAAAAACTCCATAAGACATGGTATAAAAGGAGTCTGAAGAGGGTACCTGTGTTGGTGGGTGGAGTCTGGGGAAAGAATCAGTTGAACAGAGAATTTGTTTTGGGTGGTTGTTGACTGGTATTGGGGGAACAGTTAATAAAAAAATTAAATTAATAATAAATAAGAAATTGGTACATAATGAGACAGAGACAGGGACCCCCTGACATAAGCTGCGACAGGGGTAGACTGATACTTGATGGGATAGAGTATTTTGTAGATGAAGATTTTTTGTAGGCCCTGAGTGGAAAAAAAAGCCCTACTGGCACTACATGTTGGCCAGTGGGCACTGGTCATTCTCAAAGGCCCTGGTGAATTTACACACACACACACACACACACAAACACACACACACACACACACACACACACAGGGAGTAGCTTGATATATCCAGACTCACAGGGAATATTTATAATTAGACCTCAGTATATGGTGCTTACAGGCAGCTTGTCTCACTCTTTACTACCACAATATTCCACAGTGACATTATGCAAACAAGGAACTGAAAGGATCCCTGGGCATCAAATATTGTTGTTTATAGGAACAGGTACCAAATACAAGCAGAATTACACATGTTATGGAGTTGCTTTGCAGTCTTGAACCACTACTCCTCCTTTGCATTCCAGAAGCTCTGCCTTTTGTGACCCTTGATTGGATTTGTTATTTGTGTATGGATCAGCCTGTCCAGAGCCTGCATTAGTAGATCTGATTAAGCCAGCAGCAGGAGACTGTCCTTAAAAGATACATTATTTATCATGGTGCTTGTAGTAATTAAACCTCTGTTGCTCATTATCTAACTAACATCAGTGTTAACATTTGCACTGGGCACCCCTCTGATACCCAAAAGGTTAAATTAATCTGACCACTAAAAGAAAAAGGGTTTGTATTGAAAATATAATGCAATGCTCATGTACATTTAACCACTTAATATATGATGCACTACCTCTTGGTCAGTAATAAATGGAGAAAAGGAAATAGCTGTCTTACGCATCTGCACCCTTTCATGCCATCACACTGCATTCCTTCCTTACTCCATCTGCATTTCAGCGTCACCTACTGAGAGTCAGATCTGAGAGGAGACTGAAAGCCAGATGGAGTAAGGAAGAGCATTACAATTCTCTCAGTCTCCTCTCAGGTCCTCCTCTCAGGAGGTGACACTGAAAGGCAGACAGAATAAAAATGATGTGGATGATGGCATGAAAGGGCGCATATGTGTAAGACAGCTATTTACTTATGTCTCCATTTACTACTGACCAAGTGGTAGCACTTCATACTTTATTATTATGGGAGTTGTAAATAGGCAGCAGGCAGCACATTTTGCTCACCGCTGCTCTAGCCCTTTGAGTAGCTCTTCAAACATTTTTATTATTATGAGAGTTGAAAATAGGCAATAGGACCACATTTTGCTCACCGCAGATATAGCCCTTTGAGTTCAGAGGGGTTTAAAACACAACAGATCTGTATGTACATGAAAGCAAATGGCAAATGTTAGTCATGGCTATACATTATGCTAATGGTCTAGAGATCATATGCACAAAGAATCTCTATTGGAAGATTTTTAAGCATGGGATATCAGAATGTCACTCTTTTGATTGGTGCGAGATTCTGTTGCACTTCTCAACCAGGCGACATTTTAATGCACCATTTTGTGGGTCACCCAATAGATGATGAAATTTCAATAGGATACCATGCCAAGGTGCGTTTCCTCCTTTCCCCTTTTCACTGACTTGTCACAAATTGTGCACAGTGCTGTCATTGATGACTGCACTGTGCCTGCACCAAGAGAAAAATAGGACTTCAATGGGATGGGAAAAGGTAGTGAAGAATGGCCTCTTTCTTCCTGTCCTCCACATTCCCCTTCACTGTCTGGGGCAGAGGATGATGTTGCTGCTCTTGCTGCTACTGCCTCAGAATCAACACTGCAACTAGGATCCGGAGTATTGCTGCTGACAAGTGGAACCTGTCCTAGTCCTGCATCACTTGTTGACTAGGGGTGGGCGAAAAGTGTGAAAAATTTCCTGCATGACTTTTTGCGAAAACGTGACGATTTTTCGCTTTTCCCATGAAAAATGTCACCTTTCTGCCTATGCAAAAATGTCCTCCTTTTCGCCTACTTTAACAAATTTTCTGCCTATGTTAACACATTTTTTGCCTATTTTAACACAGTTTTTGACTATATTTCCTATAGGTACTACATTTCCCACTGTAATATTACTTTTTCTGAGGGCTGAAGTTTAGAAATAAGTTGCTGAAAATCAAAGCTGTGAGTGCTACAGCAACATATGGCTTGAAAAATATGTTAGCATGCAGAATGCATTTGTTCTTTGCCCACAACATTAACTTCCTTTGTAAATTACACTGGCACATATTCATGATTATGTCAAGAGAGTTAAAAAAAAAATACATCCTACAATGTGGCATATGTGTATTGTAGTGGTGGTAGTTGGGGAATGGCTGGTATGGTTGTGATTTGTGCATGTATATAGTTTTTACTATTGTCATTTTTGCATCAACTCTCTATCCTCCTTCTCAGATTACTGACACACATTATTTGTCACTCATAGCAGTGGTCCCAAGTGGAGTAAATGGTGGCAACCCTTCTTCACATCCCTCCTCCACCTCCTCATCTGTGCTGCTGTTAATATATTTGTCCTGGCTTTGTCTGTCATGTATGGTTTCTGCTACTACTACTACTAGTACTACTACTACTACTACTACTACTACTACTACTACTACTACTACTAGAGCTAGATGTTGATGTAATTCTACTGCCACTGCTGCTAGGTGTCAAAGGTGCAGCACTTACAGCAGCAGCACCAGAGGTACTTGTCATATCTAACTCTGTGGATGTTAACCTGTGTTACTAATACTGGATACTCAAAACAGGTGTGTGTGGCTGAGTGGGACTTGAACTTTGAAGAGGCGATGATGCTGATGATGGCTGATAGGGTGACTGTGTGCTTTCTGACATCTGTACTTGTCCAGGGTCAGACTTTTCAATTTCTCAAACACTTTATAGACGGGCACAGTGCTCCTTAAAAGTGGTGGAAGATACAGCATTTGACTTTCTGCTAACCTTATAGCCATGTCATCATCCTCACTCTCAAATTCATCTGTATCTGAACAATTTTTGAGGGATATATTCTAGATCTGCATCATCAATAGTCATCATTAGGTCATCCTCAGCAGCATCAGCATCACCTGACAGTTCTTACCCAATACTACACTTATATTCCTCTAAGCTTTTAGAGGTCTTAAACAATTTCTTTTTACCTTTATTGTAGCAAAATTCACTACTACTTTGAGGACAAGTGTTTTGGTGCTTGGTTGTCTCACTGTCTGATGCAACAGGTGGTTCAGTTGCTACACCTTCCTCTATTTTGCTATTGCCAGCATCATCAACACCTGAATGTGACTTCTTGTTGTCTTCAGTGTTCTTCTTATATGGTTCTTTATTTCTACTGGCACTGGTGGTGCTGGAACTAGTTTTGCTGGGACCTTGACAAACTGCATCCTCCCTTGGAGTAAAGGGATCATCATCATTGATTGTATACTCTGCAGCAACCATTGCTGCAGTCAGGTTTTGAACTACTACTTTACTCTCACGTCTCTGCACTGCTCCACCCCTCCCCCTTCCCCATGTGCATTTGCTGGACATTACGCAACTATACTATGTTTTTTTTTTACTGTACGGTACACAACACAACTGATGGAGCTGTATGATGCCTTGTCTAAGCCCAGTCAGCTGTCTGTCACTGTCACCTAAGATATTTAGTTATTTATTCTTTTTTATTTATTTTTATTTATAAAACTAACCCTGTTGTCTTATCACAGTCTGTCCAAAAAAAATTATAACTGAAAACAAAATCAACAACTTCTTTCGCCAGACTTCCCCACCCAGCACAGAGACAATATTAGCAAGATCAGCAAGGAATTAGGTCCCTAGCTGCATGTGTCTTGCCAGTCAGTCACATGGAATTTTGGAGTATTTGGGGTCAACCTCCTTCCTCTCTTCTTATCCCCTAGAGTGCCCCAAACTTCCCTAATACAGAGAACAAATGTCCTACCTAAATGGCTCCCTCAGCTAAGCTTTAATTCCCCTTTATTTGCCTATCTCCTCTAGCTCAAAAACATGCTGCTCTCTCCTCTCACAAACACAGAATGGCTGCAGTGAGAGCCTGACAGCCTTTTATATGGTTGTAGAAAACTTTCGTGTGGTGTAGAAATATTTTTCTTCCCACTGATTTCAATGGGTGGAAAAGGTGGGTAAAAGCAGAAAAACTGCACTTTTCGTGGGAAATTATTTGCCAAGCAGAAAGTGCCATTATTCGCCAATTTCAGTTTCAGGTGAAAATGTTTGCCTATTTCTATTGTTGCCCCCATTCCCACTGTGTCCACAGAGGTCTGTGGTACACTATCCTGCTCCTCAGCATTCTGCTGCTCTTGCAACTCAGTAGCATCAGGAATTAGGGCAGTTGCAAACACCACAAATTCCAAAAGCTCACTGCTGGTGGTGAAGCCCATTCCCATCCCTGTCTCTAAGTCCTTCTCAGTTTGGGCTAAAAAGGCCACTAATATCTCTTCCATCGAGCTTCTCCACCATCATTACCACCACCACCAGTCCCTCCTTGCTGTTGCCACTATTACAGACATCTTGCCGGTTGGAGGAGGTGATGAGAAATATGGCAGAAGGTTCCCTAATGTCACACTTGCCATTTCTTCTTGACCTGAAGGGAGACTGGCAGCACTGGCAGCAGGCACAGGCAGCTGATATATGCTCCTGGTGATGGTGGAATTATTGCTGCTAGGCAATTCTGCCTTCTTCAGGATCATGTTCCACCTGGACAATGCAGCGGCAGAAGGGGACTTCCAGGGACAGGGGAATGTCATGGGTCCCATTGACTGCTAGTCTGGACTCTCTGCATTACTTCCCCTACCACTTCCCTAACACTAGTCCCACCAGCTGCTTCACCATCATTGTTACTACTACTAACACCAACCACATCAATTTCAGTCCATGAGTCTTTCTTCTTGCTAGTAAAATGATGATCACCCCATCCTTCCCTCCTAACACTGTACAAGCGACTGCACATTATTAGTAGTAGTACTAGTAGCGAAACTGCTTGGGGATGGCAATTGTGACTTAGGTTCCCCTGCTGTCACACTAGGCATTATATTCTCCTCACCCCTCTCCTGAGAATTACCAGAGACACTGGCAGCAGGTTCAGTTTTGGCAGCAGGTGCAGCACTGGCAGCAGGCACAGCACTAGTGGCAGCAGTGGCAGCACTGGAAACAGGCACAGTTATCTGACCTGTTCTGCTCACTCTACTATCCTCTTCTTCCTCTGTCCTTGGCAAAAATGTCTCCAAGATCCCTAATGGTGATGTGGGGTGGGGACTGGCCAGCACTGGGTCTGGGGAACCAGGGCATCCAGACCCTTTAATGTTGGTAGTAGTGGTCACTTCTTCCTCCTCAGACTCACTGGACTCATAACTAGGGGTGGGTGAAAGCTTTTGCCGTGATCCCTCAAGAAATTCCACGAAAACCACATTGTTGTCTGCTTTTTTACAGTTCCAAGGAGGAACTGGAAGGACCCTTATGTGTCCACTGAGTATGAGGAGGAAGTGAGCACTAAAGAACCAATGCTGTCCATTCCCACAAATCACCCCTAAGGATCTTGGGGAAATTAATGCAAAGGGAAGAAGAAAAGGGTCGTAGTGAGAGCAGGAGAGCTACTGCTTCCACAATTGCTGTGCCTGCTGTCAGATGTGCTGCCCCTGCTGACACTAGTTCTGAGTCTGCTGCCAGTGCTGCCCCTACTTCCACCAGTACTGTGACTGCTGCCAGTGCTGAACCTGCTGCCACCAGTACTGTGCCTGCTATCAGACGTACTGCCCCTGCTTCCACCAGTGCTATGCCTGCTGCGACCAGTACTGAGCCTGCTGTCAGATGTGCTGCCCTGCTGTCACCAGTGATGTGCCTACTTCCAGTGCTGAACCTGCTGCCACCAGTGCTGAACCTGTTGTTAGACTGTCTTGTAACACTCAGGAGGGGGGGGGGGAGAAGGTGATGCCAAGTGGGACAGCAGGGGACTCTAAGTCACACTTGCCATCACCAAGAAGTCCCGCCAGTGCTAGTACTACTACTAAGAAAGCAGCTTGTTAGTGTTAGGAGTGAAGGAGGGGGTAATCAATATCCTCATATTACTAGTGACTGTGAGGTAGAAGACTTTTGGGCTGAACTTGATGTGGTTGGTGTTAGTAGTATTAAAATGGTGAAGCAGCCGGTGGGAATAGTGTTAGGGAAATGGTAGGGGAAGGATTTGAGAGCATCCAGACTAGCGGTCAAGGGAGCCCACACCACTCCTCTGGCCCTGAGAGTCCCTTTCCCTTCACGAGAGTGTCCAGGTAGAACGTGATCCTGAAGAAGCCAGAACTGGTGGTGGATAGCAGGCACAGCAATAATACCACCACCATCAGCAGGAGCACAGATCAGCTGCCTGTGCCGGCTTTTACTGCTGCCAGTTTGCCTTCTTCATGTCACCAAGAAATAACAAGTGTGACATTAGGGGACCCTCTGTCACACTGCTCGTCACCTCCTCCAACCAGCAGTGAGATGTCTCTGTAATACAGCAGCAGCATGTAGGGAGTAGTAGTGTTGGGGATGATGATGGTGGAGAAGCTGGCATGGAAGAGACATTGATGGCCTTTTTAGCCCAAACTGAGAAGGAATGGGAGACAGGGATAAGGATGTGCATCACCACCAGCAGTGAGCGTTTGTAATTTGCAGCTGCTCTAATTCCTTCTGCTGAGTTGCAAGGGCAGAAGGATACTGAGGAACAGGCGAGTGTGCCACAGACCACAGTGGACACAGTGGGAATGGGGTCAACAAGTGATAACAAGTTCCCCCTCTCTCCCCTTCCCTGAAGTCAGCGTTGTGCTGACTGCAGGGGAAGTCTGTCGTACAACAAGCTTGAGACTCTGCAGCTGAGCTGAGATCGCATTAGTGACAAAGAATTATTTCACTGAAACTGTCTTCTACATGTGCTTGGTTTGCAAGCACATGTAGAAGACCGTTTCAGTGAAATAATTCTTTGTCACTAACACAATTGTGGCTCTGCTGCAGAGCCGCATGATGAAAGACAGGCCAGATATCCCTGCAGTCAGCACAATGCTGACTTCAGGGAAGGGGGAGGGAGGGGGGAACTTTGCCTTTGGTTAGCTCTCAAACCATAGGTTTGAGAGATGAACCTGGGGGCTATTAACCTATTTTGCAAATACCTACAATATGAGGGATAGTAATAATAAAGTATTACTTTCCCTTTAAAACCAAACACCCACCACAGAAATCAAGCGGCCGCTGTTGCTGTACCCCTGAATCTACATAATGGCAGCAAGAGGTGAGGGAGAGATTGGAAGTTCCACGATGAGTGAAACAACTAGCTCACCATCACCTTCTACCACCTTGTTCATCGTTACCTCTGCCTGCAAATGATAGCTACTCTGTTGATCTTAGGATATGGCAGTTAGTCTCTATCCACTGCACACTGTGTGGTGCACTGACCACACAAGATAGTGTGGTGGAGGAAAATCGCAAGCAGGGCATCAAGTGCCATCTGAGGAGATTCCATCACACAGAATATGCTAAGACTAGTTGAAAAGTCCGTGTACACAGGCCACAGTGCCACCCAGCAACCTTGGCTGGTGGCCGGATCCTCTCGTCAGTGGCAGCACAGCAGTCATGCGCTGTAGAGATTGTCCGCAAGGCAGATACAGAGCGAGGTGTTCCAAATTCAGACTGGAGTACTCTCTGCACACCTTCCTGGACCACTTGGTCCCAGGAAGGTGCAAAGAGAGGACTCCAGTCTGAATTCAGAGCGCCCCACTCCTTATCAGCCGTGACGCGAGCAGTCTCTATTGAGCATGATGGCTTCTGACAAACATACATTTGCAAATTATTATATAGGATGGTGGGAGGGAAGGGTGCATCATTACTATTAAATTGTCAGCAAGTTGTCATGTGTTCTTAGCAGGGTGTGGACAATGGGTATAGTGACAATGGCAGCATTTGGGTTCTGGTGTCATGGTGTTTGGATTGGTTGTGCCCCCAGATGTTATTTACCACACACATTGTGCACATTGCATTTGCTGATGAGAGCCAGAGTTCCTGCTCTCAAGGGAAATGTTATATTCTAATTCTAACATCACACCCATGATTTAGGAGGAGGGAGAGAATTATTGGCCAACTTCTTTTCTCCACATAGACTGAGGGCTACTTATTGTGCTGCACATCATGGGAGATAGTTGTGGAAAGTGGAACCTTCATCATCCACCAGTCATGTTACTGCTATTGTTGATCCCATTCCTTTTCAGCTGCCTAATCATCCTGCTGCTTAAACATCTCAGCAGCAGCAGCAAGAACAGCAGTTGCAAATCCCTCAATTATGGACTCAGACTCAGGAGGAGGACATTTGACAATGGCCAGTGGCACAAAGCACAAGGTTTGTGCTTTGAAAAAAATAAATGAATAATAAAAAAAACATAGTTCTACAAAAAAAAATTAACAATTTTGGGGGTTTGTTTCAAGTCCAACAAATCAATGTTTCCTTAGGCAAGCAAGTCTAAGTGCTACAAATCAATGTTTCTTGAGGGCTTGAGCCTATACTAATAAGTCTAAGTCCTACAAATCAATATTTCCTCTGGTCTTGGGCCTCTAACAACAGATCACCCTCTACAAAATACTCTATCAATTCAAGTATCAGTCTACCCCAGTGGCGGCTTATGTCAGGGGGTTCCTGTCTCTATCACTTTATATACAAATTTCTTATTTTATTTTATTGATTTTTTTTATTAACTGTCCCCCCAGTACCATTCAAGAACCCCCCAAAAACAACTCCCTGTTCAACTGATTCATTCATTCATTCATTCATTCATTCACCAACACAGGCACCCTCCTCAGACCCCTTTTATACCATGTTTTATGGGGGGTTTTTAATCATATTTAGGATTTATTTTTTATTAACTGCCCCCCAATCCCAGTAAACAACCGTCCAAAAAACATTCCCTGTTCTACTGATTCTTTCCCCACACCCCACAAACACAGGAACCTTCATGCCCCTTTAATACTATGAAAAATACTAGAAGCACTCCTGATATTGAGTATTAATAGTTTATTCAACAGAATAAGGGGATTTTGCTAGAGATTACTTGTACATATAAAGAAAAAATAGAGATAGAAGGAGATCTCTTAAACAGCACCAATCCCTCTCCTATATATACAGCATAATGAGTGATTATGGTGTGAGGTAAAATGAGGGAAAAAAAACAATTAAAACAAAATTATTAAAAATTTACTTTTATTACTACCCTTCTAAAATAAGCAAATTAAAATCAATGGCTATCCCAGTTTCTTATTACTTGATTTATTACAATAAGACACTATCTTAATACCATTAGACTAATAATATTATCCTCTTAACACACAGCATGTATAAATAACTCTGTCCCTATTAACTGATAAACAGGTATGTACAATTCTACTCAATGCACATTAATCTTAGTATTATGATAACGTGACACTAAGCAGAAAGATTACAATAGTGCTAATGTTATAGGGCTAAAATATAGTGATTAACTTCCTTCTATACAGATCCAAGTAAATACTTCAATTAGATACTCTCTATTTGTATACACAGATGGGCATCGGGTAGAGAGCACAGGATGAGGATACAAATCCTATGTCCCAATTGTCTCTGTTACTAACCAGACTCAAATAGTGTCTGCTAGTATATATTCATATTGAGTATTCCATGAGGATTATAAAATATACCTGAATCTACCTGCCTACAAGTAACTATAATTCAAGAGGACAGAGAGAAGAGAGGCGGCAGCAAAAGTTAACCACTCAAAAATTGAATCTTCACGCTTCCAAGAACCCCAGCGGTTAAGTCCGCTAAAATCATTGGGTAATAGACCCGCTGGGCAAGTGATCCATATAGGCCAAAAAATAAGAGAAGTAAGAGAAATGTCTAATGTCACATTAATTCATAGTATTTCTAGGATTGCACACATAACTGAAACACAAAGTCTGCATTCAGAAACCCTGATGATCGTTTCGCCTTTCGGCTTTTCCAAAGGCCCTTTAATAGTATGCCTTTGGGAAATAAAATATTATTTGTTATGTGTTGTGTGTAACTTCAATGTTCCCATTGATTTCAATGGAATGAGCTAGGCAAATAAAAACAAAAAATTGTCACTTTTAACAGGAAATTTTTCACCAAGCAGAGAGTGCCATTATTTGCCGATTTCAGTCTGAGCCGAAAATTTTCGCCCATCCCTACAAGCAGAAGCTGGAAGTTCAATGACGAGAAAAACAACTAGCTCGCCATCACCTTCTTGCTCTAGGATAACTTCATCATCTGCTATACCACCTTGTTGATCATTACCTCCCCTACCAGATCATAGCCACGTTGTAGATGTTAGGATGTAGCAGTTTGTGTTCACCCATTGCACACTCTGTGGAGGAAAACCGCAAGCAGGGATTCAAGCAGCATTTGAGGAGATTCCATCCCGCAGAATATGCTAAGCTGGTGGCAGGGAGGGTTCATCATTACTATTAAACTGTCAGCAGATTGTCATGTGTCCTTACTGGGGTGTGGACAAGGGGCATAGTGACAGCAGCAGTACTTGGTTTCTGGTGTTATGGTGTTTGAATAGCGTTGTGCACCCAGATGTTATCTACCACACACACTCTGTGCACATTGCATGATTTTGAAGGAAGTGCAGGTGGAGAAGAATTATTGGCCAACTTCTTCTTTTCTCCACATATACCGGAAGTGGTGCAGGCTAGTTTTGTTGCTGCTACTGCCTCAGGCGCATCACTGGGGCTAGTTGTGGCAAGTGGAACTTTCATCATCCATCACCCATATTACTGCTGTTGTTGATCCCATTCCCTTTCAGCTGCCTAATCATCCTGCTGCTTAATCAACTCAGCAGCATCAGCAAGAACAGCAGTCGCAAATTCTGCATCTACATCAGGGCATTTGACAATGGCCAGTAGCCACTGGCCAACTGGACATGACCTGCTGGCACTAGACCAGTAGGGATTTTTTTCAGGGCTTATGCATTAAAAAAACATAGGCCTACAAAAAAGTAAATAATTTTTGGGGGCTTGTTTCTAACAAGTATAAGTCCTACAAATCAATGTTTCATCAAGGCTTGTGCCTCTAATAAGTCTAAGTTATACAAACAAACTCTCTTTTCAACTGATTCTTTCCCCAGACTCCACCCTCCAACACAGGCACCCTCCTTAGACTCCTTTTATTTTATATTAACTGCCCCCCCAATCACAGTAAACACTCCCCAAAAAGTATTTCCTGTTCAACTAATTCTTTCCCCATACTCCACCTACACAGGGGTCCTCATACCACTTTTATACTATGCCTCTGGTATTAAAATAGCATTTGTTGTCTGTTGTTTGTAAATTCAATGTTTCTATTGATTTAAATGGCATGAACTAGTTGAAAAAGTTTGAAAAAACAACTCTTTAATTATAATTAAATAATAATAATATAATTAAATAACATAATCATAATTAGAGTTGGAACAACATACCATTGTGTTCCAGTTTAAAAATCTGCTAAAACCACAAATAAAATTGTGAACAATTGAGGTAGCAGAGTGACATAGTGTGTTCTATCACTATGAGCACCTTGAATACTAATAAAATGATGAGCTGGAAGGATTGTTATGTGTACAGTGAGTCTGAGAGGAGGAAGTGACCACTATCAAAATTAAAGGTTCGGGATGTCCTGGTTCCTGAGACCCAATGATGGCTGCTTGGCCAGTCTATAATTTATTATATGCAGTGACAAAATGTGAATTTCTCCCTATTTGGAGACTTCATCCCAGCTGGCTTTAACGTGAAGATATTGACAGACGGACATCAAAAAGACTTGTGCACTTACTTTGACTTAAAAGACCATTCGGCTGACCCCGGAAGTGGTGTGGGAGGCTGTTATAGCCCATGCTAGAGGATCCTTAATTTCCATGACATTGACTATCAGGAAATCTCAACAAAGAGAAACACTCAATCTGGAGCATGAAGCGCCAAAGGTGGAAAAATGATACACTGAAGATCCCAGCAGATACTCTTATCTTAAATTTCAAAATTCCCCCAATATCTTAAACTTAACTACCTCAGCAGTTAAAAGTAATCTTCCGCTTTACAGAAAGAGTGGGCAAGATGATGTCCCATTTGACATCTACTTTCAGGGATGTAGTGTCCCAATGCTGTCCCTGGAGGGCAAAGCCACGCTAGACTCCCCTTTTATTGCAGGAAGTGATTCAAGCCATTGACTCCCTACCTGGAGGTAAGACATCTGAAGAAGACCTTCAATTACCATAGACTAAGACTCAGGTGGAGGGAGACCGGGGGTGATTGAGGACTGGAAGTGGGGTCCCACCTTGTCCAGTCCTACTATCTACTAATGCCCCTCATTAATTGTGCCAGCTTAAAATCCTCCACGGGTGCTACTTTACTCCAGTTAGATTATACAGTATAGGCAATAGAGATAATGATAGATGTGTTCGATGTGGATCAGTAGGTGCCTCCTTTGTACACCTCATATGATTTTGTGATTCAGTGTATGTGTATTGGGAGCAAGTGTTTGATGCTGTGATCAGGATGGTTTCTTTGTGGGTGGCTTTTCTTTCTGTGTTTTCTGACTGTAATGGACTTACCATGATCAGACAGCTTAGTAGTGAACTTACGATTGCGGCCAAAAAAAGTGGTCACACTTGTCTGGCTTTTGGACCAAACCCCAAGGTATAAATACTAGCTTAAGCTGGTAAATAGCAAACTTCAACATTATATACAGCTGTAAATAAATAGAGGCACCTTGTCACGGTTTGTTATGACTCTCAGACACAAGTTTTAGGTAAAAAACTAAATTTTATTGAAATAATAAAATGATCACTTAGAATGGCAATCACATACATAAATATCAAGAATAAATAGCAAAGACAGTATGCAGACTCTACCGGTCCTGTCAATATACCATACAGGACAGTTTGAGATTATGGAATAATAGGCTCTACCGGCATTGCCAGTACCGGGTAAGGCAACCTGCAGATGGAATAGCGTCAAGGTTCTACTGGCCTTACCTAAATACCGGGCAAGGCAGCCCCAATAAGTACACGGTGTAGGCTCTACCAGCCTTGCCAATACCGGGTAAGGCAACCTCAGATGGAATGTGGCAAAAGGTTCTACCGGCCTTACCAATACCGGGCAAGGCAGCCCAACAACCCTCGATATAGGCTCTACCAGCCTTGCCAATACCGGGTAAGGCAACCTCAAGGGGAATGCGAAGCAAGGTTCTACCGGCCTTACCAATACCGGGCAAGGCAGCCCAGAGGTATCAATAGCTGTCGGATGATAATGACAGAGTGACAGGATCGTAAGCAACCCAGAGTCCGCACGCTGAGACCAACAGAGGAATCGTATAGCCGCAAGGCTTAGGAGCAAACCAGCGTCTTCACACTGGACTAACAATTGAATCGGATAGCCGCAAGGCTTTGGAGCAAACCAGCGTCCGCACGCTGGGACCAACCACTGGGTAGTGTAGCCGATAGGCTTTGGAGCAAACCAGTGTCCGCACACTGGACCAACAGGGAATCGTGTAGCCGCAAGGCTTTGGAGCAAACCAGCGTCCGCACGCTGGGACCAACCACTGAATAGTATAGCAGATAGGCTTTGGAGCAAACCAGCGTCCGCACGCTGGGACCAGCTACTGAATCGTATAGCCGATAGGCTTTGGAGCAAACCAGTGTCCGCACACTGGACTAACAAGTGAATCGTATAGCCGCAAGGCTTTGGAGCAAACCAGCGTCTGCACGCTGGGACCAACCACTGAGTAGTGTAGCCGATAGGCTTTGGAGCAAACCAGTGTCCGCACACTGGACCAACAGGGAATCGTGTAGCCGCAAGGCTTTGGAGCAAACCAGCGTCCGCACGCTGGGACCAACCACTGAATAGTATAGCCGATAGGCTTTGGAGCAAACCAGTGTCCGCACACTGGAGTAACAACTGAATCGTGTAGCCGCAAGGCTTTGGAGCAAACCAGTGTCCGCACACTGGACCAACAGGGAATCGTATAGCCGCAAGGCTTTGGAGCAAACCAGCGTCTGCACGCTGGGACCAACCACTGAATAGTATAGCCGATAGGCTTTGGAGCAAACCAGTGTCCGCACACTGGAGTAACAACTGAATCGTGTAGCCGCAAGGCTTTGGAGCAAACCAGCGTCCGCACGCTGGGACTAACAAACAATGTCGCAGACGAGACCAAGCAGAAGGTCGCCAGGATCACAGGAGACAGGCGAGGAGATGGCAGCAACCAGCAGAGCAATCAGTCAGGGCAGGAAACAGCAGAGAAGAAGGTCAGCAGGAACTGCAATCCCAGAGGACTAGGCCGGAACCAGGACTGGAACAACTCAGCATTCAGGAGGCACTGGAACAGCTGCAATCAGGAACTCAGGAACACAGGAACAGAGGCCCAACAATCACTGGACATAGTGATAGTGAAAAATGTCAGAAACAACACGAAAGGGCACTCAAAGGGTGCCCAATCCAGGTTTAAATAGGCAATATGAGGCGGGCTAAATCCAGACAGCCAATAGAAGCCCCCTACTGGTGACAGACAAGAAAATGAAGCAATCACAGGCACTGTGATAGTACCCCCCTTTCAAAGACCCCCTCTCCTAGAATAGGGTCTAGGTTTCTGTGGGTATTTGGCATGAAAGACCCTAGCTAGCCTAGGTGCATGAAGGTCCTTACTATCCACCCATGATCGATCTTCAGGACCATATCCTTTCCAATGTACCAGGTACTGTACCCTTCCTCTAAGCCTTCGGGAATCAATAATGCTCTGAACCTCGTACTCCTCCTGACCCTAAACCTCAACAGGTCCTGGCACCACTGGTGTGGTAGTATAGCGATTGCAAACCAGAGGCTTGAAAAGGGACACATGGAACACATTATGGATACGCATGGATGCAGGTATGTCTAGAGCGTAGGAGACAGGGTTAATTTTGCGAATGACTCTGTATGGACCAATGAACCGGGGAGCCAACTTATTAGACGGAACCTGCAGCTTAAGATTTCTGGAGGAAAGCCATACTCTGTCCCCAACCTGAAAAGAAACCGCTGGAAGCCTTCTGCGATTGGCATGGAGCTGATGACGCTGAAATGACTGACCAAGTGTCCTCTGAACTTGTGCCCATGTGGAACGGAGTTGCTGGATATGCTCATCCAGAGCTGGAATCTGTTGCGTCTGATATGAATCTGGAAGCAAACAGGGCTGAAACCCGTAATTAATCAGAAACGGGGAGCTCCCCGATGAAGAATTGACCGCACAGTTCCTGGCGAACTCTGCCCAAGGCAACAAGTCGGACCAATTATCATGATGGTCAGTAACGAAACAACGGAGAAATTATTCCAAGCCCTGATTAGCTCGTTCAGCGGCTCCATTGGTCTGGGGATGGTAGGCAGAGGAAAAGGACAGCTGTATGCCCATCTGTTGGCAAAATGCCCTCCAAAACCTAGACACAAACTGGCTCCCCCTGTCGGACACCAGCACCCTGGGCACTCCATGCAACCGGAATACTTCTCTGGCGAACACAATTGCCAATTCCTTAGCTGAAGGAAGGCCACGGAGGGGCACGAAATGAGCCATTTTAGAAAACCTGTCCACCACCATGAATATAAAGGAATACCCTTTAGACATAGGCAATTCTCCCATAAAATCAATGGAAACATGAGACCAGGGGCGTTCGCCATTAGGCACCGGTTGAAGCAAGCCCACTGGGAGATGTCTCGGGGTCTTAGCGCAGGCACAGGTGGCACAGGCATTAGTAAACTTGGCACAATCGTTTCTCATGGAAGGCCACCAAAATAACTGAGAAAGGGACCATAACAGTTGGTCTCTACCAATATGTCCCGCAGCCTTAGAGGAATGGTACGTTTCGAGCAACCTAGTACGAAATGGTTCAGCGACAAAACATTTGCCCACTGGGGTTTCATGGGGAGCGGACCCCTGAGAGGCCAGGATCTCCTCCCCTAAAGGAGAAGTGATACTTGTGCGTATAGTAGCCAATATTCTATCGGGTTGAATGATAGGTGCTGGTGCTTCCACTCTGTCACTGTCGGCCTCAAATTGTCTTGACAGTGCATCAGCCCTAACATTCTTTGATCCCGGTAAATATGATACAATGAAATTAAATCGGGACAAGAACAGTGCCCATCTGGCCTGACGAGAGGACAATCTCTTGGCCTCCGAGAGATAAGTCAGATTTTTATGATCTGTTAGGATTAAGACAGGATTCTTAGTACCTTCAAGCAAATTACGCCATTCCTTAAGAGCGAGGATAATGGCCAATAATTCTCTGTCACCTATCTCATAGTGGCTTTGAGTGACGGTCAACTTTTTTGAAAAAAACCCACAAGGTCTGAGTGTTCCACCTTTATCGTATCGTTGCGAAAGTACTGCCCCAACCCCGCTATCTGAGGCATCAACCTCTAACGTAAATGGAAGTAAAGGATTGGAGTGGGATAACACAGGAGCCGCAGCAAATGCCAACTTCAAATTCTCAAAGGCTTCCTCAGCAGATACCGGCCAACGAGACGGATTAGCACCCTTGTGCGTAAGATCGGACAGAGGTTTGACAATGGAAGAAAAGTTCTTAATAAACCTCCTATAATAATTAGCGAAACCCAGGAAACGCTGTATGTCTTTAAGACTCTTGGGTTTTGGCCATTGTAGGACGGCTGACAACTTTTCCTTGTCCATAGCAATGCCATCATTGCCAATTATGAACCCCAAGAAAGGCATGCTGGTTCTGTGAAACTCACATTTCTCCAATTTACAATATAATTTGTTCTCACGAAGTCGTAGCAATACTGCGGATACATCTTTGATGTGTTGTGACGTTTTGGGAGTAAATCAGTATATCGTCAAGGTACACCACGACACATGTCTGCAACATATCTCTCAGAACATGGTTTCTGAAAAACTGCGGGTGCATTACACAGCCCAAATGGCATCAATAGATATTCGTAGTGCCCAGATCGAGTATTAAAGGCAGTTTTCCACTCATCACCTGCTCGAATGCGAACCAGATTGTAAGCGGCCCGTAGGTCCAATTTGGTAAAAATCGAAGCGCCCTTAAGCCTATCAAAAAGCTCGGTGATGAGTGGTATTGGGTATGCGTTTTTTGCCATTAGTTTATTCAAGCCCCGGTAGTCAATGCATGGTCTTAATTCGCCATTTTTCTTTTTTACGAAAAAGAACCCAGCCCCAGCTGGAGAGGTAGATTTTCGTATGATCCCTCTAGCAAGGGCATCAGAAATGTAATCTTCCATAGCTTTATTCTCCTCACAAGATAATGGATAAGTGCGTCCCCTCGGAGGTACTGCTCCAGGAGGCAATTCAATGCAACAATCATAAGGTCTGTGCTGAGGTAGTATACTAGCCTCTCCTTTGCTAAAAACATCGCCAAACTGTTGGTAAACATCCGGTATAGCAGAGGAGGTACACAAGACCTTAATAGGCTGGGTGACGCACTTGTCCATACAAAACGGGGACCAAGCAGCTATTTCACACTTTCTCCAATCAAATTGTGGGTTATGTAACTGTAACCAAGGAAATTCCAATATTACAGCATGGTGAGGAGAATTAATAAGTTGGAACTGCTGCTCTTCTCTGTGAAGTGCCCCAATAGTCATAGACAGTAGCATAGTTTCAAAAGTAACCTGAGCCGGTTCTAAGGGTCTGCCATCAATTGCTTCAATAGCCAAGGGGTTTTCTCTTTCAATGCGTGGAACTCTGTGCAATTCGGCAAAGGTATTATCCATAAAATACCCTGCTGCACCAGAATCAACCAGGGCCAAAACCTCCACAGAGCATTGTGCCCATGATAATACCACCTGTATGGTGGGTTTCATTATGCCCGACACTGGGGACGATTGTACACCACCTAGGGCCTGTCCCCCAAGGTACCCTAGGTGTGTGCGTTTCCCGGACGTACCGGACAGGATTTTAGCAAGTGCCCGTTTTTACCGCAGTATAAACACAACCCTTGTTTCTCTCTTCCTTGGTTAGTCTAGTGAAACCTACTTGCATAGGTTCACTTGGTTCCCGTACTGGTTCACTAGACTTCAATACCAGGGGAGGGATGGGTGGGCAAAACATGCTACTAGACTCATTATTTTTTGACCGTATCCTACGATCTCTGGCAGTTGATCTCTCACATATTCTGGAGTCAATTAGCATAACATACTCAATGTAATCATCTAGGTCAATAGGTAGATCTTTTGCAGCGATTTCATCTTTAATATGGTCATTCAGGCCTTGAGCAAAGGCTGCCAATAATGCCTCGTTATTCAAACCTACCTCTGCTGCCAAGGTGCGGAATTCGATGGCATAGTCGCCCACTGTACGCTTGCCCTGTTGTATCTCCATAAGACATTTGGCAGCAGAGGTGGTTCTACCAGGAGGTTCAAACACTCTTCAAAAGGATTGCACAAATTCTCTAAAGTTCTTAGTGCAAGGTTTAGCATTCTCCCACAAGGGGTGAGCCCAAGCCAATGCTCTGCCAGTGAGCAGCGATATTGTAAACCCCACTTTACTACGATCATTGGGAAATTCGTGTGCCGTCAATTCCATAAATATTTCAAGTTGGTTAATGAACCCTCTGCAGAGACTAGGGTCACCATCATATCTTAGCGGCAAGGGTGCAGAAGCCGTTAACCCTTTAACAGTACCCCCTAGGGGCCTGGTATCACTTTCCGGTGTCTGACTTAGCGAGACCACCGGGCTAGAGCCAGATTTGTCAGCGAGTACTGTGCGTTCAAGGATCGTTTGAATTGCAACCGCCAACTGATCCAAACGTTGCTCGTGCATATCCATCCTCCAATGGATATTCTGTGCGTTACCTTCACATTTGCTGTCTGAGGTCATGGCCCTTTGTACTGTTACGGTTTGTTATGACTCTCAGACACAAGTTTTAGGTAAAAAACTCAATTTTATTGAAATAATAAAATGATCACTTAGAATGGCAATCACATACATAAATATCAGGAGTAAATAGCAAAGACAGTATGCAGACAGGACAGTCTGAGATGATGGAATAATAGGCTCTACCGGCCTTGCCAATACCGGGTAAGGCAACCTGCAGATGGAATAGCGTCAAGGTTCTACCGGCCTTACCTAAATACCGGGCAAGGCAGCCCCAATAAGTACACGGTGTAGGCTCTACCGGCCTTGCCAATACCGGGTAAGGCAACCTCAGATGGAATGTGGCAAAAGGTTCTACCGGCCTTACCAATACCGGGTAAGGCAGCCCAACAACCCTCGATATAGGCTCTACCAGCCTTGCCAATACCGGGTAAGGCAACCTCAAGGGGAATGCGAAGCAAGGTTCTACCGGCCTTACCAATACCGGGCAAGGCAGCCCAGAGGTATCAATAGCTGTCGGATGATAATGACAGAGTGACAGGATCGTAAGCAACCCAGAGTCCGCACACTGAGATCAACAGAGGAATCGTATAGCCGCAAGGCTTAGGAGCAAACCAGCGTCTTCACACTGGACTAACAATTGAATCGGATAGCCGCAAGGCTTTGGAGCAAACCAGCATCCGCACGCTGGGACCAGCTACTGAATCGTATAGCCGATAGGCTTTGGAGCAAACCAGTGTCCGCACACTGGACTAACAAGTGAATCGTATAGCCGCAAGGCTTTGGAGCAAACCAGCGTCTGCACGCTGGGACCAACCACTGAGTAGTGTAGCCGATAGGCTTTGGAGCAAACCAGTGTCCGCACACTGGACCAACAGGGAATCGTGTAGCCGCAAGGCTTTGGAGCAAACCAGCATCCGCACGCTGGGACCAACCACTGAATAGTATAGCCGATAGGCTTTGGAGCAAACCAGTGTCCGCACACTGGAGTAACAACTGAATCGTGTAGCCGCAAGGCTTTGGAGCAAACCAGTGTCCGCACACTGGACTAACAAGTGAATCGTATAGCCGCAAGGCTTTGGAGCAAACCAGCGTCTGCACGCTGGGACCAACCACTGAATAGTATAGCCGATAGGCTTTGGAGCAAACCAGCGTCCGCACGCTGGGACCAACCACTGAATAGTATAGCCGATAGGCTTTGGAGCAAACCAGTGTCCGCACACTGGAGTAACAACTGAATCGTGTAGATGCAAGGCTTTGGAGCAAACCAGCGTCCGCACGCTGGGACTAACAAACAATGTCGCAGACGCGACCAAGCAGAAGGTCGCCAGGATCACAGGAGACAGGCGAGGAGATGGCAGCAACCAGCAGAGCGATCAGTCAGGGCAGGAAACAGCAGAGAAGAAGGTCAGCAGGAACTGCAATCCCAGAGGACTAGGCCGAAACCAGGACTGGAACAACTCAGCATTCAGGAGGCACTGGAACAGCTGCAATCAGGAACTCAGGAACACAGGAACAGAGGCCCAACAATCACTGGACATAGTGATAGTGAAAAATGTCAGAAACAACACGAAAGGGCACTCAAAGGGTGCCCAATCCAGGTTTAAATAGGCAATATGAGGCGGGCTAAATGCAGACAGCCAATAGAAGCCCCCTACTGGTGACAGACAAGAAAATGCAGCAATCACAGGCACTGTGATACACCTCTCATAAATGTTTTAATATCTGGGAACCCAGGTTGGCCTTGGGGGATATGCCCAGTCTGATTCTAGGGAGAACTGAGGCTGCTTCTGGCATGCTTGTGGAACCAGATGGCTGTTGACCCAACAATTGAATTATTAATTCTCTGTCAGCATACAAAATGTGAGATTGTGAAATTAATTCTCTGGTGACAATGGTTGACAATAAATCCATGGTTTCCTGACCCCATGGTGATGGCTTTTACATTGCATTTGGTAATAGTATGATCCCTACACCCCTCAATTGGAGTTCTACCTTTGATTTTAGCATTTTGCCCTGGTACTACGGTGCCTTGTTACAAACTTAGGGCTGTTATCCTAATGTACTGTGACTTGTCTCTCAGCCCATACAGCTTGCACTATTCCATACTGTCCACATCATTAACATGTTCTTCATTTTCATCTTCCCTAAATAACTTCCATCAGGGGATTGGGAGGGGGTTAGGAGTTTAGTTTAGGCCTTTTGGCCCTAAGTTTGGCCCTTATTTCTAGAAGGCTTGGTTACTCTTTCTTTCTTTCTTTCTTTGCAAATCAACTGTACCATTTGGTAGAATTAAAATTTCCCATTTATATAAACGGTTAATTTAACCCCTAGAATGTAATGAGATATCCAGCGTAGTGCTTTGTTATGCAATGAAGACCTTTTTAGCATTGAAGGAGTTAAAAGCCCAATTTTAATCATTGAAAATATAGGTAATTTCTATTTATCCATTACAGTGATACTTGTTTGCACCTGAATTGCCCCCTTTTCTTTTGTACATAAGTCTCATTGAATAATGAGCCAGAGAGCAGAGTCACTTTTATGATTCCTGATCATCTATCTGACTGATCAGCTTGGGCACACAATGCAGGATCTTCTTGATAAGCCAGTCAGGTGTCTGTAGACATGCTAAAGAGACAATATCTTCACAATTGTCGTCATTTAACTCAATATTAGAAGGGTAGCTTTTATCTACATGGTAGGTATTGTTCCTATTGCTATTGAACATACTCTCTCACTTGCACACTCACTCACTGACTCACTCATAGACACAATCAGGTGCACACACAAATATAAACATACAAGTAAGATTTATCCCGTATATATTCCATTCATTCATCCTTCAAAAAAAAATAAAAAATAATAATAATATGAAACAAAATCTATGACCAAGGACTGCATGTGGGCATACTGCCCATGACTCATTTCTCAATTTTAGTTATTTCATTGGCAGCACAAGCCTGAATGTGTAGCAATAGTGTCTTTCATTAACCCTTTTTGGTGGCAAAAACACTTAGTATATGAGAATACAGCATATTGTGTCAATTAAAATATTCAGTAATTATAATACATCATTAAATCCTATTTATTAATGAAGAACAGTTATGGAAAGAACATTATGCAAGGCTGCACAAGAACCAATTCAACTCTGCAGTGTGCATTTTTCAGCTTGCAATATAGAGGACATGTGGTCACATTAGCTTTGACTACCAGTGGTTCAGCATCTAATTGGTTTGCTTACACCTCTAACACACATAGTTTTGATATATTCTCTCAGGAAGTCTAGAGCACCCCCACTCTGAAGAGACAATTTACTCTGTTTTGTATCCAGTGTCCTCTATCAAAACACATGCCTGAGTGGTACATAATAGTTATAAACATAATAGTCATAATCTATGTATATGCTTGGTTGAGAAACATTTACTGTTGATAAGAGAGGTTGTACTTTAAATAAAATACAATCAAATGTGTGCTATGTTTCGTTAAGCCTAATTTTCCTTGTTATTTACAACCAGTAGATGGCAGTGGAAACACTGAATTTCTGCTTGGGTGTGTCATTACAAAAATGTTGCCCAGACAAGTTTAAACGTCAGTCATTTTCCATGAAACAAATAGAAAAGAAGTATTTATAATGCTTGAAATGTTTGCTCTTAAAGTTTTCAATGCAAGTGAATAGAAACATTTTTAGGGCAAGGTTAAAATGTAAAGGAAATATTAACACAATGTGTGGTGAAGTTTACAGATTTCAACATCAGGAAATTATTAACTCATTGAGTAATGCTGTAGTCTTAAGCAGACTTCAACCCCCCTCACACCAACCACACACACACACACACACACACACACACATATATATGAATTCTAATAGTAGAATATGAATTAAAAGAATTTCTTTGTTAAAAATATAATTGATGTTATAACTAGGGATGGGCGAAAGTTGTCACCACGTTCCCGCCAGAAATCCTGCAAAAACCACATTATTATCCTCTTTTTCATGAGAAAATCCACTTCTAAAACAGAAAGTAAAATGTCCTTGTTTTTCACCCATTGGACAAAAATCCCTGTCAATTTTTCAGTGCCTAGAAAGTTTCCGGCCATTGATTTACATTGTTTTAACTTTTTTGCTATAAAAACATGACGTATTCCAGAAAGTGGAACACAATAGAAGTGACTAAAGAGCAAGGTAGATGTACTATGCTGTTCTGCTGTTATTTGTTTGTTAAATTGAGGCAGAAGAAACCCATGGTGACTGCTATCACTATGAGCAGTAAAAAGAGGAACTGGATGGACCCTTATTATGTCCACTGAGTCTGAGGAGGAGGACAAAGTTAGCAGTAATGAATCAATGCTGTCCAGTCCTCCTAGATCACCCCTAGGGATCTTGGGGAAATTAATTGGAAGAGAGGAAGAGAAGGGTAGTACTAGTGAGAGCAGGACAGGTCAGCTGCCTGTGCCTGCTGCAAGAAGTGCTGCCTTTGCTGCCAGTGCCACCATTTCTGAACCTGCAGCCACCATTGCTATACCTGCTGCCACCATTGCTGCCCCTGCTGCCACTAGTACTGTACCTGCTGACAGACATGCTGCCCCTGCTGTCAGTGCCACCATTGCTGTACCTGCTGCCACCATTGCTGCACCTTCTGCCTCTAGTGCTGTACCTGCTGCCAAACATGCTGCCCATGCTGCCACTAGTGCTGCAACTGCTGCCAGAAGTACTACCCATGTTACTGCTACCACCATTGCTGTGCCTGCTGTCAGACATGCTGCCCCTACTGCCACCAGTGCTGTACCTGCTGCCAGTGCTGAACCTGCTGCCGCCTGCTGCTAGTGTGTCTTGTAGTACTCAGGAGGGGGGGGGGAGATGATGCCAAGTGTGACAGAAAAGCACCCTAAGTCACACTTCCATCCCCAAGCAGTCCTGCCAGTACTAGTACTACTACTACTACTACTAAAGTCCAGCAGCTTTTTAGCATTAGGAGTGAAGGAGGGGGTAATCAACAACAATATACTTGTATTACTAGTGACTGTGAGACTGAGGAGGAAGACTCTGAGGCTGAACTTGATGTGGTTGGTGTTAGTAGTAGTAGCAGTAATGGTGAAGCAGCCAGAGTGGTAGGGGAAACATTTGAGAGCATCCAGACTATCAGTCAAGGAAGCCCACACCATTCCGCTGATCCTGGAAGTCCTCCCGTTCCCTTCACTATAGTGTCCAAGTGGAACAGGACTGAAGACTAAGAGGTCAGAACTATTGTTGGGGGAGAGTAGGCACACAATACCAGCACCACCACCTGCAGGAGCACAGATCAGCTGCCTGTGCCTGCTGCTAGTCTGTCTTCTTCAGGTCAAAAGGAAATGCCAATTGTAACATTAGGGGGTTCCTCTGTCACATTGCCCGTTACCTCCTCCAAGCAGCAGTGAAATGTCTGTAATAGAGCAGCAGCAGCACGTAGGGAATAGTGGGAGTGGTCATGATGATGATGATGGAGAAGCTGTGGTGGAAGAGACATTGATGGCCTTTTTAGTAGAAACTGAGTAGGAATGGGAGACAGAGATGAGCATCACAACCACCACCACTAGCAGTGACATTTTGAAATTTGAGGAATTTGCAACTGCTCTAATTCCTGTTTCTGCTGATATGCAAGGGCATCAGGATGCTGAGGAGCAAGCTAGTGTGCCACAGACCACCATGGGCACAGTGGGAATGGGGTCATCAAGTGATGTGGGACTAAGACAGGTTCCACTTGTCAGCAATCCTCCTGTTCCTAGCTGCAGTGCTGAATCTGAGGCATTATCAGCAACAGCAGCAACATTATCCACTGCCACAGACAGTGAAGGGGAATGTGGAAGACAAGAAGAAAGTGGCCATTCTTCTACACCTGTTCCATCCCCCCTATAGTTATGGGTGTGGGACTATTTTTCTCTTGGGGCAGGTACAGTATAGTCATCACCAATGGCACTGTGCACAATTTGTGACAAGTCAGTGAGAAGGGAAAAGGAGGGAACACACCTTGGCACACCCTCCCTGATACCACACATGAAACACAGATACCGTGGCATTTATGTGAAACATGTTAAAGCCAAACACCCACCACAGAAATCAAACACCGCTGTTGCAGTACCCCCTGAATCTCCAGAAAGGCAACAAGAGGTGAGGAGGAGATCAAAGAGGAGGAAGAACAGAGCAACCCAGACAGAGACTGGAAGTTCCATGACAAGTGAAACAACTAGCTAGCCATAACCTTCTAGGGTAACTGCATCTTCTGCCATTCCACCGCATTCATCGTTACCTCCCCCGGCCAAATGATACCCACTCAATCAATGTTAGGATGTGGCAGTGTGTCTCTACCCATTGCAAGTTGTGTGGTGCATTGACCACACATGCCCGTTTGGTGGAGAATCGCAAGCAGTGCATCAAGCAGCATCTGAGGAGATTCCATCTCACGGAATATGCTAAGATGGTAGCAGGGAGTGTTCAGTAATACTATTAAACTGTCAGCAAGTTGTCATGTGTCCTTAGTGGGGTCTGGACAAGGGGAATACTGACAGTAGCAGTACTTGGGTTCTGGTGTCATGGTGTTTGGATACAGTTGTGCCCCCATATGTTATTTATTACACACACAATGTGCACATTGCAGTTTTCTGATAAGAGCCACAGTTCCTGCTCTCAAGGGAAATTTTTTTATTCTAATAACACACACCCATGATTTTGGAGGAGGGGTAGGTGGAGAAGAATTATTGGCCAACTTCTTTTTTCTCCACATGGCCATAGGATTTTTCTGTTTAGGGGCTGGCACCAGCTTGGGTTCTTCTGTTTTTAATTTTATACTGTTTAGTTTTGCTTTTTTAGATCATTTGGGTAAGGTGTCTTGAGGGGATGTGGGGGTGGATGGTGTATTATTGGGGGATCTCTATTCCACCATATTTTATTTTATATGTGTATTGTGACATTTTGTCATTAATAATGTTGATATTTTTCTCAGATTACTGTGTGAATTAGTATCGGTAGAGTGCCTCAGTTGAATCCTCATCTTTTGTTTTGTCTTATTATGTATATGTAGTATAGTAGAGACCTGGGTGCACCCCATACTTTGATGGTAAGGGTTTACCATGGTTTTGTTTATGTGAAGTGTGCTCCTATCAAAAAAATATTTATTTGTATAAAGTGTGACCATTGCATTATTTGCAAGGGACAAATGCAGCAAAGGGAATCATACACTGGGAAAGGCACCCTGTCCCAAGGAGCTTACAATCTAACTAGAAATCATGACCACATACAGAGACAATAGGAGGAGGATCATAAGTGGAAACACAGCATGTAGTGAAGGAAGTACAGAGTGATGTTAATGTGACTATTTGCCTAATTGAACATGTGAGTTTTCATGAGATGTTGAAAGTGATGAGTGTGGATGATTGGTGAATGGTGATAGCGAGGGCATTCCAAAGTCAAGGGGCAGCCAGTGAAAAAGATTGCAGCCAAGAGAGGGCTTGAGTTGTGTGCGGAGAGGAAAGAAAGAACCCTTGAGAAGAAAGTAAGTGACTGGAAGGGATGTAGCTTTAGATGCATCTGGGGAAAAGTTGTCTAGTAACCATAGTGCTTCTCCTCCTTCATTTCTTCTGAAATAATGGGTGAGAGGGACTAAAATGTGCACCATGTGTGAAAAGGTTGTGAAGAGGAGAGAATCACTAGTCTCATACACCTTGGCACTACACATTGACAATGTTAAACTATATCCCCCCAAGAAATGAGGTGGTGTCCGTCATTGTATCCCTTGTCTTAATGTAAAAGAACAAGGGACATTGACTACTGGTGGTGGGCCAATGGGTGACAAATTGGTTATTAGTACACTCAACAAAAAAAAATTAGCCTCTTCAATGAGTCTGGAAAATTCTGCAAGGTGGTCAATTTTAAGATTCTCCATTATCAATGTCATTGGTCTATACCACATAGTCATGTGTGGTCTTTGCACGTGAATGTATTTATGCTACATTTTCTTTAGAAGGCTGGATATGACACTGCCAAGGTGTGACCCCTCCTCATAACGTTGTCAGAGTGTGGACATTACGGAGAGGGGTGATTACACTCTCCCTCCCCCCAATTAAAAATATTGGCAAAACAATGATGTTAAGGTGGATCCTCCCTAGATTCACACAAGTGGCTTCTGGTGCTGCTGCCTGAGAACTAGTACTGGAGGGATCCACTATCCCAAATTCCATATCACTGCTAGATCTGTTACTTTCACCACACTGGGCTGTGGAGGGGATGATGAACCCACTCCCATCATCACTACTTCTAGTAGCCAGCATGGCAGACATACCAGCTTGATCTTGCAGTGATTGAGAGATTTGCTAATATCATTCAGCAGCAGCAGTAACTTCTACATCAGCAACAACACAATGTCATGTATACTGCCCATTTTGGCTCTGTTCTCTTTACACTGTTTTCTCTTCAATAAAGTCTGTTGAAAATGAAAAAAAAAGTAAGTGACCAGAAATCTTTAGTTTTAGTAAACTATCATTAAGCAGGTGCAGCACCAAAAATATATATATTCCAACACCTGTTTTAGTTCTGAATTGAATGGGTACATGCACTCTCCTCTCTACAAACTGATGACTGAGGATTTAGCTTTGCAAAGTTTTTTGTAGTTATTGTTTCAGCTATTTGAGGGTCATTGTGACTAAGCTGTAGGTATGGTACCATGGCCTTGCTGTGCTGGTACATGAGCTTAATATTCATAGTTAAAGGGACATTATCACCTATTTTTAATTTTGTTATACTCATTAGAAATGGTACTGAATGTTATACTTTATATACTGGTTCATATTATATATTAATTTAATTTTATTTGCAAAATTTTGCTAAAATCAGGCTTCAGTGGACTTAGGGCAACATGTTTGGACTTGAGCCCTAGTTTGTGAGCTAGTGTCCCCCATGAGATCTGCTGTTCTTAAGCTGGAAGTTCTGTAATATGGAGGACCACATTTGGGAACAAAGAAGATGTCAGTGAAAGAATAAAGTTCTAGAACAAACAAGGTCCCATGCAGCTACTATACTATTTGTGTAGAACACAGGACAGCCAATGGTGCAGCAATAGTAAGGACAAACCAAAAGGACGTTTCCAGGTCCCCAGAACCACCCTTCCCCCAAAAATTTCCCCATCAAATCAAAAATACACAAAATTTTAAACCCTTAATTATTAGAAATGTTTGCTACTATTATGCACTGCCTAGGGAAAGGCGGTCTGAAATCATCCACCTGTTGTTGGACTACAGCTTTCCCCAGCCACTGACCAACTAATCATGATGGGAACTGTAGTCTAACATATGTTGGAGTAGCCATATAGTAACTCCCTATGTCAACCCACTGATTCTCAGGAAGCTTGTTACTCAAAATTTTTTTTATGTTTTGAACACTGCTTTTCTGGAAATCTTTAAATTGCCCCTAAATAGGAATTGCAGGAGGGTGAAGCCACAACAGGGTCCAGTGCCTCCTTCCTGAAAACCCCTATACTGGTGTGAAATAATAATATAATTGTGCAGTGATGGGCCATCATGATGAGTCACAGATTACATTATTTGTCTCTTTGTTTGGGCCACAGCATACTAATGCTGCCCTCCAATGAAATAGGTTACAAATTTACAATGGTCCCCTATCCTGCTAGTCCAGAACTTTATCAAGTGATCAAATGTGAACAGTAGACATAGGAGAGGGGGAGACTGTATCACTGCAACAAGCTAGGATATGACTGTAACATAAATGTTACAGCCAGGAAATCAGACAGGAATGTGTTCATTGAGTTAGGTTTTAGAAAAAAATTACATTACTCAGCCAACAGAAACAAGGAGGGAGAGAGGGCAGTGTATGACAAACTGGCAGCTTCCTGTACTCTGTAGTTGAGTCACATTATCTCAAAAGCAGATGTGATTTGCTTTGTCTGTCTATGTTTCAATAGCGGATTCTGTTTTATCAAACAGAATCAGATATTGCAGGAAAACCATACAAGCACAGCACCTCACATTCATGTTGAACTGTGTGTGAGAAAATAGAAACAAATCCTGACCTTAGAGCTGTCTCTCCCTCTAGAACACCACACAGAATACACTCTCACTGTCCCCACAACACCCCTAAATAATGCTCAGTGACCACAGAACTCACTTTCTCTTTCCCCAGAACACTCCTATAACTTTCCTATTCCTTCCACACACTTTCCATTGTCATTCAGCACAAAAGAAAATAGGGATCTGAGCCAATCTACCTGCATCATAGGTATCAAATTAACATTACTATTCAAACAATAGCTTTCTTTATCACTTCAATGAAAGAGGTTTCCCAAGCATTACTTCTCTGGATTTCAAGAGGTTAACCCTTTGAGTGCCAGAGTGGTACGGAATGCATTGCAAAGCAATGATTTCCGTACCACTCTGGCACTCAAAGGGTTAAAAGTTCAACTAAGACAATACAAATGTGGAGAATTTTCATGTGTCACCTATGGTGGAGAATTATGGTAGCAATGCAAATAAAATTGAGATTAAGCTGCAAGACAGGTTCTACCACACAGCTCAATGTGCCTTTTGAATAAAGAAAACTGGGTACAAGTCTGGAGCAAACCTATTACACCATGGAGGGAAAATAAAAATTTCCATTCATTTAAATGAAGTTTTTAATTGCTTGTGCATAAGCCCCAGGATGTTGCTGAAAAATATGCCTGCTGATGTTGTCACTTAGTTTAACATACACAGAAAAATACATTGTATATGTCATATGCCGATTCTTTTAGTCTAGTGTTTTGAAGATTTTACCTGTATGCTTTTTTTTTAACTAAAGGACAGTTTGGTTCCTTTTATAACTATACTAGCTTAAAAAAAAAAAAAAAAAAAAGATATAGCATTGGACGTAAGTGCAGTATCCTGCTGGAACTATAGTCTCCAACTCTGTAAGAGGGTGTGAAATTTTTATATATTTAATAGTGCTGCCAAGCATATGGCTCTCCAGTTATGAATGTATTACCCACTCATTCTCAGTCAGTGACTGAGTGGTATCTCTGTTGGAAAGAGTCCATTTAGGAAGATGTATAGTAGGCTATGTAGCATAATAAGTGGGGCAACTGATGGAGAAGCTGTGTGAAGTAGGTTTGAAGGAGGAGGTAGTGCTTTTGGTACTGTTTTGGAGTGTGCATGTGAACTGGAAGTTTCAGCTACCAAATGAGGAGAGAGAGGAAAGGAGAAGAAAATGGCAAACAGGATATAACAATATGGAGAAGGACAGTGTACATTAACCCTTTGAGTGCCAGAGGGGTACAGAACGCATTGAAAAGCAATGTGTTTTGTACCCCTCTGTCACTCAAAGGGTTAGATGTGAAGGCAGAGGTTGCAGAATGAGGTGAAAGGGACGAAACTAGGAGACAAGGTTGAACAGAGTGCAAAAAAATGTAAGGAGGGTGGACAGGATGCAACAAAATGGAGGAAGCAAAGCACACAATTCTGTCAGGGGATGTGAGAGGGAGGACACAGGACAGGAAAGTGGAAATGCATAGAGACACAAACACATACACTCTACTCGTTATGCAGTGATTCTGCAGCATCTCGATACACCTGCCAAAAGGGAGAGTGGTTGGGAGGATTATCTTGGATGGAGAAAGGGCTTCTTGGAAAGTGTGGGTTTGGATGATGAAAGGGAGGGTGGGATGGCAGGGTGGATTATTTGAATGCAGAAAGGGAGGCAACACATGTATGAGTCAGCAAAACTACATTGGTATTGACAGGAGTGGACAATTGTAACAGTTCTCTTAAGTTTTTCATGATTAGTGACACACAGAGGAATCTTTATCCTAAAATGATACTGAGGGTATGCAAACCTCTTTTTATATCTCAGACATCATGTTGATCGTTTTCCTCTACTTAAATGTTTTAAGCTCCATGGTGTATCCTTGCACACTGTCGCTGATAAATGGGTAAGTGCAGACATCATTTTGATCCTCGCTAAACAAGTGAACAGCAAACAAAAAGAGAACTACTTTTATTTCTTCACATATTTAACCATTCATTCTGTGATAAATAACGGTCTCAGATTCAACTGTTTTTGATAAGTCTCTGGGATGGCTATGTGCATCAGTGGTGTTTTATTACCTTTTTATTACCAAAATTGTTACAAATTATCTTTCTGTAAGAGTAGCTGTTGATGATAACAAGCTTTTTATATATGGTGGGGAATACTTGTGCTTGCTATCTGTACTTCACTACATAAAGAAAAGTGGGGGAGTTCTGGAGCAATCAGAATTCACATATATAGTTGGGCATCACTCTTTAAAATAAACTTAACATCTAAAACTTACATACCTTATGTTTTTCTAACTTTAAATAGCCCTTCCGCTCCCGCCTGGCGCCAAATCGGCGCTACTCGGTCACCATCGCAACCAAACAGCGTCCATCTGGTTCACCAGCTAGAGTGTATTACCTAATAAAAGACAATAACTACAATGTGAACAAATTCTAAAATATAATGTATCTCCTATATGTAACTAATCAAACTGAACTGTTCATTCAAACCCGAAAGCGCTAGGGTTTTCAATGTAAAACCATTTGCAAGATAGGAAGAAGGAAAAATTCCTATTGATTTTAATGGGGATTTTAACCCTTTGAATGCTAGCTAATCCTCCAGCACATTGCATTGCAGACCTCTATAGCATTTAAGGGGTTGAAACACCCATTTAAATCAATGGTAATATCTGGAATTTTTAGTTCTCCCCATAGTAAAAAGTGTTTGTACTAGAACTACTCCACTTTTCTTTTGAACATCCAGCCCAGAGTATGTAGAGTATGTAGGTCAGATAGAAGGCATAGTGATTCCCCACCAAAAAAAAAAACTACAATCTAATTTTCCTTTTGGCTACTCAAGAATTCAAGTGACTCATCCAAATCCCTTCAATTTCTCAGCTGCCTCTCCCTGTTTTAAACAGCAAGAAACCATGGGAATACTTAAAAATCTCTTTTTGAATTAAGTTTGTATCTTAGTTGGAAAGATATCTCCCACTTTGTATCTATTTGTATATCATGGAAAATTACAGGAATGCAGATAATTCTGGTAATGGCTAGGCATTATCAGTAAAGGCCGTTACATCTTACCATGGTCCATATCAAACTAGTTAAGCTTAGGTAAGATCCTACAAAGTTAAAACAAAGATACTGCATATATCTCTTCTATTCTGGTATAAGCAAATAAATAATTTAGTATGTGTGTGTTTGTGTAGGACTTTTCAGCATGTGTGTGTGTAGTATATTGAACCAGAGCATTCTCCACCCAATAAACCAAGAATTCAATAACAGAAATTATGTGCAGAGACCCCTTCTATATGTATTTTAGAAAATTCAAGTACAACTGTTACATACACAGCGTTTAGTCTTATTAGTACATGTATTTATTCAAACAAGTGCCTCTACCTTATGTTATTTTGCTATGCAAATAAGTTACGAGTTTCAAATTTAATATTTGGGGGAATCTAATTTCAGCACAGCTTTGTTCTCTGACTGCGTCAGATAAAACATATATAATTAATTCAAAACAAAAAAACAAACCTGCACTTCTCTATACAAGGTGCAAATATGTGCTCTGTATCGGGCATATAAAATACTACTATGTTAATAAATATGAGGATTTTGTTTAAAATTTGGCCAAACCTTGTTAAGCTTGCCAACCCATCAAGGTAATCAACTAATACACCTGCAAAGCTCTATCTATTAAAAGCAATCCCTGATTTATATAGAACTTTGCAGGATATTGAGGTACCTTGATGGGATTCGCAAGTTTAACAAGGTTTGGCCAAATTTTGAACAAAATCCTCATATTTATTAACACAGTAGTATTATATATACCCGACGAAGGGCACACATTTGCACCTTGTATAGAGAAGTTTGTCTTTTTGTTTTGCATTTGCACTTTAGGTATCAGTCTAATACTTGGGGGACTGGGGAACCCTTTTATTCTTTGCTGCTATCTATACATTCACATTATTCTTATTTATACTGTATTAATTAAATGTATGTATTATAGAAGTTATGGGAGGAGATGGAATAAATATAAGAAGTAATTATCATGCAAACTATTTTGAGATAGTAGTGTAGGACTTAGAAAAGGTCTAAGTACTAATTTTTTTTGAAAATTACTGAAAAATATAAATTTAGTAATATTGTTCAATAAGCCTTTATGTGAAGGTACTTACTAGTATCAGAGCTATCCAGTGGCTGAAGATGTAAATGGTATCACATCCTCAAGAAATGCTGTTAAGAATGACCAGTGGTCCCTATACCAGTATGCAGAGGAGGAAATTGCCCATGTGAACAGCACTTTTGAGGGCAATGTGTTTTACGTGGGTGGGTTTAGTGCAGTGTTTTTAATGCTGAGCTAAAGTTGTAAGCAGGCTAAAAAGTAAAGCAACAAAAAATAAATACAAGCATATCATTTAATCTCTGTTTCACTATTTTTACAGGCTTATAGATAAGTATAACATTATGACATTTATAATTCTTATTATCACTTGGTAGAAATATAAACCTCACAGTCCATGTGCTATATACACCCACTATCTACTATATGAATAAACTATAAGTGGTCTCCCTGTGCTCTCTGGGTACTATGTCCCTTTGGCCTACCCTCTCTCGTTGTAATATCTTCTGGCTGCTGATGCACTTCCTAATTGTACAGCTGGGCTCGCAAGCAATGTTTAGCCACTTCCTGATGCAGCTGAGGTATCATCATGGATGGACTTCTGCTGGGCTTTAGGCAGGATCCTTGATATCAATTGGGATCTTTGCAGGCAGGCTGAACTACGCTATGCACTTATAAGAACCGTTGACCTCTATTAAGCTCTTGTCATGATCTTTGACCCCTAATGGTCTCTTGAGAGAACCCTTGACCTCTGCAGAGCTCTTGACACACATAAAATGACCTCTTTTAGACAGGGAGAATGAATGTACAAATTTGCTAGTACAGATCCACTGTTATTACCTTTCAACACCAATAGTTGCGCTTGCACCCCAAGGTATACACTAGATTGCATACTGGATGACACACTCAACCATTGTCTGCAAGCCCATTAAGTCTGTCTCCCCTTGGTACATACAGCATTAAAGAGAGAATTTTTTATATAAATAACTTAGTAAATTAGCATTAGTTAGTTGTAAGGCAAGACATTTATTTCATCTCCTGTTTTTGTATGGAATCTTATTCATAATACCCGCAGGACCTTTCCATTCAGATTTTCACTGACACTCTTCTTTAATAGGAAGCCTGTTTTTTTTAAATATTTATAAAATATGGTAAAATGTTAGCTGTTAAAAATTCAGGAGACTGGCAGAGTAAAAGTGAAAACTTTACTGACTAATTGAGTAGCTTTAGGGTGCAAGCTTTCAGGACAACTAAATATGTCTGAAAAAGAGACCTAAGTTATCTAAAAAGCTTGCTTCCTAAAGCTACTTCAATAGCCAATAAAGAAATCACTTTTACTCTACCATTCTCCTGCTTAAAATATTTAGAGTCTAGATCCCTTCCATTCAGTTCTATATTCCCATGCTTCAGATCTTGCCAGATGAATGGGTGTGGATGTATAATTAGGAATGGGTGAAAAAGAATTTGTTTTGGTTGTTGATTGGTATTAGGGGGACAGTTAATAAAACATAAAATAAAATAAGAAATTTGTAAGTAACGTGACACAGACAAGGACCCCCTGACATAAGCTGTAACTGGGGTAGACTGATACTTAACAGGATAGAGTATTTTGTAGAGGAAGATTTGTAGGACTTAGACTTGTGTTAGGTCCAAGCCCTGATGAAACAGTGATTTTTAGGACTTTGACTTATTACTAATGACACAAGCCCTGAGGAAACATTGATTAGTTGTAGGATATTAGACTTCTGTTAAGCACAAGTCCTGAGGAAACATTGTAGGACTTAGATATATTACTAATTGATTTGTAATACTTAGGCTTCTTAACAAAACCAATATTGTTCATTTTATTGTAGGCCTCTGTTTTTTTTTTTTGTTGTTTTTTTTTTAGAACAAGCCCTGAGGGGAAAAAATGCCCTTCTGGCCTAGTGCCAGCAGGTTATATTGTTTTGGCCAGTGGCCACTGGCTACTGTGAAATGCCCTGATGTAATTGCATAATTTGCAGCTGCTGTTCTTGCTACTGCTGCTAAGTTGTTTAAACTTTAGGATGATTGGGCAGCTCAAAGTGAATCAAATCAACAACATCAGTAACATGTGTGATGGATGTTGAAGGTTCCACTTGCCACGACTAGCTCCAGTGATGTGCCTGAGGCATCAGCAGCACCATAACTAGCCCCCACATTTTAGGTACAGGTGGAGAAGAGAAAAAGCTGGCCAATAATGCTTCACTACCTACCTGCCCCTCCTCCAAAATCATGGGTGTTTTCTTACTAGAATATACATTTTTCCTAGAGAGTAGGAACTGTGCCTCTTGCATCAGCAACTACAATTCTCTAAATAAGAGAAGGACTGGGAACAATGAGTACATCTGCCTTTACATCAAACACCTGACACAACTCTACCCAAACACCATGTTACTTAGGGTCCCCAATGTTAAATCCCTCACCAGAAACACAGTACTGAAGCTGTCACTATGCCAATTGTCCACTTTCCACTAAGGACACATAATTTGCAGACATTTTAATAGTAATGATGAACCCTCCCTGCCACCAGCTTAGCATATTCTGTGGGATGAATCTCCTCAGATGCTGTTTTATGCCCTGGTTGCGACTATCCTCCACCACATTCCCATGTGTGGTAAGTGCACCACAGAGTGTTCAATGAGTGGACACAAACTGCCACATCCTGACATATACAGAAGGGCTATCACTTGGTGGTGGAGGTAACGGTGAACAAGGTGGATTGGCAGAAGATGTAGTTACCCTAGAGCAAGAAGGTGATGGCCTCTCATTGCCTTTGGGGAGAGTCATGGGGTACAGCACCAATGGTGCTTGATTTCTTTGGTACGTGTTTGGCTTCAATATGTTTCACACAAATATCATGGTGTCTGTGTTTCATGTGTGTTATCAGGGCAGTTGTGCAAAGGTGTGTTCCCTCCTTTCCCCTTTTCACTGACTTGTCACAAATTGTTCACAGTGCTATTTTTGAACCTGCACTGTGATTGCGCCAAGAGAAAAATAGCCCCACACCCATGAATTCAGGAGAAGAATGATCTCTTTCCTCTTTGCCTCCACATTCCCTTTCACTGTGTGGGGCAGAGGATAATGTTGCTGCTGTTGCTGCATATGCCTCAGAATCAGCACCACAACTAGGACCAGGAGTTCTGCTGCTGTCAACAGGAACCTTTCCTAGTCCTGCATCACCTGTTGACCCCATTCCCACTGTATCTACTGTCTGTGGCATACTAGCCTGCTCCTCCACATACTGCTGCCCTTTCAGTTCAGCAGCAGTAGGAATTAGAGCACTTGCAAATTCCATAAATTCCAAAAGCTCACTGCTGGTGGTGGTGGTGAAGCCCATCCCAATCCCCATCTCCCATTCCTTCTCAGTTTTGGCAAAAATGGCCACTATTGTCTCTTCCACCCCAGTTTCTCCAACATTATCATCACTACCAGTCCCTCTATGCTGCTCTTGCTCTATTACAGACATCTCACTGGTTGGAAGAGATGATGAGAAATGTGATAGAGGGCCTCTAATGTCACACTTGCCATTTCTTGTTGACCTGAAGAAGGCAAACTTGCAGGACTGGCATCAGGCACAGAGAGCTGATCTGTGCTCTTGGTGGTGATATTGCTGCTAGGCAACAATTCTGCCTTCTTCGGGATCATGTTCCACCTGGACAATACAGTGGGGGAAAGGGGACTCCTAGGGTCAGGGGAATGGTGTGGGCTACCTTAACCGCTAGTCTGGATGCTCTGCATTACTTCTCCTAGCCCTCCCCTAATGCTAGTCCTACAAGATGCTTCACCATCACCATAACACCAACCACATCAATTTCAGTCCCTGAGTCTTCCTTACAGTCAGTAGTAATAAGATGATCACCCCTCCTTCACTCCTAACACTCTGTGCAAGTTGCTGCACCTTATAAGTAGTAGTACTAGTGGCGGGACTCCTTGGGGTTGGCAAGTGTGACTTAGGGTCCCCTGCTGTCACACCTGGCATCATCCCCCCCACTGAGAATTACAAGACACACTAGCAGCAGGTTCAGCACTGGTGGCAGCAGGGGCAGCACTGGCATCTAGTGCAGAACTGATATCAGTCACTATGAGCTTCTCCTATTTTCGTTTTGCTATTAATTTCACAGCACAACAGCCTAGCACCTCTCTCTCTCTCGCTCTGTAACTGCTTGTACAATGTTTCACTTCCTGGAAAACTGTACTTTTTTTGTAGTGAAAAGGAGAAAAACTAATAAAGGGGCGAAAACTTTCTAGCAATTGAAAAAATAGCAAAGAATTTTTGCCAATGGGCAACATTGGTGAAGATTTTAATCACTGTATTTAAAGTGTATTTTCCTGAGAATAATAATGTTAATAAGAACTGAATTTTAGGCCATCAATGAGAGGAGTACAACTAAAGGTGAAATTTAAATTTCATTTTGCAAAACTGAATAGAAATAACTGCAACCTTGCAAAATGTGTTTTTCACATAGACTACTGTCCAGATATTCATTACTTTCTGCAACCTCCCTGTATTCTGCTTTGAAAGCATGCAAACTACCTTAGGCTGCACTCATGCAAAGTGATACCTGCCCAGGTAACAGCTCAACCAGTCATACATTTTATGTTTTGCAATGGGAACAAAATTCAAACACAAGACTGAATTAGAGAGAGAGTACATATGACTCATTCCTACAGTTTATTGTAGCTTTCGCCAATCATAAGCAGATCTATCAGGGGGAACCAAGTTTGGCAAGGTGTAGTCTGGTTTGTGACTCATCTCAATGAAAACCTGTATTTAGAGGCACATGTTAAATACACATTCATTCCTTCACTGTAAATTGCTAAATGGGTCACATTATTTATCTAGGAGTAGGGGTGTTATGTAATGAGTCCATGGAGGATGTAGGAATTTTATGGTGAACACTCTAACACTAAAGGAGTTAAAAATGGACTCCTGTAAAATAAAATAAAACTTTTATGAAGAACACTCTATCACTATAGCTGGTGAAACACTGGATACAAAATAATGATTATAATAGTATAAAAATAAAAATGTAATCTGATAGAGGTAACATGAGCGGTAATTGAGGTTATGATACATTAGCCAGATACACTTAGACACACTGAGGAGGAACATTCATTTTTAAGCCAGAAGAAGTGCCCAACTCTGTTACAAAACACATATGGTCACTTGGGATATCCATATCATCTAACTTCTGTTTGGCAACCCTGAGTATATGCACACTAGAGTCTGGACAATGCAGAGTTCTAAGAGTTTCTTCATATCACAGTATACGTGACTTGTTAGGAGCCTGTTGGTTTCTTAGAAATAAGGAAAGCGTAATTTCACCAAAGACTTCTATCTAGGGGGGCGTGGCCTGGCAGCCATGGTGAGCGGTCGCAGTTTGGAGGGACTCCGTGACTGAAGTCCTATATCTGTCGCCATCCGAACAGCAGAGCTCTTTTTTTGTGGCGATACTGCTTTGGCTGCATTCGCTGAACTTTGGGCAGCCTGGAGAAATCTTTTTTTTTATTTTTGGCAGCCAGCAGCACCATCTGTGCGATTGGGCCTGGAGCCACGGCCTTGCGTACTGCTTCCACCCGGCGGCAAATTGGGCGGCGGCTGAAGACATCGATTTATTGATTCAGAGATTCAGTGCTGGTGGTCCCTGGAGGGTCCGGTGCTGCTGTATGTGCATACCTCAGTCACTGGAGGCTGAGTGGAGAGACGGTGAGGAGGTGAAGTGGAAGCCCAGCAGTAAAGAATGATCTGCCTCAGGGCTTCAACATATGAACAGTAGGTGGCTATTTCTAGTGCTGTTCCCTGGCCCTGATGGCTTAGACCCTGCCAGGCACTGCCCTCCTTTGCCCTCTAGTGCACCTTCCATTTTGTTGTTTTTTCCCAGTGCCCCTTCCCTTGCCAATAGTTTTACTCATCTATATTTGTTCAACGCAGGTGCCTCTACCTTGTTGTCTTCCACAGTTGGCTCAGTAGCCTAGCCCTGGACCCCTGGACTCCAGGCTTCCCATTCTTTGTTGCCTTCCCTGTATTTGTATCCCTCTTCTGCCCCGTGTATAATTGGCTGCCTAGGCCATGAGCTCAGGATCATAACTGTTTATTTTTGATCACAACCTACATATCATACCGCTACAGAGGTGTCCAGCATTAAATAATTAGATGCCAGTTACTGGAAGTTACTTGATTTTTGTGATTTATATCTGATGCCTCAGGGTTCTCTGGGTCAACTGTTGCAAAAGTACCTGGAAGATTTCTCATTGCTTCACCAACCGTCAGCTGAAACCATTGTGTTGCTACGGATTCCCCTTGTTTGTTCTATATCTCTCCTATATATATGTCTCCCTCCTCTGCCCCGTATATATTTGAATGAGCCACATGTGCTGCTTTGATCCATATTATATGTGGCGTCTGAATACCTGACATGCAGACATGAGACAAGATATGCGTGTTGTTTGAACTTTGAGGGGTCCCGTCTGCACCTACCCGCCTTAGCGGCAATTGTCCACTCTACGCTGATCTGGCCCGTATTGTTTTGACCTATACTTGCTTTCTCAATCCCACTATGGTTAAAAAGTCATCAGAATATAGGAAGAAATTAAGTAAATTTGCTAGAAGAGCAATGGCGGCAGAGGAGGTCACGGACGTGTTGGAGGCCCCTTCTGCGGTGGCCTCGTCTGCACAGTCCTCAGCTTCCGAGGAAGATAATTCCAAATCCCAATTTACAGAAATAATGTCTGTAATCGCTACGTGCCAGGCAGTCCTGACCAACAAAATTGACACAGTGCAAGTGGAGATTAACCTTTTACGTGCGGATCAACAAAATATACATGAAAGCATTACCGATGTTCGACAATGTATCTCTACTGTAGAGGACACGCTTCCTCCTGTGGTTACCACTGTGGATGAGTTAAAGAATCAAGTTCGATCTCTGCAGTCCAAGGTGGATGATCTGGAAAACAGGTCTAGACGCAGTAATGTTCGTATAATTGGGCCACCGGAGGACTGTGAGCAATTCATGGAGGCCTGGATAAAAGAACATGTTGGCACAGAGGGTCTCTCACCATCCTTTACTGTTGAGAGGGTGCATCGTCTGCCGACAGGCCCGAGACCTCCTGGATCTTCTCCTCGTCAGATGATTATTAAACTTCTGAATTACAGAGATCAAGATGCTATCCTTCGCATGGCCAGGATGAAAGGCCAAATTCTTTTCGAGAACCAACACATCTCCTTCTATCCGTATTTCTCGGCTGATGTCCAACGCCAGCGACGCTGTTTTGCGGAGGTTAATCACAAACTGCGACAGAAAAACATTTCCTATTCTATGTTGTTTCCTGCTAGGCTGAGAATTATCCATGATGGTAACACCATCTTCTTTACATCGGATTCAGAGGCCAGAGAATGGGTGGACACTCATTAGAGCTACTTCATCATTTCATCATTTCCTGACACTGCTGCCATGGACTTTAATTCATGAGATTTCATATATCTCTCTCCCTGATTCTTGCTGGTCACTGAGGTGGATCCTGAGGGGCATAGTGGCCGTTTGAACTGACCCTTCTCCTGCTGCTCTATTTGGATGGAGAACGAGCTCAGTAGGACATAACGACGTGGCCCCTGTACGTTGTGGAGGCGGAGCGATGCTGACATTGGACTCCACCCCTCCGGGGCCCACGCTTTGTGATGAACTGCTTTGGGATCTCTGATATGGTGATGAGGTTGAGAGAGATGTCATGCTATGATTCAGTAAACTTGTCTTAATGTCTGCTTTGATAATACCATCACAAATGTATACTTAAGTGTGTATATCTGTTTGTGGGTGGGGAGGGGGGAATTATTATTAGACTTGTTATTATTATTATTGTTTTGTTTTTTTTTTTCTTCCCCACCATATTAATATTGTGGGCATTGTTTTGAAATATTATTAATCTGCTGATACTCTCTTGCACGCCTTGGGCGGTGGTTGGATGCTGTATTGCCATGATTCGGCACTTAGATTTCTTGAAGCTATTAGTTTCTGTTTATACTTTTATGCCTCTGATCTGCCCAGGGGGTGTTGGGATGAGATAAATAAACTGGAGGCATGCTTAGTGGCTCCGGGGGAATTTATTTTGCTGCTGGGATGTAATACTGCTATTGCCATAGTATATCTAATTGTATCTATATATGTCTCTATGCCTACCTATGGGGATGCAGGTTACTGTTCTGCAGTGCTCCTGTTCGGCTGGTAACGTCTCATATGCTTTGGGCGGTGGTTTGACGCTGTGCTACTGTGATATGGCAATTGGATCCCCTGAAGATCTTGGGGTCTGATCATTTAATGACACCTCTGATCCGCCCGAAGGGTATTGGGATGGGGAGACTGGATAGGAGTACTATCTGGTTGCAACTGGGGGATTGGCTTCCTACCGAATGGGAGACGTTCTATTCTGGGGATGGCTATGGTGGTGTGGTCACTGGGCTATTTTTCATCAGCTGCTATGAAGTGATGATATGCTTATTTTTGCTTTATTTTGCCGCTGTTGGGGATGGGGGGTGTGGATGGGACTGTTTATGATCTGTTTACATACTAGTTGATTGGTTTATGTGTGCTGGGTAGGAGGGAAGGGAAAGTAGTTTTGGCTGCCAGGCCGCGGGAATGGGTTGGTTCAGGGATAAAATCTCTATCGGGTTGGGGGTGATGGAGATAGGGTGGGATGTTTAGTTAGGGGCTGGGTTAGTTGTTAGCTCAGGGATTCCTCTCTCTTCTGGGCCGGGTTCTCCTTGTTCCCAACGATCCCTGCTGTGTGGCCAGAGATGTAAAACATACTATTTATTTCTGTAATGACGCCACTAACTTGTAAGTTTTTGTCATGGAATGTGCGTGGATTGAATGATGCCATAAAACAATCTTTTTATTTTAAACCACATTAAGAAGCAGACTCCAGGGGTAGTCATGTTGCAGAAGACTCATCTTACTGCAGGAAGAGTTTTGTCTCTTAGGAGGCAATGGATACAGAGTCATTATCATGCCACACACTCCACATATGCCAGAGGTGTTTCTATTCTTATTTCTAAGCTAGTTTCCTTTGAACTCATTGACCTCAGGACTGACCCTCAGGGACGCTACCTTTTCTTAACATGTAAGTTACAGGGAGCTCTGTTTGTCTTACTGAATGTTTATATACCACCGCCTTTCGACCCCTCAATTCTTAGAGACATACTTATACATATATATCTCTGACAAGTCACAACACCATATAGTTTGTATGGGTGATTTTAATATAGCTACCAGTCCTGACCTAGACAGATTGGGTGGGTCAGCGGTTGACTCCAAATTGCTTAGAGATGCCTTCCTCAGTCTCATAGGTGACCTGGGATTTATAGACGTATGGCGGACTCTTCATCCGCAGGACCGGGAATTCTCGTGCCACTCGGCCACATATAAAACATTATCTAGGATTGATTATGTGTTTGCTAACCAATTGACCTTGAATTGGGTTTTGGATAGCTGTTTTCTGACCAGAGTGGCTTCTGACCATTCCCCGCTATTGTTGACCTTACAGCGGGACAGGAGACCTTGATCTAGAGTCTGGAGATTTAGTCCCATATGGTTGACCAACACGCATTTGGTGTCTTCTCTAAACATAGAGAAGATCTCAGTGAATATTTTGTCAATAATTTTAACTCAGCTGCTCAGGGCGTTGTTTGGGAGTCTGCCAAGGCGGCTGCGAGGGGCTCATTGATTTCTCTTGTATCTATGCAAAATAGACTTAGATCTAGAGAGGTGGAGGCATTGGATTCGGACGCTGCTGTGGCGGAAAAACAGTTTGTGGAAAGCGGGGATATGGCCTCTTATGCTAAGTTTGTTTCTTGCTCGCTACAGTACTCTATAAAATTGTATGAACTGAATGCCCGTCATGTTTTTTATTTGAAACAAAATATTTTTGAAAATGGGAATAAGGCAGGGAAGCTAATGGCTCATCTTGTTTGTCAGCACAGGGGGACTCCGTTGGTTCCTTCACTTCGAGATCCTGGGGCGAACTGATTCTAGATCCTCAGATGATTAACTCGTGATTTCAGCTCTTCTACTCTCATTTATATGAATCTCGACTGACCCACTCTGAGTCACAGATTTCCTGCTTTATTGATCAACGTGACCTTCAGCAACTTTCTTTCGAACATAAACAAATGCTGGATTCTCCTATACTTCTTAGAGAGGTAGTGGATGCCATTCGTGGTTTGCCGGTGGGCAAAGCGTCGTGTGTGGATGGTCTTCCTGCGGAGTGGTATAAGGAATTTGCAGATGTCATGGCCCCCCATCTCTTGAATACCTTTTATGCTGCTATCGATGACAGATTTCTTCCGGATTCAATGAACAATGCTTCCATTATTGTATTGCCCAAGCCAGGAAAGGATCCCGAGATATGTGACTCTTACAGGCCCATTTCCCTATTGACTATGGATGCAAAGATTGTGGCGAAAATCCTGGCTACCAGATTGAATAAGGTGCTAGGGACCATTGTACATGAAGATCAAACTGGCTTTATCCCAGGTAAATCGACGTCACATAATCTTAGACGGTTGTTTATGCACCTGCAACTTCCTCACGATAACACCGGAACTCGGGTGATAGCATCTCTTGATGCATCTAAGGCCTTTGACTCTGTCGAATGGCCATACCTTTGGAACATACTCCGGGGTTTTGGGTTTGGCCCCTCCTTTATTAAATGGATACATATCTTATATAGTAAGCCCAAGGCTTCTGTGGTGATGAGTGGACTGAGCCATTCTCTTTACACAGTGGCACTAGGCAGGGTTGCCCACTTTCACCCGACCTGTTTGTCTTGGCCTTAGAGCCCCTGGCTGTTCTAATTCGTGCTAACCCGCTGATTCGGGGACTCAGTGTAGAGGGTAGAGAGGAAAAACTTGCAATGTATGCTGATGACATCCTGCTCTTTGTAGGTGATGATGGGAATTCCTTGTGGACCACGCTGCAAAAAGTGGATGATTTTGGTACATACTCTGGATTTCAAATAAATTGGACTAAGTCCTCTTTGATTCCGATTGACGGTGGTCTGTGGGAATCTCATCCAACTGACATTCCGCTTTCTTATGTGGCTGAGTGTACATATCTGGGGATTCGGGTGGCAGCGATGACGGACTCCTTTTTGGACCTGAATTTGGTACCTACTATCCAATACTTTAGCGAAAAAATGATGGAATGGCTTCATCTGCCCTTAAATGTTATTGGTAGATAGAATCTTATAAAAATGATCTTCTTACCCAAATTTTTGTATATTTTTCAAAATACGCCGGTCCCCAGTCCTAAAAAATATTTCCGACAAATAGAAAAAATTATTTCGCAATTCATATGGCGGGGAAGTCGGGCTAGACTTAAACTAACTACACTCATGAGACCAAAACGGGAGAAAGGAATTGCCTTGCCTGATTTTTATAGGTACTACTTGGCAGCACAATGTCGATATGCGATAGACTTTGTCTCTCCCCGACCTCGTTACCAGACTACCCAAATAGATGCATTATTATTGCAGCCTGCTTATAAGCTGTCCCAATTTTTACATGGTGGTCCCGCCGTTTTTAAAACACATACTCCTTTAGCAACAACCCTGCATGGGGCGTGGATGGAGTTGAAAAAGTTGCTGGGATATATAGCCATGGATCCGGATACCCCCCTGTGGGGCGCTGCAGGGATACGCCATTTACTCGATAGTGAGTTTGGTCCCTTGTGGGCTAGATTTGGGGTTAACTCTCTTGGACAATTATATCGGGATAACCAATTGAAATCCTTCGAACAACTACATGATGAGTATCATATACCACATAATCTTTTTACTTGTATTTATGCATCAGATATGCTCTAAGAGCTCAGTGGGGTACTCGAGCCCCAATGATTTCTACATTTCCGCTTCTTGCTAGATTGATAATTCTTGAGCCACTGAGACCTCTATCTTTCATTTACCAGTGGCTAGATTCTCATATGAGGTGTCAGGAGTTTCCTTCTCAGACCAAATGGGAAATGGATGTGGGTCCACTAGAAAATTGGGAATGGGATCTGGCTAAGGCAGGGCCAGCTCTGGTGGCGACGTCGACTAGGCATCAAATGATTCAGTTGAATATTTTACATAGAATTTATTACACACCAGTCAGACTGTTTAAAATGAGAGGCTCTGGCTCTGATCGTTATCTTTGGTGTGATACTGTTCAGGGTACATACTTGCATATGATCTGGGAATGTCCTGGAGTCAGAGGGTTTTGGACAGAAATAATGCGCATTGTGGCCCTGGTGTTGGGAAGACCCGTTCCTGTGACTCCAAAGCTCTGTTTATTGTCTGTTTTCCCTGATGACATTGAGGATGCAAATGACAGGTCTCTATTGAGTGAGCTCTTGGTGATGACGAGAAAGGTGGTGCCCTTGAACTGGATGTCAAACAGAGTTCCCAATTGTAGAGCGTGGTTAAACATGGTCCTACAGTGCGTTCCACATTATAAATTGGTTTACTTGCTCCGGGGCACTCCGATTAAGTTTGACAAGATCTGGGGAAGGTGGCAGACCTGGTGGACAAGTAGAGCAGATGCTCCTGTGGCACCTGATGATGTGCAACTTATTGGAGATGGCTGACTGAAGTCATTCCTGTTTGCGTTGTGGGTGGTTGTGACGTATACTTGATGCATGACACTGTGTGCGAATCCTGTCTGTACAGGGATTCTGTGAAATCATTGGCTGTCGGGCGTGTGAGGGGGTCCTGCAGGCTCGGAGGAGAGAGGAATTGGGGTTGAGGGATATAGTAGAAGTTCAGTTAAGTTAGATTTTAGAAATTTGTGTTATTGAAGGTTGAAATAATCATAAAAAACCTTAGGTCGACTCTGTATGCCCTATTACTATGCATATGTTCTTTTCATTGCTATAACTGTTTCCATGCTTTTGGGTATTTGAACGATTTAACATGCATTCCCTTTGTATTTAAGATGTGTATGGAGTGATCTGATAATAAAATATATTTAAAAAATAAAGACTTCTATCTACATATCAGACATTCTGAGGACTGGCTGGGGAAGACAATCTGAATTACATATGAAGCAGTTCCAATGTGAGGATGCTGAGCACCTCATCAGCATGTGAGAGCAATACATACCATTGACTATATTTTATTAATAGTTTTGTTTACAGTGTTTTAATAATACATAATTATCTTGGTTGTACTCTTCCACTCACATCTTCTTTTCCTGGCTCACCTTGCTTTATGTAAAACCCATTGAGCATTTGTATTATAATATATCCTTGCAGGATGCAGTTTTAGTAAAAAGGAAAATCCAGGGTCTTTAAATGTGCCCATGTTAAAACCTCCTCTTCACACATGATCTCACTTCTAAAGACTAAGAACATACTTTCAGCAATATAAACTTGAAGATACAAACACGCCCTTCCAGTGTCAGAGAGCAACACACAAATATAAATTCCCATTGATGTAAATGGGCTATTAGCTCTGTGAATAATAGAGACTTCTCCAATACATTGCTGTAGTGTAGTTAATTTGCTCCAGAATTGTTCTTCTCTTATTTTGTGCATAAGGCCCATGTATCACAGTAAGAAAATGTTTACATGGGTGACTTGCTGCTCTCCATTTTTTGCATGCCAAGCCATCCATGCCAAACTCTCATGTTCTGCAATCCCCCTTTAAATTCATTAGATATATACTATTGGCTAATGTCCATGTGGGTCAGCCAGTCACTAGAGGAGCTGAATTCCATTGAATCTTCCATAATTTTAAGTTTCAGTTCAGAAAAACCCCATAGGAACTGCGCCATTGGGAGCAAGCTTTTTCACAAGTGTCATGCCTACTTGTCATACCTACTCTTGCCTCTAGGGGGGGATGGGATTCTCGCTTCTGATTTGACGTTGGGCCTTTTTAGTTAGGCCTTCCTTTCACTCTCTGCCTGGTTATTCAAGTTCATTGCCCTTTGTTGCCTGACCTGGATTAGCTGTGTTTTCTGACAATTCTCTGGGTTTCCCCTTGGTACTGTAATTGGTTATTTGTTCTCTTGGTTTGACCCTTGTCTGACTGACTATTCTATTGATATTTTCCCACTGTACTGTTTTGGTTTGCTTTACCAGGTTTTGACCTTGTCTGTCTGACTATCCTTCATGGCCTTGCACCCTTGGCACAGTGGCTGTTTTTACTACTGCAGCGTCATCTTCATGGGTGTTAGCTGTTTGAATACTAACTCTGTTCTGTGTGAGCAGCACAGAGAATTAGAAAACAACATACAAATAATATAATTGAAGGATGCAAAGGATGTTGCCTGCACTGAAGCAGAAGACACAAGAGGACAAACCATAGAGAGTAGTCGGGGCAAAACCGAGGTCAAGGGATAGTAGAAAACAAGCATAACGGTTGACACGGAAAAAAGGTCAGGGACCGGCAGATAAGAAGCTAGGTCCCAATGACAGGGCAATGGTCAAGAGCAGGCAGAGCGCAGTCAAAAATGAGAGGGACAGGCCGGGGTCTGAAATACCAAGGGAGACATCAATAATATAATAGCAAGGAGCTTGCGAGGATAATACCCGACAATATAGTGGCAGAATGGAGCAAACGCAGCCTTATATATACTGAGGAGCATCTGACATAAGGCCAAAATGTGTGTTGTGGCAATAAACCCCAGAAGAGGAAACCGCAAATGCGCGGTAGCCACAGACGGACGTCAACGACTGAGATGGAGGTAAAGGAAATACCTGGTCGCAACAATGGGCCTTGCACCTAGGGTTTATCTTGTAGGATTCAGGCAGAGCAAGTTGATTAGTAGGAGTTGGCAACTCTAAAATAGCAGAACTCTTCTTTTGATCCGCCTTAATGTATCCTGGTGATACCAGTTAGCCTAGGAACTCTATATCTTGAGTCTCAAATATGTATTTCTCCAGTTTAGTGAACAGGCCTGTCACGGTTCACCTTTTATCCTAAGGCCATCATCAGAGGAGGAGGCCGCATCTGCTCTGCCCCGTTCGGTCGCTTGAGTCCTCACGAGAGTGTGCCACCAGTGCTGTGCCTGCTGCCAGTGTTGAAGTTGCTGCCACCAGTGCTGAAGCTGCTAGTGTGTCTTGTAATACTCAGGAGGGGGGAAAGGAGATGATGATGCCAAGTGTGAAAGCAAAGGACCCTAAGTCACACTTGCCATCCCCAAGCAGTCCCGCCAGTGCTAGTACTAATAAGGTCCAGCAGCTTGTTAGTGTTAAGAGTGAAAGAAGTGGTAATCAATATCCTCATATTACTAGTGACTATGAGGAGGAAGACTCTGGGGCTGAACTTGAAGTGCGTGGTGTTAGTAGTAGAAGTAGCAACAGTGATGGTGAGAGCAGGCTTGGAATTAATACCACCACCACCAGCAGGAGCACAGATGAGCTGCCTGTGCCTGCTGCTAGTGCTGCCAGTTTGCCTTCTTCACGTCAAAAAGAAATGACAAGTGTCCCATTGCTCGTCAGCTCCTCCAAGCAACAGTGAGATGTTTGTAATAGAGCAGCAGCAACAGCACATAGGGACTAGTGGTGGAGGTGGTGTTGTTGGAGAAGCTGGAGTGGAAGAGACATTGATGGCCTTTTTATCAGAAACTGACAAGGAATGGGAGACAGGGATGAGGATTGCCATCACCACCACCACCAGCAGTATGCTTCTGGAATTTGTGGAGTTTGCAACTGCTCTAAATCCTGCTGCTGCTGAGAAGCAAGGTCAGCAGGATGCCGTGGACACAGTGGGAATGGGGTCAGCAAGTGATGTGGGACTAGGACAGATTACACTTGCCTGTGGCAGCAATACTCCTGGTCCTAGTTGCAGTGATGATTCTGAGGCAGTAGCAGCAAAATCAGCAACATCATCCTGTGCCAGAAACAGTGAAGGGGAATGTGGAGGACAAGAAGAAAGAGGCCATTCGTCTCCACCTGTTCCCTTCCCCCGGGAAGTCATGGGTGTGGGACTATTTTTCTCTTGTAACAAGTCAGTGAGAAGGGGAAAGGTGGGAACACACCTTGGACACAAACTCCCTGATATCACACATGAAACACAGATATCATGACATTTATGTCAAACATGTTAATGCCAAACACCCATTACAAAAATCTAGCACCTTACAGCTGCCTAATCATCCTGCTGCTTCAACATCTCTGCAGCAGCAGCAAGAACAGCAGTTGCAAGTTTCACAATTATGGACTCAGACTCAGGTGAAGGACATTTGACAATGGCCAGTAGCCACTGGCCAACATGACCTGCTGACATTAGGCCAGTAGGGCATTTTTTTTCTCAGGGCTTGTGCTTTAAAAATAAATAAATAAACAAAAAAACATAGTCCTACAGAAAAAAAAAACAATTTGGGGGGTTTGGTTCTAACAAGCCTAAGTCCTACAAATCAATGTTTCCTCAGGACATGGCCTCTAACAACAAATCTAACAAATTCTCCTCTAACAAATACTCTATCAAGTCAAGTATCAGTCCACCCCAGTGGCAACTTATGTCCGGGAGTTCCTGTCTCTATCACTTTACATACACATTTCTTATTTTATTGATTTTTTTTTTTATTAACTGTACCCCCAATACCAGTCAAGAACCCCCCAAAACAAATTCCCTCTTCAATGGATTCATTCCCCAGACTCCACCCACCAACACAGGCACCCTCCTCAGACCCCTTTTATACCATTTCTTAACCCCCCAAAAATTAATTCCCTGTTCAACTGATTCTTTCCCCACACCCCATCAACACAGGCACCCTCATGCCCCTTTTATACAATGCCTTTAGGAAATAAAATAATATTTGTTTTATGTTGTGTGTAACTTCAGTGTTCCCATTGATTTCAATGGAATAAGCTAGGTGAAAAAAAAAGCGGGAAAAAGCTGAAAATCATCACTTTTCGTGGGAAATTTTTCTTCATGCAGAAAGTGCAATTCTTAGCCGATTTCAGTTTGATGCCTTGTCCCAAGGAATCATTCACAAATCTACCTCTCCCGCAGGTGCGGGTTTTTTTTTTGTGAAAAAGAAGGAAGGCGAGCTAAGGCCCTGTATCGATTATAGAGGATTAAATAGGCCGATCATCAAGAATGCTTATCCAATTCCATTGATTACTGAGCTTTTTGACCATCTTAAGGGCTCGACGGTGTTCACCAAACTTTATCTCTGAGAGGCGTATAATCTCATAAGAATTAAGGAGGGTCATGAGTTGAAGTCAGTGTTTAACAGAAGGAGTGGGCACTATGAGTACCTCGTTATGCCGCTCGGATTGTGCAACGCCCCGGCTGTCTTCCAAGAATTTATCAACAAAGTCTTACAGGACTTGTTTCAACAATGCGTGGTGGTCTACCTCGATGACATCCTCATCCATTCGCCTACTTTGGAACTTCATCATTTTGATGTCATCAGGGTGTTACTATGCTTGAGGGAGAATGGGTTGTTTGCTAAACTCGACAAGTATGAACTTCACAAATCATAGATGACCTTTCTTGGGTACGTTATTTCCGCTACCAGTTTTGCTATGGACCCACAAAAGCTGTCTGTGGTCCTACAATGGCCCCGTCCCCTAGGTCTCAGATCCATCCAATGATTTTTGGGGGTTTGCCAACTATAATTAGAAGTTTATAAGGAATTTCTGGTCCCCATTGGCTCTCCAGACTTTTGAAACCTTAAAAGTTGCCTTCACCATGGCTCCCATCTTGATCCATCCTAATACTGCCCTCCTGTCTCAGCGTTAGTGTTGAGCGAGCACCCCGATGCTCGGGTGCTCGGGTGCTCTGACCGAGCACCGCCGGAGGCTCGAGTGCTCGGCCGAGCACCCGAGCCCCATTCAATTCAATGGGGCGACACGAGCATTACACCAGGCACCCCCTGCTCTGATGAGGGGAGGGTGCCTGGTCAATGCCCCCCTTCATCTCCGCAATGTCCCCCTTCATCTCCGCAATGTCCCCCTTCATCTCCGCTATGCCCCTCATCCACAATGTCCCCCTTCATCTCCGCTATGCCCCTCATCCACAATGTCCCCCTTCATCTCCGCTATGCCCCTCTTCCACAATGTCCCCCTTCATCTCCGCTATGCCCCTCTTCCACAATGTCCCCCTTCATCTCCGCTATGCCCCTCTTCCACAATGTCCCCCTTCATATCCGCTATGCCCCTCTTCCACAATGTCCCCCTTCATCTCCGCTATGCCCCTCTTCCACAATGTCCCCCTTCATCTCCGCTATGCCCCTTATCCACAATGTCCCCCTTCATCTCCGCTATGCCCCTCATCCACAATGCCCCCCTTCATCTCTGCTATGCCCCTCTTCCACAATGTCCCCCTTCATCTCCGCTATGCCCCTCTTCCACAATGTCCCCCTTCATCTCCGCTATGCCCCTCTTCCACAATGTCCCCCTTCATCTCCGCTATGCCCCTCATCCACAATGTCCCCCTTCATCTCCGCTATGCCCCTCTTCCACAATGTCCCCCTTCATCTCCGCTATGCCCCTCTTCCACAATGTCCCCCTTCATCTCCGCTATGCCCCTCTTCCACAATGTCCCCCTTCATCTCCGCAATGTCCCCCTTCATCTCCGCTATGCCCCCTTCATCTCCGCAATGCCCCCTTCATCTCCGCAATGCCCCCTACCTCCAGTCCCTGGTGGTCCAGCGGAGCGTCTTCAGATCTGTGCCTCCTTCGGCACAGATCCCCGCCACCCGAACATGCCGGGCGAGCACATGGCGGTACTCATACGAGTACCGCCATGTGCCGAGCAGAGCGATGCTCGAGCCGATCCGAGCATCGGCCGAGCATGCTCGCTCAACACTACTCAGCGTTTGACTCCGGTGGGGGATCTTTGTTTCCATGCGGTTTCTTCTCTAAGAAACTATCATCGGTATGAGTCAATATGAGATTGGTGATAGAGAACTGTTGCCCATCATCTTGGCTCTTTGAGAATGGTGACATCTACTTGAGAGCACCAGTGTTCCCATTCTCATTCTAACTGACCACAAAAATTTGACTTACCTTTCGGAAGCCAAGCCCTGTTTAACTATGTGGTTTCCTATCTTTCTGGCACGAAGAATATTATGGCTGATGCCTTATCTTGCCAATTCAGCTCTACATCCAAGGGGGCATAGATCCTACGCCTATAGTTTCTCTGGACCGAATACTAGCCTCTATCCATACTAGTATTACCTCTCCCTTGGGGGAGGAGATCTTGACAGCCCAGGCCTCTGCTCCAGCCAAGAGGCCCAATGGGAGATGGCTTGTGCCTGAGGTCCTGCGGGCTAAACTACTAGACATATCATTTTTAGAAAGCAGCTGGCCATACAGGGAGAGATCAGTTAATATGGTCCATTTTTCAGCTCTTCTGGTGGCCGATGATGTCTCTGCCTTCGTGGTAGCATGTCCAACTTGTGCTCAAAGCAAGACCCCCCGGCATCTCCTAGTGGGACTTCTTCAACCTATACTGAATGGTGAACGTCCTTGGACATTTGTCGATCTACTTTATGGTCAATCTGTCGGCCTCTCAAGGTCATACAGTCATCCTTATGATTGTTGATCGTTTTTCTAAGATGGCCCATTTTGTTCCTTTATTGTTTGGGTTCTGTACTCCAACAAAGTAGATTTGAAATGAAACAATAACTATGAGGATAAAGTTTATTTTTTCATCTTTAATTACATCCATAAACCATGAAATGTGTAGGAATTACAGCCCTTTTTATATATACAGTCTTTCCAATTTAGCAGACCTAAAGTAACTGGACAAATAACATTATCTTAAACATAGTTGTCACATTTAGTACTTTTTTACAAATCCTTTACATTCGATGAATGCCTGACATCTGCAACCTATAGACATTTCCAGACTATCTTCCCTGGTGTTGCTTTTCCAGACCTTTAAGGCAGACATCTGCAGTTCCTGTTTGTTTTTTTGGCATTTTTCTTTTCAGTTCTGCCTTCAGTAAATGAAACACATGCTCAATTGGGTTCAAGTCAGGTGGTTCTCTTGGCCAGTCAAGAACATTAAATTTTTTTTGGCCCTGAAAAACACATTTATTGCTTTAGTGGAAGTTTTGTGCTCATTGTTCTGTTGCAAGATAAAGTGCTTTCTAGTAAGTTTTAAGGCATTTGCTTGGATATGAGCAGATAAGATCTTTCTGTACACTTCTTACGCTTCTAAATTCAGCCAGTTTCAGTGGCAGCCATACATGCTCAAGCAGTGATGCCACCCACTGTGTTTCACTGATGAATTGGTATGCTTTGTGCAGTTCCTTTTTCCTCCATACTTTCCATCACACTGGTACAGTTGTCTCATCTGTCCATTTGTAATGTTTAGCAAACTTTGAATTAACCTTTCAGTTCTTGAGGCTAGCCAGGAATTGGCATCTTTTAGTAAACCCTCTAAGGTTATGCTGGTGTAGTATTGTCTTTACTGTACTCTTTGACACTTCTACGCCTACATCCTAGTGAGTGTTCTTCATCTATTCAAAAGTGGAAAAGGCATTCTCCTTTAGAATTGCAATAATTTTTTTGGCGATCCACTACAGAGATCTTCCTTGAACTGCCAAGTTATTGATGGGTGCACCAGTGAGTTATTGCTTCTTAACAATGTATCACACAGTTGATTTTGACACATCTAAAGGTTTGGCTGTACCTCTTATTGATTATTCTGATTGTCCAGCCTAATTATGGCCTGCTTTACTGGCATTGGCAATTCTTTGCTCCTCATGATGAGAGACAAGAGCAACAGACTCCAGATGCAAATTCCACACCTAGAATCACCTCTAGATCTCTCTTGCATGAACTAAGAATGCATTGACACACGCCTAGCTAAAAAAAAACAGCTGTGCAGCCACCAGTCCAATTACTTCTGGTTCTCTAAAATGGAAGGACTATATATGTAAGGGTTGTAATTACCACACGGGTCACAGTTTAAAAGTATATAAATACCATTAATATTTTTTTAAAGAGAAATACCCTTTAAGATTAAGTTAAGAACAATAAACTTTTATGAAAACCTATATATTATAGAGTTTTTCCTGCTGAATAAAACAAGGGTACTCCCACTGCTGTCAGTTGTTTCATTCAAATGTTATAACAGTTCAGATTAATCGGGAAGTGAATTCTAGTTCATCTACTTCCTGGAAGATCTACGTGGCAAAATGACTCACCAGTTTCTATCATTATCTACGGAGAACTGTTTGTCAGCTACTCACCTCACTTGGACAATGTGACAGAATAACTAATTGACATCTAACCACTATAGGGCACTGTTAATGTAAAAAAAAAACAAAAAAAAACCCCAAGACTTTAAACTGTAATTACTCTAAAAATATGTATCTTTCAGTAATAGGTATATCCTTGTTTTAGTCAACAGAAAAAGTACTACAATATATATTTTTCATTAAAAAAGTTTACCGCCTTTAAGATTACTATCTGCAGTGAGTAGAGTTTGAAGTTCTGTGGTCCTGCTAGATACACCCATGGACATGACATCCAGATACAATTGAAGGTGTTATCTCTTGATCCAAGGAGTAAGGGGAAAATTCACAGGAACCATTAGGATTTTCTGGCCATACTAAGGCAAGTGGGGGATATTATTAGAAGGTACTGGTTTTCCTTTCAAATGTAATGTTCATTGTTTTTGTGTATAGAACCCAATGCTTTTGAAAGAGCAGTGATGCTTATGAAAAAGGACAATTTGACAATAGCAGACTTCTGCTTTTATTATATTTTTGATGCCTTAACTTGTAGTTATCAGGAACTTGTATAGCATCAGAGCCTAGGATGAGTGTCCCTATTGATTACAAGTTCTGTAAAGCATGTACAGCAGGTGATGTCAATCTTTGGACTACTCTTGGCTGGTTAGGGATGATGAGAGTTGTAGGTTCCAACAGCTGCAAATCCAAAGATTGATACCTCATATACACAATTTGAGTGTAATATAGTGCATAGTATGGTGAGCTAATTTGATACTAATCTGTTTTACACATTTAGCAAATTCAGATTTTAGGAGGTATGGTGTTATTACACATTGTTACTTTTTTCTTTTTGGAAACTGTTTTTGGAAATCCCAGGATTGCCACATCTCAAAGAGTTAAAGGGATAGTAATACTTTGTTTTATCTTTATTTTATTTTGTAGGCATTAAAAAAAATGAAGAACGATAAAAGTCTTATCTCTCAAACCTTTATGGTTTGAGAGATATTCACAAGCAAAGTATCCCCTCCTCCCCTTTTACCTAGTGTAACCCATCTCTTCTCAGATGTGGAATGCAGTCCATAGACCAGACAGATAACAGTATGGGACAATCTTCTTCCTATGAGAACAATGAAAGCCCTGCCCCCCTTCACAAGTTTTTCAGGTTTTTCCCTTATCTTAATTGAAGATTGTCCCTCTCTGCAGTCTACCTGGGCACCACCCTTCTGCTCTAGTTGAGAAGTGTTACATCAGTAAAAGGGGCAGGAGGGGGACACTTTGTCATTGAATTACTCTTGAACTACAACTCTGACAGAATTAAAATAACACTCTCCAAAGTCCAAATACTATGATGATTAATTGGAGCTGCTTTTATTATGAAACATTACTATCCCTTTAAATGAGACATATACTAAAAATATAAAAGACGTACTACTTAATAGCTAAATTTCCATGAATAACATTTGACTACAAAATATATGTTTTGTCCTTCAGGCATAATTAAGATGATAAAAATCCAATGATTAAACATTTAACCCCTTAATGACCAGTGGTCCAGTCACTTAAGGACTGCTTTTATTGTTGTCAGCGAGCCGCACACATAAACTGTGATATGTACCGGCACACTGAAGGGGACCTGAGAGAGACTGCATTGGTCTTGGAGCGGTCAATTTCAGACCCCGTTTTTACTTACAGCACACCTTCAGGAATGCTTACATAAAAAGTATGTGATGTGCCAGGACCATCAGCAGTCAGTAAGAAAAGAAAAACAGTTGGCCCTGGCATGTCACAGGGTTGTTAAGGGGTTAAGGACCAGATGGGAGCACAAAGCATTGCAAAGCAATGTGTTTCAGATGCCTCAGAAGAACATAGTAAAGCAGTGTTTATTACACACTGTAATCTTTCATGTGCTGTAGATGGGATAACTAACACTTTAAGCGCTCTACATTTCACATAATAGTCTGTAAAATGCAATCTAATACAGTAGCAAATCAGATTTCAGTACATGTAGTCAACTGAGGAATCTTCCCTACACTCCCTTTTTTCCCAAATTACAAACATATGAGTCATCTATTCAACATCAACAAGTAAGTGAGACACTTGACTCTTGGTATGCCATGCCTGAGCAGTTTTAAATGCAATGAGACTGATGTACTAAGAGAAATTCAGGCATTTCTGGAAGAAAAAAACAGCACTAGAAGGGACAAGTAAAATCCATTAAAGTATAATTAACACTTGCAATGACTTGTGTGATTTTGAAAGAGCTTTCAAAATCACCTACATTTATGGAAGATATTTATTTAAAATGAAAATTTATGATGAGTCATTTAGCTTTACTTGTTTGTCACATTTTACAAATTAGCCCATACTTCCTGGTAAGAAGTTGGATTTGGGAGGGAGATTGCAATGTTATTATCTGTCAGACCAGGCTATGCTAATACTGCCTACTTTGCATAAACTTCAAAATAAACAAGGCTAAATACCTCATAAACTATAGTTTTATTTAAAAAATGGTAACATAGATATGTGTATGTGATGTTTAATAAGACATTATATCTTAGACTGTAAGCTCTACGGGGAAAGGACCTTTTATCCTAATGTATACTCCTCTGTTGTTCTCATTATGATTGTCTATATAACCACTTAATCGCTACACTTACTGTACCCCTTCTATACTAAATGTAAACTGTAAAGTACACAGGTTGGTGTTATATAAATAAAAATATACATACATACATACATACATGCTTACATTATAAAAATTCCCACTGATTTAAATACGGATTTTAACACATTGCAAATCCCTCTCTAGCATTCAAAGGGATAGAAGCCTCATTTAAAACAATTTGAATTCTTATTTCTCCCCAATATTTCTATTGATTTGCAACTAAATTTCTCGTGTTCATCTTAATACATCATTTTCAATGTCTTTCTACTACTTTGATAGCTAACCCACACGGCTGAGTTTGCTGTGAACATATATGTGAACATATACTACAAAAGTAGCACTAAAAGTTATATATTTTCCAATATGCTAATTTATAAAGTGATAATTAATGTCTTGAAAATTCTAATTGCACAATTTATGTAAATGTTCAGATGATGTATTGCGATAATTATAATAATAGCTATTATATAATCAGTAACAATCACTAAGTTGATTAAGCATTTAAAAACACATTTACCTGACTCCATGAAAAGGTGGAACAATGTGGATTTGCTTAGTTATCGAAGCTCTGGCTTTTCATTGTGTTTAGATACTCAGCACTTGGAAAGTGTTTAAAAATGTATAGACCTCAAAGGACAAGAAGATAATCTTTCTTGTGGAAAATATGACACCCAGATCGTTTAGCTTGACATCGTTCAGTCTACAGAATGAATTTTAAGCCTAGGTATTTAAAACATTTTATTGTATAAAGTCCTAAATAATTAATGCATAAAATCTAAGTGAACATATGTAGCCATACACATAAAAAGCTATTTTTTTACTTAACTCTTAAATCATTTTTCTTAGTGCAATGGAGGATGCACCCATGGACCATGGGGAAAAGTATCTTCTACTTGGAGGCAGGATACTTAATGATATTTTTTTACACTAGAAGAAGTCCTACTCTTCCTTTCCCTATTTAACCCCCCTTTCTTCATTAGAGGTCAGTTTACATATAGAAAAGTATAGGTGTACAAAGTGTAAGTGTACTAAGTCATCAGAAAGGAATTAATAATAAGCACAAAAATATGTTTTTCTCATACTTTCAATGCAAGACACAGGGAACATGGGAATGTCTCAGTGGTCCTAAAACACAGGGAATGCTGGAATCTTCTGAGGCAAGGATGTTCCCATGAAAACCAGACATATTGACCACTCACCTTGACCTACAGTAGCCATAAAACCACACATGCTGACCACAAAGACATGTCCCACAGTAGCCATAGAACCAGACATACAAACCCAAGCCTTTTCCCACTGTATACATAAAATGAAAAATACTGTCCCCACAGCCATGTCTTACAGTAGCTATAGAACCACACATACTGAACCCTTAGTCTTGTCCCATTGCACAGGTAGACATAGAACCACACACACTAATCCTCCATTCTTGCCCACAATAGCCATAGAACCACATATACTGACGAGGGGTGGGCGAAACGTCCGGATGTCTTCCTTTGAAAAAATCAGCAAAAACCACGTTGTTGTCCATTTTTTCATGGAAAAAATCAACTTTAAAAACAGAAATTGAAATCTTTGAATTTTTTGCCTATTGGTCAAAATTCTTTGCCGTTTTTTTCAATGGCTAGAAAGTTTCCTCTCATTGAATTACATGTTTTTCACCTTTTCGCTATAAAAATGTGACATATTCAAGGAAGCAGCTACAGAGTGAGGTAGATGTGCTTTGCTGTTCTGCTGTGATTTTTTTGCAAAATTGAGGCAGGAGAGACTCATAGCAACTGCTATCACTCTGAGAAAGTTTAAAAATAATAAAAGGAGGAACTGGAAGTACCCTCATGTATCCACTGAGTCTGAGGAAGAGGCCAGTACTCCTAAATCACCACTAGGGATCTTGGGGAAATTAATGTCAACAAAGGAAGAAGAGGGTAGTAGTGAGAGCAGGATAGGTCACCTACCTGTGCCTGCTGCCAGATGTGCTGAACCTACTACCACTAGTGCTGTCCCTGCTGCCAGATGTGCTGTCCCTGTGACTGCTAGTTCATTGCTGTGCCTGCTGTCAGGCATGCTGACCCTGCTGCCATCAGTGCTGTGCCTGCAATCAGTGCTGTCCCTGCTGCCACTAGTGCTGTGCCTGGTGCCAGTGCTTCTCCTGATGCCACCAGTGCTGTGCCTGCTGCCAGTGTTGAACTTGCTGCCACCAGTACTGTGCCTGCTGTCATGCATGTTGCCCCTGCTTCCACAAGTGCTACCCATGCTGCCACAAGTGCTGTGCCTGCTGCATGTGTTGAAACTGCTGCCACCAGTGCTGAACCTGCTGCTAATCTGTTTTGTAATACTCAGGAGGGGGGAAGGAGAAGATGATGCCAAGTGTGACAACAGGGGCCCTAAGTCAAACTTGCAATGCCCAAGCAGTCCTGCCAGTGCTAGTACTACCAGTACTACTACTAAGAAGGTCCAGTAGCTTGTTAGTGTTAGGAGTGAAGGAGGGTAATCATCACATTACTAGTGACTGTGAGGAGGAAGACTCAGGGACAGAAATGGATGTGGTTGGTGTTAGTAGTAGTAACAATAATAGTGATGCAGCTGGTGGGAATAGCGTTAGGTGAGTGGTAGGGGAGGCAATTGAGAGCGTCCAGACTAACGGTCAAGGGAGCCCACACCATTCCCCTGACCCTGGGAGTCCCCTTCCCCCCATAGCATTGTCCAAGTGGAACATGATCCTGAAGAAGCCAGAACTGGTGGCTAGCAGGCGCCGCAATAATACCACCACCACCACCACCACCATCAGGAGCACAGATCAGCTGCCTGTTTCCTGCTGCTAGTGTTGTCAGTCTGCCTTCTTCATGTAACCAAGAAATGGCAAGTGTGACATTAGGGAACCCTCTGTCACATTTCTTGTCACTTCCTCCAAAGAGCAGTGAGATGCCTGTAATAGAGAAGCAGCAGCACGGAGGGACTGGTGGTGGTGATGATGATGATGGTGGAGAGGCTGGAGTGGAAGAGACATTGATGGCCAAACTGAGAAGGAGTGGGAGATAGGGATGAGGCTGCGCATCACCACCACCACTAGGAGCAGTGAGCTTTTCGAATTTGCAGAGTTTGCAACTGCTCTAATTCCTGCTGCTGCTGATTTGCAAGAGCAGTAGGATGCTGAGAAGCAGGGAACTGTGCCACCAACCACTGTGGACATAGTGGGAATGGGGTCAACAAGTGATGTGGAACTAGGACAGGTTCCCCTTGACAGCAACAGCAAAAATCCTGGTCCTAGTTGTAATGCTGATTCTGAGGCAGTAGCAGCAAAAACATCATCCTCTGCTCCAGAGAGTGAACAGGAATGTGAAGCAGAAGAATAAAGAAGCCATTCTTCTCCACCTTTTCCCTCCCCCTTGAAGTTATAAGTGTGGGATTATTTTTGTCTTGGAGCAGGAACAGTGCAGTCATCATCAACAATGGCACTGTGCACAATTTGTGACAAGTCAGTGAGAAGGGGAAAGGAGGGAACGTGCCTTGGCACAAGTGCCCTGATAACACACATGAAACACAGACACCATGACATTTATGTCAAACGTATTAAAGCCAAACACCCAGCACAGAAATTGAGCACTGCTGTTGCTGTACCCCCTAACTCTCCAGAAAGGCAACAAGAAGTGGAGATCAAAGAGGAGGAAGAATAGAGAATCCCAGGCAGAGGCTGGAAGTTCAATGATGAGAGAAACAACTAGCTCACCATCACCATCTTCCTCTAGGGTAAGTTCTACCAGTCCACCCTGTTCATCGTTACCTCCTCCACCAAATGATAGCTACTCTGTAGATGTTGGGATGTGGCAGTTCATATACACTTATTGCACACTGTGTGGTGCGCTGAACACACATGACAGTGTGGTGGAGGAGAATCATAAGCAGGGCATCAAGCAGCATCTGAGGATATTCTATCCCTCAAAATATGCTAGGCTTGTGGCAGGAAGGATTTATCATTACTATTAAACTGTCAGTAAGTTATCATGTGTCCTTAGTGGGGTGTGGAAAAGGGGCATAGTGACAGCAGCAGTACCTGGTTTCTTTTGTCATGGTGTTTGGATAGAGTTGTGCCTCCAGATGTTATTTACCACACAGACTGTGCACGTTGCAGTTGCTGATGAGAGCCACAGTTCCTGCTGTTAAAGGAAAAAATTCTGTTCTAATAACAACACACCCATGATTTTGGAGGAGGGGCAGGTGGAGAAGAATTATTGGCCAACTTCTTCTTTTCTCCATATAGACTGGGAACTACTTATGGTGCTACTGCCTCAGGCACATCACTGGATATAGTCGTGGCTAGGGAACCTTCATTATCCATCACCCATCTTATTGCTGTTGTTGAACCCATTCCCTTTCAGTCACCTAATCAACCTGCTGCTTAAACAACTCAACAGCAGCAGAAAGAACAGCAGTCGCAAATTCTGCATCTACATCAGGGCTTTTGAAAATGGCCTGTGGCGATTAACCAAAAAAAGTTTTTGGATAAATGAGGCCAGAGAGGAAGAAAGAAATCCCTCTAACCCATTACCAAAAAAGAAAGAGGCCTGATAATGGAGGCATACAGGTAAGCAAGTGTAAGACAAAACTATAAATGCTTTATTGATACAATCGGTTGACATCTAAAAACAATTAAAAAGACATAGAAGAATACCAGAATTCCTCCAGCATATATAAGGTATTTCAAATAAAAATTGATATACCATAAAGTATAAGACACATTAGCCCCTGATGAAGCCGTGAGCTAACATGGTGAAACGCGTTGGGCAATTGGGAAGGGGGAATTTAATATCTCTTAGAGCAGAACAGCCTCATATGAGCCACAAGTGCAACTTGAGACTAAGATTTAGGGTTAAAATAATTTACGACTAATGAAGCAGCAGTGTAGAATTAACACTTTTATGTACTAAAACACTGTTATTCAAGTCAATAAGTATTAACATTTGAACATCCCATTAAGTAGTAGGAACTATGCGAGGTAGTCAGACACAAGTGTCCTGCTACACTACTTCACTGCTGACAATTTCTAAGTATTGTGTCAATGTAATAAAGTTACTAAGTCTACACAACACATACGTGTACCTTGACCTGATAAATGAAACAAGATCAGCCTCAGTATATATATTATTAAAGAAAGATATCACCCCTAATAAATGTTTTCTTTTAATATGGTGAATGGTTGAGCAGTGGGTTCTGAGTACCAGGCTGACTGAGAGTCCCAAACCTATAAGCCCAACACATCACTGTTTTTAATTGGCTCTATACTTTGTGGCCAATCACTATTCAGTTCTCTTATTTTAGTAACACTAAATAAAGGTTATGTTTTATGAGTGTTACCTTTAATAAAATTGTGAGATACTGTGGGCATTGCATTGAACGGGCTCTACCCAGCCAAACAGTAGGGATTTGCTTAAATCCTAAGCTTCTATTTAGGTATTTTCTTTTATGATTCTATATTATCTGCTTTTTTTTTTTAACGGTAAGCCAGCAGTGCACCATACTAAATCCTAAGGTATTGAATGCCACCACTACTATTCTGAAGTCTGTTTCTTCCTTTCTGGCCTAATTTATCCAAAAAACTTTTTTGGGATAGTGGTATGTGTTAGGTCTGGGAGTGCACCACACTATTTTAGTGATTATTAGGTACCTCTTCATTTGTTACCAGTGTCTGCTCATTTTTTTCTATAGTGTCCACTAACAAACGTTACATGACTTGCTGGCACTAGGCCAGTAGGGCATTTTTTTTCAGGGCTTGTGCTTTAACTCCTAGAGTGCTAGCTACTAACAACATACGAGCTTGGACAGCTGTACCTGCTGTGGCAAGCTCATATGTTGTACATGTTAAATGCGGTCACTGCATAAGCCGAAATAACTGGCATGCAGTGGCCACATGGGGGGGGGGCATGAGGATCACTCCTGATGCTCCCCCAGTTATTGATCTCCCAGCTGATCGCACTGGGAGATCAATATTTGTAACGGAGAAGTAGAGCTTCTCCTTCCTCCTCTCTCCTACCCAAACTTCTGGGTTGGAGTGGGCGGAACCGGGGGAATCCGCCTAACATCATCCATGATATAGTCACCAGTGACCTGAGGTGACTTTCCCCAATTGTGATCACTCCAGCCGGAGATAGGAGAAAAGGGAAGGAGAGCCTTTGCTCTCCTGCAGTCGCCATATTGATCTCCCAGCACAATCAACTGGGAGATCAATAACTGGGGGGACTTCAGGAGGGTCCTGATGTCCCCCTATGAGGTCTATTATTTATTTTTTTATTTTAAAATTATTTTATTGATAAGAAAGAAGGCATCATATGAACAACAGTATTGTACAATGGTGATTTCAATATGTAATACAGCATACAATGAAATGAGCATATTATTCATTCATTACAATATCGGAACCGACTTCTTTAAAATTTTGTAGTCATGAGAATGAAAACAATTAACCCAAAAAACTAACAGTGCCTTAAAGGAGGAAACAATTCTTAAAAACTACAACTAACCCATCCCCATATCGGGCACCCTGCCACCCCACTCCGAGCATTAGCTCAGAGTGTCATGAATTCCACCTACAAGAAGCAATGACATACCGAGAAAGACAAGACTAGGCATTTAATAAAAACATAACAAACCAAGTAATGGGACCAACAGAGGGACATTAGCCCTCCCCTGTCAGATACGAAAAACAATCCGTCCCGACATAGGGCAAAACAACAACCCCCCTGTTCTCTTAAGAGAGACCAGTTCGGTAAAAAATTGGAGTCTTATATACTAAAAATTAAATCTTTATTAATTAATAATTAAAAAACACCAAAATCACACAAATAACCTAGGAGACTTTTACGGTTCAGTACACTCAGACACGGTAGATGTTGGTAAAACACAATTTTATTGAAACACACAAGTAAAAATGTAACCCTCAAGGGTCCAGTAAATAGCAGCAATAACCGACACAAGACAGGTTACAAGCAGGTTAACCCACACGGGTCCAGTACGGATAACAATGACAATACTGACACAGGTCAGGTAACTAGATTGATACAGTGTATGAAAGTCCAGTGTGAACTATGGAGCTACTGGCTAGGTAACCTAGATAGCGGAGGCCCAATGTCGCCTATAGGCAGCAGGAGGTGACAGTGACATGATGGCAACAGCCAAACAGGCAAGGATCACCTGTACGGAGGATACAACAGTGGACGCCCACCGTAAGCTACACAAGGCAGGTCAGTGCTCATGCCAATAACAGAGGCCCTACCGAGACTATCCACTACCGTGTGCTCTTGCTACCCACGAAGGGTTAATGTGCGTATTGTATAAAATGAATGGCAACCGGAAGCGCTCAACGGTACCTATATGGAATCCCAAATGCACAGATAACGGAGCCCAAACAACACTGGTGTAGCAAGTAGTAGAACGAGGCACCACCCCTGAAGGGGTTAATGAACGCTATGGTCTGGATAACTGCAGACAACCGGATGCGCCCAACTGAACCAAAGTGTAAGACCAAGCGATCACTAGCACGGTGTGGAGGAGCATTTGCACACTGAGACTCTGAACCCCCGGACTGGGTAGAGCAAGGTACCGGAGTACCGTGACACAGAGAGAAACAGCAACACGGGAATGTTGCAAGGTAGGCAGCAGCAGGAACTTAATGGTATTCGCCCAACCGGTACTGAGAAAGCAGGAACCACCGCCAAGCCGATTCGGTACACAGCACAGGAACGTCAGTCAAGCTGGGTCGGTACACGGAGCAGAAATGTCAGTCTTGCAGGGTCGGTACACAGAGTAGGATCGTCGGTCTCGCCGGGTTGGTACACGTTGCAGGAACGTCAGCCAGGCCGGGTCAGAACAGGAAGCAGGAACATCAGCCAATTCAAATTGGTACACAGAATCAGGAACAGAAACAATGGAATGGTCAGGCAGTCCGGGGTCATACACTGATATCAGGAAATCACAACTAGCGCTAGGCATCAGGTACACCACGAAAGGGCAACTGCAGAGTGACAGCCCAGGGTATAAAAAGGCTGTCACTGGGAGGAGCAGTACAGCGCAGCCAATGGGAAGGCAGCAATAGCAAGATAGTCAGAATGTCGCTAGATCACGGGCGCCGTGATAGAGACACAACGTATATAGGGGACATCCGAAATTGGAGAGAAAAACCCATTGCCAGACATGTGATATTAGAACATGATGGTAATGCGGATGTCCTCAAATTTAAAGGGATACAGAAAATAAACATGACATCGAGAAAAGGGGATTTAGATCAGAAATTATTAAAGAAAGACGCTGAATGGATTTATAGTCTTGGTACACTTAATCCACAGGGCTTAAACGAAGGTTTCACATGTAGCACATTTATTAAAAAGTGGTGATATTAAAATACTGATATTAGTTAAGAGTTTATAACTGTTCATATTGCTAAGTATAAATGTTAAAATAGAGGGGGATATAATAAAAAATCTCTATCCCCGATATATATACCTGGCATGGTTATTAATTACATTAGAACAGTCAAACTAGGAAGGCTTAGTGGCCAACTCCTTAATGATTAAGTCTAAAATGGATATATCCATAATAGGTAATATTAGGGACTTAACTATATTCCATTGTAAAGGGGAATGTCATGTTCTGAAATTTGAAATAATATGATAAAGCAAGTGCCAACTAGATATATGAATTATTTGAGTTAAGAAAAAGGGGAATTAAAGATAAGTATGAGTTACTGTGTAAACCCATTTTCTGCTAGTTAATATATCACCTATTGATGAGGCTAAATTATGTAATTTACTTCATTATATATTGGTTTAAGAACTTGGATATTTAATAAAAATGTATGCCTCATCTTTTTAGCTGTATATCTCTACATGATGTTTACTTGTTCATGGAAGTGAAGATATTAGTCACCGACAAATGTAGTGCTGCATATTAAATTAGCGTAAGAACGCAGATTGTAAAAGTTATGTCCTATTTAATTACCTTATATCCATGTTAGTGGCATTTTGAGCATTAAAAACTGATGTCTATTCAGATGTTAATTAACTATTTGCGGGAAGTGGAGATATTATTTGATTAGGACAAATGCAGAGATGTACATTATATTAGCGTAAGAACGCGGATCGGAAAAATGTATATCCTAATTACCACGTCTATATACATGTTGGTGGTATTTTGAACATAAAAAACTGATTTGTATTGAGATGCCAATTAACTAGCATGATTGATAAGCAAGGGTTAATAAACGGTCCTGAAAGGAATCCTCCTATTTGTGACGTAAGTGAACGAAAGGCAAATCCTTTGAAAATGATTGGCTGAAAGGTAGACCAATCAATTAAACCCATATTTAATTTAAAGGGTATATATAACATAAGGAGCAAAAGCAAAACTATATATAGTACCCCTGATGAAGCTGAGTAATCTGCGAAACGCGTTGGGTGGTGCAGCCATGTATTTGAGGGTCTAAATTGTGTAAACCTAAGTGCTATACTTAGAACTGTCTATTGAACTTTTTTAGTCTGTTAGATGGAATAAGGACAAATAGATCTTCATTTAATGGGAGACTGAGTAATATCAGACTAGTGATTAGTAGTAAGAGTGCTAGGGTGAGTTTGTGCCGAGGCGTCCAACCTAGTTAATGCGTTGGATGTCAGGGATAACTAGGCTATCAACAATGTATCACTCTAGAGTACCAAGTATCTGATTCACTGATTTTTAATATGGTGGACACCACGAGGTAGGAAGTACTAAGTTTGGTGTCTAATTCTCTAATACGCAAGGTTGTCCATTAGAATTGATTGATTTTGATCAACAGGGCAGCAGGGCGTTTGCAGAGAATACAGTATCTGAAACAAGAGAAGGAGTGAGATTGTCAATTAAGACTCGTAAAACAGCTCACTCGGAATCAGTCAGCCTGTTTATTCAGTATAGCAAAGCACCTGCAGTTGATCCCTGTGTTTTCTAATTATGGACGGAAGAGATGAATAATGTGCCTTAATTAAGGTATATATGTGGGGAGATAAGATTATTCCATATATGTGCCATGAGATTAACTGTATGGTAAGGTACTGGTACTAATTTGTGAAGTGATCGGTAATGAGATTGCAACTCAATAGAGTAGTGAGTTTGCAGTTGTCCCTTGTTTATATTTTGTAGTAGAAGATCTTTGGATTAAATATTTGTGCATTCATACACTGATTTTCTATTGTACTAAAGCACTCACCCGTACTAAAGCAACTCACTCGTTATAGTAATACTGACTTAGACACTAGTCTAGTTAAATGCCCATATCTACATATATATTTCGCTTATACAATAGACAGCATATTAAGGCAGCATCCTGTTTTTAAAGGAGATACGCTTAAGCTGTGTCTCCTAGGTTATTTGTGTGATTATTGTGTTTTTTTATTATTAATTAATAAATATTTACTTTTTAGTGTATAAGACTCAAATTTTTTACCAAACTGGTCTCTATTAAGAGAACAGGGGGAATGTTGTTTTGCCCTATGTCGGGACGGATTGTTTTTCGTATCTGACAGGGGAGGGCTAATGTCCCTCTGTTGGTCTTATTACTTGGTTTGTTATGTTTCTATTAGCTGGTTTCAGCTTTAGACCTGTGGTAATATAGACTTTATTTAACTGTAGCCCTAGTTTTTCATTTATTGTGTAGGCATTAAATAGCCATGGTTCACAGATTTTGAATCGATGGGGTGTACCTCTCTGAATATGTACCAGTGACAATGAGGAAGTATCACGGTGCCCGTGATTCCTGCCTTTTTGTGTCAGTTACCTGTAGGGGGCTCTCCATTGGCTGTCTGCCTTCAGCCCGCCCTGCATTGCCTATTTAGACTGAGCCTGGGCACCCTTTGGTTGCCCTTTCATGTTGTCTCTATGCTGCTCGCATCTCCATTATGTTACTGAGCTTCCTGGGCCCCTCACTATGTTCCTGCTAACCTAAGATCATCAAGTTCCTGATTTACCAGTTCAGTGGTTCCTGTTTCCGTTCCTGATCCGGTTGGAGTTGCCGTTGTGTCGCTGCTTCCTGCTGCCAGTCCCCGCTGCCGTTCCTGATCCGGTTGACCATCTGGAGTGCTGGTTCCTGTTTTCACCTGCTGGGCTCCTTATCCAGTTCGCCTATAGTCAGCTATTGCTCCCTGGTCGCCTTGGTGACATTTTTACTCCTTGCTGGTTTATCCAGTACGTGGGTACTGGTTCGCGCCATAACCACCCGGCTGCTGTTGCCTCTATAGTGATTTGTATTCCCAGTACGCGGGTACTGGTTTGCTCCACAGCCGTCCGGCTGCTGTTGCACGATAGTGATTTGTGTTCCCAGTATGCGGGTACTGGTTCGTTCCACAGCCACCCGGCTGCTATTGCAACAGATGTGTTTTGTGTCCCGGTACGCGGGTACTGGTTCGCTCCTTAGCCACCCGGCTGCTTTTGCACAATAGCGATTAGTGTTCCCAGTACGTGGGTACTGGTTCGCTCCACAGCCATCCGGCTGCTATTGCAACATATGTGTTTTGTGTCCCCAGTACGCGGGTACTGGTTCGCTCCTTAGCCACCCGGCTGCTGTTGCACCTTTTGAGACTTGTGCTTCCAGTACATGGGAACTGGTTTGCTTACATTTGTTACCGGTTGCTGTGCACCGGAAGAGTGACTGTTTCCCCAGTACGTGTGTACTGGTTGGCTCCACCAACTACCGACTGCCGTTGCACCGGTACAGTCTATGATTACAGTACGTGGGTACTAGCTCGCTCCTATTCACCGGCTGCTGTTGCACCGGAAGAGAGATTGGTCTCCCCAGTTCGTGGTACTGGTTCGCTCCACTACATCCGAGTCTATTGTACCAATTTAGAGTTACTGTGTCCCCAGTACGTGGGTACTGGTTCTCTCTATGCTGGTTCTAGCTGTCAAGTCCTAGGCAGCTCAGTTGGTTCTCCAGTATGTGGGTACTGGTGGTCTCCTGCAATTTCTTGGTTTGCCACTTGCGCTCATTTAGCCTCTGCATGTCATCCTTGTGACTGTTGTTGCCACCTAGACAGTCACTGAGGCTTTAGTGGTTGCCACCCACTCCGTATTAGGCTGCCTTGCCTGGTATATTGGTAAGTCCGGTAGAACCTATTCCTTTTTGTACCATCTTGGGTTGCCTTACCCGGTATTGGCAAGGCCGGTAGAGCCTTTATACTTGCTGTCTGCCTATAGGCTGCCTTGCCCGGTATATTGGCAGGGCCGGTAGAGCCAACTATCCTTTGAGTACCAGTCTTGGCTGCCTTGCCCGGTATATTGGCAGGGCCGGTAGAGCCAACTATCCTTCGATTACCAGTCCTGGCTGCCTTGCCCGGTATATTGGCAGGGCCGGTAAAGCCTACGAATTCTCCGTGTACTAGTCTCCAGGATGCCTTGCCTGGTATATTGGCAAGGCCGGTAGAGCCTATCTATTCCTTGTACCAACCTTCTGGCTGCCTTGCCCGGTATATTGGCAGGGCCGGTAGAGCCTGTATCGCTATTACTATTGCTTTTTGTAAAACACTTGGTTTAAGTTAAAATCAGACATCTTAATATTATAGTTCAAGGTTGCAGTCTGAAAGTCATCATAACTACTAGGGGTATCTAATGCCACAAATTGGGCTTCAGTTTCTTGCAGGGAATCTTCTAGACTTTGAATCTCCTCCCATTTATGATTTTTGTAGGTTGCAATGTGTGTAGTGAGGGATCCTCTAGCCACAAGCCTTGGCTGCATCCCAAGCCACTACCGCAGAAGCATGTTTACCTCAAAATAGAGGTGTAAATCTCGAACGTGGAGATCTGGGATAACCTCCCGATCCAACCACATGGGATTTAGGTGCCATCTGCGTGATGGATTAGAGACATCTAGGAAAATGATGGTAATGAGGGGGGAATGGTCAGAGGCAACCCTGAGCAAACCTGGTCAGAAAATCTGTCATGCATTGTAACCCTGACGGGGAAAGAAAGGAGGAATCTATACGAGAGAGGCTGTCACAGTCTGAGAGGGGTAGGCTAGACTAGCGGTAGTCGACCAAGCCAGAAGGAGAAGTAGAATAAGGAACCCAGGAGTGCCTGAAAGAGTCGTAGACTAGTCGTAGACTAGTCTGGCTGGTCAGAGGCACAGGAGATTAGTGTCTGGGTAGTCTTAGACAGAAGAGATAGGTTGGAAACTCAGGAATCGTTTGGCCTCAAGAGGGTTGTCAACAAGACTGGTCAGAATTCAGGAAATCTGCTACCCTCAACTAGTCGGAAGTTCGGAGGAAGTGGCTGGATCCTCAACTAGTTGGACAGGCGAAAGGTAGGGAGCGATCGAGCATCCACACCCTCGCCCAGCAACTGCACCCAACTCAGCTGGAGAGCCTGAAGTGTGGAGTCGAGCAGCGGAGGTTCAGACAGTCAAGGAGAAAAGACTCACCAGGAGGAAGAGTCGAAGTGGAAATCGCCGAGGCAGCAGAAGCCCAGAAGTGAAGAGACTGCAGGGACTCTTTTTGCGGAGGCAAGTAGGAAGAAGAGTGGTTTGGAATGCCGAGATCAAGCTGGATCTGAGGCGAAGTACCAGGGGAACAGGCAGAGTCGTAGTCAAGAGAAAGCCGGGTCGAGTAAAAGGTATCGTTGACAAACGCTGAAAACTGAAGATGTGGTTGGGAAACAAGGCTGGGTCGGTACACAGAAAATCACAGGCTCTGGAACGCTGAAACAGGAATCTATCAGGATCTTGGTGTGAAAATCAAGCAATCCTAGGAGGCTGGTCCAGGTTGATAAAGGCCAAGCATCCAATCAAGATAGTAGTAGGAGGAGGAGTCTAAAAGGAGCGTGACAGTGCCCCCTCCTCAAAGGCCAGCCTCAGGACGGCATGGAGAATCAGGGTGAAGGTGATGGAAGGCTTGTACCCGCGCAGGAGCATGTACTCCAGTGGCGATCAGCAGGACCGTAGCCCTTCCAATCTACTAGGTATTGTAGCTGGCCACGAACCCGTCGCGAGTCCAAAATCTGGCTGACTTCATATTCCGATTTCCCATCAACGTAAAAAGGAGCCAGAGGCCGTGAGGGTTGGTATAATTGGTTCCTCACCAAGGACCATAGGAGAGACACATGAAAAGAGTTGGCTACCTTCATGGTAAGAGACAGATTGAGAGCATAGGTAACAGGTGTTATCCGTTTACTGACTGCAAAAGGACCCACGGATTTGGGACCTAGTTTACCTGAAGGTTGCTTCAGATGGAGGTGTTGGGTGGACAGCCAGACCTGGTCACCAACTTGGTAAGAAGGAGCTAGACGTCTTCTCTTATCAGCAGTTGATTTAAACCTAGACGAGGCAGCTTGCAAGGAACGGCGAACAGTGGACCAATACAGATAAAGGTCTTGAACTCTAGCATCAGCTTTGGGAACATCCATGGGGGAGAATTTTAGAAGCATCTGAGGATGGTATCCCAAAGTGTTGTAAAAGGGAGAACATTTCACAGAAGAGTGATAATGGTTATTAAAAGCAAACTCAGCCAGAGGAAGTAGCGACACCCAATTGTTGTGATGGGCATTGACGTAATGGTGAAGAAAGAGTTTGGTTGGTTCTTTCAGTTTGGCCATTGGATTGAGGATGGTACGAAGAAGAGAAATTCAACTGAATCCCTAGGTGAGCACAGAAGGCCTTCCAAAACTTAGAGGTGATTTGGATCCCTCTATCAAAAACAATTTGAAGAGGGACTCCATGGAGGCAAAACATTTCTCTAAGGAAAATGTCTGCTAGAGTTTGTGAATTGAGTAGACCTCTGAGAGGAATGAAGTAAACTTGCTTCGAAAATTGATCAACCACCACCAAATTTACACTACTGTGGTCAGAAGGAGGCAAATCAGTAATGAAGTCCATGGCCAAGTGAGTCCATGGAGAATCGGGCACTGGCAATGGTTGAAGTAATCCAGCGGGTCTCTGATGGGATGGCTTATTTTGAGCACAAAGCATACAGGCTTTGATGTAATCTTTCACGTCCTGTTTCAAGTAAGGCCACCAGAAGCACCGAAGGAGAAGTTCCACATTCTTGATAGCACCTGGGTGCCCAGACATAGCTGAATGATGCAACAAGTTCAGAAGTGATGACCGAAAATGTTTTGGAACATACAGAAGATGATTGGGTTTCCCTTTAACCAGGCCACTGAAATAGTGTTGCAGAGACTTGATCCACTGAAAAGTGGACAGCAATAGACCAGCCATGAAATTTCTGGAAGGAATTATGGGTTCTGGAGACTATTCTGGTTCTGATTCAAGGATGAAAAGCTAAGATAAAGCATCGGACTTCAAATTCTTGGACCCAGGGATGGACGTAATGACAAAATTAAAACAGTTAAAGATAAGAACTCACCGGGTTGCCTTGGATTCAGGCGTTGGGCTTGTTGCAGAAACTGAAGGTTCTTATGGTCAGTTTGTATGATGACTGGAACTTGAGAACCTTCCAGCAGGTGACACCATTCTTCTAAGGCCATTTTTATGGCCGACAACTCTCTGTTTTCAGCGTCATAGTTCTTTTCACAAGAGTCAAACTGTTTTGAGAAGTATGAGCAGGGGTGGAGCAGGTTAGTTACCTCATCCCTTTGTGAGAGAATGGCTCTTGCTCCTAATTCAGAGACATCAGCCTAAATGAGGAAAGGTTTAGTGGGGTCTGGATTTCGTAGCAGAGGTGCAGAAATGAATAATTGCTTTAATCGTTCAAAAGCGTCCACGGCCTCGGAAGACCAAACCTTGGGATTGGCATTTTTCTTAGTAAATGCAACTAGAGGGGTTATGATGGAAGAAAAGTTTTTAATAAATTGTCTATAATAATTTGCGAACCCCAAGAAATGCTGCACAGGTCTCAAAGTGGTTGGCTGTGGCCAATCAGAGACAGCTTCCACTTTGGCAGGTTCCATCTGTAAACCAGAGTCTGAAACAATATAACCTAAGAAAGGAAGTCAGAAAGTCTTGAAGATACATTTCTCAGCCTTAGCGTAAAGTTGGTTCTTTCGAAGGCAAAGTAGAATGGAGCGAACGTTCTCTATGTTCGGATAGGGACAAAGAAAAAATTAAAATGTCATCAAGGTAGACCACCATGTAAGAAAGTAGGATATCTCTGAAAATCTCATTGGCAAAGTGTTGGAACACTGCGGGGGCATTACACAAGCCAAAAGTCATCACTAGGTACTCATAGTAGAAGACTGAAGACGTGGTTGGGAAACAAGGCTGGGTCAATACACAGAAAATCACAGGCTCTGGAAAGTTGAAACAGCAATCTTTCAGGATCTTGGTGTGAAAATCGTGCAAGCCTAGGAGGCTGGTCCAGGTTGATAAAGGCCAAGCAGCCAGTCAATGTAGTAGTAGTAGGAGTCTAGAAGGAGCGTGACAGAGACCTGTGAGTGGTAGAGTGACATGAAAATTCCTGAACTTGAGAATGCAGGGCCCTCCTTGCATCCACCAACCCCATGTCCTGATTAAGCACCTGAAATCTATCCATAGAGAGTCTGTTGTCCACCCCCAATCCCCCCTTTCTGTCCAATTTCAGATTTCGTTTAACAGGATCATTTAATCCCCTAACATTCCAAGAAAGTATCTTAATCTTGTCTAACATAGAAAGTTACATCAGTTATCCTCGGAGGACAGAGCGCTCGATCAAGAAAGTCCCACTAATCCTAAGGAAAGGAAAAAATTCAACCCCTCCCACCCTGTCCCCATCTAACCCCAACCAGTTGAGAACCTTATCCCTTTAAGAAAAATCCTGGGGAACCCCAAGCCTGACACGGGACACCCCCAACATGTTAAACAGAGCAATTTAACAGAACCAACAAAAATATTTCATAGACCTGCCCAAGGTCCCATGGGTGTCCAGTGCTGACCCACAGTGAGTGCACCAGTGTATCAGGAATAGAAAATATGATAAGCGATGCAGCGATGTAATCACCGTTAATTAAAAGGCCGAGCCGTTCAGTGAGCTCACAGGACACAAACGCTATCTGTGACCCCTTTATAGGAAGAAAGAAAACACAGAGAGGGTGCCCCAATAGTGCCTGTTAAGTTTTAAAGCTAATCAGTATATCAATAGAAAGTATACTCACATTTCTATATGGCTGGCACATGGCATATGTCAAAAACCAGCAAACAAGCTCGCAGGGAAATTAAGCGGCGTGCAAAAGAGCATCATATTGGGTTTATAATACATAATGGTATTAAGTTACCATGTCATTATCTTCAGAGAGTACATTGAGATTGAGGAAGTGTATACAATGTTTATGGAAATTCAAGGTAAATTTTAAATTATACAAATTGTCATATAGAAGTTTAAGACATAAAACAAGTCACTCTCAGTACCATCTCACAACATCAATATGTTGTTCATATACCTGAAATAGTTCCTATTACAACTCCAATGGAACCCCTAACCCCCAAAGATGTGGCATCTCTCCCACCATCCCATAAAGAGGTTTGAGGGAGCAAAATGAGCCATTATTCACCGATTTCAGTTTGAGGCGAAAATTTTCACCCATCCCTAATTCTGACCTCCAGCCTTCTTAGAACCATACATATTATGCCCCCCAGCCTTGTCTAATCTTAACCATATAACCACACATACAGACCATTCAACCTTGTCCCACTGTCTGTTAGCTGAGATGGTGGTGCCCTCTAGCTGCTGCATGACTACAATTCAGTCGCTCCCTGCCATCCAGTGGCTGCTTGTGAATATTGGAAGTTATAGTCTGGCATAGGCTCGAGGGCTTTCAATTGCACACCACTGCTATGACCCAAAACCTTATCCCTTGGCAGCAATAATATGACATCTAATAAACTCCCTTCAGCCTTGTGCCACTGTATCTGTAGACCGAGTTCCATTGATCACGGAGACAGAGAGTAGGAGCAGGAAGTAGGCTTTAATTGCAATCAAAGGAGAACATGTAGCATGAATAGTCAAAGCATTTCAAGGCAGTTCTGCTTTACGTTTGAAAAACATTAATATCTATACAATTTTCTAACAGGTACAATCATATGTGGTATTTATCATACAAGAAGAAGGTGTGTGTGCTTCAACTGAAAAGCTTTCAACCCCAACCCCCTCCTGTCCCAACTAGTTTTACCAGAAGTGCCAATTAACAACAATCACTTCTACCCCACCCCATCTGTAGCTTTGGTCAGCCTAATTTCATGGATCCTAAGGCTAAAGAGATTAGCTAAGAGATGCTCTGTCTTGAACATAAACAAATTCCTAAATATGTACCATAGAAAAAACAACTGTCAAATATAGATGATTTAATCTGGATTAGCCCTGGCATTACAAATGATTAGTTAATATAAAAGTTAAAATTTTCTCACACATAGAACTACACATAAGGACTCCTAAACCTTGTTTTACTACACTGGTAGCCTTAGAACCAAATGCACTAAACTCTCTAGCCTTGTTCAATGGTAAACATAGAAACACACATACTCACCTCCAACCTTATACCACTCAGAATGGTCCTCCATGCTTTGCATTTGCAAAACAGCAACAGTAGGAGGCATGGGTGTTATTGTTACTGAAAAACTGTTGCCCCACTTCCTGAGACATGTATAAAACCAGTGTAATGCATCCTTTGGTCTGTGTGCTTTAGGAGTGTTTTTATTTTTGCCAGTTATTGCTCATCTGACATGCTGCTGATGTGTCTCCAATCAGACCTGCGATTGGACTTTAGGTGGGATCTCAGTGAGGATTGCCTAAATGTGATCCTGCTTCCTCCCTGCCAATATGTTTTTGTTAGATAGTAACATGATTAGCTCAATTTTGTGAAGTATCTCCACACTGGAAATTATATAGACTGAGGGAATACTACTACTGTTACAACTAGATATAAATCATGCAATAATACTAGCAGTAGGTGTCCATTACAGCTTTTTGAACAACAGGAGAAGCACTGAGTTAGGTTATATTGACCTGTTTTGCTGCTTAGTCAATAATATTGAGTGTGACTGGCTGTAATTTGGACTTAGAAGTGTCAACAATGATGGTGATTGAGATGATTTGTTGACTGGAATGATGACAGTGTTGTTTTTTACTGTAATGTACATAACAGAGTTTTTTTTGTTTTGTTTTTTAATATATTTTATTATCAGATCGCTCCATACATATTTCAAATACAGAAAAGTACATATAAAATATTCAAGTACAGCAAAAATATGTAGACTTCTGTAACAATGAAAAGAATATATGCATAGCGGTAGATCGTACAATCTGAGGTTTTTATTGTTATTTCAACCTCCAATAACCAAAACTACCAGGACCTAACCTAACTTAAATTTAACTATACCCCCCAACCCCAGTTCTTCTCTCTTCCGAACCCGCAGCACCCCCCCCCACATGCCCACCAGCCAGCAATTTCACAGGATCCCAGTATGTACAGAGGTCATACAGAGTGTCACCCATCAATCATACAACTCAGCCATCCATGCAAAAAGTAGGTGTTACCTCAATCAACAATCGCCAGTAAATTACACAACATCAAATGCCTCATTATTATCTGCTCTGTTTGCCCACCAGTTCTGCCATCTTCCCCAGATCTTGTCAAACTTACTCAGGTTACCCCAGTGTAGATAAACCAATCTATATTGTGGAATGCACTGCAAAACTAGGTTTATCCATGCCCTGCAATTAGGAACTCTATTTGACATCCAGTTCAAGGCCACCGCCTTTCTCGCCCTCACCAAGAGCTCACTCAGCAGAGACCTGTCAGTGACATCCTCAATCTCATTGGGGAAAATAAATAACAGACACATTTTTGGAGTCACAGGGACCGGCCTTCCCAGCACCAGGACCACAATATGCATTATTTCATTCCAAAAGTTCTCAACCCCAGGACAGTCCCAAATCAAAATGCAAGTATGTACCCTGAACATTATCACACCATAGACAACAGTCAGAACCAGAATTCCCCATTCTGTACAGTGTGACCGGCGTATAGTAAATTCGATGGAGGATATTCAGCTGTATCATCTGGCGTCTAGTCGACGTCGCCACCAACGCAGGTCCCACCTTAGCCAAGTCCCACTCCCATTTCTCCCAAATCCATTTCCCATTTGTTCTGAAAAGGGAACTCCCTACATCCTACACAAGAGTCCAGCCAATAATAAATAAAAGAAAGAGGTCTCAAGGGCTCAAGAAGCATCAATCTGGCAAGAAGCGGGAATGTAGAGATCATCGGGGTCTGATCACCCCACTGAGCATGAAGAGCATGTCTAATACATAAATATGAATAAAAGAGAGTATGCAGCACATGGAATTCATCATGCAATTGTGCAAAGGATTTCAGCTGACTATCTTGGTATAGCTGTCCAAGGCTAGTAATCCCAGATCTAGCCCACAAGGGACCAAAATCACTGTCAAGTAAATGACTTAGCCCCATGGCACCCCACAAGGGGGTATCCGGGTCCATTGCGGTATAGCCCAACATCCCTTTCAGCATCCTCCCATGCCTTGTATAATGTCTTTGTCAGCGGCATCCGAATTTGAAAAACTGCGGGTCCTCCATGCAAGAACTTGGGTAACGTATAGGCAGGCTGCAACAGTAATGCATCCATCTGAGTAGTCTGGTAGCGAGGTCAGGTCGAAACAAAATCCAACGCATATCGACATTGCGCCGCCAAGTAGTACCTATAAAATTCTAGCCCGTCCCCCCCGCCATATGAAACGCGAGATAATTCTGTCTATTTGTCGGAAATATTTTTTAGGTATAGGGACCGGCGCATTTTGAAAAACATACAAAAATGTAGGCAAAAAAATAATTTTAATAAGATTTGATCTGCCAATAACATTTAAGGGTAAGTGAAGCCATGCAGTTGTTTTGTCATGAAAGAACTGAATATTGGGTATCAAAGTCATCTCCAAAAAGGAGTCCGTCGTTGCTGCCACCCTAATCCCCAAGTATGTACACTCTTCCACATATGTAAGTGGGACATTAGTCGGACAAGACTCCCTTAACTTACTATCAATCGGAAGCAGAGAGGACTTCGTCCAATTTATTTGGAATCCAGAGTATGTACCAAAATCATCTACCAATTTCAATGTGGTCTCCAAGGAATATCTATCATCATCCAAGAAAAGCAAGATGTCATCAGCATAGAGTGCAAGCTTTTCCTCTCTGCCTTTCATCCTGAGTCCCTTAATCAATGAATTTGCACGAATGAGAACAGCCAGGGGTTCCAAGGCCAAGGCGAACAGGCCGGGCGAGAGTGGGCAACCCTGCCTGGTACCCCGATGTAAGGAGAAGGACTGTGAGCACAGACCACCCGTCACCACGAAAGCCCTGGGACTGCTATATAAAATATGTATCCATTTGCTAAAGGATGGGCCAAACCCAAAACCCCTGAGCACATGCCAAAGATAAGGCCATTCGACAGAGTCGAAGGCCTTAGAGGCGTCCAGAGATGCAATTACCCGAGATCCCATGGTATCACGAGAGAGTTGCAGGTGCATAAATAACCTCCTAAGATTGTGTGACGTCGATTTACCTGGGATAAAGCCGGTTTGATCTTTGCGTATTATGGACCCCAGTACCTTATTTAATCTGGTAGCTATGATTTTCACTACAATTTTGGCATCTGTAGTCAATAAGGAGATGGGCCTGTAAGAATCACATATCTCCGGATCTTTTCCTGGTTTGGGCAATACAATAATGGAAGCATCATTCATAGAATCCGGAAGGTGTCCGTCGTCAATAGCAGCATAGAAGGTATTCAGCAAGTGGGGGGCTAAAACATCCACAAATTCTTTATACCATTCTGCAGGAAGACCATCCACACTGAATGCCTTGCCTGCCGGCAAACCACGGATAGCCTCCACCACCTCTCTCAGAAGAATAGGAGCACCAAGCATTTGTTTATGCTCAAAGGAAAGTTGCGGAAGGCCTCATTGGTCAATAAAGCAGGAGATCTGAGATTCAGAGCGGGTTAATCGGGATTCATAAAGTTGAGAATAGAAGCACCAAAATTGCGAATTAATCATCTGTGGATCAAGAATCAGTGCACCCCCAGGGTCCCGGAGAGAGGAAACCTACGAAGTCCTCAAGTTTACTTGTTTCAAGTAAAAAATGCGTCGGGCACTTAGGTCAGACAATTTTATGGAATATTTTAAGGAGAAAGAAATAAAGTTAGTATAAGATATCGAGTCCCTTTTTTCTACAAATTGTTTTTCTGCCGCAGCAGCATCCGATTCCAAGTCCTCCACCTCCCTAGACCCAAGCCTGTTTTTCATAGATATAAGGGAGATCAAGGAGCCCCTTGCAGTCGCCTTAGCAGCCTCCCAAACAATGCCTTGAACAGCAGTGTCAACATTATTAACAAAATATTCATTCAGATCTTCCCTATGTTTGGATACCAGATGAGCATTATGTAACCAGACGGGACTAAGCCTCCACACCCCAGATCTAGGTCTCTGGTCTTGCTGTAGAGTTAATAAAAGCGGAGAGTGGTCAGAAGCGACCCTGGTCAGAAAACAACAATCAGTAACCAAATTTAAGACCAATCGATTGACAGATACATAATCAATTCTAGATAATGTTTTATAGGTAGCCGAGTGGCATGAGAACTCCCGGGTCTGTGGATGAAGAGTCCTCCATACATCTAAGAATCCCATGTCACCTATGAGACTGAGGAAGGCATCTCTATGCAATTTGCAGTCAACAGCCGTCCCACCCAACCTGTCTAAATCAGGATTGGTAGCTGTGTTAAAATCGCCCATACAGACAATATGGTGATGTGGCTTGTCAGAAATGTACAAAAGTATGTCACTAAGGATTGAACGGTCAAAAGGCGGCAGGATATAAACATTCAATAAGACAAACAGAGTTCCCCGCAATTTAGACGTTAAAAAGAGGTAACGCCCCTAGGGGTCCAACTTGAGGTTGATGAGTTCAAATGAAACTAGTCTAGTAATAAGAATAGAAACACCTGTGGTATATGTGGAGTATGTGGCATGATAATGGCATTGTATCCACTGCCTCCAAATAGACAGAACTCTACTTGGAGAAAGATGTGTCTCCTGCAGCATGATCACCCCTGGAGTCTGTTTTCTGATGTGGTTTAGGGCTAAAGATCATTTCACGGTATCATTCAAACTGCGTACTTTCCATGACAAAAATTTACAGTTTATTGCTGTCATTACCGATTACCCTCCTGGTGTCCCCCTAGTTATTGATCTCCCAGCCTATCGGCTGGGAGATCAATCTGGCGACCGCAGGAGAGCAAAAGCTCTCCTGCCTTTCACTCCTACCACCGGTAGGAATGAATAGGGTAAGGGAAACTTCCCTAACGTCATTGGTGATCATGTCACTGATGACGTTAGGAGGCTTCCCCTGGTCCCGCCCACTCCTACCCGGAAGTTCGGGTAGGAGAGCGGAGGAGGGAGAAGCTCTGCTTCTCCCTTGGCGATATTAATCTCCCACGCGATCAGCTGGGAGATCAATACCTGGGAGGACATGAGGAGTGATCCTCATGTCCTCCCAAGAGTGCCAGGCTGCATTTCAGATGAAATGCGGCCACTGCAAGCCGGCTTATGCACTGACCACATTTTAGCTGTACAATATACGAGCGTGGCACAGCAGGTACAGCTGTGTCCACTCGTACATTGTACCCACCTGGCCCTCTAGAGGTTAAAGAAATCAAGTTCTGCCTTCTTCCAACCCACACATACAGAGCTCTTGGGAAGGAGTTAAAAATGTCGCAAAATATTCCCAAAGTATGCTTTTTGAATGGCAAGGTTGCCAAGATGTTGAGAGTGGACATGCTGCTGTATTCTCTTGTTGAAAACTGAGGATTTAGAAAAAGTATGTCATGTATAGAGCCTCACTACCATATCCCAAGGCTCAGTTCTTTTTGCAATGATTGCTGTGCCAGAATTCTACAAGCATGTTACTGAGGTGGGCAAAGGGCTGGAAAACTCATACGGCAAGAATCCATCTGACAGCAGATTTGTGGAAAAGAGGGCAGAGTACAGACCATATCACTATCACTGCTCACTGAGTTTCCCTCCCAGTATTAGTGGATAACACTAGCTTGAAGTACCAGGTGACAGCCAGTAATCTTTCCTATGGTTCCGGGAGTATAATCAAAACACTGCCACACCACTCTGAACATGTCCAATCTAGTCTGATCTTGTTTGCTAAGCAGGGTCAGGCCTGGTTAGTACTTGCATGGGAAAAGACAGAAGCAGGATAGCCCATGCCATCAGCATGCTACTTTTGGCATGGAGAGATTTGAAAGAGTGACAGTCCCACAAAGTCATAGATTTTTAAAGTAAACAACAGCAAGAGATAAAGGAATGGCTTGTGCTTCTCTACTTGAAAGCTGGTTTTATGTCTGCTGATAATGGCTCTTACATAATAGTTGCCTTGAGAATAGGTGATAGGGTACATGTGCAAAAGAAACAAATCCCCAAGGAAGGGAAAAAGAGAGTTACCCTTAGATTGCACTCCTGCAATGCCCCTAGAGGTCACATGGAGGTAATGACCTGTTCAAGGAGAAATGATCACATACATAACTAAAAGAAAAATCTTTATTAATTATATCTCCTTGTACAGGTCATTAACTCCATGTAAGCTGAGAATAATGCAATCTTCCATTAGACTCAAAGATGATAATACTAATATTTATCAATCACCCCAGTCCACCACATTCATTGTAGGTTGTAATTTTTTTTTTAATAATAAAAGTTTTTACTGAGTTTTTCAAATAATACAGATAGAAAGAGACCACTCTGGGTTCAATAACTCGGTACATATGGAATGAACATCAGAAGTAATTGTAAGTCATGTTTAAGTAAACTCAGATATGAATGAACACTCTTTTTGATCTATGAATGTCCTACATCGGTGAGGAATAAAAACTAACTGGGCGAACATCCAAGGGTCCATCTTAATTACATACAGGTACCTCAGACATCATAGTAAAGAAGATCATACATGTAAAGCACTCACAGAGTAGCCTACGGGAGAGCTTAAAGGAGAAGAAAGAAGAGCAGAAAAATACAGAGAAAAGGAAGGAAAAAGAAGAGGAATAAAGAGGGATGTAAGAGGGAAAGATGAAGGGAAAGGGATAGGATGGGGTGGGTTTTGTGGGATTTAATGTGATTCACAATAGCTGTTCCATATTGATCACAGCAAATAGTAGGTATGCATTTTGGAAGATGTGTGTAAATAAAAATTCTCCATCTGAAGATTGTGAGTCACTAAGCAACGTAAATTTGTTACAGTTGGGGTGTTCATGTTTTTCCAATTCCGAGCCAGGAGATTCTTCACTGCTATCAATATTTGATAAGTTAGCATTTTCAAGTGAGCAGGGAGTTTAGCCAGCAATACATGGAATAAAGCAACAATAGGGTCCATTGACATTCTAACCAAGGTCACCTCAGTGATCATATCAAAGACCTGAGTCCAGAACTGCTGTATTTTGGGACACGACCACCATACATCTTCCATAGAGCCTACTCCTGTGCATTGCCTCCAGCAAAGGCTGGAGACCCCTGGGTATATTCTAGCCAATCTGGAGGGTGTCAGATACCATCTATACAACACTTTCCTTGCTAGTTCCATATGATTCTTGCAATGAGAGAATCTAGATGGGTTAGAAATTGCCTCAGCCCACTGCGAATCAGTCAATTGACCTCCCAAATCTTTTTCCCATGCAACCATAAATGGATATTTTTGAGACATTATAACAGACAACAGTGATGCATAACACATCGAAAGGGTCTTGGTCATCGCCGTAGGTCGTAAATAAGCTCTAACAAGTCCTGGAAGTAACGCCAACAGTTTGGACAGAAAAGACATGTGTGATAACAGATCATCTCTAAGTTGAAGGTAATTGTAAAAATCATGGACAGGTATGTCATAGCATGACCGTCATTCCTCAAAAGTACTCAGAAATCCATCCTTAAGTAATGGATTAGTAATTAGAATGTGGAATCACCAACTCCAAACTCCTCAATGGCGTAGCCAAGGAAAATCTTGCTAAATCTGGGATTCGGGAAGCATAGATTTTCCATATGCAGAAAGAAAGCATGGTGCTCAAGAGAGAGCGAGAGACATCCGGTCACTGCCTCCCCATCACCCAAAAAATAACACTAACACAGTAGAGAGCCACCCAGGAATCCTCTATATCCACACATGCGACTGTTCCCGGAGGAACATGATATAGCAAAGTCTGCACCATTCTGGCTGCTTTAAAATAATGTAGTAAACAAAGGAATCCCCAACCCCCCCTCTTTGTAGGCAGAAAGAGCCACTTTTTGGATACCCGAGAAGACCGCGGCCATGAATAAAACAATGAATGTCGGTTTGCATTTCTAATACGAGAGGTAAAGAGATATGTACTGGCAAAGTTCGGAACTGATAAAGAAGGGGGGGAAGGACGCTCATCCCAGCTTCAAGTAGCCCCAACATACCTAAAGAGATAAACTATACGTATTAGGCAAGGAGGAGAAATACATCAACACATTAATACCGTGTAACATATAGAACACAGAGCATATAACATACAATACAGGCAGTCAGCATATCATAAAGTTCCATAGAGAATCCAACCATCGTTCATTTTAAACCCTTATTCTCGATATGCAGGTATACCCTGTAGCAGGACACCATAATTCCTACATCGGCATAGCGGTGGTACCGTCAGTTATCCATGTGATGTCCCTTGGGATGATGATGCCGGAGGGGTCCATTTCTGACCCAGTGCCACAGGCCCTCCTCTAGCAATAGACCATTCTCTTGATGGGAGTTGATTTGTAGACCTTTCTAAATCTGGAGGAACCACCACTTGAATGTTCCAAGAAGCCAAGATGCGAACACCATCTTCAATCAAAGAAATAAGAACCATAGAGCCCTCTCTAGTCACTATCAGTTTAACCTGGAAGCCCCACTTATAGTGGATCTCTGCTTGCTGCAGAGCGAGGGTGACAGGCCGCAGTTGCTTCCTCAATTGCAGAGTCAGAGAGGAGAGATCAGCGAACAATCGGATGTGGGAAAAAGGGGCTGGCAATGGCTCCTACTGCTGCCCGATCCTCATGATTTCTTCTTTGATATGATAGTAATGTAACTGCAGTATTACATCCCTAGGCAAATCAGTAGGTAGATTGCGGGGCCTAGGTAGCCTGTGTATGCGGTCGATGACTAAATCATGATCATAAAGATCTGGCAATAGGTTCGTAAAAAACTCTTGGGCCCAAGCTTTGAAATTTCAGGGCCTAAATTCTCTGGGATTCTAATTATCCTGATGTTGTTGTGTCATGACTGATCCTCCAAATCGCAGACCTTGTCCCTCAGGAGTTGTACTTCTTTCAGCAGAGTCTCATGGCTTTCCGTCAGACCATTATGGAAATCTATCAATTCGTCGACCTTGGACTCCAAACAGGTAGTACGCTTGCCTACTTCATGGATATCTTTCCGTAGTTCGTTCGCTATATTCTTTACATTCCCCTTTATCTGAGATCGGAGTGTGATCAGTAGGGCTTTAATGTCACTCATCGAGGGGCCGTAGGACCTGGAGGTATTTGAAGCCGCCTCGTCTGCTTTAGATAGATCCTCCTCATCAAACACTGCACCGGCGCCATTTTGAGTCTGCTGTCCCATCAGCTTCTGCGTCTTTTTCCGCTCCATCTGAGTCAAATATTTATGCATCTGCTCCTGGTGTCATTTGGTCCGTTGGTTAGTCATCAGTAAACTTGCTAATGGTGGGCCAATAGAGAAAATCAGTGTCTTTATCGACTGAAAGTACCCAGCACGGACATGAGCTTCTCTCCTATTCTGCCTGTTCCATTGTGTGCTCATGCCATGCCCCTGGTTGTAACTTTTTTTTAATACCTTTTAAAATAATAATTACCCAGCATAGCATCAGATTTGCAGAGAGAAAAGCCTGATAAAAAAACCTTGCAGTAATGTTATCTGGTTCTCCTGAGAACAAGCTGGGCTTCATGTAAGTAGATGTAATGCGTCTTAGGTATTGCCTAAAGCTCAGTAAGTGCACAGAATGCCCTTAAACTACTCACAATTAAACAAATATATCTGTGTGAATGAATGCTGCTTAGGTGGCCATGGCAACCATTCTATCACATTGGTCTCATTGCGAAGGGAAAGGCTAACAACAGGAAAAGGGGATAGTGAGGGAGAACCTTAAAAGCTAAATTACTATGAAACATAGATTGAGAGTTTTATACTGACATCAGACATGTTCTTTAATACTTTATAGTGCATTGAAACCACCCCCAAAAAATATTACTATCAATTTAATTAAGGTCACTTAAAAACACACACTGCATAGTTTCACTGGTTCACCTGTAGAATGACATTTTCATAAGTGTCTTTCTTTCAAAAACTCTGATCATGTTATGGGCAGATAAGACAGCAATTCGGGACTCAGCGTTATGGGGGGGGGGGCAGGTCTGACTCTTTTTCACACATGACTGGAGGAAACACTGATAGATGCAATGAGAAGTGAGTGGGGCACAGGGTTCTTTGGTACGGCCCTAGCCAAAGGCACATTTAATCATTCAAGCTTACATATATGTATACATAAATTACAGTAATTATTTGAGTGTCAGAAGGGTGTGTGATGCATTGCTGATGCTGAACACCACATTCATTCAGAGTCAAGAGTTTTAGCCAGTTTATCAGACAATGGAAGCTTCAGTGGGAAAACAAACTGTATTATTTTATGAGTTACACAGAAAGGAATGTTTTAAGAAAAGGCAAGAAAAAAATATGCTTATTACAAAGCTACTTAATAGCAATCTTCAGAAAGAAATGTATGCAAACACACAGACACAGCCAGATGACAGCTCCTTTCCTGGGTGTGTCTTATTTGCAAGAGCTTGAAAGACATAACCTTGTTAGTGTCAATAGTTCAATAATTATTTTAATAATGTCATATAAAAGAATGCATAATAGGTTTGTCTTTCCAGAAGACTTTTTATATGCATGCTGTGTTTCATGTATCAAGCTGAAAATAAGAAATCTAGCAAAACATTCTGTTTGGGTGATCTGTGTATGAATATTCTTCTACAATATAAAACCAGACTCAGCAATCACTCTGTAACATTGGCTACTTGCAGATCCCCATCCGTTATGGGCTACAACTTTCATCATCTTCAGCAGTCTATTAACCAGTGGGAGACTGAAGATGAGAATTGTAGTTCAAAACAGCTAAAAAAATGCAGATTGCCCTTTATTCTGTGTGCTGTATGAAGAAAGTAAAAAACAAAAGCAAGCCTGGAACAAACTAAATGCACCACAGGAGGAAACACAAATTAATGATTAGTGATACAATACACTGCATAAAAAGGTGCAAGCACTAATAGCATATTCTCATCAGCTCACAGAAATATCAAGATTCAAAAACAGGAACTGCACAACATATTTCATTAAAAACTATTATACTGCAAATTCAGGATAATCAAGCAAAAATTCAAACAGGATTAATAGAAAGTATGCAATTGTATCAGAAAAATATACTATCAAATAGACTTACATGATCCTCTGCAATTCTTAGAATCTAAAAATATGGGAGCGTGGCTTTGCAGCCATTCTAGGCAGACGTGAGTTGGAGCTGCTCCATGACTTGTAATCAAAATCCACACCCTGTCCCTTTGGAATTTTCTGCCTTGGGTTGTGTCTTTTCCCCACTGAATTTTGTCACCTTTTTTGAGACCAGGATTGTCAGTTTTGGTGTGTGGGGTGGCCTTTTGTGCTGGCGGTGGCCTAGGCCATGGGACCATTGCCTCGAGTGCTGGATCCACCGGCCAGAGGGCGAACACCCGTGCTTGTGAGGACGAGTGCCAATGTACCGCTGGTGACGGGGGTAGCACCCCTGAAGATAATCCCTGGGACGGTTGGAGCGAATTGGGCTGATTTGAGCTGGTGACCCTCTTGGAGCTGGTGGCCCACTCCCCATTTCTCAACCTGAGGCCTGGAGAGTCCCAACGCTGATTATCCAGAACTACCTACCGTGAGTTTGGAGGCAGGTGCGGCTGCAGACCCAGAGGATTTGAATAAAATACCCTTCCCCAGGTATTAAGTTGCCGCTCACCCCTGACCTCCACATGAGCCTTCTAATTCTATGTGGTCTGCCTACTGTATGAGTGGAGAGATTTTGTTTCTGCCCCGAGCTCTCATAAGTCTTCCTTGTTAAAGAATACCCTGAAATACCACCGGGCGCACCCCTCTGCTCACTTTCACACAAACTTTCTCTCCCCCTGGACCCCCCATTAGAGCTCCATCCTGTTTTTTGTTTTGTATTCGCCAGTCCCCCTTTCCTCCCAAGTAGGTATATTTAAGTAAAGGATCCAAGTGACTACCTCCATTTATATTCCCTGCTGCAGTGGGCATTGGATGTGCTGAGGACTAGGGTGACCACATTTCCCTTCTGCCATTCTGGGACGTGGTCACCCTAGTTGCCCCTTCATACCTTGAGTCCCTGGTGGTCTAGCGGCGTCGAAAGTGCTCTGTGCCTCCTCTGGCACAGAGCTGAAGCTCCCGCGCGCTGTGCTCAGTAATGCAGAGAGCTGGGAGATGATGTAATCTCCCAGCGCTCTGTATTACTAGAGCGCTTGCCTCCAGGAGATCAGGTAAGCTGCATTGCCGCCCTGGCTGTCAGCCTGCAAACGGTGTGTCATATCATGGACGCCGCGAGGGAGCGCTGATTTATGCTACCAAGCGCTCCCTCGCGGCGTCCATGATGTGACACACCGCTTGCAGGCTGACATCCAGGGTGGCTTGGCTTCATTCCAGGACACTTCATTGTCCCGGTTGAAGATGACCCGGGACACGGGACATAGCCCTGAAATAAGGGACAGTCCCGGACGTTCCGGGACCTGTGGTCACCCTACTGAGGACCAAGCCTGGAACATCTGCAGATGTCCCCTGCTTCACCAGTAACACTTGGTACTCAGTGAGTTGCCCATACCCGATGGCCCTAAACTGAGAAAGTGGCATTCCGACATAGCTCCTGATTCACCTTACATGAGCTGCTTGGGCTTGGTCTACACTGGCCATTTCTCACTGCCCTGTTTGTTTGCTAGTTCTATATATGTGCCCCCATCTCTCCCATGTACACTAGTGGTCAAAAGTTTGAGAACACCTATATTTTTGCTACTTTAATTATTGCCATATAACTTGACAAAAACATTGGGTATTTCTAAAATCAAGACAAATATTATAATCTATTTAGCAGGGGTTTTTTTAGCGTTTGTAGATGTGTAAAAGATTTTTAGTGCCAAAGTAAGAACAAAAGTGCATTTTATTACATTTGTTTCATCACATTTTATAAATTGTTTTACAGGAAATTTGATGAAAATAATGATATCTTTAGAAATCTCATCTTATGTCAAGAAAAACAGTGTATAATATATGTGGGTACATTAAATGAGTAAAATGAGGAAAATTACAGCTAAACACAAACACAGTAGAAGTGTTAAAACAGCCATGATCCAGAAGTGTTAAAACAGCCGTGGTCCAGAAGGACAATCAGTGCCAGCGTTACCCCAGTTGGCTTGGTCATAGTGACCCATTGGAGCCTGCTGTTCTTTTTCATGAGCCCTGTAACCCCATCCCCCTCCAGTGGGCCTTTCTCTGGACTGCTACACTAAGGGGGACTGGACTGGATCTCTCTCAATCACCTGGTAGATCATCCCTCTTAGCCTCTATTTAGGCACGACTACCTACAATAAGGCTCAATCACTGGATGCATTAACCTGAAGGGCTCAGGCCTGGTCTGCCACTTAAACCCTATCATCGCCCTCTTTGTTATTTTTTCTACCCTAAGTATATATCTCCCCTCTCTCCCTTGGGCACTAGATACATCTCAAGCACCTACCCAATGACTTTCTGAGCTTTGATTGCATCTACACTACTTGATGCCAACTGATCCTTGGTACTAAGGTGCTTGTTCCAGTAAGGGGTCATCTTTTCTTCATTCCTGTACTCCAATCTCGATTGCCAAATTCCTGAAATTATTTGTGGTCCTACTGGAGATTGAATGGAAGAATCTATCATGTAGCATTCTATAGTAGTTATGTTCTGATCATAATTTCCACTGTTCCATTGGTATCCTGTATAAGATAATTTGAGTCACCTTCAAGATTTGTAATATTGCCAGCCACTTCTTCCTATATCTTTAATCATCTATCTTAAAAATGGGGAAAAAGTTAGGCAATTATAAAGCTAAACTCAACAAATATGCAAGACGTCAGATAGCGCAGGAGGAGATGACGGCCCTACTAGACTCCCCATCTTCGTCTAGCTCCCCCTCTCAACCACCCAAGAAAGAAGTGGCTGTTAACACGCATTTTTCTGAATTGATGGCCTCTATCAATTCAGCTGAACACAACCTGTTCAGAGAAGATCAACAGGCAATCAGAGAAAAGGTCTTAGATAACCAGTGCAGTGTCGACAGTGGAGGATAATCTAGTACCTGTGAATGAATCCATAATGTCACTATGTAAACAGGTCAAGGCACTTCAGCTTAAAGTGGATGATCTAGAAAACAGATCGAGAAGCTGCAACATTCAAGTGATTGGTTTACCTGAGAGAATGGAGGGCCACAGGCCTGAGGAATTTATGGAGAGGTGGTTTTGCGATACCCTATGAGTGGAGGATCTATCCAGCACCGTTGTGGTGGAGAGGGCCTACCATGTTCCTCCACAGTAGCTGCCACCTGGGGCCCCTCCGAGACTGCTTCTTGCTTTAGTCCTGAATTTTCATGACAGAGATGTAATATTGCTTAAAGCCCGCACTAAGGGGATTATTGAGTTAATGAACCAACGGATCTCAATCTACCTTGATTTTTCCCTGGAGGTTCAGAAGTAAAGGTGGATCACCTCTAGGTTCCCCACTCTTCCATGTACCATGCTTCAGACTCCACTCCCCCAAAGTTGCTCTTTACCAATTCCCACAATGACATCCTACTCCTCTAATCAGCAAAAACAAATACTGTAAAAAGAACAGTGCAAGTATCTATATAGAATAAAAAATACAATGTATTAATAGAACTCAAAAATCATTAAAAATACATTTAAATAAATACCCTGGTGTCTGATATCACTATACTCATGAGCTAAATATAGACACCTCTAAAAGTTCCTATATCCACAATAGATAATGCAGGAACATGTAAATAAGATATCAATAGAGAAGTTGAAGATGTAAAAACTCTATATGTGCCAATGTAGTATAACTAAGCCGTGTCTCAATGGCTCATATCTACTACAGATGGATAAAATCCTGAAAGTCTCTCCCGTCTTTAAATATATTGATGTAATAATGTCAGCCGACATTTGGAGTGGGCGGAGATCAGCATACACATAAAACTTATTTGTTGCTACAGAGGCTTCCTTTTTGTGTGTAAACGGCTGTAATATTCGTGACCACCAACACCTGAGAGGCAGTATATCGGGCAGGGTAATGTGGAACTCACAGTTCTGTAGTGCCAATATGATCGGCCCTCCTGTCTTTCAGCCCAGCGGCGTGGTCTGTCAATGTGAACTGACGATACTTGGTAGTACAATCAAACAATGACAACAATTCAGGTCCTGCACGTTAATGATGTCACTGGCTCATCCAGCGTTCAATAAGCAACATTGTGGCAACTGTTATAAAAACAATGTCTATAATTCAGACACAACAGGGTAGCTAGAATACTCCTACGCGTTTCGTACCGATAGGGTACTTCATCAGGAATATGGAATAGAATATTGCATCAAAGATATCTTATATTTATACCAATTTACCCGGTCACATGACCTTAGTATCCGTTTCTGGATTCAAAATGTGAAGTCATTAACTCCAAGAGGTACTGTGTAAGAGCTATTTATAAACACAGCTGTAGCATATATAGACCAACTATTTTCAACAAACTATTTATGCCAATCATAACAGGAATGTTACAAAAGAATATAAATAGAAGGATAAAATGTATAAAAAATCTAAAAAAATAATAAAAATAAAAATACAAATGAAAATAACAGATAAAAAATAAATAAAAAATAATAAGAAAAAAGTAAAAAATGATAAAAATAATGATTAAAAAAAAATAGAATATAGAAATAATGAAACATAGTGAGATGTGTGTTTGTGAACTGTGAACAAAATATAATTTACATAATGAATTATATACTAGAAGTGTGATGACTGGTGAACATAAACTCAATATATACAGCCCATGGATCAGACAAAAGTAGAGACGTCTACACCTGGTGTAAGTGTACGTCTCCCTTTGACACAGTTTCCTGAATCTCTCACCTTCTCCATGTCCACCCTTAATATGCTCCAAGGGGACAAGTGTAGTACCTTCCAATGATTTATTGTGGTGTGTAGAATAGTGTATGGCCAAAGGGTATTTAATATCGTAATTAATAATGGCCCGTCTGTGTTCCAAAAAACCGTCCCTCTCGTCTTAATTCATCCTATATACAGTTTGTTGCACGGCGTCATATACCATAAACTACATAAATAGTATTACAGTTAATATGACCAGCAACAAACTGTATACATCCCTGTATATCCATAAATGATCTGTTATTGTGTGCAATAAAACAGCATGTGATACATCTCGCCTCACCACAGAGAAAAGACCCCTCCTGGGCAAAAAAACACGCCTGCTTCTTTTTTTTTGTTGACTGTATTTCACTGTTTTTTTTAAACATATTTTTAAGATTTTTATTTTTAGTGTAGATTATTTTGGGTTTTATCATTAGATGCTTGAGCCCAAGAAAAAGGCTTAATATTAACAATTCTCCACCTCAGGACACTGTAAATTCCCTTTAACCCTCAATATGCAAAGCCATCGGATTGTCCTCAAATCAAATTCTGATTTTTATTTTATTTGACTTAAATTCATACAGCATGTATCTTCAGAGTGACCATAAAATGAACTTGAATGGGCATAAAAGAGTTTTTTTTTGCACAAATGGAAGGAGGGGATCGGGTGCGAATTTAATTAGACTGCCTTACTGCTGTCTCTTCCTGGATGGCTCATCGTTGCTTAAAACTTAACATGTTCAAGACTGAGCTGCTTATCTTCCCTCCTAAATCCTGCACAAAAAAAGCTAACTTCAAATTAATAAGGGCTTCAATGCAACACATAGATTGGGATACATTATTTAAAGACAAAAGTACGGAGGATAAATGGTCAGAATTCAAATTTAGGTTGCAGAAATGTACCCAACAGTATATACCAATGGGGAACAAATGCAAAAGAGGTAAGTCACAGCTAATGTGGTTAAGTGCACATGTAAAAGAGGAAATGGCAAAGAAAAAAAAACATTCAAACTATTTAAGTCTGCAGGAAGTGAACATTCTTTCTTAAAATACAGGGAGTGCAACAAAGATTGCAAAAAGGCAATTAGGGTAGCAACAATAGAAAATGAAGCTCGAATTGCAAGGGAAAGTAAGACTAATCCAAAAAAGTTTTCAAATATATAAATAGCAAAAAACTTAAAAGGGAGTGCATTGGACCATTCAAAAATTAGATGGATGAGTTGATTATTGAAGATAAGGAAAAAGACGATGTTCTAAACACTTTTTTTGCATCAGAATATACAAGGGAGCAAGGAATGGTAGAAGAGCCTCAACAAGTAACTAATAAAACAATACAATTATCAGATATTGGGTTAACTCAAGAAGATGTCATGGGTAGACTGAACAAAATTAAGACTGACAAAGCACCAGGTCCTGATGGTATACATCGAAGGGTTCTTAAGGAACTCAGTGCAGTGTTGGCAAAACCCCTATATTTACTCTTTAAAGATTTTCTCACCGCAGCCTCAGTGACACAAGATTGGCGAAGAGCCAATGGGAAATAAGGGAACTAAGACAGAACCTGGAAACTATAGACATGTGAGTTTAACCTCTGTAGTGGGAAAACTGCTAGAAGGGATAATAAGGGACTATATTCAGGATTACAGCACAAAAAATAAGATCATTAGCAGGAATCAGCATGGTTTTATGAAGAACAGATCATGCCAAAATAACCTTTTAAGCTTCTATGAGGAAGTTAGCAGCAACCTTGATAATGGCAAGGCAGTTGATGTAGTATATCTATACTTTGCAAAGGCATTTGATACAGTGCCACACAGAAGGCTGGGGTATAAAATAAGGAAATAGGGGCTAGGAGATGACCATTGCAATTGGATACAAAAATGGTTGAAGGATAGGGAACAGTGTGTGGTTGTAAATGGACAATTCTCCAATACAGTTAAATTGGAGAGTGGAGTATCTCAAGGTTCAGTATTAGGCCCGTTGAGTTTTAACATGTTTATAAATGACCTAGAAATAGATACAGAAAGCAAATTATAAATATTTGCAGATGACACTAAATTATGCAGGGTAATTAATTCAGAACAGAGAAGGCAGAGAAGGACAGGTGCATGCAGAATTATCTTAGCAACCCAGGAACTCTCCTCAGGTCCTTAGCCTTTCCAGTGCACCAAATATTGTACCCGGCTTCTGACCATGCAAGAGTCCAGGATACTCTGTGCCTCATAGTCCCCCACTTGAATGGGTCTGGGACGGACTAAAGCCTTAGTATAATGGTTAGAGCAGGAATGTTCTACGTCTCAAATGATTCAGGCAGGAGAGAAGGTTGGAACCCATAATTAATGGAGGGTTCCAAGAGGAGGAGTTAACTGTACTGTTTCTGGCAAGCTCCGCCCATGGTAACAAGTTTGCCCAGTTGTCTTGATGGTCAGAAATGAAACAATGGAGAAATTGTTCCAGAGCTTGATTAGACCTCTTTGTGGCACTGTTAGACTGTGGATTATAAGCAGAGGTGAACGAGAGCTGGATCCCTATCTTACCACAAAAGGCTCTCCAGAAACGTGACGCAAACTGGCTCCCACGATCCGAGACCACCCCTTTGGGTATACCATGGAGTTAAACCAACTCCTTCACAAAGATCTCAGCCAACTCCTTGGAGGAGGGGAGTCCCTTCAGTGGCACAAAATGGGCCATTTTGGAAAATCTGTCCACACTCATCAGGATGACCATGTAACCCTCCGAGACAGGCAACTATACCATAAAGTCTATCGACAAGTGAGACCATGGACGCTCCCCATTAGGAATGGGCTTCTGGAGGCCAACCGGCAGGTGTCTAGGAATCTTGGTCCATGCACAAGTGGAACATGCGGCAACAAATACAGAACAATCTGCCCTCAAGCTAGGCCACCAAAGGAGTCGGGTCATAGACAATATCAGTTGGTCTCTACCAACATGTCCTGCAGCCTTAGAGGAATGGTTCGACCCTAGGAATCTGGTACGGAGGGATTTGGGCAAGAAACATTTCCCATTAGGCTTTCCGCCAGGGCGGAAGCTTAAGTAGCCTACATCTCCTTGCCCAGCGGAGATTTAATACTGGTACGTACCGTAGTCAGGATGAGGTTAGGAGGAATAATAGGCACCGGAAGAGACTCCTCCTGGGACTCAGCCCCAAATTGTCGAGAGAGAGCATCTGCTCTAATATTTTTGGTGCCAAGTAGGTAAGAAATCACAAAATTAAACCTTCACAGGAATAAGGCCCATCTGGCCTGACATGAAGACAACCTCTTAGCCTCCAACAAATATGTGAGGTTTTTGTGATCGGTCCGTATCAGGATTGGAACAGTTGTGCCCTCCAACAGATAACGCCATTCTTTCAAGGCCAGGATGACAGTGAGTAATTCACGATCACCCACATCATATACACTCTCAGTGGGACAACAAAGCACCTACACCAGATTCCAAGGCATCCACCTGCAGGGTAAACAGTAGGGTGGGATTGGGACAATATCGGGGCCTTCATAAAGGCAGACTTCAAGTCCTCGAAGGCCTGAAGCGCTTCAGGTGCCCAGACTGAGGATTTGCACCCTTCTGAGTCATATCTGTGAGTGGTTTCATGACTGAAGAAAAGTTTTGTATGAACTTCCTATAATAATTAGTGAAGCTCAGGAACAACTGTATGGATCGTAGTCCCACGGGAAGAAGCCACTGCAAGACAGCAGACAGTTTTTGCAGTGGATGAAATCATGTATTCCAAGAAGGTCACCTGGGATTTGTGGAATTCACACTTTTCTAGTTTTCAGAACAATTTGTTCTCTCTTACCAGTTGTAGGACCCGTGCTACATCTGCTCTATGTGCATCCAAGGTGGGAGAATGGATGAGTATATAGTCCAAATATACTACAACGCAACTCTGAAATAGGTCTCTTAAATGGATAGTAACCCCCCCAAAAAAACCGTTAGCGAATTGATAGGAATAATAAAAAACATGTAATGCCCTTATTCCCATCTCTCAAACCGTTATGGTTTAAGAGATGTAAGAAAATAAAGACCTCCGCTCCCACCCCCTTCTCATGCGTCTGTTGCATAGCGGACATCATGAGATCCTGCTTCCGGGACCAGACGGCGGCTCTTCACGTTCGCTGTCATCAAGATATCTAACTATGATTACTTCATCGGAATGGTCTACAACGTGTGCTTGCAAATCAGGCTCAAGTTGTAGACCATACCGATGAAGTAATTATAGTTAGATATCCTGATGTCAGCACTCATGAAGAGTCGTCTGAAGTAGGTAGACCGGATTCTGCCTCTGACAGCTTTAAGGCTCGTCAGGCAGAAAGGGGAGGGAGTGGAGGTCTTTATTTTCTTACATCTCTCAGACCATAATGGTTTGAGAGATGGGAATAAGGCCACAGTCTAGGTGAGCCGTGTGATTTAACAGTGTCTGCTCGATTTAAAGGCAGCCGTTAGTAAAAAAAATCAATAACGGGTGCGTTAAGTGTCATGTATCAGTTCAAAGATCCGTCTAAAAAACAGCTAACGGCAGTTGTAGAATCCTAACAGCCGATACACTTACGTGCATTCAGACGCATGGAACAACATACCCCAGAGCTATTCAAAGGCTTGTGGTATTGGTAACGGCTGAAAAAAAGACACACCTAATGGCAAAAAGTTAAGAACCACTTTTCTCAGTCGTTAGACACGTAATGGGCAAAACAAAACACCTGTTATATAGGAAAATACACGAAATGCTTACCGCACAAGCATGTAAATGGAAAAATTAACCCGTGCAATGCCAAAACAACACAAAAACATGGACACACAACACAAATCACTCCACACACAACAACAAGCAACACCACAGGGACAACAACACCCAAAAAAACAACAACACAACATGACACGGAATAATGGGGGTTATCACACAAAAAGGACACCTGCAAATATAAGCTCACCTGTGCAACATCAACACGCGACCTGCACCCCACAACTGCACACCCGCAAATGGCAGACACATAACAAGCACAACACACCACATCTTATAACACACACACACGCAAACACTTACCTGAAAAAAAAACAACTCTCCATTGGTCAGCACTCACCGCATCACCACACCTACACAACGCCCTATCAAGTACTTAAAGGGACAACTCACCACACTCACTTTCCACTCATGGAGGGACAGAGAGAGAGATAGAGAGAGCAAACAGTATGTTGGGTTACATATTGTTGCGAAGACTGCGGAGAAGGCGTGCAAGGGAGTGAGCTAGGGAACATCAGCAACCTCCAGGCACGCCTGATCAACAGCCTTCACCTGTTGCAAGTGAGGAGGCTCTGGCTCAGCAGCCACACAGGATTCCATCCCCATCTGGAGGGCAGCACCTGCCTGCAGATGCACAGCTGCAGCAACAGGATGCTCCACAGCAGCAGAGGATGTATGGACGACCACCAAGGCCCAGGGTATACCGCCCAAGGGTCACCCTCTTTGGAATGACTGATGATGAGGTCATTGATCGCTACAGGTTGAGGCCTGACAGCATCATTGGCCTGTATGAGGTCATCAAAGATCAGGTGGATCCCACCTACATCCACAACCATGCCCTAACTGGCCTGCAGAAACTACTGTGTGCCATACACTTCATGGCAAGTGGGGCCTTCCAGTCCACTGAGGGTTACACATCTGGCATGTCACAGGCCACATTCTCCAGGGTGCTGGCCCTGGTCCTGCCAGCCCTCAAATGCAAGGCCAGTACCTATATACATGTTCCCACCACCGACATGGACTGGATACTCGTCAAGCAGGCCGTTTATGCAAGGGGAGGCATGCCCAGGTTCATGGGTGCTATAGATTGCACCCATGTCCGTATTAAGGCCCCAGCACGTGACGCACAGCTATTCATCAACAGGAAGAACTTCCACTCCATCAACATGCAGATGGTGTGTGACAGCAACATGAGGATCATGAATGTCTGTGCGAAGTATCCTGGCAGCTTACATGATGCATACATTCTCCAAAACTCCTCAGTCCACAGAGATTTCGAGAATGTAACCTTTACAGGGGGATGGCTTTTGGGTGAGTTCACAATACAAAATCACACCACATACACAGGTGTACACACAACGCTGCTCAGCATGCACCTGACCCACAGATACTATGTCCACAACACAAAATATCATTCACACAACATGTGCTCCCTGTCTCACCATGTCACTCACATTACACAGGTGATGCTGGCTATGGATGCAAGTCCTGGCTACTGACCCCTGTGGCCAATCCCCAAACACATGCCCAGGAAAGGTACAACCAGGCTCATGCCAGAACAAGGAATGCTATTGAGTGGACCTTTGGGCTCCTCAAGTCAACATTCAGATGTCTGGACCACTCTGAGGGAGCACTGCAGTATGCACCTGCATGCGCAATACTGCACAACATCGCAGTGGACACCAAGCTGCTGGATGACATCCAGGACCCCCCCATACATGAAGTGGCCATGGACATCGGGCATGTGGAGGAGACCTTGAGAGGGGCACAGATCAGAGACAGGCTCATCACGGAACACTTCACCTGTGAGTATAACACAGGCATGCAAACAATCCATGCAAGTCCCCCATCAGTCCTGTGACACTAACCACACTACACATTATGTTCTGTCTCACCCCACAGGAACATTGACACAGCACTGCACTGGCAGCAGCATGGCCCCAAACATCAACCATACCATGGACGTGGTAAATTGTGTGTGTGGATTCAAAAACTATCCTCCATTCCACTCTCCACATTGACATACAGACCCCAAGGATATCACGCACACCCCCATGAGAAACAAGGTACAACATATAACCCATGTTCATCACCTTACAGGGCTTGATTGACAGCAACTAACTGGATATGCCATGATTGCAGCCTGAGCAACCATGCTAGCCCAGTAGCGAAAAAGTATTATCCAATGCTATGCATTGGATAATACTCTGGCACATCAGAGGTTAAAGGGCCATTGGACTCAATATGGGACCTGTACTGTGCTAGAGCTGAGAAGAGTAGCAGAGGGGTGATGTACAGTGGTATTGTCACACAATGTAGAGGTCATGAAACGTAGATCAGATTACCAGGGACTCCATGCTGACCTGTGAGTGTGCAGACATATGTGCCCCCGACATGAATACACACATCAACAAATATGTCCTAATAGTTTCATGGAACAAATGACATTGGGCTGCCACTGTCACTTTCACAGTGGCAGCACAATGTCATTACTTCCATGGAGCTCTCAGAACACTTGTTAATGTGTGTATACATGTCAGGGGAACATATCCATAGGGCTGGTGCACATGTCCTTAGTTCTCCACAGAATTGGTTACAGATGAGTACACAACACATTGTGAAGCAATGGTTTGTGTACTCACCTGTAACTGTGAAAATTGAGGGGATTAAAAAGACAAAATTGTTGTTGCTTGATGATCAGTTCAGGTCTACTGCAACAAATCCTGTCCTCTTGTCCCACAGGCATCCATAACATGATCCATCCTTGAACTGAAGATCTTCCATGTGACTGGATTGATGTCTTGACAACACCTTCATGAAGACCACCCCTTGCTGTTTCTAGTGATGTTGTTGGTGATGCAATGTTTGACCTGAGGTTCACACAAACCTCTACTGGAACATTCTCATATAGACACAGAAAACACAAATTCTCGAGTGTTATAACTTGTACAGTTAGGATGCTCAGCTACAGAGTTGTCGAACCTTGTGGACAACACAGGAGCAGGGCAGCAGTGTTACTGAAGTAGTACGATTTAGTTTCAAAGTACATTTAGTGTTCTCATACAAGTGTTCAATGCATATAGGCAATACACACAGAAAACACATGTACTTACTAATGTACTTTGAGACACAATAAAGATGAACCATCACCATTTTGTCTGTGTCTGTATGAGGATATATTTGAGAACACATTTGTCAATGCGTAACCACACCCAGGATAAAGTATCTCCCATACATGGAAAGGCATCACCCACATCACAGGAGTCCACTACTTGTTTGCCAGTGAGTGGACTCTGTGATGTATCCATGCAAACAGATTATGGTGGCAGTGATGCACTAATGTATTGTGGGAGTGATAAAGAGGTGATACAGGGGACATACTTCCACAGTGAATTCCTGTTCACAGTATCTGTATTGCTCAGTATAATCAATATTCTGAGATATTGATCCACTTTGACATATCTCAGTACATGGGCTACATCAACGAACAACCAGTCTAGGTGGACATGTGTTATCACTGGTGAAGTCTGTTACACCCTTAGGGAAACAGCAACTCAACTTACTGGAGACCCCAATGCTCACCCCAGGATATCAATGTGTGTGTTACACATTGAAATCCTAGGTTAAAAACATTGGCTTCCCCAGTAAGTCAGTTGCACAATGAGTGTTTGAATCCCAAACGATATTGATACATGTCCCATTTATCTGTCCTGCTTGTTATCTCCCTGCTAAGTCACATAGCTGTGTTTTTGTTTATCCCATTACCCCCAACACATTTATTTACAATGCATTGCCTACCACTCTGGCACTCAAAGGGTTAAACACAACATATGATGTAGACGAATGTTCAATGTTGTACTATTTGTTGTGCTAAGGGGTATGTTTTGTTGTTCAAATTCAACACACAACATCGCCATATAACACAGTGGTGTAATATGGCTCCAGGGATATATTTCAAGTTGCATTTGTACAACGGTGTGTGTGTGTGTGTGTGTGTGTGTGTGTGTGTGTGTGTGTGTGTGTGTGTGTGTGAACCCATGTTGTAGCATCCCACTAACATTTCACCCAGGCAGAGGTTGTGTTCACTGCATTGTATGGCAATGCATTGGAGACAACCCTGCCACCCAATCCATAACTGAAGATACAACAGATCAGACAGGAATCCAAAAAAAAGTTTTTTTATTGAGGGGAAAGTTGACAGGTTGGGCCTTTCATTTTTTCCCTTTTTGGGTGGGGGGCCTTAACCTGGGTGCCAGAGGTGGATGCCCTTGTTGAACTCCTGGTAACCCTCTGCCCCCTAGGTGTGGCTTCAGGGGTAACACTGGAGGGGGTGGTGGTTGCAGTAGACCCCTCAGTGGAACACAAGTTCTCCCTCTCCATCCTCAGGTTCTCCCTGCGGTTTATCTCCCTCAACTCCACAAGGACCTGTGTTAACATGTCCATGAGACCAGTCCTGAGCTGGTGGAGTAGTGTGTTCCCCCTGGCCACCTCTGACTCCAGGGCTTGGATCCTGGTCTCCAATTGTGCAATGTTCCTCCTGGATTGCCTCCTGCTCCTTGTGATGTTGCTGTCAGTACTCCTGCTTGACCGGAGTAGTCTCCTCTGAAGGGCTATCCCTGTGAGGCGTGCAGTGGTTGAGGTGGATGTGCCCGGTGTCACTGGTGCTGCTGTTTCCTCTGCTGCCGAGGGTGCTGATTCTTCTGCTGCCGAGGGTGCCGTTTCCTCTGCTGCCGAGGGTGCTGTTTCCTCTGCTGCCGAGGGTGCTGTTTCCTCTGCTGCTGCTGAGGGTGCTCTTTCCAATGATGCTGCTGAGGGTGCTCTTTCCAATGATGCTGCTGGAGGTGCTGTTTCCTCTGCTGCTGCTGGAGGTTCTTAGGCTGCTGTGACAGCTGTTATAGTGGCTGGTGCAGATGATGGGCATATGTCCACAACATCAAGTGATCCTGAGCTGCCCAATGATGTGTGTGCTGGTGGAGGTGTGAATATGTCCCTGGGTAGGGGGCGCTGGGGCTCACCTATCAGGCCCAGGTGTGGGTAGTCCAGTGGCCAAGGGTCATATAGTGGCCATTGGTAGGTGCTGGGACCCCACCTGGGATCATACCTTGGGGCATGCTGTGGAGCCATCCAGGAGGGTGGGTTGATGTTGGAGGCATATGGCCCATATTGGGTGGTGGCCACAGTCCCTGGCAGCCATTGCTTCCCTGGCGGTGGTGGTGCTGCTGATGGAGGGTAGTAGCTGGTGGAGGTGGCTGGATAGGTCCACCTCTGCTCCTGTGGCATCCAGCCACTGTACTGGGGAGGTGCAGTTTGAAGGGGTGCAGCCTGTGGTGGTCCAGCTTGTAAGGGTGCAGCCTGTGGTGATCCAGCTTGTAATGGTGAAGAAGGTGGTGGTCCAGCTTGAAAGGGTGCAGAAGGTGGTGGTGCAGCCTGTGTTGGAGGGGATGGTGATGGTGGGTACGGTGACCACTGGCTGGTCCCCTCCTCTGTGTACTCCTCACTGGGGGATGACATTGCCTCCTCCACTGTCTCCCGCTGGGCTTGAGGGCCGTAAGCTGTGTGGAGAAATAAGATGTTGTGATTAGTGACCTTAGCCATATGTTTGTGGAGACAGTTATACTCTGATATGTGGTGACAAAATATATATGTGTTTGGGTTAATCCCCCTGGGTAAACAAAGGTACTCCCACTGCTGAAAGGTGTTGTTTGAGTTATTACGGGTGAAGGTTTCATTTTGAGGTGCAATATCACAGTGGCCCGAAATAGTACAGTGGGGCTGTTGCAACACCCTCCCATGTAGATTTCTGGTCCCTGTGCCAGAGCTGTCCCTATGATAGTGTAGTAACAGCACTACTGTACAATTTCAGGCCACTGGGATATTGCCCCTGACATATCCATGTCTGAGCTGTGATACCTCTTGAATCAACACACCTTTCAGCAGTAGGAATACCATTGTTTAACTCGGGGGGGGGGGGGATCCAACAACATATATTTGTCTTCACAACTTGTAGGGATGGCTATCCCTCCAGGGGGATGGCAAAGGTTAAGTCCACCTTGATGTCAGATTGTAGATATTGTGAAAACAGATGTTGTTCGCTCTTAGTCCTATCCCTCCTACCCTCATGGTTGTTCAGATATTGCTCTATGTGACAGATGGAGATTTCAGTCATTTGTCCACACGAGGGCTTTTCAGCAGAGCCCAAATCTCCCCATTTAGAGAACAATACTTAATTGGAATGGTGTACAGAGTGTGCATGGTTTGTAAGAACACTCTGTGGACCATTCCAAAGAGGTATTTATCTCGGAATGTTGCGACTTTGGCTCTGCTGAAGAGCCTCCGTGTGGTCAAATGACAGATATCTCCACCTGTCACATAGAGCAATATCTGTATAACCATGAGTGTTGGAGGGATGGGACTTAGATCGAGACACATCATTTAACAATGGCAATGATATGACATAATGATGACATTACCCATTGCTATCCCATTACAGTCACACACAAGTAGAAATGGTCATATATGTATGTGGATATGTACCCTTCATATGGATACAGTAATATCCTACCAAGATGTGAAGCCAGAGAGCAGTTCAGTAGCTGTGATTGCCTTACTGGTTATATATGTGCACCCATCCAACAATACATTGGATTGATATGATGGATATGAACATACCTCGTATATCCCATCTACGTAGAGTGTGATATACTATGTATGTGTATTTGGATGGTAGCAATGTAGGTTGATTTGTGATGGGTGCACATATCTGGCCAGTAAGGCAATCACATCCAGTGAACTGATCCCTGTGTTCACATCGTGTTGGAACATATTTAGTAACATTTGAATCCTAAGGGCAACAATCCAGCCAGTAGTGAGGGATATCTTTGATTGAGGCCTCTTTTTTCTGATGAAGTGAACATGATGGTGACTTCTCCATTACCCATTTCCAGTGTTTTCCATGAAGTCTGTACAATGGGGCCTTATAAACTTGATTCTTGTTTTTGCATATTCTCCATGGACTAACACTGGTATTGGTGAAGTGAGGGTGTGTGAGGGTTACTTTGTGTCCACCATCTCTTTGTCACCGCTTAGTGAATGTCCCCTGTGTAGCATGTGATCGTTGGCCTATTGACTTATTTGTTGTCTGGTTAACCCTCTGAGTCCCAGAGGGGTTGCCAACGCATTGTTGATCGATGCATTGATGATCCCTCTAGCACTCAAGGGGTTAGGGTGGGGACATGGGTGACGTGTGTGAACAGTGATGATATTTAACAGATGACATTTTGAACATAACGGTTTGTGTATTGTGTGTGATGAGCACAGCGACAGGAGGGTTGAAGTAGGACTTTGACAGGTTTGTCCCAAAATGGACCTTGACATTTGTCCTGGTGTTGTATCCTTTTTTTAACCCTCAGGGTGCTATGTTGGTGCAGTTGTATGGCTGAGTGATGGGCATGTGTTGAGGTGTGACTGTGTGTGCATCTGGTGTTGGTTGCTGTAGTGTGTTGTTCTGTAGTGTTGCACTTACTGGTAGTGTGGAGGCTCCTCTCATCCCCAGTGTCAGTTCATACAATGACCCCCTCGATCAGGGTCGGGAATATGGTCTGCCGCACCATCTCCTCCCAGCCGCAGAAGGTGATAGGGACGGCTGGTCCACCTCCAGTGCCTCGGGAGTGCTTGGCGAGCTCGGGCATCTTGTTTTTGACCACCCTCCGGCAGTCGCCCCATCTCTTTTTGATGGACTCCACTTCCCGCCTGCATGGAGCCACCGCATTGACCTTGCTGCATATCTGGTTCCAGGCTGCCTTCCTCCTCGCTGACAGGCCAGGGACCTTCGCCGTCGGGTGGAGAACACTCTGCCTCTCCAGGACAGCTTCCACGAGAGCCGTGTTCTCCTCCTCTGTGTATTTGGGGTCCCTGATCCTGCCCTCGTCACCTCCGGCATGGGATGACTCAGAGCCGGAGTGCCCTGCCTGATCTGACCCTGACTGTGTGGGGTGCTCCCCAGCAACTACCCCTCATCCCACTGCAGGTTCTGTCCCTGTCCTTTGTGTGCCTGCTCTTGTGGTCCCCCTCCACCCTGCGGATCTCCCTCTCCCACCCCTGCTCTGCTGAGGGATACCCTCCTGACCTTCCTCCTCCTCCACTACCCTCCCCATCCCTCTCTCCTGTCCTCCTCTCCTAGCCATCATTCACCCACTCACACCCAGGCACTCCCACAGGCCCTCACAGACACACTCGATCCACTCACTCTCCGTCACACACTTTCACTCACAGATTCATACTGTCAAAATAAAAAGTAAAATGTGTAAGGTGTTGTTATAAAATAAAAGGACTATGTGTATGTATGTGTATGTATTTGTATGTGTGTATGTAATATGTGCAAAGGTATGCTATGTGTCATATTATGTGCAATGCTCTCCTCTCTCCAAACTCTAAAACTCCTCTACCTCCAATGTATGCTTCTGTCTCCCTCTCTCTAATCACTATCCTCCGCTCCTGGGTCCTGATATCTGGCTCTGAAGAACTCGATAACAGACAGTGTGCGACGGTTATTTTTGGGTATATATAGGTGTATTTGAAGTTTTTTGATACATTGGGGCTTTGTGATTGGCTGTGTGTTTGAATTTGTTTTTGCATCAATCATGGTTGCTAGACAACGGCAGCCGTTATGTTACATGTTGTTTTGAGCGATGGTATCGTGTGATTTGGTCGCCCGTTGTGCATTAACATGAGCGACAACGGCTTTTGTGTTACGTGTTTTGTGTGTGTCTACGCTCCATAGCTATTCTCGTAGAGTACCTATTGAATCTGCTGTAACTCATGTATTATTTGCGAGCGATGTGCCTTTTTCACTTAGTGGCTGGTTTAACGGCTGCCTTTAAATCTAGCCCTTAGCCTTTAGCTATTGTCAAGTGGATTTCAGTTGCTGTTTTCTCTCTATGTCACACTCTGTTCTTGCTGACTAATGTTTCATAGCCCCACTCCACATATGGATTTATGCTGTTCCTTAGGGTTTCACAGATTCCTTGTTCCTTACACAGGTGTCTGCTTGTTCGTTTGCCTTATTAAGTGCCATCCTCTCTGTCTTAGAATTCTATTGAATGTTTGAGTTCAGTCTCAGTCCTTAATTCCTTTGTTCCTGTTCCCCTGTCTCCTGCTTTGATTCCTTATGGCTGACCAAAGCTCTCATATGGATTACTCTTCAGCCTGTCACTTCTGTTCCTCTCCTTTACTGCTGTGTTTACTCATTGCCAACTCAGGCTCTCCTATTTGATGATCCTTCAGCCTGCCAATTCCATACCTTTTGTGCTCCTCAGTTGCTGACCCTACTTGTCTGACCGTTCTTATTCATTGCTCCTGCTCAGTTGGAGCTTGACTCTTCAAACCGTTAGTCGGTTCACCATTCCATATTAGTCAGTGTTCGACTCCTTCAACTATCATTCAAATTATTGTTCAGAGTTCGACTCTTCAAATCATCAGTCTAGTTCCTGTCAGTTGGTGTTCCACTCTATCGACTAACAGTCCTTTTAAAGTACAGCTGGTGTAAGACTCATCAACCTTCAGTCCAACTACAGATCCTGTACACCAGTGATTCAACCCTGTCTCTCCATCAGAGTAAGGTACCCTTGTGTTTGTTGTATGCTTGTATATTACATTTCCAATAGGTATAACCTATCCCTATACAGTTATCCTGGGTGTGGGCCAGCTCCTCCAGTCCACAATAAACTAATTTTTGAACTAGCACCTTTAATCTGGCCTTGGCCATAGCACAACTCTTGGGGGGTAGTCCATTTTGATCTCCCTAACTTCTCACCTACTGTGGGTCTCCTTAGTTATCCAGTGGGTATCCTTGTCATTTTACTGTTAATCTTGTGTTAATCTGTTGCATTGTTCTATAGCAGCACTGTCTAGCAGCTTTCTCTAGCCCTAACCTAATGAGACAATATTATTTGGCAGACCATACCAGCCATTACACTCTATCCCAACAGCAGTCTTCATTTTTTTACAGTTCAGTCAGTATGCTGGTCTCCCTTCTGCTGGCTGTCACACTTACTGTAGCAGCATAATCACCCCCAGATTCTTCCTTCTTGCTTTCTGGTTGAGTGTGACCTCACAGAACCGGCAACATAAGAACCAGATTCTTCCTCCTCTCTTGCTTCTGGTCTTGGCATTGATGATAAGTGAGACATATGTATATGTGGGGCACCTGGAGTCAGAATGACAGCAGCAGGCTGAGGGTCAGGCTGAGACAACTGCAAATTTGTTGTGCCACTACTGGGAAATGCCAGTGTTCCACTTTTGGTGTTGCTGGGCTCTGAGCTCCACTGCTGCTGTTGTTACTGCTAGATGATTCCTCCTCCACATCAGAAGTCCTCAAAAACCTCTTGCTTATTGTTGAAAATTGTGTCTCAGTACACACACTGCATTCATTACAAAAGGCAACTACAGCAACACAAATTTACTACTGCAAACTATTTTCAAATAATGCTGTACAGATTTTTCATCTCTAACTGCTAAACTACACCTTCTAGCACAGAGGAAAGTTCTGTGTTTTATAGTATTGAGGTGGGAAATCTTATAGACACAGAAAGCATTGGTAGAAAATGGTAAGTTATTTTGAGAAATTAACTGGTAATGGAGTGCAGGCTGATTTTTTTTTGTTTTTTATGTGTGCAAATTTCCAAGGGAAAAGTGGAAAATCATGTTTTTTTGTGAAAATTCCTATATTGGACTTTTTCCCTCCATCCCTAGCTCCAATTAAAGGAGAAATAAGCTGACAAGGAATTACCTTTAACCTTAAACTTTGCCCTGCAGTATGCATTTTTCATATGCTTCCCTAGTTAAAGGCAGAGCCTGGAGAGCCTCGATTAAGAGGATAGTTCCTGATTTATGTAACATTTCTATCTTTTTAAACCAATTTTTTTTCCATACTTACAATGCCACAAATGTACAGTCTGCTTGCAGAAAATCATAGCCTTATGATTTTTGAAACTCTGAGTAGGCCACACACTATAAAATATTGTCATTTTAAAAGTCTGTATATGAAAATGTTTTGCAGAGCTGAAAGCTTGAAATGTCTTTCCAAGCTGGAAAAAATATGTTGTTAGTTCAGTATTGCCTAAAACTACTGCTTTCATTGCCAACCAATCAGTGAAAAGCAAGAAGAATGTGCTGGTTGCTAGGTGTGGTTTGTCTACTTCTCCATAAAATTCTGAAGCTCAGCTTTCAACTCTTTTCAGCTTGCAGCTGTGTTAGATCTACTGTCTCTTTCTAAAACATATAAAGGTGAGTTTTTTTGGGTTTTTTTTTTAATAATTACTTCTGTTGTGTTTTTGTCTATAATATGAATCCCTTCACTTCCAAAGCAAATATATTTAACCCTTTAAGAACCAGGAGGGTGTTCAACTCATTGTGAAGCAAAGTGATGCACACCTCTTGTCCTTAATGGTTAATTGGCTTAATCACAATAAACCATTAGGGCAAAATAACCTGTTCTTGCACCTTTTGGGCCATATTTACAAAGGGGTGGAGTGGTTCAGGCATAAAGCAAGCTGACCAGACCTCCCTTAACTGTGGACACAAAGAAACTATGCATATTTCAGTGCTGTACTTTAGTAAAAGCAGCTCTTCAGTATGTATTTTCCATTTGTATCCAGTTGCAGGTAAGGGGCTAGATTCTTTGACAGGTGCTAATTTTATCACTGCTTTTATCTCCAGGTTTCCCTAGAGACTTCAACAGGAAAATGTTTGATAAAATGGGTGTTAACATTTATCATCCATCTGGTTCTCCTTAATGAAATACGCTTAGGAAAAATACAATGTAGAGTAGTAGTGATTCTTATACAGCCATACAGAGCAACTCTTTCATAAGTGTCTTGCATTGAATTGCTGGTCTAGTTAACTTAAAGGTACACTAACATTTGAAAAAGGGAACTGGTTAATGGTTAAATAGCATGTACTTACAGCTAATATCTGTAACTTAGTTTTAAATTCCCTAAATTGTAGTACAAAAATTACTCTCAGTGACCATAACTGTCCACAGACTGCTCTAGTAACTGCACCAACAAAAATTTAGGTCATATAAGCACTGCACCAAAAAAGTATTGGCTGCAATAAATCTGGAATAAGATAATCCCTCAGCAGTGGCGGTACAGTTTTCAACAGGTTAAGTCCTGCAGAGTGTGTGTTTTTATATAAAGTATATATGTGTGTAATTTGTAATTCCCATTTTCTGTTTCACACAGAAAAAGACCAGCTCAAGCAAATATGAGTCATTCATAGGATTATTTTCCCTGACCTATTACACATCTGCTGATTTTAAGTCTGACTGGCTTTTGTTAACCCTAATGTAATCACAACTCCAGTAATAATGTACTCCTAAATAGTATAGATTTTAAATGAAAAATATTATAAATGCTCCTTTTTAAGATCAAACCCTCCTTAGAGCTGTTTAGGTCATTAAAGGGATAGCAATACTTAATATGTGTAAAGTAAAAAAAAAAAAAAATATATATATATATATATATATATATATATATATATATATATATATATATATATATATATATATATACACATTATATTGTAGTGTTTATCCCCCTGAGTAAAACAATGGTACTCCCACTGCTGAGAGGTGTTTTATTCACAAGTTATTACAGCTCAAAGTTTAATTTTTTTTTAGGTGCAGTATCTCAGTGGCCTGAAATTGTACAGTGGCGCTGTTGCTACAACATCTTCTGGAGATTTACGGTAAACTGACCAGAGCTGTCCATAGGATGGTGTATCAACACGCCACTGTACAATTTCAGGCCACTGTGATACTGCACCTAAAAAAAAAAAAAAAAAAAAAAAAAAATGAGTTTGAGCTGTAATAACATTTCAATAAAACACCTTTCATCAGTGTGAGTACTCTTATTTTACTCAGGGTGATAAAATGTAAAACAATCTATATTATAGTGTTTAAGTATTACTGTCCCTATCCCAGTCTCTTGACTGCAATTTTCTTGGACTTTTATCTGTTTTTATTTTCTGACAAATATTCCGGTACAATGGTTCTCAAACTTTACACCCTAAACCCTGATGTCTTATCTTTTTATTGAAATATATGCATAACCCTTTGCATGTGTATCTATAATATTTATTTGCAATGTATTTGAAAAAAAAAACAGCTCATTACACATCCTTTGCCACATACATTTCTCTGTGTGTATGTATTGAAATAAATAAAAAAATTATATATAATATATAAAATCACTGCCTCCCTGATAAATGTACAAACATGACAGACAATGCTGTTAACAACCAATGGTTAAATTAGTTTTTCCCTAACTCCTGACAACAATTATATAACACAGAATTTGGTGCTGGAACTAAGTTGTGCCTCATGCCTTACTTTTTTTAACCAATATTCTAAGACCTCTTGATTTTTCTAAATTCTATAAATGTTCCATATTCACAACTGGAACTTGATGCTGGCTTTCAGTAAGGAAATGTAAAATCACACTGTCCTCTATGACTTGTTGAGTAGGAAAAAAAAACACAAAACCTGAATGATCTGTATTTCCATATTGGTTATGCCCTCTTTTATACATTATGCAACACCTTTTCTCTGTTAGAGTTCCTCCCAAGTGTTGTGCTGTCTAAGGGACACTGGATACCTAACGCAAACTACTCTAATGTGTGACACTGCCTAAAACACGTAACATCTCTATTATATCCCTAATACACATACTGTCACTAACCTAACTGTTCTTCTGGTTAAATAACAATGTGGCAAAGAGGAGAGGTGATGATATGGCTGTTTAGCTACTAACTACAGAGAGGGTTAAGGTAGTGTGGGCCTCAACTGCTTGCCAGGAAAAAAGCCCTGAGAATGTGGCTCTCAAGTCAGTAAAAGAAAAGGGGGATTATGTAATGTGGCTCTCAATCCATTATCAAGAGGAAGGGTCTGGCAATTAGGGCTGCAACAACTAATTGATAAAATAGATTAAAATCGATAATTAGAATCATTGCCAACGATTCCCATTATCGATTAGTTGTGCCGCCCAGCCGCCGTATGTCTCCTTACTGTCTGCCGGATGGATGCTACAGTCTTCCCACTGCCCGCACTGATGACAGCTCGGAGACGCCGCGTGGAGCATGTGTTTGACGTGGTTCCTCCCCAGATGTCATCAGTGCGGGCACTGGGGAGAAGAAGAGATGCACAAGGGAAAATGAGGTACGGGGGAGACACGTACATGGCGGGAGAAAGTGTTACAAAGGGGGAGAAAGTGAGGTGCAAGTGCAGGGGGGAGAAAGAAGTACATGTGAGAGAAAGAGAGGTACAAAAGGGTGAAAGAGGCACATGGGGAAGAAAGAGGTACATGGGGTAGAAAGAGAGGTACAAAAGGGAGAAAGAAGTACATGGAGGAGAAATAGAGGTGCAAGGGGGAGAGAGGTGCATAGACCCCATAGTAAAATAATAATGACACATGTTAATGTGTAAAGTTTTTTTATTCTGCTGTTTGTTTTTAACACTGTTTGTTCATTAAATAATTTTAAATTATGAAAAATTAGCATATTGGTTTTTTTATCCGATTAATCGAAAAAATAATCTGCCAACTAATCGATTATCAAAATAATCATTAGTTGCAGCCCTACTGGCAATAATGTTGCCCTCAAGCCATTTTTATGAGGCGGAGTGCCTGTAATAAGTGACTATCTAGCCTCTAGGAACACAAGTGAAGGAACTATAAATATTGTGTTTCAGCAACCACAGACCTAAGAGGGTGTTACGGTTTAGTACACTCAGAAACTGAAGTATTTGGTAAAACACAGTTTTATTAGCACACAAGGAATAACAGTAACCCTCGTGGGTCCAGCATACAGATAAATGGAACGCTGACACAGGACAGGTTACAATGATATAATTAACCCACACGGGTCCAGTAGGTAGATAAATGTACAATACTGACAAAGGTCAGGTACAATTCATATCATACAGTGTGAATATGTCAGAATGATACTTATTAGGCCAGAAACAGCAATTGGCCCTAATAGTGGAAGGCCCAAAAGCACACTCTGTACGCAGAGAGTAACAATAGCGACTGGAATCACAAGGAGCAGGTGAAGCCAGGATTGAACTGGCTATAAGGCACCATAGGAAGGTGGCTACCAGCAATATAGAGAACGCCCACTGGAGACTGCAAGGTTTTAGTGAACCAGGGCACAGCACCGGATGGTGCAGCGTAATGCCAACTGAGACGGCAACGGATAATGGCCCAAGTGCACTGCACCGTAGGGAGCAACGGATGCCAGACTGAGACTACCGTATATAGGCCCAAGTGGCCAGCACCGCCCCACAAGGGGTTAACGAACACTCCGGTCTGTGGCAACTGCAGATGTAGCAATAGCCTGAGGTGCCCAACAGTAACCCAATCTCAGGGATAGCAGTAAGAGACCAAGAGATCATGGTGCAAGTGGGGATACACCGGAATGGAGCAACAGGCACTAAGGGAGAACGGGTCACGGACAGGACAATCTGCACAGAACTGAGGCAACCGGAGATCAGGACAGACCACGGAGAGTATGGGCAATTCGGTCCACACAGCAGAAGCCGGACGTCTAGTAAGCAGGAACAGCACACGAAGGAGGAACTTCATCCAATCTGGATCAGTACACGAAGCAGGAACATCAATCAAGCCAGGTCGGTACACAGAGCAGGGTCGTCAGTCAAGCCGGGTCGGTACACGGAGCAGGAACGTCAGCCAATCCATTGCCACTTGTAGCGATGGGTAGGGATATTTCGTGTTCTAAAACTTTACTTTTGTATGGCCTTTCTTTAAAGACAAACCTCGCATCAAGCTATTTATTTTCTTATTTGAAAATTTTTTTGTTAAATATTCTAAGCTAGCCAATTTACCATATTTAATCACCCTGCTCAGAAGGTCTTGCCAAACTGATCTCAAAAGTAGTAATTACATTTTAAATAAAATTGTTGTGTTGGATACTGTAGGAGCAGTTCTGGATCAAACTGGCTGCACCATAGCGGACAAAAAATAACCCTCAACTCTACTATGCTTTTGTGATGCATTAGACTTCTCTAACATTAAAGAGACTGTAATGTCCCATAAACAATTCTTCTACTTTTGTAGATGTTGATGTTGGTGGTTTTTTTTTTTTTTTTTTGTTTTGTTTTTTGAAAGAGATTCACACTGAAAGCCCTCCCCTTCTCCTGATGTCAGCTGTAAAGCTGACAGCAGGAGAGCCAAGTCGGCCGACTAGAGGAGGCTCTGCAACAGAGCCGAAATCACATTATTTCAAAAGAATTACTTCATTGGAACGGTCTACAAAGTGTGCTTGCAAACCAGGCACACGTAGACCTTTCAATAAGGTAATTCTTTTGAAATAATGCAATTTTGGCTCTGCTGCAGAGCCACCAGCTGGTCCCCAGACGGGATCTCCTGCTGTCAGCTTTATAACTGAGAAAACAAGAGAATATGATGAAAGCACACCGAGACAGAGCAAAATTAAGTAATTTGCTCAAGGCACGTGTGGCCTCCCAGGTGCTGCTCAAGTCACGTTTTTCACTCCCATGTGCCATTGCAGAGAGGAAACTTCCATATTCATATCAGTCTGTTCCCACCCACAGACAGACCAGCTCAGAAACGTCAGGCAAATCCACTCTGCACAAGAGAAATGGCACAACCCCAGACGTACATTTCGGTCTATGTGGACCTCGTCAGTGGGGTGCTGCTGACTCCACCTAGGCACATGGAAGCAAAGGCTCATGCCTGGGATGACTTTCTACTTAGGAAGACCAAGAGAATGTGGTGAACACACACGAGAGAGCAAAATGAAGTAATTTGCTCAAGGCATGTGTGGCCCCTCAGGTGCTGCTCAAGTCATGTTTTTCTCTCCCATGTGCCATTGCAGAGAGTACATTTCCATATTCATATCAGTCTGGTCCCACCCACAGACAGTCCAGCTCCGAAATGGCACAACCCCAGAAGTACGTTTTGGTCTTTGTGGAATTACTTTATTGGAAATGTCAACAAAGTGTGCCTGGTTTGCAAGCACACTTTGTAGACCGTTCCAATGAAGTAATTGTTTTTAAATAACGTGATTTCGGCTCTTTTTCAGAGCCTCCTCTAGTCGGCCGACTTGACTCTCCTGCTGTCAGCTTTACAGCTGATATCAGGAGAAGGGGAGGGAGGGGGAACTTTCAGTGCATATATCCCTCAAACCATAGCAGTTTGAGAGAGGATTTATGGCACACAAAAGTAGAAGAATTTTTTATGGGACATTACAGTCCCTTTGACTGCCAGAGGGGTATGGAATGCATTGTGTTGCAATGCATTCTGTACCCCTCTGGCACTCAAAGGGTTTAAACACCACTTAGCTCAATAGATGGTTTTTATTTCACCCATTCGTGGTTCAATTGGCTTGCTCAAACTGCACCACCTAACTTTTTAAACAGACCTTTCTGTAACCTAAAGCTTTCAGATATTACTAAGTCGCCCTGCATTCATTAAGAGCATGGCGACTAGCCTGGAAATACATCTCTTACCTTTAAAAAAATAGCAGATTCTAAAGAAATCCTTGCTGCTTGGAGACCGGAACCCAGGTTAAAGCGCAGACATCTTGTCTGCAAGCCTGCGATGTCAGCCCCGGTCTCTTTTGAGTAGCACTGCAGTGACCACAAGGTAACTGGAAGGGACTGATGGCGCAGGCATGCAGACAGCACTAACCTGCCTGTCAGTCTCCAAATGGCAAGGATTTCTTTAGAATCTGCTTTAATATGGTGCAGTTTAGGTAATGTGTTTTGCATCACTCTATGGAATTTGTTCAAATCCATTACAAAAATTAGGCTTTTTCTTGCTGTGATGGGAGATGATTGGTTAAAATTTATTTACAAGGCAAAACTGAACTTTTTGGGTGTTTTATATATTCATGTTATGGTGGCAGATTTGCTATTCCTTTCTATGGATTCCTTTGATCATAGATCTGCAGACAAGTATCAACAGCACCATGACAGAATGGGCAATCCATAAATATAATACTTTCCAAAAACCTTACATTCGATGCAGTAACAAGCGGAACTACCACCATAGGTAAAGTCACCTTGCAATAAATAGACAGGTGGTAATTAGCCGATTGTAAAGTAATCCTTAATCTTCTGAAACCGGAAGCCAGGCATCAGCACAGACATCTTGTTTGCGTCCCGGTCTCCATTAAAAAGCATCGCACTTGCCCGAAAAGCACCGGAAGGGACTGATGGCACAGACTGCACTAACCTGGCCGTCAGCCTCAGAAGATTAAGGATTATTTTACAATTGGCTACTTTTGAGAGTTAATATAACTATTAAGCTAGTCGCCACCTGCCTAATTATTGCAGGGTGACTTTAGTGGTACTTCCATTTTTCAGGAGTGGGAATATAGTAAAAGCCCTATATATTTTATTTTTTTAAGATAGCGTCCCAACTTCATAATAGATGGAGGAAAGAAATATTCTACTTTTACGAATGACGTTCATGGGCTTTGGCCTGGGGGTGAGGTGTAACTGTATGAAAACATAGGGCAGCCACAGGATTTAAAATTCCAGTGCAGTGTAGATTTCTGGATGTTATATAGCCACACTTTTACACTCCTCTGCTATATCTTTATTGGCTCCATTGATACCCTTTACCAAAACAAGTGTTCTACATGGCTGTTCTGAAGCCAGTTCATCATTGCAGTATGACATTTCTACTGGCATTCAAGTAATGGAATATATAAAAATGATGTAATTGAATCATTTGTCCCCAAACAGGCAATCTGGAGCAATTATTGGGACAAATAAAAATCCTTGACTTAAATAGGCCTTTTAAACTAGTCTTGAATGCTATAGAGCTCTGTATTGCAAAGTAATGGATTGGAGACATCTCTCGCACATGGTGTTAAAGACACAATTTAAATTACTACTTCACTTTCACCTCAAAAAAAAATTCAGTATCTATAGCTGCCATCCCACAATATCAGTGCCTGTGTTGACTACTTCTTTTGGTTAACTCCTAGACACACCACTCTCTGATATTGGTATTCCTTCATTGAGTGGAGAATTACTTACTGTTTTAGGCAATAAACTTTGGGTACTTGACTGGAGAAGAGAAACTGTTCTATAAAACTGAGTGTTCACATAATTTATACGTAGGTTCCTACCTCATGCTTTCAGAACAGGTGGTGTCTAACGAATTGTGACAAGTATTTTAATCCAGGCTAGTTATTTGTAAGATTGTGTTTCTAACTGCTATTAATTCAGCCAGAAGAGTATTACAATTCAGTGCTTTATCACAGAGCACCTGAAATAATTCCTGAGATAAGGTACAGTTCATAAAGTCACTTTAATTCCAGTCAATGGCGGCTTACCTTATTTGTATCCTCCTGACCCTCTAACAAAAACATTAGATGTCTTTAAATATTATGTTCAAATTTATAGGGGCCTTCAGACAAATCCCCCATTATTCTGGAATGCCCTAGAAAAGGGGAAAACTGCTTCTATAACAACCATATATATTTACAGATTTTAAGTCAAGCCTCAAATCCAAACCAGACCCTTTCCATATTCATGTCCACACTATATAAGAGCCACAAGTACATCTTTTGGGAGAAATGCACAAAGATGTGAACGTGTAGATTACTTCTCCTGTGGAATTACTTCTCCACTCCATTTAATACTATGGAACCAATGCACTAAGATCTCTCCAATTTGAGAGAGCTTGGTGCATAGGCCCCATAGAATCCCATAGGATTTGGGGGAACTGATATCACTGGAGTTATCTCTATTCTATCACTACCTATCACACCTTTGTAGGAGCCCCGATGATTCCCAGACATGAAGCTTCAACTAACCAAATATGCAAAGCAGAGGAAGGGGAGGATTTACTTTTAGTTTAAAAGTTTACTGGTTAGTGCAGTGTCTCCCACTGGGGAAAATAACTTGCTTAACAGTAAGCTAGTGTATTTTCTTTGTTCCTTTTTTATTTTGTTGGTAAACATGCATGTACAGTGTATTAGAACCATTTACACATTAAAAAATTACCCCCCTTTTATGCACAGAAGGCATTCATTTTCAGTTAAGTGCATTTGCACAATCACTTTAAAATGTGTTTTGTGGCTTTTTTTTTTAAATATACCCAGCATGTAAGATTGCTTCACACTTAAAAAGAGTTCTTGTATTTATTCATATTCAGTTTCTATTGTGTTAATTATAATATCATTTTAAATGTAATTTTAAAATTTCAGTTGTTAAGAACTTTAATTTATGGATTATTTTGAGACATGGTAAATTGGGGCAATGGAGTATATGCAGAGTTCTTTTAATTTAATTGTAATTAAATTAAAATGACAAACTTTGTTCCAAAGCAAGGGTGTAACTAACTTTTTTTGTAGCAGACATGTATAAGATGGTTTCAAATAAGTTAGGAGACCCAGTGAAATTAATCCCTTTCTACCGGTCCTAAAATTACTTTGCAAATATATTCTTGAGTCTGATTTCCCCCCCCCCCTCTTCCTTGATTCCTCCGTTCTCATTTATGTCCTATATGAGTACACAGCTGAGATGGATCAAGGCCTGCCTGCAAATTTGACTGTTCATATGCACAAAGAAGTGGATCAACTCTGGGGAAAGCATGTTGCACTTCTGGTTTCAAAACATAAATTCACCCTGAATTCTAGGCCTCAAATGTATTGTGAAGCTCATTTAAATCAATGGGCTGTGGGAATTTTGTTGGATTTTTATATGGCATATTTCAATGACTCCACTCTGGCCATTGAGCAAAACAGTCCATGTGATTCAACTCTGTTGCTAAGGAGCTTTTCAAAAATGTAAATGGTATATTGATTTTGAAGAAAAACAAACATTCTTAAAATTGTATGACTGTATGCACGTAATATTCTGAAATTACTATATTTTCCTTCTCCAGAACAACTTTACAATGTCTTTTATGCAAGAGTTCCTTCAACAGGCTAACTTTATGGAAGCTGGAGGGCATCCCCCATGTACAGTAAGTATATGTTTAATGGAGGAAAATTTTACTTTATTCTAATCCTGAAAAATAAATTAAAAAAAAAAAAAAACAAAAAAAAAAAAACCCTCTATAAATGACTATGGCCACATAATATCATAAACATTTTAACTTCTAAAGGTTGCCAACCAAATAACATCAGAACATAAATACTAGTGGTGTGTGAATGTTTATGCAGGGCTGCACTGGAATAACCAATAAATCATGTAGACCTGCCCAATTTTATTTACACTTTTAACTCTCTGCTGGTTCTTTCCACAGTACTCGCTTTAGAGGGCAATGTTTTGACCTGTAGTTGGGTAAAAGCTTTTTCTTGGAAGGTAAGGTTAGTTAATTTTGTAGGGAGCTGGGTAACCTATTTTTTTTTTTTTTTTTTTTTTTTTTTTTTTTAAATACTCCATAAAACACCACTTAAACTGCATACTGGCACCTCTTTTAAGGCACAAGGTAGGAATGAAACATAGGGATGGGCTGGACTTGAAGTTTCAGGTTTAATGCCTCTAGTGTAGGCCAATTGAGTAGAATTCTAGTAAGTTCTTAATGCGGTGTCCTGAGACTACTTGCTACTTCTTAAAGGGTGTTTCCATTTCCAAAGTTAGAAAAAACTGGATTATGCCATCTTGTGTTTTTCACTGTTTTTGGCCATGACACACACACCATGTGGAAACAAAGGGTCCTCTTTACAAGGAAGATGGCAATCTGTATTTTAAGATCATTATAAAATGATTACCTCTCATCAGGTGTGCTGTCCTGGTAGTAGATGGCTGAAAATTCCTTTTTGTAAAAATGTTTTCAGGGTTTTTTTGTTTGGGTTTTTTTTTTTTTCTCTGCCAGTACCACAATCTCTCACTCCTCGCTCTTCTTCTTTCGCTCCTTGCTCTTCTTCTTTCGCTCCTCGCTCTCATTTGTTGGCAAAGCATTGCAAACCCCTCTGACACTCAGAGGATTAGCCATCTGCTTGTCCAAATCTGGTGCAGGCATATTTGAAAATTCTCTTCTGTTTGGGTACAAAACATGACAAGTCTTTTTAGAACTTTCTTTTCAACAAAAGAATAGAGCAATATTTAGCGAAAATTCTAACATTTTTCACCTATGCCTTTCAATGGGGTGAAAATTCCCCCACACACTGTAAAAGTCCATATTTTCCTGCAAAGCAGTAAGCTGTAGAAAAGGTAAAGTGAGCTTTTCGTGGTACCTTAAATGAGTTTTTCATTGTGCAAAAAGCTATGATGTCATAATGACAAAGTGAAAATGTAATTATTTTGATAAAATCACATGTATCAAAAACATTTACCTTGATTGAAACTTTCACAATCATTTGAAAAAGCCTAGAGTCCTCTGAGTGTAAAAAAAAAAAAAAAAAAAAAAAAAAAAAACCCAACAAAAACCCCCCACATTTGTATAGTTTTACCTATGTCCATGGCTAGCGTAGAGCCCTAATCAACAGAAGAGCAAAATGACATTTTCAACTTTATGAACTAATATGCACATTCCAGACTTTTTGTGGTAAAGTTATTCTAAAACAGTGTAATAACTATATAAAACTATATATTTCTGGAAAGTAGACAACCTGCTGCATCAAATGAGAGTTCACTTGCCTTACTACCCCTGGGCTGTTGTGCACAATTATTTCCAAAAGTTGGCACTATAGGAATAAATACTTGTTTGTTTGTGGTGGGTGTTTTTTTTTTTTTTTTTTTTTTTTTTACCATTTCCACCACTTCAAAGATACTAAAATCTTTCAAAACCATAAAATTTCCTACTGTATTCAGTACCTGCTACCAACTTGAGAAAAACGGTACCCCATTTCCCCATTTGTGTGGGATAACATACAATATATGTGTGCTAGGAAAACTTACCTAAAACTGACACTTTTTTGTTTTTGAAATTATATGCCTGCACGAAAAGTGTCATAACCGTTATAGATATGCAGGAAAGGTGGATAAACCATACCATTTTGAAAAGAAGATAACCTGCCGCATCTAATGGGGCATCACTTGCCTTCTTACCCCAAGCCTGGTGTGCACAAATACCTACAGAAATTGGGGCATTTTCTTACATTTCTGCCCTTCAAATGTATTGAAATCTGTGAAAAACACAGAATTTTAAACTGTATTCGTTAGCTAGTGCTCTTAGGAGAAGAATGGCACCCCATTGGTATGAACTGACATACTGTAGGGGATGCTAGAAATACAAAACTACACCTGCTACAACCTCTGATTTCTCTAACATTTTCTCAAACATTCTTGAGTGTATGAAAATAGTTATAACGGCTACAGAAGTGAAGAAAAGGTAGAAAAAACTATACCATTTTGAAACCGACAGCCTGCGGCATCTAATGAGAGGTCACTTACCTTTCTACCCCTAATTTAGTGTGCACAACTATTTCCAGACTGTGGTGCTACAGAATTTTTTAAAAAAAAACAAAAACAAAAAAAAAAATCAGTCACTTCAAAGATAAGAAAGTGGTTCAACATTATGGGATTTCCTAAGAGGACCTCCTGCCAGCCTACGAAAAATGGTACCCCACTGCTGTGGGTTGATATACCATATTGGGTGCCAGGAGCATGGCTACCAGTGGGACAAGGATGGGGAAGCAAACAGTGTATGTGTGATTCTATGGCTATCAGTGGTCAGTCAGTGTACGTGAGGACCTCTGACTGCCATTGAAACCAGGTGGAGGGAGGGATCAGACAGTGTATGGGGGTATATCTACCAGTGGGCAGTGAGAAAGTATGGCAGTGGTGGTGGGGGAGGTAAGATAGTACATATGGGGGATCTGTGACTACCAGTGTGCACTGTAAGTCCCCCACATACACTGTTTGATTTCCAGCCTGAATCCAGTGCATACTGGCACGTTTGGGTCTACCAGTAGGCAGTGGAACCAGACTGGGGGGGGGGGGTCAAACTGTGGGAATTGGACTGACAGGGGGCTGTGGAACTAGGCTGGTGAGTAGGGTGGGGGGATATTGGAGGCATATTGTATGCATGCACAGGGGTGTCCAATGCCCCTGTGACAGTTTTTTACCAAAAAAGATATATATAATATATTCTTTATTCATAGCTTGGCAACAAGCTTTGAATGAAAAGCAATAGTAAAAGTCTTGTGGGGGGGGGGGTCTACAATGAACCCAGGGTTAAATTTTTTTTTTTTTTTTTTTTAAATACCTCATTTGGTGGGCTTCAGGACTCTTCCTGATGTCCCCCAATGAGGTATTAGTAAATAAAAAAAAAAAAAAAAAAAAAAAAAAAACCCAATGTTTTGCGGACCCCTGCAGCACTCGGTTAATTTTTTTTTTAATTATTATTATTACATTTTACTTTTTATTATCAGATTGTGGGGGGGCATCAGGACCTTTCCTTATGTCCCCCCCAACAAACTCTGATTACAGGTTAGTGCAAAATAACCCTGTGCGTGCCACAGGAGGGGGTCTGCAATGAACCCCCCCACCCTTTCAATTTATTTTATTATAGACCTCATTGGAGGACCTCAAAACAAATAGTGCCCAAAAGAACTGACCCTGTGAGTGCCAAAGGGGTCTCCAGCGCATTGCAAAGCAATGCGATGGGGAGCCTTGCAGAACTCACAGGGTTAATTTTTTTTATTTTCATTCAGACCTTGTTGGGGGACATCAGGAGCCCTCCTGATGTGACCCCAGTTATTGATCTCCCAGCCGATTGGGCTGGGAGATCAATATGGCGACTGAAGGAGAGCAAAAGATCTCCTACCTCCGTTAGGAGTGATCGAGATTGGGCTAAGCTTGCTAATGTCATCGGTGGACATGTCACTGACGTTAGGAGGTTTCCCCCGGGCCCTCCCACTCCTACCTGGAAGTTCAGGTAAGAAAGAGGGGAGAGGAGAAGCTCTGCTTCTCCTTTGTACATATTAATCTCCCAGCGTGATCGGCTAGGAGATCAATACCTGTGGGGGCATGAGGAGTGATCCTCATGCCCCCCCATAAGTCCCAGGCTAGTTTTAATATAAAATGTGGCCACTGCATGCCGGTTATACCAGCTTTTGCAGTGACTGCATTTTAGATGTACAACGTATGAGCTTGGCACAGCTGTCCAATCTCGTACGTTGTAAGTAGCTGGCACTCTAGGGGTTAAAAGCAAATTATAAAAAGTAATTTACAGGTTCATAGTGCCAGCTGACACTGAGCATCAGTAATAATAAAAGCAAAAAAAAAAGAAACTGACAGGACCCTGATGTGCTAAAGGAAGTGGAAGCCCACCTTCTACAGTCCCAATGATTCCCAGTTCCCTAACATCATCTCTTGCGATCTGGGGATGAATATTAAAGAAGGCAGAACAGCTGCCTGTGACCTGCTGCCAGTGTGCTGCCTTAAGTGGAGGATATGAAAAGTGTGACAGCAGGGGACCCTAAGTAACACTTGTCATCTCCAAGCAGTCCCGCTACTTCACAGTAGTTAGAGACAAGTGGGGTGGTGGTGATGGATCAGGTGCTAGGATGATCTATATGGTACTGATGCTGCTGAGGTGGAGGAGGAAGTCAGCAGCCAGACCTGTGGTCAAGGAAGCTCACATGACCCTGTGACTCCCATTCCCCCAGCAGTGTCCCCCTGGGGAATTATGTTGAATAAAGAAGAACTAGCTAGCAGTTTGAGCAGAAGCACATGTCAGCTGCCTGTTCCTGCTGCCAGGGTGCAGCTTCCTTCTGAGGAGATGACAAGCTTTACCTGCCTGTTTTTGCTGTGTTCTTTTGTTTTGGCTTTGCTTTTTATGGAAAAACTGCATTAAAGGATAAGCTCAACAGCATGATTAAAATGGCAAGTTGCCAAAAACCTGAGCAAAATAAGTCTTGTTCTTTAGTAAAATACACATTCTCACCCTTGCCATATTCTCTCAAAATAAAAAATAAACATTATACGTTTTTTGCACTTGTGCCCTTGTTCAAGAAAGAATCTATTCAATTAGTCCTGGATGTCATGTCAAGAGATGTAAATGTTTGATATCCAGGAGCCCTGTCAGCAAGAAACCTCACCCACTGGCTATAGTAATACAGTACTCGTGTTCCTAGAATACAGCAAATTGTCTACTAAATTACTTCTATAAAACCACAAAACCTTTCAAAATACCATCACTTTACAGAATGGGTATCCATAACCATGGATATCCAGGCTAGGATTTAAGCATGATGCATTTAGCACAGGAAGCTTTGCTAAAATGTGTAATTGATTAACAGGCATGTCTCAATCCAGTAGATGCTTAAATCCTGGCCTGTACATGTCCACTGTTTTACACCCTGCATTTATAATTTAAAAGAAGTGTATAACTTTTTATACTACCAAAAGTAACACTGATCTCCACAGGCTGAAGATCTTGGACCATCACTTAAAGCACATGCTGGGTTCAATGCTGCAGTAGATGCTGCAAACCTTGAAAAAGCCATCAAAGCAAAAGGTGAGTTAACTAGTCTCATGGTATATTTTAAAGAAAAAAGAACTCCCTGATTTGAACTTTGATATCATGGTTAATCCCTTGAGTGCAGGTGATGTATTGAGATACCATTCTTCAAAACTGTCAATGTCTCCCAAGATGTCATAAGCTTTCAGAATGAAATTGAGGGTTCAGGTTGGGTGCTTTTTGTTAATTTAGGCTCCAGCACTGTTATGAATGGATGCACAATATGACCATTGTTGGAATTCTGACTGGTAGGAGTGGGTAGGTGACTTGTAACAAAAGCCAGATTTTTTTTTCCTTATTGAGAAGGTTAATAATGCAGCCCAGGAACCTCCTATATTAACAGTTTCAGGGTCTTATGTTCTTCTCCGCTCCTGGGAAGGAAGAAACCAGGTGTGCCTTTTATAAGGTGTAAGTGGGAGGGCATTGAGCGATTTAGTCTATTCAGTCCTCCACAATTCCAATTTTAATGGAATTGGGCCACATAGTCCTGGCCTAGCCTCAGCCCACTGCTACCTACCTTCCAAGACTTACCCTCCCATTAAATCCAAAACCCTGTATTGGCTCACCCTGTGAATCCAATTAATCTTTAGCCAAGCTTGTTCGTTCTGTCTATAATTACTTTCTGCTACAATCCACCTTTCAGAATGCTTATGAATCTTTAGCCCTTTCAGGCTATCCTAGACCATAATTGGCCTTCTCCCTTCCTTCCATCAAAGTGAGAGAACTTTTCTCCTGGGAAATATTTAGCATCCCCTTTCACTTCTTCCACCACTCAATGGGAGGGGCATCCATTATCCTCCCCTCCAACTAAAGGAACAATCTATAAAACAAGGAGGGTTCTAAGGCTATTTGGCAACAGGTGCTTCTCTTCAGGGAAAACTATGGCAAATCTACATTTCTCCATACATTTTCTAAACCTTTTCCATCCTCTGTTAGTCACATCCTAGATCTCTCACCTAGCTCCCCTTCTATCAAAGCAGTTCACCATTAGCTGTATGTGTGTATACAGCATTTTCTACATTATACATTATTTTGACATTCAGTTACAAATATTTTATATGGTAGTATAAGTGTGTGTGTGTATGTATGTATGTATGTATATATATATATATATATATATATAATATTACATTTTTTTTTTTTCCTAAAGGTGTTGATGAAGGGACAATAATCGACATATTGACCAAAAGAACAAATGCAGAACGTCAGCTAATCAGATCTGCTTATCAGCAATCAACAGGAAAGGTAACTGTATAATTAATGGATATTCTTGTGTATACTTTTAGCCTGTGTTTTATACACTGTTTTCTTGCTAGAGGCCAGATTCTCTCACATTTAAGTGTGTATGTATAGAATTTGTATGCATGATTTATCATTTTTATTATAGAACTATTGCACACAGACTTGACCATATTTTCCTCTTACATGTAAGTTGTTTATCAGATAGAGATGGCGTACTTACCTTAGTTCATCTGATCTTCTCCCCGAGTGGTCCTCTCCCTCCCATCTCCAACTCAAGTGCAATTTCATTACTTTGCATTACATGTATGCGTGTCCCGAAAAATATTTCACATCTTTTTGGAAAAGTGTTAAATGCATTTAGCAACTGACTCAGGAGGAGTCTGGAAGTCCTTTCTCACCCCTTTGGTCCTCAAAGGGCTAAAGAAAATCTGAAGATGGAAAATATGTGCAACAGTGACATTAGTAACCGTACTACACATCAAACAAACTTGCAACAGTTTTTATACAGCGAAATTGAAACCAATACCAGAGTAAGATTAATCTGAAGAAGTAAGAAATGACAACTGATCATGTAATAAATAATTCCAAAATGAATTTATAATTGGGTAATAGAGGATTAACCCTCTGAGTGCCAGAGGGTAAAAAAAAATTGGAACCTATAGTATGTCAGCCTTGGTTCTTAAAGGAGTCTGACCACCTGTTTTGATTAAATAAATTGGATTGAATTACATGTAGAACTGGCACTGACACCCTTATTTCCAACATGACCCCTTTAAGTAAATGGGGGGGGGGCAATATCCACATTATTATATATTCATGAAGTGCTTTAAAATTATAGGTACATACCATTTTTACATATAGTGAGGTATATGGATAGAAAATCCTTTCAAAATTCTATACCTTAATTCAAATTTTTATTTAAGAAAAAAATAATAAAATCACACTTCTTATACTTATCAAATAAAAAAAAAATAATCAGCAATCACTTTTATGAAATTATAGCGTCAAGGGAATCAATTTGTTCCCACAAAAAAAACAACAAATAAAACTCACTTGTACCCTTTACAAAAATGACTAATTTGTTGTAATATCATACTGGGCATATTCATATTTGGGCAAAGAGACAATCAACCAAAGCACTATCTATTTATATAAGCTGCACAGTTCAAATAACAAACTTAAAATCATACGTACTGCACTCCATGGTGTGAATCTCTAGACAGTCCTCCATATATAGCAACAAATTTCATACTTCTGAGTACATTCTGAAGCAATGAATAGGTTACAAATGTGTGGTAACAAGTCAATGGACTCCTATAGCTTTCCAATTAATATACCATCCATAATGTTTATTGGATATGATTCTCTGCCTATTGCTATGGAGAGACTGACATTCAATGCAAACAGGACCATGTTAACTAAGCACTTAATCTATAGTAAAGCTATACTTTGTAGATCTTTTATCACTTTCCTACCACATATTAAATGATTCTGATGGTATTAACACTCTGCCAGTAAGACAACCACTGCATCATCCTGTGACAGATATGCCCACCATATTTAATAGATTCCAAGTTTTGATCCATCATTTCTGAATATTACTTGTATAAGGAGAGAACAAAAGTGAAATATAACAATAATAATAAAAAAAATCCTAATGATGCATACTACATACAAGGAAATTATATAAGAAAGCTATAAAAATGGATTTATTATAGATTGAATGAACCTCTTGGTTAACATGTTGCGGTCTGCTCTGAATGTTGGGTTTTCTGTAGCAATTTCCAAAGAATCCTATCTAACCTATGGGTGATCTAATAATGGGAAACTACATGAGTCAGTTTGAATGGTTTGTGAGACCTTCCTAGGAGAAACAACTGATGTGTACATGGATGGTTTGTGTCCCATATGGGAGATTCACACCACTGAGTACTGAACTTATGATATTAAACTGTTTAAAAGTGTTCTTTCAACTGTGTAAATCATGCATAGATATTCATTTTTTGTTTTATTGATTGGGCAAATTAGCCATTTGTTGTAAATAAAGGTATAGATTTGTTTTTATTGGTGTCTTTGCTTGTGGGAACTAATTAATTACTTTGCAAGCAATTTCTGGGCCTAGAGACACTAAATGTCAATGTGGTGTCAGAACGATAGTCGTTCGAATCACTTTGATAATGCGATCTGCGTACACACATCAACATAATCACAAAAACTGTCGGATGGAAGGGGAGGGTTGGAGAAGATCCCTATTAGCATACAGGATTTTTGGAGTGATGTTGGTGTGGAAGGGACCTCTTCCCCTCGCACATCACCAACACTGACAATTTTTTGTAGAGCATTCTCTGTGCTTCCCTACCCAGCCAGTAGGGGAATACAGAGAAGACTTTCAGCACCATGGACCGCATTGAATGCCCTAGGGATGTGCATTGCTCACCCCTGTGGCATTCAAAGGGTTACAATAAACATAACTAGTACACAAAGCACTACACAATGTGCCCACCCCTTAGTATGTTGACATATATTGCATATATTCAACATACTAACTCATCAAACTTTCACCTCAGGACTGCCATTTAGTCTACTCTATTTTTAGTTGAGTCTTTTATTTAACACCTAACCCTTTGAGTACCAGAGAGGTAGCAAATGCACTGTATGTCAGAGAATGTATGTGGGAGAATGCTGTTCAGTATTGTCGTAGCTCTCCCTGCTGTTACTCCATAGGAAAGTACAGGGGAGATCCCAACTATGACAACCTGAGTTAGGCGAAGTGGAGACTGTGAACTCCAACAGCAGAGGCTGCTATCGGAGTTTACTGAATGAGTCGAAGTGTCACATTAACATGTCAATACACCCTCTTTGCATAGGAATGTGTCTCATTATGCTTCATTTCCATATGGAAACGAGCAATTGTCGATGCGAAGAGTAAAATTTCATAAACCAACCAAAGGAATGCCAGATTGATGTCGATGGTGGCATTTTTTGTCGGAATCATGTCAATGTGATATCATAGAGACTTTGGTGAATACCTTTAGTGCATCTAGGCCCTGGAGTCTTTAAAATATAACTTTTCCAATTTTAAGAAGAGGAAACACAAAACTTCAGTTTACACATTGTAAGGTATACAATATGAAGTGCTTCTTGTCATAGCACTTGAGAGGTTACTGTGAATTTAATTTTTGAGAAATGGTAGTATGCTTAAAGATCTTGATGATGGCACCACTGGCTTAATTTGCAAACAAGTATAAATAAACAAGGTGAATGTTTGCTAATTTTTTTTCTTGAAAAAGTGGCAGGTGAAACAATTTCCATGGAGCTTAGAGCTTCTATTTCTATTTTGCCTCTTATTAATACATAAGATATATTTATTTTATGCATCTTGGTTTTTCTTTTTATATACATATAAGTGTGTGTATATTTTTATTTAATTAGCATTCAATATGGAATACAGGTACCATGGGGGGGGGGTTCAGCACATCACAAAAGACAGCCTTTGGGGTAGTGATTTAACAGGTAAGAATACTAAAATCCTATTTTATACAGTAGAACACTTTGAAATATACACTTTTGGAATAATACTGACAAAGACCATTACAGACAGAGCAGGGGTGGCTTAAAATTTAACACTGCAAGCTTAAACAGATTAAATATTGAGACAAAAGAGTGAGTTTTATATATTTAGATCCACTGTGGATGGGGTTTTATTTTATTCTGAAACCTGAATTTTTGTTTTTCCTATTTATTGACAATCTCCTTGCATGTTTTAAAATTTAGGCATAGTACTTCAGGAATATGATGGTCTCAATACTGCATTTTCTCTCCATTTTATTTAAATGGGCCATGTTGGAAATAGGTGCCAATTCTACCTCTTTAATTATATAAAACGAAAATTAATAGTATATTACAAACACCTGTCATGTGAAGTGAACTGCTGCTAAGAGCAATCAAAGCAACCGCTGATTTTTTTTATTTATTTTTTTTTTTAAAGTCAAACCACCAGCTGCCAAGCATGGTACAGCAGCCATTTGTAGTAAAAGGTCAGCTTTCAATATAGGATTAGTGAATTGATTAAAATGTTAGTCTGGATCTTGGTAGTACTAGGTTTGTCCTATTTATGTACTAGATGTTTGTAAAACCCTTCTGGCATGCAAAGAATTTGTCAAATGGCTAAATGCATGTGTAACTTTCTTGAGTATCATGTGTGCAAAGAAAGCTGCATAACTCTGCTAATCAAGGTGTAATTATCCTGGGGTTGTCTGCAGAAATCCTTTGAAAATGAGTGGGAGAGATATGGGGTGTTCTTCAAATAAAGAGGTCAGGCATCTTCTATGCCAACACAGTTACCTTGCTCTCATATAAACATTCATATTCTAATTTTGCAGGTAGATGGGATTCTCATATATTTAAATTTTTTTTTTTTTTGTTTTTTTGTTCAAAAAGACTTATTTTAAGGAGACTGTTCCATATAATTATTATTTCTCTTTTTAAGTCTCTAGATGAAGCCTTAAAGAAAGCACTCTCGAGCCACCTGGAAGAAGTTGTTCTTGGTTTGCTTAAAACTCCAGCTCAGTATGATGCTCATGAGTTGAAGTGTGCCATGAAGGTATTTTAAGCAATTTGAAATGGTTTTCCTCCAAAACTAATACAACGTAATGGATGTAATTGACACAGAATTCATTCTGGAATAGTAAATCATGAGTCATTATAATGCAATATATCTTCTCTTTTGTTTTTTTTCAGGGCCTTGGAACAGATGAGGACTGCTTAATAGAAATCCTGGTATCTAGGAACAATCGGGAGCTTAGGGAAATTAACAAGGTTTACAAAGAAGGTACTCTTGTATTTCATACATTGCAGTTTGCAAGTTTCCAATAGTGCATAGTAGAAATCCTCCTCCTATTTATGACTTGATGCAGAAACTAATTTTGTTGGAACACTAGTTTATATAAAGCTTCATCTCTTTTGCCTCCATTGTTTGGGTTTTTAAGAAGCCTAATGGGCTTTTTCTGTGGGGGAAAGGGATGGGGGGAAAGGCTGATATAAAAATGTATATTCACCCATTAAAAAGAGAACGTTAACGTTTCCTAACTTTATTTTGTATCGTATGCATCTGTATCAAGGCAGTAGTAGAGATATTACAGGCCTAAACACCAGAATAAGATTTTTAAAGGGGAGAAAATCCTTTCATTTCAGGAGAGAATGAATGTTTGATATGTACAGGCTGTGTTTGGATATCTGGTATGTCTGTCTGTCTGGTACCTTGCACTGCTTTATACTATTTCCACCTTTTTTTTATTGAAATGGTACTTGCAGTACAGGCGCTTAGATTCCAAAGCGGTCAGAGGTAATACAGTTGAACTTTGTGATATAAGAAAAGTTCTCTTGTTAAAGCAATGGTATTGCATAATACAGAAATAGTTAATTTATATTCCAGGGGTTATTCTGCTGAGTAGAACAGGAGTACTTCCACTACTGACAAATGGCTTATATTAAAGTTATTGAATTTGACTCTTTCAGTAGAGTACCTCCATGGCCTTAAATTTCTACAGTGGTAGTGTTGCTATAGCAGTATCACGGTCCCCGTGTCTTTCTGTCAGTCTATCATGATGTACCTGTGCATTGGTGGAGACTGATTGGCCCGCCCAGGATGTGCCGTTATATGCTGGAGCTTGGGCAATGGGCAGTCGCCCTTTCGTGGTGTTCCTGTTGCTGCGCCTTGTTGCCATATTCCAGTATCTTCTGTGTACCGACCCGGCTAGTCTGACTCTGCTCCTGATTCTGCTCCGTGATTTGACCCGGCTCTGGCTGACGACCCTGCTCCGTGATTTGACCCGGCTTTGGCTGATGACCCTGCTCCGTGAATTGATCCGGTTCTGGCTGACTACCCTGCTTTGTGATTGATTCCGGCCTGTCTGCTGTTCCAGTACTGCCCGGTTCTGCCTGCTGTTCCGGTACTGCTCCGGTCCTGCCTACTGTTCCTGTTGCTGTTCCGGTCCTGGCTGCTGTTCCGGCCTGTCTGCTGTTCCAGTTACCGTTCCGGTTCTGCCTGCTGTTCCAGTGTTCCTGCGTCATTCCAGTCGCCTTGGCGACATTCTGAACTGTTTAAGCGACTCACTGTTCCTCTCACTTGTCAGTAGCTGTAGCCTGAGGTTGCTTTGCCTTCTGTTGGCTGCCGAAGTACTCGCTTGTGTACAGAACCATTTAACCCTTGCAGTGCCTGTAGTCTCCGATCTGGTGCCTCCGATCTATCTTGCCAAGCATACATTTGCTGACCTAGCCTTTTCCTCTGAGTGCTTCTGTGTGCCTCTTATTCCGTCAGAGCCTTGTCAGTCCGTGTTCATCCTCCGGCTCAGGGCCACAGACATTGAAGGTGCTTTCCCATTGCAGTCCAGAGGGCTTTGGCTCTATTACAGCTTGTGCAGTCACCATCAGTACAGCACCCAAGGGGTGTATGGGCACAATCCTAGCGGCACATGCAGGGTTACTACTTTTCTAGTGAAGGGCGATTTTGGTTCTGATCTTTACAGCGTGGCAATAGCATTCCTCTGTAGCCGACGGTGGTGGTACCGGCTCAGCTCTGGACATTGGGCACTAGTATATCAACTTGAGAGTGTATTCAGTGCAGTACTCCACTATCCTGCTATTGAGAGACTGTGTTCCAGAGACTGCTATTTATCCTGGGCGTTGGCCAATCTTGTATATCTCACCCATTTCACTTATTAACCCTTTGGGGGTATACTCCCTATCCATCCCTGCACCTGTCATTATCATTGTGTGCATTCACTTTGTCATTATTGCCATTGCTGCTATTTCTGTGCTGCCCTCTAGGGGCCTTGTTTTATTTTCAATAAAACTGTGTTTTTACTTCACAACCTGGTCTGAGTGTCAGAAAACCGTTACAGTACGAAAGGGCCATGACCTCAGACGGGAAAAGTGACAGTAATACACAGAACCTCCATTGGAGGATCGATGTTCATGAGCAACGCCTAGACCAATTGGCACTGGCCATGCAAACCTTGCTTGAACGTACGATACACCTCGATAAACCGAATCAAAATCCGGTGGTCCCCCCAGTTATGACACCGGATAATAATACTGGGAAATTGTTGGCACCCTCTCGAAGTTTTACGGCCGCCGTTACCATTAAGATTCGATGGTGAACCCACTCTCTGCAGAGGTTTCCTGAATCAATTAGAGATATTCCTAGAACTTACACCCCATGCTTTCCCAAATGACCGTAGCAAGGTGGGGTTCATGATATCTCTACTAACTGGCAAAGCCCTGGCATGGGCTAATCCTTTATGGGAGCAGGCTAACCCTGTACCCAAAGCTTTACCGAGTTTGTCAAACAGTTTCGCAGAGTATTTGAGTTACCTGGGCGAGCTATCTGTGCGGCAAAAAAATTGATGGTAATGCAGATGGGCGACCGCACTGTGGCAGAGTATGCTATAGAATTTCTGATTCTAGCCGCAGATGTAGCCTAGAATAATGAGGCACTCCTGGCAGCCTTTTCACAGGGCCTATCCGACTCCATTAAGGATGAGATTGCTGCCAGGGAGGTACCTGCCGAGCTGGATGAGTTTTTATAAACTATGTAATACTCATTGACCCTCGCATGCGTGAGAGGCGATTTAACTAAGAAGGCTAGTTCCAAGACCTATGGGCACGAGAGGTCTTTTAACCCACCCTCTCCTCCCATTCCTCCTGACCGGGCGTTTGAGACAGGGGAGCTTATGCAGATTGGCTTTACCAGGTTATCTAAGGAGGAGAGGGCTTACCGCAAAAGACAAGGGTTATGCCTATATTGTGGCAAAAAAGGGCACTTACTAAATACTTGCCCAGTACGTCCGGGAAACGCACACACCTAGGGTACCTTGGGGGACAGGCCCTAGGTGGTGTACAATCGTCCCCAGACACTGACTACAAGAAACCCACCATTCCGGTGAGTTTTCTCCTAAGTGACCAAGCTGTGGAGGTACTAGCCCTGGTAGATTCTGGCGCAGCAGGCTATTTCATGGATCGAGCATTTGCGGAAAGACACAATATTCCTTTGTCTAAAAGAGATACTCCGCTAGCCATTGAGGCTATTGATGGCAGACCCCTCGAACCAGCTCTGGTTACCATGGAGACTACTCTACTCTGTATGTCAGTTGGGGCCCTCCATAAGGAGGAGGTTCGTTTTCAGATTATTAATTCACCACATCATGCAGTCATTCTGGGGTTCCCTTGGTTAATGTTGCATAATCCCCAGTTTGACTGGCAAACATGTGAGATTAAGTCATGGTCCAATTATTGCTCCGATAACTGTCTCATCCTGTCAGGATATTGTGTACCTCTCCTTCTGTGCCAGCAGAATACAGCGAGTTCTGTGCCTTATTCAGCAAGGGTGAGGCTAGCGCACTACCACAGCATCGGGCATATGATTGCGCTATTAATCTACCCCCGGGAGTGGTGCCACCGAAGGGTAGGACATACCCATTGTCCTGTGAGGAGACTAGGGCCATGGAAGAGTACATTGAGGATGCCCTCAAACGAGGGATTATTCGTAAATCATCCTCCCCGGCAGGTGCAGGGTTCCTTTTTCGTAAAGAAGAGTGGCGAGTTACGACCGTGTATTGATTACCGTGGACTCAATAAGTTAATGTCCAAAAATGCTTATCCCATTCCACTCATCACAGAGTTATTTGACAGGCTGAAAGGCTCCTCTATCTTTACAAAACTCGATCTACGTGCCGCCTACAACCTAATAAGAATTAGGGCCGGTGATGAGTGGAAGACTGCATTCAATACTAGGTCAGGCCACTACGAATATCTTGTTATGCCATTCGGATTATGTAATGCACCTGCCGTATTCCAAGAGTTCATTAACGACATCCTCCGACTTGTTACAGTCATGTGTGGTCGTGTACCTGGACGATATATTGATCCATTCTGCTAGTTTAACCCAACACATCTAGGATGTGTCCAAAGTTTTAATCAGATTACGCAAAAACAAGTTGTTCTGCAAACTAGAGAAATGCAAATTTCATTGTTCCCAAGTACCCTTCTTGGGTTTTGTCATATCTAACGATGGCATAGCCATGGACCAAGAGAAGTTGGTCGCAGTCCTACGTTGGCCAAGACCCAAGGGATTAAAGGCGATTCAAAGGTTCCTAGGCTTCGCCAACTATTACAGAAAATTTATTCAGAACTTTTCTACCATTGCTAAACCATTGTCTGACCTGACGCATAAGGGTGCGAATCCCTCTCAATGGTCTGAGGCAGCTGAGATGACCTTTGAAACCCTCAAGAAGGCGTTTGCATCTGCCCCTATATTATCCCACCCTAACCCAGCCCTACCATTCACACTAGAGGTTGATGCCTCCGAGTTTGGGGTAGGGGCAGTTCTCTCCCAACGCCCTAAGGAAGGGGGTAACCTGAGGCCGTGTGGATTCTTTTCCAAGAAACTGTCTAGTGCCCAGAGCCATTATGAAATTGGTGATAGTGAGTTATTGGCTATCATCTTGGCATTAAAAGAATGGCGACATCTGCTGGAAGGCACAAGGATCCCAGTATTAATCCTCACGGACCATAAGAACTTGATTTACTTATCCGAGGCCAAAAGGCTGTCATCTCGCCTGGCTCGTTGAGCTCTATTTCTGTCCAGATTTAATTTCATAGTGTCTTCTTTGCCTGGTTCCAAGAATATTAAGGCCGATGCCCTGTCGAGGCAATTCTGCACAGACATTGAGGGATGAGGCCCCGGTCCCCATAATTCAGCCAGATAGGATTCTGGCTACTATTCATACCAGCATCACTTCGCCACTGGGAGAGCAGATCTTGGCATCTCAAGGGCATGCACCTCTGGAAACCCCAGCTGGCAAGTGTTTTGTGGACGAGCCTTTCCGTACCAGATTAGTTGAGACCTATCACTCATCCAAGGCAGCTGGGCACATTGGCAGAGATCAGTTGGCATGGTCCTTATCTCGAACATTCTGGTGGCCTTCACTGAAGGCCGACTGCTCTGCATTTACTGCTGCTTGTACCACCTGTGCCCGTGCCAAAACTCCTAGGCATCTCCCAGTGGGACTGCTCCAACCTGTGCCTAATGGTGACCGTCCTTGGTCCCACATTTCTATAGATTTCTTGGGAGAGCTGCCTAATTCTAAGGGCTATACATTCATCCTTATGGTGGTGGATATGTTCTCAAAAATGGCTCACTTTGTGCCCCTTTCTGGCCTTCCCTCGGCCCAGGAGTTGGCATTAATTTTTGCCAGAGAAGTATTCCGCTTGCACGGGGTGCCTAGAGTGATAGTGTCCGACCAGGGGAGTCAATTTGTGTCGATTCTGGAGGGCATTCTGTGGCCAGATGGGCATTCAATTGTCCTTTTCCTCCGCCTACCATCCCCAGACCAACGGAGCCGCTGAGCGTGCCAATCAGGGACTGGAGCAGTTTTTACGCTGCTTTGTGATTGATCATCATGATAACTGGGCCGACCTGTTGCCGTGGGCGGAGTTCGCCAGGAACTGTGCGGTTAATTCATCGTCTGGGAGCTCTCCGTTCCTTGTTAATTATGGGTTCCAACCCTGTTTGCTCCCAGACTCATTTCAGTCCCAACAGATTCCGGCTCTGGATGAGCACATGGAGCAGCTCCGCTCCACTTGGGCACAGGTACAAAGGTCCCTCAGTCAGTCCTTCCACAGACATCAGCGGCATGCTAATCACAGACGACTGCCAGCGGTTTCCTTCCAGGTTGGGGACAGGGTATGGCTGTCCTCCAGGAATCTCAACTTGCAAGTGCCTTCGAAAAAGCTGGCCCCTCGGTTCATTGGACCATTTAAAATTATTCGCAAAGTCAATCCTGTGGCGTACGCTTTGGAACTTCCTAACACTATGCGTATTCACAATGTGTTCCATGTGTCATTGTTAAAGCCCTTGGTTTGCAACCGCTGTACTACCACTCCGGTGGTTCCTGGGCCGGTGGAGGTGGAGGGCCAAGAGGAATATGAAGTTCAGAGTATCATTGACTCCAGGAAATTTAGAGGCAAGTTGCAATATTTGGTCCACTGGAAGGGTTATGGACCTGAGGAGCGCTCTTGGGTTGACCACAGGGATCTCAATGCACCACAATTATTGCGCAACTTTCACTCCAAATTTCCGCAGAAACCCAGACTCCCCAGCAGGGGAGGGGGTCTTTGAGAGGGGGGTACTATCACGGTCCCCGTGTCTTTCTGTCAGTCTATCATGATGTGCCTGTGCATTGGTGGAGACTGATTGGCCCGCTCAGGATGTGCCGTTATATGCTGGAGCTTGGGCAATGGGCAATCGCCCTTTCATGGTGTTCCTGTTGCTGCGCCTTGTTGCCATATTCCAGTATCTTCTGTGTACCGACCCGGCTAGTCTGACCCTGCTCCTGATTCTGCTCCGTGATTTGACCCGGCTCTGGCTGACGACCCTGCTCCGTGATTTGACCCGGCTTTGGCTGACGACCCTGCTCCGTGAATTGATCCGGTTCTGGCTGACGACCGTGCTTTGTGATTGATTCCGGCCTGTCTGCTGTTCCAGTACTGCCTGGTTCTGTCTGCTGTTCCGGTTGCCATTCCGGCCTGCCTGCTGTTCCGGCCTGTCTGCTGTTCCAGTTACCGTTCCAGTTCTGCCTGCTGTTCCAGTGTTCCTGCGTCATTCCAGTCGCCTCTGCGACATTCTGAACTGTTTAAGCGACTCACTGTTCCTCTCACTTGTCAGTAGCTGTAGCCTGAGGTTACTTTGCCTTCTGTTGGCTGCCGAAGTACTCGCTTGTGTACAGAACCATTTAACCCTTGCAGTGCCTGTAGTCTCCAGTCTGGTGCCTCCGATCTATCTTGCCAAGCATACATTTGCTGACCTAGCCTTTCCTCTGAGTGCTTCTGTGTGCCTCTTATTCCATCAGAGCCTTGTCAGTCCGTGTTCATCCTCCGGCTCAGGGCCACAGACATTGAAGGTGCTTTCCCATTGCACTCCAGAGGGCTTTGGCTCTATTACGGCTTGTGCAGTCACCATCAGTACAGCACCCAAGGGGTGTATGGGCACAATCCTAGCGGCACATGTAGGGTTACTACTTTTCTAGTGAAGGGCGATTTTGGTTCTGATCTTTACAGCGTGACAATAGCATTCCTCTGTAGCCCACGGTGGTGGTACCGGCTCAGCTCTGGACATTGGGCACTATATATCAACTTGAGAGTGTATTCAGTGCAGTTACTCCACTATCCTGCTATTGAGAGACTGTGTTCCAGAGACTGCTATTTATCCTGGGCGTTGGCCAATCTTGTATATCTCACCCATTTCACTTATTAACCCTTTGGGGGTATACTCCCTATCCATCCCTGCACCTGTCATTATCATTGTGTGCATTCACTTTGTCATTATTGCCATTGCTGCTATTTCTGTGCTGGCCTCTAGGGGCCTTGTTTTATTTTCAATAAAACTGTGTTTTTACTTCACAACCTGGTCTGAGTGTCAGAAAACCGTTACAAGCAGCCTGTGGAGTTGTATTGTCTATGAAAATAGCTGTCCATAGAGTGCTGTAACAAGCCAAAAGATGTGAGAGGCTATAGTACGAACAAAAGCAATGTTGCCTGTTCTACAGCTAGTCACTGCTCAAGAACATCACATTTTCCACATCCATATTAGACTAATTCTGTCTTTAAGGGTGGTCCAGTTCCAAAATGATAGTCTCCTCTGCACGAGAAATACCAGTTAACACTAGATGTATGTTTCTGCATTGTTTGATCCTCGTCAGTGCAGCTGGTTTCCCAAGGCACTGAGAGTAAGGGGTCCACGTCTCACATTTTTGTATGTATTTTGAATACTTTTGGAAGTCTCCCTAAAAGTGAAGGGTAATCCTAATGTGGACTTCTTGCTCTCAGTGCCTAGGGAATCCAGCCGCACCTCACTCATGAGGCATAAGAAGGCCAAAAAGTATGCCTGGGGTTAGCTGCTGTTCCTGTGCAGAGGGGACATGTCTGTCAATTTGGATCTGGATCACCCTTTTGGGCAGGATTAGTCTAATATTTTTAATTAGACTAGAGGGCTAAAACATGCTGAGCAGTGACTAGCTATACAACAAGCCATTGTGCCTTATGTTCGTCCTCAGAGCCTTTCACATTTTTTTATGCATAGACTGCTGTAGCAAGTGCCATAGCATAGTACCCTAAAATTAAAGTATGAGCTGAATTAAAAATGGAATAAAACAAATTTCAGAATTGGGAGAATTTTGTTTTACTGTAATAATATATTTTCAATCTTAACCTATTTCTTTAAAAGACATGCATGTCTGAAGTGACGAGTACACTAACTCTAAGTTTAAGTTTAATGCATTCATTAATACCTAAAATGCAGAAAAAAAATGCTGTAGGGTTATTCCCCTGAGTAAAACAAGGGTTCTCTCACAGCTGAAAGGGGTTTTACTCTGTTATTACAGCTTGAGCTTGAATTTTTTAGGTGCAACATAAGTGGCCTGAAATTGTGCAGTGGTACTGTTCCTTCATCATATCCTATGGAGATTTATTGTTAACTGACCAGAGCTGTCCATAGGTTGGTGTAGCAACCACACCACTGTACAATTTCAGGTCACTGTGATATTGCACAAAAAAATTCAACGTAAGTATTAAGATCCCTTTTTAAAGTTTATTCCATGTCTTTTCAAATTAATGTCCAATTTTAAATTATTAGAATGTTTAAAATTAAATCCATGAAAAATTAATCTTTTTGATTCATTAGTTCCCCAAGTGCTAAAGCCATATAAGTTAAATCTTGTAGGGTTTGTCATTTAGTCAATTACTTTTTTTTTTTTTTTTTCCCAGAATTCAAAAAGGACCTTGCAAAGGATATTGCCTCTGATACATCTGGAGATTTCCAAAAGACTCTTATCGCACTTTCTAAGGTATTTCTGATATTCCGCTATCACAGAGATGTATGATTACTTCACATCTGCTACCAAGAGTCACTGAAGAATTTTAACTATATAATCTCCTTGCAGTTCCAAAGTTAAAAATTCACCAATGACATTTTGGGGGGGGGGGGTAGAATTATCCTATATAATCACTAAAATGTGCGTAACGCCACAGTCATGCGCAGTAGAGACTGCCAGTGACCAGGCTAATACAGAGCTCCGAAGGAGCATCCCGCGCTGTAACAGCCGCGCTGCGGGCAGTCTCTACTGAGCATCACTGCACCGCGACTGGCTGGCAGTGGCACTAGTGTGTGTGTGTGTATATATAATATAATATTATAAAAGTGTATTTCTAAACCATTGATTGTCTGGGTACAATGTACAAAACTGATTCTAAAGCTTTACAGTTTACATGTCAAAAATGTAAGCGGCATTCAGCCACGAAGGTTAATCTGTGTTCCCCTCACATATGTTCATGCATGTGCACATACACACTCCCCTTTTAAATTAAAGTACTACGCAGGCTGGACACGCATGTATTTCCCTTTTATACCAGGTTCATATAGTACTTTACGCATATACTGTAACAGAGAAATGTATAGTAAAGGGCATAAATGGAAGAAGAAAAAGTCGCATAGTGACTTGCCCCAGTCATCTTGAACTAGACAAGGAATCAAGCCCATCATTGCTCAGAAGACTGAAATGCTGATTATGACTCTCGAAATTGTGCAGTTATGAGGATGAATACATTTTCCCCATTAATCCTCCCAAAGCAGTGTATCAGACCTGGACCTGTGGCATTCAATGGGAAAGCAATGTGCATTTGTATTAGATCCTACATGCAGTTAGACACCATGTGTAGCATTTAATGCCATCCAATCTGATCATGGCAAGTTGGATTGATCAAGTATTTGATCCCTGGGGCCATTTAGAATTGTATAGATTCTATTGGAATTTTAATAATAAACTGTTTTCACATACAAGGGGACTCTTGCATGCCTAACGCCTCCAGTTTTGTGTGCTTTCCCTCCCACTATCCTTTTAGAGCATGCAATAGTTAATTAGCCTTTCAGAAATGTATTCAAAAATCTCAAAGGAGGAAATAGTGTAATACTGCAATGTATTAGCCAGTGTAAGATAAATATCTAGACTAATAACATTTTATTGGTGGTCAGGATGAGAATACTCTCAATCAACTGACAGAATAACCATCCAGAGAAATTACTCAATATCTGTTTGGGAGACCCCTTATCTTTTTGGCAGCTGTATTCAACAAAGAATTGATATTAATTTATAAAAGGAATATGCAATTTATTAAGGCAACAAACAGGTATTATGCATTTCATGGCTTGGCACCTCCTGACCACCAATGAATGCGAATAGAGTACACCTTTCTCTTCTACTGGATAACTGATTGCATCTCTGGTGAGAGCAGCCCACTTCTGTTATTTAGTAGTGTTGAGCGAGCATGCTCGGCCGATGCTCGGATCGGCTCGAGCATCGCTCTGCTCGGCACATGGCGGTACTCGTACGAGTACCGCATGTGCTCGCCCGCCATGTTCGGGTCTCCTCCCCGCACGTTTTGCGGCTGCTGCGCAGCCAATAAACGTGCAGGGAGGCTCTGACATCGGTGTAATGCCAGCAGCCATGTTGGCTGCTGGCATTACACTGATTGGCTGGCCAGAACCCGTGGTCGGGTGCTGTATAGCACCTGACCATCGAGTTTGGCTCAGTCTTAGCCAGGGAGAGCTGAGGATAGGAAGGGAAAGGCAGTGTAGGGAGGAAAAAAACCAAAATTGTGAAAAAAAAAAAAAAGAACCAAAAGTCCTTTTTAGGACTACTGTGTGTGGGGGCAGCAGGTTATTTTGTGTGGGGGGAAAAAAACAAAAAAACAAAAAAAAAAAAAAATATTGTTTAGTGTGAAAAGTTGCAGATTAGAGCACATTCTGTTTAGTGTGCACAGTTGCAGATTAGAGCACATTCTGTTTAGTGTGCAAAGTTGCAGATTAGAGCACATTCTGATTAGTGTGCAAAGTTGCAGATTAGAGCACATTCTGTTTAGTGTGCAAAGTTGCAGATTAGAGCACATTCTGTTTAGTGTGCAAAGTTGCAGATTAGAGCACATTCTGTTAAGTCTTCAAACTAAAATATTAAAGTCACATATTCCATTCAGTGTGTGTCACCGCCGTTTAGCAGCCTATTCTGTGTACTCTGCACAGTTGCAGAATAGGAAGAAATACTGTTAAGTTTTCAAACTCAAATATTAAAGTCACATATTCCGTGTAAGATGAAGAAGGCGGGTAAAAAGGGACGGGGAAGTGGACGTGATCCTGATAGTTCAGGGCGCGGGTCAGGACGCGGAGAAACTGTGCCTGGTGCCAGAGCACAAGAAAGAAAGACATCCACCATACCTAGCTTCATGTCTAATTTTACAGGGCGTCGCAGGACATCACTCTCGAGGTCCGACCACTGCGAACAGGTGGTCGGTTGGATGACAGCTGATACTGCTTCCAGTCGGTTAAGCACCACCCTGTCTTCCACCAAGTCCACTCTCAGTAGCCAAGAGTCTGGTCAACATAATCCTCACTCTGATCATCCTTCCTCCCACCATAGACGGTCTGGTCAAAGAAGTGATCCCACACTGGGATATAGTGAGGAGCTCGTCTCATCACCAATCCTTCATTTGACCCTCTCTCCAAGCACGCTTGCAGAGGAACATGACATCTTGTGCCCTGATTCACAACCTCTAGAGGCTACCCAATCACAAGAAGATGACAGATGTGAACGGCATTTAAGGTCAAAGGAAGTAGTGGATGATGATGATGATGATGAGACACAGTTGCCATTAAATCAACCACTATTTCCGTCTCAAGACCTTGTTGAGGAGAATGTTATACAGTTGTCAATGACTGAGTATGTGGTGGGATCAAGACTTGAGGAGGATGATCAGAGTGAGGAAGTGGAGGAGGACTTGGTGGACGATGAGGTGACTGACCCCACCTGGGAAGGTGTAGAGCCGAGCGATGACAGCAGTCCTGAGGGTGAGCCATCTGCAGCACCGCAACAGGCTGGAAGAGGCAGTGGTGTGCCTACAGAAAGAAGGCGGACCGCACCAAACCGGCCCGCAAATGTTCCACGGAGCACCCCCTTGCGTAAATCTACCTTGCCAAAGGGTAGGTGTTCCGTGGTATGGCGTTTTTTTAAGGAAAGTGCGACGACAAAAGAATTGTAGTTTGCAACCTGTGCCACACCAGAATGAGCCGAGGCATGAACACTAGAAACCTCACCACCACCAGCATGATCCGACACATGGCATCCAAGCACCGTAGTAAGTGGGAGGAACGCCTGGATCGCCCATCTGTGTCTGCAGGCCACACCACTGCCTCCTCGTCCCCTGTTTTCGGTGCCGGCCAATCGCCTGTCGAAGGCGCAGGCCCGCATACCTCCCGCCCTGCACCTGTACCATCTGAAGCACCATCAGCGACCACATCCACTTCCCTGTCCCAGCACAGCGTCCAAATGTCGTTACCCCAGGCATTTGAGCGCAAGAGAAAGTACCCAGCCACCCACCCACAGGCCATAGCACTAACCTCACACCTTTCAAAATTACTGGCCATCGAAATGCTGCCATTTAGGCTTGTGGACACTGAGTCCTTCCGCAGCCTGATGGCAGCAGCTGTCCCTCGGTACGCGGTCCCCAGCCGCCACTACTTTTCCCGGTGTGCCATCCCCGCATTACACCACCATGTGTCCCGTAACATCACCCGTGCCCTGACCAACGCAGTTACTGGGAAGGTCCACTTAACGACTGACACATGGACAAGTGCTTGTGGCCAGGGACGCTACATTTCCCTGACGGCACACTGGGTGAATGTCGTGGAGGCTGGGAGCGACTCGGACCCTGGGATGGCACGGGTGCTACCCACGCCGAGGATTGCGGGCCCTACCTCCATCAGGGTTTCCACCAGCACCTACGTTATTGGCTCCTCCTCCTCCGTTTCCACCTCCGAATTCTCTACACGCAGCGCCACTCCCCCATCAGCCAGTAGCTGGAAGCAGTGTAGCACTGCAGTGGGGAAGCGTCAACAGGCCGTGCTGAAGCTGATCTGCCTTGGGGACAAACAGCACACGGCCTCAGAGCTGTTGCAGGGGATTAGTCACCAGACCGAGCAGTGGCTCTCTCCACTCAACCTGCAACCAGGCATGGTTGTGTGTGATAATGGGCGTAACTTGGTGGCGGCTTTGGAGCTCGGCAAGCTCACACACGTACCATGCCTAGCGCATGTATTTAATTTAGTGGTCCAGCGATTTCTAAAAACCTACCCCAATGTGCATGATCTCTTGACCAAGGTGCGCCGCGTGTGTGCACATTTCCGTAAGTCATCTACAGCTTCGGCCGGCCTGTTGAAGCTGCAGCAGCGCTTACAATTGCCAGCTCACCGGCTGCTGTGTGACGTGAGCACGCGCTGGAACTCCACCTTCCACATGTTGGCCCGGCTTTGTGAGCAGCAGAGGGCAGTAGTGGAGTACCAGCTGTTACACGGTCGTCGCCTCTCCGTTCAACTTCCTGTAATCAGAAGTGAGGAGTGGGAATGGATGTCAGACCTCTGCGAGGTTTTACGCAATTTTGAGGAATCGACACAGATGGTGAGCGGCGATAACGCTATTATCAGTGTAACCATCCCACTTCTGTGTCTACTGAAACGCTCGCTGCTCACAATTAAAACCGACGCTTTGCATGTGGAAGAGGTGGAAATGGGGGAGGAAGAGCTTACACAAGGTGATAGCCAGAGCACCCTCACTTCGTCTTCTCAGCGACAATTGGAGGAGGCGGAGGAGGAGGAGGAGGAGGAGGAGGAAGACACGGTTGCCTCCGCTACAGAGGGTAGCCATGGAACTTTAGTTCCATCTCTTCAGCGTGGGTGGGCAGAAGAGGAGGAAGAGGATGAGGATATTGAGAGTCATCCTCCTGGTGAGGACAGCGAAATCTTGACTGTTGGTACTCTGGCACACATGGCTGACTTTGTTAGGCTGCCTTTCCCGTGACCCACGCGTTATACGCATTTTAAACAATACGGATTACTGGGTGTTCACCCTTCTGGACCCCCGCTACAAAGAGAATTTCTCATCTCTCATTCCTCCGGTGGAGAGGACAAGCAAAATGGTGCAATACCAGAAGGTTCTTGTTGAAAAATTGCTCCAAAATTTTCCATCTGACAACGCTGGTGGCAGAGTACGTGCTACCTTGGCCAACAGAGAAGGGGAGAAAAGGGGAGCACACAGCAGTTCCGAGAAAGGCAGGGCAACACTCTCCAAGGCGTGGGACACCTTCATGACACCCCACCAGCACCCTCACCCTGATGCGCAGCCTAGTGTCACAAGGAGGGAAAAGTTTTGGAAGATGGTGAAGGAGTACGTAGCAGACCGTGTCAGCGTCCTCAATGATCCCTCTGTGCCTTACAACTACTGGGTGTCCAAGCTGGACACGTGGTATGAACTGGCACTCTACGCCTTGGAGGTGCTGGCCTGCCCTGCCGCCAGCGTTCTGTCTGAGCGGGTATTTAGTGCTGCTGGTGGCATCATAACAGATAAGCGTATCCGCCTTTCCACCGACAATGCTGATAGGTTGACACTTATAAAAATGAACAAGGCCTGGATTTCCCCTGACTTCTCCACTCCACTGGAGGAAAGCCCTGGGGGAACATAAACTCACTTTATATATGTTATTTACAATGATGGGAATACTCTGTATTCCCATTCACCCCTTCCACCCAAAAAACGGGTATATGGTTGACTCTTAATCTTCTCATCCTCCTCCTCCTCTTCCATATGCCCTGGGATATAATTTTTATATAGGGCCAGCTCACCAGCGGGCCCTGTGATATAATTTTTATATAGGTCAGCTCACCAGCGGGCCTTCTTATATAATGTTTTATTGGGTCAGCTCTCTAGCGGGCCCTCTCATATAATGTTTTATAGCGTCAGCTCACTAGCGGGCCTTCGCATATAATGTTTAGGATGGTCAGCTCTACAGCAGACCCTCACCCATAATGTTTTAGATGGTCAGCTCAGCGCACGTTTCCCTCTTAATCATGGCCTCAGTTCTGAAAATCAAGGAAATTTTTGGGAGAATTTGCCTCTGCGCACGTTTCCCTCTTAATCATGGCCTCAGTTCTGAAAATCAAGGAAATTTTTGGGAGAATTTGCCTCTGTGCACGTTTCCCTCTTAATCATGGCCTCAGTTCAGAAAAATCGAGGAAATTTTTGGGAGAATTTGCAGATGATATACAAGTAAATATACAGCAAATACTGTTTGGTAACAATTTTTCGCCTAAAGTCGTTTTTATTTTCCTTTTTGTGTGTTTTACGGTCAGTGTGTAAAAATGGCGTACTACGGGCGAAAGATCGTTCCCAACAGCGATGTTGGAGTCCAAGATGCATCCAGACATCCTCCCTATGCTGTCCCTGAACCATTTCTGTGGTGTTTCCATCCTTTTCTGCCCTTTTCCTATGGACCAGGCACCCTCCCCTCATCAGAGCAGGGGGTGCCTGGTGTAATGCTCGAGTCCTCCCATTGACTTCAATGGGGCTCGGGTGCTCGGCCGAGCACTCGAGCCTCAGGGGGTGCTCGGTCAGAGCACCCGAACACCCGAGCATTGGGGTGCTCGCTCATCACTATTATTTAGTGATCTGCATATGCTGACATATGCAGTGACAAAGTGGGAAAGTAAATATTACCTCTTTGTCACATGGTTGGATGGCCCTCTAGGACTCAATTAGTGTGTGTGTGTATATATGTGTATGTATGTATGTATGTATGTATGTATGTGTCTGTGTTTATGTATGCACCAGAGATGGCTTTCCCTGTCACTAAAGTGCTACCAATGGTGTGTGTTTTCAAGACAATTTGTCTTCAGCACTAGTGCATTGATCAGGAGTTTAAATTATCTGCCTATATTTAAGAAGCACTGTTGGCTCCTGGTATAAATGTAGTACGACTTTAAATATTTATCAACCATCTCAGATGCCTCCATTACTAAGTATGCACCATGTGAAATTTCTATTCCTCTAGAATTGCAGGAATGAATAACCTTTTTGGTCTTAGTAATGCAGATGGTAGACTAAAGGACAGATCTCTCACCTAATGGAAATAAAAATCCTTTTGGCACATTCAAATCTGCTAGAAGGGATGTGTGTTTTTAAAAAAAAAAAAAAAAAAAAATGGATTTTTCACAAGAATTGGAAAAATGAAAATGAACTGAAACTAGTACATGTGTATATAGGTGGAACATTACGTCAACTTATTTCTCTAGGCTTTTGTGCAAAATTGCTCATAACTGGCAGTTATGCATTCATAATTTTCTGTCAAAATTGTCGTGCTGCATGGAAAAATGGATGTGGGTCCACAGCACAGAGGAGGAATATTTGACACTAAACAGATGTTCAGTTCTGCGATTCAGATCCTAGAACACACAAGTTGGGATGTACATAGGTGTCTGATAGCTCCTTGGAGAAGCTTGAACACAGGAAGACACACAGAAAATTACACTTGCTGAAGGAAGTGTAGCTGGATAGTGAAGCATAAGTAGGCACTAATGCAAACTTACTCTGGGTTCTAAATGGAATGCAGGGGAGTAAAAAAGAGATGCCAATTGTCACGTGTTAGAAATTTGGGGTCAGATGGCAATGCTGCATAAGTTAAGTGGGGAAGAGCTTAATGGCTCAATTACCACAGGGTCCTGAAAATTAAGATGCGGGGAAAAAAAAACCTCTGAACAAAGGTGTTAGGGAGAGAAGTGACTGAGCAAAGTCAGAGTAGGAACTGCAGAACTAAATTAGCTGTTTTGAGGGCAAGTGGCTGAAGGGTAGTACTACTCTAACTTTCTGGGTAGTATCAGAAGCACACAAGGCAGGAATGGTAACATCCTGCTAGCACACAAGGCAGGAATGCTAGCAAACACTATGAAATTGTCTCAACAGATCCTTACATATATGCAATTGACAGTCTCTTAATTTTAGAATAAGTGTGCGCTGTGGCTTGGAGAAGTGATTTGGTTCTAATAAAAACATTTTTTTTTCTCTTTATTCTCCCTCCTCCAGGGTGAACGCAGTGAGGAGAAATCTGTTAATGAAGATCAAGCTGACAATGATGCAAGGGTATTTAATTTTTTTGTGCCATCTATCCCAACCCAAGTGCAGTAATAAAGTTTATTCTCACATAGGTAAAAAAAATAAGATAATAATAACAGGCTCTAATAAAATCTGGTAACGAGAAAAATAAAAAATACAGCAAAATAAGAAATATTAGACAAGATTAGTTTACAATATGATATTGGGTCTTCATGTATAATTGGAGTATAAGTAAATTCCAGCAAAGTATAGGAGTATGATAAGCACTAATGGATTAACATTGATTCCCTAGCTAGTACAGTCAGGTCATGAGGGTGGAATGGGGTGGCAATGGACAATGATAACAAATGGATGATGTAAGAAAAGAAATGGTCAATTTATAGTGTGGTAGAGAGACTGTGGACTGGATTCTATTACAGTTGCTATTTTTATCTCCAGTTTTCCCCATAGACTTCAATAGGAAATGTTTGATAAAACAGGTGTTAACATTTAGCACCTGCAATAGAATCTAGCCCTGTATCTGCATGTTCTAAAAAATATATAAACTCTGGTTTATAGAAGGTGGCCTCTTACTTGCTATTTTTTAGAAGCCATGAGTAAGCAACTTTTCTTTGCACTAGCAATAGGTTTCCTTCTCCAGTATAAGACAAAGGTGGAAATACACTTTACAGTGATAAAGTAGAGATGACTTCTCCAGTTTATCACTTCTTCAATTCCTATGTTATTCTATGGAGTCTATTCACTAAGATGTCTTAATCGTTGGAGATCTTGGGGGAATAGGCTGCAGAGAATAACATCGGAACTGGAGAAGTGTTAAACTGGAGAAGTCCTCTCCACTTTATCAGCGCTTGGTGAATCTCTCTCAAAGTGTGGGTAAATCTGTCCTAGATAACATTGCAGGTGATGCATGTTATCATGTTGTTGTGTTTTTTTTTTCTCAAGGAATCCTATCTGGTTATGGGAAATTTTGTTGCTAAAGCCAATATTAAAGTTGGTTAGCTACCACAATGTATTCCACCCCTTTAAATATAGAACCACTAAGAGTTGTTATCGTGTTACTGTTTGAGCATAAGTGAATAAAACTAAGTGACTGCACTGCTGATTAATCCACCCCAGCTCAAGCATGATAGGCCCTAAAACCTGCATTGTTAATGGCTCTTGAACTGGAGCTTTTTGTAAGAAGGTAGAAAGTGCAAGTTAAAATGTCCTGTATTCATTGAGGGGTGCCTGGTCTATTGGTGTACAAGTCTTTGGGTACTCGTTACACTCAGTTTGATATGCACTTGGCATTGGTACAGATCTGGATGAGTGATGCACCAAGTTGAGATAAAGGTGAGTGAAACACTCCAGTGAGAGAAACTATCCAATTCCTGATCTATCTATAGAATCTCTTTCAAGATGGATGTTTTGGTGTATGGCTTCATGGACTAAAATAGGAATTGGAGCGTTTCTCAACTTAGTCCCTCTCACCTGGATTAATCTCCTTTTGGACAAACTTATTGGCAATTGCTCACTTGTGATGGAATTCCTTTTCCATAAGTTGAATGCTAATGGTTCTTTCTCTCCCATTTATTATGAAACTAGCAGTGTAATGGTGTTGCCCATCCTGTTTTTGTTGTTGGTGGGTTTGAATTTTTTCTCATTGATTGTGTGTACATGTACTGCAACACCATTCACCAAGACACCACTTTCAATAAATTTACATAAAAAATAAATGCGAGAGTACAAACACAGAAAACAAAATTGGCTACACTAGTATATATCAGCCTCATATAATTTTAACATGTCTGTTTCATACATGTTATGTTTAATCCCTTGTGTACTATAGATGTAGCAAACCTAATACAGTTGGAGACCTCTCTAGAACCAGTGGATTAATAGCCTTTTATTTCCACACAATTAATTGAATTCAACCATATTGTAAACTCCTTGGACCACACTTATTGTTTTACATCAATTGATAGTAACTGCATTGTCACACATTTTGTGTAAACATTGTTCTCCATTTTACAATGCTTTGGAATCTGGTGCATGACAAATGGTTATAAAACAGAAACTAGAAGCTTTTCTGCTTGGCAAGTCCTCATCAGCCAGTTATTTCACCATCATCCTACAGCATGACTTCTATGAAGTCTGCTTTACTAGAACAAGTGTTCCAACATATTTGGCCAGTCACATGGCTGACACAATGGGAGCAATGCAAAGGTCGGGGAATGAGTGACCTGTTTCAAATAAAGCCCTGTTCTTCCTTCAGCTGTTCACTACATCTTTTCACCCCTCCATCAACTGTCAGTGTGATTCAGTCAGCGATTTGTCATTTTGCTCTTTTTATGTCCTCTTGTCACAGATTCTATAGCTGCTGTTACTTGGAGAGAGGATAAGAAAGTGTAATGATTGAAAAGAATAATTGCGTTTAAGGAAATTGTTTAGTCAATACTCCATGTATATGCAGTGTAGGTGAAAAACCAACCACTTTTGATCTCCTTTATGATCAGAGGGAGGCTTGCATAGCAAAAATCAACATAGTGTGTAAGTGACAGGTGGAGAACGCTGCTTTTTTATATTGGCTATAAAATTGTACAAAACCTCCCATGGTCATGCAGTGCAGCATCATTGAGGGGGATCAGGAAGGACCACTTGGGACTGGTAATACTATACTGTGACAAGACATGAGGGTGAAGTGCACAGGACATGAAGGCAAAAACAAGACCATCCACTCACTGTTAGTAGTTTTATGCAGAAGTTCAGCAGCATGTGGATATACTTCGTGAAAGGATTATTTTGTTTTTTCATGAAGAAACCATTGGGATCGCAAAGGGCAGGTTATTTTGATGGGAAATGGAGCATGTGCAAGTTGGTTATTATATAGATATATATATATATATATTTTTTTTTAACTTAATTCCCCTGTTCAGTGCACTGCAGATATTTGGACAGATGTAGTTAGGGTGCTTCTCCCCTCTGTTCACTCCTTTCAAAGTCACATCCCCGTGCATGGTATAGGCAGTATGGAAGATGTTTGTGTGACTCCTCCTTAGTGCTGCCCCTGGGTGTGTGGATCAGATGGGTGATTTTGGTTACATGACTCCACTCTTCTATAATTAAGATTCCTAGTGCATGATAAAAACCATAAAGCAGAAAAGATTAAAATGTTGTGAACTAGAATTGCTAAGCACATACATAGCAACAAACTGGATTTAAATGGCTGGATATAGTCTTAATAGTGTATTGTGGCAATGTCAGTTCTTGTATTTTGCTTTTAGGCCTTGTATGAAGCAGGAGAGAAGAGAAAGGGAACTGATGTATCTACATTCACTAATATTCTAACGTCCAGAAGCTATCCACATCTTCAGAGGGGTAAATTTACTTCCTTTTTTTTTTTTTTTTTTTTTTTAATAGTTTCAAAAATACAAGTTAAATCACTGTGTGGTATTAGAAATTGTATGTATACACCTTTTTCAATTAATTTTATCTGTAGATCTGATTCCTTCAAATGGCCAACTGGTCTGATGTATGGTTGTTTCTAGTAATGCAATTGATCATGATCTAATTGCTATTAAAATTGATATATGAACTGGTATAGATAACATGCATTTCAATGAAATACTATGTTTTGGCTAGTTTTACTTGCCAAAAAAAATGTAATGAATCAAAAACTTTGGGTTTTCGTTTTTTTTTTTTTTTCTCTCTAATAGAAAAAAAAAAAAAAAAAGCTTCAAATGTTTCACTTTTGGTCTTAATCAGATTCAACTAAATAAAACCTCCACACAACTTCCTGAAAAATGTATTAAAGCATCTGAAAATAAAAATAACAACTTAAACCAGTATGAGATGAACAGTCGGTGTAATGACAGAGCTTTTGGCACTGAAGTGGTGTGTAAATGGGCAACTGGTTGCTGCAACCGTACAGACATTACCCTGTTGGCTTAATGTTTCATGTGTTGATAGACCCAGATTATAATTAGTTTTGGTGTGTTTTAAAAAAAAAAAAAAAACTGAACGTGTATATTCAAATCACATTTTTGAAAAACTATGGAAATTGATAAAAAAAAAAAAAAAAAAAAAAAAAACTACTGTAGTTTATAAATATGAAATCCCTCCTATTTCTAGTCACTGCTTAGAAACACAGATGAATTAACAAATTTAATGTTAGTTCAAGTTACTGGAAGTGTGAGTCTTGGTGCCCTTTGGATCTTTGTATGTAATCTAAAACTGAGCTGAAACCTATATTTTTCAAAGTGTAATCCCAGTGTAATCCACTGTATTGGCTATTTACATCCAGGAATATATGTCGGGGGGGGGGGGGCGGGGGATAATGCATTTTCTGACTTGGTAAATTACTAAAACTCATTTTAGTATTTCAGAGATATGCCAGATACAGCAAAAATGATATGAACAAAGCTATTGATCTTGAGATGAAAGGAGACATTGAAAAATGCCTGATGTCCATAGGTAAGGGAGATCTATAATCCTATTTAACCGTTATTCTTGAAAAACACATTTTATTGGCTCACATGCATTGGCCTGCTCTAAGCCCACTACATGGGGCCCTAAACTGTATCTGCTAGAACTTTGGATAGAAGATTGTCAGTTTTTATGGTTTACATGTATGCATGCCTCATTTAAGTAGTATTGCTTCATGAAAACCTATTGTAGAGCTGTTTTAGGAAAATCTTACAGGGTACTCTCAATACCATAAGATGTTTCATTCAAAAAGTGATTACTGGTTTTATTAAACACGTCACAACACTGCCACCTGCCAACTAGAGTAAATAATTTGATTTATACATTAGTTGTATTCCTTGAATGTTCTAAAATGAGTCAAAAAAACTAATTTTAGATAAGTATAAAACTAGTTGATTCCCTCCATATTTTGTATTCTGTATTTTGCATGGTAGTACTGCTTTTGTGTTTAAATCAAATAAATGAATGCTATATCATCCCTTAGGTCTAAGTAAATGTTCTTTATGTATTTAATTTATTCTTAAACCTCTAAATTTCTAATACATGGCCCTTAATAAAATAATTTAGCATTTGCTTTGTAGGAGGTCTAATTCCACAACTGCTGCTAATTGTTCTATTGCTTGCATTAACCCTTTGCATACTAGATATTTTTTATATTCCCCTGAAGGGCCGGTGTCTGTCCTGGCACGTCATATACTTTTTGCTTACAGTGCTCCTGCAAGAGCTATGTAATCACAAACTGGGTCTGAGTTTGACCACTCCAAGACTGGAGCAGTCTCTATCAGACCCCCTTTGGCTCTCTTGTACACGTCATTAGTCACATGCAAGATAGGACCATTTTGATGGCGTGATGGGACACGTGATGTTTGCCAGCGCTCCATCATTTCAATAGGACAAACACATTTGAAAACCATGGAATTTTCTACTATTTTTCCCACTGTCAAAAAAAAAAAATGGTTGACATTGTTGGGGGTACAAGGAGTACAATACTATAATGCAGATGTAGTCTTTTAAAGGGATAGTAATGCCTGAAAATAACTTTATTTTATATTGTAGCCCTAAAAAAATCATGAAAAATGATATAAGTCTTATCTCCCAAACCTTTATGGTTTGGGAGATATTCAGAAGTAAAGTTTCCCCTGGAGTGACGTCATTGCTCTACCCTTCAGATTTGGGATCCGGTCGCCCGACCAGCAGTGCCTCTCCAGAAGTGCTGAGATCATGATCTTTAAAAAGAATTTCTTAATTGAAATGGTCTACAAAGTGTGCTTTCAAGCCAGGCACACTTTGTAGATCGTTCCAGTTAAGCAGTTCTTTTCAAAAAGATCGTGATCTCGGCACTGCTAAAGAGCTGCCGGTTGCTATGTGGACGAATTCCAAATCTGTCCACTAGATGGCAGACTTGGCTGAAACAGCAAGGAAAAGTGAACAATACTTTATTTTACAAGTGAATATCTTCCAAACCATAAAGGTTTGGGAGATAAGACTTATATCATTTTTCATGATTTTTTTAGGGCTACAATATAAAATAAAGTTATTTTCAGACATTACTATCCCTTTAAGAAAAGATGCCACAATGTTTTAGAATGAGCAACATGATCATCCCTCAAGCCATGGGGCCATAGTCTTGCCCTGTGGTGTAGGAAAAGTTATTCATTACATACAAAGCTATTTTAAAGCTACTCCATGTAAGGGGAAGCTTCTGAAGTGACAATCATAATTTTCATTGGGTTGACTCTGCAGGCCCACTCTTCCAAACTTTGTAAAACATTTCAAGGTTTGTAATCCAGAGGCTTACAAAAATGCATACAAAATGAATTTGCTTGCTAAAACATTAAATATTATGCACTCACATCTAGTGTAATGTACATTAATTCATGTTAGAACCTATAATATAATGGTAAACTTTTTAATATGGATAAACTGTCCTATTTGTAGAGCATTTACTTATTTTTTCTGTTTGTAATGAGAGAGCTTTTAAGCTTTCAGCTTTCAGCATCCAAAGGGCAATTCCCCCAGCCTCCTATTAAATGCACAGGCTGGAAGAGATTGTCAAATGAGGGAAGAATCTCTTCTGTCCTCTTGACTCCTGGAAGCATTCCTTCACATGTTTAGAGTTGTTTGGTTATTTTGAATACAGGTCTGATTCGGGGCCTAGCTGTCTGTTTGTAAACATGGAGCTAGACACAGGAGTAGTATCTTGAAAACAAGGACACGTGTGGTGCAAGTTTAGGAATCAAGGAGGCAATAAGGATACTTCTTATTGGTAACCAGCAACCCCACCCCACCTTGTTTAAGTCTAAAAGGAGGCTGGGGAGAGGCACACAGGAACTGTGAAGTCAAGTCTGCCACAGGAGGGAAGGGCATTTGTAAAAATAGTTATTTTGAGGTGGAAGCTCCCAGCCTGCACAGATTCACCCTACCCAGACATGCTCAGTTTGAGGTAAAAATGCTATCCAGGAGAAGCAGAACAAAGTTCTTAGCTAGTTCTTTCTTTTTTTATTGTAATGCTTTAGGTCATGGGGATGTATAATCACCCATTAGGCGGACTACTATTCCTGGATTCCTTTAACAAGATTGCCAATTGTACTGAACTCTCAGGACCAGTTCTGTAAAGGATGTGTTTGTTTGTTTTTTTCCGCTCTATGGCCTGTTTTTCCCTTTTAGCTTCTAAGGCTTAACTTTTCTTAATGAGAGTCTGAAGCTTTAAAAAAGGATTAGAAGTTCAGTGCACTGGTCCTGGCTATCACTTATGTGAGCCTTGCATATCGTGCACTCTACAAATGACTTGGACTTAAGTAATCTATTAATAAACCAATGAGAACTCACCTGTGATTAATCAAGGAAATCCTTAAATCCAAGACTATTGGTGACCCATGAGGACTGACTTGTTCTATATAATTTGATAGGGTGGGTTATGAGTTCCTTTGTTCTAGGGGGACTTCAACCCTGTTCAGAGCTTGGTCACTTGCTGCAATTGCAGTGTTTGGGTTTTTTTGTGTTCAATGCATGTTCATCACTTAGATGTCTTTTATATATATTTTTTTTCTTTCCTTTATTATATATTTGTATTTCACTCCATTGTACCTTTAACATATGCACAGTAGCCATATTGCCTGCAACATAGCAGCACTACCGTGGGACTGCCTCTGCCATTCTCAGAGGCAAATTTTTTGGTCTTGCAGATCTCTCTGCTTCTATTTGGTGATTCAAGGTAACAATCCCCCCCTCCCCTGTTATAGAGAACACTGGTGATTGACAGCTGGAGCAGCTCTGCACATTATTTCCCTGTATTCCACTCTTCCTGAGCTTGTTTTACAGTTTAAAAGGTGGTCCTTGGTGAGCTTTTCCTCCTAGTACCTTCTGGATATGATAAAGCTATTGAACTTCCATTTGCTTGTCATATTAACCCCTTGCTGTTGGAGAAGTACGCTTTATATTCTAAGTAACTTTTTTTGTTTACTACTTTTACCCTACTACAGGGGTGCTCCTGATGTCAAGCTCCAGGGGGATGTATGGGGAAATCTAATGCTATGTGGTGCCCTTTTAACACTAGGGAAATTTTGGGTAGTCTGTGCTGCATATGCTGTGGTCCGTGCTCATTCATCAAGGTCTGCATGTTTTGAACAGTAACCCGCATGGGTTAAGACTCATATCTTCAGTCCGTTCCATACCCTCTTCTATCAAGTTGTTTTGGATTCTTGGACTGTGGGGCATTCTTTCAGTGATTTTTGTGAGAGTGAGGGGATGCCTTAGATTCTTCCTCTGCTGGAGATTCAGACAGACCTCTGTTCATTTGCTGAGGGCCTTATTAGGGCTTTACTAGACACCTAGTTGATTGCTGATGAATGAATAAAAGCCTCCCAACAGGAATTTTTTTTTTTTTCCAAAGTGGAACTTTCCAGTTCATACTTAGTCGCCATGCATTCATTAAACGCATGGCGACTAGCTTTGAAATAGATGTCTTGCCTTTAAAAAAAAAATAGCCCAGTGTAAAGGAATCCTTCCTGTTTGGAGACTGGATCTCAGGCTACAATGCAGACATCTTGCATGCGCTGTCAGTCCCGGTCTCCATTGAGTAGCACTGCAGTGCACCATATGGTTACTGGAAGGGACTGACTACGCAGGTGCGCAGACCACACTAACCTGCCCGTCAGTCCCCAAATGGGAAGGATTCCTTTACACAGGGCTATTTTTTTGTAAAGGTAAAACCTCTATTTCAAAGCTAGTCTCCATGCGTTTAATGAATACATGGCGACTAAGTATGAACTGAAAGTTCCGCTTTAACAAATTTCTCTCCTATATCTTTTTTTTTTTTTTTTTTTTTTTTTGTTATTTTAGCACAGTGAGCTACCTCCCTCCTCCAATTTCTCATCTTGTTAAGAATATGGCGCTGCCACTGGAATATTATACAGCCTTTAAGAATTAGGAGGACAAGCTCCAGGATTTTGTTTTGAAGGCAAATGTTGCAGCCTTATGTAGCCACACTGAAGCAGCATTTGATGTCCCTAAGCTTACATGAAAGTCCTTTCTCCTTGCTGCACATCACACCTTTTCACTTAAGCACTGGTTGGCTGACCAGTCTAACAAGAAATCTTTCTTTGTGGGCAAACAGCTGTCAGGGATTTGGACAGTTATCAGCCGCAACACTGGCAACGAGTATTTTTTTCCATGGGATACACCTAAACAATCCTTTATTTTCATCAGAAGACACGTGTATTTCATTACCCCATCCTATAGGATTTGCTCCACTTCTTGCCCCAAGGAGTGCAGAAGCTTAAATCTGACAAACCTACTTCCACATGACTGAGTCCTGTCTGTTGCAGACAATAGATAGTCTCCTTCCTATAGCTCATAAGACCTTTCCATGGTAGAAAAGTGGATTTTGTGAGTAATCTCTGAAGGCTACCACATAGATCAAGGTCATTCCTCCATGTCTTCTCTGTCCAGAGTTCCTCATGATCGCAAGAAAAACAGGCTGTTTTTGGACACTGACTTCCCTGCTTGACATACAGATATTAGTGCCAGCTCTGTCTCTGGAGCGGGACCACGTGAACCATTCCAATATTGTCAGTCACCCAAAAAGGACAGAGGATGTCCTTGTATTTTGTACTTGAAAAGTCTTAACAGCTGTTTAAGATGACTTCTATGTGTTTGGTCATTGACTCAATGTGCCCTGGAGAGTTTCTAGATTCCTTAGACATTAGACTCCTATCTGCACATTTCTATCTATGAAGATTGTTACATGGTTGCCTTTCAAGGCCATCATTTTTGGTTTAATGCACTTGCCTTTGGATAGGCACCCCTGCCACTGGATTCACAATGGTCATGTTATCTCTGGTGATTAACATCACTGAATATAGAGGGCTATGTATGTTCGTATTGAGATTAATATTTATTTTGGGCTTGTTGATCCATGGAGAAATCTTATTGCCATTTGCAGTCAAGAAGGAATTTTTCCCTCCATTCAAGGAAAAATCTCTGTATGAGATTCAACACACTACAGGGGAAGGTCTTCAATCTGGGTGGCCAGCAATTGGCAATGGTGTGGGAATGTATGAAGGTGATGGGCTATCTAATCTCAGTCCTGGAGGCAGTCTCGTTTGCATGGTTCTAAACTTGGGAGTTGAAACTAATCAAAACAGTGTAATCTTTCCCATGTCTGTTTGCCAGGGCAAAGGTGGATCACAAGGGATGAGGCGTGGTTGTTTCTCACGTGGGCAGAGGCTCATGTCATGACTCTCCTTTTATATTCCAGGTGTAGACAATGTTGTGATGCTGTCTCCAACTTCTGCATCTTGGCAATTGGGAGCTCCATGTTTTTCACTATCTCTAAGCTGATTATAGGTCCTCCTTGCAGTGTACCTAATGATTTCTCAGCTAAATGGCAAGGTTTTGCAGTTCTACGGCAAGTACCAGAATCCTTTTAAGATCTTGTGGTAGATGTGGTGGTCATTCTATGGCATTTTCCTCTGTCATCTTCTTCTTCCCCTGATATCCAGTGGCTGAGGAAGCTGAAAATGGTGTAGGCTCATGCCATTATAATTGACTTTTTTTGGCCCTGTCTGGACTGGTTTTCAGATCCCTCTTCTCCATGACCTCAGGACCCACTTTACTGCGCACATATGGAGAAATTGGCTTTGACAAGCCTTTCTCCTGGAAGAGTTTCTCTTACGTCGCTGTTTTGGCTCTGAAGCAAGTTTCTTCCAAGACATATCACAAGTTGGGTGTGGTCCCTGTTCTACAACTTATGTGAGGATCAGGTGTCATGGCCATTACATCTGTCTTCCAGCTGTCTTGTCTTCAAGATGGCCTTCAGGAAGGGCTTGTCCTTGGTACTTTTGAAGTTCAGATTTTGGTTGTCTTTCATCTGTGCGGGCTGGTTTTGAGAACTCCTCCTATAGGGTTTCTTTATAAAGATTTTTTGAGGTTCAACTCAACTGATACATTCTTTCCTTCTCTGACTAGTGCCATCTAAAAAAACAGGAGCAGGAAATTAATCTTTTGTGGTTGGGTGCTTTTAAATGCTATCACTGCACACAGCCTTCTGATTCCCTATTTGTCATCCTTAAGCCATGACTGGGTCTGAGTGTGGCTTCTTGGATCAAAGTGAAATTTACCAGATGTGCCGTCTCCGTAATAAGTCTGTGCCTTTTACATTATGGTGCATTACACCAGTCTGTTAGGCACATTTTGAGCCTAATAAGAGTCTGGCATCTTCTGAGCAGATGTGTAAAGTACTTGCAGGTTAATGTTGGCTCTAGCTGATGCACTTTTTAGATGAGAGCCTTCAGGCTGTTTTGCCTTTGTATGTATTCATAATTTTTGTTGGATCAGTGTCATATTTGTTTCTGTTATTTGACTTGTAGTGTTGGTATATGATCACCTGCAGCTCATGTCTGTTTTGAGGGTTTTTTCTCTTGGTGGATGCTTTTGCTAAATCCAAATGGTTTCTTTGTTCCACATAGAATCAAAGAAGAGTATTTTTGTATAAATACCAATAAATCTTTAGTCCGTGTGCAACACGACTTCCCTCCCGGTGGAAAAAACACCAGAGCAGGGGGACCCTCGTCAGTTCTCTGTTCAGTGGATTATCAGTCTTGTTACTGTTCTATTTCTAACCTTTATCTCTGCTTTGCTATACATCAAATTTAGTCTCTGCCTCATCTTTTCTCAAATGCCTTGATCTCCTGTTGAAGGAACTTCACCCCATGTTTTCCTGTGTTCTCCATGGACTAAAGGAAAATGACTTATCAGTAAGTAAATAAAATTCCTTTTTACGGATCCTTTTTATAGTGCAGGAGTAATAGATTCTGCAGTGTTTTAGAAAGTTTGTGATGGTCATCAGAATTGCTGTGGATGATTTTTAAAATCAGAGCCTGGAGTGAAGAGTGAAGTCTTCCGTACATGCAGGGCCAGTTTTAAGCTTCTCCACAAAAGTGGAGGGAGAAGCTTGTAAAGCCATCAACATAATTGTTAAATGTTTTGCTGTGCAGGTCCACTTTGCCAACCCTTTTAAAATTTAGATTGACAGCTAAAGGGTTAAATATGGATGTGTCTAACCTTGCCTGTGCTATAATTTGCAGTAAAATGTGCTGGAAGTACACCTGCTTACTTTGCGGAACGTTTCAACTTGGCAATGAAGGTATGTGCATCCTCTCTGAAATTTATTGTAGTTGGTTTTTGTTTTATTAATACTATCTGTACAGTAACCACAGTGCCCCAGGTTTGGTTGTTTTGTTAGGAGACTGATTCTATATAAAATTCGCTCTAAAAGACCATGCTATGGTGTAGACCTGTGCACGGCAAAAATTTTCGTTAAAATTAAATTTTGGATTAATTTTTATTTTAATTTTTTTCCTATTCAGATGATCCGAATTTTGGACCGGACCTGTTTGACTCGGACGAAATTAGGCAATAGTCCGAATTAATAAATATATAATATAATTTTCAATAAATAAAAAAAAAAAATACATTAAATTAATATTAAATCTGAGACAGGAAGGGGTATTTTATAAACCCCTACACATTTATATATGTATGTTATATCCCATCAAATTAAGCCCTTTCTGCCCTGTAAAAAAACGGTATATAATATGTTTGCACAATAAAGAGAGGTATTATGGCTGAGAACACACATAGCAAAATTGGCAAAATTGTTTTGTGTCCTTATGTGGTTAATATCTGCACTCTACATGAACTGTAAAGCGCCTGTTTTTACCAGATCTATTTTTAGTAGCAACATTGTAATAGTTTTAGCAGGAAAACGCAGTCCCAATTTCCAAAATTTACACCAAAATTTCGGACGAGGTCCGTTTCGGATTCTGATGTTTTGTTTTGTGGGCGGACCTTGGCTTTCGGAAGGTCCGAATGATGCCGAATACGCCTTTATTAGTCCAAATTCAGAAATTAGCCAAATCGCAAAAGTCTACTGTGGTGGAACATACCATATACACACATGTGAATGTGTGCCGTGTTGGACAAAAAACTCCACAAACACTTTACAAACTATTAGTGTTGAGCGAGCACCGCCGGAGGCTCGAGTGCTCGGCCGAGCACCCGAGCCCCATTGAATTGAATGGGGCGACACGAGCATTACACCAGGCACCCCCTGCTCTGATGAGGGGAGGGTGCCTGGTCAATGCCCCCCTTCATCTCCGCAATGTCCCCCTTCATCTCCGCTATGCCCCTCTTCCACAATGTCCCCCTTCATCTCCGCTATGCCCCCTTCATCTCCGCTATGCCCCTCTTCCACAATGTCCCCCTTCATCTCCGCTATGCCCCTCTTCCACAATGTCCCCCTTCATCTCCGCTATGCCCCTCTTCCACAATGTCCCCCTTCATCTCCGCTATGCCCCTCTTCCACAATGTCCCCCTTCATCTCCGCAATGTCCCCCTTCATCTCCGCAATGTCCCCCTTCATCTCCGCAATGTCCCCCTTCATCTCCGCTATGCCCCTCTTCCACAATGTCCCCCTTCATCTCCGCTATGCCCCCTTCATCTCCGCTATGCCCCTCTTCCACAATGTCCCCCTTCATCTCCGCTATGCCCCTCTTCCACAATGTCCCCCTTCATCTCCGCTATGCCCCTCTTCCACAATGTCCCCCTTCATCTCCGCTATGCCCCTCTTCCACAATGTCCCCCTTCATCTCCGCTATGCCCCTCTTCCACAATGTCCCCCTTCATCTCCGCTATGCCCCTCTTCCACAATGTCCCCCTTCATCTCCGCTATGCCCCTTTCATCTCCACAATGTCCCCCTTCATCTCCGCTATGCCCCCTTCATCTCCGCAATGCCCCCTACCTCCAGTCCCTGGTGGTCCAGCGGAGCGTCTTCAGATCTGTGCCTCCTTCGGCACAGATCCCCGCCACCCGAACATGCCGGGCGAGCACATGGCGGTACTCGTACGAGTACCGCCATGTGCCGAGCAGAGAGATGCTCGAGCCGATCCGAGCATCGGCCGAGCATGCTCGCTCAACACTACAAACTATCACTCCAATATTCTCAGCTCAAAAATTATGTGGGGCATAGTTTTGAAATGTAATTCCATGTATATGAATGTTCAGTAGGAGGGGTGAACATAACTTAACCATCTGAACCTATGAAAGCAGTGTTGTCCTGTTTATCAAAACAGTATATGTTTAATCGAAGGGATAGTAATGCTTTGCAAAAAAAAGCAGCTCAGACTAATTTATTTGGGCCATCAGTTATTTCAATACTGTCTGAATTTTAGTTCAATAGTAATTGAATGATAAAGTATCACCCCCTTCCCCTTTTACTGATGTAACACTGCTCACCTCAGAGCAGCAAGACTGTCCGGATGGATTTCAGCAAGGGACAATCTTCAGTGAGCATAAAGAAAAACCTGTCAAGGGGGGCAGGATTTTCCATAAGCTCACAGTAAGATTGTCACTTGCTGTGAGCTGTCTGGTCCAGGGACCGTATTCCACATCTGAGGGGAGATGGCTTACAATAAGTAAAATGGGGATCCTTTATAACTACTCTTGAGCTATAACTCTGACCATGTTAAAATAACACTCTCCATGGCCCCAATAATATGAAGATGTAATGCAATGTAATCCTACTAATTGGAGCAGTTCTGGAGCACACCAACTCTCCTCCATAGGAAACAATTAAAATTCTTATTTTAAATGTGGCTATTATACCCTTGAATTGAATGTTAGGTCCACAAGAATAGTCTTCCAGTGTTTTGTATGTCTAGCTCTTCTCGGTTTGAAACAAAGTCCCACTTAGATTCAGATTTGCTTTCTGTGATACAGTAGGTTTGCTACTGTTCTTAGTGTATCAGCCTCCCTGATTGTAGAAAGTTGAATAGCATGGCTTGAAGGGCTGGTCTCATCAAGAGTTTGTAAAATTTTCTGGAAAGCCTCCACATTTTATTAATTTGCTCAACAAAAGCATTTACTAGCTTTATTTCTGTTTTGTGTTGTGTGTTAAACTTTAATAGGGATCTGGAACTCGACATAAGGCTTTAATTAGACTTCTGGTTTCTCGATCTGAAAATGACCTGCAAGAAATTAAAGCTCACTATAAGCGCCTTTATGGAAAATCTCTTCGCCAAGCTATTATGGTAAGTGAGAATACCTGTTAAAGTTATGAATCAATAGGAATTACTAAGTATAAATTCCAGGGTCCTGAAGTCTTTAGTGTGGGTTATTCATGAAGGTGTGAATGTTATGATAAAGGTGATATATCCAACTGTGAACTCTCCAGTTCCTGTGTTATTCTATAGAGCCTATGCATGATTTTTGTGCATGGGCTTCACAGAATAACATAATGGGGAGTTCATCACTCTGGAAAAAGCCGTCTCCATTTTATCACCTCTTTGTGCATCTCCCCCTAGAGATCTTGATATATGCACAATTCTGTGATTATAGGAACGTACCATACTGAAGTCTGAAAACACATTTGCAGGCATTTGTATTACAAATGTGAAATAACACTTTACTAGGAAGGCCAAATCCTAGTATTTGTTTGGTACAGTACACCATTATACTAAGGAATCCAAGTGATTTTGTTATACTTTTTTATAATCTAATCTTCAAAATGTACAGAAAAATCTGACTTGATTTTCAGTGTAGTGTTTAAAGATTAAATTGCTGCTTCTTCCTTTTAAATATTGGATTTTGTGCTGTCACTTCTTGTAGTGTCCAGATTTATTGTAAGAATGCACATAGCAAATTTGTGATACAATTATTTGTTCAGGATGCAATTTAATGATGTAGACACGTTTATGCCAGTGGTGGGCAACGTGAGTCCATCCCACTACAGCCATATTACAACTCTCATCATTCCATGCCAAATGATGAGTTAGTCTGGCAGCAGCTGGAGAGCCTCATATTGTCCTTTGCTGATCTATACAATCAACCTTTTTCCCTTTTTATATTCACAGGAAGAAAAACTCAAAGGAGATTATGAAACCATTATGTTGGCTTTGTGTGGACTTGACAATTAGAACATAAATCCTTGTAAAACTATTACAAATTTTGGCATCCTATTCCTGGATTTCATGTTTTAGTTTTGCTTAAGATTTCTCATTAGGTCAAGATACTAATATTTCTGCTTGATTTCATTTTTATATGAAATAAAATGTAATTTCAATATCCATTTCAGCTGGACAGTGGTCTTTATGGGGAAAACCAACTGCAACAAGGTGAAAATCTTGCCATTATTTCAAATGTGACATAATATAGATCTCAAACACATTGCAAACCATTTCCAAGCATTCAAGGTGCTGAAAGTCCCATTAAAATTGTTTGTGTTTGTTTTGTGTTGGCTCTTAATGTAGTTTGCCCCAGAACTGTTCCACTTTTCTTATATGGATGAGTGTGTGCTTTCTGTAAAGGAGGGGAAAAAAAAAAGTTAAAATTTGCAACACAATCTTTGTTTCTCTAATAAAACAAAATTGGAACACAGTGTGGATGGAATCTGCCTTTAATTTAAAATGTGGTGTATTTCTATTGCTCCCTGCATGGCAAACTCATTGAAGGCTCACTACTATAGCTCTGCTGCTAAACCTTGCCCTGCCAACTGTACATTAACTACAGTACTGTGCAAAAGTCTTAGGCAGGTGTGAAAAAATGTTTTAAAGTAAGAATGCTTTCAAAAATAGACATGCTAATTTTTATATTTAGCAGTTAACAAAATGTGAGTGAACACAAGAAAAATCTAAATCAAATCCATATTTGGCATGACCACCCTTTGCCTTCAAAACAGAATCAATTCTTCTAGGTGCACTTGCACATGGTTTGTTATGGAAATCTGCAGGTAGGTTGTTCCAAACATGTTGGAGAACTAACCACAGTACTTCTGTGGATTTAGGCAGACTCAGTTCTGTCTCTCTTACTGTAATCCCAGCACACTCTATGTTGAGATCAGGGCTCTGTGGGGGCCATACCATCACTTCCAGGACTACTTATTCTTTACGATGAAGATCAGTCTTAATGGTTTACTATCAAAGTGTTGCATGTAAAGTTTTGCATCATAAAATGTTGCATTTCTTTGGCCACGTCATATGAAGTGTCGCAATTGAAGTTTTGAGTCTTAAAGTGTCGCAAATTCTACATTTCGTGTTGTTCTGAATGGCGCATTCGCCATATTGTGCATTAACATGTCGCAGCAATATGGGTGCATTGAGGATGCAAATTGGGTGCATTGAGGATGCAAATTGGGTGCATTGAGGATGCAATATGGGTGCAAACCCAACACAAAAGTCACAAAACCCAACTCAAAACCAAAACCCAACACAAAACCATTGCACCCATATTGTGTCCTTTAATGTGTCTCTAATGCACCCAATTTGCATCTTTAATGCATCCAATTTGCAGCCTTAATGCACACATATAGCGTCATTATTGCACCCATATTGCGTCCTTAATGCACCCATATTGCTGTGACATGTTAATGCACGATATGGTGAATGCGCCATTGGTAATGACGCGAAATGTAGAATTTGTGACACTTTTAAGACGCAAAGCTTTAATTGCTATACTTCAAATGGTGCGGCCAAAGACATGCAACATTTTAAGATGTGAAACTTTACATGCAACACTTTGATAGTAAACCATTAAGACCTATTTTCATCGTAAAGAAGAATAACTATCAGTGGATTTTTGTTCTGTTCACTATGCATTTTGTTACTTAATAAAAATATACTATTAACGTGCGTTGTGTTTTTTGTTTAAAGCATTCTTACTCTACAGAATACTTATAAATAAAAAAATAAAAAAAAATAAAAAAAAAAAAAATATATATATATATTTCTTTTTTTTTTTTCTTTTCTTCACACCTTCACTTTTGCACAGTGTATATCATTGGCTACAAAGTGTAGAGCTATGTATATAGGTATGAGTGTACTAGAATCTTAACAATGTCTGATCTCAGACACAGGCATTTAACTGCCTGACAGACTTCTGCTAATGGTGATCAGTCTGGAAATGTGCAATATGTGATGACTGCATTACAACAAGGAAGGAAGAAGGACAGGGGTTCCATAAGTTTAAACCATGCAATAACATCCTTAAGTTTGTTTGTTTCTGCAGATCATAAAGGGACAAAAATAAAGTAGAATGGAAAATTAATTTCTGTTCACTTGATGGCTAAACATTAAAGTGTGTTCAAGGTTATGTCCTCTTCAATGTGAATTGAAATTCCTGTTTTGTATGGAGCCTATCCACTAAGTTCTTGAATAGGTTCCATAATATTCTTCCCCCCCCCCCCCGATTTTAACATATCTCATGCATGTATCTCTGCAGTTTCACTTGTAGAAAATGGACATGTGGTTAAACTGTCAGTAATGTAAACAAGATAAGCTGTTAAATTTGTGTCCCTCCCTTATGTGACACTTCATGCTGTATGGTTTACAATTGTAGCTGGATCTGTGATATATCCAGTCATGTACATGTCTCTAATATATAATTTGTTAAACAGTAACACTCAACAATGGGTTATTGCTCAGGTGATCAAGCAAAAAACTATGAATTATTGGATGGTACTCTTAGGGACCTGAAAGGCTGCAAAAGATAGAAACTTTCGATGAATATAGAACTAATATGCAAGTCATGTTTTTCTATCAAGACATCAGATCATTATGCAAAGTGGTGTATAACAAACAAAAAAATAGTGTGGGAAAGGCAAGATAGTTATGAGGATACTCCTTATGTACAGTGTTGAGAAAACAAAGTGGCTGATATCTGAGAAGAATAAGGTAAAGTTGTCTGACCTGTTGCATATCCCCAAGCACATTTTTGACATGCTTAAACATAAACAAAAGCTAAATCAAAGATCTGTTGAATACTGAATAAAAGTCCCGCTTGACTGTAAAATATTTTGGTAGATGTGTATGTATGTGTGTGTGTATATAGTACTCCTGCAATCCTATTTAAAGTTCAAATAAAGATATTGATAAAATATGTTTATAGATCAGGGAAAATTGTGGTGAGCATAAGCCAAACTGTTGAAGAGACAGTGGCTAAACAGGATGAATATGCAATTGGGATACAGGATGAGGTAGAGTAGATGGGAGAAGGGTTGAGGCATTTTTGCACCACATATATTGTCAAGAGCTTATAGAGGTATAAAATATATAAATTTTGCCTATACTTCTTTCATGTTAACTTTCTTTTGATATAAAATTATATCACTGAACATCTGTTTCCAAAGTTTTCTGGTTAATATACCATCAAAGAAGGATTTAATATTACTCTGCAGTACATGCAGGAAAATTATTAAAAACAGGATTTTACAGAGCAACCCATTGTTTGTTTTTTTTTTTTTTTTCAAAAGCTTTATAGAAAAGTAAAAGGTATACAAAAAAATAAAATAAATAAACAAGCGACCACACGATACACATAATTGTATTGGAAAATAAAATGCATTCAAGCTAGTAAACAAAATACCAACGGTCCACATCATTATTTATATATGACATACTGGATATATTATATTACATTCTTGCATAGATGAGGCGGTAAATACAATGAAATGTTTCCATGGGGCTCTGACTGTAGTTCTATAGATTATTATGTTCACTATTGGATTAAAGAAGCAAAAAAAACCTCTTGTCTAAATACTTGACATATCCCTGAGAAATAAAATTGCCTACATAACCTGGAGATAGCAATCTGAAAAGTAAGGCTAAGGGAGTAGAATGGAAACCGTGGAGGGGTAAAGGACAAATAAGGGGAGAAGGGGCATAGTGAAGACAAAGCTATAGTGTGGACTAGATGAAGCATTTTAAAGGAAAAGGGGAGAAATATGAGGAGAGAGAGAGAGAAAGACACACAGTGTGTGGGGACCAACCAAGGGCTAAGCTCCTCTTAAGTACCAAAAACAAAGTGCAGGTTAAAGTATTTTTTCCCACGGGATTCAAACCATCTATGAGTGACCATCACATAATTTATTTATAGCGTAATATGCTTGAACTCTCTTGACCTAAAAGGAGAGGGAGGGAGTACTGATGTACACTGTCTGGGGATAACAGACTTGGCACCATTGGTCAATTGAAGAAAAAAGTTTAAACAATGGTGGATGCTTCAGCGGTGTATGAGAAAAGAGAATGACTAAGGGATCACTGGCCAGTTGTACACCTGAATCTCCTAGATGAGTGTGATAGTATATCAGACCAGAAAGAAGAAATCCTAGGGCAGGACTACCATGTATGTATCAATGATCCTGTCTCCAATTCACATCTCCAACAAGAGTCAGAAGCTGAATCTGGGAACAAAAGATGCAGCATCTGTTGTGTGTGGTACATCTACTTAAAAATTTTGTAGTTACACTCTTGAGTGGCAACAAACCTTGTAGAATGCAAGATTCTTTGTGTTATCCCCAAGCAGACTTCCAGAGGGAGGAAAATAGACTGGTCAGTTTCCCATGCACAGAAGAATGCTGGTTTGGTGTCTGGAGGGTGAGAAATGAGGAATTTGTAACACTTGAACCCATAGCTTTTCTGCCACTTTGCCAATACCACAAACTTTTCCATAAGAATAGTTCCAGTTTTTGCCTATATTTTAATGGTGGTGAATCTTTCCTGTCCCATGCCGTAAAAACCCACATCTTCCTACCTTGTAGAATAGCAGAATGTGTAGAAACAAAGGATGATGATTCTGCTGGATCAGACATGGAGGAATCCAGCATCATGCTTGGGAGGCTGCTTCACTATGCCCATTAGTGTTGAGCGAGCATGCTCGGCCGAAGCTCGGTTCGGCTCGAGCATCGCTCTGCTCGGCACATGGCGGTACTCGTACGAGTACCGCATGTGCTCGCCCGCCAGGTTTGGGTCTCCTCCCCGCACGTTTCGCGGCTGCTGCGCGGCCAATAAACGTGCGGGGAGGCTCTGACATCAGTGTAATGCCAGCAGCCATGTTGGCTGCTGGCATTACACTGATTGGCTGGCCAGAACCCGTGATCGGGTGCTGTATAGCACCTGACCAGCGAGTTCGGCTCAGTCTTAGCCAGGGAGAGATGAGGATAGGAAGGGAAAGTCAGTGTAGGGAGAAGAAAAGCAATTGTGAAAAAAAAAAAAGACCCAAAAGTCCTTTTTAGGACTACTGTGTGTGGGGGCAGCAGTTTATTTTGTGTGGGAGGGCAGAGAAAAAAAAAAAAAAAACTTCATATATTCTGTTTAGTGTGCAAAGTTGCAGATTAGAGCACATTATGTTTAGTGTGTAAAGTTGCAGATTAGCAGCACATTCTTTTTAGTGTGCAAAGTTGCAGATTAGAGCACATTCTGTTTAGTGTGCAAAGTTGCAGATTAGCAGCACATTCTGTTTACTGTGCAAAGTTTCAGAATAGGAAAACATTCTGTTAAGTCTTCAAACTGTAAAATATCAAAGTCACATATTCCATTCACTGTGCGTAGCCGCAGTTAAGAAGCAAATTGTTTACTGTGCAAAGTTTCAGAATAGGAAAACATTCTGTTAAGTCTTCAAACTGTAAAATATCAAAGTCACATATTCCATTCACTGTGCGTAGCCGCAGTTAAGAAGCAAATTCTGTTTACTGTGCAAAGTTTCAGAATAGGAAAACATTCTGTTAAGTGTTCAAACTGTAAAATATCAAAGTCACATATTCCATTCACTGTGCGTAGCCGCAGTTAAGAAGCACATTCTGTGTACTGTGCAAAGTTGCAGAATAGGAAAACATTCTGTTAAGTCTTCAAACTGTAAAATATCAAAGTCACATATTCCATTCACTGTGCGTAGCTGCAGTTAAGAAGCAAATTCTGTTTACTGTGCAAAGTTGCAGATTTGCAGCACATATTCCGTGTAATATGAAGAAGGAGGGTAAAAAGGGACGGGGAAGTGGACGTGATCCTGATAGTTCAGGGCGCGGGTCAGGACGCGTAGAAACTGCGCCTGGTGCCAGAGCACAAGACAGAAAGACATCCATCATACCTAGCTTCATGTCTCATTTTACAGGGCGTCGCAGGACATCACTCTCGAGGTCCGACCACTGCGAACAGGTGGTCGGTTGGATGTCAGCTGATACTGCTTCCAGTCGGTTAAGCACCACCCTGTCTTCCACCAAGTCCACTCTCAGTAGCCAAGAGTCTGGTCAACATAATCCTCACTCTGATCATCCTTCCTCCCACCATAGAGGATCTGGTCAAAGAAGTGATCCCACACTGGGATACAGTGAGGAGCTCGTCTCATCACCAATCCTTAATTTGAACCTCTCTCCAAGCACGCTTGCAGAGGAACATGACATCTTGTGCCCTGATTCACAACCTCTAGAGGGTACCCAATCACAAGAAGATGACAGAGGTGAACGGCATTTAAGGTCAAAGGAAGTGGATGATGATGATGATGAGACACAGTTGCCATTAAATCAACCACTATTACTGTCTCAAGACCTTGATGAGGAGGATGATATACAGTTGTCAATGACTGAGTATGTGGTGGGATCAAGACATGAGGAGGATGATCAGAGTGAGGAAGTGGAGGAGGACTTGGTGGACGATGAGGTGACTGACCCCACCTGGGAAGGTGTAGAGCCGAGAGATGACGGCAGTCCTGAGGGTGAGCCATCTGCAGCACCGCAACAGGCTGGAAGAGGCAGTGGTGTGGCTACAGAAAGAAGGCGGACCACACCAAACCGGCCCGCAAATGTTCCACGGAGCACCCCCTTGCGTAAATCTCCCTTGCCAAGGGGTAGGTGTTCCGCGGTATGGCGTTTTTTTTATGGAAAGTGCGGACGACAAAAGAATTGTAGTTTGCAACCTGTGCCACACCAGAATGAGCCGAGGCATGAACACTAGAAACCTCACCACCACCAGCATGATCCGACACATGGCATCCAAGCACCGTAATAAGTGGGAGGAACGCCTGGATCGCCCATCTGTGTCTGCAGGCCACACCACTGCCTCCTCTTCCCCTGTTTTCGGTGCCGGCCAATCGCCTGTCGAAGGCGCAGGCCCGCATACCTCCCGCCCTGCACCTGTACCATCTGAAGCACCATCAGCGACCACATCCACTTCCCTGTCCCAGCACAGCGTCCAAATGTCGTTACCCCAGGCATTTGAGCGCAAGCGAAAATACCCAGCCACCCACCCACAGGCCATAGCACTAACCTCACACCTTTCCAAATTACTGGCCATCGAAATGCTGCCATTTAGGCTTGTGGAGACTGAGTCCTTCCGCAGCCTGATGGCAGCAGCTGTCCCTCGGTACGCGGTCCCCAGCCGCCACTACTTTTCCCGGTGTGCCATCCCCGCATTACACCACCATGTGTCCCGTAACATCACCCGTGCCCTGACCAACGCAGTTACTGGGAAGGTCCACTTAACGACTGACACATGGACAAGTGCTTGTGGCCAGGGACGCTACATTTCCCTGACGGCACACTGGGTGAATGTCGTGGAGGCTGGGAGCGACTCGGACCCTGGGATGGCACAGGTGCTACCCACGCCGAGGATTGCGGGCCCTACCTCCATCAGGGTTTCCGCCAGCACCTACGTTATTGGCTCCTCCTCCTCCGTTTCCACCTCCGAATTCTCTGCGCGCAGCGCCACTCACCCATCAGCCGGTAGCTGGAAGCAGTGTAGCACTGCAGTGGGGAAGCGTCAACAGGCCGTGCTGAAGCTGATCTGCCTTGGGGACAAACAGCACACGGCCTCAGAGCTGTTGCAGGGGATTAGTCACCAGACCGAGCAGTGGCTCTCGCCACTCAACCTGCAACCAGGCATGGTTGTGTGTGATAATGGGCGTAACTTGGTGGCGGCTTTGGAGCTCGGCAAGCTCACACACGTACCATGCCTAGCGCATGTATTTAATTTGGTGGTTCAGCGATTTCTAAAAACCTACCCCAATTTGCATGATCTCTTGACCAAGGTGCGCCGCGTGTGTGCACATTTCCGTAAGTCATCTACAGCTTCAGCCGGCCTGTTGAAGCTGCAGCAGCGCTTACAATTGCCAGCTCACCGGCTGCTGTGTGACGTGAGCACGCGCTGGAACTCGACCTTCCACATGTTGTCCCGGCTTTGTGAGCAGCAGAGGGCAGTAGTGGAGTACCAGCTGTTACACGGTCGTCGCCTCTCCGTTCAACTTCCTGTAATCAGAAGTGAGGAGTGGGAATGGATGTCAGACCTCTGTGAGGTTTTACGCAATTTTGAGGAATCGACACAGATGGTGAGCGGCGATAACGCTATTATCAGTGTAACCATCCCACTTCTGTGTCTACTGAAACGCTCGCTGCTCACAATTAAAACCGACGCTTTGCATGTGGAAGAGGTGGAAATGGGGGAGGAAGAGCTTACACAAGGTGATAGCCAGAGCACCCTCACTTCGTCTTCTCAGCGACAACTGGAGGAGGCGGAGGAGGAGGAGGAGGAGGAGGAAGACACGGTTACCTCCGCTACAGAGGGTAGCCATGGAACTTTAGTTCCATCTCTTCAGCGTGGGTGGGCAGAAGAGGAGGAAGAGGATGAGGAGATTGAGAGTCATCCTCCTGGTGAGGACAGCGAAATCTTGCCTGTTGGTACTCTGGCACACATGGCTGACTTTATGTTAGGCTGCCTTTCCTGTGACCCACGCGTTATACGCATTTTAGACAACACGGATTACTGGGTGTTCACCCTTCTGGACCCCCGCTACAAAGAGAATTTCTCATCTCTCATTCCTCCGGTGGAGAGGACAAGCAAAATGGTGCAATACCAGAAGGTTCTTGTTGAAAAATTGCTCCAAAATTTTCCATCTGACAACGCTGGCGGCAGAGTACGTGCTACCTTGGCCAACCGAGAAGGGGAGAAAAGGGGAGCACACAGCAGTTCCGACAAAGGCAGGGCAACACTCTCCAAGGCGTGGGACACCTTCATGACACCCCGCCAGCACCCTCACCCTGATGCGCGGCCTAGTGTCACAAGGAGGGAAAAGTTTTAGAAGATGGTGAAGGAGTACGTAGCAGACCGTGTCAGCGTCCTCAATGATCCCTCTGTGCCTTACAACTACTGGGTGTCCAAGCTGGACACGTGGTATGAACTGGCACTCTACGCCTTGGAGGTGCTGGCCTGCCCTGCCGCCAGCGTTCTGTCTGAGCGGGTATTTAGTGCTGCTGGTGGCATCATAACAGATAAGCGTATCCGCCTTTCCACCGAAAATGCTGATATGTTGACACTTATAAAAATGAACAAGGCCTGGATTTCCCCTGACTTCTCCACTCCACTGGAGGAAAGCCCCGGAGGAACATAAAGTGACTTTATATATGTTATTTACAATGATGGGAATACTCTGTATTCCCATTCACCCCTTCCACCCAAAAAACGGGTATATGGTTGACTCTTAATCTTCTCATCCTCCTCCTCCTCTTCCATATGCCCTGTGATATAATTTTTATATAGGGTCAGCTCACCAGCGGGCCCTGTTTGACAATTTTTGTATAGGTCAGCTCACCAGCGGGCCTTCTCATATAATGTTTTATTGGGTCAGCTCTCTAGCGGGCCCTCTCATATAATGTTTTATAGCGTCAGCTCACTAGCGGGCCTTCGCATATAATGTTTAGGATGGTCAGCTCCGCAGCAGACCCTCACCCATAATGTTTTGGATGGTCGGCTCAGCGCACGTTTCCCTCTTAATCATGGCCTCAGTTCAGAAAAATCGAGGAAATTTTTGGGAGAATTTGCCTTTGCGCACGTTTCCCTCTTAATCATGGCCTCAGTTCAGAGAAATCAAGGAAATTTTTGGGAGAATTTGCCTCTGCGCACGTTTCCCTCTTAATCATGGCCTCAGTTCAGAAAAATCAAGGAAATTTTTGGGAGAATTTGCCTCTGCGCACGTTTCCCTCTTAATCATGGCCTCAGTTCAGAAAAATCAAGGAAATTTTTGGGAGAATTTGCCTCTGCGCACGTTTCCCTCTTAATCATGGCCTCAGTTCAGAAAAATCGAGGAAATTTTTGGGAGAATTTGCAGATGATATACAAGTAAATATACAGCAAATACTGTTTGGTAACAATTTTTCGCCTAAAGTCGTTTTTATCTGCCTTTTTGTGTGTTTTACGGTCAGTCTGTAAAAATGGCGTACTACGGGCGAAAGATCGTTCCCAGCAGCGATGTTGGAGTCCAAGATGCATCCAGACATCCTCCCTATGCTGTCCCTGAACCATTTCTGTGGTGTTTCCATCATTTTCTGCCCTTTTCCTATGGACCAGGCACCCTCCCCTCATAAGAGCAGGGGGTGCCTGGTGTAATGCTCGAGTCCTCCCATTGACTTCAATGGGGCTCGGGTGCTCGGCCGAGAACTCGAGCCTCCGGGGGTGCTCGGTCAGAGCACCCGAACACCCGAGCATTGGGGTGCTCGCTCATCACTAATGCCCATATTATCTAGTCATCCAGCTGCTTATCTAAGGATCTGAGGAAGCATAATAATGAAGGGGTCACTTGCCAGCAGTACCAGCACCACACCCCCTGCTGCTGTTAATGAACCCTCATAAAGGCAATACTCTAAAGTTTGACTGTAGGATACACTCTGTCACATTTGTCATCACCAACCAGTCCCATAGGGCAGCAAGGAACTGATGGTGAAGCAGCTCATGTCAAAGTATGGGAGTGTTCTTGACAGAAATGAGGAATGGAAGAAGGAATTGCACCACCACCTTCAGCAGTGCTGTTAAATGGTCTTATACTGCTGCTGGTGATGGAGTAAATTGTATGTCCCTTTCAAAAACTACCTCCTTAGGAGAGCAATCATAGCTTATTGCTCATGGTGCAGCATCCATGGCTACAGTTGTGTTTTGGACTAACATGTTAACATGTCTCTGCACTGCTCCTACTGTATTGTGGATTTTAATAGATACAACATAACCTAATCGTGTATCTTCTTGCTATTTACAAAATACTGTCATGTACAGGATGTCTGCCTCTTCTATTATTTGTCAGCCTTCATCATGTCTTATGTCTCTCACTGTGTACAAAAAGAAATAAAAGGGTGCAACTGCTTCTTACCCCTCTGCCTGTAACTAATGTAAAGATAATTTCAGCTGCTCCTGTGACACTGCAGTCTTGCTTTTTCAACAGTACAGTTGACAGTAGACCTTATTTTATATGGTAGCCTGTCTTCTGGCTATTGGAGTCAGTGTCAGTTGAATTTGTCTATCTATTGAGTGTCAGTCTGCTTTTTGTCCCCCTGACAAGCTCAAGAATTGTGCTGCTTTCTGTACTAACCCAATGGGAAAAGAAGGAACATTTTCAATTTGGTGGGAAAATACTTACCAATACGGTGTCCATTTTAGGACATCTGTCCTCCATCCCCTAAAACTCTCTCATCCCTCCTTTAAAACTCTGTCAACCATCCTCCCTCCTCCTAAACTCCCTCCTCCAAAACTCCCTCCTCTCTCCTCCTAAACTTCCTCCACCCTCCTCCAAAACTCTCTCATCCCTCCTCCCTCCCTTAAAACAGGAGTCAGACATCAGGCATCAGTTGTCAGGAATCAGGAGTCAGACATCAGGCATCAGTTGTCAGGTATCAGGAGTCAGACATCAGGCATCAGTTGTCAGGAATCAGGAGTCAGACATCAGGCATCAGTTGTCAGGTATCAGGAGTCAGACATCAGGCATCAGTTGTCAGGAATCAGGAGTCAGACATCAGGCATCAGTTGTCAGGTATCAGGAGTCAGACATCAGGCATCAGTTGTCAGGTATCAGACATCAGGTATCAGTTATCAGGAGTCAGACATCAGGCATCAGTTGTCAGGTATCAGGAGTCAGACATCAGGCATCAGTTGTCAGGAATCAGGAGTCAGACATCAGGCATCAGTTGTCAGGTATCAGGAGTCAGACATCAGGCATCAGTTGTCAGGAATCAGGAGTCAGACATCAGGCATCAGTTGTCAGGTATCAGGAGTCAGACATCAGGCATCAGTTGTCAGGTATCAGACATCAAGTATCAGTTGTCAGTTATCAGGAGTCAGACATCAGGCATCAGTTGTCAGGTATCAGGAGTCAGACATCAGGCATCAGTTGTCAGGAATCAGGAGTCAGACATCAGGCATCAGTTGTCAGGTATCAGGAGTCAGACATCAGGCATCAGTTGTCAGGAATCAGGAGTCAGACATCAGGCATCAGTTGTCAGGTATCAGGAGTCAGACATCAGGCATCAGTTGTCAGGTATCAGGAGTCAGACATCAGGCATCAGTTGTCAGGTATCAGGAGTCAGACATCAGTTGTCAGTTATCAGGAGAAGGAGTTATTTTTCTGCCATGCTCCCCCCTACCCCCCCTCCTCACACACACATCAAGTTGTTACATTGTAGGTAATCTACCAGCAAAAAAAAAAAAAACATAGAGAGAAGGAAATAAGTGCCCCACCCAACTCAGAGAGGAAAAGTATTGCAGCTTTACAGACTGCTGGTGTTTGAGCCAGAAGAAATAAAAAGGTGAGACCGGGCAATGTTTAAATGACTGAGAGATAAGGAAGGGTTAGATCATGTTATATACCAGCAAGTAAAGCACTGCAGCCATTTTAACACAGGGGGAATATGAGCTGAAGTGAAGAGACTAATGCAAAGACACTGACACATGTGATACCCTGAGACCCAAACAATACAGGACTTTCATTCAGCACAGCTTCACTCTATGTGTGAAAGTCCTCCTGCTTTTTGTGACAGACAGAATGCTGCTTGTATGTGTGACAGCCTTGTCAGAGAATCAGAACAAAGGTCTGATAAATCCTACTGTCTCCCCCTCCCCCATAAACTTTAATTTATCCATGTTTGCTAAAGCACTTCTCTTGTTATCATTTGTATGTGTCTACATATATGTATATGTCACATTATATTTCCCAAGTAGGTGGATTAATCTAAAAAGAGCAGGCATTAGTTTGCTAGGGTTACAATGGCAATGACATTGGTTACCAAGCACACGTAGAAGACCGTTTCAGTGAAGGTTTGTTTCTTCTATAACGAGATCTGGCTCTGCTGAAGAGCCTCCGCTTGATTCAAAGAAGGGATTTCCCTTCTGCAGCAAGAACACTGATGTCAGCGGAGAGGCAGGGGGGATCTAAGTTTAAAAGCGGCTATCTCGCAAACCAAAAAGGTTTCAGAGATGCAGCTGGTGGCATTTAATTCAGTTTTACAAGGGCTTCAATATGAGGGATTGTAATTTTGAAGTATTACTATCCCTTTAAGCAATGTATGATCATATACTGTGACTAAACCCCCATTGTTTTTTTCCTAGCTTAGGTGTTTGTAAAAATAAAAAAAAATGATTACATTGTGTGAGCTTTCAAATAGCCATATAGTGAAAGAATGAGTGTGCTGGATCTTGTATTATATATATAAAAGATGATTTTATTATGTGAGTGAGTAGTATTAGTAAATGTTTAACTAATGTACGTATATCTGTATAAGTGTGTATATATATATATATATATATATATATATATATATATATATATATATATATATACATATATATACACACACACATACTAATTCAGGGGTTCACAAATGCCATATCACTATTGTGACCAAAATGGCCTTGCAGGCACCTACAAATTGTCCTGGTATATCACTGCAAACCCCATGCAGAGTAAAATGACATGAGTCACAAATGAAAAGAGATGCCTCTAGTGCTTCAGATTCAAACAGGCCCCAAAACCAAACCCCGGGAGGAGAGGGGGCACCCAACCTGTAAAAAGGACCCTATAGTGTCTGTAATAGACGTTTGTATGCCGAACACTATAGTGTTCCTTTAAGATTATGAAAATTTCAATCAGCATAGGGATGTATTCTATCAGAACTGAAAGATTAGCACCTTCTAACACTTTCATACATTGTTTGAACTTTTTTTTAAACATATCTTAATGTTCCATCATGATGTGGCTTTAAATTAATGAAATGTATTCTTTGTTTTTCTGTAATATTTTAGATATGGCTGAGCAAAAAAAGGTTGTAGAAGAATATGAAAAATTAAGGAAAGATATGCAAGATGGTACTATATCATTTTTTTCCTAACAACATAGCCTTAAAGTTAGCATTGCATATTGAACTTAATAACAATATATATGGGGATGAGTTTATTGCTTAACTCCTTGACGTCAGCCAGTCCATAAACAAAAGCAATATTAACTCTGCACTTGGAACGTCTCCTACAAGAGTCTTCCGAGCAATATGATCTGCTGTACAGCCACTAATCACTAACGTCCATGGAGCTGTGACAGCAGTGCCTGCAACCACTGCCTGCCTGTGCTAATATCTCGTCCTATGACAGCTTCTGGAATTATTGTGGGGTTCTATTAGAAAAGAAGACCACCGCATTTCCCCATTGCCCCAAGGGAATGATTACCGTACTTTTAGCTATTTTTAGCATCAGACATTGATCTTGGGATAATATACAATAGGTCAGTGGTTCCCAAACTGTGCGGCGCAACGTCTTTGTACGCCCTGGCTAGTTTCAAAGGGTGCCGCGGCCACACAGCAAAGGAACGACAATGCGGCAGCTGTCCAGGGCTCGAATGGAACGGTGGTGGTACAGCAGCAGGGGTGCTCGGCAAGAAGTAGAATAGCACTCTCCTTCTCACGCAACACCTCTGGGGGGGAGAAGCTCCTCCTCTGTGCACAGCAGGCAGCCGGACGAGTTACAGGAGAGCACGCAGAGATGACATTGGCGTCATCATAACCCCGCACGACCTCCTGTGCCTCCGGCTGGCTGCAGACGTCCCCACCATGGATGCTTATTAGAAGGGGAGAGAGAGAAGAGGAGAACAGGTAAGTGGACAGAAGAGGGAACAAGTGGCGGAAGGAGGGGGACCAGTGGCAGAAGGATATACAAGAGGGGGAAAGTGGCAGAAGGATATAGAAGAGGGGGACAAGTGGCTGAAGGAGGGAGACAAGTGGCAGATAGATATAGAAGAGGGGGACAAGTGACAGAAGGATATACAAGAGGGGGACAAGTGGCTGAAGGAGGGGGACAAGTGGAAGATAGATATAGAAGAGGGGGACAAGTGGCAGAAGGATATACAAGAGGGGGACAAGTGGCTGAAGGAGGGGGACAAGTCGCAGAAGGATATACAAGAGGGGGACAAGTGGCTGAAGGAGGGAGAAGAAGGGTAAAATTGAGTGATGGTACAAGTGAGGGAGAGAAGAGGGGTACAAGTGATTGATGGGGAGAAAAAAGGGGGGACAAGTGATTGAATTGGGAATTATAAAGGAACAAGTGACATTTATTCATTTATTTCTTTAATTTAACTGACCTAACTGCGCGCTGCAACTGTTAGATAGGAATATGTTGTGACTTTGGGGAGCCTCGGAAAAAGTCTGACACACTAAGGGAACCATGAACCTAAAAAGTCTGGGAACCACTGAAATAGGTATTTTTTCTTCTATTATTTATTTATTTATTTTGGACATATGTCCACAGCTCTAGGGGTAAATTTAGGCATTTACAATGCCTTTGGTAGGGATTTTGACTGAAAAATGTGGTTTGTTCATCATGTATCATTATGCTTTATTTAATGCTAGATTTAATCCTTTCTATGCTTATCAACTGGAAAACAATTTAATATATATTTATACTTTTTATTTTCCCATCACTTTTTTAGGGATTTTGACTGAAAAAGGCTTTCACAGCAAACTGAAAAATCTATTGGAGGAGTTGCCAACTACATCAGCAATGACTAAATGCAAAGGTATTTGTATAGCACCACAAATTACTTTAAGTTTCACAATAATAGAGTTTTTTATAAATGGTAACAAATTAGCTAGTGAATAGAATTCTATGTCATAGCACTTAATGTCTTGATGGAAAGGAGTACATGTGCATTGCAAACGCACAATTTGTACTTCAAAATAACTTATATTATGATATATTATATCATTAGTTTTTAGCACAATAGGTACAAATTCTGAATTATGTCATTTAATTTTTATTGTGAATTGTAATTAATGACCCTTAAACATTATTACAATTTCCCCAAAAAATGCAGCATGTTTTTGGTTAGATTAGTTGGGAGTCTGATTTATACATAGGTGCACACGCCAGTATTGCACGATATTGTCATGTGCGCCACTTTTATAGGTAATGCCCACTGAGAGGCAGAATAGACCATGTACTGGAGGATAGGAGAAGGTTGATTGCAATCTTGGAGAATCTGATTTATAATGTATACATGTAAATGTAGAAGCAATTCCATATGTTTGTATTTATAGATGCTGCAGAAATATTTGTGGAAATGAAAAAAGACCAACACAAAACAGTTGTAAAGAAAAAAAGCTTTTCTTTGATGAAGGGAAAAGAAACTTTTATAAAGGTTTGTTTACTATCGGTCCTTCTAAAACATAATTTAGGTTTCACCCATTTATACTGTAGTCCCGAAATATCATGGTAATATTTTGAAGCCTAAAGGACCACTTGTGCTTCTAAACAACTTGTCTGCATGTTATATTACCGTGCATATTACGCAGATAGTATTTTTCAAGAAGGATGAAAAGTGTAATAGGTTTTTTGACTGTTAATCAAAACAATAGTGTTCCACATATTTTCACGTGGTATACTAAGCTTTCACAGGGATCCCTGTCTTTGCCTGTATACAGAGAGCCTGTTTATAAATGTGCACAGCGATCCCTGTCTATACATGGATCACTGAGTTGAGCTAGGCATGATTCAATGAATAAAAAAGAGGATGAAACCTTTAGGTGCAATTGTGACTGTTAACAATGCCCAAGATATACATTAAGATGGTAATCTCATCTTGATGTATTCTGTAATGTGATACAGTGGCGGACCACTAGGGGTCGCGATTGTGACCGGGTCCACGGCGTTCCGCTTGACCGGGGGTCGCCTCAGGGCACCCACAAGGTGAGCAGGTTTGCGGCTATTCAGAGTAGGCACCTACCTGCCCAAATGGCAGGTGCCAACTCTGCCCGATTGCAAGTTGTGCGGGGGCTGTGAAGGAGCTCCCCTGTTCCCTCGTGTGCCCTGTAGGAAGCCCGGAAACGGAACATGACATAATTTCCGGCTCCCGGCATCATTGAGAAAAAATGCAAGGTAGCAGAGCAGGAACAGGAGAGCAGCCCCACTGACCAACACGGAGAGGATTCAGGTAGGGAAGGGGGGAGACACTTGGAGGCTAAAAATTTAAAAATGATTAAGGATGGGGGGTGGGCTGAAAAAAATTATAAAACTAATCAGTGTGTGTCAATGTAAGAATATGTATGTGTGTCAGTGAGTCTGTTAGTATGAGTGTATGTGTGTGTGTGTGTCAATGAGCCTGTTAATATGAGTGTGTGTATGTCAGTGAGCCTGTCAGTATGTGTGTCTCAGTTAGCCTGTCAGTATAAGTGCTTGTAGTGTGTGTGTGTGTCAGTGAGTGTATGTCTGTGTGTCAGTATCAGTTACTGTATGTTCTGTCATTGAGTGTTAGTATCAGTGTTTGTCAGAATCAGTGAGTGTTTGTCATTGAATGTGTTTCACTATCAGCGAGAGCCTGTCAGTGTTTGTCAGTATGAGTGAGAGTGTGGCAGTGAGTCTTTCAGTATCAGTGATAGTGTGGCAGTGAGTGTCTGTCAATGAGTGTGTGTGTCCGTATCACTGAATGTGTTTCTGTCAGTGAGTGTGTGAAATCCTAAACATTAGCCTTGTGTGCTAGCGGCTCATAGTGTCTAATGCGATAGACCGAGTGACAGGTGACAGCAAGGAGGATTGCCCTGTTTGGGGAGTGTGTCCCCAAGTAGGGCCAATCAACCCACACTCATACATAGCCAAACCCCATATACAATCACACTTAAGTCAGCCACACATATCAATACAATTACACTCCGCATGTATCACAGCCAAGCCTTGCACAGAATCACACTCCGCAACCTCACACATCCCACTCATGTGTATTTCTTAGGAGAGAGTAAGAATGGGCGATGGGGGTGTGTGGCGTCTTAGATCCTCGCACCCGGGCCCTGTGGTTCCTAGTTACACCCCTGATGTGTTAGATGGGTCATCTCCACTTATCTTTCTGATTAAATTCATCAGCTAACTTTTGTGACGCTGTACCATGCAGCAAAATATTGTTACCCACTCTAAGAGTCTCAAGCAGTACTCCACTGTACTGCACTCATAGTTGAAATCTATACTTTTCATGTGACATAAGGAAATGGTCATCCAGGTACAAATCCAAGTTGCAAATTACAGCTCTTTTTTTAGTAAATGCATTAAAAAATACAAACGTAAATTTTAAAATTAATTAATATGTTCATACTTATCATTTTTCATGCTCCACCAATGCTTTCCAGGGCTATTTGTTAATTAATTTAAAGCAGCAACTATGCATCTCCCAGCACACATAAAAATAAGTAATTTTATGTATGCTGCTCTATCAAATGCAGGCTTGCTGGTTTGTAATACGCTAAGCTTTTTGACGTGGGAGTAAGAAAATCACAATTGACACATCCTGAGGAAAGGTTTCTGACCATAAATGTTGCACTTTTTGTGTTATATACAGCATTGAAAAAGTGTATGTATATCCCTTTATTGATATAAAATGTACAGTATTTTAACTTGATGGTTTAGGGGCTTGTACTTAACAGGAGTGCTCTCTTGGCTACAATTTACTATTAAGAGAGAGTTCACGTTGGGATAAATTCACCATGGAGATCATAATCTAAGTTAACATATCCAGTTTACATTGTCAGATTAAAATCATCCCGATGGAATGGAAAGCACGAACGAAATCCAAAGCCGGAAAATACACTAAAATTGTTTTGGAAGAAGAGCCTCCAAAATCTTTGATGAAACATTCTGATGGATACGATGATATTTTAAATATGGCAATACAAATTTTCTGGAGAAACAAGGAAAAAAATGCAAAATATACTCTTTGCTATGTTGACGGCTCAAGATGGCCAAAAGAGGACTTTGAAAAGGAGTATGGCACCCTTCAAAACATCCCAAAAATATGGAAAAAAACTTTTTATGTTGGCCAGAGAATTATAGGTATAAATCCAAAAAACATTTTTTTTGTACTTTTTCAATTTTTCTTTATAAATGCTTATATATAGAAACTGTAAACAATAGCGTGTAAATTAAATGTATTTTCTGCATAAAATCATGAACAATGACTTATTTACACAAACATAGATAATTACTTACAAATATACCCAACCCCACACATATAGTATATATGTAAATACTAAAAAAAAAACCTTCAAAGTGATAGACATTTGGAGGTCTCATCAACGGATTACATAAAGATTGATTGAAAACCATACAAAGACTAAACCAAACTCTGGTAAGTCCTGGTTTTGCTGTTCATAAATGTGACCATTTTTGCTTCAAACATTAATCTTTCATGATTATATATAAAATTAAAAGATGTGTTCAATATTGTGCTTCTTTTTTTATCAATATTTATTGTCTTTTGTAAATAATTGTATTATACAACGAGTTAAATACATTTTTAACAATTTTCATGTGTAATTCACAAATCAGCCATTGTTTTCTATTCCAGTTTCTTTGTGATAATTATTTTATTTTAAATACTTTGATGATTGCTTTTTTTCTTTGCTTGTAGATACAGAAGAAGTAGTATATTTGGGTTTTGTGACATGTGCGTCTCTGTTAAGCTCACAAGAAATCATCAAGAAAATAGGAGAAGGTGATATGTATAAGGTAAAGTAATTAAAGATGAAATATTATATAATTTTAAATATACTTTGCAGTTACCCATATTTGTTTCATCTAGTCTCTACACATAAATAATTATTAATGCTACAAAAAATATATGCTTTTATGTGAAATAGTACACTACAAAAACAAGGTGTTTAAATATTTAATTTTTTCAACCATTAATCAAGACCTATTACACTGCTATAATTACTCAAATATGTTTTTCCATAAGGCAACACCGCATTTAAGATTTTTTGATCAACCGTTGAAATGCATAGCTGCATTAAAGGGATAGTATGACTTGTAGCCCTTAATAAACTGAGTTAAATGACACCAGCGGCATCTCTCAGACATTTATGGTTTAAGAGATAGCCGCTTTCAACCAAGCAAACGTAGAAGACTGTTTCAATTAATCATTTTTCCTTCCATAACAAGATATCGGCTCTGCTGAAGAGCCTCCTCTTGATTCAGAGACCGGATTCTCCTGCTGGCAGCAGAAAGCTGACAGCAGGGGAGAGGAAACTTTGAAAGCGGCTATCTCTTAAACCATAAATGTCTGAGAGATGTCGCTGGTGTCATTTAACTCAGTTTATTAAGGGCTACAATATGAGGGATAGTAATTTTGAAGTAATACTATCCCTTTAATTCCCACCTTCACTTCACCTTTCACCCCTTTCCTCTGACAGTGCACCACTGTGTGAGATATGAAAAAAAAGGAGGCAAATGTGAGCTTACTAACTGAATTAAACAATAACCTTTTAAAAACAAATTCCATACTTATCAAGGCCATCTCACACCAGTGGTTAAATAATGGACCAATTATATTATAGTAGTGTCGGGGCCACTTCAGCAGCATGGACCCCCAATTTTATTAGAGGGGGAGGGTGACACTGGGGTAGCCACTGTTGCTCCCGCAGGCTTTTTATTATTTTAGTTAGATTAACCATTTCAGTGATGTAGGTGAATTCCATAGTTTTGTAATTACAGGACATGCCCACCAGAGATGGTAACAATGCCATCTTTTTATTGGTAAACCTCTCTTGTAGTTGTAGGGCTTTTTTAGTGGGTGCAGTAATTTTTTTAAATTATTTAAATAAATAACTTAATAACTTGTATCAATGAAATTATAAAGTATTAATTACAAATACATCTTTACTTTTTAGGATTTTTGGATGGACATATTTCTCAGTCTTCAAAGGTAATCAAATTTTATAATGCTTTCAATGTTACAATGTAATTAATAATTTTGATTTTGAGCATGGATTTATTAATGTTACATAATATATTGTCATGTTTTAATAATTGATAATTAAAGTAGATACATTTTAAGAATTTCATCATCAAAACTGACATTTTTCACCCAATTTCTTAATATTTTTACAGAGAAAAAACATAGGTGCCAGCTCATATGGTATGTGTTTTTTTCTAATAAATATGATTCACCGCAAAACACTTGTTCTCGTTAATTATTTTTATAATTTCTAACACATTTATTTATTAGATAATTAAAATGGTACATGCAGTTAAATGGATTGAGGAAGGTTTAGTTTTCATTGGGGCAGAGGGGCAGGCCCTGGAAGGTGCATTGGCAGGTCATGAAGGGTGCATTTGCAGGTCACAGGAGCATTGGCAGGTCCTCAAGGGTGCGTTGGCAGGTCCTGGATGGTCACCTTATATTAAGTTTATTTTTTTTCTAAGTTAAGATGCAAAGCTTGGTTGGGTCCTCTTATAATCATGGTTGTTTTTAATTTCAGCAAATATATTAACATAGTAACATAGTAATTTAGGTTGTTAAAAAAAGACCTAAGTCCATCAAGTTCTCCCCTTCTACCTATCCTTCCTGCTTTTGATCCTAAAAAAGGAACCCCCCCCCAATTAAGCAATTACGAATGTTGACACTTAGGGGGGAAATTCCTTTACTTTAATAATGGTACAGTATAATGCTAATACCTCAGAACTGAATCCAGGCACTTTGTTTTCCCATAAGGTAATGTGTTTCTCACTAATAAAAGTGAAGCCCAAGGTTCAAATCAGATATTGGCAAAGTGAGTAAAATCCTAGATGCAGAAAAAGAAGTACTCATGGAGCAACACAGTAAATGCCATGAACACGGAGTACTAACAGCAATAGAAGTACTTGGCAGAAGATACCTGAGAGTGCCTGGATTCTGGTCTGCCAGGTCAAGACAACTGTCCTATAAGGGTTATATTACAACATACAGTACGCAAGCATAATTATTTTAATACTGTAGTGTAAGCACATGTACAACTGTTAAATGGTTTTTACTGACATACTTTTGCAATATTTTTTTCCATCTTATTTTTTTTTTATCTAACTTTTTACAGAAAAAATCGTCAAGGTAAGATTATTTTATATTTCTTATTGATTACATTGTGTCAATGTAAAGTATTAACCATTTTAATGTAGTATCTATTTCATATAGAAATGATACAAAGGGTATTATTAACAGCATGCTTCCATGTAAGGATAACCAGCTATCCTGAACTCTGAGTCACTTATATATTATTTTTTATATTTGATTTAAATTTTTAAAATTTAGCACTTGAAATTTTTAAATAGTGTAAAAACTAACTTAAACATGCATGGGATGGACCTTAGTCACAAGGATAGCAGAATAGTATAAATCAAAATGGGGTTTGAACTTTAAAACACGTAAAAGGTGAGCAAATTAGATGATCCAAATATTTCATTTTTGGTTTTAAATTCTGGGTGAATATGTTTTCATTTAACTTTTATGCCAAATTTTTTTTATATAATACATTATATTTTTTAAACTGAAATTGATTACAAATTACAATAGAGTAAAACATTTGATAACTTTGTTGTTGCATTTGGTCTATCATTATTATTTTAACTCTATACCCATTGAATTACATTATTTACATTTGCATGATTATACTTGAATGTTTTCCAGAACTTTCTTTTATCTAGTGAGAAAACACTAGAAAAGGAACATCCATGCGCTTCAAGTAATGAATGTGTTCCTGCAACACCACCGGCATCACATATCCCTTCAGGTAAATAACCAGCATTTTTTATTTTTCGTATAGCTCTAGAGTTGAAAATAAATATGCATTTTCAAAGGTTGAATGAGATTTAAAAAAATCTAATCACCTATGAGGGTCGAGTGCATACTATCCGAAAGGCTGAAGATGTACAAGACTTTTGCAAAGTACTGGATTTTACCCCGGTCCCTGAGCTGCATGATCCTCATCGCCCTGTCTTTGCACATGGTGTCTCCTTACCTCAAAGAGAGCAGTGGATTCCAGTACAACAGAAGCAGTTGCGGACGACTGCTGAATCATCTGCGGGCAACTCCACTTCCTGACTCAGTGCAGCTAAGCCTCCTCAAGGAGCCAGGTGATCTAATTATAGTTCTCCTGCTGTTAGGATTGTTTTTTGGGACTGTTCCTCCAAAGCTGTTTTTTGTTTTTCACTTTTTGGGACTATAATACTGAATGTTACCTTTTTGCTCTTGCGATGCCTACGACTGCACCCTTTACGGGTCTGGGCTGTAGTGCTATGTCGTCTTTAAGTACCATATTGCTTCCACCTTGTACATTTTAATGTTTTGTATTAGGTACATATAGTTCTCTGTGTCTTCATGATATGTTCTGGCCGATGTGGGAATACGGGCCTCCACTTGGGGCTGGTGTTCTTACTCAATCAGTTGTGCCTGGTTGATCTGCTGGAGCTCAGCTATGCCCAGCAGGGCGATATGATTACTCTGCCTGCTGGCTTGGGGGTTTGCATCTTTGCTCGCAGGGCGCCTCGGTTGGGTGTCCCGGGCCTCACCCCATCTGATGTGCCTTCAGTTTTGGCTGGGCGCCTGTTGTTCTCCCATAGATTTTTTCTTTTCCCCACCATTGAGGTAATTCCATTCCGACCCCACCTGCCCTTATTGCATGGGCTTATTGTATACAGTTTTTTCTTTTTTTTATTATTGCTCCTAATAGGGCCGATCCTGAATGCTTCCTCAGCATTACTTACCCCCTACCTTACTGCCTTAAGTTATTTGATATGTTTCCTATATTACACTGTGTAGTTTTCTTTATTGGTTACTGTTCTTGTGCAATTCACAGGCCTGTTCTGTCTGGCCTGATACTCCTGCTTCTTTTTTTCTCTCTTTCTTCTTTCCCCTCTTCCTCTTTCCTCATTTCTTCTTTGGTTTCCCATCCTCCCTCCCTACCCCCTGGGCTGCCTGTGCTCTTACTGGGTGCTGGATGGGGCACTTTTCTGAGTTTCTCTGCAACTCAATTTAATTGTGGCGTACAGATTTAAAGCCATTTCTATAAATGCTAAGGGGCTCAATACACCTCAGAAGCGGTCCCTCCTTTATAGAGAATGCTCCCACATGGGAGGCAAGGTTTGCTTTGTTCAGGAGACTCAATACGCCTTGGCTAAATTACCTAAACTGTTTCATCGCTTATACCCATATCAGTTCTATAGTTCTGCTTCCTCCAGGCGCAGCGGAGTTGCCATATTACTCCATAAGAGTTTTCATTTTACTTTATCTGATACTTTGAGCAATTCCGAGGGCAGATACATATTCATCAAGGGGAAGGTGGGGTCATTAACATGTACATTTGCTGCTCTTTATGCACCAAATGCCTTGCAACTCCCATTCCTGACATCCACCCTCTCTTCGCTTTCTGCTTTTGCGGAAGGTTTTCTTCTCCTGGGTAGGGACTTTAACACAGTTCTCAATCCCTCCTTGGATTGTTCGCAGGGCCAACCTCACTTTACTCTAACTTGCGGTCCTTGCTGGCCTCTCATTCTTTGATCGATATTTGGAGACTTCTTAATCCTTCTGATCTCTCCTATTCCTTCTACTCCTCTCCTCACTCCACTTATTCCCGTATCGATCTCTTTCTTGTTCCTCAGGCGTATGCTCACTTTATTACTACAGCTACTATACAATCCATTACATGGTCCGACCATGCCCCTGTGGTGGTGGAGGTTTCACTACCCCTGCTTCTCTCCCCTTCTGGAAGTTGGAGACTTGATGACTCCTTACTAACTGACTTGCTCTCTGTGTCTCAGTTACGAACTGCTATTGTGGAATATTTTCAGTTTAATGCTAATTTAGATGTGTTACCTACCATTGTGTGGGAAGCACTAAAATGTGTTATGCCTGGTGAGTGCATCCGACTGTGCTCTGCACATAAACGTAGAGCCCGTCAGGAGCTTGATGACTTAATTAATAGCAGTTCCTCCTTGGAGAAAAAGCACCAAGAGTCAGGTGAAGATGTTGTTCTGCAGGACCTACTTCATCATAGACAGCAAGCACGTTCCTTGATTTTGTCACTGGTTAATAAATCATTTGTGTGGGTGAAACACTTTAATTATGAACAAGGAAACAAGTGCGGTAAGTGGCTCTCACGTCAGCTAACCCCTATTGCTCCCCGGTTCTCTGAGGTTTTCAGAGATTTTTACTCTGCTCTTTATAATTTACCTGTTCCTGACATGCCACATCTTTTGGACATTCAGTCTTGTTATATTAGGGAGGCACATCTCCCTTCACTGTCACCCACCCAGTCCCTCCTTCTGGACGAACCCATTATGGAAGCAGAGGTCTACTTGGCAGTGAAGCAGATGAAGGTTGGTAAAAGCCCAGGACCTGATGGCTTCTCTTTATGCTTTTACCGGGTGTTCTTGGACTTGCTTGTTCCCCATTTGACTGAGACCTTCAACCAGCTGCCTTCGGTTGTGTCTGCCCACCCTCTTTTGACAGAGGCCCATATCACGGAACTTCCCAAACCAGGGAAGGACCCTACCCTTTGCTCCAGTTACCGTCCGATCTCGCTACTGAATATAGACGCTAAAATCTATGTTAAAGTCTTAGCGAATCGCCTCAGTCCACATCTTCCAGGCCTAGTGCACCCCAATCAGTCGGGTTTTGTACCGGGTAGAGAGGCTAGGGATAATACCATCTGTCTCATATCTCTGTTAGATCAGGCTGGGGTAACTTGGTCTTCTGCCTTGTTCCTTTCTGTTGACGCAGAGAAGGCTTTTGAATTGGGATTTCATTAAACTAGTACTCCGTGGCTTTGGTTTGGGAGATCGCTTCCTCTCTTATGTTACAGCTCTCTATACCAGTCCCTCTGCGAAGATTTGGATTCATAGTTCCCTTTCGACCCCCTTCTATCTTCACAATGGTACTCGGCAAGAATGCCCCCTCTCCCAGCTCATCTTTATTTTAGTTATGGAGACTTTAGCGTGCAGGGTTCGGAGCTCACCCCTGATTAAGGGTATGGCTCAGGCTAATAGGGAACACAAACTTGCCCTCTTTGCCGATGATCTTATCTTCCTCCTTGCAGATCCTATTGTATCTCTTCCTGCAGTGATGCAAGAGTTGCACCAGTTTGGTTTGGTTAGCAACTTTAAGGCTAATTTACAAAAATCTGAGATCCTAAATATTTCTGTTCCGCAACACTTGATTTCTGAGTTGCAAGCGAAAGTGCCCTTCCACTGGGCTGGTTCTTCGATTCCCTATCTTGGAATTCGTCTTACTCCCCAGACTACTTTATTATTACAGGCTAATTTCCTTCCCTTATTGTCTCGTATTGACAGGGATCTCAGATCCCTGAGGACCTGTTTTCTCTCCTGGTCGGGGCGTATTAATGTTTTGAAATCTGTTTTCCTCCCTAAAGTGTTGTATCTCTTGCAGACCATCCCCATTTCCCTATCTAACTCCAACCTTAAGTCTCTCCAACGGGTCTTTAATGCATTTGCATGGAATTATAAACCTGCTAGGATTAGATTTGCTATACTCACCAAGCCCAAGGGGGAGGGTGGCCTGGGAGCTTCTTCTTTGCGTCGTTACTACCTTGCTGTGCAACTATCCTCCATCTTGCATTGGTATCATTCATCTGCGAATAAACAGTGAATTCCTATCCTTCAGTCCCTATCTCTGACCGATTCCCTGCTTTATTTGCTGGGGGTCCCTGTGATTTCTTGAAAACTGACCTATTGCGGGATTTGACTCCTTTTGAACGTTTATGCCGTCAGAGATCAAGCTCTCTAATTCATTCTCCCTTGTCCCACTACATTTCAAAATTATATAGGCCATTAGAGGATAAGGATGTGTCTTTTTTGCCTTACAAATTAGCCTGGGAGTCGGAATTGGGTGTACCGATTCTGGATAATGCCTGGGGCCATGCATTAAAGGGTGCTCTCCGTTCCTCCAGAAATTTGACTGCAGTTGAGACTAATTATAAATGTCTTTTACCCTGGTATAGGACTCTGGAGGTTATCCATTCTTTTTATCCTTCAGTTTCTCGCTCCTGTTGGTGCTGTAATGTAGGTACGGGAGATATGGCACACATTTGGTGGACATATCCAATGATCATGGGGTATTGGGCAAGCATTTTGACTACCATTAAAGGGATAGTAATACTTCGTTTTAACTTTATTTTATTTTGTAGGCATTAAAAAAACATTAAGAATGATATAAGTCTTATCTCTCAATCCTTTATGGTTTAGGAGATATTCACAAGCAAAGTTCCCCTCCCCGCCCCTTTTACCTAGTGTAAGACATCTCTTCTCAGATGTGGATCAGGTTGTATGACAGGACAGATAACAGAAGGGGACAATTTTCTTTGTATGAAAACAATGAAAGCCCTTCCCCCCTTGACAAGTTTTTCAGCTTTTTCCATTATCTTAATTGAAGATTGTCCCTCTCTGCAGTCTACCTGGGCACCTTCCTTCTGATCTGGTTGAACAGGGGGGGGATACTTTGTTTGTGAATATCTCTTAAACCATAAAGGTTTGAGAGATAAGACTTATATCATTCTTCATGTTTTTTTAATGCCTACAAAATAAAATAAAGTTAAAACGAAGTATTACTATCCCTTTAACTCTGTTATGGCTCTGTCTCTGCCCTCAGATCCTACACTCCTTCTGTTTTCAATAGAAGTGGGTACCTTGATTAGATGTAAACACAAAAGAACTTTATTACTTCATCTTCTCAATGCTGCTCGAATGTGTATCCCACTCTGTTGGAGGAGCTCGCTCCCCCTACTCTTCAGATGTGGTGATCTAGAGATAATGATATTGTGGTATATGAGAAACTCTTTCACCTTTCACAGAGATGTGGTGTGTCGTTTTCTGAGGTGTGGGGGCCATGGCTGGAGTCCACTGCCCATCCCTCACTACATGCCCCGTCTGGTTCCAGTGTTTGATATCTTGCAGTTTTCCTTCCCGTAGTACCCTCCCTCCCTTCCCGTCTTCCTGTTACCCTTTCTTCTCTTTTTTGTCTCTCTCTCTCTCTTCTCCTCCTATCTTTTCTTTCTACTGCTTCATCTCTATGTTAACATTGGTACCCTGAGCTGCCCATTTATCCACCTTTCAACACATATGTGCTTGCAGTGTTTTTAATTCTGTATTTGGCAATGGGCATTGCTCAGGTTTTTTCCTTTATGTCACTTGTTTTTTTTCAATTTGGGTCAATGCATATCTTTCTTATGACTAAATACTGATTCATCTTGATACCCCTTTGTACTCATGTATTTTCTTCTTCTCAATAAAATAAAAAAAAAATAAAAAAATCTAATCAAGGGAGTAAGACACACTCAGTTAAGGTCCTAACGAACACATACACTGCAGGAACAGTGTTTAAACACACACATAAATACACTGTCTGGATGGGGTTTAGTGTGCTACATACCATGTCAAATATCAAATGTGCTTAACTGGATATAGCAGTAGAAACATCATCTCACTTCTGAATGACCAATTCTTAACCTGACATTACTATTTAGTCGGATCAAATTTTATTGCACTTTCAATTTCTGAGGGAAAATGTGAGACTTTGTTCAAGAAAGAGAGAATTGCATGTAAATCAGTAGGGAGTTTCAAACTGAAGGCCAATTATTGGCTATTATGTTTTATTAATTTTTAATACAGCATTTCAGGAACATATCAGTACTTCATCAAGACGTAGCACAAATATTGAAAACAATAATCAAAAATATTGTTTAATTTTTTTATTACTAATTCTTTTACACTGTCCACCATGGTCAGCTGTCCCTTCATGGCCTATGCATGTTTTAGATTAAGTGGTGTCGATTTAAGTAGAGTGATCATACATTAAAATACAGCATGGTGAGTCTAAATTGCGCTCATGAGGGGGTTCATACGTACATTAGTTAACCCCTCATAAGTGCTGTTTAGATTGACCATGCTGTGCTCTCATGCATGTTGCATTCAATAACCCCAGGATGTTTGTCATGTGCCTTCTTAGTGATGTACAATATTTAGGATTTAAAACAATATATATATATATAATTTTTGTGTTTGTCAACACATACAGGTGCAGAAACATCTGTATCCAAAAATTAACTCCTCACAAGTAAGAATTAGTTTTGCCATGTGGAAGTATTCCACATGGTAAAACAAATGTAATCATCACCACTAACTTGTGTTGTCCTTCATATAGCATATTTAATGCCAGTAATTGAAATGTTTCAATTCCCCTACAATCATCCTCCTGTTGAACTGACCCCATGATATCACATTTGGTTTGCATATTTGTGAAAAACGTAGCGCGTTAGTCATTAAACATGGAATTCAAATGGAATTTTAAGAGAATTCAAAATTGAGGTAGTAGTTGCAGATTTGTTAAAGGAGATTAATTGTAGAATGCTTTTCATCTCATCTATTTTGGCCAGTACTTAGTAATTGTCTTGCAATTCTCTGTTTAGTGATACTTTTTGAAATGTATAAAAAAAACACTGAAAGCTAACAGCTTATAAACTATTACATTTTTTCTTGGGTGGTTAATCTTTTATTTGTAATCATATTTAAGCTGATTTATTTATGTATTATATCACAGAATATATGCCTCGTGTACCGTATGTTGAAGAACACCTAATTAAATACAACACAGACCTATCCATCGGAAGTGGCTCATTTGGAACTGTATTTATTGGCTCCTACCAGGGAACACCAGCAGCAGTGAAAAAAATTGTAATTACCGAGGAGTGCACCAATATCATGCATGAAATTCTTGTATGTTTGTAAGTATTTTAGTGCATGCTTTCTTGTCACCTATGTGACAATACTGTGTTGTGTTATTTTTACTAATATTTTTCAATGTTAAGTATAACACTTTCTATAATTTACATTGTATGTATGTGCAGAAGGCTCTCTCATCCAAATATTGTCCGATTCATGGCTGTAGCTAAAACAGAATCCTGTGTTTTAATTGCAAATGAATATATTCATGGTGCAAGCTTGCATACTGTTCTTCATTGCAAAGACAATCCATTAAAGGTAAAGTATCATTTTTTGTTTGTATTATTTATTTTAAAGTTATTATTTGAGTTTAAGTATGTGATGTTTTCTACTGAAGTAATAATTCAACAATTATATGGTTGTGTAAAAATACCCTAGGTATTACACAGAAAAACATTACATTTTATAATGTTAATTTATATAATGTAATTTATTCCCTTAATGACCTTACAGCTGGATGATGAAGACAAATGTTATGTGGCTCTTGAGGTTTCCATGGCTGTGGAATACATCCACTCAAAAAATGTTATTCACCAGGATTTGAAGCCCGCTAACATTTTGGTAAGTTATGGATAAAGTTCACTGAATTGTATTTGTAATTAGTTGAATTAGTTAATATGATTTTAATTTAGGAGGTTTATAAAGAAAACGAAGGAGCACTATGTCAAAGTGTTTATGTAATAAGATAATTATTGAAACATAGATGTAGCTTCACTTATACTAGTTATGTAGCAAGCCTTTTTATAGCAAATTTTGAGTTAAGCTACAAACGAGTATGCCAGACAAGCTTATCTGAGGACACAGCACTGTTCTATGGATACTGAACACTCAGGAGTGTCTCACACATATTTCTGATTGCTTGAACCATTACAATTGGAACTATCCATGAGCATATGAGGCTAATAATGTTTAAAAAGGTGTTATATATCTATAATGCTTGTCTCTGCTGTCTTTGTCTCCACACAGCTTAAAAGGGCCATCTCTGTCCCAAAATAGTTTTCCAAGTGCCATGTTTGTGCACAAACAGCTTTTTTTTTTATAATAAATTACATTACATGGTCAAAATACTGGTATGTAAAGAAAGCACTTTGTATCCACGAAAAAAAAAATACATAATTTGTGTGGGTAGTATAAATGAGAAATAGTAAAATGACATATAAACACAAATACTACAAAAGTGTTAAAACACCCACGGTCCTTAACGTACAACACAGCCAAAACAGTTTGGTCGTAGAAGGGGTTAATTCTTTGTGCTATTTGTTGATGACAACACACATGTGCTGTGAGTTGATGATGTAATGAGATGCTTGTGAAATATAGTATTAGAAATTAATATGACATAATTGCAGTCTGTCACACCATTACAAAACTCCTAACATTAAATCATGAGGATTTTGCAACAATATGTTTTGAATTAAGACTACCAGCTATGGGGGGATCATGAAAAATAAAAATTGTTAAATAATATTTATGATAATGCTTTGCATATGACTTTGCACCCTATATTATATTACACAGATTGAAGAAACCAGAAAAAAAGCATTCCTGACGGACTGGGGTCTTGCCAATATACGTGACTCAGTCTTAGTGAAACGTGGAAGCAAGATTGCTGGAGCCATAAGTGGACCACTAGGTGAAACTGCCATTTATATGGCTCCTGAGAGCTTACTAACTTATAGCAACTGCACACTACAGTCAGACATATGGTCACTTGGAATGACATTCCTTGAACTATTTACAAATCTTTCACCATGGAATGCTAAGAATTGTAAGGAACTATGTCATCTTATGGCAAAGGAAACTATGCCTCATGCTCTTGAACACCTTGACACGTATTTTGATCTAATATCAAATTGTTTAAAATATACACCAAACTCACGCCTTTCTGCAAGTGACCTAGTGAATCTGTTGAAGTCCGCAGACTACATAGATCTAAAAAAACATTATGGATTTCAGTGGTAATAAAACTGATTTCACTGTTTACAAGAAATAATGTTAACTACCAATAACTTTTGTAGTTTTGTTTTACTATTGGTAGTTGTTGCTGTAACAAAAAATAAAAAAGACTGCGGTAAAATTATTCAACATATATGAATATGAAGTATACACATATGTGTTTAAAACACAATACACTCCAATATAACTGAACATGTGGCTCCTCCCCCTTCATTTACACCAAAGATTGCAGCAATTTTTTTCTTTATACTGGTCTGCATTTTTGTTAAAGGAGAACTACTATCCCCCAGACAACTTTAGGGCAAAGTTGTTTAATAATGTTTAGATTGTTAAATCGCTAATAAATCTATATACTATTAAATAAATCTAGTTTAATGGTTCACCCCCCCGCGACACTGTAATAGTGCAGCACTAGCCTACCTAATTGCAGCCCCAGGGCTGCCTCCTCCGGCTGACACCCCCTTCTGTTGTGTGACATCACAATGTTTTATGAACGTCGTATCACGCTCAGGCAGAAAGAACCGTCCAGGGACAGCACTTAGGTAAGCTAGTGTGGCACTATTACAGTCCCGCGGGGGGAGGGGGACAGCAATAAAGTAGATTTATTTAATAGCATATACATTTACTAGCAATTTCACTAGCAAATTTATACATTATTAAAGGTGAACAACACTTTGCTCTAAAGTTGTTTGGAGCATGGTATGTTCAATTTAAATTTATTTGATTTTTTGTTGGTAATTTTATATCACCTCACTTTTATTTTTATCATTCTTGCACTGTACTGAGTGTTATTTTTTACAATAACATTACTATTACTATGTTAATTATTTAATATACAGTATTTATAATATTGGCTTGTGAAACTGTCTTGATAGTGCAGTGGCCCTATATCTGCACATGAGACTTGTGTGTGCTTTGATGTTCATTAAACGATATTGAATAAAGTGTACGATATTTCATCTCTTGTCCTTCATTATCTTTTCATCCTTCTCTTCTTTACATTTTTACTCCAACTAAATTCCTAAAAAAAGATATCATTGTACTCCATTGCATCTATCCAACTAAATTATACACACTCATTTTTATGTATATATCCACCACCATCTTGATAGTTTAAATTTCAATATTTTTATTAAAGGAAACGTAATAATGCATTGTAAATTGTTATACAGCACTACAACTTGCTTTCCAGGTCAGAGCATTTTTTTGGACCCAAGACCCATTTTGGTAGTTGTCCCATTTTTGGAACAATGTGGTAAAATTCAGTATGCAAGCTACATCTACACAACTTACTTAATCATTTTTTTTAAAGCTTTAAAATCTCAACTACATGACAGTTTTCTCATTAGTACATGCAGCAAACACATGATTATATATTGCACAAGCTTCTAAAAACGTCTTGGGCAGATCTAAATGCTGTGTGTTGATCTTATCTCCAATGTTATTGGAGATAAGTAGGTATGCAGACATTGCTTCCTTTAAAGATGAAATCTTGTGCTGACCAGCCTGTTTCAGAAGAGTTGAGCAGTGTTTTCTAAATGATATATTGGCAACCTCCATCGGAGCCCCTTTCTTGCAGGCTATTGTCTCGGCATAATGTTGAAGGTCTTGGTCCACTGGAAGTAATTGATTCTGAGTCCCTTAAATAAAAAAAAAATCATGACTCAAAAGGCCATAATTTATTAACACACATAAACAAATCATGAAAAAATATAGACATTTTTAATAAAAAATCATCACATCAGTTTAATTTAATTTATGATGAGATATATTGTAACAAAGCAAGTATAATTATGAGGATAAAACAATGCATTTTATAGTAGTGTTGTAAAAATAATAAATATTGCTCGGACTGATTATTATTTATTTAACATTAGCATGGAAAGTTCAATACAGCTAAATAAAAATACATTCAAATACGTCCACATGTGTCTATGTTAACTACCTTGAGGGGGAGCATAAAACAGGAAATCGGGATTTCCAAAGTGGCCATCAGTATGCGCTTGCTTCCGTATTTTATGGTTATTCCATTCAATACGTTCACGGTCAAGCTCTTTAGCAATAATTGGCAAAAAACAAAATTGGAGGCAATGTCTTTAAAATAACAAAAATACTGTAGTTAATATATTATACAAAATAAGCAATCACATTTAAAAACAGGTTTCATGATTACACTTGCAAAATACAAGCATATTGCTGGCATAAAAAATATTATTGTATGCCTTTATTAGTATAATTTTAAAAGTTATGATACCTACATGTGGATGGGATTTGAAAGTTCCAAAATATCTGCCTCCAACATTGCCTGGGTTTTTAATGAAGAGAAAAATTCGAATTGACCTATGTATTAATTGCATTTAACAAATTATATTAGATGGTACATTTTAACTTGTAATCATTATTTTATTGCCATTAAAATAAACTGTAAAAAGAGTTAAAACTCATTACCTCAAAATGTCTCTGCCACATGCAAATCCACAATTTTTTGAGGTGTCCATTAAAGCACTTTGCACGCTTTATGCAGCCAAGAAATTATAGAAAGATTGCATTTTTTTACATTTAATCATTAGCATACATAGTAAGTCATCATACATAACATAAAAATATAAGTAGATAGAGGATTTAGGCTAATTTGTTTGCAAGGTAGAAAGTAAGATAATATGATGATCGATAGCTTTATAACTTGTAAATTATTTGGAAACTTTCACATTAAAACACCAAAGTCTCAATGTTTATTTTTTCCTTATTACATGTCATTATTTTAGTATTTTTTCAAAGAAAATATAGAAACTAAATGTGCATAAATTTCACAAAACTTGACTTACTTGATTATGTACAGACTTCCCATATCTAAAACTGTTAGGGCCAGGTAAACTGTCATTGTGACGATATCTGAAGGACTTCTGTATTACAGCAACAGACACATTCTCTTTTCCTCTGTCTGCTCTCACTAGATGAGGACAACCTAAAATAAAAATGAAAGTGTAATCAAGAATGTTTATGTAAATATAACAGAATTAGTATTGTATGTGATAATGAAAATCTAATATTACCATTTTCCCTAACCACTGCATCAATGAAATAACGTGCAATAAATTCTGGTTTACGATTTGATGTTCCTGCATGAAGCCAGAGAACACGTCTTGAAAATCTATTGAAAAGAACATTCAGTTTCATTTTTCTTTTTTTTACTTATCTTTTGATAGTATAGGAAACAATTAAATAATTTTTTCTTTAATCATAAACAATGGGACAAAAACAACATCTTTCACTCAGAAAACAGAGCAAAATGTGGCTAAAACAAAAGTACATAAGCATTGTTGTTTTGCATGTTAAGGGGAAAAAAATTGTCATATTTTTGGCCCATGCACCTTTCCTGACATATCCTCAATTAATTACAAATAAATCAATACAATTTGCATCACTTCATGCTCAACATACCCATCAATACCAAGATGTATCCATATTCCATAAAAACGTAATTTATCATTACCTGTAAAATATAAAATTAAATATATGAGTGATGTGTGTAAAATTGTTTACAAAGAGGGTTTTAGCATTGTAAAAAGTGAAATGTATCAGGTGTTACTTTTTTTAATAAAATGAAAAAAAATATGATATATTTTTTTTTTTGTTTAAATCTAAAATGTGAGCATTATAATGTACTTTCTTACTGAAAGTGTCAAACTTCCTTTTTCACTTGTGCATCTAATGTAGAAGCACAAATAAGAGTGTGCCTAGTATGAGGATAAATTCATATGTAGTTAATACGGTTCCTGTCAGTTTATTATCTGACTGGCAGCCATGGTGCTTCCTTAGGAAACATCAGGGCTCTGGCTGTCACCAACAAGTGCCCTCGTTTGGTGGCATGTTAAAAGAAAGGTCTATCTAGGTAATATCAGAGACAGCGTAGCAATCCCAACAGACTCCGATCAAACGCACAAGGCGTGCCCCCTTGCTGATTGGCTGAGTCCATAATAATAGTGCCACTGTGTGCACCAGCATCAGAAGAGCTCTGTCTCTGCTGGGAGGCAGAATTCAGAGTAAACACACTTATCTGCAAGATGCTATGACAACCATCTCTGTCAGTGACAATACACAATTCCCCTAGCTTACAAAAATATGCAGGAGGAACGATAAGGGTCATTTCCCCAACGGTGCCTTGTGCATGGTTTTGATCTGCTTTGAAGTAAACTAGGTCATCTTGGGGTAAAAAAAGGAAACCTTACAGGTTTTTAGAGATGTTTTGTTAATATCTATAGGTTGAAAATTTTGTAGCAAGTGTATATTTTTTTCACATTGCAATTAAATCTTTATTTGGTGCTTGAATAGCAAAATGGCTTAAACATGAAATACAGTATGTTTTTAGTTTATTTTAAATGCCAGGGTATTAAGAATGTGGCTCACTGATCGCAGAGAAACCTGTGTAAATGCATACCATCTATGTGCCAAGTATCATTTGGCCCCATTGTTGAATATACTCGTCTTGGTATTTTGCAGTGTCCTGGTCGACGTCTCAACAGTCCATCTTTGTCAAGTTGCCTCATTATTTCATGAACATCATTTCTAAATGTAAAGTTTTAAAAAACCTCACTTCAATTTTCAAATTCAGGCTAATTAAAATATATATATTTTGGTTAGCAATACAGAATTTCTAATTGTGAAAATGAAAAAATACCTATAGCAAGGCTGAAGTCCTCTGACATCTCTAATACGCTTGTGCATTGCTCTTATGCCTTTCTATGGTGACCAGTTTTGAAGCTCACCCTGAAATAAAATGTTTACAAGTAAAAAAATAATGCTACTTAATTTCAGTATTTGATAGTCCAATGAATAAAATCTAACAACCTGAACAGCTTCAAAAATTGCTTCAAAAGGTCGGTCAGCGCATCTTCTCCTTAATCCAAGACATTTCAAAATTCTCCTTAAGTGACGATCTCTATCAAAATTAATTAGAAAAGCATTCATAATTTGGGTTTTAAAAATATGATTGGTGTACATACTCCATTTTTGTAGCAGAAGAGTGATGCAGAACATTATACTTACGAAATCTTTATTTTACAAATTTTGTCAAGCATTGTTAACATCTCCTTTTGAGTGTATCCTTGTTCAAATAAAGCTCTTATTACAAAATCTCCTATTTGATAAAATAAACAACAAAGTATTAAATAAGTTATTGCATAGGCATTGAAATGGTTTTCTTTGGTTGTTTATATAACGTTTCTAATCTGTATGTGTGCTCATTGGTGGGTTTTCATATATGTTTTTTTATTTAAATGCATTGTCAATACCCATAACCAAGCTACTTCAACAGTCTAAATGCCTGTCAGGTCTCACACACTTGCAATACCTGCAATTATCACATTTCCTATTCTCCTTCATGGACAAACACCTGCTCAAAAGAGCAAAGACACATTTTGAGTCCCTATGCACTAACCAAAAGGCTCATAGTTACCTTGTGTCAACTTTATATACACTACTTAACTCAACCCCAGCTGATTGGCTACCAGCATACACCAAAGCATGGGAAATAGACCTTACACTTAAAGGGATAGTAATACTTAAGTATTACTAATCCCTATAGTAAAGCCCTACTAAAAAAAGACATATTGCCCCCAGTGACATCTCTCAAACTTTTATGGTTTGAGAGATGAACGCTTCTAAAGTTGCCCTCTCCCTCCCCCTTCCCCGAAGTCAGCTTTGTAGCTGACTGAAGGGAAATGCGGTCATAGATCATCAGGCGGCTCTGCAACAGAGCCGCGAAAGCATTAAATTAAAAAAACTTTCACTAAAACGGTCTTCTACATGTGTTTGCAAACCAAGGACACGTAGAAGACCATTTCAGTAAAAGTTTTCTTTTTTAGTAACGCAATCCGGCTGTGCTGGAGAGCCGCCTGAAAGTCGTACGACTCTCTTTCCTGCAGTCAGCTAAAATGCTGACTACGGGGAAGGGGGAGGTAGAGGGAAACTTTAGGAGGGATTATCTCTCAAACCATAAAGGTTTGAGAGATGACACTGGGGGCAATACGTTTTTTTTTAGTAGGGCTTTACTATAGGGATTAGTAATACTTAAGTATTATTATCCCTTTAAGTTATTGGTCAAGCAATGGTCCTCTATTTTCATTAATACTGCCACATGCTCGAACAGTAACAGGACAAAAGAATTATCCTATCAACTGTTAATGAGTTGGTATCGTGCACCAGAATGGCTCCACAAAATGTTTAGATCATTCACAAACATTTGCTGGAGATGTATGCAGGCTCTGTGTTCAATCATCCCCATTTGGGTCAGACCCTTCTGACATCATCTCCAAGGTGGCAGGATGCAAACTCCTTTTCTCTGCAGTTGCATTACTCCTATGCATCACAATTCTGTCCCTCCAAAGCTCTACAAACACACAATACTGGTACATTTGCTAGATGCCACTAAATACGTTATACACCAACTTTGGCAACAAACAATGACCCACACATTGAAAATAATTTAATTAACCCCTATTAATATTTCACCTGCCAACATTCACTCTTTTCTTCTTCCTTTAAAATAGTTTACTCAAACATGACGAATTTTAAACTTTCACAGAAAATGGCAGCATTGTTAAATGTGTATGTAATGCAATGCTCAGGCCAGTCAGTATTAAAGCTGCTGATTAGAATAAAAACAAGATTAAATACTTCAAAGCGGTCACAGTTTAAAAGTTATGACATAATACGGATTCTGTAAACCAATGGGTGATTTTAACATTTGCCTGTTTGCATAATATGCATAATATAATATGCAGGCAATTTGTTTTGAAGTACAAATTGTGCGTTTGCAATGCACATGTACTCCTTTCCATCAAGACATTAAGTGCTATGACATAGAATTCTATTCACTAGCTAATTTGTTACCATTTATAAAAAACTCTATTATTGTGAAACTTAAAGTAATTTGTGGTGCTATACAAATACCTTTGCATTTAGTCATTGCTGATGTAGTTGGCAACTCCTCCAATAGATTTTTCAGTTTGCTGTGAAAGCCTTTTTCAGTCAAAATCCCTAAAAAAGTGATGGGAAAATAAAAAGTATAAATATATATTAAATTGTTTTCCAGTTGATAAGCATAGAAAGGATTAAATCTAGCATTAAATAAAGCATAATGATACATGATGAACAAACCACATTTTTCAGTCAAAATCCCTACCAAAGGCATTGTAAATGCCTAAATTTACCCCTAGAGCTGTGGACATATGTCCAAAATAAATAAATAAATAAATAATAGAAGAAAAAATACCTATTTCAGTGGTTCCCAGACTTTTTAGGTTCATGGTTCCCTTAGTGTGTCAGACTTTTTCTGAGGCTCCCCAAAGTCACAACATATTCCTATCTAACAGTTGCAGCGCGCAGTTAGGTCAGTTAAATTAAAGAAATAAATGAATAAATGTCACTTGTTCCTTTATAATTCCCAATTCAATCACTTGTCCCCCCTTTTTTCTCCCCATCAATCACTTGTACCCCTCTTCTCTCCCTCACTTGTACCATCACTCAATTTTACCCTTCTTCTCCCTCCTTCAGCCACTTGTCCCCCTCTTGTATATCCTTCTGCGACTTGTCCCCCTCCTTCAGCCACTTGTCCCCCTCTTGTATATCCTTCTGCCACTTGTCCCCCTCTTCTATACCTATCTTCCACTTGTCCCCCTCCTTCAGCCACTTGTCCCCCTCTTGTATATCCTTCTGCCACTTGTCCCCCTCTTCTATATCTATCTGCCACTTGTCTCCCTCCTTCAGCCACTTGTCCCCCTCTTCTATATCCTTCTGCCACTTTCCCCCTCTTGTATATCCTTCTGCCACTGGTCCCCCTCCTTCCGCCACTTGTTCCCTCTTCTGTCCACTTACCTGTTCTCCTCTTCTCTCTCTCCCCTTCTAATAAGTATCCATGGTGGGGACGTCTGCAGCCAGCCGGAGGCACAGGAGGTCGTGCGGGGTTATGATGACGCCAATGTCATCTCTACGTGCTCTCCTGTAACTCGTCCGGCTGCCTGCTGTGCACAGAGGAGGAGCTTCTCACTCCCAGAGGTGTTGCGTGAGAAGGAGAGCGCTATTCTACTTCTTGCCGAGCACCCCTGCTGCTGTACCACCACCGTTCCATTCGAGCCCTGGACAGCTGCCGCATTGTCGTTCCTTTGCTGTGTGGCCGCGGCACCCTTTGAAACTAGCCAGGGCGTACAAAGACGTTGCGCCGCACAGTTTGGGAACCACTGACCTATTGTATATTATCCCAAGATCAACGTCTGATGCTAAAAATAGCTAAAAGTACGGTAATCATTCCCTTGGGGCAATGGGGAAATGTGGTGGTCTTCTTTTCTAATATAACCCCACAATAATTCCAGAAGCTGTCATAGGACGAGATATTAGCACAGGCAGGCAGTGGTTGCAGGCACTGCTGTCACAGCTCCATGGACGTTAGTGATTAGTGGCTGTACAGCAGATCATATTGCTCGGAAGACTCTTGCAGGAGACGTTCCAAGTGCAGAGTTAATATTGCTTTTGTTTATGGACTGGCTGACGTCAAGGAGTTAAGCAATAAACTCATCCCCATATATATTGTTATTAAGTTCAATATGCAATGCTAACTTTAAGGCTATCTTGTTAGGAAAAAAATGATATAGTACCATCTTGCATATCTTTCCTTAATTTTTCATATTCTTCTACAACCTTTTTTTGCTCAGCCATATCTAAAATATTACAGAAAAACAAAGAATACATTTCATTAATTTAAAGCCACATCATGATGGAACATTAAGATATGTTTTAAAAAAAGTTCAAACAATGTATGAAAGTGTTAGAAGGTGCAAACCTTTCAGTTCTGATAGAATACATCCCTATGCTGATTGAAATTTTCATAATCTTAAAGGAACACTATAGTGTTCGGCATACAAACGTCTATTACAGACACTATAGGGTCCTTTTTACAGGTTGGGTGCCCCCTCTTCTCCCGGGGTTTGGTTTTGGGGCCTGTTTGAATCTGAAGCACTAGAGGCATCTCTTTTCATTTGTGACTCGTGTCATTTTACTCTGCATGGGGTTTGCAGTGATATACCAGGACAATTTGTAGGTGCCTGCAAGGCTATTTTGGTCACAATAGTGATATGGCATTTGTGAACCCCTGAATTTGTATGTGTGTGTGTATATATATGTATGTATATATATATATATATATATATATATATATATATATATATATATATATATACACACACTTATACAGATATACGTACATTAGTTAAACATTTACTAATACTACTCACTCACATAATAAAATCATCTTTTATATATATAATACAAGATCCAGCACACTCATTCTTTCACTAAATGGCTATTTGAAAGCTCACACAATGTAATCATTTTTTTTTATTTTTACAAACACCTAAGCTAGGAAAAAAACAATGGGGGTTTAGTCACAGTATATGATCATACATTGCTTAAAGGGATAGTAATACTTCAAAATTACAATCCCTCATATTGAAGCCCTTGTAAAACTGAATTAAATGCCACCAGCTGCATCTCTGAAACCTTTTTGGTTTGCGAGATAGCCGCTTTTAAACTTAGATCCCCCCTGCCTCTCCGCTGACATCAGTGTTCATGCTGCAGAAGGGAAATCCCTTCTTTGAATCAAGCGGAGGCTCTTCAGCAGAGCCAGATCTCGTTATAGAAGAAACAAACCTTCACTGAAACGGTCTTCTACGTGTGCTTGGTAACCAATGTCATTGCCATTGTAACCCTAGCAAACTAATGCCTGCTCCTATTAGATTAATCCACCTACTTGGGAAATATAATGTGACATATACATATATGTAGACACATACAAATGATAACAAGAGAAGTGCTTTAGCAAACATGGATAAATTAAAGTTTATGGGGGAGGGGGAGACAGTAGGATTTATCAGACCTTTGTTCTGATTCTCTGACAAGGCTGTCACACATACAAGCAGCATTCTCTCTGTCACAAAAGCAGGAGGACTTTCACACATAGAGTGAAGCTGTGCTGAATAGTGATGAGTGAGCACCCCAATGCTCGGGTGTTCGGGTGCTCTGACCGAGCACCCCCTGAGGCTCGAGTGCTCGGCCGAGCACCCGAGCCCCATTGAAGTCAATGGGAGGACTCGAGCATTACACCAGGCACCCCCTGCTCTGATGAGGGGAGGGTGCCTGGTCCATAGGAAAAGGGCAGAAAAAGATGGAAACACTACAGAAATGGTTCAGGGACAGCATAGGGAGGATGTCTGGATGTATCTTGGACTCCAACATCGCTGCTGGGAACGATCTTTCGCCCGTAGTACGCCATTTTTACAGACTGACCATAAAACACACAAAAAGGAAAATAAAAACGACTTTAGGCGAAAAATTGTTACCAAACAATATTTGCTGTTTATTTACTTGTATATCATCTGCAAATTCTCCCAAAAATTTCCTTGATTTTCGGAAGTGAGGCCATGATTAAGAGGGAAACGTGCGCAGAGGCAAATTCTCCCAAAAATTTCCTTGATTTTCAGAACTGAGGCCATGATTAAGAGGGAAACGTGCGCAGAGGCAAATTCTCCCAAAAATTTCCTTGATTTTCAGAACTGAGGCCATGATTAAGAGGGAAACGTGCGCAGAGGCAAATTCTCCCAAAAATTTCCTTGATTTTCAGAATTGAGGCCATGATTAAGAGGGAAACGTGCACAGAGGCAAATTCTCCCAAAAATTTCCTTGACTTTATTGAACTGAGGCCATGATTAAGAGGGAAACGTGCGCTGAGCTGACCATCTAAAACATTATGGGTGAGGGTCTGCTGCAGAGCTGACCATCCTAAACATTATATGCGAAGGCCCGCTAGTGAGCTGACGCTATAAAACATTATATGAGAGGGCCCGCTAGAGAGCTGACCCAATAAAACATTATATGAGAAGGCCCGCTGGTGAGCTGACCTATATAAAAATTGGCAAACAGGGCCCGCTGGTGAGCTGACCCTATATAAAAATTATATCACAGGGCCCGCTGGTGAGCTGGCCCTATATAAAAATTATATCACAGGGCCCGCTGGTGAGCTGGCCCTATATAAAAATTATATCCCAGGGCATATGGAAGAGGAGGAGGAGGATGAGAAGATTAAGAGTCAACCATATACCCGTTTTTTGGGTGGAAGGGGTGAATGGGAATACAGAGTATTCCCATCATTGTAAATAACATATATAAAGTGAGTTTATGTTCCCCCGGGGCTTTCCTCCAGTGGAGTGGAGAAGTCAGGGGAAATCCAGGCCTTGTTCATTTTTATAAGTGTCAACCTATCAGCATTGTCGGTGGAAAGGCGGATACGCTTATCTGTTCTGATGCCACCAGCAGCACTAAATACCCGCTCAGACAGAACGCTGGCGGCAGGGCAGGCCAGCACCTCCAAGGCGTAGAGTGCCAGTTCATACCACGTGTCCAGCTTGGACACCCAGTAGTTGTAAGGCACAGAGGGATCATTGAGGACGCTGACACGGTCTGCTACGTACTCCTTCACCATCTTCCAAAACTTTTCCCTCCTTGTGACACTAGGCTGCGCATCAGGGTGAGGGTGCTGGCGGGGTGTCATGAAGGTGTCCCACGCCTTGGAGAGTGTTGCCCTGCCTTTCTCGGAACTGCTGTGTGCTCCCCTTTTCTCCCCTTCTCGGTTGGCCAAGGTAGCACGTACTCTGCCGCCAGCGTTGTCAGATGGAAAATTTTGGAGCAATTTTTCAACAAGAACCTTCTGGTATTGCACCATTTTGCTTGTCCTCTCCACCGGAGGAATGAGAGATGAGAAATTCTCTTTGTAGCGGGGGTCCAGAAGGGTGAACACCCAGTAATCCGTGTTGTTTAAAATGCGTATAACGCGTGGGTCACGGGAAAGGCAGCCTAACATAAAGTCAGCCATGTGTGCCAGAGTACCAACAGTCAAGATTTCGCTGTCCTCACCAGGAGGATGACTCTCAATCTCCTCATCCTCTTCCTCCTCTTCTGCCCACCCACGCTGAAGAGATGGAACTAAAGTTCCATGGCTACCCTCTGTAGCGGAGGCAACCGTGTCTTTCTCCTCCTCCTCCTCCTCCTCCTCCTCCTCCGCCTCCTCCAATTGTCGCTGAGAAGACGAAGTGAGGGTGCTCTGGCTATCACCTTGTGTAAGCTCTTCCTCCCCCATTTCCACCTCTTCCACATGCAAAGCGTCGGTTTTAATTGTGAGCAGCGAGCGTTTCAGTAGACACAGAAGTGGGATGGTTACACTGATAATAGCGTTATCGCCGCTCACCATCTGTGTCGATTCCTCAAAATTGCGTAAAACCTCGCAGAGGTCTGACATCCATTCCCACTCCTCACTTCTGATTACAGGAAGTTGAACGGAGAGGCGACGACCGTGTAACAGCTGGTACTCCACTACTGCCCTCTGCTGCTCACAAAGCCGGGCCAACATGTGGAAGGTGGAGTTCCAGCGCGTGCTCACGTCACACAGCAGCCGGTGAGCTGGCAATTGTAAGCGCTGCTGCAGCTTCAACAGGCCGGCTGAAGCTGTTGATGACTTACGGAAATGTGCACACACGCGGCGCACCTTGGTCAAGAGATCATGCACATTGGGGTAGGTTTTTAGAAATCGCTGCACCACTAAATTAAATACATGCGCTAGGCATGGTACGTGTGTGAGCTTGCCGAGCTCCAAAGCCGCCACCAAGTTACGCCCATTATCACACACAACCATGCCTGGTTGCAGGTTGAGTGGCGAGAGCCACTGCTCGGTCTGGTGACTAATCCCCTGCAACAGCTCTGAGGCCGTGTGCTGTTTGTCCCCAAGGCAGATCAGCTTCAGCACGGCCTGTTGACGCTTCCCCACTGCAGTGCTACACTGCTTCCAGCTACTGGCTGATGGGGGAGTGGCGCTGCGTGTAGAGAATTCGGAGGTGGAAACGGAGGAGGAGGAGCCAATAACGTAGGTGCTGGTGGAAACCCTGATGGAGGTAGGGCCCGCAATCCTCGGCGTGGGTAGCACCCGTGCCATCCCAGGGTCCGAGTCGCTCCCAGCCTCCACGACATTCACCCAGTGTGCCGTCAGGGAAATGTAGCGTCACTGGCCACAAGCACTTGTCCATGTGTCAGTCGTTAAGTGGACCTTCCCAGTAACTGCGTTGGTCAGGGCACGGGTGATGTTACGGGACACATGGTGGTGTAATGCGGGGATGGCACACCGGGAAAAGTAGTGGCGGCTGGGGACCGCGTACCGAGGGACAGCTGCTGCCATCAGGCTGCGGAAGGACTCAGTGTCCACAAGCCTAAATGGCAGCATGTCGATGGCCAGTAATTTTGAAAGGTGTGAGGTTAGTGCTATGGCCTGTGGGTGGGTGGCTGGGTACTTTCTCTTGCGCTCAAATGCCTGGGGTAACGACATTTGGACGCTGTGCTGGGACAGGGAAGTGGATGTGGTCGCTGATGGTGCTTCAGATGGTACAGGTGCAGGGCATGAGGTATGCGGGCCTGCGCCTTCGACAGGCGATTGGCCGGCACCGAAAACAGGGGAAGAGGAGGCAGTGGTGTGGCCTGCAGACACAGATGGGCGATCCAGGCGTTCCTCCCACTTACTACGGTGCTTGGATGCCATGTGTCGGATCATGCTGGTGGTGGTGAGGTTTCTAGTGTTCATGCCTCGGCTCATTCTGGTGTGGCACAGGTTGCAAACTACAATTCTTTTGTCGTCCGCACTTTCCTTAAAAAAACGCCATACCGCGGAACACCTACCCTTTGGCAAGGTAGATTTACGCAAGGGGGTGCTCCGTGGAACATTTGCGGGCCGGTTTGGTGCGGTCCGCCTTCTTTCTGTAGCCACACCACTGCCTCTTCCAGCCTGTTGCGGTGCTGCAGATGGCTCACCCTCAGGACTGCTGACATCGCTCGGCTCTACACCTTCCCAGGTGGGGTCAGTCACCTCATCGTCCACCAAGTCCTCCTCCACTTCCTCACTCTGATCATCCTCCTCATGTCTTGATCCCACCACATACTCAGTCATTGACAACTGTATAACATTTTCCTCAACAAGGTCTTGAGACGGAAATAGTGGTTGATTTAATGGCAACTGTGTCTCATCATCATCATCATCATCATCCACTACTTCCTTTGACCTTAAATGCCGTTCACATCTGTCATCTTCTTGTGATTGGGTAGCCTCTAGAGGTTGTGAATCAGGGCACAAGATGTCATGTTCCTCTGCAAGCGTGCTTGGAGAGAGGGTCAAATGAAGGATTGGTGATGAGACGAGCTCCTCACTATATCCCAGTATGGGATCACTTCTTTGACCAGACCGTGTATGGTGGGAGGAAGGATGATCAGAGTGAGGATTATTTTGACCAGACTCTTGGCTACTGAGAGTGGACTTGGTGGAAGACAGGGTGGTGCTTAACCGACTGGAAGCAGTATCAGCTGACATCCAACCGACCACCTGTTCGCAGTGGTCGGACCTCGAGAGTGATGTCCTGCGACGCCCTGTAAAATTAGACATGAAGCTAGGTATGGTGGATGTCTTTCTTTCTTGTGCTCTGGCACCAGGCACAGTTTCTCCGCGTCCTGACCCGCGCCCTGAACTTTCAGGATCACGTCCACTTCCCCGTCCCTTTTTACCCGCCTTCTTCATCTTACACAGAATATGTGACTTTAATATTTGAGTTTGAAAACTTAACAGTATTTCTTACTATTCTGCAACTGTTCAGAGTACACAGAATAGGCTGCTAAACGGCGGTGATACACACTGAATGGAATATGTGACTTTGATATTTGAGTTTGAAAACTTAACAGTATTTCTTACTATTCTGCAACTGTTCAGAGTACACAGAATAGGCTGCTAAACGGCGGTGATACACACTGAATGGAATATGTGACTTTAATATTTGAGTTTGAAAACTTAACAGTATTTCTTATTATTCTGCAACTGTTCAGAGTACACAGAATAGGCTGCTAAACGGCGGTGATACACACTGAATGGAATATGTGACTTTGATATTTGAGTTTGAAAACTTAACACTATTTCTTACTATTCTGCAACTCTGCAGAGTACACAGAATAGGCTGCTAAACGGCGGTGATACACACTGAATGGAATATGTGACTTTAATATTTGAGTTTGAAAACTTAACAGTATTTCTTATTATTCTGCAACTGTTCAGAGTACACAGAATAGGCTGCTAAACGGCGGTGATACACACTGAATGGAATATGTGACTTTGATATTTGAGTTTGAAAACTTAACACTATTTCTTACTATTCTGCAACTCTGCAGAGTACACAGAATAGGCTGCTAAACGGCGGTGATACACACTGAATGGAATATGTGACTTTAATATTTGAGTTTGAAAACTTAACAGTATTTCTTATTATTCTGCAACTGTGCAGAGTACACAGAATAGGCTGCTAAACGGCGGTGAAACACACTGAATGGAATATGTGACTTTAATATTTGAGTTTGAAAACTTAACAGTATTTCTTACTATTCTGCAACTGTTCAGAGTACACAGAATAGGCTGCTAAACGGCGGTGATACACACTGAATGGAATATGTGACTTTGATATTTGAGTTTGAAAACTTAACAGTATTTCTTACTATTCTGCAACTGTTCAGAGTACACAGATTAGGCTGCTAAACGGCGGTGATACACACTGAATGGAATATGTGACTTTAATATTTGAGTTTGAAAACTTAACAGTATTTCTTATTATTCTGCAACTGTTCAGAGTACACAGAATAGGCTGCTAAACGGCGGTGATACACACTGAATGGAATATGTGACTTTGATATTTGAGTTTGAAAACTTAACACTATTTCTTACTATTCTGCAACTCTGCAGAGTACACAGAATAGGCTGCTAAACGGCGGTGATACACACTGAATGGAATATGTGACTTTTATATTTGAGTTTGAAAACTTAACAGTATTTCTTATTATTCTGCAACTGTTCAGAGTACACAGAATAGGCTGCTAAACGGCGGTGATACACACTGAATGGAATATGTGACTTTGATATTTGAGTTTGAAAACTTAACACTATTTCTTACTATTCTGCAACTCTGCAGAGTACACAGAATAGGCTGCTAAACGACGGTGATACACACTGAATGGAATATGTGACTTTAATATTTGAGTTTGAAAACTTAACAGTATTTCTTATTATTCTGCAACTGTGCAGAGTACACAGAATAGGCTGCTAAACGGCGGTGAAACACACTGAATGGAATATGTGACTTTAATATTTGAGTTTGAAAACTTAACAGTATTTCTTACTATTCTGCAACTGTTCAGAGTACACAGAATAGGCTGCTAAACGGCGGTGATACACACTGAATGGAATATGTGACTTTGATATTTGAGTTTGAAAACTTAACAGTATTTCTTACTATTCTGCAACTGTTCAGAGTACACAGAATAGGCTGCTAAACGGCGGTGATACACACTGAATGGAATATGTGACTTTGATATTTGAGTTTGAAAACTTAACAGTATTTCTTACTATTCTGCAACTGTTCAGAGTACACAGAATAGGCTGCTAAACAGCGGTGAAACACACTGAATGGAATATGTGACTTTAATATTTGAGTTTGAAAACTTAACAGTATTTCTTATTATTCTGCAACTGTGCAGAGTACACAGAATAGGCTGCTAAACGGCGGTGAAACACACTGAATGGAATATGTGACTTTAATATTTGAGTTTGAAAACTTAACAGTATTTCTTACTATTCTGCAACTGTTCAGAGTACACAGAATAGGCTGCTAAACGGCGGTGATACACACTGAATGGAATATGTGACTTTGATATTTGAGTTTGAAAACTTAACACTATTTCTTACTATTCTGCAACTCTGCAGAGTACACAGAATAGGCTGCTAAACGGCGGTGATACACACTGAATGGAATATGTGACTTTGATATTTGAGTTTGAAAACTTAACACTATTTCTTACTATTCTGCAACTCTGCAGAGTACACAGAATAGGCTGCTAAACGGCGGTGAAACACACTGAATGGAATATGTGACTTTGATATTTGAGTTTGAAAACTTAACACTATTTCTTACTATTCTGCAACTCTGCACAGTACACAGAATGTGCTGCTAAACTGCGGCGACGCACACTGAATGGAATATGTGACTTTGATATTTTAGTTTGAAGACTTAACAGAATGTGCTCTAATCTGCAACTTTGCACACTAAACAGAATGTGCTCCAATCTGCAACTTTGCACACTAAACAGAATGTGCTCTAATCTGCAACTGTGCACACTAAACAGAATGTGCTCTAATCTGCAACTTTTCACACTAAACAGAATATTTTTTTTTTTTTTTTTTGTTTTTTTCCCCCCACACAAAATAACCTGCTGCCCCCACACACAGTAGTCCTAAAAAGGACTTTTGGTTCTTTTTTTTCACAATTTTTGTTTTTTTCCTCCCTACACTGCCTTTCCCTTCCTATCCTCAGCTCTCCCTGGCTCAGACTGAGCCGAACTCGATGGTCAGGTGCTATACAGCACCCGACCACGGGTTCTGGCCAGCCAATCAGTGTAATGCCAGCAGCCAACATGGCTGCTGGCATTACACCGATGTCAGAGCCTCCCTGCACGTTTATTGGCTGCGCAGCGGGGAGGAGACCCGAACATGGCGGGCGAGCACATGCGGTACTCGTACGAGTACCGCCATGTGCCGAGCAGAGCGATGCTCGAGCCGATCCGAGCATCGGCCGAGCATGCTCGCTCAACACTAGTGCTGAATGAAAGTCCTGTATTGTTTGGGTCTCAGGGTATCACATGTGTCAGTGTCTTTGCATTAGTCTCTTCACTTCAGCTCATATTCCCCCTGTGTTAAAATGGCTGCAGTGCTTTACTTGCTGGTATATAACATGATCTAACCCTTCCTTATCTCTCAGTCATTTAAACATTGCCCGGTCTCACCTTTTTATTTCTTCTGGCTCAAACACCAGCAGTCTGTAAAGCTGCAATACTTTTCCTCTCTGAGTTGGGTGGGGCACTTATTTCCTTCTCTCTATGTTTTTTTTTTTTTTTGCTGGTAGATTACCTACAATGTAACAACTTGATGTGTGTGTGAGGAGGGGGGGTAGGGGGGAGCATGGCAGAAAAATAACTCCTTCTCCTGATAACTGACAACTGATGTCTGACTCCTGATACCTGACAACTGATGCCTGATGTCTGACTCCTGATACCTGACAACTGATGCCTGATGTCTGACTCCTGATACCTGACAACTGATGCCTGATGTCTGACTCCTGATACCTGACAACTGATTCCTGATGTCTGACTCCTGATTCCTGACAACTGATGCCTGATGTCTGACTCCTGATACCTGACAACTGATGCCTGATGTCTGACTCCTGATAACTGACAACTGATGCCTGATGTCTGATACCTGACAACTGATGCCTGATGTCTGACTCCTGATACCTGACAACTGATGCCTGATGTCTGACTCCTGATTCCTGACAACTGATGCCTGATGTCTGACTCCTGATACCTGACAACTGATGCCTGATGTCTGACTCCTGATTCCTGACAACTGATGCCTGATGTCTGACTCCTGTTTTAAGGGAGGGAGGAGGGATGAGAGAGTTTTGGAGGAGGGTGGAGGGAGTTTAGGAGGAGGGAGGAGGGTTGACAGAGTTTTGGAGGAGAGAGGAGGAAGTTTTGGAGGAGGGAGGAGGGAGTTTAGGAGGAGGGAGGATGGTTGACAGAGTTTTAAAGGAGGGAAGAGAGAGTTTTAGGGGATGGAGGACAGATGTCCTAAAATGGACACTGTATTACCAATGATTTCAATGCCATGAGCAAGGTTGAAAATCATCCATTTTCAAACAAAAATTCCTGCCTGGAGGCAGTGCCATTTTTCAGTTTCAGGTGAAAAATGTTGTCCATCCCTAACCATGAGCATGCACGTGTACCTAGTATTACAACGGATCAAAAATGTTTAGAAAATCTGCAGCAATATTTATCGTGTTAAATAGTATATCGTTTTTATGAAGTTGTAGAGACCCTAGCCATGCAGTTATGTAGCCCCAGTCCTCCTACAAATAAAGGTGCACTACTTTGTGGCTATCATTTAAATTTGTACTCCTGATATTTAAAAGATATTGTACCTATGGTAATAAGTATAATCTCTATTAAACAGAAGGACATAGCAAGGTGCTTATACATACAGCAGTCTGGAACAGTGGTTCTCAACCTGTGCCCTTGGTGGCTACTAACAGGCCAGGATTTGAGAATTTCCTTTTAAGAGCACAGGTGAGTTAATCTGAGCCTCTGATCAACACACTTGTGTTCTAGCAGGGAAATTCCCAAGTCCTGGCCTGTTAGTGGCCACTAAGGGCATGGGTTGAGAACCTCTGGTCTGGAATATCCAGCCTGCTTTGAGTTCACTGCACCTCACAATAACAAATGTTGAAAAGATAAATGGATAGTAATGTTTCACAATAAAAGCAGCTGAAATTAATATTCATAGTATTTGGGCCATGGAGAATGCTATTTCAATATTGTCAGAGTTGTATTTCAAGAGTAATTGAATGATAAAGTATCTCCCTCCTGCCCTTTTTACTGATGTAACACAGGTCAGCTCAGAGCAGCAAGACTGTCCGGATGGATCACAGCAAGGGACAATCTTCAGTGAGCATAAGGAAAAACCTGTCAAGGAGGGCAGGGTTTTCCTTAAAGGGATAATAATACTTAAAATTTAAAAAAAAAATGTTGTAGGGTTTATCCCCCTGAGTAAAACAAGGGTACTCCCACTGCTGAAAGGTGTTTTATTCAAAAGTTATTACAGCACAAAGATGAATTTTTTTCTGTGGGAGTACCCTTGTTTTACTTAGAGAGAGAAACCCTACAACATATTTTTTTTTACCTTTTAAGTATTACTATCCCTTTAAGGTCCCACAAGATTTTTCCCTTGCTGCTAGCTGTCCGGTCAAGTGACCAGATTCCACATCTGAGGGGAGGTGGCTTACACTAGGTAAAAGGGGATGGTAGGGGGATACTTTATCATTCAATTACTCTTGAACTATTACTCTGAAAGTATTGAAATAACACGCTTCATGGTCCAAATACTATGAAGATTAATTGGAGCTGCTTTTTTGTGAAACATTATTATCCCTTAAAACTTACCCTGTTGGTATAGTCTGAATACTGGAACTGAGATTCACTGTCCTTTTAATGCAGCTCCCCTTTAAAACATTATCGTAAGGAATATTTATAGTAAAATGTTGAGCGTATACTTTTTACTTTAAAGTAGAAAAATTGAGCTGTAACCATTTAATAACATATTTTGTTTAATGAAATTACTGCTTTTCTTAAATGTTTGAGTTGGTATTCCCCAATTGTCTGAGAATACCTCAAATGGAAAGGTGTTAAGAATTGTATCTTGTTGCAGTGTCTTTGTCACACTTATTAAAAATTCTCATACTTGAAAAATTTAACAAAATACATTATTTGTTGTGGAAAATATTTTGGTTACTGTCATGCTACTCTCTGAAGTAATTTGTACCATTAGCAAAATTGCAAAACTAGGTAACGTCTTAATTTCACAATAGACAAGCCATGTGAAATAATATTGCTACTCCAAACTGCCTAGCATAAAACACAATTAAAGCCCTAAAAGTAGGAGAAATTACATGAATAAAATAACCATTAGTTGTTTTTGATTTTGAACCATACATATGAAATAGTGTGTAGCCTGTCTGCTAATAAAAATCTGCATTTGGTTACTTGCTTGACCCTATGACTGTAAGAGGCATGGGCAAAGTATTGTTCTGCAGTACACACCCCTTTGGCACAAAAGGGTGAATTACAGACTGTTACATCATGTTAAAGCTAAAACAGGAAAAACAAGCTGGTGTAGAGTCTTAACTGCTAAAATTACAAAACCTGTAAATGCATATTGTAGAAATCTTTGGGGAGGAAAATTGCTGAGTTTGGCATAAGAATGACTGCAGTAAGTTTGGGAAAAACTGCTCCATGGGGCACAAATAACATTCAGGATATACTTTGGTGCACTTGGTTTGCTAAAGAATTGTATTAGTTTTTAGTATATAAATCTCCGTACATATTGCAATGGAGAGGTCAAATGTAGAAGCAGAAACCTATTCTGTATTCCATCTGAGATCCTCTGTTACTGGAATGATGTCCTAACTATTCAGCGGAAACTGAAGCACAGAAAGGGACTGAGTACAATCATTGTGAAATGTATAAAGATATTTTCTAAAAAAACAGTAATGTGTAGAGGGCATTACAAGTAGCCTTTATGCGGCTGTAACTTTCCTCCTAAGGGGTCCAGGCACAGTGCAATTTTGGTTGGAGCCAACATATGATCTGACTGGTGAGTGATCAGATTTCTGATAGTTCCTGTCAACAAGAACACAGACCAAATTCTGGCAATCTGAATCCATATTGCCTGTGTATCTGTGTGTATGTGTCTGAGAGATTAGGACAGAATGAACTGATCTCAAAGCCCTGTGCAATAATGATGTGGTTTAGTCCATTGAAACCAGGTGATCCAAATTTTCAGTCTGGGATGAACAATCAAAATCACCACTTTGGTTGGCCCAACTTCTTTATTTAGGCTATACACAGTGCAACTACCAGACAATTTGATTGATTTTCAACCAGATTGGACAGAATCTGGAAATGAAATTGCACTGCATAGGGCCATCTTTACTGTCAAGGCCATTGTTAACAATAGGGAATAGTGTGTGGATGCCCAGGGTACACAATTGGAAGGGATCCCAGTCAAGTAGAAAATTTGTATTAAATAGTATAGTAGGGATAGATGACACATCCCACTTTCAAAAGTGAAATAGTTGAAAAAAGACATTTCCCCCAGGCAGGACATTTTTTGTGAAAGGTGCAGATTTTCTGTTATTTCACCAGTGTATTGAATTGATGGTAGAACTAAATTTCCGCTTTCATTATGCGTATTCCTAGGGTGCTAGTATGAAAGGGTGTCAACATTCCGCAGGTTGTTAGTCTTCACTTAGGAGAGAGAGCAAAATGAGCATACTGTGATTTCTAGTGACTAGGGATAGGTGAAATGCCATAGAAATTTCCAGCAGGACGTTTCACAAAACAAAAATGTTTTACTGCTTTTTTCGCAAACATTTTCTCAAATACATAAAATGTTCTCCTTTTCACCACTAATAATACATTTTCTGCCAGAACGTTGCCATATTTTGCCTATGTTTTCTATGACTGCAATATTTACAACCCCAATACTACTTTTTCTGGGGCTGAAGTGGAGAAATAGCTGAAGGTAAAAGTTAAGAGCCCTACAGCAACATATACCTTGAAAAAATTGTTAGGCTGAGTACCTTTGTCATTTTAGAATCAAGAGAGGAAACTAACCCTGTATATCAAGCACTCGTGTAAACCCCCAATCTAACCTCCACATAAAGTAGTTATGCGCAGTACAGACTGCCCACGCAGGGACTGAGCAGGGAGCTCCGAATTCAGACCGTATGTCGCGGTTTGTTAAGACTCTCAGATGCAAAGTTAGGTAAAAATACAACTTTATTGAAAAGTTTAAGACAAACCCATAGGATTTCATACATATACATACACATACATAGAAATGACAGGAAAGTGGTAACAATAGCGAGTAAGGCTCTACCGGCCCTTCCAATATACCGGGCAAGGCAGCCTGGGCAAACAATGGGACAAGGTGGCTCTACCGACCCTGCCAATATACCAGGCAAGGTAGCCTATCAGAATACAAGGAGAAACTGGCTCTACCGGCCCTGCCAATATACCGGGCAAGGCAGCCTAACGGACTATCAGGAGTATACAGGCTCTACCGGCCCTGCCAATATACCGGACAAGGCAGCCTAACGGAAGACCATATAATACAGGCTCTACCAGCCCTGCCAATATACCGGGCAAGGCAGCCTAACGGAACACCATAAGATACAGGCTCTACCGGCCTTGCCAATACCGGGTAAGGCAACCGAAAATGGAAATAACTGGAAGGTTCTACCGGCCTTACCATTATACCGGGCAAGGCAGCCTTAAAGGAGATGATGTTAACCACTATGGCCTCAATGACTGTCAGATGACAATGACAGTTATGGAGATGACATATGGAGGCTAAATGAGATAGTGGTAATACCAGGTATACTGCACACACCAGTACCTGTGTACTGGACAAATAACTAGCTGTCTAGGACTGGACAGCGTGAAGTGAACCCGTGCCCGCGACCAGGTACCGTCGGTGTCACTATGGGAACCAACAGTCACAATGTATAGTAATCCGTAAGGCAATGGAACGAACCAGCGACCGCGTGCTGGGAACCAACAGACTCAATGTATAGTAAGCCATAAGGCAGTGGAGCAAACCAGCGCCCGCGCACTGGGAACCAACCGACTCAATGTACAGTAGGCTGTAAGGCAGTGGAGCGAACCAGCACCCACGTGTTGGGAACCAACAGACTCAATGTATAGTAAGCCGTACAGCAGTGGAGCGAACCAGCGCCCACGCTCTGGGAACCAACCGACTCAATGTATAGTAAGCCGTAAGGCAGTGGAGCGAACCAGCACCCGCGCGCTGGGAACCAACAGACTCAATGTATAGTAAGCCATAAGACAGTGGAGCGAACCAGCACCCGCGTGCTGGGAACCAACAGTGAGAAATGTCACCTGAGCAACCGGAGATCACAGCTGCCACAGATGAAAAGGAAACTGGGCGCTGAAGATAAAACAGGAACCAGCACAACGATGGTCAACCGGATCAGGAACAGCAACGAAGACTGGCAGCAGGAAGCAGCAACGTCGGTGACTCCAACCGGATCTGACACTGAACCAGGAACAGCTGATCAGGAGACTCAGGAACTGGACGAACTCAGGATAGCAGGAACACAGCTTATGGCCCATAGAACTTCAGGAACATGATAAAAGTAGAAGCAGCCTAGAGACACCATGAAAGGGCAACCAAAGGGTGCCCAGACTCATTCTAAATAGGCAAAGTGGGGCGGGCTGAAGACAGGCAGCCAATGGGAGCCCCCTACAGGTGATAGACACACAAAGGCAGCAATCATGGGCACCGTGATACCATAGCAGTGTGCAGAGAGGACTATGGTCTGAATTCAGAGCTCCCCGCTCCATTATCAGCCGCGGTGCGGGCAGTCTCTACTCTGCATGACTGCACCGTGGCCGTTGCTGCCTGGCACTGTTCAACTAGTATAATATAAAAGAGTCCACTAGATTTGTTTGGCAAGATCTTCCATGCTGCCATAGATCTTGAAAAATCATTATATTTGTTCTCTTAATAGTGTACCATTATTTTCATAACTGTTATGTTCAACTCACAGGTCTATAGTTGCCAGACCTCCCTACTATTTTTTTTGTGAATGGGTACTACACCGGCACATTTCCAGACACCATCACCCTCATTTTCTCCTCCTATCAATCAAAATCCTGCTCTTGTTTTAAGCCTCTATTTCACTCTCGCCAGTGTGATATCTGCTGTTTCTGTCCAGTCTTGAGTTCTAGTGCTCCTTGCCAGTGAATCTCGCTCCTGCCCTCCTTATTTGACTTCTATGTTTATGACTCCCAGTCTTCCTAATATGCTTATGACCTGGCCTGTATTACTTCTCCTCTGTATTTCTCTTCTGCATCACTGTTTTGGACAGCTCAAGTCCATCCCAGTTGGTGTTTCAGCTTCTATCCAGCTTCTCACCTGCCCTCTGCTCTCTGTCACTTCCAGGGATTCTGTCATATCCTATAGTCTTCCAGCTATTTGCAAAAGGTTCTCCACCTCTCCGGTCTCAGCTTATGCCAGGTGTCTCCGTCTTGGTGTGGTGTTTCCCATTTTCATAGCTGTGTCCTGTGCTTATCAGTCTATTTTCAGTGGCCTCTGCTGGCCACTTTTGGTATCTCACTATTCCACTTTTCAGGAGAGTTAGCCTATTTGCTCTCTTAGACTACGCTTACAAGACTCACACTCCAGTACCACTCACAAGTTTGCACTCTCCCCTGCAGGAGAGCTTAAGCTGTAACTGCTTGGGTCATCCTAAATATTCACCATCTCCTCTGGAGAGTGTTATCTAGCTGTGCGGCTGTCAGTGATTCAAGGCTGATTGTTTTTGCATGGTAGATAGTGGCACAGAACAAGTGATTAACACCTGTAAAAATTCAGGGACACCCCTAAAACATACACTTTCTTAGCCTCTCAGACTTCATGTGTGAGACCCATGCTATAAAGCCTATGCACTAAGATCAATTCAACTTGAGCACTCTCTGTGGATAAGCTCCAAAGAATAACAGAGGAATTGGAGAATTTATCACATTGGAGAAACTCTCCCATCTTTATCCCCAATATAAAACACCCCAAAGCATCTCCCTACAGGAGTAATCTTAGGTAAACCAACAGGACCACAGGAGGGAAAAACAATCACATTGATTTGAATGGGAATTTAACTCTTTGAATTCATTACTTCACAATATACTGAAGATCCCTCTAATATTCAAAAGGTTAAACATCCCATTTAAATAAATTAGAATTTGGGGACTATTTATTTCTCCCTTATGATGCAGTTGGTTTTCTCCAGAGTTACTCCTGTACGTCTTAGTACATCAACTTCACTGTTGTTTTACCAAGTTTCAACCCCCCCCCCCATAAAACCACCATATACTTACCAGTTAGCCATTAACAGCATAGAAAATATAACAGCCAATCCCTCTTAACCTGTTCAGTGCCAGAGGGGTACGCAATGCATTGTAAAGCAATACGTTGCGTATACCTCTGGTACTCAAAGGGTTAATACACAGTATACGCTTTTAAAAACATAGGTTATCTCACAAGTCATAGACAACTTGTAGAACACGTTCCTTGGAGATTTGTCAGGTAGATCTTATGAATATATGTAATGCATTTTTCTCTTCATTTTCTGCTGCCTTTCATAATAAAGAACTGTTACGCAAAAATATAACAGTTTCTTATTCTACAGCCATGCAGATTATTTTATGGAATTTATTCATAAATAAGGTGACAAGACATAAAAAATATAAATACAGGATGCTTATGGAACTGACATTCTGCAGGACTGTACAAGTATAATTGCAACACTGCATTGTGTATTTTTCATAATATCTTGCATTTGACCCTTTCAGTGTGTGTGGGGGGGGGGAGGGGAGCAATGGATTGCTTCACAATGCATTGCGTATTCCTCTGGCACTCAAAAGGTTAAAGGGATAATCTGGTTTGCTTCAGCATTGCAGCTATTTAGTTTATTGAATACATACACAAGATGCACTATACCTATCCCTGCTGAGGAATTTAAGTGAAGAGGGTTAGTTGAAAAACTAGTTAGAGCATGCTATGTATGTTAATATGGTAATAAAAATGTTGAAATGTTGTACAGTGCCTTGCAAAAGTATTCAGACCCCTGACCAATTGTCTCAAATTACTGAATTACAAATGGCGCTCTGTAGAGGTAGCAAAAGTGAGAAACATTTTCTACATGATTTTTCGTGGAAAATGATGATTTTTTTCACTTGAAACTTTTCTTCTTTTCGCCAATGCAAAATTTTCCTTCTTTTTGCCAATTCCAACAATTTTTTTGCATATGTTTCCTATGGTGCAACATTTCCCACCATGTGTTAGCATGCAGAGTGCCTTTGTCCACAACACTAACTTCCTGCTTAAGCGACACTTGCACATATTCATGATGATGTCACGTGATAAAAAAGTACAACCTACAATGTGGCAGATGTGTATTTTAGAGGTGGCGGGGGACTGGCGTGGTGTGATTGATGTGTGTGTGTATGTATATATATTTACACACTACCATTCAAGAGTTTTTCCATCAAATGAGTTGCAAAAAAAATGAATAGGAAATACAGCCAAGTCAAGACAAGGTTAGAAATAATTATTTTTAATTGAAATAATAATTGTGGTCGAGGCGCTATGCTTCTTGAGGATAGTACCTTGGCTTGCTTAGCCTGGTAGAAAGACGACGAGGCGTGCCAATAAGAAGGCTGCCTAAGGTAGTAGTGATGTAGTTAAGGGTGGGTGCCTGAGGTAGGGCTGAGTGATGTCGAGCCCTGAGTGTGGGAAATGGACCGGTATTTATGTGCTCCAAGCCCCTCCCACAAATCCAGGCCTAGCCTTTTACTTGTGGTCGAGGCTTTATGCTGCTTGAGGATAGTGAAAGGTGTGGTTTTACGTTGGCTTGCTTAGCCTGGTAGAAAGAAACGAGGGGCGCCAATAAGAGGCCAAAAGGGAGGAGTAATGCGAAGAAGCGACAGTTATTGAGTAAACAAGGTGAGTGAGTTACGGATTTCGTGAGTGGGTTCAGGTATGTATCTGGTGAAACAGGATAATTTCCATCGGCCTAATTTTTGGATTATGTAAGAGGGTACCTGATACTTTGATGCAGCTGATGCTGCTCCTATTCTAAATGAATGACTGGAATATTGAAGTGGATTGAGACCTAGGGGTAGATTTAAAGGTAGCCGTTAGCAAAAAAACACTACCGAGTACGTTAAGATGTATTTAGCAATTTTAAGATCCTTCTAAAGAATAGCTAATGGCAGTTTGATAATCCTTACGGCCGATACACTGAAGTACATTGAGATGCATGGAACAAGAACCCCCAGAGCCATTCATAGGATTGCGGTACTGTTAATGGCTGAATAAAAGATACACTTAACAGGCAAAAGTTAAGAACAGACAAAATGCTTACCGCACAAGGATGTAAATGGCAAAATTAACCCGTGCAATGCCAAAAGAACACAAAAACATGGCCAGACAGCACAAATCACTGTCACACACAACAACAAGCAACACCACAGGGACAACGACTTCTAAAAAAACACCAAGACAACATGGCACGGAACAATGCAGGTTATCACACAAGATGAGAGTTGGTACCGTGTTAGCCGTATAAAAACAGGAGGCAAATATAGTTTTTGATACCTTTTATTGGCTAACTAAGCAGATTTAAATTCAAGCTTTCAAGACCTTAGGTCTCTTCCTCAGGCATGTTATACAGATAAATATGAAAACATCTCTCTTAAATACAAGTACACATCACATTGTTTAGCATGGAAATCAGATAACAGAATGCAGTCCAGATCCAGATATCTTTGATCAGTCAGTGGTAAATTGCACTCTTCCTCTGAGGCTTTAGAGGTATTTACGATGCTCTTGGGTCTGTGGAAAGGTCAGTCAACTAAATTATATTTTGCAGGGTCAGGCCTGGTTAGCACTTGGATGGGAGACCGCCTGGGACTACCAGGTGCTGTAGGCTTTTGCTTAGAAATTATGTTTTGTCATAAATTCCTTATCCCTGTTCAACCCACTACAAATTGCATTAAATTTTAACATTAATTTTACCTCCCATACCTTTCTGTCCCTCTGAGTGCGAAACAGTCCCATCAATACAGTTAATTTAATATCCTTGACACTGTGCCCATTTTGGCAAAATGTTCTCCCACTGGTGTCTCTGTCTTTTTGTTATTAACACTGGACCTGTGGGAATTAAATCTCCTATGTAGTGCTTGTCCAGTTTCTCCCACATACAGAGCTGTTGGGCATTGGAGGTGCTTGTCACTGTCCATCCTGTCAGAACAGATGCGGTGGTATCTGATGGCCTGGCTGTATATGATGGAGTTCTTTGTGTGTTTTGGATGGAAGCTATTGCTTTTCAGGAGTCTCCAGGAACTCAGAGGAGACTTTATAAAACACGGTTACAGCGCAACTATTATTGACAGTCAGATACAGAAGGCTACCCAAATACCAAGAAAAAATCTGTTACACTACAAAGAACAACATAAGGGAAACCGGGTGCCACTGGTGGTCACTTACCACCCCCAGGTTGAAGTGCTACGCAAAATTTCAAGAGAACTTCAAAAGAAATTACATACAGATGAAAGACTCAAGAACATATTCCCACAGCCTCCCTTATTCTCATTCAGACAGCCTCCAAATTTGAAACAACTGATGGTGAGGAGTGCCCTGAGTAAAAATACAAAAAATGGCACATCTCCCTGCCTACAAAAGAGATGTGAAACTTGTGCACACATTTACACCACGGACAACATACCAATTCCAAACACCCAGTTACACCATAAGATCAATGGTACCTTCACCTGTAAATCATCCAATGTAATATACCTTATCATGTGTGCAAAATGCCCAACAGCTCTGTATGTGGGAGAAACTGGACAAGCACTACATAGGAGATTTAATTCCCACAGACAAAAAGACAGAGACACCAGTGGGGGAACATTTTTGCCAAAATGGGCACAGTGTCAAGGATATTAAATTAACCGTATTGATGGGACTGTTTCGCACTCAGAGGGACAGAAAGGTATGGGAGGTAAAATTAATGTTAAAATTTAATGCAATTTGTAGTGGGTTGAACAGGGATAAGGAATTTATGACAAAATATAATTTCTAAGCAAAAGCCTACAGCACCTGGTAGTCCCAGGCGGTCTCCCATCCAAGTGCTAACCAGGCCTGACCCTGCAAAATATAATTTAGTTGACTGACCTTTCCACAGACCCAAGAGCATCGTAAATACCTCTAAAGCCTCAGAGGAAGAGTGCAATTTACCACTGACTGATCAAAGATATCTGGATCTGGACTGCATTCTGTTATCTGATTTCCATGCTAAACAATGTGATGTGTACTTGTATTTAAGAGAGATGTTTTCATATTTATCTGTATAACATGCCTGAGGAAGAGACCTAAGGTCTTGAAAGCTTGCATTTAAATCTGCTTAGTTAGCCAATAAAAGGTATCAAAAACTATATTTGCCTCCGGTTATCACACAACACAGACACATGCCAATACAAAACAAGCTCACCTGTGCAACATCACCACACAATCCAGACACAACCTGCACCCCACAACTTCACACCCGCAACTGACAGAGACACAGCAATCAGAACACAACACATTTTAAAACACAGACACATCCGCCAACACTTACCTGGACAACAAACACCTTCCCATTGGTCATCATTCACCTCATCACCACACCTAGGCAACGCCCTACCAGGTACTTAAAGGTACAGCTCACCACACTCACTTGTGGCTTGTTTTCCACTCAGGGAGAGACAGATATACAGAGAGAACAATAAGTATGTTGGGATACTTATTCATGAGAAGACTGCGAAGAAGGAGTGTAAGGACGAGAACTAGGGAACACCAGCAAGCCCCAGGTACACCTGATCAACAGCCTTCACCTGTTGCAAGTGAGGAGGGTCTGGCTCAAGAGCCATACAGGAGCCCATACCCACCTGGAGGACAGCACCTGCCTGCAGATGCACAGCTGCAGCAACAGGATGCTCCACAGCAACAGGATGCTCCCCAGCTGCCACAGGGACCCCTGCAGCAGCGGAGGATGTATAGACGACCACCAAGGCACAGGGTATACTGCCCAAGGGTCACTATCTTTGGAATGACCGATGACGAGGTGATTGATCGCTACAGGTTGAGGCTGACCAGCATCATTGCCTTGTATGAGGTCATCAAGGATCAGGTGGATCCGATCTACATCCACAACCATGCCTTCACTGGCCTGCAAAAACTCCTGTGTACCATACACTTCATGGCAAGTGGCGCCATCCAGTCGACTGAAGGTTATGCATCTGGCATGTCACAGGCCACATTCTCCAGAGTGCTGGCCCAGGTCTTGCCAGCCCTCAAAAGCAAGGCCAGTACATACATATATTTCCCCACCACTGACATGGAGTGGATACACCTGAAGCAGGGCTTTTACGCAAGGGGAGGCATGGCCAGGGTCATGGGTGCTATATATTGCACCCATGTCTGTATCAAAGCACCAGAATGTGACGCACATCTATTCATCAACAGGAAGAACTTCCACTCCATGAACATGCAGATGGTGTGTGACAGCAACATGAGGATTATGAATGTCTGTGCAAAATATCCTGGCAGCTCTCATGATTCATACATTTTACAAAACGCCTCAGTCCACAGAGACTTCGAGAATGAAACTTATACAGGGGGATGGCTTCTGGGTGAGTTCACAATACCAAATCACACCACATCCACAGGTGTACACACAACACTGCTCACCATGCTGCTGACTCACAGCTAGTACATCCACCACACAAAACATAACTCACACAACATGTGCTCCCTGTCTCACCATGTCACCCACATTCCACAGGTGATGCTAGCTATGGCTGCAAATCCTGGTTACTGACCACAGTCGCCAATCCTCAAACAGATGTCCAGGAAAGATACAACCAGGCCCATGGCAGAACTCGGAATGCCACTGAGTCGACCTTTGGCCTCCTTAAGTCTCGATTCTGATGTCTGGACCACTTGGGGGGAGCACTGCAGTATGTTGCAGGAAAAGTGTGTGACATCATAATGGCATGTGCAATTCTGCACAACATCGCAGTGGACACCAGACTGGTGGATGATATCCAGGACCCCCCATACCTGAAGTGCCAATGGACATCGGCCATGTTGATGAGACCCTGAGAGGGGCGCAGATCAGAGACTGGCTGTGAGTATAACACAGGCTTTCAAACAATCCATGCAAGTCCTCCATCAGTCCTGTCAATTGGTGCCAACACATTAACCACACTGCATATGATGTTCTGTTTCACCCCAGAGTATCATTGACACAGCACTGCACTGGCAGCAGTATGGCCCCAAGCATCATTCATGCCATGGATGTGGCATACTGTGTGTGGGGATTCCAAAGCCATCTTCCATTCCCTTTTCCACGTTGACATTGATACCTCAAGGATATCATGCACACCCCCAGGAGAACCAAGGTACAACACATAACCCATGTTCAACATCTTCCAGGGCTTGATTGACAGCAACTAACGTGATTTGCCATGATCATAGCCAGAGCAACCATGGTAGCCTTGTAGTGAAAGAGTGTTATCCAATGCAATGCATTGGATAACCCTCTGTCACATCAGAGGTTAAAGGGCCATTAGAGTCAACAAGGGACCTGTAGTTTGCCAGTACTGAGAAGAGCAGCAGAGGGATGGATCTACAGTGGTATTGTTACACAACATAGAGGTCTGCTGCCAGACGTGGTGTTGCTAGTTATGGTGCTGCTACTTCATCAGGCATATCACTGGAGCTAGTCGTGGCAAGTGGAACCTTTATCATCCAGCAGCAGCTGCCTAATCATCCTGCTGCTTATACAACTCAGCAGTAGCAGCAGCAAGAACTGCAGTCGCAAATTCTGCATCTACATCAGGGCATTTGACAATGGCCACTGGCCAACAGAACATCACCTGCTGGCTCTAGGCCAGTAGGGAATTTATTTTTTTCTCAGGGCTTGTGCTTTGAATAAAAAAAAAAAAATAATAGTCATAAAAAATAAACAATTTTTGGGGGTTTGTTTCTAATAAGCCTAAGTCCTACAAATCAATGTTTCCTTAGAGCTTGTGCCAAACAAGCTTAAGTCCTACAAATCAATGTTTTCTCAGGGCTTGGACCTCTAACAATAAATCTAACAAATCATCCTGTACAAAATACTCTATCAAGTCAAGTATCGGTCCACCCCAGTCGCAGCTTATGTCAGGGGGTTCCTGTCGCTATCACTTTGCATACAAATTTCTTATTTTAGTGATTTATTTTTTTAATAACTGTCCCCCCACCAGTGAAGAACTCCCTCCCAAAAAACAAATTTCCTGTTCAACTGATTCATTCATTCAACAACACAGGCACCCTTCACAGACTCCTTTTGTACCATGTCTTATGGGGGGTTTATCTGTATTTATGATTTATTTTGTATTCACTACCTCCCCCAATCCCAGTAAACAACCCCCAAAAAACATTCCCTGTCCAACTGATTCGTGTCTCACACCCCAACAACACAGACACCTTCATGCCCCTTTTATACTATGTCTTTGGGAAATAAAATAATATTTGTTATGTGTTGTGTGTAACTTAAATGTTCCCATTGATTTCAATGCAATGAGCTAGGCGAAAAAAGCAGGCAAAAGCGGAAAATCAGCACTTTTCACAGGAAATTATTCGCCAAGCGTAAAGTGCCATTATTTGCCGATTTCAGTTTGAGGTGGAAATTTTCACCCATTCCCTAATCCCCACATATAATGTCTGACACCCCCCCAACACGGTTCCCCTTGCAGTTACAGATACGCAAGCTAGCTGACACCACAACAACAGTAGTCATTGCCATATGCCCAAGTCTGATTCCACAGACCCCTGCTAGTCACAGATCCACATATACACCATCTGACACTCCCCCAGCCTGTTTCCATTAGTCACAGAAAGTCTCAGTTTCCCAAATACATGGTTCAAAAACCCCTCCAGCCTTGTTGCACTGCCCACTGGTAGTCACAGATCCCTACATACACTGTCTGCCCCACACCCCCATCCTCATTCAGCTGGTAGCCATATAAACACTCATATATTGTTTGCTTTCCCATCCACGTTCCCTAGTTATCCATGCTCCTGGCACCCACTATGTTAAGTCAAACCATGCCAGTGGGGTACCATCTTTTCTACACTGGCAGTGTGTACTGAATACACTTGGAAATCCCAAGATTTTTAACTGTTATAATATTTTGAAGTGATTGATGCATTAAAAAAAACAAAAAAGTATGTGATTTTTACTTTAGTGCCATATTCTGGTAACCTAGGGGTAGAAAGACATGTTATCTTTCATTTGATGAGACTGGTTGTCTATTTTCCAAAATGGTATGCTCTGTCTACCTTTTTTCATTTCTCTTCTTGTTATAACTATTTTAATACAGTAATGTCATATTTGAAAAAAAATGAAAAATCCTAGATTGTAGCATAATTTTGTGCTGTTGAAACTGCCTAGGAGCATGACCTACACTGTGTCAGCTCATACCAACAGAAAGCATTCTTTCTTGGAAGAGCAGTAGCTAATGAGTACAGTCAGAAATTCCATGTTTTTCAAAGCTATATGTATCTTTGTGGGGGTTGAAATGTAAAATAGCTCTATTTTTTCCTATTACTCTACATTCTGGAAACATTTGTGCACCTTGGAGTCAAAATGCAGGTTCATGTCTAGTTTCCAAAATGGTATACCTTATATACATTTCCTTCATATTACTAATATGATCATATAAGTACGGGCAGCCATTTTCAAAAAAGAAAAACTAGGTGTAGTTTTGTGCTTCTGGCAATACTTACAATATGTCAACTCATATGAATGGGTTATTGTTTTCTTGTAAGAGCAGTAACTAATGAATGCAGCAGGAAATTCTATAGTTTATATAGATTTGAAAAATATCATTACATTTGAAGAGGTGGAAATTTAAAAATGCCCAATTTTTTAATTTTTAATTTTTAGCACCACCTTCTGGAAACATTTGTGCTGGGGTAGAAAGGCAAGTGATGCAGTGGGTTATCTTCTTTCCAGCATGGCATGCTTTGTCAATTTGTCAAGTTTCCTTACTTTTTCTTGTTGTTACCACCATTTTAGTATAGGCAAATCATGTCTGAGTAATGAGAGAAAATCAGAGGTTAGTTTTGGGTTTCTGGCACCCTCTACAGTATGTTAACTCATACCAATCAGGTGCCATTTTTTTGTAAGAGCTGTGACTAATGCAGTAAAAATGCCACTTTTCCCTTTAGTGCCACCTCCTGTTAACATTTGTGCACACCAGGCTATGGGTACAGAAAGGCAAGTGACAATTAATTTGATTCAGCTGGATATCTACTTTATGAAAATATATAGTTTTATATAGTTATTCATTTGTTGTAGGGTAGTTTTATTATGTCATGGAATGTGCGTTTAGTTCAGAAAGTTTAAAATACCATTTTGCATACCTGGTAAGTAGGCTTTTGTGGAGACCATGTTGATAAAACTACACATATTTGGTAATTCTTGTATTCTAGAGATTCGGGGCCTTTTCAAATAATTGGAACTTTCACAGCCTACATAAATGTTTTGATGAAAAGTATGTGATTTTAGAAAAACAAGTCATTTTGTACTTTTTTACATTTAATATATCAGAACTTTTCACATAATGCAAAATGCATTTCATGTGAGGCTCCATAAAAAAGCTAATATTTTTATCTGTATCATAGAAATCATACCAAAAACTGATGGATATCAGTTTTTTCACCCCACTTCAATCAGGATTTCAACCAAATCACTCAACAGTCACGGCCCGCCTAAAAGTAACTAACGATATCCAGACAGGCATGGAAAATGGTGACCTCACAAGAGCCATTTTCCTATATTTTGCCAAGGAGACCATAATATTGTTATAAACAAACTCCAAAGATCAGGACTGGGTAATAATAGGTTCCAATCCTATTTATCAGACAGAATGCAGTATGTGTCAGTTGCCAGCAATGACTCCTTTCCGCTCAAAGTAACAAGTGGAGTTCCTCAAGGCTCCATTCTTGGCCCTCTTCTATATTCTCTTTTTATAAATGTCTATCCATTGTAACAGAGTCTAATCGTAAATTGGCCCCAGTGGACTCCTACAAATATCTTGGTATGTGGCTTGACCCCAACCTCACTTTTGGTCATCATATTGACAAATTAACCTCCAAGCTTTATCCCAAAATCAGTACTCTTTTTAGACACAAATCATGTTTAAGTCCCCTGGTTAGAAAATGTATTGTGCAACAGATGTTGCTGCCAGTCATAGACTATGGTGATGTCGTTTAAAAAATCCATCTTAGTAAACTTGACACCCTGTATAATTCAATATGCTGCTTTAGCCACCAATGTAATTACCCTACTCATCGCTGTGATATGCTAAAAGAACTAAATTGGTTAGCACTCAAATCTAGACGTGCCCTTCACCTTTCTTGCATAGTACACAACCACTTCTCTGGAAAACTACCAGACTACCTGAGCAGTATGCTCACTCCTGCTTTCCATACTAACTATAACCTCTGCTCCACTGCTAACAACTCGCTATGTATACCACAATACAAGAAAGAAGCAGGAAGATCTGCCTTCTCCTTCAGAGCTCCAAAGGCCTGGAACAATCTGCCTGAAATAATCAAATCTGCTCCCAGTCTAAAATCCTTAAAAGTAAATGCTGTATATAATTTTAATATTCCATATGTAAGTATGTTCATATGCGTATGTATATTTAATAACATATAATATATAATGTTTCTCAGTTTGTGTAAATATGCAACCCTCTACTAAAAACTGTCCAGGACATACTTGAAAATGAGAGAAATCTCAATGTATTCTTCCTGGTAAAACATTTTCAAAATAAATAAATGTCAAAAAGTGTGTCCTGCCTCCAGGATGTAAGAACTTGCCCAAGCCCCTTCTACTGATAGAGTTAAATAATATAAATATTAGACATTATAATCTAACTAATCAACTACAGTGCATTAGCCCTTGCACTTGGACTTCATTTAATATAGGCACATATTCTGGCTCACTGAAATATTGTTTGTTTATTCAGGCTTCTAATTAATTAAATCTTACAAGTTATACAGTCACAGCAGACATGTACTGTAAATGTTTCTGCAAAATAACCAGTTCAGTTAACATGGTGTCACATGCTGACTTGGATGCAACTGACTTGAATATATTCCAGTCACATGAATGACTTCTGCTTATCATACTTTGATATTATAAATGGTTATACTGTAGAAAATGTTACATTAATGCTTGCTCCATTTGTATGTTATGGCTACAATTATTAGTTTAAATGAGGAGTAGTCAATGGTCTCTCCTCACTACAATCATATTAACCCCTTAATGATCCTTGATGCATCAGGACCATCATGCGGGTTTGACACTTAAGGACCAGTGATGCAATTGAATTGCATCTTGTGGCATTTTTTTTTTTTTTTTTTTTTACAGGCTGAAACACCTCAAACTTTAGTGGCCAGCAGGGTTTTTTTTTATCATAGCACTGTTAATTGAATTGTTTACCGTGCTTGAAAAAATGCTGTTGGCTGTTTTTGTAGCCATTGGAGGTTATTGAATCAAGCCCTGTGCATCTACTTGAATTAGAAAGTAATTAATCCATTTTCTCACCACTAAGAAGCATCACATTTTAGCTCTTTGCTATCATTGCACATCAGACTAATCCCTCCAGAAATGGTGATCCAGTTCCAAAAATAACAGGTATGTGTGATGATCTGAAAGACTAAGTGCTCAATATTATTAAAACTGGTGGTAATGGTGGTAATGGTAAAAAAAAAAGACCGAATAATAAACCCACATATGTACCTCAGTTATTCTATAGCTGGATTGGTACATGGAACAACCAGCGTTGGTGGAATGTTCGTTTTTGTTTCCACAACTCTCGCTAAATAGCGCAAATTGTGGGAACATCAAAGGAAAAAAAGCCAACAGTGTCAAACAATGAGAGTGACCTCAAAACAGTCACCCTCCCCCAGCTACCATACACTAACCCTACACTATCCCTAACATGAACACTAAATAATACTACCCCTAACACTATCCTACACACAGAACTGTAACACTTACCTGTCATCCACTGTCCATCTTCTTCTTTAACCTTCTGTCTTCTTTTCTTTTTTTCTGTTCAAACTTGTTAAAAAAAAAAAGTTCTTATTTTTTTGTTTAAAAACAAATTAAGCTGCCCCCAATTATGCCAAACTTAACCCTTTCAGTGGCAGAGGGGTCACCGTCCGGTGCTCAAAGAGTTTGAAATGTGTGGCATCTGTATTTACTTTTGTTTTAAAAACAAAATTTCTTGTAATATCCTTTTTTGGTATTACACAAAAATGCTGGCCAATGTGCCCCCTTACCACCGCCGCTGCCACTATTAAGCTTCACACCTCCAAGCCAGACATCAGATACACAAACATCAGTGTTTAAACAAGATGTTTCAGGTATTGAGGAGAGAATTGATGGGGGCCATTTATTTCATACTGTATCTGCCTGCCTACGGCACAGAGAAGCCTCAGCATCCTCTAAGACTCAGGCCAGTTTCCACAGACAAGTGGGGAAGGCACCAGCCCACCCTTGAACACTTTCAGGCTTTTCATTTGAGGGGTATGTCCAAGCAGCATTCACATAAGCTTGGGCAGCTGATCGCTGTGGGCGGAACTTCCCTCTCCGTGATTGCAGAGGAGCCCTTCAGGCAGTTATTAGAGGTTCTTGCCCCCCACACCACCTCCCGTCTTGCACCACCTTAAGCAGGAATGTAGTGCCCTAACTTTACTGCTTATGTGTGTTATTGTTGAAGGATAAGCTATCCAAGGCTTCTGAACAGATTTTCCACTTCACCTGTGATATATGGAATTCCCTAGCATACAGCATGCCTCTCTTTTGCTGATGGCATACTGGTGGCAACCCAAAATCTTGGAGGACTGAGATACTGCTTTAGGCACATCAGGTGGCAGTAGAGGTGAAATTGGGTGAGGAGGGCAAACATCAGCTCACATTTTGGCAATGCTTAGGAGCACGCTGGAAAAGTGGGTTGAACAGCAGGCGGGCAAACCAGTGGAGATGGGATTACTGGTGAGAGATGGAGCAGCAATCATAGGGAACGTAGTCAAAGATGGGGATTTTGTGGGTTTGTACTGTACAGCACATATACTGTATCTGATGGAAAGGGTAAATCTTCCAGCTGAAGGGCTTTGGCAGGCTGTTTAACCTTAGTGATTGATGTAAGAATGCTGGGCACTTCCACCGAAGAGTTAAGTGAAGTCAACAGCTGAGGGAGAAGAAGGAGAAAGCAGGTTTACTGGCTACACTAAGGTGTTGTTACCAGGATGAACTCCACCTTGGAGGTGATGGAGAGGATCCTGGAGCAGTAGTGAGCACTTCACTCTATATCCTTTAAGCAGAACATGGGGTGTGTGCCAGCCAGGTAATTCCCTTTTTACTCACCTGATCCAGACAATAAAGAGCTTCCTGGGAAACACTAATGCTTTACACAGCAACACATTATACCCAAAGGTTGTGACATTGATCAGGAGGTTGATAGAGGAGCTGATAGGTCACATGCACACAATTTTAGACACTCCATAGTACATGCTGGCCACCCTTTGTGCATATGGCAACTAGATGCATAATACGTCTATTACCTTTCAGAAATGGCAAATTCTAAAGTAATCCTTAATCTTCTGAGACCTTAGCTGTCAGTCCTGGTCTCCTCTAAGAAGCATTGCTATCACGGTGCAGCTTCTCGTGCTGTCACTCTCGCTTGTGCTGCGCTCCGATTTGTTGAGCCTGTTTGGCCCGCCCCTGGTGACCTTTTTATTCTGGGCTAGTGGCACCTGTCATTTGCCCTTTCTTAGTGTTCCTGAGCCAGTTTTGCTGTGCTGTGTTCCTGTGTTCCTGATCTCCGGTGTACCGACTTGGCTAGCCCTGAGTATGATCCTGTGTACCTGCTCCGTGATTTGACCTGGCCTGGCTGACGTTCTTGCTCGTTTCCTGATCCGGCTAGTCTGAGAACCTGCTCCGTGATTTGACCCAGCCTGGCTGACGTTCCTGCTCGTTTCCTGGTTCGGCTTGTCTGAGAACCTGCTCCGTGATTTGACCCGGCCTGGCTGACGTTCTTGCTCGTTTCCTGATCCGGCTTGTCTGAGAACCTGCTTGGTGATTCGACCCGGCTTGCTGACGTTCCTGCTCCATGACCTGTTCCAGTCTCTGTGGCCGATCTCCGTTCCTGACTGCCTTGTCGCCACGGCGACATTGTGACTGTGCCACTTGCTGTTCAGTACAGTTCTGTGCTGTGCTGACTCCTGCCACTGAGCTGATTACTGCTGAGCTGTGTTTCTCTATCAAGCTGTTAACCCGTGCAGAGCTGTGTCCCAGTTACCGAGCTGTCTGTCCGTGCAGAGTGTCGTTCCATCTACCAAGCTGTTAACCCGTGCAGGGCCGTGTTCCCATTATTGAGCTGCCTACTAGTGCAGAGCTGTGTTATTACCATCGAGCCATTAACCCGTGCAGAGCTGGGTCCCAGTAGAGACGCGCAGTCCATACAGAGAGTCGCTTGTGCTGAGCCGTTCCTCTCCTTGCAGTCCGGTGTAGCGCATTACCGTTCGCGTCTCTGTGGTTACGCCCGTGGGGGCTATTGATCCAAGCTCTTGCAATTCAGTCTCTACTATTACGCCGGTGAGTGATTGGCTCAAACTCTTGCAATCCAGATCCCTCTATTCCACACGTTTGGGTTATAAGCTCAAGCTCTGGTAACTAGTTGTCTCCATAGTTAGTAGGGCTATTGGTCCAGCTCTTGCAATCCAGTTCCAACCACGACGCCTGTGGGGGCTAGTGGTCCCAGCTCCAGTAACTAATTGTCTCCGTTATGCCTGTGGGGGCTATTCACTCTAGCTCTGGCAGTCTACTCGCTCTGCTCATATACCCGTGGGGGCTACCATTCCAGTACAGCAGGTTGGAAGGCAGCTTTCTCTTTGCTGGACATTATCTTTAGTATTTCCAGACTGTGGGTGTTGAGTCTACTCTACCTTTAACACCTTCAACACCTTGGGCGTGCCAAACAACACAACTGAGACGGACTGATTATTCTATTAACCCTTTGTATATCAGTACTCAGTGCCTGTTCATTACTAGTACTCTTTTCTGTATCATTGTATACTGTGCATACTATTGCTTATCCACTATTTCACAGTGCCACCCATGGGGGGTGTTCTCTGTCATTGTTTTGTTCTTAATAAAATTGCATTTTATTTTTACCCACTGGTCTTAGTGTCTTGAAAACCATGACAATTGCACTGTGCCGCAAGGTGACTGGAAGGGACTGACGGCGCAGGCATGCAGACTGCACTAACCTGGCCATCAGTCTCCGAAGATAAAGGATTATTTTAGAATCTGCCACTTTTGAAAGGTAATAGAAGTATTATGAAGCTAGTCGCCATATGCTTTAAGAGAAAGATAGTTGATAAACATAACAACTCGATAACCTTGAAGGACAAGCTTGTTCAAAGGTTGTGTGAGATGTAGCACAAGAAGGGAATGCACAATGAAAGAAAGGTGCAAGAGATGGACATGGAAATTCCATGCAGCAGCTGCAATAGCTCCACCCAACTCTCTTATTTTCCCACCCCTCGCACCAGTGCACAGTAAAAACAGCATTGATGCTAGATTTTCCAGAGCAGCAGCTTGTCGGGCTGAGTAACTTGATTCTTTAGTGAGTACAACTAAAGTGCCCCAAGGCAAGAGTACCAACTCTGTCATGGTTAAAGCCTACCTCAGTGAACTTCCACTGCTGTCTACTGTGGACCACCTCAGCTACTGGGACCATAAAACTGTTATCTTGTCAGCTCTCTCCTTGGTGGCCCAGGATCTGCTTTCAAGCCTAGCCAGCAGCATGCAAAGAGAGCAGGTTTACTCAGTGACAGACAGCATTCTCAACCCAAAGGGCTCACATCTCTCCCTACACCTGGTAGAGAAGATGGCCTTCGTAAAGGTCAATCTGCCCTAGATTGCATACCCAGCTCTAAATTTTCCAGCTGAGTGAGGCGTCTCTCCATACTGGTCAAATTCTGCTGTTGCTGGTGGTCCTGCAATCCCAACTCTTATCTCCTTTACTTCCTCCAGAAGCAAGTATCATGTTCGTAATACCATAAGAGATGCTGCTACTGCTTCCATACTCTCGGAGATCAGTGCATGTTTGTTTTGAAGGGGGATCTCTGTTTTTAGACAAGCCAGCTCCAATACCTCCTCAGTACATAGGCTTCTGTAGGCCTTGTTGCTGTATATGTCTATCTGAATTGATTTAACCCCTTAGTGACAGACGACTTACCTGGTAAGTCCAGGAAGTCATTCGCTATCATGGAAAAAAAAAAACCTGTCATTAAGGGGTTAATGTCGAGGCTGATGTTGCCTGTGGCACTGCAATGCCAACAATTGCTTTCTCTATCCACTCAAGTCCATGCTGCTCTTGTAACACAGTCAGAGATACTGCTGATGGTGAGGCTCATTATCCTCCTGAAGCCCATAGTGTGCATGTAAAAAAAATCACATATGTTGCTGATGGGGATACTGAAATGCCAATTATCACCTTCTCCATCACCCCCTGCAGCCCATACCATACTTGTAACAGCCACAGGTGCTGCTTCTTCCTTGCTTTCGCTCTGAGATCCGTATATGTTATTTATTTATTTATTTGGGGGGGGGGGTTCTGCTGTTAGATGGATCCATCTGTATTTTCTCATGTGGGCGTCTCTGTTGTTAGACACATCTACCTATACTCTCATTCAATAAACTTTTCTATCCCATATACAGTGCTGCTGCTATATGTGTCTGTCAAGATTGGTCTGATGCTGGTGCTACTCTCATCTCTAGGACATCCTAACTCCCATATCATACCTCTAACAGTCAAATATGCTTCTGTTTCCTTCCTCACTGTCACAGATGTTATTGGGGGCTGGGTTCTGTTGTTAGATACAGCCACCTGTACTTTCTATTGATTTTCTAGCCTTGATGCTGCTTTATCTTTCTGTCCAGATTGGTGGAGCTGTAATGCAAACTCTCATTTCCTCTGTCACCTCTTAGCTCCCATTTCATACTTATAACAAAGTCAAAGATGCTGATGATTCCTTCTGTATTATCGGTTTTAGACAGCTACTATTACTTCCTCACTGAAAAGACTTTTCTAGCTGCTGTACATCTGCCCTTTGGCCTAATTGTGCTGCTGCTGGTACTACTGGTGGACAAAAGTTCCCATTGTGTTCACTCGAAAATAAAATCAGCAAAAATCACGTGGTTATCCACTTTAGAATAAAACCTTTTTTCACCCAAAAATGTTTTGAAAATTTTTATTTGCCTACAAACTTTTCACCCCTTTAATTACATGTTTTTCACTATAAAAACTTGATGTTTTCCAGGAAGTGAAATACAATGCAAGCAACTACAGAGAGATAGTGAGTGCTAGGCTTTTGTGCTGTGCAAATTTGTGAAAGCACCTAGAATATTAATAAAAGAAGGAGCTGGAAAGAGCATTATGCATCCAGTGAGTCTGAGCAAGAGGAAGTGACCACTACCAACATTAACTGGTCTGGATGCCCTGATTCCCAGGACCCAATGATAGTCTGTCCCCCTACATCACCACCAGTGGTCTTGGGAAAAAAATTTCACGGGCACAGGTAGTAGTGTGAGGGGGACTGGTCAGTTACTGGAGCCTGCTGCCAGTGCCTTGTCTGCCAGGGTGTCTTGTAATTCTCGGGGGGAGGAGATAGAGGAGGAGATAATGCCAGGTATGAAAGCAGGGGACCCTAATTCACACTTGCCATCCCCAAGCAGTCCCATCACTACTAATATTACAAAGAAGATCCAGCAGCTACAGACTCGAGTGTTAGGAGTAAGGGAGGGGGTGATCATACTAATAATGAGGAAGACTTAGAGACTGAAATTGATGCAGTTTACATGGTATTTAAGGTTGGTGTTTTCTCCTATCTTTTGTTATTATTGAAGCAGATTGTATATTTTAACATAATAAGATGTATTCAATTTCATAAGTCCTTGAAAAAGTATATACTAGATTCAAAAAGCGTTGGACATTTTTATTTAAATTTTTGAAAAAGTATTTTCTGGATTGGAGATTAACTGAATAAAGCTAGGACAGAAAGATTCAAGGAGAGATCCAATTTTGATGTAATTTTTTTTTTGTTTAATAACTGTTTATTCAATTATCAGAAATGAAATACGAACAGTAAGCACAACCATGGTTATACAAAGTCACATAAAAGCATGCGTCACAGAAATGTACAGTAAATAGAGTAAAAGCCCCCAGTGCAGTTGAAGCGATACTGATAGATAAAACAGGATACCTTCAAGAGTTCAATATGAATAGATATTTCATATCAGCCAGGTTATGCCATTAATAAACAACAACAACAAAAAGGAGGTTAGGGGAGAGGAAAAGTATGGAAGAGAAGCGGGGGTGGGGAGGTTTCTAGTATCAACAAGTCTGCAAGTGTAGGTCATCCTCTATCACATATAACCTGGAGCAGCAGACAACCAAGAGAAGAACTAAACACATAAGGGGGAAGTTCACTACCCAACTCGTCCGCACACTCAATACTTTCCAAATATATCCTCCAAGGGAGCCATCTAGTAGAATGGGCCTTCCCCTTACCCAGGGATGACATCGCTATATCCTCCATCGCTCGCATGGACTCCACAGAGGCCAACCACTCCTGAAATTATGGTGGTAGGGGACCCTTCCAGTGTCTGGGAATAAGCATCTTGGCTGCATTCAATAAATTAATGATTAATGACCTCTTTTAAGAACCTAAGGAATGGGAGTTGTGATGTAGGAGTACAGACATAGGTTCATGTGGAATGTCAGGGTCACCCACCTTCCTTATAACACGGATGACAGAGTCCCAAAATGGCTTGATCAAAGGACATATCCACCAGATATGCAAGAAATCCCCCCTATGTAAACGCCAACGCCAACATCTATCCGATGTTGCAGGGTATATCTTATGTAAGGTGGATGGAACCATATACCACCTGGAGAGCAGTTTAAAAGCACTTTCCTGAATCTGGATGGACATGCTACACTGATGTGCCAGAGTGGCCATCTTATGCCACTGGAGATCAGATAACTCAACACCACAATCCCTTTCCCATAAACGGATATAGAACGGCCATATCCGTAAGGTGTCGGTAAATAGTAGAAACAAATTTAGTGGGGGTTTCCTCTGTCATGTAAAGAGATTCGAAGGGGGTGACATCCTTTGGCAATGGGCCTAAGGAAGTCAACGTAGAAATATAATGACATAATTGAGTATAGGCAAAGGATAGTCTAGGATGTCCAACCAGAGAGTCCGTCAAGTCAGATAAAGATGGGCATCCTGAATAACATGTCCAAGTCTGGGGAACTATATCCTATCAGAAAGGGAGAAATTTACTTATCGATATTTCCTTTTCTTCCGTGTATCTCCATGGCACAGTAAACTTATGGGGCTTTATGTCCCCTCCTCCAGCTGGCAGGACTGGTCAAATTGTACTTAAGGTGACTCCACCCCCTCCGTCCTCAGTTTCTTTTCTAGCCAAGTTATAAGATATAAGAAGACAGGTTAAAAGGGTGGGTGTGCCGTGGAGATAAGAAAGAAGAAAAGGAAATATCGGTAAGTAACTTTCTCCCTTTCTTCCGTGTACTCCACGGCACAGTAAACTTATGGAAAATTCCCAAGCTTAGATAGGGTGGGTAAAGAACTTATGCTTCACTATAACTATGCAGATCTGAGTAAGCATTATCATCTTTAATTCAAACAATAATAAATAGAGAAAGAGTCCTACCAGATTACTGATGAATAACCGCCTCTAGGACTTTTCTTCTAAATTTTTCTTCAGCCGATGCAGCCACATCTAGCCTGTAGTGTTTTATAAACGTGGAGGCTGATGACCAGGTTGCGGCTTTGCAAATTTCTTCAGGCGAAGCATTTGCCTTAAATGCCCATGATGTTGACATGGATCTTGTTGAGTGGGCCTTAATCTTCCCCGGAGGCTCCATTTTGGCCTCTAAATATGAAGCCTGAATGCACTGAATGATCCATCGGGCAATAGATGCCTTTGAGGCCACGGAGCCTTTATATTTCCCCTGAAAGTGAATAAACAAAAAGTCTGATTTGCGGAAATCCCTGGTTCTCTGGAGGTAAGTTGATGTGCAACGAACCAGATCCGAGGAGTGAAGTCTTTCTTCTTTGGTCCCTGAGGGATTAGCACAGAAAGATGGCAGATTAATCTCTTGATTTAAATGAAAATCTGATACAACCTTTCCTCTAAAAGATGGTTTCATTCATAAAACAACTTTATCCTCATGTATAACTAAATAAGGAGCTTGACAGGAGAGATCCTGTATCTCACTGACTCTTTTAGCTGAGGTGATTGCGGTTAAGAACACTGCCTTCCAAGTGAGGTGTTTAATGTGGATCTGATCCAAAGGCTCAAACAACTTGGAGTCTGCCAACTGATTTAAGACTAGATTAAAGGGGAACTTTCACCCCTTAATAACTAAATCTCCCTTTACTGCTGACCTGGCGACTAGCTGCTTAGTAGCGCTAGTCGCCAGAAAACTTACCCCGTTCTCAAGATTTCGCCGTTTGAAACGATCAGGAAGCACGGACGTCTCTTCACAGTGACGTCCGTGCGCCTGCGCTGTCAGTCCCTTGTCAGTCCCTTGTGCACCGTATGCACCGTACGGTGCACAAGGGACTGACAAGGGACTGACAGCGCAGGCGCACGGACGTCACTGTGAAGAGACGTCCGTGCTTCCTGATCGTTTCAAACGGCGAAATCTTGAGAACGGGGTAAGTTTTCTGGCGACTAGCGCTACTAAGCAGCTAGTCGCCAGGTCAGCAGTAAAGGGAGATTTAGTTATTAAGGGGTGAAAGTTCCCCTTTAAGGTCCCAAGAAGGGATGACGTCTCTGATTCTAGGACAAACTTTCTCAATGGCTTTTAAGAAATGTTTGATCAATACTTCCCCATTGAGTAACTAGGATGGCTGACAGGGCGGAGATCTGGACTTTAATGGATGCGGGTTTTAGACCCAAGGAAAAACCCCTTTGAAGAAAATCTAATATCACATTAGTAGAGATATTATTCTCTGTAATGTTATTCTGACTACACCAATTGGTAAATGTCCTCCAGACTCAGGTGTATACCTTTGACTGAGTCAGCAACTCCATTCTGTTTCAAATATTTCCACTCAGCCTCCAGGCTGATAGATGGAAAAATCCTGGCTTGGGATGGAACACTGGCCCCTGGTATAGGAGAGCCTGTCATACTGGAAGGGTCCAAGGAGGGACTGCTGACATTGCTACTAGTTCCACTAACCAGCTTCGCCTGGGCCAGCATGGTGCTATAAGAATCAGTTCTATCTTCTCCCTTCTGATCTTCCGCAATACTTCCCTTATTAGGGGAATGGGAAGAAAAACATATTCCAGAGAGAAATTCCAGGAATGCTTGAGCGCATCCTGGCCTAAGACTAGTGGACTGAACCATCGGAAGAAGGTCTGACACTTCGTGTTGTCTGGAGTGGCCATCAGGTTGATTACTGGATGCCCCCATTTTGAGATTATCTGCTGATAAACAACCTGATTCAAACACCATTCTTCTGGATCCAACTGTCTGAAAATGCTTCAAGGTGTTTGTTACAGCTTTTATTTCCAGCCGATTGATGTGCAATCTTCTGTTATGGACCATTTTCCTTGCACTGTTCTTGATTCCCAAACACCTCCCCACCCTGACAGACTGGCATCTCTCAGGATGACAAGCCATGGGGGATCTATCAGGGAACTTCCTTTTTCCAGGTTGTCTGGCTTTGTCCACCATGATAACTGCTTTCTGATGGATCCTGGGAGTATAATTATATGACTTGGGTTCCTGTAATCCCTGTTCCATGTTCTCAAGAAGAGCTGCTTAAGGGCCTCATACGAAACCTTGACCAGGGAACCACCTGGATCGCTGACGCCATGTTTTCCAGGGTTTTCATGATATTCTGAGCTGTTTGAGAACTGCTGACTTGAAGTCTGCGGATTGTTCTCCGAATACTCAATATTCTTTGAGGTGTTAGGGAAACAGTAGCGTCTCTGGTATTGATTAACATCCCCAGAAAGGATATAATCTGTGTTGGGTTCAAGTGACTTTTTTCTTGATTGATAATCCAACTCAGACTTGTAAGATGTTCTGTTACCATTGCAGTCTGTGCTTTTTCTAGTTGGAATGATGGTGCCACAAGCAGTAGGTCATTGAGTTATGAAATTAAATAGATGCCTTCTTCCTGAAGTTCCCCTAGTGCTGCTGCCAGAACCTTCGTAAAAATTCTTGGGGCTGTAGCCAGACCAAAAGGGAGAACCCTGAATTGATAATGAAGCATGTTTATCTTGAACCTCAGAAATCTTTGATGGCTTAGACGGAGTGAAACATGAAAGTATGCATCTTCTAAGTCTATCTTTGTTAGGAAACTGTTGGGATAGAGAACTTTGATTACTGAAGCAACTGTTTACATTTTGAAGTGTTTTTGTATCAGGAAATGGTTTAACCATTTGAGGTCTAAGATTATCCTGAACTCCCCAGAGGGTTTTGGAACCGCAAATATCCTTGAATATATTCCCTGATACTGATGAGTTACTGGAACTGGTTCTATGGCATTCTTTTTGATTAGAGATTTCAATTCTTTGGTAAGAAACCTTGCTTTCTTCTTGCTTACCGGAAATCTTGATTGCAGAAACCTGTGATTGAATGGGGTCATATGGAATTATAACGGACATCCCTCCTCCAGGATTCGATTTACCCATTTGTCTGATGTCCTCCAGACATGCTTGTAGAAGTGCAGGCGACCCCCCCACCTAGAGGACAGAGCCGCTGGAGTTCAGAATTCTTTTTTAAAACCTGCTTTCTTGTTGTAATCCTTTCTGAATCCACCCCTTGAATGCAAAGCAGGTTGTCGTCTCTGGTCTTGTTGCCTGGGCTGAAAGCGCTTTGAATCACAAAAAGGATAATTCCTTGACTTGTAAATTGATCTTGATAGAGAAGGTCTACTCCGTCTATCCTAAGGCAAGAATGCACTCTTGCCGCCAGTCATTTGTTTGACTAAATCTTCCAATTGCTCTGCAAATAGTTTCTCACCAGAGAAAGGTAGGGAAATAAGCTTGCATTTTGATGAGGCATCTGCTCCCCACGGCTTTAACCACAGTGCACGTCTCCCTGAAATGGATAAGGCCAATGATTTTGCTGTCATTCTTAGAGAGTCTAGAGATGCATCACATATAAAGTTGTTTGCTTCTTTAACAGTTGCCAATTCCTTGAGCAGCTTAGATCTGGAGACTTAAGAGTCAATCTTTTCTTCCAGACCTATTATCCAAATACACATAGTTCTCGCTATGCAGGCCAGGGCCGTTGCTATCTTCATATTTTGCCCTATGAAAGAGTATTGTCACTTCAAGGCAGATTCCATACGCTTATCCATTGGATCTTTCAGAGCTGCACCATCTTCTAATGGAATGGTGGTGTGTCTAGAAACTCTTGATACTGCCGCATCCACTTTAGGTGGTGTGATCCAATTAGCTACATCTTTTTCTTCAAAGGGATATGTCTTAGTGAATCTTTTTGTAATAGATGAACGCTTATCCACTCTCTTCCACTCTGAGGTAACAATGTCTGAGACCTCATGATGCACCGGAAAACATGAAGCGACCTTCTTATTTCCCAAGAACGCAGAATCTAGGATGCCTAATTCTTTTTGCTCTTCCACCAGGCCCAACGTTTTTCTAAGGTGCATTAAGAAAGGCTCTATCTTGTCAGTGCTGAATGCCCCAGAATCCTCTTGAAGTTCACCTTCTTCCATTTCTGAGGAGTAATCCTATTCCATACCCTGGAGACTATAGGTGTCATCAGAAAGCGTAGCCCCCGCAGAAGTGCCTTCCCCTGGATCCTCAAGCCTGGGTCTTTTCCTAGGAATTACTGCCTCCTGCATTGCCGAAAAGGTCTCCTGCATAGAACAATTCATCCAGGAGATAAAATCCTGGAACTGAGCAAGCATTTGACTAGCTACCTCTTTGTTATTACATTCCTGGCATACAGAAGAGGGATCAGAAGCTAGTAACTTTTTATCACATGTAGACCAATGTTTAGTTTTTTGAGCATTATCTTCTTTAGAAGTGCCCTCAGCAGATTTCTCCTTAACAGTAGCAGGCTTGGAAGAGGATGACATTGTGCTCATAAAAAGACCCTAACCAGTAGCAGCTGACTAAATATTATTAATATTATAAATAACAATAAATACTCTAGTATATATAAATATATCTGGAACTTACCTGAACTCCACTCTGACTGGCTTTAAATCTGGCATGTGTTTCCAGCCTGGAACGCTGCTTCATCTGCTTCCGCTGTAGGCTGCCGCATAAGAGGAAGCTCTGAAAGGCCTGAATTTTCCCAGGAGATCCTGTTTCTGTTGCGTTTCACTTGTGGAACACACGCTGAAATCAGCCGCGTTAACTACCGGATGTCATGCTACTGCCTGAACCAAAGGTGCATACACTCGGACCCAGAGATCTTAGTGGGGGTAGCGGTGCAGGGATGGTAAGTTTACCAATCAATCTCCTTTTCTCTGCTGAATTTAGCCGAGTAAAAGCCCTTGTCGCTTGTGCTGCTTCTCAAACAACACTGTGCCTCGAACAGAGGCTTAAATAATTTGCAAACGGAGGCTCTCGCCTCCCACTCCTCCAGCTGGCAAGGACCGGAAAAAAAAACTGAGGTTGGAGGTGGTGGAGTCACCTTAAGTACAAACTGACCGGTCCTGCCATCTGGAGGAGGGGACATAAAGCCCCATAAGTTTACTGTGTCGTGGAGTACACGGAAGAAAAGAAAACATTAAAGAAAGAAAATCAACATGATGTGTAAGAGACTGCATAAGAGATGGAGAATTGGTGAGGCCCTGTGAGGCAGTTCTATTTTTCCAAATCGCTTTGGTGGGAGTAACTGTGGGATGGGAACACTGGGTAACCACCTGTTGTCTAGGGCACACCCAAGCTGCTACGGGTATAGGAACATTGAGACCCTTCTGTTCCAAGGAAACCCAGGACTTAGAAGAAGGACGGGACCAATCCACAATCCTAGAGAGATGAACAGAGTTATAATACCGTTCTATGGCAGGAAGGCCTAGGCCCCCCAACAGCTTAGGTCTAGTAAGGTACTGATTGACCAAACGGGAGCGTCCCTTCTGCCATATAAACTTCGAGATCATGGATCTCAGTTCTACAAAGAAAGACTTTGGAATCACTATAGGTAATGTCTGAATAAGATATAAAATGTGAGGCAGGATATTCATTTTTATGATAGAAGTGCGACCAAACCAGGAAACGTGCAACTTGGACCCCTTTACACTAATGTAGAAGGTGTTGAAACTTTAAGGCAAAGAGAGCAGACAAGTCCCTAGATAAGTATATACAAAGATATTTAAGTTGAGATGGAACCCATCTGAAGGGGAAGGAAGTTCATAAAGTTGATTCAGTCTGAGCAGGGAGGGAAAGATTAAGGGCCTCAGACTTAGAAAGATTAATTTTAAAGTTGGATAAGGAGCTATACATCCGGAGTTCCTTCATAACATTAGGGAGAGAAAGAGCCAGTCTAGGAAGAAACAGAAGTAAATCGTCCGCATAGGCAGCAAGTTTATAATGGAAGAAGCCTACCTCTAGTCCTAAAATATCCGGATTGGATCGAAGGGCGTTAGCTAATGGTTCTAATGTAAACACAAAGGGGAGAGGTGAGAGAGGGCAACACTGTCTACTACCATTCGACAGGGTGAGGGGCTCAGACAACGTACCATTGATCCGTATCCTGGCAGTAGGTGCCTGGTACAGAGATATAATCCAAACGCGCATAGAGGGACTAAGACCAATATGCTCCAAGACTGCATGCAAGAATTGCCAACTTACCCTGTCGAAGGCTTTCTCAGCGTCCGTAGACCGGAGCATTGCAGGGGTATGCCAGAGATGTGCATAGTGGATAAGGTTTAGTATCTTAGTGGTATTATCCCTTGCCTCACGGCAAGGAACAAAACCTGCCCGGTCCTGATGTACAAGTCTTGGAAGGGCTGTTCTAAGGCGCTTGCTAAGAATCTTGGCGAACAACTTGACATCCACGTTAAGTAAAGAAATAGGCCTGTAACTAGAGCACAATTCAGGGTCCTTACCCAGCTTAGGCACTACTGTAATATGGCCTTCCTGGGCTTGAGAAGGCAGATTACCTTGTTGAGAAAGAGAATTAAAAGCGTCTACAAAAAAAGGGTTAGAACGTCTTCAAATACCTTGTAATAAATAACTGTAAGCCCATCAGGCACGGGACTCTTCCCAGTGGGAGAGCTCTTCAAGGCCTCTGCCAACTCATCCAGAGTGATTGGGGAGTCAATAAACATAGCAAACTCATCACAAAGTTTCACCTTCATATGAGAGTCAAGGTACGCCTTAATCCTATCCGATAAGTCCGGAGTCACAGCATGAGCAGTGTCCGGTGAAACATTATAGAAAGTCTGATAGTAGTCCCTAAAAATAGTTGCAATTTTATCAGTCAGAAAGTGAAGCGAACCCTGGGAATCCCTTATTTTGGAGATGAATGTAGAAGAGATTCCTGGCCAATGATTTGCCTATTTTATCTATATGGGCATGATAGTACCCTTTTGTCTGCATGTATGACCGCTGAGCCTTGTTATTACATAAGTCCGCTAACTGAGCCCGTAAATTCAAAAGATTCTGATAAGTAGAAGGAGTCAGCTTAAGTTTGTGAGTAGTCTCAATCTTAGCTATGTCAGCCAATAATTGAGCCATGACAGCAGACTGCCTCCTCTTCTGATAAGCACCAATACTAACAAATTGACCCCGAATTGCAGCCTTATGGGCCTCCCATACTGTGGATAAGTGGACGTCAGGTGAGACATTTTCCTGGAAGTAATTGCATAATGAGTCCCGTAAAGATTGCAAAATGTCAGGGAACTTCAAAAGGGATTAGTTGAGTTTCCAATTAAGTCTCTGTTTAGGCAGGGACGGAATGAGTATACGTGCAGAGATCGGAGTATGATCACTCCAGGTAATGTTCCCTATATCAGAGTACATCAGCAAGTGTAAGTGTCTGTGTGAAAGGAAAAGGTGGTCTATACGGGAGTACCGGTTATGAGGTGGAGAGTAGAAGGTGTAATCTCTAACAGCTGGATGTTGAATGCGCCAAGTGTCTGCAAGTTGCAAAGAGTGTAATATCTGCTTTACCTTCTTAATTTTCACGTAACGGAGTGAAGAGGTCCCTGTGGAGGAGTCGATGAGTGGATCCAGAACAAGATTAAGGTCTACCCCGGCTATAATAATCCCCTCAGAATAGCCCTGTAATCTATCAAGAACAGAACACAAAAATGAGTGCTGATTAACATTGGGAGTGTATGCATTTGCCACAGTAACCTTTTCGCCACCTATAGTACCCTTGATGAAAATAACCCGCCCCTCACTATCCAACCAATGATCAAGTACTATGAAGGGCACATGTTTAGAAATATATATCTCTACCCCTTTATTCTTTTGAAAAGGAGAGTGGGAATAGAAGGACTGAGTGTAGAAAAAGTTTTGAAAAATCTGTACTTTCCGTCTGTGAAAATGGGTCTCCTGTATCAAGGCAACATCAGCATGCATTGACTGCAGTTCCCCAAACAACCGGGAATGCTTCATGGGGGAATTCAATCCCTTAGCATTAACAGAAACAACATTTATGCTTGCACAATTAGCCATCATCACAGATGAAATGGGGAGGAAAAAACCCAAAGCAGTAACCAACCAGACACAAGCTTGGGACCAGTATAAAAAGACAAGGACAGGCAGAAACCAGGCATCGGGAAAAGGTAGGAAAGATGGGGGGGAGAAAAAAATTTAACCAAAAGCAAAACAAGAAAAGAGCCAAAATGCAATAAAGGCAGAAGAGCCAGGAGTACAAACCCCAGCGCGGAAAAGCCGCACGAAGGTGGCACTCAAATATACAATGGCCATACTCTGCTGTGGGAAACGTGGCAGCAAAGGCAGAGCAGTAGCCAGCACATACACCAAGACCGTCCCACAGCCTAACAGAACAATCAAAGGTTCATCAAACTGGGACCGTAGGAAAAAAGTAGCACACTTTTAATAACAGCACACAATTGACACACAAAAAAAAAAAAAAAAAAAGGACCCCACAAGAAGATCATAGAGTAACATAGGAAAAAGTATACATCGCCCCATCGGATCGGCCCCACCGGAGATCCAGAAAATAAATAAAAAAGAGTCAGTCACCCGAAGCAAACGGCAGAGCAGGTGTGGAGTGTCGAGGTGAAAGAGGGTCAGGCACTACTGAATTTTTATGCTTCTTCTTTCTCTGGCACTTAGGTAGCCAGGGCTGATTCAATAAGGGCCGGAGAAAGGAGGACTCAGAGTCAGACTTGTCCCAGTCCAGAAGGGCCGGAACAGAAATATTCACAGCACCACAGAACTTCTGCAGATCAGCAGGGGAACTTAAGGTTAGTGTTGTCGATCCTTTAGATACAATAACAGCTAGTGGGTAACCCCACCAAAAGGAGATTCCAGCCTGCTTCAAAACAACAGTAAGTGGTTTCAAAGTCTTCCTGGCCTGTAACGTGGCCCAGGCCACATCCGGGAGAAGGTGCACAGAGGCCCCATGGGCAGCAAATAACGTCTCTTGGAGTTGGGGTGGTGGCATCTTTCGGGTGGAGAGCACAATGAACACAATCCAGAACAATCACCTCCCCGCTCTCACGCTGCAGGACCATATTAAAGAGCGCATTGACAATCTTAAACAAATCTTCAGGCCCCTCTACCTCCGGAAGGCCACGAATCCGTAAGTTATTGTGTCTATTTCGGTTGTCTAGATCCACCACATGCTGAGCCAGGCACGCCATTAGGGTATGTTGCTCCAAAACTTAGCTTCCATATCCGCAAACGTGGAGTGCATATGAGCTTGATCAGTTTCCACATTATCAAGGCTTTGGCCTTGTTGCAATAGATCCGAATGAAGATCCTTCAGCTCTTCCTTTATAGTGGAACATATTGTGTCCACTGCCGAAGAGAAATCAGACTGAACCTGTTTCATAAATACGGAGAAATCCTCTTTCATAGGCATGTCCCCTTGAAGCAGGCCAGTGTCCGATAAAGAAATTGAATTATGATCATCTGAATCATGATGAGTTGCAGGGGAAGAAACAGAGTCTTCATCTTCAACGGGCGCCATTTTGTCCACCTTGCCCGAGAGTCGTAGGACCAAGAACGGTCTCAAATTCGTTGGTAGAGTTTTTTTTTCCAAGTTAACGTGGTCCTTGAAGAAGATTTTTTAGAGTGTTTTACCATTGTAGCAGGTAAACAATATTAGCAGTGTGCAAGTGCAGTAGGCCAGAAAGCGCAGGAGCTCTCAGTACATGCGACCGCTCAGACCAGGTGCCAGACACGTCCCCCCCCCCCATTTTGATGTAATTTAATATGATCCGTTATGTGACATTAAAAGGGGTATTTTACCTTTTAACTGAGACAGACCTAATCTTAGGTGGCTCTGCACCATGTTCTTTTTCTTTTGTTTCTATTAGATTTTTAACAAGCATGCTGTAATTTCTATAACACTTATGCAAAAAAGGAGCAATTCTCATGCAAATCAACCGCAATATGGGGGAAAATTGAAAGTTTGCATTGTTTTAAATGTGATATTTAACCTCTTGAATGTAATGAAGTTTCCGGTGCACTTCCTGCATTTGAAGTGTTAAAATCCAAAAATGTTTTTTCATTTATTCTCTGTGGTGAATTTGGTTTGCCCTAGAATTTCTCCGGTTTTCCCCTTGTATATGACCCAATAGGGATGATGTGCTAATATATTTCTGTGCTATTATACGCACTGTGAACAATTTCTTAGAGCTACACCTGCCTAATGCCTAGCTACCAAGGTACTTATACAGAAAATGGGGCCGTATTTAAAAGCAAACTGGAGTTATTCTAGAGTAAACCATCTGCACCATGGAGGATAAATTAAAATTCCTTTTACATTAAACTGAGCTTTTAACCCCTTGATTGTTAGGTAGGTTTCCAATGCATCCAAGGGGTGAAAAAGCTCTATTCAAGTGCATGGGAATTTAGGTATTTTTGTGTGTCTCCTTGGTACAGTTGGTTTACTCCAGAATAACTCCAGTTTTTATAAATATGGGCCTTGGTCCTCTATGTGCACTGATGAAAGCTGGGTAACTTTACTGCATTTTCCTGTGCATGTTATGTGGGAGTCATCTGGGGCTTTCAAGCAATACAGTTTTAACAATATCTGGGTGCATGAGATGGTATGCACTTAAAGGATTAGTAATGTTTCATAATAAAAGCAGCTTTAATTAATCATCATAGTATTTGGACTTTGGAGAGTGTTATTTCAATTCTGTCAGAGTTGTAGTTCAAGAGTAATTCAATGACAATGTATCCCCCTCCCGCCCCTTTTACTGATGTAACACTGCTCAGCCAGAGCAGAAGGGAGGTACCCAGGTAGACTGCAGAGAGGGACAATCTTCAATTAAGATAAGGGAAAAAGCTGAAAAACTTGTCAAGGGGGGCAGGGCCTTCATTGTTCTCATAGGAAAAAAGATTGTCCCCTGCTGTTATCTATCTGGTCTATGGACTGCATTCCACATCTGAGAAGAGAGGGCTTACACTAGGTAAAAGGGGTGGGAGGGAAAGCTTTGCTTGTGAATATCTCTCAAACCATAAAGGTTTGAGAGATAAGACTTATATGCCTACAAAATAAAATAAATATAAAACGAAGTATTACTATCCCTTTAAGCATTCAAATACTCTAATGCATACCCAGTGGTGAAGGACAAAAAATAAGAGACCAGTGTCCCTTGGCAGAAAATGTACACTACAGCAGGATTTCTACATTTCCCCCATTGTTTACTGTGCTTTTGTTTTTCTCACCCTGAGTTCTATAGATTTGTATATCTACCTGAAATATATTTGTAGTTTATACATAAAGATAATACATAAAACTTTTGACAGTGAAATATATGTGAAATATCCAAATTTCTGTGAATTATAAGGACTTTCGAGTTGAAGAAAACCCTAGCCAATGGGTGAACTGAAGAAAAAATGCTAGTGTTGCTAGGTGTGGTTTTCTAACGTCCGTATAAAATCAGAGCCCAAGGCTGAATTCTTCTCTTCAGCAACTTGTGAAGCAGAATTACAGTGAGTCCTTTGAAAAGTGGTAAGTTTTGCAGTTTATGTATTCTCTAACTTTGTTTTAAAACATACATGGACTTAGCCAAGATGTATACATTCACAACTATTAATTCATTTATATGAAAAACACTACAACTAATAAACTGTAACAGTGTTAATTGTTGGCCCTCCAGCTTTTGGGGTTCTACAACTCCCATCATTCCCAATCAGCAGTTGGTGTGTTGAGAATGATAGGAGTTGTAGTCAGCCCAACAGCTAGAGACTGAACATGTAGTTACCCCAGCAATAACAGTTGATAGAATGCCATGTCTATTTTGTAATTAACGTTAAATGTAGTTTAGTGTATTCATCTGACTGAGCTATTTCAGAGTATAAGGAAGAGGAAAAACTGCTGTTGGAATTTGGCTCAAGGGTTGGTTTTTTTTTTGTTTTTTTTTCTTCTCAAGCGGTTAATAACCATAGAAACAAATAAAGATGTTCAGCCAAATAGTGAGTCATAAAACCTTCCACGTCTGCTTCTTTTTGAAAAGAAAAAAAATGAATGTGAGATTTACATATTTTCTTTAATAATGGATACAAACTGAGGCTAACTGTCTAATGTGATTGAGGAATTGTAGCAATTGTGGGGCAAAATCTCTCAACGGGCATAGTAAAAAAAATCCCATTGGCTAACTGGGCTTTTTAACCCACTGAATGCTGAAGATGCTTCAAAAGTATGGAAAGCATTGCAGTGGAGACCTATTAACCCTTTGAGTGCCAGAGGGATGCGCAGAGCATTGCTTTGCAATATGCTGCGTACACCTCTGACACTAAAAGGGTTCATTGGGATTGTATACCACTGAATTCTAGATAAATGAGGACTTTGTGATTTTTTTTTTTTTTGCCCAAGTTATTCTTAGTATATCATACTCAGAGTGCATTTCTGCTTCACCTTATAATTGTATATTAAAAATATTAGCTTCTTCTAAAAGAGCACTAAACTAACGTATTAACCCTTTGAGTGCCAGAGGGGTATTCAACGCATTGCAATGTGTTGCATACCCCTCTGGCACTCAAAGAGTTAAAGCCAGAGAGGTGTGCAACACATTGCTTAACAATTTGTTGTACATTGTTCTATTCCTTATAGGGTTAAGCAGACATTTTACAATTCTTCAGTAAACAGGTTCTTCAAGATGTTCACATTCCTGGTTAAGTCCCTTAGAATGGACAGTGTCTGAGCATGTAGAAAGCCATTCCTTAACAGCAGTTAGTCCTTTGTACACGTCAAAAGTTCAGCTTTTCAGACTATGCCATTTAATGACAGGTGGGTGACTAAGCAGTTATCGTGATCTGCCTGTATTTAATTAGGGGTATCCTGAAAACATGAGCTCTTTATGTTCCCTGACATCTAGAGCGGAGAATCACTGCTCTAGACCATTGTTTCTTAACCTTGGCCCACGGGGCATGCCAAAAGATCAGATTTTCAAGTTATGCTACATTATTCACAGATGAGTAATTGGAGAATCTGTTATTGTGACTGATTAACCTGTGCTTAATTATGGATAATGTGAACACATGACCTGTTGTCTCCAGAGCACTGAAGCTGAGAATCCGTTCTAGATTGAAAGATCTCAGGAGCAGGGCCCTCTGATCCATTTCTATTGTATGTTCCAATTGTAATGGCAAGTGTGTGTATATTCCCTAATGTACAGCAAAGCTGAAAATGTGCTTTCTAACTAAAACCTAAGTATTTATACAAGGCGTATATCAAAATTTTTATATGAAAACTTCCCTTGAATTAAGCGATCATGTTTTACTAAAATGGCTCTTATGGGACTCCAGCCCATCTCCTATCAGTCATTTGGGGATAATGATCAGAAAACGGATTCCTTGGGCTGTCTTCAACCTAGAAAGAAGTCTTTTGCTAAACAGCATAAAGCAGTGATTTTCACCTATTGCCTTCTGGGTCCACTAACAGTACAGGACTTTTATTTCTCTGCAAATTCACAGGAAAGTGAATTTGAATGTGTGGATCTCTGATTAACTCACTCTACTCCAGCAGGAAAATTCTTAACCCTTTGAGTGCCAGAGGGGAACGGAATGCATTGTAAAGCAATGCATTTTGTACCCCTCTGGCACTCAAAGGGTTAAATACCTGGACTCTCAGAGCACAGTGTGAGAACAACTGCCATAGATTATTCTAGTGAGATTAGAAATCCTATCTCTCTCAGTCTCTGGAAACCACAAGTCACACCCACACACAAGACAACTACAGGCCTGAAAATCTTGCAGTTCGGTGTCTTATCATGGGATCAGAAAGAGCAACGGGAGTTACTTTTCTGATCGCCAGTCTCCCACTGACCTTCTGGGGATCACAAATCTTTCTCTGTAGGCTCTCCCTTAGAGGAGTAGACATGCCAATAGGGCACCATCATATTAACTATTGGGGGGGATTTCCAGGATATTTGAGAAGATACATTTCTTTCTAGAGGGAACATACAGGGTTATACTGTGCAATAGAAGGCAAAACAGGAAGTTCCAATAAAAGCTGACTTATTTGGCAGTAGGAAAGCTTGTATAATTCTAATTTCTCTGCTTTATGAGGCAAAGGTTGGACTTTTTTTTCCCTCAACCTAACTATGAGACTGCCCTTTCCTATACAAACTGAACATATAGAGCAGAGGTTATCAATGTTTTTGAGTATACTGTGCATAATTTCCACAAATATACATGAGAAACTCAGCTTTGACAAAGTGCTAATCTTCATGAAAAAGTGGTTCACACAAATCTGGTATCCACAGTACCCCAAAATGCCATGGCACCCTTGTTGAGAATCACGGATATAGAAAAGAAGAATGCCAGAATTACTTCAGAAATACAATTTTTTTTTTTTTGTCTTAATAGTGATGTCAAACACATTCCCTTAACACTTTGAGTGCCAGATGGGTATTAAAGGGAAGGGGGGGGGGACTTTGAATCCCTATATCTCTCAAACCATAGAGGTTTGGGAGTGGGTTTGGAGCATATTGATTCTTATTTTAAACTCTACAAAACTGGAAATATTATTTTGGGGACATTACTGTCCCTTTTAATGCACTGCACCACCTAGCACTCAAAGGGTTAAAGGAATGACAGTGAAAGCAGAATTAACTTTCCTCCCCGCCCAGGTCACATTCATTTCCCATATCCTCCCTTTCTTTTGCCACTGATTCCTGTAAATATTTATAAAAACCCTGCCTTCCAAATATGATCTGCTATATCAGTTAATCACAAACCCAGGTACCTTTAAAAATCGAGGACTTAAATAAATCACACAGGATTTTCCCTTTTTTTTGTTTTTGTTTTTCACTTTATTTATGAAGTGAAATGGTCTCTGAAGTATTTTTCACCAGCTATTTCTTGCAATGCATTCTGTTCTTTTGTCTACCTGGAATGAGGTAGCTGTGAGTATAACAGACACACCAGGATGTTAATTAATTCAAAGGTTTAGAGCAGAAGTAACAATGGATAATGCAGACATGAAATCACAGCATTCTATACAGCAACCTTAAAGGGGAGGGGGATACCTGTTTAGATAATTATTGCTACTTAACCCTTTGGATGTTAGAGATTCCTTTAACACCTTGTTTTGCTATGCATTGGAGCAACATCTAGCATCTCAAGTGTTTAATTTGCCCTTTTCCGATCTCAAGATATAGATTTTTTTTTTTTTTTTTTACATTTAAGTAGAGATGAACCCATCAAACAGACTGATACTTATGAAAACACACACTGCAGGGTTTCACTTATTCCCGTACAGTCCCTAAAACTGAATCTTTTATAAACATCTAGCTTTTAAAGGGATGTCACTTCTGACATGGTGCTGATGTCTCTCCCAGTCAGACATGTGATTGTGCTTCAGTTGCACTCTCAATGAAGAGGTGGGGGATATAGTCAAAATAATCATTAATAATTAGGTCATCTGCATCATCCTCTTCCTACCACTACTTTCATATCCTAGTTACATTTTAAGACTAAAACCTTATTTTCATTTTACCCCTTGGGCGGATTTATCAAAGACTGACTAAATTGAGGCAGGATGTAACTGTTACTGTATGATGCAGCAGTTGGTTTCACTACTAAATCCTCCACCACTATAACACTAGAATGAGACTCTTCATTGTCTTTAGGTCAGTGGTTCTCAACTCTTGTCCTCAGGACCCACTAACAGGCCAGGATTTTTTTTTTTTTTTTGTTAGAGCACAGGTGAGTTAATCAATGTGAATGAGCCTCTGATCACCACACCTGTGCTCTAGCAGAGAAATCCCTAAGTCCTGGCCTGTTAGTGGGTCCTGAGGACTGGAGTTGAGAACCACTGCTTTAGGTTTAGTACTAATAATGGTGGAACTTTTTATGTACTGTTACAAACAACCTCCTCACAAGGGAGTGAATCATCCTGATCAATAATTGCACAAGCTGCAAAACCATGGCCACAGACAATTTTTTTTGTAGTACAACTGGCTACCACCAATGCTTTCATGCACTCTGACTCATTTCCTCTTAGCCCTGTCCTAACACATTTGGGGGACATAATGGTACTAGTGTCTTTGTTTTGTTACTGTAAAGTACATCAATACAGCTCATGGCATGCGGAGTGATGTTTCTGTCTGAGCATAATCTGTCTCTATATGTAACTATTATGCTCTGTTAAATAATCTGCTTGTCTGTCACCTATTAGTCAAATCACTTGTTTTATTTACTTTTTTTTTTTTTTACATTGTCCCTGTTAGTATCACTTTGCTGTCACTGTCTACAAATCACCCACATACTCCCTGCAACTGTTAGAAGTCCACTTCTCCTTTGCCTGACCGAGTCTACACTATATAAGCTAGCTAGTAGGGATGGGCGAAACTTTCCGCCTCAACCTGAAATCGGCTAAAAATGGCACTTTCTGCTTGGTGAAAAAAATTAGCGCGAAAAGTGTTGATTTTCCTCCTTTTTTTTCCCCCATTGAAATCAATGCTAACATAGAAGTTACACAAAACACATTACAAATAATATTTTATTTCCCAAAGGCATTGTATAAAAGGGGCATGAGGCTGCCTGTGTTGGTAGGGTATGGGGAAAGAATCAGTTGGACAGGAAATGTTTTTGGGTGGTTGTTTACTGGGAATGGGGGGCACTTAATAAAAAAGAGATCCTAAATAAAATAAAATAAAAACCATAAAACATGGTATAAAGGGATCTGAGGAGGGTGCCTGTGTTGGTGAATGAATCATTTGAACAAGGAATTTGTTTTGGGGGGCTTTCTTGACTGCTATTAGGGGGACAGTTAATAAAAAAATAAATCGCTAAAATAAGGCATTTGTATTTAAAGTGACAGAGACAGGAACCCCCTGACATAAGCTGCTGTTGGGGTGGACTGATACATGACTTGATAGAGTATTTTGTAGAGGATGATTTGTTGTTAGAGGCCTTTGTAGGACTTAGACTTATTAGAGGCCCAAGCCCTGAAGAAACATTGATTTGTAGGACTTGTTAGAAACAAAACCCCCCAAAAATTTTTATTTTTTGTAGGACTAGTTTTGTTTTATTTATTTTTCAAAACACAAGCCCTGAAAAAAAATAAAAATAAAAATGCCCTACTGACATAACGACGGCAGGTCATGTTGTCTAGTGGCCACTGTCAAAAGTCCTCCTGAGTTGCAACTGCTGTTCGTACTGCTGCTGCTGAGTTGTTTAAGCAGCAGGATGATTAGGCAGCTGAAAGGGAATGGGATCAACAATAGCAGTAACCTGGAAGATGGATTATGAAGGTTCCATTTGCCACGACTGACTCCAGTGATGTGTCTGAGGCAGTAGCAGCAGAATAAGTAGCCCCCAGTATTTGTGGAGAAAGATCAAGTTGGTATAACGGTGTCCATGCTCCCCTTGTTGTCTTCTGTCAGTCTGTTCTGTGCTTTGCTCCCATTGGCTACTCTGTGTTTGTCCCGCCCAGTATGGCCTTTATATACTGGGTTCTGGCACCCCTCCAGTGCCCTTTCGTGGTGTTCCTGTACCAGTGCTTGTTTCTGCTCAGTGATTCCCAGTGTACTGACTTGGCCTGCCTGACTACTCTGCATCTTGTCTCCTACTCCCTTGTAAAGACCCGGATTGCCTGACTATTCTTCAGTGCCTGCTCCTGTGTACCGACCCGGCTTGGCTGCCGTTCCTGCTCCTGTGTACCGACCCGGCTTGGCTGCCGTTCCTGCTCTGTGTCGCCTTGGCGACATTCTGATCCATCAGGCAATTGTGTCTCCATTTCCGCTCCTGCAGAGTACAAGTGGCCTAGTCTCCGTTACTGCTACGGCAGTGTGCCATTGGCCTAGTCTCCGTTACTGCTCCTGCAGAGTACAAGTGGCCTGTCTCTGTTACTGCTACGGCAGTGTGCCATTGGCCTAGTCTCCGTTACTGCTCCTGCAGAGTGCAAGTGGCCTGTCTCTGTTACTGCTACGGTAGTGTGCCATTGGTTTTGTCTCCGTTACTGCTTCGGCAGAGTGCGAGTGGTCTGGTCTCCGTTACTGCTATGGCAGTGTCCTATGTTGCTCAATTCCTATTATTACTCTGGCAGTTCACGTTTGTTCTGCTAACCTGTTTCTGGGCGTTACAAATCCTTAAGCTGTCTATATGGAGAGAACTACATCACAGACCTCTCTGCACATGGGACTGTTTACACTCATTGAAGACCATTAACCCATGCAGTACCTTTCTCCTGGGAATCCAACATATTCTGCCTGACCTGTGTCAGTATAGACTGTTGTGGACTTTATGGTTATACTCGACCTCTGTAGGCATATGTATATTTAACCTGTCGCGTGTCTGTATTATTCAGCTTATATACTACAGGACCTGTGAGGGTTATTTTATTACTGTGATTTCAATAAAACTGTTTTATCCTAAACCACTGTGTCTGTGTCAAACAAACCGTTACAGTTGGCCATTAAATCTTCTCCACCTGTCCCTCCTCCAAAATCATCATGGTTGTGTTGTTAGAATATATTTTTTTCCCCTGAGAGCAGGATCAGTGGTTCTCCTCTGCTACTGCAAGATGCACAGTATGTGTGTGGTAAATAACATCTGGGGGCAGAACTGTATCCCAACACCATGACACCCGAAACAAAGTACTGCTGCTGTCACTGTACCCCTTTTCCACACATTCTAAGGACACATGACAACTTGCTGACAGTTTAATAGAAGTGATAAACCCTCCCAGCCACCATCCTAGCATATTCTGCAGGATAGAATCTCCTCAGATTCCACTTGATGAACTGATTGCGATTCTCCTCCACCACTCTGGCATGTGTGGTCAGTGCACCACACAGTGTGCAATGGGTAGAGACAAACTGCCACATCTAAACATCAACAGAGTGGCTATCATTTGGCAGGGGAAGTAATGAACGAGGTGGATTGGCAGAAGATGGTTACCCTAGAAGGTGCTGGTGAGCTAGTTGTTTCACTCGTCATGGAACTTCCAGTCTCTGCCTGTGTTCTATTCCTCCTCCTCTTTGATCTTCACCTCGCCTCTTGTTGCCTTTCTGGTTCGTCAGGGACAGAAAAAGTGGTGCTTGATTTCTGTGGTGGGTGTTTGGCTTTAACAAAGTTTGGAGTAAATGTCATGGTGTCTGTTTCATGTGTGGTATGAGGGTGCTTGTGCCAAGGTGTGTTTCCTCTTTTCACTGACTCAGTTTGTGCACAGTGCCATTGCTGATGACTGTACTGTGCCTGCCCCAACAGAAAAATAGTTCCACACCCATTATGACTTCAGAGGGAAGGGGAAAGGTGGAGAAGAATGGACTTTCTTCTTGTCCTCCGCATTCCCTTTCATTGTCTGTGGCAGTGGATAATGTTGCTGCTACTGCCTCAGATTCAGCACTGCAACTAGGATCAGGCATATCGCTACTGCTGGCAAGTAGAACCTGTCCTAGTCACACATGACTTGTTGACCCAATTCCCACTGTATCCATGGTGGTCTGTGGCACACTAACCTGCTTCTCAGCATCCTGCTGCCCTTGCATCCCAGCATCAGAAGGAATTAGAGCAGTTGCAAATTCCTCTAATTCCAAAATGTAATTGTAGAGGTGGTGATGATGCCCATCCTCATCCCTATCTCCCATTCCTTCTCAGTTTCTGCTAAAAAGGCCATCAATTTCTCTTCCACCCCAGCTTCTCCAGCATCATCATCGCCACCACCACCAGTAGTCCCTACATGCTGTTGCTGCTGCTCTTTTCCAGACATCTCACTACTGCTTGGAGGTGACGAGTAATGTGACAGAGGGTCCCCAATTTTCACACTTTCCATTTCCTTTTGAACTGAAGAAGTCAGACTAGCACTAGCAGAAGTAGCAGCAGGCTCAGGCAACTGATCTGTGCTCCTGCTGGTGGTGGTATTAATTCTGAGCCTGCTCTCCTCCCCCCAACACCAGTTCTGGTATCTTCAGGATCATGTTCCACCTAGACACTGTAGTGAAGGGGAGGACTCCCAGTCCCAGGGTCAAAGGAATAGTGTGAGCTCCCTTGGCCACTAGTCTGTACGCTGTCAAATGATTCCCCTACCACTCCCGCTGCTTCACCATTATTGCTACTAACACCAACCACATCAAGTTCAGCTGCAGAGTCTTCCTCCTCAGTCTTAGTCACTAGTAATATGAGGATATTGTTGATTACCCCCTCCTTCACTCCTAACACTAACAAGCTGCTGGACCTTAGTAACAGTAGTACTAGCACTGGCAGGACTGCTTGGGAATGGCAAATATGATTTAGGGTCCCTTGCTGTCACACTTGGCATAATTTTCTCCTCTCCCCCCTGAGTACTACAAGAAACACTAGCAGCAGGCAAAGTATTAGTGGCAGCAGGTTCAGCATGTCTGGCAACAGATACAACACTAGAGGCTGCAGGATCAGAAATGGTGGCACAGGCACAGGCATCTGACCTGTCCTGCTCTCACTAGTACTACCCTTTTCTCCCTTCCTTCCCTTTCCCTTTTCTCCCTCCTATCTTATTAAATTCCCCAAGATCCCTTGGAGTGATTTAGGGGGACTGGACAGCATTGGTTCAGTACTGATAGTCACTACCTCCTCCTCCTCCTCAGACCTAGTGGACACATAAGGGTCCTTCCAGTTCATCTTTTTGCTGCACATAGTGATAGGAGTCACTATGAGCCTCTCCTTCTTCAAAGTTTGCTGAATATCACAAGAGAACAGCACAGCATGTCTATCTCGCTCTGTAGCTGCTTCTATTGTGTCTGCCTTCAGCAAAAAGTCACGTTTTTATAGCAGAAGTGCATAAACAATGTAAATCAATGGCCAAAAACTTTTTAGCCATTGAAAAAATGGCGAAAGATTTGGCCAAGGGGCGAAAGATGCGAAAATTTTAACCGCTAGTTTTAAAGTGTATTTTTCTGCGACAAAGCAGAGAACAATGTGGTTTTCACAAAATTTCCAGCGGGAACATGGTGACAACTTTCGCCCACCCCTACTAGCTAGATACAACAATTTTTCCTAATGGCTGCAGTGTTTATTTTTTTACTGTACATGATAGACCTGTGTGGGCTTCAGAACAATTCCCAGAATGCAATAAAATAAAGCACACTGGAGCTGGAGCAATACACACCAAACACTGGTATGTTTTCTTGCCTCTTGTTCCGGATGTTGGCCTGTGTGTGTGTGTGTATATAAGCCAGCTCTGGTACAAAGAATCACCTGCCTGGCTATCTGCCACTTATCTGTCAAAAACCATTTAGTTTGTACATTCTATTTTCCCAACTACCCCTTTTCCCTTCACACCCACTCCAAGAGAACAGGAAGCAGCTACCATCAACCCTCATACCAAGCAATTCCAGTTCACACTTTGTCTGTCTGCCACACAGGGCCTTACACAGAGTATATGGGATTAATATAAATTTCCCACATTGTACTAGATTTAAATGGGTCTTTCAACTATATGAATGTTGGTTTCCAGAGTATTACTTTGCAATGCATTGTAGCATTCACTTGGTTTAAAAAGCATAATTTAAATAGAAAGGAATTTATATTCCCCTTATAGTATAGTTGCTTTGCTCCAGTATTGTACGATGTTTGCTTTCTGCATAGTTTGCTGAATCTACACTTTAAAGGGATAGTAATGTTTTAAAATAAAAGCAGCTCCAATTAAAGCGGAACTAACACCCCTGCAAGATGTAGCCTCAATTAGAGGGCTACAATTTGTGATAACTCGCTGTGTAATTATTTCGTTTTTAAACGTGTTATTAAAGAGTAATCCGTTAATTCCAAAAAGTACCTGGTGACGTCTTCCCCCCGAAAAATCGCATTGCGCATGTCAGCACAGAGCCGATCGTCTCTCTTGTAACTCCCACTGGTTACACGAAAACACCTACATCACCAGCTTTAGATTCTCCTGCTGGTCCGAGAATCTAAAGCTGATGATGTAGGTGTTTTCGTGTAGCCGGTGGGAGTTACAAGAGAGCAGATCAGCTCTGTGCTGACATGCGCAATGTGCTTTTCTGGGGGGATGACGTCACCAGGTACGTTTTGAAATTAACGGATTGGTCTTTAATAACACTTTTTTTTTTTTTTTTTAAATAATTACACAGCGAGTTTTCACGGATTGTAGCCCTCTAATTGAGGCTGCATCTTGCATGGTTGTTCAGCTTTAATCTTCACAGTACTTGTGCCATGGAGAGTGTTATTTCAATACTGTCAGAGTTGTAGTTCAAGAGTAATTGAATGATAAAGTATCCCCTCCTGCCCCTTTTACTTAGAGGTGAGCCACCTCCCCTCAGATGTGGAGTCTGGTCCACAGACAGCTTACAGCAAGGGACAATCTTCTTACTGTGAGAACAATGAAAATCCTACACCCCTTGACAGGTTTTTCCCTTATGCTAATTGAATATTGTCCAGCTGTACAAACCATCTGGACACCACCTTTCTGCTCTGAGGTGACCAGTGTTACATCAGTAAAAGGGGTGGGAGGGGGATACTTTATTATCAAATTACTTTTGAACTACAACTCTGACAGTATTGAACTAACACTCTCCATGGCCCAAATACTATGAAGATTAATTGGAGCTGCTTTTATTTTGAAACATTGCTATTCCTTTGAAACATACGTGACTATAATTTTCCTAGTAGAAGCTGCATTAATGTTTTTGTGATCCCTTTAAATTAAGCTGCAACCTCACCTTTATCTGGGAACACATCTGAAAAATTAATACTACAGTGCTGCATTTATTTTAGAGAAGCAATGATAAATGGATATTTACTGTGTTCCCAATTAAAGGTCAGCTTTCTTTAAATGCAGGACTCTTCTAAAAATGTAATTCTGCCTTATGGTACAGGAACTGGTGAAACAGTACAATGTGTTAAAATAAAAACCCATTTAAAGAGATATCTGATAGTCTTATCTATAGTATGTTCTACTAGCAACACTGCTGAAACATTTTTTTACATTTTGCTCCTATTCCTTATGATACAATAGTGTGCCAGAGAAGTATCTAACACATGCTGCTCTGGCATTCAAAGGGTTAAGGTGTGTTCATTATGTTTTTGTATGCAATTTGTACTAAGCATTGCTAACTTCCTAGTTTTAGTTTCTTCCATTCACTTATTTGTACAATTTGTGGCTTGTGTTTTTTCACAACAGTTTTACAATGTCTTTCCTGAAGGCTTTCCTGGAACAGGCTATATTACTGGAGGACACACAATATGGAAGTGTAAGTTTAAAACAATATTATTAGTTTACAATGAAGGGACAAAAACTTAAAGACAAAACAAAGTCAAAAAGTCCCGCTTGCTTGAATTTACTATTATCTGGACCAATTCAGCAGTCTACTTATTATGGCTGATTCCCCCTAATAAATCTTATTGTGCATTTGTGAAGAGGGGGTGGGTTGCATTCCAATCCATGATAACTAGTGGCATTAAATATCTAAATTCCCCAAGCATGCATGTTTTCAGGATATCCTCACATGACCACAGTTGGCCAATCATTGCTTTAATCACTAACAGGTATAAATAATTTAACCACAAATACGAAATTGTGAAGAATATGAAAACTTATTGGAGGGGCTTGAAAATGTATTTGAGCACTTCTGCATTTAAAGGGTGAGGGATTAGCATACCTAATTATAGAAATCCTTGCATTATAGCTGTCTGGAACTGCTAACTGAAATATGATTCTGATGATCCTCCAGTACCATCGTGTTAAAGATCTCCATGCTAGTCACTTGTTATAAAGTTTTATGCACTTGAGCATACCAAATTAATGTTGCTGTATTTTTTTCAGCAGTAAAATGATTAACTTTGCAACTTTTGTGATTAGAAATCATGGTCACATCTTAAAGGTATAGTGATGTTTCACAAAAAAGCAGCTCTGATCTTCATAGTATCTGGGCCATGGAGAGCAATTGTCTGAGTTGTAGTTCAAGAGTAATTCAATGATAAAGTATCCCCTTTTACTGATGTAACACTTCTCACCTCAGATCAACAAGACTATCCAGATGGATTGCAGCAAGGGACAATCTTCAGTGAGCATAAGGGAAAAACCTGTTAACGGGTGTAGGGTTTTCCTTATGTTCACAGTAAGTATATTGTCCCTTGCTGTGAGATGTCCAGTCAAGAGAACAGATTCCACATCTGAGGGGAGGTGGCTTACACTAGGTAAAAGGGGTGGGAAGGGGATACTTTATCATTCAATTACGCTTGAACTACAACTTTGACAGAACTGAAATAACACTCTCCATGGCCCAAATACTATGAAGATTTATCAGAGCTGCTTTTTTGTGAAACATACTATAACTTTAAAGGGGCAAGGCCACATTTCTGTTTATGCCCCAAGCTGAGGGGCAGGCTTTTGTGGACAGCCTGTACCACAATAATGTTTGTAACTATAACAGTGAAGCAGTTATTGGATAGTTAAAAGGCAATACAGTGTGCAACTTAGACTTTAACCCTACAGCTACAAAATTAACGTAAGTATTGTTTACATGTTTTTTTAAAAAACTGGAAAACACGGCAAATTTTGATATCTTACAGCAATCGCGCAGAGTGCAAACAATGGGCCAAATCAAAGATTTATTATTTACAGTTATTTTAAATGTTCCTTAAAGGGGAACTACCACCCCGCAATAACCTAATCTGCATTCGTTCTTCATCTGGCGACTAGCTGCTTAGTAGCACTAGTCGCCAGAAATATTACCTGGTTCCGAAGATTTCTCGGTTTTACCGATGCTCACAGGAGCAGGAAGCATGGACATCTCGTCACAGTGACGTCCGCACGGACGTGTGGCTAAAGAATCTAATTATAAGGACAACACGGACATGCCCCAGCTGCTCAAAGATATGTTAGCATGCTTCCTCGCATAGTGTCCATTATTTTCAGTGAGGAATACATTCTTGTCACTTTGCTGGACCCCACTTTAAAAACAATGAGAAATGATGATCAGCAGCATCTCAGTAATCAATTTCTGTCAGAAAATAAAGATATGTTTGATTGAGTGGAGGGTTCCATTGTGAAGAAAGTTAGGGCCAGAAAAAATGAATTTATACTACCAGCAGAGGGAACATCAAAAATAACATCCTATTCCCAACATATTTCTGAACATATCATCACATAAAGCAATTTATGGGTATCGGGGTGAAACTCAAACATTTGTGGTGGTAGTGGCACATCTCTATGGGACATACCTCCCAAGTATGGGTTGATTACTGATACACAGTTATATCATGTAGCTCATAGGAGTGGTCACATTGTATGTGAGATGGTTTTATTGCATGTGCAGGATAGCTGTTATTAGCAGTAACAATGTCCCCATGGACAACTGGCAACCCTTAGTTGCCCATCGCCAACCGTTGAGTCTCAGCAGGTTTTCAATGCTGAGGGTTATATTGTAAATGTCCACAGGACATGGCTATCAAGCAGAATAAGAACCAAAATCTAATACATCTGAGTATAAGGTAGCAGAAGTAGACAAAACCATACATGACCGAGAGATACAGATTTCTTAACAGCAGCACACAAGATGATGAGGAGGAGCGAAATGAATGGTTGCAACTGTCTACCACTGCTGGGATCTCTTATGAAATATATTTATAATTTGTTTTAATCTAGTTTAAAATAATGGTATGCCAGCATAGCATCAGACTTGGAGAGAAGCCTCAGACATTTTTCTGTGCAGGACTCAAGTTAGCCTAAAAGGCCTCCGAGGAAAATATTTTTTCAGGACTCGAACTTGCAACATACAAGCCCTGAGAAAACCAATTATGGTCTTGTGCCAGCTGTGCATGATGGCATTCTTCTCAAATGGCAGTTGTAACATTTTGGCCTTTGCTACTGCTGTTATTGCTGCTGTTGAGGCATCTAAACAGCAGGATGATTAGGCTTCTCCATGGGTCAATGATCATTCAGCAGCACTGAAACAAGACCAGCAGTGGTACAGTGATGATTCTACTTGCCTTGATGAGAATAATTAATAAAAATGAATCCTCCCTGACACCCCATGCTTAACATAATTGTCAGATGTTTGTTGCATGGGCTTTAGAAGGTCTGTTGTGCCAAAGTGTCCCCTCATTTTCCCTTTTCATAACCTTGTCACAAATAGCGCACAGTGCAGTTACTGACTGTGTTGTGCCTGCCTCAAAGGAAATATTCCGACACCCATGATTTCAATGTGGAGAATGACCTTCTCCACAATCACCTTCTCTGGCTGGGAAAGGTGATGCTGCTGCCTCAACATAACTGAAGTTAGGACCAGGTGTATTGGTGGCAAGTGCAGCAGGCCCAGGTCCCATATCACTGCTTGAGGAATCCAGTCCCACAGTTTTCTAATGCACCCTAGCCCGCTTGTCACCATCCACTGCCGAGACAGAAAAAAGTCTGCTTTTGACCACTCTGCAGCAGGAGTTGCAGCAGCAACAAACTCCACAATGGCATTAGTGGTAGTAGTGATGCCCAGTCCTATTTGCATCTGTCTCCCATTCCTTTTTTGCTTTTCTCCAAAATAACTAATGCTCTCATACCAGCTGCTCCACATCGCCCTCACTCACCACCAGCACTATTCTCCTTGCTGCTGTATAGGAATGGGTCTGTTGGTGATAATTTTGACAATTCGATGCTGTCACACTTGCCATCACCTTAGAATAAGATGAAGGCACACTGGTGGCGGCAGTAGCAGCAAGCACAGGCAGATGAAGTGTGCTGCTGCTCATACTAATAGCCAGTCTTGTCTTCATAATAATTCCCAGAGGAACAATGCCTGGGGAATTGGAATCACATGGTCAGGGGTATGTGAGCTCCCTTGAATATTGGTATTGCTTCTAACTTCCTCTTTTACCTCAGCAGAATCATGGTCCATACAGCTAGTCAGTTGCCACACTACTTATGAAGATCTACCACCAGTCTCTAGCTGCTCTATGGTGGTGGGTCTGCTTGAGGATGTGTGGCTGATGGTCCCCTGCTACCACATTCACTATCTCCTCATCCTCAGATGAAGGAACACTAGCAGCAGGCAAAAGCAGCTGACCTGTGCTGCTCACACATCTACCCAGTTCTACCCTCCTAAACATTTGCCCCCAGATCCCAAGAGACCATGTTGAACACTATATTATTTGGTCTGGGGAATGTGGGATCCCTGTCCCGTTAGCACTGGTGGTGCCACTGCTAATAACTTAATCTTGTCACTAGCCTCGATGTCCATCCAGCTTTTTTCTTTTTTTTTTTTCTTTTCTTTTCTTTTAAACTGTGATGGTGGTCATAGTGTCAGCCAGCACCATAAACTGTTTACCACTTTATTGTAATATCGGTTTTACATTTGTCTCCTATTCCTGTTTCTCCTAAAATACAAAACACTGCACTGTTGTAAAGTATGGGTTTATATAGTACTTTGGTAGGAAGATTCACCGTATTGAATGACGTTGGTGGGAAATGGAATAATTATCACAATGTTCTGTGGTCTTGGGAAAAACTGCAAAAAATTTGATTTTCAGGGGAAACCACATATATTCTGCAAAACTTCCTGTGGGAACAAAACTATAGAAGAATAGCGGGTACTAGTCTCAACTATTAGCTGTGAGCTAACATATGACAAAATGTCTATATAGGATATTCTTCATGTGTATTTAAAAATACATGTTTAAGATTAGATTTTAGGGATGCAACATAAAATTACAATTTTACAGATACTAGTAGGAAGATCTTATTTAAAATGACAAGCCAGTTTAGATTGTTAGTGATCCCTTAAAGCTTAAATAACTCCCCATTGCTTAGTAGCACTAGTCGCCAGAATTACCTTGACAAATAGATTTAGCCTTTCTTCCCAGGCTGACAGCATCACAGAATGCGGACATCTTGCCATAATGACGCCTGCGCCGTCAGTCCCTTTTGGAGCCGGACTGCTCCTAGCAACTCCTCTTAGACCCAGTTGGGACTGACAGTGCAGGCATGCGGATGTCATTATGGCAAGATATCAGCCTTCCATGATGCTGTCAGCCTGGGAACAAAATAATTCTAGAGACTAGCTCTACTAAGCAGCTAGTCGCTGGATGGGGAGTTATTTAAGCTAAAGTTGTGTTCAGGTAGTACTTCCGCTTTAAAGTCCCCATTCAACTCAGTGGAAGTTCTGGGACTATTTAACTCTTACCTGTTGGTTTGCTCTAGAATTGCTCCTCTCTTGTGTATAAGGCCTACTGTAGCTGTGGTTACTTTATTGCCAAAGTCCTAAATCCTATTAAATGTAAAGTTTTCTTTTCTTTTGGAGCTCACATAGATGGCTCATATGCTGGGAAGTGGAGTGTCTCAACGACCTGAATTGTGCATAATGAGGTTTGGACTGAGAGGAGAAAGGGTGGAGTTTGATTTTAGAAGAGGTAGGTAGTATAAGTGGGAGGTATTACATTAGAAACTCCCTCGTGAATCGGCATCTGTCCCCAGAGACCCGGTAATTTACTCTGAAAAGTGGAGTCTTTGTGGAAGATATGGAGAGTTCTCAGGTATGCCTATTAACATAACAATGTCTCAAATAAAAAGAAGACTCCTATCTGAACTTCTTAATCTCATTACTATCTTTGTTCTTGTTAGATTTAGGAAGTTATTTGGTTTGCTACCTGAATCTTTTTGAGAAAAAGGGGTTGTCCAACATATTGTGGAGCAATGCACTAGAGACCCATCTGGTACTCAAAATCTAAGATGGCAACACCAACTAATGATTTGCATTTCTTTCCAGCAACAGGCAAGCGGTGGTTTAAAGGGTGCTCCTGGGTTCAATGCATCCGCAGATGCTGCCACCTTGAACAAGGCAATTAAAGCAAAGGGTAAGTTTATGTAATGGATATGAAACTTATTTGTTTCGCAAGAAGCATAAGGAAAAAAGAAAATTCTTAAATTGGAGTAGGGAGAAGTCTTCAAAAGATAATGAAATAACAATCAGGATGTTTCCAGTTACTCTTTCCAATGTAACATGGTTTTGAGCAGTATCAACATATGTTTTTGGCTAAAAGATTTCAATGACTAAGATTTCCCACTGGCAATCTATGCAGTGGTATGCAGTGTCTGTCAAATACTTGTTTTCAGGATATGCCTGCATGATTCCAAGTGGATTGGTTTCAGTGACAGAACTACAGATTGATCAAAATTGCATTCAAGCACAAATCATGAAATTATGCACTGTGGCATTGGACTACTGGAACTGTCCACCATCTTATCCTACAATCTACCATTCATGTTATGGTAACAGCACATTTTCAGCACTGTGAAGTTTCCAGGTTTGTGGGAGGCTCCTAGTTATTATGCTTTCCTCTGCTCCTTTTGCTTGTGTTTTTTTTTTTAAGTTTACCCCCCCCAGTGCATGTGGATGTGTATTTTGTCTCAGAGAGAGCCTTGTATTACCTTTCACCCTTGTTTGCATCTGTGACCTTTCACATAAAGGTAATCTCCAAATATGCTAAGGGTCTCCCTACTTCACAAAAATTATCCATGTTCTACAGTGAGTATATAATCTTACAGGACACATTTTGTTCAGGACTTTTTCTAGTTAGCACATGTCAACCTTTCGCAATAAATCTTAACCTGTCCAGTATCTCTGCTCCTTCACTTCTTCTAAACATAATGCTGTGGCAATTCTGATAAAAACTTACCTTTTTTGCTTCTGTATTTTTATTTTTTCTGAGCAAGGGGAGAATTACTTTTTTTTTTTTTTTTTTTTAAAGGCAAAATTGAGACACTCTTAGTAATGATAGCAAACCTATATGCTCCAAACACCAGCCAATTACACTTTTTGGTGAAAGATGTGGAAGACCTCTAAATATTCCGAGAGGGCCTATTCATGTTAGGGGGAGGTTTTAATACTGTTCTGGACCCACCCATGGACTCCTCCTCTGGTTCAACTTCCTTTCCTAGCTCACACTACACCAAGCTTGGCGGACTGTTGTCCAGACATGATGTAGGATGTCTGGCTTATTCTTTATCCAGATGTTGGTGACTGACTACACTTTTTTTTTTTTTTCTGCCCCTATCTTTGTTGCATAATTGTCTATTTACTGGTTGTTCAGGCATGTCTTCACTTTGTTTCCTCAGCTGTGATACATTCCATTACATGGTCAGACCATGCCCCCGTGGAACTTGCATTTTCTCTTCCCTTGAAGACTTCTTGAGAGAATTTGAAGACTGGATCCCTCTTTTGTCTAGAAGTGCAGTGCTTACTCAGCTTAAGAATACCATTCATGGGTACCTTGTCTTCAATGATGCTTCTCATGCTTCTGCTACCACTCTCTGGGAGGCATTAAAGTGACTTAGACATTGACTAAAGGGGTCTTGATCATTCTGCCCAAACTACCTATGTTAAGGAATCTCAGACCCCTAAACTGAATCTAGCCCAATCTCACTCCTTAGATGCAAATATCACCAAGAAAGAGAGCTCTTGCTATCAAACAGATTTTTGTAGGTAAGAGTCCAGGACCCAATGGCTTCCCTATTCTGTTTTATTACAAATTCAGTGACAACCTGGTCCCCCTGTTGACTAGGGTATTAATTGAGCTCCCTCACACTATAGTCAACCATCCCTTCTTTGAGGCCCATATTTTAGTTCTAACCCAAGTTTTGTTCTAGCTATAGACTGATCTCCCTTCTCAGTACAGATATAAAATTATTTGCTAAAGTCCTGGCCAATACATTACATCCACTTCTTTCTAATTTAATTGACTTTGATCAGGCAGGATTTGTCTCTGGTAGGGAGGCAAGTAACAACACTATTAGACATCTTAATCTGATCCACTACTCCCATTTGCACAATGTAGATAAACTCTTAATCTCAGTTGATGCCAAGAAGGCTTTTGAAAGGGTGGACTGTAATTTTTTTCAGCAAACCCTTTCATGCTTTGTCTTTTGGGGATAGATTTCTTTGTTATGAAGTGAAATACTAATTCTTCTGCGAGGGACCGGGTCAATGGAATTTTATATTTGCCATTTTCCTTATGCAAATGTACCAGACATGGGTTTCACTTATCCCAGTAATAGACCAATAGATTACAAAATAACCCTTCAATCACAACTCTGAGAATTGGAGATTATGACCATTAAATTGCATTATTTGCTTATGTTCTTATCTTTACAGTAACAAATCCATTACTCTCACTCCCCACCATCCTAGCAGTACTTCAATTCTTTAACAAAGTCAGCAACTCTAAGATCAATATTTATAAATCATGCTCTTAAAGATAAATATCCACTGGGAGCGAAAGGACTCTACTCCCTTCAAGTGGTCCAATTTATTAATTTCCTATTTGGGTATTAATCTAACTTAATCCCCCTACTCCCTCTTTCGACAAAACTACCCAACTATTTTATAATGGATTTCTCTAGACCTTTGTAGATTAAACTCATTCCATCTCTCATGGTCTGGATGTAGTAATCTCCTTAAAATGTCTTTCCTCTCTAACAATCTATACCTCTTTCAGACAGTTCCCATTGCTTTACCTCCTTCATATATTAAAACCTTGCGAAAGACTTAATATTTTATATGGACGGGTAAACATGAGACTTCCAGCCTTGTCCCAGCCCCGTACTGGAGGTGGTTTAGTGCCCCAGATATTCCAAGTTAATATAAGTTGATCCATTCCTCAGTGGTTTCTCTTGTCGGCCTCCAACACATGGGTACAATTACACTGTAGTTTTTTGTTTTTTTTCTTGCCAACCCCACCTTCCTTGGCTCTCTGCCTCTTGTCCCCTGATTCTTTGTATGCATCCCTTCCTATCACTTATTCTCAGTGTTTGGAACACCTTGCTCTTCACCCTATCCTCCCATATATGTCCTTACTAACCCTGATTTTCCTTAGTCTACCAGGCTCTGCTTTCTTGGCTTGAAGAACCGAAAGGAGATTGTTAGTGACTGATATAGTTTAAGGGTTCTGTATTGCCCTTCTCCCACTTTCAGTCTACATATCACATTCATTCCAATGACCATTAGTGGTATCCACAACTACACAGCTTTATTTCTTCACACTCCTCTAATCAGAACCTCTTACCCCCCTTCGAACGTTTGTGTACCTAGTAAATACTCTGTAGGCATGGCTTCCCATCTAATCTCTATGCTACATAAATTGGCAGATGGTCCAGAAACTTTTGACTCAAAGGCAACTCTGGGAGCAAGAATTGGGATCTTGAATAGAGGAGGAGGAGTGGACCTTCTATTAGAGGAGCCTTTAACGCCTTATACAACATAGTTGCAGTGGAAACTAATTATAAGCTTCTTCTTAGATGGTATAGAACCCCAGATGTATTGCATGATTACCCCAATGTACCTCCATTATGTTGGAAATGTGGGGTTGGCATTTGCAATATGATGCACATCTGTTGGGACTATCCCTCTGCCTAGACATTTTTAGTCTGATGTACTATGGGAGACTGTATTTTGGGTATAATACATGCATACAAATCTTAGCGGCATTGAGTAAATAAACCAAGGGTTTTGCTATTACATCTCGAGTTTCCCCAAGGGCAACATATAGGAGGACTAGCTTTGGGTATTGTCACGGCAGTAATAACGATACTGGAGTCGGTACTATTTCACCAGATTTTATTAAGAAACACAAACACAGGCAAAAGTACAGAAAAGTACAATGCAACACGGTTGGCAGCAATACTGTTCTTCCGAAGACAAGGAACTGAGCCCCAAAGATAGTAAGGAAGGACTTGACTCAGGTCCGCACCGGAGATCCACTAATCTCCCGGCCAACTGTGTGAAACGCCCGACAGGTCCGCACCTGTACTTAACCAAGGTAGGAACGCCCAACAGGTCCGCACCTGTACAACCAAGGTAGGAATCGCCCGACAGGTCCGCACCTGTAACACAAAGATAGAAAACGCCCGACAGGTCCGCACCTGTACCACCAGAAACCAGGATAGACGCCACTAGAGCTACCAAGGTGCCCAACGGCTATCCCCTGGAGCGTTTGTATGCTGGTTGCGCAGTTGACAACCGCAGGCCAACCAAGGTAGATAGCGATATACAAGAAATGAGCTATAGGTCTGATCCCAGGGGTAAAGGGACCAACCAGCGTAACGCAGCACGGGAAATCAGGTAAAGCCAAACGTCAGCACCAGAACGGATAGTCAGCCAGGCCCGGGTCATACACATAGAGGGTAGTCTACCAGAGCCGCAGATTATGCACCAGAATGGTTGTCAGACAAGCCAAGATCATACACAGAGCGGATAGTCAGAACAAGCCAATGGTCATAACCAGAACAGATAGTCAGTACTACAACCTCACTGGACACCACGAAAGGGCAACTGAGAGTAGTGTCCAGTGGTTTATAAGGAGCAGCCCCCAGGAAGAGGAGGAGACAAAAAATGTGTGCCTGTCTCTTTAAATACAGACACGCGTCTATCTGGACGCGCGCCAAGGCACACTGAGAGCCCGCCGGAAGAGGCTGTGGCAGGCTGCAGGAAGGAACGGACCGCACGCTGCAGAAGCAAACGCTGGCGAACCAGCAGGTAAGGTAGCGGTCGGCTCGGCAGCCGCCGCTACTGTGACAGGTATGCATGGACATTAAACACAAAATACAGTCTCTTGTAGTACATCAGCCTAAACTTCTAGGCAGAGGGATAGTCCCAACAGATGTGCAGCATACTGCAATTTTCAAACCCACATTTCCAACATAATGGAGGTACATTGGGGTAATGATGCAATACATTTGGGGATCTATACCATCTAACAAGAATCTTATAATTAGTTTGGGGTTCTATACCCCAACCATATTACTTCTCTGGGGAAAGCAGTTATATTCTGTTATGATACTCTAGTCTCTTACCTCCTTTTCTCTCCCTTAGCAGCCCCATTTTCAATTATGTCTAGTCTCCTTGGCTGCTGTTCTTGGGCCAGTGTAGCGTATAAGATCCACCACCTCCAATGTTCTATCTAGGTGTGCAATATAAGGTAGATAGTACCTCTCTGGTGGCTTGTGCTTGTCAACATGCCCATCTCCCAACCCTCTTTATAGTCTCTTCCTCCCCCATGGCCATCCCTTGCTGATCCATTTTTCATCTTCTCCAGCTTTAGTTTTTGTTTTCCATTTGATATTGATGAAGACAGCACTATGTTACAGTACCTCTGTAAGCAGATATTAACATTTGGTTTTTCTCTGCTTATACCTTCGCTATTACTACTGAAGGCTCTTTTCTGTAATCTCAGATGCTTAAAAATAAAAAACATACTATATAGATAATGGACTGCTTTTTGATGGATACCTTCCAAAGTACCTCTGTTAACCGTTGGGGTGCCAAAAGGATATCTGATAATTTTACAATTTGTTAGATACCCCTTTAGCACGCAAAGCGTTAAACAAATTAAGAATCACTTATTCCTAGGGCACAGTTCAAACATGTGAATCTGCATTTTAAAGATGTTGAATATCTGAATAAATGAGTCAGAGGATACAAGATAACTGTGGTTTTGTTTGTGGGTTTTTTAAATGCCACAAAAGGGGCACAAATTAATTGAGATCAGTAGCAGAGAAAATGTGAGAGCAAGTAAAAATCCACTGCTCCTTCAAAATGCATTTTTAGAGATCTAATGCAATATGTACAGGTACTATATCCTACATGTCTATAATCCATAACTATTGCAAGATATATAATGAATGAATAAAAAAAATAAAAAATAACATTGTATTTTAAGGTGTGGATGAGATGACCATTATTGACGTCTTGACAAAAAGAAATAATGCCCAACGACAAGAGATCAAAGCTGCTTACCAGAATACCATAGGCAAGGTAAAAATTAAGGAGTTGGTATTCCAGTAGTTGTCACCAGAACCAAGGCATTGATTGATTTGTTAAATAATTATAAACTAATGAAAGATACTGGACCATTTTCAACTATGAAAAAAACCTCAGGCTTCAACAATTAAACTGTATGAGAATACAAAATATTTTGGAATTACTATTTTATCACTGATTTTAATTTGATCATTATGAAATGGATTAAAATGTTTGACATTCCAAAATAGAGGAAACCCAAGAAAAGTTTCAATTGTTTTACATCTCTTTATGGTTTTCCTTTTATAGCCTCTGGAAGAAGATCTGAAAAAAGCTCTGTCTGGCAAATTTGAAGAAGTTGTTTTGGGTTTGCTTAAAACACCAGCTGAATTTGATGCCTATGCCCTGAAAAATGCTACAAAGGTGAAACTAAATTGATTTATGAAATAGACTTTTAAATAATGTAGGGCTTCCTATGAATACATTAAACATCTTAAGGTATCTTATGAACATAATGTCTACAGTACTGCATGTAGTTTGCATAGAAAGTGGTCTTATCTATATGTAACAAAGTATACAATTGTATCAAAGTGGGATTGTATTAACACTCAGGACAATGATGTATATTCTGTATAAGTACATTTTACATTATTTATCTGCATTAAAATAATGCAAAACTCAAATTAAATAACCTGACTAAATCATTGTTTTTGCAATAGAATATTTTAATCTGTTTAATCTGTGTTGAAGGGTCTGGGAACTGATGAGGATACACTGATTGAAATTCTGGCATCTCGAAATAACAAGGAGCTTAGAGATATCAATAGAGTATACAAAGAAGGTAATTTCGCTTGAATTTTTCTCTTACAATGATTAACTCTCTGAGGGCCAGTGAGTTGTGCAGTACATTGAGAGGACTTAAAGTAACTGAAGACAATATATTTGTACAGTAAACAATTATATTCTTTTTGTTTACTTTCATATCCTTTTGAGTAAATCCTATACAATGTTGCTGCCAGTTACCTGGAGTGATAGTGATTTGTTTGAGGTTAGAATGGATCCTATATAATTCGCTAGGATCTTTGTCAGAAGCCGTCATATGCATTAGAGACTGCCCAAATGCGCAGAATGCTGGGAGGTGTAGGAATGCAGGGAGCTCTGTGCTTGGAGAATTCTGTGCTGTCTTTACAGTGCATGACTGCGGAGGATGCAGAGCAGGACCAGCCTCTTAACCCTTTGAGTGCCAGAGGGGTACGCAACGCATTGCACTCAACGGGTTAACATTACCCAGACCTTGGCCCGTGTACATGGGTTTTTACACTAGTACAAAATATGCAACTTTATTTGTTAACTGTATCAATACAATTCCATCCCTTTTTACCACTTGGAATGAATTATGCTAATTTTGATCAAATTTATAGCCTTGGCATAAAGTCATAAATAATTTAAAGGGATAGTAATACTTAAAATGTAAAAAAAAAAAATGTAGTAGGGTTTATCCCCCTGAGTAAAACAAGAGTACTCCCACTGCTGAAAGGTGTTACATTCAAAAGTTATTAAAGGGATAGTAATACCTGAAATTAAGTTTATTTTATATTGTAGCCCTTAAAAAACCATGAAAGATGATATAAGTCTTATCTCCCAAGCCTTTATGGTTTGGGAGATATTCATATTTAAATTATAGTATAGTTCACTTTTCGGTCCACATAGCAACCGGCAGCTCTTTAGCAGTGCCGAGATAATGATCTTTGAAAAGAACTACTTCATTGGAACTGTGTACAAAGTGTGCCTGGCTTGAAAGCACACTTTGTAGACCATTCCAATTAAGAAATTATTTTTAAAGATCATGATCTCAGCACATCTGGAGAGGCACTGCTGGTCGGGCGACCGGATTCCAAATCTGAAGGGTGGAGCAATGACATCACTCCAGGGGAAACTTTACATCTGAATATCTCCCAAACCATAAAGATTTGGGAGATAAGACTTATATCATTTTTCATGATTTTTTTAAGGGCTACAATATAAAATAAACTTATTTTCAGGTATTACTATCCCTTTAATTTTCAAAGTTGAATTTTTTAGGTGCAATATCACAGTGGCCTGAAATTATACAGTGGCGCTGTTGCTACACAATCCTATGGATAGCTCTGGTCCCGGTACCATAAATCTCCATAGGATGCCCACCAAGAATGGATTTTGAAATACATGATCTAAATTGAAAAGTGGGATGTGTGATAGAGCAAAGTAAGAGGAGACCAAATGGAGATTGTGGGAGAAAAGAGGCCTCTGTAATGGACAACAGCCTAATTATTCCATACTAGTGTAAAAGCCCATGTACACAGGCCAAGGTCCAGATGATGATAGCCCTTTGCAAAGCAATGCGTTGCATACCCCTCTGGCACTCAAAGGGTTAAGAGGCCAGTCCTGCTCTGCGTCCTGCCACTGACAGTCATGCACTGTAGAGACTGCCTGGAAGCACGGAATGCTCCCAGCACAGAACTCCCAGCATTCTGTGCGTTCGGGCAGTCTCTGCTGCACATGATGCCTTCTGACAAACATCCTAGAGAATTATTATATAGGATACTTAAAATCAAGATCTTTCTCTTGTGCACACAGAAAATACATTTTAAATAGACTTATTGTGTTTGTAACATTTTACCACAGTTTTCAAGACAGACTTGACAAAAGACCTGACATCTGATACATCTGGAGACTTTCAAAAAGCTCTGGTTGCACTTGCAAAGGTAGTGTAAACTTAAAATTGACTTACCATTTTTGTTTCATATTCATACCCATAAAATGGCAGTATAGAGGCAAAGTTAATTGCATAAGGATATGTAGCTCATGTTTACAACCATAGATGACTGGTTATTGTTGTCTCTGAGTGACTTTAGCAACTTTATTTTTTTGAAGTCACTGTTTATCTTCAAGTAAGGTGATATCAGATTGCTTTTGGGTACTCAAGGAATATCCCATAGAGTCCACTGTAAACCTATGTCACATTTTCACTGGCTTTAATAACAGAACCACTTTTTATGATGGGCTTGAGTTCAAGATTTTTCACAGCCAACATCTCCAAGCAGTGTGTATACCCTTTTTTTACTCTATTACTCTAGAATTGGGTTATATTGCCTTTTTAAGCACAATGCAATATTTCATGAAGAATGAAACATACCTAGTTTTCTTTTTACAAAGGAAATGGCTTCCTTACTAAAAGATGAAGTAATTTGGAGTTGGTAATTAATGTACAGCTTATAGAACTGAGCCAAGCTAAAAATAAAGCCAGACTATACTATTGACTAATTGGTACCCTACCCTCATATATTCCTACATTCCTTATCAGTCGCCCATATAATTGCTACAGTTATTCAGTAGTAGTTTTTTCTGTTTTAGGAGTTATATGGCTTTTTAAAATGAACTTTGTTTCATGAAAATGTATGTTTAAACTGTATCACTATTGTCATAAACATTTTTTTTTCTTCTTTATTTAGTACACAGATATATATAAAAATATACATACAAAAAATCTCCTATATTATCACTAAATTGATTAATACATAGAAAGACAAACAAAACCTATAAAAACAACAACGACATCAGGAGCGGGAAACAGTTCAGATAGATCCTATATGCGAGAGTCAGTGTATTGTAGTAAGTACATCTATCGCTTTCTGCCAGGTCTCAAACCATCCTTTTTTACCATGCCCCAGGAACCTATCTTCTGTTCCATTTTAAATTGATATAAACAATTTTGCTTGATAACTGCCCAATTTGGGAGAATATCAGTCTTCCAGCATTTGGCAACTTCTAATTTGGTAGCTATTAAAAATCTCGGGCAGGGACAAGTGAAACAGAATTTGGGATGGGGAGAGATCCATAGAAAGATTAAAAATCCTTTTAATATATCCTATTATATCCTTCCATAACAGTTGGATTTGAGGGCATGACCACCAAATATGAACATATGTCATAAACATTTTAATCTGAGAAAATGACATAATAATCAATATAATTTAACCTGCTAATTACATTTCTACCTTAGCCCTTTAAAGCATGACCTGGAACCACTTTTTGGGTACCTTTCTGTCTATCATAGTGCCATACTGAAAGCATGTGTTAAGTATGTGCTATCACTTCTCTCAAAAAACAGATCTGTCAAAATATTACTAAACCAATATCACAAATTATATTGATACAATTTGTTATGATAAATCCTTTTGTATTTTTTTTTTTTTTATTAATAATACTCACATGCCTACTGAAAATTCCAATGTTGCATATCCCCAAAAATAAAGTGGGGTTAATCATTAATTAACCCTTTGAGTGCCAGATGGATACAGAATGTATTGCAAAGCAAATCAATGCATTGCAAAGCAATGCATTGTGTACCCCTCTGGCTCTCAAAGGGTTAAGGTGTGATAAAGCATAGCACTTCTCAAATTATATTACTACTTTAGTTTCTGTTATTCCATGGAACTTTGCAATGCATTGTGTACCCCCTGGCACTCAAAGGGTTAAGGTTTCTCCAGCTTTGGAGATCTTTGTGAAAAGGCTCTACAGAATAGCATATTTTTTATCACCTCTTAGTGAGTAACCTCCAAGGACGACTTTGAGATACTGCTTGTTTCCATTTATAGATTATAGTAACATTCATTTACAGACAAAAAGGTGCTCAAAAACAATTTGTTTTGTAAGCCCTCTGTTCATCAAAGGGTTAAGCATAGTATCAATTTCCTGTGGCTAGTGTGGCACATCTGGTACAATAAAGCTTATAATGTTAATGTCAATGGGGCATATAAGTTTATGATCTTAAATTATATAAGTAGTAATTGTGTAAAAAAGTATATGCATTTTTAAATAAAGCAGAAGTAAAATAAGCAGATGGAAATGTACTTAAGATGTACATTTTGCTTTGTTCACTCTAATGACATCTCTCCTCATGTTTATGCATACCATAGGGTGATCGGAGTGAAGATTCTCGTGTGAATGAAGAACTTGCTGATAACGATGCCAGGGTAAGCATATGTACAAAAACAGTAGTATTCATTAAGCCAAAGTAAATTAAGAAACAAATTGGGCTTTATAAATGAAGCTCTTAATATAAATATATTTATATAGTAACCCTTTGAGTGCCACTTGGTGTGCAACACATTGCAGCCCAATGTGTCAGACCTACCTAAAAGGCACATAAAGGTTAACACACTCATGCTTACCACTGTATGCAGCAGAAACCATCATGAGAATTACCAATTCATGAAGTTTCCTATTCTATAAATGGTTTGATACACACAGGTCAATAGTTCCTCATCATCCAGAGATGACATTTAAGCTCCAGAGGTAGACTCTGTAGAGCCTAATAATCCTATATAATAATTCAATAAAGTTTGTCACAAGCCGTCATGCACAGTAGAGACTGACCGTGCAGCGTCTGATACAGAGCGGGTAGTCTCCACTGCCCATGAGTGCAGTGCGACCGGCCGGCACTGTGGCCCATGTAACGACTCTTCAACTCGTACTTTATATTGAAACATATGATTCACAATGCAACTAGAAAACCGGTGGGTGTGTGTACATATATGTATACAATATTATTCCCTCTTCCTAGGTTCAATTTAGTATAACTAGTATTGCCTTGCCCAAATTAATTGGATGGCTGTAACAGTTTTTCAGACTCTGACAGAGGATTAAAAATAAAACAGTTTTATTAAAAAAAAAAAAAACAAGGTTGCCCTCTACAGGCAGTACTGTGAATAGCAGAATATAGACTACACTGGCCTTCTCAATGCCAGGATACAGAACAGGAATACAATATATTTTAGTACAGTCACAGAATAGGCAAAACAGCAACTGGCAATGAATAGTTAAGTACCAAAGATAATCAGTCTCAAATGTGGTGTAGGCACGCCCTAGGTGAACAAAGGCAGCAATAGGTGCTAGATCACTCAACACCTTAAGTCCATATAGCGTAGAGCTGCTGAAAGAGCTGCGACAGAGACTAAGCTGCAGGGTAGTTCTTTGATAGCCCCCACGGGCGTATAATGGAGATCAACCGTATTGGGATTGCTTGAGCCAATAGCCCCCACGGGCATAACAGAGACCAACCGTATTGGAATCGCTTGAGCCAATAGCCCCCACGGGCGTATACCGGAGACCACAGGTTGCTGCACTGATTGAGCCAATAGCACCTCTCACGGGTGCGTAACGGAGAACTACTGTTCTGCGGATAACCTTAGAGCCGCCGACAACAGTGGCCCGCCAAGCAGCCAACTCAGCAGGAGCAGTGTAGATGGAGAACGGCTCAGCAAGGGTTGACAGTGGCAGCGAGGTAGAAGGAAGCATACAGTGATCGGAGGCTCATAGAGTAGCGATACGGCACAGCAAGTGCCAATGAGACTCAGCTATACTGATATACTGCAAAGAGAAACTGAAGACTCAGCTCAGGAGATGCAGCTCAGCAGGAGTTAATACAGCAATTTGGAAAGGCACAGACCCACACGCTGCAGCAGTCAGAATGTCGCCGAGGCGACAACAGGAGCGGTACACTGGAGCGGTAGAAATCAGGAACAGATCCAGGAGCAGGAAGTCAGCCAGGCCGGGTCAGATCACGGAGGAGATTCGCAGACAAGCCAGATCAGCAACGAACAGGAAAGCCAGCCAGGCCGGGTTGGATCACAGGACAGGAACACAGGAGCGTAGTCAGTACAGGCCAAATCGGTACACAGGAGATCTGGAACAAGCAACAGCAGTACTGGCTCTGGAACACCAAGAAAGGGCACCTGACAGGTGCGAATGGCCAGAATAAAAAGGTCACCAGGGGCAGGCCAACACAGCTCAACCAATACGGGAGCAGCACAAGTGAGTGACAGTGGGATCACAGAAACCATGATAATGGCATAGCATTGGCTATATATTTTGTCACTCTCCCATGATCCTTTCTCAAAAATCTCATTTTGCTACATATTTAACATATTTGGGAAGTGTCAATGTAAGCGCTACTATCACGGTGCCCGTGCTATTCGGCGACATTCTGTCAGTCTACACTCCTGCTTTACACCTATTGGCTGAACTGTTATGGTCCCGCCCAGTATTGTCCTTAAATACTGGGTTCTGGCACATCTCTGGTGCCCTTTCGTGGTGTTCCAGTACTAGCGCTTGTTCCTGATTATTGTGTGCTCCCAGTGTATCGACCCGGCCTGCCTGACTACTCTGCATCTCGTTTCCTGCCTGTGCACCGATCCGGACTGCCTGACCATTCTGCTTCTCACCTCCTGTGTACCGCCCCGACTTGGCTGACGTTCCTGCTCCGTGTACCGCCCCGACTTGGCTGACGTTCCTGCTCCGTGTACCGCCCCGACTTGGCTGACGTTCCTGCTCCGTGTACCGACTTGTAGTATTCTACGTTCCTGTTCTGTGTGACTCCGCCCGGTTGGGCTGCTGCCTCCTCTGCACGCCCTGACCAGTCTCCGGTTAAGGGTAGTGCTTATATTTAGCTGTCTGTGGACAGCTGTGCAGTTTGGTCTTGGTTGCCTCCATGTCGCCCCGGCAACATTCCTATTGGCTGCCTTACGAACCGTTCCAGTTTGGGTGCCTCTCAGGGCGAGTTGCTCAGATTCCGTTACTGCTACGGCAGTGTCCAGTTGCCTAGTCTCCGTTGCTGCTACGGCAGTGCCCTTATTGCTCAGTCTCCGTTACTGCCATGGGAGAGCCTCCGTTGCTCAGTCTCCGTTAATGCTACGGCAGTATCCAGTTGCCTAGTCTCCATTACTGCTATGGCAGTGCTCACGTGGCTCAGTCTCCGTTACTGCTACGGCAGTGTCTAAGTCACTCAGTCTCCTTTACTGCTATGGCAGTGCTCAAGTTGCTCAGCCTCCATTACTGCTAAGGCAGTACAATTTTATGGTATCCAAATTCTTGGGCGTTACTCGTACTAAAGCTCTCATCTCTGTTTGAGCTCCTTAAAAGGCCTACCACACAAGGGCCTGTCAACATTCTGTCTGCTATTAACCCATGCAGTACTGATATACTGGGACTCACACAAGATCTGCCTGACCTGTGTCAGTATATTGTTCTATGGACTCTTTACTTATACTGGACCTGTGTGGGCTTACCTCTGTATAACCCGTCTAGTGGCTGTACTATATTGTGTATATTACAGGACTTGTAAGGGTTATTGTGATCTTAATTGTTTAATAAAATTGTGTTATATCCAAACCTACTGTGTCTGTGTGTCGAACAAACCGTTACAGCTACACACTGACATGTAATCACTTAACCCCCTTGTCTAGAAGATGAGGCAGTTTGTTATATAAAATATAGAACAGTGTCATTTCATCAGAGAACTTGAGATGGGTGGGGTTAAAGGTTGGGGAGATGGGTGGGGTTAAAGGCAGGGATATGGTTGGGGCTAGGCATGGAAACTGGTGGCGAGTAATTTTCAGGCCTGGCTAGTAGCTTAGGACTTGAAATTTTGAGCCCTGATATACATATGTGTCAAACAATATTATTCCAAAAATGGCTACAGGATAGTCTGTGAAATAGCTTATGTAACTGTAAAATATTTATCTTTTTGTGGATTAAATTTCTTGGCACTGTATGAAAGAATGGCAGTCTGTTTTAATCACAGGACTCTTATCAACAGCTTAAATAAATAGTTCATTGTTTAATGACACAAAATTCATCTGTAAATAAATCCTGCTATGACTGGATTTTTCTATGCAGCTACATGTGATTACTTAATAGGAACAGAAGACTTTGTGGCCTATCAGTCTGCTGTTAGCACACCTTTACTGCTCTAATACTTTATAGGATTTGTCTCTCTATCAGTTTGTCTTGAGGAAAATGTTTGATTCTCACAACCTAAACAAACACATATTACTATTTTGATTTACATTAAAAGCCTATCCCATCAAAAATCAATACAAAATAAGATTTACTTTTTTATGAGCACATTTTTATTTTTAAAAATCAGTTTTCTATTAAACCCCCCCCCCAAAAAAAAATAAACACCTGAATGGCAGCATGCAGAGAATGGAATATTTTTCAGGGTACCTACAATTATACAAGCAAAAATATCACAAGATAATAATAATATACCCTAAGACCTCGTTGCTAAAAGAAACCAATTCTGTTGTCTTAAAATGCATATGTACAAAGATAATTAAACATAAAATGTCCTGTGTACCTCTTTCACCAAGGGGCGGGCAGTGTTTGAGTGTATACTGTAATTCTCTGAACCTTGCCTACACCATGTACCAACGCAAAGGGAAATTGGTGCTCTGCAATGTGTTATGTACCCCTCTGGCATGCAAAGGGTTTTTAATATACTCTTCATAAATATTGCAAATGGGTATTTTCACAAATATCTGGGCCTTGAAAGTCCATAAATATTATTCATGTAAATTAATCTTCTAAAGTTTTGTTTCTTTATTTCCCTACACTCTTAATTTTTTTTTTTATTTGCTTCAAAGCAAATGTAATCTAATTTACAAAAACAATTACAAAACAGTAAAAAAAAATAAAAACTTTTTTTTTTTTTTTTTTTTTAAAGCTGCTGTTGACATACTATCGATAATCCCTTGCATGCTGCAGACCTCTCCAAAACACTATGATGAAAAGTGCTGGAGAGTAAGCTAACACTCAAGGGATTTATATGGTTACTAGTGTAAAAGCCCGTGTGCACGGGCCGTAGAACAGTGAGGTAATGGAGCAAGACCGGCCTCTTAACCCTTTGAGTACCAGAGAGGTATGCAACACATTGCAAAGCAATGCATTGCGTACCATCTGTCACTCAAAGGGTTAACATTAACCAGACCTGCTCTGCATACTGCCGTTACCTCACTGATCCATGTGACTGCATCGCGTGAGTGAGGCAGCACAATCATGCGCAGTAGAGACTGGCCGAACGCGGGCAGTCTCTACTGCGTGTGACTGCATCGTGACAAACTTTCTGGCCTTTTATTATATAGGATTTTAATACTTTGAGTGCCAGAGAGGTGTCCAATACATTACACTGTGATGTGTTGGATACCTCTTTGGCATTCAAAGGGTTAAGGTATTGCTGTGACCAACTACTTATAATAAACCTCCACTTACCATAACCCTTTGCTCTCCAGAGTTGTGTGCAAATAATTGTCCCCAATGCATAAAACACCTCTCTGGCACCCAAAGGGTTAATGTCGGCAGACCATGAATCTATTCTGTATGGACTGGAAACCAAAAATGTATTTTTAATTAGTAGTGCATATTATGTTCAAGGAAATAAGCCTGATTCTTTTGTGAGACTTCAGGACTAGAGATGGGTGAGTGTATGTTTTTTGTTTTTCTATGGTTACCAGTGCAGTGGAACAAGGTTTGGTGAGAGGGGATAAATATGTATTCCATGACTACATTAACACAAGACTGGGGGTCAGTATGCATGGTTCTATAGCTACCAATGAGTGGGTGATTAAGGTAGGAAAAAAAAACACTTTTGTCAGAATTCCTGCCTAAGGAGAGAACTGCTACTTCTCATGTTTTTCTTATAGGTGAAACATTTCACACAACCCTATTCAGGACCTCAAACTTCTCCCATTGAAGGCTTCTGAAGGAGAAACACAATTGGGATGGTTTGCTGGTTCTAGATTACACTTCTGTGTTCATGAGATCCATTGCTAATTAAAGATTAATTTGGAGGTATCAGTCCAACCAGAATTGATTCACATTTACTATTGTGATAAGTGGGGGTTTGTGTTGACTTTGATCCTTTAAATTCTCAAACTACGTCCATTGCCATACATTCTTTCTTGAAAGAAATGGTGTTTATGATTAGTTTAGTCAACATAACATAATATAATCAATGAGACATATGTACAAATGCACAAGGGGAGAACGCCAACTACACCAAAAGACAGCAAATAAACCTCAGCATTAACTGAAATGTTTCTTTTAATCCTATGAATGCTAGAAAGGTATTAAATGCATTTTCAAACCAAACTCTAGAATTTAAGGGATCAACCATCTCACTTCAAATCCCCTGTGCTGTAGTAGGTTTGCTCCATAACTGTATCACTTTGCCTTATACATGTAACCCCATAATGAACCAGCCTTAGAGCAGTCTGAAGTTCACCACTTTCTTCCCCATACAGGCCCTTTATGAAGCTGGGGAAAAGAGAAAAGGAACAGATGTGGGTGTATTTACTACTATTCTCACTACTCGCAGTTTCCTACAACTCCAAAAAGGTTGGTGCATCACATGATTAACCCTTTGAGTGCTAGAGGGGTATGTAACGCATTACAAAGCAATGCTTTGCATACCCCTCTGGCACTCAAAGGGTTAAATCCATAATCACTATATTTTCATAGCCTGAAATCAAAGTAGCAGTTTGTTTCATCTATATTGAAAAGTCAATATAATATCATAACAGATAAATGAATGTCCATTAAATCATACCTTTTAATGATAGACTATGTGCTGGAGACTGAGAAAAGTAAGACCTAAAAATAGGGAATTTGGTTATAAAAATATAACTGTATGAAACAAGAAGCATACCTCCCAAGTGTCCCTCTTTAGGAGGGACAGTGCCTCTTTTAGACCCAAATCCCCCTGTCCCTCTTTCTCACCCTGATGTCCCTCTTTTTAGGAGATCAGACTGTGTGGAGTGTATATAAGTGTATAACATTGCTATACAGTAATAAAACTCACATTAATGTTTGTTTAAATGTCAGTATATGTGTTTATAAATGAGTCTGTGTAAATAAAATACTATGGTCTTGTTATAAGTAATTTATTAGGTTACACAAGGAGGTGTCAATAGGTCATGAAATAGCCTAAAAATTATAGATAATGCCCCGCCCACCAGTCACACCCCCAGAAACACCACCTAAAACACAAGTGTCCCTCTTTGACAATTTGAAATGTTGGGAGGTATGAAGAAGGGACTCACATAATGTTCTAACTACACGAGGTGTAATTCTTGAAGAAATGAACTCCACCATAGCAGAGAAATTAACATTCCAGATTATATGAGATTTGAGGATTTTTTTTATTTCTGTAATTTGATTACTCCAGAGTTGCAGTGCTTTCTGAAATACATTTGTTGTATAGACTAAATGGAAATTAACCTACTCTGAGAATCTGGTGTGAGCTAGCTATGTAAAACTGGGTGTGGTATGTGCCCAACCCTGATCTAAAATCTAGTCATAAGTCCCAACATGCGCTGCTTTGTGGGTTTTTTTCTTCTGCCAAATGTTCCAGTGTGTTACAACATGTTAAGGGAGCCAAAGGTGGTGTGAAGGAGATCTCTGCATTTGCTGGGTTTCCCTGCTCTGAAGCTGTACGTTTCACAGTGGCAAAATGTTAACCCTTTAAGGACCAGAGGGAGGTGTGCCAAGCATTGCACAACCCTCTGCTTCTAAAACAAAATAGAATGCATGAATTGTATTAAAACATACAACCAAAATGTCAGATTTTAATCAACTAAATTCTGCTTTGGTATTTGTTCAAACAAAATATCTACTTGTTCACAGATGTGGTTTTTATTGAAGTTTATAGAACTGTTGCCAAACACTTGCAAACATATAAAACTAGTAATTGGAGTAAGAGAATGATTAACTAGTTATCACACACACCCTCTTTGTTCTCCTCTGAATAACGTTATGAGGCAGGGTATGTTTTGAATACCTTGTATACCTTTTAACATGCAAGTCTGGTGTATGAGCTTAAAGACTGTAGGCTCAAACCCATTTGACTTGTGTGTTAATCTGTAAATGTGTTTTTAAACTGTCTTTTCTAGCCTTGTGAAATAGGCACAGTACACCTTTAAAACATAATAATAAAAAAACCTGTAGACCTCACTGAAAATGAATGTTCTAATTGCAGTTTTTCAGAGGTACAGCAAATATAGCAAGCATGAAATGAGCAAAGCATTGGATCTAGAACTTAAAGGGGACATTGAAAATTGTCTTACAGCCATTGGTAAGTGTTCTGGTCTAATTCATAGTATTTCAAGTATATTGTCTTACAAGGTTATAGATGCTTTACTGTAAAGCACTTCATATTGCATATGCACAGAGCTAAACTGAAGAAATTTAAAGGCAAACTATCTGTACTTTAGAGTCCAGATAAAGTTCTGAATGGTTCTAAAGTGGGATTCTTACCCCCTCAAATGCTGTAAATACCTTGAATACTTTGCTTTGTAATATGGTGACATTCTAGGGTTAAAAAGTCCCATTTTGATCAATGGGAATTTCTGATGTTATCTTGCCATAAAATTCCTCCAGTTGTCACTGACAAGTGACACTAATCTCTGCTCCTAAAGACTGAGACACTTCAGCACATTTGTAGAGGTCTTTAACATTCAATGCCTTAATTACTAGTTATAGAATTAACAGGTATGCAAATATCTGACAACTTTGTTAACAAAAGTTGAATACATTGCTAACACATGAAACTGTACTTTTGTGGGAAAACCATTTTATATACTGTTTACTTAGGGGTCTACTATAAAGCAGTGGTAGCGTAGTGTATCAGATACATTGCTCTTTCCTTCTATGTATTTTATTGCCTTGCAAATGCAAGGCATGGAAATTATGTGGCCATTCCAAAAAATATACATATATCAATATGTTTATACATCTGCCTGCTCCAATAGATTTCTAAAGGATTCACCAGCCAGAAGATAGCTGATGGGAATTGCAGATTTATTTGGCACTGCTTAATGATAAATAAGTGAAACCAGATACATTTTTCCAATGAAGCTGTGAATGGCTAATGAACAAGGAAATCAGGAATAAACTGCATAGTTTGTAATGTGAAACTATCACATAATTGCTGTTTTGGCAGGTCTTTCAGTGGGAACAGACCTGATGAAGGGATTTAGTTGCAGGGGATTACTTTATTTTATCTGCAAATTACACCCCCCCAGACCATTAAAAAAACAAGATTTACCCATAAGAGAATAACTCTTCATATGAAATAACATTCTTACTAAACTCCACACTGCAGTGTGAGTCCCAGTGGAAATTTGCTCCAAGTGTTCTTGCTGATCCCACAATAGAATCACAAGACTTATAACCCACAGTCCCAATAAGCTGCCAGGAGCAGTCAGACTCAAACGTAGATGTTGCTATTCATTCCTGCAGCCAGCTAAAGGGTTCAGTCAATTTGGGGCTCTGCAGTGCAGCCTCAGGGTTTCTATGAAGTCTTTTCAGATAGGAAAAAACTTGTTAAATATTATTGACCATTTACTAGATTCTTTAATTTTTCAAGAGGGTGAATACAATAAAAAAATAACTTTTTTTTAAAAAAATGTGTATGTAGATATTTTTTTTTATCCCTCTATTTTGGTCAGGAAAGCAGCAAGGTGTGTATGTGTTTTCCCTGGGGTGAGACCCACAAGCTGTTAACCCCAAAGTATGTCAGATCTACATACTGTGCAAATATGTGTGTAGTATAATTCTATGAGACTATGGGCTGGATTTCATAGCAGATGATAACTGTATTACTAATTTTTCTATGGGCTTTACTAGAAATCTGTATATTAAACCTATGGCAGTCCTCAATCACAAAACTGGCCATGTTCTTGTCCTTGTGATTTGCCACGTACTTATACCTTGTTGCCTCTGTTTGATTCTTCTATACATAATTATTAATATCTTTGTTTTTTACTTTTGGCCAGTAATCCAACCACAATACATTAATTTTAGCAGTTATATTTTAACATGAACAATTTCCTTTTAAACATTTGAATGCTAGAAGGGTACACAACTCATTGCATCACATATGTCCCTGTCACTCAAAGGGTTAATAAAGCAGAACACACAAACTACTGATAAAGGGGTAAGATAAAACTTGTTTCCTTTGAAATTGTAACACAGACCCTGAATTAATGTTTATCTGTACTTGTAATGCATGCGTCTTATCTTACAGTAAAATGTGCTTCAAGCAGAGCTGCATTCTTTGCTGAAAAATTATACTTGTCAATGAAGGTATTGTATTTTGAACATCTTTGATTTTGAAAACTACCTAGGTTAGAATATAGTTTAGAAACCATTTCTGTATTTTCTCTAAGAAGAATTCATAACACCGAAAGCTTGTCCTGCAATATCATGCACTGTACATTGGGCCTTCTAGAGAATAAAGTGGGCAGTAGAATATTGAAGCCAGTGGTTCTACGTTATTTAACTCATAGCACCTCTATCACATGATGCCCTATTGGGGCACCCCTAAAAATTGCCATGTCATTTGTCAAGGTCTTAAAGAGGGGCAAAATACATAAATATAGTCATTAGTCTCACAATCAGAAACACAAATTAATTAAATCAGTAAATACATCTAAAACACAAACTTCACATTTTTACAGTGCCTTAATAAAAAACAAGGGGGGAACCCTATGTTGTCTGCAACACACCAAAGTTCCATATCACTCTGACTGAAAATCACTGCCTAAAGCCATAAGCCATTAAAATGTAATGTATTAATCAACATTTTGAATCACAATAGTGTCATACATTTAAGTAATGACAGATCCTCAAATTCCATCAACACTCTCAGAAAATAAAGGATTTAGTGGTGAGAGGGTCCTGTCATATGGTGCGCGCAAAGATAAATAAATACAAACTCATGGTTTGATTTGTGGAACAATATTATCCTATATGGTATATATTCCAGTACTAGATAAAGATGAAAATATTATGTAGTATGTTAATTATATTCTTCTCAATAACCATCAAATTCAGTGTACTGTCTTTTTGGCAGACATGAATTAGTATACTGAAAAATCTCTTTAGTTCTAGTCCTATTTAACCATAACATTTATGAAATGTAAGATACCATATTAACCATTTTTTTCCTCTCCATGCCAAAAGAACCCAACAATGGTGACCTATTTAAAGGGACAGTAATATTTTGTTTAATCTTTTTTTTATTTTGTAGGCATTAAAAAAACATGAACGATGTCTTATCTCTCAAACCTTTATGGTTTGAGAGATATTCACAAGCAAAGTTTCCCCTCCCGACCCTTTACCTAGTGTAAGCCATCTCTTCTCAGATGTAGAATCCAGTCCATAAACCAGACAGATAACAGAAGGGTTCAATCTTCATATGAGAACAATGAAAGCCCTGCCCCCCTTGACAAGTTTTTCAGGTTTTTCCCTTATCTTAATTGAAGATTGTCCCTCTCTGCAATCTACCTGGGCACCTCCCTTCTGCTCTGGCTGAGCAGTGTTAAATCCGTAAAAGGGGTGGGAGGGGGATACTTTTGTCATTGAATTACTCTTGATCTACAACTCTGACAGAATTGAAATAACACTCTCCAAGATCCAAATACTATGATGATTAATTAGAGCTGTTTTTATTATGAAACATTAATATCCCTTTAAGACTTTCTCTCCCTGAACAAAGGTTGATTAGTAAAAGGACCATTACATTAATCCACCCACCCCAATTTGCTCTTTTGGAGTTACTTGAGGACTATGCTGGCATAACGCTGGTATTTACTTAATTTCTTAAAGTCTGCTTTAATGGAGACTATTAATGTTTAATGTAAGACTTAATAATGATTGACATGAAATAAAACCTATTTTATACCTTTTACACAGGGATCAGGTACTCGAGATAAAGACTTAATTAGAATTATGGTCTCCCGTTCAGAAGTTGATATGAATGAAATAAAGCTTCATTACAAGCGACTGTATGGAAAAACTCTTCGCCAAGCCATTTTGGTATGTTTAGCCTTTTTTTTTTTTTTTTTTTTTTGTTTTTTTTTTTTTTTTTTTTTTGTACCCGCAAGCAATCATTATTGATATTTGATTTTACTTTCCATTTATTTCACCTTTTTAATATCATACACATTACTAAAGTTGGGCTCCATTTTGAGCAAAATACAGCACTGTGATAGATAACTTCATGTATACAAGAGACTGCTTCTCAATTAGTTGCAGTTATGCATTGAATATATCTATAGAGTCTAAGGGATTAAAGTAAAAACATAGCTGCATCTATCATTCATTTTAAGCTTATGATCTTGACTAATGTCAGATTTACAAACAACCATTTCAGCTCATTTCCAACTGTTAAGACAAATGTGCTTGCGTCATATGAGCTTTCAATTCTCTGAACAGTTAAGTTACAAACTGCAATTATACTGAACTGATTATAATGTTATATTTTCTCAGGCAGACATAATTTCTGTACTTAATTTCACAGCCTGGTAAATGGTGGCTAAAGGCCTTTTTTTTTTTTTTTTTTTTTTTTTTAAATTGACCGCAAACTGCTGTTTTTGCATGACAAATCTGATCATCTGACTATCTTTTACTATTTTAGTATTATCATATTTACCAATTATGCAGTGTATACACATTATTATAAATAGCTCCACCAGAAGTGTAATGCCATTTGTTTTAAGTTTTACTACCAGATAAAGCTGAGCCCCAATTATTCTCATATTGTGGCTTTATAAAATGTGGACATTTAGGGCCTTACATACAAAACAAAAGTGAGGAATTTTGAAGAAAACTGCAATGCACTGGACCATCTAGCATTCAAATAAATGAAGGCCACCTTTTTAAATCCATTTGGTGACTATCTTCACTATGGTACAATTATCGTGTTCCGTGATTTTTCCTCTATTTCTGTATAAGGCCTATTATTACTTCAGTCTAAACATGTAATGCTTATCAGTGGAGAAATTAACTTCAAACAAATTGCAAAATGTATGGATAAAACATCTTAACCATCTAATTCAAATAGGGTAAATCTGAAAGTGTAAGTGTATTGGGAGTATATATATATATAATTTTTTGTTTTGTTTTGATTTGCAGGATGATACCAAAGGAGACTATGAAACCATTTTGCTGGCTCTATGTGGAGAGTAAACATTTCAGCAACATTTATAAATAAAACTAAGACATGTTTGTTTCAGTTGTATACTAAATGGGCTTTTCAATGCATTCCATTTTTTACTCCTAATTTGTAAACCTTGAATTAATATTAAACTTAAGCATTGAACTTCACTTGCTAGAATATTATTTAATTTACTACATAAAATTTGCTGTATGTTTTTCCTGTATTCCTGATGGAGGGTATGTTTGTATTGATTCACGAACAAGGGTGAATTTATATTTTGGAACCTACTTGAAAAGGCATGAAACTGCCCTTATCCCCATCTAATTATTCCCTGGCATAGAAAACACTAATAGCCTGTAACACACAAGCACAAAACCTTAACCATTTGGGTGCCAGGCCCATAAAATTCACAATGTTAGCAAACTGGGCCTACATGGTCAACCCCATGAATCTTATGTTATGAGCAATTTTATCTGCTGTCTGCTCTTTCTATTAATACAGGAGCTTGGAAATGGCCCTGTGTTTAGGGAAGACATTTCCTAACACTGTAGTATCAGGCTTCTGAATGGATGAGTTACTTGATTGCTTCTATATTTTTATATTAAAAACTAGTTGAAGAGCCTGTGTACACAGGCCACAGTGCCAGCCGTTCGCGGGGCAGTTATGCACAGAGACAGCCTGCACTTCGGCTGATACTTCAGAGCGCCCCACTCCATATCAGCCGCATCACGGGAAGTTTCTACTGTGCATGACTGCAGCACGCGCAGCAGTCTCTACTGTGCATGACTGCGTTGTTACAAACATTTTAGCAAATTACATAGGATAAATATTGTAGGATATGATGATCCCACTTAAGTTACCCACCTCAAGACATTCGAAACAATGTACTTACTCTCCCCCAGCATAATCGTAAGTTGTACTTGCCTGTAAGTAATGCTGATTCAAACAGTTAAAACCAGTTATATGATAGTATGCATGCTCCAACCTTATCCTCCTTACTTCTGAGTTAAAGCACTGTTGTGTGCAAATCATGTGATATATCACAACTCACCACAGGTTTTAACCATTGAGATCCCAGGATCTGCATTTTCCCTAGTCAATGGAAGGCAATGTTCATCTGGGGGACAGAGACTATTATTTGTAATATCTGAGTGAGTTAAATGTAAGTAGGATCACAGATTCATAACTTGACTGTGCACTTCTCAAATTGCCCTTCTAATCATGTGAGATATGACATAATCACTGCAAACATGCCCTACAATCTGTTATAATTGCCTGGCTGGAAAGAATGAACTCTTTCAGTGCCAAAGGAGTGTGTAATACATTACTTTGCAATGTCTTGCACAACCCCCTGGCAGTCAGATGTTTAACTTTCAGTCAGTTTTTCATGGCTATACTTTACTATTTACTGCTGACTCTTAGAATAAATTACGGTAATAAATTAAATCCACTCTGCAGGGCAGCAGGCAGCACTTAATCACCTGACCCTTTGGGCCACACAGCGAACTGTCAGACATATAAATATAATAATATAATATAATGTGTGTTTTGCATTGAAGTTAATAGTAGAACCAAATTTCCCTCAAAAGCGGCAAGAATTTCCATGGTGCTAATATAAAAGAGTGTTAGAGTCCTTGGAAGTGTAAGAGAAAGCAGTGTATTGTGACTTCTGGAGACCTAAACCAAATAAACAAAGTAAGCTGTTTGTGGAGGTGTTAGATTATAGGTCATGGACACTGTGTTTTCTGAGTATGGGTCAGAAGAAATGAGAGCTTGCCCTCATGAAAAGAGAAGCCAGCTTAAGAATGAACACTGGCAGATACCACACATGACATCTCATGTGACAATCAAGACCAATAAAGAGAGGGGTCCACTTGGACATACTGTGTTCCTTCCATACACAGTCACACTGCAATGCATCCACTAGAAGTATTGAAATCAATGGGAGGACTGAATTTTCCCCCACCACAGGGCAGTTTTCTTTTTTCATGAAGACCCATAAAAGGGTGTCAGGCTGTCACAGCATGACATTCTGTGTTTGAGAGGAGAAAGCAGCAGGTTTTTGAGCTACAGAAGATCGGCAAATAAAGGGGAATTGAAGATTAGTTTAGAGAGTCTTTTAGGTAGGACATTTGTTCTCTGCATTAGGGGTGTCTGAGGTACTCTGGAGGAGAAGGAAGAAAGGGGTTGACCCCAAATGACTGACTGGCAAGACACAGGCAGCTGGGGTATAATTTGTTGCTAATCTTGCTGTTATTGTCTCTGTGCTGGGGAAGTCTGTGGAAATAAGTTGATTATTTTGTTTCTTAGTTTTATATTTATATATAATTAATTTTTTGGACAGACAGTGGTAAGATGGGGTGGAAAACCTGAAAAAATAAATATATTAGGTGACAGCTGACTGGGAGCCTGACGTGACCTCTGAATTAGGCAGACTTGACATATAGCAGAGAACATTGAGAATTTTGTTGCACGCTAAAGCAAGACATCAGTCCTTCAGTTGTGTTTATGTACTGTTGACTAAAAAAACACAGTAGTTGAGTAATGTCCATAAAATGCACAAGGGGAGGGGGAAATGTGGAGCAGTGCAGGGACATGGGAGTAAAGTGGTAGTTCAAAAACTAACCAACCATGGTTGCTGCAGCGTGTATAATAAGTGATGATCCCTCTCCTCTTGGGAAGGATGCAGTTTGTCAAGGTCCCACGAAAAGTTCCACTAGTGCCAGTACAGAAAAGAAAAAAGCATAAAAGGAACACTGAATACAATGAGTTCCATACTAGTGATAATGGAAGAAGGTGTAGCAGCTGAACCAGCTGCTACAACTGGCAGTAAGACAAACCATCATCAAAACAAGTAGTAGAGAACTTGGTGAAAGTAAAAATAATTTTTCACACCTCTAAAAGCTTAAAGGGAGGGTAGTGTGTAAGAAGTGGTGAGCAATGCTGAGGAGGTCTAATGATGTATATCCTTCCAGTATCCTCGTCTTGTTCAAATACAGATTAAATTGAGAGTGTGAGAGATGACATGGCCAGAAAGGTAAAGGCTCAATCTTCGACTACTGAAAAGGAGCATTGTGTCTGTCTATAAACTGTTTGGGTAACCATTGGAAACTTTGCCATCTTTGCTTGTCTAGGGTCAGAAAGTAAACAGTTCTCTTGTTAAGTCATCACTTTAGGTATAATAATTGCCTCTGCTGCTGCTGTAAGTGCTGCACATTTGATACCTAGTATTACTAGCAGTAGAATTGCATGAACATCTAGCCCCAGTAGTAGTAGCAGCCCCTCAGTAAGCCCGCAGTCCATGAAGAGAGGAGAATGTTGTATGGATATATTCTAGATATGCATAATCGTCATTATCAGTCATCATTAGTTCAGCATCAGCATTGCCCACCACTTCTTGCCCACTATCCTTATTCCTCTAAACTTTCAGAGATGTCAAACAATGTCTTTTTACTTTTACTTTCCCAAAGTTTGCTACTACTTTGAGGACAGGTGTATTAGTTCTTGTTTATCTCTCTGTCAGAAGCAGCAGATGGTTCTGCTGATACACCTTCATCCATTATACCATTGCCATCATCAACACTAGAATGCAACTCATTGTCTTCAGTGTTCTCCTTTGTTTTTTTTGTACTGGCGCTGGTGGAACTTTTGGTGGGACCTTGACAAACTGCATTCTCCCTAGGAGGAGGGGTATTATCATTATTTATTGAACACACTGCAACAGCCATGGCTTCAATTAGTTTTTGAACTACCACTTTACTCCCATGTCCCTGCACTGCTCCACCTTTTCCCCCTCCCCCTGCCCCTTGTGTGTTTGCTGGCCATTTCTCAACTACTGTGTGTGGTTTTTACTCTCTACAGTACATAGCCGATGGAGTGCGATGTCTTACCTTAGCCCTCAACAAAATTTCCAATGTTGTCTGTCTCTGTCACAGACCTCACATCAGGCTCCCAGTCAGCTGTCTGCAACCTAACATACATATTTGTTTATTTATTTCTTAGTTTTTTTTTGTTTTGTTTTTTAGCTGTCAACCCTGTATTATCATTGTCTGTCCAAAAAAAAAATTGTAACTCAAAAACAAAATCAACAACTTTTCCCCAGCACAGAGACAATAGCAGCACGATCAGCAAGAAAACTGTTTTCCATCTGTCTGTCTTGCCAGTCAGTCACACCGAACTGTCTTGTATTTGTGGTCAACCTCCTTCCTTCCTTCTGCTTGCCAAAAGGGTACCCAGACTCACCTAATAAAGAGCACAAATGTCCTACCGAAAAGACTCCCTAAACTAAGCTTCAATTTCTTTTTATTTGCCGATCTTCTCTAACTCAAAAATGTCCTGCTTTCTCCTCAGAAACACATAATGGCATGCTGTGATAGCCTTACACCCTTGCATTTTCCTGCAGGAATAGTAAAGAAAACTTTCATTTTGGGGGGAACTTTTTCAGGTTGGCAGAAACGGCCTACAACCTTCATTATAGGGCATACCCCTGTCTCTTTAACCCTTGCAAAGAGAAAGCAATGTGTTGCATACCTCTTTGGCAATCAAATGGTTAAACAGTGAACACAGTGAAAGGTCACTATTTACTATTGGGATTCAGATGCCATAAGTAAGAAGGAAAGCAAAGCTCTCTCTGGCTTCCCCATGAGTGAGTGTGGAAGCATAAGAAATAATGTACAGGAAAACAATGTCTGTACTTCACAGTGCAAAAAAACAAAAACAAACTAACTCTCAGGCTGTCATGAGTGGTTTTATTAACAGTCCTATTGAGTCTCCTGATGGGTATAATGAAGTGCTATACAGACTTTTGAGTTGTGGCCCATTTAAAAGACCATGAATATTCTGGTCAGTAGTATTAAAGTGTTTAAATCACCCAGCTTTTCATTTTCAATGGCAATACACAAATGTAAGACACTACAGGGGTTAATCAGTGCTTCCTTCTGCATCAGTCTGAGGATAATGAGTAGCAATGTATATTGAAGTCAATGAGTGGACTAAATTTATAATCCCCACATTGCAAATTTCCATGGCGTACTATAGTAGGGGACCCAGGTTCCCACAGCATGCCATTCTGTGTTTGTGAGAGGAAGAGAGAGCAGCACATTTGTCAGCTAGTGAAGACAGGCTAATAAAAAGGAGTTGAAGCTTAGTTTAAGGAGTCTTGTAAGCAGGACATTTTGTTCTCTGCATTGAGGGAGTCTGGGGGCACTCTGCTGGGCAGGTAGGGAAAAAGGATGTTGATCCCAAACACAGAAACATCATCTGTCGGACTGGGAAGACATAGGCAGACATGACACAAGTTCCTTTCTGATCTGGCTGTTATCTCTGTGTTAGGAAAGTCTGTGCGAGTGAACAGGGAAAGAGTTTTTTGTTGACTGGGATGGAGGGGACAGTTAGCTAATAAAAAATAAAGTAAATAAAAGATTGGTATGTAACAAGACAGAGACAGGGAAACTTGTTGACAGAGAGCATTTTGTAGAAGGCCAGGGCAAGACATCACTCACAATCACTTCTATGGTGTACTTTATATAAAAACACACAGTAGATGAGTAATGTTCAGCAAACACACAAGGGGTAGGCAGAGGGAGAAAAGATTTAGGAACAGTGCAGGGACATATAAGTAAAATGGTAGTCCAAAAACAGCATGGTTGCCAAAGCCATGGTTGCTGCAGTGTGTGCAGTAAATGATGGCGATACCCCTCCTTCTCCAGAGGAGGATGCAGTTTGTCAAAGTCCCACCAAAACCTCCAACACCATCATACACATGAGCTGCATTCAATTTGGATTTTAGTAACCCTTTTGTTTAATGATTTCTTTATTTCTCTTGATAAACAATGTCTAGAAGGCAGCATAGCACAAGGCTTAAAAAAGGCTGAAATATATCTGTGCTCTGTGCAGGAAGATTAGCTATACATGAGCCCTAAGAAGAAATTGATTTGTAGGACTTGTACGTATTAGGCACAAGCACTGAGGAAACAGTGATTTGTGGGACTTTGACTTAGAGGTCCTAGGCTTAAGGAAACATTGATTTGTAGGACTTAGGCTCGCTGGAGGCACAAGCCCTTAGGAATAATTGAATTGTAGGACTTAGGCTTGTTAGAAACAAGCCTGAAACCTTGTTTTGTATAGGCCTCTGGCTTGCCAACAACAAGTCCTGAGGAAAAAAAATGCCCTACTGGCTTAGTGCCAGTAGCAGGTCATATTATGGTGTTCACTGGTCACTGGGCAATGTCCATTGGCAAATGCCATGGTGACATTGCAGCATTTAAGACTGCTGTGCTGGTATTGCTGCTTCTGAGTTGTATAAGCAGCAGGACAATTAGGCAGCTCCAAAGGAATGGGATCAGTAGTAGTGATATGAGACAGGTGATGTTGGTTCCACTTGCCACTAGCTCCAGTGATGTGACTGAGGCAGTAGCAGCATTACAACTATCCCCTGCCACCACTTCAGGTATATCTGGAGAAAAGAAGTTGGTCAATAATGCTTCTCCCCATGCACCTCCTCTAAAATCATGGGTGTGTTGTTGGAATACAAATTTGTCCCTTGACATCAGGAAGGAAATGTGTCCTTCATCTGCAATGTGCAAAGTGCATTTAAGAAAGTTGTGAAATAGGGAAAAGACAGGGAGCAATGGACACATCTGCACTCACATCAAACAAATGGCACAACTGAAAGCAAACACCTTGACACGTAGGTCTGCAATGTCAACTACTGCTCCTGTCACTATGCCCCTTCCCTGCTGTGCTAAGGACACACGATAACTAGCAGATGTAATAATAATGATGAATCCTCCCTGCCACCAGCTTAGTGAATTCTGTTTGATGGAATACTCCCAGATGGTGCTTGATTCCATGCTTGCAGTTATACTCCATCTAATTTCCATGTTCGGCCAGCCCACCACACAATGTTCAAAGGGTGGACATGAACTGTCACATCCTCACATCAACAGAATTGGTCGGTGGGAGGTAGCGATGACAGAGGTGGTTTGCAAGAAGATGATTCTACTTCTTCCAGTGCCTGGACCCTAGAGCAAGAAACTGATGACGAGGCAGGTGTTTTGCTCGCCATCGGATTTTCAGGCTCAGGCTGGGTTTCTCTGTTCTTCCTCCTCTTTGATTTCCACCTACATTCTTGGTGCTATCTGTGAGACGGGGTACAGCAAAAGTGGCTCCCAATTTCTTTTGTGGAGATTTAGCTATAACATGCTTCAAATAAATGTCATGGTGTCTGTATTTTATGATGGCGGTTGTGCCAAGGTGTGTCTCCTCCTTTCCCCTTCTGACAACCATAGGTCTAAAAGACTCTCCAAAGAAAGAGAGATCTATTAGACCAAAAGAGCCCTATAAGGAGGCAAACACAAAAAGCAATGTAATAATACCAAATAACTTTTATTAGTAGCACAATATATCACAGTAAATAACTTCATACAAGTGAAAACGCTAAAAAACATCATAATACAGAAAAAGGGGAAAAATTACACAAATTCCTCTATTTGAATCCTGACCAGTCTATCTATAACTCCCCAAACATACCAGGATTCGATGAAAGGACTAAACATTTCGAAGTGATATTCCTCCAAGAATATATAAGTAAGATAAATAAGACAATCAAAAAGACAGCTGGCAAGAAAATCTCTAACTATCACAGAAATATAAAGTGCTAGTGAAATAATCAGATACAGTGCTTAATATAACTATATCTCCACCAAAATCTAAGAAGTAGCAATGTAATGCAACTAAAGTGCATACAGAGCAAAATAATACATAGTTGAACAGTACTCAACTCAAACGGTCCATTTCTTTTGCATTACTGAAAAAATATTAATGAGGAGAAAAGAGGGAAGCTGTCTCTCTACCCAACCCAATGAATGTCACCTGTGAAAGATTTCATCAGGGGAAAAGAAACCAATGAAAAGCAATCTATTTTTGTAAGCAAGCCATACCAATGAGGCACAGCTCTGAATGTCACATGAACTGAAAACTATGGCAGCGTTCTGCAATCTGGAACTGCTAGCATAAAGTATTGTAACAAATGAAAGTGGCAATCAGTCTCATATACCCACAAATAAGATGGTGCCATTAGTCATGACATACATAAAAAGTATATTAGCTGAGTAATCAAAACAATAAATAAATTATTATACAAGACAATTAGAAAGTATTACAAAAACACAGAAAGAATACAAGTGCAAATAATGGTACAGTGCTGTATAATGACTGTCCTCAACAAATACCCATAGTCAGGATTTTTTTGTGATGCTATCAAATATAACATAAAGTTACTTGTTAGAATACATAGTAGCACATTGTTAATCAATAAAGTAATGGAGGAAAGCATTATGATACATTTATATATAAAAGATCAAATAGTAAAGGTGCCAAGAAAATAAAGATGGATGTAACATGATGGAACTGATTGAAGAGAATCAACATACATAGCAAAGTCACAGAGAATATAAAGATGCATGTAACATGATGGAACTTGTGTTGAGCAAAACTGTGAAAAATTGAGGTAGCAGAGGGTGTGTGTGCTATCACTATGAGCAACTGGAATACTAATAAGAGGAGCTAGAAGGACCATTTTGAGTCCAGTTTGTAGAGGAGGAACTGACCACTACCAACTTTAAAGGGTCTAGATGCCTTGATTCCTCAGACCCAATGCTGGCCAGTTCTGCTACATCAACCACTGGGGAAATTTGTGTCACGTGCAGAGAAAGAAGAGGGTAGTAGTGTGAGCAGGACAGGTTAGCTACTTGTGCCTACTGCCAGATCTGTGCCTGCCAGGATGTTTTGTGATTCTCAGGAGGGTAGGGGAGGAGGAGATGATGCCAAGTGTGACAGTATGGGACCTTAAGTCACACTTGCTATCCCCAAGCAGTCCTGCCACTAGTACTACTACTAAGATCCAGCAGTTATAGACTCAGCATGTTAGGAGTGAGGGAGGGGGTAATACTAGTAGTTGTGAGGAAGACTTAGAGACTGAAATTGATGTGGTTGATGTTAGTAATAGTGATAGTGAAGCAGCTGGTGGGACTAGCGTGACAATATTCCCCTGACCCTGGGAGTTCCCTTCCCCCCCACAGCATTGTCCCTATAGAATATTGTCCTGAAGAAGGCAGAACTGGTGTCTAATAGCAATAATACCACCATTACCATGAGCACAGATCATTTGCCTGTGCCTGCAGTTATTACTGCCAGTCTGCCTTTTCAGCTCACAAAGAGATGGCAAGTGTGACAGTAGGGGACTCTCTGTCACATTTGTCATCACTTCCAACCAGAGAGACTGTAATGGAGCAGCAGCATCAAGAAGGGACTGGTGGTGGTGGTAATGATGAGTAGGGATCAGCAAAAAATGGCACTTTCCACTTGGTGAATAATTTATTGTGAAGAGTGCAGAGTTTCTGCTTTTTCATTTTTTTTCACCTAACACATTCCATTGAAATCAATCGGAACATTCAAGTTACACACAACACATATTTATTTCCCAAAGGCATAGTATGAAAGGGGCATGAAGGTGCCTGTGTTGGTGGGGTATGGGGAAAGAATCAGTTGAACAGGGAATGTTTTTTGGGGGTGATTTGGTTACTGGGATTGGGGGGCAGATAATACAACATAAATCCTAAATACATTTAAAAAAAACTATAAGGCATGATATACAAGGGGTCTGAGGAGGGTGCCTGTGTTGGTGGGTGGAATCCGGGGAATGAATCAGTTGAACAGGGAATTTGTTTTGAGAGGGGTGCATGACTGGTATTGGAAGGACAGTAAATAAAAAAATAATAAGAAATTTGTATTTAAAGTGATAGAGACAGGAACCCCCTGACATAAGCTGCCACTGGGGTAGACTGATACTTGACTTGAAGGAGTATTTTGTAGAGGATAATCTGTAAGATTTGTTGTTAGTGTTAGAGGCCCAAGTGCTGAGGAAACATTGATTTGTAGGATTTAGACTTATTTGGCACAAGACCTAAGGAAACATTGATTTGTAGGACTTAGGCTTATTAGAGGCATAAGCCCTGAAGAAACATTGATTTGTAGGACTTAAGTTTGTTTGGCACAAGCCCTAAGGAAATACTGATTTGTAGGACTTAGACTTGTTAGTAACAAACCCCCAAAAATTGTTTATTTTTTTTGTAGGACTAAGTTTTTATTTTTTTCAAAACACAAACCCTGAGAAAAAAATAAAAATGCCCTACTGGCCTAATGCCAGCAGGTCATGTTGGCCAGTGGCCATTGTCAAATGTCTTACTCCTGAGTCTGAGTCCATAATTTTGGAATTTGCAGCTGCTGTTCTTGCTGCTGATGCTGAGTCATTTGAGCAGCAGGATGATTAGGCAGCTGAAAGGGAATAAGATCAACAATAACAGTAACATGAGTGATGGATGATGAAGGTTCCACTTGCCAAGGCTATCTCCAGTGATGCGCCTGAGGTAGTAGCAGAACAATTAGTAGCACCCGGGCTAGTGTGCCACAGACTACCATGGACACAGGGGGAATGGGGAACAGTGATGCTGGACTCGAACAGATTCCACTTGCCAGCAGCAATACTCCTGGTCCTAGTTGTAGTGCTGATTCTGAGGCAGTATCAGCAAGAGCAGCAACATCATCCTCTGCCCCAGCCAGTGAAGGGAAATCTGAAGGAGAAGAGGAAAGAGGCTATTCTTCTCCATCTTTCCACTCTCTCCATAGGTACTGGTTGTGAGACTGTTTTTCTCTTGGGGCAGGCACAGTGCAGTCACCACCAATGGCACTGTGCACAATTTATGAAAAGCATGTGAAAGGAGAAAGGAGGGAACGCACCTTGGCACAACCACCCTCATAACACACATGAAACACAGCACCATGACACCGCTGTTGCATTACCCCATGACTATACCCAAAGGCAACGAGAGGTGATGCAGAAATCAAAGAGGAAGAAGAATAGAAAAACCCAGCCAGAGTCTGAAAGATCAGTGGTGAGTAAAACACCTGGCTCACCATCAACCTCTTGCTCTAGGATCCAGCAGCTGGAAGATGTAACTACCTCATTCATCTTTACCTCCCCCACCAGCTGATAGCCATTCCATAGATGTCATGGTGTGGCAGTTAATGTCCAACAATTCCACACTGTGTGGTGCGTCGACCACATGGCATTGTGATGGTTGATAATCGCAACCTGGGCATCAAGCATCATCTGAGGAGATTCCATCCTGCAGAATATGCTAAGCTGGTGGCGGGGAGGGTTCATCATTATTATTAAAAGTAAACATTGTCACATGTCCTAAGAGGGAGCGGATAAGGGGTATAATGACAGCAGTAGTACTTGCTTTCTGGTGGGATGATTTCACATTGGGGTTATGGTGTTTGGTTACAGTTGTGCCAGGTGTTTGATGTGTGTGCAGATGTGCCCTTCCTAGTCCTCAACTCTCAACTGTGCTGCTCCCTGATTGGTTGAGCTGTGTTGGCCTGCCCCTGGTGACCTGTTTTATTCTGGCCATTGGCACCTGTCAGGTGCCCTTTCGTGGTGTTTCTGAGCCAGTATTACTGTTGCCGTGTTCCAGTGTTCCTGATCTCCTGTGTACCGACTTGTCCTGTACCGACTACGCTCCTGTGTTCCTGTTCTGTGATTGACCCGGCCTGGCTGACTTCCTGCTTGTTGCTGATCTGGCTTATCTGCGAATCTTCTCCGTGATCCGACCCGGCCTGGCTGACGTTCTCGCTTTCCTGCTCATCCGGCTTGTCTGCGAATCTCCTACGTGTCCTGACCCGGCCTGGCTGACAACCGACTCCTGGATTTGCTCCTGGTCCTGCCGCTCCAGTCTACAGTTCCTGTGGTCACCTCGGCGACATTCTGATCGCTGCAGTGTGTGATCTGAGCCTCCATTATTTCCTGGGTTAACCATTGCTGAGCCGTGTTGTTTGAGCTGAGCCTTCCATCTGCATTGTCTAGTAACGTGTGCTGAGTCTATTACTGTGCCATGTCGCTACTGTGAGCCTAGAACACTTGTGTTGCTTCCATCTACCTCACTGCCACTCTTACCATCGTTAGCCTTAGCCTGATTCTCTGCCTCTGCGAGCCGGCCGCGTTGTGGGCCTCTGTAGTCGGTGGCTCTTCACATCTGCAGAGCAGTAGTTCCTTTACGCCCGTGGGCTATTGGCAAGCAGTGCAGCAACCAGTGGTCTCCGTTACGCCCATGAGGCTGTGTTGGCTCAAGCGATCCAGTTACTGTTGGTCTCCGGTATACGCCCGCGGGGGCTATAGACTTCAGCTATCACGGTACTGTTGGTCTCTGTTACGCCCGTAGGGCTATTGACACAAGCTATCACGATACTGTTGGTTCACGTTACGCCCGTGGGGGCTATTGGCTCAAGCTATCACAATACTGTTGGTCTCCATTACACCCGTGGGGGCTATTGGCTCAAGCAATTCCAATACTGTTGGTTTCTGTTACGCCCATGGGGGCTATTGGCTCAAACAATACCAATACTGTTGGTCTCCGTTTATGCCCTAGGGGGCTACCACATTATCACACTGCAGCTTCAGATTCAAATCGCGGCTCTTGTCTACAGCATTACACATTGAATGGACTTAAGGTGTTATCACCTAGCACCTATTGCAGTCTAGTTCACTAAGGGCGTGCCTTACACCACATTTGACACTGATTACCCTTGTAATTAACCATTTGTCTTCTGTCATTATTTGCCTGCTATTAGAGATATATTCCCTGTTCTTTACCTGGCATTTCAGTCCATATACTGCTATTCTCAATACTGCTCCTAAGGGGCGACCTTGTTATTATTTTTTTTGCTCTAATAAAATCGCATTTTATTCTAACCCTCTGTCTGAGTGTCTGAAAACCGTAACATCATCACGCTGCCTAAACAACCCAGCAGCAGTAACAAGAAAAGCAGTTGCAAATACCACACTGACGAGGCATTTGCCACTGGCCACCATAGCATGACCTGCTGGCAGTAGGCCAGTTGGCCATATGTATTTATTTGTCTCAGTACTTGTTCTTTCAACAAAAACCAGAGGCCTAAAAAGAAACATTTTTGAGGGCTTGTTTCTAACAAGCCTAAGTCCTACAAATCAATGATTCCTCAGGGCTTGTGTCTCTAACAAGCAGAATTGCTAAAAATTTTCTGGGATGCCTCAGGGCTTGTGGACCTAAAGTGCCAAATTGATGGGGGCTTGGTTTGGCAGCCATACTGGGATGCCAATTTTCAGTATTGCTCCATGACTTCATACTGAAGACCCATTCAGGATTATATTTTTGGGGAGTCTTAGAATTTTCATGTGACTTGGTGGTCTGCCTGTGCACCTTTGACACTGAGATTCACCAGACACACTCACCCATACCCTGCTACGGGCCTGCCAGGCCCATATGGCTGGAGGACATGGACTGGATCGTCATGTGAGGCTGCTCTGTTGGTCATCATAAGGATCTCATCACTACCTATCCATCCAGCCTGCTTGACCTTCCTCGTCCTGGCACTGCTTGCTACAGAGTGTGAGTCTGTGGAGGAGGGAGTCTGGGCCTACGTGTCACAGTGAGTGGGTTCCATTCGAGGGTCTGCAGTGGGACTGTGGCGGCAAGAACCCTAAATTAAATGCCACTGTGTCATATTCAGATGCATGGGACAGAACAGTGCCCACAGTGACTAGGAATTGAACACACTGACAAGTACAAATTAACTTAACAAATTAACAGGCAAATGGCAACAAATGACACACAGTAGTTATTTTGGAGACAAGTGGCAGTAGATAGTGGCACACCTTTATGATGACACAAGTGGCAGTAGATAATGGCACACCTTCACAAGACCAGGTAGGAACAATGGAGGCACATCCTTACCCTTCACAGGACAGGTGGTCAGAAACGGAATGGCCCTGGGACTACACGGTAGATGTGAGGGCAGTGCAGAGCACTCCCATACACAGATGGAATGGCACACCTTCATGAGACCAGAGAGGAACAGTGCGGGCACTTTCCTCACCCTTCACAGGATAGGCGGTCAGAAACGGAATGGCCCTAGGACTACACGGTAGATGTGGGCACAGTGCAGAGCATTCCCGTACCCGGATAGGATGGCACACTTTCATGAGACCAGAGAGGAACAGTGTAGGCACTTTCCTCACCCTTCACCGGACAGGTGGTCAGAACGGAATGGCCCTGGGACTACACAGAAGATGTGAGGATAGTGCAGAGCACTCCCAAACACAAAGTCGGCAAATAAGTGGAGAAGACCAGTATCCTGACAGGGAATACACTAGGCGGTAGCCAGATGGAGATAAGCTAGGCAGCACAGACTGGCACGGCCAGGGGAGGTCAGACACACGGAGTGACCGACAACCCCCGCTTTACATAAGCGAGCGCAAAACGGAAGACACAGGACAGCACGGGAACGAACCGAAAAACGGAATGGTCACGGAGCGCAATACAGAGGGTAAACCAGGAGGCAGCCAAAGGTCAAAACTGTATCGGATAGTCAGATGTCGCCAATGGTCATAACTGGAACTGGTAGTCAGTCAAGCCAGAGGTCAGAGCCAGAACAGGTAGTCAGACGAGCCAGGAGTCAGAACCAGAACGGGTAGTCAGACAGGCCAGGAGTCAGAACCGGAATGGGTAGTCAGACGAGCCAGGAGTCAGATCTGGAACGGGTAGTCAGACGCAGCCAGGTAATACACAGGAACAGTAATGCACCAACACAGTAATAAGCTCAGGTACACCACGAAAGGGCACCAGGAGTGACACAGGCTGAGGTTTAAAAACCCTGACGGGTAGGTGGAGCAATGACCTCATCAGCGTGGTGCCCTATAAGAATAGCGACTTAGCGAGAGCGACAGCCAGATAGTAAACAATGTTGCTCCAGGGCAATGTCAGTCACAGGCAATCACGGGGCACCATGATAATTTTACCTAGTGGGTGTTAGTTACCTGTGTCTGTGGCCTATAAAACAAGGAAAAGAAAGAAAGAAGGGGAACGGGAGAAGGAGAGGGGAGGAAGAGTGCAGATTGGGGTGGGTGAAAAGTGAGAAAAATTTCCTGTATGATGAATTTTTTTTTCTTTTTTTCGTAAAGTTTTCTCCTTTACTCCAATGCAAAATGTTCCTCCTTTTCAGTAATCTAGCAATTTTTTCACCTATTACAAAACATTTTTATCCTATTCAACACATTTTTCACCTATGATTCCTATGGTGCAACATTTAAATAAGTAGCTAAAATCAAAGTTGTGAGTCCTACAGCAACATATATGTTGAAAAATTTGTTAGTATGCAGTGTGTATTTGTCCTTTGCCCACAACACTAACTTCCTGCTTAAGTGACGCTGGCATATAATCAAGATGATGTCAAGTGATGCAAAAAAAAAAATAAAGTACAACCTACAATGTGGCAGATGTTATGGTATTGGTGGTGGGGGACTGATGTGATAGGTGGGATCTTGACAAACTGCATCCACCCAGGGAGGCGAGGGATCATCATCATTTATTGCACATGCTACAGCAACCATTGCTGCATTCAGTTTTTGTACTACCATTGCACTACCATGCCCCTACACTGCTTCACCTTTACCCCCTGCCCCATGTCTGTTTGCTGGACATTACTCTCATTACCCCCATGTGTGTTTTACTCTCTACAGTACTCAACTGATGGGATGTGATATATTACCTTAACCCTCAACAAGTTTCTTAATGTCATCTGCTGTCTATCAAGTCTGTCTCAGTCATAGATCCCACATAAGACTTCCAGGCAACTGTCTGTAACCTAATATATTTAATTATTTATGTATTTTTCTTTATTTTTTATTTTTATTTCTTTTATTATTATTATTATTATTATTATTATTATTATTTAAGTCGTCCTCCCTATTTTATCATAGTCCAAAAAAAAACTATCAACAACTTCGTACCCAAGCACAGAGACAATAAAAGCAAGGTCAGCAAGCAAATTAGACCCCAGCTGCCTGTGTCTTGCCAGTCAATCACACTGAATTTTGGGGTATTTGGGGTCAACCTCCTTCCTCTCTTTTTCTCTTCTAGTGTGTCCCCAGACTCCCCTAATACAGAGAACAAATGTGCTCCCTAAAAGACTCCCTAAACTAAGCTTTAATTCACATTTATTTGCTTATCTTCTCTAGCTCAAAAACGTGCTGCTTTCTTCTCTCTCAAACACAGAATGGCATGCTGTGAGAGCCTGACACCTTTTTATATGGCTGTAGAGAAGTAGAGAAAAATTTCATGCGGTGGGAAAAATGAGTATATATATATATATATCTATTGGTGATGGTGTGGTGATCTTGAGAATCAGAGGGTATTGCACAAGAAGCACCTTCTTTTCATTGTGTTTCTATAGTATCTGTTCCTGGTCCTCTTGGGGTCAATTTTTATTATGTAAACAGTACTGTGCAAAAGTCTGAAAAAATTCTGTAAATAAGAAAACTTTGAAAAATAGGAATGTTAATAGTTTATTTTTATCAATTAACAAACAGAAGAAAAATCTAAATCATATCAATATTTGGTGTGACCAATTCTTCTAGGTATACTTGCACAAAGTCAGGGATTTTGTAGGCAAATATGAGTAAACAATTATACCAAAAAGGTGCTAATGATCATCAACTTCATAAGTGGGTTGGGGGAATAAAACTGGGTGAGGATCAGCCAAACTCAGCTAACAAAGTGAGGTTGCTGAAAACAGTTTAGTGTCAAAAGTCGTACACCACGGCAAGACTAAGCACAGCAACAAGACACATGGTAGTTAACTGCATCAGCACGGTCTCTCCCAGGCAGAAATTTTAAAGCAGACAGGGGTTTCCAGATGTGCTACCCAAGATCTTTTGAACATGCACAACAATGTTGAGGACTGTAGACGCAGTGGTTGGCCAAGGAAACTTAGTGCAGCAAATGAAAGACACATCAGGTGCACTGGACTGATGAGACAAAATTTGAAACATTTGGCTGTAGCAGAAGGCATCAACCCCAAACAAACAGCCAAATTCATTAAGAACTATTTTCAGTATAAAGAAGAACAAGCAGTCCTGGAAGTGATGGTATGGCCCCCACAGAGCCCTGATCTCAACGTCATCAAGTCTGTCTGGGATTACATGAAGAGAGAGAATAAACTAAGGCTGTCTAAATCCACAGATGAACTGTGGTTAGTTCTCCAAGGTGTTTGAAACAACCTACCTGCTGAGTTCCTTAACAAACTATTTGCATGTGTACTTAGGAGAATTGATGCTGTTTTGAAGTGAAATGGTGGTCACACCAAATATTGATTTGATTTAGATTTTTCTTCTTTTCACTCACTATCATTTTGTTAATTGTTAAAAATAAACTATTCATATATCTATTTTTGAAAGCATTCTTACTTTATATCATTTTTTCACACTTGCCTAAGACTTTTGCACTTTACTGCATGTAAACATACAGCATCCCATTTAGTCACATCCTCATTAAGATTCCACCTAAAGTACAACCACGGTCTGATTTGGAGTCAGAAAAGCAGCATGTCAATGGTGTGATGACTAGCAGCATTTTGAAGCATTTCTAAATGTTCATTGAGCTGTGGGCATATAGTAGTATTGCTGTAGATGTCTGAGAGAGTGAAACATTTTCTTCAGTAAGTATAATACCTATGTTTCTTACTGATGTTGTGCAAATGCAAAACAAAGGGGTGGATGACTAAGTCAGAAACGAGAAGAGTCAGTTGTTGGAGGTATCATTTTTTTAATAGGTGTGGTCCATAATAACTATAAAACTCACAGGTAATTGGCATACATTGTTCTTTTCTCGCTTAGCTACTCAACAAGAAGAGACAAATTATCAGACAAGAGGTAAGTATTCTTCCTAAACAGAAATGTCCTAATTTCATAGTTCTGTGCATTACATTTTCAAGTAAATTGTTAACACAGAATTTTTACTTGCTACACAATGAGTTATGAATTCAAATTAAGTAGTTAGAATATTATGTGTAATTGAGGAAATGTTATCTATTTTAATGCATTTCATTTATATTTGATTTTATGCTACTTCAGGAATGCAGGAATTTGACTGAAGAGTATTAAGATTACTATTGTTAATGCATAAAATTCATTTTTATTTGCTCAAGTTTTCCACTGAGTCATTTTTCTTGATATGATATAGAACTTTCAATTGTTTTCTTTTTGATGACTGTCATTAAAAAAATGTTAAAGAATACAACATAAAGAAGCACATAATGTACATATGCAAATCTATTTTCATATGATTTATAATTAACACAAGTGCTTCCCTTTGTGGATCAGTGCTGGTTATAATTTGACTTGCATATGCAATTAAAATACATATATTTTTGGTAACAACCCAAGACATTGTTTAATCTTTCGATTCTGCCAGATGTACTTGTATAATTTAATAAGATGTTGATATTATGAAATAATGATACTTAGACTTTGTGTAAAATTCCATGGAAAAAATAAAGCGATGAATACTATACTGTTTCTCAATACACACACTGATGTGTATTATATTAGGTATTTAATTTTTTTGATTTAACAAGACCCCTTGCAATGTTACTTGTCACACATGTTCCTGTGTCTGCATGTTTTTTCCTTACAAATAGTTATATACATAGACACCTATGTATAATATGCTATAGTATAACTACAGCATAACTACATTTACTGTACTTTAGTAAACATATACATGTGGAATCCTACCAGTTTTATCTACAGAAAAATTACCATTATAAGTGTTATATGGTGAAAGCATATGTGTTCTAGGCAAATGTGTATTTTATATATCATAATAAACTGATTCATCAGTCATTATAAAGGAAAATAACTACCACAAAAAAACAGAGAAATAACACAATTAACCACTTTACTTTGAAATTTGTTCAATAATCACACATGTATTGCTTAGCTTAGTTTTACATCACCCCATAGCAGTGGTTCACAACACAATCCTATCCTTTGGGGCACCTAACAAGCCACGTTTTAAAATTTCTGTGCTTCAGGACAGGTGATTTAATCAGAGGCACAGTCATTTAATTATCTCGCCTCTTCACAAGTACAGAAATTCTACAGACATGGCTGTTAGGCACCCATGAAGATAGGCTTGGAAACCACTGCTCTATGACTATCTATCTTTGAACCTTAGATTGTTGGACACTATATCTCCCATAGCAGTTATACTCCCTAATAACTAGAGACTCAAAAATTGAATAACACTAACTGCCTTCCAGTATTAAAAATTACCTAGATAATTCAAGAAGACTCATAGATGATCAGTGTAACCTCTGAGGTGAACAACAGAGAAAGAGTTAAAAGATTAATTAGATTGTATGGTATATCTGCTGTTCCATTGCAGCCCTAAATAAAATCTGTCAATGCTGACTTTGCTCAGGTTAGAGAGACAGCTGTACAGTACATGATGTTACATAATATGAATAACCTGCTAAAGCTTGTTAAATAGTCTATTACAGATACAAGAAAACACTGTAAATTCCTATTCATTATAACCCCTGTTATTATAATGGAAGTAAAATAATAAGACAAAACTAACCATGGGTGTTTCAAAGTTTGGTAACAGATTAGTAACATGAAAAGTATGTTGAAATCATACAAGTTCTATATTGTCAGATGTGTTGAAACTATTTTTCAATTTTGCAACATGGGTGTGGTGTTGTATTTGATCACATTGCAAAATAAATCAGTTTGTGATGGTTCTTATTGACAGTTGTGTGGTGAATGACTGTATCTATTGTATATAATTAATTAGGGATAGGAGAAACTTTTTGCCTCAAAAGCAAAACAGGAGAAAATTCCACCCCAAAAATGTTCATGAAAAGTGCAGATTTTCCTCTTTTCCCACCTAGCTCATTGCATTGAACGCAATGATTAGAGTGAACCAGGTGGCAAGTTTCCCTTCTTATCACACAGGTGAAAAAAGGGTGCCAGGTTCCAGCAGCATGGCCATTCTAAGTTTGTGAGAGATACAGAACAATTTTGTTGTAGAAAATGAAGAAGGGAGGAAGAAAACAAGGGGCGCCCCAGTGTGTATCAACCTAAATCAATAATTGACCACCACCGCACCCTATTGTGCGCACTCACAAATAGGAATGTGTTGGCTACGGCTTATGCCAACTCCGACAACCTGAGCTTCTGGAGTATTTCTAACTGCCTCCAGACACAGTGTTCTCCTTAAAGATGAATGGCTGCACCCTCACAGATCTCGCTCTCCCACAGCGACAAGTCAAGAGTATACCATAAAAACAAAAAACACAAAAAAAGGGGAGCCAATAGTGAAGTATGTTGCCACAGAGTAGTTATAAAGAAATGAAATTGCACTCACATTTAGGCGTTGTCAGAACTCCGTAATTTGGATCATCTGACTATAGAAGCATACGGAGAGTCAAACCGTCTCCGTTCGGTCCTTTCTCTTCTTATGTTTGGATATGATGATCCCACAATCGAATATAACAGACGGACACTCAAATAAATTATAAAATTTAATATGTAAAATAATAAATAAAATAAACAAGCTAAGGACGCTAACTCGTTTCGTGGCTAAAAAGCCGCTTTTTCAAAGCAATAAAACAAGCCTTAATACAATGAAAAATATATCAATTTTGCAGCCAGTCAGGTTAGAGAAATAAGAAAAAATTGGAGTATAGTTGATAGTGCTGCAGGCAGGAAATGTGTTGTCTGTGTTTGGTGAGTCTGGGGGTTCTCTGGTGGAGAGGAAGGGAAAAAGGAGATTTAATGAAAACTCCCTAAAATCTTGGTTGACTGAGGCAGGCAGCTGTAATCCAAGTAATTATATTCTTGATCAGGCAGGAGGCAGGAACAGATGGCCATCACTAGCCAGTAAATGGGTGAGGCAAGTGAATTTAGCTCTTGCAGTGGTTGGGATGAGGATCACCAGCCAACTCACCTCCAGGAATCCCCTCCAGAAATAAGGCTGAAACTTGTATTATGGTGGGTAAAACAGAACTGCCTTTATTAGTGAAACACACTGCTTATAAATACTCCCAGACACTCTAATCAATATTAGAATGCAAAATAGGGCTTGGAACACTTAATCAATCAGGAAATGGCCTACATTTCCAGAAACTCTTATCAACATAAGAATACAAATTAGGACTTGAAACAGAAGTGTTGACCATTCTGGAAGGTTATTCCCCACAGCAAGAATCAATCAACATCCAACAATCCCTTTGTTTCAGCAAAGCTGTTAGTTTAGCATCACAGGAAACACAGAAAATACACCAAGCTTTAACACAAGTTACACAAAATGCACAGCAAAGCACAGTACAGAGGCAAATAACACAGGGAAACACAAATCATCCATCAAGTTATAATAATGTAGGGACAGTAAACACATTGGACACCATTTTTTAGCAGTAGGGGAACAAAGGGCTCCCCTTCTGTTTCACCACACTACACCAGCTGGTCCCCAATCACCCCCAGTCTCATCATCACCACCAACAGTTGCTGCTTTTCAGGTCTGGTTGGGGATGGTAAGTCTGCAAAAATGTCAACTTTAAGAAAATTAACTTAAGCCAATACATTCTATGACCAGAAAGCTAAGCCTATTTCACACATGCAAACATCATTGCACACACACACACACACACACACACACACACACACACACACACACACACACACACACACACACACACACACACACACACACACACACACACACACACACACACACACACACACACACTTACCTCACTTTGCTGCACATAGCTTTTGGAAGAAATTGCCTTCTTGTAGGAATATCATCCTTTAATCATGAAAGAAAGCACATTGGATAAATCACAGTGGAGTCCCAGAAAGCTTTATAATAATACATTATTTCTTTCAGTCATCTCTAATCTGACCTCAAAAATAGGGAATGTTTATTGCAATTCATCTTTGTGGGAGTTCTAATATATTGCGATTTTAATAATTCGGTGAGTTTTTGATAAAGTCAGTGTTCAAATAGACACTGAGGCTAATATAGCGAGGAGAACTGGAGCATTTTTTTTGAATAAACCATTTGCACCATAAGGAAATAATGCAAATATCCCTTGATTTCAATGGGATTTTAAACCCCTTGAATGCACAGAGGTCTCCAATGCATTGCAATACTTTGATACTTCTTTAGCATTCGATCGTTAAAAGCCCCAATTAAATCAAAAGGAATTTTTATAACTAATCTTTGTTCCATAAAGTATACTTTTTGTGCTCTAGAATTGTTTCAAATTGGTTTAATATACCAGCCTCAATCAATTTTACAGTCACTCTTTTGTAGAATGCAGTGAACATGCATTATATGTCAACATATTTGCATGTCACAGATAGTACTTTGGCCCAAATTCCAAAAATGCGAGGATTTGCTGTATTATATATATATACATGTATAGGTTTCATAATTATATCTTTTTGGTTTCAGTCTTATCAAGGTGCCACTCATTAGCTCTAACAGCTGTGATAGATATTGATTGAGCACTAATAGTTTTTCATATCACAAACAGAGGACTTCCAAGAATAGTAGCAGGATAGATAGATTCACATAATAGAATCGTGGCAGAAGGAGGAAAGACAATGGTGTGTTGCTATAAAGTAAAATATGCTTCTAGCAGAGATCAGTGGGATTGTGAATTATCACTTTACCCATTTCATCAGGTTCAGGAGACACTAATTATTTCTTGAGCGTAATTTAATATATTATTGTAAGTGCTGTCATTGAATAGTATCATCTGTCCATACAATGCATTCTTGCAAGGAGGAATATAAAATAGTGTTATAAATATTTTGAATGCTTGTACATAATATTTACACTATTATGTTATGTGTATATTAATGTAACCTTTTAAAAAATGTATGTTCTAATGATTTAAGCAGCTTGTCATATCAGTGAAAGGACAGAGATAATGTGTTATTTACCATCACTGAATAAACTCTGTGGGAACTCATTAAAGTCATTGCTAATTTAATTTGTTTAAAAAAATTATCAATAGTTCATAAAGCCAGTATACTATCACAATAAACTGAAACAAACTCAACTTCTATAAACACAGAATATAAAAATGTGCATACTAACCTGTGGTAAAATTATCATTTCAGAAATATGGAGCAACAAGCAAGCACTTCTATTGTTCAGCAGATGCTACAGGCATGCCAGCAAAAACATGTTAGCTCTACTGTAAGTAAACCTAGAACTAATAAACACTGACATCATGAACATAAAGATTAATGGGTGCTTTTTCTAGCACTGAATACCCCATTATGAATGTGCATTCTTAAAGAGCAACTATCATTATAACAGTTCCCTATTGGCATGTCTGCTTCCTTGAGAACAGACCTTCCAAATAAGCCAGGGCTGCATTGTGATTTGTGAGCCCCAGCAAACATATTAAAATTAATTTAGGGTCTTATTCAATAAGTTAAACAGGTGCAATCAGACTGTATCATAGGGAACACATAAAATTCCCCAAATTCCTATTGGTTTAAGTGGGGCTTTAAACATCTTGAATACTAGATAGGTCTCTAGAACCTTAGAGATCTTACTAACTTTCAGGATGTTTAAACCAATAGTATTTTATTTGTTTACCTGGTCCAGTAGTTTGCATCGGAATTATAACTCTTGAGCGTTAATACAGTCGTTTATGCATAGAATTACACCATAATTCAGGAAAAGATTTCCACATTTTATATAATTCCATAGAGCAAAATGTCATGTTGAGATAATACATTTCTTAGCATATTTCCAGCCTAATGTATGCTAGGGGTTGTTATGCAGGTAAATAAACCTGATCCTTAAATTCCAGGAATTACTGATAAATGGTTGAATGCATAGAGCTACAGAGGCAATTTATCAGATATTGTATGCTGCTCCCTCCACTATTTTCTAAATATTGGCCTTTGATAAATAAATGTCATGGAACAACATCAAAGTCCACACAAAAGTCTAAGGGCCTTATTTACAAAAGAAAAGAGGAGCAATTCACTATAGGTGAGAAATACCAGTTTCAATTGATTTATATGGTGTTTCTAACCCTCGATTGCTATAAAGGTCACCAACACATTAATTTGATCTTTAGCAATCAAATGATTAAAAAGTCCCTTTCAGAGAAAAGGAAGCTAGGGATATTGCTATTCCTCCCCACTGGTACAGATGGTTTGCTCCACAATTGCTCCTCTTTGGTTTTGTGAATAATGCCCTAAGAGTTTTTTGTCTAATGATAATGTTCATACTTCCAGCTATCTAGACATGTAACCATCTACTAAACATCAATATCATTTGATACAGAATATCCCACACTATCAACCTGTCTATCTGCATAGGGGTTCCCCTTAACAGTTTGACAGAATCTGGGAGAAATGGCAGGCCCAGTGGTTTGCAATCTCAAAGATAGATGGCCGCCCCATGTTTAATACAAGCGTATGTGATGATGGTTCTTTACTCTGATCTGGCTCCACTATACCAGTCTGGGTGGTATCCTGAGAGATGGTGGCCTGGTGGTGAGAAAGGGAGTTAGTGCACTGCACACAAGAGAGAGCAAGGAGAGGTTTGGGTTGTTAATATGTTAGTGGGGGAAGTAGGTTGTTTCTGTTCAAAAACTCAAGTTGGTTTGGCGGCAGACCTCTGTGTTTCAAACCTATATGGATACTCTACAAATTGTATAATGTCATGATGCCTTAATACTTTTTTACTTGCTTTCAATTGCATGCAAACTGAGCCAGATCAATTTGTTAATAAAAACATAAAAAAAAAAAAAAAAATCAGTTTAATAAATAATGCTGTAGCTACACAAAATAATATTCAACATTTTAAATCCAAAACAAATGGCCAATAAAAATGCTAAACATTTACTAATAGACGTGAACAATAATAACTGAATTTTATGCCGATAGCATAGGCCCTCTAACACGGCAATGCATGTTTTCTGGATAGCCTCGATTTATCACAGATAATTATTTCATTAGCACAGGATGATCTGGAAGAATTACTGATTTATCCATTTGTGATCTGACAGGAGAGCCAGAAAACCTGCAATATTAGGGTGGTGGGTGGGTAGAGGAATTTGAAGATTGGTTTGGTAAACAGTGATGTAGAGCAATCATATTAAATGATAACAGATACTATGATATTGTCTTCTGTACTTTAATTAAAATTTACAACTCTCAGCTTTGAGATTAACCCTTTGAGTGCCAGAGAGGTATCTAATGCATTGATGTTATGACGTTCATATTTTATCAGAAAATCCCATGTAATTCATTACATTGCTGTTTAGTGTATTATATATTTAAAAAATGGTACCTTGAAAGGTTATGCAGAATGAATCAGAAAAGTATTTTTTCTGTTAGACAACCTATATGCTCACTGAGAAAATATTGCATTTGTATCCTCAGCAAAAACCACAATCCCATGGAGGAACAGAATCTCACCCACGTCCAAGGTTTAATGCTTCTGAGGATGTCATTGCACTGGATAAGGCCATTAAATCAAAAGGCAAGTATCAGATAATCAAAGGTAGAACAGCATTTAAGGATTGCATTGTAGCTAAGTAAAAGCTTCATAAAGAGGTAGACAGGTTTACATGCTATTTTATTTCTTTATTTTTTAAAAATATGTTTTGATTTACAGGCCAGACCAAGACAATCATGGATGGAATAGTACATATAGTATAAGTAGGATGTACAGAAGCATTATACATGAGAGTCATAGCAAATAAAACCATTGTATTGAGTATCTCAGCCCAGCCTAAAACTTTTATCCCTTTTCATGAACCCCCCCAACCCAACTCCCCAGAACCCTATCATCTCTGTCTCTCCCTCCTCCCCCTCAAAAACTAAGCAGCCACCCCTCAATCAAGAAGGATAACTTTCCTTGCAGCTTCTTTCCCAGACTAGTTTAATCAGGAGAGTACATCTCCCATATCCTGAAACATCCACAGATAATGCAATCCCAGAGTATACAGAATATATCTATTCCAAACCATGGGGACCCCTAGATAACCATCTACCCCAAATTTTTGCAAACTGTTGAGGAGTGCCCCTGTGAAAGTATAACAATTTATAATGGGTGAGATACTGTATCACCTGCTCAATTCACATCTTGCAGGTTGGAGCCCTGTCTGCCATCCATTGCAGAGCTACTGTTTTTCTGGTCATCACCAATAACTCTCTAAGAAGCTCCCTCCCAGGACCCTTTGTATCTCATCTAGGATAATCGACAATATACACACTCCATTGCTAGTACTAATAGTAGATTTTGTCACAGATGTCTCAGGGTGGAGGGTTCATTTTTACACATGATTTGGGACTGTCTGCAGATGAAAAAGTTTTGGAGGAGGGTTACTGAGACAGCGGAATATGCTATTTCATTTTAAACAGAATCTTTGTTGCAGTATTCCAGAAAATCTCATAATATAGAATTGAATCTAGCCAACCTGTGCAACCTATCGTCTCAATTCAATGAATTCCTCTAAAACTTGCAGTAGGGCAAAATTGGCTACCGACAAAAAATGCATGTCTGAGTCGATATTCAATTGCCCTGCCAACTGAAACCACAATGCACATTGAGCATGATAGTTCTGCTTTAGCATGTTAAGATATGCATAATCACTATCATTTGATTTGTATTTGGTTACATAACCTACTATTCAATTTAAATAAGTAACCAATAACTACCTTCTCCCCCCCCCCACATGCAGCTCTCACCCCCCCCCCCCCTCCTGGATGAACAGTGACCCAACAGGACCTCCCAAAGTTGTCACAATGAATTTTAATTAAATATTGTAGAATCTATGGATAATATTTGGTCCCCCTGAGATGTTTCATCTGCCACAGGAAGTCACATATCCTCTACACAACCATCCCCCCTATATTTGAATAAACTTTTGTGAGGAGACGCTATGTAGATACACAAGCCTATATTGAGGAATATTTTGTTCCACTAAATTAATCCATGCTTTCTGTGTTGGAGCCCTATGAGTCTTCTAATTCATGGCCACCACCGTTCTTGCAATTACAAGGCTATCCCTGACCACTGATTTATCTGCTGCCTGTCTGAGTCACATCATCACCATGATGACAAATGCACATTTTACGTTTTATTTTGAAAATCTGGAGTACCTCAAGGTCAGTGCATTGGCACATTGATGCATTATGTGAAATATCCCACCAAATGGGTGATGAGATATTAAAGTTTGAGACAAATTCAAAATTCATTTGTAGTAGAAATTTGACACATGCACTTTCAACCCAACAAAAGGAACAGTTCTCAGTTATTTAAATCCATGAACTTCAATGACCTAAACTTGTTGAAGGAAAAACTGTCTGATATGGAGTTGAAGTGACATAGAAAATACCAGGTGGCTTCAATGTAATTGGTGAACTGACTGGTTCCAATCTTTGCAGTGTTTCTATGGTCATTTTATCTGGAGTCATTCAGTCATATTGCAATAGTTATAATTGAATTAAATCACCCAAAGGGTGTTTTTCAAGATATTTTTTTCTAATGTCTCATTGATATCTTATTAGTCTTTCACTAAACCAACATACTTCATGTATGGAAAACTGGTCTGTGAACGTCACTGAAAAATGTTTGATTATACAGCTCTCAATCATTTAGCTCCAGACACTTCAACAACCTAAAGGTGTTGAAGCAAAACCTGTCCAATACGGAGTTGACGTGACATTTAGAAATCCCAAATGGCTTCAAAGTAATTGCTAAACTAGCTGTTTCCGCTGATTGTCTGTGGAAATTTTATGAAGAACAAGTCACCCAAAACATTTTTTCTGAAGAAATTAAGAGATGTAAAGTGATATCTGAAATTAAATAAATCTCCCAATAATAGTTTTTTCTGGGCATTTTTCTCTCATATCATATTGATGTTCTATTGTCCTTCTATTAATATCCAACCTACTCCTTGTGTCAAACTGCCTGGAGACGTCTCTGCAGAAGGTTTGCTCAGTTCAGATATTAAATTAATGTTAATGTAGAATAAACAGTTAATTTAGTCTTCTTGTCCCTAGCCACCAGAGTAATGAAAATGACTAAGGATGTGTCCAGATGAGGTAAATTGCATCAAAAGTTGTTTGGGTTAGTAGGATAGGAGGAACTGAGCAGGAAAGTGGGTGGAATGTGAAGTGGATAATTACCTTCTCTTCCCAGAGACCTGTTAGCTCTATAAACAGGAATTTCTAGGGTAGATCTAAAGAGTTCCCAGATCTGGATAGGGGAGAGGGACATAAATAAAAACGCTTAATCTTTCTATCTGGAAGAAAATATGCAATGAAGAAGTTCTTAACTGTTCTTTACTGTAAGAAAATGTTTATTCTATATGTTTTATAGAGGTTGATGAAGGCGCAATTATTGATATTTTCACAAAAAGAACCAATGAACAACGTCAGGAGATTAGGGCTGCCTATCAAAAAACAACAGGAAAGGTAATCCTACATTTTTATTTTTCTACATGCTCATTTAATGTTCATGTCTCATGCTACAGGCTGAATTTCTAATAAAGTTTTGCATAAAAAATATGATCTGAAAATAATATAAAGAGAAATTGTGGTGATTTCTGGGAAACACTACTCTAAAGTAATTTTGTAATTACAGCCTTTGAATGAAACTCTAAAAAAAGTCCTCTCTGGTCAACTTGAAGAAGCTATTTTGGCTTTGTTGAAAACTCCAGCAGAGCTTGATGCACATGAAATAAGGACTGCCATAAAGGTATCTAAACTATGAAAGTTAGTTATTAATGATTGTTTTGTATATTGTCCAATTTGTTGCTGATCTATATTATTATTATGTAAAACAGAAGACAGAAGACAGCACACAAGGACCTCTAAGTGTAGTTTTATTTAAAATGTGTTCAAAAATTAAGAATTTGATTTGTATAAAACTTATTCAAAGAATGTAAAATAATGCAACATAAAAATAAAAGAGATATATATTACAGCATACAACTAGTTAAACTGGTGATATAGTGGAGTCCGAGTGGACTTATGGATAAACGGGACCTATTATAGGGTATACGCTAGATGCGGTATGTGGACAATGCTGGTGATAAAGAGTCCCTCAATTGAAATAGATAGAGACAGTTACACTGTTCATAGTAAATGCTCACCAGATGATTTCTTATTTATGTGCCCGTAATATTTCCTCTGGTAGCTGATCTATTGTCTCCCGATCCTTCTGCGCTTCCCCTGGTTCTCCGCCAGCCGACAACATGCTGTTTAGTCTGAAAGTGTGTCCACTCGTACACTCCTTTTCTGTTAAACTTCAACACTGTTGGTAGTCAATCAATTATCGACGCGTTTTGGGAAAATTGTTTCAGTTTCTCAAGATACAATGATTGTACACAATCTATGTAGTCCAGACTCTAGAGGACAGGGAAACTTTACTTAGGATCCCAAAGCTAGGCATGTTGCTCTCTGTTGTCTTCATAAGATGCATGTGAGCAGGGCGAAATCAGGCTCACAACTAGGCACCCCCTCAATCAGTTCCCACCTGAAGCACAACCACAGGTCTGCCTGGAAGCCACACCATCAACAGGTCAGAGGTGTCACAGCTAGTAGCAGCAGAAGTACTCCTAAATGTTCCTGGGCTCTGAGTCTGAGGTACATAATAGAAGTGCTGTTCATGTGTCAGAGAGTGTGCCAAGATTTTCTGCTCCTGCTGCAGAAGAGTATGTATCACAGTCTCCCTTTGAGGCCTAAGCAATCCTGTGCTCTTAACTCTGTATGGCCACCAGCTGTCATGGCCTCCAGCCACTTCCTCATTGCTAGAGTCATGTTACAGGCACTGGCATGGACGCCTACTTATGGGCCTATTCTGTTGGGCCTAATTGGGTCCCACCTCCTTCTGCTGCTTTAGAAACCTCATTGAGGCTAGGACTTGTTGACCTTTCGTGGTGTATCTGTGCATTAGTTCAGTGTTGCTGTCGTTTGACCCTTGCTTGGCTGCTGTGTTCTCTCATGATCGATCCTTGGTTTTGTCTGACTTTCCACTGTGGCTTGAGACCTAGTGGCTTTGTCTGACTACCCGATCTGTGTATGACTCTGACTTGTCCGACTACCTGCTCTGTTTTGACCTTGGCTATGGCTTGTCTGACTTACGCTCCATGCTGCCTTTTAATCCAGTCTCACTACCACCTGTCCTGGCTAGTTGTGGGCACGCTCCATCAGTGTAGAACAACTGCTACCTCTGTGGTAGAGTTGCTGATTGCTTCTTGCTCCATTGCCTCCATTCTGTGCACTGTATCGATTGCCTCCTGATCCTGTTTTGTACACTCCGCTCTGTGGCATATATACTGTGCAGCCTTCACATACTTACCGGTGTCGCGGCTGGCTAAGCTCCACTCTCTTTTCTCCGCTCTGTGCCTACCTATTGAGCTATAGGTATCACGGTTTCTGTGATTATCTGTCACTCTCTGTTGTGATGTGTTCCCATTGGCTGAGCTTTGTTGGCCCGCCCAGTATGGCCTTTATATACTAGGCCTCTGACACCTGTCAGGTGCCCTTTCGTGGTGTTCCTGTACCAGTGTTACTGTGTTGCTGTGTTCCTGCAGTCCTGTGTACCGACTTGGCCCGTCTGACTACTCTCACTGGTTCCTGCTCTGTGATTCGACCCGGCCTGGCTGACGTTCCTGCTCTGTGATCTGACCCGGCTTGTCTGAAGTTCCTGCTCTGTGATTTGACCCGGCCTGGCTGACGTTCCTGCTCCGTGACCTGATCTGGCTATCCTGATGACCCTGCTTGTGTTCCAGCTGTATCCTGATCCAGTGTCGCTTGGGCGACATTCTGACTTCCGCTGTGCTAGTATTGAGCAGTCCGTGTTGTTGCCTCTGATTCACTGGGCCTTACCGTTAACTCTTGCAGAGCACTGTTGCCTCCGTTATACTGAGCCTCCATTTACACTTGCAGAGCACTGTTGTCTCAGTAACACTGGGCCTTCCGTTAACACTTGCAGAGCACAGTTGCCTCCGTTACACTGAGCCTCCGTTAACACTTGCAGAGCACTGTTGCCTCAGTACCCTGAGCCTTCCGCTTACACTTGCAGAGCATTGTAGTCTACGTTTCAGTGAGCCTTCCGTTAACACTTGCAGAGCATTGTGGCCTCCGTTAACACTGCGCTTCCGTTTATCCTCGCTGTTCGCAGTGAACTCGTTACCACAACGACTGGTGCTTTTGGGCGATTCCATCAGCTCTTGCAGTGTACTTGGTCTCCGTTACTGCACCGGCTGGGTGCTATTGGCTCTAACACCTCAGCTCATGCAGTGTACTTGGTCTCCGTTACTGCACCGGTTGGGTGCTATTGGCTCTAACACCTCAGCTCTTGCAGTGTACTTGGTCTCCGTTACTGCACCGGCTGGGTGCTATTGGCTCTAATCACCTCAGCTCTTGCAGTGTACTTTGTCTCCATTTACCACACCGGTCAGTTGCTCACGGCTCAACGTGTGCTAGCTCTTGTAGAGTATTGTGGCCTCAGTTCCCTGCTCAGCACAAGTAGTAGTCTCAGTTCTACATTATTGACTGGTGCTCTTACACCTTGCACCACAGTCTCGCACCTTTACCATCATATGGGCATTGTCAAACACACCACAACAGAGACTGATTGCTTTCCATGAACTTTAACCCATGTGGTACCTGTAATGCTTGTTTATGCCTGTCCTGTGACAGTATATATTAATTTCCCTGTATACTGGGCCTGAGAGGGCATCTGTGCATTATTACCAATTTGCGGTCATAGTAGATTGCCTGTAGGAGGCAGTCTTTCGTGTCTTTTAATAAAACTGTGTTTTATTCTACCTACTGGTCTGAGTGTCTTACAAAACCGTTACAGTAGGTTACTCTCTGCCTTGCTCCTCCTATCACTCCGTGGTAGAGTCACTGCTTATGAGATGCCTGTCTCCTTGTCTCATGTCTGGGCGTTTATCTGTCACTCCAGTAGTCCGGGTTCCTGGTGTTCCAGGTTTCCATATACTATGTGATAGAACTAAGCTTGGTTCTGCTCCCATATATTCTATAGGCTACAGACAACCAGCTACAGTTCAGTGTAAATCCTTGGGGAGTGGACTAGACATTGTCCTCATGCCTGTTCCTACAGGTTGGGGAAGTGCTTGCTCTTACTTACTTTAATAAACTGGTTAAATTCAACTGTACCTGTGTCGTGTGTTTCATTTACTCTGGTGTCCTTGACAGTATGACTCATGATGTCATTAAATCAATAAAGTTACACAGTTCTTCCACTATGTACTGCCACCCCACACTTACTAAGTTCTTAGAAAAAAGTCAAAACCTGCAAAAAAGTAATGCAAAAGTACGCCTATGGAATAGTAAACTTGAGGAAATGTTGGTGGTTGACTTGCTGCACCCTTTTCTTTTATTGAAAACAGAAGCTTTAAAGAACTGATGTCATTTGTTGCATCCTGCTGGAATATCCCAAGCCACAGTCATTTGTCAAGGATGGGACTCCTCTTCGATAGTTCCTTTCTCCTGGCCCCCCGCATTGCTCTGCTGCGAAGTGCTGCCGGCTGGTCTTTCTCTTCTTCCGGGTTGAGGGCGTCGGGTGTGTGTGACGTCACACATGACTCCTATATATTGCCTTCCCGGTCCAGGTTTAAGTGCACTTTCACAGTGTTGTATAGCTGAGAGGATGGCTCAGCAGCTCCTGCCTCTAAGCGGTTATTGCCCTGCAAGTGAATATTGCCCTGTAAGTGACTATTGCCCTTCAAGCAACTACTGCTTCTCAGCAACTCCTGCTTCTTAGCAAATCCTGCTTTTCAGCACTCAAGTACCCAGTACTCTAGCACATTGGTATTTCTCAGCTACAGGAACTTTTGCATCTTGTATCCAGTATCTTGTATCCTGTATTTTGTGTCCTGTATCTAGTATCCTGTATCTACTATCCTGTATCCAGTATCCTGTGTCCAGTATCTTATTCTTAACTATCCTGTGTATGACTAGGGATGGGCAAAAGTTGTCTTAGTGTTTCCATGAGAAATTTAGCGAAAACCACGTTGTTCTCCTGTATTTTGTGTCCTGTATCTAGTATTCAGTATCTACTATCCTGTATCCAGTATTTTGTATCCAGTATCTTATTCTTAACTATCCTGTGTATGACTAGGGATGGGTGAAAGTTGTCTTTGTGTTTCCATGAGAAATCTTGCGAAAACCATGTTGTTCTCCTCTTTTTTCGCGGGAAAATCCACTTTAAAACTAGCGATTACAATTTTTGCCCATTGGCCAAAATTTTTTGCCATGTTTACAATGGCTATAAAGTTTCAGCCCATTGATTCACGTTGTTTTTGCATTTCTGCTATAAAAATGTGACTTATTTGCAGAAGGCAGACACAATAGAAGCAGCTACAGAGCGAGATATTGTGCCAAAACTGAGGCAGAAGAGGCTCATAATGACTGCTATAACTATGGGCAGCAAAAGGAGGAACTGGAAGGACCCTTATTATGTGTCCACTGAGTCTGAGGAGGATGAGGGAGTAAGTGACTAGCAGTACTGAACCAATGCTGTCCATTCCCCCTAAATCACCCCAAGGGATTTTGGGGAAATTAATGGGAAGGGAGGGATAAAAGGGAATGGGAAGGGATGGAGAAAAGGGTAGTCCTAGTGAGAGCAGGACAGGACAGCTGTCTGTGCCTGCTGCAAGATGTGCTGCCCCTGCTGCCAGTGCCACTATTGCCGTACCTGCAGCCAATAGTGTTGTACCTGCTGCCAGTTGTGGTGCCCCTGCTGCCACTAGTGTTGTACCTGCTGCCAGACCTGCTGCCTCTGCTGCTACCAGTGCTATACCTGCAACCACCATTGCTGTACCTTCTGACAGATGTGCTGCCCCTGCTGCCAACAGCGCTGAACCTGCTGACAGTGCTGAACCTGCTGCCACCAATACTTTGCCTGCTGCTACTGTGTTTTGTAGTACTCAGGAGTGGGGGAAGGAGAAAATGATGCCAAGTGTGACAGCAAAGGACCCTAAAACACACTTGCCATTTTCAAGCAGTCCTGCCAGTGCTAGTACTACTGCTACTAAGGTCCAGCAGCTTGTTTGCATTAGGAGTGAAGGAGGGGGTAATCAACAACAATATCCTCATATTACTGGTGACTGTGAGATTGAGGAGGAAGACTCTGCAGCTGAACTTGATGTGGTTGGTGTTAGTAGTACTAGCAGTAATGGTGAAACATCGGGAGTGGTAAGGGAAACATTTGAAAGCATCCAGACTGCGGTCAAGGGAGCCCACACCATTCCTCTGACCCTGGGACTAGGAGTCCTCCCCTTCCCTTCACTACAGTGTCCAGGTGGAACATGATCCTGAAGAGCTCAGAACTGGTGTCGGGGGAGGAGAGCAGGCTCAGAATTAATACCACCACTACCAGCAGGAGCACAGATGAGCTGCCTGTGCCTGCTGCTACTGCTGCTAGTGCTAGTCTGCCTTCTTCTTCAGGACAAAATGAAATGCCAAGTGTGACATTAGGGGACCCACTGTCACATTGCTCATCACCTCCTCCAAGAAGCAGTGAGATGTCTGGAATAGAGCAGCTGCACATAGGGACTAGTGGTGGTGGTGGTGATGATGATGCTGGAGAAGCTGGGGTGGAAGAGACATTGATGGCCATTTTAGCAGAAACTGAGAAGGAATGGGAGACAGAGATGAGGATGGGCATCTATCACAGCGCCTGCATGTCTGGGAGACATTCTGTCCATCATGGCTGATTCTATGCTCCTATTGGCTGCCTGTACTGTTCCTCCTAGTGACAGCCTTTATATATCCTGGGCTGTCACTCTGCCAGTGCCCTTTCGTGGTGTACCTGATGCCTGGCGCTAGTATCGTTGTTCTGATCCAGTGTATGACTCCGGACTGTTTGACTACTCTCTAGTCTCGTTCCTGCTGCTGCTGTGCAACGATTCGGATTGGTTGATGTTCCTGCTCCGTGTACCGACCCGGCATGACTGACGACCCTGCTCTGTGTACTGAACCGGCGCATCTGAGGATCCTGATCCATGTACTGATTTGGCCTGGCTGACGTTCATGATCTCGCTTCACCCATCCGGGCGAAGTTCCTGTCTCCTGTTCCAGTTGGCGATTTGTGTTGCTTGCCAGCCTCCCGGTTGGGCATCTATCCTGTGTTGGTCTAAGTGCTGTGTCCGTTGTCTGCACACTCTCATCCATTGTCAGAGTCTCGCTGCTTCCACTCCATGTTGGTCTGTGTTGGTTCACTAGGGCGCCTCCGTTACATTCCGTTGAACAGACCATAGCGCATTAACCCCTTCGGGGGAAGGGCCTCGTTGTCACTACCTTGGTTCCGTTGGGCAGTATTGTTTGGGCTTGGTATTCTGCTGACGAGTAGGGTGCTTCCTGTGGCCACCTATTTATACCATAAGTCCATTAACCCTGTCAGGTAGTGCGTGCAGACAGAGCTGGGGTATTTCGGTAGGGCCTCCGTTAAGCACGAGTTCTGACCTCTCTGTTAGTCGTTGGTGGGCGTCCACCATTGGTCACATTCACAGGCGTCCAGAGCCAGAGTTGGCAGTCCGTTCCTGTGGCCTCCGTTATTTCAGGCGACATTTAGCCTGCAGAGTGTTGCGACCAGCACTTCACTAGTTAAGAGGATGTCATACATTGTATCTATTTTATACCTGACCTGTGTCAGTATTGTGTTCACTATACTGGACCCGTGCGGGTTAACCATTTGTAACCTGTCTTGTGTCAGTGTGCTAAACTGGACCCGTGAGGGTTACCTTGTTCATTGTGTGTTTTAATAAAGCTGTGTTTTTTACCTATACCTCCTTGTCTGAGTGTACTGAACCGTATCAGCATCCCCACCACCACTAGCAGTGAGATTTTGGAATTTGGAATTTGGAACTGCTCTAATTCCTTCTGATGCTGAGTTGCAAGGGCAGCAGGATGCTGAGGATCAAGCTAGTGTTCCACAGACCACTGTGGACACAGTGGGAATGGGGTCAACAAGTGATGTAGGACTAGGACAGGTTCCACTTGCCAGGGCCAGCAACACTCCTGGTTCTAGTTGCATTGTTGAATCTGAGGCAGTAGCAGCAACAGCAGCAACATTATCTGCTGCCACAGACAATGAAGGGGAATGTGGAGGGCAAGAAGAAAGAGGGTATTCTTCTCCATTTGTTCCCTTCCCTCTGAAGTCATCATGGGTGTGGGAATATTTTCATGTTGGGGAAGGCACAGTGCAGTCATCAGCAGCAGCACTGTGCACAATTTTTGACAAGTCAGTGAGAAGAGGAAAGGAGGGAACTCACCTTGGCACAAGCTCCCTGATATCACACATGAAACACAGACACCATGACATTTACATCAAACATGTTAAAGACAAACACCCACCATAGAAATCAAGCACTGCTGTTGCTGTACCCCCTGACTCTCCAGAAAGGTAACAAGAGGAGATTCAGACATCAAAGACGAGGAAGAATAGAGCAACCCAGGCAGAGACTGGAAGTTCCATGATGAGTGAATCGCCATCACCTACTAGAGTAACAACTACATCTTCTGCCAATCCAAGTCGTTCATTACCTCCCCCGCCAAATTATAGCCACTCTGTTGATGTTAGGATGTGGCAGTTCATCTCTACCCATTGCACACTGTGTGATTCACTGACCACACATGCCAGTGTGGTGGAGGAGAATCGCAAGCAGTGCGTCAAGCGCATTCTTAGGAGATTCCATTCCGCAGAATATGCTAAGTTGGTGGCAGGAAGGGTTCATCATTACTATTAAACTGTCAGCAAGTTGTCATGTGTCCATAGCGGGATCTGGACAAGGGGTGTATTGACAGCGGCAGTATTTGGTTTCGGATATCATGTTGTTTGGATACAGTTGTGCCCCAGATGTTATTTACCACACACACTGTGCACATTGCAGTTGCTGATGAGACCCGCTGTTCCTGCTCTCAAGGGAAAAAAATATATTCTAATAAAAACAAACCCATGATTTTGGGGGGAGGGGCAGGTGGAGAAGATTTAATGGCCAACTTCTTCTTTTCTCCAGATAGACTGGGGTCTACTTATTGTGCTGCTACTGCCTCAGGAGCATCACTGGAGCCAGTTGTGGCAAGTGGAACCTTCATCCTCCATCTTCCATGTTACTGCTATTGTTGATCCCATTCTCTTTCAGCTGCCTAATCATCCTGCTGCTTAAAGGGATAGTAATGTTTCACAAAAACAGCAACCCCAATTAATCTTCATAGTATTTGAGCCATAGAGAGTGTTATTTTATTACTGTGAGCATTGTAGTTCAAGAGTAATTGAATGATAAAGTTTCCCCCTCCCGCCTCTTTTACCTAGCGTAAGCCCCCAATCCTCAAATGTGGAATCCAGTCCACAGACCAGACAGCTCACATCAAGGGTCAAAATTATTACAATACAATTATTACAATTACAATTATTACAATAAAAACGCTGCCCCCCTTGACAGGTTTTTCAGCTTTTTCCCTTATCTTAATTGAAGATTGTGCCTCTTTGCAATCTACCTGGACACTCCCTGCTGCTCTGAGGTGAGCAGTGTTACATCAGTAAAAGGGGGGGTAGGATACTTTATCATTCAATTACTCTTGAACTTCAACTCTGACAGAGTTGAAATAGCACTCTCCAAGACCCAAATACTATGAAGATTAATAAGAGCTGCTTTTATTATGAAACATTACTATCCTTTTAAACAACTCAGCAGTAGGAACAGCAGTTGCACCTCAAGACTCAGGAGGACATTTGACAGTGGCTACTGGCCAACATGACCTGCTGGCATTAGGCCAGTAGGGCATTTTTTTTTTTTTCAGGGCTTGTGCTTTGAAAAAAAAACAAAAAACAAAAAAAAACAAAACAAAACATAGTCCTACAAAAAAATAAAAAAATGTTTTGGGGGTTGTTTCTAACAAGCCTAAGTCCTACAAATCAATGTTTCCTTAGGGCTTGTGCCTCTAAGAAGCCTAAGTCCTACAAATCATTGTTTCCTTAGGGCTTGTGCCACATAAGCTTAAGTCCTACAAATCAATGTTTCTTCTGGGCCTTTGCTTATAATAACTCTAAATCCTACAAATCAATGTTTCCTCAGGGCTTGGGCCTCTAACAAATCTAACAAATCATACTCCACAAAATGCTCTATCAAGTATCAGCCCACCCCAGTGGCAGCTTATGTCAGGGGGTTCCTGTCTCTATCACTTTACATACAAATTTCTTATTTTATTTTATTGATTTATTTTTTATTAACTGTCCCCCCAATAGCAGTCAAGAAACCCCCCAAATCAAATTCCCTGTTCAAATGATTTATTCATTCACCAACATAGGCACCCTCCTCAGACCCCTTTTATACCATGTCTTATGGGGTTTTTTATTTGTATTTAGGGTTTATTTTATATTAACTACCTTCCCCCAATCCCAGTAAACAAAGCCCCCCCAATAAATCATCCCCTGTTCAACTGATTCTTTCCCCACACGCTACCAACACAGACATCCTCATGCCCTTTTTATACTATGCCTTTGGGAAATAAAATAATATTTGCTATGTGTTGCATGTAACTTCTATGTTCCCATTGATTTCAATGGAATGAGATAGGTGAAAAAAGCGGGAAAAAGCGGAAATCTGCACTTTTAGGGGGAAATTTTTCAGCAAGCCCAGTTTGAGGCGGAAATTTTTGCCCATCCCTATGTATGACCCTGGCTATCCTTTTGACCACTCTTGTCCTGTTCTTTTGAGCTTCTTTTACAGGAGAGTTCCAGCTACTACCCTGGCCTACGTTCTCCATCTACGTACCCTATTCTATGCTCCCTAGCCTGCACTCTCCCCTGAAGGAGAGTTCATGCTGTTTGTTGCCAGCCTATTCTGGGGTCACTTTCAACTTCTCTGTGGTGTGTCATCCAGCCTTGTGGCTGGTACCTATACCCAGCCACTGCCGCAGCAAGGCCTAGCAACAAGCAGCATATACTCAACCAGCCTTGCATGGTAGTGACGCATCCTTGCACTCACTCTCTTGCAGGTTACCTGCAATTGGGTGACAGGATGGTTGTGACAATGTTACTTAAAATGGGAGTTAGTGTTGTGGGCAAAGTACAAAGGCGCTCAGCCTGCTAACAGTTTTTCCAAGGTATATGTTGTTGCAGGACTCACAACTTTTACCCAGAAGAAGTAATATTGTGGTGGGAAATCTTACAGTCATAGAAAACATAGGTGAAATATGGCAAAGTTCTTGTGGGAAATGTATTGGCAGTGTCAAAATTTTTTATGTATTGTCAATGGGTAGGAAGTTTTGTGAAACAAAGCGAAAAATCTTGTTCACAAAAAGTCCTGCGGGAAATTTCTCAGACTTTTCACCCATCCCTATTATCAAATAGAAAGCCATAAGAGACAAAAAAGGACAACATCATGAATATTGTAATAATGTTATATGAACTAGCCTACATATTGCTCCAGAATGTTGCAGACCTATCAGCTGTGTGACATTTGTTAATTTGGTTTGAAAACAGGTTTAGTTATTATGTTTGCTGATTCACGAGTATTAATTACTTTTTCGCAGGGCCTTGGGACAGATGAGGATACTCTCAATGAGATTTTTGCATCAAGAACCAACCAACAGATAAAGCAAATAAAGAAAGCCTATAAAGAAGGTAGTACCATAAATATAATAAAATTATCTCAAAATATTCACTGAAAAAAGATTAAAACATTATGGGCTCGATATTATTACCACCGGTAAACCGGTGGTTATAGCAAAAGCTGTAGTGCCCCCAAAAAAATCAACCATGTACCCCAGCAGTTCTGTTGGTGGAGAGGTACATGGCAAAAAGAGTATTATTGACTAAAACTCATGTTTTGGTGAAATGCTTGTTATGTTTGTTTCTTCCCAAAACTCTCTCTGAATTGTGGGAACATCAAAGGAAAAAAAAACTGTCATTGTTTGACAGTGTAAAACAATGACAGTGCACTAAAACTAGGCAGAAAATGTAACACCTGTCATCTGCTTTCTGGCTTCTTCATTAATCTTTCCTTCTTTCTTCTCTTCTGTCTTCAATTCTTCAGTTTTCTTGTCTTCCTCTGATCTTCTTTCTTAAAAAAAAAAATAAAAAAATGTTTTGTCTTTTTTAAATAAAAAAATACTCCCCCAAAGATGCTACCGTTAACCCTTTGAGCGCCGGAGGGGTAACCCTCTAGAGCTCAAAGGGTTACAATTTGTGGCATCTTGTTAATATTAAATAGATTTGTGGCATCTTGTTAGTATTAAATCTAAATGTTCCTTATTGTGTGTCCATATGTTTAAAATGTTAAAATTCTTTACCCCCTTGCCTCCGCCACCATCTCAGCTCACAGTGGAAGGCATGGGGACCAGCACAGATGCAACCTTCTGACCTCTTGGGCTGTATTGTCCCACTCAAGAAGTTGATTCGCTGGGAGGTGTGTAAGCACTTTCCAGCCAATAGGAGACTGTCAATATAGTTTGAACTGAGACTGGCATATCAGAACCAGTTTCGGTTCAAAATTCCAGCAGTCTGACTCGGGCAATGGTCCGAGATGTCAGAAAGGTGCATCTGCGCCAGTCTACATGCATTCCTCTGCCAGTGTAGATAGCAGCAGGAGGCAAGGGGGTTAAGGGTTTTAGCATTTTAAACATATGGACACACAATAGGGAAAAGTTATATTTAATATTAACAAGATGCCACAAGTAGCAACCCTTTGCTTGCCGGAAGGCTACTCCTCCAACGCTCAAAGGGTTAAATGTAGCATCTTTGGGGGAGTATTTTTTATTTAAAAAATATAAAACACTAATGATTTTTTTTTTTATTTTAAAAGAAGAATAGGGTTTGTGGATTAACCCTACGAGTGCCATAGGGTTCATAGGGCTTGTGGATTAACCCTATGAGTGCCAGAGGGGAATGTAATGCTGTATAATGCATTGCATACCCCACTGACACTCATAGGGTTAATCTTTTTCTATTTTTCAACCACAAGTATGTGTTGGAAACCAGTTTTCCAACACATACTAGTGGTTTTAACTGCCTGTTTTGGGCTCTGAGTCTGCCTTCTCATGGAGCAAGATCTGCGCCATGAAAACTGCATCCTAAATATGCGGTGAAGCCACCACATGGAATAGGATAGAAAAGGTGACTATTTTTAGTTAATGTTCTAATGGGTGAAATTTGCACAACCGCTGAACATTTTAGCAAGGTTTTTGGTGTTAACAGCACAATTTATAGAATTGTAAAATGTGCTGTCAAACCCGCTGCCACCTGTTTTAACACTAGTGGAGCTAATAGTATCAAGCCCTATTTTTTCTTCACTATGTTGCTAAGTTATGAAACAAGTTGATTTACATGTTATTGATGAGCGCAGATACATCTATTTATAGTCTTCTTTGGACATATTACTTATGAAATTTTGTGGTAAAATATAATTTTTAACAGCACCACAAAATTTATCTAAAATGTATTCACTCAATTTTTTACAAGCTAACAGTCACAGGGTGTATTGTATATTGTCTATCAATTACCTAGACTTCAACAGTACAATTGCTTTAATACAAGAAAGCAGTATATATCACTTTATATCAGTGGCAGACAATGAAAACAGTTATTTTGTTTCATAATGAAAAACATTTATTTTCATTTATGTATTTCAACTTTGTTTTTTAATTATACATATTAATTTCGTTTTAGTTCAAATTGCTGTTTTGCCAACTTTTTTTTAATACATATATTTTTTCTCTAAAAGAATTTAAAGTTGACCTTGAAAAAGATATCACTGAGGATACATCTGGAGATTTTCAGAAGGCTTTGCTTGCTCTGTTGAAGGTACGTTTCCTGAAACACACACATAATATCTATATATTATATATATATTAAAGTCTTCAACTAGCAAAAATTGAAACACAAAATCTATGTTGTTAAAAAAAAGTGAACACATGCAAAAGTTAAATGGTCACAATATGGCTTATATGAAACATGATCAGAATACTGGTCAACATTTTAAACTTTATAAAGTGTCTCACTAATATTACTACAGTTCTATTTAGTAAATGTTGCAGTGCCTGTACAATCACGTGGGCACATTTTTTAAATGAGCCTTATTCATCAAGCTAAATAAAGTCAGTGGAGCAAACCCACTGTAAGAAAAGGTTGAAATTAAAATGAGCGTAATTGTAATGCAAATAAACAAGAAAAAATAAATATGATAAATTAAAATAATAAATTGTAAGTGGAAGAATCTCCGAGTCACTTTCAGTCCCTGCTCCATTTGTGCATTGGTGTGTGTGACTACTGAAATACTGTGCACTCATAATGCACTATTACTAATGATTATTTAACTTCACTATTAATAAACAAAATTAACATTGATTATGACAATAAATTATAATAAACATAATTCAACAACTTAAAGATAAATAATGAACATGGTGGATGGTGGTGAAGTTATTATGATAATGAATAGGAAGGAATGCTAGACAAATAATACAGAGTATTACTATGCCAGTATAACATTGCATTATTATCAATTATCATAGCATTATTCCCAACTGTTTTAGAGATAGTGGCAAAATTATCTGTATATAGTGTGGTTTTCATAAGAACACTAAATTCAGAGCAACTCAGAACAACTAAAATGTTATAATGCATGTGTCAGCTATGGCCTTCAACACATATTACATCACATATACCATTAGTTCATGAGAGGGTAGAACTGGACACCACTATTTCTATGATGTCACTCTCACATTCCAGGGGCTAATTCTGTTAGAAGGGGTGATTGAGTTTAGTTAGAGAAATGTTAGCAATTAAAGATTTTTTTTACTTCTGCTACATTCAGTGTTAGATATTCTGCTGGACAGACAACATGTCCTATGGTATTTAACTATATAACCAGTTGCGCTGAAAACCCTCTCTAGCTGCCTGCTTGCTGGTGTTCAACTGACAGCAGTACTTACAAGTGCCAGTCATAAACATGATTTTCCTTGCCAGTACTCAAGTGGTCATCATCTGGACCTAGAAAATAATTATCACGCACCTATGCTGTAGCCATATCAAATGCATTGGGCCCACTCTTTGGAGATAGAGGGTGTTCATGTACTTCAATTATAAACCCATATTCTGGGAGGATGTACCATAGAGATGCACTAGTGCCACCACAACCACAAATGTTAGACTGTTGACCTTGAGACAGTTAGTGTCATTTTGCTGCATTTTGTTAGTCTGTGCTTTTGAGAAAGAGAGAGATAGAGAAATGCTACAGTAAGACAAGCAAAGAGAGGGAGTGGTTTTGGTAGCCATTTGTTTTATGGATGTAAAGAGAAAAATCAGATTTAAAAAAATACTGATAAGTGACAAACATGTAGGTGATCCAAGTCCCTACATGAGCTATTGGAGCCTGAAAATCTACTGAGATTGAGTGAATGAATGAGTAACAGACATAAATACATTATACATTCAAGACAAGCACACAGGTAAAATGTGACATACTGTGTGTACTTATACACCTAATCACTCTCTGAGGTGTGGCTGTGCTGCATGCTTGCAGCAGCTGCTGTGCCACACACGTTATCCTTTATTGCTTCTGATTAGGAAGTTGATAGGTCTATCCACATCCTGTACTGTACTATAAAAATTATCATTGCAGTTGAGATGGGAGGGAAAGGGAAAACTGTTGTTGAAACTTTGAAACTAGCTTTGCATAGGGATGGCAACATGTTTTGCTTCAAAAGTTAAACAGGAAAAACATGCACTTTCATCCATGCAAAAAGTGCCATTTTCCACTTTTTTGCCTACATGAATGAATTTTTTCCTCATTGTTGAGAATTTCTCTTGTATCTGGCCAAGAACTTATAAAAGGGGTTCTCAAAACTTGTCATTCTGTGTTTGAGAAAGAGAGAGAGAGAGAGAGAGAGAGAGAGCATACTTTTAAGCTAAAGAGAGAGAGAAAGAAAGTGAAGCAGTAGTTTAGTTTTGGAAGACTTGTTGGCAGTCAAATTGTTATGTGTGTCTAGGGATGATGGGCACTTTGGGGAAGTGTGAAGGAAGAAAAGAAAATTACCAAAAAAACAAACATCCAAACATCTTTTGACTTAGACGTGCGAAAGCAAGCGATCCAAGTTCCTATATGAGCTGGGTGAGCCTCTGTGACTGACTGACTGACTTGAAAGCGTTGATGATGTTCACTGTGACTGACTGATTAACAGTTACACTTTTCAGGCTTCACCCAAAAGACAGATAAGTACAACTGACAATGACTCCTAGAAATGCCAGAAGAAGAGAGACACATATAGTAACAGAAATGTGATTGTACAGGGAAAAACTAAAAATACAAAACAATATGGCAGTTATACCTATGATTATGGATGCATACGCATTTGTGGGAAGTAATAATACCTGCAGCAGTGTAACTATCTTCAGACACTATAAGGATTCATTTGTAATTCTTCCTGCAATTAATTTTTCTTTTTTTTCTTTTTTTTTAATTTTATTTTCATCCATACATAATGAAATAGATAATGTAAAGTAAGAAGAGACAGACAGGTATACAAATGATTTTATTTTACTATAAAATGTGCTACTTTTAGATGACCTAAACTTGGCAGGGTCAAAACAAGCATGGTAATTGTTAGCGCTAAATAGTTATATTTTCACTTTTAATACCTTTTTCTTTTTCCGTTATCCCAATTGTAGCTGTGGCAGCCAGACCCCATTTTAGATTTATTTAAAAATTCAATTTATAAATAATGAAATACTAGAATATATTCCTAAATATTTATCTCTGTGACTCCTTTGTGTTTCTACTCCTTTCATTAACCTGCATTTTAGTGATGTGAGATAATGGCTTCATATACCTACCTAATCCATCATGGAATCTGCATAATAGTCACCAACAAAGGGTGAATGTTCAACATAAACATCTCTTCTCATTGTTTCTTAAACTTTTTGAGACACTGTATTAGAAGGATGTATCTTTGAGATAAGACAGTTCTTGGTTTCATTGATATAGGTCAATGGTTCTCAACTGTGGTTTCGTGGTACTTTGGTGCACTATGGGCATTCACTTATAGCTCTGCTTGTTTTCTACCAAGACTTTGGCAAAATGTTAATATTGAAATTTAAAAAAAAAAAAAAAAAAAAAAAATATATATATATATATATATATATATATATATATATATATATACATACAAAAAGAAACACATTCTCCTAATAATTTATATTAGCACTCACGTAACTCGCATACATATATATATATATATATATATATATATATATATATATATATATATATATATATATATTGCACTGTACAATAGCCAGTAGACATACAGAGATATTAAATAGTACAAATTGAACATGGAAAACAAAAGGATCAGAGGGCCATGCTCCTGAGACGTTACTGTCTAGAAGAAGGTAGGTGGGACACAGAAGGAGTAAGTACTATGGGGTGCAAGTGGCCCCTGCCACCTGAACTGCCAGTCAGCTGGTGGGAGAAAGACAGCTATTGAGTGCAATGGTCCAGAAAAGTAGTGGTTCTATTTGGGAGAAAAGACTGTGAATAATGTGGTTGTGATGGGGATGTAGGTGTGAGAGTGAATTTTAGAAGGGAAAGAGAGGGAGCAGTAGTTGGACAGGCTGTTGGTCTGACCTTGCTCATAACAGTTATGGAGGTAGTTGATAGGCTTCCCTGAAGACTGGGGAAGAGTCTGATGGGATGGGAGAGGGAATTCCAGAGTTCAGGTGCAGCACAGGAGAAGACCTGTAGGCAGGAGTGTGATGATGTAATAAGAGCTGTAGAGAGGAGAAGGTCCTGTGCAGAGCAAAGATGGTGAGTGGGAGTGTGTTTGGAAATGAGAGATGAAATATAAGTGGGGAGCAGTGTTAGTATGGGATCTGTAAGTTAGCACTAGAATTTTGAATTTAATTATATATGCTAATGGGAGCCAGTGTGGGTATTGGCAAAGGGGAGTGATGTCAGTGAAGTGTATGTGTGAGGTAGATTAGTCTTTCATTAATTCATTATGGATTGTGGTGGGGTTAATCGGGTGAGAGGAATGCCAATTAAAAGTGAGTTACAGTAGTCGAGACAGGACATGATGACTGATGAAAACAAAATTGAACAACAAAAAGATAAAAATGGAAAACAAAATAAAAATAGTATAAATAGAATACATATATGAATCAAGTTTACAAAATAATCATATAATCAATAAGGATTTATCCCCCTTATGAATAGCAATCACATATATATATATATATATATATATATATATATATATATATATATACTTACTATTATGATAATTTTGTATTTGAGCTCCACTTATATATAAACATAGTTTCTGCCACCCCTGAATATGGATACCTACAGTGAACAGCAATTATTACATAACTGTTATCTTTATATTGTCATGATCTAAGATATGCTCTTCATTTAGTTAAATAAATATTATTTTGGTTGTCTATAAAGTGATTATGAATCTCCAGTCAGATTACATTTTATAAATAACTGACTATTGATTTCAGGCTGAACGTAGCGAAGATCATTATGTCAATGAAGCTCTTGTTGACAAGGATGCCAAGGTATGTTATATTTATGTATATCTGATTTTCCTCTGATTCCTTTGGCTTGTGTGCAAAATCTTCTTTAGTATACTTTGTAGTTTAATAGCAACAGGGCCGAGTTTCTTATTACAGCTACATTGGATTTCTAACTATAAGGAGAGGCACCCACCATGTTGAATTGTGTGGCCAGTAATTCTATTCCCCAGCAAAAAATATCAGTTATATATATCCATTTACTTCCCAGCTTATATTACATCATTGATTTTAGACAGGTCTCCAAAGCAATGCAAAGCAATGAGTTGGAAATTTCTTGAGCACTCAAAACATTTAGAGCCTTTTTAGTGTCACATGTTATATGATAAGGGCATTTTTTGTGCCAGGAAACAGTCAATGAGCAGGGAGGGTTGTCATATGAGGAGCAGTGGGTATAGCCACAGGTGCCTGCCTTGCCTAGGGGTGCTTCAAATGAAAATATGAGATGCTAACTGTAAACATTTTAAAGCAAAACAAAATAATTCAGTGTAACTATATTGGTCTGATAATCTTCATCACATGTATCACAATGTATTTCTTATTTTTTACCACTTTCATAGAAAGAATATATGTATGTATTTGAATATATATGTATAATTGATATTCTGTTTTACAAGGCTCTCTATGAAGCAGGGGAAAAGAGAAAAACAGCCAATGCTTCTGTGTTCATTGAGATTTTAGTTTTTCGAAGTTTTCCACACTTAAGAAAAGGTAAGAAGCGAGAGATATTAACAGGGAGCTAAATAAAATTGGAGGGAATTTATATTCAGACGTTTAACTCCCTCACAACTCACTTGAATTTTAGATATGATCCTGTGTGCATTTCCTCATAATATATTGGGTGCACCTCTATCCTATAAGGGATATATTAAGTATTAGTTTCTTGAAAGTGAAGTCAACAAATGCATCATGTTCTTATGTACTACTATATAAATATAGCCAATTTTTGCTTTTTTTTTTTTAAAGGGATTGTAAAGTCCCGAAAAAAGTATAGCCCAAATGATAGGTACAATAAAAAAATACATAATGCCCTAATTCCTATCTCTCAAACTTTTATGGCTTGAGAAATATAAGAAAATAAAGTCCTCCGCTCCCTCCCCCTTCTCATGCATCTGCTGTATAGCTGACGGCATGAGATCCTACTTCCGGGATCAGAGGGCGGCTCTTCAGGAGAGCTGATATTGAGATATCTAACTATAAATACTTCATCAGAATGGTCTACAATGTGTGCTTGCAAACCAGGCACACTTTGTAGACCATTGTGATGAAGTATTTATAGTTAGATATCTCAATGTCAGCGCTCCTGAAGAGCTGCATCTGGTCGCGCTACCAGATTCTGCCTCTGACAGCTTTACAGCTCGTCAGGCAGAAAGGTGAGGGGGGGAGGAATTTATTTGCTTATATCTCTCAGACCATAAAGGTTTGAGAGATAGGAATTATGGCATTATGTATTTTTTATTGTACCTATCATTTGGCCTATACATTTTTGGGGACTTTACTATCCCTTTAATTGCTTGGATGCTAGAGGGATCTCCTTTGTACTGAGAAACAATGGAAGAGATGCATTAAGGTGTGATAAAAAGGTGATAAAATGGAGATGACTTGTCCAGTGATATACTTGTCCCACAGTAGCCATTGAACCACAAATACTGACCCACAAAGTTGTCCTCTGCACTGGGACTGCACTGGTATAGCCAAAAAATGTGGACATTTTACAGGGTTTCTATGTATGGGAATTTTCATAGAAAAAGTGGCAAATTTTCTGTTTTCTGCCAAAATACCTGAGAGAAAAAATTTTATGTTTGCCCATTGCTTGCTAAATCCCCCTCTTAATTCAGTCTATTCATGTTCTGATACTCTCTTACTGATGTACTTTGTGTTTTCTTAACAAAAATGTTCTAGTAAAAAGAAAGTTAAAACAATTACACTGACTGAAAACAGAAAGCATTATAAGTAGGTATAAATACCTGCAATATTACTAAAAGCTATGTGGTGACAAATCCACTTTCAGTTCTAGTTTATGACATTAACACTTTCAGAAAAAATACACCCTTTAATATATTAGGTAAATAAAATATAAATTAAATAGAAAAATTCTAATTATATACAATTACATTTGTGTTGTATATGTTCTGCACATAGATACTTTTCAAGCAATCATGGAATAGATAACAGGTCTGAAGTAGCAGTAATTAATCTGAAAGATTTGATACAAGTTCTAGGAACTGGACGAGTAAGTAACTCTTACTACATTCAATATTAGGAGTCACTCACTGTAGTAGATCCAGCTTGCCTAGGTGCCAGTTATAAACATTAGATACATACTTTTAATTCTGGCTGGCTACACTCACAGAATAAGACAAGTATTGCCTGTACCTTCTATTTATATGACCATTTCTTAAATATACAGATAATGCAAAAATATGTTTACAAAATGAGGGGTAAAACAATTGTTTCATTTATTACAAAGAAAAAGTGAGGAACTGGAGCGATTATGGTGCAAACTAGATGAAGCATAGGGGAGAAATAAAAATCCCCTAAATTATCATTCATTAAATTGGGCTTTTAACCCTTTGCAAACTATAGAGTTCTGTAACACATTTCCAGGGTTATAACCTAGTTTTAAATCAATTGAAAACTTTGTTGTCCTCTATGGGGCAGTTTGTTGGCACTAGAGTTGCTCCTGTTCTTTTTTAGTACATCAGTCTTATGGAGCTTTCTTTTGATACAGATAGTTTTACTCCTCATTTACTAAAATTTGCCTTGATACATAAATCCTATTGCGCATGTGCAGTGATAGCTATATATATATTTTTTTCTTTTAAAATAAAATAAAATATATTAAGTGACAGTGACAATTTTTTCTTTAGTTTTTGAAAGGTATGCTACGTACAGCAAACATGATATAAACAAGACACTGGATTTGGAACTGAAGGGGGACATTGAGAACCTCTTAGTGGCTATTGGTATGTATTAGTAGAAGGCATCCAAATATATATATATATAAACTGCTCCAAAAAATAAAGTGAACACTTAAACAACACAATGTAACTCGAAGTCAATCACACTTCTGTGAAATCACACTGTCCACTCAGGAAGCAACACTGTTTGACAATCAATTTCACATGCTGTTGTGCAAATGGAACAGACAACAGGTGGAAATTATAGGCAATTAGCAAGACACTCCCAATAAAGGAGTGGTTCTGCAGGTGGTGACCACAGACCACTTCTTAGTTCCTATGCTTCCTGGCTGATGTTTTGGTCACTTTTGAATGCTGGCGGTGCTTTCACTCTAGTGGTAGCATGAGACGGAGTCTATAACGCACACAAGTGGCTCAGGTAGTGCAGCTCATCCAGGATGGCACATCAATGCGAGCTGTGGCAAGAAGGTTTGCTGTGTCTGTCAGCGTAGTGTCCAGAGCATGGAGGCGCTACCAGGAGACAGGCCAGAAAAATATCCAATTGCCTTTTGAAGTCAGGAAATGATTCTTTATCCACTTGAGACATAACTAGAAATTCATTCAGGTTCAAAGAAATCAAGAGTGAAATGGTAGAACTTGACAGAAACATATTTTCAGCCTCATGAACTAAGTTACTATGTCTGTCGGAATCCATTAGGAATGAATAATGAAGGGACAGTAAGAAGCAAGGACAGGGTTAGTGAGATAAGGTGGTAGAATAAGTGAATTGAAGAAATAGACAATAGACAAGCCAGGATTAGACTAGAATAGGTTTGGTGTGAGAGAGAGAGTCAGGAACATGGAAGAAAAGAGGGATGAAGGATGTGATAATTGATTTAGATGTAGGAGAGTGAGAGAGCAAGAGAGAGAGAAAGAAAGAGAAAAGAGAGGAGATAGTCCCTGACACTAACAATGGGGCTGGGAAGGTGAAAGAGGAAGGATGATGGGGAGATGCAAATGGATTCAGTGGGGGAGAAAGAGAGAAGGTAGGAGGCATCCAACAGCTTTACATTACCCTAGGAAGTCCCATTACATTGTTCAGATGAATGATTGGACAGTAAACAGTTTCTTTGTAGTCTGAAGGTAACAAAATCTACTTTTTTCTAATGTCAAATAAAAATGAAAATTTGAAGTGTCAGGTTTTACAAACTAGCATGTTTTTAACCATTCTGTTTTGCTTATCTTTGTCTTAAAACATATTTACATCAATGATAATGTTTTATTTGTTCCCTAATTGGTTTGCCTTAGAATTGCTTGAGTTCTTTTTAGTGCATTAGCCTCTATGAATGTCAGAATTAGTTGCTATGTGTTCTGCAACCCTGCCTACTTAATTGTCTATTTAGGGCAGAACAATTAATATTCACATTTTAGACCACATAAATACCATTACAACCACAGAGATATTGTTTTCTGTGTTTTTCTTTCTTTGCTTTTTCGTGATCTATTTGAAAACTATATTGTATTCTATATATTATCTATGCATAAAATGACAGTTTTAAGTATTTATTCTGTTTTCTTGTCACAATACTGAACAAAAATATATTTTAATTGTAGTGAAATGTGCCGTAAACAAACCAGGTTTCTTTGCCGAAAAGCTGAATTCAGCAATGAAGGTATTGTCATTATTTTAACTTATACATTTTAACATCTGAAATAAAATCTAAATGTTATTAAATACAGAGTGCAGTGTTAGAGGTGTATCCAACACACTTCAAAGCAATGTGTTGGATACCCCTCTGGCACACAAGGGGTTAATGGAAGAAAATGGTTTTATATGCATCTAGATCCATGTGCTCCAAGTTAGTATCTGCACAAAATCTTTAGTTATACTTGAGGCCTAAAATCTAGTCTTAATAATGCTCTGTGAGAGTATCCATACGTGATTTAATGCTAACATCCTATTAGCAAATGTAATCTTTATTGCTGTTTCAGTAATTACACTATATCATCACTCTCCACTAGTGGGTCTACTGACCATTGATACTAGTAGAACAAGTACTGCTAATGGATTCCTCCAGAGCAGCAGTCCTGGGTACAACTCTTCTTACTCATTTTTGCAAAAAGATAAAGTGTCAAAATAGAGCTTTTCTCCAAAATTCCTGAGGAAATAACCTGTTATATTCACATTTTGTCAGTAATTTTAATCCAGCATAGAAGAAAATTAGCATAAAGGGTCATGCTTTGCCACTAAACAATAAAGATTAATTTCTCAAAAATATTTTGATATTGCAAAAGATGTAATTCCATTTAAAACTAACTAAACTTATATTAGGCTGATAGCTCAAATTTAACCCTTTGTGGGCCCGAGAGTTATGCAATGGATTGGAGTGCAAGATGTTGCGTACCCCTCTGAAAATCAAAGGGTTAACCTCAGCAGAGATGAGATGTCACAGTCTACATAATTAATTACTGACTTATTCTGAAACTGCCTCACTCCTCCTCAACCCTCCCCTGAGGCTGCCAAAACCAGATAAGTAGGCTGGTATTTTTATTTTTAATACTTACAGTTACTTAAAAAGTTCATTTTCTTTCAAATTTAGTGTTATATTTGATAGGCAAGTGAACTGTGAAGGTAAATAAATCAGAAGGCAATTGCTTAATAAATATCAGTGATTTTGCGTGCTGATTTCCCCAAGTCTCTCACACAATGAGGAAGTTTGTTGAATTTTGCATCTGTGAGAGTAGAAAGAGGGTACGCATTGCATTCCCGTCCCTGATCTTGAAAATGTATAAGGTATTGAATTGATAGATGATCAATAACTAGAAGAGGAGAGGGATCAAGAGGGTCTGGATTCTCTGTAACAGGATTCCAGTTGGGCTTGGCACTAAGGCGATCACAATATAATTTCTGTATCCGATATAGAAGTGGTATTTTTATTTTTTATTTCTAGTGTACCTTCAATCTTTTGAATCTTTGACAGGCAAATGACATTTTTTTCCTTTTATTATCATCTATTGCAATTGTATTTATTATCATCTAATACAATACTTAGGCGATCACAATATAATTTCTGTATCCGATACAGAAGTGGTATTTTTATTTTTTATTTCTAGTGTACCTTCAATTTTTTGAATCTTTGACAGGCAAATGACAATTTTTTCCTTTTATTATCATCTAATGCAATACTTATCCTTGTTTTAGTATACTGTTTGTTTGTTTTCTTGACAGTGTTCTGGAACTCGTGCACTAACACGAATCATGGTATCAAGCTCTGAAACTGACATGAAAGATATCAAAGCTCAGTTTAAACAGATGTATGGAAAATCGCTCCGTGCTGCAATCATGGTTAGTTTTACTTTTTAATATCATATATTATATTGTACATTTCTGACAGCTATAGTCAACAGGTGATATTCTTGTCAGTGACAATCCCAGTATTTCCTGAAAAGGACTTGCAAAAAAATGTAAATAAGTGTGCAATACTAGTTTCTAATGTGTACTTCAATATATAAGACATTGCTGCTAACTTGGCAAAGACTTGTTTGTCTAGTAAATAGACTAGCTCTATGCCAGTGCTGCACAAATATTTTTGCACTGATTATGCCTCTGCTTATAGCCTGTGCAGGATGATGTTTTCTGTACCTCTTTTACCATCAGACCTAAATTAGTAAATAAAGCAGTTTTTGCAGTTCTGGCATAGCACTAATCTATTAAATATATTAAAATTAAAAATAAAATAAACCAGCTGTTACTGAAATGCAGTTTCCATCATACTCATCTGGTCAATGACAAACAGATGAAGATGGGAGTTTAGTCCAGCAACAGATAAATTAGTGATACTGGTAACCAATATAGACCTAAGTCTGAGAGGTGGCATTGCCAAACTTTATGAATTGTATTACTCCAGTAGCTGTATGGAAAATAGTATGAGCTGCAGATAAAAAACTTTGGGAGGGTAAAAACCAGGAATTACCTTGAGGATTCCCCAAAAAAAACAAAGATCCAAGATCAATCCACCATGCCCAGTGGGGAATAAGGAAGAGATGGATTGGACAAGAGGGAGTACAAATCTTCTTTGTAATAGCCATAACCATGAGGAATCCCTTGGAGCAATTGGGGTAAACATATAGAGAACAAAGTCGGCACTGCAAATCTGGAACACATAATAGTGAACCTCATACGGCAACCAGGCTAGGTCTGTGTAGAGTGGCTATCAAGATATATATATATATATATATATATATATATATATATATATATATATATATATATGTGTATAACCTGGCAAAGGGCATAGGGAATATAAAGGGGCTCAGAGGAGTGGTAGGTGGGCTGGGGAAAATTACAAATATTACTTTATTTGGGCAACAATTAAGCCACTCATGTCCATTAGCGTTGGGGCAGAAAGTCCCCAATATTGTGTCACTCATATTTTGCATGGTCTGTTCAGGAGACATAAGTTGGGCAGGTGCGAGAACAGTGTAAAGGCAAACATAATAAAGTCTATATACTAAATCTGGGGAGAGGCTGATAATCGAAGTGATATCTCACTACACTAAGCAAACAGAGATGAGGAATCCTATCCACTACAACAAGTAGCAGCAGCAGCAGTCAATGGAGAAACAGCAACATAGAGTGAATACAATAAAATAAAATCCCCTAACAATGTGAGAAATATCATGCAAGAAATCTCATCAGCAGAATTACTAGTGAACATTAATATATAACACAATCCAAGATCCCTAAGTATGAGGGTGAGGTTCAAGCAAGGCACCTGCAAGCAGAGCACTATACAGGAAGCTATGCATAACAGTTACATTCTGCTAAGAAACCAATAAGGATATCTGTCTGGAACAGGTTAGGGATCAAAATTAGACCACAATATCGGAGACTGCCCCCTGGAGGAGACTAGATTATGCTTCGGAAAAGCATTATCCCAGTGAGTGACCACAAAAAGGCCGGCTACAGGTAATACCAAGTGACTACAAACAGAAAAAAGGGAGGGGCACCCCATCCAGTGCATCCAACATAATAACAGCAATGGATGGGGTACCAATGTGAGGTGGCCATAATATGTAGACAGATATAGACTTGCTAACAACAGCCTATTGAGAAAGTGTGCTGGATCCGGCAAGGATAGGCCAGGCCAGAAGGGGACAGACGGATCAGCTAACCCCCCCAAACAAAAGTAACAGGAAAGGATCTGGCAATGGGGATATCTATTGACCCATCCAGCAGGGTCCCACACACTCTTGCAAGTTATATAAAAAAAACACTCCCCCCTCCACACAGACAACCAACCAACACACCACAATACCCCCACCCTCCCATGGTGCAATGGATAGTGTATATATTATGTGTGATAATAGAGGTAATGCACAATAGAGGACTATGTTGGGTCCTTAGGTTTGAACAAATGATTAAAGCAGACTTGGGTTACCAGCCAATGTATAGCGCAGTAAATTGGGTGAGCTAGAAACTCCACGTGCAACAGTCCCCATCGCTGATAAATGCTCACAACAAAACATCAACAACAACAACATAATGTACTTGATTAGTCTAATGTTACCAGGAGAGTTGGTAAGGTTGATTGCTGGGAAAGGACTGGGGCATACCATTTACTCAATGGTATAAACCATACCAGGTTTATACCATTGAGTAAAACAAGAGCACTCTCACGGCAGAAAGATGTTTTATTCAAAAGTTATTACAGCTTAGACTTGAATTTTTTAAGTGCAGCATGACAGTGGCCTTAAATTGTACAGCGGCACTGTTGCTACACTATCCTATGGAGATTTATTTTCAACTGACCAGAGCTGTTCATAGGATGGTGTAGCAACAGCGCCACTCTACAATTTCAGGCCATTGTGATATTGCACCTAAAAATTAACATTTGAGGTGTAATAACTTTTGAATATAATACTTTCAGCAGTGGGATTACCCTTATTTTATTCAGAGGGATAAATCCTACAATATGTTTTTACATTTTAAGTAAGCTCCTTGAGGCAGGGACTGCTCTCCTAATGTTTCTATGAATGTGTCACTTATTTTATCCCCTCTTATTTAATGTAACTTACGTCTGTTGTAAGGTGCTGCATACACTGTGTGGCGCCATATAAATAAAGATATACATACATACATACATACATACTATCCCATTAACAGTTTAACATACAGAATTATCTCCAGTTCCTGTAAATTATCTTCTTGTTTTGTTAGATGTGGCTATTTACTGAACTTGAGGGTTTATTTGTAACACCTCCCTATAGCATCCGCATCTCAGAGATTAAAATGTACCACTTTACAAAAAAAGACTATATTATGCTCTGCTCATTCTTATATTTCTCTTTACCTGTAAAATAACAATAAGTACATTTTACTGAGTGATTCATTTTGCTGAAAGTAATAAGCCCAAGAGATCTTCAGACAGGGAACATATTTCTATTTTCTGTGCTGCATGCCCTTTGGCACTATATAAATATATTTATATGTATTCACACATGCTATGCTAATGAATAAGATTGCTAGATTTGAGGAATATGGGCTTTTTATTGCAACATCAGAAAGAGTCATCATTATTTCAATGAAATATTAGATTTCAACAAGCACAAGTCTTTATTCATTACATGTATTTTACACCTAGAAAATATTGTACTAACTCATAAAGGAAAAGAGGGCTGCATTGCAATGCAGTGTGTTGTGCACCCCTCCTAGTTCTAAATGCCGAGTGCAAGTTTAAATTCATAAGATTAGCCACTGTATCAATTACTTAACTACAAAAACAATGAAAAAGTAGAATGTTTTAGCAATGTAGAAAAACACTGTACGATTCCTATATTGACCCTGTAGTAAAAAAGTAAACAATGTTTACGTCTGTGTGTTTTGATTTGGCAAGTCTTATGATGTGTTCATTTTCTTATATTTAATTCTTAGGAGAAAACCAAAGGTGATTATGAAACTGTATTGGTGGCTCTGAGTGGATATGATGAGTGAAAGTAATTCTACAATACACAAGAAGAAATTAATCATTATAGAAAATGGGATTTCAATGATAATTTTACTGTAACATTACAAATAAAAATCTGTTTTAAGAAAGCTGTAATGCCTTTATTTTCACGGACAAACTGAGTCCTAAATTTACTGTATTATTGTCAGTAATTATTTCAGTAACTATGATAGACTCACTGTCAATAAAGGGAGTCCACAAAACGGTTTATTTGCAAAAATAAGCACAAATAACTGTGTATTGAATGGTCATGGCCAGTATAAACTATTCAGTATGGTTAAATGCTCACTTTTTGCTTAGTCACAGGTAATGTACAACTAGTTTGTTCCTTTTTTCCTGGTATAGGGTTGCATAAATGGATTAGATAATTAGGTGATTTGCACAGGAGGAGTTCTTTCCAGACATTTCCTAAAGCACATACACATCATCGCAGGTGCAAGTTTAGCATCCTCAATGCATACCTTCCTCTCACTTTGCCCTTATTGCTGGTTCTCACAAGTCTTCAGTTCCAACCTGATCTTGAGGTCATACACATTCCTGTCCACCTTAGACATAAGAAAGTAAATACAGATGAAATAGAGCTGACTGATTATCAAACATTAACCCCAAAAGACTGTAATTTTTGTTTTCAGCATACCTTCTGTTTCAGTAGTGATTTCTTGGTAATTTTGAGAGTAAAACCAATTTTATTAGAATGTATGCATATACCTGTGTGCTCTTCTGATACAATAATTTTTGCTAACCCCTGGGATTCTAGAGACTTCTCAAATGCATTGCTCTGGATGTCTCTATCATCAAACGAGTAAAGTGAAATTCTCAATAAAAATATTAAGGACTCTTAGACAGATGAAAATGTGTTTATTTATATATAGTAGTGTATGTGAGTACAATTTCTGTGTTCTGCCAAGCATCTTATCATACAGTTTCTGGCCCTATAATATAATGTTACATCATATCCTGGATACAAACACAAACACAGGGCCAGTTAGAGGCATTTTCAGAGCTGTAACATTATCAATAAGTAATTAATAATTAGTTTGAAAAGTTGACTTAGAAAATCTACTCAAAACAGTTAGCTATGTTTGCTTAATTTACTTTGCTCTGCTTGCGCCTCTGTATTATTGCTGCATTTAAGTGAATTGCATTGTATTTCTCTCTTAGACAGCACTAGTTACTTACTTCTTCTGGGTTATAGCTTATGGTGAAAGAAGGGTATGATTGTAAAACAGTAACATAGTTGAGGCTGACAAATGCAGTTATCTTTCAAGTCCAGTCCATAACAAATTACCCCTGTTGATCCAGAGGAAGGCAAAAAAAAAAAAAAAAAACACATTGAAGCCATTTCCAATTAAATCCCAAGTGGATAAAAAAAATCCTTTCTGACTATGAATGGCAATCAGATATTTCCCTGGATCAACATCCTATCTGATTTGAAGCCATCTGTCAAATTATCAATATTGTTCTGTGCAAGATAGGTATCTATTAATTTTTTAAAAGCAGTTACAGTATCTGCAGGCACAGCATCTCGAGACAAATAATTCTATAAGTATACTGCCTTACTGTAAAAAAAAACCTGCCTTTGTTTTAGTTGAAAGCTCCTTTCCTCTAGTCTTTATGAATGACCTCATGTTCTTAGCTCAGCTCTTTAACCTAAACCTTAGTTCTCATTTCCGTGCAAACTCTTTATTAAGCCACACTGGTTTTATTTTGTTCCTCTTGTACTTATTCCTTAATGGCATATATTGACACTTAAATTTGTCTAAGAGTATTTTTTATATTCCATGGTACTTGTACATTTTTATCTTTGAAGATTACATCCCACAGAATATCATTTAATACTGTTTTTAGCTTTTTAAAAGTAGCCTTTTAAAAATGTAATGTTTTGGTTAAACCAGCCATTACTAATATGTTTGTCATAACAAATTTCGAAGGACACCATACTGTGATGTTTTTTCTAGATGGCACCCCTACTAGTTGCGACAGTAAATAGTCATTAATTATACTAAAAAAATAATTTCCCTTTATTGTGCTGGAAGTCATATTCCTCTAGTTAAAATCTCCCATTATGATTACATTTCCTGACCTAGAAGCCTTTTCCATTTGCTGTAACAGTTGGGCTTCATCAAACTCTCCAATATTAGGTGGTTTGCTGTAAATCCTCATTAACATATTTTTATTATGTATGCCCCCCCAGTGTGTATTTCAACCCACATGACCTCTACATTTCACTGGTTCCTTCATTAATATCGTCATTATACTAGGCTTTAAGGCATGATTTACATATAGCCATACCTCTCTCCCCCTTTATTAACAATATCCCTTCTAAAAAGTGAATAACCCTCTAGTTTGACTGCCAAATGATATGCATCATATAACCAGGTTTCAGACACACCAATCAGATCATACTGCTCAAACATTGTAATCAGTTCTAGTTCCTCCATCTTACCATTTAGACTACGAGTATTTACATGCTTACATTTTATCTTATTGCAATTCTAAAAAATTAGATTACTTGAACTCTGTTTTTGCATCAGACTGTAACACTGGCACCTTCCTTTTAAATGAACTGAACCATTCCCACTCTACACAACCATTCCTCTTCTCTAATCCCATTTTTACATTTATAGTGCCTTCCAATCATGTTTTGCATCACTTCCCCCCTCTTTCCTAGTTTAAAGTCTCCTCCAACCCTTTAACCATCCTTTCCCCTAACAACATGGCCCCCTTTCTGTTAAGGTGCAATCCACCTCAACTATAAAGATTGTCCCGCAAGGGAAAAGTTCACCCAGTATTCTAGGAACCCAAACCCCTTCTGCTTATGCCAAGTCTTTATTCATGCATTTAACTTCCCTAATCTCCAGTTGTCTTTTTGATGTAGTGCGTCGCACAGGTAGTATTTCAGGAAATGCTACCTTAGATGTATTTTGCTTAACCTCTTAAGGACCAGCAGTCCTTGGATGTTTCCATCTCTTAAGGACCGCTTTGATCCTTGCCGACATGCCGGTACACGTGACCTGATGCGTGTATCGGCGCATCGCTTTGGGGCCTGAAAGAGAGCGTTCCAGTCTTGGAATAGTCAATTTTAGGCCTCATTTTTACTTACAGTGTGCCCGGTGGAGCGCTGTAGGTAAAACGTATGTGACATACTATGACCATCATCGGTCCTTAAGTATTTAAGGACCATGACGGTCATAGTACGCCATGTAGTCCTTAAGGGTTTAAGCTTATAACCTAAATCCCTGAAAATCTTGTTAAAGAACCTCCATTTTCCACTGACGTTTTCATTGTTACCAACCTGTACCATGACAGCCAGGCCATGACCAACCCCTCCCAATAATCTATTAACCATATCTGCCACAAGTCACACCCAAACACCCAGGAGATAGCAAATTGTTCTATTGTAGAACAGAGAGAACAGTTTTCTTCAGCACAGGAATTCCTGTGCCAACATCTCCAGCATCATCATCACTTAATATACCAAATCTGTTATGGTTGGTAAATACAGGAGTATCTTCCATATTCCTATGCCCCTTATGGCTATGTCTAACTGTAACCTGTCTAGCTACCTACTCTTTCTTTGTGTAGTCTCCAACCCAGAACCACCTACAGCAGCTTCCTTCTGCTCAGTGAGCAGCAAACCCCTCTCAAGATTGGTCATTTCCCTCAGTGTTTAAACTTGCTTCTCCAGAACCAGCTTCCAGAGAGGCTACTTGCTCATGTCTGCCACAGCAGTATGCACCCCTGACTGGTTGTTCTACATGTGCAAACATATGGCAGCTTGTGCATGGAGTTAAATGCACAGTCATGCTACCACTCACATTATGCCAGCTGCCACAAGTTAAACGCAGGCAGAAAAAATATCTGCACAATAAAGTTAATAAATATGCGCTTACCTGTATAATCCTCTGTATTTGAATCGCCTGCTATTTCAATTCAAAAACACTTACCACACTTCTGTGCTTAAACACTGATGCAAGATTCACATGTTCAGGTCTTCACTGTCCCTCTGCTTTATATAGCAGAAAGCCACCAATTACAACCCAGAAAACAACAAAACCACTCCCACCACAGACACAGGCTGCTATCAATCACTTGTACAATTGCAAGGGGGGGTTGTTTTTAACCCTTCCCTTACACACACACACTGAGCAGCACAGAAAATACTTATGAAATTTGTCTAGAAAATATCCCATAATTTAGCTTATTTAAGATCACAGTTTACACCCTTCACTGTTTATCTGCTTCATTTAGCAGAAGGCCACCAATTACAACCCAGAAAATAAAAAAAACACTCCCACCACATACATAGACTGCCATCAACCACTTGTACAACTGCAAAGGGAGGGGAATAGGCTTTTGTTTTTAACCCTTCCCTTACCACACTGCACAACACACATAATACACTTATTCAATGTGTCTAGCAAATATCCCACAACTTATCTTGTTTCAGAACACAGCTTACAATAAATCATTGCACTGATAGAACAATCTCCAAGTCCTAAAATAGTCTATGGAACATCTTTTTTTTCTATTTAGAAAGATATTTAAACATTTACTCAAAAGAATAACATAGGGAATGGAGAAGGGTCTCTCATATGAGGACTTGCCTTAATGCAGCTAACCATAGACTGCTAAAGCCTGTATTGACTGCATTAAAGTTTTAAACAAAAACTGAGCAGTCTATACAAATGTGATCACCACCACATCACTTAAAACACTTAAATCACACACTCAGACTGGTGTTCCAGCTGTTCATCCTCATAGTGTCCAAATACCAAATGAAATGTATATGTAACAGTAAAGATATGTCATCAAATATCTGCATGTAATATTGCTTAAGCATGATTTGAACTTGAAAATTACAAAGCCCTTATTATATTTGCTTGTTACTAACAACAACAGGAACATCTAGTTTCAAATCATACTTCTTACTAACAGGATTATTCATTAGGATCTAGCAGTGGACTGCTGCTTAGTCATAGATACCAGTGATCAGTAATACAGTCTATTTATACACATGAAGTAAAAAGTCATAATCCCCAATGCAATGTATGAGCTATAATTATATAAGGTAGCTAGCTAATTCAATGCCTGCACTTTTGTTAATGTATAGCTGCATTAGTACAACTTTGCCAGCATATAGCGTAAATGTAAAATAAATCCTCCTGTGTTTTCATGCATAGTTGAGTCGCTTGGCCTTGTTTCCATGATTTATGGCTTTTTTTTACTTCCATGAAGACCACTTGTAATCAGTCTTCTCCAGACAGTAGATGGATATACAAGGGTACCACTGTTTTCTGACAATGCTGAGCTGATAGCACTGCTAGACATCTTCTGATTGTGAAGGGAAGTAAGCATGATGTGTCTTTCATCTGCTGCACTACGTTTCCTTGGCCTACCACTGTGTACAGTCCTTTATGATGCCGCTTTCTTTGTGCTTCTTCAAAATTAAAAATGGTGAGATGGAGTGATGACAAATGATCAACAATCATCATTCATACTGTAGCTAAAATTACGAAAAAATCTTCGCCCTCACATAGGGTTAATATCCATCATTCGTCCATTAGATGACCACGCAAGACATGTGGAATAATGATATATGTTCAGATGATGATGGAAAGACAGTACATATTCTATTTGTGCAACCAAGTCTGGCTGCTACTATTGGTGACAACAAACTTATTACATCAGAGAAATCATTCTTATCCATCTTCACCCACACCTTGGGCATATATCAATATTATCTGTCAGTTCATATAATGACCAGCTACTCAAACAGGGGTAATATTTCTCAACAATCTTCACCCTCCATCGGGTTTGTATCAGATGTCACCAAACATTTCTAAGCCGCCACTCACAGATCGCTCCTTCACTACATCCATTGTATCCTTCATGCTGACCTTCGAAATTGTGAAATTCCATATAAGAGACTCCATCTGTAATATGTGTTCAATAATATATACGCTCCATAGATCATCAATGCATTTCGCCCGATACCCTCAGGCTTTCTCAAGACAAACACTGATCCTCTGTAACGGTCATGAAATTTAAAACTATTCACAGGAAATGATCATCATAACCTTCCGGTATCCTTACAATTTCTTAAAATCTTATCATTATTAACCTTAACAAATTGTTCATCAAGGCACTCCATCGGACGATGCAAACATTTATTTCTACTCAAATTTAATCTCGCTATAAGATCCTTACAAATAAAATATTATTACGTTCTTACATTATTAACCTCATCAGTGCCTGCTCCACATCCACACATATATACATACATAAGGAATATGGAGAAAACACTGACAAAGACAAAGATTATTATACATAGAGAATAACATAAATTAAAAAATCAAAATATCAATAATCTAAACATACAAAGTACATTTATGATCTTACATATATCCATATTTTGTATGTCCCAGGGTAAGGCACTTCATAGAAACATCCCAAACTGAATTTCTTCATTTAAACCATTCGGTCCTAATGACTCCAAAGTATAAATCCATTTTGTTTCATGTTGTAATACTTTCTTATTATAATCACCACCCCTAGGATTAGTTTTCACCTGCTCAATTCCAATTACTTTTAAACCTTTAACATTATTTTTGTGAAATTCTAAAAAATGCCTTGCCACTGAACTTTCCATATTAACTTTTTCAATATCTCTTTTATGCTCTAATACTATTAAACGTAATTCTCTAAATGTTTTTCCAACGTAAATACGTTTACATGGACACACCAATTGATACACAACCACTTTTGTTCTGGAATGTATGAAATTCCTAATTATGAATTCTTTAGATCCATTGAAATTCATAAACTTGTTAGTTTTGCACATGAACTCACAGGCACTACAAGTGCCACAAGGAAAGGTCCCACAGATCCGACTTTTATTAAGCCAATTACTCTGATTTTTATCTGTACCAAAGTAGCTATGAACTAGGTTATCTTTTAAATTCGGAGCTTTCTTTGCCACCAAAGCTGGTGAATCTCCTACTATGGATCTCAGTGAGTCACTCTGAGTCAAAAGACCCCAATGTTTCACCAGGACCCCCCTTAAAGTGGTTCAGTGAGATTCAAATGTAGTTATAAATCTGACTCTTTCATCTTCGGATTGCTTTTTCTTTTTTAGACAATTAGAAAAAATGACCATATTACGATCCTGAGCCAATGCTTGCTGATAACCCCTTCTAAGATGACCAAAAGAGTAACCTTTTCTCAAAAAACGTCCCGTTAGCTCCTTCACTTCAAGTTTAAACTCATCCAAATCTGTGCAATTTCTGTGAAGACGCAAATATTGGCCATATGGAATCCCTTTAATCTGTGAGGGCAAATGATAACTTGACGAATGCAACAAAGTGTTACATGCCGTTGGTGTTCTGTAACCCCTTGTCTTAATCTTTGTGTCCTCCTTATATATTATAAGATCTAAAAATTCTACTTAATTTTGACTCATTTTTTTAGTTAATTTAATTTTCAAATCATTATCATTCAACTAACAAATAAATTACTCTAAATCAGATAGGGGCCCCTCCCACACCATAAAGATATCATCAATATATTGCAACCAAAGGGCCACGTGCTCCCCAAACCCACGCACATCTCCCACTCTAAACTGCTCCAACCAGCCAAGGTGGAGACATACGTAGGTGGGGGCGCACGTGGCTCCCATCGCTCCCATCGGTGAAAAGTAATCCTAGGGGTGGTGATTATAATAAAAAATTATTACAACATGAAACAAAATGGATATATACTTTGGAGTTATTAGAACCGAATGGTTTAAATGAAGAAATTCAATTTGGGATGTTTCTATGAAGTGCCTTACCCTGGGACATACAAAAAATGGATATATGTAAGATCATAAATGTACTTTATATGATTAGATTATTGATATTTTGATTCTTTAATTTATGTGATTCTCTATGTATAATAATCTTTGTCTCTCTCAGTGTTTTCTCCATATTCCTTATGTATGTATATATGTGTGGATGTGGAGCAGGCACTGATGAGGTTAATAATGTAAGAACATAATAATATTTTATTTGTAATGATCTTATAGCGAGATTAAATTTGAGTAGAAATAGATGTTTGCATCGTCCGATGGAGTGCCTTGATGAACAATTTGTTAAGGTTACTAATTATAAGCTTTGAGGAAATTGTAACCGCAAGGTTATGATGATCATTTCCGGTGAATAGTTTTAAATTTCATGACCGTTACAGAGGATCAGTGATTGTTTTGAGAAAGCCCGAGGGTATCGGGTGAAATGCGTTGATGATCTATGGAACATATATATTATTGAACACATATTACAGATGGAGTGTCTTATATGGAATTTCACAAATTTTAAGTTCAGCATGAAGGATACAACGGATGTATTGAAAGAGCAATCTGTGAGTGGTGGCTTAGAAATGTTTGGTGACATCTGATACAAACACGATGGAGGGTGAAGATTGTTGAGAAATATTACCCCTGTTTGAGTAGCTGGTCATTATATGAACTGACAGATAATATTGATATATGCCCAAGGTGTGGGTGAAGATGGGTGAGAATAAGTTCTCTCATGTAATAGGTTTGTTGTCACCAATAGTAGCAGCCAGATTTGGTCGCACAAATAGAATATGTACTGTCTTTCCATCATCATCTGAACATATATCATTATTCCACATGTCTTGCGTGGTCATCTAATGGACGAATGATAGATATTAACCGTATCTGAGGGCGAAAATTTTTTCATAATTTTAGCTACAGTATGAATGATGAATGTTGATCATTTGTCATCACTCCATCTCACCATTTTTAATTTTGTCCATTTTCCTCCATCTACTTAGATTTGAAATAATATATGTGGATCAATTATTTGGCCATGGACATTAGACGTTATTTTGGTATGTCTGGCGCGAGACTATAGCTCCCTTCTATGCACAGGTCATTTTGTGGCATATTTTACAGTTATATATTTATTGGAGTAATGTTTTTTTGTATTAAGTAGGGGGTAATCTGATTCTTATATGCAGTGATTTGGGGGCTATTGTGCTGCTTTACAATTATATGTAATAAATCATTTATTTTTTGGTTATTATTATTTTGGTAAATTATTTTATTGGTCAGAGTGCTCTGTATAGGTCCACACTTTTGTTTTTTTCTGTGTTTATGTTTATATGTATAATTTTGAGGATCATGAGCACCCCATATATTGATGGTATGGGTGGACCATTTTGGTGACATTGGTAGTGCTTCCGTTATGATATTTTTGATTTTTTCCACTTTATCACCTCTTTATCACACCTTAGTATATTACTCCCAACATCCTAATGGAGTGTTACAATGGGCAATTGTGGCAGTGATGGAACACAGCATCTTAGAGTGTTGCAATTAACTATTTTGGCCTTGTTATGAACAGAACATGCTGGAATGTTGCATACATCCATTTTGGCATTGTCATGAGTTCTACATCCTGTTGAATAAACAGGCTTGGATTCTTTTGTAGTTGATAACTTCATGTCAGGTAAGGTTGTTTCTACAATTTTTTCCATGGACAAGGGAAATCTGTGAAATGTAACCAGTAGTAACAACAATCAACTGAGATGTAGACTAGCCACATATTTAAAAAAAACAACCTTGGAGACTAAGTATGAGGGGTCATATTGAATAATCTAATGAAGAAAAGTCACAAACAAGCCATGTAAAGGATAGGGGAGAAATGAGAATAAAGAAGCATAAAATGTTATGGGGTTCTTAAATGTATTGCAGTACAAGACATCTGCGAGCAATGTGACATTCTATGGTTTTCAAGCATAATATGTGCCGTGAACATTTCAAAACAGTGATCAAAAGTAAGATATTACTAATAATCCTGGGAGTGGAAGGAAGAAGCACTTCAGCAAGAACTTTAAGAAGCCATCATATCCAAATACTGGAGGTAAGTCATTCCTGACTGGGTGACTCAGGAGGCTCTGGATCCCCAGGCTGCCCACAATTGTGCGGTGAGAAGGTACAGTGCCTGAAAAAGCAGCCATGAATGATTACCACAGGAGAGTATCTGACAGCTGCAGATGGTAGTGGTCATTGTGCTGCAGGTTGTTGTGCAGCATCTGATTGCAGCATCAATGTGGAGGGCAGTGGTACAGCTGGGTACATGTCTTGTGCCTGCTGCACCAAGTCCTGCAGTAGCTGGACTAGCTGGGTGAGCTGCATTGATGTTTCACAATGTTCCTAGGATATATCGAGTGCCAGCTGCTGCACATTCCCAAGCTCTCTTTGACCCTAATTCTGCCCTTGCTATTAACTGCTCCATCAGTTCCATTTCCTCTGCCACCACCCCCGGCATAGCTCTCTTTCTCTCTCCCACCAGAATCGTTGCTACTGATTTTGGCTGCAGTTGGGATGGAGTTTGGGTGGTATGTGCTGGGTCCTGGCTAGGGATAGGTGAAACTGTTCACCTCAAAAGAGAAACAGGAGAAAAATGGCACTACACACCTAGAGGAAAATTTTGTGCAAAAAGTTTTTTGCTTAACTGGTTGCATTGACATCAATGGGAAGACTGAATTTCTACCCACCGCATGCCAAATTGTCTTTATTTACCACAGGCTTAGTTTAAAAGGGGTCTCTGGGTCCCACAGCATGCCACTCTGGTTTTTGTGAGATGAAGAAAGTGTGCTAGTGAAGACAGGATGATAAAAAGGAGTTGAAACTTCGTTTTGGGTGCCTTGTAGTGAGGACATTTGTTCTCTGATTTCAGGGAGTCTAAGTGCATTCTGTGGGATAGGAAGGGGAAAGGAGGTTGACCCCAAATACCCCAAAATTTGGTGTGACATACTGGCAAGGAAGCAGACTGATACTTGACAAGATAGAGTATTTTACAAAGGGCCAAGGCAAGACATCACATACACAATCAGTTCTACTGTGTACTTTATAGTAAAAACAGACATGCACACAACAGTTTAGTAATGTCCAGCAATCAAGCAAGGGAGGGTGAAAGGATTTGGAGCAGTGCAGGGATGTATGAGTAAAATGGTAGTTCAAAAACTGACTGCATCCATGGTTGCTGTGTCATTAATAAATGAAAGGGATCCCTCTCCTCCTCCTGAAGTGGATGCAGTTTGTCAAGTCACACCAAAAGTTCCACCACCACCACTAACACCAGTACATACCAATACCAGTACATAACTACCATCTAAAATCACTATGACAATGAGTTGCATTCTAGTGTTCTTGATGACATAGTAGAAGAAGGTGTAGCAGCTGATCCAACTGCTGCATCTAAACGTGAGACAACCAAGTACAAAATCATGTGTTCTGAAGGTAATAGCAAATAGAGAAAATATAAGTAAAAAAAAACAAAGTTTGAGAACTTTAAAAGCCTAGAGGAATATAAAATTAGTTGGCAAGAAACGGATGATGCTAAGGATGACCTAATGATGACTGATGATGATAATGCGGATGTACATTTTATCCCTACAGAATCCTTCTCTTCTTCAGATACAAATGAAGTTGAAAGTGAGAGACATGATGAAATGGTCAGAAAGATAGCTGAAAGTCAAAGGCTCAATCGTTTACCACTGAAAAGGAGCAGTGCACCTGTCTACAAACTGTTTGACAAAACATATGGAAAGTCTCACCCTGGACAAGCAAAAATGTAAAAAAATACACGTTCATTCTGTGAGTCATTATCAGCTTCGTCACCACTTCCAAGTCCAAGTCCCACTTAGTCACACAAACTAAGTGTTGAGTAATCAACAACCACAGCCTTGCCTTTGATGAGTGCCCCTGCTGCTCTTGGAAGTGCAGCTCATGTGATACCAAGTAGTAGTATAATTGCAGCAACATCCTGTCCCAGTAGTAGTAATAGTAGCAGCCTTAAAGGAACCACTCTATGAAGTCCAAGATATGGAGATACTTCACTCATGATTCAAAAGCTAAGCATGTTGCTATCTGCAGGGAGAAAGCAGGCTCACACCTAAGCACCTCCTCTACAAGATCCTACCTAAAGTAAAGCAGGTCTGACTGGGAAACACACCATAAACAGGTCAGACATGTCACAACTAGCAGCAGCAGAAGCACTTCTAAAGGTTCTCATTTGTTCATTTGCTATAACACAAATGGCTCCTTCTGCAGAGGAGTATGATTCTGAGTTTGATGTAGGAAATTATAAGAGTCTCATAGACTGCCTATGCCTGCACATGCTGCCTCCCTCTCCACCATTTCCTACATATTAGCATGCTTTGAGCAAGATTCTGGCATAGTGTTCATTAAAAGCAATGAGGAATACATTCTTGCAATTTTTTGGACCCCCACTTGAAACACAGTATTTCAGCACTTCTGACAAAGCATAAGTTTGTCACAACATCAAGGAGTCATGATGATCAGCAGCATCCTTCTGAAGGATTGGCTTCTGTTAATAAATATAAATATCTGCTTAATGATCAAGTGAAGGGTTGCATTGTGGGGGATGAGAGGGAGACAGTAAGGGCCTAAAGGAAACTGTTAGAAAGCACTGAAAAGCAAGGCAGCAAAAGGATTTGTACCAGCATCAGCAGTAACAGCTACATCATCAACCACAACACTCCATTCCCACTCTAGACACATGTCAATTCATGCGTCTCAGCAGAGGCAATCAAACATTCGTGATGGTGGGGGTGTGGTTTGGCAGCTATACTGGATGGCAGCATTTACCTGCAGCTCTGCACTTTTGATTTATAATCCTCAGCTATCCATAATCTCTACTTCGCAAAACCTCTTGTTTTTGCTCTGTCTTTAAATCCTGGGGCTCTGGGTTACACATAAAGGGTTTACTCTTGTTGCTGCTCCCTGGAAACTGTTTTGGTATTCACTGCAGCCTACCGTGTGTGGGCTACTGCCGAGGCTGGCCTTGATGTGGAGGAGGAGACCCTGAGCTGTAACGTCCATGCTGCTGGGATACCGGGGTGCACTGTGACCATTTGCCATGGCCTCTGAAGGGCCTTGATCTCCGGGGCATTCTGGGCCTGCTGCAGCCATCATCCATGCCCATGCTGATGAATCAGCTGCACACATGCTCCTACACCTTCAGGTCCCGCTCTTCCTGTGTTCTACTGACAGAGGTAAGGAAAGCCTCAGCATGAGAAGTGAGGAGCTGAAGAAGATAGAAGGTAAAGAGGAAGGCGGAAAGATGAATGTTGTTCAGTGGCAGGGTAGACCAACTTAAGCTCTCCAAGCTGCTCTGAGCCACACCCTGATGATTAGTCACATCTACTATCTGGGTTGCCACCAGGGCCACGCTTATCTACACTGTATAATTTATTCTATGGCCTATGGGATTGGGGAGCAGAAGGGTATCATCAATGATTACCACCTCCTGGGACTGGCCTTTTGTTGGAACACAGCTATGGTCCCCAGCTATAAGGAAGGGAGAGGAATGGGAGAGACAGGAGGGAATAGAGGAACACAATAATCAAAGTATATGTATGACTGTGTTACTCTGATCTCTCTGTGTCCACCTCCCTTACAGAGCTGGGCTCACTCCCTTGGGGAGTTGCAGTATATCACAGGGTGTTACCTATTGACCCTTTGCGTACCTGGACAGTCCAGATAGGGTTGTGCATATTCTAACTGCAGTAGCCTTGGGTTCAAGAGCCAGCATTGCATTGTACCATACTCAGTAGAATGGACACGGGTTGCCTACATCTATATGTAATTTCACCGTGTTGCGATCCACCCCTAGCATTCTAGGGTTTGCTTAGGAGAGTTATCTCGATCTGCTGGCATCCGGTGCCAGGGTCAGTGTTGCCTCGCTCCTTTGGGTTCTGTGCCTCCCAGGAGTCTGGGTTGTGCCAACAGTGTTGCCTCACTCCTCTGGGTTCTGTGTCTCCCAGGCATCTGGGTTGTTCCAGCAGTGTTGCCTCGCTCCTCTGGGTTGTGCCAGTCACTTCCTCCTGGACCATCTGCTATCAAGGTCCTGTGGTCAGATCTCAGACTGTGTTGCCTGCTGCCTGTTAAGTTTAAGCCAGAACCTCTGTAGCCAGAGATTGTCATCTTTCACACATACATCGCTATTACTGGCTTGCTATTACTGTATATATCTGCATGTATTTCTGCTCTGTTTGTGTGGGCCCATAGGCCTAATTACGTTTGTGATCTTTATTTCAATAAAGTCATTTTAACCTTGCCAATCTGTTCTGAGTGTTCATCAAAAACTGTGACACTCTGCCTGAAAGCAACAGAACTGTGGTGGTGTTGCTGGTTGCTGGGTCACTGTAGCTGGTACCAGGATGAGCAACATCAGGTTGTTCACTAGGACTCAAATCCTTTACAGATAGGTTGGTAGTGTACTACAATAATTTTAAAATTTTAAAACCTGGCCACACGACAATTGTCAGACTGGCTGTGTCACTCTGGAAATTGTTATCTCATTGCAAGAACATACGTGTTTGACAGAGAAAATCCAAATAGAAACTAATGCGTCCACTTGAAATTGGACAAGAGAAACAATACATGCTGTAGAACTTGCTGTCCGTGTGCAACACTGGTAAATGTCTCCTAATGACACTGCAAACAGCCCCAAATTGTTTAATTATATATATATATATATATATATATATTTTTTTTTTTTTAAAGAACTTTTTTATGTCATTTTTTTTTTTTTTTTTTTTTTATGTCATTCTTGTTTGTTTCTTTTGGGCTTGAGCATATGAGGGCCAGTTGGGCTTTAGGTTAATTGTACATGTAAATTATAGCACACCTTTAAGTGTGCCCGCATGTATATGTATATTTAGGGGGTGGTTCTTATTCAGGCAGTTAGCCTAGTGAATGTTCTGAGATATTTTCAATGTCTCCCTTTTCTCTCTCTCTCTCTCTCTCTCTCTCTCTCTCTCTTTTCTCCATGTATTGTTGCTCTTGTCAAATTTCAAGTGGACAAATTAGTTTCAGATTGTTGGAGGGTTTGCTCTTTTATTTCCCCATATGTCCTTCTCACTCACACTCTGTATCACTTGTTTATGTTTTATTGCCTTATATGAACAATAAAGAAGTTGCTTTTATATTCTGAAGATATTACTGATGATATCAGTGTGCAGCTGAATCTTTCTATTTACACTGGTTGTGTCACTCTGAAAATTTATTATTCACACAAATCTGTAACATTTTTCTTTTAAACAGGAAAAAGATGATTGTGGTGACAATAAGGCACTTCTGCTGGATGCTTGCCTGCCTACACAAATGTCACACCGGCTGTGTCATTCTGCAAATTATTATTTACACAAATCTCTAATATTTTTCTTTTAAACAGGATTAAAGATGACTTGTAGTGGCAATAAGGCACTTCTTTTGGGTGCCTGCCTACACAACAACTGTAACTTTAAAAAAGCAGTGGCAATAAGGCACTAGACTAGCACTAGACCGGCTAACAAGGAATTAGACTGGCTAGTAAAATCGTTTTTCTGGACACTCTCTCTGCTTTTCCTCTCTCTGATTGCCAACAATGGACTAACAGGAATTGCAGGCTGTCTGGATGTTTGTGTCATTAGTCCAACCCCCACCATGAAACAAAGAAGCTAATTGAACTAGAGAGGACCCCCATCATGAAACTAAAAAGCTAATTGGACCAGAGATGGAAGAAAAGTAGTATGCGTGAGTGGGAATTCGTCGTCCAAATTTATACTATTTGCACCAAAATTTTGTACCAGGGCTGTTCAGATTCAGGTCTTTTAAAAAACTACCCTTGCCATGCCAGCTCAAATTATGCCGAATGACCCTTATTCATCCGAATTCTGAATTTGGATGAACCGATTTGAACAAATCTAATAAAAATGTGTTGTGTGTCCAAAAACAAAAGTTGTGTGTGTTTGTGTGTGTATGGGATGTGTGCAATATGTGCCAAAGTATATTTTGTGTACTTTTTTAAATGCAATTCTCTCCTCTTGAGTCTACCTGTCTCAAGCAAATGCTACTTTCTCTTTCTGTCACTATATCTATCCTCTGCTCTGCATTGTGATTGGCTAAGATTTTGAACTTGTTTTGAAAACATTTAGCAATGCCAGAGACTGTTGAACGTAGCTTCTTTTTTTTAAGTTGATGTGTCTGGCATTGTTTAGAAACAGAAGTGAAAGCACTGTGAGGTAAAAAAAGGTGCGATGCAAGTTATGAGGCTAGGCATGTTTGTGTGGCCTACGCTCGTTGTCAGTTCTGGTAGGTGTCTTATTGAGTAGCTACTCTACACAGGCATGGCTACGTTCAGTAATGCTTTTTTTGGCTTACGAACTGTTTTACGAGGCCCAAGGGCCTAATTCAGTAAGAGAGAATGGTAAAATTCTGGAGCAAACCAGCTGCACTGTAGGGAAGAATTGAAAATTCCCAAAATTCCTATTGGTCTATAATGGGTTTTTAACCCCTTGAATGCTAGCTAGGTCTCCAACGCATTGCTTCGCAGTGCATTGGAGACTAGCATTCAAGGGGTTAAAAACACCATATTAAATCAAAGGGAATGTAGAAGAATAACATAATAGGTCAATTAGATGAGTCAGATATTTGGCTCCTTATGAAGCTAACTTATATATGTCTAATGTACAAAAGAATAGAGGGTAAGCTCTATAGCTCTCTTAGAATGATGTACAGATTAAACCTTTGAGTGCTGGAGGGGAATACAACACATTGCAATGTGTTGGATGCTCCTCTGGCACTTAAAGAGTTAAGCAAAAGTGCAGGCATTTTGTGGAAAAAAACTGCACCACAAAGAACAAATAAAATATCAATCAAGTCCCTCCCCAGAAAGAAAAAAAGAAAATTGAATTATTTAGTGTATGCTGCCCTCTGCTGTTACATTGTGTAATAATGTTAAATAACCAATTTTCTAGTATACATAGTGATTTGCAACTTCAGTATGGGTTTAAATGTTCTTTATATTTTATATTATTTCAAAAGCTTTATTGTAAAATATTGAGATACTTTAAATAACGGTTAACTCCTTTGGAAAGAAATGTCCCTCTGACATTCATTTGATTAATAATAAATGAGAAAGCATTTAGCACTTAGAGCACAGAGAACTATCCAAAGCATTGTGTTGCAATACACTGGATACCTCTCTGGCACTTAAAGGGTTAAAAAGCAGAGGTTTGTTCAATGCTTTAAGAAGCAATGCACTGCACACCCCTCTACATCCTTCTGGTCCTTATAACAAATAAACATAGATTAAAAATATACATTGAACCTTTCTTCACTAATAGGAATGGGCAAAATTGTTCACTTCAAAAGCGAAACGGGGAAAAATGTCACTTCCTACTGAGCAAGACATTTTTTTTTTGCAAAATGTGTGTTGATTTTCAGCTTTTTTCACCTAGCTCATTGTACTGAAATCAGTAGGAAGACTAAATCCCCACCATCACCATCACATGCATGTTTCCCTTCTTTTCCCGCAGGCATAGTATAAAAGGGGTGTCAGTTTACCACAGCATGCCATTCTGTGTTTGTGAGAGGAAGAGAATGCAGCACATTTTTAACTAGAGAAGACAGGCTAATAACATAGAGTTGAAGTTTAGTTATGGAGTCTTGTAGGCATGAAATTTGTTCAATGTGTTTGGGGAGTCTAGGGAATTCTGGGGGAGAGAAAAGGAGAAAGGAGATTGATCCCAAATACTCCAAGATTCTCATTCTTATGACAAGATGCTGATGCCCTTTGGCAAAAATTCTGACTTTTTCTGTTTGAAGATGGGATCCAGCAAAGCAGCAAGAATGTATTCCTTATTGCTTGTTCATGTCCTGAACATGTCCTTTATCAGCTAGTGCATGTCTGTGTTGTCATTATAGCAAGATTCCTCAGTCATGCTCTTCATTTTTTTCTGCAATAAAAATATCAGACGTAGAATTTCACTAATCCCTACCCCTATGTGACTCACCAGCATTGTTCACTCTTCAAAGGATTTCAGCAGCTCACATACATCATACCTTAGTTGCTACTGGCCAGGTGACAAAGAGGCTCCCTCCTAAGCCTTCCAGTTTTGCATGGTGTACTTGCTAATGGCCTTTTTCTGCTCGTACAAATTCTCTAGCATGTGCAATGTGGAATTCCACCTGGTAGGGACCTCCATTTTCAGATGGGGATGGGGCACATTGTTAGACTCTTGAATGAAATAAAGAGTGTTATGTGCACTGTAGGAGGGACTAAAATGGGCACAGATTTTGCAGGCAATAGTAAACATCTCTCTGAGGGTTTTAGATTCTGCCAGGAATCTTGTCATAACTAAATTTAGCACATAGGCAAAGCAGGGCATATGCACCATATCACCTATTCTCAAGTCAGCAATTATGTTGGAGCCATTATCAGCAGACACAAAATCAGCTTTTAAGAAAGTGCAGTACAAGCCATTCCTCCATCACCTGCTCTAGTTTAGTTAAAACATCTCCAGCTTTGTGGGACTGGCTCTCCAAATTCTGCAAGAACAAGGTGGAATGCAGATGGAATGGGTTGTCCTGTTGCTGCTGCCTCACACTGCCAAAACCAGATGGTATGGGCTGTCCTGTTGTTACTGCCTCATACTACCAGAACCAGAAGCATTATTACTGGCTGTCACCTAATGCTGTAAATTAGTGTTGCCCACTGTTGGTGGTGGGAGGGAAACCGACTGAGCAGTCACGTCACACAGTCATATAGTCTGTGCTCTGCCCACTTGTACACATATCTGTTGTCAAGTGGATTTTCTTGCCACATGCACTTTGCAGCCCTTTGCTCACCCATCTTCTCTAGCTGAAAAATGTGCTGCTTTCTCCTCTCACAAACACAAAATGGCATGATGTGAGAGAGTGACATCCTTTTATATGCTTGCAGGAAAAATAGAGAAAAACACCATGTGGTGGGATTGATTTCAATTAAACGAATTAGGGGGGGGAAAGCAGGAAATTGTACTTTTTCATGGGAATTTTCAGAAAAGTGAGAAGTGCCATTCTTAGCTGATTTTGGTTTGAGGTGAAAATTTTCATCCATCCCTACTCAGCAGTGGAAGTGGATATCTTGGAACAAGGTGCAGATACAGTTTTCTCTCAACAAGATAAATCCATGCTCTTTTTTCTGCAGAAAATATTCTGAGGTGGAACGTAATTATGACATTTGCAAAAGAAAAAGTGTTAGATATCAAATTGACCCTGGAAGAGTGAAGACACTTGCTGGAGGGTATACTTATACCTGTGCTAATTTTTACAGCTCATAAGACTCTGCAATTCCTCAAAAACACTACATGCCTCTATCCTAGATACACGCACTGGTCAATATTTTTTACACGCTTCAATTACCTTATCTATTACTGCCCAGGTTAAAAAAAATGATTAAAGCAAATACCCTGTCTAGACAATTGAAATCTAGTCCTCAAAGTGATCCAGAACCCATCATTCCACCAAATACATTCTTGAAACCCTATTTTTATGACAACACCCTATTTGTTCCACCTCATTTTGGACTTGATATTCTTCATTGGATTCCCTTACCTCCAGTTTCTAATAATTCTGGTTTCTGGAAGACCTTAGACCTCACCCATCACCATTTTCGGTGACCATCCTTATGACTAGATATTCACACTTTTGCCTTAGCATGTTGTCCTTGTTCCAACAGAAATCATTGCATCCATTACCTATTCTTACTTCACCATGGAATCATGTTTCCATGAAGTTCCATCCTTGGCCTTCCCTCATCTAAAGAATTCACTACCATCCTAGCCATCACTAGGATGGCCATTTTCCTCCCCTCTTTAAAGTACCTTCAGTTCCTGAACTAGCCATGATCTTCCTTCAGAAAGTATTTCAACTTCATGGATGTCCTTGTCATACCACCCAATGCCTCTCCATTTCCAGGATTCACCCTCCCTTGGTGCACTCATCCAGCTGGGTTTCTTCAGCACTGCTCCATCTTTATGTGCTTTGTCCCCGTTGGGCACATGCAAGGCTGCCTAAGTTCTGCCTCCAGGCTTCCTGGGCGCATGCACAGCTTCCTCTGTCAGTCTTAGCCCTCCAGCCCACAGCCTCTTCTGGTTTATCTGCATTTAAAGGGGTGAGTTCAGCACTGGGACACTTTAGTATAAAGTCTCCAGTGCTATTGTGTATTTTTTTCTAATTCCTGTATCTTTACCCTGCTAAGCCTGACTTCTTTGATCTCCTATACTGTGAATGACTCTGGCTGTATCTTGACCTTGCTAGTCTCTTGTTCCCTGTATCCTGAAGATTACCATGTGTGACCTGGCCTGTACCTTGACCATGATTCTGCCTCCTGTTTTGACTCCTACAATGAGTAAAATCAAATCAAATCCAATCTAAGCGTAATATATTTAATGATAAAAATACAAAAACTAAAAGTAAATCATTACACTCGAAAAAAAAGTATATATATATTTATCATTAAAAATACTACACTTAAATTGGTTTTGATTTCTTCTTTGTGTTTTTGTCCAGTCTTGTGCTTTTACTTATTGTAGATTGCTTTCCTGTGTGTACAAGGACACCAAACATTTTAGCAGCATCTGACAAGTTCAGGAGAGATATAGGATTCATTCATCAACTTTCCATCATTTCCTACCATCCTTCATCTTCCATATCATACTTCATTTTCATCTCATTTCATTTTGGCAATCATCTACCATATGTAACCCTAAGGTACTGTATATATTAACTCATTTGCCCCTTTTCCATACAGCCAGAGGTGAACTTTGTTTCTGAACTTTAAGAACTCATTTTTTATTTTATTTTTTTCATCACCAATTATCTTAATGCACTTGGTGTCTTTTGGACCTTTGCCTGTGTAATTCTCCATTTTTATGCTAGCATTATAGTTGCTGTATTCATATTGTCTTGAGTCCTGTTTGTCTCCACTGTGTATCACCCTGCCTGGATTACCAACTACGCTTCCATCTGCTTTATTGTTCCTGTTCCTGAGATACCAGTGTTAGGATGAGCCTTCTTTATGTGCCTCTGTCCCCATCGGACATATGTGTGGCTGCCTCAGTTCTGCCTCCACTCATCCTGGGCACATGCTCAGCCAGCTCTGCCGGTCTTGGCCCTCCAACACACAGCCTCTTCCAGTTTACCTGAATTTAAGGGGGTGAGTTCAGCACTGGGACGCGTTAGTATAGCGTCTACAGTACTACTGTATATCTTGACCCTGCTGAGACTGATTTCTCTTGATCTCCTGTCCTGTGTATGTATCACGGTGCCCGTGTTATCGCTGGCGACATTGTGATTCAGTGCTACTTCCTGATTCCTTTTATTGGCTATTGTGGTTTTGCTCCGCCCAGTGCTAGCCCTTAAATACTGAGCCCTGTCACTTCTGCAATCCCCTTTCGTGGTGTTCCAGTCACTAGTGCTTGTTCCTGACTTCTGTGTGAAACCTGTGTATTACCCGGGCTACCTGACTACTCTGCCTGAACACATTCCTGCTCTGTGTACCGACCCGGATTGGCTGATGTTCCTGCCCAGTGTACCGACCCGGCCTGGCTGACGTTCCTGCTCTGTGTACCGACCTGGATTGGCTGATGTTCTGTCACAGTTTGTTATGACTCTCAGACACAGAGTAAGATAAAAACACAACTTTATTGAAAAGTTTAAAGGAAACCCTTATGGGTAGAATATACATAGAACATATAGCAATAATGCATTGTAGTTTGAGTACAGGTATACAACATGTAGAACAGGCTCTACCGGCCCTGCCAACACTGGGTAAGGCAACCTTAGGTGGCACATGGAGGAATAGGTTCTACCGACCTACCAATATACCAGGCAGGGCAGCCTGGAGACTGGTACAGCGGATAGTAAAGGCTCTACCGGCCCTGCCAATATACCGGGCAAGGCAGCCAGGAGACTGGTATAACGAGAGGCAAAGGCTCTACCGGTTCTGCCAATATACCGGGCAGGACAGCCTGAAGACTGGTATTACGAATAGTGAAGGCTCTACTGGCCCTGCCAATATACCAGGCAGGGCAGCCTGGAGACTGGTAAAATGAATAGTAGAGGCTCTACCGGCCCTGCCAATATACCGGGCAAGGGCAGCCTGGAGACTGGTACAATGAATAGAGACAGCTCTACCAGCCTTACCAATACCGGGCAAGGCAGCCTTGGCTGCAAGTACTGGATAGTAGTGATGATAACCTCAGTGACTGGTTTAAGGTGTAATAGATCAGTCACATAAGATGGACAGACTGAGGCCCTCTGAACCGACAAGATGATATAGGCCCCTATAACACAGGAGCAAACCAGTACCTGCGTACTGGATTAAACAAACTCTACAGATGCTGTGAGAAACACAGAAAGCAACCGGTTAATACGTGGAGCAAACCAGTACCCGCGTACTGGGGAAGTAACAACTCTACCGGTGCAATAGGTTATGCATGTAGCAAACCAGTACCAGCATACTAGAGTGACAGGACCTCTGCCGGTGTAATGAGAAGCCAGTTATACATGGAGCGAACCAGTACTCGCGTACTGGAAACAAACCCTCTACCGGTGCAATGAGTAGCCATATACCTGGAGCGAACCAGTACCCGTGTACTTGAGGAATAACAACTCTACCAGTGTAAAGAGCAACCGGATATAGGTGGAGCGAACCACTACCCGCGTACTGGATGGACAGAATCTTACCGGTGCAATGAGCAATAAGTTATTTGTGGAGCAAACCAGTACCCGCGTACTGGAGTGACAGAATCGTTACTGGTGCAGTGAGCAGCCGGTTATACATGGAGCAAACCAGTACCCGCGTACTGGAGTAACAGAATCGTTATCGGTGCAAAGAGCAATGGGTATATACGTGGAGCGAACCAGTACCCGCGTACTGGAGTGATAGAATCGTACCAGTGCATTGAGCAATAGGTTATAAGTGGAGCAAACCAGTACCTGCGTACTGGAGTGACAGAATCATTACCAGTGCAATGAGCAGCTGGTGATACGTGGAGAGAACCAGTACCCGCTTACTGGAGTGACAGAATCGTTACCGGTGCAATGAGCAGCCGGTTATACATGGAGCGAACCAGTACCCGCGTACTGGAGAGTCAAAACCTCTACCGGTGTAATGAGCAGCCGGTTACACATGGAGCGAACCAGTACCCACGTACTGGAGTGACAAAACCTCTACGGTGCAACAAGCAGCCGGTTATACATGGAGCGAACCAGTACCCACGTGCTGGATGATAATGCACAAATGAGTGAAAATGTCGCCAGGGCAACTGGAGGAGAGAGACACACTGCAGGCGATCCAGGAGCAGGAACCCAGCCGGTGAAGAACAGAAAACAGATCTAGAGGCAGTCAACCGGATCAGGAACGGCAGCAGGAAACAGCAGAAGGGACAGCAACCTCAACCGGATCAGGAACGGATGCTGGAACCTGGGAGGCTGGCAGACTGGAACTCAGGCAAAACAGATGAGCAGGAACAGAGAAACGGCCCAGGAAGTACAGGAACCCAATGCAGGTACATGCAGCATGGAGACAACACGAAAGGGCAACCAAAGGGTGCCCAAGCTCAGTCTAAATAGGCAATACAGGGTGGGCTGAAGGCAGGCAGCCAATGGAGAGCCCCCTACTGGTAATTGACAAAGAAAGGCAGCAATCACGGGCACCGTGATACGTTCCTGCTCTGTGTACCGACCCGGCTTGGCTGACGTTCCTGCTCTGCATACCAAACCATATTGGCTGACGTTCCTGCTCTGTGTAACGACCTGGCCTGACTAACATTCCTGCTCTGTGCACCGATTTGACCTGGTTTCCCGCTCCATCCAGTGATCTGGTTGGAGAACGTGCCTCCAGTGCTTGCACTGTCTACTGACAGTTCCTTTGGTTGCCTCGTGTACTCTGCTCCTGCAGTCCTGCTTACTGTGACTCAGTCTCTGGTTATTGTGCCTCTTGATCCTTTCACTCATGTGTTTGAGATCAATCAGGTTGCACCACGGTACGCTTGATCTGTTCATTAATAATTACCCAAGGTTGGTTTGTTCCCTGGGTGCCTCGGTTGCCCCCACGGCCTTGCAGCCAATTTCAGGTCTGAGCGTTCGTTTAACCCCTTGGGGGTTGGTGCGGTCACAGTGTATTGCAGGTTATGGTTGGCGTTACTCCGTGCTATACAGTATCAGTCACCCTTGACTGTTCTGGCAGTCTGTCACTTCCAGGGCCTTCATTTACCTCCGTGTGGCCTCTGTCGCTTTTGTGTCACTCTCTGTGTAGAGAGTGTCCTATGGGCCTCAGTCCTATTAGGGCCTGTCAGTATCTCTTGGCCTAATAGCACCCGTCTCTCCACTGTCTCTTCTAGGATTCACACAAACTGTAACCTGACCTGTGACAGTGTTGTACCTTAGTGTTTCACTGGACCCGAGTGGGTTACTAAATCTATTGTAACCTGACCTGTCAGTATTATTTCTGTCTGTATATACTGGACATGTGTGGGTTACTCTAATTTCTGTGTTTTCAATAAAACTGTGTTTTTACCCAAACCCTCTGTGTCTGAGTGTCCTAAACACTGTTACAGTATGACCTTAGCTGTATCCACCTTGCTAGCCTCTTCTTCCCTGTATCCTGCAGATTAGCGTCTATGACCTGGCCTGTACTTTGACCACGATTCTGTCTCCTGTCTTGAGTCCTTCCACTGTGTATGGCCCTGCCTTGATTACCGACTAGTTCACAGCTAGCACCTTCATACGGCTTTGGCCTGCTCCACGATTCCCTTTAGGCAACCACCTCTCTCTAACCTCGTACCCCAGATTAGGTGATGAGATTAGGTATCTGTTGGTGCTATACCATCACTTCCAGGACTACTTGTTCTTCTTTGCTCTGAGTATAGTTCTTAATGATTTTGGCTGTATGTTTGGGGTCATTGTTATGCTGCAGAATAAATTTGGGGCCAATCAGATATCTACCTGATGGTATTGCATGATGGATAAGTGTCTGCCTGTACTTCTCTGCAAAAAGGATACTAAATCCCCAACTCCATTTGCTGAAATGCAACCCTAAACTTGAAAGGAGCCTCCACCATGCTTCACTGTTGCCTGCAGACACTCATTCTTGTACTGCCCTCCAGCCCTCCGGCGAACAAATTGCCTTCTGCTACAGCCAAATATTTCAGATTTTGGCTCATCAGTCCAGACCACTTGCTGCCATTTTTCTGCACCACAGTTCTGCATTTTCATGCATAGTTGAGATGCTCGGCATTGTTTCCACATAGGAGGTATGACTTTTTGGCCACAAGTCTTCCATGAAGACCACTTTTGAGTAGACTTCTCCAGACAGTAGATGGGTGTAACAATGCTCCACTATTTTCTTCCAATTCTGACCTGTGGCACTGCTGGAAATCTTCTGATTGTGAAGGGAAGTAAGCATGATGTGTCTTTCATCTGCTGTACTAAGTTTCCTTGGCCAACCACTGTATCTACAGACCTCAACATTGTCTTTTTTCTTTCGGATGCGAACTGACGCAGGCCTCAGTCTTATGCTTGTGGGTACTTTGGCTCCACCTGCCTACTTCCTGGCTGGCTGTTTAAAGGAAACTGGATCCTTTCTCTCAGTTACTCTTACATTGTTGTCCAGTGCAGTTCTGTTATTATATTCTGATCTCTTGTGTATGACCCCGGCTTGTTTGACCATCCATCTGTGGCTGACCTGTGGCTTTGGGCTGACTACCCACTCTGTGTATAACCCTGGCTTGTCTGACTACCCAATCTGGTGCTGACCTGGGGCTCTGTCCAATGATCTCCTCTGTGTTGCCTCCTGACTGTTGGACATCCTATCTGGTGCAGACCTGTGGCTCTGGCTGACTACCCGCTCCGTTTATGACCCTGGTTTGTCTGACTACTCAATCTGGTGCTGACCTGGGGCTCTGTCCAGTGATCCTCTCTGTGGAGCTACTGGGACTACCATTGGCTTCTGCCTAGTGTCTTGCAGTGCAGTTGACTTCATGGCAGACTCCTATTCCTGATAGAGTCTTTTGACTCTTTAGTCACCCTCTGCCCCTTTTTAGTCTACCGTCCAACTCTTGGGTGATTTTTGGTCTCCGTGACAGATCCAAAAGTTAACATGCTGTTATCTGTTGTCTGTGTAAAGAAGCATGTGAGCAGGAAGAAAGCAGGTGAGTAACACCTAGGCACCTCCTCGATGATATCCCATCTGAAGCACAACCACATGCCTGACTGGAATACACACCAACAACATGTCTGGAGTGCCACAACTAGCAGTAGCAGAAGCATTCTTAAAATTTCCTGGAGCTCTAGGGCACATAAGAGAAGTAGTGATGTTTATGTGTAAAAAAGAGTTCGCCAAGGGTTTGATCATTCTGCTGCAGAGGAATATAACTCAGAGAGTGCTTATCACGGTGCCGTGATCTTCTCCCGTGGCGTTACCTGCCTTTCCCCATGTGTGTTCTGCAGCAGCATGTCTGGCTGCTGCCTGACTTCCTGTTTGCATTGCGCATCACTACAGTGAGCTCGCTATTTTGTAGCCATGGCCTATTGACCTAATTATGCCCTGCCTCTCTGATAGGCCTTATATGTGGCCTTCAGTCATAGCTCCAGTGCCCTTTTGTGGTGTATTTGAGCATTATTTGTATTCCTCGTTGTGATCCATTCTTGGCTGCTGATTCCTATTCGTGTATGACCCTTGGCTCCATCTGACTACCCTATTTGTGCCTGAACCTCTGGCCTTGTCTGACTACCCGATCCATGCTCAATCCCTGGCTGAGTCTGACTACCCGATCTGTGCATGACCCCTGGCCTGGCTGACTATCCACTCCATGCTAAGTACTGTGGCTCAGTCTGACTACCCGTTACTTATATGACCTTGGCTTTGCCTGACTCCTCTTGCTCTATACCTTGGGCCTGGCTCTCTCTCCGTGTAGGTTCCTAGGCTTGGTCTTTGTCATTGTACTGCTCCGGGTTCTGTCTAGACCTATAGGCCTTTTATCGCTGTGGTCTTACCTAGGATCTCGCCTGAACCCTAGAGTTCTAGGGTGTGGTGTCTGACTGCTGTGTACTGTAATGTTCTATGGTATTGTGTCACTTTAGGCCCTAGCATTCTAGGGCATCGCTCTTCTGCTGACCCTAGCGTCCTAGGATAGAGATCAGCCACTTGCCACCCTTCTCCATCTCAGGTGGTACCCAGAACCTTAGGCTAGGTTCTCTGCCGTTTTCTGGTTCCTGTATTAAAGCTAAGTACAGTGTCAGCTCCTGGGTAGTGGACTGCAGCACTGTCTCCACACCTGACCCCGGGGAAGGTTGGGGAAGGGCTTATTTGCTTTTCATTGAATTATATCTTTCAATAAAGTGGTGTTGATTTTAACTGTACCTGTCAGAGTCTTTGTTTGTCTAAGTTACTGTGACAGTGCTGTAGGAGATGACAAGAGTCCTAGGGCTCGATTTAAAGGCAGCCGTTAACCAAAAAAAACACTAACGGGTGCGTTAAGTGTCATGTTGCAATTCAAAGATCCGTCTAAACAACAGCTAACGGCAGTTGCACAATTCCTACGGCCGCTACACTTACGTGCATTCAGACGCATGGAACAACATGGAACAACATACCCCAGAGCTATTCAAAGGCTTGCGGTACTGATAACGGCTGAAAAAAAGACACACCTAACGGCTAAAAGTTAAGACCCACTTCTCACACATGTTAGACACTTAACGGCCAAAACTAAACACCCGTTACAGAGGAAAACACACAAAAGGCTTACCGCACAACCATGTAAATGGGAAAATTAACCCGTGCAATGCCAAAACAACACAAAAACATGCACACACAACACAAATCACTACACACAAAACAACAACCAACACCACAGGAACAATGACACACAAAAAAACAACAACACAACATGGCACGGAACAATGGGGGTCATCACACAAAGCGGACCCTGCAAATACAAGCTCACCTGGGCAACATCAACACGCGACCTGCACCCCACAACTGCACGCCCGCAAATGGCACACACAGAACAAGCACAACACACCACATCTTATAACACACACACACACACCTGCAAACACTTACCTGGACACAAACAACTCTCCATTGGTCAGCACTCACCTCATCACCACACCTACACAACGCCCTAGCAAGTACTTAAAGGGACAACTCAACACACTCACTTGTGGCTTGTTTTCCACTCAGGGAGGGAGAGAGAGAGAGAGAGCGCGCTAGAGAGAGAGAGCTAGAGAGAGAGAGGTAGAGAGAGAGAGAGAGACAGATAGAGCAAACAGTATGTTGGGTTACATATTGTTGCGAAGACTGCGGAGAAGGCGTGCAAGGGAGAGAGCTAGGGAACATCAGCAAACCCCAAGCACGCCTCATCAACAGCCTCCACCTGTTGCAAGTGAGGAGGCTCTGGCTCAGCAGCCACACAGGAGTCCATCCCCACCTGGAGGGCACAGGATGTATAGACGACCACCAAGGCCCAGGGTATACCGCCCAAGGGTCACACTCTTTGGAATGGCTGATGACGAGGTCATTGATCGCTACAGGTTGAGGCCTGACAGCATCATTGCCTTGTATGAGGTCATCAAGGAGCAGGTGGATCCCATCTACATCCACAACCATGCCCTAACTGGCCTGCAGAAACTACTCTGTGCCATACACTTCATGGCAAGCGGGGCCTTCCAGTCCACTGAGGGTTACGCATCTGGCATGTCCCAGGCCACATTCTCCAGAGTGCTGGCCCAGGTCCTGCCAGCCCTCAAAATCAAGGCCAGTACCCATATACATTTTCCCACCACCGACATGGACTGGATACACGTCAAGCAGGCCTTTTACGCAAAGGGAGGCATGCCCAGGGTCATGGGTGCTATAGATTGCACCCATGTCCGGATTAAGGCCCCAGCACGTGACGCACAGATATTCATCAACAGGAAGAACTTCCACTCCATCAACGTGCAGATGGTGTGTGACAGCAACATGAGGATCATGAATGTCTGTGCAAAATATCCTGGCAGCACACATGATGCATACATTCTACAAAACTCCTCAGTCCACAGAGATTTTGAGAATGGAACCTTTACAGGGGGATGGCTACTGGGTGAGTTCACAAAACAAAATCACACCACATACACAGGCGTACACACCACTCAGCTCAGCATGCACCTGACCCACACCTACTACGTCCACCACACAAAACATCATTCACACAACATGTGCTCCCTGTTTCACCATGTCACTCACATTACACAGGTGATGCTGGCTATGGATGCAAGTCCTGGCTACTGACCCCTCTGGCCAATCCCCAAACACATGCCCAGGAAAGCTACAACCAGGCTCATGCCAGAACCAGGAATGCTATTGAGCGGACATTTGGGCTCCTCAAGTCAAGATTCCGATGTCTGGACCACTCTGGGGGAGCACTGCAGTATGCACCGGCTAAGGTGTGTGACATCATTGTGGCGTGCGCAATACTGCACAATATAGCAGTGGACACCAGGCTGCTGGAGCACATCCCGGACCCCCCCATACAGGAAGTGCCCATGGACATCGGGCATGTGGAGGAGACCATGAGAGGGGCACAGATCAGAGACAGGCTCATCACGGAATACTTCACCTGTAAGTATAACACAGGCATGCAAACAATCCATGCAAGTCCCCCAGCAGTCCTGTGACACTAACCACACTGCACATTTTGTTCTGTCTCACCCCACAGGAACAGTGACACAGCACTGCACTGGCAGTGGACGTGGAAAATTGTGTGTGTGGACTCAGCAACCATCCTCCATTCCACTCTCCACGTTGACATACAGACCCCAAGGATATCACGCACACCCTCAGGAGAAACAAGGTACAACATATTACCCATGTTCATCACCTTACACGGCTTGATTGACAGCAACTAACTGGATATGCCATGATTAGAGCCTGAACAACCATGCTAGCCCAGTAGTGAAAGAGTATTATCTAATGATTTGCATGAGAAGGGACATCAGACTCAATATGGGACCTGTACTGTGCTACAGCTGAGAAGAGCAGCACAGGGGTGGATGTACAGTGGTATGGGCACACAATGTAGAGGTCATGAGACGTAGATCAGATTACCACGGACTCCATGCAGACCTGTGAGTGTGCAGACGTATGTGCCCCTGACATGAATACACACATCAACAAATGTGTCCTAACAGTTCCATGGAACAAATGACATTGGGCTGCCACTGTCACTTTCACAGTGGCAGCACAATGTCATTACTTCCATGGAGCTCTCAGAACACTTGTTAATGTGTGTATACATGTCAGGGGCACATATCCCTAGGACTGATGCACATGTCCTTAGTTCCCCACAGAATTGGTTACAGATGAGTACACAACACATTGTCAAGCAATGGTTTGTGCACTCACCTGTAACTGTGAAAACTGAGGGGATGAAAAAGACTAAATTGTTGTTGCTTGATGATCAGTTCAGGTCTACTGCTCCAAATCCTGTCCTCTTGTCCCGCAGGCATCCGTAACATGATCCATCCTTGAACTGAAGATCTTCCATGTGACTGGATTGATGTCTTGACAACACCTTCATGAAGATCACCCCTTGCTGTTTATGGTGATGTTGTTGGTGATGCAAAGTTTGACCTGAGGTTCACACAAACCTCTACTGGAACATTCTCATAGAGACACAGAAAACACTAATTCTTGAGTGTTGTAACCTGTACAGTCAGGATGCTCAGCTACAGAGTTGTCAAACCTCATGGACAACACATGAGCAGGGCAGCAGTGTTACTGAAGTATTACAATTTAGTTTCAAAGTACATTTAGTGTTCTCATACAGGTGTTCAATGCATATAGGCAATACACACACAAAACACATGTACATTCTAATGTACTTTGAGACACAATAAAGATGAACCATCACCATTCTATCTGTGTCTGTAGGAGGATATATTTGAGAACACATATGTCAATGTGTTACCACACCCAGGGTAGAGTATGCCCCATACATGGAAAGGCAACACCCACATCACAGGAGTCCACCACTTGTTTGCCAGTGACTGGACTCTGTGATGTATCAATGCAAACAGATGATGGTGGCAGTGATGCACCAATGTGTTGTGGGAGTGATGAAGAGGTGATACAGGGGACATACTTCCACAGTGAATACCTGTCCACAGTATCTGTATTGCTCAGTATAATCCATGTTCGGAGATTTTGCTCCACTTTGACATATCTCAGTACATGGGCTAACGAACAACCAGACTAAGTGGACATGTGTTATCACTGGTGAAGTCTGTTACACCCTTAGGGAAACAGCAACTCAACTTACAGGAGACCCCAATGCTCAGCCCAGGATATCAATGTGTGTGCTACACGTTGAAATCCTAGGTTAAAAACATTGGCTTCTTCAGTAAGTCAGTTGCACAATGAGTGTGTGAATCCAAGACAACATGGATACATGTCCCATTTATCTATCCTGCTTATAATGTCCCTGCTAAATCACAGAGCTGTTTGTCTGGTTATCCCATTAACCCACTGAGTGCAAGAGTGGTCCCCAACGCATTTCTTGACAATGCGTTGTCTACCACTCTGGCACTCAAAGGGTTAAACACAGCACATGATGTAGACAAATGTTCAGTGTTGTACAATTTGTTGTGCTAAGGGGTATGTTTTGTTGTTCAAATTCAACACACAACACCGCCATATAACACAGTGGTGTAATATGGCTCCAGGGATGTATTACAAGTTGAATTTGTACAACGGTGTGTGTGTGAACCCATGTTGTAGCATCCCACTAACATTTCACATAGGCAGAGGTTGTGTTCACTGCATTGTATGGCAATGCATTGGAGACAACCCTGCCACCCAATCCATAACTGAAGACACAACAGATCAGACTGGAATTAAAAAAAAAATGTTTTCTTTATTGAGGGGAAACTTAACAGGTTGGGCCTTTCATTTTTTCTTCTTTGGGTGGGGGGCCTTAGCCTGGGTGCCAGAGGTGGATGCCCTTGTGGATCTCCTGGTAACCCTCTGCCCCCTAGGTGTTGCTTCAGGGGTAACACTAGAGGGGGTGGTGGTTGCAGTAGACCCCTCAGTGGAACGCAAGTTCTCCCTCTCCATCCTCAGGTTCTCCCTGCGGTTTATCTCCCTCAGCTCCACAAGGACCTGTGTTAACATGTCCATCACACCAGTCCTGAGCTGCTGGAGTAGTGTATTCCCCCTGGACACCTCCGACTCCAAACCTTGGATCCTGCTCTCCAATTGGACAATGTTCCTCCTGGATTGCCTCCTGCTCCTGGTGATATTGCTGTCAGTACTCCTGCTCGACCGGAGTAGTCTCCTCTGAAGGGCCATACACTCCGCCTCCATCCCTGTGAGGCGTGCGGTGCTGGAGGTGGATGTGCCCGGTGTCCCTGGTGCTGCTGTTTCTTCCTCTGCTGCTGAGGGTGCTGTTTCTTCCTCTGCTGCTGAGGGTGCTGTTTCTTCCTCTGCTGCTGAGGGTGCTGTTTCTTCCTCTGCTGCTGAGGGTGCTGTTTCCTCCTCTGCTGGAGGTGCTGTTTCCTCCTCTGCTGGAGGTGCTGTTTCCTCCTCTGCTGGAGGTGCTGTTTCCTCTGCTGCTGGAGGTGCTGTTTCCTCTGCTGCTGGAGGTGCTGTATCCTCTGCTGCTGCTGAGGGTGCTGTGGCTGCTGTTGGAGTGGCTGGTGCAGATGATGGGCATATGCCCACCACATCAAGTGATGCAGAGCTGCCCAGAGATGTGTGTGCTGGTGGAGGTGTGAATATGTCCCTGGGTAGGGGGCGCTGGGGCTCACCAATCAGGCCCAGGTGTGTGTAGTCCAGTGGCCAAGGGTCATATGGTGGCCACTGATAGGTGGTGGGACCCCACCTTGGATCATACCTTGGGGCATGCTGTGGAGCCATCCAGGAGGGTGGGTTGATCTGGGAGGCATATGGCCCATATTGGGTGTTGGCCACTGTCCCTGGCAGCCATTGCCTCCCTGGCGGTGGTGGTGCTGCTGATGGAGGGTAGTAGCTGGTGGAGGTGGATGGATGTGTCCACCTCTCCTCCTGTGGCATCCAGCCACTGTACTGGGGAGGTGCAGCTGGAAAGGGTGGTGCAGCCTGTGGTGGTGCAGCTGGAAGGGGTGGTGCAGCCTGTGGTGGTGCAGCTGGAAGGGGTGGTGCAGCCTGTGTTGGAGGGGATGGTGATGGTGGGTAAGGTGACCACCGGCTGGTCCCCTCCTCTGTGTCCTCCTCACTGGGGGGTGACATAGCCTCCTCCACTGTCTCCTGCTGGGCTTGACGGCCGTAAGCTGTGTGGAGGAAGAAGATGTTGTGATTAGTGACCTTTGCCATATGTTTGTGGAGACAATTCTACTTTGATATGTGTTGAAGAAAAATATATGTGTTTGTGTTAATCCCCCTGGGTAAACAAGGGTACTCCCACTGCTGAAAGGTGTTTGAGTTATTATGGGTGAAGGTTTCATTTTGAGGTGCAATATCACAGTGGCCAGAAATAGTACAGTGGGGCTGTTGCTACACCCTCCCATGTAGATATCTGGTCCCTGTACCAGAGCTGTCCATATGATTGTGTAGTAACAGCACCACTGTACAATATCAGGCCACTAGGATATTGCCCCTGACATATCCATGTCTGAGCTGTGATACCTTTTGCATCAACACACCTTTCAGCAGTACGAATACCATTGTTTAACTCGGGGGGGGGGGGAGATCCAACAACATATATTTGTCTTCACAACTTGTAGGGATGGCTATCCCTCCAGGGGGGTGGCAAAGGTTAAGTCCACCTTGATGTCAGATTGTAGACATTGTGGGAACAGATGTTGTTCTCTGTTAGTCCTATCCTTCCTACCCTCATGGTTGTTCAGATAATGCTCTATGTGACGGATGTAGATTTCAGTCATTTGTCTACACGAGGGATTTTCAGCAGAGACAAAATCAACCCATTTAGAGAACAATACTTAATTGGAATGGTGTACAGGGTGTGCATGATTTACAAGCACACTCTGTGGACCATTCCAAAGAGGTATTTCTCTCTATATGTTGTGACTTTGGCTCTGCTGAAGAGCCTCCGTGTGGTCAAATGATGGATATCTTCACCTGTCACATGGAGCAATATCTGTATAACCATGAGTGTTGGAGGGATGGGACTTAGATCAAGACACATCTGTTAACGATGGCAATGATATGACATCATGATGACATTACCCATTGCTATCCCATTACAGTGACACACAAGTAGAAATGGTCATATATGTATGTGGATATGTACCCTTCATATGGATGGAGTAATATCCTTCCAAGATGTGATGCCAGAGAGCATTTCATTAGGTGTGATTGCCTTACTGGCTATATATGTGCACCCATCCAACAAGACATTGTATTGATATGATGGATATGAACATACCTCGTATATCCCATCTACGTAGGGTGTGATATACTATGTATGTGTATTTGGATGGTAGCAATGTAGGTTGATATGTGATGGGTGCACATATCTGGCCAGTAAGGCAATCACATCCAGTGAAGTGATCTCTGTGTTCACATCATGTTGGAACATATTTAGTAACATTTGAATCCTAAGGGCAACAATCCAGCCAGTAGTGAGGGATATCTTTGATTGAGGCCTGTTTTTTTGTCTGTGTATGAGCCCATCCATCCTTCTGTGTGAGGCAACCGTACTCAGTCCTAGATATCCATCAGTCATGGCCTGTTGGTGACCAAGGTACAATGTTTGCTATTTGTTTCCCATATGTATCCTGCATAGAGATGCTGGTGTACCATCGATCCATGGCATCAGCACCCCTGTGGATCCATGTGGGAATCAGATATGGGATATGTCATTTCAAGTCAGAGAAATGATTGCAGCCACAACACCAATGCCTACATTTTCCTGCTTGAATTCTGTAAAATAGTTTTCGGCCTGTGTGTTGCACCTACAAGCATTTATTCTGTGTGACACTGTGATGTGTGATCTGATGCCCCCTTTTGTGATTCAGTAAGCGGTGATGTTGAACCGATGACATGAACATGATGGTGACTTCTCCAGTGATCTCCTTTCCCCATTTCCAGTGTTTTCCATGGAGTCTGTACAATGGGACCCTATGAACTTGATTCTTGTTTTGGCATATTCTCCATGGACTAACACTGGTACTGGTGAAGTGAGGGTGTGTGAGGGTTACTTTGTGTCCACCATGTGTTTGTCACCGCTTAGTGAATGTCCCCTGTGTAGCATGTGATCGTTGGCCTATTGACTTGTTTGTTGTCAGGTTAACCCCTTGAGTCCCAGAGGGGTTGCCAATGCATTGTTGATCGATGCATTGATGATCCCTCTAGCACTCACGGGGTTAGGGTGGGGGTGGGGACATGGGTGACATTGTGTGTGAACAGTGATGATCTATTACAGTCGACAATTTGAAAATGAAGGTTTGTGTATTGTGTGTAATGAGCACAGCGACAGGAGGGTTGAAGTAGGACTTTGACAGGTTTGTCCCAAGTTGGACATTGCCATTTGTCCAGGTGTTGTGTCCTTTTTTTAACCCTCATGGTGCTGTGTTGGTGCAGTTGTATGGCTGAGTGATGGCCATGTGTTGAGGTGTGAGTGTGTGTGCAGCTGGTGTTGGTTGCTGTAGTGTGTTGTTCTGTAGTGTTGCACTTACCGGTAGTGTGGAGGCTCCTCTCATCCCCAGTGTCAGTTCCTCCCACGACCCCCTCGATCATGGTCGGGGACATGTTCTGCCGCACCATCTCCTCCCAGCCGCAGAATGTGATGGGCACAGATGGGCCACCTCCGGTGCCTCGGGCTTGCTTGGCCATGTCAGACATCTTGTTCTTGACCACCCTCCGGCAGTCGCCCCATCTCTTCTTCACAGACTCCACGTCCCGCCTGCATGTTGCCACCGCGTTCACCCGGCTGCAGATCTGTTTCCAGGCTGCCTTCCTCCGCGCTGCCAGGCCAGGGACCTTTGCCGTCGGGTGGAGAACACTCTGCCTCTCCAGGACAGCTTCCACAAGAGCCGTGTTCTCCTCCTCACTATATCTGGGATCCCTGATCCTGCCCTCATCAGCTCCGGCATGGGAGGATTCAGAGCCGGAGTGCCCTGCCTGGTCTGACCCTGCCTGTGTGGGGTGCTCCCCAGGAACTACCCCTCGTCCCACTGCAGGTTCTGTCCCTGTCCTGCGTGTTCCTGCTCTGGTGGGCCTGGTCCCCCTCCGCCCTGCGGATCTCCCTCTCCCACCCCTGCTCTGCTGAGGGATCCCCTCCTGACCTTCCTCCTCCTCCACTACTCTCCCCATCCCCCTCTCCTGTCCTCCTCTCCTTGACATCACTCACCCAGTCACACCCAGGCACTCCCACAGGCCCTCACAGACACACTCGATCCAGTCACTCTCTGTCACACACTTTCACTCCCAGATTCACACTGTCAAAATAAAAAGTAATATGTGTAAGGTGTTATGAAATAAAAGGACTATGTGTATGTGTTTGTGTTTGTATGTGTGTATGTAATATGTGCAAAAGTGTGATATGTGTATATATAGTGCACCTCTCTCCTCTCTCCAAACTGCAAAACTCCTCTACCTCCAATGAACGCGCCTCTCTCCCTCTCTCTAATGACTATCCTCCGCTCCTGGGTCCTGATATCTGGCTCTGAAGAACTCGATAACAGACAGTGTGTGGCGGTTATTTTTGGGTATATATAGGTGTATTTGAAGTTATTTGATACATTGGGCCTTTGGGATTGGATGTGTGTTTGAATTTGTTTTGGCATCAATCAGGGTTGCTTGACAACGGCAGCCGTTATGTTACATGTTGTTTGGAGCTCAGTTATCGTGTGATTTGTCCGCCCGTTGTGCATTAACATGAGCGACAACGGGTTTTGTGTTACGTGTTTTTTGTGTGCCTACGCTCGATAGCTATTCTCGTAGAGTAGCTATTGAATCTGCCGTAACTCCTGTATTATTTGCGAGCGATGTGCCTTTTTCACTTAGCGGCTGGTTTAACGGTTGGCTTTAAATCGAGCCCCTAGACTGCCCACACATGCTGACTCCACCTCCAGAACCTCCACTGTTCATGTTGTTAAAGCAATGCATTGTACTCCTGCCATGACTGCAAACCCATACGTACTGAGTTCATGAGAAGGAGTCAAAAACTTCGAACAAAATAATCCAAAAGTACACCCGTGGAACGGCAAAGTTGTCAAAATGTTGGCAGTTGATCTGCTGCCATATTTTTTTGTTGAAACCCCAAGATTTTAGACAACTGATGTCATGTGTAGCTCCTCACTGATATAACCCAAGCTGCAGTTAATGTTCAAGGATGGCTATGCCAGAAATGTACAAGCAGGTGGCAAATGAGGTAGGCAAAGTATTGCAAATCTTATACTGAAAGAAAATCCACCTGACAACAAATATTTGAACAGGATGGTAGAGGACAGACTATATGACTCTCACTGCTCACCAGTGGGCAACACTAGCTTGCAGAATCAGTTGACAGCTAGTAATTCTCTCTCTTGTTCTGGTAGTATAATTAAAATACAGTAGCAGGATAGCCCTATCACAGTGCCCGTGATTGCTGCCTTTCTTTGTCAATTACCAGTAGGGGGCTCTCCATTGGCTGCCTGCCTTCAGCCCGCCCTGTATTGCCTATTTAAACTGAGTTTGGGCACCCTTTGGTTGCCCTTTCGTGTTGTCTCCATGCTGCCTGTACCTGCATTGGGTTCCTGTACTTCCTGGGCCGTTTCTCTGTTCCTGCTCGTCTGTTTTGCCTGAGTTCCAGTCTGCCAGCCTTCCAGGTTCCAGCATCCGTTCCTGATCCGGTTGAGGTTGCTGTCCCTTCTGCTGTTTCCTGCTGCTGTTCCTGATCCGGTTGACGGCCTGAAGACCTGTTTCCTGTTCTTCACCAGCTGGGTTCCTGCTCCTGGATCGCCTGCAGTGTGTCTCTCTCCTCCAGTCACCCTGGCGACATTTTCACTCATTCGTGCATTACCTCCCAGTACGCGGGTACTGGTTCACTCCATGTGTAACCGGCTGCTCATTGCACCGGTAGAGGTTTTGTCATTCCAGTACGCGGGTACTGGTTCGTTCCATGTGTAACCGGCTGCTCATTGCACTGGTAGAGGTTTTGACTCCCCAGTACGCAGGTACTGGTTCGCTCCATGTATAACCGGCTGCTCATTGCACTGGTAACGATTCTGTCACTCCAGTACGCAGGTACTGGTTCGCTCCACGTATATACCAATTGCTCTTTGCATCGATAACGATTCTGTCACTCCAGTATGCGGGTACTGGTTCGCTCCATGTAACACCGGCTGCTCATTGCACCGGTAACGATTCTATCACTCCAGGACGCGGGTACTGGTTCGCTCCACGTATGACTCATTGCTCATTGCACTGGTACGATTCTATCACTCCAGTACGCTGGGACTGGTTCGTTCCATGTATATACCCATTGCTCTTTGCACCGGTAATGATTCTGTCACTCCAGTACGCGGGTACTGGTTCGCTCCATGAATAACCTATTGCTCATTGCACCGGTAAGATTCTGTCCATCCAGTACGCGGGTACTGGTTCGCTCCACTTATAACCAGTTGCTCATTCACTGGTAGAGTTGTTATTCCTCCAGTACGCGGGTACTGGTTCGCTCCATGTATAACTGGCTTCTCATTACACCGGCAGAGGTCCTATCATTCCAGTATGCTGGTACTGGTTTGCTACATGCATAACCTATTGCTATTGCACCGGTAGAGTTGTTACTTCCCCAGTACGCGGGTACTGGTTTGCTCCACGCATTAACCGGTTGCTTTCTGTGTTTCTCGCAGCACCAGTAGAGTTTGTTTACTCCAGTACGCGGGTACTGGTTTGCTCCTGTGTTATAGGGGCCTATATCATCTTGTCGGTTCAGAGGGCCTCAGTTTGTCCAACTTATGTGACTGATCTATTACACCTTAAACCAGTCACTGAGGTCACCATCGCTACTATCCAGTACTTGCAACCAAGGCAGCCTTGCCCGGTATTGGTAAGGCCGGTAGAACCTATCTCACATTGTACCAACTTAGGTTGCCTTACCCGGTATTGACAAGGCCGGTAGAGCCGTCACTATTCATTGTACCAGTCTCCAGGCTGTCCTTGCCCGGTATATTGGCAGGACCGGTAGAGCCTCCACTATTCGATTTACCAGTCTCCAGGCTGCCCTGCCCGATATATTGGCAGGGCCAGTAGAGCCTTCACTATTCATGGTACCAGTCTTCAGGCTGTCCTGCCCGGTATATTGGCAGGACCGGTAGAGCCTTTGCCTCTCGTTATACCTGTCTCCTGGCTGCCTTGCCCGGTATATTGGCAGGGCCGGTAGAGCCTTTCCAATCCGTTGTACCAGTCTCCAGGCTGCCCTGCCCGGTATATTGGTAAGGCCGGTAGAACCTTTTTCTCCTTGTGCCACCTAAGGTTGCCTTACCCGGTATTGGCAGGGCCGATAGAGCCTGTTCTACATGTTATATACCACTACTCAAACGTCTATGCATTATTGCTATATGTTCTATGTGTATGCTACCCATAAGGGTTTCCTTTAAACTTTTCAATAAAGTTGTGTTTTTATCTTACTCTGTGTCTGAGAGTCATAACAAACCGTGACAAGCCCACACCGTTGGCATGCAACCTTGGACCGGCAGAGCTTTGAAAGACAATCCCACAAAAGTCAAATATATGCTAAATAAACTAAAAAAAGTGGCAGATTAATGGATTCCTTGAAAGCTGGTCTGCTGATAATGGCTCCAGCATAATAGCTGCCTTGAGAATAGGTGATAGGATGCATATACCCTGCTTTGCCCATGTTCTAAATTTAGTTGTGATCTGATTCCTGACAGAATCCCAAGCTCTCAGAGAGATGCTGAATTTATCCTGCAAAATCCGGACCCATTTTAGCCACTCCTACAGAGCATGCAACACATTATATTCCATACAACAGCCTGCCCCATCACCAGCTGAAAATGGAGGTCCCTTACCAGGTGAAATTCCACTTTGTACATGTTAGAGCATTTGTATGATCAGAATAAGGCCATTAGCAAGTGCACAGTGCAAAACTGTAAAGCTTTGGAGGGAGACACTTTGTCACCTCTTCAGTGGCGAGTGATGTGTGAGGTATGTGAGCTGCTGAAACATTTTGGAGAGGCAACCATGCTGGTTAATCATGTAAAGACAGGGATTAGCAGAATTATTCCACTTCCTCCAATTCATGGGTCTCAGAGGTAGCAATCAAACATGTGGTGGTGGTGATGGCACATGTCTATGGGGTTTGCTCCCAGAGTATGGGTTGATAACAGATACACAGGAACACCACCCCTATGACTGGTCTGACTTCATGTGAGATGGTTTCAGGATACCTGCAGGATAGCTACTTTTTCAGTAGAAACAATATCACCATGGGATACTGGCAAACAAAACAGTGTGTGTACATCCAGCACTGACACATTGTCACAGATTCAATAATGAGAATGGACCAGTACTTAGGTAACACAATCTTTATTTAGCAACAAGACAGGAAAATGAAATCAGCTCAAAATACAGGCCAAGAGAGGACTTCAGGATGGATCAAACAGGTACTATGGTACTGACGGAATCCAGTGGAAGAGAAAGGAAGATTCAGGTCCGCACCTGAGGACACACTACAGGTACGCACCTGTATGGACAATGGATCCAGCGAACCAATGCACACGGAGAATATGCAGGTTCGCACCTTTACAGACCATGTACCAGTAAGACCGGCTGCACTACAGGTCCACAGAGTATGCCAACCGTGCGCTGACAGCAGCGCTCCCTTCAGCAAATGTCTTTAATTATATTTTATTGTGGGCATCAGTGTGGCTGTGCTCATTACATTGTACAGAGGCATTGGAGGAAGCGGTGGAGGGGAGAGAAACATCGTAGGAAGTGGGTGGCAAGCTTGTATTTGCTGCCCACTTCCTCCAATACCTCTCTCCCCTCCTCACTTGTCGACATGGACTTGCACACTGAACGACTTCTTGCATGCAGGGGACAACCTGCGCATGGTTGCTTCAGCAATAGTTTGTCATTCATTTATTAAACCTTTGAGTGCCAGAGTGGAATGCAGCGCACTGCTTTGCAATGCCTTGCATACCACTCTGGCACTCAAAGGGTTAATAATGTCCTACTTACTGTGTCCCATTGTTATTAGTGTTTTTGCTCCACTCTCCATTTGAAGGAGAGTGGAGCAAAAGTACTAATAGCAATGGGACACAGGAGGTAGGGATTTAAAAAGGAGTAATTAATTGATTCATTAATAATGTCCTACTTACTGTGTCCCATTGTTATTAGTGTTTTTGCTCCAATCTCCATTTGAAGGAGAGTGGAGCAAAAGTACTAACAGCAATTGGACACAGGAGGTAGGGCATTAAAAATGAATGAGATCTAATTTAAACTATGTTTAATAATAGTCTTTTAATAAAAAATGTTTAAAACACACACACACACACACATATATATAGGCAAGGTATGTAGTCCATACCTCGCCTATTAACCCTTTGGGTACCAGAGGGGTAGGAAACATGCTAAGCAATGCTTTCCTACCTCTCTGGTACTGAAAGGGTTAATTGTTGAATAAAAGACAGGTTCAACTACTATATGAGTCAATAAGGTGAATATGGGATGGAGTTAGTATGTCGAATATATGCAATATATGTCGACATACTAAGGGGGGGATGTCGAAGATGGGGGACATTGTGTAGTGCTTGGTGTACTATTTCTGTTTCAACCTACGAATGCCACAGGGTTGAGCAGTGCACATCCCTATGGCATTCAATGCTGTCCATCGTGCTGAAAGCCTTCTCTGTGTTCCCCTACTGGCTGGGTAGGGAAGCACAGACTCATGTTATCCCTAACTCTCTGTTTTATTTCCCTCGACTGTTGTTTTCTACTCTGAGTTGTGTGATGTTCAACAAAAAAATAGGTGTTAGATTTCTGGAGTGAAATGTTGCAATTTAACTTGCGTTAGCCCTAACTCCAACATTTGAATGGCTTTTGGCGTCGCTTGTACATTATCCTCTGTGGGTGAGATCTTGCTGTTCTGGCGACGGGCGACGTGTGTTTCAGAACTGGTGTCGCTTCTTACTAGTGGAACATTTGCATTGCTCAGTTGACGTTAAAACCAGCGTCACCAGTTTTTTCTGCCGACGCCAACATTTGAATCGAGCCCTTAGTTCCCCACCAAGGTTGTTTTTCAACTGAGAGAGCTTTCTGGAAGTCAGAATTGCTTTATTTTGCAGCTGCACAGTGCAGACCCATGCTTTTTTAAGTATTTTCCCATTACATCGAAATTATTAAAACATGATAACTGCGATTTAAACATCTAGGATGTGTATAACTTCTGTGGCCTGGTAAACAGTGACTCTTAAGACTGTAATAGTTTTATTTCCTTCTCTCCCTTTTATCTGTAAAAGTGAGTTGTACAGTATGAAATTGGAAAATATGCTCTAAACTAGGGGGATGGTGATATATCTTAGACAAAGCCTGTGGGTCAAGAAGGTAATTTTCTTTTTTGGATAATTTTTATGGTGCTCATTTAATATATAGAAGATAATGGCAGAGAAGTGAGGTGCAGGATCCTAAAAAAGGAACCCATACATATGCTTGTATATTACAAATGAAATGTGACTATCATCCAAAAGAGGAGAGGGAATACATTTTTAAGTCTTTTAGTGCCAGTGGGGGATGTAATGCATTGCGAAGCAATGCGTTGTGTACCCCCCTGGCACTCAAAGGTTTAAATCTACAGTATACGCATCTAAGCGGCCCTTTAAGAATTGTAAAATACGAAAACAAAATTAGTGGGGCAATCACCAGTCCACTTAATTTTTCACAGTTATTGAAGTTTCAGCACAATAGCCCACATGGAGTTACAGAGGAGTAGTCAACAATATTCCACCTGCTGAAAGCTGTTTTGTACCAAAAACATTATTTGTCAAGGCAACATGGATAATTCCCTATATACAAAAGGGCATGTTTTATATATAAAGCCTCCTGTCCAAAATGCTATACCAAGATATTCAAAATATCAAAATGTTTTGTTTTGCAAATGTAAATATCCAGCTAGCTGGAAAGAACTTGGATCACAGCTGTCTGTGTCTTCTCAATCAGTCACAAAAGATTTTTTACTTGGGGAAATCCATGCTGCTCACTTCATTCCACCCCCCCCAGACTCCCTAACATAGAGAACAGTCATCAGGAAGGAACCTGTCTATTTCAGTCACACAAAATATTGGGGTATTTGGGGAAAATTTAATTTGCTCCCTTCACACACCTCCAGATTCCCTTAACACAGTGTTATGGTTTACGACACTCAGACCAAGGTTAGAAATAAAACACAGTTTTATTGAGGTAAAATTAAGGAACAGCGCCCCTGGGGGCCAGAATACATAATAGCAGTAAGGCAAGTAATGGATGAACTACAAGCCCAATGTAGCAGGAGCAGGTAGCATGAGCAGAAACACAAGATAAAGGGTTAAAACTCAATACAAATACTCAGGGCTCGATTCAAATGTTGGCGTCGCCAGAAAAAACTGGAGACGCTGGTTTTAACGTCAATTGAGCAATGCAAATGTTCTACTAGAAACAAGCGACGCCAGTTCTGAAACAGACACCGCCCGTCGCCAGAACAGCAAGATCTCACCCATAGAGGATAATGTACAAACGACGCCAAAAGCTATTCAAATGTTGGAGTTAGGGCTAACTCGCGTTAAATTGCAACATTTCTCTCCAGAAATCTAACGCCTATTTTTTTTGGAGTACAGCACACAAGTAAGAGTAGAAAACCAACGTCTCCAGTTCTGAATAGCATTCTCTGTGCTTTTCCCTACCCAGCCACTAGGGGAACACAGAGAAGGCTTTCAGCACCATGGACAGCTTTGAACGCCATAGGGATGTGCACTGCTCACCCCTGTGGCATTCAAAGGGTTAAAATCAATAAAACTAGTACACCAAGCACTACACAATGCCCCCTTCCACATCCTCCCCCATTACTATGTCACATATATTGCATATATGTGACATACTAACCCCATCCACATCCACCTCATGGACTTCCATGTAGTGGACAAATCTGTCTTTTATTCCACAATTAACCCTTTGAGTACCAGAGAGGTAGGAAAGCGTTGCTTAGCATGTTTCCTACCCCTCTGGTACCCAAAGGGTTAATAGGCAACGTATGGACTACATACATTGCCTATATATATGTGTGTGTGTGTTTTAAACTTTTTTTTAATTAAAGTACTATTATTAGACAGTTTATCTTAGATCTCATTCATTGTTAACCCCCTACCTCCTGTGTCCCATTGCTATTAGTACTTTTGCTCCACTCTTCTTCAAACTGGGAGTGGAGCAAAAGTACTAAAAGCAAAGGGACACAGTAAGTAGGGCATTATAAATAGATGAGATCTAAGTTAACCCTTTGAGTGCCAGAGTGGTACGCAACGCATTGCAAAGCAATGTGTTGAGTACCACTCTGGCACTCAAAGGGTTAAATACAACTGAGGGAGCAGGCTGCCCTGTGCTTGCAGCGCTTCCCTCAGCTTTATGTATACATTCTTTATTTCTTCTTCTTCTTTATTTCTTATTATTCTTTATTATTATTTATTTCTTATTTTTTCCCCTTGCTGCGGACGGCTGTGAAGCCCACAGCATAATAAAACCCTGGTGCATAGAGAGGCATTGGAGAAAGCGGGAGGAGGGGACAGAGACATTGGAGGAAGCGGGTGGTAGGCTTGTATTTGCTGCCCGCTTCCTCCAATACCTCTCCTCTCGCGGTGGCATTGTGCCCAGCTGCCTGGCGTCGCGTTGTACAACGCCTTGTGCAAATCGTCCCTTTGCACAAGGCGTTGTACAACGCGACGCCAGGCAGCTGGGCACAATGCCACCGCGAGAGGAGAGGTATTGGAGGAAGCGGGCAGCAAATACAAGCCTACCACCCGCTTCCTCCAATGTCTCTGTCCCCTCCTCCCGCTTTCTCCAATGCCTCTCTATGCACCAGGGTTTTATTATGCTGCGGGCTTCACAGCCGCCCGCAGCAAGGGGAAAAAATAAGAAATAAATAATAATAAAGAATAATAAGAAATAAAGAAGAAGAAGAAATAAAGAATGTATACATAAAGCTGAGGGAAGCGCTGCAAGCACAGGGCAGCCTGCTCCCTCAGTTGTATTTAACCCTTTGAGTGCCAGAGTGGTACTCAACGCATTGCTTTGCAATGCGTTGCGTACCACTCTGGCACTCAAAGGGTTAACTTAGATCTCATCTATTTATAATGCCCTACTTACTGTGTCCCTTTGCTTTTAGTACTTTTGCTCCACTCTCAGTTTGAAGAAGAGTGGAGCAAAAGTACTAATAGCAATGGGACACAGGAGGTAGGGGGTTAACAATGAATGAGATCTAAGATAAACTGTCTAATAATAGTACTTTAATTAAAAAAAAGTTTAAAACACACACACACATATATATAGGCAATGTATGTAGTCCATACGTTGCCTATTAACCCTTTGGGTACCAGAGGGGTAGGAAACATGCTAAGCAACGCTTTCCTACCTCTCTGGTACGCAAAGGGTTAATTGTGGAATAAAAGACAGATTTGTCCACTACATGGAAGTCCATGAGGTGGATGTGGATGGGGTTAGTATGTCACATATATGCAATATATGTGACATAGTAATGGGGGAGGATGTGGAAGGGGGCATTGTGTAGTGCTTGGTGTACTAGTTTTATTGATTTTAACCCTTTGAATGCCACAGGGGTGAGCAGTGCACATCCCTATGGCATTCAAAGCTGTCCATGGTGCTGAAAGCCTTCTCTGTGTTCCCCTAGTGGCTGGGTAAGGAAGCACAGAGAAAGCTGTTCAGAACTGGAGACGTGGGTTTTTGATTTTCTGACTGAACTTGATACTTTGCAGTGCTGTGATTGGCTGTGGTGCTAGGTAACATTTTTATCGTGTGTTTTTAGGTAAGATTTTCTATGCGACGCAGGTTTAAGGTTAACGTGTATTTTGTTGGTTATCGCTCGTAAGGCTTTCTAGGTAAGGAAGATTTGAATCTCACGTTACCTGGTCTTGCTTAACGAGCGAAGGCAGTTTTTTTCTTCACGTTGGTTTTAACGCCAACATTTGAATCGAGCCCTCAGTCTCTGTGGTGGTGATTAGGCCAACGCCCGGTGCTATAAACAGTCCCAGAGTAGTGAAGAAAGCAAGCTCAAGCAGTGCGACTGAACTGAATCACAACCAGATAGCTGAATCGTAATGCCCAATAGTATAGCAAGGACCAACTGGAGCTGGAGCCAATACCCCTACTGGGGTGCGATAACGGAGGAGAGACACTGCCAGAGTCAATAGAGCCAGAGCCAGGAGCACCCCTAGGTGCGGTAACCGGGGAGACACTGCATATGCAAATGGAACCGGAGCCAAGAGCACCCCTTAGGTGCAGTAACGGAGGAGACACTGCACAAGCCAAGATACCGTGAGCCAAACGCACTTCCAGGTGCGATCTGATAGAACAACACTGTGAGCAATAGAAGACCAGAGCCAAGGCACCCTTCCGGTGCCAGAATGGAGCAACACACTGCTAGAGTAACGGAATGCCAAATAGCACCACGCGGTGCGACCACTCTTAGGGAACGAGCACCTAGATATCGGTAATGCTCTGCAGTGTAAACGGGTAGGCTCGGTGATGGAGGCAACAGACAGGCTCAATAACGGAGGCCACAGTAAACACAGGAGGCGTGATCAGTCAGTGCAAGCTGCGAGCAAGCTTCAGAATGTCGCCAGGTAAGAGCTCAGAGTTCGCAGGAATACTGGAAGCAACACGGAGCAGGAACGTCAGTCAGAGCCGGGTGGATCACAGAGCAGGGATGTCAGCCAGAACAGGGTCAATCACGGAGCACGAAGTCAGCCAGAGCCGGGTCAATCACGGAGCAGGAACATCAGCCAGAGCTGGGTCAATCACATCAGCCAGAGCCGGGTCAATCACGGAGCAGGAACGTCAGCCAGAACCTGGTCAATCACGGAGCAGGAACGTCACCCAGAACTGGGTCAATCACGGAGCAGGAACAGCAGAGAAGTCAGATGAGCCGAGTCGGTACACAGGAATGCAGGAACACAGCAACAAGGCGCAGGAACAGGAACACCATGAAAGGGCACCTGACAGGTGCCATAGGCCCAGTATATAAAGGGACACCCTGGGCAGGCAATCAAGCTCCGCCAATGGAAGAGCGCCACCACAGAGAGTGACAAGGAATCACGGGGACCGTGATACACAGTAATCAGCCAGCAGAAAGGAACTTGGATCACAGCTGCCTGTCTCTTCTCAGTCACATACGATTTTGTGACATTTTGGGTAATCCATTTCCTTTCCTTTACATACCTCCAAATCCCCTAACACAGGTAACTTACTGACAGGAATGAACTTGGATCACCATCCTGTATAAGTCACACAATATTTTAAGGTAAACTGGATAAATCCCCTTTCTCCCTTCAAACTATTTCACATTCCCCCAGGCTCTCTAAACTCTCTCTCACACCAACTTCACTTAATTTGCCTGTCCTAACTTGCTCAAAATATGTTATTTCTCTACCTCTCACAAACATAGAATGACATGCTGCATTAATTTGCTATCTCTTTGTATTATCCCTGTGGGAGAAGAAGCGACATTTGCCGTGTGTGTATGTGTGTGTGTGTGTGTGTGGGGGGGGGGGGGGTAAGTTCAGTCTTACCATTGATTTCAATGCAATGAGCTAAGCAGAAAAAGATAAAACAATCTGTACATTTTTTTTTGCCTATTTTGCTTTTGAGGTGAAGAATGTTGATCTTTTGATCTATTTTGATTTTAGTTTTAACAACAGTTGATCTTATCTCCTATGCTCCCTTTCCTATGTGCAACATGTAAGTTCATGAATGAGAATATCAGCATTTCCACACATTTAAGTAGGTGAAATATTGTTCGCTACTCCTCTCACTCCATGCAGTCTATTGTGTTGAAGAGTCAGTAAGTTCACCACTGATTTACATGGTTTATGTCTATCTTGTATACACATTGTGGGGTTCCACTGGTTCCTGTGCAGTCCTGCACAGTAAAAAGTATCCTATATTAATGGTAATCTGATCACATTATATATCCCATTCTGGCTTTATAAAATACCAGTAGATTTATTAAGAAATTAATTAATGGTGATTATATTCAATTATATTGTATTAGTATTTATATTCAAAATCTACATTAGGATTTTCCCACTTATATGTGTGTGTGTATGTGTGTGTGTGTGTGTGTGTGTGTGTGTTTATGTGCTTCACATGATTTTAGTTTATTTTTTACTTATGTTTGATTGTATGTAATGACCATCATATGTTTAAAAATCTTGTATCAACATAATTAATGTCTTTTTTGTCATCTACCCATAACTTTCAGGCTGTTAAAGGAATTGCTAGTAGCCTGGCACAATTGTCTTGGCAGTATGGAAGGGATGGTTGAGAGTATGTTTGTTTACCCTATTATCTTTTGAACCCCATTATTTAGATGTAATCCATAAAGAACAGTCCTCAAAGGCACTGAGGAAATGCCAGGTATGAGTATAACTTTGGTTTGCTGCTTTTATCTTACTAGTTGTTATAGGCAACCACATATTCTTGTTTTACCACTAGATGGAGCTCCTGGAATGTAATATGTTTCCAGATTAGTAAAACTCTTTTAAGAACAATAAGCAACACATTCATGTGTCCTGGTGTAAACCCCCCCCAAACTCCTCCTTTAATGAAAGTGACATACAAATAACTCTATTAATGGGGAAAATTAAACAAAAAAAGTATGTACTTAAATTAGTGGAACAAGAAACCAACATCATTTGACAGCACGTTATGTATCTTTTTGCCAGATACATGATTGCTGTACATTTTCATTTCTAAACATTGCTATATTTTGCATGGTTGATATAGAAGTAATCCGATCATCTGCAATTGCCACAGTACCAGACGGACTCCTAAAAATAGATGCTGCATGGTAATCTGTCTGGATTAGTGAATTCAATGAGCACTCGGCAGCAAATCAAAGAAACATTTTCAGAACATTTTTAAATAACATTAGTTCTGCATAATAAAATGCCATTGCTTTTGTATGTATATTAGCAAGTATGAGTGTGTGTGTGTGTGTGTGTGTGGACTGTCTATCTGTCTGTGCGTCATTCTGTCTGCTTGCCTATCTATCCACATATATATTAAGCTATACAGGTATTAACCCTTTGAGTACCAAAGGGGTTGCCAATGCATTGTGTGAAACTGATTTTTGTTTTTCAATGACAAGGACACCGGATGCTAGAGGGGTATCCAGCATATTACCATGTTATTCATTAGATGCACTAAAGAAATTAAAGAGTTGCTAAAGGTTATTGCAAAAAATAATTAGCTAGTAAAAGGGGGTTGCATACATACTGTGATTATCAAGTACTTTCACCAAAGGAATAAATAATTAGAGATAAAGTGCACAATAATGTGTATGACACACACTCCAATGTATATAACCCTTTGCTGATGGGACTTTTTTTACACTAGAGGACAAGAGCAATTTTGGCCATTTTAGTGTGTCTTTGTTCAACTATATTTCCCTCTAATTCATTTGGTATACCAACATAAATTAAATACCATGTTTAATGATAAACAGGACTTTCTTTTGATCTCACATTTATATGTATAACCTCATTTAGTTTGATAATAATTAAAAAAAGACCAACTAAAAAAATATATATTTTTGTAGATTTTCCTAGTTCAGTTAGTGCATTTTAAGTTACATAGACTGGATAATAGGTATGAACATTCATTCATATCTCTGAAATGTCCCATTTTAGGGGAGTCATATCCCTATGAGAAGAAAATCACTATTTCCCACCAATCAGACTATATTCCCTACATTCCCTTTATGATAATCATCTGTATAAACAATTATTTGCTGCTCTTTGTGTATCCACTCTATACTAAATGTAATCTGTAGTGTTAAGTACACCTGTTGGTGATATAGAAATAAAAAAAATGTATTTATCCCATCGCACCACAGCAAAAAAAAAAAAAAAAACACCTCATGTTATTGTTTGTTTAAACATCAGTATATATATATATATATATATATATATATATATATATATATATATATATATATATAATATATATGTATTTATAAATTAGTTTGTGTAAATAAAATTATTTCTTTTTGCTCTAAATCATATGTCATGAAGTTTTTCCTTTTTAAATGAGATCTACCCACCAGTTCTGCATCCAGTAAATCAAAATGCCTCATCTTTGTCCATTTAAGGCACTGGGAGCTCTGTTCTCTGCTTCTGTCTTCCTCATGATCACAGTGAAGAGAAAAGAGGCAGATAACAGTATTTTCAGTCAAATAACATTTTGGAGGTATTTAAGTAAACCTTCTTTGTTCCGTTTACACATATCCAGTCTCTTCTAACACAGAGTTAACAGACAGATTAGGTATGGAACTTGGATCATAGCTGCCTGTGTCTTCCCAGTCAGCTGCATCAAATGTGGGGTATTTTAGTTAAATATATTTGCTCCTTTTTCATGCCCCCAGAATCTTCTAACACATAGATAACAGCCAGATCAGGAAAGAACTTGATCACACCCAAAATTTTGAGGTATTTTGAGTCAACATCCTTTCTCACATCACACTACCCCAGAGTCTCTCAGAATCCCCTAACACAGAGATCAGATTTCCTTCCTTTAAATGGATATGTGTTGTAGGATTTATCCTCCTGAGTAAAACAAGAGTATTCCCACTGCTGAAATACATTTCATTAAAAAGTTATTAATTTTCAAAGTTGAATTTTTAGGTGCAATATCACAGTGGCCTGAAATTGTACAGTGGCACTGTTGCTACACCATCCTATGGAGATTTATGGTCCCGGAACCAGAGCTGTCCATAGGATCGTGTAGCAACAGAACCACTGTGCAATTTCAGGCCACTGTGATATTGCACCTAAAAAATTAAACTTTGAAAATTAATAACTTTTGAATGAAACACCTTTCAGCAGTGGGAGTACTCATGTTTTACTCAGGGGGATAAACCCTACAATATATTTTTTTTTACATCTTAAGTATTACTATCCCTTTAAGACTCCCTAAACTACGCAATAATTTCACTGTATTTGACTATCCTAATTGGCTAAAAAAAGTCCTGTTTCTCTTTTTCTACCAAACACAGAATGGTATGCTGTGGGAATCTGCAAGTACTGGTCAGAGATGTTCAACAAGGAATAAGTCTGCAACAGAATTTAGAAGGCTGTATAAGAATAGTTTCTTACCCAGGTTGCAGTCTCTAGTGCCTTTCACAGAAAGGAAATATGCTAAAGCACATCCTACTGATCCTGCTGAAACAGCAGTCCAGCCACAAAGTGCCAGGCAATTCTTTTGTGAACAAGATAAGCATCCAACACAGATTTACTCATCAGTGAGGTGTAGCTGATCTCTGTATGCACTGTGAACAAGTGGTCCATGTCTGGATTCCCGTTACCCTTAAGATGACAAAACCTAAGAATAATTAGCATATATAAAAGATCTGGTCAGAGACTCTCAGCTCGAAATGAGCCTACTATAGCATTTAACAGCCTCTGCAGGAACGGTGTCCTAATCAGGGTGAAGTCTACTTTAGCTCACTAGTGTCTTTCACAGAGAGGGAATATTTTAAAATACATAAGTGATCTTGAGAAAACAGCAGTCAAGCCGCAAAGTGCCAGGCAATTCCCAAATGAACAAGAGAAGCAGCCAATATCAGATGTAAGTTTTGGCCTTGCTTGGCCTCTTCAGTGAGGTGTAGCTGATCTCTCTAGACAATGTGAGCAAGGGGTCCACATCTGAACTCTGTGGGAATCTGATACCCCTTTATACTATCCCTGTGGGAAAAACATAGAAACTTGTAACATGGTGGGTGAAATTCAGTCTTACCATTGATTTCAAGGCATTGAGCTAAGTGGGAAAAAGCAGAAAAGTTTTACCCATCCCTAGGGTCCTCTGCATTCAGGCAGTTTCTGTATAGATCTTCATTTGCCTTTTTATGCTGTCAAGCTCAACAAAATAGCAAATTTGCTTTTTCAGATATTGCGGTGTCCAGTCTGTTTAGCACCACCTGGTGGCTGCTATACTGAAGTCTCTGAAGTATGAGTTCCTGTGTTTCCTTCATCTTAAAGGGATAGTAATGTTTCATAAAAAAATAAAAAAAAAATAAAAGCAGCTCTAATTAATCATCATAGTATTTGGGCCTTGAAGAGTGTTATTTCAATTCTGTCAGAGTTGTAGTTCAAGAGTAATTGAATGATAAAGTGTCCCCCTCCCGCCCCTTTTACTGGTATAACACTTCTCACCTCAGAGCAGCAGGGAGGTGCCCAGGTAGATTGCAGGGAGGAACAATCTTCAGTTAAGATAAGGAAAAAAGCTGAAAAACCTGTCAAGGGGGGCAGGGTTTTCACTGTTCTCACAGTAGAATATTGACCCTTGATGTGAGCTGCCTGGTCTATGGACTGGATTCCACATCTGAGGTGAGCAGTGTTACATCAGTAAAAGGGGTGGGAGGGGGAAACTTTATCATTCATTTACTCTTGAACTACAACTCTGACAGTATTGAAATAACACTCTCTATGGTGCAATTGCTATGAAGATTAATTGAAGCTGCTGTTTTTTTTAAACATTATTATCCCTTTAATATGCATTCTTTAGTAAGATATTGTTTGTTTGCTTCCATAGGGGCTGCTAGCCCCCAATATGCACCCCAGCCTCAGAGTTCCTTACCAGGAATCTGATCCCTGTTCATTCATAGGATGCTTTTATGTATTCCTTTCATGCCAAGCAGGTCTGCATCCTGCTTTGATCTGTGCTCTAATCTGTAACAGAAGAGACAATTATTCATAATGAATTTAGCAAACAGCTTCTCTCCTTTGACTGCAAAGCTTCACTATTTAGCTGTTTCATGGGGTAAGTATATTTTAAATTCCTTATAATGAACGGCAGAGGAAATAAAAATGTCTATGTAGTTATAAAATCCATGATCATCTTAAGGGCTCCATTTGGCCCATAGTCCACCAGACTATTAATACAAAAGTTTGGGTTTACGCTCATACCAACTTGCAGGGACCTTTTTCCTATTGTTTTTATGACCATGATACTTTACTTAATGTGACCCATATTTTCTTTAATGTTCTTTTTCATTCTATATGGTATTGTATACATTGATTGTTACCACATTGATCAAATTATACATATATATATATATATATATACAACATACCACTATATTGAATTTGTTGTACTGCATTATTTCAGAAACATTGATTGAATTCTATGATTTTTATCACATACTGTTTTATATTTAGAACTGAAGTTCTCAACCATTTACTGTAATGCTAATCTACATTTCAATTTTTTATCCTTCTATATATTATAATTAGCTGAATATTCAGTACATTATTGCTGTACTACAAATAATGTAAGGAAAGATTGGTTGTCTGTTCCTAGGCACATTCTTTTTTAATGGCACAGTACATGATACTGGCATCTCAGCTTAACACTTTTCTTATACACACCTGAAACTCTAACCTTGTAATTAAAACCTTAGTCTGAGCAGACCAAATTAATTGTGTATTTATTGAAATAAATGATTATTAACATTACACTTTGCAAAACATAAAAATAGCTCATTTATCATACTAGAGAAATTTGAAATTGTTTCAGTTACAAATAATGATTTTTTGGATAAGATAATGCTTTAAATTCCAGGTGAATATTATTCATAGAAAATATCTTAATTGAGTCAAGCTTTAATCTGTTTAAACTTTTCTTTCTTTCTTTCTTGCTTTCTTTTTCTTTCATTTTTTCTTTCTTTCTTTCTTTCATGCAACATTATTTGGCATACATAACCAGGAAATAAACTCTGAAGAGTGAATGAAGGAAACACTTTCTGATTTCCATCATAATCAATGAGTGTTTCTAAGGTACATGTACTAAAGGGATGATTTACAATTTTCATGTGTGTGTATGTATGTGTGTGGTGGGTGATTTTTTTGGCATTCCTTATTTGTGGGACTTATAACTACGGATGGGTGAAAATTTTCACCTCAAACTGAAATCAGCAAAAATGGCACTTTCCTCTTGGCGAAAAATGTCCCACTTTTTTCGTCTAGCTCTTTGTGCATTGAAATTAATGTGAACATTGAATTTACACACAACACATAGCAAATATTATTTTATTTCCCAAAGGCATAATATAAAAGGGGCATGAGGGTGCCTGTGTTGGTTGAACAGGGGATGATTTTTGGGGGGTTGTTCACTGGGATTGGGAGGCAGTTAAAAAATAAACCCTAATTAAAATAAAAAAAATGCCATAAGACATGGTATAAAAGAAGTCTGAAGAGGGTGCCTGTGTTGGTGGGTGGAGTCTGGGGAATGAATCAGTTGAACAGGGACTTTGTTTATTCTGAGGGGTTCTTGACTGCTAATGGGGGGACAGTTAATAAAAAATAAATCAATAAAATAAAATAAGAAATATATATGTAAAGTGATAGAGACAGGAACCCCCTGACATAAGTTGCCATTGGGGTGAACTGATACTTGACTAGATAAAGTATTTTGTAGAGGATGATTTCTTAGATTTGTTTTTAGAGGTACAAGCCCTGAAGAAATATTGATTTGTAGGACTTAGACTTATTAGAAACACACCCAAAAAATAGTTTACTTTTTTGCAGGACTATGCTTTTTTTTCAAAGCACAAGTCTTGAGAAAAAAAAATTAAAATGCCCTACTGGCCTAATGCCAGCAGGTCATGTTGTCCAGTGGCCACTGGCCATTGTCAAATGTCCTTCTGAGTCCATAATTGTGGAATTTGCAACTGCTGTTACTGCTACTGCTGAGTTGTTTAAGCAGCAGGATTATTAGGCAGCTGAAAGGGAATGGGATCAACAATAGCAGTATCTATTCCACTTGTCATGACTATCTACAGTGATTCTTCTGAGGCAGTAGCAGCACAATAAGTAGCCCCCAGTCTATGTGGGGAAAAGAGAAGTTGGCCAATAATTCTTCTCCACCTGCCCCTCCTCCAAAATCATGGGTGTGTTTTTAGAATATAAATGTTTCCTTTTAGTGTGTGTGGTAAATGACATTTGAGGGCACAACTGTATCCAAACACTATGACACCAGAACCCAAGTACTTCAGCTGTCACTATACCCCTTGTCCAGAACCCGCTAAGGACACATGACAACTTTTAGGGAGAAAAACAAAAAAACATAATACATGGTATAAAAGGGGGTCTGAAGAGGGTGCATGTGTTTTTGGGTGGAGTCTGGGAAATTAATCAGTTGAAAACTGAATTTTTTTGAGGTGGGTTTGTTGACTGGTATTGGGGGACAGTTTATAAAAAAAGAAATAAATAAGATAAAAACAACATAAAATAAGAGCTTGGTACATAATGTGACAGACAAATATCCAAAAAAGAAAAAAGCCGCTCAGATGTATAAATAAACGGCTGTGGGGTGTAAAAGGAACCCAATATACACTAAAATATAGTATACATATAATACTTTCACGGAGACTTCACTCACCAGTGCCAAAACAGGAACACCATGCAGGTGTATATACAGGCAGTGACTTGAAAGGAACAGGTGCATGTTGAACAGAGAGTCCACCTCCGACATAAAGCATTCTCAAAAAGAAAAAGACAACAGCAACACTGCTCCAACAAGCAATTAAAATCTCCAATATTTGACAGAGACAGGGACCCCCTGGCGTAAACTGTGACTTGGGCAGACTGACTCTTTAGGCACAAGGACTGAGGAAAAATTAATTTGTAGCACTTTGTCTTGTTATCGTCACAAGCCCTGAGGAATCACTGACCATTTTTATCAATTTGGCTTGATAGCATCACAAGCCCCGAGGAATCACAAATAATTTTTTATCAATTTGGCTTGTTAGCTTCACAAACCCTGAGTAGTCTTGGATATTTTTTAATCAATTCAGCTTGTTAATTCCTCAAGCCCAGAGGAATCACAGATAATTTTTATCAATTCGGTTTGTTAGCCTCACAAGCCCGGAGGAGTCACATATAATTTTGAACAATTTGGCTTGTTAGCATCACAAGCCATGGGGAATCAGTGGTTTGTAGGTAGGGGTGGACGAAACTTGTCGCCATGTGTCCACAGGAAATTTCAAGAAAACCAGGTTATCTGCTTTTTCACCGGAAAATCCACTTTAAAACTAGCAGTTAAAATTTTCGCATCTTTCGTCCATTGGCTAAATTTTTCGGCATTTTTTCAATGGCTATAAAGTTTCAGCCCATTGATTTACGCTGTTTTTGCACTTCCGCTATAAAAACATGACGTTTTCGCAGAAGGCAGACACAATAGAAGCAGCTACAGAGCGAGACAGACATGCTGTGCTGTTCTGCTGTGATATTTTGCACAAATTGAGGCAGGAAAGGCTCATAGTGACTGCTATCACTCTGGGCAGGGTGAAAAATAATCAGTGAAGGAGCTGGAAGGACCCTTCTGTGTCCACTGAGTCTGAGGAAGAGGAGGAAGGAACTAGCAGTACTGAACCAATGCTGTCCACTCCCCCTAAATCACCCCAAGGGACCTTGGGAAATTTAATGGGAAGGAAGAAAAAGTAATAGGAAGGAAGGGAGAAAAGGGAATGGGAAGGGAGGGAGAAAAGGGTAGTAATAATGAGAGCAGGACAGGTCAGCTGCCTGTGCCTGCTGCAAGATGTGCTGCCCCTGCTGCCAGTGCCACCACTGCTGTACCTGCAGCCACTAGTATTGTACCTGTTGCCAGATGTGCTGCCACTAGTGTTTTACCTGCTGCCAGTGCTGAACCTGCTGCCAACAATATTTTGCCCGCTGCTAGTGTTTCTTGTAGTACTCAGGGGAAGAAGGAGAAAATTATGCCAAATATGACAGCAGGGGACCCTCTGTCACATTGCTCATCACCTCCTCCAAGCAGCAGTGAGATGTCTGGAATAGGACAGCATCATGTAGGGACAAGTGGTGGTGTTGGAGAAGCTGGGGTGGAAGAGACATTGATGGCCTTTTTAGCAGGAACTGAGAAAGAATGGGAGACACAAGGATGAGGATGGGCATCACCACCACCACTAGTAATCAGCAATTTGTGGAAATTGCAAGTGCTCTAATTTCTGCTGCTGAGATGAAATGGCAGCAGGGTGCTGGGGAGCAGGCTAGTGTGCCACAGACCACTGTGGACACAGTGGGAATGGGGTCAGCAAGTAATGCAGGACTAGGACAGGTTCCAATTGCCAGCACCAGCAATACTCCTTGTCCTAGTTGCAGTGCTAAATCCGAGGCAGTAGCAGCAACATTATCCGCTGCCACAAAAAGTGAAGGGGAATGTGGAGAACAAGAAGAAAGAGGCCATTCTTCTCCACCTGTTCCCTATCTCTCCCCCAGAAGTCATGGGTGTGGAACTATTATTATATTATTCTGGCAGGCACAGTTCAGTCATCATCAACAATGGTACAGTGCAAATTTTGTGACAAGTAAGTGAGAAGGGGAAAGGAGGGAGCACACCTTGGCACAACCTCACTGATAACACACATGAAACACAGACACCATGTCATTTATGTCAAACATGTTAAAGCCAAACACCCATTATAGAAATCTAGCACCGCTGTTACTGTACCCCCTGACTCTTCAGAAAGGTGGAGATCAAAGAGGAGGAAGAATAAAGAAACCCAGAAAGACACTGGAAGTTCCATGATGAGCGAAACAACTAGATCGCCATCAACATCACCTTCTTCCTCTAGTGTAACAAGTACAGATCCTGCCAATCCACCTTTTTCATCGTTACCTCCCCCCACAAATGATAGCCACTCTGTTAATGTTATGATATGACAGTTCATCTCTACCCATTGCACACTGTGTGGTGCAGTGACCACACATGCCAGTGTGGTGGAGGAGAATCAATACCAGGTCATCGGGTGGTGTCTGAGGAGATTCCATCCCGCAGAATATGCAGATTCTGGCAGGGAGGGTTCATCTTTACTATTAAACTGTCAGAAATTTGTCATATGTCCTTAGCAGGGTCTGGACAAGAGGTATAGTGAAAGCAGCAGTACTTGGGTTCTGGTGTCATGATGTTTGGATACAGTTGTGCCCCCAGATGTTATTTACCACATACACTGTGCAGATTGCAGTTGCTGATGAGAGCCACAGTTCCCACTCTCAAGGGAAAAATATATATTCTAATAACAACTCACCCATGATTTTGGAGGAGGGGCAGGTGGAGACGATTTAATAGCCAACTTCTTCTTTTCTCCACATATACTGGGGGCTACTTATTCTTCTGCTACTGCCAGTCATGGCAAGTGGAACCTTCATCATCCATCTTCCATGTTACTGCTATTGTTGATCCCATTCTCTTTCAGCTGCCTAATCATCCTGCTGCTTAAACAACTCAGCAGCAGCAGTGCGAACAGCAGTTGAGGGATATTTACAGCATTCATTACTACTTTCATGATATGTGCCTTTGTGCTTGTTTGTCTCACTGTCAGATGTAGGAGTTGGTTGAGCGGCTACTCCTGCTGCACTATGCCAGCAACACCAGAATGTGACTTGTGGCCTTCAGTGTTTTTAGTTGATGTATTAATAGTACTGGTGCTGGTGGTTGTGGAACATTTGGTGAACTTTGACAAGCAGAATCTTCCTCAGGAGTAGAGGGATCATTATCATTTTTTCCACTCCTTGCAAACAGTATAGCTGAAGTCAGTTTTTGGACTACTACTTTACTCACACATCCCTGCACTGCTCCTAATCCTTTCTCCCTACCCCTTCCTCTTTTGTTTTTGCTGTACATTACTCAACTACTGTGTGTGTTTTTACTGTAAAGTACTGTAAAGTACATAATAAAACTGATTGTGTTTGATGCCTTGCATGGGCCCTCTACAAAATAGTCTACCTCATCTAGTATCAGCCTGCCTCAGTGACAGCTCACATCAGGTTCCCTGTCTCTGTCACTTATTAATTTTTTTTATTTTATTTATTTATTTATTCATTTATTTTTTTCTAGACTCCCCTAGCACAGAGCCAGATCAGGAAGGAACTTGGATCATAGTTGCCTGTGTATTTCTAATCAGTAACACAGAATTTTGTTTTTTGGGTAGTAAATATCCACTGTTAGTTGTACATGCACAATATGGTTCTGTTGCTTTTATGTTTCTCTCCACTTGTGCTACATGATTAGTGATGGGTGAAGTTGTTGCCATGTTCCTGCGAGAAATCCCACAAAAAACACATTATTGTCTGCTTTTAGTGGGAAAATCCACTTTTAAATCAGCGATTAAAATCTTTGTGTTCTTCACCTATTGGCCAAAATTCCCTGACAATTTTTTAGTGGCTAGAAAGTTTCTGCCCATTGATTTATTTGGTTTCCACCTTTTCGCTATAAAAACGTGTATTTGCTTAAGTGAAACACAATAAAAGCAGCTACAGAGCGAGGTAGATGTGCTGTACTGTTCTGCTGTTATTGTTTTGAAAAATTGAGACAGGAGAGGCTCATAGTGACTGCTATCACTATGAGTAGGTTTAAAACGAATAGAAGGAGGAACTGGAAGGACCCTTATGGGTCCACTGAGTCTGAGGAGGAGGAGGAAGTGAGCACTACAGAACCAAAGCTTTCCAGCCCCCCTAAATCACCCCTAGGGATCTTGGGGAAATTAATGGCAAGGGAGGAAGAGAAGGGTAGTACTATTGAGGCAGGACAGGTCAGTTGCCTGTGCCTATTGCCAGATGTGCTGCCCCTGCTGAAACCATTGCTGTATCTGCTGCCAGACATGTTGCCCCTGCTGCCACTAGTGCTGTACTTGATGACAGACATGCTACCCCTGCTGCCACTAGTGCTGTACCTGCTGCCAGACATGCTCCCCCTGCTGCCAGACATGCTGAATCTGCTGTCAGACGTGCTTCCCCTGCTGCCACAGAGACATGACAATGTCATCACCAATGCGTCCTCCCCCCAACACCACTACCATGTCCATCCTCCACCACCATCATAACCACCACCTATGTTAAACTGCTGTGCTGGGATGTTGTTGTTGCTGAGGGTACAATCCTATTATGAATTCCCCAGGCTTTCTATCTGTCCCTCAATGGCTTGAGGATAATGACTAATTGCCCCATTAATGCCCATTGCTCTCAGCCCAGTGGGTAGGACACCCCCAATGTTCTTCTTAGAGGTCATGGAGTGAAGTTCTCACTGTTGCTCCAGGAACCTCTTCGTCTTCTCCAAGGTAGCGTTCCACTGGGAGACAATATATTGGTGTAGCTGGTGCTGTACTAGACATGCCTTCTTCTGATCCTTCCGCAGGTGCTGGTTTGACTTGATACTGCAATGGAACTGTCCAGCAATCTTAAACCTTCAATTAATTAGGTTTGACAGACTGTAATACCTTTCAACTGGAAGAGATGCCCTTACCACCAAATGCAGTATATGTGGTGTGCAGAGCAAACCCACAAAGTCCCCATCTTTGACTGATTTCACCATGTTTGTTGCTCCATCAATCATCAGTAATCTCATTTCCACTGGTGTATTGTCTGATTTCCAACCCACTGTACCAGAATCAACCTAAAAGTTGCCAAAATATGAGCTGATGTGTGCTGCTTATCCATAACTTCTGCCTCTAGCAGAACAGACAGATACCCCAGGTGTTTTCCTGTCCAAGTTCCAACCTGTAACGGTTTGTTCGACTCACAGACACAATGGTTTAGGATAAAAACACAGTTTTATTGAATTCACAATACAATAAGAACCCTCACAGGTCCTGTAGGATACAGGCAGTATAATACAGACACACGACAGGTTAATCATACAATTGCCCACACAGGTCCAGTACAAATAAAGGTACAAGCAGTATATACTGACACAGGTCAGGCAAGTGGAGTAAGTTTCCCAGGACTCTGGTACTGCAGAAGTTAAAGTTCATCAATAAGTGTAGACAGTCTCATGTGTGACGGTACTGAGATAGCACTTTATAGAGAGCTTCAGATCACCCAAGGCTAGCAGAACAACGTGAACTGCCAGAGTACAACAGATATAGAGTAATGAGCACTGCCGGAGCAGTAATGGAGGCAGACACTTGCAATCAGTATGAGCAGTAACGGAGGACTAGGCCAATGGCACACTGCTGGAGCAGTAACGGAGGCACACACTAACAACCTGCAGGAGCAGTAGCTACCAGAGCAATCACGGTGGCAGACACTTGCAACCGGTATGAACAGTAACAGAGGACTAGGCCAAAGGCGCCCTGCTGGAACAGTAACGGAGGCAAACACTGGCATCCTGCAGTAGCAGTAATGGAACTGACTCAAGTGTTAGTAAGCAAGTGCAAGCGGATCGCCTGCAGAGTAAGAATGTCACCGAGGTGACAACTAGCTGAAGAAGCAGGAACGTCAATCAAGCCGGGTCGGTACACAGGAACAGGAACATCAGCCAGGCAGGGTCGGTACACAGGAGCAGGAACGTAAGCCAGGCCAGGTCGGTACACTGGAGCAGGAATGTCAGCCTGGCCGGGTCGATACACAGAAGCATGCACTTGAGGAGAAATCAGGCAATCCGGGTCGGTACACGGGAGCTGGAAACTGAAAAGTAGTCAGGCAGGTCAGGCCGGTACACTGGGAAACACTGAGCAGTAGGCTAACACTGGTTCAGTAACACCACGAAAGGGCACCGTGTGGGTGCAGGAGCCCAGTATATAAAGGCCATACTGGGCGGGATCAACACAGGACAGACAGTGGGAGCACTACACAGGATAAGTGACAGTAAAACAAAAACAAGGGAGCACAGGCACCTTGATACAACCCTCCTTTCCCTGACATAGTGACATAGTTGACGAGGCTGAAAAAAAGATACGGGTCCATCAAGTCCAGTCCATGACAAAACACTCTTGTTGATCCAGAAGAAGGAAAAGAAAACCCCATGAAGCCATTTCCAATTTAGCCCCAAATGGCAAAACAAAAATGATAGTTTCCTGGCTCAACAACCTATCTGCATTGAAGCCAGATGTCATAATGTTCAACATTGCTCTGTGATAGATAGGCATCTACTGCTTTCTTGAAAGCAGTTACATTATCTGCATTACTGCAGCAGTAGCACCATCCTCCAACATTTTAGGTTGCCACCACTCTGCCATTAGTAAAAGAGAGACAAACTATGCTCTAAGGGTAATCCGTATGTTGGAGGTAATTTGGACAGTCTGTCCAGCAGCCTTGGACATCTTGTCCTTCAACAATATCATACATGAATGGCAAAGTGAAGGTGGTGCATAACAGTGGGAGGTGATAGTTGGAGGTGAGAGCCTCTAATACCTGCCTAAAGGGCTGCCATTCAGTCTTGGAGAAGGAAACCCCTCTCTCAACAATCAACTGTCCAAGCAGCAGTGTCAACTTATTGACTGCTGCTTGGTCACACCCTTTGAATAGAAAGCTTGAGAATGTGGGTGGTATGTGTGGAGGTCCCTGTCCTTCCTGTCTGAGTCAGAGGATATCAAGGCATCTCCATACCCTCTACCCTGGCTGCTGCTGACAGTGGTGCCTGTTGTGGTTTTCCTGTTGGAGCCAGAGCTGCAAGTTTGCTTCTGAATCATAGCTGCACTATAGCGTATGCACAGATGTTAATTTGTACTGAAACTATTGAGGTGTCCCAATACTTTCCCTCAGCTCACTTCTTTAAGACACAACTTGCACCTTGCAGTGCACCCATCTCCTATGTACTTAAAATTATCCCATACCTTATTACTTCACTCTAGGCCAGCCATAGCCCATAGTGAAATTGATGGGGGTATTGCTGGTGCTTTTCTGAATGGCAAATGGTGTAGATGTCAAGTTGCATGCTTCTTCTTCTTCCTCAGTCTCCTCTGGTTCATCATAGTCCAGTTCTTCATCATTAATAGGGTCATAACCCACTTGGGCAGAGGTGGAAATAAGGCTCACTTCCGTCACCAGATCAGACAACAGCAAACTTCGCTCTTCTTCCTCACTTCTTTCTGGATCATAAATATACTCTCTGATAGCATAATAATGACCATCTTTGCTTTAGAGTGTTTCAAACATCACAGGTCTGTCAGTGCTTGTGAAGTGGAGTCACTGGAACTTTTTTTGGTGGCACTCTTGGTAGTAGTTGGTGTCTCTGGTGGCATTGGTGGTGGTAGCTTGGCACTGTCAAAGGTAGGTGTGGCTCTTGTGGCACTGGCAATTGTAGTTGTTCTGCTCTTCTGTGGTTGACCATGATTATGGAATAGTCTATGTGTACAAGAAATCTTTATCTTTTTTGATCCAACCAAAGCACCACTACAAACCCCCTGGCTTTGATAGAAATTGTATCTTATTTTGCCACTGCACTAAAGTTGCATCTGGATGGGACAGTGCAGGTAAGCATTTAAGTTTGAACAGTAAATGTAATTTTCCTTATTTTAAAATTAAATGAACACTCTCAGGGTTAGGAATAACAGGCATAGTTGCTGAAGACAGCAGCAGAGTCTGGATGAAAAATGCAGGTGAACAGTAACTATTTGTGTATGCAGCTCTGCATTGGCACTTGTCATTTTGAGCAGAATAAATATAATTAGACTTTTTAAAAATTGAATTATCAAATTTAGGGATACAAGAGTATTTGTTGGAGATGGTGCAATCTATTTGGAACACTGCATGTTCACACTGCCAATTTGTGTGCACAGATGTGTATTGAAGTGTGAACATTATGTATAATTAGATTTTTTTTTAAATGAAATATCACTTTCTGGAATAATAGAAGTTCAGATTGGATGGAATAATGCATTTGCACACTGCCTATTTGTGTGCTTAGTTGTGCACTGAAGTTTGAACAGTAAATAAAGGAGGCACACACCTAGGAATAACAAATTTATTTAATGGAAACAGCATTGGAGACTGACTGGAATAATACACATGTACACAATCCATATTTGTATTCACAGTTTTTATTTTTTAATTTTGCAGTAAATATAATTCTTCCAATTTTAAAATTATCATCACACACTCAGGAACATGTGTAGTTGCTGGACACATAAATGATGTCTGGATGGATCACTGCATGCACAGTGCTTGCCTATTTGCATGCAGATGTGTACTTGAACATCAGTGCTGCCTGGCCTGCCTATTTATGTGTAGGTAGTGCACCAAAGTTTGAACAGTACATTTTTCTGTTTAACATTATATTAACATGGTCAGGAATAATAAAAAATACAGAGCGGTAGTGATCACAAACCATTGACACGCTTCTTCTCTTCTGGCTTTTATTGAAAGTAAGGAAAACTTACTGCATCCAACTTATATAAGTTTGAAGGGCCATCCCTTTGGAAATAAGGATTAGCCAGAGTATGAAACACATCACAGATAAGTAGAGATTCACAAGCTCTTGCAATGGTCAATCACAGCCACAACAAAGGTGACTGCCCCTTGACTTCCTGCCAAGATTGTATTAGATATTCTGTGATCAATCACTTCTTCTCTATACCATCTTATATAGTCCCTTCCCACTTTTCCCACTGAAAGGGTGTGAATGGATGAACAAATCTTTTTCAATTAACCCACGAAAATTCTTCTAAAAATAGAAAAGAAAAAGAGGTGCTTCTTTGTGCAATATCTTCAATGTAATGTTAATAATCACCCTACCACCACCATTGAAGATCTAGTCACAAAATAAATGGCTGGAAGTGCACTTATATGCAGACCAGCTATACCAACTAAAGGATTTTTAAAAACTGTCAACCTAATAGCTATCCTGTCTCTTCTCTGAGGTGGCCGCACTCCCAAGAACTCTAGTCTCAATGTTGTATATATGGAACAGAAACAGACAAAATGGAGGAACCAGTAGTGCCAGTACAACAATTAATCACACTCACATTATAAAGTGGATGTGTGTATATATATGCATATGCACAGATATAAAAGAGTGCAGATAATTCACTACCATTTCTTCTCGGCATCCATAATAAACTGACAAAAAAAGAAAAGAAAATGTGTATATAGGGTGCACACTTGTAGTTAAAACAATTAACTTTATTGTATAATAATAAACAACTTCTGGGTCCTAGAGTCCAAGTAGGATACAGACGCAATCGAAATTTAAGGGACAATTTGGTGTCAAGCCATTATGTTTGGAGGGCCAAAAAAGCAGTTATAGCTAAAGGCACATATGCCTGTGGTACTTGTAGACTTTGTCCACATGTTGTACATCAAACTGAAATTATAGATCGATTTAATAAAATTCATCGTTTAGAAGCCTTCATTAACTGCAATACGGCTAAATTGATATATTGCCTGGAATGCCCGTGTCCCAAAAAATATGTAGGGATGACATCTAGAACCCTTAAACAAAGGGTACTTGAACATATTAATAAAATTAGAAGAGCTCCATTGGATGCTCAAAAAGAACGCGAAAGTATTACAGGTACTCTTTATATGACATCTGTGTCTAGACACTTTTATGAGTGTCATAGAGGTGATGCGTCTGTGCTCAAATGTTGGGGTCTAGAAGTTGTACATATGGGTATAAGAGGAGGTGATGTGGAGAGAGTATTGTTACAAAAAGAATGCAAGTGGATTTTTCTTTTAAATACAGTTCATCCGAATGGGATGAACGATTATATTAGTTATAATATGTTTTTGTAACTATTAATATCATCTAATGAGTATTTTAAATTAGAGAGAAAAATATAAGATGTCCAAGCATTCGTATTATTTTGTTGGATGAATAACTGATATAAATGTCGGATTACAATAGCAAGTAATCTGACAATTTTACAAAATCTTGATAAAGATCTTTCTCAGTTAACATTCCAAGAACAATACAAGATTAGACCTTCTCAAAATGGTGTCCTTGGATCACCATGAGCCTCATTTAGGATTAGGGGGTGTGTCTTAGGAATATAAATACTACATGACTTGGCCCCCCTTGCTACACCTCTGATGAAGGCAGTTAGTCTGCCGAAACGTTAGGTTAGGAGCTCAGTAGATACCGGTATGTGGGGCGCCCCTGACTGGCATTGTCCTTTTCAGTCAGGGGAATGATTACGTTTTTTCCCCCACCGGTTTATGAATAGGAGCGTTTTTATTTGTGTTGGGGAACCACCACGTATCTTTTTGGGTTATATTTATTGTGTCTAAGTACTCCGGTACTATCTATGGTTCTTTATGACACAGAGCTACACATTTTTGGAGCTCTGTTCTATTTGCAGGCTGCGGGTATTCGTTTTTTGGAACTGCAGCGTGCTATGAACATATTCCTCATGATAGAATTCAAATCCTATTTTAGCGCCAAGTGAGGAAGAGTCCAACGCTCTTTGTATTGTTAACCAGCTGTGTTCGGTAACCTCGCTTGGAGGATAAAATATGAGTTTACATATAATCACAAATGTATTTGTGTGATTGACCAACACAGCTGGCTGGCAGTAATAACCGTACGTTTGGACATTTATACGAGTGGAGGTATAGCTACGAGAGATTTATTTTATTATACAGACGCTGATAGCGCTTATGATTCATGTGGCTAATATTATACTTTACTGTGCGGTGGAGTGCTGTGATCCTTCGTGAGCGTATATAATATTGAATGTTTAATTTGGATTTGAGGAAGTGGCAACATTAGAATTTATGTGTCATTCGGTATTGTAACATTGAATCAGTATCGGCAATAGTAACTGTGTATCGAAGTGCCTGAAACAGAGGGAGAGTTCATTAAAGTGCATAGTACTGGGGTATTTCCTCAGTGCGTTATGCCTTGATGATAAGATACTCACCTTATTAATAACCCTAGTAATTGGTGGTTTTTCTCAACTTTTTTATTATTATACAATAAAGTTAATTGTTTTAACTACAAGTGTGCACCCTATATACACATTTTCTTTTCTTTTTTTGTGAGTATGTCTAACAGGTGTGTAGGTAGCACCTTGGGGGGTTACTTAAGTGATTGTGAATTCCAATAATAGGTGATTAGATTATATTCCCCTTTTAATAGTATATAGTGATTATAAGATAGTGCGATTTCTTTCATATCTTGAGTTCAAAAGTTTAAACGCTAGATAGCGTATCTTTAGTGAAATCAGCACATCACAACATTGAATATATCCTTGTGATAGGATTAGGCATCTATTCAGAAATGGCTACAGGGGTCAAGTCAGATGTATTAAAACGAAAACAGAAGAGAATTCAGAGTAGAGATGAGTTATTTGGTGAGATGAACATAGAAAATGAGACATCTTGTAATGATAACTATTCGGAGGATCTTTCGAACTTAATGAAACTTCTAAATAAACAAACACGTTCTTGGTGGAACCTCAATTTCTTTCAAAAATATATTAGTAACAATATGATACCTAGGGGATTAAGGGTACAATTATTTCCTTCATATGAATTAAAAACGCAAGTATTGAAAGAAAAATGGGAAGAAGCTTTAAATGCCTGTTCCCTTACCCTAATGTCTATACTAATTGAACATGAAGAACTTATTTTGAAAGAATTAGAGGTAGATATTGATGTGGCCTCTAATAATCTGACTCCATTTGAAGAATTAGTGGAATTTCAAACTGAATATCAGAAATTTCAAAAAAATTTGGACAAATTTGAGTCAAATCTCATTGCACGTAAACGTCAAAAATTATCTCGAGATGAGGTAGACTATAGGAATTCCAAAATATACAAATGGAAACAACGTAATTTCTTTTCCAAGAGATACAAACAGTACACCATAAACAAACAAGGTCTATATACTGATGTGGAAACCTCTGACTCTGAAGGAGAACGAGATCCAACAACAGGATATACTAGTTCCAGAAATTCTGGGAGAAATGTCCATTTTTTAGACAACAATGGGAGGGAGGAAGAGGAACAAGAAGAAGAATTAGAAGAGGAAGAGGTTGTACCCGCAAGTATTGTAACAATACCCAAAGGAATTATAACGAGGGGCAAGAAAAGTACAACCTCGACCTCAATAACACAGAAACCCAAGACAACAAGGAACACAAGTTAAGAATTATTAACCTAAGCGACAAAGTTTTGACTGATATACATACACAAGTTTTGACTAAGGGATTGACATTTATACCTAGTAAATCGTTAAATCACTTTGATGTGATTAAAGATGTTCATCTCTTTGGTCGTAGATTGCTTTTGAAGAAGTTCTTTGCGAATGACTTGGAGGACTCTTGTGAAGTAGATAACTCAAAGGTGATTACACAATCATCACAGATTTGGCGTGATCAGATTGCGCCTAAGTCAACGTTTACCCCCTCTATGAATATATCACCCCATATTGAGATTTATATGGAATTAGTATGTAGGGATATACTACAGATCGAACCACATAAGAAGCTCTATAACATGAGTAGACAAGAAAAAGAAGCATTGCAAGAAATTGAATCTTGGTCCAACATTATAGTGAAACCCTCTGATAAAGGAGGTAATATTGTTTTGTGGCCTCAGGAACTTTATGAGCGGGAAGCTCTTAAACAACTAGGAAACACTCAATGTTATAGGAAACTCTTAGGTAATCCTACACAAGACCTTAAGCAAATCTATATATCTATTCTTACACAGGCACATGAACAAAAAATTATATCACAAAAAGAGTATACATTTCTGTTGATATTGAACCCAAAAGTAGCAACTTTTTATATGCTACCAAAGGTCCATAAAAATTTGCAAGATCCTCCTGGACGACCAATAGTGTCTGGGATTGGGTGTTTAACTGAAAAAGCAAGCCAATATGTTGATTTAAAATTACGAGGGTTTGTTGAGCAATTACCATCATATACCCGTGACACTATGGATGTCCTGTTAAAATTGCAAGATGTCCGAATAAATGACACCACTGTCCTTGTGACTATAGACGTAGAGTCATTATACACAAGTATACAACACAAACTGGGACTTCATGCGGTAAAATTCTTTTTGAATAAAAAGGGATCAGAACAACAAAAATTCAATGATTTTATAATAAAATTATTGGAATTTGTATTACAATTCAACTACTTTACGTTTAAGGACTCTTTTTACTTGCAAGTCCAAGGCACAGCTATGGGTACTGCGTGTGCACCTACCTATGCAAATCTATTTTTAGGATGGTGGGAGTCTGAATATGTATTCATTAACTCTATGTGTCAGTATACTAAACATATTTTGACATGGCTTAGATATATTGATGATATCTTTTTCTTATGGAATTCATCCATAGAGTTGTTGGAGGAATTTATTGGTGAATTAAATACCAACTCCTTGAATCTTCATTTCACTAGTAATTACAGTATAAACTCTTTATCTTTTCTGGATTTAACAATTAATAAAGAAGCTGATGGCACACTCTCTTCGGATCTATTCCGTAAAGAGACGGCTACAAATAGTATTTTGCAGGCTCAGAGTGCACATCCTCCATCTACCATTAGGGCACTTCCGACTGGTGAATTTTTGAGAACCAGGAGGAATTGCTCAAAGGATAGTGATTTTGAAAAGAGAGCCGATGAATTGAAATTGAGATTGAAAGCACGAGGGTACAGTGGACGCAGTATACGTAAAGCCTATTATAGGGCTAAAAATACTCCCAGACGAGATCTGTTAATATCAAAAAATAAGTTAAGATCTCAGGAATCTCAAACAGTGCGTTTTATAAGTACCTATTGTAATGATTCTAACAAAGTGTTAGACATTTTGAATAATCATTGGCACATTCTCATGGAAGACTCAGAACTTAAACAACTTCTGGGTCCTAGAGTCCAAGTAGGATACAGACGCAATCGAAATTTAAGGGACAATTTGGTGTCAAGCCATTATGTTTGGAGGGCCAAAAAAGCAGTTATAGCTAAAGGCACATATGCCTGTGGTACTTGTAGACTTTGTCCACATGTTGTACATCAAACTGAAATTATAGATCGATTTAATAAAATTCATCGTTTAGAAGCCTTCATTAACTGCAATACGGCTAAATTGATATATTGCCTGGAATGCCCGTGTCCCAAAAAATATGTAGGGATGACATCTAGAACCCTTAAACAAAGGGTACTTGAACATATTAATAAAATTAGAAGAGCTCCATTGGATGCTCAAAAAGAACGCGAAAGTATTACAGGTACTCTTTATATGACATCTGTGTCTAGACACTTTTATGAGTGTCATAGAGGTGATGCGTCTGTGCTCAAATGTTGGGGTCTAGAAGTTGTACATATGGGTATAAGAGGAGGTGATGTGGAGAGAGTATTGTTACAAAAAGAATGCAAGTGGATTTTTCTTTTAAATACAGTTCATCCGAATGGGATGAACGATTATATTAGTTATAATATGTTTTTGTAACTATTAATATCATCTAATGAGTATTTTAAATTAGAGAGAAAAATATAAGATGTCCAAGCATTCGTATTATTTTGTTGGATGAATAACTGATATAAATGTCGGATTACAATAGCAAGTAATCTGACAATTTTACAAAATCTTGATAAAGATCTTTCTCAGTTAACATTCCAAGAACAATACAAGATTAGACCTTCTCAAAATGGTGTCCTTGGATCACCATGAGCCTCATTTAGGATTAGGGGGTGTGTCTTAGGAATATAAATACTACATGACTTGGCCCCCCTTGCTACACCTCTGATGAAGGCAGTTAGTCTGCCGAAACGTTAGGTTAGGAGCTCAGTAGATACCGGTATGTGGGGCGCCCTGACTGGCATTGTCCTTTTCAGTCAGGGGAATGATTACGTTTTTTCCCCCACCGGTTTATGAATAGGAGCGTTTTTATTTGTGTTGGGGAACCACCACGTATCTTTTTGGGTTATATTTATTGTGTCTAAGTACTCCGGTACTATCTATGGTTCTTTATGACACAGAGCTACACATTTTTGGAGCTCTGTTCTATTTGCAGGCTGCGGGTATTCGTTTTTTGGAACTGCAGCGTGCTATGAACATATTCCTCATGATAGAATTCAAATCCTATTTTAGCGCCAAGTGAGGAAGAGTCCAACGCTCTTTGTATTGTTAACCAGCTGTGTTCGGTAACCTCGCTTGGAGGATAAAATATGAGTTTACATATAATCACAAATGTATTTGTGTGATTGACCAACACAGCTGGCTGGCAGTAATAACCGTACGTTTGGACATTTATACGAGTGGAGGTATAGCTACGAGAGATTTATTTTATTATACAGACGCTGATAGCGCTTATGATTCATGTGGCTAATATTATACTTTACTGTGCGGTGGAGTGCTGTGATCCTTCGTGAGCGTATATAATATTGAATGTTTAATTTGGATTTGAGGAAGTGGCAACATTAGAATTTATGTGTCATTCGGTATTGTAACATTGAATCAGTATCGGCAATAGTAACTGTGTATCGAAGTGCCTGACACAGAGGGAGAGTTCATTAAAGTGCATAGTACTGGGGTATTTCCTCAGTGCGTTATGCCTTGATGATAAGATACTCACCTTATTAATAACCCTAGTAATTGGTGGTTTTTCTCAACTTTTTTATTATTATACAATAAAGTTAATTGTTTTAACTACAAGTGTGCACCCTATATACACATTTTCTTTTCTTTTTTTGTGAGTATGTCTAACAGGTGTGTAGGTAGCACCTTGGGGGGTTACTTAAGTGATTGTGAATTCCAATAATAGGTGATTAGATTATATTCCCCTTTTAATAGTATATAGTGATTATAAGATAGTGCGATTTCTTTCATATCTTGAATCCATAATAAACTGCTCATCTCTCCATGAATGGGAAGAGAAGACTACTCCAAAGACTTTACATTTTATTTCTCAAACAATTTATAAATAGGCACAGTGCTCAATTTCAGTGGTGGAAGATTGAGCCTTTAACTTCCAGTAAAGTTTCTGGTTATGTCATCATATCTGTCACTCTAAGCTTCATGTGTATCTGAAGAAGGGGATACTGGAGGGATATATTCTAGAATAACATAGTCAGTAATTAGGTCATCATCAGTATCACCCACCACTTCTCCACTAGTTTTATTTTCCTCGAAGCTTTTTGAAGTCTCTAATGATTTATTTTTACTTTTCCCCTTACAGGAATTTTCACATTTGCTATTACTTTCAGGACAGGTGTTTTGTCACTGTCAGATGCAGCAGCTGGTTGAACTGCTGTAGCTTCTTCCATTATGACATTTGGACTACACTTTAGTAACACATCCATGCACTGCTGCTACTCTTTTTTGCCGTCTCCCCTTCTATATTTGCTGGACATTATTAAAGTGGTCTGTGTATTTTAACATTGAAGTACACAACATAAATGATTGTGTGTGATGTCTTTCCCTTTACAAAATACTCTTTCTCTTTTAGTATCTGTCTGCCTCAGTTACAGCTCATGTCAGGTTCCCTGTCTTTGTCAACTATCAGTTGAACAATTTTTAACTTTTTTTTTTAACTTTTCTTTCTTAATTTATTAACTGTCCCTATCACCATCAAAAAAATAAAAGATAAGCAAAACGCTCACAGTAGAACTTATTATTCTCCCATACTCCCCTAAACAGAGAGGATAACCAGCTGAAAGTAATTTGCAGCACAGCTGCCCGTGTCTTCTCATTCATGCAAAACTTTGAGGCATTTGCCCCTTCACAAACCCACAGACACCCCCTAACGTAGTAAACATGCAGCTGAAAGGAACTTGGATCACACCTACCTGTGTGTGCCCACACTACTCCATAAACTATACTACAGCTTTGCTTTATTTATCTATCCTAACTTACCTCAGAGTTGTACTGCTTTATCTATTTCTCACAACCACAGAATGACATGCTGCAGGAACCTCACACCAATTTTATTCTTGTTGGAAACGAAGGGAAACTTGTCATGTAATGGAGAAATTAAATCTCATTATTGATTTCAATTCAATGAGCTAGGTAGGAAAAGGTGTAAAAAATTGTCTTTTTTTATTATTGTGATAAATTTCCTGCTCAGAAGGAAGTACCATTTTTCTACTTTTTCTCATTTGAGGCAAACAAATTGTCCATCCTTAAAGGAAACCCAGTGATCCTTCTCTGTCTATACTATACTATACTGTTTATACTATACTATACTCTGCCAACTTCTACATGTATAGCCCTTGCATGAGATGTTTCTAGCCCTTTGCCTACCAGCTTGTTCAACTCTGACTCAATGATTCTAGAAAGATAATTTCAGCTTGTGATATGCTAGAGGGGTGCAATACATGGCATCAGTTCTTTAAAAAATTTTCTCATCAAATGACTGTCAATTGTTAACATTTAGATTCGTTTTTCATTCCACAGGCACACTTTATTATTACGTTTTCCAATTTTTCTTTCTGTGAACTTAGTAATTGTGGTTTGGCTACACATAGAAAAACTCTCTATCCTCTTCATTTTAACTACATGATAACTGATAGAGACCAAAGAGTTGGCTGTGGTATTAGATGCAGCAGGAACTCTATAACTGTTGCAAGATTTTAAAACTAAATCAGAGTCATCCTCTGCACTTGCAAGAACCAGCACTAGGAGGCATAGGTGTTATTGTTATGGAAGAAAATGTTGTCTTACCTCCTGATGATTCTCTAACACTACTAACAGATGCCCTTCTCTCCCTTCCATTTTTAACAGTATTTTACTGCTGTTATTTGTGGCCCCTCTGATCTGTCACTACTGCTTCTCCAAATCAGATTTGTAGTTATACTTCAGGTGGTATCCCAATGAGAATGTGCCTAGATACGATCCTGCTTTACCATGCTCACATGTTTTTTTACACAGATAACAGATAGCAACATGTTTAGCTTTTGGATTGTGAGCAAAGTATCTCCAGACTGGAAATTTCATTAACTGAGGCATTCATGAGAGACTGCTACTACAATTACAGTGATAATATTACACTATACACTTTCAGCAGTTTCAGAAACACTAAAAACTGAAGGTGGGAACATTGTTGATCTGTGGTACTGCTTAGTCAATAACACAGTCAATGAGTATGGTTGCTTGTATTGCACTTTCAAGTGTTGATACTGATTATAATAATAATGACAGGGATTGTGTTTTGTTTGGATTGCTCATGATGCTCCTTAAAATGTAATTACACACTGAGGGAGATTCACTAAGTGGTGATAAAGTGGTGACAACATGGAAATGTTCTTATATTATTCTACTGGCGGCGCTGCAGTCATGCCCAAATGCACCGTAGCTGATACGGAGCGGGGTGCTCCGAATTCAGACCGTAGTCCTCTCTGCACACCTTCCTGAGACCAAGCGGTCCCAGGAAGGTGCGCAGAGAAGACTCCGGTCTGAATTTGGAGTGCCCTGCTCCTTATCAGCCGCAGTGCAGCAGTCTGTACTGCGCATGACTGCGGCACGCACAGCCGTCTCCACTCTGCATGACGGCTTCTGACAGACATCCTCAGCGAATTATAATATAGGATATAGCCTATGTGCTAAAATCTCCAAAGTTGAACAAATATTTTCCATTGGCTCGATAGAATAACATAGGAATTGGAGAAGTGATAAACTGGAGAAGTCATCTCCACTTCAACACCTTTTTTCACTGCTTAGTGAATCTCTCCCTTTGTGCTATTTAAATACTTTTTCTATATCCCTAATATTTTCATAAGTTCTATCACTTAGGGACTGAAAAAGAGATGTTTCTGTTGTAAAAAATAGGCACTAAACAAAATATATTTTCTTTCAACTTTTAAAGGTGTCAAACATCAAATCAGATCCTATATTACATGTTATTCAATAGGGATAAATTATGTATTAGAATACAGCTGTCATAAATAATACTTACGCATAAAGTTAATGCAAGAATTTAAGAAGATATTATAAACATAGAAAAATTATTTGAAAAACACTGTGTGCCACTGCATTTTAAGGAGCATCATAATTCATACCCTAAGGAGTTGATTTAAAGGTTTTTGTTAAAACAGCCGCTAAGTAAAAAAAGCATAGCGTCTGCTAATAATACATGATTTACAGTGGATTTGAAAGGTAGTCTGTAAGAATAGCAAACAAGCGTAGGCACAACAAAACACGGAAAGCAATAACCTGCTTCACACCTTTTTTCGCATCACAGTGAGTCCCAAACACCTGTTAAAACACGATTAAAGTCAAATTGTAACATAACAGCCGACATTGTCTAGCAACCTTGATAGATGCACAAATTCAAACAAACATCCAATCCCAAAACCTCAAAGTATCAAAAATGTTCAAATACACATATATATAGCCCAAAGTAACAGGCACACCTTGTCTGTGTTTTGAGTTTTGGCGAGCTAGAGCACAAGACCCAGGAGCGGAGGATAGCAATTAGAGCGTGAGAGAGAGGTGCATTCACAAGAGTAAGGTAGAAGGAGTTTATAGTTTGGAGTCTGGATAGGTGCACATCAGTGGTCTACTTTTGAAATGTCGCACCTTTCATCGCACGTCTTAAAATGTCGCATTTGTTTGGTCACGTGATTGTAAATGGCACATTCCGAATGTTGCAAGTTAGAGTCACAAATTCAACATGTCGCCTTGTACAACATGTCGCCTTCTATATATCCCCTGTGTCAAAATGTCAAACACATGTTGAAGTTAGACTCACTTAAGGACGCATTAAGGAAGCAATAAGGATAGACACATAGTACACTTTTGGCACAAACACATACACATACATACACATAGTCTTTTTTATAACACTTTACACATTTTTTAAACTTTATTTTTACAGTGTGACTCTGTGAGTGAAAGAGTGTGACAGAGAGTGAGTGGGATTGAGTGTGTCTGTGAGGGCCTGTGTGAGTGCCTGAGTGTGAGTGGGAGAGTGATGGCCAGGAGAGGAGGACAGGATAGTGGGATGGGGAGAGTAGTGGAGGAGAAGGAAGGAGAGCAGGGCATCCCTGTTCAGAGTAGGAGTGGGAGAGGATGATCCGCAGGGTGGAGTGAGACCCTGCCTAGAAGAGCAGGCACACAGAGGTCAGGGACAGAACCTTCAGTGGGACGAGGGGTAGCACCACGTAGAGGCAGGTGAAGAGCAGGCGGGATATTCTGGCCACGGCTCTGACACCTCACAGGGTGGAGCTGACAAGGAGAGGCTGAGGGATCCCCACTATTCCGAAGAGGAGAACAGGGCCCTCGTGGAGGCAGTTTTGGAGAGGGAGAATGTCCTCTTTCTGAAGGAGAGGGTCCCTGGCCTGGCTGCAAGGAGGAAGGCCGTGTGGAACTAGATCTGCAGCCGGGTGAATGCGGTGGCCAGCTGTAGACAGGATATGGAGTACAAGAAAAAGAAATGGGGTGACTGCAAAAGGTTGGTGAAAAAGAAGATGGAAGACGCCACCCTGTACACCCGAACCACTAGAGGTGGTCCACCTGCAGATATCACCTACAGTCCCTGAGAGGAGATTCTGCAGCAGACCATGTTCTCCACAGTCATTGAGGGGGTCCCTGGAGGATCAAACAACGAGGAAGAAAGCAGCCTCCACACTACGGTAAGTGCATCATCACATAACCACATACCACATCAACTGACACAACCATCACAAGCCAACACAGTCATACCCCAACACATGCCCATCATTCATTCACACAATTGCATCAACACAGAACCCTGAGGGTTAAAAAAAGGACACAATACATGCACAAACAGCAGGGTTAGCCCAGGCCAACACCTGTGCAGGTCCCACTTCAACCCTCATGTTGCTGTGCTCATCACACACAATCCACACAAACCATGTTTCACAAACTGTTGTCTGTTAAACAACATCAATGTTCCAACACATTGCTACCCATGTACCCACAGGGAACTCAGCACATAACCCCTTGAGTTCTAGAGGTATCATCAATGCATCGCTTAAAGGGATAGTAATACTTCATTTTAACTTTATTTTATTTTGTAGGCATTAAAAAAACATGAAGAATGATATAAGTCTTATCTCTGAAACCTTTATGGTTTAAGAGATATTCACAAACAAAGTATCCCCCCCCTGTTGAACCAGATCAGAAGGGAGATGCCCAGGTAGACTGCAGAGAGGGACAATCTTCAATTAAGATAATGGAAAAAGCTGAAAAACTTGTCAAGGGGGGAAGGGCTTTCATTGTTTTCATACAAAGAAAATTGTCCCCTTCTGTTATCTGTACTGTCATACAACCTGATCCACATCTGAGAAGAGATGGCTTACACTAGGAAAAAGGGGCAGGAGGGGAACTTTGCTTGTGAATATCTCATAAACCATAAAGGTTTGAGAGATAAGACTTATATCATTCTTCATGTTTTTTTAATGCCTACAAAATAAAATAAAGTTAAAACGAAGTGTTACTATCCCTTTAACAATGCTTTGGCAACTTCTCCAGTACTCAAAGGGTTAACCGACTACAAACACAAGTAGACAGGGTTAGGATTACATGCTACACAGGGGGCATTCACTAAGCGGTGAAAAAGAGGTTATGGAGCGAAATTAACCCTTACATACCCTCACTTCACTAATCCCCATGTTAGTCTATGGAGACTATTCAATAACATGAATCAAGTTGCTAAGGTCTTGTTGTATAGACTCCATAGAAAACATTGGAAATGGGGAAATGAAATCAATGGAGAAGTCATCATCATCATTTACAATTCATCAGGTCTTCATCACCGCTCACTGAATCACAAAAAAGATGGATCAGGTCACACATCACAGTGCCATTGAGAAGAACTGGGTGTATGTGCAACAAACAGGCCTAAAAAAAATTCTCCTGAATTAAAGGAGAAACATGTAGGCCTTTGGGTTGTGTATACAATCATTTACTCTAACTTGAACTGACATATCTCACATTTGATTCCCAAACGGATCCTCAGTAGTGGTGATGCCATGGATGGATGTCAGACCAGACACTATTTGCAGGATACGCATGAGAAACAAATATTAACCATTGTAGTTTGTTCACCAACAGGCCATGTATGATGGATATCTCTGACTGAGTATGGATGGCTCACTCAGAAGAATGGATTGGCTTATCCAGAAAAACAAAAGGCCTTAATCAAAGATATCCACCAATACTGGCCTGATTGTTGGCCTTCAGGACTGAACTTGGACAGACCTCATGGATAGGATCCTGTCTAGTTCACCATTCTGTGATTGCCAGGGCGGTATCCCATGCATCACAACGAAATGCATAGGATACCATCATGACAACCAGAGAGTCACATGTCAACTACTTAAACATCTTGCATTGTATGGGATAGTAATGGTTAATGTCACCTTGATGTAATACGTAGGCATTATAAAAACTTGTGGATCGATGGAAGTACTATCTCTCAAACCTTTATGGTTTAAGAGATATTGCTTGGTAAAGTTCACTCTTCGTGTCTGTTTTAGTCTAGTCAGCACTCTAATGAACAGCTGCAGATTCCAGTCATTTGACCAGATGGAGGCTTTTCAGCAGAGCCCAAATCGCACAATTTATAAATAAATACTACATTGGAATGGACTACAAAGTGTGCCTGGTTTGCCTGCTCCACCAGCTGCTCCACCTACAACAACACGAGGTACTACCCTGCAGCAGCAGCACCACCACCACCACCTGGAAGGCAATGGCTGCCAGAGACAGTGGCCACCCCTCAATATGGGCCATATTGTCACTGTTTGTTAAGACTCTCAGACGCAAAGTTAGGTAAAAACACAACTTTATTGAAAAGTTTAAGACAATCCCATACATACACATACATAGAAATAACAGGAAAGTGGTGATAATAGAGAGTAAGGCTCTACTGGCCCTGCCAATATACCAGGCAAGACAGCCTGGGCAAGCAATGAGAAATAGGTGGCTCTACCGGCCCTGCCAATATACGGGGCAAGGCAGCCTATCGGACTACAAGGAGTATACAGGCTCTACCGGCCCTGCCAATATACCGAGCAAGGCAGCCTGGGCATGCAACGAAATAAAGGTGGCTCTACCGGCCCTGCCAATATACCGGGCAAGGCAGCCTATCGGACTACAAGGAATATACAGGTTCTACCGGCCCTGCCAATATACCGGGCAAGGCAGCCTAACGGAACACAATATGATACAGGCTCTACCGGCCCTGCCAATACCGGGTAAGGCAACCCAAAATAAAAATGACAGGAAGGTTCTACTGGCCTTACCAATATACCGGGCAAGGCAGCCTTAATGGAGATGGTGGCAACCACTGTGGCCTCAATGACCGTCAGATGACAACGACAGTCATAAAGATGATATACGGAGGCTAAATGAGCAAGTGGTAATACAAGGCATACAGGAAACACCAGTACCCGCATATTGGGCAAACAACTAGCTGTCTAGGATTTGACAGCAACCAGCGTGGAGCGAACCAGTACCCGCTCACTGGGAACCAACAGCATCACTGTAATGTAAGCCGTGAGGCAGTGGAGCGAACCAGCGCCCGCGTGCTGGGAACCAACAGTATCAATGTAATGTAAGCCGTAAGGCAGTGGAGCGAACCAGTGCCCGCGCACTGGGAACCAACAGTATCAATGTAAGGTAAGCCGTAAGGCAGTGGAGCGAACCAGCGCCAGCGCACTGGGAACCAACAGTATCAATGTAAAGTAAGCCGTAAGGCAGTGGAGCGAACCAGAGCCCGCGCGCTGGGAACCAACAGTATCAATGTTAAGTAAGCCATAAGGCAGTGGAGCGAACCAGCGCCCGTGTACTGGGAACCAACAGTATCAGGCAGCCGTAGCCATACAGTAATGGAGCAGACCAGTACCTGCGTACTGGGAACCAGCAAGAGTAGAAATGTCGCCTGGGTGACTGGAGATCACAGCCGCCACAGATGAGAAGGAAACTGGACGCTGCAGACTAAACAGGAACCAGCACTCCGATGGTCAACCAGATCAGGAACGACAACGAGGACTGGCAGCAGGAAGCAGCAACGTCGTGCGACTCCAACCGGATCAGGAACGGAACCTGGAACCGCTGAACAGGAGACTCAGGAACTGGACGATTACAGGATAGCAGGAACACAGTTATGGCCCATAGAACTTCAGGAACATGATGAAAATAGAAGCAGCCTAGAGACACCACGAAAGGGCAACCAAAGGGTGCCCAGACTCAGTCTAAATAGGCAAAGTGGGGCGGGCTGAAGGCAAACAGCCAATGGGAGCCCCCTACAGGTGATAGACACACAAAGGCAGCAATCACGGGCACCGTGATACATATGTTCACCAGATGGACCTACCCTCTTGGATGGCTCCCCAGCATGGGCCCAGGTATGATCTGAGGTGGGGGCCAAGCAGCTACCAGTGGCCAAGGTATGACCCCTGGCCACTGGATTACAAACACCTGGGCCTGATTGGGGAGCCCCAGTGCCCTCTACTGAGGGAACACTTCACCCCACCACCACCACAGAGATCAGTGGGCAGCTCAGAGTCCCTGGATGTGGTGGGCACACACCCGTCATCTGCAGCAGCCTCTCCACCAGCAGACTCAGCAACAGCAGCAGACTTAGCACTAGCAGCAATCTCAGCACCAGCATCAGACTCAGCAGCAGCCCCATAAGCAGCCTCTCCACCAGCAGACTCAACAGCAGACTCTCCACCAGCACAAACCCCACAAGCAGACTCATCAGGCACATCCATCTCCAGCAGTGCACGCATCAAGGGGATGGATGATGAGTTCCTGGTGCTACAGAGAAGGTAACTCAGGGAATCCCAGAGGACCAACAGGAACATCATAAGGCTCAGAAGGGATTCATGGAGCAACGCTGCAAGAATAGAAGCCAGGATACATGCCCTGGAGGTAGAGCACACACAACCATGCAGGAATGATGGACATGATGGGGCAGCTGCTGGTGGAGTACAGAGACCACAACCGCAGGAACCTGCATGTGGAGAGGGAGCAACGGTCGACAGAGGGTGCCACTGCACCCACCTCTCCCTCCAGTATGACCCCTGAAGCCACATCAAGGGTGAAAAGGGTGACCAGGCAGTCAGCCAGGGCATCCACTTCTGGCACCCAGTTGAAGGTCCCCCCCAAAAAAACAAAAATAAACAACCCAACTTATTATTTTCCCCCTAAATAAAAAAAAATGTTTTTGAATTTTGTCTGATATGGTTTGTGTTTAGTGATAGATTAGGTGTTAGAGATGTCTCAAATGCATTGCAAAGCAATGCAGTGAACACAACTTCTACCTAGGTAACATGTTTGTAGAATGTTTCAACATGGGTTCTCACACACAACAATTTCCAAATTCAACATGTGTGTTGCGATGAGTGTGTATGCATAGATTGTATGCATGCAAGTATTATACTCACAGCTGAAGTGTTCCCTGATCAATATGTCTGTTATTTACATCCCTCTTAGGCTTTCTTCACCCATGACAATGTCCAGAGGGTCATCAGGTATGGTTGTATAATATAGCACATACCATAATTATGTCGCAGACTTTGCCTGGTGCATGCTGCAGTGCTTCCCCCGAGTGATCCACACACCTGAACCGGAATTTTAGGAGCCCGAAAGTCTATTCAATGGCATTCATTTTTCTGCTATGAGCTTGATTGTATCAATCCTGGGCATCGGTTAGGGGATTCGTGACTGGGGTCGGTAGCCAGGATTTGCAGCCATGGCCTGAATCACCTGTGGACAGTGAGTGGCATGGTTAGACAGGAAGCACATGCTGTGTGACTGATGTTTTATGAGGTGGACTTACTAGATGTGAGTGAAGAGCATGCTGAGCAGTGTTGTGTGTGCACGTGTGGATGTGGTGTGATTTAGTATTGTGAACTCACCCAGAGGCCATTACCCTGTAATCTATTGCACCCATGACCCTGAGCATGCCTCTCCTTGCGTCAAAAGCCCTGCTTCAAATGTGTCCACTCCATGTCAGTGGTGGGGAAAGGTTTGCAGCTACTGGCCTTGCTTTTGAGGGCTGACAACACCTGGGCCAGCACCCTGGAGAATATGGCCTGGGACATGCCAGGTGCGTAACCTTCAGTCGACTGGAAGGCTCCACTTGCTATGAAATGTATGGCACACATGAGTTTTTGCAAGCCAGTTAGGGTATGGTTGTGGATGTATATTGGATGAACATCAACCTTGATGACCTCATATAGGGCAATGATGCTGCACAGCCTCAACTTGTAGCGATCTATCGCCTTGTCATTGGTCATTCCCAGGAGCGTGACCCTTGGAGTAGTTTACCCTGGGCCTTTGTGGTCATCTGTACATTCTCTGCTGCTCCAGGGGTCCCTGTGGCAGCTGGGGAGCATCCTGTTTCTGTATCTTGTTGTAGCAGCTGTGGTTCTGCATGCAGGTGTTGTCCTCCAGGTGGTGATGGGCTCCTGTGTGGCTCTTGAACCAGAGCCTCCTCATTTGCATCAGGTGAAGGCTGTTGATCAGGTGTGCTTGGGAGCTGCTGGTGTTTCCTAGCCCTCTCCCTTGCATGCCTTCGCCACGGTCTTCGCATCAATAGGTATGAAAACATACTTATTGGAGAATCTCTCTCTGTCTCTGTCTTGTTCTATCTATCTCGTTCTCTCTCTCTCTCTCTCCCTCCCCGAGTAGAAAACAAGCCACATGTGAGTATGGTAGGTTGTCCCTTTAGGAGCATTTTGGGGCATTGTCTAGGTGAGGTCATGAGTGATAACCAATGGGAGGATGTTTGTTGTCCAGGTAATTGTTGCTAGTGTGTTTGTGTTATAAAATCTGCAGTGTTTTGATTGGTGTGTAGCTGTCAGTTGTTGTCATGCAGGTTGTGTCTCTATCGTGTTGAGATGTTGCCCAGGTAAGCTTGTTTTGTATTGAGAGTTGTCCGTGCTGTGTGATAACCCCCATTGTTCCGTGCAATCTTGTGATGTGTTGTGTTGGTGTGTTTTTGATAGCCTTGTTCCTGTGGTGTTTGTAGGCTATTGTGTTGTGTGTGAGAATGATTTGTGGTGTTTGGGCATGGTTTGTGTGTTATTTTGGCATTGCACGGGTTAATTTTCCCATCTGCATGCTTGTGCGGTATGCTGTTAGTCTGTTTTCTTTTGTCGATAGTGGTTTCTTTTTGCCGTTATGTGTTTTACGGCTAACAAAACTGGGTCTTTCCTTTTGCTCGTTAAATGTATCCTTTTTTCAGCCGTTAGCAGTACCGCACTTCTTTAAATGGCTCTGGGGAATCTTGTTCCATGAGTCTCAATGCACGTAAGATTATCAGCCATAAGCATTAGCGAACTTCCTTTAGCTGTTCTTAAGATGGACATTTAAATGGCTTACTGCCAACAAACGGCCTCTATGCAAGTAAAGTAGTCTTTAATGTGAATATTTTGGTTTACCAACTTCAGCCAGCAGGCATGAAAAGGGACTTATCAGTCCAGAGAGTGGCGACCACCTTGTGTGCCATGACTAGAGTATTATAAAGGAAAGACTTTATAGGGCTTCAATGTATATCGTCAGGGGTAATTGAAAGGACAATTAATTTGGGAGACAGTGAAATCCACCTCCCCATCAGGTCTGACAGGCTATCTAAGACCAAAAGGATCTCACTCCTGGACATGTCCAGATCATATGCTGTAAAGTACTCCTCTCCCCGATCTCAGTTTCATGTGGCCATTTTGTTAATGGTTACATGTCTAGTAAACTCGGTTGAAAATAATCAACTGCAGGAGTTAGTTTCTAGAATGAGTAGCAACATCAGAGGAACTACCTCTGACCATGACCCACTCCCAGTCCTCCAGGAGACCCCTGTCCTCCACCCATTTAGTACGCCAATGTTCAGTGGGGCAGGTGGTATACTGCTGTATCCTTCTATAGAGGAATGAAATCATATGTTTTGGTCTATGAGCTTTAAGTTTGAGTTTGCATTCCTCAATCACTAATAGTGTTCTCCAGCCATATTTTAATTATCTTCATTTCTATATAGAATGGTTTAAAATGTATTTTTCTATTTTACAATGACGGGGGGTTATTTTGTCAATACATTGTTATAGATGTTTTATATTGTGATGGAGGTCACTACTTGTGAAGGGTTATTCTATCCCATAAGGATATGGATAATACCTGATGGTATACTCTGTCTCTTTATAATTTAGAATGCATAACCGCTATTTAAACTAGAAGGAATAAGGAGAGTGTGTTTAATATATTTATACCAGAAGAAGGAAAGAGATCCTTCCAAAATGTGTTTGACTTATTCACATACAGTATTATATTTGCATCCAGAGATAGAAAGACAAATGATTCAGATGTATAAGTAACGTTCAATAGTTACTTTTTGAAAAACATTATTTACTATCAAAACTCAAGCAGAATCATAAGCAGAGGAGTGTGAAATTTTAGGCTGTTATTTACGTTAGAAGACCGCATCCTAAAACTCAAAAGTCAAAACTGGGACGGTAAGTTATTTAGGATCACAAGCAAGATCCAATACAATTATAAATTGGGATGTAGCATAAAGTTTCATCTTTATTTTTTGATTGCATCTGCCCTTTATGTTTTAGTACGGACAGTAATACAGCCACTCTTGCCTACCTGTAACATTACAGATCATTTGCAGATATCATAATTGATTAATCAATTATGCAACCCGTGTTTGTAATAACAAGTATATTGGAGTTTACAACACATCATTTACTATATGCAAGTTTATTGTATTTTATGTTACATCAACTCATTGGGGGTTAAAAGAGGTATAATAAAGAGAAGATAACTTCTCCAGTGATACCAGTTCTCCAATTAATATGTTATTCTAGAAGAGATATGACAGGAGATCACGTCCACTTCATCACTATTTAGTGCATAACCACCATTATGTTTATGTCTCTATTAAGTGATTTATAAGGAAGCAGGATACATTATACTCCTTCTGTAAGTGAATGATTTAGAAGAAGATGAAAGTATTTTTTTTACACAGAGTAATTTAACAGATATATACAGAAGTTTATACCCACATTACTGTGGGTTTTATTGATGTGGAGCAATCTGATACACTGGTGTATACACCACACAGTGTGATCTCCTAAATAGAGGAGCAGAGGGATTTGGGTCTCAAACAGGGACTGTCCCTCCTATACTGTATAGTGCCAGTCTTTATACACAGACACATGCAGTCTGTATACTATACAGCAGAGGTTCTCAGCCCATGCCCTCAGTGGCCACTAACAGGCCAGGACTTCGGAATTTCCCTGCTAGAACACAAGTGTGTTGATCAGAGGCTCAGTTGTATTGATTAAATCACCTGTGCTCTTAAAAGGAAATTCTAAAATCCTGGCCTGTTAATAGCCACTGAGAGCACAGGTTGAGAACCACTGCTATATAGTGCCAGACCATTGTAGATCATTTTAACCCTTTGAGTGCCAGGGGTAAGCAATGCATTGCATCCCCTCTGGCATTGAAATGGTTAAGTTACTCTTTCTGTAAGTGAGTGATTTAGAAGAAGATGAAAGTATTTTTTTACACAGACTAATTTAACAGATATATACAGAAGTTTATACCCACATGGAGCAATCTGATACACATGTATATACACCACACAGTGTGATCTCCTAAATTAGGCTGGCCAGATCTCACCTTTAACCGGGGTCACATAGGAAATAGTCATTGTTCAGTACTTCACTGAAATCAATGCAGTCCTGCAGTATGCATTTTTCCTATGGGTCCCTGGTTAAAGGTGAGGTCTGGTCAGTGTATCCTAAATAGAAGAGCAGAGGGATTTGGTCTCAAACAGGGACTGTCCCTCCTATACTGTATAGTACCAGTCCTTATACACAGACTGTATACTATATAATGCCAGACCATATATAAATAGTTTGTCATACATGCTATACAGTGAGCATGGAGATGGTTGCAGGAACTGGCACCTCTACTTACAGACAGACTGACAAACAGTCTGCTCTATTTTCTCTCTTTGTGCAATATATAAATACAGTCACACCCATGCCTCTGCCACTTACCAGCTCAGCTGAAGACCTGCTCTGCACTGCCTGATCATGTCTCTGCCATTGTTCCACTTCCCCAGCTTCTCTGTGCAAGTCAGCTCCCCAGTATCCTGCCTGCTGATTGCTTAGAAATCAGCTCACTTGTAGTAATTGGCAGGCCTGTGCAGGCTCACAAACAGGGAATGACGAAGCTGCATAATACAGATTGGACCATGGCCTTCCAGCTCTAGCTTAAACATAGTTCCCATCATTCTCAGCTGCTCAGAGTGCAATTGTGTGTCTCTGTATGAGTGTGTGTATATGTGTGTATGTGTCTGCCAGTGTGTGGGGGGCATGTGTGTGTGTCTGTGGTGTAGGAGTGAGTGGCAGCCATTTTTTTTTTCAGCCTTAGATAGTGGTGGGTGGGCTGGATAGTGGGGGCTGGTCAAATATCACAACCCCATTGAATCACCCAATGGGAGCAGTAATCCTCTTTACTGCAGCCCCTGGGTGTGTTTTGCCAGGCACAAAGTCTTCTAGTACATCTACAGCTGTAAGCTGACCGCAGGAGAATCGTGTTGTACGACTAGAGGAGGCTCAGCAGCAGAGCATAAATCATGTTACTTAAAAAGAATGCATTCATTGGAAAAGTCTAACAAGTGTGCCTGGTTTGCAAGCACACTTTGTAGATCTTTCCAATGAATGAATTATTTTTATGTACCGCAATTTCGGCTCTGCTGCAGAGCCACCTGCTGGTCCCCGGACCAGCATCTCCTGCTGTCAGCTAGACGCTGACATCGGGAGAAGGGAAGGGAGGGGGAACTTTGAATCCCTATATCTCTCAAACCATAGTGGTTCAATGTATGATACAGCAAATCCTAATGCGAAATCAACCTTCTCAGCTGTGGAAACATTAGAATGATTTTGCTCATCATCATCTTTAGGCTTTGTAGTAGGTAGAGGAGAATGTAAGGTCCCGCCATGTTCCAGTGAAAATATCCGCAAAAACCTAGTTGTTGTCTGCTTTTTCACGGGAAAATCCACTTTAAAAACAAAAATTAAAATCTTAGCATTTTTTACCCATTGGCCAAAACTCTTTGCCATTTTTTCAATGGCTAGAAAGTGTCTGCCCATTAACTTACATGTTTTTTGCTTTTTCACCAAAAAAAGTAATGTATTCGAGGAAGTGAAACACAATAGAAGCAGCTACAGAGCGAGGTAAATGTGCTGTGCTGTTCTGCTGTGATCTTTTTGCAAAATTGAGGCAGGAGAGGCTCATAGTGACTTCTATCACTATGAGAAAGTTGAAAACTAATAAAAGGAGGAACTGGAAGGACCCTTATGTGTCCACTGACTCTGAGTCTGAGGAGTAAGTGAGCACTACAGAAGCAATGCTGTCCAGTCCCCCTAAATTGCCCCTAGGGATCTTGGGGAAATAAATGTCAGTGGAGGAAGAAGAGGCTAGTAATGAGAGCAGAACAGGTCAGCTGTCTGCGACTGCTGCCAGACATGCTGCGCCTGCTGCCAGATGTGCCGCACCTGCTGTAAGATGTGCTTTGCCTGCTGAAAGATGTGCTGTGCCTGCTGTATGATGTACTGTGCCTGCTGTCAGATGTGCTGCCCCTGCTGCCACCAGTGCTGTGTTTTCTGCCAGTACTTCCCCTGCTGCCACCAGTTCTGTGCCTGCTGTCAGATGTGCTGCCCCTGCTGCCATCAGTACTTTGCCTGCTGCCAGTGCTGAACCTGCTGCCCCCAGTGCTAAAGATGCTGCCAGTCTGTCTTGTAATAGTCAGGAGGGGGCAAGGAGAAGATGATGCCAAGTGTGACAGCAGGGGACCCTAAGTCACACTTCCATCCCCAAGCAGTCCCGTCAGTGCTAGTACTACTAGTAAGAAGGTCCATCAACTTGCTAGCGTTAGGAATGAAGATGGGGATAATCATCATATTAATAGTGACTGTGAGGAGGGACACTCAGGGTCTGAAATTGATGTGGTTGGTGTTAGTAGTAGTAGTAACAGTGATGGTGAAGCAGGAGACAGAGATGGGGATGGGCATCACCACCACTACTATCAGTGAGCTTTTGGAATTTGCAGAGTTTGCTACTGCTCTAATTCCTGCTGCTGTGAGTTGCAATGGCATCATGATGCTGAGGAGCAGGCTAGTGTGCCACAGACCACTGTGGACACAGTGGAAATAGGGTCAACAAGTGATCTGGGAGTAGGACAGGTTCCACTTGCCAACACCAGCAATACTCCTGGTCCTAGCTGCAGTGCTTGTTCTGAGGCAGTAGCAGCAACAGCAGCAACATCATCCTCTGACCCACCCAGTGAAGGGAAATGTGGAGGACAAGAAGAAAAAGGCTATTCTTCTTCAACTGTTCCCTACCCCCTGATGTCATGGGTGTGGACCATTTTCTCTCAGGGCAGGCACAGTACAATCATCACCAATGGTACTGTTGAAAATCAATAATCCCCCACATAAATCAAGTACTGCTGTTGTCACTATGTCCTTGTCTGCTCCACTCATCATATGTGACAATTTGTAGAATTAATAATAATGATGATGAATACTCCCTGCAACCAGCTTAGCGTATTCAGTGGAGTGGAATCTTCTCAGATGCTGCTTGATTCCATACCTGCAATTATATTTAATGACATTTCAAAGTGTGGCTAGTGCACCACACGATGTGTAATGGGTGGACACGAGCTGCCACATCCTCATATGTACAGAATTGCTATTAGCTGGTGGTGGAGGTAATGAAGACAGAGGTGGATCACCAGAAGACATTACTATGTCTTCCCATGCTGAGACGGTAGCACAGTAAGCTGATGGTGAGCAAGGTGTTTCACTCGCCATAGACCTTTAAGGCTCAGACTGGATTTCTCTGTTCTTCTTCCGCTTAGATTTATGCCTCAATTATTGGTGTCTTTGGGGAAAAACAGGGGGAACAGCAACAGCGGCTTCTGATTTCTTTTGTGGGGGGGTTGACTTTAACATGCTTCACATAAATGTCATGGTGTCTGTATTTCATGTGTTATCAGGAAGTTACGCCAAAGTGTGTTCCCTCCTTTTCCCTTTTCACTGACTTGTCATATATCCTGCACAGTGCCATCACTGATGACTGCACTGTGCTTGCTCAAAGAGTCCCACACCCATGAATTCAGGTGGGGGAGGGTAAAGGTGCAGAAAAATGCCCTCTTTCTTCTTCTCCACAATCCCATTCACTGGCTGGAGCAGATATGCTGGTGCTACTGCTGCTTTCTCAGAATCAACACTAGAACTAGGACCAGGATTATTGCTAGCAAGTGGAACCTGTCCTAGTCCCACATCACATCTGCTGGACCCTATTCCCACTGTGGACATGGTGGTCTGTGGCACACTAGCCTGCTCATCATCATTAGTCTGCTGCCCTTGCAACTCAGCATCAGCAGGAATTACAGCATCAGTAAACTCTGTAATGTCACAACTGGTCCTGGAGGTGTGATGCCTATCACCAGTTGAATATTTGTCTCCCATTCCTTTTCTCTTTTCTGCTAAAAAAAGCCCTTATTGTCTCTTACACCCCAGCTACTCCACCATCACCCTCATCACCACCATCACAAACCCCTTCTTGCTGCTGCTCTCTGAGAGTCACAATGGTTAGTAATGGTGACAAATGTGACAGATGGTCCCCTACTGTCACACTTGCCATCCCTTTAGGTGAAGAAGGCAGACTGGCAGCACTAACAGCAGATGCAGGCAGCTAATCTGTGCAGATGCTAATACTGAAAAAAGCAACCAGAAGGGGCACTATCCACAAATAGTCAAGTGCAATAATACACAGCAAAGTGAAAAGTGATACTCACAAAATTAAAATCACCGGCTAATCCAACTAAGCTGGTGATAATAGCATGCAGGGTATAACTGTCTGCCCTGCTCATAGTTCCACCTCCCGCAAAAATGGTCCACTCGTCCAAATAATAAAATATTTATTCTCAATAATACAACAATATTGGAATATAGAAAAACAAGTTTAAAACGCCAGAAACGTTCAACGCGTTTCAAGGCTACAGCCTCTTTTTCAAGAGCTAATCTGGCAATATATAGATTAATAAATTCCAAAAAAAAATCCCCCCCCAAAAAAAAGTTGGATTAGCCGGTGATTTTAATTTTGTGAGTATCACTTTTCACTTTGCTGTGTATTATTGCACTTGACTATTTGTGGATAGCGCCCCTTCTGATTGCTTTTTTCTGTTTTCTAAGGATCTCAACAGAAGTGTCTTGGTATTGTTGGTGAGCTGCGATCCATTTCCATTGTGGATTGAATGAGTGGGGGCAGTCTGAGACCCTCATCTGTCCTGCTGGCCATTCTTAGTGGCCTGATTTATTGTAAGTATGGTGGTGAATTGGTGAAGGTTACCACTTTTTGGATATATTACACTAGGAGCACCCCTTTTTTCTTTGTTTGTGTTTTTTCAGATGCTAATACTGCTAACCAGTTCTGCCTTCTTCAGCATCATGTCCCTGAGGCACAATGTCGGGAGAAGAGGAATCACAGGGTAAGTGGGATGTTGTGGACTCCCTTGACCGCAGGTCTAGTTGTTTGGCATCATCACTTCCCCTTCCAACTCAGCAGGAGGATCAACAACAGTCACACTAGTCCCAACACCAGCTGTTCATCACATTTATCATCACTATCACCCCCACCCTCACTCCCAACATTCTCTAGCTGCTGCATGGTAGTAGTAAGACTGCTTGTAGATGGCAAGTGTGACATAGGATTCCCTGCTGTTACACTTGCAATCATCTTCTCCTCCTCCTGAGTCCTGAGTATCAGAAGTCACACTGGCAGCAGCAGTAGCAGACACAGTGAGCTGTCCACTGCTGCTCACACTGCTACCCAGTTCTACCTTGCTTACAAATTTCCCCCAGATCCCAAGGGATGATGTTGGGGGACCGGGCACCATTGAGTTTGGGGAATCAAGGATCCTAGACCCTTCCATGTTGGTAGTTGTCAGTGGTCACTTCCTCCTCTTCCTCAGACTCAATGGATGTTTCTGTATGCATCACGGTCCTTCCAGCTCCTCCTTTTCTTTTTAAACAGCTGTTCATACTGTTAGCCAACTGTCTGAGCCTCTGCTGCCCTTATTTCACTTACTAAATTGCTAGAAAATTGCCTAGCACACTCTTTATCTCTCTAGGTGCTTAGTTTTCTGTTTCTCTTCCTGGAAACCTCATGTTTCTACCACAAAAATGCAAAGTACACAAAAGTAAATGGGTTGGAAAACATTTTTGGAGTAGGTAAAAAAGAAGAACATTTTAATGGAGGGTTCTAAGGCAGATTTTCCAGCTAAAAAGTGGACAACCATGTGATTTTCACCAACCCCTAGTTAGGACTTATCTTGAATATAGAGTACAGTTTTGAGCACGTTTTAAAAATACATTATTGAACTGTAAAAAGTTCAGTGACATGCAATAAAACTGATACAGTGATCTGGAGGATCTGAGTAAACTAAACTGGGTTTGTTTATGTTAGAGAAGAGACATCTAAGAAGTGGTATGATTACCATTCAGATTCAAAAGATCTCTCCGAGGAACTACGTACTCGAAGAGTTGAGCAAAAACAAGAAGACCACAGGAAATTTGCTTTTGCATAAAACATAGGCAGGTGTTTTGTTTTGTTTTTAAAAGTAAGTGTACTAAAGTTCTGGAACTCTGTTGTTGTTGTGTTTGCAGCACTTACTTTTAAAAAGTAATGGATATCTTTATAGATCTGAGATATATTTAGAATTATGACACAGTTTTAAAGCAAATAGGATGTTGTTCCAAATGTCTTTTGGAGTCATGAAGGAATATTTTTACCCACTTGAACTTATCCCCTTAAAGACCCATGACCTACATGTACGTCACGGGGTGTAGGTATCACGGTGCCATGATTGCTGGCTTTTGCTGTCAGTCAGTGATAAGAGCCCTCCATTGGCTGCCTGTCATTTGCCCGCCCAGTATTGCCTATATAGACTGGGCTCAGGCACCCTTTGAGGGCCCTTTCGTGGTGTCTCTATGTCAGTGGTCACCTGCCTTGGTTCCTGTGTCCTTGGGCCTGCTTATGCTATCGTTCCAGTGTCAGTATCTGTGTCCAGATGTCAGCGTTACTCCTGAGTGGTACCTGCTTCCGTTCCTGATCCGGTTTCGCTGCCGTTCCTGCTTCCGTTCCTGATCCGGTGTGGCTGACGTTCCTGCTTCCTTTCCTGAGCCGGTTTGGCTGTCGCTACTGCTCCAGTATCCTGTTTGGCCTGACTGTTGTTCCTGCTCCTGGATCGTGACTGACATTCTCCTTTTGACTGTAGTCCCCTGGGTGACATTCTGACTGCTGGTTTACTCCATAGCACCGGTTGCTAGCTGCCACCTTTACAAGCACCGGTAGGGCTGCCACCATTACAAGCACAGGTAGGGCCTCCGTGTTGTCCAGTACGTGGTACTGGTTTGCTCCATATCACCAGTTGCTAGCTGCCACCTTTACAAGCACCGGTAGGGCTTCCGTGTTGTCCAGTACACGGTACTGGTTTACTCCATATCACCGGTTGCTAGCTGCCACCATTACAAGCACCGGTAGGGCTTCCATGTTGTCCAGTACGTGGTACTGGTTTACTCCATATCATCGGTTGCTAGCTGCCACCTTTACAAGCACCGGTAGGGCTTCCGTGTTGTCCAGTACGTGGTACTGGTTTACTCCATATCACCGGTTGCTAGCTGCCACCATTACAAGCACCGGTAGGGCTTCCATGTTGTCCAGCATGCGGTGCTGGTTTACGCTATATCACCGGTTGCTAGCTGCCACCATTACAGCACCGGTAGGGCTTACGTGTTGTCCAGTACGTGGTACTGGTTTACTCCATATCACCGGTTGCTAGCTGCCATCATTACAAGCACCGGTAAGGCTTCCATGTTGTCCAGTACATGGTAATGGTTTACTCCATATCACCAGTTGCTAGCTGCTTCCCTTTCAGCACTGGTAGAGTCTCATTCATAGTATTGTGCCACTCTCCAGGCTGCCTTGCCCGGTATATTGGCAAGGCTGGTAGAGCCTCATTCTGATTGTTGTGCCACTCTCCAGGCTGCCTTGCCCGGTATATTGGCAAGGCCAGTAGAGCCTCCTTCATATTATTGTGCCATCCTCTAGACTGCCTTGCCCGGTGTATTGGCAAGGCCGGTAGAGCCTCATTCAGATTGTTGTGCTACTCTTCAGGCTGTCTTGCCCGGTATATTGGCAAGGCCGGTAGAGCCTTATTCATTCCGTGTTGCTTATTCCAGGCTGCCTTGCCCGGTACTTGGCAAGGCCGGTAGAGCCTACTACTGTATTAGTGTATTTTCTACTATTTTGAACCTATCTTGTGTATGTTGCATATGTGTATGTTCAGGACATGTGAGTGTTCTTATCAACTTTTCAATAAAGTTTGATTTTTATCTTATTCTGTTTCTGAGAGTCTAAACAAACCATGACAGTAGGTCCCTAAAGGACCACGGAAATACATGTATGTCATGGAATTCAGGGCTCCCCACGCGGCTGCATGTCGTTCGGGGAGCCCTGAATCGGACCACAAAAAAAATTAAAAATTGTGCGTGGTCCTTAAGTGCTGGTGGATGGATGCATGACTTTCTTCAACTTAATAAACTATGTTAGGATGTTACTATTATGTAATGAAAACAATAGGGAAACAGATGACAAAAGAATCATAACTGATGGTTGCCTCTGTACAAATTGCTCTTTCCATTTTTATACTTGTGTTTGCTGCTTTTGAGTGCATGTTCATAGTGACAATGTGTATTTCCTTACAGAATCTAGAAAAGGTTTCATCTTATTTTGAAGAAAAAAAAAGACTTGAACTGTTCTTATATTTTAAAACTAACTAGGAAAATTACTTGTTTTTCCTGCAATTTTGTGCTTAGATTTCATTATCGTTGCACTTCACACTACTCATGATAATATCAATATCTGTCAAAAAAAGAATATGTGTTGTGCACATAACTCTAATAATTAATGTATATGTTGTACATTTTAGGAAAATTTGTTCTGAATATATAGTAGAATGCTTGTCATTTCTCTTCAGTTTTCAATACAGACACATTTTAAGTTAAAGAATGGCAAAGAGTTAATAAAACATTTGATGAGTATTAATTACTTTCCAGTTAATTACCTGCCATGTGGATCTTGTTGGGCTATTGATTACTGGCAAACATTCATCCCACAGGGGATAATGTGATTTAACTTCATCCAAAGAGTCAATTAGCCCAAGTAACACTGGGAGAGCTACTGCTTTGCCTCAATAGCTAGGGTTCCTTGCCAAGAAGGGTAGATAAGCCATTTATTTGTTCATTAAAACACAGTACTACTGTCAACAGGAGGCACTTAACAGGTGTTATTGAGATTGGTAAAATGTCATTCTGTTTCATCAAAGATAAGTTGCATCTCATTGTAATGAAACAGTAAACACATCCTAATCAAAAACTGTAACATGAGTAGGCCAGGAGGGTCAAGAAATTAACCCCTATCACTTTTGTTGGTTTTCTTCTCATGCATTTTGTGAAAAACATAAGTAGAAAATATATAAAAAGATACATATATTTTAAAAATTAAAATTAGGAACAGCTCTGTTACTAGGTAAAATGTGTATTCAAAGTGACTTTAGATATGTGAAAAAATCACTATTCCATCTTAGACCTGTCTAGAAATAACACATACAAATTATGTGTGTATACATGTAACACAATATTCAGCGATGGGCTATAAAACATTTTATACACTGATCAGTGAATTGGTAAAATTAAAAACAAGCAGCTTGCATTTTGTAAACATGTGTTTTACCAGTATTCTATTGCAGAACCACAGTAAAACAAAACCAGCCTAGACATCATATTTCAACATACTAATAAAAATGACACTGTCTGCTTCTATTCAATCACCCTTAAAAATGCACTAAATGTCAAAGTGCAAGGAAATAAGAGTAAGTATGGTGACAGAAAGATCAAGTTGAGCGTTAGATGTGTTCCCTACATTATCGAAATCTGACATAGAGGCCCCCTTTCGACATATTAACCCCTACCTTTGAAATTTGACTTATAGTGCTCTCATGACTTTCTTTCTCCATTTTAATTTGACAAATATTGCTTCCATTCGACATATTAACCCCCTGCCTTTGAAATTTGACTTATAGTGCTCCATTGACTTTATTTTAATTTGACATTGTTTCTTCTCCAATTTAAATTGACATGCACCTACATACCTTGCCTATTAACCCTTTGAGTTCCATAGGAGTAGCAAACACATTGCAATGAGTTGCTTCCTCTCTGGTACTCAAAGGGTTAATCATGCAATACATATACAACATGGGCATGTTGATTTAAATTGGAGAAGAATCAATGTCAAATTAAAATGGGAAAAAAGTCATGGGAGCACTATCAGTCGAATTTCAAAGGGGGGGGGTGTTAATGTTGAATGTGAACAAAATTTGTTAAATTAAAATGGTGAAAGAAAGTTATGGGAGAACTATAAATCGAATTTCAAAGGGGGTGTTAATAAAGGGGGGGCACTCTATGTTGGATTTCTATGATGCATACTATATTCTACACTGCTTTTTTTCGAACAACGATGGTTTTGAAACTGTTGTTGTGGCTTCTACTCCTCAACTCTGAGGCTCAGGATTACTGACAGAAAATGTAACCACAGTTATTTCCTGTGGCCTTTTTTTTTGACTGGCGGCGCGTATAATTACCACTGATTTTGTTTCACAACTTGGGTAATAGAATACTAAAACCTGACAATCACATAGTTTTAATAAGGGAAGGTTTGGAAACCAGTTTTTCAAGAGTTAGAACTGGTTAACTGATTTTATCATCTACAGACATTAAAACATTGTATCAGGTTGGCTAGCATTAGATGAAGATGTCTGAGCGAGAGAATTGCTCTTCAGCAGATAATCCATATTTGACTTTTATTTCCCATTTTGGCTGTACTTGCCAACTGGAAAACAGGGACTCTAAGGGCTCAATACTATGACCACTGGTAAAAAAAGTGGCAACGGTGGTTTTGTAGTCACAGTTTAGCATGCTATCTCTAAAACTGTCAACATCTAACATAAGGTAAATTTAAGCAAAGGCAATCAAAAATAACCCAATGCAGATCAACGGAAAAGAACAAGCAAGGTTTCATATATCAGCCTCTGCTGCTGTCTTGTTAGAGTGGCTCCATTACTGACCTGTTTCTTGGCTCCACCCCTCCCTGCTGATTCAGTACTGTGGCATCACTTTCTGGACTGGATCCTACATTCTTCTGTAGCCCCTCGGGCTATCTAGGATGGGGCATGCTGCACTGGGTTTCGTTAGTATACCATCTACAGTCTTAGAATTCAGTCCTTGTCCTTTGCTTTATTGTTGGTTGTGTATCCTGTGTATGACCCTGCTTGGCCCTTGACAAGGTTCCTGCCTCCTGACTTTGTTCTGTTCCAGAGATCTTAATGTGTTTTACCTGTTCTTGGCCCCTGACTACATTCTGGCCTCCTGATTTTGTAAAGTATTCAGAGATCTCCTGTGTATGAACCTATTTGGATTCCTGATCCTAATTCATCCCTTGCCTCCTGTTTTGCTACCTTCTCCAGAGAATTCCGTGTATGACCCTGACTATGACTAGCCTGCTACTTGACACAGATTTACTTCCTCTATTTGGGAGCTTCCTGGTCTGGACTACCTTTTGCTTGGTCACAGTAAGTATGCTTATTATTGTTCCTGTTGGAGCCTGTTTCTTCCTACAGATAGTGGTTGTATAGCTTCTCTAGAGGGGGTTATCCAGGGACCCCTTTGGCTCAATTAAAGGGAGCCAATCTAGCTTCACAGCTAGCACCTTTATACAGCTAGGCCCCAGCTCAACTCCCTTTAGACAACCACTGCTCTCTAGCAACGACACCTAGCATCACTCCCTAGCCTTTTGCACTACTATGCCTTGTTGGAGGAATCTGACCTTCTTCTGGTATTCCTCTGTTAGTCTGTGCTTTGCCACAAGTAGTGACTTTCTACTACATTACACAAGGCTCATTCTATGGTATGTGGTCAATGTTAATGCATTTTAAAGGGATACATTTTCTGCCGTAATCCTGTGCCTACAAAACCTAGGAGTTGAATCCTCAAAGCCTGTAAAAACCATTGTCCAACAAAAGAAATCAGGTTATAATTCACACACATATGCTCCTTCAGCCAGCATTAAAGGGAGTACAATCAAGTTAAAACCTGAAATCCCAACCAAACACCCTCAAACATGAGCCAAGCTCCTAGCTCCCGCACAGCTACCAGCAACACAAGAACTCCTTGAATACCAAAGGTGTGTGCAAAACATCAGGAATCAATGCTTTGCACACCTCCTGGCCCACAAGGGATAAAGCAGAGGCCAAAAACACATACCTACACATTTAAGGTATGCACACCTGTCTCTTGCATTGGGAGGGAGATGCAACAATGTAATGTCCTGCACTTGGCCACACCACTTCTGCGTAGAATATGTTACAAACAACAGTAATGAGAGCCCACCATGACAAACCTCCAGCTACGATTGGTCCAATCTACCTACACAACTTACAATGATTTACCTCTGCAGCCGTGTCCCTGCTGTGTACATCACCATGTCCATCCAGTGTTCCACATTTCCCAGCTCCATGATTCCATACGTCTGTTGTGGCAGCAGCAGAATTGGGGGATTTTGAGGAGCAGGGAGCCTGTGAAACTGCCTAATGAGTGTGGCCATCTGCCTGTTGGTGTATGGCCAGATGCACCAGATGGAGAAACAATGATAATACCTTCTCCAGGTAGAGGAGCAGGTGAAGCACCAGCATCTGGGTTGCCTATACCAGAAATTCCACATTGACAGGTTCCAGAGGGACCTGTGGCTCAACCCAGCAGCGGCATATGAGGAGATTCCATCTCGCAGAATATGCTAAGAGTGGCAGGGAGGATTCATCATTACTATTAAACTGTCAGCAAGTTGTCATGTATCCTTAGCGGGGTCTGGACAAGTGGTATAATGACAGCGGAAGTACTTGGATTCTGGTGTCATGGTGCTTGGGTACAGTTGTGCCCCCAGATGTAATTTACCACACACACTGTGCACATTGCATTTGTTGATGAGAGACAAAGTTTCTGCTCTCAAGAGAAAAATGTATATTCTAATAACAATACACCCATGATTTTGGATGAGGGCAGTTAGAGAAGAAATACTGGCTAACTTCTACTTTTCTCCACATAGACTGGAGGCTACTTATTGTGCTTCTACTGCCTCAGGTGCATCACTGGAGCCAGTGGTGGCAAGTGGAACCTTCATCATCCATCAACCATGTTACTGCTGCTGTTGATCCCAGTCCCTCTGAGCTGCCTAATCATCCTGTTGCTTAAACAACTCAGCAGCAGAAGCAGCAGCAAGAAGAGTAGTTGCAAATTCCACAATTATGGACTCAGGAGGACATATGACAATGACCAGCGGCCACTAGACCAGTAGGGCATTTTTATTTTTTTTTTCTCAGGGCTTGTGCTTTGAAAAACAACAAATCAATGTTTCCTTACGGCTTGTGCCAGACAAGCTTAAGTCCTATGAATCAATGTTTCTTCAGGACTTGTGCCTCTAATAAGTCTAAGTCTTACAAATACTCTGTCCTGTCAAGTAGCAGTCCACCCCAGTGGCAACTGATGTCAGGGGATTTCTGTCTCTGTCACTTTACATACATATTTCTAATTTTCTTTTTCTTTTTCTTATTAACTGTCCCCCCAACAGCAGTTCAGAATCCCCCCCAAAACAAATTCCCTGTTCAACTGATTCATTCCCAGACTCCACCCACCAACACAGGCACCCTCCTCAGACCCCTTTTATACGTCTAATGGGCTTTTAAATTTTATTTAAGATACATTTTTTTATTAACTGTCCCACAATCCCAGTAAACAACCCTCCAAAAATCATCCATATTATTTCCCCATACCCCACCAACACAGGCACCCTCATGACCCTTTTATACTATGCCTTTGGAAAAAAAAATTGCTATGTTTGTGTGTAAATCCAGTGTTCCCATTGATTTCAATGGATGTGAAAAAAGTGTGAAAAAGGAAAATCTACACTTTTAGCGGTAAATTATTCGCCAAGCAGAAAGTGTCATTTTTCATCAATTTCAGTTTGGGGCAAAAAGTTTCGTCCATCCCTAATGTCAACCTTACAGTACCTTAAAAATACTGCTGTGAGGTTCCCAACACTATCTTCTTGATCTCTATTTGTTTATTTCTTTAAAAATCTCTCTGCGGGATTCAATGCAAATTTCTTCTAGAATCTTACAAAGGCCTTCACTCCCAGGTCCCTAACTATATATATCTGAATTCATCTTTATGTACCTACTCACTCTCTATACTTTGCTAAGTTCTGCTTTCACCCAGTATAAAAAACTGTTTTGTCATACCTGTGCTCCACCCTGTTTCTAGAGTTCCATAACTATGCACCTGTCACCCAGTCCTCATACGCACCTTCAAAACTTTTCTGCAATTGCACTTGTTTGTAGTTGCATTTCATCATGCTTCTGAATTACCCATACAGCACTGTGGATAATATGGTTAATTTGGTCTACTGTGAAATCTGCAAATCTGAAAGTTGATACCTATTTTTCTGATTTGTTATCAATTATATATAATTACACTATAAGTTCTTTGGGGTAAGAAACTCTTCCCCTTGTTTTCTTGTTATGCAGTGTATTGATTTTCAACATTACTCTTTTAGTCCCTCCTTGTGTTTTATACCTGTTTAACCATATGACAGTAGAAATACATATATAAAATATTCATAGAGACAAGGCACCCTAGCTTTGGGAAATGTTGCAAAAATATAAATTAATGTTTTTTGCTGTATAATGTCCTGGTCAGAATAATGTGGATTTAATTGCTTTTCCCTAAAGTTTATTTTATCTAAATGCATTTGGCTTGCATACAAAAGTCTTAAATTTACAGGTACGAGCCTTGGAAAACATTCCTTGGAGAAGAATTAACCATTCTTTTTGGTCCATTAAATCCTTCTTCAATTCAGGAATGCAATGTTTTACTCAAACCCTAAGATCAAATGTAAAAAGTCTATTTGAGTAAATCCAAAACAAGTATAATCTAGGGAGCAACACATTATTTGTCAACACATCAGACAATTGTAGCAATTTCACAGATCTTTAAGTCCTAAGTACTGTACATTTATACAACGCATCTCAATGGTTAGAATGTATAATAGCAATGCACTTGATATGTGCAGTTAGTATAAACAGTCATTTGGGCAGGTTTAATTTTCATTATTTGTACATTGGGGTAGATTATATTTAACAATTCTATTTTTCAAACACATTATTATTGAATTTAATTTTTTCCCTTTTTCAGTCCTTTCAGAGGAGTTCCTATGTACTTTCTATTGGGACTAAAGCCTCAGCTATCTGTGTATCTCTTGCTCTGGTTTTATTAACACATATGTGGATTTGTGGGATTGTCTCTCAAAACTTTGCAAACATTTGTGGAAGGAAAACCCAGTGATCAGTGACAGTCCTATAGGATGTACTCTAGCCAATTGTCCATATATCTGTTGTCAGGTTAATTTTCTTGCTGCATGAGGTTTCTACGCCTTTGCCCATCAAAGTAACCACCTACTTGTAAAACCCTGACACAGCCATCCTCGAATATTAACTGCAGCTTTGGATATGCCAGCTGGGAGTAATATATTACAAAAGAATAAAGCTACATTTCAACAGTCAACATTTTGGCAGTGAGTGACAGAGATTGGCAGAGAGTGAGTGGGATTGAGTGTGTCTGTGAGGGCCTGTGTGAGTGCCTAAGTGTGAGTGGGTGCGTGATGGCAAGGAAAGGAGAGAGGGATGGGGAGAGGAGCAGGAGCGGATGTAGGAGAGCAGGGCATCCCTGCTCAGGGAAGGAGAGAAAGAGGGAGATCAGTTGGGCAGAGCAGGACCTGACCTAGGATAGGCACACAGAGGACAAAGACAGAACTGCCAGTGGGATAAGGGGTAGCTGTCAGGAAGCACCATACATAGCTAGGGACAGTGCAGGCCGACCATTCAAGCCAGAGCTCCGGGACATTCCAAGCTGGAGCTGATGAGGAGGGGCTGCGGGACGCTGAAAACTACTCAGAGGAGAATAGGGTTCTCACCCAGAGCATCCTGGAGAGGGAAAACATAATTTTCCTTAGGGAGAGGGTCACTGGTCTGGGGGCTCGGAAAAAGGTTGCCTGGAGTCAGTTGCTGAACCAGGTGAACACAGTCTCCACCTGCCAGAGAACCCTAAACTCCTTCAAGAAGAGCTGGGGTGACTGTAAGAGGTGAAAATTGGAGAGAACACCATTCATGCCCAAGGCACTGGAGGTGGTCCCCTTCACAACATCACCTTTAACCCCTGGGAGGAGATGCTCAGGCAGAGTGTGTCAGCAACAACTGTTGAGGGGATCCTTGGAGGATCAGACACTGGGGATGACAAAACCCTCCACACTACTGGAGACTATCAAACATCATATATAGGGAGATTCAGGAGATGCTGGCCTTGGGATAAATAGAAATGTTGGCTAGTCCTAGGCTCTCCCCGGTAGTCATGGTACCCAAAAAAAGAAGGGACCACCTGGTTCTGTGTGGATTACAGAAGGCTCATTGATACAATTGTCATGGATGCCTACCCCATGCCCTGGGTGGATGAGCTCCTCAACCTTCTTGCTGGGGTTAGCTTTGTGTTGGCCCTCGACCTTAGTTGAGGGTGCTGGCAGATTCCACTGGACTCTTAGACGGTAGCCAAGTCTGCAGTCATAGTCCCGTATGGCCTATACCAGCTCAAGGTAATGCCATTCGGGATGAAGAATGCCCTGGCTCTCTTCCAGTGGTTGGTGGATCATATGCTGGCAGGGGCCTACCTGGATGACATTGCTATCTTCAGCAAAAACTAGGAGGATCATTTGCTCCATTTAGAAGACATCTTGGGTAGGATCCACTGAGCGGGGCTGACCCTGCATCGGACAAATGTCAGATAGGGATGAGAGAGGTACAGTATTTGGGTCACTGGGTGAGAAGCAGGAGACAACAGCCTGAGCCAGCTAAAATAGCCACTATTGTGGACTGGCCAGTACCACCGACCAAAAAGCAAGTGCTGGCCTTTTTGGGGACTGCTGGGTATTACAGGAAGTTTGCGCCCCATTACAGTATCATAGCCAAACCCATCACGGACCTCACTAAAAAAGCTCTACCCCTCAACATTACTTGGTCATCAAGTAACCAAGTGTAACCAAGCCTTCCACACCCTTAAGGAGGCTTTAGAATAGAAACCAGAATCACACTTTCTTGGTGCACACAGATATCTCCAAGTATGGACTATGAGCGGGGCTGAGTCAAGTCAATGATCAAGGAGTGGAGCATCCCATCGCCTACATGAGCCGCAAACTTTTGGAATGAGAGATCAAGTATGCTGTGGCAGAAAAAAAGTGCCTGGCTCTGGTGTGGGTTCCAACCATATCTCTATGGATGGAAATTTACAGTATTCACAGACCACAACATGCTGTGGCTTAACCGGGTGTCAAAGGACAATGTGTGCCTGTTTCGTTGGGGCCTGGTACTACAACTCTTTAATTTTTCGATAAAGCACCGCCAAACCAGAGTAAAGGACGGAAGGCCCCACTTATTGCCAAGCCACCATCAACAACTGTGGCTGCTGGCATGGGACTCAGCAGGGGTGTTAAAATAACGGCCCTGAGGCTGTTATGAACTGGAACTATGAACTATGGCCGCCCTATTCCACAGCAGCCGGGTGTTTGAAATTCCCACTTCTGATTTTGAAAGGTAGTCGGCTCTATGATTGTTCTCCTACTGGTTTATTGTAAAGTACTGTGAATTTGCTACTACTTGCCGAGCAAAGCCCAAGCATGACGTTGCTTCGACAAGTAGGCGGCTTTGTGATTGGTTGCCTCTTGTCCCCATCTCATCGCTCCGGTTCTCCTTGTCTGGGTAATAGGAAGAAGCAGGAAGAGATTGAATTAGTATGTTGGGCCCGGGTAATATAATCAAAGTGTGCATACAATGCCGGCTGGGCCAAGACTGGATAGTTCAGCTGTGTCTCTTGTTCCTCCGATTCCCATTGGATGGAGATCGTAGAAGCAAGACTAAATAATTGTTACGGATTTGTACACTCAGAAACGGAAGGTTTTGGTAAAACACAGTTTTATTAGCACACAAGGAATGACAGTAACCCTCGCGGGTCCAGCATACAGAAAAATGGTAAACTGACACAGGACAGGTTACAATGATATGATTAACCCACACAGGTCCAGTATACAATATACAGTACTGACACAGGTCAGGTGAATCTCATATGATACAGTGTAAATATGACAGAATGATACTTATTAGGCCAAGAACAGTAGTTGGCCCTAATAGTGGAAGGCCCAATGTAGCTCTCTACGCAGAGAGTAACAATAGCGACTGGAATCACAAGGAACAGGTAAAGCCAGAAAAGGACTGGCTACAAGGCACCATAGGAAGGTGGCTGCCAACGATATGGTAACGCCCATCGGAGACTGCAAGGATAACGTGACCCAGTGCTAGCACCGTAAGGAGTAACATACGCCAAACTGAGACTACCGAACAGAATGAGTGCCCAGCACCGCCCCACAAGGGGTTAACAAACACTCCGGTCTGCAGATGGGAAGCAGCCTGAGACGCCCAACGGTAACCCAACCTCAGGGACAGCAGTAACAGACCAATCGAACGTGGTGCAACCGGAAACTACCGGAAAGGAGCAACAGGCACAATGAGTGAGCGGATCGTGGACTGGACTACTGCACAGAACTGTGGCAACTGGAGGTCTGGTAGGACCACAGAAAGCGAGAGCAACTTGAGTACACAGCAGGAGCAGCAAGCAGGAACAGTACAGGAACAGCAACTTCAGCGCAGCTGGGTCAGTACATGGAGCAGAAACGTCAGCCAAGCCGGGTCGGTACACGGAGCAGGATCGCCAGTCAAGCCAGGTCGGTACACGAAGCAGGAACGTCAGCCAATCCTGTTCAGTACACAGAGCAGGAACAGTAAACAGGCAGAATAGTCAGGCAGTCCAGGTCATACACTGGTATCATATGAGAGTAACGGAAAAACTGCTAGGCAACGGATACACCACGAAAGGGCAGCGCATAAGTGAGAGCCAAAGGTATTTAAAGGCTGTCACTGGGAGGAGCAAAGACAGCCTAGCCAATAAAAGATATCAGGAAGTAAATAAACATGTCAAAATGTCGCCCGTATATCACAGGCACCGTGATAGCACCCTCCTCTCAAAACCCCCCCTCCGAGAAGAGGGGCCCAGCTTTTGAGGATACTTGGCATGAAAAATGCGCTGCAATCTGGGAGCATGAAGGTCCTTTTGATCAACCCAGGAACGCTCCTCAGGGCCATAACCCTTCCAATGAACCAAATATTGTAGTTTTCCTCTGAATCTACAGGAGTCAATAATATTTTGGACTTTGTACTCCTCCTGACCTTGCACCCGAACAGGACCAGGAACCACAGGAGTGGTAGTGTAACGATTGCATACCAGAGGCTTCAGCAAGGATACGTGGAACACATTATGAATCCGCATGGATGATGGGAGATCCAGAGCATATGACACAGGGTTAATCTTGCGAATAACTTTGAAGAGACCAACAAACTGGGGGGCCAACTTATTACATGGAGTCTGCAAATTGAGATTTTTGGAGGATAGCCATACCCTGTCCCCAACCTGGAAGGAGACCGCTGGCAACCGTCTGAGATTAGCTTGGCGCTGGTAACGCTGGAATGAAGCACTGAGGGTTCTCTGTACCTGTGTCCAAGTGGAGGGGAGTTGCTCGATATGCTAATCCAGAGCTGGAATTTTCTGCATCTGAAATGAGTCCGGGAACAAGCATGGTTGAAACCAGTAGTTGATGAGAAATGGGGAGCTCCCGAACAATGAATTAACCGCACAATTCTTGGCGAACTCTGCCCATGGCAACAGGTCTGCCCAATTATCATGATGATCGGACACAAAACAGAGTAGAAATTGTTCCAATCCTTGATTGGCACGATCGGCAGCTCCGTTGGTCTGGGGATGGTATGCGGAAGAAAATGACAACTGTATGCCCATCTGCTCACAGAATGCCCTCCAAAACCTAGACACAAATTGGCTCCCACGGTCAGACACCAGCTACCCTGGGTACGTCATGCAACCAAAACACCTCTCTGGCAAATACCACTGCCAACTCCTGGGCAGAGGGAAGGCCAGTGAGAGGCACAAGGTGTTCTATCTTAGAGAATATATCGATTACCATCAGAATAAACGAATATCCCCTAGACACCGGTAATTCTCCCATAAAGTCGATCGATACATGAGACCAAGGACGCTCGCCATTGGGTACTGGTTGGATCAGGTCTACCGAGAGGTGCCTAGGGGATTTGTCACAGGCACAAGTCGAACATGCTGCCATATATGTGGTGCAGTCAGCACGCAAGGAAGGCCACCAGAATAACTGTGAGAGAGACCAGATCAATTGATTTTTGCCAACGTGCCCAGCATCCCGAGAGTCGTGATAGTTTTCAAGTAGGTGGGTATGGAAAGGCTCGGCTATGAAACATTTGCCTACTGTGGTATCAGGGGGTGCGGTAGCTTGGTTAGCGAGAATCTCCTCCCTCAGAGGCGAAGTAATACTGGTGTGCAAGGAAGCTAAAATGCAATCTGGCTGAATAATAGGTACTGGAGTCTCATCTCTCTCTGTCTCTGGACCAAATTGCCTGGACAGGGCATTTGCCCTAACATTCTTGGAACCGGGCAGGTAGGATACAATGAAGTTAAAACAGGACAGAAACAAAGCCCATCTAGCCTGTCGAGAGGACAATCTTTTTGCCTCAGAAAGGTACGTTAGGTTTTAATGATCCGTCAAGATCAGTACCGGGGTTCTGGTACCCTCAAGCAGGTGTCGCCATTCTTTGAGAGCAAGGATAATTGGCAAAAGCTCTCTGTCCCCAATCTCGTAATGGCTCTGAGCAATAGACAATTTTTTGGAAAAAAATGCACATGGTCTTAACATACTTCCAGGGTCCAGGAGCTGAGACAACACTGCCCCTACCCCAGTTTCAGAGGCATCGACCTCCAAAGTGAATGGAAGGGAGGGATAGGGGTGGGACAGTACAGGAGCAGAATGCGGATTTTAATGTCACAAAAGCTTGTTCAGCTTCCTGAGACCATTGAGAGGGATCCGCCCCCTTGTGTGTCAAGTCGGACAGAGGCTTCACAATCATGGAAAAGTTTCTAATGAACGTTCTATAATATTTGGCAAACCCAAAAAAGCTTTGGATTGCTTTGAGCCCCTTAGGACGTGGCCACTGCAGAACTGCTGCCAGCTTACCATTGTCCATAGCAATGCCATCTTTAGAGATTATGAAGTCCAGAAATGGCACCATAGGCCTGTGGAATTCGCATTTCTCGATTTTGCAATCAAGTTTATTCTCACGGAGTTTGAGCAGAACTGCGGTCACATCCTTGATGTGTTGCGACAAACTGGACGAATGTATGAGAATATCATCAAGATAAACAACTACACAAGACTGTAGCACGTCACGTAGGATATCATTAATAAATTCCTGGAATACTGCGGGTGCGTTATATAGCCCGAAAGGCATCACCAGTTATTTATAATGACTTGATCTGGTATTGAATGCCGTTTTCAACTCATCACCGGCCCTTATTCTTATCAAGTTATAAGCAGCCCGCAAATCTAGCTTGGTAAAGATGGAGGAGCCTTTCAATCTGTCAAACAGCTCCGTAATAAGTGGTATAGGAGAGGCGTTTTTAGGCATGAGTTTGTTCAGTCCACAATAATCTATACATGGTCGTAGTTCGCCACTTTTCTTTTTCACAAAGAAGAAACCAGCCCCCACGGGCGAGGATGACTTTCTGATAATACCCCTTTCTAGGGCATCTGAAATGTACTCCTCCATGGTCCGATTCTCCTCGCGAGACAACGGGTAGGCACTACCCAGAGGAGGAACAGCACCAGGAGGCAGATCAATAATGCAGTCACACGCCCGATGCAGCGGCAAGGCACTGACCTCTCCCTTACTGAACACGTCGCTGAATTGGCAGTATTCAGGTGGCACTGAGGGAGAGGTACACATAATCTTAGTGGGGTGGGAAATACAATGCTTGTCACAAAAGTCAGACTATGTCGTAATTTCACAAATCTGCCAGTTGAACCTGGGGTTGTGAAGATGTAACCAAGGAAACCCCAGGATCACGGCATGATGAGGGGAACGGATTATCTGGAATCATTGTTTCTCGGAATGACGTGCCCCAGTGTTCAAAGATAAAGGTATTGTTTCCATAGTAATTTGAGCGGGTACCAACGGCCTGCCTTCAATGGCCTCTATAGTCAAGGGAGACTCTTTCTCCACCAGTGGAATTTTGTGCGAGACAGCAAATAACTCGTCCATAAAATATCCGGCAGCACCGGAATCGACTGGGGCCAGAACTTCCATCATGAGTTCTGCCCAGGAGAGTACAGCTTGGATAAAAGGCTTCTGACTAGTCAGATCTAGGGACTGCTAAATGCCACCTAGGGCCTGTCCCCCAAGGTACCCTAGGTGCGTTCGTTTCCAGGCCGTGTAGGACATGAATGAAGCAAATGACCAGCTAGGCCACAATATAAACAGAGGCCCCGTCTACGCGATGCACCTGTTCCTACTTAGACAATCTAGTAAACCCTAACTGCATAGGTTCACAGTTCTCCCCGGTACGTTTAGGAGATTTGGGAGCTGAGGGAGGCATGGGTGGGAAACTTGGTCTTGCTAGTCCCAAATCTCTGGCCCTCTGCCTACGGTCTTTAGCCGCCATTCGTTCCCTACTACGGGAATCGATCAAAATCAAACCATCAATAAATTAATCAAGATCAGTCGGCAGTTCTCGAGTTGCCATTTCATCCTTAATGCGCTCACATAATCCCTCTGCAAATGCTGCCACCAGAGCCTCATTGTTCCAGCCCACCTCTGCTGCAATTCAATGGCACAGTCAGCAACTGTGCGAGACCCTTGTTGGATCTCCATCAGTTTTTTTGCAGCAGAGGCGGCTCTCCCAGGAACTTCAAATACTCTACGAAATGCCCTTAAGAACTCGCTGAAGTTCCTTGTACATGGTTTTGCAGCTTCCCATAAGGGATTTGCCCAAGCCAGGGCTCTGCCCGTCAGCAATGAAATAATGAAGCCCACCTTACTATGGTCGCTAGGAAAGGCTTGAGGGGTTAATTCTAGGAAGATCTCCAACTGATTTATGAACCCTCTGCAGAGGGTGGGTTTGCCATTGTACCTTAAAGGTAGTGGAGCTGTAGCAGTCAACCCTCTCTTAGAGTTAGTTTGTAACAAAGACTGAGCTCCCGGTGTCGAAAAGGGGGAGACCACCGGGGCTGGTACTGGTTTATCCAAGTGTGCTGTGCGCTCAAGAGTTGTTTGAATGGCCAATGCCAACTGGTCCAAACGCTGATCATGTAAATCCATCCTCCAATGGATACTTTGTGCATTACCATCACCTGTACCATCTGAGGTCATGGCCCTTTTGTACTGTTACGGATTTGTACATTCAGACACGGAAGGTTTTGGTAAAACACAGTTTTATTAGCACACAAGGAATGACAGTAACCCTCGCGGGTCCACCATACAGAAAAATGGTAAACTGACACAGGACAGGTTACAATGATATGATTAACCCACACAGGTCCAGTATACAATATACAGTACTGACACAGGTCAGGTAAATCTCATATGATACAGTGTAAATATGACAGAATGATACTTATTAGGCCAAGGACAGTAGTTGGCCCTAACAGTAGAAGACCCAATGTAGCTCTCTACGCAGAGAGTAACAATAGCGACTGGAATCACAAGGAACAGGTAAAGCCAAAATAGGACTAGCTACAAGGCACCATAGGAAGGTGGCTGCCACCGGACACTGCAAGGATAACGTGACCCAGTGCTAGCACTGTAAGGAGTAACATACGCCAAACTGAGACTACAGAACAGAATGAGTGCCCAGCAACGCCCCACAAGGGGTTAATGAATGCTCCGGTCTGCAGACGGGAAGTAGCCTGAGGCGCCCAACAGTAACCCAACCTCAGGGACAGCAGTAACAGACCAATCGAACGTGGTGCAACCGGAAACTACCGGAAAGGAGCAACAGGCACAATGAGTGAGCGGATCGTGGACTGGACTGCTGCACAGAACTGTGGCAACTGGAGGTCTGGTAGGACCACAGAAAGCGAGAGCAACTTGAGTACACAGCAGGAGCAGCAAGCAGGAACAGTACAGGAACAGCAACTTCAGTGCAGCCGGGTCGGTACACGGAGCAGAAATATCAGCCAAGCCGGGTCGGTACATGGAACAGGATCGCCAGTCAAGCCGGGTCGGTACACGGAGCAGGAACATCAGCCAAGCCGGGTCGGTACACTGAGCAGGAACGTCAGCCAGGCCGGGTCAATACATGAAGCAGGAACGTCAGCCAATCCGGTTCGGTACACAGAGCAGGAACAGTAAACAGGCAGAATAGTCAGGCAGTCTGGGTCATACTCTGGTATCATATGAGAGTAACGGAACAAGCGCTAGGTAACGGATTCAACACAAAAGGGCAGCACATAAGTGGGAGCCAAAGGTATGTAAAGGCTGTCACTGGGAGGAGCAAAGACAGTGTAGCCAATAAAAGATATCAGGAAGTAAACATGTCAAAATTTTGCCCTTATATCACGGGCACCGTGATAATTATGCATAATAGAAGAGAAGAAGGATTTTTTTTTAAAAAAAAGACTTTATTATCAGATCGCTCCAGACACATTCCAAGTACAGAAAAAGACATAGAGTAACATCCAGTTACTGCAAAAATATATAGGTGTTTGTACAAATGAAAAGAACATAAACATATTATTAAGGTGTGCAGAGCTAACCCAAGGTTTTTATACATTTTTAAACCCCCATGAACATAGAACAACCAAAGTCTAACCTAACCTAAATCTTGCTATCCTCCAGTTCCCCAATTCCTCTCCCTCCTGACCCTGCAGCACCCCCCTCCGTCCACCCATCATTCAAGCAGTCTCGCAAGGTCATGCCATGGGTAATTTTTTTTTTTCTGTCCCCAACCTAACAAGAGTTCCCAACACAAGGATTTGTCATCATTCATTCGCCTCGGCCATCTAATTACTAACCGTTCATGACCAGTAAGGTGTATATTATCAGACACTACAATACCATCCGCTCCATTCGTCCACCAATTCTGCCACTTTCCCCAGATTTTATCAAACTTATATGGCTTTCCCCAGTGCAAATAAACCAATTTAAAATGCAGAGCACACTGTGAAACTAAGTTTATCCATGCCCTACAGTTAGGAGCTCCGGTCGACATCCAGTTCAAAGCCACCACCTTTCTCGCCATCACCAAGAGTTCACTCAAAAGAGACCTGTCGGCTGCATCCTCAATCTCACTGGAAAAGGTAGATAGTAAACAAATCTTTGGAGTCGCAGAAGCAGGTCTCACCAACACCAGGGCTATAATACGCATTACTTCTCTCCAAAATATCCTGACTCCGTTGTATTTCCATATCATATGTAGATATGTGCCCGGAATGCCATCACATCTAGGGCAGTGATCAGTATGAGAGCTCCCCATTCTATGCAACCTGACCAACGTGTAATAAATCCTATGCAATATATTTAGTTGTATCATTTGATGTTAGTCAATGTCACCACAATGCCGGCCCCGCCTTGGCCAAGAAGAAAGATTTTACATTTGACGGCCATGAGGTCAATATTTAGATCAGTTAACATTGATATATTTATCTATTGATTAGAGATATCATCATTAAGGTCTATCTGTTTTCCGTTTTCCATGAACGATTTTGGTCAATACTTACCATTAAGACGTTAAATAATACTACCGTCCTAATAGAGATTGAGAAATCTTTGTAGACCTCCCATTTTCCCTCTCCCTTTTTGAGTTGTCTTTATTTTTTAAAATATAAAAAGTGAGTATCTATTTTCTTTGCATCGTTAAAAGAGTATATGTTTTTTAAAAAAAATATATGTGTATACAAATTTTTAAATTTATCTGATATATATGATCGGGTTTGTACAGATGACCCTCAACAGGTTTAAAGCTCAAATAGATATATTATTTGTGAGTTGTCTATGTAGATCTGATCTTTAATCTGATTGTGGTTTGCTGTTGTATGTTAATTCACATAGAGGCGATTTTTATTTTATTCTATTTTATTTTGATATATGTATTTGTATTATATGTGTAGGCAATATTTTGATCTATAGGCTTCTGAGATAAGGACACCTTTATCATGAGGCCCGGTGCTTAGTTGGGTCCATCTTCCACAGGTGTTTTCCATTAGTAATTAAGTATCTTGATAATGATTGGTCAATTTAGATATTCTATTCTAGGAAAGAACGAACTCCGTGACAAACACTACAGAGTCTGACATCCTGATGAAAGGATCGCTTGATCCAGAAACGCGTTGGTGATTTGTGTATTTTAATAAACGTATTATTGATACTATTTAATTATTCACCTCTTATTTGATGCTATTTGGATATCCGGGATCATACAGCAAGCTGTCAATCGAGTTGCCTGTACAGGGGTGGATACAAATCCCCTGCAGCTATATACCGGTTGCCTACAGTTCAGCCGGTAGACTACTAATTGTGAGTAAAAGAAATTTTATTATTTCATTCTATTTGTCCAGATTTATAATAGCGCCTCCATCTGTTTGTTGCTTTTCTTCAAGATTAAATTATGTTCTTTTGTGCCTTTGTATTTGTACACCATAAGAATGTCCCCAAGATAAATGTGTTCTGGAACTGAACCTGCATGCAGTAATTTATTTTAGGAATAGTTTAAAGGGTCCCCTTTGATCCCCATTCCCAAGAACTCTATTCTGCAGTACCAGCACGGCTACCCAACTATAGCCACTTCAAGGAGAGGAAAACCCAGAACGGCGGCTAAGGACAATCTGGCATCCTTAGCTTCCATTACACATAGTTATAGGCTTTTTTTTTTACTATGTTTAACCCTTTGAGTGCCGGAGTGGTATGCAATGCATTGCTTTGCAATGCATTGCGTACCCCTCTGGCACTTAAAGGGTTAACAATATATTAGAGCATAAACATGTTTGTATTGTACCAATATGCATTGAAGACTTCTAGAAGCAAACACAGGTTACATTTCACATAAAAACAGGCTATTTATTAATACAGTATGAGAAGCTCATAGTTTCTCCCAGAGGATTTTGAACACTGAAGAGGAGCAGTATTGCTGTACATGGATTTGAAACTGCACCGTCTGCCTGTTGTGCAAAGGATGATGCATAATTTTCCCATTAAACGTTTGTGTTCCAGAGGAGTAGACAACCCATTGCTTTGCAATGGATTGTTTAACCCTGTGGAGCCCATAAGTTTTGGAACAAGGGGATGCCAAACAGCCATATGTATGTGCGACTGGGACATTGAAGCAACATATCATTATTATGAGAACCAAGCCCCATGAAACAAAGGGTGTTGGCATACCATTGTCATTGTGCTGCACACACACACAAACAGGTCAGCATGGTGGGCCTTGCAAATTGACTCCAGTACAGTTTCTCAGATGCTGTAACCATTAGTGATGAGCGAGCGTGCTCGGCCGATGCTCGGATCGGCTCGAGCATCGCTCTGCTCGGCACATGGCGGTACTCGTCGAGTACCGCCATGTGCTCGCCCGACATGTTCGGGTGAAGGGGATCTGTGCCGGAAGAGGCACAGATCTGAAGACGCTCCGCTGGACCACCAGGGACTGGAGGTACGGGGGCATTGCGGAGATGAAGGGGGCATTGCGGAGATGAAGGGGGACATTGTGGAAGAGGGGCATAGACTCTATGCCCCTCTTCCACAATGTCCCCCTTCATCTCCGCTATGCCCCTCTTCCACAATGTCCCCCTTCATCTCCTCTATGGCATAGGAGATGAAGGGGGACATTGTGGAAGAGGGGCATAGCGGAGATGAAGGGGGACATTGACCAGGCACCCTCCGCTCATCAGAGCAGGGGGTGCCTGGTTTAATGCTCGAGTGCTCCCATGCTTTTCAATGGGGCTCGGGTGCTCGGCCGAGCACTCGAGCCTCAGGGGGTGCTCGGTCAGAGCACCCGAGCACCCGAGCATCGGGGTGCTCGCTCATCACTAGTAACCATCACTGTCACAGTATATCCATCCCAATTGTTCTCCATTAGGCTTTGCAAGCTATTCTTCTCATGCTAAAGCCAATACTCCTTTAACCCTTTGAGTGGCAGAGAGGTATGCAACTCTTTGCTTTGCAATGCATTGAGTACCCCCTGGCACTGAAAAGGTTAACACCTGGAATGCCAGAGTGGTATCCAATACATTGAATGTCATTGCATTTGATATTCCTCCATTGTGACAAGGGTTGTAGGGTTTTTCTGTTCAACTCAACATATGTTCTTTTCTGTCAGTTCATCTAAGGGATATGATGAGCATACGCAATGTGGTTTACCTTTGTTTGCACAGGGATGGATGATATCCTTGAAGTGGCAATGTCATCATAGCCGAGTGAATGGAATATGCTAGTTGAATCCACACCTTCAATATGACACATCCATGGAATAGCTGCTGCATCGGTTATAGCCTGTAACAGCTATGTGCTGCTACATAGCTGTGTATATATTTCGTCCTATGGAGTGAAACAGATCATTGTGGTTTGTGAGTGTATTTTTTTTAAGAAATTTTATTAATGGCAGGTGAGGTACATACATCTTGCAAAAAAACAGCATGATCAGGGTGGTAGTACAAGTATGCTAATTACATAGTCTAGTAATAAGAGCACAATAAAGATAATACTCAGAAATGTAAGACCCCCCTTTCTGCCATACATTTTACACTTTTAACCCATTAACAAAGCAATCTCTCCCCGACAAGCACCCAATACCAACCAAACCCTAACCCTACCCTGAACCAAACACACCCCACAATAAACCCACTCACTAGGCTAGGACCCGACACCCAGGGCAAAACCACCACCCCCGGCATCCAAGTGCACTGTCACAGACCCCATCTCTCACGGCCATCACATGCAATGGTCATTGTAACATAATAGGTACGGTCAGAACCCAAACAAGGGTAGATTATGTGGAGAGTGCTCTTGGCATGTGATCGAACATCAAACATCTGTCCCATATTTTATGAAAAGTGTGAGGAGTTCCCCTATGGATGAACACTAATTTGTAGAGTGGTATAGTGTTTCTGACCAATTCCAGCCATTTAACTTCAGTTGGAGCAGCAGTAGAGAACCAGTGCTGAGCAACCAACCTTCTCGCCATTATCAGGAGTTCCGAGAGGAGGCGTTGGTCATTGGTGGAGTCTAGTTCATCTTGGAATATAGCCAAAAGGCACATCTCTGGGGACTGAGGAAGGGGTCGCTGGAGGGCCTGCTCGATGTGATGAAGCACCAAGGTCCAAAAGGCTGCAACCTTGGCACAAGACCAAATCATATGCAGAAAGTCAGCTGCCGGTTGTCCGCATCTGGGACAGGTAGTGTCATCTTGGTCCACCATTCTATGCAATTTTACCAGGGTATAATAGATTCTATGAAGAACTTTTAGATGAAGAAGTTGGTGTCTAGTAGAAATGGCATCCGACGCAGGGCTACTGGGGGCCATCTTCCACTCTCAGTCCTCCAGGCTTCCAAAGTCGCCTTCCCATTTAGTCCTAAGGGATTCCAATGGGGCTTCAGTGTGTCTAAACAACCAGTTGTAAATAAAAGATACCAGACCCGGCACCTGCCGGGTAGTCAGGGTCTGAAGCAGAGTCAATTCCAAGATAAGTGGCTTTTCCCCATCTGAAGCAGAGTCAGTTCCAAGATACGTGGCTTTTCCCCCCACTGTGCTCTCAACGCATGTCTCAGTTGTAAGTAGGAGAAGAAGAGGTTGTTGGGAAGGTTGAAATTGTGGAACAAATTCAAAGTGTCTCCCTCATACAACTGACCGAGGGTATTGACTCCAAATTGGTCCGAAGTAAAGGGTCCAGAGGTGAGCAGCTGCTGCAGCTACCCAAAGGGGTGTAAATGGGTCAATCCCTTCAAAGCGCTGTAATGTGTTCCAAGCATTGCAAACCGATTTGGACAAGTAGTGAGCAGTATTGTAAGATGGATGCAAGGATGATGCCTCTATGCGTATAAATTCATAAGTAGTGTTAGCAGATGCATAGGCCAAGGCCAATTGACCACATGAAGCCAAGTAATATTTATGGAAAAGTCAGGTAATGTTATACCTAATTCTATACCTAACGATTCCTTAGGGCATTTAAGAGAGGCCAAACCTATTCTGGGTCTACCAGCACCCCAAACAAAATAGGATGTTATACTATCTGTCTAAAGTACCGCTTAGGGACAGCTACAGGAGAGTTACAGAATATATATATAGGAATTTTGGGAGGAATATAATTTTCAACAAGTTAGAGCTATCTATCACATTAAGGGGCAGTGAGAGCCACAAGCTCTCATGCATCAGCGATATCAGACGATCCAGGTTAAGTCTCAGGAAAGAAGATTGGTCAGCGGTTACCTCCACACCCAGATATTTAAACCGAGAGGTACACAGTAAGGGCACACAAGAGTCAGCCAAGGGTTCCTGCAGAGGATCCAGAGGCAATTGGACCAATTGATGGATAGGCCAGAATGGGATCCAAATTCGTCAACGGAAGAGAGGACTCTGTGTACAGAATCACGGGTATCACCCAGAACAGAAGTATGTCATCAGCATATAATGCCAATTTGTCCTTCCTGGGCCCCAGCCGAAGACCCTGAATATGTGTGTCACCTCGGAGCCTAGCGACCAAAGGTTCCAAGGCTAGGGCAAAGAGGCCTGGAGACAGAGGGAATCCCTGCCTTGTGCCCCTAGATAACGAAAAGGTACACAAAGTCATCCCGTCCGTCGCCACTCTAGCCAATGGAGCAGCGTACAGCACCTTAACCCAATTGATAAAGCAGGGGCCAAAGCCAAATTTCTCCAGGGTCTCCCACAGGTAGGTCCATTTGATAGAGCTTTTGTGGCATCACGAGAGAGCACAGCCCTATTTCCCCTGTTATCATGCACCATCTATAAGTGTGTGTAGAGTATGAACAAGTTATGAGATGTGGTTCTGTGGGGCATGAAGCCCATCTGGTCTGTATGATAATGGAGGAAATCAACTGCCTAAGCCTATTGGCCAGGATTTTGGCCAGAATTTTTGCATCAGTAGTTAACAGGGATATGGGCCTATGTGAGTCAGTTTTCCTTGGGTCCTTACCCAGTTGCCTCATTCAAAAAAGGAGGGAGGGAGAGTTTATCATATGCTGCATAATACATATTTAGCATATGAGGAGCCAGGATCTCTTTATAGGTTTTATACCACTCAGCGGGGAGGCCATGCCTACCTGGAGCCTTGCCAGCAAGCAAGTCCCTTATAGCTTCATGCACCTCCCTGAGTAAGATTGGGGAGTCCAACATTTGCTTATCTTCCTCAGTGAGGCGGGGCAATGTCTGAGACTGGAGGTAATCCCAGATTTGAGAAGTGGATTTAGTGCACCTAGAGGCGTACAGCCGGGCATAGAATTCAGCAAAATTGTCATTAATTGCGGTTACATCAGAAACAAGGCGGGAGTCCTCATCCTGAAGACAAGTAATATTAGCAGCTCCACTATTGTTCTTTACCAGGTTGGCCATTAATTTACCTGCCTTGTCCCCATTCTCAAACATGTTCTGACATTTCAGAAAGAAACTGGCCACAGACACCTCAGACCCCGCAGTTTGCAACTGAGCTGAAGCCTCTAGAAATCTGTCATATGAGAGAGGATCTGACTGGTTGATATAGTCCAGTTCAGACATGTTAGCTCTTATCTCTAAGTCATCTAGGTATTTGTTCTTTGATTTCTTAAAGGTAGTGATATGTGAAATAAGGGATCCACGTGCCACCGCCTTCACTGTCTCCCATACAACGTCATCCAACGTGGATTGGGCATTAATGTCAAAGTAGTTGGTTAAATCAGTTTTATGGTCCCCCAGCAACTGTTTCACAGTCAGGAATTAAGTCTCCATTGCCTGTTGTCCGATTTCAGCAGTCCACCCACATCCAGCACAAGAGGGGAATGATCAAATGTGATCCGTGGTTAAAAGAAACAGTCAGCCACCATAGACCATGTCAGTGGGTCCACAAGGGAGTAGTCAAGACGAGATAGAGTTTTGTGTGTGTACGAATGAAAAGAGTACCCCTTCCTATCCGGATTCCTAGCCCTCCAAACGTCAACAAGGCCCATGTCGCCAACCCATGCCCTAAACTGGGTTGAGCATATGATAGTATCAGGGTGAGCCACTCCAGTTCTATCCCAAGTGGCATCCATACATGCAAACATACGAACACAAGAATCCAGCCATAGAGCTCCACGTACAGCAGAATGGGCAACATCAAAGAGCTGGCCAGCTGTCACAAAGGCAGCAAATATACATGGGAGAGATGGGGCGCACAAAAGGGGAAAATAACAAACAGGGCACTGAGTGTGGAATTTCACTGTGATCCAGACAGTATGTCAAAATGGAGACACAACTGGGGACACAACTTCCGAATAGTATACTAGAAGACCCAGACTATTGTCCCACACAGGGTTCCATCTTCTCTGGTAAGCACAATTATAGTTCTCAGCAATCTCCTGACTAATGTCCCTTCCACAACAGGTTCAATGTTGGTGATGTGCTATATAGTAGGACCAAGGGAGTACAGGGGTCCACCAATTTGTAGACTATCAGCCTCCACCACGGTGGATGCACTCTAATAAACAGTAGGGTCAAATCTCAGGGGCCCCTCCACCATAGTATCACAGTTCCCAAAATACTCCTGAGCCCCAACAGGGCATCCAGATATCAGGGGTTCCCAAGCTGGCAAATCAGGTGGTCTGCAATATATGCAACATGAAAGCCTAATGGGAGGAAGGGGGTACCGGAATCAAAAATAAAACATGGATGGTGCACTATTGGAAAGGTGGTGAAGCACAGGCAAATAAGACCAGGAGGACTTGGGGCATGGGTTATTGTGAATACCCCACATTACACTATGCTCCCCTTTGTGGATTCAGCAGACAGCCCCCAGCTTAGGCCCATCGGGCCAGCAACTCACTGCGAACCCCAGTCAACTGACAATCACTGCCATGATCTCTCTCTGTGTGGTCTTGTAGTTAGGCAGCAAGGCATCTCAATCACTGTACAGCACCTCTAGAGCCTCCATTCCAGGTGCTGACCGAAGAGCTCCACACCTGATGTTATCCGGGCCGCCAGGCTGCGAGTGAGCAGATTAGGCCACAATCACCACTTTCTGGGGCAATTACTTACAACGTAGGCATCGGTTGTCAGCACCCGGAATGGTAGAAGCATCCACATTTCTATTTATTGGTGTCAGTGTTGGATGGGGCCGAAGGTGGCGGGCCGGCGCCCATCCAGCTGCCTCATGGTGTCTAGATATTGCCGCAGATCTACTTCACCTCTGTGGTAGCCTGGATTCACCCTGGACCGACTGGGCGAATCCTTATAATATTGGCATAAATGGGTAGCACCCATAACAGAGGGTGCAGTAGAGCCAGCCGTGCCCCTCTAAATTAGTTGTAGTGGTGGATGCTTAGGATGGGTAGAATGGGGTACAGAGCTACTCCGTTGTGCGTCCGGTCAGGATCGCCGCCAGGCCACCGGTTTGTGAGTTTATTTGCCCACATTCCACAAGCCTGATCTTGGTCATACATGCATTATATTCACAAGTGAAGTAGTCCCTGATGAGTCTGTCTCATATATCCTCCCCTCTGGCAGTATTCTCATCCTCTGCAAGGGGAACAGAGACTTGCATGGGGTTTTGTGGCTCCATATCCTTAATTCGACTAGTGTCCACCACTATGTTGTGGAGTATTACACATGCAAGAATGTTGTAGTATGCCTTTCCTGGTGTATATTGGAGTGATCCCCCAGAGTGATCAAGGCACCTGTATGTGGATTTTTGGACTCCAAAAGTGCACTTATTGGCATTCCTTGTCCTGAGGTGTGCCTCATTGTAGCGCTGCTATGCTGGTGAGGATTTGGTAGTGGTGTTTGGAGCCACGGTTTACACCCATAGCCAGCATCACTTGTGTAAAGGTAGTCACATGGTGAGACAGGGAGCACAAGTTATGTGGATAATGTACACCTTGTTTGTCATAACCATGCTTAGCTGTTTTTCCATTAATCGTGTGAGTGCACCTGTCGTTGTGGTGTGATGTTTGCTTTGTTGACTCACCCAAAATGTATCCTCCTGTATAGATCCTATGATGCCCATGACCCTAAGCATGCCTCCCCTTGTGTAAAACTGCTGTTTGACACATGTCCACTCATGTCAGTAGAGGGGTAGTGGATATAGTTCTTGGCCTTCCTTTTGAGGGCTGCCAACACCTGAGCCAGTGCCCTTGAACACTTGGCCTTTGATATGCCATATACATATCCTTCTGTGGACTGGAAATATCCACTTGCCATGAAATGGATGGCACACATCAGCTTCTGCAAGCCAGATAGGGCATGGCTGGTGTTGTACATGGTATCGATGTATTCTTTGATCGCGTTATATAACTGGATGATGCTGTGGGATGTCAACCTATAGCAGTCTCTGACTTCAGCGTCCCTCATTACCAGGAGTGTGATCCTTGTGCGTAATATCTTGGGTCTGTGCAGATGTCTATCATCCTTGTATTGCACCACAGGTCCCTGTGGCAGCTGTAGGAGCTGGGCTGCTGCTGACTGTTGTGAATCTCCATATGGAGATGGGCTCCTGTCTGACTGTTGAGCTGGAGCATTGGCATCAAAAGGTGTGCTTGGGGGAGGATGGTGATCCCTAGCCCTAGCACATCTTTGTCTCCACTGCAGGAATAGTAATGCAAATATACAGTTTGTAATCTCTCTCTCTATGTTTCTCTCTCTCTCTCCCTGTCTGAGTGGTCTCAGTGTAAACACACCATGTCTGAAGATGCTGAGATGTCCCTTTAAGGTGGGGTGTTGTCCAGGTGCGGTCATGAGGTAGGTAGAGACCAATGTAAAGGTGCTTGTTTTCCAGGTGTTTGTCAATGTGTTTTTTTCTGGTCTGTTCTGATTCATGTGTAGCTGTCAGGTGCATGTGTGATGTTTTCAGGTGCATGTTGTGTCTCCATCGACTGGAGATGTTGAATAGGTGAGCTTGGATTGCTTTGGATTGACAGATGTGCGTGCTGTTCCGGGCTATGTTGTGATGGCTTGTGTTGAGATGCTGCGCGAAGTTCATGACCCTCAGGGGTTGCTAGATTTTTGCTGTTTGTCCATGACTTGTTTTCAGGGCATGGACATTGTTGGTGTGTTTGCTTGGCTTTGCAGGAGTTAAGGTTGGCATTGCTGGACATTTGCTGTGTGTTGTACGAGCTGCTGTTTCTCTGCTTTGTTTTATGTAACAGTGTGGGTTTTTTTGCCCATTGTGTGGTGTACAGCCCCAAAAATATGGTGCACAATTTTATATATAAAAAGTATCAATTCGCTGTGCGTTAGCACTACCACACACAATTGAATGGCTCTGGAGATATCTGTTCCCTAGTTTGCAATAGACTTCATATAATATTGTTGGTTGTGATTTTGCAATTAACTGTTCATAATATGGTTAATGGCTTACTGTGCTTTCAAAACCGTCATTTTTTTCCTCGAAGGACTCAACTAAATTGAGGCCTAGGTGAGGTTTAAAAAGAATCTCTCAATTTCCACCTATGCTTTCTGTTAATTCGAGATTTCCAGCTGTAATACCATAAAACCCCTCAACTTCTAGTTCCAACAATGTTGCTAGATTTTAATACTCAGTAAGCATTCTGTGTACATGCAGATGTTTCTGACCAATTGCCCTATGCCCTTTTGCTGATGACACTAACCACCTGCTTATGGAAATCTGGTACAGCTGTTCTTGGGATATGCCAGTGGGTTGCAACACATGACAAAAATAATAGGGCAACATGTCCACCATTAAAATGTTGAGAACTTTGCCTTCTCACAGATGTACTTTTAGATTATGTTTGTGTTTTTTTTTTTGTTATAACTTATTTATAAGAATTCAATAATTGTAGGTTGGCAGTACACAGAATAATGTTGTAACTTAATTATTTTAACATGGCTAGTAGGGGTGGTGACTACGGGTGTGGCGCTTGTGGTTACGATATGACCTTGATTCAATTTGGCATGGTAAAACAGCCAGTAGGGCTAAATTGTCTACCAACCAACAAAAAAAATGTCTAAGTCAGTATTCTATTGTCCTACCAGCAGAAGGCACAACAGATGTTAGGCCACAGAAAAAGAGTCTTGGCCAAACATCTGTTTTGTGGGATAAATTCCCAAAACTCACACTAAATAGCGTGAATAATGGGAACATTAGTGTTGAGCGAGCATGCTCGGCCGATGCTCGGATCGGCTCGAGCATCGCTCTGCTCGGCACATGGCGGTACTCGTACGAGTACCGCATGTGCTCGCCCGCCATGTTCGGGTCTCCTCCCCGCACGTTTTGCGGCTGCTGCGCAGCCAATAAATGTGCAGGGAGGCTCTGACATCGGTGTAATGCCAGCAGCCATGTTGGCTGCTGGCATTACACTGATTGGCTGGCCAGAACCCGTGGTCAGGTGCTGTATAGCACCTGACCATCGAGTTCGGCTCAGTCTTAGCCAGGGAGAGCTGAGGATAGGAAGGGAAAGGCAGTGTAGGGAGGAAAAAAACCAAACTTGTGAAAAAAAAGAACCAAAAGTCCTTTTTAGGACTACTGTGTGTGGGGGCAGCAGGTTATTTTGTGTGGGGGGAAAAAAACAAAAAAAAAAAACAAAAAAATATTCTGTTTAGTGTGCAAAGTTGCAGATTAGAGCACATTCTGTTTAGTGTGCACAGTTGCAGATTAGAGCACATTCTGTTTAGTGTGCAAAGTTGCAGATTAGAGCACATTCTGTTTAGTGTGCAAAGTTGCAGATTAGAGCACATTCTGTTAAGTCTTCAAACTAAAATATCAAAGTCACATATTTCATTCAGTGTGCGTCGCCGCAGTTTAGCAGCACATTCTGTGTACTGTGCAGAGTTGCAGAATAGGAAGAAATACTGTTAAGTCTTCAAACTAAAATATCAAAGTCACATATTCCATTCAGTGTGCTTCGCCGCAGTTTAGCAGCACATTCTGTGTACTCTGCAGAGTTGCAGAATAGGAAGAAATACTGTTAAGTCTTCAAACGAAAATATCAAAGTCACATATTCCATTCAGTGTGCTTCGCCGCAGTTTAGCAGCACATTCTGTGTACTGTGCAGAGTTGCAGAATAGGAAGAAATACTGTTAAGTCTTCAAACTAAAATATCAAAGTCACATATTCCATTCAGTGTGCTTCGCCGCAGTTTAGCAGCACATTCTGTGTACTCTGCAGAGTTGCAGAATAGTAAGAAATACTGTTAAGTTTTCAAACTCAAATATTAAAGTCACATATTCCATTCAGTGTGTATCACCGCCGTTTAGCAGCCTATTCTGTGTACTCTGCACAGTTGCAGAATAGTAAGAAATAGTGTTAAGTTTTCAAACTCAAATATTAAAGTCACATATTCCATTCAGTGTGTATCACCGCCGTTTAGCAGCCTATTCTGTGTACTCTGCACAGTTGCAGAATAGTAAGAAATAGTGTTAAGTTTTCAAACTCAAATATTAAAGTCACATATTCCATTCAGTGTGTATCACCGCAGTTTAGCAGCCTATTCTGTGTACTCTGCACAGTTGCAGAATAGTAAGAAATAGTGTTAAGTTTTCAAACTCAAATATTAAAGTCACATATTCCATTCAGTGTGTTTCACCGCCGTTTAGCAGCCTATTCTGTGTACTCTGCACAGTTGCAGAATAGTAAGAAATACTGTTAAGTTTTCAAACTCAAATATTAAAGTCACATATTCCATTCAGTGTGTTTCACCGCCGTTTAGCAGCCTATTCTGTGTACTCTGCAGAGTTGCAGAATAGTAAGAAATAGTGTTAAGTTTTCAAACTCAAATATTAAAGTCACATATTCCATTCAGTGTGTTTCACCGCCGTTTAGCAGCCTATTCTGTGTACTCTGCACAGTTGCAGAATAGTAAGAAATACTGTTAAGTTTTCAAACTCAAATATTAAAGTCACATATTCCATTCAGTGTGTTTCACCGCCGTTTAGCAGCCTATTCTGTGTACTCTGCAGAGTTGCAGAATAGTAAGAAATAGTGTTAAGTTTTCAAACTCAAATATTAAAGTCACATATTCCATTCAGTGTGTTTCACCGCCGTTTAGCAGCCTATTCTGTGTACTCTGCAGAGTTGCAGAATAGTAAGAAATAGTGTTAAGTTTTCAAACTCAAATATTAAAGTCACATATTCCATTCAGTGTGTTTCACCGCCGTTTAGCAGCCTATTCTGTGTACTCTGCACAGTTGCAGAATAGTAAGAAATACTGTTAAGTTTTCAAACTCAAATATTAAAGTCACATATTCCATTCAGTGTGTTTCACCGCCGTTTAGCAGCCTATTCTGTGTACTCTGCAGAGTTGCAGAATAGTAAGAAATAGTGTTAAGTTTTCAAACTCAAATATTAAAGTCACATATTCCATTCAGTGTGTTTCACCGCCGTTTAGCAGCCTATTCTGTGTACTCTGCACAGTTGCAGAATAGTAAGAAATACTGTTAAGTTTTCAAACTCAAATATTAAAGTCACATATTCCATTCAGTGTGTTTCACCGCCGTTTAGCAGCCTATTCTGTGTACTCTGCAGAGTTGCAGAATAGTAAGAAATAGTGTTAAGTTTTCAAACTCAAATATTAAAGTCACATATTCCATTCAGTGTGTTTCACCGCCGTTTAGCAGCCTATTCTGTGTACTCTGCAGAGTTGCAGAATAGTAAGAAATACTGTTAAGTTTTCAAACTCAAATATTAAAGTCACATATTCCATTCAGTGTGTTTCACCGCAGTTTAGCAGCCTATTCTGTGTACTCTGCAGAGTTGCAGAATAGTAAGAAATACTGTTAAGTTTTCAAACTCAAATATTAAAGTCACATATTCCATTCAGTGTGTTTCACCGCCGTTTAGCAGCCTATTCTGTGTACTCTGCAGAGTTGCAGAATAGTAAGAAATAGTGTTAAGTTTTCAAACTCAAATATTAAAGTCACATATTCCATTCAGTGTGTATCACCGCCGTTTAGCAGCCTATTCTGTGTACTCTGCAGAGTTGCAGAATAGTAAGAAATAGTGTTAAGTTTTCAAACTCAAATATTAAAGTCACATATTCCATTCAGTGTGTATCACCGCCGTTTAGCAGCCTATTCTGTGTACTCAGCACAGTTGCAGAATAGTAAGAAATACTGTTAAGTTTTCAAACTCAAATATTAAAGTCACATATTCTGTGTAAGATGAAGAAGGCGGGTAAAAAGGGACGGGGAAGTGGACGTGATCCTGAAAGTTCAGGGCGCGGGTCAGGACGCGGAGAAACTGTGCCTGGTGCCAGAGCACAAGAAAGAAAGACATCCACCATACCTAGCTTCATGTGTAATTTTACAGGGCGTCGCAGGACATCACTCTCGAGGTCCGACCACTGCGAACAGGTGGTCGGTTGGATGACAGCTGATACTGCTTCCAGTCGGTTAAGCACCACCCTGTCTTCCACCAAGTCCACTCTCAGTAGCCAAGAGTCTGGTCAACATAATCCTCACTCTGATCATCCTTCCTCCCACCATACACAGTCTGGTCAAAGAAGTGATCCCACACTGGGATATAGTGAGGAGCTCGTCTCATCACCAATCCTTCATTTGACCCTCTCTCCAAGCACGCTTGCAGAGGAACATGACATCTTGTGCCCTGATTCACAACCTCTAGAGGCTACCCAATCACAAGAAGATGACAGATGTGAACGGCATTTAAGGTCAAAGGAAGTAGTGGATTATGATGATGATGATGAGACACAGTTGCCATTAAATCAACCACTATTTCCGTCTCAAGACCTTGTTGAGGAGAATGTTATACAGTTGTCAATGACTGAGTATGTGGTGGGATCAAGACTTGAGGAGGATGATCAGAGTGAGGAAGTGGAGGAGGACTTGGTGGACGATGAGGTGACTGACCCCACCTGGGAAGGTGGAAAACCGAGCGATGACAGCAGTCCTGAGGGTGAGCCATCTGCAGCACCGCAACAGGCTGGAAGAGGCAGTGGTGTGGCTACAGAAAGAAGGCGGACCGCACCAAACCGGCCCGCAAATGTTCCACGGAGCACCCCCTTGCGTAAATCTACCTTGCCAAAGGGTAGGTGTTCCGCGGTATGGCGTTTTTTTAAGGAAAGTGCGGACGACAAAAGAATTGTAGTTTGCAACCTGTGCCACACCAGAATGAGCCGAGGCATGAACACTAGAAACCTCACCACCACCAGCATGATCCGACACATGGCATCCAAGCACCGTAGTAAGTGGGAGGAACGCCTGGATCGCCCATCTGTGTCTGCAGGCCACACCACTGCCTCCTCTTCCCCTGTTTTCGGTGCCGGCCAATCGCCTGTCGAAGGCGCAGGCCCGCATACCTCCCGCCCTGCACCTGTACCATCTGAAGCACCATCAGCGACCACATCCACTTCCCTGTCCCAGCACAGCGTCCAAATGTCGTTACCCCAGGCATTTGAGCGCAAGAGAAAGTACCCAGCCACCCACCCACAGGCCATAGCACTAACCTCACACCTTTCAAAATTACTGGCCATCGAAATGCTGCCATTTAGGCTTGTGGACACTGAGTCCTTCCGCAGCCTGATGGCAGCAGCTGTCCCTCGGTACGCGGTCCCCAGCCGCCACTACTTTTCCCGGTGTGCCATCCCCGCATTACACCACCATGTGTCCCGTAACATCACCCGTGCCCTGACCAACGCAGTTACTGGGAAGGTCCACTTAACGACTGACACATGGACAAGTGCTTGTGGCCAGGGACGCTACATTTCCCTGACGGCACACTGGGTGAATGTCGTGGAGGCTGGGAGCGACTCGGACCCTGGGATGGCACGGGTGCTACCCACGCCGAGGATTGCGGGCCCTACCTCCATCAGGGTTTCCGCCAGCACCTACGTTATTGGCTCCTCCTCCTCCGTTTCCACCTCCGAATTCTCTAAACGCAGCGCCACTCCCCCATCAGCCAGTAGCTGGAAGCAGTGTAGCACTGCAGTGGGGAAGCGTCAACAGGCCGTGCTGAAGCTGATCTGCCTTGGGGACAAACAGCACACGGCCTCAGAGCTGTTGCAGGGGATTAGTCACCAGACCGAGCAGTGGCTCTCGCCACTCAACCTGCAACCAGGCATGGTTGTGTGTGATAATGGGCGTAACTTGGTGGCGGCTTTGGAGCTCGGCAAGCTCACACACGTACCATGCCTAGCGCATGTATTTAATTTAGTGGTTCAGCGATTTCTAAAAACCTACCCCAATGTGCATGATCTCTTGACCAAGGTGCGCCGCGTGTGTGCACATTTCCGTAAGTCATCTACAGCTTCGGCCGGCCTGTTGAAGCTGCAGCAGCGCTTACAATTGCCAGCTCACCGGCTGCTGTGTGACGTGAGCACGCGCTGGAACTCCACCTTCCACATGTTGGCCCGGCTTTGTGAGCAGCAGAGGGCAGTAGTGGAGTACCAGCTGTTACACGGTCGTCGCCTCTCCGTTCAACTTCCTGTAATCAGAAGTGAGGAGTGGGAATGGATGTCAGACCTCTGCGAGGTTTTACGCAATTTTGAGGAATCGACACAGATGGTGAGCGGCGATAACGCTATTATCAGTGTAACCATCCCACTTCTGTGTCTACTGAAACGCTCGCTGCTCACAATTAAAACCGACGCTTTGCATGTGGAAGAGGTGGAAATGGGGGAGGAAGAGCTTACACAAGGTGATAGCCAGAGCACCCTCACTTCGTCTTCTCAGCGACAATTGGAGGAGGCGGAGGAGGAGGAGGAGGAGGAAGACACGGTTGCCTCCGCTACAGAGGGTAGCCATGGATCTTTAGTTCCATCTCTTCAGCGTGGGTGGGCAGAAGAGGAGGAAGAGGATGAGGATATTGAGAGTCATCCTCCTGGTGAGGACAGCGAAATCTTGACTGTTGGTACTCTGGCACACATGGCTGACTTTATGTTAGGCTGCCTTTCCCGTGACCCACGCGTTATACGCATTTTAAACAACACGGATTACTGGGTGTTCACCCTTCTGGACCCCCGCTACAAAGAGAATTTCTCATCTCTCATTCCTCCGGTGGAGAGGACAAGCAAAATGGTGCAATACCAGAAGGTTCTTGTCGAAAAATTGCTCCAAAATTTTCCATCTGACAACGCTGGCGGCAGAGTACGTGCTACCTTGGCCAACAGAGAAGGGGAGAAAAGGGGAGCACACAGCAGTTCCGAGAAAGGCAGGGCAACACTCTCCAAGGCGTGGGACACCTTCATGACACCCCGCCAGCACCCTCACCCTGATGCGCAGCCTAGTGTCACAAGGAGGGAAAAGTTTTGGAAGATGGTGAAGGAGTACGTAGCAGACCGTGTCAGCGTCCTCAATGATCCCTCTGTGCCTTACAACTACTGGGTGTCCAAGCTGGACACGTGGTATGAACTGGCACTCTACGCCTTGGAGGTGCTGGCCTGCCCTGCCGCCAGCGTTCTGTCTGAGCGGGTATTTAGTGCTGCTGGTGGCATCATAACAGATAAGCGTATCCGCCTTTCCACCGACAATGCTGATAGGTTGACACTTATAAAAATGAACAAGGCCTGGATTTCCCCTGACTTCTCCACTCCACTGGAGGAAAGCCCCGGGGGAACATAAACTCACTTTATATATGTTATTTACAATGATGTGAATACTCTGTATTCCCATTCACCCCTTCCACCCAAAAAACGGGTATATGGTTGACTCTTAATCTTCTCATCCTCCTCCTCCTCTTCCATATGCCCTGTGCTATAATTTTTATATAGGGCCAGCTCACCAGCGGGCCCTGTGATATAATTTTTATATAGGGCCAGCTCACCAGCGGGCCCTGTTTGACAATTTTTATATAGGTCAGCTCACCAGCGGGCCTTCTCATATAAAGTTTTATTGGGTCAGCTCTCTAGCGGGCCCTCTCATATAATGTTTTATAGCGTCAGCTCACTAGCGGGCCTTCGCATATAATGTTTAGGATGGTCAGCTCTGCAGCAGACCCTCACCCATAATGTTTTAGATGGTCAGCTCAGCGCACGTTTCCCTCTTAATCATGGCCTCAGTTCTGAAAATCAAGGAAATTTTTGGGAGAATTTGCCTCTGCGCACGTTTCCCTCTTAATCATGGCCTCAGTTCTGAAAATCAAGGAAATTTTTGGGAGAATTTGCCTCTGCGCACGTTTCCCTCTTAATCATGGCCTCAGTTCTGAAAATCAAGGAAATTTTTGGGAGAATTTGCCTCTGCGCACGTTTCCCTCTTAATCATGGCCTCACTTCAGAAAATCAAGGAAATTTTTGGAATAATTTGCAGATAATATACAAGTAAATATACAGCAAATATTGTTTGGTAACAATTTTTCGCCTAAAGTCGTTTTTATTTTCCTTTTTGTGTGTTTTATGGTCAGTCTGTAAAAATGGCGTACTACGGGCGAAAGATCGTTCCCAGCAGCGATGTTGGAGTCCAAGATGCATCCAGACATCCTCCCTATGCTGTCCCTGAACTATTTCTGTGGTGTTTCCATCCTTTTCTGCCCTTTTCCTATGGACCAGGCACCCTCCCCTCATCAGAGCAGGGGGTGCCTGGTGTAATGCTCGAGTCCTCCCATTGACTTCAATGGGGTTCGGGTGCTCGGCCGAGCACTCGAGCCTCAGGGGGTGCTCGGTCAGAGCACCCGAACACCCGAGCATTGGGGTGCTCGCTCATCACTAGGGAACATCAAAGGAAAAAAGCTAAACATTGGTGGCTGAGATACCTTCAAGCACAGATTGTTAGCTCATCTGTGTTATATTTACCTATCATCCACTGTCCATTTTCTTCTGTCCTGCTTCTTTTTTCTCTAATCTTCCTCTTCTAGTTTCTCTCTTCCTTCTTCTTTCTTCTGTATCTCCATTCCGTAATTCCTGTGAAAAAAGATAAAAAGTCATATTAAATGTGTGCCCAAAATCAACCCTCACAACATAGTATGCTTTAACCCCTTGAGCTCCAGAGTGGTACGCAACGCATTGCAGAGCAATGTGTTGTGTACCTCTATGGCACCCAAAGGGTTAAACAATGTACAGATGTCAGTGTTACATAGACAGAGAATGCCAACTTAATCAACCAATTGCCCAATAAATCCAGTTTAAATCAAAGTATTTGCTCCCCAAAAAATATTGAAATCCAAAACTATCTTTACATATGGGCAGACTCTGTTCAAAAGGACACACAGCCATTTGCTGGAATGTGTGGTAACGCACCTCCCAGCCAATCAGCTTTGAACAGGTTCTGTCAATCCCCCACTCAAAGTTAATTTGCTGGGTGGTATGTAAGCACACATCCCAGCCAATGCCTGTGAGTCCTTTTGCACTCAAGGGGTTAAACTATGCACAGATGTCATGGTTATGTTTAGGCACAACCACAAAAAGAAATATAGATTAATTGGCACTAAACCTCCCTCTATATAAAATAACCAGCTGTGAAAGTGCCTGTAAAAGCTGCTACTATTTCCATAGTCGTGGGAAATCTACATAAGCTGAAAAGGAAGGAGGCTAAAGGGAAACGTGCTGTAACTGATATAATTTACAAATACACATATGTATACATATTCATATACACATGTATATATACTATACCAGAAAGGGTGGTTCACCTAAAAATGTAAATGGGGTACTGCACCTTCCATATATAAAATAAACTGACCAATAGAAGGCAATGAGGCAAGAAACCCAAACACAAGAGATATGAATAAGGCACATCCCATGCACAGCACAACCACAGGCCTAGATATGATCCGGCTTTCATCCTACTAATGTTTAAGCAACAATTTTAGGTTTTGGATCATGTGCTTTATCTCCATACTACAGAATCCATAGACAGTGGGGTTCCTACGAGTAGTAGTAGGTGGCAGTGAAGCTGGGAATTGAATAGCGGCAGAAACAATGATAGTTAACACTGTTAATGCCAAACTACCTTGCTGCTAAGTCAGTAATAGTAAATGTGACTGGGTGGGAGTTCAGTTTGGACGAGATGATGACGACAATGATGATGGTGTATTTTCATGTATGTATATTTGTCCAGACTTTACAGGAGGTACCAAAAGGAATGGGCAAAAATGTTTGCCTCAAACCAATGTAGGCGAAAAAATTACACTTCCTGCCTAGCAAAAAATTTCTTGCAAATGTGCAGTTTTCCTGCTTTTTTCGGCTAGCTCATTGCATTGATATCAGTGGGAAGACTGAATTTTTTTCCATCACAATGCAGTTTTCTCTTCTTTCCTGCAGGTATATAAAAGGGTGTCAGGCTTTCACAGCATGCCATTCTGTGTTATATAGAGGAGAAAGCAGCACCTTTTTGAGCTTGAGAAAATAAGCAAATAAAGGTGAATTAAAGCTTAGTTTAAGGAGACTTTTAGGTATGACATTTGTTCTCTGTATAGAGGAGTCTGGGGTCACTCTGGGAGAAGAAGGGTGTAAGGATGTTGACCCCAAGTACCCCACAATTCAATCTGACTGACTGGTGCAGCTGCAGTCCAATTTCCTTGCTGATCTTGCCATTATTATTATCTATGTGTTGGACATGTCTGGCGGTGTGTTTGTTTTTTTACTTATAAACTGTTTGAAAAAACAATTTGAAATTTTGATCTTGGACAAGCAAGGATTTCTAAAAATACACAGTCATCCTGTCGGTCATCATCAGTGTTGTCACTGCTTTCAAGTCCAAGCACAACTCAGTCATACACACACTTGTGTTGAGTAACCACCAGTGACAGCAACAACAACACAGGTTATCGACATCCACAACCTTAGCTATGATGAGTGCCTCTGTTGCTGGAAGTGTTGCACCTTTGACATCTTGTAGTGGTAGCAGTAGAAATACATTAACATCTAGTCCCAGTAGTAGTAGCAGCCCATCAGTAACCCCACAGTCCATGAGGTCCTCAGTATGCAGATACTTCACTTAGGACCCAAAAGCTAAGCATGTTGCTGTCTGCAGGGGAAAGCAGGTTTACACCTAAGCACCTCCTCTGGGAGTTCCAACCTGAAGTACACCTACAGTTCTGACTGGGAGAGACAACAGGTCAGAGGTGCCACAACTAGAAGCAGCAGAAGCACTCAAAAAAAGCCCCCAGGGCTCTGGGACAGAAAAGAGAAGTAGTGACTCCCACTGCAGAGGAGTATGATGACTCTGGGTTTGCTGTAGAAGATGACAAGAGTCATTGAGTGCCTACAAATACTGCCACCACCCCACCACCTCCTCAAATGGTTGTGTTAAAGTAATAAGTAAAGTAAAGTTGCATAGTTCTTCTACAATGCACTGCCATGATGCCATCCTACACTTATTAAGTTACTTAGAAATAGCTCAGTACCTGCACAAACAAAATGCAAAAGTACACCTATGAAACAGTACATTTGCCAAAATGTTGGCGGTGACATGCTGCCCTTTTCTTTTGTTGAAAAGAGATGCTTTATAGAACTGATGGCATGTGTTGCACCCTGCCATAATTATTTTTCAAGGAAGGTTGTGCTAATGTTACACAGGAAGTTAGCATAGTGGGCAAAGGACACTCAGCCTTTTAACCTTTTCAAGGCATATGTTGTTGCATGACTTACAATTTTTACCTTCAGCTATTTATTTCTCCACTGCAGCCCTCAGAAGTGATAGTGTGGTGAGAAATATTGCAGTCATAGCAAAAATTTATTGGAGACCAATACAATTGTCAGCGTTTGAGAAGGAGAGATAAGCGGTATCTAATTGTAGTAAATTTAATAGCGATGTCATCAAATACAAGCAAAAATGCACACTCACATTTCTTTTTCTTGATAAACATGCATATTGGGGTCCCTACCCCTAAAATACTCATGATCCGTTTTCATCTTATCACTTTTCAGTATTGCCGTGCTTCCCAGCCACAAGGTTAAATCCCCTGGCATCTTCTAATTCTGCTCCACTGATGACAAAAACAGGGTTCCCTAGGGCAAATCCGGTCTTACACTGAGTGAGGAAAGAACCTCACGGATGAGCGTGGCTAGGGACCTAATCAGATGTGGGTGCAAACAGTATCCTAGCGCTTCTGGGACACCTCCCACTTCCTCAGGGGTAAAGTGAGGGTCAGTAGTTATCCATCATTCTATATTTATACCTTCTGTCCAAAACATTCATTAACAAAACAAAATATACAAGTTAGAAAAATATGTACATCCAAGGGATTGTTTGTTCATGTCATCAGTAATTCAATATGAATATGGTTAGTGTACTTCTTTACGGGGGGAATCCCCTATTTTTAACTATACTTAGTTGGACTCATTTGCACATTTAGTTCTGTACCTATTTTTAAGTAATATGATAAGTATAGGTTGTCGCTTTTTTCATAATTATTTTTATTTTTAATTGTGTTTTTAAATATTTTATGATTCAGTATGTCGATTTTAAGTCATCATTTTTCATATTTTTGTAATTTGTATATTTTGTTTTAGTTAGTTAGTTAGTTAATGTTTTGGACGTAAGGTATAAATACAGGGTGTTGGCTAACTACAGACCATCACTTTACCCCTGAGGAAATGGGAGGTGTCCCACGAAAGAGCTAGGGTACTATTTACACCCACATCTGATCAGGTCCCTCCCCACACTCCCCGTGAGGTTCCTTCCTCACTCAGTGTAAGATCTGATTTGCCCTAGGTAACCCTGTTTTTGTGATCAGTGGTGCAGAATTAGAAGAAGCCAAGGGATTCAACCTCATGGCTTGGAAGCTTGGCAACACTGAAAAGTGATAAGAAGGACACGGCTCACTGCTATTTTGGGGATAGGGACCCCAATATGCATTTTTATAAAAAAAAAAGAAATGTGAATGTGTATTTTTGCTTGTATTTGATGACATCTCTAATAAATGTATTACACTTAGATACCACTTAACGCTCTCCTCTCTCCTTCTTGAACGCTGAAAATTATATTGGTCTCTTCTATTTGTTTGGTCTACAATCCCAGCATTGGTGAGCAGCACGAAGGATAGAGCATTATTATACTGATTTTGAGGATTTTACAACCTGTGACTTTAATCTGCCATAATCTGTTCATTCATTCATATATTCATCTAGATTTCATCTACATTGTCTTTGGACTACCTTATCGGATTACAAGGTATTTTCAATTATATCACTAACACTAACTGATTTTTATCAGATTTCCATTATTATCACCAGCTAATACTCACCAATTCACTGGACTGGACTAATTACAAACTTCATATTCATTCATCATTTCATCATTATTCATATAACCACTAATTATTCATTTTTAGTGTTTATCACCATTTATTTATTTTATTTTTTTATTATTTATTTCATTTGTATTCTATGGAAATAATAAGTACACTGATAAAATGTTATTATTGTTCTCTGGCAGAATATAGTATATTCAGTATCTACCTATATTTTATAACTTTTACCATCTGTCCTTAGCTATAATATCATCTCTGCAATCTCTAAGCCTTTCTTAGTTTAACCTTTTTTTCTGAGTGGGAAATAGTTGCACAGTGTTGTTTAATACTGAAAAATTTATTGGAGGTGGTGAAAAAGGAGAAACATTTTCCATTGGCGAAAAGTAGAAAACTTTTACAAAAAACCCAAAAAAATAATTGTTTTTTCGTGAAAAGTCATGTGGGAAATTTTTCTGACTTTTAACTCATCCCTAGGTATCAGTGCTATCAACGATCATTATAAAGTGAGTGTATAGAGAACTCATACATCATACTACACATCATGTATCTATAAACTCATCACTATTCACATTATCATCATATATATATTCTCTGTCTCCCGTGCCACACCACCATCCACATAAAGCATATTAAAAATCTATATTTTTTGTTTTCACATTAATTATATTTAAAAAATTGTTTTCAAGCTTATAACAAGAAAGCCTTTAGACAATTTGTTTGAAGGGTTATAATAAAAAATGCCAGCATTTAAAAAAAAAATCTGCATGTTTATAATAACAAGGTAAGTTTTAAGAAAAACATTGTGCAGGTTAATAATAAGTCAAGCCTTAATAACTATTGTTTACAGACTTAAATATAACAAGGCGAGTCTTAAGTAAAATTGTTTGCAAGCTTATTATAAGAAGGCAAGCCTTAAGAAATAAGGATTGCAGGCTCATATGGTAAGGCAAGCCTTGAAAAATAAATACGAACATTATACGTGGAAATTTCTGGTTTGCTTAATGTCTACTATAAAGATGGAAAACATGTATTACTACTGGAAAATGCATTTGAATCTGCATTAGTTTTCCTTTTGAACTGATTGAAGTAAATAGCAAATGTTTGTGTAGGTTAATTTTTTCAAATAACTCCTCAAATATCGTCCATCATTGTTAGCAAAAAAATATAGAAGCTGAAGGCCATGACATCTCTTCTGAATGGTAGGTCATGCATGGAATATCTCTTCTGTCATTTTAAGGATAAAGCATTCTGAAAGCACATTGAACAGTTTTTCTGTTTCTGAATATGTCTACTTCAAACTGACCAAGCATATTTTTTTAATGTTAAGACAGTATTGAGGGAGCAAAATAGTTTATTATTATATCAATTTTATGAATAAAAAAGTGTGTATATATGTGTAGTTTCAAATTCCTTAATACAATGTGTTCCTTTTTATTCATACATTAAAATTATATAAGAACATGAATTTTGTTTACATAACACTAAAGATTTATAATAAGTAGCTGATGCCCCTTTCCAGTCTTATTTAATTTGGTAAAACTGTCAATGTCCCCAAGGGAGAGCCTAATGATAGCTATTTTTTCATTCTTTCTCAACAAGCAGCAGAAGAAGAACCTAACATCACCAGTAGTTTTCCGCATCTATTCTCTCAAACAACAGATTTTATATTAGTGTGTGTGTGTGGGGGGGGGTTTCCACTTGAATACATACAGTGAAGTATGATGTCTGCATAAGTCACAGACACTGTTTTTGCTTTGGGCAATTGTAAAAGTGGAACACCTGGAGTAGTGCAGCAGGCTTGAACAAAATGTGCAAAACTTGACAGGGTTGTGTTAAGATAAGCATCAGCTGTAAAAATATCTAAGTCTGTGTCAGATATCTTTTATTTGGTCCCCTGTGGTTTTTATCAAAGCATTTGATGTGTAGTACATTTCAATCATTTAAACAACTTATTTTTAGAACAAAAATAGAATGGCTGAAGGGGATTCATACAGACACAGAGAACGGAAAAAAAAAAAAAATCAAACAAGAAAAAAGCATAAGTGATAAAGTATTAGAATTGCCTACTACAGAAAATAACCTATATTATTAATATCCAATAAATTGAAATTATTCAATGTATGTATGGAATATTTCTTTACTGCACTGCAAAGGAAAACCTCACAATTCTAACTGCAAAAAAAGGCATGGAGTCTGCTGCAGTTGTTAACTTTATGAAGAGTTTCATCTACTAATTTCCTCTATAGACAATATGCCGTATGATCAAAAGAAAAGTGGAGGAATTTTGGAGAAAACAGCTGCTTTACAGGGGAGCTAAAAATTCCCCAAATTTCCATTGATTTAAATGGGAATTTGAATCCCTTGAATGCTAAAAAGGTCCCAACGTACTGCTTCACAATGTGATGGAAACCTCTGTAGCATTCATGGGATTAAAATCCATATTTAAACCAATAGAAATGTGCAGTCCTCCTCTATAGTTCAAATGGCTTGTCCCAGAATTCCTCCACTCTTCTTTGAACATACGGCTCAATGAGACTATTACACGCTGATAATACTTACCAACTTCAGTGGAATCTATGCCTAATATATAACTTTTTCATTAAAGATACTATTTTTCTTTCTTTTTTACTGTTACATAAAAATATAGGCTAAATATTGATGAGTTATCCTCCTTTTCTTTTGACTGTATATCCAATTGATACATTTAATCAACTTCACAGAATGTGTTATTCTCTCACCATGTACATTAACAACTGTAACTCCACATTACATAATGAAAGTAGTAAATTATCACATGGTAAAAGAATTGGTAACTCATTCACCTCCATTCTCTGTCTTCTTTTGGTGAGCAGTTCTCCATATTTATCAAAGTCTTTATTACTATGTATTCTACAGAATGGAGCTCTTAAAGCTGACCTACCACCATAAATCTCCATATAATCTTAGGTGATTATAAAAGCACTTTCTACCCTGTATGTTTTGTTTACCAAAAAAAAAAGAAAAAATAAAAGAAACTCCCCTAGGACTTGATTGTGCCAGGAAAACAAAAGTTAGGGCAGAAATGAATTCCAAAAGATGCACCCAAAGTGGTACCATCAGAATTCAATTGCCCTACCAACATGAAGCATGATGAGCATTGTCCAACAGAACCTAACTTGCTACCCAATGTTCACCGTAGCTTTTTGTTAGCACAAAGAAGCTAAATAGTGTGAAAAATGGGAACATAAAAGGAAACAAACACTCAGTGTTTGACACAGTGTCAAACAATGAGCGTGATTGTGATAACAAGTCACCCTCCCACCACCTCCCAATCACTAACCCTACACTACATTAACAATAAAGTTTACAAGTACTAGCCCTAACGCTATCCTATAACCCATACCCCATAGCTGTAACGCTTACCTGATGTCCAGTGGGGTCTTTTGCACCCTTGTCTTCCTTTTCTTCTGTAAGCTTCTTTTTCTTCATCTGTCCTCTTCTGTCTTCATCTGTACAGTTGTTGCTGCCCCTATAAAATAAAGAAAAGTATTAAAGGGATAGTAATACTTAAAATGTAAAAAACAAATAAGTTGTAGGGTTTATCCCCCTGAGTAAAACAAGGGTACTCCCACTGCTGAAAGGTGTTTCATTCAAAAGTTATTAATTTTCAAAGTTGAATTTTTTAGGTGCAATATCACAGTGGCCTGAAATTGTAGAGTGGCGCTGTTGCTACACCATCCTATGGAGACTTATGGTCCGGGGACCAGAGCTGTCCATAGGATCGTGTAGCAACAGCGCCACTCTACAATTTCAGGCCACTGTGATATTGCACCTAAAAAAATTCAACTTTGAAAATTAATAACTTTTGAATAAAACACCTTTCAGCAGTTGGAGTACTCTTGTTTTACTCAGGGGGATAAACCCTACAACATGTTTTTTTTTTACATTTTAAGTATTACTATCCCTTTAAATGCAATCATCCCATTAAAGTAAGTGAGTAACATATGCCTTTAAAATGTGTTAGCATGCAGAGTGCCTTTGTCCTTTTCCACAACACTAACCTCCTGCTTAAGTGACACTGGCACATATTAATAATGATGTAGAAGTGGGGGACATGGTGTGATTAATGTGTACGTGTATATATACATATAGTTTCTTACAGCAGTTTTTACCATTATCATGTCTGTCTCAAATGTAAGATATCCTTCTTCTCAGATTTCCAATACACATTACTTATTTGTCACTGCAGTGGACCCAAGTGTGGTACATGCTATAAACCCTTCTTCACATCCCTCCTCCTCACATGTGCTGCTGTTAATACATTTAGTCTGGCTTTCTGGTTTTACAATTCAGGCACAGCCATCCTGGAAAAATAACTGTAGCTTGGGATATGCCAGCATGGAGCTACACAGTTCTCTGAAACAGCAGTTTTCTACAAAAGCATGTCCACTGCCAGCATTTTGTCAACCTTGCCATTCCACAGGCATACTTTGGGATTGTTTTTTGTGACATTTTTGACTAGGGATTGGAGAAAATGTTTACCTCAAACTGAAATTGGCAAATAATTGCACTTCCCGCCTAGTGAATAATTTCCAGAGAAAAGTGCAGTTTTTCTGCTTTTTTTGTCTAACTCATTCATTGAATTTACACACAACACATAACAAATATTATTTTATTTCCCAAAGGAATAGTATAAAAGGGGCATGAGGGTGCCTGTGTTGGTGGGGTGTGGGGAAAGAATCAGTTGAACAGGGAATGTTTTTTGGGGGAGTGTTTACTGAGATTGGGAAACAGTTAATAAAAAAAGATAAATACAATTAAAAAAACCCATGGTATAAAAGGGGTCTGAGGAGGGTGACTGTGTTGGTGGGTGGAGTCTGGGAATGAATAAGTTGAACAGGGAATTTGTTTTGGGGGGTTCTTTATTGGTATTGGGGGACAGTTAATACAAAAAAATAATAATACAATAAGAAATTTGTATGCAAAGTGATAGAGACAGGAACCCCCTGACATAAGTTGCCACTGGGATGAACTGATACTTGACTTGATAGAGTATTTTGTAGAGGATTATTTTTATATATTTGTTGTTAGAGGCCGAAGCCCTGAGGAAACATTGATTTGTAGAAACAAACCTCCAAAAAACTGTCCTAGTGTCAGCAGGTCATGCGGCCACTGACCACTGGCCATTGTCAAATGTCCTCCTGACTCAATAATTGTGGAATTTGCAACTGCTGTTCTTGCTGCTGCTGCTGCTGCTGAGTTGTTTAAGCAACAGGATGATTAGGCAGCTGAAAGGGAATGGGAACAACGATAGCATTAACATGGGTGATGGATAATGAAGATTTCACTTGCACGACTAGCTCCATTGATGTGCCTGAGGCAGTAGCAGCACAATATGTAGCCCTCAGTATATGTGGAGAAAAGAAGTTGACCAGTAATTCTTCTCCACCTGCCCCTCCTCCAAAATCATGAGTGTGTTGTTATTAGAATAGAACATTTTTACTTGAGAGCAGGAACTGTGCCTCTCATCACTGACTGCAATGTGCGCAGTGTGTGTGTGGTAAATAACATCTGGGGACACAACTGTATCCAAACGCCATGACACCAGAACCCAAATACTGCCACTGTCAATATATCCCTTGTCCAGACCCCACTAAGAACACATGACAACTTGCTAACAGTTTAATGTCACCATCTTAGCTTATTCTGCAGGATGGAATCTCCTCATATCCGGCTTGATGTACTGCTTGAATTCTCCAGCACCACACTGGCATGTGTGGTCAGTGCAACACACAGTGTGCAGTGGGTGAACACAGACTGCCAGATCCTAACATCAGCAGAGTGGCTATCATTTTGTGGGGAGGTAGTGATGAACAAGGTGTAGATGAAGTTACCCTAGAGAAAGATGGTGATGGTGAGATAGTTGTCTCTCTCGCCTTAGAACTTCCAGTCTCTGCCTGGGTTTCTCTATTCTCCCTGCTCTTTGATCTCCACCTCACCTCTTGTTGCTTTTCTGGTGAGTCAGGAGGTAGTGCAACAGCGGGTGCCTGATTTCTGTGGTGGGTGTTTATCTTTAACATGTTTGACATAAATGACATGGTGTCTGTTTTTCATGTGTGTTATCAGAGAGGTTGTGCCAAGGTGCTTTCCTTCCTCTTTCTTCCTGTCCTCCATGTTCCCCATCATTGTCTGTGGCTGTGGATTATGTTGCTTCTGTTGCTGCTACTGCCTCAGAACCAGCACTGCAACTAGGACTAGGAGTATTTCTACTGCTGGCAAGTGGAACCTGTAGTAGTCCTGCATTACTTGTTGACCCCATTCCCACTGTGCCCACGGTGTTCTGTGGCACACTATCTTGCTCCTCAGCTGTCATGACCCTGTCCCATTACATTCCCTTGGTGCTGTTGAAGGCTGTTGCTATCTAATTACAGAGGCCTGATTTTGTTCCCAGCTGTCCCTACCTAGCAATCCACCTCCTCCCTATTTAGTTTAGTCTCTCCCCTTGCTCTGGGCCAGATTTTAATTTCTTCACTGAACTGTTTATGCTGATCAGTCCCTGTTAATTCCCTTTTGACCCTGGATTCCTTGTTTCTGACTTGGCAGCTGCCCTCCTTTGTTCCTGTTTCCAGTGCAGGCTGATGCACTCTTTATGTTCCAGTGCAGGCTGATGCATTCCTTTTGTTCCAGTGCAGGCTGATGCACCCCTTGTGTTCCAGAGCCTGGCTACTCCTTGTGTTTCCAATGCAGGCTAATGCACTCCTCGTGTTCCAGAGTTCCTTGAGCCCAGCTGCACCCTCCTGAGTTCTTTGATCCCGGCTGCACCCTCCAGAGTTCCTTGAGCCCGACTGCTCCCCTGGACTTCCAGAGCTGACTTTGTCCCTGTGCCCAGAGATCCTGTCCTTAGTTTGCCCAGAGGTCCTGTCCCTAGCTTGCCCAGAGGCCCTGTTCTTTTCTGTCTCTTTGATTGTTATGTTGTGCAGTACTATTTAATTATCCATGTATGCAAATGTTTAATACATTGATGTTCCCTTTAATTATGTGTGTGCTGGTTTCTTTGCTCTCTGGGTTCATTTTACTTATTCACTTGAGCTGCTGTGGTCAGCACCCCTTCCTGACCAGCAGCCCCGTGACATCAGCATCCTGATTAGGGATGGTTGAAAATGTTCACCTCAAACTGATGAACGAGTTGGATTGCCAAAAGATGTAGTTACCCTTGAGAAAGAAGGTGATGTCGAGCTAATATTTTCACTCATCATGGAACTTCCAGTCTCTGTCTGGATTTCTCTATACTTCCTCCTCTTTGATCTCTGCCTTGCCTCTTGTTGCCTTTCTGGAAAGTCAGAGGGTACAACAACAGTGGTGCTCAATTTCTGTGGTGGGTGTTTGGCTTCAAAACGTTAATTGTCATGGTGTCTGTGTTTCATGCGTGATATCAGGGAGGTTGTGCCAAGGTGTGTTCCCTCCTTTCCCCTTCTCACTGACTTGTCACTAATTGTGCACAGTGCCATTGGTGATAGCTGCACTGTGCCTGCCCCAAGAGAAAACTAGTCCCACACCCATGACTTCATGGGGGAGGGAACAGGTGTAGAAGAATGCCTCTTTTTTCTTGTCCTCCACGTTCCCCATCATTGTCTGTGGCAGCGGATGATGTTGCTGCTGTTGCTGCTACTGCCTCAGAACCAGAACTGCATCTAGGACCAGGAGTATTGCTACTGCTGGCAAGTGGAACCTGTTCTAGTCCTGCATCACTTGTTGACCCCATTCCCACTGTGTCCACGGTGGTCTTTGGCACACTAGCTTGCTGCTCAGTATCCTGCTGCCCTTGCAACTCAGCAGCAGCAGGAAGTAGAGCAGTTGCAAATTACACAAATTCCAAAAGCTCATTGCTAGTGGTGGTGGTGGTGATGCCCATCCTCATCCCTGTCTCCCATTCCTTCTTAGTTTGTTATAAAAAGGCCATCAATGTCTCTTCCACCCCAGCTTCTCCACCATCATCATCACCACCACCACCACTAGTCCCTATGTGCTGGTGCTGCTCTATTACAAACATCTCACTACTGCTTGGAGGAGGTGATGAGCAATGTGACAGAGGGTCCCCTAATGTCACACTTGGCTTTTCTTTTTGACCTGAAGAAGGCAGACTGGCAGCAGTAGCAGCACGCACAGGCAGCTCATATGTGGTCCTGGTGGTGGTGGTGGTGGTATTAATTCTGAGCCTGCTCTCCCTCAACACCAGTTCTAGCCTCTTCAGGATCATGTTCTATTTGGACACTGTAGTGAAGGGAATTGGACCCACAGGGCCAAATTAATAATGTGTGCTTCCTTGACCTCTAGCCTGGATGCTCTCAAATGCTTCCCCTCCCAATCCCATAACAGTAGTCCCACCAGCTGCTTCACCATTACTGTTACTGCTATTAACAGCAGCTACATCAAGTTCAGCCCCAGAGTCTTCCTTCTCACAGTCTCTATTAATATGAGGATATTGATTACCCCTTCCTTCACTCCCAACTCTAACAAGCTGCTGTACCTTAGTAATAGTAGTACTAGCACTGGCAGTACTGCTTGGGGATGGCAAGTGTGACTTAGAGTCCCCTCCTGTCACACTTGGTATCATCTTTTCCTTCCCACCCCTCCTGATTATTACAAGACACACTAGCAGCAGGCACAGCACTTGTGGCAGCAGGTGCAGCACGTCTGACAGCAGGAACAGTATTGATGGCAGTAGGTACAGCACTGGTGCTAGCAGGGGCAGCATGTATGACAGCAGATACAGTATTGGTGGCAGCAGGTTCAATACCGGCAGCAGGCACAGCACTAGTGGCAGCAGGGGCAGCATGTCTGACAGCAGACACAGCACTGGTGGCAACAGGGGCAGCAAGTCTGACAGCAGACACATCGCTGGTGGAAGAAGGTTGAGCACTGGCAGCAGGCACTGCATGGTGGAAGCAGGGGCAGCATATCTGACAGCATGTACAGCACTAGTAGCAGCAGGGGTAGCACATCTGACATCGGGCACAGCAATGGTGGCAGCAGGCACAGCACTGGTTGCAGCAGGGGCAGCACGTCTGACAACAGGCACAGTATTGATTGCAGCAGGCTCAGCACTAGCAGCAGGCATGGCACTGGTGTCAGCAGGTGCAGCATGTCTAACAGCAGGCACAGTACTGGTGGCAGCAGATTCAGCATTGACAACAGGCACAGCATTGGTGGCAGCAGGAGATGCATGTCTGACAGCAGGCACAGCACTAGTGGCAGCAGGAGTAGCATATCTGACCACAGATACAGAAATGGTGTAGCAATAGCAGGGGAAGCAGGCATATCAATGGTGGTAGCATAGTAGGGGAAGCACATCTGACAGTAGACACAGTACTAGTGGAAGCAGGGGCAGTATGTCTGACAGCAGGTACAGAAATGGTGGCAGCTGGGGCAGCACGTCTGGCAGCAGGCACAGGCAGCTCACCTGCCCTGCTCTTGTTACTGTACTTTTCTTCATTCCTTCCCATTAAATTCCCCAAGATCCCTAGGGGTGATTTAGGGGGACTGGACAGCACTGGTTCTGTAGTGCTCACTTCCTCCTCTTCTTCAGACTTAGTGGACACATAAGTGTCCTTCCACATTCCTCCTTTTATTCTTTTTAAACCTGCTCACACTGATAACAGTCACTATGAGCCTCTCCTGCCTCCTGCTATAAATACACAGCAGAACAGCACACACATCTAACTTGCTCTGTAGTTGCTTCTATTGTGTTACACTTCCTGGAATATGTCAAGTTTTTATAGTGAGGAGGCGAAAAACACATAAATCAATGGGTGGAAACTTTCTAGCCACTGAAAAAAGGCAAAGAATTTTGGCCAATGGATGAAAAATGCAAAGATTTTGATTGCTTATTTTAAAAAAAAAAAGCCGACAAGTGTCAAGGTTTGGCTGAGTTGCTCTAACTCTGTTGCTTGATTCTGCTGTCTATGCTAATCTAGAGCTCTGCTATCCATTGCTGCTACCTTGTCTTTCCTGCATCAGGCTGAATCAGCTTACTTCTCTGTGATTGCTCACCTGAATGTTATCAGCCAACCGTCCCAGGGTATTTAAAGCAGCTTGGCTCACTTCCTGATTGCCCTTGTGTCTGATTCTGTCTGCAAGCGAATTCTGCTAATTACATTTGCATGACCTGGCTTCCGCTGATGTCCCTTCTGGCTCCTGACTCTTGATTTGTTCCTGACATTGTTGATCTCCGTATTCCTGACTCCAGCTTGGCTGAGTACCTGTCATGGTTGCTGACCTCGACTTGTCTTTTGGTTTAGGCTTCTGGATCACAATTTTGCTTTGTTTGCTTTTGTTATTTCAATAAAGGTGTTTTGCATTTTACATTTTTGTGTCTGTCTGTTTCTTGGTCCCTAACAACAGCAACATGATTTTTGCAGGATTTCTAGCAGGAACACGGCGAGAGCTTTCACCCCCCCTATTTTTGACTACTTCCTAGGAACTTGTCAGTGTGGGTTGGCATGACATGGCAGAAGAACCCTATAACTTTATTGCATTAAAACAGGACTAGAGGACGTGGTGGAGGTAGAGGCAGCATGTGTGGGCAGTCTATGAATCTTGCCATCTCCTACAGCAAACCCAGAGTCATCATACTCCTTTGCATCAGGATCAATAGGTGTTATTTGGAATGAACTAACTGTTGCCAGTGGGACACTCTCTGACACATAAATAACACTCCTTCTCTTATCTGCCCAAAGCCCTAGGAACCTTTTAAAGTGTTTTTGCTGCTGCTAATAATTGCACCTCTGACCTGATGATAGTGTTTCCCATTCAGACTTGTGGTTGTGCTTCAAGTGAAATCTCACAGAGGAGGTGCCTAGCAGTGAGCCTGCTTTCACCCTGCTCACATGATTTTTGTCACAGACAACAGATAGCAACATGCTTAGCTTTTGTATCCTGAGTGAAGTATCTTCATACTTTGGATTTCATGGACTGAGGGGTTCCTGAGGGGCAAATTCTGCTACTGGGGTTAGATGTTGATGCAATTCTACTGCTACTTCTACAAGGTGTCAAAGGTGCAGCACTACCAGCAGCAGCAGATACACTAGTCATAGCTTAGGTTGTGGATGTTAATAACCTGTGTTGCTGCTGTTGTTGCTGTTGGTTACTCAGCACAAATGTGTTTGACTGACTGGGACTTGGACTTGGAAGCAGCGATGAGTCAACAAAAACAGACAGGATGACTATGTACTTTTTGCCATCTTTGCTTGTCCAGGTTCAGAGTATCCAGTGGCTTTCTCAAACAGTTTATAGACAGGCACAGTACTTCTTTTCAGTGGAGGAAGATTGAGCCTTTCCATTGCTGCTAACTTTCTGCCTATGTCATCATCTCCCTCACTCTCAACTCCATCTGTATCTAAACAAGAGGAGGATGCTGGAGATATATATTCTAGATCTGCATCATCATCACTTCTGCCCACTAGCCTTATATTCCTCTAAGCTTTTAGAGGTGTCAAACAGTTTATTTTTTCTTTTACTTTCATAAAGTTTGTTTATACTTTGATGACAGTTGGTTTGGTGCTTGTTTGTCTCACTGCCAGATGCAGCAGTTGGCTCAGTTGCTACACCTTCCTCAATTATGCCATGCTTTCATGAACACTAGAATGCAACTCATTGTCATCTTCAGTGTTCTTCTTATATGAGTTTTTTTTTGTACTAGCACTGGTGGCGGTGGAGCTTTTGGTGGGACCTTAACAAACTGCATCCACCTTTCACCCTCCCTCTGCCCCGTTTTCATTTGCTAGACATTCCTCAACTACTATGTGTGTTTTTACTCTACAGTACACAAGAAAGCTGATAGAGTGTGATGTCTTGCCTTAGCCCTCAATAATGTCTGCTGTCAGTCAAGTCTGCCTCAGTCACACGGCTCATATCAGGCTCCCAGTCAACTGTCTGTAACCTAATTATTTATTTATTTAAAGTTGTCCACCCTATCTTATCACAGTCTGTCCAAAAAATATAAAAATCAAACAATATCTTTCCCCAGACAACAAGATCAGGAAGCAAATTGGACTACAGCTTCCTGTATATTATATTATTATATATATTTCAAATCAAATTAGTGAGACAGACTGTTAAGGTATTTTGGGTCAACTTCCTTTGTTCCCTTCTCACACAGCAGATACATCCAACACAGTGATAATAACAGCAAAGTCAGCAATGAAATTGCTTGGACTGTAGCTGCCTGTGTCTTTCAAATAAAATCAGTGAGACAAAATGTTGGGGTTTTTGGGTCAACTTCCTTTGTTCCCTTCTCAAGCCCCCAGACATGTCCAACACAGATATAATAATGATTGCAAGATCAGCTGGCACACTGGACCATAGCTACCTGTGCCTTTCCACTCAGTCACAACAAACTTTGTTTTTTTGGGGGGTCAACCTCCTTCCTCCCTTCTTCTCCCCCAGACTCTCCTAATACAGAGAACAAATGTCCTACCTAAAAGACTCCTTAAACTAATCTTCAATTCCCCTTTATTTATCTTCTTTTGCTAAAAAACATGCTGCTTTCATTCTCTCACAAACACAATATGACATGCTGTGAGAGCCTGACTCCTTTTTATATGCCTGTTGTTAAAGGGATAGTAATACTTCGTTTTAACTTTATTTTGTAGGCATTAAAAAAACACGAAGAATGATATAAGTCTTATCTCTCAAACCTTTATGGTTTATGAGATATTCACAAGCAAAGTTTCCCCCTCCCTCCCCTTTTACCTAGTGTAAGCAATCTCTTCTCAGATGTGGAATGCAGTCCATAGACCAGACAGATAACAGGAGGGGACACTCTTATTCCTATGAAAACAATGAAAGCCCTTCCCCCCTTGACAAGTTTTTCAGCTTTTTCCCTTATCTTAATTGAAGATTGTCCCTCTCTGCAGTCTACCTGGGCGCCTCCCTTCTGCTCTGGCTGAAGAGTGTGACATCAGTAAAAGGGGCGGGAGGGGGACACTTTGTCATTGAATTACTCTGGAACTACAACTCTGACAGAATTGAAATAACACTCTCCAAAGTCCAAATACTATGATGATTAATTAGAGCTGCTTTTATTAGGAAACATTACTATCCCTTTAAAGAAGAGAAAACTGCCATGTGTTGATGAAAAATTCAGTTTTTCCATTGATATCAATGTAATGAGTTGGAGAAAAAAAGCAGTAAAATGGCACTTTTTGCTGGAAAATTTTCAACAAGCAGGACGTGCAATTTATTAACTATTTTGGTTTGAGGTGAACATTTTTGCCCATCCCCAGTTATGAATAGTGATAGGTGAAAATTTTTGCCTCAAACCAAAATCAGCAAATTATAGCACTTCCCACTTGGCAAAAAATTACTCGTGAAAAGTGCAGTTTTTCTGCTTTTTTCGTCTTGCTCATTCCATTGAAATCAATGGCAACATTGAATTTACACACAACACATAGAAAATGTTATTTTATAGAAAAGGGGCATTAGGGTGCCTGTGTTGGTATAGTGTGGAGGAAAGAATAAGCTGAACAGGGAATTTGTTTTGGGGGGGTTGTTGACTGTATTGGGGAGACAATTGAATGAATAAATAAATAAATAAAATAAATTTTAGGGATATGCGGAAATGTTTGCCTCAAACTGAAATCGGCAAATAATGGCACTTCCCGCTTGGCAAATAATTTCTCATGAAAAATGCAGTTTTTCTGTTTTTTTTCACCTAGCTCATTCCATTGAAATCAATGGGAACATTTAATTTACACACAACACATAACAAATATTATTTTATTTCACAAAAGCATAGTATAAAAGGGGCATGAGGATGTCTGTGTTGGTGCAGTGTAGGGAAAGAATCAGTTAAACAGGGGATTTTTTTGGGGGGTAGGTTTGTTTACTGGGATTGGGGGGCAGTTAATAAAAAAAAATCCTAGATACAAATACAAATGCCTGTGTCTTTGGGTGGAGTCCAGAGAAAGAACAGGGAATTTGTTTTGGGGGGGTTTGACTGATATTTGGGGGACAGATAATAAAAAAATAAATGAATATAATAAAATAAGAAATTGGTACGTAGTGACAGGGACCTCTTGATGTAAGCTTCCATTGGGGTAGACCGATAAATGATGTGACAGAGTATTTTGTAGAAGATGATTTGTAAGATTTGTTGTTAGAGGCCCAAGCCCTGAAGAAACATTGATTTGTAGGACTTAGGCTTGTTAGAAACAAACCCCCCAAAATTATTTATTTTTTTGTAGGCCAATGTTTTGTTTTTTGTTTTTTTTTAAGCACAAGCCCTGAAGCCTAGTGCCAGTAGGTCATGTCGTGTTGGCCAGTGGCCAGTGGCCATTGTCAAATGCCCTGATGTAGATGCAGAATTTGCGATTGCTGGTCTTGCTGCTGCTGCTTCTGAGTATCACGGTGCCCATGATTTCAGTGACTGAACAACATTGTTACTTCCGGGTTTACCCTGGCCCTATTCTTATTGGCTCTGTGTTGGTGACTCCTCTCAGGGTTTGTCTTTATATACTCCCTCCTGTCATTCTACCGGTGTCTTTTCATGGTGTACCTGTAACTAGCGTTTAGTATTACGTGTTCCTGTTTCTGTGTATGACCCAGCTTGCCTGACTACGTTATATTCCTGACGCTCCTGTGATCCGATTCCGTTGCTGACTTTGGACTGGCTGACTAACTCCGTGTGTACTGACCTGGCCTGGCTGAGTATTCAATTCCATTACTGACTAAGGACTGGCTGGCTACTCTGTGTGTGCCGATCTGGTGTTTTGCATTTTACATTTTTGTGTCTGTCTGTTTCTTGGTCCCTAACAACAGCAACATGATTTTTGCAGGATTTCTAGCAGGAACACGGCGAGAGCTTTCACCCCCCCTATTTTTGACTACTTCCTAGGAACTTGTCAGTGTGGGTTGGCATGACATGGCAGAAGAACCCTATAACTTTATTGCATTAAAACAGGACTAGAGGACGTGGTGGAGGTAGAGGCAGCATGTGTGGGCAGTCTATGAATCTTGCCATCTCCTACAGCAAACCCAGAGTCATCATACTCCTTTGCATCAGGATCAATAGGTGTTATTTGGAATGAACTAACTGTTGCCAGTGGGACACTCTCTGACACATAAATAACACTCCTTCTCTTATCTGCCCAAAGCCCTAGGAACCTTTTAAAGTGTTTTTGCTGCTGCTAATAATTGCACCTCTGACCTGATGATAGTGTTTCCCATTCAGACTTGTGGTTGTGCTTCAAGTGAAATCTCACAGAGGAGGTGCCTAGCAGTGAGCCTGCTTTCACCCTGCTCACATGATTTTTGTCACAGACAACAGATAGCAACATGCTTAGCTTTTGTATCCTGAGTGAAGTATCTTCATACTTTGGATTTCATGGACTGAGGGGTTCCTGAGGGGCAAATTCTGCTACTGGGGTTAGATGTTGATGCAATTCTACTGCTACTTCTACAAGGTGTCAAAGGTGCAGCACTACCAGCAGCAGCAGATACACTAGTCATAGCTTAGGTTGTGGATGTTAATAACCTGTGTTGCTGCTGTTGTTGCTGTTGGTTACTCAGCACAAATGTGTTTGACTGACTGGGACTTGGACTTGGAAGCAGCGATGAGTCAACAAAAACAGACAGGATGACTATGTACTTTTTGCCATCTTTGCTTGTCCAGGTTCAGAGTATCCAGTGGCTTTCTCAAACAGTTTATAGACAGGCACAGTACTTCTTTTCAGTGGAGGAAGATTGAGCCTTTCCATTGCTGCTAACTTTCTGCCTATGTCATCATCTCCCTCACTCTCAACTCCATCTGTATCTAAACAAGAGGAGGATGCTGGAGATATATATTCTAGATCTGCATCATCATCACTTCTGCCCACTAGCCTTATATTCCTCTAAGCTTTTAGAGGTGTCAAACAGTTTATTTTTTCTTTTACTTTCATAAAGTTTGTTTATACTTTGATGACAGTTGGTTTGGTGCTTGTTTGTCTCACTGCCAGATGCAGCAGTTGGCTCAGTTGCTACACCTTCCTCAATTATGCCATGCTTTCATGAACACTAGAATGCAACTCATTGTCATCTTCAGTGTTCTTCTTATATGAGTTTTTTTTTGTACTAGCACTGGTGGCGGTGGAGCTTTTGGTGGGACCTTAACAAACTGCATCCACCTTTCACCCTCCCTCTGCCCCGTTTTCATTTGCTAGACATTCCTCAACTACTATGTGTGTTTTTACTCTACAGTACACAAGAAAGCTGATAGAGTGTGATGTCTTGCCTTAGCCCTCAATAATGTCTGCTGTCAGTCAAGTCTGCCTCAGTCACACGGCTCATATCAGGCTCCCAGTCAACTGTCTGTAACCTAATTATTTATTTATTTAAAGTTGTCCACCCTATCTTATCACAGTCTGTCCAAAAAATATAAAAATCAAACAATATCTTTCCCCAGACAACAAGATCAGGAAGCAAATTGGACTACAGCTTCCTGTATATTATATTATTATATATATTTCAAATCAAATTAGTGAGACAGACTGTTAAGGTATTTTGGGTCAACTTCCTTTGTTCCCTTCTCACACAGCAGATACATCCAACACAGTGATAATAACAGCAAAGTCAGCAATGAAATTGCTTGGACTGTAGCTGCCTGTGTCTTTCAAATAAAATCAGTGAGACAAAATGTTGGGGTTTTTGGGTCAACTTCCTTTGTTCCCTTCTCAAGCCCCCAGACATGTCCAACACAGATATAATAATGATTGCAAGATCAGCTGGCACACTGGACCATAGCTACCTGTGCCTTTCCACTCAGTCACAACAAACTTTGTTTTTTTGGGGGGTCAACCTCCTTCCTCCCTTCTTCTCCCCCAGACTCTCCTAATACAGAGAACAAATGTCCTACCTAAAAGACTCCTTAAACTAATCTTCAATTCCCCTTTATTTATCTTCTTTTGCTAAAAAACATGCTGCTTTCATTCTCTCACAAACACAATATGACATGCTGTGAGAGCCTGACTCCTTTTTATATGCCTGTTGTTAAAGGGATAGTAATACTTCGTTTTAACTTTATTTTGTAGGCATTAAAAAAACACGAAGAATGATATAAGTCTTATCTCTCAAACCTTTATGGTTTATGAGATATTCACAAGCAAAGTTTCCCCCTCCCTCCCCTTTTACCTAGTGTAAGCAATCTCTTCTCAGATGTGGAATGCAGTCCATAGACCAGACAGATAACAGGAGGGGACACTCTTATTCCTATGAAAACAATGAAAGCCCTTCCCCCCTTGACAAGTTTTTCAGCTTTTTCCCTTATCTTAATTGAAGATTGTCCCTCTCTGCAGTCTACCTGGGCGCCTCCCTTCTGCTCTGGCTGAAGAGTGTGACATCAGTAAAAGGGGCGGGAGGGGGACACTTTGTCATTGAATTACTCTGGAACTACAACTCTGACAGAATTGAAATAACACTCTCCAAAGTCCAAATACTATGATGATTAATTAGAGCTGCTTTTATTAGGAAACATTACTATCCCTTTAAAGAAGAGAAAACTGCCATGTGTTGATGAAAAATTCAGTTTTTCCATTGATATCAATGTAATGAGTTGGAGAAAAAAAGCAGTAAAATGGCACTTTTTGCTGGAAAATTTTCAACAAGCAGGACGTGCAATTTATTAACTATTTTGGTTTGAGGTGAACATTTTTGCCCATCCCCAGTTATGAATAGTGATAGGTGAAAATTTTTGCCTCAAACCAAAATCAGCAAATTATAGCACTTCCCACTTGGCAAAAAATTACTCGTGAAAAGTGCAGTTTTTCTGCTTTTTTCGTCTTGCTCATTCCATTGAAATCAATGGCAACATTGAATTTACACACAACACATAGAAAATGTTATTTTATAGAAAAGGGGCATTAGGGTGCCTGTGTTGGTATAGTGTGGAGGAAAGAATAAGCTGAACAGGGAATTTGTTTTGGGGGGGTTGTTGACTGTATTGGGGAGACAATTGAATGAATAAATAAATAAATAAAATAAATTTTAGGGATATGCGGAAATGTTTGCCTCAAACTGAAATCGGCAAATAATGGCACTTCCCGCTTGGCAAATAATTTCTCATGAAAAATGCAGTTTTTCTGTTTTTTTTCACCTAGCTCATTCCATTGAAATCAATGGGAACATTTAATTTACACACAACACATAACAAATATTATTTTATTTCACAAAAGCATAGTATAAAAGGGGCATGAGGATGTCTGTGTTGGTGCAGTGTAGGGAAAGAATCAGTTAAACAGGGGATTTTTTTGGGGGGTAGGTTTGTTTACTGGGATTGGGGGGCAGTTAATAAAAAAAAATCCTAGATACAAATACAAATGCCTGTGTCTTTGGGTGGAGTCCAGAGAAAGAACAGGGAATTTGTTTTGGGGGGGTTTGACTGATATTTGGGGGACAGATAATAAAAAAATAAATGAATATAATAAAATAAGAAATTGGTACGTAGTGACAGGGACCTCTTGATGTAAGCTTCCATTGGGGTAGACCGATAAATGATGTGACAGAGTATTTTGTAGAAGATGATTTGTAAGATTTGTTGTTAGAGGCCCAAGCCCTGAAGAAACATTGATTTGTAGGACTTAGGCTTGTTAGAAACAAACCCCCCAAAATTATTTATTTTTTTGTAGGCCAATGTTTTGTTTTTTGTTTTTTTTTAAGCACAAGCCCTGAAGCCTAGTGCCAGTAGGTCATGTCGTGTTGGCCAGTGGCCAGTGGCCATTGTCAAATGCCCTGATGTAGATGCAGAATTTGCGATTGCTGGTCTTGCTGCTGCTGCTTCTGAGTATCACGGTGCCCATGATTTCAGTGACTGAACAACATTGTTACTTCCGGGTTTACCCTGGCCCTATTCTTATTGGCTCTGTGTTGGTGACTCCTCTCAGGGTTTGTCTTTATATACTCCCTCCTGTCATTCTACCGGTGTCTTTTCATGGTGTACCTGTAACTAGCGTTTAGTATTACGTGTTCCTGTTTCTGTGTATGACCCAGCTTGCCTGACTACGTTATATTCCTGACGCTCCTGTGATCCGATTCCGTTGCTGACTTTGGACTGGCTGACTAACTCCGTGTGTACTGACCTGGCCTGGCTGAGTATTCAATTCCATTACTGACTAAGGACTGGCTGGCTACTCTGTGTGTGCCGATCTGGCTGGGCTAGTGTCTGGTTGTACTATCTGGACTGGATGACTATTCCATGTGTGCCGACCTGGCTGAGCATCTGGTTCTGTTTCCAACGGGACTGGCTGACTATCTCCGTGTGTACCGATTAGGGCAACACTGGCTACTGATTGGTTACGTTACAAACACTGCTCACTCCCACTCACTATACCACTCTGCGCCTGTTAGGCCTACCCGCCCCAGTAGTCTACTGGGGCTTGTGAGAGCCCGGTCAATCGCCAGTGTCTGTGTTGCCTCCGGTAACCCTAGCATACTAGGGTCCAGTATGAGCCAGACTCCTGCCTGTGTTGCCTACGTTAACCCAAGTGTTCTAGGGTCAGAATACTGCCAGTGTCTGGTCTATGTTGCCTCCGTTAACCCTAGCATGCTAGGGTCAAGTCACTGCCAGAGTCCTGTGCGTGTTGCTTCCGTTAACCCTAGTGTTCTAGGGTCAGTCCACTGCCAGAGTTCTGTCTGTGTGGCCTCTGTTAACCCTAGTGTACTAGGGTCAGATCACTGTCAGTGTCCAGTCTGTGTTGCCTCCATTAACCCTAGCCCGTTAGGGTCAGTCCGCTGCCAGAGTCTTGTTTGTGTTTCCTCCGTTAACCTTAGAATTCTAGGGTCAGGTATCTATCTGAACACTGCCTGTGCTGCCTCCGATATCCCTAGTTTGCTAGGGGATTGCCCTGCAGTTACCCATCGCTTTGTGTCACCTATTGGCGCCGTGGGACTGTTGAGGATATTCTTGTTCCTGAACCTGTCCACGGACCTGAGTGGGGTGATTGTTCTTTATTTTCAATAAAGCTTTTAACCTTACCTAACTGTCTGAGTGTTCTTACGAAACCGTGACACTGAGTTCTTTAACCCCTTAGGGAACGGCATGCACGCACATGGACGGCGCTTAAGGACCATGGATCTTTTCTTTTTTTTTTTTAAATCTGATTCTGGGCTCCCTGAATGGTGTGCAGCTGCACGGGGAGCCCTGAAATCGATGATGTACATTTATGCCATGGGTCCTTTAGGGACATTCACCCATGACATACATGTACGTACTGCATCTTTAAGGTGTTAAGAAGCAGGATGATTAGGCAGCTCAACAACAGCAGAAACATAGGTGATGGGTGATGAAGGCTCCACTTGCCATGACTAGCTCCAGTGATGTGCCTGAGGCAGCAGCAGCAACATATCCTGCCCCCACCACTTCAGGTATATGTGGAGAAAAGAAAAAGTTGGCCAATAATTCTTCTCCACCTGCCCCTCCTACAAAAGCATGGGTGTGTTGTTACTAGAATATAAATGTTTACCTTGAGAGCAGGAACACTGCCTTTCATCAGCAACTGCAATGTGCACAGTGTTTGTGGTAAATAACACCTGGTACAACTGTATCCAAACAACATGGCACCAGAAAACAAGTATTGCTGCTGTCACTATGCCCCTTTTACACACCACACTAAGGACACATGACAGATTTCTGACAGTTTGATAATAATGATGAACCCTCCCAACCACCATCTTAGCATATTCTGTGGGATGGTATCTCCTCAGATTCTGCCTGATGCCCTGCTTGCAATTCTCCTCTACTACACTACCATGTGTGGTTAGTGGCTCAGTGCATCACACGGTGTGCAATGTTTGGGCACAAACTGCCACATCAAACTTCCAGCCTCTGCCTGGGTTGCTCTATTCTACCTTCTCTTTGATCTCTGACCCACCTCTTGTTGCCTTTCTGGAGAGTCAGGGGAAACAGCAACAGTGGTGCTCAATTTCTGTGGTGGGTGTTTGGCTTTAAAAATGCTTGACATAAATGTCATGGTGTCTGCGTTTCATGTGTGTTATCAGGGTGGTTGTGCCAACTGCCAAGGTGTGTTCCCTTTCCCTTTTTCGCTGGCTTGTCACGAATTGTGCACAGTGCCATTGGTGATGACTGCACTGTGCCTGCTCCAAGAGAAAAATAGTCGCGCACCTTTGACTGCAGAGGGAGGGAAAAGTTGGAGAAGAATGGCCTCTTTCATCTTCCCCACCACATTCCCCTTCACCTGCTCATGCAGAGGATGATGTTGTTGCTGATACTGCCTCAGAATCAGCACTGCAACTGGAACCAGGAGTTTTGCTGCTGCAGGCAAGTGGAACCTGTCCTAGTCCGCATTACACTTTGACCCCATTCCCACTGTGTCCATGGTGGTCTGTGGCACACTAGCCTGATCCCCAGCATCCTGCTGCCCTTGCAACTCAGCAGCAGCAGGAACTGGAGCAGTTGCAAATTCCACAAATTCCAAAAGCTCACTGCTGGTGGTGGTGGTGGTGATGCCCATCCTCATCCCTGTCTCTTATTCCTTCTCAGTTTGGGCTATAAAGGCCATCAATGTCTCTTCCACCCCAGCTTCTCCACCATCATCATCACTGCCACCACCAGTCCATCCATGCTGCTGCTGCTCTTTTACAGACATCTCACTGCTGGTTAGAGGAGATGACAAGAAATGTGACAGAAGATCCCCTAATGTCACACATGCCATTTCTTGGTGACCTGAAGAAGGGAGACCGGCAGCACTACAAGCTGGCACAGGCAGCTTATCTATGCCTCTGGTAGTGGTGGTGGTATTATTGCTGCTAGGCCACAATTGTGGGGGGAAGGTGATTCCCAGGGTTAGGTGAATGGTGTCTCCATTGACCACAAGTCTGGATGCTGTGCATTACTTCCCCTACCACTCCCCTAACACTAGACCCAACTGCTGATTTGCCATCTCTGTTACTAGTACTACCAATCACATCAACCACATCAATTTCAGCTCCTAAGTCATCCGCCTCACAGTCACTAGTAATATGATCATCACCCCCTTCTTCATTCTTAAGACTAACGAGCTGCTGGACCTTCTTAGTAGTAGTACTAGCACTGGTGGGACTGCTTGGGGATGGCAAGTGACTTAGGGTCCTATGATGTCACACAGCATCATCTTCTCCTTTCCCTCCTCCTGAGTATTACAAGACAGACTGGCAGCAGGTTTGGCACTGGTGGCAGCAGGTTCTGCACTGGCAGCAGGCACAGCACTGGTGGCAGCAGGGGCAGCATGACTGACAGCAGGCACATTATTGGTGGCAGCAGGTGCAGCACTGGTTCCAGGCACAGCACTGGTTGCAGCAGGGGCAGCACATCTGACAGCAGGTACAGTATTGGGGGCAGCAGGTTCAGTACTGGCAGCAGGCACAGCTTTGGTGGAAGCAGGGACAGCACATCTGGCAGCAGGCACAACACTGGTGGCAGCACTGGCAGCATGCACAGCATTGGTGGCAGCATGGGCTGCCCTGGCAGCAGGCACAACACTGGTGCCAGCAGAGGCATCACTGGCAGCAGGCACAACACTGTTGGCAGCAGGGGCATCACTTCTGACAGTAAGCACATCAATGGTGGCAGCAGGGACAGTATGTCTGACAGCAGGCACAGGCAGATGACCTGTCCTGCTCTCACTACTACCCTCTTCTTCCTCCCTTGATATTAATTTCCCCAAGATCCCTAGGGGAGATTTAGGGGGACTGACCAGCATTGGAACTGTATCAGACTACTCAAGTATATGCACTATTATTGCAGCCTGCTTATGAGCTACCCCAATTCTTACATGGCGGCTCCACAGTTTTTAAAATTCAAACTCCATTAGCTACAACCTTATATGAGGCGTGGGTGGAGTTGAAGACGTTGCTGGGTTACATAGTATCACGGTGCAGCTTCTCAGGCTGTCACTCTCACTTGTGCTGTGCTCCTATTGGTTGAGCCTGTTTGGCCCGCCCCTGGTGACCTTTTTATTCTGGGCTAGTGGCACCTGTCATTTGCCCTTTCGTGGTGTTCCTGAGCCTGTTTTGCTGTGCTGTGTTCCTGTGTTCCTGATCTCCGGTTACCGACTTGGCTATCCCTGACTACGATCCTGTGTACCTGCTCCGTGATCCGACCCGGCCTGGCTGAGCTTCCTGCTCGCTCTCCTGATCCGGCTTGTCTGAGAAACTGCTCCGTGATTGGACCCGGCCTGGCTGACGTTCCTGCTTGTTTTTCTGATCCGGCTTGCCTGAATACCTGCTCTGTGATTCGACCCGGCTTGCTGACGTTCCTGTTCTGGTCTCTGCGGCCGGTCTCCGTTCCTGTCCTGCCTTGTCGCCACGGCGACATAGTGACTGTGCTCTCACTATTCATCTCGGCTCCGTGCCTACTGATTCCTGCCATTGAGCTAATCACTGCTGTGCTGTGTTCCTCTACCGAGCTGTTAACCCGTGCAGAGCTGTGTCTTACTACCAAGCTGTTAGTCCATGCAGAGGTTGCGTTCCTACTTCTGAGCTTTTAACCCGTACAGTGCTGTGTTCCTACTATCGTGCTGTCTCCAGTGCAGAGCTGTGTGCTACAACTACTTGCCTTTAACCCGTGCAGAGCTATGTTCCAGTGAGGGCGTGCAGCCCATACAGAGAGTTGCCTTGTGCTGAGCCAGTTCTCTCCTTGCAGTCCGGTGTAGCTCATTACCGCGCACGGTGGCGCCCGGCTCTGGCTATTTCTGTGCACATCTCTGTGGTTATTGATCCAAGCTCTTGCAATGTAGTCTCTCTCTCTCGCCAGTGGGTTTATTGGCTTAAGCTCTTGCAAATCCATCACGCACGTCTGGGTTATAAGCTTAAGCTCTGGTAACAGGCCATCTCCGTCGGCCGTAGGGCGTTTGACCCAAGCTCTTGCAATCCAGTTCACCCACGACGCCCGGAGGGGCTAGTGGTTTCAGCTCTGGTACTCCGTTATCTCCGTTACTCCCGTGGGGGCTATTCGCTCAAGGCTCTGGCAGTCTAGTCGCTCAGTTCATACGCCCGTGGGGGCTACCATTGCCGTACAGCAGGTTTCTCTTTGCTGGACATTTTTCTTCAGTTTTATGGACTGTGGGTGTTGAGTATTCTCCACCTTTAACACCTTGGGTGTGCCAAACTACACAACTGAGACGGACTGATTATTCTATTAACCATTTGTATTCAGTACTCAGTGCCTGTTCATTTCTGTATATTGTATACTGTGCATACTACTGCAATCCTGCTATTTCACAGTGTCTCCCCTAGGGGGCGATATTATCTGTCATTATTTTGTTCTTAAATAAATTGCATTTTATTTTTACCCACTGGTCTGAGTGTCTTGAAAACCGTGACACATAGCCATGGACCCGGGCACTCCCTTATGGGGCGCTGCGGGGTTACATCATTTGCTTGGAAGTGAGTTTGGTCCTTTGTGGGCTAAATTTGGGATTAATACCCTTGGACAATTATACCACGATAACCAGTTGAAATCCTTTGCACAATTACATGACGTGTACCGTATTCCACACAATCTTTTTTATTCATATTTATGTATCAGACATGCTCTTAGAGCTCAGTGGGGTGATCTAGTTCCGATGATTACTACGTTCCCGTTTCTTACTAGATTGATGATCCTTGAGCCTTCGAGACTTCTTTCTTTTACCAGTGGCTAGAATCTCACATGAGGTATCAGGAATTTCCTTCACGGCATAAATGGGAATTGGATGTGGGTCCATTGGAGGATTGGGAATGGAATATGGATAAGGAGGGGCCGGCACTGGTGGTGACATCGACTAGACATCAAATGATGCAGCTGAATATTCTACATACAATTTATTATACACCAATCAGACTGTTAAAAATGGGGAATTCTGGCACTGACCATTGTCTTCGATGTGACAGTGTTCAAAGCACATACTTGCATATGATTTGGGAGTGTCCTGAAGTCGTGAGGTTTTGGTTAGAGATAATGCGTATTGTGACCCTGGTGTTGGGAAGACCTGTTCCTGTGACTCCAAAGCTTTGTTTACTGTCTGTCTTCCCCGATGAGACTGAGGATGCAAATGACAAATCTCTCCTGCGTGAACTCTTGGTGATGGCGAGAAAGGTGGTGGCATTGAACTGGATGTCAAACAGAGCTCCCAGTTGTAGAGCGTGGATAAACCTGGTTTCACAGTGTTTTCCACATTATAAATTGGTTTACTTACACCGAGGTACTCCAGCTAAGTTTGATAAGATCTGGGGATGATGGCAGACCTGGTGGACAACTAGAGAGGATACTACTGTAACTCCCGACATTGTGTAACTTTCTGGAGCTGGTTGACTGAGATCATATTTGCTTGCCGTGTGGATGGTTGTGACGTATATTTGTTGTGTATCTTTGTGTCTGACTCTTGTACATAATGAGATTATGTGAAATCACTGTCTGGTGGGTGGGGTTCGGAGGTGCTGCGGGCTTGGGGGAGAGAGGAACTGGGATCGAGGGACATAGTCTTAGTTCAGTTAGGTTAGATGTTTGGAGTTTGGGTTAAATTATTATAAAAACCTCAGGTCGACTCTGTACGACTCTTTTTATTGTTATAAATGTTTACATACTCTTGATGTACTTGAAAGATCTTGCATGTACCTTTTTTCTTTGTATGTGTATAGAGTGATCTGATAATAAATTATATTTAAAAAAAAAATGTATCACATGCACCATATCACCTATTCTCAATGCAGCTATTATGTTGGAGCCATTATCAGCAGATACAAAACCAGTTTTTAAGGATCAGGGTACAAGCCATCCATCTATCACCTGCCTTAGTTTACTTAATCCATCTGTCACTTTGTGGGACTTTCTCCCAAAACTCTGCATATACAAGGTGGCATGTCGATGGTATGAGTTATCTTTCTGCGGTCTTTTAATCATACTGTCAGAACAAGATCAAAATTAGTGGCTCTCATCCAATGCTGTCAGCTAGTATCATTGCCCACTGGTGGTGGGAGAGAAACCCAGTGAGCAGTCATTGTCATATAGTCTGTGTTCTGCCCAGTTGCCCACATATCTGTTGTCTGGTGGATCTTCATGCCATATGAGCTTTCCAGCCATTTTCGTGCCACACTAACCACCTGTTTTTACTATATTGGCACAGCCAGATTAGGGAAAATAACTGCAGATTGGGATATACCAGAGAGGAGCTACTCATGACATCAGTTCTCTAAATCCTTGATTTCCACCAAAAGAATATGGCAGCATGTTGTAAAGTTTTTGATTCCTTCCCAAGAACTCAGTAAGTGTGGGTTGGCACTTTGAAGTACTTGGCAGAAGAAACCTGTAACTTGATTGCTTTAATGACATGATTACCGGAGGTGGTGGAGGTGGAGGCAGCATATGTGTGCATGCTCATGTCATCTCCTACAACTAACAGAGCTGGTTTTGTATCTGCTGATAATGGTGCCACCATAATAGCTGCATTGAGAATAGGTGATATGGTGCATGTGCCCTGTTTTGCTCATGGGATAAATTTAGTTATGACCAGTTTCTTGTTAAAATCCAAAAGCCTCAGAGAGAATATGTCCTGCAAAATCTGTGACCATTTTATTTATTTGATATGCCATATCTATATATGGCAATAAAATGGGTTTTATTAATGGAGACATCTAGTGTACAACATATTCTTATAGCAGTATATAATAAATAAATATTATCTTGACAACTAGTTTTCATTTATTAACACATATTTAAAATTGCCGCATTGGGTTCTTCTGAAGTTTAGACAAACTCTGAAAAGAAATCTGTTTTTGTTTTAAATGTTGTACTCATCCTAGAGATAAGTGAAATGGTGAATAATAACTAGTTTCTGTATGATGAAATCTTTACAAAATAGCTAATTCTCAGTTGTACAGAATGTGATATGAGGTTACAATGCTAACATCTCAGTGACTACAATCACAGAACTCTGGATCTTTGGATAATAGCAAGCCAGAGATAGTAGAGTATTAAGGATAATGGAGATCTTATTCAAGCTGCTATTTGATAATTGAAATGTAGAGAGAAAATGACTGTAGGGTGGCTGACCTGTCCATTCACACAGTTGTTTAAGACATGAACGTGAAATAAAAAAGTCTTATATAACATAGTTTTCATTAATGTTAAGATCTTGCACGTTCATTTTTTCCTTAGAAACATACCCATTGTGTATTTATCATTTACAGTAGTACATATTGTTAGGACATGTGGTTTATATACTATAACTCGTAACGTGCTTATTATATGTTAATGCATTTTGTATAATTTATTTAACTGGCTGATAAATAAAAGTCACCATTTTAAATAAATATATTTTTTTATTTATCATAAGTTATACTTGCTCTTTACATTGTTTGCCCTTTAGACCTAATTATATTTATTTTAAGAAAACTGAAAATATTGAGGAAAACTCTGAATTACAAAAGGAGATGTGCTTGTCTAATGCAATAACACGCAATTAGCTGCATTTGCTGTGAAAACCATGTTCAAGACAGCTTAATAAATCACAGAGTAACTACAATACAATTCAATCTAATGTAGAGGAACTAATTTCAGGATGATGGTAAACTTTGAAATATCTCTTGAAAAAGTATATCTGTCTGTGTGATATAATTCCCAATTGCAAAGGTCACCCATATTTTAAAGTCTTTATTTAGTTTGCAAAATAACAAATTTAACAAAAACAAAAAGGAGGTAGGGAATGAAAGGCAGATGGCAAAAATGTAAAGCAGAGTTGTGCAGCTTATACATTAAAAGGATAGTAATAGTTCATTTTATGTTTAATTCATATTGTACAGATTTAAAAAAATGAACAACTTTCCTATATCACAAAGTTCTTAAGTCCTAGTATTCATTTTAATGATCTATGCTCATACTTTTATTTTATTTATGTTTATTTTATTTTGTAGAGATTAAAAAAATATAAACAACAATGTAATTGTTATCACTCAAACCTTTATGGTTTGAGAGATATACCTTTCTAAAATTAGGCCTTCCTGGCAGTTTGACATAAGGCTGCAGAATCTTGTCATTTGACTGGACTGAGGCTATTCAACAGATCAGAAATCACGCTCTTTAGAAATACATACTTCATTGGAACGGTCTACAAAGTGTGCCTGGTTTGCAAGGACACTTTGTAGACCGTTCCAATGAAGTATGTATTTCTAAAGAGTACGATTTTGTCTCTGCTGAAGAGCCTCCATCAGGTCAAATGACCGGATTCTGCAGCCATCAGCTATGCGCTGACTTCTGTCAAACTGCCAGGAAGACATAACTTTAGAAAGGTATATCTCTCAAACTGTAAAGGTTTGAGCGATAAGAATTACATTGTTGTTTATGTTTTTTTAATCTCTACGAAATAAAATAAACATAAAATAAAAAGTATGAGCATAGATCATTATAATAAATAGTAGGACTTAAGAACTTTGCAATATAGCATGAAAAGTTAAACTTTTCTACAATCTATGTCCAAAAGGAGTAGTTTGTATTGGGGTAATATACCTATGGAGCCTATGCAACCCATAACTCTTCAGTCAGTGCAAAATGTTAGGAAAAGAATGTTGACTCAAATGTAATATGTGAAAAAGTTGGTACCGTTTTAGCCATAAAACAATCTCTACCAGTCTCTTGATTCAAATTTAGGGAGACAGTTTTTTTTGCATACAGAACAAGAGTAAGATGTTAGGAAATGAAGATTGGCACTGGAACTGCATCTTTTGTGAATATCAGTAAGCATGTATTATGCGAGTAGAAATCAAGGAGATATTCAGGATTTAACTATTTTGGGGCACATCCAGAACATATATAAGAAAGACGATACTTGGGATCCGTACCTATCACACAAATTTTCTGGTGATTAGCAATGGGCAAAATGTTTTGCCTCAAAAAAGAAACAGGCAAAAGATGGCACTTTCTGAGGAGTGAGACATTTTTCATGAAAAGTGCAGATTTTCTGCTTTTTTTCCCCATCTAGCTCATTGCATTGGACATAATGGTAAGATTGAATTTCACCACCACTGAATTTCCCACAGGTATAGCCTAAAAGGTGTATCAGGTTCCTGCAGCATGCTATTCTTTGTTTATTAGCAAGAGAGAGAGCAGCATAATTTTGCAGATAATTAGGCTAGGCAAATAAAGTAAAATTGGAGTTTAGCTTAGGGAGTTTTGTAGGTAGGAAATTTGTATGTTTGGGGAGACTGTGGGCACTCTAGGAGAGAGGAAGGGAGTAAGTAGATTTACCCCAAATACCCCAAATTCTTGAGTGACTGAGACAGGCAACTGTGATCAAAGTTCCTTCCTGTTTCTGGCTGTTATCCCTAAACAAGTGTAGTGTGGAAGCAAAGGAGATTTACCCCCAAATACCCGACAATTTCATGTTTCTGGCTGGGAAGACACAGACAGCTATGATCCAAGTTCCTTTCTGATTTGGCTGTTATCTCTGTGTTATTGGATTCTGGAGGTGTGAGAATGGAGACAAGGGGGTTTGTATCACAGTGCCCATGATTGCTGCAGTTCTCTGTCTATCACCTGCAGGGGGCTCCCATTGGCTGTCTGCAGTCAGCCCACCTCTGGTTGCCTTTTTAAACTCAGTCTGGGCACCCTTTAGTTGCCCTTTCATGGAGTCTCTGACATCATTCACTTTGCCTGTCTGCTGAAGCTATTGGGCCTGTTCGTGAGTTCCTGAGTTCTTGAGTTCCTGAGTTCCTGAGTTACCTGTTCCTGTGTTCCTGCCAGCTTGTCAGTTCCAGTCCGGTTCAGGATGCTGTCATTCCAGTTGCGAGCAGACTTGCGGTGCTCGTCCTGGTTGAGCCTCGGCCTGCTCCTGCTGTTTCCTGTGTTCAGTTCCTGTGGCGATATTTCTCTTCTGTCGCTCTGGCGACATTCTGTCTGTTGGTCCCAGCGTGCGGATGCTGGTTTACTCCATTAGCCTTGCGGCTCACAATACTGTCTGTTGGTCCCAGCGTGCGGACGCTGGTTTACTCCATTAGCCTTGTGGCTCATAATACTGTCTGTTGGTCCCAGCGTGCGGACACTGGTTTACTCCATTAGCCTTGCGGCTCACTATACTGTCTGTTGGTCCCAGCGTGCGGACGCTGGTTTACTCCATTAGCCTTGCGGCTCATAATACTGTCTGTTGGTCCCAGCGTGCGGACACTGGTTTACTCCATTAGCCTTGCGGCTCACTATACTGTCTGTTGGTCCCAGCGTGCGGACGCTGGTTTACTCCATTAGCCTTGCGGCTCACAATACTGTCTGTTGGTCCCAGCGTGCGAACGCTGGTTTACTCCATTAGCCTTGCGGCTCACTATACTGTCTGTTGGTCCCAGCGTGCGGACGCTGGTTTACTCCATTAGCCTTGCGGCTCATAATACTGTCTGTTGGTCCCAGCGTGCGGACACTGGTTTACTCCATTAGCCTTGCGGCTCACTATACTGTCTGTTGGTCCCAGCGTGCGGACGCTGGTTTACTCCATTAGCCTTGCGGCTCATAATACTGTCTGTTGGTCCCAGCGTGCGGACACTGGTTTACTCCATTAGCCTTGCGGCTCGCAATAATGTCTGTTGGTCCCAGCGTGCGGACACTGGTTTACTCCATTAGCCTTGCGGCTCACTATACTGTCTGTTGGTCCCAGCGTGCGGACGCTGGTTTACTCCATTAGCCTTGCGGCTCACAATACTGTCAGTTGGTCCCAGCATGCGGACGCTGGTTTATTTCATTGGCCTTGTGGCTCATTCTACTGCCTGTTGGTTCCAGCGTGCGGATGTTGGTTTACTCCATTTGCCTTGCGGCTCAAGGTACAGTTGTTGGTCCCAGCGTGCGGACTCTGGTTTACTCCCTTACTTGCAGTCAGGCTTCTGGTGCTGTCCAATCCTAGCAGCACTTGTTTCAGATGTGTACCGACACTATCCTCTCCTTGGGTGAGACAGCTTGACCGTATACTCTATTTACCAACCTACTGTCATTGTCATCTGACAGTCACTGGTCTTAGTGGTGTCTCCCTTCTTGGGCTGCCCTGCCCGGTATTGGTAAGGCCAGTAGAACCTTTCACGTTGCCACCTTTAGGTTGCCTTACCCGGTATTGGCAGGGCCAGTAGAGCCTATCCTTGGGTACCCATTCTGGGCTGCCCTGCCCGGTATTGGTAAGGCCGGTAGAACCTGTTACGTTGCCACTCCACAGTTGCCTTACCCGGTATTGGCAGGGCCGGTAGAGCCTATTCCTTGTGTATTCCTCAGGCTGCCCTGCCCGGTATTGGTAAGGCCGGTAGAACCAGTACGTTACCATCTTACGGTTGCCTTACCCGGTATTGGCAGGGCCGGTAGAGCCTACTTATCACTATTCCTTCAGTATTGCTTGGGTTGCCTTGCCGGTATTATTTGCAAGGCCGGTAGAACCTTTCTCAGTTGTTAATTGCTTATATATATGTGATGTTTGTATGTGTATGAAAACCCTATGGGATTGCCTTAACTTTTCAATAAAGTTATGTTTTTACCTAAACCTTATGTCTGAGAGTCTTAACAAACGTGACAGTACGAAAGGGCCATGACCTCAGACAATAAGAGTGATGGTAATACGCAGAATATCATTGGAGGATGGATATGCATGAGCAACGTTTGGATCAATTGACGGTTGCAATCCAAACTATCCTTGAACGCACTGTACTTGCTGACAAGTCTGGTTCTAGCCCGGTGGTCTCGCCAAGTCAGACACCGGAGATTGATACAAGGCCCTCAGGGGCCGCAGACAAAGGGTTAACGGCTTCTGCACCCTTGCCGCTAAGGTATGACGGTGACCCTCATCTCTGCAGAGGGTTCATCAACCATCTTGAGATATTTATGGAACTGACGGCATACGCATTTCCCAATGACCGTAGTAAGGTTGGGATCATGATATCCCTGCTGACTGGTAGAGCATTGGCTTGGGCCAACCCATTGTGGGAAAATGCTAAACCTTGTACTAAGAATTTCAGTGAATTTGTGCAATCCTTTCGGAGAGTGTTTGAGCCTCCTGGTAGAACCACCTCTGCTGCTAAACGTCTTATGGAGATACAACAGGGCAGGCGCACGGTGGGCGACTATGCCATTGAATTACGCACCTTGGCAGCAGAGGTAGGGTGGAATAATGAGGCGTTGTTGGCAGCCTTTGCCCAAGGCCTGAGTGACCAAATTAAAGATTAAATTGCAGCAAAAGAATTGCCTACTGACCTAGATGACTACATTGAGTATGTCATTCTAATTGACTCCAGAATAAGTGAGAGACTAACCGCCAAAGATTGTAAAGTACGGTTAAAAAATAATGGGTCTAGTAGCATATTTTGCCCACCCATCCCTCCCTTGGCATCTAAACCTAGTGAACCAGTACGGGAACCAGGTGAACCTATGCAAGTAGGCTTTACTAGGCTAACCAAGGAGGAGAGACTGTATCGCAGGAAGCAAGGGCTGTGTTTGTACTGCGGTAAAAATGGGCATTTGCTAAGATCCTGGCCGGTACGTCCGGGAAACGAACACACTTAGGGTACCTTGGGGGACAGGCCCTAGGTGGTGTCCAATTGTCCGCAGTGATTGGCACACTTAAACCCACCATACAGGTGGTACTATCTTGGGCGCAATGTTCAGTGGAGGTTCTGGCCCTGGTTGATTCTGGTGCAGCTGGGTATTTTATGGATAATACCTTTGCTGAATTACATGGGGTACCACGTATTGAAAGAGAAACCCCTCTGGCTATTGAAGCAATTGATGGTAGACCCCTGGAACCCGCTCAAGGTACATTTGAAACCATGCCATTATCCATGACTATTGGGTCTCTCCATAAAGAAGAGCAGCAGTTTCAACTAATTAACTCTCCTCACCATGCCGTAATATTGGGTTTTCCTTGGTTACAGTTGCATAATCCTCAATTTGATTGGCAGAAATGCGAGATCTCCGCTTGGTCTCAGTTCTGTATGGATAAGTGCGTCACCCATCCAGTTAAGGTCTTGTGCACCTCCCCTTCACTACCTGATGTATACCAGCAGTTTAGCGATGTTTTCAGTAAGGGAGAGGCTGGCACCTTACCCCAGCACAGACCATATGATTGTTGCATCGACCTAATGCCTGGAGCGGAGCCCCCCATGGGATGCACGTACCCATTGTCTTGTGAGGAGAACCAAGCTATGGAAGAATACATTTCTGATGCCCTTAATAGAGTGATCATAAGGAAATCTACCTCTCCGGCTGGGGCCGGGTTCTTTTTCGTAAAGAAAAAAAATGGCGAACTGAGACCATGAATCGACTACCATGGGTTAAATAAACTGATGGCTAAGAATGCTTATCCGATACCACTCATCACTGAGCTTTTTGACAGACTCAAGGGCTCCTCAATTTTCACCAAATTGGACCTACGGGCAGCATACAATTTGATATGTATCAGAGCCAGTGATGAGTGGAAAACTGCCTTTAACACGAGATCTGGGCATTATGAATATCTAATCATGCCATTTGGTCTGTGTAATGCACCCGCAGTATTTCAAGAACTGATTAATGACGTTCTTAGAGATATGTTACAGTCATGTGTCGTAGTCTACCTTGACGATATACTTATTCACTCCAAAGACTTGTCACAACACATCAAGGATGTGTCTGAAGTATTGTTGCGCTTACGAAAAAATAAATTATTCTGTAAATTAGAGAAATGTGAGTTCCACAAAACCAGTGTACCGTTCCTGGGGTTTATAATTGGCAAAGACGGCATTGCCATGGACAAGGAGAAGTTGACAGCAGTCTTGCAGTGGCCTAGACCTAAGAGTCTGAAAGCTATCCAGAGATTTCTGGGTTTCGCCAATTATTATAGGAAGTTTATTAAGAACTTCTCGTCCATTGTTAAACCCCTGTCGGACCTCACGCATAAGGAAGCTAACCCATCTCTCTGGCCAGCGGCCGCGGAGGAGGCCTTTGAAAAACTGAAAGTGGCTTTTGCTAATGCTCCTGTGTTATCCCACCCCAACCCGTTACTCCCGTTCACCTTGGAGGTAGTACTTTCCCAACGGCAGGTCAAAGGTGGAACGCTCAGACCCTGTGGGTTCTTTTCTAAAAAGCTCACCGGAGCTCAAAGCCATTATGAGATTGGTGACAGAGAACTATTGGCCATTATCCTCGCTCTTAAGGAATGGTGCCACTTGCTCGAAGGCACAAAAAATCCCGTTTTAATCCTGACGGATCATAAAAATCTAACTTATCTCTCTGAGGCCAAGAGATTGTCCTCTCGCCAGGTCAGATGGGCATTATTCCTGTCCCGATTCAATCTCATTGTATCATATTTGCCGGGATCTAAGAACGTTAGGGCTGATGCTCTGTCAAGACAATTTGAGGCAGAAATTGACAGAGAAGAGGCACCAGCACCTATCATTCAACCTGATTGAATATTGGCTACCATACGCACTAGTATCACTTCACCACTAGGGGATGAAATTCTGGCCTCCCAGGCCTCCGCCCCCAGGAAACCCCAGTGGGCAAGTGTTTTGTCGCTGAACCATTACGTACTCGATTACTTGAAACCTACCATTCCTCTAAGGCTGCGGGACATATTGGTAGAGACCAATTGTTATGGTCCCTCTCCCAGTTATTCTGGTGGCCTTCTATGAGATCAGATCGTGCCGATTTTACTAATGCCTGTGCCACCTGTGCTCGTGCTAAAACCTCTAGACATCTCCCAGTTGGCTTGCTTAAGCCGGTGCCTAATGGTGAGCGCCCCTGGTCTCATGTTTCCATAGATTTTATGGGAGAATTGCCCAGGTCTAGAGGGTATTCCTTCATATTGATGGTGGTAGACAGGTTTTCTAAAATGGCTCACTTCGTTCCCCTCCGTGGCCTTCCCTCGGCTAAAGAATTGGCAATAATGTTTGCTAAAGAGGTGTTTCGGTTGCATGGAGTACCCAGGGTACTGGTGTCCGACAGGGGGAGCCAGTTCGTGTCCAGGTTCTGGAGGGCATTTTGCGAACAGATAGGTATACAGCTATCCTTCTCCTCTGCATATCATCCCCAGACTAATGGTGCCGCTGAACGTGCCAATCAGGGTTTGGAACAGTTTCTGCGCTGTTTCGTGACTGACCATCATGACAACTGGGCCGACTTGTTGCCTTGGGCGGAGTTCGCCAGGAACTGTGCTGTCAACTCGTCTTCCGGGAGCTCTCCGTTTCTGATCAATTATGGCTTCCAACCCTGTTTGCTCCCAGATTCCTTTCAGACACAACAGATTCCAGCTCTGGATGAGCATATCGAGCAACTCCGTTCCACATGGGCACAAGTTCAGAGGGCACTGGGCCAGTCATTTCAGCGCCATCATCGCTATGCTAATCGAAGAAGGCTTCCAGCGGTTTCCTTCCAAGTTGGGGATAGAGTATGGCTTTCTTCCAAGAATCGTAAGCTCCAAGTCCCATCTAATAAGTTGGCACCTCGGTTCATTGGTCCTTACAGAATCATTCGCAAAATTAATCCTGTTTCCTATGCCTTGGACATACCTGCATCCATGCGCATTCATAATGTATTCCATGTGTCTCTCCTTAAGCCTCTTGTATGCAACAGTTACACTACTACACCCATGATGCCAGGACCCGTTGAGGTTGAGGGTCAGGAGGAGTACGAGGTGCAGAGTATCATTGACTCCCGTAGGCTTAGAGGAAAGGTACTGTACTTGGTGCATTGGAAAGCTTATGGTCCTGAGGATCGATCCTGGATGGATAGTAAGGACCTTCATGCACCCAGGCTACTGCGGATTTTTCATGCCAAGTGCCCTCAGAAACCCAGACCCTATTCTAGGAGAGGGGGTCTTTGAAAGGGGGTACTATCACAGTGCCAGTGATTGCTGCAGTTCTCTGTCTATCACATGCAGGGGGCTCCCATCGGCTGTCTGCAGTCAGCCTGCCTCTGGTTGCCTTTTTAAACTCAGTCTGGGCACCCTTTAGTTGCCCTTTCGTGGTGTCTCTGACAGCATTCACTTTGCCTGTCTGCTGAAGCTATTGGGCCTGTTCGTGAGTTCCTGAGTTCTTGAGTTCCTGAGTTACCTGTTCCTGTGTTCCTGCCAGCTTGTCAGTTCCAGTCCGTTTCCGGTTGCTGTCGGTCCGGTTGCCAGCCGACTTGCGGTGCTCTTCCTGGTTGAGCCTCGGCCTGTTCCTGCTGTTTCCTGTGTTCAGTTCCTGTGGCGATATTTCTCTCCTGTTGCTCCGGCGACATTCTGTCTGTTGGTCCCAGCGTGCGGACGCTGGTTTACTCCATTAGCCTTGCGGCTCACAATACTGTCTGTTGGTCCCAGCGTGCGGACGCTGGTTTACTCCATTAGCCTTGCGGCTCACAATACTGTCTGTTGGTCCCAGGGTGCGGACACTGGTTTAGTCCATTAGCCATGCGGCTCGCAATACTGTCTGTTGGTCCCAGCGTGTGGACGCTGGTTTACTCCATTATCCTTGCAGCTCACTATACAGTCTGTTGGTCCCTGCGTGTGGACGCTGGTTTACTCCATTAGCCATGCGGCTCACTATACTGTCTATTGGTCTCAGCGTGCGGATGCTGGTTTACTCCATTGGCCTTGCGGCTCACAATACTGTCAGTTGGTCCCAGTGTGCGGATGCTGGTTTACTTCATTGGCCTTGTGGCTCATTCTACTACCTGTTGGTTCCAGCGTGCGGATGCTGGTTTACTCCATTTGCCTTGCAGCTCAAGGTACAGTTGTTGGTCCCAGCGTGCGGACTCTGGTTTACTCCCTGACTTGCAGTCAGGCTTCTGGTGCTGTCCAATCCTAGCAGCACTTGTTTCAGATGTGTACCGACACTAGCCTCTCCTTGGGTGAGACAGCTTGACCGTATACTCTATTTACCATCCTACTGTCATTGTCATCTGACAGTCACTGGTCTTAGTGGTGTCTCCCTTCTTGGCCTGCCCTGCCCGGTATTGGTAAGGCCGGTAGAACCTTTCACGTTGCCACCTTTAGGTTGCCTTACCCGGTATTGGCAGGGCCGGTAGAGCCTATCCTTGGGTACCCATTCTGGGCTGCCCTGCCCGGTATTGGTAAGGCCGGTAGAACCTGTTTCGTTGCCACTCCACGGTTGCCTTACCCGGTATTGGCAGGGCCGGTAGAGCCTATTCCTTGTGTATTCCTCAGGCTGCCCTGCCCGGTATTGGTAAGGCCGGTAGAACCAGTACGTTACCATCTTACGGTTGCCTTACCTGGTATTGGCAGGGCAGGTAGAGCCTACTTATCACTATTCCTTCAGTATTGCTTGGGTTGCCTTGCCGGTATTATTTGCAAGGCCGGTAGAACCTTTCTCAGTTGTTAATTGCTTATATATATGTGATGTTTGTATGTGTATGAAAACCCTATGGGATTGCCTTAACTTTTCAATAAAGTTATGTTTTTATCTAAACCTTACGTCTGAGAGTCTTAACAAACCGTGACAGTTTACCCTTGTCTCTGGAAAGAAGCAGTTGAACAGGGAGAATGTTTTGTGATTTTTGTTTTTGTTGATTGTGGTAGGTTAAAAAAATGTTGAAAATAATTTGACTAATAGGTGATGGAGACAAGACCCTGACGTGAGCTATGACTGAGGCAGACTGATAATAGATGAGACAGAGTATTTAGTGGAGGGACAAGGAAAGACATCACAATAATTTCTATTGTGTACATCACTGTTAAAATACTAACAGTAGTTTAATAATGTCCAGCAGATTCAATAGGGGCAAGGGGAAAAGTAAAATGAAATTAAGACCTCTAAAGGCCCAGAGGAATGTAAAAGTAATGGGAAGAGGCGGCAAGTGATGTTGAGGATAACCTAATTACTTATGATGATGATGTTGAGCTAGAATATAACCCTCTGGCATCCTCCTCATCTTCAGATACAGATGAAGTTGAGAGCAAGAGATGGTGACACAACCATAAAATTAGCTGAAAGGCAAATACTCTTGTCATCTCCAAATATAAACTCAGAGTAATACTCCACTGTAGCAGGAACAGAAAATCTTGGTACACTTTCTAACACATCAACAGTACCTCTGGGCCCCGGGTACTTTTAGAGGAACTTCTGCTGCTGCTAGTTATGACACCTCTGATATGTTAATGGTGTGTCTGCCAGTCAGACCTGTGAATGTGCTTCAGGTGTGATCGCATTGAGGAAGTGCCTAGGTGGGAGACTACTTTTCCCTTCTCACATGTTTCTTATGCAGACAGTGAATAGCTACATGTTTAGCTTTTGGATTGTGACTGACATATCCCCATAGTTTGGACTTCATAGAATGCAGGGTTCTTGATGGACTGCTACTACTAGGGCTAGATGTTGTGGATGCTGATAATCCGTGTTGTTGCTTCTTACTCAGCACTAGTTGTGTGTGTGGATTGATGAAGACCGACTGGATGACTTTGTATGTTTGGGCATCTTTGCATGTCCAGTGTCAGACTTTATAAATGTTTTATCAAGAAGGCACAGTGCTCCTTTTCAATGGTGGAAGATTGAGCCTTTGCCTTTCATCTAACCTTCTGGCTAGGGATATGCGAAAATTTTCAATTCAAACTGAAATCAGCGGAAAATGGCACTTTCCATTTGGCAAATAATTTCCCATGAAAAGTGCCTTTTTTCTGCTTTTTCCCACTTTTTTCGCCTAGCTCATTCCATTGAAATCAATGGGAACAATGAAGTTACACGCAACACATAGCAAATATTATTTATTCCTTAAAAGCATTGTAAAAAAGGGGCATGAGGGTGCCTGTGTTGGTGGGATATGGGGAAAGAATCAGTTGAACAGTGGGGTTGGTTTGTTTACTGGGATTGGGGGGCAGTTAATACAACATAAATCCTAAATACATTTAAAAAGACATGATATACAAGGGGTCTGAGGAGGGTGACTGTGTTGGTGGGTCAAATCTGGGAAATGAATCAGTTGAACAGGAAATTTGTTTTGGGGGGGTTTCTGCTATTGGGGGGGAGACAGTTAATAAAATAAATCAATAAAATAAGAAATTTGTATGTAAAGTGATAGAGACAGGAACCCCTTGACATAAGCTACCACTGGGGTGGACTGATACTTGACTTGACAGAGTATTTTATAGAGGATGATTTGTTAGATTTGTTGTTAGAAGCCTTTGTAGGACTTAGAATTCTTAGAGGCCCAAGCCCTGAAGAAATATTGATTTATATGATATGATAAGCTTGCTTGACACAAGCCCTAAGGAAACATTGATTTGTATGCTTGTTAGAAACAAACACCCAAAAATTTTTAACTTTTTTTGAAGGACTATGTTTTTTGGTATTTTTTTTTTCAAAGCACAGGCCCTGAGGAAAAAAAATGCCCTATGTTAGCTAGTGGCCAATGGCCATTGTCAAATGTCCTCTCCTGGATCTGAGTCCATACTTTCGGAATTTGCAACTGCTGTTCTTGCCTCTGCTGCTGAGATGTTTAAGCAGCAGGAGGATTGTGCAGCTTAAAGGGAATGGGATGAACAACAGCAGTAACCTGGATGATGATGGTTCCACTTGCCACAACTATCTCCAGTGATGCGCCTGAGGCAGTAGCGGCACAATAAGTAGCCCTCAGTCTATGTGGAATAAAGAATTTAGCCCCTCCTCCAAAATCATGGGTGTGTTGTTATTAGAATATAAATGTTTCCCTTGAGAGCAGGAACTGTGCCTTTCATCAGCAATATCAATGTTCACAGTGTGTGTGTGTGTGTGTGGTAAATAACACCTGGGGGGGCACAACTGTATCCAAACACCAGAACACCAGAACCCAATTACTGCTGCTTTCACTATACCCCATTTCCAGACCCCGCTAAGGACAAGTGACAATTTGCTGACAGTTTAATAGTAATGATGAACCCTCCCTGCCAGTATCCTTGCATTTTCTGCAGGATTGCATCTCCTCAGATGCCGCTTGATGACCTGGTATCAATTCTCCTCCACCACACTGGCATGTGTGGTCAGTGCACCACACAGTGTGCAATTTGTAGAGATGAACTGCCATATCCTAACAGAGCGACTATCATTTGGCAGGGGAGGTAATGATGAATGAGGTGGACTGGCAGAAGATATAGTTGTTACCCTAGAGGAAGATGGTGATGGTAATGGCAAGCTAATTGTTTCACTCATCATGGAACTTCCAATGTCTGTCTGGGTTTCTGTATTCTTCCTCCTCTTTGATCTCCACCTCACCTCTTGTTGCCTTTCTGGAGAGTCAGGGGGTATGGTAACAGAGGTGCTAGAATTCTGTAATGGGTGTTTGGCTTTAACATGTTTGATATTAATGTCATGGTGTCTGTGTTTCATGTGTGATATCAGGGAGGTTGTGGCAAGGTGTGTTCCCTCCTTTCCCCTTCTCACTGACTTGTCACAAATTGTGCACAGTGCCATTGTTGATGACTGCACTGTTCCTGCCCGAAGAAAAAAATAGTCCCACACCCATTATTTCAGGGGGGAAGGTGGAGAAGAATGGCCTCTTTCATCTTGTCCTCCACATCCCCCTTCACTTTCTGTGCTGGTAGCAGATGATGTTGCTACTGTTGCTGCTATTGTCTCAATATCAGCACTGCAAGTAGGACTAGGAGTATTGCTACTGCTGGAAAGTGGCACCTGTCCTAGTCCTGCATCACTTGTTGACCCTATTCCCAATGTGTCCATGATATTCTGTTGTACACTAGCCTGCTTCTCAACATCCTGTTGCCCTTGCAACTCAGCAGCAGCAGGAATTAGAGCAGTTGCAAATTCCTCAAATTCCAAAATGTCACTGCTCGTGGTGGTGGTGATGCCCATCCTCATCCCTGTCTCCCATTCCTTCTCAGTTTCTTCCAAAAAGGCCATCAATGTATCTTCCACCCCAGATTCTCTTCCATCATCATTACCACCACCACTAGTCCCAAAGCATCATGATATTTGCTTAGAGATATGCCAGGTGTTTGATGTGAATGCAGATGTGCCCATTGTTCCCAGTTCTTCCCTTATTTCCTACACACACTGTGCTCATTGCAGATCCTGATGAGAGGCACAGTTCCTTTCTGCTTTCAAAGGAAAAATGTATATTCCAAAAACACACCCACGATTTTGGAAAAGTAGGAGAAGAAGCATTATTGCCAACTTTTCTCAACATACACCTGAATTGCTGGGGGCTAGATGTGGTAATGGTACTGCCCCAGGTGCATCACTGTAGCTGGTAGTGGCAAGTGGAACCATGATCATCCATCACTTATATCACTACTGTTGTTGATTCCATTCTCATGGAGCTGCCTAATCATCCTGCCATTTAAACAACTCAGCAGCAGCAGCAAGAACAGCAGTCGCAAATACCTCAGTGACACCAGGGCATTTGCCAGTGGCGACTGGCCACCATAACATTATCTGATTATACTAGGCCAGTAAGGCTTTTTTTCTCAGGGTTTGTTCTTTAAATACAAACCTTGGACCTCTAACAAGTCATAAACATCAATGTATCCTCTGGGCCTACGCCTAATAAGTCTAAGTCTTACAAATCACTGATTCCTCAGAGCTTGTGATGGTAACAAGCCTAACTGATAAAAATGATCTCTTATTACTGTGGGCTCGCAAGTGTGACATTAACAAGTCTGATTGATAAGAATGATCTCTTATTTCTCAAGGACTGTGGTGTTAACAAACCTGACTGATAAAAATGATCTCTGATTCCTCAGGGTTTGTGACATTAACAAGCCTGATTGATAAATATCTCTGATTTCTCAGGGCTTGTGATGTTAACAAGCCTGACTAATAAAAATTATCTCTGATGTGATTCCTCAAGGCTTGTGATGCTATGAAGCTAAAGTTCTACAAACCAATGTTTCCTCAGTGCTTGGACCTAAAAAGTCTAAGTCCTATAAATCAATGTTTCCTCAGGGCTTGGGCCTCTAATAAGTTGAAGCCCTACACATCAATGTTTCCTGTGGACATGGACCTAAGTTACAAGTCTAAATCCTAAAAATCAATGTTTCCTCAGGTCATTAGCCTCTAACAATAAGTCTAAGTCCTATAAATCATCCTCTACAAAATAGTCTGTCCGGTCAAGTATCAGCTGGCCCCAGTCACAGCTTACATCAGGGGGTCCCTGTCTCTGTTATGTTGTTTTTAGAAACTCTACAATATTAGCTTGTAAATAAGGATTGTATTATATAATGATATTTTTATTTTGATCATTTGGAAATCTTTGTTTCCTGAGAAATATCATTTGATCTTCATTCTGGGTTGGATTCTTTAGGCTCGGTATTCCTATCTTGTCAATCAAATTCTGAGAGTCAGAATTTAATTGATGAATTGAGATTTTTGTCCATCAAATGCCACTTTGGAAATCTTTTAGAGTGTTGAAAAATCCTCCAAATTACTGTAAAATTAGTTTTAATAAAACTAATACATGTGTCTGTATATTTATCACTTTAATTTAGCTGGATTATGCCAGAGAAAGCAGTGAGCAAATATTCATCCTGTCCCCTACCTGATACCTCATGTCTCCGAGCACCCTCCCCACTTCCTTGCGACTCAGGGTGAGCCCCTCCATTGCTGGATTGCACCAGAAACTGTGAGATTAGCCAATATTTTAAAAGAACAAATTAACCCCGGCCACACTACTCCAACCCCAACCACCCATGCATACAAATGGTTAAATTCTACATTGCTGTATTGCAGTTTCTCAGAACTAAGGGGTTCATAACAATAAAAAAATTAACCACACCCCACCACCAACCTACCAATAAAAAAATTATACCCACCAGTTTCAAGACAGATAAAATTAGCTACTTGCAATGAAGTGAAAAATGGATTGGTGGAGTAATAGTAGTTAACATCTATGCTAGTGGAGAAAGACACAGTTGAAACTAACAGCACAACCATCAATAGTAGATGCAGTTGTGAGATGGGCAAGCCACATGGATTATTGTCACAAAAATACACTTTTTATCATTTACTCACACACTCCCATGAAAAGAATATCCATCACAATGTACTCTTTTTTACTGACACCAATGACAATCCAATGAACATGCTAATTTCTGCCTATTTTTTCAATAGCCATAAGAATTTCCATTGCAATACTACTAATGATGCTGAGTATTGTTGTGGAGAAACATAGCAGCCTGAGGCCTATGGTGAAGTAAACATTGAAAAGATTGTTAACAGGGTGAGTCCTATGGTAACATAAGCATTGACAATAATTGTTAGCAGTCTGAAACCTGTGTCAAGATAAGATCTTTTTTTTTTTTTGTAAATATATTTTTATTAATAAAGGAAACCTCGAAATACAGAAAATAAGCAAACACAGTCACGATGAGAATATCATAACCAATGAAGTAGTAAGTGAACAGTAATAACAATAAAGGGGAATAGCATAAGACCAGGTAAATGGAAATCAAGCACCCTGAGGCAGCCCTGAACATTTTGTCAGTTTTAAAGTAACACAAACCCAAAACACAAAGAAAAAAAGACAGGTGGAAGGGGAGGGGGAAAGAGAAGGGGCTAACTCTCTTCTACAACAGGGTGATCACCACTACCACCCCAGCACCCCTTACATGCTCACCCCACAAATGGTCTAGGTATAGGCACCCTATTAAGGAGAGGGTCTGAAATCAAAATGTGCTATCCAGGCCCCCCAGATGTTATAGAATGTGTGCGAGGTTTCCCAGCGGGTAAAAACAAAGTGGTAATGTGAAATAGTCTGAGCAACTAGTCAGATCTAGTGTTCATGGGATGGAGGAGCAACAGACATCCATGCTATCATAACCATCTTACATGCCATAACTAGGGTCTCCTGCAGGAGAGATCTGATAAGTCAAAATTGCGGTCATCAGGAAAAATAGAAAGGATGCCCAACTTCATTGTTGGGGGGAATCGATCTACCCAAAACTTCCAACAAAGTAGTGAATACCTTTTCCCAGAAACTAAAAACCAGGACAATTCCAGATAAGGTGCATAAAGGTTCCTATCTTAGTCAAGCATCTGTGACACAGATCATTATCCCAAACACCCATCCTGAGGAGTCTCATATATGTGAAGTACGCTCTATGTAGAATTTAAAATTGAATCAGCTGATGCTGAGCATGCAATTGACCTTGGCCAAAGACTACTACCAGTCCTCCCCCAAATCCTCCTCCCATTTCAGTCTAAGACAGGCATTCCCCTGGGGGGCTTGTGCATCCAACCACCTGTAAACAAAGGACAACAGTTGGTCTGGCCAGTTGGCCATGGTGGAGGATAAAAAGCAAAACCTTTCAACAACTGCATTCGAGCCACCCACTGTGCACAAAGCTCATTTTGAAGTATGAGTAGAAAAGACTACGTGTGTGGGATGCCAAATTCCCTGTGAAGCTGATCAAATAATATTAAGCAATTATCAACATATATATGCCCAAGCTCCAAAATTCCATAGCCAGTCCAGATGATACCAAAGTCCAGACTGTGCAGGTGCATCAGAGTTAAATTAGCCCACATCAGGCCCATAGTCAAAAGCTGAGATAGAGAAAGACCTTCCCCCCAGAACTGATGCCTCCAGGGAGAGAAACTAATATTGGGAATCAGGAATTGCCCAGGCCAGGGCATACAGTCCCTGCGCTGCCAAGTAGTAACGGTATAAATCAGGCAGAGTTATGCTTCCCTCTGACCTAGGCCCCCTAGGACCCCTAGGCCCCTAGAGTTAATAGCCGCACCCTAGGCTCCCCCCCAGCCTCAGAAACTGAGATGTTATAGAGTCCATTTCCCTAAAGAAGGACCTAGGAATACAAACAGGCAATTCTTAAAGATGTACAGAAATTAAATTAATATGTTTATTTATATAGCTCCACAAGTATATGCAGCTCTTTACAATTTAAGGCTTTAGACAATACAGGGTTACAAGTGCTTTGTAGAATGAAACATTGGGTATGAGGTCACTGCCCAAAAGCTTACAATCTAAAGTGGTAATGGGAGATATACAGAGTACATAAGGGTCAAGTGCTGAATACTGTGCTAGAGTTCTGATGATGAGAGGGGACAAAAGTAAAGTAAATAATGTATAAGAGCATTCATTGTACAACATCAGTGCCTTCTAGCATGTTGAGGTTTTATCTATTAGGTGTATTTTCCAGAGTGACTTGAAGGCCATCAAAGAGGTGCAGTGGCACAGGGTGGGAGGTAGAGAATTCCATTGATATGGAGCAATGAAAGAAAAAGGTTTGATACTTGAGAGGGCTGTAGACACAAAAGGAGCTGAGAGAAGACAGTCTTTGACTGAATGTAAGTGGTGAGATGGGGTACAGCGGGAGATCAGAACGGAAATGTAAGAAGGGGGTAGTGGAGAGAAGTGTCTTGAATGAGAGAAGTAAGATTTTGTAAGATATTCCGAGTTTGATAGGCAGCCATTGGAGAGATAATAGGAGGAATGGGACAGGGACAAACGTAGGTGACAAATGAGTAATTTGTGCTGCAGCATTCTGTATGGATTGAAGTGGATGGGGAGACAGGAATGCCAAACAGCAGAAGGTTGTAGTAGTCCATGCAGGAGAGGATGAGTGCTTGTATAAGAATTTTAGTTGTGGAGGAACAGATTTAGCAATGGCGTTAATATTAGGAGAGAATGAAAGAGACATGTCAATTATCACCCCTAGACACCATGCTTCTGATACTGGATTTATTTTAATGCCATTTACAGTCACCTGGAAGGGTGCTACAGGGCCAGGCCCAGGTGGGATGAAGAGTAGCTCCGTTTTAGTCATATTGAGTTTGAGGTGTCCATGAGACATCCAGTCTCAGATCGCCGAGTGGGAATCTGTGACTTTGCCTGAATATCAGAAGACAGTTGAGAGGCAGATAAGTAAATCTGGGTGTCATCTGAAAAGTGGTGATATTCAAGATCAAAGGAGTTAACCCTTTGAATGCCAGAGGGGTATGCAATGCATTGATTTGCAATGCGTTGCGTACCCCTCCGGCACCCAAAGGGTTAATAAGATCTCCAAGAGTTACTGGGTAAAGAGAGAACAGAAGCGGTCCTAGAACAGAACCTTGAAGAATACCAACAGAGAGGTGGATGGGAGAGGATGAAGAGGTGGCAGAGGAGATACCGAAGGATCGGTTCGTTAGATAAAAGGAGAGCCAGTCCATTGCTATGTTATGGATTCCTAAGGAGTGAAGAATGTGGAGGAGGAGGAGGAGGAGAGCATAATCAACAGTGTCAAAAGTTGCTGCGAGATCAAGCATGATATGTATTAAATAGTGACCTTGTGATTTGGCAATGTGAAGATCGTTGACTATTCTTGTGAGAGCAGTTTCAGTGGCATGAGCAGTGCAAAATCCAGATTAAAAAGGGACAAACAGGTTGTGCTTGTTAAGGAAGTAGAGCAGGCGGGAGTAGGTTAGGCTTTCCGAAAGTTTAGATGCAAAAGGCAGGAGAGAAATGGGCCAATAGCTAGACGGTGTGTTACTTGATAAGACTGGCCCTCCCAATAACACTAAGAGGCAAGGTTGACCACTGTTTAGTTTTGTCCCAGTAGTAATTCACCACAGGGACAAGATTATCCCAGAGAGGCACAGCAGGAAAACCAGAAACCATGATTCCCAGGTACTTAAAGGAGTCAGAAAGTAGCATATCAGTAGAGGGTAGGCAGTCAGCAGCTGGGACCTGGTCCAAAAAGAACAAGGTGGACTTAGACCAGTTAATAGTCAGACCAGAGTACAGACCAAAGGAATCAAGCTCAGATCCGAAATGCCAAGATCAGCCTGTATACCCGCCACCAGGGGTTCAAAAGACAAAAAGATCCAGTGACAGTGGATAACTCTGTCAAGTGCCCCTGCTCAACACAAAGTCAGGATAGGAAACATTCCCAGTGCAGACAGAGCCCACAGGTCAGGCATATAAGGTGCGGATCCAGAGTATGAAAGTCAATCCATAATCAAACCCGTAAAGCAGCGCCCACAGATACTCCCACTCCACGGAGTTGAAAGACAGTGGTGTCTAAGTAAGCGATAGCTCTATGACCCCAGACATCATGTGGCAACTGGAGATGGGCTTATAAATGCCTAATGTTATGAGCTGTTGATTATTTTTGGAATAAACCCAGTTTGGTCTGAATGCACAAGCCGAATGTTACTATCACAGTGCCCGTGATCCCTGAGCGACATTGTTACTTCCGGGTTTACACTGGCCGCGTTCTTATTGGCTCTGGGTTATTGCTCCTCCCAAGGCTTGCCTTTAAATACACCCTTCTGTCACTATATCGGTGCCCTTTCGTGGTGTACCCATATCTAGTGACCAGTTGTTCTTGTTTCCTGTTTCCGTGTATGACCCAGCTCGCCTGACTACGCTTGTGTCTGACGCTCTTATGATCCAATCCCATTGCTGATTTGGACTGGCTGACTAACTCCTTGTGCACCAAACTGGCTTGGCTGAGTATCTGATTCCGTTACTGACTGGACCGGCTGATTAACTCCTTGTGTACCTAACCGGCATGGCTGAGTATCTGATTCCGTTACTGACTAGGACTGGCTGACTATCCGTTACACTGATCTGGCTGGGCTAGTGTTGGTGGTCCTTCTGACTGGCTGTGAAGTCCATGTGTGCCGACCTGGTTGTGCTGCTAGTTCCATCGCTTACTGGACTAGCCTATTACTTCCGTCTACTATACAGGGAGACACCAGTCCAGGACCGGTTACATTACGTGCCTATCTCCCGCTCACTTGCCACTCCTACTGTCTCCCGGAGCTTGTGGGAGTCCCTGCACTCACCAGTGTCTATGTTGCCTCCGGTAACCCTATAATACCTGGGTCAAGCCAATACCACACTGTTGCCCGTGTTGCCTCAGTTTAACCTAGTGACCTAGGGTCGTTACATCACCAGCATCTGGTGTCTGTTGTCTCAGTTAACCCTAGCGTGCTAGGGTCCCACCACTGCCCGAGTCCAGTCTGCGTTGCCTCCACTTACCCTAGCATTCTAGGGTTCAGTCACTATAAGTGCCATAGCCGTGTTGCCTCCATTAACCTTAGAGTGCTAGGGCCTAGTTGCCGCCTGAGTCCATTCTGTGTTGCCTCCATTAACCATAGTGCTCTAGGGCTCTGTCGTAGCCAGAGTACTGCCTGTGTTGCCTCAGTTAACCCTAGCGTTCTAGGGTCCAGATACTGCCAGAGTCCTACCATTGTTGCCTCTGCCTACCCTACTCTCCTAGGGTCAGTCCTCTGCCAGTGTTTTGCTAGTGTTGCCTACGTGAGTCCACTAGGGATTGCCCTTCAGTCACCCATCGCCTGTGTCACCTATTGCGGTGTGGGGCTGTTGAGGATATTATTGTTCCTGTACCTTTCTGAGAATCTGCCTACAAGTCCAAGATCATTTTTTCTGTTTTCTGACTATTACAGTGTTTGTAGTTTCGCCCTGACCTGCGTCAGATCTGGAAAGTACTTGGTACAGACCTTATCTGGACCTGAGTGGGGCTATTGTACATTATTTTCAATAAAGCTTTTAACCTTACCAAACTGCCTGAGTGTTCTTTTACAAACAGTAACAAACCATGACAGTTACGTTCAGAAAAGCACAAATTGAGGAGCAGAGATGCAGATAGTAATGCAGTCTCAGGGAGTCTCATCCTGCAATTGTTAAGCCTCAGCAGAGCGGCTCTTTGTGAAGGTGGCTGCAAGAGAGATCAGGGGCCCCCTAGCACAGGCCTTACTACCATCCCACACCACAGCATCCCCCGCTGAACCCATATTGGCATTGAAATAACATGTTAGATCTCCTCAGCATCTAGGCATGGGCCCAGGGATGTCCACCAAGGTTCAGAGACAACAACATAGGAGAATGATCCACCTCCACTTGAGACAAGCATTCGCATCCCTGGACATCACTGGAAACAAACACGTGATCAATACGGGACAGGTAGAAATACAGGGAATAGACACAGGAGTACCCTCTATCAGTTGGATGGAATGTATGCCAGGCATCAACCAGACCCATGTCTACCACCCAGCCACCAAAAGTCAGCAGGGCATGAGAACCAGCGCCTGCCACGCCCCCCAGTCACTTAAGGTCACTGTCTAGAACATTATTAAAGTCACCCATGCAAACCACAAGGTGTCCAGGACTGGAGGAGACAAATTCCAGGGTTTCTTGCAGGACACAGTCAGTGAATGGCAGAGGAAAATAAAGGGTTAATTAGTGTAAAGGGAAGGCCAATGAGTGTACACACCAGGAAAAAAAATCTACCGTCCCTGTCCAATTTCAAGTGGAGAATTCAAATTGTAGAGATCTCCTAACTAGAATCGAGACTCCCCTCACATGAGTGGAATAAGTGGAATGGTAGTATCATGGTGCCCATACTCTTTTGGTTTTTCTGTCAGTCTAGCCTGTGCTTTGCTCCCATTGGCCACTGTGTGTTAGTCCCGCCCAGTATGACCTTTATATACTGGAACAAAAAAAGAGAGAAAAAGAGGGCGCCCAATAGTGCCTGTGATCGCTCAATAACACTTGTAATCAAAATGCTGAATAAAAATATACTCACAAAAGCAGTGGCTGATAATAGATATACATCAAAATCAGCTATACAAGCATGAGGGGAAAATCAACCTGTCCCCACTCAGGTACCTCCAGGTCCTCTGGAACTGTTATATCAAGTTGGGAATTCCAAGTGAAAAATGACAGCTGCTGAAGATCTTCCAAATTTTGTAAATTTAATTATAAAAATATAAAAAATATAAACATAGTCCAATTGTATAAACGATGGTGTAACCCTTTCGTGGTGTTCCTGTGCCAGTGCTTATTTCTGCTCAATGTTTCCCAGTGTACCGACTTGGCATGCCTGACTACTCTGCATATTGTCTACTGCCTCTGTGTACTGACCCTGAGTACCAGCGGCCAGTTCCGTTACTGCTACGGCAGTTGCCTTGGGCCTAGTTTCCATTACTGCCTCTGTAGAGTGCAAGTGCCTGCCTCCATTACTGCTCCGGCAGTGAGACACCGGTTTGCTTCCATTACTGCCTCTGCAGAGTGCAAGTGTCCGCCTCTGTTACTGCTACGGCAGTTTACCTTGGGCCTAGTCTCCGTTACTGCCTCTGCTAAGTACAAGTGTCTGCCTCCGTTACTGCTCCGGCAGTGAGCCACCTGTTTTCCTCCGTTTATACTTCTGCAGAGTGCAAATGTTTTCTCCGGTACTGCTACGGCAGTTAACCTTGGTCCTATTCTCCGCTACTGCCTCTGCAAAGTGCCAGTGTCTGCCTCCGTTACTGCTCCGGCAGTGAACCACCGGTTTGCCTCCATTTATACTTCTGCAGAGTGCAAGTGTCTGCCTCCGTGTCACGGTTTGTTAAGACTCTCAGACGCAAAGTTAGGTAAAAACTCAACTTTATTGAAAAGTTTAAGACAACCCCATAGGGTATCATACACATTCATACATATATGTTTATTGACAGGAAAAGCAATAATAACAATAGCGATACAGGCTCTACCGACCCTGCCAATATACCGGGCAAGGCAGTCAGGAAGTTGGTACAAGGAATAGATAGGCTCTACCAGCCTTGCCAATATACCGGGCAAGACAGCCTGGATACTAGTACACGGAGAGATAGTTGACTCTACCGACCCTGCCAATATACCAGGCAAGGTAGCCAGGACTGGTACTCAAGAATAGAGGCTCTACCGGCCTTGCCAATATACCGGGCAAGGCAGCCAATAGACAGACAGAGATCTACAGGCTCTACCGGTCTTGCCAATACTGGGTAAGGCAACCCAAGATGATAATAGAATTAGGTTCTACCGACCTTACCAATATACCGGGCAAGGTAGCCTGGTAAGGAGTGAATGGCAACCACTGAAGCCTCAGTGACTGTAAAGGTGGCAACAGCAGTCACAAGGATGATATAAGAGGCTAAGTCAGCATAAGTGGCAAGCCAAGGAATACCAGGGTACCACCCGTACCTGCGTACTGGGAAGACAGTAATGCACAATACGATAATAGACTCAAGGGTGGTGGAGCGAACCAGTACCTAGTACTGGGAGCAAGTAACATAGTAACATAGTAACATAGTAAATTAGGTTGAAAAAAGACACAAGTCCATCAAGTTCAACCTTCGCTTCATAACTCAGTAACTGAGAATTTTATAGCTTTCCTGCTACCAATTAAATTAGTCTTTATCAGACCTTCCTGATCAGCCTGCTGATAAACAGTATAACTCTGTATGTTCCCTTTTGAAAGAAATTTATCTAATCTTCTCTTAAATGTATCCATTGTATCTGCCATAACTACCTCCCTGGGCAATGAATTCCACAATTTGACAGACCTTACCGTAAAAAAACCCTTCCTCTGCTGAAGTTTAAACCTCCTTTCCTCTAATCTCAAGGGGTGTCCCCTGGTCACCTGATCAGGCCTTGGAATAAATAGCTCACCGCAGAGATCCTTGTATTGACCTCTCATATACTTGTACAATGTGATAAGGTCTCCTCTTAGTCATCTTTTCTCTAGAGTAAATAAACCAAGTTTGTTTAGTCGTTCCTCATATGTCAAGTCCTCCATTCCCTTAATTAATTTTGTTGCTCTCCGCTGTACCCTCTCTAGTTCTAGTATATCCTTTTTCAGAACCGGTGCCCAAAATTGCACTGCATACTCAAGGTGAGGTCTTACCAATGATTTGTATAATGGCAAAATAATGTTATCCACTCTTGCTTCAATACCTCTTTTTATGCAAGACAGGACTTTGTTTGCCTTTGCTACTGCTGTTTGACACTAGTCACTGTTTCCAAGTTTGTAGTTGACAAGGATACCCAGGTCTTTTTCTAGCAACGAGTCACCTAAAATTATTCCATTAAGTTTATAAGTAGCCTTGGGATTGTTTCCTCCCAAATGCATGACTTTACACTTCCCCACATTAAACTTCATATTCCACATGTTTGCCCAATCTGACATTGTATGTAAGTCCCTCTGTAGAGAGAAAATATCCTGTTCTGAATTAATGACTTTGCATAATTTAGTATCATCTGCAAATATTGATATTTTGCTTTCTATATCTATTTCCAGGTCATTTATAAACATGTTAAAAAGCAGCGGACCCAATACTGAACCCTGAGGTACTCCACTCTCCACTTTAACTATACTGGAGAATTTTCCATTTACAAGTCAACAAGGTGCAACTGCAGCCTGGAGTCTAAAGAGCGAAACAGTACCCATGTACTGGGAAACCTGAACACATGAGTTGCAATAACAGCTGGGAGGCTGTGGAGCGAACCAGTACCTTGTACTGAGAGTGCTATACGTATACGTAATAACAGCCAGGTGGCTAAGGAGCGAACCGGTGTCCACACACTGGGAACGCTAATCCTATCTTGCAATAACAGCCGGGTGGCTGTGGAGCGAACCAGTGCCCACACACTGGGAACGCTAATCGTATCTTGCTATAACAGCCGGGTTGCTGTGGAGCGAACCAGTACCCACACACTGGGAGCGCTATAGTATCGTGCAATAACAGCCGGGTGGCTATGGAGCAAACCAGTGCCCACACACTGGGAACGCTATACGTCTCGTACAATAACAGCCGGATGGCTATGGAGCAAACCTGTACCCTGTACGTGGAACACTAATCATATCCTGCAATAACAGCTGGGCGGCTATGGAGGGAATCAGTGCCCACACACTGGGAACGCTAATTGTATCTTGCTATAACAGCCGGATGGCTATGGAGCGAACCAGTACCCTGTACTGGGAATGCAATCGTATCCTGCAATGACAGCCGGGCGGCTGTGGAGCGAACCAGTACCCGAGTACTGGATAAACCTGCAGAGAGTAGAAATGTCACCAAGGCGACTCGGGAACGTCAGCTGACTACAGGCGAACTGGATAGGAACCAGCAGGTGGAAACAGGAACCAGCACTCAGATGATCAACCGGATCAGGAACAGCAGCGGGGACTGGCAGCTGGAAACGGTGACCAAACAGCAACTCCAACCGGATCAGGAACGGAAGCAGGAACCACTGGACAGGTAACTACAGGAACTGGATGATTTCTGGTAGCAGGAACACAGCAAAGGGCCCAGGAAGCTCAGGAACATAATGGAGATACGAGCAGCATAGAGACAACACGAAAGGGCAACCAAAGGGTGCCCAGGCTCAGTCTAAATAGGCAATGCAGGGCGGGCTGAAAGCAGACAGCCAATGGAGAGCCCCCTATGGGTAACTGACACAAAAAGAGAGCAATCACGGGCACCGTGATACTCCGTTACTGCTACGGCAGTTTGCCTTGGGCCTAGTCTCCGTTTGTGCCTCTGCAAAGTGCAAGTGTCTGCCTCCGTTACTGCTCCGGCAGTGAGCCACCGGTTTGCCTCCGTTACTACTTCTGCAGAGTGCAAGTGTTGCTTCCGTTACTGCTACGGCAGTACCTTATGTGACTTTGTTCCCATTGTTGCCTAGGTAGTTCACGCTGTTCTGCTTATCTGTTTTTGGGAATTACGAATCCTTCAGCTGTCTAAATGCTGAGAGCACCATCACAGACCTCTCTGCACATGGGACTGTTTACACTCTAGAAGATCATTAACCCATGTAAGACCTTGCTCCTGGGAATCCATTATAATCTGCCTGACCTGTGTCAGTATAGACTGTTGTGGACTTTATGTTTATGCTGGACCTGTGTAGGCATATGTATCTATAACCTGTCGTGTGTCTGTATTATTCTGCTGATATACTACAGGACCTGTGAAGGTTATTTTATTACTGTGATTTCAATAAAACTGTGTTTTATCCTAAACCACTGTGTCTGTGTATCAAACAGTTACAGGTAGTGACAGGCCACCCAGGGTTTTTTGAGAGAAAGGACCTTGGACCAGTCTAAGTCATCTCCTGCAGAAGAACCAAATCAGGGGTCTGGCATCTACCATAGGACAAAATCAAATAGTGTTTAATTATATCATTCAGACCCCTCATGTTCCATCATAGATATGTACATATTCGAGTAGCCACAATGCCACAATGAAAGGGGAGATCATGCACCCATGGAGTCAAGAGATAGAGGAAGGAGGTGGAGAAAGGAGAAAAAAACACCCAAATCCCTAAACTGACCTAAACTAAGAAACCCCAAAGTCCTCCCACCCTGTTTCTAACCTATTCAAACCCGAAAGAGACTTAATACGCAAACCAAAAAGAATGCAAAGCCCCAAAAGTGTCTTCACTAGAAAAACAGTTGTAGGAACATCTAATCCCCAAAACTGATATATAGCCAACTCACCCCGCCAAAGAGATAATATGACAAAAGTTGTAGCGAAAAAAAAACCTCATGAAGAACAAACAAGCATAAGAACGGTACAAGCATACAGTGTAATGTAACCGCACCCTGGCATCCTGTACATCATACCCAAGAAACGCATTCCATGGTGAGAGCCCTGGAAACATATGGCGTGACCAAGGTTCCAATATTCGACATATCAGAAGAATGCGATCACAAGCAGATGAGCAACAACATTAGGGACAGTGCATACCATTCAAGAGCAGAAAAATACATAATGCAAGTCCACCGCATCTCCTCCTGTCCCCACATGCACCAGGACTCACCCAGCAGAGGGAACACCAGACATATGTGGCATGCCCAGGGCATGACACAACACCTATGAGTGTCTCCAGACAGAAGAATGATAATGGAACCTACAAATACAACACAGGTAGAAGAGAACAGCCAAGAGAACTTAAAGTACATTGGGCAAGTAGCAATTAACACTAAAACACCATTGAGCAGTTTACAATGACTAAATAAAGACTACAGTAAAGGTAGTAGTCAGTACATCAGCATAACAACACATAGAACACACAAATATAACAATAACAATGGCACATCTGCATTGTTACCATGCCCATGAAGTTTACCTATCTAACATAAAGGGTGCATTCAGCAGTGGGAGCCTTATGCATACGTGGGACACCCCCATCTGATCCAGAGACCACATTCAACAATTTGAGCTCTAGACATATGTGGCGTGTCCAGAGTAACAAGAAATGGCACAGCATAGGAATGGAACCATGACAATAGGCATGACAATAATGAAACATTGCAAACTCATCACAGGGATTAAGCCTAAATAAAGTCAGGGGGAAGCACACAAGAAAAACCAACCGGCCACAGTTCTATGGGTGGGGGGAGTGTCACTGAGGACATGGCAAAGGACCAGATGTTGACAAGATGAAAGGACCCACCAATCAGTCCTCCAAGAGCCTCTGACAGTAAGGGAGCAGGAACAGTAGCCTAGACAAGGAACTCCAGCATACAAACATGGGCAGCCAGGTGTCATTAGAGTCTCTCTAGCCAGGCTGCCACCTCCACATCCAAGGTGAAGAAGTGAGCATGGTCACCACGAGTCACCCTGAGCCTAACTGGGAAAAGCATAGCATTAGGAATGTTCTTAGCTTTCAACATTGTTTAATATGTTGAAACTTCTCTGCAGCGTTTGCACATCCCCCGAGAAATCCAGAAAGATTGAAACCCTTTGATTCTAGTAGGTTAGTGGACCCTTCAACCTTGAGATATGCAAGATGGAGTTCCAATGCATAAAGTTTAGCAGCTAGGAAGTGCTCCAGTAGGCAACCCCACGATTGAGCCTGTTCAACAACAATGCAAGCAGAGAGTCCCCTTCATGCCTTATGTTGACTTTACCCAATCTTAAAGGAACAATCCAGGCAATCCGCCCTCGCAACATTCCAGCAAACCCATTATACATATGTTGCAGTGGAGAAGGGCCTACAACTGAGTCTGCAAAGAATGCACAACTTCCTGGATGGGTGGGAAACCCTCCTCCACAGTAGATACCTGTCTCTATACATCCAAGATGTTTTTTCTCAGCTCCTGTTGTTCTGCCCACAGAAGATTAAGGTCAACCTGGAACATATTGATTTTGGCATTCAAGACAGCCTGACAGCAATGGCAGCCATGAGTTCCACAAAATGAGACCTGGCAGAGCCATCTGAACCCAAAGACTGGACTGGAGATCCTGGGGCAGAGGGGGAAGTTCTCAATTTATTTGGTTATTGAGCCCTGGAATTAGCAGGATGGCAGTGGATTAGGACAAAGTAAAGCAGTGAGCTCCCCAGATGCATCCATCCTCCATGCTGGTAGGCCATGCCCTGTCAAGGCAGATACCTATGGCAAAATTGGATTTGATAAAAGTTAACCCCTGAGTGATACATGTTGTGCTAGGACCGCACAGACATTAAGGACCAGAGACGGTCCTGGTACATCCTGAAATTCTGGGATGGCAGTGTGATTGCACGCCTTTCTGCCATCCAAGAATTCATTGCACAAAAAAAAAACCCACTTTGTGGTCCTTATCTGCCACCCCATGATAGATTGAGAGGTCATTAATGGGTTAACAGTCTGAAGCCTACATCAGGGTAAACTTTGAAAAAATGGTTTGCAGGCTACTGCACTGAAAGCTTTGAAAACATTGTTAACAGGGTGTGGTCCATTGCAGCTTAAGCCTTTAAAATATTTTTGTTCTTGGTGGTGATGGGCTGTTAACTGACAGCTGAAAACAAGTGACTGTTGGAGGTGATGGCATAATGTTCCTGGTGGCTTAACATGCCATAGGCCTGCTAACAATTATTTTCAAAGCTGACATATCTTGTCATAGTAGGCTAGGCTAAAAATTAAAGTATATGAAAAAACAACAAACACCATGATGACAGTAAATTAGTATAAACATTAGAGAACAACATAAAGATAAAGAATGAAAGGTTGAATTTCATGTGGTAGATCAGTATCAATCATTTATCCAGGATCGTAGAAATGGTCCCAACTGTCATAGATAGTGGCAAACCACAGACTGCTGAGCAGATTCCTCTTCTTCTGCCTCCTCAATGCTGTAACCTTAGTTATTATACTCTGAGCCTTATTCAAAAAAGGAAAGAGGAGCAATTCTTCAGCAAACCAACTTGAACCACAGGGGAGAAATTACATTTCTCATTCATTTAAGTTGTGTTTCAACCCCTTGAATACTAGTGATGCTTCTTAATGTATTGGAGACCTGGAAAGCTCAATGGGTAGCATTCAATAGGTAAAAATTCCCATTTAGAACTAATGACATTTGGGTTATTGCTATTTCTCCCCTTTGGGGCAAATGGTTTGCTCCAGATATGCTCGTCTTTTATTTTGTGAATAAGTCCTTATTTTCTTTTAAGCTTTTCAGTTTGTTTTCTACAATTTGCCAATTGGCCACCATTTTGTGCTGGTTACACTTTTTGATACACAACATTAAATTTCTTCCTAACTTCTAAAACTCAGGTGTGGATTATTATATCTGCAGAAGATTCAATTTCCTTATCTATTAAATGTGCATGAAGGACCAAGGGGGGCACACACACAGATGTTTTCACACAGATGTTTTCATAACTATATTAGAATATTTTTCCCCAAAGCTGTTCATCAAGGTAAAACATGAGCATTATTATGTAGAAATATTTTTTTCTGTTTTTTAGCATTTTGTTTTGGTAAAAATCATTTGGAATCTTTCAAGACAACAATCACTCTTTATTCAAAATGACAGCACACACACACAAGGTTTCAAGGATCTTTGCTAGATTATCCTTATGTCAAGGTAATATACAAATGATCAAAGTTGACGTTGACTGCTATGGGAAAGCAATAAAGTACTTGGACATCTTACAGAAAAGATGAAAGTAAAATACCCCCCACCCCTTAAAGTTTATGCTGAAAGGCATTTGTAACCTTTTTCTCCTGCTGCATTTCAGCAAGTGAAAGTGTTGCAAATGATTGCTTTGTCACACTGTTTCCTTTTTTGAAAGGTAATGAGGCAGCATTAAGGTTGTTTTCATTCATGTCATGGAATGTTATATGTTAAATTTGATTGGAAGTAGAAAACAAATAATTAGGTGTAAATAACAGTTCATTTATTCCTGGACAAATGCCATTATTGCAATATTTCTGGAAGGTTTGTAAATGAGCAATGCAGCAGTTATTGATAATTAATTAGAGAAAAAAATGTGTTGGTAGTAAAGTATGAATGTTCCTTCAGTCAAACATAAGAACAGTTTTGGTTTAGTACTATTCTTTGTTTCTGAAGAAGCAGGAAACAATGAGGGAATGTATAAATCTACCAGTGCAGATAATTTTCTGAGCATATATGCAGGGTATCTATGAGCTTAAATGGATGTTTTAGTGCTGACAAACAAAATGTAACTCATGTAGAAAAAATTTGCTCATATAGACACACTTGCACGTGTGATTGAAATCATTGTCAACTTTATTGATGAACAAAATGAAGTAATCAAATCCTTAACATACCGATATCTTAGAAGTAATGGAAGAGAGACTCGGGAGGTGTTCAAATATACCCAGCAGAACGTGCTATACCCGACCACTCACAGATCAATGCGTTTCGCGCTGTATGCGCTTAATCATGATCTCAAGTTTCAATGTCGTCCGTTAGGAATTTTAAACTGGTTCCAGCCAATCAATTCACCATATCAATCATCTAAAGCCAATCCCATTGCGATTCAAATCCATGCAACCAGCGATCTTTGTGTCCATTTCAAATGGAAGTTTTAACCCCTTCAATGCCCGAATAAGTATTCCCCCATATCACACGCAAAGTAAAATCACTTAAGTAAGTTAAAAAAAGAGAGACAAAACTCTAACATCTTGTAATCTATTCTTCACCGTGACATGAAATAACACCCCGGACATTAAAAAGATCAAATGATGCAATTGTATTTATAGCAAACAAAAACCAATGGAGAATATATTTCTAATGCATGTTCCCCTAAATTGAATAACTCCAGTTATAAATGGTTACATTATAATGTCCCTAAGAATAACAAGAAAAGGGGGGTAACTTACACCTCATTTATCCAATGTATTCAAACTGTAAAAAAATGTCTTTGAAACTTAGGGTTTATAACAATATATATGTACACAAAATAATCAGAGAAAAATACAGACCAAAACTGTCATTGTACCATGAAACGGACAATTGTAATTATAATTCTGCAAATATTGCAAATATTATATGTGATAAATCGATGTTATCATACATCTCTGTACATTCGATATTATATAGCAGAATATTGTCTCCATGACAAAATTAAACGTAAAATTAAATATAACAAGTAACATCATATTCCTTGTTGAGACCACGTGGATGTCTAGTCCCTAACTTAAAAATCCAGAAGACTTCTCTTCTGGATAATTTGTCATCAAGGCAACCTCCATGCGGTCCCAAACTAATGCTCAATACCCTGCACAGTAAAGCCAGCACTGTTGCATGAACCGACCTTGAAATGAGAGGATATACCAGAGCGAAAATCTTTGCTCCTTATGTCACTCTGGTCTTCATTCATTCTTTCTCTCATTATTCTTGTAGTTTTACCCACATATTGTATATGACATGTAGAACATGTTATGAGATAAACAACTCCCTTTGTAACACAGTTGGTATATCCTCTCATTTCATAAATTTTGTTGGTGACAGAACAAAAAGTTTTAGTCACATTAATCAGTTTGCAGCAACCACATCTCAAACTACCACATTTGTAAGTGCCAGTAGCATTAATCCAAGTGGACTTTCTAGTATTCGTTGTAAATAAACTAGGTGAGATTAGAGAGGAGATTGTTGGAGCCTTGCTCCAACAATCTCCTCTCGAATCTCACCTAATGTAATTACAACATATACTAGAAAGTTCACTTGGCTGGCTGGCCCTGGGTGGAGTTAGGATCACAAGACCGATAAGAGAGAGGCAGTGAATCAGGAATAATAATGCCGCCTGCGGTCTTAAGCACGGGCACCATGATAGTACCCTCCTCTCAACGACCCCCTCCCCATGGAGGAGGACCAGGCTTAGAGGGGAACTTGGAGTGGAATCGACGCAACAAAAATGGTGCATGAATATCAGACTGCTTGACCCAAGAACGTACCTCTGGCCCATAGCGCTTCCAATGAACCAGGTACTGGAGTTGACCATGAACCCTGCGTGAGTCTAAAATACTTTGAACCTCATACTCATCATGGTTTTGAATCTGGACAGGACCAGGAGCCACCGGAGCAGAGGTATAATGGTTGCCACCAGAGGTTTGAGTAGAGTTATGTGAAAGACATTGTGAATTCGCATACTTGCGAGAAGTTTCAAAGCATAGGAAACAGGATTGACCCGCCGGAGGACTTTGAATGGTCCAACAAACCGTGGGGCAAATTTGTTGCAAGGGATTTGCAGATTCAGGTTACTGGAAGAAAGCCACACATGGTCCCCAACTTGAAAAACAGGATGCGGCCACCTCCTGTTATTGGCATGCCGTTGATAGTGTTGGAAGGACTCACGTAGTGAGGTTTTCACTTGTGCCCACGTGGAGTGGAGTTGCCGGATATGTTTGTCAAGGGCTGGCATCTGCTGTGCCTGAAAAGAATACAGGAGCAAAGATGGTTGGAACCCATAATTGGGTGAGCTCCCGGATGAGGTATAAATGGCACAGTTTCTAGCGAACTCCGCCCAAGGTAACAGCTCAGCTCAGTTATCATGGTGGTTGGACACAAAGCAACTAATAAATTTTTCGAGCCCTTGGTTAGAGCGCTCCATGGCCCCATTTGTCTGTGGGTGGTAAGCAGATGAGTATGACAACTGAATGCCCATCCCTCCAAAATCTGGATATAAATTGGCTGCCACGGTCTGATACAAGCACCTTGGGTACATCATGAAGTCTAAATACCTCTTTGGCGAATACTACCGCCAGCTCCTTCGTGGAAGGCAGACCAGGGAGGGGCACAAAATGGGCCATTTTAGAAAATCTGTCTACCACCATCAAGATATATGTATAGCCCTTCGACACAGGTAATTCACCCAGAAATTCAATGGATACATGAGATCATGGTCGGTCGCCGTTACAAACGGGCTGCAGAAGACCCATTGGCAGATACCTTGGCGACTTAGAACGAGCACACACAGTACAAGCAGCAGTGAAGTTGGCGCAATGCAATCTTAGAATGGCCACCAGAAAATTCGAGACAACGACCAGAATAATTGATCTCTGCCCACATGACCTGCAGCCCAAGAAGCATAATAGGTCTCAAGTAGTCTGGTCCGAAATGGTTCAGCCACAAAACATTTACCCATGGGCTTTTTGGGGGGAGACTCAGCCTGAGTTGCCAAGATCTCTTGTCCCAGAGGAGAAGTGATGCTGGTTCGCAATGTGGCCAGGATGCAGTCTTAGGGAATAATTGGTACTGGCTGCCCATCAGACTCCAGTTCTGGCCCATACTGCCTGGACAGTGCATCAGCCTGCACATTCTAGGAACCAGGCAAATAGGACACCATGAAATTGAAACGAGAAAAAAAGCGAGCCCATTTTGCTTGTCTTGGCGATAATCTCTTAGCTTCCGACAAGAACAATAAATTTTTGTGATCGGTCAGAATAAGAATCGGCACCCTAGTGCCCTCCAACAAGTGACGCCATTCACGTAACACGAGGATGATGGCCAACAATTCACGATCACCAATCTCGTATACAGATTGCGCTTTGGTCATTTTTTTCGAAAAGGACCCACAAGGCTTAAGTACCTGACCAAGACCAGACCTTTGTGATAGTACGGCCCCCACGCCTGTGTCAGACACATCCACTTCCAGTGTATAGGGTAGGTCTATTTTTGGGGTGGGACAGAACCGGTGCCGAAGCAAATGCAGCTTTCAGTGCCTCGAAGGCCTCTTCAGCCTTCTTTGACCATTTTGAAGCCTTAGCCCCCTTATGCGTCAGATCCGTCAGAGGCTTGACATTCCTAGAAAAGTCACAAATAAATTTTCAATAATAATTGGCAAAGCCAAGAAACCTTTGAATGGCTTTGAGGCTGTTGGGACGTGGTCAGTGTAACACAGCAAACAACTTCTCCTTATCCATGGAAATGCCCTGCTTAGAAATTACGTATCCCAGGAAGGGTACCATGGCTTTGTGAAATTCACATTTATCGATTTTACAGAACAATTTATTCTCCCTGAGTCTCTGATGAGTACAATGTGTATCCAAATCAGGAGACTAAATTAAAATATTGTCTAAATAGACCACTACACAGGACTGTAGCAAATCTTGGAGCATATCGTTAATCAGTTCTTGAAATACCGCTGGGGCATTGCACAACCCGAATGGCATTACCAGGTGTTTGAAGTGCCCAGTGCGAGTAGTAAAAGCGGTTTTCCACTCATCACTTTCCTTGATATCGAAGAGATTATATGCAGCTCTCAAATCTAATTTAGTGAAAATAGAGGCGCCCTTAAGACGGTCAAAAAGCTCGGTGATGAGTGTAGGCACTTTTGATCATCAGCTTGTTGAGACCTCTGTAATCAATACATGGCCATAGTTCACCAGATTTGTTTTTAACAAAAAAAAATCCAGCCCCCTCGGGCGAGGATGATCTGCGGATGATGCCACGTTCCAATGTGTCAGCAATATACTCTTTCATCGCACAATTCTCCTCACAGGAGAGAGGGTAAGTTCTGCCTCTAGGGGGCACAGCACCAGGCGCAATATCAATAGCACAGTCATACACCCGGTGCGGTGGCAAAATGCTAGCCTCTCCCTTGCTGAAACACATCCCTGAAAGACTGGTACTCATGTGGTAGGGAGGGAGAGGTACACAAAATCCTAGTAGGCTGTCATATACAATGAAATATACAATGCTCAGACCAAGCCAATATCTCACTTGAGCCCCAATCAATTCTTGGATTATGTGTACACAGCCATGGAAAACCCAAAATGACCGCATAATGTGGTGACTGAATGATTTGAAAAGACAAGGTCTCAAAATGTAATGCTCCAGTCTGCACAGAGAGTGTGCATGTCTCGTGGGTGACCTGAGGAGGCACCAAAGTTCACCCGTCAATAGATTCGATTTGCACTGGATTAACCAGCTCGACCAAAGGAATATTGTGTAACGCGGCAAACTCCTTGTCCATAAAATATCCCGCTGCTCCAGAGTCTATCAGGGCAGATGCAGTAAAGGAGAAGTCGGAGCAGTAAATTACCACATCAACCACCGGTTTGGAGGGAACATCGTCTGGGGACTGCTGAACACCACCTAGGACCTGTCCCCTAAGGAAACCTAGGTGCGTGCGTTTTCCGGCCGTATCTTACAATTGCGGAGCAAGTGTCCTCCTTTACCACAGTAAAGGCACAAACCATTTTTACAGCGAAAGGACCGTTCTTCCCTTGTTAGCCTCGTAAAACCCATCTGCATAGGTTCAACAGATTTGGCATGCCCAGGAGGCACGGGAGGAGAGGGAGGCAAGAGTGGGAGTTCATTCTTTTGCCACTGTCCTGTAGGAGGTCTAGGTTTGTTGTCTCTATTTTGCGTCCACTCCCTGATCCGAGTATCAATAAGATTCACAAATTTGATGAATTTGTCTAGGTTATCGGGCAATTCACGGGCCGCTATCTCATCTTTGATTTGGTCACTGAGACCTTGTGCGAATGCAGCTACAAGGGCATCATCATTCCATCCCACCTCAGCTGCCAAAGTGCGGAATTCAATAGAGTAATCCGCGACTGTTCGATTGCCCTGTCGGATACTCATGATTTGCTTAGCAGCCAAGATGTTGCGCTCAGGAACTTCGAACACAGTACGAAAGGCCCTCACAAATTCACTGAAATTGGCAGTAATTGGTTTTGCCGTCTCCCAAATAGGGTTTGCCCAAGCTAAGGCTCTGCCTGTCAACAGCGAGATCATAAATCCAATCTTAGTTTTCTCAGTCGGAAAGGCTTGAGTGGCTAGTTCAAGAAAACTTTCGAGCTGATTGAGGAAACCCCTGCATAGGGTAGGTTCTCCATCATTTCTTAAAGGCAGTGGCGCGGTAGCAGATAGCCCTTTCCATTGCAGGTTCTCACTGGAAGTTTGGACCATCAGTGCCTGAACTGGGGTGGCCACCGAGGTTAGAGCAGATCTGTCCAAGTGTGCAGTCCGCTCTAGAATAGTTTGCACCGCCACCGATTACTGATCGATACGTTGTTCATACATATCCATTCTCCAATGGATATTCACAGAGCTTCCTTCACCAGAACTGTCTGAGGTCATTGGCCCTTTAGTATTGTCATGGTTTTTGATGAACACTCAGACCCGACTGGTAAGGTTAAATTGACTTTATTAAGATAAAGTACATACAATAAGTAAGGCCCACAAGCCCACAATAACAGAACATATATTGCAATAACAAAGCAGTCCCTTGAGATATAGGAAGAGATGGAGGCAACAGCTGACTGGAGAGAGTTCTGAACTTGAACCCAAATGACTGGAGGCACACGAGGCAATAGGCAACCAAACCCTAGTGGACTAGGGGCTAGCGGAGGCAACGCAACCCAAGTGCTGGCGTCAGGACCCTAGATGACTAGGAGTCCAGTAGTAGGTAACTGGCACGAGACCCAGGCGCCTGGGAGACACTGAACCCAGTAGTAACGAGGCCACCCTGACCCTAGTGACTAGGGTCACAGAAAGACCAAGGCAACCATTTCTGGTAGGAAAACCCTAGAACGCTAGGGGTGGATCGAGACACACTACACAAAGGCAACTTGTGTCCCCGCACACTTGCAAAGTGTGATGTAACGCAACAGCTAGCTCTTGAGCCTTGAGGCTACTGCAGGAGGGAATGGAGCACTGACCCTGCCTAGAGGATCTAGGCACTGAAAGGGTCTAGAGGTAACGTCCAGAGAGAATTCTGCAACTCCCACAGGGATTGAGCCCAGCTATGAAAGCGGAGGAGGACACAGATGGAGATCAGAGTAACTCTGTCAGCGCTATACTATGCTGAACCGGTACTTTGCATGTGCACACCGCCTGCGGCGGTTATTCAGTAAGCGGCTGAAGCACGAATGCTCAGCCTACAGTCGGCAAGAGAATGAAAGCGCCATGTGGCGCTAATACAGACAAGTGCAACAGGAAGGCAGCAGAGTGGATTGCTAGCCAGACAGAGGCAACCGAGCGGGTTCAGCCAGACACAGTTAGCAATGGAGCGGGTTCTCAGCCAGAGACAGTCAGCAGCATAGTGGGTTCTCAGCCAGATACTGTCAGCAATGTAGCTGGTCCTCAGCCAGTTCAGTCAGCAACAGAGTGGGTTCTCAGCCAGATCATTCAGCAAACGAGCGGGTTCTCAGCCAGATCAGTCAGCAACAGAGTGGGTTCTTAGCCAGATCAGTCAGCAATGGAGACAGCAACACAGGATACGCAGGAACGTTGTCAGGCAGGCCAGGTCATACACAATCAGAGCAAAACAGGAACTAACGTCAGGAACAGGTACACCACGAAAGGGTGTCTCAGAATAGACATGACAGAGTATATAAAGGCTGGCCCTGGGTGGAGTCAGGATCACAAGACCAATAAGAGAGAGGCAGTGAATCAGGAATAATAATGTCACAGCCTGAGGTCTTGATCACGGGCACCGTGATAGCTCGGTATTGGAGAGGCACGACCAACTGTTGTTTGGGTATGTGGGTAGCCTTCTTGCCCTCTGTAAGCCTATACAATTTTCCCTGGCTCCACTGTATCCTGGCATCATCCCTCCCTGGTCTGGTCCCTGCTCTCTCCCGGTTCTCTGCGAGGGTGTCACGGTTTTACTGAACACTCAGACAATTTGGTTAAGATAAAAAATGAAGCTTTATTAAACAACTCAATAAAGAACAGAGATGCCCTTCACGGGTCCAGACTTCAAACAGAGCATAGTAATATTGAATCTGACACAGGTCAGGGCATAGACAGTTAACAAAATATGCAATAATGACTGCAACAGAGACAGGAACAAAACCTCAGCAGTACAGGTCTGGAGAGGCCCTAAGAGGGAACTATACTGCAGGGCAGACACCCCAATATACGGAAGAGAATAGGCTCTATCAGCCTTACCTATAACCGGGTAAGGCAGCCCAAGAGATGGAACCAACGAGTATATAGAGGAGGTTCTACTGGCCTTACCTATAACCGGGTAAGGCAGCCCAACAAGTATATTGAGGAAGTGCCCTGGAGGCACGCAGATTAGGCACCATCTGCACGTAGCGCAACAGGTGTAGATATAGGCAGACTGCTCTAAATAGCGTTACCGGAGGTAACATGTAAGTGTGGACTGACAGGTGGTAGGGCCAGTAGTGACCGTCGTGCACAGGCTGTATAGTATGCAAACAGAGACTGCAAGGAGGCACAGGCTGAGAGGTAGCACAACTGGAGGCAGCGGGTAAGAGCAGACTGACAAGTGGTAGCACCGCTAGTGACCGGAGGGCAAAGGCTGTATAGCATGTAACGGAGGCTGCAATGAGGCACGGCTGACAGGTAGCACAACCGGAGGCAACTGATAAGCACCGACTGGCAGGCAACCATTAAGGCAAAGCCAATGGGCACAAGACAGGGACAACAGAAGCACTAGTGACAAGCAGATGCTAGGCGAGTAGGCAAAGCCTGGAACGGTACACAGAGAGCGGAAGTCAGCCAAAGCCAGAATCGGTATACGGAAAGCTTTAGTCAGCCAAAGCCTGGATCGGTACACAGAGAGCGGTAGTCAGCCAGAGCCTAGATCAGTACACAAAGAGCAGTAGTCAACCAAGCCTGGGTCGGTACACAGAGTAGTCAGGTAGTCAGCCAAAGCCTGGATCGGTACACAGAGAGTGGTAGTCAGCCAAAGCCTGGATCGGTACACAGAGAGCGGTAGTCAGCCAAAGTCTGTATCGGTACACAGAGAGCGGAGTCAGCCAAATCGGTAACGGGTCGTAGTCAGGCAAGCCGGGGTCCAACAATATGAGCAGCGGAGACAAGAGCAAGTTCAGACGAAACCGGATCATACACGGAACAGGAACACAGCAACAAGCGTCAGGTCAGGAACACCACAAAAGGGCACCGGCATAGTGACAGGAGGGCGTATATAAAGGCAAGCCCTAGGAGGAATTAACAACCCAGAACCAATAAGAAGCAGTTAATGCAAACCCGGAAGTAGGAATGTCGCTCAGGGTATGATCACTGAGAGTTTCTCGGGCAAAATCCTCTGGGCTATTCCAGAGACCATTGGGAAAACTGGAGCCACCATCTGGGCCAGTATCAGGGGCTAAGTCAGGGCCAGTGTTGGGATATAACTCAGAGCTCTTAGGTCTTATATGTGTCCCCTTGTGGGTCTCTGTCTTGCCGGCTGCGGGAGCGGGTCATATCGGCACAGGTCTGTGAAGGTATTGGGACTTGGTAGGCGGAGGTCAGGTGGCCGATGTCATTGGCAAGCAGGACCTCCGCGGGTAACTCCTTCATGATCCCAACCTCTACGGTGCAGGCTCCGGTACCCAATTCCAACTTGACCCAGGACATGGGAATCTTATAGACATTCCTACCGCCACCCGGACAGCCACAGACCTTGCCTGATGTCCCGAGCTGGGTACCAGGTGGGGCTGGACAAGTTTGATGGTGGATCCGCTGTCCCTTAATCTTTGGGCAGGCCGTCCGTTCACCCACACAGCCTGCCGATGATGGTCATGGTTATCCAAAGAGGCAGTCCAGACAGGATCTACCTCGTGCAAGACCCCGCAATCCTCCTCTGCCTCCAGACAGCAGGTAGGAGAGTAAGAATAGTCACCCAGTACCTTGTGCTCTGGTCAGGGCTGTTGGGACAGCCTGATTTGTAGTGCCCCTGTTCCTGCCACTGGAAACAAGCAATCCGGGCCAGGTGCTCCTTGGATCCCCTAGAATCAAGGGCCGGTGCTCGGTACTGTGGTCACTGAGCGGGTGCAAACTGCTGGACGGGCCACAGAGGATAGTCAGCCCAGGCTTTGGGTGGTACATATCGGGGTACAGGCTTCGGCTCCACCAGGATGGGTCTACGAGAGTCCTGGTATTCATCGGCCAGGACTTCAGCTTGATCTGTGGTGAGGGGTTTGTGGTCCTTCACCCAATCTCTCACTGCTTGGGGAGCCTGATCATAGAACTGCTCCAGCACCAGAAGCTGCAATATATCTGTCACTGTATGGGCTTGGTTCCCTGTAATCCACCCCTAGGCAGCCCAGACCATCTGGTGGATCCATTTGGCAAAAGGCTGGCCAACCTTCCTTTGGAGGCTCAGAAATTTCAGCCTGTGCACCTCTGGGATAATTCCTTAGTGGGCTAGCAACTGCTCATGGACCCGGACATAACCAAAACAGTCCTCATTTTGCTTGACTCGTAGGCTGCTAGGGCTTGGCCAGAAAGTCCCCTGGGTCTACACTGGGGCTACCGGCTGAACTGCCAGCCTCCATCAAGTTTCCACTTCTGAAATAATGCTATGTATTGTCTCCTGGGATGGGTTAGGTCCAAAGTGAGCCAGCTTCCATTGGACCTCCCGTTGCATCGAGGAAAGCTCCTGGGTTCCTGCAGGGACCTCAGATCTTGGCTCTATAGCAACCAATTCCGCAATTAATGTGGCTTTGGTCTTAGAAGATGCTGTTAACTCATGAGCTTCCGCAAAATCCTTTAGGGTACTATGTTTCAGACTCTCGTACCAATGCTCCATCCAGCCTCGGAGAGAAGGTCCCACTGGTGGTTTGGACATTAATTAATCGTAGGAATCATCCCACCACTGCCAGCCAATGTCACGGAAACCCAGGTACCCACGACTGGGTAACCCCGTGTAGATAGATAATCCTTATCACGGGAACCTCAGGCAGATGGAAAAGGACTCAGGAACAGAATAACACAAAGCCTTGCTTCCAGTTGAAACACGGGAACCTCAGGACAGATGCAAAAGGACGCAGGAACAGAATAACATGAAGCCTTGGTTCCAGGTGAAACTTCAGGAAAGACACACTTTATTAACTGTGCATATAGCTATATATATACTGTACAAACTCCCTCAAGTATCCTGTTCCCTATTGACCCATGGATAGTCACACAAAGGTGCAGATAATACAATCACAGGAGGTGCCAATAGATGAATAGACATTGTTGCTGGATATGATAGTGAGATTAGGAACACCTCAATCAGATGACATGAAAGTATAGCCTTTGACACATTGTCCAGACAGGCTGCAGCCAGCACTGTAGATAAACACAGTGGGACTCCCTGTCTTATGTAATTAAAAGGTAACAGCACACCATGTGTTTCCTAATGCATTTAACATTTACAATGTTTAACTGTAGTCTCTCAGTATGTGTGAGAGGAAGGGAGAACTCGAGGCAATGCCAGCCTGTACAGACCCTCAACCCCTTCACAGGTTGAAATACCAATGTCTCCATGACATGAGCCCTATGTCCACGGCAGGGACAGTTCATCTCAGTCACTAAGTAAAGTGTTACACCTATGTCCCTGCCCTGCTCCACCTTTCCCTCTTTCCCTGCCCCTTGTGAATTTGCTGTACATACTCAACTACTGCGTGTGTTTTTACTGTATACAGTACACAGCTGATGGAGTGTAATGTCTTGCCTCAGCACTCAGCAAAATTCTCAGTGTCTGGTCCCATTCAGCTGCTTGTTACCTAATATATTTATTTGTTTATGTATTTATTTATTTATTTTTTCTTTTCTTAAGCTGTCTACCCTATCTTTTCACAGTCAGTCAAAAAAATAAAAAAATAAAAGCGGTATAACTGAAAAACAAAATCAACAACCTTTTTCCACAGACTTTCCCAGTACAGAGACAGTAACAGCAGGATCAGCAAGCAAATTTCACCCCATCTTCATGTGTCTTTCCAGTCAGTTACACCAAATGTTGGGATATATGGGGTCAACCTCATTCCTCCCTTCTTCTCCCCCAAATTACCACCTGATTCATTTAATACAGAGAAGAAATGTCCTTAAAAAAACTCTTAAACTAAGCTTCAGTTACCCTTTATTTGCCTATCTTCTCTATCTCAAAAACATGCTGCTTTCTCCTCTCACAAAGTAAAGTAAAGTTTCATGTGGTGGGGAAAATTTTTTCTTCCCATTGATGCAACGAGCTAGGATGAAAAAACAGCACTTTTCGCAGGAAATTATTCGCCATTACCTAGTATCATCATCATCATCATTTCTCTAATGATTTATTGAAAATATTTTTATGAAGTATTAGAAGTTATATTCTATCATCACACTGGGCCATGCTCTTAGTATTCTTAGCATTTCTTTTTCCCCCAGTTATTGGGGTTTTCCTCCTTGTTCTTTCGCTAACCCTGCTACGTTGTTAGTGTTCTTTGAGTCAACTTTCCTTTAAATGAGTTAAGCCTTCAGGTAAGTTGAATTTTATTTAAAAAAAGAGTGACTAGTGGCTTCTTTTAGAACATCAGTTTATTACATGAAAATGCAAATAAGTTTATAATGACATTTAAATGCTTTCAAATATAAATCACCCATATGACATAAAATACAGGGTTCTGAGAAATCATGCATGAAATGTAACAATATTTAATTCAATTGGGATGTGCAGTATACCAATAATACGATTAAAATATAAAGCACATGTCAAATGCAAAATGGATACAATTATTGTGAAGCTCCAATAAACTGTAATTAAACTAGACTTTTAAAGTTAAAACATTCTCAGTTTCTTTAAATAATAGCAGACTAATTTCTTTTATATTGAAAAATAACTTCAGAATTCAACATCCAAACTTACAACCAGAAATGAATTTGAGATTGTTTGACGAATGACACTAACTTCTCTTTTTAACAGCAGCATTTTTCATCTACAATGACCATGTTTTGTTTTAGAAGTGCTAGATCTAGAAAGGGAATTTTAACAACAGAGGTGTCTTTTGGTCCAACTAGTGTGTTTAGCTTCTCTTTTGTGTGTTATTTTTTAAAATAGCACTTTATTAGCTTCAAATATTCTAATTAGGGAATGGGCAAAACAAAGAAACAATATGATGTTATGTCTAGACAACATGTAAATGAATTCAGAAAATCTAGCAAAAAATTACATATTAATACAAATTAATCTGAATTTAACTTAATCCTCAATTATTAACTGATTAAATGTGTCTGTTGGTAGCTACAGGGTGCTGGCTTCCATCTGTGATTATTATAGATGCAACTTAATCACTGGTTCTATCTACGCTGACAATTTGTTCAGGCAAATGTCATTAGAATAGAGTCTTAATATTTTTTTCCCCAGAACTGGCATGTATACATTTAATATACATTCTTAAGAAACATTTCAGAACTATGAATTAAGAAATGTTGTTTTATTCAATAAGTGATCCAAATTTATTTTAACTGTTTTGAAAATTTTAAATCTGCTCAATTAACAGAAACATTAATAATTTTCACATGAAGTGTTTGCAGATAAAATACTAGTGAATTGTAATGTTTACATACTAATACTATATTATATAACACAACATTATGAATACAATTAATTGTATATGCAATGTCAATTTTTTTGCTGAATCTTTCAAATAGTAATATAACATTTATATCACAATTGCTGCAATAGATAATAATATTAAATACTGATGTTTTGCCCTTTTTAAAAGCCTTTGGTGGCAGTCTGCCTTTTTCACTGTACTAGTTGAAACTACCATTATATCCACGTGTAGAACATGACAGTTTTTCTATATTAAGGTTTTGCTTAAAATCTTTAACTAAGTAACTGAATGGAAAGGATAACATTGGATTTCTGGGGCTTTAAGCTTTTGCTTATTTTTGTACCTAATCAGTATCACATCTAATTCTCATATTTTCCTATTTATCTTTTTGACTGATTCATATCTATGAACACACTGTTTTTTAATTTAGCAGACAAGAATTAATCACGAAAAGGAGAGACAGTACGCATATAAGATAATTTAAAAACAGTAAACAAAAAACAAAAAAAACACGGTTACTATACTGAATAGAATCTTTTATGGCCATCCTACTCATCGTCATAACTAAAGCTGTCATGACAGTGGTCTTTGCTTAGTATGAAGTCCTAAACATTTCTGACAGGCTGCAGCTCATTAAGGAAGAGTCATTTTGTTGAAATGTCTATCAGCTCACAGGGATGTACCAAGATGAATAGGCCCAAAACAATAGTCCCATTTGTCAGAGCATTAGCTTCTCTAATACATGATGAGACAATCAAGCCAAGCCGCCTTCAGCACAAAGACATAATTAATCAAATGGACAAATGTCTCAAAAATTGCTGTACTATATGCCGTAGTGGACAGAGGGTTTCCATGGAAACAATGATGTTTGCATCATAGTTAATGATGATTCTGTACAATGAAGTTATAAAAACAACAACATGAAAAATAAGAATAAATAAATATTAAGTAAAAGAATTATACTTTTTTGCTCAGCTTCACTGTCAGGTAAGTGTATTATTTTCTTTTACGTTTTGAAAGCCATATGATATTTACTCTTTCATGAGAGAAAACTATAAGTTTAATGTTACAACATATATACAGAGAATCTATAACTAGACAGCGTATCAAGACATACTCATTTTTATGTTTCTGACAAGTAATCATGCTAATTTTTTGTTCAATATACCTAATAGGGTTGTTTTCATACAGATAAAGATCATTAACCCTTTGTTGTAAGACCCCATTCCATTAAGCCCTGTGCTTTATGTCCTTTTGTAAACACTTGTTGGATCCCTTCCCCCAGGCCACTGTAAGACCAGTAGGAAATATCTACTCTCTCAATTGCACAAGTAAATCAGATTTTAAGGATGTCTCCAATTAAAGTCAGGTAGAGCAATCAAAATGACTGAGACACTGATTATCCCCCATTCATGAAACAGAGATGTCCCAAAAAATTGACCTGTTGGTGTGCCTCAAGGACTAATATTTAAAATCACTGGCTTTAGTCTCTAGTTTATCGTATGAAGACCTTTCTTTGCCCCAGATTATCCTTGTTTTCTGCCTACAGTGATCACTATATTGATCAATGCTTCCATCATTGCTGCCTGCTTCATGACATATTGTGCATCTACAACCACTTGTTATGTCACCTGCCTATCAATTTCTGCTCCACCTGAGCTTTATATACTCCACTCTATATTTTTATATTTACCTTATGGAAGCCTCACTAGGATTTTCCTGATGGATGTAGCAAGGGTAAGTACAAATGAACAACACCAGTCACCAACAAGAATGAAATAAATCTGAAATTGTGAAGTACAGCATATTTTGATAGAAATAATGAATAAATAAAGAAAACAATGACTGCAGAATCAACCCAGTGTGGGTTTATGTATATAAAGTGACACAAACACCCATGCAACTGAACAACCCTACAAAACTGTCTTGTTAATGGGAAACACTGATGGAATTAACATATCAATTATAAGTCCTAATAATGAATCCAGCATTTACAGGTTCCATAAGGTATATATGATATATTTGCAATAAATAGAAAAATCACACCTGTATAATATGAATAGGTATAGTCCTATGTGTAGGTTGTAGACATAGGCAATGTGATAATATGGTGTCATTAGATGAGGAGACAACCAGTTCTAAAAAGTCTCTCTCTCTGTCTTTGTGCTGCTAGTCACTCTGTAGTCCAATACACTACCATCCATAGAACTGAACAGCTGCAATCTGAACTGCACTCAAAGTAACAGCTCATTCAGGACAACCATATATGGAAAAATAAGATACAAAAACTATACTAAGTGTAATAGATTCATTAAAAGGAAAAAAGATACAATATAACAAATGCACATTCACAAAAACCCAAAAGGGTACAGTGCTTTCGGGTCTCCAAGCCCCTGTAGTCATGTAACCATCTGTGTCCTCTATGTCTTAGTGTTCTGCTGCTAAGACCATTCCAAATGATGAATAAGTCTCGTTGTTTCCAAGATGTTATTGTTCTCCAGGCAATCTGGCAGCTTGCACATAGACCACACATACATAGGCTGGGAATTCCTTAAAGTGATAGTAATGTTTAAAAAAAAAAAAAAAAAAAAAAAAAAGCAGCTCTGATTAATCTTCATAGTATTTGAGTAATGGAGAGTGTTATTTCAACACTGCCAGAGTTGTTATTCAAATGTAACTGAATGATAAAGTAGCCCCCTCCTGACCCTTTTACCTAGTGTAAGCCACATCCCCTCAGCTGTGGAATCTGGTTTCTTGACCAGACAGGCCGCAGCAAGGACAATATTCTTACTGTGAGCATAAGGAAAACCCTGCGCCCTTGACAGGTTTTTCCTTATGCTCACTAAAGATTGTTCCTCTCTGCAAGCCATCTGATCAGTCTTGCTGCTCTGAGGTGAGCAGTGTTACATCAGTAAAAGGGGCAGGAGGAGCATACTTTATCATTCAATTACTCTTGAACTACAACTGAGTCAGTATTGAAATAATGCTCTCCACGGCCCAAATACTAAGAAGATTAATCGGAGCTGCTTTTTTTGTGAAACATTACTATCCCTTTAATGCAAACACAGCACTGGCACCGGGTGAATATAGAAATACAGAATCCCTAAAGGGTTTGACAAATGCAACAGGAACAGATATGCTGTGTGTAAATATTGGCATCTATTGATGGGGAAAGATAACAACACAAAGGGGAATTATCTAATTACGATGAATGGGATATCCTCAATCAATCTAGGTGATGGTGACCGTCAGTGTCTGGGGAAGATCTTATTTTGTTTAAACATGCCATCATCAATATAAGACATAATAAAATATATCCTCTATTAATTAGTTGTGATAAATGAACAAAGAAAGTTACATAAAAAAGTATATAACACCATAATGGGAAAACCATACTATATAAACAAACCAAGGGCTCGAATCTATTACCCGACCTAAAACCGGCATCACATTAAAAACAAGCAATGTGTATTTTGCAAACATGTGTTACACCGGTGTTCTATTGCAGAACCACGGTAAGACAAACCTGGCATAGACAGCACATTTCTACAAACTGACAAAACTGGCTCCCTACCTTTAAAATTCTACCTATAATGTGCCAATGACTTTCTTTTTCCATTTATATTCAACATTGTTCTTCTCAAATTTTTTTCGACATGCCCTCTTTGTATTTGTATTGCATGATTAACCCTATGAGTACCAGAGAGGTAGCAACTTATTGTAATGTGTTTGCTACCCTTCTGGTACTCAAAGGGTTAATAGGCAAGGTATCCTTCTGCATACCTTGCCTGTATATGTGTAACAAAAGTTTTTTTTTATTATATTTGTAAATGTATATAAAATAAATAGTTCATACCTCAAGGAGGTATCAGAACCCCTCCTGACACTCCCTAGCATTGATCACCTGTCCAGAAGGATAGGTGATCAATGCAGGCAACAATTGCCGGCATTTTCACTAAAGCCCATATAACATATGTGTAACATATGTTATACAGGCTTTCTTATAATGTCTATTATTATATTTATTTAAAAAATATAATTCAGCCTCGAGGGGGGCATCAGGACCCCTCCCGACAACCCCCTAGCATGGATAACCATTAGGATGGGTTATCCATGTAGACGACCATTGGCGTTACAAATATCCTTCCAAGTGGCTGAGGAGATGGGAACCCCCAACTCACGCTCCCAAGCCTGCGTATATGGTGGTTTGGGGACTGATAGACTATCTAGGAGAAAAGAGTATATTCGACCAAGGAATCCCCAATTTGAAGTGTGCCTAGTACAGAGCAATTCAAATGGAGTGAGTGGCAGAGATGCGGCATCCCGTATTTTCAGCTGAGAGAAAAGTGTTTAATCTGAAGAAAATGCCAAATTTCCTTTGGAGGCAAATCCACCTTGGTCTGAAAGAAAAAAATTCCCTCATGGGTGAGGCATCAAAGAAATCCAGATATTGAAGAGGAGGGGTTCTAGATCAAAGAGAGAAGGAATCAGAAGGGAGTGAAAGGGGGCAAAACACCCTGGATTGCAGGGAAGGCAACAACCCTAGCTTGTATGAGAGCTCCCACCCGCCCATGTTTTCAGGACAGTAGATATTATAGGGTGTGATTTAAGCGACACATGTCTATCTGGGGATGGGAGAAAGAGTTCAGTTGTAACATCCCCTCCATGAGGGAAATGTCTTTCAATCTGAACCCAGCCCTTGGAGTCTCCGTTTCTAAACCAATCTGGTATAGACAATAGTATAGCAGTTGTGTAATAAAGTTTCATGTCAGGAACGCCCAAACTTCCTTTATATTTTGTTTGACGGAGTGTCTCATTTTTTATTTGTGGCCTGTGGTAGTGCCACAGGAATGCGTTAATGGTGCGGTCATCTTCAAAACCCCAATGCGTCCGATCCAAGATAGAAAAAGTGGATCCCATTTCTTAAGCTCTTTCTTGATAGAAGATATCAATGGTGGGAAATTAGCCACATAGATGTCATCGAGAGAAGGGGTCAGTCGTACTCCCAGGTAATGGACATAATTCCTAGTCCATTTAAATGGAAAGGTTGACTGAAGAATCGAGAGAGTATCTGGTGAAATTCCAGTGGATATCTCCTCTGATTTGATATAGATGATCTTAAAATCAGATAAAGAAGAAAAGATCTGAAATTCTAACATCAAGGCTGGCATCGAGGATATGGGGTTTGTGATAGAAACTAGGACATCATCAGTGAACATAGAGAGTTTAAATTCCCCTTTGTGCAAGAATCACGCCCTGAATATCTCTGTTTAAGCAAATAGATTGGGCAAAAGACTCCATAGTCAAAACAAATAACAGAGGAGAGAGTGGGCAGCCCTAACAAGTTCCATTTGAGAAACAGAAAGGTAGCAAGAGATGTGCATTGGTTTTGACTTTAGCCGAAGGGCAAGAATAAAGAGCTATGATTTTTCTAATGAAGAATTGACCAAAACTGAAGTCTTGTAATGTTTTTTTCCAAGAAAGACCAGTTGACCCTGTCGAAAGTGTTCTCTGCATCTGTAGACAGAAAAACAGTATGTGTCTTTGCATAAACTGAGGCATGAAGTAGACTCAATAGTTTCCTGGTGTTGTCCCTTGCTTCACGACGAGGAACAAAACCAGTTTGATCAAGATGTACCAATTTGTGCAAGCTAATCTTAATTTTCTCTGCCAAAATTTTTGCGTACAATTTGATATCTACATTTAACAGAGAGATTGACCTGTAGCTTGCACAGGACAGTTTATCCTTCCCGGTTTAGGCAAGACCGATATGTGAGCTGATAGAGTATCCATGTGTGTAATAATATGTTCAAGTAGGGAGTTGAAAGAGTCAGCTAGGAGGGGGGATAAAAGAGAGTGAAAGGCTTGGCAGGATCCCTGAGAGAAGCCATCAGGGCCTGGACTTTTACCAGGGACAAGAGATCCTATGGTGCGTGGGACTTCATCCTTAGAGATGGGCGCATCCAAGTCCTCTCTATCATAGTCACCAATGCGTGGCAAAGAAGTGGAAGCAAGATAATCAGAAATTCTTAACCCCTGATGATCCAGTGGCGTGTCATTACCCTGTAAGTTGTATAAGGACTCATATAAATTGCAGAAAGTAGCAGAAATTTCCACATCAGAGTGACAGAGATGGTCTGAAGTGCTAACAAGCTTCCTGGTCTATTACCCTGTTCAAAGTAAGCATGTTTCATCTTTAGGAAGAATTTTTCCATTTTCTCATGCAACATAATAGTAAGCTGTTTCCTAAGGGCAGTCAGACAAGGTAGGACTGTAATCGAACTAAAAAACGTATGCTGATGTTCCAAATTCCGTATTTCCCGCAGCAGGTCGGCAATCCATTTAGCAGGTTCTTTCTTTTTATGGGCTGCCAATTTGAGCAATTCCCAGTTTCTTTCCTTTCTTCTTCTCCCCCAGTATGAGTGCCCCCAGACTACTCTAATATAATGCACAGATGTTCTAGCTAAAGATTCAATTCCCTTTTATTTGCCTATCTTCTCTAGCTCCTCTCACAAATACAGAATGGCATGCTGTGAGAGCCTGACTCCCTTGTATATGCCTGCAGGAAAAATAGAGAAAACTTTCATGCGGTGGGAAAAAACATTTTTTTGCATTGATTTCATTGCAATGAGCTAGGCAAAAAAAAAGTGGGAAAATGGCACTTTGCTCAGGAAATTATTCGCCAAGCGAGAAGTACCATTTTTCACAGGGTTCGGTTAGATGTTAAAAATTTTATCCCATTCCTACTGTCAAAAGGTGGTGGTATTATTCTTCAAGACAAAATGGATTATGTCCAAGAAGCACATAGATTACTTAGAGATGGTGACATGTATGTTTTATTGAACAATAATCCAACCTAGATGTATACAGCCAAAATTATTGGAGTGCTAAATGTAAGTAGGGTAAAATGTGTTATCAGTAAGGAGGAGTTTAGTTTTCTCCTCAGGGAACAGATGCATACTCAGATATTTTACCACCTCCCCAAAATCTACGAAAGTTTAGAAAACTCTCTGGGACATCCAGTTATTTCAGGAATTGGTTCACTCAGAGTAAGTGGACGAGTTCTTACAACCATTAGTCACGCAGCTCCCCTCCTGCCTCAAGGATACTGTACAATTATTATCTATAGTAGAAGATCTACAGTGGCAAAGGGAGTACAGTTGGACTACATGCGATGTGCAGGCACTGTACAACGGCATACTGAATGGATGGGGACTGGACTCCATTTCCCACTTCCTTAATCTGTCAAATAAGGAGTTTATCCTTGACTGCATTCAGTTTGTTTTGGAACATAATTACTTTTGTTTTGAGGGTCAGTTCTATTTGCAAGGAGTGGCAATGGGTTCCACTTTTGACCCACCTTTCGCCAACAAGTACATGGGTTTCTGGGAAAGCCTGTTTTAAATAGTTCTAGCCCTATTCACAAACATATTATTTTATACAAGTGCTATATAGATTACCTTATTTCCGTCTGGGATGGGGAACAGGGACGTTTACTAGTTCATATGATAAATCACAAATAGAATGCTTAGTGTTATCCATCATAAATAACAAAATTATTAGTAGGATATTTAGAAAACTGGTTGCTGAAATGGTTATTTACACTCTGATAGTGGCTATCTTTGAAGATGGGTCAACATCCCCTTTGGTCAGTTCCAAAGAATTTTTAAAAATTGCTCTATTAGTAACATGGAATTTGATGCAGAAGCTTAAATTACAAAGCACACATTATTAGAAAAGGGATACAGGGAGGATGTTATGACCAGGCTCTACTAAAGGCTAAAGTTATAGGCAATAATTCATTATTGAAATATTGTGAGAATCACCCTAAAAGAGAGACAGGCCTCCAGCATACAATAGTTTTACGCCTCAGATTTCTAAGATTTTCAAAAAGTATTGGCCCATTTTAATACAGAATCCAGTTTTAGCCCAGGTAGTGGGCCCTAAACTGAATATTGTGATTAGGAAAAATAGAAATATAAAGAACATCATAGCATCAAGTGTTATTTCTCATAGCAACAGGGACGTTACAACAACTAATTGGTTACAACTGATTCCAAGAATTTACAAATGGGGAAAAAAAGAGTGCAGCACCTGTCTGTATCTTCCCAGGGACAAAAAAAGATACATTTAGAAGTTCCAAGACAGGCAAAGAATATCCGATTAAAGACTGTATTAATTGTGATAGTACGCATGTTGTGTATCTCATGGCATGTAGTTTTGAACAAAAAGGAAACTCCAATATAGAATTAGTGAACATTTTAGAAACATTAGTTTAGGGCTGATGACTAGGGATGGGTAAACGTTTTCTCCTCAACATTGAAATAGGCAAAAACGGGCACTTGCTGCCTAGTGGGAAATTCCCCAAGAAAAGTACATTTTTTTTTTTCACCTATCTGATTGCATTGAAATCCGTGGGAAGACTGACTTTACACACAACACATAGCAAATGCTAGCTTATTTCCCACAGGCATAGAATAAAAGGTGTCTGAGGGTCCCTGTGTTGGTGAAGTCTTGGGAAAAAATCAGTTGAACAAGGGTGGTATTTATTGACTGGGATTGGGGGGTGTAACGATTTTTTAAGACACTTAGACTAGATGGTAAAATAAAACACAGTTTTATTAAATGAAAATAAAGATGAAAGATCGCCCTCTACAGGCAACACTAAATAATAGCGAAATATATACAGATATGCCCCCACAGGCCCAGTATACAGAAACAGAGTTATCACAGATACTGTCTCAGGACAGGCACACAGTAGAGAAACAAATCAAGGGTTAAATGCAATAATTAGTCAGTCTCTGTTGTGGTGTTTGGCACGCCCAAGATGGTAATGGAGCAGCTATAGGTGTAGATGGAGTAACACCTATAGTTCTAAAGGCTGGGAAGCTGCTAGGCAGTATTAGACTAGAGGTAGAATCAGCAGAAAAGTTGCACAGAATAGACCCCACGGGCGTAGCAACGGATACAACTTAATCTGCAAGTGCGTGAGTCGGTAGCCCCCATGGGCGTAACGACGGTAGTAGCTTGCACTGCAAGAGCTTGCAAATAGCCCCCACGGGCGTAATAACGGAGACCAACTGTACAGGGATAGTTTGAGCCAATAACCCCCACGGGCGTATACCGGAGACAACCTGCAAGAGCTTGAGCTAGTAGCCCCCACGGGCGTAACAACGGAGAACACAATACACTGCAAACGATGAAGCCAATAGCCTCCCACGAGCGTATACCAGAGACCACCCTTTGCTGCAATAGCTTTAGCCAATAGCCCCCACGGGCGTAAACCGGAGAACCCAGCGTTTGCGTAAGAGCCAATAGCACCTCACCGGACCAGGCATATACGCGGCCGGCTCTGCAGAAGTAGCGATATACTAGCGTAGGCTCGGTATAGTGTGAGAAGGCTCAGCTAAGGAGGCGGTAGCACAGCAAGGGTTAAATTGCAGCTTTAAGGATCGAAGGCTCAGTACTAGAGGAATAGCTCTGCAAGTATCAAGGAGGGCTCAGTAATGGAAGCACAGCTCTGCAAGTGAGCACGGAGACTCAGCACTGGAGACTAGGCACTGCAAGAGTTAAGGAGGTACATGATCAGCCCTGTAGGCAGGCACAGTGGAAGTCAGAATGCTGCTGCGGCGACAACAGGAGCAGGTAGCAGGAACAAAGCAGGTCACTGGAACAAGCCAGTTCAGGTCACGGAGCAGGAAGTCAGCCAGGCCGGGTCGGATCACGGAGGTGGTTCTCAGACAAGCCGGGTCAATCACGAGCAGGAACGTCAGCCAAGCCAGGTCAGATCACGGAGGTGGTTTTCAGACAAGCCGGGTCAATCATGAGCAGGAACACAGGAGCGTAGTCAGAACAGGCCAAATCGGTACACAGGAATCAGGAACACAGCAACAGCAATACTGGCTCTGAAATACCACGAAAGGGCACCTGACAGGTGTCACGGCCAGGCATAAAAAGGTCACCAGGGGCGGGCCAAACCGACTCAGCAAATCAGGGCACACCACAAGCGAGAGTGACAGAGGAGGATCACAGGCACTGTGATAGGGGGACAGTAAAAAAATAAGTAAAAATAAAAAAAATTGGTACCTATTGTGACAGTCCAATTAGGGATAGGCAAAACTGAAATTGGCGAATAATGGCACTTCCCACTTTACGAATAATTTCCCGTGAAAAGTGCCAATTTTTTGGCATAGCTCATTCCATTGAAATCAGTGGGAACATTGAATTACTACACCACACATAGCAAATATTATATTCTTTCCCAAATGCATAGTAGAAAAGGGGCATGAGGGTGCCTGTATTGGTGGGCTGTGGGGAAAGAATCAGTTGAACAGGGACTTTTTTGGGTGGGGTTTGTTTACTGGGATTGGGGGGCAGTTAATACAAAATAAATCCTAAATACAAATAAAAAAAACCCCCATAAGACTTGGTATAAAAGGGGTCTGAAGAGGGTGCCTGTGTTGGTGGGTGAAGTCTGGGGAATGAATCAGTTGAACAGAGAACTTCTTTTGGGGGAGGGTTGACTGGGATTGGGGAGATAGTTAATAAAAAATAAATTAAATAAAATAGAAATTTGTATGTAAAGTGATACAGACAGGAATCCCCTGACATAAGCTGCCACTGGGGTGGCCTGATACTTGACTTCATAGAGTATTTTGTACAGGATGATTTGTTAGATTTGTTGTTACAGGAATAATCCCTGAGGAAACATTGATTTGTAGGACTTAGGCTTGTTAGAAACAAACCAACAAAAATGTTTAATTTTTTTTGTAGTAGTTTTTTAAATATTTTTTTTTTTTAAAGCACAAGCCCTGAGAGAAATAAAATGCCCTACTGGCCTAGTGCCAGCAGGTAATGTGCTGTTGGCCAGTGGCCCCTAGCCATTTTTAAATGCCCTGATGTAGATGCAGAATTTGTGATTTCTGTTATTGCTACTGCTGAGTTGTTTAAGCAGCAGAATGATTAGTCAGCTGAAAGAGAATGGGATCAACAACAGCAGTAACATGGCTGATGGATGATGAAGGTTCCACTTGCCACAAGTAGATTCAGTGATGTGCCTGAGGCAGTAGCAGCACAATAAGTAACCCCCAGTATATGTGGAAAAAAGAAGAAGTTGACCAATAATTCTTCTCCACCTGACCCTCCTCCAAAATCATGGGTAGTTGTTATTAGAATCGATTTTTTTTTCCCTTGAGAGCAGGAACTGTATCTCTCATCAGCAACTGCAATGTGCACAGTGTGTGTGGTAAATAACATCTGGGGGCAAAACTGCATCCAAACACCATGACACCACAAACCAAGTACTGCCACTGTCCCTATATTCCTTGTCCAGATCCTGCTAAGGACATATAACTATTTGCTGACAGTTTAATAGTATTGATGAACCCTCCCTGCCAGCATCTTAGCATATTCTGTGGAATGGAATCTCCTCAGATGCCGCTTGATGCCCTGCTTGTGATTCTCCTCCACCACACTGGCATGTGAGTTCAGTGCAATGGGTAGAGATGAACTGCCACATCCTAACATCAACAGAGTGGCTATCATTTGGCGGGGGAGGTAACGATGAACAAGGTGGATTGGCAGAAGATATAGTTACCCTAGAGGAAGAAGGTGATGGTGAGCTAGTTGTTTAACTCATCATGGAACTTCCAGTCTCTGCATGGGTTTCTCTATTCTTCCTCCTTTTTGATCTGAACATCACCTCTTGTTGCCTTTCTGGAGAGTCAGGTGGTTCAGCAATAGCAGTGCTTGATTTCTGTGTGGGTGTTTGTCTTTAATATGAAAACAGAAAGAAACAGCACAATCCTCTAAGTGTAGTATGTAAGACGTTCATCTCCAAATAAAATCAATCCCTCACAGGGTAATCACATATATGAGAGACTGAGTGTATTCACATTGGCTGGATCTAAACCTGAGCCTCCATAATTATCCACACGTTTCTCTAGTCAACTTGCTTCAATGCCCCTCCACCACTCCAAAACCGCGTCTCCAGTCTGCAAACAAGTATGGGCCACAGTAGGGTAAACTCAAATTGATAAATCCACATTGACTACTTACTAGTGGCTAAACATATGGAAAGGAGCAAGGAACTGGACCATGGAGTATATTCCAGAGTATCAAAATTTATTAAATGCAGAATAGGATCCGTTCTTAATTTAAAACATAAATCAAATTGCGTCAAATAACATCTCCCTATGTGTTTCCTAAAGCAAAGTTTCTTCTCAAGGGAAATATACAAATAAACAAACTTCAGCCATTATAAGGACTTACCAAATATCAGTCCCTCCTCCATGTCTCCACCTTCTGATACTGAAAAGTGGGCACATCTGGATCCTTCCATTGGAAAGCAAATAAACATCTTCCTGTACCCAACTATCACAGTGCCCGTAATTACAGGCAACATTTTGACATGTTTACTTCCTGATATCTTTTATTGGCTATGCTGTCTTTGCTCCTCCCAGTGACAGCCTTTAAATTCTCTGGGCTGTCACTTATGCGCTGCCCTTTCGTTGTGTTTCCGTTGCCTAGTGCTTGTTCCGTTACTCTCGTATGATACTAGTGTATGACCCGGACTGCCTGACTGTTCTGCCCGTTAATCGTTCCTGCTCTGTGTACCGGCCCAGATTGGCTGACGTTCCTGCTCTGTGTATCGACCCGGCTTGGCTGACCTTCCTGCTCCGTGTACTGACCCGGCTTGACTGACGATCCTGCTCTGTGTACCGACCCGACTTGGCTGATGTTCCTGCTTCGTTTACCGACCCGGAAGGCTGCTGTATCACGGTTTGTAATGACTCTCAGACGTGAAGTTAGGTAAAAACACAACTTTATTGAAAGTTAAAGACAATCCCATAGGGTATTACATATATGCAGACAATATAGAGCATAAGCAAATGTTCATACAAAGTAAAGCAGGTTCTACCGGTCTTGCCAATATACCGGGCAAGGCAACCTGAAATTAAATCAATAGGTGGCTCTACCGGCCCTGACGAATACCGGGCAGGGCAGCCTGACAGGAACAGATAGATAGGCTCTACCGGCCTTGCCAATATACCGGGCAAGGCAGCCTGCTAGAACAGTTGTACTTGGCTCTACCGGCCCTTGCCAATACCGGGTAAGGCAACCTTGTGATGGAATAACAGGTGGTTCTACCGGCCTTACCAATATACCGGGCAAGGCAACCTTGAGATGGCACTGTAATGGTTCTACCGGCCTTACCAAAATACCGGGCAAGGCAGCCCAGAAGGAGGGTGACAACCACTATGACCACAGAGACTGTCAGAATGGCAATAGACAGTGGAGACTAATCGATAGGCTACCTGGTCAGTGGTTTCACTGGAATCTGACATTCAGTACCCGTGTACAACCGAATGGATGCTGTCTAGGACTGGACAGCGCACTGAGACGCCTCAAGTGCAAGAACTGGAGACAATGAGTAACTGTGAGTGAGACCACAGGTCATGGAGCAAACCAACGCCCGCGCGTTGGAAACCAGCATAACTTAGCAGGGTACTAGTAATGGAGCGAACCAGCAACCGCACGCTGGAGGGAACAAGCAACAAAGCACGCCCTTGGGTCAAGGAATAACCAATGTCATATACTGGTGACAACAGGAAAATACATAAGCCGCAAGGCTAATGGAGCGAACCAGCGCCCGCGCGCTGGGACCAACAATAAAGAATGTAGCCGCAAGGCTTTAGGAGCGAACCAGCGTCCGCACGCTGGGAACAACCAATATTGATCTGGGCCGCAAGGCCAATGGAGCGAACCAGCGCCCGCACGCTGGGAACCTTCAGTATAGTATCAGGCCGCAAAGCCAAAGGAGCGAACCAGCGTCCGCACGCTGGGAACCTACAGTATAGTATCAGGCTGCAAGGCCAATGGAGTGAACCAGCGTCCGCACGCTGGGAACCTACAGTATAGTATCAGGACGCAAGGCCAATGAAGCGAACCAGCGTCCGCACGCTGGGAACCAACAGTATGGATTTGGGCCGCAAGGCCAATGGAACAAACCAGCGTCCGCACGCTGGGAACCAACAGTATAGCGAAATGTCGCTAAGGCGACAGATGACAATGTCGCCACAGCTAGCAGGAACACAGGAACCAGCAGGACAGGACAACCGGATCAGGAACGGCAGGTGAAGACTGACGGCAGGAACAGCAACCTCAGCAATGACAACTGGAACCGGACTGGAACGGATACAGCAAGCAGAAACTCAGGAACAGAATGGCTCAGCAACACAGGAACACAGGAACAGGCCCAAACGTAGAAGCAGGTATGAGAAAGCGACTGCTGTCAGAGACAATACGAAAGGGCGACCAGAGGGTGCCCAGGCAAGGTTTAAGAAGGCAATGTGAGGCGGGCTAAAGGCAAACAGCCAATGGGAACCCCCTACAGGTAATAGACACATAAATGCAGCAATCACGAGCACCGTTCCTGCTCTGTGTACTGACCCAGCTTGGCTGAAGTTCCTGCTTCGTGTGCTGTTCCTGCTTAGAAGACGTCCTGCTTCTGCTGTGCGGCCTGAGTTGCCCACGCTCCCCTTGGTCTGTCCAGACCTCCGGTTGCCTCGGTTCTGTGCAGATAGTCCTGTCCGTGACCAATTCTACCTTAGTGCCTGTTGCTGCATTCCGGTGTATCACCGCTTGCACCACGATCACTTGGTCTCTTACTGCTATCTCTGAGCTAGGATTACTGTTGGGCGCCTCAGGCTATTTCTACATCTGCAGTTGCCACAGACCAGAGCATTCGTTAACCCCTTGCGGGGCTGTGCTGGGCACTTGGGCCTATATACGGTAGTCTCAGTTTGGCATACGTTTCTCCTTACGGTGCCGTGCACTTGGGCCATTATCCGTTGCTGTCTCAGTTGGTGTTACGCTGCACCATCCGATGCTGTGCCCTGGGTCATGAAAACCTTGCAGTCTCAGGTGGGCGTTCTCTATATTGCTGGTAGCCACCTTCCTATAGTGCCTTGTAGCCAGTTCTATCCTGGCTTCACCTGCTCCTTGTGATTCCAGTCGCTATTGTTACTCTCTGCGTAGAGAGTGTGCTTTGGGGCCTTCCACTATTAAGGCCAATTGCTGTTTCTGGCCTAATAAGTATCATTCTGACATATTCACACTGTATCATACGAATTGTACCTGACCTGTGTCAGTATTGTATATTTATCTACATAGTGGACCCATGTGGGTTAATCATATCATTGTAACCTGTCCTGTGTCAGCTTTCCATTTATCTGTATGCTGGACCCGCGAGGGTTACTGTTATTCATTGTGTGCTAATAAAACTGTGTTTTACCAAAAACTTCCATTTCTGAGTGTACTAAACCATAACACCACCCCTCTGCTCAGCGGATGTCTATAGCGCTCCACTCATTGAATGCAAAACCTAAGCCTCTGATTGGTACTGGCTTCATGCCGCACTCCTCCAAAATACATCCACATAATCACACCAAAAAAATATATGCCCAATTATCTTGCTATAATCCATCACACAGAGGGGATAGGAACAAGGAGAAGAACATACCATATATAGTATACCAGTCCAGAGGTGCCTACAAGTATAACTAGTTCTACTCCATCTGAATCTAAATTAAAAAGTCACACATAAATATAAAAAAAAAACAGCCAACTCAACTCCATCATTCATCCCCAATGGAGTCAAAGTATTTAGAGTCATAATCCAAAAAGTCTTTTTTGCAGAGTACACTATATTTTTTTTGATCTGTGACTGGGACAGCCTCAAGGCCTATTACTTTCAGATTTTACATCCCACTGGATTCACAATCACCAAAATGATGAGGGACACCATGATCCCTATCTCCACTGATACTTTTCCTCCGGTGTTCCCTAATCCTCTCCCATAGACACCTGATGGTTCTGCCAACATATCTGCCACCACATCCACAGACAAACATATATATATGTATCTGGTTTCACAGTTAATAAACTGCCTCACGCCTCTCATATATGTGTGAGTACCCTGTGAGGGACTGATTTTTATTTGCGTGGAGATATATGTTTGTAAATCCTTATGATGACTGAAGTTTGGTTATTTGTATATTTACCTTGAGAAAGTAACTTTGCGTTACGAAATGTGTAGGGAGATGCTATTTGATTTATGGTTTACCTTAAGAACAGATTGTGTTCTGTATTTTAATACATTTTGATACACTGGAATATACTCCATGGCCCTCTTCCTCGCTCCTTTCCATATGGTTAGAAGCCACTAGTAAGTAGTCAACCATGGTTTATCAATTTGAGTTTACCCTACTTTGACCCATTCCAGTTTGGAGACTGGAGGTACAGTTTTGGTGTGGTGGAGGCAACAAGTTGAACAGAGTAAAATGTGGAGAATGATAACAGCTGGGAGTTTAGATCCAGCCAATGTGAATACACTCAGAGGCGGGTTCATCCTCTCATATATGCAAGTACCCTGAGTGATTGATTTTTATTTGGAGGGAAATGTCTTACATTTTACACTTAGAGGATTGAGCTGTTTCTTTCTGTTTTCTTGTATGTATTTCTGAAGGACCTGTCCGGCATTTGTTTGAACAATCTGCATGTCCAGAATCTTAGTGCTGGGCAGTAGTGATGAGCGAGCATGCTCGGCCGAAGCTCGGTTCGGCTCGAGCATCGCTCTGCTCGGCACATGGCGGTACTCGTACGAGTACCGCATGTGCTCGCCCGCCATGTTCGGGTCTCCTCCCCGCACGTTTCGCAGCTGCTGCGCAGCCAATAAACGTGCGGGGAGGCTCTGACATCAGTGTAATGCCAGCAGCCATGTTGGCTGCTGGCATTACACTGATTGGCTGGCCAGAACCCGTGATCGGGTGCTGTATAGCACCCGACGCGCGAGTTCGGCTCATTCTTAGCCAGGGAGAGATGCGCTTAGGCAGGGAAAGTCAGTGTAGGGAGAATAAAATTGTTGAAACTCTTTCAAGACCCAAAAGTCCTTTTTAGGACTGTTGTGTGTGGGGGCAGCATTTATATTTTGTTTGGGGGGGCACAATTTCCTTTTTTTTGTGGGGGGGATATTTGTAAGGTGACATATAATACTAGATGCACAGGAAGACAGTGTAGGGAGAATAAAATTGTTGAAACTCTTTCAAGACCCAAAAGTCCTTTTTAGGACTGTTGTGTGTGGGGGCAGCATTTAATTTTTTTGGGGGGTGGCAGAATTTCATTTTTTTGTGGGGGGGGACATGTTCTAAGGTGACATTGTACTAGGTGCACAGGGACAAATATTTCACAGTGCAGTGACAAGCTGACATATTCTGTTAGGTGCACAGGGCCAATGATTTTACAATGCAGCGACAAAAAGGGCCATTTTAAACGTGTGCCTAGCCATAGATTATTGTCACATTCTGTTTAGTGTGCAAATTCACAAATTAACGTCACATATTCCATTCACTGTGCCTAGCCGCAGATTAGCGTCACATTCTGTTTCGTGTGCCTAGCCGCAGATTAGCGTCACATTCTGTTTCGTGTGCCTAGCCGCAGATTAGCGTCACATATTGTTTAGTGTGCCTAGCCGCAGATTAACGTCACATATTGTTTAGTGTGCCTAGCCGCAGATTAACGTCACATATTATTTAGTGTGCCTAGCCGCAGATTAGCGTCACATATTGTTTAGTGTGCCTAGCCGCAGATTAGCGTCACATTCTGTTTCGTGTGCCTAGCCGCAGATTACCGGCATATATTCTGTTTAATATGAAGAAGGCGGGTAAAAAGGGACGGGGAAGTGGACGTGATCCTGATAGTTCAGGGCGTGGGTCAGGACGCGTAGAAACTGTGCCTGGTGCCAGAGCACAAGAAAGAAAGACATCCACCATACCTAGCTTCATGTCTCAGTTTACAGGGCGTCGCAGGACATCACTGCGAACAGGTGGTCGGTTGGATTTCAACTGATACTGCTTCCAGTCGGTTAAGCACCACCCTGTCTTCCACCAAGTCCACTCTCACTAGCCAAGAGTCTGGTCAACATAATCCTCACCCTGATCATCCTTCCTCCCACCATAGAGGGTCTGGCCAAAGAAGTGATCCCACACTGGGATATAGTGAGGAGCTCTTCTCATCACCAATCCTTGATTTGAACCTCTCTCCAAGCACGCTTGCAGAGGAACATGAGATCTTGTGCCCTGATTCACAACCTCTAGAGGGTACCCAATCACAAGAAGATGACAGAGGGGAACGGCATTTAAGGTCAAAGGAAGTGGATGATGATGATGAGACACAGTTGCCATCAAATCAACCACAATTACTGTCTCAAGACCTTGATGAGGAGGATGATACACAGTTGTCAATGACTGAGGATGTGGTGGGATCAAGAAATGAGGAGGATGATCAGAGTGAGGAAGTGGAGGAGGACTTGGTGGACGATGAGGTCACTGACCCCACCTGGGAAGGTGGAAAGCCGAGCGATGACAGCAGTCCTGAGGGTGAGCCATCTGCAGCACCGCAACAGGCTGGAAGAGGCAGTGGTGTGGCTAAAGAAAGAAGGCGGACCGCACCAAACCGGCCAGCAAATGTTCCACGGAGCACCCCCTTGCGTAAATCTCCATTGCCAAGGGCTAGGTGTTCCGCGGTATGGCGTTTTTTTAAGGAAAGTGCGGACGACAAAAGAATTGTAGTTTGCAACCTGTGCCACACCAGAATGAGCCGAGGCATGAACACTAGCAACCTCACCACCACCAGCATGATCCGACACATGGTATCCAAGCACCGTAATAAGTGGGAGGAACGCCCAGATCGCCAATCTGTGTCTGCAGGCCACACCACTGCCTCCTCTTCCCCTGTTTTCGGTGCCGGCCAATCGCCTGTCGAAGGCGCAGGCCCGCATACCTCCCGCCCTGCACCTGTACCATCTGAAGCACCATCAGCGACCACATCCACTTCCCTGTCCCAGCGCAGCGTCCAAATGTCGTTACCCCAGGCATTTGAGCGCAAGCAAAAATACCCAGCCACCCACCCACAGGCCATAGCACTAACCTCACACCTTTCCAAATTACTGGCCATCGAAATGCTGCCATTTAGGCTTGTGGACACTGAGTCCTTCCACAGCCTGATGGCAGCAGCTGTCCCTCGGTAGGCAGTCCCCAGCCGCCACTACTTTTCCCGGTGTGCCGTCCCCGCCTTACACCACCATGTGTCCCTTAACATCACCCGTGCCCTGACCAACGCAGTTACTGGGAAGGTCCACTTAACGACTGACACATGGACAAGTGCTTGTGGCCAGGGACGCTACATTTCCCTGACGGCACACTGGGTGAATGTCGTGGAGGCTGGGAGCGACTCGGACCCTGGGATGGCACAGGTGCTACCCACGCCGAGGATTGCGGGCCCTACCTCCATCAGGGTTTCCGCCAGCACCTACGTTATTGGCTCCTCCTCCTCCGTTTCCACCTCCGAATTCTCTGCGCGCAGCGCCACTCACCCATCAGCCGGTAGCTGGAAGCAGTGTAGCACTGCAGTGGGGAAGCGTCAACAGGCCGTGCTGAAGCTGATCTGCCTTGGGGACAAACAGCACACGGCCTCAGAGCTGTTGCAGGGGATTAGTCACCAGACCGAGCAGTGGCTCTCGCCACTCAAACTGCAACCAGGCATGGTTGTGTGTGATAATGGGCGTAACTTGGTGGCGGCTTTGGAGCTCGGCAAGCTCACACACGTACCATGCCTAGCGCATGTATTTAATTTAGTGGTTCAGCGATTTCTAAAAACCTACCCCAATTTGCATGATCTCTTGACGAAGGTGCGCCGCGTGTGTGCACATTTCCGTAAGTCATCTACAGCTTCAGCCGGCCTGTTGACGCTGCAGCAGCGCTTACAATTTCCAGCTCACTGGCTGCTGTGTGACGTGAGCACGCGCTGGAACTCCACCTTCCACATGTTGGCCCGGCTTTGTGAGCAGCAGAGGGCAGTAGTGGAGTACCAGCTGTTACACGGTCATCGCCTCTCAGTTCAACTTCCTCTAATCAGAAGTGAGGAGTGGGAATGGATGTCAGACCTCTGTGAGGTTTTACGCAATTTTGAGGAATCGACACAGATGGTGAGCGGCGATAACGCTATTATCAGTGTAACCATCCCACTTCTGTGTCTACTGAAACGCTCGCTGCTCACAATTAAAACCGACGCTTTGCATGTGGAAGAGGTGGAAATGGGGGAGGAAGAGCTTACACAAGGTGATAGCCAGAGCACCCTCACTTCGTCTTCTCAGCGACAATTGGAGGAGGCGGAGGAGGAGGAGGAGGAGGAAGACACGGTTGCCTCCGCTACAGAGGGTAGCCATGGAACTTTAGTTCCATCTCTTCAGCGTGGGTGGGCAGAAGAGGAGGAAGAGGATGAGGAGATTGAGAGTCATCCTCCTGGTGAGGACAGCGAAATCTTGACTGTTGGTACTCTGGCACACATGGCTGACTTTATGTTAGGCTGCCTTTCCCATGACCCACGCGTTATACGCATTTTAGACAACACGGATTACTGGGTGTTCACCCTTCTGGACCCCCGCTACAAAGAGAATTTCTCATCTCTCATTCCTCCGGTGGAGAGGACAAGCAAAATGGTGCAATACCAGAAGGTTCTTGTTGAAAAATTGCTCCAAAATTTTCCATCTGACAACGCTGGCGGCAGAGTACGTGCTACCTTGGCCAACCGAGAAGGGGAGAAAAGGGGAGCACACAGCAGTTCCGACAAAGGCAGGGCAACACTCTCCAAGGCGTGGGACACCTTCATGACACCCCGCCAGCACCCTCACCCTGATGTGCGGCCTAGTGTCACAAGGAGGGAAAAGTTTTGGAAGATGGTGAAGGAGTACGTAGCAGACCGTGTCAGCGTCCTCACTGATCCCTCTGTGCCTTACAACTACTGGGTGTCCAAGCTGGACACGTGGTATGAACTGGCACTCTACGCCTTGGAGGTGCTGGTCTGCCCTGCCGCCAGCGTTCTGTCTGAGCGGGTATTTAGTGCTGCTGGTGGCATCATAACAGATAAGCGTATCCGCCTTTCCACCGAAAATGCTGATAGGTTGACACTTATAAAAATGAACAAGGCCTGGATTTCCCCTGACTTCTCCTCTCCACTGGAGGAAAGCCCCGGGTGAACATAAAGTCACTTTAGATATGTTATTTACAATGATGGGAATACTCTGTATTCCCATTCACCCCTTCCACCCAAAAAATGGGTATATGGTTGACTCTTAATCTTCTCATCCTCCTCCTCCTCTTCCATATGCCCTGTGATATAATTTTTATATAGGGCCAGCTCACCAGCGGGCCCTGTGATATAATTTTTATATAGGGCCAGCTCACCAGCGGGCCCTGTTTGACAATTTTTGTATAGGTCAGCTCACCAGCGGGCCTTCTCATATAATGTTTTATTGGGTCAGCTCTCTAGCGGGCCCTCTCATATAATGTTTTATAGCGTCAGCTCACTAGCGGGCCTTCGGATATAATGTTTAGGATGGTCAGCTCCGCAGCAGACCCTCACCCATAATGTTTTAGATGGTCGGCTCAGCAGCAGACCCTCATTCCTAATGTTTTAGATGGTCAGCTTAGCGGCATGCCCTCGCCCCTAATGTTTTAGAGGGTCACCAGCAGGCCATTAATCCTAATTTTTCAAGGGTGTGTATGATGCCCTCCTTTATGTGTAATAAAGGGTGTATTGGAGTGACATTTCAGTCTAATTTTTGGCAGCCCTTTCACTTAGTGCATAGGCTTTATGAGTGTTGGACCACTACCTGAACTATTATACCACAATGTGAATGAGGCCCTCCATTTTGTGATATACAGGTTGTATCGGAGTGCCTCAGGTCCTCCCATTGAATTAAATAGGGCTGGGGTGTTCGACAGAGCAGAAGGTAGTTCTTGGCTTCATCCACTAAGTCACTTCGTCACTTTTACTCAATGGATCAGACCCCACTGTTCTGACTATAAATTTTGGACTTAACAAGGGCAAACGGACATGTTGTAAAACCTGTGGTAGCTGCGGCCTCCGTTCCTGAATGCTGTACCTTACCCGGGCCATAACCACGTTGAACACCTGCTTTACGCTGCGCACGTTTCCTTCTTAATCATGGCCCCAATTCCGAAAAATCGATGAAATTTTTTGCAGAATTTGCAGATGATATACAAGTAAATATACAGCAAATACTGTTTGGTAACAATTTTTCGCCTAGAATCGTTTTTATCTTCCTTTTTGTGTGTTTTACGGTCAGTCTGTAAAAATGGCGTACTACGGGCGAAACATCGTTCCCAGCAGCGACGTTGGAGTCCAAGATGCATCCAGACATCATCCCTATGCTGTCCCTGAACCATTTCTGTGGTGTTTCCATCATTTTCTGACCTTTTCCTATGAACCAGGCACCCTCCCCTCATCAGAGCAGGGGGTGCCTGGTGTAATGCTCGAGTCCTCCCATTGACTTCAATGGGGCTCGGGTGCTCGGCCGAGCACTCGAGCCTCCGGGGGCGCTCGGCCAGAGCACCCGAACACCCGAGCATCGGGGTGCTCGATCATCACTACTGGGCAGTGTTCACAACCCCTGTGGAAGATTTTTCTATATAGAACTTCATGTTAATGATTCTGTTTTATCTTATATATATCCTTTGAATTTATGCTCATTTGTATGTCTTTGAGTTTGGAGTGAGCACTAAGTTTGTTTGTTTGTATTTTTTGTATTTAACGTCTTTGACATAAATGTCAGGGTGTCTGTTTTTCATGTGAGTTATCAGGGAGGTTGTGCCCAGGTACATCCCCTCCTTTACCCTTCTCACTGACTTGTCACAAATTGTGCACACTGCCACTGGGGATGACTGCACTGTGTCTGCCCCAAGAGAAAAAATAGTCCCACACACATGACTTCAATGACCAATGACCTCTTTCTTCTTCTCCCCCACATTTCCCTTCACTGTCTGGGGCAGTGGATGATGTTGCTGCTGTTGCTTCTCCTGCTTCAGAATCAGCACTACAACTAGGACCAGGACTCAGAATTTTGCTTGCACTGGCAAGTGGAACCTGTTCTAGTCCCACATCACTTGTTGACCCCATTCCCACTATGCCCACGGTGGTTTGTGGCACACTAGCTTGCTCCTCAACATCCTGCTGTCCTTGCAACTCAGCAGCAGAAGGAATTAGAGCAGTTTCAAATTCCAAAAGCTTATTGCTAGTGGTGGTGGTGATTCCCAACCTCATCCCTGTCTCCCATTCCTTCTCAGTTTCTGCTAAAAAGGCCATCAATGTGTCTTCCACCCCAGCTTCTCTGTCATCATCATCACCACCACCACTAGTCCCTACATGCTGCTGCACTATTAAAAACATCTCACTGCTGCTTGGAGGAGGTGACAAGCAATGTGTCAGAGGGTCCCCTAATGTCACACAATTTCTTTGTGACGTGAAGAAGGCAGACTGGCAGCAGTAACAGAATGCGAAAGTGCTATACTTGCAGGCACCTACCTGTGCTACAGGTGTTGGTGGTGATATTATTATTTCTGTGTCTGCTCTCCCCCAACAGTTCTGGCCTCTTCAGCATCATGTTCCACTTGGAAACTGTAGTGAAGGGAAGGGGACTCTCAGGGCTAGAAGGATAGTGTGGGCAGCTAGTCTGGGGACTCCCAGGGCTAGAGGGATAGTGTGACAGCTAATCTGGATACTCTCAAATTCTTCCCCTACCACTCTCCTAACACTAGTCCCACTGGCTGCTTCACCATTACTGCTACTACTACTACTAACAGCAACCACATCAAGTTCAACCCCAGAGTCTTCCTCCTCACATCACTAGTAATATGAGGATATTGATTACCCCTCCTTCACTCCTAACACTAACAAGCTTCTGGACCTTCTTAGTAGTAGTACTAGCACTGGCAGGTCTGCTTGAGGATGGCAAGTGTGACTTAGGGTCCCCTGCTTACACACTTGGCATCATATTCTCCTTCCCCCCTCCTGAGTATTACAAGACACACTAGCAGCAGGTTCAGCACTGGTGGCAGCAGGTTCAGCACTGGCAGCAGGCACAGCACTGGTGGCAGTAGGGGCAGAACGTCTGACAGCAGGCACAGTATTGGTGGCAGCAGGTTCATCACTGGCAGCAGGCACAGCACTAGTGGAAGCAGGGGCAGCACATCTGACAGCAGGTGCAGTATTGGAGGCAGTAGGGACAGCATATCTGGTAGCAGGCGCAGGCAGCTGACCTATTCTGCTCTCACTTTCTCCCTCCTTTCCCATTAAATTCCCCAAGATCACTAGGGGTGATTTAGGGGACTGTCACTGGACAGCATTGGTTCAGTTGTGCTCACTTCCTCCTCCTCCTCAGACTCGGTGGACACATAAGGGTCCTTCCAGTTTCTCCTTTTATTATTTTTAAACCTGCGTACAGTGATAGCAGTCACTATGAGCTTCTCCTGCCTCAAAAGATCACAGAACAGCACAGAACATCTACCTCTCTCAGTTATTGCTTCTATTGTGTTTCACTTATGCAAATACATCACGTTTTTATAGTGAAATGGCGAAACCGCGTATATCAATGGGCAGAAACTTTGTAGCCATTGAAAAAATGGTGAAGAATTTTGGCCAATGGGCAAAAAATGTGAAGGTGTTCCTGTGAAAAAGCGGAGAACAATGTGGTTTTCGTGGAATTTCTCATGGGAACATGGCGAGAGTTTTTGCCCAGCCCTAAGTCTGAGGCAGACTGACAGCTAATGGGATAGAGTATTTTGTTGAGGATGATTTTTAGGCCATAGAGTTGTTAGAGACCCAATCCCTGAGGAAAACATTAATTTGTAGGACTTAAACTTGTTAGGCACAAGCCCTGAGGAAACATTGATTTGTGGGAATATGGGTTGTTAGAGGCACAAGCTTTGAGGAATCAGTGATTTTTGGACACAGGATTGTTAGAGGAACAAGCCCTGAGTAATCAGGGATTTGTTGGACTCAGGATTTTTGGAGCACAAGTACTTCAGACCTCAAGAGGGGTATCATGACCCCTCATGACACCCCCCCAGCATGGTGGTGACAATTGCTCCCTTTATTAATTAAAGAGCATATAACCTATTGAAAGAGCATATAACCTATGTGAAACATAGGTTATATGTTCTTTAATTAATAAAGGGGGAAATTGCCACCACCATGCTAGGGGGGTGTCATGAGGGGTCATGATATCCCTCTTGAGGTCTTAATGTACTTTTTAAATACAAATTACATACATAATTTAAAAAAAGAAAATCATTGTTACACATAAATTAAATATTTAATTACATTTTCACAAAATTACATATATAATAAAAACAAACACCTTTTTTATACATATACAGGTTGCCTATTAACCATATGAGTACCAGAGGGGTAGCAAAGACATATACAATACAATACCTCTCTGGTACTCATAGGGTTAATCTTGCAATACAAAATATGGATGCATGTCGAATATAATAGGAGAAGAAAAATGTCGGATAAAAATGGTGAAAGAAAGTCATGGGAGCACTGTAGTCGACTTTTCAAGAGGGAGGGAGGTTAAAATGTCAGATGTACAATATTCGTCAAATTAATATGGTGAAAGAAAGCACTGCAAGTCAGATTTGGAAGGGGAAGGGTTAACTGTCGACTATGAACAATATTTGTCGGATTAATGTGGTGAAAGAAAGCACTATAAGTCAACTTTTAAAAGGCGGGGTTAATATGTCGAGGGGCCACTCTGTCAGATTTTGTTATGTGGAGAACACATTTAACACTGAACTTGATCTTTCTGTTATCAAATATTCGCCTGTTTCCTTGGACTTTGACATTTTGTGCGTTTTTTGTAGGCGGTAGTTGGAAAAAAGCAGATAGAGCCATTTTTGTTACTACTCTGAAAAGTGCTGTCTACGCCAGTTTTGTTTTACCATGGCTCTGCAATAGAATACCGACGTAACAAATGTTTGCAAAATTCACGCTACTTATTTTTCTTGTAACGCCGGTTTTAGTACGGGTAACAGAACTGAGCCCCTTGCTGTTATTATCTTTGTGCTGGGTGGGGAAGTCTGGGGAAAGAAGTTGTTGATTTTTTTTTCCGTTATAATTTTTTTGTTCAGACTGTGATAAGACAGGGTGGACAACTTAAAAAAAATAATTAAAAAAAATAAATAAAGAATAACAAATAACCAAATATATTTGGTGACAGTGACAGACAGCTGACTGGGCTTAGGCAAGAGATCATACTCCATCAGTTGTGTTGTGTAGTGTAGAGTAAAAACACACAGTGTAAATGAGTAATGTCCAGCAAAAGCACAAGGGGCAGGGGGAGGGGGAAGTGTGGAGCATTGCAGGGATGTGAGAGAAAGTAGTATTTCAAGAACTGACTGCAGCAACGATGATCATCCCTCAAGGTCACACCAAAACTGTGCCAGTACAAATAAAGAGCCATATAAGAAGAACACTGAAGAAGTCACATTCAGGCGTTGATGATGGCAAAAAGCATAATAGAGGAAGGTGTAGTAGCTGAACTTCTGAACTGCCTGATGCATCAGATAGTGAGACAAACAAGCACCAAAACACCTGTCCTCAAACTAGTAGCGAACTTTGTTACATTAAAAGTAAAAAGAAATGTCATGGTTTGACTGATCTGGTCTAGCACTCAGCTGTTGATTACTGCTGCCTTTACTTCCATGTGTCAGACTGAGTCATCTGATGCTTAACAAACAGTCTTGACCTCTCAGTTTCCATGGTTACTCACCTGTTATCAGCTAACCCCTTTTAAGGTATTTAAAGCAGCTAGGCTCACTTCCCCCTTGCCCTAGTGTCTGCTGCTGGCTGCAAATGCTTTCTCCTGAGTTGCTGTTTATCCGTGCATGACCAGGCTTCCTCTGGTGTCTCTTCTGGCTCCTGACTCCTGGCTTGTTCTTGACATTACTGATCTCCATATTCCTGAATCCAACTTGCCTGAGTACCTGCCTTGGTTCCTGACCCCGGCTTGTCTTTTGGTTTACGCTCCTGGATCACAATTTTGCTTTGTTTGCTTTGGTTATTTTAATAAAAATGTTTTGCATTTTAAATTTTTGTGTCTGGTTCCTGATCCCTAACAAGAAATTGAGACCTATAAAAGCTTAGAGGAATATAAGGGTAATAGTGGGCAAGAACTGTCAGATGATGCTGATGCTGCTGAGGATGACCTAATGATGACTGATGATAATGATGCAGATCTAGAATATATGCCTCCAGCATCCTTCTCTTGTTCAGATACAGATGAAGTTGAGAGTGAGGATGATGACATGGCTATAAGGTTAGTAGAAAGTCAAAGGCTGAATCTTCCACCACTAAAAAGGAGAACTGTGTCTGTCTTTAAACTGTTTGAGAAAGTCATTGGAAAGTCTGACCCTGGACAAGCACAGATGTCAAAAAACACACAGCCACCCTATCAGTCATCATCAACATCATTGCCTCTTCAAAGTCCAAGTCCCACTCAGCCACAAACACCTGTTTTGAGTACCCAGCAGCAGCAACAACAGCAGCAACACAGGTGATTAACATCCACAGTGTTAGCCTCTGCTGCTTGAAGTGCTGCACCTTTGACACCTAGTAGTAGTGGCAGTAGAATTGCATCAACATCTAGCCCCAGTAGTAGCAGCAGCGCCTCAGGAACCCCTCAGTCCTTGAAAACCACAGTATGGAGATACTTTCCTCAGGATCCTCAAGCTAAGCATGTTGATATCTGTTGTCTGTTCAAAAAGCCCATGAGCAGGGGGATGCAGGCTCACACCTAGGCACTTTCTCTATGAGATCCTACCTGAAGCACAACCAAAGGTCTGACCGGGAGACGCACTATCACCAGGCCAAAGGTGCCACAACTAGCAGAAGCACTTTAGAAAGTTCCCAGGGCTATAGGGCAGAAAAAAGAAGCAGTGCAGTTATTTATGTGTCTGTGTGCTACTGCCAGTGTCAACAGTTAATACAAATTATGTATTTGTGTGCTACTGCCAGTGCCAACAGTTAGTTCAGTCCAAACAACACCTATGGCTCCTGCTGCAGATGAGTATGACTCTGGGTTTGCTGTAGGGCATCGCAAGAGTCATAGACTGACCACACTTGCTGTTCCACAAAACTGAATTTGAATTTACCCACTCAGAATAAATTTGATTTATTAGATATTGCACATATGGAGGAAGAAAGAGATAAAACACCTACATTAAAGTGGATCTATCACATATAGATATCTAATGCTCATTAGATAGAGCATTTAGCGAAAAAGTTTAATATGTTATTAATTTTTGGAAACAAACCTGTTATCTACACAAAAATTCAAGTTTAAAAGGTGCCCAGCAGCCTACTTCCACTTGCCGCTGCGGCAAGCTGCTTGCCGCACAGACACTGCTCCCGTCCCACTACCCAGCATCCTCTGATGATGGAGGATGCCTGTCTCTAAGCTGGAGTGATCTCATTGGCTACATATTGATCTCTGCCAATGAGATCACTCCAGCTTACAGAAAAAAAGCCTCTGTCATTGGAGGATGCTGGGTAGTGGGACGGAAGCAGCGGTAGTGCTGCAAGCAGAAAGTAGGCTGCTGGGCACTTTTTAAACTTTAATTTTTGTGCAGATAACGTATTTTTTAAAAAATGACTAACATATTAAACTTTTTCGCTAAATGCTCTATCTAATGAGCATTAGATATCTATATGTGATAGATCCACTTTAATACAGTTGGATAAAGAACAGGAAGTGGAACCTTCTACAAGTTATACTCATAGAATAGCATTATTAAAAGAAAATGAAAAAATGAAACACAAAAATAATCAAAAGATTTTTTAGATATATTAAATCCCACAAAAAGAAGTAGGGGCCAGTCACCAGAACATTTTTTAGAAGACATAAGAGGGGAAAAAGAGTAGGATTTAAAATTAAGAGAATAAATAATACAAATAAACCAAAAAACTTTAATGAAAAACAGTATGGAGTCTTTAGTTTGTCCCAATATAAATTAACAGAGAAAGAGAGTTTGGTCCTAAAAAGGGACTAAAATTCACTCCCTCTGTGAGGGTAGATAATTTCTCCCTCTTTCTAAATTTGAATCGGTTTATACATTCTTTAATAGACATGTGCGAATTCATTCGGAGACATTCGGATTTCGTCGAAAATGGGGGTCATTCGGAGACATTCGGCCAATCCGAAACTCAAGGGTCATTCGGAAAAAATGATCCGACTCAGAACAGCCCAGGTCCGAAATTCGTCGAAACTTTCGGAAGTTTCGGCAATCGACACATTTCCGAAAGTTTTGACTACTTTTGACCAGGACTTTTTTGTACTTCCTGTGTGCGCTCAATTACTTTCCCTCCATAATTTTCCCTCCATGTCTCTAGTCCAATTCCATTCTCCGTTTCATGCACTACTTCCCTCTTTTGTCTGTATTCGAATAGCCTTCTTCGTTTCATGATGGGGGTTGGACTAATGACACAGTCACACAGACAGACAGCCTGCATTTCCTCATTGCGTTGTTGGAGCTCAGAGAGAAAAGAGATTAGAGTGTACAGTTGTTGTGTAGGCAGGCAGGTAGCATTACGCTAGGCTTAGGTAGGCAGCCAGCATTAGTTCCAGTTATTGCCACTGCAAGAGCAAGTAATATTTGTTCCTGTGCAAAATATAAAAAAATATTAGGTATTTGTTCGACTACAGGGCCGGCCCTTACACGGGTCCCAGTGGGTCCATGGACCCAGGCGGCACTTTGACAGGGGCGGCAATTTGCCGTCCCATAGCATATTTATTTTGTGCTCTTCCTCCAGTTCTGTGTTGCAGGGTGTCCCATCAGTGTGACTGTCAGCAGCCGGGCAGCCCTATGCTCACTCAGTGGCGATGCCTGCTGGCTGCTTCAGTGACGTGAATTATGTGATTGTGAAACATTATGCCTATTTTGTATTGTTTATCGCCCACCTAAAGTCAAGACTTGAGTAAATAGGTCTACCGTCCCAGATTTGCTAGAGAGGTTTTACAAATACAGGAGGGTGCCCCCTGTACGAAATGAGTCTAAACATTTGGGATCCCTAGTATGAGTGCACAACAGTGCATGATGTGTCCTGAACAGGATTGCTGTGAGGTGTCTCCACCCAGAAGGTGCTGGCTGGGCTGAGATTCAACATTGTGACGAGTGACCAACTAAGAGCACCGTGCCAGACTTAATCTGCAGCCATAGCATCACCCCCTCCTACTCTCCGGGTCCCACTGACTGGCAATAACAGGTGAGTCACTAAGAGATCTGAAGCCTTTCTGGAAGTCCTTTCACTTGGAAAGGGGCTAGGTATTACTTGGGGGAGTTGCCTCGTGTGTAAATAATTTCTAGGTGGGAGATGAATGTGCATCACTTATGTGTTTCCTAACAGTAGTTAGAATACAACTCCCATCATCCCCTGATTATGACGTTGGGAAATGCCCAGCAATTACCGTAGAGCCCTGTATTGCACACTCACGGTAAACGGTGATATTGCTATACTAAGACAATGCTGTGGACCCCTCTTCAGAATAGATGTCAAGCATTTTTTTTTATTTCTCTCCTGTGTTGCAGTTTGTTCACAACAGAATGTCTCAATTTTTCTTTTTAACACATTACATCTATCACATTACAATCATTGATGTTTATTCTTGATGTAGTATGAAACACTACAATGTATATACACATAGAGTTATCTGATATGAGGGGAAATCAGGATAGGAAAACGAGAGAGAGGAATTTGGGTACTAAAGAGGGACAGTAGGGTAGGAGGCTGGTACCAGAAAATGAAACCTTAATCTTTACCCATGTACTAACATAGAATGTGACATGTAGTTTGTCCATGTTCGAGTCGACCACTTATGTTGAGTAGGATGTGACAGGCATGGGTTTTCGATGTTCGAGCATATGCTATATTGAAGGACAGGCATGGGGTTTCGATGTTCAAACATATGCTATATTGAAGGACAGGCATGGGGTTTCGATGTTCGAACATGCTAAATTGAATGATAGGCATGGGTTCTCGATGTTCGACGTTTGCATTGTGACTGGCATCCCATGCTGGAGTAGAGGTGACATGCACAGACTGGCAATGTACGACATTGTCCGTTTTTGGGATGGATCTTTTTCTAAATGCACACCCTGTCTGCAAAGAATGATAGCAGCGTGCACGGAGGCGCATTGCTATAATTTAACCCATGTTAAATTCGGCCAAATAATTTGGAATGGATCAGAATTTTGTCCGAATCGAATAGGCCCGGTCCGAAATTAGGATCACCCGAATTAGAAAAAAAAAAATTCGTCCGAATTCGAATTTTACCGAACATTTTGCCCATGCACAAGTATATTCTTTAATTCTTTAACTTTTTTATTAAGATAGCTATTAAAAATGATGAAATGCTATGACTTTGTGGCATTTCTGGGGGATGCAGGAGACTCTTCGAAATTCCTGGCAGTGGTTGACCAATTTGGCCCACTTTCCATCTTAAAATTAACTGGACTAAATTTACTATGATGTTATTTAATCCAATGGCTGATTATACGACTCCTCCGGACGTCCCACTGGCTTGTAGCACTTCATTCAAGTATCTTGCTCTTGTTATAGCTACCTCACCAGATAAGTACATCAGGAATAATCTAGAACCAGTAATCACACTGTTCAGGGATAAAACATCCTCCTGGGTCAATCTCCCTCTGAATATTATCGGTTGTGTGAATTTGATTAAAATGGTCTTCTTGCCCAAGTTTTTGCATGTCTTTCAGGGGTCCCCCGGTTACTATCCTAAATGGCGCTTCAGAGAGATTGATAGGATTGTCACCAAGTTTCTGTGGTCAGGAAGGCCACCTAGGAAAAAACGGTCTACTCTAAAACAATCCACGGATGAGGGGAGCATTTCACTCCCTGATTTCTATTTGGCTGCCCAGGCCCAATATATGCTAGCCTACATAATGCCACACTCCACTCATAATTTCCCATGAATTTATTAACCTTATCTGAGACCGGGTTAACGTCTCGAGCATCTTGCCACAGTGGCCTCAGGAATATACCCTTCACCAGTTCCGGCCACTCAATCTCTGTCCCAAATTTGGTCACAGCTGCAGAGGATTGCGGGCTATTTAGGGATTGTTCCCACAAACCCTTTGGGGGGGTCTCCCCATCTGCGTGCATTGGATCTTGGTTCAATATGGACTACATTTGGTATTACCTAGTTGGTTCAGCTATATGACTGACCCACACTTAAAGCCTTTGGACAACTTAATATGGAATTTGGTATCCCCCATAGACTCTTTTACACATATCTGAGATTGTGACATACATTGTCCGCGATACGCGCCGAGAAGCCTTTTGAGAATCTGGAATTTTTACTACAGAAATTGACGAATAGCCGACTTTTTCACAAACCAGTTTCACTTATCTATTCATGGCTGAGCAGGACCATACACACAGATCTTACCACTCTTAGAGACAGATGGGAAGCAGACATAGGGGGGCTTGAGGACTGGGAATGGGAAATGGCACTTAAAAGTTCTAGATTGGTGGCTGCTATGGCTAGACAACAAGTCATACAACTGAAAATCTTACACCAGGTCTATTATACACATATATGTCAAAGGGAAGATGTTGACTTCATCTACCTAATCTGGCATTGCCCTCCTGTCCAGCACTTCTGGAAAGAAGTAGCTGATATACTGGCTCAGCTGGGGGGATTGGGAACTTCCCCTAACACCCAAGATATACTTACTCTCCATTTTACCAGACCAACTACATACAACCGGAAACTATACACTAATAAGGGAATTGTTGATCATGGCGTGTAAGGTGGTGGCACTGGCGTGGATTGGCACAGGTCCAATGACCAAGCCGGTTAGTATTAGAGAGATCTGGGGATGTTGGGTCTCCAGTTTTCTCTCACAACATGAGCACACTAGAGGGAATGACAGTGTTAGACTTTTCTTGCTGCTCATGTCCTACCTTGGTTTTATTACCGTATTAAGGCAGTTCTCCACTATATATACAAAGCCATTACTCTGCTTTAGGTATAGATTTGCTTAATAGGATGTATGGTATGGGGTAATTTGCCCGTAATGGATGGCCCTCTCGCACTGTCAATCACAACTGGATGTACATCAGCAGCCTTCGATATATATGGTTTTGGTCCCTGCTTGGGGAGGGTCTGCTTGTCTGAACGGGTATGGTTTTGGGGCTTAGGGTGTTAGATGGGAGTTTTTGTTCTGAAAACGGAAAATGTAGGTGGCGGAGACATGCATGTCTGTACCATTTTTTTTCTCTGGAATTCATAATGTCATTACATACTTTGTCATTACTATGATACTTTTGACCGTATGTTGTAATGCACATTGCTTTGTATCATTTTGAATGTCCTTGTTGAATGAAATATATGCAATTATGAAATGTTAATTTAGGATGATAATCTAGAGAAGTTGTTGGAGTTAATAGACTCAAACAATGTGACACCTTATTCACATGATGATCAACCTATGAATATAAACACAAAATCTGTATTTTACCTTCAACAATAAAAATGCCCATATATAGAATGGTTGTACAATTTAGTGTTAGCAGATATAAAATATGTCAAATTTAAAAAATAGAAGCAATAACAACAATAATATATATGGAGATAATCTGAAGCATAAAGAAAGAAAAGCTTTAGATAGTTTAAAAATGAATAAAGAGATACACATAACACAGACAGATAAAGGTGGAGCATTAGTGATCTTAGATGGCTCTTATTATATACGAGAATCTATGTGACTATTATCAGATAAAAACACATATATACAACTGAAATATGATCCAACAGAACAATGGCAAGCCATTTTAATAAAGTTAGTAGATAAAGCATATGAAGATAATGTTATAACATTAAAAGAAAAATTATTTTTAGAAGTAAAATATCCTAATATACCACATTTTTATCAGGTACCCAAAATACACAAAATAATAGCGGGCATAGATAGCATTTCATCACATTTTTCACAGTATCTTGATTTCCTTTTACAAAAGTATGTTATACAGCTGGATTCCTATATATGGAACAACAGACATGTTTTACAAAATTTGGAAGACATTTGCTGGGAGGAAGACTTTACATGGGCCACAGTAGATGTTACTGCCTTATATATATATGCCTCAAAGAACAGTCAGGGGGTTTAAAAAGGAAATTCTTAGAGAAAGGATATCCAAAAACATTAATTGATAATATCATGAGATGGAATCTAAGAATTGAAGTGAAATAATTGATCCCCTAAAAAAAGAAAATAAAAATGAAATGAGTGATAATAGAAATAGAAATAAAAATAATAAATAAAAACATTTGATCAACCTAAATTCATAACAAAATGTAATATACATCATAGAGCTATAAAACGGATTATAAATAAATACTGGCCAATTCTGTTAGCCCCTGCTAAAGAATGTTATTGATAAAACACCCACAATAATTTATAAAGAAAATAAAAATCTAAAAACATTCTTACTAGAAATAAACGGAGTAGGATAAAAGAAAGAGTTGGTATGAATAAAATTTGTGGTAGTTATAAATGTCAAGCTAGCAGGTGCATAACTTGTAAGTATATGGGACATAAAATTAAAGATTTTCATAATGAAAAGGGAAAATAATTTAAAGGGATAGTAATGTTTCATAATAAAAGCACCTCTAATTAATCATCATAGTATTTGGACTTTGGAGAGTGTTATTTCTTTTCTGTCAGAGTTGTAGTTCAGGAGTAATTCAGTGATAAAGTATCCCCCTCCCGCCCCTTTTACTGATGTAACACTCCTTAGCCAAAGCAGAAGGGAGGTGCCCAGGTAGATTGCACAGAGGGACAATCTTCAATTAAGATAAGGGAAAAACCTGAAAAGCTTGTCAAGGGGGGCAGGACTTTCATTGTTTTCATATAAAGAAGATTGTCTCCTGCTGTTATCTGTCCAGTCTATGGACTGCATTCCACATCTGAGAAGAGATGGCTTACACTAGGCAAAAGGGGCGGGAGGGGGAAACTTTGCTTGTGAATATCTCTTAAACCATAAAGGTTTAAGAGATAAGACTTATATCATTCTTCGTGTTTTTTTAATGCCTATAAAATAAAATAAAGTTAAAACGAAGTATTACTATCCCTTTAATATAGAACAGTTAATAAACTGTAATGTTAAATATACAATATATAGCTTATGCTGCCCATGTAATAAAGTATATATTGGTCGTACTAAAAGAAAATGAAAACAATGTTTTTTGGAACATAGAAGATCAATATGAATAGGTGACCTTAAATACCCCCTTGGCAAATATTATTTACAACATCATAATAATGATATAACTGGCACAGTTTTATTGCCATTAGAACAAATATCTGATACATTACAAGAAGGGGAAAGGTTCAAGAAACTGTGCTTAAGAGAATCTTATCGGATATTTAAAATGGATACATTACAGCCCCGGGTGGTTAAATGAAATAGATATATGTACCTTTGTACAGGAAGTTGATTCCAGCCTGTCGTTTCACCTAAGGGGTTTAAATGATAGAAAGGATATATATATAACTTTGTACAAATAGTTCTGAATGAATTTATTTAGTACCGGTTTGTTTGCACTTTGTGTTTTATAGGTGGCATCATACTTACTCCTATATGTTCATTTACATGTTGTATACATGTTGAAGGGCAACTTTGTTTTTTTGGTTATATTGGAATATTTTAGTTTACTTTTATATAAGAATTGTGCCCTGTATGTAGTATATGTATAGAGTAGTTGGCATTAGAAATTCTGAAACTACATCCCTCAGTCTAAATTATTGTTGCAAGAACACCTCAGATACCTAGCCCTGATATGATAGGGTAAAGGATCATGGGAGTTTCATTTAAAATTGCGATTTTAAATGAAAGGAATTTATAACATTTAAAATTAGATTCCCAGCTAAGACTTAGCATGAAACGCCTTGGAGAGTTATTTAGAGCCAGTTATACAGTTGATGATATCTGCAGTTGAGAGCTTACTACTTGAGGCTGACCACTGACACCATGCTACCTGATTGCTATATGGAAGGATCTGCAGTACCCTCTAAGTTGATTGCGCCGGACACTTTAACATCAAGGGAGTGGAATCGGCTTGTACACCAGCCGTCACACAATAAGCTCCCTAAAGAGAAAGACAATCTACCAGAGATTCTGGATTTAGAGAGACGGTAGGACTGCACATCTGCCTGCTTACACATAAAGAGCTGGGTAAGAAGTTATTATTATAGACGGGAAGATTGTGCATCTGCCTGCACATATAAAAGACATTGGTGAATGTTGTGCTCCTACTAGTATTGTTACATCAGATAAGAGGACTAATATTAGCCTGCTTGAACATTCATATTCAGATATTGGGCAGCTGCTACATTGAATGTATTTATGTCAGACACTACTGAAAGGACATATTCATCCATCTTAAATACGTTTGCCTTCTATCCGGATAGATATCCTTTAATAGGAGTTGGTGGTTAAGTCTATTTAGGGACACTAGCTTTTCATCTTGATGGTCTTTACCTTTAAAAACTATTTTCATTCAATTTTCTGGCTAGATCATATGTAAATTGTTTATTTTATGTGAAACAAACTGTATAATACATGCATATGTATACATGTTGATTTTGTAAAATATATTTTAATATTTTGGTATAGATTAAAGTATACTTTTCCACACATACCTTCCTGATTTACTTTTGTAAATTTATAGTCAGAGGGAGCACGCTCCTTTTTTATTTGTTTTTGTCTATTTTTTGTAGTTTTGACCAGTGTACTTGGGTCATTGGATTGTAGCTGACACCTTTTGACTATACTTTTTAGATATTATTCTTCTGGAAACTAATTAGAGGATAGTGCCATAATACACCTTGGCAAATATAGTTGTTGATACCTTTATTGGCTAGCAAATTAGATTAAAATGCAAGCTTTCAAGACCTTAGGGGCTAGATTTAAAGGCAGGCGTTAAACAAAAAATAAAAAACAATGAGTGTTTTAACCTGTAGTAAGCATTCAAAGGGCCATGTAATGAACTGCTAACGGCAGTTCATCAAGTATTATGGCTGCTACACTAACGTGTGTTTTGGCCCATGTTTAAAAAAAAAAAAAAAAAAAATGCTCCAGTTTGCCAATTAAAGGACAATTACCTGAAAAAGATCCGATAAAGGACTCACTTACAGCATAAAACATAAGACCCAGTTTCTATAGCCGTGAAGTCCCTTATTGGATCTTTTGCCAACTAACGCAGCTATTAACTGGCAAAAAACCTGAAGTCCTCAGTGGGTGTATTGATATGGGGCCTAAGCCCCACATCAATACATCCAAAGTGCCTAAAACATGTGCAAAGTTAGTGGGATTAACCCTATGAGTGCCAGTGGGGTATAATTACCCCTCTGGCATTCATAGGGTTAACCTAAGTAAAGTAACATTGCATTAACACTTACCATTAATCTAGCGGATGTCCAGCGGATGTCCACAGAGTCCTGGTCATCTTCTGTCCTTCTCTTCAGTCTTCTCTTCCTTCTGTCTTCTTTCTTCAGCCATTGGCTGGGATATTCTTCACATCCCAGCCAATCAGATAAGAACAGCCTCTCGAATCTGATTGGCTGGGATGTGAAGAACATCCCAGCCAATGGCTGTGAGGAATATTGAAGTGAGCCTGCCCATATATAAAGGCAGGCTCACTTCCAATGCCCTCAGTGTGCTATGGGCATTGGCCCGTACAGCACTGACGAGGGACCAGTGCTGCTGCCGCCCTCACGGCTGCTCCAAGCAGCGGAGACATGAAAAATTCAGCTAAGCAATGTGTGTAATACTATTTAACCCTTTGAGTGCCAGTGAGGTACACAATGCATTGCTTTGCACTGCATTGCATTCCCCTCTGCCACTCAAAGGGTTCAACAATGTATTCGTTCATGCTTGGTATTTAATTTTATTTTATAAAGAGAAGAAAGAAGACTGAAGAGAAGGTGGAAGATAGAAGAAAGAAGGGAAACAGAAGGACAATGGATGACAGGTAAGTGTAATATGGATCAGTTAACGATTGGTGCTTGGCAGTATGTCAAGTACCGATAGCTCATTGTTTTTTACTGTTAAGTTCACAATATCTCTGCTTTTAGCAGCTTTTTGGGAACTAAAAGCACAAAACGGATGTTCAGCCACAAGACTGTTTTTATGGCATAACATCCTTTGGGGTTTTAGCCGTTAGGGCCTTTGAATAGCTCATTAGACATGTTAGTTTAACAGCCGGTATTCACTTTGGCCCTAGCGGCTATTTTAACACCTGCCTTTAAAGCTACCCCTAGGTCTCTTCCTCAGTCAATGCTAAATTGCAGTCTTCCTCTGAGGAGCTGGAGGTATTTATGATCCCAGAGGGAGTGTTCAAAAGGTTAATCAACAATGTGATAATGTGACAGAAATTCTATGTCTCTATTCAAAAAAATATGAAAGATACTATGTGAAATGATCCCACAAAAATTATACAAAACAACATAATAGGATCATAAAAGAACTGCCCTTCAACATTGCAGTATAGATAAGACCCCTAATACCAGCAGATCCCAAAATAGGCTCCTTCTACATGCTACCAAAAATACACAAAGAAGGAAACCTGGGAAGACCCATCATTTCAGGAATTGGCACACTCACAGAGAATATCTCTGGCTGGATAGAAAACACCCTGAAACCCCTGGTAAAACGAACACCCAGCTTCCTTCAGGACACCACAGATCTCTTAAACAAACTAACTGACTTGGGGCCCATTCCAGAGAGCACCATCCTGGTCCACTATGGATGCAGAATCCCTTTACACCAACATTCCACACACAAATGACATTGCAGCATGCCAAGGATATCTGGAACAAAATAACACACCCATGGAACCGGTAACAAAACTCATAGTTTATACTCACCCATAATTACTTCAAGTTTGGACAGGACCTCTACCTTCAGAAAATGGGGACTGAAATTGGTACCCAAATGGCACCACAATATGCCAACCTGTTTATGGCAAAATTAGAAGAGGACTTCCTGTCCACCTGCCATATAAAACCCCTGGTCTATCTCCACTACATAGATGATATTCTGATCATCTGGACCGCCACTGAAGGGGACCTAATCAAATTCCATGAAAACTACAATACATTCCACCCCAGTATCAAGCTAACACTCAGTCACTCACGCACAAACATTAACTTCCTAGACACAACTATCAGTATTCAGAACACCTCCATCCACACATCCCTGTACCGCAAACCTACGGACAGAACAACCTACCTGAAAAACAATAGCTTTCACCCAAAACACACAAAAAACTCCATCATATACAACCGCATCTGTTCTGACATTACAGACCATGACAAGCTCCTCCAGAAACTCAGATCAGACTTTATAAAACTGGGTTACAGTGCAAGGACTATTGACAGTCAGATACAGAAGGCTACCGATATACCAAGAAAAAAGCTGTTGAGCTACAGAGAACAACATAAGGGAAACCTGGTGCCACTGTGGTCACTTACCACCCCCAGGTTGAACTTCTACACAAAATATCAAGAGAACTTCAAACCACATTACATACAGATAAAAGACTTAAGAACATATTCTCACAACCCCCTTACTCTCCTTCAGACAGCCTCCCAATTTAAAACAACTGATGGTAAGGAGTGCCCTGAATAAAAATACAAAAAATAGCACATCTCCTTGCCTACTAAAGAGGTGTGAAACCTGTGCACACATTTACACCATGGACACGATACCCACTCCAAACACCCAGTTACACCATAAGGTCAATGGTACCTTCACCTGCAAATCCTTCAATGTAATATACCTCATCATGTGTGCAAAATGCCCAACAGCTCTTTATGTGGGGGGAACTGGACAGCCACTACATAAAAGGTTTAATTCCCACAGATCCAGTGTTAAAAACAAAAAGACAGAGACACCGGTGGGAGAATATTTTTGCCAAAATGGACACCGTGTCAGGGACATCAAGCTAACTGTACTGATGGGACTGTTCCTCACTCAGAGGGAGAGAAAAATATGGGAGGTTAAATTAATATTGAAGTTTAAAGCTTTAAAACATTTTTGAATAGAGACAGAGAATTTGTGTCACATTATCACATTGTTGATTAACTTTTCTAACACTCCCTCTGGAACCGTAAATACCTCCAACTCCTCAGAGGAAGACTGCAATTTACCATTGACTGATTATAAGAATCTGTGACTCAAGTGAGTTTTCTTATCTGATTTCCATTCTAAACAATGCAATGTGTATTTTTATATAAGAGAGAGGTTTTCATATTTATCTGTATAGCTTGCCTGTGGAAGAGACCTAAGGTCTTGAAAGCTTGCATTCTAAATCTAATTAGTTGCCAGTAAAGGTATCAACAATTATATTTGCCTCCTGTATTTCTACAGCTAACACAGTACCAACACTCATCTGTTATAATACACCTTGACTTCTTGTTTTATTCTTAAAAATGAAATCACACCATCTGAGTATCAGGTAGCAGAAACTACACATGACAGACAAAGCCAGGACAAATATATTAACATCAGCACAGATGAGGAGGTGGAGGAGGGATGTGAAGAAGGGTTGCCACCATCTACCCCACTTGGGGCCACTGCTATGAGTGACAAGTAATGTGTGTCAATAATCTGAAAAGGAGGACAGTGATTTGGCGCAAATATGAAAATAGCAAAAACTATATACATACACAAATCACACCATACCAGCTAGTCCCCCACCATCACCACTACAATACACATTTGCCACATTGTAGGATTTATTTTTTTTAATCTCACAACATCATCATGAATATATGCCAGTGTCACTTATTTTATTTATTTAGAAAATGTTTTACCAGGAAGAATACATTGAGATTTCTCTCGTTTTCAAGTATGTCCTGGATTAAGAAGGATGTTAGTGTTGTGGGCAAAGGACAAATGCATTCTGCATGCTAATACACTTTTCAAGACATATGCTGCTGTAGGACTCACAACTTTGACTTTCAGTCACTTATTTCTAAGCTACAACCCTCAGAAGAAGTAATATTGCAATGGGAAATATAGTACCTATAGGATATAGAGGCAAAAAATGTGTTAAAATAGGTGAAAAATGTGTTAAAATAGGCAAAAAGGAGAACAATTTTGCATAGTCAAAAAGTAGAAAACTTTCATGAAAAAAGTGAAAAATCAGCAAGTTTTCACAAAAAGTAATGCTGGAAAATGTTCCCACTTTTCTCCCACCCCTAGCAAGGATGGTGGATCACCAGAAGACATTGCTACGTCTTTCCTGCAGATGGACCTTAATGCAAGATGCTAATGTGCAAACCTGTTGTTTCACTTGCCATTGAACTTTCAAGCTCGGGCTGGGTTTCTCTATTCTTCTGTCTCAACTCTTGGTGTTCTTGGGGAGAAACAGGGGGTACAGCAACAGCGGCTCCAATTTCTTTTGCAGGGGGTTGGCTTTAACATGCATCACATAAATGTCATGGTGTCTGTTTTTCAGACCTCAGTGGACACAGTGGGAATGGGGTTAACAAGTGGTGCAGGACTAGGACAGGTTCCGCTTGCCAGCAGCAGCAATACTCCTGGTTCTATTTGCAGTGCTGATTCTGAGGAAGTAGCAGCAACAGCAGCAATATCATCCACTGCCACAGACAGTGAAGGGGAATGTGGAGGACAAGAAGAAAGATGCCATTCTTCTCCACCTGTTCCCTATCCCCTGAAGTCATGGGTGTGGAACTATTTTCTCTTGGGACAGGAACAGTGCAGTCATCATCAACGGCACTGTGCACAATTTGTGACAAATAAGTGAGAAGGGGAAAGGAGGGAACAAACTTGGCACAACCTCCCTGATATCACACATGAAACACAGACACCATGACATTTATGTCAAACATGTTAAAGCCAAACACCCACCACAGAATCAAGCACCGGTGTTGATGTACTCCCTGAGTCTCCAGAAAGGCAACAAGAGGTAAGGCAAAGATCAAAGAGGAGGAAGAATAGAGAAACAGTGCACAGTGCCATTGGAGATGACTGCACTGTGCCTGCCCCAAGAGAAATATAGTCCCACACCCATGACTTCAGGTGATAGGGATAGTGAACACATAGAGAATAATGGCCTCTTTCTTCTTCTCCTCCACATTCCCCGTCACTGTCTTTGGAAGCAGATGATGTTGCTGCTGTTGCTGCTACTGCCTCAGAATCAGCACTGCAACTAGGACCAGGAGTATTGCTGCTGCTGGCAAGTGGAGCCTATCATACTCCCGCATCACTTGTTGACCCCATTCCCACTGTGTCCACTGTGGTCTGTGGCACACTAGCTTGCTCCTCATCATCTTGCTGCCCTTGCATCTCAGCAGCAGTAGGAATTAGAGCAGCTGCAAATTCTGCAAATTCCAAAAGCTAATTGCTAGTGGTGGTGATGATGTCCATCCTCATCCCTGTCTTTCATTTCTTTTCAGTTTCTGATAAAAAGGCCATCAATGTCTCTTCCACCCCAGCTTCTCCACCATCATCATCACCTCCATCACTAGTCCCTACGTGCTGCTGCTGTATTATTATAGACATTTCACTACTGCTTGGAGGAGGTGACGAGCAACGTGACAGAGGGTCCTCTAATGTCACATTTGGCATTTCTTTTTGACCTGAAGAAGACAGAGTGGCAGCAGTAGCAGCAGGCACAGGAAGTTGTTCTGTGCTCCTGCTGGCGGTATTAATTCTAAGCCTGCTTTCCCCCAACACCAGTTCTGGCCTCTTCAGGATCATGTTCCACTTGGACACTGTAGTTAAGGAAAGGGGAGGTGGACTCCCATATCCTGAAGAATGGTGTTGGCTCCCTTCACCGTTAGTCTGGATGCTCTCAAATGCTTCCCCTAACATTCCCCTAACACTAGTCCCACAGGCTGATTCACCAACCCCATGGAGCTTAGCCCCAGAGTATTCTTCTTCATAGTCACTAGTAATATGAGGATATTGATTATACCCTCCTTCATTCCTAACACTAACAAGCTGCTGGATCTTCTTAGTAGTAGTAGTACTAGCATTGGCAGTACTGTTTATGGATGGCAAGTGTGACTTAGGGTCCCCTTCTGTCACACTTGGCATAATCTTCTCCTTCCCCCCCCCCCGAGTATTACAAGACACACTAGCAGCTTTAGCACTGGTGGAAACAGCTTCAACACTGTCAGCAGGCAAAACACTGGTGGCACTGGCAATAGGGGCAGCACGTCAGACAGCAGGCACTTTATTGGAGGCAGCAGGTTTAGCACTGGCAGAAGGCACAGTATTGGTTTCAATAGGGTCAGCAATAGTGGCAACAGAAGCAGCACGTCTAGCAGCAGGCACAAGCAGCTGACCTGTCCTGCTCTCACTAGTACTACCCTTTTCTGCCTCCCTTCCCATTCCCTTTTCTCCTTCCCTCCCTTCCAATTAAATTTCCAAAGATCCCTTGGGGTGATTTAGGGGAACTGGACAGCATTGGTTCAGTAGTGTTCACTTCCTCCTCCTCAGACTCAGTGGACACATAAGGGTCCTTCCAGCTCCTCCATTTATTATTTTTAAACCTACTCATAGTGATAACAGTCACTATGAGCCTCTCCTGCCTCAGTTTTGGAAAAAGATCAAAGAAGAATAGCACAGCATTTTAATTGCTTGTTTTAAAGCTGATTTTCTCATGGAAAAATGGCCAACAACGTGGTTTTTGTTGAATTTCTCACGTGAACACGGCGAGAGATTTTGCCCGGCCCTACAAAGGATCAAAGCAGAACAGCACAGCATGTCTATCTTGCACTGTAGCTGCTTCTATTGTGTTTCACCTCCGCAAATACATCACTTTTTATAGTGAAAATGCAAAAACCACGTAAATCAATGGGTGGAAACTTTCTAGCCATTGAAAAAATGACAAAGAATTTTGGCCAGTGGGTGAAAAATACAAAGATTTTAATAGCTGATTTTAAAGCTGATTTTCCCAAGAAAAAGCACACAACAGTATGGTTTTCGCAGAATTTCTTGTGAGAACATGAGGACAGCTTTCACCCACCCCTATTAAGGATGTCATGTTTGGGGGGGTGTTAAGGTTCAGTACACTCAGACACGTTAGGTTTAGGTAAGCACACAAGAAATAATGTAACCCTCACGGGTCCAGTAAATAGCATCAACTGACACAAGACAGGTTACAAGTGGTTACCCACATGGGTCCAGTATGGTGTACAACACAATACTGACACAGGTCAGGTATATCGTGATACAGTGTATGAGTCCGATACTACAGTGAAGCCACTGGCAGAGTGGCTAGCAATAGCTGCGGTACAATGTCGCCTAAAGCAACAGGAGGCAACAATGGACTAAGCGTAACGGATGCAAAGGTAACTAGCACGGTTCCACTACGGTGGACGTCCACCATGGACTACAAAGGCTGGTCAGAGCTCGTGCCAAACGGAGGCCCAACGGAGAGGTCAACACCAATGCTCTTGCTATGCCCCAAAGGGTTAATGTGCTTCACATAAAATGGATGGCAACCAAAAGCACTCAACTGACCTACAGAAACGGTACGCCCAGGGTATAGGAAGCAACCACACTGGTATAGCATGTGGATACGAGGCAATGCCCCTGAAGGGGTTAATAATCACAATGGTCTGGATAACGGCAACCACGGGAAGCGCCCATCTGAACCCAAATAAGACCAAGCGATGCAGAGCGGTGTGAAAGGTTACTGGTACACTGAGACTCTGAGCCAACTGGTAGGATCGGACAAGGTACCGGAGTACCGGAGACGTGAGACACACTCTGAGGGAACCGTGCAACTGTAAGCAGCCGGAACTGCCGGAGATAGTCCAGCAAAGCAAGCTGAGAGCAGGAACCACCGCCAAGCCGATTCGGTAACCAGCACAGGAACGTTAGCCAAGCTGAGTCGGAGCAGGAAGAAAGAACGTCAATCTCGCCGGGTCGGTACACAGAGCAGGAACGTCGATCTCGCCGGATCGGTACACGGAGCAGGAACGTCGATCTTGCCGGGTCGGTACACGGAGCAGGAACGTCAGCCAATCTGAATCGGCACACAGAATCAGGAGCAAAGACTAATGGCGTGATCAGGCAGTCAGGGGTCATGCACAGGTATCAGAATCACAGAACTAGTGCTAGGCATCAGGTACTCAACAAAAGGGCTTTAGCCAAGTGACAGCCCAGGGTATAAAAAGGCTGCACTAGGAGGAGCAATACAGCGCAGCCAATAGGAGAGTAGTAATCTAGAGATGGACAGAATGTCGCTCAGATCAATGGCGCCGTGATAGGGTGGTACCAAAGCAGAAGCTAGAGAAGTTTACCCTAATTCATTATTTATTATAACCCTTCAGGGGTTCGGTAAATGATGACATCGACAAAGATCTGTGCAGAGTTTGGTATATGTCGTTTGATAGGCAATTTGCCTCATAGCGCAGGCAAGAGTAGGAGCATGGATGGCAAAAGCAGAATCGGCCTTCAGCCTGCTCCCAGTTTATACAGATTGTCAACATCTGTTGCTCTGTATGTTTCAAGAGCAGTAGTACATCGACCTATGCTTGACCATGGGATGTTCCTTATTGTATGCCTTATTTGAGACTTTAAGCTAATTTTTGGAATGGGTGGTGTGTAGGTTAACAGGTTATCAGCCAATTATTCACTCTTTGGATGCCTTTTTTTGTGTGTTGGACCAGGTGGATTGTATGATAGCTGTGAATTGCTACGCTGTTTGGAGTGCGTGGCTGAGGAATTTGGGGTGCCCCTAGCTCATGAAAAAAATTAGGGCCAAACCACCTGCCTGGTTTTCCTTGGAATCGAGATTGAATCAGTGGCACTGGAATGCTGGTTTGCTGCGACACTTAGTACTAATATGTTTAAAACTTAATGTTCACTTTGGAAACTTAAGGGGTACTGTGGTTGATTTGGTCTTGGGCAAACAAGGGATTGTCATCCTCTAGTTTGAGAGGAAGAGTCATCGGTTTAGCCTTTTGGTTCAAGCTTTCAGGATGCCATGATATAACTAAGGAATTCATAGTCCACATGGCCCTTAGGGGTGCAAGGAGGGGTAAGAGCAGTCTAGATACTAAAAGGCCAGTCTCTTTGAATCTTTTGAGCAGACTCATGTCCATTCTGTCTCACGTTTGTTCATCCGCATATAAGGTGTTACTTTTTTGCTTGGCCTTCAGCCTGGCATTCTTTGGGACAATGTGGATTGGATAGCTGGTGAGTAAGAGTAAAACTCCCCCAGGGGGCATACAGTGGAAATATATGATCTGGACAATCAATTTGTTTGTTCTTTAGGATCACCCATTCCATGACGGATATTTTTGAAAAGGGTTTAGTGTGATGTTACACAGGGTACCTGGAACTAAATTATGTCTGAGCAGCTCTATTCTGCCTATTGATTCTGATGTCTGAGCTAATCCAGTGCTCTGCTATCCACTGCTGCTGTCTTCTGAGTTTCTGGCTCAGGCTGATCAGCTGACCTCTTATCACGGTGCCCGTGATTGCTTCATTCATGTGTCTATTACCTGTAGGGGGCTCCCATTGGCTGTCTGCCTTCAGCCTGCCTCACATTTCCTTTTTAAACTCAGTCTGGGCACCCTCTGGTCGCCCTTTCGTGTTGTCTCTGACGGCAGCCTCTTTCACCTTGCTACTGTTGCTTTTTGGGCCTGTTGCTGTGTTCCTGAGTTGCTGAGTCGCCCTGTTCCTGAGTTCCTGCCTGCTGTGTCAGTTCCAGTCCAGTTCCGGTTGTCATCATGGGAGGTTGCTGTTCCTGCTGCCAGTCTTCTTTTGCCATTCCTGATCCGGTTGTCCATCTCTGCTGGTTCCTGTTCGTTTCCTGCTTCCAGTTCCTGCACCCGTGTCGACATTGTCATCATTCGCCTCGGCGACAGTCGCTATCCTGCTGGTTCCCAGCGTGCGGATGCTGGTTTGCTCCATTAGCCTTGTGGCTACGCTTACAGCTTGTTGGTCCCAGCATGCGGACGCTGCTTCGCTCCATTAGCCTTGTGGCTACATTTTACAGCTTGTTGTTCCCATCGTGCGGGCGCTGGTTTGCTCCTTGGCCTTGCGGCCTATATGCTATCTGTTGGTTCCCAGCGTGCGGAGGCTGGTTCGCTCCATTAGCCTTGCGGCTACATTTGACAGCCTGTTGGTCCCAGCGTGCGGACGCTGGTTCGCTCCTTGGCCTTGCGGCCTATACTTGATATTGTTGGGTCCCAGCGTGCGGACGCTGGTTCGCTCCTTGGCCTTGCGGCCTATACTTGATATTGTTGGTTTCCAGTGTTTGGACGCTGGTTCGCTCCATTAGCCTTGCGGCTATACTTATCAGCCTGTTGGTACCAGTGTGCGGACACTGGTTTGTTCCTTGACCTGACGGCTTTGCTATTACTAGCCTGCTCCCTCCAGTGTGCGGTTGCTGGTTTGCTCCACTACCTGGCGCTACATTATTGTCTGTTGGTTACCAACGCGCGGGCGTTTGTTTGCTCAATGACCTGTGGGTTTAATCAATATTATGCTTGATGTTTCCCAATGTAAGGGCACTGGTTTACTCCTTGTCTCTTGCTCTTGCACTTGAGGCTTCTCAGTGCGCTGTCCAGTCCTAGACAGCTACCATTCTAATGTACACGGATACTAAGTGTCAGACTCTAGTGAAACCATTGACCTGGTAGTCTTTATATTCATCACTACTGTCTATTGACCATCTGACAGTCCCTGAGGTCATTGTGGTTGTCACCTTCCTTTTGGGCTGCCTTGCCTGGTATATTGGTAAGGCCGGTAGAACCTCTTATTATTCCATCACAAGGTTGCCTTACCCAGTATTGGCAAGGCCAGTAGAGCCCACTACATCTATTCTATCAGGCTGCCTTGCCCGGTATGTTGGCAAGGCCGGTAGAGCCTATTCTTTGGTTTCTGTTAGGCTGCCTTGCCCGGTATTTGGCAGGGCCGGTAGAGCCACCTATTGGTATTCATCCAGGTTGCCTTGCCCGGTATTTTGGCAAGGCCGGTAGAGCCTCTTTTGTTACTGTTATTGGCATTTGCCTATTCTATGTATTGTCTGTATGTGTATAAAACCCTATGGGATGGTCTTAAACTTTTCAATAAAGTTGTGTTTTTACCTAACCTTACGTCTGAGAGTCTTAACAAACCGTGACACCTGTTGCTGCTGGCTACTGTGGATTTTCCTGTGCTCCTGTTCCTTGTGTTCCAGACCCCTTGGCTTGTTAAAAATATCATGGACTTCTGACCCTTGGCTTGTTCCTGACTTTGCAGACTTCTGGTTTCCTGACTCCGGCTCGGCTGACTACCTGTCTTGGTTCCTGACTCTGGCATGTCTTTTGGTTTATGCTCTTGGATCATGCTTCTGTTTTTGTTGCACTAATAAAGGTGTATTGCATTTTACCTTTTTGTGTCCTGTCTGGTTCCTGGTCCTTAACAGTCTGGTATCGCAGGCTCACACTTTTGGAGAAAGTCTCCCAGATGAGGTGGTCCACAGGATTGGGAGGAGGGAGTTAGATAGTTTTAAACTTTATGTGAGGTTGTTTAAATTGGTTTTCTTGTTGTAGGGAAATAACCGGTGCAATTATGGATATTAGGACATTCCTACATGTATTGGGCCTGGAAGCGGGAGGCCATTCAGGCATCAGGTCTGCAGTTGTCCTTTGGTGCTTCCAGGATGCAGCTTTCCTGGTTTGGTAACAGGAGGATGTTATGGGATCAGTTAATATCAGATGTTAACCAAATTGCAAGTTTAAAGTGTAAAGGCCCTAATGTTTTGCTGGTTTATCTGGGAGGCCAATGATCTCTGTACATTTCCTGTCAGGAGCCTCCGTGAAAAAATGAAGAGGGACATTTCCAAGTTGTTGCAAATGTTCTGCTATATGATATTTGTTTAGTCAGAAATTATTCTGAGAAATAGCTGGAGATGCACTAGAGATCATCAGTGAATAAAGCCAGAATTAAGTTAAACAGGAGAGAAGTGTGTGGTTGATTCAGGGGCGGGATTATGGTTTGGCATCAAGCTTTTGAAGAAAAAGATTACTGTCCGATGGCAGGTGATGGGGTTCACGCTAACATTGTAGCACTGGATTTTTTCAGTCTTGAACTCATTAATGTGGTGGAGTCGGACTGGATTAGGTGGTAATCTGCTTTCTCAAGCAGATAGGGTAATATAAGGGATGCAGATTCTGGAGGCAAAGGTTCAGGCCAGTGGCCTTCTGGGATATACACACACTGGGCTTTGCGCGGGTTAACTTGGACATACCCATTGGGGTTGGGCGTGAAGACAGTCGATGGGGACCTGGGAAAATTGGTTTAGAAAATGTGAGCGTCCAGGCTTGGACATACATTAGTTTCATAGTTGTTATCCTACAGCTAGCAAGGACAGGTTACTTTAAGGTTAAAATAAATTATTAATTGGTTGAAAGTAAAGCTGTGGCCTTTCTATAGCCAAAAAATGTTGTGTGTTGTCTTTATTTGACCACTGATGAATGCCTTTGACAAGAATTTCCCTGAAGTGAGAAACCTTGAAAGCGAATAACAGAGGGAAAATCATGTAGGACTGCAGGGAGGTTATGCACTGGGGGACAGCATAGATTGGCTGATGGCGTGGGTAGGGGGGAAGAATTATGAGAAAGTGAGGTGGCACTAATTTAATATTGGAAAGGGTGAGGTGGCTGCCATTATGTGGCTGCTCGCCATAAAAATTGTTCCCACCTAATCTCCTATTTTCTGGGATTGTCATTATGCATATTATTGTCACAGCTGAAGAGGTAAGTCCTTGCCAAGCATATAGGGTAATCTAAGGGATGCAGGTACTGTGGATAAAAGGTTCAGGCCAATACTCAAAGGGGATGTGCATACAATGGGCTTTGCCGTGGGGTAACTTGGAGGTACCCACTGGGGTTGGGTTTGTAGCCAGCCGATGAGGTACTGGGAAAATTGTTTTGGAAAAAATTTGAGCGTCAAGGCTTAGACATACAATGTTGGTTTCTTAGTTGTTATGCTATACCTGGCAAGGACAGGGGAGTTTAAGGTTAAAGTAAATGTTTCATTGGTTGAAAATAAAGCTGTGGACTTTTTATAGCCAAAATATTTCTGTGTGTTGTCTTTATTCGACCACTAATGAATCCCTTCAACATGACTGATCCAGTCCTGGATACATTAGCATCTCTCTGCTACTCAAAGGGTTACTATACACTACTATTCTATTATGCATACATTATATTTATTCTTATGCTTGTTGTTAGTTCATCTGGAAAATAATGTGTATGTTAAAAGTAGTACAGGTTTTTGATTCTGCATTTAAAAATTAGAGATATAATTCAGGTCATTCATATATGTATTCATTATTAAAGAAGAAATTAATGTTTTGCATAGCATTTTGACAAAACAAAATAGAAATGTCTAAATTACATGGCTATTGTAACATTAATTCATATAACCTGTAGATGGAGCTGAAGTAAAAGAACTTACATTTATCTGCGTCTTCACCATCTTACTATAATTATTCCACATTTGCTAACAGATGCTTAAGATCATGGTAGAAAATCAGATTGGGTTTAAAATTAGTCTTTTTATTTTATGGCTGAAGTGTTGTTTCATTAGTTAATTATGTAAGACATTGTTTGCAGTTTCCTTGTACATGACTGGTGAATGCAGCCTTAAAGTAATCCTTAACGTCACCTCTAAGTATGTTAATAAATGGAGACTTTTTTCACTCAGGCTGACTAGCAAGTCCAATATTTCACTGCATCTCTAATTAGAAGTGGCACCATCTGGATCATACTGCCTAAAGTGCCTATACACAGGGTGATTTTGGCTGGAGCCGACCGGATTGCTGCTTATTTCTGTCCATACACACAGACCAAATCTAGCAAACTGAAATCAGAGTGCCTGTTTATCTATGTGTTTGTGGGTGGGCTGTGAGATCAGGTTGGAGTGATCCGGTGTCAAAGCCCCATGCAAGATCCTTGTGGCTTGCTATGTTGAGACCACACATAGTGATCTGATTTCCAGGCGATCAAAAATGTCAAGCCAGTATGACCAATTAAAATAATCAATTTTTGTAGCCCATACAGAGAGTCATACCCAGTCAATGTGGTTGATTTTGAACAGACTGGATGGATTCAGCCTATGAAATCACATTGTGTTTGGGCATCTTAAGAGTAAGGCTACACTGGAGAAGTTCTTGTTACTTGAAGTTAATATAAACAGTTAATGTAACCCTTTATTTCAGAATGTCACACACATCTGAATGGATACAATATTCTACAGAAGTGCCGTTCATTTCTATGTATATGACACTTATTTCCACCACAACTTAATTAACTATTACTATACATAACTACTTTCATTTATGTTGAAACGTCAAAATAAATTAAAATAATTACCAAGAAAATTATCATGTTGCAACTGTGAAAAAAAAACAAGAAAGATGGAACAAAAAAAAAAAAACAAGAACAAAATATAAGATATAATAGAAAAAGATTACCACTAGATCTACTGCAGTTACAAAGTTACAGAGTTATAAGTACTGAATATGTAAAGTAACATGTGTATGCTTAATATTTTTTAACTCCTTCATCCAGCAATAACTCCTTCATACAGCAATAACATCAGTGATGCTTTCTTCCTAGAGACGGGGACAGAAAAAATCAGGCATCATAGTAAAATGTACTGCCATAACTGCAGAAGTACAAAAATTCAACTATGTCCCAGGACGTACGAGATGATTCAACTATGTCCCGGTGTGAGCCAGGACACAGACTCCATTCACAAATGGACTTAGATGTCACTTGACAGATCACTCTATAGCAAGCCGAGATGTATCTAGTAAATAGAGCTTAAGGGTTATACCAAAAGGGTCATCAGAGGAAGCCAGGTCATACATGGATAAACAGGAGCTCAGTAGAATCACAGCAGTCAGCAACAAGGTCAGCAACAAACAAAAGGACAATGGGGAAGTGAGCCAAGCTGCTTTAAATACCCTGGGAGGGTTGGCTGATAACAGTCAGGTGAGTAATCAGAGATGTCAGCTGATTCAGCCTGAGCCAGAAATGAAGAAGACAGCAGCAGTGTATAGCAGAGCACTAGATTAGCTCAAATATCAGAATCCATAGGCAGAGTTGAGCTGCTCAGCAAAACCTTGACAGTAACCCCCTCAACGCCCCCCCCAGCGGGGAAAGACCAGGTTTATGGGGAAAGCATGCATGGAAAGCACAGAGGAGGGCAGGGGCATTCACATCTGCGGCTAGAACCCATGAGCACTCTTCTGGACCGTAACCCTTCCAATGGACCAAATATTGAAGGCTCCCTCTGAACCTGTGAGAGTCAACTATGGATAGGACCTCATACTCATCATGGCTGTCAACTGGCACCGAACGAGGTCGAGGAATGACCGTGGTGAAACGATTACATACCAAAGGTTTCAGCAGCGAGACATGGAACACATTGTGTATCCGCATATTGGTAGGGTCTAGGGCATAGGCCACAGGGTTCACACATCGGAGGATACGGAAAGGCCACAAAAAACGGGGATCCAATTTCTGAGAGGGCACTCAGAGGTGGAGATTTCTGGAGAACAACCAGACCCTCTTCCCAACCTTTTAGGAGGGTGTGGGTAGGCTTTATGATTAGCCTGGAGCTCCTGGGATTATTGTGACTCTTGGACCTGCACCCATGTGGAACGGATTCTCTGGGGATGATCCTCCAATGCCGGGATCCCCTGGGGAGTGAACAAATCTGGAATCATGGAGGGTTGATACCCATAATTCACCATGAATGGGGAGAGCCAGGTAGAAGCCGAGACAGCACTATTATGAGCAAACTCCTCCCAAGGTAGCAGGTCCGACCAGTTGTTCTGATGGTCTCAGATGTAACACCGCAGGAATTGCTCCAAGGCCTGATTAGCCCATTCCGCTGCCCTATTCGACTGCGAGTGATAGGCCGATGAGAAGGAAAGTTGGATACCTAGTTGCACACAGAATGGCCACCAGAATCTTGAGACAAACTGGCTACCCCGGTCAGAAACTATGACTTTGGGAACCCCGTGTAGCCAATAGACCTCTTTGACAAAAACCATAGCCAACTCTTTAGCAGATGGAAGATTTTTGAATGGTATGCAATGAATCATCTTAGAAAATCGGTCAATGGCCATGCGGATGACAGTGTTACCATTAGACAAAGGAAGGTCGACAATGAAGTCCATGGCAAGGTGTGACCATGGGTATAGGTTGGAGAAGGCCCACTGGAAGGTGACTGTGAATTAGTCTGCGCACAGAATGGACAGGCAGCAACAAAGGCATCAATAGCTTTGCTAAATTCTGACCACCAGAAGAGACAGGAAACCGACCAAAGAAGCTGGTTCTTTATGGGATGACCTGCTGACTTAGTGTTATGGTAGGTAGACAGTACCTTAGTACAGAGGTTAATAGGTACAAAACAGAGCCCAGAGGGAGTTTCAGCAGGTGCACCTACTTGGGCGATCCCCAAGGGCAGATGTTATGCTGATACTTATGGTGGCCAGTACTTTGTCCTGAGGAATAATAGGTCTAGGAGGACACTTCTCTTTAGCTCCAGAAAATTGTCTGGATAGGGCATCGCCCCGGACATTTTTAGTACCTGGCAGATACGAGACCACATAATTAAAATGAGACAAGAATAAGGCCAATCTGGCCTGCCTTGGAGACAAGTGCTTAGCTTCAGACAAGTTGGTAAGGTTTTTATGATCCGTGAGGATTAGAAGTGGCATGGAAGTTCCCTCGAGCAAATGCCTCCATTCTTTGAGAGCCAGTATTATCTCCAGAAGCACATGGTTGCCAATTTCGTAATTGCACTCAGCAGGACTTAACTTCTTTGAGAAATACCCACACAGGTGAAACTGGCTCTCAGGAGCAGGACGTTGAGACAAGAGGGTGCCTACCCCTGTCTTGGACACATCGACCTCAAGTACAAATGGAAGCTCGGATTTTGGGTGTGCCAAAATGGGTGCTGCTGCAATAGAGGCTTTCAGTGACTCAAATGCTCTGATGGCCTCCGGGGACCAGTTAGTGGAGTCACCATCTTTTTTGTTCATTTCGGTAAGGGGTTTCACCATAGAGGAAAAATTGCAGATACATTTCCTATAGTAGTTAGTGAACCCAAGGAAACGTTGGAGGGAGCGGAGACCTACGGGTAGTGGCCACTTGAGAACTGCCGAGAGTTTCTCAGGGTCCATAGCGAAACCAGCCTCTGAGATTATGTATCCCAAGAAGGTGACCTGTTTGCGGTGAAACTCATACTTCTCCAATTTGCAAAACAGGTTATTCTCAGTTCACCACTCTTTTTCTTCAAGAAGAAGAATCCGGCCCCAGCGGGAGAGGAGGACTTGTGGATGAACCCCTGGGACAGTGCATCCATAACATACTACTCCAAGGCCTTATTCTCCGCAACAGACAGAGGGTAGACGCAACCTCAAGGAGGTATGGCACCTGGTTGCAGTTCAATGGTACATTCATATGGGTGGTGAGGTGGGAGCTCACCAGCTCGGCCCTTATCGAATACATCTTGGAACTCTTGGTACTCTTCAGGCAACAAAGATACCAGGGATGTGGTTAGCACCTTCACAACTTTCACTAGGCATATCATGGAACAGTTAGGTGACCATGCCATAACTTCGGCCCTTGCCTAACTGAATGTGGGATTGTGCTTGTGCAACCATGGATAGCCCAGGATCACAGGATAGTGAGGAGGGTGGATCACCTGGAACTGTAAACTTTTGTGATGGAGAGCCCCTACAGCCATAGACAAAGGAGCGGTTTTGTGGGTGACCTGCGGTGGCTGTAGAGGTCTGCCATCAATCGCCTCAATGGCAAGTGGAGTGGTAAGGAGCTGCAATAGAATGGAGTGATTCTGGGCGAAGGCACTGTCAATAAAGAGGCTCGCTGCACTAGAGTCAATATGTACCTCTGTGATAATGGAAAACTTGCCCCATGAGAGCCCAACGGAGACTAGTGGTTTATCCTTCTGGATACCCAGGGATGCTGAGATGCCACCTATGGTCTGTCCCCTATAGGACCTTAGGTGAAAGCGTTTCCCGGACGTATGGGACAGGTACGCAACAGATGCCCAGCCTTACCGCAGGAATGGCCTCCTCCTGAAGGCTATGGACTTGTTCTACCAATCCTATCAGACAGATAATCCCAATTTGTTTCCTGCTTTTGGATGACTTTTTGTACCTCCACATATTCATCAACACCCCACAATCTAAGTGAATAGTTTTCCTTTTATAAAGTCTGACACAAATCTTTACAAAGTTATCATATTTTGTTGCAAAATCAACCCTGATTTTTGCCTTTTCATGAACCTGTTCATACCCAACAGCAGATTCTCAGGTTGAGTAACCTGCGGACTGAGACCCACACTGCACTGCATTAAAAATGATCTGGTGATTAGGGATGTGCAAAATATTCAACTGCAAAGAGAAACAAGAGAAAACCTGACAAAGACAGACAGGAAGGAGGTACTGCACCTTTGCTGAAACTGAGATTGACAGTGGCTGACAAATACTAGAGACAGAGACATACATGACACATTATTTTCAGACAAACAACAGATAAATCATTGCTTAACATTACTATCATTATGCCCACCAAATATACTAGGTGCCATGGTAAGGGATAGGAGAAGAAGGAGGAAGCTAACTGTGGTTTTGTTTACTTCATCTTGCGAAATTAATTATGATGATCCTATTCCTCCTGAGGAGGCTTTTTTAAAATGATATGAAAAGTTTATCCACCCCACAAGTAGTAATACTAAAGATTTTACTATTTTAAAGCTGTGTTCTAGAGGTATTAGTGGAGGAGGACTTAGCAGTCACACCAACCACAGCATCAGATATTGACTTTTTCCTTGGGAGATTTATAGAACATTAGCTTCTAGTTTGGGTGGGGTGGGGTTTTTTGGGGGGTTGTTTACTGAGATTGGGGAGCAGTTAATACAAAATAGATCCTAAATACAATTAACAAAACCCCCATAAAATATAGTATAAAAGGGGTCTGAGGAGGGTGCCTGTGTTGGTGAATGAATAAACAGCTGAACAGGGAATTTGTTTTTGGGGCAGGTATTGGGGGGGACAGTTAATAAAAAAAAAATCAATAAAATAATATGACATTTGTATTTAAAGTGATAGAGACAGAAACCCCCTGACATAAGCTGCCACTGGGGTGGACTGATACTTGACTTAATAGAGTATTCTGTAGAGGATGATTTGTTCAATTTGTTATTAGAGGCCTTTGTATAACTTTGACTTATTAGAGGCACAAGCCCTGAAAAACATTGATTTGTAGGACTTAATCTTGTTAGAAACAAACCCCCAAAAAGTGTTTATTTTTTTGAAGGACTAGGTTTTTTTATGTTTTTTTTTATTTTTTGCAAAACACAAGCCCTGAGGAAAAAAAATACCCTACTGGTCTAGTGCCAGCAGGTCATGTTGGCCAGTGGCCACTTCCCATTGTCAAATGTCCTCTTCCTGAGTCTGAATCCATAATTTCGGAATTTTGCAACTTACGTTCTTGCTGCTGCTAAGTAGGGCGAAATCTATCACCATATTCCAGAGGGAAATTCTGTGATAACCACATTGCTGTCCACTTTTTTGCAGGAAAATCTGCTTTAAAACTAGCGATTCAAATTTTTGCATTTTTCACCCATTGGCCAAAATATTTTGCAATTTTTTCAATGGCTACAAAGTTTCTGCCCATTGATTTATGTTGTTTTCACCTTTTCACTATAAAAACATGACATATTTGCAGAAATCAAACACAACAGAAGCAGCTACAGACGAGGTAGATGTGCTGTGCTTTTCTGCTGTGATTTTGAGGCAAAATTGAGGCAGGAGAAGCTCATAGTGACTGGTATCTCCATGAGCAGGATTAAATATAATAAAAGGAGGAACTATAAGGACCATTATGTGTCCACTAAGTCTGAGTCTGAGGAGGAAGTGAGCACTACAGAAGCAATGTTGGCCAGTCCCCCTAAATCACCCCTAGGGTTTTTGGGGAAATTACTGTCAAGGGAGGAACAAAAGGGTAGTACTAGTAGTGAAAGCAGGACAGGTCAGATGCCTGTGCCTGCTGCAAGACATGCTGCGCCTGCTGACAGACGTGCTGCGTCTGCTGTAAGATGTGCTGTGCCTACTGTCAGACATGCTGACCCTTCTGCCAGTGCCACCACCAGTGCTGTGCCTGCTGCCAGTACTGCCCTTGCTTCCACCAGTGCTGTGCCTGCTGCCAGTACTGCCCTTGCTTCCACCAGTGCTGTGCCTGCTGCCAGTGCTGAACCTGTTGCCACCAGTGCTGAAGCTGCTGTTAGTGTGTCTTGTAATACTATGGAAGAGGGGAAAGAGAAGATGATACCACGTGTGACAGCAGGGGACCCTAAGTCACACTTACCATCCCCAAGTACTAGTGCTACTACCACTATGGTCCAGCAGCTTGTTAGCGTTAGGAATGAAGGAGGGGGTAATCAATATCCTCCTATTAACAGTGACTGTGAGGAGGAAGACTCAGGGGCTGAAATTGATGTGGTTGGTGTTAATAATAGTAGTAGTAGTAGTAATAGTAACAGTGATGGTGAAGCAGCCGGTGGGACAAGTGTTAGGAGAGTGGTAGGGGAAGCAACTGAGAGCATCCAGACTAGCGGTCAAGGAAGCCCACACAATTTCCCTGGCTCTGGGAGCCCCCTTCCCCCCACACATTGTCCATGTGGAACATAATCCTGAAGAAGGAAGAATTGTCACCACAGCAATAATACCACCACCACCAGGAGCACAGATTAGCTGCCTGTGACTGCTGATACTGCTGCCAGTCTGCCTTCCTCACATCACCAAGAAATGGCAAGTGTGACATTAGGGCACCCACTGTCACATTGCTTATCACCTTCTCCAACCAGCAGTGAGCATTTGGAAATTTGCGAAATTTGCAACTGCTCTAATTCCTGCTGCTGCTAAGTTGCAAGGGCAGCAGTATTCTGGGGAACAGGCTACTGTGCCACAGACCACTGTGGACACAGTGGGAATGGGGTCAACAAGTGATCTGGGACTAGGGAAGGTTCCACTTGCCAGTGTTAACTCATATATCAGACGTGGTGGGGGCTAGTTATGGTGATGCTACTTCCTCAGACGCATCACTGGAGCTACTCGTGGCAAGTGGAACCTTCATCATCCATCACCCATGTTAACTGCTGGTGTTGATCCCATTCCCTTTCAGCTGCGTAATCATCCTGCTGCTTAAACAACTCAGCAGCAGCAAGAAAAGCAGTTGCAAATTCTGCATCTACATCAGGGCATTTGACAAGGGCCAGTGGCCAACAGGACATCACCTGCTGGAATTTTTTTTGTTTTGCTCAAGGCTTATGCTTTCAAAAAAATCATAGTCCTACAAAAGGCATAAACAACTTTTGGGTGTTTGTTTCTAACAAGCTAAAGTCCTACAAATCATTGTTTGCTTAGGGTTTGGGCCTCTAACAATAAATCTAACAAAATCATCCTCTACAAAATACTCTATCAAGTCAAGTATCAGTACACCCCAGTGGCAGTTTATGTCAGGGGGTTCCTATCTCTATCACTTTACATACAAATTTTTTATTTTATTTATCTTTTTTTATATTATTAACTGTTCCCCCCAATAACAGTCAAGAACCCCCCCAAAAAACACCTTCATGCCGCTTTTACACTATGCCTTTGGGAAATTAAATAATATTTATTATGTGTTGTATGTAAATTCAAAGTTCCCATTGATTTCAGTGGAATGAGCCAGGCAAAAAAAGCATGAAAAAGTGGAAGATTTTATGCAAGAAATTATTCACCAACAGAAAGCACCATTTTCTGCCGATTTCAGTTTGAGGTTGAAATTTTTCCCTATTCCTACTGCTGAGATGTTTAAGCAGCAGAATGATTAGGCAGCTAAAAGGTAACGGGATCAACAATAGTGCTAACATAGGTGATGGAGGATGAAAGTTCCACTTGCCACAACTAGCCCCAGTGATGCGTCTGAGGCAGTAGCAGCACAATGTGGAGAAAAGAATTTGGCCAGTAATTCTTTTCCACCTGCCCCTCCTCCAAAATTATGGGTGTGTGTGTTAATAGAATATACATTTTTCCCTTGAGAGCAGGAACTGTGCCTCTCATCAGCAATTGCAATGTGCACAGTGAGTGTGGTAAATAACATCTCGGGGCACAACTGTATCCAAACATCATGACACCAGAACCCAAGTACTGCCGCTGTCACTATAAACACATTTACAGACCCCGCTAAGAACACATGACAACTTGCTGACAGTTTAATAGTAATGATGAACCCTCTGTTATGGTTTTCAGACACTCAGACAGTGGGTTAGATAAAACAAATAGAATTTTATTAAAGCAAAATTAATGACAAGGCCGCCTCTGGGGCGGTACTGACATAAGCAGAATATAGGCAGAAATACCTGGCACAACAGGGAATAAATCACCAGATATAGTAGCACAAAACAGGGAACAAGAGGTTAATAGTACTGGTAATCAGTCTCAAATGTAGTGTTAGGCACGCCCTTGGTGCTGTATATAGCGATATGTGCTAGGTGATAGCACCTTAAGTCCATCCACTGTGTGAAACTGTAGAATAGAGCTGTGACTAGAACTGTAACGGCAGAGTGATAAGGTGGTAGCCCCCATGGACGTAACGGAGACCAACAGTAATGTGATTGCTTGAGCCTATAGCCCCCACGGGGGTAACCGGAGACCACTAGTATCGTGATTGCTTGAGCCTATAGCCCCACGGGCATAACCGGAACCAATAGTATCATATATGCCTGTGTCAATAGCCCCCACGGGCGTAACGGAGACCACTGGTTGCAGTGCTGCTTGCCAATAGCCAATAGGCGTAACGGAACCACTGCTCTGTCAAGGGAGAGCCGCCGACTACCGAGGCCCACAAGCGGCCGGCTCACAGAAACAGCGTAACAGGCTAAGGCAATTGATGGAAAGAGTGGCAGTAAGGGATGGAGGCAACACCAGTGTCTAGACACAATATAATGACACAGCACAGTAATGGTCCAGACTCAGCACACGTTACTCAACAATCAGATGGAAGGCTCAGCTAAACAATACGGCTCAGTAATGGTGAAATGGAGGCTCAATCACACACTGCAGCTATCGGAATGTCGCCGAGGCGACAACAGGAACCGTCAGTCGGAACGGCAGGAACTGAAGCAAGCTCAGGAGTCAGTCGTCAGCCAGGCTGGGTCAGGACACGTAGGAGATTCGCAGACAAGCCGGATCAGTAACGGAGGAGAGACATCAGCCGGGCCGGGTCGGATGCCGTAGGAGATTTGCAGACAAGCCGGATCAGCAACACGCAGGAAGTCAGCCAGGCCGGGTCAATCACGGAACAGGAACACAGGAACGTCGTTGGTACAGGCCTAGTCGGTACACGGGAGATCAGGATACTGGAATACTGCAACAGCAACGCTGGCTCAGAAACACCACGAAACGGCACCTGTCAGGTGCCAGTGGCCAGAATAAAACAGGTAATCAGGGGCGGGCCAACACAGCTCAACCAATCAGGGAGCAGCACAGTTGAGAGTGAAACACAGGATCACGGGGACCGTGATACCCTCCCCGCCAGCATCTTAGCATATTCTGCGGGATGAAATCTCGTCAGATGCCGCTTTATGCCCTGCTTCAGATTCTCCTTCACTACACTGGTCAGTGCACCACATAGTGTGAAATGGGTAGAGATGAACTGCCACATCCTAACATCAATAGAGTGGCTATCATTTGGAGGGGGAGTTAAAGGGATAGTAATATTTCATAATAAAAGCAGCTCTAATTAATCATCATAGTATTTGTGACTTGGAGAATGTTATTTCAATTCTGTCAGAGTTGTAGTTCAAGAGTAATTGTATCCTCCTCCCGCCCCTTTTACTAATATAACACTGTTCAGCTCAAGCAGCAGGGAGGTGCCCAGGTAAATTGCAGAGAGAGACAATCTTCATTTAGGATAACAGAAAAAACTGAAAAAACAGTCAAGGATGGCAGGGCTTTCATTGTTCTCACAGAAGAAGATTGTTCCTTGCTGTTATATGTCTGGTCTATGGACCAGATTTCACATCTGAGGTGAGCAGTATTACATTAGATAAAAGGGGTGGGAGGGGGAAACTTTATCATTCAATTACTCTTGAACTACAACTCAGACAGTATTGAAATAACACGCTCTACGGCTCAAATACTATGGCTATTAATTGGAGCTGTTGTTTTTGTGAAACATTACTATCCCTTTAATGATGAACAAGATGTATTGGCAGAAGATGTAGTTACCCTAGAAGGTGATGGCAAGCTAGTTGTTTCACTCATGGAACTTCCAGTCTCTGCCTGGGTTACACTATTCTTCCTCCTGTCTTTGATCTCTGCCTTGCCTCTTATTCCCTTTCTAGATACTCAGGGGGTACAGCAACAGTGGGGCTTGATTTCTGTGATGGGTGTTTGTCTTTAACATGTTTTACATAAATATAATGGTGTTTGTGTGTCATGTGTGATATCAGGGTGCTTGTGCCAAGGTGTGTTCCCTTCTTTCCTCTTCTCACTGACTTGTCACAAATTGTGCACAGTGCCATTGTTAAAAAATAGTCCCATACCCATGACGTCAGGGGGAGGGATCAGATGGAGAAAAATGTCCTCTTTCTTCTTTCCTCCACTTTCCCCTTCTCTGTCTGTGGCAGTGGATAATGTTGTTGTTGTTGCTGCTACTGCCTCAGATTCAGCACTGCAACTACGACCAGGAGTATTGCTGACGCTGGCAAGTGGAACCTGTCCTATCCTGCATCACTTGTTGACACCATTCTCACTGTGTCCAGGTTGATCTGTAGCACACTAGCTTGTTCCTCAGCATCCTGCTGCCCTTGCATGTCAGCAGCAGTAGGAATTAGAGCAGCTGCAAATTCTTCAAATTCCAAAATGTCACTTCTAGTAGCGGTGGTGGTGATGCCCATCCTCATCCCTGTCTCCCATTCCTTCTCAGTTTCTGCTAAAATGACCATCAATGTCTCTTCCACCCAATGTTCACCAGCATCTTCCTCCTCTTAAATCGCCACCTCACATCTTGTTGCCTTGTCACTACAGTAACAGCAGTGCTTGATTTCTGTGATGGGTGTTTGGCTTTAAAGGGATAGTAATACTTAAAATGTAAAAAAAATATGTTGTAGGGTTTATCCCCCTGAGTAAAATAAGGGTACTCCCACTGCTGAGAGGTGTTTCATTCAAAAGTTATTAATTTTGAATGTTTAATTTTTTAGGTGCAATATCACAGTGGCCTGAAATTGTAGAGTGGCGCTGTTGCTACACCATCCTATAGAGATTTATGGTCCTGGGACCAGAGCTGTCCATAGGATCGTGTAGCAACAGCGCCACTCTACAATTTCAGGCCACTGTGATATTGCACCTAAAAAATTCAACTTTGAAAATTAATAACTTTTGAATGAAACACCTTTCAGCAGTGGGAGTACTCTTGTTTTACTCAGGGGGATAAACCCTACAAAATATTTTTTTTTACATTTTAAGTATTACTATCCCTTTAACATAAATGTCATGGTGTCTGTGTTTCATGTGTGATATCAGGAAGGTTGTGCCAAGGTTTGTTCCCTCCTTTCCCCTTCTCACTGACTTGTCACAAATTGTGCACAGTGCCGGTGGTGATGGCTGCACTGTGCCTGCCCCAAGAGAAAATAGTCCCACACCCATGACTTCAGGGGGAATAGGTGGAGAAGAATGGCCTCTTTCTTCTTGTCCTCAATATTCCCCTTCACTGTCTGTGCTATCAGCGGATGATGTTGCTGCTGTTGCCTCAAAATCCACATTGCAACTAGGACCAGGAGTATTGCTGGCGCTGGCAAGTGGAACCTGTCCTAGTCCCACATCACTTGTTGACCCCATTCCCAACAGAGAAGGGGAATGTGGAGGACAAGAAGAAAGAGACCATTCTTCTCCATCTGTTCCATCCCCTGAAGTCATGGGTGTGAGACTATTTTTCTCTTGGGGCAGGCACAGTGCAGTCATTAGCAATGGCACTTTGCACAATTTGTGACAAGTCAGTGAGAAGAGGAAAAAAGGAACACATCTTGGCACAACCTCCCAGATATCACACATGAAACACAGACACCATGACTTTTATGTCAAACATGTTAAAGCCAAACACCCATCAAAGAAATCGAGCACTGCTGTTACTGTAGCCACTGACTCTCCAGAAAGGCAACAAGAGATGAGGTGGAGGAAGAATAGAGAAATCCAGAGAGAGACTGGAAGTTCCATGACGAGCGAAACAACAAGCTCACCATCACCATCACCTCCTTCCTCTAGGGTAACAACTACATCTTCTTCCAGTCCACCTTGTTCATTGTTACCTCCCCCGCCAAATAATAGCTGCTCTGTTGATGTTAGGATGTAGCAGTTCGTCTCTACCCATTGCACACTGTGTGGTGCACTGACCACATATGCAAGTGTGGTGGACAAGAATCGATACCTGGTCATCTGAGGAGATTCAATCCCACATAATATGCTAAGATGCTAGCAGGGAAGGTTCATCATTACTATTAAACTGTCAGCAAATTGTCATGTGTTCATAGCAGGGTCTGTACATTGGGTATAGTGACCATGGCAGTACTTGGATTCTGGTGTAATGCTGTTTGGATACAGTTGTGTCCCCAGATGTTATTTACCACACACACTGTGCACATTGCAGTTGCTGATGAGAGCCACAGTTCCTGCTCTCAAGGGAAACATTTCTATTCTAATAACAGGAAATAGTCGTGTCAAGTGGAACCTTCATCATCCATCAGCCATGCTACTGCTATTGTTGATCCCATTCCTTTCAGCTACCTAATCATCCTGCTGCTTAAACAACTCAGCAGCAGCAGTAAGAACAGCAGTTGCAAATTCTGCAATTATGGACTCCGGAGGACATTTTGAAAATGGCCAGTGGCCACTGGCCAACATGATCTGATGGCAATAGGCCAGTAGTGCATTTTTATTTTTTTCTCAGGGCTTGTGCTTTGAAAATAAATAAATAAATAAAAATCTAGTCCTATAAAAAAATTAAACAATTTTTGGGGGTTTGTTTCTAACAATACTACAAGTCCTACAAATCAATGTTTCCTCAGGACATTGGCCCCTAACAACAAATCTAACAAAGCAAGCACTACAAAATACTCTATCAAGTCAAGTATCAGTCCACCCCAGCAGCAGCTTATGTCAAGGGGCTCCTATCTAGGGACGGGTGAAAATTTTTGCCTCAAACTGAAATCAGCGAATAATGGCGCTTTCTGCTTGGTGAATAATTTCCCGGAAATGTGCAGTTTTTCTGCTTTTTCCTGCCTTTTTTGCCCATTGAAATCAATGGGAACAAAAATATTTATTCACCACATGAAAGTTTTCTACAGCCATATAAAAGGTTGTCAGGCTTTCGCAGCATGCCATTTTTTGTTTGTGAGAGGAGAGAGCAATGCTTTTTTGAGCTAGAGAAGATAGGGGAATTGAAGTTCAGTTTAGGGAATCTTTTAGTAGGACATTTGTTCTGTTAGGAGAGTCAGTGGGGCACTCTGGGGAGAAGAAGGGAGGAAGGAGGTTGACCCCAAATATTCCAAAATTCCATGTGACTGACTGTCAAGACACAGGCAGCAAGGGACCTATTTGCTTGCTGATCTTGCTGTTATTGTCTCTGTGCTGGGTGAGGAAGTTTGGGGAAAAATGTTGATCTTGTTTTACAGTTATAATTTTTTTTTTGGACAGGTTGTGATAAGACAACAGGGTGGACAATTTAAAAAAATAAAAACTAAATAAAAAAAAATAATAAAAAAGAATAAAGAACTAAGAATAAAGAACAGCCGACTGGGCGTAGGAAAGGCATCATACAGCTCCATCAGTTCTGTTGTGTACCGAACAGTAAAAAAACACAGTGTAGTTGCGTAATGTCCAGCAAATGCACAAGAAGAAGGGGAAGGGGGGAGGGGGGAGCAGTGCAGGGACATGAGAGTAAAGTAGGAGTTCAAAAACTGACTGCAGAAATGGTTGCTGCAGCGTGTGCAAACAATGATGATGATGCCTCTACTCCAAGGGAGGATGCAGTTTGTCAAAGTCCCAGCAAAAATAGTTCCAGCACCACCAGTGCCAGTAGAAATAAAGAACCATATAAGAAGAACACTGAAGATGACAACAAGTTGCATTCAAGTGTTGATGATGCTGGCAATGGCATAATAGAGGAAGGTGTAGCAGCTGAACCGCCTGCTGCATCAGATAACGAGATAAACAAGCACCAAAACACCCATAGTAGGGAGCTTTGTTATAGTTAAAGTAAAAATAAATTGCTTGAGACCTCCAAAAGCTTAGAGGAATATAAGGGTAGTGGTCAAGAATTGTCAGGTGATGCTGATGCTGCTGAGGATGACATCTATGCAAAAATGTCCTCCTTTTCACCTATTTTAACAAATTTTTGCCTGTATTTCCTATAGGTACTACATTTACCACTGTAATATTACTTCTTCTGCGCTGAAGTTTACAAATAAGTGGCTGAAAGTCAAGCTTAGAGGAATACAAGGGTAGTAGTGGGCAAGAACTGTCAGGTGATGCTGATGCTGCTGAGGATGACCTAGTGATGACTGATGATGATGCAGATCAAGAATACATCCTTCCAGCATCCTTCTCTTGTTCAGATACAGATGAAATTGAGAGTGAGGATGATGACAGAGCTATAGGGTTAGCAGAAAGTCAAAGGCTGAATCTTCCACCACTTTTAAGGAGCACTATGCCTGTCTATAAACTGTTTGAGAAAGTAATTGGAAAGTCTGACCCTGGACAAGATCAGATGTCAAAAAGCACACAGTCACCCTATCAGTCATCAAGCAGCAATGTTGGGAGACTAACATTCTTAAAAATGAACCAAAATCTTATACCATCTGATTATCAAGTAGCAGAAACCACACATGACAGAAAAAGCCAGGACAAATATATTAACAGCAGCACATTGTAGGTTGTACTTTATTTTTTTGTATTAATTGATATCATCATGTGTCACTTAATGTGACCAGTGTCACTTAAAGTTTTAGAGGACGAAAAAATAAGCTTAATGGTGCAAACCTTATCTCTCAAACTGCTATGGTTACCAGCATTGAAATTTCCCCCCTCCTTCCCCTTTTCCTAATGTCAGTTGTAAAGCTGACAGCAGGAGATACGTGTTGGCTGACACGAGGAGGCACTGCAGCAGAACCAAAATCATGTTATTGCAAAAGAATTACTTCATTGGAAAGGTCTACAAAGGTCTCTCTCCCCTTCTCCTAACATCAACGTCTAGCTGACAGCAAGAGATCCCGGTCTGGGTATCAGCCTGTGGCTCTGCAGCAGAGCTGAAATCGCATTACTGAAAAAGAATTACTTTATTGGAAAGGTCTACAAAGTGTGCCTGGTGAGTTCCTAAAAAAACTGTGTGCAAGTGTACCTAGTGTATACTTTTTTTGAAGGCAAAGGGTAGTCGCAACAAATATTGACTTGATTTAGATTTTTCTTCTGTTCACTCACTATGCATTTTGTTAATTGTTAAATATAAACTATTAACATGTCTATCTTCGAAAGCATTCTTACTTTACAGCATTTTTTTCATACCTGCCTATTTTTTTTCACATTAATATATATATATATGAGTTATTTAGTCTCTTACTGGGATTCTTGCTGGGGCTTCGTTATATAGAGACTCCAGAGGCTTCTGCCAGTCTCTTTAAGAGCATTCCAACTTTTGGCAGACAACTATTTCTGAAAGAGTCATTGGCCACTAGAAGGACCTCTACTCATTGTTCTTTGATTTACTTACTCATTGTTCTGTGATTTACTGTATTTATATTTAATCAATAAAAACTGTTTTACAATACCGTACTGACTCCTGGTTTGTTCCTGGGAAACCGTGACAGTACGCAAGGGCCATGAATATGGACGCTAATAGTAATTCAGCTTTTCAAAGCATCCTGGATAGGATGGACACAGGATCAATGTATTGATCAATTTTCTTTTGCCTTACAGACCTTGCTGCAGTGCACTGCACATCTAGAACGTCTTAACCCACAAAAGGTGGCCTCCCCCCTCCACCCTTGGCACTGGTGGGTTCTACCTCTCCTGTGGCGGGCACATTTAAGAGGTTGTCTGGTTCTGATCAGCCTCCTCAGCGGTATGGGGGAGACCCAGAGTCCTGCCGTGGGTTTCCCATCGAAATTGGCATATACTTAGAGATGGTGTTGCATGCCTTTCCGACTGATCGCTGTAAAGTCGGTTTCCTTAATTCTCTCCTTACAGGCAATGCGTTGGCCTGGGCTAATCCATTATGGGAGACGGATAAACGAATTGTGCATAACTTATGGAATTTGTGAGATCATTCAAAAGTGTGTTTGACATGTCAGGCCCTGTGGTCTTGGCTTCAAAAAACCTCATGACCATTCACCAGGGCGCTCGTACTATGGCTGAGTACTCCAATAAGCTTCACACTCAGGCAGCCGAAGTAGGTTGGAATAACGAGGCCCTGGCAGCTGCCTTCTTCCAGGGGCTAAATGATGCTATGAAGGATGAAATTGTGGCCTTTGATTTACCTGACGTACTTGAAGAATTGATTTAATTCTGTATCTTAATAGATACCAGACTCAGAGAACGGCCCTTATTTAGGGAGCACCTGAGGAGGGCTCCGGGCAGATTATATCCTCATAATACTGGCCCACCCTAATCTCCCTCACCTCCCATGCCTCCTGGGCTTGTCTCTGAAGGGAGCGAACCTATGCAGGTGGGTGCTACCCGGCTTTCAAAGGAGGAGAGGGCCTTCAGGAGGAAGGAAGGTCTGTACTGTGGCAAACCAGGACATATTTTGTGTTCCTGCCCAGTACGTCCGGGAGAATGCTCGCACCTAAGATCCTGTAGGGAACAGATCTTAGGTGGCATTTCTTAGTCCCCAGAAACTTTTTCAGATAAGCCCATGTTGAGGGTGTGAATCTCTTGGGAGGACAGGTCGGTCTCTGTCCCAGCATTACTTGATACAGGTGCTGCGGGCTGCTTTATTGATGTGGAATTTGCGGCCAGTAGAGAGATTCAGTTGCAGTACAGTTTTTCTCCACTGGCTGTGGAGGCTATTGATGGTAGACCTCTGCTACCATCTCACATTATGCATGAAACCACTCTGTTAACCCTGAAGGTGGGAGCCCTTCACACGGAAACCCTGAAGTTTCAGGTAATTAATTCCCCACATTAGGCCATCGTGCTGGGGTTTCTGTGGTTGCAGACGCACAACCCTAGGATGGATTGGCATATGTGCAACATTTTGGCCTGGTCTCCACAGTGTTATAACGCATGTCTCTCCTGTCCTGTGAGACTGACTAATGCTACTGCTCCATCATTACCTGAGGAGTATTTACCATTTAAAGAGGTGTTTAGTTAAAGTTAGGCCGGGAACCCGAGAAAATTTGACAAGATCTGGGGTAGATGGCAGACATGGTGGACAAATAAAGCAGACAATCATGTGGCACTCGATGATGAGCTAGTTGCTGGAGATGGTTGATTGAGGTTTTATTTACTGGTTGTGTGATTGCTTGTGCAATATGGCTGATGAGTGACGTTCTGTGTGCACCTGGTACACATCGGAATATTGTGACATGTCTGGCTGGTGGGCAGCGGGGGGGCTGCGGGTACTGGGGAGAGAGGACATGAGGATGGGGGTTACGTTAGAGTTTAGTTAGGCTAAGTTTTTGAGAGTTGGAGTTGTTGGGAGTTAAAATAACAATAAAACCTCAGGTTGTCTCTGTACCTTCTGCTAAAGCAACTGTATTCTTTTCATTGTTACAAAAGCTTATTTGTTTTTGCTACATCTGAATGTTACCTTGTACTTTTATGTATTTGATTTATGTATGGAGCAACCTGACAATAAAATATATATATAAAAAAAAAAAAAAGTCAGGCCGGGGCCTTACCACCACACAGGCCATATGATTGCTTTCTAGAGCTTATGCCTGGCACATCACCTCCTAGGGGTCGTGTCTATCCCTTGTCGGTAGAAGAAAATAGAGTCATGGAGGAATATGTTTCTGATGCACTGGCCAGAGGCATCATCCATAAGCCCTCATATCCGGCATGGGCCGGATTTAAAAAAAAAAAAAAAAAAAGGATGGAGAGCTACGTTCATGTATTGATTTTCGCGGGCTTAACAAACTGTTGGTTAAAAATGCTTATCCGATTCCTCTGGTTACTGAACTCTTTGACCATGTCAAGGAGTCTAAGATCTTTATGAAACTCGATCTAAGTGCTGTATATAATTTGGTTCGGATAAAGCAGGGTCACGAGTGGCTGATCGCTTTTAATACATGAAATGGACACTATGAGTATTTGGTGATGCCTTTTGATGCCCCAGCTGTCTTTCAAGAGTTCATCAACGATGTGCTAAGAGAACTATTACAGAGCTGTGTTGTGGTGTACTTGGATGACATCCTTATTCACTGTCCCTCAATGGAGACCCTTGCATCGGATGTATCCAAGGTATTGAGCCTATTAAGTAGGAACAACCTGTACTGTAAAGTCAAAGTGCGAGTTCCACAAACCACAAGTGACATTTCTGGGGTACATTATTTCTGCATCTTGGTTCGCTATGGACCCCTGACGGACATGACCTATATGCCTCTATGCCTCTATGGAACAGGCTTTTTATTCTATGATGGTGGTAAATCCTGTGACACAGAGAAACATAGACTAAAAAAGACTTTTCTAATGACAATATTTTACGTGGAAAAAGTGAAACATTTTTATAGTAGAATATCCAACAGAAAAAAATGTGATTTTTTGCTCATCTTTACCTACAACTGCAACTCCTTCTCCCCTGCTTTGCCTGTAGCTTGTGTAAATATCATGGTGTCCGTGCTCCCTTGTTTTTGTTTTCCTGTCAGTTATCCTGTATAGTGCTCCCATTGGCTGTCCTGTGTTGATCCTGCCCAGTATGGCCTTTATATACTGGGCTCCTGTACCCACACGGTGCCCTTTCGTGGTGTTCCTGTACTAGTGCTAGCTTACTGCTCTGTGTTTCCCAGTGTACCGACTTGGCCTGCCTGACTACTCTTCAGTTTACAGCTCCTGTGTACCGACCCGGATTGCCTGACTTCTCTTCAGTGCCTGCTCCTGTGTATCGACCCGGACTGGCTGACATTCCTGCTCCCGTGTTTCGACCCGGCCTGGCTGATGTTCCTGCTTCCGTGTACAGACCCGGCCTGGCTGACGTTCCTGTTCCTGTGTACCGACCCGGCTTGATTGACGTTCCTGCTTCTTCAGCTAGATGTCGCCTCGGTGACATTCTTACTCTGCAGGCGATCCGGTTGCACTTGCTTACTAGCACTTGAGTCAGTTCCATTTCTGCTCCTGCAGGTTGCTAGTGTGTGCCTCCGTTACTTCTCTGGCAGTGTGCCTTTGACCTAGTCCTCCGTTACTGATCATACTGGTTGCAAGTGTCTGCCTCCGTGATTGCTCCGGTAGTCGACATTGGCTTGTCCTCCGCTACTGCTCCTGCAGGTTGCTAGTGAGTGCCTCCGTTACTGCTCCGGCAGTGTGCCTTGCACCTAGTCCTCCGTTACTGATCATACTGGTTGCAAGTGTCTGCCTCCGTGATTGCTCCGGTAGTCGCCATTGGCTTGTCCTCCACTACTGCTCCTGCAGGTTGCTAGTGTGTGCCTCCGTTACTGCTCTGGCAGTGTGCTTTTGGTCTAGTCCTCCGTTACCGCTCATGCCGGTTGCAAGTGTCTGCCTCTGTTATTGCTCCGGTAGTCGCCATTGGCTTGTCCTCCGTTACTGCTCCTGCAGGTTGCCAGTGTCTGCCTCTGTTACTGTTACTGCAGTGTGCCTTGGGCTTAGTCCTCCGTTACTGCTCATACCGGTTGCAAGAGTCTGCCTCCGTTATTGCTCCGGTAGTGTGCCATTGGCTTGTCCTCCGTTTACTGCTCCTGCTGGTTGCAAGTGTCTGCCTACGTTACTGCTCCGGCAGTGCTCACTACACTATATCTGTTGTACTCTGGCAGTTCACGTTGTTCTGCTAGCCTTGGGTGACCTGAAGCTCTCTATAAAGCGTTATCTCAGTACCTTCACACATGGGACTATTTACACTCATTGATGAACTCCTGCAGTACCAGAGTCCTGGGAAACTTACTCCTCTTGCCTGACCTGTGTCAGTATATTCTGCTTGTACCTTTATTTTGTACTGGACCGGTGTGGGCAATTGTATGATTAACCTGTCTTGTGTCTGTATTATACTGCCTGTATACTACAGGACCTATGAGGGTTTTTATTGTATTGTGAATTCAATAAAACTGTGTTTTTATCCTAAACCATTGTGTCTGTGAGACGAAAAACCGTTACAGTAAAACTTTCAGCTGCTGCTTTCTCTGTCTGCTGAACATGAATGAATTAATGAATGAATATGTTTCACTATAGTCTTCATTTTTACAGTACAGAATTAAGGTAGCCTGATTAACTTCAGAATAAGCAGTTGGCAATAAGGAAAATATTGCACTGCACAACAGCTGCTGCATATGTGCAGCACCACCACACCTCAGTCAATATGATGGTCCCTCTTCTTCTGGATCTTGTAGATTTCATTGTCATTATAACTTGCCTGTCTCTTGGATTTCGGTCTGTAAATTATTTCTCAATCAGTAACAGAAGTTGAACCAGTTCATTAGGGAACCTTGATGATGATCACCCACTTATCAGTTAAAATGATGTTTATTGTTTTTGGAACTCACCTTTCTATCTTCATACTATACAAGGGTCCCCAGACCATTATTTTTAGCTTTTCCCATGAAGAATTTTGCCTTTCCATCTATGCAAAAATGTCCTCCTTTTCACCTATTTAAACACATTTTTCTCCTATTTTAATATGTTTTTGCCTATATTTTCTATAAGTACTATATTTCCCACTGTAATATTACTTCTTCTGAGGGCTGACGTTTATAAATAAGTGGGTGAAAGTCAAAGTTGTGAGTCCTACAGCAACATATGGATTGACAAATGTGTTAGCATGCAGAATGCATTTGTCCTTTGCCCACAACACTTACTTCCTACTTAATTGATAACGTGACAGATGTGTATGGTAGTGGTTGTGGTGGGGGATTGGCATGGTGTGATTTGTGTATGTATATTGTTTTTACCATTCTCATACGCTATCCTCCTTCTCAGATTATTGACACACATTAATTATCGGTCATAGCAGTGGTCCCAATTGGGGTAGATGGTGGCAATCCTTCTTCACATCCCTCCTCCACCTCCTCATCTGTGCTGCTGTTAATATATTTGCCCTGGCTTTGTCTGTCATACTCCTCTGCAGCAAGAGCCATAGGTGTTATTTGGACTGAACTATCTGTTGGCACTGGCAGTAGCAAACTCTCTGACACATAAATAACATCACTGCTTCTTTTTTCTGCCCTAGAGCCCTGGGAACATTCTAAAGTGCTTCTGCTGCTGCTAGTTGTGGCACCTTTGGTCTGCTGATAGTATGTCTCCCAGTCTATGCTTGTGCTTCAGGTGGGATGTCATAGAGGAGATGCCTAGGTGTGAGCCTGCTTTCCCCCTGCTCACATGCTTTTTGCACAGACACAAATAGCAACATGCTTAGCTTGAGGATCCTAAGTGAAGTATCTTCATACTGTGGACTTCATTGAATGAGGGGTTACTGAGGGGTTGCTACTGCTACTACTACTACTATTACTGGGGCTAGATGCTGATGTAATTCTACTGCCACTACTACTAGGTGTCAAAGGTGCAATACTTACAGCAGCAGCACAGGCCCTCGTTATATATAACATTGTGGATGTTAAAGGGATAGTAATGTTTCACAAAAAACAGCAGCTCTAATTAATCTTCATAGCATATGGACCATGGAGAGTATGTTATTTCAATACTGTCAGAGTTGTAATACAAGAGTAATTGATTGATAAAGTATCCCCTTCCCACCCCTTTTACCTAGTGTAAGCCACCTCCCCTTAAATGTGGAATCTGGTCTCTTGACCAGACAGATCACAGCAAGGGACAATCTTCTTATTGTGAACATAAGGAAAACCCTGCCCCCATTGACAGGTTTTTCAGGTTTTCCCTTATGCTCACTGAAGATTTTCCCTCTCTGTGATCTACCCGGACAGTCTTGCTGCTCTAAGGTGAGCAGTGTTACATCAGTAAAAGCGGCGGGAGGGGGATATTTTATCATTCAATTACTCTTGAACTACAACTCTAACAGTATTGAAATAGCACTCTCCATGGCCCAAATACTATGAAGATTAATCAGAGCTTCTTTTATTGTGAAACATTACTACTGTGTGCTTTCTAACATTTGTGCTTGTCCATGGTTAGACTTTCCAATGGCTTTCTAAAACAGTTTATAGACAGGCACAGTGCTCCTTAAAAGTGGTGGAAGATTCAGCCTTTGACTCTCTGCTAACCTTATAGCCCTGTCATCATCCTCACTCTCAACATCATCTGTATCTGAACAAGAGAAGGATGTTGGAGGGATATATTCTAGTTCTGCATCAACATCAGTCATCATTAGGTCATCCTCAGCAGCATCAGCATCACCTGACAGTTCTTGCCCACTACTACCCTTGTATTCCTCTAAGCTTGACTTTCAGCCACTTATTTGTAAACTTCAGCTCAGAAGAAGTAATATTACAGTGGTAAATGTAGTACCTATAGGAAATACAGGCAAAAATTTGTTAAAATAGGTGAAAAGGAGGACATTTTTGCATAGACGGAAAGGCAAAATTTTTCACAGTAAAAGTGAAAAATCACTTAATTATAAACTGCTGAAGAGTTGGTATCGGACTCCTGACTTATTGCATATGTATTACCCATCGGTCAGCCCTGACTGCTGGAGGTGTGGTAGGGACAGGGGATCCCTTCACCATGTATGGTGGAGTTGTCCAAAGTTAAGGACATACTGGAGTATGGTGGAGAGGTCGTCGTCCGATGTTTTTTCGGCCGAGATTGCCCTGTCTCCCTTGGCCGTGTTCCTAAATGAGATTCCAAGTGTGGTGTGGATGGCTCGTCCCCGGAGGAGGCTATTTACCTATGTTTTGAATGCTGCTATGTCCTGTATCCTGAGACATTGGTGTCACTGTTTGCTATGACTCTCAGACATAAACAACATAAACACAACTTTATTGAAAAGTTTAAAGGAAAGCCATGTGGGTAGCATACACATATAACATTTAATGACAATACATAGTAGCAAGAGTAGTGGTATACAGAATGTAACACAGGCTCTACCGGCCTTGCCAATACCGGCTAAGGCAACCTTAGTTGGCACAGATGGAAAAGGTTCTACCGGCCTTACCAATATACCGGGCAAGGCAGCCCTAGACTAGTAACAGAGAAAAGGAGGCTCTACCGGCCTTGCCAATATACCGGGCAAGGCAGCCTGGAGACTGGTACAAAGAATAGTAATAGGCTCTACCGGCCCTGCCAATATACCGGGCAAGGCAGCCTGGAGACTGGTACAACAATTAGTGATAGGATCTACCGGCCTTGCCAATACCGGGTAAGGCAACCTTAAGTTGGTACAATGTGGAATAGGTTCTACCAGCCTTACCAATATACCAGGCAAGTCAGCCTGGACTGGAACACAATCTCTACCGGTGCTGAGGAATACGCAGCAAGCAACCGGTTAATACGTGGAGCGAACCAGTACCCGAGTACTGGAGGAACAACAAGTCTATTGGTGCTGTCTAGGACTGAACAGCCACCGGTATGCATGAAGCGAACCAGTACCCGCATACTGGAGGGATAAAGACTCTACCGGAGCTGTCTAGGACTGAACAGCAACTGGCTATGCATGGAGCAAACCAGTACCCGCGTACTGGAGGAACCAAGACTCTACCGGAGCTGTCTAGGACTGAACAGCAACCGGCTATGCATGGAGCAAACCAGTACCCGCGTACTGGAGGAGGAAACTCTACAGGTGCAACAAGCAGCCAGCTGTAGATGGAGCAAACCAGTACCTGCGTACTGGAGATACCCAACCACCACCGGTGCTGTCAGATGATAAAAAGCAGCCGGTTATAAATGGAGCGAACCAGTACCCACGTACTGGAGTAACCTAGAACTCTACCGGTGCAACAGCAGCCGGTTGTATGTGGAGCGAACCAGTACCCGCGTACTGGAGTAACCTAGAACACCACCGGTGCTGTCAGATGATAGTAAGCAGCCGGTTATATATGGAGCGAACCAGTACCCGAGTACTGGAGAAACCTAGAACTCTACCGGTGACACAGCAGCCGGTGATACATGAAGCAAGCCAGTATCCGCGTACTGGAGTAAGCCTAGAACTCTACTGGTGCAACAGCAGCCGGTTGTATGTGGAGCGAACCAGTACCCACGTACTGAAGAGTGGAACACAAGTGAATGAAAATGTCGCCAGGGCGACTGGAGGAGAGAGGCACACTGCAGGCGATCCAGGGGCAGGAACACAGCCGTTGAAGGACAGGAAACAGATCTACAGGCAGTCAACCGGATCAGGAATGGCAGCAGGAAACAGCAGTAGAGACAGCAGCCCCAACCGGATCAGGAATGGATGATGGAACCAGGGAAGCTGGTGAACAGGAACTCAGGCGATCACTGACGAGCAGGAACAGAGAAATGGCCCAGGAAGCTCAGGAATCCACTGCAGGTGCAGGTAGCATAGAGACAACACGAAAGGGCAACCAAAGGGTGCCCAAGCTCAATCTAAATAGGCAAAACAGGGCGGGCTGAAGGCAGGCAGCCAATGGAGAGCCCCCTACAGGTAACTGACAAGGAAAGGCAGCAATCACGGGCATACTGGAGTATGGTGGAGAGACAACACGAAAGGGCAACAAAAGGGTGCCCAAGCTCAATCTAAATAGGCAAAACAGGGCGGGCTGAAGGCAGGCAGCCAATGGAGAGCCCCCTACAGGTAACTGACAAGGAAAGGCAGCAATCACGGGCACCGTGATAGTTGGAGATCGGAGAGTGCTCCGACCCAGGAGGATTGGCTTGCTGAGGTATCAAGGGAAATGTTAGTCTAAATGCTGACTGCTGTAAGGCACTCTACCAGTTACAACTCTGAGGTGACCTGGACCCCATGGACAGAATTATGATTGTCTGCGGATAGAGGATAGAGAGATAAGGTTTTGTGCTCCCCCCCCTTCTGTACTCTTCGATCTCTCTCCCACGCCTCCTTTTTTTTTTCTCTCTTCACTTCAGTGCTTCCTTTTCCCCTCTTTTTACTCCACTCTCTTTCTTCCTGGTCTGTCTCTCTGTTTTCCTTCTGCTCTCACTCTTCTCTCTACTGCTTTTAAGTTGTTTCTAGTGAGGACAATATTGATGCTTGCCTATATGTAATAGGCCCCACTATCCTAGCCTTTTGGACTGGGATGGGTCAATAACCTATTTGATCTCTGTTATGTACTTAAAGATGCTACTCAATTTTGCTTACTTGCACGGACTGGTGCACTTGTATGTTCTTGTTATTGTCATTCCTATCAAAGTCTTGTATTTTCCTCTTTATAACTCAATAAAGCTGTTTTAAAATTAAAAAAAAAAAGTGAAAAATCATCAAGTTTTCGCGAAAAGTTATGAGGGAAATGTTTCACACTCTTCGCCCACCTGTGTTTTTTGAGTTGAAAAAGCACATCTAATTACAACAATGATAACAACATAGTTCATCACCAATGACATTAATTATGTTTGTTATAATAACTGAAAACATTGTATTGCGGCCAATTCTGTAATCAATTTGCTTCAAGCAGCTTCTTAAAGTAAAGTTCAAAGTAATGTTCACATGGATTTAAAATCATTTGAAGAAATTAAGAAAGTGTATTTTATCTCAGGTCTATAATCTTATCTCAGGTCAATTACAGATAACACTACTGGACACCATCAGGATTGCTGTGGTAAAGGTATTAAGAGAGCCCAGTAAAAAAAAATGGCTGTTTCCACAAAACATATGTACAACTTTAAGATTTTTGGCCTCAGAAAATGTGCACAGAATGTGTTTACAGATAATAGCATTGAAGTACATTGCATTTAAGTGTATATAAGTTCAGTTAATTTTAAGTGTTAATATACCTTTTAAAACATGTTTTTTCTTCTCTCCACTAGTCAGGGTATAGTCAATATGCAACACTTGCAAAAACATGATAAAGATTAAACATATGAAACACTGGATTTAAATAGATAAGAAGAATAAATTAAATATTATCAAGAAAGTTGCAAGTTTTCTTACCTCTAAGAGGAAGTATCACCAGTCATATATTTATACAGTTTATATTATACATATATTCAGTATATTATATGATAGATAGATAGATAGATAGATCGATAGATATTTTCTGATGAATTATTAATTATTATTATTTTATTTACAAGACTTTTTTGCATGTTTTGCTGCCCAAAATATATTGAAAATATTGAAAAACTTTCACTTTCAAACTGACATAAATCATGGCAATATTGGCAGCCTTTAATAGAGTGTTTACTAATTGGTCTAAGAAATCTTGCACTACTGTAAATTACAGCTAAGATTCTTTGAAAGCAAGCTTATCATTATTTAGTTTGAAAGGTGTATCAAAATATGACGAATGAACAGTTACATATATTGAGTCAACCTGACATTTGTTGCTCTCTTTATATACATTAGTCAACAAGCTTGTTAGTATAATCAGGTTTTGAAACTGTTGTATAGTTCTGTTAGATGGTGGTTATAATGTGAATTTCCAGTCACTCTGCCTTATCCTGCATATATCATTGTAAGCTATTCTAGGTTATAGGGTATTCACACTTAAAGACAGATCATTATGAACCCCTTTATGAATTCAAAATAAGTTGTATCGCTCTGTTTTGGTATGATAAGCCACAGTAAAGTCCTCACATGCAAGTTGCATGAGCTTAGCACATTTTCTTCAGAGCTAAAAAAAGGGAAAGTAATCATTAAAATGTATGTTGTAGAAATGGAAACAGCTTAGAAAGCTAATGCTTGCACTGCATTTTACCACTAAATAACTAATACACAGATATTATATATTATTTCTTCACCGGTTAAATCAAAACTTCAAATTACAAAATAATAAAAATTGTATTAAATAATTTTATTTTGTTTTTTAACTATACAAGAAATCCTTGCTTGGACATCTATAAGATATATATTTTAAATATGTTTCATACTTAGTATTATACTAATACTCCTAAATATAACTGCATATAAAGTATAGAATAATGGAAGACATAGTAGCATGTTATGTCAACCTGACATTCCATTCTAATGTGAAGCATTTTCCAAAAATAGATGTAAGGTATAGTATATGATATAGCCTAACCAGGTAAAATTTGCATGTTACTACACTGTAAGATGGAAAAACACTTTATAGAAAAATAGGAAAGTATGTTTTTAAAGAGGTTCATTGCCCAAACAATTCTGTGCCAACTTATGGAAGAGAACAATATTAAATACTGTAGTTTGTGGGAAGTTTACTATATGAAAGTGTGCAGGCATCATTGGCTATTTAGTCCTGTTTCTTTGTTACAAGTGAAGATATAAGAAACTTCTTCTTCACTAGATAATGGTAAAATGCTGATTTTGTTAAAAAAAAAAAACCTTACCTTGCTTACAGCATTTACGTACCTTGTTCTAATGAATAGTGACATATAGGGATCTGTGAAAAGTCTTTTTTTCCTGGAATTTTCATGAAAAAACTTTTTTTCTCTTATTCACCAATATTCCTGAGGATTGATTTTTAAAGAGCACCTGAAGAAGCAGCGTGAGGCTGTGAAACGCGTAGGGTGATTCATCATCAGTGTATTTTTTATTTTTTGTTTTTTACTAACATATGGTGTTTTCAGTGTATGGATCTGTACACATTTTTTAAAATAAATAGTGTATTTTTTCAGTAATTATTGGTCTCATGAGTCCTGAGCCCCTTTAGTTTGTATCCCATTTGGCCCCAGTAAGTCCTGGTTAGAGGGCAGCTTAATATTGGAGCAGTCCAGCAAAGGAAGGAGTGGACGGTGGAGAGACGCTGAAGGAGGTGACGACGGGCAGAAAAAAGGAGACCGAGATTTGATACCTATACTGGGGGTTATCCAGTAAAGGCTCTCATACCAAGAGGCTGGTTCGCCTCTGGTCAAGGTGAGTGTACATCTATTAAGCTCACCATAGAAGGGGATTCCCACGGTGAAGGAGGTGGTGCCAAGAATATTGCACACGGTGAAGGTGTCCGATACGAAGAATCATACAGTCTGCACTTATTTTTGTGTGCGCTTGTTCTTTTTGTATTTTTTACATATATAAAAAATGCCTGCTACAGGACTGTAATGGTTATTATTGGGTTGCATTGATTTTCATGTATACATGCAGCAGTGCATTCTTCCTTTGTGTCCAGGGATGCTCTGGCAACAGTGGCGTAACTATAGGGGTCACACTTGCGACCGGGCCCGTGCACTCCAGGGGCCCGGCCACCCCCTGCGACCCCTCCTCCTGGTGCCCACAATCTGCCTCCTGTGCTCTAGTAATGCAGAGTGCTGGAAGATGACATAATCTCCCATTGCTTTGCAATGTGGGAAGTCTACTATGTGAAAGTGTGCAGGCATCATTGGTATGACTATTTAGTCCTGTTTCTTTGTTACAAGTGAAGATATAAGAAACTTTAAAGATTAATTTACTAGACTTCTTCACTAAATAATAACAAAATGCTGATTTTGTTAAAAAACCTTACTTACCTTGCTTACAGCATTTACATACCTTGTTCTGATGAATAGTGACATATAGGGATCTGTGAAAAGTCTTTTTTCCTGGAAATTTCATGAAAAAACTTTTTTTCTCTTATTCACCAAAATTCCTGAGGATAGACTATACATAAAAATGTCCATCTCTATGCTACTGCCAGTTAAATTCCCATGGGAACCTGGCAATGTCTGCATATGATTTCTATGGCATCAATAATTCCAACTTCTAGACTTGTAGTTATATATCACCAGCAGATAGTACTGCTGCTACTATAGCCTCAAGGTAGGGGTTCCCTTTAATACTAGACACATATATAAAAAAATGCCTGCTACAGAACTGTAATGGTTATTATTGGGTTGCACTGATTTCCATGTATACATGCAGCAGTGCATTCTTCATTTGTGTCCAGGGATGCTCTGGCAACAGTGGGATAACTATAGGGGTCACACTTGCGACCGGGCCCGTGCACTTCAGGGGCCTGGCCACCCCCTGCGACCCCTCCTCCTGGTGCCCACAATCTGCCTCCTGCGCTCTAGTAATGCAGAGTCCTGGAAGATGACATAATCTCCCATCACTCTGCATTACTAAGAGGACCGCGCGGGAGTTCCAGGTAGGAGGTAGGAGATGGGGGCATTGTAGAGATTGAGGAGCATTGTGGAGGTGGTCAGTGTGATCGAGGGGGCCAATGTGGTAGGGGGGGCCCGTAGCACTTCTTGCACCAGGGCCCGGAGGCTTCTAGTTACGTCTCTATCTGACAATACTAACAAGAGTGTGTTTATAAAAGGGAACATGTTGAATTTTTTTCCACAGGTGGCTGTGTGCAGAGTAGCTACCTGATGTGCCTGTGAGTGTGACTGCAGGGCTATAACATATGTCACAATCAAGAGAGGGGGAAGAGAATGGTGGTAGAGCTGATGATGATGAGGCTGACGATGATGATGGTGGTGGTGATGGCAGTGAAATGTGAGCTTTCTTAGTACAAAAAAATGAAGAGTGGGTGAGAGAACTTCTTGTGGGAATGAGTATTAAAGGGATAGTAATACTTTTTTTGTTTTATATTTATTTTATTTTGTAGTCATTAAAAAACATGAAGAACAATATCAGTCTTATCTCTCAAACCTTTATGGTTTGAGAGATATTCACAAGCAAAGTTTCCCCTCACTGACCAAAGTGGTCAAGTCTGCCATCTAGCTGTCAGATTTGGAATCTGATCCACAGATCAACTGGTGGCTCTTCAGCAGAGCCGAGATCGCAAGATATAAAAATAATAATGTCTTTTTTTTTTTTAAGAACTGATGTCTATACCCCTTTTTATGCATGATAATACCATATTGCCTCTTGCTGCGGCTGAGTGAAATTGCAGACTGTTGTGAAGACTATTGACTATCGTTGCTCCTAAAGATTTCTCTGTTTATTTATATTAAACCTTATCTTCAACTTTTCCACCCATTCACTTAGTTTATCCAAACCGTTTGACAGAGAAAATACTTCTTTCTCTGTATGCATTTCCTTACACAGTGTCATTGTCAAAGATTGATACATTACTTTCAATACACATTTCCAGATTATTAATAACCACATTTAATAGTATTGGGCCCAAGACTCTACCCTGTAGCACCTAACTTATAATTTTTAACCAACTTTAAAAGATTCAGTTTACAAAAACTCTGTACCATCAATCGTTTAACCAGTTCTCTATACATGCAGATATTACCTCTCAAACAGTAGCCTTTTAATTTATGCATCAACCTGTTATGAGGTACAGTATTAAAGGCTTTTTCAAAATCCATATATACTACATCACCAGCAATACCCTTATCCAAATTACTTATTATTATTTTGTAAAATGTATATAAATTAGTTTTATATGATCTATTCTTCATAAAAACATGCTTCATTGCAAAAAAAAAAAAAAAAAAAACTAAAAAGAGGGGAATTGTCCGGAAGCTGGACAGAGCAGACATACCTCTTCAGAACTCCTGCATTATAATGGAAAATCTAATGTTATTTGACCTTATAAACAGTATTAAATATCAAACATTTGCTTCATATTGTTCTGTATAAAGTACACAATTGAAATATCATGATCTGGTGCTGAATGGTAGGCCATCTTTGAGAGGGGTTCTCCTCGTGGCTTGGGGCCTACTCGAAGCACAATGTGGAGGGTTTCAAATCTATGATCAGACCCTGGGGTCATTCATCTCATGGCAGACTCCTTACCTGAGACTGAGATCAGAGACACAGGGAGAATCACTTGAGACTAACTAGCCTGTCTATGTGAAAGCCAGATCCTCTGATCCCTTTATCAGTTTTGTTACAAGTCTCCACACTTTATTCAGTTCAATAATATATCTTTAAGAGCTGGTGCAAAAAACTATACTCCATGTTCTACAGAAGTTGTTAAGGATTTATATAGAGGTAGAATTATTTTTACATCCTGTGCACCTATGCCCCTTTTTATGTAGGATTTGCTCTTGTAGCAGCTGATTGACCATGCACTCTGCTGTGAAGATAGACTCAGTACTACTAAATCTTTCTCTAATGAGGATTCCCAAAGTAGATTCCCATTTACTGTAAGTAGCATGTTTGTTTCTACAGCCTAAATGCATAACCTTACGTTTATCTACATTAAACCTCATTTGCCTATTTTCTGCACATTCACTCAGTTTATCTAAATCTTTCTGCAAAACTTATGGCTCTCTATGTATTTACTTACACATCTAAGTATCATCAGCAATGATTGAGTAATTACTTTCAATTCCCACTTCTAGCATTAACAAATTAAAAAGCGTTGCGCTGAGGACTGAACTCTGTGGCACCTCTTTTACAACTGTAGATCAACTTGAAAAGGATCCATTTAACACAGCTCCCTGTCATTTAACCATTTTTCTATTCAAGAACAGATAACACCTTCCAATCTGTTCTTTTTTTATATATATACTTTGTTTTTGTGAAGGACAATACAATGCATACAAGTATAAGCAGTGCAACATTTGCAATATGAACATAGATGATAAATCCATTACAATGGGAATTATAGACCAGTGAGTTTGACCTCTGTAGTGGGAAAACTGCTAAAAGGGATAATAAGGGACTATATTCAGGATTACAATACAAAAAATAAAATCATTAGCACAAATCAACATGGTTTTATGAAGAATAGATCATGCCAAACTAATCTTTTCAGCTTCTATGAGGAGGTAAGCAGCAACTTTGACAAAGGCAAGGCAGTAGATGTAGTATATCTAGACTTTGCAAAGCCATTTGATACAGTGCCACACAGAAGGCTGGTGTATAAAATAAGGAAATTGGGGCTAGGAGATAACCTTTGCAATTGGATACAAAACTTGCTGAAGGATAGGGAACAGTGTGTGGTTGTAAATGGAAAATTCTCCAATACAGTTAAAGTGGATAGTGGAGTACCTCAGGATTCAGTATTAGGTCTGCTGTTTTTTAACATGTTTATAAATGACCTGGAAATAGATATAGAAAGCAAAATATCAATATTTGCAGATGATACTAAATGATGCAAGGTCATTAATTCAGAACAGGATATTTTCTCTCTACAGAGGTACTTACATACAATGGCAGATTGGGCAAACATATGGAATATGAATTTTAATGTGGGGAAGTGTAAAGTCATGCATTTGGGAGGAAACAATCCCAAGGCTACTTATAAACTTAATGGAATCATTGCTAGAGAAATACCTGGGTATCCTTGTCAACTACAAACTTGGAAACAGTGACCAGTGTCAAACAGCAGTAGCAAAGGCAAACAAAATACTGTCTTCCATAAAAAGAGGTATCGAAGCAAGAGTGGATAACATTATTTTGCCATTATACAAATCATTGGTAAGACCTCACCTTGAGTATGCAGTGCAATTTTGGGCACCAGTTCTGAAAAAGGATATACTAGAACTAGAGAGGGTACAGCGGAGAGCAACAAAATTAATTAAGGGAATGGAGGACTTGACATATGAGGAACGACTAAACAAACTTGGTTTATTTACTCTAGAGAAAAGACGACTAAGAGGAGACCTTATCACACTGTACAAGTATATGACAGGTCAATACAAGGATCTCTGTGGTGAGCTATTTATTCCAAGGCCTGATCAGGTGACCAGGGGACACCCCTTGAGATTAGAGGAAAGGAGGTTTAAACTTCAGCAGAGGAAGGGGTTTTTTACAGTAAGGTCTGTTAAATTGTTGAATTCATTGCCCAGGGAGGTGGCTGTGGCAGATACAATGGATACATTTAAGAGAAGATTAGATACATTTCTTTCAAAAGGGAACATACAGAGTTATACTGTTTATCAGTAGGCTGATCAGGAAGGTCTGATAAAGACTAATTGAATTAGTAGCAGGAAAGCTATAAAATTCTCAGTTACTGGGGTATGAGGTGAAGGTTGAACTTGATGGACTTGTGTCTTTTTTCAACCTAATTTACTATGTTACTATGTTACTAATGAAATCAGCAGATAGAGTACAGTAGATGCACAGAATGTCAATGTTTTTAATTTTATTAAATAAGACAAGAAACTAACTTGAAGAAATAAACCCCCTCAACCCTCTCTCCAAGCAGGCAAAGCAACTCCCCTTGATATAAAACATTAAATCCAATTTAGACAAGTGTTTGTCATTAGCTGTATAACACAGTCAGATCAGAAGTGCCCTTGTAAATAGGGGTGGGCAAAAGTTGTCGCTTTGTTCCCATGGTAAATTTTGCGAAAACCACATTGTTATCCGCTTTTTCGCAGGAAAATCCGATTTAAAACTAGTGGTTAAAAATTTTTGCATTTTTTTGCCCATTGGCCAAAATTTGTCACCATTTTTTCAATGGCTAGAACGTTTCCGCCCATTGATTTACGTTGTTTTTGCACTTCAGCTATAAAAACATGACGTTATCACTGAAGGCAGACACAATAGAAGCAGCTACAGAGTGAGATAGATGTGCTGTGCTGTTCTCTTGTGATATTTTGCAAAAAGTGAGGCAGGAGAGGCTCATAGTGACTCCTATCACTATGAGCAGGGTAAAAAATAATCAATGGAGGAGCTGGAAGAACCATTATGTGTCCACTGAGTCTGAGGAGGAGGAGGAGAAGGGACCACTACTATACCAATGCTGTCCAGTCCCCCTAAATCACCCCAAGGGATATTTGGGAATTTAATGGGAAGGGAGGGAGAAAAGGGAATGGGAAGGTAGGGAGAAAAGGGTAGTAATAGTGAGAGCAGGACAGGTCAGCTGCCTGTGCCTGCTACAAGACGTGCTGCCCCTGCTGTCAGTGCCACCATTGCTGTACCTGCAGCCAATAGTGTTGTACCTGCTATCAGATGTACTTCCAATAGTGTTGAACCTGCTGCCAGTGCTGAACCTTCTGCCAGTGCTAAACCTGCTGCCAGTGCTGAACATTCAGCCATCAGTACTTTGCCTGCTGATAGTGTTTCTTGTAGTACTCGGGGGGGGGGAATTATGCCATGTGTGACAGCAGGGGGCCCTCTGTCACATTGCTAGTCACCTTCTCCAAGCAGCAGTGAGATGACTGTTATAGAGCAGCAGCACGTAGGGACTATTGGTGGTGGTGGTGTTGGAGAAGCTGGGGTGGAAGAGACATTGATGACCTTTTTATCAGAAACTGAGAAGGAATGGGAGACAGGGATAAGGAAGGGCATCACCACCACCACTAGCAGTCAGCTTTTGAAATTAGCAGAAATTGCAACTACTCTAACTTCTGCTGCTGCTGAGATGAAAGGGCAGCAGGGTGCTGAGGAGCAGGCTAGTGTGCCACAGACCACCGTGGACACAGTGGGAATGGGGTCAACAAGTAATGCGGGACTAGGACAGGTTCCACTTGCCAGCAGTAGCAAAACTTATCCTGATCCTAGTTGCAGTGCTAAATCTAAGGCACTAGCAGCAACATTATCCATTGCCACAGAAAGTGAAGGGAATGTGGAGGACAAGAAGAAAGAGGCCATTCTTCTCCACCTGTTCCCTATCCCTCCCTCAAGAAGTCATGGGTGTGGGACTATTATTCTCTTCCAGCAGGCACAGTGCAGTCATCATCAACAATGGTACAATGCAAAATTTGTGACAAGTTAGTGAGAAGGGGAAAGGAGGGAACACACCTTGGCACAACCGCCCTGATAACACACATGAAACACAGGCACCATGACATTTACTCCAAAGATGTTAAAGCCAAACACCCATTACAGAAATCTAGCACTGCTGTTATTGTACCACCTGACTCTCCAGAAGGGTGGAGATCAAAGAGGCAGAAGAATAAAGAAACCTAGACAGACACTGGACATTCCATGATGAGAGAAACAACTAGCTCACCAACAACATCACCTTCTTCCTCTAGGGTAACAAAAATCTCCTGTCAATCCACCTCATTCATCGTTACCTCCCCCACCAAATGATAGCCACTCTGTTAAGGTTAGGATATGGCAGTTCATCTCTACCCATAGATGAGAGTTGGTACCGTGTTAGCCGTAGAAATACAGGATGCAAATTTTTTTGTAAAGTTGATACCTTTATTGGCTAACTAAACAGATTTAAAATGCAAGCTTTCAAGACTTCTTAGGTCTCTTCCTCAGGCATGTTATACAGATAAATATGAAAACTTCTCTCTTAAATACAAGTACACATTACATTGTTTATAATGGAAATCAGATAAGAACGTTAGTCCAAATACCAATTCCTTGATCAGTCAATGGTAGAGGATGTGATTTAAATAGCATTCTTCCTCTGGGTCCAGGTATTTATGATTCCAGAGGGACTGTCGTAAAAGTTAATTCACAATTAAGTACTGTGACAGAAATTCCCTGTCCCTGTTCAGGCCATAGGTCAAAGAGTCAAATTGTAACAATTTTACCTTCCATAATTTTCTGTCCCTCTGATTGCGAAATTGTCCCATTAGTACAGTCAATTTAATGTCCTTGATACTTGAAAATGTTCTCCCACTGGTGTCTCTGTCTTTTTGTTGTTAATGCTGGATCTGTGGGAATTAAACCTCTTATGTAATTTCTGTCCCGTTTCCCCCACATAAAGAGCTGTTGGGCATTTTGCACACATGAAAAGGTATATTACATTGGCTAATTTGCAGGTGAAATTACCATTGATCTTATGGTGTAACTGGGTGTTTGGTATGGGTATCTTGTCTGTGGTATAAATGTGTGCACAGGTTTTACACCTACTTTGTAGGCAGGGTAATGTGCCATTTTTTGTATTTTTGTTCAGGGCACTCCTTACCATCAGTTGCTTTAAATTGGGAGGCTGTCTGAAGGAGAGTAAGGGAGGCTGTGGAAATATGTTCTTAAGTCTTTCATCTGTGTGTAAGGTTGCTTGAAGTTCTCTTGATATTTTGCGCAGAGCTTCAACCTGGGGGTGGTAAGTGACAACAAGTGGCACACGGTTTCCCTTATGCTGTTCTTTGTAGCTCAACAGAATGCTATTTAAATCATATCCTCTACCATTGACTGATCAAGGAATTGGTATCTGGACTAACGTTCTTATCTGATTTCCATTATAAACAATGTAATGTGTACTTGTATTTAAGAGAGAAGTTTTCATATTTATCTGTATAACATGCCTGAGGAAGAGACCTAAGAAGTCTTGAAAGCTTGCATTTTAAATCTGTTTAGTTAGCCAATAAAGGTATCAACTTTACAAAAAATTTTGCATCCTGCATCTCTACCCATTGCACACTGTGTGGTGCACTGACCACACATGGATGTGTGGTGGAGGGGAATCAATACCAGGTCATCAGGTGGTATCTGAGGAGATTCCATCCTGCAGAATATGCTAGGATTCTGGCAGGGAGGGTTCATCATTAATATTAAACTGTCAGCAAAGTGTCATGTGTCCTTAGCGGGGTCTGGACAAGGGGTACAGTAACAGCAGCAGTACTTTTTTTCGGGTGTCATGGTGTTTGGATACAGTTGTGCCCCCAGATGTTATTTACCACACACACACTGTGCACATTGCAGTTGCTGATGGAAGCCACAGTTCCTGTTCTCAAGGGAAAAACATATATTCTAATAACACCCATGATGATTTTGGAGGAGGGGCAGGTGGAGAAGATTTAATGGTCAACTTGTTCTTTTCTCCACATATACTGGGGGCTACTTATTCTTCTGCTATTGCCTCAGGCTCATCACTGGAGCCAGTTGTGGCAAGTGGGACCTTCATCATCCATCTTCCATGTTACTGGTATTGTTGATCTCATTCCCTTTCAGCTGCCTAATCATCCTGCTGCTTAAAGGGATAGTAATGTTTCATAATAAAAACAGCTCTAATTAATCATCATAGTATTTGGACTTTGGAGAGTGTTATTTCAATTCTGTCAGACTTGTAGTTCAAGAGTAATTCAAAAGTAATTCAATCCCCCTCCCGCCCCTTTTACTGATTAACACTGTTCAGCCAGATCAGAAGGGAGGTGCCCAGGTAGGCTTCAGAGAGGGACAATCTTCAATTAAGATAAGGGAAAAACCTGAAAAACTTGTCAAGGGGGGCAGTGCCTTCATTGTTCTCATAGGAAGAAGATTGTCCCCTGCTGTTATCTGTCTGGTCTATGGACTGGATTCCATATCTGAGAAGAGATGGCTTACACTAGGTAAAAAGGAACGGGAGTGGGAAATTTTGCTTGTGAATATCTCCCAAACCATAAAGGTTTGAAAGATAAGACTGATATCATTCTTCATGTGTTTTTAATGCCTACAAAATAAAAGAAAGATAAAACGAAGTATTACTATCCCTTTAAACAACTCAGCAGCAGCAGTACGAACAGCAGTTGCAACTCAGGAGGACATTTGACAGTGACCACTGGCCATCATGACCTGCTGGCATTAGGCCAGTCGGGCATTTTTCTTTTTTTCTCAGGGCTTGTGTTTTGAAAAAAAAAAAAAAATAATAATAATAAAAAAACTAGTTCTACAAAAAAATAAACAATTTTTGGGGGGTTTGTTTCTAACAAGCCTAAGTTCTACAAATCAATGTTTCCTTAGGGCTTGTGCGTCAAAGAAATCATCCTCTACAATATACTCTATCAAGTCAAGTATCAGTCCACCCCAGTGGCTTATGTCAGGGGGGTCCTGTCTCTGTCACTTTAAATACAAATGTCTTATTTTATTGATTTATTTTTTTATTAACTGTCCCCCCAATGGCAGTCAAGAAAGCCCCCCAAAACAAATTCCCTGTTCAAATGATTAATTCATTCACCAACACAGGCACCCTCCTCAGACCCCTTTATACCATGTCTTATGGTTTTTATTTTATTTTATTTAGGATTTTTTTTCATTAAGTTCCCCCCAATCCCAGTAAACAACCCCCCAAAAACATTCTCTGTTCAAGCTGATTCTTTCCCCACACCTCACCAACAAAGGTACCCTCATGCCCTTTTAGAGAGTAGTTATGTGTCGAGGACCCCTTTTCCAGCCAGGAATAAATAAGCAATATTGGCACATACGCCATTTTGAACAATGGAACCTCAGATACCTTGGGAGCATGCCCACCGCTTTGTGCTTTCAGCAGATTTCTTAGACATAGATAAGTAAAGAAAAGCCCATGATGAATGTTGAACTCACTGTTTAGTTGCTCAAAGTTTTTGAGTTTGTCTAGGTGCAGTTGCCTGAGTGTAGCAATACAGTATGAGTTTCAGATAGCGCCTCATATCTAGTGATTTGTAATACAGTGGTCCAGACTGAACGGATTGCCCAAGAGGCCAAGGATGGTTTCTGACAACCCATATCTGTTACAGAGGAATACCGCCTCTATTTTAATGAAGGTGTGAGTGGAGTCAGGCACTACAAAAGCCAAGACAAACTTTCCCTGGGCCACCAAATAGTATTTAGAAAAATCCAGGAAGGAGAGCCCTCCTTTGTCACTCAGAAACTTCAGTGACCCCAATTTAAGTCTTGTATGAAGGCTGTGGGTATTTTATCAATAACTGCAAGGTATTATTTGAGAATATATAGAAGAGCACTTTGGAAGACCTGAAGGAATTTGGGCAGAAAAAACATCTTGCTTTTCTGATCATATTTAATGGAAGTCCAAGCAATGACTGAGTATATCTTTTAATTGAGAGAGCAGGTGGTCTAGATTGTTGACCAGGCTTTTGTTACTCCCAGATATTTCAATTAATCTTCATTGTGTATTGGCTAGGAATGTGTCACCACAAATGGGGTCAACTAGAAGCATGGAGAATTTAGACCAGTTAATGGTAAGACTCAAAAAGGTACCAAACAATTTGACTAAGTGTAACATACCTTAATGAGCTGTTAGTGTCTCCAAGACGTAGGAGAATGTCATTAGCATATAATGCCAGCTTTTCCTCCTTGTCTCCCAAGAAGAAACCGCAAATCCCTGGGTCATTTCTAATCTGCACTGCCAGCAGTTTGGCTGCTAGAGCAAACATTCCAGCCAAGAGAGGGAATCCCTGCCTAGTCCCTCTAGTCAGGGAAAAAAGATCAGAGCTGATACTACCTATCAGTATCCTAGTATAAGATGAAGTTTATAAGGGTTGAATCCATCTGATGAAAATGGGACCAACCCCAAAGGATCAAAGGGTGCACCACGAGTAATTCCATTCAATGGAGTCAAATGCTTTAATGGCATCTAAGGACACTATTACTCTATTCCCTACATTTATATTGTTGGATTGTAGATGCAGAAAAAGCTGTTGAAGGTTATGGAAGGTAGTTTTACCTGGAAGATTGGTCAGAGTACCAGTGTGAGTAGGATCTGATTTAGTCTATTGGTGAGGGTCTTGTCTAGGATTTTTGCATCCACGGTAAATAAGGAAATTGGACAGTATGAGTTACATTTATGGGTGTCTTTTCCAGGTTTTGGAATTACTATAATGGCAGCCTAGTTGAGACACTGAGGGAGGGAAGTAGAGTTAAAAGTCAGCATAGATAACTTAAATGGACAAGACTAACAATTAACAGTACATAAGAACAGTCGTATCTGCCAACACAATATATTCCACAACCTATCATCAAAGTAACATTGTCATTAACCCCACCGCGACGATGGACTTACCAGGTACGTCATGCAAAAACGCCACTTAGTGACAGATGACGTACCTGGTAAATCCAGGAAGTAATTCGCTAGAAGAGGAAAAAAAAAACCCATATTTAAGTGCCGGCTGTGTGCGAGTGTGGTCGGTCACTAAGGGGTTAATAACTAAATCTCTCCGATATATATGCTTACATTAATCAGCATCTTGCTCAAACTTCTGTCACTGTAACACACCTAATTTGCTCCTGCTCTAGAGGAAGATATCCTTTGTCCCCTCTGATGCTGCACCCCCACTGGGGGGACAACTTTTATGTATATCACTCGAATCCAAACTTGGGCGACAACAGTAAAACTAACTGTGTGCCACAGACACTGTACTGTTATCTCAGGATTACTCTCCTCTCTTCTCTCAGGAATACCAGGATACAATTAACACATCTTCTGGAACTATTTTCAAGGTCATCAGATTTTCTCTGTTGGTGCAGAGATTCCATTGATTCATTTAGAGGTGGTAGGGAATCTTCAACAGCAGATACCCTGTATTGCATTTTCATCATCTTTTCTTTCATTCCTTGCTGGTCTGCACACAGGAGATTAAGCTCTAATTGGATTGAGTCAACCTTGTAGGTTAGGACATTTTGACAGTTATCAGATGTTTCCTCCTGTTTGGATGAGTGAGCTGGGGATGATGCCTCAGAGGGAGTCTTCATAATTTCCTCAACCCCATCCTCTGCAAATTGCTGTCTTGCAATTTTACTAAGTTTCAACTTGAATTTGCCAGTTTTCTTCCCCATATAAGACACTTCGTAGAGGTGAAGGGGAGAAAGGAGGTGTTAGTATGAATAAGAGTAGCTGTGTGCATGATTGACTAGGAGAAGGGCAGATAGGACCATTGCTGAGTATGGATCATAAGTTCTAAGCCACACTTTCACATTTTTTGGAATGATTTTAGTAAATACATGGAGAAAAGCTAGTTTCCTTGCATTGGTCTGTAATTAATAGGACTCTGCTCTGAGTATGACATGGATGATGAGTCCAGTACTTCCCACCATATAGCTTTGTACATATTGCGCATTTAGTGTCAAAGCAATATGTATTTGGTTGTACAGAATCTTAAATTTTAATGTTATGCACCTAGACATTTTCTGTTTCCTGGCCATGAATAATAGATCACATAGTAATTCCACACTGCTGAATATGGCAAGCTTAAGTGGATGACCTAATCTCATAATACGTTATTTGGACCTGGGTCAAGAAGCAAATTCTCCAATATCTGCAAGAGTTCAAGTCCCCATACCTGTGTTACTCCTTTAGAAGAGGAGAAATTGGGTAAATGTGGAGGGCACTGAATATCTGTTAGGACATGCATCCAGTGTACTCAGTGTTGGCAATAACTGAGTTCAAGTATCAATTGTAGTTATTCTGAGTTGGGTTATAACACTGGGTAGGAGATGTAAATATAACAAAAGGACCCTTTAAGCCACCACAGGGTCTAAGGTAAGAGCCTTCATCCCTTCACAGCATCACAACCCAAAGAATTAAAGGTGGATGAGATCAACTGTGAAATACTGGGAAGTATTTATTTTAGATGGCTCTTGTCTCTTGATCTGGATAAAAGAGGAGCAAAAATGCTGCAAATTGCTTTGTTTCTTCACATAGTCAACCGCAAACTGTCCAATACCCCCACTCTGGTGCTCCACCATCTCATTTGGTCTCTCAACACGATGTGGCTCATGTGGACCGTCCTAGCCTTCATTATCTGGATTTTTGCTCACAGGGCCAGCACTTACAGCTGGTTTAGCTGGTAAGTGGGTATCAACCAATTTGTTTTTCAGGATGTGGCATAGGTCTATCTCTGAAGGTTTCTCCCTGCTCCTGCTTAACAGGATCCATAGGAACCTCTGCCAGCCTGGCATAATGAAGTACAGGTTCCAAGGGAGGGGGAAGAGCCACTTCCCTCCTCTAAGTCTCCAAAGTTGTTCTGATTAATTATAACAGTGTGGAGTCAGCCTTGTTCAGTGGTCACTGTATTAGTGCACCTTCTACCTGGTAGGTGCATCCAACGGTGCATTGTTGGGCCTCATATGATGGTCTGCCATTTCAGTGCAGACTCAAGCCTGCAAATTGGAATTAAATGGTAGCAGACAGTGCAAACAGTCACAATATATGCAAATGTTGCCCTATAATTAACTTAGGAAGGATGATTACACATTCTTGAAGGAGCTCTGCAGAGATGTGTGTGTGTGCTGTCCAGCTTCTGGACATGTCCCCCAAAGTCTTTTAATTTATGCAGTAACCTGTTGCATGGCACAGTATCAAAGACTTTTTTGGGCAAGAATTGTTTCTGATCATTCCCCCTTGGTTCTGTCAGTGTGCACAAGGTACCCTTCCACCAATGGAAACGTAACTATTTCTGGCTGTCCATTGATAAAATAGCAGATCAGCATAGGTCACACCTAGCTAGCTTCTTTAATCTAAAAACATAATCTGCAGCTCAGGAAATATTATGGGACACAGCTAAAGCTGTTGCCAGAAGCTTCCTTATCTCATTTATTTCTTCATATAGGAGAGAATGCAGGAGGAGACAAAAGTTTTAGAAAGAGAGAGGAAAAGGCAGAAAATAAATACATTGTGACGGGCCACTCATCATCATATGACAAGATTACCACAGTTGACACCCTTCATGTCATTAAAATGTCTGAAATGAATGCAAATTGTATGCTTTTTAAGAAATAGAACTTATCCAAGAATGGTGATAAGGTAGGGATGTTAATAGCGCACTTAGGGGAAGTATGAAGTTACCCAACATTAATTCACTTGTTGATGACCAACAGAATGTTATAACTGGTGCATATGCCATAAATAACAAATATGCTTATAATCAGTTACACAGTTCCAAAACTAGTACATCTGACTCTCAGATACTGGAATACTTGCAGCTTTCTGAAATGCCTAAACTGTCCCATGAAAATAGGTAGATATTTGACTCACCCATTCTTTTTAGAGAGATGATGGAAGTTATTGCAAGCTTGCCTTTTGGCAAGGTGCTTGGAGGGGATAGTCTCCCAGCTTAATGATATAAGATGTATGCAGATATTATTGTCCTTCACCTGCTGAAAACTTGTTCAGTTTTTGATAGTGCAACTTTTCCACATTCGCTAATGAGATGTCTGTTATATTTTTACCAAAGCTGCCACAAGATCCTTAAATTTTATAAATAATATCAACCAGTATCTTTACTGACCATTAATGCCAAGATTCTGGCCAAAGTGTTGACCAACAGATTGAACTTAGTTATCTCAACACTTGTGCATTCAGATCAATTTGGATTCATTGTCCCAATCCTTTTTTCAAAATGCAATTCTTCATACTAAATCGAAGCTTTCAGTCATCCCCCAGCTAACAGCTGATTGGCTGGGAGCACCTCCCAGCCAATGGATGCTTGGGAGAAATTTTGAATAGAGAATGGCCATATAAAAACCAGTCTAGATCGACCATCGGCCTGAAAGGTACCAAGGGGGGGGGTTCTGTTTCACTTCCTGCCTATCACGGTGCCCGTGCTCCCCTTGCTGTTTTCTGTCAGTCTACTCTGTGCTTTGCTCCCATTGGCTACTCTGTGTTTGTCCCACCCAGTATGGCCTTTATATACTGGGCTCTGGCACCTCTCCAGTGCCCTTTCGTGGTGTTCCTGTACCAGTGCTTGTTTCTGCTCAGTGATTCCCAGTGTACAGACTTGGCCTGCCTGACTACTCTGCATCTTGTCTCCTGCTCCTGTGTACCGACCCGGATTGCCTGACTATTCTTCTGCGCCTGCTCCTGTGTACTGACCCGGCTTGGCTGATGTTCCTGCTCCTGTGTACCGACCCGGCCCGGCTGACGTTCCTGCTCCTGTGTACCGACCCAGCTCGGCTGATGTTCCTGCTCCGTGATTTGACCCAGCTTGGTTGGCGTTCCTGCTCTGGCTGCCTCTGTGTCACCTTGGCGACATTCTGATCCATCAGGCAATTGTGTCTCCGTTACTGCTCCTGCAGAGTACAGGTGGCCTAGTCTCCGTTACTGCTATGGCAGTGTGCCATTGGTCAAGTCTCCGTTACTGCACCTGCAGATTGCAAGTGTCTGCCTCCGTAACTGCTACAGCAGTGTGCCATTGGCCTAGTATCCGTTACTGCTCCTGCAGAGTGCAAGTGTCTGCCTCCGTTACTGCTACGGCAGTGTGCCATTGGCCTAGTCTCCATTACTGCTTCTGCAGAGTGTAAGTGTCTGTCTCCGTTACTGCTACGGCAGTGTGCCATTGGTCTTGTCTCCGTTACTGCTCCTGCAGAGTGCGAGTGGTCTGGTCTCCGTTACTGATACGACAGTGTCCTATGTTGCTCAATTCCTGATATTACTCTGGCAGTTCACGTTTGTTCTGCTAACCTGTTTCTGGGCATTACACATCCTTAAGCTCTCTATATGGAGGGAGCTCCATCACAGACCTCTCTGCACATGGGACTGTTTACACTCTTTGAAGACCATTAACCCATGCAGTACCTTTCTCCTGGGAATTCAACATATTCTGCCTGACCGGTGTCAGTATAGACTGTTATGGACTTTATGGTTATACTGGACCTGTGTAGTGTGTCTGTATTGCTTAAATACTACAGGACCTGTGAGGGTTATTATATTACTGTGATTTCAATAAAACTGTGTTTTATCCTAAACCACTTTGTCTGTGTGTCGAGCAAACCGTTACACTGCCTCTACTGCCGGTGACAACAGTGGAGCCTACAGCTTGGGTTCTTTTTACAAACGCACAATATTTTTGCTTCATGGATTAGATTTCGATTTAGTATGAAGATTTTTTTGTGAAAAGAACTGGGATGATGTTTTTTCGATTGTGGAAATCTTGTCTTTCAACTTTGGATATGTGCATTATTTAATCCTTTGAGGTACACAGTGCATTAGTCTGCAATTGGTTGTGTATCACACTGGAACTTGAAGCCCTAAACAATACACATATTTCTAGGTTATGTTTTGGCCAAACTATAATGTTTACAGGAAACTTGAGAAAAAAAGAAGAAGACAGCAGATGGAGAGAAAGAGGAAAAAAGAAGAAGGAAGATGACAGAAATATACAGACAGTGGATGACAGGCAAGTGTTATATAGTTGTGGGTGTTAGTCTAGGTTTGGGGTAGTATTGCTGCACTTCACTTTTAGGGGTAGTGTAGGGTTGGTGTTTGAGAGGGTGACTGTGTGTTGAGCTCACACTCCATGCTTGACAGTGTTTCAGGCATGATTTTTAGATCTTCTTCTTGGATGTTCCCATTACTCACTCTATTTAGCTTGGGTTTTGGGAACTTAAAACACACAATGGACATTTGGCCACTAGTCAGTTCCTGTGGCCCAAAGTCCATTGTGGTTTCAGTTGCCAGGGCAATTGAATACCTACTTAGACTTTTTTTTGTCACTAGCCAATTTTGCCCTACCACACGCTTTAGCAGGATTCATTAAATCAAGGCCATAGAGTGGCATCACCACCTCCCTCTTTCTTCTACTAATGCCTCTAGCTAGACAACATCCCAGTACCCTGTTAGCATTCCCTGCTGCTGTGATACAGTTCCTGCCTACCTTTACATCATCAGAAATAATTATTCCCTAGTCTCTTTCCTCTGATGTCGCAAACAGCATGGTACCCTTAACACTATATTCTGCCTTTGGATTTTTAGATCCCAACTAAATTATTGTTCATTTATCAATATTAAACTGCTTCTTCTACACTCTGGTCCATTCCTCTAATTTACCAACATCATTTGCCATTCAGTATATTTTCTAGGAACGTGTACTCTTTGACAATGATACATAAGATCTGCAATAAAGTCATACCTTACAATGAAGACTTTTTGAATTGTCACTAATTAAGAATACTAAAAAAATTGACCACTCTACAGATCCCTAAGATACCCCACTAGTAACCTGACCTTCTTCTGAATATCTTCCTTGTCACATTCTCACTATTATTTGTAAGGTCTCATTTAGAATACGGAGTACATTTTGGGGCAACAGTCATTATAAATTACATTTTTGACCTGAACACAATACAGAGGTACATAAAAAACTAATTAAGAAATTGGAAGATCTGAGTTAAAAAGAGCAACTAGCCAAACTGGGTTTATTTACATTAGATAGATGTCTAACGGGTGATATGATTACCCTTTAAAATATATATTCAAGGTCAATATTAAGAAATATCTACAGAAATAAATGCTCAATGAGCTGATCACAAAACAAGAAGTCATCCATTAATGATGTCTCAGGATGATGTGCTTATAAATACTATAATTTAAAAAAAAAGAATGGCTACCCAGAACAACATTGAGAATGATGATGTTTTGTTTCAAAGTTGGTAGAATGTTGATCCAGGGAAATATTTGACAGCCTTTTACTGACTTTTGCCTTTCTCTGGATCAAAAAGGGTAACATGACATGGGCTGAACTTGATGGATGCATATCTTTTTCAACCCCCTTAACTATGTTACTATGTAAATCTGTGGAGAGATTTGTAGATATCTAAAAAAGTAATCACCTCCAAAGGAATCCACATCCTTATCTGTGGTACTCTACACACAGACTTGGCATCTCTTTTGTAGGCAAACAGATATACTATTTTCTGTTGCATCACTAATAATACTCTAAAAGTTTCTATATTGCAGGCTGTAAAAATGCATTACAAAATCAAGTACTGCAACCTGGGATTTTGAGTAACATGATGCAATTGTGGTATATTGATAGAACAAACTGATGAGTCTTGCAGATATTCACAAGAATGTCACTAATAAATGGCTTTTTTTGTGAGGGGCAGGTCAGTCAGGGATTACTCTTGGAAATATAGATTCTTTCATAGCTACATATGAAAGTATAGCACAACTGGAATAGCACTGCATCCATTCTGCATTGTGGGGTAAAACACTACACATTATTCACAAATTGCTAATTACGTTTAGTGTGAAATGTTTTAGTAAAGTTAATAGATATCTACAAAAAAGATAACCTAAATGTTTAATTCCCACCACATAATAGTCTGTCATGAGTATTTCAGAGTGGTTCACTAATCACTAGTCACGTGTGAAGTTTGCTGAATTATTTAAGCTTATTTCCAGAGGGGAGAAAAAGAAAGGACTAAGGCAACTGACTCAATGCAAATGAACATTTGAAGCTCCCCATGGTGATGATTTGATTACATTCAGACAGCTAATAATAACTGAGACTTTGAAAATCCTAAGGCTGAATGCTGTCCGGCCAGTCAGCAATATTTTTTTTTAACAAAGCTAAGAGACAACTGTCATAAAGTGGTAGTACTGGTAAAATATAACTTAGGTTCAAGAAAAGAAAAAGCCTTAAAATATACAGATGAGGTTAGTAAGTTGAACAACAAATAATTAGAGATAACTGCATACATTTTATAAGTAGCATTATTAATATTATGCTTATTTTCATTTACTATAAATTAAATTATTGATAAAATAATCAGTCTGGGGCTGATTTGTTGGCCCTGGGTGCAGAAAAAGCTGCACAGAATTATTTGCAGCTCCTCCCTCTAATTATTAAAATGTGAATAACAAAACAGATATAGTAGTGTAGAAAAATCATTGGGGATTGGGGAAGCCTTAGTTATTGGTGTAATACTGTGTATGTGAAAGGAACTTTCATTGCCTCAAATATCACAGGGCTTGGTTTTACATAAAAATAAGCAAATATGTAACTAACTGTTCTTGGTAAATAGTATGATATAATAATAATATATAATAATCTATTACTCATAGAGAAGTACAATTCACCCCATAGTAAATACTAGGGGTGAGAGAAATTATTCTGTACTTTTAATAATCTCATAAAATAGCCAAGTTCAGAAGACTCAGAACTCATTTCGCAAAACTGGTGTTTAATTTTTCATTTCGCTTACCATTTTTTCAATCAGACTGTAGGAAAAGCTAACGTGTTTGCATACCTGAGCTCAAAGTAATTCAAAATCAGTTTTGTAAGGGCCATTACTCATCTAAATTAGAAGAACTGATGGAGTGGATTATTACTTTTCTTACTAAGCCAGGACTGTGGAAGAATGTGTTTGAATGTATATTCTTTGGTGTAAATGTTGGAATGCTTTAATGGAAAGGTTTGTAGAGAAGTCATAGCTAAAACCTAATTTTTCTCATTCTGGGCATATCTGCAATTTTTTAAAAATATTTATTCATTGTTTGGGGAAACAAGCAGAAGTCAATATACAAGTAGCCAACAGACATAATATAAGGACATACAGAGTACAAGATCCATAGACAAAGTTGACAGAAGAGTATGGTACATGGAAAATGACAGATCGACTCATCTCCCCTTTTTCAATTTAGAAACAAAGAAAAACGAACTGCCCAGGGCTATAAACCCAGGAAAAACTAAAACTCCCAACTAAAACCCCTGTGTGTTCTGCAGCAGCGAGCAGACCCCCCCACCCCACCCCCACAGCAGAGAAGGATGACCCCATATTCCGAAACAGGGTCATAATGGCACAAGGACTTGGACAGGAATTCCTGGCACTCAGAGGCGAACAACTATAAACATCAACTGCTCAGCATGGAACTCACCGGGAAGCCAGGGGTCGCGTTGAATCAGAGTAATCCAGCCATGCCCCCACACCCAATAGAACATATCGGGGACCCCCTGTGCATGTAGATCAGATTATAAAAGGGGGAGTTGTGATCTACCAACCCAAACCAGACAGCAGTTAGGGGAGGGTTATCCGCCATCCAGGTCATGGCCACCACCTTCTGTGCCATAACCAACAGTTCTTTCAGCAGCCGTCGTCTGGGACCCAACACTAATCCCTCAGGTAAAATAGATAAAATAAAGAGTTTGGAGTCTAAAGGGATAGTATCACGGTGCAGCTTCTCAGGTTGTCACTCTCACTTGTACTGCGCTCCGATTGGTTGAGCCTGTTTGGCCCGCCCCTGGTGACCTTTTTATTCTGGGCTAGTGGCACCTGTCATTTGCCCTTTCGTGGTGTTCCTGAGCCAGTTTTGCTGTGCTGTGTTCCTGTGTTCCTGATTTCCGGTGTACCGACTTGGCTATCCCTGACTACGATCCTGTGTACCTGCTCCGTGATCTGACCCGGCCTGGCTGACGTTCCTGCTCGCTCTCCTGATCCGGCTTGTCTGAGAAACTGCTCCGTGATTTGACCCGACCTGGCTGACGTTCCTGCTCGCTCTCCTGATCCGGCTTGTCTGAGAAACTGCTCTGTGATTTGACCCGGCCTGGCTGACGTTCCTGTTTGTTTTCCTGATCCGGCTTGCTTGAATACCTGCTCTGTGATTCGACCCGGCTTGCTGACGTTCCAGTTCCGGTCTCTGCGGCCGGTCTCCGTTCCTGTCCTGCCTTGTCGCCTGGCAACATAGTGACTGTGCTCTCACTATTCATCTCGGCTCCATGCCTACTGATTCCTGCCACTGAGCTAATCACTGCTGTGCTGTGTTCCTGTACCGAGCTGTTAACCCATGCAGAGCTGTGTCTTACTACCGAGCTGTTAGTCCATGCAGAGGTTGCGTTCCTACTTCTGAGCTGTTAACCCGTACAGTGCTGTGTTCCTACTATCGTGCTGTCTCCAGTGCAGAGCTGTGCTACAACTACTTGCCATTAACCCGTGCAGAGCTATGTTCCAGTGAGGGCGCGCAGTCCATACAGAGAGTTGCCTTGTGCTGAGCCAGTTCTCTACTTGCAGTCTGGTGTAGCTCATTACCGCGCCCGGTGGCGCCCGGCTCTGGCTATTTCTGTGCACATCTCTGTGGTTACGCCCGTAGGGCTATTGATCCAAGCTCTTGCAATCCAGTCTCTCTCTCGCCTGTGGGTTTATTGGCTTAAGCTCTTGCAAATCCATCACGCACGTCTGGGTTATAAGCTCAAGCTCTGGTAACAGGTCTTCTCTATAGGCCGTAGGGCTTTTGGCCCAAGCTCTTGCAATCCAGTTCATCCACGACGCCCGGAGGGGCTAGTGGTTTCAGCTCCGGTACTCAGTCATCTCCGTTACGCCCGTGGGGGCTATTCGCTCAAGGCTCTGGCAGTCTATTCGCTCAGTTCATACGCCCGTGGGGGCTACCATTGCCGTACAGCAGGTGGGAGGCAGGTTTCTCTTTGCTGGACATTTTTCTTCAGTTTTACAGACTGTGGGTGTTGAGTATTCTCCACCTTTAACACCTTGGGCGTGCCAAACTACACAACTGAGACGGACTGATTATTCTATTAATCATTTGTATATCAGTACTCAGTGCCTGTTCATTTCTGTATATTGTATACTGTGCATACTACTGCTATCCCGCTATTTCACAGTGTCTCCCCTAGGGGGCGATATTATCTGTCATTATTTTGTTCTTAAATAAATTGCATTTTATTTTTACCCACTGGTCTGAGTGTCTTGAAAACCATGACAGATAGGAAGCTCCAAGGCCCTAACTACAGTCTCGGTCACCCCCTTCCAAAATTATGTGGCAGATCCACATCAAGTACAAGAATGTACCTACATTATTACCGCACGGTCTGCAGCGATTGCTAACAAGCTTACCCATTTTGAAAAGCCTAACAGGTGTATAGTAAGATCTGTGCAAGATCATCAATTGTATCAGCTGATGACTGGTATTGGTGGAGACCTCTCCAGGACTCCTCTTAGCCTCCTCCCACTCACCATCCTCCAATGGCCAAAATCACCCTACCACATCCATCTGAGTGTGTCCAGCGATGGAGTCCAGTGCTTCCCCAGCCACCCACATATGATTTGTATACCACGTCTAGGATACCTTCATTACGCCACAGGCACTAGCAGGAATGTCAAAATATCTAGAGCTTGCCATTACCCTGTGAAATAAGTGCGTGCCTAAGTCATAGGTAAAAATAAAAGAGTTTGTGTGCTATTCCAAATTCCACATGCAGTGGAGAGAAAGATTTAAGCCCCTCAGTGCCGTTATATAACTGACCTATTGTTTTAATCCCATAAGAGGACCACTGAGGTCCAAATTCCATTCCCCTCAAGTGCGTTAGAACCACACCACCCCAGAGTGGAACATCCAGGTCAACACCGGCATGGCCCGAGAGTTTCTGAATGGACCTCCAGATCTTGCAGGTAGTCTCAGTGATTGGGGCCAATCCCGAGACAACATCCAGGCCAAGCAATATCAAATGCTGTCTCTCATAGTCGCCTACTAGAGACTGCTCATCCAACAAGGGGAAGTTGTGAGACAAATATAGTGCAAGATACACTAGGGAAAACTGGCCCTGAGCTGTCAGGTAGTAGAAGTAGAAATCAGGAAGCTAGCTTCCCCCGTCTAGTCTCAATTGGTTAAGTGAGTTCAGCTTGATCCTAGCTTTTCCGCCGGACCAAAAAAAACCGAGATAGTATCTGATCAGTAGTTCTAAAGTAGAAGTTTTCTCCCGGAAAGAGGTCATGAGGGGTTCAAGTTATCACTAAGGAAATTCAATTGTGAGGCTGATTCATTAACTCCCAGGTACCGAATTGAGGAGTCACAACTCATAGGCGTATCTACCTAGATTCCTCCCCTATCACCCCGATCCAGTGCCAGCAGGGAAGACTTAGACCAATTCACAGTCAGTATGGAGTGACCCTCAAATACGCCACCTCTTCAAGCAAGAGTCTCAAAGAGGGTTCAGAATCCCACAGGAATAAGACAACATCATGACGTCATGTGACGTTTAGCAATGATGATAACTGCAAGATCAAGAAGGTACATAGACCACAGCTGTCTGTGTATTTGAAATCAAATCAGCCAGACACCCCCAGGCACATATAACACAGAGATAATACTCCAATATAAAAAGAACTTGATCCACAGCTGCTTGTGTCTTTCAAATCAGATCAGACAGAATGTTGCAATATTTTGGGTCAACTTACTTTGCTCCCTTCTCACACCCCCAGCCCCCCCAGCTCAGAAATAATAACAGAAAGATCAGTAAGGAAATTGGACCGCAGCTGCCTGTGTCTTTCAAATCAAATCAGTCAGCGTAATGTTGGGGTATTTGGGGTCAACCTCCTTTTCTCCCTTCTCTCTCAAACCCCCAGACACATCTAAAACAGATATAACAAGATCAGCAAGTATCTTGGACCACAGCTTCCTGTATCTTTCAAAATGAAATCAGTTAGATAGACTGTTTGGGTATTTGGAGTCAACCTCCTTTTCTTCATTCTCACTAATGCCCCTAGACACATCTAACAAAGACATAATAACCGCAAGATCATCAAGAAAAGTGGACCTCAGATGCTTGTGTTTTTCAAATCCATCAGAGAGAATGTTGGGGTATGTTGGTTCAACCTCCTTTGCTTCCTTCTGACATCCCCCAGACACATCTAACACAGAGATAACAACTATGGATGGGCGAAAACATTTGCATAAAACAGAAATCATCATATAATGGCACTTCCCGATTGGCAAAATTTTCCCAGAAAAAGTGCAGTTTAATGTTATTTTCACCTAGCTCATTGCATTTAAAGGGAAAGTAAAATCTAAAAAAAAGGTGTTTTATTAAAACACTATTACAGCTCAAAGTTGAATTTTTTAGGTTCAGTATCACAGTGGCCTGAAATTATACAGTGATGCTGATGCTACATCATCCTATGGACAGCTCTGGTTCTGGGACTGTAAATCTCCATAGGATGGTGTTACAAGAGCACCACTGTACAATTTCAGGCCACTATTATATTGCACCTAAAAATTCAACTTTGAGTTGTAATAATTTTTGAATAAAACGCCTTTCAGCAGTGGGAGTACTCTTGTTTTACTCAGGGGGATAAACCATACAACATATTTTTTTTACATTTCATGTATTACTTTAAATTAATTTTTTCACACCTCTTGAAAGTTTTCTCTACTTTTCTAAAGACAACACTATCTGCTGTATTTTTATCAGTCAAGGAGGATGTGGTGGGGTGGTGGCAGTACTACCTGCTGGTTTGCTCTGGCATCTCTGAGTCACAGGGCAAGTGATGGTAAAGAGAAAAAGGTAATATTACAAATATAGAATAAAATGTCACTTCTCATATGTAATTACTAAAACAATGAGCAAGGACATAAATAAGAATATATTTTTGAGTTTGAATGCTCAGAATTTATTAGCAGATATCGACACTGACTTGCTTATGGACAACTTGAATAAACAGGTATTCTAAAACTTTTAATTCTACTGTTATTTGTGTTCTATACAATGCCTCTCATTTCAGCAAAAAAATAGCTGTTGCACATAATTGTTCTTTTCAACTATATTTATATGTGCATTTGTATACTATATGATAAGGTATGATGATACCAACAATTTTGATTAGAGTGAAAAGTTTATAAAGATGAGTAAAGAACATTTTGATGATGTATATTAGTGGTGAGATTATTGTGAGGTGTCGGTTTCATCTGTGTATATAATCCTTTGGATTCATATGGGCAGGATGTTATGTTACTTATATTAAAGTATTAAAGATGAGTAAACCATCCACCAGGGGAGATTTGGCGACACCTGCAGATAAAGCACTATATCAACACCCCCAATGCTCACCACTCCACCTCTCAAGAACTGACTTACTTTGATACCCTTCTCCAACAGAGGCATCTGATAGGGGGATTCTTTGGTAAGATATATAAAATATTACTTGCTGATTCCAACACCCAACCTTCATCCTAGCTCAGGGCCTGGAAGAAGGAGTTGGGATATCCACTGACTCTAGAGAGTTAGAAAGAAATCTGGCGCATTACTGCTCACTCCTCTGTCTCCTCTCAATCGCTGGAATTGAATTATACATTTTTATTCTGTTGGTATCTTACCCCTGATAGAGTGAAGAAAATGTATCCTTCTGCATCCTCAGAATGCTGGAGATGTGGGGCTTCACCAGGCTCCCTGCTGCACATCTGGTGGCAATGTCCCTTACTCCAACCTTTCTGGATGCAATGTTTGGCATCTATTGAGACATTCCTAGGGATTTCATTGTCTAGAGACCCCTTACATATTTTGTTATATTGTGGTCTAGCCCCGATGCCCAAAATGTCTCTTACTCCTCTGACTGACATCAGCTAAGGCTATGATACCACTTTTATGGAAATTGATAGATCCACCCTCAGTTCTCTAATCTCTGCCTTTCCCTCTGTTCTGTCCACTTTCATTCTGTGTATCTTTTTCTTTTCCCTCTCTCTCTTCCCCTTCACATTAGTTTACCCAGATGTTGATGCCTTTAATGTTTTTAAGTAAAACAGGACTCAGCTGACTATGCTGGTGTATTATGATGCTCTCTATTGTGTATTTTATGTTTTCTGTACTACATGCATCCAATTGTATGTTTATCCTTCCATGTTCTGAATTCAATAAAAATCAATTTAAACAAAAGATGAATAAACCATATGTGATTCATGTTGTGGATCATTCAGGAGGACCTGGAAAAATACAGGATCTATCTGATCTGGAATGAGTGTTCGAGACTGAGGGATGGAGAGGGGGAGGAGAGACATGCTGGAGAAGGGACAGCGTAAGAGATGCAGAAGGAGGGCAGGAGTGAGTCAGTACATGAGCACAAGAGTGGTAATAGCAAAGGAAAGAGACTGGAAGGAAGAAAAGAAGTAGAGTATGGGAAAAAGAGTGAGGGCTGATGGTGGTAAAGGGAAAGTGGAGCTAGAACATGTTAGAACAGAGTAAGCCAGTGCAATGGATAGTGTGCTTTAAATTTAACTGGGCAGGAGAGAAAAGGGCTAGGAAATCTGGAAGGAGAAAGATGGAGAGAGAACAAGGGAAAGTGGGACGTAGAAGGTAGGCAAGGCTTCTGTGAAAAAATGAAAGAATACCTGTGTGAAGAATTCCTCTATCTTGTTCAGTCAAGTGTCAGCGACAAGAGCATAATATGACTGATTTCTAAGGGTAAGTGAACCTGCTTTTTATCTGTTTGTTTTGTGAATATGTTTCCAGTTATCTGTAAGTAAGCAAACAAAACACAGACTGTTATCAAATGGATAGTAATGTTTCACAAAAATCGCAGTTCCAATTAATCTTCATATTATTTGGGCCATTGATAGTGTTATTTCAATACTGTCAGAATTGTAGTTCAAGTGTGATTGAATAATAAAGTATCCCCCTCCCACCCCTTTTGCCTAGTGTAAGCCACTTCCCCACAGATATGGAATCTGGTCCTGCACTGCACAGCTCACAGCAAGGGACAATCTTCTTACTGTGAACATAAGGTTTTTCCTTATGCTCACTGAAGATTGTCCCTCTCTGTCCCTCTCAGTAAAAGGGGTGGGAGGGGGATACTGTATCATTCAACTTCTCTTGAACTACAACTATGAAGATTAGTTGGAGCTGCTTTTATTGTGAAACATTACTATCCCTTTAATGACTTGCAAAATAACCTGTTCCACAAGACAACCTAATATACAGAATAATTTAGCTTTTCTTTAAATGTTGATATTGTCCTTTTTTCTGCACTTTCAAACATAGCTATTATTATTATTTAACTTTGTTCTAATATTAATGCAGAAATGTCCTGTGTTCCAGTTACTACTACTGTTTTACAGTAACATTGTGTATCCAACTGCCTTAAAAAATAATCTATATTACTTGCAAATCAAGACTACAGTTTATTTCAGTATTGGTGATTATTTAATCCATCCATGATCCATATATTTATTGCTATATTTGGGTATCAGCTCAACTACATTTTTCTCAAATGCTAAATACTTTTCACTGCTCCTTTTATGTGGTTAAACGTATGAGCATCAGTTATGTTACCGTCTAAATCAGGAATCTAACAAACACATTATTAACATTTTATTGTGTTTTAGAGTAGAGAAGGTTTATGAAACATTACTAAGTAAGATACATTTCTTCTAACCAGGGATGGGTGAAAGTTTTTGCCTCAAAAGCGAAAGAGGAGAAACATGGCACTTTTTGTCAAGCGGCAAATTTTTCATGAAAGTCCAGTGTTCCCACTTTTTTCACCTAGCTCATTGCATTGAAATTAATTGGAACACTGAACTTCTACCAACCACATGGCAAGTTTCCCTTATTTACCAACAGGAATAGTTTAAAGGGGTGTCACATTCGCACAACATGCCATTCTGTCTTTGTGATAGGAAGAGAGAGCAGCACATTTTTCAGCTAGAGAAGATGGGCTAATAAAGTTAATAGAGTTGAAACCTAGTTTAAGGAGTCTTATAGTCAGGATATTTGTTCTCTGTATTAGGGGAGTCTGAGACACAGGAGAAAGGAGGTTTACCCCCAAATTATGAGTGACTGACTGGAAAGACGCAGGTAGCTATGATCCAAGTTCCTTCCTCAACTGGCTGTTATATCTGTGTTAGAGGAGTCGGGTGTGGGAGAGGGGAGCATAGGAGGATTATCCCAAATTATCCCAACATTCTGTCTGACTGATTTGATTTGAAAGACACAGGCAGCTGCGGTCCAAGTTCCTTGATGATCCATTCCCTATTGTACATCACTGCAGAATAAGTTGGGGCTATATAATTAAAGAATATAATAATCTTGCTGTTATTATCTCAGTGTTAAGTGTGTCTGGAGTTGTGAGAACATACCAAAGCAGGTTGACCCCAAATACCCCAACTCTCTGTCTGACTGATTTGAAAGACACGGGTAGCTGCAGTCCAAACAATTTCCTTGCTGATCTAGCTGTTATTGTCTCTGTGTTGTCTGGGGGGTGTCAGAAGGGAGCAAAGGAGGTTGATCCCAAATATCCCAACATTCTGTCAGTGTCACAGTTAGTTACTGTTTGTAAAAGAACACTCAAACAGTTAGGTAAGGTTAAAAGCTTTATTGAAAATAATGTACAATAGCCCCACTCAGGTCCAGATAAGGTATGTACCGAGTACTTTCCAGATCTGACGCAGGTCAGGGCGAAACTACACACACAGTAGTAGCCAACAAACAAGAGTAATGATCTTGGACTTCTAGGCAGATTCTCAGCAAGGTTCAGGAACAATAATATCCTCGACAGCCCCACACCACAATAAGCAACACAGGCGATGGGTAACTGAAGGGCAGTCCCTAGTGGACTAGGCTTAACGAAGGTGAACACTAGGCCCTAGACTTCTAGGGTTAATGGAGGCAACACTGACAAAACACTGGCAGAGGACTGACCCTAGGAGAGTAGGGTAAACAGAGGCAACAAGGGCAGGACTCTGGCAGTAACTGAACCCTAAAATGCTAGGGTTAATTGAGGCAACACAGGCACTACACCGGCAACGGCTGAACCCTAGTACACTAGGGTTAACAGAGGCAAGACAGAATGGACTCTGACAGTAACTAGGCCCTAGCACACTAGGGTTAACGGAGGCAACACAGCTGTGGCACTTATAGTGACTGAACCCTAGAACGCTAGGGTAAACGGAGGCAACACGGACCGGACTCGGGCAGTGATGGGACACTAGCACGCTAGGGTTAACTGAGGCAACAGACACCAGATGCTGGCTATATATCGACCCTAGGTCACTAGGGTAAACTGAGGCAACACGGGCAACAGTGTGGTACTGACTTGACCCAGCTATTATAGGGTTCCCGGAGGCAACACAGACACTGGTGAGTGCAGGGACTCCCACAGGCTCCAGGAGACAATAGGAGAGGCAAGTGAGCGGGAGATAGGCACGTAACGTAACCGGTACTGGACCCGTGTCTCTCGGTACAGTATACGGAGGTAATAGGATAGTCTAGCGGCACAACCAGGTCGGCACACACTGACTACTTAGCCATTCAGTAGGACCACCAACACTAGCCCAGCCAGATTGGTGCAAACTGATAGCCAGCCAGTCCTAGTCAGTAACAGAATCAGATACTCAGCCACGCCGGTTCGGTACACAAGGAGTTAGCCAGTCCTAGTCAGTAATGGAATCAAATACTCAGCCAAGCCAGTTCGGTACACAAGGAGTTAGTCAGCCAGTCCTAGTCAGTAACGGAATCAGATACTCAGCCAAGCCAGTTCGGTACACAAGGAGATAGTCAGCCAGTCCAAGGTCAGCAACGGAATCGGATCACAAGAGCGTCAGGCACAAAGTGTAGTCAGGTGAGCCGGGTCATACACGGAAACAGGAAACAAGAGTACTAGTAGCTAGATATGGGTACACCACGAAAGGGCACCGGTATAGTGACAGGAGGGCGTATTTAAAGGTAAGCCCTGGGAGGAGTAATAACACAGAGACAATAAGAATGCATCCAGTGAAACCCGGTAACAATGTTGCTCAGGAATCACGGACACCGTGATACTGCACAGCACAATCAAAAATGATGAAACAATGAATAGCTTTAAAATAATACAAAAAGTCTATATAAAGACCGTCATACAGAGAAGTGCAAAGTTAGTGATGACTTCATCATGAAATATATTTTTGATTTTTATCTCATACAATAACAATGTTTCGTTACTACCATATATAGTCAGAAAACATATTCTAAAAATACTGGGACATTTAAAATAATGATAATGGCAACTGAAATACTTTTCTATTGTATTTGTATTTAGTAAAAATAATATTTGTTTCATATTTAAAGTGATTTAAAGTGATATCTTCTATTTATTTTCCATAAAAATAGTTTTTCTTATAACTTTCTTCTAAACTTATTTTTTATATTAAAAATACTACTGATTCTGCAGGGTCACATCATACCACATTCTGTCACCGAGTAGTTCGGTGATGCCTTTAATTTATATAGTTGAATGCAGTATTTGTGTTCTTGTTGCTTTTTATAACCAATTGTATTATATTGTGATTATGTGAGTGTACAGTATTTCCTAAACAACATCATTTTCTTTTATTCAGTCTTATTAGTACAAAAAAAGCTTTTCAGTGTTTTACTAGGGTGGAACCTTTTTTTGTTTTTCTAAACTAATGTGAAACTGATAAATGCTAAAACAGAAAAGCAAATCAAATTTCTGGGTTTCAGTAATCATTCATATTAGAACTGTGCAAGAATTTCTTCTACATTATATTTGAGCTAAAATTTCATATATTTGTATATAAGATAGTTTTATAAAAATCGAATCATTGCTACATATGATCAAATAAGCAAAGTGTAGATTAATCATATGGTGTGGTCTTTGTTTGCACTCAGAGAATTGTTTACTGGAAAGGTTTTGTGAAATTATTTAAGGTTCATTTGTTTTTTTTATTGCTCTGTGTGAACTATTACATCTAATTTGAAAAAGATAGATGTTTGACTAAATATGGAATGACGTAAACAAGATCACAGAATATAAATCACAAAATTAATCCCAAAACACTTGAATCCCCTGAGGTAACAGACATTTCTGAGCAAAACAGCTGTTGAGTTCAGCCCAGGTCTCCTTATACAACTTCTGTTGCTTTTAAAATGTTTTAGAATTTTGAATTGTCTTTGGTTAACTAGAAGATATATATTATATTACAGGAACCTAGCATAATCTTGTTTCAAAAGACACTGCAAGTATAATTGACAATGTTTTGTGACAATAAAATTCAGCACCCACAATAATGAGTGGAATTGCTAAATGAAGATCTCCAGCTTCTATAATAACATGAATCACCAATATTTAAACACCACACTCATAGTTTCATAGTAAGTTGGGTTGAAAAAAGACACAAGTCAGGTTCAAATTTTGCAACAGAATAACTAAGAATTCAATAATTACATAAGCCTTCCTGATGCGTAAATGTGTCTTCCATATCTTACTGTTTTACCCATAAAAAAATATAATCCGGTATGTTCACTTCTGCTAGAAACTACATCCAGAAAACTGCTGCACTCACTCTCCAATGTATTTGGGTACTCCAGGCTCAAAGCTGGATACGTTTACTTCTCATGTGAAAAAGCTGAGCACTCCCAAACTATATTGACTTAAAACTATACTTTAATTTAAAACATTTTTTAAAGGTCTAACATTTCAGTCCTTTACAGACTACCCTCGTAGTTAAATTATTGAACTTGGCACCAGAAGTCAGCATGCATGTTTGCTATGGCAACTTAGAATGCTAACCTGGGGCAGGTTGAATATACTTCCATCTTTAAACATAATGGATTAGAGTGAACTGTTCATTTAGACACCATGGTGACTGGGTTTGAATTTATGCTCAAACAAAACAAAAAAGTGACCCTGTGCCCCTCCATGCCAGAATGTAAATATGTGCCTTGCCTACTGCATATATAATAACTATATTAATAAATATGAGGATTTTGTCCATCAAATGGCCAAAGATGTTAAGCTAGCCAACCCCGCCAAGGTACCTCAAATCTGGCAAGTACCTACTCTATTAACAGCAGAGTGAGCGGTGATAAAAAGTCCATAATAATACATCCCGCTGGCAAGGGGGTAGGAATTGTGTTGCAGAACTATGAGCAGTAGAGGCAGGAAGTAAGAAGAGAACTTTTCATGTTACAAACAGCTGCACTTCAATCCTTCCAGGGTATTCAGAAGTAAATTGAAGGAATACACTGGTAAGGGGATTGAAAGGTAATATTGTCACAAAAAATGTGAGAATTTATGAAAGTCAGGTGTCTTATCACCTCTTTCCTGTACTGCTTACCTAAGATTTAGACAACACTGCACAATCCCCCTAAAATGCCTATAGTGTCGGCGAGGGGGTCGCTAATGTATCCAGTAGCTCAAGCAGCAGCATACCGCAACCATACATTCAAACTACATCAACGTTCATAAAAGATACTACAGACTTTTTAAATAAATTGAATGGCTTGGAGTGGGTGGAAGGCAAATTAATCCATGTAACCATGGAAATAACAAGCTTATATATCTGTATACCCCATGTAGGTGGAAAGGCAGCAGTATGGAACATATTAATCTGTGGACAAGAATACTCTGATGAAGATATTTAATATATAGTAGGTCTGATTGATTTAATACTAACACAGAATTATCTTAAGTTTGAGGAAATTATATACATACAGCTTACAGGTACCGAGATGGGGTCACCCATGGCACCTTCGTACGCAAATGCCTACATGTCACGTTACAAGCAAGCCAGCATAATACAATCTAGGAATTGGCAATACTATCACGGTGCCCGTGTATTGCTGGCAACATTTTGACACATAATTTCTGATGCTTTCTTATTGGCTAGCGTGTGCTTACTCCAACCGGTGGTAGCCTTTAAGTACTGTACCCTGTCACTCATACAGGGCCCTTTCGTGGTGTTCCCGTTGCTTAGTGCTTGCTGCCGTTATTGTGTGATATCCTGTGTATGACCTGGACTGCCTGACTACTCTCTCTGATCCTGTTCCTGCTCCGTGTACCGACTTGGATTGGCTGACGTTGCTGCTCCATGTACCGACCAAGCCTGGCTGACGTTCCTGCTCCATGTATTGGCTTGAATTGGCTGAAGTTCCTGCTCCGTGTACCGACCCGGCCTGGCTGATGTTCCTGTTCTGTGCTCCAGTCAGGTGCACTACCGCATCCGGTAGAGAGTATCTCCTCTGCGCTGTCTTGAGCGTGCTGGCCCAGTTGGTTGCCTCGAGTACTGCATTACCGTTCCATGACTGCGACCCATTTGTGCCTTGCTGCCTCCTTCCTCCTTACCCAGAGATAACGCTGATCTTGCTTTCTCACTATACGTTTGGCTTGTTATTGTTACCTCTGTGCTTGGTCTCCTGGGTGCCACAGTTAGTTTCTGCTCTTGCTAGTCGCTAACAAGCCAATCGCCCGTTACCAGGGCCATCCGGTACTCACCCGGGTAGGAGCACATTATACGCTGGCTGTCACTACTCCGTTACTGAGGTTGGTCTCTGGGGTGCCTCAGTCGGCTCTGTCACCCGGCAGTTGCCATCGAGCCTAGCGTTATTACATCTATTGTACGATACCGTTACCCTGGGTCGCAGCCTGTGTGTATTCCTGGGCGTCTCATTGTTCCTCCGGTTGCAGTACTACTGGTAGTTGTGATCCATCTGGGCCTCGCTCACCCTTCCTGGGCCTAGTCGCTATTTTGGCACTCATCCACAGAGAGTGCTTCTTGGGTCTCGCTATTAGGGTCTCCCAGCCTCCTGGCCTAATAGCATTTACCATCAGTATCTCACTATATCACACAAACTGTTCCTGACCTGTGTCAGTATATGTATTGTTCCCTGATATATGTATACTGGACCCATGTGGGTTAATGTTACTTAGTAACCTGTCCTGTGTCACTACTGTTTGTTAACTATTGCTGGACCCGCAAGGGTTACTTTATTCTGTCTGGTTTCAATTAAACTGTGTTTTACCAAATTGCCTGCCTCTGAGTGTACTGAAAACCGTTACAAATACATAAGATTCTATGTGTGATTTATTGATGCCCTTTTCTTTGTGTGGTCTGGGGATGAAGCGACATTATTAAAATTCCATCACTACCTAAATGAGTTAGATTCTCCCATCCAATTAACCCTTACATATAATAAAAAAGAGATTAATTTTCTCAATGTGATGGTGCGAATAGAAGGAACCGACATACAAACCTCGCTATATGTAAAGCCAACAGATCTAAACACCTTGCTTTATGCCCATAGTCAATATCCTACCTCACTGAAGAAAGGATTACCGAGGTCACAGTTGATGCAAGTCAAACGAATTGTATCTGATCCTGAAGAATCTAGGGTTAAACTGAGTTATATGGGCTCGAAATTTATACACAGAGGGTGCAATCGGAAAGAAATTAGTGAAAGTATATAGATGGTGGTGGATTTAGACAAGCAATCATTGCTTCAGGGTTCATGTAATAAAAATGATATAACAAGGGATCGGCTGATTATATCCACATTCACTGATTGTTTGGTCACAAGACAGACAGGAGCCTTAGGCATGAACTAGTGTGTGCAGATCCAGTGAATTAATATGAGTATTGAGCGAGGGGCTAGAAAGGGAGTGTAAAAATGTAATAGCTGTGTAACATGCTCCCACATGATCATTGGTAAGAGTATAATTGTCCCCTAAATTAATTACATAATTAATGCAAAGGATGATATAACATGCACCATGGGTTATGTAATTTACTCCTTTGCCCCTGTCAGATGGGCTATGTAGGCAAAACAAGGGTCGATTTGACTTAACGACCGATGACGTACTATGACCGTCATCGAGTTCCGGGCTCCCCCCGCGGCTGCACGCCGTTTGGGGAGTCCGGAACCCAACGGAGCAATAAAAAAAAATTGCTCCGTGGTCGTTAAGTCACTTCCCCTTCCAGATTCCCCGGTCGTTAAGGGGTTAAAGAACGTATACATGAACACAGGTTTTTAATAGTGAGAGGTCTATATGTATTATTGAACGATAAACAATTGAAGAGATCTCCATTGACCAGGCATTTTATCAAAGAGACACATAATGTTAAATATTTGAAATGTTTCCCCTTTGAAGCGGTTAAGCAGGATCCACGGGGGGATGATGGAGAATCCAGACTGGCGAAAAGAGAAATGTACTTGATTCATGGTCTTCAAACCTGGTCAACAGAGGGTCTAAATGAACAGTTCAGTCTAATCCATTATGTTTAAATATTGTGTCAAAGTGATAGGTTCCATCATGAATGCAACAATTTGACATTTTTTTAGATTTAACATGTATATTGAACCTGTGCCAGGTTAACGTTCTAAGTTGCCATGCCAACCATGCACTCTGACTTCTGGCACCAAGTTCAATAATGTAACTATAAAAGATGGATGCAAGGGTAGTCTGTAAGATGTTAGTCCCTGACGAAAGTCCCATAGAGGACTGAAACGTTGGACCTTTTTAAAAATGTTTTAAATAAAGGTAAAGTTTTAAGTCAATACAATTTGGGAGTGCTCGGCATGTGAGAAGCAACCCCTTCTGCTAGAAACACATCTAAACTTTTCTTATATGAATCCATTTTATCTGCCATTGCCATATCCTTGGGCAATGAATTCCACGATTCAACTTGATTGCCCTCTGATGGGAAACATAAAGTAACATGCCTTCTGAAATTTGATGCTCATGTATTAACTATACTGTTCTCTATATGTAACAATCCAGTATGTTGTACTCTGTTAATTATTACTGAATACATATTTGAAATAAAAAAAAAACATAAAATAAGACCAAAAGGGTAGTTACCGAAACAGATGGATATATATATATAATGGTAATCAAAGGAAATGCAAAAATCTTAACTCAGACACATATTGTGGAGGAGTGGATGAAAGGTCTAGTTGTTTTCCTGCAAAAAAAAATCCATTTAATTAAAGCGATTAAAATCTTTGCCATTTTTGCCTACTGCCAAACATTCTTTGCTATTTTTTCAATGGCTAGAAAGTTTTCTCCCCATTTATTAACATGTTCTTTGCCTTTTTGCTATAAAATTGTGTCATTTTTCAGGAAGTGACACTTAATACAAACAGGTACAGAGTAAGAGAGAGGTGCTAGGCTGTTGTGCTGTGATGTTTATAACAAAATTGAGGCAGGAGAGACTCATAGTGACTGCTGTCACTATGAGCAGATTTACTTAAATAAACGGAGGAGCTGGAAGGACCCCTATGGTGTCTACTTAGTCTGAGGAGAAGGAGGAAGTGACCACTACCAAAATTGATGGGTCTGCAAGCCCTGACTCCCCAGACCCAATGCTGGACAGTCCCCCTAAATCACCTCTAGGCACCTTGGACAAATTTATCTCACAGGAGGAAGAAGAGGGTAGTTGTCACAGTTACCTTAGATCCAGTGATGTCTGATGGGTTGACACAGGTAAATGATGGCCTGAAATGTCACCTCGGCATCATCTCATGCGTCATTCCGAGGACTGGGCCTAGACGTGCTTGGCATTCTCAGTGGATGTCCATGTCCTTGTGCGAACCAGGCCTGCTCCATAGATTGACGCGGAGTGGAGTCTGTGTTCTGATGCATCTCGTGGTGGCCATGCGTCACATTCTGGTGTGATGTTGCAAAATGACGCAGGCCTCTGTTTTGTACTGTTTGGGACTGATAGCTCCACCCATCTACTTCCTGGTTTGCCTGTTAAAAGGGAACTGGATCTCTATCCAGTTGCCCTTATATTTTTGTTCAGTGCAGTTCTAGTTCTAGTTGTTCCTGTATCCTGTGTATGACCTGGCTTGTTTGAATATCCAGTCTGGTGCTGCCTGTGGCCCTGTCTGACCATTCTCTCTGTGCGCTCCATTTGTCTTAGACATCCAATCTGGTTGAAGACCTGTGGCTCTGGCTGACTACCCACTTCATGTATGGCTCTGGCTTGTCTGACTATCCATTCTGATGTTGACCTGGGACTCTGTCCAAGTATCTTCCCAGCATTACCTATTCCTAGTGGACATCCTATCTGGTGCAGACCTGTGGCTCTGGCTGACTACCTTCTCTGTGAATGAACCTGGCTTGTTTGACTATACTAGCCGGTGCTGACTTGCGGCTCTGTCTGTTCACTCAGCTGTGTGGCTCCATTCCCCACAGACATCCATCCTGGTGCAGACCTGGGGCATTGGCAGACGCCAGACTTACTGACTGCAGGCATGAGTCAGTAATCTCCATTGTTGCCATCCTTATTGGAGACAAGCTCTTCCTTACTGACTGCAGGCATGAGTCAGTACACTCACTTGTTGCTATGTTACGAGAGACTGTAGGTCCTGTGTTGCGTTCCAACTATTTGCCGTACCCTGAGACTACCAGTTGGCTTCGGCCTAGTCTCCAGGAATTGGGATTGTCCCGTCAGCAGGCTCCTATTCCTGATAGAGTCTCTAACCTCTCCAGCCACCCTCTGCTAATAGTATCTTCATTATCTGCCTACAATTATTATTCTAATAAAGTTGATTTTAACTATACCATCTGACTCCTTGTCTTGCTTGATAACTGTAACAGTAGTAGAATGAGCAGGACAGGTCAGCTGCCTGTGACTGCTTCCGGTGCTCCCCTGCTGCCATTGGTGTGGTGCTTGTTGCCAGTGCTGAACCTATTGCCAGTGTGTCTTGTAATTCTCAGGAGGGTGGGGAGTGGAGAAGATGATGCCAAGTTTGACAGCAGGGGACCGTAATCACACTTGCCATCCCCAAGCAGTCCTGCCACTAGTACTACTACTAATAAGGTGCAGCAGTTTGTTAGGAGTGGGTGATGATATTAATAGTGAGAAGGAAGACTTAGCTGCATCAGGGACTTACATTTATGTGGTTGGTGTTAGTAGTAGTAACAGTGATGGTGAAGCAGCTGGTGGGACTAGCATTAGGAGAGTGGTAGGGGAAACTATGCATAGCATCCAGACTAGCAGTCAAAGGAACCCATACCATTCACCTTACCCTGGGAGTCTACTTCCCCCTACGGCATTGTCCAGGTGGAACATGATCCTGAAGAAGGCAGAACTGTTGCCTAACAGCAATAATACCATCACCATCATCAGGAGCACAGATCAGCTGCTAGTGCTGCCAGTATGCCTTTGCCAGGTCACCAAGAAATGGCAAGTGAGACATTGTGGGACCCTCTGTCACATTTCTCGTCACCTCCTCCAACCAGCAGTGAGAAGGCTAGTGTGCCACAGACGACCGTGCACACAGTGGTAATGGGGTCAGCAAGTGATGTGGAACTAGGACAGGTTCCACTTGGCAGCAGCAGCAATACTCCTGGTCCTAGTTGCAGTGCTGATTCTGAGGCAGTAGAAGCAACAGGAGCAACATCATCCTCTACCCCAGCCAGTGAAGGGGAATGTGGAGAAGAAGAAGAAGAAAGAGGCCATTCTTTTTCGCCTTTTCCCTACCCTCTGAAGTCATGGGTGTGGAAATATTTTTCTCTTATGGCAGACACAGTGCATCATCAACAATGGCACTGTGCACAATTTGTGACAAGTCAGTGAGAAATAGAAAGGTGCCTTGGCATAACCACCCTGATCACACACATGAAGCACAGGCACCATGACTTTTATGTCAAACATGTTAAAGCCAAACAACCACCACAGAAATTGAGCACTGCTATTCATGTACAGGAAGAATAGAGAAACCCATGCAGAGACTGGAAGTTCGATGATGAGTGAAACAACTTGCTCACAATCGCCTTCTTGCTCTAGGGTAACTACATCTTCTCCCAATACTCCTCGTTTGTCATTACCTCCCCCACCAAGTGATACCCACAATGTAGATGTTAGGATGTGGCAGTTCATGTCCACTCATTGAATAGAATCTTCCTTTTTCTTTAAACCCTCCACCAAGTGGACTTTTAACATTAACACTTCCTTCACCGTGGCAATCACAACACAGATGAGACAGGTATCTGACTCACCTTTAACCGAGGCAATCCATCCTCCGGGTTTTAACACTTTCACTGGATAACCCCCAGTGTCAGTACCTTTACATCTGCCTCCTTCCCTCTCTCCGTGGATCTTTACTGTCTGCCCCAGTTGTTAAACTCAGGCCTAATGTCCTCTATCTAGGACTACTCATAACCTGAGATCAATTACTTGGACCCTAGTAGAGTATGGGAATATAGAGCTATATAGCAAGGCACACTTAGAGTATAAAAAAAATTATTAACATTAATAATGACATAAATGCTATCTGCACAGATACAGCAAATATAAGATAAATCTCATATGGCTGTCTTTAAAAATAGAAAATCTATGCCAAAAATGCCCAACGCGTTTCCCAGCTTGCGCTGTCTTGTCCAGGGCCTAAACAGACTGACGAAGCAGCACTAGCTGATAAACGCATTGGGCATTTTGGAGGAGGGGCAGGTGGAGAGAAATTATGGGAAAAACTTCTTCTTTTAACTACATATACCTAAAGTCGTGGGGGCTAGTTATGGTGCTGCTACAGCCTCAGGCACATCACTAGAGCTAGCCGTGGCAAGTGGAACCTTCAGTATCATTCATCCATGTCACTGCTGTTGTTTATCCCATTCCCTTTAAGCTGCCTAATCATTCTGCTGCTTAAAAAACTCAACAGGAGCAGCAAGAACAACAGTTGCAAATTATGCATCTACATCAGGGCATTTGATAATGGCCACTATTAGCCAAGAGGACATGACCTGTCGCACTAGGCCAGTAGGGCATTTTTTTTCTCAGGGCTTGTGCTTTAAAAAAAAAAAAATTGACCTACAAAAAAAAATAAACAATTTTTGGGGGCTTGTTTCTAACAAGCCTAAGTACTACAAATGCATGTTTCTTTAGGACTTGTGCCAAACAAGTGTAAGTCCTACAAACCAATGTTTCATTAGGGCTTGTGATAAACAAGTTTAAGTACTACAAATCAATGTTTCCTTACCCCTAGGGCTTGTGCTGAACAAGTCTAAGTCCTACAAATCAATGTTTCCTTACCCTTAGAGCTTGTGTGTGCCAAACAAATCTAAGTCCTACAAATCAATGTTTCCTGGGCTCTAACAATAAATCTTACAAATAATCCTCTACAAAATGCTCTGTCAGCTTACGTCAGGGGGTCCCTGTCTCTATCATGTTATATACAGATATCTTAATTTATTTACCAACATAGTCACTCTCCTCATACCCCTTACCATGTCTTATGGAGGTTTTTTAATTGTATTTAGTTTCTATTCTTTTATTAACTGCCTCCCCAATCTCGGTTACCAACCCCCAAAAAACCTTCCCTATTCAACTGATTCTTTCCCCACACTCCATCAACACAGGCACCCTCAAACCCCTTATATACAATGCTTTGCTAAATAAAATAACAGTTGCTATGTGTTGTGTGTAAATTCAATGTTCCTGTTGATTTCAATGGAATGAGCTAGGAGAAAAATGCAGAAAAACTGCACTTTTCGTCTGACATTTTTCTTCAAGTGGAAAGTGCCATTATTCATCGATTTTGGTTTGAGATGGAAATTTTTGCCAATCCCTAGTCTAAAGTAGAAGCAGAGGTCAAAGTCCAAGGACAACAAAACCAAGAAGCTATAACTAAGTAAAGCACGTCATGTGAAATGGACTTAAATACTGTTCTCAGCATCAACATCAGTGTTAATCAGCATCAGCAGTACAAACATGTATGCAATTAGAATGACAGAAAGTAGATAAATTAGCAAATAAATGTAGAAACCTATGAATGAGCACAGTGGTTTAATGCATGAAAGCCTGCCTATGCATTTCTAGTGAGGGATGGAGGAGGACAGAAGGAAGCAGGATACCCAAGGTGAGAATACCAAGGCTGGTCAGGATGCCTGTGTGAGGAGGTATCCTGATATGCATGCCTAGGAAGGGACTGAGTAGGACACTAAGAGGGTAGGTAAGATCAAAAATGCACTTTCCCCCCCACACACTTTTTTTATGGGATTGAAATCCATAATAACAATGTATTTAACCCATGTGGATCGTTTACCCAGATATTACCACTGCGCTAAAGTACATGTTCTTATTCTGTACTAAGAGGATAGAATGTGGTGGAATTTTAAATGCTATCTAATGAAGCAGGAGCTAGAAATACTTGATATGAGTGTTGGTTGTAGCCACTGCCAGTTGTTCTCTGGGTGTCCGTAAAAAGGGAGAAAGTAATAAATAAACAAATAAACCTTTTTGACCAATAAGAGACAGAGTCAGATATGCAGGTGAAGTGATCCTTCGTACCTGAGCTGGCTGGTGGAAACTGAGACATGACTGAGTGACAGATACAATAGAGACATAAATAATTAAATAGAGAATTCAAGATAGACAGACACAACTTGACATACTGTGTTACTTAAACACACTCACTCCTATATCCACAAGAACAACAAGTTTATACTGATATGTGGTGGTGGTGGTGTTATTGCAAGCTGTTAATTCTGATGTTAATAGCTATACCTTGTATGGTACTGTACAAAGTAATGCTGCAGCCTTTGGTAGTAGTCCTTGCTTGTGTAAAAGCAGACAGGCAAAGAGGAGAATCTAGAGAGTTTTGACTGTAGTATTATTGGTGCTAGAACATTCTATGGATGGTTTCAGGAAGTGTGAGTGTGATTTGCAGACATTGACAGTAACTGGGACAATCTAAAAACATGTTTTTGACTGATAGGAGACAGAGACAGGCAGGAGATCATATTCCTACACTTGAGTAGAATGAGAGTGACAGATGCATACAACAACAATATCTATCCACTGCTGTAGTAGTTAGTAGTCTTGGAACCCTAGTCTATGAATTCTCCAGTATGGAAATATTTTACTAATGATTCAAAACTTTAACATGTTTTCTGTTGTCTCTATAAAAAACTCCTAAACAGTGGAGATCTGATCACATGTAAGTACATCATCATTGAAATCCCACCTGAAGCACAACCACAGGTGTTGTTGGAAGTCACACCAGGAGCACCTCAGAGGTACCATGACTAACAGCATTATAAGAACTCCTAAATGCATAGGTATAAAGGAACACATAAGTACAGTGTGTAATATTCAGAGTTGATACAAAAAGAATATAACTGTGTAAAAATAAGGAGCTTTCATCTAATAATATACACATTTTGTTTGACGTGAGTACAGAATTGCCCATTGTTCCACATTCTTCTCTTATTTATGACACACTGTGCACATTGCAGTTGCTGATTAGAGGCACAGTTCCTTCTCTCAAGAGAAAATTTTTTTCTCCAACAACATCCTGCTATTTAAACAACTCAGCGAGAACAGCAGTTGAAAACTCCGCAATTACACCGGTATATTTGACAATGGACTGTGGCCATGACATGACCTGCTGGAACTAGGCAAGTAAGGCATTTGTTTTCTTAGGGATTGTTCTTTAAAAAAAATAGAGGCCTACAAAAAAATAAACAATTTTTGAGGGCTTGTTTGTAGCAAATCTAAGCCCTACAAATAATATTTCCTTAAAGGGACAGTAATGTCCCATAAAAACGTTTTATAGTTTTGTAGAGGAAAAGAAAATAAGCTGAATGGCACAAACTCTCTCTCTCAAACCGCTGTGGTTGGAGAAATATAGGCATTGAAAGCTCCCTCCTCCCTCCCCTTCTCCTGATGTCAGTGTCTAGTTGACAGCAGGAGATCCTGGTCCGGGGACCAGCCTGTAGCTCTGCAGCAGAGCTGAAATCGCGTTATTGCAAAATAATTACTTAAAAGGTTTACAAAGTGTGCCTGGTTTGCAAGCACACTTTGTAGACCTTTCCAATTAATTAATTAATTATTTTGCAATAATGCGATTTTGTCTCTGCTGCAGAGCCTCCTCGAGTCGTATGACTCGAATATCCTGCAATCAGCTTTACAGCTGACATCAGGAGAATGGGAGGGAGGGGGAACTTTCAACACCTACATCTCTCAAACCAGCTTATTTTCTTCTCCTCTACAAAACTATAAAAAGTTTTTATGGGACATTACTGTCCCTTTAAGGTTTGGGCCTAACATGTCTAGTTTCCTAAAACTAATCAATGTTTTCTCAGGGTTTGTGCCTCAATTAAGTCTAAGTCCTACAAATCAATGTTTCCTCAGGGCTTGGGCCTCTAACAACAAGATTAAGTCCTACAAACCATCCACTACAAAATCCCATCAAGTATCAAACTTCCTCAGTTGCAACATGCCAAATTCTTTTTTTTTTTTTTATAAAAATATTATTATTGAACAAAAAGACCCTTGTGATACAGAACAGGATTGAACATAGCTGAAAAATAGTACAACATCAGCAGCAGAACACCAGTGAAACCCATGTTACAATACAGGGAAATAAAGTAGGATCAGTATGATGCAGTTCCAGCAAATCGAGGCAGCCAGAACATTTTATATTTAAGGAAAGAAAACAAACAGAACAATGAAAAAAAAAAGTGGGGGTATACCTCTCTCTCTCTCATAACAAGAGGTCCACCCCCACCCACGGCATCCCAACACACCCGCCCCCTCACCAAAGCAGTCAGAGTAAAGGCACCCCTTTTAAGGAGGGAGTCAGGCTTCCCAAATGCTGTGAAATCTGTGCGGTGTTACATGATGAGCGAAGACAAGCTGGTAATGGGGGATGTTCGGAGAAACCAGATTGTTACGGTTACTTTGACACTCAGAGACAGTAAGTTAGGTAAAAACCCAGTTTTATTGAACAATGTAAAATAGCAATAACCCTCACAGGTCCAGTAATATATATACAATATAGAACTGTCACAAGACAGGTTACAGAATTAAATATCCACATGGGTCCAGCAATTGTACAGACAATAATAACAATATACTGACATAGGTCAGGTATTACGTGTGATTCTCAGACAAGGCAGCAAGGAACGGGTTACTGATAGTCCAGGAGGATTGACAGGCCCTATCAGCGCGAGGCCCTTAAGACTCTCACTAGGGAGGGAGAGGCTAAACAGCGAGTAATGACACAGGATAAAGCGAAGGCCCTTAGCAAACTTAAAGACTGCCATAGCAGTAGCGGAGGACAGACCGTATGCCCAGAGGTTGCCCAACGGAGACTACAATGCCAACAACCGGTGAAGAATGGCCCTTTTCCCCAAAGGGATAGATGAACACTCAGACCAATGTCGACTACTGAGGTGGAATTAGCCTGAGGTGCCCAAGGAAGCCCAACCTCAGCTGATGGCAGGAGTATAGGTATCACGGTGCTCGTGATTGCTGCCTTTCCTTGTCAGTTACCTGTAGGGGGCTCTCCATTGGCTGCCTGCTTTCAGCCCACCCTGTATTCCCTATTTAGACTGAGCTTGGGCACCCTTTGGTTGCCCTTTCATGTTGTCTCTATGCTGCCTGTGCCTGCATTGGGTTCCTGAGCTTCCTGGGTCATTCTTCTGTTCCTGCTCGTCTGTGATCTCCTGAGTTCCTGTTCGCCAGCTTCCCTGGTTCCAGCATCCGTTCCTGATCCGGCTGGGGTTGCTGTCCTTGCTGCTGTTTCCTGTTGCCATCCTGATCCGGTTGACAGCCAGTAGATTTGTTTCCTGTCCATCTCGACTGTGTTCCAGCTCCTGGATCGCCCGCAGTGTGCACCTCTCCTCCAGTCGCCCTGGCAACATTTTCATTCACTTGTGTTTCACTCCCCAGTACGCGGGTACACGTGTTGATTCAGAAAAATGGTAGTAAGCTGACAACAACATTATATGTCAAACCCACAGACCATAACACACTATTATGTGCTCAGAGCCAACATCCCAGGTCACTGAAGAGAGGTCTTCCAAAATCCCAATTAATGAGGGTTAAACGTATTGTATCTGATCCAGTGGAGAGTGAGATAAGATTGAAGGAAATGGGAATGAAGTTTATAGAGAGGGGTTATAAAGTATCTGATATTGAACAGGACATTGGCACTGTAGCGAGGATGGATAGGGGCACATTGTTGAAGGGATCACTAAGGGAGGAGGATAATCCGGATCGCTTCATTATGACAACTACTTTTTCTGACATTAGTGGTGACATAAGGGCAAGTGTAGCTAGCAATTGGAATATCTTGAGTACAGATCCCGAGGTGGGACATTTATTTCAAATACCACCAATGCACTGCTTTAAGAGAGGTCGCGGTATAAGGGATGAATTAGTTAGCTCTGATCCCAGGGAGAAATATACTAAGTGTACAAAAGAGATCTGTAAGGGAGTATTTAAATGCTCGGGTTGTGTCACATGTGCACATATGATGGTAGGGACTTGTTTTAAAATGCCCACCATCAATTATGAGATTAAGGTAAAGCAAAATATCACATGCACCACAGCTTTTGTGGTGTATTTGCTAATTTGCCCTTGTGGCAAGTGCTATGTCGGCAAGACAACCAGGGCGTTTAAAGAGCAAATGCGGGAGCATAGATCCGCTATCATTAGGGGTTTAAATCATACATTGACTGACACACAGCTCAAGCGATCTCCGGTTGTTAGATACTTCATTCAATTCAAACACAAAGTGACTGATCTCCAATGTTTCCCTTTTGAACAAGTCAAGCAGGCATCACGGGGTGGGGACAGGATCACTCAGCTAGCGAAACGAGAAATGTACTGGATTTATAAGCTGAGGACCCTGTCACCGATTGGATTGAACGAACAGTTCAGTTTGGTCCATTACATGTAGCAGGTAGTTGATACAGTGATACAATGTATAAGTTTTATTTAAAGTGATATCTTAGATGTGGGGAGAGGTTAGATGAGGACATGTTGGATGTCCGGCTGATGTTTGTCTGTTGCTTTGGCAACATGACATACGTCATGACTGCATCAAATTTAACAATAGAGAGTATTTAAGGCAGATTGGGGAGCTAGTCTGTAACTCTATTGTTCCTGATGAAAGTCCCGATGGTGGACTGAAACGTCGATGCTTTTAATTATGTCTTATTAAAGAAGTGTTTTTATGGAAAATTTGGAGTGCTCAACTCTTTCTATGCAACATTGATTAATCATTTGAGTTTGGGAGCACCGGTCTATATTGCTGACTTTGAGAGTGAGTGCGGGAGTCCATTCAAATGTGTCTATGCTGCCTGTGCTTGCATTGGGTTCCTGAGCTTCCTGGGTCATTCTTCTGTTCCTGCTCGTCTGTGATCTCCTGAGTTCCTGTTCTCCAGCTTCCCTGGTTCCAGCATCCGTTCCTGATCCGGCTGGGGTTGCTGTCCTTGCTGTTGTTTCCTGCTGCCATCCTGATCCGGTTGACTGCCAGTAGATTTGTTTCCTGTCCATCTCAACTGTGTTCCAGCTCCTGGATCGCCCGCAGTGTGCACCTCTCCTCCATTCGCACTGGCAACATTTTCATTCACTTGTGTTTCACTCCCCAGTACGCAGGTACTGGTTCGCTCCACTGACAACCGGTTGCGTGTGCACCGGTAGAGATCTAGGTTACTCCAGCACGCCGGTAATGGTTCTCTCCCTGTAACCGGCTGCTTAGTGTTATCGAGACAGCACCGGTGGTGGATTGCTTTCCCCAGTACGCGGGTACTGGTTCACTCCATGTACTAACCGGTTGCTCGTTGCACCGGTATGGGTTTAGTCTCTCCAGTACGCGGGTACTGGTTTGCTCCCAGTAACCGGCTGCTTAGTGTTATCCTGTCAGCACCGGTGGTGGGTTGGTTTCTCCAGTACGCGGGTACTGGTTCACTCCATGTATTAACCGGTTGCTCGTTGCACCTGTAGAGGTTCAGTCTCTCCAGTACGCGGGTACTGGTTTGCTCCACATGTTAACCAGTTGCTTGCCGTACAACTCTCAGCACCGGTAGATTTTGGTTACTCCAGTACGCGGGTACTGGTTCGCTCCATGTGTTAACAGGTTGCTTGCCAGCACCGGCCAAGATTGTGTACTCCAGTACACGAGTACTGGTTCGCTCCAGCATTATATGGTGCCTATACCATCCTGTCTATCCAGTGGGTCCGTCCATCTCATGAGACTGGTCTATTACACCTTAAGCCAGTTACTGAGGTGACCATTGCTGCTATCCTGTACTTGCAGTCCAGGCTGCCCTGCCCGGTACATTGGTAAGGCCGGTAGAACCTATTCCTCATTGTACCATCTCAAGGTTGCTTTACCCGGTATTGGCAGGGCAAGTAGAGCCTATTATTTGCTGTCTTGGTCTCAAGGCTGCCTTGCCCAGTATATTGGCAGGCCGGTAGAGCCTTATGTACTCGTAGTACCAGTCTCAAGGCTGCCTTGCCCGGTATATTGGCAGGGTTGTAGAGCCTATTCCTATTCGTTGTACCTGTCTCCAGGCTGCCTTGCCCGGTATATTGGCAAGGCCGGTAGAGCCTCCTTTTCCTTTGTTACTAGTCTAGGGCTGCCTTGCCCGGTATATTGGTAAGGCCAGTAGAACCTATTCCACCTTGTGCCACCTAGGTTGCCTTACCAGGTATTGGCAATGCCGGTAGAGCCTGTATCACATTCTGTGTACCACTACTCATGCTACTATGTATGATCGCTAATGTTATATGTGTATGCTACCCACAAGGGTTTTCTTAAACTTTTCAATAAAGTTGTGTTTTTATCTTAACTCTGTGTCTGAGAGTCATAACAAACGGTGACAATAGGTCTAGCATACTGAGGCACAGATAGTAAGGCTCACACTGGAGTGTCGCCCGCACGACACGGACAGTAACCGAGACCAGGCTGCAGTAAAGGCTCAAACTGGAATGTCGCCCGCGCAACACGGAAAGTAACCGAAACCAGGCTGCAGTTAAGGATTACACCGGAGTGTCACCCGTGCGACACGGAAAGTAACTGAGACCAGGCTGCAGTAATAGAGGTACAAGAGGCAACACTGCCCGAATGCCAAGCCCAACGGAGACACAAGGGAGTAGCAGACAGTCCTGGACAGATAGCAACCGGAGCCCAACGGGTCGGTACACTGAACAGGAACAACAGCCAACCGGAAATGGGTATCCAAGCAGAAACGCCACCCAGTCCGGGTCGGAACACAGAGCAGAAACGTCAGCCAACCGGGACAATACACAGAGCAGGAATGTCAGCCAATCCGGGTCGGTACACAGAGCAGGAATGTCAGGCAGGCCGTGTCGGTACACAGAGCAGGAACGTCAGCCAATCCGGGTCAGTATACAGAGCAGGAACTTCAGCCAGGCAGGGACGGTACACAGAGCAGGAACGTCAGCCAATCTGGGTCGTTATACGGAGCAGGAACGTCAGCCAGGCCGGGTCGGTACACAGAGCAGGAACAAAATCAGCAGAGTGGTCAGGCAATCTGGGTCATACACTGAGATCACACGAGAACTGGAACAAGCGCTGGTACAGAAACACCACGAAAGGACAACAGAGAAGTGACAGGACCCAGTATTTAAGGACAAATACTGGGCAGGCCAATACCACTGCAACCAATAGGAGCAAACTGAGAATCTGACTGACAGAACGTCCCCGCATAGCACGGGCACAGTGATACAGATTTATCCAATGCTCATGATGAGATGGGGGGTGGGCAGAGGAGTCCATGCTGTCATAATCACTTTGTGTGCTATAACTAGAGTCTCGTACAGAAGGGATTTGACAGGTTGGGAGTCAAGATCATCAGGATAAATGGAAAGGATATCCAATTTTGGTGGCGGAGGGGTCGATCTACCCAATACCCCCATTAAAGTAAACACTCCTTCCCAAGGACCAGAGGGCAGTACCAGACAAGGTGACAGAACAAATTCTTATTTTATTATATTTATTAATTTTTTGGTTTCACTGTCCCCCCCAATACCAGTCAACAAACACTCTTAAAGAAATTCCTTGTCAACTGATTCTTTCCCCAGACACCACCCACCAACACAAGCACCCTCCTCGGACCCTTTTATACCATGCCTTATGTTTTTTTTATTGTATTTTTTTATTATTAACTGTCCCCCCCAATCAACATTCCCTGTTCAATTGATTCTTTCCCCACACTCCTCCAACACAGGCACCCTTATACACTTTTCATACTATGCCTTTGAGAAATAAAATAACATTTGTTATGTGTTGTTTATAAATTCAATGGTTCCATTGGTTTCAATGGAATGAGCTAGGCAGAAAAAGCAAAAAAAAGCACTTTTGCTGGAAATTATTCACCAAGTGGGAAGTGCATTATTCAGCAATTTTGGTTTGAGGTGAAAATTTTCACTCATACCTAGTATTGAAAGCTTGCATCTTAGAGCCACCAAGTTAACAAATAAAGTTATAATTTTTACCCTACTACTATCCTGCATCATATAAATCGTAAAGGCATAATGGCTATTGCTAACCTGGCACTACGCTTTACCCATATATACCTATTTTGATATCACCAAGTTAGGAGTAGACCTAATTTAATTCAGCAAAGCAGTCATCAAAATACATGGAAGACCTCTCTAGCATTCATTAAGCTGTGAAAGAAATGAGAGAAATTAAGCAATTGGGATTTGCGGAAGTTTGTTTTGCATGTTTTAAAAGTGGATTTATGGAGGAGAGAGAAATGCTTGCCTTTTCCATAGTACCTGTGTATACTATAAGGGTCACCTCTTAAGTTTAAGGTAACACTAATGCCAAAAAAGGAAATAGGTTCATATAACTTTAAATATCATGTACAAACAGCTAGCATGTGTAAAAATGAATTATTCATGTCATATCCCTAAAATGTAATGCTTAACATGCTTTCTAATGGATTTGTAAATTGTCCTGTACAGAGATCTATTATTTAATGTTGATTGCTTATGCTATTTCAATTGATGAATAAGAGCTCATAGTTAATTGAGTGTGAATATTGTTGACTGCTCTTGTATTCAGAAAAATTATCATATTTCAGCTCCCTAACAGACAATTTTGGACAATACAAGGAAGCACTGAAGTCCTGGAAAAGAAATAATGTCTGCTACCAAAGAGCATATGTAAGACTAGATTTAAGTCTTAGAACATTTTTAAAGATAGTAGCAAGAAATACAGGGTGTTTAAGTATATATAACCCTGCCAGCAAATGTATGTTGTATAGCTTTAAAAGATCTTTTTAATTTAGAAGAAATTATCTGTTCTAATTAAACGGTTGAAGACTCATTATAGATTTTGCATCAACCCATGAGGATTTGTACTGATTCCATTGAGCAGGTTTAGATCAGCTATCTCCTTTCCTTCAAAGCATCAGCAGGTGTCTCTGAGCATCACTGCAAGCTTGTTCTGGCAATAAGTCATACTTCAAAAGCCTTTCACTGTGCAGTCACTGACTAACTAAGAGAAAACTACAGATTATTTGATATTCCATTTGTTTCATGTGTTCATTCAACATAAATTTAATTTTATTACAAGACCGGAGGTTCCTATTATGCTTAAATCAATCTTTACTACTCCAACAGCAGTTTAGAGTTTAGAATAACCAGAAAACAAAATTAAACAGAGGTGGTTCCACTTTGAGGTCACGTCTTCTGTCCCCATCTTCCAATCGGTGATAGACCTCTTCTATAAATCTCACAACTCCTGCAGTATCTTCCTCTTTCTTTACTACTCCTCAGAAAGTTAAGTATCACCAGCCATTACTCAATTTTGCTATGTGCATATTAATATTCTATGTATATGCCTTACTATCAATGTTTATTTTATAATTCTTTTATGCTTCATTTACATGTCTGCTTTTCTATTGAATTGCTAGCCTTGCCCTAGCCGTTTTTTTTATTTGCCTTTTCCGTTTCTCCCTCTGGCCTTTTGCATAGCTATTGTTTCTATTTCACCTTCTTATGCTGTTCTAGGGGCTGCTTTGTAACCATCTTGCTTCTGATACGTAGACATTTTGTTTTCTGCTTCCCTTTCAGGTTATCACAATCTATTACTTATTTGAACCCTCTGGTTGCTAGTTTTACTCCTTGCTTCTGCCGCCCGCTTTCACGTTTGTGTACTCGCATGGTGGCCATCTTGGTTTTGGGATACTTTGCCAGTTTCCACCTCTGCTCATGTGCGGCCATAATTTCCGCTTCTGCGCATGCGTGGGCATTTCTTCCACTTTCGGCTGACTGGATTCTCGTCAGACGCGGGACTCACAGCATTCAGACGGCTGTCCCGTTTACCACTCTCTCTCTGTTCTGATATTTAAACTCCTTCCATATGAGTGCCTTTACTCACTACAGTTCACTATAGGATATTGGTGCAAGTTACTGTGCTTTTCCATTTATACAATGTCTCATAAAGACTCTCCTATTCCCCCAGCGACCCCTCAGAAGTCTAAGAGATTTCCCCCAAGTTTCCTTAGCCATGATTCCTTTTCTAGTGACTCCAGCTATCATAAAGCTGCCCATGACACCACAAATTTTCCTGAAGCAAAGATTCAAGCTATTGTGGATGCCTTATTGGGCAAGTCTGTGGCTACTGCCATTAATGACTGTATGGGCCAGATGTCCGAGTCCATATTGAAGTCTATTTCTGGGAGCCTTAATAAAGATACTGGTATTTCCCCCCAAGGGGTTTCTAAGGATTTAAGGTCTTCCCCCTTGATCTACATTGAGTTGCCTCAAGACGCCAACCCTGATGTTTCTATAAAGGGGAAGAGGAAATCTAAGATTCATCATTGTGTATCATTGAAACCTGACGCAGACACATCACCTAATGATTTGGCTAGATAATCTAGCAATATGAATTGTGGTCTGAACCCACGCAAGAGACCCTCTGCTCACAAGTAGGTTGTTTTGAGCAAAATGAGTAGGATCCGTCAAAAACCGGATTCCTTTTGTATTTCCCCCTCCTCTTCTGAGGAAGATTCTGTTGATTCAACGGAAAGTATTTCTGTTTCTTCTGATTCTGACTCCACTTACAAACCTGACACAGGTACAGATTTCCATAAAGAAACACAAAACTCTGTTCATGGTACTTCTATCCTTGATGATCAGGGAAATCCACTGTTCGATCCTGAAGGGATTAAACATCCCAGATCGTCGGAGTGGATTCCTAGAGGTCCTATAGCTGATTATATAAAACTGTGGTTAAGATAACCGTTGAACAGTAAAACAAAGAATACATTGTGGGCAGAATGCCCTAGACCTACCATAGAGTCTATATGTGATACTCCCATAATTGACCCCCGGTTGATCCTGTAAAAACTGCCAGGATAAATTATTAGATTTAGTGGGTCCACTAGCTAAGATCTTTCAGTTGACAGAGGATTCGGCCCATTCAGGTCAACCTGTGGACACGAATACTCTTAGAGGTTGGATCCAAAGGGCTTTTTTGCTTCCTGGGAAAAACAAATTCAGCTTTGTCAACTGAAAGGCGTAGGGCGATCTTACTTAAGATCTACCTGAAACTGATGGCAGTGGCATCAGTTGACGCTGGCCCGGAATCAGAAGGTTTCCTCTTTGGTGACTTTTCCATCAAAGAGCTAGGAAAATTTGTAACTACGGTCACTGCCCTGGACAAGGCACAAACCTCAATTAAAAAGGTATTTAATAAGCGTGTTTTGGGTATGGCCTGGAAATTTAGGAAGCGATTTCCTGGCCGATCCTATCAAGGTCCTCCAAGAGGATCATTCCGAAACATTAATGACCCCTCTATGTATGGGAAGGATTTCCCCTCACATGATTCTAGGAACCCCTCTCCCTTCTTCCCGCAATGAAGCAGAGGTTTGTGATCTAGAGTATCCAGAGGACAGACTCAACAGAGATCTTTCACAGGTAAATGTGTTTCCCTTTCACCATTCTTTACAGGAAAACTTGGGTGGCAGACTCACCCATTTTTTTCCTTCACTGGTCCCAAATAACCTCGGATCAATTAATCCTCCAAACGGTCTAAGGTTTCAAATAGAATTTTATTCAGTTCCTATACAAACAAAGACTCATCCAGCTTTTCATTTTTCACCAGAGGAAAGAACTTTGGTAAATTCAGAGATCAAGGATTTATTCGAAAAAGCGGCTATAACTCAAGTTCCAATGGACACCCCGGGGTTCATAAGCAATGTCTTCTTGGTCAGAAAGAAAGAGTCGGGGTTGAGACCAGTTATAAATCTGAAAAATCTAAACGTTCAAGTTATGTACAGGCATTTCAAAATGGAGGGTATCCATTGCCTCAGGGATTTACTGAGTCCGGCAGATTGGATGGTCAAATTAGAGATTGATTAGAGATGCTTATCTGACTGTTCCCCTGTGCCCCAAATCTCAAAAGTTTCTGCAATTCCTATGGAGCGACGTAAAATGGCAATTTACATGCCTTCCGTTCGGACTGTCATCAGCCCCATGGTGGTTCATGAAACTCATGAAAACGGTGGTTTCTTTTCTCAGAAGCAGGGTGTGAGACTAATAATATATCTGGACAATATACTCATTATGTCTCAAGATCATGTGACAACGAAATAACATTTATTATTGACCATGAGGATCCTGACCCATCTAGGATTTCTGATCAATTGGAAAAAGTTGGTTATCCGACCATCTCAAACGATAGAATTTTTAGGCTTCACGATAGATTCCAAGACGGCCTCGCGTCTACTTCCTGGGAAGAAATTAAGATCGATTCGGAAAGAAATCAAGGCGGTTCGAAGAAAGGATCTCATCTCGTTACGGACGATTGCCAGGGTAGTGGTGTCACGGTTTGATTTGACTCACAGAGTTAAGATAAAAACACAACTTTATTGAAAAGTTTAATAAGAACCCTCACAGGTCCTGAACATACACATATGTTACAGACACACAACAGGTTCAAGTAGCATAATATACAATGATACAATAGATATATAGGCTCTACCAGCCTTGCCAAAATACCGGGTAAGGCAGCCTGGAGACTGGCACAACGAGATGTAGGAGGCTTTACCGGCCTTACCAAAATACCGGGCAAGGCAGCCTAGAAATAGCACAAGAGGACTGAGGAGGCTCTACCGGCTTTGCCAATATACCGGGCAAGGCAGCCTGGAAATATCACAAAAGGACTAAGGAGGCTCTACCGGCCTTGCCAATATACCAGGCAAGGCAGCCTAGAAGGTAGCACTGAGGATAGAGGAGGCTTTACCGGCCCTACCAATATACCGGTAAGGCAGCCTATGACAAAAGTGACACAGAGTATTGGAAGCCCCACCGGTGCAATAAAGGATGTAGCATCAGCAACCGGTGATAAAGTGGAGCGAACCAGTACCGCGTACTGGACAACACGGAGGCCCTACCGGTGCTATAACGGAGGCAGCAAGCAACCGGTTAAAGAGTGGAGCAAACCAGTACTACTTACTGGACAACACGGAGGCCCTACCGGTGCTATAATGGAGGCAGCAACAACCGGTTAAAGAGTGGAGCAAACCAGTGCCGCGTACTGGACAACACGGAGGCCCTACTGGTGCTATAACGGAGGCAGCAACCAACCGGTGTTAGAGTGGAGCAAACCAGTACCTCGTACTGGAGAAACACAGAAGCCTTACCGGTGCTATAACGGAGACAGCAAGCAACCGGTGTAATAGTGGAGCAAACCAGTACCGAGTACTGGAGAAACACGGAAGCCCTACCAGTGCTATAACGGCGGCAGCAAGCAACCAGTGTAATAGTGGAGCAAACCAGTACCGCGTACTGGAGAAACACGGAAGCCTTACCGGTGCTACAACGGAGGCAGCATTAGCAACTGGTGTAAGTGGGGTAACCCATAACATAGACAGTTAGTGCCAACTCGGAAGCCAGAAGCCTGGAATCAGCGGTACCACCATAGGAGGACCCAGAGGTCAGAATGTCGCCGAGGTGACTGGAGTCAGGATCCAGGAACAGGAACGACAGCCAGGCCGGAACAGGATGATGGAGCAGCAACGACAGCCAAACCGGGTCAGGAACGGAAGCAGGAACATCAGCCAAACCGGGTCAGGAACGGGAGCAGGAACGTCAGCCAAACTGGATCAGCACACAGGAACAACTCTGGAGTGTATACTGGTTCTCTGGGTAGGTACACAGGTGCTGGAACAGTAGAGGATTCAAGCAGTCCCCAGTTGACACAGGAATCCATAGGCAGGCGATCACTGACATAGAGACACCACGAAAGGGCAGTGAAAGGGTGCAGGAACCCAGTCTATATAGGCAATACTGGGCAGACTAATCACAGGCAACCAATGGCGCGCCCCCACAGCTAACTGACAGAAAAAGCCAGCAATCACGGGCACTGTGATAAGTGGGTCGTTTGTCGGCCTCTATCCTAGCAATTTTCCCAGGGCCACTTTATTATCGAGCCTTACAAAGACTAAAGACTCTACATCTCCGGAGGGAATTGGCTTACTCAGATTTGGTTCCTCTCTCGGTCGAAGCCAGGGAGCAACTTTGTTGGTGGATCCACCACATGGAGTCATGGAATGGCAGGGCCATTTTCGGCATGTCTCCAGACCTAGTGATAGAGTCAGACCCCAGCAACACAGACTGGGGAGCTCGTTGCGGAGACCTCACTACAGGGGGAAGTGGTCTCAAGGAGAACAAGTCATGCACATAAATTGCTTGGAACTCCTAGTGGGTTCTTGTGCAGTTAGAAGCTTTATAAAAGACTTATCCAGTTGTTGCCTCCTATTAAAGTTGGACAACCTCTCAGCCATCCGATATATCAATCATCTGGGAGGTACCAAGTCAAAGATCCTGGCCAATTTAGTCAAAGACTTTTGGCATTTTTGCCTCGACAGAAACATTTTGATACAAGTGGAATATATCCCAGGCCTTTCGAATATGATCACAGACTGGAATTCCAGATATCTAATGGACTACAGCGACTGGACACTTCACTTTTCCATTTTCATGAAACTTTTGCTTCTGTGGGATCCTTTGGAGATAGATATTTTCACCTCCCAGCTGAACAAGAGGTTGCCCAAGTTTTTCAGTTGGAGACCAGACCCGCAAACTCAAGCGGTGGATTCATTCCTTCAAGATTGGGGCACTTCCACGAATTACACTTTTCCCCCTTTTGCCTTGATTTCCTGGGTCATATTGCAAGTCAAGAGACAAGCAACAACCATAGTTCTGATAACCCCCTTTTGGTCGGCTAGCCTTGGTTCTCAGCCCTTCTCGAACTCTCAATAGATTGCCCTCGGTATCTCACACCTTTCCCCTTTCTCTTAACAGATCCAAAGGGTCAACCTCATGAGCTACTCCTGAATGGCAATCTACATCTCATGGCATGGTTGATTTCAGGGGTCCCTGGTGCATCGAGGGACTTTCGGAATCAACTAGATTCCTTATGTCCGAGGCTTGGGCCCCAGGTACCAGAGCATGCTACAATTCATGCTGGACCATCTGGACCTGTTGGTGCCTGGAATGGAACTTGGATCCCGTTTCTACTGATTTGACCAATATGCTCAATTTTCTCTCATCTTGCTTTCAACAGGGAAAAGCATATAGGAAGGTTAATTGCAACAGGTCTACGATTTCCACAGGGCACCCTCAAATTGACAATTCCCCAATAGGTCAGCATCCTTTGGTTTGCAAGCTAATGAAGGGGATTAGATTGAACAGACCACCTACCTCTAAATATTTGGATCTATGGGATGTCAATTTGGCTCTACATTTTTTGGGATCTTGGCCTGATAATCGATCACTTTATTTAAAGCAACTCTTAGCTAAACTTACCATGTTATTGTGCCTCATATCTTTCAGAAGGGTCTCAGACGTGCATGTGCTAGTTAGTGTTACGGTTCATTACACTCAAAAACGGCAGGTTTAGGTCAAAACACAATTTTATTGAAACACAATGAATAATAGTAGCCCTCATGGGTCCAGCATACAGTGATATGATAAGCTGACACAAGAAAGGTTACAATAGTATGATTAACCCACACGGGTCCAGTATGTAGCACAGTATTACAGTACTGACACAGGTCAGGTAAATCACAATTGATCCAGTGTAAGAATGACCACGAGCAGCAATTAGGCCAATGACTGGATTGACCTCAAAGTAGGTAGGCCCAATGTAACTCTCTACGCAGGGAGTCACAACAGCGACTGACACGTATGTAACGGGTTAAGCCAGAGCAGGTCTGGCAAGGCAATAAAGGAGGACTGCTGCAAAGTGAACGGCCCACCGGAGACTACAGACAGCGTGAATCAATGTGAAGTGCAGCAGGAATAATATACGCCCAACTGAGACTTCAAACTTAAACACAAAGGCCCAGCACCGCCCCTGAAGGGGTTAACATATGCTTCGGTCTGTAGCGAGGAGGCAACCTGAGGCACCCAAACGTACCCAACCTCAGTAGTGACACAAACAGACCAAGCGTTCATGGTGCTAGTCGGAATCACCGGAGGGTCACACAGGGCAGAGTGTGTGAACGGGTAGAGAACTGGACTACTATGCAAAACCGGATCACCGGTCCTCTGGCAAGCCCACAGGACTTGAGCAACAGCGTAAGTGGAGAGGCTTAATGAGCAGGAATGGAACTGAAGCAGGATCTTCAACCCAGCCGGGTCGGTACACTGAGAAGGAACCTCAGCCAAGTCGATTCGGTACACGGAGCAGGATCGCCAAACACGTCGGGTCGGTACACAGAGAAGGAACGTCAGCCATGCCGGGTCAACACAGGAACAGGGACGTCAGCCAATCCGGGTCGGTACACAGAGCAGGAATGATCAGCAAGCAGAGTAGTCAAACAGTCCGGGTCATACACTGGTATCAAATAGGAGTAAACGGAACTAGCGATAGGCAACAGATACATCACAAAAGGGCAACCCCTAAGTGACAGCCCAAGGTATATAAAGGCTGTCACTAGGCGGGGCTATACAGTGCAGCCAATGAAAAGGCACCGGGAAGTAAATATGTCAAAATGTCGCATGAATCACGGGCACCGTGATAGTTAGATTCCGATCCTTCGTCCCTGAAGGCATTAAATTTTGTGTTTTTTTTCCCCGTACAAAAACCCTTTCTAGGGAACTGGTATATCCGCTTTTCCCCAAAAACCCTCCTGATTATGCGTAGTCCAATGTCTTCAGGCTTATGAGACAGCCACCGCTAGTCTTAGATCTCTTAATTCATATCAATTATTAATCTCCTTTATTAAACCACATTTACCGGTCACTTCCACTACTTTAGCGAGATGGTTTCACTGGATCATGCAGTTGGCTGAGGTGGACATCACCCGTTTCGGAGCTCATTCTTCCAGGGGTGCCATGGCATTGAAATCTTTCATGTCCGGTGGGCATCTGGAAGACATTTTAAGAGTGGTTGATTGGTCCAGGGAATCCACCTTTAAATCATTTTATTTCAAACCAATTCTGCACGTATCTGGTAATGTGATTGCTCAGCTTTAAACTAGCATAATAGGAGCCTCGGGCTTGTAATAAAATTCTAAGATTTTTCTAGCTAGTGAAGTAAAGTCAGGATTTTATTAAAGACACAGAGGCGAGTATTATCCCTCCCATCTTGCCCTCCCTTCTTACTTGATTTATTTGTTTTTTCTATTGTCAGGTTGACTGTTCCACTACCTTCGCATTTAACATCATTTCCAGATATACAGACAAACCAGTAGCTGTTCAATGTTAAGACTAGTGTAAAGAAAGAAGAAGTTAATGCAGGAGTTGTGAGATTTATAGAAGAGGTCTATCACCGATTGGAGGATGGGGACAGAAGGCGTGACCTCAAAGTTGAACCACCTCTGTTTAATTTTGCTTTCTGGTTATTCTAAACTTTAAACTGTAGTTGGAGTAGTAAAGATTGATTTAAGCATAATACTAGCCTCCATGTCTTTAATAAAATCCTGACTTTCCTTCACTAGCTAGGAAAATCTTAGAATTAAATCAAATTTGGTGCTAAAGGAAGAGTAGATAAAAGTGATATATCACAAATTAAAGAACTTTGAAAGATATGGGAAGCTTTCTGGTTTTCTTGCTGTTTCATAAGATATTGTCAGTTTTACTAAGCCTGGTAATTTCAATCTTAGCACAAAAAAGAGCTGGTTACTAAGAGCATTACTAAGAACATATATATGGGGGCTGAGATGAAGGTTCCTATCCCACATTCTCTATAGTGAAGCCCTTCAGAAAATTCACACACTAGTTTTCATGTTCACTCTTCAGGTAGTAAGCTTATCAGAGGATATGAGACAGGATGCCCATCAATTAACAGTAAATACAATATTGCTAGGCAGCTCTATGGCTATAATGGTTAAACGAGATAGATTTTAAAGAGATTTATACAGTATAGTTATTTATATTTTATTATTACTTCTATTGGCTACTTGTATTTTATAATGATACTTAGTGGTGTTCAAATTAAAATACTCTGTTCAGGTATACTCACACATCAAGTAAATTTACAATTTTTTAGCTGATGAGATTCCAGAAAAAGTGACCTCTAAATTTACATGGTGAGTATTTATTTTACATAATTTTCATAAATGATAATATGTATGAATTAAAACAAAGTCTGTAAGTTATACCATACCTAAATTTACCAAGAATAATCATAATCACAGATTTCCAAATAGTAAATAACATAATTTTTACCAGTGAGATTAGTTAGTTGGTTAATGCACCACCTGCAGAATCTGTTGAAACCTCAGGATCACAGGTAGCGGTAAAGACCTTAAATTGTTTCATTTTGTTAACTGTCGCACCAAAAATTGTATATATGCGATACAGTGCTCATGTCCTAAGTATTATGTGGGTCAAACTACACAAATGCTTAAGAGCCGTGTGCAAAAGCATTTTTCTTTGATCCGCAATGCTCGGTCAGATGCACTTAAAGAGACCACATTGAGTGTGGCTCAACACTTCTTACAGGTGTACGGAGGTCGGATTGGAGACGTTAAGATATTTGGCCTGGAGAAAGTGAAATTGGGTATATGAAAAGGAGACATCAGTAATAGAATTTCCAAACGGGAATTATGGTGGATCTATATGTTGCAGTCCCAACAACCCTCAGGTATGAATGAGGATATGATATTTAACAGCTTTATACATTGAGGTATGGGCCATAGAAGATACAGTTTGGTTCTATTTGGTAATTTACCAGCAAATCAAGTTACTATAATTTTAATGTTATACTCCGTGCTCCAGAAGTGAATAATAGTATGAGATTAATTCTGGAATAGTGACAGATCTTTGGTAATGATTATGATTACTAATTTCTCTCTTTTTTTGTCTCTATTTTTTTAGTTCCTTGAGATTGGGAGGAAATTTGACTTTGAGAGGGAGAGGGGATACCCTTTGAAACGTGACATCTTGTGGTAACTAATTATTTAAGATAGAATGTATCGTTTTTCCATCGTATTGGAGAGTCCATTGGAGCCGGAGAGACCTGGCCTTATTGTTCTTCAGTCGCATTGGCGAGTCCATTGGACTTGGAGGGACCTGGTCTTTGAGAGACACAGAATATTCTCTAAAGTGGGACATCTTGTGAAATATGGCTTTAAGAGACAGGATTTACACAAGTCAGGAACAGTTCGTGTGATATAGTGAGACACTGATGGTAAATGCTATTAGGACAGGAGGCTGGGAGGCCCTAATAGCGAGGCCAAAGAAGCACTCTCTGTGGATGAGTGCCAAAATAGTGACTAGGCCCAGGAAGGGTGAGCGAGGCCCAGATGGATCACAACTACCAGTAGTACTGCAACCGTAGGAACAACGGAACGCCCAGGAATACACACAGACTGTGACCCAGGATAATGGTACCAGACAATAGATGTATTAACGCTAGGCTCAACTGCTGGGTGATGGAGCTGATTGAGGTGGCCCGGAGACCAACCTCAGTAACGGAGTAGTGACTAGCCAGCGATATAATGTGCCAAAGAATAGCTCCTACCTGGGTGAGTACCGAATGGCCCTGGTAACGGGCGCTTGGCTTGTTAGCGACTGGCAAGAGCAGAGACTAACTGTGGCACCCAGGAGACCAACCACAGTGGTAACAATAACAAGCCAAACGTATAGTGAGCAAGCGAGATCAACGTTAGCCCTGGGTAAGGAGGAAGGAGGCAGCAAGGCACAAATGGGTCGGAGTCACGGAACGGTAATGAAGTACTCGAGGCAACCAACTGGGACAGCATGCTCAAGACAGCGCACAGGAGATACTCTCTACCGGATGCGGTAGTGCACCAGACTGAAGGCACAGAACAGGAACGTCAGCCAGGCCGGGTCGGTACACGAGCAGGAACGACAGACAATCCAAGTCGATACACTGAGCAGGAATGTCAGCCAGGCTGGGTCGGTACACGGAGCAGGAACATCAGCCAATCCAAGTCGGTACATGGAGCAGGAACGTCATCCAGACCGGGTCAGTACACGGAGCAGGAACAGGATCAGAGAGAGTAGTCAGGCAGTCCGGGTCATACACAGGATATCACACATTAATGGCAGCAAGCTCTAAGCAACGGGAACACCACAAAAGGGCCCTGTATGAGTGACAGGGCACAGTACTTAAAGGCCACCACTGGGTGGAGTAATCACATGCTAGCCAATAAGACAGCATCAGAAATCATGTGTCAAAATGTCACCAGCAATACAAGGGCACCGTGATAGATGCTGGATTAATATAACACATAGGATTAACACTTTGTGTTCAATATCTCAACTAACCCTATTATGTATTTTTTATATTTGTTTTCGCTTATTCCGGTGATAATATTAACACATAATTTCTGCATTTCACAGGAATGATGAGCGGGGCACAGGATGGTAACATTGGATTATAGGGAGCTGGACTTTATATATGAGTGTTATTCTTATTACCAAACTCTTATTTCAGAATTACCTTTGGGCATATTTGTCGACAAATACTAGAAGGATTGGGATATGATTTTAGGAGCCGCTCTCTTTCTTTTTTCCTTTTTTGAGTGATTTAGGACCGTTTCGAACGACCTATGTATGGTATTTGTCATCCTGCTCTGAGACTGGGAACAGATAGTAGTGTACAGTGAGGTTTGGTTATCTACTTAGGTGAAGTGTTTTAAACATTTTCTCGGCTTTATCCTATCACAACTTTTCAGTTGGACTAGTATGTGTTAAAAGTTCTTACTTTTTATATTCCTCGTCTTACTTCTGCTAGATTGAAATATGATCATGTGAATGAATCACGTGCTGTAGGTAGGGATACGAGGCGTGATTTATTACTTTGGTTGGCTATTTTTATTGCACTATTCGATGGTAATATTTTTGTATAAATTGATATATAAATATATGTACATTACTTTTCGATAATGCTGTGATTTTGATGTCAGGTGAAATTAATGCGTGCTTGTGTATCCTTGCCTTAATCGCGCATACGAATGGTCATTTTGCAACACTGTATATCATTAATACAAATCTTACTTTAATTTCTTTTCTCTCAATGATGCGATCCTCATTGCCCAGTATATGAGAACAAGATATTTTGTCACGGACCGAGTATTTGATTATATTGGAATACTGTTTTACAAATCTTGTTAAAGAGGGTCATGTGATACTGTGTCGTGCTTTTATTGGTCCTCTGAATGTTTAAATCTATGTTTTGATGCGTCTGACCGTTGAACCCCTGACGAAGCCATCATGGCAATACGCGTGGGGAAGATTAGCTAGTCCGGATAGAACCTACTGATCCACAGTCCCTGCCTGGATGTCTGCTTCAGTGTGTTGTCTATATGGGTTTTCATGATAAGTACTTTTTTCTATGCTATGTAGTTTTGAACCTTATTTCACTTTGTCACCTGTTTGTGATGCACATTATTTTAAGTTTTGAGGTTTGCAGATTCATGGCCCATTATATATGCTATCTTTAGTATTTAGATTTATGGCAGATACTGTACTATTGGGTTTAGGATTTATATTATATATCAGGCATTATTTAAATAATTGTTCATGTGCTGCTTAGTATTTATTATTTATTATATATTATTATTAGGGCTTGCACTTTATATTACCTACTAGGGATCTGATGTATTAGGGGCTTCATATTCGGATTGTTGTGGTTTTAAATGATTTTATGTAATTGGTATATTTTTTGTATCTGAATAAACTGTGATATTTGATTGTATTTCTTTGGCTACTGAGTGCTTCTTTTAAAGAGCTACTTTCTGTAGTTACTCTAGGGTGGTACTTTCTTTCTCTTCCCCCCAGGGGTTTCTACTAATTGAGTTAGCAGTATTTATTGGCTCTTGAGTGTACCCCATCATATGGTGTATATATATACAATGTAGCAATAATGTATACTCTAGTGCCTATCCATTCTTGTATTATAAACCTTATACTAACCAACTACAGAGAATACAGCACAATCCCTTCTGAAACTGTAAAATAATATGATAAGCATAGGGTAATTGTAGTTGGCTTACTCCTGGCTTTATGTGGGTTATTATCTTCTCAATCCATGATGCAGTTCTAAGAATGGTCAAATGCTAAAATGTAGAAAACATATATGGAAAGGTCAAAGATGTGCACAGCTCTAGATAATGGGCACGGACATCAGATGGCCTCTGTTTCACCCACAGTAATATCATGTTTAATGATGTTATAAGCAGAAAACAAAACAAAATAAAAACCTTGTAGGCAACCCCACCACTAAGCACTTTTGCTTTTCTTGCCACTACCATCATCAGAGGCTTAGAGATATAGATAGATAGATAGATAGATAGATAGATAGATAGATAGATAGACAGACAGACAGACAGACAGATAGATAGATAGATAGATAGATAGATAGATAGATAGATAGATAGATAGATAGATAGATAGATAGTAACAGTGGATGCAGCCAATGGCAAACCAATGTATAAAACAAAAACAGTCAGTAGAAGCAAGGTGCACATCCCATAAAGTATGCATAAAAATGTACTCAGCCTGAGCTGCAGTGAAGAATTCCATAATCCCAACAAACGTTAGGGATTATGGAATTCACTTTTGATTAAACTTCTTTGATCAATATTTGAGAGTGAGTCATCTCTTCACCGCAGCTCAGGCTGAGTACATTATATCTATACTATAAAAGAAGAAGTGGTCATGTGACCACAAATTCTATGTCCGTGCCAGACACACACCCTGGGCTGGCAGCTAGGAGATTTGAATATGTACTCCACATTTCCTTACACACACATCCTGGGGCTGACATATAAAAAAACATATTCAAATCTCCTATAGACTGCCTGAGCCCAAGATACACCCCCCAGGAGCAGCTAGGGAGGAGATTAGCATAGTTCACAGAAACCAAAAACATGGTTACCTCTCTCCTGTTAAAGTCAATAATGTCACCCCCCACCACACTGTTTTACTTTAAAATATCATATTTCCCCTACAAATATATTTAACACCATGCTCCGGGTGTCCTGGACTGCTCCTCCTGCCTTCATATGTACATCTGTATGGAACAGGAATGTCACTTTGTTAGACACCTTGGAAAAGCCCTGGTCTTGACTTCGCCAGCTCGCTTGGAGTACACAAACCGGAGCCATGGCCCGCTTCTTCCCTTCACTGATCTCCAAGTCAGCAGCATCTTCTCCGTATGCCACCCGCTGCCTCGAGGCACGGTGAGCCACAATACCAAACCCTGCACCCTACACCCCTCTTGCTGCAGTACTTTTACTGTGGAGTAACAGGAAATCCAGCACTTCCACAAGTAGCTTCACAAGGATATTAACACTTTCACTGGCATGGCAGAGACGGATCAATTTGATAGAAGTCTGCAGATACTTGCCTACATAGAGATCCTGCCGCCTTACTCACCCTCACATTCTACAAGTAACTTGACAAGAACATATTAACCCTTTTACTGCCACTGCTCCCCTCTGCCAATCAAAGGGTTAATATCTTCTTGTCAAGTTGTACAATGTGAGGGTGAGTAAGGTGGTAGGATCTCTATGTAGACAAGAATCTGCAGACTTCTATCGAAATATTCTTGTGAATCTACTAACTTGCATATATACTGAACACCTTTTAGCTTTTATGAAACTTCACTCTGTCACCCTAGAGCAGCTTGACTCCAGCGCATTGCAAAATGCAGTTCTCCAGGGACAGACAGATGAAGAGATGTAGCTCATGTTAACCCTCTGGGTGCCAGAGGGGAACTTAACACATTGCAAATATCCCTTGCCTCTCACATGTCACCGCTTACCTCCTTTCTTGCTGCCCCATGCTGCGTGGTTCCCATGTTCTTAACTTCATCACTTACACTCCATGCACGTAAACAAGCTCCACGCTATTTCACACATCAATTCTGAAAGACAGTCTCCACAACTATCTCCATGTCACTCAGGATACTTAACTAAGTGTCTCTGTCTACCTAACTTGCGAGCACTACATCTCAAATTTATTCATTTTTCATGACCTATTACTGTGCCAAATAGCTTTGTCATGTGGCATGCAAAGGGTAAACACACAATCACTCCCTCAGTATATCCTCTAGCCTTTTGAGTGCACTCAAAGGGCTAGGTCTAATTCCACTCCCCTAGCTCTGAAGAGAAGGCAGCGGCTGCCAGTGTCCGACTCCTCAGTTTCCAGCAGGGAATGTGCTTTCTACCACTTATGTGCAGACAATTAACCTTTTTTTATTATTTAACCTTTTGAGTGCTGGGGGAGGTATCCAACTTATTGATTTGCATTGGATTTTCAATTCTTTGTATGTCCAAGGGGTCTCTTCTGTGTCTTTTAAGAGTTTTGCAAACTTTCATTACTGTGGTGCACTTGATTTGACCCTGCCCACTTCTCCTCCTTCCTCACCCAGTTCCTCAAATAGTTTTTAGGGTTTTAGAGTTTCCAAGCCCCACCCCCACATGCAGCTAAGCCCCACCCCTTATAACAAGAATCCCCTCATTGAAGGACACCACGGGACTCGGAGTCCCTCATAACTGCACTAACATGGAACACACTCTGTCACAGCCTTGTCTCCTCTCACCTCACAGCAACCACACTGCTACCTGCTGCACTTACTCACACTATCAACTCACTTTCAATTTTTTATTAACACCAAAAAAACTCATATTACATTTACTTCCCTTATTAGGTACCATATATTGTACCACAAGCATACCACAATGACTCACAGCACATCCATACTCCAGTTTTTGTTAGACTACAACTCCCTATAATCCTCACACACACAGACGACGCATTAGGAAAATGCATTTGTAATAGTGGGTATTTATCTCATTGCATGCATCCACAGTGGCTCTCCCACGCATTGCACCGAATAATCAGTGCCTATGCTAACAATATAGCTTGTGTTGCTTCAGGCCATAGAATTTGTGCTTACATAAACACGCTCTCTTTTATACTATAGATCTACTGTATATGTGTCTGTCTATGTGTCTATATGTCTGCATCTGTAGGTATGTATGATCTGTATGTGTGTATCTATAATAAAATTATTGCATGTCTGTTTGTATGTGTGTGCGTCTCTATATAGAATAGGTAGAAATATCTGCACACAGAAACCACATAAAATGTCTTGCCAGGGATCAGACTTATTATGTGTAGTTCTATGGCTACTAGTCCAATAGAAAAAGATTTGGGGAGGGTCAGTGTGTGGTACTACAGTTACCATGGAACAAGGCTGAGTCAGAATGTGTGGTTCTATGACTACCAATACAGTAGGACAGGACTACAACAGCATACAAAGTTTTCCCTGAGACCCTGACTTTCCATGCTGGAGGGGCATTAGCACAAAATGTACCCAGAGCATGGATGGTTAAGACATGACACAGGGGAAAACCGGATCATATTTAAAAAAGGCAGAAGCCACAACATCCTCATATGATACAACTCTAAATGTAGGGCTGGATAAAACAAAGAAAATGTCAATGAGTGGTCCATAAGACGCTCACAGTGCCCAAAAGTAACAAAACAAATTACATTAAGAGAAAGCACTGACAAGATGCAAACAACGAAAATATACCTTTATACAAATTTATTTACTGTAGTCTCACATACATTCTAGATTGAGGCACAACACATAATATGTAATAAACTGCTTTATTCAGCATCAATCAGATAATCATAAACATAATCTCAGTTTTTGACCATGTTGGCATAAATCATCTAGAACAGTTTGATATATCGTATTAGGATCTTTATATAAAGCAGGACACCTCACTTGTCTTGTTCATTCCGATAAGGATAAAGGGCACAGAGTCTAATTCAACCCTAGTGCTTTCTCAGTCACCTGGAAATAGACTTTAGACTTGCATGTGCAGTATGTGTTTAGTAATGATCTATATGCTTGGAACTTACATATGGCTGTTATGTAGTCCCTAAAATTGACTTTAAACTGATATCACTCACAAGCAGCCATATTTAATGCTTTTACAGTTAATATTGTTTTGTATTCTATGTTAATATGTCTCATATTAGGTCAAAACCTAAAACATGTGCATTTAGTATAACCACATTTATAGTATGATTTGATTTCCAGCCATGACTGTTGAGTATTATATTTAAATCTAGACGCAAACAGAGAGAATGTTTATTTTTTTAATCTAAAGTATTTGCTTTCCTAAATATAAAAGATAGTTTTTTCCAAGTGGATGTTAATTTCTCCCAAAATTGGATCCAAAGATATAGTCATCGATCCAAATGTTGGCGATAAAGAAGCCAGTAGGGTAAAATGGATACCATCCGACAAAAAATTTAATTAATTGAAATATATATTCCTTTTCTTATTTTTTCTTCTTGGTAAAAAATAACTAAAACTGGTATTAATCTAATAAAATGATGTGCAATATCAAAACACGACTAAATACTAGTTTAAATAAACTGGCTATATTATTGTGAGATGGCCGATTAGTATAATATTAAATATAAATTATTATGAAATTACAACGAACCTCCTTTATAAACAGTTTGCATTGTATGCATTAGTTTATTAATTAATTTTTTCATTATCCATTTATATAATACTTTTCAAATAAACAAAATTAATTAAAATAAAATTAATTCCTAAATAATAGTTTATTCATGTTTCATAATAAAAGATTATCTAAACTGTAAAAAAAAAAAATCACATATTCACATTTTCTCTTACAAATTTTCGCACTACATGAAGCATTACACCTCCAGGCTAGCTATGTAAGGCATTTTTAAGACACTCTCAGATGAGCATAGATGGAAAACTAAAAGCACATGGCCAAGTATGTCAGCATTAAAAATACAGTAGTTTCTGGAAATTCTGTTGTCTGTCATCCTTTATTTGTCCTTTAAATGAAGAAAAAAGAACAAATGAATGTCTGGAAGCAAAATTAAGTATTTCCCCCCCAACATATATGAGATTTGTACAATGAATTATAATAGAAGGTTCAGATGACAAAAATTACAGTGGTATAGCCAAGTAAAATACCCATGGGGCTTTCAGCATCCTTTAGCCAAAGCTGAACCATCAGATCAGCCTTCTAGACTCAAAGGCAACACTGTCAATAGGAATACATCATCTTTTTGTTGTGTAGAAGAGCTGTCGGTAATAATTCCCATTATTCCAAAGCCAGGATTTTCCATTAATGTGGCCACCTGCTGGGTTATTCTTCTCAGGTTTAATGGTTGCTGAATTTGAATTTATGACCATCTGTAGAAATATAGCAAGTTGGGGGGGTGGACATAATTCCTTTTTCACTTATTTTCTCTAGGTTTAATCTCAACAACTCAAGGACAAATACATAATGGGGAATATTTAAACTCCTATTGACATGAAAGTTTCTCAACATATAAGTGAATCCTCTGTTCTGTGGCCAAGACTAGCAACAAAAATAATATTTTGATACATTAAGTAACATTTCAGGGAAACAAAACTAATTTGGCATATTGTTTTGTTTTGCTTCTTACAAAAAATGCCATGAAATTAGAAATTTGTCATGAAGAAGAAAGTTAAAATTATAACATATATCACATTTAAGGGCATTGCATTATTCTATTATTACATTAAATAAATAAATCTGGGCACATTGTAAATAACTTGTTTTATTTTGTATAGAGGCAAAACAAGCTTCAAAATAAGTCTGTAAACATTATTAAAATTGTTTTTGAAGGGCTTCCATCAAATCATAGGAGAGTATTCATAGCTGGACCATTTCCTAAATGTTGTAATGTTTCTGGATAACATACACATTTTTAGGATTAATACACAGTATACAGACATTTTATGCATAGCACTTCACATCTGTAACTGATTAATTTAAACAAACCAATTTCTATCACGTGACAAATCTAATGTTCCTGCCATGTTAATTAAAGTAAAATAATGCCAAGTCAGTTTAGTTTTAAGCTAGCTTTGTAAATATGTGATTTAAACTTTTTGCCCAGGTTATCTTATATGGATACACATAATTAATATAAACCTAGAAAATGAATACTGTGCCTTTTTTAAGTGTACAAGTTATTTTTCTATCTTCTGTTTTACAACACTATTGACTATGTCCAAATTTAACATTTCTACAACTGGCATTGCTATCCACCTTATGTATTATAACATTCCACATCCTTATGTACTTTTTTTAACTTAAGTCAACAAGCAGTTGAGGGTCATTGCCAGATTGGTTCGAGTTTTGTTAAAACAATCGTTGTTTTCATTTGTGTATATAATTTGTTTTAATTAAATTTTTTCTCTAGGTAGGAACGGCTACCTTTTTTCTCTAGGTAGGAATGGCTATAAAGACCTGTTTTGCTCCTGCGGAAATTTTGACACACAAAAAAAATAATCATGTTCTGGGTTTTACACTGAAATTTCTACCAACAGAAAAACCCATAGATTTTCCACACATATTTTCCATGTGTGAATGGCTCCATTTTCCACCTGTTTTTAATTATGGTGAAACTTCCCATGCCCTTGCAATAAGAAAACCTGAAACTACTACTTGCATTGCTGCAAGTTATGGAAGCCCAGAGTGAGAGGAAAAGTGAGTGAGAGAGAGAGAAAGTGAAATTAAAACATAAAAAATACAGTTCTTGGAGTGCTGGCTAGCACAATGAGCAGCAAGAGGGACACTGTTACTGCTGCTAAATCAGAGGTAGAAGAATCCACCAGCAGCAGTGTAAGGAGACCCTTTTTCTCTGTCTAAATCATCCCCAGTCCCCCAATTCCTTTCCTAGGGATCTGGGGGTAGTGTAATAAATAAAGCTCATTTGATACCAATATCAGTAGCACAGGTCAGCTGCCTATGCATGCTGCCGCTGTTGTCAGAGTGAGGTCTTCTGAGGCAATGGAAAGGGAGACACCTGGGACTCCCTATCACATATGTCATCATCAACCAGTCCTATAGAGAAGCAATATACTGGTGGTGGTAATGAATGAGTGAGGGTTGTGTTGTGGAAGAGTGTATGAAAGTACTTTTAGCTGAGAGCAGCAAGGAATTGGAGAAAGAGATACAATTTGTAATCGGTATCACCACCACCACCAGCAGTGACGTGGCATCATTTGCTGCCACTGTAGTTCCTGATACTGAGTAGGGATGGGCAAAATTATTTTACCTCAAACCAAAATAGGAGCAAAATGGCACTTTCTGCCTAGTGGGAAATTTCCCACTAAATATGCTGTTTTTCAGTTTTTTTCACCTAGCTCATTGCATTGAAATCAATGGGAAGACAGAATTTACACACAACACATAGCATATTTTATTTTATTTCTCACAGGCATGGTATGAAAGTGGTCTCAGGATGACTGTGTTGGTGGTTCTGGGTAAAGAATCAGTTGAACAAGGAATTGTGGGGGGGTTTGTTGACTGGGATTCAGCAGACAGTTAATAAAAAAAATTATAAATAAATAGCGGATTATTTGTAGGACTTAGACTTGTTGTTTGAGGCCTAAACCCCGAGGAAACATTGATTTGTAGGACTTACACTTGTTGTTAGAGGCCCAAGCCCTGAGTAAACATTGATTTGTAGGACTTACACTTGTTGGACACAAGCCCTGGAAATGTCACATATTTGGTGCACAAACGTGAAGTAAATAAATGGGTAGGAACTTTTTAGCCACTGAAAAAAATAGCAGAAACATTTTGGCAGTAGGTGGAAAAGGCAAAGATTTTAGGGGGTTTGTTTAAGGATGATTTTCCAGCAAAACATCAGACACCCATGAGTTTTTTGCAGATTTTTTGGGGGGATCACAATGGGACTTTTCTCCCACCCTTACTACTAAGTCATCAAAGACAGAGGTTCATCAATCACAGCAGCAGGCTGATGATTTCAAGGGTAGTGTGCTGCCACAGACCACTGTGATTGGGTTCAACAAGCAGTGAGAGAAGAACAGCATAAGTAGATGTGGTTCTGTCGGTACCTACCCGGTCCTGGGCTCCGAGCTGGGAGGCATCTGGTGCCAGCTCCAGCTTCTGTGGTACGTGTGCACATGTGCCGACGTTGGACGCCCAGATGTGTTGCAACGTTGCCGTCATGACGTGTTCTTTCTATTTGTACGGGCGCATGGATCAGGACCGGCCCTCAGTAATCAGCGTCCTGCAGGAGGTGAGAGCTATCCTCGCTCTACCTCCCCATTAGCGCTCTCATAGTAGCCCTATTGCTTCTCCCTATCATCTGTTGTTCAGTCTTCCTCCTTTGGGCCTCCAGCGTGCTCCAGACCTCTGGCTGCTCTTCCTCCTCCCTTGGACCTCCAGCTTGCTCCAGACCTCTGGCTGCTCCTCTTCCTCCTTTGGGCCTCCAGCTTGCTCCAGACCTCTGGCTGCTCCTCTTCCTCCTTTGGGCCTCCAGCATGCTACAAACTGCTGGCTGCTCCTCTTCCTCCCTTGGACCTCCAGCTTGCTCTAGCTCTCTAGCTGTGCATCTTACCTTCCTCCTCTGGATCTCTGGCTGTCTCTGGTTCTCCAGCTGTTTGTCTGCCTACCTCCTCTGGATTCTTCAGCCTGCCTCTGCACTTCCAGCTTCTCTGCCTGCCTACGTTTCCCATACCCCAGCCTGTTATCCCTCTTCCACTTCCTGGTGAGTTCTATCCTATTTGTTCATTAGGTGTAGACTCTCCCTGGGGCAGTTGGTGTAAGTCCTCTCTATAGAGTGTTCTCCTGGGCCGCCTTCAGCTCAACTGAAGGGGGTCATCTGGCTTCGCGGCCAACATCTTTATCCTGCTTTGGCCACAGCACAACACACTATAGGAGGCCTACGTCTGCTAGCAACGTGCCCTAGCGTCACTCCCCAGCTCCTCTCCACCTGCCCTTGTTGGAAGTGTCGCTTATACTCCTTCTTTCGGACCTAGGGCTTTCCTAGTCCTACTCCTGGGTTCCTTGTCCAAAAAGTTCTCTGTCAGGTTCCAGTTGCCACCACTACTCCTGGTAGTATCTCTGGTATTGGTTGCACTGATGGCAATGTGTTTCAGAGCAATCAAATAGGGAGTATCAGGGAGCATCTGCAGATATTCCATGCAGCTTAATATGCTAATCTGGTGGCATAGCAGATTCATTGTTTTTATTCAATTATTTTGTCATCATGTGTTCTTCATGGAGACAAAGGTCATAGCAACAGCAGTACATGATTTCTAGGGGGATGGATTAACACTGCTGACCTAAATATGAAAGTGGTGGTTGCAGTTGTGCCACTGCCTATTGCTTAATATGAGATCAGATTGTCAGTTGTGAATTTTTACAGTCATTCCCTATTTCACAGTGCCACACACTATGCAGATTGCAATTGCTGTTGAGAAGGGACAAACCCTTCCTGCTGTCAAGAGATATAATAATAATAATATTCCAAAACACTCATGATTTTAGAGGAGATGCAGAAGGAGAAGCATAATTGGCCAACTTCTCTCTATATGTGCCTTAAGTGGTAGGGGCATGTTATGGTGTTGCTGATGTCTGAACCTCAGCTAAGTTAGAGGCAAGTGGAACCATTGTACCAGTGTATGTCTCATGTCACTGCTGATTATCCCAATCCCATGCAACAGTCTACTCCTTTTGGTGCTTAGATGACTCAACAAAAGGAATTACATAAGTAGCAATGGCCAGAGTGTCACTGTTGGTGGGTTCAACTGTGTAGCATATTATTTCTGATGGTGATTTGCGACCACCATCTAGCACTACGCCTGTGTTGCATACAATTGTTTTGTTTTGCAAGCCTGAGGATTCAAACAGTTCTTTTTCAGGGGTTGTTTTTTTCCAAACCTTAGGCCTGTAAGCAAGTTTTTTCTGTTTTTTTCTTGTTTGAAGCCCTCAATCGATTTTTCAAAGTTAGCCTTATGGTAATATTTTTAAGCTCAGTAAGTCTGCTTCTCTTTTCATAAGCCTGGTGCTATGCTAGTCATTGTTTTCAAAGAGATAAAAAACACAATATGGCAGATGTGTATAGTGGCTGTGATGTGATTAATGTATATATATCATCATAATCAATATGAATGAATGCTAGACAAATTATTAGCATGATCATGTTTGAAAATAATTTAACCTTGTATTTTTATTATAGTGATCAGTGACATTTTTCACTTCAAAAAATGTCATTTTCCAACAAGCTGCAAATTTTCTGTAAAGAATTGCAGATTGTTTTAGTTTTCCCTACCTAACTAATTGCATTGAACTCAATGATGAGGTTGAATGACTAAAAGGAGTGTCACATTCCTGCAGTATGTCATTCTGTGTTTGTTAGTGAGATTGAAAGCAGCACAATTTTTCAGCTAAATAAGACAGGCAATTATAGTGAAGTTGGAGATTCGTTTAGGGAGTCTTGTTGGCAGAAAATGTGTTCTCTGTGTTAGTGGAGAGTCTGGGGAAGTGTGAAGAGAGAAAGAAGATTTATTCAAACTACCCCCAAATTTTTCCTTGATTGAGACAGACAGAAAGAGTGACAGGGAGAGAGAGAAAATATTTGAAATACTCAAGACACTAGCTACAGACTAAGAGGCTTTATTTGTTCTTTTTGTAGACCAGGATAGGAACAGTTAGTTAAAAAGACACTTTGACTATTAGGTGAGCTTTGATTGAGGCAGACAGATACTATAAAATATAGAATATTTTGTAAAGGACAAGGTATCACACACAGTGAGATCTGTTGTGTACTGTACTATTAAAATAATACACACACACACACACACTAGTTTAATATTGTCCAGCAAACATAAGAGGGGCAGGGGTAGGGGGAATGAAGTAGGAGTCATGTAGGGACATGGTAGTAAAGTGTAGATCTATAAACTGACTGAAGGCATGATTGCTGCAGAATGTGCAATAAAGTGTGTTCATCCTTCTACTGAGGAGGTTGTTTGTGAAAGTCACATAAAAAGTTCCACCACCTCCAGTAATATTAATAAACATCTAAGAACACTGAAGATGACAATGAGTCACATTACAGTGTTGATGGCATAATGAAGGAAGGTGTAGCAGTTTAAACAACTGATCATCTGTCAATGAGACAAACAAGTACAACACCTGTCCTGAAAGTAGAGGCAAACAATCTGAAAGTCCCTCTAAGGGGAAAAATAAAAATACATTGTTTGCGACTTCAAAATGTTTAGATGAATAAAAAATCAGTGGGAAAAGAGGAAGAATACTATGGATGACCTAATTACGGATAATAATGACGAAGAACATCTAGAATATATCCCTCTAGCAGCATCTTCTTCTTCAGACCCAGATGACGTTGAGAGTGAGAGAGATGATAACATGGCCAGAAATTTAGCTGAAAGGCAAAGACTCAATTTTCCACCACTGAAAAGGAGCACTGTGCCTGTTTATAAACTGCTTGAGAAGTCTATTGGAAAGTATGATTCTGAACAAGTAAGGATGTATATGAATATATGATCATCTTGTTAGTCATCATCAGCATTGTCATCACTTCCAGGTCTAACCCCATTCAGCCACACTCACTATCTTTGAGTACCAGCAAAATAAGTCATCAACACCCACAATCCTATCGCTGATCAGTGCAGAACCTTTGACACCTAGTTGCAATGCAATTGTAGAAGAATCTAGCCCCAGTAATAGTAGCAGCCTGTCAGGAAGTCTACAGTATCAAGATAATTGAGTCACAATCCAAAAGCTAAACATGTTTCTATCTGTTGTCTTTGTAAGAAGCACGTGAGCCTAGAGGGAAAGCAGGATCACAACTGGGCACATCATCAATGAGATCCCACCTGATCTCATTGATCTGGTATGATTGGAAGACACACCATCAACATGTCAGTACAACAACTATCAGCAATAAAAGTACTCCAAAATTTTCCCAGGACTTTGGGTACATAATAGAAATGCTATTGATGTGTCAGAGAGTGTGCCAAAATGTCATTAATCTGAAATAACACCTATGGCTCCACTTCCATAAATCATGTTGTTAAAGCAATGAAGATAAACCATTTTTCTTACATGTACTTCCAACCCACACTTACCGAGTTCTCAGAAAGGAGTAAAAAGCCATACAGCACTGTATTTGCTGGAAATGGAGAGAAAGCAGAAAGTGAACAAAATAGTGAGATAAAGAGAAAATATAAAAATAAATGAAACAGTATACTGTTGATGCTGATGGATCAGATGTGGAGGAGTCCAGCAGCACCAGTAGTAAAAGGAAGGCTACTTACCCCTGTTGCTCTCCAAATTCTTCTGTAAAAAAACAAAAAGAAAAAAAGCAACTTATTTAAGTATGGGTTGTCAGAGACATTGCCATGATGTGGAGGAAATGGTTAATTTTTCTTTTAAACCAAATTCTCTAAAAACCTGTGTTTAAAATGTGTTTAAATTACCTCATGTAACAGAGACAATGGGCCTCTTTGCTTCAATATGGAAGTGAAAATATCTAAGTGAGTTTTATGGTGATTGATTTTCAGTTGGAAACAAAATGTCTGGGAACAAGATGTATGCCTATGTGAGAAAGGCTGATAGAATGACATGTTGATAGGGTCTTTGATAAACTTATGATCTTTCCCTTTTGAGATGATTGCCAGACAAGATGTCATTACTAGTGGTTCTCAAATGAGCAAGGAAAATTTTAATGTAGAGTAATGGCGCCATCTCCAGGATATAGCGTTATTACCAGTGTTTTGAGAAATTCCCAAAAATTATGATAATAATATGCCTGATGTCACTGTATAATGAGATGGATCTTTAACCAATCAGAGCAGATTTTGATAAGAGGGTTTTCATATTATAAATATGCTGGCTGGCTTTTTCTTTCATGGTGGCTCCTGTTCTGGAAGTGTACCTATCTGAGAGATACAAAGAAACACTTAGTGGACTGATAACTATATATTTTCCTTATTTAAATTCTGCAAAAGTTCAGAATCATATACACATTTCTTCTATATTTGAAGAAATCTAATTGTCTTATAATTTGTCTCAATTGGACTGGCCAACCATTTGGGATCAAGTATAATAAGCTGTATTAGCTCTACAAATTCTGAAATTAAGCAGAATTAATTAATTTATTGGTAAATTGTTATATTTTGCAAGATAAGTGTAGTATAGTTAAATAGCTTGGTTTATATATTAGTTAATATAAATTATGTTATTTCTAGAATAGTGTGTTTCTGGAAAGCTAATATTGATCTGGGTAATTCTTTGAATTCATTTATTAACCCTTTAACTGCTATTTGTCTATTTATTTGTGGTGTTTCTTTGGATTTCTTTGTGTGTGTACTAGGCCTAACTTTTGTAAAGTGAAGGTTTCTTTTAAACTTTCGCTAGACAAAATAAGCTGTCATCTGGGGTGTGGCACCCTATCGTAATAAGTGGATCAACCCTTGAAGTACCCTATAGGTTTTACATAATATTGCTATAGTCATGTTTGTGATATATGTTACACGAAGTTTCTATAATATCTAGACATATATTATTGAATTGATTCTAAGTATTTTCTGGTATAATCTGTTATTGACTATATTAAATGTAATTTATATGTTTTATTCAGAAGGTGTGCAAGATTTGTAATCGGTAGATAATTAAATTATAGTGATTAAAATATGGGATTCTATTCCAGTTAGACTCTAAATTTGGTTATTATATATGGTATAAGGGAATTGTCAGAGGACCTGGCTTAATATTAAAGTTAATTCACCTGACAACCTACCTTAAACCACAATTAGCATAGTTTATACAGTTTCTGGGGCAGGGGTATTCATATACACTGCTGCCAACTGTATTTTATTAATTGTAAGGATCAATTATCCTTTTCTATGCTGCTGAGTGCAATTATTATCTAATACCTCTGAATATTCCTATGTGTGGTTAACCCTTTAAATAGCTGGTAATCCTAATGGTGATGATTGTGGGTTGAGTTACTGTATATCTATTGCATTTGCTGGCCACTCATTTATTTCATTGTTGTTTACACTTTTTATATATGTAGTATATTGTACTTTAATAAATTATATATATTTTTGCACAAATATGCAGGATTGATTATTTTAATCAATTCTTTACTGTGAAATAGTGTGTCAATAACTAATATAGTGTAAAGTTCTCAAAATGATTTAATATTGTCATTTAGCTATTTATGTGAAGATATCCAACCTGATTGGTTCTCTTGTTTTAACCGCTTGGATACCTTCAACCTAATTGGTTCATCATCATCATCACTGGTTTTCCTAATCAACAAGCATAATTTGACTCTTTCTCACCTTCTCAAGAATCCGAACTGCCTCCTTTTGTCATTCATATTCCGTGGATAACCCCCAGTATAGGTTATTTTTCTCTGCCTTCTTTCTTCATTTTTCAAGGTATTCTCAACTGTATTGGAATGCATTCCATTCACTAAACGACCATGATGGTCCCAGTTGATCCACAGACTCTCCTTCTAGGTTCAGAGAATTATAATATATGGGTTCCTAGGCAGAGCTAATACGTATGTATATTTGTATGGGTCATAAATCTTAAGTGATCATAACAAACCAAAAAATAAATAATAAAAATTAAAAGAGTATTTTTTGCTAAATAAACAAATGTTTATTAAATGTGTCATAAAAATAGACAAGGTGTTATTAAAAAACATGGACCAATGAGTTTCCAGTATCACCAAGTCCAACTATGGGTGATGATTAGGGAAACCAGTGTCCCTTACTTAAACAAACTGCACATAGAGGAAAATTGCAAGGCTTCCTATCCTTTTGTTTTCTACAAAGTAATCACACCCACACTCCCTACAACTGCTAGCAACTCCATTTCATCCTTCCCTGTCAGTATGTCAGTAAGTGTAATTATACATAGCGGGTCAAGCTGTACCTGTCTGTCTTGAATGTATGATGTATTTCTATCAGTGTGCAAATAATCTTTCAGCCACTCAGTCTCACTAGAGCATCAGCCAGATTAGACAGAAACGTGGATCACCTGTTTCTCTGTAATGTATCGTTGAAAAATGAGTTTTCAAACTATTATTTCTCCCTTTACACCCAAATGCTAGAAAGACTCTTGTATCAAAATTTCTGTTGCTTTGTCTCTGTCTCTCCTAAGAAGAGACTGGCAACATTTTGAAAAATGACATCCTTTTTATAGTTAGGGTGCAAGGAATACATGGTGAAACTCCATAAGGAAAAATAAAACAGTTTAATCATTGATGTCAATGGAATGAAGCTGAAAAACCTGTAAAAACTGTACTTTTCATGGGAATTCATGATAAGCAAGGTGAAAAGTATTTTGTCTTGCAGGTTTAATTTCTGCAGTAAAAATATTAGACCATCTTTAATAATAAAAACCAAGATTTACACAAAAACATACAACATGGTTGCAATCACATGTCAGTCTGTGATCTAGTTGCTGTTTTTCATTACATATATGTGTTCAGGAAGAGCAATCGGTTTTAAAGGGATAGTTATGTTTCAAAATAAAAACAGCTCCAATTAATGTTCATAGTATTTGGGCCAAGGAGAGTATTATTTCAATACTGTCAGAGTTGTAGTTCAAGAGTAATTGAATGATAAAGTATCCCACTCCCACCCATTTTACCTAGTGTGAGCCACCTCCCCTCAGACGTTGAATCTGGTCTCTTGACCGGACCGCTTGCAGCAAGGGACAATCTTCTTATTGTGAGAACAATGAAAACCCTGCCCCCTTGACAGGTTTTTCAGGTTTTTCCCTTATGCTAATTGAAAATTGTCCCTCTTAGCAAGCCATCTGGACACCACCTTTCTGTTCTGAGGTGAACAGTGTTACATCAGTAAAGGGGGCTGGAGGGGTTTACTTTATCATTCAATTACTCTTGAACTGCATCTCTGACAGTATTGAAATAGCACTCTCTATGGCCCAAATACTATGGAGATTAATTGGAGCTGCTTTTATTTTGAAACCTTACTATCCCTTTAATATAGTATTTAAAATATGCCTATCTTTTTTTCCTCTGTATAATTTGAGAATAACATGGCTTTGCATTTGCATATTTGCAAACACATCTTTAATATAAGTAAAATCTAAAGAGATTTTTTTTTTGTCTTTTCAAAGCTTTATTGAAAATTAATTTCAATACAAAAATGTAAGTAAAGGACAGTCAAGAATCCATAAAAAATATGAGTTACAAAATATTGAATTCAAAGAAAAGCACAGCAATATATCACAGCTTAGAACATATCAGATATAACATTCATAAAACATCATACATCCCTACATCCATTCCAGGTATAACCCGATTAAACAAATCAGGGGGATGTGGTGGCATCTGAAAGAAGCATACTATAAGCAAAGTTAAACCTCAAAATTAGTAAGAGATTAGAAAGCAGATACAGAGTGATACAAAGAAGAGTAAAGAAGAGTCAAGAGACAGAGGGAAAGAAAAGTGGCAAGGGAGGGTATATAGGTGGGTAATAGGAATGGATGGCGTGGGCACAACACATAGCAGCCAAGCAACCACCCCGGTGTAGGCCGGGCACAATGATATATCGTAGTAGGTTAAATCACCACAGAGCAAGCGCCATTGAATACACAGATCCATTATTCCTACAAAGAAACCCTGATGTATTCACATACATCATTCATGGGCTTCCCGTTACGGTGTCAGACACATGCTGGGTTGCCTTATCAGGAATCACCATCAGGCTCTGCAAAGGTCTCCAGATGTATAGGAAATCCTCCATAGTACCCACACCGACAGCATGGAGGTACTCCATCTGTTGAATACAACAAACTTTGGCCCTCCATTGCTGAACAGTAGGGGCCAGAGGAGACCTACAATGTACTGGGATGAGAGATTTAGTAGCATCAATTAAAGAGAAAAGGAGCCTGCACTGGGATGGCCGAAGCCATGCTGGTACGGATGAGATAACCACATTCTCTGAATCCTGGGATAACTGATTGAATAGAAAGGTTTCCGGGACTGAGGGGAGGTTAATTCCCAGTAGACGGGAGAGTTCAGTTCTGATCTCAGTCCAAAAGGAAACTATAACCGGACAGCTCAACCAAATTAGAGCTGCTTTTATTATGAAACATTACTATCCCTTTAAGCTCCCGATTAAACAGGTTCCATACCTCAAATACACATCCAAGAACAATGCGGGACCGTAAGTGGTGAGGGAGGGAAGACAAATCAAAATAGAAAAAGCTCCCTACATCAATCCCCCCCACATCATACATACATACAACAGGTAACCCATTCCTTAGGAAATGGAGACGACAAATCTAATCCTCTCACCAGTACAGCTGTCTGCCAATATAATTGGAAGTTCAGCAAGCCAATACCACCATCAGTGATATCCTTTGACAACATTGCAAATGCCAGTATTGGCTGTTTATACTTCCAAATAAAACCCCTAGCCTCCCTATTTAAATCAGAGAAAAAAGAACTAGGTAGGGACACAGGAATGGTTTGGAATAAGTATAGGAGTTTCACCAGAATCACCATCTTCACAAGATTAGCTCTTCTGAACCAAGATATAAACAGACGGTTCCATCTCCTAAAATCCGATTTGATAGAATCTAGGATGGCTGTGCAACTGGCCTGTACTAAATCCCATGGAACTGGTGTGAGATTAATCCCCAGGTATTTGACTGAAGAGACTCTCCAGCGGAATGGATATGTGGATCATAGAACTGCTGCGACTGGTTGAGGTAAAGTAAGATTTAAGATTTCCGATTTGGCCAAATTGATATTAAAGAATGATAGGGCGCTATACTTTTGAATGAGATCTAACAGAGCAGAAAGTGACAAATTAGGGTTACTAAAGTAAGAGCAGGATATCGTCAGCAAAACAAGCAAGTTTATTTTCTGGAAAGTGTGAAGGAATTCCAGTAATTCGCGGGTGATTCCGAATGCTCTGAAGGAAAGGCTCTAGAAAGGACAACCCTGATGGGTTCCATTCCCGATAGGAAAAGGCTCAGACAAGAAACCGTTGGTACAAACTCTAGCACTGGGGGAAGAATATAAGCTGAAAACTGCTGCCAGAAAATGAGGACCCATGACTCAGGACTACGTGAGCTAGTACTTCACTCAGATAGGTCCAATTCACCCTGTCAAAGCATCCACCGAGAGAGCCAGGGCTGGAATCTTACTATTAGCAGCCAGGTAGATCAGAGAGACTGGCTTGATGGTGTTGTCCTTAGCCTCCCTACTGTAAACAAAACCGGCCTGGTTAGGATGGATTAACCTAGGCATGAGAGGTTGCAGTCTCATTGCTAGAAGCTTAGCCAGCAATTTAATATCTACATTAAGTAGAGAAATGGGGAGGTAGCTTCCACACTGGGAGGGGTCTTTACCTGGTTTCGGTAAGACAGAGATATGTGCATCCAATGCCTGGGGGGGAATAGGGTTCCCATCGTAAGAGAATTAAATGAAGTTAACAAGTGTGGTAGTATCAAACATTTTGTAGTATGTGGTAGGGAGACCATCGGGCCCCGAACTCTTTCCCTTTGGTAGGTTACGTACCGCCTTGACTAGCTAATCCTCACTAAATGGTTCCTCCAGAACTGCAGTGTCAACCAGATCAAGACAAGGCATATCCACCGCAAGTAGGAACTGTCTAATCTGGTCCACCAACCTAGTGTCCGTAGATACACTGGCAGTGTCCTGCAAGTTATACAATTTCCTGAAAAAAAGAGCAAAAGTATCTGCTATATCCGGAAATGTGGTAGCGAAGTCCCGTGTAGCTTTTTGTACCTTAGAAATATGGTTGATCGATTGCCTTAATCGTACCAACCTAGCTAAGAGCTTTCCGCTTTTATTCCCCTGCAAAAATTTATGATACTTATACCACATAAATGATTTATGTCTTTTATCCCTAAAGATATTACTCAACTTAAGTTTAGCTTTGGATAAATGAACAAGATCAAGACTAGTCAGAGAGTGCTTGTGCTTGCGTTCAAGTTCTGAAATCTCCGCCAAGAGAAATCAAATCTTTTTGTCTTGCTTGCGTTTCTTGTGTGCTGCCAATTTAATCAGCTCCCTCCAGATAACGCATTTATGTGCTTCCCATATGATCGGAGCAGACACTGAACCATCAACATTGGTGTCAAAATATAAACGTAACTGTTCACGAATATATTCCACATCAGAAGGCAATGTAAGCAGAGTTTCATTAAGGCTCCACTGAGGCACTTTGGTAAGGTAATGAGGCAGGGTAAACCGTGTGACCACTGGAGCATGATCCGCCCAGACTATGGGCCATATACTGCAGGACAAAGATATAATCAATGCGTGAATATGATGAGTGTAAGCCTGAGAAGTAGGTATAGTCCCTCTCCCCCTGGTTCATTACCCGCCAAGTATCCACTAGTTGGTACGAGGGCAACAGAGAATTTATTTTGCAAAAACCAGCAGCACGCATTGAAGAGACCCCCCTAGAACAGTCAAGAGGTGGGTGCAGTGCAACATTGAAGTCTCCACAGAGTAAGACCTTACCTTGTGCAAACTCATCTAGTTCTTTAAGCGCAGTCCTTAAAAAGTGCAATTGATTGTTATTTGAGGCATAGAGAACCGCAATCGTAACAAGAGTATTAAATAGAAGCCCTTTCAGGAAGAGGAATCGTCCCTCGCATCAGTCTTGGTCTCCATCAATTCCCAGCACAGGCTCTCATGACACAATATCGCCACTCCTCTCGTTTTGGTGGTAGCAGAGGAGATCCAACAATTTGGGTATGCTGAGATCGTAAAACGAGGCTGGGTAGATATCTGAAAGTGAGTATCCTGTATTAACACCAAGTCTGCCTTATGTCTGGCAAAATTCCAAAAGGCCATGTTTCTTTTCTCAGGGCAATTTAGGCCACCTGCATTGACGAATATATAGTAACGGGTCTAAGTTCCATGGTGAATCCAATAAGCCCCCACTAAGCCGACCTACACAAGGAAGCCCAAACTGTGCAGTCGCCCACCATACAATAAAGGATGGGTTACAGGGGATCAGGGTGTTGAGAGAGGGTAGGGAAAGAGGGACGGGAAAGGGAGGATTAGGGAGGACCGGGATGGGGCAGTGGGAAGGGGGGGAAGGGGGTAAGGTGGAAAAAAAAGGAAGAAGGAAGCAAATAAGATAGGAGAATAAGATAAGAAACGAAGAAGAGAGGATAAACTAAAATTATAGGAGAAAGATAGAGAAGCGAAAAGGAAGGAGCAAAATCCAGAGGGAAATTGCAAATTATATAACCGTGTCTGAATAAAGGTAGAAAAACACCGAGTTTTACAAAGGGAGTCACGGAAAAAGGCCCTAAGGCACAGGGGTGGAAGTAGTTAAGTATGGAACAACTGCGAGATACTGTGAATATCAGTCTCATATCCCATCAGGGATAATGAAAAAAGCAGAGAAAAATGTGCAATCAATGACTTAGATACCTTGAAAACAGAGAAGAGCAGAGGAAAGGGAAGAGATGAGTGACAAAGGGGATGTAGAGGAACCTATATGAGATGAGATTCCTCAAAGAGCCGATCATCAGGGTTCTCTGCAGGTTGGGCAATTGCTTTGCAATTCCTCGGAGATCCGCAATGGCTCTTACTCTGGAGACACACTCATACTTGTGATATAATTTATTTTTACTATATATATGTACATATATATATATATATATATATATATATATATAAGAAGACTTCTGTGTGATTGGCACACACACCCAGGGGTGGCAGTAAGTAGGAGTTATTCATAGGACCTCCTTACTGGCAGTTTTGGAGATGCTGAGGGTGTGAATTTGACAGGAGTGGGCAGGGGCCTCTGCAAGGAGTTTCCACTCCCTCAGCTTCCTCCTAAACATGAAAAAGAGGCTTAGAATACAGGAAACTTAATGGGCAGATGCAGAACATGAAAATAAGACTTCTGCACACACACACACAGGCAATTCACCTCGCTGCATGTAAAAAACACACATGCCCTGCTCACTTTCTCCACTCCATGTCTTACCGCCTGACGCCACTTGCGGTCAGGCCTACAGAAAACCAACACTGGAACGAGCACACCACCACCTGCGTTAAAGTGATAGTAAGCCTTTATTTTAAGCAAGAATATATGTAAAATCTTTTTGTCTATATTTTTATTCGTATTATTTCTTATCATCGCCTATGTTTTACACTTTTTTGTCCATGAAATTGTGATATCTTGATTTATATCAACTTTTTATTTCTGTCAGTGACTGTGAAAGTAGAGTTTTGCTTGAAGAGAAAATGTATTTTGTCCGTATCAAAAAAGAGAGAGGTACAAAAGAAATGAATAATAGTGCTGATCTGCTATTGCCCAATTAAACTTCAGGTACAAATCTGCTCATTCTGTAGTACAGCCGCCAAAACTGAAAGGAAGGCAAAGAGAAGAACTATGTATAAAAATAATATTGATGATTTTGTTTTTTTTTAAATACAGGGAGATGAGATCATCACAATGACTGTGACACTGCTTTTGGCTGCTAAAAAGAAAATAAGAAAAATGATGCTACATCGCAGTTATATTAGGTTGAGGTCCATACTTTTGGAAGTCAGTATAAAATGCATTTCAATCTGTTAAATTCATCAGATAAATAGTAACTACATTACAATTTGAAGAAATATGTTAAGTTTAAGTTGTTTCGCTGCAAAGCTTTAGAAATTTATAAAATCAAGAACATGTATTCTGGCCAGTGGTGCCAAAAATTTTGCATGCACCTGTAAAAGCAAAACACACTGCAATATTTAATTTTTATATATAATCCATTTTACACGCCATGATGTCACACATATGGTTATTTATGCAATAGTAGTGCAACTTCACAATTTCAAAACAAATACAATAGTATATGTCAGTTCTGATTAAAACAATACTGTTATTTCCTCAGGTCAGACAGATGGAGGGCAAACTGCTGTATTCTGCTACTCTTTAATTAATGTCCATAATTGTTAAGTCAGCTTAACGCATAATGTTTAAACTAATATGTTTTTTATTGTAGAGAGAAAAATAGTTTGCATAATTAACTTATTCATTTCTATTTTGCATAAATGTATAATAAACATTAAAGAGTAGTTAAGTGCAATATAGATGGCTTTGCATTGTATGTTGCATTTTCTTACTAATACAATTTTGTTTTCTTCCTGTTGTTTTAAAGAACAGACCATAACGTTCAGATTTATCTACACAGCTAGATGCAGAATTCATGGAGTGGTGTATCAATGCTCTGAAAGGCTACTCACATCCAACCACTAAACAAAACTAAAGAATGTGAGCAGAGCTCCTCCTCAATGAAACAGGCAGTGCTCTGGGTTTTTCAGCTCGAAATGTGGAGTGCCTCCAGTGGCCAAGCTCAAACGACCACTAAAGCTGAGAGTGACATTGAGCTCTAGACTGGCTCCAGAAACTTCTCTCTAGAAAGGAAAGGCTTTGGTTGTTTTGCTCTGGGATGGGCAAAAGGCCCCCGTTCTGTTCCTGCAAGATATTCCGCAAAAAAAAAAAAATGGCAGTACACTTTTTATTGAGAAATTCTGCACATAGCCAATCCATTAAAAATTTCTCTATTTCACCTACACCAAAACATATTGTTCATGAAAATGTTTTTATATTTTGACTATGTCTTTCAATGGATAGAAACTTGCCACCCATTTACTATAAATATCTCATATTTTTGCTAAAAATATGATGAAACCAGGAAGTAAAACAGAGAAAAAGCAGATAGAAAGATAGGGCAAAAGGCAATTTTCAAGCTATTTAATTAGAAAAATAATGTTAGCAGAGGCTCATAGTGTTTGGTGATGGTATGAGAACCCCTAATAAAAAAGAGGATCTGGCAGGACCATGATGCATCCAGTAACACAGAGGAAGAGGAGGAGGAGGAAGTCATCACATCTGGCAAGGAAGGGTCTGGGAGGCTACATTCCTCAGACTCAATGACGACCAGTCCCCCAACATTTTCACTTGGCATCTGGGGGAAAATTGTGACAAAAGCACAAGCAGAATTGGGTAGCAGTATGAGCAGCACAGGCCAGCTGCCTGTGCCTGCTGCTACTACTGCCAGTTTGTCTTGTAATTCAGAGGTGTAGGAGGAGATGATGGCAAGTGTGATAGCAGGGGACCCTAAGTCACATGTGTTTCCCCAAGCAGTACCATTGCCACACTGCAGCTAGAGACTGGTGGAGGTAAGGGCAGGGTTAGTGAAGCAGCCACTGGAAATAGCTGTATGGACCCTAATTCTGAGGTGGAAAGAGAAGTGAGATGCCAGGCTAGCAGTCAAGGGAGCGCACATACACCTGTCCCTTTGATTCCCATTTCCCCAGCATTGTCCCTTTGGGGAATGATGCTGAAGAAAGCAGAACTGTCTAGCAGTATGAACAGCAGCACACACACCTGTTTGTGCTGCTGGTGCTGCCAGTGAGCCTTCTTCATCTATAGAGATGCCAAGTGTGACATTAGGGGACCCTCTGACACATTTGACATCACCAATTAGTCCCACTCCAATACATCAACAAGAGACTGGTGGTGGTGGTGATGAGAGTGAGGGTGATGGTGCAGAAGCTGGGGTGAAGGAGAGAATGAGGGCCTTTTTATCAGAAAGTGAAAAGAAATTGGAGACAAAATAGCTGCTGCTTTATTTCCTGCATGTGAGTCGCAAGGGCCAGACATTCAACTGTCTCAGCAGCAGGATGATGATTAACAGGCTAGTGTGCCACAGAACACTTTGGACACAATGGGACTAGGTTCTTCCAATAGAGATTTGGGACTAGGACAGGTTCTACTTGCCACCAGTAATACTGGTCCTAGTTCTAGTGCTGATTCTGAGGTAGCAGCAGCATCAGCATCATTTGCCCCAGCCAGTGAAAGGGATTGTGGAGAAGAAGTAGCTGTCCCATCTCTGAAATCATGGGTGCAGGAATATTTTCTTTTTGCGGCAGGCTCAGTGTAGTCATCAGCAACTGTACTGTGCACTATGTATGACAAGTCAATAAAAAGGAAAGGAGGGGACACACTTTGGCACAACCACCCTCATAAAACACATGAAATACAGACACCACAATGTTTATGTGAAGCATGTAAAAGCTAAATCCACACAAAAGGAATAGGGGCCACTGTCAATGTACACCTACTTTGTTATCAGATTCTTGTACTAGGGTTTGGGCACAGGAAGATGTACAAACTGTCGCCACCCTGACACCCTCAGGGTCCTTTATCTCCTCCTATTCTGGTGTACCACATCCGCCAATTTTATCTCCCCACCAGCTGATGGTGATTCTATAGATGTGAGGATGTGGCAGTCTACGTCCACATGTTGCACATTGTGTGTATACTGACTACACATGGAAGCAGGGAGGACTCATTATTATTACCAAGTCTTCTTGATGTCAAGTGTCCTTAGTGGAGCAGACAAGGGCTATAGTGACAGCAGTACTTGGTTTCTGGTGGGATGATTTGGCATTGCAGAGATAAGCATAAGGGGTTTGGTTGCAGTTGTTCTAGTTGTTTTATGTGTGTGCAGATGTGTCCATTGTTCCCAGTCCTTCCCCTATTTTCCTTATTCCTTATATACACTATGCATATTGCATTTGCTGATGATAGGCAACAGTTCCTTCCTGTTCTCAAGGTAAAAAGTAGCATTCCAAAACACCCAGGAGAAGAATTATATGCAAACTTGTTTTCTCTAGATACACCTGAAGTGGTGGGAGCTAGTTGAGGTGCTGCTACTGCCTCAGGAGCAGCACTGGAGCTAGTGGCAAGTGTAAACATCATCACCTGTCACATTTCACTGCTGTTGATCCCAGTCTCTTGGAGCTGTGTCATCATCCTGCTGCTTAGACAACCCAGCAGCAGCAATTAAAGCAGTCCTGCACCTGCAAATATTAGTCATCCTTTTTGCAAGCCTGCTGATATGTTGCCTAACCATTATATATATATAAAAAGATAAAAAATTAATTAAAAAGGGTCTCTCTCTCTTTCTCGCTCTCTCTCTTTATATATATATATATATATACACATATATTTTAAAAATAGACATTAATAGTTTATTTTTTATCAATTAACAAAATGATAGTGTATGAACCGAATTAAAAATTTAAATCAAATCAATATTTGGTTTTACCAACATTTGTCTTTAAAACAGCATCAGTTCTTCTAGGTACATTTGCACAATTTAGGGATTTTGCAGGCATATAGTCAGGCATATGATTAAACAATTATATCAAACAGGTGCTAATGATCATCAATTTAATATGTGGGTTGAAACACAATCATTAATTGAAACGGAAACAGATGTGTAGGAGGAATAAAACTGGGTGAGGTTCTCAGAAACCCAGACTCCAACTCTCAGTCGTAACTCCCCACAGATCATGTGGGGGTGTTACGGTTCAGTACACTCAGACACTGTAGATGTTGGTAAAACATAATTTTATTAAAGCACACAAGGAATGGTGTAACCCTCACGGGTCCAGTAATTAGCAGCAATAACTGACACAGGACAGGTTACAAGCTAGTTAACCCACACGGGTCCAGTATGGACATACAATCACAATACTGACACAGGTCTGGTAACTTTGAATGATACAGTGTAATAGAGTCCAATGTGGTCAATGGAGCCACTGACAAGTAGCCCAGAATAGCGGAGGCCCAATGTCGCCTGTAGGCAGCAGGAGGCGACAGTGACAGAACGACACCAGCTAACAGGCAAGGTACACCTGTATGGAGGATGCAATGGTGGACGCCCAACATAGGCTACAAAAGGGCGAGTCAGAGCTAGTGCCAGAAACGGAGGCCCTACTGAGACTATCCACCACTGTGTGCCTTTGCTACCCACAAAGGGTTAATGTGCGTATAGGTATAAAATGGATGGCAACCGTTAGCGCCCAACTGTACCTATATGGAAATACCAACCGCACAGAGTACCGGAGATGTAACGACACTGGGGTAGCAAGAGTAGAACGAGGCACCACCCCCAGAGGGGTTAATGAACGCTATGGTCTGGACTCGGCAGACTACCAGATGTGCCCAACTGAACCCAAAGCGGAAGACCAAGCGTTCACTAGTACTGTGTGGAGGAGCACTGACACACTGAGACTCAAACCCACGGACTGGATGTACACGGTACCAGAGTACCGTAAAACAGAAAGGCACAGTAACATGAGAGATGTGCAGAGACACAGTAGCAGGAACTGCCAGGTCTTCGCCCAGCCGGGCACGGAGCAAGCAGGAACCACCGCCAAGCCGATTCTGTACACAGCACAGGAACGTCAGCCAAGCCGGGTCGGTACACGGAGCAGGAACGTCAGTCTTGCCGGGTTGGTTCACGGAGCAGGGTCGTCGGTCTCGCCGTATCGGTACACGGAGCAGGAATGCCGGCCAGGCCGGATCAGAACAGGAAGCAGGAAAGTCAGCCAATCCAAATCGGTACACAGAATCAGGAACAGTAACAAGAGCGTAGTCAGGCAGTCTGGGGTCATACACTGGTATCAAGTAGACAAAACTAGCGCTAGGCATCAGGTACACCACGAAAGGGCAAATGTTAAGTGACAGCCCAGGGTATAAAAAGGCTGTCACTGGGAGGAGCTGTACAGCACAGCCAATGGGAAGGCAGCAGTAACAAGATTGTCAGAATGTTGCCTGATCACGGGCGCCGTGATAGGGGGCTCGGGCATCCCACATTTACTCCAGTACCACCAAGTGGCTTTACTCTCTGCTGTCCCAGACTGTACACGCAACGCATGGCACAAAGCCTAGGTTCCTGTGGAATTAATGTACATGCTGGGCAAAGACCCAATCTCTGATTTCCTCTTGCCCTCATCCGAGAGATCAGGTTCCTTTGCCTCCCATCCTCTCATTTCCACTGTTTTACTCCTGAATAGTGCCAAGACACGTTCTGGTTCTTTACATCCTTTACTCTCACCTCTGACTCGGATCTTCTACGACCGAACATCCCCCCACACACTAGAAGCTTCACAATTTCCATTATGGTCTGCTATTCCTCATGTTTGCCTCATGGACTTTGTCTCCGATGGACAAGTTCTACCATTTGAAATCTTGTCCTCCATATTCAACCTACCGCCGAAAGAGCTATGGCGATGCCTTCACCTCAAACATTTTCTCCAATCTCCTCAAGTCCATGCTGCCTCCAGTCATACCTGTAGAGACTTTAAAACATTTGAGAAACGTATCCACAGGGATTACCCCTCTAGGAAGCGATTTCTGGGGAAGATCTTCAGTTTCCTTAATGACTCTTTATCACGGTGCCCGTGATTGCTCACTTGAGCTGTCAGTCAGGTGTGTATACTCTCCATTGGCCACCTGTCTTTTGCCTGCCCAGGATTGCCTTTATAGACTGGACTGAGGCACCCTTTGGTTGCCCTTTCGTGGTGTCTCTATGTCAGCAGTCACCTGTCTTGTACCTGTTCCCTGGGCCTGTTTTACTTGCTACCAGTACCAGCGTTGCACCTGTAGCCAGTGCCCCTCCTGAATTGTTCCTGCTCCCATCCTGACCCTGTTGGTGGTGATGTCGTTCCTGTTTCCGTTCCTGATCCCGTGCTGCTGTGTTCCTGTTCCGTTCCTGAGCAGGTTGGCAGTGCTATCGTTCCTGTGTGGTCCTGGCTTGTCTGCTGTCGCTGCTGCTGGTTATCCATTTGGCTGCTGTAGTCGCTATGGCGACATTCTGATCTTTGTACACTCCTATCTCACCGGTTGCTGATTTGCTTCTATAGAACCGGTTGGGCATTCGCTTATCCAGTATGCGGTATTGGTTTACTCCACTCTCACCGGTTGCTGATTTGCTTGTATAGAACCGGTTGGGCATTCGCTTATCCAGTAAGCTGTACTGGTTTACTCCACTCTCACTGGTTGCTGATTTGCTTGTATAGAACCGGTTGGGCATTCTCTTATCCAGTATGCGGTACTGGTTTACTCCACCCTCACCGGTTGCTGATTTGCTTGTTTAGAACCGGTTTGGCATTCGCTTATCCAGTACGCGGTACTGGTTTACTCCATTTCACCGGTAGCTACTTCCGCTTGTTTAGTACCGGTTGGGTGTTTCATTCATCCAGTACGCGGTACTGGTTCACTCCACCATGCACCGGCTGCTGATTCCGCTAGTTTAGAGCCGTGTGAGCGCTATTGTTGACTAACATCAGTGCAGGTTTACTCCACCTTTCACCGGCTGCTGATTCCGCTGTACAGAGCCGGTTTAGCACTTGTTAGTCCAGTACGCTTTGCTGGTTTACTCCACTTCCACCGGTTGCTAATCTAGTTGTGTAGAACCGGGTGGGCTATACTGTTCTCCTATACATGGCACTGGGTTACTATACATCCACCGGTTGTTGTTGTCTCCGTTGCTAACCAGTTGAGTCTCCTTGGTTGGGAGACTGGTTTGCGCCGCTGTTCCATCTTATGCTGTTGCTCCATCTTGCAGCATTAGTGGAGCTGTTCCTCTGTCCACTTGGCTGCCTTGCCCGGTAATTTGGCAAGGCCGGTAGAGCCGCATTTAGGTTGGCGTGTAACCTCCAGGCTGCCTTGCCCGGTATATTGGCAAGGCCGGTAGAGCCACTACCAGCTTGTCATGTAAACCTCCAGGCTGCCTTGTCCGGTATATTGGCAAGGCCGGTAAAGTCACAATCTGTTCATCGTGTAAACCCCTGGGCTGCCTTGCCCGGTATATTGGCAAGGCCGGTAAAGCCACTTTCAGTTTATCGTGTAAATCTCCAGGCTGCCTTGCCCGGTATATTGGCAAGGCCGGTAGAGCCACATTCAGATGGTCATGTAATCCTTTGTGCTGCCTTGCCCAGTATATTGGCAAGGCCGGTAGAGCCTGCCTTGTGTATCTTGCAATAACCACTGTTTGTACCCATTGTGTATATGTGATTTACGTGTATGATTAGGACCCATGAGGGTTCCCATTAAACTTTTCAATAAAGTTTGATTTTTATCTTACTCTGTGTCTTTGGCCATCCAAACTATCCTTGAGTGTACTGTACTTACCGACAAGCCTGTTTCAAGTCTGGGGTTCCCCCCAGTCTCGACACCGGAGAATGAAACTGCAGTCAAAGGGCTAACCGCTTCCTCACCATTACCACTCAGATATGATGGTGAACCCAGTCTCTGCAGAGGGTTTATCAATCAACTTGAGATATTCCTGGAGTTGACCTCTCATGCCTTTCCCAATGACCGCAGTAAAGTTTGGTTTATGATATCCTTATTGATCGGGGGCGTGCACTGGCATGGGCCAATCCCTTATGGGAGAATGCTAAATCTTGCACAAAAAATTTCAGGGAATTTGTGCAAACATTTCGGATAGTATTCGAGATCCCTGGTAGAACCACCTCTGCTACATATGTCTAATGGAGATCCAGCAGGGCAAACAGACTGTGGGCGAATAAGCCATTGAATTCCGTACACTAGCAGCAGAGGTAGGTTGTAACAATGAGGCATTACTGGCTGCCTTTGCGCAAGGTCTGGGTGATTATATAAAAGATGAAACTGCAGCTAGAGAGCTGCCTAATGATCTGGACGAATATATTGATTACGCAATTCTAATTGACACTCGGATCCGGGACAGGCTTATGGCTAAAGACTGTAGGGGACGGTCAAAAAGCACCGGGCCTAGCAGTTCATTTTGCCCACCCATCCCTCCCTCGTTGCCTAATTCCAATGTCCATGCACGGGAACCTAGCGAACCTACGCAATTAGGTTTTACCAGGTTAACCAAAGAGGAACGAGCACTTCGCAGGAGGCAGGGGTTATGCTTATACTGTGGTAAATCTGGGCACTTGCTAAAAACTTGTCCCATATGTCCGGGAAATGAACACACCTAGGATACCTTGGGGGACAGGCCCTAGGTGGTGTTCATCCGTCCCCAGCTTTGAGCATACAAAAACCCACCATCCAGGTGGTACTTTCTTGGGCAGATCACTCGGTAGAGGTTCTGGCCCTGATTGATTCTGGTGCTGCCGGATATTTCATGGATAATGCCTTTGCTGAACGGCACAAGATTCCGTTGGTTGAGAGAGAATCCCTCTGGCTATTGAGGCCATTGATGGCAGACCATTGCAACCTGCCCAGGTTATGTTTGAAACTATGCCACTTCCTATGACTTTTGGGGCACTTCATAAGGAGAAACAGCAGTTTCAGATAATCAATTCTCCTCACCATGCAGTCATTCGGGGTTTTCCTTGATTGCAATTGCATAATCCCCAGTTTGATTGGCAAAAGTGTGAGATTTCTGCCTGGTCCCAATATTGTATGGAGCATTGTGTGTCTCACCCGGTAAAGATTCTGTGCGCCTCTCCCTCATTGCCAGACGAATACCAACAATTCAGTGATGTCTTCAGCAAAGGGGAGGCTGGCACCCTGCTTCAGCACAGATCTTATGATTGTGCAATTGAATTGCCCCCGGGGGTGGTGCCCCCTAGGGGTCGTACTTATCCTTTGTCTTGTGAGGAAAACCAAGCTATGGAGGAATATATTTCAGATGCCCTCAAAAGAGGGATAATCAGGAAATCCACCTCACCAGCTGGGGCTGGATTCTTTTTTGTGAAGAAAAAGAATGGTGAATTAAGACCATGCATTGATTACCGTGGCCTAATTAAATTGATGCCCAAGAACGCGTATCCGATACCACTCATCACCGAACTATTTGACAGGTTAAAAGGTTCCTCTATTTTCACTAAATTGGACCTACGTGCTGCATATAACCTGATTCGGATCAGAGCTGGTGATGAGTGGAAGACGGCTTTTAACACTAGATCAGGGCACTATGAATATCTAGTAATGCCGTTTGGTCTCTGTAATGCACCTGCTGTGTTCCAAGAACTAATTAATGATATCCTCAGAGATATGCTGCAGTCCTGTGTGGTGGTTTACTTGGACGATATACTTATTCACTCAAATGACTTGTCACAACACATCAAGGATGTGTCAGAGGTGTTGCTCCGCCCACGTAAGAACAAGTTGTATTGCAAATTGGAAAAATGCGAGTTTCATAGATCCAGTGTGCCCTTCTTGGGGTTTGTGATTGCTAAAGAGGGTATTGCCATGGATCAGGAGAAACTCACGGCAGTTTTGCAATGGCCACGACCTAAGGGCCTAAAAGTGAGTCAGCGATTTCTGGACTTCGCTAATTATTATAGGAAGTTTATTAAGAACTTTTCCTCGATTGTTAAACCTTTGTCTGACCTTACGCATAAGGGCGCTAATCCTTCCCAATGGTCTGAGATGGCTGAATGTGCTTTTGAGACATTGAAATCTGCCTTTGCTGCTGCTCCAGTGTTATCCCACCCCAACCCAGCTCTCCCGTTTACATTGGAGGTCGACGCCTCAGAGATTGGGGTTGGGGCAGTACTCTCTCAGAGACCAGAAAAAGGGAGTACCCTCAGACCTTGTGGGTTTTTCTCAAAGAAACTGTCTGTTGCCCAGAGTCACTATGAGATAGGTGACAGAGAACTACTGGCTATCATTCTCGCTCTTAAGGAATGGCATTGTTTATTGGAAGATACCAGAAATCCTGTTTTGATCCTCACAGACCATAAAAATCTGACTTATCTTTCAGAAGCTAAGAGATTGTCTTCTTGCCAGGCCAGATGGGCGTTGTTCCTTTCCCGATTTAACTTTATTGTATCCTATTTGCCTGTTTCCAAGAATGTTAGGGTTGATGCCCTGTCAAGACAATTTGATCCTGAGACTGACAAGAGTGAGGTTCCAGCACTTATTATACAGCCTGATCGTATATTGGCCACATTATGCACTAGTATCACTTCGCCACTGGGGGAAGAGATTCTGGCCACCCAGGGTACTGCTCCTCCAGAAACCCCAGTGGGCAAGTGTTTTGTTGATGAGCCATTCTGCACCAGATTACTTGAAACCTACCACTCTTCTAAGGCTGCTGGGCACATTGGTAGGGATCAATTAATATGGTCACTCTCACAAGTTTTCTGGTGGCCCTCCTTGAGGGCAGATTGTGCTGCATTTGCCAATGCCTGTGCCACCTGTGCTCATGCCAAGACCCTTAGGCATCTCCCTGTGGGCCTACTTTAACCAGTGCCTAATGGTGAACGTCCCTGGTCTCACTTCTCTATTGACTTTATGGGAGAATTGCCAGTGTCTAGGGGTTATTCCTTCATACTTATGGTGGTGGACAGGTTTTCTAAAATGGCTCATTTCGTGCCCCTCCGTGGCCTTCCCTCTGTCAAAGAATTAGCAATGGTTTTCACTAAGGAAGTATTCCGGTTGCACGGGGTACCCAGAGTTCTGGTGTCCGACCGGGGGAGCCAGTTCGTGTCTAGATTTTGGATTCTCCACAATGCAACCATACACTCGATCAATAAGCATGTCTCGATATTCCTTGACAGAATCCAACATTTTTGCCAAAGGGCAGAGGAAGAAGAGAGTAGTAGAGTGAGCAGGAGAGGATAGATACCTGAGCCTGCTGCCAGTGCCGCGCATGCTGCCAGTGCTGAACCTGCTGCTAGTGTGTCTTCCAATTCTCAGGAGGGGGTAATAGCAGATGATGCCAAGTGTGATAGCAGGGGACCCTGAGAAGGTCCAGCAACTTGTACAAAGTGTTAGAAGTGAAGGAGGGGATGCTCATATTACTAGTGAGGAGGAAGACTCAGGGACTGAAATTGAGGTGGTTGGTGTTAATAGTAGTAACAGTGATGGTGAAGCAGTTGGAGGGGCTAGTGTTAGGGGAGTGGTAGGGGAAGTAAAGCAGAGCGTCCAGACAAGTGCTCAAGTGCTGCTGAGTTGCAAGGACAGTAGGATGATGAGGAGCAGGCTATTGTGCCACCGACCACTGTGGACACAGTGGAAATGGGGTCAACAGGTGATGCTGTGTCACAGCTTAGCTAGATCCAGCGCCGCTGCTTCGGCTGGCACAGGAGTTGTATGGCCCGAAATGATGCCTTGGCATTATCCCACGCATCATGATGGGGACTAGGTCTGAGCGAGCTAGGCATCAGTAGCAGCCACCCGTGTCCTCTGGATAGGATGTACGCAGGCTCCAAATGACGCAACGGTGGTTCAGGAGTTTGACGCATCTCATCGAGATGCATCGATTACGTCCTACTTCATACAGGGTATCCTGTCAGTCTCCTCCTATCTACTTCCTGGTTCTGGGTATTTAAAGGAAATGGATTCCCATCCAGTTACTCTTACGTTTTTGTCTTGTGCTGTTCTGCTTTTGGTTCCTGAGTATTGTGTATGACCCTGGCCTGTCTGACTATCCATCCTGGGGCTGACCTGGGGTTCTGTCCAGCTAAGTCCTCCATGTTGCCATCTGACAGTGGACATCCTATCTGGTGCAGACCTGTGGCTCTGTCTGACTACTCACTCCGTATATGAGCCTGGCCTGTCTGACTATCCATCCTGGTGCTGACCTGGGGCTCTGTCCAGCTAAGTCCTCCGTGTTGCCTCCGGACAGTGGACATCCTATATGATGCAGACTTGTGGCTCTTGTGGACTGTGGCCTTACTGACTGCAGGCGTGAGTCAATAGTCTCCTTGCTGCCATCCATTCCGGGAAACCACCGGTTCTTATCCGAGCCTTTCCCAGGGTGTTGAGACTCCAGTGGGCTCCGGTCTAGTCTCCTGCTGTTGTGGTGGACCTGTGGCGGCTCCTATTTCTGATAGAGTTTTAGACTCTCAATCATCTCCTGCTCACTGTATTTCCCCTTGTTGTGTTTCTAATAAAGGTGCATTTTACTATACTGTCTGACTCCTGTCTTGCTTGCCATCGCTGACATGCGGGACTAGGACAGGTTCCACTTGACATCAACAATACTCCTGGTACTAGGTGCAGTGCTACTGATTCTGAGGCAGCAACAGCAGCAACATCGTCCTCTGCCCCAGAGAGTGAAGGGTGAATGTGAAGGAGAAAAGGAAAGATGCCATTCTTCTCCACCTTTCCCTTTCCCCCCTGAAGTCCTGGGTGTGGGACTATTTTTCTTTTTGGGCATGCACAGTGCAGTCATCAGTGATGGCACTGTGCACAATTTGTGACAAGTCAGTGAAAAGAGGAAAGGAGAACGCACCTTGGCACAACCTCACTGATAATACACGTGAAATGTAGACACCATGACATTTATGTTTAAACATGTTAATTCAAACACCCACCAAAGGAATTGGGCACCACTGTTGCTATACCCCCTGACTCTCTCCAAAGGCAACAAGAGGCAAGGAGGGACTCCAAGAGGAAAAAGAATAGAGAAACCAAGCCAGAGCCTGAAAGTTCAATGTGGAACAAAACACCTGGTCCGCCATCACTGTCTTGTGCTAAGGTCCAGCTGCAAGAAGATGTAACTACATCTTCTGGTGATCCACCTCGTTCATCTTTATTTCCCCCACCAGCTGATAGCCATTCTGGAGATGTCAGGATGTGGTGGTTCATGTCCACCCATTGCACATTGCACACATGTGTATGTGGTGTAACATAGTAAGTTAGGTTGAAAAAAGACACAAATCCATCAAGTTCAACCTTCTCCTCATACCCCAGTAACTGAGAATTGTATAGCTTTCCTGCTACCAATTAAGTTAGTTGGTGTGATGGAGGATAATTGCAACCAGGGCATCAAGTGGTGTCTGAGGAGATTCCATACCACAGAATATGCTAAACTGATGGCAGGGAGGGTTCATCATTATTATTAAACTGCAATTTGTCATGTGTCCTTAACAGTAAGTGGACAAGGAGCATAGTGACAGCAACAGTATTTGGGTTATGACGCAATGATTTTGCATTGCAGACCCTAAGTGTCATGGTGTTTGGTTTCAAGTTGTGCAGTGCAGATGTGCCCATCATTAATAAGAGGCACAGTTCCTTCCTGCTCTAAAGGAAAACATTTATATTCTAACAACACACCCTTGATTTTGGAGGAGGGGCAGGTAGTGAAGTATTACTAGCCAACTTCTTTTCTCCTTAGATATCTGAAGTGGTGGGGGCTAGTTGTGGTGCTGCTACTGCCTCATCTGCAACACTGAAGCTAGTAGTGACAAGTGGAACAATGATCATCATCACCCATATCACTGCTTTTGTTGATCCCATTCCTTGGTGCTGACTAATTATCATCCCTGAAGAAGAAGCAAGTATGCTTTGAAATGCTTTGGAGAGGGAACATCACTCTTTGACACAGATGATAATCTCTGGAAAGATTAAGAGTACGTGTATGGTGTCAGCATAGGAGATACATTGTGTACAAAAACAAGAAAGTTTGTCTCTATTCAATTACATCTAAAAGCTACAGAATACTCTGTAAGAACAACAAGAGGGTAAAGAACAATCAGCACAAGTCCAGAGTCTGAAACAATATAAGATCAAAGCTGGAAGTCCAGAAGTTTTAACTCTAAATGGTTGCAAGGTGCTCTGAGTGACTACTCCCAGACAACAAGAGTGTGAAGTTGGAGGCTGCATAAAAGAAAGACTCAGATGCCAACATACACATTGCACCTATTCAATGGGGTGAAAAGCAGGAATTTGGACAAAGAAAGATCCAGACCCTAATCTAACTGTGAATTTATGAATTGGGTATATACCCACTTCCTGATTAATATATACATTCTGTAGAGACTAAAATTATTTGCTATATAAGAGCTGCACCATTAAGATCTGAACAGAAATTATGTGTGCATAATCTGACAAGTGATATTTGAACCATAATATAACACTCATTTTTATGTTTTGATTTTTATTTTCATTTTGTTCCACTCTTTTTTTTTCCCCTAGGTACCAGGGTTGAATGGAAGGGTTGATGATATTAGTGTGCACTGAACTGATATATGATAGTGGAGTTTCTATATCCTCAGATTTATATTTGTGGTTTAGGCAGTCATAGGTTAAGTGTGACATGTTTTTCCCATATTCAGCGGGTGACTATAGATGGGAATTATAGTCATATAGTAGAAAGGGCTACTTGGTAACATATCTGGAGAGCATATCTGGGTGTCTGTTCCCAGTAGTTGAGAACTAGTTGATGGTCTATGTTATTGGGATTTGTTATAATATATAGATCTGGAGATTAACAAAAGATGTCTATTTTTTATACCATTCAACAGTGTGTGAGAATTTCCAGGGGACTAAATTCGGGGTACATTAGTGACCTCTGTTATAATGGGGGATCCAACAGAAGACCTTTTTACCACCCTAGATATGTAAGAGTTGGCATATTTATGGAAAGGTGAAGGTCAGTTTATTGGTTCAATACCCAAGGGGGCACAGGAACACTGGGGTATTGTGATTTTTTAGTCCTGCTTTGACCCAGCTGGAGATCTGGGGTAGGAGACTACAGAGTAAAGTGTTATTATTATATGGATATCATGTATAAACCTGATATGTTTTTAATGTTTTATATTAAATATTCTATGGTGATCACTATATTGGAATCAAGAGAGATATTTTTGGGTGATTTAGATCATTAATTCAATTTTTGTAAGGGTATTCAGTATGGCACCTATATAACCTGGACCGATTTAGAGAAGGTAACATAGTAACATAGTAAATTAGATTGAATAAAGACACAAGTCCATCAAATTCAACCTTCTCCTCATACCTCAGTAATTTTATAGCCTTCCTGCTACCAAATAAGTTAGTCTTTAGCAGACCTCCCTGATCTGCCTACTAATAAACAGTATAACTCTGTATGTTCCCTTTGGAAAGAAATGTATCTAATCTTCTCTTGAATGTATCCATTGTATCTGCCATAACCACCTCTTTGGGCAAAGAACTCCACAATTTAACAGACCTCACTGTAAAAAAAACCCTTCCTCTGCTGAAGTCTAAACCTCATTTCCTCTAATCTTAAGGGGTGTCCCCTGGTCATCTGATCAGGCCTTGAAATAAATAGCTCACCGCAGAGATCCTTGTATTGACCTCTCATATACTTGTACAATGTGATAAGGTCTCCTCTTAGTCGTCTTTTCTCTAGAGCAAATAAACCAAGTTTGTCTAGTCGTTCCTCATACGTCAAGTCCTCCATTCCCTTAATTAATTTTGTTGCTCTTCGCCTGGTATGCCATTAATATTTAAGGTGTTAGACAAAACAGTCACTTATATTATGTTAGGGTCAGGAGTCTAAAGCCTAATTTATAGGATTTATCTTTATTAAGACGATAGGATTGAGTATTGGATAACAGGCTGAAATATTTGACATATAGTATTTATAATGCCATTAGAAATCTAGATCGTTGTTCTATCTATGAGATCTGTGAAGAGCTCAATATAGAGTATATCTGAATATTTTTTAGCTTCTGGAGGGTGAAAGTATTTACCTGTAGCAGCTTACGGGTTTGCCAGACTGTATTAAATCTCTATTGTTCACTTGTATAGGTTAATACATTGACTAATTATCCTGCTGCTTAAACAACTCAGCAGCAGCATGAACAGCAGTCTCAAATGTTGCAATGACACCGGGGCATTTGCCACTGGCTGCCATAACATGACCTGCTATAAATAAATATATATTTTTGGGGCCTTGTTTCTAACAAGTCCTACAAATTACTGATTCCTCAGAGCTTGTGAGGCTAACAAGCCAAATTTATAAAAATATCTGTGATTTCTCAGGTCTTGTAATGCTAACAAGCCAAACTGATAAAAAATTATATGTGATTTCTCAGGGCTTAGGATGCTAACAGACCAAAGCCCTACAAATTAATTTTTCTTCAAGACTTGGGCCTAAAAAGTCGAAGTCCTACAAATCAATGTTTCCTCAGGGCTTTGGCCTTACAAGTCTAAGTCCTAGAACAAATCAACACAGGCTCATCAGCATCTTTTTATACAATGTCTTATTTATAAAAAAATTTTTTTTATTATTAACTGTCCCCCTATCCCAGTCATTAACCCCCCCCAGAAAAAACCTGTTCGACTGATTGTTTCATACACTCCATCACCACAGGCACCCTCATACCACATTTATACTATGCCTTTGGTTAATAAAATAACATTTGGCAGCTATTGTGTGTAAATTTATTGCTCCCATTGATTTCAATGGAAGGCAAAAAAAGCGAACAAACTGCACTCTTCATGGGAAATGATTTGCCAAGCGGGAAGTGCATTATTTGCTGATTTGGGTTTGAGGCAAACATTTTCACCCATCTCTACTTGCACTTTGGCTCCAAAATGGACATATGTTTACAATCACACAAGAGTTGAATCTTCCTGTTTTTATACTATAGATCCATTCAAACCCAGCAATCATGTCCACAAAACAAACCAAGATGGCCACTAGTGTATCTATCCAAGAACTCCCTTTTGTTCCCAGAGACAACAGAAGCACTATGCCTCAGTTATATATGGCTAGCATGAAACTGTCCCGTCAAATGTTTCCCTTTATTAAAATAACATTTATTTCTTAAACCCAAAGTCTAAATGTGAAACAACAAAATGTGGTAATTTTAACATCTAGTGTTAGTAAAAATACATTTAGACAATCTACCAACAATTTTTGTAGTCCAAAAGACAAACCAAGATGGCCACTGGTGTAACTTTTCAAGCACTCCTTTTTGTTCCCAGAGAAAAAAAGGCTTAGTAGGTCACAGTTGTATATACCTAGAAGGGCACTATCCATCAACCTTTTATTTTAACAAAATAACATTTGCTCACTCAGCAAACACCCTGTTAAACCCCAAAAGTACAAAATTATATTATTGAATCAGTTAAAAGTATATTAAATGTAAATTTTAGTTTTCTGTATGTGTGTCTGTGCCAAAATAATTAAAATGAAAGGTGTTCCACAACAGCCATATGACTCAAGGAATGTAATTGCTTTAAGTAGGCCTTTTTTGAAAAACTGGAAGTACTACTATAACTATCTTTTTCAACCCAAACACAGATATTTAGCCTTTTAAACAGAAAAAAAGCTCTACTTCCAGTATCTACTAAATGACCATACACATACTGATAGTTTAACAATGAACCCAAGACAAGGCCTACAACATTATTATAATGCCAGCAAACAAATACTCTGATGCAGTGTATCATTCAGTGTATAATGCACCCATGTATGTCTGTATGCATTTTTAACAAGGAACCCACACAAAAGCTGAAAAATAAAAATCCACTCCTGAGTCTATAAACTGTGTTTTGACTCTATTGTACCCTTGTGCAGCTATCATTTAAATCCCCACACAACCCCCCACACTGAAATCACCTTCAGCTCAACAGCTCCTATGCGCTTTAAAGTCAAACAATAAATCTATATAATGTACCCCTTATTTTAAAAAAAAGTGTTGCATGCTAGAAATGAATAGAACTGGGCCTTTTAAAATATTGGATCCCTAGTTTGTGGCTGACAAAATGTAGTATCTCAAGTGTAACCCCTTCCGGATTGGCCGGTGACCAACTTCCGACCTTATCCATGATTACCTCTGACTTTGACGCTAACAGGAGGATGCTGAGTCTCTGCAGAATTTGGGAGATTGGGGAATAATGAGCTTTTGGCAGTGCCTCCACTTAGCTAGGTATCTAATAATAGATATTTATCCCTGCTAAGACAACAACAAAGGAATTCTAATAATAACTGCACACAGTATGTATTTTAAAGGGGAATGGTACCCACAATATATATTTGTAGAATGCAAAGAATAAACACAGTGCAACAGAATAACACATATAATTATAACATAATCCTATACTCCACAGTGTGAAAGTTCAGCACCCATCAGTGACATCCTCCCAACAGTAGAGTTCCCTTTTATTACCTCCCCCTCAGCTGATACAGACTCAGTCCCCTGGGGAAATGTTGGTGCACGTGGTGGGGCCCTTGTTGGAGGTAGCGCTACCCCTGTAGTATGAGGTGTGAAACACAGAGTACCTTTTTGCAGCTTGTATGCAAATCTCCCTGTCTTTCCTTGACCTGGGAACTGTGCTTTACTCCCCTCTATGCTGGTTGCAGGCCTTGCACCTTTGGACAGCTTTGCACTTGAACCCGCTGAGCAGCAACACCTTGATTGGCAGGCAGGTCACCTTACAGGAGTTCCTCTGACAAGTGTCTGGATGGTTACTGGAGTGTCAGTTCCTTCTTCATAAGTAACATGTGGAGTAGTGCACCAAACAAGATTTACTGCTAGACCTTCACAAGCTGCCACACTAGGAGGATTCTGGGATCTCTCACTTTAATATACAACTCCTAGCAGGCATGTGGTTTAAAATGTCTCTTACTCTGAGCAGCAGGGAGTTCTGCTCACTTCCCCTGCTCAAACCAAAACTGAAACTCCTCCAGCTCCCCTAGATCATCCTTTCCCTTCCTGGATACTCAGCAGGATTCTCATTGGCTGAGGGAAAATGCTGGGGCAATGAGTCATCCACAGAGAACTCTATGGTCTACAGTGTAGCTCTATGGTAACTGGAGGTATCTGGATACCAGGGTTACACAAGTTATATATCTCTAGTTTTTAGGTTTATATTTTATATTTAATTATGAACATAAACACTTTTTTTACTTTTTTTTTTTTCTTTAACTGATATTAATTTATTTTCCACATGCATAGTATAAAAGGGGTCTGAAGGTCCCTGTATTGGTGGAGTCTGGGGAAAGAATTACTTGATGACACAGGAAGAGTGTGCTTCAACGTACCAGCTAGGTCCAAAAACAGCTAACTCAATCATGAAGGATGTAGTAAAAAAGTATCTTTACTGGTACAAAGGTTAAAAACATCCAGCTTCCAAATAGATGATACTCATGGTTTTAAATGGCAAAATATCACAAAATTAACTGCTTTACGTGTTTCGTGATTGTCTCTCACTTATTCCTTGCCTTTCTGAAAGAATCACTTGAACAGGGAATTCTGTTTTTTTTTTGTTTGTTTTTGTTGACTGGGATAGGGGTGACAGTTAACAAAAAAATAAATAAATTTAAAAAATTTAATAAAACATTGGTACGTTACATGACAGAGACAAGGAGCAAGAAGCAAGCTGTGAGTGGAGCAAACTTGATGGGATAGATTATTTTGTAGGATTTAGATGTTAGAGGCACGAGCCCTGAGGAGCAATTGATTTGTAGGACTTGGACTTGTTAGGCCCAAGTCCTGAAAAAATATTTATTTGTAGGACTTAGACTTGATAGTTACAGGCCCAAGCCGTGAGAAACAATTGATTTGTAGGACTTAGGCTTATTAGGCACAAGCCCTGAGAAAAAAACTTGTTAGAGGCCCAAGCCCTGAGGAAACATTGATCTGTAGGAATATGGCTTGTTAAAAGCACAAGCCTTGAGGAAACAGTGATTTGTTAGACCAGACTTGTTACAGACACTAGCCCTGAGTAACCAGTGATTTGTTGGACTCAGATTTATTAGAGACACAAGCCCTGAGGAATCTCTATCAGCTGGTGGGGGAGGTAACGATGCCAGAGATGGATAACCAGAAGTCGTCTTCACGTGCCCGGATCCTAGTAAATGAAGCTGATGATAAGGTGGGTGCTTCACTCACCAATGAAATTGAAGGCTCAGGCTGTGTTTCTCTTTTCTTCTTCCTCTTAAATTTCTGCCTCGATTTTTGTTGCCCTTGGGGAGACATAAGGGTACAGCAACAGAGGCTCCCAATTTCTTTTGTCAGGGTTTGGCTTTAACATGCTTGTCATAAATGTCATGCTTGTATTTCTGTTGTGCCAAGGTGCGTTCCCTCCTTTCCCATTTTCACTGACTTGTCACAAATCATGCACAGTACCATTGCTGATGACTGTACTGTGCCTGCCCCAAGAGAAAAATAGTCCCACACCCAGGACCTCAGGGCATAGGACCTCACCCAGGACCTCTTTCTTCTTCTCCACAATCCCCTTCACTGGCTGGGGCAGCCCTCAGAATCAGCACTAGAACTAGATCCAGGGTTGTTGCTGGAAAGTGAAACCTATCTTAATCCCACATCCCAACTACTGGACCCCATTCCCACTGTGGTCATGGTGGTCTGTAGTACACTAAACTGCTAATCATCATGAGCATGCTGCCCTTGCAACCTCAGCTGCAGGAATTAAAGCAGCAGCAGCAGCAAACTCTGCATTGTTACTGCTGGTAGTGGTGGAGATGCCCATCCACATTAGCATATGTGTCTCACATTTCTTCTCACTTTCTTTTAGAAAGTCCCTTATTGTCCCTTCTACCATCACCCTCATCACAACCACCACCACCTCCTTTCTGCTGCTGATGTTTTATGAGTATTGCACTGATTGGTGATGATGACAAATGTTACATAAGGTCCTCTACTGTCACACTTTCCATGTCTTCTTGAGATGAAGAAGGCAGACTGGCAGCAGGCACAGGTGGCTAATCTGTGCTGATGTTAATCCTGCTAGCCAGTTTTGCCTTCTTCAGAATCATGTCCCAAAGGCAAAATGCTGGGGTAAGGGGAATCACAGTGTCAGGGTATGTTGTGGGCTAGTCTGGTTACTTGTCATCAACAGTCATGCTAGTCCAACCACCAGCTGCTTCATCTTAATTACCATCACCACTACCACCTCCCTAACCACTCTATAGCTGCTGTGTGGTAGTAGTAGGACTGCTTGTGGATGGCAAGTGTGACTTAGGGTCCCCTGCTGTCACACTTGCAAACTGCTCCTCCTGGCAGCAGAAGTATCTGGTACAGACAGCTGACCTGTGCTGCTCACAATGCTACCCAGTTCTGTCTTGCTCACAAATTTCCTCCAAATCCTTAGGGATGATGTAGAGGAACTGGGCATCATTGGGTCTTGGGAATAAGGGATTCCAGTCCCTTATACCCTAGTTTTGGTCACCTCTTCCTCCTCTTCAGACTCAGTGGATACATCAAGATTCTTCCAGCTCCTCCTTTTCTTTTTAATCCAGGTGCTCATAGTGAGAGCACATACTATGAGCCTCTGCTACTTTAATTTTGCCAAATAACCACTGCAAAACAGCATAGCACCCTCTCTCTCTCTCTCTTTAGCTGCTTATGTTGTGTTTCACTATATGGAAAAATGTAAAGTACATGTAAGTAAATGGATGGGAAGTTTGGAACCATTGAAAAAAACAGTGAAATTATTTTTGGAGGAGGCGAAAAAGGAGAACATTTTAAGGAGTTTGTTGAGTTGTTGTTTTTTAAGCTAAAAACAGACAACCATGTGGGTTTCATGGAATTTCTTGTGGGAACAAAACAGGACCTGTCCCCCCCCCCTATTTAATGAGAGACCAAACACAGCATTTCACAATTCCAGAGTACAATCCCTATTTTAGCTATATCAGTCAACAATCCCCCTTTTAACCCACTATGGCTAACATGGAAACACACCCATTTTAACTGATAATAAAAGATCCAGCATACTCAGCTACAGGGACAACACACAAAGGAGTGAGGTAGGCAGGAAATGGAGAAGAGTCACGGATACACAAGAGAGAAAGAGACTGAGTCACCAAAAACAGGGAGAAGAACAGAAACAGAAAAAACTACTGGTTCTATATTCTTTTTATACCTACTTTCTGACCCCACCCTCATTCCTGTGGATTGGCTAAAGGCATCTGTCTTTAGACTATGCCTGTGGGAAAATAAGGGAAACTTTCCATGTGGTGGGGAGAAATTCAGTATTCACATTGATTTCAATGGAATAAACTAGGTAAAAAAACTGAAAAGTTGCCCTTTTCGTGAAAAAGTTGCGGCTCAACGAAAAGTGCAATTTTTCTCCTGTTTCGCTTTTGAGGCAAAACTTTCGCCCATTCCTACATAACAGTAGGGATGGGAGAATAGTATAAATTGTTCTCACAGGAAATTCCACAAGATTATTGCTTTCCATTTTCCATCAGGAAATTCCATCCTTAGAAAATGTTTCTCCTTTTCTGTTAATGCTTGATACACAAGAAATTTGATTTTATATGCCTATATTTCTCTATTGAGGGGAATTTCTTGCCATAATAGAATAAAAATCCTGAACTTCCTGCTGTGCTAAACAGTATTTAGAGTTCCATAGAGCCACATAGGTAAGATTAAAAAGAGAGAAAGAGGGGGAGAGAGAGAGAAGGCAAGAGAGAGAGAGATATATATTAAGGTGTGAGGCACAATGGCCAGCTGGATAAGTTGGAGGGATATTGCTGCTTTTGTGCTGGGTACACTTAAATTATATGTGGCAATATCTAACAGTCAATTGGATTACTCACTATGTGATGAAATTATTATAAAGACTTAGTTATAAGCAAGGGGCTAAATTAATAAAAAGGGGTGTGTGAGGTTGTACAAAAAGAACATTTTCAGAGCTATTTCTATATTAATAATATACTTAATGAATAATGTGAATCTGAAACAGCACAGGAAACTACAAATGCTTTATGCAACTTGAGTGATCAAACATTAAAGAGGGGAAAGCACCTTGGCACATCTGCATTGCTTAAGCATATGCAACATAGGCATGCTGATGTGTATGGCAAAAAAAGAAACTCCCACTCCCATGCCACTGCAGCTGGTACTGACCCTGCTAGTACTTCTACTACCCCTCTTCAAAAAAACACGGACACAAGAAAACCTCCACTAAGAAGAACATATTGGCTGTAAACCCATCAGCCAGCAGCAATGCCCCATCAGCCTTTGCAGCAACCAGTGCTCCCCACCCAAATTACAGATCTGTTTGAATTGTTCCCACTCAGCTAAATGAGTAAGATAAACAATAAAATAATAAAAAAGGGAAATAAAATAAAGAATAAACATTAAAACAAAAAGAAAAGAACAATTATATGTGTGACTCCTCAGTGATCTGTTACTTAGTATAACCACAGCTACATAAAGTGTAGCCCATACATACATATTTAATACATGGTGAATATAAACTGATAGTTTTTCTTACTGTTCTCATCACCATACACATACTAACGTGTTATGGTGATGAGAATGCTGAAGATACCATAATATGATGGTACTCTAGGTGATAAGAAAGGAGGAAGGAGGCTGACCCCTAAATACTCTAAAATTCCATGTGACTGACTGGCAAGACACGGGCAGCTAAAGACCTATTTGCTTGCTGATCTTGCTGTTATTATCTCTGTGCTGGGTGGGGAAGTCTGGGGAGATGTTGTTAATTTGTTTTTCAGTTATAATTTTTTGGACAATCTGTGATAAGACAACAGGGTGGACAACTTAAAAAAATAAACAAATAAAAAGTAAATAAAATAAGCAAAAAACAATAAAAAAAATAAATATCTTAGGTGACAGTGACAGACAGCTGACTGGGTTTAGGCTAGGCATCATACAGCTGCATCAGTTGTGTTATTACCATACAGTACACAGTGTAGTTGATTAATGTCCAGCAAATGCACAAGGGGAAGGGGGAGGGGTGGAGCAGTGCAGGGATGTGAGAGTAAGGTAGTAGTTCAAAACCTGACTGCAGCAATGGTTGCTGCAGCGTGTGCTACCAATTATGATGATCCATCTATTCCAAGGGAGGATGCAGTTTATCAAGGTCCCAGCAAAACTAGTTCCAGCACCACCAGTGCCAGTAGAAATAAAGAACCATATAAGAAGAATGCTGAAGATGACAACAAGTCACATTCAAGTGTTGATAATGCTGAACCACCTGCTGCATTAAATAGTGAGACAAACAAGCACCAAAACACCCATAGTAGGGAACTTTGTTACAGTAAAAGTAAAAAGAAATTGTTTGATACCTCCAAAAGCTTAGAGGAATATAAGGCTAGTGGGCAAGAACTGTCAGGTGATGCTGATGCTGCTGAGGATGACCTAATGATGACTGATGATGACACAGATCTAGAATATATCCCTCCAGCATCCTTCTCTTGTTCAGATACAGATGAAGTTGAGAGTAAGGATGATGACAGGGCTATAAAGATAGCAGAAAGTCAAAGGTTGAATCTTCCACCACTTTTAAGGAGCACTGTGCCTGTCTATAAAGTGTTTCAGAAAGCCATTGGAAAGTCTGACCCTGGACAAGCACAGATGTCGAAAGCACATAGTCACCTCATCAGTCATCTTCAGCATCATCTCCTCTCCAAAGTCCATATAAATGGTATATGATATAAGAATAAAAACAATAAAACACACAGATACAAATTGTAGTAGTAGTAATAATAACCAGGGATGGGCGAAAATTTCCACCTCAAACTGAAATCGTCGAAAAATGGCACTTTCCACCAAGCACACTTTTTAGACCATTCCAATGAAGGGATTCCTTGTAAGTAACGAGATCTCGGCACTTCTCAAGCGCCTCTGTGTCGACCGACACAAATCTTCTGCTGACAGCTTTACAGCTGTCAGAAGGAAACAGCAAACTTTAAATGCCTGTATATCTTAAACCATAGCGGTCTGAGAGATACATTTTTTGGCATTTAGCTCAGCTTTTTAAGCTCTTCTAAATGCCAAAAACTTTTTTTTGGGCATTACTAACACTTTAAAAGAGTGGCTAGCATTTGGCGGAGGAAGTAATGATGAATGAGGTTGTTACCCTAGAGGAAGAGGTGATGTTGATGGTGAGCTAGTAGTTTAGCTTGTAATGGAACTGACAGTGTCTGTCTGGGTTTCTTTATTTTTCCTCCTCTTTGATCTCTACCTTGCCTCTTGGTGCATGTCTGGAGAGTCAGGGGTACAGTAACAGCGGTGCTAGATTTCTATAATGGGTGTTTGACTTTAACATGTTTGACATAAATGTCATTATGTCTATGTCTCATGTGTGTTATCAGGGAGGTTGTGCCAAGGTGTGTTCCCTCCTTTCCCCTTCTCACTAACTTGTCACTAATTTTGCACTGTACAGTTGTTGATGATGACTGCACTGTGCCAGCCGGAAGAGAAAAATAGTCCCACACCTATGACTTCTGGGGAGAGGGATAGGGAACAGGTGGAGAAAAATGGCCTCTTTCTTTTTGTCCTCCACATTCTCCTTCACTTTCTGTGGCAGCAGATAATGTTGCTGCTACTTCCTCAGATTTAGCACTTCAACTAGGATCAGGAGTATTACTACTGCTGGCAAGTGGAACCTGTACTAGTCCCACATCACTCGTTGACCCCACTCCCACCGTGTTCACGGTGTCTGTGGCACACTAGCCTGCTCCTCAGCACCCTGCTGCACTTTCACCTCAGCAGCAGCAGAAATTAAAGCAGTTGCAATTTTTGCAAATTACAAAAGCTGATTGCTAGTGGTGATGGTGATGCCCATCCTCATCCCTGTCTCCCATTCCTTCTCAGTTTCTGATAAAAAGGCCATCAATGTCTATTCCACCCCAAGTTTTTCTCAAACACCACTACCACCACTAGTCCCTACATGTTGCTGCTCTATTACAGACATCTCACTGCTGCTTGGAGGAGGTGACAAGCAGTGTGACAAAGGGTCCACTGCTGTCATGGTATAACTTTCTCCTTCTCCCCCTGAGTACTACAAGAAACACTAGCAGCAGGCAAAGTATTGGTGGCAGCAGGTTCAGCACTGGCAGCAGGTTCAGCACTAGCAGCAGATTCAGCACTGGCAGCAGGTACACACTAGTGGCACCACATCTGGCAGCAGGTACAACACTAGTGGCTGGAGGTACAGCAGTGGGGGCACTGGCAGCAGGGGCAGCATCTTGCAGCAGGCACAGGCAGCTGACCTGTCCTGCTCTCATTAGTACTATCCTTTTCTCCCTCCATTCCCATTCCGTTTTCTCCATTCCTTCCCATTTCCTTTTCTTCCTCCCTTTCCATTAAATTCCTCAAGATCCCTTGGGGTGATTTAGGGGGACTGGACAGCATTGGGTAAATAGTGGTCCCTTCCTCCTCCTCCTCAGACTCAGTGGACACATAAGGGTCCTTCCAGCTCCTCCACTGATTATTTTTCACCATGCTCATAGTGATAGCAGTCACTATGAGCCTTTCCTACCTCAAGTTTTGCAAAATATCACAGCAGAACGGCACAGCACATCTATCTTGCTCTGTAGCTGCTTCTGTTGTGTCTGCCTTTAGTGAAAACATGTTTTTATAGCGGAAGTGCAAAAACAACTTAAATCAATGGGCGAAAACTTTCTAGCCATTGAAAAAATGGTGAAAGATTTTGGCCAATGGGCAAAAGATGCAAAAATTTTAAGAGCTAGTTTTAACCCTTTGAGTGCCAGAGGGGTACGCAACACATTGCTTTGCAATACGTTGCTTACCCCTCTGGCACTGAAAGGGTTAAAACAGATTTTCCCATGAAAAAGTGGATAACAATGGGGTTTTTGCAAAATTTCTTGCGGGAACATGGAGACAACTTTAGCCATCCCTAATAATAACACTACGCATTTAATCATACCTGTGACTTTATCGGGGGCATGTGTGTTTCTCCTCCTTATAATTTGGCCATAGGAGGGCTCTTAAATAGAGCATCAAGTTTAGAAGATTCTATTGGCTAGAGGTTATATACCGTGTTCAATTAAGCGTCTTCATTGGTTTTTGTTTTATCTGTTAAAGACCCTGTCCTCTGTTTCCACCAAGATATGGTTACTCTACGACCTGGCCCGACTTTTTTACCGAAGCCATTATCATCCCAGGAAACTGTTCTTTCAGCCTGTTCTCCTGACATACAAAACGAGGACAGACCTGAATGGAGTAAACTGAATGTCATTAGATGTCTCAGGATCTCCCCTTTCGGAGATCATATGCTTTGTTTGTTGTTTCCTCTGGTCACAGACAAGGTTTGATAATCTACAAATCTACAATATTTCACTGTATTGTGTACTGTATTACTAAAGCTTATCAGGCAAAGTCTCTCCCAGTACCAGTTGCAATCAAGGCACACTCCTCCTGGGCAGTGGTGGCATCCTGGGCTTCTGAGGCTAGGGTCTCTCCAGAGGTTATTTGTAGGGCAGCTACATTGTCCCCCAGTTCCACTTTCATCAAGAATTACCACTTAGATGTCAGATTTCGGGACTCAGTTTCTTTCGGCACAGGGTGCTCCATTCCCTTTCTTGCCTGGTAGCTTAATAAAATATTTTTGCATCATATATTTTGTTTCTGGACCTCTTCTTTCCCTCCCATGTGAATTGCTTGGCTATTACCCTTAGGTGAATGCTGCCTAGAGTGGCCAGAGTAAAGGAAAATTGTTTCAGCTTACTGTTATTTTCCTTTCCTGGTTATGAGAATGCAGCATTCACTGCATCCAACTGCAGCCTTTTATAATTACTTTTAAGTGTTGTTTTCTGACCATTAGGTTGATGGGTAGAGAGAATGCTGTCTTCTCATGACCAGCTCATGACCAGCTCATGACCAGCTCATGACCAGGAAAGGAAAATAATGGTAAAAAATGGTAATGGTAAAAAAATCAAGTGTAAAAACAAATCCTGAAATGTCTCTGAACCCCACCTGTTCTAAATTTCTGTTTTGCTGTTGCAATATTATTGCTGGTATAATTGTTAGCCTTTGGAGTCTAGAAAAGCATTTAAATACAAATATCTGTCATGCAATCATCGTTTATTCATAAAAGTATATAAACAATAATTCATTCCTTGTTGACAAGAGGGTTAAAAGTTTAATTTTAGGTAAAACAAAAGTAAACAAGCAGTTGATTTGTCTCTTGACAGGTGCTAATTTTATCACTGTGTTTATCTCCAGTTTTCCTCATAGACTTCAATAGGAAAATGCTTGATAAAACGGGTGTTAACATTTAGCACTCGCAATAGAGTCCAGCCCCAAGTCTGTTAAGATATATATTAAAAGAAAAATAACAAAGCAAAAAAAAACACAAACAAAAACCCCATGCAATTTAAGTAATTTTCTCTTTTTCTTCCAGCATGCAAGGTCATTAATTGCTACTGGGACCTTCATAAACCCTAGTCTGCTGATGGGTTGAGAACTCTATTGTTAAATGTATTACGGCGCAAGTGTCTTTGGAGATTGCCAGCTTGATTGCTTTGTAAAGGCCCAATGGCACACAGCAATTAAAATCCTTAGACCTTTATAACCCTACTGATGTTTTATGGGCCTTTTTGTGTCCTTCAGTATAGTTTACCATTTGAACGTTTCCCAAAGGGTCTCTTGTTCAGCTTTAAACATAGATTTTTTTTTCCAAAGTGATAAAGCTAGTTATATGTTAAGTGAAAGGTTAATGATTATTTTCAAAAGAGCATATTTTTAGCAAGAAAAAAAGTCTCATACAGGCTATTAACAATATAATGTACAGTATGTCTTACACAGTTTGATTTAATATGTTACAACAGCGTTTCAAAACACATGTATCGAAGTATTATTGTTACATGGGTCTATTATAATGATTAATAATGCCAAGAGCAAATTTCAGACTATCAAATGGTAACCATTTGTTATTTATATTGCTGGTTAATTAACCCTTTGAATGCCAGAATAATTAAACCCTTGAGTGCAATGCATTGGATACACCTTTGCCACTCAAAGGGTTAAAGCAGTGGTTCTCAACTCTGGTCCTCAGGACCCACTAACAGGCCGGGATTTGATGATTTCCTTGTCAGAGCACAGGTGAGTTAATCAATGTGAATGAGCCTCTGATCACCACAACTGTTCTCTAGCAGAGAAATCCCTAAGTCCTGGCCTGTTAGTGGGTCCTGAGGACTGGAGTTGAGAACCACTGGGTTAAAGCATATCTTTATTTTTATTTTCACATTTATAAAAAAATTAAGTAAGCAGATATAAGTTTCCAGCACTAGTTGCACTTTTATTTAGTCTATAGAGAAGAGTGAACAAGTTTAATAAATGTAAATCACTGGATAATGATTTTCTTTCTGTCAAATTACATATACAATTAGAAAAGCTGATGTAACTCGTCGCTAGAATGTGAAACTGAAATAATATTTGAAAAGATTCTAGGATAAGTTTTGGTCACTACTACTCTATCTTACCATAACAGGAATGAGTCCTGACAGACATTCATTTCCAGTATTTCATTTTCAAGACATACAAAAATGTGAAAATGAGAGATGGAGAATAGAACAGTGTTAATTGTTTAACATAATACCAAGAAGCATACAATACAACTAATTTTCAAATAGCATATGGGGCAAAATACATTTCACTATTTCTAAGAATAAAACTCTGCAACTGCTACTCCAAACAGGTTCCAAAGAAAGTATTATCAGAAAAACATGTTATTGTGTACTTTTAATTAACCAATTTAACAGAGCTTTTTTTAAATCACACTGATACCTTTTTCAAGTGTTCTATTTATTAACTGTTTTAATGCTATTTCAGTTTATGTCTACTTATGAATGTATCATCTACAGAGTTTTTGTATCGAGGTATATAGGGACATATGCGGTTCTCATTACAGTACCAGTTGTATTATATACTTTAAAGTTTGGATAATAATTAGGGATGGCAAAAAGTCCATCTTTGTTGCTATGGGAACTTTGGCAAAAAATGCATATTTGCTGCTTTTTTCTGTGGGAACACCAACCATTCCGCAATCCATAGCTTTTCTGCTTTTTCACAAACACTACACATTTTCTTGTGTGCCTTCTTCTGAGGAGGTGGCCAGTATGACATCAGGCTCTATTACCTCCCTCACCAGCTCATTGTGAGTCTGTAGATGGCAGCTCATGTCCACCCATTGCACATTATGTCCTGCACTGATCACACATGACAATGTAGTGGAGAGCAATCAAATGAAGGGTATCAGGGAGTATATGAAGACATTGCAATTTGCTGAATACACTAAGCTGGTGGTTCATTATTTTTACTAATCTTCTATCTGGATATCCTGTATCTTTATTGGAGTGTACAAAGGACTCAATGACAGCATTATTTGTTCTCTTGGGGGTTGATTTTACATTGCTGACGTAAGCATCAAGAGGGTTGGTTGCAGTTGTGCCTGTTGCTTACTATGAGAGCAGATGTGTTAGTTGTGATACATTCCAGTTCTTCCCCCTATTGCACAATATTAGCTAGTGCACTGTGCATATTGCAGTTGCTGATGAAAGGCACAGTTCCTACATGCTCTCAAGGGAAAAATAGTATTCCACCACATCCATTATTTTAGAGGAAGTGCATGAAGAGAAGCATTATTTGCCAACTTCTTGTCTCTAGATGCACCTGAAGTGGTGTGGGGGATTGTTGTGGTGTTGCTGGTGCCTCTACAACACTAGGACTATTGGCAAGTAAAGGCATCATCGTACCATTGCCTGTCTTATATCAGGGCTGATTATGATCCCATCCCCATGCAGGACCCTAATACCCTGATGCTAAGACAACTAAGTGGCAGCAATTACAACAGAAGCAAATGACAGAATGTCACAAATGACAATTGCCCGTGTCATCTAGCACTGCTTGCAGTAGGCCAGTAGGCCATGCAAGTTTTTTCAAGGCATGATTTTTAAAGCATGGGGCCTACAAACAAACTTTTCTCATGGCTAGCCTTGTTTTCAGCCCCCAATCAACTTTTTCAAGTCTAGCCTTCATTAAATATTTTAAATGTTTAATGTTCTGTAAATACACAAAACAAATATGTTTCAGGCTTCTCTTTCTGAAATTCTGCTGCTATGCTTGCTAACCAAATTTTTCAAGGGATAATAAAAAAACGTTGCAACCTACAATGAATGTCACATATGTATAGGGTGGTGGTGGTGCACTGGTGTGGTGTGATGTATATATCATCATGATTCATACTTCTTAAGGCTAGACCAATTAGTTGCATTATATTCTTTGAGTTCAATTCAAGCTTGCATTACTCTTACGTTACTGTCAAACATTAATTGGTGGTCATAGCAGTGGTCCCAAAGTATTAGATGGGAGCAACCCTTCAAATCTCTCCTCCTCATCTTCATTGCTGCTCTTGATAGTACATGTGCAGTTGGTTTGCCTGTCATGTGTGGTTTTGTCCACTTCTGCTACCTGTATAATAGTCGGCACTGACACCCATCTATCTCTAAGAGAATACACCTTCAAAGAAAGAAAACTATAAAAGAGCCAGTATATTTATAAAAACAAAATTCTCAAACACAATATATATAAAAAAATATAATTTTATTTTTAGTTTTTCAGTAAAATGATTGTGGTTAAATACACAATTGAAGTGTTCCCTTCCAGCCGGAGGTCTAACATTGTGCACCAGAGATTTTATGAATATTAAGGTGTTAGTAATGTTTGTATTTTATAAACTCTAATATTGCAGCTATTATAAAATGAAATTAATCAACCCCAGTCCCATCTCTCAAACCTTTATGGTTTGAGAGATATAGAAGGCTAAAGTTCCCCACTCCTTCCGCTTTCCCTGCTGTTAGCTGTAAAGCTGACAGCAGGAGATTTGAGTCAGCCGACTGGAGGAGGCTCTTTGGCTCCACTGAAGGTTTGCAGGCACACTTTGTAGACCATTCCAATGAAGTATTTCTTTTTACATTTAAATCTTTCCTCACTAGTAGATCACAGAGAGTAACATCAGGATCTTGCTCATCGGCACCAACAGAATTAGCCTGCGGAGTTCCACAAGGTTCCATCTTGTCTCCTATGCTATTCGCAATTTACTTACTACCACTGGGAGACATCATCAGAAGACACGGCCTAAGATATCATTGTTACGCAGATGACACACAACTCTACTTTTCCTTTGCTCCAGATACTAAAGACCCAACATGCCTCATCAACAGTTGCTTAGCAGACCTCATAGAGTGGATGAATGCTAGTTGGCTTAAAGTGAACCCTGACAAAACAGAGTTACTCTTGGTGAGGGGACCCTGGGCAACAAGAATATCTCAGGATCATCCAACTGGCCTGGAACTTGGAGGCTCTGAAATCATTAGTTCAACAGAGGTACAAAGTCTCGGAGTGATGATTGACTCTGGACTGTCATTTAAACAGCAGATCTCTTCTGTAATAAAATCTGCCATCTTTCATCTGAGAAACATAGCCAGGATACAACACTTAATTCCACCAGATGATATGCCAACATTAGTCCATGCATTTGTGTCTTTTCGTCTAGATCACTGTAATGCACTGTACTTGGGCCTCCCAGAAAAAGAACTCCATCGCCTACAGACAGTACAAAATGCAGCAGACAGACTACTGACAAATAAAACTCGCTCATGTCACATAACACCTGTTCTCCACTCCCTGCATTGGCTTCCAATTAAATGGCGAACATATTTTAAAATTGGCCTGCTGACCTTCAAAGCCTTAAATAATCAAGGCCCACAGTACCTGAAAGAGCTCCTGACACCCTATATTCAATCCCGCTCACTGCGGTCAGCCAACAGATCCCTCCTGTCAGTGCCCAGAATAAAGACAACCTCAGGTTCCCGGGCATTCAGCCATGCTGCCCCCACATTCTGGAACTCTTTACCATCCTCAGTCAGAGAGGCACCATCACTACAGACTTTTAAAAAAAAGCTAAAGACCCATCTCTTTTATCAGGCATTCAGTCACCTCATCTAACCATAAGCATCCTTACATTTAAGTCTGTTTATAGAATTGTAAAGCGCTTTGAGTCTCACAGGGAGAAAAGCGCTATAAAAATCACAAATTATTAATTATTATTATATAATTATATTACATTTTGCTATTTCGGCTCTGCTGAAGAGCCGCTTGCTTGTCCGAGACCAGGATATCCTGACATCAGCTTACAGCTGACGTCAGGGAAAGCGGAGAGAGCGGGAGAACTTTAGCCTTCTATATCTCTCAAACCATAAAGGTTTGAGAGATGGTACTGGGGTTGTTTAATTTAATTTTATAATAGCTGCAATATTAGCATTTATAAAATATAGACATTACTATCACTTTAAGAATATTATGTAAGTGTTTAAGAGCTTATATTTCATATACTTTATGTCTAAAGGAATGATTAAATTTGTTTTTATCAAAGCATTCAATTAAAGACAGTATAATATAATATTGTACATATGTATTGTTTTGATATATTATAGTATATAACAACAATTTTTTTACTGAAAAACTAAAAATAACATTTTTTTATACATATTGTGGTCAAGAATTTTATTTTTATACATATACCTCTTTTATATTTTTTTTTTTCTTTGAAGGTATGTTCCTTTGGACATAGACAGGTGTCAGATCTTCTTAGTATTTCAAGTTGTTGTTTGGATTGTCGCACCCCTAAGGGAGTCAAGGCTCCTACTTTTTATTATAAAAGAAATCCATCACCCAGCACCTCTACTAGTGTCTATTGTATTCACTTCTGCTATCTGATACTTCGATGGTATTAGATGTTGGTTCATTTTAGAAATATAAGTCTTCCAGCTAGGGAGAAAAATCAGATAAATTCCTTGCAGGATTTTTCTTGAAAAAAAAAATGATTAGTTGCTTTTTTCATGAAGCTTCCCTCTCATAGACAATGCATACAATTCTGAAGTAGAGAAATAAATAATTGAAAGTAAAATTTGTGAGTCCAACATCAACATTCACCTTGAAAAACTTGTTAGCAGGCTGAGTGCCTTTGTCCCTTGCCCACAACACTAACTTCCTGTTTAACTAAGATTGGCACAACCATCCTTTAAAAATAACTGCTGCTTTGGATATTCCAGTAGGGTGAACACATGACATCAGTTCATTAAAGCCTCTTTTTTCAACAAAAGTAAAGGGCAGCATGTCAACCTCCAACATTTTGGCAAGTCTACTATTACATCTGCATACATTTGAATTACTTTTGTGCAGGTTTTCGCTTCTTTCCAAGAACTTAGTAAGTGTGGGGTGATAGTATGTAGTTGTCATACTGCTCGGACTGCTCCTCCTACCTATAATCCTATTGGCGGCTGTAGGCTTTATGTACCTGGATCTTCCATCAACCCTTGCTCGATTTTAGCACCAAAAGTCTGAGAGAAACCTTTGTCGTGAGTTCCTGTGTTTGCTGATTCCGTGTACCGAACCCTGCCTGATTACCGACCAAGTCTTGTCTTCTGCCCGTGGATCTTGACCCCAGCTTTGCCTGACTACGTCTCTGTCTGCTCCTTTGGTTGCTGATTCGATTCCGGCCTGACCCAGTATTCCCTGACCAAGCTTTCCTTTTGGAACTTCCTGCCTCGCAACGAGAGTCCCTCCAGCTGCTCTCAAGGTTGGTTCCAGTCTTCCGTTCCTTCACCTCTGGGGCTCCGACTGGTTTGGGTTGCCATCACCGGCCGCTCCAGTGACTGCCCCGGCCAGTCAAGGGTGTAGGAACTCGTATTCCCCTTACCTGCTTCCAGTTCCCTGGGCCACGAGTCCAAACCCGATTATAGCGGAGAATAGAGGATTCGTAGTCCATAAACCTCAAACCTGTCTCGAACTTTGTCGATACCCCAAGACCTCGAACCTGTCGCGAACCTTATCGATACCCCAAGACCTCGAACCTGTCTCGAACCTTATCGATACCCCAAGACCTCGAACCTGCCTCGAACCTTCTCTTGACCTCGATGTCTTCGATTAAAGAGAACTCTGTCCTGCAGTCTGACTACGGTTTTGAACCTTCCCGAGCCTCCTAGTTCCAGTTGATCCAGTCTCGAACTCTGAGGAGCAGTGAACTGGTTATCCTGAGTTCTTTACCTTGCTTGATCCTACTCAGAGACTGACAGTAAAATCGAGCCAGTAAAATGGATGCTGCTGAGGCTTCCCTCATAGCCTCCAGACAGGAACAACAGGAGCAAGTTCTGTCTACCCATGCAGCACAACTACAAACCCTCAATCATAAGCTGGATGCTATGATGGAAATGTTGCGAACATTTTCTCCATCTACCCCTGCCCCAGTTCCACCACAGCCTACTGGGGCCACAGGGTCTACAGGAGCCACCTCAGGGTACAAGCCACCCAAGATACCCTTACCAGAGAGATACTCTGGCCGGCCTGAACATTATCGTGGATTCTTGAACCAGTGCCAGTTACATTTTCAGACCTTGCCTCATTCGTTCAACTCTCATTCTACTAGGGTGGCATTCATAATATCTCTATTGACTGACAAAGTCCTAGCTTGGGCTTCCCCTCTGGTGGAGAACAGATCTTCTCTTCTTGATGACTCCAATGCATTTATCGCTGCCTTTAAAACCGTATTTGATCTACCTGGAAGACAGGCATCTGCTGAAACCTGTATACTGGGCCTAAGACAGGGCACTCGCACGGTGGCTGAATATGCAGTAGAGTTCAGAACCCTTTCCTACGAAACCGACTGGAACAATGGAGCTTTGCGAGCTGCCTTTCGTAGGGGTCTGAGTGAGCGCATCAAAGACGCCCTAGTTAATCAAGAGATACCTGATGATCTGGAAGGCCTGATTTCCAGCTGCTTAGAATTGGATCGACGGCAAATAGAGCGACAGCTTGAGAAAGATCGCTTTCGCCGTCATAAATCTGAGTTTGTTCCACGCTCATCTCCTCCCACCGAGACATCGCAGCCTTCTGTTGAACCCATGGATGTTGGGTCTGTGACGAAACTCCCCGAGGAGGAGAGACGTCGACGAAGAAGTCAGGGACTTTGTCTTTATTGTGGACTCAAGGGCCACCTCCTACGCCAGTGTCCGACCCGTCCGGGAAACTTCTAAGCTTAGGGAACCATGGAGACGACTCCCTAAGCATAAGAAATGTAACCTCCTTGTCTAACCTAAACCGTATGATGGTTCCAGTTCGGTTGAGTTGGGCAGGAGGCTCGGTCTCCACCAAAGCCTTCGTGGACTCCGGTGCGGCTGGAGTTTTCCTTGATGCTGGGTTTGCTTCCAAGCACTCGATTCCACTAGTCCAGAAAGCCAAACCCTCGCGTGTCTCTACTGTGGATGGGGCTCCTTTGGGAAAAGGCTTCGTTACCCATGAGACTCAGCTTCTACTTCTTCAGACCGGCATTCTTCATTCCGAGACTATTCACCTTGATGTCATACAGTGCCCTTCCTCTCCAGTGATTTTGGGACTTCCTTGGCTTCGACTCCACAACCCAGTAATTGACTGGAGTTCTGATCAGATAACGAACTGGAGTTCTTCCTGTTTTTCGAACTGCCTTTCTGAGATACCTGTACCTGGCCTTGTGGGTGGCATAGGAATCCCTGAGAATTCTATTCCTAAATCCTACAGAGACTTTTCCGATGTATTCTCTAAACAAAAGGCAGCAGAGCTACCTCCACACAGATCATTTGACTGTTCAATTGATTTATTGCCCGGAACCATGCCTCCTAGAGGAAGAACTTTTCTCCTATCAGAACCAGAGAATTAGGCCCTGTTGGAATATATACAAGAAAACCTGGCCAGGGGTTTCATTAGACATTCATCCTCTCCAGCAGGTGCCGGCTTCTTTTTTGTCTCAAAAAAAGATGGAACCTTGAGACCCTGTATAGATTATAGGGGTCTAAACAAGGTGACTATCAAAAATAGATACCCTCTACCCCTGATTCCGGAACTCTTCGATGCTCTGAAGGACGCCAAGATCTTCACAAAGTTGGATTTACGTGGGGCATACAACTTGATTCGCATCAAAGACGGCGACGAGTGGAAGACGGCCTTCAACACCAGGTACGGCCACTATGAGTACCTCGTCATGCCCTTTGGGCTCTGCAACGCCCCCGCCACATTCCAACACTTTGTCAACGAGATCTTCAAGGATGTTTTGCTCTCCTATGTGGTAGTGTATCTTGATGATATACTGATTTTTTCATCCTCGCTCCACGAACACAGAGAACACGTCCGTACCGTGTTACATCGCCTGAGAGAAAATCATCTTTACGCTAAATTGTTAAAATGCATCTTTGAGACCTCCCAGCTCCCTTTCTTGGGATATATAGTTTCTGACTCAGGACTACGGATGGACCCTTCTAAAGTAGAGTCCGTTTCCCAATGGCCACGTCCAATCACTCTGAGAGCGGTACAACGTTTCTTAGGATTTGCAAATTACTATAGAAGATTCATTAAAAATTTCTCTGCTATAGTTGCTCCTCTGGTAGCCTTCACCAAGAAAAACGCAAATCCCAAGGTCTGGTCCACTGAGGCAGTAGAGGCCTTTGAACGTTTAAAAAGACTATTTGTGTCCGCACCATTGCTACGCTACCCTGATCCTACACAACCCTTCCTCATTGAGGTCGACGCCTCTGAATTAGGAGCTGGAGCTGTCCTGTCTCAGAGGGACGAGGTCACTAACCGCCTTCATCCTTGTTCTTACTTTTCCAAACAATTCAGTTCTGCAGAAAAGAACTATGATACCGGAAATCGAGAACTATTGGCCATTAAAATGGCACTAGAAGAATGGCGACATCTCTTGGAGGGTTCCCAAGTTCCAGTCATAATCCAGACTGACCACAAGAATCTTCAATTCCTGGAACAAGCTCAACGCCTGAATCCAAGGCAGGCCCGATGGGCCCTTTTCTTTACCCGTTTTAATTTCATTATTACATACATTCCAGGTTCTAAGAATCGGAAGGCGGATGCCCTGTCCCGACTCTTCACTACAGAGCCAGATCCTCCTCCTGAACCCATAATTCCTTCTAATCATATTGTGGCCTCTCTATCATTGTCTATAGTACAAAGGATCAAGTCCCTCCAACATCATTTTAGTGGACGTGTTCAAGGAAAACCCGCTCATCTGCTATTTATCCCCAAGCGGTTTCGTTCCTCTCTGCTAAAATGGTCACACCATTCTACTATGGCCGGTCACCCAGGCATTACTAAAAATATTGAATTTCTTCTTAGACGCTTCTGGTGGCCTTCCTTGAAGCAGGATGTGGAAGCCTACGTCAAAGCTTGCACGCTTTGCACACAAAACAAACCATCCACTCAGAGACCTGTTGGGCTCCTTCAACCTTTGCCAGTTCCTCAGTCTCCATGGACTCATCTGGCTATGGATTTTATCACAGACTTGCCACCTTCAGACCATTGTACTGTGATTTGGGTGGTAGTTGACCGCTTCTCGAAACAAGCCCATTTCGTTCCCTTCCGGGGATTGCCTAATTCTCAAACTCTGGCAGATGTCTTCATCAAAGAAGTTTTCCGTATTCATGGAGTCCCTGCTCAGATTGTCTCCGATAGAGGTACTCAATTTACCTCCAAATTCTGGAAAGCATTTTGCTCTCGCCTAGGGATTCAATTAAACTTTTCTTCTTCATACCATCCTCAGTCCAATGGCCAGACTGAAAGAACCAATCAGACCCTAGAAATCTACCTCCGCCATTATGTCAACTCACATCATGATAACTGGGCATCATTGCTTCCTCTGGCCGAATTCGCCTTCAATAACCGTTATCATTCTGCTTTAAAGTGTTCTCCTTTCTATGCAGCTCTAGGCTATCACCCTCAGACATTGCCCAACCTCCCGGTATCCGATGTTCCTGAAGCTGATAATAGAGTAAGGAATCTCCGTCTTCAGTGGGTTTCTGTTCATCGCTCTTTGACAGCCGCTTCTTCCAGTTATAAGTCCTCGGCGGATAAGAAAAGGCAACCTGCTCCTTCATACCAGACTGGTGACCAGGTCTGGCTCTCCACCCAACACCTTCGCTTGAAGCAGCCCTCTTTTAAATTGGGTCCCAGGTTCATTGGACCTTTTCCTATCAAGACTCAGCTCACTCCTGTCACCTACTCTCTTGATTTACCATCAACCATGAGGGTGGCCAATTCCTTTCATGTCTCCCTTCTACGTCCCTTGGTTAAGAACCGTTTCTACCAACCGGCCACTCCTCCTGCTCCTGTTCTGGTGGACGGTCATCCAGAATATGAGGTCAGCAAGATTCTGGATTCTCGGCTATCTCGGGGCCGATTGCACTATTTGGTCGACTGGAAGGGCTATGGTCCTGCCGATCGCTCCTGGGTGCCAGCTACTGAGGTCCATGCTCCGGTCCTTGTGCGGACCTTTCATCGCCTGCATCCTGATGCTCCAGGCCGTCCGGAGGTCGGCCGTTGAAGGGGGGGCACTGTCATACTGCTCGGACTGCTCCTCCTACCTATAATCCTATTGGCGGCTGTAGGCTTTATGTACCTGGATCTTCCATCAACCCTTGCTCGATTTTAGCACCAAAAGTCTGAGAGAAACCTTTGTTGTGAGTTCCTGTGTTTGCTGATTCCGTGTACCGAACCCTGCCTGATTACCGACCAAGTCTTGTCTTCTGCCCGTGGATCTTGACCCCAGCTTTGCCTGACTACGTCTCTGTCTGCTCCTTTGGTTGCTGATTCGATTCCGGCCTGACCCAGTATTCCCGGACCAAGCTTTCCTTTCGGAACTTCCTGCCTCGCAACGAGAGTCCCTCCAGCTGCTCTCAAGGTTGGTTCCAGTCTTCCATTCCTTCACCTCTGGGGCTCCGACTGGTTTGGGTTGCCATCACCGGCCGCTCCGGTGACTGCCCCGGCCAGTCGAGGGTGTAGGAACTCGTATTCCCCTTACCTGCTTCCAGTTCCCTGGGCCGCGAGTCCAAACCCGATTCTAGCAGAGAATAGAGGATTCGTAGTCCATAAACCTCGAACCTGTCTCGAACTTTGTCGATACCCCAAGACCTCGAACCTGTCTCGAACCTTATCGATACCCCAAGACCTCGAACCTGTCTCGAACCTTATCGATACCCCAAGACCTCGAACCTGCCTCGAACCTTCTCTTGACCTCGATGTCTTCGATTAAAGAGAACTCTGTCCTGCAGCCTGACTACGGTTTTGAACCTTCCCGAGCCTCCTAGTTCCAGTTGATCCAGTCTCGAACTCTGAGGAGCAGTGAACTGGTTAACCTGAGTCCTTTACCTTGCTTGATCCTACTCAGAGACTGACAGTAGTAGAAGAACTGTGCAACTTTATTGCTTTAATTACATGACTTGTGGAGGGGATATGTGGGTTCTGAGTGAAGTATCTCCATACTGTGGACTTATAGAAGGTAGGGTTCCTGAGAGGCTTCTACTACTACTGTGGCTAGATGTTGGTGAAATTGTACTACTGTGTGTCATAGGTACTGCACTTTGAAGAGCAGCAGAGGCACTCATCAAAATTAAGGCTAAAGATGCTTATAACCTATGTGGTTGCTTTTGGTGATTTTATCAAACTACATCCTGCTCTGGAGGAAAGGGATCATAATAATTTCTTGCACATGCAGCAGTAACCATGGATGCAGTCAGGTTTTGGACTACCACTTTACTTAGACATCTCTGTCCTGCTCCTTATCCTTTCACCCTCCCCCTACTCCTTTTCCATTTGCTGGAAATTACTATTGGGTGTGTTTTTACTGTAAAGTATACTATAGACCTGATTGTGCCTGATGTCTTGACTTGGATCTCTACAAAATACTCTATCTTGTCAAGTATCAGTCTGCCTCAGTCAAAGCTCACATTAAATGTATTTTAATTAACTGTCCCCCTACCCCTATTCCTAGGACAGAGTTAACAGTCAGAGCAGGAAGAAACTTTGATCATGGTTTCCTGTGTCTTCCCAGTCAGTCACACAAAATGTTGGGATATTTGGGGTCAGTCTCCTTTCTCCCTCCCTTTCCCCCAATCTCTCTTAATACAGAGAACAGAGTTCCTGCCTACAAGACTAAGCTTCAACTCAACTTTATTAGCATGTCTTCTTTAGTTCAAAAATGTGCTGCTTTCGCTTCCTCTCACAAACACAGAATGACATGCTGACACCTGACACCCTTTTATATGCCTGTGGCAAAAGAAGAGAAACCTCCCATGTGGTGGGGAGAAATTCAGTATTTCCACTGATTTCAATGCAATGAGCTAGGCAAAAAAGCAAAACAAAGGCACTTATAACAAAACATATGCAATTTCTTCTCCTGTTTTTCGCTTTTGAGGAGAAAACATTCATTCATCTCTATTCCCAATTAGTGATGGCCGAAAATTTTCACCTCAAACCAAAACCGGTGAAAAATGGCACATTCTGCTTGGCATAAAATTCTCCCTCAAAAAGTGCAGCTTTCCTGCTTTTTTCGCCTAGCTCATTGCATTGAAATCAATGGGAAGAAAATTTTTTCTCCACCACACAAAAGTTTTCTCTAGTTTTGTACAGCCACATACAAGGGTGTCAGGCTCTCACAGCATTCCATTCTGTGTTTGTGAGAGGAGAGAGCAGCATGTTTTTGAGCTAGAGGAGATAGGCAAATAAAGGGAAATTGAAGCTTAGTTTAGGGAGTCATTTGGGTAGGACATTTGTTCTTTGTATTAGGGTAGTTTGAGGGCACTCTGGGGAAAAGAAGGGAGGAAGGAGGTTGACCCCAAAATTTGGTGTGACTGACTGGCAAGACAGCAAGGCAGCAAGCTTACTGATTTTGATTTTCTTGTATCTGTGCTGGGGACGTCTGGGGAAAGAAGTTGTTGATTTGATTTTTTAGTTATATATTTTTTAACGGTGATAAGATTGGACAACTTAAAAAAATAAACCTCCCGGGGTGGTTGCAGTTTGTCAAGGTCCCACCAATCACACCATGCCAATCCCCACCACCACTACCATATACTTTTGCCACATTGTAGGTTGTACTTAATTTTTTTATCACTTGATATCATCATAAATATGTGCCGGTGTCACTTAAGCATGAAGTAAGTGTTGCAGCAAAGGACAAATTCATTGTGCATGGCAACACATTTTTCAAGGTATATGTTGCTGTAGAAGTTTGACTTCCAGCTACTTATGTCTCCACTACAGTACTCAGAAGAAGTAATATTATGCTGCAAAATGTTGCACCATATTAAACAGAGAAAAATGTTTTAGAATAGGAAAAAAGTTTTGGAATATCAGAAAAATGTGAAAGGCATGTAGTCACAACTATATTTAGAGCTTGGTAAATAAGTTTACATACACCATATCACCAATTCTCAAGGTTGCTATTATGCTGGAGCTATTATCAGCACACAAAAAACCTTTCTAGGTACTGAGTTCTCTATCACTTGCTCTAGTTTATTTAACACATCTATAGCTATCAAAACCCTGCATGCACAAAGTGGTGTGCCTATGATGTGATTTGCTCTGCTGTTGTCTTTAAATAATACTACCAGAACCAAAGGCAACATTACTGGCTGTGACCTCATGCTGCAAGCTATTTTTGTCCACTAGGGGGAGAGAAACCCAGTGAGGAGTGACAGTCATATAGTCTCTACTTTACCCCTTGACAAAATATATGTTGTCAAGAGAATTTTCTTGACATATGATTTTTCTGGTCCTTTGCCAAGACCCTAACCACCTGCTTCTACAATTCTGGCATACCCATTCTTGAAAAATAATTCAGGAATGGGATATGCCAGCGTGGCGCAAAACATTACACCAGTTCTTTAATGTCTCATTTCTCTACAAAAAAGTAAGGCAACATGTCAACTATCAACACCTTAGCAATTTTGCCATTCCACAAGATTATTTTGAGATTATTTTTGTAACATTTTTGGCTCCTTCCCAATAACTCAGTAAATGTGGTCTGGCTTGGCAGTACATAGCAGAGGAACTGTGTAACTTTATTGATTTAAAATAATGACTTGTGGTGATGTTGGGGATTTCAACTGTGGAATGCATGGGCACTCTATGACTATTGTCATATCTTGCAAAAAACTCAGAGCCAGGATCATTATTTTAAATTAACCAAATTTTGACACACTCTATGACATTTCAGCATTACTTTTATTATGTGCTCCAGAGCCCTGGGAACATTTACGAGTACTTATGTTGCTGCTAGTTGTGGCACCTCTGATATGTTGCTGGTGTGTCTCCCAGTCAGACCTGAAGTTGTGCTTCAGGTGGGATCTCAATGAGGAGGTGACTAGGTGTGAATCTGATTTCCCCTTGCTCATATGCGTCTTACACAGACAACATATAGCAACATGTTTAGCTTTTTGATAGCTTGATACTGTGGACTTCATAGAGTGGAGGGGTTCCTGAGGGGATACCACTACTACGGGAACTAGATAATGCTGTAATTGAACTACTAGGTGTCAAATATGCAGCACTTCCAACAGCAACAGAGGCACTCATCATAGCTAGGGTTGTGGATGCTGTTGATGACCTATGTTGCTGATTACTCAGTAATAGTATGTGTGGCTGAGTGGGGCTTGGACATGGAAGGTGTGACAGTGCTGATGATGGCTGAAGGATTATTGTGTATGTTTTGTCATCTTTACTTGGCTAGAGCCAGACTTTCCAGTTGATTTTTCAAATAGTTTATAAGCTGGGACAGTGCTTTTTCTCAGTGGTGGGAGATTAAACCTTTGCCTTTCAGCTAACTTTCTGGCCATGTCATAATCTCTCTCAATGTGAACTTCATCTCTATCTGAAGAAGAGGGATATATTCTACATCAACATCAAACAAAGTCTTTCTACTTTTCCCATTACAGGGGTTTTTCCCATTACAGGGGTTTTCACTATGTTTGCTGCTACTTTCAGGACAGGTGTTGTACTTCTTTGTGTCAATTTCAGATGTAGCTGCTGTACTTTCTTCATTATGCCAGAAACACTAGGATGTGGCTTGTTTTTGTCTCCAGTGTTTTTAAATGGTTTATTAATATTACTGGTGGGGGTGGAACTTTTTTATGGGGCTTTGACAAACAGCCTTCTTAAGATGAGAAGGATCAAAATCATTTATTGCACACTCTGCAGCAACCATGTCTGCAGTCAGCTTTTAGACTAACACATTTCTAACACATCCCTACACTGCTCCTTGTCCTTTCTCCCTGGGAGACATTTTTAAACTAGTGTGTATTTTAACAGTAAAGTACTCAACAGAACTGATTGTGTTTAATGTTAATTTATTTTTACTAAATATATTAGCCACAGAGGAGATAAGGAAGAGTTTTAGTAAATTTTTGAAGAGCTTTATAACCTGCCAAGAGAGGAACAAAAAGAGCAATTGTTGCAATATATTTCCTCAACAGGACTGCCCAAAATAAAGATGAACAGATAGAAGAATTAAATCAGACATTTTCACAGGCAGAACTGAACAGTGCGATAGATAATCTAAAATCAAAAAAAGGCACCGGGACCAGATAGATTCAGTGGATTTACTAGAGGCATTTAATGAGATAGCTGCTAGTGGGACATTACCTGTAGAGTTAGTTAGAGCAACTATTTCGCCAGTATTGAAGCAAGATAAAGATCCCTGTGCATTGAAGAATTATCACCCTATTTCTATTCTGAATGTTGATATAAAACTGTATTTAGCTATATTGGCTGGCAGAATCAAAATAGTGATTCCAGACTTGATTAAACAGGATCCGGTGGGCTTTGTTAGTGGCAGATCCTCAAGGGGAAGTATACGAAGAATACTGGATATCGGGGATGTGGCGAAGAGGGAGAGCAGATCCCTCCTGGCCTTGTCGTTAGATGGAGAGAAGGTGTTCAACAGGGTCGGGTGGGATTTTCTGTTTGGTGTACTAGATGGATACGGACTTCATGTACGTCACCTAGATGCTATAAAAGCACTGTATACATGCCCACAAGAGAAAATAAAAAGTTCAGGCTTTATTTCTGAATGGTTTAATATATGAAATGGTACTCGACAGGGCTGCCCTCTCTCTCCGCTACTATATATTTTAAGTTTAGAACCGTTATCGACTAGAGGAAGGAATAATGGGGATATTAAGGGATTCTGTTCTGCTTCGATAGTCTAAATTAATGATGTATACGGATGACATACTAATTACATTAGAGAATCTATATGAGTCCTTGGAAAAAAGGAGATCACGGATTTTTCTCTATGCTCAGGATATAAAGTAAATATTGAGAAAACAACATGTTTAATGTTAAATATAGATCAAGAATTGGAGGGGAGATTGAAAGAACATTTTAGATTTAAGTGGGTTAAAGATCATCTGAAAAGTCTAGGGTTATATATTACAGGAAAATATGAAGATTGTATGGCGGTGAATTTTATGAACCAATTTAACCCCTTAAGGACCCATGACGGTCCAGGATCATCATGGGTTGTTTTCTGTTAAGGACCCATGATGGTCCTGGACCTTCATGGGTTAAACTCTCCCATCGCCCCCACACGGCACAATGGGAGAGAGCGAGATGGCTGTAACTAAGCATTCCAGTACCGGGGCACTTAGTTATAGCCAGTAGCAACATTGTTGCAACATGTGATTCGCTTGATTAGCGAATCACATGTTGCAAAAGCCGAATGACAAGGACAGTATTTGTAAATACTGTCCCTGTCACATCTCTCTGCCTCCCTCCATCTTACACACTGCTGAGGTGGAGAGAGACAGAGAGACATCTTGTTCCAGAGTTAAGATCATTCCTGCTCCTGTTAAAAGTTTAAAAAAAAGAAAAAAAATCCGTTTTAACCCCATTGATCACTGTTATTGCAGTGATCAATACATTTCCCCCCTCTGATCATTCTAATAGTGATCAGTTTGCTGCAAATCAGCTTTATCTGATCTGTGGTACTTACCCCCTCTTGTATTTTTTCTAATTTTTTTTAACTTTTTAAAAAATGTTTTTAATAAAAAATATTATTTAGCATATTTTAGAGTTAGGTAGGTAGTTTAGCTAGGTAGTTGGGTAGGTTTAGTCGTCGTGTGTTAGGGAAAGTTTTAGAGTTAGATTTAGGTTTAGCAGTAGAGTAGGGAAAAAAAAACAACCAAAAAAAAAAAAACACAAAAAATATAATAATTATAGTTTAGATAGGTAGTTGACTTTGGTTAGGTAGGTTCAGGGTATACGTGGGTTAGGGGAAGGTTTAGAGTTAGATTTAGGTTTAGGGGTAGTGTATGAAAAAAAAAGCTAGTTTAGATAGGTAGTCGGGTTGGGTAGGTGCAGGGAATAAGTGTGTTAGGGTAAGGCTTAGGGATAGATTTAAGTTTAGGAGTAGCTTAGGGAAAAAAAATACAAAAAAAATTATCATAGGAATAGTGACTGTTTGGGGTGAGAATTAAGTATAGTTAGATATAGAAGTTAGTAATTTATTTAGTTTAGAGTAGCTGTATATAATGCAGCAGAGGTACACTTTAGAAGAGGAGTATTCCTTTTTGGCGGCTGACTCAGAATTCACAGGCACTGCATCAGACTTCAACATCACTCAGTTTTCTGAGAGTGAGAGCAACTCTAGTGATGATACAGGGCCTTCTGTCAAAAAAAGACACACTGTTCCATGAGCTGCCCCAGCAATTGCCCCAAGAGCTGCCCCAGCAACTGCCCCAAGAGCTGCCCCAGCAACTGCCCCAAGAGCTGCCCAAAGACCTTCCCAAAGATCTGCCCTAAGAAATGCCCCAAGAGCTGCTACAAGTACTGCCCCAAGACCTGCCACAAGTACTGCCACTCCTGCTGATGAATGGGTCTCATCAGACAATTTATGTCCACAAATTCCTGAATTCACAGGCAACCCAGGAATTCAAGTGGATGTGGCAGGATTTACCCATGTTGAGTTTTTTTATTTATTTTTGGGGGAGGAAATTTTGAGAGAAATCATGTCTCAAACCAATTTATATGCAGCCCAATATATTGCCACCAACCCATCAGCGTTTGTTTCCAAGGAAGAAATATGGCAACCTACAGACCTTTTAGAATTCAAGAAATTCTGGGCCCTAACAATGACAAAGGGAATACTAAAAAAAACAAGTATTAGATCCTACTGGAGTAAAAACCCCATATTCACCAAAATGATGACTAGGACTAGATACAAAATGATTTTGCACTTTATGCACTTTAGCGATAATTCCCTGTGCCTCTCAAAAGAACACCCCTAGTATGACAGACTGTTCAAAATTCGCCCCCTAATAAATTATTTACAGGAAAAGTGTGCCCAAGTATATACCCCCAAAACACATATGTATAGATAAATCCCTTATGAAATGTAAAGTTAGGTTAGGTTTCAAGCAATACATCCCCTCCAAGCACTCCAAATTTGGCATTACATTTTATAAATTGTGCGAAAGTGCCACAGGCTATAATTAGGCTTTTCGAATTTATGAGGGCAAGGACAGCCAACTTGACCCTCCTGGTTGCCCCAAATCTCTGGGAACAAATGGGAAAATAGTTTAGGATCTAATTTACCCCTTATTAAATAAAGGATAAAATTTATATGTTGACAACTACTACACCAGCCCCCTTTTATTTAAGTCAGTTTTTTATTTTGACACCGTGGCCTGTGGCACTGTCAGGCGCAATTGCAGGGAGATGCCCAAAGAACTTATAGCAAAAAAACTAAAAACCGGGGTATCCTCAGCTTTGTGCCAACAAGAGCTGCTGGCAGTTAAGTTCAAGGACAGAAAAGATGTCTACATGCTTTCCACCATGCATGAGGTAAAAACTGTGGCAGGCTCTGTTCGTAGAAGGGGGGTACTAAGAAAGCCAGTCTGCATCAGAGACTACAACAAACACATGGGGTAGTTGATATGTGTGATCAACTCATGTAGCCGTACCTCACCATGAGAAAGTGTAGGGCATGGTACAAAAAGGTTGCCATTTACATGATCTATACTGCAGTATAGAATTCTTTTTGGATTTCCAAATTGGCAAACCCCACTCTAAAGCTTAGTTTTCTCCAGTATCAGCTCCATCTTATTTCCCAATTTTCATTTCAAGGGGCAACAGAAATAATTCCACCAAATCCCAGGGAAGTACTCTTTATTTGTAAAATCCCCTCAACCCCCCAAAAGAAAAACCCACAAAAGCACTGCAGGGTTTGCTACAGCAAGGGAATATGGAGAGAACCCCTCACTTACTGTTCTGATTGCCCTTCCAAATCTGGCCTCTGTATGGGTAACTGCTTCAAGCAATATCATGCAGGCACAATGCAGTAGTGCTGTAAAGTTTATTTTATTATTTGGCCACTTTTCCCCCCTGAAATATCCTGTTTTTTTTTTCTAAACACATCCCTCCTTAGATCTAACACTATTAAAATATAATGAGAAGCAAAGCACCCTAGGATTTTTCCATCTCTGATAATGGAAACACACATGTTCCCTACTGGGCCCAGTAGCTCCCCCAAACCCTGACAAACCTATGCATATGGGGCATTGCCTTACTCAGACGATGTAACTCACCACTAATGTAAAGCACTTAAAACATTTGCAAATATCATCTGAATGAAATCCAGAGCAACACTAAAATATGTGTGAAAAAATGGTGCTTCTCTGCCTTACTGCAGGTTTTGGGAGGGATTGCTGATAGAGTGGCAGCGAAAACATTGAAAAAGTGCAAATAGAATGAAAGCCAGGGTTTTCTACTCTGTCTCTTCTACTTCTACTGTCTGTCTCTTCTACAACATATACTTTGGGGGTAAAATTCATTGCAGCATTGCCAAACAGTCCGAAATGAGACAAGGCACCTGCTGTAAAAATGGCATGTCTGCAAAAAGGAAACTCACATGTTCCAACTGGGTCCAGTATCTCCCCCAAACCCTGAAAAACCTATTCATATGGGGCATTGTCGTACTCAGAAGAAAGGGCCAAACACTAATCAATGCAGTTTATAAAATCTTCACCTATCCTGTGCTTGAAATTCACATCAACATTGAAGTCTAAGTGTGAAAAATGCAGTTTTTTTTTACTTACTTCAAGCTTTATGAGGGATTGGTGGTAAAATGGCTGGGTATAAAATTTGAAAACACACCTAAACTGAAAGCCTGGGATGTCTACTTTCCAAAAATATACACTTTTTGGGTGAAATCTTAGAGTGGAGCACAGTTACACATCCCCAAATGAGAAATAGCACTAGTGAAGCAAGCTGTGCACCTGGAAGCGTGCATGTTCCAATATGGGCCCCGTAGCTTCCCCAATACCTGACAAACCTATGCATATGGGGCATTGCCACACTAATAAGAAGGAGCCGAACACTAATCAATGCAGTTTATAAAATCTTCACCTATCCTGTGCTTGAAATTCATATCAACATTGAAGTCAAAGTATGAAAAATGCTTACATCAAGTTTTACGAGGGATTGGTGGTAAAATGGCTGCATAAAAATGTAAAAACATACAAAAATTGAAAGCCTGGGTTGTCTACTTTCCAAAAATATACACTTTTAGTGGTAAATTTTAAGGTGGAGCACTGTTACATAGCCCCAATTAAGACATTGCACCAGTTAAACAAGATGTGAAAATTCAATATTTATTTAAAATTGGGTCCCGTAGCTCCCCCAAACCTTGAGAAACCTATGAATATGGGGTATTACCATACTTAGAAGAAGAAACTGAACACTAAACAATGCATTTTTAAAGATCTTCACTTATCATGTGCTTGCAATTCACATCAACATTGAAGTCAAAGTATGAAAAACACTGATTTTTTTACTTACGTCAAGATTTATGAGGGATTGGTGGTAAAATGGCTGCATAAAAAATGTGAAAACATACATAAAATGAAAGCCTGGGGTGTCTGCTTTTCAAAAATATACACTTTTGGGGGGAAATTTTGAGTTGGAGCGGTGGTACATAACCCCAAATGAGACATGGCACCAGTGACACAAGCTGTGAAAATTCAAAGTGTAAAACTGGAAACGCGCATGTTCCAATTTGGGCCCAGTAGCTCCATCAAATCTTGAGAAACCTATGAATATGGGGTATTGACATACTCAGAAGAAGGAGAGGAACACTAAACAATGCATTTTTAAAAATCTTCACCTATCATGTGCTTGAAATTCACATCAACATTGAAGTCAATGTATGAAAAACACTGATTTTTTTACTTACATCAATATTTACAAGGGATTGGTGGTAAAATGGCTGAGTAAAAAATGTGAAAACATACATAAAATGAAAGCCTAGAGTGTCTACTTTCCAAAAGTATACATTTTTGGGGGAAATTTTAAGGTGGAGGGCTGGTACACAGCCCCGAATGAGACATGCCACCAGTGATGCAAGCTGTGAAAATTCAAAGTGTGAAACTGGAAAGGCACATGTTCCAATTTGGGCCCCGTAGCTCCCCCATACCTTCAGAAACCTATGCATATGGGGTATTGGCGTACTCAGAAGAAGGAGATGAACACTAAACAATGCATTTTTGAAAATCTTCACCTATCATGTGCTTGAAATTCACATCAAAATTGAAGTCAAAGTGTGAAAAATGCTGATTTTTTTACTTATGTCAAGATTTACGAGAGATTGGTGGTAGAACTGCTGCGTAAAAAATGTGAAAACATATATAAAATGAAAGCCTGGGTAGTGTTCTTTCCAAAAATATACACTTTTGGGGGGAAATTTTAAGATGGAGTGCTGGTACATAGCCCCAAATGAGACATGGCACCAGTGAGCAAGCTGTGAAAATTCAAAGTGTGAAACTGGAAATGCGCTTGTTCCAATTTGGGCCCAGTAGCTTCCCCAAACCTTTAGAAACCTATGCATATGGGGTATTGCCGTACTCAGAAGAAGGAGCTGAATACTAATCAATGCATTTGTATAAATTTTCAACTATCCCGTGCTTGATATCAACAGTAATATTAAAGTGTAAGTGTGAAAACTGCAAAACAAAACAAAATATTACCACAATTTTGAAAAATATTTCTGTAAACATAGCTGCACAAAAAACTCCAAAAGTCTCCTGATTATTTACCAGAAACATATACCTTTGTGGGACATTTTTGGTTCTGGCACCGTAAACAAAGCTATGATGCTCACATGCGAATTGTTTAAAAGTTACAGGTTGGAAATAATGGTTTCTATCTTGTAAATGTGAGAAAGGGATTGAAATACTAGCCATATGGGGTACTCTTATATTCAGGAGAAGCAAATGAATATATTTAGGGGTATTTTTTGTAATGAACTAATGGTATGCAAATTCTGACAGGAAAATGTAAGCAAAATGTTGTTTTTTTTCATTTTTTTCTATTTTAATCAAATTAAACAATGAGGTATTGATATAATTGTGGTTATGAAGAAAGCCCTACATGTGCTTAAAGAAACAATATATGTGTGTGAGTGTACAAAAGGAATTAAAGAGAAAATGTGGTTGAACAGAGACATAGTCAAAAAAGCCAAAATTGCTCCAGTCCTTAAGTGAAAACTACGTCAGACTTTCCCGGTCTGTAAGGGGTTAAACAAATGCAAGAAATCCTTAAGAAATGGAAAGGGATGTTTCTCTCATGGTGGGGAAGAATAAATTGTATCAAATATTATGTTATGCCAAAATGGTTATATATGCTAAGAATGCTATCTGTAGTAATGATGGGGAGTTGGCTTGTTATGGTACAGTCCTCATTGGATAGATTCATTTGGCATGGGAATAATCCGAGAATAGCCAGGAGATATCTGTCACTGAGGACTGGAGAGGTGGGAATGTCTTATCTGGACATAGGGAAAAGGTTCAAAGCCAGTAGATTGTTACATATAATATCATCACAAAGATTATCATCAATTAAAGAAAAATGGTATCTGATTGAGAGGGATAATGTAGTGTGAAGTAATCTCTTGGCACTCTTTTGGGATCCTAGGATGCAGAATAAAGGTATTAAAACAACATCCAACATCCTAAAAGATCTACTGATATATTGGATAAAGATTAAAAAGGCATTAGGGCTAAGGGGGAAAATATTAAATGTTACCTCAATGCTAATTATTCCAAGGTTTGTTGAAAATATTAAGCTGCATTCTTGGAGAGAGGATTAAATAGAGACAATAGAGGACCTTGTAATAGAGCATAAAATGAGATATTTTTCAGAGATGAACCTAGGTAATAGGGAGTCTCAGAATTTATAAATAAATATTTATTTAAAGGACAATATTCAGAATTGTTAATAAAAGTTAAAGAATTAATTCAGGGGGAGTTAGAAAATAAATTAATGAAGAGGTGTTCAGAGTATATTGAGAATATAGGGAAACAGGATAATTTTCCAGTTATTTGTAAGTGGGAAAAAGACTTGGGGAAAGCCATAAGAAGAGAAGACTGGAATAGGGCCATAGTTTTAATTAGTAGGAATGTGCATTGTTTAAATTTGGTTGAACTTTGTTACAAGGTCAGTAATCGATGGTATCTAGTACCAACTAAATTAAGTAAAATGTAGCCCAGTATAACTAAGACTTGTTGGAGATGTGAAAGAGAAATGGGTAATTATCTCCATGTGTGGTGGAACTGTCCCTTTATAAGAGTATTCTGGGAGATGATATTTCAGAAAATCTAGGAAGTTAATCAAATGATCATAGTTCCCTTGAAGGAAATAGCGTTACTGCATATGGAGATCCCAAGGATCGAAAAATGGACATGTAAAATATTGCTACGTGTAGTAATGGCAGGAAAGTTATATATATATCGCAAAAAGGTGGATAACCCTCAGATACCAGTGTGGGGAGAGGTGAAACAACACATAGTATGACAGTGTAAGATGGAGAGGGGAGTGATGATGAATGAAAGGAAACGTTATAAAGAAATAGGGGAATGGGATGGTTGGATAAGGAAACTGGTGGAGATGAGATATGGATAAGAGAGAAAGAAAGAAGTAAAATTGACCTTTTGGGTATGGGGCACAGTGCATGGATGTGCGTTCCGTGTCCCTCTGGCGCTGGCGCTCGGGGGGTTAATAGATATTGGAATGGAAAATAAGGGAGAGGAAAAGAGAAGGAAAGGAAAAGAGAAAGGGAAGAAATAAAGAGAAAGAAAAAGGAAAAAAAGGGAAAAATAAGGGAAAAAAGTTTTAAGATCTAGAAGAAAAAGAGTTTATACTAAGATAGATATAGTTGTAGTGGAAATCCTTCTGGCATTGTGGATGGATGTTTAGTATACAGATCTAGGGGAAACAGGGTTTATAGAAATAAATAGAGAAATGTGAAAAATGAGAGAAAGAAAAGGAAAAGAGAAAAGAAAGGGAGAAAAGAGAAGGGAAAGGAAAAAAAAAAGGGAAAGGAAAACAAAAAAAAGAAATGTATACTTTGTATGTATGTTGGAAATGTATATTTTGTCTATTGTTTAAAAAGAATAAAGAAATTAAAAATATATCTTTTTTTTTACTAACTGGCCATATCACAGCTGGAAAAAAACACGCTCCCTGTGCAATAGCTTATTGCCCCAGATTCCCCTTACACAACCTTATGGAAGGATCTTTGATAACAGCTGTATTCCCAGTTAGTCACTCAAGTAAATCACCTTTGCTCCCTTCTCACACCTCCAGACTCCCCTATTACAAAGAACAGCCAGCTGGAAAGAACTTGGATCAAAGCTGCCAGTTTCTATTCAGTCTTTTTTGGGGTAAATCTCCTTTGGTACCTTCACACATACAAACAGACTCACTTAATACAGAGAACAGATAGCAGAAAGGAACTTGGATCACAGCTGCCTATGTCTTCTCAGTCATAAAAAGTGTGGGGATATTTGGGTTTAAATCCCCTTTTGCTCCCTTCACACACACCCAGACTCACCTAACACTGAGATAACAGCAAGACCAGAAAGGAACTGGGACCACAGGCGTCTGTCTCAGTCAATCAAGTGTTTTGTGTATTTTGCTTTATTTGCGTATCCTAACTAGCTCAGCATTATAGTGCTTTCCCTTCCTCTCACAAATGCAGAATGATATGCTTCAGGAACCTGATAACTCATTTATGCTATCCCTGCTGGAAAAGAGGGGAAACTTTCCACATGAGGGATAATTCAGCCTTACCATTAATTTCATTGCACTTGCACAACCATTTTGTTGCCTATTTCTATTTTGAGGTGAACAATTTCACCAATCCCTCCTTTGTCTGCTGCTGATAGTGGTGGAAAATGTCCTTTTTTGTTCCCACAGGACTGTTCATTAAAAAATGCATGATTTTCAACATCTTCCACAGGAATTTCCACCAAGATATTAATAGATTTTCTGCTGTTTTGCTAATGCCATATATTTTCCAGTCAAAATAACACTGGATGTTTAGAATGTCTTTATCATAGATTATTACATAAAGCTCATTGAATAACTCTCCATCAAACTAACTACACCATATGAGATAAATCCTATATAATTCACTAAAACGTGTGTAACAACGCAGTCATACGCAGTAGAGACTGCCAGTGACAAGGCTGATGCAGATTGGGGTGCTCCGAAGGAGCGTACTGCTCTGTATCAGCTGTGGCGTGGGCAGTCTCTACTGTGCATGACTGCCCCACGACCGTCTGGCAGTGGCACTGTGGCCCGTGTAACACGCTCTTCAACTAGTACAAATATAATTAATTTAAATTGTGTTTTAACACCTTGAATGCTAGATTTTCCAATGCATTGCATTGGATACCTCTCTATCATTCAAGGGGTTAAAACACCATTTAATCAATGTAAATTTTGTGAATTTTCTTTAGTCTTGTGTAGTTGTATAATTTCAGTTCTTTTTAATTCATCAGCCTCAACATGTACTATTAGAAAAGAGAAAAAAGAACTATAGGATCTCTAATAGGGAACCCAATATCCTCTTTTTTTTGAGGATATTGATTGCCCTATTAGAGATCCTATAGTTCTTTTTTCTCTTTTCTAATTCATATTCAAGGATCTTTGGGGGATCCTACATGTGATACACATGATTATTATCCTGTACTTATTAGTGTGCTCAGATTAAAATATTTTTCTTAATCAATATGTACTATTCACTGCAGACCAGGAGACCTTGTTTGTTGGACAATCAGTTGTTTAGAACTACAAAAACCATCTTCCCCAGCCAGCTAATAGTCCCCTGCAGCTGGAGGCCAAACAGCTGACTGCATCTGCTGTAGATGAAGCTATTCTCTAAGCATTTGTAGTTGAGTATTGGTATCAACAAGTCCTAGTCATTTAATTCAGAGCACAACTGTAATAATACATCTGCATTTTTGCAAGATTGTGCTTAGTACTGTCAAGATCAAAGCAGAGAAAAAAATCCGTTCTCACTACTTTGTTACCATCTCTTACCCTCATAGGCATGGAAATGGAAATTCTCTCTGTTATGCAGAGATAATGTTGCTATGGTTATAATTCAGTAAAGGTAAAGAAGATTTATCGGAATAATTGGAGGCATGATTCTCCATTAAGGTCAATGATTGCAAAGACAGTCTAACACAAAATGTCTGAACTTTTAATTTGCTTTTTCACTCCCCATGAATGGATGATCAGACGAAATGTGCTGACAGAACATACAAATGACATGGCAATTCTTAAGCCTGAAATTTTAATGTATCAATTCATTTGGATATTTGATGTTGTAGAAGTATTGCCTACCTCTCACTGAATAATTTTAGAAGATAGATACAGAAACATTCTCAATAATTTGAAGATAATAACCTTCTTTGACTTATAGAATACAAATACTATATATATATATATATATATATGAGAATATGTAGAATACAAATAATATATATAAATATATATATATATATATATATATATATATATATATATATATATAAAACTAACCAATATTTAAGTATCAGAGCTTCCATTGAGAAAAAATATACTAACACTATTATTTTTAAAGCTTGCAAAGAAAGTGCAGACCTCAACAAAAAATAATTTATTTTTATTTTCAGTATCCATTCAGTATCCATCCACCTAATTAAATCATGTTAATCCATGACTACTGACACTCCATGTAGGAATGGGGAAGTTCTCACCAGAAAAGAGAAACAGGAGAAAAATGGCAATGTTCAGCAAGCAGCACATTTTTCACAAAAAGTGCAGTTTTTCAGCTTTTTTTGTCACATTGCATTGAAATCAATGGGTAGACTGACTTTCTACCCAACACCTGGCAAGTTTCTCTTATTTTTCTGCAGGCATAGTATAAAAGGGATGTCACATTTGCAGAGTATGCCCTTTTTGTATTTGTGAGAGGAAGAGAGCAGCACATTTTTGAGCTTGAGAACAAAGGCTAATGAAAATTAGTTGAGGCTTAGTTTAGAGAGTTTGTATGTAAGACATTTATTCTCTGTATTAGGGGAGTCTGTGGGCACTCTGGGGGACAGGAAGGGAAATAGGAGACAGGAAAGACACAGGCAGCCATTATCTAAGATCCTTCCTGGTCTGGCTGTTATTATCTATGTGCTGGGGTGGTCTGGTGATATGATAAGGAAAAAAAAGGAGATATACTCCAAATACCCCAACATGCTGTGTGGATGAATTGAAAGATGCAGACAGCTTTAGTTCATGTCCCTCCTTGATCTTCTTGTCATTATTTTTGTGTTAGGTGTGTCTGGGGTGTGAGAAGGGAGCAAAGGCGGTTGACTCCAAATATTCCAACATTTTGTGTGACTGATTGGAAAGACACAGGCAGCTTTGATCCAAGTTCCCTCCTGATCTGGCTGTTATTATCTCTGTGTTAGATGTGTGTAGGGGTGTGAGAAGGGACAAAGGATGTTGACCCTAAATACCCTAACATTTTATTGTGACTGATTGGAAAGCCACAGGCAGTTGTGATCCAAGTTACTTCCTGATCTGGCTGTTATTATCTCTGAAAAATAGATAGGTGACAGGGACCCTGACATGAGCTGTGTGACTAAGGCAGACTGATACTAGACAAGATTGACATCACTTCTATTGTGGTAGTGAAGCACCTTTGACACCTAGTAGTAGTAGTAGTAATAGTAGAATTTCATCAACATCTAGCCCCAGAAGTAGTAGCAGCCTCTCAGAAAACCTGCAGTCTATGAAGTACACAGTATGGAGATACTTCACTCATGATCCAAAAGTTAAGCATGTTGCTATCTGTTGTCTGTGTAACAAACAAGTGAGCAGGGAGAAAGCAGGCTCACACCTAGGCACCTCCTCAATGAGATCCCATCTAAAGTACAACTACAAGTCTGACTGGGAGGCACGCCATTCAGAGGTCTGAGGTACCATTACAAGCAAGAGCAGAAGCACTCTTAAATGTTCCCAGGACTCAGGGGCACACCATAAATGTGCTGTTGATATATCTGAGAGTGTGCCAAGATTTTCTGCTCCTGCTGCATAGGAACATGACTATGAGTTTGTTTTTGAAGTCACAGAGAGATCACACATACCACCAACCCACCACCACCTGGTTATTGCATTAAAGCAAGAAAATGACACAGTTCTTTCACTATGTATTGCCATCCCACAGTTACTAAGTTCTTAGAAAGAAGTCACATCCTGCACAAAAATAATGCAAAAGTAGACCTATTGAATAGTAAACTCGCTAAAGTGTTGGTGGTTGATATGCTTTCCTTTTCTTTTCATGAAAGCAGAGGCTTTAAAGAACAGATGTCATGTGTTGCACCCTGCTGGAATATCTGAAGCCGCAGATATTATTTTTCAAGGATGGTTGTGCCAATGTTACTGAAGCAGAAAGTTAGTGTTGTGGGCAAAGGACAAAGGAACTCAGCTTGCAAACATTTTTTTCAAAGCATAGGTTGCTTTAGGACTTTCAGTATTTATTTATCCCCTTCAACCCTCAGAGGAAGTAATGTTTTAGAGGGAAATATTCCAGCCATAGAAAACATAGATGAAAAATGGATCTCTTGCAGGAAATGTGTTGGCAATGGCAAGGGTTGGTTACGTATTTTCAGCGGGAGTGAAGTCATTTATTTCATGAAAATTCCTGAGGAAATTTCTCTGACTTACCTTAACCCATGCATTTATATATTTGTATTCATCAGCACTTAAATTGGGCCTGTCTTGGGATGGGCAAAACTTTTCACCTCAAAAGAGAAACAGGAGAAAAATGGCACTTCCCGCTGAGGGAGATATTGTACATGAAAAATTAAATGTTTCACTTTTTTAACCTAGATAATTGCATTGATATTGTTGGGGAGGCTTCATTTCACCCCACCACTTGGCAAGTTTCACTTTTTTTTCCCCACATTATGAAGGGATGTATGGTTCCTACAGCATGCCATTCTATGTTTGTGAGAGGAAGAAAAATAACAATACTGTTGAGCTAGGATAGGCAAATAAATTAAAATTGGAATATAGTTTAGGGATTCTTGTAGGCAGGAAAACTGTTCTCTACATTAAGGGAGTCTAGGGGACTCTGGGTAAATTATAGGAGAAATTAGATTTACCCTAAATACCCCCAACTTCTGTGTGACTGACTGGGAAAACACAGGCAGCCAGGATCTTGATCTGGCTGTTATGCCTGTACTGTAGGTGTTTAGGGGTGTGAGAATGAAGCAAAGGAATCAACCCAAATACCACAAAATTCTGTGTGACTGACAGAATATATCTAACCATGATCCATGTTCCTTTCACATCTATCTGTTATCTCTCTGCTAGGTGCATTTGGGGATGTAAGAAGTAATGAAGGGTGAAAGGTCCAGTTGTGTTCTCGCAAAAGATGCCCAGAAAACCATGTGGTTTTCCACTTCTAGTGAGAAATTCTACCCTTAGCAAAACCCTTAAAAATGTTTCCACTTTGCCTACACCAAAAAATATATATCCTATGTCTTTCTTTTTTTTATACAAAACAAAGCTAGACATAGCACGAGATGAAACAAAGTAAAGTAACACAGTATAATTTCAAACAAGCACATGGATTATAAGGCATATACAAGCCTAGGAGTATACTAGTCCAGCATCCTGAAGCATCCTAAACCTTTTTTGTATATATAACATAAATGTACCCCCCCAAAAAAAGGGAAATGGAGTCTCTCTACCCCCAAGAGGACCATAACCACCCCCGGCACCCCCAGCGCACCCACCCCCACAACAATTCAAGTAAAGCTTATCCACCCAATCAAGGAGAGGATCCATTCCCAATGTGGGACATCCAAGTCCCCCAATTGACATTGAACCTGTGCTGGGTCCCTCTATGTGTGAAGACAAGGTGATAGTGTGGAAGGTTTTGGGCAAGCAGATTTAACTAGTGCTCATGTGAAAGTAGAATGGTAGACATACGCCTTAGTGACTACCTTTTGTGCCATAACCAGAGTCTCTGTCCAAAGAGATTTAACAGGTCAAGAGTCTAGGATACCCATCTTCAGAGTTGGGGGGATACTTCTTTCCAGAACCCTTGACAGAGAGGCAAAAACCTGCTTCCACAATCTAAAAACCATGGGACAGTCCCAAACTAGGTGTAGAAAGGTATGGGTTGCAAGAGAGCACCTGTCACATAGGTTGTTGTCCGTAGCTCCCATCCTGTGTAGTCTCACTGATGTAAAGTGCACTCTTTGAAGGTTTTCAATTGGATTAGTTGATGCTAAGCATGCAAAGATACCCCATGCAGACCAGACTTAACCATAGACCATTCCCACTCCTTCAGCTCCCTCGGGTCCCCCTCCACTTTTGCCTTGGGGGACTATCTCCCTGAGGAGCATGAGCATCAAGCCACCTGTAAATGAAAGACAGTGGCCTACCTGGCCATATAGTCATCACGGATAACAAGAGGAAGAACCTCTCAACAACAGGCTTCCAACCCCCCCATTGTACCTGAAGTGTATGCTGAAGATTAAGTACGTGATGGGGGATACCAAACTCCCTGTGCAACTGGTCAAACACTTTCAAGCATTTGTCAGCATAAATATCTCCTAGCTCTGTAATTCTGTAGCTGGCCCAAATGATACCAAAATCTAGGCTTCCAATGTGTTTCAGAGTTAAATTAGCCCTCAAAGGATTGAATGGGTCATGACCTCTCCAGCCCACCACCACCTGAATCCTCTCCCATGCCCCATACACTGTACCCACCATGGTCGTAACTGTGCTACTCATTGTTGGTCCCATAAACAACAGTTGGGAAAAACAATGATCCACTTCCAATACAGACTCCTCCAAGGTGAGAATCTGAAAGGTTGGACCAGGCTAAGACATATGGGCCCTGTGTCACCAAATAATAATGGTACAAGTCAAGTAAGGCTATACCTCTCTCTAATCTAGGCCTGTGCAAAGTAGACATCTCCAATGTCTATCAATGCGTGTAAACTTCCTGGCCATTTACTACGTGTATCACACATTTTCGCTCCAAAAAAGTGACAATACAAGAAAGTGAACAGGAGAAATAAGCAGCTAGAGAGAGCAGTAGTTGATACTGAAGCTATTTAATTAGTGAAATAAGGCTAGCAGATGCTCATAGTTTTTGCTTACACTATGAAGACCCATATAAAAAAAAAAAAAGAAAAAAGGATGAGCTGGCAGAACCATGATGTGTTCAGTGACTCAGAGTAGGAGGAAGAAGTCACCACCAGTAGTATGGAAGGGTCTGAGAGCCCAAATTCACCAGACCTAATGATGCTCAGTCCCACAACTATTTCACTTGGCATCTAGGGAAAAATTGTGACAAAAGCACAGGAATAACTGGGTAGCATTGTGAGCAGAAAAGGTCAGCTGCCTGTGTCTACTGCTACTGCTGCCAGTGTGCCTTGTCATTCTGAAGAGGAGAAGATGATAGCAAGTGTGACAACAGGAGACCCTAAGTCACACTTGGCATCTGCAAGAAGTCCCACTACTAAACAGCAGCAAGAGTGGTGGGGGTGAGAGTGGGTGTGGTTATTGTGAAACAGCTGCTGAGACTAGCTCAAGTATAGATACTAATGTTGAGATGTAAGGGGAATTGAGCAGCAAGACTAGCAATAAAGGGAACACACAACATACCTCTGGCCCTGTGATTCTGATTCCTCTGGTATTGGTGCTGAAGAAGGCAGAACTGGCTATCCATATTAGTATCACCACACATCATCTGCCTGTGCCTGCTGCTAGTGCTGCCAGTGTATCTTCTTCACCAGAAGAGATGGAAAGTGTGATAGTAGCCAACAAGTTCCACTCCCAGCAGCAAGAAACCTGGTTTGGTGGTGATGAGAGTGAGGGTGATGGTGGAGCAGCTGAGGTGTAGGAGAGAATGCGGGTCTTTTTACCAGAAAGCTAAAAGAAATGGGAGACAGATGTGCAAAATTGGGGTTGGCATCATCACCACCACCAGCAGTCACATTGCAGACTTTGTGACTTCTGTAATTCCTGCTGCCGAGTCGCCAGGGCCAGATGTTGATCTCTCTCAGCATCAGGATGACGATGAGCTGGCTAGAGTGTCATAGATCATAGTTGCCACAGTGGAACCGGGTTCCAGCAGAAGTGATGTGGGACTACAACAGATTCTACTTGCCAGCAACAATCCTGGTCCTAGTTCTAGTGCTGATTCTGAGGCAGCAGCATTATCCTCTGCCACATCCAGTGAAGCAGATTGTGGAAAAGATGAATAAGGACCTTCATGTTCACCTGTCCCCTCCCTGAGTTCTCTCCTCCAGGGTACCAAGAACGTGGGCTGAAATCAAAGTGGAAGTGTAGAAAAACCCAGCTCAGCCTGAAAGTTTGGAGATGAGCGAAACACTTGCCTCGTCATCAGCTTCTTTTGCTAGGGTCTGGGCATGGGAAGATTTAGCAACTGTCCCTGCCTTACCACCCTCAGGGTCCTCTACCTCCTCCTTTTCTGGTGTACCACCTCCATCACAAGCTGATAGTGATTCTGTAGATGTAATGATGTGGTAGTTCATGTCCACCCATTGCACATTGTGTGGTGTGCTAACCACACATAGCATTGTGGTGGATGCTAATCTCAAGCAGGGAATCAATGATCACCTGAGGAGATTCCATCACACAGAATATGCTAAACTAGTGATACGGAGGATTCATCATTATTACTAAGTCTGCTAGTCATCGTGTTCTTAAAGGAGTGGACAAGGGCATTGTAAGAGTAGTACTTGGTTTCTGAGGCGATGATTGATTTGACATTGAGGATCTAAGCATCAAGGTGTTTAGTTGCAGTTGTGCCAGTTGTTTGATATGAGAGCAGATGTGTCCATTGTTTCAGTCCTCCTTCTATTTCACAACTTTTCTATACACACCATGCACATTGCAGCTGCTGATGAAAGGTAAAGTTCTGTCCTGCTCTCAAGGGAAAATTTGTATTCCAACAAAACTTACATGATTTTGGAGGAGGTGCAGGAGAAGCAATGTCGGCAAACTTCTTTTCTCCAGATACACCTGAAGTGGTGGGGGTTGTGGTGATCCTTTTTGTCTCATGCACATAACTGGAGTTAGTGGCAAGTGGAACCATCATTACCTGTCTCATATCACTGCTGCTGATCCCATTTCCTTGGAGTTACATAATTGCCCTGCTGCTTAGACAACTAAGCAGCAGCAATAATAGCAGCTGCAAATGCAGTTATGTCATCAAGGAATTTGCCAATGTCCATTGGCCACCATAAAACGACCTGCTGGTACTTGGCTAATAGGGCATCATTTTTTTCTTTTGGTCTCAGATCTTCATCTTGGCAGAACTGAGAACAAGGGGGGCTGTGCCAAACAAGCCCAAGTCCAACAAATCAATTTTTCTTCAGTGTTATCTTGTGTATTGACCCAGCTCTTCCTCGGACTTCCCTCCTGTTACCAACTTTGTCTCCATTGATTCAACCATTCCTCCTTCTGCTGCTTTGTACTGCATTGCCTGCCCATTCTTGATCTGGCTTGACTGACCCCTTTTGTCTTGACCCTGGTGGACTTCTATCTCATTGTCATTGTCAAGGTTTGGCTGAGCTGCTCTACTCTGCTGCTCGATTCTGCTTATCCAGTGCTCTGTTATCCATTACTGCTGCCTTCCCTTTGCTGTATCAGGCTGAATCAGCAGACCTCTCTGTGTTTGATAACCTGACTGCTATCAACCAACAGCCAACCCTCCCAAGGTTTTTAAAGCAGCTTGGCTCACTACCTGATTGCCCTTGTGTTTGCTTCTGGCTGCAAGAGTGTTCAACTGTGTTGCTGACTACCTGTGTATGACCTGGCTTCCTCTGCAGTACCTTCTGGCTCCTTGCTTGTTCCTGACTTCACTGATCTCTGTATTCCTAACCCCGGCTTGGCTGAGTACCTGTCTTGGTTCCTGACCCAGGCTTTTCTTTTGGTTTGCACTTCTGGATCACAATTTTGCTTTGTTTGCTTTTGTTATTTTAATAAAGGTGTTTTGCACTTTATTTTTTTGTGTCTGTCTGGTTCCTGGTCTCTAACAGTACACAAGGGCCATGAATTCAGAAGGTTCAGACAATCCACCAAATGTTTTTTTCAGGCTGGACCAGGTAGACCAGAGCATGGACCAGTTTGTGTTAGCCCTCCAGACTTTGTTGCTCTGTACTGCTCATCTGGCTCCACCACCTCAGCAACTCCCCGGCGCAGGCTGTCCCTATAGCTGCTGACGCTCCTGCTCCAACTGTCAATAGTGATTCCAATGTTGCTAGAGGCATGACTGGGTCCACCCCACTTCATCAGCATTATGGGGGTGACCTTAACCAGTGCAGTGGTTTCCTGAACCAGGTCGGTATCTATTGAGAGATGGTATCACAGTCCTTTCCGTCTGGCAGAAGTAAGGTGGGCCTTGTAACTTCCTTACTCTCTGACAGGGCTTTGGCATGGGCTAATCCCCTTTAGGAGATGCATAAACCTATTGTGTACAATTTCCCTGAGTTTGTGGCATCCTTTAACCCCTTAAGGACCGGCAGCGCATGCACGCGGCAGTCATTTAAGGACCACAGAGCATTTTTTTTTAAATCTGATTCCGGACTTCCCAAATGGCATGCAGCCGCGCGGGGAGCCCAGAATTCCATGACGGGTCTGGTACATCATCGATCCTTAAAGCAAATCCAGCCATAACATACCAGGACCGTCAAAGGTCCTTAAGGGGTTAAAAGGGTATTTGATGTACTGGACCGATATCATGGCACCCGTGATCTGGGTGACATTCTATCCATCTCGCTATTGCTGCTCTCCTATTGGCTGCTCTGTACTGCTCCTCCTAGTGACAGCCTTTTTATACCCTGGGCTGTCAATCTGCTAGTGCCCTTTCGTGGTGTGCCTGATGCCTAGCGCTAGTTTTGCTGTTTTGATCCAGTGTATGACCCCGGACTACCTGACCAAGCCATTGTCTTGTTCCTGATTCTGTGTACTGATTCGAATTGGCTGACGTTCCTGCTTCCTGTTCTGACACGGCCTGGCTGACGTTCCTGCTCCGTGTACCGACCCGGAGAGACCGACGATCCTGCTCTGTGTACCGACCCGGCGTGTCTGAGGATCCTGCGCTGTGTACCGAATCGACTTGGCAGTGGTTCCTGTTTCTCCTGTGCCCGGCTGGGCTCCTCCAGACTGTTCCTGCTGCTGCCTGCCTGGCACCATTACAGCTCTACTGGGCCTCCTTATATTCCGGTATTCTGGTTGTCAGTTATATTCTGCCAGTGGTCAGAGTCTCAGTGTGCCTCCACACCGTGTTGCATTCGCTTGGTCTACTTGTGGTTCAGTTGAGCGCCTCCGGTGGTTGCCGTTATCCAGAGCATAGTGCTATTAACCCCTTCGGGGAAGGGCCTCATTCTGTTACTACCACTCTGGGTTTTGTTGGGCTCTGTTACTCTGTGTGATTGAGTCTCCATTTGGTTGCTCTGTGCGTTTCCGGTTGCCATCCATTTATACTATCACACATTAACCCTTTAAGGTAGTATGTGCACACGGTGGTGGGCTGCTCCGGTAGGGCCTCCGTTCTGGCACGAGCTCTGACCAGCCTTGTGTATCGTTGGTGGGTGGCCACCATTGCATCCTCCTACAGGCGTCCAGTGCCTGTTGTTGCAGTCCTGTCATTGTCACCTCCCCTTGCCTATAGGCGACATTGGGCCTTCGTTGTACTCATACTTTGCCAGTGGTTCCACTGGTCACATTGGACTTTCATACATTGTATCAAACTTGTTTACCTGACCTGTGTCAGTATTGTGTGTAAATTACATACTGGACCCGTGTGGGTTAATTTGCTTGTAACCTGTCCTGTGTCAGTTACTACTGATGTTACTGGACCTGTGTGGGTTACCTCATTCCTTGTGTGCATTAATAAAATTGTGTTTTTACCAACAGCTACCGTGTCTGAGTGTACTGAACCGTAACATCCGCTCCACCTCGACTGCCAATCAACTAATATCCATCCAACAGGGTACAAGGATGGTTTCGGATAATGGCATAGAGTTTTGTACCCTGGCAGCCGAGGCTGGTTGGAGTAATGAGGCTCTCATGGCTGATTTCTCTAATGGGCTTTCGGTTAGCCCATAAAAGATTAGATTGAAGCCCGGGACCTCCCCAGAGACTTAGAAGAATTGGTTTCATATTGCATATTGATTGACTCCCATATCTATGAGAGACCTTCCTTTAGGGACCATTGGCAGAAGCATCCCATCCGTTTAGCCCCAAGCTTTTTGTCCCCACCCATGCCTCCCTTTCCTCCCATGCCTCCTAGTCTCAAGACCTCAGGCGATGTGGAGCCCATGCGGCTTGGGTGCACTCGCCTTCTGTTTGCTGAAAGGTCATTTAGGAGGAGGGAGGGCCTGTGCCTTTACTGCAGTAAGACAGGGCATATGCTGTAAACTTACCCCACATGTCCGGGAAATGCCTGCACCTAAGGTCTGAAAGGGCACAGACCTTAGGTGGCGTCTCAGTGTCCCTGGATATTCAGAAGGATAAACCTCTAGTCTCCTTTGGGCTCTCCTGGGGCGAGTTTTTCATTACTACAGAGGCATTTATTGACTTCAGTGCAGCGGGCCTCTTTATTGACAATGCCTTCACTTAGAAGCACTCCATTGCAGCTCCGTACCGCTCCGCTTGCCACTGAGGCAATTGATGGTAGACCCCTACAGCCACCGCAGGTCACCCACGAAATCGCTCCTTTGTCTATGGCTGTAGGTGCTCTCCATCACAAAAGTTTACAATTCCAGGTGATCCACTCACCTCACTATCCTGTGATCCGAAGTTATCCATGGTTGCGCAAACACAATCCCACACTCGATTGAGCAAGGGCCGAAGTCATGGCATGATCACCCAGCTGTTCCAAGACATGCCTAGTGAAAGTGGTGAAGGTGCTAACCACACCACCTTTGATGACTGAAGAGTACCAAGAGTTTTGAGATGCATTCAATAAGGACCTGGCTGGTGAGCTCCCACCTCACCGCCCATATGATTGTACCGTTGAATTGCAACCTGGGGCCATACCCCCTCGAGGTCGAGTCTACCCTCTATCTGTCACAGAGAATAAGGCCATGGAGGAGTATGTTGCGGATGAGCTGTCCTGGGGCATCATCCACAAGTCCTCCTCTCCTGCTGGGGCCAGATTCTTCTTTGCGAAGAAAAAGAGTGGAGAACTGAGACCCTGCAGAACTGAGATAAATTTGAGTGTCATCAGCATAAAGATGATGGTGAAACCCAAAGGAGTTTATTAGTTTGCCAAGGGATTCAGGAATGAGCCCTGAGGCACTCCGACAGACAGTGGGAGGGTTGGGGAAGTGGAGCCAGAGTAGGACACACTGAAGGAGCGGTTCAGAGATATGATGAAAAGCAAGAGAGAGCAGTGCCACAGAGACCTAGAGAGTGGAGGGCTTGGAGGAGGAGTGGGTGATCTACTGTGTCAAAGGCAGCTGACAGGTCCAGGAGAATGAGTAGGGAGTAGTGGCCTTTTGATTTTGTGGCGAGCAAGTCATTGGCCACTTTAGTGAGGGCAATCTCAGTGGAGTGATGAGGATGGAATGCAGATTGCAAGGGATCTAGCAGGGAATGGGAGCAGAGGAATTTAGTGAGCTGGTTATATGCAAGATACTCATGGAGTTTGGAGGTGAAAGGGAGTAGGGAAATGGGCTGGTAGTTTGATAGTGAGTTTGGGTCCAGGGAGGGTTTCTTTAGATTAGGGATTAGTGCAAAGTGGATGGGAAGGTGCCAGTTGACAGAGTTTAAATAAGTGAGTAAGGGGTGGCGTTATTAGAAGTGAAAGTTCTTGAGTGAGCTGAGATGGAATTGGGTCAAGAGGGCATGTTGTTAGGTTTGAGCGAGTGAGGAGAAGGGAAACTTCAACTTCAGTGAGAGGGTGTAGGGGGGAGGTGGCAGGGCTAAACTGGATTGGTGGGAGTGGAAGTGATGAGATATCATGTCTGACAGAGTCAATCTTGTCCTTGAAGTGGGTAGCGAGATCTTGGACGAGAGTTAGTGGAAGGAGTTTGCATTGGTGGGTGTAGAAGTAACTTGAAGGTTGAGAAAAGGCATTTTGGGTTAGAGGAAAGATTAGAAATTAGACAGGAGAAGTATGACTGTTTGGTCAGGGAGAGGGCAGAGTTATAAGAACAGAGAATTAATTTGTAGTGTAAGAAGTCAGCTGTGGAGAGCGATTTCCTCCAGTGCCTTTCGGCAGTGTGTGAGCACCTTTGGAGATATCGCTTTTGTCTTGTGTGCTAGGGATGTAGTGGGGTTGTGCGGGGGTGACATAGAGTTGCAGGTGCAGCTGTGTCAATGGCTGTTGTGTGAGTTCTGTTTTAGAGAGCAGTAGTTTGTTCTGGACAAGCAAGTTTGAGGATGGGGTTGAGAAGAGGTTGCAGGGAAGTGGAAAATTTTTGCAGGTCAAGAGTATACAGATTTATCTGCATGCTCTTGATCATGGTGGAGGGGATGGGTTTACATGATATGATGAGGTTTCCGGTGAGGAGGTGGTCAGAGAGGGGGTAGGGAGCATTAAAAAAATTAGAGACCGAGCATAGGTTAGTGAAAACCAAGTCAAGAGAGTGACCATCACTGTGTGTGGGAGAGCAGGTCCCTTGTGATAGGCCAAAGGAGGTTGTTAAGGAAAAGAGTTTGATAGCAGGGGGGTGTTATTGTTATCAAGAGAGATGTTGAAGTCTCACAGGATGAGATTGGGGACATCAGAGGACATGAAATGAGGGAACCAGGAAGTAAAGTGATCATAGAATTGTGAAGTAGGACCAGGTGGTCTGTATATGACAGCAACATGCAGAGGGAAGGGAGTGAAGAGGCGAAGTGTGTCTTCAAAGGTAGGGAAGGAGAGAGAGAGGGAACAGTGGGGATTGCCTGAAATGTATGGTTAGGGGACAACAGGATGCCTACTCCACTCCCCTGTCTGTTGCCAGGCCTAGTTGTGTGGGTGAAGTAAAGGCCACCATGTAAGAGTGCGGCAGTGGAGGCAGTGTCTGATGATGTGAGCCAAGTTTCAGTGATGGCTAGAAGGTTTAGGGAGTAAGAAATGAACAGATCATGAACAGCTGTTACTTTGTTACACACAGAGCGGGCATTCAAGGACCAAAACAAAAGGGTGGGGGGTTAGGTGACGTGGTACAGTTATTAGTTTGTGGATGTTGCATTTGAGAATGGGTGTTGCATTACAGGAGAGAATGGAAGGGGGACCTGGGTTAGGTGAGATGTCACCTGCAGCTAGCAGGAGGAAAAGGGACAGGGAGGTAAGATGGGAGTGAGATTTGAAGCAGTGGGGCTTTTTGGCAGCAGTTGAAGGAGATGGTAGTGATAGAGGCTGGAGGAATGAGAAAAGTTCATGGGAACAGAGAAGTGGTGAGGGAAGACGTAAGGGTGCAATGTGGATGGAGTGACACTTAATGTGGATACATGAGGAGGAGAGTCTTAAGCAGGTGAGAATGGAATGAAAAATCAAGGAGCCAAACTGGCCATAGTGGGGTTAATGTGTGGGGCGGTAGAGGAGTTTATGCAACAGATTGTAGTCCAGGGGAGTGCAGGTGACTTGGCAGTCAAGGGTCAATCCAGGGTGCAGAGGTGTAGGTGCCACGGAGGATGAGGAGAGCGAGTTGCAGAGTTGTGAAGTATTGGGGTGTAATGGATGATGTTGATGTTGCTGCTGCTGCTATAAACCCTTGGCTGCCTTCCTTTTCACAATGCTTTCTAGCAGTTCTTTTGGCCCTAACTGTCTCCCTCATTCCCCTGAATGCAACCCTCCACTTGATCAATAAGCATATCTTTATATTCCTTGACAGAATCCGATTCCTCAGAGATGCTGCAGATCATCATGACTCCTTGTTATTGTGACACACTGGTCATACATTGGCAGAAATAATGAAATGTTGTGTTGAAAGTGGGGGTTCAACAAAGTGGGAAGAATGTATTCCTCATTGCATTTAACCCTTTGAGTGCCAGTGGGGTACACTTTGCACTGTTTTGCAATGCATTGTGTATCCCCATCTCTCTCAAAGGGTGAATGGACAGAATGTGAGGATCTTGCTCAAAGCAGGCTCCAGGCGATAACTGTGTAGTGCTTGGTGTATTTCTTTTTAACCCTTTGAGTGCCACAGGGGTGAGTAATGCACTTCCCTATGGTACTCAAATGGATAAGGGAGTGATGCTGTCTAGGGTGCTGAAAGCATTCTCTCCACTCCCCCAGAGACCATGTGGGGCAGCAGAGAGAATGTTATCAGACTTCAGGATTGAAGTACTGATGGTGATTTGTGAGGGGAATCATCCCTTCCACATCGACAACAGTCTGACAATCCTGTATGTTAATGATGACATTCTCCTCCACACCCCTTGCATCCCTAAATTTTAGTGAATATGCCAATGTGTGTGTACATCGAAATGTTGACACTCTTCAAACACATCGACAAAATCATATTGCCACAGCTTTGACCTTTACTGAATCTCCCCACTGGTGTCTGAAAACAAAGTGCAGACTGGCCTGCTTCTTCCAGAGCAATTATGAGTCTATAGCCAACTGGGTAGAGCAATTTATGGGCTCTTAATTGGGATTTAAACCAATATATCAATCATGGCAATAAAACATCCAACAAAATAAAACAAATCATGACATATGAAACTAGAATAGAATAACATGTACTTGAGAGGAAAATGGAATGAGATAAAATACTAGAATGTATTAAATTAAATGAGAGGTTAAGTAATTATAGTGGAACAGTTTTGAGATATTGATGGTGTATGTGTGTGCAGAGGAATAAGAGTGACAGCTGCCTAAAGACATTAAACATAGATATTGAGAATGTTTACATATATACCTGAAATGGTAAAAATGAATTAATTGATGAGCTATTTGTTACATACAATGAAATGGTAATACGGGTATGTGTGTGTGTTATAGTGTCAGTAACACTTATGTATGCTTGATTGTGGTCTCCTTAACTGCAATTGTTGCAAACATCTGCCTAAAAAGAACAAGCTATACTTCAAATCACAGGTCACCAAGAAACATTATAAAATAAAGGATTTCTTGTGTATACAGCCTACAATATGTAAGCTGCACCAAAAGGAAGTTAAAAACAAAATTTGAGTGCGTCTCTTTAAGATGGGCAGGATAGATAGTGATTGTTGCAGGAGGTGCGGGGGGGCAGGCGCCTCCTTCTTGCACCTTCTGTGGGAGTGTCCTCCGGTTCGTGGGTTTTGGGTTGCTGTGCTCCGTACTGTGTCAGCTGTGGTGCAGTGGGATGTGTCGCTTTCCCCAAAGTTGTGTATATTTTCTATTCTCCCGGATCAGCTTCATTCAAACTTCCATACTGTACTAATTAGAGAACTATTGATTATGGCAAAAAAGGTGGTGGCACAATCATTGATGTCAGAACATTCTCCCAAGCATGACCAATGGATGGCACTGGTAGCCCATAATATTCCTCATTATAAGGGACTCTAATTGCATTGGGGAACCTCAAACAAATTCCACCAAATATGGGGTCTATGGACCACTTATTGTAATTCTAGAGTTCTTTATCAATGAGGGCTATGTGATACGAAACTATTAAATATTACGTTATGCTCCGTTTGTGATGCTCCTGGAGAACATGACTACTTATTAAATTATCTATATGTTTATTACAAATTGATGTCCAAGTAGATATCTGCTATGTGTATGAATACTTAGTGGAAGAGGTGTTGTGCTCGTCTCCCGGGGAGGGAGGGAGGGAGGGAGGGAGGGAGGATGGGTGGGATGAGTCCTTTTAGGGTCTCAGTTAGGGTTGGAGATAAGGGAGGGTAGTTTCGGTTCAAGTTGAGTTTACTTTAGTTTATATTTACTTAAAAATCGGAATGGGACAGCTGTACCTTTCTAATATGATATCTACTTGACTGTATGTACTGTTTCTCTTATTTGGTCATTATGTGCATTATCATTGTGTTTGTAATGCTTTATTACTGTCCTCTCAATAAAAATTAAAAAAAAAAAACAAGATTTGCATAACAAATCAATAATATCCATAAAGGGGTGGAAACACACAGTGTGTTGAACCACTGTAAAATATTTCATGATTGCAAGCATACAGATTTAAAGGGATAGTAATGTTTCCCAACAAAAGCAGCTCCAGTTAATCATCATATTATTTGGGCAATGAGGAGTATTATTTCAATACTGTCAGAATTGTAGTTCAAGAGTAATTGAATGATAAAGTATCCTCATTGTGCCCCCTTTTACTTATGTACTACTGCTCACCTCAGAGCAGCAGGGTGGTGTCCAGGTGGATCGCAGAGAGGGACAATTTTGAATTAGCATAAGGGACAAACCTGAAAAACCTGTCAAGGGGGACAGGGTTTTCATTGTTCTCATAGTAAGTAGATTGTCCCTTGCTGTGAGCTGTCTGGTATCAAGATCACATTCCACATCTGAGCGGAGGTAGCTTACATTAGGTAAAAGGGGCAGTAGGGGGAAACTTTATCAACAAATTACTCTTGAACTACAACTCAGACAGTATTGAAATAACACTCTCTATGGTTCAAATACTATGAAGATTAATTGGAGCTGTGAACCATTACTATCATTTTAAGTATACGAGGCATAGAACAAGTGAATTTAAATCGCTGAGAGGCAGATAGATTATTAAAACTAAGACAACATGAATCATTCTGGATTTTTGAATTACAAATATCACATCCCAAGGGCCTCAACACCGACTTTGATTTTGTAGCATTTTTATAAGATACCTAAGACTTTTTACTGTAGTGGATACTTTTGAAAAGATCCAACTTATTTTATTTAGTAACTAAATAAGTTGTTTATTTAAATATTTTATTATAGTTTTTTATGTATCGTTTTATTGTATTCCATTTTGTATTATTTTTCATATTTTTGAAAAACATTTTATTATCTATTCATATTATATGAGGTTGAATGTGAATTTATATGCAATATCATGATCTTATTTTCAATGTATGATATTTATCATCATGATAGCTACAACCAGTGTTATCCATTTGGAAATGTCTTTGGAGCAAGTGGAGGTACATGTTTGTGCGTATGTGGCCTCATTTGTTTTTGGTAATATGTACTCATGTACGTATGGGTGCATGTTTTTGTTGGGTTACACGCATGCGCACAGGCACACATTTTATTGCAGAAGTATACATCTTTTTTTTTTTTGTCCATTTACCATTTCCATTTTCATTGATATCTGGTCAGTATATCCTATCCTATGTAATAATTCACTAGGATACTTGTCAGAAGCCGTCATGCGCAGTACAGACTGCCCGAATGCACCACAGATGATACAGAGTGAAGCACTCTGATTTCGAACCGGAGTCCTCTCTGAGGTCCCAGAAAGGTACACCGAGAGATCGAATTCGGGGCGCCCCGCTCCACATCAGACACGGAATGTTCTGGCAGTCTGTACTGTGCATGACTGCAGCGCGGGCAGTGAGCAGAGAGACTTTGGGCACCAGCCGAGGCTGCTGGGTGGCACTGAGGCCCATGATCATGAGCTTTTAAACTAGTATTTTATATTTTGATACTTTCATTTAAACAACCAATGCATTGCATTAGTTATAATACTCAGACTTTATCATTTTAATTCTCTTTATTATCTTAAATACACAAAGTATATTTTTTAGACTCATCATATGTGAAACTGGTAAAAATATCAATGATGAGGCTACTTTGTCTCCACCTTGCATACCTTTCTAAAAACTTCTCTCAATTTATATTGAGCCTATCCATATTCACCCCTCCCACATACAACACACATGCACTTTCATTGACAGATCTTCCACTTGTTTTCTTAGTTTATAGACAAGCACAGTGCTCCTTTTCAGTGGTAAAAGAAAAAAAATGTCATTAAAACACTTGTCTGAGCTAGACTCACTAGTAATCAAAAATGCCAATGGGAGGTGCACTAGTGGTGTTGAACTACAAGGATTATTATAATGAGGCAACCGAATTGTCCTTTTACAATCGTTGTTGCACTTCCTGTATTTTAAGAAGGAATGTTCAGTTCCTTCAGACTTAAATAGTTTAAATGTTTTTTTTTTTCCTTGCCATTTCCTTCTTTACATTTGCAGTTAACCACAATGGCTGTGATTTACTTCTTTTGCATTTGTTCCCTAATGGTATATACTGTTGGGTACATTTCTACAACACCTTTTCCATCAAGGTGTTACCAGAGCAAATCCAGACTGTAAAGCTAGAAGGCGATGTCCTAACAATCTCTCTTCACAGACCACCATCTGATCCAATGAACCCAGAGAACCACTCTCAGTTTCTAACGCAAATTGACAATGTACGTGATGAGTTGTTTGTTCCCTTTCATGTTAAACACTTGGGAAGGATCAAACAGGACAAGCTTATTTGAAACTGGACACAGTTTCATCGGTAATCAACTACTGCTAATGGTAAGAGACCCCATGCACATGTCATGATCTAAATTATAATTTGGTACATGACCTAGGTGATGACGCCACAAGGCATAATATTGTTGCTAGATATATATCACTAGGTGACAGGTCTGCAAAATATGTGTATCTTGTAGTGGAGGAGCCCTAACATCATATATATATATATATATATATATATATATATATATATATATACAACTATTTAACACATTGTTTTGATGCACAGATTGATTGGGTGAACAATAAACTGTGGACTAGGTTAGAAGGGAATCCCAGTGAGTTTCAGGATGACTTTAAAGCCCTGAAATCATGCCAAATGTTGCCATAGGCAGTTAAAATACAGTTAAATAATGAGGTCACCATACCTGGTGGGACAAGTCAGTTCTTTATATCGTTACATGTCCATAGTGGTCAGAATTAGTGTTGAGCGAGCATGCTCGGCCGATGCTCGGATCGGCTCGAGCATCGCTCTGCTCGGCACATGGCGGTACTCGTCGAGTACCGCCATGTGCTCGCCCGCCATGTTCGGGTGGCGGGGATCTGTGCCGGAGGAGGCACAGATCTGAAGACGCTCCGCTGGACCACCAGGGACTGGAGGTACGGGGGCATTGCGGAGATGAAGGGGGCATTGCGGAGATGAAGGGGGACATTGTGGAAGAGGGGCATAGCGGAGATGAAGGGGGACATTGTGGAAGAGGGGCATAGACTCTATGCCCCTCTTCCACAATGTCCCCCTTCATCTCCGCTATGCCCCTCTTCCACAATGTCCCCCTTCATCTCCTCTATGCCCCTCTTCCACAATGTCCCCCTTCATCTCCGCTATGCCCCTCTTCCACAATGTCCCCCTTCATCTCCTCTATGCCATAGAGGAGATGAAGGGGGACATTGTGGAAGAGGGGCATAGCGGAGATGAAGGGGGACATTGTGGAAGAGGGGCATAGAGGAGATGAAGGGGGACATTGCGGAGATGAAGGGGGGCATTGACCAGGCACCCTCCCCTCATCAGAGCAGGGGGTGCCTGGTGTAATGCTCGTGTCGCCCCATTCTATTCAATGGGGCTCGGGTGCTCGGCCGAGCACTCGAGCCTCAGGGGGTGCTCGGTCAGAGCACCCGAGCACCCGAGCATCGGGGTGCTCGCTCAACACTAGTCAGAACCTCAAGATCCCTGATGTATTAATAGGCCTCTGAAATAGGATTCAACGATTAGGAGTTTCTGTGTCTCATACCCCTAAGGTGAGTGTTCCTAAAACACCAGTCCACATTGCGCTAAACAATATAACGCCACATAACATTACCTTAGAAAAAGGAAATGTTATAGGTTATGCACTGGATTCAGAATATTATACATTTTGGTTTCAAAATCAAGTGATTGGTCTACTACCTGATAACTATCTGTCTAAAGAGAAACTGGTTAAGCAAATGTTTTACTGGTAGAGGAGCAAATCTCTATAGCAGTAGCGTGCTCTGATGAATCTGAATGCCAACAGCTAAGGGATGTCCTTCTGGAATTCCAAGATCTGTTTGCTAAGGATGCATATATCTAACCTACATGTGACCCGCATTCATATTAACCCTAAGTTACTTACTGTTTTTGTTAAAGAATACAGTCTTCTACTTGCATTCTATGACTCGTTATCAGAAATAATAAGGAATCTCAAGGTGAGGACATTATCAGAGCCGTGCAGAGCTCTTATAATAACCTCATCCTATGCATCCTTAAGCCTAATGGTCAATGGCATCTGTGTGCTGACTTAACCTTTCAGTGCCAGAGGGGTACACAATACACTGCAAAGCAAGACATTTCATACCGCTCTGGCATTCAAAGGGTTAGGGCAGCTCAACAAACATGTATATTTGTCAGGCTGGCCAGTACCATATATAGACCAGTGTTTAAGTGTAGATGCAAGGATCTGCGATCTTTTTGGCTATTGATTGAACCAAAGGATATTGGACCATCAGATAAGTGAAAAAGACCAATATAAACTGGCTTTTGCCTTTGGAGGAAAACAATATGCCTGGGTTAGAATGTCTTTTGGTTATATTAACTCAGATCATAAACAGGGCTGGGCGAAAAATTTTGCCTCAAAATGAAATCTGCAAATAATGGAACTTCCCGCTTGGCGAATAATTCCCGAGAAAGTGCAGATTTTCCCTTCTTTTTGCCTAGCTCATTCCTCTGAAATCAATGGGAACATTGAATGTACACACAACACAGCACAAATTATTTTATGTCCCAAAGGCATAGTATAAAAGGGGCTTGAGGGTGCCTGTGTTGGTGAAGGTATGGAGAAAGAGTCAGTTGAACAGTGAATGTTTTTTGGGGGGTTTGTTTACTGGGATTAGGGGGCAGTTAATAAAAAATAAATCCTAAATACAAATAAAATACCCCATAAGACATGGTATAAAACTGGTCTGAGTAGGGTGCCTGTGTTGGTGGGTGGAGTCTGGGGAATGAATCAGTTGAACAAAGAATTTGTTTTGGTGGGTTTCTTGACTGGTATTGGGGGAGGCACTTAATAAATAAAGAAATAAATAAGAAATTTGTATGTAAAGTGATAGAGACAGGAACCCCCTGACATAAGCTGCCACTTGGGTGGACTGATACTTGAGTATTTTACAGAGGGTGATTTATTAGATTTGTTGTTAGAAGCCTAAGCCCTGAGGAAACATTCATTTGTAGGACTTAAGCTTGTTAGAAACAAACCCCCCCAAATTTTTTTTTTTTTTTGTAGGACTATGTTTTAATTTTTTATTTTTTTTAAAGCACAAGCCCCGAGGAAAAAAAAAGTCCTACTGGCCTAGGGCCAGCAGGGGATGTCCTGTTGGCCAGTGGCCACTGCCATTGTCAAAAGCCCTGTAAATGCAGAATTTGCGAATGATGTTCTCTTTTTTTGTAGGACTATGTTTTTATTAATTTTATGTATTTATTTATTTATATTTAAAGCACAAGCCCTGAGGGAAAAATATGGTCCAATGGCCTAGTGCCAGCAGGTGATGTCCTGCTGGCCAGTGGCCACTGGCCATTGTCAAATGCCCTTATATAGATGCAGAATTTGTGACTGATAGGATGAATAGGCAGCTGAAAGGGAGTGGGATCAACAACAGCTGTAACATTGTTGATGGATGATGAAGATTCCACTTGCTGCCCATGACTAGCTCCAGTGATATATCTGAGGCAGTAGCAGAACAATAAGCAGCCTCCTGTCTATGTGGAGAAAAGAAGAAGTTGACCAATAATTCTTCTCCACCTGCCGCTTCTCCAAAATCATGAGTGTGTTGTTATTAGAATGTGCAGAGAACCCCTCTGTCATTCAAAGGTTTAAAAGTTCCTTGTAAATCAGTGGGAATTTCAGAAATTTGTATTTACCTCCTATAGTGCAGTTGATTTGCTGCAGAATTACTGCCGTTTTCTTTTTAGCATGGGGACCTTAAAGTGGACCTGTCACATTATGATAGGTTTCATTTTAAAAACAATTAACAGAGGCCTACATACTGTAATAGCCTTTTACTTGTCAAATAAATAGTTGTTGAGATTTTTTATTGGGGGCACCTTATGCTAACTAGCTTCTGTGCTGTTTCAGTACAGTCAATACTGCCACACAGTACAATATACCTGAATCCAGATACTGAGATAATTACTAATAGCACAGTGGTCTCAATTAGATCTATTTAACATACTATGTAGGGAATTCACTTACAGTGTGACACTGTGCCGCTGAAACATAAAATCAGTGCTTCGTTGTATGTCACACCATGCCAGCAAAAATATTAATTTTACAGAAAGAATGGCAGGTAAAATATATGGAAAGATTTTGATTATATTTAAAACAATTTAAATGTGTCCAAAGGTGAAAAGGTTCACATTACTATAAGTCTAACTAATTAGTTTTAAAAGATGCATTCTTTTGTTTAGTAGGAATGGATATAAACAAGATAAGGTCTATAAAGAAACAAAATGTGTCTACCAGCATTAATAAAAAGGTATTTTATTACAAAAATATAATTTATTTTTCCTAACCAATTAAAATGTGTCATTAAGAACTGTGGAGCATTAAAAAAGGTGTATAGCCTTAAGATTCAGTTGTATTGTAATGGGTAACCAATAGCAACAGGATTTACTCACAGATAATAGCCTGTCATAACTTTGAATAGGTAATCATCACTAGTGATTTTTGAATTAATATAAAGCTAATGGATACTAATTTACTTAATTACTTTCTTGGAACTGCCAATAACTGGACATTAGTGGTATAAGAACCAATTCTCTATTTTGTTTATTTCTCCACTTACAGCAAATGTGTATAATGACCAGCTATTGAATACCCTCCCCACATAGCTACTAGTACAAAACTTATATGTTCTAATAAGAAGAATTGTTAACATCATGCTTTACTTTACAATCATTTGTCAGCAAAAGAATATCAATAACAATGTACATGAAAATAATATATGATCTTGTTAGAGAATATGTTAACAGGATTTTTCTTTCCTTTAAAGGAGCAGTAAACTTTTTTTATGAAAACACATATTTTATAGAACTTTTCCTGCTGAATAAAACAAGGTCACTCCCACCACTGTCAGATGTTTTATTCAAAATTTATAGCAGTTCAAATAAGCAGGAAGTGAATTTACTGTGCTTTACTTCCTGATAGTTCTAACTGACAGGAAGTGACAGGCAGTTTCTATCACATTCTATAGAGAACTGTATACCACTGACTTTTATCTCCATTAGAATCTAACAGAAAAACTAATTAGAATTTGACCACTAGAGGGCACTGCTAATGTAAAAAAAACATGGGTTTAAATGTTAATAACTCTGGAAATATAAATCTCTTGGCAGTGAGAGTACCCTTATTTTACTCAATAGAAAAATCCCTAAAATATATATTTATTCATAAAAAAAGTTTATTGCTCCTTTAAGCTTTTAATTTATAAATTATTAATTAAAAATTATGTCAAATAACCATTACTAGATTACATTTTGTTTATCTTCACTAAAGATAAAAGTAGGTCTTAATATTACTTCTTCTGAGGGCCCAGTCCTAACTTTCACATCCATCCCACTCTGACTCCCTCCCTCCAACAATGCCATTACCTCCTCCAGACAGCAATTATGAGCAGGAATGAATATGGCACTTTGGGCGAGATGTTCAGAAAGTGGTGGTAACTGAAATTGTCTGTAATCAGAATAAAAAAGTTCTTACTCCATGATCCATCAATTCTCAGACATGTTTCCGTAATTTTTCGCATCCAATTCCGCCATTTCCATCAAAGGGAAAAAGGGTGTGGTTTAATCTTCCATCATAATGTAAGGTATTTTCAGAAAAAAATATTCGTTTGAATGTCATTTTTTTGTCTGATTAACGTCATTTTTCCCCGACATAATAAAAAAAGTCTAAACTTGGAGAAGACAAATTAAAGTACAGAGAAGCAATTTTTCATTTCAAAGTAAAAAAAAATCTTTTTTCCTTTGAAAAGTTTCATTTCAAAGACAAAAAAAGCTTTTGTTTCTTTGAAAATTTTCTTTTCAAAGACAAAAAAGTCTTTGTTTCTTTGAAAATTTTAATTTCAAAGACAAAAAAAGTCTTTGTTTCTTTGAAAAGTTTCATTTTAAAGACTAAAAAGTGTCTTTGTTTCTTTGAAAATGTTAATTTCAAAGACAAAATCAAAGAAAATTTTTAAGATCAGAATTTTTAATGGCAATGTTCAATGAGATCTTCTTACTGTTATTTTTAATTCTTTAGATGAATTTTCAAATGTGACGGATTTACTTCTGAAAATATGGTCCTTCTTTTACCACCAACTCATGATCCGACAAGTTTTTCATTATGATGACACATTGCACCCTATGTGGTGCAACCAATGACTACACACGGTAATACTGAAGAGACCGGAAACCGGAATGCCGGACATAACAGAACACATAAAACCAAGCATCCTGCAGAGCTCCTGTTAGCAGGGAGGATGAATTATTTTGGTAAGCTTTTTTTGTTCTTTTGTTCTTAATTTGAGTGAATGTGAATGCTGCCAAGTTGAGTTATATTTTTATTTGTACTTTATACATTTACATTGTTTTAAGTTTCCCACTTATAAATGCTTCTTGGCTTACTTGTGTAGGTTAGTATATAAACTAAATATATTTTTAGCCTTAAGTTTAGTAGGGCAATTTATGTGGCTACTTGAGTCAAGCTACATGGGTCCTATTACTATCAAAAGAAACATAATAAAACAAGTAAAAACAGGTACATATCAATATGTTTAAACTGCTTTGCAATTATATTTGGCATGACATAAAATAATCAACTAATTTCCTGAATTTAAAAAAGACACTGCATATTAAACTAAAAACATTTATTAAGAGACACATAAAAACATTGTTTAGAAATGGCACATATATCAATATGTGCCATATCAGTAGGGATGGGTAAAACTTTTTGCGTCAAACTTTAATCAACGAATAATGGCACTTCCTGATTGGTGAATAAAGTGAAAGTGAAAAGTGCAGTTTTTCCGCTTTTTTCACCTAGCCCCTACTGTCACACTTGCCATCAACTCCTCCTAACCCCCTCCCTGAGAATCACAAGACACACTGGCAGCAGGTGCAGTACTGGCAGCAGAAATAGGTAGCTTACCTGTTCTGCTCACACTGCAACAATCGTCTTCCTCCCATGTCACAAATTTCCCCAAGAACTATAGGGTTGACTGGACGTATAACGGTCCTTCCAGATTCTCCTTTTATTGTTGTTAAACTTGCTCATAGTGATAGCAGGCACTAGGGATGGGTAAAAAATTTTCTCCTCAAACTGAAATCGGCGAAAAATAGCACTTTACGCATAGTGAAAAATTTCCCACGAAAAGTGCAGCTTTTCTGCTTTTTCCTGCTTTTTTTCACCTAGCTCATTCCATTGAAATCAATGGGAACATTGAAGTTACACACAACACATAACAAATGAGGTGCCTGTGTTGGTGTGAGGTGGAGAAAGAATCAGTTGAACAGGGAATTTTTTTGGGGGGGTTGTTTACTAGCATTGGGGGGGCAGTTAATAAAAAAATAAATCCTAAATACAATTAAAAACCCCATAAGACATGGTATAAAAGGGGTCTGAGGAGGGGGCCTGTGTTGGTTCATGGAATCTGGTGAATGAATCAGTTGAGCAAGGAATTTTTTTCAGGGGGATTCTTGACTGGTATTGAGGGGACAATTAATATAAAAAAAAATAAGAAATCTGTATGTAAAATGATAGTGACAGGAACCCTTTGACATAAGCTGCCACTGGGGTAGACTGTATCACGGTGCCCGTGTATTTTGGCGACATTTTGACACTAGATGCCTGATGCTTTCTTATTGGCTAAGTGTTATGGCTCCACCCAGTGGTAGCCTTTAAGTACTGTGCTCTGTCACTAATGCAGGGCCCTTTAGTGGTGTTTCCGTTGCTTTGTGCTTGCTGCCATTATCGTGTGATTTTCAGTGTATGACCCGGGCTGCCTGACTACTCTCTCTCTGATCCTGTTCCTGTTCTCTCTCTGATCCTGTTCCTGTTACGTGTGTGTTCCGCAGTGTTCCAGGAGTTTATTCATGACAGTTTACGTGACTTTCTCCAGTCGTGCATTGTGGTTTATCTCGATGATATTCTTATACACTCATCCAACCTGTCGCAACACATCAAGGATGTGTCTACAGTTCTGCTTAGACTCCGTGAAAACAAACTTTATTGTAAGATCGAGAAGTGCGAGTTCCACAAGCCTATGGTCCCTTTTCTAGGCTTTGTGATCTCCAAAGATGGCATTGCAATGGACAAGGAGAAGCTGGCAGCGGTCCTGCAGTGGCCACGTCCAAAGGGTCTTAAAGCTATCCAACGTTTCCTTGGCTTTGCCAATTATTATAGGAAATTCATCCGGAATTTCTCCACGATTATAAAGCCTCTGTCCGATCTCACACACAAGGGCGCTAATCCCTCTCAGTGGTCTCAAGAAGCTGAACTTGCCTTTGAGACATTGAAATCCGCATTTGCTTCTGCTCCTGTACTGTCCCACCCTAACCCTTCCCTTCCATTCACTTTAGAGGTCGATGCTTCTGAAACTGGGGTAGGAGCAGTGTTGTCACAACGTTTGGACCCTGGGAGTGGACTGAGACCTTGTGGGTTTTTCTCCAAGAAATTATCCAGCGCACAGATCCATTATGAGATTGGGGACAGAAAGCTGTTGGCAATCATTCTAGCCCTTAAGGAATGGCGACACCTGCTTGAGGGTGCTAGAATTCCAGTATTGATTTTGACTGACCATAAAAATTTAATATACCTTTCTGAGACTAAGAGATTGTCCTCTCGACAGGCCAGATGGGCCCTGTTTCTGTCCCGTTTTAATTTTATTGTATCCTACCTACGTGGTTCCAAGAACTTTAGAGCAGATGCTCTGTCCAGGCAATCTGGTCCTGAAACCGAGTGTGATGAAGCTCCAGTACCCATTATTCAACCAGATCGCATTTTGGCCACCGTGCGTACTAGCATTACCTCACCATTGGGGGAGGAGATCCTTGCTACCCAGGCTACAGCACCCCCTGATACCCTGGTGGGCAAGTGTTTTGTGGCTGAACCGTTCCGTACCCGCCTACTCGAAACATACCATGCATCTTGGGAAGCTGGGCATGTAGGCAGGGACCAGTTGATTTGGTCCCTTTCGCAGTTATTTTGGTGGCCTTCCTTACGTGCTGATTGCACCGCTTATACAGCAGCTTGCACTATTTGTGCCCAGGCAAAATCCCCTAGGCACCTCCCGGTTGGCCTACTTCACCCAGTACCTAATGGCAAGCGTCCCTGGTCCCACGTCTCGATTGATTTTCTGGGAGAATTGCCGGTGTCTAGGGGATATTCATTTATTCTGATGGTGGTCAACAGATTCTCTAAGATAGCACACTTTGCGCCCCTTCCTAGCCTTCCCTCTGCCCGGGAATTGACTATTGTCTTTGCCCGTGAAGTGTTTCGGTTGCATGGTGTACCCAGGGTGCTGGTGTGTCCAGGTTTTGGAGGGCATTCTGTGATCAGATGGGCATGCAACTATCCTTTTCTTTGGCCTACCATCCCCAGACCAATGGGGGCGCCGAGCGTGCCAATCAAGGATTGGAACAATTTCTACGCTGTTTTGTGTCCGATCATCATGACAATTGGGCCGACCTGTTGCCATGGGCAGAGTTCGCCAGGAATTGTTAATTCATCGTCCAGGAGCTCCCCGTTTCTCATCAATTACGGGTTTCAAACATGTCTGCTCCTGGACTAATTTCAGACACAGCAATTTCCAGCACTAGATGAGCATATGGAGCAGCTCCGATCCACTTGGGCACAGGTACAGAGGACCCTCAGTGCTTCGTTCCAGCGTTATCAGCATCACACTAATCGCAGACGGCTGCCAACAGTCTCCTTCCAGGTTGGGGACAGTGTATGGCTTTCCTCCAGAAACCTTAAGCTGCAAGTTCCATGTAATAAGTTGGCTCCTCGGTTTATCTGTCCCTTTAAGGTTATCTGTAAAGATTAACCCAGTTTCTTATGCCTTGATTCTACCAGCATCTATGCGGATTCATAATGTGTTCCATGTATCCCTGCTTAAGCCTCTGGTTTGCAACCGTTACACTACTACTCCTGTGGTTCCCGGGCCTGTGCAGGTACAAGGTCAGGAGGAATACGAAGTACAAAACATAATTGATTCCAGGAGATTTAGAGGAAAGTTGCAATATTTGGTTCACTGGAAGGGCTATGGCCCTGAAGAACGTTCCTGAGTTGACCAGAGTTACCTCCATGCGCCCAGATTGTTGAGCAGATTTCATGCTAAGTACCCTCAGAAGCCGGCTCCCTCTTCTTGGGGGGGGGTCTTTGAGAGGGGGGTACTATCATGGTGCCCGTGTATTTTGGCAACATTTTGACACTAGATGCCTGATGCTTTCTTATTGGCTAAGTGTTATGGCTCCACCCAGTGGTAGTCATTAAGTACTGTGCTCTGTCACTAATGATGGACCCTTTCATGGTGTTTCCGTTTCTTTGTGCTTGCTGCTGTTATTGTGTGATTTCCAGTGTATGACCCGGGCTGCCTGACTACTCTCTCTCTGATCCTGTTCCTGTTCCGTGTACCGACCCGGCCTGGCTGACGTTCCTGCTCCGTGATTCAACTTGGATTGGCTGACGTTCCTGCTCCGTGTACCGACCCTGCCTGGCTGACGTTCCTGCTCCGTGAATCGACTTGGATTGGCTGATGTTCCTGCTCCGTGTACCGACCTGGCCTGGCTGACGTTCCTGCTCCGTGAATCGACTTGGATTGGCTGACGTTCCTGCTCCCGTGCCTCCAGTCTGTTGTACTACCGTTTCCGGTAGTGAGTTACTACTGTGCTCTGCCTTGAGTGTACTGGCCCAGTTGGTTCCTCGTGCACTACATTACTGTTCTTTAACTGCGACCCATTAGCGCCTTGTTGCCTCCTTGCTCCTTACCCAGGGTTATGCTAAGCTCATTGCACCCTATACACTTGGCTTGTTATCAGTTGTCACTGGGGTTGGTCTCCCGGGGCGCCTCATTTAGTCTCCGCTCCTGTTTACTGTTTAACAACAAAGCGCCCATTACTAGGGCCTTCCGGTACTCACCCGGGTAGGAGCTTTACTATTGGCACTACATACGCTGGCTTGTCAATCCACCGTATCGAGGTTGGTCTCTTGGGCACCTCAGTCGGCTCTGTCACCTGGCAGTTGCCATCAAGCCTAGCGTAATAACATAATTTTCCGGTACCGTTACTGTGGGTCACAGTGTGTGTATATACAGGGCGTTCCATTGTTCCTCCGGTTGCATTATCACTATAATCTGTGTTCACTCCAGGGCCTCTTTCAACCTTTCTGGGCTAGTCACTATTTTGGCACTTATCAGCATCTGAGTGCTTCCTGGGCCTCGCTATTAGGGCCTCCCAGTCTCATAATAGCATTAACCATTTGTGTCTCACTGAATCACACGAACTGTTCCCGACCTGTGTCAGTATATTTACTACTTGTGATATATGTATACTGGACCCATGTGGGCTATTGTGTTTTAGTAACCTGTCCTGTGTCAGTTCCGTTTGTACTATTACTGGACCCGCGAGGGTTACTTTATTCTCCTAATTCAATAAAACTGTGTTTTACCAAATTGCCTGTCTCTGAGTGTACTGAAAACCGTTACAGACTGATACTTGAAGTGATAGAGTATTTTGTAGAGGATGATTTGTTAGATTTGTTGTTAGAGGCCCAAGCCCTGAGGAATTATTGATATGTAGGACTTAGACTTGTTAGAATCAAACCCCCCCAAATTGTTTATTTGTTTTGTAGGACTATTTTTTTTTTTTTAAAGCACAAGACCTGAGAAAAAAATGCCCTGCTGGCCTAGTGCCAGCAGAGCATGTTGTGCTGGCCAGTGGCCAGTGGCCATTGTCAAATGTCCTGAGTCCATAATTGCGGAATTTGCAACTGCTGAGCAGCAAGATGATTCCGCAGCTGAAAGGGAAAGGGATCAACAACAGCAGTAACATGGGTGATGGATGATGAAGGTTCCACTTGCCACGACTACCTCCAGTGATTCGCCCGAGGCAGTAACAGCACAAGAAGTACCCCCCAGTATATGTGGAGAAAAGAAGAAGTTGGCCAATAATTCTTCTCCACCTGCCCCTCCATAATCATGGGTGTCTTGTTATAAGAATATACATTTTTGCCTTGACAGCAGAAACGGTGCCTCTCATCAGTAACAGCAATGTGCACAGTGTGTATGGTAAATAACACCTGGGAAAACAACTGTATCCAAACACCATGACACCAGAAACCAAATACTGCTGCTGTCACTATACCCCTTGTCCACACCCCACTAAGGACACATGACAACTTGCTGACAGTTTAATAGTAATGATTAACCCTTCCTGCCACCATCTTAGCATATTCTGTGGGATGGAATCTCCTTAGATCCCACTTGATGCCCTGCTTGCAATTCTCCTCCACCACACTGCCTTATGTGGTCAGTGCACCACACAGTGTGCAATGGGTGGATACAAAATGGCCATATTCTAACACCTACAGAGTGCCTGTCACTTGGCGGGTAACAATAAACAAGGTGGATTGGCAGAAAATGTAGCTACCCTAGAGCAAGAAGGTGATGGAGAGATAGTTGTTATACTCGTCATCGCACTACCAGCCTCTGTCTGTTTTTCTCTATTCTTCTGCCTCTTTGATCTCCACATCACCTCTTGTTGCCTTTCTGTAGAGTCAAGGGGTAAAGCATCAGTGGTGCTTGATTTCTGTGATGGGCATTTGGCTTTAACATGTTTGACAAAAATGTCATGGTATCTGTGTTTCATGTGTGTTATCAGGGTGGTTGTGCCAAGTTGTGTTCCCTCCTTTCTTCTTCTTACTGACTTGTCACAAATTGTGCACAGTGCCATTGGCAATGACTGCACTCTGCCTACTCCAAGAGAAAAACAGTTCCACACTCATGACTTCAGGGAAAAGGGAAAGGAAACAGGTGGAGAAGAATGGTCTCTTTCTTCTTGTCCTCCACATTCCCGTTCACTGTCTGGGGCAGAGGATGATGTTGTTGCTGTTGCTGCTACTGCCTCAGAATCAGCACTGCAACTAGGACCAGGAGTATTGCTGCTGCTGGCAAGTGGCATCTGTCCTAATCCCACATCACTTGTTGACCCTATTCCCACTGGCACACTAGCCTGCTCCTCAGCATCCTGCTGCCCTTGCAACTCAGCAGAAGCAGAAATTAGAGCAGTTGCAAATTCCAAAAGCTGACTTCTGGTGGTGGTGGTGATGCCTGTCCTCATCACTGTCTCCCATTACTTCTTAGTTTGGGCTAAAAAGGCCATCAATGTCTCTTATACCCCAGCTTCCCGACCATCATCATCACCACTACTACTAGTCCCTATGTGCTGCTGTTGCTCTATTACAAACATCTTACTGCTGGTTGGAGGAGATGTGGAGCAATGTGACAGAGGGTTCCTAATGCCAAACTTGCCATTTCTTGGTGATATGAAGAAGGCAGACTAGCAGCAGTAGCAGCAGGCCCAGGCAGCTGATCTGTGCTCCTGCTATTGGTAGTATTATTGCTGTGCCTGCTATCCACCACCAGTTCTGGTTTCTTCAGGATCATGTTCCACCTGGACACTGTCGTGAAGGGAATGGGATGCCCAGGGCTAGAAAAATGGTGTGGGCTCCCTTGACAGCTAGTCTGGATGCTCTCAAATGCTTCCTGTACTACTCCCTTAACATTAGTCCCACAGGCTGCTTCATTATTACTGTTACTACTACTAACACCAACCACATCAAGTTCAGCCACAGAGTCTTCCACCTCACAGTCACTAGTCATATGAGGATAATGAGTACCCTCTCCTTCACTCCTAACACTAACAAGCTGCTGAACCTTCTTAGTTGTAGTAGTACTAGCACTGGTGGTACTAATTGGAGATGGCAAGTGTGACTTAGGGTCCCCTACTTCTCCTGTCAGACTTGCTGCCTCTGCATGTCTGAGTGCAGACACAGAACGAGAGGCAGCAGGGGCAATACGTTGGCAGCAGGTACAGCAATGGTGGCAGAAGGGACAGCATGTATGGCAGCAGGAACAGGCAGCTATCCTGTCCTACTCTCACTACTACCCTTTTCTTCCTCCTTTCCCATTAATTTCCCCAAGATCCCTAGGGGTGATTTAGGGGGACTGGACAGCACTGGTTCTGTAATGCTCACTTCCTGCTTCTCCTCAGTGAAAACATAAGGGTCCTTCCAGTTCCTCCTTTTAATATTTTTAAACTTTCTCATAGTGATAGCAGTCACGATGAGCCTCTCCTGCCTCAATTTTCCAGACAAATCAGAGCAGAACAGCACAGCAAGTCTACCTTGCTCCGTAGCTGCTTCTATTGTGTTCCACTTCCTGGAATACATCACATTTTTATAGCTAAAAGGAGAAAAACATGTAAATCAATGGGTGGAAACTTTCTTGCCAATAAAAAAATGGTGAAGAATTTTGGCTAATGGGAGAAAAATGCAAAGATTTGAATCTCTGGTTTTAAAGTGGATTTTCCCATAAAAAAGTGGACAACAATGTGATTTTCACGGAATTTCTCACGGGAACACAGCAAGAGCTTTTGCCCACCCTTGCATATCTCCCCCATTGGTCCAGGGAAGGGAAAAAAAGCCTTTAAAGCCATTTACATTTAAGCTCCAAGAGGGCCCAAAACTTCCTTCCCTGACTCCAGATGGCAGTTGGATATTTCCCCCGTTGGTCCAGGGAAGGAAAAAAATAAGCCTTTAAAGCCATTTACATTTAAACTCCAAGCGGGCCTAAAAACTTCCTTCCCTGACTCCAAATGGCAGTTGGATATTTCCCTTTAGAACACCATCCTATTTAACCTTCCATTATTGCAATATTATTGATAAACATTTATCAAGGTTCTTAGCAGTGGTAGCAACAGGCATCCTCTTCTTCAGAGCTGCTACTTAGAGGACTGGGGTTTTTACTTTCACTGGCAGATGCAATTGGTTGAACTGCTACACTTTCCTCCATCTTGATATCAACACTAGAATATGACTTGTCATCTTTAGTGTTCTTACATTTCTTAAAATATTTCCTGTGGTGGTGGTGGAAGTGGTGAGACTTTGACAAACTGCCTCATCAGGAGAAAATGGATCACCATCATTTATTGCACAGGCTGCAGCAACCGTGGCTGCAGTCAGTTATTGGACCACTTTACTAATATGTCCCTGTACTGCTACTACTCCTATTGCCCTACCTTTATCACTAGTATATTTGCTGGGCAATATTTAACAGTGAAGTACACAACAGCCCTGCGTGTGTGATGTCTTACTCCTTACAAAATACTATAACTCTTCCATGCTCACATCAACAAACACACTTATTGTTCAGATGCTTCTTTCCCCAGACTCCTCTATCACAGAGATTATAACAGATATATCACGGAGAAATTTGGATCATGGCTGCCTGTGTCTTTGCAGTCAGTTACACAGAATTTTGAGGTGTTTGCGGTAAATCTCCTTTTCTCATTTCACGCACACCCCAGACTCCCCTAACACTGAGAAAACATCCATATCAGGAAGGAATTTGGATCATGGCTGCCAGTCAGTCACACAAGATTTTGGGAGATTTGGGGTAAACTGCCTTTGCTCCATTCTCACACCCCTAGACTCCCTTAGCACAGAGATAACAGTCAAATCAGAATGAAACTTGGATCACTGCTGCCAGTGTCTTCCCAGTCAGTAACACAAAATTGTGAGAATGTGGATAAATCTGCTTTGCTCCATTCACACAATCCCAGACTCTCTTAACACAGGGAACAGACAGATGGAACTTGTATCATGGCTGCCTATGTCTTTCCAGAAAGTCACACAGAATGTTGGGTTATTTGACGTAAATCTAATTTGCTCTTTTCTCACACTCCAGACTCTCTTAGCACAGAGATAAAAGCCAGATCATGAATAAACTTAGATTATGGTTGCCTGTGTCTTCTCGGTCAGTCACATATAGCTTTGAGTTATTTGGGGTAAATTTCCTTTGCTCCCTTCTCTCACCGCAAGACCTAGCACAGAGATTATAGACAGATCGGAAAAAACTCGGTAATGGCTTACCAGTCAGTCACAGAGAACTTTGGGGTATTTTGGGTCAACCCACTTTCTCCCTTCTTCTCTCACAGTGTCCCCCAGACTCCCCAAACAAAGAGAACAAATGTCCTGCCTACAAGACTCCCTAAACTACACTCCAGTTTTAGTTTATTTGCCTATCGTAACTAGCTGAAAATTGTTCTTCTTTTTTTATCTCTCATAAATGTAGAAATTACATTCTGCGGGAACCTAACACACCATTTATACTATGCCTGCAGGAAAGGAAGGGAAACTAGCCATGTGGTGGGGGAAATTCAGGTTTACCCTTGATTTCAATACAATGAGCTAGGTGGGAAAAAAACAGAACATTGGCACTTTACACTAAACATTTCCTGCTCACCTGGATGTGCTATTTTACTCCAGTTTTGCTTTTGAGGCAAGACATTTCACCCATACCTAGTTGGGATGTTATTTTAAGTAAAACACTAGCTTTAAAGGAATAGTAATACTTCCTTTTAACTTTATTTTATTTTGCAGGCATTAAAAAAATATGAAGAATGATATAAGTCTTATCTCTCAAACATTTATGGTTTAAGAGATATTCACAAACAAAGTATCCCCCCCTGTTCAACCAGATCAGAAGGGAGGTGCCCAGGTAGACTGCAGAGAGGGACAGTCTTCAATTAAGATAAGGGAAAAAGCTGAAAAACTTGTCAAGGGGGGAAGGGCTTTCATTGTTTTCATACAAAGAAAATTGTCCCCTTCTGTTATCTGTCTGGTCATACAACCAGATTTACATCTGAGAAGAGATGGCTTACACTAGTTAAAAGGGGCGGGAGGGGAAACTTTGCTTGTGAATATCTCATAAACCATAAAGGTTTGAGAGATAAGACTTATATCATTCTTCATGTTTTTTTAATGCCTACAAAATAAAATAAAGTTAAAACGAAGTATTACTATCCCTTTAACATTAATTAGTGTGATAATGGTAGCTATAGCTTAAGTGAAAATCATTTCTCAAGAATGGTTATTATTAAACATTGCTGAAGACTTGCAATGCCTCATTTGCATACATAATTGACATGAAATTGAATTGCTCATCTTTAACCAAGTCTTGTCATAATAGACATTATTTTTGTATGTTTTGGGCATATGTTCAGAGCTAAATAAATGTGAAGTGATGTCAATTAATGTGAAAACAACTGTTATATACAGTATGGCAACTCCAACCAGTAGTAATCATGATGAGAAATGTATATCAATGGAAAACTTAGCAATTAGAATTTGTTACACAAATTCCCAAAATTTAATTTAAAACTTAGTACTGAAAAAAATATATTACTAAAGGAATAGAGTAATATAGGTGTAAGATCAGTTAAAGAAACAATAACAATTAAAAATTAAACTAGGTTTAAAATATTTTTTAAAAAATAGTTTATTGATGACATAAAGGCTTAAAATAAGTAGTTAAGTGGGAGGTGGAAAAATACAATACGATTCAAAAATATCAACATCTAAAGCTGTGACGTGAGAGCATAACAGAGTATGGTTCAAAGATCTTTTGCAACTATAGTATAGGAATAAGAATTTCAGCAGTACACTATGGATAAAAAGAATCAAAATATGTAGGCTTCTAGGTAAGGAGAATCAAGGGTTGCATATATAGTGAATGAATGCTTGGTCTGTTTTCATGGAGGGGAGTTGAGAAGAGGAAGAAGGTAGGTTGAGCAGGAGAAGCTTGAGATGTGGTTAAATGTAAGCAAAGAAAACAGCCATTTTGAGAGTAAAAAAGGACAAGGTGGGGAGAAAAAAATGGAGGGGGGAGTCCAGGGGGAAACAAGAGAAATCTGAACATTAATAAGACAGTTATAGCTGAAAGTAGGAAACTTAGGAAAATTGAAGGGCCTGACACTTATATATGTTCTATTTTTACTCAATGGCAAATGAGAGGAGCCAGGGTGACTGGGTGAAAACGTCTGCGTTAAACCAAAATCGGTGAAAAATTGAACTTCCTGCGTGGTGAATAAATTCCTGTGAATAGTGTAATGTTCCCGCTTTTTTGCCTAACTCATTGAATTGAAATCAATGGGAAGAAACAATTTTCCCCACCACATGAAAGTTTTCTCTACTTTTCTACAGCCATATAAAAGAGCGTCAAGCCCTTACAACAAGCCATTCTATGTTGAGAAGAGAAAGCAAGCAGCACGCTTTTGAGCTAGAGAAGATAGACAAATAAAGGGGAATTGAAGCTTAGTTTAGAGAGTCTTTTAGGTAGGACATTTGTTCTCTGTATTAGGGGAGTCTGGGGACACTCTGAGGGAGTATAAGGGAGGAAGGAGGTTGACCTTAAATACCCCAAAATTCAGTGTGACTGACTAGCAAGACACAGGTAGCTAAGGTCTTGCTGTTATTGCTGGGGATGCCTGGAGAAAGAAGTTGATTTTGTTTTTTAGATATATATTTTTTTTTCTTGGACAAACTGATAAGATAGGGTGGTTAACTTAAAAAATAAATTAATAAAAAAATGAAATAAAAATAAATAAATATATTATGTGACAGACAGCTGACTGACAGCCTGAAGTAAGCTGGCAGAATTGATAGCAGATGTGATTGAGAATTTTGTTGAGGGCTGTGGCAAAACATCACAATCCATTAGTTGTGTACTGTAGAGAGTAAAAGCATACACAATAGTTGAGTAATGTCCAGCAAATGAACAAGAGGGAGGGGGAAAGGTGGAGCAGTGCAGGGATATGGGAGTAAAGTGGTGGTTCAACAACTGACTGCAGCAATGGTTGCTGCAACGTTTGCAGTAAATGATAATGATTCCTCTCCTCCTGGGGTGGCTGCAGTTTGTAAAGGTCCCACCAATCACACCATGCCAGTCTCCCACTACCACTACCATACACTTCACTTCACTTCACATCATCAGGAATATATGCCAGTGTGACTTAAGCAGGAAGATAGTGTTGTGGGCAAAGGATACATGCAAGGGATACATTCAAGGGATATGTTGCTGTAGGACTTACAACTTTGACTTTAAACAACTTATTTCTCCACTACTGTCCTCAGAAGAAGTAATATTGAGCTGGGAAATGTTGTACCATAGGAAACAGTCGAAAAATGAGTTGGAATAGGAGAAATGTTTTAAATAGGAGAAAAATGTGTTAGAATAGGCAAAAAGGAGTAACATTTTGCACTGGAGAAGAGGAGAAAACTTTCACTAAAAAAGGGTTAAAAAAATTGTTAGTTTTTCACGAAACGTCATGCTGGAAAGTTTTCTTACTTTTTGTCCACCACTAGGGATGGGCAGAAAATTTTGTCTCAAACTGAAATTGGTTAATAATTGCACTTCCCTCTTGGTGAATAATTTCTTGTGAAAAGTGCAGATTTTCCACTTTTTTCTCCTAGCTTATTCCATTGTAATCAATGGGAACATTGAATTTACACACAACACAAGACAAATATTATTTTATTTCCCAAAGTCATAGTATGAAAGGGACATAAGGGTGCCTGTGTTGGTGGGGTGTGAGGAAAGAATCAGTTGAACAGGAAATGTTTTTGTGGGGGGGAGGTTGTTTACTGGGACTGGTGGGGCAGTTAATAAAAAAAAAATCCTAAATACAAATAAAAAATCCCATAAGACATTCTCCCAGTGTGCATAGGGAGCCATGTAACAGTGCTTGCAGATGACACAAATTTAAGTTAATAAAGTCTGAACTGAGTGTGTCTTCATTACAAGAGGATGTGGACAAACTGGGTAACTGGGCAGGGAAATGTCAAATGAAATTAAATAGACAAGTATAAAGTTATGCATTTTGGGTATAATAATAAAAATGCATCATATAATTTAAATGGTGTTTCTTTGGGTAAATCTACTAATGAAAAATATATGGGAGTAATGGGAGACAATAGACTTAGCAGTAGTGTGCAGTGCCAGCTGGTGGCTGCAAAGGCTAATAAGATACTGACATGTATTAAAAGGGGTATTGACTCAAAGGAGGATGATATTATTCTGCCTTTTTACAGGTCCATGGTAAGACCCCACATTGAATATGCAGTTCAATTCTGGGTGCCTTTTCTGAGAAACTAGACAATGTGCAGAGGAGGGCTACAAAACTAATAAGGGGAATGGAAAGTTTTAGTTATGAAGAAAGTCTAGAAAAGTTGTGCACACTATATATGTTATATGTGCACACTAGAGAAACAGCATCTTAGAGGGGATATGATAACCTGATATGTTCAGGGCCCATAAAAAGCACTCTCCAAAGACGTGTTCATTACCAGAACGGTACAAAGGACAAGGGGTCACCTGCTAAGACTTGAGGACAGGAGATTTCGTCTTCAGCAGCGGAAGGGATTCTTTACAGTAAGGACAATAAAGTTATGCAATTCACTGACTGAAGAGGTTTTGCTATCGAATACATTAGATGCCTTTAAAAAGGGCCTGGATACTTTTTTAAAAGAGCAGAATATAGATGGCTATGTATGTTAGTATTGGGATTAATATTTATTTTGGGTTTGTTGACCTAAGAACAAATCTGATTGCCCCGTTCAAGACAGAATGTGAAATTGCTGAAATAAGGGGTGTTTTTTTGCCTTCTTTTGGATCAAGAGAGGTAAACAAGAATAGGAAAAGGGTTGAACTTGATGGATTCAAGTCTTTTTTTCAACCTAAACTACTATGTAACTATGTAACTTCCCCTAGCACTCCCCTATCACTATTCCCACCAGCTGCTTCTCCATTACTGTTACTACTACTAACATTAACCACATCAGTTTCAGTGCCTGTATCTTCCTCCTCACAGTCACTAGTAATATGATGATTACCCCCTCCATTCCTAACATTAACAAGCTACTGGTCCTTCTTACTAGTAGTATTAGCACTGACAGGACTGCTTGGGGATGGAAAGTGTGACTTAGGGTCCTCTACTGTCACACTTGGCATGATCTTCTCCTTCCCCCTCTCCTGAGAATTACAAGACACACTGGCTGCAGGTTCAGCACTGGTGGCATCAGGTCCAGCACGTCTGACAGCAAGCACAGCACTGGTGGTAGCAGGGGCAGCACTGGCAGCAAGCACAGCACTGGTGGCAGCAAGTTTAACACTGGCATCAGGCACAGCACCAGTGGCAACAGGGGCAGCACATCTGACAGCAGGCACAGCAATGGTGGTAGCAGTAGCAGGGGCAGCACATCTGGCAGCAGGTACAGCAATGGTGGCAGCAGGGGCAGCACATCTGGCATCAGGCACAGGCAGCTGACTTCAGGCACAGCACTGATGGCAGCAGAGGCAGCACTGGCAGCAAGCACAGCACTGGTGGCAGCAGGGATAACATGTGTGATAGCAGGCACAGCAATGGTGGCAGAAGGGGTAGCACATGTGATAGCAGGCACAGTACTGGTAGCAGCAGGGGTAGCACTTCTGATAGCAGGCACAGCACTGGTGGCAGCAGGAGAAGCACTTCTGACAGCAGGAACAGCAATGATGGCAGCAGGGGCAACACATCTAGCAGCAGGCACAGGCAGCTGATCTGTCCTGCACTCACTACTACCATCTTATTCCTCCCTTGACATTAATTTCCCCAAGATCCCTAGGAGTGTTTTAGGGGGACTGGCCAGCATTACTTATGTAGTGGTCACTTCTCACTTCATCATCCTCTTTAGACTCATTGCACACATAAGGGTCCTTCCAGTTCCTCCTTTTTAGTTTAGGTTTAAATTTACTCATAGTGATAGCAGTCATTATGAGCATCTTCTGCCTCACATTTCCACAATAGAACAGCACAACACATCTACCTCATCTTTATATACTTCTATTATGTTTCACTGCTGATGGTGATGGTGGGGATGTCCATCCCCATTTGTATCTCTTTCTCCTATTTCCTATTGATTTCTTCCAAATACACTCTCATACGCTCCTAAACACCAGCTTTTCCACCACCACCACTGTCATTCTCATCATCACCACCAGTCTCTTGCTGCTATATGGGAGTGGGACTGTTTGGTGATGATGACAAATGTGACCGAGGGTGCCTTGCTGACACAATTGCCATCTCCTTCTCAGAAGAAGTCACTATGGCTGCAGTATCAGCAGGCAAATGCAGTTGACACGCTCTGCTCATACTGCTACCACTTCTGCATTCTTCAATAATTTCTCCCATATCCCAAGGGATGATATCAGAGGACTGGGCATCATTGTATCTGGGTGATGTGGACTCCTTTTGGCACTGGTGCTGCTGACTTTCTCCTTCTTCTCTGTATCAGTAACTTAAATGTACATCCAAATTCTCTTTTTTAGCACTGGTGGTCATGGTGCTAGCCAGCACCAGAAGCAACTTTATTTTTATTTTAATATTTATTTAAATTTATTTTTTCTCTCTTCCCCTCTCTGCCTCCTTCCACTCCATTTCCTGCCTATTCTACATCACACAGGGTGACACAGCTATAGAAGTACATGGGATGGAAATTGAACTGGTGTCACAGGAAATTCTATGTTATTAGTGAAACAGTGAAAAGTCCATGAGTTTTTCTATGGTCAAGACTTTTCCACCATGCCTATTTGTTGGGCATTTGCAGAATTACTCACTGCTATTAGTACTAGCCAGAGTAAAAAAAATAATACCTCACCAGAAAAGGGAATAATAATATTAATGCATTGTATATCAGGGCCTTCCCAATTGGATATAGTGCAAAATGAATTTTGCCTGACAACAAAAACGTTTTATTGAAATTCTAACTAAACAAAGTATAGGTAAATGTAGTTAGTTTTCATCAAACAAGGATTTTTTTAAAATGATTTGGGCAAAAATACATTTTGTTGCTATGTACAACTGTCCCTCATGTGCTCTTGCATTCTCACTCTCTCTCTTTCTCGTGCTATTATACCCTCTCACACACACTCTCCCTTTCACAGCTGTGCAGGTTTTCTCCTTTGTAATCCTATTTTTCCACTCTCTCTCTCTTGCATTCTCTTGTATTCTCTGGTTATTCTCTCTGTCTCACTGTGTCTCATGCACTTTGTCATGCTTTCCTCTTACACACTCTTTCTGCTCGCTTGCCCTTTCTTTGTCTGTCTCTCATCCGGTTTTTCTCTTTCTTTCTGTATTTCCTACTGTCTCTCTTTTTGCATGTCTCTCTTAATCCATTGCTTTCTGACTCTCTTTCTGTCTGTCTATTTTTTCCTCTCTCTATCTGGCACCTTGCCTTTGTCTATCTTTTTCATTCTTTATCTCACCTGTCTTTTTCATTATCTGTCTCGGGGTTGTTGGTAGTTGAAGTCCAGCAACAAGTATAAATCCCCATTCCTACTCTAGCTTGTGTCTCTCAGCCTGTCTTTCTGTATTTCTTATGTTCTGTCTTTCTGGCTGTCTTGCTTCGCTTGATGTTCTCTGTCTCCCTTTCTGTCTGTATGTGTATTTACTTTGTCTGTTTTTGTCTGTCCTTTTTATTCTCTATCTTTTTAATACTCTGTCTCATGGATGTTGGTAGTTGAAGTCCAGCAACAGCTACAAAGCCTCAGGTTTCTATTCCTGCTCTAGTTGTGCTCATTATAGCAGCAGGAGTTATGCTGGGAGCATAGAAAGTCTGCCAAGTTCAATGTTCTGATACATTTTAAAGATATAAATGACAGATTTTTTTTCTTCAGTTTTGCTAATCCAGAATTCATTAACTCCTCCCTTCTGCCTCCCCTGGGTGTGTTCAGGAGGGAAAGAAGGATTCTTATATTTTATCTATGTAGAAAGCCAACCTGAAAATATGTAGGTATCATTATTGAATAAGACAGTATGCAAATTACAGTTATTATGAGAATTAACTGTAAGAAAAATATGCTTTTCTGATAAAAGCAACAATAAAACTATAATTTGTATATTTCCCTTTGTACTATAAAAATCATCATCAACATAAGGTTCTTGTGCATGCTCTTGTGTCTCAGACTCGCTAACTGTGGAACCTCCCAAGGCAATAACTTGACTATATGTCATAACTAATATATCCTAGCAGTTTGACATTTCATCTATTGAAATGACTATAGTATGTGTATCTTCAAGCAAGATAAAAGCCTTTCATCTTACCATTGCAACAGTTTCAGGTGATTTTGGCAAATCAGATATGCCCAGTTGTGAAAATACTTAAATTTTTTTCTACAACAAAGAATGACTTTAAAAAAGGGATGTTATGAACAAAAGGATATAACAGCAAATGACAATAAATAAGTAATATGCATTCATTTCCTGATGATTTCTTTTTCTGATTCTCTACACTTCTTCTATCAGTAGACACGCATGATTAAAGAAAGAAGAGTGGTTTGTATTGTAGTTATGAAGAATTATTAAAAAAGAGGCTCTACAGAAATTTTACAAGTGGCAATTTGGAATGTAAAATACCAAAGTGCAGCTTAGAATTGCTAAAAACAGCAACACTCTGTATTCATACAGCTTTACCTCCTCTTCACCCCCTTTAAGTTTATTAGACATTTAGTACCAACCTCTCTAGCAATTCGGATATGAATTTTATAAACTGCAAAAAAAAAAAAAAAAAAAGGTCTTGTGGCCAAACGTCCGTTTTGTACATAAAGTTCCCAAAACGCCCACTAAATAACGGCAGTATTGGGAACTTAACAGGGAAAAAAAAGCTAATGATTGGTGCCTGACATACTGCCAAGCACCGATCGTTAGCTCATACATCTAACACTTACCTGTCACCCACTGACTTCTCTTCTTTCTTCTCTTCCTTCTGTCTCCTTCCTATAAAATAATATTATTATTAGAAAGCATTAATTATATTGCTTAACCCTTTGAGTAGCAGAGGGGTACGCAATGCATTGCCTTGCCTCACTGGCACTCAAAGGGTTACAATAGTATTGTGCCATGAATATTCCATAACGTAATTGCCTCCATGTATTGCCAAAATATGTAAAAATGCCATAGAAATCATATATATATTTATACACCATGCAGAAAATGATATGCAGAAATGATAAGTAAATTAACTTAACTTCTTTCTTCATGTCTTCGCCTCTTGGTGCAGCCGTGGACGTGGTGGCAATGGAGACACAGATGAGTCATAAAACAAAAGTTTAATACTCTAGGTTTTTTGCTCTGTGACCTACTGTTCTGAAGAAGTAGAGCTGTGCGCTGTGAAATGCATTTGTTAGTAGGATTGTATTGTTTTTACAGTATTAAACTTTTTATTTGTATTGGATCTGTTTGGAGTGGTTCTTTCTATTAGTTATTTATACTTATATTTATGCTTAGATATGCCAATTTGACTCCTACTCCAGTTCCTGAATCTGTGACTACACCTTTCAAAAGTGCTCCCTCCTTCGCAACGTCTCAACGTTTCAAGCCTCCTAAGGTTCCTCTGCCAGAAAAAGTTTGTGGTCTACTTTCAGAATGTAGAGGATTTCTGAATCAATGTCACTTGCATTTTCGTACCTTACTACAATCCTTCAGCAGTCACTCCTCCAGAGTAGAGTATAACTCCTGAAAGGGGAAGCATTGGCTTTTGGATGATTCTGATACCTTCCTCGAGGCCTTCAGGGCGGCGTTCAATGTTACTGGAGTAAAGCTTCAGCTAAGGCAGCCTTGCTTAAACTGCATCAAGGCAATTGGCCAGTAAGTCGTTATGCCATTGAGTTAAGGACTCTTGCTCACAAAACTGATTTGCATAAAGTAGCCTTAAAAGCTGCCTTCAGATGTGGTCTGAATGAAAAACTAAAACATGCTTGTAAAGAAGTGACAGAGGACTTGGTTGGCTTCATTTCCCTTTACCTCCAGCTGGATTGTCTGTTGAATGACAATTGGAAAGAGAAAGGTCAAGAAGATAAAGATGGATGAGCTCATCCTACCTCTGAATCACCAGAACCTATGGAAGTCAATACAGTGACTAACTTATCAGAATCAGAAATAAAGACGAGGAGACACTTACACTTATGCCTGTACTGCACTCAAAAAAGTAATCTCTGTGACCATATTCAGCAGGATGGAATGTCTGTAGATGCTTCCCGAAACCCTGAATTCAATTGCTCTCCACCACATTACCAAGTGCGGTCAGTGCTAGGGATGCACAAAACTTTTCACCATGAAAGAGAATCAGGCAAAAAATGCCACTTTCCATAGAGGAATTTTTTTGCCAAAAATGCAGATTTAAATTTTTCTTTCCCGACTAGCTCATGGCATTGAAATCAATGGTAATAATAAATCTAACCACCACATAGCAAGTTTCCCTTCTTTTCCCACAAGGAAAGTATAAATATGGCGTCAGTTTCCCACAGCATGCCATTCCATGTCTGTGAGACAAAGGCAAAGAAGCACAATATTGCAGCTAGTTGGGATAGGAAAATAAAGAGAAATTGGAGTGAAGTTTTGGAAATCTTGTAGGCAGGGCATTTTTTTATTTGTGTTAGTGGAGTCTGGGGGACTTTGGGGATGGTGGAAGGAGAAAGGTTGATGACCAAAATATCACAAAATCTTGCATGACTGAGACTGGCAGCTGTTATCCAATTTCCTACCTCATCTGGTTGTTATATCAGCTGCATGTGCCTGCTGCTACTTCTGCCAGTCTGCCTTCTTCACATCACCACAAAATGGCAAGTGAGACATTAGTGGGCCATCTGTCACATTTCTCATCCCCTCCTCCAACCAGCAGTGAGCTGTCTGTAATAGAGCAGCAGCAGCAAGTAGGGACTAGTGGTGGTAGTAATGAAGATAGTGGAGAAGCTGTGTTGGAAGACATATTGATGGCCTTTTTAGCCCAAACAGAGAAGGAATGGGAGACTGGGATGAGGATGGGCACCACCACCACCAGCAGCGGCTTTTGAAATGTCAGGAATTTGCAACTGCGCCAATTCCTGCTGTTACTGAGTTGCAAGGGCAGCAGGATGCAGGCTAGTGTGCCACAGTGGACACAGTGGGAATGGGGTCACAAGTGATGTGGGTCTAGGACAGGATCCACTTACCTAGTGCTGATTCTGAGGCAGTAGCAGCAACAGCAGCAACATCATCCTCTACCCCATACAGTGAAGGATAATGTGGAGGTGAAGAAGAAAAAGGACATTCTTCTCCACCTGTTCCCTATCCCTCCCCCCTGAAGTCATGGGTGTGAGACTATTTTTCTCTTGGGGCAGGCACAGTGCAGTCGTCAGCAATGGCATTGTGCACAATTTGTGACAAGTCAGTGAGAAGAGGAAAGAAGGGAACACACCTTGGCACAAGCAACCTGATATCAGACATGAGAAACAGACACCATGACATTTATGTCAAACATGTTAAAGCCAAACACCCACCACAGAAATCAAGCACCGCTGTTACTGTATCCCCTGACTCTCCAGAAAGGCAACAAGAGGTGAGGTGGAGATCTAAGAGGAGGAAGAATAGAGAAAAGCAGACAGAGACTGGAAGTTCCATGATGAGTGAAACAACTAGCTCACCATCACCTTCTTCCTCTACGGTAACTGCACCTTCTGCCAATCCACCACATTCATCGTTACCTCTTCCGCCAAATGATAACCACTCTGTAGATGTTAGGATGTGGCAGTTTATGTCCATCAATTGCACACTGTGTGGTGCACTGGCCACACATGGCACTGTGGTGGAGGAGAATCCCAAACAGGGCACTGGTGGCAGACAGGGTTCATCATTACTATTAAACTATCAGCAAGTTGTCATGTGTCCTTAGCAGGGTGTGGACAAGGGTTATAGTGACTAGGGATGGGCGAAACTTTCCACCTCAAACTAAAATCGTCAAAAGTGGCACTTTCCGCTTGGCCACTTTTCCATCTTTTTCCTCTTTTTTCGCCCACTGAAATCAATGGGAACATAGAAGTTACTCACAACACATTATAAATAATATTTTATTTCCCAAAGGCATTGTATAAAAGGGGCATGAGAGTGCCTGTGTTGGTGTAGTGTGGGGAAAGAATCGTTTGAACAGGGAATGTTTTTGGGGGGTTGTTTACTGGGAATGGGGGGAACTTAATAAAAAAGAAATCATAAATAAAATAAAATAAAAACTATAATACATGGTATAAAGGGGTCTGAGGAGGGTGCCAGTGTTGGTGAATGATGAATAATTTGAACAGGGAATTTGTTTTGGGGGGATTTCTTGACTGCTATTGGGAGGACAGGTAATACAAAAATAAATCAATAAAATAAAAAAAGACATTTGTATTTAAAGTGACAGAGACAGGAACCCCCTGACATAAGCTGCCACTGGGGTGGACTGACACTTGACTTGATAGAGTATTTTGTAGAGGATGATTTGTTTGATTTGTTGTTAGAGGCTTTTGTAGGACTTAGACTTATTAGAGGCCCAAGCCCTGAAGAAATATTGATTTGTAGGACTTAAGCTAGTTTGGCACAAGCCTTAAAGAAACATTGATTTGTAAGACTTAAGCTAGTTTGGCACAAGCCCTAAGGAAACATTGATTTGTAGGACTTAGGCTTGTTAGAAACATACCCCCAAAAAATTGTTAATTTTTTTTGTGGCAGCTGAAAGGGAATGGGATCAACAATAACAGTAACATGGAAGATGGATGACGAAGGTTCCACTTGCCAGCACTGGCTTCAGTGATGAGCCTGAGGCAGTAGCAGAAGAATAAGTAGCCCCCAGTATATGTGGAGAAAAGAACAAGTTGACCATTAAATCTTCTCCACCTGCCCCTCCTCCAAAATCATCATGGGTGTGTTCCTATTAGAATATATATTTTTCCCTTGAGAACAGGAACTGTGGCTTCCATCAGCAACTGCAATGTGCACAATGTGTGTGTGGTAAATAACATCTGGGGGCACAACTGTATCCAAACACCATGACACCTGAAACCAAGTACTGCCGCTGTCACTTTACCCCTTGTCCAGACCTCGCTAAGGACACACGACAACTTACTGACAGTTTATTAGTAACGATGAACCCTCCCTGCCAGGATCCAAGCATATTCTGCGAGATGGAATCTCCTCAGGTGACATGTGATGACCTGGTATAGATTCTTCTCCACCACACTGGCATGTGTGGTCAGTGCACCACACAGTGTGCAATGGGTAGAGATGAACTGCCATATCCTAACATTAACAGAGTGGCTATCATTTGGCGGAGGAGGTAACAATGAATGAGGTGAATTGGCAGGAGATGTACTTGTTACCCTAGAGGAAGAAGGTAATGTTGATGGTGAGCTAGTCGTTTTGCTCGTCATGGAACTTACAGTGTCTGTCTGGGTTTCTTTATTATTCCTCCTCTTTGAATTCCACCTTTCTGGAGAGTCAAGGGGTACAGTGCTAGATTTCTGTAATGGGTGTTTGGCTTTAATATGGTTGGAATAAATGTCATGGTGTCTGTGTTTCATGTGTGTTATCAGTGTGGTTGTGTCAAGATGTTTTCCCTATTTTCCCCTCTCTAACTTGTCACAAATTTTTCCCTGTACCACTGTTGATGATGTCTGCACTGTGCCTGCCGGAAGAGAATAATAGTCCCACACCCATGACTTCAGGGGGAAGGGATAGGGAACAGGTGGAGAAGAATGGCCTCTTTCTTCTTGTCCTCCAAATTCCCCTTCTTTTTCTGTGGCAGCGGATAATGTTTCTGCTGTTGCTGCTACTGCCTCAGATTTAGCACTGCAACTAGGATCAGGTGGAGTATTACTACTGCTGGTAAGTGGAACCTGTCCTAGTCCCGCATTACTTGTTGACCCCATTCCCACTGTGTCCAGAGTGGACTGTGACACCCTAGCCTGCTTGTCAGCACCCTGCTGCCCTTTAAACTCAGAAGCAGCAGAAGTTAGAGCACTTGCAATTTCCACTAATTTTAAAAGCTGACTGCTAGTGGTGGTGGTGATACGCATCCTCATCCCTGTCTCCCATTCCTCCTCAGTTTCTGATAAAAAGGCTATCACTGTCTCTTCCACCCTAGCTTCTCCAACACCACCACCACCACTAGTCCATAAATGCTGCTGTTCTGTTCCAGACATCTCACTGCTGCTTGGTGGAGGTGATGAGCAATGTGACAGAGGGTCCCCTGCTGTCACACATGGCATAATTTTCTCCTTCCCCCTCTCAGTACTACAAGAAACACTAGCAGCAGGCAAAGTATTGGTGGCAGCAGGTTCAGCACTGGCAGAAGGTTCAGCACTAGTTGCAGCACATCTGACAGCAGGTACAACACTAGTGGCTGCAGGTACAGCAATGGTGGCACTGGCAGCAGGGGCGGCACATCTTGCAGCAGGCACAGGCACCTGACCTGTCCTGCTTTCACTAGTACTACCCTTTTCTCCATCCCTTTCCATTCCCTTTTCTCCCTTCCTTCCCATTCCCTTTTCTCACTCCCTTCCCATTAAATTCCCCAAGATCCCTTGGGGTGATTTAGGGGGACTGGACAGCATTGGTACAGGAGTGGTCCTTTCCTCCTCATACTCAGTGGACACATAATGGTCCTTCCAGCTCCTCCATTGATTATTTTTTACCCTGCTCATAGTGATAGGAGTCACTATGAGCCTCTCCTGCCTCACTTTTTGTAAAATATCACATGAGAACAGCACAGCACTTCTATCTTGCTCTTAGCTGCTTCTGTTGTGTCTGCCTTCAGCGATAACGTCACATTTTTATAGCGGGAGTGTGAAAACAACGTAAATCAATGGGCGGGAAGTTTCTAGCCATTGAAAAAATGGGTGAAAAATGTGAAAATTTTAACCCCTAGTTTTAAAGCAAATTTTCCTGAGAAAAAGTGGATATCAACGTGGTTTTCGCAAAATTTCCCATGGGAACACAGTGACAACTTTCACCCACCCCCTAATAGTGACAGCAGCAGTTCTTGGTTTTTGGTGTCATGGTGTTTGGATACAGTTGTGCCAGGTGTTATTTACCAGACACACACACTGTGCACATTGAATTTGCTGATAAGAGGCACTGTTTCTTCTCACAAAGGAAAAAAATCTATATTCTAGTAACAACATACCCATGATTTTGGAGGGGGGACAGGTGGAGAAGAATTATTGGCCAACTTCTTCTTTTCTCCACATATTCTGGGAGCTACTTATTGTGCTGCTACTGCCTCAAGCACAACACTGGATCTAGTCATGTCAAGTGGAACCTTCATCATCCACTCATGTTACTGCTGTTGTTGATCCCATTCCCTTTCAGCTGCCTAATCATCCTGCTGTTTAAACAACTCAGCAGCAGTCACAAATTCTGCCTCTACATCAGGGCATTTGAAGAAGGCCAATTGCCACTGGCCAACGTGACACGACCTGCTGGCACTAGGCAAGTGGGGCTTTTTTTCCCTCAGGGCCTGTGCTTTAAAAAAAAAAATAAACAACAATGTTTGGGGGTTTGTTTCTAACAAGCCTAAGTCCTGCTAATAAATGATTGCTTAGGGCTTGTGCCAAACAAGCCTAAGTCCTACAAATCTATGTTTTCTTAGGGCTTGTGCCAAACAAGTCTAAGTCTACAAATCAATGTTTCTTCAGGGCTTGTGCCTCTAATATGTCTAAGTCCTACAAATCAATGTTTTGTCAGAGCTTGGGCCTCTAACAATAAATCTAAGAAATCATCCTCTATAAAATACTCTATCATATCAAGTATCAGTTTACCCCCGTGGCAGCTTATGTCAGGGGGTTCCTGTCTCTATCACTTTTACATACAAATTTCTTATTTTATTTTATTTAATTTTTTTAATTAACTGCCCCCCCCCAATACCAGTCAAGAACCCTCCACGAAAACAAATTCCCTGATAAACTGATTAATTTCCCATACTCCACCCACCAACACAGGAATCCTCTTCAGACACATTTTATACCATGCTTTATGGTTGTTTTTAATTGTATTTAGGATTTATATTTATTGACTGCTCCCAATAAACAACACCCCCCCAAAAAAAATTCCCTGTTCAATTGATTCTTTCTCCACTGCCCACCAACACAGACAACCTCATGCACCTTTTATACTATGCCTTTCGGAAATAAAGAAATATTTGATATGTGTTGTGTGTAAATTCAATGTTCCCATTGATTTCAATGGAATGAGCTAGGCAAAAAAAGCAGAAAAACTGCACTTTTCATGAGAAATTATTCACAAGCGGGAAGTGCTTTATTCAATGATTTCAGTTTGAGATGAAAATCTTCATCCATCCCTACCCATGACATCAGGGGGAGGGGAAAGGTGGAGGAGAATAGCCTCTTTCTTTTTGTCCTACATGTTCCCCTTCACTTTCTGGGGCAGAGGATGATGTTGCTGCCTCTGCATCTGCCTCTTAATCTGCACTACAAGTTCTGCTGGCACGTGGAACCTGTCCTAGAAACAAATCACTTGTTGACCCCATTCCCACTGTGTCCATGGCACCTGCTCCTCAGCATCATAATTCCTTTGCAACTCAGCAGCAGTAGAAATTAGCTTTTTCAAACTGCAAAATCCAAAAACTCACTGCTGGTGGTGGTGGTGATGCCCATCCTCATCACTGTGTCCCATTCCTTCTCAGTTTTGGCTAAAAGCACCATTAATTACTCTTTCACCCCAGCTTCTGCACCATCATCATCACCACCACCAGTCCCTCCGTGCTGCTACTGCTCTATTATAAACATCTCATAGGTTGGATGAGGTTATGAGAAATGTGACAGAGGGTCCCCTAATATCTTACTTGCCATTTCTTGGTGACCTGAAGAAGGCAGACTGACAGCAATAGCAGCAGGCACAGGCAGCTGCTGTGTGCTCCTGGTGGTGGTGGTATTATTGCTGCTAGGAAACTATTCTGCCTTCGTCAGGATTATGTTCCACCTGTACAATACTGAGAGGGGTAGGGGACTCCCAGGGTCAGGGGAATGGTGTGGGCTACCTTGACTGCTAGGCTGGATGCTCTGCATTACCTCCTCTACCACTCCCCTAATGCCAGTCCCACCAGCTACTTCACCATAACTGTTACTAATACTAACGCTAACCATATATATTACAGTACCTGACCCGGCTGAGTCTACCTCCTCACTAGTAATATGATGATCACCCCGTCCATCACTCCTAACACTCTGTACAAGCTGCTAGACCTTCTTATTAGTAGTACTAATAACAGGACTGCTTGGGAATGGCAAGTGTTACTTAGGGTGCCCTTCTGTCACAATTAGTAGTGATGAGCGAGCACCCCAATGCTCGGGTGTTCGGGTGCTCTGACCGAGCACCCCCTGAGGCTCGAGTGCTCGGCCGAACACCCGAGCCCCACTGAAGTCAATGGGAGGACTCGAGCATTACACCAGGCACCCCCTGCTCTGATGAGGGGAGGGTGCCTGGTCCATAGGAAAAGGGCAGAAAAGGATGGAAACACCACAGAAATGGTTCAGGGACAGCATAGGGAGGATGTCTGGATGCATCTTGGACTCCAACATCGCTGCTGGGAACGATCTTTCGCCCGTAGTACGCCATTTTTACAGACTGACCATAAAACACACAAAAAGGAAAATAAAAACGACTTTAGGCGAAAAATTGTTACCAAACAATATTTGCTGTATATTTACTTGTATATCATCTGCAAATTCTCCCAAAAATTTCCTTGATTTTCAGAACTGAGGCCATGATTAAGAGGGAAACGTGCGCAGAGGCAAATTCTCCCAAAAATTTCCTTGATTTTCAGAACTGAGGCCATGATTAAGAGGGAAACGTGCACAGAGGCAAATTCTCCCAAAAATTTCCTTGATTTTATTGAACTGAGGCCATGATTAAGAGGGAAACGTGCGCTGAGCCGACCATCTAAAACATTATGGGTGAGGGTCTGCTGCAGAGCTGACCATCCTAAACATTATATGCGAAGGCCCGCTAGTGAGCTGATGCTATAAAACATTATATGAGAGGGCCCGCTAGAGAGCTGACCCAATAAAACATTATATGAGAAGGCCCGCTGGTGAGCTGACCTATATAAAAATTGGCAAACAGGGCCCGCTGGTGAGCTGGCCCTATATAAAAATTATATCACAGGGCCCGCTGGTGAGCTGGCCCTATATAAAAATTATAGCACAGGGCATATGGAAGAGGAGGAGGAGGATGAGAAGATTAAGAGTCAACCATATACCCGTTTTTTGGGTGGAAGGGGTGAATGGGAATACAGAGTATTCACATCATTGTAAATAACATATATAAAGTGAGTTTATGTTCCCCCGGGGCTTTCCTCCAGTGGAGTGGAGAAGTCAGGGGAAATCCAGGCCTTGTTCATTTTTATAAGTGTCAACCTATCAGCATTGTCGGTGGAAAGGCGGATACGCTTATCTGTTATGATGCCACCAGCAGCACTAAATACCCGCTCAGACAGAACGCTGGCGGCAGGGCAGGCCAGCACCTCCAAGGCGTAGAGTGCCAGTTCATACCACGTGTCCAGCTTGGACACCCAGTAGTTGTAAGGCACAGAGGGATCATTGAGGACGCTGACACGGTCTGCTACGTACTCCTTCACCATCTTCCAAAACTTTTCCCTCCTTGTGACACTAGGCTGCGCATCAGGGTGAGGGTGCTGGCGGGGTGTCATGAAGGTGTCCCACGCCTTGGAGAGTGTTGCCCTGCCTTTCTCGGAACTGCTGTGTGCTCCCCTTTTCTCCCCTTCTCGGTTGGCCAAGGTAGCACGTACTCTGCCGCCAGCGTTGTCAGATTGAAAATTTTGGAGCAATTTTTCAACAAGAACCTTCTGGTATTGCACCATTTTGCTTGTCCTCTCCACCGGAGGAATGAGAGATGAGAAATTCTCTTTGTAGCGGCGGTCCAGAAGGGTGAACACCCAGTAATCCGTGTTGTTTAAAATGCGTATAACGCGTGGGTCACGGGAAAGGCAGCCTAACATAAAGTCAGCCATGTGTGCCAGAGTACCAACAGTCAAGATTTCGCTGTCCTCACCAGGAGGATGACTCTCAATATCCTCATCCTCTTCCTCCTCTTCTGCCCACCCACGCTTAAGAGATGGAACTAAAGTTCCATGGCTACCCTCTGTAGCGGAGGCAACCGTGTCTTCCTCCTCCTCCTCCTCCGCCTCCTCCAATTGTCGCTGAGAAGACGAAGTGAGGGTGCTCTGGCTATCACCTTGTGTAAGCTCTTCCTCCCACATTTCCACCTCTTCCACATGCAAAGCGTCGGTTTTAATTGTGAGCAGCGAGCGTTTCATTAGACACAGAAGTGGGATGGTTACACTGATAATAGCGTTATCGCCGCTCACCATCTGTGTTGATTCCTCAAAATTGCGTAAAACCTCGCAGAGGTCTGACATCCATTCCCACTCCTCACTTCTGATTACAGGAAGTTGAACGGAGAGGCGACGACCGTGTAACAGCTGGTACTCCACTACTGCCCTCTGCTGCTCACAAAGCCGGGCCAACATGTGGAAGGTGGAGTTCCAGCGCGTGCTCACGTCACACAGCAGCCGGTGAGCTGGCAATTGTAAGCGCTGCTGCAGCTTCAACAGGCCGGCCGAAGCTGTAGATGACTTACGGAAATGTGCACACACGCGGCGCACCTTGGTCAAGAGATCATGCACATTGGGGTAGGTTTTTAGAAATCGCTGCACCACTAAATTAAATACATGCGCTAGGCATGGTACGTGTGTGAGCTTGCCGAGCTCCAAAGCCGCCACCAAGTTACGCCCATTATCACACACAACCATGCCTGGTTGCAGGTTGAGTGGCGAGAGCCACTGCTCGGTCTGGTGACTAATCCCCTGCAACAGCTCTGAGGCCGTGTGCTGTTTGTCCCCAAGGCAGATCAGCTTCAGCACGGCCTGTTGACGCTTCCCCACTGCAGTGCTACACTGCTTCCAGCTACTGGCTGATGGGGGAGTGGCGCTGCGTGTAGAGAATTCGGAGGTGGAAACGGAGGAGGAGGAGCCAATAACGTAGGTGCTGGCGGAAACCCTGATGGAGGTAGGGCCCGCAATCCTCGGCGTGGGTAGCACCCGTGCCATCCCAGGGTCCGAGTCGCTCCCAGCCTCCACGACATTCACCCAGTGTGCCATCAGGGAAATGTAGCGTCCCTGGCCACAAGCACTTGTCCATGTGTCAGTCGTTAAGTGGACCTTCCCAGTAACTGCGTTGGTCAGGGCACGGGTGATGTTACGGGACACATGGTGGTGTAATGCGGGGATGGCACACCGGGAAAAGTAGTGGCGGCTGGGGACCGCGTACCGAGGGACAGCTGCTGCCATCAGGCTGCGGAAGGACTCAGTGTCCACAAGCCTAAATGGCAGCATTTCGATGGCCAGTAATTTTGAAAGGTGTGAGGTTAGTGCTATGGCCTGTGGGTGGGTGGCTGGGTACTTTCTCTTGCGCTCAAATGCCTGGGGTAACGACATTTGGACGCTGTGCTGGGACAGGGAAGTGGATGTGGTCGCTGATGGTGCTTCAGATGGTACAGGTGCAGGGCGGGAGGTATGCGGGCCTGCGCCTTCGACAGGCGATTGGCCGGCACCGAAAACAGGGGAAGAGGAGGCAGTGGTGTGGCCTGCAGACACAGATGGACGATCCAGGCGTTCCTCCCACTTACTACGGTGCTTGGATGCCATGTGTCGGATCATGCTGGTGGTGGTGAGGTTTCTAGTGTTCATGCCTCGGCTCATTCTGGTGTGGCACAGGTTGCAAACTACAATTCTTTTGTCGTCCGCACTTTCCTTAAAAAAACGCCATACCGCGGAACACCTACCCTTTGGCAAGGTAGATTTACGCAAGGGGGTGCTCCGTGGAACATTTGCGGGCCGGTTTGGTGCGGTCCGCCTTCTTTCTGTAGCCACACCACTGCCTCTTCCAGCCTGTTGAGGTGCTGCAGATGGCTCACCCTCAGGACTGCTGTCATCGCTCGGCTCTACACCTTCCCAGGTGGGGTCAGTCACCTCATCGTCCACCAAGTCCTCCTCCACTTCCTCACTCTGATCATCCTCCTCAAGTCTTGATCCCACCACATACTCAGTCATTGACAACTGTATAACATTCTCCTCAACAAGGTCTTGAGACGGAAATAGTGGTTGATTTAATGGCAACTGTGTCTCATCATCATCATCATCATCCACTACTTCCTTTGACCTTAAATGCCGTTCACATCTGTCATCTTCTTGTGATTGGGTAGCCTCTAGAGGTTGTGAATCAGGGCACAAGATGTCATGTTCCTCTGCAAGCGTGCTTGGAGAGAGGGTCAAATGAAGGATTGGTGATGAGACGAGCTCCTCACTATATCCCAGTGTGAGATCACTTCTTTGACCAGACCGTGTATGGTGGGAGGAAGGATGATCAGAGTGAGGATTATGTTGACCAGACTCTTGGCTACTGAGAGTGGACTTGGTGGAAGACAGGGTGGTGCTTAACCGACTGGAAGCAGTATCAGCTGTCATCCAACCGACCACCTGTTCGCAGTGGTCGGACCTCGAGAGTGATGTCCTGCGACGCCCTGTAAAATTAGACATGAAGCTAGGTATGGTGGATGTCTTTCTTTCTTGTGCTCTGGCACCAGGCACAGTTTCTCCGCGTCCTGACCCGCGCCATGAACTATCAGGATCACGTCCACTTCCCCGTCCCTTTTTACCCGCCTTCTTCATCTTACACGGACTATGTGACTTTAATATTTGAGTTTGAAAACTTAACAGTATTTCTTACTATTCTGCAACTGTGCAGAGTACACAGAATAGGCTGCTAAACGGCGGTGACACACACTGAATGGAATATGTGACTTTAATATTTGAGTTTGAAAACTTAACAGTATTTCTTACTATTCTGCAACTGTGCAGAGTACACAGAATAGGCTGCTAAACGGCGGTGACACACACTGAATGGAATATGTGACTTTAATATTTGAGTTTGAAAACTTAACAGTATTTCTTACTATTCTGCAACTGTGCAGAGTACACAGAATAGGCTGCTAAACGGCGGTGACACACACTGAATGGAATATGTGACTTTAATATTTGAGTTTGAAAACTTAACAGTATTTCTTACTATTCTGCAACTGTGCAGAGTACACAGAATAGGCTGCTAAACGGCGGTGACACACACTGAATGGAATATGTGACTTTAATATTTGAGTTTGAAAACTTAACAGTATTTCTTACTATTCTGCAACTCTGCAGAGTACACAGAATAGGCTGCTAAACGGCGGTGACACACACTGAATGGAATATGTGACTTTAATATTTGAGTTTGAAAACTTAACAGTATTTCTTACTATTCTGCAACTCTGCAGAGTACACAGAATAGGCTGCTAAACGGCGGTGACACACACTGAATGGAATATGTGACTTTAATATTTGAGTTTGAAAACTTAACAGTATTTCTTACTATTCTGCAACTCTGCAGAGTACACAGAATAGGCTGCTAAACGGCGGTGACACACACTGAATGGAATATGTGACTTTAATATTTGAGTTTGAAAACTTAACAGTATTTCTTACTATTCTGCAACTGTGCAGAGTACACAGAATAGGCTGCTAAACGGCGGTGACACACACTGAATGGAATATGTGACTTTAATATTTGAGTTTGAAAACTTAACAGTATTTCTTACTATTCTGCAACTGTGCAGAGTACACAGAATAGGCTGCTAAATGGCAGTGACACACACTGAATGGAATATGTGACTTTAATATTTGAGTTTGAAAACTTAACAGTGTTTCTTACTATTCTGCAACTGTGCAGAGTACACAGAATAGGCTGCTAAACGGCGGTGACACACACTGAATGGAATATGTGACTTTAATATTTGAGTTTGAAAACTTAACAGTATTTCTTACTATTCTGCAACTGTGCAGAGTACACAGATTAGGCTGCTAAACGGCGGTGACACACACTGAATGGAATATGTGACTTTAATATTTGAGTTTGAAAACTTAACAGTATTTCTTACTATTCTGCAACTGTGCAGAGTACACAGAATAGGCTGCTAAACGGCGGTGACACACACTGAATGGAATATGTGACTTTAATATTTGAGTTTGAAAACTTAACAGTATTTCTTACTATTCTGCAACTCTGCAGAGTACACAGAATAGGCTGCTAAACGGCGGTGACACACACTGAATGGAATATGTGACTTTAATATTTGAGTTTGAAAACTTAACAGTATTTCTTACTATTCTGCATCTCTGCAGAGTACACAGAATAGGCTGCTAAACGGCGGTGACACACACTGAATGGAATATGTGACTTTAATATTTGAGTTTGAAAACTTAACAGTATTTCTTACTATTCTGCAACTGTGCAGAGTACACAGAATAGGCTGCTAAACTGCGGTGACACACACTGAATGGAATATGTGACTTTAATATTTGAGTTTGAAAACTTAACAGTATTTCTTACTATTCTGCAACTCTGCACACTACACAGAATGTGCTGCTAATCTGCGGCGAAGCACACTGAATGGAATATGTGACTTTAATATTTGAGTTTGAAAACTTAACAGTATTTCTTACTATTCTGCAACTCTGCAGAGTACACAGAATAGGCTGCTAAACGGCGGTGACACACACTGAATGGAATATGTGACTTTAATATTTGAGTTTGAAAACTTAACAGTATTTCTTACTATTCTGCAACTGTGCAGAGTACACAGAATAGGCTGCTAAACTGCGGTGACACACACTGAATGGAATATGTGACTTTAATATTTGAGTTTGAAAACTTAACAGTATTTCTTACTATTCTGCAACTCTGCACACTACACAGAATGTGCTGCTAAACTGCGGCGAAGCACACTGAATGGAATATGTGACTTTAATATTTGAGTTTGAAAACTTAACAGTATTTCTTACTATTCTGCAACTCTGCAGAGTGCACAGAATAGGCTGCTAAACGGCGGTGACACACACTGAATGGAATATGTGACTTTAATATTTGAGTTTGAAAACTTAACAGTATTTCTTACTATTCTGCAACTGTGAAGAGTACACAGAATAGGCTGCTAAACGGCGGTGACACACACTGAATGGAATATGTGACTTTAATATTTGAGTTTGAAAACTTAACAGTATTTCTTACTATTCTGCAACTCTGCACACTACACAGAATGTGCTGCTAAACTGCGGCGAAGCACACTGAATGGAATATGTGACTTTGATATTTTAGTTTGAAGACTTAACAGTATTTCTTCCTATTCTGCAACTCTGCACAGTACACAGAATGTGCTGCTAAACTGCAGCGAAGCACACTGAATGGAATATGTGACTTTGATATTTTAGTTTGAAGACTTAACAGTATTTCTTCCTATTCTGCAACTCTGCACAGTACACAGAATGTGCTGCTAAACTGCGGCGACTCACACTGAATGGAATATGTGACTTTGATATTTTAGTTTGAAGACTTAACAGTATTTCTTCCTATTCTGCAACTCTGCACAGTACACAGAATGTGCTGCTAAACTGCGGCGACGCACACTGAATGGAATATGTGACTTTGATATTTTAGTTTGAAGACTTAACAGAATGTGCTCTAATCTGCAACTTTGCACACTAAACAGAATGTGCTCTAATCTGCAACTTTGCACACTAAACAGAATGTGCTCTAATCTGCAACTTTGCACACTAAACAGAATGTGCTCTAATCTGCAACTGTGCACACTAAACAGAATGTGCTCTAATCTGCAACTTTTCACACTAAACAGAATATTTTTTTTTTTTTTATTTTTTTTTTTTCCCCCCACACAAAATAACCTGCTGCCCCCACACACAGTAGTCCTAAAAAGGACTTTTGGTTCTTTTTTTTCACAATTTTGGTTTTTTTCCTCCCTACACTGCCTTTCCCTTCCTATCCTCAGCTCTCCCTGGCTAAGACTGAGCCGAACTCGATGGTCAGGTGCTATACAGCACCCGACCATGGGTTCTGGCCAGCCAATCAGTGTAATGCCAGCAGCCAACATGGCTGCTGGCATTACACCGATGTCAGAGCCTCCCTGCACGTTTATTGGCTGCGCAGCAGCCGCAAAACGTGCGGGGAGGAGACCCGAACATGGCGGGCGAGCACATGCGGTACTCGTACGAGTACCGCCATGTGCCGAGCAGAGCGATGCTCGAGCCGATCCGAGCATCGGCCGAGCATGCTCACTCAACACTACATCTCACACATCCCCGACCCCAGTCCCTCTCGTCCGAATACAATAAATAGCTAGATCCCATAGGTCGTGCTAGTACCATTAATTGAACAAGAGTTATACTTTTTTGTGTCACTGTCATTTGCAGCAGTTGGTTGAACTGCTGCACATTCCTCCATTATGTCATCAACATTAGAATGTTGTCATCTTCAGTGTTTTTAAATGGTTTATTAATATTACTGGTGTGACTTCCTTAAGAGGAACCGTCATCATTATCATTTATTGCACAAGCTGCAGCAACCATGGCTGCAGTCAGTTTCTGCACTACCACTATACTGCACTGCTCCCACTTCTTTCCCTCTACCCCTTTCCCTAGTATGTTTGCTTGACTTTATTAAACTAGTGTGTATTTTAACAGTGACATACACAAGAGGTGTGATTTTGTGTTATGCTTTGCCCTTTACAAAATACTCTATCTCTTCTATTGTCTGTCTTCCTCAGTCAGAGTTCATGTCGGAATGCCTGTTTCTGCCACTTTTTATTTTTCTTATATTATTTTTGTTTTAATTGTTTTAACTAACTGACCATAAACAAACAAAAAAACAACACATACTGCTACTGCTGTGCAATGGCTTCTTCTTACTTGCTATAACTGAATCTTGGCTTTTCAATCTGACTTTGCTTTAAAGACAGCAATCTCCTATGGTGATCTTTCCTTCTCTCACACTTCACTCCCATCTGGATGTGGGGGAGGTGTGGGATTGCTGCTCTCTAAACACTTCCGTTACAAACCAGTTTCTCCTCCCACCTCACACTGCTTCTCCTCTTTTGAGTTGCACGCTGTCCGTATCTTTGGTTTGTCTCTCTACAAGTTGAGGTTATCTATCGCCCACCTACCTCTCCATATACACCTGTGCATTTCCTATCTGACTTTGAATCATGGCTTTCCTTCTTCCTGTCATCAGACACACCTTCTCTTCTTCTGGGAGACTTCAACTGCCATGTGGATGTCTTCTGGGCAACCCACTTACTTTCTCTAATATCTGCATTTGGACTAAACCAGTGATCAAATGCTAGTACTCACAAGGATTGTAATTCCATAGACCTTGTGTTTACTAGAGGCTGTGTACTCTCTGATTTTAATATTTCTCCACTTCAACTATCGTATCACCATCTTCTAACATTCAGCACTGCTTCTCAATCTGCAATACCTGCTTCCTCTCCCCGCATCACCCGTAACCTCAAATCACTTAATCTCACTGCTCTGCAGTCCTCCATGGATACTTGACATTCATCTGTTCGCATTAATCGTGACACTAACAGCCTTGTCAATACATACAATTCAGTCCTATCCTCCTCTTTGAATCTGCATGAACCTCTCTCTTTCTCTGATGCACATGCAAAAGTAACCTGCGGCAGTGGTTTAATAAAGCCACCAGCTTCCTCCAGTCCTGTACTTATTCAGCTGAACGACTGGTTCTCTGGCAGACTTTCTCCATTACAGGTTCCTCTTTTCATGCTTTAACTCTTCTCTGTCCTTAGCTAAAAAACATTACTTTTCACAACTAATTAACACTCATAAATCCAACAATCAATGCCTTTTCTCTACCTTTGAATCCCTCCTCGGCCCTGCATCTGCCTCACTCATAAACTCATTAAGCCACAAGACTTTGTTGACTTCTACAAAGCCAAGGTGGACTCCATCTGTGATAACATCCTACCTTGTATATCCCCTCCTAGCCTTCCACGTTCCCTTCCTGGCACTCTGGACTCTTTTTCATTAGTCACGGAGGAGGAATGTGACTAATCTGCTATCCTCCACTCTCTGTGTGCTACATGTGCACTTGATCCACTCCCCCCCTCAACTCATCCAGTCCCTCTCCCCCACACTAATTCCTATCCTAGTACATATTTTTAACTCCTCCTTTGCCATTGCTACTTTTCCTGATGACTTCAAACATGCCTTAGTAACACCCATCTTCAAGAACAACTCCTCTGACAGTAACACACCCTCAAGCTATTGACCAATTTTTCTCCTGCCTTTTGCCTCTAAACTCTTGAAATGCCTAGCCTACTCCCGCCTGCTTGACTTCCTTAACACGCACAACCTGCTTGACCCTTTACAATCTGGATTTAGCACTGCTCACTCCATTGAAACTTCTCTCACAAGATTGATCAATGATCTTCACAATGCCAAATCACAAGGGCACTATTCAATACTTATCCTGATTGATCTCTCAGTGGCTTTTGACACTGTTGATCATGCTCTCCTCCTCCACATTCTTCACTCCTTAAGGATCGGTAACTTAGCACTGGACTATCTCTACTCTTATCTAGCTAACCGATCCATCAATGTCTCCTCTGCCACCTCTTCATCCTCTCCTGTCCACCTCTCTGTTGATGTTCCTCAAGGTTCTGTTCTAGGACCGCTTCTGTTCTCTCTTTATACAATAACACTTGTAATCTTATTAACTCCTTTGGTCTCAAATATCACCTCTATGCAGATGACAGCCAGATTTATTAATCTGCACCTTGACTCAATATGTCTAAAATGGAGCTACTCCTCATCCCACCTAGGCCTGGCCCTATAGTGCCCTTTCAGGTGACTGTAAATGGCACTACCATAAATCCAGTATCAGAAGTATGGTGTCTAGGGGTGGGTGAAAAGTGTGGAAAATTTCCTGCATGACTTTTTACGAAAACATAACAATTATTCGCTTTTCCCGCAAAACATTTTGCCTTTCTGCCTATGCTTAAATGTCCTCCTTTTCGCCTATTTTAACACATTTTCCGCCTATTTTAACACATTTTTCACGTATATTTCCTGTAGGTACTACATTTCCTACTGTAATATTACTTTTTGTGAGGGCTGAAATTTAGAAATAAGTGGCTGAAAGTCAAAGTTGTGAGTCCTACAGCAACATATGCCTTGAAAAATGTGTTAGCATGCAGAGTGCATTTGTCCTTTGCCCACAACACTAATTTCCTGTTGTGACACTGGCACGTATTCATGATGTCAAGTAATAAAAAATAAATAAAATACAACCTACAATGTGGCAGATGTGTATGGTAGTGGTGGTGGTGGGGGACTGGCATGGTGTGATTTGTGTATGTATATTTAACATTGTCATACGCTATCCTCCTTCTCAAATTATTGACACACATTACTTATCAGTCATAGCAGGGGTCCCAAGTTGGGTAGAGGGTGGCAACCCTTCTTCAAATCGCTCCTCCACCTCCTCATCTGTGCTGTTTTTAATATATTTGTCCTTGCTTTTTCTGTCATGCTCCTCTGCAGCAGGAGCCATAGGTGTTATTTGGACTGAAATAACTATTGGCACTGGCAGCAGCACACTCTGTGACACATAAATAAATTCACTACTTCTTTTTTCTGCCCTAGAGCCCTGTAAGACCTTTGGTTGTGCTTCAGGTGGGTTCTCATAGAGGAGGTGCCTAATTGTGTGCTTTCCCCTGCTAAAGTGCTTTTTGTACAGAAAACAGATAGCAACATGCTTATCATGAGGATCCTGAGTGAAGTATCTCCATACTGTGGACTTCATAGAATGAGGGGTTCCTGAGATGGTGCTGCTGCTACTGCTACTACTGAGGCTAGATGTTGATGCAATTCTACTGCTACTACTTCTAGGTGTCAAAGGTGCAGCACTTACAGCAGCAACTGCAGCAGACGCACTTGTCATATCTAACATTGTGGATGTTAATAGCCTTTGTTGCTGTTGCTGTGTACTCAAAACAGGTGTGTGTGGCTGAGTGGGACTTGGACTTTGAACAGGCTGATGATGTCTGATAGGGCAAATGTGTGCTTTTTGACATCTGTTCTTGTCCAGGGTCAAACTTTCCAATGGCTTTCTCAAACACTTTATAGACAGGTACAGTGCTCCTTAAAAGTGATGGAAGATTCAGACTTTGACTTTCTGCTAACCTTATAGTCATGTCATCATCCTTACTCTCAACTTCATCTGTATCTGAACAACAGAAGGATGCTGGAGCGATATATTCTACATCTGCATCATTAGTCATCATTAGTTCATCCTCAGCAGCATCAGCATCAACTGACAATTCTTGCCTATTACCCTTCCTCTAAGCTTTTGAAGGTCTCAAACAATTTCTTTTTACTTTTTCTGTAAGAAAGTTCCCTACTATGGGTGTTTTGGTACTTGTTTGTCTCACTATCTGATGCAGCAGGCGCTTCAGTTGCTACACCTTTCCTTTATTATGCTATTGCCAACATCATCAACACTTGAATGCGACTTGCTGTCATCTTGAGTGTTCTTCTTAAATGCTTCTTTATTTCTAATGGCACTGGTGGTACTGGAACTAGTTTTGCTGGAACCTTGACAAACTGCATCCTTCCTTGGAATAGAGGGATCATCACACTGATTGCACATGCTTCAGCAACCATTGCTGCAGTCAGTTTTTGAACTACTACTTTACTCTCACGTCCCTACATGGCTCCCTTTTAGGTAGGATATTTGTTCTCTGTATTAGAGGAGTCTGGGGGCACAATGAGGGAGAAAAAGGGAGGGAGGAGGTTGAACCCAAATATCCCAAAATTTAGTGTGAATTCCAGGTGAGATACAGGCAGCTGGGGTCCAAATTGCTTGCTGATTTTGCTTTTATTGTCTTTGTGCTGGGGAAATATGGGGAAAGTTGTTGATTTCTTTTTTAGTTATATCTATTTTTTTTTTTGACTGATGAGACAGGGTGGACAATTTAACAAAAAAGTAAAAAAAACAAAAATAAAAATACAAAAAAAAAATGTAATACATCCTATATTATAATTTGCTAAGGATGTTTGTCAGAAGCCGTCATGCGCAGTAGAGACGTCTGTGCGTGCTGCAGTCATGACCAGTACAGACTGCCCCTGCCATGTCTGATACGGAGCAGGGCACTCCGAATTCAGATGGAATCCTCTATGCGCACCTTCCTGGGACCGCTTGGTCCCAGGAAGGTGCGCAGAGAGGACTCCAGTCTGAATTCTGAGCACCTCACTCCGTATCAGCCGCATCATTGGCAGTCAGTACTGCGCATGACTGCAGCGCCACAAGTGTTGGCCCGTGTATGTGGGCTTTAAAACTAGTAAATAAATAAATATATTAGGTGGCAGACAGCTGACTAAGAGGTTTATGTGAGCTCTGTGACTGAGGCAGACTTGATAGACAGCAGATGACATTGAGAATTGTTGAGGGCTAAGGCAAGATCACACTCCACAGTTGTGTACTGTAGAGAGTAAAAACACACACAGTAGATGAGTAATGTCCAGCAAATGCGCAAGGGACGGGGAAAAGGTGGAGCAGTGCAGGGACATGGGAATAAAGTGGTAGTCCAAAAACTGAGTGCAACAATGTTTGCTACAGGGTGTGTAATAAATGATGATAATCCCTCTCCTCCCAGGGTGGATGCAATTTGTCAAGGTCCACCAATCACAGACACCACTCCTGCCCCCCACCACTACTACCATACACAACTGTAATATTGTTTGTTTTACTTTAATTTGTTTTATCACTTGACATCATCATGAATATGTGTCAGTGTCACTTAAACAGGAAGTTAGTGTTGTGAGCAGAGGACAAATGCACTCTACATGCTAACACATTTTTCAAGATTTATGTTGCTGTAGGACTCACAACTTTGACTTCTTTCTACTTATTTCTAATTAGTATTTCCACTACAGCTCCCAGAAAGAGTAATATTGTGCTGAGAAATGTTGCACTATAGGAAACATAGGAAAACGTGTTGAATAAGAGAAAAATGTGTTAGAAAAGGAGAAACATTTGTTAGAATAGGTGAAAAATGTGCTAAATAGTCAAAAAAGGAACATTTTGCTTTGTAGAAAGGGAGAAAACTTTTGTTAAACATTTTTGGTTTTCCGCGAAAAGTCATGCATGAAATTTTTCTCACTTTTCACCAACCCCTAGCTGTGGCCTGTGGGAACTTGACAACCCTGTTATACTATCTTGCCCTTTATAAAATATTTGCTCATGTACATTAAGTCTCTGTCTCTTCTAGTATCTGTCACAGCTCACTTCAGGGTCTCTGTCTTTGTGTCACCTATCAGTAAAACCACATTTTTTAATTAACTGTCCCTGTCACTGTCTACAAAAAAACAGTAACACACTCCCTGTGCATCTGCTTCTTCTCCTGTAGCTAATGTAAAGAGAATATTGAGGTTCTTCCTTCTCTCTCTCTCTCCATGCCCCCCATACCCAATAAAATACATCAGGAGAGGCTATTAGCTGTTTAATAGTGCTATCATCCAACACAAGTACCAGGTTCTGAAGTAATCCTTCTTCTTCTTCTGAGACCGGGCTAGGCTTGCATGCTGACATCTTGGCTTAGAGATGTTTTCATGCCTGCGCTGTCCGTCCTGGTCTCCTCTAGGAGGCATTGCATGGTACCTTAAGATAACAGAAGGGACTGACAGTGCAGACATGCAGACAGCTCTAAAGCAAGAAGCCTGGCTGTCAGTCTCAAAAAATTAACCTGGTACTTCTGTTGGATAATAGTTCTATTAAAAAGCTAATCGCCATATGCCTAATTATTGGGAGGAACTTTAAATAGGGTGGTAATTCTGCTTTATTTTTTTACAGTACAGATGATAACATTATTCAAAATGGTGACCCCCTTCTTCTGGCTGTTGTAGGGGTTATTGTCAGTTGCCTGTCTATCTTCTGGGTGGCAGTCTGAAAATTATTGTCAGTCAGTCAGTCAGTCACTCAGTTAGACAGTCACAGAGGCTCAGCCAGATCAGGAAGGAACTTGGATCATCTGTTAGTCTCTTCTCAGTCAAACAAAATGTTGGGTAAATCTCTTTTCTCCCTTCACACTCCACCAGACTACCTTAACACAAAGGTACAACCAGCTCAGGAAGGGACGGATCATCTATTTTCAGTCAAATAAGAGTTTGGGGTGCTTTGGGTAAGTTTCCTTTTTCTCCTTCGCATTCATACAGAGTTCCCCAGACTCCACTAACAGAGAACAAATTGCCTCTCCAAAGGTATCCATGAACTAAACTTCAACTCTACTTTGACTATCTTAACTAGCTCTAAAATTGTGCTGTTTTATCTGATGCTCTTTCTCTAACAAACACAGAATGACATATTGTGGGAATGTGACACTCTTTTTATACTATCCCAGTGAGAATAGAAGGGAAACTTTTCAATGCAAAGAGCAAGATGTGAAAAAAGCTAAATATTTGCACTTTCCACAGAAAATTTCTCATTCTGCAGGATGTGATTTTTTTGGCTTATTTAATTTTGAAGCCTTAACAGTATTAGGACTAGTGGCAACAGGAAGCATCATCTTACCACTGCCTGTCTCATGTCCTCATTGATTATCCCAGTTCCATGAAGCAGGCTAATACTCCTGCTGCTTAACCACTCAGCAGCAAGAACTACATCAGTAGCAAATGTCAGAATGTCACTAATGGTGGATGCCACTATGTGGCATAATGTTTCTATTGGTGGTTTGCCACCACCATCTAGCACTGCTGACATTAGGCCAGTAGTGCATAGAGATTTTCATAGCTTGTTTTTTTTTTCAAGCCTGAAACCTGCTTGTCTTGTTGAAAGCACATACTCAGTTTTTCAAGGTTAGCTTTGCAGTAATATTTTGAAAGTTTCACTTTCAGTATACCTGCTAAATAATTTTTCAGGCGTTTCTTTCTATAAACCTGCTGCTATGCCAACCATTCTTTTCAAAGAGATGAATAAAAAAAAGTTATGCTTAAAGTGACAGATGTGTATGGTGGTAGTAGTGTGATTATTGCATATATCATAATGGTTAATAGGAATGGATGATAGATTATTTGCACTTTCATGATATGAACCCAAAATAACCCTCCATTATTCTCAGATTAATGTCAAACATTAATCAGTGGTCACTGCAGTGGTCTCAACTGTGGTAGATGGTTGCAACTAATGCTACTAATGCATGTGCAATGGGCTTCCCTTTCTTAAGTGATTTTGTCCACTTCTGCTACCTGATTCTCAGATGGTATGAAATACTTGCAAACACTGCTGCTTGGTAGCCATGTTCCACAGCCATTAACAATATAAGCAGCTGCAGTGAAAGCCCACACACATTGCAAGCTTGCAGTTAGGCAACTAATGGTTTCTTTGTCAAAACACAAACGTGCTTGCCATACACACTATTTCATTTGTCATTACTCAGTGGGGTGATTGTTTCCTTTAGTTTGTTGCTATCCTGAAAGTACACTGTAACCCTCTCAAAGACCACTCCTTAGAGCTATACAGTGTTTGTGTATATAATTTAGAAACCTATACTCTGGGAACAAGTGTCATAGATATTTGCCACCACCAACACCACAAATGTGGGATTTATTCCCCGGAGACACATGAAATCTTTCTGTGATGATCATGACATCTGTTAAAAAAAAGTTGGGTTGTTTAAGTTGTTTCTGCTGATGATGGTATAAAGCCTTTGCTTACTAATTTTTCACTATTCTTTCTGCTAGTCTTGTTGAGCGTCCCTTTCCCTCCCTCACATTCTCCTCAATACAACCCTCCACTCTTTCTAAAAGCATGTATTTATATTCTTTCAGAGAATCTGATTCCTCAGAGAGATTTTGGTTATAACACTTTGAAATAAATTTATCACATTTTGGCACAAATTCAGAAATGTTATGTTTAATGTGGGGTCTAGCAAAGTATCAAGAACATATTCCACATTGCCTTTAATTAACACTATGAGCTAATCCTGCTTAGAGAATGCTAAAATGTCATTCACACAAGTCTTTACTGTCATTAATATAAGAATCATTAGCCATGCTCCTCAGCTTTTTCTTTAATACATAAATTTATAAGTGAAAGAAATGCATTAATTCCTTCCACAACATAACTAATCAGCAAGGTGGTCTCCTCAAAAGGTTGCAACAGCTCACATTCATTACACGTTAGTTATCACTGACCAGGTGACAACTATGTTCCATCCAAATCCTTCCAGTTTTGCACTGTATATTTGCTTGTTCAAATGCTCCAGTAGGCAAAATTTAGAAATATTCCTGCTAAGGCTCTCCATTTTCATCTGGTGTCAGGGAAGGATGTTACACTCTTGTATGGACTATAATTAATTGTGAGCACTGAAGGAGAGCTAAAACGGGCATAGATTTTGTCTGTGATATTTAGCATCTGTCTGTAGGTTTCAGATTCTGTGAGTAAAGTAGTCACAAAATGGGAAAAGCAGGGTACATAAACCATATAACCTTTTGTCAAGTCAGCTATTATGTTGGAGCCTTTATCAGCAGACACAAATCCAGCTTTCAAGGAGCAGCGTACAAGCCATTCCTCTATCACCTGCTCTAATTTCTTAAACACTTCTACAACTATGGGATTGTCTCTCAAAACCCTGTATGCACAAAGAGGTGTGCCAATGGTATGGGCTACTCTGCTGTTGTTCTTTAATAATACTGCCAGAACCACATGCAAGATTACCACTGACCTGATGTTACATGGTGTTGATACTCTATAGTGAGAGGGAAAACCAGTGAGCAGTGATAGTCATGTAGACTGTATTCTGGCCACTTGTGCACCTATCTGTGAGGGGAATTTTCTTGCTGTATGGGGTTTCTAGCTCTTTGCTCACCACATTATCAGCTGCTCATGCAATTCTAGCACAGCCATCCTTAACAATTAAATGCTGCTTGAAATATGCCAGTGAGGTGCAACATATGGCATGAGTTTTTTTTAAAACCTTTTTTCTACAAAACAATAAGGCAGCATGTCAAACTCCAACATTTTGTCAACTTTGTCATTTCACAGGCATACCCTTGTGTTATGAAATGTTTGACTCCTGACCAACAACTCAGTAAGTGTGCATTGGCAGTACGCAGCAGAAGAACTATGTAATGCAATTCTTGAACAACATGGCATTTAGTGGGAGTGGCAGTGGCATGTGTGTGCACTCTATGGGTCTTGTCTTCTCCTATGTATTTTCCATTTTAAGGACTGTAGCAAGAGAAATAGGTGTTATTTCAAATTAAGAAAATCTTGGCACACTCTCTGACACTTCTAAATCACTAATATTATGTGCCCCAGAGCACATTGAACTTTTAGCAGTGGTTTTATGCTGTAATTCATGGCATCTCTATGTGTCTCCAAATCAGACCTGTGGTTGTGCTTCAGGTGAGATCTCTCTGAGGATATGCCTAGGAGTGATCCCATTTTCCCCCTGCTTACATGCTTCTCACACAGAAAACAGATTGTTTAGCCCTCTCTCTCTTTCTACAGAGGGAATTTATACAGAAAAAACTGCAAATTATGAATTTTCTCTGGAAATTCAAATGAAAAAAAAGAACATTTTTGCCTATCCCTAAAAAAAGGTGTAATGCTTACTTTAATCATTTCAAATAGACAACTTAGTGTTTTATAGTATTGTTTTTATTAAGGAGTATTTGTTTCTAACTTTGCAACATTACAGATGTCTAAATATTAGATTGGGTTTCCTACGTGCAGGACATTTACAATGATTCTACCAAAAGCAGTGAATCTACAATTGTGTGTTTCATGGGATGTAACATCAAAGAACTGTGCATCTATTCCTTCCATGATCCAAACTCCAGTAATACAACAAAGCACAGCACAGCATTCTTAAGTTCTTCTAATTGAGTGTAATGCTTTGTGCAATGGCGTAAATTGCAGAATAAGTTGAATGGGCATGTTTTCCAGAAAGTCATGGGCTGAAAGTGAGATGATTCACTTAGGAATAGATTTTTTTCAGTGGTCTAACAAGACAACCTTGACAAATAAACTTTTCTTAGGAAGACAGAATAATTGCCAGCATCCTTAATTGTAACACGATTCATGAACCATGCAAGTGACTTTTTTTCTTAAATCAAGCAAAGGTTCACATAGTTTTTAAACCTTTAATCATATATAATATGATATATAAAACAGTAACAAAATAAAAAATTTTCTTGATCTGTAGGAAAACTATGATGATGCAATACACAAATGTAAATGTATTAAATGATGCAACAAAGTTGTGGAATTCAAAAGGGCACTACTAAAGAACAATATTTTTCATATCCATGAAAATAAAATGCTCCTATACTAGTGGGTTTAAAAATGTACCTACTGAGTCTTTTGGGATCTTTAAATTACAACAATGTAGCATCTGATGATCTCAGTGATTCTCTTGAAAGTACCTATAATTTTTATATTTTCTATATTATATACTTTTTCTTTAGGACATCCATATTATGTATGGCCTATATTATCTTTTGAGGATTATACACATTCATATTACATATTTATGTATTGTTTATAATATTTTATTTTTCTTTTTTTGCTGGGGAGATTGAGCCTTCTTTGTTTTTAGATACATTGTTAAAAAACAGAGGTGCTTTGAATTTTAATGTAATTGAATATGGCATGAAAAGTGCATCACTGTACACAGCAATATTGTGAACATGCCACCCATCCACATCAAGAGTGCACACACAATGCACTGCAAGTATAAACACATGCATTGTCCTTCAGCAAGAGCATGCACATGCCTACATTACAATAAATTAAGTATTGTATTAATCTGAGCTTTTTTTTTTAAACAGAAAAGGAAATGGGCAAATGAGATTGGACAATTGGTTCTTCTCTGTCATAAGATTCCTTTTTTTCTGTGTTCATTTCCTTGCTGGCCTGATGGGATGACAATTTATGAGACCATCAAAGAAAAACATAATTTTGAGGTCAACAGAGCAATACATTATTATAATAATGGTGTATTGCTTTACTGGTCTCATGTAAGTGCCCTTATTATTTCATGTATTTATCTAATTGCTTTATGATATCTGTATTACTCTGCTGTCTTCTAATAAAAAATGTAATTTGGAGCCTATATAGAACATCATATTTATTTTATTCCAGTTAATTATGTTTGGATTGATAAAAACAGCCATACATGTTCGAAAAAAACTACACAATTAATCAGTGCAATTTATATGGTAAACAGAAAATAAAAAAAACCCTTCAAAATGATCACATATAATTCTAAAAATATTTTATAACAGTTTAATTAAATCAGAGAATGAGTGAAACAAATAAAACTGGATTTCATTCCTTATTATAAAAGTGCATGTTTGCTCCCATAACTAATACTAAAAAGAGACTTGAATATTTTATTTTATCTCTAGTTCCCATTTTCCTTTTTCTGTGATACCTTTAAATGGTATTCTTGTACAAATAATTTATCCTTATCATAAAGATAACTTGTATTGTCATCTGGCTCACAGGTGAGTAATTCTCAAGAATGACATGTGATTTATAATTATAATTTACAGATGCAGATCCCATGCACCTGCACAAATTTTATATCAACCATTCCATAGCAAAGAGTGGAATATTGTTTTGAAGTCATATATCTTAAAAACAAGAGAGTTTCTTTAGACTATTATATGCACTCCTAATCATTCTCACCCATCAACTATAACCATAGACCAAGAAATAATACAGTGCCCCACAGCCATAGCCAATGCATTTAACAGCTACTTTGTTGGATGTGCCACCACCCTGATTACACAAAACAAAGATAACTCGGAAGTTCAGCCATCTACAGAACACTCACTGGCAGCTGTTGCCCAGTCCAATTAAGAAAATGAATTAAATTTCATGCCAGTAAATGAAACCAAAACATATGATCACCTCCTCAACCCAAAAATGAAATCCCAATCTAGCCCTGACAAACTACCAGCCATGCTATTAAAGCTCAGTGCCATGGTAATGGCCAAACCGATTGCATCTTTAATAAATGACTCTTTGGCAACAGGGTATATGCCCAAATCCTGTAAGGTGGCTTGAGTTGTGTCTATCCACAAAAGTGGGGATAAACTACAGACCAATATCCCTACTCCCCACTTTATCCAAAATCCTAAAGAAATGTGTACACGTGCAACTAAATAAATATTACCAACAGACCAATTATTTCACCCCACTTCAATCAGGCTTTTGACCAAATCACTCAACAGTCACGGCCCTCCTAAAAATAACCAACAATATCCAGACGGGCATGGAAAATGGTGAACTCACACGAGCCATTTTCCTAGATTTTGCCAAGACCTTTGACACAGTAGTCCATAATATTCTTATAAACAAACTCCAAAGATCAGTACTGGGTAGTAATTCTCTAAACCGGTTCCGATCCTATTTATCAGACAGAATGCAGTATGTGTTGGTTGCCGGCAATGACTCCCTTCCACTCAAAGTAACAAGTGGAGCTTCTCAAAGTTCCATTCTTGGCCCTCTTCTATTTTCTCTTTTTATAAATGGTCTGCCAAGATTTGCAAATCATCTTCAGTATACATGTATGCAGATGACACCATACTCTATGCTAAAAACGCAAACATATCACACCTAGAAGCCATATTACAACATGGTTTCTGCGAGGTTGAAAGATGGATAGCAAGGAACAAACTGTTCTTAAACACAGACAAAACTGTCACAATGATATTTAGTAGTGATGAGCGAGCGTGCTCGGCCGATGCTCGGATCGGCTCGAGCATCGCTCTGCTCGGCACATGGCGGTACTCGTCAAGTACCGCCATGTGCTCGCCCGACATGTTCGGGTGGCGGGGATCTGTGCCGGAAGAGGCACAGATCCGAAGAAGCTCCGCTGGACCACCAGGGACTGGAGGTACGGGGGCATTGCGGAGATGAAGGGGGCATTGCGGAGATGAAGGGGGACATTGTGGAAGAGGGGCATAGACTCTATGCCCCTCTTCCACAATGTCCCCCTTCATCTCCGCTATGCCCGTCTTCCACAATGTGCCCCTTCATCTCCGCTATGCCCCTCTTCCACAATGTGCCCCTTCATCTCCGCTATGCCCCTCTTCCACAATGTCCCCCTTCATCTCCTCTATGCCATAGAGGAGATGAAGGGGGACATTGTGGAAGAGGGGCATAGCGGAGATGAAGGGGCACATTGTGGAAGAGGGGCATAGCGGAGATGAAGGGGGACATTGTGGAAGAGGGGCATAGCGGAGCTGAAGGGGGACATTGCGGAGCTGAAGGGGGCATTCTGAGATGAAGGGGGCATAGCGGAGATGAAGGGGGCATTGACCAGGCACCCTCCCCTCATCAGAGCAGGGGGTGCCTGGTGTTGCCCCATTCATTCCAATGGGGCTCGGGTGCTCGGCCGAGCACTCGAGCCTCAGGGGGTGCTCGGTCAGAGCACCCGAGCACCCGAGCATCGTGGTGCTCGCTCAACACTAATATATAGCACAAAGCATAAATTGTGTAATCTCAGCAATACCCACCTATTCATTGTAACAGAGTCTAATCGTAAATTGGCCCCAGTGGACTCCTACAAATATCTTGGTATGTGGCTTGACTCCAACCTCACTTTTGGTCATCATATTGACAAATTAACCTCCAAGCTTTATCCCAAAATCAGCACTCTTTTTAGACACAAATCATGTTTAAGTCCCCTGGTTAGGAAACGTATTTGTGCAACAGATGTTGCTGCCTGTCATAAACTATGGCGATGTAATTTATGCTCCTGCACCAGAAATCCATCTCAGTAAATTTTAGCCTCCAATGTAATTACACTACTCATCAGTGTGATATGCTAAAAGAACTAAATTGGTTAACACTTAAATCTAGACATACCCTTCACCTTTCTTGTTTAGTACACAACCACTTCTCTGGAAAACTACCAGACTACCTGAGCAGTATGCTCACTCCTGCTTTCCATACTAACTATAACCTCCGCTCCACTGCTAACAACTCGCTACGTATACCACAATACAAGAAAGAAGCAGGAAGATCTGCCCTCTCCTTCAGAACTCCAAAGGCCTAGAATAAACTGCCTGAAAGAATCAAATCTGCTCCCAGTGTAAAATCCTTAAAAGTAAATGCTTCTTTATATTTAAAAACAGAGTGTAACTGTATATAATTTTAATATTCCATATGTATGTATATTCATATGTGTATGTATATATAATAACATATAATATATGTATGTATATATAATAACATATAATATATAATGTTTCTCAGTTTGTGTAAATATGCAACCGTTTACTGAAAACTATCCAGGACATACTTGAAAACAATAGAAATCTCAATGTATTCTTCCTGGTAAAACATTTTCTAAATAAATAAACACCCATTACTGTAAATCTGGTATACTTTTTCGAAGTAGTCTGCCAAGGTGAGTTTTTCTCCGATTTTTTTTAAATGTAATTAGATATGTATAACTTTTGCTGTGTTTATATATGCCTATATGCATGTATGTGCATGTACAGAAAAACATGAGATGTGGTAAATTTGGTTAGCAGTAATGTTGGTCTAGAATATGATTCATGGTAATCCAAGGAAGTGGCAAAGCTAATCCCAGATGGTACTGAAGATATAGCAATGCCAATATTAAACCCATAGTTTAAAATTTAAGAGTGTGACTAATCTGGTAGGGGAATCTGTAAAATACTTCTTTGGAGAGTAGAGAAAATTGGAGAAAGCTTGATGATGTAATGAATAACACATACTACTTTTTTTTGAAGAGGAGAGCTGCAGGAATTAAGTAGAGCACGACTGAGAATAAGTGAAAGGATGGTATAATTTAATCCTGTGCTTTTTTGAGTTCCTTTCCATGGCTCTTGTTCTGTTTCCTGTAAGTCCATTTTTCTCACCTCTGTACTCTTAAAGGGATAGTAATACTTCATTTTAACGTTATTTTATTTTGTAGGCATTAAAAAAACATGAAGAATGATATAAGTCTTATCTCTGAAACCTTTATGGTTTAAGAGATATTCACAAAAAAGTATCCCCCCCCCCTGTTCAGCCAGATCAGAAGGGAGGTGCCCAGGTAGACTGCAGAGAGGGACAATCTTCAATTAAGATAATGGAAAAAGCTGAAAAACTTGTCAAGGGGGGGAAGGGCTTTCATTGTTCTCATAGGAAGAAAATTGTCCCCTTCTGTTATCTGTACTGTCATACAACCAGACTCACATCTGAGGAGAGATGGCTTACACTAGGAAAAAGGGGCGGGAGGGGAACTTTGCTTGTGAATATCTCTCAAACCATAAAGGTTTGAGAGATAAGACTTATATCATTCTTCATGTTTTTTTAATGCCTACAAAATAAAATAAAGTTAAAACGAAGTGTTACTATCCCTTTAAGAACCTTTCCTGATCTGTTCCTTGTGCCTAACCTTTTCTGGTCCAGTTCTTGTGTTCTTGATTCTCTGTTCTGATCTTGTTGTGTCCTGACTCCTCTGATATCAAATGACATACCTCACCTGAATTCTGTGCTGTTTTTTTAAACTTTATTTTTATTAAGGACAAAACAATGTATAACTAATTATAATAAAGTATTCAAAACAAAGGTTCGGATGGACAATCTACAAATGTAGAGAGTTAGGCAACAGAAGGTACAGAGACAGTATCAATTGTTCCTAATTTTTTCTTGAAACAAGAAAAAAAAAATACAATTAAACCTCTCCTCCCTCATCCCAGCAGGCAGAGCTCTCTTGAACCCCCCAGTACCTGCCCCCATCAGCACTGTAGCCACCACCTTCAACACCATCACAAATAGCTCATGGAGAAGGATGTTATCTAAACTAGGTCCTAATTGATCAGGGAGAACCACCAACATACAGATTGTAGGGTTGAGGGCAAATGGTTTCCAACACCCTGTTGCCAGAAAGTCAGTATAACTGGGCATGACCAAATTTGTTAATAGAAGGTACCCTTTATCTCATTACAATGCTTGCATCTATCATTATCCAACTTATCCATGTTCAAAAGTCTCTCAGATGTATAATATGTTCTATGAAGGAATTTAAGTTGGATCAACTGGTGGCAATAAGTCACCGCTACTAATTTTGTGTTTCTCAAAGCTGTCTCCCACTCCCAGTCCTCCACCTGATAATGATTTAGATCTAGAATATTTCTAGAGAAAACCATTGGAAATTTTGACCCTGGACAAGCAAAGATGCCTAAAAGTATAAAGTCATCCTGTTGGTCATCATCATCACCACTTCCAATTCCAAGCCCCACTTAGCCACACACACTTGTGCTGAGTAACCAGCAACAACAACAGCAACACAGGTTATTAACATCCACAGCCTTAGCCCCAGTAGTAATAGCGGCCCCTCAGGAACCCCTTTGTCCATGAAGTCCATTATATGGAAAAACTTCACTCAGGATCCAAAAGCTGAGCATGTTGCTATTTTTTATCTGTGCAAAAAGCAGGTGGGGGGAGCAGCAGGCTCAGACCTAGGCACCTCCTCTATGAGATACCACCTGAAGCACAACCACAGGTCTGACTGGAAGACACATCATCAGCATGTCAGATGTGCCACAGCTAGCAACAGCAGGAGCACTCCAAAAAGGTCCCAGAGCTCTTGGGCAGATAAGAGAAGTAGTGATATTATTTATATATCAGAGAGTGTGCCACTGCCAACAGTTAGTTCCAAATAAAACCTATAGCTCCTTCTGCAGAGGAGTATGATGACTGTTGGTTTGCTGTAGGAGAAGGATAGAGTCATAGACTGCTCACACATGCTGCATCTACCTCCACCAACTCCGCTAGTCATGCTTTTAAAGCAATAAATTACAGTGTTATTGTGCCATGTCCTGCCAACCCATGCTGGCTGAGTTCCTGGGAAGGAGTCAAAAACTTCACAAAAACAATCCAAAAGTGCAGCTTTAGAATTGCAAGGTTGCCAAGATGTTGGCAGTGGACTTGTCATATTCTTTTTTAGAAAACTGAAGTTTCAGAGAAATAATGTTATGTGTAGCTGCAGGCTGGTATCCAAAGCCACAGTTATTTGTCCAGGATGGCTGTGCCTGGATTGTAGAAGCACATGGGTAGTGTGGTGGCAAGAGGGCTGGAATGTGCATAAGGCAAAATCCACCTGAAGACAGATATGTAGACAAGTGGGCAGAACACAGACTTTATGACTGTCACTGTTCACTGGGTTTTCCTCCAACTACCAACAGTAGGCAACACTAGCTTACAGCATCAGGTGACATCCAGTAATCCTGCCTCTGGTTCTGGGAGTGTGATTAAAAGGCAGAAGCAGCACAATAGCCCATACCATCGGCATGCCACTTTGTGGATGCAAAGATTTGAGAGACAGTCCCACAAAGCAGTAGCTGTTTTAAGTAAGCTAGAGAAGGTGAAAGAGTAATATGTGCCATTGTCACTTAAGCAGGAAGTTAGTCTTGTGGGCAAAGGACAAAAGGTATTCTGCATGCTAACACATTTTCAAGGTATATGTTGCTGTAGGACTCACAACTTTGACTTTCAACACTCATAAGAAGTAATGTTGTGATGGAAATGTTGCACCATAGGACTCACAGGCAAACAATTTGTTGTAATTGGAAAAGGGAGGAAAAATTTGCTTAGGCGAAAAGAAGAAACTTTTTGAGAAAAAAGTGAAACATCTTCCATTTTTTGAGAAAAGTCATGCAGTAAATTCTTCTCACTTTTCTCCCACTCCTATTGACAATGTTTGTCTCCTCAGCTGAGCAGTATAACAAGGCCTCGCCATAACCAGTCAACAAGTTCCTTCTCTATCTTCCCTTTTTCTTCTTTTTCTGTCTTTCACTGTTCCACTGCAGTTGCAGGAAAGGTTAGGTTTGTTCCCCACAACTTCTTCACTCACACTGGTACCTCACTAATCAGTGTTTTTTTCCACTGGCCCAGGATCTTCTGCACAGTCCAATGTAAGTCTCAGATCACCACCCAAGCCACTTCCAGCCAGCAGATCCGTATCATAGGCTGCTACTGCCTCCATCTCTTATAGTGTGTGATTCTTTAGGATTCCCAGCAGTGTCTTGGTACTCTGTTCACAGTACAACTAGACCATCATCCAGGAGTCTTCCAGACTGCAATGCAAAGTCCCGTAATCAACAGTTTGAGGTCGAGATTGGGGATCACCCTTTGGAAACCACAACTGCAGAGGTCAATAATATATAAAAATAATTTGTTTTAAGCTAAGTAAGGGGCTTGATAGCTGAGGATTTTATACATCAATTACATGCTCGGCCACCCCCCCAGATTCTGCTTTGTTTAGTGCTGTGATTCCTATGTGTTTGCTCTATGTGCATTTCAGACCTAAGCATCTTTGAATTTGCATTAATTGCTGCTTAATGCTTCCCTGTAGTTTCAGGATTTTCAGTGCAAATTAGTTCCATTCTGTAGTTTGCCCTGAATTGCAACTACTGCTAGTTCTGCAACATCTCTATATTTTTCCTGTTTTCTGTTCCACCTTTACACAACATACAGTGACAGCTATCCTGATCCAGTATCGGCTCAAATTATATTGTATATTTTGGCATGAGGCCAACATCTTTACTTGCTGCCTTGGCTTCATCAAGGTTGTCACTATATCTATCAAGGCTTTCAATCTTTGCACTCCAGTGATGCTACCAAGCCTTCACTAGTAGACCAGGACTCTGCCTCTGGGTCATTACAATAAGGTTTTTTTGAAGATGGGGAAAAAGTAGAGCTGAGGAAAGTCTTCTAGGTGAGCACAAGGATTTAAATGTTCTTTTGGTGGGTACACAGAGACAGTTCAAAAAGTTCCATAGTAAAGTAGCTGAAGAGCCTCTGAATAAAGATGTATTAGTGTTGCAGCAGCAATTTAAATGAACTAGAGTCTGGACAATCAAGTTGGTATTCTGTGGGCAAAGAAAAATATTGTGTTAGTTAAGGATGGATAGAAACAAGTTTAAAAAATAGCTTTCTTTTAAGTGACAAATACCCTAATGTGTTTTGTTTTTGTTTTTGATGGGTTGTGTTTTTTTAGATGATAGAAACCAATGAGGTATTCATATGTAGATGTAGCCAGCATTACTACGCCTTTTTTTTAGTACGGAGCATGATTTTTGGCAATGTGCCTCATATTGAGAGAGAAAGAGAGCGGCATACTGTTATTCCTAAGGACTTCAGTTAAATAAACAAAATGAACTGTTTGTTGAGATGTTAGAGGACTGTTGGGGACACTGACAGTTATTTTCTAGTTGTGAGTAAAAAGAAAGAAGCGTAAAATGCCATTCCTAGAGATGGCAAAAAGTCAAAAACATTCCTGTCCATAGAAAATACATCCAGTTTCCACCTTTTTGTCACTTCTAATACATTTTCTGTGAGAGCTTTGCCATTTTCAATTATATTTTCTATGACTGCAATCTTTTCCACCAAAATATTACTGATTCTGGGTCTGAAGTGGAGAAATCAACAGCTAAAAGTAAAAGTAGTGAGCAGGCTAAGTCCTAAACACTAGCCATTGCAATGGACATTGAATGCGCTGAATGCAGCTTGGGATATGTCAGCAAGGTCTAACACATAGGAATACAGTAACATAGTTGATGAGGCTGAAAAAACGCACATGTCCATCAAGTCCAGCCCATGCCAAATCACTCCTGTAGATCCAGAGGAAAACAAAATATCCTATTGGAGCCATTCCCAATTAAGTCCCAAGTGGGTAAAATAAATACTTCCAGACTCCAAATGGCAGTCAGATAGTTACCTGGATCAACAACATATCTGCATTCAAGCAATATGTCATAATCCTCAATAATGTTCTGTGCTAGATAGGTATCCATTGCTTTTTTGAAAGCAGTTACAGTATTTGCAAGCACAACATCACGAGGCAAAGAATTACATAACTTTACAGTCCTTACTGTAAAAAACTCCTGCCATTGTTTTAGTCAAAAGCACCTTTCCACTAGTATTAATGGATGAGCACTCTATGATTCTTGTAATCTCCAAAAGCAAACTAAAAGTCACACTTCTCTGCAGCAGGGACTATAGGTGTTACTTCAAATTAAGGAAAACTTGACACACACTCTGATACATCAGTATAAGTTATATTACTTACCCCAGAGCCCAGTACTGCTGCTGCTTCTTGTGGCACCACTGACTTGTTGATGGTTTGTCTCACAGTCAGACCTATGGTTGTGCTTCAGGATGTGCCCAGGTGTGCTACTGCTTCCCCTTGCTCACATGCCTCAACAGATGACAGCAGCATTCTTAGCTCTGGGATCATGACTTGAAGTGTATTCATACTGTAAACTTCATAGATGAGGGGATACCCGAGGGGCCACTTTTATTACTGGGGAAAATGTTGCTGCAATTGTACTGCTAGATGTCAAATATGCTACACTTCCAACAGCAGCAGAGGTACTCATAATTACAAGGATTGTGGATGTTGATGACCTATGTATTGCTTACTCAAAACCACTGTGCATATCTGGATGGGGTCTGGATTTGGAAGCGGTGAAGATGTTGATGATTACTGACAAAATGTTTGTGTATTTTTTGGCATTTTTACTTGTCAGAGTCAGACTTTCCAATTGCTTTCTTAAACAGTTAATAGGCACAGTACTCCTTCTCATCGGTGGAGGATTGAGTCTAAACTTTTCAGCTAATTTTCTGGCCATCATCAACTCTCTCATTCTTAACTTCATCTGTATCTAAAGAAGAAGAGAAGGCTGGAGTGATATATTCAAGATCAACATCATCATTAATAATTAGTCCATCCTTAGCATTGCCCTCTGCTTCTTCCCAACTACTTTTATATTCCTCTAGGATTTTCAGTTTCAAACAATGTCTTTAACTTTTTCCTTAGAGTGATTTTGAGAACATTCACTTCTACTTTCAGGACATGTGTTGTACTTGTTTGTGTCAGTTGGTTGAACAGCTACACTTTCCTCTAATACATCTTCATGCCATCAACACTAGAATGTGACTTCTTGTTGTCTTTAGTGGTTTACTCATTTTGCTCTGTCAGAGAATTTGTCCTATGTGTTTAACCTGTAATCAGAATGAAAACTGCTGAATAGGTATGAGTAGAAATGTTTGCCTCAAACTGAAATTGGCAAATAATGGCACTTTCCGTTTGGCGAATAATTTCCAGCTAAAAGTTAAATTTTTCTGTTTTTTTCCCGCCTTTTTCACCCATTGAAATCAATGAGAAAAAAATATTTCTCCACTACACAAAAGTTTTCTACAGCCATATATAAGGCGGTCAGGCTCTCACAGCATGCAATTTTGTGGTTGTGATAGGAGAGAGCAATATATTTTTTGATCTAGAGATTATAGGTGGATCACCATTAGATGTAATTATAAGATCCCAGTACTGGCATTCAGAACTTCACACACCTTGGTTATCTTGCTTATAGTGATAGCAGTGACTATGAGCCTCTCCTGCCTCAAATTCACTATTAATTCACAGCAAAACATCCTAGCACCTCTCTCTTGCTCTGTAGCTGCTTGTATTGTGCTTCACTTCCTGGAAAACAGCTTGTTTTTATAGCAAATAGGCAATTAAAGGGGCAAAAATTTTCTAGCCTTTGAAAAAATAGTGAAGAATTTTTGCCAATGGGCGAAAACGTACAAGATTTTAATTGCTTTATTTAAAGTGGATTTTCCCATGAAAAAGCAGACAGCCATGTGTTTTTAGTGAATTTTGTCACAGAAACATGACTGAATCTTTTGTTCACCCCTACTCATAACCTCTTCAATGCATTTTGAGGCAATGCACTGGATACTTCTCTAAAATGCAAGAGTTAACTCCGAGTATGATAGAGAGGTGTCCACTGTATTGATTTACAGTGCATCAGAGACATCCATAACACTCAAAGGGTTAAGAGCCCATTTAAAAGCTCAGTTTATATCAATGGGAAATCTTCTTTACCTCCTCTGCTGCAGATGATTTGCCCAGAATCTCTCTAGTTCCTTTCAGAATATAAGCCTCATCTTTGATTTAACAGGAGCAATGTAAATTTTGTAATTTATTTCTGTAAGAAATTTTTTCACAATAAGTGCCTGATTCACTCTTTAGTCCTTTTTTGCAATGTGTTGCACACTCTGCTGTAATTAAAGGAGTTAACCCTTTGAGTGCCAGAGGGTATCCAAAGGGTTAAAATGGTCACTGCAGACAAATAAAGCTGACTCATTTGTTTGAATAATAAGAACCCCAATAGTTTTCAATTTTTTTTTATTTTTTTTTTTGCTTTTGTTGCAAGGTCAGTTGATACTGCGTTTCAAAAGCAATTATAGTAAATCAAACTGTGAAAGATCCCCATGGGGTACTTGAAGGTACCTTCGAGTGATGCTCTTTTTTTTCTCACTGCAATACAGCCACATCCAGCAGCTGCTTTCTTTTTGACAATTCGTCACTCCTGAAAAATGTTTGCAAGCACTTTGGATAATTTCCAATTCATTCTTGCAGGAAATGAGGGTTTGCTTCCTCACTTGGGATACCTGCTGCTAGGTTTATTCACTAATAAGCATGATAAATGTTTTACCCTTTGATCAGTGCTAATTTAACAAGTAAGATCCAATGAAAAAGAAAATATTTGAGACTCAGGGGCTTGAGATGGAACACGAGTTAGAAAAAAATATGATTGATTATATATCTGAAAGAAATTTCCATAAAAACATTTTTTCATGCTGCTATTTTTTTCAACAAACAATTAATTCAAAAGTGAAAGATATCTTACCTCAAAAGAAAAATGCTGAAAAAAATGTTGAACTTCAGAAAACTATTCCTATACATAAACAGACAATTTTATTAACTGATTTTTCTTTGGTTTATTCTTCACTGAAAAAGCCTTTGCTTATCATTGAACTGATGCACTTTATACAGGTATAAAAACAGAAGATGCAATATATTCATAAAGGGGAGGATTGTATAAGACTGACTCTTGACATGGAAATAAACATCATAGTGAATGCTCCAATTAACTGAATTTAATTATAGAAGAAGAACATTAGAGAAGAATCTAGACATTCTGCCAACGCTAGAAACACCAAAGGAATCGACACAGGAATCATTTAGGATACTCAATGATACTCAAAAGTGTAGAGATACAAGGTGAACATTGAGAAATCAGTGTTCATAGCAAAAAATCTAGATGAAGAATCTAAGGATTACTTGACCAGTACTCTTGGACTAGTTCATAGAAAAGATTATCTGAAGTATTTAGGAATTAATATAGCTCCCTCCATAGAAAGAATCGTGGAAGCAAATTTTCTCCCTACAATGGAATATATCAATAAATGTCTTAAACAATGGAAGGGGCTCCATCTCTCGTGGTCTGGTCGGATAAATGTATTGAACTCTTATGTTTTGCCAAAGTGGTTCTACATATGGTGAATGATTCCCGCAATCCTGGCTGAGCTTGTTACACTCTACTTTTTTGAGGTTTATATGGGAGGGGAAGAGATCCAGGGTGAAGATAAGAGAAATATCATGGACAAGGAAGGAGGGAGGTTTGGGTGTAATGGAGATTCAGCAAGTTATTATGGCTAGTAGGCTTTATCATGTCTTGAATTTAGCTGCACAGCAGGAAAGTTGGTACAAGATTGAAAAGGAAAAGACTGGTCTGAACAACTTGACCTCTGGATTTTGGTTAAGTGGTTTAAGGGAAAAAGGGAAAAGATGAAAATGCCTAAAATTTTGAGTCAGCTAAAAATAAGCTGGAGGAGTATATAAAGAAAATTAGAACTTAAAGATAGGATTATTTCCTCATTGTCTGTAAATATTGCTAATGATTTAATTGAGAATGTAAATATATCATCCTGGGAGAAAGCTGGCATATATAATATAGAAGATATGTATTGTTAGCAGGGACTTAACATTTTTCACCAAATCAAAATAGAATATTATCTGCCGGAGAAGGATGTGTTTATACACTTAAGGCTGAAAGGTTTCTTGGTCTCATATTTGGAGAATAATTCACAAGGGAGGTTTAAAAGGTTTCAAAAGTTATTTGAGCTGGGAGACTGTAAAACCTTACTTTCAAAATGTGCAGAATTTGCATACAGACTAAGACACTCTGATCCGACATCAATGCTTAGAAAATGGGAGAAAGATATAGAGAAAAGGCTGGATGAGAAAGAATGGTGTAAAACCTGTAGAAAAATAAATTCCAGTATTCATTGTTTAAATTTGATAGATGACCAGTTCGAGATTGTATCTAGATGGTACATGGTGCCAGAAATTTTTTTAAAAAATTTCCAGAAGGAATCTGATAAATGTTGGAGATGTGAAATTGAAAAGGGAACTTTTCTCCACATATGGTGGATGTGTAGGCCCATAAGAGACTACTTGAATAAGGTAGTACAGTAAATAAATAAACTTACAAGTATTGTATTAAAAATGGAACTGCCTGTGGTGTTGCTGAATATGGATTGGCCAGACATGGGGAAGGATTGTGAAATGATAATAATACATATACTGGCAGCGGCAAAGCTATGTGTAACAAGGAATTGGAAGTCAGGGGTTACTTCAAGAATGAGGGAGGTAATTACGCAAACAGAATGGCAGATAAAGATGGAAAAAGGGGTCACAAATGCAACAAAAGGAGCATGGGCAAAAGTAAAAATATGGGAAAGCTGGACGAAATTGATGCCATATTTTGTGAATGTTATTTAGGCTGTTTTAGACTGTTGTTTGAATATTTTTGCTCTCCGACCAAAGGTGGGGAGTGAAAGGGATAATGCATGATAAGATAATTTAAGGTTTATTTTGATGATTATATTAACAGAATATTTTGAGATTGACTGTATATTTAACCCCTTAGCGACCATCGGTCCTGGGTCGTTTCCGGCCCATAAGGACCGCGTTGATGCATGCCGACACGCCGGTACACGTGACCTGTTGCGTGTATCGGGGCGTCACTATGGGGCCTGATAGAGATCGCTCTGATCTTGGAGCGGTCAATTTCAGGCCCTATTTTTACTTAGAGCGCTCCCGGTAGAGCTCTGTAAGTAAAAAGTACGTGACGTACTAAGACCGTCATCGGTCCTTGAGTATTTCAAGGACCATGACGGTCATAGTACGTCACATGTCATTAAGAGCTAATGAAATGAGATTTTGTATTGTAAAACAATAACAAAAAAAAAGAGAGAAGAATCTTTGACTGCCAGGGACGTTCCTTAACTAAAGGAGCTGTAGACTTCTCATGTACAAAAGAAATTAAGAACCAATGATATAACATTGTATAACAGACATCCACGGATAATTAATAGATAGTCAAGCATACTCTGTATGAGTTAAAATAAAACTTAACTTTTACTTTTAATAAGAGTAATAAAATCACATTTGTCCAAGTGCATGTCTATTCATTGTCTGTCAATTATCTGTCAGAGGCACTTTGCACTAAATGAAAGGTGTGTGCAGCAGTTCCAGCAAACATAACAGACATCCATACATTTAGTCAGGAAGTATCATCCAGAGAGCAGATCAGGCATTATAAAAGTAATCCACATAGCTCTCTCTCTAATTCTGTAATAAGGCTGAATGGCAATACTTTTAATTCACACTTTTTAAGTTCAGAGTAGCTCCTAGAGACTCCCAGTATCAAGTTTTACTAACCAAGCATTTTCAGTTTACAGGGAATAACAATTCATCCCAGTCCCCCTGCCAGCCAATGGGATCAGTTCCCTGACCCTTAAAGTGTCTAAAATAAACAGTTTTATGACTACACAGTGTATCTCAATGTTTTTTCACAAAAGCAGACTTGGTAAAATATAATAGTTACTATTTAAAACTCAAACAAATGAACTCAGGGGTACAATGCCATACTAGTTCTTCTGAAGTAATGTATGTATTACACATGCTCCAACAGTACCATGGCCAGAATAACACCATTTTCGCAAGTGCTGTACCAGCCAAAATTGGCTTGTACCAATGTACCAAATATAACATAATGAAATATGTGAAGGACAGAAGAGTTCTTGACAGCTGCGACTTATACATTTTTCCCTCTGTGAAATGATGGAGGTATGGTACCATATGTCATTCAAAGATTTATCAAAGCAGTAGGCTTTGCACTGTTATTTGTATATAATGCACAAAGTTTTACTCCTCTTTCATCTGGTGCAGGAAGTGTTACAGAAGGAACGAATCAGTGTCTTAAATACAAATAAACATGACATTATAAAAAATATGAAAACAGTGACACAATTATTAGGTACACTTATCTGTCAAAATGTATCAACCAGATTTTTTCACATTTCTTTATTTAATTACATTCTCTATCTCAATTACTTAGTACTAAAATGAAACAGACGCTCTAAAGCAGTGTTATCATTATCAAGAAAGGCAAAATGTCTTGACAAAAGATGGAATACACATGGGTTAGGCAAATATTAGATTATGACCCAGTGGTTTTATTAGTGATTAGTTAATTAATATATTTTCCACTCCAAAAAATGTGAACCGGTGTGTACTAGAGCTGAACATGGTGAGAAAATGAGTTTCATCTGAATCATTAATGTAAACAAATTTCCCCAGTTCTGTGAAAACAAACTTTATTTAGTTATACATTTGGTTAGTCAGATCTTCATTAAAGCGATAGTAATACTTAAAATGTAAAAAAAAATATGTTGTAGGGTTTATCCCCCCGAGTAAAACAAGAGTACTCCCACTGCTGAAAGGTGTTTCATTCAAAAGTTATTAATTTTCAATGTTTAATTTTTTAGGTGCAATATCACAGTGGCCTGAAATTGTACAGCTCTCCATAGGATGCTGTAGCAACAGCGCCACTGTACAATTTCAGGCCACTGTGATATTGCACCTAAAAAATTAAACTTTGAAAATTAATAGCTTTTGAATGAAACACCTTTCAGCAGTGGGAGTACTCTTGTTTTACTCAGTGGGATAAACCCTACAACATATATTTTTTTACTTTTTAAGTATTACCATCCCTTTAAATGTTTTTGTTACCTGATGAAATTCATTCAACACTATTTTCAGGGGTCTACCCCATCACTATCGGGGTAGGTTCTGCTGCCTTGTTTGGATTGAAATTTGAACATTTATTAAAACTATATATTATAATTATAACTACATAAAACTTGGGCTACTCTTAAACTTCTGCCCCAAACATATTAGTACTACTAGTAGTGAATAAATATAAAGAGTCAATGCATTATGCACACCTAGAAGATACAAGAGGGGAGTGCTCAACCGATCCACCATCAAGATAATGCCAGTCAAACAAATAGGATACAAATCTCCATCTTTATTCAGTTGCATGTTTTGTAAACTGAATCACTTAATCATAGACCTCACTTACATTTTTGTTCCTATTTTCTCTGTTATATTTGTTTTTACATTTATATAATAGAGATGGAGATTTTTATTGTATTTTGTTGATTGGCATTAGCCTGTATCGTCTTGTCTGCTGAAGTCTTTGCTGACACTGTTGGGAGCTTCTTCGGATTTGCCTCGACCTGAGTGCCAGGGTGAGTGAGTATCAAGTTTATTATATATAAGCAACTGTATCAATTCTTTGCATTTTATTTTTGATTACTATGCATAGTTACAAATATAAAATAACCATCTCTTCTTACCTGAGCATGCCCCCATTGCTCTGCCCACGGGTTTCAATTTGCATATGATCTTTTGGCTCCTCTTTCAGATTATTTCATAACCTATTTCCAGTTAAAACTTCATTGTTTTCCAGGATGCCCTTCATTTTCTGGAACAGGTGGGTGAATAAGGGAATGATCTGGCAAAGGCTGGCAGTGGCTTGGCTTAAATTTTCATTTACATCCCCCAATTGCTTGAGTACCATTACTTCCTCTCTTTCCGGTTGGCAGGACTCCAAAATGTTCTGCTCAGAAGACATGAAGTGAAGTGCTCTCTGCTGCTCCAGGATCCTCGTCATCATCTCCAAAGTGAAGTTACACTAGGTGATAACATCTAGACATAGACTGTGCTGGGATAGACCCTCCTTCTCCTGCTCCTCCCTCAGCTGATGACTTGAATTCACACTGTGGTAGAAGTGCATGGTAATCTTATGATAGTGATCAATGAGGTTTGACAGCCTGCAATGCTCTTCAGTGGCAAAAGCCATCACTACCACCAGATGAAGCATATGTGCCACAAAGCACAAACCCACAAAAGACTCTGCTTTTGACTGCTTTCACCATTTTTGCTGTCCCGTGGGTCTCCAGCAATCCCATTTCACTGGTGGAACTGCCTGCCATCCAACCCTTTCTGCCAGTATCATCCTAAGTGCTACCAAAAATGTGATATTATGTGTGCTACTCATCTATAACCTCTGCATGAAGGAGAAAAGAGATATACCCATGCTGCCCTTCTGACCCACTCCCACACCTCCTGTCAATTAATGTGCCTGAAGCAGTAGCATGCTGCCTCCATCCTCAAAGACTCTGGGTTGCAACCAGTGTCCTTCCAAAATGTGTGAATAATGACACTTTCCGCTTGGTTAATAATTTCCCACGAAATGTGCTGTTTTTCAGCTTTTTTGTCTAGCTCATTCCATTGAAATCAATTGGAACACTGAACTTATACAGAACACATAGCAAATGTTATTTTATTTCTCAAAGGCATAGTATAAAAAGGGCATGAGGGTGCCTGTGTTTGTGGAGTGTGGGGATTCAGTTGAACAGGGAATTTTTTTTTGGGTCGGGGTTGTTTACTGAGGTTGGGAGGGTAGTTGATACAATAATTAATCCTAAATAAAATTAAAAAAACCCCATAAGACATGGTATAAAAGTGGTCCAAGGAGGTTGCCTAAGTTAGCGGGTGGAGTCTGGGGAAATAATCAGTTGAAAAGGGAATTTGTTTTGGGGGGTTTGGTGACTGGTATTGGGGGATAGTTAATAAAGTAAATAAATAAATAAATAAAATAAGACATTTGTTTGCAAAGTGATAGCGATATGAACCCCCTGATGTAAGCTGCCTCTGGGGTAGACTGATACTTGACATGATAGAGTATTTTGTAGAGGATGATTTGTAAGATTTGTTGTTAGAGGCCCAAGCCCTGGGGAAACATTGATTTGTAGGACTTAGGCTTGTTAGAAACAAGCCTCCAAAATGGTTTATTTTTTGTAAGCGTATGTTATTTATTTTTTGTTTTTCTTTCTTTTTTTCTAAGCACAAGCACTAATATAATTGTAGAATTTGCAAATGATTTTCTTGCTGCTGCTGCTGCTGAGATGTTTAAGTTGCACTATGATAAGGCAGCCCAAAGGGAATGAGATCAAGAACATCAGTAACACATGGGTACAGCAACAATGGTGCAAATTTCCTTGGTGGGTGTTTAGCTTTAACATGTTTCACATAAATGTTATGGTGTCTGTGTTTCATATGTGTTATCAAGGCGGTTGTGCCAACGTGTGTTCCCTCCTTTCCCCTTTTTACTGATTGGTCACAAATTGTGCACAGTGCTGTTGCTGATGACTGCACTGTGCTTGTTCCAATAGAAAAATAGTCTCACACCTACAACCTCAGGGGGCAGGGGAAATGGCTGGGGCAGAGGATAATATTTCTACTGTTGCTGCTACTGTTTCAGAATCAACACTTCAACTAGGTCCAGGACTATTGCTGCTGGTAAGTGGAACCTGTCCTAATCCTAGATCACTTGAACCCACTCCCACTGTGTCCACTGTGGTCTGTGGCAAAAAAGCCCGCTTCTCACCATCCTGCTGCCCTTGCAACTCAACAGCAGCAGGAATAACAGCAGTAGCTGTAACTTCGAAAGCTCACTGCTGGTGATGGTGGTGATGCCCATCGCCATACCTGTATCCCATTCCTTCTCAGTTTGGGCTAAAAATGCCATTATGTCTCTTCCACAAGAGCTTCTACACAATCATCATCACCACCAACACCACTAGTCCCTCTCTGCTGCTGCTGCTCTATTACAGACAAGTCACTGGTTGGAGTTGATAAGAAATGTGACAGAGGGTCCCCTAATGTCACACTTGCCATTTCTTGTTTACCTTAAGAAGAAATACCGTCATCACTATCAGCAGGTACAGGCAGCTGATATGTGCTTCTGGTGGTGTTGGCATTAATGCTGCTAGCCACCAGGTCTAGCTTCTTCAGGATCATGTTCCATGTGGACAATGTCATGGGGACTGGGAAAAAGGGACTCCCAGGTTCAGGAGAATGTGGGCTTCCTTGACCACTAATCTGGCCACTTACCTAACGCTAGTCACACCAGCTGCTTCACCATGACTGTTACTACCACTAACACAACCACATCAATTTCAGTCTCTGAGACTTCTTCTTAACTAGTAATATGATCAATGATCACCTCCTTCTTCACTACTAACACTCTGTACAAGCTAATGGACCTTCTTAGTAGTATTACTAGTGGTGGGACTGATTAAGGATGGCAAGTGTGACTTAAGGTCCCCTGCTGTCACACTTGGCATAATATCCCCCCATGAGATTTACAAGACACACTGGCAGCAGGTTCAGCACTAGCAGCAATGGCATCAGGGACAACACTGGCATCAGGTGCAGCACTTGCAGCAGCAGCACTGGCAGCAGGCACAGGTGTCTGATCTGTCCTGCTCACTCTACTACCCTCTTTTCCCTCTGCCCTTGACAAGAATGTCCCCAAGATCCCTAGGGGTGATGTAGGAGAACTGGCCATCATTGGGTCTGTGGAACCAGGGCATCCAGACCCTTTCATGTTGGTGGTAGTGGTCACTTCCTCCTCCTCAGATTCACTTCCAGGTCCTCCTTTTATTGTTATTAAACTTGCTCATAGTGATAGCATTCACTATAAACCTCTCCTGTCTCAATTTTGCAAACCAGCTCCCAGCATAGTACCTCTCTATCACTCTGTAGCTACTTGAAAATGCAAAAAAAAAATGTGATTAAAGGGGCGAAAACTTTCTAGCCATTGAAAAAATAGTGACTTTTTTTTACCAATGGGCGAAAACAGCAAAGATTTTAGCTGCTTTATTTAAAGTGGATTTTTCAGTGAAAAAGCAGACAACCACGTTTTTTTTCACGGGAATGCGACGGGGCCTTTCTCTCACCCAAATCATAAAGCCCAAATTACCTTTTTTTACTTTTTTTTTCTTTTTCCCCTATTTTGTATCATCACATCTTATGTCCAATTATTGTCATAGAACCACACTTTTCATACAGATATATTGACTCCAGACCTGATACGATAATATATAGATACTTTACACTCTTGAAATAAATTCTAGAGATATTCAGATCGAGTCCGTCATTATTTCTTTAGAGTTAACTACTCATATCAATATTACACAGTATTTGGCAATACCAGTATTGAAGGTAAAAATGGATTGATCTCACCCGCTGACTATGTCCACTAGGTACCTTTACTCAGGTCTGAGTCTGTGGACTGGAACACCTCCGGTTCACCATTCATCAGTCACATCCCGTTAATCCATTCTGATGATCGATTTAATTGGAATCCAAATGTATAATAAATCCAAACAGGTCTGGAGTCGGAGGAGCAGTATAAAAATATTTATTTCTTGTTAAAACATATAAACATCAATGCCCTTGACCGGTTTCGGCGTCCAAGCGCCATTTTCAAAAGGGAAGGATATGAGTAGTTAACTCTAAAGAAATAATGACGGACTCGATCTGAATATCTCTAGAATTTATTTCAAGAGTGTCAAGTATCTATGTATCATCACATCTTCACAGACCCTCTACATATGGCTAAGAAGACCACCTCATGGTGTAATAGGCCTTGACATGCTATCCAAAGCAGGTCACAAACTCCATGGATTTTGCCAGCTGAAATATAAAATCATATGCTCTATTTATCTAGGGGGGAGAAGGGTCATGATGATGGTGTCACCTTACCTTACAAGAGACCTTAATGTGTCTGAAGCTCTGGTGCATATGGCTTTGCCAGTAGAGAAAGCTTCCTCATATCTGATCCTCACTGCATTTTCAGCAATGGCCCAGCTTCATAAATGGATTGATCTACAAAGAGTATTCATGCTTCTACTGAAGTGAAAGTAAAGTTCTGTGACAGGAAAATTTGTTCAGAAAGTCTGTCCTCAGAAAGCTGAATCCCCTCCATCTTGATAAGCCCCAAGTCAAGAGGTCCTCCAGTCCAGCTGGCATCCACCAAAAAAACTTAAGAGTAGGATCAAATTGTAGCTTGTAGTAGAGGGAACCACAGACTAATAAAATATTGTGCTTCAACTGCTTTTTCAGTGCAGATTACAATAGATTGGAACACTCCCCTTTGGATCACATATTAGCTATTGGTACAATGTTCCTCATTGCAATCCCCTTCCTTTAGATATATTTAATTGTAAGGTGTTCAATAATATTAATTATTTTTAAATCCCTTCCATGGAACTAGGGTTTTTGAACTACATATTAATGTTTAACAGTTTGCATGCCAGATGGTTGTGCAAAGCATTACTTTGCAATTCTTTGCATCGCCCCTCTCGCATTCAGAGGGTTAATACGTATAAGGGATAATAATAGATTAAAATGGAGCCCATTTTAGTTGATTTTTCTTTTCAAAAAATTGGATCAATGGACCATATCCTAGTTTTATTTTCTTTAGTTCTCTTTAGTTTGCTTCATTTTGTTTAATTTATTTGATAAATGTTCTCTTCTGTTGTCCAAATAAAAAAAATGTGGTCTTCGGAGTGGACCCATATTGTTTATTAATAGTCTTTCTACTGATATCATCAGCATGGAAAAGGGGCAAGGTTATGTTACTGCCCTACAATTTATTTAAGGCCATTTTGACATTATAAACCAAAAAAAAAACTTGTTTTTTTACCCTTTGAGTGCCAGCAGAGTATGCAACACATTACTTGTGCTATGCGTTGTGTATCCTTCTGATTAAATCATCTGTTTTCAAGGGTTAAAATGATTAATGCAGCAGTGTAGGGGTTAATCAGATTTAACGTTACGATAGTGGGGTTACTTTAATAATTTTTATTTAATGTTAACCCCTCCCTTTCCACTGTGGTATCTCTGTGCTCTTCATGGTAATATAGCAACATTAGGCTAAACTTAGGCAAAGAGTAGATGTGAAGGAGGTACTTTTGGAAATAGGGAAGATAAGTGTAGGGTCAGACAGGTGCCTGAGAGAAATGTTGACCCTGAGAGAAAGGTGACCCTGCTTGATCCAGCTTCCCAAGCCTAAGACTTCTCTTGCCAAGCATGGAATCTTTCAGGCCATTCAGGGATTCTATATCCTGGGCATTTTGAGAAGTTTTTGACTGTAGGAATGCTGGGGGAGATGTATAAAACTGGAGTTATAAGGAAAGTGTCTGTAAAAGTGTCTCAAATTGACAAACATTTTCTCTAAATGCTAACTCCAGTTAGTTAACTTTTTTCAAAAGTGGAGTAGAAATGGTCTTGGCCAAATTAGAAATGTATCCAATGTATTTATAAAGAAAATAGATAATTGAGCCAAAAATAAAGGTAGTTAGGGATTAAATCTTAATGCCAGGTATAACCTGTTCTTAACCCTTTGAGTCGACATCCAAGCAAAGATGACTGCACCACCCAAAAGATGGTATCAGAGGAACAATGTTAAAAACAAATATATTTATTGATATCAAACAATAAAAACATTTACCACATCCCAGACATCTGATACAGTCTCAGGTCTTTCAGTAGCACATGGTGTAATCCATGCGTTTTGCATTAGACACGCTTATTCATGATTTACAAGTTATGTTTGTGAACAATTAGAATTTAAAGAGCAAACCTCCAATCGGAACCAATCTATCACAAAACTATTAGGCCAAAGCCAATCAGATCACATCACATCATGACCTGCTGCCCGACTTCTATATCAATAGCATACTATCACAGTACCTGTCAGTTGCTAGTGTTCCTGTGCCATTCCTCTGCAAGCCAGGTTGGCTGGAATGGAGGCCGGTGACAATTCCAGTGACAGCATGGTACAATATATAATACCTAGTATAGTATAACTTTAATATAATTTATTATACATTATTGTGGCATGTCTATCAAGAAATGATTGTCTCCCACAACATCCTTAAAGGGGCATAAGATACCACCTCATTTCTTGTAGAAGACAATGTTTCCATTCATTCTGACTCCCAAGAAGAGATGGCATTGAATTTTAAGCATAATGAACATTTTCAAACTATAATGGATAAAACCATGAATTAAACGGTTTCAAATGCCATTTCAGCCTGCATGACTCAGGTTATAGAAACATTAGCTAAATCACTGGCTGAGGTATTACAACAACAAAATGTTAATAACCCTGTAAATAAAAAATCTCAGTCTGTTGGGGCTAAATATGCTTCAGACTGTTCTCCTGAAGGAGACATTCAGGCACATATTGGACAAAAAAGAAAAGTCAAACATTGTGCCCCTGAATGAGAAGCTATAAGTTCTCATTCTGAAATACCTGTCAAATTTGGTAACTTGAAACATGGCTCAATACCATGACGCAGAACCTCTTCTCAGGAGGTTTCGCACTAAACACGTAGACTATGTAAGTTCGCACTGTATGAGACTTGAGACTAGATCTTTGTCCGAGAAAATATTTTATTATTTTTATATATTGGAATAAAGTGATTTTGTTTTATATTATATCTGCCTTATCACTTCAGTGGATTCGGTGCAGTCTTTCATTGTCTGAGAGGAAGCTCTGTCCCATAACTCCCAGGTGGATCTTCCCAGCCTAAGGGGATGGATCCAAAGAACTGTTTGTTTACTGGGCAACGCCAATACGGCACTGTCAACCGAAAAATGAAGAGTAATACTACTTCGTATCGACCCCAAACTCTCATACATGGCCTCTACTGAGGCAGGACCAGACTCCAATGGATTACTTTTTGGCGATTCATTTATAAAAAATTTGGGGACATTTGTTGATACATTTACTGCTTTGGGTCCAATCTAATATAAAAAAGGTCTTCAATAGGAGAGTTTTTGTCAGGGATGGGAAAGGACGGGGTCGCTTTCCCGGCCAACCCTCGAGTCCCGCAAGAAATCAATACCCTCAAGTACCCTCAAGACCCAACATCATATGGACGCAGATCTTGTTCTCAGGAGACCAGACCCCCTCCCCCATTTTACCCACCACGTGGCAGAGTTTGATGGGCGAAGACTTCCAGAACCTTTACTCGTTCCAAACCTTTCTCGGGTAAGTATCATCCCTACCTTTCCCTCAAGGGGAAAAGTGGGTGGCAGACTCACCCATTTTTTCCTAGGCCTGGTCTCAAATTTCCTTGGACCAATGGATACTCCAAACAATTCAAAGGAATCAAATTGAATTCTATACCAATGCTCAACAACTGAAAATCCCAACTTCTATCCGATTTTCAGAAGAGGATTTTCATCTAGTAGATTTGGAGATTCTGGAACTTCAGAAAAAAGGCACTATTATTCCAGCCCCAACCCAGGAACCTGGTTTCGTAAGCAGCATCTTTTTAGTACACAAAAAAGGTTCTGGAGTCCGCCCCATCATAAATCTAAGAGAACTAAACAAATTCATTCTTTACAAACATTTCAAAATGGAAGGCATTCACTGTCTCGGAGACCTTCTTTTCCTGGCAGATTGGATGGTCAAATTAGACCTAAAAGATGCCTACCTAACTACTCCCATTGCATGTCACCAACAACATCTCCTCCAATTTATCTGGAAGGAGGTCCTATGGCAATTCACTTGTCTCCCCTTCAGCTTATCTTCAGCCCCATGGTGCTTCACAAAAATCATGAAGCCAGTAGTTTCTTACCTGCACAGCAGGGTAATTTGCATGATTATCTATCTAGAAGATATGTTACTCATGTCTCAAGACCCTCTGATTCTTGTGAACCATCTTCGTCTTACAATTCAAACCCTAACAGGCCTCGGTTTCCTCATAAATTGGAAAAAGTCGGTGACAGCCCAACCCAAAACATTGAGTTTTTGGGGTTTGTGATAAATTCAATAGAATCCACTCTACTCTTACCTCGCACAAAATTAAAGAATATCCGAAGAGCGATAAGGTCCATTCTGATAAAAAAACGTATTTCTTTATGAGTGATTGTAAGAATAGTAGGACTGTTATCAGCCTCGATTCAGGCCATCTTTCCAGGCCCTCTTCACTACCAGGCTCTTCAAAGATTGAAAATCTCTCACCTCCACAAAGGCCTCAGTTATTCCGATCTGATTCCTCTATCTTTAGAAGCAAGAGAAGAGCTACTCTGGTGGCTAAATCATATGGAGGCATGGAATGGAAGAGCAATTATTGGAATGTCTCCAGACATCATTATCGAGTCAGATGCCAGCAACCTGGGCTTGGGAGTGAGATGTGGTCACCTCACCACAGGAGGAAAAAGATCCCTCAAGAAATGGACATGCATATCAATTGTTTAGAACTCTTGGTAGGATCTTTCGCAATCAAGAGCTTTACGAAAAAGAAACATCAAGCTGTTGCATTCTCTTAAAGATGGACAATGTATCAGCAGTGAGATATATAAACCATCTAGGAGGCACAAAATCCAAAACCCGGGATATTTTGGTGAAAGATATTTGGCACTCTTGCCTAGACAGGAACATATTGATAACATCAGAATATTTACCAGGACTTTCCAATACCGTAGCAGATTGGAACGCGAGATACCTTGTAGACACGAACAATTGGATGTTACACAAAAATATTTTCGCTCATTTCCATTCAATCTGGGGACTCTTAACATTGGATCTTTTTGCTTCCAGGATGAACGCCTAAGTACCAGTTTTTTTCAGCTGGAGACCGGACCCAGAAGCTCTAGCTCTGGACGCTTTTCTCCAGACGTGGCCCCCACAAGGGAGTTCCGCCTTTCCCCCATTTATAATGATACCCAGGGTGATTCTTAAGGTCAGGAAACAAAAAACCACCATAGTCTTGAACACCCCTTTCTGGACTGCACAACCGTTGTTCCCTCCACTGTTGGAGATGTCCATAGATGTACCACGTTATCTATCGCCATTTCTGATGTTATTGCAGGATCCAGACGGGAACCCGCACAAACTTCTACTTCAGAATCAGCTTCATATTTTAGCGTGTTGAATATCAGGAATACAGGAATTATCGACGAACTTTCAGAATCGGCTGGATCCCTCATTTTTGAAGCCTGTGCTCCAGGAACCAGAACATGTTACATGCCGGAATATCTGGACATGTTGGTGCCTGGAGCAGGCTTTGGATCCAGTTTCTTCCAGTATAAATTCCATTCTTAATTTCCTTCCAACATGTTTTCAACAAGGAAAGCCTGCAGGACCATTAATTGTTACAGGTCCTCTATCTCAGCTTCTCATTAATATACTGACGGTATCCCCTCTGGTCAACACCCATTGGTTCGTAAACTAATGAAAGGTATCAAAATATCCAGGCCTTCTAAGACAAAATATTCAGATTCATGGGATGTCAATTCATTTCTCACATTGCTAGAATCACCACCTAACATAGACTTATCACTCAAACTACTCTCCGCTAAACTTACTATACTCTTCTACGAACCTGAAGGAGTACGTTTTCTGATTTCCAGATGCAACATATCTTCTACTAGGGAAATCTTTTACCCCAGTTCTCATGTCTTAAAGATTACAAATCTGTTACTGCCAAAATCAGAACTATTGATTCTCAATTATTGATTTCTTTTATAATCAGCTACTTTAGCAAGATGGGTTCACTGGATCATGCAAGCTGCCAGCATTGATATTATTTTATTTGAAGCACACTCCTCTCGAGTGGCTATGGTTTCCAAATCCTACTTACTTGAAGATAGTCTCAAGGAGATCCTTAAAGAGGCAGATTGGTCCAGGGAATCTACCTTTAAGACTTATTATTTTAAACCTATTAAACCTGTATCTTCTAGCATTATTCAACAGCTTTAAACTTGCATAATAGGAGCCTCCATGTATTGCCTTAAAATTTGTAGATTTTCCTAATATATTGATGGAAAATCAGGATTTTAATAAAGACACAGAGCCAAGTATTATCCCTCCAGTTTTTTAACCCTCCCTTTTTCTTGTTTTTTCTTTTTCCACTCAGGCTGAAAGAGCCTACGGTTGAAAATCTACTCATAAGAAGTTTCCAGTCCACTAAAATTCGAGAACCAGTTCCTTGAGTTTTCCAGAATTTAAGTTTTTCCTGTTAATCTCTTACACCAAAGAAAGAGGAAATGATGTTACCTGTTCTTACTGTTATACACCTGCGGGAGTCCTGATTGGATGAATATATGTAAAGAGTGGGGTTGAATAACTATCATGTTACTTTGTTTTTCAAACCATTCAAACTTTGCTGCTGAGTTAGTAAAGATGGAGTTATATGCATAATACTCGCCTCCGTGTCTTTATTAAAATGCTGATTTTCCATCACTATATTAGGAAAATCTATGAATTTTGGTGTATGATAGTGATGTTATATTTAGATTGATTCACATGGATTTTACATGTCTATGATAACGTTATTTAGAGTATCTTTGTTGGTCTCACTTTGGATAGCTTTGTCATCCGAGAGTGAGTCCTTACAATTTATCTTCGATATTTAGCACTATTAAAGAGACTATAGTAATTTGATTCTTGCTGCGTATAATAGGCTATTGATATAGAAGTCTGGCAGCAGGTCATGATGTGATGTGATCTGATTGGCTTTGGCCTAATTGCTTTGTGATAGATTGGTTCCAATTGGAGGTTTGCTCTTTAAATTGTAATTGCTCACAGACATGACTTGTAAGTCATGAATAAGCATGTATAATGTGAAACATGTGGATTACACCATGTACTACTGAAAGACCTGAGACTGTATCAGATGTCTGGGATGTGGCAAACATTTTTATTGTTTGATATCAATAAATGTATTTGGTTTTAATATTGTTCCTCTGATAACATCTTTTGGGCAGTGCAGTCGTCTTTGCTTAGGTGTCGACATTATGTAGAGGTTGAAGGGAGCCTTTGGATTGCACTCTGAACTTATGGATCAGAGCTCAAAACCCACTGTTGGACATTGTGGAACTGGTGTGTTTTCCTTGTAGTGCCTGATTTTGGTTTTTCTTAAACCTTTGAGTGCCAGAGGAGTATGCAATGCATTGCTTTACAATGCGTTACGTATCCCTCTGACACTCAAAGGGTTAATGGACGTTTATAGTGACAGCTATGTGTGTGAAAATATATTATCTCAGAATATTATCAGATAGATATATATAAACCTGACTTTACTTCCTTATAAATATGACCAGGCATTGTGAATTTTAGCTACAATTCTTAAGTATACACAAAGAAGGCTTTTTATACACCCCCACGCTGTTCCTAAGTTAAATACATTTTTCAGCAAATGTAATTGTTTGGATTTGACCTGGCCAAAACTGTTGTTAATCAATGGAGGACTGATCAAGAAGCTTTGAAGGCTGCAATGTAATCCAGGCCTTAGTTTGTCATGAACATGGATTGTGAATGTTTACAAATAGACTTTATGACAGTAAATGGAAGTGTCCAAGAATTTTAACATTGTAGCTGTTTCTCTTGTATATTGTACAGAAAAAAATACACTACTAAATAAAATGAAATACTATATAAAGGTATAAACAATAACTTATTACTCTAAACTTAACTTATAATGCATATACTGCAACTTACTATTTCAGATTACTTATTCAACCCCTTGATAACCATCTTTCCAGCCATTTGAGATAACTCAGTTCCTATACTGCCAATCTGAAAGCCATGCAAAAGCTATAGTTATTATTTTATTGTCTTTTGTTTAATTATTTTTAATGAAATTAGTAGTCTTGCTGAAACATTACTGTGTCCCTTGTTTTCTCTGCTTACCCATTGCATTTTTACTTCATATTTGCAAAATAACCATGGATCAAAAACCTTTTCTATAAAAATGGATAAAATATAAGTGATTGAAAAGCAAAACCATTGCTGTTAATGATTTTATTGATCATTTAATTCTCACCTGTTCCAAGTGCTTCCTTACTTGTTCATCTGTGATCATTTGTTATAAAGATCTGTCATATACACACACTTGTTTTTTTGCCAATTATTCAAATTTTCATTAATTTAACTATATACTATCATCGCATTTTCTTGGTGCATCAATACAGTATTAGACAAATTCAATTGACACAAGAGGTGAAATTCTGGAGCAAACGAACTGCAGCACTGGAGAGAAATTAAAATTGCAATTTATTTATTTATTTATTTATTTATTTATTAAATCTTTATTGAAGAATGCAAAACGATAAATATAGTTAGAGATGAGCTTCAAGTGTACATTCAATATATAGAGCAAACAATATCCTTCAATCTATCCAAGATTGGAACATAAATTGCATCCTACATTAGGCAAGCTCGGTATACAGAAACAGAAATACTCCAGTAATATGTGGATACTACCAGGAGCTGACCCACCAGAGTCTGAATACCCAGCTATTGAGAATTAGAGAGTGTGTGTGAGACAGCATAAGAAAGGAAGAGCATGAAAGATGGAGAAAACAAAAAGATAGAGAAGCAAAGAGACAAAAGAAACAAAAAGACAAGGTAACAAAGAATCAGAGAAACCAGAGTGCTCCCCAGGACCGTAACAATGAGGAGGACAGAGACCCAAGTACCCCCAGGCCACCCAAGTCACTAGCTGCCGCAGGAGAGAGGCTTTCCAGACCTGCGGTCCACGGTAAAGATAATAGGCAACCGTCATTATACAATGTCGATACAACAGCAGGTGGAAGGGAAGGAAGGAGGAGAGAAGGAAGAAGGAAGATTGGAACATAAATTGCATCCTACATTAGGCAAGCTCGGTATACAGAAACAGAAATACTCAAATAATATGTGGATACTACCAGGAGCTGACCCACCAGAGTCTGAATACCCAGCTATTGAGAATTAGAGAGTGTGTGTGAGACAGCATAAGAAAGGAAGAGCATGAAAGATGGAGAAAACAAAAAGATAGAGAAGCAAAGAGACAAAAGAAACAAAAAGACAAGGTAACAAAGAATCAGAGAAACCAGAGTGCTCCCCAGGACTGGAACAATGAGGAGGACAGAGACCCAAGTACCCCCAGGCCACCCAAGTCACTAGCTGCCGCAGGAGAGAGGCTTTCCAGACCTGCGGTCCACTGTAAAGATAATAGGCAACCGTTATTATACAATGTCGATACAGCAGCAGGTGGAAGGGAAGGAAGGAGGAGAGAAGGAAGGGAGGGGAAAGGAGAATTACTGTGAGGGAGACTCCCAATGGGAGTACAATCACGAATCCCAGTCACTCAGGCATATCCCTGGGTGGGCTGTGATTCCCAGTATCTGTACCAAGGAGACCAAATGTCAGTGAAGGATTACATAGAATCTCTGGAGGATGCATTTGTCTTTTCCAGCTCGTATGTCCTATTCACCCTGGCCAACCATACTTCAATTTAGGGAGGGGAGGTAGATGAAAATTGCAATTGATTTAAAGGGGACATTTAACCCACTGAATATTAGCAAACTCTCTAACACTTTGCCTTTGAATATGTTGGACCTCTTTAATACTCAAGCGGTTAAAATTGCATTTAAATCAGAGGGTATCTAGAGTATATTTAGTTATATCCTTCGGTGCAGCTGGTTTGATCTAGCTCTTTGAGTGCCAGCTAGTAATCCAGCGCATTACAATGCATTGAATACCTCTCTGTCACTCAAAGAGCTAGAATGATTTGCTTTAGCTTATTGAATAAGGTCCTATTTGTTTATGTGCTGGTTTCAAGTATAGGAACGCTGACTTAAAACTATTGTATAGATGTATTAATATGCATTAGATTCCTCTCTTGACATTGCGCAAATAATATTTATGTTTTCCTTTTATTTTTGGAATTATGTGAATGAAGTTCATTAGTACATTAATTTGAAGTCTTTTAAGTTGGCTGCACGAAACTTCAAAAGCAAATATTGCAAAGATTAGAAAAAACAACAGCATTAGATCTGACATTAACTTTTACTTATTAATTGGCTTTACTTTACAAGAAGGAAAATTACATGTAATGCAGGATTTAAAATACTAAAAAATTAAAAAGATGAAAGTGATTGTTAATGGGGATTGCAAGGCTCTCTTTCTTTAGTTAATTAATTAATGTTGATATTTACCTTTTGATTATTGTAAAATACATTTATAGTTCACCAAAAATACATTTTTGTTTGTAATGATGTGAGATTTTTTATTGCACCTGGATAAGTCTACCGAATGTCCTATCCGTTCAGTTTATTTATTGTATTTAACACCTTGGGGACCAGAGGGGTTTGCAACACATTGAAAAAACAATGTGTTGCACATTCCTCTGATCTTGAAGGGGTTAGGTATAATCCATTATCCATTAGCTATCATCCATAGATTCATTGTATACAAGATATGATTGTAGGAAATCCTAAGTAATAAAATCCATGTTGTCTTAGTGCGGAGACTTTTGTACATACTCTGGACCATTTATGGAAAACAGCTGTAATTTTGCTCCACTGGGGAAAAATAACACCATTCACTGCATTAAATAGGCAATATTGAACTGAATGGGACAAAATACATTTCTCATTGAATTAAATGGGGCTTTTAAACCTTGAACCTTGAATATTAGATAGATACCCAACTCAATGTGAGGCATTATGTTGGACACATCTCTAACATCCATAGAGGTAAAAACTCCATGTAAATCATGAGGATTTTTGAAATTTTCATTTGTCTGCTTTGGTGGAGTTTGCTCCACAACTGCACCTGTTTTCCTTTCTGCATTAATCCCACTGTCTGCACTTTCCTATGTATGACTACTTTGTGGCACCATAAAGGCTTTTTGTTTCTGCAACAACAAGGGTGGACAACCTTCCACATGCTGCCGGATTAAGATGCTTGACAAAGGCCCAAAGTGAGACCGAACTGTTGATGGAATAAAACAACACATTTTTGTCTACCTTTATAAAGACTTCCTATGCAAAAATGTCCTCCTTTTCGCCTATTTTAACACATTTTTGCCTATATTTCCTATAGGTACTACATTTTCCACTGTAATATTACTTCTTCTGAGGGATGAAGATTAGAAATAAGTGGCTGAAATTCAAAGTTGTGTGTCCTACAGCAACATATGCCTTGAAAAATGTGTTAGCATGCAGAATGCATTTGTCCTTTGCCTACAACTTACTTCCTGCTTAAGTGACACTGGCACATATTCATGATGATGTCAAGTAATAAAAAAAAATAAAGTACAGCCTACAATGTTGCAGATGTGTATTGTAGTGGTGGTGGTGGTGGGGACTGGCATGGTGTGATTTGTGTATGTATATTCTTTTTACCATTGTCATACGCTATCCTCCTTCTCAGACTATTGACACACATTACTTATCAGTCATAGCAGTGGTCCCAAGTGGGGTAGATGATGACAACCCTTCTTCACTTCCCTCCCCCACCTCCTCATCTGTGCTGCTGTTAATATATTTGTCCTGACTTTGTCATGTGTGGTTTCTGCTACCTAATACTCAGATGGTATGAGATGTTGGTTCGTTTTTAAGAATGTTAGTCTCCCAACATTTCTGCTTGATAACCATGTCCTGCGGTCATTGACAGTATAACCAGCTGCACTGAAAACCCTCTCAGACTCAATGCTTGCTGGAGGACAACTGAGGGTTTCCACTGCAGTACCTGTCAATGCTGGCCACACACACTGCTTTGTTTGCCAGTAGTTCATGGGGTTATTATTTCTTCCTAAAACATAGCTATCCTGCAAGTATTCAGAAACCATCTCACATGCAGTGGGACCACTTCTAGGAGCTACACAGTGTTCATGTGTGTCAGTTGCGAACCCATACTCAGGGAGCAATTCCCAAAGAGATGTGCCGCCAACACCACCACCACCACCACCACTACCACTAACAATGTTGGGTTTTTGCCGCCCCTGCTGAGACCTTTTAATTGCCCTGTGTTCCGAATGGGATATTCTGTTTGATGGTGTAGCTGCTTCTGCTGGCTGAAATGCTTTGCTGCCTTCCTTTTCACTATACTTTCTAGAAGTTTGTTGCAACCTCACTTTCTCCCTCCCTCTCCCTCCACAATGCAACCATCCACTCAATCAATAAGCATGTTTCGATATTCTTTGACAGAATCCAATTCCTCAGAGAGTTGCTGCTGAAATCCATGACTCCTTGTTGTGACAAACTGCTGATGGCCCTCTGACAGAAATTCTGAAATTTTGTTTTTAATGCGGTGGTCCAGCAAAGTGGCAAGAATGTATTTCTCATTGCTTTTAATGGACACAATGCACGCTAACATGTCCTTTACCAGCTGGTGCAATGCGACTCACCAGCATGGTTGCCTCCTCAAAGGGTTTCAGTAGATCACATACATTGCACATTAGTTGTCATTTGCCAGGTGACAAAGAGGATCCCTCCAAAGCCTTCCAGTTTTGCATGGTGTACTCGCTAATGGACTTATTCTACTCGTACAAATGCTATAGTATGTACATGGTGGAATTCCACCTGGTAGGGACCTCCATTTTTAGCTTGTGATGGGACAGGTTGTTATGCTCTTGTATGGAATATTGAGCATTGCGTGCACTGTAGGAGTGACTAAAATAGGAACAGATTTTGCAGGCAATAGTAAGCATCTCTTTGATGGTTTTGGATTCTGCCAGGAATCTGGTCACAACTAAATTTAGAACATGGGCAAAGCAGGGCACATGCACCATACCACCTATTCTCAAAGCAGCAATTATGTAGGAGCCGTTATCAGAAAACACAAACCAGCTTTTAAGGAGCGGGGTACAAGCCATTCCTCTATCATCTGCTCTAGCTTACTTAGAACATCAACAGCTTTGTGGAACTGTCTTTCAAAACTCTGCATACACAAGGTGGCGTGACAATGGTATGGCGTATCCTGCTGCTGATGCCTTCTAATCACACTGCCACAACCAGAAGCATGATTACTGGCTTTCACCTGATGCTGCAAGCTAGTGTTGTCCACTCTTGGTGCTGGGAGGGAAACCCAGTGAGCAGTCACACTCATATTGTCTGTGCTCTGCCCACTTGTCCACATATCAGTTGTCAGGTGGATTTTCTTGCCATACGCACTTTTCAGCCCTTTGTCCACCACACTAACCACCTGCTTGTACAGTTCAGGCACAGCCATCCTGGAAAAATAACTGCGGCTTTGGATATTCCAGCTTGGAGCTACAAATGACATCAGTTCTCTGAAACTTCAGTTTTCTACAAAAAATATGGCAGCATGTCCATTGTAAACATCTTGGCAACCTTGCCATTCCACAGGCTTACTTTGGGATTGTTTTTGTGAAGTTTTTGACTCTTTCCCAAGAACTCAGTCAGTGTGGGTTGGCAGGACATGGCAGAAGAAGCCCAAAATGTAATTGCTTTAACAACATGACTAGAGGAGGTGGTGGTGGTGGTAGAGGCAGCATGTGTGGGCAATCTATGACTCTTGCCATCTCCTACAGCAAAGCCAGAGTCATCATACTCCTCTGCAGCAGGAGTCATAGGTGTTATTTGGACTGAAATAACTGTTGGCACTTGCAATAGCCCACTCTCTGACATATAAATAACTTTACTACTTCTTTTTTCTGCCCTAGAGCCCTGGGAACTTTTTAAAGTGCTTCTGCTTCTGCTAGTTGCGGCACCTTTGGCCTGCTGATAGTGTGTCTCCCAGTCAGACCTGTGGTTGTGCTTCAGATGTGCCATGTGTGATCCTGCTTTCACCCTGCTCACGTGCGTTTTGCACAGGCAACAGATAGCAACATACTTATCTTGAGGATCCTGAGTGAAGTATCTCCATACTGTGGACTTCATGGATTGAGAGGTTCCTGCAGTGGTGCTGCTGCTGCTACTACTACTACTGGGGCTAGATGATGATGCAATTCTACTGCCACTACTATTAGGTGTCAACGCTGCAGCACTTACAGCAGCAGCAGAGGTACTCATCATATCTAACATTGTGGATGTTACTAACCTCTGTTACTGTTGCTAGGTACTCAAAACAGGTGTGTGTGGCTGGGGACTTGGACTTTGAAGAGGTGATGATGCTGACAATGACTGAGAGGGTGACTGTGTGCTTTTTGACATCTTTGCTTATCCAGGGCCAGACTTTCCAATGGCTTTCTCAAACAGTTTATAAACAGGTACAGTGGTGGAAGATTCAGCCTTTTACTTTCTGCTAACCTTATAGCCCTGTCATCATCTTCACTCTTAACTTCATCTGTATCTGAACAAAAGAAGGATGCTGAAGGGATATATTCTACATCTGCATCATCATCAGTCATCATTAGGTCATTATCACGGAGCCCGTGATTCTGCCTGGGCGGCATTCTTACTTCCGAGTTTAACTTGGCTTCTTCTTATTGGCTCTGGGTTTTCAACCCCTCCCAGGGCTTGCCTTTATATACGCCCTCCTGTCACTATACCAGTGCCCTTTCGTGGTGTTCCTGACCAGATGTTTGTTGCTGTGTTCCTGTTCCATGTATGATCCAGTTTCATCTGACCTTGCTCCTGTCTTCGCTGCCCGATTTGTTTACGACTCAGCTTGCCTGACTACGATTCCCGTGACCGATTGCGTTGACTACTGCTCGCTGTGTACCGATCCAGGCTTTGGCTGACTACCGCTTTATGTGTACAGATCTAGGCTTTGGCTGACTACCGCTCTCTGTGTACCGATCCAGGCTTTGGCTGACTACCGCTCTCTGTATACCGACCCAGGCTTTGGCTGACTCCGCTCTCTGTGTACTGATCCAGGCCTTGGCTGTCCTCCTCTTTCTGAGTACCGTTTCTGCATTGGCTACTCTCCTAGCATTAGCTTTACTGCTAGTGTCCCTGTTGCCTCCGGTCTTGTGTCCTATAGCCATTTGCTCTACAGTTGCCCGGTTGCTCTCATACAGCCTGTGCCTTAGCGGTCACTTGGGGTTGCACTACCTTTCAGCCTGCACCTTTCTGTTGCCTTCGGTTGCGCTACTAGACAGCCTGTGCCTTAGCGGTTATCTCTGGTGCACTTCTATACAGCCTGTTCCTCACTTTTGCCTCCGGTTGTGCTACTATACAGCCTGTGCCTTAGCAGTCACTTGTGGTTGCACTACCTTTCAGCCTGCACCTTTCCGTTGCCTCCGGTTGCGCTACTATCAGCCTGTGCCGTACGATTATCTCCGGTTGCGCTACTAGCTACCGGTACCTTCCTGTTGCCTGTTGTACTGCTTGTACCTTACGATTGCCTCCGGTTGCGCTATACTTAGCCTGTTATTGCTGTTGCCTCCGGTTGAGCTGTTTGATCTGTGCCTCACTATTGCCTCCGGTTGCGCTACTATCAACCTGTGCCTATTCCGGCTGCCTCCGGGCATAACCTCCGAGTAAGTGTATCTGAGCCGTCACGTGGGCTGCCTATACCTGGTTTTCTGGGCAAGTCTGGTAGTCTCAACTGTCTCCCTGTTCCATTGGGGATTTCTGACTTGCAGTACTTACCTCACCTAGGGCACCTCCTGGTCAATACTGCTGAGGTTTTCTTCCAGTTCCTGTTCTACGTTCTGCATTACTGTTATTTTGTACATACCTGTCTCTGTTGTACCCTGACCTGTGTCAGATCCAGAAGAGCTTATCCTCTGTCTGGGTCTGGACCTGTGAAGGGCATTTGTGTTCTTTATTATTTATTTAATAAAGCTACATTGTTTTACCTTAACTAAATTGTCTGAGTGTTCATTAAAACCGTAAAAGTCATCCTCTGCAAAATCAGCATCACCTGACAATTCTTGCCCACTACCCTTATATTCCTCTAAGCCTTTGGAGTTGTCAAATAATTTATTTTTACTTTTACTGTAAGAAAGTTCCCTACTATGGATGTTTTGGTGCTTGTTTGTCTCACTATCTGATGCAGCATGTGGTTCAGCTGTTACACCTTCCTCTATTATGCTATTATTATTATGCCAGCATCATCGACACTTGAATGCGACTTGTTGTCATATTCAATGTTCTTCTTATATGTTTTTCTGGGACCTTGACAAACTGCATCCTCCATTGGAGTAGAGGGATCATCATCATTGATTGCACACGCTGCAGCAACCGTTTCTGCAGTCATTTTTTGAACTATTACTTTACTCTCATGTCCCTTCTCTGCTCCACCTCTCCCCCTTCACCTTGTGCTTTTGCTGGACATTACTCAGCTACACTGTGTTTTTTTACTCTAAGGTGTACAACACAACTGATGTATCTGAATGTCTTGCCTAAGCCCAGTCAGCTGTCTGTCACTGTCACCTAATATATTTAGTTCTTTTTTTATTTTATTTATTTATTTATTTAAAGTTGTCCACCCTGTTGTCTTATCACAGTCTGTCCAAAAAAAAAAGATAACTGAAAAACAAAATGAACAACTTCTTTCCCCAGACTTCCCCACCCAGCACCTACATAATAACAACAAGATCAGCAAGTAAATAGGTCCCTAGCTTCCTGTGTCTGCCAGTCAGTCTAATGAAATTTTGGAGTATTTGGGGTCAACCTCCTTCCTCCCTTCTTCTCCCCAGAGTGCCCCACAGACTCTCCTAATACATGCATACACAGAAAAAATGTCATACTGAAAGATTCCCTTAACTAAACTTTAATTCCCCTCTTTCTTTAGCTCAAACAAGGTGCTGCTCTCTCCTCTCACAAACACAGAATGGCATACTGTGAGAGCCTGACAGCCTTTTATATATACTTTTGTGTGGTGGAGAAAAACATTTCTTCCTATTGATTTCAATGAGCAAAAAAGGCAGGAAAAAACATGGAAAACTGCACTTTTCACGGGAAATTATTTGCCAATCGGAAAGTGCCATTATTCGCCTCTTTCAGTTTGAGGCAAAAATTTTCGCTCATCCCTACCAGTGAACACCTGCCTGCAACATTATAGTTCACTGACAGCTTTTGGTCATCCAGAGTTTGAAGATCTGCTCGAATGAGTTTGGACTATTCTAGCCCTAATATCCAGGTGACAATTATCCATTTTTTACATTTTTTCAGTGAATTCACTATTCATATATATAGCTCTATATTGGACAATGTTTTGGGGATATTGAGGTGATCTTCTGTATACCTTACAGATCATAATTTTTGTAATAATAAATATTGTTATTATCTTTTATACTTATAGAATTACTAGCGCTATCCTTTACTATTATTTGCTATTGTTTGTTATATAGGTTCTGTTCACTGATAGAGCCATAGGATAGTAGCAACAGTTATCTTCAATTTTTTATATTTACAGTATTGAGATCTCAGAGTCTTGCAGACACAATCTACATTCAATATTTAGTTTTTTCATATATATATATATATATATATATATATATATATATATATATATATAGAGAGAGAGAGAGAGAGAGAGAGAGAGAGATCCATAGAGTGAAAAACAAAAGCCCAGCTGCTCTTATACAAAATTTGACACTTGTACAAGTAATTATGTACTTATACCTTTATTGCATACTGCCCAACTGATAAAACCTGAAAATCTGATTTTTTTAGCACAGATACATGTTTTTAATTCACTGATACACCATTGTATAATATTGTTAATACTAAAGTAGCCATGGGGAGGAGCCTAATAGAAGGTTGTGTTAAGTTGCTTTGCTTATTATTGCAAAAGTAAACATTTTAATAGTGGACTTTGATTATAGCAAAAAAAGATCTCTCTAAATTCAGCATGGAAAAAATATGCACTTTAAGTTTATCAGCACACTAACTTTCACACAGCATACTCTTCTTTTTTTCTGATTTTCCTAAGTTCAAATAATGGGATTCTCATTATTAACTATACCTTTTTAGAACTAATAATGTAAATACTCAACATTTGAGAATAAAATGATACATTCACAATGGCCTCAGTTTCTATTTATTAATTTCTTCTGGGTAAATTTAGCACATGTAAAATTAAACATATGTCTGTTTAATGAGTTTGAATAATAATCAGTAAAAGCATTGTGCCATTATTATAAGTATCATTTTCACAGAACTTTTGTTATTCATTACTAGCATTACAAAATCATTAACAAATTAATTTGTAGTAGCTATATTAGTCCAAATACCAAAGTACTCATATAAAAGTCATTATCATCATCTGTATCTGGCCAGCATTTTAAAAAAGTTAACATTTTTACATTTTATAAAAATTATATGTAAACATTATAAAAATCTGTGATGCAGCATTTTAAAATGGTTTTTAAAGCAGTCTAGGTGGCTGGAGTGATTCTGTGACTAACCAACCACACCATAGGGGGACAAATAAATGTTTTTCAAAATCCCTTAGATATAGATGAGCCTTTTAACCCATTCAATGCTAGAGATGCCTCCAATGTGTGGAAATTATTTCTAATATTTAAGGGGATTTTTTTTTCTCCTTTTACACAGATAATTTGACTATAAGACAGATCTAGTAAGAAGTATAGGGGGTTATGCACTAAAATGTAATAAAGAGGTGATAAGGTGGAGATGAATTCTTTGGTGCTATTCTATGGAGCCAATGCATTGATATTTCCTTTGAGATCTTAGTGAATAGCCTCTATATGAAAACATAGGAACTGGAGAATTAATCTCCACCTTATCCCCCTTTTTATCAGACCTTAGTACATAACCCCCTCAAGGGTAATTCTTTCCAAACCATTTGCATCATAGGGAACACCTACAAGTTTTCATGTTCTTCAGGCGAGATAAAGAGGGGATAATGTGGAGAGAGTCAGAGTTGGAGAAATCTTAGTGCATGGTTTCCATAAAATAACATAGGAACTGGAGAAGTGATAGCACTGGAGAAATCATCTCCACATTATCCCCTCTTTATCATGCTTTTGTGCATAACACCCCAGGTATTTACCTTGTATTTGTCACCTATAATTATTCTATAATTTATCCATTTTTGTCTAAGTACATAAGTCTCATGGCTCTAGGGCAGTTATCCTTAATGTTAGTCATCAGGACTCACCAAGAAACATTTGTGTATAGTTTGCTCAGCCACTATAAATAATAAGGATTTAATTTTAATGATGTAGTGGCTACAGAGATGATGGGAGGAGATATATTCTATCATATAAGAAGCTCTGTTGGATGTCATGTGGTAAGAGTTCTATGGTTGAGAGAACATACAAAGCCCAGAATAGATATTAACTATAAGTCTTTTTTTTTTGGGGGGGGGGAGGATTTTTACAAATATCTATCATTTGTTTTGCTTCTTTTCCCACAGCAATCCCATGCATTTAAAATTCTTAAAATGTCTTCTTTTTAACTACTGCCATTGAATTTCTCATGAGAGATTTCCTTACCTGTTTATGCTTTCTAGGGCCAAGATATTTCCTACCCCTCTGCTGCAAAACTTCAGAAGGCCCTGCTGTTCTACAAGGTGCAATTGAGACAGGCAGAGCTATAAATGCTCAGAATAATAGTGAGAGAACAAAAATACTTTGTTCTCTAGTGAGAGGGCATTGTCAAGCACCATTAGTACACCTGTTGCTTCTGATTCCTGCTATGATGAAGGAATGATGATGATGCTGTGCAAGAATCCAGTAGTCCTAGTATTATTATTGGCCAAAATCAGAGGAAACCAGATAGTGTGCCAACAATTCACAACACATCCCTTGTGACTCAGAGACTGCAGTGCTCCCCAACAGCAATTAGTTCTTCCAACTCCCCACTACATCCCTTGATCAAAGTAACCAGAGCTTACATCACCAGCAGACAGCACTGATGTCACCAGCACCACTAACACATACCCTGAAACATGGATTCATATGTTGGAGCTAGGTAATGTAGCAGTTGCCACCACCATAGGTGACAGTGTTGCCACCACCTCCCCATTGCCCTGGGTGGGATTTATGAAAGAAGAAAATTCATTTTTTGCCCATGTTGCCCTGTGCAGAAGTAGCAGCACAGAGTTGATACCTGTCTCTGAGCCTTCTGCAGCTGTATCTGTGAGTGTGACAGCAGGTGAACCACCTACTCCTCATTTTGCACTAACCCAAAGTTCCCACTGCTGAATTCTCTGACAACCAGTTCCTCAGGCATCATCAAATGTTAGAGCAAGATCAGTCTGGCTTGTCCATCATGTGTGGTAATAGTGTGAGAGAGGTCAACATGCCTGACACAGACCATGGTTGTGGTAGTAGAAGTATTACCTTTGATATGGGATAGATGGATGTTCCATTTCAGGTGCACCTGGGGATATAGTATGAAATAAGGAAGATCCTTCAGTGCTCCCACCACTGAAATTATGGAAGGGAAAATACTTTTCTTGGGGCTAGGGTGTTTACGATCATTACTTACAATGTGCAAACTCTGTGACAAGATTGTCAAAAAGGGGAAGGAGGGGTCACACCCTAACAAAGCACATTCCTCATTACCACCCTGAAATTAATGTGGAACATGTGAAGCCATCCAACAAGACCAAAAAATGTTATTACTGTGTCTCCTGTCTGCCCCGACAATAAAGAGTATTGCGGCCTAAATGTCAAAAGCAGCTTAAAGGTTAATCTTATATGGGGAATGGAATAGAATGCAGACACAGTTTTGATAACTTTAGAATATGGAAATAATATGGTTTCTGGTGTAGGTATGATCTATAGACCCCTGGACAAGCAGAGGAGTTAGATCAACTGCTGGTTGAGAAAATAAATAAGATGACAGTGAAAGTTGGGTTTATAATTATGGGGACTTTAATTAGAGAGATTCTAAATTCTATTCAATTAGAAGAGCAAACTATTTAGGAAGCCATACTTTTTACTTTCAAATGGAAACTTGGCATCAGGTGTAGCTGTGTGAGAGTGTTTGGGCTCCAGTGATCATCAATCAGTGTGCTTTAATATAAGTACAGAGGCTGAGTTGCACCACACTAAGAGCCATTTTATTGATTTAGAAAGGCTGATTTTTCTTACATGGAAACATATTTAGGTCAGTCTTGGGGATTTTTAGATGGAGTCCAGGAGAAATGTGATTATTATATGAATGATTTTATTAAAAGAAAGAGAGAATTGCATCAGACTTATCAGTAAGGGTAAAATAAAAAGGAATCCACTGTGGAACGCCGCAGAAGTGGAAAATATAGTACAGGAGAAAAAAAATAGCACTTAGGAAATATAAGCAAATTGGGAAGATAGGTATCTGTGGAAGGCTAGACTGTAGGAGGATAAATGCATTATTAGATGTGTCAAAGAACACACAGAGATGAAAATTGCTCAGTCAATAAATTGAAGGACAAAACATATTTTATAAATTAAAGTGAAAGGAAAAATATGAAACAAGGAATAGTTAGACTAAAGACTGGGTCTGGGGGCATGCCTGAGTGCTGAACATGGAGGATGCATCTTTTTGAGCTCCGCTGCCTCACCTTTAATATCAACCTCCATCCTGCCATCTAACCTCACTAGAGGAGAACTAGAGGCTATTAACTTATTGAGAAATAACAAAACCATCATAACTAAACCAACTGATAAAGGGGAAGCTGTAGTAATACAGAATAAGCATGACTATCTATCTAAGCAACGTGTATCTTGGGAGACTCTAATTATTATATTGAGTTAAGAAATTACCCCACTGTCCAGTTTATGAAATCCTTTAGTCTCCTAGTAGAACAGGCTTATGGTGATAATATACTTAATAGAAAAGAAAGGGATTTTCTTTATGTACACCATCCATGAGTAATGGTTTATTATCACCTGCCTAAGGCCCATAAGACCTTGGTATCAACTCCGGGTAGGCCCATCATATCCTGGATCAATTCTCTAACATCTAACTTGTCTGCATATGTGGATGTTCATCTACAAAGGTTGGTTCTTGGTCTTCCCTCCTACCTCCATGACTCTTCACATTTAACTGCACTGATGAGGGACTTTGTCTGGTCAGAGGATTTGTATTGGCTTTTGTTAAATGTACCTTCTTTATATTCAAATATTCCTCATCAGGGAGGACTGATGGACAAATGACTCAGACAAACTTCCTCTTCAGTGCAATTGAATACATTTTGACCCTCAACTTATGAGTTTAATGGGAAATATTTCCTTCGGGTCAATGTTACTACCATGGGCACCAAGTTTGCGCCCAGTTTATTTAGAGGCCCAGAGGATCTATGAGTGTAATCCCTTTGGAGCTAACTTGGTGCTCTATTGCAGATATATTGACGATATTATTATCGTCTGGTGAGGTAGTAGGGAAGACAACCCAACCTTTGTGGATTATATGAATGATAATCAGTGGAATTTTAACTTTACTTCCAATATTCACGAGAGTACTATTAATTTTCTTGATCTTGAATTAATGGGCCTTCCCGGGAATGTGATTACCACCAAGACCTATTTTAAATCTATTTTAAATCTGTTGATAAAAACAACTACTTGGATTTTCACAGTTGCCATCATCCTAAATGGCTCAGAAATGTTCCATATTGCCAATTTTATAGGATTAGAAAGAATTGTACTAGGATCAAGGATTATGATGTTCAGTCCGAAGTCCTTTTTGAATGCTTTTTAGAAAAATCTTATCCATTAAATCTAATTAAAGATTCTTTTGAGAGGGCACGCAGACCTACTGAGAGTAAGGATCCACAAAGTACAAGAGATCTTACAGTCTCTGATTGTCCACTGTTTATTACGAAATATAACACTATGTCAGCATCACGGTGTATTCAGCCATTTTAGTGAATGTCATAATCAAGATCCCAAGGGACTCACTGTGGTGCCGATAGTATATATTCCTCCCTCTATGATATATGATAGGCAATATAGACTCAACAGTCGAGAGTCCTATTAGATATTTAGGTTGTCTACCTTTGTTCCTTATGGTCTCAATGAAGCCTTGGAATCTTTACAGGAGTAGACACTATGTGTCTGGTGAGGCGTATGCATTGTTTTTTTTTCCCTATACCAGGGTTTAGACCCATTGTTTAGGTATCCTGTTGCTCTGGGTTGGGTTTTCTTATTAAGGATCGGTTATTTATCACACTTCGATTGATCTTCACTTTTTTTCATTTTAAATATATTTCAAATATATTTCATTTAAAATATATATAATTACCAGTACTTGGACTTATTGCCCAGATGCCCTGGTTTATTCACAGTGTATGAGATTTTATCAATAATAGTTAAATTCATTATATTTTTAGAACTATCCAGTAGTAATCAATATATAATTATTTTATATATCTTATATCAATTCACAAATATATTATTTTGCTTATTAGGGTTTTCACATTTTGATAACTTTGTTCTATAGTTGTTAATATTCATTGTATTATTAGCAATAGCACTTTAAATAGTTATTTGCACCCTTATATCTAGCACTGTTGAGTCCCATGTATTGATACAGCTAGGTGTGTGGATATCATATCTTCACCATTCATAATTTATTCAAATTTCCCTGATGAAGGGGTCAGAGGGATCCCAAAGCTTTTTGGAGGTGTTCAAGTTTGAATCTATGGTCAATTCAAAGATATTAGCATCAGGTGCCCATTGTGAATGAACTCAAAGGAAGCATTGTTCCAGCGGGAAAGGTGAACAAAGGACGCTGGAAAGGATTCAGCTGTGGTTTATGAAAAAGATCAAAGAAGACACCAGAACCATGAGTTCAGCATATGCCGAGTTTGAAAGTTATAACTTCTAAAAGATATTGTGTAGTATAAAAACTACTCAGAAGTGGATGAGGTTGAAGGAATAAAAGTAACAGTGGTGATCTGGATTACTGAACGCTGTGTTCACTGAATCTAAAGAAGTATATAGCAGTACTCAAATTTATTATATGGTATACATATTTGAAAAGCTTTCCCATATTGACAACAATCAATGGATGAATTAATGAATATATGCTAACAAGAGTCTCATGTAAAAAAAATTTAAATATATATTTGCGATATAGACTGTGATTCAATGTTCACGCTATATGAGTCTTGTATACTAAGAGACGGACTATAAAAGTTATTAATCAACGTCTCAGCAGACATCATTGGGATTTGTATTTTTTTATTATTTTTTTTATATTTTGGATTAAATTTTTGCCTTTTTTGATCGATCATATTTTAAAAATTTTTCATTATATATATATATATATATTTTTTTTTTTTTTTTGAGTTGTAGCTTTAGGTGTATTAGTTTTCGTGTTTGTGTCCCACCTTGAAAGAACTGAAGACTCTCTTTTCCCTTGGGGGTGGACACAGATACGATATTAAGGCAATGTCAAAATATAGATATTGATGTGGATTCTTTAGTCTTTTCTACACGTCGGACGGTCTGGTAGACTGAACGGTGACCAGAAAGTATTGCATTGCATAGTATCAGCCCTGTCCATCATTGAGGGTGTTGGACAATAGCTGATTTTGTTATTTGGTGTGGTTTAACCCTGGGACCTGGATGGTACTATGAGGGACATCACCTGTGATCGAGTCGGCTTCTGTGGGACTAACCCTTTGAGGAGTGGGCTGCATTTGTTGTTTGCATGCTTTTGGTGCCACTGTCATATTGCCGGGTGGCCATGTTGAGAGAAAAGTAGGAGTTAACATTGTGTTTTATATGTTATAGATAATAAGAGTGATTTTTTTGAATGTTTTTGATTTTTTATATTGAAACTATAAGGTGGTATATTCAATTATATCCCAGAATAATTATTGGAAAAGGAACGTCTCCTTCATTATGTGAATCTGATGCAGTTACTGTGTTTTAGTATTTGGTATACAGGCATTTTCAGCATTAAGCTATATATAGTAAGAAGATCATTCTATTAAACATATATTTATGAGATCTGTTATAGATCAGTACTTGTTATTCTTTCTATAAAATTACTGTTCAGAAGCACCAGAAAAGGATTTGTTTATTGTGTATTTTATGTGGATCCGGTAGCAGGGATCTTGTTCCTGGCAGCAACTGAATAGAGAGTAGCAGAGTTATATCCATTTAGCGCCACCGTTTGAATATATTACATAATTTATTATTTATCATGTATTATTTGTTATTATTTTTTACTATTTATTTTCATCATTGATTAATGGTATTTATTAAGTATTATTGTTTACCATTTTCCTTCTGAGATCAGTCTATGTACTTTGTGATTGCCCAATGTGACTTAACTCACTTATAATAACCAAATGCCACCTGTTATATGGAACAGATGACCGACTGGATGTTGGGGTGGTGTGGCCTTGGTTGACTTTGTAGTCACCCCAGAGTGCATGGTGTGGATGGTTCTGTAGCGAAGTGATGGTTATTGGTGTGGATTGGTTTGCCATCAAGTGATGGAGTGTGTTTATCATGATTGAGGATGGAGACACGTGTGTTTGTTAAGTGTGGGAGTGGTGACTGCGGACGTTGAATGGGATCATAAAGCCCCTATGCTTAGAAGGCTGTCTAGAGATGTGGTTCACTAGGATGTTTTTCTTAGTGTGCTTTTTTATGTACTTTGTAACATATTTTTCTGTATGTGTTTTGTGTTTCATGTTTTCCCATGACCTCCTCCGTGGTGGCTGACTAGACTGGAGCTATGTATAATATGATTAGGAGTTGGCGATTGGGTCTGTGTCATGTTATGTTGTGGTCATGTGACCTTTTATTTTTAGTTGGGGATTGGCTCGTTTGGCCATGACGTGTTCTCCATACTTGGAGGCGCATGTATATTGCCGGCTCCATTTCTTTAGCTCAGAAGTTATTATTGTCTCTTTGAAAAACTGATGTTTATAGCCACAAAATGCGTTAGATTACTTCTGTACTGGTTATTATTTGCTTTTATATATTTTTAATATTATATTCATTTTATTTATTTTTAATAAATTTGCTATACATGTTTTTGGTTGGAGCCGTGTGAAGTTTTTTTATTTCCAGCTGTTTGAAGTACTTGATCCACAAGTGTCCCGAATGGAGATGGGATCATATCTCTCCACATGCGCATTTGTCAGTCAATATTATAGCTGACATCTACAATTGTGAGTACATTTTAAAAGCCTTGGATTTATAATTTATGTTGACTGTATTACACTATTGGGTGCCCTTCCTTTTCTTTTTTTTGTTTTTTATCCTGTTATTTTGGGCCTCCAAGACAGCTGATTTGGCATTCCTTACACTCCTGAATCCAGGTAGAGCATTGAGGTGCCTGAGTAGTGCCACTTCGCCGCAAATGGAGATGCCAAGATCATGTGTGCTCCTCTGTGGCTGCTAGTCCCAATCCATCTGTGGGCTGCCAAACACCTTGCTGCCTGTGGTGCCCTCTGCAGGTTTCGCACTTGACTTCTAGGGGTTTCAGGCCTGCGGGTGCTGGTCCCTCTCTACTGTCCATGCATGTCACATCCTTCGGTGGTGTAGGCTACAATGCCTAACCGTGCACCTTGCTGATGGTGAGACTTCTACCTTGTCCGGCACCTATTTCGAGCTACAGCCCACCTGCTACTATCATCGGACTTAACCCAGATCTTCTGGCCCTGACACCGCAGGCATTCTTCTCTGATGCTATCTGGCTTTGATTTGCCCTTCCCAAGGGCATAAATTAGGAATCTATTGCCTCACTGTCTGAAGGTCCTATATCCCACCTCTACAAGACCATCCACCACCAAAATCATTATATACCACTTAGCCGCCCATAATACTGGACCCTCTGGGCTGCTGTAGGCCTCCATCCCCCAGTGTACTGCAATATGATCTGTAGATGGACTTTGGGATCTCAGACCTTCCCTGTGGTGGCTACATTGACTGCATTGGCCATACTATGTATATAACCCCCCTTGTATCATTTATTACATTTTAGCTCTTCATTAGCCAAGCCCTTCTCCCTCTTTATTTTTGGTTTATTGTTTTTCAAAACCTCATACTCACACTCACCATCCATCTAGCCCTAGGGCCTTAGGGACTCATTGCTTGGCGGATGATGAGCAGCATGCTTCAGCGCACCCCTGCTGCAGTAGTTGCCCCCATTCTCCTACAACATACCATCACTACAATCCCTGGGAAGGGGTGTAGCTCCTAGTTCCTGGTGGTATAGCCCAAGGAAGGCTCATATTCTACACTCTCCATACTATGTTGCCTACTTCTTGATGTCCAACTATTTGATGGATTCATTTCATATTATCTAGTCTTCAAGTATATCCTCATGTTGTGAATTGATTTTTAGAGGTCCCATCCCACCATTATCCGGCTCCTCTGCAGCTATTACTGCTTCTTCCTGTCTCTCTTCTTGGCACTCCTTAATTATCCAACTTCAGTTCTGCCCAGAGGTTCTGATATGGGTAAGGAATCCAGTGAATACAAATCAAAATTGAGCAAATTTCCCAGATATCAGATTGTTGAGGCTGTTATGGAAGATCAATCTATCCCGGTGTCTCCTACACAGTCATTTGGCTCTGAGGACTCTGCTAAGTCCCACTTTGCAGAACTCATGGCTGCCATAACCAACTGTCAATCAGTCTTAACTACCAAAATTGATACTATTAAGGTCAAACTGAATATGTTGAGGGCAGACCAACAGGCAATGTGAGGAAATGTCCTGGCCATGCAGTGTTATGGTTTGTTTTGACTCACAGACACAGAGTTAAGATAAAAACACAACTTTATTGAAAAGTTAATAAGAACCCTCACAGGTCCTGAACACACACATTTGTTACAGACACACGACAGGTTCAAGTAGCATAGTATGCAATGATACAATAGATATATAGGATCTACCGGCCTTGCCAAAATACCGGGTAAGGCAGCCCGGAGACTGGCACAACGAGATGAAGGAGGCTCTACCGGCCTTACCAAAATACCAGGAAAGGCAGCCTAGAACTAGCACAAGAGGACTGAGGAGGCTCTATCGGCCTTGCCAATATACCGGGCAAGACAGCCTGGAAATAGCACAAAAGGACTGAGGAGGCTCTACCGGCCTTGCCAATATACCGGGCAAGGCAGCCTAGAAGGTAGCACTGAGGATAGAGGAGGCTTTACCGGCCCTACCAATATACCGGGTAAGGCAGCCTATGACAAAAGTGACACAGAGTATTGGAGGCCCCACCAGTGCAATAACAGATGAATCATCAGCAACCGGTGATAGAGTGGAGCGAACCAGTAGCGCGTACTGGACAACACGGAGGCCCTACCGGTGCTATAAGGATAGTAACACAAACAACCGGTGTAAGAGTGGAGCAAACCAGTACCGCGTACTGGACAACATGGAGGCCCTACCGGTGCTATAACGGAGGCAACACAAGCAGCCGGTTAAAGAGTGGAGCAAACCAGTACCCCGTACTGGAGAAACACGGAAGCCCTACCGGTGCTATAATGGAGGCAGCAAGCAACCGGTGTAATAGTGGAGCAAGCCAGTACCGCATACTGAACAACACGGAGGCCCTACCGGTGCTATAAGTATGGAAACACAAGCAACTGGTGTTAGAGTGGAGCAAACCAGTACTGCATACTGGACAAATGGAGGCCCTACCGGTGCTATAACGGAGACAGCAAGCAACCGGTGTTAGAGGAGTAAACCAGTACCGCATACTGGAGAAACACGGAAACCCTACCGGTGCTATAACGGAGGCAGCAAGCAACCGGTGTAATAGTGGAGCAAACCAGTACCGTGTACTGGAGAAACACGGAAGCCCTACCGGTGCTATGTGCTATAACGGAGGAAGCATCAGCAACCGGTGTGAGTGGGGTAACCCATAACATAGATAGTCAGTGCCAACTCGGAGGCCAGAAGCCAGGGATCAGTGGTACCACCATAGGAGGAACCCAGAGGTCAGAATGTCGCCGAGGCGACTGGAGTCATGTGGAATGCTTCCAAGACAGGATCCAGGAACGACAGCCAGGCTGGATCAGGATGACGGAGCAGCAACAGCAGCCAAACCGGGTCAGGAATGGAAGCAGGAACGTCAGCCAAACTGGGTCAGGAACGGGAGAAAAAACATCAGCCAAACCGGATCAGCACACAGGAACAACTCTGGAGTGTATACTGGTTCTCTGGGTAGGTACACAGACGCTGGAACAGTAGAGGATTCAAGCAGGCCCCAGTTGACACAGGAATCCATAGGCAGGCAATCACTGACATAGACACACCACGAAAGGGCAGTGAAAGGGTGCAGGAACCCAGTCTATATAGGCAATACTGAGCGGACTAATCACAGGCAACCAATGGAGCTCCCCAACAGCTAACTGACAGAAAAAGCCAGCAATCACGGGCACCGTGATGTGCAGTGATGGATCCTGTTCAGGAAGCTGTGTGCACCTTACAATCCCAGGTGCAAGCCCTGACTCGCAAAGCATATGACCTGGAAAATAGACTTCACCATTGCAATATATGAATTTTTGGCCTGTTGAAACACTACGAAGGAAGATCAACTGAGTTGTTTCTTGAAAGCTGGATAAGAAACACTCCTGGCATGGAGGGTCCTCTGTTTGCTTTTTCATTGAGAGGGCACACAGATTACCATCTACATCCCTGCATCCAGGGGCCCTGCCTAGACCCATAATCACAAAACTCCTCAACTTCAAAGACCGGGATGCTATACTGAGACTCGAGAATGACAGGCCAACTATCTTACGAAAACCAACAATTCTCCTTTTTCCCCAACTTCTCTGCTGATATCCAGAAACAACTGAGAAACTTACAGGAGGTCCAGAGGTGATTACAGGAGAGGATTGTTTCCTGTGCTATGCTATACCCTGCCAAGCTCCAAGTTTCAGAAAATGCCTGCACTAATTTCTTCTTCTCTGGACTGGAGGCTCTGTCCTGGTTGGAGTGGATCCAGGCATGATATGATGTGCTGTGAGTGATCTCTACTGATACCCCATGGATCTGCCGGCTTTCCTGCTTTTCTGAACCAGTGGCGCTGATGAGAAACAGTGTACGGTGACCTCCTCTTTATCAAGGTGCCCGTGATATACGGGCAACATTTTACACATGTTTACTTCCTGATATCTCTTTATTGGCTACGCTGTCTTTGCTCCTCAAGTGACAGCCTTTAAATACCTTGGGCTGTCACTTATGTGCTGCCTTTCGTGGTGTATCCGTTGCCTAGCACTTGTTCCGTTACTCTCATATGATACCAGTGTATGACGAGGACTGTCTGACTACTCTGCCTGTTTACCGTTCCTGCTCTGTGTAACGACCCGGATTGGCTGACGTCCCTGCTTCGTGTATTGACCCGGCTTGGCTGATGTTCCTGCTCCGTGTACCAACCCGGCTTGACTGACGATCCTGCTCGTGTACTGACCCTGCTTGGCTGACGTTCCTGCTCTGTGTACCGACCCGGCTGGGCTGAAGTTCCTGTTCCAGCACTGTTCCTGCTTGCTAGTCACCCTGTTTCTGCTGTTGCTCACACTTCAGTGGTCTTGCCAGACCGCCGGTTACCTCGGTTCCGTATAGCAGTCCAGTCCGTGATCCGATCACTCATAGTGCCTGTGCTACTTTCCGGTTGATCCCAGTTGCACCACGTTCGCTTGGTCTGTTACTGCCGTTCCTGAGGTTGGGTTCAGTTGGGCGCCTCAGGCTACTTCTTATCTGCAGAGAGGAGTTTTTGTTAACCCCTTCAGGGGCAGTGCTGTGCATTCGTATCAGTATTTGTAGTCTCAGTTTGGTGCACGTTATTCCTTACGGCACTAAGCACTGGCTCACGATATCTTTGCAGTCTCCGGTGGGCGTTCACTTTGGCAGCCTTCCTCCTATGGTGCCTTTGCCAGTTCTACTCTGGCTTCACCTGTTCCATATAATTCCAATCGCTGTTGTTAGTCTCTGCGTAGAAAGCTACATTGGGCCTTCCACTTTTAGGGCCAATTACTGTCCTTGGCCTAATAAGTATCACTCTGTTATATTTACACTTTATCATATGCAATTTACCTGACCTATGTCAGTATTGTATATTTTCTACATACTGGACCCATGTGGGTTAAGCATATCCTGTGTCCTGTGTCAGTCCACCTTTTATCTGTATGCTAGGCCCGTGAGGGTTACTGTTATTCATTGTGTGCAAACAAAACTGTGTTTTACCAAAACCTTCCGTTTCTGAGTGTACTGAACCATAACACTCTTCGACCCTACTCAACAGGTTGGACACTTCTGGTGTGCCCACTATGCTGGTGACTAGGCGTGGTATGCTGCATGTTCCATCTTACTCTCCACAGACTTCATTTAGCTCCCTAGGGTGGCAAGGAAAACAGTATACAGATGTTCATGCTACTGAAATTGTTTCCCCACTCCCTCTCTTTTTATTATTATTATTATTATTATTATGCCCATTATACACATATGCATATATGACTATCTCTATGTCTTGCTTGAGTTATGTTCATGCTACTGATGTCATTCTTATGAATGTTTGCACCAAATATGCCACTCTTGATACTGCTGTACTATCTGTAGCATATGTATGCATGTCTAGCTATCTTTCTGCATTACTTGAGCTATGCGTCTGTTAGTGGTGTGGATTGTACTGATGTTTACACCATATGCTTTGCTTGGTGTTCATTGTCATGCATCTTATTTCTTGGCCTGGGCTGGTTGCCGGTGCCTACTCTTCTGGCTGTGCACTGGGATGGGGGGAGCCTGCCCCTGCCCTTGGCCCAGTGTGGTTGGTTGCCACTTCTGGAGGTCGTGAACTATTACTTCTTGCTGTGTTCCTCCTCAAGGTCTGTGTTGGCTGGATGTATAGATATCTCTGTGCACCACTTGAATCATACTTCACTGATGTCATTTGCACTTCTGCTTACACGATAGACAACACTCTTGTGTTGACAGAGGGGGGTGATGCAAATCCCTTGGGCAAATCTCTATTGCTATTTTATCACTATACTGTGGTCGTTCTTATGTATTTTTGTTGTAGTTCCTAGATATTTGGGGGACATGGCTGGGGTTGAGTGCCACTAATCATCTTTGGGGAGTCATACCCAATGGCTGAGTTTTGGAGGCATGGGTAATAAAATATCGGGTAGGTAATGATATTTTTAGTTTATTGGATAGGGGTCCTTATCCATATAATTGATGGGTGGATATCGCCCTGCAGGGTTTTAAGTTACCTTGGGACTCCCCCTGCTTTGGTGTTGCTCAGCCCGGGGTTGATTCTACTTTTCATGGTGGCACTTTCCACCAGTAATGACATGCATGATTGTTCCTTTGTCCCTTCTAATGGGTACAGTTATCATTCATGTACATTGTAATTATTACCCTGTATCATGTGTCCTGTCCGGAGATGAGCGCCGATGCATATCCTTTTGACTGAGCATTGGTATGGTGAGGGGGAGGAGCACCTGCTACAGGTCCATTGTGGCAGGCTGCTGCCTCCTGAGGCAACGGGCTATTACACCTATTCATGTTTCTCCTCAATGTTTGTATTGGTTAGGTGTGAAAAAATGAAAAAAGTGGGAATGCTTTCAAAAATAGACATGTTAAGAGTTTATATTCATCAATTAACAAATTGCTTAGTGAGTGAACAGAAGGAAAATCTAAATCAAATCAATATTTGGTGTGACCTTTTCCTTCAAAACAGTATTAATTCTTCTAGGTACACTTGCACAAAGTTAGGGATTTTGTAGACATATAGTCAGGTGTATGTTTAATCAATTATACCAAAGAGGTGCTAATGATCATCAAATTAATATATATAGGTCGAAACACAATCATTACCTGAAACAGAAACAGCTGTGTAGGAGGAATAAAACTGGATGAACAGTCAAACTTAACTAACAAGGTGAAGTTTCTGAAGACAGTTTAATGTCAAAAGTCATACAACATGCCAAGATTCAGCACAGCAACAAGACACATGGTAGTTATACTACATCAGCAAGGTCTCTCCCAGGCAGAAATGTCAAAGCAGTCAGGGGTTTCCAGATGTGCTGTCCAAGCTCTTTTAAAGAGGCACAAAGAAATGGGCAACGTTGAGGACCGTAGACGCAATGGTCGGCCAAGGAAACTGCAACAGATGAAAGACAACATCACACTTACTTCCCTTTGCAATCAGAAGATGTCTAGCAGTGCCATCAAGTCAGATCTGGCAGAAAACAGTGGGACCCTGTACACCCCTCTACTGTCCGGAGAGGTCTGGTCAGAAGTGGTCTTCATGCAAGTGCCAAAAAGTCATACCTCCAAAATGGAAGCAAGGCCTAGCAGCTTAACCGTGCATGAAAACACAGGAACTGGGGTGCAAAATTGGCAGCAGGTGCTCTGGACTGATGAGTCATAATTTGTGAGAAACTTTGAAGTTAATTTTATTCAGACCTGAATATCATGTTGTCACAACCCATCCTACTACTCCTCATTATAGGCGGTCCTTGCTCTGATTGTTGAACACATACACCTTGTTGAAGTCTGCTTATAACCTGGGCCTTCCTATTCTGCTCGCCCTTGGATGGTCAGCACTCAATATCCTTGTACCTGTGAATCTGATTCATGTTTGATTCCTGTTGTGACCTGGTCTGTTTTTCATTGCTCCTGTTATCTGGCTTCCTGATCCCGGCTTTGTTATTGACTATTCTCTGCTCTCCTGTGTACCGACTCCGGTTCTGCTCACCAACTTTCTACTTCACTGCTTCATTCAACCTCCTATGTACCAACTCAGGCTCTGCTCCTGACTCACCTGACTTCCAGTGTACTGACTCTGGCTCTATCTTTCGACCATCCTCTTGCCTTCCGCGTTTGACCTGTGCATGAACTTCTGGCCTGCTTTACGACTATCTGCACCACTTCAACTCCAAAGTATCAACCCCTGTGAATGTTCTAATTGTGTACCAACTCCTGCCTTTTGTACAACCTCCCTGCTTGTTCAACTATTGTGTTCTGACTCTTGGCCTTCATATGACTACCGCTTCTTATAGACTTTTGATCCTAGCCTGTGGTTTGACCTCCAGACTTTGTAGTAGGGTTCCGTCCCATGTCAGTTATAGTGTGTCTCCTCATCCTGTCTTACTAGATAACCCCTGACCCAGGCTGTGAGAGACTTTGATATTATCCAAGGGCCATTAATATGTAACCCACAGAGACTGTACAAAAGCTGAATACCTGCAAGGCTAGGATAGAGGGCTTGGATCACCACATGGATCAATTTGCACAGGCCTTACAAACTTTGCTGGTTCAAAAGGATCCAGCACGACACTCTGTTCCTGCGACTACTCCTCCCGCCCAGGTGGAGAGCACTACTGCTGCTGCAGTGTGCCTGCTTTCAAAGTCCTGGTTTTCAAGTCTCCATAAGAGAGTTAGACTGAGTTATTATAGCTCAATTATTAATTTTCAACCTCTCACTATAATCTTGGAATAACATTTCTGGTCTGTTTGTGGATTGTAACCTTCTGTCTCTCTGTCCAGGTAAATTGCTTCTCTTCCTGCTGTGCTTATTTCCTCTGCTTACCATGCACATACACTCATTGCTAACTCTCTGATGTGCTAATTTGTTTGACTGTCTTCAGCTGTATACTCACATAGCTTAGATTCCCTATAAAAGGGCTCTAACCTAGCAGTGTGCAGCTGCTGCAGTGTGCCTGCTTTCAAAGTCTTGGTTTCCAAGTCTCCATCAGATAGTTAGACTGAGTTGGACAGAGGATGGACTGAGGACAGCTCTTTATCAACTAAAGAACAACTCATTCTGTATCGAGAGCACAGTAACATCTACCTAAACAAAACGCTGACATTGCACCTTCTATCACAACTGCTGAACACCTGATGCAAGTAACCAGAACTACCAGGGCTGACTTTGCAAACAGCTCAGTTAACCACTAAACTGCTGAAGTGGAAAGAAAAACCTTGTCTCTGATTCTTCTCCAACCACCATTAACCACTACAACATCTACCTCTACTGATCATCAATGGACTACTTAATTTAACCCTGCATTGACTCCTACCCTCATTAAGTACTTCACAGTTCTGCAACTGACTCTTCTCCCCCACCCTGGAACCTACACCCATGCACCTTGGATTGACTCTTGACTGCCAAGTCACCTGCACTCCCCTGGACTACAATCTGTTACACAAACTCCTCAACCCACACACATTAACCACAATATGACTGATTTGGCTCCTTGCCTTTTTTTTATTGCCATTCTCACCTGCTTAAGACTCTCCTCCTCCTGTGTCCACATCAAGTGTCACTCCATCCACATTGCACCCTCACTTCTTCCCTCACCACTTCTCTGTTCCAATGAACTTTTCTCATTCCTCCACTCCCTATCACCATCATCTACTTCTACCCCTGCAAAATAGCCCCGCTGCTTCAAATTTCACTCCCACCTTATGTCCCTGTCCCTTCTCCCCCTGCTCGCTGCAGGTGACATATTACCTAACCCAGGTGCCCCTTCCTTTCTTTCCAGTAATGAAACACCCGCTCACATATGCAACATCCACAATCCAATAACTGTACCACTTCACCTAACCTACCCCCCCTTATGTTCTGAGAGCTCCATGAAACTAATGTATTTGGGCTGCTACTGTGAGAGTGACAGTGGCAGCCCAATTTTATTTCTTTCATGGAACTATTATGACATATTTGTTGATGTGTGTATTCATGTCAAGGCCACATATCACTACACACTCACAGGTCAGCATGGTGTCCCTGGAGATCTGATTCATGTTTCATGACCTCTATGTTGTATAACAATACCACTGTAGACCCATCCCTATGCTGCTCTTCTCAGCTCTAGCAAACTACAGGTCCCATATTGACTCTAATGGCCCTTTAACCCCTGATGTGACAGAGTGTTATCCAATGCATTGCATCGGATAACACTCTTTCGCTACCAGGCTACCATGGTTGGTCTGGCTATGATCATGGCAAATCATGTTAGTTGCTGTCAATCAAGCCCTGTCAGATGCTGAACATGGATTATGTGTTGTACCTTGTTTCTCCTGGGGGAGTGCATGATATCCTTGAGGTATCAATGTCAACGTGGAGGAGGGAAAGGAAGATGAGCTGAAAGATGAGCCTCTGGTGGCAGAATGGGTGTAAGTTGCTGACAGACTGATCATTACCTAGTGTTAGGTGTGGGCAAAAGCCCAGTTCTGCTCCCCAGCGCCCCTAAGGTCTTCCTTTACAATGGCACCTGTCATGGACATATTTACCTCTATTACCGCCAGTAGACAATGAATTTACAGATGTCCAGATATGGCAATATATGTCCACATATTGCACATTGAGTGGCATAACCACCAAACAAGCTAATATAATGGAGTCCAATAGAATGCAGGGGATAATGGAGCATCTGCATACTGACAATCTGAACGTGAGTTGATTTAATGTGCTGCTGCTAGTGAGGTAGTAGCACTAGGGCAAGTAGGAATGAAACAGCTCCACCCATTCCCATCACCACTGTTGCTGGTTCCACCCCCACAGTTTGTGGAGCTGATTATCTTAGTTTCAACCTTACTACACCCATCACCACCACTACCACTGCTACTATGAACATTGTGGATAATACATCAGCCTGATCCTGGGATATCACATTTGATTCTCAGAGGACTAAGTTAGTACTAATTTTAAAAAAATTATAATGCCACTGGTGGATGGCATATAATGTTCCTGGTAGTGGTTTACCTGGTGAACATTTTTTTACGAGCATCTTTGTGAAAGATAGCAATTGTGCAATTGAATTGTGCAGCTCATTGTAGCTGCTTTTCACTAATTCTATTACAATTCACTTATAAATGAAATATATTAAAAAGTTCACTTGCACAATTGCTGTCTTTCACAAAGAGGTTCTTGAAGGAATATTAACTGGCCTTTTCATTTTTGCTTGCATCTATCTTCACCGTTTGTAAGTAACCCCATGTGGCAAGTGGGGATGGGAGGAAAAGGACCTTCATCGAGATCTGGTGGATCCACAGCCTTCTTAGGTTTCTACCCACTCACTTCAGGCGAACATATCTTCAAAACAGATGAGTGTTATCTTAGAATTTTAGTTGGCTGTTATTTGTTTTTATCTTATATATGGTCCCATATGTACATACGCCGATATGTTACAAGAAATCTTCAGGGAATGTTTTTATACTAGACAGAGATATATGTGTAATAGAGGACGTGCCAAATATTGGAGTACTGTGACGTGGTGGGCAAGCTTATACTTTTGCCAAAATAAAGAACAAAAACCTCATATTTATTAACAGAGTGGTATTATATATGCTTTATACAGGGTACAAATTATAATAGGTTGTATGGAGTAGTGCAGGTTTGTTTTTTGTTTTCACTTGAGGCTTTAGCTTAAGTTATGGGGGCCAGGAGAACCCCCTCATTCCATGCTGCTGTCTACACTTCATTCACTTGGTCTTTATCTTATCTCATATACTATATGTAAATGTCATGTGAGATAACACTGTGAGCTTTTTTCCCCCTTGTCTCAATGTATGCCTGCTAACCATTTTCTTCAAGGTTTTTCTTGCTGCAGCCCTGCTAACCTTTTTTAAAGAATTACCTTCCTGTAGTGGGAAGTGCTATTAAATTCTCTTACCAGTATTTATAATTATTTTTGTAAAGGCTAACCAATGCATAAGCCCTCCTACCAGGGAGGATGCAGTTTGTCAAGGTCCCACAGTTAGCACCAGTACTATAAAAAAAATCTCATACAACAAGAACACTGAAGACTAGTGTTGATGATAGAATAATGGAGAAAACTGTAGCAACTTAACCAAATGTTGCTTCTGACAATGAGACAAACAAGTGACAGAAAATGGTTCTCAAAGTAGTATTGAAAATAAAAGTAAATAGAAATTGTTTGAGACCTTTAAAAGCTTGGATGAATATAAAGATAGCTGGTAAGAAGTGATGGTGATGCTGAGGATGACCTAATGATGACTGATGATGATGAGGATGTAAATCTAGAATATATCTCTATAGCATCCTCCTCTTCTTCAGATACAGATGAAGTTGAGAGTGAGAGAGATGCCAACATGGACAGAAAGTTAGCTGAAAGGCAAATCCTCAGTCTTCCACCACTGAAAAGGAGCACTATGTCTGTCTATAAACTATTTGAGAAAACCATTGGAAACTCTGCCTGTATAGTCAAAGATTCCCAGAAATACACAGTCAGCCTATCAGTCATCATCAGCATCATCACCTCTTCCAAGTCCAAGCCCCACTCAGCAACGCACACACTACTAGCACTGAGTAACCAGCAGCAACAACACAAGTTATTAACATCCTCAACCCTAGCTGTGATGAGTGCCTCTGCTGCTGCTAGAAGTGTAGCACCATTGACACCTAGTAGTAGCCGGAGAATTACATTAACATCTGTCCCCAGTAATAGTAGTAACCGCCCTTCAGAAATCACCACAGTCCATGAAGTCCTTAGTATGTAGATAGTATATACTTAATTTACAATTCAAAAACTAAGCATTCTGCTATACGTTGTCTGTGCAAAAAGCACACTCACATCTCCATCTCAATGAGATCCCACCAGAAGTAAAACCACAGATCTAACTGGGACACACGTGACTGGGAACTAGCAGAAGCACTCCTAAAAGTTACTGGGGCTCTAAAGCACATAAGAGAAGCAATTATGTTATTGATGTGTCAGAGTGTGTGCTACTGCCAACAGTTAATTCCAACTAACACATATGGCTCCTCCTGCAGAGGAATATGACTCTGGCTTTAAAAATCTATCTAAGAACAAGATAAGTAATATAAAAAATCAGGCCATTATTCCTTCTTTTGGTAATATGGGAATAGAGGTTTCAAGTGTAGGTAATTATACATGTGGTTCATTAAGGTGTTTTACATGCCCCCTAATTAAAAATAAAAGTAAAGACTTTATTAGTTCATCTACAGGAGTTAAGTACCAGGTAAAAGAGTACATAAACTGTAACTCTAAATTCGTAATATATCTCATAACATGTGGTTGTGGTGCCCAATATGTTGGGCGTACCACAAGGCACTTGAGGGACAGAATAGGTGAGCACCGTCGAAATATTATAAAACAAGATAAGTCCCATAGTGTCTCAAGACACTTTGGTGCATGTCCTCAAGGAGGTATTAGTAATTTCACAGTCATGGGTATAGAGGTTGTTCAACCTAAACAAAATAATAGGTACCGTACTCTATGTTATAAGGAGGCAGAATGGATTTTTAAGATGAACACTTTAGTCCCATCAGGTCTTAATGAAAATATAGATATGAGTCAAATAGTATGAAGTATAAAATACAAGTGGCTATAATAATAATTTTTTGAGGATTATATTCATTTTTATTTCTTAATTTTAGATTTTAAGAAGTTTGTTTAATATTGAAAATGATTTATATTTATTTTTATTTAAAAGTTTTTTATTGTAATGATGAGGTATTTAGTTGTTTAATAGATGTGCATATATATATATATATATATATATATTTTTTTTTTTTTTTTTTTTTATCTTCCTTTCATCCTCCGTTCCACTATGGTCCCTTTACCCAGGTCCGACATGTGAAATATAGAGGACCTTGAGGGTCACACTGTGTGGGTGGTTGGTTGGAGGGACAATTCTCATTAGTTATAAACGCAGGCGCATACGTGAGATCTAGTATGAATATGAGGAGGTTGGAAAGATGTAATACGAGGATGAGATTTATGCGGATTTACTGTGGGAATTTATATGATGGCCAACACTCTAAAGTGTGGTGTAGAAGGACCCTATTCCCTCTGTCTAGCGGCTACAAGTAGTCCTGGTAGTGTAAGGAGATGCCGGGGGTCTGGGTTTTGGCAGGATCTTCCGGTATTTGGAAGGCAAACATGGAGATGTGGCTGGAGAAGTTTTAGGTTGCCATGACAATGTGGTGCGAGACCGGAGGTCCGGGTCGAGACGGAGACTTCCAGTATCTGGAACACAGACTTGGACATACGGTGGATGATCGAAGAAAGAGGGAAGTGTGTTAATATGGGCGGAAACGGGAGGGGACATAGAGACGGAGGACGGTAGATATGATGGTTTTTTGCACATATATAAAGAGGGCATTTGTTAGTTCTAATTCATTCACCTGAAGAAGTCATATGTGATGACGAAACGCGTTAGGTGTGTTCAGGAGCATTTGCTGATTTTAATATAGGTGTTGTGTTACACCATTGATAGTACATTAGTTGTACCAGTTGTTTTACTTGAATAAAGTATTATTACCAATCTGGGTGACCCTTGCTTCAATTGATGTGGGGCACATACCAAAGAAGAAGAGGATACTCTTGGATTGTGGTTGTTGCGGACACGCATAACAAAAGGGGACACCTTGGGTGAGAATACAAGATCAATACTACGGGCGTTTATACCGAGAGGCAGGTGAAGCCTCAGTTTCCAGTAAGTGTACATCCAAAAGGGGGAGTGAAGAAGGTGTAATAGGGGTCCACTTATCGAGAGAGATTGCTCTTAGAAGCGCTATTGCGCTGGACTTGTTTCTTTTACTTTAGGAGATGACAAGACTCAGAACGGTCAGCAATGCTGCCTCCACATCTAGAACCTGCTCTAGTCATGTTGTTAAAGTTATTAAGTTATAGGGTTTTCCTGCCCTGTACTGCCAACCCACACTTACTGAGTGATAATCCCAAAGCATGTCTGTGGAATGGCAAGGTTGCCAAGGTATTGACAGTGGACATTCTACTGTATTATTTTGTAGAACACCAGGGATTTAGCTCCTAACTGGCATATCCCAAGCCTCAGTTATGTTTCCTGGATGGCTGTGCCAGAATTGTACACGCAGTTGGTTAGCGTGGTGGGAAAAGGGCTGGAAAGCTATTGCAGCAAGAAAATCTATCTGACAAGAGATATGTGGACAAGTGGGTAGAGCACAGACTAAATGACAATTACTGGTCTTTTGGTTTCCCTCACACCAACACCAGTGGGCAACACTACTAGATTACAGCATCAGGTAACAGTCAGTAATCTAACATCTTGTTCTGTCATTAGGATTAAAAGGCAGCAGCAGGATAACCCATACCATCAGCACACCACCTTGTGTTTGCAGATTTTTGAGAGACAGATCCACAAAGCCATAGATATATTAAGCAAACTAGAGCAGGTGATAGAGGAATGGCTTGTAGCCCGCTCCTAGAAAGTTAGCTTAATGTAGTAGCTGCATTGAGAATAGATGATATGGCGCATATTCCCTACTTTGCTTATGTGCTACATTTTTATAGTAACTATCTGGTGCAGTTCCACAATGTACATGCTAGAACATTGGTATGAGCAGAATAAGGCTATTAGTGAGCACACAATATAAAACTGAAAGGCTTTGGAGGGAGCCTCTTTGTCACCTGGGCAATGGCAAATAATATGTGATGTATGTGAGATGCTGAAACACTTTGTAGAGGCACCCATGCTAGTGAGTCACACAGGGGAAGGAATTAGTGAAATTCTACCACTGTTATATTTATTGCAGAAAAAACAAGGAGCGTGGCTGAAGAATCTTATCATAATGACAACACAGAGATGCACCAGCTGGTCAAGGACATGTTAGTGTGCTTTGAACAACATCATTGCTTAGTGTCAATTAAAAGCAGTGAGGAAAAGATTATTGCCAATTTGCTGGACCTCCGCTTTAAATATAAAATTACAGAATTTCTGCCAAAGCATCGGCAGCAGTTTGTGACAAACAGGAGTCAAGATGATCAGAACAATTTCTCTGAGGAATTGGATTCTGTCAAGGGATATAGAGACATGCTTATTGATCGAGTGGAGGATTGCATTGTGGGGAATGAGAGGAAGAAATGTAGGGCCCAAAAAACTTCTAGACAGCATAGTGAAAATGAAAAGGGGAATAATCAGCTCTTCACATTAACTTTTTGGCAACAAAGAGAGAAATTTAGCCTCAGGGTTGTCTGTATAAGATTGTAATTATATCAGAAATGGTAGAATGTAAAGATGTAAATTAAACCAGAATAGATGCAAATCATTTTAAAACAACTATCCCTATTCAAAAGTACTATAAAGTCTTTAGACAGACAGTGCCCTTGCTGCTAGCCTTTATAATCAATTTTCCATTACATGTATATACAAGTAACTAAGCATTTTACACAATAGGATTAAGTCCTCCTTTTTCAGAGAAACACATTTGTCTTTGTCTTTTTTTGGTATATTTAGAAATACAGTATTCAGCTCCTTTCCTCATGGACAAAACAAGCATATATTACTGGATAAAATATGTTTTATTTAGGATTTCCAACACGCATATAATGTATGTAAAATAAGCAGTAAGTGTTTCAACTGTAACACCCATACGAATACAATGCATCTGAAATGTCAATTACTAAATAGGAACACCCACTTAAGAATTTTATTGATAGAGTTGAGTATATAGCAGGGACAGTTTGAGACAGTGCCCTTTGATTGCTGGAAAAAGGCGCTGTTTTTAGAGCGCCGAAATGTGTCACAAAGATCAAGGAGTAGGAGATCGGCAGCAGAATAGAAAATACTTCCAGACCATGACAGCAGCTGGAAAGAGGAGACATGGGACTCAGAAGGACAGCAGAAGTTTGGCAGACCGATGGGGACTATACGGGAGAGACTTATAATATGGGCTATTTTATTAGCCTTTATCAAGTAAGCACATAATATACAGGAGGGGCAAATGATCCAGTCCCAAGGATTGTTTTATTGTCCTAAAGACTATTCACTTGTTCCTGTCAGTGCATATTAATATTGAATTCACCTAATCCATTTGTCCATTAACCCTCCACAGACTGTACCCATAGTCCCGTTACAGATGCAATCTAAGAAATGTTCGATATTTCTCCCTCCTCTACTTCACAGTATACCTCTTTACTTATTTTATCATTTGTCCACTGTACAGTGGAAATTAGCATCTTGAGAATATATATCCTTATTGATTCATTTTTCATACACTTTCTTTCTTGGTGTGACTTTAAATACACCTAGCCCCATATTATATATATCGCTGTCTCAAGATGTACTGTTTTATGTTTATGTCTATATTATGTAATAAATCTAATACTACACTTAGAGGCCTATTTCTGTGCGGTTCCCCATCCTTTATTATAGTGAAAATTAAAAGTATTTAGACCAGAAGCAGCAACAGAAGCAGTTACATTATCAACCAGAAGATCCCATTCTGAACACAATTTATAAGTCTCAGCAATGGCAGCAAATAGCCAACATTTGTGGTGGTGGTGGTGGCAATGGTAGGGGTGGTGACACATCTCTGTGGGACTTGCTCCCTGAGTATTAGTGGATAACTGAATCACAGGAACACCGTGTAATCCCTACGAGTGGTCCCACTGCATATGAGATAGTTTCATTATACTTGTAGGATAGCTACATTCTAGGCAGATTCAAAAACCTCATGGACTACTGGTAAACAAAACAGTGTGTAGCAAGCATTGACATGCACTGCAGTGGAAACCCATAGCTGCCCTCCAACAACCGCTGAGTCTAAGCTGGTTTTCAGTGCAGCTGGTTATATTGTCAATATCCATGTCTTTCCAAGTTGGGAGTGTAACATTCATAAAATGAACCAACATCTAATACCATCTGAATATCAGCAACAGAAACCACAACTGACAGAAAAAGTCAGGTCAAATGTATTAGCAGCATCACAGATGATGATGATGATGATGAGGAGGGATGGAAAGGGATGCTACTATCTACCACACTTGGAACCACAGCTATGATCAAATGAAGGGTTGCATTGTAGAGGATGAGAGGGAGAAAGTTAGGGCCAAAAAACTGCTACACAGCATAGAGAAAATGAATGAATGAATATGTTTATTTATATAGTGCCACAAGTGTATGCGGCACTTTACAATTTAAGGCTTTAGACAATACAGGGTTACAAGTACTTTGTAGAGTGAAACACTGGGTTCGAGGTCCCTGCCCGAAAGCTTACAATCTAAAGTGGTAATGGGAGACATACAGAGTACATAAAGGTCAAGTGCTGAATACACTGCTAGAGTTCTGGTGATGATAGGGAACACAAGTAAAGCAAATCATTTATAAGGTAGTTTGTTGTAAAATATCAGTGCCTTCTAGCATGTTGAGGTTTTAGCAAAAGTAAAATCAAAGGGTTTATAACAGCAGAAGCAGACACATCAACTAGAACATCTCATTCCCATTTTGAACACAGAGAGATTCATGTGTCACATGGGTGAAAAATATCCAGCATTTGTGTTGGTGATGGCACTGGCAGTGGCACATCTCTATGGGATTTGCTACCAGAGGATGGGTTGGTAACTGATACACAGGAATAGAGTGGAACTCCTAAGAGTGGCCCCACTGCATATAAGTTGGTTTCAGCATACTAGCGGGATAGCTACATTCTTGGAAGAAACAATGACCCCATGGACTACTGGTAAATAAAACAATGTGGGTGGCCATCACAAACACATGCTTGCCCACCACAAGCATTGAGTTTGAGAGTGTTCTTGGTGCAGTGGGTTATATTGTATCTGAATGTAGGATACAGTGATCAAGCAGCAGTGCTGGGACACTAACATTCTAAAACATTAACTAAAATCTAGCCATACATGACATGGAAAGCCAGGCCACATGTATTATCAACAGCAGCACAGTGGATGAGGAGAATGAGGAGGAGGGATGTGAAGGGTTGTTACCATTTACCACTATTAGGACTACTGCTGTGAACACTGATTAATGTGTCAGTAATCTGATAATAATTATAGTTTACATTAGACTCAAATATCATGATAGTTTGGTATTTTTTGCAGGAATAATGGTGGGGATAGATAGATAGATAGATAGATAGATCGATCGATCACATCACACCAGTCCAGCGCCACCACCATACACATCTGCCACATTCATTGTAGAGTATAACCCATTTCTTTTTTTTTCTCTTATAGCTAGGCAGCATAGCAGTGGGCTTACAAAAAGCCTGAAAATATGTGTGTTCAGGACTCAGACTAGCCCAACACAAGCCCTGAGATAACTTGTTTAGCAGGACCTTGGCTTTCTAAGCTCTGAGGAAAAACTTTTTTGCAAAACTTAGATTTGTCCTGAGAAAAATTGGGTTTCAGAACTTAAGCTTGTTAAATACAAGCCTGAGAAAAATTAATGTGCCTCACTGGCCTGGAGTCAGCAGTGTATGCTGTTCTTGGCAAATGCCATTTGATACTGCTATAATTGCTACTGCTGAGTTGTCTAAGCAGCTGGAGGATTACACTGCTCCAAGGGACTTGGATCATTAACAGTGGTATGATAACACATGTTTGTGTTGGAATAATAATTTTTCCCTTGAGAGAATGAATAAACTGTGTCTTTCATAAGCAAATGCAGTGTGCACAGTGTGTATAAGGAAACATTGTGACATTGGGAAGGACTGGGAACAATGGACACATCTGCATTCATATAAAACAATTAGCAGAACTGCAATCAAACACCTTGATGCTTAGGGCCACAATGTAAAATCATCCTCCAAGAAAACAAGTACTGCTGTCACTATGGCCTTTGTCTGCACAGCTAAGGACCCATGATGACAACAAGAAGTAATAATAATGAATCCTTCCTGACACCAGCTTAGCATGTTGTATGACATGCAATGTCCTCAGATGCTCCCGGATCCCCTGCATCAGATTAATCTCCATCACATTGCCATGTGTGGTCAGTGATCCATACAATATGCAATGAGTAGACATGGACTTCCATATCCTTGCATCTACAGAATCACTATCAGCTGGTGGGGGAGGTAACATTGGTGGAGGTGCTATGCCAGAGGAGGAGGTAGAGGATCCAAGGGTGCTGGGGCGGGGACAGTTGGTAAGTCTTTCCATGCCCAGACCCTAGTGCATGAAGTTGCTGATGAAACAGGTTTATGCTTACCATTTAACTTCCAGACTCAGACTGGGTTTCTCTACTATTCTTCTTTGATTTTCATCAACATTCTTTATACTCTTGGGGAATGACAGGGAGTACAGTGACAGCAGCTGTGGATATTTTTTGTGGGGCTTTTACTTTGAAATACTTAATATAAATGTTATGGTGTTTGTATTGAATATGTTTTTTATGAGGGTAGTTGTGCCAAGGTTTGCCCTCTCCTTTCCCCTTTTCTCTGAATTGTCACACAGTGCAGATGCTGATGATTGCACTGTGCTTGCTTCAAGAGAAAATTATTCCCACTCCCACAATTTAAGGATGGAGACAGGTGAAGAAGAATGGCCTTCTTCTTTTCCACAATCCCCTTCACTGACTGGGGCAGATGATGATGCTGGTGCTGCCTCTGAATTAGCCTAAAACTAGGATCAGGATTATTGTTGGCAAATGGAACTTGTCCTGTTGCTAAATCACTACTGGAGAAACCTAGTCCCATGGTGACCACAGCAGCAGGAATTCCAGCAGTAGCAAACCCCGAAATGTCACTGCTGCTGGTGGTGCCCATCCTCATTTACATCTTTATCTTCCATTCTTCTTCACTTTCAGCTAAAGAGGCCCTCAATCTCTCCTCCACACCAGCTGCTTCACCATGCTGCTGTATGGGAGTGAGACTGGTTGATGATGACAAATGTGAAAGAGGGTCCCCTGCTTTCACACTTGCCATCTCTTCAGAGGAAGACAACACCTGGCAGCATGTATCAGCAGGCAGCTTATGTGTGCTGCTGCTTATACTGCTAGACAACAGGATGGGAGCTCTCTCATGACCACCACCAACGTTTTAGCCATTCCAAAATTGTTGAATAAAATTCTTAAAGTTTATTGTTACATATGTTAAAAACAACAAATACAGATACTCAAACACATGAACATAGAAGTAATGTACTTATTTTGTTAGTATATCAATTACTTAATCATAGGCTGCGTTACTCTCTCTTTCTTTCTGTCTCCTTCCACTCTGTTTTACATTGTATTTATGTCATGCTTTCTGGGGGGAAAATGAAAGGTTTTTATAATATGTGGATGTGAGGTTTCTCCACATTGAAAAGCATAGGCGAAACATGGAACCATTTTCGTTAAATATATGTGGGTCTAAATGAAAAGAGGAAAATGTAAAGATTTCAACCTAATGATTTCAATATGGGCTTAATTTCTCACAAAAAAGCAGAAATCCACGTGGTTTTCTTTAAATATCTCGCAAGAACAAAATGGGACTCTCCTCCCATGCGTAATAATAATAGCAATATCACTTCATAAATGTATGAACTTTTAGAATGTTTGGGTAAAGAAACTGCCTGCAGTGGGATTGCTCAGGTTTTACCCAGAAGAAAAACTCAACTAACTATCCTTTTGTTCCCATAGATAACTTTACTGTTCCTTTTAAATTATAGTATGTTAACATTCATGTAATGGACCTTCCCTTGACGTCTATTGTTTCACACACTGTTGCGCATGGGCATAGTTCTGTGCTTCTTAGCATAGCTATTCACAGCTAGTCAAATCAAGCCACAGAACCCACATGGAATTATCTTGCTGCAGGAAATACTCAGAAATGTCCTACAAGGTAGAACAGCGTTAAACTGATTTCTTGTAAAAAAAAATATTGAAGTTGTATAATACAGGATAAATACCTATAGCTGAATGAATTGAACTAAGTTACCTAAATGGGAAGTGGTAGTGTAGACTGTAAAATATTGTGTTTTGAAGTGGGTGAATTATAGACATCCCAGTTGAACTTAGAGATAAGCTAAAATGTCCTAATGACTTCAAATGTAGATGAACATCTCCAAGCTTTGAAATGAAACATCTGCTACACATGATATTCCTGCATTGATAAATGATTTGATATAGAGAAGTATTATAGAAAATCATTTGTCACACTTATTCCCATTGTGTAAAAGACATGTATTTTTTACATAAGCAGTTTTATGGCAATTAATCTCATCTCAAATGCATTAGCATTTTTATAGCAGTTGAGACTCTACTTTTAATGCAGTTTTTAGGAGTCTATTCATCAAAGTCATACAGACTTGAAAATATATGCATGTATATTCACATTCCACTTTCATGCTTTCTGATTTTTACATATTTTAAAGCCATAGTACTCTGCAAAGTATGTTGTAAACTGTTAGATGTGTGGATGTAGTGTAAATGTGATCCAGAAATAGTGTATCTACTTAAATGTGAACTTTCCAGAACAAGAAACAAATATGCATTTTGTAAAATAATCCAGTGTGTCAGGAATGACACATGGTCCAGTTACTCAAGAACAGGGGTGGACGTCAAGTCTGTTTTGTTCTAGCTGAAATTTGCCTGATAAATGCATTATTTTCATTTTTTCCATGGGAATTCTTTCCCATAGAGAAACCCATAGATTTTCTGCCATTTCGTTGTCATTGTGTATATTCCTGCGAGAACTGTTCTTTTTTCTGCCTATGTTTTCAATGCTGCCCCCATTCTAGAAAAACCCAGAACTTCCCAAAATGCAGAATGTCACAGAACAGCAGAGAATTCGAAATGAAACTGACAGATAGAGATACAAAAATAAATATAAATAAAGTATATTTCACTGCTGGATAACACAGTGATGAACAAGAGAAGCTGGAGGGACACTGTCAATGCTACTTAATTAGATGGGAAGAAATCTATAAGTAGCATTTCCCTCATCCCAAATGATCCCCAATCCCCCAACCACTCCTGTAGAGATCTGGGAAGTATAATAAAGGAGGTGTCACAGGATATCAGTAACAGGTAAGCTGTGCTGCTGTCAATGTACCATCTTCTGAGCTAACGTAATAACATAGTAACAAAGCTTAGAATTAAAGTGGGGATGCACTAGTGATACCACAGATTTTCAAATTGAAATAAGGCTACGCTAGTGACATCACAGAGTTTACAATTGAAATGGGACTACAAAAATAACACCACAGACCTTAGAATTCAAAGAGGGCTACAGCAGTGATACCACAGACCTCAGAATTTAAATGAGGCTACACTAGTGACAAGGGATGGGCAACAGTGACACAGCAAAGCTTACAATTGAAATGGGGATACTATAGTGAGACCACAAGACTTACAACTGAAATGAGGCTATAATAGCGACACTATTTAACTTACGATTTAAATGGGGCTACACTAGTGACAAGAGATGGGCAAAAGTTTTTGCCTCAAAAGCGAAACAGGTGAAAAATATGTCACTTTCCTCCAGACGGCCAACTTCTTTACCAAAAGTGCCATTTTCATGCTTTTTCCTCTTAGCTCATTGTATTGAAATCAATGGGAAGACTGAATTTTACCCTACTACAAGCCAAGTTTCCCTTCTTTTCCCACAGGCATAGTATAAAATTGGTGTCATGTTCCCACATCATGCCATCCTGTGTTTGTGTGTGAGAGAGAGAAAGCAACACTTTTTTGAGCTATAGAAGAAAGATTAATAAAAAGGGGTTGAAGTTTAGTTTCTGAAGTATTGTAGGCAGAACATTTTTTTCTGTAATAGAGGAGTCTGGGGGACTCTGGGGAACAGATGGTAGAAAGGAGGTTGACCCCAAATACTCCTAAATTTGGCATGACTGACTGGGAAGACACAGGAAACCAGGGTCCAAGTTTCTTCCAGATCTGGCTGTTGTCTCTGTGCTAGGGGAGTCTGGGGATGTGAGAAGGGAGCAAAGTAGAATAACCCCAAATACCCCAAAATTCTGTAGGACTAATTGGAAAGACACATGCATCTGTGATTAAAGTTCCTTTCTGATCTGGCTGTTATTATCTCTGTGATAGAGTAGTCTGAGAAGGAAGCAAAGGAGAATAACCCCAAATATCCCAAAGTTCTATGTGATGGATTGGAAGGAAAAAGACAGATGTAATCAAAGTTCCTTGCTTTTTAGCGAAATGTGCATTTTTCATACTTTTTTCACCTAGCTCATTGCAATGAAATCAATGGGAATGTATTTCTGCCAAGCGCAAGGCAAGTTTCAATTATTTTCCTGCAGGCTTACAACACAAGGGTTGGCACGTTCCCACAGCATGCTAGAGAGAACTGGTCATTTTTGAACTAGAGAAGACCTGGTATTAAAGCGGAGTTGAAGCTTAGTTTGAGGAGTCTTCTGGGCAGGACATTTGATCTCTGCATTGGGGGAGTCTGGGAGACAGGGAAAGAGCAAAGGAGATTGACCCCACATACCTCAATATTCTGTCTGACTGATGCAGCTGTGGTCTAAGTTCTTTGATTAGCTTTCTGTTATTAGAGGTGTGTGTGTGTGTGTTAGAGGTGTCTGGGGGTTTGAGTGAAAAGGGAGCAAAGGATGTTTGACCCAAATACCCCAACATTTTTTCTGACCGATTTGACTTGAAAGACACAGGAAGCTGCTTTCTAAGCTCCTTGCAGATCTTGCTGCTATTGTCTCTGCATTATACATGTCTGTGGGTGTGAGAAGGGAGCAAAAGAGGTTGACCTCAAACACCCCAACATTCTGTCTGATCGATTTATTTGAAATACCCTGGCAACTATGATCCAAGTTTCTTGCTGATCTTGCTGTTATTATCTGTGCCCTGGGGGAGTCTGGGGAAAGAAGTTTAACAGCTTTTGTGTGTTTTTTTATTTGATTTTGACAATGATGGGTGGAGAAACAGTTAAAGAAAAAAAATATATATATAAACAAATATATATAAACAAAATAAATAAGGTGACAGCTGATAGGGACTGATGAAGGCTTCATTGATTCAAGATGATATTAAGTATTTCGTTGTGGGCCAAGAGCCATCATGCTCCATCAGTTATTATGTGTACTTTACAGTAAAAATAAACACAGTTGTTGAGTAATGTCCAGCAAACATATAAGATGCAGGGGGTGCAGCGTGTGAAATAAATTATGGTGATCCTTCTCCTCCCATGGAGGATGCAGTTTGTTAAGGTCCCACCAAAATTTCCACCAGTACACGAAACAAGCAAACATGTAAGAAGAACACTGAAGACAACAAAGAGTCATATTTTAGTGTTGATGATAGAATAATGGAATAAGGTGTAGTAGCTCAACCACCTGCTGCATCTGACAGTGAGACAAACACATAAACATATTTCCTTAAAATAGTAATGAATAGGGGTGGGCAAAATGTCCCATCGTGTTCCCATGAAAAAATCCCCAAAAAACCACATGTTCATCCACTTTTTTCCTGGAAAATCCACTTTAAAGAAAGGGATTAAAATCTTCTCCTATTGAAATTGTTTTGCTATTTTTATCAATGACAGAAAAGGAAATATCTGGTTTAGTAACTTGCTTTTGAGTATGGAGACAAGTATCAAACACAGCATAGAGATCTGTTCAGCTCAAAATGCATCCCTGTATTTATTTGCAAAATTAAAAGCAATAAACAATATTGTTAAACAATTAAAACCAGTGTAAATCCTTTTTAGTCATTAGTATAACAGGATCATTAAAAACATGAGCACAATCGTAAGTGCCTATAATGTTAGTATTGGGAATGCCAGAGGTTGCTATTTGGTCACTTTCCAATGAATACACTTATATGTAACATTAGAGTTGTTGTGAGGATGCACGTATATATTTAATTGTAAAAGCCTAGTAGGGAATGGCTACTAAACCTCACTTATGTGAAATTGTATTGGTCTGCTTACTGTTTCAGCTAACCAATATGTTGAGTGAGAAGTAGGGATAGGACCAATTTTTCTCAGCAGCATATTGATAAAGAAGGTCCTTCAGTTGGGTAGATGATGGGTGTAAAGGCACCTGAGGAATCGAGGGTAAAGGATACAGTAGTAACCATAAACTAAGTGTTTTTCTGGAGGAAAAAAAGGGGGTTTGAAGGAGAAGGGTAAAGAAATTGATGACATGTTGGTAATCACACCTTCAGTATGGTGTCATACAGCCTCCATTAAACTTGTATTGCACAGAAAATTAACTGGAGAGTACACTATTTGAAGCAGAATCAACCGTTCACGCCAAATGTCAAGGGAACCAGCAACAGTCAATCAAATAATGGTAGTCAGAGAATGTCATACCTCTTTTATAACATGTTTTATAGGGTTTTTTTATTGTTTTTAGTATTTTTTTTATTAACTATCTTGCCCCAATCCTAGTAATCAACCCCCCCAAAAAAAATTCCCTGTTAAACTGATTCTTTCCCCACACTCCACCAACACAAGCACTCTCATACCTCTTTTAAATAAAATAACATTTCTATGTGCTTTCAATGGAATTAGCTAGGCGAAAAAAGTAGAAAAGATGCACTTTTCGTGGGAAATTATTCACCAAGGGGGAAGTGACATTATTTGCTGATTTTGGTTTGAGGAGAGCATTTTCTCCCATCCCTAATGATTAACATCATTTGCTGTTGGCTTACTCTATGTTTATCATTATTATTTTTAATTCTTTATGTTAAATAAATACCAATAAATTGTTTAAAGTTGATTTCTCTATACCTCTGTTAATGAGTTTCCTTTATTGGTTTCCTAGAGGAACTAAATTAATAATATTTTTTCTCCTAGCTTATTCCATTGAAATCATTGGGAACATAGTAGTTACGCATAACACATAGCAAATATTATTTTATTTCCCGAAGGCATAGTATAAAAGGGGCATGAGGGTGTCTGTGTTGGTGGAGTGTGGGGAAAGAATCAGTTAACAGGGGATGATTTTTTTGGGGGGATTGTTTACTGGGATTGGGGGGAGGTAGTTAATATAAAGTAAATCTGAAATACAAATAAAAAACCCAGGAGGGTACCTGTGTTGGTGAATGAATGAATCATGTGAACAGGGAATTTGTTTTGGGGGGTTTCTTGACTGCTAATGGGGGGACAGTCAACAAAAAAAAATAAATTAATAAAATAAGAATTTTTATGTAAAGTGATAGAGACAGGAACCCCTGAAATAAGCTGCTACTGAGGTTGACTGATACTTGACTTGATAGAGTATTTTGTAGAGGATGATTTGTTAGATTTGTTGTTAGAGGCACAAGCTCTAAGGAAACATTGATTTGTAGGACTTAGGCTTCTTAGAGGCACAAGCCCTGAGGAAATATTGATTTGTAGGACTTAGGCTTGTTAGAAACAAACCCCTCAGAAATTGTTTATTTTCTTGTAGGACTATGCTTTTTTTTTCATTTTCAAGGCACAAGCCCTGAGAAAAAAATAAAAATGCCCTACTGGCCTAATCAATGTATCTTCCACCCCAGCTTCTCCAGCATCATCATCACCACGCTACATGCTGCTGCTCTATTCCACACATCTCACTGCTGCTTGGAGGAGGTGGTGAGCAATGTGACAGAGGGTTCCCTAATGTCACACTTGACATTTCCTTTTGACCTGAAGAAGAAGGCAGACTAGCACTAGCAGCAGTAGCAGCAGACACAGGCAGCTTTTCTGTGCTGTGTGTGGTATTAATTCTGAGCCTGCTCTCCTCCCCCAACATCAGTTATGGCCTCTTCAGGATCATGTTCCACCTGGACACTGTAGTGAAGGGAAAAAGAGGACTCCCAGGCACAGAGGAATGGTGTGGGCTCCCTTGACCGCTAGTCTGGACGCTGTCAAATGTTTCCCCTACCACTCCAGCTGCTTCACCATTACTGCTACTATTACTAACACCAACAGCATCAAGTTCAGCCGCAGAGTCTTCCTCCTCAGTCTCACAGTCACTAGTAATATGAGGATATTGTTGATTGCCCCCTCCTTCACTCCTAACACTAATAAGCTCCTGGACCTTAGTAGCAGTAGTACTAGCACTGGCAGGACTGCTTGGGTATGGCAAGTGTTGTCACGCTTGGCATCATTTTCTCCCCCCCTCCTGAGTACTACAAGACACACTAGCAGCAGGCAAAGTATTGGTGGCAGCAAGTTCAGCACTGGCATCAGGTACAGTGCTGGAGGCAGCAGGGGCAGCACATCTGGCAGCAGGTACAGCAATAGTGGTTGCAGGCACAGCAATGGTGGCACTGGAAGCAGGGGCAGCACATCTGGAAGCAGGTACAACATTAGTGGCAGCATGTCTGGCAGCATGTACAACACTAGTGGCTGCAGGTACAGAAATGGTGACACTGGCAGCAGGGGCAGCATCTCTTGCAGCAGGCACAGGCAACTGACCTGTCCTGCTCTCACTAGTACGACCCTTTTCTCCCTCCCTTCCCATTCCCTTTTCTCCCTCCCTTTCCATTAAATTCCCTAAGATCCCTTGGGGTGATTTAGGGGGAATGGACAGCATTAGTTCAGTACTGCTAGTCACTTCCTCCTCCTCAGACTCAGTGGACACATAACAAGGGTCCTTCCAGTTCCTCTTTTTGCTGTTCCTAGTGATAGGAGTCACTATGAGCCTCTCCTGCCTCAATTTTGCCAAAATATCACATTAGAAGAGCACAGCATGTCTATCTCCCTCTGCAGCTGTTTCAATTGTATCTGCCTTCCTCAAGTATGTCACGTTTTTAAAGCGGAAATGCGAAAACAACGTAAATCAATGGGTGTAAACTTCATAGCCATTGAAAAAATGGTGAAAAATTTTGGCCAATGGGTGAAAAATGTGAAAACTTTAATTGCTAGTTTTAAAGTGGATTTTCCCCTCTTAAAAGCGGAGAACAATGTGGTTTTCGTGAAATTTCTCATGGGAACAACTTTCGCCCATCCCTAATCCCGGGGTGTGGCCTGGCAGTCGAGTTGCGTAGATATAACTTTGTGGAGGTCCTGTTTCCCTGCTCGATTATTGGCCTCGGTACTGGTGGTGCCTTCTTCAGCCCACACTATATAGGGCCCCTTTGCTCCCGGAACACCTGCCTTATTGGAATTTGGAGCTTTTAACATTTACAAAGGTATCGGCAACAGAAAGACCCCTATGGCCAAATGCTAGAGGTGAGGCATGCCACTTGTTGACTGACCCCATCCATTCTCTGTTTTCACAGTGTGGACCTACCTGACTAGCTTAACCATTAATTCTCACCTGCCATCTGGCGTTTTGGTCTCCTCCAAAGGAGAGGGTATGTCTGCAGGAGTTCTACACTGCCCAACCCTGGTTGAGTGGCACCTCTGCATGGTGGGCATATCTGAGCGAGAAGCAGATCATTGCTACATTAAATACAGAGTCAGTCTTGCCATTCCTATTCTATTCCCATGAAGACTAACCACAGACAGATTGCTTCTCATCACTGCCGGCTATTTATCACACTCCTACAGGTGCTGTCAGGAGCAACAGTCTTATACCACAACTCACCCTCAAATTAGCCTAAGTGTTCAGGGCCACATTATTGGAAAGCAATGACTGGGTGTATTTGGATGTTGCCCCCATTCCACTGGCTGAAAGTATCAGTAGTAACTGGCCAGTTCTTTAATTCCCCTAGACCTGGGTCTGGTGATACCATGTAGCAGAGTTGTCATCTACTATTCATAGCTCTGCATTATATCTGCTGCTTACAACCCTACTATTTTTCTGGGGTCTAACCAAGTACATCACACATCTGTAGGTGCGGTGCAGAGAGTGGCTTTTATTCCACATTGATTAAGTGCATATCTGTGGCTAAAACCATTGGTGACCCTATGATGTCCCCACAGTGTTCCAGAACCTGCTGCGGCACTGCTGCATTGAACCCTGTCCATGCTGTCCCACGCACAGAGATCTCTCATTTTACTCAAATCTGGGGAGCTGGCGACATGCTCCAGCTACCTATCTGGGTCACGTTTCAACACTGAGTCTGACGAGACCAAGGTGAAGCTGGTTTCCATCATGCTGTAACTATCCCCCTCTCATTCATTATATTTAGTTAGCACTCTCTTTTCTCTCATTTTATTTTGTTGTTGGAACAAAACAACAAAACAACTCACTCCCCTCCTTTCGCAGGGAATAGTTTGCTGCATACATGGAGGGCTAGGAGAGCCCTGTCAAGAGGGTGTTACCTGCATTTCAGTCTTTCACACAACCTAAATTAATCACCATCATTAATTGCAGTGATCATGAGTAAACAAAAATCCCTCTCCATTCCCCAAACAGCCTAGGGATTTGGATGATTTCCTTATGAGAACTGTGGCACCAGCCTCAGGAACCCAGATTACTGAGCTTTCTTCTTAGCTTTCAGCAACATTCTTGCCAACCTCTCTACCCTCTCCAGACAGTTCATCAGATCATCTTACTCAGGTGTATATGACTTATACTAAATCTGAATTTGCAGATTTGAAAGCCTGAATTCTGTCCATGAAACATGATTTGACGGAAGTGCAAAATAATGGTTTTCAGCCTGCAATCGAATCTCTAGCAACTGGCTGAGAAAGTAGGTGGAATTATGTGAAACCCACAAAACTTTGAATCTCATAACATAGCATCTTCGAGCTGAATATTTTGTTCTGGCTGAATACTTGGAGACTCTAGATAATAGATCACAACACAATAAGATCAGGCTTTGTGACATCCCTGAATCTATGATCAGCTTGGAAGGCTATGCTCTGGGTCTGTTTCAGTCGATGTTGCCAGAGATTACAGCTTCAGATTTTAGTCTTGAAAGTATACATCGAACACTATGCATGAAACCACCCCCTACTGAGAGAACCAGGGATGTGATTTTGAAGCCACTATACTTCCAGACCAAGGACGCTTTGATGATGTCAGCCCTTCATTCCTCCCCTGTCTGGCAGGGCATATGCTGAGAGTTTTACTCAGATTTGATACTTAGCACACTGTCCAAACATTAAGATATGAAGCACATAATGAAAATGCTCCATAGACAAAGCATTCACTACAAGTGGGGATTCCTGTTTTGTCTTTCTCCCATGACAGGCTCTTCTCTGTGTGGGAACAACAGACAAGGAGCCATCTGTTGCACCAGCTGCATATCTTTGTCTGGAGCTACTGCAACAGCCTCCGAATCACCTGTCTTTGGGCAATATTGCTGGAGACCCACCAGCATCTGGTGCACACCCACCGAAGTGAGGAGACATTAACATTGAGCAAGAGATTCTCTCTGTTTGTTAGCTGTTATCATATATTCTTCTTGTATTTCATGTTATTGAGTAATGTTCACTCATTTAATGCTAGTTTGGCCTAGTTTCATGGGCATTAAACCAGCTGGTATCATCACCCTCCCCACAGGTTGAGCTCTCCCAAACTTGGGTGTTTGACTTCATGGCAGGGTCTCTACCTCTCGCTCTCCCTTCACAATACCCCTAGTGGGCTGTTGATTATTTTCTACAGATCTATAACATTTTAATTACATTTCCCACATCATTTCTTTATAGAAACAACTTTGTTACATTTAGCTGCTGCTACAGCTATCACTCCCTTCTTCCCCCTTCCTATCACATACATCTTCTCAATTTTAAGGCAATATCTTCCCCCTTCCTTCCCTGTGTGCATATCCTGCCAAACATTTTACCCCCCCTTTTGTTTTTTTTTCTCTCTCTTCATTTTGCCTTTAGGGAGCTCTTTCCTGGTGGACTTCTTGGGCCGGGGTAATGGTTTGTGCTAGATGTGCTTTAGGAGATTAGATTACTTTTTCTGGAGGCTGGGGTGACATATCATACCGACACACGCAATGTTGGATCCATCATGGGAAGTCCTCTGTAGGGTCCCTGGTATGTTTGTCCCATAACTATAAAGACCTAAACTCTCCCCTCAAGCAAAGACTGGCCTTTTCAAGTTATGAGACAGAGGGTCTTGATAGTTTTTCTCCAAGAGACACAATTTTCCCATAAATCTGCCCCCTTTTGCTTCTCTCACCTATATCCAGTCTCCTTTCTTGCTACTTCTCCTACCAAGACAAAGGTAGTCGGGTACTTTTACACTCCAAACTCAATATTCTAACCTGGAGGGTAGACTTATTATTGACCACAGCATCTTAAACTCCCGTCCTCAGAATGTACGCTTCCAAAGCATCTAAAATGCCTCTCTTCTCTCCCTTCTGCTACTGTGGTCAAGACTCCAACATAATTATCCACAATAGTCTAGACCACTCTCAAGATGTTCTGGTGAGACTGTACCCCCCCACTCTCCGTAGATTCTAAATATCTTACATTAGCTCTGCTCTGCAGAGATTGTCTCTGGGGGATACATTGTTGGAAGGCACACCCCACTGAGATGGACTATACAGTTTATTCTGCTACTTATTCCACATACTCCAGAATTGATTTTATTTTTACCAGACAATCTCTCCTCTCATCTGTGATGGACTCTCCATTTGTTATAATTTCTTGATCCGATCATTCGGTGGTTCTTTCCTTGTTCGAACAGTTGTGTCAAACGTGCAGCAAAACAAATGAAGGTCAAACCTTACACTATGTTTGCCTGTAAACTCAATCAGTTTATCCACCTCCATTCGTTCACCCAATCCCTCAATTACTTAGGACACTCTTAAAATCTTGGAAGCTGTTACCCTATTATTCTGCCCTCTATTCTGACTCCCATGCTCCCAAGGCAGGTCCTTCCAAGGTTCTTCCATATTTATCAGAAAATAATCTACCTCATTTCCCCGTAACACAATTAGAGCTTCTGGATACAGTCACTTGATGCCCAAAAGGCATTTGACCAATTGAATTGGAAATTTATGCTGGCTACACTTCTTGTTCTATACGCTGCCCCCTTGGCATGAGTCTCTGTGAATTGTTTTCTAGCGTCTCCATTTTCTATCTATAGTGTACATGACAGGGTTGCCTGCTTCCCTTCCCCCTCACATCTGCCTTAATCTGGACATTATGGGCATAGCTGTGGGTGAAACTGACTATTAACACTTACTTTTTGCAGTCAATATTCTTCTCACTCTCTCAAAGCCCCTTATGTCCCTGCTGGGGATGGGTGAAAATTTTCACCTCAAACCGAAATCGGCTGTAAAGGGCACTTCCTGCTTGGCAAATAATTTGAGGTGTAAAGTGTGGCTTTCCAGTATTTTCATCTAGCTCATTGCATTGAAATCAATGGGAAGAAACATTTTCCCCATCACATGAAAGTTTTCTCTACTTTTCCACAGCCATATAACAGGATGTCAGGCTCTCCCAGCATGTCATGCTGTGTTTGTTAGAGGAGAAAACAGCATGGTTTGAGCTAGACAAGACAGGCAAATAAAGGGGAATTGAAACTTAGCTTAGGGAGTCATTTAAGTAGGACATATAGTCTCTTTATCAGCGGAGTCTGGGGGGCACCCTGGGGGAGAAGAAGGGAGGAAGGAAACTGACTGCAAATACCGCAAAATTCAGTGTGTCTGCCTAGAATGTAGCTATCCTGCAAGTATGCAGAAACCATCTCACATGCATTGGAACGACTTCTAGGAGCTATATGTGTTCCTGTGTGTCAGTTACCAATCCACACTCAGGGAGCAAGTCCTAAAGAGATGTGATGCCACCACCACCAATGTTGGAATTTTTCCACTTCTGCCGAAACCCATGAATTGCCTTGTGTTCATTTGGGATATTCTGGTTGATGAATTAGGTTCTTCTGCTGGTTGAAATGCTTCACTGCCTTCTTTTTCACTATGCTGTCTAGATGTTTTTTGTACCCTCACTTTTTCCCTGTCATCTTCCACAATGCAACCCTCCACTCACTCAATAATCTTATCTGGATATTCCTTGACAGAATCCGATCCCTCAGAGAGTTACTGCTGATTGTTTATGACTCATTGTTATGACAAGCTGCTGATGGCCCTTTGTAAGAAATTCTGAAATTTTGTGTTTGAAGCGGGGTCCAGCAAAGTGACAAAAATGTATTCCTCGTTGTTTTTAATGGACACTATTGAAGGATCTGGTTCAAAGCACAATAACATGTCCTTTACCAGCTGGTGCATGTCTATGTTGTCATTATGGAAAGATTCCTCAGCAATGCACTTCATTTTTTTGTGCAATAAATATATCAGTGGTAGAATTTCACTAATTCCTTCCCCTGTGCGACTCACCAACATGGTTGCTTCCTCAAAGGGTTTCATCAGCTCACATATATCACACATTAGTCGCCACTGGCCAGGTGGCAAAGAGGCTCCCTCTAAAGCCCTCCAGTTTTGCATGGTGTACTCGCTAATGTCTCAGAAGTACTTCTTCAGTAACTGTAGCTACTTCATAACAATCTTGACTAAATCCAATGCATGTGCTCATCCATTTAAAGTTCAGTAGGCCCTGTGATGCTCCCCACAATCGTAGCCATGATTTCACAGACTAGAGGACAACTGGAGGGAAGCGCTCACTGGACCACAAACACAGTATCAGCTAGTTCCACAAATACATTTAAAACATGCTATGTTTATTATGTCATTTAAAAACATCCACCATGAACTCTTGAAATCACATAGATATAATGTTAGGACTATCCTCTTAACATGTTTTGTGAAAGTATATTGTATAACTTAATCATAGGCTAAATAATAAAGTCATCATACTCCTCTGCAGCAGGAGCCAAAGGTGTTATTTGGAATGAACTAACTGTTGGCAGTAGCACTCTCTCTGATACATTAATAATATCACTCATTTTCTTATCTGCCCCAGAGCCCTGTGAACTTATTGGAGTGCTTCTGCTGCTGCTAGTTGTGACACCTCTGACCTGCTGATAGTGTGCCTCCTTGCCTGAACCGTGTTTGTGCTTCAGGTGGCATCTTATAGAGGAGGTGCCTAGGTGTTGAGTACTCAATGCTGGTGTTTGTGGCTAAGTGGGACTTGGACTTGGAAAAGGCGATGATGCTGATGATGATTGACAGGATGACTGTACAAAAAAAAAAAAAAAAATATATAAATATATATATATATATATATATATATATATATATATATATAAAACTAAAAACCAATATCAACAACTTCTTTCCCTAGATTTCCCAGGCACAGAGACAATAACAGCAATATCAGCAATCGTATTGGTCCTCTGCTGCCTGTGTATTTTAAGTCAGTCACACAGAATTTTGGGGTATTTGGGGTAAACCTCCTTTCTCCCTTCTTCTTCCCCAGAGTGTCCCCAGATTCCCCTAATACAGATAACAAATGTCCTACCTAAACTAAGCTCCAATTCCCCTTTATTTGTTTAACCCCTTAGGGTCCGACGATCCCGCGGTGTCTGGTCCTTTAAGGACCAGATAGACGTGTTCGACGTGCCGTCCCACGTGACTGTTCACGTGGGGCGGCACATCGAAAGGAGGACTGGAAGAGATCGCTCCGGTCTTGGAGAGATCAATTTCAGTCCACGGTATTACTCACCGCGCTCCTGCAGGAGCGCGGTGAGTAAAAGTACGTGATGTACCAGGACCGTCACTGGTCCTTAAGTACTGGACCAGCGTGACCGTCCGGGTACATCAAAGGACGCGAAGGGGTTAACATCTCTAGCTGCTTTCTCCTTTCACAAACACAAAATGGCATGCTGTGAGAGCCTGACACCCTTTTATGTGCCTGTAGAAAAGAAGAGAAAACTTTCATGTGGTGGGGAAAAATTCAGTCTTCCCATTGATTTCAAAGCAACGAGTTAGACAAAAGTGGCAAAACTGTACTTTTCATGGGAAATTATTCACCAAGCGGGAAGTGCAATTTTTCGCAAATTTTGGTTTGAAGTGAAAATTTTCACCCATCCCTAGTTCTCAGCCCCCCTCCCACCAGCGATGCCCCTGCCTAGAAGCTGAAATGAAATTTATGTTTAAAAGACTTGCTTTAAGGAATGAGTCTTACATGTTTCTGAAGAGTAGAGAAGATAATAGTAGGTCATCTATATAAATATTATTAACATGGTATATTTCTTCCCTACAGCAACACATACACACAACTGTCCATATGCAGGTACAGCTCAAATACAAGACCACTGCCAGAAACTGCTGTGGAATTATTAATCAGCTGAATGTCAGAGGTTAGAGACATAAAGGTTTATTACATGCACTCTGCAGGAGACTAGGGTAACATGCATGAGACAAATATGGCACACAGAGTTTTTATACTAGTCTAACCGGAATCATAGTAAGTTTCAAACAAAAATTGTAAGGGCATTACATCAGCTAAGTTAATTAAATTTCAGTTGCACAGCACACTCATTTTACCTGACGTAAGACTTCTTCCACCACCTCTGTACCAGCAGCATCCTGGTCCATCCAGCTTCTCCTGCTGCTGGTCATAGTGCTAGCCAGCACTCCAAATAAGTTTATTTTAACTTTTAAATGTATTTATCTCTGTCTCCTAAATTACACCACACTGCATGGAGGGAAATTCAGGGTTTTTATAGTATGGAGGTTTCACTGCTATTAAAAAATTTAGGTGGGAAGTGGAACTGATCTCACAGGAAATACTGTGGTGTTCGAGAAATAGCTGAAAATTTATGGATTTCTCTATCGGTGGGAATTCCTGAGGGAAAAGAGGGAAATTATTGGTTTATTTGTGAAAATTCCAGAAGAACTGGGTGAGTAGGTTACTACAACATTCATGTAGTGGTTTACTACAGCTTATTCTATGATCAAGGATTACATAGTAACACAGTAAGATAGTTGATGAGGCTGAGAAATCACATGCATCCATACAGCCCATGCCAAATCACCCCTTTTGATCCAGAGGAAGCTAGAAAAAAAACTAATTGAAGCCATTTCCAATTAGGCCCCAAGGGGTAAGAAAAATCCTTCCTTAGTCCAAATGGCAAGAAAGTTCCCTGGATGAACAACCTATATGATTTTAAGCCAACGGTCATAATTCTCAATATTGTTCTGTATTATGTAGGTATCCATTTCTTTTTTTAAAACAGTTACAGTATCTGCAAGCACAGTATCCCAAGGCAAAAAAAGTATAGAATTACCATCCTTACTATAAAAAATCCTTGCCTTTGCTTTAGTAAAAAACATCTTTCTTCTAGTCTTAAAGGGATAGTAATACTTAAAATGTAAAAAAAATATGTTGTAGGGTTTATCCCCCTGAGTAAAACAAGAGTACTCCCACTGCTGAAAGGTGTTTCATTCAAAAGTTATTAATTTTCAAAGTTGAATTTTTTAGGTGCAGTATCACAGTGGCCTGAAATTGTACACTGGCGCTGTTGCTACACCATCCTATGGAGATTTATGGTCAATTGTCCAGAGCTGTCCATAGGATCGTGTAGCAACAGCGCCACTGTACAATTTCAGGCCACTGTGATATTGCACCTAAAAAATTCAACTTTGAAAATTAATAACTTTTGAATGAAACACCTTTCAGCAGTGGGAGTACTCTTGTTTTACTCAGGGGGATAAACCCTACAACATATATTTTTTTACATTTTAAGTATTACTATCCCTTTAATGGATGACCTTTCATTCTTCGCTCAACCCTTTGTGTATATAATTATCTGAAGAGTTATTTGTATTGAACTTGAATATATTTGTAAACGGTAATCGTATCACCCCTTAGACATCTTTTCTCTAATGTAAACAAACCCAGTTTGGCTAGTCTCTCTTTATAACTCATAGTATCCAATTCCTTTATCAGTTTTGTTGCATGTTTCTGCACTTTTTCCTGTTCAATAATGTATTTTTTTAAGAACTGGTGCCCAAAAACTGTACTCCATATTCTAGATAAGGCCATGCAAAGGATTTATATAATGGAATAATTATATTAGCATCCCATGCATCTATACCTCTGTTTATCCAGAATAGTACCCTATTTGCTCTTGCAGCAACTGAGTGACTGCACACTGCTCTGTTGTCCACCAGTACTCCTAAATCATTCTCTAATGAGGATTCCCCAAGTTGTTTCCACTTAGGGCATATGTAGTATGTTTGTTTTTACAGCCCAAATGCATAACCTTACACTTATCTACTATTAAATGTCATCTGCTACTTTTATGCCCATTCACTCAGTTTATAAAAATTATTCTGTAGAGAAAAAACTTCCAATTCTACATGCATTTCCTTACACAGCTTAGTGTCATCAACAAAGACTGATGCACTACTTTCAATTTCCACTTCTTTTAAACAAATTAAAAATCATTGGACCTATGACTGAACTCTGTGGCACACCACTTACAACTGTAGACCAACTTGAACAGGTTCCATTTACAACAACTCCCTGCCATCTATCATTTAACCAGTTCTCAATGCATGTACAGATATCACCTCCCAAACTGAAGCTTTTTAATTTAGGCAGTAACTAGTTGTGAGACACTTTTTCAAAGGCTTTTGCGAAATCCAAGTGTACTATATCAACAGCAATTCCCTAGTCCAAATTACTATTTACTCTTTCATAAAATGCACGTAAATTAGTCTGACATTATCTATTCTTCATAAAACCATGCTGGCTACTCCTAATAATATTCATTGTCTTCACATAGTTCTGAATAATGTCAGTTAGTAACCCATCTAATATCTAATCATTATGGAAGCCAAGCTCACAGGTCTATATTTTCCTGGTTTGGATCTTGCCCCCTTTTCGAACAAAGGTTGCTATGTTTTATACTGTATTGAAACAGGTTACTATTGTGTTATGAATGATTACTATATCTAATAGTTTGTTGAAGCAGGTTACTATATGTTATGCTATGATCAAATGTTACCACAGCCAGGACTGCTGGAGCAGAGGGTTTATCTCTGTACCATCTATTTTCTTATATCTGGTCGGAACCAATTTTCAGTATTGGTTGAATTGATATAAAAAATGAATTTAAGAAATTTTGCCCACTTTTTAAAGTAACGTTCTATCAGCTGGAAGGCGGATGTTAGCTATAAAAGCATTTTGAACAATCACAAGTTTTGGTGTCTCCTAATCTATGTCGATTGATCAAGCATGAGATCAGTCAAAACAAAGAACAATCTATAGTGATATTTGAACCTCCAGCAGGTGGAGGATAAATGGCATAAGGACAAGGGCTTCTTCAGATTTGTTTTTTTAACTGATGAATAAAGAAAAGTTACAAGCTTTCAAAATCAAGTAACTGTTTATTGCACAAAATTGATCAAAATACATCTGTTATACTCTTGAACCAAAATGCATGCTATATAAAATTTAACAAAAAATAAATAAATCAAACACAGAAGAAATATATGGTGTTGGTAAATGGAGAAAATAACAGTGGGAATTAAAAAGCAAATAATGATCGTAATTAATGGTTGAAAGTCATTAAACGTTTGTTAATCTTTCTAGCATGCTTATGCAAATAACATATCAATTGTAATGCTAAAATGTTATTTAACTTCATAACTCTTACATTATATTATAAAAATATATAATATATAAACCCCATACATTTCATCCTGAGCAGGAAGACTTTTATGAATTATGTAATAATTGTATTGTAGCTGTTTATAGCCTAAGGAGAAGCATTTCTATTTTATTAAAGCACCACTAAAAAAAAAAAAGTTGAAGGCATTTATGTAAGAGCATGAAGAGAGAGTATTTAACTGTAAGAGATTAAATTCTCCTATGGTTTCAGGTTGTGATATTTCTTATTACAAGCGACACATGAATCATAAAATAATATTCAAAAGCATCATCCTCCAAGCTATTGTGAAAATCCTGCAATGTTATAAATATTTTTCTCTATTATTCAGAAACTTCTTTACTTAAAATTGGTAGTCTGATTTGCTTTTGCTTGAGAAGTAACTAGAAGACTGACAACAGATAATAAATCATGGCTAACACCATGCAGAAAATACAAGAGATGGCTTGTACAGTGACAAATACAGCTGACAACATGTGTACACATCTGTTAACAGGATTTATGAGAAAAGAATACAAAGAAGAAAGAATTGGCTGTTTTCATCCTCCGCGTGCCTATGAAAATGTTGTGCTCTTATTTGTGCAGATACATGTTTATGAGTGCATTTGCACATATCAATAAACTTAAGTTACCAGATATTTTAAAATGACATAACATGGGGGCAAGACTGGAAACCAAACTGAAAGTATGCATTCATGCAAAACTCCTGAGACGCTATCTTCAATTTATTGCCATCAAGCCCCTACTATAATTTTTTTTCCTTTTTTTCAATTTTCAAAAGAGCTTTATTGAAGTAAATGAACATACAGAATGAATCGTGACAGACAATAAAGAGTATGTCATAAGAATAAAAACAAATAATCCTATATAATAATTTGCTAAAACGTGTGTAATGACACAGTCATGCACAGTAGAGACTGCCAGTGATGAGGCTGATACAGAGCTGGGCACTCAGAAGGAGCGTCCAGCTCTGTATCAGCCGTGGCATGGGCAGTCTCTACTGCGCATGACTGCCCCGTGACTGGCTGGCACTGTATCAGCCACGGCGTGGGCAGTCTCTTCTGGGCATGACTGCCCCGTGACCGACAGGGAGTGGCAATGTGGCCCATGTAATGGGCTCTTCAACTAGTCATATATAATAAGCAAATCTTGACGTACAGAGTAATAAGATTCTCGAAGTTGAAGTGTCTCTCTCTCACCAGGAATGGTAAGTCATATGCAGAAGAGAGGAAAAGGTTTGCTGTGAAAAATATCAGTCTCTAACTGGAGATTAGGCTTTAGACTGTACCATATATGAGCTGTGGTAAGGCAGGGATGAGAGAAGGGGAAATTAAAAAAAATTATATAAGGGGGGAATACGAGATATCGTGTAGAGTGCATCATGGTAGGCGGACATGCCCACTGTCTAAGATTTTGTGCTGAAAAGGTGACCTCAGGAAAGGCAGACCAGGCAAGCCAAGTTGATACTTGATGAAGAACACCAGGAACCCCTATGAGGGGTGATAGGAATGTCCATTTCCGAACTCTAAGTAGGTCTTTACTATACATTTTAACAGCTTCTTACCACAGTTATTGTGTTCACTGATGTAGAATTTTTCTGCAGATATTAATCTTGAGTTGGGGCAGAAGAATGACAACATTGTGGTCAGTGGCCTACTATCACGGTGCCCGTGCTTGCCTGTCACTCTCTGTGTTGGTGCTCGTCCATTGGAGGAAGCTGATTGGCCCGCCCAGGGTGTCCCTTTATATTGGGCTTTATGGCACCTGTCAGGTGCCCTTTCATGGTGTTCCTGTGCCTGCGCTATTGTTGCTGTGATCCTGTATTCCTGTGTACCGACTCGGCTCGTCTGACTACTCTACGTTCCTGCTCCGTGATTGACCCGGTTCTGGCTGACTTCCTGCTCCATGATTGACCCGGCCCTGGCTGACGCTCCTGCTCTGTGATTGACCCAGCTCTGGCTGACGTTCCTGCTCTGTGATTGACCCAGTTTTGGCTGACTTCCTGCTCCGTGATTGACCCGGTTCGGGCTGACGTTCCTGCTCCGTGATCGACCGGTTCCAGCTGACATTCCTGCTCCGTGATCGACCGGCTCTGGCTGATGTTCCTGCTCCGTGATCCCTCCAAGTTCTGTGTCTTATTTCAGCCTGGCGACATTCTGAGCCTGCTCGCAGCTAGCACCAACTGATCACATTCGTTACTTGTGGCCTCCATTTCTGAGCCTGTTTGTTACTTCCGTTTACTGAGCCTGTGAGAGATTACTACCGAGCTATGGCTGTTGTGTCTGTGCCTGTCTGAACACTTGCTGTGCCGGTTGCCTCCGTTTACCGAGCCCATTGCATACGCCTGCCAAGCTTATTGCCTCCGATACTGAGCCACTTTTACACCTGTTGAGCTATTACCTACATACCGAGCCTAGCTTTACATTGCAGAGTTGTATACTTGTTTGGTGCCATTTTCCAGTAGTGTTGCGCCGCATGGTGCAAGGGGCATTCTGATACTCTGGCAGTGTGAGTTCCGTGTTGGCACTGGAAGGGTGCCTTGGCTCAGGTCCTTTCTCGCTCACGGTGTGGTCCCATACATCCCCACTTGGTAATGCGTTAGCTTCCTCAATTACAGCACCTAAGAGGTGCTAGGCTCAGGTCCCATTGGCACTCGCAGTGTTCCTCTCCTACCGCACCAGGGGTGCTTCCTATTCTGGCTCCATTGGCTCAGGTAGTTTCTCTCCTTCGTTGCTACACCCCTGTAGGGGCATTGGCTCTTGCTACAGTTGGTTACTCTATACTCCAGGACATTTCCAGACCGAGATCTGGTTGTGATTCAGTTCTGTCGCTCTGCTTCAGCTAGCTGCTGCACTACTACTACTGGGACTGTTGTTTTACCGGGCATTGGCTAATCACCATCACAGAGACTGACTACCAGCTTGAGTGTTAACCCTTTATTGTGTTTATGCTACATTTTACTTGCTCCTGCTACATTGAGCCTGTATATTACTCAGTACTGTATTACCGATTCTGGCCCTCAGGGGCGCTATTCCTTATTTTATTTTAATAAAACTGTGTTTTATTTCTAATTCTGGTCTGAGTGTCTGAAAACCGCAACACCTACATTGTGTCACACAGTAGGCCTTTGGTAAAATTAGCATCCCACTTGGCTTAATACCCATGAGAGCTGTATATCTGGTGACTAGAGATAAACAAATGGGAACCCAGTTCTGTTTGCTACCCCTGAGAAGGGGTTTGAAAGGAATCTAACCTACTGTGACTTATTGGAGGTCAAAGCTTCTTGTTGAACTTCCAATTCACCCAGTGGTGAGTGAGTGATGAAGGTGCCACAATATTCATTTGCCCCTCACCCATACTAAACCAATTACTACATGTACCTATCTCTAAGTGTATTTACCACGTCCCACACCACCGGCGTTAGTGTTCCCGATAAACCTTTATTCTGGGCCTATGGCCTAACTTGACTACTCAGTGTTTGAGACTGAGTACTGTGGCCTGAGGTCAAAGCTTATTCTACTAGCAATCTCACATCTAAAACTTAGTCTATTTAAACATTGAGACAATAAACCAGTAACTCAGCAATATCAATTCAGTTAAGAGACTGTTAGGTGTTCAGTGTGTTTTCAGACCTATTCCTAGACCATGGTTCTTTTGCTATAATAAACTGCTAGCTGTGGTATGTTCTAAACTCTATCCCACAAATTTGATAGCAAAAACATTGAAGCAATAATCACGACCGACAAGGGGAAATTGAATGACCAGAAGTTTATTATTCTACAACCAATAGCATTAGAGTTCTGTAACAGAGTAAACTTGCTATAATAACACAACATTCTCACCTTGAATTAATTTTTTAATGGCTACACGCAATGACAAAGAGAGATAGAGTGTACTAGGCTGTTGTGCTGTGCAAAATTGTGAAAAACTGAGGTAGCAGAGAATCAAAGTGTGTGCTATCACTATGACCGTCTTGAAAACTAATAAAAGGAAAAGATGAAAAGACCATTATGAGTCCAGTGAGTCTGAGAAGGAGGAAGTCACCATTACCAACATTAAAGGGTTTGGATGTGTGTCACACACAGAGGAAGAAGAGTTTAGTAGTGGGAGCGGGACAGGTCGGCTAGCTGTGCCTACTGTCAGTGCCGCGTCTGCCAGGGTGTCTTGTGATTCCAGGTGTGACAGCAGGGGACCCTAAATTACATTTGTCATCCACAAGCAGTCCCACCACTACTGCTACTAATAAGATCCAGCAGCGACCGAGTGTTAGGAGGTGTTAGGAGTGAGGGTAGGGGTGATCATATTAGTGAGGAGGAAGACACAGTGACTGAAATTGATGTGGTTGGTGTTAGTAGTAATAGTGATAGGGAAGCAGCTGGTGGGACTAGGGTTACAGTTGATCCTCCTGCTGATACTGAGTTAATAGGGGAAGTAATGCAGAGTGGCCAGACTAGCAGTCAATGGAGTCCACAAAATTCCCCTGACCCTGGGAGTCCCCTTACCCCCATGGCATTATCCAGAGGTAACCTGAAGAAGGCAGAATTGTTGGTTAGCAGCAATAATACTACTACCATGAGCACAGATCAGCTTCCTGTGTCTGCTGCTTGTGCTGTCAATCTGCCTTCTTCAGCTCAACACAAGATGGCAAGTCTGACAATAGGGGACCCTCTGTCATATTTCTCATCACCTCCTTCAACCGGCGAGATGTCTGTAATAGAGCAGCAGCAGAAAGGAGGGACTGGTGGTGGTGATGATGATGGTGGAGGAAGGCACAAGAGTCTAGAGCTGATAGAAAGGCAATGTGAAGCTGAGGTACAAGGACATCAATGTATTTCTTATACCACTCTATTGGTAGGCCATCAGCCCTCTCATGGGACAACAATGGTAAGGGGCAGTCTGCTAAATAAATCTGCTGCCGATTTTAATCTTGATTGATATAGACGCTGGAAAAATTTGCAAATTGAATGTTGATGTCCGTATCAGATATAAATAAATGATCCTCATCATTGTGGAGATGTAAAATCTGCTGTTTATCTATAGTATAGCACATCAAGTTGGCCAGCATCTTGCAGGCTTCATTGCTGTGCTTAAAACACTTTGACAGGCACAAAACAATCTGGTACAGTTGAGCTCTGAGGGGAAAAGGTTAAGATTTAGTTTTGTAGATACATATGCAGCATAAGAGTCCTCCCCCATCAGCGACATATACCCGTTCTACCTCCCGAGCCTTGTCCTTCCTCTGCCAAGCCGCTATGGTGTGGTCCTTTAAGAAGGTGGATTCAAGAGAGATCAGGGAGCCCCAAACACATGTCTTAACTGCCTCCCTTATCACATCTTCACCCACCAATCCAATATTGATATACAAAAGTGTTGTCTTTAGCATTAGGGACAGCGGCAGCATCTATATTCTGCCAGGTAGATCACAAAAACCAGATGTGATACCCGAGATCGGTATCAAAATCCAAGGCAAGCAACAGTGGTGAATGGTCATATGCCATTCTGGGAACATAGTCACACCCCACAACACTCCCACAGGTTGCCCCAGAAACAAAGGCATGAACAATGAGAGTTGGGCTGGTTGGTGATAATGACAAATCTGATGGAGGATTCCCTAATGTCACTCTTGCAATCTCTTCTTGAGGTGAAGAAGGCTGACTGGCAGCACTAGCAGCAGGCACAGGCATATTATCTTTGCTGATGCTAATACTGCTAACCAGTCCTGCCTTCTTCATCATCATGTGCCAGAGATACAATGCCAGAGGATGAGAATCACACGGTCAGGGGGATGTTGTGGGTTCCCTTGACCACTTGTCTGGCTGCTCGTCATCATCATCATTTACCCTTCCACCTCAACAGTCACACTAGTCCCACCCCCAGCTGTTTCATCACAATTGCCATCACCACCACCCTCACCCCACCACTCTCTAGCTGCTGTGTGGTGGTATTGGGAAAACTTGCAGATGGCAAGTGTGACTTAGGGTCCCCCTGTCACATTTTCCATCATCTCCTCCTCCTCCTAAGGCACACTGACAGCAGTAGTAGCAGGCACAGGCAGCTGAGCTGTGCTGATCACACTGCTACCCAGTTCTGCCATCATCACAATTTCCCCCCAGATCCCAAGGGAGGATGCAGGTGGACTAGGCATCATTGAGTCTGGGGAATAAGGGCTCTCAGACCCTTCCATGCTGGTAGTAATCACTTCCTCCTCCTCCTCCTCTGTCTTACTGAATGCATCAAGGTTCTTACAGATCCTCCTTTTCTTTTTCATCCAGGTGTTCATAGTGTTACTGTGGTATATCCCACCAAGGACAACATCTGCAATGAGTTTGTATGTTCTCACTGTGTTTGCGTGGATTTCCTCCGGGTACTCCGGTTTCCTCCCACACTCCAAAAAATATACTCATAGGTGAATTTAGATTGTGGGCCTCAATGGGGACAGGGACCAATATGAGTGTAAAGCGCTGCGTAATCTGTGTGCGCTATATAAATAAAGGATTATTATTATTATAGCACACACTATGAGCCTCTGTTGCCTTTTTTTTTTTTTTAAACATTTTTATTGAGAGGACAGTAATAAAACATTACAAAGTCACAAATAATACACAAGGTAGTCAAGTACGATACATTCTGTAAAACACCAAGTAAATATTATAACTTAGAGATACAGCTGTTCCATTTTTTAGTTTTTGTGTTACAAAAAAAGAATAAACAAAACTAAAAAAAACAAATAAAACAAACAAAACAAAGTAAAAACACCTCACCCTACTAAAACCCATGCCTCCCTGGGAGACGAGCACAATCCTTCCCTCAATAACCAATGGTAGGCATAGCAAATAAGAACACAAGGCATCAATTAGCTGGTAAGTATACAAGTAGAGATAACAAGAATCTCCAGGATAGCACCCATGGCTCAGAAAACTATAAGTAACAATTTCATAAGCACTACTAGTAAAGAGTTCTAGTAGTGCAGTAGAAAGTCCAGGAGCCCCAAATCATGTTGAATTTATTTGGGGTGCTCCTATGCAAAGAGAGTCCCTTATAATGAGGGAGATTATTAGCCACTAGGGCCATCCAGTGGTCATGTTTAAGGGGGTGTTCCGACATCCACAATTGTGCCACCACCTTCCGTGCCATAACCAACAGTTCCCTAATTAATATGTTATGAAAATTAGAGTGAAGCTGATCAGGTAGAATAGAAAATATGCATACCTTCGGAGAAAGCAATAGGTCCCATTGTACCACAGCTGACACAGTGTGTATTAAGTTCTCCCAAAATCTACAAACCAGAGGACACTCCCACAGAAGATGCAAGAAAGCGGCGCCTGTCTCCCCACACCTCCTGCATCGGTTGTCATCTAACCTGCCCATCCTAAAAAGACACACAGGAGTATAATAAGGTCTGTACAGAATTTTAAGCTGAATTAGCTGATGTCTAGCTGTGGTAGCTACTGCTGCAGGACTACTCAAGGCCGTTTCCCACTCACAATCCTCAAGGTTACCCACATCCATCTCCCATCTAGACCTAAGTCCGTCAGTCTCACCTAAAGAACACTTGTCTAGTCACGCATCTACCAACGAAACAGGCCAAAGTGGCCGCCTCCTCTTAGTCAGTATAACCAATGGGAATTCCTTCACGCACAGTGTCTTAGTAACCCATAAAGCATCCAGAGCATGCCTCAATCATAAGTAGGAATAAAAAAAAAGTAGTAGGTAAGGTAAACTCCAGACGCAACTGCTCAAACGTTTTCAGGACATTTCCCTGGTATAAATGACCGAGCATAGAAATACCGTATGTCAACCAAAGTCATCCAAAATCAAAGTGTCGAAGCTGTATCAACCCCCCTGAGCCCCAGAGGGGAACGTCAGGATCTTTTGCTTCATAGTTCGAAGCAGATTGAATAATGGACCATACAGCACAAGTAGTCCTAGATGTGATTGGTGAATCCTTAAGTATATCTGGACCCAACATACGAATATGTGGCAAAGAATAATCTGGTTTAAGTAGAGGCTCATCAATTTTATGGAAAGTATGTAGGGTATGGGATAGGATATATGCTAGTGCAAATTGTCCCTAAGCAGCCAGATAGTATTTGTAGAAATCCGGGAGGGTAATTCCGCCCTCATTCAATGGACGTTTAAGGGTGGCTAACCCAACCCTAGACGGGCCACCTGACCAGAGAAAGTACCTAATTATTTTATTAATTACTGTAAAGTATCTTCTAGGTATAGGAATGGGAGAACCTTGGAGGAAATACCATTTTAATCAGGTTAGAACGGCCAATAATGTTCAACGGGAGTGTAATCCAAGACATAATTTTACATTTAAAGTGGTCAATTAGAGGTTCCAAATTATCCCTCAGATAGCCACTCACCGAAGTAGTTATTGAAAGTCCAAGATACTTCACTGATTCCTCATATCTTAAAGGTATTGATAGCCCAGGATCTCCATCTATAACCGGATCCACAGGCAGCATGGAGGATTTAGCCCAACTGATTCGCAATCCAGAATAGTTGCCGTAAGTATTCACCAAAGCTAAAACACGTGGAAGACCTGGGGGAATCTCCCAAAAACAATAATATATCATCAGCATACAATGACAATTTTTCCTCCCTATTACCTATCCGAAATCCCTCCACCATCGGATCGCTACGAATCAATCTGGCCAATGGCTCAATAGCCAGTGCAAACAGTCCCGGCGATAACAGACATCCCTGTCACATACCTCTTCCACGCCCGAAAGGCCAGGACCGGACTGACCTAGTCAGGACCCTAGCAGATGGGTCCGTGTAGAGAAGTTGAACCCACTTCAAAAAAGTTGGTCCAAATCCAAACCCACGGAGTGTACACCAAAGAAATTCCCACTCCACGGAGTCAAATGCCTTGGACGCATCCAGTGAAACCACCACTCTGTGACCATCATTATCATGGTTCAAATCCAAGTGAGAGAATAATCTCCTAAGATTGTGAAACGTAGACATCCCGGACATAAATCCTGCCTGGTCTGGATGAACAAGATCAGAAATCACTAGGTTGAGTCTAGCCGCCAATACCTTGGCAAGAATCTTAGCATCCGATGTAAACAAAGATAGGCCGATACGAATCACATTTGGTCAGGTCTTTACCCGGCTTAGGAAGCACCACTATCGTTGCTTCAGTAAGAGATGGCAGCAATCTACCCACATCCAAGGCATCATAGAAAGTGTTAAGTAATTGTAGAGCAAGCATATCATCGTACCTCTTATACCACTCAGCCGGAAACCCGTCACCTCCAGGAGACTTACCCTCCGGAAGAGAATTAATAGAAGCCACAACCTCACCCAACAAAATGGGGGAGTCCAGCATTTGTCTCTGATCAAGAGACAAGGATGGCAGAGAAATCCCTGGTAGGTACTCTTCCATCTGTCGACAAGTGGAAACCGTCTGTTTTGTGTATAAATTGGAATAGAAGCCCGCAAACACAGCGCTTACGTCCATTTCATCATGCACAAGGTTTCCAGCATTGTTGTATATAGACATTATGGAACGTCTGTCCTCCCTGGCTCCTAAAGTGGAACATAAGTTTCCCTGCTCTATCCCCATTCTCAAATAATTTCTGTTTCTGGAACATCATGAAATTTACATTTTGCTCCATTAGTGCAGTATTATAGGTGGAAGAGGCAAGTAAAAAGGAGTCATAGGAAACAGCATCACCTCTGTCAAGATACATTATCTCTGCCCCACTAGCTTCCTTCTCCAAACGGTCTATTTTATCCTTTGTTTGTTTTTTATGAGCAGCAATTAATGAAAAGAGCCAGTCAGAGACGCTCAACTAGGAACGAGCCTGCCTTCGAATTGATGAGGCTCTATAGGATAAGTATCCTACCCAGTGTGCAATCTCTTTTAGCTCACTAGTGCCTTTCACAAAGAGAAAATATCCTAAAGCACATCATACTGATCCCACCAAAAGGCAGTCCAGCCATGAAGTGCCAGGCAATTCCTCTCTGAACAAGAGAAGCAGCCAACCCCAGATGTACGTTTCAGCCTTGTTGGGCCTCGTCAGTGAGGTGCAGCTGTTCTCTCTAGGCACTGTGAGCAAGGGGTCCACGTCCGGACTGCCCTGTTACCCTTAGGGTGACTAGTCCCAAGGGCAATTTGCATATGCAAAGAGCCAGTCAGAGAAGCTCAACTAGGAACAAGCCTGCCCTGACTAGCTCTTTTGCAGGAAGTGTTCAGGATTACAATCCTCACTATTCTCTGGCAGCCCTATAATGCGGATATTGCAGCAACGTGATCTATTTTCAAGATCATCAGCTTTTTTCTGCAATACCCTGACCTGTTGCTTCAGAGCTTCAAGTGATTCACTGATTGGGGGTAGAGAATCCTCCATAGTGGAGACATACCTCTGAGTGTCCAACATCTTTTCTTTCATATTTTGTTGGTCCGCCCGCAGCAAACTCAATTCCATCTGCACTGAATCGATCTTAGTGGTCAGAACATTTTGACAATTAGAGATGGCCGCCATCAATTCCGTAAAATGTGACTCAGAGGTATCACCATTATCAGTTGAATGTGAGGGTGACATCAGAGCAGAAGAGTATTCCATGATAGCTTGGACTTCACCATCCTCCATCTGCCTCCTGGCAAAATGGCAGAGTCTATTTTTGAATTCACCTGATTTAGACTTTTTGCCCATATCAAATAGCAGGTGAGGAGCAACACAAAGAAGAATGCTGTAGTGATTTGAGGCCGTGCAGCGAGAGATCAAACACCCCAGGACATCTGAAGGAAATTATACCACAGGAACCAAGTGCATGATATGAAGATTAAATTGAGAAGAAGCAGAACCAGAGCGCCAAATGGACTCTATATTACATGGGGCAGAAGGGGTTACACAAACAAAGGGGAGTAGACAAACAGGGATGGAGTATAGAGAAGTAGCTCCAGTAGTATAAACAATGGTTCACAGGATATGGACAACAGCAGGAAGTTCTTAATGAAGTGTTATCTCCACTACACACATCCAGGATAATAGCTGCATTCAGATTCCACAGGGAGAAAAACTCAGCAGTGGAGCACCTGAAGTTTAATTATACATGGGATAGGAGGGGTTCCAAAAAGAGGGCAGTGAAACAAACAGGGGGTGAGAAGTCAAGCAGGAGCAAGAGCTGTAGTAGATAGTAGCTGAGGTGCACCCCAGAGTCCCAGCAGTAGGGCAGGATCAGCTCCAATCACCCACCACAAAACTGAAGGATTTCATACAGGATCCAGAGTCTCCAGAAACAGACTCAGTAGCCAGTGTATCTATTGGGAGGGAAGGGGAACAGGGATAAATAAAACAACAAATAGGATGGTGCACTAGTAAGGAGGGGGGAAAGCAGCAGCGGGGCTATCTGAGGCCTCCCCAGCAAGGCAACTCACAGGAACCAGCAATTGAAGAAGGATCCGTTCCATCCAAAGTGGCCAGCGCTTGAAGGGGAAAGCTGCAGTGACCCAATCACGCCCCACAGAGTTAGCAACTCATAGGTGAGATAAGTGGATGATATATAACTTGAATCTTACATGGGATAGAAAGGGTCACACATAAAGGAGAGAAGACAAACAGGGTTTCAGGTGAGCATCAATTAGTGTAAAGCAATGTCCAGCACAGATCTTGTACCCCCCACAGTGGCCAGAGAGGTAGAAGCAGCACAAAGAGTTGTATGAGCTCAATTTTACACGGGGCAGAAGGGGTCACAAAGAAGGGCAGCAAGACAAACAGGGGTCATTTAGCTCCAGTAGGTATCCTTGAACTGGGATCAGAAGCAATAGGCCCAGCAGCAGCACATGTTGAAGCTAGCAATTCATCAAAGGAATAGAAAACAAGTAACAGATCACTGTATATTTCCTCTTCTCCCCGTCCTCCTATCCTCCTTTTTCTTCCTTTTCTCCTGTTCTCTCTTTCTTCCCCCCCACTCCTCCTCCACCAGAGAAGCAAAGTAGCTGTAAGCAAACACCTAATGCCCAGTGGAGTGGACAGATAAGTGCCAATATCAGTAATACACAGGTTTTCCTCAAACTGAGTTCATCACTCAGGAGTGAAGAATAATTTATGTCAGGGCCTGCTGGAGGGAAGGGGTACAGGGACATAAAACAGCAAACAAGGAGGAGCTCTAATAAAGGGGGGTGAATAGGGATACCCAGCCTAGACCCTTTATATAAGGAGCACTCACTGCAGTTCTTGGATAGGCAGTCTCTATTATATCTTCCAGGTCTCACAGGATCCGGTACTATGCAGCAAAGAGAAATCACTGAGCGTGTAAAAGGATCAGTACTTGTCAGGTACGTACTCTCGCCGCTCGTATAAGAAACTGTAACAGCCGCTGAGGAAAATCTCATAACCGGCAGGCACATCAGAGCAGTCACGGGTTCACACTTCACCCAGTCGGTCACAGCTACATCACGCAGATGGGCAAGCCAACTTGGGCCCACCAGCTCCAATATACCACGAGGCCACGGCCGCAGCCTTCAAGACCTCCTCTTATTTGCCGGGCAATCTGCACAATTCCGGTATCTAAATGAAGCGTCCGATGAGGAGAGTCACATAACACCAGTCAGGATTAAAAGCGAAAAGGCAGTATTGATGGATTGTGTGGATTTGTCTCATACTTGCAGAGCAAAGCGAGGCGACGTCCACTCATTCCGGCTTCTGGCCACACCCCCTCCTTTGTTGCCTCTAATTACCTAAATTTATAGCTAGAAAATCCCCTAGCACCGTCTTTACCCTCTCACTAGCCGCTTTGTTTTCTTTTTCACTTCCTGGAAACATCATATTTTTGATGTGCAAATGTAAAGTACATGTAAGTTAATGAGCGGGTAGTTTGCAGACATTGAAAAAAATAGCGAAAACATTTTTGGTAAGGCAAAAAAGGAGAACATTTTAAGGGGTTTGCTTGAGGGCACATTTTTAAGTGAAAAAGTAGACAACAAATTATCATGGGAATACAACAAGACCTTTCACACGCACCTAGTGAATTGGTCTTTCATCCATCCTACCTTACTTAAAATTGGGTACAAAGTTTATATCTTACATCATGTCCTTATATACCAAACCTAGTGCAAAAGTCAAAGTCAACAGTTCTTTTTTCCTTTCTCCTTTAACCTTAAAAATGGTACTAGACAAGATTTCCCACTTTCATGGATGACTTTTATTGTAGTGAGTGATGGAAGTTCTGGTGAACAAAATCAGAAGCAATCCATTTATAAAGGGAATAAGGGTGGGGGGGGGTCCCCTAGATTAAATTATCATTGTTTGCACATGATGCACTATTTACTATTAATTTTTGTCATAGACATTTATACCTTCCTTGCATGCCTGGCACCCTTAATCCCTTCTTCTTCTTCTCTCTCCTTGTCCTTTCTCTTTTACTCTTACTTTACCATCTTGTATTATTAGCATTCTGAAATATTATATTTTCATTAGACATGCATGGCAAAAATTTTCGTTAAGATTTTTTTTTTTTTTCCATTCGGAGGATCCGAATTTCGGACCAGACCTGTTTGACGAAATTCAGCAATAGTCCGAATTATTCGGCCGAATTTAAAAAAACCTTTAAAATATTCAATAAAAATTAAAATTAAACAAATAAAAATAAAAAAACTACATTAAAACTAAATTAATAATAATATTACATCTCTAATGAGACAGGAGGGGATATTTTATAAACCCCTCCACACTTATTAACCCTTAATAGGGCAAGTATGGGGTAAGTGGCAGCAATGTAACATGGATGTGTGATGCAAATGAATATACAACGAACACACAAAATAAAGCCCTGAGATTTTTATCTTTCACTTTTACCTTCCTTTCCTTTATGATTCTTTTTCTGGACTTTTGTGTTTAGTGGCATCTTTACATTATTATGCATATTCATTATTTTAACATAGTGCACTAATATAGCTTAATTTAGGACTTTTCACTGGTGTAAGTATCTGTCCCTGGTACATATAGCTTCAGTTAATGTTCACTTATCTTAGTCAGATAAGAGCAGTCTCCTTCAGTCTCCTTATACCGTTACCAACCAATGGCATGCAAAATCTAGGAGTAAAGGGGGTCATACTGATAGACATTATGGGTTTGATTCATTTTCAATTATTCTTTAAGAACAAAATGAGTTCCGGCTGAGAAACACACGGTTGTATCGTAATTCAATTGCTGGACCAACATGCACCACAATGAGAATTGGATGCCAAAACTTGACTTAAATAGCACAAGTAATGGGAACATCAAAGGAAACTAGCTGAAGCTCTATGTCTGATATAGTGTCAAGAATCAACTGTGAGCCTATAACACTTTGCTCCCACCCTCCTAAACACTATCCCTAAAAGGACCCCTCAGGCCCTACACTACACCTAACATTATGAATAAAGTTAAATAAAATCTTAACTCTTATCCCATGGCCAATTCCCCACAGATGTAACATTAACAACTAGAATTTGGAGGTCCAGCTGTTCTTCTCCTGTAAATCTTCTTTCTATAATTGATAATTTTTCAAATCTTCCTTGAACCTAATAAATAGAAATAAAACCAAATTAAATAATAACCCCCATTGATATCCTTCGCCACCGCCACTCATAAGTGAAACAAAATTACCTACCTCCCATAGTAGTTCCTTCTCAGGCCATTGCCGAGACAGAGTGAGGAAAATCTGAACAGAGATTGGGTTTTATATAGCCAATCTCTGTTCATATTTGTTCCCACGCTCCTATTGGCTGGGATGTGTGGGGATTACTAAGGGCACCTACCATGCCCTGCATTACACACACCTCCTAACCACTCAGCTTCTAGATGGAGAGGTCATGAATGAGAGTTTTGTTATCCTTCCAGCTATTCAATGATTTGCTAACTGAAAGAATGATGAAACGTGCATTTGTGACTCTTCAGCAATAAGCTGATTGGCTGGGAGGTGTGGTTACTTCAGGGCACATTCCGTGCTCTGTGTAACCCCACATATCAGCCAATGAGAGCTCGGAAATAAAATTGATTAGAGATTGGTCATATAAAACCAATCTCTGTTCAGATTTCCCTCACTCTGGCAGTTCCCCAAGAAGGAAATGCTATGGGGGTAAATTTTGTTTATAAATGGCGGCAGAGGTGGAATATATCAACAGGGGCTATTATTTAATTTGGTTTTATTTCTGTTTATTAGATTCAAGGAAGATTAGCTGAAGGAATAATTAAAGAAGAAGAAAGAAGATTTACAGGAGAAGAAACCATGCTTACAGAAGATGAAGCAAGGCTTAGAGAAGAAAGAAAGCTGAAAGGGGAATTAAACAAAAAGGAAAAGGAAGACCAGGATGAAGAAAACATAGTTTGATCTCAAAAGATTTAAAGCTGTGGGAAGTTTTAAATAGGCCATAGGATGGTGCTAGTATTTAGGGGGATTAATAATGTGTGTGTCAGAGAGGTATGCAATGTTTTGCCATGTTTTGCATACCCTTCTGTGTATGCAACTCATATATTGTTGGTTTCACTTATGTTTTCTGTAACTTGGATGCACTGATATGTGGCCTAGGGCCCCATATAATTGGATCAGTGGATTACTAGTGTAGGGATGACAAGCTGAACATGCATAAATGCTATTATTGCTACTTTTAATTTATATATTGGTGGTTTTTAAAACACATCAGGGACTCTGCAGGTAGGGCCTCGATTCAATAACCTCAGTTGGAAGTTTCAAGTCACAGTCAGGTATGATATTACCTGTGCTGTAACACACTACCAAATGGTAAAAATGTCCTATGAATGCAACATTGGAATTGGAAGCAATGAAAAAGTTGATGAATTTGCAATTCAGTTACATGTGGTGGCTAGTAACATGCATTAAAGGGCTCTCATTTATCGCTGAACATTACCACCTAGAAAATATGGAACTGAGTCCCCTAACATGTGTGCCTAGTGGCGGTAGCAAAAGTTTTATGGCAATATTGATTTTAATACTTATATTTTTTTTCAAGAAGAAGAAGAAAGAAGAGCACAGATGAAGAAAAGAAGAAATAAGAAGATGACAAATTAAGAAGACGAATTAAAGACAAAGACCAGGGTGCAGAAGACCCCTCTTAATGTCAGGATTACTGGGAAGTGTTACAGCTATGGTAATAGGATAGAGTTAGGGCTAGTACTGGTATAATTTATTGTTAATTTTTTAGTGTAGGACCAAGAGGAGGTTAGTGTTTTTTAGTTCAAGCTCGGTGTTTGACATTGTGTCAAACACAAAGCATTAGCTGGTTTCCTTTGATGTTCCCATTTTTCACGCTATTTACCGTGAGTTATAGAAATATTAAAAAGCAAGACAAACTTTGGGCCTCAAGTATGGCTCTATGGGTCAACTCTTGTTGTGGTTCATGTTGGTAGGGCAATTTAATTCTGACAGTACCACTGTGTGTGAGTACCGTTCAGTTTTCATTTTTGCCCTACCATGTGTTTTAGTGGTGGTTATTGAATCCAGCTTTAGGTTTGTTAGGTGCTAAAATAATGACAGAAAGAGAGTCCCTGAATCCGTGTTACTAGCCACCACATGTAATTGAATAGCAAATGACCTTGCCGTTTCATTGTTTTCAATGGGTGGTAATTTTGCTCGCTAGTTTGTCACAGTGCAGGTAATAGAATACCATCTGTGACTGAAAACAACCAGCATTACTTTGGTGCCCTAACTGTGGTAACCAAACTGAGCCCTATATCCTACACCACCATAATTCCCATTGCAAATTTATAAAAACCCGCAGTCATGCTCCTCACTTGCACCATAACATGTTAATCCATGATGGAATTCTGCATAAATGTGCTGGTGTAGAGTACTAAAAAAAAGTTTATCCAGCCCTAATAATCATAGAAACCAATGCACCCTATGGAGATACTTCACTCAGGATCCAAAAGCTAAGCATGAGCTCCACTAAACAACACTATGTCATGTTCACTTATTTTGAGCTAATTGGAAAATGTTCATATCATAATTTCACACTTCATTTTTGCATTTACTGAAAATGAAACCACTGGGTGTACAAAAACCTGATTAGTCCAATATATATGATTAATTTGAAAGTCAGCAGTATGTTCCTAAGTTGTAAAACAGAACCTTTTCAGTAAGCTAAGTCCCTCCTGAGCTGACCTCAATTCCCTGTCATGGAAAGATCCAGTTTGTTAAGTTACTAGTTGTAACTTTCTTTGTACATCACATTTCTTCAATCAAGATTAACAGAAATGAAACCTCATTGTCTTTTATCCTAAAACTTGAGCTGCACTAGATTGATTTTGAATGTCTTGAGATAAGCGAACAAACGCAAGAGCTTTTACAACATTGAGAACTATTTCAATTTACTAAAAAGATGTCAGTCTTAGATTAATAACAGGTTAAGCCCAAATCTGAGGAAATAAAAAACTAGGATTTAAGATCCAGTAGTAGAGCTGAATGAAAGTCTTTTTTACTGGAATTTTAAAAAACTTTCTCTTTGTCATGGTAATTCCGACAAATAAAAAAGCCATTAATATTTCCACATTTTCACTACTTCAATTGAAATTTCAATGAGAATTTGGTAATTTTATCCTATGCTAAAGACACTAGAACAGCTGTTGCAAGGTTATAAAAACCAGCATTCATAATTCTAACTTGCACCATAACATATTATTCCACCAAGGACTACACTCTGAGTGCTGGTGAAGAGTTTTAAAAGCAAGCTTACCCAGCCCCAATAATCATAGCAACCAATTCACCCTTTCACTATATTCTCACCACAAACAACTCACAACATTTGTATGCATTATATTACTTGCCATGACAAATTACATAGAAACCAACCCTGGTCCTCAAACAAAGGCAACTTCACTTTTAAAAAGGCCTCTCTTGTGTGCTCTCCAGCATGCACAGTATACTACCCAAAATGGATGAACTAAAAGCATGGTGTTATGAATACAAGTAGAAAATCCTTATTCTCACAGAATCCTGGCTTTGCCATAAAATACCTGATACTGCTGTTGTATTCAAAGATACTCATGCTTTAGGAGGTGTACTCATATATACGCAAGAGTCTATAAATCTTTCACTTTTAAATGACTATTGTAACTCTGATCCTTATGAATAAATTGCTGACAAAATTGTTCTTCCCTTCTCAAATCATAATTGTTGGCATCTACCGGCTGCTTAATATGACAGCACAGTCCCTCTCGGCATAACCCATCACTAGGGATAAGTGAAAAAAGGCACTTTCTGCTTGGTGAATAATTTCCAGTAAAAAGTGCCTTTTTCCATGTCTTTTGCCTAGCTCATTGCATTGAAACCAATGTGAACACTGATTTTTCCCGAAAACTTGGCTGTTTTCTCTTGCTTTCCTTCAGGCATATAAAAGGGTGTCAGGCTTTCACATAGTGACATTCTGTGTTTGTGAGCTAGTGAAGATAGGCAAATAAAAGGGAACTGAAGCAATGTTAAAGGAGTCTTTTAGGTAGGACATTTTGTTCTCTGTATTAGGGGAGTCTGGGGGCACTTTAGAAGTGAAGAAGGGAGGAAGTACGTTGACCCCAAATACCCCAAAATTCTGGGTGACTGATTAGATAGACACAGGCAGTTGTGATCCAATTTGCTTGATGATCTTTCTGTTATTGTCTCTGTGCTGAGGGAAAAGGTTGTTGATTTTGTTTTTCAGATTTCATTTTTTTATATAGGATAGGATGGACACATTTTTAAAACAGTAATAAAATAATAAAATAAATAAATATATTAGGTGACAGACAGCTGACTGGGAGCCTGATGTGAGCTGCGTGACTGAGGCAGACTTAAAAGACAGCAGACAACATTTAGAATTTTGTTAAGGGCTAAGGTATGACATCACACTCCATCAGTTGTGTACTGTAGAGTAAAAACACACACAGTAGTTGAGTAATGTCCATCAAATGCACAAGGGGCTGGGGGAAGGGGAAAGGTGTAGCAGTGCAAGGACGTGGGAGCAAAGTAAAGCAATGGTTCCATCCACCCCAGGGAGGAGAGGGATCATCATAATATACTGCACATGCTGTAGCAACCATTGCTGCAGTCAGTTTTTGAACTTCCACTTTACTCCCACATTCCTGCAATTCTACACCTTTCCCCCTCCCACTTGTGCTTTTGCTGGACATTACTCAACTACTATGTGCGTGTTTTACTTTCTACAGTACGCAACTGATGGAATGTGATGTCTTGCCTTAGCCCTCAACAAAATTCTAAATGTTGTCTGCTGTATCTCTAGTCTGACTCAGTCACAGAGCTCAAATCAGGCTCCCAGTCAGCTGTCTGTCACCTATGTTTTCCACCCTATATATTCACAATCATTGCAAAAATATATAAAAAACAGACTTCCCCAGCACATAGACAATAAAACCAAAACCAGCAAGCAATTTGGACCTCATCTGCCTGCATCTTGCCAGTCAGTCACACCAAATTTGGGAGTATTAGTGGTCAACCTCCTTCCTCCCTTCTTCTCCCCCCCAGAGTGCCCCCAGACTCCCCTAATATAGGGAACAAATGTCCTACTTAAATACCTAAACTAAGCTTCAATAACCCCTTCTTTAGTTCAAAAACATTCTGATTCTCCTCTCACAAACACAGAATGGCATGCTGTGAGAACCTGGCACCTTTTTAAATGGCTGTAGAAAAGTTAAGAATACTTTCATGTGGCGAGGACATTTTTTCTTTCCATTGATTTCAATGCAATGAGCTAGGCAAAAAACACTGGAAAATGTCTCTTTTCATGGGCCATTTTTCACCAAGCAGAAAGTGCCATTTTTCACCAATTTTGGTTTGAGGTGAATATTTTAGCCCATCCCTAATTGTTGAAAGGTTTGGAGTGACAGGTCCTGATAGAATTGCAATGCACAACTGGCACAGGAATTCTTGATCATCTCTCTGCTTTCCTTCAGAATCATTTCTTTGTCCGAAAAGCTCAGAATACAGAACACCACATCTCTAGGCGGGTCTGTTGGAGAACCCCTTGGCCTCAGGAATCTGTGGGTGTGCTTGATTCACAGGGGTGGGTTAGATGACAGATCCAGTAAATTTAAAAATATAGTGTGTAGCGTGGCAGCAAGATCTTCAGCTGAAATGCTCTCCGTCAGGCCCCTAAGGTGGATATTACACCTATGGCTCCTATTATCAAGGTCTTCTATGTGTGCCATCTGGAAGCTAATGGTGTCTTTCTGCCGGATCAAAAGTTGTTACCCCACTAGCTGTTACCCCACTAGCTGTATTGTCTCAATGTCTTCATGTTCCTGTTTGAGGGTATGTATGCAATGCCACATTTGGGTCAGGTCCATCTTGAGTTCCACAATCTCATTGCGGACAGCGTTCTTGATTAGAGATGGGCAAAAATTTCCAACTCAAACTGAAATCGGCGGAAAATGGCACTTTCCGCTTGGCGAAAAATTTCCCTTGAAAAGTGGAGATTTTCCACTTTTTTCCACTTTCTTCGCCTAACTCATTCCATTGAAATCAATGGGAACATAGAAGTAACACACAACACTTAGCAAATATTATTTTATTTCTCAAAGGCATAGTATAAAAGGGACATGAGGGTGCCTGTGTTGCTGTGATGTGGGGAAAGAGTCAATTAAACAGGGGATGATTTTTGGGGGGGTTGTTTAGTGGGATTGGGAGCAGTTAATAAAAACAAATTCTAAATAAATAAAATAAAATAGAAACCATAGGACATGTTATAAAGCAGTCTGGGGAGGGTGCCTGTGTTGGTGAATGAATGAATCATTTGAACAGGGAATTTGTTTTGGGTCAGTTTCTTGACTGCTATTGGGGGGACAGTTAATAAAAAATAAATCAATAAAATAAAATGACATTTGTATGCAGAGTGATAGAGACAGGAATCGCCTGACATAAGCTGCCACTGGAGTGGACTGATACTTGACTTGATAGAATATTTTGTAGAGGATGATTTGTTTGATTTGTTGTTAGAGGCCTTTGTAGGCCCAAGCCCTGAAAAACATTGATTTGTGGGACTTAAACTTGTTTGGCACAAGCCCTGAGGAACATTGATTTGTAGGACTTAGGTTTGTCAGAAACAAAACCCCAAAAAAGTATTTATTTTTTTCTAGGACTATTTTTTTATTATTATTATTATTATTATTATTATTATTTATTTATTTTCAAAAACACAAGCAGATCATGTTGGTCAGTAGCCACTGTCAAATGTCCTCCTGAGTCCTGAGTTGCAACTGCTGTTCGTACTGCTGCTGCTGAGTAGTTTAAGCAGCAGGATGATTAGGCAGCTGAAATGGAATGGGATCAACAATAGCAGTAACATGGAAGATGGATGATGAAGGTTCCATTTGCCACAACTGGCTCCAGTGATGCCCCTGAGACAGTGGCAGCACAATAAGTAGACCTCAGTCTATGTGGAGAAAAGAAGAAGTTGGCTATTAAATCTTCTCCACCTGTCCGTCCTCCAAAATCATGAGTGTGTTGTTGTTATTAGAATATATTTTTTTCTCTTGAGAGCAAGAACTGTTGATCTCATCAGCAACTGCAAAGTGCACAGTATATAACATCTGGGGGCACAACTGTATCCAAACACCATGACATCCAAAACCAAGTACTACCGCTGTCACTGTACTCCTTGCCCAGACCTGCTAAGGACACATGACAACTTGCTGACAGTTTAATAGTAATGATGAACCCTCCCTGCCAGAATCCTAGCATATTCTGCGGGATGGAATCTCCTCAGATGCCACCTGACGACCTGGTATTGATTCTCCTCCACCACACTGGCATGTGTGGTCAGTGTACTACACAGTGTGCAACAGGTAGAGATGAACTGCCATATCCTAACATTAACAGAGCGGCTATAATTTGGCGGGGGAGGTAACAATGAATGAGGTTGATTGGCAGGAGATGTGCTTGTCACAAAATGTTTAGCTTATGTAAGTCCCCTTCTGGCGACTAGCTGCTTAGTAGTAGAATTATTACCTGATTTAATAGATATATGCTTTATTCCCCAGCTGTCAGTAGCACGGAGTGCGGACAACTTGCCAGAATGACATCTGTGCGCCTGCAATGTCAGTCCCAGCCGGGTCTAGGAGGCATTGCTAGGAGCCGGCCGGCTCTGGCTGGGGCTGACAGCGCAGGCGTGTGGACGTCATTCTGGAAAGATGTCCGCACTCCATGCTACTGACAGCTGTGGAATAAATCATATATCTATTAAATCAGGTAATAATTCTGGTGACTAGCGCTACTAAGTAGCTAGTCGCCAGAAGGGGAGTTATTTAAGCTAAACATTTTGTGACATGGTAGTTCCACTTTAAGGTGAAAATTTTTGCCCACCACTAATCAGTAAACACTGCGTGTTTTGCGCCACAACTGGTACTTTGTCAGGAAATATACTGTAAATCAGTAAAAACACCAAGTTTTGGCAGGAGCCCATAAATATACTTGCAAACCAATAAGAATCATTATAAGCATAAAAATATGTTAAATTCTAGTTCTTTTAAAATCTCAGGTTTTTTTTAGTTATTGTTACAAATTTTGATTCTCTACTGCAAATGATTAATTTTATTAGATTAAATTAAAAATGGGCCAATTCTTCAATCCAATTTTCTTAAAATTTCTTTTTATCCATAAGATGGCTCTTCAATAAATCTCAATCATCTGGACGAAAACTTTCGACTCAAAAACTGGCTAAAAAAGTGACATTTTCCAGCTTTTTTCACCTAGCTCATTGCAATGAAAGCAATGGAAGAAATGTTTTTCTCCACCACATGAAAGTTTCTACAAGCCATAAACAAGGGTGTCAAGCTCTCACAGCATGCCATTCTGTGTTTGTGAGAGGAGAAAGCAGAATGATTTTGAGCTAGAGGAGATACTCAAATAAAGGGGAATTGAAGCTTAGTTGAGGGACCTTTTAGGTAGGACATTTGTTCTCTGAATTAGGGGTGTATGGGGGGCACAATGGGGGAGCAGAAAGGAGGAAGGAGTTTGAACACAAATACCCCAAAATCTTGTGTGACTCAATGGCAAGATAGAGATAGCTGGGGCCCAAATTGCTTGCTGATTTTACTTTTATTGTCTGTGGTGGGGAAATGTCACAGTTTGTTAAGTCTCTCAGACGCGAAGTTAGGTAAAAACACAACTTTATTGAAAAGTTTAAGATAATCCCATAGGACTTCATACACATACATACAATACATGGAAATGACAGATAGGTTGTGATAAATGCGAGTAAGGCTCTACCGGTCCTGCCAATATACCGGGCACGGCAGCCTTGGAAAGCAATGGAAAGGTAGCCTATCGGGTAACTAGGAGAACCAGGCTCTACCGACCCTGCCAATATACCGGGCAAGGCAGCCTAATAGACTATCAGGAGTATATAGGCTCTACTGGCCCTGCCAATATACTGGGCAAGGCAGCCTAACGGATCACCATCTGATACTGGCTCTACCAGCCCTGCCAATATACCGGGCAAGGCAGCCTAAAGGAAGACCATAGATATAGGCTCTACCGGCCTTGCCAATACCGGGTAAGGCAACCTCAAAATGGAAACGATACCAGGTTCTACCGGCCTTAACAATATACCGGGCAAGGCAGCCTAAAGGAGAAGGTGTTAACCACTATAGCCTCAATAACTGTCAGATGACAATGACAGTATGGAGATGGTATGTAGAAGTATAGGAGCTAGTGGTAATACCAGGTAGTCTGCAAACATCAGTACCTGTGTACCGAGAGAGAAACTAGCTGTCTAGGACTGGACAGCGCACTGGGAACCATCAGACTAAATGAATAGCAAGCCATGAGGCAGTGGAGTAAACCAGCACCCTTGCGCTGGAAACCAACAGGCTTTTGTTAAAGTAGGCCTTAAGACCATGGAGCGAACCAACGTCCGCGCGCTGGGAACCTACACTCTAATACAAGTGAGCTGTAAGGCAGTGGAGCGAACCAGCGCCCGCGCGCTGGGAACCAACAGACTGAATGAATAGTAAGCCAGAAGGCAATGGAGCGAACCAGCACCCGCGCGCTGGGAACCAACAGACTGAATGAATAGTAAGCCAGCAAGCAATGAAGCGAACCAGCGCCCGCGTGCTGGGAACCAACAGACTAGATATATCGTAAGGCAATGAAGCGAACCAGCATCCGCACGCTGGGAGCCAACAATTAAATGATCTAGGCCGTGAAGTAGTGGAGCGAACCAGCGTCCGCACGCTGTGAACCAACAGATAGATGTATATTGAGCTGTAAGGCAGTGGAGCGAACCAGCGCCCGCGCGCTGGTAACCAACAGACTAGTAGTATAGTAAGCCGTAAGGCAGTGGAGCGAACCAGCGTCCGCACGCTGGGAACCAACAACTAAATGATAGTAGGTTGTGAGCTAGTGGAGTGAACAAGCGTCCGCACGCTGGGAACCAGCAAATAAATGTACAGTAAGCCGTGAGGCAGTACAGCTGAGCAGGAGTCCAAGGAACTAGACGAACTCAGGAAACTAGGAACACAGCTAAAGGCCCATTAAGCTTCTGTAGCATAATGAAAGTGGAGGCAGCCAGAGACACCACAAAACGGCAACCAAAGGGTGCCCAATCTCAGTTTAAATAGGCAAGATGAGGCGGGCTAAAAGCAGACAGCCAATGGGAGCCCCCTACAGGTGATAGACACAAAAAGGCAGCAATCACGGGCACCGTGATAGGAAATCTGGGAAAGAAGTTGTTGATTTTGTTTTTAGATATATATATTTTTTTGGACTGACTGTTATAAGATAGGGTGGACAACTTAAAAGAATAAAATAAAAAAAATCATTTAAAAATACAAGATCAATGCATAAATAATTAAAGAAATAAATATATTATTATCACGGTGCCCGTGCTATGCTGGAGACATTCTGTCAATTTCTTCTATTGTTCTCGCTCATTGTTTGAAGTGACTTGTCCCCGCCCAGTATTTGTCCTTAAATACTGGGCCTTGTCACTTATACGTTGCCCTTTCGTGGTGTTTCCGTACCAGCTCTTGTTCCTGTATTTCGTGTGATCTCTGTGTACCGACCCAGCCTGCAGATGACTCTGCATCTTGTTCCTGACTGTGTACCTACCCAGACTGTCTGACTATTCTGCATCTCGTTCCTGTCCTGTGTACCGACTTGGATTGGCTAACGTTCCTGCTCTGTGTACCGACCCGGCCCGGCTGACGTTCCTGCACTGTGTACCGATTCAGATTGGCTGACGTTCCTGGTCTGTGTACCGACCCGGCCTAGCTGGGACCCTGTGGTTGCGTATCCTTCCTGCTACGCCCTATCCGGCCACTGGTTGGGGTTGTGGCAAGATCCTCTCTGTCTCTGGACAGTCACTCTCTGCAGTCTAGTCTCCACTGTTATCGGTGTCGCCCAGGCGACATTGTTGTGTGCTCCTTCCATCCGTGCAGTCCCCGGTTGGGTGCTTCTCTGGGCAACTTGCTCTAGCCTCCGTTACTGCTACGGCAGGCCACAAGTTGTCTGGTCTCCGTTACTGCTACTGCAGTCCACCCGTTGCCTGGTCTCCATTACTGCTACAGCTGTCCACAAGTTGCTCTGGTCTCCGTTACTGCTACGGCAGTCCACAAATTGCTCTGGTCTCCATTACTGCTACGGCAGTCCGCAAGTTGCTCTGGTCCTCGTTACTGCTTGGGCGTTATTTGAGATTTTGCTCTCTCTTCAAGACTGAGCTTCTTAAAGGGCCTTGCGCTATTAGGGCCTGTCAGTCAATTTTGTCAAGGGCTAAGGTAAGGTGTCATACTGCATCAGATGTGTACTGTAGAGAGTAGTTGAGTAATGTCTAGCAAATACAGAAATGGGAGGGGAAAAAGTGTAGCATTGCAGGGGCGTGGGAGTAAAAGGTGGTAGTTCAAAAACTGTCTGCAGCAATCGTTGCTGCTGCATGTGCAATAAATGATGATGATGATCCCTCTCCTCCCAGGGTGGATGCAGTTTGTCAAGGTCCCACCAGTCACACCACACCAGTCCCCCACCACCACTACCATCAACATCTGCCACGTTGTAGGTTGTACTTTATTTTATTTTAATAACTTGACATCATCATGAATATGTACCAATGTCACTTCAGCAGGAAGTAAGTGTTGTGGGCAAAGAGCAAACTGCATTTTTCAAGGTATGTGTTGCTGCAGGACTCACAACTTTGACTTCCAGCTCTTTATTTCTCCACTACAGCCCTCAGCAGAAGTAATATTGTGCTGGGAAATGTTGCACCATAGGAAACATAGAATAAAAATGTGTTGGAATAGGTGAAAATATGTTAGAATAGGCAAAACATTTGCTGGAATAGGCGAAAAGGAGGAAAATTGTGCATTGGAGAAAAGGAGAAATCTTTCCCAAATAACAGAAAAATTTTCTCACTTTTCACCCTAGTAATCTTTCCAGTTTATTGATTTTTTTTTCATTCAAATCAATACAGTGTTTCTCCTTTTGATTTGGGAGTTCAAAAATCCCCTTGAACTCTGAGTGACTAATAAACCTTCTTTTTTTGTTTGTCTAACCAGTTAAAATGGAACACATTTCCTAAGTGATCCAGATACTCCAAGGAGACTACTGTAACTGCATAAAGAATCACTCATCTCTTAGTTTCTGCTCCTAAAAGGCAATATAAAAAGGGGGGATAATATAAGAATAAGTAAATTGCTGTAAACAAGAATAGAAGCTAACTCAATATTATCCAGTTGTTAATAAACACAGCGACAGGCTGTAAGGATAACAATAGAGACTGAGGTACAATTATAAATGAAATATAGATATACAATTACATCACAAATAATTGATCAAATAGGCAATCGTGATCCCTCAACCCGAGTATACAAGTTGAGCACGACACCTGAAATATATTGGCCATACAATTAGAGTCCCACACCTGGAAGCATAATGAAATCGGATATGACTGGGCACAGAAAATAAATAATGGATATGATTGAACATATTCAAAGACATGGAATATTTGCATATACATAATGACTGAGATATTTTGGGGATGAGACCCAAATCTAAACACAAAATTAATTTATGTTTCATATATACCTTATACACACAGCCTGAAAATAATTGTATACAATATTTTTAATAATATTGTGCATGATACAAAGTTTGTGTATGTTGAACCATCAGAACGCAAAGGTGTAACACTCACTCTGTGGACAAGAAATTCAGTTTTTGGAGCATTTCAGATTTCTGGGTAAGGGCTACTTCACCTGCATATTGTATTTAATAGTTTCAGATGTACAGAATATGATTTGAATACTCTGTCTCTTTTTGTTTTTGCTAATGACAAGAGTATAATGATTGCCATGGTGAGAACTAGACATAGCCTTTACAAAACAAGACTTAATATGCTTGTTTGTTGTATGGAATGGACCAATGAACATATTAGAAATGCGTGATACTGTTCGCAGCTGTTCGAAGCTTTTTATGTTGTATTACATTTAATTCTAAAGTGTGAGAACCTCTGTGGATCCATTATATTTTTTTCTTATTGGGAAATGTTTTATATTCATTTTATTTATGTATTTATATTTTTAATTTAACATATTTTTATACTTACTGTGTTCTTCACTGGTTCATGAATTTATTTATTTAGTCTCATCAAAACTTGCTGTTTTTACCAATACAAGTTTATCGGAGAAAGGACCAGTTGTGACCAGAAACATGTAGATCAAAGTGTTTCCTGATCCATCAGAGGTCCCTTCTGAACAGAAGATAGATGAAGGGAAGGATGGGTTTTGAAATGGATAAGATTAATACTACTACTTTTATCTATGAGCTGCCAATGAAGAATTGATCTACTAAGGGTGTTTAGGCTGGGGACTTTTTTTGGTGGAGGGCATAGCTCTCTTCTCATCTGTTTTGATCCCACTGGATGTATCATGCTTACGCATCATTTTCTTGATTTGCTATATATTGTTTTACCCCCACGGTTATATATTCAGTGCCCTGTCTGTCATTTGACTGCAGATAAGAGCCTTTCACTCCATATCGTCTTCCCATTTTTCCTACTGTAATAACCTCAACCCATATTTGGTCTTTGGTCCTTGTACTAGTCAATGTTTATCCCATACATGCTTAAATATTGTCATTGTATTAACATCTACCACTTCTGCTTGTAGGCTATTCCACTTATCTACCATTGTCTCAGTGAAGTAAGGCATTCTTACATCATGTCTAAGCCTTTGTCCCTCTAGTTTTAGACTAGGGCCTCTTGTCATAATACCTTTCCATTGGTCATCACTCACCTCATCACCACACCTACATAATGCCCTAACAGGTACTTAAAGTGACAGCTCACCACACTCATTTGTGGCTTGTTTTCCACTCAGGGAGTGAGATAGAGAGAGAGATAGAGAGAGAACAATAATTAAGTTGGGATACTTATTGATGAGTAGACTCCAGAGAAGGCATGCAAGGGTGAGAGCTAGGGAACATCATTAAGCCCCAGGCACATCTGATCAACAGCCTTCACCTGTTGAAAGTGAGGAGGCTCTGGCTCAACAGCCACACAGGAGCCCATCCCCACCTGGAGGACAGCACCTGCCTGCAGATGCACAGCTGAAGCAACAGGATGCTCCCCAGCTGCCACAGGGACCCCTGCAGCAGTGTAGGATATATAGATGACCAACAAGGCCCAGGGTATACCACCCAAGTGTCACCATCTTTGGAATGACCAATGATGAGGTGATCGATCACTACAGGTTGAGGCCACACAGCATCATTGTCTTGTATGAGGTCATCAAGGATCAGGTGGATCCCATCTACATCCACAACCATGTCGTATCTGGCCTGCAAAAACTCTGTGTTCCATACACTTCATGGAAAGCGATGCCTTCCACTGAGGGTTTCGTATATGGCATGTCACAGGCCACATTCTCCACAGTGCTGGCCCAGGTCTTGCCAGCCCTCAAAAGCAAGGCCAGTACATACATACATTTCCCCACTACCGGCATGAACTGGATACATCTCAAGCAGGGCTTTTACGCAAGGGGAGGCATGCCCAGGGTCATGGGTGCTATAGATTGCACCCATGTCCGTACCAAAGCCCCAGCACGTCACAAACAGCTATTCATCAACAGGAAGAACTTCCACTTCATGAATGTGCAGATGGTGTGTGACAGCAACATGAGGATTATGAATGTCTTTGCAAAACATCCTAGAAGCTCTCATGATTTGTACATTCTCTATAACACCTCAGTATACAGAGACTTTGAGAATGGAACTTATACAGGGGGATGTTTTCTGGGTGAGTTCACAATACAACATCATACCACATCCACAGGTATACACACAACACTGCTCAGCATGCTCCTGACCTACAGCTGGTACGTCCACCACACAAAACATTATTCACACAACATGTGCTCCCTGTCTCACCATGTCATTCACATTACACAGGTCAAGCTGGCTATGGATGCAAATCCTAGCTACTGACCCCGGTCGCCAATCCCCAAACAGATGCCTGGGAAAGATACAACCAGGCTCATGGCAGAACGAGGAATGCCATTGAGCTGACCTTTGGACTCCTGAAGTCTCGATTCCGATGTCTGGACCACTCTGGGGGAGCACTGCAGTATGCACCTGCAAAAGTTTGTGACACAATGGCGTGTGCAATACTGCACAACTATCACGGTGCCCGTGCTTTGTGCGGCAGGTGGCGACATTCTGACTGTTTGCATTGCTGGTTATTGATTGGCTAACACCTTTTGTCGCCGCCCAGTGGTGGCCTTTATATACCCTCTCATTTCCTCAGGATGGTGCATTTTCGTGGTGTATTTGTTCCTGCATTCTGATCCGTTATTGTTGACTGTGTATTTCCTGGCCTGCCTGATGACGTTCCTGATTCTGCTCTGTTGCTGACTGTATCCGGTTGAGAACCTCCATTGCTGACCTGGCCTGGCTGAGAACCCACTTCCGTTATCGACTGCATCTGGCTGAGGACCCATTCCCATTACTGACTGTATGCGGCTGAGTACTCGCTCCATTGCTGACCTGGCCTGGCTGAGAACCCGCTTCCGTTACCGACTGTATCTGGCTGAGAAACAGCTCCGTTGCTGACCTGGCCTGGCTGAGAACCCGCTTCCGTTACCAACTATATCTGGCTGAGAACCCACTCCGTTGCTGACCTGGCCTGGCTGTGAACCCACTTCCGTTACCGAGGGTATCTGGCTGCACCGCCTCTGTTTCTCGGTGCTGATCAGTGTGCCAGTTCTGTATCTGACCCCTCTGGCTACCAGTTGCCCTGTGCGCTTCCTTGTCTCTAGTACCATACATCTCCAGCATACCAACTGTGGCCTCGCTGTTGCCTCCGTTACGATCGGTGGTTGCTTATTGTTAATCGGTTGTGCCTAGTCTCTCTCCATACCGCTTTTGTGGAGTGTACAAGTGAAGTACCAGTGCAGTGTTCTATCACTGACTGTGTTACTCTGATCTCTCTGTGTCCACCTCTCATACCTCGCTGGGCTCACTCCCTCTGTGAGTTGCAGTATTCTGGGCATTCCCAATTGACCCTTTGAGTACCTGGACGTTCCAGGTAGAGTGTTGCTTATCTCATCTGCAGGAGCCTCTGGCTCAAAAGCCAGCGTTGCGTTGCACCATCCTCATAGAGGGGACATTGGTTGTTTCCACCACTATATGTGCTGTGCTGCGATCCACCCCTAGCGTTCTAGGGATATTTCTGGGAGAGTTATCTCGGTCTGTTGCCATCCGATGCCATGGTCAGTGGTGCCTTGATCCTTGGGTTCTGTACCGCCCAGACGTCTGGGTTGTGCCAGTAGTGTTGCCTCACTCCTCAGGTTTCGTGTCTCCCAGGCATCTGCGTTGTGCCAGTAGTGTTGCCTTACTCCTTGGGTTCTGTGCCTCCCAAGTGTCTGGGTGTGCCAGCACAGTTGCCTCGCTCCTCTGGGTTGAGCCAGTCACCCTCCTCTGGACCACCTACAATCTAGGTCCTGTGGTCAGTCCACTGCCTACTGATCCTGCCAGCTGTCCTGATCCCTGCCAGGACCTCTACTGTCCAGAGATTGTCATTTTCATCACATTTAATTCCTATATTGGCCTATACTGTTATATTAACTTGCCTGTATATCTACTCTGTTGTATGGGCCATAGGCCTATCTATGTCTTTGAACTTTTCTCTAATAAAGTTATTTTAACCTTACCAAACTGTTCTGAGTGTTCATCAAAAACCATGACAACAACATTACAGTGGACACCAGGCTGGTGGATGATATATATGCCCCCCCATACCTGAAGTACCAATGGACATTGGCCATGTTGAGGAGACCCTGAGTGGGGAGCAGATCAGAGACAGGCTCATTACGGACCACTTAAACTGTGAGTATAACACAGGCATTCAAACAATCCATGTAAGTCCTCCATCAGTCCTGTGAATTTGGTGCCAACACAATAACCACTCCGTACACAATGTTCTGTTTCACCCCACAGGATCATTGACACAGCACTGGCAGCAGTATGGCTCCAAACATCATGCATACCATGGACGTGGCATGTTGTGTGTGGATTTCCAAAATCATATTCCATTCCCTTCTCCATATTGACATTGATACCTCAAGGATATCACTCACACCTCCAGGAGAAACAAGGTACAACACATAACCCATGTTCAGCATCTTACAGGGCTTGATTGACAGCAACTAACGTGATTTGCCATGATCATAGCCATGTTAGTCTTGTAGCGAGAGTGTTATTCAGTGCAAAACATTGGATAACAATCTGTCACATCAGGGGTTAAAGGGCCATTAGAGTCAACATGGGACCTGTAGTTTGCTAGAGCTGAGAAGAGCAGTAGAGGGATGGATCTACAGTGGTATTGTTACACAACATAGAGGTCATGAAACAAGGATCAGATCTCCAGGGACACCATGCTGACCTGTGAGTGTGTAGTGATATGTGGCCTTGACATGAATACACACATCAACAGATCTCACAGTGGCAGCCCAAATACATTAGTTTCATGGAGCTCTCAGAACATACTTGTTGATGTGTGTATTCATGTCAGGGGCACATATCCCTAGGGCTGCTTCACATTTCCTTAGTTCTCTACATAATGGGTTACAGACGAGTACACAACACAAACAAAGCAATGGTTTGTGTAGTCACCTGTAACAAAAAAGATTGAGGGGATTAGGACGCTGAAGTAGTTGCATGATGATCAGTTTGAGGGTGATGCTCCAAATCCTGTCCTCTTGCCCCACAGCTATCCATAGCATGATCCATCCTTGAACTGAATATTTTCCATGTGACTGGACTGATATCTTACAACACTTCTATGAAGCTTACCCCTCGGTGTTTCAAGTGATTGTGTTGGTGATGCAATGTTTGACCTGATGTCACAGCAACCTCTACTGGAACATTGTCATATAGACACAGAAAACACAAATTCATGTGTGTACTAACATCCAGGTATCAAACCTGTACAGTTAGAATTCTCATCTATAGAGTTGTCAAAACTTGTGGACAACACGAGTAGGACAATGGTGTGTGTGTGAACTCATGTTGTAACATCCCACAAACATGTTACCTAGGCAGAAGCTGTGTTCACTGAATTGCTTGGCAACGCATTCGATACAACTCTGTCACCCAATCTATCACTAAACACAAAGCATATCAGAAAGGATTCAAAAGCACAGTTACTTTTATTGAGGGGAAAAAGAACAACTTAGTTTATTTTTTTTTTCTTGGGGGGGACCTTGGACTGGGTGGTAGAGGTGGATGCCCTGGCTGAATGACTGGTCACCCTTTGACCCCTAGATGTGACAACAGGGGTCACACTGGAGGGAGTGGTGGGTGCAGCTCTCTCTCTCTACATGCATGTTCTCCCTGTGTTGGTGGTCCCTCAACTCCACCAGCACCTGGCCAAACATGTCCCTCATCCCCGTATGGTACTGATGGAGTTGTTTGTTTATCCTCGTCACCTCCAACTCCAGGGCACGGATCCTTGCTTCTATACTGGAGGTGTTCCTCCGGGATTCCCTCCGGCTCCTTGATATATTCTGGTCAGTGCTGTGGCATGCCCAGAGTAGCCTCCTCTGTAGGGCCATGCACTCCTCCTCCATCTCCGTGAAGCATCCAATGCTGTAGGTGGATGTGCCCGGAGACTCTGCTGGTTGGGTTCCTGCTGCTGCTGTGTCCTCTGCTGAGTGTGCTGTGGCTGCAGCTGCTGTGACAGCTGGTGGAGTGGCTGGTGCAGATGATGGGAATATGCCCACCACATCAAATGACTCACTGCTGCCCACTGATGTCTGTCCTGGTGGTGGAGTAAATATTTCCCTCGGTAGAGGGTGCTGGGGCTCCCCAATCAGACCCAGGAGTTGATAGTCGAGTGGCCAAGGGTCATATTTTGGCCACTGGTATGTGCTTGGCCCCCACCTAGGATCATACCTGGGGTCATTCTAGGGAGCCATCCAGGAGGGTAGGTCCATCTGGGTGAAATATGGGCCATATTGGGTGATGGACACAGTCCCTCGCAGCCATTGCCTCCCTGGTGATGGTGGTGGTGGTGCTGGAGGGTAGTAGCTCCTGGAGGTGGTGGAATGCATCCACCTCTCCTCCTGTTGCATCCAGCCACTGTACTGGGGTAGAGAAGCCAGTTGGGGATCAGCCAGTGGAGGTGCAGCCAGTTGGGTAGCCGCTGGTGGAGGTGCAGCCAGATGGGTAGCAGACAGCTGTGGAGGAGTTGTGGGTGGTGAATATGGTGGCCAGCGGCTGGTCCCCTCCTCTGTATACTCCTCACTGGGTGTTGAGGTAGCCTCGTCCATGGGCTCCTGCTGTTGTGTAGGCCTATAAGCTGTGTGGAGAAATGAGACTGTGTGATTAGTAAACGTAGCCATGATAGGATTAAAGTGATATCAATACTTAAAATATGAAGTGAAAAATATATGTTGTAGGGTTTATCACCCTGAGTAAAACAAGGGTACTCCCACTGCTGAAGGGTGTTTCATTCAAAAAGTCTCGCAGCTCAAACTTTCAGGGGCAATATCCCAGTGGCCTGAAATTGTACATTGGTGTTGTTGCTTCATCATCATATGGAGATTCATGGTCCCGGGACCAGAGCTGTCCATATGATGGTGTAGAGTTCTCCAGTAATGTCATTTCCCCATGTCCAATGTTTTCTATGGAGTCCATACAATGGAACTTAGCAACTTGATTCATGTTATTGAATGGTCGCCATAGACTAACACTGGGATTGTTGAAGTGAGGGTATGTAAGTGTTTCTCTCTATCACTGTTTTTTCACAGCTTAGTGAATGTCCCCTGTGTAGCATGCAATCGTTACCCTATTGACTTGTGTTTTTTTCTGGTTAACCCTTTGCATACCGGAGGGGTTGCCAAAGCATTGCTGAGTGATGCATTGATAATCCCTCTAGCACTCAAGGGGTTGTGTGCTAGTTTTCCTGTGGGTACATGGGTGACATAGTGTAGAAGAAGTTCTGCTGTTTAACAAAACACTTTTATGAGCATGGTTTGGTTGCATTGTATGTGAACAGCACATCAACATGAGGGTTAACCAGGGAGTTGGACAGGTTTGGGCCTGTTTGAACCTAGATGTTTGTCCTTGTCTTATGTTTTGTTTGAACCCTCCGGGTGCTGTGTTGGTGCAGTTGTGTGGATGAATGATGGGCATATGTTGGGATGTGACTGTGTTTGAGTGTCATGGTTGTGTGGGTTGATGTGGTGTGTGGTTATGTGATGGTGCACTTACCGGTAGTGTGGAGGCTCCTCTCTTCCCCAGTGTCTGATCATCCAGGGACCCCCTCAACCAGTGTGGAGAACATGGTTGTGTGCCATTGGCCTAGTCAATGTTACTGCTCCTGCAGAGTGTAAGTGTCTGCCTCTGTTACTGCTATGGCAGTGCGCCATTGGTCTTGTCTCCGTTACTGCTCCTGCAGAGTGCAAGTATCCGCCTCCGTTACTGCTACGGCAGTGTGCCATTGGCCTAGTCTCCGTTACTGCTCCTGCAGAGTGCAAGTGTCTGCCTTCGTTACTGCTACGGCAGTGTGCTACATTACTCAATTCCTGATATTACTCTGGCAGTTCACGTTTGTTCTGCTAACCTGTTTCTGGGCGTTACGTATCCTTAAGCTCTCTTTATGGACAGAGCTCTATCACAGAACTCTGCACACATGGGACTGTTTACACTCCTTGAAGACCATTAACACATGCAGTATCTTTCTCCTGGGAATCCAACACATTCTGCCTGACCTGTGTCAGTATAGACTGCTATGGACTTTATATACTACAGGACCTGTGAGGGTTATTATTTTATTGTGATTTCAATAAAACTGTGTTTTATCCTAAACCACTGTGTCTGTGTGTCGAACTGTGTGTCGGCCTGCGAGGAGTCAGACCCAGAGTACCCTGCCTGCACTGCCCCTGCCTGTGTGTGGTGGTCCCCAACATGTATCCCTCGTCCCACTGCAGATTCTGGCCATGTTCTCTGTGTGCCTTCTCTTCTGGGCCGGCTCCCCCTCCGCCTTGTGGATCTCCCTCTCCCACCCCTACTCTCAACAGGGAAGTCCTGCTCACCTTCCTCCTCCTCCACTACTCTCCCCATCCCTCTTTCCTGTCCTCCTCTCCTGGCCATCACTCACCCACTCAAACCCAGGCACTCCCATAGACCCTCACAGACACATTAGATCCCACTTACTCTCTGCCACACTCTTTCACTCACAGATTCACACTGTCAAAATAAAGTTTAAAAAATGTGTAAAGTGTTCTGAAAAAAAAAGACTGTGTATGTATGTATGTATGTGTATGTGTTTGTATGTGTGTATGTGCTATATGCAAAAGTGTGCTATGTGTCTATTTAAATGTAAATCTCTCCTCTCCAAAATCCTCCTACCTTACTCCTCTGTATGCTTCTCTCCCCCCCCCTCTCTAAACACTATCCTCCGTACCTGGGTCCTGTGATTTAGCTCGCCAAAACTCGAAACACAGACAGGGTGTGACCGTTATTTTGGGATATATAGGTGTATTTGAACATTTTTGCTACTTTGGGGCTTTGGGATTGGCTGTAGGTCTGAGTTTGTGCATCTATCAGGGTTGCAAGACAATGCCAGCCGTAATGTTACATTTTGACTGAAGTTGTGTTTTAACGGGTGTTTGGGACGCATGGTGATGCGAAAAAAGGTGCAACGCATGTTTTTGTGTTACAAGTTTTTGTTGTGCCTACGCTTGTTAGCTATTCCTGTAGGCTTACTTTTAAATCCACTGTAAATTATGTATTGTTTGCGCCTGATGTGCCTTTTTTACTTAGCTGCTGGTTTAATGGCTGCCTTTAAATCTACCCCATAAAGTTTACTCCACATGTGATTGTCTAAGGCACTAAGGGCTCAGTTCTATTACCAGTGCTAAAACTGGTGTTACAAGAAGGGCTTGATTCTATTACCAGCGCTAAAACCGGCGTTACAAGAAATACAAGTAGCGTGAATTTTGCAAACATGTGTCGGTATTCTATTGCAGAACCACAGTAAAATAAAACTGGCGTAGACAGCACTTTTCAGTGTAGTAACAACTGACACTGTCTGCTTTTTTTCGACTACCGCCTACAAAAAACACGCAAAATGTCAAAGTCCAAGGAAATAGGTGTACATTTGACGACAGAAAGATGAAGTTTAGTGTTAGATGTGTTCTCCACCTAACAAAATCCGACAGAGTGCCCCCTTTCGACATATTAACCCCCCTTTTAAAAGTTGACTTGCAGTGCTTTCTTTCACCACTTTAATTCGAATAATATTGTTCACATTCTACATTTTAACCCTTCCCCTTCCAAATCCAACTTACAGTGCTTTCTTTCATCACATTAATGCGACAAATATTGTTCATAGTCGGCAATTTAACTCTTCCCCTTCCAAATCCGACTAACAGTGCTTTCTTTCACCACATTAATTCGACAAATATTGTACATCCGACATTTTAACCCCCCTTTTAAAATTTGACTACAGTGCTCCTTTTTTTTTTTGGCATGCCCTTGTATTTTGTATTGCAAGATTAATCCTATGAGTACCAGAGAGGTAGCAATGCATTGTAATGTGTTTGCTACCCCTCTGAAACTCATAGGGTTATGCAAGCGAAAGAAAGAAAGAGAGGAAATGCCTATTTTATTTTTAGCACTGGTAATAGAATAGAGCCCTAAATACTCAAAGGAAAAAAAGAGAGACAGTGTACAATAGCCCATTTTTTATAAGAGATGGGCAAAAATTTTCTCCTTAAACCAAAATCGACGAATATTGGCACTTGGCATATAATTTCCCATGAAAAGTGCTATTTTTCTGCTTTTTTCACTTAGCTCATTCCGTTGAAATCAATGGGAAAATGTAATTTACACACAAAACATAACAAATGTTATTTTATTTCCCAAAGGCATAATATAAAAGGGATATGTGGGTGTCTGAGTTGGTGGAAAATGGAATCAGTTAAACAGGGAATGGTTTTTTGGGGGGTTGTTTACTGCGATTGTGGGGGCAGTTAATAAACAAATGAATACTAAATGCGATTTAAAAAACCCCCATAAGACATGGCATAAAAGGGGTCTGAGGAGAGTGCCTGTGTTGGTGGGAGGAGTCTGGGGATAGAATCAGATGAATAGGGAATTTGTTTTGGGGGGGTTGTTGACTGGTATTGAGGGGACAATTAATAACAAAATAAATACATAAATACAATAAAATAAATTAATAATTAACGTAAGCTGCAACTGGGGTTGAATTTGCAACTGCTGTTCTTGCTGCTGCTGAGTTGTTTAAGCAGCAGGATGATTAGGCAGCTGAAAGGGAATTGGATCAACAACAACAGTAACATGAGTGATGGATGATGAAGGTTTCACTTGCCACAAATATCTCCAGTGATGCACCTGAGGTAGTAGCAGCACCATCATAACTAGCCCCCCACTTCAGGTATACATGGAGAAAAGGAGAAGTTGGCAAATAATGCTTCTCCATCTGCCTCTCTTCAAAAATCTTGGATGAGTTGAGAATACAAATTTTTGCCATGAGAGCAGGAACTGTGCCTCTCACAAAATCAATTGCAATGTGCACCTTGTAAATAAGGGAAGGACTGGGAAGTGGAACAATGAGTACATCTGCACTCACATGAAACACCTGGCACAATTCTATCCAAGCATCATGACATTTAGGGACCACAATGTGAAATCCCTCCACCAGAAACCAAATGCTGCTGCTATCACTATGCCTCTTGTCCACACCCAGCTAAGGACACATAACAACTTGCTGACAGATTAATAGTTATAAGGAACCCTCCCTGCCAGCAGCTTAGTATATCCTGTGGGATGGAATCTCCTCAGATGCCCCTTTATACAGTGGTTGCGAATATCCTCCATCACACTGCCATGTGTGGTCAGTGTACCACACAGTATGCAATGGGTGGACACAGACTGCCACATCCTGACATCAACCAAAGGCTATCCCTTGGTGGGGGAGTTAACTATGAATGTGGTGGATTGGCAGAAGATGTAGTTACACTAGAGCAAGAAGGTAATAGCAAACCAGGTTTTTCACTCATCATAGAACTTTCTGTTTCTCCAATCTTCCTCCTCTTTGACCTCCACCTTGCCTCTTGTTACCTTTATGGAAAGTCTTTGTTAGGTGTTTGGCTTTATCGTGTTTCATATAAATGTCATTGTGTCTGTGTTTCATGTGTGTTATCAGGACAGTTGTGCCAAGATATGTTCCCTCCTTTCCCCTTTTCAAATTGTGCACAGTGCCATTGTTGATGACTGCACCGTGCCTGCCCCAAGAGAAAAATAGTCCCACAACTCAGCAGCAGCAGAAAATAGAGCAGTTGCAAGCTTCTCAAATTCTAAAAGCTCACTGGTGGTGTTGCCCATCACCATCTCTGTCTCCAAGTCCTTTTCAGTTTAGGCTAAAAAGGCCATTAATGGCAGCAGGCAAAGCACTGACAGCCGACACTGGCAGCTGACCTGTCCTGCTCACACCTACCCTCTTCTTCCTCCCAGGAGATACATTTTCCCAAAATCCCTAGGTGTGATGTAGGGGGATTGTCCAGCATTGAGTCTGGGAAACCAGGCGATCCTGACTCTTCCATGTTGGTGGTAGTGGTCACTTACTCCTCCTCAGACTCACTGGATGCATAATGGTCCTTCCATTTCCTCCTTTTATTGTTATTAAACCTGTTCATAGTGATAGCAATCACAGTGAGCCTCTCCTTTCTCAATTTTGCTATAAATTTCACAGCACAACAGCGTAGCACCTCTCTCTAGTTCTGTAGCTTCTTGTATTGTGTTACACTTCCTGGAAAAGAGCAAAAAAACATGTTATTAAGGGGGCAAAAGATTTCTAGCTATTGAAAAAAACAAATAATTTTTACCAATGGGTGAAAATGTTAAAGATTTTAATCACTATATTTAAAGGTGATTTTTCTGCGAAAAAGCAGACACCCATGTGGACAGGTCCCTTGACAACCCCTATTATTCAACACATTTTTCTCCTATGTTTCCTATAGTACAACATTTCTCGGCAAAATATTGCTTCTTCTGAAGGCTGTAGTGGAGAAATAAATAGCGGAAAGTCAAACGAGTCCTACAGCAACATATACCTTGAAAAATGTGTTAGCATGCAGAGTGAATTTGTCCTTTGCCCAAAAGACTAACTTCCTGCTTAAGTGACACTGGCACATATTCATGATGATGTAAAGTGATAAAAAAAAATAAAGTACAACCTACAGTGTGGCAGATGTGTATGGTAGTGGTGGTGGGGGACTGGCGTGGTGTGATTGGTGGGACCTTGACAAACTGTATCCACCCTGGGAGGAGAGGGATCATCATAATTTATAGCACATGCCTCAGCAACCATTGCTGCAGTCAGTTATTGAGTTAACACTTTACTCCCACATTCCTGCACTGCTCCGCCTTTTCCACTTTCCCTTGTGCTTTTGCTGGACATTACTCAACTATTGTGTGTGTGTGGGGGGGGGGTTTATTCTCTACAGTACACAACTGATGGAGTGTGATATCCTGCTTATCCATTAACAAAATTCTCAATGTCGTCTGCTGTCTATCAAGTCTGCCTCAGTTACAGAGCTCACATCAGGCTCCCAGTCATCTGTCTGTTACCTAATTTACTTATTTATTTACTTACTTCTTTATTAATTTTTTTATTAATATTTCCACCCTATCTTATAACAGTCAGTCCAAAAAAAAGAACTAAAACACAAAATCAACAACTTCTTTTCCTAGACTTCCCCAGCACAGAGGCAACAAAAGCAAGATCAGAAAGCAAATTGGATCCCAGCTGCCTGTGTCTTGCCAGTCAGTCACACCAAATGTTTCTTCACCCCAAGAGTGCCCCCAGACTCCTCTAATATAGAGAACAAATGTCCTAACTAAAAGAATCCTTAAACTAAGCTTCAATTTCCGTTTCTTTGCCAGTCTTCTCTGGCTCAAAAACGTGCTGCTTTCCACTCTCACAAACACAGAATGGATTGCTGTGAGCGCCTGACACCATTTTATATGGCTGCAGAAAAGTAGATTAAACTTTTATGTAGTGGGGAAATTTTTTTCTTCCCACTGATTTCAATACAATGAGCTAGGCAAAAAACATGGAAGAAGACACTTTTCACAAAAATGGTTTGCCAAACAAGTGCTATTTCTACTGATTTTGGTTTGAGGCAAATGTTTTGCCCTTCCCTAGTCATGAGGTAGGTAGTGACCAATGGGAAGGTGCTTATTGTCAAGGTAAGGGTTTGTTGGTGTGTGTTGTTTGTTTTCTGATCTGTTCTGATTACTGTGTAGCTGTCAGGTGCAAGTGTGACATTGTGAGGTGCAGGTTGTGTCTCGATTGGCGCGTGATGTTGCACAGGTGTGTTTGGGTTGCATTAGATTGACAGGTTTGCGTGTTGTGTGTTAACCCCCATTGTTCCAGGTTACATTGTGATGAAGGTGTGATGATCTGACCAGAGCGCCAAATGTAAGCTGCATGAGGAGGAGAAACCTCACAAAGAAATAGACACAAATAACAGATGACAATACAAATATACTCACTCGGTAGGCCCCAGTGAGCCAGGGACTAGAGTTTGCAGGATTGACATTGTTGATAGCAGTCAGTGGCCGTTCCAAAGAAGTCTTGCTGTGGCCTAATCCATAGCAAGATGCAAGCCGCAAAGCCTGATAGCAGGATGACCACCTAGGTGTCATGGTTTATTATGACTCTCAGACACAAGTTTTAGGTAAAAATCAATTTTATTGAAATAATAAATTGATAACGTAGGATGGCAATCACATACATACAGATATATTCAGAATATGACAAGACAGAAGGCAGACTCTACCGGTCCTGTCAATATACCGGACAGGACAGTCTGAAGTAATAGAATGTTAGGCTGTACCGGCCTTGCCAATACCGGGTAAGGCAACCTGCAGATGGAATCGCATAACGGTTCTACCGGCCTTACCAAATTACCGGGCAAGGCAGCCTCAATAGATTCATAATGTAGGCTCTACCGGCCCTGCCAATACCGGGTAAGGCAACCTCAGATGGAATGTGGCAAAAGGTTCTACCGGCCTTACCAATACCGGGCAGGGCAGCCCAGAGATAGTAGCAGTCAGATGGTAATGGCAAATTGACAGGATCGTAAGCAACCCAGTGTACACACTGAGACTAACAGGGGAATCGTAAAGCCGCAAGGCTTTGGAGCAAACCAGTGTCCGCACGCTGGGACCAACACTGAATTGTATAGCCGATAGGCTTAGGAGCAAACCAGTGACCGCACACTGGTGTAACAAGCGAGTTAATATAGCCGTAAGGCTTAGGAGCAAACCAGCGTCCGCACGCTGGGACCAACACAGAATTGTATAGCTGATAGGCTTTGGAGCAAACCAGTGACCGCACACTGGTGTAACAAGCGAGTTTGTATAGCCGCAAGGCTTTGGAGCAAACCAGCGTCCGCACGCTGGGACCAACACAGGATAGTACAGCTGATAGGCTTTGGAGCAAACCAGTGACCGCACACTGGTGTAATAAGCGAGTTTGTCTAGCCGCAAGGCTTTGGAGCAAACCAACGTCCGCACGCTGGGACTAACACAGGATTGTATAGCCGATAGGCTTTGGAGCAAACCAGTGACCGCACACTGGTGTAACAAGCGAGTTTGTATAGCCGCAAGGCTTTGGAGCAAACCAGCGTCCGCACGCTGGGACCAACACAGGATAGTACAGCCGATAGGCTGTGGAGCAAACCAGTGACCGCACACTGGAGTAACAAGCAATGTCGCCGACGTGACCAGGCAGGAGGTCGCCAGGATACAGGAGACAGGTGATGCGATGACAGGAACCAGCAACGATCAGTCAGGTCAGGAAACAGCAGAGAAGAAGTTCAGCAGGAACTGCAACACCAGAGACTAGGCCGGAACCAGGACTGGAAGTACTTCAGCATGCAGGAAACACTGGAACAGTAGAGATCAGGAACTCAGGAACACATGAGATCAGGAACTCAGGAACACTGGAACAGAGGCCCAGCTATCACTGGCATAGTGATAGCAAGAAGGTCAGAAACAACACGAAAGGGCACTCAAAGGGTGCCCAATCCAGGTTTAAATAGGCAATAAGAGGCGGGCTATCTGCAGACAGCCAATAGAAGCCCCCTACTGGTGATAGACAAGGAACTGCAGCAATCACGGGCACCGTGATACTAGGACACAGACAACTACTCCCCGAGTCAGGAATCAGCTTATTTAACCTTTCAGAAGTATAGTCGCCTCTGTCGTAAACTGGAACAGCAGCGTGATAGTACCCCCCCTTCAAAGACCCCCTCTCCTAGAATAGGGTCTAGGTTTTTGTGGGTAATTGGCATGAAAGGCCCTAGTTAGCCTAGGTGCATGAAGGTCCGTACTATCCACCCATGATCGATCCTCAGGACCATACCCTTTCCAATGTACCAGGTACTGTACCCTTCCTCTAAGCCTACGGGAATCAATAATGCTCTGAACCTCGTACTCCTCCTGGCCCTCGACCTCAACAGGTCCTGGCACCACAGGTGTGGTAGTATAGCGATTGCAAACCAGAGGCTTAAGAAGGGACACATGGAACACATTATGGATACGCATGGATGCAGGTAGGTCTAGTGCATAGGAGACAGGGTTAATTTTGCGAATAACTCTGTATGGACCAATAAACCGGGGAGCCAACTTATTAGACGGAACCTGCAGCTTGAGATTTCTGGAGGAAAGCCATACTCTATCCCCAACCTGAAAGGAAACCGCTGGAAGCCTTCTGCGATTAGCATGGCGCTGATGACGCTGAAATGACTGACCAAGTGCCCTCTGAACTTGTGCCCATGTGGAACGGAGTTGCTCGATATGCTCATCCAGAGCTGGAATCTGTTGCGTCTGAAATGAGTCTGGAAGCAAACAGGGCTGGAACCCATAATTAATCAGAAATGGAGAGCTCCCAGATGAAGATTTGACCGCACAGTTCCTGGCGAACTCTGCCCAAGGCAACAAGTCGGACCAATTATCATGATGGTCAGTAACGAAACAACGGAGAAATTGTTCCAAGCCCTGATTAGCTCGTTCAGCGGCTCCATTGGTCTGGGGATGGTAGGCAGAGGAGAAGGACAGCTGTATGCCCATCTGTTGGCAAAATGCCCTCCAAAATCTAGACACAAACTGGCTCCCCCTGTCAGACACCAGTACCCTAGGCACTCCATGCAACCGGAATACTTCTCTGGCGAACACCATTGCCAATTCCTTCTCTGAAGGAAGACCACGGAGGGGCACGAAATGAGCCATTTTAGAAAACCTGTCCACCACCATGAATATCAAGGAGTACCCCTTGGACATAGGCAACTCTCCCATAAAATCAATGGAAACATGAGACCAGGGGCGTTCGCCATTAGGCACCGGTTGAAGCAAGCCCACAGGGAGATGTCTCGGGGTCTTAGCGCGGGCACAGGTGGCACAGGCATTCGTAAATTCGGCACAATCGTTTCTCATGGAGGGCCACCAAAATAACTGAGAAAGGGACCATAACAATTGGTCTCTACCAATATGTCCCGCAGCCTTAGAGGAATGGTAGGTTTCAAGCAGCCTAGTACGAAATGGTTCATCGACAAAACATTTGCCCACTGGAGTTTCATGGGGAGCGGACCCCTGAGAGGCCAGGATCTCCTCCCCTAAAGGAGAAGTGATACTCGTGCGTATAGTAGCCAGTATTCTATCAGGTTGGATGATGGGTGCTGGTGCTTCCACTCTGTCACTGTCGGCCTCAAATTGTCTTGACAGTGCATCCGCCCTGATATTCTTTGACCCCGGTAAGTATGATACAATGAAATTAAATCGAGACAGGAACAGTGCCCACCTGGCCTGACGGGAGGACAATCTCTTGGCCTCCGAGAGATAAGTCAGATTTTTATGATCTGTTAGGATTAATAAGGGAGTCTTGGTACCTTCAAGCAAATGACGCCACTCCTTAAGAGCGAGGATAATGGCCAATAATTCTTTGTCACCTATCTCATAGTGGCCTTGAGTGACAGTCAACTTCTTAGAGAAAAACCCACAAGGTCTGAGAGTACCACCTTTCTCGTGTCGTTGCGAAAGTACTGCCCCAACCCCAATATCTGAGGCATCCACCTCTAACGTAAATGGAAGTAGAGGATTGGGGTGGGATAACACAGGAGCCGCAGCAAATGCCAGCTTCAAATTCTCAAAGGCATTCTCAGCAGATACCGGCCAACAAGAAGGATTAGCGCCCTTGTGCGTAAGATCGGACAAAGGTTTAACAATGGAAGAAAAGTTCTTAATAAACCGCCTATAATAATTAGCGAAACCCAGGAAACGCTGTATGGCTTTAAGCCCCTTGGGTTTTGGCCATTGTAAAACAGCTGACAACTTATCCTTGTCCATGGCAATGCCATCATTGCCAATTATGAACCCCAAGAATGGCACACTGGTTCTATGAAAGTCACATTTTTCCAGTTTACAAAATAATTTGTTCTCACAAATAGCAATACTGCGGATACATCTTTGATGTGCTGTGCCAAGTCTTGAGAGTAAATCAATATATCGTCCAGATAAACCACAACACATGTCTGTAACATATCTCTCAGAACATCATTTATCAGTTCCTGGAAAACTGCGGGGGCATTACATAGCCCAAATGGCATTACAAGATACTCGTAGTGCCCAGCTCGAGTATTTAAGGCAGTTTTCCACTCATCACCTGCTCAAATGCGCACCAGATTGTAAGCGGCCCGTAGGTCCAATTTGGTAAAAATCGAAGCGCCCTTAAGCCTGTCAAAAAGCTCGGTGATGAGTGGTATTGGGTATGCGTTTTTTGCCATTAGTTTATTCAAGCTCCGGTAGTCAATGCATGGTCTTAATTCGCCATTTTTCTTTTTTACGAAAAAGAACCCAGCCCCAGCTGGAGAGGTAGATTTTCGTATGATCCCTCTAGCAAGGGCATCAGAAATGTAATCCTCCATAGCCTTATTTTCCTCACAAGATAATGGATAAGTGCGTCCTTTCGGAGGTACTGCCCCAGGCTGCAATTCGATGCAACAATCATAAGGTCTATGCTGAGGTAGCAAACTGGCCTCTCCTTTGCTAAAAACATCGCCAAACTGTTGGTACACATCCGGTATAGCCGAGGAGGTGCACAGGACCTTAACAGGCTGGATGACGCTCTTGTCCATACAAAACTGGGACCAAGCAGCAATTTCACACTTTTTCCAATCAAATTGTGGGTTATGTAACTGTAACCACGGAAAGCCCAATATTACCGCATGGTGCGGAGAATTAATCAGTTGAAACTGCTGCTCTTCTCTGTGAAGTGCCCCAATAGTCATAGACAGTGGCATAGTTTCAAACATAACCTGAGGCGGTTCTAAGGGTCTGCCATCAATCGCTTCAATAATCAAGGGATTTTCTCTTTCAATGCGTGGAACTCCGTGCAATTCAGCAAAGGTATTATCCATAAAATACCCTGCTGCACCAGAGTCAACCAAGGCCAAAACCTCCACGGAGCGTTGTGCCCAAGATAATACCACCTGTATGGTGGGTTTCATTGTGCCCGACACTGGGGACGATTGTACACCACCTAGGGCCTGTCCCCCAAGGTACCCTAGGTGTGTGCGTTTCCCGGACGTACCGGACAGGAATTTAGCAAATGCCCTTTTTTACCGCAGTATAAACACAACCCTTGTCTTCTGCGATAAAGTCTCTCAGCCTTGGTTAGTCTAGTGAAGCCTATTTGCATAGGTTCACTTGTCTCCCGTACAGGTTCACTAGACTTCAATGCCAGGGGAGGGATGGGTGGGCAAAACATGCCACTAGGCTCATTATTCTTTGACCGTAACTTACGATCTCTGGCAATTGATCTCTCACGTATTCTGGAGTCAATTATCATAACATATTCAATGTAGTCATCTAGATCAATAGGTAGATCTTTAGCAGCGATTTCGTCCTTAATGTGGTCATTCAGGCCTTGAGAAAAAGCTGCCAATAATGCCTCGTTATTCCAACCTACCTCTGCTGCCAATGTGCGGAATTCGATGGCGTAGTCGCCTACTGTACGCCTGCCCTGATGTATCTCCATAAGGCGTTTGGCAGCAGAGGTGGTTCTACCAGGAGGCTCAAACACTCTTCGAAAGGATTGCACAAATTCTCTAAAGTTTTTAGTACAAGGTTTAGCATTCTCCCACAAGGGGTTAGCCCAGGCCAAAGGATTGTATAGCCGATAGGCTTTGGAGCAAACCAGTGACCGCACACTGGTGTAACAAGCGAGTTTGTCTAGCCGCAAGGCTTTGGAGCAAACCAGCTTCCGCACGCTGGGATCAACACAGGATTGTATAGCCGATAGGCTGTGGAGCAAACCAGTGACCGCACACTGATGTAACAAGCGAGTTTGTATAGCCGCAAGGCTTTGGAGCAAACCAGCGTCCGCACGCTGGGACCAACACAGGATAGTACAGCCGATAGGCTGTGGAGCAAACCAGTGACCGCACACTGGAGTAACAAGCAATGTCGCCGACGCGACCAGGCAGGAGGTCGCCAGGATACAGGAGACAGGTGATGCGATGACAGGAACCAGCAACGATCAGTCAGGTCAGGAAACAGCAGAGAAGAAGTTCAGCAGGAACTGCAACACCAGAGACTAGGCCGGAACCAGGACTGGAAGTACTTCAGCATGCAGGAAACACTGGAACAGTAGAGCCAGGAACTCAGGAACACATGAGATCAGGAACTCAGGAACATTGGAACAGAGGCCCAGCTATCACTGGCATAGTGATAGCAAGAAGGTCAGAAACAACACGAAAGGGCACTCAAAGGGTGCCCAATCCAGGTTTAAATAGGCAATAAGAGGCGGGCTATCTGCAGACAGCCAATAGAAGCCCCCTACTGGTGACAGACAAGAAACTGCAGCAATCACGGGCACCGTGATACTAGGACACAGACAACTACTCCCCGAGTCAGGAATCAGCTTATTTAACCTTTCAGAAGTATAGTCGCCTCTGTCATAAACTGGAACAGCAGAATCGAGGGTTACCTTGCGACGGGGGGTCGAACCTCGGATGGTCAGTAGTGTCAAACTCTACTGGGTGGTCGACAATGTTGAGTGCGACACATTGGGCACAGGGAACCCCTCAAAATCGAAAGGAGAGTAGTCGACAATCCGAGTCAATAACAGGAGGGGAAAGACGGTACCTAGGATGAGACAGAAGAATATTCGAACAAGCCAGGGTCAAAAACCTGTCAAGCAGCACGGTACAAAATCAATGGCAGAAGAATAGTCATATAACAGGCTGAGGTCAAAACCAATACAGGATGTCAAAGCAAAATCAGGAGACAAGAAATGTATTCAAGGAAAGCAGGGTCAAAACACTGGAAAGACTTGGAACAATATAACTCTAAAACGCAATATCAGGAAAGCTTTGATTGCACACCGACACAAGAGTGTCAGTGCTTGATATAGACCCAAACAAGGGCATCACCAAAACAAAGAGGGGAAACAAGAAGAAGGTAGGAGAACCAGAATACCTGGCAAAAAGGACTGCAAAACCTGGAGAACATGACAAAAGGCTTCTAGGTCAGGAAATGTGATCACTAGTGATGAGCGAGCACCCCAATGCTCGGATGTTCGGGTGCTCTGACCGAGCACCCCCTGAGGCTCGAGTGCTCGGCCGAGCATCCGAGCCCCATTGAAGTCAATGGGAGGACTCGAGCATTACACCAGGCACCCCCTGCTCTGATGAGGGGAGGGTGCCTGGTCCATAGGAAAAGGGCAGAAAAAGATGGAAACACTACAGAAATGGTTCAGGGACAGCATAGGGAGGATGTCTGGATGCATCTTGGACTCCAACATCGCTGCTGGGAACGATCTTTCGCCCGTAGTACGCCATTTTTACAGACTGACCGTAAAACACACAAAAAGGAAAATAAAAACGACTTTAGGCGAAAAATTGTTACCAAACAGTATTTGCTGTATATTTACTTGTATATCATCTGCAAATTCTCCCAAAAATTTCATCGATTTTCTGAAGTGAGGCCATGATTAAGAGGGAAACGTGCGCAGAGGCAAATTATCCCAAAAATTTCCTTGATTTTCAGAACTGAGGCCATGATTAAGAGGGAAACGTGCGCAGAGGCAAATTATCCCAAAAATTTCCTTGATTTTCAGAACTGAGGCCATGATTAAGAGGGAAACGTGCGCAGAGGCAAATTCTCCCAAAAATTTCCTTGATTTTCAGAACTGAGGCCATGATTAAGAGGGAAACGTGCGCAGAGGCAAATTCTCCCAAAAATTTCCTTGATTTTCAGAACTGAGGCCATGATTAAGAGGGAAACGTGCGCTGAGCTGACCATCTAAAACATTATGGGTGAGGGTCTGCTGCAGAGCTGACCATCCTAAACATTATATGCGAAGGCCCGCTAGTGAGCTGACGCTATAAAACATTATATGAGAGGGCCCGCTAGAGAGCTGACCCAATAAAACATTATATGAGAAGGCCCGCTGGTGAGCTGACCTATATAAAAATTGGCAAACAGGGCCCGCTGGTGAGCTGGCCCTATATAAAAATTATATCACAGGGCCCGCTGGTGAGCTGGCCCTATATAAAAATTATATCCCAGGGCACGCTGGTGAGCTGGCCCTATATAAAAATTATATCCCAGGGCATATGGAAGAGGAGGAGGAGGATGAGAACATTAAGAGTCAACCATATACCCGTTTTTGGGGTGGAAGGGGTGAATGGGAATACAGAGTATTCCCATCATTGTAAATAACATATATAAAGTGAGTTTATGTTCCCCCGGGGCTTTCCTCCAGTGGAGTGGAGAAGTCAGGGGAAATCCAGGCCTTGTTCATTTTTATAAGTGTCAACCTATCAGCATTGTCGGTGGAAAGGCGGATACGCTTATCTGTTATGATGCCACCAGCAGCACTAAATACCCGCTCAGACAGAACGCTGGCGGCAGGGCAGGCCAGCACCTCCAAGGCGTAGAGTGCCAGTTCATACCACGTGTCCAGCTTGGACACCCAGTAGTTGTAAGGCACAGAGGGATCATTGAGGACGCTGACACGGTCTGCTACGTACTCCTTCACCATCTTCCAAAACTTTTCCCTCCTTGTGACACTAGGCTGCGCATCAGGGTGAGGGTGCTGGCGGGGTGTCATGAAGGTGTCCCACGCCTTGGAGAGTGTTGCCCTGCCTTTGTCGGAACTGCTGTGTGCTCCCCTTTTCTCCCCTTCTCGGTTGGCCAAGGTAGCACGTACTCTGCCGCCAGCGTTGTCAGATGGAAAATTTTGGAGCAATTTTTCAACAAGAACCTTCTGGTATTGCACCATTTTGCTTGTCCTCTCCACCGGAGGAATGAGAGATGAGAAATTCTCTTTGTAGCGGGGGTCCAGAAGGGTGAACACCCAGTAATCCGTGTTGTCTAAAATGCGTACAACGCGTGGGTCACGGGAAAGGCAGCCTAACATAAAGTCAGCCATGTGTGCCAGAGTACCAACAGTCAAGATTTCGCTGTCCTCACCAGGAGGCTGACTCTCAATATCCTCATCCTCTTCCTCCTCTTCTGCCCACCCACGCTGAAGAGATGGAACTAAAGTTCCATGGCTACCCTCTGTAGCGGAGGCAACCGTGTCTTCCTCCTCCTCCTCCTCCTCCTCCTCCTCCTCCGCCTCCTCCAATTGTCGCTGAGAAGACGAAGTGAGGGTGCTCTGGCTATCACCTTGTGTAAGCTCTTCCTCCCCCATTTCCACCTCTTCCACATGCAAAGCGTCGGTTTTAATTGTGAGCAGCGAGCGTTTCAGTAGACACAGAAGTGGGATGGTTACACTGATAATAGCGTTATCGCCGCTCACCATCTGTGTCGATTCCTCAAAATTGCGTAAAACCTCGCAGAGGTCTGACATCCATTCCCACTCCTCACTTCTGATTACAGGAAGTTGAACGGAGAGGCGACGACCGTGTAACAGCTGGTACTCCACTACTGCCCTCTGCTGCTCACAAAGCCGGGCCAACATGTGGAAGGTGGAGTTCCAGCGCGTGCTCACGTCACACAGCAGCCGGTGAGCTGGCAATTGTAAGCGCTGCTGCAGCTTCAACAGGCCGGCCGAAGCTGTAGATGACTTACGGAAATGTGCACACACGCGGCGCACCTTGGTCAAGAGATCATGCACATTGGGGTAGGTTTTTAGAAATCGCTGCACCACTAAATTAAATACATGCGCTAGGCATGGTACGTGTGTGAGCTTGCCGAGCTCCAAAGCCGCCACCAAGTTACGCCCATTATCACACACAACCATGCCTGGTTGCAGGTTGAGTGGCGAGAGCCACTGCTCGGTCTGGTGACTAATCCCCTGCAACAGCTCTGAGGCCGTGTGCTGTTTGTCCCCAAGGCAGATCAGCTTCAGCACGGCCTGTTGACGCTTCCCCACTGCAGTGCTACACTGCTTCCAGCTACTGGCTGATGGGGGAGTGGCGGTGTGTGTAGAGAATTCGGAGGTGGAAACGGAGGAGGAGGAGCCAATAACGTAGGTGCTGGTGGAAACCCTGATGGAGGTAGGGCCCGCAATCCTCGGCGTGGGTAGCACCCGTGCCATCCCAGGGTCCGAGTCGCTCCCAGCCTCCACGACATTCACCCAGTGTGCCGTCAGGGAAATGTAGCGTCCCTGGCCACAAGCACTTGTCCATGTGTCAGTCGTTAAGTGGACCTTCCCAGTAACTGCGTTGGTCAGGGCACGGGTGATGTTACGGGACACATGGTGGTGTAATGCGGGGATGGCCCACCGGGAAAAGTAGTGGCGGCTGGGGACGGCGTACCGAGGGACAGCTGCTGCCATCAGGCTGCGGAAGGACTCAGTGTCCACAAGCCTAAATGGCAGCATTTCGATGGCCAGTAATTTTGAAAGGTGTGAGGTTAGTGCTATGGCCTGTGGGTGGGTGGCTGGGTACTTTCTCTTGCGCTCAAATGCCTGGGGTAACGACATTTGGACGCTGTGCTGGGACAGGGAAGTGGATGTGGTCGCTGATGGTGCTTCAGATGGTACAGGTGCAGGGCGGGAGGTATGCGGGCCTGCGCCTTCGACAGGCGATTGGCCGGCACCGAAAACAGGGGAAGAGGAGGCAGTGGTGTGGCCTGCAGACACAGATGGGCGATCCAGGCGTTCCTCCCACTTACTACGGTGCTTGGATGCCATGTGTCGGATCATGCTGGTGGTGGTGAGGTTTCTAGTGTTCATGCCTCGGCTCATTCTGGTGTGGCACAGGTTGCAAACTACAAATCTTTTGTCGTCCGCACTTTCCTTAAAAAAACGCCATACCGCGGAACACCTACCCCTTGGCAAGGTAGATTTACGCAAGGGGGTGCTCCGTGGAACATTTGCGGGCCGGTTTGGTGCGGTCCGCCTTCTTTCTGTAGCCACACCACTGCCTCTTCCAGCCTGTTGCGGTGCTGCAGATGGCTCACCCTCAGGACTGCTGTCATCGCTCGGCTCTACACCTTCCCAGGTGGGGTCAGTCACCTCATCGTCCACCAAGTCCTCCTCCACTTCCTCACTCTGATCATCCTCCTCAAGTCTTGATCCCACCACATACTCGGTCATTGACAACTGTATAACATTCTCCTCAACAAGGTCTTGAGAAGGAAATAGTGGTTGATTTAATGGCAACTGTGTCTCATCATCATCATCATCATCCACTACTTCCTTTGACCTTAAATGCCGTTCACATCTGTCATCTTCTTGTGATTGGGTAGCCTCTAGAGGTTGTGAATCAGGGCACAAGATGTCATGTTCCTCTGCAAGCGTGCTTGGAGAGAGGGTCAAATGAAGGATTGGTGATGAGACGAGCTCATCACTATATCCCAGTGTGGGATCACTTCTTTGACCAGACCGTGTATGGTGGGAGGAAGGATGATCAGAGTGAGGATTATGTTGACCAGACTCTTGGCTACTGAGAGTGGACTTGGTGGAAGACAGGGTGGTGCTTAACCGACTGGAAGCAGTATCAGCTGTCATCCAACCGACCACCTGTTCGCACTGGTCGGACCTCGAGAGTGATGTCCTGCGACGCCCTGTGAAATCAGACATGAAGCTAGGTATGGTGGATGTCTTTCTTTCTTGTGCTCTGGCACCAGGCACAGTTTCTCCGCGTCCTGACCCGCGCCCTGAACTTTCAGGATCACGTCCACTTCCCCGTCCCTTTTTACCCGCCTTCTTCATCTTACACGATATATATGACTTTAATATATATGAGTTTGAAAACTTAACAGTATTTCTTACTATTCTGCAACTCTGCAGAGTACACAGAATAGGCTGCTAAACTGCGGTGACACACACTGAATGGAATAAGTGACTTTAATATTTGAGTTTGAAAAATTAACAGTATTTCTTACTATTCTGCAACTCTGCAGAGTACACAGAATAGGCTGCTAAACTGCGGTGACACACACTGAATGGAATATGTGACTTTAATATTTGAGTTTGAAAACTTAACAGTATTTCTTACTATTCTGCAACTCTGCAGAGTACACAGAATAGGCTGCTAAACTGCGGTGACACACACTGAATGGAATAAGTGACTTTAATATTTGAGTTTGAAAAATTAACAGTATTTCTTACTATTCTGCAACTCTGCAGAGTACACAGAATAGGCTGCTAAACTGCGGTGACACACACTGAATGGAATAAGTGACTTTAATATTTGAGTTTGAAAAATTAACAGTATTTCTTACTATTCTGCAACTCTGCAGAGTACACAGAATAGGCTGCTAAACTGCGGTGACACACACTGAATGGAATATGTGACTTTAATATTTGAGTTTGAAAACTTAACAGTATTTCTTACTATTCTGCAACTCTGCAGAGTACACAGAATAGGCTGCTAAACTGCGGTGACACACACTGAATGGAATAAGTGACTTTAATATTTGAGTTTGAAAAATTAACAGTATTTCTTACTATTCTGCAACTCTGCAGAGTACACAGAATAGGCTGCTAAACTGCGGTGACACACACTGAATGGAATAAGTGACTTTAATATTTGAGTTTGAAAACTTAACAGTATTTCTTACTATTCTGCAACTCTGCAGAGTACACAGAATAGGCTGCTAAACTGCGGTGACACACACTGAATGGAATAAGTGACTTTAATATTTGAGTTTGAAAAATTAACAGTATTTCTTACTATTCTGCAACTCTGCAGAGTACACAGAATAGGCTGTTAAACGGCGTTGAAACACACTGAATGGAATATGTGACTTTAATATTTGAGTTTGAAAACTTAACAGTATTTCTTATAATTCTGGAACTGTACAGAGTACACAGAATAGGCTGTTAAACGGCGGTGAAAGACACTGAATGGAATATGTGACTTTAATATTTGAGTTTGAAAACTTAACAGTATTTCTTACTATTCTGCAACTCTGCAGAGTACACAGAATAGGCTGTTAAACGGCGTTGAAACACACTGAATGGAATATGTGACTTTAATATTTGAGTTTGAAAACTTAACAGTATTTCTTATAATTCTGGAACTGTACAGAGTACACAGAATAGGCTGTTAAACGGCGGTGAAAGACACTGAATGGAATATGTGACTTTAATATTTGAGTTTGAAAACTTAACAGTATTTCTTATAATTCTGCAACTGTACAGAGTACACAGAATAGGCTGTTAAACGGCGGTGAAAGACACTGAATGGAATATGTGACTTTAATATTTGAGTTTGAAAACTTAACAGTATTTCTTATAATTCTGCAACTCTGCAGAGTACACAGAATAGGCTGTTAAACGGCGGTGAAAGACACTGAATGGAATATGTGACTTTAATATTTGAGTTTGAAAACTTAACAGTATTTCTTTATTTCTTATAATTCTGCAACTCTGCAGAGTACACAGAATAGGCTGTTAAACGGCGGTGAAAGACACTGAATGGAATATGTGACTTTAATATTTGAGTTTGAAAACTTAACAGTATTTCTTACTATTCTGCAACTCTGCAGAGTACACAGAATAGGCTGTTAAACGGCGTTGAAACACACTGAATGGAATATGTGACTTTAATATTTGAGTTTGAAAACTTAACAGTATTTCTTATAATTCTGGAACTGTACAGAGTACACAGAATAGGCTGTTAAACGGCGGTGAAAGACACTGAATGGAATATGTGACTTTAATATTTGAGTTTGAAAACTTAACAGTATTTCTTATAATTCTGGAACTGTACAGAGTACACAGAATAGGCTGTTAAACGGCGGTGAAAGACACTGAATGGAATATGTGACTTTAATATTTGAGTTTGAAAACTTAACAGTATTTCTTATAATTCTGCAACTGTACAGAGTACACAGAATAGGCTGTTAAACGGCGGTGAAAGACACTGAATGGAATATGTGACTTTAATATTTGAGTTTGAAAACTTAACAGTATTTCTTATAATTCTGCAACTCTGCAGAGTACACAGAATAGGCTGTTAAACGGCGGTGAAAGACACTGAATGGAATATGTGACTTTGATATTTTAGTTTGAAGACTTAACAGTATTTCTTCCTATTCTGCAACTCTGCACAGTACACAGAATGTGCTGCTACACTGCGGCGAAGCACACTGAATGGAATATGTGACTTTGATATTTTAGTTTGAAGACTTAACAGTATTTCTTCCTATTCTGCAACTCTGCACAGTACACAGAATGTGCTGCTAAACTGCGGCGAAGCACACTGAATGGAATATGTGACTTTGATATTTTAGTTTGAAGACTTAACAGTATTTCTTCCTATTCTGCAACTCTGCACAGTACACAGAATGTGCTGCTAAACTGCGGCGAAGCACACTGAATGGAATATGTGACTTTGATATTTTAGTTTGAAGACTTAACAGTATTTCTTCCTATTCTGCAACTCTGCACAGTACTCAGAATGTGCTGCTAAACTGCGGCGACGCACACTGAATGGAATACGTGACTTTGATATTTTAGTTTGAAGACTTAACAGAATGTGCTCTAATCTGCAACTTTGCACACTAAACAGAATGTGCTCTAATCTGCAACTTTGCACACTAAACAGAATGTGCTCTAATCTGCAACTTTGCACACTAAACAGAATGTGCTCTAATCTGCAACTGTGCACACTAAACAGAATGTGCTCTAATCTGCAACTTTGCACACTAAACAGAATATATATATATATTTTTTTTTTTTTTTGTTTTTTTCCCCCCACACCAAATAACCTGCTGCCCCCACACACAGTAGTCCTAAAAAGGACTTTTGGTTCTTTTTTTTTCACAATTTTTGTTTTTTTCCTCCCTACACTGCCTTTCCCTTCCTATCCTCAGCTCTCCCTGGCTCAGACTGAGCCGAACTCGATGGTCAGGTGCTATACAGCACCTGACCACGGGTTCTGGCCAGCCAATCAGTGTAATGCCAGCAGCCAACATGGCTGCTGGCATTACACCGATGTCAGAGCCTCCCTGCACGTTTATTGGCTGCGCAGCAGCCGCAAAACGTGCGGGGAGGAGACCCGAACATGGCGGGCGAGCACATGCGGTACTCGTACGAGTACCGCCATGTGCCGAGCAGAGCGATGCTCGAGCCGATCCGAGCATCGGCCGAGCATGCTCGCTCAACACTAGTGATCACATTATGTATACCTATCAATATATACCACTGGAAATTAAGAGAAGCGAAGTGTAGCTAAATAAAGAGGTTTACAGTGTAATGAGAAATAAGAAACAGGCTTTTAAAGTTTTTAAATCAGATAGGTCAGATGAATCATTTTGAAATATAAAGAATGCAATTAAATATGCAAACAAGCAATTAAGCTAGCTAAAATTAAAAATGAGAAAAAGTATTACAAAAAAGCATGAAAAATCCTTAAAAATTATACAAATATATAAATAACAAGATTATGGTTGAAATTGGTCCTCTTAATGCTGAGGCAGGTGAATTGATTAGTTTGGATAAGGCTATGGATGGCTGGCACCTTAAACACATTATTTTGTTCTGTATATGCAAAGAAAGCAACAAAGGCAAGCTATGGGCAGACAGACAAAATCACAGAATTTCCTACATCATGTACATGGCTTACAGAGGTTTACTGAGGACAAAGTTGAAAAGAGACTGGAAATGTTTATGGTGAATAAAGCACCAGAACCTGATGGCATATAACCAAGAGTACTTAAGGAACTTAGTTCAGTAATAGCAAGACCATTGTACTTTATGATTATGTTTTATCAGGCATAGTGCCCTTCAGTGGGTGGAAAGCTGATCTAGTACCATTGCTTACAAACCGGGCATGATACAAACCAGGAAATTATACTTGTGTAAGATATTAGAAGGGTTACTAACTGACAGTATTCAGAACTATGTGAAGACCAACAATATTAGTAGGAGCCAGCAGAGTTTCGTGAAAAACGATCCTGTCAAACTAATTTACTTGCATTTTATGAAAGGGTAAGTTGTAATTTGGACAAGGGAATTCCTGTTGATTTAGTATACTTGGATTTTGAAAAACATATTGGATACTGCTCTTCAATAGTATTACTGTATAAAGCAAATTACTTCTGTTCTGGAGGTGATATATGTGCATGGATAGGGAATTGGTTAAATAATAGTTGGTAGAGAGTTGTTGTAAATGGAAACTTTTCAAGTCAGTCTAAAGTTGTAAGTGGGGTGCCACATGGTTCAGTCATTGGCCCAATGCTTTTTTTTGTTTGTTCATTAATTATCTAGAAGTTGGAATTGTACATAATGTCTCATTCTTTGTTGATGACACTAAGGTGAGTAAGGAAATACCTACAGAGCAGGATGTTTTTCTCTGCAGAAAGTTTTAGATAGACTGAGTGAACGGGCAGAAAAATGACAGATGACATTTAATGTAGATAAATTTAAGGTTATGCATTTGGGCTGTAGAAACAAACATGCTACATATACACTAAATGGGAAACTACTTGGGGACTGCTCATCAGAGAAAGATTTAGGAGCACTGATAGATGATAGACTTCACAGCAGTGTGTAGTGTCACTCAACTGTTACAAGTTACTTTTTTACCTCAGAGAAGAGACAACTAAGGATTGATATGATTAACATTTACAAATGTATACAAGGTCAATACATATAATTCTTCAAGGAACTATTTATTCAGAGCTGAGATAAGAGCACAGAGGTCATTCATTAAGTCTAGAGGAAAGGAACCTTCAACTAAACAAAGGCAGGGATTTTTTACATTAAGGCTAGTAAATTTAGGAATTATTTGAATTGGGTTGCTGTGCTTGCTGCTAAAGTAATTGATACCTATCTAGCACAGAACAATACTGAGAATTATGATAGTTGGCTTCAAAGCATATATGTTCTTGATCTAGGGAACTATCTGACTGCTATTTGGAGTCAGGATTCAGAAAGGATTTTTTTTTACCCAACTGGATCTTATTTGGCTTAAATTGCTTCAATTATTTTATTTTGCCTTCCTCTGGATCAACAGGGGTGATAAGGTATGGGATGTACTTGATAGACACATGCCATTTTTCAGTCTCATCAACTATGTTAATTACTCTGCAATAGTTCATGGTGCATGAACTCTTCTTTTGATAACTGATCAATTCTTGTGTACCAAAATCAAAGGTGTTGTTTGTACATCTCATCACTGGTAAAATGTTGACTGAAATATGAAGAGAGTGGTTTTGTGTTTGTGTGATAGCTACTTTTAGTGCTTTAATTATTATTTTTGTAGTTGTACACATACATGAAATATTTACCAATATTACTAATTTAAGTTGTGCTATTCAGTGATTTATTTGTATTTTTTAGATTAACATCAATGCTTGCTAGCTGAACTTTACTTGGGGGACATAAAGTACATATATCTTTAATGTTAAGCATATCCTGACTTATGGCTTCTAGCTGAAGGGATTCTCATATATCACTTTGCAAACATACATTTAAATTGTGTCCTATTCTTCAATTGTGTTTTTTGAAACATTGCAGGCCTTTATTTTGCTCAGATATATGAAACAAGGTAGATAAACTATAACAAAATCTTGTTTAAGGCACTGGATTGATGGTCTACAATAGGACACTAGTGTAGATTATTATTACACTAAACATTTCAGTATTAAACTGATATTATTTTACTCATGGCATAATGTTCCTTTCTTAAAACTGATTACAAAAAGGTTTTACTTTCTCGGTTGGTTAGAAATCAATTAGAGACTGTACTCAATGATGAACGTTATGTCTTCTTTTGAATGTATTTCTACACTAGTAAAGGAGGTGTCATTTTTGAATACTAACATTATTGATTCAGTAGAAGCAATGTGCATATTTACAACTGTAGTGTTGTTTGATTGTATTTTGTTAAAGTACTGTGAAAGCATTTTGAAAATTATTTGTAATACAATCTAAAATTGTTTGCATAATTTTCATCCTAACTCTGTCCAAGCAATGCCTGGACTAAAATATTAGCATGTGTCATTGTTAATGTAAAAATAATAAATTATTAATATACTTTATTGTGCATAACAAATAAATATAAAAGGCAAACAAGAGATATGTACACAGGTGGAACCACTGTGAAAGCAAATTACAAACACAGTGTATAGATCTTTTAAATGCCAGGTTCCTCTACTGGTTACCAATGAGGATGTATGGCAGCAAAATAGTCCAGGTGTCCCTTCTGGAAAGAGAAATGTAATCTGGGTCCTTAAGCTCCCAGGCTTATCCAGTGATGAATAACCACAATACAAAGCATTACATGGCAGAGGGTACAGTAGAATCTAATCCATGTGCCACAATGCTGGCAGCAATGGCATACAGTGCCAAGAGAAAACATTGCAGCTGCATACAATAGCAGCTTACAGTAGGAAGCATTATTAAAATGTGTTTTACTTATAGAAGTTAATTAGAAAAAGCAAAATATATTATAAGTTAACAGCATACATGTTTAGGATAAACCAGCACTTTATATTGTTTATCATGCAGAAAATGGCTACACCTCTTTGTTAATATATTCAAGCAATTAAGGAATATGAATGTAACATTTACAGATACCTTAGTGTCTGTGTTTAAAATCACAAAAGAGAAATTTATTAATGTATTAACCATTAAGAAAATGTTATCAAAATAGTTACAACATAAATTAATATAAAGGTATATGCCGAAACTTTTCAACTACCCTTAAACAAAAACAAAACAAAACAAATAAACTCTAATTAACCTCTTCTACTCTGGCACTTTCTTCCATATGTTATGTGTTGACTATTGTTGTTCTATAAATTTATACTTGTTTTAAATACTCAGTCTTCTGAGAACCTGACCAATGGTGAATAGATTCATGAACAGATCTTATACTGTAACACTGAGAATTCATTCATTTTCCTATTGATTGGTTTTACATAACTTGAAATATAGACGGTTTGCAAAGCAATTGTGAAGTAATGTTTTCATGACCTCTCTAGCATTCAAGAGGTTAAAAGCTTCAGGCTGATGCTGAAGCTTTAGCTTCAGCATCAAGCAAAAAGTGATACTTCCCACAGAGCGGGAAATTTCCTTTGAAAAGCCAATTTTTTCCACTTTTTTCTACCTTTCTCATTGAATTTAAACCAATATTAAGAACAAATCTCCCCCACATGGGAAATTTCCCTTCTTTTCTAACTGGGGTAATGTAAAAGGGGTGCAGAAGCAGTCTGTAATTCTGTATTTGTTGGAGATAGAAAAAGGAACACTATTTTGGAACTAGAGAAGATAGGTAACTAAGTTTGGTTTGGAGTTAGTTTAGGGAGTATGTTGGGCAAGCAATTTTTTCTGTGTGTTATGGGGAGTCTGGGGTAGAGAGAAGACATATGCAACATCTACCTGGAGTATAACAATATTTTGTATAACATTTATATGTTTATGTGCTAACTGAGTCACACTAGGATGCAAAATTTCAAGACAACTAGGTATTTTCTTCAGGCATAATAAGAATGAAGGCTGAATGCACAATACATTACTTTAAAACTCATGCACATTATTTTAACATTTAAATTCTGGCAGTAATATTCGTATCAGTATGGACCATAAATCATTCTGTAGGCTCTAATAAAGTTCCACCATCTCAAGTAGTATTAATAAACCATGCCAGAGGGGTTCAGAACGCATTGCAAAGCAATGCATTCCATACCCCTCTGGCACTCAAAGGGTTAAGACGATGAGTCACATTGTAATGTTGATGACAGACCAGAGACATGTGTAGTAAGAGTAACAAGTACAAGACCTGTCCTGAAAGTAGTAGTAAACATAATAAAAATCCCTCTAAGGGGAACAGTAAAAAGAAATTGTTTTAGACTTCAAAAAGCTTGGAGGGGTACGTGTCCAAGTGGCCATATTGGACAGAGGCATTTGAGAAGAGCTCTCCATGAGCATCAGGAAATCTCCTCTATTGCAGTTTCTAGTTGCCTGGCTCATTCTCCCCTCTCTTGGAGGACTTGAGCAGGGTAACTGGTAAGTTTCAGCCCACTTGGCCTCAAAATGTTTAGGTCACATAGCTGCACCTTGATTAAGAAGCACTTGTATGAGAAATGAGCTCTGGATAATTGCACCTCCAGCTTCTGGTTTGGAGAACGTACATCAGATTTTGATGGTAATACCAGAGAATATATGACTGCTCTCATATAACACTGCAGTCTGGGGTGCCAAACTCCAAACCTGCTCCCATATGTAGGGAAGTGTGAAAATGTTTGCCTCCAACAAAAAAGTGTAGTTTTTTTTTCTCCTAGCTCTTTCCATTGAAATCAAAGTGAACAGTGAATTTACACACAACACATAGCAAATGTTATTTTATTTCACAAAGGCATAGTATAAAATGGGCATGAGGGTGCCTGTGTTGATGGAGTGTGGGAAAAGAATCAGTTAAACAGAGAATTTATTTTGGGGGTTTGTTTAATGGGATGGGGGGGCCAGTTAATAAAAAATAAATACTAAATACGATTAAAAAACCCCATAAGACATGGTATAAAAGGGGTCTGAGGAGGATGCCAGTGTTAGTGGGTCGAGTCTGGGGGAAGAATCAGTTGAACAGGCAACTGATGAGAAGCAACAACATACTTCATACAGCTCTATTCTAATTCCTATGCCCCAGATGCCACTCCTCCCAAGGTTTTGCCTTATCTTAAGGACAGCTCTCTTCCATATCTGTCCCATGAATTAAGCTTTTTGATTGATGTCCCAATATTGTCACATCTCAAACAATTATATTTTTGAAACTGTACAAAACCCCTGGCTCAGATGAGTTCTATAATAAATACTATAAAACCTTTCAATTGCAACTCCTTTCCCATTTCACTGTTTAACTCTCTTAAGGAAGGAGCTTCTCCCCCTAACACTATGCTGCAAGCTACAGTAACACCAATTTAAAGCAAGGTAAATATATTACAAGCTGTAATTCATACAGGCCAATTTATTTAATAAACACAGACATTAGATCTTCTTTACTAAAATTTTGGAAAACAACCTTCCCTCGATTCTCTGTTCAGTCCAGATAATGTGTTTTGTATGCATCCTCCAGGCATCAGACAGCACTGGACATACCATCACTCTCATCCACTATACTGAAACACACACAATTCCCTCTCTTGTGCTGTTTATGTTAGCTACTTTTCTTGAATATAATTTCCCCCAAAATGTCCTACTTGATATAAAAGTTCTCTATTCAAACCCTACAACCAACATTTCCATTTCAGGCATTTTATATCCCTCCTTTCCATATCAAGGGGGTACAAGACATGACAGGTCACTTACTCTGCTTCAATTCCTTCTGAGTTTATTATCTTTGGCATTTGGCATGAACTTATTGATAAGTTCCTTTAACATTGTAGTAGTCTTTCCAATGTAGTAGATATTGTAAGGACACTGGATTAGGTATACTACATATTTACTTTCGCAAGTGAGAAATCCATGACAGCCGGTCGCTATCATGGATTTTCTCACTTGCAAAAGTAAATATGTAGTATATCTAATCCGATGTCATTGCAATATGTACTACATTGGAAAGTCTACTACAATGTTAAATGAACATATCAGTAATCACAAATTACAAAAGGCTCTTGACAACAAAGAAAGGATTAATCAACCTGAGGCCAGACATTTTGAGTTGGCAAAGCATACACTTAAGGACTTCCAATTTATGGCCATTTCAATTGTACATAGAAATATAAGAGGTGGAGACAGACATCGAACTTTATTACAGAGAGAAGCCAGATTAGTTTTTTAATATAATACTTTGGTACCGAATGGTTTAAACCATGAGTTTCAACTGGCTTGTTTTTTATGAATGTTTAGGGTGATACTCAGCTGGGGATCTATACCTGAGGGGATTTGTCCCACTGGTGCGCCCCCCAGGTTGGTTTCTCCCTATTTGTGTATTATTTCATTACTATATGATGATCTACAATCTATTACTGCCAAGTTAGTTATCCCCGTTCGCTACAGGCCACTAGTTAATTTTGAGCATACATGCCTATCTTAACTCCAGTTCAGATTTCTCCTTTGACCTACTGTCACGGTATTTGAAGACTCTCAGACTTAAGGTTTGGTAAAAACGTAACTTTATTAAAAAGTTAAGGCAATCCCATAGGGAATCATACATATATAACAATACAACAAGTAATGACAATATGAATAGGTTCTACCGGCCTTGCCAATACTACCGGGCAAGGCAACCAAGTGGCAGTTGCAAATATAGCAGTAGGCACTACCGACCTTGTCAATACCGTGTAAGGCAACCGTGAGGTGTAACATACTGGTTCTACCGGCCTTACCAATACCGGCAAGGCAGCCTGAAGGAGTACTGAGAGTAGGCTCTACCGGCCCTGCCTATACCACGTAAGGCAACCTTAGAGATGTACCGTACGTAGGTTCTACCGGCCTTACCAATACCTGGCAGGGCAGCCTGACGGAACACCGATAGTAGGCTCTACCGACCCTGCCTATACCTGTTAAGGCAACCTTAGAGATGTAACGTAAGTAGGTTCTACCGGCCTTACCAATACCGGGCAGGGCAGCCCACAAGAGGAGACCAAGCTGTCAGATGACAATGACAATAGAGTGGAATAGGAATCAATGGTCTTGCTCAAGCAGAAGTCTCCAGACAACTGCAATAATAAGTTGGACAGCAACCGGCCCTCAGTGTCAGAATAGTCAAGGAGCAAACCAGCGTCCTCATGCTGGGACTAACTTTAACATAACCCACCAGGTTTAGTGGAGTAACCCAGCGTCCGCACGCAGGGACCAACAGTATAATATGCCACCAGGTAAAATGGAGTAAACCAGCGTCCGCACGCTGGGACCAACAGTAATCAGAGTCCTCAGGTGTAATGGAGATAACCAGCGTCTGCACGCTGGGACCAACAGTAGAATGAACCACCAGGTTAAATGGAGTAGACCAGCGTCCGCACGCTGGAGCCAACAGTAATATGAGCTACTAGTTTAGATGGAGTAAACCAGCATCCGCACGCTGGAACCAACAGTATCATGAGCTACTAGGTTAGATGGCGTAAACCAGCGTCCGCATGCTGGAACCAACAGTATCATGAGCTACTAGGTTAGATGGAGTAAACCAGCGTCCGCATGCTGGAACCAACAGTATCATGAGCTACTAGGTTAGATGGAGTAAACCAGCGTCCGCACGCTGGGACCAGCAGGGATTGAGCCACCAGGTTAAATGGAGTAAACCAGCGTCCACCTGCTGGACCAACAGTAATTGAGCCACCAAGTAATGGAGTAAACCAGCGCCCGCACGCTGGACCAACAGTAATTGAGCCACCAGGTTAAATGGAGTAAACCAGCGTCCGCACGCTGGACCAACAGTAATTGAGCCACCAGGTTAAATGGAGTAAACCAGCATCCGCATGCTGGGACCAACAGTAATTGAGCCACCAGGTTAAATGGAGTAAACCAGCGTCCACACGCTGGACCAACAGTAATTGAGCCACCAGGTTAAATGGCGTAAACCAGCGTCCGCACGCTGGGCCAACAGTAATATATCGCCGGAGGGAACAAGCAGAATGTCACCTCGGCGACAGGGGAAGGAACGAGAGCCCTGAGACCAAGCGGAGGCTAACCGGAACGAGCACCACTACACTGACAGATGACCGGAACAGAAGGAGTCACGGAAAGCAGCCGGAGCCGGCTAGAGAGACAAGCAGGCAGGAGACTCAGGAACTCAGGAACGAACGAGGCTGGAATACTGGAACACAGGAACACCGGAACAGAGGAACACCGGAATGCAGGATCCTCAGGCCCAAGCGCCTGACAAGCAGGTCAGAACAAGTAATGTCAGAGACACCACTAAAGGGCAACCTGGGAGTGCCCAGACTGGGTTTAAAAAGGCTGTGTGAGGTGGGCTAACAGCAGACAGCCAATGAGGAACTTCCAGTAAGTGATAGACACAGGATAGCACGAATCACGGGCACCGTGATACCTACAGATTTTGGATTCTGTTGGACTTACCTTTCCTAAACTGGGGGACACTGGGAGGCCACAGTGATTTGGACTTTGTTAAGGAGATCAGCAGAACTGTTTCTTCAAGAATCTAACTATGGAATTTTGCCTGAGGTATGATACAAGACAACTGGTAGAGTGCAATATTAATAACCGTTTCCAAAAGGCTAATGGTGCATTTATGTTGAAAGGTGTACAATACGAGTTTTCCCTGTGATCAGTTCATGGGAAACAGCGCCTAGCACCAGAGTATACTGAGAATGGACAAATTGGAAGCAATGTGGTTTTTCTTGCAGGATAATATGCTCCCAAGGTTGCACAAGACCACGCACATTGGTTAACACCATTATAAGGCTTCTTATGCTGTAACCAGTTAATAGGTACAAAGGAAGCCGATCCATCTAATAATGCAGTATTTCGCTACTAACGGGACACTGTGTTTTGTGTGAGCTATCGTTTAGAGGAAGTCAGCAGCTGTCAGTATGTTCTGATCCGTCCCGGTGAGCTGTGATGCGGTGGAGATGATCGGGGTGATCACCTGTGCTTAACTGGACACTTTGTATGAATGGAGCTGATACACAGAGGAAGGCAGCAGCTAGCTCTGTGTCCTGAACTGATCCGGAGAGTCGTGATGCACTGGAGATGACTGGAGAGATCACCCAAACTTTACAATATATATATTGGCCCAGGTTTCTAGCTATGATGTTAAACTATGGGAATTTAATTGTCTTGTGGATGTTCTTCACTGCTGGAGGAATTATATTTTTTTTATTTGTGGCATTCAATTTTTGTAGTGAACGGGGATTAATTCTTTGTTGGTCTGCTTTAGCACTCTGCCTTCAGTCAGAAGAGGTATAGGGATTGCTGTTTTGCATATTTTTATTCATGATTTTCTTTTGTTCTGCTTTGAATTTATTATTGTTTCCCTGGTTGCTTAGTAAAAGGGGAACCCCAGGCTGATGTCATATCCCTGTGCATTGAGAGGGAAGCAGCGTTTTGGAGCCTGATTAGCGCGAGGACGGGGTCAGAGTAGGTGTAAGTAACTTACTTAATTTTCTTGATTGTTTGACCATGAGAAATATTATTTATATGTGACCTTTTTCAATTTGTTGCCATTTACCCTGAGGTAGGTCCCTGAGAGGACAGAAAACATTAGGCATGAATGCAATAAATTAACTTTGTTTTTACTACACCTGCTTCAAGAGTGCTGTCTCTTACAAATCCAGGAGCATCCCAGGCTAATTGTATTTGAATCTCTCTCTCGCTCTCTCTCTCTCTCTCTCTCTCTCTCTCTCTCTCTCTCTCTATATATATATATATATATATATATCATTTTGTATCATTTTGTTTGTAAATTATTTATGAGTATGTAAAGCATATTATGGAGAGAATGTTTTGTTAAATTTAGCCACAAATATGCTCCATACGTTAATCCTATTTTATACTTTTCAAAACTGTCTGTAAAGTCTGTATCTAATAAAAGTAGAGTTGACAACTTTACTTATTTCTCATGCTGTAAGTCAGGGGTGTTTTCAATCATGGGCTATGATCAGAAATCCATGTGTGCAGGTTGCTTCAAAAACAGTATTAAAATTGCTCCAACTTTATTCATACAGAAGTGCAATTGTTCTAGGCCTAGTGCTAGTCACTGGATTTTTTGTTATCTAGTCAACGAGAATATTTGTATTCAACCTATATACAGGGCTTATAATTTTAAGTCCTTTGCTACTAGCCAGACCTGAAATTTACTCGTCACTGCAAGCTAAAACATACCCACCAGAGCTGAATTTCTACTCGCCAGAGCTAAATTTTCACTCGCCGTTGGCTAGTGGTGAGTGGAAATTTTGAGCCCTGCTATATAAAAAGAAGGTAATACCTGAATGATGGATGGGTCCTATTGGTCTACTAGTACATGTGTGCTACTTAATTGTATAAAAAAATGCTCTTGCTAGAACTCTCAGGTGCACCATACCCTGGAGTCAGAAGGGATATATTTGGCATGCAGGCCACCTATAGAAAGTCCATGCTGTAAATAGATATTGGGCAGTAACATTAAACTATCCAGAAAATAACTTCAAGGACAGATATCCGGTACAAAAGGTACCTGTTTAAAATGTTAGTATGTAATTTTTATCTTTCAGCATAACTATAATTTGACATTAAAAAGATAGACTCATGTTTAGTCTTCAAACGAAGTGATTATGATTAGAAAAGCAACTTTGCTGTCCTACTTTATTTGGATATGCCTTTGGTTATATCTTGCATTATAATGATTAATTGGAAAATAGGCTAAACAAGATTGACATACATTTTCTTTTTCAACTTGTTTTATTACTATATGTTACAGAAGCCCTAAACAGATGTGATACCTCAGGCTAAAGCCTATGTTATTTGTGAAGCACAGTGAAACTAAATACTTCAAGTAACTAAATAATATAAAATGTGTTAAGTAATGTGTTCTTCCCTTGAAGAGCAGAATGCCATATAGTAAACTCAGAAAACTGAGTTCAGCTATAGTAATTTTAGATGAACAAAAATAAACATTTTATAACAAAAGCAGGAAATATTTGTCTCTCTAGCTGATGGGGACTACATTTCCCATTATCCCCAACCATTAATTCATTGGTTGGGGATGATGGGTATTGTGGTTACCTACAATTGGAAAGCCAAAGTTTGCATACACAGTTCTAGAAATATATAGCAACATACCTATTGGGAATAACTTCAAGGAAAAACATATTCCCCACACCAAGGTGAAGTGCTCAGTGGTGTGGAATTCCAAACAGCAGAACCAATATTGCCTGATATATAGCAATCAGGTGAAGGATGGTGTCACATTCACTGAGCAATCAAAGCAAAACTTGTGTTTATTTGTGTATCACTGTACAAACTTTTGGGGTGATTTCTTTGCAATTCTCTGTATAGAGAGTAGAGACCAAAACCCCGTATTTTGGAAATTGCACAAAAAAGTCTTTACTTTTTATAGTAAATGTATATAATCAATATCCACATTTGTAATATGTATATATATATATATATATATATATATATATATATAAAACACATACATGTATGCTAAGAATTCTTCAATTAAATTACCGTTTTAGCATTTTCCATTGGGAGGTTATTCTGATCTTGATTTCCTGCCCACCAACTTTAGTTATTTCTTCTTCTTCTAGTATACCTCTTTTTCTGAAAGCCAGTTCACTCCTCCTGAACTTTATTAAATCCCTGAATTTCTAAGACTTCGATCATTTTACCCTTTCCCTTTCTGTCCTCCAAGTTAATTTCGTGGAGTTTTTCCCTGATAACTTTTGCTATTTTTTTTTTAAATATTTTTATTAAGGAGGACAGTAATAAGCCATAACAAAAGCAATGATAATTCACAGAGTATTCAGAAAAGAAATGTAATACAGACACAGCCAAATGAGTGTCATAACACAGGGATACAGCTGTGCCATTTTAAGGTTTAAGAATTTGAAACTAAAGCCCCCTCCCCCATCCCCACCATCCACCATACCCCTACCAACTCTCCCCACCCATCCTACCCGGGAGACAAGCACAGCCGTTCTCTCGGTATCTATTATATTTAGTAGTTAACAGCAGAGGCACCAGATAGCCAGGTACAGAAGTAACCAGATGCCCAAGGTACCCATATACATAGCAGATAGTGAGGAGCAAATATCCCACAACCTACATTAATAAAGTATTCGAGATTTACAATAAGAGGTCCATAAACCCCAATGAGATTAAATTTGTTTGGGGTGCCCCTATGTATATAAAGCCCTTTGTAGTGAGGAAGATTATTATTCACTAAGGCAATCCAGAGGCTATGTCTGGGGGTACTATCTGACATCAACATATGTACCACCACCTTCCGTGCCATGACCAGCAGCTCTCTAATCAGAACATCATTAGAATTTTTAATTTATAATATTTATAAAAGTCAGGGAGGGCAATCCCACCCTCACTCACTGGGCCCTTAAGAATGGATAATTTAATTCTAGAATGGCCACCTGACCAGAGAAAGTTTCGGACAGTGAAATATTGCTTAGGGATAGGTATGGGTGATCCTTGCAAAACGTAGAGAAACCTCAGAAGAAACACAATCTTGATCAGATTAGATCGACCAATAACGAGCAAAGAGATAGCTCGGTATGAGTCACATTTGGTCAAGTCCTTATCCGGCTTAGGGAGTACAACTATTGTTGCCTCAGTAAGGCATTGTGGTAAAATACCTACCTCTAAAGCATCATACATAGTATTAAGTAATTGTGGAGCCAACACATCAGAGTATTTCTTATACCATTCAGCTGGTAAACCATCCCCTCCAGGGGACTTGCCCGTAGGGAGAGATTTAATGGCCTCCACGACCTCGCCTAACATAATGGGAGAGTCCATCATCCTCCTCTGTTCTTCATATACGGATGGAAGAGGAATCCCCGCCAAATCGTCCTCCACCTGCTGGTCAGTAGATTTGACTTGTGTAGTATACAAAGTAGCATAGATATCCGCAAATACAGCACTAACACCCAGCTTGTCATGTACAAGCTCCCCATTTTTGTCAAATATAGTTGTGATGCAAAGCCTACCATCCCTGCCTCTCACCAGATGGACATAAGTTTTCCTGCTCTTTCACCATTTTCAAACAGTTTCTGTTTCGAAACATCATAAAATTCACATTCTGTTCCATTAGTGCGGTATTATATGCAGAGGAGGCAAGCAAGAAGGAGTCATATGAGATACTGTCACCCTTGTCAACATATCTCTTCCCTGCTTCACTGGCTTCACTCTCCAAATGGACCACGTGACCCCTTACATGTTTTTTGTGTGCAGCAATCAGTGCAATAAGTGAGCCTCTGGCCATAGCCTTTGCCGCCTCCCACACCATCCCCTGCCCCACAGAACCTGCATTAACGGGTGAAAGTATTCCACCAGGGCAGCCCTGTGAGTTATATCAATGTGGTCGATAGAGAGCCAGTACGGCTGAAGTCGCCTACTATTAGTCAAAAAGTCTTTGCCCATACAAAGTCGTAAGCTCATTGGAGAGTGGTCCGAGGCCACCCTAGGTAAATAAGAACAATCTTCAACCATATGCCATGCATGATTGGAAACCAAAGTATGATCGATTGTAGAGAGTGATCTATGAGTGACAGAATGACACAAATATTCTCTAGTATGAAGGGTGAAGGGTTCTCCAGGCATCAATGAGACCCATGTCCTCTGTGATGCTCAAAAATCTAACTCTTTAAGTTCCAGAGGGGTACGCAACACATTGCAACATCGGATATAATATTGAAGTCAACGTAATAATAAGAAAGTGACCAGGCCTAGTAGACACATACAAGAGAGCCTCCTGCAGGACCTCAGGCACAAAAGGTGGAGGAATGTAAATGTTCATCACTGTAACTGGGATATCATAGATCAGACAGTCCAAGAAGATGTACCTACCCATTGTGTCTGACTTTAAGTCCACTAGTTGATATTGCAGAGACTTACTAACTAGAATAGAGACCCCCCTTGAGTGACTAGAGAAGGTAGCATGGTAATGGTGACCCACACAAGGCTTTCTAAGAGCCAAAATCTTACCACCGTGCAAGTGGGTTTCCTGAAGCAACAGAATATCTGGTTTGTATTTTCTGGCATGGATCAGAACTAGAGAGCGTTTAATACTATCATTTAGGCCCCTGACATTCCAGAAAAGAAAAGTGACCAATTTATTAGCCATAGCCATTAGAGCAGATTCATGCAGCTCGCTCGTCTCCCAGAGATCAGGGATTCACCCGTCTACAAACTCCCCCCCCCCAATTCCCAACCCAGCAAAACAACCAAATCACCCCTCCCTGTCTCCATCCAACCCCAACCGGAAGAGGACCCATACCCTAACAAGAACCCCTTGGGAAATACCAAGTCGGAACCGGGACGCCTCCCGCATATTTAACAGTACAACCCAAACAGTTGAAAGTAAATTAAAAAAAACAAGCTACAGAGCATACAGAAAGTCCTATGGGTGTCCATGGCGACTCACAGCAACCACAATCGCCGCATTGTCAGACACCATCAGGAGACACATCAATGCAGGCTATATGAATATCAGTGTTGTACAGGTTAACATAAATAAAAGAACAGTTCCCCCAAGTAATCCAACTCCCCAGCAAGCAAGGACCAAGAATGGCAGCGCACGACACCCCCACGTCTTCCCCCCACAGCATATCCTCCCACACCCAATTCACTGTAGTCTGAAACAGGCTAATGTCCTCCATACATCAATGCGGCAGAGGGAACAGAAGGCAGCCACGCACCCCTGCAACCACACCCAACACATGTATATAGAGCACTAGAACAAAACAATAGGGATGATGGTGAAGAACATGATCCCACAGCTCACATCAATTATAAATAAGTCATCTTACCACCCATGGGGTAATCTATATTGGAAAGCACTATTATGGTAATATGAATGGTAATGGAACAAAAGGTCCCTTAACTCGTGTCAATTGCATTTAACAATCTCACCAACTACAAATTCGCCCCTACTCTATATGACCCAGGGATCACCGCCACAACATCATTTATATTGACAAATATCCCCACAGTATGTCACTGAGCATGCATATCCAAGGAATGTGACTGTACATCTACAGAGCATAAGCCATACCATATCAGCACAGATACTTCCACAGGCCCCCGCATTGCATCAGTAAATGGAGGATGTAGGGGGTAGGGACGTATATCTAGTGAACATGTGTCATGACCCCTTATACATTGACAAGTTCAAACATGAGGTTGGTTATACATTAAATTTTATCCCAACAACAAAAAAATCCCATGTAATCTCCATGTAGATTGCCATAGATCCCCACAACATGCCAGTAGAGATGTATATCTAAGGAATATAACCGTACATCTGCAGATCACAGGCTACCTCCCTCTTGAGATTATTCACATATTGTAACCACACAGATGGTTACACAGACTCTCACATTGGATCAATAAATATGAATGTGTAGAGGGCATACATTTATATCTAATTAGCATGTATCATGACCCCTTATACATTGGCAATTTCAAACATGAGAATATTTACATCACATCTTATCCCATCAACAACAAATCCCATGTTATCATAATCAAGTACCCCATTACCCACTCCTCCCCACCAAACTGAACATAAAGAGTAGCAACTGGAGACTTAGATAATATTTGGGCATATATGATAGCCCCAAGACAGGAACAGTCCACATATCTGTATCATTCAGACATCCATACTCATAGCAATGCATGTGAAATATATAACCTGAGAGTCAAAAGATCACCACTGTGTGTAAAGTAGCAATGAGAAATATGAGTCACCATGCATATAGATAGTCCCATCTACAAAGCCTTGACCCAATTCTTGGCTTCGACCTCAGACGTGAAGAAGGAATTGTTTCCCTTGTGAACTACGCAAAGTTTAGCTGGGTACAGCATGGCGTATTGGATATCCTTCTCACGCAGTTTGCACTTTACCTCTTGGAATTTCATTCTTTGGCATTGAACTTCAATTGAGAAATCTGGGTAAACTGAAATGCGGGCATTTCCGTGCATAATAGGGCTATTAAGGTGAGCCAATCTTAGTATGACATCTCTGTCCCTATAATTGAGGAGCTTGGCAATCATGGGTCTTGGATTGGCCCCTGGAGGTGGGTGTGCAGAGGTAACCCTATGAGCTCTCTCCACCACAAATGAGCCCAAGAAGTCCCCTGCACCCAACTTCTCCTTCACTCAGCACTCCAGAAAATTTTCCGGGTTTCTTTCCTCACAATTTTACGGTAGACCAATGATGCGATTATTGCAGTGGCAAGATCTGTTTTCAAGATCATCAGCTTTTTTCTGTAGTAACTTAACTTGTTGTTTCAACGCTTCAAGCAATTTGCTAATAGGGGGAAGAGAGTCCTCCACTTCCGAGACCCATCTCTGGGAATCCAGCACCTTTTCTCTCATGTTTTGTTGATCAGTTCACAGCAACTTCAATTCCATTTGTACTGAATCAATTTTAGTGGTTAGGATGTTTTGACAATTAGTAATGGCTGCCATTAATTCTGCAAAGTGTGAATCAGAGGTTTCCTCAGGTTCAGATGAATGAGAAGGCGAAAAGGGGGCCGAAGATAGTTCCATAATAGCCTGAACCTTGCCCTCCTCCATCTGCCTCCTGGCGAACTGGCTAAGCCTGTGTCACGGTTACCCAGAGAAGTTCAGGAGTCAGTATGGTTTAGTTAATGGATATAGAGGATATATAAAATATACACACAGGGTAATAGCCAGCAAGCCTGCTATCAGAAATAATAGGTTGCAATGCTAAACCACTGTGCTGGAGACTAGGCCTTAGCCACTGGAAGTCTCAGCTACAACCAGGAACAGGAACTGGAACAGGAACCCAGGATCTTGATCCGATGAGGAATGAGGTCTGACTCAGCCTGCAGTCATAAGGAAATATCACTGACTCACACCTGGAGCCAGTAAGGGTGAATACTGACTCACATCTGCAGTCAGTAGGAGTGAATACTGACTCACTCCTGCAGTCAGTAGAAGCGAATACTGACTCATGCCTGTAGTCAGTAGAAGTAAGGTGAAATCTGACTCACTCCTGCAGACAGCTATGCACAGGGGCAGACTGGCCCAGGGGGCAGGAGGGCAACTGCCCCCTGGGTCGCTGAACCAATCACACTTGTGGGCCGATGTCTTGAGGCTGCAGTTTGGACAGTTTAACCCTTTGAATGCCAGAGGTTTGCACAACGCAATGAACTGCATACCCCTCTTGCATTCAAAGGGTTAATTAGCAACTCAGGACCAGACGTGTGCCATTATGAAACAAAGTGCTGGTAGGGGTTAAGCGAGACACTCAGGAAATGAGCCACTCTGGCAACAGACAGAGGACAGGAAGACATACTGTTCTGTGCCAATATAGACTTATCCAATGAAACACCAGCCACTGCCTCTAGGGGGCAGCATTGCAGTGTTTCATTGGATAATGATGACCCACGTGCAGAGTCAGGAAGAGTAGCATATTACATCGATCACTGCAGAGTGGATGATTCTGAGACCAGCTGGAACCTCCAAACCTGTCATTTGGTCCAGTAAGTGAACCATCTCCTTGATCTCCCTGTACGCTGAGTGACCATGAGTTAAGGGAGATCACAAGATCTCCCCTGACATGCAAAGTAGACACTTCCTAGAATGCCAGATGAGGGTGCTAGAAATGTGCATACCTTGCAACTAGACATGACTAGTGGCATATTACCAGTCCCTTATGTTACAGGGAGCTCTCTGGCCGCTGTATCTATGAGGAAGTGAAATGGACAAAGTGAGTCTGATCCCAACCTTAGGGTACAGTGACAGGAGTCAGTGTGCACTCTGTTTCAGTAAATACTACATCCAGACTCTCCTACAGCCTTCTGATACTGGTGGGCCCCTGCATCAAAAATACCCCCTCTAACGCTAGGCATATACAGTGGTGTTTGGAAGTGAAAATTGTCATTTATTTAAATAAAAAAAAGTGATGTTTTTACCTTAGCTGTATGGGTCCACTGAATGAGATGATGCTTATTTAATGATCCTGCTCTGCTTGTTCCTCTCGTGTTCTGTGATCCTCTGAACACTGCTGGCACTGCAGGGGTTCCCCCATTTCCCACCCATATGGTATGTAAAGAAAAATAGAAATTGCACTGTGGAGGCAGCCATAAGGGGGTGCTATGGAACCCAATACAAAATAATAACAAATAAGGGCTGCACTTTACCAGCAGAATTCACTGGTTTGCAGCAACATGACAGAGGAGCAAAACAGCCAGCCAGGGAGGAGAATCCAGACTAGATTGGACTGTTTCTTTTCCTCTTCTTGCACCTCTGCACTGGACTATGGATACAGCTGAGGAACTGACTGGTAGGTGTTTGTAGACAGGAAAAGATGGGGCAGACAGGAAAAGAAAAGCTGTACTGGATATGAAAGTATGAGTGGTGTTACAGTGAGAAAAAATAGTGTATGTGTGAGAGAGAGTGTGTGTTTATGTGTTTGTTTGTTAAACAAATGGCTCTCTAGATTTTGATTGAGTACAATTAACATCATCCTCTGCTGTCCATTTGCTGTTTGGAGATGATAGAATTACAGTCACACAAGAGCTGAAGAGCCATTGGTTAGTCACACCTGCTCTATTCACTTTGAACTGTGTGTATGACTGGTGTCCCATAGCTCTTTCTTCTCCCCCCCCCCACTCTGTGTCATGTAAAGTAGAACTCAAATGTCCTACCGATTTCAAGATAGTAAACTTCAGGAACTGCAGCACAGACACCTTTTATTGCAATGTGTATAAACATGTGCCTGTAGGTAAATGTCCATGTGTGATTGCCTCCATATATAAATATGCATATGAAAATGTGCCCTGAGTGTAATGCATCACTATATACAGTAGATAACAGGAGCTCTGGAGTGCCTACTCTCTTAAAAGAGACTTTTTAAAATGTGATTCTCACTCACTCTCTTACTATATTGTGATTGTGGGGTCCCAGAGCACCAACTAGCACAGGCAGCATGGGATCATTATATACAGAAGCAACATTGAGTGTAAACAATCCTACTAGCTTCAGTGGCAAGTTCACATATACTTTTTTATTATTGTAAAAAATGCCTGTTTTCCCCTCTTTCCATATTTTCCCTTTCACTTTCTTCTTACTCCAACGTCCTGCTACTTCCCTCCCTATATCTTATTCCTTTCTCCCTCCCTGTCTCACTTCATTCTTCTGTCATCTTCCTTCTACCATCCCTTCACCTTTCTCCTTCATTCCCACTTTTCTGTCCACCTTCTGCTTTCCTCCCCTACATGTTGTTCATCCCGCCATCATCTTCATCCCTCCATTTTCTCTCTTCCTCCCCCCTACACATCCAGAGTCTCCCTCTCACTCCTTCTTCTTCCTCCCTTCAGTTTACTTCCTCACTCCAGTTTCTCTCCTCTTCCTTTCATCTTCTTCCTCCCTCCCTCTTTCCCTCCCTCTTCTTCCTCCCTCCCTCCATCCAGCTTCTTCCTTCATCTCCCTCAAGATCTTCATTCCTCTCTGCTTCTTCCCTCTATCTAATTCTCTGAACTCATAATTCACTGTATAAAGCTGCATTGGGGTAGGAGGTGTAACCCTTTGATTGTCAGAGGGTTATACAATGCATTGCTTTGCAATGTGTTAGATACTATTTTGGCACTCAAAGGTTTAAAGTGTTGCAACACTCTGAGATGCATGGCTCTCCTTTCTGCCACTCATGGGGTTAAAGAAGAGAGTAGATCTGATGGCAGATGTGCCAAGCAGGTCCATTTTAACTCTTGCCCTGCAGAAAACAAATGTAAACAGAAAAGCAGCAACAGACTGTACATTATTGCAGTCATTAAGCATTTGCGTGCCAGAAAGATATCCCACTCATTGAAAGGCAATGTGTTTGATACCTCTCTGGCACTCAAAGGGTTAAAGCGAACTATCACCAAAATTAAAGTTACCCCCCAAATAAATATGCACATAATGATAAGCATATCCATACTAGTATAATTTAGAATAAATACAGCATTATTGACAAATCCAACTGAGATGGACAGGCAGGCATCAGCGCAGGCATCTTGCTAAAGAGACATCTGCACACTTGCACTGTCCTTCCCAGTCTCCTCTAGGGGGCATTGCATTCATTGTACCTTCAGGTACAAGAAGGGACTGATGGCAGAGGAGCACAGATGCTTCTACAGCAAGGTGCTTGCCTGACCATCTCAGAATGAGTTGGATTTATCAGTAACTCTGGACTTATTCCAGATAATACTAGTATGGATATGCTTATCATTATGTGCATAATTATTTGGGGTAACTTTAATTTGGGTGATTGTTCCATTTTAAAGTGATCTGTCCAAAAAAAAAACCATCTTCGTTTGAAAGAGGAAAAACACATATATATATATATATATATGTTGTAACCCTCCTGTAATCTATTTGCTATGTATCCCTAGAGATTGGCTTGGATGGTGGTCTGGAGGGATAGTAGAAATGGGCCACTTGATTGTACTTGCCCCCCAGGCCAAACAATGCCAGCCCTCCCCTGGCTATGCAAGTCTACCAGAGCCCCAGGCCCGCACTATATTGGGTGTCTGATCACCAAGGGAAAAGGAGAAAGAATAATCAGACAGAGCCACAAGTCAGCACCAGAAGGGGTACTCAGACAAGCCGGGTCATACACAGTTCAGGTAGTCAGCCAGAGCCACAAGTCTGCACCAGATTGGATGTGCACTATTAGGGGTTAGGCAAAAGAATAGTCAGACAGAGCCACAGGTCAGCACTAGAATGGATGGAAGACTAACCAGGTCATACACGGAGCCCAAGGTAACAGAACTGCTATGAACAACAATGCAAGGGCAACTGAGTCAGGCCTCAGTCTGCCCTTTAAACCCCTCCACAGGAAGTAGGAGGAGCAGCTCAGAGGCAGGAAGTAGGAAGTTGGTAGGAGGAGACTACAGGAAGCAAACAGATAAAACAGAGGCCTGCAGCATGCTTGAAGCCTTGCGCCTGCAGATGATGCTGAAGTCAAGGTAAGCTGTAACAGCCTATTTTAATAACACATTCTAAAGCACTTAAAGGGCTCAAACAGCTACAGTTTTAATAGACCTTCTTTGAATAGTCTCTAATTTATTGATGTCCTAGATATATGAAAGGGAATGTACACAATGTAGGTACAGAATGTGTGCTGTGCATTTATTGTTTTGTTAAATGAGCAATTTCACATGTTTTTACTTACAGACTCTTTAGTTTGTTTAGGGCACAGCTCCACAAATTAAATACAAACCTCAGTACCACCCTTACAGCAGGATCAAGGAAAACTAAAACTTTTGCTGGGTGCAGTGCAATCTTGCACACTGAATTGCCCATTCACTCTCTCATGGCCATTTTTCACACAAATCTTTTACGTAAGTGTTAAGCAGAACAGGTTCATTAAGTTAATCAAAAACAGTATTTAGAGTAAGTGGTTTTACAGAAAAGGAGTTGTTGATGCATGGGATCGCCTTCTGGCAATGATAGGGGCTAATAAAAGAAAGGCTGGGACAGACTGTTATTCAAGTGTGTTTTGTGGCAGCATTTTTTGTTTGTATCTTTTTGCTATTATCTTTGATAAAGCAGTGTTTTTATATCCTTGAAATGCATAAGGGTTAGGGTCACTGTTTTTAATTTGATTAAATAAATTTTAACTTTAACTGTAATTTCAGACACTTGCCTTTTATTGGGATTTAATCAGCCTGATTACCTGAACGGAGACTGACTAGTTTTTTTCTGTGAGAGATCTCGTGAGACTTACTAATGTCACCTCTCTGACATCTGCAAAGTGTGTGTATATTACTTTGTATTTGACTTTATATCACCCTATATTTTTGATACTGCACTATTGGGCACCCTCCTGGTTGTCTTTTTGTTTTAAAACTTGCATGCTAATTGCTTACAAAACAAATGTAATTTTGATTATGTACTATTGTTTTTGAGAAAGGCTTATACAATTGTTTGTGTTTATTGTTAACCTCTAAAACCCATCAAATCTCACTATTAAATTTGACGTGGGCACTATTAAGGCTATGTTCACATTGTTGGTTTGTATACATCTGGGATATAGCTATATTTAAATCATTGGTTACTTACCTGTCTTGTCTGTGCTAACAATAGATGGAAGTTAAGTTTTTTTCTGTAGGAATTATCACTGAAAATACATTATTTGTGGCTTTTCCCAGTGAAATTCCTATATTGAGTTCTATATATAAAAAAGAGATTGCCACTAATCAGTATTTTAGAGCTGACAGTGGACATTATGAAAAATGGATAAAAACATACCATATGGGCAATATCATCTTTTGTGCCATAATTGTAGTAAGAGGATTTTGTGGAGAAGGGACCAGAGCTTAAAAATGAATTTTTGGAGAAAGGTTATGGAGATAGAATAATTTATGAAGCCTTTAAGAGGGCAAATAATATTAATAGGGATGAATTTATTAAGACTAGAAATAAAAATTGAAATCCTGGAAAGAACAAGGTCAGCAGAAATACTTTGTTTGTTACTAGGTATAATGCCTCGGGAAATAAAATTAAGGGTATTATATCACTGGAGGATCTTGCTACAAGACTATTTACTGAAAATTGAGTGATAGACCATTGGTAGCTTTATAAGAAATAAAACAATCAGAACATTTGTGGCTACTAGTAGGCCAAACATGTGTATGGTTTAGTAAATCAAAAAGCAAGTAAATAGTTATGCTCTTATAGGTGCAATAGCACTAGGTACATGACATGCCCACTTTTGATGCATGGTAAGAAGGACTTAAAGATTTGGAGGGTAGTAAATTAAAAATATGTTCGATGCATTACACAGGACCTGAGAATGAGAATTGGTGAAAGATTGTTAAGAAGGATAGGGATCATGGGATTTTCAAACACTTTTCCACTTGTAAGGGGAGAGGTTTGACCGATTTTAGGGTTATGGGTATAGATTGGGTATTTCCACAGTCAGGCTCCATAGGCTCTGTAAGTGAGAAGCTTATTGGGCTTACACATTGGGTACTTAATGGGGGGAGAGTGCTTAATGAAGAAATAGATCTTCATTATATTTAATATAGTTATTAGTATATACATTTCATAGTATATATTCACCTATAAATGCATAGTATAAATTCACCTAGCAAAGAGGGAGGAGATCGGCTAGAAGGGAACCAAGCACATAGTTGGGTGACAGTTAGAAGTGGTTGCAGCGGGGGAGGGAAGAGGAAGAGGGCAGCCAGTCCTGAGTTTTTCCATCCTAACAAATTTGCTCATTTAAAAGAAGATGCTGGGGAGGCAGACCCAGAAGTGGAATTGCTGGAGAAGACTGTTCTCCCTAACAGCCGGGATAACAGCTCCTCTAGCACAGAGGGGATCCAGAGGAAAGAGAAGCCTAGGCAGGTTGTGGTGGTAGGGGACTCTATTATTAGGAGAACAGATAGGGTAATCTGTGGCTCTGATCACAGCAACTGAATGGTTTGTTGTCTCCTGGGTGCTCGGGTTCAGCAAGTTGCAGACAGGGTGGACAGATTATTGGGAGGGGCTGGAGAGGATCCAGCTGTCTTGGTGCATACTGGTACCAATGACAAAGTAAGAGGAAGGTGGAAAGTCCTAAAAGGTAATTTTATGGTTTTAGGGAGTAAGATTAGGAACTGGACCTCCAAGGTAGTATTCTCTGACATACTACCGGTGCCATGCACTACTCCAGAGAGACAGTGGGAGATTAGGCGCTCAATGCATGGCTGAAGTCTTGGTGTAAGACAGAGGGCTTTGGGTTTTTAGAGTACTGGGCTGATTTTGCTTTGGGGTACAATCTGTATAGTAGGGATGGATTGCACTTGAATGCAAGAGGGTCTCAAGTGCTTGGGGATAGGATGGCTAGACGGTTGGAGGAGATTTTAAACTAGGAAAGGGAGGGGCCAATAAATACTGGGCTAGATAGTATATAAAGGGAAGGCGATGTAGTTATTAAACAGGTGGGTGGATCTGGGGGCTGGATTAGTACAGATGATAGGGAGAAGCCTATAAACCACATCAAAATTAAATCACAAATGGAACATAGCAGTGGCATAAATTGTATGCTTGCAAATGCCAGAAGTTTAACTGGTAAAATAGGGGAATTGGAGCTGGTAGCTGAAATCGAAAACTATGACTTGATTGGCATAACAGAAACATGGTGGGATGACAAACATGATTGGTCAATCAATCTGGAGGGCTACATGTTGTTTAGAAAAGATAGGTCAAACAAAAGAGGTGGTGGGGTCTGTCTGTATGTCAAACCAGCATTATTGCCTCATTTGCAGGAAGATATATGTGATGACAGTAGTGAACATGTGGAATCTCTGTGGGTTGAAATAGTCAATGGGGGTAAAACTGCCCAGAAAATATTAGTGGGTATTTGTTATAAACCACCAAACACTGGTGGTCTTGAAGAATCACAGCTATTAATGCAACTAGAAAAGGCTTCTCAAATAGGGAGAACTATAGTTATGGGGGATTTTAATTATCCAGAAATTGATTGGAAAAATGGAACAACTAATTCTGCTAAAAGCATTAAGTTTCTTAACTTGTTGAATGACAATTTTTTGTCTCAACTAGTACAGACCTCAGCCAGAGGGGATGTGTGTCTGGATCTGGTAATAACCGACAATGAAGAACTTATCTCTAACATCCAAGTAAGGGAGCACTTGGGGAATAGTGATCATAACATGGTATCGTTTGAGATTAAATCAAAAAAGTAATTTGGTATGGGTTCCAACAAAACACTGAATTTTAAAAAGGCCAACTTTAGCAGTTTTAATTCATCCTTTGGTCTCGTTGACTGGGATAGAATATTTTCAGGAAAAAACACAGAAGGTAAGTGGAATGCCTTCAAAATAACATTGCAAAAATATACATATAAATGTATCCCCTTTGGAAACAAATACAAAAGGAGCAAATTAAAACCAATGTGGCTAACCAGTAAAGTAATTCATGAAATAAATAACAAGAAAGCGTCATTTAAACATTATAAAGCTGAGGGATCAGCAGAGGCATTTGCAGAAAAAAAAATGGCAACAAAATCTGTAAAAAGGCAATTCAATTAGCTAGACTGGAAAATGAAAAAATATTGCTTAGGAGAGCAAGAACAACCCAAGAAAATTCTATAAATACATTAATGGCAAAAAAATTAAAGTCTGATAATGTTGAGATCTTATTATCTGAAACGGGTGAGATGGTCAGTGGGGACAGAGAAAGCAGATATTTTAAATAATTTCCTTTCTTCTGTTTTTACCAAGAAAGACCCAATGGACAAGAACCTGCAAACTAATTTTACATAACAGTCACAGCAAGCATGGGATTGTGAACATAAGAAAAAGTGTTAAAACAATTGAATGGTGTTAAGGTAGACAAAGCCCCGGGGCCGGATGGTATACACCCACGGGTACTTAAAGAGCTAAGCCAGGCCCTGGCCAAACCATTACTTTTGATTTTCAGGGATTCTTTTATTTCAGGTATGGTGCCCATGGATTGACGTAAAGCAGATGTGGTGTCCATATTTAAAAAGGGATCAAAATCCCAGACAGGAAATTACAGACCTGTAAGCTTGACATCTGTGGTAGGGAAGCGGTTTGAAGGATTGCTGAAGGAATATATTTAAGAATTCAGCTTGAACGAGAATATCATTAGCAGGAGCCAACATGGCTTTGTGAAAGACAGGTCTTGTCAAACTAACTTGATTGCATTTTATGAATAAGTTAGTCAAAATATAGATGTGGGAGAAGAGGTTGATGTGATCTATTTAGAATTTGCCAAGGCATTTGATACTGTTCCACATAAGAGGTTACTGTACAAATTGAATGAAATAGGCTTAGGGGAAAACATTTGTGCATGGATTGGAAACTGACTGAAAGATAGAATGCAAAGAGTGGTAGTAAATGGGAAGTTCTCCGATTTGATAAACGCAATAAGTGGAGTAACTCAGGGATCTGTCCTAGGTCCTCTTCTTTTTAACCTGTTTATTAATTATCTCCCAGAGGGCATAGGAAGCCATGTATCAGTATTTGCTGATGACACAAAATTAAGTAAGGTAATAAAGTCTGAACTGGATGTGTCTTCATTTCAAGATGATTTAGAAAAATTGAGTAACTGGGCAGGCAAATGGAAAATGAGATTCAATATAGTATGCATTTTGGTTATAATAATAAAAATGCAACATATAGTTTAAATGGCATTTCTCTGGGGAAATCTACTAATGAAAAGGATTTGGGAGTAATGGTAGACAATAGACTTAGCAGTAGCATGCAGTGTCAGCTGGCAGCTGTAAAGGCCAATAAAATATTGGCATGTATTAAAAGGGGGATTGACTCAAGGGAGGAAGATATTATCATGTCTCTTTACAGGTCCATGGTAAGACCCCACCTAGAATATGCTGTTCAATTCTGGGCTCCCTTTCTGAAAAAGGCAAATATATACTTGTATGTATAACCGTACTCATAAAGCATGGACAGTCAATATACATGTATTTTTGCTGTATTTGCACTTATTCTTCAAAAAGTGGTGCTCCCAATCGATCCACCTCTCTCCACAGTGGATTATTGAATAGATCAAGTAGTAAGAAAAAATGAGGCACTCACCAATTGTTTCTTCAGGCAATCGTTTTTTAATTTTCACTGCATCCCATGTTAAGGCATTTTACAAAAGGACAACAGTGTTAGGCCTAATCGTGAATGTTTCGAGGACTACTCCCTTCCTCTTCCTCAGCACAGCCCACTACAATACACCTTCCCTGAGGCTGTCTTATGTACCCTCATCCAACACCTGTGCCAGTCGTCCCACCCGTCGGCGTGCGCCGTCACACTGCCACTGACATCACACGTGAGACAGCACCTGTCAATGTGCGTATAGACCACAGTGAGAAAGCTCACCATAGCAACCACTATCAACAACTAAAGTGTGAACATGTTACAGAGTATAATTACAGAATCGGAACACCAGGAATAGATTCTTAAAGCATTCTTCAATATATTTAACCATTTCAAATTTTATATAGCTGTATCTTAGACATCCTTGCACATGTTTTCCATATATATAACAATATTACTGTGAAAAAATCAAAAGATAGAATCAATTAAAAAAAAGCATTAATTACAATTATATACTTTTAATACAGAAAAGTACTCCATCCTAATTTATCATACATTAGAACCTATGTATAATGAATTTATTGGTATATTCAGCTGTGATCTCTTAGCTACATTACTGGAACCACCAATATTCTCTCCTTTCATTTAAACCTTGGGCTGTCAGGGTTTGTAATTTATATGTCCATTTTGCTTCCTTTTGTAACAATATTTTGTCCCTGTTCCCACCTCTTCTAAATACCAGAACATGGTCCAGTATTTGGTATCTCATTTGAGCAATCTGGTGTCCCATTTCATTAAAATATCTGACACAGATGTATCTTTACATGTGCGAATATCCAATTTGTGTTGAGAAGTTCTCTCTTTTAAGGAGTTTATCGTCTTTCCCATGTATCCCAAACCACAAGGACATTTAATTAGATATACTACATGGGTACTGGCACATGTAAAGAATCCTTTAATTTTGAAATGTTTTCCTGATGTAGGGTGTATCACTGTATCACATTTTATGACCCCATTGCAATGTAAGCATGAATGGCATGGGTATGTGCCATTAACTGGTATAGAAATAAACATTTTTTTTTGTGGTACAATGTTCTGTCTTCACTACTCTGTCTCTGATATTCTTAGATCTTTTATATTCCACACAGGGTTTTTCTTTAAACAGATGTCCTATCGTTGAGTCACTTTGTAAAATAGTCCAATTTTTAATGACAGCTTTGCTAACTGCTCTTGAATGAGAATTATATGCATGTATAAATTTCAACCTATCTAATCTCTTTTTGGATTTTTTAATCAAAAGTTCTTCACGTGGTATGTCAGCTATTTTATTTCTGGCCTCCATCAAAGTTTTAGAGGCATACCCTCTTGCTTTAAATCTTTGTCACTTTGTTTATAGCCCCCTCCACCTCATTTACCTCATTTGTAATTCTTTTCACTCTAAGCATTTGACTATAGGGTAATCCTTGTTTTAAGTGTCTGGGGTGGAAGTTGTTTGCATGTAATAGGGTATTACTCTCAGTAGGCTTATTGTACGATGATGTCTTTAAACCCCTTTCTTTCATACACACTCTTACATCCAAAAAATCAGTGTAATCTGGGTCTATATTTGATGTAAAAGATATAGTTGCATGTTGTTTATTCAAATAGCTCACAAAGTTCTTAAAATCTTCCTACGGATATGCACTCTCACTAAAAGTGTAATATATTACCGGGTGCTCCAGAAATAAAGCATATGTATTGAAAGCTGTGCACTCACGGATTTCCAAATAATCTCAAATTTTAATGATAGCAAATATTGCAATGTTTCGATCCTCAATGGTATCATTGTTTGCTTGACTAAGATCCCATAGAGGATCGAAATGTTGTAATATTTGCTATCATTAAACTTGGAGATTATTTGTAAATCCATGAGTGCATAGCTTTCAATATATACATATATTTATTATAGTGGGAATGTATATCAATGAAATTAATAAAAAATCCTGCAATCATTGTAGAGGCAATGTGTTTAATAGGATGCACAGATAACTAGTTAAATATATGGGACATTTCAGGTAGTGTACCCAAAGTTGGAGTGCAGATAACGATATTTGAGTCAGAGAAAGAGGGACGATGTGGACACTGGTTTGAATGGTGGTGATAGATATATTAAACACTTGGGAAAACAAATACTTCCATAGCCAAATATATTCTTTGGAGAAGGAGCTATCCAAAATTGAGTTCACCCTTATATTTTAGAAGCAGAATAGTCACGGTTCTTTCCGTAGGACCCAGAAAACCACAGGTAATTCTCAAGAAATACTGAAGCACCTTTGGTTCTTTCAGGTGTTGCAACCACAAAGGATTCACCGCACCACAAAAGTAACCAGCAATATCTCTTTAAATCCAAACCCTGTCGCTATTAGACTCCTTACAACCCCTTAAGAAAAAATAAAAGATACACAGTATCTCAGTCTCAACAAGACACACACAATAATAATATTTATATATTAATCCTCAAAGGAGGGATAGTTCCTAGAGTATCCTCAAGGTAAAGACAACAAATGATGATTGAATCTATTGGTCAAATGTCATTTTATTGTATACAACGTAAGAAATACAACTGCTTGATATATCACCAGCCCTTGGTATGAAACGTGTTGCAGAGGCAGAGTTTGCTTATAAGCTGCACGTTCCCCGGCCAGGTACTGAGCTTTGGATTGCACTGGCACTACTTGCTATTTAATGTAAGTGTGTGATGGTTATTTTAGCCATTTAGGATTCTATATATATTGTCTCCATTATATGAACACTTAGCATTATAGAGTATTGGCTCTTATTGCTCTTTGTTTTATCATGTATTAAATCCTTTATGATCTTATCGTGCTGACATTGAACCTGAGTCACACACTGTTGATCTGCTTCAGTCTGTGACGTGCTACTTTGTAGCGCTGCAAGATTGATTTTTGATTGTACCTGCTGTAACTCGGGCTCTCTGTTTCATGATTAGCTGCGGATACCATTGAGATCTGCTCTGCATACAGAGTTTAACCCTTTTGGGGGTTGGAGTGAACAAAATAGTTTATTTACTGTGTTTTTGCTCGACTATCCTGTCTTTCAGATGTATATTTTTTGTCTGTTGTGACTTAATTTTATATGAATACTGAGTTTGTATTTAGCAGTATTTTTATTTTGTGTTCTCACTTTTATCTAATTTCTTACATTGTATACAATAAAATTACATTTGATCAATAGATTCAATAGTCATTTTTAGTCTTTACCTTGAGGATACTCTAGGAACTCTCTCTCCTTTGAGTATTAATATATAAATATTATTATTTTGTGTGTCTTGTTGAGATTGAGATACTGTGTATCCTTTAATTTTATTACAGGGCTGTAAGGAGTTTAATAGCTCCAGGTTTTGGATTTAAAGAGATACTTCCATATCCTGCTTTAGAAATAGTAATCCTCTGCTCAGTGTGTCTTCCGATCTCTGGTGTGTACTGGCAACAGTGTGTGACTAGTGTATATAAATCAATCGAGTTAGGATGTAATTAATCCTTGTCTGCAAAAATCAAGTCACATTGTAGCACAGAATGTGACTAAGGTAGTTTAAAGGAAAACCCTGGGATAGTGGCAATAACTAGTATCATATTAGAGGTTTCCAGGACTAGTATATTTCCGATCACTGAACAGATTTTTGCCATAAACACTGTTCACACGCACAGTGTCTAACAACTGAATATCATTTAACCATCATTGTGCCAGAGATGTATTCACGCATTGGAACGGAATGCGTTGGCCACCTCTCTCACGCTCAGATGGTTAATCTCCCATTGGAGAGTGACTATGTTGCTGCTAATCACCCAATAGGTCTTTTTCATCGTCTTCACGGATCAGTCAAACACAGGGTTGCATCTATTGCAAAACCTTTATACCACAATATCGTGTAGGTCGTTTGTGGAGGGGGTCTATTCTTTCAGCACTGCCTTTAGGCTACTAGTTGACCTTTTTCACTTTATACTTGTAGTTTCTTGATCTGTCTGGATCCAAGTTCCTTACAGCTATACCCTCCGTTATATTTTTTTTTAAATTCTGCCTTGTTTTAACCTTTTTAGTACCATATGGATTTAATCCTTTGCACACCATCACCACAGTGGTACTCAAAAGGTTAACATATCCTTGTTAATAACACTACTTGGTACCACTGACAAAGGGAGAGGAGAGTTTACGGTATGGTAGATGATGCCAGTTTTTTCTTGTCTATGAGATACATCAGGGTACTTCATTGTTCTTGTACGTCCTTATTTATGTATAATATATATATATATATATATATATATATATATTTTTTTTTTTTTTTTTTTTTTAATTATTATATATTTAAAATAGTCTGATTTATGTGTGCATGCGCTTCTTGGACCCATCCCCATCTCGACTATAGATATAATAATATGATTATATCTCGATAATTAAGTATATACTTATATATGAGTGTAATTTTATTGTTTACTTATTATAAACCAGAAATACAAACTGATGGTGGACTTTATGAACTTCAGAGAGACACATGATTTGCTTCTTGCTTACAATTGGAGACCTGTTTGTACTTAATGGGGCATTCTACCCATAATGCATCCCCTGACGAAGCCTTCGGGCGATACGCGTTGGATTATGTGGGTTGGAGGTGCCGTTTAGGAAGGTCTGCTGTTACTACCTGTGTTCCATTTGACTCATGGGGAATTCACATTGATAAGTATTGTGTGTTATATTATGTCATATTTTATTGTGTTTTGCACATTTGCAATAAGCACTTTGTGTTTATTGAATCAGCACTTTTTGTGGATGTATACTGTTATTATTACCTGAACACAGGTAGCATTTATCTCTTTGCTTGTAGCCACATATTTTGTTGTGTGTCATTATTTGACCATGCTTTGATTGTTTATGTGAGAGCTATATGTATCATTGGACCTCCTATACAGCTCTCCTTTGTTTTTAACTGTGTTTTATTTTGTGTTCTTTTTGTATAGGACTAATAAATAAATATATATTTTGTATTTTTTGACTCTCGTATGAGTACCTCTGTTAAGGGTCTTACTTGTTTGGGCTTAATTTTGCCCCTTTTGGTTGCATAGTACGAGGCTATAACGGTTAGATAGACCGTGGATGGAAATTACTTGATCCTCTCACGGTCTCTCTGACCACTACAACCTCATACTACACATTCCAGGACAAAGAATATCATTCTTAACCCTATGAGTGCCAGGGGACTATGTAACACATTGCTTTTGCAAATCGTTGCATAGTCCTCTGGCACTCAAAGGGTTAAAAGTGGTCATAATCATCTAAACACATTAAAACTCTCTTAAAGAACCACTAGACCAAACTAGAAAAGTGAGAAGATATTCAAAACTTATGTAGGAAGCACTATTGTCAATGTCGGGTCCCAGACAGGAGCACAAGCTTTGAGAGAACGGTTTTTAAGCTCATTGCACAGCATCTGGGAAAACCCGACATGCAGGGCTAATGCAGAGGACCACTCCATGAAAATGATGTCAAAACAAGGGAACAAAAAATGAAAATACAAAGAACCTAACAAACTAGGGATAACTAAGGGGATAAATCGTGTGTGGCATAGTGGCACAGTCTTTATGAATGAACCCTATGATACTGTAATAACAAAGATAATTGGCAATTCATCAAAGCGATTGACCACAGAGATTCCACCCTTTAGAGGAAATCCCTTAGATCTACTAGAGAAAAGCGACTCAAGGCTACAAATTAGCTAGATCCAATAAATGTGGTTAAAAGGGGCTCAATGAAATGAAAGGTTTAAACCAATGAAGGGCATAACAGAAAAAAAATGAAATCACAATTACTCAAAACACCAGTTCTGTACCTGCAACCACCATTGCTGATCCTGCTGCCATATGTGATGCCCATGCTGCCACCAGTGCAGTACCTGCTGCCAGTGCTGGACCTGCTATTAGCAATACTTTGCCTGCTACTACAGTGTCTTGTAGTACTCAGGAGATGGGAAAGGAGAAGATGATGCCAAGTGTGACAGCAAGGGACCCTAAATCATACTTGCCATTCCCAAGCAGTTCCGCCAGTGCTAGTACTACTGCTACTAAGGTCCAACAGCTTGTAAGCATTAGGAGTGAAGGAGGGGGTAATCAACAATATCCTCATATTACTAATGACTGTGAGACTGAGGAGGAAGACTCTGCAGCTGAACTTGATGTGGTTAGTGTTAGTAGTAGTAGCAGTAATGGTGAAGCAGCCATAGTGGTAGGGGAAACATTTGAGAGCGTCCAGACCAGCGGTCAAGGGAGCCCACACCATTCCTCTGACCCTGGAAGTCATCCTCTTCCCTTCACTAAAGGGTCCAAATGGAACATGATCCTGAAGACTAAGAGGTCAGAAGTGTTGTTGGGGGAGAGCAGGCACACAATTAATGGTGATGTGAAGAAGGCACACTGGCAGTGGCAGCACTAGTAGCAGGGACAGGCAGCTGATCTGTGCTCCTGCTGGTTGTGGTCACCAGCAGAAGCACAGATCAACTGCCTGTCCCTGCTGCTAGTGCTGCCACTACCAGTCTGCCTTCTTCACATCACCAAGAAATGGCAAGTGTGATATTAGGGGACCCTCTGTCACATTGTTCCTCACCTCCTCCAAGCAGCAGTGAGATGTCTGTAATAGAAGAGCAGCACGTAGGGACTATTGAGGGTGGTGATGATGATGCTGGAGAAGCTGGGGTGGAAGAGACATTGATGGCCTTTTTATCAGAATCTGAGAAGGAGTGGAACACAAGGATAAGGATGGGCATCATCTCCACCACTGCTAGCAATGAGCTTTTGTAATATGAGGAATTTGCAACTGCTTTAATTACTGTTGCTGCCGAGATGCAAGGGCAGCAGAATGCTGAGGAGCAAGCTAGTGTGCCACAGACCACCGTGGACACAGTGGGAATGGGGTCCACAAGTGATGTGGGATTAAGACAGGTTCCACTAGCCAGTGCCAACAATACTCCTGGTCCTAGTTGCTATGCTGAATCTGAGGCAGTAGCAGCAACAGCTGCAAGATTATCCTCTGTCACAGACAGTGAAGGGGAATGGGGAGGACAAGATGAAAGAGGCCATTCTTCTCTACCTGTTCCTTATCCCCTGAAGTCATGGGTGTGGGACTATTTTTCTGTTGGGGCAGGCACAGTGCAGTCATCAGCAATGGTACTGTGCACAATTTGTGACAATTCAGTGAGGAGAGGAAAGGAGGGAACACACCTTGGCACAAGCTCCCTGATAGCACACATGAAACACAGACACCATGACCTCTATGTCAAACATGTTAAAGCCAAACACCCACCACAGAAATCAAGCACAGCTGTTGCTGTACCCCCTGACTCTCCAGAAAGGCAACAAGAGGCAAGGCAGAGATCAAAGAGGAGGAAGAATAGAGCAACCCAGACAGAGACTGGAACCTCCAAGACAAATGAAACAACTAGCTCGTCATGACTTTCTAGGGTAACTACATCTTCTGCAAATCCACCTCGCTCATCATTACCTCCCCCGCCAGATGATAGCCACTCTGTTGATGTTAGGATGTGGCAGTTCTCTCCACCCATTGCACACTGTGTGGTGCACTGACCACATGTGTCAGTGTGGAGGAGGAGGATGGCAAGCAGTTATCTGAGGAGATTCCATCCTGCAGAATATGCCAAGATGGTGGCAGGGAGGGTTCATCATTGCTAATAAACTGTCAGAAAGTTGTCATGTGTCCTTAGCAGGGTCTGGACAAGGGGTATAGTGACAGTGGCAGTACTTGGTTTTGGGTGTCATGGTGTTTGTATACAGTTGTGCCCCCAGTTGTTATTTACCACACACACACACACACACTGTGCACATTGCAGTTGTTGATGAGAGCCAAAATTCCTGCTCTCAAGGGAAAAAATATATTATAATAACAACACACCCAAGGAGGAAGGGCAGGTGAGAAGAATTAAAGGCCAACTTCTTATGTTCTCCACATAGACTGGGGCTACTTATTGTGCTGCTACTGCCTCAGATGCATCACTGGAGATAGTCATGGCAAGTGGAACCTTCGTCATCCATCACCCATGTTACTGCTATTGTTGATCCCATTCCCTTTCAGCTGCCTAATAATCCTGCTGCTTAAACAACTCAGTAGCAGCAGTAAGAACAGCAGCTGCAAATTCCACAATTATGGACTCAGGAGGATATTTGACAATGGCCAGTGGCCACTGGCCAACATGACCTGCTGGCACTAGGCCAGTAGGGCATTTTTATTTTTTTCTCAGACTTTGTGCTTTGAAATAAAAAATAAATAAATAAACAAATAAATACATAAATAAATAAATAAAAATAGTCTTACAAAAAAAAAATTTGGGGGGTTTGTTTCTAACAAGCCTAAGTCCTACAATCAATGTTCCCTTAGGGCTTGTGCCAAACAAGCTTAAGTCCTACAAATCAAGGTTTCTTCAGGGCTTGGGCCTCTAATAAGTCCTACAAAAGCCTCTAACAACAAACTTAACAAATCATTCTCTACAAAATGCTTTGTCAAGTATCTATCACTTTACATACAAATTTCTTATTATTTTTTTTTTTTCATTACCTGTCCCCCCAATACCAGTCAAGAACCACCCCCCAAAACAAATTCCCTGTTCAACTGATTAATTCCCCAGACTCTACCCACCAACACAGACACCCTCCTAAAAACCATTTTATACCATGTATTATGGGTTTTTTTTTATTTTGTTTAGGATTTATTTTTTATTAACTGCCCCCAATCCCAGTAAACAAACCCCCCAAAAACATTCACTGTTTAACTGATTCTTTCCCCACACCCCACCAACACAGCCACCCCCATGCCAATTTTATACTATGCCTTTGGGAAATAAAATAACATTTGCTATGTGTTGTGTGTAACTTAAATGTTCCCATTGATTTGAAAGGAATGAGCTAGGCGAAAAAAGTGGGAAAAAGAAGAAAATCAGCACTTTTCACCATTTTTCGCAGATTTGATTCTGAGGTGGAAATTTTCACCCATCCCTAGTAATTACCCCATTTTAGATACAAAATGATGACTGCAGAAGTCTTTTGACCCTCCTTCTCTCAACTCTGCATTGAGGGAAGAGGGTTAAAAAAGTCTACTGGCAAAGAAATGTACAAACGCATAAAAGAAAAATATCCACATTGGTCCAATTGCCATGGCAAACTTAACTTCTCAGATTTTTTTTTTAAGCTTTTTTATTGATAAGAAAGAAGGCATTACATAGAGATCAAAAGACTAGAGTAATGACACTGAAAGGACACAGAGTTATAATCAAATAATTGCAGGATAATGGCCAACTTCCTTAATTTTTTTCCCACTAAGTAATAAAACAAACTAATCAACTTACATAACAATCCTACAAAGAGGAAAAACCTCAAACTACGCCTAACCTAAACCAGGATCGAGCACTCCCCTCCCCCTGAATAAGGGCATCCATCACTAGTATTGTACTGTAATCCCACAACAAATCTCTCTGCTATACCTACTCCCATCTAGGTCCTCTTGCCCACTCTCCTACCTTCCATCTCCTTCATCCTATTCCCCTCCCTTTGGTATCATTTTACCACTCCTTCCATGCCCCTTGATCCACTCCCTTCCATGTACTTGGCCTGTGCTCTCCCATGAAAAAATGATAGATAAATTCAATATCCTCCCTACAGAAGTGGTTGATGCCAAAATAGTAAAGTAATTTAACCATTTGAATGCCAGAGGAGTATGCAGTACATTACACTCAAAGCCACTCTAAGGGTTAAGAACTCTCAGGATAGATATATGGTTCTAAAATAAAATAAGTCTGAGCTAACATATAGGGAAATGTGCAAACTTGATCAGCCTGTTGTTTGTCTGCCTTCAAATTCTGTTTCTTTATAATAATAATAATAATAATAATAACTAGTATTTATATAGCACTTTTCTCCCAGTGGGACTCAAAGTGATTTCAGTGCACGCTCTCAGAATTTACTGAATCAGAAGCTGAATAAAAGATATTATTACCCAATCAATGGTACTCATTTATCAACCTCAGAAGGATGAAGGGCTGAGTTGACCCTGCCGGAATTCAAGCTTGCAACTTTGAGGTTTGAACAGGCTCTGTAGTCAGGGCAATTACCACTGAGCTATCTCACTAGCTTTGACTGTGGGCAGCTATCATTCTGCATCTTTGGACCTCTCCCCTTCCTCCCATGTCCTTGAGCTGCTTCTTTCCTTCCACATTCCTGGCCTATTCTTCTTCATTTAATGTCCTTGCCTCACTCCTCTCCCTTGCACCTCTTTAGTATGCTTCTCTTTAGCTCTCTTTCCTGTTCCTTGGTATACTGCTTCCACTACTTAGTTCCACCTGCTGTCCTCCATTCATTCTTGCCCCCTGCTGTTCCATGCTACCTTGCTAACTCTCTCTGTCCCTTTCTCTTCCTTTTTCCCTATGTCCTTCTGTGACTACTGAATTGAATTGCATGGATCCACATTTTTTTTCCAGATCCTCCATACAGATACATAAAACAGATTACGATCATTCTGTTCTGCTCCTCCCTACAACAGAACAAGAGTATAATATGCCTGTTTTCAAGCATGAAGCATGTGTTACTAAAAATATATGTCATGGCAGGTACGATCTGTCACAAGGGAGGAACAGAGAGGCAGGTATGGAGGTCAGCCCCTCAAATGCTCAGCTTGTGGAGCCCAAATGCAAGCCCAATAAGGACAAGCAAGAGAGAGAAGAACCAAAGCAACAGAGCCCAAGCGGAGGATCCAGAAGAATGGTCAGACAAGGCAGGCAGCAATCAAGGATGGTCAGACAGAGCCAGAGGTCAGTGCAGGTAGCAATCAGGGATGATAAGACAAGCAGAGATCAGTGTAGACAGAGCTCAGGGATGGTCAGATAAGCCAGAGGTGGGGGCATGGTTAACAAGGCCAAGGTACTAGGTATGAGGCAAGCAGGACAGGGCAGATGAAACCAAGGGTCAGGATGGGATAACAGACTAAGTGTAAGTATAGTAACAAGGATCGTGCTTAGGACCAGATAAGTACTACCACGTATGGGAGCAAAGAGCCGCTGGTGCTCAGGGCTTAAATAGAATAGACACACGACATCACAACAACTCACGATGTGATGACATTGGCCGAGCCGACGCATCAAATAGCAGAAGCGGGTGGCCGGCCCAACATAAGAGGGGAAAAGAAGATGAGCACCACCATCCCGTCGTGGAGGCACCTGTCGGGTAAGAAGCATACGGACCCGACAAGATATAGTGGTAAATCTACAAGTAAATGTCCACACACCTACCCTATCCAAGGTCGTAATAGTAAATCAAGAGTGAACTTAAGCTAAATGATGAACTGATGGAGTAGGTCCAAATAGGGCCAAAAATACTCCAAATATTGATATAGAAATGAGAACTATTCATTATATTTGAAACAAATACCACAAACAGGAATGGCTGCCTAATTCATAAAATGATTATGAACAAAAGGCAATGATTTACTAAGTTTCTAAGGAATATGATAATAGAATATACTAGTACTTTCCTACACCGTACTCAGTGGCAAGTGTAAAAAGGTTATGAGTATGTGGAGGGCAAGGAGGAGATAACAGTCCAAAAGAAGAGGGACCTATTGGGGTATCTTAAATGTGCTCCCATAGCTTGCGAAAAACCCAATAACTGCCCCACTAGAAAAAAATAATCTGTATATGTTATACATACACAATGCCATGCATGAATGCAAGTCTAGTTAACCGAGACAAATACTACTGAAAAATATCTGATAATTTTTTATGTAAAAATGACAACAGTAATTATCATACAAATGTAATACTTAAAACAGAGTGGATCATAAAAAATTACTACTTAGATTGACCTGTTTTTTATATATATTTTCTACCTCATTCCTTTGTTGCTATAGTGTGGATGGATGATGGTGAGGAACAGCGATAAAAGAGAGACGGTGATGTTTAGGTCAGTACATTGTTTTATTAATACACCCTATCATCTTTGTTTGAATCACGCTGTTTCTGGATACAAAAACTACAAACCTTAGTTCCCAGTGGACTAAACAAAGATCTAGACCACTGGTGTTTTAGAATATTCTCTTATATGCCAGCCATTATAGCTCTTATATATTCCACAATATATTTAGCTCTCTGGTAAGTAAATAAATCTCCAGTTCTTTCATTCTCTAACTAATTTAATTTGATATGTGTATATAATAGTTTTATATCACTATATTTGAACACTTATTGACTCCTCCTCTGAATAATACTGCCAAATCAATTATTTAAAAAGTCAATATGTATAAATTTTCAATGATCACTCATAGGCTCAGTTAAATAAAGTACAGTAAAACAGCCAGTAGGGCAAAAATGGCTTAAAGGCTCGTTTACAAAATGTGCTAATGGAGACATTCATTTGTCCTACCAACTGAAACCACAATGAATGTTTAGCTAAAGAAACGGACTTGTAGCCATACATCCATTGTTTGTTTTAAGTTCCTAAAACCCAAGGTAAATAGTGGGAGTAATGGGAACACCAAAGGAAAAGAGCTAACGATCGGTGCTTGACAAACACTGCAAAGCACCGAACGTGAGCTCAACACACAGTCACCCTCCCAAACACTAACCCTAAGCTACCCCTAAGCAATGCTACACCTTCCTCTAACCCAAGACCCACAGCTGTATAACACTTACCTGTCATCCTGTGTCTGTCTTCTGCTGGCAGCTTCCATCTTTCTTCTTCTTTTATCTTTCTCTTCATCTTCTGTCGTCTTTGCTACTATTTTCTTCTCTTATCTTTTCTTGTATTCATACTAGTATCAAATATGCTCCAAAAACATAACTTACAAATATGTGCAGTGGTTTTATTGCCAGAGGGGTATTCAAATAATTGATGAGCAATGCATTGTGTGCTTCTCTGGCACTCAAACAGTTAAAGTAATGCATCTAGATCTGCTGGAAATATATCAACAATCCCCCAAATTGAATACAATTTTTCAAAATCCATTTTGCTTTAAATCAATTTTCTGTCAAAAGAGAAAAATATAGGGTAACGCAAAATAAACAGCATATGGTGCATTGCAATACATTAATAGTGTGTGGGCTCCACCTCTGTTGCCAGCAGTGGTAGCAGGAAGTCAGGCTGACAAAAATCCCCCCTCTTGTTACCCTTCGAGTTAATCCCTGAGTCAGTGTGTGGGAAATCTGAACATAGACTGGCTTTTATAGGCCAGTCACTGTTCAAAATAGCTCCCAGACTTCCATTGGCTGGGATGTGTGCTTATACATCTCTCAGCCAATCAGCTCCTAGTGGGGGGATGACGATGGCCATATAAGATCCAGTCTCTGTTTAAATTTCCCCACACACTGACTCAGGCATCGACCCAAAAGGTAACAAGGGGGATTTATCAGCCTGACTTCCTGCTGCACCAAAAAAAACTGGATGCAGATTTTCACCCATTAGAGTTGTTTTTTTTAGCTGGTATTTGTTCATAGCACTGGTAATTGAATTGTTTACCTTGCTTAATAAAATGCCAGCAAGATTTTTTTTGGGGGGGAATTGAATTGAGGCCATACAGTCTCAAATATTTCCATGTATTTAGCACAAAGAATACCCCTTATTTATTTTTTATTTCAGACAGTTTTATTCAGTTAAATCTTTTTATGCAGTATGTCCACTTTTTTATCTATATATTGTTTGCCTTAACCCATTGCTTTAAAAAAAAAAAAAAAAAAAAAAAAAATATATATATATATATATATATATATATATAAATAAGTGTGTTACTTAATTTTCTGATATAGCGTGTCCATATACATTTTTTATTCACCTCTGTATTGTTTTCTCTATAATTTACAGTATAATTTCATAATATACACTTTGATTACTTGCTTGCTGTCCTTGTCGTCTTTTCCTTGCTTCATGTACTGAATAGGTGCTGTCAGTCCTACTCTGAAATGTTTGACTATGTACCAAGACTTAGACAGTGAGTGATTTCATGATTTCATAAATGTATGTAGTGGTAAAGACTTGATTGTATTAATACATGTCTGCCAGGGTGTTCTGATTCCTCATGAAGCTCTGTTAAAAAGAAAAATACATTAGTTTGTACCCCCCAAAGCTATCCTGTATATTACTAATATGAGATGTATTTTCAAACAGACCTCACCTACTTATAGCAGTATCCAGGGAAGGCCCCTAAAATGATAGGTTGTCTCCATGGGGCCCATGACTGAATTTTTAGAGTGCACTAAATAATTTTCTGTTTCTAGATAATGCTTTTTTTTCTTGTATGTGGTGTACACTACACATTAAGAAAATTGATGAATAGCAATCACATTAATAGCTAATTATCATTTTGATAACTTGATAGGGTGAGGTGGTTCAGTTTTTTGCATTAATTAATTGACATAAAAATAAAATTGATGAAACAAACCAAATTATATACATGTTCTTAATTTTGCTTCCAGGTAACACATATATTTTGCTTATTTAATAGAGCAAGATAATTACAAATAAGATGAAATTTGTTGCACCCAAGGGTATTTAATTGTGTTTCATATAACTTATCAAAGATATTTAAATATGTTCTCATTGCATATAGCAGCCCAGATATCCCTATTCAGCAGAATCAGTTTGCAATGTACTGTGCTTGACTTTCTTGTTGAAAAAAGGAATAGAAACAGGTGCTTGTCAAATTGTATTTCATTATTCAAGTTAAGCATCTATGTTTGAATTACTATTGTAGCAACACATTAGAAGAACTTTTGCATGTTTTTATAGACATCAAATTCTTTGGAGTAATTGGGGATAAATACAAAGTATCCTTGATTTAAAAGAAAGTATACACAGAATTGGTGGTGGAGGGCTCATAGAAGACAAGAGGTATGTTAACCAATGGATGAAAAATACATAATTCACGTCATCTTGTTGACCAGAATGTACAGAATATAGGGCCCCTTGTTTTGCCATGAAAAAATAAGAGAAAACTGCTTTTTCACAGGAAAATACACCTTAAACAGACCTCTTAACTTTCCACCTTCATCGCCTTCTGCTTTTTTGTCTTTTTTCAAAGGCTACAAAGTTCCTGCTCCTTTACGTATGTGTACTTCACGTCATCACTCCACAAATGTGAAGTTTCCAGGAAGTGAGACATAAAACCAAGCAGCTAGAGTGTTAGAGAGGGCACTAGGCAATTTTGCAGGGATTTACACAGTAAAATAAGGGCAGCAGAGGATATGACTGGTGGCTAACAGTATGAACAGCCATCTGATAAAAAAGGAGACAGAGGACTGTAATGCATCCAGTGAGTCTGAGGAAGTGGAGGAAGTGACCACCACCAGCATAAAAGGGTCTGGGAGCTCTGATTCCCCAGACTTAATGATGGCCAGCCCCCCCCCAGATTGTCCCTTGGGATCTGGGGGAAGTTTGTGTAATCATCAGCAAAGGCACATGAAGACGTGGGTATCAGAGTGATACTCAGAAGGAGGAGGAGGAGGAGATGATGACAAGCGTGAGAGCAGGGAACTCTAAGTCACATTTGCCATTCCCAAGCAGTTCCACTACTACCACACAGCAGCTAGAGAGTGTTGGGGTGAGGAAGGAGGTGATTATGGTAAAGGTGATCATAGTGAAGCAGCTGGTGGTGTGTGTAGATCCTCCTACTGAGGTGGAAGGGGAGGAGATGCGGTGCAGCTAGATTAGTGATCAAGGGAGCTCACAACATCCACCTGACCCTGTGATTACTCTTCCCCAACATTATGCCTCCTGGACCTGATGCTAAGGAAGGCAGAAATGGCTTGCAGCAGTATTACCATCAGCACAAGTCAGCTGCCTGTGCCTGCTGCTAGTGCTGCCAGTCTGCCTTCTTCATCTGTAGAGCTGGAATGTGTGACAGTAGGTATATATATATATATATATATATATATATATATATATATATATATATATATATAATTTTTTTTTTTTTTTTTTTTTTTCCTCAGAGCTTGTGCCTAACAAGTCTAAGTACTGAAAATCAATATTTCAATGTTTCAAATCAAAGTTTCTATGTTGGGCCTCTACAAATCATCCTCTACAGAATTCTCTATCTCATCAAATATCAGTCTGACCCATTCACAACTGGGACCCTTGTCTCTGTCATGTTACTCACCAATTTTTTATTCATTTAATTTTGTTTTACATTTATTTATTTATGTATTAGCTATCCCCCCAATCCCAGTCAACAAACCCCCATCCCCCAAAAAAATCCCTGTTCAACTGATTCTTATTCCAGACTCCAAAAACACAGGCACCCTCAGACCCCTTTTATACTTTGCATTTATACTTATTAATTTCAAAGCAATGAGTTAGGTGAAAAAAGCATAAAAACTGCATTTTTCCTGGAAATTTCCCTCTAGGCAGGAAGTGCCATTTTTTGCCTACTTTGGTTTGAACACACATACCCACATTACAAATGCACACAATACACATACACACAAAAAAAAACACACACGGAATACACATGCAAAAAATGCACAACACACACATACAAGCAATATACATAGACACAATACATACACACAATACACACATACAACACACATGAACAAAACACACACAAATACATGCATGCAAGACACATGCATAATACACACAACACAAACAGGCACAATACATGCACACGTACAACACACATGCAATACATACAAAATACACACATGCAGTACATATGCACAACAGACACAGACAATACACACATGCAACACACACCCACAATACACAGACAATATACACAACACACACATGCAATGCACACACACAATACACAACATACACACAATACACACATGAAACACACACACACAACACACAAAAAATACACACATGCAAAACACATGCGCAGTATACACTCAAACAGAAAGACAAACCTGCACTTCTCTGTACAAGGTGCAAATGTGTGCCCTGTATTGGGCATATGTAATACTTCTTAGTAAATAAGTAAGTAAGTGTCACAATTTGGTCAAACCATGTTAAGCTTGCCATCCTGTCAAGGTTACGCATTATATGGCAAGTCTACTCTAATACACCTATAAAACCCTATCTAAATTAAAATAAAAAATTCCCTGATGAGATGTTTAACCCTATTATCCTATTACTACCAGACAGGTATCATATTCTGTGTTATTAAGTCATGCATAAAACTGTATGGGCCTTTTGTTTTTTTTTGTTTTTTCTGGGGGAGGGGTTATTTATTTTATTAATTGCACGGGCAAAGCTGTGCCAATATTGCTAGTATATATATGTGTGTACATATATATATATATATATATATATATATATATATATATATATTCCTATAGAGTTTTTTTTACCATTACCATGTGTGTGTCAAATGATTGCAGCGTGTGCAGCCATCTCTACTGCGCATGACAGCTTCTGACAAACACAACTTAGGGAATTATTATATAGGATATGTTTAGTGTTCCTTTAAAATTAATTTTATTTTAATTTTAACTTTTAATTTGGAGTTTTTTCTCTCTCCCTCTATCTTCCTGCTTCAGCTTTCCTTTTTTCCTAAACTACACCACTCTACATGGCTAGAAATTCTGGAGGCAGGAAGTTTCCCTGACACTGAAAAATGCTAGCGGGAAATGGGATAGTTCTAGCGGGAAATTTGGTGGTGTTAGCAAAATGATGAAATTCCATTGGCTTCTCTATGGGCTGGAATTCCTATGTGAAAAGTGGAAAATCATGCTTTTTTTCACAAAAATTCCCATACGAACAAAATGGGACTTTTGGCCCTTCTCTAATGGAGTCACATTAATCTGAGTAGTGTAACTGCATATATTTGAATAGTACAATTGCAATTCTACATCAAGTTATATTTGGAGCCTACTGTCTGCACACATATTGAAAGGCCTGAATATCAGCTCATCACTGGATAAAACAAATATAAATCCTCAAACTAAATATATCTGCCCCAAGAAAACATACAGCCTAGAATTAAAGCTAATATACATCGATGCATGTTGCTAATAACAAAATCGGTTATAATAGCACAATGAAAATGTAGATTTTAGCATATCTCCCAAATGAAAGGAAGAACCATTCAAGCCTGAGAATGTCCACCTGGGGCCCAATAGAATTAAGCCAGCTTGCCTAAAATCTAACAGTGGGACCTCATGTGACTATGGTAGTAATCATAGTTTTAAATAGACATGGAGTAGGCAGTTGTTCATATGACATATGGCACCAAACTGAATTAATTTCAATGTTATTTTTGCTAAGTAAATTTAGACATTCATTTTGCTAACTAAATCTACTGTTTTTAGGTAGGATGCATATATAAATTTATAGAGAACAATTTTTCCAAAACAATGTGTATGCATTTCATATAATTGTTATTTATGAAGTAATAATATGTGTTCTATTGTAAAACTATTGAGTTGCCCAGCACTTAATCACACTATTATAAAACGTCTAATACGCAAGCAATTATTTACAATGCAATAAATAATGCTATTGAAATAGATCACCACAAAGCATTCATTTTGTTCTGTGGTATTTTGAACTGCATTTGTTTTGAATACAGAGCCTCTCTAAAAAATATGTTTACATGATATCCACCTGAAGTAGTTACTATTCAATTTGTAATTATTTTTTATTATTTCAAACAATTAACTTATTTTATTATCGGTGAAATCATTTTACCTTATATCTGAGATCAAATAATTGCAGATATTCAACATACTGTAATAGCTGAAATCAATTCTGAAATTGTCTCGTCTTGATAAAGGAAAAAATTGAAGTCAACTTTTGGGAAAACATTTTGAATGTGGCAGCAAAATTACTCAGAGATGGTTATACATTTTTCATAATGCTGTTCCCTGTAGAAATGTCTGATTCCTATATTTCCTACAGCGACAAAAATGAAGAAGAAAGCTTTTAAAAAAGGATAAAGTTGTGCTGAGTCTAGTTTTACTATGTCTAGATATCTGAATGTTGTGAAGTGAAATGTTAGGTCTCTGCATTTCAGGAGCATTGAGAAAGAGTTTAATTAACCTGAGCCTCTGATTTTGTTTGTGAACTTGAGTATGTTAAGTCAGGCACTAAGAAATAGAATGAGACAGCTATATTCAAAATGTAGACAATGTGCCACAATGCTCAATAAATCCATATTTTTTTTATGCCCTGCAAGGTCATTGGTGATGCTAATATTGGTCTCTTAGCAACCCAGTCTACTAACCTACTTTAGTCCCATTCACTTGAGAATGGGTTTAATAGTGTGAGCAGGTTTAGTAGAACATGGATGGCTGAATACTCTGATGCTGGAGTGCAGCTGATGTGCAAACTGAAAAACATGTGCCTTGTTTCCCTTCTGCGTACATTCATCACATGACATTGAGAATGACAAATCCTTATAATGGACAACTGTTATATATATAAACCATTAATTTGTAAAGCTACCTAAAAGAGAGTAAAACAAAATTCAGATGTAACCTGCTTCTTATCCACAATCTTTGTATTCATTGATTTAAAAATAGATTACAAAGAAAAGTTGCATTTAACCTCTTGGATGTGAGATACATCTTCAATGCATTGTGATGCAATACAATGGAGATGTATTTAACATCAACAGGATTAATAATGATCATATGCCGTACATGTTTGAAAATTTTAGCATGTTGCTGTTTGAATATTATAAAACTGGCAATGATATCCAGCTCATTGGACACTGATCAAACTGTAATTAAATGGCAGCTTATTAGGCTGACCATACCTCACCTTTAAAAAGGGACACATAGGAAATAGGCATATTTCAAGAGTGCACCAAAATCAAAGGAACCACGTAGTATGCATTTTTCATGTGTGTCCCTTTTTAAAGGTGAGGTATGGTCAGCGTGCAACTTATGTAAATGTTATTGTCCAGTAATTGAATTTGTTCAGATTATAAAATATACATGTGTAGTTAACTTTTTTATGAAAAAATAAAACATTTTTTATAGTGCTTTGAATAGTATGTAAAACAAATGTAGTCTGACTACTGATTTTTCATTCAACGTTATTATAGCTAACAGTTTCAAATGGTGTTCAAAATTAAATTTCAATCTACCACGTTTTAACCACAATAGAAGGTGCAGTTAAATTAAATACAAATTTCCACTCATTTGAATGTGGCTTTTAAACCTTTAAATGCTAGGAAATTGACTAGATATGAGTGTAATGAGTGGAATTGCACTAAAAAAATGTATACTTTGCTGCTTTTTCCATGGAAATTCCAGTACCCAGAAAATACATAAAATGTCCACCTTTTTGCTATTGTTATTTAATTCCTATACATAATGATGGACGAAATGTCATTTATTTTTCTGTAGGATTTTTTTTTTTTTGTGGTAAGTAAGCAATTAGACTTTTTTCCAATCGAAATTTCTGCATTTTGATAATGCTTACATTTTCTGCTTTTTTTCCTAACTGTAAGCATTCGACTTACCTTTAGGGTGAGCCGACCGTTATGTAGCTTGTTGCACAGCCGGTCCCCTGTGCTGCTGCCTCTTGGCACTAGCCGCGTCCTGTCCCCAGAAAGCAGGAGGCTCTGATTTTCAGATGGACAGCCGGCTTCCTCTGTATGGCCTCTTGCTACTGCAGTGTTCATGCTCTTCCCTGTCCCAGCAGAGTGTGGCCGCATGTCACTGGGTTTTCCTTAGTGACATCACAGTGGACTCTTAAAGGGACAAACCATATTGTGCTCCACCTTCCAGGGTGGAGTAACTTGTATTTAAACTGCCTGGACATCACACCAGTTGCCCTTTTGTAGTTTTCCAGTGCAGTTGTGTTGTTTAAGCTCTGTGTATATTCCCGGTTTGTCTGCCTACCCGATCAGGTGCTGACCGGTGGCTCTGTCTGACTATCCTCTCTGTGTATGACCCTTGGCTTGTCCAACAACCATTCTGGTGCAGACCTGCGGCTCTGGCTGACTAATCGCTCCGAGTATGACCAGGCTTGTCTGACCATCCTATCTGGTGCTGTCCTGTGGCCCTGTCCGGCTTGCCTCTTGTGTTGCCTTTCTCCCGCAGACATCCATCTGGCACAGACCTGGGGCTCTGGTAGACTACCATCTGAATGCAGCTGTGAGTCAGCTATCCTTTCCCGCTAGACTGACTGCAGGCGTGAGTCAGTATCTACTCATTTGTTCCCGGTTGAAGTTATACCATTCTCGTTCGTGTTCCAGCAGAAGCTCATCAGTAGTTGATCCTGTTCCTGTTCCAGTCCAATTTCCAGCAGAGACTACCAGTGGCTTCTGCCTAGTATCAGCAGTGAGGTCTATCCTAGGTGGCCTACTATTCCCGATAGTAGTGCTAGTTTATCTATTGACCTACTGCCTGTTCCTGTTGTCCTCTGTTTATACCTTGTTCTAACTCCTGAGTGCTCTGAGTAACCATGACACTAACCTCCTGAAACTTTCCCCAGCAACTTTGAAAGTTCCATTAGGGTTATAGCCTCAGAAGTGCTTTTCTATGAACAGAAGTGCAGCAAGTCATTTCTGGCAGTCAAGGTAAGTGTAATTCTTGTTTGGCCACTGTGGGCCAGTTCTGGGGAGGGGGCAGTATGTGCTTCTTTGATTACTTTGGGACAAAGCTAGGGGGGCCCTGCATTGTCCTATAGATTATGGACAAGGCTTGGAGACACTTTGCTGTTTTATGATTACTATGGGATAAAGCCAGGGGGATAATGTGTGATTCCATGGTTACTATGGGCAAGGCTGGTGGATCACTGTGTGGGTCTATGGTTACTATGGGACAAAGCTGGGGCACTGTGTAGTTCTATGGTTGCTATGGGCACAGTGTGGTTCTGTGGTTACTATGGGGCAAGACGATGGGGACAGTGTGCGGTTCTTTACTTACTGTATAACAAAGCTGACATGATAGGGGTTAGAAATAAACAATTCTGAAAATGTTCACTTTTTGCAGGAACTCCCTCCATAGGTGAAAAGTGATATTTTCCATTATTTTAGCATTTGAGTAGAAATATTTTTCTCATCACTATCCGTGGGAACTACAATACTAGTTCTGCTCAGTGATGAAGTAAAAAAAAAAAAACACAAAAGTAAAAGGATTTAATCCTGTTACAAAATATACCTTGAAAAAATGTACGCAGGCCATTGGCCCACAACACAAACCACTTTAAAAACTTTACCACATAAGATAAGATATATCAGTTAGGTGCAACACATGGCATCTGTCCTTTAAAACCTCTGTTTTCCTCTAAAGAATAGGGCAGCATGTCAACAGCAATATTTTGGCAAGTCTGTCATTCCACAGGTGTGCTTTTGGATTTTATTGTTGCGCAATTTTTATCTATTTCTAAGGACTCAGCAAAGGTGGGTGCACAGTCTATTAGTGGTGGTGGTAACTATGGGGATGCTATGATTTTAGTTGCCGCCAACTACCTCAAAGTAATCCTCCTGTATGCTGCACATCTGTGACATTAGAGACACAGGTGTTTTTGTTCCTGAGGAAAATGTTGTACCACTGCTAGAAGCATCTGCAACAGTATTATATGTTCCTTGGCTACATACACTTTTAGAAGTGTTTCTACTACTGCTAATCATCATACCTCTAAGGTGCTGCTGGATTGTCTTTCATTCAGACCTGTGGCTGTGTTTCAGGTATGTGCTCAATGAGGATGTACCTAGATGTGATCATTCTTTTTTTCTGCTCACATGTTTTTTTACAGAGACAACACATAGAAACATGTTTATCTTTTGGCCAATTACTGAAGTATCTCCATAATGAATTCCATAGACTGAATGTTTCTTCAAGAACTACAACTAGAGGGGCTAAATTTTCAGTATTACTAGTAGCAGGTGTCAAACAGAAGGAGAAACAATCTTAGCTAGGGTAATAGATATTGAACTTGCATTGCTGTTAAATCAATAATTGTGAGTGTGATTGGGTAGGGGCTTGACCTGAAAGTGGTGAGGGTGATGTTAATGATCAAGATGATTTGTTTGATATAATGATGGTAGCGTTTGTTTTAACTGTAAAGCACATGACAGAACTGTTAGCATATGGAGTAATGTTTCATCTGACTGAAAATAATGTATATCTCTGTTACTGTCATTCTCAGTTCCTACTGAGGTGTAGACGTAGGATCAATTGCCTGTTTGTGTGACCTATAAGTCAAGTGCCACTGTCAACAAGCACTAATACTTCTTACATCAAGTAACTCCAGCTCTGCCTCTACACACTATTAGCTAGTCAGATGGTATTAGATCACTAAAACAGACAAATAAAAGATACACTGTAGATAAAGGGCTCTTACCCAAACACCACAGTGTTACTCTCCAATACATGATGCGCTACCTAAAGAACTACTAATGTGCTCCAAAACAAGAAAGATAAAATGTTAAAAAGTTCCAAGAACAGAAAAGCTGTTACTGAAGACATCTCTCTTCCGGACTTCCTGCCCTCTTTTTTGCCTGCTGCTGCCTCTTCGGTCAACCGATCACATGACCAATGCCAAAAGACTCCTCTTCTGGCTACATACACAAAATATACAAAAGAGAGGGGAAGTTCTATTGCTCTTTCTCTCTCTCTTTTGTATCTTTTGAGATGGTATTAGATGCTGGTTTATTTTTTAAAATATAAGTCTACCAACACTGCTTCTGGAGAGACATGTCCTATGGTCATTATCTATATAACCAACAACACTGAAAATCTTCTCTGATTACACATTTCCTGGTGGGAAACCAAGGGTATCCACTGTAGTATGTGTCATTTCTGGAGTGACCACACATTTTTTGGTTGTCAGACGTGACATCATTTCAGCCTACAACATAGATATCCTGCAAGTATGCTCTAACAATCTCAAATGCATAGATCCACTCCTTGGAGCTAGAAGGTGTTTGCCTGTATCATTCACCAAGCCACACTATGGGTACATGACTCAAAGATATGCCAGCCACCATCAACACAGATGTTAGACTGCTTCCCCTGAGACACAGAAATTGTCAGGGAAAACACTCTTCCACAGCAGTATCGTACAAGAGAGAATGTCCCGATAAGGATACTCCTCCAACAAGGGCTCATCGAAGGAAGGCTAGAGTGCATCACTTGGGTGCGTGGCTGGTTATCTCAGGCCCCCTGTAGTGTGTTGTGCTGCGTCCGGGGCCGTGTAAAGTTGCTGGTCACAAAGCCAGATGACCCCCTTCAGTTGAGCTGAAGAAGGCCCAGGATAACGCACTACAGTGAGGATATCCACCACTAGCCCCAGGGAGAGTCTGGATACAGGCAAGGGTCAAATAAGGCTGAATAAGCTGATGCTAGATCCAACATAAATGCTATAATCATGCGCCGCACTGAAGCGGAGCATGGCTTAAGAAGGTCCAACCCGGAAGTTTGGGCCTGAAGATGACGTCACTGCGCTATAGTGGTGACAAGCCAGCACAACACGGAAGAGAAGTAAAGGAAGGACACCGAGCACAAACCCTCATTGAGATCAATGGAATGGACAGCATGACAGAAATTGCATTCTGCAATGATGACACGTTCTGTTTGGATGTTGTTGTTGATGCTGCTGATGATATAAACCTTTTGCTTACTTCTTTTCACTCAGCTTTCTATTAGTTTTTTGTACTTACCTTTTACCTTACAAACTCTTGTCCTCGACAATGCTACCTTCCACTCAATCCATAATTATTTATTTATATTATTTTATTTCTCAGAGTGCTGCTGCTCACACCTTGACACAAAATTGTATTTTTAAAGAATGGGTTCAACAAAGTAGCAAGAATGTATTCCTCATTGCTTTAAATGCACACTATGTGAGTATCCTGCTCAAAGCATTGGTAAGGTAATATATCATTCATCAGCTGGTTCATGTAGGTGTTGTCATTATTGTAAGAATCATTAACCATGCTCTTAACGTCATCACTTGTGGAGGTAGTGGCCCATCTCTCTGATGCATCAACAGCACTGCTATCATGTACCCCAGAACCCTGGGAACATTTAGGAGTACTTCTGATGTTGATAGTTGTGGCACCTCTGACTTATTGATGGTGTGTCTCCCAACCAAACCTGTTGTTGTTCTTCAAGTGTGATCCCATTGAGGAGTTGCCTAGGCGTGAGCCTGCTTTACTTTGCTCACATGCTTCTTACATAGGCAACAAATATCAACATGCTTTGCTTTTGGATTGTGAGTAAAGTATCTCCATACTGTGGACCTCATGGACTGTGGGGTTCATGAGAGGCTGCCACTACTACTTAGGCTAGATGTTGCTGAAATTATTCTACTACTAGGTGTCACAGGTGCTGCACTTCCAATAGCAGCAGAGGCACTCATCATAGGTAAGGCAGTGCATGCTGAGAACCTGGGTTGTAGCTGGATACACAACACTATTAGGGTGTGTGGCTGAGTGGGACTTGGATTTGGAAATGGTGATAATACTGACAATGACTGGCAGGATGACTGTATATTTTTTGCCATCTTTGCTTGTCCATGGTCAGATATTCCAACTGTTGTATCATGCAGTTTATATACATGCACAATGATCCATTTCAGTGGTGGAACACTGAGCCTTTGCCTTTCAGCTAACTTTCTGGCCATATTATGATCTCTCTCATTCTCAACTTCATCTGAATCTGAAGAGAACTTTTGGTGGAACCTTTACAAACTACAACTTTATTTACACTTCCCTGCACTACTCTAATCCTTTCACCCTCCTACCTACCCCTTATGTGTTTGCTGGACATTACACTTTACTGTAAGTACACATTAGAACTGATTGTGTGTGTGTGATGTCTTGCTTTGGATCTCTGTAAAATATTCTCTTGGGAGTATTTTGGGTAAAGCTGCTTTGCTCCCTTCTCACACATACAGTCTCCTGTAGGACGGAGATAACAGCCAGATCAGGATGAAACATGGCTGCCTGTATCTTCGCAGTCAATCATACCACATTTTGGGGCATTTGGGGTTAAACTCCTTTTTCATTTCCTGTGCCCCAGAATCCCCCAGACTCCCCTAATACAGCAAACAGATTCCCTCCCTACAAGATACCCTAAACTAAGTTTCAACTCCACTTTATTAGTCTGTCTTCTGTAGGTCAAAAATGTGTATCTTTCTCTTCCTCTCACAAACACAGAATGGCATGCTTTGAGAACCTAACACCCTTTTATATGCCTGTGGAAAAATAAACTAAACTTGCCTGGTGGTAGGGAGAAATTCTGTCTTTCCCCTAATTTCAGTGCAATGTGCTAGGCAAAAAAGGTAAAAAAAAACAAACAAAAAAACCCCAGCACTTTTCCTGAAATATTTTCAGCTTGGTGAAAAGTGCCATTTTTCGCCTGTTATTATTTTGAGGCAAAAACTTTTGCCCATCCCTACTAATCAATCACACTTGGAAGCATACCTACTCTAACATCCTGTGGACAAGCTCCTTTTATAACTGTGTGTAGTGATATCATTCGTTAATGGCAGATTCAGTCCTCTAGTATACAACACTGTCATTCTCATAGCCACCAGTAAATAGGCCTAGTAGTACAACCTTTTGTTAGATCTTTTTCCTGGCAATCTTTTGTGGAATAATATTTCCTGAACATACATTGCCTGTGTTACCAATACCATAGAAAACTTCCCTGCCTTAGTCATACAACCGAGGTCCTATACATTTCCTCTGCATACCCCCAGCATATGAGTGGTCTACTTCCATTGTGTATGAGTTGAGTGTACAGATCAATGCTGACTGGACTATGTATTCCCAAAAAATTATTTACATCTTATTGATGGTATACCTCATAGTCTAGCTGCTTGTATCACTTTCCTAAATGAGTATTTTGCTACTGAATAAAATGATCTTAGTGTTGCTAGCCCATTCATTTGTTGTTGTTTTTATTATTATTACTAAAAATACTGGAACTACATTTTTTTACAGACATTCATTGATCTTCCATGTTTTAATTACATCACAATTGCTAAAAGACATCTCAGACTTTAGGAGCATTTTACTGAGTGTTTGCAACCAAGGTGCTGGTATGCCCATTTTTGACAAAAAATGAAATAGATAGATAGATAGACAGATAGATAGATAGATAGATAGATAGATAGATAGATAGATAGATAGATAGATAGATAGATAGATATAATGTTCTCACAACTCAATAATTTAATGTCTGGTTCACAAGGATAAGTTGGGTTGAAATGCATCATTTAAAGGCAATTTCTAACTGAAATCTTTGGAAAAAGACACATCTCTGAGACAAAAAGAAGGCAATTCTTATCATGAAATTTTGACTTATGTAAGAACTTTGATGATGACAGAAGATTGCACTCACTGTGTGCCAAGGTTAACATTTTCAAACATGAAGGAAAATTAGATTTGTCTCTTTAGTTGAATGTCTTTACTATCATTTATAGACATCTTATATCTTTTCTCTCCTCCACAAATAAATCAATTTGATGGAAGGAGAAGAACAAAAAAAGAGTCAACCAGGTTAGTCAGTCCTTGTATTTTACTATCTGACAAATGACATGTGAAGCAATGAATGAAATAAGATCTTATGTTATACTGTTATATCATGCAATATGTTTCTCTATGCAGTTTTAGTTTGCAGGTAATAGCTGGTGATAGCTGGTAGTATAAAGAAAGGTTATCTATACACAAAGGACAAAACAAGTCTATACTCTCTTATGACCAGTGCTTTCAATATGCATTTTTCCAAAAGTAACAATTAATTTATGTTGTAATAAGCAAGGGCCAGATATAATCCAGCTACCGATGAATCACTGAATGACCAGTGAGGAAGGATAACCTCTTATTTACTTTCTCATTCACCCATTTACCACTTGATGAATTCTGCACTTCATGGCTTTTCTTTCAGAATAAAATGAAGGAACTCCTAATACTTACAGAGGCTTCACTCAAAAGGTAGCTCATATCTGAAACAGTAGTGCATATATGAAAAGGTAGTGCATATTTGCATGTTTAAAACTTTTAAGACTTTAAGCTGTATGGTGCACTAATAATGGATTAGGCTGGCCCCAACTCTAGGGGCTCGATTTAAAGGCAGCCGTTAACCAAAAAAATCACTAACGGGTGCGTTAAGTGTCATGTTGCAATTCAAAGATCCGTCTAAAAAACAGCTAACGGCAGTTGCACAATTCCTACGGCCGATACACTTACATGCATTCAGACGCATGGAACAACATATCCCAGAGCTATTCAAAGGCTTGCGGTACTGATAACGGCTGAAAAAAAGACACACCTAACGGCTAAAAGTTAAGACCCACTTCTCACACACGTTAGACACTTAACGGCCAAAACTAAACACCCATTACAGAGGAAAACACACAAAAGGCTTACCGCACAACCATGTAAATGGGAAAATTAACCCGTGCAATGCCAAAACAACACAAAAACATGCACACACAACACAAATCACTACACACACAACAACAAGCAACACCACAGGAACAATGACACACAAAAAAACAACAACACAACATGGCACGGAACAATGGGGGTCATCACACAAAGCGGACCCTGCAAATACAAGCTCACCTGGGCAACATCAACACGCGATCTGCACCCCACAACTGCACTCCCGCAAATGGCACACACAGAACAAGCACAACACACCACATCTTATAACACACACACACCTGCAAACACTTACCTGGACACAAACAACTCACCATTGGTCAGCACTCACCTCATCACCACACCTACACAACGCCCTAGCAAGTACTTAAAGGGACAACTCAACACACTCACTTGTGGCTTGTTTTCCACTCAGGGAGGGAGAGAGAGATAGAGATAGAGAGAGAGAGCCAGAGAGCCAGAGAGAGAGAGAGAGCTAGAGAGAGAGAGGTAGAGAGAGAGAGAGAGACAGATAGAGACAGATAGAGAGAGCAAACAGTATGTTGGGTTACATATTGTTGCGAAGACTGCGGAGAAGGCGTGCAAGGGAGAGAGCTAGGGAACATCAGCAAACCCCAAGCACGCCTCATCAACAGCCTTCACCTGTTGCAATTGAGGAGGCTCTGGCTCACCAGCCACACAGGAGTCCATCCCCACCTGGAGGGCACAGGATGTATAGACGACCACCAAGGCCCAGGGTATACCGCCCAAGGGTCACACTCTTTGGAATGGCTGATGACGAGGTGATTGATCGCTACAGGTTGAGGCCTGACAGCATCATTGCCTTGTATGAGGTCATCAAGGAGCAGGTGGATCCCATCTACATCCACAACCATGCCCTAACTGGCCTGCAGAAACTACTCTGTGCCATACACTTCATGGCAAGCGGGGCCTTCCAGTCCACTGAGGGTTACGCATCTGGCATGTCACAGGCCACATTCTCCAGAGTGCTGGCCCAGGTCCTGCCAGCCCTCAAAAGCAAGGCCAGTACCCATATACATTTTCCCACCACCGACATGGACTGGATACACGTCAAGCAGGCCTTTTACGCAAAGGGAGGCATGCCCAGGGTCATGGGTGCTATAGATTGCACCCATGTCCGGATTAAGGCCCCAGCACGTGACGCACAGATAATCATCAACAGGAAGAACTTCCACTCCATCAACGTGCAGATGGTGTGTGACAGCAACATGAGGATCATGAATGTCTGTGCAAAATATCCTGGCAGCACACATGATGCATACATTCTACAAAACTCCTCAGTCCACAGAGATTTTGAGAATGGAACCTTTACAGGGGGATGGCTACTGGGTGAGTTCCCCATACAGGAAGTGGCCATGGACATCGGGCATGTGGAGGAGACCATGAGAGGGGCACAGATCAGAGACAGGCTCATCACGGAATACTTCACCTGTGAGTATAACACATGCATGCAAACAATCCATGCAAGTCCCCCAGCAGTCCTGTGACACTAACCACACTGCACATTTTGTTCTGTCTCACCCCACAGGAACAGTGACACAGCACTGCACTGGCAGTGGACGTGGAAAATTGTGTGTGTGGACTCAACAACCATCCTCCATTCCACTCTCCACGTTGACATACAGACCCCAAGGATATCATGCACACCCCCAGGAGAAACAAGGTACAACATATTACCCATGTTCATCACCTTACACGGCTTGATTGACAGCAACTAACTGGATATGCCATGATTAGAGCCTGAACAACCATGCTAGCCCAGTAGCGAAAGAATATTATCTAATGATATGCATGAGAAGGGACATCAGACTCAATATGGGACCTGTACTGTGCTACAGCTGAGAAGAGCAGCACAGGGGTGGATGTACAGTGGTATGGGCACACAATGTAGAGGTCATGAGACGTAGATCAGATTACCACGGACTCCATGCAGACCTGTGAGTGTGCAGACATATGTGCCCCTGACATGAATACACACATCAACAAATGTGTCCTAACAGTTCCATGGAACAAATTACATTGGGCTGCCACTGTCACTTTCACAGTGGCAGCACAATGTCATTACTTCCATGGAGCTCTCAGAACACTTGTTAATGTGTGTATACATGTCAGGGGCACATATCCCTAGGACTGATGCACATGTCCTTAGTTCCCCACAGAATTGGTTACAGATGAGTACACAACACATTGTCAAGCAATGGTTTGTGCACTCACCTGTAACTGTGAAAACTGAGGGGATGAAAAAGACTAAATTGTTGTTGCTTGATGATCAGTTCAGGTCTACTGCTCCAAATCCTGTCCTCTTGTCCCGCAGGCATACGTAACATGATCCATCCTTGAACTGAAGATCTTCCATGTGACTGGATTGATGTCTTGACAACACCTTCATGAAGATCACCCCTTGCTGTTTATGGTGATGTTGTTGGTGATGCAAAGTTTGACCTGAGGTTCACACAAACCTCTACTGGAACATTCTCATAGAGACACAGAAAACACTAATTCTTGAGTGTTTTAACCTGTACAGTCAGGATGCTCAGCTACAGAGTTGTCAAACCTCATGGACAACACATGAGCAGGGCAGCAGTGTTACTGAAGTATTACGATTTAGTTTCAAAGTACATTTAGTGTTCTCATACAGGTGTTCAATGCATATAGGCAATACACACACAAAACACATGTACATTCTAATGTACTTTGAGACACAATAAAGATGAACCATCACCATTCTATCTGTGTCTGTAGGAGGATATATTTGAGAACACATATGTCAATGTGTTACCACACCCAGGGTAGAGTATGCCCCATACATGGAAAGGCATCACCCACATCACAGGAGTCCACCACTTGTTTGCCAGTGACTGGACTCTGTGATGTATCCATGCAAACAGATGATGGTGGCATTGATGCACCAATGTGTTGTGGGAGTGATGAAGAGGTGATACAGGGGACATACTTCCACAGTGAATACCTGTCCACAGTATCTGTATTGCTCAGTATAATCCATGTTCGGAGATTTTGCTCCACTTTGACATATCTCAGTACATGGGCTAACGAACAACCAGACTAAGTGGACATGTGTTATCACTGGTGAAGTCTGTTGTTACACCCTTAGGGAAACAGCAACTCAACTCACAGGGGACCCCAATGCTCAGCCCAGGATATCAATGTGTGTGCTACACATTGAAATCCTAGGTTAAAAACATTGGCTTCTCCAGTAAGTCAGTTGCACAATGAGTGTGTGAATCCAAGACAACATGGATACATGTCCCATTTATCTATCCTGCTTATAATGTCCCTGCTAAATCACAGAGCTGTTTGTCTGGTTATCCCATTAACCCACTGAGTGCAAGAGTGGTCCCCAACGCATTTCTTGACAATGCGTTGTCTACCACTCTGGCACTCAAAGGGTTAAACACAACATATGATGTAAACAAATGTTCAGTGTTGTACAATTTGTTGTGCTAAGGGGTATGTTTTGTTGTTCAAATTCAACACACAACAGCGCCATATAACACAGTGGTGTAATATGGCTCCAGGGATGTATTACAAGTTGAATTTGTACAACGGTGTGTGTGTGAACCCATGTTGTAGCATCCCACTAACATTTCACATAGGCAGAGGTTGTGTTCACTGCATTGTATGGCAATGCATTGGAGACAACCCTGCCACCCAATCCATAACTGAAGACACAACAGATCAGACTGGAATTAAAAAAAAATGTTTTCTTTATTGAGGGGAAACTTAACAGGTTGGGCCTTTCATTTTTTTCTTCTTTGGGTGGGGGGCCTTAGCCTGGGTGCCAGAGGTGGATGCCCTTGTGGATCTCCTGGTAACCCTCTGCCCCCTAGGTGTTGCTTCAGGGGTAACACTAGAGGGGGTGGTGGTTGCAGTAGACCCCTCAGTGGAACGCAAGTTCTCCCTCTCCATCCTCAGGTTCTCCCTGCAGTTTATCTCCCTCAGCTCCACAAGGACCTGTGTTAACATGTCCGTCACACCAGTCCTGAGCTGCTGGAGTAGTGTATTCCCCCTGGACACCTCCGACTCCAAACCTTGGATCCTGCTCTCCAATTGGCCAATGTTCCTCCTGGATTGCCTCCTGCTCCTGGTGATATTGCTGTCAGTACTCCTGCTCGACCGGAGTAGTCTCCTCTGAAGGGCCATACACTCCGCCTCCATGCCTGTGAGGCGTGCGGTGCTGGAGGTGGATGTGCCCGGTGTCCCTGGTGCTGCTGTTTCCTCTGCTGCTGTTGAGGGTGCTCTTTCCTCCTCCTCTGCTGTTGAGGGTGCTCTTTCCTCCTCCTCCGCTGCTGAGGGTGCTCTTTCCTCCTCCTCCGCTGCTGAGGGTGCTCTTTCCTCCTCTGCTGCTGCTGAGGGTGCTCTTTCCTCCTCTGCTGCTGTTGGGGGTGCTCTTTCCTTCTCTGCTGCTGTTGAGGGTGCTGTGGCTGCTGTTGGAGTGGCTGGTGCAGATGATGGGCATATGCCCACCACATCAAGTGATGCAGAGCTGCCCAGAGATGTGTGTGCTGGTGGAGGTGTGAATATGTACCTGGGTAGGGGGCGTTGGGGCTCACCAATCAGGCCCAGGTGTGTGTAGTCCAGTGGCCAAGGGTCATATGGTGGCCACTGATAGGTGGTGGGACCCCACCTCGGATCATACCTTGGGGCATGCTGTGGAGCCATCCAGGAGGGTGGGTTGATCTGGGAGGCATATGGCCCATATTGGGTGTTGGCCACTGTCCCTGGCAGCCATTGCCTCCCTGGCGGTGGTGGTGCTGCTGATGGAGGGTAGTAGCTGGTGGAGGTGGATGGATGTGTCCACCTCTCCTCCTGTGGCATCCAGCCACTGTACTGGGGAGGTGCAGCTGGAAAGGGTGGTGCAGCCTGTGGTGGTGCAGCTGGAAGGGGTGGTGCAGCCTGTGGTGGTGCAGCTGGAAGGGGTGGTGCAGCCTGTGGTGGTGCAGCTGGAAGGGGTGGTGCAGCCTGGGGTGGTGCAGCTGGAAGGGGTGGTGCAGCCTGGGGTGGTGCAGTAGGTGGTGATGCAGCCTGTGTTGGAGGGGATGGTGATGGTGGGTAAGGTGACCACCGGCTGGTCCCCTCCTCTGTGTCCTCCTCACTGGGGGGTGACATAGCCTCCTCCACTGTCTCCCGCTGGGCTTGACGGCCGTAAGCTGTGTGGAGGAAGAAAATGTTGTGATTAGTGACCTTAGCCATATGTTTGTGGAGACAATTCTACTTTGATATGTGGGGAAGAAAAATATATGTGTTTGTGTTAATCCCCCTGGGTAAACAAGGGTACTCCCACTGCTGAAAGGTGTTGTTTGAGTTATTACGGGTGAAGGTTTCATTTTGAGGTGCAATATCACAGTGTCCAGAAATAGTACAGTGGGGCTGTTGCTACACCCTCCCATGTAGATATCTGGTCCCTGTACCAGAGCTGTCCATATGATTGTGTAGTAACAGCACCACTGTACAATATCAGGCCACTGGGATATTGCCCCTGACATATCCATGTTTGAGCTGTGATACCTTTTGCATCAACACACCTTTCAGCAGTAGGAATACCATTGTTTAACTCGGGGGGGGGGGATCCAACAACATATATTTGTCTTCACAACTTGTAGGGATGGCTATCCCTCCAGGGGGGTGGCAAAGGTTAAGTCCACCTTGATGTCAGATTGTAGACATTGTGGGAACAGATGTTGTTCTCTGTTAGTCCTATCCCTCCTACCCTCATGGTTGTTCAGATAATGCTCTATGTGACGGATGTAGATTTCAGTCATTTGTCTACACAAGGGATTTTCAGCAGAGACAAAATCAACCCATTTAGAGAACAATACTTAATTGGAATGGTGTACAGGGTGTGCATGATTTACAAGCACACTCTGTGGACCATTCCAAAGAGGTATTTCTCTCGATATGTTGTGACTTTGGCTCTGCTGAAGAGCCTCCGTGTGGTCAAATGATGGATATCTTCACCTGTCACATGGAGCAATATCTGTATAACCATGAGTGTTGGAGGGATGGGACTTAGATCAAGACACATCTGTTAACGATGGCAATGATATGACATCATGATGACATTACCCATTGCTATCCCATTACAGTGACACACAAGTAGAAATGGTGATATATGTATGTGGATATGTACCCTTCATATGGATGGAGTAATATCCTTCCAAGATGTGATGCCAGAGAGCATTTCATTAGGTGTGATTGCCTTACTGGCTATATATGTGCACCCATCCAACAAGACATTGTATTGATATGATGGATATGAACATACCTCGTATATCCCATCTACGTAGGGTGTGATATACTATGTATGTGTATTTGGATGGTAGCAATGTAGGTTGATATGTGATGGGTGCACATATCTGGCCAGTAAGGCAATCACATCCAGTGAAGTGATCTCTGTGTTCACATCATGTTGGAACATATTTAGTAACATTTGAATCCTAAGGGCAACAATCCAGCCAGTAGTGAAGGATATCTTTGATTGAGGCCTGTTTTTTGTCTGTGTATGAGCCCATCCATCCTTCTGTGTGAGGCAACCGTACTCAGTCCTAGATATCCATCAGTCATGGCCTGTTGGTGACCAAGGTACAATGTTTGCTATTTGTTTCCCATATGTATCCTGCATAGAGATGCTGGTGTACCATCGATCCATGGCATCAGCACCCCTGTGGATCCATGTGGGAATCAGATATGGGATATGTCATTTCAAGTCAGAGTAAATGATTGCAGCCACAACACCAATGCCTACTTTTTCCAGCTTGAATTCTGTAAAATAGTTTTCGGCCTGTGTGTTGCACCTATGAGCATTTATTCTGTGTGACACTGTGATGTGTGATCTGATGCCCCCTTTTGTGATTCAGTAAGCGGTGATGTTGAACTGATGAAATGAACATGATGGTGACTTCTCCAGTGATCTCCTTTCCCCATTTCCAGTGTTTTCCATGGAGTCTGTACAATGGGACCCTATGAACTTGATTCTTGTTTTGGCATATTCTCCATGGACTAACACTGGTACTGGTGAAGTGAGGGTGTGTGAGGGTTACTTTGTGTCCACCATCTGTTTGTCACCGCTTAGTGAATGTCCCCTGTGTGGCATGTGATCGTTGTCCTATTGACTTGTTTGTTGTCAGGTTAACCCCTTGAGTCCCAGAGGGGTTGCCAATGCATTGTTGATCGATGCATTGATGATCCCTCTAGCACTCAAGGGGTTAGGGTAGGGGTGGGGACATGGGTGACATTGTGTGTGAACAGTGATGATCTATGACAGTCGACAATTTGAAAATGAAGGTTTGTGTATTGTGTGTAATGAGCACAGCGACAGGAGGGTTGAAGTAGGACTTTGACAGGTTTGTCCCAAGTTGGACGTTGCCATTTGTCCAGGTGTTGTGTCCTTTTTTTAACCCTCATGGTGCTGTGTTGGTGCAGTTGTATAGCTGAGTGATGGCCATGTGTTGAGGTGTGAGTGTGTGTGCAGCTGGTGTTGGTTGCTGTAGTGTGTTGTTCTGTAGTGTTGCACTTACCGGTAGTGTGGAGGCTCCTCTCATCCCCAGTGTCAGTTCCTCCCACGACCCCCTCGATCATGGTCGGGGACATGTTCTGCCGCACCATCTCCTCCCAGCCGCAGAATGTGATGGGCACAGATGGTCCACCTCCGGTGCCTCGGGCTTGCTTGGCCATGTCAGACATGTTGTTCTTGACCACCCTCCGGCAGTCGCCCCATCTCTTCTTCACAGACTCCACGTCCCGCCTGCATGTTGCCACCGCGTTCACCCGGCTGCAGATCTGATTCCAGGCTGCCTTCCTCCGCGCTGCCAGGCCAGGGACCTTTGCCGTCGGGTGGAGAACACTCTGCCTCTCCAGGACAGCTTCCACAAGAGCCGTGTTCTCCTCCTCACTATATCTGGGATCCCTGATCCTGCCCTCATCAGCTCCGGCATGGGAGGATTCAGAGCCGGAGTGCCCTGCCTGGTCTGACCCTGCCTGTGTGGGGTGCTCCCCAGGAACTACCCCTCGTCCCACTGCAGGTTCTGTCCCTGTCCTGCGTGTTCCTGCTCTTGTGGGCCTGGTCCCCCTCCGCCCTGCGGATCTCCCTCTCCCACCCCTGCTCTGCTGAGGGATCCCCTCCTGAGCTTCCTCCTCCTCCACTACTCTCCCCATCCCTCTCTCCTGTCCTCCTCTCCTTGCCATCACTCACCCAGTCACACCCAGGCACTCCCACAGGCCCTCACAGACACACTCGATCCAGTCACTCTCTGTCACACACTTTCACTCCCAGATTCACACTGTCAAAATAAAAAGTAAAATGTGTAAGGTGTTATGAAATAAAAGGACTATGTGTATGTATGTGTATGTGTTTGTGTTTGTATGTGTGTATGTAATATGTGCAAAGGTGTGCTATGTGTCGTATTCTGTGCAATGCTCTCCTCTCTCCAAACTCCAAACCTCCTCTATCTCCAATGTACGCTCCTGTCTCCCTCTCTCTAATCACTATCCTCCGCTCCTGGGTCCTGATATCTGGCTCTGAAGAACTCGATAACAGACAGTGTGTGGCGGTTATTTTTGGGTATATATAGGTGTATTTGAAGTTATTTGATACATTGGGGCTTTGGGATTGGCTGTGTGTTTGAATTTGTTTTGGCATCAATCATGGTTGCTTGACAACAGCAGCCGTTATATTACATGTTGTTTTGAGCTCAGTTATCGTGTGATTTGGCCGCCCGTTGTGCATTAACATGAGCGACAACGGGTTTTGTGTTACGTGTTTTTTGTGTGCCTACGCTCGATAGCTATTCTTGTAGAATCTTGTAGAATCTGCCGTAACTCCTGTATTATTTGCGAGCGATGTGCCTTTTTCACTTAGCGGATGGTTTAACGGTTGGCTTTAAATCGAGCCCTAGGTCTCTTGACAGTCAAGCAAGTCCCCTAAAATGGTATATTTGAACATTTGATGATAATTTAGTATATCTTGATTCTGTTACATTACAACCCAGATTCTCTTTGCTAAGAAGCAAGTGCACACATCTGGTATATTTAAAAGCTGTAATTTGAGTTTAAATAATTTTGTTAGAATTTCAGATCAATATTCTTCTACGGTCTTTACAAAATGTGTTCAATTTCCCAATGCATCTGCAAAAATATTATGTTTATTCCAGCATTACAGTATTATGGAACAAGTTGGGTCTACATAAATAAATTATAATAATAGTAATAATAATTATAATAATTGAGCACATGCAGTTGTGGAACATAATATATTGAGCTATATGTAATATTAATGAATTAATGAAAACAGATATTTAAAAAAAACCCATATATTCAAGAAAAGATGGCAGATGTCAGGTGCAGAACGTATATGCCTCTAACACTTGCGCATTGCGATGTAATCCATTCAGTTCTATAGAAGAGCTAGGCATAAAATGAATGCAATAAGTGGTTAAACCACAGCCTTTACTGTGTTTGTATAAAAGACTAAAGACGCCTTAAGGGTTAGGGTTAAATGAATTGTGTGAGGGTAACCCCTCTCTCATTGTTAATATTACAACCAATGGCAGTATTCTTTGTTGTAATGTCCCCACGCCAAAACCATTCTGTAAGATGCTTAATGTTACCACAGAACATATATTTAATTACAGTCTTCAAGCTGAAGTAAAGGGACAGTATAGCCCGTAGAGCCCCTGAAAAGATACCAGCATTTGTTTGCCTTCCAGGCTGGGAACACAGACCCGGTTTGCCATCCTTGAGTCACATAAAGTAACAATCCAAGTTTGATCAGAAAGTAAAGACAAAATAAGTCACTGAGATTTTATTAGTTCATATCTCAAAGCATTACTAATACTGGAGTGTGGATAACTGCATTAAACTCCCTAAATTGTCCAATGCTTTCTGCATCTACATGTAGCTTTATCGGGTAAAATACTTTATGGATCTTCCAGTCCCTGTGTTGTTTGAGTGGTACTAAATTTTGTGTCACAACTAGAGGTGGGCAAAATCTATCGCCATGTTCCTGTGAGAAATTCTGCGAAAACCACATTGTTGTCTGCTTTTTTCATGGGAAAATACACTTTAAAACTAGTGATTAAAATGTTTGCATTTTTTGCCCATTGGCCAACATTTTTTGACATTTTTTCAAAGGTTAGAAAGTTTCCGCCCATTGATTTACACGGTTTTCGGCTTTTCGCTATAAAAATGTGATGTATTTGTGGAAGTCACACACAATAGAAGCAAGTACAGAGCGAGGTAGACGTGCTATGCTATTCTGCTGTGATCTTTTTGAAAAATTGAGGCAGGACAGGCTCATAGTGACTGCTATCACTATGAACAGGTTTAAAAATTTTAAAAAGAGAAACTGGAAGGACCCTTATGTGTCCACTGAATCTGAGATGGAGGAGGAAGTGAGCACTACTGAACCAGTGCTGTCCTGTCCCCTTAAATCACCCCAAGGGATCTTGGGGAATTTAATGGGAAGGGAGGGAGAAAGGGAAATGGAAAGGGTGGGAGAAAAGGGTAGTACTAGTCAGAGTAGGACAGGTCAGCTGCCGGTGCCTACTGCTGGACGTGCTGTCTCTGCTGTCACCATTGCATTTTAGAGCATCCAGAGTAGTGGTCAGGAGAGCCCACATCATTCCTCTGGCTCTGGGAGTCCTCCTCCCCCTCTCTTCACTACAGTGTCCAAATGGAACATGATCCTGAAGAGGACAGAACTGGTGTTGGGGGAGAGCAGGCTCAGAATTAATACCACCACCACCAGCAGGAGCACAGGTCACCTGCCTGTGCCCACTGCAACTGCTTCCAGTTTGCCATCTTCAGGTCAAATATAAATGCTGTGCGTGACATTAGGGGGCCCTCTGTCAAAATTGCTTTTCCCCTCCTCCAAGCAGCAGTGAAATGTCTGTAATAGAGCAGCAGCAGGGACATAGGGACTAGTGGTGGTGGTAATAATGATGGTGGAGAAGCTTGGGTGGGATAGACATTGTTGACTTTTTTTATCAGAAACTGAGAAGGAATGGGAGACAGACATGATGATGGGCATCATCATCACTACCACCACTAGCAATGAGCTTTTGGAATTTGCAGAATTTGCAGTTGCTGTAATTCCTTCTGATTCTGAGGAAGTAACAGCAAAAGCAACAACATCATTCACTGCCACAGACAGTGACGGGGAATGTGGAGGAGAAGAAGAAAGATACCATTTTTCTTCACCTGTTCCTCATCCCTATACCCTGAAGTCATGGGTGTGGGACTATTTTTCACTTGGGGCAGGCATAGTGCCTGACTAGTCAGTGAGAAGGGAAAGGAGGAAACACACAACCACTCTGATATCACACATGAAACACAGACACCATGACATTTATGTCAAGCATATTAAAGACAAATACTGATCGCAGAAATCAAGCACCGCTGTTACTGTACCCCCTGACTCTTCACAAAGGATATAAAAGGCAAGGAGGAGATCAAAATGGTGGAAGAATATAGAAACCCAGGCAGAGACTGGAAGTTCACGACAAGCTAATCAACTAGCTCACCATCACTTTCTTCCTCTAGGGTAACAACTACATCTTCTGCCAATCCACCTCTTTCATCGTTACCACCCCCACAAAATGATAGCCACTCTGCTGATGTTAAGATGTGACAGTTTGGCTCCACCCAATGCACACTGTGTGGTGCACTGACCACATATGCCAATGTGGTTGAGAAGAGTCGCAAGCAGGGCATCAAGCGGCATCTGAGGAGATTCTACCCTGCAAAATATGCTAGAATGCTGGCAGGGAGAGTTCATCATTACTATTAAACTGTCAGCAAGTTGTCATGTGTCCTTAGCGGGGTTTTGGACAAGGGGTACAGTGACAGTGACAATAATTGGTTTCTGGTGTCATGGTGTTTGGATACACTTGTGCCCCAGATGTTGTTTACCACACACACTGTGCACATTGCAGTTGCTGAGGAGAGGCAAAGTTCCTGCTCTCAAGGGAAAAACATATATTCTAATAACAACACACCCATGATGTTGGAGGAGGGGCAGGTGTAAAAGAATTATTGGCCAACTTCTTTTTTCCGCATAAACTAGGGGCTACTTATTGTACTGCTACTACCTCAGACACATCACTGGAGCTAGTCGAGGCAGGCAAGTGGAACCTTCATCATCCATCAACCATGTCACTGCTGTTGTTGATGCCATTCCCTTTGCACTACATCAGTCGCAAATTCCAAATCTATATCAGAGCATTTGTCAATGGCCAGTGGCCACTGGCCAACAGGACATCACCTGCAGGCTTGTGCTTTAAAAAAAATTAAAAAAACAACAATTTTTGGGAGTTTGTTTCTAACAAATTTATCAAGTTATCTCTGTGCACATCTTACTTATAATATAACCACACTGTCAAACATGCTTACTTACTGTTCATGCTAGCTTTGACATGCTAGAATCAAGTTACGTCATAATTGGGTGACGGCCCAACTTCTCAGCCGGCTGGGTGTTTCAGAAGGCTCACCAACAATTTGCCCGGGCAGTTCACAATTTGTTATATCTGGTATATGTAGTATGCTTATTCACTTAGGTTGGGCTACATAGTACGCCTATTTACTATAACATCATTACTCTTAGTCTTAATTATGTTACAAGTATAACTTACACTGCTATTATAATTCACCTGCATACACCATTCTATAATTAACCAAGGCATGTACAGGTACAGATATATATATATATATATATATATATATATATATATATATATATATATATATATAAATATGCAAAGGTGAAAACAGCACTCACAGGACTTTTTTAGTGAAGGTCAATAATTCAAAAGTTTATTCCATCGACGTTTCGGCCCTACTGCGGGCCTTTCTCAAGATGCTTATATATATATATATATATATATATATAGTGGTCTGCAAGCATATACATTGGGGTCTAGATATAGATTCATGCAATATGTAACGTGGCTGGAGGTGATTATTCAAATTCACCTAATTTCATTACAGACATCTTACTTCAGTTTCTTCATAAAGTGCCAAAGGTATATACTAAACCTTTATTATTCTTCCATGGTTTTTATTTGTATTAATCTTACAAGGATCCTCTCCCCCTTTTTTTATTCTTTTCAGGTTTACAGGATCCACGTTATTACTATATCCAAGGAATATCTGATCACATATGCAGGTAGTTCTATACACTTATATATCAACCAGTCCCTTATTTGTGTTTTAAACATGTAATAGTTTGTAATCCCACATGGGGCAGTGGTTCACAACCAGGGTATAGTGACACGAGGGGGTACTAAAAACATCCAATCAGGGTTCTGACTACTACTACTACAGGCCTTGATCACATGTATCAAGAGTTACAAATATGTATTAGAATTTTGGCATAGGACTTCTGTGACTCGGATGTAGAGACATAGAGCAATATATAGTGCATTTTTCAGCTGTCATATATCCATACTGTGAGGCCAGGGGATTTTGGATTACAGGTTAGGGGTGCCTTGAATTCAGGGTCGAGAACCACTGATGTAGGGTCACACACCCAATTAAGTATGTCACATGACTATAATAAGTTGAGCACTATATGTTATATCAGTTCCATGTATCACTACATTGTGCCATGGTCCAGCGTGTCTTGTCATATAGCAGAGGCTGAAGGTTACTCACTCAGAGTTACACCTTACATACTTGTAGAGGCCAAAGGTCACATTTTCATATATATCAATACCTTACCTCATCACAGAGGCCAAAGGGAAAAAATTCAGTTATGCTTCTTATTTACCTTACCTCTCATATGGGCCGAAGGATCACCATAATGATGGTGACCCTTATCTGTCATAGAGGCCGAAAGTCACAAACTAGATCTTTAATATTCACCACCTTAACTTTTTGGAAAGGCTGTTGGTTAATCACTAATCATATTTTATTTTCTGTCACGTGATCTACCAGGACCATGCATGCATATAACCAGCCTTATCATTGTAAACCAAAAGTTCACCAGTAAAACTAACTGCACTTCCTTACCTCTTTGCAGAGGCTGAATGAATAGTTCACATAGTAATCCCAAATAGTTATTACAAGGAGCAAAATAGTGGTGTGTCAAATCTCACAACCACTACCTCACTTGTTGTCACAAGATGACCATTGCTGGGTGTTCCAGTCCTATTATTTTGGGAAAGAATACCGGCAATAACAGATCAATAAGCTAAGATTAATAACTGTGTTAGGATTCACCTAACGTCACATGAAGCATACACTACAGTTCAAATCAGTACAGGTCTACTTGTCAACCACATATCACTTACCTCCAGATAAAGGTAAAGGAACATCCCCTGTCCATTGTCTAGTCTGGCTGAACCTAATAATTATATGCTGTACAATCATTTACACATTAGTTTCTCCTCCAGATACTACAATGGAAAACTCTGACACTCAAGCACATTCAAACTCCGAAACATCTGGAGTGATCCCAGCCACTAATAGGCCTCGTTCATCTGGAGGTGTGGGGTCCTTGATCAAAGCTTGGACAGTGACCAAACTAATGGCAGAGCTGTCCAGGTGGGGTATTGTATAGCCAGCATCCTCTAGGAAGGAGGCCAGGTCAGATTTGTTCATGTGGGATCTATTTCTAGAACACTGGAACGGACGTCCCATGTTTCTGCCATCTCAGTCAGCAATTTCCCCTCAGGTATTCACCAACGCTTCTGTTGACGGGGGGATTTGTGTTAATATGGTCTACTAGTTCGTTCGTGGAGCCCTGGCCAGACAAGGTAGCGGATATACCTATTTTTTTTTTATTTTCTTCACTATTTGAAGTATACCCTGTTATGGCGGCCCTGGCTTTATGGGGACACGCATGGACAGATCAAACTGTTATATTCTTCACAGATATTCAGGCATTATCCCTATGTCTTCTCAAAGGCAGATCCTCACATATTCACATCATTAAGTTCTTGAGAAAACTAAGTTCATTTCTCTCCAACATAACTTTCAGATCAATTGCATATTTATTTCAGGATCACAAAATCAAGAGTCCAGTAATTCTTTCAGTTGCATTCACAAACAGATTACCTCTCACACAAACCGCGACTCCAAGACATCACCATGAGCTAAACCGACGCACAGCCTTTTCAAACTCTATAATCCACTGTACACTCGCCAACAACACAAGAAGGAATTACACCAGAGCCTGGAAGGCCTTCCAAATCTTCATACATCAATTCAAACCTCAGGACCCCTACAATTATTCTCTTGCCTCATTTCAGGCTGACCTGACAACACCCTACTTCAATGTAGCTCATTGGAGGAATTCCGCACACTCCACGGGTTGGTAAATCAGGACACTAGCGCAGTAAGCTCCGATCATAATATTACTTCTTCTGAGAGCTACAATAGAGAAATAAGTAGCTGAAAGTCAAAGTTATGAGTCCAACAGCTACAAATGCCTTGCAAACTTTGTTAGCATGCAGAGTGTCTTTGTTCTTTGCCCACAACACTAACTTCCTGCTTAAGTGACACTGGCACATATTCATTATGATGTCAAAAGATGAAAAAAAATACAACCTATGTGGTAGTGGTGTTGGGGGACTGGAGTTTTGTGATGGACTAGTGTATGTCTGTATATATCTATATCTATATATATATATATATATATATATATATATATATATATATATAGTCCAAAGGCTTCTACAGTTAAAAAAAGATAATCCCAATTCACCTGTCTCGGTTTGCAAGCAAAGACAAGAGTCAGACAGTAAAGTAAAATTCAACTTTATTAAAGTAAGTGTAATATAATACCAATACTCAGGATGGAGCAGAGGGTAACCAAGAGACAGGGACTCTATCAGCAATTGTAGTATGTCTCCAGATCCCAGAACTGCAGAGACTAAGCCGAAGCCAATGGTAGTCTCTAAGTCAGAGAGGAAGAGTAGGCCAGACAGTTCCCCAAGGATGGTAATCAGAAGATGACTGACTCACCTGCAGCCAGCCAGGAGAAGACCGTTGCCTGAAGGTGAGACAACCAAAGAACCTACTGACTCACGCCTGCAGTCAGTATGGTCAGTCTGCCAGAGCCACAGGTCTGCACTAGATATGATATCCGCTCAACAGGAGGAAATGCAGAAGTTAGCTGGACAGAGCCCCAGTTCAGCACCAGGATGGATGGTCAGACAAGCCTAGGTCATACAAGAAGTGGGTAGTCAGCCAGAGCCACAGGTCTGCACCAGATTGGGTGTCCACTACAAGGGGTAATACAAGAGAGTAGTCAGACAGAGCCACAGAACAGCACCAGGATGGATGGTCAGACAAGCCAGGTCATACACAAAGATCAGGAGCAAGAAGTAGGACTGTACTGAACACCAGTGTAAGGGTAACTGCATGAAAATAAATACAAGGCACCAGAAAGTAGATAGAAGGAGCCAGACCAGAATCCAAAGTATAAGAAGATAGCCTGCATCAAATATGCCTCCTTGCGCCCGTAAGTGACGCATCTCACCACCAGATGCGTCACACGCCTGATCCACAGCTGGGTCATTTGGATCATCTGAATCGCCTAGCGCGAGGACACGGGCGTCCGCTACTGATGCCAAGCGCACCCAAGCTCAGTCACAAAATTGATGTGTGGGATGATGCAGAAGCATCATTAAGAGTGATACAACTCCAGCGGCCAGCCGAAGCGGCATCGTTTGATATAGGTAAGCTGTGACATCACCCTATCAAATGCTTTATGTGCATCTAATGCCATACATACTACAGATATATTATTATTATTTTTAATCTCATAAATAATATGTGCTATTTTCTTAACATTATCTTGTCCAGATCTTCCTAAAATTAAGCCTGATTGATCTATATTGATTAAATCCGGAAGAATTAATTTAAGTCTATCAGCCAAAATCTTAGAAAACATTTTCACATCTAAATTTATCAATGATATTGGCCTATAATTTGATTCAAATTTAGGCTCTTTTTCCAGCTTTAGTATTGGTATAATAAAAGCTTGCAACATTTATTTTGGAAATTTATCTCCATTCTCTAGATTTAAATATAATCTCAATGAATAGGGAGATATGATTGATTCTAAAGTTTGATAAAATATTGTTGAATATCCATCAGGCCCCGAGGCCTTACCTTTTCTAAGGTTTTGTATAGATCATTTGATATCTAATAAACTAATAGGAACATTTAACTTTTCCAAATTTTCGGGTAATAATTTAGGAAGATATAAAGAATCAAGAAATGTCTTTATTTCAGCTGATGATTTTTGGACCTCTGGTAACTTATGTAAAGAACTATAATATTCCCTAAAGGCTGCACTTGTTTGTACAAGTGTTAATAACACCTTACCATTCGTTATTATTTTATTAATCCTATTATTAACTTGATCATGTTTTATCTTGTTAGTTAAAAAGGGACCAATCATTCTTATTATTGTACCAATATTGTCTTAATTTTAATAAAGTATATATGCCTTAAATTTCAACTGGTCCCTAATATGTTGTTGCACAATTTCTATCTCCTGGGTAACCTCAATAGATGGGGAATGTTATTATTATGTTCTAAATACGCTAATTTTATGTACAAATCAGCAACATTCTTAAACCTATTTTTTTTTTCTTTTAGTAGACAAACTAATTAGATATTCCCTCAAAACTGATTTAAAGGGGCACAATAAGGTTTAATCTGAAACAGCTTTATTATTATTTATCTCAAAAAATTATTGTGGATAATTAATCACTTCTTCCTTTACTTCCAGCAGACATAAAAATACTAATTTTTGAATAATATAAAAGCATTATATTCATTTCCACAGGCTAAAATTGTAGGAGCGTATTTAAATTCAGATTCATTTCCAGTTGGCAATGGAACAAGGCAGGGGTGTTCTTTAGTCCCTTTGTTATATGTTACGAGTATTGAACCATTGGCGAAGATTATCAGAGATTCTAAGTTAATTTATGGTGTACAATTAGGTCCATGTAAATGTAAAGTAACACTTTAGGCAGAGGACATGTTGTTATCATTAACATCTCCAGAGATTTCTATTACAAATGTAATAGAGAAATTTGCTTTATATTCTAATTATTAACTTAATTTAGCAAAGACTCAGGTTATATTGAGAAACCTTTCAGATGCTGTGTTGTCTAATCTTATCGATATAATTCAGCTGGTCGGATAATGTATTAGATTATCTCAGTATTAAGATAATTTTTGATTTGGGAAAGTTAGTAAATATAAATTGTACAGATTTGATTACAAAATTAAAAATTCTATTAGACAAATGTAAAACCATGGTAGTATTATGACTAGGACAAATTAATATAATTAAGGCTTATATCTAGCCTAAACTATTATATTTATTTAGGTCTATCCCTTTGAGAGTCCCTATTCTAATATTGAGTAATTTAAATAAGTTTAAATTTGTATGGAAGGATAAAAAGCCAAGAATTTCTAACAAGGATTATAAAGAAGGATGGATTAGGATATCTGGATCTATATAAATTACATGACTCCTATCTTCTTACTCATTTTTGGCTTGGCAAGATAGAATTCATTCCCAAAAGGCATGATATATTTATGAATCTTGGCTTATGAGGAAATTGGATCTCTCTTTATTATACTGGGTTGACTGGACCTTGATTGGAGGGAATTTAGGAATTACAAATCTGGTTAATGTGAATTCCATTAAATATTTAAATAAAATATGAAGAAGATTGAATGTTTATTTTTCCTTATCAGATTTAACGCCAATCCAGATTTTGTCTCAGTATATGAAGAATATTAATGTGATAAAATGGAATGAAATGGGTATTCAAAAATTTCAAGATCTATTTACGGATAGAGATTGATTTAATTTAGAGATCTACAGCTGAACTATGCTCTTCCTGATAAGGATTATTTTCTGTATATGAGGATTGCTCATTTCTTGAAATCTTGTGATGTAAATCCTCCTAATTGTTTGGGTTTATTTATAGCATCTGAGGTAAGATCTAAATTAATAACAAGATTAAATATGATGCTTGATACATCGGATAAATCAGGGAAAATTAATAGTATTTTAAACTATGAAGAAGACTTGAACACTTCCATCCCTTTGGATACTTTGTAGGATACTTTGTAGGAAAGCGGTAAATTGTGTTAATTTATATGAACTCCAGTCTAAAATTAATCATCGTTAGTATATGATTCCAGAAGTAATTAATACGTTTGATCACAATCAGTCAGATTTATGCTGAAGATGTGGCATTGAAGTAGATACCTTGTACCATATGTGGTGGGAATGCTCAAGTTTAAGAAAACTGAAGGAGAATTTGAATAGACTTTTTAAAATTCTATTAAATATTTTTATAGCGATAACTCCCCGGATTTTTTTATTTCATATAGATATCCTCTTAGTTAAGAGAAAATGGATATATCTCTATGTAAATATTGTTTTGGCAACTAAGTTATTGTTGGCAAAAAATTGGAGAATATTTGAAGTTCCATATTAGTTGGAGATTAAGACACAAATTAATTATCAGTTTTCTATTGAAAGAGAGTTTTATTTTAGATATAGTTCCTTAGAAAAATATTATAATCTGGGAAATAAATCAGGCCATTCTTTGATAAATAATTGGGGTTTGAAATTAAAGTTAGATATAAGATATTGTTGTGAGTATATGCCAGGGATTGTTATATTAATTTATAATAGATGTATATGAGGATGCCACCATGTGTACATATGTATGTATGTATGTATAATTATGTTGTAATTTGTTTATATTAATGTGATGTTTATATTGTATTGTCATTTATATTAAATAAATAAAAAAGAGCAATTTGTAGTGAGGGAAAAGCCATAGATGTTGCCTTCACCACTCACCTCCAAAAAAAGAACAAACTACTGGGCAACTCCACAGCAAGCTGAAGAACTCCCCTCCCTGGAGTCCCACACTGGTGACAGTTATCGGTCTCCCTCTGTCCAATTTTGTATAGTCGCCTCAGAGTATAGTAAGACCTATGTAAAATTCTCAGTTGAATCAACTGATGTCTGGTCATGGTTGCAACCTCTTTAGGTCTGCTTCTATCCATGTTCCACTCCCATTCTTTCAGGGGTCCTAAGTCAGTCTCTCATTTGGTCCTCGGAGTCTGATCATCTGTAAAGGTAATTTTGGTTCACCATTTTGTAAGGAAAGATATGTGTTTAGTTGGGTATTTCAAATTTATCAGCTCCACAAGAGGAGATTGTCATATGCACGCAGGGGGAACCCTCCTTTGGGTCCATACAGTATGCCTCAAAAGCAAATACAAATAAAAAAGGTTAGTTGGCAAATTATTCAAAGATATCATGATGGAACAATTGTCCCAAGGTGAGAATACCGTAAGCCCACCACACAGGTCCAAATTCCAGACCACGGAGATGCCAGAGACTAGTGTCCCCCCCAAAGAAGTATATCAGGGTCCACAAATAGGTTAGCATCTGCCCCCTTAATTCTGCCCCACATTTTATGTATCACCCATTTGGCTGAAGTTGTAGATGAGCATACCTCCGGACCCATGAGAACAACATGTCTGAGATCATATCCCGGTAATAAAGTCGAACCTTTGATTTCTGGAATGAGTGTAATGTGTCTGGGTTGAGAAAAGCCTGAGCAAACTGACTGTGGGACACCACATAGTAACAATAAAAGTCCGGTAATGATATCACCCTCTGTTCCGGAAGATGCTTAAGATGAAACAATTTAATTCTGGCCCTACCACCCAACCATAGAAATGTAGTGAGGATTTTGTCAATACCTTTAAATTAAGATGTTGGGATTTGTATTGGGGAACTTTGAAAGATATATAGAAATTTAGGGAGAAAGACCATTGTGACCAAATTCCCCATACCTAGTCAATTCAATGGAAGTCCAAACCAAGCAGTGGTTTTGAATAAATGAGAGGTTTCAAGTTGTTTAACAAGAATTTAATACTGTCCGCAGAGACTCGAATACCATGATATATAATAGTTCACTCTGTATGCATAGGTGTAACCCCTGCAGCTCTCCCCATTGGATTCAGAGGGAGTAAGGAGGATAATCCCAAATCATTTGCAACCCGGACATAGAGCCAAATGTGACTATCACCTCAAGTAGCCTACAGGGCCGGCTCCACCTATAAGCAAGGTAGGATCCAGCCTAGGGTGCACATCTATGGGGGCGCAGAGGCAGGTAGGCCAGAGCCACATGTACTTCGGTGGTGGCTGTGTCTGACTGTGAAAGGTACTGACAGCATTGATGTGCCCCACTGTCCAGTACCTTCCTAGCATGTTCAGTGATGTCGCACTGCAACCAATGAGAGAGGAGTGCTCTCTCTCATTGGCTGCCTGTGCCTGTTATGAGACACTGTTGTGCTTCATGGTCTAGTGATGGGAGTGGAGAGGTGACCACACAGGAAGTTCCAACTACACAATAACAGAGGTGCATGTTGGTGTGCAGTCCTCTTCTGGCTTTCTCTCCTTAAGACGACTATCTGTTTTGCTGATAGGTGCGAAGCATGGAGGAGAGAGAGAGAGCAGAAGCTGACAGCAGGTAAGTTTATTTAAGTTAACCAAATGGCAGCAGGGGACAATTGGGCAGGCTGGCAGCGTCACCAAGCATTAAAGCACACTCCCGTTTGTTCCTAAAAGGGAGAGCATGCACAATACATAGGTGTAATATAATTACTTTGTATGTTAACCCCCTAAGACCCACAGGAGTGTCCAACACATTGCTTCACAGTGTGTTGCAAACCCTTCTGGTTCTCAAGGTGTTAAACAGAAGAACTATTGCCATTAAAGAGTTCATTTCTGGAGCCTCCACGGCACCGATTTATAAGGGATAACGGTGCACCCACACTGAGCTCATTCTTATCACAAATAATTTGGCTCCTTTTTCTGTCTATGTAGCTGCTGAGATTTATTACATGTTCTGTGTGTATATTGGGACATTTGGTGCCCTTTCTCCCCCAGTCAAGATTAATTGGGATGGGACACCAAAAAAAAGAAAAACATTTAAAGCACCGCAAAATAGTATAAATCTCTGCGACTGCTGACAGATCTGGAAAGGAGCTGTCTTTTTTTTGTTTTTGTTTTTGTTTTTTGTTTTTTTGTTTGTTTTTAGAGAGAGCTACATGCTAATTACAGGATTATTCCTCTTTCAACCATTTAAGTGCCAAAAAGGTGTCCAATGAGTTTTAATACAATGTGCTGTACATCTTTATGGCACTCAAAAACTTCTTGTGAAGATACAGTTTTAACCCTCTGTGTGCCAGAGGGGTATCCAAGACATTGCAAAGCAACACACACTGGACAACACCTCTTGCATTCAGTGGGTTAAAAGCAAACACACACATACACATACACACTCACTCTCTCTCGCTCTCTCTCTCTCCTTGTCTGGAAGGAAATAACTAGTGCAATGCAGCAGTAGAAGCAACTTGTAAGAAGGTAACAGAGGCATTAAACAATGTTTGCTTGTCACCCTTCATCCTCTGCTATCAACCTTCATATTAATCCTAATTCTCATATTCATCTTGACCTCTCACTCTACACCCATCCTTGCCCCTCTTTCACCCTTGCCACTCTTTCAGGAAGGCAGCCTGAGCATCCTCCACCCCCGCAGCTTTAAATGGACTAACACTAACCACATCCTAAGCTACCTGACAGCTTGCTGGGAATTACTGGAATTGTGGTCCCACAAAAGCTCAATGTCTTGCCTGGTTTCATAAAGTAATGTACTGTCCTGCAGGTCTCATGTAATATACTTTGTTGGACCCTGGGTTTTAGGTTAGGTTAGGTACTGGGTCCCAAAATTTTGAATGGTAGCCCTGTATACTAATGATTGATTTTAGGCTTAAAACAGCCAACATCATAAAATAATAATGTTCTGTTAATAATATATTCATAAAATCTTTGTACTGAAATTAGGTATATGTATTCCATGGCCTATAAGTAGGGTGGGACATAAAGGGGCAAGACGCAGGGGGTGGATCTAAGGGGGCAGCAAAATGAGGTTTTGCCTAGGGAGTTACCAGCATCTCCAAGAAATAGGAGGACATCATCGACATAGAGAGCTATTTTCTCCTCTCTATTCCCCATCTGGAAGCTCCAAATCATGACATCCACTCTGATTCTGGCAGCTAATGGTTCTATTGCCAGCGCAAACAGCCCAGAAAAAAGGGGGCAACCCTGTCTAGTGCCCCTACCCAGCTTGAAACTAGCAGATATTGTTGAACCCATTACCACTTTTGCCATTGGAGATGAATATAAAATTTGGATCCATGTTAGAAAAACAAGGCTGAAACCAAATCTGTTCAGGACAGACCAGAGGTAGCTCCATGTCACCGACTCAAACTCCTTGGAGGCGTCCAGTGATGCAATTGTACGACTACCAGAATTTATATGTTGTATTTGAATGTGAGAGTATAATTGGCAGAGGTTATAAAATTTTATCTTGCCTGGCATAAATCCCACTTGATCCTCATGAACAAGAGAATAGATCACTGTACTCAGTCTAGCTGCCAGGATTTTAGCAAAGATTTTGGCATCTGTGGCTCCCTTCCTTCTAAGGGAGGGGGGAAGGGAGCTATAGTCCTGCGTGTCTAGGTATTTATTCAGAAGATGAGGGACTAGAAGGCCTTGGTATGTAGAAAACCATTCAGCCAGCAGACCATCAAGGTCAGGGGACTGACTTTCAGTAACGAGGCAATCGTAGCAGGATGGGGGAGACAAGCATTTGTTTATCATCATGCAAAATTGTAGGTAGATCACAACAGACCAGACAGTCATCCACCCTATTAATGTCAGAGTCTCTGGAATGTAGTGTGCCTACATCATCATAAATGGCTGTTATACGGGATGAGCTATCTCAAGAGTCACACCAGGAGCTTACCAGCTTTGTTTCCAATTTTGAAGAAGTTCTGAGTCTTGTAAAATAGGTGTGAAGATGAAAGCTCCAAAGGTTAAGCGGTATGCATCATACTGAGACCTCTAAATGTATTATAATCCTGTGTTGTACCTGGCAGACCTGAGCTTCTGCTCTGCATGCCCCATGGCTTAGTTGTGACACTTCAAGCTTGAGTTTTTCTTCGTAGATGCCACCAATGATGTAAAAGATGAGTTTGGTAGTGGATTCTACATTTATATTGAAGAATTTGGTCATGTCAGAGGCATGGCCAGAACTGATATTATTGTTGGTCAGCCAGAATGAATTAAGCCTCCATATGAATGAGGGCCATGAAGTAGTCAATGAAAAGGTCAGAATTAAAGGTGAGTGATCCAAAGCAACCCTTGTCAGGAAGAAACAGCTTTCCACTCTAGGCCACAGGTCTTGTGAAACAAATGAATAATCAATCCATGATAATGTGTGATGAGTAGCCAAGAGACACGAGAAGCCCCTCTCATTGGGGTGCAGTCGGCACCATACAGCAATCAGTCCCATAAAATCTAGTAGTCCAGTAAACCTAGCCACTGTCTGTCCCTCCTGTTGTCTCTCCCAATCTGTCCAAAGTAGGGTGAAGCATCAGATTAAAATCACCCATGCATAGAATAGCATAACCCGGATATGATTATACATAAGTCAGGGCATCTTGTGTTATAGTCAGAGAAAAAGGAGGTGGCACATACATATTAAGCAGAAAAGAAGAAGACTGTATTTTGCAGGCCATAAAAATATAGCGTCTATCAAGTCAAGTATCAGTCCACCCCAGTGGCAACTTTTGTCAGGGGGTTCTTGTCTCTATCACTTAAATACAAATTTCTTATTTTATTTTATTTTATTTTATTAAATGTCCCCCCAATACCAGTCAAGAAACCCCTCAAAAACAAATTCCTTGTTCAACTGATTCATTTCCCAGACACCACCCACCAACACAGGCACCCTCCTCAGACCCCTTTTATACCATGTCTTATGGGATAGTTTTAATTGTATTTAGGATTTATTTTTTAATAACTGCCCACCAATCCCAGTAAACAAACCCCCCCCAAAAACATTCCCTGTTCAATTCTTTCCCCATACTCCACCAACACAGGCACCCTCATGTCCCTTTTATACTATGCCTTTGGGAAATAAAATAACATTTATTATATGTTGTGTGTAAATTCGATGTTCCCATTGATTTCACAGGAAATTCTTTGTCAAGCTTGAAGTGCCATTATTAGCCAATTTTTGTTTCAGGCAAAATTTTTCACCATTCCCTAAGTAGGAAGGAGTAAGTTTCCTGGTCTGAGGTCATGTAGAGAGATGGACTCTGAGACCTGAAGTCTTGGTCCGACCATGGGGGAAGAAGGGAAAGTAGAAACATGTCATCCGGGATATATGCTGAGCCATGTCCTGTACCCATCACACATGGAGGGAGAAACTCTGTGATTTTGGCTGAGAAAAGGATCCTTTTTTTCTTTTCTTATCTTTCTTCTATTTCTTGAAAGAGGACATGGTGTTGAGCTTTAGCAAAGCAGATATGCTCAGTGCTCATAGATCAAGCTCCACCACCCCATTCACCACCATGAAATTCACACTTTGCTATAAGCACTAATACTTCACTAAAATCCCAAACCAGAAAGAGTGACACTGCAATACTTAACCTAGCCAATCATTTCAGCAGTGGCACTGCATTAGTATGAATATACATCATACAAATGCTCCTTCTACTGTTACTGCAACACTACGCCTTCTTATACAGCAAAAAAACAAAACAATGCCCCTATAAACACTAAAATGAATGCTCAAATAATGCTCAGAAAAACACTAAAAACTAGAGTTGGGGCTGCATGGCCTGACCATGCATGTAGTCAGACTCATAACCCCATCGCTCCGAGTCTACATTGGCAGTATTTACATTTCTCTTTAACTTGGGGGGGGGGTGTATGGAGCCACCATATACACTATATACACACACATGCGAATGAGAGGGAAGAAAAAAACAAGCTTCCACATTCTGAAAACTCTGTCACAAGCTTCTTCTCAGCAAAACGTCTCTGAGGGATTTACCCTCTTAATCCTCTGAATGATATATCCAGGTGGATGCTCAAGAACAAATCCCAGTCGAACCTCGCACTATTGCCTCTGACTTAATACAACTAAATCAGAGGGTCTCCTACCTAGAAGATGACAGAGTGGCGCACATGAACAACTTTTTTGTGGAAACCAGACACAATCCAACCCCTAATTGATGATTTAGAATTGATGATTTAGAAAACAGAGTGAGAAGAGGCAACTTTCTTAAAAAAAGTATTTGAATCTGTACCTCCACAATAACTATGCAGTGTTTTAACAACATTCTTCACATCACTGCAGGGGAGACTCTTGACAGGAAATAACACAATTAGAAAGAGTTCAAAAAGCCTTAAAACCTAGAGATTCAGTGACTCCCAGAGATGTAGTCATCTGTTTGAAACTAAAGAGAAGAAAATAATAAAGTAGGGAAGGTGGCCCTCTTCTATATGCTAGAGCTGACATCCAGTTGTACAATGATCACTCTCCTCAAACAATCCAACTCCACAGATCAATTAAACACCTCATGAATCAGATACAGATGGGGTTTCCCCTTCTTGTTATCCACAACGATGAATATAAAAACATCACTGCTTCACTGAAAGACGACATCCCAGCATTCTGCAAATCCTTAGGGATACTGAAGCCTCTGCACTCTGTGGCCCTTTTGACATCACAACCATCTAAGTCTCAGAAGACTCTAGAATGGTCCCTTGGCTCCCTGACTCAGAAAAACAAGACACAATTGCGTCTGGATCTCCAGCCGGCCATTCTCCAACCACCTACTTCAGCATGACATGAAGGGACTTTCTCATTTAAGATATGACCCTACTTCCAGCCAATTCCACTAACCTAATTCTATAAATGTTAGATATCTCCCAACTCAGATACCCCAAGCTAATCTCCTAGATTATATACTTTCCTACTTTCAGACAAGTAGCTTACTTTCTACTGCATAGTTGGTGCAAGATCTTATTTGATCTCACCCTTGAGAACTTGTAGTAAGTAAAGTGCCCAGTTATATGCTTTGCTCTACATTGGCTCCCTTGTGTATCAAATTTTTAAAATAAGTTTACCCCCTGATTTATTTACATGCATAACAGTTAAGGGTCCTTTATATTTTCCCTAAACCAATTGATTACTAGACCACACACCTTCTCTTACAGTTTGTTTCAGCATAAAGCAAGTCGCTTTAGCCATCGGTTAAGTCTCCTCGTTTTAACTTTCCAACTACACATTCTCTATGATAGACTATATTGGGGGTTATGCACTAAGAAGTCTTACACTTGATTTGTATTTCTGATCTTTTTGATTTATTTGTACTATGTATTACTTTCTCTGGAAAAGTGATATCACTGGAGAAGTCATCTCCACTTTATCATCCTTTAGTGCATAACCCCTATTGTGTTGTACACATTACATCTGTGTATCTTTAATACAGGTAGGGGTGCACATGGGTATATTGTTACACTGCATAAACTGCAGTTGCTATACTTCCATGTTTGTAAAATCTTTTCACTATGCATATGGATTTCAGCTTATTATATGCACAATATGTTGTCTTGTATATGCAATCACATTTTGCACACTGATATGCATAATGACATAGGATTTACAAATATACCACTTTGCTCTCGTATCTATGAGCTTTGCAGTTAATTGTTCCATTTGCAATACCTTGTATATAACTCCTTAATGAATGGGCATTTTTGTGTTTTATACTTGTTTAGTGCTCTCAGTGCTAGCTTGATCACCCATCTTTGACAATCACACTTGTTTCATGTGCAATGCTGTGTGATGTTCTGGAGTAAGTCTGTTAGCGAAATGTCCTTAGGTCCTGATTTGCCTGTAAAGTGTGATCACTGTTGTAGTCCTGCTTATTCTGATTTATAATGGCTCTATACTATTCTTTGTCCTTCTACATATTTGCTGGGGTTTTTTTATGTTTACACTATTCATCTCTTAAGTACATATCCCCCCCAGCTTCACCACAGACTAAGCTGAGTTATTCACCAGAGCTGGGTCATGAGCCAGCTGTTTTTATCTCAGCTAGCTCTCTGTACTGTTTGCAGACTTGAGTATTCTTGTATTATTCGTGTTTCATTTGAGTCATGGATCTGGTAGCCATACAAGCACATAAATACTGTTTTTATCTTGATCTGTGTACTGACCTTTAAGTGATTCTTTAAATTTGCTAGCCACTAAATTTGTAGATGTAACTGATTGTTTTATGGCTAGAATGTTTGCCTTTTTCTGCATGTATGTTTGTACTATACATATTCCCTGTGTATGTTCCACTATATTGTACTAACATACCACCATGGATTATTTAAAGCACTTTTCTCTTGGTTTAGCCTTTCGTCACTTATTCACGCAGAAGTGATGGATTCTCATTGTTTATTTAATCTGAAACCACTCCTCCTAATTCTGATGTCAGGTTTTAGCTCCAAAGTCTCTCTGTTTTGTATCTAAGACCATATGTTTGTCATTTAAATTGTATTGATAAAAGCCTACACTCTGGCCAAAGTGTTGACCAAAAACATCTATCTATCTATCTATCTATCTATCTATCTATCTATCTATCTATCTATCTATCTATCTGTTTGTCTATTTGTCCGTCTTACCTATCTATCTAGATAGCTAGCTATCCATCAGGGGCTTAACAATATAGTTGCTTATTAAAACAGTGGTGTGTGTGTCTGCTAGTGTGTTTGTTGGAGGATACAAAATTGTGAAGATATATTTTAATCCCTATGTGGAAATATTAAGATATTTTCTTGGAAATCCTGTTTCAAGCCTTTTACCTTTTACCTGACTGGATTTTCATGAGAACCTTTTTTGCATTTGTCTGATCTATGTTGTCATATGTGCTGTTTTCACTGTTTTAAAACAATTTAATAAAAACAAGTACAAATGGAATTGTACAAAATAAAAAAAAAAAAACTTTCTATAGCCCATGTGTGTGCAGTCTATTCCATGCTGCTTTTTAGAAACTTTCATCTTCTGGTTAATAGAAAATTGAGTTACATAAAGCAATTTGTCAGTGATTATCAGCAGAACCAAACAACACAGCAGAACAGTTTCTAGGTTTATAAGATTTAAACTAAATCCTGAAACCTTTGAGTGGACTTAAATTACAGATCAAATTAAAATAAAAAGTAACGTTTTCCTTCTACACAGATAAAAAAGGAAAATGTGACTTTTGTTAGAGAAGTTGGCAAAAATCACAAAAAGTCAATATATCATGAATAAATGTCAATTAATTTTAATGATTATCTAATTATACATAATAGTATTCATGTTTTTATGCACTGGGGTAAAACATGGTACAAGCCAAATATTAAAAGCTGAGTAGGATAAACGCTTGAAAACATTGTTGATGAATAATAGAAGCATACTGCTTGTAATGTTATAGAGCACGATGTTTGTGCTCACTAATATGAACATTTTAATATGTGCCATATACATTTAATCAACATTCAACTATACTTTCTGCTGTCTGCTTGTTCCACATTCATGTTAATTAAATATATTTTATGACCATACAATTACCTGCATAGTACAGTCTTTATCTGCTTCTTGTGGAAATATAGTAGTCCATTGAAGCATGATGCAGAAAAACATATTAATAAGAAAACTATATCTACAAAACATTATAACGCAGAGCTTTCCAAACTTTTCATGTTGGTGACACCCTTTTTACACATGCATCATTTCATGACACAGTAATTCAGTTTTGCTAGCAAACCAGAGGTTAAACTAATAATCCCTTATAAGAGATACAGACACGTACATAAGTTGTAATAAGAAGGTATATGGGAACACAACATATCTCATGAAAACCTTTCATTCATACTGCGGAAGGCATTAAGCATGTCGTGTGGTTTTAAAATGGAGACATGAGAATGTTGCACTACATATAAGCATTATTAAATAGATAGCGCATAACTGATTTTAAAAGTACTGTCCGTCTTTCCTGTGTCATCGGCACCACAAGCAGAAGCAGCAGCCATGTGACAGGCAGCCTCGGCACACAGGGACACTCCAGCCTGGCAGCCGAAAGAGAGGGCAGAGGTATAGAGGAGGTGGCATCTCAAAAGATTTTAACAGCTGAAGCACCAAAAGATTTGTAACAGCTGGAGTGCCTCCGTGTGCTGCATACATATTATGTGTGCAGCACACGGAGGCACTCAAGCTGTTACAAATCTTTTGTGGTGCTCCAGCTGTATGCAGCACAAGGAGGCAATCTCTCACTGTGTAAATGCGACCATTAAGTAATAGTGTTTTATCTCATCTCCCAGTGTAGCTGGTGTTTGGGTTGAATGACAATCTCGTGCTGTGTAAACGGCACCTTTGCCTGTGACACACCTACACACTGCGGCCGACACACTAACGTGTCCCGACACACAGTTTGGAAAGCACTGTTATAACGTATTTGAACAACTAAATACAAGGCCTATCTTTATTAAATATATATTACAGTAAGTCTCAAAAAATGTAATTTAATTACAAATTCATTTCAGTTAATTGACCTGAAGCATTGTTTTATAATTATTGACTGTTTTGAAGTATAAATAGTGATTTCAAATATGAAATGTATGAATAAAATAAAACATATACACATCTGTGGCCAAAACACAAATTTACTTTGTCTCTGTGTGTTTCAGAATTAAATTGTATGTTTGGTTTGTTATTGCCAAGACATATGTAACTGCTAAAATTCTCCTCACTGAGCTAGCTTGCATTCCAACCTAATTTATCCATATATTGTAGGTGAGGGGAGAGCAATAAATGGATGCTTCTGACAGTATGGAGCAGTTTACTTATAGTATCTTATTGGCTTATAAGAGATAAGAGGCATCAGAAATGTTTTTTTGATTTTGTTTCATATAAGGAGGCATTTTAGAGATTCTACCTAACTGCCAGCTATAGGGGATTTCAAGAATTCATACAAAATACAAAACAAAATGTAAAACATTTCAAAAGCCATATGTCATGCAAATCTTGCTATTTCTATGTTCCATAACATCATGGATTTCCTGTTGTCTTCATAATCACGATCTATGGAAAATGTCATTTTAGTAGATGATGCATGGTAGAGACTAGTGTTGAGCGAGCATGCTCGGCCGATGCTCGGATCGGCTCGAGCATCGCTCTGCTCGGCACATGGCGGTACTCGTCGAGTACCGCCATGTGCTCGCCCGCCATGTTCGGGTGGCGGGGATCTGTGCCGGAGGAGGCACAGATCTGAAGACGCTCCGCTGGACCACCAGGGACTGGAGGTACGGGGGCATTGCGGAGATGAAGGGGGACAGTGTGGAGATGAAGGGGGACATTGTGGAAGAGGGGCATAGAGGAGATGAAGGGGGACATTGTGGAAGAGGGGCATAGCGGAGATGAAGGGGGACATTGTGGAAGAGGGGCATAGCGGAGATGAAGGGGGACATTGTGGAAGAGGGGCATAGACTCTATGCCCCTCTTCCACAATGTCCCCCTTCATCTCCGCTATGCCCCTCTTCCACAATGTCCCCCTTCATCTCCTCTATGCCCCTCTTCCACAATGTCCCCCTTCATCTCCGCTATGCCCCTCTTCCACAATGTCCCCCTTCATCTCCTCTATGCCATAGAGGAGATGAAGGGGGACATTGTGGAAGAGGGGCATAGCGGAGATGAAGGGGGACATTGTGGAAGAGGGGCATAGAGGAGATGAAGGGGGACATTGCGGAGATGAAGGGGGACATTGCGGAGATGAAGGGGGGCATTGACCAGGCACCCTCCCCTCATCAGAGCAGGGGGTGCCTGGTGTAATGCTCGTGTCGCCCCATTCTATTCAATGGGGCTCGGGTGCTCGGCCGAGCACTCGAGCCTCAGGGGGTGCTCGGTCAGAGCACCCGAGCACCCGAGCATCGGGGTGCTCGCTCAACACTAGTAGAGACACGTGCTTAGTATAAAGTACTGTATCCTGAGATGTACATTCGTTTCAAAAAACAGCAAATACTGTAGCATAAACTTTGGAAAACAGATATTTATGTATGTAAAAATCAGCAGTAGGGTTGGGTGAAAGCTCTCGCGTGTTCCGAGAAATTCAGTGAAAACCATGTTGTTGTCCCCTTTTTAACGGGAAAATCCACTTTAAAACCAGTGATTAAAATCTTTGCATTTTTCGCCCAAAATTTTTCAATGGCTAGAAAGTTTCCACCCATTGATTTACGTACTTTTTACCTTTTTGCTATAAAAACATGACTTATTTGCAGAAGGGAAACACAATAGGAGCATCAAAAGAGTGAGGTAGATGTGCTCTGCTGTTCTGCTGTGATCTTTTGGAAAAATAGAGGTAGTAGACTGCAGGTTAAAAACTAATAAAAGGAGGACCTGGAAGGACCCTTATGTGTCCGTAGAGTCTGAGGAGGAGAAGGAGGAAGTGAGCACAACTGAACCAGTGCTGTCCAATCCCCCTAAATCACCCCTAGGAATCTTGAGGAATTTAATGGGAAGGGAGAAAGAAAAAGGTAGTACTACTTAGAGCAGGATAGTTCAGCTGCCTTCACCTGCTGCCAGACATGCTGCCCCTGCTGCCACCATTGCTGCTCCTGCTTCCACCAGTGCTGTGCCTGCTGCCATTGCTGAACCTGTTGGCACCAATACTGTGCCTGCTGTCAGACGTGCTGACCCTGCTGCCACAAGTAATATACCCTCTGCCATTGCTGAACCTGCTGCCACCAATACTGTGCCTCCTGTCAGACATGCTGTTCCTGCTGCTGCCAATACTGTGCCTCCTGTCAGACATGCTGTTCCTGCTGCTGCCCCTGTTGCCAGTGCTGAACCTGCTGCCATGAATACTACCTGCTGTTAGATGTACTGCCCCTGCTACCACCAGTGCTGTGCCTGCTGTCAGTGTTGAACCTACTGCCACCAATACAGTGCCTGCTATCAGACGTGCTGCCCCTGCTGTCACCAGGGCTGTGTCTGCTGCCAGTGCTGAGCCTGCTGCCACCAGTGCTGAGCCTGCTACTAGTGTGTCTTGTAATACTCAGGAGGGGGAGAATATGATGCCCAGTTTGACAGCAGGGGACCCTAAGTCACACTTGCCATCCCTAAGCAGTGCAGCCTATGCTAGTACTACTACCACTAAGGTCCAAAAGCTTCTTAGCATTAGGAGTGAAGGAGGGGGTAATCATTGTCCTCATATTAACAGTGGCTGTGAGGAGGAAGACTCTGTGACTGAACTTGATGTAGTTGGTGTTAGTAGTAGTAAAAGTAATGGTGAAGCAGCTGGTGGGACTAGTGTTAGGGGGGGTGAAAAACAGACACCATGACATTTATTTCAAACATGTTAAAGACAAACACCCACCACAGAAATCAAGCACTGCTGTTGCTCTACCCCCTGACTCTACAGAAAGACAACAAGAAGTGAGGCAGAGATCAAAGAGGAGGAAGAGTAGAGAAACCAAAGCAGAGACTGGAAGTTCCATGATGAGTGAAACAACTAGCTTGCCATTACCTTCTTTCTCTAGGGTATCTACATCTTCTGCCAATTCACCTCATTCATTGTTACCTCCCCGCCAAATGACAGGCATTCTATTGATGTTTGGATGTGGCAGTTCATCTCCACCCATTGCACACTGTGTGGTGCACTAACCACACATGTCAGTTTGGTGGAGGAGAATCACAAGCAAGGCATTAAGCGTCATCTGAGTAGATTCCAGCCTTCAGAATCTGCTAAGATGCTTGAATGAAGGGTTCATCATTACTATTAAACTGTCAGCAAGTTGTCATGTGTCCTTAGCGGGGTGTGGACAAGGTATATAGTGACAGCAGCAGTACTTGGTTTCTGGTGTCATGGTGTTTGGATACAATTGTACCCCCAGATGTTATTTACCACACACACTGTGCACATTGAAGTTTCTTATGAGAGGCACAGTTCCTGCTCTCATGGGAAACATTTCTATTCTAATAACACACCCATGATTTTGGAGGAGGGGCAGGTGGAGAAGAATTATTGGCCAACTTCTTCTTTTCTCCACATATGCTGGGGGCTACTTATTGTGCTGCTACTGCCTCAGGTGCATCATTGGAGCTAGTTGTGACAAGTGGATATCACGGCGCCCGTGATCTGGGCGACATTCTGTCCATCATGGTTGATTCTGTTCTCCTATTGACTGCCTGTACTGCTCCTCCTAGTGACAGCCTTTTTATACCCTGGGCTGTCACTCTGCGAGTGCCCTTTCGCAGTGTACCTGATGCCTGGAGCTAGTATCGTTGTTCTGATCCAGTGTATGACCCCGGACTGTCTGACCACTCTCTAGTCTCGTTCCTGCTGCTGCTGTGCACCGATTCAGATTGGCTGACGTTCCTGCTTCCTGTTCTGACCCGGCCTGTCTGACGTTCCTGCTCCGTGTACTGACCTGGAGTGATTGACGACCCTGCTCTGTGTACTGAACCGGCGCATCTGAGGATCCTGCTCCGTGTGCTGACTTGGCCTGGCTGACGTTTCCTGATCTCCCTATCTCCCATCCGGGCGAGGTTCCTGTTCTGCTGTTGCAGTTGGCAATTTGTGTTGCTGTTGCCAGCCTCCCAGTTGGGCACCAATCCTGTGTCTGGTCTAAGTGCTGAGCCCGTTGTCTGCACACTCTCATCCGTTGTCAAAGTCTCGCTGCTTCCACTCCGTGTTGCACTCGATTGGTCTGTGTTGGTTACTAGGGTGCCTCCGTTACATTCCATTGTACAGACCTCAGCGCATTAACCCCTTCGGAGGAAGGACCTTGTTATTACTACCATTGGGTTCCGTTGGGCAGTATTGTTTGGACTTGGTATTCCACTGTTGAGTAGGGTGCTTCCTGTGGCCATCCATTTATACCAAAGTCCATTAACCCTGTTAGGTAGTGCGTGCACACGGATCTGGGTTATTTCGGTAGGGCCTCCATTAAGCACGAGTTCTGACCTCTCCGTTAGTCATTGGTGGGCATCCACCATTGGTCACAATCACAGGCGTCCAGAGCCTGCGTTGGCAGCATGTTCCTGTGGCCTCCTGCATTTCAGGTGACATTTAGACTGCAGAGTGTTGCGACCAGCACTTCACTAGTTAAGTAGGCGTCATACATTGTATCTATTACATACCTGATCTGAGTCAGTATTCTGTTCACTATACTGGACCCGTGTGGGTTAACCATTTGTAACCTGTCTTGTGTCAGTGTGCTATACTGGACCCGTGAGGGTTACCTTGTTCATCGTGTGTCTCAATAAAGCTGTGTTTTTACCTATACCTCCTTGTCTGAGTGTACTGAACCGTAACAGTACGAAAGCCCCCCCCCCGTTTTGACATCGGAGGCTCAGTCGAGTACTCTCACTAACGTTACTAAAGGGCTGACGGCTACCGCTCCATTACCTCTCAGGTACGATGGCGAACCTAACCTTGTCACGCCGGTTCTGGACACTCTGAAGCGCGAGATGCTGGGGAGCGGCGCTGGGGTGCGACGCTCGGGAACGGTGCCAGATACTGGTCCCTCTTGCTGCGGCCAAAGCCGTGGTAAAGGTGCTGGCCGCGAAGCCAGATGTCCGACCCCAGTTGAGCCGGGGCCCTGACCAGGATGAGAGACCGGCAGAGCCGGTGAGCTTCAGAGACGTCCCAGGAGGACCACTAAACCTAGTTGAAAACCAGGAACCAGATCCCCAAAACAGAACTTAGAAACTTTGCCCACTACAAGAACTCTCTCCGAAAGGAAGAAGTTGTGACCCCTGAAATGTAGGCCTTCCCCAACCATACCACCAGTAGCTGCCAGAAGGAAATCAATATGGGGGCCACCCCCAGAACTACTGGTTCCCTGGCGGAGTAAGACCGCTACTCTGGGGTAGACCGAAACCCTAAGCCCCCCAAATCTGACCAGACAGGCCTCAAAAGAGGAGTCTCCCCTGCCCCCACTGAAGGCACCACCCACTTGCCGCAGGAGCGCCCTAGCCCACAGCTGGAGAGCCACCCAGAAGGCCAACTCCCCAACCAGGGGGGGAAGGCTGGACCACTGACCCAGAAAACCCCAATGCCAACCGGCGGGACCCCACCAGAGTGACCAATGAAGCTGACCAAAGATCACCTAATCTCCTGTACCTCTGCCCCTCCCAGCTACTGCAGAAGTATCCCCTAAAAATGCCCACAAGCGGAGGATGCCTGCTGCCCCCGAAGGGAACCCTCACCAGATCCAAGCCTCCCTATAACCCTGCCTCCTAGCGCTCGTGGAAGCCCGCACCCGCTGCCTGCGAGCACCACGGAACCCGGCCCGTCACGCAAGGGACAGCAAGCGGAGACACAGCGGGAGGCAAAGAAACAGGGTAGGCCCAGGTCACCAATACTCGGCCCAGGGTCTCAGGCAGCCACAAGAGAGGGGAACACACAGGGATACAACCAGCAAACAAAAGGGCCTCCAAGAGGTACTTACCGGGAAACCGCACTGCCGAGGTCCAAGCACCCAGCCAACACGGAGGAGGAGCCAAACCAGAGTCACGAACAAGCCACAGGGTCACAACCGGGAGCGGATGGAGCAGAGGAGAATGGACGAGCCGAAGTCAGATGGAAGCCAGGGATCAGAACAACCGGGAAGCCAATACTAAATCGGAGCCAAAGTCAGGAAACCGGAACTACGAACAAGGCCACAACATGGAGAGAAAACTCGATAATCGGGCCCAGACTGAAAGGTAGGAGGACCTAAAAAACCCTACTAGAGCCAATCAAAAAGGACGCTAGGGAAAAAAAAGAAAAAAAAAATACTAGACCAAATAATGGAAAACCGAACAAAAATCCCAAATAGAAAATGGAGCAGGGGTGACACTACCCCTCACTTCAAGAAGAGCCCTCCGGGCGACCAGGTTTAAGGGGGTATTTCCTATGGAAAGATCTAATCAATGCAGGTGCATGAACATCTTTAGCAGGGACCCATGACCGGTCCTCAGGTCCATAACCCTTCCAGTCAATAAGATACTGAAGAGACCGCCTCACTTTTCTGGAATCCAGGATCCGACGTATCTCATATTCAGGTTCCCCTTGAATCATAACAGGAGGAGGAGGATGATGAGTAGTAGAGAAACGATTATGCACCACAGCTTTAAGAAGGGATACATGAAATTTGTTAGGAATGCGCCAAGACAAGGGAAGGGCCAATTGAAAGGTAACTGGAGAGATCTGTCTAACAATCTTGTATGGCCCCACAAATCGAGGCCCCCATTTAAGGGAAGGCACACGCAATCTCAAGTTCCTAGTGGACAGCCAAACCGAGTCCCCAGTCTGAAACCTCGGGGCCGGACTTCTTCTCTTGTCAGCTGCAACTTTCTGAGTTTGAATGGCTTTAGAAAGCTGCGAATGGACCGTAGTCCACAGCGCCTGAAGATCGTCCACCACAGCGTCTGCCATTGGGACCCCCTCCGAAGGGCCCCAGGGAAATGGTCTAGGATTATATCCCAGTGCAGCAAAAAATGGAGAACATAACAAGGAGTCGTGCAGCCGATTATTAAAAGCAAATTCAGCAAACGGTAAGAGCTTCACCCAATCAGACTGACTAGCATTCATGAATTGTCTCAAAAAAAGTTCCAGGGTTTGATTAGTGCGCTCCGTCTGGCCATTCGACTGAGGATGATAGGCTGTAGAGAAATGCAAAGTAATCCCCAGACGGGAACAAAAGGCATGCCAGAACCGGGAAATGAACTGTGATCCCCTATCAGAAACAATATGCAATGGAGAGCCGTGCAGGCGAAAGACTTCTTTCAGAAAAATGTCAGCCAATTCTGAAGCAGAGGGAAGTTTTGACAAAGGAATAAAATGACCTTGCCTGGAAAAACGGTCCACAATGACCAAAATGGTAGTACACCCCCGAGAGGGTGGTAGGTCCACAACAAAATCCATGGCCAAATGCGACCATGGGGAAGTCGGGATAGGCAAGGGACACAACAACCCAGAGGGTCTATGGCGAGGAGTCTTGTGACGAGCACAGACATCACAGGATGCTACAAATGCCCAGACATCATCCCTCAAAGAAGGCCACCAAAATCTCCGAACAATCAGATCAAATGTCTTGCGTGGACCAGGATGGCCAGAAACCAGGGATTGATGAGACCACTGAAGGATCTCCAGGCGAAACCGAGGAGGAACAAAAAATGTATTAGGGGGTTGATGAGGGGCTAACGGGCCTTGGAGTTGGCGAATCTTATCCAATGTGGTGGATGATAAGGAGGCTAAGAAACATTTAGCAGGAAGAACAGGTTCCGGATTGAGGGCTGGACTAGGTTCAAACTGACGAGACAGGGCGTCCGCTTTAATGTTCTTAGAACCTGGGCGATAAGAAATAATAAAATCAAATCTGGTAAAAAACAATGCCCATCGAGCCTGTCTGGGGTTGAGACGTTTTGCTTTTTCCAAAAACTCCAAGTTTTTATGGTCCGTCAAAATCAAAATGGGGAGGGCAGAACCCTCCAGAAGGTGCCTCCACTCCTCCAATGACATCTTAATAGCCAATAATTCACGATTCCCCACATCATAATTTCTTTCCGCACTGGAAAATTTTTTAGAAAAAAAAGAGCAAGCATGAAGTTGAGAGGAGATGGGATCACGCTGTGACAACACGGCTCCTGCCGCCTGCTCGGAAGCATCCACCTCCAGAATATATTGTAGCGTAGGGTCAGGAAAACGAAGAATGGGTGCCGAGATAAATGCCTGCTTGAGCGTTTCAAAAGCCGACAGGGCAGCCGGAGGCCAGTTGCGAGGATTAGCCGAAGTTTTAGTCAAAGCAGTTATAGGTGAGATTACCTCAGAGAAGTTGTGAATAAATTTTCTGTAATAATTTGCAAATCCAACAAAACGCTGGATAGCCTTAGTATCCTGCGGAATAGGCCATTGCAAGATTTCCACGACCTTAGCTGGATCCATCTCCAGTCCCGCTGCAGAAACAATGTACCCGAGAAATGAGAGACGGGACTGCTCGAATTCACATTTGTCCAGGTTGACAAAAAGATAATTCTCTCGTAAACGTTGCAGGACTGATCTCACTTGAACACGATGTGCAGACACTGATGTGGAGTAAATCAAAATGTCATCAAGATAGACCACCACCTGGTTAAGCAACATATCCCTGAAAACATCATTAATAAAATTCTGAAATACTGCTGGGGCATTGCAGAGCCCAAATGGCATGACCATATACTCATAATGGCCATAACGAGAGTTGAAGGCCGTCTTCCATTCATCGCCAGATTTTATACGAACCAAATTATAAGCGGACTGCAGATCCAAACGGGTGAAAATACTGGCCCCCTTCAACTGATCCAAGAGCTTCGCAATGAGTGGCAGGGGGTAACTGTTCTTAATCGTTACCTTGTTAAGTCCCCTGTAATCAATACAAGGGCGTAGTGATCCATCTTTCTTCTTGATAAAAAAGAACCCTGCACCAGCCGGTGATGAAGATGGTCTAATAAAACCTTTATCCAATTGTTCCTTGATATAATCAGCCAAGGCCTGATTCTCAGGAGGAGAGAGGAGAAAGGTCCTACCCTTAGGAGGAGTAGCACCGGGCCGAAGGTCAATAGAACAATCATAATCTCTGTGCGGAGGAAGAAGTACAGATTGTCCTTTAGAAAAGACGTCGGCATACTTTTGATAAGGAAGAGGAATAGTCTTGCTGGTGACCACACAAGAATTAGATGCAACTACCCGAAATGAGATGGATTGCAAGCAAAAATTAAAACAAGAATGGCCCCAGGACACAATCTGACCCGTATTCCAATCCATGATGGGATTATGTAATCGGAGCCACGGAAGCCCCAGAATAATGGGTGTATGAGGAGCAGAAATGACATCAAACGAAATGGTTTCTTTATGAAGAACCCCCGTGACCAAACACAGGGGTATAGATTCACGCAGTATGAATCCGGGACCTAAAGGTCTACCATCTATAGAGGACACCATTAGTGGCGACAATTTTTGCTGCAGAGGGATGTCATGGGTCTCAGCCCAACTGGCATCCATGAAGATTCCCGCGGCCCCCGAATCTATAAAAGCGTCAGTAGAAATAGAAGTCGCATTCCACTGGATAGATACCGGGACCATCACTCTAGTAGGCACAGAGGAGTAGGAAACACTATTACTTAGAGATTCTCCTCTGGCCATCTCTAAGCCTTGGAGTTTCCCGGCCTAGTTGGACACTGCCGAAGAAAGTGACCCTTATTGCCACAGTACAAACACAGGCCCAAAGTACGCCGTCTTCGCTTCTCAGTTTCAGAAAGTTTAGACACTGCCCCTACCTCCATAGGTTCCTCTGGGCACGGTAACTCAGACTGCAGAGGGCGGGAGGGTGGGAAATTCCTAGCCCCTCGCGCATTGCGTTCCATACGCCGTTCTGTCATACGTTGGTCCAGCTCTAAGCATAGTGATATGAAATCTTCCAAAGATTCCGGAATCTCCCGGCATGTAAGGGCATCTTTTAATCGATCATCCAGACCTCTACGAAAGGCTGCTTTGAGGGCCCCTTGATTCCAATTTGTCTCGTATGCCAGTGTCCGGAACTCAATTGCAAATTGACCAACTGAGCGCGAATTTTGTCGCAACTCAAGTATTGATGCTTCAGCCGTAGCCCTTCGTCCAGGTACATCAAATACCATCCTAAAAGTCTTCAAAAAAGCTTCCGAGTCCTGAAGTAATGGAGAGTCTTGTTCGATTAATGGTGATGCCCAAGCTAGAGCCTTATCAGTCAGTAGTGAAATGATGAATGAAACTCTGCTGGCCTGAGAAGCAAAGCTGTGAGGGTAGGATTTAAAATGCAACAAGCATTGATTGATAAACCCTCTACAACGAACTGCAGTCCCGTCATATCTCTCTGGTAAAGGCATTTTAGGAGGGTGAGGCATTGCTACCTCAGTAGGTCTTCCAGCCTCCTGTGTAATCGTTTCGGTGGGAGGAACTGGAGGAGTCGCTGTTTCTCTTAATATTTCTAAGATAGCGTCCATCTTCCTTTCCAAACTGTGTAAATGATTTTGATGTGATGTAAGTATCTGTTCCTGCTGATCCTGCCTGGCAATAATTCTAGCCAGCTCTGTAGGGTCCATAATTATGGCCCGATTATTGTGTCACGCCGGTTCTGGACACTCTGAAGCGCGAGATGCTGGGGAGCGGCGCTGGGGTGCGACGCTCGGGAACGGTGCCAGATACTGGTCCCTCTTGCTGCGGCCAAAGCCGTGGTAAAGGTGCTGGCCGCGAAGCCAGATGTCCGACCCCAGTTGAGCCGGGGCCCTGACCAGGATGAGAGACCGGCAGAGCCGGTGAGCTTCAGAGACGTCCCAGGAGGACCACTAAACCTAGTTGAAAACCAGGAACCAGATCCCCAAAACAGAACTTAGAAACTTTGCCCACTACAAGAACTCTCTCCGAAAGGAAGAAGTTGTGACCCCTGAAATGTAGGCCTTCCCCAACCATACCACCAGTAGCTGCCAGAAGGAAATCAATATGGGGGCCACCCCCAGAACTACTGGTTCCCTGGCGGAGTAAGACCGCTACTCTGGGGTAGACCGAAACCCTAAGCCCCCCAAATCTGACCAGACAGGCCTCAAAAGAGGAGTCTCCCCTGCCCCCACTGAAGGCACCACCCACTTGCCGCAGGAGCGCCCTAGCCCACAGCTGGAGAGCCACCCAGAAGGCCAACTCCCCAACCAGGGGGGGAAGGCTGGACCACTGACCCAGAAAACCCCAATGCCAACCGGCGGGACCCCACCAGAGTGACCAATGAAGCTGACCAAAGATCACCTAATCTCCTGTACCTCTGCCCCTCCCAGCTACTGCAGAAGTATCCCCTAAAAATGCCCACAAGCGGAGGATGCCTGCTGCCCCCGAAGGGAACCCTCACCAGATCCAAGCCTCCCTATAACCCTGCCTCCTAGCGCTCGTGGAAGCCCGCACCCGCTGCCTGCGAGCACCACGGAACCCGGCCCGTCACGCAAGGGACAGCAAGCGGAGACACAGCGGGAGGCAAAGAAACAGGGTAGGCCCAGGTCACCAATACTCGGCCCAGGGTCTCAGGCAGCCACAAGAGAGGGGAACACACAGGGATACAACCAGCAAACAAAAGGGCCTCCAAGAGGTACTTACCGGGAAACCGCACTGCCGAGGTCCAAGCACCCAGCCAACACGGAGGAGGAGCCAAACCAGAGTCACGAACAAGCCACAGGGTCACAACCGGGAGCGGATGGAGCAGAGGAGAATGGACGAGCCGAAGTCAGATGGAAGCCAGGGATCAGAACAACCGGGAAGCCAATACTAAATCGGAGCCAAAGTCAGGAAACCGGAACTACGAACAAGGCCACAACATGGAGAGAAAACTCGATAATCGGGCCCAGACTGAAAGGTAGGAGGACCTAAAAAACCCTACTAGAGCCAATCAAAAAGGACGCTAGGGAAAAAAAAGAAAAAAAAAATACTAGACCAAATAATGGAAAACCGAACAAAAATCCCAAATAGAAAATGGAGCAGGGGTGACAAACCTGTGTAGGGTGTTTATTAGCCAATTGGAGATTTTCCTGGAATTAACCCCTCATGCGTTTCCCACTGATCGCAGTAAAGTGGGGTTTATGATCTCCTTGCTCACGGTGAGAGCCCTGGCTCGGGCAAATCTGCTCTGGGAATCCGCTAAACCATGTACTCAGAACTTCTCTGAGTTCGTAAGGGTGTTTCGAAGAGTATTTGAGGTTCCCGGTAAAGCCACCTCTGCTGCTAAAAAATTGATGGAAATCCAACAAGGGTCCCGCACTGTGGCAGAGGTGGGCTGGAACAATGAGGCGTTGGTAGCGGCATTTGCTCAGGGTCTCTGTGATCGATTAAAGGACGAGACGGCCGCTAGAGAATTACCAACTGACCTTGATGAGCTTATCGATTTCACTATACTAATGGATTCCCGTATCAGGGAGCGGATGGCAACTAAAGACCGCAAGCAAAGGGCGAGAGAAATGGGGGCTGTGAGATCAAATTTCCCACCCTTACCTCCCTCACCTCCCTTACCTCCAACTCCTGCTGGCGAAAGCTGTGACCCTATGCAACTGGGGTTCACTAGGAGTAGAGGGTGCACCGCCGCAGACAAGGGTTATGTTTGTATTGTGGCCAGGCGTGCCATTTGTTGCGTACTTGCCTGACCTGGCCGGGAAACTAACGCATCTAGGGTACCTTGGGGGACAGGCCCTAGGTGGTGTTCAGCAGTCCCTGGACCCAACCAGTCAGAAGCCTACCATACAAGTGGTAGTTTCATGGGCAGACCTAGATGTGGAAACCTTGGCACTTGTGGACTCCGGCGCTGCCGGATATTTCATGGATGAATCTTTTGCCCACTCACATAATGTTCCTTTGGTGGCAAAAGAGACTCCGTTAACCATTGAAGCCATCGATGGGAGGCAGTTGTTACCTGCTCAGATTACCATGGAAACGGTTCCCCTGAGGATGTGCATTGGGGCTTTACATTCTGAAGTTTAACATTTTCAGATCATCCGTTCTCCGCACCATGCTCTCATTTTGGGGTTTCCGTAGCTGCATATGCACAACCCTAGGTTTAACTGGCAGATTTGTGAGATTACGGCATGGTTCGAGTTTTGCGACAAGAACTGCATTTCCCACCCTACGAGGATTATGTGTGCCTCCCCTTCTGTGCCAGCTGAATATGAGCAATTCAGAGACATATTTAGTAAAGGGGAGGCAAGCGCCTTGCCTCCTCACAGGGCGTGCGATTTTGTGATTGATCTGCCTCCGGGTGTCGTTTCTCCTCGGGGTCGTGCGTACCCGTTGTCTTGCGAGGAGAATCAGGCAATGGAGGATTATATTGCGGATGCCCTGCAGAGGGGCATTATTAGGATGTCTTCCTCGCCCGCGGGGGCAGGATTCTTCTTTGTGAAAAAGAAATATGGGGAGCTGCGTCCCTGTATTGATTACAGGGGTTTGAATAAACTCCTGCCAAAAAATGCTTACCCCATACCACTCATCACCGAGCTATTTGATCGCCTTAAGGGCTCCTCCATATTTACTAAACTTGACCTACGTGCCTCCTATAATTTGATTAGGATAAGAGACGGTGATGAGTGGATACCAGGTCGGGGCACTACGAATACTTGGTAATGGCATTTGGACTGTGTAACGCACCTGCTGTATTCCAAGAATTTATTAACGACATTCTTCATGACATGTACAGACCTGTGTGGTTGTTTAGCTTGATGACATTTTTATCCATTCTACCAACTTGTCACAACACATTAAGGATGTCGCAGCAGTGTTGCACAGACTCTGTGAGAATAAACTATATTGCAGAACCGAGAAATGTGAATTCCATAGACCCATGGTACCCTTCGTGGGTTTTATTATCTCTAAGGATGGCATCACTATGGACAGGGACAAGTTGGCAGCAGTCCTCCAGTGGCCACATCCCAAAGGGCTCAAGGCCATCCAACGCTTTCTAGGTTTTGCCAATTATTATAGGAAGTTTATTAAGAATTTCTCGACTATAGTCAAACCTCTATCTGACCTAACTCACAAGGGTGCTGATCCGTCTCAGTGATCTCAAGAGGCTGAACAGGCATTTATGTCTCTGAAATCTGCATTTGCTTCTGCTCCGGTACTATCCCACCCCAACCCCTCCCTACCGTTCACTTTGGAGATTGATGCCTCAGAATCTGGGGTAGGGGCAGTACTATCTCTACACCTGGAACCTGGGAGTGTGCTAAGGCCCTGTGGGTTTTTTTCAAAGAAATTATTTACTGCTCAAAGCCATTATGAAATTGGGGACAGAGAGTTGTTGGCTATCATCTTGGCTCTCAAAGAATGGCGGCATCTGCTAGAGGGCACCCGTACCCCTGTCCTAATTCTGACTGATCACAAAAATTTTATTTATCTCTCTGAGGCTAAGTGGTTGTCCTCACGTCAGGCCAGGTGGGCCTTAAATTTATCACGATTTAACTTCATTGTGTCTTATCTGCCTGGTTCCAAGAATGTCAGGGCAGATGCGTTGTCCAGGCAGTTTAACCCTAACACAGAGAGGGATGAGGTTCCGGTACCAATTATCCAGCCAGATCGCATTTTGGCTACATTATGTACCAGCATGACGTCACCTCTGGGGTCCGAAATTCTCGCTAATTAGTCTGATGCACCTCCGGAGACCCCAGTGGGCAAATGTTTTGTTGCTGAGCACGTCTCCTTGAAACTTATCATGCTTCCAAGGCCGCTGGGCACGAGGGCCTTCATTAAGCACGAGTTCTGACCTCTCAGTTAGTCGTTCGTGGGCGTCCACCATTGGTCACATTCACAGGAGTCCAGAGCCTGAGTTGGCAGTCTGTTCCTGTGGCCTCCTACATTTCAAGCGACGTTTAGCCTGCAGAGTGTTGCGACCAGCACTTCACTAGTTAAGTGGGCGTCATACATTGTATCTATTACATACCTTACCTGTGACAGTATTGTGTTCACTATACTGGACCCGTGTGGGTTGACCATTTGTAACCTGTCTTGTGTCAGTGTGCTATACTGGACCCGTGAGGGTTACCTTGTTCATCGTGTGTCTCAATAAAGCTGTGTTTTTACCTATACCTCCTTGTCTGAGTGTACTGAACCTTAACAGTGGAACCTTCATTATCCATCAACCATGTTACTGCTGTTGTTGATCCCATTCCCTTTCAGCTGCCTAATCATTCTGCTGCTTAAACAACTCAGCATGAGCAACAGCAAGAACAGCAGTTGTAAATTGCACATCTTCATCAGGGCATTTGACATTGGCCAGTGGCCACTGGCCAGCAGGACAACACCTGCTGGCACTAGGCTAGTAGGTCATTTTTTTTTTGTTTTCTCAGTGCTTGTGCTTTAAAAAAAACAACAAAAAAAACATAGTCCTACAAAAAAATTTAAAAAAAATTGGGGGAGGTTTGTTTCTAACAAGCCTAAGTCCTTGTTTACCCAGAGCTTGGGCCTCTAACAACAATATAACAAGTCATCCTCTACAAAATACTCTATCACGTCAAGTATCAGTCCTCCCCAGTGTCAGCTTATGTCAGGGGTTTCCTTGTCTCTATCACTTTACATACAAATTTATTTTATTTTACTATATGTATTCTTTTATTTACTTCTCCCCCTAAACAAATCAAGAAACCACCCCAGAACAAATTCCCTGTTCAACTGATTCATTCCCCAGACTCCACCACTAACACAGGCTCCCTCCTCAGAACATTTTATACCATATCTAATGGGATTTTTTTTTGTTGTATTTAGGATTCCCTGTTCAACTGATTCTTTCTCCACACCACACCAGCACAGGCACCCTACCAACACAGGCACCCTCATGTCCCTTTTATACTATGCATTTGGGAAATAAAATAATATTTGCAATGTGATGTGTGTAAATTCAATGTTCCCATTGATTTCAATGGAATGAGCTAGGCGAAAAAAGCAGAAAGTCAGCACATTTTGTAGGAAATGATTCACAAAGCAGGAAGTGCCATTATTCGCCGATTTCTGTTTGAGGCAAAAATTTTCGTCCATCCCTAGAAGTGATGCTGAACGTTCAGACTAGCGGACGAGGGAGCTCACAACATCAACCTGACCCTGTGATTCCCCCCAGCATTGTCCCTATGGGACATAATACTGAGAAAGGTGTAATTGGCAGCTGGCAGCAGTAATACCACCATGAGCACAGATCAGGTGCTTGTGCCTGCTGCTAGTGTTGCCAGTCTGCGTTCCACCAAAGAAATCGGGCACTTCTGTTGCTGTACCCCCTGACCAAAAGCAACAAGAGGCGAGGTGAAAATCAAAGAGGAGGAAGAATAGAGAAACCCAGCCAGAAGCTGATTCTCTGATGAGTGAAACACCCGGCTCACCATCCCCTTCTTTATCTAGGGTAGCTATATCTTCTGCCAATCCACCTCATTCATTGTTACCTCCCTCACGAACTAATAGCCATTCTGTAGCTGTCAGGATGTGGCAGTTCGTGGCCACACATTTCACACTGTGTAGTGCACTGATCACACATGGCAGTGTGGGGGAAGATAATCACAACCAGGGCATAAAACGGCATCTGAGGAACTTCCATATCACAGAATATGCAAAGCTAGTAGCAGGCAAGGTTCATCATTGCAAGTTGTCATGTGTTCATAGTGGGAAGTGAACAAGGGGCATATTGACAGCAGCAGTACTTGGTTTCTGGTGGGTGATTTCACATCGTGGACCCTAAATGTCATCATGTTTGGATAGAGTTGTGCCAGGTGTTTGTTGTGAGTGCAGATGTACTCATTGTTTCCAGTCCATCCCTTATTTACCACACACACTCTGCACATTGCATTTGCTGATGTGAGAGGTATAGTTCCTTGTCTCAAGGGAGAAATTTCTATTCTAGCAACAACATACCCATAATTTTCAAGAAGAAGCACTATTGGCCACCTTTTTCTTTTCTCCACATATACCTGAAGTGGTGGGAGCTAGTTATGGTGCTACTACTGCCTCAAGCTCTTCACTGGAGCTAGTTGATGATGAAGTGAAACCTTCATCATACATCACCCATGTTACTGCTATTGTTGATTTCATTCCCTTTTTGCTGCTGAATCATCCTGCTCTGTAAACAACTCAGCAGCAGCAGCAACAAGAATAGGAGTTGCAAAGTCCACAATTACACTGGGGCATTTGACAATGGCCAGTGACCACCTGCCAACACGACATGACCTGAAAGCACAAGTCTATGTCTTAAAGATCTATGTTTTCTTAGGTTTTGGGCCTAACACAAGTCTAATTTCCCACATTTAATCAATGTTTTCTCAGGGCTTGTGTCAGTATTAAGTCTAAGTCCTACAAATTAGCATTTCCTAAGGGCTTGGGCCTAACACAAGTCTAAGTCCTACAAAATTTCCTCTACAAAATACTCAGTCCCATCAAGTATCAGTCTATCCCAGTTGTAGCTTGTGTCAGGGGGTCCCTGTCTCTGTCACGTTATATACTAATTTCTTATTTTATTTTTTTTTTGTTAACTGTCCCCAAATAGAGGTCAACAACACCCCCCAAAACAAATTCCCTGTTCAACTGATTCTTTCTTCAGACTCCACCCACCAACACAGGCACCTCAGACCTCTTTTATACCATGTCTTATGGGTTTTCTTTAATTGTGCTTAGTTTTTATGTTTTTATTAATTGTCCCTCCAATCCCTGTAAACAACCCTACCAAAAAACATTACCTGTTCAACTGATTCTTTCTTCATACTCCACCAACACAGGCACCCTCATACCACTTTTACACTATGCTTTTGGGAAATAAAATAACATTTATGATCTATTTACATAAATTCAATGCTCCCATTGATTTAATGAGCTAGGCTAAAAAAGTAGAAAAACAACACTTTTCAAGGGAAATTATTAGCCAAGTGGGAATTGCCATTAATCAGCGATTTTGATTTGAGGTGAAAATTTTCACCCATCCCTATCTGTGACACAATAGCCTGTATATGTATAGCTGTCCTTCCTGACTCAGTAGCAGGAAACGCAGCAGCAACAGCAAATGCAAGAATGTCACTCCTGATGGTCATGGTGATGCCCATTCCTAAATGCATCTCTCCCCAACACCAGCTGTTCTACCAGCTTTGCTCTCATCAACACCACTAGTATCTTGCTGTAATCTAGGACTACCTGGATGATGAAAACTGTCACAGAGAGTTTTCTGAGGCAATCTGAGGGAAAATCTTCTATTGGGTACTTGATCGCATAATAATCACCTGACAGGTCTAAATAAATAAAACATACATTTTTTGATTAGGTAGGTGGTGGGGATAGGCTGAAAAGAAGCTCCTGTCTCAGCCTTCCTCCACACATGCATACAAGAATGCTCTTAGTTGAAAGTGAAGAATACCCTCTTTCAAATAATGGTATTCGTTATAGCAAGTCCCTGTCTGCCTACGATCTGTGAACATGTATTTAGTATAATGCAATTAAAAAACAACTTTACCTCTTCTGTGAACAAAACTTTTGTGAGGGAAATGTCTTGCTGCCTTCCTGACCATACACATATGTAACTTTTTGAATGCTACTAATAAAGGTTATTTTGAGCTCATCATCAATCTGTGTAATTTATATTTTTGTATGTATTTTGGAGGTTTTGTCTCCTTTCTCTTGGTTTGTAGCTCCCCAGAAGGGTATAGATGGTTAGGTAAGGTATAACTACCTTCTGCATTTCCCTCACAAGGGTTTTGTTCACAGTAGAGGTAAAGTTGCTTTTAACTGGATTATACTCAATATAGTCCAGACAGAGACTTGCCTGAATTTGGGATGCCTTGATGGGGCAGGTGGACCTACCATGCCTTTGGCCAAAAACATGCAACTAAATCCCCACTGTTTTATTAATAGTAAAGCATAAGTTATTTATTTGTAAAAAGTCAGGATTTGATAAAGCTCTCCTTTTGTTCACTGTATATGTAGCCAAGAAATGTCTTGCTGCTATCCTGACCATGATCGTATGTAACTATTTGAATACTACTAATAAAGGCTATTTTGAGCTCACCAGGAATCAGTATGTTTTTATATGTCTTTTGGGATATTTTTGCTCTACCTTTCTTGGTTGGTAGCTCCTCAGAAGGGTATAGCTGATTAGGAAAGGTATAACTACCTTCCCCATTTCTCTCACAAGGGTTTTGTACACAGTAGAGATAAAGTTGCTTTTAATTGCATTGTATTAAATACATGTTTGTGGATTGTAGGCAGATAGGGATTTGCCTGAATCTGGGGTGCCTTGATGGGGTAGGTGGACTTACCATGCCTTTGGCCAAAAACATGCAACTAAATCCCCATTGTTTTATTTATAGTAAGTCATAAGTTATTTATTTGTAAAAAGTCAGGATTGGATGAGCAGACACTGTATATGTATCAAAGAAATGTCTTGCTGCTCTCCTGATGATACACATATGTAATTATTTGAATAATGCAATTAAAGACTATTTTGAGCTCGCCAAGAATCTGTATATTTTATTTTATTGTATTCATTATGGCACCCATGCCAGGGAATTTTGTTCTCACCTGTCAATCAGTAAAAATGCTGATTTTTTCAAATTTACTTTTTGAAGGGGCCTCTTTCCCCTTTTTTCATTCAAAGGGTATAAAAGTACCCTCACTTGACATAGAGAAGATAACCCATCTTTCAATCGAGGATACTCCTGAGTGTACAAGTATTGTGCGATCATGTTACCTAACATGTATTATATGTATATTTCTTTATATAGCTCCATAAATATATAAAGTGCTTTACAGCAATTCTAATAGTACAATACAAAAATACAGGACAGGGATAAAGGGATAGTAATGTTTCACAAAAACAGCAGCTCCAATTAATCTTTATAGTATCTGAGCCATAGAGAGTGTTATTTCAATACTGTCAGAGTTGTAGTTCAAGAGTATTTGAATGATAAAATATCCTCCTCCTGCACCTTTTACCAAGTGTAAGCCACCTCCCCTCGGATGTGGAATCTGGTCCTGGGACTAGACAGCTCACAGCAAGGGACAATTTTCTTACTGCGAGAACAATGAAAAACCTACCCCCCCTTGACAGGTTTTTCAGGTTTTTTCTTATACTCACTGAAGATTGTGCCTCTCTACAGTCCATCCGGACAGCTCTGAGGTTATCAGTGTTACATCAGTAAAAAGATGGGAGGGGGATACTTTATTATTCAATTACTCTTGAACTACAACTCTGACCGTATTGAAATAACACTCTCCATTACACAAATACTATGCAGATTAATTGGAGCTGCTTTTAATTTTAAACATTACTATTCCTTTACGAGCATTAGGCTAACGTGCGATCATTGCATTATCAGTGGGGGAAGAAATGCAGCAAAGGGAATCATACATTGGTAAGAGGACCCTGCCCCAAAGAGCTTACAATTTAATTAGCAATTCTGACACCATATAAACACAGTAGGACTAGGATCAAAAGTGCAATTTCAAATCTTTAATGAAGGAAGTACAAAATGATTTTGACTGTCTATGTGCATAATGAGAATATTGTTAGTGCTTGAGTAGGGCTTTTTTTATTAGATACTTGAAAGTGATGTGTGGATGTTTACTGAATGGTGATAGGGAATGCATTCCAAAGTACCCAGTGAAAATTATTGCATCTGAGAAATGGATCTTGAGTTGTGTAAGGAGAGGACAGAAGAAACCCTTGAAAAGAAGATAGGTGATGGGAAGGGCTGTAGTGGGAGGTAAGAGTATAACAGTAAGAGGGTGCTGAAGAAGAAAGTGACTTAAAAGAGAGTAGAAGAATTTTGTAAGAAATATGAGACCTTATGGGTAGATAAGAAAGAGGAGATGAGAAAGAAGGTATCTGAGAGCAAGGGAAGTTATACATACAACTAAACTGAGAACAGACTGAAGCAGAGAAAGATGAAAGGTAGGAAGACTAGATAGTAGAATGTTGCAATAATCCAATCTAGAGACAATAAGGGCATGAGTGAGAGTTTTTATGGTTGAAATACAGAGGAAAGGCCATATTTTTGACAATATTTTTCAGAGAGAAATAGCAAGTTTTGGTGACAGCTTGGATATGGGGGGGTGTCAAGATAGAATAGAGTATAACACCAGGACCAGTTACTGAGTGAATGGTATAATTGTCAGCTGTGATGGTGAAAGGGGTTGGAGGTGGGATTTAGGAGGAAATAAAACAAATTCTGTCTATGCCATATTGAGTTTAAGATGGCATTGGGCCATCTATGATGATAATTGCCATGAGACACTGAGTGGCTTGAGATTGCACAGCTGGAGTGAGTTCAGGGAAAGAGATGTAGACTTGTGTATCATCCACATGCAGATGGAAATTAAAACCAAGTGATCAAATAAAGTCACTAAGTGAGAGGGTGTAGAGGGAAAAAGTTAAGTGGTCTCAGAACTGATCCCTGGGGAACACCCACTGAGAGGTCATTGGTAGAAGAGAAGATGTTAGCAAAAGTAACACTGAATGTCATGGATGCAAAGGGTATATAGGGTGTCAAGAAGGAATGCATGACATTGATCAACAGTGTCAAAGGCAGCAGAGAGGTCTAGCAGGATTTGTATACTGTGTTGTCTCTTGTCTCTTTGCTGTGTTTATGCGATTATATATTTTGTTAGGGTTGTTTACTTAGATCATATATGTTGGGTAGTTTGGGAGGGAGCAATAAAAATACCATCTACCACAAGATTCTAGAAGAATAAAATCACCTTTACCTGAAAGAGGAGTTGACCCTCTCTCACACTAAGAGAATGCCATCAAGAAATGTAAAATATTTGGTTAAGAAATTGTGAATATAGCTGTATGTGTTCTGAAGTTTAGTGCTTCTGGTACTTGAATTTTAACCTATAAATATGTGGTACCATTTTTATGTGGCACACATTAACTACCGAATACAGTGCAAAATTCTATGAATTTCACAGATTTTAGTAGCATTGTAGTGGTGGAAATATATATTTTTTTCCTATAGCACCATTTTCTGAAAATGTCTGTACATATTAGCCTACTGTTAAAAATACAAGTTACCCCTCATTTAATTTGACCAGTTGTGTAATATGCATTGCTATGGTTTGTCTACATTAAATTCATATTGGAATGTAAGGATACAAAACAAAATTACATTACCCTGAAATATATTCACTGTTGAAGGTACTATTTTTTTCTCCTGCTCCCTCACACTCAATGTAAACCCACACCAGTGGAGAACCAGTACCTACTGGAAACAGTAGAACATTCTATGAGTTTCAAAGCTTTTGAAACCTTAGTGGCAATTTAAAAAAAAAAAACATTTTTTTCTTAAGGCACTACCTATAGTAAATATTTCACACATCAGCCTAGGGTTAAAAAGATAAGTGACACTTCATTTTATGCAGCCAGTTGTATACTTTCAAATACTGTAAGCATTATTACTTTATCTTCTTATTGGAATGTAACAATTAAGGGCTAGATTTAAAGGCAGGCATTAGCATAGCAGGTAGGGCCAAAGTGAATACCGTCTGACAAAATAAAATGTCTAACGTGGTATTCAAAGGCCCTACCAGCTGTAATCACAAAGGACGTTAAGCCACAAAACCATTTGTGTGGCTAAACGTCTATTTTGTGAGTTAACTTCCCAAAACGCCGCTAACAGCAGAGATATTGGGAACTTAACATTAAAAAAACAATTAACTCTTACTTAACATTAAAAAGCCTGACATACTACCAAACACCGATTGTTAACTGATCCATGTTAAATTTACCTGTCATCCACTGTCTGTCTCCTTCTGTTCTCTACCTTCGCTTCTTTCTTTTCTTCTTTCTTCTATTCGAGTGACTGTGCTTCAAACTGATTGGCTGGGTTGTGTGTGTGTCAGCACATCTCAGCCAATGGCTATGAGGGAATTGGATCAGAGGCTGCCCATATATAAGACAGTCTCTGCTCTGGTTCCCTCAATGTGGAACAGGCATCGCCTCGAAAGGAGGTAACCTGTCTCCACTGCCGCTGCCTCTGCGGCCATGCACAGCAGCCGAGACAGATTTTTAAGCTAAGGCACCATTCATTTATTCTGGGATATATACCATATGTGCGCACATGTTCTCTGGGGGACATATTTTATTTGGAGATTTAATATGGCACTGTATATGTTTATTCTGGGGCACTGACTTAACCCATTGAGGCCAGAGAGGTCCGCAACGCATTGCTTTGCAATGCATTGTATACCCCTCTGGCACTCAAGGGGTTAAACTGTATCCTGTTTTCAACGCTGTACTTATACACAATTTTCTTTTACAGGACGGAAGAAGAGAAGAAAGAAGAGAGAAATAAAGAATGAAGAAAGAAGCGAAGAAAGAAGAAAAATGAGACGGACAGAAAAGGAGGAGGGAGCTGAGGATGCCGCTGGACATCAGGGTGTAACTTGTAATGTGATGTTGTTTTTCACTTAGTCGGATTAACCCTATGAATGCCGGTGGGCTAATTATACCCCATTGGCACTCATAGGGTTAATTCTACTAACTTTTGACACAATTTAGGCACTTTGGATATATTGATGTGGGGCTTGGGGCCCCATATCAATACATCCACTAAGGACTTTGCTTTTTTTTGCCAAAAGATCCGATGTGGGACTCTACAGCCAAACAAACTGGGTCTTAAATTTTAGGCAGTAATGAGTCCCTCATCGAATCTTTTTCAGCTAACGCAGGCTATTGAATGGCAAAGTTTAGTGGGTTTTTTTTGTTTCTGTGGGCCAAAACACACGTTAGTGTAGCGGCCGGTACACTGGATGAACTGCCGTTAGCAGTTCATTACATGGCCCTTTGAATGGCCTACTGCATGTTAAGACACCCGTTAGTCTTTTTTTTGGCTAAAGGCTGCCTTTAAATCGAGCCCTATATGTTAGAAAAAGTCCACTTACAGTTCTTTGTGACTATTAAAATGTTATTAAAAGCACATTTCTTGACACTGAGTGTATTCACAAACCAATGGTATCTTATGACAGTACAGGTTCTGTTGAAGAAAGTATATATTTTGGTTTTTGCACAAAAAAATCCATTGAAATGTATGTTTCAGTGTAAACACCAGCAACAGTGTTTTGCATATACACTGCTGAAAGATTTCATGATATAGCACACTGGGGTTAATAAATTAGTTTTTTAATTATGAAAATTAACTTTTTTATAGTGAGCTGCAATTTTTACCAATTATACTTATCAAAGAAATAAGAATATGCTGTTTGGAATAATGCCTGTTTTCACCTCATCTTTACAGATAGCTAACTGTGTTGTAATTAAAATTAATTTAATCAGAAATCATTAGTAGCAGCACCAGAATCTTAAATATGCCATATATAAATGTGTGTGCATATATGTATGTTTATATATGTATGTGTGTGTGTAAGAGAGAAAGAGAGAGAAAGGAGCAATACGTGAAACTTCCCATATTTAATACATCAGAAGCATCCGTTTTCAAGGTTTTTTTTCTTTCATTTCTGCAGAGGCTTGATAGTGTACCTGTGAAATCACAGAGGAGGGAGCAAACAAAGAAACTGCAAAAGATGTGCTGCAGTTTAAACTGTGAGTGGTCCTTGTAGTGACACTAATAGATATGTCCATGTGTGTAATTCTGACCTTAACCTACACATTACTGAATAGAAAAGGACTAAGAGAAACAAGTTGACCTTGCTAGTTTTTGTTGCAGTCTTAGAGTGCAAACTTGTTTTAATTAGCAGCCAGCAAGCGGACTGTAACTTCACTGAAGGAGCATGAAGAATCACTCCCTATTAAGAACTCAGCGGTAAGTAAGCCAGCACAAATACTTATAACCAAATAGTGTGCATTTCAGAAGTGGAGAGGATTAGCTATTGGGCACACAACACAGTGGAGGAAATTGCTTTATTCCCAGTACTGCTGAGTACCAGGAGGCAATCACTGTGCCTCTAGCCCATTAACAGCATTCAGAGTGTTGCTTTCCATAGAAGGGGTTATTGGCTAACCACTGGGTGACCAATTAAATGCTATGAATAAGTCCCAAACCAAACAGCATGGAGCCTGTTTGTGGCACAGTGGTATCATTACTAAAGTGAAAAACTTGATGAGAAAGGAGCATATTTAATTATAGAACTATACAAATGGCTAATTAGGGCTATAAAGTGAAATCAATGACTTTCTAGTGAATTTCTGAATGTTACTTATAACTGCTCAGATTCTTTGGAGACAGTAAATGTGATCTACTGTTGTAAAATACACACCACGGTAACAGATCTTCATTAAAAAGCTTGTTTGACCTGGTTGCTCAGGTACCATACGTTCTAAAGACAATCTGTGATTAATTTCACTGCAAGGGTTCTTGTACTTCAAACCCCTGAACTCTCATGAGTTCTGCTTGCTTTCACAGTAATTCTTAGGGGTCTGAATGTGGATACATTATCTCTAAAAGTGATTGCCTATCATTTGGTAGCTGTTTTCTTTCTCTGTATCATTACTTTTGTTGTAATATGTATACAGCCACATTATGGGTCTGTACAGTCTAATTTGTTTAATAGAAATTTTCTCTGGCATCTCACAAGTGAATCATTTCTTGATACCTGCTGGATTCAATGATATAAAACAATTTAATTTGTACATTATAAAGTGAAATAAACTTGGTTTAAAATACATGTGATCACCCAGGGAATATGTGATTGTAACTTTAAACATGTATTTTTAGCTATAATGTGACATATTAATCAAGCTAAAGAGGCACAGTTCTTCAGAAAAACAGCTGAACCAATAAGAATTCCCAGTGACTAAAAGGGACTTTTAACTCCTTGAATGCTAGTAATGTATCTAATAATTTGGAATTACAGTATTGCATTGGAGGCCTTTCTAGCACACAGTGGGTTAAAAAACCCTATATCATTCATTGCTCCTCTTTAGTGTATTGAATATGGCCCAATGTGCCTTATGTATAAAAGCAAATTGGAACAATTCTGGGGCAAACCAAGTGTACCTGTGTAAATGGGGCTTTTAACCCCTTGACATTCAGAGAGTCCTCATTCTCATACAAATGGTTAAAATCCTCATTTAAATAATTCTGAGAATGTATATTTGTACCCTATGATGCACTTGGTTTGCCCCAAAATTGCTCCACTTTTCTTTAGATAGACCCTATGCATTAGAAAGATGTGCATCCACATAATTGGTCTAAAAAGGTGATTTTCTTTCAACACATGGAAACTCCTAATGCTTAAAACATCTCAAATGCATTGCATAATAGTATACCCAAGAAATGTCTAACATCCAAGGGGTTAAAATATTTTAGTGTACTGTGTCTGATTAAAAGTGTTGAGGTATTTTTCCAAAGATTAGTATAATTTTTGTTTTGGATTTGTGACAAGATGTAATCCTAAGTGCAGTCAATTTTACCTCTTATTACATGCCCATAAATATATGACCCTTGGGAGAGTTACCTCAATCCATACTTTCTGAGCCTATGTACAATAAACTGTTGTATAACATAAACTGACAAATTCAATGAATTAAAGGATGCTAAAGGTGAAGTATAGGTTTTCCAAGAAAAAAATATATAGTAGAAATTTTCCTGTTCAGTAATACAAGGGGTGGGGGGATTCACTATGCGGTGATAAAGAGGTGATGACTTCTCCAGTTTATCACTTCTCCAATTCCTATGTTATTCTATGGACCCCATTCACTAAGATCTCCAAAGTTGAAGAAATCTTCATGCATAGGCTCCATAAAATAACATAAGAATTGGAGAAGTGATATGCTGAAGAAGTCATCTCTACTTTATCACTTCTTTATCATCACTTAGTGAACCTCCCCCTAGGTTAATTCCATTATTTGGAGTAAGGATGTGCAAAAAAATCTGTAAGTTTGAATTTCCGGAATCACACTGTGTTAAACAGCTGTTTCATTTTTATATAAATGCATTCACATTTGTAACCCAGGACAGTCGACTCCCCAGAGCCCTGTTGAAAAATCCCAGCCAGGTCTGTTGGATATCTCTTCCCTCTTTTTCCCTCCTGTTGGGGGAGTCTGGGGGTGTCAGGAGGAAACCAAGTTAGAATACCTCAAATACACCAAAATTCTGTGTGACTGAATGGGAACACAAAGGCAGAGGCGATTCAGTTTTTTCCTGATATAGCTGTTATTTCTGTGCTGGGAGGGGGATGTCTGGGGAAAGAAGCAGCTGACCAGGAAGTGTTTTTTTTTTTTTTTTTTTTAAGTGTGATAGGTATAGGGAAGACAGGTAATTAAAAATAAATAAAATAAAATAAAAATAATAGTTGACAGAGACAGTGACCCTGACATGAGTTTGACTGAGGCATACTGATACTAGACTAGACAGTATTTTTTAGAGGTCCAAGGCAAAACATCACACACACAACCAGTTATACTACGTACTTTTCAGCAAAAACACACACAGTAGTTGAGTAAAGTCTAGCAAAAGCACAAGGGGGAGGGGGAGAGTGAAAGGTTTAGGAGCAGGGCAGGGACACATGAGTCTAAAAACTGACTCTAACTACCATCAGTACCAGTACTATTAAGAAACCATCTAAAAATATTGAACATGACACTGAGCCCCATTCCAGTGTTGATGGCATAGTGTAGCAGCTCAACCAGCAGCTGCATGTGACAGTGAGACAAACAAGTACAAAAAACCTGTCCTGCAAGTAGTAGCAAATATTGTGAAAATCCCTAAAAATGCCTATAAGAATATAAAAGTAGTAGAGAAGATGTGGATAATGCTGAGGTTGACCTAATTACTGATGATAATAGTGTAGATCTAGAATACATCCCTCCAGCATCCTCACTTTCTTGAGATAGAGATAAAGTTGAGAGTAAGTAAAATGATGACATGGCTAGAAAGTTAGCTGAATGGCAGAGGTTCAATCTTCCACCACTGAAGAGGAGCACTGTAGCTGTCTATAAGTCTGACCCTGTGTCACGGTTTTTGATGAACACTCAGATCAGACTGATAAGGTTAAAAAAAAAACAACTCTCAAACGGACCCTAGAACACTAGGGGTGGATTGTAACACAGTAGGATATAGATAGGCAACCAGTGTCCCTTCCACAGTGGATGGTAATAGCACAACGCTGGCTCTAGAGCCCAAGGCTACTGCAGAATGGATCGAGCACGACTCTACCTAGAGAGACCAGGCACGCAAGGGTCAATATGTATCTGCATCTCCCAAAGGGAGTGAGCCCAGCGTAGTAGGAAGGTGGACACAGAGAGATCAGAGTAATTCAGTCAGTGCAGAACACTGTACCAGTACTTTGCGTGTGCACTCTGCCAACGGTGGTCAGAGAGTAGCCACAGCACAAATGCTAGCAGCCGGTCGACAAGTAATAGCGCCATGCGGCACAACCAACCAAATAACGGTAATGCCACAGGAAGTCTAGCGCAAGTAACGGAGGCAACCAAGGGGTAGGATAGACGCACTGACAATATGCTAGACACTGTTGGCACTGAAGCACCGAGACAGCCAGGAATGGTCAGTAACGGAAGCGGGTTCTCAGTCAGATACGGTCAGCAACGGAAGCGGGTTCTCAGCCAGATACAGTCAGCAATGGAAGCAGGTCCTCAGCCAGATATGGTCAGCAACAGAAACCGGAGAAGAACAGCAAGCTTCAGGAACGTCGTCAGGCATGCCAGGTCATACACGAACAGTAAATACGGAGCATAAGTCAGGAACTAGTACACCACGAAAGGGCAACGTCATGATGACATGACAGGGGTTATAAAGGAAGTTTCTGGCGGCGACAAGGATACTGACCAATCAGACAGCAGAAAAGGAAAATAGACAGAATGTCACCGTCTGCCACCAGGAGCACGGGCACCGTGGAAAAGATGCCAAAAACACACAAGCATCCTATCAGTCATCATCAAGATCATCAAGCCTCACTCAGCCACACACTCTAGTGTTGAGTAACCAGCAACAACACAGGTTATCAAAATCCAAAGTCTTTGCTATTATGAATGCCTTTGCTGCTGTTGGAAGTGCAGCATATGTGACAACTAGTAGTAGTAGAATTGGAACAACATCTAGCCCCAGTAGTAGCCCCTCAGGAATCCTGGAGTCTATGAAGTCCACAGTATGGAGATCACTCATGATCAAAAAGCTAAGCTTGATGCTGTCCATTGTCTGTGTAAAAAGCATATGAGCAGGGGGAAAGCAGACTCACACCTAGGCACTTCCTCAATGAGATCCCATATGAAGCACAGACACAGGTCTGACTGTGAGACACACCACAAACATGTCAAAGGTGCCACAATTAGCAGCAACAGAAGTACTCCTAAAAGTTCCCAGGGCTCTGTGGTACATAATAGAAGCGCTGTTGATGTGTCAAAGTGTGTTCCACAATTTTCTGCCCCTACTGCACAGGAGTGTGACTCTGAGTTTGTTTTTGGATGAGTCATAGAGGACCCACATATACCTCCACAACCCTCATCACCTCCACAAGTTATATTGTTAAAAAATAAAGTTACAAAGTTCTTCCACTAAGTACTGCCATCCCACATTTACTAAGTTCTTAGTTCTTAGAAAGTTAAAATCTGCACAAAAATAATGCAAAAGTACACCTATGGAATAGTAAACTTGCCGAAACGTTGGTGCTTGGAATCCTTCCCTTTTCTTTTGTTGAAAACAGAGGCTTTAAAGAACTGATGTCATATATTGCACCCTGCTGGAATATCCCAGGATGCAGTTACTTTTGAAGGATGACTGTGCCAGTGTTACTTAAGCTGAACGTTATTGTGGTGGGCAAAGGACAAAGGCACTCAGCCTGCTAACAAGACATATATTGTTGTAAAACTCACAACTTTTTCTTTCAGCTATTTATTTTTCCACTTTAGTCCTCAGAAGAAGAACAGTTGTGGTGGAAAATCTTGCAGTCATAGAGAACTTTGAACTTCTCACAGGAAATTTGTTAGTTGTGGTGAAAATGCAGAAATATTACATATTTTCTATGGGCAGGAATGTTTACTAAAAAAAAGTGGGAAAGAGACTAGCAAGCTACTGAAACATATCCCACAAGTACCACTAACAACAGCACTGATAACAAGCAGGGATTTAAATAGATGTTGACACTGCCAGCCACTAGGAGGGATCATTGCTATCATCATCTTTATTATGTCTCCATTGCCACAAAACCCCCATCCACATCAACAGATTTAAATCCACATTTTATTTTTACATTTTCTGTATGTCAAAAAATGTTTTCAAGCTTATGTTATAAAAAGGCAATTGAGTACCAGAGAGGTATCCAGGCTGCTGCTTCTGCTGATACATCCACCTTTTCCAAGTATTGTTGTTGGGGAAGAGTGGTGAGGAAGAGTATGATGGATTTCCACCTAATGATGATGACATAGGGCAGCCAGTGGTGGAACAAGTTGTTCTACACCTTAGTAGTAGCAGTAGTACAGTGAGGCAGCAGCAAACTCAGCAGTACCAACAAGTGCAAGCAGCAGCAGTACAAGAAGGCAATTCAGGTGGTGACTTTAAATAACCCAATCCCTCTCTACCTTTCCCTGCCCTTAAGTCATGGGTATGGGATTATGTTACTTTGAGGTTAGGGACTGTTCAATAATCAATATCAGCTTTGCGTGCACAATGCACTATGATGACCACACATGGCAATGTTGTGGAGAGAAATAGAATGCAAGGCATAATTAAGCTTCTGAAGACAGCATACCATCAGTGCACTATTTATTATCATTAAATGTAGAGTAGGTCAGTCAGTCACCCACCATCAAGTGACTTGTGTATATATGTTGTGAAATGTGCAAGAGCCTCAGTAAATGACTGACAACACATAATTTCTTGGGGTACAGTTTAACAAAACCAGCAGCACTTTGTTGGTAGTCCTTGCCCCTCTTCACTCCATTTTCTTATGGCAACTTGCTTACAGTTTAAAAGTAATGATGAACCCTCCCTGCCACCATCTTAGCATATTCTGCGGGATGGTATCTCCTCAGATGCCACTTGATGCCCTGGTTGTGATTCTCCTCCACCACACTGCCATGTGTGGTCAGTGCACTACACAGGGAGCAATGGGTGGAGACAAACTACCAAATTCTAACATCAACAGAGTGCTATCATTTTATGGGGGAGGTAACAGTGAACGAGGTGGATTGGCAGAAGATGTAGTTGTTACCCTAGAGGAAGAAGGTAATGGTGAGCTAGTTGTTTCTCTTGGATCTTCCAGTCTCTATTCTTCCTCCTCTTTGATCTTCGCCTCACCTCTTGTTGTCTTTCTGGAGAGTCAGGGGATACAGTAACAGAGGTGCTTGATTTCTGTTATGGGTGTTTGTTTTTAACATTTTGACATAAATGTCATGGTGCCTGTGTTTAATGTGTGATATCAGGGATGTTGTGCAAAGGTGTGTTCCCTCCTTTACCCTTGTCACTGACTTGTCACAAATTGTGCACAGTACCATTGGTGATGACTGCACTGTGCCTGTCCCAAGAGAAAAATAGTCCCACACCCAGGACTTCAGGGAGGAGGGAACAGATGGAGAAGAATGGCATCTTTCTTCTTCTCCTCCACATTCCCTGTCACTGTCTGTGGCAGCTGATAATGTTGCTGCTGTTGCTGCTACTGCCTCAGAATCATCACTGCACTAGGACCAGGAGTATTGCTACTGCTGGCAAGTGGAACCTGTCCTAGTCCCGCATCACTTTTTGACCTCATTCCCACTGTGTCTACAGTGATCTGTGGCATGCTAGCATGCTCCTCAGCATCCTACTGTCACGGTTTTTTATGAACACTCAGACAGAACAGTCAGATTAAAATGACTTTATTGAGTAAAGTGCATACAAGGAATGAGGCCACAGGCCCACAAAACAAAACCACACTATAAGGAGGATATATAGGTAGCAAGCAATGACTGTAAACAGAATGACTGAGATGGAATACAGGGAGCAGAGGTATCTTAGACAGGCAACCCTTCACTAGAGAACCTGGAGCGATCAGGCTACTGGACCCCATCTGACAGCAGGACAGAGGAAGGCAGTAAGTCCTGGATATGGTAGTAGGCACGAGACCCAGACGCCTGGGTGGCACAGAACCCAAGGATGCAACGAGGAAACACTGACCACGGGACGGGGTCCCAGAGTGACCAAGGCCACCACTTACAAGGGTAAACCCTAGAGTGCTATGGGTGGATCAAAGTGAACACTGGAAGGCCACAGGTGTCCCCTCCTAGGACAGTGGAACAAGCACAAATGCTGGATCTAGGCCCTCAGGCCACTAGACAGGAATATGAGCTCAGGGCCTTCACACACCCAGGAGTGCATGCCAATGCTAGTGCTGGCCCTCACCCAGGCACTGCAATACGAAGGAACACACAGGAAGCTTAGATAGTGTTAGGCACTGAACACTTAACAGGAGACGCCCAGAGATACATAGGAACTCCCACAGGGAGTGAGCCCAGCAGTAAGCGCAGAGGGAGACACAGAGAGATCAGAGTAACTCAGTCAGCACTTGCAAGCACTGTACTGGTACTTCACATGTACACACTGCCACAGGCAGTAGGAGTAAGTGGCGGTAGCACGAATGTTATTCCCAAGGTCAACAGAATAAGATCAGCACCACGCAGCACACCCCAACAGGCAACAGGAAACCGCTGAATGTAATGCTGGCCAGTTAGACAATGGAGGAGGCACTATCATACACGGATGGCAACGGAACAGTGGCTCAGCGGAACAGGTTACAAACCAACGGGAAGCACAGATTGGTCAGGTGCACAGGCAAGGCTCAATAGCCAGGCAGACTGAGGCAACGGGGTATCACAGCCAGATCAGTACAGCAATGGAGCGGGTTCTCAGCCAGATCAGTTCAGCAACTGAGCAGGTACTCAGCCAGAACAGTCGTTAACGGTGCAGGTTCTCAGCCAGATCAGTTCAGCAACGCAGCGAGTTCTCAGCCTGATCAGTTCAGCAACGGAGCAGGTACTCAGCCAGATCAGTCGGTAATGGAGCAGGTTCTCAGCCAGATCAGTTCAGCAACGGAGGGTTCTCAGCCAGATCAGTTCAGCAACGGAGTGGGTTCTCAGCCGGATCAATGGGTAACGGAGCAGGTTCTCAGCCAGATCAGTACAGCAATGGAGTGGGTTCTCAGCCGGATCAGTTGGTAATGGAGCGGGTTCTCAGCCAAATCAGTTCAGCAATGGAGCAGGTTCTCAGCCAGATCAGTTCAGCAATGTAGCGGGTTCTCAGCCGGATCAGTCGGTAACGGAGCAATACACGGGAACACAGGAAAGTCGTCAGGCAATCCGGGTCATACATGAACAGCAACACAGTAGCAAAACGTCAGGCTCAGATACACCACAAAAGGGCACCTTAGACTGGATATGACATGGTATAAAAAGGCAAGCCCTGGGTGGAGCAAAGATGACAGGCCAATGAGAAGGCAGTATGAAAATTAGGTACAGTAACAATGTCGCCATTAAAGCAGGAACACGGGCATCTCGGCAGCAGCAGGAATTAGAGCAGCTGCAAATTCTTCAAATTCAAAAATCTTATTGCTAGTGGTGGTGGTGATGCCCATCCTCATCCCTGTCTCCCATTCCTTCTCAGTTTCTGATAAAAAAGACCATCAATGTCTCTTCCACCCCAGCTTTTCCACCTTCATCATCATCACCACCACCACTAGTCCCTACGTGCTGCTGCTCTATTACAGACATCGCACTGCTGCATGGAGGAGATGACGAGCAATGTGCCAGAGGGTCCCCTAATGTCACACTTGTCATTTCTTTTTAACGTTAAGAAGGCAGACTGACAGCAGTAGCAGCAGGCACAGGCAGCTTTTCTGTGCTCCTGCTGATGGTGTTGGTTTAATTCTGAGCCTGCTCTCCCCCAACACCAGTTCTGGCCACTTCCGGGTCATGTTCCACTTGGACACTGTAGTGAAGGAAAGGGGAGGAGTACTCCCAGAGCCGGAAGAATGGTGTGGGCTCCCTTCACTGCTAGTCTGGATGCTCTCAAATGCTTACCCTACCACTCCCTTACTAGTCCCACTGGCTGCTTCAACATCACTGTTACTACTGCTAACACCACACACATGAAGTTCAGCTCCAGAGTCTTCCTCCTCACAGTCACTAGTAATATGATGAATCTGATTACCTCCTCCTCCTTCACTCCTAACAATAACAAGCTGTTGGACCTTCTTAGTAATAGTACTAGCACAGGCAGGACTGCTTAGGGAGGGCAATTATGACTTAGGGTCCCTACTGTCACACTTGGCATCATTGTCTCCCCCCCCAAGTATTACAAGACACACTAGTAGCAGGCTCACCACTGGTGGCAGCAGGTTCAGCTCTGGCAGCAGGCACAGCACTGGTTGCAGCAGCTTCAGCACAGGTGGCAGCAGCTTCAGCATTGGCAGCAGACACAGCACTGGTGTCATTGGCAACAGGGGCAGGACATCTGACAGAAGGCATGGTATTGGTGACAGCAGGTTCAGCACAGGCAGCAGGCACAGCACTGGCAGCAGGCATAGCGCTGGTGGCAGCATGTCTGACAGCAGACAAAGCACTGGTGGCAGCAGGGGCAGCACATCTGATAGCAGGTACAGCACTAGTGGCAGCACATCTAGCAGCAGGCAAAGGCAGCTGACCTGTCCTGCTCTCACTAGTACTACCCTTTTCTCCCTCCCTTCCCATGCCTTTTTCTCCCCCTTTTCTCCATCTCTTCCCATTAAATTCCCTTGGGGTGATTTAGGGTGACTGGACAGCATTGGTTCAGTAGTGTTCAATTACTCCTCCTCAGACTCAGTGGACAAATAAGGGTCCTTCTAGTTCTTCCCCTTTAGTATTTTTAATCCTGCTCATAGTGGTAGCAGTCACTATAAGCCTCTCCTGCCTCACTTTTTTCTAGAAGATCACAACAGAATAGCAAAGCATGTCTACCTCACTCAGCTTCTATTGTGTTTGACTTCCGCAAATATGTCACGTTTTTATAGCGAAAAGGTGAAAACCACATAAATCAATGGGTGGAAACTTTCTAGTCATTGAAAAAATGGTGAAAAATGTTGGCCAATGGGAGAAAAACATTTTAATTGCTTGTTTTAAAGCAAATGTTCCCGCAAAAAAGCAGACAACAACATGGTTATTGTGGAATTTCTTGCAGGAACATGGCAACCCACTCCTACTTGGACATTGTAGTGAAGGGACGGGGACTCCTAGGGCCAGAGGAATGGTGTGGGCTCACTTAACTGCTAGTCTGAACGCTCTCAAATGCTTCTCCTAACACTAGTCTCACCAGCTTCTTCACCATTACTGTTACAACTACTACTAACACCAACAACATCACGTTCAGCCCCAGAGTCTTCCTCCTCACAGTCAATAGTAATATGAGGATATTGATTACCCCTCCTTCATTCCTTACACTAACAAGCTGCTGGACCTTCTTAGTAGTAGTAGTAATACTAGCACTGGTGGCACTGCTTGGGGATGGCACGTGTGACTTAGGTCCCCTGCTGTTACACTTGCCATCATCTTCTCCTCCTCCCCCGAGTATTACAAGACACACTAGCAGCAGGTTCAGCACTGGTGGCAGCAGGTTCAGCACTGGAAGCAGGCACAGCACTGGTTGCAGCAGGGGCAGCACATCTGACAGCAGGCATAACCCCAGTGGCAGCAGGGGCAGCAATAGTGACAGCAGGGGCAGCACGACTGGCAGCAGGTACAGGCAGCTGTCCTGTCCTGCTCTCACTTGTACTACCCTTTTCTCCCTTCCCATTAAATTCCCCAAGATCCCTAGGGGCGATTTAGGGAGACTGAACAGCATTGGTTCAATTTTGCTCACTTCCTCCTCCTCCTTAGAATCAGTGGATATATAAGGGTCCTTCCAGTTCCTCCTTTTATTAGTTTTAAACCTGATTATAGTGATAGCAGTTACTATGAGCCTCTTCTTCCTCAATTTTGTAAAAAAGAACACAGCAGAACAGCACAGCACGACTACCTAACTCTGTAGCTTCTTCTATTGTGTTTCACTTCTGCAAAACCACATAAATCAATGGACGGAAACCTTCTAGCCATTGAAACAATGGCGAAAAATTTTGGACAATGGGCAAAAAATGCGAAGATTTTAATCTCTGGTTTTTAAGTGGAGAATGCGGACAGCAATGTGGTTTTCACTGAATTTTTCTAGGGAACATGGTGAGAACTTTCGCCCACCCCTAGAAATGATTACATTTACAAATTTATTTAAGGTCAATACAAAGAACTCTCCAATTAATTATTTACTCAAAGAGCTAAGAATGAGAATTCATCCATTAAGACTAGAGAAAAGTTGTTTTCGACTAAAGGCAGGGTTTTTTTTACAGTAAGGGTGGTAAAGTTATGGAATGTTTTGCCTCAGGATGCTGTGCTTGCAGATACTGTAACTGCTTAAAAAATAATGGATACCTGTCTAGCACAGGACAATATTAAGAATTTTGATAGTTGGCTTCAAAGCAGATAGGATGTTGATCAAGGAAACTATCTGACTGGAGTCAGAGTCTGGAGTCAGAATTGGAAGACATTTTTGTACATAATTGGGGCTTAAGTGGAAATGTGTCCAATTTTTTTAACCTTCCACTGTGTCATAATGATATCAAGTTTTTTCAGAGGGTCTGAAGAGAACATTGCTAGAGAGTGATGCTAGGGAGCGATGCTCTGGTACGGCGGCAGTTACTCTACTTCTTTGCTGTGGCAAGGGACGGAGTAAAGGTGCTGGCCGTGAAGCCAGATTGTTCCAACCCAGTTGAGCCAGGGTGCAACCAGGATAGAAATAGGGTGAACTGACTATAATATCAGACCCTTTCTGGGGACCCCAGGGAAAAGACCAAGTACGGGATAGAAGATCGCCAAAAACGGCAGTAAGGGAAAAACACCCCAGAACTCAGCAGGTGATAACCTACAGTGCTTGAACCAAAAGCAAGGTAACATAAGACTAATCTGCGGGAGAGACCGCAATCAATCTGTGGGAGGAAACCACAGGAATATTGGAAGCTAGCCACAAACAATCCCCTAGACTAACCACCAAACCAGTCTTCTAAAGGGAGTCAACAGAGGGACCCATAACTCTGACGCTGCCCAGTAGACTGACCCACTCACTCTCTCCCGCGATGCAGGATTAGGAAATGCCTATGACCCCTCAGGTTTAGTGACTCCCAAAGGAGGGCTAGACCGTGGTCCAAAACAGGCACCACTGTTCTCCAAAAACCTCCAACAATGGCAGAACAATCTGCCAGAAAACCAGGAACTCCCAATAGGGAATGGACAGCAGAAAAAGAGCCAGCGATGGCAAATGCTACCCCTCCCCCGCTAGGCTACTGGGCTAAGGAAAGGCCCAGTGGAAGACTCATCATGGGTAAGACCACAAACAATGCAGTTGGCCTCTGAGAATTAGAACAGGGGGAGAGAGACACAAAGCAAAGACAGCCGCTGCCTTATCCAAAGGCAGGTCAGAACGAGTAAGCCAGAAGCTTGCAGCGCCTCTAATCTCCTCTCCATACCTGTTGGAAATATAGCTTCGATATTCAGGGTTTTTGAAGTGCCACAAGTGCAGCAAGGGCCTGATCTGCGATCCCGTCCAGATAGGGGAATTCCGGCCATGGAGCACGATCCTCAAGAATCTGTAGAGGAGAGTCAAAGGCAGCATTCAAACAAGATGTACATAACACAATAAGCCAGAGTGAAGACAAGAGCCGACAGATCAAAACCGGGAGCATTAGGGACAACGTAGAAGACCAGAATCGGAGTCAGAAGGAAGCCAGAGACCAAAACACAGTAATCGTAGTCAGACAAGGCCAAGGTTGAAACATGGTAACAAAAGTCACAGCACTGAGCAAGAAACTCGATAATCGAGCAGAGAGAAAAGAATGGCCAGGAATTAAGCACCCTTTCTGGCCAATAGCCAGCCTAGGGAGGAGATTTGCCAAAAAGGGAGGCAGAAAGGAATTCAGACACTCTGGATCACCAGGGGTGTTTTAGCATGGGCTGGACTTGATAGACACGTGTCTTTTTCCTGCCTCATCAAATATGTTACTATGTTACTAAGTCTCAGGGCTTGTGTTGGCTAAACTGAGTCTGGCACTCACAAATATTTTTTTAGAATTTTTGTAAGCCTATTGCTATGCTGCTTATCCCTTTTTTTTTTTTTAAAGAGAAAATAAATAAATAAAAAAAAGTTTACAAATTGCAATGAATGTGACAAATGGGTATGATGGTTCTAGACTGGTGAGGTGTACTTGATGTATAGCTCTGTATATATTTATATACAGGTATATTGAACATGATTCCTACAGCATTTCTCACAATTATCATCTTTGTGTCTTATGTAAGCTATCATTATTCTAAAATTATTGACACACATTAATCAGCGGTTCATAGAAGGGGTCCCACAGTGGTAGATGGTAGCAACCCTTCACATACTTCCTCCTCATCCTCGGTGCTGCTGTTAATAATAATACATGTGGTCTGGCTTTCCCTGTACTTTGTCGTTTTCTCAACTTCTGCTACCCGATACTCAGATGGAATTAGATGTTGGTTCATTTTTAAGAATATTAGTCTCCCAACACTGCTACTTGAGATCCATGTCATACTTTCATTTATAATCTAACCAGCTGCACTAAAAACACACTCAGACTCCATGCTTGCTGTTGCGCAGCTTAGGATTTCCACTGCAGTATGTGTCAGTGCTGACAACATACATTGTTTTGTTTGCCAATAGTCCATGGGGTCATTGTTTCTGCCAAGAATGTAGCTATCCTGCATGTATGCTGAAACCATCTCACATGCAGTGGGATCACTCATATGAGCTACACTGTGTTCCTGTGTATCACGTACCAACCCAAGCTCGGGGAGCAAGTCCCATAGAGATGTGCTGCCACCAGTACCACCACCAACACCACCACCACAAAAGTTGGATATTTGCTGCCCCTTAAACCCATGAATTGCTCAGCGTTCAGAATGAGAATGGGATGTTCTGGTTGATCAGATGCTCCTGCTACTGCTGGTATAAACCCTTTGTTTCCTTCCTGTTTACTATGCTATTAACAGTTTTTTTGGGCCCTAACTTTCTCCCACTCATTCTCCATAATGCATCCCTCCACTCAATTAATAAGCACATATCTGATGTCTGTATTCACTGACAGACACTGATTCCTCACAGAGATGCTGCTGATCATCATGGTTACTAGTTGTTTTAAGTCACTGATCACTCTTCGGTAGAGATTCCTCATTTCAGTAAATGGACACTATTCCAGGATCTTGCTCAAAACATGCTAAGATGTCCAATCAACAGCTGGTGCATGTCTAGGTTGTTGTTATGGTAAATTTCCTTGACCACACTCCTCATCTTTTTCAGTGGAAGAAATAAGCTAATGCCTGTCCTCACAAAACTAACCAGCATGTTGCCTCCTTAAAAGTTTCAGCAAGTCACATACATCAGTTACTAATAATCAGGTGACCAATAGGCACCCTCTGAAGCCTTCCAGTGTTGTGTACTTGCTAACGGTCATACAAACACTCTAGCATGTACAGTGTAGAATTGTACCTGGTAGGAACCTCCATTTTCAGCTGGTAATGGGGAAGGTGGTTACGTTCTTGTATGGATTATAACGTGTTATGTATATTGTAGAAGTGGCTAAAATGAGACCAGATTTTGTGGGCGATATTCAGCATCTCTCTGATGGTTTTGGGTTCTGCCAAGAATCTTGTCACAACTAAATTTAGCACATGAGCACAGTAATGTACATGCAACATGTCATGCATACTCAAGGCAGCAATTATGTTGGAGACATTATCAGCAGACACAAAAACCAGCTTTTAAGGAGTGGGGTACAAACAATTCCTCTATCACCAATCTAGTTTACTTTAAAAATATATGGCTTTGTTGGACTGTCTCTCAAAATTATGCATGCACAAGATGGTGTGAGATGGTGTGGGCAATCCTGCTACTGAGGCCTTTTAATCACACTGCCAGAACCAGAGGCAAGATTACTGGCTGTCACCTGATACTGTAAGCCAGTAGTGTTGCCCACTGGTGGTGGGAAGTATACTTAGTGAACAGTCACAGTCGTATAGTCTGTCCTCTGCCCACTTGTCTACAAATCTGTTGGCAGGTGGATTGTATTGCCATATGAGCTTTCCAGACCTTTTCCCACCATGCTAACCACCTGCTTGTGCAACTCGGGCACAGCCTTCCAAGAAAAATAACTGTGGCTTGGGATATGATAGAGAGAAACTACATAGAAACATAGAAACACAGAATTTGACAGCAGGTAAGAAACATTCTGCCCAATGGACTTCATTGACTGAGGGGTTCCTGAGGGACTGATACTTCTACTGGCTCCCCCAGCACAGAGATAATAACAGCCATATTAGTAAGGAACTTGGATCACAGCTGCCTGTGACTTTCTAGTCAGTCACACAAAATGTTGGGGTATTTAGAGTTATTGTCCTTTGCTCCCTTCTCACATCCCCAGACACATCTAACTCATAAATAATAACAGCCAGAACAGGAATGAACTTGGATCACAGCTGCTTGTGTCTTTCCAATCAGTCACACAGAATGATGGAGTATTTCAGGTAAATCTCCTTTTCTCCCTTCTCACACCCCCTAGAAAAGAGAAAATAACAGCCAGGTCAGGAAGGAACTTGGAGCTGCCCGTGTCTTACCAGTCAGCCACATATTATTTTTGGATAATTGGGGCCAACCTTCTTTCTCCATTCCTGCCCCTCAGACTGTCCCCAGAATCCCCTGATACATAGAACAAATGTTCTGCCTATCGGACTCCTTAAGCTAAGCTTCAGCTCCACTTTATTAGTGTGTAATTTCTAGCTAAAAAAATTACCGCTCTCTCGCAAACATGGAATGGCATGCTGTGCGAAAAAAGGATATCCCTTTTATACTATGCCTGCAGGAAAATAAGGGAAAATTGCCATATGGTGGGGAGAAATTCAATCTTCCCAATTCAATGCAATGGGCTAGGAGAAAAAAAAAAGCAGAAATACTGCACTTTTTCATGAAAAATTTGGTGCTCTGAAAAAAGTGCCCATTTTATCCTGTTTTTCTTTTGATTAGAAAACCATTGCCCATACCTAGTCTTGCCTTAGCTTCTACAAAAAATGTGTTTCATCTAGTATCAGTTTGCCTCAGTCACAGCACACATCATGGTCTCTGTCTCTATTCACCCAATCCCTGCCAGCAAAAAAAAAAAAAAAAAAAACACCCCCTCCGTTCAACTGCTTCTTTCCTTAGACTCCAGTAGCACATAGATAACACCCAGATCTGGAAGGGACATTGATTAGCTCTGCCTGTGTGTTCCCATTCAGTCACACAGAATTTTTGAGCATTGGGGTTATTTTTCTTTGTTCCCTTCTCGCACCCCCAGACTCCCCCAGCACAGAGTTAATTACAACCAGATCATGCCTAAAAGATGCCCTAAACTCCTTTTTGTTAGTTTCTCATCAGTAGCTGAAGAATATGCTGCTCTCTCTTCCTCTCACAAACACAGAATGGCATGCTGTGGGAACCTGACACCCTTGCTACACCTGCAGGTAACCAAGGGAAACTTGCCATGGGATGAGGAGAAATTCAGTCTGCCCATAGATTTCAATGCATTAAGTTAAGTGAAAAAAGTGGAAAATTTTCAGTTTTTGTGAGATATTTGGCATTAGGTGGGAAATGACATTTGTCTGCGGTTTCTCTTTTCAGTCAAAAACTTTCATCCATCACCAACTGATACAGGTCCTCCATTGGATAAAGTGATATTTAGATAATTTGGATAAAAACATATTCAACATTTACAATAAATAGACATTAGTTAAGGAAATACCAGAAGTAAACATTACGTATTGCAAAACAAAATGCTGTAATAAACTGTGAAAGAGTGTTACCTGTACATTTGGCGTGTTACAGAAAATTGCTTCCTTCAATTTTAATGCATCTGTCCAGATAAATTCAGCTAATCAAATATTGTGATCTTACAAATGTTATGTTTTGGCATTTATACAAATTGTATTATCCCCTTTTCCTCCCATTTATATAACATCAGCCCCTTCTCCTTTGAAGCAGCTGGCTAGTTGACTGACCTCCAGAGCCTGTAATCTGCCATTTGAGATACCTCCCAATGTGTGAGTCCTGTAAACAACTCTTGTACACTAACTACACACAAGTGAGTGTCTTAATTTTAAGATATCTGGGTAGGACTGCTATATCAGCCCAATTTCTGGCAAATATTTTTTTTCAGGTTAGCTCCATCAAAGGAGAAGAAGCTGTTGTCTGGAAAAGTGAGTGAATGAATAATAAAATGTAACTGTCAAAATTTAGAGCAAATAGATTTTTAATATATCTTTAAGTCATGCAGCAAAGATATTTTAATGTGTAATATATAAAATTGATTGTACTGGTAGTAGCAAGACAGACTAGAATGCTTAATATGAATTTTAAGTTATAATTACCAATATCCGTATCAGCTATGACAACAGATATTTTGTCAGGGTGAGACGTATTAAACTTTCCTATTTAACTTTTTGGTGTGCTAAGTTGTTTATGACATTGTATGATACTTTGTTGTAACTGTGTATTGTGAGAGGTTGTTGCACTTCTACTTTTTTGTTTGATATTAAAAAAAAATGAAAGATCCTACTGCACTAATATGAACAGTTTTGAGAGTGCAATAAAAAAGTAAGTACATAAGAAACCCCACCCCAACACAGATGAATGTAATAATTGCATCCCTAGAGTTTTTAATTAACTGTTCGAAATGGTTTGTTTCAAATACCTAGTATTGGCCTGTGTCTCACAAGGTATCTTTGAGTATTGTGTCATACCATCAAATGGATTGCTATATACGTTTTGTTAATTTAGCACTCACTTCATTTAATCTCTCAGGATTTACTTTTCATATTCATCGGTACTGCATAGTAACATTCTATGAATGATTTTAATTGGTTGTCTTTATGTTGCACACATTTACACTCTTCCAGATGTCTTGAGAAAAGCCCCTTATCTGGGCATATACATGCAACTGTGCAAACAAAGATACACACACCTAAAAATTTGTATTTCCCAGACCAGTGTGCTTCAGTTAGGATAATATTTTTTTATCTCTTTAGTGGGAACTTCTTGTGATAAAAAAAGAGTTATTGTTCAGGAACAAAAATAGACACTTCATAGAAAACTTTTACAAATGACATATGGTACACTGTGACAGAAACATTATTAATTCAGTGTCTATTTTCAATTGTGAAACATATGCAGCTCGTCAACAGTGATTTACAAAACCAGTTTTCTCACTTACCTTCAGTGTATTTAAGGTGATCATCTTAAGAGTTTATTTGTATTTAACAAAGTTAAAGTTATTTTAGTTACTACAAATGTTCAAATACAATGTTTTAAAAATGTCAGTTTGTTAGGGAAACCATCCAAGGTTTGTTGCCCGGTAGTGGATGTTTTTTTACTATGCTTCTGCTAGAAGTGTATTGTGGCACAGTACGAGTGGATAAGATGCAAGTATATAACTTTTTCCTAACAAATGTGAACCTGTCACCTAGCAGTTATTATTTCATTTGACTTTAATGGTCACAATTTTTATCAGTGACAATGTTTGAGTTATACCACTGGTTAAATTAAGGATTTCCTTCCACAATGGCTGCTACCACCACCTGTATTGAGCATCATTGCGAAGCAACTGCCTCAAATCGCATGTTAAATCTAACTTATGCACTATAAATGTATCCTTCTACTGCTATATTCCTGCCTCCTCCCTGACCAAGCCCTGCTATTTCATTCCACTCATAAGCACCTCTATTCTCCTCTTTTAATTCTGTACTTTGCCCCTCCACCCCAGGTAACATCAATCCAATTTGGAAAGACATTTATTTTTGCTCAACTCATCACCATAACCAGATTTGTCCTCATCCAATTCATTGTACTCCTCCACTCCTTTGTCCCTGTGTCAGAAGAGAAGGTTGCAAGTCTACCCTCATCCTTCCACCAAGTACCAGCCTGCATGACATAATTCCCTGTCTAATCCCAAATCTTACCCAACTTTTATCATTTTTCATGGACTATGTCTCTCTGCATTGAAACATATGCTAGCCATGCCTATTCTAATAAGACATTATTTTGCTTCTGCCTGTCTATCAAACTACTACCTGAACTCCTTACTTGCCCCATGCTCCTTGGAATGTTTCGGGACAACTGCTGACTTGGTTTCTCCCATAAGACGAATCTCCATTGTCTATAATTTGATTTCTGCTCAGAAAATTTCACTGGGCCTTCACTAGGAAAAATACCAAATCACCTTATCACAGAAAAATCAAAAGGACACTCCTTGCAAAGTCTTTTTAATCTCTTTGGGAAATTTTACAAAATTTACCAATGACTTATCCTGCCCTTCATTTCAATTCATTCTTTCAGTTTTGCCTACTTCTTTCTGTTGGAATACTGCAGGGCTCACTGCTTGGTCTCCTGTTATTTTCTGTCTATAGAACCTTAGTTGTTAATTTAATTTATATGAACTAATCATTGCATTCAAATCAATGATAATAATGTATTTCAAATGGAGAGTTCCCTCATGTATTCCTTCCATGCTAGTATAAAAAGGGTGTTTTGTGAATGTTGCCTGTCTGTGTTAGAGACAGGTAGAGAAAACAGCAAAATGTTGATGCTAGAGGCAGCAGACAGAGATAAGGGAGCTGATCTTGTACTGTAGGAGTCTTGGTGGCAGCTAGTTGTGCTCTATGTGTGAAGAGTATGAAGGGAGAAAGGAGAGTTAAAAACATTTTAAAAAGCTTTTCTGACTTTTTGAAAATATATTTGCTACATTTTCAGCAATTCAGAATTGTACAGTTTCCACAGAATGACCATATCATAAACTGAATGATTCAATGGATATCAGGAGATCTAACACATAGATATGTGAAATGTTCTCTACAATTGGTAAGGTAAGGAGTATGGTAAGTAATCCAGAATTGTACTCTTTATAGTTTATGTCTTGAAAACCATAAAAATATCTGGAACTTAACAACAGTAAAACTTAAATCATGAAGATACAGAGAGGTCCATTACAATATTAATAAATTATTTACTCAATAAGTATGTGTTATAAATGTTGTAATTTGTAGTTAGTAACTTTTGTGGGGGTGGTATTATATTTGAAGTACATCTCTTATGTCTTGAATGTGTCCCAAGAGGCATTCTTATATTTTGAAGTTTGTGTGGGGTTAATAATTAATGAAGGGTTGCCAAATCCTCTAGAAGGTCAATGCCTTCACTTCCAAATCCTGCAAAGAATGTACCTATTCTGCACATATGTTTAAAAGTATAGCTTGCCAATGGTGTACATTTGGAGCTTGGGTTTTCAACCAATTTTATAAGATGTATTTCAGTGCAGCTATAAATAAGTTTATGTTTTTGCATTAGCTGATGATTTGGTGCAATATACCCAAAATGGCCTCCTGGGAATTCGATTAAAACATACATGTAATATGTTAGAGAGATACAACACCACTCTGTTCCAGCATTTCACTTTTTTGCCAGAAGCAGTATGGTAAGTAAATGTCAACTGACTGCAATTTGAGGTATTTAGCTATTTTAGCATCTACATTTGAATAGTGTATTGTCATATATAAATCAACATGGAGATATGCTGAAGTGTTTACTTTTAAATGTCTGTGAAAACCATGTAATATTTGTTCAGTGGTTAATTCTGGAAAATGTGTAAGACAGCTGTTGATGCTGATTAGGTCCTTAGGCCTCTTTAATAAATATCCCATAATAAGGTGGAGCATATGTGATGTGGAGCAGCTGCATTTTCTTGTCGAATCAATGTATTGTACCAAAGCTTCACCTTGGATTTGACCAAATGTGATGGTAACTAGGGCTGTACAAAAGGTCCCGTCGTGTTCCCATGAAAAAAACCATGGAAACTATGTGATTGTCCACTTTTTCAATGGAAAATTCGTTCTGTTTTCACCCATTGGCAAAACATTTGCTCATGGCTAGAAAGTTTTCACACCTGTATTTCACACGTTTTTTGCCTTTTCTTTATAAAAATGTGCCATTTTCCAGGAAGTGAAACACAATACAAGCAGCTACAGAGCAAGAGAGAGAGGTGCTAGGCTGCTGTGCTGTACATTGCTTGAAAAATTGGGGCAGGAGAGGGTCATAGTGACTGCTATTACTATGAGAAAGTTTAATGATAATAAAAAGAGGAGCTGGATGGACCGTTAAGCGTCCAGTGAGTCTGAGGAAGAAGACATGACCACCCACACCAACATGAAAGGGTCTGGATGCCTGGGTTCCCCAGAGCCAATGATGGCCAGTCCCTCTACATCACCACATCACATCATCATTTCTTGGGGAACTTTGTTTCACGGGAGGAAGAAAAGGATTGCAGTAGTGTGAGCAGGATGGGTCAGCTACCTGTGCCTGCTACCTGTGTTGTGCCTGCTGCCAGTGCTGCCACAGCTGTGCCTGCTGCCAGTATGTCTTTAACCCTTTGAGTGCCAAGTGGGTTCATTGTACGAGTTTGGACAGCTGTACCCGCTGTGCCAAGCTCGTACAATGTACCCACTAAAATGCGGTCACTGCTTGAGCCGGTATAACCGGCATGCAGTGGCCGCATTTAAAAAAAAAAAAAGCTGGGCAATCGTGGGGGGATATGAGAGCTTTTGCTCTCCTGCAGTCGCCTCATTGATCTCCCAGCCTATCGGCTGGGAGATCAATGACTGAGGGGACACCAGGAGGGGTCCTGATGTCCCCCACGAGGTCTGAAAAGTTAAAAATAAAAAATAAATAAAAAAATAAAAGTAACCCTGTGAGTGCCACAGGGTCCCCAGCACATTGCTTTGCAATGTGCTGGAGATCCCTGTGGCACTCACAGGGTCACTTGCTTTGGGTTTTTTTTTTTTTCTAAAGACCTCATTGGGGGGATCAGGGGGGGTCCTGATGCCCCTCAATGAGGTCTATAATTAAAAAAATATATATAAAAAAAATGTAACCCTGTGTGTGTCACAAGGGGGTCCAATGCCCCCCCCTTCCTGTGGCACACACAGGGCTTTTATCATTACTTTGTTATCAGAGATTGTTGGATCAGGATTGGTCCTAATGGCCCCCCAACAAGCTCTGATTACAAAGTAATTATAAACAAAATTAACCCTCTGAGTGCCACAAGGGTCCAATGCATTGCTTTGCAATGCGCTGGAGACCCCGGTGGCACTCACAGGGACACTTTTTTTGATAACTTTTTTTTTTTTGGTAAGACCTCATTGGGGGGATCAGGGGGGTTTGTATACCCCTCAATGAGGTCTATAATAAAAAAAAGTAAATAAAAAAAAATTAACCCTGTGTGTGCCACGGGGGGGGGGGCAATGCAGCCCCCCTTCTGCGGCACACACAGGGCTTTTATCATTACTTTGTTATCAGAGATTGTTGGGGGGGTCATCAGGATTGGTCCTAATGGCCCCCCAACAAGCTCTGATTACAAAGTAATGATAAAAGAAAATTAACCCTCTGAGTGCCACAAGGATCCAATGCATTGCTTTGCAATGCGCTGGAGACCCCTGTGGCACTCACAGGGTCACTCCGTTTGTGGACATATATTTTTTTTTTACTAAGACCTCAATGGGGAGGAATCAGGGGGTCCTAATGCCCCTCAATGAGGTATATAATAAAAAAAAAATTAAATAAAAAATTAACCCTGTGTGTGCCACTGGGAGGGGGGTTCAATGCAGACCCCCTTCCTGTGGTACACACAGGACTTTTTATCATTACTTTGTGATCAGAGCTTGTTTGGTGGCCATCTGAATACAAAGTAACGATAAAAAAATTAACCCTTTGTGTGCTGGACACCCCTGTCGCACATAAAGGATTTTTTCCCCCTTTATTTTTTATTTAGACCTCATTGTATGGGTTCTGATGCCCCCAACGAGGTCTACACAAAAATATTGGGGGAAAAAGCCCCAAAAAATGCACGTGCAACAGGAAGGGGGTCCAACGCAGTGCTTTGTATGAGGGGACATACAGTGCACAATGGTAGTCAGAGATCTCCCATACACTCTATCAAACACTGCCCCACCATCACCACCATCCTTGCTCCTCTGCTCATACCCACACACACTGCCTAATCCCTCACCCTCTCACACATTTTGTTAGACTTGTAGTCACAGGTCCGCACGTACACGGCTGACGTCCTAGCTTCTTTCATCTGTTAGCCATAAAATCACACATACACTGTTTGCTTTCCCATTTCTGTTTCACTGGTAGCTACGCTCTTGTAGCGTAAATTGGTATGTGTCACGGTTTATTATGACTCTCAGACACAAGTTTTAGGTAAAAAAAATCAATTTTATTGAAATAATAAATGATAACTTAGGATGGCAATAACATACATATATATATCACAGACAGAAGGCAGACTCTACCGGTCCTGTCAATATACGGGACAGGACAGTCTGTAGGCTCTACCGGCCCTGCCAATACCGGGTAAGGCAACCTCAGATGGAATGTGGTAAAAGGTTCTACCGGCCTTACCAATACCGGGCAGGGCAGCCCAGAGATAATAGCAGCAGTCAGATGGAACTGGCAAATTAGCAGAATCGTTAAGCAGCAAGGCTTTGGAGCAAACCAGCGTCCGCACGCTGGAAACAACACTGAATAGTATAGCCGTCAGGCTTAGCGAGCAAACCAGTGACCGCACACTGGAGTAACAAGCGAGTAGTATAGCCGCAAGGCTTAGGAGCAAACCAGCGTCCGCACGCTGGGACCAACACAGATTAGTATAGCTGATAGGCTTTGGAGCAAACCAGTGACCGCACACTGGTGTAACAAGCGAGTTTGTATAGCCGCAAGGCTTAGGAGCAAACCAGCGTCCGCACGCTGGGACCAACACAGATTTGTATAGCTGAAAGGCTTTGGAGCAAACCAGTGACCGCACACTGGTGTAACAAGTGAGTTTGTATAGCCGCAAGGCTTAGGAGCAAACCAGCGTCCGCACGCTGGGACCAACACAGAATTGTATAGCTGATAGGCTTTGGAGCAAACCAGTGACCGCACACTGGTGTAACAAACGAGTTTGTATAGCCGCAAGGCTTAGGAGCAAACCAGCGTCCGCACGCTGGGACCAACACAGATTTGTATAGCTGATAGGCTTTGGAGCAAACCAGTGACCGCACACTGGTGTAACAAGCGAGTTTGTATAGCCGCAAGGCTAGGAGCAAACCAGCGTCCGCACGCTGGGACCAACACAGATTTGTATAGCTGAAAGGCTTTGGAGCAAACCAGTGACCGCACACTGGTGTAACAAGTGAGTTTGTATAGCCGCAAGGCTTAGGAGCAAACCAGCGTCCGCACGCTGGGACCAACACAGAATTGTATAGCTGATAGGCTTTGGAGCAAACCAGTGACCGCACACTGGTGTAACAAGTGAGTTAGTATAGCCGCAAGGCTTGGGAGCAAACCAGCGTCCGCACGCTGGGACCAACACGGAATTGTAGCAATGTCACCAACGCGACCAGGCAGAAGGTCGCCAGGATACTGAAGACAGGTGATGAGATGACAGGAACCAGCAACGATCAGTCAGGTCAGAAAACAGCAGAGAAGTTCAGCAGGAACTGCAACACCAGAGACTAGGCCGGAACCAGGACTGGAAGTACTTCAGCATGCAGGAAACACTGGAACAGTAGAGATCAGGAACTCAGGAACACATGAGATCAGGAACTCAGGAACACTGGAACAGAGGCCCAGCTATCACTAGCATAGTGATAGCAAGAAGGTCAGAAACAACACGAAAGGGCACTCAAAGGGTGCCCAATCCAGGTTTAAATAGTCAATAAGAGGCGGGCTATCTGCAGACAGCCAATAGAAGCCCCCTACTGGTGACAGACAAGTAACTGCAGCAAATCACGGGCACCGTGATAGTACCCCCCTTTCAAAGACCCCCTCTCCTAGAATAGGGTTTAGGTTTCTGCGGGTAATTGGCATGAAAGGCCCTAGTTAACCTAGGTGCATGAAGGTCCGTACTATCCACCCATGACCGATCCTCAGGACCATACCCTTTCCAATGTACCAGGTACTGTACCCTTCCTCTAAGCCTACGGGAATCAATAATGCTCTGAACCTCGTACTCCTCCTGGCCCTCGACCTCAACAGGTCCTGGCACCACAGGTGTGGTAGTATAGCGATTGCAAACCAGAGGCTTAAGAAGGGACACATGGAACACATTATGGATACGCATGGATGCAGGTAGGTCTAGTGCATAGGAGACAGGGTTAATTTTGCGAATAACTCTGTATGGACCAATAAACCGAGGAGCCAACTTATTAGACGGAACCTGCAGCTTGAGATTTCTGGAGGAAAGCCATACTCTATCCCCAACCTGAAAGGAAACCGCTGGAAGCCTTCTGCGATTAGCATGGCGCTGATGACGCTGAAATGACTGACCAAGTGCCCTCTGAACTTGTGCCCATGTGGAACGGAGTTGCTCGATATGCTCATCCAGAGCTGGAATCTGTTGCGTCTGAAATGAGTCTGGAAGCAAACAGGGCTGGAACCCATAATTAATCAGAAACGGAGAGCTCCCAGATGAAGAATTGACCGCACAGTTCCTGGCGAACTCTGCCCAAGGCAACAAGTCGGACCAATTATCATGATGGTCAGTAACGAAACAACGGAGAAATTGTTCCAAGCCCTGATTAGCTCGTTCAGCGGCTCCATTGGTCTGGGGATGGTAGGCAGAGGAGAAGGACAGCTGTATGCCCATCTGTTGGCAAAATGCCCTCCAAAATCTAGACACAAACTGGCTCCCCCTGTCAGACACCAGTACCCTAGGCACTCCATGCAACCGGAATACTTCTCTGGCGAACACCATTGCCAATTCCTTCGCTGAAGGAAGACCACGGAGGGGCACGAAATGAGCCATTTTAGAAAACCTGTCCACCACCATGAATATAAAGGAGTACCCCTTCGACATAGGCAACTCTCCCATAAAATCAATGGAAACATGAGACCAGGGGCGTTCGCCATTAGGCACCGGTTGAAGCAAGCCCACAGGGAGATGTCTCGGGGTCTTAGCGCGGGCGCAGGTGGCACAGGCATTCGTAAATTCGGCACAATCGTTTCTCATGGAAGGCCACCAAAATAACTGAGAAAGGGACCATAACAATTGGTCTCTACCAATATGTCCCGCAGCCTTAGAGGAATGGTAGGTTTCGAGCAGCCTAGTACGAAATGATTCAGCGACAAAACATTTGCCCACTGGGGTTTCATGGGGAGCGGACCCCTGAGAGGCCAGGATCTCCTCCCCTAGAGGAGAAGTGATACTCGTGCGTATAGTAGCCAGTATTCTATCAGGTTGGATAATAGGAGCTGGTGCTTCCACTCTGTCACTGTCGGCCTCAAATTGTCTTGACAGTGCATCAGCCCTGATATTTTTTGACCCTGGCAAATATGATACAATGAAATTAAATCGAGACAGGAACAGTGCCCACCTGGCCTGACGAGAGGACAATCTCTTGGCCTCCGAGAGATAGGTCAGATTCTTATGATCTGTTAGGATTAAGACAGGATTCTTAGTACCTTCAAGCAAATGACGCCATTCCTTAAGAGCAAGGATAATGGCCAATAATTCTCTGTCACCTATCTCATAGTGGCTTTGAGTGACAGTCAACTTTTTAGAGAAAAACCCACAAGGTCTGAGAGTTCCACCTTTCTCGTGTCGCTGCGAAAGTACTGCCCCGACCCCAATATCTGAGGCATCAACCTCTAACGTAAATGGAAGTAAAGGATTGGGGTGGGATAACACAGGAGCCGCAGCAAATGCCAGCTTCAAATTCTCAAAGGCTTTCTCAGCAGATACCGGCCAACAAGAAGGATTAGCACCCTTGTGCGTAAGATCGGACAGAGGTTTGACAATGGAAGAAAAGTTCTTAATAAACCTCCTATAATAATTAGCGAAACCCAGGAAACGCTGTATGGCTTTAAGACCCTTGGGTTTTGGCCATTGTAGGACAGCTGACAACTTTTCTTTGTCCATGGCAATGCCATCATTGCCAATTATGAACCCCAAGAATGGCACACTGGTTCTATGAAACTCACATTTTTCCATTTTACAAAATAATTTGTTCTCACGGAGTCGTAGCAATACTGCAGATACATCTTTGATGTGCTGTGCCATGTTTTGGGAGTAAATCAGTATATCGTCGAGGTACACCACAACACATGTCTGTAACATATCTCTCAGAACATCATTTATCAGTTCCTGGAAAACTGCGGGTGCATTACACAGCCCAAAAGGCATTACTAGATACTCGTAGTGCCCAGCTCGAGTATTAAAGGCAGTTTTCCACTCATCACCTGCTCGAATGCGAACCAGATTGTAAGCGGCCCGTAGGTCCAACTTGGTAAATATCGAAGCGCCCTTAAGCCTGTCAAAAAGCTCGGTGATGAGTGGTATTGGGTATGCGTTTTTTGCCATTAGTTTATTCAAGCCCCGGTAGTCAATGCATGGTCTTAATTCGCCATTTTTCTTTTTTACAAAAAAGAACCCAGCCCCAGCTGGAGAGGTAGATTTACGTATGATCCCTCTAGCAAGGGCATCAGAAATGTAATCCTCCATAGCCTTATTTTCATCACAAGATAATGGATAAGTGCGTCCTTTCGGAGGTACTGCACCAGGCTGCAATTCAATGCAACAATCATAAGGTCTATGCTGGGGTAGCATACTAGCCTCTCCTTTGCTAAAAACATCGCCAAACTGTTGGTACACATCCGGCATAGCAGAGGAGGTGCACATGACCTTAATAGGCTGGATGACGCACTTGTCCATACAAAACTGGGACCAAGCAGCAATTTCACACTTTTTCCAATCGAATTGTGGGTTATGTAACTGTAACCACGGAAATCCCAATATCACCGCATGGTGCGGGGAATTAATCAGTTGAAACTGCTGCTCTTCTCTGTGAAGTGCCCCAATAGTCATAGACAATGGCATAGTTTCAAATATAACCTGAGGCGGTTCTAAGGGTCTACCATCAATCGCTTCAATAGTCAAGGGGTTTTCTCTTTCAATGCGTGGAACTCCGTGCAATTCAGCAAAGGTATTATCCATAAAATACCCTGCTGCACCGGAGTCAACCAAGGCCAAAACCTCCACAGAGCGTTGTGCCCAAGACAATACCACCTGTATGGTGGGTTTCATTATGCCCGACACTGGGGACGATTGTACACCACCTAGGGCCTGTCCCCCAAGATACCCTAGGTGTGTGCGTTTCCCGGACGTACCGGACAGGAATTTAGCAAGTGCCCTTTTTTACCGCAGTATAAACATAACCCTTGTTTTTTGCGATATAGTCTCTCTGCCTTGGATAGTCTAGTGAAGCCTATTTCCATAGGTTCACTTGTTTCCCGTACTGGTTCACTAGACTTCAATGCCAAGGGAGGGATGGGTGGGCAAAACATGCTACTAGGCTCATTATTTTTTGACCGTAACTTACGATCTCTGGCAATTGATCTCTCACGTATTCTGGAGTCAATTATCATAACATACTCAATGTAATCATCTAGATCAATAGGTAGATCTTTAGCAGCGATTTCGTCTTTAATGTGGTCATTCAGGCCTTGAGAGAAGGCTGCCAATAATGCCTCGTTATTCCAACCTACCTCTGCTGCCAATGTGCGGAATTCGATGGCATAGTCGCCTACTGTACGCCTGCCCTGTTGTATCTCCATAAGGCGTTTGGCAGCAGAGGTGGTTCTACCAGGAGGCTCAAACACTCTTCGAAAGGAACGCACAAATTCACTAAAGTTCTTAGTACAAGGTTTAGCATTCTCCCACAAGGGGTTAGCCCAGGCCAATGCTCTGCCAGTGAGCAGTGATATCGTGAACCCCACTTTACTACGATCATTGGGAAATGCGTGTGCCGTCAATTCCATAAAGATTTCGAGTTGATTGATGAACCCTCTGCAGAGACTAGGGTCACCATCATATCTTAGCGGCAAGGGTGCAGAAGCCGTTAACCCTTTAACAGTACCCCCTAGGGGTCTGGTATCACTTTCCGGTGTCTGACTTGGCGAGACCACCGGGCTAGAGCTAGATTGGTCAGCAGGTACCGTGCGTTCAAGGATCGTTTGAATTGCAACTGCCAACTGATCCAAACGTTGCTCGAGCACATCCATCCTCCAATGGATATTCTGTGCGTTACCTTGACCCTTGCTGTCTGAGGTTATGGCCCTTTCGTACTGTCACGGTTTATTATGACTCTCAGACACAAGTTTTAGGTAAAAAAAATCAATTTTATTGAAATAATAAATGATAACTTAGGATGGCAATAACATACATATATATATCACAGACAGAAGGCAGACTCTACCGGTCCTGTCAATATACGGGACAGGACAGTCTGTAGGCTCTACCGGCCCTGCCAATACCGGGTAAGGCAACCTCAGATGGAATGTGGTAAAAGGTTCTACCGGCCTTACCAATACCGGGCAGGGCAGCCCAGAGATAATAGCAGCAGTCAGATGGAACTGGCAAATTAGCAGAATCGTTAAGCAGCAAGGCTTTGGAGCAAACCAGCGTCCGCACGCTGGAAACAACACTGAATAGTATAGCCGTCAGGCTTAGCGAGCAAACCAGTGACCGCACACTGGAGTAACAAGCGAGTAGTATAGCCGCAAGGCTTAGGAGCAAACCAGCGTCCGCACGCTGGGACCAACACAGATTAGTATAGCTGATAGGCTTTGGAGCAAACCAGTGACCGCACACTGGTGTAACAAGCGAGTTTGTATAGCCGCAAGGCTTAGGAGCAAACCAGCGTCCGCACGCTGGGACCAACACAGATTTGTATAGCTGAAAGGCTTTGGAGCAAACCAGTGACCGCACACTGGTGTAACAAGTGAGTTTGTATAGCCGCAAGGCTTAGGAGCAAACCAGCGTCCGCACGCTGGGACCAACACAGAATTGTATAGCTGATAGGCTTTGGAGCAAACCAGTGACCGCACACTGGTGTAACAAACGAGTTTGTATAGCCGCAAGGCTTAGGAGCAAACCAGCGTCCGCACGCTGGGACCAACACAGATTTGTATAGCTGATAGGCTTTGGAGCAAACCAGTGACCGCACACTGGTGTAACAAGCGAGTTTGTATAGCCGCAAGGCTAGGAGCAAACCAGCGTCCGCACGCTGGGACCAACACAGATTTGTATAGCTGAAAGGCTTTGGAGCAAACCAGTGACCGCACACTGGTGTAACAAGTGAGTTTGTATAGCCGCAAGGCTTAGGAGCAAACCAGCGTCCGCACGCTGGGACCAACACAGAATTGTATAGCTGATAGGCTTTGGAGCAAACCAGTGACCGCACACTGGTGTAACAAGTGAGTTAGTATAGCCGCAAGGCTTGGGAGCAAACCAGCGTCCGCACGCTGGGACCAACACGGAATTGTAGCAATGTCACCAACGCGACCAGGCAGAAGGTCGCCAGGATACTGAAGACAGGTGATGAGATGACAGGAACCAGCAACGATCAGTCAGGTCAGAAAACAGCAGAGAAGTTCAGCAGGAACTGCAACACCAGAGACTAGGCCGGAACCAGGACTGGAAGTACTTCAGCATGCAGGAAACACTGGAACAGTAGAGATCAGGAACTCAGGAACACATGAGATCAGGAACTCAGGAACACTGGAACAGAGGCCCAGCTATCACTAGCATAGTGATAGCAAGAAGGTCAGAAACAACACGAAAGGGCACTCAAAGGGTGCCCAATCCAGGTTTAAATAGTCAATAAGAGGCGGGCTATCTGCAGACAGCCAATAGAAGCCCCCTACTGGTGACAGACAAGTAACTGCAGCAAATCACGGGCACCGTGATAGTATGTGAACCCAGAGCAGTGGGGTACCATTTTTTTGTGGCTGGCAAGAAGTCCTCCTAGGAAATCCCACGCCATTGAACCATTTTAGTATCTTTGAAGTGACTGATGTGTAAAACAAATGTTTGTTTTTCTTTCCTGTAGCACCACATTCTGGAAATAGTTGTGCCAATTAACTTAGGGGTACAAAGGCAAGTGACCCCTCATTAGAGGCGGCAGGTTGTCTTCTTTCCAAAATGGTATGGTTTATCTACCTTTTCTTCAATTCTGAAGGTGTTATAGCCATTTTCGTACAGGCAAGTCAGGTTTGAGAAAATGTTTGAAACATCAGAGTTTGTAGTTGGTGTAGTTTTCTACTTCTAGCACCCCCTAAGGTAGTTCAACTCATACCAATGGGGTGTCGTTTGACTCCTAAGAGCACTAGCAAACAAACGCAGTTGAAAATTCCATGGTTTTCACAGAGCGCCATACATTTGAAGGGGCAGAAATGTAAGAAAATGCCTTTTTTTTCATTAGCGCCACCTCCTGGAAGCATTTGTGCATACCAGCCTTTGGGTAAAAAGGCAAGTGACCCCTCATTAGATGCGGTAGGTTGTTTTCTTTCCAAAATGGCATTGTTTCTCTAACTTTCCTGCATATCTATTATGGTTATAACCATTTTAGTGCAAGCAGATAATTTAAAAAACAAAAGTGTCAGGTTTACGTACGTGTTCCTAGCACCCACATGTTGTATGTTAACCCACACAAATGGGCTACCATTTTTCTCATGTTGGTATCAGGTTCTGAATACAGCAGGAAATGTTATGGTTTTCAAAGATTTTAGTATCTTTGAAGTGGTGGAAATGTAAAAAAAAACATGTATTTATTCCCATAGCGCCACCTTTTGGAAATATTTGTGCACTTCAGCCCAGGGGTAGAAAGGCAAGTGACCCCTCACTTGATGCGGGAGAATGTCTACTTTCCAAAAAGGTATACCTTTTAACCTTTCCTTCATGTCTCTAACAGTTATGGACATTTTAGTACAAGAAGCCATTTTCGAAGAAGCAAACAGGTAGGTGTAGTTATGTGCTTCTGGCACCCCTAAGGTAGGTCGACTCATTCCAATTGGGTGTCATTTTTCTCCTAAGGGCACTAGCTAATGAATACAGTTGGAAATTCCATGGTTTTCACAGATTTCCATACAGATGAAGGAGCAGAAATGTAAGAAAATGCCATTTTTTCCTAAAGTGCCAACTTCTGGAAGCATTTGGGCACAACAGGCTTGGGGTAATAAGGAAATTCACCCCTCATTAGATGCGGCAGGTTGTCTTCTTTCCAAAATGGTATAGATTGTGTAGCCTTTCTTCACTTCTCTAGTTGTTATAACCATTTTTGTACAGACAAGTAATGTTTGAGAAAATGTTAGAAAAATTAGAGGTTGCAATAGGTGTAGTTTTGTACTTGTAGCGCCCCCTGAGGTAGGTGAACTCATACCAATGGGGTGTCATTTTTCTCCTAAGAGCACTAGCTAATGAATACAGTTGGAAATGCCATGGTTTTCACAAATTTCAGTACATTTGAAGGGGCAGAAATGTAAGAAAATGCCTTTTTTTTCCATTAGCGCCACCGTCTGGAGGCATTTGTGCACTCCAGGCTTTGGGTAACAAGGCAAGTCACCCATCATTAGATGCGGCAGGGTGTCTTCTTTTCAAAATGGTATGGTTTGTGTACCCTTTCTTCACTTCTGTAGTTGTTATAACCATTTGTGTACAGACAAGTAATGTTTGAGAAAATGTTAGAAAAATTAGAGTTTGTAGTAGGTGTCGTTTTGCACTTCTAGCGCCCCCTGAGGTAGTTAAACTCATACCAATGGGGTGTCATTTTTCTCCTATGAGCACTAGCTAATGAATACAGTTGGAAATGCCATGGTTTTCATAAATTTCAGTACATTTGAAGGGGCAGAAATGTAAGAAAATGCCTTTTTTTTTCATTAGCGCCACCTTCTGGAGGCATTTGTGCACTCCAGGCTTGGGGTAACAAGGTAAGTCACCCATCATTAGATGCGGCAGGGTGTCTTCTTTTCAAAATGGCATGGTTTGTGTACCCTTTCTTCACTTCTGTAGTTGTTATAACCATTTGTGTACAGACAAGTAATGTTTGAGAAAATGTTAGAAAAATTAGAGTTTGTAGTAGGTGTCGTTTTGCACTTCTAGCGCCCCCTGAGGTAGTTAAACTCATACCAATGGGGTGTCATTTTTCTCCTAAGAGCACTAGCTAATGAATACAGTTGGAAATGCCATGATTTTCATAAATTTCAGTACATTTGAAGGGGCAGAAATGTAAGAAAATGCCTTTTTTTTTCATTAGCGCCACCTTCTGGAGGCATTTGTGCACTCCAGGCTTGGGGTAACAAGGTAAGTCACCCATCATTAGATGCGGCAGGGTGTCTTCTTTTCAAAATGGCATGGTTTGTGTACCCTTTCTTCACTTCTGTAGTTGTTATAACCATTTGTGTACAGACAAGTAATGTTTGAGAAAATGTTAGAAAAATTAGAGTTTGTAGTAGGTGTCGTTTTGCACTTCTAGCACCCCCTGAGGTAGTTAAACTCATACCAATGGGGTGTCATTTTTCTCCTAAGAGCACTAGCTAATGAATACAGTTGGAAATGCCATGGTTTTCACAAATTTCAGTACATTTGAAGGGGCAGAAATGTAAGAAAATGCCTTTTTTTTTCATTAGCGCCACCTTCTGGAGGCATTTGTGCACTCCAGGCTTGGGGTAACAAGGCAAGTCACCCATCATTAGATGCGGCAGGGTGTCTTCTTTTCAAAATGGTATGGTTTGTGTACCCTTTCTTCACTTCTGTAGTTGTTATAACCATTTGTGTACAGACAAGTATTGTTTGAGAAAATGTAGAAAAATTAGAGGTTGCAATAGGTGTAGTTTTGTACTTGTAGCACCCCCTGAGATAGGTGAACTCATACCAATGGGGTGTCATTTTTCTCCTAAGAGCTCTAGCTAATGAATACAGTTGGAAATGCCATGATTTTCACATATTTTAGTACATTTGAAGGGGCAGAAATGTAAGAAAATGCCTTTTTTTTCATTAGTGCCATCTTCTGGAGGCATTTGTGCACACCAGGCTTGGGGTAACAAGGAAAGTCACCCCTCATTAGATGCAGTAGGTTGTCTACTTTCCAGAAATATATAGTTTTATATAGTTATTCCACTGTTTTAGGGTAGATTTACCACAAAAACCCTAGAATGCGCATTTTAGTTTATAAAGTTGAAAATGTCATTTTGTGCTGCTGGTGATTAGGGCTCTACGCTAGCCATGGACGTAGGTAAAACTATACAAATTTGATATTTTTTTACTCGGGGGACTCGGGGCTTTTTCAAATAATTGAAACTTTTTCAATCAAGGTAAATGTTTTTGATACATAGTATGTGATTTTAGCAAAATGAGTAAATTTTCACTTTTTTTTGTAATTATGACATCATAGCTTTTTGCACGATGTAAAATTCTCTTCATGTAAGGTACCACAAGAAAGCTCAATTCGTTCTGAAAAAAACAATATATAGTTTTCCATATTTAACTAAAAATCCCCTGAGGAAATCAAGCCTAAACGGAAGGATAGCAAAAATGTTGAAAAAGTGTTTGGCCTGCAGGGTTCAGAAAATGGCCCGAGCCTCTGGCACTGAAGGGGTTAATTCTCAGGGGGGAGATGATACCAAGTGTGACAGTAGTTGGTCCTAAGTCACACTTGCCATCCCCAAGCAGTCCCACCATTAGCATTACTACTAAGAAGGTCCAGCAGCTTGTACAGAGTGCTAAGCGTGAGAGAGTGGGTGATCACATTACTAGTGAAGAGGCAGACTCATTGAATGAAATTGATGTGGTTGGTGTTAGTAGTAGTAATAGTGATCGTGAAGCAGCTGGTTGGACTAGCGTTAGGGGAGTGGCAGGGGAAGTAATTCAGAGCAGTCAGACTAGCGGTCAAGGGAGCCCACATTACCCTGAACCTGGAAGTCCCTTTTTCCAAGTCCCCACAGCAGTGTCCAGATGGAACATGATCCTGAAGAAGCCATAACTGGTGGCTAGAGAAGAAGAACTGGCAGCAATGATACCACCACCACCACCAGGAGCACAGATCAGCTGCCAGTGTGTGCTGCTAGTGCTGCCAGTCTGCCTTCTTCAGATCAACAAGACATGACAAGTGTGACATTAGGGGCCCTCTGTTACAGCAGCAACAAGGAGGGACTGGTGGTATTGGTTATGATGATGGTGGAGCAACTGGGGTGGAAGAGACATTATTGGCCTATTTAGCCCAAAATAAGAAGGAATGGGAGACAGGGTTTGTGATGGGATCTCCATCACCTTCTTGCATCTTTTGGCAATCATTTATCTTTACTTCCCTTTCTGCAATTCCACCAGGGCATTTGACATTGGCCACTGGCCAAAACAAACATAACCTTTTTTTTCTCCAGTCTTGTTCTTAAAAAAAAAAACAAAAAAAAAAAAAAAGCAGAGTCCTACAACAAAGTAAACAATTTTTGGGAGCTTGTTTCTAAGTCCTACAAATCAATGTTTCCTTAAGGCTTGGGCCTAACACAAGTTTAATTTCCTACAACTAATCTATTTTTCCTCAGGGTTTGAGCCTACAAATCATAATCTACAAAATACTTTATCTCATCAAGTATCAGTCTGCCCCAGTTGCAGCTTACTTCAGGGGGTCCCTGTCATTCTTATTTATTTATTTTTTTATTAACTGTCCCCCCAATACCAGTAAATAACCCCCCAAGAAAAAATCCCTGTTTAAATTATTCTTTCTCCAGATTCCACCCACTAACACAGGCACACTCCACAGGCCCCTTTTATACCCTGTCTTATGTTTTTTTAATTGTATTTATTTATTTTTTATTAACTGTCCCCCAATCCCAGTCAACAATCTCCCCCCAAAAAATCCCCTGTTCAACCAATTGTTTCCCCACACTCCCCCAACACAGGCACCCTCATACCCTTTTCATATTATGCCTTCGGGAAATAAAATAACATTGGCTATGCAGTGTGTGTAAATTAAATATTCCCATATACTTCAATGCAATGAGCTAATCAAAAAAACAGAAAACATCACTTTTCCTGGGATATTATTTGCCAAGCGGAAGTACCATTATTTGCTGATTTTGGTTTGATGCAAAAATATTCATCCATCCGTAGTGGTAATATAATGTCTGGCTTGGAAATAGACGAAGAGGTGATTGTTTGGGATCTTATTTGAAAGAGCTTCCAGAATCATCTATATATTATGTTACACATTTTTATTTAAAATAGTACTGTATAAACTGATAAAAACTAAATGTATATATCATGCCTCCCTTGGGCATTCAGTTCCTTGACCATCGCTTTTCTTTTCCCCGACTCCGTCGTCTCTGTCCTCTTCTGTATTGAGGCGGTGCTATGACTCGCCATGTCTTCTGGCCGTCCTGTTTTCAGTGCATGCACAGTGGCTACAAGTGTGTCTCAGCACATGGGCAGTGCCCCCTCTGGCCTCCAGCTATGCTGAGCGCATGCCTGGCTGGCTCTGCCGATTCTGGGCCTCCAGTCCTGCCTCTTCTTGTCTTCTCCTCCTCTTAAGGGGGTAAGTTAGAGTTCCCAGTGTTGCTGTATTGTTGTCTTGTTAATCTGTCCTCCTGACCTTGTCTGCCTGACCTCACTCGATCTCCTGTCCTGTGTATGACCGTGGCTACTTCTAGACCCTGCTTATCTCTCTTCTCCTTGTGCCCTGCAGATCTGCACTGTATATGACCTGGCTTGGTATCAGACTCCTCTTCTGTCTGTTGTTCTTTCTCCTGTTCTTGATCATCTGTGTATGACCCGGCCTGGATTCTGACTACTCTTCTGCCTGCCGCTAGTGCACCTGTTCCTGACTCCACTGTGTATGACCTGTCCTGGCTGACCAATTGTCTGTTCTGAAGGAGGGCTTCTTCGCTACCCACCTGACATTCTGAGTGAGCAGTTGGAGTGTGTTTTCTCCCTGGGGATAGTGGTTGTATAGAACTATAGATTGTCTAGGGTGGTTTATCGCGGGACTCCTTTGGCTAAACTGAAGGGGGCCTATCTAGCTCATGGCTAGCACCTTTACACAGCTCAGGGCTGCATCATGACCCCCTTTAGCCAACTTCCTCTCTCTAGCATCGTACCCCAGCGTCCTCTAGCCCCTTGCTCCCCTATCCCTTGTTGGAGGATTATGACCTTCTCCTACTCCTCGGTCTGGTTAAGGGGGTTCTTTGTTGTTTCCTTTCCAGTACAATCCTTATTAAAGGGTGTTCTTCACACTATAATGAAAAAATAGGTAACATACCATGTAGATGGCTCAGAAATATAACTCAAATAAAAGCTGTGTAATATATATAATAATATAGAATTTTTCTGTTGCCTGTTCCTTTGATCAAAATGGCTCCCTCCAAAGTTTCACTCTATGGTCAGTGTCACTATATAGGGAAATCTAATTCTCCCAGCTGCCATCAAAGATAATAAAAGTAATCCCTAAAGTACCTACCCACCACTGTTTACAACATTATATGCATATTCTGTATTCATTTGTTATTATCTGAGTTTTTGGTTTGCATAGGTGTGGACCTCGCAGTGCTTTGTTATTCACAGCTTAAGGCCAGTCCACTAGCTCCATGCTGCTCCCACTGGTAGTTCTGTGCTTCATTTGAATTTTTATTTCAATAATTTGTCATTATAAAAAAGAGGGGTATGAACTGCACAAACTACACTATTTCATATTCCATCCTGAAGATGAAATTACAAACTACTTGTCTTGTTCAGGTGTCTTCCTTGTATTCTTTCAAGAGTTTTTTTTTCCTTCTGGATATGCACATTCACTCCCTTTACCAGTTATTCTCATATATGTCTTCAAATGTTTGTACACAGATTGAATCAACTATATTTTCTTATATTAGAAACAGTGTAAGTATAAAATGATTTAAACCATGCTCCCTAAATATTCAAGAAAACTGAGTCAGTAAGAAATTAATAACACTTCTATATACAACTAGTTAAAGATCACTTTCAAACAAGACAAGATAATAAGAATATTTTTCTTAATAAGAGTTAAAAATAGTATCCCTGATGTTCCTTCATATCATAAGGCCAATGTGAAAAATATAAAAGCACTGCAAATATCAAAGATAAATTCCCCGACAGTTTTGTTCTAAGGAAACCTTGTCAATCATAGAAAACTTCAAATAAAAGTAAGAGACTTTTACATTTGGATTTAAAGTTCTATTCATCTATCTGTGGATATCAACAGTGCATTGGTATGTTCAGATCAAATAAAAAATACAGTAGAATTCATTTGAGATGGTAGCATATTTCTGCCATTTAAGAAGGCTGCCTTAAAATGATCATATATTGATAAGACTGACAGTTTTTATGTTCTGTGAAATGTAATTTAATGTAGTCTTTCCTTTTTTACATTAAGATTGTTAAAAGATAATTTAATTTAAAATATTTTCTTTTGCATTTAATATATTATATTTAAAAGAACCGTTAACATTTTGTGGTATTCAAGAATGCTATAGTATCCCTAGAATACAGTCATAATACCGCTAGTAATCCTATATAATAATTTGCTAAAATGTGTGTAACGATGCAGTCATTCACAGTAGAGAGCATCCAGCTCTGTATCAACTGCGGCGTGGTCAGTCTCTGCTGCAAATGACTGCCCCGCGACCGGCTGGCAGTGGCACTGTGGCCCATGTAACGGGCTCTTCAACTAGTGTAGTTTAAAACTAAAAGAAACAAGGGTAACATTTATGGCCATGAAATTTGAAATTTAGACATAAGGAATCTTTTATACTATAAAGAACAAGAGTAATTTTGGGGCAAACCAACAGCCCTATAAATTGAATACATTCAATAAATATTCCCTTTAATTAGGAAGGGCAAAACATTCCACCTCAAAAAAGATACAGGCAAAACATGGCACTGGTCGCCAAATTGGAAAATTTGCCCAGAAAGTGAAGATTGTTTGTCTTTTCTTGCCTAGCTCATTGAATTGAAATCAATGGCAAGACTGAATTTCACCCCCCATGTGGCAAGTTTTCCTTCTTTTCCTGCAGGCATAATATAAAAGGAGTGTCACATTTCTGCAGCATGTCATTCTTTGTAATACACAGAGAAAGCAGAATCAATTTGCATCTAGTTATCATAGGCAAATGAAGTAAAATTGAAGTGTTGTTTAGTGAGTCATGTAGGCAGGGCATTTGTTCTGCATGTCAGGGGAGTATGTGGGACTCTATAAGAATGTGAAGGGTAAAAGGATAAAACCCCAAATATTCCAAAATCTTGGCTGCCTGAGACAGACAGCTGTGATACAAGTTCTTTCCTGATCTGGCTATTATGTCTGTGTTAGGGAAGTGTCACGGTTTTTGATGAACACTCCAACAACACCAGTTTGGTAAGGTTAAAAAGACTTTATCAGGATAAACTACAAACAAGGAGTTAGGCCCACAGGCCACAATAACAGAACATATATATTTATTTAGCAATAGTAAGCCAGTCCCTTGCGATATAGCAGGATATGGAGGCAGCAGCTGGCTAGAGAGAGTTCTGGGCAGGGCCGGATTTACATCTCAGGAGCCTGTAGGCACAGAAGACCAAGCGATCAAGTGAACCATTTGGAGGATTAATGACTCAAACCCACGGACTGGACTACAAACGGTAACGGAGTACCGTAGCTCTGTGGTTCACGATAACGTGAGTGAAGTGCACAGGTGACAGCAACAGGCACTGACAGGATCTTTACCCAGCCGGGCACAGAAGGAGCAGGAACTACAGCCAAACCGATTCAGTACATGGAGCAGGAACGTCAGCAAAGCCGAATCGGTACACGGAGCAGGGTCGTCAGTCTCGCCGGGTCGGTACACGGAGCAGGGTTGTTGGTCTCACTGGGTCAGTACATGGAGCAGGAACGTCAGCCAGGCCGGGTCAGAACAGGAAGCAGGAACGTCAGCCAATCCGAATCGGTACACAGAAGCAGGAACAGAAGCTAATAGCGTAGTCAGGCAGTCCGGGTCATACACTGGTATCAAACAAACGGAACAAGTGCTAGGCATCAGATACACCAAGAAAGGGCAACCCCTAAGTGACAGCCCAGAGTATATAAAGGCTGTCACTGGGAGGAGCTGTACAGCGCAGCCAATGAAAATGCACCAGGAAATAAGCCTGTCAAAATGTCCCTAGAATCACAGGAGCAGTGACACGCTGGCTCTTGAGCCCACAAGGCTACTGAAGAAGGGAATGGAGCACTGGCCCTGTCTAGCAGATCTAGGCACTGAATGGGTCAATAGGTAACGCCCAGAGTAAATACTGCTCCTCCCACAGGGAGTGAGCCCAGCTTGTGATATGGAGGACACAGATAGAGATCAGAGTAACTCAGTCATCAATCATAGCGTTCATTAACCCCTTCGGGGGTGGCATGGGCACACGGTGGTGGATAGTCTCAGTTGGGCATACATTCCTAGCACAAGCACTGATTCACGCAGTTGTAGTCTCCGGTGTCAGTTATTTATGTGCTATATGCTGGACCCGTGAGGGTTACGTTATTCCTTTTGTGCTTGTGTTTTTTTACCAACATCTACCATTTCTGAGTGTACTGAACCATAACAATCAGTCAGCAACGGAGTGGGTTCTCACCCAGATCAGTCAGCAACAGAGCGGGTTCTCAGCTAGATCAGTCAGCAACGGAGTGGGTTCTCAGCCAGATCAGTCAGCAATGGAGCAGCAACACAGGAAGAGCAGGAACGTCGTCAGGCAGGCCAGGTCAGACACGATCAGAGTAACTCAGGAACAAACGTCAGGAACAGGTACACTACGAAAGGGCGCCTCAGTATAGACATGACAGAGTATATAAAGGCTAGCCCTGGGCGGATTCAGGAATACCAGGCCAATAAGAGAGTTGCAGTGAAATAAGGAATTATAATGTCGCCTCCTGCGGCTAAAAGCACAGGCACCATGATAGGGAGTCTCGGTGTGAGAAAAGATCAAAGCAGATTTACCCCAAATACCCACAAATTTTGTGCTACTGACTGGGAAGACACAGGCAATTGTGATCAAAACTCCTTCCTTTTCTGGATTTTCTCTGTGTTATGGAGTCTGGGTGTATGTGTGTGTGAAGGGATCAAATGAGATTTGCCACAAATACCCCACAATGACTGACTAGGAAGACATAGGTAGCTGTGAACAAAATTCTTTCCAGATATTTTCTCTATGTTAGCAACATCTGGACGAAGAAGCAGTTGAACAGGAAGTGTTTTTTTGTGTGTGTGTTTTTTGTTGACAGTGATAGGGACAGGAACAATTAATTAAAAAGTTAAAAATAGTTTGACTGAGCCAGGGACCCTGATGTGAACTCTGAGGCAAACAGATATAGAAGACATAGAGTATTTTGTAATGGGCAAGACATCACACACAATCACTTCTATTTTGTATGGCACATAGTAGTTTAATAATACCAGCAAATGTATTAAGGAAGGGGTAGTCCAAAAGTAGACTACAGCAATGGTTGCTTCAGAGTGTGCAATAAATGAGGATGATACTTCTCCTCCTGTGGAGGCAGTTTGTGAAAGTCCCATAAAAAGTTCCACAACCACCACCACCACTAATATTACACGGAAGATGACAATGAGTCACATTCTAGTGTCGATGGCATAGTGGAGGACGATGCAGCAGTTCACACTGTCATCCGACTGTGAGACAAAAAAGTAGTAGTGATTGTTGTGAAAATACTTCTAAGGTGAGTGTAAAAAGAAATTGTTTGAGACCTCTAAACACCTACAGGAGTATGAAAGTAGTAGGTAAGAAGAGGCAGGTGATGCAGGGGATGACTTAATTACTGATGATGATTATGTAAATCTAGATTACATTCTTCCAGCATCCTCCTCTACTTCAGATATAGAGTAGAGATGGACAACATTTTTTCACCTCAAAAGAGAAACAGGAGTAAAACAGGAGTAAAATGGAACTTCCCACCAAGCAGGACATTGTGAAAAAGTGTAGATTTTTCCACCTAGGTCATTGCATTAAAATCAGTTGTAAGACTGATTGTTCCCAACATCTGGCTTCTTTTCCTCCATTCTGAGTAAGCAGCACAATTTTGCAGGTAGGCAAATAAAGTAAAATCTGAGTGTAGTTTAGGGAAGTTGATTGTATGTAAGCACACAGTCAATGGGTGTGAGGGAATTTGAACAATGTGCCCATATATAAAAGCGATCTTTGTTCAAATTCTCTCACATTGGAATGGGCATCGGCCCATAAGGTACAGAGGGGGGGTTTGCTGCTACTTACTTTCTCTCCTGCTGTGGCCACTACTGCCGCACATAGCAGTGGAGAAATTGGCAGAGGGCATAATCTTTTTATTACAAATATTTTGGAAGTTTAAAATTCATTGGGACAATTTGTTATCAATGTTGGGCATTTTATCAACTATTGACCCACACATATAAGCATTGTTTAACCCTTAGAGACCCAGAGAGGTATGCACTGCATTGCTCTGCAATGTGTTGCGTACCCTTCTGGCACTGAAGAGGTTAAACTATGTATAGATGTGCGGGTTCTTTTGTATGGAACATTTATTTGCATACATTTTTGTTTTACAGGTATATTAACAGAAGATGGAAGAAAGAAGACAAACCAGCAGAAGAAAGAAGATGTAGAAGATAGAAGAGAGAATAAGAAGAAAGAAGATGACAGTAGCTGGCCGTGGCACTGAAGACACCGATGGACATCAGGGTTAATGGTAAATGTTACTTTTTATGGGCTATTGCTTTGTTACTTAGTCTGATTAAACTTGTGAGTGCCAGTGGGATAATTATACTCCACTGGCATTCATAGGGTTAATTCTACTAACTTTAGACATATTTTGGGTGTACTTTGGATGTATTGATTAGGGATGGGTGAAAGTTGTCGCCGTGTTCCCGCGAGAAGTTTTGCAAAAACCATGTTGTTATCTGCTTTTTCATGGGAATATCCGCTTTAGAACTAGCGGTTAAAATTTTCATACCTTTCGTCCATTGGACAAAATCTTTCGCCATTTTTTCAATGTTTATGAAGTTTTTGCCCATTGATTTACATTGTTTTCGCGCTTCCACTATAAAAATGTGACGTTTTCGCTGAAGGCAGACACAATAGAAGCAGCTACAGAGCGAGACAGATGTGCTGTGTTGTTCTGCTGGGATATTTTGCACAAATTGAGACAGGAGAGGCTCATAGTGACTCCTATCACTATGAACAGCAAAAAGAGGAACTGGAAGGACCCTTGTTATGTGTCCACTGAGTCTGAGGAGGAGGAAGTGACTAGCAGTACTGAACCAATGCTGTCCAGTCCCCCTAAATCACCCGAAGTGATCTTGGAGAATTTAATGGGAAGGAAGGGAGGAAAGGAAAGGAAGGGAGAAAAGGGAATGGGAAGGAAGGGAGAAAAGGGAATGGGAAGGGAGGGAGAAAAGGGTAGTACTAGTGAGAGCAGGACAGGTCAGCTGCCTGTGCCTGCTGCAAGATGTGCTGTCCTTGCTGCCAGTGCCACCACTGCTGTTCCTGCAGCCACTAGTGTTGTTCCTGCTGACAGACGTGCTGCCCCTGCTGCCAGTGCCACCATTTCTGATCCTGCAGCCACTAGTGTTGTATCTGCTGCCAGATGTGCTGTCCCTGCTGTCAGTGCCAAGATCCTGTACCTGCAGCCACTAGTGTTTTACCTGCTGGCAGAAGTGATATCCCTTCTGCCAGTGCCACCACTGCTGTACCTGCAGCCACTAGTGTTGTACCTGCGGCCAGTGTTGAACCTGCTGCCAACAATACTTTGCTGCTAGTGTTTCTTGTAGTACTCAGGATGGAAAGAGAAAATGATGCCAAGCAAGGGACCCTAAATCACACTTGCCATTCCCAAGCAGTCCTGCCAGTGCTAGTACTACAGCTACTAAGGTCCAGCAGCTTGTTAGCGTTAGGAGTGAAGGAGGGGGTAATCAACAATATCCTCATATTACTAGTGACTGTGAGATTGAGGAGGAAGACTCTGCAGCTGAACTTGATGTGGTAGGTGTTAGTAGTAGTAACAGTAATGGTGAAGCAGCTGGAGTGGTAGGGTGTCATGGAGTGACTAGGAATTGAACACACTGACAAGTACAGATGAACTTAATATAAAACTTTATTAAATACAATGAAAGGCAGGAGATAAAGCAACAGGTAGATTGCAATAAATGACACACAGGCTGAGGTTTAAAAATCCTGACAGATAGGTGGAGAAATGACCACATCAGCATGGTGCCCTATAAGAATAGCGACTCAGCGAGAGCGACAGCTAGGAAGTAAACAATGTCGCTCCAGGGCAATATCAGCCACAGGCAATCATGGGGCACAGTGATATAAGGTAAACATTTGAGAGCGGCCATACTAGCGGTCAAGAGAGCCCACCCCATTCCTCTGGTTCTGGGAGTAACCTTCCCTTCACTACAGTGTCCGAGATGTACATAATCCTTAAGAGGCCAGAACTGGTGTTGCAGGAGAGCAGGCTCAGAATTAATACCATCAGCTGCCTGTGCCTGCTGCTGCTACTGCTGCTAGTGCTAGTCTGCCTTCTTCTTCGGTCAAAAGGAAATGGCAAGTGTGACATTAGGGGACCCTCTGTCACATTGCTCATCACCTCCTCCAAGCAGCAGTGAGATGTCTGGAATAGAGCAGCAGCAACAACAGCATGTAGGGACTAGTGGTGATGGTGATGATTATGCTGGAGAACCTGAGGTGGAAGAGACGTTGATGACCTTTTTAGTAGAAACTGAGAAGGAATGGGAGACAGAAATGAGGATGGGCATTACCACCACCACTAGCAGTGAGATTTTGGAATTAGAGGAATTTGCAACTGCTCTAATTCCATCTGATGCTGAGTTGCAAGGGCAGCAGGATGCTGAGGAGCAGGCTAGTGTGTCACAGACCACCATGGACACAGTGGGAATGGGGTCAACAAGTGATGCGGGTCTAGGACAGGTTCCACTTGCCAGCAGTAGCAATACTCCTGATCCTAGTTGCAGTGCTGAATCTGAGGCAGTGGCAGCAACAGCAGCAACATTATCTGCTGCCACAGAAAATGAAGGGAAATGTGGAGGACAAGAAGAAAGAGTCCATTTTTCTCCAGCTGTTCCCTTCCCCATGATGTCGTCATGGGTGTGGGACTATTTTTTTCTTGGGGCAGGCACAGTGCAGTCATCAGCAATGACACTGTGCACAATTTGTGACAAGTCAGTGAGAAGAGGAAAGGAGGGAACATACCTTGGCACAAGCGCCCTGATATCACACATGAAACACAGACACCATGACATTTACTCCAAACATGTTAAAGACAAACACCCACCACAGAAATCAAGCACAGCTTTTGCTGTCCCTGACTCTCCAGAAAGGCAACAAGAGGCGAGGTTGAGATCAAAGAGGAGGAGGAATAGAACAACCAAGGCAGAGACTGGAAGTTCCAGGAGGAGTGAAACAACTAGCTCTCCATCACCTTCTAGGGTAACTACATCTTCTTCCAATCCACCTCATTCATTACTTAACCCGCCAAATGATAGCCACTTTGTTGATGTTAGGATGTGGCAGTTTGTCTCTACCCATTGTACACTGAGTGGTGCACTGACCACACATGCCAGTGTGGTGGAGGAGAATCGCAATCAGTGCATCAAGCAGCATCTGAGGAGATTCCATCCTACAGAATATGTTAGGATGGTGACAGGGAGGGTTCATCATTATTATTAAACTGTCAGCAAGTTGTCATGTGTCCTTAGTGGGTCTGGAAAAGGGGTACAGTGACAGAGGCAGTACTTGGTTTTGGGTGTCATGGTGTTTGGATACAGTTGTGCCCCCATATGTTATTTACAATACATACTGTGCACCTTGCAGTTGCTGATGAGAGCCATAGTTCCTGCTCCAAAAGGAAAAACTTCTATTCTAATAACACACTCTTGATTTTGGAGGAAAGGCAGATGGAGAAAAATTATTGGCCAACTTCTTCTTTTCTCCACATAGACTGAGGGTCTAATTATTGTGCTGCTCTGCCTCAGATGCATCACTGGAGCCAATCGTGGCAAGTGGAACCTTCATAATCCATCAACCATGTTATTGCTATTGTTGATCCGATTCCTTTTCAGCTGCCTAATCATCCTGCTGCTTAAACAATTCAGCAGCAGCAGTATGAAACAGCAGTTGCAACTCAGGAAGACATTTAACAGTGTCCACTGGCCAACATGACCTGCTGGCATTAGGCCAGTAGGGCATTTTTAATTTTTTTACTCAGGGCTTGTGTTTTGAGAGAAAAAAATAAAAATAAAAAATAAAAAAAAAACCAACTAGTCCTACAAAAAAATAAACCATTTTCGGGGGTTTGTTTCTAACAAGCCTATGCCCTACAAATAAATGTTTCCTTAGGGCTTGTGCCAAACAAGCTTAAGTCCTACAAGTCAATATTTCCTCAGGGCTTGGGCCTCTTATAAGTCTAAGTCCTATAAAGGCCTCTAACAACAAATCAAACAAATCGTCCTCTACAATATACTCCATCAAGTCAAGTATCAGTCCACCCCAGTGGCAGCTTATGTCAGGGGGTTCCTGTCACTATCACTTTACATAAAAATGTCTTATTTTATTTTATTGATTTATTTTTGATTAATTGTCCCTCCAGTAGCAGTCAAGAAACCCCCCCAAAACAAATTCCCTGTTCAAATGATTCATTCATTCACCAACCCAGGCACCCTCCTCAGACCCCTTTATACCATTTCTTATGGTTTTTATTTATTAAATGCCCCCCAATCCCAGTAAACAACCCCCCAAAAATCATCCCCTGTTCAACTGATTCTTTCCCCATGCCCCACCAACACAGGCACCCTCATGCCCCTTTTATTCTATGCCTTTGGGAAACAAAATAATATTTGCTATGTGTTGTGTGTAACTTCTATGTTCCCATTTATTTCAATGGAATAAGCTACGCAAAAAAAGATCCATTTTTTCATTTTATTTCTATTTTTCGCAGATTTCAGTTTGAGGCAGAAATTTTCATCCATCCCTTGTATTGATATGGAGATTTGGGCTAGGGATGGGCATTTTTGTCTCAAATCAAAATCAGCGAATAATGGCACTTCCCACTTGGCAAATCATTTTTCTGAGAAAAGTGTAGGTTTTTCAGCTTTATTTTGCCTAACTCATTCCATTGCAATCAAATGGAAACATTGAATTTATACACAACTCATAGCAAATGTTATTTTATTTCCCAAAGGCATAATATAAAAGGGGTTTGAGGGTATATGTGTTGTTGGAGTGTGGGGAAAGAATCAGCTGAACAGGGAATGTTTTTTGGAGGTGGTGTTTACTGGGATTGGGGGATAGTTAATTAAAAATAACAAATAAATACAATTAACCCCCCCCCCCATAAGACATGGTATAAAAGGGGTCTGAGGAGGGTGCCTGTGTTGGTGGGTGGCATCTAGGGAAATAATCAGTTGAACAGGGAATTTGTTTTGGGTGAGTTTGTTGACTGCTAATGGGGGGACAGTTAATTAAAAAATAAAAATAAAATAAGAAATTGATATATAACATGACAGAGACAGGGACCTCCTGACATAAGATGCAACTGGGGTAGACTGATACTCGACAGGATAGAACATTTTGGAGGACTTACACAAGTATTAGTCCCATGTTCTGAGGAAACATTGATTTGTAGGACTTAATCTTATTACTAATGACACAAGCCCTGAGGAAACATTGATTGGTTGTAGGAAATTAGACTTGTGCTAGGCCTAAGCCCTAAGGAAGCATTGATTTGTAGGACCTAGACTTATTAGAGGCACAAGCCCTGAAAAAATATTGATTTGTTGTAGAAAATAAGAATTGTTTGGCACAATCTCTAAGGAAACATTGATTTGTAGGACTTAGGCTTGTTAGAAACAAGTCCCCAAAATTGTTTACTTTTTGTAGGCTTCTGTTTTTTTTTAAGAAAAAATAAAATTGCTCTATTGGCCTAGTACCAGCAGGTCACGTCATGTTGGCCAGTGACTTCTGGCCATTGTCAAATGCTCTGGTGTAATTGCGAAATATGCAACTGCTACTTTTTCTGCTGAGTTGTTTAAACAGCAGAATGATTAGTTACCTCAAAGGGAATGGGATCAACAGCAGCAGTTTTTTAAAAAAATTATTGAACAAAACAGTTAGAGAGAGCTTCAGCACCCAGAGTGGCTTTTATCCAGGTTTTGAGGAAAGATTTAACTGCACTGTCTTCACAGCGTTCCTGCAGGCCGACAATTCAAAGATTGCAACGGCGGAGTCTATTCTCCAGGACATATGCCTTATGAGTTAGGACCTGCCCCCGTGATTGTGAGACACACACCTCCTCTTCTACTGGGTGGAATACCTCCTGAACATCCTTTGAACATCAAGAACATTCTCTCTCATCAATGTTGCTTGGCTTATAAGAGGTTTAGGTCAACCTGTATGGTATCAATTTTAGTGGTTAAGACTGACTGTTGGAAATGGCAGCCATGAACTCCGCAAAATGAGATTTGGCAGAATTCTCAGAGCCAGATGACTTCGCAGGAGATGCCAGGGCATAATAGCCTCCATTTCATCCTCAGAAATTTGACGCCTGGTGACTTGCATTCACCTGATTTCTTACTGATTTCATGGGTAAAGGCGTGGGTAGCCAGAAAAGTAGTACGAAGAAGGAGAAATGGGAGGGAGCAGGAATCAGTTACACTGAAAGGATAATTACGGGATGCAAGCTCTAGAGAACAATTCAAAACATAGGTTACACTAGATGGTCATAGCACACAGTGTAGGTCATCAAGTGATGTCTTGAGATCTTACTGCAACCAGGATGAACCCAGCCTCATGGCTGATGGACTTCCAAAGCAGCCAAAGGCCACTGAAGGCCCAAAAGTATAACCAGGGAGCACAAGATAGCCTATACTATCTAGCCTATACTAGGAATACTGGGAAAGAAAATCACAAACAGGATGGTGCACTAAGGGGATAAGGGGAGTGGGGTGATACAAGCAGTCGGCTCTATAATGATGAGAACAACAAAGCCAAGTATTGCATGGGTTTTAGTGCAGCCCCCAGTACAGACTCCAGCAGGGAGGAAGATCTTCCATGGCGAATCAGCCCATCCAACTGGTGCAACTGCCAGGTATGTAATAGGTGATCACAGAAGGGGCCAACCACACCACATTAGTACTATCTTCTCTCCTCTGTATTTCCACCCCTTCCCTCCCTTCCATGCCTACCTCTCATTCTGTCCTTCCCTCCTTTTCCACCTTGCCTCTCCCCCTCCTCTCCCTTTCACCCTTTCTCTCAGAGACACTAGCAGGACACCTCTGAAGCAGGCAGAAAAATGTCCAAGTTAAGCCCTGGATGAGGGCCACTCACTGATGTATTCAGAAGGGTAGATGTTTATCCCTTAGGCCTCCAGATTGGGTGTTGCACCTACGACCTTGTGTAACAGTAGGGGCTGCAATCGGTATCTCCTCAGGCCCATCGCACCTGTCAGATGGTGATTTCAACTACTTCATCTGGCAGAGTGAGAGGGGAAAAGACCTCAGATATGCAAGCCCTAATGGTAGAACTCAGAAGGCACTCACTGCATCTGTACCCATGCGGTGTGAAAGGCCCAGAGAGAAGAGGTGCTTGCTGCTAGTCCTCAGCCCCACTGGAAAGGTTTCCTAGGCACGGTGTGTGGCGGCCCAAGCCACAGTGTTAGAAGATGTGGCAGATGTCTGGAGTGGGGAAATGGAATCCCCCAGATGTAGACAGGGTGTGATTAACACTCGAGGTCATGGTTGTGCAGTATAGGACCCCACCAGCAGAAAGTCCCAGTCTCCAAGGGTCAATCACTTCTGGGGAAGTCCATAATTTTGCTAATTTAAAGTGTAGGATATTAAAACAAGAAATGTGATATGCAAATAATCTCTCCAGGGAGTTGCCAAAGATTGCAAAACTGGTGTGAATATAAAATAACAACTATTTAGAGCATAAAATGCATATCATTTCAGAGATTTGTTTTCTTTGATAAATATTGTACTATTTGAATTAATTTGTTTAAGTTGAAGGATTCCCTGTTTAACTGTACTAAAGCAACACAAAAACAAAATAAACAAGCAGAACACACTTTAAAGCCTTGATTCAATGAAATAGGTTGAAAAAAAGCAGGATTTTTTTCAAGTACAGTAAGCCATTCAATTACCTGTGATGATACAAAGAAATACTGGCAAAAAAACAACAACATACATTGGGCACTAAAGTTAGCTTCCATTGAAACCCATTAAACCCTTTCCATTTTCCCATTCAATTCCACGTGTTAGACATTAAGATGCATTAAGGGACCCAGTACACTGGGTGAAAATCTGCATCCGGTGTTTTGGCCGGAGACCTTAAAGCATGTTTAAACCTGCAGATGCAGGAATTGAAGGAGGGGGGGAGGGTTAAAAAAAAGTGATCAGTGGATTTATTGCTGTAGGGATGTAAGCTCCATAGCAATACATCCAGAGTAAAGAATAAGTGTCAAATATTAGTAGAATTAACCCTATGAGTGCCAGTGAGGTATGCAAAGCATTGAACAGCATTGTATACCCCACTTGCACACAAAGGGTCAATTCTACTAAGTTGACAACATCATATGAGTACAAACAGCACCCTGGTCAGCAACTATTCATCTTCTTCTGTCATCTTCTGTCTTCTTATCTTCTGTTCTTTGTTGTTGCCCCAAAAACTGTTTCCAAGATATGCAGTTGTTAAATCTGTGCTGGCATTCCAATACATAAAATAATTTGTGCCCCAATATGAATTAATGATTGTTCCAATCTATTTTGCAAAAGATGGCATTGTTGTACACATTTCATATTTGTTTTATTGTGTTTCAAAAAAACAATCAGATGAAGCATTGCATGGGTTAAATAATGTTTCTACCACCACCGCTTTTGCCGGTGGTGGCGGCAGGAATGCAGGCCAAAAATCTCCCCTCCTTCATACCTCTTGGGCTGTTGCCCGAGCATCTCTGTGAAAAAAAATGACTTTTATATGGCCAGTGTCTGTTCAAAATGGTTTCCAGCTTTACAGTGGCTGGGATGTATGCTCATACACCTCCCAGCCAACCAGCTTCTAGTGGGTTTCATCATCCCCCCGCGTGCAAACCCCTCTGACACTCAAAGGGTTAACAACTACATATCTTGGAAACTTAATTTTTAAAGCATATTTTATGAAGATTTTAATCTTCTTTTCAGGTACATAATTGGGACAAAGACAAAGAACAGAATATGACAGAAGAAGATGGATAGTAGCTGACCAGGGTGCTGAAGACCCCGCTGGGCATCAGGATTACAGGTCAGTGTTTGTGTTCACGTGAAGTTGTTAACTTAGTAGAATTAACCCTTTGAGTGTCAGTGGGGTATGCAACTCTGTGCAATACATTGCATACCCCCACTGGCACTTATAGGGTTAATTCTACTAACAGTTAACATTTTTTTTATACTTTGAATGTATTGATATGGGGCTTAGTGCACAGATGCGTAATTCACCCCTACGCTTCTCACAATTATTATTATTTTTTTTTTATTACCGCTGAAACTGAAGGAAAGGAGAGTGCGAGATGGTGTAATATCTTGTAGTACAATTTCTAGGCAGGTTTATGGTTCATGATGTACAGATATACAGACACATCAGCAAGGTATGCAAGGCAATTATTTAAATGAGCAATGCTTAATACAAGTTCTAGGCAGGTCTATGTACAGACACATCAGCAATGTGAGTTAGCCAAGCCAATTGTTTAAATGAGCGATGCTTAAGCCCGAGACATGAGAATATCGCAATTTTGATGCAGACAAGATTCTCATGTCACCCTTTTCTTGGCGGCAACATGTTTAATGTGACGTTTTGTTAGTTGCTCAATAGGGCGACTTTCCAAAAGGATACCTCCATTTTTACCCTACCGGGTGTTTTATCAGGGTAAATTGAATCAAGGTCTTAATCTCCCAAAGGGCAAATACAATTCGCTTTTCACATAGTAAATTCAGCTAATGGTTACCATATCATCCTAATTTCAATATGAGTATGGGCTTACATAATTAATACATGTAAAAACTACCTAAACAGCACCAAAATGCATAAAAGCACACTGAGATAGACTAACAAAAGTAACGAAAAGATTTTATTTAACTTGTTGAGGACCAGAGTGGGGTAAAGCAATTCTTTGCACATTAAAGGGTTACATTTGTTTTCATCTACTCTTTACTGTGTGCCTCTATGAGAGTAACACCCAGCAAAGTAAATTCAGTGAAATGCATTTGCTACTGACAATAATATTACATTAAACATACTGTTAATTAGTCTAAATTGTTTAGAGAGTTCCAGACAGTTGAGGCACTATTACTATAGACGTGTCTTCATTAAAAGAACTAATGAATGCACATTTGTTTGCCAAATTAGTCTAAAATATAACAGAGAACAATTTGTTTCCTCCATTCAATATCAGAAGGACCATGCAGCCCAGTAATCAATTTGTAGCTAATTCTTTCAGACCTGTCACATGGCATCAATGTTGCATCATTCAGTCATGTAGATATCCTGATGTAACACATACAAGGAAGATATTGAAAAAGAAAAACAGAATAAAAAATGTGGTTATTGAAGTTATTGAAGTTACAATTATTCTGCCAATAATTTATTAGAAACAAATCTAGAATGGTAATGAAAATTCAGATAAATTACAAAGTAAATTAAGACAAGAGTGCTTTGAACTAATAATTTTACTATAGTACATTTAATCACGGTCACACATGCAAGCAAAATATAAAAATCTCAGTAATGTAAAAATATATCCCCAAATCCCTTTTTCTTGTGTGGTGTTCAACAAAATAGTACAAATCTAAGCAAGAATAATATACTGTAATAAATCCCTTGTTTTACTTTGCAGCTTGAAATGTTTGCAAATGTTATAATTAATATGCAAAATTGTTTGCCAGCATGTGTTCCCAGTTCCAGTGATAAAAATAAAATGTTTTATGGTTGCAATGAGAATTGGTCCCTGGAGTATGAAACACTCAGTAGAAATGTCTGTATCCAGACTGTATTAACTGAACAGCCTCATTCTATGTGAAGCGTGTATAATTTGGCACTGCTGCCACTTTATTTGTTTGCATTTAGCACATATACCTTCTGCTAATTAGTCATGTTTAGTTCTCTCTCTCTTTCTCCCTCACTCTCCTTTCCTCTCTTTGTTTCTTTCCTTTACCCATCTTTTCTTTCTTTCTCTTTCTTTCTTTCTCCTACTTTTCCCTCGCTCATCCATCCCTTATTTCCGCAAGCCAATTTATTTCCATCCTTTCTTCTTCTCTATTTCATTCTACTTTTCTATTGCTCTCTCTTATTAGTCTACAATAGATAACTTTACATAATTAATAGGCATAACAAGAGAAAAAATATAAACAATACAACAAAGTTGATGTAAATATGTTGATTTCATTCTCTGTTTCCAGTAACTGTATGCAAAATACTGATAACACAAATAAGTGCCTTTTGGATTACTACTATGGAAAAAAATCTGGATAATCAGCTAAAGTAACCAGACTACTCATCTCATTAAAAAAATTGATTTTCACACAGAGCAAGGATACAACGCAAGTACCTGCAGTAAAGCAATAGATGTATTAACAAGTTGGTCAAGTTAAAAGGAAATATGATGGAAAAAAATAAGGGAGAAAGCTAATAACAGAACAACTTTTCTAAATTCCTGTTATTAAAGCTTCTTCTGATGTCAAAGTAATTACACATATGCTGCCTCATTTCAATAGACTATGGTCAGCCTTTAATGATTGGGCTCATTAAATCCAAATGTAACTTTAATCCTCTCACAGCTCTCACTCTAAAGGATAGCATTCTGGGAGACTGAATGATCAGTTAATTCTGAACAGGTTTTACCATCATTGACTTAAAACTTGAGTTCTGATCAGTGCAGCACAAGGTTAAGATAATCCTTGCTCTTTTTGACATTTTGCTTCCTTCATTTTCTATTAAGGGAACAATCTTATGTCAGAAGAGGATATGAAAAACATCAGTGTTAAAAGTGCTCCTTAAAACTAAGTTAATGAAACAAAAATAATGGGGAACTGTCATATACCATGCCCTAATTTAGCTTGCTTTATCAAATTAAACCATAGCCTTTCACCCAGAATACCTTATCCTCTTCCACTTTGCCTTTTCCTTTAACATTTATGGAGCCAAAGACAATTTAATACCTGAAAATCTCAGTGTAGAAATTAAATAAGTGAGGTTTAAATAATATTATAAATAAAGAATTATATATTATTATTCAGTTAATGATAAAGTTTTAAACAATAGTAAAACTAATATAATGTTTTTCAATTAACCATCAACAAGCAAAACTGAGAATATTTTGCCCCATAGTTACAGAAATCAATATTTATACCTGTAATAATATTTGTATTATGACGTTACTCAGTTCAATATCACATGCAGTTTGTGCAGTTTTTCCTCCACAGAAATGAAAATTAGTATAGGAAAGCTATGAATTCACACTCTATGGTACCACATGTATGATAACATAATAATGATAGCACTAGCAATGTATAAATTAGTTTATATAAAGCAGAATATGTCAATTAAATATACAGCATTCTGTTTCCTATTACTATCATACTTAAAAGTGTATTGTTAACACCTTAAAGGAGCAGTAAAATTATTGTTTGGCTATCATGAATGTTTTATAGAGCATTAAATACATTTGCTAAATTTCAGGCTCACAACAGGAAGGTTGGAAATATTTGCTGAATAGGTATTTTACAATTCATCATGACCCTTTTTCACCCCACACACAAATACACACAAGTGCTGTTCCATCTTCTACTGCCTTGCACATACACAGAGTTCTCTATTACTCTTATTCATTTCTGCTTACAGACCTTTGATTCCAGTTAACATTTTTGACTAGGCTTGTAAATCCTGTCAGTGTTTGTTTACCACCTGCTAAGACCTTAGCTCTGTTCTTGACCTCATTTTGCATGACAATTTGTATCCTGTGACCTTGGTTCATTTGTGAGCAGTTTTTTTTTATACTGGCCTACATGTACCTCTCTATGATGCTGCTGCTATTGACAACTAAGTGTGTCCATCTTGGTCCAATTTTGGCTCAACTGGTTCTAATTATTTGACCTCCTAGTTTACAATTTCCCCCACATCTTGTTACCACAGCAGGGTTGCACTTGCAGTCAACACTGTTCATTGTCTATGCACCCCATCTTTTCCTTTTTAACAAATAGGTTTTATTTTCTTACAGGGTAAAACAAGGGTGTTTTAAGAACTTTTTTTAATAAGATTTTATTTGCATATGTTTTGGTGCACCTATGCAGACTATATTGTTGAATGAATATGTTTATTTATATAGCGCCACAAGTGTACGCAACGCTATACAATTTAAGGGTTTAAACAATACAGGGTTACAGGTGCTTTGTAGAGTGAAACATTGGGGGAGGTCCCTGCCCAAAATCTTACAATCTAAAGTGCTTGTTGGATGTGTTTAATTAACTATATTTCAGTGCCATATATAAATATATATCCCCTAATTTTAATTAAAAAATATATATAAATATGAAAAAAAAAAGTTTCAAAATTCCAACCTTCATTTTTGCACACAGTTAGGGATTGATGTAATAGTCACTGGTAAAACTCTCAGTAGGGCAAAAATGGACACCGAAAGGCACACACATTGTGGTACCATCAGAATTCAATTGCCCTACCAAACAGAAACCACAACGAATGTTGGGACACAGAACCAGACTTTTGGCCCAATGTTCATCATGGGTTTTTTTATCCCAAAACTCATGCTAAATGCTTGGTGTTCGACACAATGTCAAACACAGAGTGTGAGCTAAAACACAGTCACCCTCTCAAACACTAACCCTACACTACCCAAAATAATAATATGAAACAATACTAGCCCTAACACTGTACTAACACCCATAACCCAGGGCTGTGACACTTTAATCTTTTATCTTCTGTGTTCTTCTTTCTCCTTATCTTCTCATCTTCTTTCTTCGTATCTTCTGAAATAGTATGCCGCTAGAAACAAAAAGAATATAAATGTTGAAATATGAAATGCCCCAAAAGATATGCCATAAGTGTACACAAATTTGAACAGAGACTGGCTAGTCTGTATTCAAAATGTTTCTGAGCCTTCCGTTGGCTGGGATGTGGGGTTATGCCCCTCCCAGCCAATCAGCTTCTAGTGGGAGGCATGACAAAACCAGCAGCATACACTTATGGCATATCTTTGTGAGCTGTGAGCCTGATTTCTCGATGCTCTATTGCTGTTTACACAGACAACAGATGACAACACGTTTAATGTTTGGATCATGAGTGAAGTATACTGTGGACTTCATAGGCTGATTGTTTCCTGAGAGGCTAGTATTATACTTGGGCTAAATGTTGCTGAATTATATTACTAGTAGGTGTCAAAGGTGCTGTACTTCCAAGGTAAGGTAGGAATATTCAAACTGTGAGTTAGTGTTAGAGCAGTGAGTGTCATTCAGATTGTGAGTTAGTGTTATGACAGAGAGGGTCATTCAAAATGAGTCAGTTTTAGGGTAGTGAGGGTCAATGAATTGTGTAGTGTGAGTGATTTTTTTCATTATTTTTTCTCTTTAATATTTTTAATAATTTATATATGACTTATTTTTAATTATAATTGGTTTGTTAATCATAGACATGTAGATGTCAAACAGAAAGACTTGGGGGAGATGGTGAGGAATTGAATCATTATCCTCATCATGCCTAAGTTGAGAGAGGACCCAATTGTTATCAGTAGTGCTGATGCTACTACCACCACCAGTAGCAGCACTGCAGTGAGGGCCCAGCCACCTGCACCAATGATGGGGATGACACCAGTTGCACCACCCTTGTCACCAACCAATTTAGTTAGTAGTGTTGTTGATGATTCCTTGGAGTCTTTCAGTTTACTTTGAAGCTTTCTTCACAAGATGAGTATGAAGTGGCACAGAGAGGAAATAGAATGGATTGATGATGAGGAAGACAGTCTGTAGTTTGAGAAAGGAATAGTCCAGAGAGATCCTCTTGTGTGTGGGCAGCTGGAGGATATAGTGGAGGATCCTGAGAGTGAGCAGGAAGGAGAGGTACATGTTTCTGTGTGGCTGTGAGTGGGCAAGAAGAGGGGCAGAATCCTTTGAGTGATCACAAGAATGGGGCAAAGGTACTGGCTGTGAGTGTGCAGAAAGAGGGGTAGGCTCCTATGGGCCAAAAGATGCCTTCTCTGACTCCAAATGGCAGTTGGTTATTTCCCTGTGGATCAACATCATATCTTCTTTTAACCCAACTGTCATCATTATTCTCACTACAAAGGTATCCAATACATTATTATATCATCATTTTATATTTTTATAACAGCAAACACATACTTAAAATGCTAATACTTAATTTAATTGTAAATTAATATGATAAACCATAACATAAGAAAAATAAAGGAAAAAAGAATAAACATAAACAAAAAAAATCCGGAAAATGAAAATTAGATGGGTGGCTCCTCAGTGATGTTACTCAGTATGGCCACAGCTACATTAAATGAAGTGCATACATATATAATTATACATGGTGAATATAAACTGCTAGCTGTCCATGCTGTTGGAACTTGAATTTTCCTAAAGTGTCAGGATGATGATAATGCTGAAGATGCCATAATAAAACAACATTCCCAAAGCTGTTTATTGCATGCCCGAGGCCTGCAAACTTTTTTTAGGTCTAGTCTCATTTGAAGCCCTCAATCCTTTTTTTTTTAACCGCTGAAATCAAAATTATTATTCTGTTATTCTACTGCCATGATATTGCTAACCACATTTTTCAAGAGATAAAAAAATATGAAATAGTGATTGGGTTACACTGAATGTGGCATATGTGCATGGTGGTGATGTGAGACAAATTATTTGTATTATCATTTTTGAATTCACTTTAACTTTCCATTATTACTAACCTATTCATAAACATTAATTATTGGCATTAGCAATGGTCCCAACAGTTATATCTGGTAGCAACTGGTATCTAGTAGCAACCCTCCTCCTCCTCAGTGTTGCTACTCCGAGGACTAAAGTTTTTTTGCTCTCACTGTCAGGCACAGCAGTTCAATTGCTACACCTCCTCATGCCATCAACACTAAAATGCAACTCATTCTCATCTTCAGTGTTCTTACATGGCATTTTAATATTACTTGTTGTTGGTGGTAGAACTTTTTATGGGACTTTGAAAAACTGCTTCCTCAAGAGAAGAAGGATCATCATCATGTAAACACAATGCAGCAACCATAGCTACAGTCAATTTTGGACTACCACTTTAATAACATGTTCCTGCACTGCTATTACTCCTTTTGTACTACCTCTGCCACTAGTATGTTTGCTGGACATTATTTAACAGTGACATAAATAACAGAAATAATTATGTATGCAATGTATTGTGCTTTACAAAATACTTTTAGAGCCATCTCAGTCACAGCTCATGGTAGTGTCCCTGTGACCTATCAAAATATTTTTTCATTTTTTATAGGCTTTTTTTAAGGTATCTGTCCTTATCAATGTCCACAGAAAAGCCCACTTCCTGTGCAACTGCTTCTTCCTCCACACTCGCCTAACACAGAGTTAACAGCCAGGTGAGAAGGAACTTGGATCACAGCTGCCTTTATCTTTCCAATCAGTCACACAAGAATTGTGGTTATTTGGGGTAAATCTACTTGCCCTCTTCACTCACATCCAGAATCCCCAAACACAGAGTTAACAGCCATCTCAAGAAGGACCTTGGATCATAGCTGCCTGTGTTTTTCTAGTCAGTCACACAAAATGTTGGGCTATTTGTGGTAAATCTCTTTTGCTCTTTTCTCACATTCCCATACTCCCATAACGCAGAGAACAGCAAGACAAGGAAGGAACTTGTATCACAGCTTCCTGTCTCAGACAACCAATATATTGAGTATTTTGGTTCAGCATCCTTCCTCCCTTCACACTCCTTCAGAGTTCCCCATACTCCCATAACACCAAGAACATATGTCGTCCCGAAAGACTCCCTAAATTACATTCCAGCTTCACTTCATTTTCCTATCCAAACTAGCTGAAAAATTTTCTGTTTTCTCTTTGTCTAACAAACACAGAATGGCAAGCTGTAGGAACCTGATAACCCTTTTTCATTATCCCTGGGGTGAAAGAAGGGAAACTTACTATGTGGTGGGTGCAATTGATTTCAATGCAATGAACTTGGCAGGTGGTGATGGAGCTTTTTAATGTGAATTTGACAAATAGCCTCCTCAGGAGAAGGGTCAACATTTATTGCACACGCTGCAGCAAACCATGGCTGCAGTCAGTTTTTGGGCTACCACTTTACTAACATGTACCTGCACTGCTCCTACTCTTTTTGCCCTGCCTGTACTAAGTTAGTTGGACATTAGATGAATATTATTAAACTAGTGGGTGTATTTTTACAGTGCAATACTGTAACAGTTTGCTTGAATCACAGACACAGAGTTAGGACAAAAACACAGTTTTATTGAATATAGTAATACAATAAGAACCCTCACAGGTCCTGTAATATACAACGTATAGTACAGACACACAATAGGTAATATTTAGGCCCACACAGGTCCAGCACAAATATAGGAGACAAACAGTTTATGCTGACACGGGTCAGGCAGAGGATAAGATTTCCAGGTTACAGCAATGTAGGAGTTAAAGTTCATCCAGGCAGGAAAACAGTCCCATTTGTGAAGGTAGTGAACTGATTCTTAAACACTCCAAAGTCTGCATCCACTGAGAGTTACCAGTCCACTGAAGTAAAAGGAGCGCTACCGGTGCAGGCACGGAGGCAACACTTGCAACCGGTAGACAGAGTGGAGCGTAAGCCAAAGGCGATGTACCGGAGCAATCACGGAGGCAACACTTGCAGCTGGTTATACAGAATGGAGCGTAAGCCAATGGTAATGTACCAGAGCAATCACGGAGGCAACACGGCAACCGATTTGACAGAGTGGAGCGTAGCCAATGACAGTGTACCGGTGCAATCACGGAGGCAACAATTGCAACCGGATTAACTGAGTGTAGCGTAAGCCAGAGGCAATGTACCGATGCAATCACGGAGGCAACACTTGCAACCAGTTAGACTGAATGGATCGTAGCCAATGGCAATGTACTGGTGCAATCACGGAGGCAACACTTGCAACCGGTTAGACTGAATGGAGGACTAGGCCAGAGGCGCTCAGTAAAGCCTAAATGGGACAACACTTGGCAAGCCTGCGGGTGCAGAGGTGCCAGACAATCAAGGCACTGGAAATCAGAATGTCACCAAGGCGACAAGGACCAAAACGGAGATCAGCCAAGTCGGAGCACAGGAACAGGAACGTCAGCCAGGCCGGATCAGAACACAGGAGCAGGAACGTCAGCCAGTCCGGGTCGGTACACAGGAGCAGGAACATCAGCCAGTCCGGGTCGATACACAGGAGCGGACACTGAAGAATAGTCAGGCAATCCGGGTCGGTACACAGACGCAGGCACTGGAGAGTAGTCAGGCAAGCCAAATCTGTACACTGGAAACTTCTTGAGCAAACATAGCACTGGCACAGGAACACCACGAAAGGGCAATGTGTGGGTGCAGGAGCCCAGTATATAAAGGCCATACTGGCCGGGCTTAACACAGGGCAACCAATGAGAACCTAACAAGGATGACTGACAGAAAAAATATAAACAAGGGATCACGGGCACCATGATAAATACACAATAGAACTCGCTATGTGGCCCCTTTTAGGGTCCTTGTCTCTGTCACCCATAAGTCTGAGTGCTGTCTCTTATCAGTTGTGGACGCCCCAGGCTGAGTATATCTTTATATTTACTTTATGGGAGGTGCACCAGCTACCAGCTAAATAATAATATAAATGAGACAAGCTTTAATTTGAGTGCCACTGCCTTCATATTATTAACTGTCTCTATCACTTTTGACAAAAAAAAAACACACACACATTCTCTGTGCAACTGCTTCTGTGTGAAGGTGTCTTCCAAGTCTGTCACACAAAATGTTGGGGTATTTGGAGTAAATGTCCTTTGCTCCCTTCACACACCCCTAACACAAAGATAATAGCCAGATCAGAAAGAAACTGTAATCACAGCTGCCTTTGTTTCCTCAGTCACACAACATTTGGGGTATATTTGAGGTAAATCTTCTCTGCTCCCTTCACACACCCTCATACTCCCCTAACACAGAGAACAGCCATCTGTAAAGAATTTGGATCACAGCTGCTGGAATCTTCTCAGCCACACAGAATGTTGGATAATTTGAGGTAAATCTCCTTTTCTCTTTTCTCACACCCACAGACTCCACTGACACAGACATAAGAGCCAGATCAGGAAGGAAATTGGATTACTACTGCCTGTGTCATTCAACCAATATATTGGGTGCAATCTTCTTTCTCTCTTCACACTCTCTCCAAGTTCCTCACACTCCACTAACAAAGAGAGCAAATTTCCTGCACAAGAAACTCACTAAACTGCACTCAAACTTTGTTTTATTTTGCCCTTCCTAACTAGCTCAAAACTGTGCTGCTTTCTCTCTCACAAACACACGATGACATGTTGCATGAACCTTACACATCTTTTATACTATCCTGTGGGAAGCCATGTGGTGGGGAAAGTCTTACCCCTGATATGAATGGAATGAGCTAGGTAAGAAAAAGCAGGAAATTGGAACTATTTTGCAAAAATTGATTGACTCTGTGAAAAGTGAAATTGTATCTGTTTCACCATTGAAGCAAAATTTTTCACCCATCCCTAGTCAGTAACATCGTTTGTTAACTTAAAGCCAGGATATCTGGTCAAATTTGATATGTGAAGGGGCTTTGCAGATATTATATTGTTGGTTCTTCATACCCAATATTTAACATATATATATATATATATATATATATATATATATATATATATATATATATATATATATTGATAAAGGCTGTGTAATGTATGAAACCTTCCAGTGACTTTTGTAAATACATATTGTTGATACATTGAGTATGGTATTAGCAAAATGAAAAAATATTTAACACTTTTTGTATTTATGAAATCATAGCTTGCCACTTAATGAAAAGTTTACTTTTTGTGAGGCGCTCAATGAAAAGGGAAATTTGTTATATAAAAAAAAAGAATACATTGTTTTCCATATATAAGTAGGAAGTTAACTGCGGGAATCTGGATACCAAAATTCTGAACATTTGTCTGGCCCCCAGGGTATCAAAAATTCCTCAAGCTGCTGGCACTGAAAGAATTAATATCTGAATGCTAATGTTTTTCTTATAAGCCACTTCTATAGTTTATGCAATGCAAATATCTAATACTCTGTTTCAGTAAGAAGCTATATAAAAGTCTGATAAATAATAATATATTAATTTTATGAGCATGCTTCTGAAATAAAAAATCTTAACTTTGATGATTTTGTCCAACAGGTAGCTACACTCCAACATCAATGGCCATGTGTCATAACTGTTCTTTTTTCATTTTGTTTCAATATGATCACCTTGGCAACCCTCAGCAAAAAGGATTTGGTTTCAATTGAACACTAACAGCACAAAAACATGGGGAAGAAGGCTCATTTACAGTTCCCATTTAATCTATAAATGCTCAGTATTCAGTGTTGTTTATTGTAATGGCATCACTGCTTTAATAATAACCTCTAATTACAAAGCATTACACACTTACAGGTATACTTCTTAACATGCATATTTTTAGTTATGCATGATTTTGAAAGTCTTAATATGTATATTAATACTGTAAATAAAAAAAATACATCTTGAAAATCATTACAGGGTTTGAAAGGGAAGAATGTATAGGGGAACTAACATGTCACTTCATCCAATATGGGCCTTGTGTTCAAAACAGAAGTTTAACAATTCTGGGACAAAGTGGCAGCATCATAGGAGAAAATAAAACGTCCCATTTAAATCACACAATTGTAGAATTTTTATTTGGACCATTTGTTGTAGTTGGGTTTCCCCAGAATAAATAAATTTTTTCTTAAATATAAAGGCCAATGATTTTTATTTTCAGGTAAAAATAGTTTTATTTTCAAATTGATTGATATATAAAGTAATGTGCAAAAGTTTTAGACAGGTTTGAACAAATGCTATAAAGTAAGAATTCTTTCAAAAATAGACATTCATCAATTAACAAAATGCATAGTGAATGAACAGAAGAAAAATCTAAATCAAATCAATCGTTGTTCTAGATAGTTCTTCTAGGTACACTTGCACAAAGTCAGAGATTTTGAAGGCATATAGTCAGGTGTATGATTAAACAAGTATACCAAACAGGTGCAAATGATTATCAATTTAATATGTATGTTTAAACATAATCATTAAATGAAACAGAGTAAGAAAAAAGAGGGGCACTGCGCACCTCAGCTAGATATGCACTATATGGGATAGAGAGAGTGGTATATGTTATTAGGGCAATATAATCTAGACAGCTAATAATATGAAGTAGCAATTCCAAAATCACATCTATAATCTATATCTGAATAGGGTTACAGGGTAGTATACAAAATACATGTAATTCAAAAATTTTGCATCTATGTATAAATACACAATGATGTAAAATGCTTAGGTGTATGGCTGTCCCTATATCTTATGTAAGGGCTATAAGTCCTCTCTCATATGCTGTTAGTCTGTGATCAGTTCATGCACCGAAAGTTCACTGGAGACTCATCATAGTACATGTAAAGCAAAAAGAAAAAAAGGAAGGAGTAGACAGTGTAGTAGGATTTTTAGTATTCACATAAGCAAACAGCATACAACATTTAATAAGAATGTGAATAAACAAACAAATAAAATCACAAAAAATCAATAATAAGTTCTCAATAAATGTATCCACAATTAGAACACTAAAAATCCCCTAATATGTATTGTGCAAAAAAAGGGCAAAATCCTGTATATAGATGATACATGCACATATATATAATTATGTTGTATGTTGTATGCTGTTTGCTTATGTGAATACTAAAAAACCTACTAAACTTAGAGGATACGCTTTGAGCTTTCTACCCCTTCCTTTTTTCTATTAAATGAAACAGGAACAGCTGTGTAGGAGGAATAACACTGGGTGAGGAACAGCCAAACTCATCTAACAAGGTGAGTATGCTGAAGACAGTTTAATGTCAGAAGTCATACACCATGGCAAGACTGAGCACAGCAATATTTGGCTGTAGCAGAAGGTAGTTTGTTCACCGAAGGGAGTGGTAGAAGAATGAGTGTCTGCAGGCAACAGAGAAGCATGGTGGAGGTTCCTTCAAAGTTTGGAGATGCATTTCTGCAAATGAAGATGGGGATTTGGTCAGAATTAATGGTTTCCTCAGTGCTGATGCCATCAAGCAGTACCATCAGGGAGGAATCTGATTGGCCCCACATTTATTCTGCAGCATGATAATGACCTCAAACATACAGCCAAAGTCTTTAAGAACTATCATTAGTGTAAAGAAGAACAAGGAGTACTGAAAGTGATGATATGGCCCTTACAGAAGAATTGTATTTAGTTCTCCAAGATGTTTGGAACAACCTATCTACCAAGTTCCTTAAAGAACTGTGTGCAACTATACCTAGGAGAATTGTGGCTGTTTTTAAGGCAAAGGGTGGTCACACCAAATTTTGATTTGATTTATATTTTTCTTCTGTCCACTCACTATGCATTTTATTAACTGGTAAATATAAACTATTAACATGTCTATTTTTGAAAGTATTCTTACTTTACATATTTTTTCATAACTGCCTAAAACTTTTGCATTTTAATATATATTCATCTGTAGCACCTATTTTAGCCATTAGACTGATAATCCAGAAGTGTTGTGGTGAATAGAGAAACCAGGTTGGTGCTACACTAAGGTGTGATAAAGAGATGATAAAGCAGAGGTGACTTCTCCAAAGATATCACTTTTCCAATTCTTATGCTATTCTATGGAGCCATGGCACTTAAGATTTCTCCACCTTTGGAGATCTTAGTTCATAGGCTTTATAGAATAACATAGGAACTGGAGAAGTTATATCACAGGAGAAGTTATCTCCGCTTTATAAGCTCTTTATTAAACCTTAGTGCATAAAACCATGATCTTTTGTACATATTTGTAGCACAGAAAACACTAAGAAATAAAGGAAGTAATAAAATAGAGAGCAAAGAATGTTGCTTTAAACAAGAACGGGATATTCATTGTACAATAGAAATCTAACTAGGATGCATCTGATAAGAATATCACATTCTCACCCATATACTGCTTCAATATTTGCTTTGAGGTGTAATAGTAGAAAATTAAATGAGAAGACCAGACAGATGATCAATGGGGCACATGTAAAAAAAGCAAAAGTAAAACAATTCTGTCAAACCAGCTGCAATGTATGGAGCAAATAGCCTTACTCAGCAGCAGGAGCAGAAAATCTTGGCACACTCTCTAACAAATCAACAGCACTTATATTATGTACCCCAGAGCCCCGGGACTCTTTAGGAGTACTTTTGCTGCTGGCAGTTGTAGCACCTCTGACCTTCTGATTGTGCATCTCACAGTCAAACCTGTGGCTGTGCTTCAGGTGGGAACTCATTGAGGAGGTACATAGGTGAGAACCTGCTTTCCCTCTGCTCACATGCTTCTTACATAAACAACAGATTGCAAAATGCTTAGCTTTGGATCCTTAGTGAAATATTTCCATAATGTGGACTTCATAGATTGTGAGGTTCTTGGCAGGTTGTTACTACTACTACTACTATGGCTAGATGTTGCTGAATTTTACTACTACTAGGTATCACAGGTGCTGCACATCCAAGAGCAGCAGCTAAGCTAAGGATGTGGATGCCGATAACCTGTTTTGTAGCTGGTTACTGAACACTAGGGGTGGTTAAAATCTCTCACTGTGTTCCAATGAGAAATTCCACGAAAACCACATTGTTGTCCGCTTTTACTAGGGAAAATCCTCTTTAAATCCAGCAATTAAAATGTTCACATTTTTCACCTATTGGCCAAATTTGTTCACCATTTTTCTGATAGCTAGAAAGTTTCCATCCAATGATTTACATGGTCTTTGCCTTTTCACTATAAAAATGTGACATATTTGCTGAAGTGAAACACAATAGAAGCAGCTACCGAGTGAGGTAGACATGCTGTGCTGTTGTGCTGTGATCTTGAGGTAAACTGAGAAAGGAGAGGCTCATAGTGGCTGCTATCACTATTAGCAGGTTTAGAAATATTAAAAGGAGAAACTGAAAGGATCCTTATGTGTCCACTAAGTCTATGGAGGAAGAGGAGGAAGTGAGTACAACTGAACCAATGCTGTCCAGTCCAGCTAAATCACCTCTAGTTATCTTGGGGAATTTAATGGGAAGAGAGGGAGAAAAGGGAATGGGAAGGGAGGGAGAAAAGGGTAGTACAAGTGAGAGCAGGACAGGTCAGCTGCCTATGCCTGCTGCTAGATGTGCTGCCCCAGCTGCCACCATTGCTGCCCCTGCTGCCACTAGTGATGTGCCTGCTGTCAGACGTTCTGCCCCTGCTGCCAACGATACTGTGTCTGCTGTCAGACGTGCTGCCCCTGTTGCCACCAGTGCTGTGCTACTGCTGCCAGTCTGCCTTCTTCAGGTAAAAAAGAAATGACAAGTGTGACATTAGGGGACCATCTGTCACATTGCTCATCACCTCCTCCAAGCAGCAGTGAGATGTCTGTAATAGAGTAGCAGCAGCAACACATAGGGACTAGTGGTGGTGGTGATTATGATGGTGGAAAAGCTGGGGTTGAAGAGACATTGATGGCCTTTTTAGCAGAATAATTTGAAACTGCTCTAATTCCTTCTGCTGCTTAGTTGCAAGGGCAGCAGGATGCTGAAGAGCAAGAAAGTGTGCCACAGACCACCGTGGACACAGTGGGAATGGGGTCAACAAGTGATGCGGGACTATGACAGAGAAATACTCTTGGTCCTTGTTCCAGTGCTGAATGTGAGGCAGTAGCAGTAACAGCAGCAACATTATTCGCTGACACAGACAGTGAAGGGGAATGTGGAGGACAAGAAGAAAGAGGTCATTCTTCTCCACCTGTTCCCTATCCTTATCCCCTGAAGTCCTGAATGTGGGACTATTTTTCTCTTGGGGCAGGCACAGTGCAGTCATCACCAACGGAACTGTACATAATTTGTGACAATTAGTGAGAAGGGGAAAGGAGGAAGAATGTACCTTGTCACAACCAACTTGATATCATACATGAAAAACAGACATCATGACATTTATGTCAAACATGTTAAACACACAACCACAGAAATCAAGCACCACTGTTACTGTACCCCTGACTCTCCAGAAAGGCAACAAGAGGCCAGGCAGAGATCAAAATGGAGGAATTACCAATTTTGGGGGGTTTGTTTCTAAAAAGCCTAAGTCCTACAAATCAATGTTTCCTCAGGGCTTGGGCCTCTAGCAACAAATCTCACAAATCATCCTCTACAAAATACTCTATCAAGTCAAGTATCAGTGCACCCCAGTCAAGAACCCTCCCAAAACAAATTCCCTGTTCAACTGATTCATTCCCCAGACTCCACCCTCCAAAACAGGCACCCTCCTCAGACCCCTTTTAGACCATGTCTTATGGGGGGGTTATTTGTATTTAGGATTTAATGTTTATTAACTGCCCCCAATCCCAGTAAACAACCCCCCAAAAAATTCCCTGTTCAACTGATTCTTTCCCCACACCCCACCAACATAGGCACCCTAATGCCCCTTTTATACAATGCTTTTGGGAAATAAATACATATTTGCTATGTGTTGTGTATAAATTCAGTGTTCCCGTTGATTTCAATGGAATGAGGTAGGTGAAAAAAAGCGGAAAATCGTCACTTTTCACGGAAAATTATTCACCAAGTGGGAAGTGCCATTATTTGCCGTTTGAGGCAAAACTTTTACCCATCCATACTCAAACCCTATTAGTGTGTGTTGCTGAGGGGGACTTGGAAGCGCTGGTGACGATGATGATTGATGACTGATAGGACAGCCATCTTTGCTTGTCCAGGGTTAGACTTCCCAATTTATAGACAGGCACAGTGCTTCTTTTCACTGGTGGAAGATTGAGCATTTTTCTTTTCAGCTAACTTTCTAGCCATTTCATCATCTCTCTTACTATCAACTTCACCTGTATCTGAAGAAGAGGAGGAGGCTGGAGGGATATATTCTGGATCTACATCATCATAATCATCAGTCATTTGATTATCCTTACCATCACCATCACTTCTTTCCCACTATTTTTATATTCCTCTAGACTTTTGGAGGTCTCAAACAATTTTAAAGATTTTCAAAACTTTTGTTAGTACTTTCAGGACAGGTGTCTGATGCAGTACATTTTTGAGCTGCTATACCTTCTTGCACTATCCCATCAACACTGGAATGCGACACATTACTGTCTTCAGTGTTTTAGTTGGTTTCTTAATAGTACTTGTTGGTGGTAGATCTTTTGTTGGGACTTTGACAAATTGCTTCCCAGTATCATGGTGCCCGTACTTTGTGCAGCAGGTGGCGACATTCTGTCTGCTAGTTTGCATTGCTGGTTATTGATTGGCTAACACCTTTTGTTGCCACCCAGTGATGACCTTTATATACCCTGTCATTTCTCAGGATGGTGCCCTTTCGTGGTGTATTTGTTCCTGCATTCTGATCCGTTATTATTGACTGTGTATGACCCGGCCTGCCGACAACGTTACTGATTCTGCTCCTCTTGCTGACTGTATCTGGTTCAGAACCTGCTCCGTTGCTGACCTCGCCTGGCTGAGAACCCGCTTCCGTTACCGACTGCATCTAGCTGAGGACCCGTTCCCATTACCGACTGTATCCGGCTGAGTACGCGTTTCCGTTACCGAGTGTATCTGGCTGCACCGCTCCGTTTCCCGGTGCTGGTTAGTGCATCTGTCCTGATCTGACTGTTTGGGCTGCCAGATGCCCTGTGCACTTCCTTGTGTTTGGTACCGTGCATTTACAACTTATCACTGTGGCCTCGCTGTTGCCTACGTTACGTTCAGTGGTGCTGTATGTTAACCCGTTGCGCCGTGAGGCACTGTATCTGTCGACCGTTAGCTAGGCTTAGTGCCTAGTCTCTCTCCATACTGCTTTTGCGGAGTGTACAAGCGAAGTACCGGTGCAGTGTTCTATCACTGACTGTGTTACTCTGATCTCTCTGTGTCCACATCTCATACCTCGCCGGGCTCACTCCCTCTGGGAGTTGCAGTATTCTGGGCATTACCATTTGACCCTTGGTGTACCTGGACGTTCCAGGTACAGTTTGCTATTCTCATACTGCAGGAGCCTCAGGCTCAAGAGCCAGCGTTACGTGCTCCATCATCTAGAGAGGACATTGGTTGTTTCCACCACTATATGTGCTGTGCTGCAATCCACCCCTAGCGCTCTAGGGATATTCTGGGAGCGTTATCTCGGTCTGTTGCCATCCGGTGCCAGGGTCAGTGGTGCCTTGATCCTTGGGTTCTACACCACCCAGGCGTCTGGGTTGTGCCAGTAGTGTTGCCTTACTCCTTGGGTTCTGTGCCTCCCAGGCATCTGGGTGTGCCAACACAGTTGCCTCACTCCTCTGGGTCGAGCCAGTCACCCCCATCTGGACCACCTTGATCTAGGTTCTGTGGTCAGTCCGCTGCCTACTGATTCTGCCAGCTGTCCGGATCCTTGCCAGATCCTCTACTGCCTAGTGACTGTTATTTTCATTACATGTAAATTCCTGTATTGGCATATACTGCTATATTCACGTGCCTGTATATCTACTCCATTGTATGGGCCATAGGCCTATCTATGTCTTTGAACTTTTCTCTAAGTTATTTTAACCTTACCAAGCTGTTCTGAGTGTTCATCAAAAACCATGACACCCCCTTAGGAAGAAAGGGATCACCATCATTTATTGCACATCTGGACTATCACTTTAATCACATGTCCTTTCACTGCTCCTAATCTTTTCACAATACCCCTTGTGCATTTACCAGACATCACTCAACTATTGTTTGTGTTTTTTTACTGTAAAGTTTATAATAGAACTGATTGTATGTGATATCTTGCCTTGTATCTCTTCAAAATACTCTGTCTTGTCTAATATCAGTCTGCCCCAGTCACAGATCACATGAAGGTCCATATATCTGTCACATATCAATTTTTTTGGATTTTATTTATTTATTTTAATTAACTGTCCCCCTATCCTACTATCACTGCGCTCATGGTCTGGGCGACATTCTGTCCATCTCTATTATGATGCTATTTACTGGACCCGTGAGGGTTACATTATTTCTTGTGTGCTTCATTAAAATTGTGTTTTTACCTAAACCTAACGTGCCTGAGTGTAGTGAACCGTAACAGTATGAAAGGGCCATGACCTCAGACGCCAACAGTGACGGTAATGCACAGAGTATCCATTTGGAGGATGGATCTCCAAGAACAATGATTAGACCAGTTGGCTTTGGCTGTCCAAACGATTCTTGAGCGCACGGCACGGTAAACCAGTACCGGCTCCGGTGGTCCCCTCCGTTCTGACACCGGAAGCGCAGTCTAGTACTCTAACTAATGCTAACAAAGGGCTGATGGCTACCGCTCCTGTACCTCTCAGGTACAATGGGAAACCTACCCTGTGTAGGGGGTTCATTAACCAGTTGGAAATATTCCTTGATGAACTTATTGATTTTGCTATACTAATGGATTCCTGTATTACGGAACGGATGGCAACCAAAGACCACAGGCAGAGGGCGAGAGAAATGGGGTCTGTAAGGTCAAATTTCCCACCCATACCTCCCTCACCTCCCTCGCCTCCCATAATATTCCTATGGTGGTGAAAGAGGCTCCGTGAACCATTGAGGCCATCGATGGGAGACCATTGGTACCTGCCCAGATTACCATGGAGACAATTCCCTTGAGGTTTCGTATTGGGGCTTTGCATTCCGAGGTTCAACATTTTCAGATCATCCGTTCCCCGCATTATGCTCTCATTTTGGGGTTTCCGTGGTTGCATATGCACAACCCCAGGTTCAACTGGCAAACTTGTGAGATTACGGCTTGGTCTGAGTTTTGTGATAAGCACTGTATCTTCCACCCTACGAGGATAATGTGTGCCTCCCCCTCAGTGCCAGCTGAATATGGTCAATTCAGCTATGTATTTAGTAAAGGGGAAGCAAGCGCTTTGCCACCTCATAGGGCTTGCAATTGTGTTATTGATCTGCCTCCTGGTGCCTTTCCTCCTCGTGGTCGTGCTTACCTGTTGTCTTGCAAGGAGAATCAGGCGATGGAGGATTACATTGTGGATGCCCTGCAAAGGGGCATTATTAGGAAGTCATCCTCGCCCGTGGGGGCAGGATTCTTTTTCATAAAGAAGAAAAGTGGGGAGTTACGCCCTTGTATTGATTATAGGGGCTTGAATAAACTGATGCCTAAAATTGCATACCCCATACCACTCATCACCTTAGCTATTTGACCGTTTAAAGGGCTCCTCCATCTTTACTAAACTTGACCTACGTGCCGCCTATAACTTGGTCAGAATAAGAGCCGGTGATGAGTGGAAAACGGCATTCAATACCAGGTAATGCACCTGCAGTATTCCAAGAGTTTATAAATGACATCCTGCGTGACATGTTACAGTCTTGTGTGGTTGTTTATCTTATCCATTCTGCCAGTTTGTCACAACACATTAAGGATGTCACAGCTGTGTTGCGTAAACTCCGTGAGAATAAACTCTTTTGCAAAATCGAGAAATGCGAGTTCCACAAGCCCATGGTACGTTTTCTGGGTTTTATTATCTCTAAGGATGGCATCTCTATGGACAGGGACAAGTTGGCAGTAGTCCTCCAGTGGCCACATCCCAAAGGGCTTAAGGCTATCCAACGCTTTCTCGGTTTTGCCAATTATTATAGGAAATTTATAAAAGATTTTTCTACCATAGTGAAACCTCTGTCTGACCTAACTCACAAGGGTGCTGATCCATCTCAGTGGTCCCAGGAGGCTGAACAGGCCTTTATGTCTCTTAAGTCTGCATTTGCTTCTGCTCTGGTACTGTCCCACCCTAATCCCTCCCTGTCGTTTACTTTGGAGGTTGATGCCTCAGAGTCTGGGGTAGGGGCAGTACTATCAGAACGTCTGGATCCTGGGAGTGTGCTAAGGCCCTGTGGGTTTTTTTCTAAGAAATTGACTAGTGCACAAAGCCAGTACGAGATTGGTGACAGGGAGTTGTTGGCAATCATTTTGGCCCTCAAGGAATGGTGGCATCTGTTAGAGGGTACCCATACCCCAGTACTAATCCTGACTGATCACAAGAATCTTACATATCTCTCTGGGGCTAAGAGATTGTCCTCACGTCAGGCTAGGTGGGCCTTATTCTTGTCACGATTTAACTTCATTGTGTCCTATCTGCCTGATTCCAAGAATATCAGGGCAGATGCATTGTCCAGGCAGTTTAACCCTGATACTGAAAAGGAGGAGGTTCCGGTACCAATTATCCAGCCTGATCGCATTCTGGCCACACTGTGTACGAGCAATACTTCTCCCCTGGGGTCTGAGATTCTTGCTAATCAGTCTGATGCACCTCCTGAGACCCCAGTGGGTAAATGTTTCATAGCCGAGCCACTCCGCACCCGTCTCCTTGAGACTTATCATGCTTCTAAGGCCGCTGGGCATGTCGGCAGGAATCAATTAATATGGTCACTCTCGCAGTTATTTTGGTGGCCTTCCTTGCGTGCTGATTGCACGGCATTTACCGCAGCCTGCTCTACCTGTGCCCGTGCCAAGTCCCCTAGACACCTTCGGGTGGGGTTGCTACAACTAGTACCCAATGGAGAACGTCCGTGGTCTCATGTTTCTATTGACTTCTTGGGGGAATTACCGGTGTCTAGGAGACATTCTTTTATTCTGATGATAGTTGATAGATTTTCAAAAATGGCACACTTCGTGCCTTTGCCCGGTCTTCCCTCTGCCCAGGAGCTGGCAAGGGTATTTGCCAGGGAGGTGTTTTGATTACACGGTGTACCCAGAGTATTGGTATCAGACCGTGGGAGCCAATTTGTGTCAAGGTTCTGGAAGGCTTTCTGTGCGCATTGGGCATACAGTTATCGTTTTCGTCTGCTTATCATCCCCAGACCAATGGACCCGCTGAGTGTGCCAACCAGGGCTTGGAACAATTTCTGTGCTGTTTTGTGTCTGACCATCATAATAATTGGGCCGACCTGTTGCCTTGGGCGGAGTTTGCCAGGAATTGTGCGGTTAATTCATCGTCTGGAAGCTCCCCGTTTCTCATCAATTACGGGTTTCAACCTTGTCTGCTTCCAGACTCATTTCAGTCACAACAGATTCCAGCTCTGGATGAGCATATGGAGCAACTCCGTTCCACTTGGGCACAGGTACAGAGGACCCTTAATGCTTCGTTCCAGCGGTATCAGCGCCAAGCTAATCGCAGACGGCTGCCAGTGGTCTCTTTCCAGGGTGGGGACAGGGTCTGGCTCTCCTCTAAGAATCTTAACCTTCAGACTCCTTGCAATAAGTTGGCTCCCCGGTTCATTGGTCCATTCAAAGTTATTTGCAAAATTAATCCTGTGTCTTATGCTCTGGACCTCCCACCATCCATGCGTATTCATAATGTGTTCCATGTATCACTGCTGAAGCCTCTGGTCTGTAATTGTTATACTACCACCCCCGTGGCACCAGGGCCTATTTAGATCCAAGGCCAGGAGGAATATGAGGTGCAAAATATTATTGACTCACGCAGAATCAGAGGCAAATTGCAGTATTTGGTCCATTGGAAAGGCTATGGCCCAGAGGAGCGCTCATGGGTGGATTCTATGGACCTTCATGCTCCCAGATTACAGCGCATTTTCCATACCAAGTACCCTCGGAAGCCTGGGCCCTCTTCTCGGAGGGGGGTCTTTGAGAGGAGGGTACTATCACGGCTCCCGTGATCTGGGCGACATTCTGTCCATCTCTATTATGCTGCTCTCCTATTGGCTGCGCTGTATTGCTCCTCCTAGTGACAGCATTTTTATACCCTGGGCTGTCACTCGGCTAGTGCCCTTTCGTGGTGTACCTGATGCCTAGCGCTAGTTCTGCGACCCAGATACCAGTGTATGACCCCGGACTGCCTGACCATGCCATTAGTCTCTGCTCCTGATTCTGTATACTGATTCAGATTGGCTGATGTTCCTGCTTCCTGTTCTGACCCGGCCTGGCTGATGTTCCTGCTCCGTGTACCGACCCGGCAAGACCAACGTTCCTGCTCCGGGTACCGACCCGGCGAGACTGACGTTCCTGCTTCCTGTTCCGACCAGGCTTGGCTGACGTTCCTGTGCTGGTTACCGAACTGACTTGGCGGTGGTTCCTGCTCTCAGCTTGCTTTACTAAACTATCTCTGGCAGTTCCGGCTGCTTACAGTTGCACAGTTCCCTCAGAGTGTGTCTCATGTCTCCGGTACTCCGGTACCTTGTCCGATCCTGCCAGGTGGCTCAGAGTCTCAGTGTGCCAGTATCCTCTCACACCATGCTGCATCGCTTGGTCTTACTTGGGTTCAGTTGGGCGCTTTCCGTGGTTGCCGTTATCCAGACCATTGTGATTATTAACCCCTTCAGGGGTGTTGCCTCGTATCCACTTGCTATACCAGTGTGGTTGCTTCCAGTACCTTGGGCGTACCGTTTCTGTAGGTCAGTCGGGCGCTTCTGGTTGCCATCCTTTTTATGTGAAGCATATTAACCGTTTGGGGTATAGCAAGAGCATTGGTGTTGACCTCTCCGTTGGGCCTCCGTTTGGCACGAGCTCTGACCAGCCTATTGTAGTCCACGATGGGCATCCACCGTAGTGGAATTGTGCTAGTTATCTTTGCCTCTGTTACTCTTATGCCATTGTGGCCTCCTGTTGCATTAGGCGACATTGTACCACAGCCATTGCTATCCACTCTGCCAGTGGCTCCACTGTGAATATCGGACTCATACACTGTATCACGATATTACCTGACCTGTGTCAGTATTCTGTTGTGTACCATACTGGACCCGTGTGGGTAACCACTTGTAACCTGTCCTGTGTCAGTTGATGCTATTTACTGGACCCGTGAGGGTTACATTATTTCTTGTGTGCTTCATTAAAATTGTGTTTTTACCTAAACCTAACGTGTCTGAGTGTAATGAACCGTAACACCTAATCCCTTTCAGCACAAAAATAAAAAAATACTCCCTGTTAATCTGTTTTTCTCCCCAGACTCCCCTAGGACAGAGCTAACAGCCAGATCAGGAAGAAACCTGAATCATGGTTGCCTGTGTTTTCCCAGTAAGTCACTCAGAATTTTGGGATATTTGGGGTAATTCTCTTTTACTCCCTTCACACATTCCCAGGCTACCCTGTCAGAGAAAACAGCTAGATCAGAAACAAACTTGGATCACAGCTGCCTGTGTCTACTTCATCACACAAAATTGTTAGGGTATTTGTGGTAAAACCTCTTTGCTCCTTTCTCACATCACCAGAGTCCATAGGAGAGGGATAATAGCCAGATCATGAAGAAATTTAGAAAACCACTGTCTTCCAAGTCAGTCACACCGAATGTTGTGTTATTTGGGGTAAACCTCCTTGGCTCCCTTTTCACACCCACAAATTTCCCTAGCACAGAAATAATAACAGCCAGATCAGGAAAAAACTCAGATCATGTCTGCCTGTGTCAAACTCATTTTTTCCTTCCTGTCTCCCAGAGTCCTCCAGATTTCCCTAATACAGAGAACAGATTTCCGGTCTACAAGACTCAATTTATTAGCTTGTCTTCTCTAGCTCAAAAATGTGCAGCTTTCTCTTCCTCTGACAAACACAGAATGACATACTATGTGGACTTTCCATGTGGTGGGTAGAAATTCTGTCTTTTCAATGACTTTTCATTGAATGCATAGAGCTAGGAGAAAAAAGCATGAAAATTGCACTTTTCGTGAAAAAATTCTTGCATAGCGAAAAGTGCCATTTTTCTCCTGTTTATCTTTTGAGGAAAACCTTTCACCCGTTCCTAAAGATGCTATTGCCAGTGTCAGACACAGCAACTAGTTTTACTGCAAAATCCTCCTTTGGTATGGCAACAACAATAGAATGCTACTTGTTGTCATCTTCGGGGTTCTTAAAGGGATTTTAATGTTTCATAATAAAAACAGCTCTAATTAATCATCATAGTATTTGGGCCTTGGAGAGTGTTATTTCAGTACTGTCAGAGTTGTAGTTCAAGAGTAATTGAATGATAAAGTATCCTCCTTCCGCCCCTTTTACTGATGTAACACTGCTCACCTAAGAGTAGCAGGGAGTGTCCAGGTAGATTGCGGAGAAGGACAGTCTTCAATTAAGATAAGGGAAAAAGCTGAAAAACCTGTCAAGGGTTTACAATATTGTCACAGTAGAATTTTGACCCTTGATGTGAGCTGTCTGGTCTATGGACTGGGGGCATACACTAGTTAAAAGGGGTGGGAGGGGGGAACTTTATCGTTCAATTACTCTTGAACTACAACTCTCACAGTATTGAAATAACACTCTCCATGGCCCAGACTGTGAAGATTAATTGGAGCTGCTGTTATTGTGAAACATTACTATCACTTTAAAATGTTTAGTACTATCACTGCTGGTATTAGTGGAACTTGTCATGTCACATTTTACAAATCATGCTCAGTTACTGCAAAAGCTGAAGCAACAATGTGTAAGAATCCAGTTGGGAAAGTCCTGCTCCATTCACTCCAGCTCTGCTATTGCCTGTCTTCTGGTCTTTTTCCAGTATTCACCCTCTGAGGCCTATATCAAGCAGCCTAACAAGAACCTTACCTTACCTTACAAGCTATTTCAAGCACCCGAATAGTGTCTTATTGATTAAGCAAACCAGTGCTGAGATTCCTGTTTCCTGTGAATGACCTTATCTTTGATTTCTGAACTCGCTTGATTGCAGCCTGTCCTGACTTCTGCTTCGCTCCAGACCTGATGCTGTTTGCTGATTTGGATACTGAGACATTGTTTATTTGTGTGCTTCTAGTTCTGTATTCATCTGTGTGAACTACTTGCAGTTTACAACACTCCCTAGCTTTGCACTATCTCCCTGAAGCAGCGGTCTGAAGCAGCAGCTGCAGCAGCCTTGTGAGACACTTTTATCTACCCAGCTGTGGGCCACCCGTCATCCAGCTTTTATCTGCATAGGAGCTTTACTTTTCACTTTCTGCTGCCATGCACTCAGAGTTTTTGATTCTGCATCTCTTCTGCTTAGTAACCTTACTGGTCCAGTCCCTGTCCAATGTGGCATCATAACCACACACTGTTCTTACTCATTTTGCCTTACAATGCTCCTAGCACATTTGCTGGACATAATGAAAGTATTGTTAATTTTTACTGTGAAGTACATAAGGATGGGTGAAAATGTTCACCTCAAACCAAAATCGGTGAATAATGGCACTTCCTGCTTAGCAAAACATTTCCCATGAAAGTGCAGTTTTTACGTTTTTTCTGTGTAGCTCATTCCACTGAAACCAATGGGAACATTGAATTTACACACAAAATATAGCAAATGTTATTTTATTTCCCAAAGGCATAGTATTCAAGGGGCATGATGGTGTCTGTGTTGGTGGAGTGTGGTGAAAGAATCACTTGAAAAAGGGAATTTATTTTGGAGGGTTGTTTATAGAGATTGGGGGTGCAGTTAATAAAAAATAAATACTAAATACAATACCCCCCCATAAGACATGGTATTAAAGGGGTCTGGGGTCTGAGAAGGGTGCCTGTGTTGGTTGGTGGAATCTGGAGAAAGAATCAGTTTAACAGGGAATTTGCTTTGGGAGATTTGTTGACTGGTATTGGGGGGACAGTTAATTAAAAAAATAAATAAAATAAAGTAAGAAATTTGTATGTAACGTGATAGAGACACGGACCCCTTGATGTAAGCTGCCACTGGGGTAGACTGATACTTGATGTGACAGTATTTTGTAGAGGTTGATTTGCAAGATTTGTTTTTAGAGGCACAAGCCCTGTGGAAACATTGATTTTTAGGACTTAGACTTGTTTGGAACAAGCCCTAAGGGTAAGGAAACATTGATTTGTAGGACTTAGACTTGTCTGGCACAAGCCTTAAGGAAACATTGATTTGTAGGACTTAGGCATCTTAGATACAAGCCCCCAAAAACTGTTTATTTTTTTGTAGGCCTATGTTTTTTGGGGGGGCTTTTTTTTTTTTTTTTTTTTAAAGCACAATCCCTGAGAAAAAGAAATGCCCTACTGGCCGAGTGCCAGCAGGTCATGTCTGTCAAATGCCCTGATATAACTTTGAAATTTGTGACTGCTCTTTTTGCTGCTGCTGAGTTGTGTAAGCAGCAGGATGATTAGATAATTCAAAGGGAATGGGATCAACAACAGCAGTGATATGGGTGATTACGATCATGGTGCCACTACTAGCTTCAGTGATGTCCCTGAGGCAGTAGCAGCAACCTACCTAGCCCCCACCACTTCAAGTATATTATCACGGTGCCCGTGCTTCCTGGTCTGAGCGGCGACATTATTATCACTGCTGTTCTCTGATTGGCTGGTCTTAATTGCTCCTACTAGGGCTTGCCTTTATATACCCTGAGATGTCCTCCCTTAGGCAAGAAATTTCAAAACAAAGAAAGCGCAAAATGATGGACAAATCCTCCAGTCGCAGAACTTCACTATAGTTAATGGGAGCAGAGGCTGCAGAAAATACCGGTGCCCGACCGGTCCGAACACAATAAACACACAACAATACTGCGCACTCTATCCCCAAAAAGATATACGCAGGGAGTATTCAAAAATTCATTAGTATTCAACACCAAAGTAAAAATCAATAAAAAATATATGTCAACAAGATAGAAGACTGAAACTTTTCCACATATAACTTAAATAAAATAAAACATAAAAATTAAACACATACAGTCCTCCAATGTTCGAGTCAGTCCTTTAATGTCTGTATCAATCAGAGTAGTAATCGAAAGTCCTCCCTTAGGCACCCTTTTGTGGTGTATGAGTTCCTCAGTTTAATTTGTGCTTTCGCTGATTTGTGTATGACCTGGCCTGCCTGACTATTATGTTCCTGAGTTCCTGTTGCCGCTCCGTTGCTGACCATATCTGGCTGAAGAACCCGCTCCATTGCTGACTGTATCCTGGATGAGAACCCGCTCCATTGCTGACCGTATCTGGCTGAAGAACCCACTACGTTGCTGACTGTATCCTGGCTGAGAACCTGCTCCGTTGCTGACCGTATCTGACTGTAGAACCCGCTCCGTTGCTGACTGTATCCTGGCTGAGAATCCGCTCCGTTGCTGACCGTATCTGGCTGAAGAACCCGCTCTATTGCTGACTGTATCCTGGCTGAGAACCCGCTCCGTTGCTGATCATATCTGGCTATTGCACCTATCCGTTGCTGACCGTATTTGGCTGTCTTCTGCACTGTGGCAGTTACCAACTGTGGATTCCTATCCACATCATTATCGTGTGTTGTCTGTGCCACTTGGTGACCCCGTGATGTCACCAGTTTCCAGGGCCTTGCAGTTGATTCTCGGTGTGCTCCGCAGGGCACTGTTTTCTGTCGACCAAAGGCTGAGCCTTGTGCTCGAGCTGCTCTACGGCCATCTAGGCGGTGTGTATGATCGAAGTACCGGTGCAGTGTTCTGCGCACTGACTGAGTTACTCTGATCACTCTCTGTGTCTGCCTCCTTAGTAGTGCTGGGCTCACTCCCTCTGGGAGTTGCAGTTGCTCTCTGGGCATTGTTCATTAACCCTGTATGTACCTGGAGCTTCCAGGTAATAGCACTACCGTTCCTTACTGCAGAGCCGTGGGCTCAAGAGCCAGCATTGCAACTTCCACCTTGCAGGTTGAGGCACACTGTTTGCGTTAATATTATTTACCATATCTCAATCCACCCCTAGCGTTCTAGGGTTTTCCAGTAGTAGCTGCCTAGGTCTCCTGTTACCCTTTCAGGGTTGGTCTGCATATACACGGTTGCCTCCTGCCAGCGATCTAGGGCCTTGGTCAGTGTTGCTCCTGTTGGGTCAGTACCCAGGCATCTGGGTTGTGCCAGTCCTCCACTGTGGACTTAATGCCACTGTAGTCCTGTTGCCGTTCCTGGACTGTGTACCCTTTACCTTGCCGGTTCTGCCAGAGTCCTTAACTGTCAGTTGTTTCCCAGTCCATTCCGTTTGTCCTTACGGGTTCCAGTACCCAGGCGTCTGGGTTATTCTGTCCTAACTCGTGGACCTCCTGTGTTGTCAACTACCCATCAGTTCTGGGACTGTACCTCGAACCTCACTGGTTTTGCCAGATCCTCTCATATATATATACATATATTGTTACCAGTATCCTGACTGTCTTGTCCGGTCCTATTCGCTGTACCCATTGTATATATTTTCCTGTTCTGTATTGTGGGTCTTAGGGCCTACACTCGTGTATGCACTTTATTCTAATAAAGTTATTTAACCTTACCGTTCTGTCTGAGTGTTCATCAAAAAACCATGACATATATGTGGAGAAAAGAAGTTGGTCAATAATTCTTCTCCACCTGCCCCTTCTCCAAAATCATGAGTGTAATATCAGTAGAATAGAAAGTTTTCCCTTGAGAGCAGGAACAGTGCCTCTCATCAGCAACTGCAATGTGCACAGTGTGTATGGTAAATAACACCTGGCACAATCCTATCCAATCATTGTAACACCAGAAACCAAATACAGCTGCTGTCACTATGCCCCTTGTCCCCACCTTGATAAGGACAAATGACAACTTGCTGACAATTTAATAGTAATGATGAACCCTCCCTGCCACCAGCTTAGTATATCCTACAGGATGGAATCTCCTCAGATGCTGCTTCGTGCCCTACTTGAGATTCTCTTCCACCACACTGCCATGTGTAGTCAACACACCACACAGTGTGCAATGGGTGGACACGAACTGCAACATTCTAACATCTACAGAGTGGCTATCACTTGGCTGGGGAGATAATGATGAACAAGGTGGATTGGCAAAAAATGTAGTTACCCTAGAGCAAGAAGGTGATGGCGAGCTAGTTGTATCACTCATCATCGAAACTTCAAGCCTCTGCCTGTGTTTATTTATTCTTCCTCTTTGATCTTCTCCTTGCCTCGTGTTGCCTTTCTGGAGTGTCAGGGGGTACAGCAACAGTGGTGCTGGATTTCTGTGGTGGGTGTTTGGCTTTAAAGGGATAGTAATACTTAAGATGTAAAAAAATATATGTTGTAAAGTTTATCCCCCTGAGTACAACAAGGGTACTCTCACTGCTGAGAGATATTTTATTAAAAAATTATAACAGCTCAAACTTGATTTTTTTATGTACAATATCGCAGTGACCTGAAAATGTACAGTAGTGCTGTTGCTACACCATCCTATGGAGATTTATGGTCTACGAACCAGAGCAGTCCATAGGATGATGTAGCAACAGCACCACTGTACATTTTCAGGCCACTGAGATCTTGCACCTAAAAAATCAAATCTGAGCTATTATAATTTTTTTATAAAATATCTTTCAGCAGTGGGAGTACCCTTATTTTACTCAGGGGGATAAACTCTAAAACATTTTTTTTTACATTTTAAGTATTACTATCCCTTTAACATAAATGTCATGATGTCTGTGTTTCATGTGTGTTATCAGGGTGGTTGTGCCAAGGCGTGTTCCCTCCTTTCACCTCCCACTGACTTGTCACAAAGTGTGAATAGTGCCATCACAAATTGTGCACAGTGCCACTGTTGATGACTGCACTGTGCCTGCCCCAAGAGAAAAATTGCCCCACACCCATGACTTCAGGGGGAGGGAAAAGGTGGAGAAAAATAGCCTCTTTCATCTTCTGCTGTTGCTGCTACTGCCTCAGAATCAGCACTGCAACTAAGACCAGGATTATTGCTGCTGCTGGCAAGTGGAACCTGTCCTGATTCCACATCACATGATGACCCCATTCCCACTTGGTCCACGGTGGTCGGTGGCACACTAGCCTGCTCCTCAGCATCCTGCTTCCCTTGCAACTCAGCAGCAGAAGGAATTAGAGCAGTTGCAAAGTCCAAAAGCTCACTGCTGGTAGTGGTGATGCCCATCCTCATCCCTGTTTCCCATTCCTTCTCAGATGGGGCTAAAAAGGCCATCAATGTCTCTTCCACCACAGATTCTCCTCCATCATCATCATCACAACCACCACCATTCCCTCCATGCTGCTGTTTCTTTATTACAGACATCTAAATGTGGGTTGGAGGATGTGACAAGAAATGTGACAGAGGGTCCTCTAATGTCACACTTGCCATTTCTTGTGGACCTGAAGAAGGCAGACTGGCAGCACTAGCAGAAGGCACAGGCAGCTGATCTGTGCTCCTTATGGTATTATTGCTGCTAGGTAACAATTCTTCAGGGTCATGTTCTACCTGGACAATGATGTGGGGAGAACAGGACTCCCATGGTCAGAGAAATGGTGTGAGCCCTCTTGACCGCTAGTCTGGATGCTTTCAGTTGCTTCCTCTACCACTACCCTAACACTGGTCCCACCAGATGCTTCATCATCACCGTTTCTACCACTAACACCAACCCCATCAATTTAAGCCCCTGACTCTTCCTCCTCACAGTCACTAATAATTTGATGATCACCTCCTCCTAACACTAACAAGCTGCTAGACATTCTTAGTAGTAGTACTAGTGGCGGGACTGTTTGGGGATGGCAAGTGTGAATTAGGGTCCTCTGCTGTCACACATGGCATCATCTTTTCCTTCCCGCTCTCCTGAGAATTACAAGACACACTGGAAGAAGGTTCCGCACTGGTGGTAGCAGGTTCATCACTGGCAACAGGCATAACACTGGTGGAAGCAGGAGCAGCACGTCTGACAGCAGGCACATCACTGGTGGCAGCAGGGGCAGCACTGGCAGCAGGCACTGCACTGGTGGCAGCAGGGGCAGCACTGGCAGCAGGAATAGCACTGATGGCAGCAGGGGCAACACTTCTGACGGCAGGCACAGAAGGTCTGTCAGCACATGCAGCACGACTGCCAGCTTGCTAAAGGCTATCCTCTTCTTCCTCCCTTGAGATTAATTTCCCCAAACCTCTATGGTTTGAGAGATATAACGTTTTAAAGTTCCCCCTCCCTCCCCTTGCACTGACGTCAGCCTCTAGCGGACAGAAGAAGGTCCTGGTCCCGGGACCAGCAGGCAGCTCTTCAGAAGAGCCGAAATAGTGCTATGTAAAAAGAAATACTTCATTGGAACAGTCTATAAATTGTGCTTGCAAACCAGGCACACTTTGTAGACCGTTCCAATTAATTATTTCTTTTTACATATCACTATTTTGGCTCTGCTGAAGAAGAGAAGCCTCGAGTCGGTTGACTCGAATCTCCTTCTGTCAGCTTTACAGCTGACATCAGTGCTAGGGGATGGAGGAGGGGACTTTAAACCATAAAGGTTTGGGAGATTGGACTGGCCTCTATTGATTTATTTTTTAAATATCTACGATATTACTATTAATATAAGGCATTACTAACCCTTTAAAAATAATAAAAGGAGGAACTGGAAGGACCCTTATGTGTCCACTGAGTCTGAGGAGGAGGAGTAAGTGAGCACTACAGTGTAAGACCGGAGCACCCAATATAAGCTGCCTGAGAACACCTTGCAGAGGGGAATCCCCACAAGAAGTAGCACACTACTGATTTGATATAAATACAATAAACAATGATAGGAGACAATATGGAGTACTTACTAGTGAGCCAGAAACTAGAGTTTGCAGGTTTGAGAATGGTGCTAGCAATCAGTGGCTGCTTCCAGGAAGTCTTGATGCGGCCGAAGAAGGGTAAAAGTGCAGGCCACGAAGCCTGATATAAGGATAACCATCTAGGACACAGATAGCTACTCAACACGTCAGGAATCAATGTATTAAACCTACCAGAAGTATAGCTGCCTCTGTCAAATACTAGATCAGCAACACGGTACAAAATCAGCAGGCAGAAGAATAGTCGAATAACAGGCTGAGATCAAAACCAAAACAGGAGTTGTAGCAGAATCAGTAGACAAGAGATGTAGTCGAGGAAAGCAGGGTTAATCACTGGAAATACTAGGAACAAACTTCAAAGACTCGATACTCAGAACGCTTTGAAAGCGCCCTGACATAAGGGTGTCAGTGCTTGATATAGGCTCAAACAAGGGTGTCGCTAGTACAAGGTGGGGAAAACAAGAGACAGGTAAGAGAACCAGAATGCCTGGTAAAGTCTGGAAAACCTGGAGAATCATGACGTACAGAACCAATGCTGTTCAGCCCCCACCTATATCACCCCTAAGGATCTTGGAGAAATTAATGCAAAGGGAGGAAGAAAAGGGATGTAGTGAGAGCAGGACAGGTCAGCTGCCTGTGCCTGCTGCCAGACGTGCTTCCCCTGCTGCCACTAGTGCTGTACCTGCTGCCAGATGTGCTGCCCCTGCTACTTCTACCACCACTACTACGCCTGCTGTCAGATGTGCTGCCCCTACTGCCACTATTGCTGTGTCGGCTGTCAGAAGTGTTGCCCCTGCTGCCACTAGTGCTGTGCCTGCTGCCAGTGCTACCCCACCTGCCATGAGTGCTGTGCCTGCTGCCAGTGCTGAACCTGCTGCCACCAGTACTATCCCTGCTGCCCTGTGCTGCCCCTGCTTCCGCCAGTGCTGTGCCTGCTGCCAGTGCTGAACATGCTGCCACTAGTACTTTGCCTGCTGTGAGATGTGCTGCCCCTGCTGCCACCAGTGCTGTGCCTGATGCCAGTGCTGAACCTGATGCCAGCAGTACTGTGTCTGCTGTCAGACGTGCTTCCCCTGCTACCACCAGGGCTGTGCCTGCTGCCAGTGCTGAACCTGCTGCCATCAGTGCTGAACCTGGTGCTAGTGTGACTTGTAATTCTCAGGATGGGGTGAAGGAGAAGATGATGCTACGTGTGACAGCAGGGGACCATGAGACACACTTGCCATCCCCAAGCAGTCCCTCCACTGCTAGTACTACTACTAAGAAAGTCCAGCAGTTTGTTAGTGTTAGGAGTGAAGGAGGGGGTAATCAATATCCTCATATTACTAGTGACTGTGATGAGGAAGACTCTGGTGCTGAACTTGGTGTGGTTGGTGTTAGTAGTAGTGACATTTGAGAGCGATCAAACTAGTGGTCAAGGGAACCCACACCATTCCTCTGGCTCTGGGAGTCCCCTTCCCTTTAGGACAGTGTCCAGGTGGAACAATATCCTGAAGAAGATAGAACTGGTGGTGGATAGCAGGCACAGCAATAATACCACCACCACCAGGAGCCTGCTGCTACTACTGCCAGTCTGCCTTCTTCAAGTCACCAAGAAATGGCAAGTGTGACATTAGGGGACCCTCTGTCACTTTGCTTGTCACCTCCTCCAACCAGCAGTGAGATGTCTGTAATAGAGCAGCAGCAGTAGCACATAGAGGCTAGTGGTGCTGGTGGTGATGATGATGGTGGAGAAGCTGAGATGCCATTTATGGCCTTTTTAGCAGAAACTGACAAGGAATAGGAGACAGGGATAAGGATTAGCATCAACACCACCACTAGCAGTGAGCTTTTGGAATTTGCAACTGCTCTAATTCCTGCTGCTGAGTTGCAAGGGCAGCAGGATGCTGAGGAGCAGGCTAGTGTGCCACAGATCACTGTGGACACAGTGGGAATGGGGTCAACAAGTAATGTGGGACTAGGACAGGTTCCACTTGCCAGCAGCAGCAATACATCTGGTCCTAGTTGCAGTGCTGATTTGGAGGCAGCAGCAGCAACAGCAGCAACATCATCCTCTGACCGAGACAGTATGGGAAATGTGGAGGATGAGAAGAAAGAGGCCATTCTTCTCCACCTGTTCCTTATCCATATCCCCTGAAGTCATGCACCAATGTCACTGTGCACAATTTGTGACAAGTCAGTGACAAGGGAAAAGGAGGGAACATGCCTTGGCCCAACCACCTTGATAACACACATGAAACATAGACACAAACCATGGAAATCAAGTACCTCCGTTGCTGTATCCCCTGACTCCCCAGAAAGGCAACAAAAGGCAAGCTGGAGATCATAGAGGAGGAAGAATAGATAAACCTAGGCAGAGACTGGAAGTTCCATGATGAGTGAAACAACAAGCTCACCATCACCTTCTTCCTGTACATCTTCTGCCAATCCACCTCATTAATCATTACCTCCCTTGCCAAATGATAGCCACTCTGTTGATATTAGGATGTGGTAGTTCATGTCTACCCTTTGCATACTGTGTAGTGCACTGACCACACATGGCAGTGTGGTGGAGGAGAATCACAAACAGGGCATTAAGCCACATTGGAGGAGATTCCATCCCACATAATATGCTAATATGCTGACAGGGAGGGGTCTTCATTACTATTAAACTGTCAGCAAGTTGTCATGTGTCCTTAGAGGGGTCTGGACAAGGGGTATAGGGACAGTAGCAGTACTTGGGTTCGGGTGTCATGGTGTTTGGAAATGTGCACATTGCAGTTGCTGATGAGAGACACAGTTCCTGCTCTCAAGGGAAAATTTTCTATTCTAGAACACACCCATGATTTTGGAGGAGGGGAAGGTGGAGAAGAATTATTGGCCAACTTCTTTTCTACACATATACTGGGGGCTACTTATTGTGCTGCTACTGCCTCAGGCGAATCACTGGAGCCAGTTGTGGCAAGTAGACCCTTCATCATCCATCATCAATGTTACTGCTGCTGTTGATCCCATTCCCTTTCAGCTGCCTAATTATCCTGCTTCTTAAACAACTCATCATCAGCAGCAAGAATAGCAGTCACAAAGTCCGCATCTACATCAGGGCATTTGACAATGGCCAGTGGATACTGGTCAACATGACATCACCTGCTGGAATTAGGCCGGTACGTCATTTTTTTGTTGTTTTCTCAGGACCTGTGCTTTAAAAAAAAAAAAAACAACAGTCCTTAAAAAAAAAAAAAAAATTTTTGGGGGTTTGTTGCTAACAAGCCTAAGTCCTACAAATCAATGTTTCCTCAGGGTTTTTGGCCTCTAACAACAAATCTAACAAATCATCCTCTACAAACTACTCGAACACATCAAGTACCTGTCTACCCTAGTGTCAGCTTATGTAAGGGGGTTCCTGTTTCTATAACTTTACATACAGATTTCTTATTTTATTATATTTTTTTATTTACTGTCCCCCCAATACTAGTCAAGAAATCCCCCCCCCAAAAAAATTCCCTGTTCAACTGATTCTTTACCCAGACTCCACCCACCAACACAGGCACCCTCCTCAGACACCTTTTATACCATGTCTTATGGGGGGGGGGGTTTAATTGTATTTAGTTTTTATTTTTTTATTAACTGTCCCTGCAATCCCAGTAAACACAACCCCCCAAAAAACATTCCCTGCTTAACTGATTCTCCACACCCCACCAACACAGGCACCCTCATGCCCCTTTTATACTATGACTTTGGGAAATAAAATAATATTTGTAATGTGTTGTGTGTAAATTCAATGTTCCCATTGATTTCAATGGAATGAGCTAGGTGACAAAATCAGAAAAATGGGACTTTTGATGGGAAATTATTTGACAAGTGGGAAGTGCCATTATTCACCGATATCAGTTTGAGGCAAACATTTTCACCCATCCTTAAAAATGATGATGATAATGATGGTGGTGGTGGTGATGATGATGAGTTAGAGACCTGTTTTAGTGATCACAAGCATCAAGTCACCCCGCCATCTCTACAACCACTACAGAACCAACCATTATTACTAGTACCCCAACAACTAGAAGTCATCATGATAATGTGAGTAGACAAATATTGTTCCTACGCAGACCAATATTCTTCCATCACATTTGGTGAGAGCTTTTCAAAGGACTCAAACATTACACAACAATCATCCAAAAGTATGTTAGTGCAACAGCAAACTTGACAAAAGTGCTGGCAGTTGGCATGCTGCCCTTTTATTTTGTTTAAAACACAGGTTTTCAAGAGTTGATGTCATATTTTGCACCTAGTTGGCATATCCCAAGCCCAAGTTATTTTTCAAGTATGCCTGTGCCAAAGTTGTAGAAGCAGGTGGTTAGTGTTGAGTGCAAAAGACAAAGGGACTGTTCTTCAAGGAATATGTTGCTGTAGGACTTTACCTATCCACAACTTTTTTTACATGTCCACAACTTTTACTTTGAATTATTGCTTTCTCCACTTCAGCCCTCAGTAGCAGTAGTACTGAGGCAGGAAATATTGCAGCCATACAAATGCCACTTTCTCATGGAAAATGTGTTGGTACTAGTAAAAAGGCAGGAATGGTGTGTATTTTTTATGCGCAATAATTTTCGTAAGAAATACCAGAAATTGCTAATTTTACACAAAAATGTTTGGACTTTAAACCAATTCCTAGTAGTGAGGGTGGAAGTGGTGATGGTGATGGCACTGACACTTCTTTATGGGATTTGGGGCTCGATTCGAATGTTGGAGTTAAAACTAGCGTGAAGAAAAAAACTGGCTTCGCGAGTTAAACCAAACTGGGTAACGTGAGATTCAAATCTTCCATACCCAAAAGAGTTAACGCGCGACGGCCTACAAAACACACGAAGACTACAAAACTGGAGTCGCCAAATATTTGACCTCATCGTCGACGCCAAACACGCGAGAAACGCGAGAAACGTCTCCAAAAGCAAAAAACAAGCGAAACGTCCAACGTTACCAAGCGCTCCAGCCAATCACAGCCCCCCAAAGTATCAAGTTCAGTCGAAAAAACTATAAATAGCCCCAAAATCACCTACGCACCTTTGTCTGTTATCGAGTTCACAGAGCTAGATCTCAGGACCCAAGGAGCGGAGGTTAGTTTTACAGAGTGAGAGGTAGAGAGGAGCACAGCACACAGATAGGAGTTGGAGAGCATTGTGACACCATAATAATACACATAAAACACTTTTGCACATATCCATCACACACATCCAAACACAAACACACATACACACACATAGCTCATTTTTATTTTGATAACACATCACACCTTTATTTTTTTTTTTGACAGTGTGAGTCTGTGAGTGCAAGTGAGTGACAGAGAGTGAGTGAGTGAGTGTGTGAGGGCCTGAGTGAGTGCCTGTGTGTGAGTGTGTGAGAGCAATGGAGAGGAGAGGAGAGGAGAGAGGGGTGGGGAGTGTAGGAGGAGAGGAGGAGGAGATGCAGGGGGGCATCCCTGGTCAGGGTAGGGGAGGGAGAAGGAGATCACTGGGGCGGAGGGGCAGCCACCTGAGGGCAGGCACATCCAGTGCAGGGGCAGAGACAGTGGGACGAGGGGTAGACCCCCTGCACCACACACAGCCAGGGCCAGTGCAGGCAGGGCTGGAGAGCCACAGCCAAGGCTCACTACAAACTGTTGTTGGTGGTGAGGAGGAGGAAAGGGCGAGAGAGCCCAGGTTCTCTGAGGAGGAGAACCTTGTCCTCTGTGAGGCTGTAGTTGCAAGGGAGAGGGTCCTGTTCTCCAAAGGGCCCCTTGCTGGTCTGAGCTCCAGGAGGAAGGCAGCCTGGAAGGAGGTCGTGGCTGCGGTCAACGCTGTATCCAGCCGCAGCCGGTCAGTGGAGTCCGTTAAAAAAAGGTGGACAGACTGCAAGGCCAAGGTAAGATAGTAACATAGTAACACAGTAATTCATGTTGACAATAGACTTGTGTACATCTAGTTCAACCCTTTTCCCATTTCTGTCTCCCATTGTGAAGGTGAAGAGGGAGATTGGTGAGCAGGCCTTGCATGCTGCTGGTACAGGAGGTGGTCCGCCCCTGCGTGTGGAATATACCCAGTGGGAGGAGGCTGTACGCAGGACAATCTCCGCCATCACGGTCCATGGTGTTCCTGGATGGAGCGACACTGGGGATGAAAGGAGCCTCCAGTCCACTGGTACGTGCATCAAGGCCCACACACATCACACATAACTGACACCTAACAGACAGAGACAAACACAGTGACACCTGAACACATGGACAGCATTCCACATCACAATCCAGCCACACAGCTTGGAGGGATGTCAAACAAGGACAGAATACCTGACGAACCCAGCCAGAATGGTAATGCTAAAGTCCCATTGAACCCTCTTCATGCTGTCCAAAACAACATCATACACAGCACAAATCCAGTGCACACTGTCATGTGTCAGTCACAGATCTAAATGTTCTGTGTATCACAATGTCATACAAAGAGTGACAAAGAGGTCAGCACACAACCCCTTGAGTGCCACAGGGATAAGCAATGCATTGTTCAACAAAACACTGTCTATTCCCCTGGCACCCAAAGGGTTATCAGAGAATAGCAAGGAGGGGAATTGGTGTGTTTCATATTGTATTGTTACTGCATGTCAGAGGTAGGTGTTGAACATGTAGGTAGTTAGTACAAGTGGAAGTTTCAGCATTCTGCATCATATGTAGACTGCAGGGTGTTGCTGGCCAGGGGACATTCCCCACCATCACCACTCTGCAGGACATATGTGATTCACAAGGCTAAATCCTGATGGGGGGGGCATTCACTAGGGTGTCAGAAAGAGGTGGCAATGTTTACATGACGACAACAACAGTGTCATCACACCTGCAATCCCTGTGTTATCCTTGGGAGCCAATGCACTGAGATCTAAACAACATGTGATACACCAGTGCTTAGGCTCAACATCATGACATAGGAAAACAAAGAGGTAACCCCTAACAGTACAGCATAACCATGCACATGTTTGCTGTGTGTTATGATCATGTCTGTCCTGGGTTGTGTGTGTGTGTCCTCCAGCTGATTAGGTTGTTGGGTACCACAGATCATGTTGCTTGGTGTGCTCGGTCTGTTCCTGTTGCTGACACCATCGATTGGACTCTGTAGTCATCGTTCACCACTGGTGCATTGTTGTGTTAAGAGGTCACAGTGTTTCTGCTGTTGAAGCTAAGTGTATGACATGTAATAGGTTTGTGTCACTCAAGGTGTCATGTTTTATTTTTGGTCACCACATGTATTATGATGAATGGGGATAGCAAGGAGGTATATGCCTTGCCATCCCCACTGCTCAGGATACACATGATGACCAAATCTACAACACTGTAGGTTAGAACAATCAATGTATGGGATCACATCAAGCTAAGTAATGTGTGTCAGGATGGTAACCAATGCATTGCCAAGCTATGCAATGGATACTATCCTGCCACTCAACGGTTCACATGTCATTGTAACAGTAGTGCAGCACTCCTGTCACGGCTCAAATCACTAATTCCATCATGTCATTTGCCCCCACAGCTTACCAAACATCCCGAGCAGAGGAGTCCGGGGAAACCTCCTGTGAGGAGGCCACCACCTCAGGAGTGCTGCCACCACCACCACAGCAGCAACCACAGCAGCAGCGGCCCCAGCAAGGCCCCCAGCAGCAGCAGCGGCGGCCCCAGCAGCAGCAGCAGCGGCCCCAGCAGCAGTGGCCCCAGCAGCAGCAGCAGTGGCCCCAGCAGCAGTGGCCCCAGCAGCAGCAGCAGTGGCCCCAGCAGCAGTGGCCCCAGCAGCAGCAGTGGCCCCAGCAGCAGCAGTGGCCCCAGCAGCAGCAGCAGTGGCCCCAGCAGCAGTGGCCCCAGCAGCAGCAGCAGTGGCCCCAGCAGCAGTGGCCCCAGCAGCAGCAGCAGTGGCCCCAGCAAGGCTCCCAGCAGTGGCCCCAGCAAGATCCTGGCGTCCACGTGTCTCCACCACTGCAGCCTATGGCGAGGCACAGAATGCCACAGGTTGTCCAGATGCCAGGACATGCAGAGTCCAGCATGTGGGCTAGGCCTCAGCCCCCCCTAAGGAGATCCGGAAGCCAGGAGGCATCCCTGATGTGGCCCCTGGACTACCAACATATTGGCCTGATCGGGGAGCCACAGCAGCCACAGGGGCGCACAGTTTTCACCCCACCACCACCACCAACGCCATCCCCCCCAACCACACCAACAGATGTGCCCCATCCTGAGGCTGAGGTAACAGAGGGTAGTGAGGGGTCCGGGGATCGGTTCTCCACATCCCCCCACAGCCTCCATGTTGCAGTCTCTCCTGAGGCACCCCATGGTCGTCCGCTCACACCACCACCTCTGCCAGCCTCCATGCCCACCACGCCTGTGTCACCTGCGCCCACAGCAGCCCTCGATGCGGCATGTGTGGCTGTCCAGGGTGAGCAGGTGACAGTGCTACGGAGGTGTGCCCGATCCCTGCGTAGGATTGAGGTGGATATAGGGAGGATCATGGGGTGCCTCCGGGCCATGGAGGCACAACAGGTTGTCGCCAACACCCAGCAGGCGCAATTCAACACCGGCATGATGGAGGTGCTGGGACACATGCTGGTGGAGATGCGTGAAACAAACAGGCGGGAAAACCAGCGCCACAACATGGGCCAGCCATCAGTACAGGGGTCCAGTAATGCATCTCCAGCCAGCAGTGATCCACCACCACCACCACCACCACCATCCACCAGACACCCACGGGTAACCCGCCGCAGTCAGAGGCAATCCACCTCTGCAGCCCTCCCCCCTTACCCTCCCAAGAAAAAGAAGTAGGGCCAACCTTCTTCAGGCCCGTTTAATAAATGTTTGCACTTTTTCACTACATCTGTGTCCATGCATGTTTCTCATCCAATATGTGGTTTGTTTGTCCGAGTTGTCTCCAATGCATTGCAAAGCTATGCAGTGAACACAACTCATTCACATCTAACATGGGTGTCAGGGAATGAGTTGTCTCCAATGCATTGCAAAGCTATGCAGTGAACACAACTCATTCACGATGAATGGAGTCACAAGCTTTGACAGCAGGGGTGAACACACACACATCACATACACATGTTTGTCCAAGTACAAATCACAGACATTTGGAAGTCAAACAACATCAGGATGTTGTTCCATGATGTGACTTGAACTTGAACAACATGAACACATTACATACATCAACAACATGATCGCAATTAAGGGGATAGTAATGCTTGGAATGTGTCATGATATATGTAGTTGGGTTCACCACCCTGATTGGAACAAGGGAACTCCCACTGCTGAAAGGTGTCTCTTTCCAAGGTTATCCGAGCTCAGAGCTTGAAGTCATGGGTCAAATATTACATTGTCCTGAAGGTGTTAAATGGCGCTGTTGCAACTTCATCCTATGGGGATTCATGGTGCAGGGACCGGAGCTGTCCATAAGATGTTGTATCAACAGCGCCACATGACACATTCATGCCACTGTGATATTGGATCTATGGATGTAAACTTTGAGCTGTAACCACTTTGGAATAAAACACCTGTCAGCAAGGAAGTTCACTTGTTTTACTCAGGGTGATAAACCCAACTACATGGATTTCAAAACATTACAAGTATCACTATCATCTATCTCTTTGAAACCCTGATGGGAAAGGTAATCAGTGACACAAGATATATAGTCATATCGCATGTTTTATTGACATCAACACAAACAGATTATCCTCATGGACGTCGAGTCAACATGTCACCGGAACAAACTGCTGGACCATGAGGAGTCATGCCATAGATGCCTGCAGAGAGTGAAAACGAGATTTGTAGATGCACTATCAACACAACAGTCATGCTATTGCTTTACCACCATCATGCCCTTGAGGTACACAACACATTGATCAACAATGCTTTGGAGACCTTACTGGCACTCCACGGTGACAGCTTTGTTATGTGACAGGGTGAACAATCCATTTGTTGTCAACGTGTTGTGTAGCCATCATGACCTTATTTTGTTTGGATAAAGGTGTTGGCTAGCAGACATATGTATATGTGTGTGGACACACACATCATATCGTAAACCAAGCCCCCTGGAACAGGTGAACTATTTCATGGATCTCGATCTACATACTGATAAGGTGTGTGTGCTCAGGGTCCGTGTCACATACATACATATGTCTGCTTGCCATCCCCTTGATGAACACCTCATATGGTCATAACACATGGACAACACACATTGTCAAACAATGGAGTGGAATATTCCTTGTGCTATATACACACACACAAACAAGTCAGCATGGCAGGCCTTGCAACCTGACTAACGGATCATTACTGCCATACCTTAGCCAACACCACACACAACCACCATCCCCATTCAGCTACATTGGGCATTGCTCACATTCTAGCTAAGTCTGATCCATTATCCCCTGAACCATTTGAGTGACAGAGGGGTACACAACTGAGTGCCTTGTAATGTTTTGTGTGCACCTATGGCCCTCAAGGGGTTAAAACATGGTATTGCTATGTGGCATCCATTACATGTCATTGCATTGGGTATTCCTCTGTGACTCACAGGGTTCCACATGTGTCATGGCTTTGTTCAACTTGGTAGATGTAGTTTCACATCAGTACAACTCAGTATGTGATAGACATGGACCATATGGTTTACCTTTGATGCGAGGATGAAGGATGATGTCCTTGACATGGTAGGACTATGCTGTTGGGTCATCCTGTGGAGTGGAACAGATAATCATTGTTGGTTTACATGTTTGCATGCATTCCACAAGCACATCCACAATCACACATGCATGGTACTCACAGGTGAAGTAGTCCCTGATGAGCCTGTTTCGCATCTGTGTCCCTGTCAACAGATCCTCCCCTCCATCAGTGGGAACAGGGACCTCCACAGGCTGGTGTGGCTGCACATCCTCCACGAGACGTGTGTCCACAGCTATGTTATGCAACAAGGCACATGCCTGGACGATGTCACATACCTTAGCAGGTGTATACTGCAGAGCGCCCCCAGACTGATCCAGGCAACGGAACCTGGATTTGAGCTGGCCAAATGTGCGCTCAATGACATTCCTGGTCCGGACATGTGCCTCATTGTAGCGCTCCTCAGCAGGTGTCTGTGGATTTGCGATTGGTGTGAGCAGCCAACACTTGCACCCATAGCCAGCATCACCTGTAGATGAGTAGTAACATGGTGTCATGTTACATGGATGATGTATTCATGGGGTGGGGAGTCACAAAGCAGTAATGTAGAGGTGAAGTGATGGAGATGACTTCTCTGGTCCATCACTTCTCCAAATTCCATGTTATTCTATGGAGCCTATGCACAGAGATGTCCACAGTTGAAGGGACGTGGGCACATGACCAACATGTCATTACATGGAAGGTGCAGACGTGATGACATGGTAGAGTCATCTGATCTTCATCACCTCTTCATCAACACTTGGTGTTTCCCCCCCCCCCTTTGTGTCATGCACATACTGAAATGGGTATGTACATGCGTCATGTGCATGCACCTGTGGATGTGGGGGTGTGTGTTCTCTGTTGACTCACCCAACAGCCATCCTCCTGTATGTGTACCGTTCTCAAAATCCCTGTGTACAGAGGAGTTGGTGAGGATGTGTGAGTCGTGACAACTCCCAGGGAATTTTGCACACACATTGGTAATCCTCATCCCAGCATCACACACCATCTGTACATTGATTGAGTGGTAACTCTTCCTGTTGACATAGAGATGTGGATGATGTGCAGGGGCTCTTAATCGGATGTGTGTGCAATCAATGGCCCCCATGACCCTGGGCATTCCTCCCCTGGCGTAGAAGGCCTGCTTCACCCGTGCCCACTCCATGTTTGTTGTAGGGAAGTGGACGTAGGCACTTGCCTTCCTCTTCAGTGCTGTCAACACCTGTGTCAGTGCCCTGGAGCAGGTGGACTGGGACATTCCAGACACATATCCCTCTGTGGATTGGAATGATCCACTTGCCATGAAGTGGATGGAACACATAAGCTTCTGCAGTCCTGTCAGGGCACGGTTTGCAGAGTAAACAGGGTCTATATCATCTTTGATCACCTGATACAGGTTTAGCAGGCTCTCGGATGTAAGCCTGTATCTGTCCCTGACTTCTTCCTCAGTCATTCCCAGCAGCGTTACCCTGGTGCGATATATCCGGGGCCTGGGCATTTGTCTGCCAGCCCTCTGCTGCTCCACAGGTCCCTGTGGCAGCTGGGGGGCATCCTGTCGTTGCAGCTGAGGTGCTGCTGGTAGGTGCTGTCCTCCAGGTGGGGATGGCTCTTCAGCTGGAGCATGAACAGCTGCAGGAGGTGACGGCTGTTGCACAGGGGTGCTTGGAGGGGGATGGGGAGCCCTAGCCCTCTCACGCCTACGCCTCCGCTGTCGCCTCAGGTAAAGGTATGTGTACATACTGTTGTTCTGTTCTCTTCTGTTGTGTTTTGTTTTTTTTTTCTCTCTCCATCTGAGAAGGGTGGGCTGTAACTTTTAAACAGCAGTAGGGTGTTGTCAATGAGCAGTCATGTGGTCATAATGGACTAATGATAAGGTGTGTGTGTGTTATCCAGGTAATTGTTTTCTGGTGTGTCTGTGGTTAGTGGTGTGATTATTTGTAATTGGTATGTAGCTGTCAGGTGTGTGTTTTGTCTCCATGTACTGCTAAGGTTACATTGGTGAGTTGATTTGATGTTGGAGTGACAGGTGTGCATGTGGTGTTGTGTGTTAACCTCTGTTGGTCCAAGGTGTTTTGGGATGTCTTATGTTGTGCTGCTTTGTGTTCCCCTTGTCCCTGTGGAGTTGCTCGATTGTTATTGTTTGTCTGTGACTTGTTTGTATGGTGTAGGCCAGTGGTTCACAAGCAGGGTGTCATGTGATGTTGGTGTGCCATGTGTACCAGCTCAGGGTGCGTCACTTTTCCCATGTTGTTATGTTCTGCATTGGTGTTTGATGATATTGATTTTACACATTTTTGGGTAGATGTGCATATGTGACATTTGAGGCACCATTTCTCCACATTGTCATTGACACAGTTGGACCTGATGTTGGGCATATGTTATTTTAATTTGGGTATTCCCTTGTGCCCTCAGGGGATGTCCTGGAATATCCAGATTGCATGTTAGGTGTGTTTTGGGTGGAGGGGTTGTGTAGCACTGTTGTGGGCCTTGTTGTTGTATTTGCTAGGCATTGCAGGGGTTAATATTGACTTCTGTATGCTTGGCTTCTGTCCTTGAATGACCTGCTTCTCTCTTTTATTTTCAGCGAAGGTGATTTTCTAGTCTGAGTTGTGTGTTTTCCTCCAAAAAAAATAGGCGTTAGATTTCTGGAGAGAAATGTTGCAATTTAACGCGCGTTAGCCCTAACTCCAACATTTGAATCGCTTTTGGCGTCGCTTGTACATTATCCTCTATGGGTGGAATCTTGCTGTTCTGGCGACGGGCGACGTGTGTTTCAGACCTGGCGTCGCTTGTTTCTTGTGGAACATTTGCATTGCTCAATTGACGTTAAAAACAGCGTCGCCAGTTTTTTCTGGCGACGCCAACATTTGGATCGAGCCCTTGATCCCTGAATATGGGTTGTAATTGATACCCATGAACACAATTTAACTATGTGCAGTGTGTGAAAAGAAATGTTGTGATGAAGACAAGGCCTGGAATCACATAACTGGCATATCAGCATTCATAAAACTTGTCCAAATTACCATCAGTAACCTCTAAGTACAGGTGGTTATGTTAAACTGTCCCCTAAGAAATCACATGCTTTCAGTCACTGATTGAGGCCCCAAACCATTCAACAACATATAAGTCAGTAATGTGATGGTGGGTGGGTGGGTGACTGACTAACTATCTATATATATAAAAGAAGACTTTGTGCCTGCCAAAACATACCCAGGGGTGGTATTAAGGAGGAGTTACTATTCCTATTGGGTGATTCAGTCATGCAGGGAGTTGGCCCGCCCCCACTATGCAGCCCGCCCACCACTATCAAAGTCAGAAAAAACCAATATGGCCGCCACTTGCTCCTACACCACAGACAAACACACATGCCCCACTCACACAGCACCAAACAAACACACACATGCCCCACTCACACACACAGAGCACCACACACACACACACATGCCCCACTCACACACACAGCACCACATACACACACAAAGCCAGAAATAAATATGGCTGACACACACACACACACACACACACACACACACAGTCACTCACCCTGACTCCCAGTGGCCTCAGCAGGACCTGTAGTGCAGCACCAGGGGAACAAAATGGCACTCAAAGGGTTAAGGTAGGCCCTCTGCTGAAATATTTCTTCACTGTCATCATTTGCCATGCAAGACACAGGACAGACAGCCATCAGGTACGCACTTAACCCACTGACTGCCACAGGGTTGTGTATCAAGTTTTAGCCCTCAGGGAGTGTGTTCAAACCCATCACACTGTAAACTTGCATTTCCCTCCCACTTCTCCTCCTTCCCCAGCCTATTACTAACACTTTTCCATATTTATGTTAAGCCCCGCCCCTACTCACGATTAAGCCCCGCCCCCTTTTAACCCAGATTGCCCCATTTGTCTCTCCACATCAGCACCACATCAGTCCCCTCTAGGGACCCCACAAGTCAATGTTCCCAAGTATGAACACACTTCCCACTGCTATTTAACTCTCACATGCCTCTCTATACCTTAACCATTTGAGTGTCAGAGGGGTACACAACTCATGCACGCATGTGTTTCTGCTTATATATGTTGTGTGTGTACATCTCTGTTACATATGTGTGTCCATCTCCAGTGTGTCTGTGTGTGTGCGTGTCTTTTGCATGTTTCTGGCGCTCACTGTGTGTACGTGCATACCTCCCAACATTTCACATGGCCAAAGAGGGACACTGTAGTTTTAGGTGATATTGTTGGGGCGTGGCTGGTGGGCGGGGCATTAGTAAGAATTTTTAGGTTATTTCATGACCTATTACTGACTATTTATGTAACTGAATAAATGATTTAGTGCAAGACCAAAGTATTTTATTTGCACAGACTAATGTATAAACACATATACTGACGTTTATTGCTTTATTGCTGTAGAGCTAAGTAATACACACCACACAGTCAGGGCTGGTGCAAGGATTTTTGCCACCCTAGGCAAAACCTAATTTTGCCGCCCATTTCGCTCCGCCCCTTGTGTCCCACCCCTTTATACCCTGCCTACTTATACCCCACCTCTTTTCATGATTGTCCTCTCTCTGCCCCCTGGGCCAGTCTGCCCCTGATCTAGAGATGCCTGTAAGAGATGCCCCCCACCAGCTCCAACTTGCCCCTTTGGCCCTATCAGCTGCACTTTGCCCCCCATCAACTCCAACTTGCCCCCATCAGCTCCACTTTGCCCCCATCAACTCCAACTTACCCCCATCAGCTCCACTTTGCCCCCCACCAGCTCCACTTTGCCCCCCACCAGCTCTACTTTTTCACCACCAGCTCCACTATGCCCCCCATCCGCTCCACTATGCCCCCCAGCAGCTCCACTATGCCCCCAGCAGCTCCAACTTGCCACCATCAGCTCCACTTTGCCCACCATCCGCTCTAACTTGCCCCCATCAGCTCCACTTTGCTCCCCATCCTCTCTAACTTGCCCCCACCAGTTCCACTTTTGCCCCCCCTTCAGTTCCACTATGCCCCTATCAGCTCCAACTTACCCCCATCGGCTCCACTTTGCCCCCCAGCAGCTCCACTATGCCCCCAGCATCTCCACTATGCCCCCAGCAGCTCCAACTTGCCACCAACAGCTCCACTTTGCCCCCCATCTGCTTCAACTTGCCCCCATCAGCTCCACTTTGCCCCCATCCGCTCCAACTTGCCCCCATCAGCTCCACTTTGACCTCCATCCGCTCCAACTTACCCTCATCAGCTCCAACTTGCCCCCAGCAGCTCCACTATGCCCCCTCAGCTCCAACTTGCCCCCATCATCTCCACTTTGCCCCCCATCCGCTCCAACTTGGCCCCAGCAGCTCCAGTATGCCCCCTCAGCTCCAACTTGCCCCCCATCACATACCTGTAGCTCCCGCGCAGTCTTCTCTTCAGTAATGCAGAGCGAGGCGGGAGATCATGACTCCCAGTGCGCTCTGCATTACTAAAGATCCGACCCAATGACGGAGCGATGTAGCGACACAGACCTGACTGTGTTGTGGTTCCCGGCGTGGTGCGTGCGGGCGCAGCTCTTCTCCGCTGCATGCCCGCGCCCCCAGTACGTGTGCGCCCTAGGCCGGCGCCTACCTCGCCTATAGGTGGAGCCGGCCCTGCACACAGTCTGACCTCCTAAAAAGAGGGACAACAGGGTGGGAAAGAGGGACAGAGGGATTTGGCCCTCAAAGAGGCACTGTCCCTCCTAAAGAGGGACACTTCGGATGTATGGTATGTGTCTGCCTGTGTGTTGCATATGTCTGTGTTTATCAGTGTGTCTACATTTCACACACATGCGCCCAACGGTCATGACATGACGGGCAACGCCGTCCCACATTGCTAGTATACTATAAAAATAGCGCACCTTCACACTATCCCCTTTGTATATTCATCAGGGTGTTCCCTCTTTTTCCTTATGCCCTGCAATATATTGCTCTTAGCAACATTGCCATGTATGGTCATAGCACCACACAATGTACAATGTTTGGAGAGGTGCTGCCACATCCTCACATCTGCAGAGGCACTGCCTGCAAGTTGTGGTGTTGGTAGTGGTGGTGGCATTACTTCAGGCTGCTGGTGATGACTCGTAAAGCTGCCACTGGCCTGCTTGTGGGGAACAGCTGAACTTGCCTACTGGCTGAGAGTGTAATTTCATGCTTTCTGGGAATGGGAGTGCTTGCAATTGTTGCTGGGGAGTGGGATTGCTTACAATTGCTTTCTGGGCATTGTTTGCTGCCTCACTGTCAGCTGACCCAGATGTTTACAAAACAAAACAATAAGATTGCAGAATTGATGTTTACAATGTTATTTTGGGCTATTTTTATTTGTATGCCTAATTACAAAATCAGAATGCACACTTGCTGGAATGGAATAAGAACAGTTGGTCTTTTTCAAGTCATTTTTTTATCCTGTTTTAATGTAATCTGTCCTCTATTGGCCAAGTATAAATGACATGGGGATATTTTTCATCATAATTATAGGGTGATACCTGTTAAATAAAAAAAAAAAATCTTTGTATTCAGTCACTCCATGCTAAAATATGTTTACAACAATTACTAACTTGTTTCCTGACTAGAAATAAAAGTTGGTGTTCACTCATTTATATTCATTAACTATAAACAACAAAAACCATGATAGTGCATTAAAAATCATGTTTAATGTTTAAAGCTGTGTGTTTATGACAAAAGTCAAAGCATGTCATTGAATATATCTCTAATCAAAATATTCTCTAGCAGAATAGACACTATTAATTATTAATGGTTTCCTGGGTAATATGTGACATAGTGTGATTCAGTTGGTTTACTCAATGGATATATACATCCCATGTTTTAATTTCTATATACAATTTGTAAAACATTGGGAAATTAATGACAAGAGCTTCTACATTGTGATTCTAAATGTGTTCTCCTTCCCACTTATCAGTATCACTAATAATGAGCTAATATATACATGTAAGAATTAATTGCCTCAGAAGATACATGTGGAAAGCAAATATGTGTATCAAATGGGGGAGAATGTGTTAGATGCTACACAGTAGGTTAGATAATATCTTCATAACATATTTAAATCTAAGTTTATCTTGTAACATATATAAAGTACAAAAATGCATGCATATAGGGCATCTATTCAGCTTCTTTTGCACATTCTTGATTTGGAAACCTGGATACAATATAATCTTACACATTAAGATATTTGATTTTACTTTAATGTGTACTTGTTTTCATGTTTTTAAGACCACATATAACTGAGTACACCTATAAGTAAAGCAGCCTAATTATTACCATTGAATTATCTGTGTATCAAGGTTATTATGTGTATACTTCTCACAGAGGCTACTCATGTTATACACTATACATTACAATTAGAACCGGAAGCCACTGCTCATGATTATATTCTATTCCATAAAGTACTTTCACTATCATACATAATATAGTGTTGTGGCTTGTTATGTGTTGATAAAGATAGAGATACACACTATTTAATTTGTGGTCTGCTGACATTCTGTGATTTCCTATACATGGTATCTATATTAATTGATATCCTGGGCACAAGCCCAGCAGGTGAAACATGGACTTTACATCTCAATATATGGACTATTGTGTTATTCATGGGATATCCAGCATAAACATATTAGGCACAGATGAAGCCTAGGTATTTAATGTATCTATGTCTCACCAGTAAACCTGTTAGAATCCATGAAAACATATAATCATCTCATCCAATCACCCACATCATTTTTACCCTTTATGTACTAGTGCCTTTTTCCTTTGTGCCCTTAGTACGGTCTTACAGCTGGTAGGATCAATCAACAAACTCTTTATAATGCATTCTGGGAAAGAGGATTCAGTTTGTTTTGGTCCTACCAAGCTGGTATACGGAGGCAAAGACACCTCCTTCAACTTGGAAGATGTTTTATTATTTTTACAGTATCTTAATTTCATATACTCAGACAACTAACACACTGAGTACATATTTGGGGGCAATCTGGTCCAGAAGCACTGTATAGGATTGTATGGGACCAGGAGTAGAAGCTAAGCATTCTTTTTTCATACCTGGACTTCTCCATGGTCTGCTTACCTTCTGGTGTTCAATAGTAGGGATGGGCGAAAGTTGTTGCTGTGTTCCCTCGAGAAGTTTCACGAAACCATATTGTTGTCCACTTTTTCGTGGAAAAATCTGATTTAAAACTAATGATTAAAATTTTCGCATTTTTTGCCCATTTGCCAATATTTTTCAAAATGTTTTCAATGACTAGAAAGTTTCCACCCATTGATTTACGTTGTTTTCTCATTTCCGCTATAAAAACTTAACGTATTTGTGGAAGACAGACACAACAGAAACACCTACAGAGTGAGATAGACGTGATGTGCTCATAGGAGAGGCTCATAGTGACTGCTATCACTATGAGCAGCAAAAGGAGGAACTGGAAGGACCCTTATTATGTGTTGACTGAGCCTGAGGAGGAAGTGACTAGGGAGGGAGAAAAAAGAATGGGAAGGTATGGAGAAAAGGGTAGTACTAGTGAGAGCAGGACAGGTCAGCTGCCTGTGCCTGCTGCCAGTGCCACTATTTTGTATCTGCAGCCACTAGTGTTGTACCTGCTGCCAGACGTCCTGCCCCTGTTGCCACTAGTGCTGTACCTGCTGCCAGACATGCTGCCCCTGCTGCCACTAGTGCTGTACCTGCTGCCAGATGTGCTGCCTCTGCTGCCAGCATTGAACCTGCTGCCACCAATACTTTGCCTGCTGCTAGTGTGTCTTGTAGTACTCAGGAGGAGGAGAAGGAGAAAATGATGCTGTGTGATAGAAAGGGACCCAAAGTCACACTTACCATCCCCGCCAATGCTAGGACTTCTACCACTAAAGTCCAGCAGGTTGTTAGCATTAGGAGTGAAGGAGGGATATTACTAGTGACTGTAAGAGGAAGTCTCTGTGGCTGACCTTGATGTGGTTGGTGTTAGTAGTAGCAGCAGTAATGGTGAAGCAGCCGGAGACGTAGGGGAAACATTTGAGAGCATCCAGACTAGCGGTCAAGGGAGCCACACCATTCTTCTGGCTCTGGGAGTCCTCCTTACCTTTCATTCATTAGTGTCCAGGTGGAACATGATCCTGAAGAGGCCAGAACTGGTGTTGGGGGAGGAGAGTAGGCTCAGTATTAATACCACCACCAGCAGCAGGAGCACAGATCACTTGCCTGTGCCTGCTGCTACCGCTGTTAGTCTGCCTTCTTCATCAGGTCAAAAGGAAATGGCAAGTGTGACACTAGGGGACCCTCTGTCACATTGCTCGTCACCTTCTCCAAGCAGCACTGAGATGTCTGGAATAGAGCAGCAGCATGTAGTGAGGGTGGTGATGATGAAGTCAAATCTGTCCCATCAAATAATCGATTTATATCATCACACTTCTTGAACAAGAACCTCAAACCCAGGGTTTGCTGCATGATCGGAGATCCTCTAGCAGCTAAAGATATAGAAGAAGTTCTTGTAGACCAGAGGGGAACATAGCCCATACTCTTTCCAGTCAAGAAGGCATCAGGTGGTTGAGGAGGATACTAGACCTCTATCACGGTGCCCGTGATTGCTGCCTTTTTGTGTCTATCACCTGTAGGGGGCTCCCATTGGCTGTCTGCCTTTAGCCCGACTCACCTTGCCTATTTAAACTGAGTCTGGGCACCATTTGGTTGTCCTTTTGTGGTGTCTCTGGCTGCCTCCACTTTCGTTATGTTACTAAAGAAGTCATGGGCCTTTAGCTGTGTTCCTGTTCACCTGAGTTCGTCCAGTTCCTGAGTTTCCTGCTCAGCCGTACCTGTTCCAGTGCCTGTTCCGGTTGGAGTCGTCTGATGTTGCTGTTTCCTGCTACCAGTCCTCGTTGCCGTTCCTGATCCGGTTGTTCATCGCTGTGCTGGTTCCTGTTCATCTCCTGCGTCCAGTTTCCTTCATCTGTAGCGACCTTGTTCCTCGGTCGCTCAGGTGACATTTCCATCCTGCTGGTTCCCAGCGTGTGGACGCTGGTTTGCTCCATTGCCTTACGGCTTACTATACAACTAGTCTGTTGGTTACCAGTGTGCGGACGCTGGTTTGCTCCACTCCCTCACGGCTTACTATATATCTTGTTGCTGGTTCCCAGTGTGCGGACGCTGGTTTGCTCCACTGCCTTACGGCTTACTATACCTCTAATCTGTTGGTTACCAGCGCGCGGGCGCTGTCTTGCTTCACTGCCTCACGGCTTACTATACATCTAGTTGTTGGTTCCCAGCGTGCGGACGCTGGTTTGCTCCACTGCCTGACGGCTTACTATACATTTAGTTGCTGGTTCCCAGCGTGCGGACGCTGGTTCGCTCCCCTGCCTTACGGCTTACTATACATCTATCTGTTGGTTACCAGCACGCGGGCGCTGCCTTGCTTCTCTGCCTCATGGCCTTACTATACATTTAGTTGTTGGTTCCCAGCATGCGGACGCTGGATTGCTCCACTACCTCACGGCTTACTACATATTTAGCTGTTGGTTCCCAGAGCTCGGGCACTGGTTCGCTCCATTGTCTTCCGGCTTACTATTCATTCAGCCTGTTGGTTACCAGAGCGCGGGCACTGGTTCGCTCCACTGCCTGACAGCTTACTATTATTGAATTTGTTGGTTCCCAGTGCGTGGGCACTGGTTTGCTCCACTGCCTTACAGCCTACTTATTTAGAGTGTTGGTTCCCAGCGCGCGAGCGCTGGTTCGCTCCTTTGCCTTAAGGCCTACTGTACATTTAGTCTGTTGGTTCCCAGAGTGCGGGTGCTGGTTCGCTCCACTGCCTCACGGTTTACTATTCATTAGTCTGTTGATTCCCAGTGCGCTGTCCAGTCCTAGACAGCTGTTTCTCTCTCAGTTCATGGGTACTGATGTGTGCGGACCACCTGGTATTACCACTAGTTCTCGTAGCCTCTACATACCATCTCCATCATCTGACAGTCATTGTAGTGCTAGTGGCTAACACCATTTTCTCTAAGGCTGCCTTGCCCGGTATATTGGTAAGGCCGGTAGAGCCTTCTAGTCGCTTCCATCTTTGAGGTTGCCTTACCCGGTATTGGCAGGGCCAGTAGAGCCTACACCTATGGTGTTCCGTTAGGCTTCCTCGCCCGGTATATTGGCGGGGCCGGTAGAGCCTGAATCATATGGTGATCCGTTAGGCTGCCTTGCCCGGTATATTGGCAGGGACGGTAGAGCCTGTATAGTCCTGATTGTCCTATAGGCTGCCTTGCCCGGTATATTGGCAAGGTTGGTAGAGCCTGTTTCTCCTTGTTATCCAATACGCTACCTTGCCCGGTATATTGGCAGGGTCGGTAGAGCCACCTTTCCATTGCTTGCCCAGGATGCCTTGCCCGGTATATTGGCAGGGCAGGTAGAGCCTTACTTGCTATATCATCACTTACCTGTCATTTCTATGTATTGTATGTATGTGTATGAAATCCTATGGGATTATCTTAAACTTTTCAATAAAGTTTTGTTTTTACCTAGCTTTGCGTCTGAGAGTCTTAACAAACCGTGACAACCTCAAGTGGATAAATAATTTTATCAAGACTAGGGGTAGCCAAAAGGTCTTGTCGAGTTCTCATGAAAAAATCTGTGAAACAATGTGGTTGACCACTTTTTCATGGGAAAATCCACTTTAAATAAACTGATTAAAACCTTCTCTATTTTTGCCCATTGCCAAAAAAATCTTGCTAATTTTTCAATGGCTTGAAAGTTTTCATCCCCTTAAACACATATTTTTTGCTTTTTTCTGTAAAAATTTGCTGTTTTTCAGTACATGAAATATAATACAAGCAGCGAGAGGTGCTTGGCTATTGTGCTGTCAGTTAATGGCAAAATTGAAGAACCATTATTTGTCCAGTGTGTCTGAGGAGGAGTATGAATGCCTTAGTTCTCCAGACCCAATGATGTCCAATCCCCCTACATCACCCCTAGGGATCTTGGGGAGATTTGTGTCATGGGAAGAAGAAGAAGTTTGTAGTAGTATAAGAAGGACCGGTCATCTATCTGTGCCTATTGCCAGTGCTGCCCCTGCTGCTATGTGTTTTGTTATTCTCAGGAGGGGGGAGTAGGAGATGATGCTAAGTATGACAACAGGGGACCCTAAATCACACATGCCATCCCCAAACAGTCCTGCCACTAGTACTACTACTACTGAATCCAACACAAGTCAAGGGAACATAAGAGAAGGGCACCGTCATGGTTTGATTTGACTCTCAGACACAGAGTAAGATAAAAATCAAACTTTATTGAAAAGTTTAATGGGAACCCTCACGGGTCCTGAACATACACATATATCACAAGTACATAATGGGCTCAAACAGTAGTTTTTGCAAGATACAGCATGGTAGGCTCTACCGGCCTTGCCAATATACCGGGCAAGGCAGCCTGAAAGATGCCACTGTGGAATGGAGACAGGCTCTACAGGCCTTGCCAATATACTGGGAAAGGCAGCCTGGAGAGTAACAACAATCTGAGTGAGGCTCTATCGGCCTTGCCAATATACCGGGCAAGGCAGCCAGAAGGACAGGAGGACAGCTCTACTAATGCTGAATAGATGGAACAGCAGCATGGAACAGTGGAGCAAACCAGTAACACAACCAGGGAGGCCAAACCGGTGCAATAATGGAGGCAGCAGCAACCGGTGAATGAAGGGTTAACCGGTACCGTGCACTGGACTACAGAAAAGCAAACCGGTTCTATAATGATGGATCAGCAACCGGTATTATGGAGTAAACCAATATCGTGTACTGGACAACAGGAATGCCCAACCGGTTCAGTCATAGAGGAATCAGCAACCGGTGAATGTGAAGTAAACCAGTACCTCGTACTGGACAACAGTGATGACCAACCGGTTCTATCAGCGGAATCAGCAACCGGCGAAAGTGGAGCAAACCAGTACCGCGTACTGGGCAACAGTAACACCCAACCGGTTCTATACTAGCGGAAACAGCAACCGGTGAATTTGGAGTAAACCAGTACCGCGTACTGGACAACAGTGACGCCCAACCGGTTCTATACTATCGGAATCAGCAACCAGTAAAATGAGGAGTAAACCAGTACCGCATACTGGACAACAGGAATGCCCAACTGGTTCTATACTAGCGAGATTAGCAACAGGAGAATGTGGAGTAAACCAGTACTGTGTACTGGACGACAGTAACGCCCAACCGGTTCTATACTAGCAAAAAGCAACCGGTGAATGTGGAGTAAACCAGTACCGCGTACTGGACAACAATAGCACCCAAACGGTTCAGTACTAGAGAGATCAGCAACCGATGAATGTGGAGTAAACCAGTACCGTGTACTGGACAACAATAGTGCCCAACCGGTTCTATACTAGCGGAATCAGCAACCGGTGAATGTGGAGTAAACCAGTACTGCGTACTGGACAATCGTTTCGCCCAACTGGTTCTATACTAGCGGGATCAGCAACCGGTGAATGTGGAGTAAACCAGTTATCAGAATGTCGCCCAGGCAACCCAGCAGCCAGACGATGACAGTCAGGATATGGCAGCAGGAACAGAAGACAAGCCAGGACAACCACTGGAACTACAGGACTGCCAACCAGGTCAGGAATGGAGCAGGAACAGAGGCAGCACGGGATCAGGAATGGAAACAGGAACGGCAGCCCAACCGGATCAGGAATGGAGGCAGGAACCACACTGGAGAGGCACTGATACTGGAGAAATGCTAACACTGGTAGCAGAGCGAAGCAGGCCCAAGGATACAGGTACAAGGCAGGTGACTGCTGACATAGAGACACCACGAAAGGGCAACCAAAGGGTGCCTCAGCCCAGTCTATATAGGCAATACTGGGCGGGCAAAAGACAGGCGGCCAATGGAGAGTACACACTCCTGATTGACAGTAGAAGTCAGCAATCACGGGCACCGTGATAGACACAGAACAGAAAGGTTCTTCCCCCTTATCTCCTCCATTAGTGGAGGCACACAACAAATTAATATAACCAAAGATAAATATACCAAAAATATTTTAGTGACACTCCAAAATATAAAAGATGATGGCAACTTAAAAAAATTTAAAAACAACGGAGAGCAGAGAAATTGCTTCCTGAATTCCATATATCAACAAATCCATCAAACAGAGAAACTGTTTAAAGAGATCAATAATGAATACAATGTAACCCCTCTGCAACAATCTCATACAATAATATGTAGTCCAACGTTATCCCATTCTCTGGTAGATAACCACAAAAGATAAAGAATAATACAATCCAGCGGTAAGAATAAAAATTAATGTATACTAATCTACTACAATAAATACCAATCTCCTATTGTAAGGGACTGATATCAAATCAGTGCAAAAACCTATCACCTAATAGGCAGGTTAAAAAATATAAACATATTACCTACCTAGCACCTGAAATAAAACCCACTTATAGAAATAAGATTTAAATCCACATAGTAGTGAGAAGTAAGTAAGCCATTAGCAAAGTGTTAGAATGGGAATAAAATGATCAGGAAGGGCCTCTGTCTCTCTCAGTCTCAGCAGCTGATCCCAATGAGTGTCACCATTCCCGGCTTAGTAATACTACTAAGAATATCCAGTAACTTGTACAACTCAGAATATTAGGAGTGAGTGAGGGGGTGATCATGCTAGTGAAGAGGAAGACATAGGGACTGAAGTTGATGTGGTAAGTGTTAGTAGTAAAACTGATGGCAAAGCAGCTGGTGGGAGTCTTGGACTAGAGTAAGGGGAGTGGTAGTGGAATAATGCAGAACAGCCAGATTAGTGGTCAAGGGAGCCTACAACATTCCCCTGACCCTGGGAGTCCCCTTTCCCCCATGGCATTGTCCAGGTGGAACATGATCCTGAAGAAGGCAGAATTGTTGCCTAGAAGCAGTAATACCATCAGTAGCAAAGATCGGCTGTCTGTGCCTGCTGCTAGTGCTAACAGTCTGCTTTCCTTAAGTCAACAAGATATGGCAAGTGTAACATTAGGGGAGTCTCTGTCAAATTTCTCATCATCTCCTCCTGGTGGTAGTGATAATGATGGTGGAGAAGCTGGGGTGGAAGAGACACTAATGACCTTTTTAGCCCAAACCAAGAAGGAATGGAAGACAAGAGTGGGGATGGGCATCACCAACACAACCACTAGAAGTGAACTTTTGGAATTTGTGGCATTTGCTACTGCTCTAATTCCTGCTGCTGCAAGGGCAGCAGGATGCTGAGGAGCAGGCTAGTTTGCCACAGACCACTGTGGACACAGTGGGAATGGGGTCCAGTGATGTGGGACTAAGACAAGTTCCACTTGCCAAGAGCAATATTCTTGGTCCTAGTTGCAGTGCTGATTCTGAGGCAGTAGCAGCAACAGCAGCAGCCCCACTCAGTGAAGGGGAGTGTGGAGGAGAAGAAGAAACAGACCATTCATCTGCACCTTCACCCCCCCTTGAGGTCCTTGGTGTGGAACCATTTTTTTCTTGGGGCAGGCACAGTGCAATCATCAGTGATGGCACTGTGCACATTTTGTGACAAATCAGGGAAAAGGGGAAAGAACAGAATGCACCTTGGCACAACCATCCTGATAACACATGAAACACAGACACCATGACATTTATATGAAACATGTTAAAGCCAAACCCCCACCCAACAAATCAAGCACCACTATTGATGTACCCCTTGACTCTCCCCAAAACGCAACAAGAGGTGGAAGTACAAGAGAAGGAAGAATAGAAAAACCCAGCCAGAGCCTTAACACGTTGCTTGCCATGTCCATCTTGCTCTTGGGTAACTACATCTTCTGGTGATCCAGCTTGTTCATCTTTACCTCCCTCACTGGTTGATAGCCATTCAGTAGTTGTCAGGATTTGGCAGTTTGTGTTCACCCATTGTGCACTGTGTAGTGCAATAACCAGACATGCCAGTGTGGTGGAGGATAATCGCAACTGTCAGGGCATAAAGCATCATCTGAGGAGATTCCATCCAACACAATATGCTAAGCTTCTAGCAAGGAGGGTTCATCAATGTTATTAAACTGTCTGCAAGTTGTCACTGTCCTCAGCAAGGAATGGGCAGAGGGCATAGTGACAGCAGCAGTATTTGGTTTCTGGTGAGATGATTTCATATTGGGGACCCTAAGCATCATAGTGTTTAGCAACAATTATGTCTGGTGTTTGATGTAAGTCCAGATGTGCCCACTGTTTCCAGTCCTTTCCTTATTTTTTGCACACACATTGCACATTGCAGTTGATGATGAGAGGCATAGTTCCTGCTCTCAAGGGAAACATTTCAAATCTAACAACACACCCATGATTTTGGAGGAGGGGCAGGAGGAGAAGCATTATTGGCCAACATGTTCTTTTTCTTCACATATACCGGCACAAGCTATTTATTTTTCTGCTACTGTCTCAGGAGCATACTGGAGCTAGTCATGGCAAGTGGAACCTTCATCATCCATCACCCATGTTACTGCTTAATCCCATTCCCTTTGAGCTGACTAATCATCCTGCTGTTTAAACAACTCAGCAGCAGCAGCAGTAAGAACAGCAATCACAAGTTCTGCAATTACATTGGGGCATTTGACAATACAACATGGCCTGCTGGTACTAGGCCAGTAGTGCATTTTTTTCCTCAGGGCTTATCCTTTAAAAAAACAAACAAAAATAAAACAGAGGACTAAACAATCCCCCCAAAAAAAACCAACAACAATTTTTGGGTTTCTAACAATCCTAAGTCCTACAAATCAATGTTTACTCAGGGCTTGGGCCTAGCACAAGTCTAATTTCCTACAACTAATCAATGTTTCCTCAGGGCTTGTGCCTCTAATAAGTCTGTGCCGTACAAATCAATGTTTCCTCAGGGCTTGTGCTTCTAACAACAAGTCCTACAAATCATCCTCTATGAAATACTTTATCATGTCAAGAATCAGTCTGCCACAGTCACAGCAAATGTCAGGGTGGCCATGTCTCTGTCACATTAGATACCAATTTCTTTTTTTCTTTTATCTTATTTTTTATATATATATATATATTTTTAATTAAATGTCCCATAATTCCAGTCAACAGCTCCCCCCAAAAATATCCCTGTTCAACTGGTTATTTTCCCAGACTCTGCCCACCAATACAGGCACCCTCTTCAGAACCCTTTTAAACCATGTCTTATGTATTTTTTAATTGTATTTATTTTTTATTTTTTTATTAACTATCCCCCCAATCCTAATAAACAACCCCCCCAAAATAAACCTCCCTGTTCAACTGATTGTTTCCCCACACTCTGCCAACACAGGCATCTTCATACCCCTCTTAAACTATGCCTTTGGGAAATGAAATAACATTTTCTATGTATTGTGTGTAAATTCAATGTTCCCATTGACTTCAATTGAATGATCTAGGCAAAAAAAAACACAGAAAAACTGCACTTTCATAGGAAATTATTCAACAAGTGGTAAGAGCCATTATTCGCAGATTTTTTGTTTAAGACCAAGCATTCCTCACCAAGATAGACCTAAGGATGCCTACTACCATGTTCAGATCAGGCCAGAGGACTTCTGTGGCTTGCGATCTTTGGAAATCATATCCAGTACAAGGTTCTTCCTTTTGGCTTAATCTCAGCTCCAGCCATGGCCTTCCTAAGGCAGAAGGGCATATGTTTTATACCCTGCCTCAATCATATTGTTCTAATAGAAGGATTCAGGGAGAAAGCAATTTGAAGCACAGAACTCTGTAGAATTTCTGTCAAGACTATGATGCATAATCAACCAGGAAAAAAGGGAGTTATCCCCATAATAGACCCTAGTATTTTTGGGAATCCAGTTAAATACTCTCCATGGAACAGCTTTTCTTTCAGAAGACAGAAGGATTAGGTTAGTGTCGAGAATACAATCCATAATGTTTAGGAAGAAACACTTTGCCAGGGAATTCTCAAGGATCCTAGGCAACCTTTCTTCAGCAGCAGCATACATTGTGACCTGGGCAAAGGCACACAAGAAAAAGACAACACAATTTCCTACAAGTCTAGAAAAGGTGGACTTTGGATTTCACTCAAACTATTCTGGTAAGAAGCTCCACAAGGCAGGAATTGGCCTGGTGGTTGAAACATCAAAACATCTCAAAAGGGAGACTACTACAAGATCCAGTATGGCACATAATTACAACAGATGTCAGCAGAACAGGCTTGGGAGGAGTTTACAATCAGGAATCAGTCCAGGGTCTTTGGACCCTAAAGGAATCGGGTCATCATATCAATATTGAAAACCTAGAGGTAATATGGAGATGCCTAAAGCACTTCAAAACAGAGCAAGGAAAGCTGTCTGCATCAGGTCAGATAACATGAATGCAATAAGTTTTATGCTCAACCAGGGAGCCACAAGGAGTCAACCTCTCAATTCTCTGGCATCAAAGTTCCTATCCTGGGCAAAATTAAATCTAATCAGGCTTTCAGCATCCTACATATCAGGGATATTTAATACTCATGCAGGCTTCCTCAGTCATGAGACCCTGGATCCAGGAGAGTGATCCCTCAAAAGGGAATTATTTCAAGACATAATGTCTGACCTGGGCAGACCAATGATAGACCTGATAGTCTTAGCATGTAATACAAATATCAACTCTTCATCTCCAGGTGAAAAAACAGCATGGCATCAGGGCAGGGTGATCTCAAGTTCCATTTGAGCTTTCACCAGCCAAAAGATATAGAGAGAGAGGCTGAGATTCCCCAAAAAACTGAGAAAGCGGCACAAATAGGTCACTAGCAAAACAGTAATCAGGGTAGGCCAAAATGTCAGGGCCGGCTGAACTGGTTCATAAATTGGAGAGACTAGCTGAGGTTGGGGTGGGTGGCATAGGAGCAGAGTCAAAGGGAGAGCCAAGATCTATTATACAAGCAAACAATAAAGGCAAATATAGAACAAGCAAAGATGCTGGAGAACTCAATAACACAGCACTAAGGCCCAGACCGACAAGCATCTTCTGGGCCTCGTGTGCGTCTTATGTCACACTGCACAATAACGATGAAACCCGGAAGCGGACGAGCATTCGGAGCACGCATGCACGAGTCAGGGGGCAACGGAGCAGAGAATGACACCCTGCAAGGCACCTTAACTTAACACAGATTACTTCAGACAAGCAGTTTGAGCTTCTACAATCAATTTCCTTGAAGAATTTAACCCTCAAAACCATGTTCCTCATTACAATCACCTCAGCAAGATGAGTAAGTGAACTTCAATTACTTTCCTGTTCATTTCCATATATTGTTTTTATCAGGAAAAATAGGTCTTAAGAACTAAACCTTCTTTCAGATCTAAAGTTACATCTGAATTTCCCCTTAGTAATGAGATTGTGCTCCCTTCATCCTGCCCTAACCATAATCCCAAGGAGAAGGCATTTCATAACTTGGAGTTGGTAAGATGTCTTTCTGTTTATGAGAACTAAATGCTTTAGAAAATCAGAGGCACTTTTGTCAATTTGTTTGGGAAATTCAAGGGCTCAGCAGACTCTAAACCTTCTATAGCCAGATGCATAAGGGACTGCATCAAGTTAGCATACTCTTCATCCAATAAGAATCCTCCTCTGGATATCCTGGTCCACTTCACCAGAGCTATATCTATAGCTTGGGCTCAAAAAGCTGTCCCTATTCCAGTGGAAATCTGAAAAGCTACAACCTGGTATCACGGTGCCCGTGACAGCGACATTGTTTTCATTGCTGTTTTCTGATTGGCTGGTCATAATTGCTTCTACCAGGGCTTGCCATTATATCCTTTATGTCCTTCCTTAGGTGCCCTTTCGTGGTGTACGAGTTCCTGACTGTGTATCCGTGCTGTTGCTTATCATGTATGACCTGGCCTGCCTGACTACGTTCCTGAGTTCCTGTTTCTGCTGTTCCGTTGCTGACCATATCTGGCCGAGAACCAGCTCCGTTGCTGACTGTATCTGGCTGAGAACCTGCTCCATTGCTAATGGTATCTGGCTGAAGAACCTGTTCCATTGCTGACCTTATCTGGCTGAGAACCCGATCCATTGCTGACTGTATCTGGCTGAAGAACCCGCTCCGTTGCTGACCGTGTCTGGCTGAGAACCCGCTCCGTTGCTGACTGTATCTGGCTGAAGAACCCGGTCTGTTGCTGATTGTATCTGGCTGAAGAACCTGCTCCATTGCTGACCGTATCTGGCTGAGAACCCGCTCCGTTGCTGACTGTGTCTGGCTGAAGGACCCACTCCGTTGCTGACCGTATCCGGCTGAAGATCCCGCTCCGTTGCTGACTGCTGGTGGCTGTAAACTGCTCCGTTGCTGACTACTTCTGGCTGAAGTACCGGCTCCGGTACTGACCGTGTCTGGCTGTACTCTTTGGCGACCCAGTGTGGTCACCATGATTACTGGGCCTTGTATGTCATTGTCGGTGTGCGGCATGTGGCGCTATTTCTTGTCGACCAAAGGCTAAGCCTGTGCTTAAGCTGCTCTTTTAACCGCTGCTGGTGGCATGCACAATCAAAGTACCGGTACAGTGTTCTATCACTGACTGTGTTACTCTGATCCCTCTCTGTGTCCTCCTTCCTAGTAGCACTGGGCTCATTCCCTCTGGGCGTTGACCATTAACCTCGAGCTCTAGAGCCAGCATTGCACTTACCATTCTGCAGGTTGAGGGGACACTGGTTGTGTTACATGTGCTTACTGTTGTCTCGATCCACCCCTAACGTACTAGGGTTTGTCTATTAGCAGTTGCCTTGGTCTCCGGTAACCCTTCCCTAGGGTTAGTGCTGCCATTACACGGTTGCCTTGTTATCGGTGGTCTGAGCCTGGGTCAGAGTTGTCTCGTTACCTGCGGCATAGAGTCCGGGTTAGCGTTGCCTCATTACCTGCGGCATACAGCCTGGGTCAGTGTTGCCTTGCTCCTTTTGGTTCGGTACCCAGGTGTCTGGGTTGTGCCAGTCCTCCTATAGTGCACCTCCAGTGTATGCTCTCCTGTTGTCAGCTCCAGAACGCTTGTACCTCCAATCTCACTGGTTCTGCCAGAATCTTCACTGCCAGTCCGTACCCTGTCCATCCAGTCTACCTATACTGGTCCTTCTGGCTGCATCCTACTGTGTATATATATATCTGTACGATCTGTACTGTGGGCCTCAGGGCCTATATTCGTGTATGCTCTTTATTCCAATAAAGTCATTTTAACCTTACCGTTCTGTCTGAGTGTTTATCAAAAAACGTGACACCTGGATGGCCGAAAATTTGCACCTGAAACTGAAATCGGCAAATAATGGCACTTCCCACTTGGCATATAATTTCCTGTGAAAAGTGCAGATTTTCCACCTAACTCATTCCTTTGAAATCAATGGGGACATTGAATTTATACACATAGTCTGAGGAGGGTGCCTGTGTTGGTGGGTGGAGTCTGGGGAATTAATCAGCTGAACAGGGAATTTGTTTGAGGGGGTTTCTAGACTGGACATTTGTATGTAAAGTGACAGAGACAAGAACCCCCTGACATAAGGTGCCACTGGGGTGGACTGATACTTCTCTTGATAGAGTATTTTGTAGAGGATGATTTGTTAGACTTGTTGTTAGAGGCACAAGCCCTGAAGAAACATTGATTTGTAGGAAACTTGTTAGAAACAACCCCCCCAAAATTGTTTAATTTTTTTTTGTGGGACTATTTTTTTATTATTATTTTTGTATTTTTTTTAAGCACAAGCCCTGAGAAATAAAATTCCCTACTGGCCAGCAGGTGATGTCCTATTGCCTATTGGCCAGAGGCCACTGGCCACTGTCAAACGCCCTGATGTAGATGCAGAATTTGCTGCTGCTGCTGCTGCTGAGTTGTTTAAGGAGGCAGCTGAAAGGGAATGGGATCAACAACAGCAGTTACATGGTTGATGGATGATGAAGGTTCTACTTGCCACAACTAGCTCCAGTGATGCATCTGGGCAGTAGCAGCACAATAAGTAGCTCCCAGTCTATGTGGAGAAAAGAAGAATTTGGCCAATAATTCTACTCCACCTGCCCCTCCTCCAAAATCATAGGTGTTGTTATTAGAATATAAATTTTTCCCATTAGAGCAAGAACTGTGCCTCTCATTAGCAACTGCAAAGTGCAAAGTGTGTGTGTTAACCCTTTGAGTGCCAGAGTGGTACAGAATGCATTGCAAGCAATGCATTCTGTACCACTCTGGCACTCAAAGGGTTAAATAACATCTGGGGGCACAACTGTATCCAAACACCATGACACCAGAAACCAAGTACTGTGACTGTCACTATACCCCTTGTCCACACCCCACTGTGAGGGACCAGGAACCAGACAGACACAAAAATGTAAAGTGCAAAACACCTTTATTAAAATAACAAAAGCAAACAAAGCAAAATCGTGATCCAGAAGTGTAAACCAAAAGACAAGCCGGGGTTAGGAACCAAGACAGGTACTCAGCTAATCCGGGGTCAGGAATACAGAGATAACTGGAACAATCCAGGAATCAGGATCCAAAAGGGATGTCGGAGGAAGCCAGGTCATGCACAGATAATCAGCAACTCAGGATAACGCACTTGCAGCCAGAATCAGACACAAGGGCATCCAGGAAGTGAGTCAAGCTGCTTTAAATACCTTGGGAGGGTTGGCTGATAACAGTAAGGTGAGCAACAGAGAGAGGTCAGCTGATTACCCTGATTCAGGAAAGGGAAGGCAGCAGTAATAGATAGCAGAGCACTAGATTGGCTCAGATAGCAGACTCAAGCAGCAGAGTTAGAGCAGCTCAGCCAAACTTTGACAGTACCCCCCCAACACCCCCCCCCCGCGGGGCAGGACCAGGTTTATGGGGAAAGTGTGCATGGAAAGCATGGAGGAAGGCGGGGGAATGTGCGTCTGGGGCTGGAAACCATGAGTGCTCTTCTGGACCGTACCCCTTCTAATGGACCAAATATTGAAGCCTCCCACAGAACCTACGAGAATGGACAATGGAGCGGAACTCAAACTCCTCGTGGCTGTCAACGGGCACTGAATGGGACTGAGTAGTGACTGTAGTGAAATGATTGCATACCTGGGGTTTCAGCAGCGAGGCATGGAACACATTGTGTATCCGCATATTGGGAGAGAGGTCTAGGGCATAGGCCACAGGGTTCACACTTTGGAGGAGACGGAAAGGCCCACAAAGCAGGGAGCCAGTTTCTGAGAGGGCACTCAGAGGTGGCGATTTCTGGAGGACAACCATACCTTCTTCCAGACCTGGTATGAGGGTGCGGGTAGGTGTTTACGTTTGGCCTGGAGCTCCTGGGATTGCTGTGAGCATCACAACGACTCTTGGACCTGCGCCCATGTGGAACGGATTCACTGGAGATGATCCTCCAATGCCAGAATCCCCTGGGGAGAGCACGAATCTGGAATCATGGAGGGTTGCTATCCATAATTCACCATGAAGGGGGAGTGCCGGGTAGATACCGAGACAGGACTGTTATGAGCAAACTCTGCCCAAGGTAGCAGGTCTGACTAATTATTCTGATGGTCTGAGATGTAGCACGGCAGGAATTGCTCCAAGGCCTGATTAGCCCTTTCCATGGCCCCAACTGATTGTGGGCGTATCACGGTGCCCGTGATTGCTGCTTTGCTATGTCTGTCACCTATAGGGGACTCCCATTGGCTGTTTGCCTTTGGCCCATCTCATACTGCCTATTTAAACCTAGCCTGGGCATCCTTTAGTTGCCCTTTCGTGGAGTCTCTGAGTATTTCGTTTCCACCATGCTACAGAAAGCTTCATTGGCCATTCTGCTATTCCTGAGTACCTGTGTTCCTGAGTACCTGTGTTCCTGAGTTCCTGTGTTTGTGCCGTTCCAGTGTTGTGGTCTGCTGTGCCGGTTCCAGTTCTGTTCCGGTTCAGTCTCCGGTAGTGCTGCTTCCTGCCTCTGATCTCCGTTGCCGTCCTGATCCGGTTGGACGTCAACGCTGGTTCCTGTTGTTTCTGAGTCTGTTTCCTCAGCGGTGGCGACATTGTTCAGCGGTCACTTGGCGACATTCCGGTCTGTTGGTTCCCAGCGTGCGGACGCTGGTGCGCTCCAAGCCTTGTGGCTGTATTACTCAAAACCCTGTTGGTTCCCAGCGTGCGGACGCTGGTTCGCTCCAAAGCCTTGCGGCTGTATTACACAAAAACCCTGTTGGTTCCTAGCGTGCGGACGCTGGTTCACTCCAAAGCCTTGCGGCTGTATCACACAAAAACCCTGTTGGTTCCCAGCGTGCGGACGCTGGTTCGCTCCAAGCATTGCGGCTGTATTACACAAAACCCTGTTGGTTCCCAGCGTGCGTACGCTGGTTCGCTCCAAGCCTTGCGGCTGTATTACACAAATACTTGTTGGTTCCCAGCGTGCAGATGCTGGTTCGCTCCAAAGCCTTGCGGCTGTATTACATAAAACTCTCTTGGTTCCCAGCGTGCGGACGCTGGTTCGCTCCAAAGCCTTGCGGCTGTATTACACAAAATCCTGTTGGTTCCCAGCGTGCGGACACTGGTTCACTCCAAAGCCTTGCAGCTGTATTATATAAAACTCTGTTGGCTCCCAGCGTGCGGACGCTGGTGCACTCCAAGCCTTGTGGCTGTATTACTCAAAACCCTGTTGGTTCCCAGCGTGCGGACGCTGGTTCGCTCCAAAGCCTTGCGGCTGTATTACACAAAAACCCTGTTGGTTCCCAGCGTGAGGACGCTGGTTCGCTCCAAGCATTGCGGCTGTATTACACAAAACCCTGTTGGTTCCCAGCGTGCGGACGCTGGTTCGCTCCAAGCCTTGTGGCTGTATTAAACAAAATCCTGTTGGTTCCCAGCGTGCGGACGCTGGTTCACTCCAAGCCTTGCGGCTGTATTACACAAATACTTGTTGGTTCCCAGCATGCAGATGCTGGTTCGCTCCAAAGCCTTGCGGCTGTATTACATAAAACTCTCTTGGTTCCCAGCGTGCGGACGCTGGTTCGCTCCAAAGCCTTGCGGCTGTATTACACAAAATTCTGTTGGCTCCCAGCGTGCGGACACTGGTTCGCTCCAAAGCCTTGCAGCTGTATTATATAAAACTCTGTTGGCTCCCAGCGTGCGGACGCTGGTGCGCTCCAAGCCTTGTGGCTGTATTACTCAAAACCCTGTTGGTTCCCAGCGTGCGGACGCTGGTTCGCTCCAAAGCCTTGCAGCTGTATTACACAAAAACCCTTTTGGTTCCCAGCGTGCGGACGCTGGTTCGCTCCAAAGCCTTGCGGCTGTATCACACAAAAACCCTGTTGGTTCCCAGCGTGCAGACGCTGGTTCGCTCCAAGCCTTGCGGCTGTATTACACAAATACCCTGTTGGTTCCCAGCGTGCGGACGCTGGTTCGCTCCAAGCATTGCGGCTGTATTACACAAAACCCTGTTGGTTCCCAGCGTGCGGATGCTGGTTCGCTCCAAGCATTGCGGCTGTATTAAACAAAATCCTGTTGGTTCCCAGCATGCGGACGCTGGTTCACTCCAAGCCTTGCGGCTGTATTACACAAATATTTGTTGGTTCCCAGCGTGCAGATGCTGGTTCGCTCCAAAGCCTTGCGGCTGTATTACATAAAACTCTGTTGGTTCCCAGCGTGCGGATGCTGGTTCGCTCCAAAGCCTTGCGGCTGTATTACATAAAACTCTGTTGGTTCCCAGCGTGCGGATGCTGGTTCGCTCCAAAGCCTTGCGGCTGTATTAAACTACCCAGTTGGTTCCCAGCGTGCGGACGCTGGTTTGCTCCTGGCCCTTGTGGCTTGATACTTGCATTTTGTTGGCACTTGGAGTGCCTTCCAGTCTGGACTATCGTTTTCCATCTATACCCTATCCTAGGGTCATATTTAATTGCAGTATTGGGCTCACAATTATTTTCAACTTAAACTGTCATTACCTTTTGACAGTATTAGGGCCACTTGGGTTGACAACTCCTCCTTTAGGTTGCCCTGCCCGGTATGTTGGTAAGGCCGGTAGAACCTATTGCATTTCCATTTCATGGTTGCCTTACCAGGTATTGGCAGGGCCTGTAGAACCTAGCCCATTGTGTTCCTTCAGACTGCCTTGCCTGGTACATTGGCAGGGCCGGTAGAGTATGTTCAGCTGGTTATCCGTTAGGCTGCCTTGCCCGATATATTGGCAGGGCCGGTAGAGCCTGTCTGTCATTATTATTGTCTGGCTGCCTTGCCCGGTATTTTGGCAGGGCCGGTAAAGCCATCTTTCCAGTGCATCCCCAGGCTGCCCTGCCTGGTATATTGGCAAGGGCCGGTAGAGTCTGATTCCATATTACCATTCTACTTGCTATTTATGTGTTGTATGTACGTGTATGAAATCCTATGGGATTATTTTAAATTTTCTCAATAAAGTTGTGTTTTTACCTAACCTTTTGTCTGAGAGTCGTAACAAACCGTGACAGAGTGATACGCTGAGGAGAAGGAGAGTTGGATACCTAGTTACACAGAGAAGGCCCTCCGGAATCTTGAGACAAACTGGCTACGCCGGTCGAAAACAATGATTTTGGGAACCCCGTGTGGCCAATAGACCTCTTTGACAAAGACCGCAGCAAACTCTTTAGTGGATGGGAGTTTTTTCAAAGGTATGCAATGAATCATCTTAGAAAATCAGTCAACAACCATGAAGATGACTGTGTTACAGTTAGACAAAGGGAGGTTGACTATGAAGTCCATGGCAAGGTGTGACCATGGCTTCTCCCCATTGGGTATGGGTTGGAGAAGGCCCACTGGAAGGTGACAGGGTGATTTGGTCTGCACACAGACTGTACAGGCAGAGATAAAGGCAGCAATATCTTTGTTAAGTTCTGGCCATCAGAAAAGATGGGAAACCGACCATAGAAGCTGGTTCTTACCTGGATGCCCTGCTGACTTTCTATTATGGTATGTTGAAAGTACCTTGGTACGGAGATTAATAAGTATGAAACAGCTCCCAGAAGGAGTCTCAGCAGGTGCATCCACTTGGGTGGCCAGTATTCTCTCCCTGATGGGAGATGTTATGCTTGTACATATGGTGGCCAGTACTCGGTCCAGAGGGATAATAGGATTAGGAGGGCTCTCCTCCTTACCGCCCAAGGACTGTCTGGATAGAGCATCAGCCTGGGAGGTGCAAGACCACATAATTAAAACGGGACAGAAATAAGGCCCATTGAGCCTGTCTTGGAGTCAAGTGCTTAGCTTTGGACAGGTATGTGAGGTTTTTATGATCCATGAGGATTAGGATTGGTATGCAGTTCCCTCGAGCAAATGCCACCATTCTTTGAGAGGGAGTATTATAACCAGTAACCCACGGTCACAGATTTCATAGTTGCACTCCCCAGGACTTAGCTTCTTCGAAAAATACCTTCATGGGTGTAACTGGCTCTCAGGAGTAGGACGTTGAGACAAGAGGGCACCTACTCCTTTCTCAGATGAATCAACCTCAACTATGAATGGAAGCTCGGGTTTCGGGTGTGCCAAAATGGGTGGTGCGGCAAAGGAAACTTTTAATGCCTCAAATGCTTTGATGGCCTCCGGAGACTAGTGTGTAGAGTTACCGTCTTTTTTGATCATGTCGGTAAGGGGTTTAACAATCAAGGAAAAATTGTTGATAAATTTCCTGTAGTAATTAGAGAACCCGAGGAAATGTTGAAGGGAGCAGAGACCTACGAGCTGCGGTCACTCGAGAACAGCCGAAAGTTTCTCAGGATCCATAGTGAAACCTACCTCTGAAATTACATACCCCAAGAAGGTGACCTGTTTGCGGGGAAACTAACACTTTTTATATTTGCAAAATAGATTATTTTCTCTTAATTTTTGCAGAACTCGGGCTACATCTGCGTGGTGGCTTTCCATGGAGCTGGAATGGATCAGAATGTCATCTAAATATACCACCATGCACTGTTGGAGCCTGTCCCAGAGGACGTTGTTTAAGAATTCCTGGAAAACCACAGGAGCATTGCAGAGACCGAAGGGCATTACAAGGTATTTGTAATGTCCGCTCCTGGTGTTAAACGTGGTTTTCCATTCATGGCCTTCCTTCATCCATACCAAATTGTACTCCCCTCGCAGATCGAGCTTAGTGAACACCTTGGACCCTTTTAACCAATCAAATAGCTCAGTAGTAAGTGGAATTGCTTAGGCGTTTTTGACCGTGATACGGTTGAGCCCCCTGAAATTGATACAGGGTCTCAGTTCTTCACTATTTTTCTTCAGCGGGAGAAGAGGACTTGCGGATGAACCCCATGGACAGCGCATCTGCAACATACTCCTCCATGACCTTATTACCCGTGACAGAAAGAGGGTAGACTCAACCTCGAGGAGGTATGGCATCCGGTTGCAACTCAATGGTACAATCATATGGGTGGTGAGGCGGGAGCTCACCAGCCCGGATGGTATCAAATACATTCCGGAACCCTTGGTACTCTTCAGGCAGTGAAGAGACCGGGGATGTGGTTAACACCTTCATCACTTTTGCTAGGCATGTCTTGGAACAGTTGGGTGACCATGCCATGGCTTTGGCCCTTACCCAATTAACAGTGGGATTGTGTCTGTGCAACCATGGATAACCCAGGACCACAGGATAGTGAGGAAGGGTGGATCACCTGGAATTGTAAAGTTTTGTGATGGAGAGCTCCTACAGCCATAGACAAATGGTTTTGTGGGTGACCTGCATCGGCTGTAGGGGTCTGCTCTCAATCACCTCAATGGCAAGTGGACTAGTACAAAGCTGCAATGGAATGAAGTGCTTCTGGGTGAAGGCACTATCGATAAAGAGGCCTGCTGTACCAGAGTCAATAAGTGCTTCTGTAATAATGGAACACTCACCCCAAGAGAGCCCAACGGAGACTAGAGGTTTATACTTCTGGATAGCCGGGGATGCTGAGACGCCACTTAAGGTCTGTCCCCTATAGGACCTTAGGTGCGGGAGTTTCCCTGGACGTGTCGGGCAAGTTCGCAGAATATACCCTGCCTTACCGCAGTAAAGGCACATGCCCTCCCTCCTCCTAAAGGCCTTTTCAGCAACAGAAATGCAAGTAAACCCAAGCTGCATGGGCTCCACATCACCTGAGATCTCGAGACTAGGAGGTTCAGGAGGAGAGGAGGAACGGGTGGGGACAAAAAGCTTGGGGATAAACTGATGGGATGCCTCTGCTGGTGCTCCCTGAAGGAAGGTCTCTCACAGATATGGGAGTAAATCAAGATGCAATATGAGACCAGTTCCTCTAAATCTCTGGGGAGGTCCTGGGCTGCAATCTCATCTTTAACTGTATCCAAAAGCCCATTAGAGAAAGCAGCCACAAGAGCCTCATTATTCCAACCAACCTCAGCTGCCAGGGTACAAAACTCTATGGCATAATCCGAAACAGTCCTTGTACCCTGCTGGATAGATATTAGTTGCTTGGCAGCCTAGTGGAGTGGTCTGGTACATCCTTTTAAAGGATGCCACAAATGCAGGGTCATTGCACACTATAGGTTCCTGCGTCTCCCAAAGGGGATTAGCCCATGCCAAGGCCCTGTCAGAGAGTAAGGAAATCACGAGGCCCACCTTACTCCTATCAGACGAAAGGACTGTCATACCATCACCAGATAGATACAGACCTGGTTCAGGAAACCTCTGCAAATGTACAAAAAAAGACACCCAGGTAAAGAAAAATACTTGTGGGGTGCAAATAGATCCCAAAATACACAAAATATATAAAGTTTTCACAGAGACTTCACTCACCATTGCCGACACAGGAAAGCCATAAACATATGTGAAAGCGGTATCTTGATTCAGACAGGTGCACGTTTGATGGAGAGTCCACCTTCGATATTGATAAGAACAACAAAATACAAACAGCAACATTGCTCCGTCCAAGCGTAAAAAATCTTCAACTTTTATTTTTTCAAAGAGTAAAAACTTGTCTCAAGACATGCAAAGTGATGACCAGAAACACAAGTACACCACCTAACGTGTTTCGGACCAAAGTCCTTACTCATAGGTATAATCACCTGACCTTCAAGTGTGTTTATAAACCTTAGGCTCCTCCTGTGTGAGCTCCTAACAAATAAACAGATATCTGTCTTAAAAATACAAGTGCACATATAAAAACAAAATAACACAATATGTCATTGAAAAGCCACCTAAGCAGCATAATGTTATCTAACAATTAATAGAAAACAAGAAAAATCTATTCTTTAGAATTATTAAAGACAAGGACAAGCTTCAAATGCTTAAAGGTAAATAACAAAGAAATGATTGTCGAAGGGTAGGCAAACTACTCAGCTTCATAAACTACATTCACCAAAATGAAACAGAGAGAAGGAATGTATTAGTAATTGTCATAAATTACCAATATATATATATATATATATATATATATATATATATATATATATATAGTGGATATAAAAAGTCCACACACCCCTGTTAAAATGCCAGGTTCTTGTGATGTTAATGAGACAAAGATAAATCATGTCAGAACTTTTTCCACCTTTAAAAAAAATATGTTGTAGGGTTTATCCCCCTGAGTAAAACAAGAGTACTCCCACTGCTGAGAGGTGTTTCATTCAAAAGTTATTAATTTTCAAAGTTGCATTTTTTAGGTGCAATATCACAGTGGCCTGAAATTGTACAGTGGCGCTGTTGGTACACCATCCTATGGAGATTTATGGTCAATTGACCAGAGCTGTCCATAGGATTGTCTAGCAACAGCGCCACTGTACAATTTCAAGCCACTGTGATATTGCACCTAAAAAATTCAACTTTGAAAATTAATAACTTTTGAATGAAACACCTCTCAGCAGTGGGAGTACTCTTGTTTTACTCAGAGGGATAAACCCTACAACATATTTTTTTTTACATTTTAAGTATTACTATCCCTTTAATGTGACCTATAATGTGAACAATTCAATTGCAAAATAAACTGAAATCGTTCAGGGGGGAAAATAAAAAATAAAAAACAATAACTTGGTTGCATAGGTGTGCACACTCTCTTATAACTGGGGATGTGGCTGTGTTCAGAATTAACCAATCACATTTAATCTCATGTTAAATAGAAGTCATTTCACGCATGCCATCATTTAAAGTGACTCTGATTAATCACAAATAAAGTTCAGCCGTTCTAATAGAATTTTCTTGGGGTGTGTAGACTTTTTATATCCACTGTATACATAACTAAAACAAATGAGTAATATAATAATTACTACTAATAATAATAACTAATTTAGACCTGCCATATTCAAGTTTCCAAATGAAGAATCCAAAACCTTTCTCTACGAGCCAGGGTGGTGAAAATTTCACCACCCCTGGCTGGTCTAAACACCCTTTCAAAGACTGAAAACTGAAATGGTTCAAACCTAACATCCTTTCTCTCTATCGCATTAATGTGCTCCCTAATTCTTTCTTTCAAAGGACCAGTCGTCCTTCCAGTATACTGTTTTTTACATTCCTGGCAAGTAATTAAATAGACAACATTGGTTGTAGAACAATTAATAAAGGACTTAATGGAGTACTCTTTCGAAGTGTTGCTGCTGTTAAATGATTTGGAAACACTAGCATATTTTCAACAATGACATCTACCACCACATCTAAAGAACTCTGCTCAACCAATTTTCTTTGCTTCTATCACTCCTTTGCCAGGAAAAAAAACTAGGAGATAACAAATTACCCAGAGTAGGCACCCTCCAACTCATGAATTTACAGCCCTCTCTCATCAAGGACTGTAATTCCTTATCCTCTTGCAGAAGGGACAGCAGATCTTTAATCTCACTGCAAATGTTGCTATTTTCTTGGCTATAGTCTGTAGCAAAAGTAACAGGACAATCTTTGTTATTTTTAAATCCTCGGGCAGACCTACCACCGAACGACTTCCTGATCAATTCCAATCTATTCAGTGGGTCAACAGTCCGTCTAGCCTGTTGTATTAAAGGTAAAGCATAGCCCCTCTCTAATAAACTATGGGTTAAAAAAAAAATTACAGCTGTTAGTCCAATATTATGTGGAAATGCAGAGACACTGCTTCGACTGTAAGCCAAATATAGTTATTTCTCCAGGTGATATTGTCCATAATCTGTAACACATGGGATGAATCCCTCAAGTATGTAGGCAGACTGACAACAAGGGGTTGAAGATATTGATCCACCAGGTCCTATAGATTCTCATTTAACGAGCCAATGCCCAAAACTATGAGCCTGCCCACCGAGTGCACCAGTGACTTGTGGGTCTTCGGCAAATGGTGGCAGGACTGCTTGGAGATGGGAATTGTGACTTAGGTTCCCCAGCTGTCACACTTGGCATCATCTTCTCCTTCCCCCCTCATGAGAATTACAAGACACACTGGCAGCAGTTTCAGTACTGGCAGCAGGCACAACACTCTCAGCAGGCACAGCACTGATGGCAGCAGGGGCAGCTCGGGCAGAAGGCACAGCACTGGTGGGAGAGGGCAACACTGGTAGCAGGAGCAGCACGTCTGGCAGCAGGCAAAGGCAGCTAACCTGTCCTGCTCTCACTACTACCCAGCATTGGGTCTGTATTGGTCACTTCCTCCTCCTCCTCACACTCACTAGACACATTTATGGGTCCTTCCAGCTCCTCCTTTTATTATTCTTAAACTTGCACATTGTGATAGCAGTCACTATGAGCCTCTCCTGCCTCAATTCTGCTACTAACTCACAGCAGAACAGCATAGCACAGCACATCTCTCTCACTCTGTAGCTGCTTCCATTGTTTTTCATTCCCTGCACGTTTTTATAGCGAAAAGTAAAAAAACACATTAATCAAGGGGCAAAAACATTCTAGCCATAAAAAAATATGGGGAAGAATGTTTGCCAATGGGTGAAAACTGAGAAGATTTTAATGCCTGTATTTAAAGCAGATTTTCCTGTTAAAAAGTGGCAACAACATGGTTTTTAGCAAATTGTTTCGCGGGAACAGGACAGGACCTTTTGCTCACCCCTAGGTCCAAGAAGGAGGATCCTAATGGTGTTGGGGAAAAACTGCAATATTTTGCCAAAACTGTACCATAACATAAGACTAAGACACAGATGTTATTGTTGTCAACGTTCCAGGATTGTGCATGGTTTTACTTGCCTTTCTGTGAGATTTTCCCCCACATTATTTATGTATTTGTGGAGGGACCAAAGGCACAGTTACATCACTTGATTTCCTTTAGTTGGTGAAGGGTTTCACATGCTTTACATGTACATCAGGGTGCTATGCTATGTGTGTTAATTTAGTCTTCACATTGATTTCAATGCAATAGAGCCAGGTGAAAAAGTGGAAGAACTGCACTTTCCACGTGAAATTACCTGCTAGGTGGGAAGTGCCATTTTTGCATATTTCAGTATTCAGGAGAAAACTTTTGCCCATCTCTAGTTTCTACTGAGTCAAAATTGGATACTATAAAAAGAGTTGGTTTTCATTGCAAATGACAATTTATATAGTCTGCAGAGTATGAGATATTTTTATGAAATCCATTCAGTTTGTCATAGGAAGTTTCATCCTCTGACTCATTTATCAATAAGGTGCAAATTGCACTTTATGATCTGCACTGTGGATTTACCAAGACAACAGAGTTATTGGCAATTCTTCCCTCCATATAGTAAAAAAGGGACATTTATCAAGTATCTGCAGCTGCTTTACTCATTGGATCCAAGGATGAGCATTGGGTAATGTATTTTTTATTAAAAAAAAATGCAAACCCATCATCTTTAATGTTTATTCTGTGTTGAAAGTCTTACTTTGCTAAATGTGCAAGTTATGTATTTTGAATGGGAGATTTTAGTTGATGCAAAATAGCTAACAAGTGAATCAAGTGTAGAATAAAACACAACAATTTCTACACAAATTCCAATTATGTTTATGTGTATCATATGTAAAAAAATGGAGGGAAATACATATAATTCGGCATTAGTAAACAACACATTTCCTTATTTTTTTATGTAATTTATTGTGCATTGTACAGCCACATGGGAATGTCTTGGCCTTGTAAGTTTTTAAATGTATGTTTTATTTACATGTGATGTACTAAAACAAAAACAATTTATTTAGGATCTTCAACATAAAGCCAGTTGAATGCCAGAAAGGTATCCACCTTATTGAATTGCAATAGTTTGGATACCTCCAGCATTCAAAGAGTTAAGTCTGAGAAGGAAGCATAACTAATGTAATAGATCTATTGAAGTTGAAATTAAAAAGAATTGTTTGATGTGGTAAACAAGAAATAATAATAGGTTTCCGTGGGATATGGAAATAGAAGACACTAGGATGAGAATATGGATATAAACGAATTAAAAGCAATAAACTAATACTTAGCATCTCTCTTAAGAGATATAGAAAAATATATCAGTGAAATTCTTTTTATACATAGTGAAAGGTGTTATAGGTGCTCCACTGAAATTAAATATTATAGTTTTGGTGCACTGTCATGATTCCTCACAATATAACATTACAATAGTGAAATACATGTTACAACAAGGAATTAGCAGAGCAATATCTTCAAAAGAAAAGTAGAGGAGTTCTGAGGCAAATAATTTGCCCACTATTGGAGAGAACTAAAAATCCACAGTGATTTAAATGTGTCGTTTCACACCACACCACACCACAATGCTATAGAGATCTCCAACACATTGTGAATATGATTCTGAGTTTGTTTTTTGACAAGATTCATGAGGCTTGATTCAATTGAGCCCCTTAAAGGGATAGTATTACTTCAAATTTACTATCCCTCATATTGTAGCCCTTAATAAACTGAGTTAAATGACACCAGCGGCATCTCTCAAACCTTTATGGTTTAAGAGATAGCCGCTTTCAAAGTTTCCTCTCCCCTGCTGTCAGTGTTCTGCTGCCAGCAGGGGAATCCGGTCCCGGGACAGGCGGAGGCTCTTAAATAGAGCTGATATCTCATTATGGAAGGAAAAATGATTAATTGAAACAGTCTTCTATGTGTGCTTGTTACCAAGCACACGTAGAAGACTGTTTCAATTAATCATTTTTCCTTACATAACAAGATGTCGGCTCTGCTGAAGAGCCTCCGCTTGATTCAGAGACCGGATTCCCCTGCTGGCAGCAGAACGCTGACAGCAGGGGAGAGGAAACTTTGAAAGCGGCTATCTCTTAAACCATAAATGTTTGAGAGATGCCGCTGGTGTCATTTAACTCAGTTTATTAAGGGCTACAATATGAGGATAGTAATTTTGAAGTAATACTATCCCTTTAAAACAGTCAGTAGGGCAAAATTGGATACCGACCCATAAGCAAAAAGTGCTAATGAGCTATTCAATTGCCCTACCAGCTAAAAGCACAATGGACATTGGGCCACAGAAAAGGTAGTGTGGCCAAAGGTCGGTTCTGTATGTTAAAGGAGCAGTAAACTTTTTTTTATGAAAAAATATATATTTTAGGGATTTTCCTACTGAGTAAAATAAGGGTACTTCCATTGCTGAGAGATTTATATTACAGTTTAAACCCGTGTTTTTTTACATTAGCAGTGCCCTCTAGTGGTCCAATTCTAATTAGATTTCCTGTTAGATTCTAATGGAGAGGAAAGTCAGAAAAGTCAGAGACATACAGTTCTCCATAGAATGTGATAGAAACTGCCTGTCACTTTCTGTCAGTTAGAACTATCAGGAAGTAAACACAGTAAATTCATTTCCTGGTTATTTGAACTGCTATAAATTTTGAATAAAACAACTGACAGCGATGGGAGTGACCTTGTTTTATTCAGGCGGAAAAGATCTATAAAATATGTGTTTTCATAAAAATAAGTTTACTTCTCCTTTAAGTTCAAAAACGCAGCTGAATAGTGGCAGTAATGGGAACATCAAAAGGAAAAAAAGCTAACTATCGGTGGCTGACACACTGTCAAGCACTGATTGTTAACTTATCTGTGTTAAATTTACCTGTCATCCGCTGTCTCCTATCTTCCTTCTTTTTTTCTCTCTTTTCTTCTTTCTTCTCTCTTCTTTCTTCCTCAATCTTCTGGGCTTGTAGCTGCAAAAAAAAAGCATAAATAAATGTTTCCTTAAAATAACCCGCACATTTATGCATAGGTTGACCCCTTGAGTGCCAGAGGAGTATGCAATGCATTGCAGAGCAATGAATTGTGTACCTCTATAGGGCTCAAAAGGTCAAACTATGAATACGTGTGTGGTTAAATTGTACATAACATTCCCCAAGTTATGAATAAATTGTACCCATGTTTTTTAAAAAATCCTTATCATTTGTAATAAAAATATTATTGTCCTTTTCTATTTATCTGCCACTGTGTGTTACCACGGAGGCGGCTGCGGAGAAACTGAGTTGAAGCAGAACCCCCCTCTTTTACCTTACAGGCCGATGCCTGTTCTACAATGAGGGAATCTGAACAGAGACTGCCTTTATATATGGGCAAGATCTGTTTCAATTCCCTCACAGCTATTGGCTGGGATGTGTGCTCTCTCACCCCCAGCCAATCAGCTTCAAGCACCTCCACTCGAAGCTGATTGGCTGGCAGGTGCTTAAGCATACATCTAAGCCAATGGCTGGGAGGGAACTGGAACAGATACTCCCCATCTATAAATGCAGTCTCACTTCAAATTCCCTCATTGTGGAATGGGCATCAGTTTGTAAGGTAAAAGAGGGGGGCTCTGCTGTAACTCAGTTTCTCTGCTTCCGCCTCCGCGACTGCACACAGCAGCAGAGAAATAGAAAAGAACAATAATAGTTTTATTACAAATAATAAAGATTTTTTTAAAACATGGGCACAATTTATTCATAACTTGGGACATGTTATGTACAATAGTTAATACTTTGAGCCCCATACAGGTATGCAGCCCCTCTGGCACTCAAGGGGTTAAACTATGCATAAATGTACGGCTTATTTTAAGGAAACATTTATTCTTGCATTTTTTATACAAGAAAAGAAGACAGATGAAGAAAGAAGAGAAGAAAGAAGATGGAGAGTAGCTGACCAGGATGCCGAAGACTCCACTGGACATAAGGATTAATAGTAGGCGTTTGTTCTCAGGGGCTGTTACTTAGGTTAACCCTATGAGTGCCAGTGTAATTTTACTTCACTGTCACTCATATGGTTTATTCTACTAACAATGGACACAGCTGGGTGTACTTTGGATGTTTTGATATGGAATTTAAGGCCCCATATCAATACATCCACTGGGATTATTTATTTATTTATTTATTTTAACCTTTTTTACTTTCAATTGTTGTGTCGGCTGATTAAAGATCCAGTAAGGGACTTTAGTGAGAAAAATAACTAGGTCTTGAATTTAAGTGATATAGTGAGTCCCTTATCAGATCTTAATCAGTCAATTGAATTGCAGCTTGTGGCGTTTGCTTTATTTTTAATGGGCCAAAATACTTCTTACTTTTTGTTATTTTTTCATAGCACAGGTAATTGAATTGCTTATCATACTTAAAAAAAATGCTTTTTTTTTTTGGCCTAACAGGCCCATGAGTGCTCACACTTACTGCTGCCACCCCCACCACCTCCACAAGTCATGTTGTTAAAGTTACACAATTCTTCCACAATGTACTGCCAACCCACACACACTGAGTTCTTAGTAAGGAGTCAAAACCTGCACAGAAAAAATCCAAAGGTACACAAGTGGAACAGTAAACATGTATTTTTGTATATATGTATATTTTTTTTTATAAAGAACCAACACCTTAGCACTTTACAGTTTATATCTAGTATAGAAAGGACACAATATGTGTAGCAGTTAAGTGGTTATACAGACAAAATGTTAACAGTTGACATGTTGCCCTTTTCTTTTGTTGAAAACAAATGCTTTAAAAAATGTTTGTCATGTGTTGCACTCTGCTGGAATATCCCAAGGTGCAGTTATGTTTCTAGGATGGCTGTACCAGTGTTATACAAGCAGGAGGTTAGGTTTGTGGGCAAAGGATAAAAGCACTCAATTTTTCCACAGCATATGTCTGCTGTAGGATTCAGCCTGCTCAGAGCAGCTGTTGATTTCTTTCTTCATTTTAGCCCTCAGTATCAGTAATTTAGTGGCAGAAAATCTTGCAGTCATAGAAAACATTGGTAAAAAGTGAAGGTGAGGTTCCCGAGATAAACTTAACGGCATTGGTGAAAAGGCAGAAATTGTATGTATTTCCTTTGTGTGGGGATTTTCACAGGAAAAATGGGAAATTGTCAGTTTTCCATGAAAATCCCTGCAGTAATAGTTTTTTTACATTTCAGCCATTCCAAGCAGTTATGCTCTTGCAAGAAATGTGTAATGCTTACTGCCTAGACAGAAGGCAAACATGTTCAGCAAAGGAGAAACTACGCACTTACTTGACAGTAATGGTACAGGACTTCTAGGGATACATGGGTTGGCAGATAAAACAAATTCGAAAAGCTGCTGCAGAGAGCTGCTAGAGTGAAAACTGCTAGGAGAGAAGCTTGTGAGCGATGTAATCTAGTGCAACATTACTAAGGCTGCTAGCAGTAAGTAAAGTGCAAACAGACATAACCAGCTGAGCGGGATCTGGACCAGGATGACCAGTTTACCCAAAATAAGTATGCATTAGGATAAAGATACAAAACTAGCAACTTCCAAGGCTAACAATAAACCAAATATACAAAATCCAAATCAACAGGCAGAATCTTAGTCAGGAATATAACATAGATAGGATTAGGTGGCAAAACACATAAGCAGGAAACCATAAACTGAAAATAAGGCTCTGAGAAACTAGTCAGTACTAGGGGTGGGTGAAAAGTTTGAAAAATTTCCCACGTAAAATTTCACAAAAACGTTTTGATGTTTCTCTTTTCCCATGAAACAGTTCTCATTTCCGCCTATGCAAAAATGTCCTGCTTTTCGCCTATTTTAACAAATTTTCTGCCTATGTTAACACATTTTCTGCCTATTTTAACACATTTTTTGCCAATATTTCCTATAGGTACTACATTTCCCACTGTAATATTACTTCTTCTGAGATCTGAAGTTTAGAAATAAGTGGCTGAAAGTCAAAGTTGTGAGTCCTACAGCAAAATGTGGCTTGAAAAATGTGTTAGCATGCAGAATGCGTTTGTCCTTTGCCCACAACACTTTCTTGCTTAAGTGACACTGGCACATATTCATGATGATATCAAGTAATTAAAAAAAAAGTACAACCTACAATGTGACAGATATGTATTGTAGTGGTGGTGGTGGTGGTGGTGGTGGGTGACTGACATGATGTGATTTGTGTATGTATTTTTACCATTGTCAAACTCTATCCTCCTTCTCAGATTATTGACACACATTACTTATCAGTCATAGCAGTGGTCCCATCTGTCCTCCACTTCCTCATCTGTGCTGCTGTTAATATATTTGTCCTGGCTTTGGCTGTCATGTGTGGTTTCTGCTACTACTACTACTACTGGAGCTAGATGTTGATGTAATTCTACTGCCACTACTACTAGGTGTCAAAGGTGCAACATTTACAGCAGCAGCACCAGAGGTACTCATCATATCTAGCATTGTGGATGTTAACCTATGTTGCTGTTGCTGGGTACTCAAAACAGGTGTGTGTGGCTGAGTGGGATTTGGACTTTGAAGAGGTGATGATGCCGATGATGACTGATAGGGTGAATGTGTGCTTTTTGACATCTATGTTTGTCCAGGGTCAGACTTTCCAGTGGCTTTCTCAAACACTTTATACACAGGCACAGTGCTCCTTAAAAGTGGTGGAAGATTCAGCCTTTGATTTTCTGCTAATTTTATAGCCATGTCACCATCCTCACTCTCAACTTCATCTGTATCTGAAGAAGAGAAGGATGCTGGAGGGATATATTCTAGATCTGAATCATCATCAGACATCATTAGGTCATCCTCAGCAGCATCAGCATCACCTGACAATTCCTGCCACTACCCTTATATTACTCTAAGCTTTTGGAGGTCTCAAACAATTTCTTTTTACTTTTACTGTAACAAAGTTCCCTAATATGGGTGTTTTGGTGCTTGTTTGTCTCACTATCTGATGCAGCAGGCAGTTCAGCTACGACACCTTCCTCTATTACGCTATTACCAGCATCATCAACACTTGAATGCGACTTGTCGTCTTCATTGTTCTTCTTATATGCTTCTTTATTTCTGCTGGCACGGGTGGTGCTGGAACTAGACAAACTGTATCCTCCATTGGAGTAGAGGGATCATCATTATTGATTGCACACGCTGCAGCAACCGATGCTGCAGTCAGTTTTTGAACTACTACTTTTCTCTCACGTCCCTGCACTGCTCCACCCATCCCCCTTCCCATTGTTCATTTGCTGGACATTACACAACTACATTGTTTTGTTTTTTACTGTACGGTACACAACACAACTGATGCAGCTGTATGATGCCTTGCCTACGCCCAGTCAGCTGTCTGTCACTCTGACCTAAGATATTTAGTTTTTTATTCTTTTTTATTTATTTATTTACTTATTTTAAGTTGTCCACCCTGTTGTCTTATCACAGTCTGTCCAAAATATTATAACTGAAAAACTAAATCAACAACATTTTTCCCCAGACTTCCCCACCCAGCACAGAGACAATAACAGCAAGATCAGCAAGCAAATAGGTCCCTAGCTGCCTGTGTCTTGCCTGTCAGTCACATGGAATTTTGGAGTATCAACCTCCTTCCTGACTGGATAGGAAGCCACAAATTCCATAAAATTGGATTTGAGTATTAGCCACCACAATTAAGATCAAAGGTGAGTGACCCGCCACAGCTGAATGATTGCTTCAATGCATCTTCAAGACCAGGGAGTATCTGCTTTAGAGCAGCTGAGAGTTTCTGGAGAAGGGAAGCAAACAGAGCAGCAATAATCTAAAATGCAGGAATAATTAATACATCAGAATCTAGGTAAGATAATGACTATTCACATTTTCAAGATAGGTATCATCTTTGGATCATATCCACTTTTTATTTTGAGTTATGAATTTCATACAAGAATTAATGCAATAGTGCTTAGAGATCCTTGTCTATATGCTACGTATGTGATTTGGCACCTGCTCATAAACTGGGGGTATGGTGACAATGATTTTTTTCTATGTACGTACGTATGTAGTGGTGTATTGTTTGTTCATTTCAATGTATATGGTATATATGGTTTACATACCATATATGTAGAAAGAGGTTCACACCAGTGACTCACAGAAATATACATCACTTCTTAAACCATTGATTAAAAGCATTCACTGTTTATTGCTCATAAAGTTCAAAACATACCTTCATGTGGCTTGATCAGTGAGTCTGACAGATGCATCTTAAGAGCTCTTCACTGCCACCCTGCAAGTTTCAGGGCTACATAGACCATCTTTTCTGTGGGCTGCCCTCATTATACCATCTGCTACTGGAGGAAGCTGTTTCAGATGGTTGTTTTCCCTGGTTGCGGTGTCTCAGAGCCGGCTGGAGGACATACTGTTCAGGCTCCCCTTTGTGTGATACCCGGCCTTTTGTTTAAGCTTGCTACATTACAGGGGATTATGTATTGCTGCAGTATGGTGCTGCTGCTGAGCTCCTGAGTCTGCTGCTATTTGCCTGGACTTGTTCATTTAACCGGTAAGTCACCCACCAAGGGCCTAAATTGGTGACACTTGATTACACTGCCCTGTCCTTATATCAATTGCAGTGGGGGTTATTCTGCCCATCTTTGATATCTCATCTGTCCCCTGGGACTGCCTATTTGACTCTGGGCCAGTGGCCTATTAGCTGTGGCAATGTTGGTGGTCTGTTCCCCCTCTTCCCCATATGCCACTTAGTGCAACATCCTGTTTATTATTTTCTTTCCCAGTGCTGTTTTCCCTCCATTAGGCCATCCCATACCCTGCTTGTAGTGCGTGGGTGTGGACCCAGTCTGGAGTCCTATTGACAACAGCTCCGCTGAGTTGGGAAACAAGGGATATGCTGCTGGGGTGATACCTGTTCCCTGTCTGTGATAATCTAGTCATTCTCCCAGTGAGGGTGGGCTCCATCAGCCCTGGTGCAACTCTGCCTCACTCATGACATGTTTGGCCCCTGCTCAGATGGGTGATGGCTGTTGTGGTACTGGAGTGTGCCTGACATTATGCAGTCCACCTCTGTATGTATGCTACCTACTCCTTACCTCCTCACTTAATCTCTCATGATATCCTGTTTTTGGATGTGTTAGTCTGCATTACTTAGCCTTCTAATGTGTTCCATGTTGTGAACCATTACCTGGAGCCAATATCTCTTTGTTATTCTGTCTCTTTGAAGTTGTTGCCCTCTACTCCTACTATCTACCCCTCATTGATCTCTCAAGAAATCAAGCAATTACAAGTTAAAACTGGGCAAATTTGCCAGATGCCAGATGGCTGAGGATGAAGTGGAGGTGCTTAGGGAGGGCGCTTCTGTCCCAGAGTCTCCTGCACAGTGCTCAGGTTCAGATGACTCTGCCAGATCTCACTTTGCGGACCTCATGGCTGCCTTTGCTGTCAAGCCATCTTGACCTTCAAAATTGATGAGGTCCAGGTTGATCTGAATCTCCCGTGAGCTGACCAAAAGGCATTAAGAGAGAATATCTCAGATGTGCAGTGGTGTGTCTCTACAGTGGAGGGAGCTTTGAATCCTGTCCCGGAAGCTTTGCATACTCTACAGTCTGAGGTACATGTCCTCTCTCACAAGGCGGATGATCTGGAAAACAGATTCTACCAATGCAATAGACATATAGTATATGAAAACTGGATATAGTCAATACTAGGCACTGTGCAACTCTCTACTTGCTTTTTTATTGAATGGGCTCATTTGGTGCCCTCAGTGGAGTTACCTCCTGGGGCCCTGCCTCTGCTGATGACTGTAAAACTGCTGAACTTCAAGGGCCGAGATGCCATTTTATATCACTCAAGGCTGAAGGGTTTATTAACCTATGAAAATCACAGGGTTTCCATTTTCCTGGATTTCTCGGAAGATGTGCAGAAACAGGGGAGGAAATGTCAAGATGTTAAGCAATACTTGAGAAATAGGAACATTCCTTAGGCAATGTTATACCCAGCCAGACTCAGAGTCACCCACTGTGATTGTGCTCACTTCTAGACTTGTGCAATTCGGTTCGTCAACATTCAGAATTCAATGAAAATGGGGTCATTCAGCGACATTCGGACCTTCTGACAGGCAAGGGTCGTTCATCAAAAAAAATATGAATCCGAATAGCCCTGGTCTGAATGTTGGCGAAACTTTCGGAAATACTACCCACTCTCCATTACTTTCCCTCCATACTTTCCCTCCATGTCTCTAGTCCAATTAGCTTCTCCGTTTCATGTGCTACTTTCCCGCTTTTTCTCTATTCCAATTGGCTTCTTTGTTTCATGATGGGGGTTGGACTAATGACACAGACAACCAAGCAGACAGCCTGTGTTGTTGGAGCTCAGAGAGAAAAGGAGATAGAGAGTGTCCAGTTGTTGTGTAGGCAGGAAGTTAGCATTAGGCATAGGCAGGCAGCCAGCATTAGCGCCTTATTGCCATTCAAGGGAGAGTCACTTTGTTCCTGTCCAAAAAATTTAAAATATTAGGGATTTGTTTAAATAATTTTCAGAGTGACACTTCAGCCAGTCTCACAGTTCTGCAGGCAGGCCTAGCACCTTATTACCACTGCAAGGGAAAGTCACCTTTGTTTCTGTGTTAAATATTAAAATTAATATTAGGGATTTGTTTGAATAATTTTCAGAGTGACACATCAGCCAGTCTCACAGTTATGCAGGCAGGCCTCCTTATTACCATCGCAAGGGAAAGTCACCTTTGTTTCTGTGTTTAACATTAAAAATAATAGTAGGAATTTGTTTGACTATTTTTCAGAGTGACGCTTCAGCCAGTCTCACAGTTCTGCAGGCAGGCCTAGTACTTTATTACCACCGCAAGGGTGTCATCTCTGTTCCTATGTTAAATCTTAAAAATACTAAACTAGTAGGAATTTGTTTGAATAATTTTCAGAGTGACACATCAGCCAGTCTCACAGTTCAATAGGCAGGCCTGGTACCTTATTACCACCGCAAGTGAAAGTCACCTTTGATTCTGTGTTTAATATTAAAAGTAATAGTAGGAATTTGCTTGAATAATTTTCATTATTCACTTCACAGCCACAGCCAGTCTCACTGTTCTATATGTAGGCCTAATACTTTATTGCATCTGCAAGGGAAAGTCACCATTGTTCGTGTGTAAAATATTAAAAGTAATATTAGGGCTTTGTTTGAATAATTTTCAGTGACACTTCAGCCAGTCTCACAGTTCGGCAGGCAGGCAGGCCTAGTACCTTATTACCAACGCAAGGGAGTCACCTGTGTGCCTGTGTTAAATATTAAAAATACTAAACTAGTAGGAATTTGAATAATTTTCAGAGTGACACATCAGACAGTCTCATAGTTCTATAGGCAGGCCAAGTACCTTATTGCATCTACAAGGGAGAGTCATCTTTGTTCTTGTGTAAAGTATTACAATAAATATTAGGGATTTGTTTGAATAATTTTCAGAGTGACACTTCAGCCAGCAGCCAGATACAGCCAGTTATGTATATGTATTGTGTAGGCAGGCAGGGTGCCTTATTGCTACCTCCATACTTTAGCTACTTCATCCATAGTACCAAAAGGCTAAAAGCCCGCCTTACCCTGTTCCACAACCTTCATTTAGACCCTGGAAATGGTTCCATTCATTTAATTTTTATTTTTTATTGTATTTTTAAAGGTATTTTAATGTTGCTGAATAATTCGGATTGCCGCCGACTATCGTCCGAGTCGATCAGGTCAGATCTGAATTGCAGAGTCGACGAATGCAAAAAAAAACATTTGGCTGAAATCACAAGTCTACTCACTTCTTCACCTCAGATGTAGAGGCTGCAGCCTGGCTGGAAAGTCTCTAATGAAGTCTCCTGTCTGAGTTGCTGTGCCAGCCCTTTTTTTTTTTTTAATAAATTTTATTATGAGATCGCACCAGACACAGTCTATGCACAGAAAGGTATATGGTGAAACAGTCAGGTACAGTAAAAGAACATGTGAGGAATTGTACAAATGAGGAAATCATAGACCTAAAAGTAAGGTGTACAGAGTCAACCTGAGGTTTTTATAATTTTAACCCCTGGAAAAAAAAAAACAAAAAGCTAAAAGCTAACCTAACTGAACCTAAAGCTCTCTATACTCCATTTCCCCGATTCCTCTCCCCTCCAAGCCCGCAGCACCCCCCTGGCCCGCCTCACAGCCAAGCAACTCTGCCAAGACAAACCAAAAGACTGGGCATCCACCATTCACCTCAATCTTCCAATTACCAAACAGTCATAATCGCAGGCATACAACACCAGAGGATTGTAGAGCATCAGACCACAATATCTCCTGCTCCATTCGTCCATCATTCTTGCCATTTTCACCATATTTTATCGAACTTAGTAGGCTTTCCCCGATGTAAGTAAACCAGTTTATAATGTGGAGCACACTGGGAAACTAAGTTTATTCATGCCCTACAACTAGGAGCTCTGGCACACATCCAGTTCAAAGCCACCACCTTTCTCGCCATTACCAAGAGTTTACTCAATAGGGACTTGTCGGCTGCACCCTCAAGTTCATCGGGAAATATAGATAATAAACAGAGTTTCGGAGTCATAGGAACAGGTCTCTCCAATACCAGGGCCATAATACGCATTACTTCCCTGCAGAATGTCTGTACCCCAGTACATTCCCAAATCATATGCATATATGTGCCCTGAATACCAGCACATCTAGAGCAATGATCAGTACAAAGATTCCCCATTCTATGAAGCCTAACCGGTGTGTAAGCTGTCCCAGCTCTTTAGATGGTTGTGGTTACGGACAGGACTTCTTGTTGGGTCCTTTCTCCTTGCCTTTACCTGGTCCTCTGGATGGGTTCCCCTCGACCTATCCCCTACTATGGGACTTGTACTTCATTGTCTGAGAAAGACTTGGGGGATAGTTCCAGATCTGTGATCTGCTTCCCCCTGACATTGTTTTGGGTCTGAGATGGGGTTGGACCCTGTATGATAAATCTGTATTTAATGTTAAGCTTACACTGTATGACTGTCATGCCTCTGCTAGTGGCCAAATTCCTTTGTTGCATCAATTATTGGAGCTCTTGACATGCTACACATGTCTAGGACTTTCACAGTTGAATACATCCTCTGAACCAGATAAGGGTATGTTGGGGGGGTTATTTCATGCATTGTCTTTATTATTGCCACTCCTTTGATTGTGATCGCATTCCTATATTGTGTTGATTCTTGGATCCCTAGTCATGCCACATGTGTCTAGGGCTTTCACCATAGAATACGTCTCTCAGGTCAGATGTACATAATTTCAGACCAAGATTATGTTACAGTATGTCAGTGTTTCTCCCATGTTTATAAGTTCTTTCTGTAGTCGTGTTCACTTGATAACTGTTACTATTAGGCAGGGTCACTTGTTTTACGCATTGTGGTCTGTCCTATGATGTTGGATTACTAGGCTGCTAGTAATCTTGTAGTCTGTCCCCCCTTTTTTCCCCCATTGTCTCCTGCTTGGGGACGTCTTGTGGTGAGGTGTTATTTTTGGATCCTTGGCTGGGCCATGTTGGCTGGGGGTTCCCACTGTGGGGTATGTCCTTGATATATATGAAGTGCATCTTAAGGTTGCACAGGATTAGTTTTATGCCTACTGGTTGTTATAGGAGGGGTGGGGTGGACAGTGGTATAGGGTAGCGGGGTGAGATATGTGGTGTGATTGATTTGCAACATATGCCGATGCTGATTTTTTTGTGTGTGCTTGTTCTCTATGATACTTTGTTAGCATATTGTTTGTGCTACACTTGCAGTAGTCTATATATATCTTCCACTGTGACATGTTCTGTGATATCCTATTATTGTGTTGCTTGCTACTTTTCTGTCAACAATTGTGAACTGTTCTCTCCGTTGTCCTTCTCCTGCTTGGGAGCACCTCATGGTGAAGTTTTCTTTTTGGGGCCCTGGGCATGCCATGTATATCTGGTGTTCCCTCCACTGGGTGCACCCTGGGGCATGGGGGGGGGCGTATGGTGATGCAGTTCAATAACGTTAGGTATTTTTGTTGAATAGTAAAAAAATATGTTGACATCCTTGCACCCCAGTTGACCCTTGCATTTTTTAATTCCCTGGAGTCCTGTGCCCTCCCTCCATCGATGAGCAGGGCCTCCATTGCTGTGCTCCCGAATCCTGGGGACGATGCTATGCTCTACGAGTCGTATCACTAGGGTAGCTGAAAAGTGAGAAAAATTTTTCTCTTTTTTCGTGAACATTTTCTACTTTTCACCAATGCAACATTTTCCTCCTTTTCACCTAGTTTGACAAATATTTGTCTATATTTCCTATTGGTACTACATTTACCACTGCAATATTACTTCTTCTGAGGGCTGTAGTGGAGAAATAAGTAGCTGAAAGCCAAAGTTGTGAGTCATACAGCAAAAATATGCCTTGAAAAAGTGTGCATGCAGAGTGCATTTGTCTTTTTCCCCCAAAAATAACTTCCTGATTAAGTGACACTGGCACATATTCATGATGATGTCAAGTAATAAAAAAATAAAGCACAACCTACAATCTGGCAGATGTGCATTGTAGTGATGGTGGTGGTGGTAGGGGACTGGCATGATGTGATTGGTTTGGTATGTAAGCTATATACCTACAGCAGTTTTTACCATTGTCATGTTTGCATCAAATGGTTTACCTGCTTCTCCTTCATATTATTGACACACATTACTTATCTGTCATAGCAGTGGTTCCAAGTGGGGTAGATGGTTCACATCCCTCCTCCTCATCTGTGCCGTTAATTTATTTGTCCTGGCTTTCTCTGTCATGTGTGGTTTCTGCTACAAGATACTCAGATGGTATGGTTCATTTTTAAGAATGTTAATCTCCCTACATTGCTGCTTGATAGCCACATCCTGTGGTCATTGACAATGTAACCAGCCACACTGAAAACCCGCTCAAACTCAACGCTTGCTGGAGGACAACTATGGGTTTCCATTGCAGTATGTGTCAATGCTGGCCACACACACTGTTTGCTTGCCAGTAGTCCATTGTTTCTGCCTAGAATGTAAATATCCAGCAAGTATGCAGAAACCATCTCACATGCAGTAGGACCACTTCTAGAAGCTACACAATGTTACTGAGTGTCAGTTACAAACCATACTCATGGAGCAAGTCCCAAAAAGATATACTGCCACCACCACCACAAATGTTGGGGTTTTGCCTCCCCTGCTGAGACCCATGAATTGCCCTGTATTCAGAATGGGATATTTTGGTTGATGCTGCTTCTGCTGGTTGAGATGTGTTGCTGCTTTCCTTTTCACTATATGGTCTAAATGTTTTTTTGTGTGCCCACTTTTTCTCCCTCTCATCCTCCACAATTCAACCCTCCATTCAATCAATATGCATATATTGATATTCCTTGACAGAATCTGATTCCTCAGAGAGTTGCTGCTGATAATTATGACACCATGTTGTGACAAACTGCTGATGGCCCTTTGGCAGAAATTCTGAAATTTTGTGTTTGAAGCAGGGGTCCAGCAAGAAAGTACTCCTCATTATTTTTAATGGACCCTAAAGCACTCTAACATGCCATTTACCAGCTGGTGCATGTCTGTGTTTTGATTTTGGTAAGATTCCACAGCCATGCTCCTCATTTGTTTCTGCAATAAAAATATCAGTGGTAGAATTTCACTAACTTCTGCCCCAATGCGACTCACCAGCATGGTTGCCTCCTCGGAGGCTTTCAGCAGCTCACATACATCAAACATTAGTTGCCATCGGCCAGGTGACAAAAAGGCTCCTCCAAAGCCTTCCAGTTTTACAATGTGTACTCGCTAATAGTCTCATTCTGCTCATACAAATGCTCTAGCATGTACATTGTGGAATTCTACTGGTAGGGACCTCCATTTTCAGCTGGTGATGGGGCAGGTTGTTAAACTCTTGTATGGAATATGTAGCATTGAATGCATTGTAGGAATAACTAAAATGGTGCTCCTACAATGTTCCTTTTCAGTGGTGGAAGATTCAGCCTTTGCCTTTCTGCTAACTTTATTGGCATGTCATCATCTTCACTCTCAACTTCATCTGTATCTGAACAATAGAAGGATGCTGGAGTGATATATTTAGGTCTGCATTGTAATCATTCTGTCATTCCCAGCAGCATCACCTGCCACTTCTTGGCCAGTATGCTAATATTTCTCTAAGCTTTTAGAGGTCTCAAAAATGTATTTTTACTTTTACTTTCAAAAAGTTTGCTACTACTTTCAGGATAGGTGTTTTGGTGCTCGTTTATCTCACTATCCAATGCAGCAGACGGTTCAGCTGCTACACCTTCCTCTATTATGCTATTGTGATCATCAGCACTTAAATCCGACTTATTGTCATCGTCAGTGTTCTTCTTATATGTCTTCATATATATATATATATATATATATATATATATATATATATATATATTTGTACTTGCACTGGTGATGCTGGATGTTTTGCTGGGACCTTGACAAACTGCATCCTACCTTGGATGATAGGCATCATCATCATTCATTTTACATGCTGCAGCAACCATTGCTGCAGTCAGTTTTTGAATTATTACTTTAAACTCATGTGCCTGAACTGCTCCACCCTTCCCCCTCCCCCTGCTTTTGCTGGGCATTACTCAACTACTGTTTGTTTTTTTACTCTACAGTACACAACACAACTGATGGAGTGTGATGTATTGTCTTAGCCCAGTCAGCTGTCTGTCACCTAATATATTTGGTTGTTTGTTTATGTCTTGATTCTTTTTTATTTATTTTTTTATCATTTTTTTTTTTTTTTTTTAAGTTGTCCACCATCTTATCACAGTCTGTCCAAAACAAAAATTATAACTGAAAAACAAAATCAACAACTTCTTTCCCCAGACTTCTCCGGCACAGAGACAATAACAGCAAGATCAGTGAGCAAATGGGTCCCTAGTTTCCTATGTCTTGCCAGTCAGTCACATGGAATTTTGAGGTATTTGGGGTCAATCTCCTCCTTCCATCTTCTCCCCATAGTGCCCCCAGACTCTCCTAATACAAATGTCCTACATAAAAGACTCCCTAAACTAAGCTTCAATTCACCTATCTTCTCTAGCTCAAAAAACATGTTGCTTTCTCCTCTAACAAACTCAGAATGGCTGCTGTGAGAGCCTGACACCCTTGTATATGGCTGTAGAAAAGTAGAGAAAACTTTTGTGTGGTGGGGAAAATGTTTTCTTCCTATTGATATGAATGCAATGAGCTAGGCAAAAAAAGCATAAAAGCTGCACTTTTCGCAGGAAATTATTCGCCAAGCTAGAAGTCCCATTTTTCGCCGATTTCAGTTTGAGGCGAATATTTTCATCAATCTCTACATATCCCCCTATTTCACTTCCCAGATATAAAAATTCTAGTTAAAATATTGGTGACCTTGTTGAATTCTGTTATTTCCTGGCTTGTGCAGGCTCTGTGTTTATCTCAGGTAAATCGACGGTTCTTAATCTTAGGTGACTATACACCCATCTCCAGTTGCCACTGGATGTCAGAGGTCACAGAGCTATTGCTTCCTAGGATGCAGCTAAGACTTTTGATTCTGTGGAGTGGAAGTATTTGTGGGCGGTGCTTGACAGGTTCAGCTTTTGGACCAACTTTCATAAGTTGAATTTGTACCTTGTATTCCAGACCTGTGGGATCTGTCTACACTGGGAATGTCTCCTCTCCAGACTTTGTGTTGCTCATGGGTCCTGTTGCCAGGACTCTTCTCCTTTTACGATCAAGCCTCTGGTGACAGGATAAGGGCAGATCCTGCAATTTCTGGTTTGAGTCTGGGAGGACATGTAAAAAAAACTGGCACTTTATGCAGATTACATGTTCCTCTTTCTGGGTGATGGAGATTTCACCTTGCCGGCCTTATTATCCCGGGTTCTTGTCTTTGACAGGTATTCTGGTCTGACCATTTCTCTTGGATCAGGTCCCAGATGCTGCTTGCCAACCCTTTATGGATATGATAATTTCTGAATCCTTTAAGTACCTGGGAAACATGGTTGCTGGTTCTGTCTTTGTGTTTCTTCGAGACAATCTTGTCCCTGTGGTGGATTGCTACCGGGACAAAACTAAAGCGTGGCTGACCTTGCTTCTTAATGTAATCGGGTGAGCCAATCTTATCAAGATTGTGTTGTTACCCAGATTCCTGTACATCTTTCAGAATACACCTATTCGCATATCCAAATCTTTTTCTATGGAACTGGACTCTATAACATGTTGGTTCCTGTGGTGGTGGTGGTGGTGATGAAGCCTAGGGTGAGGCTCTCCACTCTGAGCAGGTCTGAGTCGGAGGGAGGCATAGCTCTACCTGATTTTTACTGTTACTACCTGGTGGTGCAGGGTCAATATGCCTTGGCATGGAGAGGGTTGTTTTTTGTTCCCAACATTTCTGTATGGGCCGGATGGCAAGTAGAATGATTACAAACATGGTGGCTGCAGTATATGGGGTGCGGATGGATATACAGAAAATGGTGGGCTGGCAGGCTGCAACCCTTCAAGGCCCCTGTGGGCCAATTCAGCTCTGCTGCATCTGTGTAGCCTAGACTTTGGTTCCATCTGGTCCAACTATGGTATTACAGAGCTTGGGCATGTATATGATAACTGCTTAAAATTGTTTGACCAGCTCCACAGGAAATTTGGCTTTCTGCATCTTTTTTTCTACCCATACCTATGACTTCGACATGCACTTAGTGCACATTGTGGGGGGGCTTTTGAACCTGCTGTTGAATGCTTTCACCTTTTATTGTCCACCATGGATGATTGGCTGGGCCGTCTGCTATCCTTCATATATAGGTGTTTGGATGCTCACGCCACCCTGGGAGATGCCTCTCTGAGATTGAACTGGGAAGGGGATTTGGGGGGGCTGGTGGATTGGAAGTGATCTATGGCCAAGGCTGGTCCGAGAGGGGAGTTGTTGCATGCTCGACATCAAATTATCCAATTAAAAATCCTACACAGAGCATACGTCACATTGGTGCTTGAATGCAGACGGCACTTTCATATGCCTTATTTGGCATTGTCCTGGGGTTCTGGGAAAAGGTCTTCACTACTCTGTCAGATGTTTTGTGTAGACCGATCCTCCTGGCGCCAAAGTTGGTTGTCCTTTCTATTTTTCCTGATGATCTCAATTTGTGGCCCCTCAGACCTCTCCTGCAGGATACTCTAGTTATGGCACGTAAACTAGTTACAATGACGTGGATGTCTGCTGTGACATCTTCCCATGATCATTGGATTAGGCTAATTACCCAGAACCTTTCACATTATCATCTTAATTTTTGTCCATTGGGGGGACTCTGCACAAATTCAATGGCATCTGGGGAGACTGGTTATTGCATTTTGAACCCAAACCCTCTCCTTGATGGGGTATCTTTAATCTTAGCCACTTAAATGTGCGGCGGGAGAGTGCTATCCTCCCCATTTTTTGGAGGGGTCAGTGTTTCTATAAAACTAAAAAAAAGTTCTGGGCTGCCTCAGAGTGCCAGATTTGTTCTTTCCTGGTCTTATGCTATTCCCCTGTATTACTGTTACTGTTTACATTAATGCTCCGATGATAATGTTTTTATCTTGGCTATGTTTGCTCTTAGTCTGTATTCTGAGGTTGTCTTCATCAGTAAAAATATATATATAAAAAAAACATACCTGCACGGCAAATGTGGGGTATATAATGTGGACAAAAGATGGAGATTTAAAGTTCACCTTTTGCTTCTCACAAACAGGCCTGGCTCACATGAAAAGATCACCGCATTTTGCATGTTTGTTAGGGACCAGGAACCAGACAGGACACAAAAAGGTAAAATGCAATAAACCTTTATTAGTGCAACAAAAACAGATGCATGATCCAAGAGCATAAACCAAAAGACACGCCAGAGTCGGGAACCAAGACAGGTAGTCAGCTGAGCCAGAGTCAGGAAACCAGAAGTCAGGAACAAGCCAAGGGTCAGAAGCACAGAAGACCACAATGTCTGGAACAAGCCAAGGGGTCTGGAACACAGCAAACAGGAGCGCAGGAAAATCCACATCAGCAACAGGTCAGCAAACAAACACAAGGACAATGAGGAAGTGAGCCAAGCTGCTATATATACCCTGAGAGGGTTGGCTGATAACAGTCAGGTGAGCAATCAGAGAGGTCAGCTGATTCAGCCTGAGCCAGAATCTCAAAAAGACAGCAGCAGTGGATAGCAGAGCACTAGATTAGCTCAGACAGCATAATCAATAGGCAGAATGGGAGCAGCTCAGCAAAACCTTGACAATGTTTCCCATGCTTACTCATACTTAAGCAATCATGAGTAAGCACAAGAAGTGTGCAAAACATGTTGATCTTTTCATGTGACCAAGGCTGTTTGTTTGTTCCTAAAAAGTCTTCATCTTTTGTCCAAATAATTTACACCACATTTTGCTGTACATGTATGTTTTTAACTGTATCAGCAAAAAACAGTGATTGCTTTTAATCAATGATTTTAGGAAGTAATGGATATTTCTGTGAGAGTAGTATGACAACCCTGAAGTCAGAGCACATTATCTCTACTCCCCCACTTGTCCACTGGGGGAGCGGAGAGGATCCGCTCAGACATCAGAACCACAAAGAGCATCACTCCCATAGCTCTGTAGAATGGGAGGGATGCAGACAGACAGAGTATTAAAAGGGAGGAGGGTCACAGAGTGTTGAAAGGGAGAAGGTAGCACAGCATGTCAAAAGGGAGGCAGGGGCACAGTGTGTCAAAAGGGAGGAGACAGAACATAATGGTGAAAGGGAGTGAGAGAGACAAGGGGTGAATGAGACTGAGAGGCAAGAAGTGAATGGCATTCACCTCTTGCCTCTCTCACTTCCATTCACCTCTTGTCTCTTGCTTTCTATCAGTGAACAGGAATAAGAGAGGTAAAAAGTGAATAGCATTCACTGCTTGACTCCATTTCACCTCTTGTCTCTCCCTTACTACCATTCACTAAATGGAAGTGAGAGAGGCAAGAGGTGAATGCCATTCACCTCTTGCCTCTCTCACTATTATTGTTGTGAGAGAGGCAAGAGGTGAATGGCAGTGAAGGAGACAAGAGGTGAATTGGAGTGTATTTGTACCTGTTAACCCACTGAGTGCTAGAGGGGTATGTAATGCATAGCTTTGTAATACATAGAATACCTTTCTGGCATGCAAGGATTTAACCCCACATAAAAGTGATAAACAGGTGACTGCTAAAGTGGAGGTAACCTGCTAAGTGTAATAATCTCTAAAGTTCCTATGTGATTCTTTAGAGCCTATGTAGGGAAGGGAGAAATTTTTCTCCTCAAACTGAACTCAGCAAATAATGGCACTTTCCACTAGCCGAAACATGCAGTTTTTCCTCTTTTCCCCACCTTTTTCACCCATTGAAATCAAATGAAATCAAAAATGTTCTCCACCACATGAAAGTTTTCTACAGCCATATAAAAGGCTGTCAGGCTCTCACAGCAGCCATTCGGTGTTTGTGAGAGGAGAGAGGAGCGCCTTGTTTGAGCTAGCGAAGAAAGAGAGAGGGAAATTAAAGTTTAGTTTAGGGAATCTTTTAGCAGGACATTTGTTCTGTAAGACAGTCAGTGGGGCACTCTGGAGGGAAGAAAGGAGGAAGGAGATTGACCCCAAATACTCCAAAATTCCATGTGGCTCACTGGCAAGACACAGGTATCTAGGTATCTATTTGCTTGATAATTTTGTTATTGTTTCTGTGCTGGGTGGGGAAGTCTGGGGAAAGAAGTTGTTGATTTTATTTTTCAGTTATAATATTTTTTAGACTGTAATAAGACAAAACGTTGGACAACTTAAAATAAATAAATAAATAAATAAGAATAAAGAACAAAATATATAGGTGACAGTGACAGACAGCTTAGGCAAGGCATCAATCAGTTCCTTCAGTTGTGTTGTGTACCGTACAGTAAACAAACACAGTGTAGCTGTGTAGTGTAATGTCTAGCAAACACAAAAGGGGAAGGGGTGGAGAAGTGCAGGGAATTGAGAGTAAAGTAGTAGGTCAAAACCTGCCTGCAGCAATTGTTGTTGCAGAGTGTGCAATCAATGATGATTCCTCTACACCAAGGAAGGATACAGTCAAGGTCCCAGCACCATCAGTGCCAGTAGAAATAAAGGACTATATAAGAAGAACACTGAAGATGACAACAAGTGGCATTCAAGTGTTGATGATGCTGGCAATTGCATAATAGAGGAAGGTGTAGCAGCTGAACCACCTGCTACATCAGATAGTGAGAAACACAAGCACCAAAACACCCATCCTCAAAGTAGCAGGGAACTTTGTTACAGTAAAAGTAAAAAGAAATTGTTTGAGAACTCCAGAAGTTTAGTGGAATATAAGGGGAATGAGCAAGAATTGGCCGGTGATGCTGATGAGCATGGCCTAATGATGACTGATGATGATGCAGATCTAGAATATATCCCTCCAACATCCTTCTCTTGTTCAGATACAGATGAAGTTGAGAGTGAGGATGTTGACAGGGTTATAAGGTTAGCAGAAAGTCAAAGGCTGAATCTTCCACCACTTTTAAGGAGCACTGTGTCTGTCTATAAAGTATTTAAGAAAGCCATTGGAAAGTCTGACCCTGGACAAGCACATATGTCAAAAAGCACACACTCACCCTATCAGTCATCATCATCATCATCACCTCTTCAAAGTCCAAGTCCCACTCAGCCATACACACCTGTTTTGAGTACCCAGCAACAGCAACACAGGTTATTAACATCCATAATGTTAGATATAACGAGTGCCTCTGCTGCTAATGTAAGTGCTGCAACTTTGACACCTAGTAGTAGTGGCAGTAGAATTGCATCATCTAGACCCTGTAGTAGTAGTAGCATACAAAAAAGGGAAAGAGTGTGTATTCCCAACAAATAGTTGTGAATAACACACTAATTCCAAATGGCTGCACCTCTAAAACAGGAAGGCTAGAAAAATCTATACAAACACTAGTACAATTTGACACTAATTATACCTGTTGATACTTGATGTGTAACTCACCAAATAAAAAGGTGTATATACAGTCCCACACCAAGCACAATCAGGTCTGCCAACATGAAATATTTAAACTCACAATAAACACAAAAAAAATATAAAAATAAATATATATCAATATCAAATTATCCAAGTCCTCCTCTCCAGAGTATTAGTCACTGTTAATCCCACTACAGTTCCAGAATTCACTGCTGCATGCCTCCCATGGCTTGGGCACCCACAAAAAAACTAAAACAAAAGAAAAACACAAAGAGCGGTGCAGGAACTCTTCTAAGTGTAGTAGAAAATTTCACAAGGAATCCTTCACCATCACCACGGTGATTCAAGCGTTACTCACATTCTCCAGAGGCGATAGCTTGCCTCTAAGTATAACCGCATCCACTGGCTCTCACCCCAGTGTGGTGTAATCGTTCCTAGATCTACTTTATGCTCTCCTTTTTCTTTTTCACTCCGACAGGGATTAATAATATATCTGTAGAAACTGCCACTCTAATAAAGGGAAAAATATTGCCCAATATATCCCTGGCAGTAACTCTTTATTCTATATTGACCCTATATCATCCGGAGGAATATTGAACCAGAGGCTAGATCGGGATATTGTAATAAAACTTCATTACATTTATTAAAAATAATGAAAATAATAAAATAAATGTAAATAAAATATCAATAGATAAACAATGCCAGACAAAAATGTCAAAAAAAATATATCTATATTCGCCTAAAGCGTTTCATAGCAGCAACGCTACTTCATCAGAGGCTTCATCAGTAGCGTTGCTGCTACGAAATGCGTTAGGCCAATATAGATTTTCTTTTACTTTTTTTTTGACATTCACTCAGAATCCTCAAGCTAAGCATGTTGCTATCTGTTTGTTAACGCTTAGTCAAGAGTGTCAAATGGGTACTTGGTACCTATGAAGAGTGATGCTAGAGAACGGAGAATAGAGATTGCTGCTTGGGAGTGTCCTATTGGAGTGTCCTTGTGTCAGCTAATGCTGTAGTTAAAGGTGTTGGCCGCAAAGCCAGATGTCTGACCCCAGTTGTGTCGGGGCTGGGACCAGGATGAACGCTCCTCAGACTTGTAGGCAGAAAAGAGAACCCTAAGGTGCGGACTGCTAGATAGGGAGAAAAGCTCCCCTTAGAGACTTGGCGACTATGCAAGAAGAGCCCTGAATGATAGAAGAAAAATAGGTACCAAAAAGGTCAGCAGGTAATGTGAGACTCAGACTACAAAAAACCAAGAGAAAAGATCCAATGAATAAATTCCTGAACCTCAGGCAAAGGACTGGAAAAAATTATGTTCCAGATAAAAGTTAGCAGCCTCAGAGAGCTGATACAGCGGCCAATAAGGCTAGAGAAATAATGGTGCCCCGGTAGCAGCCTCCCAGGATGTCTGTCTACTCCTGGGTCTGCACAAGGATGAGAGAAAGAGGGTATTGATCCTAGGAGCAGCCTAAACTTTTCTGATAAGGGCTGGAAATAGAACAAGTGCAGAGAAGAAAGAACAGCCTAATTGGCTGAAAACGGAGCAGTCCCTAGAGGCTGGAATGCAAATCAGCAGGGATCTGAATGCTCCAGTTACGGAGACCCAGACCATCAATCCACAGCTGGGCCCATGCCAGGATGGGAGCACAACAGTAAGGGCAGCCGGGTCGGCTGAACAGCAATAGCTCTCGGAATTCTGGGATCACCTTAAAGAAATACCCGCTGCAGTAGACATCTCCCATGTAGCAGCCAGAGGCTGTAATCGAGCAGTGGACACTGCAAGGGGAGTGGTCCGGGCTAAGCCAAAACGTAGCAGGAACGACCGTCTGGGAGAATAATTAATTGGCCCAAAGAGATGATGAATAGCCAAGGAGGAAGGAGAAGTCTAAGCGCTCAGACTGATCGCCTCAGGAACAGACCAAGGAAGAACAGTCCAGCGGGCAGAGGCACTGCCAAGGCTTCCACGGAAGCAACGGGAGGAGAGTCAAGGCCAGGTTGGGTCGTCAATGGAGAATCAGGATGCAAGGTACCTAAGGGCTAAAGCACAAGCGAAGTCAAATGGAGAAAGCCAGAGTCAGAAACCAGGAGACAAGATAGCGCAGTACCAAAGGTATAAGCTAAAAATGTAATCAAATATCAAAAATGCGGGTCAGCAGTAACAGGAATCCAGGGTAACAGCTACAGGATGAAACAAACTTGATTAACAGGGCCCCATATAAAGGAGCAGCACACATATAACTGTTCACTAGCCAGTTCCTGGTTCTGGAGTAGTCAGGTGTATGTAGGAGGTGTAACACTGTTGTCTGTGCAAACAGCATGTGAGTGGGGGAAAGCAGGCTCACACATAGGTACCTCCTCTATGAGATCCCACTTGAAGCACAACCACAGGTCTGACTGGGTGAAACACTATCAGCAGGCCAAAGGTGCCACAACTAGCAGCAGCAGAAGCACTTTAAAAAGTTCCCAGGGCTCTAGGGCAGAAAGTAGTGAATTTATTTATGTGTCAGAGAGTGTGCTGCTGCCAGTGCCAACAGTTAGTTCAGTCCAAATAATGCCTATGGCTCCTGCTGCAGAGTATGACAGACAAAGCCAGGACAAATATATTACAGCAGCACAGATGAGGAGGTTGTGGAAAGATATGAAGAAGGGTTGCCACCATCTACCCCTTGTGGGACCACCGCTATGAGCGACAAGAAATTTGTGTCATTAGTCTGAGGAGGATAGAGAAATAATATGACAATAGTAATAACTATATACATACACAAATCATACCATTCCAGCCACTCCCCCACCACCACCACTAGAATACACATCTGCCACACTGTAGGTTGTACTTTATTTTATATGTGCCAGTATCACTTGGGCAAAGGATGCATTCTGCATAATAACACATTTTTCAAGTCATTTGTTGCTGTAGAACTGACAACTTTGACTTTCAGACACTCATTTCTAAACTACAGCCCTCAGAAGAAATAATATTATAGTGGGGAATGTAGTACCTATAGGAAATATAGGTGAAAAATGTGTTAAAATAGGCAAAAAGGAGGACATTTTTGCATAGCTGGAAAGGTAAATCTTTTGTGGGAAAAGAGAAAAAGCGGCAAGTTTTCATGAAAAGTCATGAGGGAAATTTTAACACCTTTCTACCACCCCTAAACCTATGCACTAACATCTCTCAAGTCAGAGAAAACTTAGTGCATTGGATACATAGAATAATACAGGACTTGGAGAGTTTAGATCAAAGGATCCATGTCATTACCTATTTATCACATCTTAGTGCATCTCACCCCCTTGGAAAATGAAAAAATGGAAACAAGCAACTGTGTTCAAATTGTAAATAATAATAACAAAAGTAACAGAATAAAAATAAATTAAAGGGAGACAGAAATGGGTCAGGTGGTGTGCCACCCCCCCCCCCTTGTGCAAAACCCAAGTGAGAATGTCCTGACAACGTGCACTGTTGGGTTGGTTAGAGGACATGGTTGTGCGTCATAGGACCATTGCTGAGAATCACCTCACTAAGGGCCAGATTTAAAGGCAGGCGATAGCCAAAAAAATGGGTGTCAGCATTTTCATGTCAGCACTGTAAGCATTTGCATGTCAGCACTGTAAGCTAGATCAGTGCTATGAAAAAATGCCAAAAAACAAAACAAAAACCGGTATATTAGCATGTGTTGCCATTTAAAGGGCCACGTTAGCATACAGCTATTTATAGCATTTTAATCATGGCATTTATAGCATTTTTAACAAATCTGACATATTTGATTAAATGGAGGCATAATCACAAATGGAAGAGTAATACATGTTTTAACCCTTTTGAGCAATGTGTTGCATACCCGTTTGGCACTCAAGGGGTGTTCTGTTTAGTGTTCTGTTTATTTTTGCATTGTACTTATACATTTCTTTTCTTTTACAGCAAGACGACTGAAGAGAAGGAAGAAGAGAGGGCTGAAGAGAAGAAAGAAGAGAAGAAAATACAGAATAGAGGCAGAAAGAGACAGACAGTGGATAAAAGGTAACTGTAAAACATATGAGTTTACGATCGGTGCTTGGCAGTATGTCAGGCACCGATAGTTAACTTTTTTACTGTTACATTCCCAGTATCTCTGCTATTTAGCGACTTTTGGGAACTTAATGCAGAAAATGGACGTTTAGCCACAAGACCATTTCTGTGGCCTATCGTCCATTGTGCTTTTAGTTGGTAGGGCCTTTAAATACCAGGTTAGACATTTTGTTATGTTGGCTGGTATTCACTTCGGCCCTACCAGCTATTTTAATGCAAACCTTAAAATCTGGCCCTAAATATGTTAATTTGAGGAGAACCTGCAAACATCTGGCATTGTTGTGGCCTGAGAATAGGATTGACCACACTTGCTATGGACACACACAGACAGGTCAAGTTTGCCCTTTAGCCCTGACTGGGCAGAGGTGGATCGTCAGTGCCAGTGTCATTGTGATTGATCAACCCATGCTTACTGAGTGCTAGTTTTCAAATGTGAGCTGTAAGAGCGTGCAATGGCATAGAACTGAGCATGATCTTTGTTCATGTCATGATACTGTCACACACGTATGAAATGGACACAGATCACTACAGGGACTTTGGTGTTTTTGTAAGGGAAGAGGAGACAGGGGGAACACACATGAGGAAGAAGATTTATAATTTTACTTATCATGCCCTTCCACTTCCATAGCGTCAGGAGCAGAGGCAGAAACCCCCAGAGGTGGTGCTGCAGCCACCTCACTTGACACAACCTGTGATGACCCTGAGGATTATTATTAAGTTGTAGGGAGCCTTAACCCGTTTGAGTGCAAGAGGGGTGCAAAACACATTTATTGGAAAATGCATTGCGTACCCCTCTGGCATTCAAATGATTACAACTACCAGCACAAAACACAGAACCCATACATACTCCCACATACTCTGCCAACACACAAGAAAGGAGGGATTAGACATTGAACAGGTGCACATGTATTAGGTGGAGGACATATTTTAATCAATCCTCATCTGCCCTATCCATGTAGAGGTCCCCAGGCTGACAACGGGGGCCTGCAATCTCTACCAGAATTAATGAAAATAGATATAGGCAGATGTTTCAGACTTGTGTATGTTAATTAGTGCATTTTTTTGCATCATATGACTAAATAGCTATATATTTAGATCTCGGTCTTAAAGAAACATTGATGAGAGCCATTGCCTGATAGTTTCATAATTCTAACTTAATAATTTAAACAGGACTTGTGCAAAATTCTGGAACATAATTCAGCTACAAAAAGAACACTTCAAGAATAGGCACCAAATGATTTGTTCCTTTGACTTTCTATCCTTGCCTTCCTCTTCTAGTCCTACCTCCCCTTAAACTAACAGTAATGTTCTTGTTTTGTAGAGTTTAAAAAATAAATTATGTGGTACAAATCCTATCTCTCAAACCTGTAAAGCTGACACAGGATATTTGAGTCTGCCAACTTGAGGAGGCTCTTCAGCAGAGCCAAAATCGCTTTATTTAAAAATAACTACTTCATTGGAAAGTGTGCTTGCAAACCAGACACTTTGTAGACCGTTCCAATGAAGTAATTATTTTCCAGTATCATAGTTTTGGCTCTTCTGCAGAGCCACCGGCTGGTCCCAGAACTGGGAACTCCTGCTGTCAGCAGAGCACTGACGTCAGGAGAAGGGGAGGGAGGGGGGAACTTTAGATGTGAATATCTCTCAAAATGTAATGGTTTGAGAGATAGGATTTGTGCCACATAATTAATTTTTTAACTGTACAAAACAAGAAAACATTTTTAAGGGACATTAGGGTCCCTTTAATTGTACTCACTTCCACTCAATAATGCTTCTTATACCACTGCTCATACTCATCCACACCTTCTATTTCCAAAAGTCCAATTCTCATAAAACATCATGCCACCTGAAGCCTTTACCACATTGTGTTCCTTGAAGAAACTAACAGTCTTCCCAATTCTGCCCTCTTGTTCCACTTCCAATCCCAATGTCTCCTCATTTACCTACTATAGATATCTAAAGAAAGTGTGTCTACCTTATATTGAACCACATGTTACTTTTTATATGAGTTCTCTGCCCTTATGAGTTATAGTCAATACCATATAAATGTATCTACTGCTGCTGTTGCCACTACTACTACTACTTCTCAGTGCTCTTCCATTATATACACCTTTTCCTTACACTTCTACCTTAAATTCTTTCTAATATCTATGTCTATTAATTATCTGGAAGTCTGAATTTTCATCTATTTCAACAAAAACTAACCTTAACCCCTAGAGTGCCAAGCACTTACGCCGTACGAGTGGACACAGCTGTACCTGCTGTGCCGCGCTTGTACGGCGTAAGAGTGAAATGCGGTCACTGCATGAGCCGGTATAACCGGCATGCAGTGGCTGCATTTAAAAAAAAAAAAAGCTTGGCACTTGTGGGGGGACATGAAGATCACTCCTCATGTCCCCCCTGTTATTGATCTCCCAGCCGATCGCGCTGGGAGATCAATAAAACAAGAGGAGAAGCGCAGCAAAAGCGCAGCTTCTCCTCTCCTGTCTCTCCTACTTGAACTTCCGGGTAGGAGTGGGCGGGACCGGGGGAAGCCTCCCAACGTCATCGGTGACATGGTCACCGATGACGTTGGGGAAGTTTCCCCGGTCCCATTCACTCCTACCGGTGGTAAGAGAGAAGGGCAGGAGAGCTTTTGCTCTCCTGCAGTCGCCTTTTTGATCTCCCAGCCGGGGGTCCTGATGTCCCCCACGAGGTCTGAATAAATAAATAAAAAAAAAATTAAAAAAAAAATGCACTAGTAACCCTGTGAGTGCCGCAGGGGTCCCCAGCACATTGCTGGAGACCCCTGCGGCACTCACAGGGTCACTTATTTTTGGGGGATTTTTTTTTCCAAGACCTCATTGGGAGGATCGGGGGGGGGGTCCTGATGCCCCTCAATGAGGTCTATGATAATTTTTTTTTTTTTTTTTTAAATGTAACCCTGTGTGTGCCACAGGGAGGTCTAATGCACCCCCCCCCTCCTGTGGCACACACAGGGCTTTTATAATTCCTTTGTTAACAGAGATTGTTGGGGGGCCATCAGGATGCACTGGAGACCCCTGTGGCACTCACAGGGACATTTATTTTTACTCTTTTTTTTTTTTTGTAAGACCTCATTGGGGGGAATCAGAAGGGTCCTGATACCCCCCAATGAGGTCTATAATACAAAAAAGTAAATAAAAAAAATGCAGCCCCCCTTCTGCGGCACACACAGGGCTTTTTTCATTCCTTTGTTACCAGAGATTGTTGGGGAGCCATCAGGATTGGTCCTGATGGCCCTCCAACAAGCTCTGATTACAAAGTAATGAAAAAAAAAAATAACACTTTGGATGCCACAAGGATCCAATGCATTGCTTTGCAATGCGCTGGAGACCCCTGTGGCACTCACAGGGTCACTCCGTTTGTGGACATATATATATTTTTTTTTACTAAGACCTCATTGGGGAGGGATCAGGGGGTCCTGATGCCCCTCAATGAGGTATATAATAAAAAAAAATAAAAACAAAAATTAACCCTGTGTGTGCCACTGGGAGCTGGGGTTCAATGCAGACCCCCTTCCTGTGACACACACAGGATGTTTTATCATTACTTTGTAATCAGAGCTTGTTTGGTGGCCATCTGAATACAAAGTAATAATACAAAAAAATTAACCCTTTGTGTGCCACAGGGGCCCAAATGCATTTGCAATCCACTGGACACCCCTGTGGCACACAAAGGATTTTTTTTTCCCCCTTTATTTTTTATTTAGACCTCATTGTATGGGTTCTGATGCCCCCAACGAGGTCTACACAAAAATATTGGGGGGAAAAAGCCCCAAAAAATGCACGTGCCACAGGAGGGGGGGTCCAACGCAGTGCTTTGTATGAGGGGACATACAGTGCACACTGGTAGTCACAGATCTCCCATACACACTATCAGACACTGCCCCACCATCACCACCATCCTTGCTCCTCTGCTCATACCCACACACACTGCCTAATCCCTCACCCTCCCACACACTTTGTTACACTTGTAGTCACAGGTCCGCACGTACACCGGCTGATGCCCTAGCTTCTTTCATCTGTTAGCCATAAAATCACACATACACTGTTTGCTTTCCCATTCCTGTTTCACTGGTAGCTACGCTCCTGTAGTGTAAATTGGTATGTCAACCCACAGCAGTGGGGTACCATTTTTCTTAGGCTGGCAAGAAGTCCTCCTAGGAAATCCCATGCCATTGAACCATTTTAGTATCTTTGAAGTGACTTATGTGTAAAACAAATGTTTGTTTTTTTTTCCTGTAGCACCACATTCTGGAAATAGTTGTGCCAACTAACTTAGGGGTAAAAAGGCAAGTAACACCTCATTAGATGCGGCAGGTTGTCTTCTTTCCAAAATAGTATGGTTTATCTACCTTTTCTTCAATTCTGAAGGTGTTATAGCCATTTTTGTACAGGCAAGTCAGGTTTGAGAAAATGTTAGAAACATCAGAGTTTGTAGTAGGTGTAGTTTTCTACTTCTAGCACCCCCTAAGGTAGTTCAACTCATACCAATGGGGTGTCGTTTGACTCCTAAGAGCACTAGCTAATGAATGCAGTTGAAAATTCCATGGTTTTTACAGAGCTCCATACATTTGAAGGGGCAGAAATGTAAGCAAATGCCTTTTTTTTCATTAGCGCCACCTCCTGGAAGCATTTGTGCATACCAGCCTTTGGGTAAGAAGGCAAGTGACCCCTCATTAGATGTGGCAGGTTGTTTTCTTTTCAAAATGACATTGTTTCTCTACCTTTCCTGCATATCTATTATGGTTATAACCATTTTAGTGCAAGCAGATAATTTAAAAAACAAAAGTGTCAGGTTTACGTACGTGTTCCTAGCACCCACATATTGTATGTTAACCCACACAAATGGGCTACCATTTTTCTCATGTTGGTAGCAAGTACTGAATACAGCAGGAAATGTTATGGTTTTCAAAGATTTTAGTATCTTTGAAGTGGTGGAAATGTAAAAAAACATGTATTTATTCCCATAGCGTCACCTTTTGGAAATATTTGTGCACTTCAGCCCAGGGGGTAGAAAGGCAAGTGACCCCTCATTTGATGCGGGAGAATGTCTACTTTCCAAAATGGTATACCTTTTATACCTTTCCTTCATGTCTCTAACAGTTATGGACATTTTAGTACAAGCAGCCATTTTCGAAGAAGCAAACAGGTAGGTGTAGTTATGTGCTTCTGGCACCCCTAAGGTAGGTTGACTCATTCCAGTGGGGTGTCATTTTTCTCCTAAGAGCACTAGCTAATGAATACAGTTGGAAATGCCATGGTTTTCACAAATTTCAGTACATTTGAAGGGACAGAAATGTAAGAAAATGCCTTTTTTTTTCATTAGCGCCACCTTCTGGAGGCATTTGTGCACTCCAGGCTTGGGGTAACAAGGCAAGTCACCCATTATTAGATGCGGCAGGGTGTCTTCTTTTCAAAATGGTATGGTTTGTGTACCCTTTCTTCACTTCGGTAGTTGTTATAACCATTTGTGTACAGACAAGTAATGTTTGAGAAAATGTTAGAAAAATTTGAAGTTGTAGTAGGTGTCGTTTTGCACTTCTAGCGCCCCCTGAGGTAGTTAAACGCATACCAATGGGGTGTCATTTGTCTCCTAAGAGCACTAGCTAATGAATACAGTTGGAAATACCATGGTTTGCACACATTTCAGTACATTTGAAGGGGCAGAAATGTAAGAAAATGCCTTTTTTTTTCCATTAGCGCCACATTCTGGAGGCATTTGTGCACTCCAGGCTTGGGGTAACAAGGCAAGTCACCCATCATTAGATGCAGCAGGGTGTCTTCTTTTCAAAATGGTATGGTTTGTGTACCCTTTCTTCACTTCTGTAGTTGTTATAACCATTTGTGTACAGACAAGTAATGTTTGAGAAAATGTTAGAAAAATGTGAAGTTGTAGTAGATGTCGTTTTGCACTTCTAGCGCCCCCTGAGGTAGTTAAACTCATACCAATTGGGTGTCATTTTTCTCCTAAGAGCACTAGCTAATGAATACAGTTGGAAATACCATGGTTTGCACATATTTCAGTACATTTGAAGGGGCAGAAATGTAAGAAAATGCCTTTTTTTTTCATTAGCGCCACCTTCTGGAGGCATTTGTGCACTCCAGGCTTGGGGTAACAAGGCAAGTCACCCATCATTAGATGCGGCAGGGTGTCTTCTTTTCAAAATGGTGTGGTTTGTGTACCCTTTCTTCACTTCTGTAATTGTTATAACCATTTTTGTACAGACAGGTAATGTTTGAGAAAATGTTAGAAAAATTAGAGGTTGCAATAGGTGTAGTTTTGTACTTGTAGCGCCCCCTGAGGTAGGTGAACTCATACCAATGGGGTGTCATTTTTCTCCTAAGAGCACTAGCTAATGAATACAGTTGGAAATGCCATGGTTTTCACACATTTTAGTACATTTGAAGGGGCAGAAATCTAAGAAAATACCTTTTTTTTAAATTAGCGTCATCTTCTGGAGGCATTTGTGCACACCAGGCTTGGGGTAACAAGGCGAATCACCACTCATTAGATGCAGCAGGTTGTCTACTTTCCAGAAATATATAGTTTTATATAATTATTCCACTGTTTTAGGGTAGATTTACCACAAAAACCGTAGAATGCGCATATTAGTTTATAAAGTTGAAAATGTCATTTTGCGCTGCTGGTGATTAGGGCTCTAAGCTAGCCATGGACGTAGGTAAAACTATACAAATTTGGTATTTTTTTACTCGGGGGACTCGAGGCTTTTTCAAATAATTGAAACTTTTTCAATCAAGGTAAATGTTTTTGATACATAGTATGTGATTTTAGCAAAATGAGTAAATTTTCACTTTTTTTTGTCATTATGACATCATAGCTTTTTGCACGATGTAAAATTCTCTTCATGTAAGGTACCACGAGAAAGCTCAATTAGTTCTGAAAAAAACAATATATAGTTTTCCATATGTAACTAAAAATCCCCAGAGGAAATCAAGCCTAAACGGAAGGATAGCAAAAATGTTGAAAAAGTGTCTGGCCTGCAGGGTTCAGGAAATGGCCTGAGCCTCTGGCACTGAAGGGGTTAATAACCTTTTTAAACCCTATAAATCAGTAACTATTTAAACTTCAGATTATCATGCTTCTCTCTAACTCTCTCTCTCTATCTCTCTCTTTATCTCAAACCTCTAGCCATGGTTAAATGACAGTTACCATCCCTCATGTATGCATGCAGCTGAAGGTCTATGAAGAAAGTCTGAAATGCTTGTGAACTTCTGCTACAAATTTTACTTTTCTTTACCTCTGCTTTTTCATAGGCTGCACATCTCTTCACCCTAGTTACTTTTTCATAGGCATGTACACATCTCTCCACCCTAGTTCCTGTCTGGGCTCCGTGGTATCTTTATCACAAGACATTTGTTATGAATAGTCAATGTTTTTGTTCAAATGTTTGAAATATCATTGAGGTGAATGCATGAATTGACAGGGATTGCTTTTGTATGCTGAACCTGCCTAAAGACTATGGTCAAAGTCATGTACATTTAAAACTGGCCAATTTGAACTACTTGAGTAGTGTTGGAAAGTATAGGTATTTCAGAGAATGTCATTCCCCTGATACCATGCAACATCATGTCCTGACATGTCGAGGAGGAAATGTGTTTTTGTTCACATTAAAGATATGGGCTTGCAGAGCTGTGCACACTAAAATGTACTAAGCTTCTGTACACTAGTATGTGTTATTGGATTTGCGAGCCTACGTTTGCTTCATCTTAAAATAAGGCCTCTACAGTATGATAGAATAATATGAACTTTAGCTCTTATTGCCATGAAAAACGTGTTATAATGCCTTGTGCAATGCACTCTGTAGAGCATTGCAACTACCTATATTAACTCACTTAAGTTCAGCCACTTGCACCAGATTGCATAAGGTTTGTAAAGCATTCACAAATATATGATTCCCTGCTGTAAGAGATGTCCTGTAATACAGCATGCACTACAGTCACTTGTATTACATATGTGCTTCCATTTGTTGTGAAAGGTTTTTTAATGGTTTATTGATACATGCCAATCTGAAAAAAAGCAAGATAAAAAATATAAATAATAAAAAATGCAATGCATGACTTAAAATGTACTTTTGTTATTTTGGTGTCAGCAAAAGAATAATTTTCTTGACAGTAAACAATTATTTCTTTAACAGTTTCACGGCAAAAATAGTTTACAATCACCATCTAATACATGTTATTGACAATTAGCAAGGGATATTGGATAGAAGATTTATGCCATTTACAGTACTTCATATAATGTTTTCAGTTTGACAACTGCAGTTTTCTAAATGGACTCCCGTGCCATGGCAGATATGCAGTTTCTGCTATAAAAGCATTCCATTTGAATACATCTTAACACAGCTTTTAACCCTTTGAGTGCCAGAGGGGTACCCAACACATTGCAAAGCAATGTGTTATGTACCCCTCTGGAATTCAAAGGGTTAAATGTCTTTATTATTGTATTTTTATTAATACTAAAACAAATGACAACTTACTTCCTGTATTATAGAAATAAGTGTCTTTTGTATAAAGGAAGCAAAGGTTTGGGGGAATTATCTTTGAAACTTTCAAAGTAGTCTCTGTAACACAGAAATTGCTCACACACTGCAGTATGTAAATTAATTTCCTTTGATGTTTGCTATCTTGGTGTACTATTTCTAATTTCCCTATACATTTATTCTTACTTGAAAACTCAAATTATCTTATATGATGAGGCTGGAAAAATTATCCCCATGACAAAAAAAATAGGTTTAAAGAAATACAGCAGATTTAGCAATGCAATGTTTTCTTTTATGGGATTAGTATTGGTTGCTTGTGCCAGTTTGACTCAAAGATGTTGAGAGAATTATACTGTCATTAAAATCGAATTTCTGTATTTTTTATTGTGACAGCATATGTTTTTGAATCAAAGGTAAAAACCTTCACATCTTTTATTCAGCAGTGCAAATTTTGGTTATAAGTAACAATTTGTTGCAATGGATGTTACTCTCACGGGAAGGTAAAAAGGTGTTAAGAAACTATGAAGTTGATTTTGGTGATCACAAACCATTCTGCAAGAAGCATTACCGCCAGTGGGGAAGCATGTACTAATGTATTTTCCATTGGACTGAGGGCAGATTTATCTGATACTACATATACACTCAGCAAGCTGCACCCTCTTTGTGCCTAGGTACAAAGGGGTTCCATTAGAAAATGGAGTCTCTGCTTGCCTTATACCTGTTTGCCATTGCCCAGGGCACTTTTGTGAAAATAGTAATAGGGATTGACTTTTATATGGCATGGAATAACTTTATATCTACCATCATATTGTAGAAGAAATGGTCACAAATGCCACAGACCTGACCCCTTAAAATCTAGTGATTTTTTTACTCGGGGGCCTAGGCAACGGCCCACTCATAGCTATGGTAATGGTGGAATTTTGTTCTTTATTTATTAACAGCAGTGACAGTGGTGGCAGGTTCATAGGGACTTTATTTTATTTTTGTATTTTTGGAAATAGGAGAGCAGAGGAGGATCTGGGTGTCACTGGTTACTGCAATAACCTGAAAAGTTTTTTTTTTAATAGAAAAACATATACATGGTGTGAGCACTTAAAGGAGACTATTAATGATGGGTACTAACAGACAATATTAATGGGAGAGCAATAAAGGGAAATATTAATGGGAACAAGCATTAAAGTGATAGTAATGTTTCCCAAAAACAGCAGCCCCAATTAATCTTCACAGTATTTGAGCCATTGAGAGCGTTATTTCATTACTGTGAGAATTGTAGTTCAAGAGTAATTAAATGATAAGGTTTCCCTCTCCCACCCCTTTTACCTAATGTAAGCCCCCACTCCTCAAATGTGGAATCCAGTCCATAGACCAGACAGCTCACATCAAGGGTCAAAATTCTTACTGTGAGAACAATGAAATCCCTGCCCCCCCCTTGACAGTTTTTTTTTAGCTTTTTTCCCTTATCTTAATTGAAGATTGTCCCTCTCTGTAATCTACCTGGACTCTGCCTGCTGCTCTAAGCTGAGCAGTGTTACATCAGTAAAAGGGGCAGGAGGGGGATACTTTATCATTCAATTACTCTTGAACTACAGCTCTAACATAATTGAAATAACACTCTTCAAGGCCCAAATACTATGAGGATTAATTAGAGCTGCTTTTATTATGAAACATTACTATCCCTTAAATTGGGGACATTATCTTATTGATGGGACATGCAGAAGAGGGGTGTGGAGGGCATTGTATGTGATCTATTCATTTTTTTATTTATGGGACATGAAGTGAGGAGGTGAAGGGGAGCACTGTACATGGAATATTATTTCTATCACTGAAACAAGGTGAGAGGGAAAGTTATGTGGAGATTTGAGGTTCCCAGGGAAGTGGAACAAGGACAGAAAATAATCCTGTGCTGTTTCAAACAAATTATGTAACTGTGTACTGCATATATTATACTAACATACTAATTCATTTGTTTAAAAAAATGATGGTTTTGTCACATGGGTTGGCCAGGACATTGGAACAAGACTGGGGCAGTTAACTCTTTGAGGTTCCAGAGGGGGCTTCCAATTCATTAGTAAGTGAAATGTTGTCCACCTCTTTGACACTTAAAGGTTTAAATATTGTATTTTGTTTTGTGGCTACCAGTGGAAGTCTATGAAGGGCTTCTTTGCCTTGCTCCAATGTCCCTCTGTCAGCCAAAGTACCATTATATGTGGGGGTATTTAGTTAGTAGGAGAACAGTGGAACTAAGTTGGCATATTAGTGTATGTGAGGGTCTTTGGTTACTAATAGGACAATGAAACACCCCTTCCTTTGGCATTTGGTAAATGAATATGAGGTTTTGGCCCCCATTTTAATGTATCTTATTGTGTGTTCTGCAAATAAATTAATTTAGGGTTTATGTACTGCATCTTAGTTTGTTTCATTTACATCTACCAAAAATATTTTGTAACCTCCCTTTAATGAAAGGAAAACATGATAGGGGTCCCAAGACCCCATATTACTTCAAACACACTCTCCATCCTGATCTGACAACAGAGGGGTTAATCTGGGCGCAGGGTTAGGATGTGGGTAGAGTGGGGGGGTAATGTAATATTTTTAGCTTGACTTGGGGTAATTTCTCCATTGCAGGTACAATTGCTGTTTTTGAGAAGGGGACACTATAGGGTCAGATAGAGGTCCAGGGCAGAACCTGCTGTCCTGGTTATTTCTGCCTGATCCAGGAGCAAGGGAGCAGGAAAATTGCTCTCCTGCTTCCCTTGCAACTCAATTCACTTAAGAAGAGAGGACTGCACCCCAAATGGGGAACAGTATTGAAAATATCAAATTAACCTATGTACTAAAGCAAAAGGGACCCTTTAATACACAGGTGAACACAAGACATGGTGCGGGTAACAGGCATTTCAATGTGTCTATAATGCACTCAATCCTCCTGTCCTTAGTACGTGCCCCTCAGTGTTCCATGTTTTTCTTTTAAAGTAAAAATAAAATTACAAAAATTGGTTGGTGCAATGTTAAGGGTCAAGTGATCAAGAGCTTCTTTTTTGTAAGAAACAAAAAGGGCACAGGTATTTTTTTTGCCATTCTGTATCAGTACCTACATTTTAATATCACATTGTATAATGATGCAATGTATGATATTACTTCTCTTACTACTCAACTTGAAGGTTTTTTACTGCATTAATGTTTGCCCCCATTTTTTATGTTATACATATAGCATTCTATTAGGAAGGATAGTCTAAGTAATGCAGTTGAATGAATGAATATGGTGATGTAATCAGTTTTCTAGCCATTACCCTGCCTAATGCAAGTCTGATAAGCTATTACACTGTTTGTGTTGAAAGAAGAGTAGTGGGACAGATTTTGGGCATTGATGGGTATTCCTTTTCTCCATGCTTGATTAAGATTATTTTGTAAACAAGGCACAAAATAGACAGTGAAATTTTATTTTCCTGTGAATGCAATGAGGTAATTATCAATAGTTGCTGTTAAAGTCCTAAAAATGACATACTATGTGCTCTGATGTGCAATAGAGGAATCATATAATATAATGCATACCACTAAGTGCAGCCATTGAGGTTAGAGTTTAAGCAGTGGAATAATACAGCTCCCCCCCAATTACTACTTTTTATGCTTATTTTATCATTACGGCAGTAACTTCATTAGTATCCAAGCCTACAAGCATATACATTTTACAAATTATTTATATATATATATATATATATATATATATATATATATATATATATACTGCTCAACATTGAATCTGCTGAATCTGCAACACCTAGAAACTATTCGAACTGCATGAAATCACATATATGATGAGACAATGTGATTAATTGTAGGGACCCAAATATTTACAACGGAATGTGTTATCCTGTAGTAAGTGTGTAAACCTTAAAAGATGATAATATGAGGCATACAATTAATAATAGCATTGCTTGGCTGATGTTAATTCATACAGAGTTGTTGTAAACCCGCAACTCATGCATGATGAATAAAGATGGGTTCTATTAGACATATCATCCCATTAAATCACAACATATAATCAATGAGGAACCGGTCCAGGAAATGACAAGGGGTGGGCTTAAACAGTTCTGGAACAAATAAATTACACCATAGGGGACAAACCAAATTTACCAAAAAACCTATTGATTTAAATGGGGCATTTAAATCTTCAAATGCTAGAGAGGCCTTCAGTGCATTGTTTCACAATGAACTGGAGAAGTCTCTTGAATTTAGTGTGGTTGAAACCCCATTTAAGTCATTGATCATGTTTATTTGCCCCCAAAATACAGTTAGATTGTCACAGAATTTCTCTATTTCTTCTTAGAACATCAGCCTCAGTGTGTCCAAGCAATGGAGGTTGTCCATCAAAAGACTTGAAATATGTGGGAGGCATTGTCCTGCTGCATGAATCATTAATAGATGCACAAGTGCTCCTCTTTTACTATGCAAATGAAAACAATTCTGACATATAAATGTGGATATATGTCAAAGATACTAAGCACATGGGGGAGCGTGGCTAGCTACCGATGGAGAAGGCTGTGTGTTGAGTGAGCTCCATGCTGCATGTGTGGATGGACGTCTCAATAAGCTTCTAATTTGACTACACTTCTGCATTTCTCCCTGGAGATGTCCAGCAGGAGAAAGAAATCTACTTCTATTGCAAAGTATTTATTGGGCAAAACTTCTACTGACTCCTCTCTGAATGCTCCCGCGGTAGACTTCAAAATGACTGCATCGGGGAAAGAAAATGCGCAATGAGGCACTGGTGGATTACTCACCAAAGCCAATATTAGATTCCTGACGACTAAAGAAGATCTCTGGGACTTTGTTCTGAAGGACTACATTAGGCATCTGCCCCCTCGTTCGGACATTGAAGATCTTGTGCGTTCCCTTCGCACCACCCTGCAGGCTGACATACTGGGCCTTAGTGCAGATATCAAACAAACTGGTACTCAAGTAGAGGACCTTGAGTGTCAGGAACTACCACGTACCTTTAATTAGTTCATTCTCAGGAGCTGGAACTCAATTGCAGAGAGCTGCACACCTGTTCAGAACCACTCTAATGTTGGTCCTGAAAGTGGAAACAGAGCCCCCACAGTGGGAGTATGTACAGGGGCAAACAGAGGAGATCCAGTACAGGAATGTACTGGGGCCCTACAGTAAAAACACAAATCCTGGAGTCTTCTATGGGTCTTTTCATCCACAGATAAGGATGTCCTTATAATACCTATTTGCATGGGTCCAGGCTGGGACAAGTGAGGTACAGACCTCACAGGCAAAGGTGGTGAATAGCTCTGAAACTCTGTGTCTTTAAAAGTGACCTTCCGAAGGCGCTAACGCAAAGGGCATTCCACTTGGATAGACAGGTGTACCAATTACCAATTACTCTTGAACTACAACTCTGACAGAACTGAAATATCACTCTCCAAAGTCCAAATACTATGATGAATAATTAGAGCTGCTTTTACTATGAAACATTACTATCCCTTTAAGTAGTTCATTCTCAGGACCTGGAACCCAACTGCAGGGAGCTGCACACCTGTCTACTCTCTTTTTCTCAGAAAGAACTGATCATGAAGAAGGCTAGACAACTACATGAAATTAAATACGATGGCTTCGCGGTGCAACTGTTTAATGATCTATTACTGTATACTCTGCAGCTAAGAAGAGCGTTTAAACCATTGACCAATGCGCTAAGAGAAAATCATATTATCTATCACTGGGGTTTCCCATTTGCCCTCATAGTCACACATGAAGGGGGTTACACATGTCCGGAAAACCTCTGCTGATGCTACGCAACGCTGTGAAAAGCTTAAGTTCACACCTGTATCACTTCTGGACCCTAACATTCACCAGAAGCAGAACTTGCTCCCCACAAATCTCTGACCCCAAAATTGCCAGCCTGTGGCAGCAAAGAAATGGAGGAGTTTGAATTCATCTGGTCCTGCAACTGGAGATCCGGTACCTACTCCTTAGAGCTTTTGTTGTGGACTTAATTGGATACCCTCTGGCTTTGGTACCCTTTTCTATTGTTCTTTGAAATTCCCATTTTGAACTGCTAGTGTTAACTCACACTCATAAGTTGTTTATCTGTTTGTGCAGTAGCACTCTCCTAATGGAACTGCTGCCCCTTGTTTTTTACCATACAGTAATGTGATGAGTTTGGGTTAAATGTTACAGTTATGTGCTCCTCCTTCCTAGAACAACTTGTTTTGTTTGGATGTGCAACATTACGCTCCTTTCCCCAAGGCTTTGTTAATTACCTGAAGCTAGTGGCCCATTTGTTATCTGCTATAGCTCTTCCGTGACTTGTGGACATCAACCATTTAGCTTTATGTACACCTTGCCCAATCCAGCTGATTACAATTTCTTATTTAACTAGTCTTCCGATGAGATTGGGAGTGATGTCCTCTTGGGTCTCGAATTTTAATGCCCACTTTCCCCTAGCTACTGGACCACTACTTTCTGGGGCCTACGGTCTCCCCCCCATATGTAGCCAATGGGTAGTCCCTTTGCCCTATTTCTTAGTTCTCTGAGAGTTCCATGTCCAATATTGGAGCAGTTTAGGTTACATATTGTTTTATATGTTTCACACAGTGTCCTGGGTGTTATGTATTACATTTGATTGACGTCCCTATGACGCTGGGCTGGGGCCTGGGGGGCGGCTGGGGGATGTGATGAAATTTCTGGGTCGCATCCCTTGGTGGCCCACCTGGGTGTTGCTCAGCCATTTTCTTTTATTTTTGATACCACTTACACATGTGGCTATTGTTTCACCCCATTGTCGGTGATGTTTTATCCCCATGTATTCACTGCCTCTTTTTGGTTTTATTACTACTATATTTGATACATGTTATGTTGCAGTAATACTTTGTGCCTTTTGTGGCGTTTGGCACTTGTCAGTTCACTCCGGGGACCCTACATGGTTCCGCTACAAACCAACTGTCCGTGGACAGGTAATGTGCGTGGCTTATGGCGGTCTGTGAGAGTCGTCGGACTTCTCCGGTTTATACCGGTATTCTTCTGGTTCGTTTCCCTGTTGCTTCATTGTACCTCCACCTGTTCTTCCTCCCTTTTTTCTTCTTATATCCCTTGCTCCTTTCTCTTCCCTTTTAACACTACTTCCTCTCTGTGCCTCATCTCTAGCCCAGCAGACTCTTATGCTTCATATATTTCTCGACCTGGATGACCATGGCTGAGTCATATTCCCTAAAATTTGTCTCTGTGAACGCATGAGGCATTAATTCTCCATTTAAGCGTAATTTGCTTTTGCAGGACTGCTATAAGATAGGTGTACAACTCTGTTTCCTGAAAAAGACTCATTTTTCTACTACATCTATGCCAGCCCTCTCCAAACAGGACTATTCTCAGCAATATTTTAGCTCTATAAATAGCAAAAAGGGTGGGTGGGTATTCTTTTACAAAAATCGCTTACCTTTATATTAGAATCTAGTGTCCAGGATTTATAGGGTTGTTATCTTTTCTTGAGGGGTATGGTGGGTGATGTGACATTGACACTGCCGTATATGCTCCAAACACAGGGCAGGAAGTTTTTCTCTCTAGAACATTGTCTTGCTTGAAGGAGTTCCACAGGGGGATGGTGATTTTGGGTGGTGACCTGAATTCGCCTTTAGTTCCGATGGAGGATTGCTTGGCTCATAAATCAGCTCTCCCTCCCCATGTCATATCTTCTATTCATAAATCTCTGAAGTCTCTTAGCCTTGTGGATGCTTGGCGCCTTAAACACCCTTCTGCTAGGGACCATACCTCTTCCCGTATAGATTATCTCTTAATGTCGCAGTCTCACTTACAATATTTGGATGAAACGCAGATTCTCCCCAGAACTTGGTCTGATCACTCTCCAGTTGTTCTCTCTCTCCTTCTTCCCCTTCCTTTACCTTAACATTCGTCTTGGATTCTTGAGCCTTCCCTGTTAAATGATTCAGCGTATTGCTTAGAACTAGAGTAGCTCATAAATGAATTTCTTGCAGTTAATACCCCATCAGTCTCTTCTGCCCTTATGGTGTGGCAAGCTCTAAAATGCTACCTTCGGGGTTTATTTATTAAATGCTCTGCCTATGTAAAGCAGCAACGTTCTTCTGAACTTTGTGTAATACTGTTAGAGTTTTGTGGGGTGGACGATAGACACAAACTCTCATTATATCCAGCTGATTTATCTTCACTTACCGAAGTACGTACGTGACTGACTGATCTTCTCTGTACCAACTGGGCCCAAGCCTACACTAGAACTCAAGCAAATTTTTATGAACATAATAATAAATGTGGCCGTGTACTCTCCCTTCAACTCAAAGATTGTGGCCCCCCTTCTATGATTCACCAACTTGAGTTGTTGGATAAAACTCTAGTCAGGGACTTTCTGTCTAAAGCTGGGGTCTTTACATCTTTTTATGAGTCTTTGTATAACTTACCGGATCCACCACCTGGCTCATGTGAGGATCCTTCCTCATACCTCTCCTCCACTCATATGCCTAAGCTCTCTCTTTCATAAGCAGACTCTTTGGAACACAATTTTTCTCAAACTGACCTGGACTCCTCGGCAGACTCCTGCTGGTAAGGCTCTGGGTCAAGACAGTTTTCCCCTAATATTTTATAAAACGTTTTCCCCGGTATTAAGTCCTCTTTTATTGAAATTCTTTAAAGAACTTCCTGATTCAATATCGGACCATCCTGCCTTTTCAAAAGCACACATTTCAGTTATTTTGAAGCTGGGTAAAGACCCTAAACTTCCCGCAAGATATCTACCAATTTCATTGTTGAACATCAATACCGAATTGTTTGCCAAAATGTTATCTAACTGCAAATCTCCACTGTTGCCATCCCTGATTGATCCTGATCAGATGGGTTTTGTGCAGGGCAGAGAGGCCAAGGATAATACCATTAAGCTGATTCAACTAATTGATTATGTTAACACTCTAAACCTCTGTTCTGTTTATCGGTCGATGCCAAAAAGGCGTTTCGATCGTGTTTACTGGAACTTTATAGATGCCGCTCTTGCACATATCTGTCTTGGTCCTCCGTGCATTCGCTATGTTAAATCTCTTTATACTTGCCCTATGGCGAGAGTGAGCATTAATGGCTTGTTGACTGAGTCCTTTGCTCTTTGAAATGGAACCAGGCAAGGTTGCCCACTCTACCCTTTGATATGTGTCTTGGTCATAGGGGCACTGGCCTGTACACTTCTCCATAACCCGGAGGTAGTGGGTCTCCACACAGGTACAAGAGAATACAAATTGTCGCTATTCGCTGATGACTTGATACTCCTGAGAATTGTCACAATTTGGTTTACTCTCCAACTATAAGCCCAATTAGTCTAAATCTGAACTTATGAATGTTACTGTGCCCCCCTACAATGGTGACTCATGACCAAAAACTCTCCGTTCAAAATTAATAGAGACAAACTAAAATATTTAGGTCTTTCTCTTACTCTCAAAAAACATCCACACTGTATTCTTTGAATTATCCTTCCTTGCTGTCTGAGTATGTTTCTGACTTCAAAAAGTGGTCTACACTTTATATGTCTTGGATCGAAATGATAAGTTTGGTAAAAATGGTAGTCATTCCGAAAATTCTTTATATTTTTTATAAGGTCCCCATTCACTTACCTACGTCCTTTCTTAAAGCCCAGCAGCGCCTCATTAATAACTTTGTTTGGCAATTGTGACCCGCCCGGATTAAGATGCTAGATTTGGCTCGTAGTCATCCCACAGGTGGCTTGGCTTTCCCACTGGTTGCCTCCTATTATGCTGCGTCTCATCTCTCCTTGTTTGGTGCATGGATGCACCCTAGTGCAGATAAGCTGTGGGTGCAATTGATGTCTGACATGTCCAATCCACTTCCCCTACACTGCTTGCCCTGGTATGTGGTATCCTCCTGTGAAACGTCCTACTTCTCAGATTACGAAACCGATTAGTCATTCAATTCTGAGGAATTTTGACTTGTTAATCAGAAGTAATCCGTCGTGGACTTCCCATCTCTCTCCTTTAACGTTGTTACTGAGCAATCCAGACTTTCCTCTGGGCTCTAAACAGGACTCCTTTGCACTTTGGCTCACTAATGGATCTCTGTTGATTCACCATATTCTACAGAAGAGAGTCCTTCAATCCTTCAACACCCTGCAAACCCGAATGGAACTGCCCTCCAGGGAAATATGGGGTTACAGACAGATTCGGAATTATCTACTTACTTCCTTGATCAGGCATAATAATATACGACCGTTGACTCCTTTTGAGGCTCTCTTTGTTGACTAGTCCCCATGAAGGCGTACTACTTCCACAATCTATAAATCCATGTTATACTTCAAAGTCAACTCTTCTGTAGCTCTTAGACATCTGTGGGAACGTGATCTTAACATTACTCTTTCAGAGGATGGTTGGTGAACCATCCAACGCTCCGTGGCACATAGCTCTAGGAACATTTTAAAATTAGAAATTAATTATTAGTTGCTCAACCACTGGTATAGAACCCCGCAACTCCTCCATCGTATTTTTCCTACATTCTCCTCTAGCTCTTGGAGATGTTTAGGAGACCCAGATACGTTGGAGCATATATGGTGGTCATGCCCTAAACTACGCCCCTATTAACACATTCTTGTCAAAATGTCTTGTTCACGCTATTGTCCTGTCACCCTCACATGTTTTCTTTGGGGATATTCCTTCCGATTTTCAGTCCCACCTTGCTAATTCCCAGCTTTTTCAGTTTATGTTACATGCAGCTAAATTATGTATCCCAATGTTATGGAGGTCTACCGAGTCTCCTCCCATTCAGATGTGGTTCTCTAGATTATCCTCTATTTTGGTACTAGAGAAATTGTTGGCTAGATCGAATTCGACAGGAGTGATGTTTGCATAAACATGGTCCATATGGCAAGATTTTTGTCGGACTATGACCATTCTAGCCACTTTAAAGTTACCCCTTCCTGTAAACCATGGGATCTAGAGATGGGGCCCTGAGGACTTGATTCTATTATTTTTGTTCCCTTCCTTGACTTTGTTTCTACTCTATTTTTTTCTTCTTTTGTTTCTCTTTCTCCTCCAATAGCATAATTCCTTTTTATATAACAAATTACATTCTGATTCAGATTATTAAGGCTAAGAGAAACGTTATGGAGTGGACCCTATTTGTAGTCTTTGCCCTGCTTGGGCTACTGCTGCTTGCTTGGTGGAGCCCATTCCACTTTAAATTTGCATTATAATGATACTTATTGTGATGATTGTATTTTTCAGATACCAGGTAATCCATATTTGAATGACTGTATTTTTCTTTCTTCCCCCATGCCTTTCCTTTTTTTTTCTTTTCCTGTATCCTTGTTTTTTAATAAACTTTAATTTAAAAAAATAAATAAATACTAAGCACATGATTTATGACTGTGTGCAGATCACAGAGTCTTGCCAAAACAGTTATAAAAAACTAATATTAATGTAGTCCACACAGACAGCCAACCATAATTGGTTAAAATGTAACCTCTATTTCCCTTAGAGTTCAAACCCACAAATACCTCTTTTTTTCTTAGACAGCACCATTGTTAAATTCATAAAATCAAGAGAACTCAGTTCAAAAGGCTGATTTTAATCAGCTAAACAATCTCAACCATCCTCATAATAAGAGACATACTAGCAGATAAACATACAAAATCTTATCTATTTCAAAATATGTATTTATTTTTATTCAGTTAGCTACAGTCATATCTAGATAATCAATTGGAATATCAATGGGCAACCAAAATAGAGGAATACATTACAAGGTTGAGAGAATCCCTTAAAAAATGTATTTCTTTAACGGATATTAATTTATCACCTTCCTCTGGGGAGAAGAGGCACGTGTCATCTGTTATCTCAAACTTTTCCTTTGAAGATATGTCCTTGGTAGGTGGTCTGGACACTGGATCAAAGTCAGAACAATAATCAACTAAAAACTAAAAATATTCAGGTTTTTTAATTTGGTCAAAGGTCTACTATAACTGATTTAAACTAAATCATAAAGTCATGAACTGGTTTAACTGATCAAAAGATATAGATTGCTAAATAGAGGTAGCATAAATCTTGCTCTTGTAAGTATAAGGAAGAGGTGTATTACAGGAAAAGCAGATTCTTAGACTTAATATAATGTTGCTTAGGGTTTGGAATCTCTGCTGGCATTTCTTCAGACATGCTAATTTGGCCCACTGTTGTTGTAGCCTGTGCCCTGAAAAAAATAGTACAAAATACATTATTTAAATGTAATATACAGGTTTCTGCAGAGCTCAAAAAAGCATTATCCATAGTATTTAAATAATCATATATGTCTGTGGTCAGAAGTAGGGATGGTCAAAAAGTTAGAGAAATAGCCCGCAGGACTTTTCCTTAAAAAATGATTTTTTTGCCCATAGACAATACATAAAATGTTCTCCTTTTCACCAATAACAATATATTTTTGCCTATGTTTTCTATAAGGTAATTCTCATTTGCTGCTTTTTCACACCCATAGACTCCCCTAGAACAGAGATAACAGCCAAATGAGAAAGGAACTTGTATCAGAGATGCCTGTGTGTATGTTACGGTTTTTTATGACACTCAGACCAATAAGTGAAAATAAAACACACTTTATTAAAGTGAATAATGATACTCACGCCCTCTAGAGGCGGTAGGTAATATACAGATAATGTAAACTGAGAGAATACAAGGAAAATAGTATATTGGACATAAATGCAAGTCAGTATGCCCTAGGATGGTATAGGCCCCAAAGGGGTTAAAGTCCAAATATACTCAGTCTCAGATGTGGAAGTTTGACACGCCCTTGATGTTAAATAGGCTGTGCTGTACAGACGAAGTTCATCAGGTGCAGAGGAACGAGCTGCCTTGCCAAGGTGGTAATTGATAAGCAGAATGGGTAACAACTTAGCCCCCACGGGCGTAGCTACAGGAACTGCTTTAGTATGTGCAAGTGCGAATAGCCCCTTAGGGCAATATGGAAATCGGCCTGCAATGCAAGAGCTAAGAGCCTCCTCAAGTGTAATCGAATGCAGTAATGCTAGAGCCAGAACCACTAGCCCCCTCGGGCTTAGTACCGAATAGCCAACACTGAACCTCTCTGCCAACACTCTGGGTATACGATCTCGTCGGTAACCAACACCGGAGAGCCTTTAGCGCCCAAACGGCCCAAGCTTCGTGAACACTCTGCAACGTAAGACTAGAGTTGCCGACGGAGAGCGGCCAACTCAGCAGCAGTATCACTTGTAACAAGGCTTGTACTGGAGATATAGAGAGTGAATATGAGGCAGCACTGCAAGAGTTAAAATGCACGTTTACTCGAGGCTTCAGCGCTACTGCAAGGCTCAGTAACGTTACTCGAGGCTACAACGCTACGGTCAGGCTCTGCAAGGAGAGGAAGGCCCACAGAATACACACAGCTCTGCACTAGAACGAGACACAGCACTATCGAAGGAATCACCAGGCTAGGCAATGGCACACTCGTGGGCAGCAAGGACTGGAAAATGTCGCGACGGCGACAACTGGAACACAGGTCACTGGAACAAGTTGGAAGTCGATCTTCGGAGCAGGAAGTCAGCCGGACCGGGTCATACACAGGCAGGAACGTCAGACTAGCCGGGTCAGGATCCAAGGGTGGTCCGCAGACGAGCCGAGTCATACACAGGCAGGAACACTGGAGAATAGTCAGGACAAGCCGAATCATACACAGGCAGGAACACTGGAGAATAGTCAGGACGAGCCGAATCGGTACACAGGAACTCAGAACACAGGAACACAGCAAAAGCACTACTGGCTCAGGAACACCACGAAAGGGCAACTGACCAGAGAGATAGCTAGGTATAAAAAGGTCATCAGGAGGCGGGTCAAACTCAGTCAGCAAATCAGTGACATCCACAACAGAGAGTGACAGGAATCACAGGCACTGTGATAGTGTACTTGGTCACACAAAATTTTGGGGTATTTGGGGTAAACCTCCTTTTCACACCCAAAGACTCCCCTAGAACTGATATAACAGCCTAAGCAGAAAGAAAGTTGGATCACCCCGCCTGTGTGTTCCCAGTCACACACACAGAATTTTGGGTATTTGGGTTAATTCTACTTTGCTCCCTTATCACACCCCCAAAATCCCCTGACAGAGGTAACAGTTAGATCAAAAAGGAACTTGGATCACAGCTGCTTATAACTACTTGATCACTCAAAATGTTGGAGTATTTGGGGTGAAACACTTTTGCTCCCTTCTCACTCACCGAGACTCACATAGGACAGGGATAACAGCCAGATCAGGAAGAAACTTGGATCATGATTGCCTGTTTCTTCCCAGATAGACACACTGAATTTTGGGTTATTTTTGTGTTAGATGTGTCTGGGGGTATATCACGGTGCCCGTGCTCCTTCAGCGACATTCTGTCAGTCTACACTCCTGCTCTACTCCTATTGGCTGTACTGTGATTGTCCCGCCCAGTATTGACTTCAAATACTGGGTTCTGGCACTTTTCCGGTGCCCTTTTGTGGTGTTCCAGTACCAGTGCTTGTTCCTGATTACTGTTTGCTCTCAGTGTATCGACCCGGCCTGCCTGACTACTCTGCATCTCGTCTCCTGCTTGTGCACCGACCCGGACTGCCTGACCATTCTGCTTGGCTGACATTCCTGCTCCATGTACCGACCCAGCTTGGCTGACGTTCCTGCTCCGTGTATCGACTTGGATTGGCTGACGTTCCTGCTCCGTGTGAACCCGCCTAGTTGGGCTGCTGCCTCCCTGCACGCCGCTACCGGTCTCCAGTTGAGGGTGGTGATCCTCTCTCGCTGTCTGTTACAGCTGTGTAGTTTTGGTCTCGGTTGCCTCTGTGTCGCCCCGGCAACATTCCTATTGGCTTGTCTTACTATCCGCTCCCGGTTGGGTGCCTCCCAGGGTGAGTTGCTCAGTTCCGTTACTGTTACAGCAGTGCTCAGTTGCTCAGTCTCCATTACTGCCACGGCAGTCTCCAGTCGCCTAGTCTCCGTTACTGCTACGGCAGAGCTCAAGTGGCCTAGTCTCCATTACTGCTACGGCAGTGCTCCTGTGGCTCAGATTCCGTTATTGCCACGACAGAACCTCAGTTGCTCAGTCTCCATTTATGCCACAGCAGTATCCAAGGGCTTAGTCTCCGTTTATGCTACGGCAGTCTCTTGTTGCCTAGTATCCACTACTACTACGGCAGCACTCTTGTGGCTTGGTCTCCGTTACTGCTACAGCAGTGTTCTAGTTGCCTGGTCTCCGTTACTGCTTCGGCAGTGCTCAAGTTGCTCAGCCTCCGTTAATGCTAAGGAAGTTCACCATTACCTGTTATATTTGTTCTTGGGTGTTACTTGTATTTAAGCTCTCAACCCTAGGTGAGCTTCTTAACAGGCCTTACCACACATGGGACTGTTTACACTAGCTGGCTGCTATTAACCCATGCAGTACCAATACACTGGGACTCTTTCAAGATCTGCCTGACCTGTGTCAGTATAATGTGTTATGGACTCTATACTTATACTGGACCTGTGTGGGCTTACATATATATAACCTGTCTTGTGACTGTACTATATTAAGTGTATATTACAGGACCTGTGAGGGTTATTGTGATCTTAATTGTTTAATAAAACTGTGTTTTATCCAAACCTACTGTGTCTGTGTGTCAAACAAACTGTTACAGGGTATAAGTGGAAAGGGCGCATAGGAGCTTGACCCTAAATACCCCAACATTCTGTTGGACTGATTTGGTTTGAAAAACACAGGCAGCTGTGGTCCAAGTACCTTGATAATCTTGCTATTATTATCTGTTTTATTGTCTGAGGTTATGAGAAGGGAGCAAAGGAAGTCCATGTTTCTTGCTGATCTTGAGGTAAAACAGGATAGGGTGGATAATAGTTAAAAGTAAATAGAAAACAATATATATATATATATATATATATATATATATACAAATAAATAAATATATACATATATATAGTACTGTGCAAAAGTCTTAGACAAGTGTGAAAATATGCTGTAAAGTAAGAATGCTTTCGAAAACAGGCATGTTAATAGTTTATTTTTATCAATTAACAAAATGCATGGTGAGTGAACAGAAAAAAAATCTAAATCAAAACAATACTTGGTGTGACCAAACTGACCACTCTTTGCCTTCAACACAGCATCAATTCTTCAAAGTACACTTTCACAAAGTTTGTTATGGAACTTGGCAGGTGGGTTGTTCCAAACATCTTGGAGAAGTTGGAGAGCTAACCACAGTTTTTCTGTGGATTTAGGCAGCCTCAGTTGCTTCTTTCTCTTCATGTAATCCCAGACAGACTCAATGATGCTGAGATCAGGGGTCTGTTGGGGCCTTGCCATCTCTTCCAGGACTTCTTTATTCTTCTTTACCCTGAAGATAGTTCTTTATGACTTTGGCTGTATGTTTGGGGTCGTTGTCATACTGCAGAACACATTTGGGGCCAATCAGATGCTTCTCTGATGGTATTGCTTGATGGATAATTATCTGCCTGTACTTCTCAGCACTGAGGAGATCATTGATTCTGACCAAATCCTCAACTTCATTTGCAGAAATGCAGCTCCACACTTGCAAGGAACCTACACCATGCTTCACTGTTGCCTGCAGGCACTCATTCTTCTACCGCTCTCCAGCCCTTCGGTGAACAAACTGCCCTCTGCTTTTGCTTTTTGGCTGCAAGTCTTCCATGAAGACCACTTCTGACCAGACTTCTCAGGACAATAGGATCACACTGTTTTATGCCAATTCTGAGCTTATGGCACTGCTGGACATCTTCCAGTTGTGAAGAGAAGTAAGCATTATGTGTCTTACATCTGCTGCACTAAGTTTAATTGGCCGACCACTCCATCTACAGATCTCAATGTTGCCTGTTTCTTAGTGTTTCTTCAAAAAAGCTTGGATGCACATCTGGAAACTCCTGTCTTCCTTGAAATGTGTCTGGGAGAGAGCTTGCTGATGCAGTATAACTATCTTGTGTCTTGTTGCTGTGCTCAGTCTTGCCATGGTGTATGCCTTTTGACATTAAACTGTCTTCAGCAACCTCACCTTGTTAGCTGAGTTTGGCTGTTCTTCACCCAGTTTTATTTCTCCTATACAACATTAGCACCTATTTGGTATAATTGTTTAATCATACACCTGACTATATGCCTATAAAATCCCTGACTTTGTGCATGTGTACCTTGAAGAACTGATGCTGTTTTGAAGGCAAAGGGTGGTCACACCAAATATTGATTTGATTTAGATTTTTCTTCTGTTCACTCACTAATCATTTTGTTAATTGCTAAAAATAAACTATTAACATGTCTATTTTTGAAAGCATTCTTACTTTGCAGCATTTTTTCAAAATTGACTTAGATTTTTGTATAGTACTATATATAAAAAAATTAAAAAATAAGGTGACAGCTGATTGGGACCCTGACTTGAGCTGTGTGACTGAGGCAGACTTGATTGATACCAGATAAGACTGATTATTTTGTTGAGGGCTAATGCAAGATATCACACTCCATCAGTTCTGCTGTATTCTTTACAGTACAAACACACAGTAGTTGAGTAATGTCCAGAAAACACACGAGAGGCAGGGGGAGGGGGAAAGGAGTAGGAGAAGTGCTGGGACATGGAGTAAAGTGGTACTTCAAAAATGGACTACAGCCATGGTTGATGAGTGTAGTATGTGTAATAAATTATGGTGATCCCTCTTCTCCTAGAGAGGATGTAGATTGTCAAGGTCCAATCAAAAGTTCCACCCCCACCAGTGCCAGTACTATAAAAAAAAACTTGTAAAAAAGAATACTGAAGATTATAACAAGTCACGTTCTAGCGTTGATGAAGACATAATGGAAGAAGGTGTAGCAGCTCAACCAACTGCTGCATCAGACAGTGAGACAAACCGGCATCAAAACACCTGTCCTCAAATTTGTAGTAAACGTTTGTGAAAGTAAAATTAAAAATAAATTGTTTGAGACCTCCAAATGCTTAGAGGAATATAAAAGTAATGGTCAAGATGTGGTGGACAATGCTAGGGATGACATAATTATGACTGATAATGACGATGTAGATGTAGAATATATCCCTCCAGCATCCTATTCTTCTTCAGATACAGATGAAGTTGAGAGTGATCAAGATGAATGATTCAGAAATATAGCTGAAAGACAAAGGATCAATCTTCTACCGCTGAAAAGGAGCATTGTGCCTGTTTATAAACTGTTTGAGAAAACAATTGGAAACTCTGACTTTGTACAAGCAAAAATGTCCAAAACTACACAGTCATCCTGGTAGTCATCATCAGCATTGTTACAGCTTCTAAGTCCAAGCACCACTCAGCCATACACACACACACACTACTAGTATCGAGTAAACAACAGCAACAATAGCAACACAGGTTAATATCATCCTCAACCTTAGCTAAAATGAGTGCATCTGAAGCTGCTGGAAGTGCAGCACCTTTGACACAAAGTAGTAGTAGAATTGTACAACATCTAGACCCAGTGGTAGTAGTAGCAGCCCCTCCAGAACCCCATGGTCCTTGAACTCCACCGTATAGAGGTACTTCACCTGTAAGCCAAAAGCTAAGCATGTTGCTATCTGTTGTCTGTGCAAAAAGCATGTGAATGGGGGGAAAGCAGGCTCAAACCTAGGTACCTCCTCAATGAGATCCTTCCTGAAGCACAACCTCAGGTCTGACTGGGAGACACACTATCAACAGGTCAAAGGTGTCAGCAACAGAAGCACTCCCAAAATTTCCAAGTGCTGTGGGGCAGATAAGAAAACTAATGATAAAGAGAGTGCTAACAGTTAGTTCATTCCTAACAACACCTATGGCTCCTACTTCAGAGAAGTATGATGACTTTGTGTTTGCGGTAGGAGATGGCAAGAGTCACACACTGCCCACGCATTCTGTCTCCACCTCTACCACCAGCTCTAGTAATTTTGTTAAAGCTATCAAGTTATAGAGTTCTTCAGCCATGTACTGCCAACCCACTCTTACTGAGTTCTTGGGAAGGAGTCAAAAACTTCACAAAAACATTCCTAAAGTATGCTGTGGAATGGCAATGTTACCAAGATGTTTGCATTTACATGCTACTGTATTCTTTTGTAGAAAACCGAGGTTTTAGAGAACTGATGTAATGTGTAGCTCCATGCTGGCATATGCCAAGCTGCAGTTATTTTTCCAGGACAACTGTGCCAGAATTGTACAAGCAGGTGGTTAGTGTGGTGGGCAAGGGCCTGGAAAACTCATACGGCAAGAAAATCCCTCTGACAAGAGCTATGTGGACAAGTGAGTAGGGCACAGACTATTTGACTGTGACTGCTCACTGGATTTCCCTCCTACCATCATCACTGGCCAACAATAGCTTCATCTAGCTACAGCATCAGGTGACAGACCATAATCTTGCCTCTGGTTCCAGCAGTGTGCTTAAAAGGTAACAGAAGGATAGGCCATATCACTGTAACATCACCTTGTGCAGAACTTTGAGAGACAGTCCCACAAAGCCATAGATGTATTAAGTAAACTAGAGCAGATGATAGACTAATAGTTTGTACCTCTCTCCTTAAAAGCTGGTTTTGGGTCTGCTGATAGTGGGTCCAACATAATAGCTGCATTGAGAATAGGTGATATGGTGCATGTGCCTGCTTTGCCCATATGCTCTATTTAGTAATGACCAGATTCTTGGCAGAATGCAAAACATTCAGAGAGATACTGAATATTGCCCACAAAATCTGTTCCCATTTTAGACATTCATACATTGCACACAAAGCTCTATATTCCATACAATAGTTTAACAACCTGACCCATCACAACTGAAAATGTAGGTGCCTGTAAGGCAGAATCCCACTTTGTACATGCTAGAGTGTTTGCATGTTTGCACAAGCAGAATAAGGCCATTAGTGAGTACACAATGCAAAACTGGAAGGGTTTAGAGGGATCCACTTTGTCACCTAGGCAATGGCAACTAGTATGAAATGTATGTGAGCTGCTGCAACCTTTTGAGGAATCAACCATGCTGGTAAGTCACACAGGGGCAGGAATTAGTGAAATTCTAACACATATATGTATTTCAGAAAAAAATTAGAAGCACGGCTGAGGAATCTTACCATAATGGCAACACAAACATGCACCAGCTGGTCAAGGACATGTTAGTATGCTTTGAAGAAGATCCTCACAAAGTGTTCATTAAAAGTAATGAGGAATACACTCTTGCTACTTTGTTGGACCCTGCATTATATACAAAATTTCAGAATTTCTGCCAAAGTGTCATCAGCAGTTTGTGAAACAGGGATTCATGAGGATCAGCAGCATTTCACTGAGGAATCAGATTCTGTCAAGGAATATAGAGATAGGCTTACTGATTGAGTGGAGGTTTGCATTGTAGAGCATGAGAGGGACAAATTTATGGCCCAACAAACTTAAAGACAGCATAGTGAAAAAGAAGACAGCAATGCATTTAGACTAGCAACATTAGGAGCAGCTACACCAGTAACCAAAACATCTTATTCTGAACATAGGGCAACTCATGGGTTCCAGCAGGGGTTGCAGATATCCAGCATTGGTGGTGGTGGCACTTTTACTGGAACATCTCTGTTGGACTTGCTCCCTGAGTATGAGTTGGTAACTGATACACAGGAACACTGTGCAACTCCCACTGCAAATTAGATTGTTTCTGCATACTTTCAGGATAGCTACATTCTAGGCAGAAACAGTGACCCCATGGACTACTGGCAAACAAAATAGTGTGTGTGTTTAGCCAGCACTGACATGTACTGCAGTGGAAACCCTTAGTTGCCCTCCAGCAACATTGAGTATGAGCAGATTGTCAGTGCAGCTGGTTATATTGTTAATGACCATAGGACTCTGCTTTCAAGCAGAAATGTTGGGATGATCATAAGACCTGATTTCCCTCCAGTCAGCTGCAATGATGACTTTGGGGAAGGGGGAGGAAAAGGGCAACTTTAGGAGCGATAATCTCTCAAACCAAAAAGGTTTGAGAGATGACACTGGGGGCAATACATTCATTTTTAATATTACTTTAATATAGGAATTAGTAATAATTAAGTATTAGTATCCCTTTAAGCAGGAAGTTGGTGTTGTGGGCAAAGGAGAAAGGCACTAAGTCTGCTAATATATTTTCAAGGCATATGTTGCTGCAGGACTCACAACTTTTACTATTTACTATTTCTTTCTCAATTTCAGCCCCAGAAGATGTAATATTTCTTCAAGAAAGCTTGCAGTCATAGAAAACATAGGTGAAATATAGCAAATTTTTCATGAAAAAGTTATTGGCAGTGGCAAAAAAGGAGGATGTTATATGTATTGTCGATGGGTGTGAATTTTTGCATAAAAAAAGCAGGAAAATCACTGTTTTTTCACTAAAAAATCCTCCTGGAAATTTCTCTGACTCTTCATCCCTAGTAGAGACTCCCTTCTCTTTTTATTGTAACAGGTGTTCTCAATGCTGATGGTTTTTTTCTTTGTGATTTTCCTTGTTTTGTAGCCTTTCTGTTTGAATGATTCATTGTTCTTAGATGATTACTGTGGTTGTTGGGATCAGAGCATGTACGGTGGTATCTGACATCTTGGCTATGAATGACACCTTGTTTAGTGTGAGATGGGTGAAAGCTAGAGTGATGACCTCTACTGGTCCTGCTGCATGTGAGATGGTTACAGCATACTCATAGAATAGCTACATTTTAGGCCAAACAAGCTGACCCCATTGACTACTGGAAAACAAAATGGTGTGACAATGTACCTTGGTATAATACTGGAGTGTCAGATAGTGCATGTCTGATTCTATGGCTAAAAGCAGGACAAGTCTGTTGTCAGACAATGAATACCTATAAAGACTAAACAGATAAGTGACTGCAAACAGAAAAAACAATAACAGATCATATTATTATACTTTTGTTTACAGAAAGACACATATACTGTCTGATAATCCAGTGGTGTCCCACTGCTAGTCATAGAATTATACATACACTTTCTGACACCCAGTCATTGTATTACTCTCAGAACCCACATATACTGTCTGATACTAAGCCTTGTTCCACTGATAGCCCCACAACCTCACATACATTGTCTGCTTCCCCAGCCTTTCCCCACCAACCACTGGTGAGCACAGAACACACATACTCTTTCCTACAGCTTATAACAGTGGTGGTGCTGGTGTGTGTGTGGGGGTGTGAAGTAGAGAATGGCAGGTGATTGGAGGAGGGGGTGGGTGATACGTGGGCATGGATCACATGGGAGGAAAATTAGGGAGTAGTTGACATGGGGAGAGGATGACATGGAGCAAATTACATATGACACAGATATGGGAAGAGATGCCATGGGAAGGAAGAGGTGACATGAGGAGGGATGAGATCCCATAAGGAGAGGAGGAAGAACATAGGACAGGGAGGGCAGGTAGCACATGACACAATTTGAGGATAGATGAGATTGCATGGGTTGGGAGGAAATGGCACAGAAATGGGAGGGAGGAAATAATAATGGAAGGGGAAGGGAATTAGAAGATGGCATGGCATGGGAGAGAAGGAGGAGAAGACACAGGGAGCAGGTGGGATGGCAAAGGAGGAACCTAAAGATTCAAACAGGGACTGCACCAGATTCTGTGTTTCCATTGCTCATATTTATAAAAGCAAACTGGAGTAATTCAAGAGTAAACCATCTGCTCCATAGGGAAAATAAAAAGTCCTGTTAAATTAAATTTGGTTTCCAGCCCCCATGAATTCTATACAGGTGTCCAATGCATTCCTTAGCAATGCATTGGATCCATCTCTAGAGTTAAAGGGTTTTAAAAGCTCTATTAAAGTACATGGGGATTTCTATGTGTACCCTATAGTGCAGTTGGTTTACTCTAGAATAACTCCAGTTTGGTTTTATAAATATATGCTTATGTTTCTAGAAATTGATGTCATACCAATGAGGCTTGCAAATCCATTGAAGCAAATATGCTATCAGCCATCAGTAAGTGTGTCTAAAAAGGATACATATGATGCTGATAAAATATTAACAAAAGTCATTGTCACATACATAAGGGTAAAGATGAGAGCAGAACATTTTTTTAATGACTAGTCAAAAAAAGCATCCAGTCCAGGGCCCTTATTGTGTTAGCAGTCACTTCATGTAGCTTTCAACATTTCATGTGGCATTCATAACTAAACGTACCTCTAGAGCCTTCATTATAAGAATAGGAAAACCAAACTTCTTGAATAATTACAATAAGCTGCTTGTTCAAAAGTCACATTCTAGTTTGATCATGGCATAATGGAGGAATGTGTAGCAGATTAACCAACTGCTGCATCTGACAGTGAAACAAACAAGCACCAAAACAATTGTCCTAATAGTAGTAGTGAACTATGTAAAAGAAAAATAAATAGTTTGACACCTCTAAAAGCTTAAAGTAATATAAGGATAGTGGGCAAGTAGTGAAGAGCAGTGTTGATGATGACTTAATGAAGACTGATGATGATGTAGATCTAGAATATATCCCTCCAGCAATCTTCTCTTGTTCAGATACAGATGAAGCTGAGAGTGAGAGAGATAATGACATGGCCAGAAAGTTAGCAAAGATTAATTTTCCACCACTGAAAAGGGGCACTGTGCTTGTATATAAACTGAGAAAATAATTTGAAGTTCTGATTCCGGACAAGCAAAGATGCATAAAAATATACAATCATCATGTCTGTCATCATCAACATCATCATCACTTTCGAGTCCAAGCCCCACTCAGCCACACGTGTATTGAGTAACCAGCAGCAACAGAAACAACACGAGTTATTAACATCCACAACCTTAGCTATGATGAGTGCCTCTGCTGCTGCTGGAAGTGATGCACCTTTGACACCTAGTAGCAGTAGAATTGCATCAACATCTAGCTCCAGTAGTAGCAGCCCCTCTGGAACACCTCAGTCCATGTATTACACAGTATGGTGGTTCCAAAATCTAGGCATTCTGCTATCTATTGACTGTGCAAAAATAGATGTGCAGGGGGAAAAGAGGCTCACACCTGGAGACCTCTTTAATTTAGATCCCACCTGAAGCACAACCAAAGGTTTGACTGGGAGACACACATGGAACATGTCACAGGTGCCAGAACTAGAAGCAGCAAAAGCATTCTACAAAGTTCCCAGGGCTCTGGGGCAGATAAGAGAAGTAGTGATGTTATTGATGTGTCAGGGAGTGTGCCCCTGCCAACAGTTAGTTCATTCCAAATCTATGGCTCCTGCTGCAGAGGAGTATAATTATCTGGGTTTGCTGTTGGAGATGACAAGAGTAATAGAGTGCCTACACATACTGCCACCCCACCACCACCACCACCACACAGTTCTTCTACTATGTATTGCCATCGCACACTTGCTAAATTCTTAGAAAAAAATCATAACCTGCACAAATATAAGTCAAAAGTATGCCTATGGAATAGTAAACTGTTGTCATGTGTTGCACCCTGCTGGAATATACCAAGCCACAGTTATTTTTCAAGGATGATTGTGCCAGTGTTACATAAGCAGGAAATTAGTGTTGTGGGCAAAGAACAAAGGCACTCAGTAAACACCCTTTTCAAGGCGTGTTGTTGTACGGCTCACAATTTTCACTTCAGCCCTCAGAAGAAATAAGTTTTGTGGTCATAAGAAACATAGATGAAAAATATTTTGGTAATTGTGAAAAAGAAAAGTTTTGTAGTGGTGAAGAAGAAAAACATTCGCAAAAAATCACGAAAAGTCATGTGGGAATTTTTCTTTCTTTTCACCTACCCCTAATTTCTCAGTTACTCCTTTGGTAACATAAGTATGTGAACAATAATGATGGAATATAAAGAAGGTATATACGTTTTAGTTTACATAAGTTCCTTCATAATTGCCAAATGCCAATTTGCCATCCTTTTTCAGTGGCCAGTTATGGTCCTTCTCATCTAACATAACCCAGATGGGTACATTAGTAAATATATAATATACTTAGCAGACATGCCCCAATGTGTCTGATAGAGATCCTCACCACAGTACAAAAATGTTTTAAATCTTTTCCTGTGGGCAGTGTATTGTATGTTGTACATTTAAAGTAAAGAAAATAACAATTTCTCTGTGTCTGTTTCTTGTCCTCTTTTGAACAGCATTGTCAATGGTGAGGACCAGACGCTGGATTGGAGTTGAGGGTTTAAAATTTTGTCCTTTAAACTAAATGCTTTGAACTAACTCTTTACCCCTTGCGCTTTACTGATTTTGTCAGAAATGATATCCCAAATTACATCTTCATTGATAAACTGAAGGCAACCCAAAGGACCCCATTGATTTTTCCTCATCAATGGCATAGTACACCAGAAGATGTTACTTATACTACTGCACGTCCTCATTCTGCACTGACACATCAAACATGATCATCCCATAATATGAATAATCAAAACAGTGCATCCCTAGAATTGTACTTTGCAATAAAGTACTAATACTGAACCAAAATCCATGACACCACAACACTTAAGCTATCCTTTCAGCAGTGGCATTGCACAAAAACACAATAATTTTTTATTTATTTGTTTATTTAGGCTATTGATGTGGAGGAGCAGGGTGTCATGGACTCTGCTGGACCCACAATATCAAGCTGAGAATATGTTCGGCATATGCACACACATGGGGGAATGGAAGTGGTTCCAGGGTCCACTAGCAGGTTTTTCTTTTATCATTGAAAATTTACACTGAATAATAACATAGGATTAATGAACCCACTTTTTTCCAATCACCAACATCTCAGTTTCCTGACCAGATAACTGTAACTGCGAACACAACTTAAGAGTTAATCCTGTTTGTGAATGGGGGTTGGTGGGGGTGTCTTTTTTAATAAACATGTTTTAACCTCTCTGTTGCTGTGATCTGGTAATGGAGGGATACTCCATTTGGCAGTGTACTTATCCATTGCTGAAGCAGCGAAAGAGGGGTTAACTGCCGGTGGAGGGGATGTGATGAGGATGCTCAGGTACGTGGTGGATCAGGCACAGGAGTGGATAAATCAGTTGACCTTTAGCCTCTCTCCTTGGGCTTCCCTCAGGCTTGCATATTTCACTGCTCAAAAAGGATTCTATAGGGGCAGTTTCTATTAAAAAAAATAAAACATATTTCCGCACTCCATCTCTGACCCTTGATCAAAATACATGAAATATCTGCCAAATCATAAAATACCCTTTCAGCAAATATTTCCAACCTTTGTTTGTAGTGAGTCTGATGCAAATATATTTAATACTCCATAAGCACCATTCATGAAAGGAAGTCAGTAACTGGTGCGTCTTAGTATTGCTGCTAAATTTATACTTACAATTTGGTAGGTCATAGAATATAAACATATTAAGCAGTTAACACTGGATTCTGTTAATAAATTTTATTACGTAAATAAAGGTGAGAGTGAGTGCAAGTTTGTTCATTTATGTAAGCTGTGCATTAATACTTTAGGAAAAGCAAATGTTATTTTTTTAATTAAAAGAAATTCAAATAGATTTGAAGATGAATAGCCACAGTCTGTTTTCATTTTATATTTATCAGGTGTAGAAATCTTTGGTTCCATAAAACTGTTTAATTTATGTCTAGAAATGACTTGTTAAGTAGAAAATAAACACATATTTGTATATAAAGTTTCTGTTGAGATGCTTTCACACTTTAAAATCATAAAAGTTCACTAAAGCTAGTCTGAATGTATAAGCAACATTTTCCCTTAACAAAAATATGTGAATTTCACAGCCTGTTGCAATTATGCGCTGTAAAAATATGACTGTGAAAATTGCACAGGAAGTCCTTATTCAACACTTTGCCTTTGCTCATTCCATGTCTTTGAGTAAATCTGACGTTATAAGCACAACTGACTCTCAGAGGACCTCTTAAATAATTTAAAGATGCTGATCCTTATATTCTACCATGAAAAGATGCTGACGTTATTTTAAATTAGTTTTTTTAAACTTAAAACATATTGAAGTGCATTTTGCTACCTGTGCTTTTCTAAAAAGGGTTTTTCCTGTGAGCTATTCATGAGTAAAGTAATATTCATCTTGTTTTATTCATCACATTTGGCCACAACAAGTTCTGCATTTGTGAACTTGATTAGCTTAATATGACATGTACACATGCATTATGAATACAACCTCTTTGCTAATGCAAACAGAGGCCAAGGTATATTCCCACCCATTTGATATTTAATGACTCTAGGTAACACCAGAAACTAGATTAATCTTAATGATTCACTCAGTTCGAAAATTTATTGAAGTGTGAAAAACACAACTATAGATATAAGGTGTGCGTATATTAGTATGTGCCTGCAGGCATGACAGAGCATGATTGCACATGCACATGTTTGTGTGCATGTGCATAGTACAGAACTGATGAAACCAGTAAGCTTTAAAACATCATATTTTTTCTGCTTTCTGTTAAGATGGAATAGCAAATAGAATATCTTGAAATGAAAGGCTGTGGGTTGCATTTCAGTATGGCTGAACATTGCTCCCCACTCTTTCTCTTTTAGAGCATAGTTTGTATATAGATGGTTGCAATGGTAAGCCTCTAAAAATGTCAAACTTGTGGTCCACCCTTTTAATGAGGTACTAGAATATCCCTCATTACTAAATTAGTGTTTCTCAGATGTAAGAATAAAGTTTAGTTTGAGCAAACCCCAGTGTAGCAGGGATTGTCTACTAGACAAGAAAAATGAGGGAATGACAAGTGGTGAATTGTGCAGAATAAAATACGTACATTTATCTGGTGATGGGCATTTTCTTTTAAAATGTGTTTTAAAGATCAGCTGTCTTGACTCTAGACAATGTTGGTAACCTTTCCTCTGCCAGACACACTTTTTGATCTGGAAGAATATTTAGTATTCATCGATTTATAAAAATATCTAAAAATTGTCAGCCATTAGCTACATGCAATATATTAATAGTTAAAATTGTAGCTACATGTTATGTTTTAATTCAAGATATTCAGTAATTTTTTTTAGCATCAGTATGTGGATGGTATAAATATTTTTTTAGGAATTTTGATGTTTTTTACATGAAAAAAAATACAGAGCTGGAAAATCCCTTTTGTCTACTTTGATGAGTGATAAATCAAAGTGGATGAATGGCAGGGTCAGCCAATCATAGCAAGTAATGTGACTTTGATGGCTGGCAGGTGTAGGTGTGCTGTAATATATTTTTATATATGTGAAAGACAGTGTGCTGCACCTACCATCCCACAGTACTGAGGAGCTGACTCCTGCATACACAACACTGAGCATTAAGTTTGGCCTAGTATGTGCCTAACCTGCAAGGCAGACGAGGACTGCTAGGCAGATGATACACATTAAAACACAATCTAAGAATAAATACACGAGTGAGTGGAAGCAATGTATAAAAACTACTTACTTACTTACTTGCTGGGGAGCAACATTTTTGCAAATAGAACAAACTCTTCAGGATTCCACAGAATAGCTGCTTGAGAGACAAGATGGGATTCATAGTTATTAAACAGTGTTGACTGCAAGTGTGCCCTTGTTGTGGCTACAAGCTGTGGGGGATTTTGACAACCACAAGGTCAAATAACCACAACCAGCTGAGCCAGAACTGGAACAGGATGGGCACATTATTTGTTGATGGAAGCAGCAGTGGAGAGAGGCACATGCAGGTCAGTATTAAAAAAAGGAGCTCACAAATTAACCAAGGTTGCAGATTGGTTTGCAAAATGCAGTCAGGAATACAGCTAAGCAATAATGATGAGCTGTAATTCACTGAAAAAGGGTGATAGGGAACTCTGTGTGCATGTGCAAGATTGATACAGATAGAGCAACACTTGTGTGTATTTGTGTGCAAGGTGATATTTATTAGAAAGATCCATGACCAGTATATGAAGGGAGTAATAGATGCTGCAATGTGGGGAAAAAGTTCTTCATGTTGAAGAGGGAAAGAGAGAGATCTGGCATGAGGAAAATGGGAAACTGTGAGTTTTTATGTGTGAGAGTGTGTTGTGTTGGGAGAAATGTATTGGGGAGTGAAGAAGCTTGTTGCTGTAGTGGGGAGAACTGAAGGTGTAGGAGGCGTAGGATGAAAATCCCATGGGTAGAATGGTTTGAACTATAAATGGAGAGAAAGAGACAGAGAGAGTGAGAGAAATTGGTGGAAGGGGTCAAGATATATAAGGTTGTTGGTAGAGGGTGCAGAAAACTATATAGTTTCACTTGGGTACATTCTTTAAAATGCAAAGTCTATACAGCCATAAACACAATGGATGCTCTGCTCAGTAAAGAAGATGTGTGGGGGCTTATAAATAAATACTATTTTTGCCATAATGAGGTACCCTGACAATGTCCTTTATCAGCATGTTTGGAGGTATGTACTGTGAAGTATACATTGTATCTCAAGAAATAGTATATTAACTCTTTACCCTGACTAGTAAGCTATAAGGATAATTTTCCATATATATATGGTGGTCACACACTGTCATTTTTTTTATATAACTATAAGTAACAGTACCAACCTGGTGTCCACAAATCATGTTTTTTCTCTATTGTTCTCTATGGGAGTGATTTGTAGTCTTATACTAGTGTCCATAGAAAGTGACAACTTCATCATGTTTAGACTGTTTGAGCTATAACAGGCCTTGTTTACTCCACATAGGAATAATCCCTGGTGACGAGAGCCTTCTTATAAAAGAGATCATAAGTAATATTGTCCTTTTAACGTGTCTTCATTAAACCATATTTTTACTCTAACTCATTTAGTACACCCACAAATTATATACTGTATTGTAATAATAAATAGGGCTTTCTTTTGATGCCATATTTATAAAAAGATCTCATCATTATTTGATTATAATATAAAAAGGAGAAAAACATACTTTTTCATCGGTTTTTCTGCCATGATTTGTACACAAATAATACATCTGAATAAATTCCAACAAATACTTTCATTTAAGTGTCTGGAATATGGGGGGAGTGGCCGAAAGCCGGACCGAGCGGATGCCTTAGAAAATAATCTATTCCAATCCTATATTAACTGGGCTTACTCTTTGCCCATAAAGATACAGCTGTGTTGTGCAGTCTTCACGGTGTCAGTTTATAACCTATTGTGCAGACAGAGGGCTTGTGCCGGCGGAGGTGGGGGTGAATTCAGTAGGCCGTGGCTGCGGCCTGGTCTAACAGACGTACCCACTACTTCTTATGTGTGTGTGGTTATGACCTGCTCGGCTGCTTACGGGCCCCGGGCGCTAGAGAGCTGCACCACTTGATGCCATCTCTCCCCCCGTTGCTGGGCTAACTACCTGTATTCATACTTGTGCCTGCTGGCTGTGGGCCTGAGCCGATGTGGAGAGATCTTGAACCTGGCGACGTGGAGGCCTTCTGATAAACTGTGCTCTCGCTGCCACGGTTGCGTCTCAACAATAACTGGCTCAGAGGTGGCTGGAACTAAGTGGCGGACACTGTCTTCGTAGGGCAGTAGTGGAGGTGAGAGGATCCTTTGATGGTGCTGCATAACTTGGGACGCTATGACACTTTCTCCCACACAACATACCTATTACACCCTTGTGTGGCATATACTTGGGACTTTCAACACTGCCTGCGTTGAGCTGGATGTGATAGATTCCTGGCTGGAGATCCACTCTCACTGAGACCCCCCCCTTTTTAGAGCACCTCCCTTTTTATATTTTTCAACCCAGTTCCCTCACCCCCTCCCCTTAGGCCTATTATACACTACAGTGTACGTATGACTGCTTCCTGGGAGATCTGTACACATTCTTCCAGATGTCACCTAACGCATGATCTGCTGTGCTGGATCCTACAGTGTGGATTCCTGAGGATACTGTGCTGCTCTGAAATCCTGTCTGCCCCATATATGTGATCCCTGCCTTTCCCATGTATGGCTACAACACTTTGTTTACTCAGCAACAGTTGAATCAGCATTGCTACACACTTCATAAAGGACCCTGTATGTCTCTTCTCCTATTATATGTGATCCCCCACCTCTCCCATGTAATTGAAGATATCTAGCAGCCTGACTTCATCACTATTTACTCTGTGGGTGTAACGGTTTGTTCCACACTCAGACACAGTGGTTAGGATAAAACACAATTTTAGTAAAACAAACACAATGAGAATCACCCTTGATGGGCTATAGCATAACTCAGGAGAATAGACAGGTACAATACAGGACTTAGACTTATGCCTACACAGGCCCAGTATAAAGTAAGTGAGAGAGTTTATATACTGTCACAGGTCAGGCATGACAGGGTGAATACCCAGCACAGCATGGGTTAAAGTCCCAACAGATATAATCAGTCTGTGATATGGTGAGTTCTCAGTAACGCCCAGTATGATGGAATAACAGCGATCACAAGACTGTAGTGCAGAATGGAGACTGAGCACTATAGATCTGCTGGAGCAGAGCTGAGACTTATACCCCCTGCCATAGCAGTAAACGGAGGCCACACAATACTCTGCAAGAGCTGTACGAAATAGATCCAAGGGCACCCTGCCGGTGCTGTAACGGAGGCAACAGTGCTCTGCACGAGCTGAACTGAATAGAGCCAAGGGCACTCTGTCAGTGCAGTAACGGAGGCAACAGTACTCTGCACGAGCTGAATGGAAACGCAACCAATGGCACTCTGTCGGTGCAGTAACGGAGGCAACAGTAAGCTCTGCAAGAGTTAATGGAAGGCTCAGTAATTGGTACACTGCTGTAGTAGTAACGGAAGCAACAGTAGCTCTGCAAGAGTTAACGGAAGGATCAGCAATAGGTACATTGCTGTAGCAGTAATGGAGGCAACAGTAGCTCTGCAAGAGTTAACGGAAGGCTCAGCAATAGGTACACTGCTGTAGCAGTAACAGAGGCAACAGTAGCTCTGCAAGAGTTAACGGGATGCTCAGCGATAGGTACACTGCCGGAACAGTAACGGAGGCAGCATGACACACTGTCTGGTAGGCCCAGACAAGCGGAAGTCAGAATATTGCCCAAGCAACAACAATCGGAGCAGGAACTGGAGAACCAGGCTGGAACACGGAGCAGGAACGTCAGACAAGCCGGGTCAGGTCACTGAGCAGGAACGACAGCCAGGCTGGGTCGGATCACGGAGCAGGAACCAGAAGCAGAGTAGTCAGACGGGCCAAGTTGGTACACGGGAACACAGCAACTCAAGTCAGCACTGGTACAGGAACACCACGAAAGGGCACCAGACAGGTGCCAGAGCTCAGTATAAAAAGGCCATACTGGGTGGGCCAAACATAGCTCAGCCAATGGGAGAGCAACACACAGAGACTGACAGAAAGCACGGGCACCGTGATAGTGGGGTGTGGTTGTGTCGCTGCAGTTCTCCTCCCCTGGAATCAAACATCTTGAATGCGAAAAGTGGGACATCACTTTATTAAGAGCCTACTACTGTTGCCCTTGTCCTGCAAATCCTTGCTCGTAGTACAGAGATTACTGCTGTATGCTCTACCCCTGTTCGTCTATTTGCCCTTTTTATGTGCCCCTTTCTGCCCCGTGTATGAGTGAGATAATTCAACATCCTGGCTTTGCCTGTACTCATTCTCATATCATGGTATTGGTTGCAATGGTTCCTGTGATGTAACTCTCTTCAGATGTCCCAGGGTGTCTGATCCCTCGTTAAACGGCCTCGATCTACTACAATACACTTTGTGCAAAGCTCTACTCCTGCTATTTGATATGATGGGCAAAAAGTCTAAGTCAGGTGAAATTAAGAACAGGCTTAGTCAATTCGATAGAAGACAGATGGAGGAGGATGAAGTTCAAGCCATCATGGAACAATCCTCTGCTCCGTCATCGCCCTCACACTCAACTGATGATGGCGGTACTTCTGATTCACACTTTGTGGAATTGATGGCGACCATCTCTAATTGTCAAAACGTCCTGACCACCAAGATTAAGTCGGTGCAGATGGAATTGAATCTGCTGCGTGCAGACCAACAGAATATGAGGGAAAAGGTGCTTGACACTCAAAGACGTTTCTCTACTATGGAGGACTCCTTACCCCCTATCAATGAATTGCTTGAGTCTCTAAGGCAACAGGTCAGGGAGTTACAGAGAAAAGCTGATGATCTTGAGAATAGATCACACAGCTGCAATATTCGCATTGTGGGGCTGCCGGAGAATATCGAGGATCGCAACCCTTAACAATTCCTGGAGAAATGGGTTAAGGAAAAGCTGGGTGGGGCGGGCCTATCGGGCTCTTTTGTGGTGGAGAGAGCACACAGAATCCCTTTTACACGTCCCCTCCCAGGGGCAGCTCCCAGAACTCTGAACGCCAAGCTCCTCAACTACAGAGATAGAGATGCAATATTGAGGCTGGCTCACCTCAACAGTCCTATTATGTGCAGTAATAGTCGCATTTCCATCTACCCTGATTTCTCATTGGAGGTTCAGCGTCAAAGATTTCAATTTCAGGAGGTGAAACACAAATTGCGCGAGAAGGAGATCAAATACGCCATGCTTTATCCAGCTAAGCTATGTGTGATCCACAATGGAAGTACATCCTTCTTCACATCCGTGGTTGAGGCTATGAACTGGCTCAAGGCATTGTAGACGGGAGGGAAGTCTATGATTGGCGGCTCGCACTACATGTTTCTGAATATGCACGACACTACTGCATGAACTCTTGTGTAAAGTACCTTGGGGGTGAGGATGGTATATGAGAGCTAATATATCTGTGTACCCTTAGGCTGAGCAGGGTGGGCAGTATGCGACAATTATCCTATTGAGTACATGACTGCCGATATTTGTGGGGATGTGCTACGGCATGTGTGCCCTCCCTTTGGGTGAGCATGCATCTCGTGGGAAAATAGGTGTATCTGCATATTTTATAGATACTTTGTTTTAGGGGTTTCTGGCTAGGTTACATAATTACTAATATGTGTGGAGATATGTTGTGGCATGTGTGCCCCCCCTTTTTGGGTGGGTATGCATCTCGCGGGACAATAGTTGTACCTGCATATGTTATAGATTTGGGGGTTTCTAGCTAGGTTACATAATTACCAACGTGTGTGAGGATGTGTTTCGACATGCGTGCCCCCCTTCTTGGGTGGGTGTGCATCTCGCTGAACAATAGATGTGCCTATATATGTTTATGTTTCTGCTTTATATGGGCTCTCTCTCTCTCTTATTTGAAAATGTAGTTTCGGTTGCCAATGGTTATGTGCTATGGGTGCTTGGGCTGGCTGAGTTGCTGGGTTGCATAGCGGTGCCTGTTGGTGCCGGGTGGTGCGGTGATGTGGCTGGTTCGAGCCGCCGTGGACACCCTTGGGACCATCTTAAATGTTTTGTAACTGTTGTACTTTTCTTCTGTTTGGGTCGTTAGATTTACTACGTGGCGGGCATCCCCGGGTCCGGCTTGGGATTTCCCTAGGGGTAATTTTTTGGGTATGGGTCCTCTTCCGGTTGGGGTTGGATGGGGATAGGGAGGGGGGTTTAGTTTGGGGACTTGGAGTTAGAATGGGACATTTTTGTACTGGGTTTTGCTCTTGGAAGACGGGCAGGCATCATTTACTTACTCCTATGGTTATGGCTAATACATTGATTTCTATCATTTCCTGGAATGTTCGGGGTCTGAATGATAGCATTAAATGCTCTCTTGTTCTGAACCATTCCAGGAAACACAGACCAGATATTTTACTTCTCCAGGAGACCCACTTACAGGGTGGAAAGATCTTGGCTCTTAAGAAACCATGGGTGGGGCGTCACTATCATGCAAATTTCTCTACTCGTGCAAGGGGAGTCTCTATTTTGGTGAGTAAGTCCCTACAATACGAACTGGTGGATTTGAAAACTGATACATTAGGTAGATACATTTTTTTGGACTGTTTGATCTCTGACATCCTGATTGTTTTAATGAATATATTAGTGTTGAGCGAGCATGCTCGGCCGATGCTCGGATCGGCTCGAGCATCGCTCTGCTCGGCACATGGCGGTACTCGTACGAGTACCGCATGTGCTCGCCCGCCATGTTCGGGTCTCCTCCCCGCACGTTTTGAGGCTGCTGCGCAGCCAATAAACGTGCAGGGAGGCTCTGACATCGGTGTAATGCCAGCAGCCATGTTGGCTGCTGGCATTACACTGATTGGCTGGCCAGAACCCGTGGTCAGGTGCTGTATAGCACCTGACCATCGAGTTCGGCTCAGTCTTAGCCAGGGAGAGCTGAGGATAGGAAGGGAAAGGCAGTGTAGGGAGGAAAAAAACCAAACTTGTGAAAAAAAAGAGCCAAAAGTCCTTTTTAGGACTACTGTGTGTGGGGGCAGCAGGTTATTTTGTGTGGGGGGAAAAAAAAAAAAAAATATTCTGTTTAGTGTGCAAAGTTGCAGATTAGAGCACATTCTGTTTAGTGTGCACAGTTGCAGATTAGAGCACATTCTGTTTAGTGTGCAAAGTTGCAGATTAGAGCACATTCTGTTTAGTGTGCAAAGTTGCAGATTAGAGCACATTCTGTTTAGTGTGCAAAGTTGCAGATTAGAGCACATTCTGTTTAGTGTGCAAAGTTGCAGATTAGAGCACATTCTGTTAAGTCTTCAAACTAAAATATCAAAGTCACATATTTCATTCAGTGTGCGTCGCCGCAGTTTAGCAGCACATTCTGTGTACTGTGCAGAGTTGCAGAATAGGAAGAAATACTGTTAAGTCTTCAAACTCAAATATCAAAGTCACATATTCCATTCAGTGTGCTTCGCCGCAGTTTAGCAGCACATTCTGTGTACTGTGCAGAGTTGCAGAATAGGAAGAAATACTGTTAAGTCTTCAAACTCAAATATCAAAGTCACATATTCCATTCAGTGTGCTTCGCCGCAGTTTAGCAGCACATTCTGTGTACTGTGCAGAGTTGCAGAATAGGAAGAAATACTATTAAGTCTTCAAACTAAAATATCAAAGTCACATATTCCATTCAGTGTGCTTCGCCGCAGTTTAGCAGCACATTCTGTGTAGTGTGCAGAGTTGCAGAATAGTAAGAAATACTGTTAAGTTTTCAAACTCAAATATTAAAGTCACATATTCCATTCAGTGTGTGTCACCGCCGTTTAGCAGCCTATTCTGTGTACTCTGCAGAGTTGCAGAATAGTAAGAAATACTGTTAAGTTTTCAAACTCAAATATTAAAGTCACATATTCCATTCAGTGTGTTTCACCGCCGTTTAGCAGCCTATTCTGTGTACTCTGCACAGTTGCAGAATAGTAAGAAATACTGTTAAGTTTTCAAACACAAATATTAAAGTCACATATTCCATTCAGTGTGTGTCACCGCCGTTTAGCAGCCTATTCTGTGTACTCTGCAGAGTTGCAGAATAGTAAGAAATACTGTTAAGTTTTCAAACTCAAATATTAAAGTCACATATTCCATTCAGTGTGTATCACCGCCGTTTAGCAGCCTATTCTGTGTACTCTGCACAGTTGCAGAATAGTAAGAAATAGTGTTAAGTTTTCAAACTCAAATATTAAAGTCACATATTCCATTCAGTGTGTGTCACCGCCGTTTAGCAGCCTATTCTGTGTACTCTGCACAGTTGCAGAATAGTAAGAAATACTGTTAAGTTTTCAAACTCAAATATTAAAGTCACATATTCCATTCAGTGTGTGTCACCGCCGTTTAGCAGCCTATTCTGTGTACTCTGCAGAGTTGCAGAATAGTAAGAAATACTGTTAAGTTTTCAAACTCAAATATTAAGGTCACATATTCCATTCAGTGTGTTTCACCGCCGTTTAGCAGCCTATTCTGTGTACTCTGCACAGTTGCAGAATAGTAAGAAATAGTGTTAAGTTTTCAAACTCAAATATTAAAGTCACATATTCCATTCAGTGTGTTTCACCGCCGTTTAGCAGCCTATTCTGTGTACTCTGCAGAGTTGCAGAATAGTAAGAAATACTGTTAAGTTTTCAAACTCAAATATTAAAGTCACATATTCCATTCAGTGTGTGTCACCGCCGTTTAGCAGCCTATTCTGTGTACTCTGCACAGTTGCAGAATAGGAAGAAATACTGTTAAGTTTTCAAACTCAAATATTAAAGTCACATATTCTGTGTAAGATGAAGAAGGCGGGTAAAAAGGGACGGGGAAGTGGACGTGATCCTGAAAGTTCAGGGCGCGGGTCAGGACGCGGAGAAACTGTGCCTGGTGCCAGAGCACAAGAAAGAAAGACATCCACCATACCTAGCTTCATGTGTAATTTTACAGGGCGTCGCAGGACATCACTCTCGAGGTCCGACCACTGCGAACAGGTGGTCGGTTGGATGACAGCTGATACTGCTTCCAGTCGGTTAAGCACCACCCTGTCTTCCACCAAGTCCACTCTCAGTAGCCAAGAGTCTGGTCAAAATAATCCTCACTCTGATCATCCTTCCTCCCACCATACACGGTCTGGTCAAAGAAGTGATCCCACACTGGGATATAGTGAGGAGCTCGTCTCATCACCAATCCTTCATTTGACCCTCTCTCCAAGCACGCTTGCAGAGGAACATGACATCTTGTGCCCTGATTCACAACCTCTAGAGGCTACCCAATCACAAGAAGATGACAGATGTGAACGGCATTTAAGGTCAAAGGAAGTAGTGGATGATGATGATGATGATGAGACACAGTTGCCATTAAATCAACCACTATTTCCGTCTCAAGACCTTGTTGAGGAGAATGTTATACAGTTGTCAATGACTGAGTATGTGGTGGGATCAAGACTTGAGGAGGATGATCAGAGTGAGGAAGTGGAGGAGGACTTGGTGGACGATGAGGTGACTGACCCCACCTGGGAAGGTGTAGAGCCGAGCGATGACAGCAGTCCTGAGGGTGAGCCATCTGCAGCACCGCAACAGGCTGGAAGAGGCAGTGGTGTGGCTACAGAAAGAAGGCGGACCGCACCAAACCGGCCCGCAAATGTTCCACGGAGCACCCCCTTGCGTAAATCTCCCTTGCCAAAGGGTAGGTGTTCCGCGGTATGGCGTTTTTTTAAGGAAAGTGCGGACGACAAAAGAATTGTAGTTTGCAACCTGTGCCACACCAGAATGAGCCGAGGCATGAACACTAGAAACCTCACCACCACCAGCATGATCCGACACATGGCATCCAAGCACCGTAGTAAGTGGGAGGAACACCTGGATCGCCCATCTGTGTCTGCAGGCCACACCACTGCCTCCTCTTCCCCTGTTTTCGGTGCCGGCCAATCGCCTGTCGAAGGCGCAGGCCCGCATACCTCCCGCCCTGCACCTGTACCATCTGAAGCACCATCAGCGACCACATCCACTTCCCTGTCCCAGCACAGCGTCCAAATGTCGTTACCCCAGGCATTTGAGCGCAAGAGAAAGTACCCAGCCACCCACCCACAGGCCATAGCACTAACCTCACACCTTTCAAAATTACTGGCCATCGAAATGCTGCCATTTAGGCTTGTGGAGACTGAGTCCTTCCGCAGCCTGATGGCAGCAGCTGTCCCTCGGTACGCGGTCCCCAGCCGCCACTACTTTTCCCGGTGTGCCATCCCCGCATTACACCACCATGTGTCCCGTAACATCACCCGTGCCCTGACCAACGCAGTTACTGGGAAGGTCCACTTAACGACTGACACATGGACAAGTGCTTGTGGCCAGGGACGCTACATTTCCCTGACGGCACACTGGGTGAATGTCGTGGAGGCTGGGAGCGACTCGGACCCTGGGATGGCACGGGTGCTACCCACGCCGAGGATTGCGGGCCCTACCTCCATCAGGGTTTCCGCCAGCACCTACGTTATTGGCTCCTCCTCCTCCGTTTCCACCTCCGAATTCTCTACACACAGCGCCACTCCCCCATCAGCCAGTAGCTGGAAGCAGTGTAGCACTGCAGTGGGGAAGCGTCAACAGGCCGTGCTGAAGCTGATCTGCCTTGGGGACAAACAGCACACGGCCTCAGAGCTGTTGCAGGGGATTAGTCACCAGACCGAGCAGTGGCTCTCGCCACTCAACCTGCAACCAGGCATGGTTGTGTGTGATAATGGGCGTAACTTGGTGGCGGCTTTGGAGCTCGGCAAGCTCACACACGTACCATGCCTAGCGCATGTATTTAATTTAGTGGTTCAGCGATTTCTAAAAACCTACCCCAATGTGCATGATCTCTTGACCAAGGTGCGCCGCGTGTGTGCACATTTCCGTAAGTCATCTACAGCTTCGGCCGGCCTGTTGAAGCTGCAGCAGCGCTTACAATTGCCAGCTCACCGGCTGCTGTGTGACGTGAGCACGCGCTGGAACTCCACCTTCCACATGTTGGCCCGGCTTTGTGAGCAGCAGAGGGCAGTAGTGGAGTACCAGCTGTTACACGGTCGTCGCCTCTCCGTTCAACTTCCTGTAATCAGAAGTGAGGAGTGGGAATGGATGTCAGACCTCTGCGAGGTTTTACGCAATTTTGAGGAATCGACACAGATGGTGAGCGGCGATAACGCTATTATCAGTGTAACCATCCCACTTCTGTGTCTACTGAAACGCTCGCTGCTCACAATTAAAACCGACGCTTTGCATGTGGAAGAGGTGGAAATGGGGGAGGAAGAGCTTACACAAGGTGATAGCCAGAGCACCCTCACTTCGTCTTCTCAGCGACAATTGGAGGAGGCGGAGGAGGAGGAGGAGGAGGAAGACACGGTTGCCTCCGCTACAGAGGGTAGCCATGGAACTTTAGTTCCATCTCTTCAGCGTGGGTGGGCAGAAGAGGAGGAAGAGGATGAGGATATTGAGAGTCATCCTCCTGGTGAGGACAGCGAAATCTTGACTGTTGGTACTCTGGCACACATGGCTGACTTTATGTTAGGCTGCCTTTCCCGTGACCCACGCGTTATACGCATTTTAAACAACACGGATTACTGGGTGTTCACCCTTCTGGACCCCCGCTACAAAGAGAATTTCTCATCTCTCATTCCTCCGGTGGAGAGGACAAGCAAAATGGTGCAATACCAGAAGGTTCTTGTTGAAAAATTGCTCCAAAATTTTCCATCTGACAACGCTGGCGGCAGAGTACGTGCTACCTTGGCCAACAGAGAAGGGGAGAAAAGGGGAGCACACAGCAGTTCCGAGAAAGGCAGGGCAACACTCTCCAAGGCGTGGGACACCTTCATGACACCCCGCCAGCACCCTCACCCTGATGCGCAGCCTAGTGTCACAAGGAGGGAAAAGTTTTGGAAGATGGTGAAGGAGTACGTAGCAGACCGTGTCAGCGTCCTCAATGATCCCTCTGTGCCTTACAACTACTGGGTGTCCAAGCTGGACACGTGGTATGAACTGGCACTCTACGCCTTGGAGGTGCTGGCCTGCCCTGCCGCCAGCGTTCTGTCTGAGCGGGTATTTAGTGCTGCTGGTGGCATCATAACAGATAAGCGTATCCGCCTTTCCACCGACAATGCTGATAGGTTGACACTTATAAAAATGAACAAGGCCTGGATTTCCCCTGACTTCTCCACTCCACTGGAGGAAAGCCCCGGGGGAACATAAACTCACTTTATATATGTTATTTACAATGATGGGAATACTCTGTATTCCCATTCACCCCTTCCACCCAAAAAACGGGTATATGGTTGACTCTTAATCTTCTCATCCTCCTCCTCCTCTTCCATATGCCCTGGGATATAATTTTTATATAGGGCCAGCTCACCAGCGGGCCCTGTGATATAATTTTTATATAGGGCCAGCTCACCAGCGGGCCCTGTGATATAATTTTTATATAGGGCCAGCTCACCAGCGGGCCCTGTTTGACAATTTTTGTATAGGTCAGCTCACCAGCGGGCCTTCTCATATAATGTTTTATTGGGTCAGCTCTCTAGCGGGCCCTCTCATATAATGTTTTATAGCGTCAGCTCACTAGCGGGCCTTCGCATATAATGTTTAGGATGGTCAGCTCTGCAGCAGACCCTCACCCATAATGTTTTAGATGGTCAGCTCAGCGCACGTTTCCCTCTTAATCATGGCCTCAGTTCTGAAAATCAAGGAAATTTTTGGGAGAATTTGCCTCTGCGCACGTTTCCCTCTTAATCATGGCCTCAGTTCTGAAAATCAAGGAAATTTTTGGGAGAATTTGCCTCTGCGCACGTTTCCCTCTTAATCATGGCCTCAGTTCTGAAAATCAAGGAAATTTTTGGGAGAATTTGCCTCTGCGCACGTTTCCCTCTTAATCATGGCCTCAGTTCTGAAAATCAAGGACATTTTTGGGAGAATTTGCCTCTGCGCACGTTTCCCTCTTAATCATGGCCTCAGTTCAGAAAAATCAAGGAAATTTTTGGGAGAATTTGCCTCTGCGCACATTTCCCTCTTAATCATGGCCTCAGTTCAGAAAAATCGAGGAAATTTTTGGGAGAATTTGCAGATGATATACAAGTAAATATACAGCAAATACTGTTTGGTAACAATTTTTCGCCTAAAGTCGTTTTTATTTTCCTTTTTGTGTGTTTTACGATCAGTCTGTAAAAATGGCGTACTACGGGCGAAAGATCGTTCCCAGCAGCGATGTTGGAGTCCAAGATGCATCCAGACATCCTCCCTATGCTGTCCCTGAACCATTTCTGTGGTGTTTCCATCATTTTCTTCCATTTTCCTATGGACCAGGCACCCTCCCCTCATCAGAGCAGGGGGTGCCTGGTGTAATGCTCGAGTCCTCCCATTGACTTCAATGGGGCTCGGGTGCTCGGCCGAGCACTCGAGCCTCAGGGGGTGCTCGGTCAGAGCACCCGAACACCCGAGCATTGGGGTGCTCGCTCATCACTAGAATATATACATCCCTCCACCTTTTGAGCCTGCGGTCCTACAGGACACTCTCTTATATATCTCTACAAGGCCTAATCGTTGTCTTGTTGTCATGGGGGACTTTAATATGTTCACTGACCTTGTACTGGATAAGATGGGTGCCAGATCTGCTGACTCTTTACCTTCTAGACTTACATTTTTAAGTATCATAGAGGACATGTGCCTTATTGATGCGTGGAGAACCCTTCATCCGAATGTTAGGGAGTAGTTGTGCCATTCTGCCACTCATAAATCACTATCTAGAATAGATCATACCTTTATTTCTAATCACGCTTGGCATATGGTTGAGGACTGTTCCTACTTGCCTAGAGTGGTCTCGGATCATTCCCCAATGCACCTACGTCTCTGCGTGGGTAGGGATTTTTCGACTAACACTTGGCGACTTCAACCGTATTGGTTGTCTATCGATCATATTGCTGAAGATCATGGGACCACTTTGAAAGAATATTTTTGTCTTAATGAGGGCTCTGCGTCGCAGGGAGTGGTCTGGGATGCGATAAAAGCTGTGGCTAGAGGTTCACTTGTTTCATTAATTGCTGATCATAAAAAACGAACAAAGGATAAAATAGACCATTTGGAGAGGGAAGCTAGTGGAGCAGAGAAAACGTATGTTGACAGAGGTGATGATGTTTCCTACGACTCCTTTTTTACTTGCCTCTTCCGCCTATAATACTGCACAAATAGAGCAAAATGTAAATTTCTTGATGTTCCAGAAACAGAAACTATTTGAGAATGGCGATAGAGCAGGGAAACTTATGTCCCACTTAATAGGAGCCAGGGAGGGCAGACGTTCCATAATGTCTACATACAACAATGCTGGAAACCTTGTGCATGATGAAATGGACGTCAACGCTGTGTTTGCGGGCTTCTATTCCAATTTATACACAAAACAGACGGTTTCCACTTGTCGACAGATTGAAGAGTACCTAGCAGGGATTACTCTGCCATCCTTGTCTCTTGATCAGAGGCAAATGCTGGAATCCCCCATTTTGTTGGGTGAGGTTGTGGCGGCTATTAATTCTCTTCCGGCAGGTAAGTCTCCTGGAGGTGACGGGTTGCCGGCTGAGTAGTATAAGAGGTATGCTGATATGTTGGCTCCACAATTACTTAATACTTACTATGATGCCTTGGAGGTGGGCAGATTGCCGACATCTCTTACTGAAGCAACGATAGTAGTGCTTCCTAAGCCGGGTAAAGATTTGACCAAATGTGACTCATACCGGCATATCTCTTTGCTTACATCGGACACTAAAATTCTCGCCAAGGTACTGGCGGCAAGACACAACCTGGTGATCTCTGATCTTATTCATCCAGACCAGATGAGATTTATGCCCGGGAGGTCTACTTTTCACAATCTTAGGAGATTATTCTCTCACTTGCATTTGAACCATGAGAATGCTGGTCACAGACTGGTGGTCTCACTGGATGCGTCCAAGGCATTTGATTCTGTGGAGTGGGAATATCTTTGGTGTACACTCCGCGGGTTTGGATTTGGGCCAACTTTTTTGAAGTGGCTTCAACTTCACAACTACACGGACCCATCTGCCAGGATTCTGACTGGGTCAGTGCGGTATGGGCCTTTCGGACTCGGAAGAGGTACGTGGCAGGGATGTCCATTGTCGCCGGGTCTGTTTGCACTGGCTATTGGGCCATTGGCCAGGTTGATTCGTAGCGATCTGATGGTGGAGGGGTTTCGGATGGGTAATAGAGAGGAAAAATTGGCATTGTATACCGATGATATATTATTGTTTTTAGGAGACTCCCCCAGGTCTCTTCCACATGTTCTAGCTTTGGTGAATACTTACAGCAATTACTCAGGATTGCAAATCAATTGGGCTAAATCTTCCATGCTGCCTGTGGACTCGGTTGTAGATGGGGATCCTGGATTATCCATACCTTTAAGATATGAGGAATCGGTGAAATATCTCGGACTTTTGGTAACTGCTTCGTTGAGTAGCTATCTGAGGGATAAGTTGGAGCCTCTAATTGACAATTTTAAACGTAAAACTATGTCTTGGATTGCGCTCCCGTTAAATGTTATCGGTCGTTCTAACCTAATTAAAATGGTATTTCTTCCAAGGTTCTTATATGTATTTCAAGGCTCTCCCGTTCTTATACCTAGAAGATACTTTACGGTAATTGATAAGATAATTAGATACTTTCTCTGGTCAGGTGGCCCATCTAGGGTTAGGCTATCTTCCCTTAAGCGTCCGTTGAGTGAGAGCGGAATTGCCCTCCTTGATTTCTACAAGTACTATCTGTCTGCGCAGGTACAATTTGCATTAGCATATATATTACCAGATACCCTACATACTTTCCATAAAATCGAGGAGTCTTTACTTAAACCAGGCTATTCCTTGCTGCATATCCCTATGTTGGGTCCAGATACACTTAAAGATTCACCTATCACGTCTAGGACTACTTGTGCCATATGGTTCCTTATTCAATCTGCTTCGAATTATGAAGCAAAGGATCCTGATGTTCCTCTTTGGGCTCAGGGGGATTGGTACAGCTTCGACACTTAGATTTTGAAAGGCTTTGGCTGACATATGGTATTTCTACGCTCGGTCATCTATACCAGGGCAATGTCCTGAAAACGTTTGAGCAGTTGCGTCTGGAGTTTGCCTTACCTGCTACTTTTTTTTACTCCTATTTATGATTGAGGCATGCTCTGGATGCTTTATGGGGTGCTAAGGCAGCGTGTTTGAAGGAATTCCCGTTGGTTACACTGGCTAAAAGGAGACGGCCGCTTCGGCCTGTTTCATTAGTATATGCATGGCTAGATAAATGTTCTTTGGTTGAGAATGATGGGCTTAGGTCTAGATGGGAGATAGATGTGGGTGCCCTTGAGGATTACGAGTGGGAAATGGCCTTGAATAGTCCTGCAGCAGTAGCTACCACAGTTAGACATCAGCTAATTCAGCTTAAAATTCTGTACAGGTCTTATTACACTCCTGTGCGTCTTTTCAGGATGGGTAGGTTGGATGATGACCAGTGCAGGAGGTGTGGGGAGGCAGGCGCCACTTTCTTGCACCTTCTGTGGGAATGTTCCCTGGTTCGTAGATTTTGAAGGACATGTTGCTCACTGTGTCAGCTGTGATACAATGGGACCTATTACCTTCTCCGAAACTATGCATATTTTCTATTTTACCTGATCAACTTCACACTAATTTTCATAACGTATTGATTAGGGAGCTGTTGGTTATGGCACGGAAGGTGGTGGCACAGTCGTGGATGTCAGAGCACCCCCCTAAGCATGTCCATTGGATGACCCTGGTGGCTAATAATCTCCGTCATTATAAGGGACTTTATTTGCATAGAGGCACCCTGAATAGATTCAATTTGATTTGGGGCTCCTGGACTTCACATTGCAATGCTAGAACTCTTTATTTGTAGAGATTATCGAAGCGTTACGTATGGTTCTCTGAGCCGTGAGTGGTATCCTGGAGATTCTAGTTATATATACTTGCATAATTGCCACCTAATTCATGACTACATTCTTATTTTCTATGCCTAAAAATAATTATTGCGGGAAGGATTGTGCTCGTCTCCCAGGGAGGGTGTGTAGGTTTATGGGTTTTAGCAGGGATATGGTGGGGGTTATAGTTGGGTGAGGTGAGTTCTGTTGTTGTTGTTTTTTTTTTATACAATAAAAAAAAAATGGGACAGCTGTATCTTTAAGTTATGATATTTACTTGTTGTCTTACAAGATGCATCTTACTTGCCCACTTTGTGTATTATTTGTGACTTTGTAATGTTTTTATTACTGTCCTCTCAATAAAAATGTTTAAAAAAAAAAAGTGTCCGGTATATGGAAGTACCCCATATGCCTATACTTTTGATCTCTTTTCTAAGTTTAGATGGTAAATAATAGGAGGCGAGTACCAGTTTTTATACGTTTTAGGATCATAGTTCATGTAGTTTAGTTCATGGACTCAAAACCAAACAAAAGTACAGATTTTTTCGAAAAGCAGACAACATAGGGTGATTCATCAGTAGAATTCTGGAGCCTTTCACTAAGGAAGAGTGAAAGTTTTCACCTCAAAAGGAGAAAAATGGCACTTTCCTCCAAATGCAAATTCTTTGTGAAAAGTGCATTTTGTTTGGCCTAGCTTATTTTATTGAAATCAATGGGAAGACTGAAATTCTCCCCACCATATGGCAAGTTTCCCTTCTATTCCCACAGGTATAGTATAAAAGGGTGTCAGGTTCTTACAGCATGCCATTTTGCATTTGTGAGAGGAAGAGAAAGCAGCAAATTTTTGAGCTAGAAAAGACAAGCTAATAAAGTGGAATTTAAGGCTTGAAGCTTAATTTAGGGAGTCTTGTAAGCAGGATATCTGTTCTCTGTATTAAGGTGTAACGGATCCTACCCGTTACTGAGCCCTTGTCTGGACCTCAAACTATTTATTCAAAGACTATGGACATTTATTACTGTTTGGACTCTGTGCTGTGCCTTGGCGTACAAACTGGCCAGCTATTCCCTAAGAGAAAGACTTAAATTCATAGACTTTGGATCACATAGTATGTTTAATGTATGGCGAACGTTTTAGTTATTGTATGTAGTATGTTGAGGGTTTACTCCAAGGGAATAGGCAGTGAGGGGTTAATTATTTCATTATGTATTGCAGACTCCCAAGCCTTTTGCTTAATTATTCAACCCCTGGCCATTGTTAAGGAAATGAATATTCTGGCCACTCAAGTCCTTCTAGTGAGAACTGTCCTGAGACCCCCCTGCTGTGTGTGTTAATCCATTCACACCCCTCAGTCTGTGAGTCACCTATTGTATAGCCTGAAACTCTGTTGCCAGCCCTTTGTATTATGTTGTGAGTTGATTACCTCTGTGAATGCTCTCATTGTGTCAGCCCTTGCCTTTTGTCTGATGTGTTTGATTTAATCAAGTTCCCTATTGTATCAGGTTTCCCCATGTGATCCAATGTACTGTACTGTATATAAATATCTGTAGTTTGTGTCAATAAAGTGAGTTCTGTTTTGGAGTGAACAAGGAGTCCTGGAGTCTTGTATTGCTTATGGTCTAAAGTATCCACTCTGATACCCATCTGCGCCAAGTATCCTGAATCGCCGACCGCCTGCTGCCAGTTTCCTGCGACCTAACTTCGTGGACTGTCAGGCGGCGACGTGGACTCTTCCCTGCTTCCCTGCTTCCAGCGATCCTGCGGCTGTTTCCAGTGACTGTTCATACTACAACTGGTGCATCCGACGGCGCTTATCTGCGTCGAGAAGGAGAGACCCAGCAACGACGGCGGAAGGTGACGCGGTCCCTTCTCAGCTTCCGTTACATAAGGGAACAATGGTAACAGTATCCGCACAACGACAAAATTCTCCATAAAAATAAGATAATTTTATTGAATATATAAAATCTTGGAGACAGAAAATGGGACCACAAACAGATCACCCTGACAACTCCCTGACACGTTTCGGACTGGACCAGTCCTTAGTCATTCCTGAGTCATACCTGAGTGGTTATTTGCTTGTTGTTCTCTGTATTAGGGGAGTCTGGGGGACTCAGAGAAAAGGAAGGGAGAAAGAAGGTTGACCCCAAATCCCCAACTTTTCAGTGACTGACCACAAAGACACAGGTAGACTTGATCCAAGTTTATTCCTGATCTGGCTGTTATGTCTGTTCTAAAGGAGTCTGGAGGTGTGAGAAGGGAGCAAAGGAGGTTCACCCAAAATACCCCTATATATTTTGTACCACCAAATAGACACAGGCAGCTTTGATCCAGGTTCCTTCTTTATATGGCTGTTAGCCTGTTATCTCTGTTTTGGTGGAGTCTGGGGAAAGAAACAGCTGAACACGGAGTACATTTTTTTGTGTTTTGCTGACAGTGATAGGGGTGGGGTTCATTAATCAAAGAAATACTAAATAAAATGGAAAAAAAATGATTGGTGACAAACACAGAGACTCTGACATGAGCTATGACTGAGGAAGAATGATATTAAAGGAGACAAAATATTTTGTAGAGGTCCAAGTCAAGACATCAAAGACAATCAGTTACTGGGTACTTTACAGTATACACAAACACACAGTAGTTGAGTAATGTCCAGCAAATGCACAAGTGGTAGAAGGGGAGGGAAAGGAGTAAGAGCAGTGCAGGGACATGTGAGTAAAGTGGTAGTCCAAAAACTTACAGCAGCCATGGTTCTGCTTTTTGTGCAATAAATAATGATGATCCCACTCCTCCTGGGGAGGATTCAGTTTGTCAAAGTCCCACTAAAAGTTCCATCACCACCACCAGCACCAGTACTATTAATACACTATCTAAAAAAACTGAAGATAACAACTAGTCACATTCTAGTGTTGATGGCATAGTGCGAGATAGTGTAGCAGCTTAATCAACTTCTTCATCTGAGACAAACAAGCACAAAAATGCCTGTCCTGAAAGCAGTAGTGAACATGAAGTAGTGAATATGAAAGTAGTGGGGAAGAAGCTACAGGTCATGCTGAGGATGGTTTAATTATTACTGATGATGATGATGTAGATCTAGAATATATACCTCCAACATCTACCTCTTCTTCCGATATAGATGAAGTTGAGAGTGAAAGAGATGATGACATGGCCAGAAAGTTAGCTGAAAGGCAAAATATCAATTTTCCACCACCGAAAAGGAGCACTGTGTCTGTCTATAAACTGTTTGAGAAAACAGTTAGAAAGTCTGATAAGCAAACAATTGGAAAGTCTGACAAGCAAAGATGCCCAAAAACGCACTGTCATCCAGTCATTAGCAGCATCACTGGCGCTTCTAGCTTCAAGTCCCACTCAGCAACAAACACACCACTAGTGTTGAGTAACCAGCAAAAATACAGGTTATCAACATCCACAACCATAGATATTATGAGTGCCTTAGCTGCTGTTTAAAGGACAGCACTTGTGACATCTAGTAGAACAATTGCAGTAACATCTAGCTCCAGTAGTAGTAGCAGCCTCTCATGAACCCCAGTCTATGAAGTTCACAGTATGGAGATAATTCACTCATGATCCAAAAGTTAAAGGGATAGTAATGCTTTGTTTTAACTTTATTTTATTTTGTAGGCATTAAAAAAACATGAAAAATTATATATGTCTTATCTCTCAAACCTTTATGGTTTAAGAGATATTCACAAGCAAAGTTTCCCCCTCCCACCCCTTTTTCCTAGTGTAAGCCATCTCTTCTCAGATGTGAATCTGGTTGTAAGACCAGACAGATAACAGCAGGGGACACTCTTCTTTGTATGAAAACAATGAAAGCCCTTCCCCCCTTGACAAGTTTTTCAGCTTTTTCCCTTATCTTAATTGAAGATTGTCCCTCTCTGCAGTCTACCTGGGCAGCTCCCTTCTGATCTGGCTGAACGGGGGGGGGATACTTTGCTTGTGAATATCTCTTAAACCATAAAGGTTTGAGAGATAAGACTTATATCGTTCTTCATGTTTTTTTAATGCCTACAAAATAAAATAAAGATAAAACTAAGCATTACTATCCCTTTAAGCATGTTGCTATGTGTTGCCCGCATAAAATGCATGTGTGGCAAAATTGTACAAGCAAGTGGTTTTTATGGTGGGCAGAAGGCTGGAAACCTCATATGGCAAAAAAGTCCATCAGTGGGCAGAGTACAGACTATGGGCTTAATTGAATAAACTCTGCTGCCAAAAAAAAACAAAAAACAACAGTTGATGGCATTCTTACAGCATTTTTTCACACCTGCCTAAGACTTTTGCACAGTACTGTAGAAATATATACATCACTCACCACACACACACCACCATACACATCTGGTGCATTAATTGTAGGATATAACCTATTTTTTTAAATATCTGCTAAAATAATGGTCAGCCTTCAAGCTCACAGAGAGAAAAGTCTGATAAATATGTGTTTGCAGGACTCAGGTTAGGGACACAAAAGCCCTTAGAAAATTATGCTTTTGCAGAATTCAGGCTTGCCAAAAACAAGTCCTGATTATTTTTTTATTTTTGCAAGACTCAGGCTTGCCAAAAAATAAGCAATGAGAAAATATTTTTTTACAGGACTTAGGACTGTCACATGGAAATAGTCCACACACAAATAGTTCTGTTGTACAACAAATATACTAGGGTCAGAGGTAAGGGAGAAGGAGTAGGAGGAGTTCAGGGACATGGCAGTAAGTTGGTAGTCTAAAAACTTACTGCAGCCATGGCTGCTACAACATGTTCAGTAAATAATGTTAAGCCTCCTGCTTGTAAAATTAATATGAAATGTTAGCCATCAGATAGAGTAGTAATAAACCATTCAGAACACTGAAAAGATGACAAGTTTCATTCTAATGTTCTCTGCATAGAGGATGAGGGATTAGCAGTTAAACCAACTACTGTGCCTGAGACTGAGAGTGAAAACTGGTGAATGTTCTGAAAATCCCCTTAAGGGGAAAAGTAAATAGAAACTGTTTGAAACGTCAAAAAACCTAAAAGAATATGAAAGTAGTGGGGAGATAGTGGTAGGTGATGCTGATGATTACCTAATTATTATTGATGATGATAATCTATATTGCTCCAGCATCCTCCCCTTCTTTCAATACAATTGAAATTGATGTAGCAGAGATGATGACTAGATGGGCTAAAAGTCTCAATTTGCTTTCCCTTGCGAATTTTCACTAAAAAGCATGATTTTCCACTATCCTGTGGGAATTCCCACCAATAAACAAACTCATACATTTTTCACTGTTTCGCTGACAGCACATATTTTCCCACAAGAGCTTTCCAATTTTCTGCCTATGTTCCCAATGGCAGTAAAATTTGCCACCTCAATACTATACTATAAAAATTTTACAAGGGGGCATGGCCTGACCTTCAATGGCGCTGGTCGCTTTCTAGAGCTGCTCCAAGCCCTGGTGTGACAGACCCACCATTTTGCTGCCTTTTCATGCCTCAGAGCATTTCATTTTACTCTCACTAGCAGGTTTCATAATAGAGACTTGAATGAGAAGTTGCAAAGTAAGGGGGAAAGTGGAAACTACGTTAAAAGGCAAGATTACTGACTACTTGCCGATCGGGCCTACCATACACCCATCCCCCACTGCATTACCATCCAGAGACTCTGCGTGGGAACCCACAGACGTACGCAGTACCTCCCTCTCATCTGCATCCTCTTCGCAACCTGTTGAGATGGCGGACTTAACTCTGCTCAGTGCAGAAATTTCAGCATTGATGGGTGGCTTGGTATCCAAAGAGGACTTTAAATCCTACATGGACGATCTTAAGGCGACCTTCAAATCAGAGATCCTAACTCTAAAAGAATCTGTGACAAAGATGGGTCAGAGAATGGCCATATTAGAAGAAGAAAACACAGAAATAGTAGGCCATGTCAAAGGCCTGGAACGCACTATTGCGGAACAAGCGGACTGCATAAAACAGCTGGTGCGAAGAGTCAATGACCTAGACAACAGGGGTCGGAGAAACAACATCCGACTTAAAAACGTACCTGAGTCTATCCAGCCAAGACAGCTGAGAACAGCAGTGATCTCCATCTTTACGTCACTTCTGGGCCCCGAATTCGTGGGCAAAGTACTAATAGAGAGGGCTCACAGAGAGTTAAAGCTGAGGGACACTTCTAATAATGTTCCGAGGGATGTGGTAGTCTGTGTCCATAGACACGAAATAAAAGAGCTGATCATGCAGAAGAGCAAAGACAGAGAAGCCATAAAGTTCGAGGGAGCAGTGATCCTGCTATTCAACGACCTATCGCCACACACACTTTTCCTCAGACGGTCAGTGAGACTAGTCACGGAACAGCTGAAGTCCCTTCAAATCAAATACCGCTGGGGATACCTTTTCTCCTTACATGCGACACACAACAGCACCTTTGCTACTTTGTACTCCTCTGCCGATGTTCCAGAATTTTGTGCAACGCTGAGGATCCCTGTTCCTGACAGAAACCTGATGATTTCATCTTCTCCGAACTTCCGGCCCAACAAGTGACCGGATTGGCTTGCAGTCTCCCCTGAAAAAAAGAAGAAGCAGCGCAAGTTGGACTCTGGATCAACCGGGTACTGCAGCTGCCTGGACATGAAACTGGAGAGACTTCCATGCTGTCACTCTTATGCCCTTTGGGCCGCACTGTGTTTGTGTAGATGGAGTGTTTACCTTGATCCTTCCTCACTGAGCTCTGGGGATCAATGTCTCAGGTGGTTTCTAATTTGTTTGTTTATTGTACTTACTTTTTACTACTTAAAATGCAGGACTTCCCATCTGTTTCTTATGGATTCCGAATGTTTGAGGGATCTTAGTTATAAAATATGGCTTTATAAGTAAGACAGTTTGTTTGTCTATATCTAAGGGTAATGCTTGAAAGTTATCACATGTTGCTCTCACTAGGTTCAATCCCCTGTATTGTGAACCGGTCATCCTCTCTCCCCTGGCTCCCCTTAGTGGTATCAGATCTCATACTGCATGCCTTGGTCGGCAGGGACCACAGGATAGAGGATGGACAAGGGATCGATTAGGGGTCATGTGAGGAGAGTTTAATTAACAGTTAAAAGAAAAAGGGAAAAAGACGAGGACTAAGGGGTAAAGGAGAGGAAGGACGGACAAGGTGTAAGGAAAAGATGACGGAACGGAAAGAAAAGAAAGGGGGGAAGAATAGAGATACAGATAGAAGAGGGAGACGTAAGAGAGGGTCTTGGGGAGAGGGGAGGAAGGAGAGAGTGGGAGAAAGGGAACGGAAGAGAAGAGAATGAGAAAGAGAGGGAGGGGAAAAAGAAAAAAAGGAAAAGAGTTAAAAAAAGAAAAAAAAGGGAAAAAGTTAGGAATAGAGGGAGTAGTGGGGTGGCGGGGGCTAGGTTCGGGGGAAAGATGATCTTACCTCTCTCATTTAGTTTCACAATTCTCGTAATGCTCCTGAAGCTCCTTATTTGGAGCCTGTATTACTGGTACTGACTGCTCAATATGTCATGAAGACTCTTGTACCGGTTTCCTATTGGGTTGAGGACACTTTCAGTTGTGTTTTATTGCATATGATCATCCTTATGGTGAGGTAAGATCTGCCAATCAGGTATTCTGATATTCTATGTTTTCATTGGTAGGATCTAGTTACTCATACCTGACTTTGTCGGGTTTAACTCGGGAAGTTATGGGAGGGTTGACTATTTGTTGTTTTCTTTTTTCTTTTTCGTTTTTTTTGCCTCAGATCCTGTGAATGGCATATCTTACCTATGTGAATTTTCTTACAGTGTGAAAAACATTTAATAACTTTTCATTATAGCTGATGGCTTGATTATGTTATGTCAGGGTGGATGGATGTGCCTGTGCGTGTGCCCGTACTCCAGGCTTTACACAAAGGGAGGCTTACTTAGCTCTCTCATATAGACGTCCAACCGATGTGGTTTGATTTCTTGCGCACAGAGATGAGTCCCCCACATTGGAGTGGTAGTAAAGAGGACCCTCCGATGACTCATAATCCTAGCCATAGCTCCTGCACATATGGTTTTGTGCTTCTAGATCATACTCTGCCTTGACGCGGGGATCTGTCCGCGAAGACACACACTTCCTCACTGGCTCCCTGAGAGTGTCTTTATTTTATTTAAGTGCTGAAGATACACTGGCACTTTGCACCCTGACAGTATTGTGTGGTGGGGAGTGCCTACGCCCTCTACTACTTTCTTTCCCTTCCTGCCCTAGTGACACTGACTTAATTGTTACCCGCTATCTAACAACACAATCCCATGGATCTGAGTGCTGGAAAAAAAGTTTTATTTTCTAACCTCTTTCCGAGTCTCTGACGCCTCTTTTGCGCCTCTTTAGCTCCACACTACTGCTAGCTTACGCTTAGCCCACTCATAGGTCCACTCTCTATAACACTGTTCTGCTTATATACGTATCCCAGACTGTAGGACACGTTGCCCGGCAGACTGCAGTGAAATATGTCCTGTAGTATTCTGAATAGGTTTTCAATCAGAATAGCAAGTACCTCTTTACCATTACACTCCCCTTCACCTTGTCACATATATCCACAAGTCCCAGACATATTTCCTTTTTCTTTAACTTGGCCCTTCAGGCATTATCTTTCTATAAACCCCGACGCTCACTCTCAGTCTCTCGACTTTATCTCTCCCACAAATTGTTGTTGCTAACGGACTAGACCTCCCCTTACTTGACTGACTAAGGCTGACCACAATCTACATGGAGGTTACTCCATTGGGTCATTTTTCTTGAATGACACAGGGGATGTGACCCAACTGACCAATTGGGAAGCCCATAAAAGCGTTGTTAGGGGACATTTAATCAAACTGGGCGCTTGTAGAGCAAAAGCACAAAGAAGTTTGATGCAGAGGCTCATGGACAAGATTCACTCACTTGAAGCAGCTCATAAAGGGACACTGGATGCCTCAGTTTTGACTGAACTTTCTAAGGCTAGGACTGATCTCACGACCTTTCTTAGGAACAAAACCATCAAATCCTTCATGTGGACTAAATACTCCAACTATATCTCTGGAAATAGGTGATGATGAAACGTTGCAAAACTATGGTAGCCAAGATCAGATCCGTGAGGGGAGGATGTGTTTCATCCTTCCCGGACATTTCCGAATCCTTCCGTAACTTCTATGAAACTCTATATAACTTACGTCAAGTTTGCGGCTCTGACTGTCAGGAACATATCTCTAGTATTAGGCAATTTTTGGACAAAGCCAATGTACCTAAATTGGACATGGAGACGTCACGTGCCCTAGATCTTCCTATAACATCCGAAGAACTCTTATTAGCAACTAAATCTATGGCCACAGGGAAGAGTCCTGGGCCTGACGGATTCACACTGAAATATTATAAAACTTTTTACTCTACTTTAGCCCCTCATTTGTTAAAATGTTTCAATGCTGTCCTCCAAGGGGATCCTTTTCCCAGGCTAGCACTGGAAGCACACATCACTGTCCTTTTAAAGCCAGATAAGGATCCAGTTGTGTAGTAGCTATCGTCCCATATCTCTGTTGAATACTGATCTTAAACTGTTCTCCACGATCATAGCAACAAGGCTGCGTCCTCACCTACAGATCATTATACACCCCGATCAATGCGGCTTCATATCTGGACGTGAGGCGCGGCACAACACTTCTATGCTCATCTCCTTGATTCAACAAACACTGACACTGGATACTCCCTCGGTTTTTCTCTCGACTGATGCTGAAAAGGCATTTGACCGGGTGGACTTCTACGAGAAGTCCTTTACAATGTTGGGTTGGGTCTGCGCTTCCTGGGGGGAAATCAGGAGCTTATATTCAGATCCATAAGCACGCGTGGTGGTGAACGGAGACATCTCAGATCCGTTTCGCATAAGTAATGGTACCAGACAAGGATGTCCATTGTCCCCGATCTTTTTTATCCTGTAGAACCCTTCTTGAATAGAGTGAGGAATGAACCGACAATTCATGGGTTATCAGTTGGTCATCACACGTTTAAAGCCTCAGCATATGCTGATGATAACTTATTCTTTATTTCCAAGCCTCTAGACTCGATACATTTTTTTCTGAACATTTTAGAAGAATGTTCAGCTGTATCGAATGCCAAAATGAACTTATCCAAATCTGAAGCTCTAAATATCAATACTGATCCAACAGTATGCCTCCAACTGCAACGTATTTATCCTTTCAAATGGGCAACTACCTCAATTAAATACCTTGGCATTCACCTTTCGTCCAATTTAACCTCTATAGCGGATCTGAACTTTACTCCGCTTATTAACTCCATTCGCTCTGACATCTCCAAGTGGGCTGTTCCATACTCATCTTGATTAGGTCAAGCCAACCTCCTTAAAATGATGATTCTACCTAGGATTTTGTATATTTTTAATGCACTACCAATAAAGGTCCCAAAACACCATCTGGACGCCATGCACAACATATTTTCAGACTTTATTTGGAAACAAAGAAGACCTAGAATTAGATTTGACATTTTATCCAGGAGCATAAACAAGGGAGGCTTAAATTTCCCTGACATCCGCAGATATTATAGGGCAGCCATGCTAGCTAACTATGCGATTCATCCCTTCCAATCCCCAACATTGGACTAGTACATTGTTGCCGATTTTAGGGAACACCTCTGCTATCCAGCTTATCTGGTCAATTTCCCGAATGCAAACTTCCAAACATAAGGAACATGTTATATTTCATCATCTTCTAAAGGCCTGGAGATCAATAATTGAGGAGGATAACTTGGCTCCAGCCCACTCTCTCTTGATTTCTATCCTAGGGAACCTAGACTTCCCAGAGGGCATGACTAACCCCATATATCTTTATTGGAGATGCACAGAAAATGATACTTTACACTCTCTAGTGAACAATGGATCTCTGGTGTCTTGGGATACTGTAAGATCATCAATCGGAGAGCATTTCACCCCCTGGTGGGTCATACAGCAGGTCTGTCACTTTGTGCATTCCCAATGTAGAAGGGGGTTTGTTAATAGACCTAGTACACATTTGGAGCTAGCGTTATCTGGTAAGATCCCTGGGCTCAGGCCCTTATCCTTCTGCCACGCTCTCCTACAGGAGTCATCTTCTCCAACACTTCCACGCTTCACCATACAATGGAAACGATACCTGAAGATATCATTGGATCCTAAACAATGGTCCTCCATTTTTTAAAGAAATTTTACATATGCCCGAGACTCGAATACCCGAGAACTTAACTACAAACTCTTCTCACGCTGGTACCTTACCCCTCAACATGTGGCACAGGCTTATCCTAGCTCCTCTGACCTTTGTTGGAGATGCCAGTTACACACTGGCTCCTTGCTTCACATATAGTGGTCTTGCCCTATTATAACGCACTACTGGACAACCATATTGGGTTATATAGATACACTTCTGCAGGTCACTCTTCCCCTAGACCCTCTTCTATGTCTGTTTCTTCATAAACAACACTTAAATCTTACAATTTCTCCTCATAGTTGGAGATACATCCCCATTCTGTTGATCGTTGCTAAATCTTTGATTCCTCTATACTGGAAGAAATCAGACTCTCCACCTGCATCTCTTTGGCTTGCTAGGGTAGAATCTATATACAATATGGAGAAAATGCATGCTGTAGCTGCAGGGACATTACATACCTTTCAGGAATCATGGGTCTGGTGGACAACTTCTGACTTGAGACCATAGTCGCTCGGGTTTTTGGAATGACCAACGGTGGACTCGGCGAGCCTCAGAGCCCCCCCCCCTTTCTTACCCCTTTATTTTTTAACTACGCTGCTTGGACATATCCAGAACTCACGAGATTCCTCAATGTAGTTACCCCTAGTTCCAATTATTTTCATGATGGACAGTAACTGTTTCCACCTTGTGTGGTTTCTACTTTTGATCCCACTAATTGCCAATTGTCTAGCAGTGCTAAAGTTATACAATGTCTGTCTTACTTATTGACAATGTACTGCTCACTGCTGTATATTTAAGTGGTATCTCTTTACGATGTATTTCATTTTATCCTGCTTGTAATTCTTTTGATTTTCTCAATAAAGCTCTTTTGAAAGAGGAAAAAAAAAAAATCACAAAATTTATATGAAGAGCTAGCTAGCACTACGACCAGCAGGAGAAGTTGGATGGATCCTAATGCTGTTGATGCTACTGATACAGAGGTGGAGGAAGAAGTGACCAGCACCAGCAGTAAAGTGACTAGGGAGCCCACATATCCCTGACCTAATGATTCCCATTGTCCCTCTGTTGAAGTAAACTGAAGAAGGTGGAACTGCATAGCAGTATCTCACATCAGCTGCTTGTGCTTGCTGTTACTACTGCCAGTGTGCCTTCTTCTGTGGAGATGGCAAGTGTGATAAAACGGAACCCTCTGTCACACTTATCATCCCCAACCCCAGTATTTGGTCCCTTTGTTCCTTTCACATACCCCCAGACGGTTCACTTTTAAAATGTCGCATGCAAAACTGCATGTGACTACAAGGCGCATTCAGCATGTCACCCTGATTAAAAGGGCGACATGAGAATCTCGCACTGCAGGGAGGTGTGAGATTCTCACGTCGCAAAATGAAACGTTGCCAATGATTTACGTTTCAAATTAAATGCAATACCTTCTGCTCCCCCGTCTGCAAACCTCAGCCTGAGTGTTCATGCTGCCAGTGCTTGGCATACCTCAGCCTGAGTCTTCATGCAGCTTTTCATGTCCTCCTTGTTCGGCCGCAGCTAGTTCACAGCAGTCATTGGCAGGGCCACAAAGCACTGGAATCTGTCCACAGACAGGGCTATCTGTCTGAAGCCTGATGTGTCTGGTCTCGTTCTCGTCACACCTGGATGCAGGAAGCTACCTGGCTGGTCCAGGCACTGCCCAGCGAGATATTCTGGTGGTATTTGAGAAGGAATTCCCTGAAGATCCCAGCAATGTTTGAAGCTGACCCTCTCAGTTTGGGCTTATTACAGGATTTCAACTGAACTGACACATGAGAAGGATTTTTTACAAACTCATTTCAGGGGCTGCCAGCTCTGTACCAAGCCACATTCGGGAGTACTGATGAACATGCAGTCACCAGGCAGACACACGTGGGTTTAGAGAAAATGGTGAGTGGCACATACAGTAAAGCACTAACAGATGAGGTATAGTGAAACATTCACATATAGGAATGGGGAACTGATAAATAGAATATACAATACTGTATATTGAAACACTCAAGTGTGATATTGTGAGACTGACTCCAGTGGGAACTTTGTACCGATTCACTTTTACCCCTGGGAAGCCAGTCTGAGTCCGTCAGGGCCTAGTTCAGGAATCTACATAGGCGCAGTTCTGGAGCAAATCACCATACAATGTAAATCAATAGGAAATTTGTTCTCTATTCTCTGTAGTGCATTTGGGTTTATGCCAGAATCTCTCCAGGTACAATTAACAAATAAGCCTCAGAAATATCCATGTCTTTGGCATCATTTTAAAAAACATGATTTTGTGTACAAAACGTCGATGACTGCTGTGCACTACTCAAGCTGAGGTGTGCCAAGCACTGGCAGCATGATGATGATTTCTTGTACAAAACGCAGATGACTGCTGTGAACTAGCTGCGCATTTCATTTGAAACTTGAATCATTTGAGATGTTAATTGCAAAATTCTCATGTCACCCTTTTAATCAGGGTGTCATGCGGAATGCGCTTTGTAGTCATATGCTTTTTTGCATGTGACATTTTATAAGGATACCCCTTAGACGCCTCTGACATAAAGAACATGCAGCTAGAAGGATCAGTGAGACAAAATTTGGGGGTATTTAGGGTAAATCTATTTTAAGCTCTTCTCACACCCCCAAACACCTCTAACACAGATATAACAGCCAGTCTTAGTTAACCAAAATTTTCCTGTATTTTGGTTAAACCTCCTTTCTCCCTTCACGCTTGCAAGAGTCCCCCAAACCCCTCTAACACAGAGAGCAAATTGCCTGCCACAGTGCTCACTAAACTACACCCCAGATTTGCTTTCTTTACCTATCCTAACTAGCTCAAACTTGTGCTGCCTTCTCTTTCTCTCTCAAACACAGAAAGACATGTTGTGTGAACTTGACACCCTTTTTATCCTATCCCTGCAGGGAAAAAAAGAGAAACTTGTCACACAGTGGCATAATTCCCTTTTACCACTGATTTCAATGCAATGAGCTAGGCGGGAAAAAGAGGAAAATCTTCACTTTTTGCAAAAAAATGTCCAGCGGAAAGTGCAATTTTTTCCCTGTTTGAGGCAAAACTTTACACCCCTCCCTAATGATGACCTCTGTTGCTCAAATAATTTGAAAGGAAAAGGTTCCATATTTCAAAACTGAAAAGGAACACTATGCCTGTTTATAAACTGTCATTGAGAGATCAGTTTGAAAGTTTGATTCTGGACAAAGTCATCAGTCATCATAATCAACACCACATCCAAGTCTGACCCCCATCCAGTCACACACACTATGGCTGACTAAGCAGCAAGACAGGTAATCATCAACATTCATAGTCCTACCTATGAAGAGTACTTCTGTTTATGTTGTAACATCTAGCCCTTGTAGTAGGTGAACACTTTGGTCTATGAAAACTACCGTATGTTACTATCCGTCAGTGTAAAAAAAAATATGTGATCGGGGGAAAGCAATGTCCCATCTAGGCAAATTCTCATTAAGATCCCACCTGAAACACAACCACAGGTCTGACTAGGAGAAAATCCAGCAGCAGCACATCAGATGTGCAACATCAAGCAACAGTAGAAGAACTCCTAAATTTCCATGGAGCTAAGGGGCAAATAATAGTAGTATTGTGTCAGAAAGTGAGCCAATATTTCCCTCATTGACAATAACACCATGGTTCTTGATACTGTTCTGAAAATGCAAAATGCAGGGGAATGTGGAGTTTGTTAACAAAAATGTAAAGAAAATATAAAGAGTCATGAATTGCTCCCACCTGCTACCACAACCACCACCATCTCCACTGCCACCAGCCATGTTGATAAATCAATGAAGTTACATTGGTCTTCTACTATGTACTGCCAACTCACATTTTCTGACTTCATAAAAAGGAGTCAAAACCTTCATAATAATAAACCAAAAGTGTACGTTTGGAATGGCAAACTTGCCAAAAAGGTGTTGGTTGACATGCTGCCCTTTTCCTTTGTGAAAACAGAAGTTTTAAATAACTAATGTCATGTTTTGAACCACACTGGCATATCCAAAGGCAAAGGGACTCACATGCTAAAACCTTTTCAAGACATACATTGCTGTGGGACTGAGCCTGCTCACTTTTACTTTCATATGCAGATTTCTACACTTGAGGCCTCAACAGAAGTATGTTGCAGCAGGAAATCTTGCAGCCATAGAAAGCATACAAAAAAGTGGCAAAGTTCTCATGCGAAATTTATCTGTGGGTGGGAAGTTTCACAGGAAAAGTGAAAATTGATGGTTTTCTGTGAAAATTCCCTCTATAACATTTTTTTTAGTTTTCAGCTGTCCATACTCAAAGACTTCTGTTAGTGAAGCTTTATACAAGTGAGAAACCTTCAATTCAGCATTACAAAATTAATATTATCATACTTTGCTAGAAATTGTAATGGATTAGTATTATTAAATCTGTTAGAATTTGGTTACTCTTTCTCTTTAAATATTTATATACGATGGTGCTACATGCACATTTTAGATTCAACTTTTGTGAAACAAGTACATTTTTTGATTTTTGCAAAAAGCAACTGTGAGCACTCTTTTGTGCAGAATTTCAGTAAAGCTTACTGTTTGGCATTTATATCACTTAATTCTTCTTGAGAATTGTCATTTAACTTTTACTTTAAAGTGTCCAGCACTTCTTTTATAAAACAATCAAACTGCTTTCTTTCTATGCAATCAGATTTTAATCTGCACTGTAGAAGCAAAACTATGATTTGAATTGCTAATAGCTGTCTGAGTTTATTGCATTGTTTAAATGAATCACATCACAATCACACAATAGTTCAATCAGAGAATCTCAACTGCCTTTTATTGATTTCTTAAAATGTATGTGACAAAAATATTATTGTGAACATTTTAACAGACATTTGTTTTAAATTGGGTTAAAATATATAAAAAATACTGAATGTTCTGTTAAACACTTGTAAATGTGACAAGCAATACAGGCATGGCAGCAGGTATTTCACCTAGGATTCACTTTGCATAAGATTTGCTAGCCACTGTACACAGTGCACAGAGAAAGAGAGTGAGGTCGATGCACTAAAAAGAAATGGGGATGTATATACTAAGGTGTGACAAAGAGTAAGGATGGCCAAAATGTGTTGCTTGAGTCTGAAAAAAGCAAAAATGGCACTTCCATCTGAGTGAGAAATTTCCTTTGAAAAGTTCTGATTTTCTGCTTTTTTCTACTTTTCTCATGGTAAGAATTACATTTCCCCCCAAATGGAAATATTCCCTTCTTTTCCCAACAGTATAGTATAAAAGAGGTGTCAGGTTCCTTCAGCATATCCATTCTTTATTTGTTAGCGAGAGAGAAACAGAGAGAGAGAGAGAGAGAGAAAGCAGCACAACTGTGGAGTTACAGAAGATAGAAAAAAAATAATTTGGAGTTGGAGTTTATTTTGGGTAGTCTGTGTTAGGGAAGTTGGGGGAGTGTGAAGGTAGAAAGAAGATTTACCCCAAATACCCCAAATCTTGTTTAACTTAGACAGGTCACCTTCTTGATATCCTTCATTAGATGGCTGAGCCCCTGTGATTGACAGATACACTTTAGAGACAAACAACCAAGACACATAGAAGTACAACTGACATTGACTCCTACAACAGCAAGAAGAAGAGGGACCAGTATATTATTGGCTAAGATCTATACTCATCCTGTACTATAAAACATGAAGACTGCAGTGGCATTTTGAGAGAAATGGAAAGAAAAAGCAGCTGAATTCCTGTTGACTCTGGGCACAAGCAAAGAGGGATAAAAGAAGTTACACATATATCGAGTGTGTTATTTATTGTTCTTATTGAGGATACAGCTGGTAAAGGTAAATGTGTACAAGGGTGCATCAAAAGAGAAGAAACACAATGCATGCTGTAGTATTAGGTACACATTATTACTGATGCTGTTAAAACATGAGTAATCCAATATACAGCTACTATCCAAAGTCTTTACATATTAAACCATAATCTAACCAGCGCAGTATAAACAGACCCTACCCTGGCACTTCTTCTAAGTTACTAACCAACCCTAAACAGTTGAGCTTTGCCTCTCCTCTGCATGAGCCAAAACCCAACAACACTAACTTCTAGTACCAAATAGATAATTACAAACATGCCTAGACTAGGACATCATCCTAGGTTTCAGCTACAGAAGTCTATGTAGATAAGGAGGAATGAAAGGCTATGCATATTCATATCTTCATCTAGTGGTGGGTAAGACATAAAAAAAAAAAATAATAATAATTAAAAAAAAAAAAAAAAAAAAAAAATATATATATATATATATATATATATATATATATATATATATACACATATATTTTCCATCATATCCATACAACTCTAAAACATTTTCAGAATAAATTTAAACATATCTTTTCAGTTTTCCTTCATTTAATTTCAGTTTATTTGGAATCTCCCCAGCCTACTTCTTATATATGGAACACATACATAACTTCCCCGGAGACCTATACAATGTATATCTTCATAGAAACATAACACAATTCATTACTCCACGGGATTTGATCACCCATTTCTTATGTTTCCCTCTTACAACAATTCCCTCTGTCGTCCTTCTGACCCACTTTCACCTTTTTACATCCGATTGGTCACTCTTTTTTGTCTTATTGTTCACCTAATGGTATTATTATTATTATTAATCTTTATTTATATAGCGCCAACAAATTCCAAATCGCTTTACAGTAGGGAGTAGACATACAGAGGTATTAAATAGTACAATCAAATGTGGAGAACAGAAGGATCGGAGGACCTGCTCGTGAAAGCTTACAGTCTAGAGGAAGGTAGGTATGACACAGAAGGAGTAAGTGCTATTAGGTGTAAGTGCCTCCTGCTACCTGACCTGCCAGTCAGTGGGTGGGAGTATCACGGTGCCCATGATTCATGCTGTTCAGTGTCTGTCACTTGCTGAGTAATCAAGATTGGCTGTCTGTGATTAGCCTATCATGGTGCCCGTGATTCGTGCTGTTCAGTGTCTGTCACTTGCTGAGTAATCATGATTGGCTGTCTGTGATTAGCCCTCCTCACACAGCCTTTTTAAACCCAGGCTGAGCACTTCCAGGTTGCCCTTTCGTGGTGTTTCTGACTTCACTCTGCCTGACCTGCTGGTCAGGCTTCTGGGCCTGTTCCTGCTGTACTTGCTGATCCTGTGTTCCAGTGCTCCAGTGTTCCAGTGTTCCTGTATGCTAGTGTTCCGGTGTTCCAGTGTTCCTGTATGCTAGTGTTCCGGTGTTCCAGTGTTCCTGGGTGCCTGTATTCTAGTGTTCCTGTGTTCCAGCACCTCGCAGGTTAATCTTACTGAGTTCCTGAATCTCTTGCTCCAACCGGCGCTCCGGCGATATTGTTCTTCTCGCTGCTGATCATACATTGTTGGCTCCAGCATGCGGACACTGGTTTACTCCACTAAACCTGGTTGTGATTACATTTTTGGTTCCAGCGTGCGGACGCTGGTTTACTCCACTAAAACCTGGTTGCGATATACACTGTTGGTTCTAGCGTGCGGACGCTGGTTTACTCCACTAAAAACCTGGTTGCGATATACATTGTTGGTTCCAGCGTGCGGACGCTTGTTTACTCCACTAAACCTGGTTGCGATTACATTGTTGGTTCCAGCTTGCGGACGCTGGTTTTCTCCCTTAAACTTGGTTGCGATATACATTGTTGGTTCCAGCGTGCGGACGCTGGTTTGCTCCATTAAACCTGGTTGCGAGATACACTGTTGGTTCCAGCGTGCGGACGCTGGTTTACTCCATTAAACTTGGTGGCGACATTTACTGTTGGTCCCAACGTGCGGACGCTGGTTTACTCCATTAACCTGGTGGCGTTATTTACTGTTGGTTTGCTCCTGAATGATCCAGTACTTTGGCCAGGTCGCTGTCCACTCCTATGCAGTCGTCTGATTATCCCTGGCAATAGACTTCTGCTGAGTAAGACCATAATTTCTATTTCTCTCTGCTGTCTTAGCCATCTGACAGCTGGTCTACTCGCTCAGGCTGCTCTGCCCGGTATTGGTAAGGCCGGTAGAACCTTGTACGTTACCATCCTTAAGGTTGCCTTACCCGGTATTGGCAGGGCCGGTAGAGCCTACTACAGTACTCCTTTGGGCTGCCTTGCCCGGTATTGGTAAGGCCGGTAGAACCTTGTACATCACCATCTTGAAGGTTGCCTTACCCGGTATTGGCAGGGCCGGTAGAGCCTCCATTCTGCATTCCTTTGGGCTGCCCTGCCCGATATTGGTAAGGCCAGTAGAACCTTGTATTTCACCATCTTTTAGGTTGCCTTACCCGGTATTGGCAGGGCCGGTAGAGCCTCCATTCCGCATTCCTTGGGCTGCCTTGCCCGGTATTGGTAAGGCCGGTAGAACCGGTATATGTCATCTCACGGTTGCCTTACCCGGTATAGGCAAGGTCGGTAGAGCCTGTCATTATTACTGTCACTTGGGTTGCCTTGCCCGGTATTTAGGCAAGGCCGGTAGAACCTATTATATCTGCTATTACTGCTGTATTGTTATGTATGTTTACCCTACGGGGACTGCCTTTAACTTTTAATAAAGTTAAGTTTTTACCAAACCTTAAGTCTGAGAGTCTTCAAATCCGTGACAGGGAGTGAGAAGTGCTGTTGGTATTCCCAATCCTTTGTACAGATGTCATTGTATATCTTTAATTATATCTTTATTGCTGTTAAATAGTGTTGAGCGAGCGTGCTCGGCCGATGCTCGGATCGGCTCGAGCATCGCTCTGCTCGGCACATGGCGGTACTCGTCGAGTACCGCCATGTGCTCGCCCGCCATGTTCGGGTGGCGGGGATCTGTGCCGGAAGAGGCACAGATCTGAAGACGCTCCGCTGGACCACCAGGGACTGGAGGTACGGGGGCATTGCGGAGATGAAGGGGGCATTGCGGAGATGAAGGGGGACATTGTGGAAGAGGGGCATAGACTCTATGCCCCTCTTCCACAATGTCCCCCTTCATCTCCGCTATGCCCCTCTTCCACAATGTCCCCCTTCATCTCCGCTATGCCCCTCTTCCACAATGTCCCCCTTCATCTCCGCTATGCCCCTCTTCCACAATGTCCCCCTTCATCTCCTCTATGCCATAGCACCCGAGCACCCGAGCATCGGGGTGCTCGCTCAACACTACTGTTAAATGTAAGCAACAACAAGAACATCTTGAGTAAACCCTAGGTAACCATAGGTGAACCTATATGAACTTAGAGTTCCTTTCAGATCATGATGTACATCAGTCAGAATGGATGAACGAATTGAGAAATGAGAAAACAATTGAGCTTCAAGAGCGTTGCAAAGACTACATTTCCCGGCATCCTCCCATATCCATATGGTGTGCCAATCCTTGAGTCTACAGATGACCCCAAATTTGCCCAAGTCCTTTCTTATGGATCAAAGGGAACATAGAATGGTAACTGTATTAGGTGTATTTGCATGTAGTGGCATAATGGGGAAAGGGTAAATCTACTGGCCTCCACCTTGAAGATTTGGGCAAATGGTTGGGGATAGAAATCATAAGATACATTGCTCATGGATATATGATAATAATGGTTTGTTTGGGGGTAGACCGACATGGCTAGATGGTGGGGAGAGGAGGATCCGAAAGCCACACTAAAGGTAAAAATAGATCTTGTTAAGACCTTATTAAATGTTCCCATGATTAAGTCATATTTAGGACAAAACGCATGGGGTGATCTTGTGTATTTTAAAATTGTACTGTATATTTTAATACTTTTCTACTACCAAAATAAATGGTCGCAAATTAAAATATCTTAGGTAGTGGATACATTTCTTTACCTTAAAATTTGACTCAGGAAAATAAGAATCGAGTCGAAAGAAAGAAGGTGAAGAAGATACTATTCATTTGAAGAACCTTCAGAGGCTGGTTAAGCCTCCATGTCTAGTCAGTTCCCAGCCTGCAGGAGGGCGCAGTGTTTTATTGACAGTCACGTTGTGAAGACAGTGTGCTCTTAGATGCGCTATTTGTGCTGAGTGTCTCTCTTTATGTTTTGTTTCTATAGCCGGTTGGCCAAGTGACTAAAGATACAGCTGCAAGCAAGTCAAGGAGCACATTTAAGATTGTGGTTTAGTTTTCTTTCCTGTGGGATGTCGAAACAACAGATCAAAGTACTGTGTAGGGTTTACCCAATAGCAGGATTGTTCCTGTGTATTTTTAGTTCATTCACACTAATACCCATGCCTTCTATTACTGTTATGCATATTCAAGGCATGGAGGACTATAAGTCTGAATTTGTTGGATGAGTACCTGAACTTGCAGCTTCAGCCACCACCACCTCTGCTGCCACAAGTGATTTTGTTAAAACAATAAAGTTACACAGTTCCTCTACTATGTACTGCCATCCCACACAAAGTGGGATGACTCTTAGAAAAGAGTCAAAACCTTCAAAAAAACAATCCAAATGTAAACTTGTTGGCTTTTTGATTTGCTGCCCTTTTCTTTTTTTTGAAAAGAGAGGTTTTAAAAAACTGATGTCATATGTTGCACGCTGCTGGCAGACACCAATCTTTGGTTACCTTTAATGGGTAGACACATTTTTTTCAAGAAATGTTCAGGTAGGGCTCTGCCTGCTCACAATCTTTACTTTCAGCTGTCGGCTTTTCCACTTCAACCCTCTGCAGCAGTAGTACTGAGGTAGGAAATATTGCATCTATAGAAAGCATAGGTAAAAAATGACAAAGCTGTAGTGGGATATTTTTTGGCAGAAACTTTATGTATTTTCTATGGGCCGAAGTTTTCACAGTAAATGAATGAATTATCCACAAAATTCCCATGAAAACTTTTATGCTATCCCAAATAAAAAGTTATAAAGAGAAGAGGGCATCTCTAGGGACAACACTTCATCAATTCCTATGTTAATCTATGGAGTTTATGATCTAACATCTCTCCCACTTGATAAATCTTATTGCATAGGCTCTGTAGAATAACAAAGGAAATGGAAACAATCCCTAAGTTTCAACTGAATTATTTTTTAAAGGGCTGTATTGAAAAATATCCAAATATACAAAATACAAAAAACATGAACAGAGCTCCAATGGAGCAGTAACTGGTACAGATCAATCAGATGTTGTAAGGTACATGTCCTGGCAACAAAGGAAGAGAAGAAAGAAAGCATCACAGGTAAAGTAGGAGAGAGAGAGAGAGAGGAGAGCAGGTAAGAATAGTGTAGTACGAGGAAGGAGAAGAATATTGAGGAAGGAGAGAGTCAGGATAGTACAGGTAGAGAGGTGAAGAAGGAGAAAAGGAAATAAGTTAAAGAGAGTAAGGAAAGATAAGTTGAGTAAAGGAGGGGATGGTAAGGGAGGGGAAGGTAAAGAGAGGTTAGTAAGGGTCAAGGAGCCATGGTAGGGGGAGGAAAGGTAGATGGAGAGGAGGAGGGGGGTATGTGTCCCAGGTCCTACTAGGAGGCTAGTGTTGGTGGTATCTGATGCTGAGTAGAGTAATCTATCCAGGGTTGCTACTTAGAGTTGTATATATCAAGCGTATTAGTGACAGTAGCATGCATCCGTTGCATGGTACAGAAAAAGGAAACTCTCTGGGTCCAAAGTAGAATAGTGTGGGGGGGGGAGAAACAAATTTCCATAGAACAGGTGTCAGGAGAAATTTAGAAAATGGTTTGTGTTCAATGCCTATGGGGAGATTTTAAGCATAAGAGAGGGTTGAGAGGAAGGAGAACTCGAAGGACAGCACTGAGGTGAGTGATGACATAGTTCCAAAACGGGACAATTACTGGGAAGTCCCACCAGATGTGAAGCATGGAACCCTCGTGAGAATGGCAGCACCAGTAATTAGGTGGCACTGAAGTATAGAATTAATGCAACTGTACTGGAAAATGATACCATCTGAACAGGATTTTATAATTGCATTGCTTTGTTGAGACATCCATGGCAGAATGCATCAGGGATATATGAATAGTAAACCAGGTCATCTGTGGAATAAAAATCTGAAGGCCTGTTTGATAGTTTGCGTTGTGGTTTATGGCCAGTGAGAAATCTATACCATTAGAGTACAGTATAAAACTGTTTGTGAGCAAAATAAGGTTTCAAACAGAGATGGATAGTAGGTGTGATAGTTATCCATGATCAGATTGTGTAAGAAATGTCTGAGCTGGACATTCTGCCAGAAGTGGGATATCGGGACACATGAGACGTCATTTAATTCCTCAAATGTCCGTATGGCTTCATTAGAGAGGAAACGATGGATCTGGTCCAGGTTATTGTTTGCCCAAGGTAAATAGGTCTAATCAACTTGGCCAGTAGGAAAAGCTTGGTTACGTAAGACAGGAGTACGAGGAGAGGGAAATGGGATCAGAGAAAGTGCATTATTGAGAGATTGCCAGAAGGAGATCAGATGTCCAACTATGATGTGGCTCCTACTAGCTGGAGGGAATTTCTAGGCATCGAACCAAAAGATGTGTTATAGTGAAATATTATGGGCATAAGAGGTAAGGCAGAGGACCCAATCCTTTGGATGGGAGTGAGAACAATCCGTTTGTTTGCATAATGTAGCAGCACAGTAGTAGGCTATGAGGTGAGGGACTCCCAGTCCCCCATCGTGGGGGGTGGAGTTGTAACAGAGGGAGTCTAGGCTTCTGAAATTTCCAAATGAAAGCATTAATCAGTATTTGTAATGTTCATAAATAAGTGTACGGGATTTTGACAGGTAGAGTGTTAAAAACAGTATACAAGGGAGTATGATCATCTATCTACAACTTTTTAGAATGCCTACAATATTACATCAAGGTGAAATTAACCATTACAAGCCCATTAATCCTGTCATTGCTACGTTTAATAATCACAAAGGCTGGAAGAGGCTGAATAATCAGTACCTGGTGAGGATTATACAGAGGAGAGGAACAGCCAGTGGTCTCAACACCTGATCCAACACCTGCTGCTCCACCTGCACTGACACCTGCTGCTCTGCCAGCTGCACCACCTGCACCACCTGCATCAACACCTGCTCTAACACAATACAGTTCCTGGTTGCCACAGGAGGAAAGGTGGATGCATCCCACTACTTCCAAGAGATACTACCCTGCAGTAGCACCACCACCATCAGGAAGGCAATGGCTGCCAGGGACAGTGGCCACCCCTCAATATGGGCCATATGATCACCAGATGGACCTACCCTCATGGGTGGCTCCCCAGTATGAGCCCAGGTATGATCCTAGGTGGGGGCCAAGCAGCTACCAGTGGCCAAGGTATGACCCTTGGTCACTGGAATACAAACACCTCTGTCTGATTGGGGAGCCCCAGAGCCCTCCACCAAGTGAACACTTCACCCCACCATCACCAACACCACAGAGATTAGTGGGCAGTTCAGAATCCCTGTATGTGGTGGGCACACACCCATCATCTGCAGCAGCCTCTCCACCAGCAGACTCAGCAGCAGCAGACTCAGCACCACCAGCAGACTCAGCACCACCAGCAGACTCAGCAGCAGCAGCCTTAGCACCACAAGCAGCCTCTCTACCAGCAGACTCCACAGTAGACTCTTCACCAGCAGCAACCCCACCAGCAGACTTACCAGGCACATACACCTCCAGCAGTGCATGCATCAGGGGGATGGAGGTGGAGTGCCTAGTGCTACAGAGGAGTTAACTCAGGGAATCCCAGAGGACCAACAGGAACATCATAAGGCTCAGAAGGGATTCCCGGAGGAAAGCTGCAAGAATTGAAGCTAGGATACATGCCCTGGAGGTAGAGCACGCGGTGCACACTACACAACTCTGACAGTACCATACAGGGATGATGATGGGGGCAGCTGCTGGTGGAGTTCAGAGACCACAACCGCAAGGAGAACCTGCATGTGGAGAGGGAGCAGCGGTCGACAGAGGGTTCCACTGCACCCACCTCTCCCTCCAGTGTGACCCCTGAAGCTACTCCAAGGGTGAAAAGGGTGACCAGGCAGTCAACCAGGGCATCCACTTCTGGCCCCCAGTCGAAAGTCCACCCCCCAAATAAAATAAATAAATGAACAGCCCAACTTGTTATTTTCCCCCTAAATAAAAAAATGTGCTTTTGAATCCTATCTGATATGCTTTGTGCTTAGTGATAGATTGGGTGGCAGAGATGTCTCTAATGCATTGCCAAGCAATGCAGTGAACACAACTTCTGCTTAGGTAACATGTTTATGGGATGTTACAACATGGGATCTCACACACAAAGTTGTACAAATTCAACTAACAATCCATTCCTGGAGCCAAATAACATGACAGTGTTATATGGCCATGATGTGGGTTGAATTTGAACAACAAAAACCTAACCCTTAGCACAACAACTAATGCAACACTGTGAACATTCGTCTGCATCAATTGTTGTGGTTTAAGGGGTTAACCAAACAGATATTTAACTTAGCAGAGAACTAACAAGAGGGGTAGATAGAACATGCAGCCAAATATCTGTGATTCTAACTCTTATTGTGAAACTGACTTACTGGAGAACCCAATGTTCACCCTAGGATTTCAATGTGTGTGCTAGACATTGAAATCCTAGGGTGAGCATTGGGTTCTCCAGTAAGTCAGTTTCACAATCAGAGTTAGAATCACAGCTTAACTTACTGGAGAACCCAATGATCGTCCTAAGATTTCAATGTCTAGCACACACATTGAAATCTTAGGCTGAGCATTGGGTTATCTAGTAAGTTGTGTTGATGTTTTACTAAGGTGGTAACAGACTTCACCAGTGATATCACTTGTCCACTTAGTTTGTCTGTCAAACTAAAGCAATCTCAAACAAGTAGTGGATTTGTTATGTAGGTCATGCCTTCCTATGAAGGAGTGGTACTCTAGCCATGGGTATGGTTCCACATTGAGACATGTCTCATCCCACATTTAATTGAACAGACACATTATTGTCCTTTAATGGGTCTCACACTACATTACAACATACATATGTTTTTTGGGTATATTGACTATATGCATTGAATACCTGTATGAGCACACAAGACATACATAAGCAATTTAAAAAGGATCATACTTACTGCAGTCAGGAACCAGGGGATCCCCTACCAGCCCAGCCGGCAACTATAAAAAGGTGTTGACCCCAAAGGGGCAGACATGTGGGGTAGATCAAAAGGGGCCCCGAAGGGACCCAGCGCTGGACTGGGGGGAAAGAAACAATAAAAATAACTTCCCTCCCGACGGATAATAGGGGAATCACGGGGCCATGGGTATAAAGTAATAGAGGGGAGGCACAGGGAGAATGCATGTTCAACACAAACAAACCCCCCGGGGGGCAGTGCGGAGTCTGGACCCTAGCAGAGCAGCCCAGGCGATCGGCCGGTCCGCCGTGGCCGGGACCCCCACGCGTCCCCGAACCAGGCCCCGAAGTGGCCACTCTCGACCCCCAAGTCAAAGCACAGTTTAAAGACCCATGACCGACTCAAGGTCTATGTCCCAACTTATGAGGGTAACTCCATCAAACTATGGAAGAAACAGTAGGGCAAAAGAGAGAGTTCTCAGGTACGGTTCACTGCTCCATCAACCGCAGCATCAAGCATCTCCATCTCTCTGGGGTGGCTTCTCCGACGTTGTCGATGAGGTCGCCCCTGCCATGGAGAGTTCTGTAAGGCCAAAAATTGTAGGGGAGCGTCTCCGGACAAAAAGGTACGCCAGCCAGTCAGGTCAGGGGTCTCCAAGGTCAGTGCATCAGATAGAGGTCCGGCGTCATCCGGGACCCAGACATTGTAGGTGGTGGAATCCTTCCTTACATGTAAGGACAGCAGGAAGCCCCAGTGATAGGGAACCGAGGCTCTCCGCAGAAGATCCGTCAATGGCTTTAACAGCTTGTGCATCTGTAACGTAGCCCAAGCAACATCAGGCAGAATGTGGATCGAGGTTCCTTGAAATACAATGTCCCGTTTCTTCCTTGCCTCTGAGAGAATTTCCTCTTTGAGGGAAAAGGAATGTATACAGCAAACAATATCCCGTAGGACGGGGTTGCTCAGGTCCTTTGGACGGAGGGCCCTATGTGCCCTATCTAGCCCCACTGTTGTGGACGGGTCCCGGTCCAGGACATGATTAAAGATCTCCATCGACAGTTGCCTAGTATCTTCCACACCCTCCATCTCAGGTAGGCCCCTGATCCGGAGATTATTCCGGCATCCTCTGTTGTCCAAGTCTTTCACATGCTGCACAAGCTGCGAGGCCACCCAGCCCTGCACTGTCACCTTACGATCCAGAGCCTGTAGGGAGGCCTGCAGGATGGCGTGGTCCTGTTCCAGAATCTGAAACCGATTCCCATGCTGCCGGAGGTCATCCCGAATCTCTGACAGTTCATCCCTAATTGTCGACCTAATCTGGTCCAGGACAGACGCAAAGTCCTTTTTAAGTTGCATGGTGAAGGCCAGAAAGTCAGATCTGGTCAGGACCTCCGGGCCACTAAGAGTAGGGCTGTCAGTAGGAGAGGGTTCCTCTTCCTCCAGCTCCCCATCCGAGGAGCGAGGCGTGCACTCGTCCCTCACCCCGTGGTCAGGCACCGTCCGCGGTTGTGATGGCGTCGCAGGCCGCAGCGGGATCAGATAACCGCTCAGGGCCTGAGACGAAGAGAGTCTGGTCTCTTTCGGCAGCCCTGCAGGTCGGGTCGTCTTCTTAGAAGATTTGACCATGTTTTAAGAGCATAAAACAGTAAAATTGCCTTGATTTAGCACTTGTGGGTCGGGAGCTGTAGAAGAGTGTGTCTGCTCACATCGCGCGTACGCCCCGCCTTCCGCTGTTAGTCTTTTTTGTTTTGTGCAATGGTGTTTTCTTTTTGCCATTATGTGTTTTACGGCTAAGAAAACTGGGTCTTAATTTTTGCCCGTTTAATGTATCTTTTTTTCAGCCGTTCGCAGTACTGCACTCCTTTAAATGGCTCTGGGGAATCTTGATCTATGCGCCTCAATGCACTTAATATTATCAGCCATAAGGACTAGCGAACTGCCATTAGCTGTTCTTAAGATGGACTTTTAAATGGGTTACTGAACATTAAAACACCCAACGGTATTTTTTTTTTTTTTGCTAATGCCTGTCTTTAAATCTACCCCTATGATATCAAAGCATGGAGAAAATCAGAGTTAACCCTTTGAGCAAAATCATTGTCCAACACACTGCATTGCAAAGCTTTTGATACCTATTTGACACATTATGGATTTTAATGTCTCAATTTTTCTGCACATGCAATATAGCTGGTGTTTGGGGCTTGCTCTGAGTAACCCTTTGAGTGCTAGTGGGGTAAGCAATGCAATGAAAAGCAATGCGTTGGGTACCCTCTGGCACTCAAAGAGTTAAAGTCATATTAATGTCACAGTGTGTGTGCCTGTAAAGACTATATTACATTGTGCATTTTCATGCTTTTTGTAAAGAATATGTAATACATGAGACTGGCTACACATATTACAATTTTCTAAATGTTTGGACTCAGCCCTTTTTTCATGAGCAATTACTTGCTGCTTTATGCTATCTCTTGCTGGTTTTGAGATCAGACAACTCTGTGGTGTAATTGTGATAAGATGGGAGTGGATATTAAGGCTCAGTCTCATGATGTAATACTCTCACTGAGAAGGGTTGCCTTTAACAACTCATACTCCCTGTCAACAATCATACACCAATACAACAAATACATATTCAATGGCAAAAAACATCTGTGAAAGCCACATTTTAGTTCTCACTCAAATGTTCAAAAGCCAAGAAATACTGGTTAAGTTCTTTGACCCATTGAAAGGCTGAGTATGTTGGGAGTTGTAGTCCAACTCCTCCTGAAGGAGATCACAGGCTGCACACTCTTGACAAGTCATAATAACAATGGCATCAAAACTTCTAATTATTACAGTATCCAATGCTTGGCTCTTCTGATGTAGGTTTAGGAGTGAAAGAGTGGAGGGTTCTGGACAACTATAAACTTCCTCTCTGTTTGCATTTGTAATGGGCACTGAGGAGTTTGAATCAGACTCTGCATGGTTTATACAATGATGCAGCTAAGAGGTGGTTCAACTCTTCATATTTAACTTGAAAAAAAGCAGTCCGTTAAACAAAAAATGTGCTCTTTGACTGATTTTAGAGTGTTAAGATTATGTCAGATTTGCTATATATTACTCAATAGATATATTACTATTTTTAGCAAAGTCAAAATTAACAGCTATATTATCATACTTCAAAAGAGCATTTGTAGAAGAGACAGTTGACAGTATGACTTTTGTTTCTGATTGAGTTAAGGCTAATTTCTGGGAAAATTACCATTATAAATAATTGATGGTAATAAAATCAAACAAAAGCTTTCACATTTGATACATGAGCAATGGATTTCAAACTGCTCCAAACTCTTGCAATCTACAATAATTATGACACATATTACTTTCCCACAAGTGAAAATTTTGCAAATTTTATATTTTTATCAGTATACCTTTTATTTTTCAACACAGAAAGTAATGTAAAATAATACACTTTGTTAAAATAAAACTAACACTTTAAAACATGAATAATCTTTTTGTTATTGTAGCCATTTTATTTTTATTTAAAACAAAAGTTTATGAGACATTTAGAGAGGATGGACAAAAAAGTCCCGTTTTGTTTGCTTGAGAAATTATGTCAAAAATATACAGTTTCCTGCTTTCTCTGTTGGAATTTCAGTCCATTGACGAACCCATAGATTTTCTACTTTATGCTAAAACTATTGATTTTCCCATGAGAATGGTTCCATTTTCCCCCCTTTTTATTCTATGGCATCAAGAATTTATACTCCATAATATATGAACCTGGAACTTTCCTCCATACAACATGTTGTATATTAGGATGAAGAGAAAGTGTAAGAAGCAAATTAGAGAGTTTGAGAGAAAGATATATATATATATATATATATATATATATATATATATATATATATATATATAAAGAAAGACAGATAAATAGATAGATAGATAGATAGATAGATAGATAGATAGATTTAATTAACAGGAGAAGCTGGGGGTGCTGCTGCTGGTGAGAAATCCAGTAGCAGTATTAGTAAAGGAGGGAGCCCACTTCTTCCAGTAAGCCCAAGGCCCTTAACAGGCTCCCTATTGATATGGGGTAACATATTAAGAAGGGGATTACTGAATCTTGTAGCAGGGCATGTGAGCAATACGTGCAGCTTCCTGTGCCTGTTGTTGATGTCACTGTGCCCGCTGTGAAGACAAGTGTGACAATAGACGCCCCTCTGTCACATTTGTCATCACCAAGTAGGGAGGAGCAAATGACTGCTGGTTGTAAAACTCAGAGGTTGATGGAACTGGTGGTGTAAAGGAAAGCATTATAAAACAGCAGATCGGTGCAGGAATAAGCAGCAAATAATAGCATGATCATGAACAGGACTGGTTCAGCAACAGTAGATCAATACAGGAAGAAGCAGCAAATAAATACATGGTCAGGAACAGTCTGAATCAACAACTGGCAAACAGCATACACTGGACAAAGCTGGACAGGAAGCACTATTGCAAGGAAGAGACAGTTCCATAAAGGAGACCAGGTGGGGTAATCAAAAGAACTGGAACATAAAAGAGGATTGGGCCACAGACAAGGCAACAGATAAACACAGGATTGAACTGTGGTATTATTGGAGAGTTGGCCTATTGTGAGAGATAAAAGTAAGTTGTTAAAGAGAAGCACTTGAGGGCAGAGTTGGTGTTGATATTATCTAAAGAAATGTTAATGTCCCGCAGGATGAGATTGGGGACATCAGGGGACATAAAATGATAGAGACAGGGAGAAATGTCAACAAAGAACTGCATATTAGGAAGAGGGAGTCTGTAATGATAACTACATCCAAGGGGAGAAGGGAGAAGACATGGACAGTGTAAGCTTTAAATTGGGGAACAAGAGAGAGGGAACAGAGGAGATGAATTGAAATGGGCAGCTGGATGACAATAAGATGCCCACTCTTTCCACTTATCCATTCCTAGCTCTAGTAAGTACAGCAGAAGTGATGATATTTGATGAGAAAAGCCAGTTTTTGTTGATTGTATAGAGAGTGTGATATGAACCAATCGTGAATAGCAGTTCTTTTATTGGACTCAGGGGAGTATTCCTGAGAGCAAAACAGAAGGTAGGGGAGGAGTTTAGATGGTCTGGTACAGTTCTTCTCAGTATATCAGCCTGCCTGCTTCCTGCACCTGGAGGTAAACCACTCACTTTCATTTAATTCAACTGAAGCTCAAATTTCAACTGAGGGTATTTTAAAGCACTGCAAAATGATATTCAGCTATTTGAATGCCAGAGGGGTATCCAGCACTTTGCTTTGAAATGCATTCAAAGTGTTAATAAATAAATCAAACTAATTAGAAAAAAATAGCATGAAAGATTTCTTTTGAATTTCAATGAAATTTTAGTACAATAATTTTCTCAGCCCCTGGAACTCAGTTGGTTAAAAATTGTTCTGATGGAGTATAAGATTTAAGAAATTTTGCACCCATTCATTTTGTGTTATTTCTTAAATTGTGTTCTTGCTTTAGCCCTTTTATTCATTGTATTCATATTTGCATTCCTCCCTTTCGTTTATGTATGAAAAAAGATCACTAAGTTACTAGATGCATCCCATATGAATGAAACTGTGCCAACTTGCCAAGCATGCTTTGTAAACAATGTAATTTTGAGTAGCAGGAGCACAAGCCACAAAGCCTCAGTAGACAATTACATTTAAATGTATTGCCTATTTCTTCAGCACAACAAAAAGACGAAGCAGGACATCACTTGTATACAAACAATGTTTCGGTTCTCTCCAGGCCACCTGCACACTATTGTATTCACTCTCTGTTGGTAGACTCTATGTAACATCAATGCAACTTCTTGGTAATCAATTGCACACAAAACCTAACAATTGCAGAGAACCTGGAGCAGACTTACTTTTGTGTCCTACTGTTTTCCATCATTCGAACAAGTACACGTTTTAATATTATGTGCTCAAAACACAAAAAACAAACACACAAAAAATCAGTTTAACAAAACTGGATATCAAAGCAACCGTTAAAGAACTTTCATAATAATGCTTATGTACTATTGAGAAAAAGACTGATTCTAGAGCAAGCCAACTTAATCATAAGGAACCAAAGATTCCATTGATTTAAATGGGGCTTAAATGTTGGACAGGTTTTCAATTAATTTTGTTGCATTCAACAGTTAAAACTTCCATTTAAATCAATGGGAATTTTGGGAATGTTTATTGTTACCTATAATAACATTGGTTTTATTTTGAATTAATCTACTTCTTCTTAGCACCTTTTTGGTTTTTATGCAACAAATACAATTTAACCCTTTGAGTGACATAACCATTTGCAAAGCATTGCTCTGTATTGTGTTACATACGACTGTGGTAGTCAAAGGGTTAAAAATATGGCAACTCTTTAACACTTTGAGTGTCAGAGGAGTACAAAACGCATTACTTTTCAATGCATTGAGTACCCATCTGGCAATAAAAGGGTTAAGACCTGTTTTAAACTGACGTTGATCGATGCATTAGTCAAGCACTGCATCCAGAAAATGTGGTGCCAAAAACCTTTCATACAAGAGTGGGAAAAGCAAAGATCGATCTTGTCATCAAATGCAACACTTTGCAACACACTAATAAACAGAGAATTAGTGGAATAATACCATTTGAAAAACTCAATATTCCAAATTATGTAAATGGGATTTAAGGGCTCGATCCAAATGTTGGAGTTAAAACCAGCGTGAAGAAAAAGACTGCCTTCGTGAGTTAACCAAGACTGGGTAACGTGAGATTCAAATATTCCTTACCCAGAAGAGTTAACGCGTGATGGCCTACAAAACACAATAAAACTACAAATCAGGAGTCACCTAAAATCTGACCTCATTGTCGTGGCAAAACACATGATAAAAGCGAGAAATGTCCCAATAAAAAAAGCGAAACGTCCGACGTTACCTAGTGCCCCAGCCAATCACAGCACCCCAAAGTATCAAGTTGAGTCGAATAAACTATAAATAGACCTACGCACCTTTGTCTGTTATCAAGTTCAAAGAGCTAGATCTTAGGACCCAGATGTGGAGGCTAGTATAAGAGAGATAGGTAGAGAGGAGCAGAGCACATCAGTCAGGAGTTGGAGAGCATTGGTACACTATAATAATACACATAAAACACTTTTGCACATATCCATCACACACATCCAAACAAAAACACACATATACATACAGCTTATTTTTATTTTGCTAATACATCACATATACTTTTATATTTTTTTTTGACAGTGTGAGTCTGTGAGTGCAAGTGAGTGACAGAGAGTGAGTGTGTGCGTGAGGGCCTGAGTGAGTGCCTGTTTGTGAGTGGGTGAGTGAAATGGAGAGGAGAGGAGGACAGGAGAGAGGTATGGGGAGTGTAGGAGGAGAGGAGCAAGAGGAGCAGGTGGGCATCCCCGGTCAGGGTAGGGGAGGGAGAGGGAGCGCCCTAGGGAGGAGGGGGAGCCACAGTACAAGAGGCACAACAGAGTGCAGGGCAATAGCTGGCACTGGGATGAGGGGTACATCAGGGGGAGCACCTAAAACAGCCAGGGCCAGCACAGGCAGGGCTGGGGGTGAGGAGGAGGAGGACAAGGCGAGATACCCCAAGTTCTCAGAGGAGGAGAACCTCATCCTCTGTGAGTCAGTCATCGCAAGGGAGAGGCTCCTGTTCCCCAAGGGGAAGGTTGTTGGTATGGGGGCCAAGCGAAAGGTTGCATGGAAGAAGGTCCTGGCTGCAGTGAATGATGTTTCCAGCCACAGCCAGTCGCTGGAGTCTATAAAAAAAGGTAACATAGTAATTTAGGTTGAAAAAAGACTTGCGTCCATCTAGTTCAACCCTTTCCCTATTCCTGTTTACCATCCTGAAGGTGAAGAAGAAGATGGGAGAGCAGGCCTTGCATGCTGCCGGCACAGGGGGAGTACAACCAGTGGAAGGAGGCTGTGCGCAGGACAATCTCCTCCGTATTGGTGCACGGGATCCCTGGATGGAGTGACACCGAGAATGAAAGTAGCCTCCAGTCCACTGGTACGTGCGTCAAGGCCCACACACACATCACACATATCTTGACACCGACCAGACAAAGGCCAACACAGTGACACCTGAACACATGTAAAGCATTCCACACCACAATTCAACAACACAGCTTGGTGGGACGTCAAACAACAACATAATAGTTGACAAACCCAGCCTGAATAGTAATGGTCAAGTCCCTGTTGAACCTCCTTCATGCTGTCGACAACACCATCATGCACAGCACAAAAACAATGCACACCGTCATATATCAGTCACAGATCTAACTGTTATGTGTATCACAATGTCATATATAGAGTGACAAAGAGGTCAGCACACAATCCCTTGAGTGCCACAGGGATAAGTAATGCATTGTTCGACAATACATTGGCTAGTCCCCTGGCACCCAAAGGGTTACCAGAGAATAGCAAGGATGGGAATTGCTGTGTTTCCTATTGTATTATTACTGCATGTCAGGGCTAGGCATTGTACATGTAGGTAGTTAGTCCAAGTGGAATAGCCAAGGTTCAGTTTTCTGCATCATATGTAGCCTGCAGAGTGTGGATGGGGCATTCACCACCATCACCACTCTGCAGGACATAGGTGATTCACAAAGCTCAGTCATGATGGGGGGACATTCACTAGGATGTCAGAAAGAGGTGACAATGTGTACATGACAACTGCACTGTCATCACACCTGCAATCCCTGTGTTATTCTGTGGAGATAATGCACTGAGATATAAACAACATATGACATATCAGTGCTTAGTCTCCATAACTTAACATAGGAAAATGTAGAAGCAACCTCCGATAGTACAGTATAACCATGAACATGTTTGCTGTGTGTTAGGATTTTAGCTGTCCTGGGGTGTGTTCGTGTGTCCTCCAGCTGATTGGGTTGTTGGGTTCCACAGATCATGTTGGTTGGTGTGCTTGGTGTGTCTGTTACTGTTACTGACATCATTGGTTGGACTCTGTAGTCATTGGTCATCACTGGTGCATTGCTGTGTTTAAAGGTCCTAGTGTGTTTGCTTTTGAGGTCTAGGTGTAGGACATGCAGTGGGATTTTTGTCACTCAAGGTGTGATGGATCTGAGGCCAGGGAATACAAGGGTAGTGAGGGGTCCAGGGATCTGAACCTGTTGTCCCCCCAAAGCATCCATGCTGGTGAAGGCCCTACTGAGGCACTCCATGGGAGTCCGCTCCCCCATACCACACCACAGCCTCATCCAGCCTCCATTGCCTCCATGCCTGTGACACCCACGGGCACAGTGGCCCTTGATGAGACATGTGTGGCCGTCCAGGGGGAGCAGCTCACAGTCATCAGGAGGTGTGCCCAAACACAGAGGTGAGTGGAGCTGACCCTAGGGTGGATCATGGGCTGCTTCAGGGCCATTGAGGCACAGCAGGTGGTCTCCAACACCCAGCATGTGCAGTTCCACACCGGCCTGATGGAGGTCCTCGGCTACATGCTGGTGGAGATGCGGGACTCGAACCAAATACTCATCTCTATGAATATAAGTAATAGCACAAGGGAAATATCAAACTGTGTGACTCCTGGAGTCATAAAGATAGATAGGTATATGTGTTTTCATACTTTATTTATTATTATCACTTTGTACTTCATATGTATGATAATATTGCACTTTGCTAACGGTCCACTTTGGATTTTTTGTAGTTACTTGGTATTGCATGTTTACATATACTTGCTCTCAGTCTATAGGGGCATTATACTATATGGAAATATCTTTATTACTTTATATTCCTGTGCTGGATGGTTTTTAATTGAGTTTATGTAATCTCTTGATTGATTTTGTATTGCCTAATAATGAAGCTTATTTCTTTGTATACTCCTGGAGTGTGCCGCCCCTTCCTCCTTCCTTTCTTCCCTTTTTTCTGTATCATGTGGTCATAATGGACTAATGGTAAGGTGTGTGTTATCCAGGTAATTGTTTTCTGGTGTGTCTGTGGTTAGTGGTGTGGTTATTTGTAATTGATATGTACCTGTCAGGTGTGTGTTTTGTCTCCATTGACTGTAGAGGTTACAAGTGTGCATGCTGTGTTGTGTGTTAACCCCTGTTGTTCAAAGGTATGTTGGGATGGCTTATGTTGTGCTGCTTTGTGTCCCCCTTGGAGACTTGTTTTTTGTCTGTGACTTGTTTCTATGGTTTCACAACCTTTGTGCCTTGGCTCTTTTGTGTGCTATGAGCGCAGGCTCAGGTTGCCTGACTATTCCCATACAGGTTACAACTGCTTTGTAGACATGTGTTCTGTGATGTATGTTTGTAGTGGTCATTCTGCTCAATTATCTCCTTCTTGCCATGCCCGCTGTGAGACCTACTAATAAGTATGTATCCATTGATTGTTCCTTTCACTGAGCCCATTGTAATAACTTCAAGGGGTGCCCTTGAACATCCAGATTGCATGTTAGGGGTGTCTTAGATGGAGGGATTGTGAACCACTGTTGTAGGCTTTGTTGTATTTGCTAGGCATTGCAGGGGTCAATATCTGATCTATGTATGCTTGGGTTGTGTCCTTGACTGACCTGTTTCTCTGTTTTGTTTCCCTCAACAGTGGTTTTCTACTCTGTGTTGTGTGATGTTCTCAAAAAAAAGTATGTGTTAGATTTGTGGAGGAAAATGTTTCAGTTTAACTCGCGTTAGCCCTAACTCCAAAATTTGAATGGCTCTGGGCTTAGCTTTTACATTGTCCTCTATGGGCGATAGCCAGTTTTTTCTGATGACGCCAACATTTGGATCGAGCCCTAAATTCCTTGAATGCTTGAGAGATCTCTCCCTTGTTTTGCTATACATTGTGTTTGAGACCTTTCTAGTGCAATTTAAGTGAATGTACATTTTAGTGCAGCTGCTACTACTAGACCAAAAAAAAGCCCTACATAATCCACATATGTGTAAGGGCAGAAAAAGGAAAAAACAAGACCTACAATGTTCTGCATACACAAAGCCCCTGTTCACTTGTACCCAAAATACTGGGGGTTTCTTGTTATTTATTTTTTTTTCTTATACTTTGCATGTATGCATTATGTACATTTTCACAAAACTTGCACAAAAATAATGAAAACATATGCCTGTGGAATAGTGAACTTTAGATAATGTTGGGTGCTTACATGCTGCCCTTCCCTACTGGAATATCCCAAGCTACAATTATTTTGCAAGGATGGCTGTGCCAGTGTTAGTCAAGCAGGAAGCTAGTGTTGTGACGGTGAGCAAAGGACGAATGCATGCAGCCTGTTAACAATGTTTTCAAATTATATGTTGTTGTAGGACTCACAGATTTTACTTTCAGCTGTTTATTTCTCCATGTCACCCTTGAAAGTTGGCAAGAGACACAATGGCAATGAAAGCAAGACATAAATAATGTATTTTGTCTCAGCATTGGCAGTCTGTTATTTTTGGCTCTGGTGGTGATGGTGATGACACTGATGATGAAGAAGACAGCACTGGTAGTGGTGATGGTGGTATAAGTGAAAGGCTAAGCATATCTGTATGGGACTTGCTCACTGAATTTGGCTTAGTGATTGATGCAATAATAATATATTTGAGTAGCACACTCAATTCAATAACCAGAACATAGACCTACCAGACACTAACATGTCTAGGGTGCTCTCATCCCTATAAAAGACAAATGACACCAAAAAAAGAAGTACCAAGATAAGGATTTGTAAGGCACTCAGTCTAATAAACACTAAATCAGTTAAATACAAAAATAGAAAAAGTATTTATTATCAAATCACATGTAACCATAACCATACTGGCAGGTAATAGACACAGTGTTCCCCCCTCACCCATCCCTTAATCTATAAAAATATAACCCAATAATAGTCTAAACATAAAAAATCAAAACAAAATCATTAATGTAACCCAATACTGGCGCCAGTGAAAAAATGGAGCAAAATGGATAAAAATAAATCCATAATAATGTCAACAAATTCAGTTGATACTCTTAGTATGTATCAATATTATCCATTTCTGCAGTCACAATAAATTGCAATAGAGCTGAAGCAAGATGATGGTTAGTTATTGCAAAGCAGCAAAAGCGAAGCCAAGTAGTGTCCTAGAGACAGATGTTATATAAAACGTTCATAAAGCCATGGCACATGGAACTGCGTGGAGCACATTTGAATCATAATACATGTTGGCAATCTATATATTGCTAGTACCCACGAATATAACTGAGCCTGGACTACCATTAGGATAGGTGTGTAATCCTGCAATTCTCGGGACACTTTTACTTTATCCCCTGCAGATTACTATACAACACCTACAATCTCTTTTAGCTCACCAGTGACATACACAGAGAGGAAATCTTCTGAAGCACATCATACTGGTCCTGCCAAATGACAGTCCAGCCATGAAATGCCAGACAATTCCTTTCTGAACAAGGGAAACAGCTAACCTCAGAAGTACATGGAAAAATGCAGAAGACATCTTACTGCACAAAAAAGGCAATAAGGCAGCTCTAAAAACTACCAGCCAATAAGCCTTTTGTCAGTGGTCTGCAAGGTTTTCCCGAAGGTACTATAAGAAGAATGGACACAATATTTAATGCAGCACAACCTAAAGATCAAGCAGGCTTCAGGAGCAGTTTCAGTACAATGGACCATATCCAGACAGTGCAACAATTTATATAGTGGCATAATAAATGAATACTACCTACCATTATGCATAGCCTTCATTGACTAAGAAAAGGCAATACAAAGGGATAGATTGAACTTACATCAATATCCTCCAACCAATATATGAAAATGCAACTGCACCAATATAGGTCAAAAAAGATAAAGTCCAGGTCAACATAGAAATAGGTGTCCGACAAGGAGACACAATCCCCCCAAAACTATTTTCTGCTTGTTTAGAAGAAATTGTTTGCAAACTAAATTGGGACAAAAAAAGGACTTGACTTAAGATCAACTGAGATTACCTACATCACATTTGCAGATTATATCATTTTTGCCAATAGTCCTATCTCCTTAAGAACTGCAAGAATGCATTAAAGAGATACAACAGGACAGCAAAATGATATTCCCAATGTTGCCCCACAATACTTATGTTTAACATGCTGTCCCTCAGTTAAAATGCAACATATGCAGGCCCCCAAACAGTTACAGTTTGACATATGATGCCCCAACACAGTTAACTGTTTGACCCACTTGGATCCCCCTACTAACTCAACACAGTAATTCATAGAATGCTGGGTTGAGTAGGCAGTAGTAGAGGAAGGTGATGATCGCCTTCATGGTCACCATGTTGATCACCTATCCTATTGGATATGTGAGCAATGCTAGGCGGACATCACGAGGGGTCCTGATGCCCCCAGCAAGGTTTGATTTTCTTTAAAACCAAAATGGAGCATAGCACAGGATTAGAGAAACTGTACTATGTGTATTTTTAAATACATACAGAGGGAGCGTCATGTACAGTGAGGTAAAAATTTATTTGATCTGCTGCTGATTTTGTACGTTTCCCCACTGACAAAGAAATGATCAGTCTATAATTTTAATGGTGGGTTTATTTGAACAGTGAGAGACAGAATAACAACCAAAAAATCCTGAAAAATGCATTTCAAAAAAGTTATACATTGATTTGCATTTTACTGAATTAAATAAGTACTTGCAAAACATAACTTAGTATTTGGCGGCAAAACCCTTGTTGGCAATAACAGAGGTCAGACGTTTCTTGTAGTTTGCCACCAGGGTTGCCACACATCTCAGGAGGGATTATGTCTCACTCCTCTTTGCAGATCCTCTCCAAGTCATTAAGGTTTCGAGGCTGACCTTTGACAACTCGAACTTTCAGCTCCCTCCACAGATTTTCTATGGTATTAAAGGGATAGTAATACTTCGTTTTAACTTCAACTTATTTTGTAGGCATTAAAAAAACATGAAGAATGATATAAGTCTTATCTCTCAATCCTTTATGGTTTATGAGATATTCACAAGAAAAGTTCCCCTCCCCGCCCCTTTTACCTAGTGTAAGCCATCTCTTCTCAGATGTGGATCAGGTTGTATGACCAGACAGATAACAGAAGGGGACAATTTTCTTTATATGAAAACAATGAAAGCCCTTCCCCCCTTGACAAGCTTTTCAGCTTTTTCCGTTATCTTAATTGAAGATTGTACCTCTCTGCAGTCTACCTGGGCACCTTCCTTCTGATCTGGTTGAACGGGGGGGGATACTTTGTTTGTGAATATCTCTTAAACCATAAAGGTTTGAGAGATAAGACTTATATCATTTTTCATGTTTTTTTAATGCCTACAAAATAAAATAAAGTTAAAACGAAGTATTACTATCCCTTTAAGGTCTGGAGACTGGCTAGGGCTGGAATACCCATCCATGACCCATTTTCAATGCCCTGGCTGAGGGAAGGAGGTTATCACTCAAGATTTGAAGGTACATGGCCCCGTCCATTGTCCCTTTGATGCAGTGAAGTTGTCCTGTCCCCTTAGCAGAAAAACACCTCCAAAGCATAATGTTTCCACCTCCATGTTTGATGGTGTAGATGGTGTTCTTGGGGTCATAGGCAGCATTCCTCCTCCTCCAAACATGGCCAAAGAGCTCAATTTTGGTCTCCTATGACCACAAAACTTTCACCCAGTTCTCCTCTGAATCATTCAGATGTTCATTGGCAAACTTCAGATGGGCCTGTACATGTACTTTCTTGAGCAGGGGGGCATTGCTGGCGCTGCATGATTTCAGTCCTTCATGGCGTAGTGTGTTACCAATTGTTTTCTTGGTGACTATGGTCCCAGCTGACTTGAGATCATTGACAAGATCTTCCCGTGTAGTTCTGGGCTGATTCCTCACCATTCTCATGATCATTGAAACTCCATGAGGTGAGATCTTGCATGGAGCCCCAGACCGAGGGAGATTGACAGTTATTTTGTGTTTCTTCCATTTGTGAATGATTGCACCAACTGTTGTCACCTTCTCACCAAGCTGCTTGGCGATGGTCTTGTAGCCCATTCCAACCTTGTGTACGTCTACAATCTTGACATCCTTGGACAGCTCTTTGGTCTTGGCCAAGGTGGAGAGTTTGGAATCTGATTGATTGATTGATTGATTGCTTCTGTGGACAGGTGTCTTTTATACAGGTAATAAGCTGAGATTAGAAGCACTCCCTTTAAGAGAGTTTTCCTAATCTCAGCTTGTTACCTGTATAAAAGATACCTTGGAGACAGAAATCTTGCTGATTGATTGGATGTCAAATACTTATTTAACTCGGTAAAATGCAAATCAATTTATAACTTTTTTGAAATGCATTTTTCAGGATTTTTTTCAAATAAACCTACCATTAAAATTATAGACTGATCATTTCTTTGTTAGTGGGTTAACGTACAAAATCAGCAGGGGATCAAATAATTTTTTCCCTCACTGTATTGCTGGTGGTGTTTGAGGGAGAGTATCCCTTATACATTGTCAGCAGTTCAAAAACCCTCAATGTTTATGACTGACTAAGGGATGTTACTGCATAGGAAACTACAGGGAGATCCTGACTTCACCATCCTCAGACAGGCAAAGTTGAGACAGTGAACTTATTATTATTATTACTCATTATGATGCATTTCCATATAGAAATAGGCCATTGTCGATGTGATGAATGGAAATGCATAAACCTGTCAAAGGCATGTTGGATTTATCATGATGAAGGTAGATTTTTGTTGGATTGATTGAGATATGATGTTGAAGACACTCTAGTGCATTCCTTCTACATTTAGTGCATCTCCCTCAATGTCTACTAAAGGTATAAGGGGGAAAGGATTGCTGCTTAGATATGGGAGTCATATGAAATGCTGAATACATATAACAATGCTCTAAACAGCATAAATCACAATAAGAGATAAAAGCAACTCAAGCAATCAACCTTCTTTTTTTTTAAGGTGTAATTAAAAATATTTAACAATATAATGATGTAAGAGCTAACTATCTGCTAGGCAATTAAAATAATTAATTAATAGAAACTGATAAAAGACAAGGATTGGATTGTGTAAGTATGGGAGGGAACAGATCCTGGGAATGGTTATATTAATACATTGTTCTGTATCCATTAGTCCACCAAATTGGTGTGTTTGTGTTATGAACACACATATACAAACACACACTGTACTTTTTAAGCATGTCAATTTCTATTCTCCAGTCAATTTTTCTACTTCCTCCTTTACATGCAAATGTTGTATACAAATAAAAGAAAAGAAAAGAAAACCAAAATAAATAATAATATTAATTTGATTTTGGGTAATAGTACTGTACCTAAACCATAACAATTTCTCCAGAACATACACTGAATGTACACCAATTTTCAATGGACCTATGTACTGTAGACTATTTTTGCACTGGAAACATGAGTGAAGCATTTTGAACACCACATTGATTTCCAGTGAATATAACACATTGGCCCTTAAATGGCAGTTCACACTGATAATTATCATCCTACAGTCTAGTGCATCTTGGTGCAACTTTCCTGCAATCAATTGCTGAAAATAGAGATTATTCACTGGCAGTGTAGCCAACATATAATACATTTCTGACCCTATTAAAATTGGAGGATGAATGCAAAGACAGCCCATTTATGTAACTGTGTATATAATGGGTTGCACTAAAATAAACAGTGAATATGACTATATTACAATATTAAATAGATAGTCAATATAACAGGTGTTCAATATAACGGATTACATATGTATGTCTCATAATTCCTAAGAATTAGCTGTTGAATTTGTGCTTTTCATTCCTGGGGTGAATGTAAAACAAATAGAAGAAAACAAAGAATACAAACCATAGTGTGATCTGTTTTTACATAAACATTTTCAACAGTGATAATGTTTTCCGGGAGAAATAAAATGTCCCATTAGATTTTAGGGTAATTTTTGATAGTAGCAATAATCAAATGTTTCTAATCTTGACATAACAGCTGTAAGTAGTGTATTGATAGGATGAATATTACACTCACTTCAGCGGAACAATTCTTGACTGATCTGGTGGTCAAGTCATGTTTGGGTTACAAGTGGTGTAATTTGTTCAGCTGCCCTCACTCAGCTAGACTAGTCTGCGGGATCTCCAAACAGACAAAATAAGTGTTCAGTGTTGGCCTGGGAAATGTGCAAGATTTTCCCAGGGTTTAAAGAGAATGTGGGGAATTTTAGAATCTTCCTCATTCGGTATGCATATGTCTTGTCCAGAAAGGTTTAATTTCAAAGAACCTGTATTGCAGGCAGAAAATAATAATAATAATAATATATTTTCATTGTGCAAAAGTATATATTTATTAAAGTACTAGTTGAACAGCCCGTTACACGGGCCACGGTGCTTCTGGCAGCCGGTCGCGGGGCAGTCACACGCAGTGGAGACTGCCCGCGCCTCGGCTGATACAGAGCCTCTGGCAGCCAGTCGCGGGGCAGTCACACGCGGTGGAGACTGGCCGCGCCTCGGCTGATACAGAGCTGGACGCTCTGTATCAGCCGCGGCGCGGGCAGTCTCTACTGCTCATGAGTGCCACGCGCGCAGCAGTGTCTACTGTGCATGTCCGGCGTTACACACAACTTGGCGAATTATTATATAGGATAATAAAACTAAAAAAAAATAAAAAAGCAAAATTAAATTAAAAAATCTAAATAAAATAAAACAACAATAAGATAAAAAGTCTGTATTTAGTGGGCATATAATAAAATCTCTTCTCCTTAAACCGACCCATAAAAAGGTTGCCATTGCTGGGTGCAAACCTGGTCCCCATAGCAGTGCCTTTATAATGGATAAAAAACAGTCAATGAATTTAAAAAAATATGTATGTAAGAATATACTTTATCCCATGTAAAATAAAGTTGATTTGTTTGGTGGGCATCAAGTAATCTTCTGTAAGAAAATTTTTTACATCTTCAAAGCCATATTGATGTACTATGTTGGAGTATAGTGACACTACATCAAAAGAACCCAGATGTAGTTTTCTTGCCATGTAATATCGTTACAAATTTGTAATAAAGCTGATGTGTACAATTTTATTTTGCCATGCTCACTTTCTGTAGCCCTATACCCAATTACTGATTTATTGGATTTCATACAAGGTATAAAATTACTGTTGACTAATGAGCCTTTTTATGATGCCCTTAACATGTACACTTGTAAAATTACTCAGAAAGATAAAGGAAAATATTTATATGCCCTTTGGCTGTTTGTTACATGCAAAAATTGTATTGGTATATACATTTTAATTGGAAATGCAGTATGAATGAAACTAATATCTGAACATTTTCATGCGTAGAGTACACTTTCATGCCATGCTTGTAATACAACTCTCACATCCGAGATGTATAAAAGTATTTTAATATAGCACAGGCTTTACACAGAGTACCAACAGTAAATAGAACTGACATTTACAGCAACATATAAATTCTCCTAAAATATTGTTTTTTGTTCTGTAACAGACTGTAACTATGGTATTCCCTTTTAATAGTCCACTTAAGTTTTATTATTTACATGTTCAGATGCTATTACTCTTAATTAATTAAAAAAATGCCACAAATGCTTTAACAATTTACTCCTGAGTGGTAATGTTTATAAACAATAAACTCTATGAATCTATTTCCCACCTATATTTTCCGATGGTTGTGAATATTCCCTCCCTATACTATAAAAATTCACAATTTTTCACAATGCAGATTGGTGTGAATTGGTAGGAAAGAGAGTGAAAGAAGACAAAAAGAGACAGACAGATATTTAAAATAAATATTAAAATTAAGTGTTATTAAAAATTAAATGGGGGGCACGTCCTGACAGCAAAGCGAGCAGACACACTTGGAAGTCTCTCTGCACTCCCATTGTTAAATCCCCTCCCATTTTTCTAGATAGCTGTCACCACAACAAAGTCGCCTCTGGGATTGTCTCCACTAGATCTCCGGCTAACACCTTATAGCTTTCTGGTCATGTTAAACCCTTGGAAGTCAGATCTCTCTGCCAGGGGGCCTAGACCACACAGCCATAGCCTCATGTGCTGCTCCCATCAGCGATCCTGTTGTTCCAGTCTGGGCATCTGCTGCCTCTACCGACATCACAGCTCAGACTGCAACACACTGTGCCTCAGGCCCAGCATTTTCAGCTCCCACCAGGGCCGAAAATTTCAAGGTGGAATTCTTCCTTCTACTCCATAAATGCCACACAGCCATGGGTACTGTGGGGGCCTCCTGCAACCCTTCACAAGTCAGACCCTGAATATCTGAGGCATCTCCTCCTTTCACATACCACCAGATGATACAACAAATTCTACAGATGGTACCAGCAAGAGGTCTGAGCCCAAGGAGATACCAGCTGCAATCACCCACACTACCTCAGGCCAGAAATGCAGCAAACAGGTTGGAGGCCTGGGGAACTGACTGGCATTGACAGGCAAACCGCTGCAACATGTCTAAACAGCTTTACCGCCCTTACTGTAAAGAATCCCTGCCTTTGTTTTAGTCGAAAGCTCTTTGCATAAATAATTAATTGGCTAGTTCTTTGTATTGACCTTTTTAAATGGTAATCATATCACCCCTCAGACATCTCTTTTCTAATGTAAACAAACCCAGTTTGGCTAATCTCTCTTTATAACTCAGATCCTCCCATCCTTTTATCAGTTTTGTTGCATGTCTCTGCACATTTTCTAGTTCAATAATGTCTTTTTTTAAGAACTGGAGTCCAAACCTGTACTCCATATTCAAGATGAGCCCTAACCAAGGATGTATACAGTGGTAGGATAATATTAGCAGCCCTTGCATCTACACCTCTTTTTATGCAGGCTAGTACCCTATTTGCTCTTGCAGCAGCTGAGTGACTCTGCGCACTGCTGTGAAGTCTATCATCTATCAGTACTCCTAAATCTTTCTCAAATTATGATTCCCCAAGTTGTTTCCCATTTAGAGTATATGTAGCAAGTTTGTTTCTACAGCCCAAATGCAAACCTTACATTTATCTACATTAAATGTCATCTGACACTTTTCTGCCCATTCACTCAGTTTATCTAAATCCTTCTGCAAAGAAAAAACATCCAGCTCGGTATGTATTTCCTTACATAGCTTAGTGTCATCAGCAAAGATTGAGAGGCTACTTTCAATTCCTACTTCTAGATCACTAATAAACAAATTAAGAAGCATTGGGCCCAGGACTAAACCCTGTGGAACACTACTTGTAACTTTGTAAATCTGAAAAGGTTCCATTTACAACAACTCTCTGCCATCTATCATTAAACCAGTTCTCAATCCATGTACAGATAACACCTCCCAAACCCAAGCCTTTTAATTTATACAATAACCTGTTGTATACTACAAGTATACTACATCTACAGCAATTCCCCTGTCCAAATTACTACTTACTCTTTCATAAAATCCAAGTAAAATAGTCTGACATGATCTATTCTTCATGAAACAATGCTGAATACTACTAATAATATTGTTTGTCTTCACATAGTTCTGAATACTGTCAGTTAGTAACCCTTCTAGTAAACCGCTATGGAAGTCAAGCTCACAGGTCTATAATTTCCTGGTTTGGCTCGTGCTCCCTTTTTAAACAATGGAATTACATCAGCTTTCCTCCAATCACAGGGCACTATGTCTGATGAAATCGAATTAATAAATATTAGGTATAATGGTCTTACTATTACTGAACTAAGTTCCTTAAGTACCCTTGGGTGTATACCGTCAGGTCCAGGTGCTTTATTCATCATAATCCTTTCCAGACACTTTTGGACCTTGTCCTCAGTAAGCCATGGATATGATGGAGGAAATTCCTTTGTTTTGTCTGTTTGCCCATAGCCTGTCATTGCTGCTTCCTTTGTATTTTGGGTGCCAGCCATAGCCTTATCCTCACTAATCAATCACCTGACTCAGTCCTAAGAGGACCGTTATCAACCTTAACTTTTTTATTATTAATATACTTGTAGAATTGTTTAGTGTTTGTCTTGCTCTCATTAGCAATATTTCTCTCATTTTCAATTTTTAGGTAGCTTACTTGCTTGTTTACAGATTTTATTACATTCTTTATATTTTTTAAATGATGCATCTCACCCGTTTGACTTAAAAATTTTAAGTGTTTAAGATATTAAGCCACATTGGTTTCACTTTACTCACCTAGTTGCGGTGTGGGGCTGTTGTGGTTCTACTTGTTCCTGTACCTGTCCACGGATCAAGGCTACAGAGTCCTATTGTTGATTACCACTGGGATATCTATACATCCTGACCTGAGTCAGATTTGGGAAGTACTAGGTACTGACCTCATCTGGACCTGAGTAGGGTGATTGTTCCTTTTATTTTCAATAAATCTTTTAAACCTTACCTGTCTGAGTGTTCTTACAAAATCCGCTACAGTACGAAAGGGCCAATAACCTCAGACAATACAGGTGAAGGTAGTTCTCAGAGTATCCATTGGAGAATGGACTCACATGAGAAACGCTTGGATCACTTGTCGCTAGCCGTGCAGACCATTCTGGAGTGTACCGCTCACCTCGATAAACCTGTGCAGACATTGGTGGCCACTAGTGATGAGCGAGCACCCCAATGCTCGGGTGTTCGGGTGCTCTGACCGAGCGCCCCCGGAGGCTCGAGTGCTCGGCCGAGCACCCGAGCCCCATTGAAGTCAATGGGAGGACTCGAGCATTACACCAGGCACCCCCTGCTCTGATGAAGGGAGGGTGCCTGGTCCATAGGAAAAGGGAAGAAAAGGATGGAAACACCACAGAAATGGTTCAGGGACAGCATAGGGAGGATGTCTGGATGCATCTTGGACACCAACATCGCTGCTGGGAACGATCTTTCGCCCGTAGTACGCCATTTTTACAGACTGACCGTAAAACACACAAAAAGGAAAATAAAAACGACTTTAGGCGAAAAATTGTTACCAAACAATATTTGCTGTATATTTACTTGTATATCATCTGCAAATTCTCCCAAAAATTTCCTTGATTTTCTGAAGTGAGGCCATGATTAAGAGGGAAACGTGCGCAGAGGCAAATTATCTCAAAAATTTCCTTGATTTTCTGAAGTGAGGCCATGATTAAGAGGGAAACGTGCGCAGAGGCAAATTCTCCCAAAAATTTCCTTGATTTTATTGAACTGAGGCCATGATTAAGAGGGAAACGTGCGCAAAGGCAAATTCTCCCAAAAATTTCCTCGATTTTTCGGAACTGGGGCCATGATTAAGAGGGAAACGTGCGCTGAGCTGACCATCTAAAACATTATGGGTGAGGGTCTGCTGCAGAGCTGACCATCCTAAACATTATATGCGAAGGCCCGCTAGTGAGCTGACGCTATAAAACATTATATGAGAGGGCCCGCTAGAGAGCTGACCCAATAAAACATTATATGAGAAGGCCCGCTGGTGAGCTGACCTATATAAAAATTGTCAAACAGGGCCCGCTGGTGAGCTGGCCCTATATAAAAATTATATCACAGGGCCCGCTGGTGAGCTGGCCCTATATAAAAATTATAGCACAGGGCATATGGAAGAGGAGGAGGAGGATGAGAAGATTAAGAGTCAACCATATACCCGTTTTTTGGGTGGAAGGGGTGAATGGGAATACAGAGTATTCCCATCATTGTAAATAACATATATAAAGTGAGTTTATGTTCCCCCGGGGCTTTCCTCCAGTGGAGTGGAGAAGTCAGGGGAAATCCAGGCCTTGTTCATTTTTATAAGTGTCAACCTATTAGCATTGTCGGTGGAAAGGCGGATACGCTTATCTGTTATGATGCCACCAGCAGCACTAAATACCCGCTCAGACAGAACGCTGGCGGCAGGGCAGGCCAGCACCTCCAAGGCGTAGAGTGCCAGTTCATACCACGTGTCCAGCTTGGACACCCAGTAGTTGTAAGGCACAGAGGGATCATTGAGGACGCTGACACGGTCTGCTACGTACTCCTTCACCATCTTCCAAAACTTTTCCCTCCTTGTGACACTAGGCTGCGCATCAGGGTGAGGGTGCTGGCGGGGTGTCATGAAGGTGTCCCACGCCTTGGAGAGTGTTGCCCTGCCTTTGTCGGAACTGCTGTGTGCTCCCCTTTTCTCCCCTTCTCGGTTGGCCAAGGTAGCACGTACTCTGCCGCCAGCGTTGTCAGATGGAAAATTTTGGAGCAATTTTTTGACAAGAACCTTCTGGTATTGCACCATTTTGCTTGTCCTCTCCACCGGAGGAATGAGAGATGAGAAATTCTCTTTGTAGCGGGGGTCCAGAAGGGTGAACACCCAGTAATCAGTGTTGTCTAAAATGCGTACAACGCGTGGGTCACGGGAAAGGCAGCCTAACATAAAGTCAGCCATGTGTGCCAGAGTACCAACAGGCAAGATTTCGCTGTCCTCACCAGGAGGATGACTCTCAATATCCTCATCCTCTTCCTCCTCTTCTGCCCACCCACGCTGAAGAGATGGAACTAAAGTTCCATGGCTACCCTCTGTAGCGGAGGCAACCGTGTCTTCCTCCTCCTCCTCCGCCTCCTCCAATTGTCGCTGAGAAGACAAAGTGAGGGTGCTCTGGCTATCACCTTGTGTAAGCTCTTCCTCCCCCATTTCCACCTCTTCCACATGCAAAGCGTCGGTTTTAATTGTGAGCAGCGAGCGTTTCAGTAGACACAGAAGTGGGATGGTTACACTGATAATAGCGTTATCGCCGCTCACCATCTGTGTCGATTCCTCAAAATTGCGTAAAACCTCGCAGAGGTCTGACATCCATTCCCACTCCTCACTTCTGATTACAGGAAGTTGAACGGAGAGGCGACGACCGTGTAACAGCTGGTACTCCACTACTGCCCTCTGCTGCTCACAAAGCCAGGCCAACATGTGGAAGGTGGAGTTCCAGCGCGTGCTCACGTCACACAGCAGCCGTTGAGCTGGCAATTGTAAGCACTGATGCACCTTCAACAGGCCGGCCGAAGCTGTAGATGACTTACGGAAATGTGCACACACGCGGCGCACCTTGGTCAAGAGATCATGCACATTGGGGTAGGTTTTTAGAAATCGCTGAACCACTAAATTAAATACATGCGCTAGGCATGGTACGTGTGTGAGCTTGCCGAGCTCCAAAGCCGCCACCAAGTTACGCCCATTATCACACACAACCATGCCTGGTTGCAGGTTGAGTGGCGAGAGCCACTGCTCGGTCTGGTGACTAATCCCCTGCAACAGCTCTGAGGCCGTGTGCTGTTTGTCCCCAAGGCAGATCAGCTTCAGCACGGCCTGTTGACGCTTCCCCACTGCAGTGCTACACTGCTTCCAGCTACTGGCTGATGGGGGAGTGGCGCTGCGTGTAGAGAATTCGGAGTTGGAAACGGAGGAGGAGGAGCCAATAACGTAGGTGCTGGCGGAAACCCTGATGGAGGTAGGGCCCGCAATCCTCGGCGTGGGTAGCACCCGTGCCATCCCAGGGTCTGAGTCGCTCCCAGCCTCCACGACATTCACCCAGTGTGCCGTCAGGGAAATGTAGCGTCCCTGGCCACAAGCACTTGTCCATGTGTCAGTCGTTAAGTGGACCTTCCCAGTAACTGCGTTGGTCAGGGCACGGGTGATGTTACGGGACACATGGTGGTGTAATGCGGGGATGGCACACCGGGAAAAGTAGTGGCGGCTGGGGACCGCGTACCGAGGGACAGCTGCTGCCATCAGGCTGCGGAAGGACTCAGTGTCCACAAGCCTAAATGGCAGCATTTCGATGGCCAGTAATTTGGAAAGGTGTGAGGTTAGTGCTATGGCCTGTGGGTGGGTGGCTGGGTATTTTCGCTTGCGCTCAAATGCCTGGGGTAACGACATTTGGACGCTGTGCTAGGACAGGGAAGTGGATGTGGTCGCTGATGGTGCTTCAGATGGTACAGGTGCAGGGCGGGAGGTATGCGGGCCTGCGCCTTCGACAGGCGATTGGCCGGCACCGAAAACAGGGGAAGAGGAGGCAGTGGTGTGGCCTGCAGACACAGATGGGCGATCCAGGCGTTCCTCCCACTTATTACGATGCTTGGATGCCATGTGTCGGATCATGCTGGTGGTGGTGAGGTTTCTAGTGTTCATGCCTCGGCTCATTCTGGTGTGGCACAGGTTGCAAACTACAATTCTTTTGTCGTCCGCACTTTCCTTAAAAAAACGCCATACCGCGGAACACCTACCCTTTGGCAAGGTAGATTTACGCAAGGGGGTGCTCCGTGGAACATTTGCGGGCCGGTTTGGTGCGGTCCGCCTTCTTTCTGTAGCCACACCACTGCCTCTTCCAGCCTGTTGCGGTGCTGCAGATGGCTCACCCTCAGGACTGCTGTCATCGCTCGGCTCTACACCTTCCCAGGTGGGGTCAGTCACCTCATCGTCCACCAAGTCCTCCTCCACTTCCTCACTCTGATCATCCTCCTCATGTCTTGATCCCACCACATACTCAGTCATTGACAACTGTATAACATTCTCCTCAACAAGGTCTTGAGACGGTAATAGTGGTTGATTTAATGGCAACTGTGTCTCATCATCATCATCATCATCCACTACTTCCTTTGACCTTAAATGCCGTTCACATCTGTCATCTTCTTGTGATTGGGTACCCTCTAGAGGTTGTGAATCAGGGCACAAGATGTCATGTTCCTCTGCAAGCGTGCTTGGAGAGAGGGTCAAATGAAGGATTGGTGATGAGACGAGCTCCTCACTATATCCCAGTGTGGGATCACTTCTTTGACCAGACCGTGTATGGTGGGAGGAAGGATGATCAGAGTGAGGATTATGTTGACCAGACTCTTGGCTACTGAGAGTGGACTTGGTGGAAGACAGGGTGGTGCTTAACCGACTGGAAGCAGTATCAGCTGACATCCAACCGACCACCTGTTCGCAGTGGTCGGACCTCGAGAGTGATGTCCTGCGACGCCCTGTGAAATGAGACATGAAGCTAGGTATGGTGGATGTCTTTCTTTCTTGTGCTCTGGCACCAGGCACAGTTTCTCCGCGTCCTGACCCGCGCCCTGAACTATCAGGATCACGTCCACTTCCCCGTCCCTTTTTACTCGCCTTCTTCATCTTACACGGAATATGTGACTTTGATATTTTAGTTTGAAAACTTAACAGTATTTCTTCCTATTCTGCAACTGTGCAGAGTACACAGAATAGGCTGCTAAACTGCGGTGACGCACACTGAATGTAATATGTGACTTTGATATTTTAGTTTGAAAACTTAACAGTATTTCTTCCTATTCTGCAACTGTGCAGAGTACACAGAATAGGCTGCTAAACTGCGGTGACGCACACTGAATATAATATGTGACTTTGATATTTTAGTTTGAAAACTTAACAGTATTTCTTCATATTCTGCAACTGTGCAGAGTACACAGAATAGGCTGCTAAACTGCGGTGACGCACACTGAATATAATATGTGACTTTGATATTTTAGTTTGAAAACTTAACAGTATTTCTTCCTATTCTGCAACTCTGCAGAGTACACAGAATAGGCTGCTAAACTGCGGTGACGCACACTGAATATAATATGTGACTTTGATATTTTAGTTTGAAAACTTAACAGTATTTCTTCATATTCTGCAACTGTGCAGAGTACACAGAATAGGCTGCTAAACTGCGGTGACGCACACTGAATGAAATATGTGACTTTGATATTTTAGTTTGAAAACTTAACAGTATTTCTTCCTATTCTGCAACTGTGCAGAGTACACAGAATAGGCTGCTAAACTGCGGTGACGCACACTGAATATAATATGTGACTTTGATATTTTAGTTTGAAAACTTAACAGTATTTCTTCATATTCTGCAACTGTGCAGAGTACACAGAATAGGCTGCTAAACTGCGGTGACGCACACTGAATATAATATGTGACTTTGATATTTTAGTTTGAAAACTTAACAGTATTTCTTCCTATTCTGCAACTCTGCAGAGTACACAGAATAGGCTGCTAAACTGCGGTGACGCACACTGAATATAATATGTGACTTTGATATTTTAGTTTGAAAACTTAACAGTATTTCTTCATATTCTGCAACTGTGCAGAGTACACAGAATAGGCTGCTAAACTGCGGTGACGCACACTGAATGGAATATGTGACTTTGATATTTTAGTTTGAAAACTTAACAGTATTTCTTCCTATTCTGCAACTGTGCAGAGTACACAGAATAGGCTGCTAAACTGCGGTGACGCACACTGAATATAATATGTGACTTTGATATTTTAGTTTGAAAACTTAACAGTATTTCTTCATATTCTGCAACTGTGCAGAGTACACAGAATAGGCTGCTAAACTGCGGTGACGCACACTGAATGGAATATGTGACTTTGATATTTTAGTTTGAAAACTTAACAGTATTTCTTCCTATTCTGCAACTGTGCAGAGTACACAGAATAGGCTGCTAAACTGCGGTGACGCACACTGAATATAATATGTGACTTTGATATTTTAGTTTGAAGACTTAACAGTATTTCTTCCTATTCTGCAACTCTGCACAGTACACAGAATGTGCTGCTACACTGCGGCGAAGCACACTGAATGGAATATGTGACTTTGATATTTTAGTTTGAAGACTTAACAGTATTTCTTCCTATTCTGCAACTCTGCAGAGTACACAGAATGTGCTGCTAAACTGCGGCGAAGCACACTGAATGGAATATGTGACTTTGATATTTTAGTTTGAAGACTTAACAGTATTTCTTCCTATTCTGCAACTCTGCACAGTACACAGAATGTGCTGCTAAACTGCGGCGAAGCACACTGAATGGAATATGTGACTTTGATATTTTAGTTTGAAGACTTAACAGTATTTCTTCCTATTCTGCAACTCTGCAGAGTACACAGAATGTGCTGCTAAACTGCGGCGAAGCACACTGAATGGAATATGTGACTTTGATATTTTAGTTTGAAGACTTAACAGTATTTCTTCCTATTCTGCAACTCTGCACAGTACACAGAATGTGCTGCTAAACTGCGGCGAAGCACACTGAATGGAATATGTGACTTTGATATTTTAGTTTGAAGACTTAACAGTATTTCTTCCTATTCTGCAACTCTGCACAGTACACAGAATGTGCTGCTAAACTGCGGCGAAGCACACTGAATGGAATATGTGACTTTGATATTTTAGTTTGAAGACTTAACAGTATTTCTTCCTATTCTGCAACTCTGCAGAGTACACAGAATGTGCTGCTAAACTGCGGCGAAGCACACTGAATGGAATATGTGACTTTGATATTTTAGTTTGAAGACTTAACAGAATGTGCTCTAATCTGCAACTTTGCACACTAAACAGAATGTGCTCTAATCTGCAACTTTGCACACTAAACAGAATGTGCTCTAATCTGCAACTTTGCACACTAAACAGAATATATGTTTTTTTTTTTTTTTTTTTTTTTTCCCCCCACACAAAATAACCTGCTGCCCCCACACACAGTAGTCCTAAAAAGGAGTTTTGGTTCTTTTTTTTTCACAATCGCTTTTTTTCTCCCTACACTGACTTTCCCTTCCTATCCTCATCTCTCCCTGGCTAAGACTGAGCCGAACTCGCTGGTCAGGTGCTATACAGCACCTGACCACGGGTTCTGGCCAGCCAATCAGTGTAATGCCAGCAGCCAACATGGCTGCTGGCATTACACTGATGTCAGAGCCTCCCTGCATGTTTATTGGCTGCGCAGCAGCCGCAAAACGTGCGGGGAGGAGACCCGAACATGGCGGGCGAGCACATGTGCCGAGCAGAGCGATGCTCGAGCCGATCCGAGCATCGGCCGAGCATGCTCGCTCAACACTAGTGGCCACCCCAGTTTTGGCACCAATGGCACAAGCTATTGCTCCAAGTACTCTAAGCAGAGGATTGTCTTAAACTGCTCCTCTCCCATTAAGATACGATGGGGATCCCACTTTGTTCTGTGGTTTTCTAAACCAGCTAGAAAATTTTTTGGAACTAGTACCCCAGGCTTTTCCGAGCAAAAGAAGTAAAGTGGGATTCATGATCTCCTTGTTGACAGGCCGAGCGCTAGCCTGGGCAAACTCGATCTGGGAGACAACCAAACCTATTACAACAAACTTTAAAAAATTCATAAGGGCCTTCCATACTATATTCGAGTTTCCTGGGCGCGCCACCAAAATGATTGATGAGAATTCAGTAGGGCGCACATATGGTTGCAGACTATGCGATTGAATTTCACACACTTGCTGCAGAGGTTGGCTGGAACGATGAGGTTCTTGTGGCAGCCTTCGCACAAGGCCTCGATGACAAAATAAAGGATGAAATAGCAGCTCGTGAGTTGCCAGAAGAGCTGGACAGATTCATTGAGTTTACCACCTTGATTGATACCTGCATAAGGGAGAGAAATCTTTACAAAGACTGCAAGCTGAAACCTACTACTGGGTCATTGCCCAGCCTTAGTTGGCCACCCATACCTCCCTCACCTCCCGCGCCTCCTGGCACCACAAGCTGGATTCTTTTTTGTGAAAAAGAAGAATGGGAAACTCAGGCCCTGTATTGATCATAGGGGTCTAAATAAGATAATGATTAAGAATGCTTACCCCATCCCACTCATTACAGAGTTGTTTGATCAACTTAAGGGCATTTCAATATTCACCAAGTTGGATATAAGGGTAGCATACAACCTAGTCAGAATCAAAGAAGGTGATGAGTGGAAATCCACTTTCAATACTCGGACTGGGCACTACGAGTATTTAGTGATACATTTTGGGTTATGCAATGCCCCGGCGGTATTTCAAGAGTTTATTAACGACGTCCTTAGGGACATATTACAGTCCTGCGTAGTGGTCTACCTGGACGATATTCTGATTTATTCTTCCGATTTGGAAACACACCATAAACATGTCACAGCAGTGTTACAGAAACTGAGATAAAATAAATTATTTTGCAAATCGGATAAGTGCAAATTTCAAAAATTCAAGGTACCGTTCTTAGGATATGTGATTGGCAAAGATGGCATTGCCATGGACAAGGACAAACTTTCTGCTTTGTTTCAATGGCCATGTCCTATTGGTCTTAAGCCCTTGCAGCGGTTCTTGGGCTTTGCAAATTATTATAGAAAGTTCATTCATGACTACACCATGAAACCACTGACATATATGACACATAATGGTGCTAATGCGTCATTGTGGTCTCCGGAGGCTGAAAAGGTATTTGAGTCCTTAAAATCCACATTTTCCTTGGTACCAGTCTTGTCGCATCCTATACCCGGTTTGGAGGTTGACGCTTCATAGACTGGTGTAGGGGCTGTGCTGTCTCAGAGGCCGGGCCCTGGGCAGACACTAATGCCATGCGGATTCTTCTAAAAAAAAATTACCAAGGCTCAAAGTGTCTATGATATTGGGGATCACTGCTGGCAATCATTTTGGCACTTTGTGAATGGCGCCATCTGTTGGAGGGCACCAGGATGCCGATTCTTATCCTGACAGACCATAAAAATCTTACCTACCTCTCGGAGGCAAAATGGTTTTCCCCCAGACAAGCTAGATGGGCCTTATTCCTTTCACGCTTCAATTTCATTGTTTCATACTTACCTGGTACAAAGAATGTTAAGGCTGATGCTTTATCCAGACAATTTGGTCCAGATCCGGAATCCGAGTCTGTTCCTATACCTATTATACCTCCGGATTGTATCCTTGCCACACTACGCACCAGTATCACATCCCCATTGGGCGACGAGATCTTGGCATCCCAGGCCAATGCTCCGCTGTAAAAACTCATGGGCAAGTGCTATGTGGCTGAACCCTTCCGGGCCAAGTTGATGGAGACTTATCATGCGTCTCGTGCGGCCAGTCAAAAATCAATTGACATGGTCCTTGTCTCGAATGTTCTGGTGGCCTACGTTAAGGGCTGATTGTGCCGCATTTACGGCATCCTGTACTGTTTGTACTCGCTCTAAGTCCCCAAGGCACCTTCCGGTCGGGCGTTTACAAGCCTAATGGTGATCGCCCATGGTCATGTGTCCATCGATTTCATGGGAGAACTGCCTGCATCTAATAGCTACACAGTCATACTTATGGTGGTTGATAGATTCTCTAAAATGGCCCACTTTGTGCCACTCCCTGGCTTACCATCAGCTAAAACATTGCCCATGGTGTTTGCAGGAGAGGTGTTTCGGCTCCATGAGGTCCCCAAGGTCCTGGTCTCCGATCATGGGAGCCAATTTGTGTCCAGGTTCTGGAGGGCATTCTGTGATCAAATGGGCATCCAATTGTCATTCTCATTTGCATACCACCCCCAGACTAACAGGGCCGCCGAACGCTCCAACCAGGGTTTGGAGCAGTTTCTACATTGTTTCATCTCCAATCATCACAATAACTGAGCTGACTTGTTGCTGTGGGCAGAATTCGCCAGAAACTGTGCAGTGTGCTCTTCCTCCGGGAGCTCACCCTTCCTTATCAACTATGGGTTCCAACCCTGCTTTCTCCCGGACACCTTCCAGGCACAGCAGATTTTGGCTCTAGATGACCACATTAGGCAACTTCACTCTACTTGGGCACAAGTCCAGAATTCCCTACGTGATTCCTTTCTTCCAATTCAGTGGCATGCCAATAGCAGAAAGTTGCCGGCTCCCGTATTCCATGTGGGGGACCGGGTATGGTTGTCCTCCAGGAACCTCAAGTTACAGGTTCCATGTAGTAAATCGGCTCCCCGATTTGTGTGTCGTTCCGGGTACTCCACAGAATTAACCCTGTCTCCTGTGCCTTGGAATTACCAGCCTCTATGAGGACACATAATGTGTTCCATGTGTCTCTTCTCAAACCCTTGGTGTGTAACCGCTATACCACCTCTCGTGCAGTACCAACTCCAGTGTGCATACAAGATCATGACGAATATGAAGTGCAGAGCATTATAGATTCACGTTGATTCCGTGGACAGATCCAGTATTTGGTGCACTGGAAGGGTTACGGTCCGGAGGAATGCTCATGGGTGAACCAATCTGACATTCATGCTCCGCTGTTGTTTCGCAGATTTCATGCTAAGTTCCCGTCTAAGCCTAGACCTCCCTCACGGAGGGGGGGGTTGTTCAGAGGGGGGTACTATCACGGTGCCCGTGATCCCAGCTGCTGGGCGACATTGTTACTTCTGGGTTTACCGTTGCCTTACTCTTATTGGCTTTGGGACTCTGGCTCCTCCCAGGGCTTGCCTTTATAAACTCACTCCTGTCATCGGTACACTGCCCTTTTGTGGTGTACCCGTACCTAGCTATTGTTTACTGCTTATTCCTGTTCCGTGTATGACCCGGCTCACCTGACTACGCTTCTGGTTCCTGACGCTCCTGTGATCCAATTCCGTTGCTGACTTAGGTCTGGCTGAATAACTCCGTGTGTGCCGACCTGGCTTGGCTGAGTATCCAATTCTGTTACTGACTAGGACTGGCTGGCTAACTCCGTGTGTACCAACCTGGCTTGGTTGAGTATCTGATTACATTAGAGGAGGTGATGAGGAATGTGACAGAGAAACCCCTAATGTCACACTTGCCATTTCTTGCTGACCTGAAGAAGGCAGACTGGCAGCAGTAGCAGCAGACACAAGCAGCTGATCTGTGCTCCTGGTGGTGGTGTTATTATTGTTGCTAGGCAACAATTCTATCTTCTTCAGGATCATGTTCCACCTGGACAATGCAGTGAGGGGAACAGGACACCCAGGGTCAGGGGAATGGTGTGGGCTCCCTTTACCACTAATTTAGATGATACGCATTGCTTTCCTTACAACTCCCCTAAAGCTAGTCACACCAGCTGCTTCACCATTACTGTTACTACCACTAACACTAACCACATCAATTTCAGCCCCTTAGGCTTCCTCCTCACAGTCCCTAGTAATATGATGATCACCCCCTCCTTCAATCCTAACACTAGCAAGCTGCTGGACCTGCTTAGTAGTAGTACTAGCACTGGAGTGACTGCTTGGGGATGGCAAGTGCTAATTAGGGTCCCCTGCTGATACACTTGGCATCATCTTCTCCTTACATCCCTCCTGAGAATTACAAGACATGCTAGCAGCAGGTTCAGCACTGGCAGCAGGTTCACTACTGTCAGCCGGCACAGCACTGGTGGCAGCAGGGGCAGCAGGTACAGTACTGGCAGGAATCTGACCTGTCCTGCTCTCATTATGATCATCTTCTTCCTCCCTTGAGATTAATTTCCCCAGGATCCCTAGTGGTGATTTATGGGGACTGGCCAGCATTGGGTCTATCGTAATCACTTCCTTCTCCTCTGACTCAGTGGACACATATGGGTCATTCAAGCTCCATCTGTTATTGTTTTTTAACCTTTCTCATAGTGATAGCAGTCACTATGAGCCTCTCCTGCCTCAATTTTGGTATTAAACACACAGCAGAACAGCACTGCACCTCTTGGTCTGTAGCTGCTTCTATTGTGTTTCACTTCCTGGAAAATGGCATGTTTCTATAGCAAAAAAAGTAAAAGATCATGTTAATCAAGGGGTGAAAACTTTGTAGTCCTTGAAAAATTGAGAGGAATTTTTGCCAATGGGAGAAAACAATGTGTTTTTTGTGGATTTCTGAGGGAACACAACTCACCTTTTGCCCAATCTTACACACCTTTGTTCCCACCATTGAGACTCATGAATCACCCTGTGTTCAAATATATGTTTAGAATGGGATATTCTGGTTAATGTTGCTGCTGATGATGATAGAAACTCTTTGCTGCCTTCCTTTTCAATATCCTTTCCAGCAGTTTTTTTAGCCTTAACTTTCTCCTCCTCATCCTCCACAATGCAAACATCAACTGTATAATTAAGCATGTCTTTATATTATTTGATGGGATCTGGGAAATTTTGTGTTTAAAGCAAGGGTTCAGCAAAGTGGCCTTGCTTTTAATGGACACTATGCAAGGATTTTGCTCAGAGCATGCTAACATGTCCTTGACCAGCTGGTTCATGTCTTTGTTTCCTTACGGTAAGATTCTTCGGCCATGCTCTTCTGCAATAAAATATCAGTGGTAGAATTTCACTAATTCCTGCCCCAATGCAACTCACCAGCATGGGTGCCTCCTCAAAGGGTTGACGCAGTTCACCTACATCGCACATTAGTTGCCATTGGCCAGGTGACAGAGGCTCCCTCCAAAGCCTTCCAGTTTTGCAAGGTGTACTCACTACTGGTCTTAATCTGCTCATACACACACTCTAGCATGTACCGTATGGAATTCCACCTGGTAGGGACCTCCATTTTAATCTGGTGATGGGGCAGGTTGTGACACTCTTATGGAATATAGAGTGGTATGTGTACTGTAGGAGAGACTAAAATGGGCACAGATTTTGCTGGCAATAGTAAGCATATATCTGAGGGTTTTGGATTCGGACAGGAATCTGGTCACAGCTAAATTTAGTATGCGGACAAAGTAGAGCACATGCACCATATCACCTATTCTCTAAGTAGTATAAAAAGAAAAAGAGAAAACATAACCTTGCATAATTGAGCACTCGCATTAACAATAATCCCTTAAGTATCCAAATTATCAGGGAAGTAGATGCAAAAAACAAATAAAGATAAAATCTAACCTTTAATATTGATTCAATAAAAGTGGCAAAATATATTTAAAAATTAAGTATAAATCACATTCCTGCCTTTATGGTGACTAACATGTCAAATGAGCAAATATCTCAAGCAGATGCATATGTTTCATAATTAGAGCATCAGGTCACTGTAACTTTTAATCACAGAGACGTCACTCTAACTATAATATATGTGTTGCTAACACAACACTATATATCAAGCAAATGTTTTTCTTTTACATCACTGAGCCCGGGACAAGCCTCTTGTTCACTTTCTTTCCTTTTCAAACCTCTTGTACTACTTAGTGTTGAGCGAGCATGCTCGGCCGATGCTCGGATCGGCTCGAGCATCGCTCTGCTCGGCACATGGCGGTACTCGTACGAGTACCGCATGTGCTCGCCCGCCATGTTCGGGTCTCCTCCCCGCACGTTTTGCGGCTGCTGCGCAGCCAATAAACGTGCAGGGAGGCTCTGACATCAGTGTAATGCCAGCAGCCATGTTGGCTGCTGGCATTACACTGATTGGCTGGCCAGAACCCGTGGTCGGGTGCTGTATAGCACCTGACCATCGAGTTCGGCTCAGTCTGAGCCAGGGAGAGCTGAGGATAGGAAGGGAAAGGCAGTGTAGGGAGGAAAAAAAAAAATTGTGAAAAAAAAGAACCAAAAGTCCTTTTTAGGACTACTGTGTGTGGGGGCAGCAGGTTATTTTGTGTGGGGGGAAAAAAACAAAAAAAACAAAAAAAAAAAAAATATTCTGTTTAGTGTGAAAAGTTGCAGATTAGAGCACATTCTGTTTAGTGTGCACAGTTGCAGATTAGAGCACATTCTGTTTAGTGTGCAAAGTTGCAGATTAGAGCACATTCTGTTTAGTGTGCAAAGTTGCAGATTAGAGCACATTCTGTTTAGTGTGCAAAGTTGCAGATTAGAGCACATTCTGTTAAGTCTTCAAACTAAAATATCAAAGTCACATATTCCATTCAGTGTGCGTCGCCGCAGTTTAGCAGCACATTCTGTGTACTGTGCAGAGTTGCAGAATAGGAAGAAATACTGTTAAGTCTTCAAACTAAAATATCAAAGTCACATATTCCATTCAGTGTGCGTCGCCGCAGTTTAGCAGCACATTCTGTGTACTGTGCAGAGTTGCAGAATAGGAAGAAATACTGTTAAGTCTTCAAACTAAAATATCAAAGTCACATATTCCATTCAGTGTGCTTCGCCGCAGTTTAGCAGCCTATTCTGTGTACTGTGCACAGTTGCAGAATAGGAAGAAATACTGTTAAGTTTTCAAACTAAAATATCAAAGTCACATATTCCATTCAGTGTGTTTCACCGCCGTTTAGCAGCCTATTCTGTGTACTGTGCAGAGTTGCAGAATAATAAGAAATACTGTTAAGTTTTCAAACTAAAATATCAAAGTCACATATTCCATTCAGTGTGTTTCACCGCCGTTTAGCAGCCTATTCTGTGTACTGTGCAGAGTTGCAGAATAATAAGAAATACTGTTAAGTTTTCAAACTCAAATATTAAAGTCACATATTCCATTCAGTGTGTTTCACCGCCGTTTAGCAGCCTATTCTGTGTACTCTGTACAGTTGCAGAATAATAAGAAATACTGTTAAGTTTTCAAACTCAAATATTAAAGTCACATATTACATTCAGTGTGTTTCACCGCCGTTTAGCAGCCTATTCTGTGTACTCTGTACAGTTGCAGAATAATAAGAAATACTGTTAAGTTTTCAAACTCAAATATTAAAGTCACATATTCCATTCAGTGTGTTTCACCGCCGTTTAGCAGCCTATTCTGTGTACTGTGCAGAGTTGCAGAATAATAAGAAATACTGTTAAGTTTTCAAACTAAAATATCAAAGTCACATATTCCATTCAGTGTGTTTCACCGCCGTTTAGCAGCCTATTCTGTGTACTGTGCAGAGTTGCAGAATAATAAGAAATACTGTTAAGTTTTCAAACTAAAATATCAAAGTCACATATTCCATTCAGTGTGTTTCACCGCCGTTTAGCAGCCTATTCTGTGTACTGTGCAGAGTTGCAGAATAATAAGAAATACTGTTAAGTTTTCAAACTAAAATATCAAAGTCACATATTCCATTCAGTGTGTTTCACCGCCGTTTAGCAGCCTATTCTGTGTACTGTGCAGAGTTGCAGAATAATAAGAAATACTGTTAAGTTTTCAAACTCAAATATTAAAGTCACATATTCCATTCAGTGTGTTTCACCGCCGTTTAGCAGCCTATTCTGTGTACTCTGTACAGTTGCAGAATAATAAGAAATACTGTTAAGTTTTCAAACTCAAATATTAAAGTCACATATTCCATTCAGTGTGTTTCACCGCCGTTTAGCAGCCTATTCTGTGTACTCTGTACAGTTGCAGAATAATAAGAAATACTGTTAAGTTTTCAAACTCAAATATTAAAGTCACATATTCCATTCAGTGTGTTTCACCGCCGTTTAGCAGCCTATTCTGTGTACTGTGCAGAGTTGCAGAATAATAAGAAATACTGTTAAGTTTTCAAACTCAAATATTAAAGTCACATATTCCATTCAGTGTGTTTCACCGCCGTTTAGCAGCCTATTCTGTGTACTCTGTACAGTTGCAGAATAATAAGAAATACTGTTAAGTTTTCAAACTCAAATATTAAAGTCACATATTCCATTCAGTGTGTTTCACCGCCGTTTAGCAGCCTATTCTGTGTACTCTGTACAGTTGCAGAATAATAAGAAATACTGTTAAGTTTTCAAACTCAAATATTAAAGTCACATATTCCATTCAGTGTGTTTCACCGCCGTTTAGCAGCCTATTCTGTGTACTCTGCAGAGTTGCAGAATAATAAGAAATACTGTTAAGTTTTCAAACTCAAATATTAAAGTCACATATTCTGTGTAAGATGAAGAAGGCGGGTAAAAAGGGACGGGGAAGTGGACGTGATCCTGAAAGTTCAGGGCGCGGGTCAGGACGCGGAGAAACTGTGCCTGGTGCCAGAGCACAAGAAAGAAAGACATCCACCATACCTAGCTTCATGTGTAATTTTACAGGGCGTCGCAGGACATCACTCTCGAGGTCCGACCACTGCGAACAGGTGGTCGGTTGGATGTCAGCTGATACTGCTTCCAGTCGGTTAAGCACCACCCTGTCTTCCACCAAGTCCACTCTCAGTAGCCAAGAGTCTGGTCAACATAATCCTCACCCTGATCATCCTTCCTCCCACCATACACGGTCTGGTCAAAGAAGTGATCCCACACTGGGATATAGTGAGGAGCTCGTCTCATCACCAATCCTTCATTTGACCCTCTCTCCAAGCACGCTTGCAGAGGAACATGACATTTTGTGCCCTGATTCACAACCTCTAGAGGCTACCCAATCACAAGAAGATGACAGATGTGAACGGCATTTAAGGTCAAAGGAAGTAGTGGATGATGATGATGATGATGAGACACAGTTGCCATTAAATCAACCACTATTTCCGTCTCAAGACCTTGTTGAGGAGAATGTTATACAGTTGTCAATGACTGAGTATGTGGTGGGATCAAGACTTGAGGAGGATGATCAGAGTGAGGAAGTGGAGGAGGACTTGGTGGACGATGAGGTGACTGACCCCACCTGGGAAGGTGTAGAGCCGAGCGATGACAGCAGTCCTGAGGGTGAGCCATCTGCAGCACCGCAACAGGCTGGAAGAGGCAGTGGTGTGGCTACAGAAAGAAGGCGGACCGCACCAAACCGGCCCGCAAATGTTCCACGGAGCACCCCCTTGCGTAAATCTACCTTGCCAAGGGGTAGGTGTTCCGCGGTATGGCGTTTTTTTAAGGAAAGTGCGGACGACAAAAGAATTGTAGTTTGCAACCTGTGCCACACCAGAATGAGCCGAGGCATGAACACTAGAAACCTCACCACCACCAGCATGATCCGACACATGGCATCCAAGCACCGTAGTAAGTGGGAGGAACGCCTGGATCTCCCATCTGTGTCTGCAGGCCACACCACTGCCTCCTCTTCCCCTGTTTTCGGTGCCGGCCAATCGCCTGTCGAAGGCGCAGGCCCGCATACCTCCCGCCCTGCACCTGTAGCATCTGAAGCACCATCAGTGACCACATCCACTTCCCTGTCCCAGCACAGCGTCCAAATGTCGTTACCCCAGGCATTTGAGCGCAAGAGAAAGTACCCAGCCACCCACCCACAGGCCATAGCACTAACCTCACACCTTTCCAAATTACTGGCCATCGAAATGCTGCCATTTAGGCTTGTGGACACTGAGTCCTTCCGCAGCCTGATGGCAGCAGCTGTCCCTCGGTACGCGGTCCCCAGCCGCCACTACTTTTCCCGGTGTGCCATCCCCGCATTACACCACCATGTGTCCCGTAACATCACCCGTGCCCTGACCAACGCAGTTACTGGGAAGGTCCACTTAACGACTGACACATGGACAAGTGCTTGTGGCCAGGGACGCTACATTTCCCTGACGGCACACTGGGTGAATGTCGTGGAGGCTGGGAGCGACTCGGACCCTGGGATGGCACGGGTGCTACCCACGCCGAGGATTGCGGGCCCTACCTCCATCAGGGTTTCCACCAGCACCTACGTTATTGGCTCCTCCTCCTCCGTTTCCACCTCCGAATTCTCTACACACAGCGCCACTCCCCCATCAGCCAGTAGCTGGAAGCAGTGTAGCACTGCAGTGGGGAAGCGTCAACAGGCCGTGCTGAAGCTGATCTGCCTTGGGGACAAACAGCACACGGCCTCAGAGCTGTTGCAGGGGATTAGTCACCAGACCGAGCAGTGGCTCTCGCCACTCAACCTGCAAGCAGGCATGGTTGTGTGTGATAATGGGCGTAACTTGGTGGCGGCTTTGGAGCTCGGCAAGCTCACACACGTACCATGCCTAGCGCATGTATTTAATTTAGTGGTGCAGCGATTTCTAAAAACCTACCCCAATGTGCATGATCTCTTGACCAAGGTGCGCCGCGTGTGTGCACATTTCCGTAAGTCATCTACAGCTTCAGCCGGCCTGTTGAAGCTGCAGCAGCGCTTACAATTGCCAGCTCACCGGCTGCTGTGTGACGTGAGCACGCGCTGGAACTCCACCTTCCACATGTTGGCCCGGCTTTGTGAGCAGCAGAGGGCAGTAGTGGAGTACCAGCTGTTACACGGTCGTCGCCTCTCCGTTCAACTTCCTGTAATCAGAAGTGAGGAGTGGGAATGGATGTCAGACCTCTGCGAGGTTTTACGCAATTTTGAGGAATCGACACAGATGGTGAGCGGCGATAACGCTATTATCAGTGTAACCATCCCACTTCTGTGTCTACTGAAACGCTCGCTGCTCACAATTAAAACCGACGCTTTGCATGTGGAAGAGGTGGAAATGGGGGAGGAAGAGCTTACACAAGGTGATAGCCAGAGCACCCTCACTTCGTCTTCTCAGCGACAATTGGAGGAGGCGGAGGAGGAGGAGGAGGAGGAGGAGGAAGACACGGTTGCCTCCGCTACAGAGGGTAGCCATGGAACTTTAGTTCCATCTCTTCAGCGTGGGTGGGCAGAAGAGGAGGAAGAGGATGAGGATATTGAGAGTCATCCTCCTGGTGAGGACAGCGAAATCTTGCCTGTTGGTACTCTGGCACACATGGCTGACTTTATGTTAGGCTGCCTTTCCCGTGACCCACGCGTTGTACGCATTTTAGACAACACTGATTACTGGGTGTTCACCCTTCTGGACCCCCGCTACAAAGAGAATTTCTCATCTCTCATTCCTCCGGTGGAGAGGACAAGCAAAATGGTGCAATACCAGAAGGTTCTTGTCAAAAAATTGCTCCAAAATTTTCCATCTGACAACGCTGGCGGCAGAGTACGTGCTACCTTGGCCAACCGAGAAGGGGAGAAAAGGGGAGCACACAGCAGTTCCGACAAAGGCAGGGCAACACTCTCCAAGGCGTGGGACACCTTCATGACACCCCGCCAGCACCCTCACCCTGATGCGCAGCCTAGTGTCACAAGGAGGGAAAAGTTTTGGAAGATGGTGAAGGAGTACGTAGCAGACCGTGTCAGCGTCCTCAATGATCCCTCTGTGCCTTACAACTACTGGGTGTCCAAGCTGGACACGTGGTATGAACTGGCACTCTACGCCTTGGAGGTGCTGGCCTGCCCTGCCGCCAGCGTTCTGTCTGAGCGGGTATTTAGTGCTGCTGGTGGCATCATAACAGATAAGCGTATCCGCCTTTCCACCGACAATGCTAATAGGTTGACACTTATAAAAATGAACAAGGCCTGGATTTCCCCTGACTTCTCCACTCCACTGGAGGAAAGCCCCGGGGGAACATAAACTCACTTTATATATGTTATTTACAATGATGGGAATACTCTGTATTCCCATTCACCCCTTCCACCCAAAAAACGGGTATATGGTTGACTCTTAATCTTCTCATCCTCCTCCTCCTCTTCCATATGCCCTGGGATATAATTTTTATATAGGGCCAGCTCACCAGCGGGCCCTGTGATATAATTTTTATATAGGGTCAGCTCACCAGCGGGCCCTGTTTGACAATTTTTATATAGGTCAGCTCACCAGCGGGCCTTCTCATATAATGTTTTATTGGGTCAGCTCTCTAGCGGGCCCTCTCATATAATGTTTTATAGCGTCAGCTCACTAGCGGGCCTTCGCATATAATGTTTAGGATGGTCAGCTCTGCAGCAGACCCTCACCTATAATGTTTTAGATGGTCAGCTCAGCGCACGTTTCCATCTTAATCATGGCCTCAGTTCTGAAAATCAAGGAAATTTTTGGGAGAATTTGCCTCTGCGCACGTTTCCCTCTTAATCATGGCCTCAGTTCTGAAAATCAAGGAAATTTTTGGGAGAATTTGCCTCTGCGCACGTTTCCCTCTTAATCATGGCCTCAGTTCTGAAAATCAAGGAAATTTTTGGGAGAATTTGCCTCTGCGCACGTTTCCCTCTTAATCATGGCCTCAGTTCTGAAAATCAAGGACATTTTTGGGAGAATTTGCAGATGATATACAAGTAAATATACAGCAAATATTGTTTGGTAACAATTTTTCGCCTAAAGTCGTTTTTATTTTCCTTTTTGTGTGTTTTATGGTCAGTCTGTAAAAATGGCGTACTACGGGCGAAAGATCGTTCCCAGCAGCGATGTTGGAGTCCAAGGTGCATCCAGACATCCTCCCTATGCTGTCCCTGAACCATTTCTGTAGTGTTTCCATCTTTTTCTGCCCTTTTCCTATGGACCAGGCACCCTCCCCTCATCAGAGCAGGGGGTGCCTGGTGTAATGCTCGAGTCCTCCCATTGACTTCAATGGGGCTCGGGTGCTCGGCCGAGCACTCGAGCCTCAGGGGGTGCTCGGTCAGAGCACCCGAACACCCGAGCATTGGGGTGCTCGCTCATCACTAGTACTACTTTATGCTCATTTCTCACTCTTCTGTCTTTTCATCACTAACCCCCTTCCCCCCCTTTTTTTCCCCTTCCTTCCCTGTGGGCAGATGCTTCCAAGATTTTCTCTCCATTCTTCCTTTTTATGAATGGCTATTCCTGTAAACCCCTGTCATACCATTGGCTCAACCCCAGGACTTGGCCCTTCCTCGCTGAACTCTCAACAAAGAGATCACTTGCCCTCCATGATTTCCATAGATTGAAAGGTGATATTATGTTTGTTCAGGAAACTCACTTTCTCCGATCCAGGGATATTGGCCTTAACAAATTGATTCTACTCGCAGGTGTTGCTTAGATCTGCATCCTTGAAAAAACACAATGGCGTAGCTAAATTATTCCACAAACAAATTCCATTTATTCTCAAACAGGTCTTGAGAGACCCTGATGGCCGTCATCTCTTGCTTAAAGACACCCTCTGGAATCACAGCTACACCTTTGCTACCGTTTGTTCTCCTAATACCAATCAGGCTTCTTTCTTTCAACTGCTTCTAGACAAGCTTTACTCATTTACAGAAGGTTCCTTGATTTTAGGGGTAGATCTTAACTCCCCACTTCAGGATTGCTCCTTGGGTTCTTCCTCGTATCCTCAGTTACTTACTAGTCGGTTCAATCAATTGTTAAAGACTTATAGGCTTATTGATCCATGGAGATTATGTCATCCGGAGCATCGAGACTATACATTTTACTCCCACCCCCATGACTGTTATTCCAGGATAGATTACGTTTTCCTTCCTCAAAATTCCCTTCCGTAAGTGGAAGCAGCCTCTGTGGGGAATAGTACATGGTCCGACCATGCCCTGATTTTACTCAATCTCAAGTCATGTCGTGGACCTCCTGAACCCCCTCCGTGGCGTTTAGATGATTCTCTACTAAAATCTTTAGCGATTAAACATTCTATTGAGTTTACCATTAAAAACGATATTGTCTCACATTTCCATTTGGATGTGTGTGGTACGTGGGGAGTTTATCAAGATAGCCTCCCACAGGAGGAAACTGCGCCAACAAAAAATTGACTAACTATTTTGTGATATTGGTGCGCTGGAAACTACACATAAAACTTTGGGATCCCCCTTATCCTTAACACGCCTTATTCAACTGTGAGCCGAACTGTAATCATTGCTCCAGCTACTGATTGAACATCTATTTCTAAAATTCAGACAAAAATTTTTTGAACATGACAACAAGGTCGGTACTCACCTAGCACATCAGCACTAGCACTATGTCCTGACCACTAAGGATAGGAACATGACCTCTCTGATCACAACAAAGAACATTGCAGAACGGAAACCAATTATATTACAGGGTAAAAATAAATCCCTGAATGCTAATTGATTTAAATGGGGATTTTAATCCCTTGAATGACAGAGATGCATTCCCATGGTTTAGTTGGTTTGCCACAAAATTATTCCAGTTCCTCTTAGTGTATCCAATTCCATTTAACTGCAATGTGTTGTTTACCTCTCAAAGGCTTATATGAATCTAATGTATTGAACTTAATTAACATGTATCATATATTACTAATCATCTTTAACACAATGATTAGATGATTGCTGCTTTTCAAATAAAACAAATGTTTATAGTACTTGAAGAGTTGTCTTCATTTTTGTAGTGCCAAGGCACCCAAGACTGCTCTAGTGTTAATGTTTGAAGAAGGGTTAACAAGGATCTGCTTGGTGTTTTTATTCCACTGCCAGCTTGAAAAAGCACTGTCCATATTTTCTACAAAAGTTTCAGATGTTTTAAACAGTTAATATTTTGCTTCAACAATAACAAACTACAGGTGCCATGATAAACAAATTGAATGGAAATAAAATACCTGCTGTCTGACCAGCATGCAACTAAAATAAATAAATAAATAGGTAAATAACGAGGAAATAAAAAGTTTCCAAATGCACGAAATCATAAATAGGAAAAAAATGCCAGGCAGAAAGACTCTTCAAACAATTTCCAATGACAGCAGGATTTACATTATTCACATTTAACAAGAGAATGACAATATATTTCCAGTCTCACACTGCTTTGATGGATGGGATCCAAATTCCAAGGAAACTGTTCTTCTGAAAAACAGAATGAAATAGACAAGGTGTGAAAAACATATCAACAGATATTCAACATATTAAACAGCAGATATCACTTGTTCAGCCCAGCAGACCAACAGGGGTCTGAAGAGGCTTCTCTGTCTTCCTTGTCGGTCCAGAGAAAAGAGATTGAAATCTTATAGTTCTGTCTTGCTGGCCTTCGTGATGCAGTCCCCATAGACCCTTTATATCTGGCTTGAATGCCCAATACAGTGTCTGTAGAGGATGACCACCCACAAACCACAACATTGTGGCCACATACTTTCCTGTGGCTTTCAAGCCATGGGAGTATTTTTTGTGACACCCTCCCAAATGACTGATAGAAGCCAGTCTGGATCTGTACAATGCTGCCCCATGATTTTTACTAGTCTGCTCCCATAGGAAAACATTATAATTGTCAATCATGGGCTTTATGCAGAAAGCAAACAAGTAGGATTTTCTTTTTTTGGCAAACCAACAGCACCAGTGGGGAGAAATAAAGAGAGGATGAGAGAAATAACATTTCTCTTTAGAATTAAAAGTGGTTAAAGCCCTGTTTAAATCAGTAGAATATTGTGAACTTTTATTTGCCACCTATGATGCAGCTGTTTGCTCCATAATTTCTGTTCTCTTGCTTCCTGCGTAAGCCCCTATAGCCCATATTTATAAATGCAAACTGGAGTTATTCTGGAGTACACCAACTGAGCCATAGGATATAAATTAAAGTTGAACTGCCACCTGTTTTATAGTTTATGTCATCTAATTCCCCATCTGGTGACTAGCTGCTCAGTAGTGCTAGTCGCCAGAATAATTACCTGGTTAAATAGAACGAGACCCTGCTACGGAGCTCACAGGCAGTAGCGTGTGCAGACATCTTGCCATAGTGACGTCTTCGAGCTTGCACTGTCAGTCCCAGCTGGTTCTAGGAGGCATTGCTTCGAGCTGCTCGGCTCCAAAAGGGACTGACAGCACAGGAGCGAAGACGTCACTTTGGCAAGATGTCTGCGCTCTCTACTTCCTGTCAGCCCCGGAGCAGGGTCTCATTCTATTCTATATAGGTAATTATTCTGGCGACTAACACTAATGAGCAGCTAGTCACCAGATGGGGAATTAGATGACATAAACTTTAAAACAGGTGGTAGTTCTGCTTTAAAAAATCCTAAATTCCTGTGTACTTGAATAGAGATGTTTAACTCCCTGAATGATAGAGAGGTCTCCAATGCATTGCTTTGTCCCGCTTAATGTATTAGGAGTGTTTATCTAGTCTCTATGGTGCAGTTTGTTTCCAGAAGAACTCGTTTGCTTTAATAAATATAGTCTATTTGTTATAAAGCATTTTATAACTCAACATATCCCTGTTTTCTCAGGTTTATTGTAATGGAGAGCTAACTTTTAATTTAATTTTAATGAACACTATGCAAATACAAGATCAGAGATCAAAAAAGTTTATTGAATTAATTAAATTCAGACACTCTCAGACATTCAAAGGGTTAAAATATAAAACAAATGTACATAATAATGCCAATAATTTTTTAATATATGTAATACTCTTGATTATTCTTTATTAGTAGTTTACAAAAATAAACAATATGGAGTTGTCATGCACAAACCTAAAGAGGAACAACTATATAGCAAACCAACTAACAACAGGAAGCCAAAAAGTCGTACATTCTCTTTGACTGAAATAAACATTTTAAAGGAGCAGTAAACTTTTTTTTATGAAAAAATATATATTGTAGGGATTTTCCTATTGAGTAAAATAAGGGTACTCCCACTACGGAGAGATTTATATTTCCAAAATTATTACAGTTTAAACCCATGTTTTTGTACATTAGCAGTGCCCTCTAGTGGTCAAATTCTAATTAGATTTCCTGTTAGATCCTAATGGAAAGGAAAGTCAGAAAAGTCAGAGACATACAGTTCTCCATAGAATGTGATAGAAACTGCCTGTCACTTCCTGTCAGTTAGAACTATCAGGAAGTAAACACAGTAAATTCACTTCCTGGTTATTTAAACTGCTTTAAATTTTGAATAAAACATCTGACAGTAGTGGGAGTACCCTTGTTTCATTCAGCAGGAAATGCTCTGTACAATATGCATTTTCATAAAAAAAAGTTTACTGCTCCTTTAAGCACTTTGATTTGCAATTTGTTCGAGATTGAAAAATCTCTAGTTTTCAGGTGGTTAAAAGCCCTATTTCAATTATTGGAACTGTTCTTTTTTTACCTATGGTACAGTTGATTCACTGCAGAATTGCTATGCTTTTCGTTGAGCAAACAGTCCATAATACTATAACAGGGACAAGCTGATTAGTTTATAGATCATTTCTGGAAGCATGACTAGTGGGAGGAAATGCTGTTCACATAATTGCAAAATGATGGGCAATACCCCCACCCACACACACACAAGGAACACCAGCTAACCCCAGATGTACGTTTCGGCCTTGTTGGGCCTCATCAGTGAGGTGCAGCTGGATTCCTTAGGCACTGAGAGAAAGGGGTCCAGGTCTGTATTAACCTTCACACGTAGGGAGACCCTCTAAGAGTTTTCAAAATATACATACAAAATGTGAGAAGCTTCTGAGGATGGACGAACAGCACAATGGCCTGTTCTACAGCTAGTCACCACTCAGTACATTGTAGCTCTCTAGTACAATTACAGAGGAGAAATTTCCACATACATATTAGACTAATCCAGCCCAAAAGGGTGGTCGAGTTTGAAAATGATTGGCAATTTCCCCCCCTGCATGGGATAGGGCTGCTGGGGATATAGGTGGTGAAAAAGTCCACACCCTAGCAGAGGCATGTACATTGGTAGAAGGCTCCCAGGATCCTTCCTTTCAGTAGCATAACTATAGGGTCTTCCCCTGCGACCCCTCCGCCTGACGCCCGCAATCTCCCGCCGGCGCTTTAGTAATGCAGAGCGCTGGGAGATGACATTGAGGGGGGCCAATGTGGTGGGGGAGGGGGCCATGGCACTTCTTGTACCAGGGCCCGGAGGCTTCTAGTTGACATAGTAACATAGTAATTTACGTTGAAAAAAGACTTGTGTCCATCTAGTTCAACCCTTTTCCTATTCCTGTTTACCATCGCTGATCCAAAAGAAGGCAACTCCCCCCACAATATAGCAATTTAAAATGCTACCCTGAATGGGGGGAAAAAAATCCTTCTTGATTCCAAATGGCAATCAGATTTCTCCTTGGATAACAAGCCCTAACTAAATATTAATCCCAATACTAATGCACATAGCCCTCTATGTTACGCCTCTGCTTCCTCTGGGTAATAACCGTTCCAATCCATTAAGTATTCCAGTTGTCCGCTAAGGAGACATGAATCCAGAATCTTCTGAATCTCATACATCTCTTGACCACAAGAAGAAAATCTGTAGAAGTTAACTTCGAACTGGGAACTGATCTGAGATCCAAGGCTTGAATAGGGACACATGAGCACAGGAAGAATATGCATAGTGTCCAGCAAGAGTAGCCGTACCTCTGTTGGTCCACTCACATATAAAATTTCAAAGGGCCCAACAAATCAGGGGGAGAAAATAGGAGTGAGATAGAGGTGTAATGTGAAACCTTATCCCCAGGAGCAGAAGAATGATATTTATTTGCATAATATATGTATTGTTTTTGGGCCGCAAGCATGGATCGTCATGTTTAGCAAATAGTGTCACATGGCACATAGTTGCAAAGAAACACTAGGAATATCTGGGAACTGGGATGAGAATTGCGATGCAAACCCTAGTTGGAGAAAAAAAGGAGTGTTTACAGATTGTATACAAATGAGTAGTAAAAAACCTAAGATTGTTCCAAGACCTGATTCGTATGTTCTGTCTGCCTTTAGTCTACAGTTGGTAAGTGTTATATAGAGCCCTATGTGAAGAGCACAACAAAAGACAGACCAGGAATTAGAGGTAAATTACCTGCCCAAGCTGGAGACTATAGACTCAGAAAGTCCATAGAGATGGACGATATCTCTGATAAAGAGGTTTACAGTCTTAGGGGATAAAGGTAATCCTTTAGAAAGTATGAAGTTTGCCATCTTTGAAAACCTGTCAATCACCACCAGAACACAATTATAATTCAGAACTTGAGGAAAATCTATAATTAAGTATTTAGAAATGTCTGACCATGGCCGGGACAAGGCTGAAGAAGTCCAGTGCATCTGGAATGAGAATCTTTACAACGAATACATGTGGGACAAGAGGTGAGATACTGCACCACATCCTGCCATAATTCAGGCCACCAGACGGAATTTTCAGTTAGATTTACAGTCTTTCCTGCTAGAGGGGAGTCACAGACACAGAGACTGAAATTAATTTGGTTGCTATTAGTGATAGTGAAGCAAGTGGTGGGACTAGCATGAATGCAGTAGAGCCTCCTGCTGATGCTGAGGTGGTAGGGGAAGTGATGAGGCAAGGCCAGACTAGTGGTCAAGGGAACCAGCAATATTCCACTGACCCTGTGATTCCCCTTCCCCCCCACAGTATTGTCCCTATGGAACATGATACTGAGGAAGGCAGAACTTGAGGCTAGCAGCAGTAATACCACCACCATTAGCACAGATCAGTTGCCTGTGCCTGCTGCCAGTGCTGTCAGTCTGCCTTTTTTTTTTTTTTTTTTTTAATATTTTATTATCAGATCACTCCATACACATTTTAAATACAAAAGTGAAAATGGATACATGTAAAATGTTCAAGTACATCAAAAGTATGAAGACATTTATAACAATGAAAAGAACATATGCATATTAGTAAGGCGTACAGAGTCGACCTGAGTTTTTTTTTTTTTTTTGGTTAAGAGTATTGCAACCTTCAATAACCCAAACCCCTAAAAACTAATCTAACTTAACTTTTACTATACCCCTCAACCCCAATTCCTCTCTCCCCCGAGCCCGCAGCACCCCCCCCCCCCGTCGACCAGCCAGTGATGTCACAAAATCCCAACACGTACAGGATTCATACACAAAATTACACATGAAATATGCGTTATACCCATTCACACAGCAAGCAGGTATGAACGCAGTCTACCATCTCCAGTAAGTTGCACATCATCAGGTGTCATAGGTGTATCTGCTCTAGCTGTCCACCAGGTTTGCCATCTACCCCAGATCCTGTCAAACCTAGTCGGAGTACCCCGGTGCAGGTAAACCAATTTATAATGTGGAATACACTGTAAAACCAGGTTTATCCACGCTCTACAGTTGGGAACTCTGTTTGACATCCAGTTCAAGGCCACCACCTTTCTCGCCATCACCAAGAGCTCACTTAATAGAGATCTGTCATTTGCATCCTCAATCTCATCTGGGAAAATAGACAATAAACAAACCTTTGGAGTCACAGGAACAGGTCTCCCCAACACCAGGGTCACAATATGCATTGATTCTGTCCAGAACCTCCTGACTCCAGGACACTCCCAGATCATATGCAAGTATGTGCCTTGAACATTATCACATCGAATACAATAATCAGTGCCAGAATTCCCCATTTTAAACAATCTGACCGGTGTATAATAAATTCTATGTAGAATATTCAACTGTATAATTTGATGTCTAGTCGACGTCGTCACCAGCGCTGGTCCCGCTTTAGCCATATCCCATTCCCAATCCTCTAATGGACTCACATCCATTTCCCATTTGTTCTGGGAAGGAAACTCCTGACACCTCATATGAGAATCTAGCCACTGGTAAATGAAAGAAAGAGGTCTCGGTGGCTCAAGAATTACCAGTCTAGTAAGAAGTGGAAATGTAGAAATCATCGGAACTCGATCACCCCACTGAGCTTTAAGAGCAAACCTAATACATAAATACGAATAAAAAAGATTATTTGGTATACGGTACTCATCATGTAGTTGTGCAAAGGATTTCAGCTGATTATCCTGGTATAATTGTCCAAGTGTATTAAACCCAAACCTAGCCCACAAGGGACCAAACTCACTACCAAGTAAGTGGTGTATCCCTGCGGCGCCCCATAATGGGGTATCCAGATCCATGGCTATATATCAAGCAACTTTTTTAACTCCACCCATGCCTCATGTAGGATTGCTGCTAATGTAGTTTGAATTTTGAAAACTGTGGGGCCACCATGTAAAAATTGGGGCAACTAATAAGCAGGCTGTAATAATAATGCATCTATTTGGGTAGTTTGGTATCGAGGTTGGTGAGAAACAAAATCTAGCACATACCGACATTGTGCTGCCAAATAGTACCTATAGAAATCGAGCAAGGCAATTCCCCCCTCACGTTTTGGTCTCATGAGAGTAGTCAACTTGAGTCTAGCCCAACTTCCTAGCCCAATTTTGTCTATTTGTCAGAAATATTTTTTAGGAATGGGGAGCGGCGTATTTTGAAAAATATACAAAAATTTGGGTAAAAAGATCATTTTAATAAGATTCAATCTACCAATAACATTCAAGGGCAAATGAAGCCATGCCATTGTTTTTTCGCTAAAGTATTGGATAGCAGGAATCAAATTCGTCTCCTAAAAGGAGTTCGTCGTCGCTGTCACCCGAATCCCCAAATATGTACATTCAGCCACATAAGAAAGTAGGATATCCGTCGAGCGAGACTCCGGCAGACCACCGTCAATCGGAATCAAAGAGGACTTATTCCAATTAATTTGCATGTATCCATTTAATAAAGGATGGGCCAAACCCAAAACCCCGGAGTACATACCAAAGGTATGACCATTCGTCAGAGTCAAAGGTCTTAGATGCATCAAGAGATGCTATCACCCGGGTTCCAGTGGTATCGTGAGGAAGCTGCAGGTGCATAAATAGTCTTCTAAGATTGTGTGATGTCGATTTGCCTGGGATAAAGCCAGTTTGATCTTCATGCACAATGGTTTCCAGCACTTTATTCAATCTGGTGGCCAAAATTTTCACCACAATTTTAGCATCAGTAGTCAACAAGGAAATGGGCCTGTAAGAGTCACAAATCTCCTGATCCTTTCCTGGCTTGGGCAATACAATAATGGAAGCATTATTCATTGAATCTGGAAGATGTCCATTGTCAATAGCAGCATAAAAGGTGTTCATGAGATGGGGGGCCAAGACATCCGCAAATTCTTTAAACCACTCAGCTGGAAGACCATCCACACCTGACGCCTTGCCTGTCGGCAAACCACGAATAGCGTCCTCCACCTCCCTAAGTATAGGAGCATCTAGCATTTGTTTGTGTTCGAATGAAAGTTGCGGAAGGTCACATTGATCAACAAAATAAGAAATCTGTGACTCAGAGTGGGTCAATCGAGATTCATATAGATAAGAATAAAAGCGCTGAAACCGCAAGTTGCGGGTCTAGTATTAGTTCACCTCCAGAATCTCGGAGTGAAGAAACCAACGGGGTCCCCCTGTGTTGACAAACAAAATGGGCAATTAGTTTCTCTGCCTTATCCCCATTTTTAAAAATATTTTGTTTCAAATAAAAAACATGACGGGCATTCAGTTCAGACAATTTTACAGAATATTGTAATAAGCAACAAACAAACTTAGCATAAGAGACCGAATCCCTGCTTTCCACTAACTGTTTTTCCGCCTCAGCAGCATCCAATTCCATTGCCTCCACCTCCCTAGATCTAAGTCTATTTTGCATAGATACAAGGGATATTAATGAGCCCCTTGCAGCTGCCTTGGCAGCCTCCCAAACAATGCCTTAAGAGGCAGAATTAACATTATTGACAAAGTATTCACATAAATCTTCTCTATGCTTAGACACCAAATGTGTATTAGACAACCATACAGGATTAAACCTCCAGACTCTAGACCTAGGTCTCTGGTCCTGCTGTAGAGACAATAATAGTGGGGAATGGTCGGAAGCTACCCTGGTCAGAAAGCAGCAATCCATAACCCAATTTAAGGTCAGCTGGTTAGCAAACACATAATTCTAGGTAGTGTTTTATAAGTAGCCGAGTGGCACGAGAATTCCCGGTCCTGCGGATGGAGAGTCCTCCATACATCTATAAATCCCATGTCACCTATGAGACTGAGGAAGGCATCTCTATTCAATTTGAAGTCAACCACCGTCCCACCCAATCTATCCAAATCAGGATTGGTAGCCATATTAAAGTCACCCATACAAATTATATAGTGTTGTGACTTGTCAGAGACATACATAAGCATGTCCCTGAGAATTGAGGGGTCGAAAGGCGGTGGTATATAAACATTTATTAAAACAAATAGAGCTCCCTGTATCTTACATGTCAAGAAGAGGTAACATCCCTGTGGGTCAGACTTGAGGTCAATGAATTCAAAAGAAACTAGTTTAGAAATAAGAATGGAAACACCTCTGGCATACGTGGAATATGTGGCATGATAATGATTCTGTATCCATTGCCTCCTAAGAGACAAAACTCTACCTGCAGTAAGATGAGTCTCCTGTAACATGACCACCTCTGGAGTCTGTTTCCTGATGTGGTTTAAAACTAAAGATCTTTTTACGGGATCATTCAAGCCACGCACATTCCATGACAAAAACTTACAATTTAGTGGTGTCATTTCAGAAATAACCAGTATGTGCTACACCCCTGGCCACACTGTAGGTTCTTGTGGGAGCGAGGAGTGCCCGGCCCGGAAGAGAGAGGAAAATTAACATCTAACCCAACCCCTATCTGAACATCCCTCCCTATCTCCATCACCCCCAACCCGATAGAGATTTTATCCCTTAACCAACCCATTCTCGCGGCCTGGCAGCCAAAACTTTTTTCCCTTCCCTCCCACCCACCACACATAAACCAATCAACTAGTAAGTAAATAGATCACTTACAGTCCCATCTACACCCCCCGCAGCAGTAGAAAAAGCAAATGTAAACACACTATCACTTCATAGAAATTAGCAAAAGAGATCCCAAGGACCGTACCACCATAGTCATCTCTAAAGCAGAGCATCTCTCACTCGGTAGGAAGCCAATAGCCCAGACGCAACCAGATGCCATACTCATTCATTCCCCCCATCCCAGCACCCCCTGGGCATATCGGAGGCGTCATTTAACGATAAGACTCAAATAAGTTCAAGGGGATCAAGTGCCGATCCACGGCAACCCAGCTTCAAACCACTGCCCAAAGGATGCGAGACAATAGCAACATAACAAAAGCACCCCAGAACAGTAGCCCATATTCCCATAATTAAGTATATAAACACATATAAACACAGATATATATATGATGGCAATAGCAAAATTACAACCCAGTAGCAAAACAAATCCGCCCAAAGCCACAAGTTATGCCCCCTCGCTTATTCACTTCATCTCAGCATCCCCCGGGCGGGTCAGAGGCGTCATAAAATATGGAAGCAAAAAGTAACAACTGAAAAAAAAAATAAATTAAAAAAAAAATTAAAATGCTGACTCACGGCAATGCAGCATCTAACCACCGCCCAAGATATGCAAGAGAGTATCAGCAAATTAGTACCACTTCAAAACAGTGCCCACAGCATTAGCACGGTGAGGAAGAGAGAGGAAGGAAAAAAAAAAAAACATAATCATATAAAAAAGTACACATAAATATACGTTCAAATTGGCATTATCAAATCAGGCATATAATCAAGTTAGTAGAATCATAACATGGCTTCCCTCCCCCAACCTCATCAGCACAGTAGAGATCTAAGAGCAGTTCATTACAGAGCGTAAGCCCCACAGGGGTGGAATCCAACTACTCCACTGCTCTATATCCATATTGTGTAAGGGCCATGTCACCATGTTCCACTGAGCTCAGCCTCTGTTCAAGAAGATCAGCAGGAGAAGGGCCAGTCCAGATATCAACCATGTCCCTCGGGATCCGCCCCATTGTCCAATGAAAACCAGGGAGATAAGAGATATAAGAACTCATGTATTGACGACCATGGCAGCAACGTCAGAAAATGATGAAATGGCTTCAATGAGTGTCCACCCATTCTCTAGCCTCCGATTCCGATGTAAAGAAGATGGTGTTACCGTCATGAACAACTCTCAATCTAGCAGGAAATAACATAGAGTAGGAGATGTATAGAGCTTTACCTCTATAAACCTGCTTCTCTGGCATTGGACATCAGCCGAGAAATCTAGATAGAAGGAGATTTGTTGATTTTCAAAGATAACTTGACCTTTCATCCTGGCCATATGAAGTATGGCATCCCAATCTCTGTAATTTAGCAGTTTAATAATCATCTGATGGGGAGAAGAACCAGGAGGTCTCGGACCTGTCGGCAATCGGTGCACCCGCTCAACAGTAAAGGATGGTGAGAGTCCCTCCGTGCCAGCGTATTCTTTTATCCAGGACTCCATAAATTGCTCAGAGGCACGACCCTCGCGGATCTCCGTCAGCCCAATTATACGAACATTACTGCGTCTCGACCTGTTTTCAAAATCATCTACTTTGGATTGTAGGGATCGTACCTTATTCTTTAGTTCATCCACCGTGGTAACCACAGGGGGAAGTGTGTCCTCTACAGTAGAGATACGTTGACGAACATCTGTGATACTTTCACGCAGGTTTTGTTGGTCCACACATAGGAGATTAATCTCCACCTGTACTGTGTTAATTTTGTTGGTCAGGACTGCCTGGCAAGTAGCAGTCGCAGACATTATTTCTGTAAATTGGGACTTGGAAGCTGAGGACTGTGCCGGCGAGGCCACCGCAGAAGGGGCCTCCATCATGGCCGTGACCTCCTCCGCCGCCATAGCTCTTCTAGCAAACTTACTTAGTTTCTTCCTATATTCAGATGATTTTTTAACCATAGTGGAAGTGGGAAATCAATTATAGGTCAGATCAACACAGGCCAAATTCAGCGTAGGGTGGACAACTGCTGCTGAGGCGGGTATGTGCAGACGGGACCTCTCAAAAGTTCAAATATCATGCATATCTGGACTCATATTTTCACATCAGGTATTCAAGTATCACACATACCATGGACCGAAGCATCATGTGTGGCTCATTTAGATATACATGGGGCAGAGGAGGGAAACATATAGAGGAAAGGTATTAAACAAACACGGGGGAATCCGTAGCAATTTAGTGATTTAACTGAAGAGTGATGGAGCAACTAGAAATCTTCCAATAATTCTTGTAGCATTTGATCCATAGACCCTGGAGGTATCAGGGATAAATTACAAGAAAGAAGTATCGTCCAGTATCTTGCGTCAGTGTATTCAATACTGGACCCTTATGCGCAGGATTCAGCCGTAGGACAGAATATGTACAGGATCACATGTGTGAGTTGGAATAGGCAAGCAATAGGCAGCAACTGGAGCTTCAGTGTTCAATTATACATGGGGTAGTAAGGTATAACATATGCAGGAAAGAGGACAAACAGGGGAATTTTGCAGCATATGAAGGTTGTTGGCCACAGTCAAGCAGTAATACAGCAACAATAGGCTCTCCAGCCACCCCTGTATCACAAAGACAGTCCCACTAGATGTATAGCTCAGAGCTTAAGTGGATAAATATACACGGGGCAGAGGGGGGGGACAGATATAGGAAAAACGACAAACAGGGGAATCTCCAATCCAGAGCCACACAGTGGGCCCCACTGTGCAAGGCAACAAGCTCCCCAGGGGCCACAGTAGGCAGCAGGCTAGTTAAATGCACCTATTGGCAAGGAAAGGAGACTAGGAAAAAAATAATAAACAGAATGTGCACTAATAATTTTTAATAAAAGGGGCAGTATATGGCAAGCCTATGCCCTCTGGGGCCAGGAGCAGCAGCAAAATCAGGCACTTACTGCATTTAACGAATGATCAAGCCATGTACAGTAAAATCAGCAGGGCCTCCACGTTATCTCCGCACTGCCGTTTCGAACTGCTCTTCTCCAGCAGGATGCTCTCAAACAGGCATGGGTGCTTCTAATCAGTGTCTCCAATCAGTAAGAAATTGAAGAAAGAAAAAAAAAATCAAACGCCGCCTCCCGCTCCAGGCCTAAGCGTTCTGATGTCGCCGCGTGCAGTAAAAAAGAAAAATAAAGATTCCTCCAGAGAGCTCAGCAGCTGTGCAATAAGACTCAGAGAGAAATAATGCAAAAAGTTGGCTGTAGAAGCAGGATGGCAGCGGATAGTTTACAAATATAGCGGAGCCTCTCCAACAAACGTCCGCTCAGTATGGCTTCTAGGCCACGCCCTCATCAGTCTGCCTTTTTAATAGGGGTAGGCAAAAAGTCAGAAACATTTTCTGCATTACTTATTGTAAAAATGGACAGTTGTTCACAAAAGTTTTCTCCTTTTCGCCAATAAGACATTTTTTACCCATATTTCCTATAGTGTTATTGCTACTTCTGAGGGTTGCAGTGGAGAAATAAGTTGCAGCAAGTCAAAGTTCTAAGTCCTACATGAACATATGCCTTGATAAACACAATCTTACTTAAGTACCACTGACACATATTCATGATGTTGTTAAGAGATTAAAAAAAGTGCAAACAACAATGTGGCAGATGTGTATGGTAATAGTGGTAGGGAACTGGTATGGTTGATGTGTGTGTGTGTATATATATATATATTTATATATATATATAGTGACAAAAGTACTCTTTAAAGTTTTGTACCTTCTGTCTTGGGATCAGCCTTCTAGGTTGCAGAGCCATTTCACACACAGGAGGAGGATAATTCAAGTATTTACCTGTTTATTTGTCTCCAAGTGGTGAGATATCAGCATCATCAACAAATTAAACAAAGAAAAATCATTGCTCTACAGAGCACTAACTAAACACATCAGCTCCTGACTGTATTTGGATTACTAGTCAGTTTACACACTTGAGAAATAAACATACAGCAAAACAGTCCACCAGGCACAAGTAAACTTTGAGAGTTGCAGGCGTTCAGAGGTTAATTCCTTCCTCTCTGGGAACTCAAACATGTCTCAGTGAGGGTGGAAGTATTTGACTGCTAGCTGCATTAATTACCAGATGCAGGTGAGTCAAAGAAGGGAGTGATAGAACTCTTGGTGTGGATTCCTCACCTGACATGTCAGTTACTATGAGCACTGACCCAAAATACACAGATTTGCAATGTATAAGTTTCCTATACATTATATTTCCCTGGGGCTAATAAGGGTAGATACCCTGCAGGATTTGTGGAGATATATACACCCTCCATCACTATTCCTGGGACTCTGTTACAATATATATATATACTAGCAAAAGGGGCATGTATCACGGTACCCGTGATTGCTGCAGTTCCTTGTCTGTCACCAGTAGGGGGCTGCTATTGGCTGTCTGCAGATAGCCCGCCTTTCATTGCCTATTTAAACCTGGATTGGGCAACCTTTGGGTGCCCTTTTGTGTTGTTTCTGACCTTCCTGCTATCACTATGCTAGTGATAGCTGGGCCTCTGTTCCAGTGTTCCTGAGTTCCTGATCTCATGTGTTCCTGAGTACATGTTTGCTACTGTTCCAGTGTTTCCTGCCTTCTGAGTTGTTCCAGTCCTGGTTCCGGCCTAGTCTCTGGTGTTGCTGTTCCTGCGGTTCTTCAACTCTGCTGTTTCCTGACCTGACTGATCGTTGCTGGTTCCTGTCATCGCATCGCCTGTCTCCTGTATCCTGGCGACCTCTTGCTCGGTCGCGTCGGCGACTTTGTTTGTTAAACCAGTGTGCGGACGCTGGTTTGCTCCAAAGCCTTGCGGCTATACAAACACACGTGTTACACCAGTGTGCGGTCACTGGTTTGCTCCAAAGCCTTGTGGCTATACTACTTGTTTGTTACACCAGTGTGCGGTCACTGGTTTGCGCCAAAGCCTATCGGCTATACAGTTCTGTCTTGGTCACAGCGTGCGGACGCTGGTTTGCACCGAAGCCTTGCGGCTATACTAACTCGTTTGTTACACCAGTGTGCGGTCACTGGTTTGCTCCAAAGCCTAGCGGCTAGACAATCCTGTGTTGGTCCCAGCGTGTGGACGCTGGTTTGCTCCAAAGTCTTGCGACTTTACAATCCCTGTTGGTCTCAGTGTATGTACACTGGGTTGCTTACGATCCTGTCAATTTGCCATTACCATCTGACTGCTGCTATTATCTCTGGGCTGCCCTGCCCGGTATTGGTAAGGCCGGTAGAACCTTATTGTCATATTCCATCTGAGGTTGCCTTACCCGGTATTGGCAGGGCCGGTAGAGCCTACATTGTGAATCTGTTGAGGCTGCCTTGCCCGGTAATTTGGTAAGGCCGGTAGAACCGTTATGCTATTCCATCTGCAGGTTGCCTTACCCGGTATTGGCAAGGCCGGTAGAGCCTAACATTCTGCTTCTTCAGACTGTCCTGTCCGGTATACTGACAGGACCGGTAGAGTCTGCATTCTGACTTGTTATATTCTGTATGTATCTGTATACATGTGTTTGCCATCCTACGTTATCATTTTATTATTTCAATAAAATTGATTTTTACCTAAAACTTGTGTCTGAGAGTCATAACAAACCGTGACAGTACGAAAGGGCCATGACCTCAGACAGCAAAGATGAAGGTAATGCACAGAATATCCATTGGAGGATGGATGTGCACGAGCAACGTTTGGATCAGTTGGCAGTTGCAATTCAAACGCACGGTACTTGCTGACAAATCTAGCTCTAGCCCGGTGGTCTCGCCAAGTCAGACACCGGAGAGTGATACCAGACCCCTAGAGGGCACTGTTAAAGGGTTAATGGCTTCTGCACCCTTGCCGCTAAGATACGATGGTGACCCTAGTCTCTGCAGAGGGTTCATCAACCAACTCGAGATCTTTATGGAATTGACGGCACACGCATTTCCCAATGATCGTAGTAAAGTGGGGTTTACAATATCTTTGCTCACTGGCAGAGCTTTGGCTTGGGCTAACCCCTTGTGGGAGAATGCTAAACCTTGTACTAAGAACTTTAGAGAATTTGTGCAATCCTTTAGAAGAGTGTTTGAGCCTCCTGGTAGAACCACCTCTGCTGCCAAACGCCTTATGGAGATACATCAGGGCAGGCGTACAGTAGGCGACTACGCCATCGAATTCCGCACATTGGCAGCAGAGGTAGGTTGGAATAACGAGGCATTATTGGCAGCTTTTTCTCAAGGCCTGAATGACCACATTAAGGATGAAATCGCTGCTAAAGATCTACCTATTGATCTAGATGACTACATTGAATATGTTATGATAATTGACTCCAGAATACGTGAGAGATCAATGGCCAGAGATCGTAAGATACGGTCAAAGAATAATGAGCCTAGTGGCATGTTTTGCCCACCCATCCCTCCCCTGGCATTGAAGTCTAGTGAACCTGTACGGGAGACAAGTGAACCTATGCAAATAGGCTTCACTAGACTAACCAAGGCTGAGAGACTTTATCTCAGAAGACAAGGGTTGTGTTTATACTGCGGTAAAAAAGGGCATTTGCTAAATTCCTGTCCGGTACGTCCGGGAAACGCACACACCTAGGGTATCTTGGGGGACAGGCCCTAGGTGGTGTACAATCGTCCCCAGTGTCGGGCACAATGAAAACCACCATACAGGTGGTATTATCTTGGGCACAACGCTCTGTGGAGGTTTTGGCCTTGGTTGACTCTGGTGCAGCAGGGTATTTTATGGATAATACCTTTGCTGAATTGCACGGAGTTCCATGCATTGAAAGAGAAAATCCCTTGACTATTGAAGCGATTGATGGCAGACCCTTAGAACCGCCTCAGGTTATATTTGAAACTATGCCATTGTCTATGACTATTGGAGCACTTCACAGAGAAGAGCAGCAGTTTCAACTGATTAATTCTCCGCACCATGCGGTAATATTGGGCTTTCCGTGGTTACAGTTACATAACCCACAATTTGATTGGAAAAAGTGTGAAATTGCTGCTTGGTCCCAGTTTTGTATGGACAAGTGCGTCATTCAGCCTGTTAAGGTCCTGTGCACCTCCTCGGCCATACCGGATGTGTACCAACAGTTTGGCAATGTTTTTAGCAAAGGAGAGGCCAGTTTGCTACCTCAGCATAGACCTTATGATTGTTGCATCGAATTGCAGCCTGGGGCAGTACCTCCGAAAGGACGCAGTTATCCATTATCTTGTGAGGAAAATAAGGCTATGGAGGATTACATTTCTGATGCCCTTGCTAGAGGGATCATACGAAAATCTACCTCTCCGGCTGGGGCTGGGTTCTTTTTTGTAAAAAAGAAAAATGGCGGATTAAGACCATGCATTGACTACCGGGGCTTGAATAAACTAATGGCAAAAAACGCATACCCTATACCACTCATCACCGAGCATTTTGACAGGCTTAAGGGCGCTTAGATTTTTACCAAATTGGACCTACGGGCCGCTTACAATCTGGTGCGCATTCGAGCAGGTGATGAGTGGAAAACTGCCTTTAATACTCGAGCTGGGCACTACGAGTATCTTGTTATGCCATTTGGGCTATGTAATGCCCCCTCAGTTTTCCAGGAACTGATAAACGATGTTCTGAGAGATATGTTACAGACATGTGTTGTGGTTTATCTGGACGATATATTGATTTACTCTCAAGACATGGCACAGCACATCAAAGATGTATCCGCAGTATTGCTACGACTCCGTGAGAACAAATTATTTTGTAAACTGGAAAAATGTGACTTTCATAGAACCAGTGTGCCATTCTTGGGGTTCATAATTGGCAATGATGGCATTGCCATGGACAAGGATAAGTTGTCAGCTGTCTTACAATGGCCAAAACCCAAGGGTCTTAAAGCCATACAGCGTTTCCTGGGTTTCGCTAATTATTATAGGAGGTTTATTAAGAACTTTTCTTCCATTGTTAAACCTTTGTCCGATCTTACGCACAAGGGTGCTAATCCTTCTTGTTGGCCGGTATCTGCTGAGAATGCCTTTGAGAATTTGAAGCTGGCATTTGCTGCGGCTCCTGTGTTATCCCACCCCAATCCTCTACTTCCATTTACGTTAGAGGTTGATGCCTCAGATATTGGGGTTGGGGCAGGACTTTCGCAACGACACGATAAAGGTGGTACTCTCTGACCTTGTGGGTTTTTCTCTAAGAAGTTGACTGTCACTCAAGGCCACTATGAGATAGGTGACAAAGAATTATTGGCCATTATCCTCGCTCTTAAAGAGTGGCGTCATTTGCTTGAAGGTACCAAGACTCCCGTATTAATCCTAACAGATCATAAAAATCTGACTTATCTCTCGGAGGCCAAGAGATTGTCCTCTCGTCAGGCCAGGTGGGCACTGTTCCTGTCTCGATTTAATTTCATTGTATCATACTTACCGGGGTCAAAGAATATCAGGGCTGATGCACTGTCAAGACAATTTGAGGCCGACAGTGACAGAGTGGAAGCACCAGCACCCATCATCCAACCTGATAGAATACTGGCTACTATACGCACGAGTATCACTTCTCCTTTAGGGGAGGAGATCCTGGCCTCTCAGGGGTCCGCTCCCCATGAAACTCCAGTGGGCAAATGTTTTGTCGCTGAACCATTTCGTACTAGGCTGCTTGAAACCTACCATTCCTCTAAGGCTGCGGGACATATTGGTAGAGACCAATTGTTATGGTCCCTTTCTCAGTTATTTTGGTGGCCCTCCATGAGAAACGATTGTGCCGAATTTACGAATGCCTGTGCCACCTGTGCCCGTGCTAAGACCCCGAGACATCTCCCTGTGGGCTTGCTTCAACCGGTGCCTAATGGCGAACGCCCCTGGTCTCATGTTTCCATTGATTTTATGGGAGAGTTGCCTATGTCCAAGGGGTACTCCTTTATATTCATGGTGGTGGACAGGTTTTCTAAAATGGCTCATTTCGTGCCCCTCCGTGGTCTTCCTTCAGCGAAGGAATTGGCAATGGTGTTCGCCAGAGAAGTATTCCGGTTTCATGGAGTGCCTAGGGTACTGGTGTCTGACAGGGGGAGCCAGTTTGTGTCTAGATTTTGGAGGGTATTTTGCCAACAGATGGGCATACAGCTGTCCTTCTCCTCTGCCTACCATCCCCAGACCAATGGAGCCGCTGAACGAGCTAAGCAGGGCTTGGAACAATTTATCCGTTGTTTCGTTACTGACCATCATGATAATTGGTCCGACTTGTTGCCTTGGGCACAGTTCGCCAGGAACTGTGCAGTCAATTCTTCATCTGGGAGCTCTCCGTTTCTGATTAATTATGGGTTCCAGCCCTGTTTGCTTCCAGACTCATTTCAGACGCAACAGATTCCAGCTCTGGATGAGCATATCGAGCAACTCCGCTCCACATGGGCACAAGTTCAGAGGGCACTTGGTCAGTCATTTCAGCGTCATCAGCGCCATGCTAATCGCAGAAGGCTTCCAGCGGTTTCCTTTCAGGCTGGGGATAGAGTATGGCTTTCCTCCAGAAATCTCAAGCTGCAGGTTCCGTCTAATAAGTTGGCTCCCCGGTTTATTGGTCCATACAGAGTTATTCGCAAAATTAACCCTGTCTCCTATGCACTAGACCTACCTGCATCCATGCGTATCCATAATGTGTTCCATGTGTCCCTTCTTAAGCCTTTGGTTTGCAATCGCTATACTACCACACCTGTGGTGCCAGGACCTGTTGAGGTCGAGGGCCAGGAGGAGTACGAGGTTCAGAGCATTATTGATTCCCGTAGGCTTAGAGGAAGGGTACAGTACCTGGTACATTGGAAAGGGTATGGTCCTGAGGATCGATCATGGGTGGATAGTACGGACCTTCATGCACCTAGGCTAACTAGGGCCTTTCATGCCAATTACCCACAGAAACCTAGACCCTATTCTAGGAGAGGGGGTCTTTGAAGGGGGGGTACTATCACGGTACCTGTGATTGCTGCAGTTCCTTGTCTGTCACCAGTAGGGGGCTGCTATTGGCTGTCTGCAGATAGCCCGCCTTTCATTGCCTATTTAAACCTGGATTGGGCAACCTTTGGGTGCCCTTTCGTGTTGTTTCTGACCTTCCTGCTATCACTATGCTAGTGATAGCTGGGCCTCTGTTCCAGTGTTCCTGAGTTCCTGATCTCATGTGTTCCTGAGTACCTGTTTGCTACTGTTCCAGTGTTTCCTGCCTGCTGAGTTGTTCCAGTCCTGGTTCCGGCCTAGTCTCTGGTGTTGCTGTTCCTGCGGTTCTTCAACTCTGCTGTTTCCTGACCTGATTGATCGTTGCTGGTTCCTGTCATCGCATCGCCTGTCTCCTGTATCCTGGCGACCTCTTGCTCGGTCGCGTCGGCGACTTTGTTTGTTACACCAGTGTGCGGACGCTGGTTTCCTCCAAAGCCTTGCGGCTATACAAACACACTTGTTACACCAGTGTGCGGTCACTGGTTTGCTCCAAAGCCTTGTGGCTATACTACTTGTTTGTTACACCAGTGTGCGGTCACTGGTTTGCGCCAAAGCCTATCGGCTATACAGTTCTGTCTTGGTCACAGCGTGCGGACACTGGTTTGCTCCGAAGCCTTGCGGCTATACTAATTCGTTTGTTACACCAGTGTGCGGTCACTGGTTTGCTCCAAAGCCTAGCGGCTAGACAATCCTGTGTTGGTCCCAGCGTGTGGACGCTGGTTTGCTCCAAAGTCTTGTGACTTTACAATCCCTGTTGGTCTCAGTGTATGTACACTGGGTTGCTTATGATCCTGTCAATTTGCCATTACCATCTGACTGCTGCTATTATCTCTGGGCTGCCCTGCCCGGTATTAGTAAGTCCGGTAGAACCTTATTGTCATATTCCATCTGAGGTTGCCTTACCCGGTATTGGCAGGGCCGGTAGAGCCTACATTGTGAATCTGTTGAGGCTGCCTTGCCCGGTAATTTGGTAAGGCCGGTAGAACCGTTATGCTATTCCATCTGCAGGTTGCCTTACCCGGTATTGGCAAGGCCGGTAGAGCCTAACATTCTGCTTCTTCAGACTGTCCTGTCCGGTATACTGACAGGACCGGTAGAGTCTGCATTCTGACTTGTTATATTCTGTATGTATCTGTATACATGTGTTTGCCATCCTACGTTATCATTTTATTATTTCAATAAAATTGATTTTTACCTAAAACTTGTGTCTGAGAGTCATAACAAACCGTGACATCATGGTGTTGCCTGTGGGGATGAAGTCCCTTGAGTGCTTCAGGGGTACTGCCATCCAGATAAATCCAGAAAGGAGACAATGTTCTTAATGACTGGATTGTTGAATTTGCATGTGTTGCACACTTGTGTATCGCCTGTGTGTGTTGTGTGTATGTATATTGAGTTGTGCATGTGTGTGTATTGAATATGTATGTGTATTGCGCGTGTGTTTTGCGTGCGTGTATTGAGCACATTGTGCGCATGTATTGGGCATGTGTGCATTGCATGTGAGTGTGTATTGTTTGTGTGTTTGTGTTTTGTGTGTGTATTTTTGTGCTTGTGTATGTTGTACATGTGTGTATTGTGGGCATGTGTATTTTGTGTGTGTATTGTCTGTGTGTGCTGTGCATCCTGTGTTGTGTGTGTGTGTTTTCTGTGTGTGTTTATTATGTGTGTGTATGAATTGTCTGTTTGTGTTGTGCTTATGTATTGCCTGTGTTGTGCATGTGTGTATTGTTTTGTTATTTGTGGTGTATTGTGCATATGTTTTTTGTGCATGTATATGTGGTGCGTGTGTGTACTGCATGAGTATATTGTAGGCATGTGTTTTGTGTGTGTGTGTGTATTGTCTGTGTGTGCATCTTGTAGTGTGTATGTATTTTCTGTGTGTGTTTATTATGTGTGTGTATTGTCTGTTTGTTTTATGCATGTGTATTGCATGTGTGTGTGTTGTACACGTGTATAGTCTGTGTGTATTGTGCATGCATGTTGCGTTGTGTGCATGTTGCACATATGTGTTTTTGTGCATTTGTGTTATAAGACCATATTGTTTATTGTGTGTCTGTGTGTATTGCTTGTATGTGTTGTGTATGTGCTTTTCATGCATGTGTGTATAGCGTGTGTTTTTGTGCATGTGTGTATTACGTGTGTGTATTGTAGGCATGTGTGTTGTGCATGTGTGTGTATATTGTGTGTGTTGTGGTATGTTTTTTTTTTCCAAAGCAAAAGCCCTGAGGGAAAAAAATGCTCTACCGGTCTAGTACAAGTAGGTTATGTTGGACAGTTGCCACTGGCCACTGTCAAATGTCCTTCTCCTGAGTCTGAGTCCATAACTGCGGAATTTGCAACTGCTGATCTTGGTGCTGCTGCTAAGATGTTTAAACAGTAGGATGGCAGCTGAAAGGGAATGGGATCAACAATAGCAGTAACATGGGTAATGGATGATGAAGGTTCCACTTGCCATGACTAGCTCCACTGATGCACTTTGAGTCATTAGCAGCACAAGAAGTAGCCCCCATTATATGTGGAGAAAAGAAGAAGTTGGCCAATAATTCTTCTCCACCTTCCCCTCCTCCAAAATCATGGGTATGTTGTTATTAGAATATAAATTTTCCCTTGAGAGGAGGAACTGTTGCTTTCATCAGCAACAATGTGCATAGTGTGTGTGTGGTAAATAACACCTGGGGGCACAACTGTATCCAAACACCATGACACCAGAACCCAAATACTGCCGCTGTCACTATACCCCTTGTCCAGATCCTGCTAAGGACATATGACAATTTGCTGACAGTTTAATAGTAATGATGGACCCTGTCAGGCTTGTTATGGTTGGAGCGTAGGAGCAGGGAATGCTATCTCTTGCCAGACACCCCTACCAGGTGATCCACAGAGGTATACAGGTAGAACACCTAGGTAGGAGTGACGGGAGTGCAAGGGTTAAGCAAAGTGTAGTCAAAAACAGTCCAGAAGATCAGGGCAGGCGGCAATCAGGCAGAATCAGTAAAACTAGCCAAGGTCAGGAAACAGGCAAGCAGGGAAGTCCAGGAGGCAAGCAGAAGGTCAGGCAATGGGAAATCCAGCAGAGGGTCTGTAGCACAGCAAGGAAAGAGGCACTGAGCACTGGAAGCTTAGAGCACACAGGAACCAAACTTCTGGAACAATGAAGCAAAGTGGACACAGCCTGAGGGGTTTTTATAGTGTCATGAGTTTTCACCCCTCCCTCTGCTGAACAAACCTCTCACTAGATTGGCCAACAGAGGGGTGTGCAACCACAGCACCTGCCTCACTGTTTACCTGGAGGCACACTATTGGTGGACAGTTGATGAGAGAGGCAGGCTTCACCTCCCCCCTACAGGTGTACAACACCATGGTTTGATCTGGGCACCCTGTGGATACCTTCCCTGGAGACTCCTTCAACTTTAGGCCATGGCTTAGGCCTACCGCGACCGCAACCGTGGGCATACGCCACTACTCGAGGCCGTGGCTTCAGCCTACTCAGCGATCGTGGAGCATCTGGGAAGCCCCCAGCAGCAGCAGATGGCTGGCACATGGAGGTAGGAGCTAGAGGGGCATGACAGACCTCACTGCCAGGATCTTAGCATATTCTGCAGGATGGAATCTCCTCAGATGTCATTTGATGCACTGCGTGCGATTCTCCTCCACCACTCTGGCATGTGTGGTCAGTGCACCACACAGTGTGCAATGGGTAGAGACTAACTGCCACATCCTAACAGCAACAGAGTGGCTATCATTTGACGGTGGAGGTAACGATAAATGAGGTGGATTGGCAGAAGATGTAGTTATTCTAGAAGGTGATGGCAAGCTAGTTGTTTCATTCATCATGGAACTTCCAGTCTCTGCCTGGGTTTCTCTACTTTTCCTCCTCTTTGATCTCTGCCTCTCCTTTGTGGAGAGTCATGGGGTACAGCAACAGAGATGCTTGATTTCTGTGACGGGTGTTTGTCTTTAACATGTTTGACATAAATGTCATGGTGTCTGCGTTTCATGTGTGATATCAGGGAGGTTGTGCCAAGACGTGTTCCCTCCTTTCCTCTTCTCACTAACTTGTCACAAATTATGCACAGTGCCTGCCCCAAGAGAAAATAGTCTCACACTCATGACTTTAGGAGTGGGTGAAGGTGGTAAAGAATGGCCTCTTTCTTCTTCTCCTCCATATTCCCCTTCACTGTCTGTGGCAGCAGATAATGTTGCTGCTGTTTCTGCCACTGCCTCAGATTCAGCACTTCAACTAGGACCAGGAGTATTGCTGCCGCTGGCAAGTGGAACCTGTCCTAGTCCATGAAATAAACAGCTTTGACCATTTTTTTAAATCAGCACTGAAGGAGCTAAGAAGAGGTAAGTAGTTAAGTGCATACAGATTGCTAAGTTTAGAAGCCAGAACAGTGTGGTCCGAGAAATCTGTTTCCACTGAAGTGGAGGTATCGTAACATTCATGATTTCTGATTTTGAGATATTAGGTTTGAAATTGGAAGCCTGACTGAACCTGGGCAGTTTGTCCTCCACATTAGGAAGAGACGTAGCGGGGATGGACAGTGAAAGAATTAGATTGCAGAAGATGAGAACATTTTGTGTAAAAGGCCAGTAGCAGACTGTCTGGACCAGGAGCCTTGCCAGATGGAATCTTGTGCATGGCACCAACCAGGTCTTCAGCAGTGAAGTCAGATTCCAGGAATTTTGCCTGGCTGGGGGAAAACCTAGGTATGTACGAGTTTGCTTTGTAAGAAGAGGAGACAAAGGCCCTAGGCATGGATGAGGCAGGTAGATTGTAAAGGTTCTCTTAGAACTTACAAAAGGTGTCAGTGATAGCTGGAACACCGTGGGTTAGGATGCCAGAGACAGACTCCACTTGGGTGATAAAAAAAGGGGAACCACAAACCCGTGTCTGCATCGGAAGGAGAAAACGGCATTTGTTGCTATACTCGTACATGCAGGCCTGAGAGCACTGAAAGGCACAAGTCATATTAGAATGGAGCAATTCAGTTAGATAGGAACAAAGCTGGGTTAGAGAGCAAAGCTCAGAGGGGTCCAGGGATTTGTGTCTACATTCCAATGCATCTATCTCAACTCCAATGCATCTATCTTACGTCATTTCAAGAGGTTCAGAAACACTGAACGCTTAATGGAGATCCCTTGCAAATAACACTTCAGAGCCTGCCACACAAACAGGGAGGAGGTAACCAAGGGAAGATTTATGGAAAGGAAGTCTGCAATGTGTATCTCCAGTTCCTTACAGAACGTGGCATTGGTCAGGAGTGAAGGATCCAGCTTCTATGGGGATCGCTGAAGGAGAGAGACAGGGACATGTAATTTGAGTACAATGGGGGAATGGTCTGACCAGGTCATGGGAAGTATCCGGGAGTCCGAAAGATAGTGTAAATGAGCTTGAGACAAGAGAAGGTAGTCTATACTATAGTAAGAATTTGCCAGGTGGGAGAAGAAGCTGCAGTCACGTGCAATAGGGTGCTGGAGCCTCCAGGCGTCAATGAGGTGCAGGCTGTGCAGAGATCTTTGAATAGAGGTGAGGATCGACTTTGAAAGGGATGAGCGGCCCGAAGAGCAAGCCTCTGCTAGAACTAGAGGAACATTAAAGTCATCCCCTAAAACCACCATGCCCCTGTGGAAGTCAGAGAGATGGGACAAAAAGACATTTTTTAACTTCAGCTGAGCAATGGAATTGGTGAGGGAAGTCCGAGCAGGACAAGGTGGGTGGGGAACGGGCAGAAAAGTGTGTCTCCTCCAAAAAGTACACCTGTGCACCCAGCCTTCTGCAGCCCTGGAGCAACATACTCCTCTTATAGGGAAAGTTGAGACCCTTCAAATTCATAGAGACAAAGGGAATCTGGTATTTATTCACCATGAGCATCAGGAGGAAGAGTGATTTCTAGTGAAAATAGGAGAACCACTGGGGGAACGGGGGGGGGAGTCAAAGGAAGCGTGAAAAGAAGCAGGGGCAGAGGGGGTGCAAGCAAGAAGGAGCAAGGAAAAATAACATTGTACCAGCATCATCTCCTCAAGATCCTGGTGACTAGGTAAGTACTGAATATCTTCTTTGTGTAAACAGTGCTTCAAATCCTCTCTGGTCGGTAAGGACTGCAGATCCATGTGGGTGATAGAGTCAGCGTCCCCACAAGAATATTTTTTATTGCCAGCAGTGGGCAGCTCAACCCAGGGCACCAGAGTATCTGGTGTATGCCACAAATCAAGCACAAAAAACACAGCTTAGAGACGCTTTAAGTTCTCCAGGGCCAGGAGCGCTGTCAAAGTGCAACCATCTCAGTCACAGACTGTAATGGTTTTCAAGACACTCAGACCAGCTGGTAAAATAAAACACAGTTTTATTAAATAAAAAAGAAAGGAACACCCTCTACAGGCGACAATAATAATAGCGATCACAGGCAGAGATGCTATTACAGGCAAATAGATGGAAACAATGGTAACTATAACATATCACAGGATAGGTACACAGTAGCTAGGCTACTCAAGGGTTAAATGCAAAAGTAAGTCAGTCTCAGTTGTGGAGTTTGGCATGCCCAAGATGGTGATTAAGCAGTTGATGGTAAATGCATAGAAGGCTAGAATGCACAGTCAGTACTGCCTTAGACCATTAGCGGTGCATAGCTCCCATGGGCGTAGCAACGAAGCTATCAATATCTGCAAGTGCTTGAGTCAGTAGCCCCCACGGGCGTAACTACGGAGACTGCTACAATGCAAGAGCTTGCCAATAGCCCCCACGGGCGTAATAACAGAAACCAGCTTATACAGTGTGATTTGAGCCAATAGCCCCCACGGGCCTATACCGGAGACCACCTGCAAGAGCTTAAGCCAGTAGCCCCCACGGGCGTAATAACTGAGACTGCTATAATGCAAGAGATGGCCAATAGCCCTGCGGGCGTACAACGGAGACCACTCTGTGCTGCACGAGAGATGAGCCAATAGCCCCCACGGCGTATACCGGAGACAACCTGCAAGAGCCAATAGCGCCACTACCGGGCGCGGTAAGTGTATACAGACTACTCTGCTGGTGGAGGGCTGAGCTGCCATCCAAATCAAGCATATAACGCGGCCAGCTCGGCAGAAGTAGCAGTTAGACAGGAATAGGCTCAGCAAGTAACGTAAAGGCTCAATAGAGATATGCCAGCACTGAACAGGTTAAGTAGCTCATAGAACTCAAGCTTAGCAGCTATGGAAAGTGCTCCGCAAGTGTCAGGAAGGCTCAGTACGGAAGCACAGCTCTGCACACGGTAACGAAGACTCAGCACTGGAGGCACATTATCACAGTGCCTGTGATCTAGCTGTCACTCTCTTCTATGTACAAGGGTGATTTGTTCACTTAGTTTGGCCCGCCCCTTGGTTTCCTTTTTATACCTGGCAATTCCATCTGTCAGACGCCCTTTCATTGTGTTTCTGAGCCAGTTGTTCTGTTGCTACGTTTCTGATTCCTGTGTACCGATTTGGCTAGCCATGACCATTCTCCAGTGTTCCTGCTTGTGTATGACCCGGCTCGTCTGACTATCTCCTCTGGATCTCGACTCTGCTTGGCTGATGTTCCTGCTTGTGTATGACCCGGCTCGTCTGACTATCTCCTCCGGATCTTGACTCTGCTTGGCTGACGTTCCTGCTTGTGTATGACCCGGCTGGTACGACTACCTCCTTCGTGCTCCGATCCGGCCTTGCTGACTTCCTCCCGCAAGATCACCTCCAGCGTGTTCCTGAAGACCCACGTTCCGGTTTGTCGCCGTTGCGACATTATCATCCACTGTTCCAGTACTTGTGTGGCTGTCTTGCCTGGTGTTACTTCGTGCAGTGCAGTGTTACTATCGTGCAGAGCTGTGTATGCCTCCCTCAGACCGCAGTGCTGTGCTACCGCAGAAAAGCCTTGTGTAAACGTGCCTTTTAACCCTACCAGTGCTGTCTCGGTCCCACTCTCCCTACTCCAGTGTGAGCCTCGTTCATTGTGAAACTCTTGCTGAGTTGGCCGCTCTCCGTCGGCAACTCAATACCATCCCAGTAGAGTGTTCACTTCCTATTAGGCCGGTTGGGCGCTTTGGCTCTCTATCTCTCTCGTTGTATACACTGGGCGATTCCGTTATACCGAGTGGTGAGGGGCACAGGCTTCAGCACTAGCATTCCGGTACTACTTCTGTTGGGCTTTGGGCCCTGTCTCATTATACTCAGTCCGGTAGAGTCTGAAGAGGCTTGGGAGCTCTTGCACTGCAGGCCGGTTCGATACACGCCCGTGGGGCTAAGATCACTTGTACCAGCAGTAGCCATTCCTGTAGGTACGCCCGTGGGGGCTATTGGGCTCTGCTATACTACACACCGTGGCGAGACAGTCCCTATCCACTTGTGGGTGAACATTTCTTCAGCAAAGCTTATCTACACCTTGGGCGTGCCAAGCATCCACTTAAGAGACTGATCAATATCAAGGACTTAACCCTCTGTGGTTACCTTAAGCTTAGCCTACTTATACCCAGGGCGTGCCAAACAGTTCCTTTGAAACTATAGTTATCAAGGACTTAACCCTCTGGGGTTATACCCCTTCCTTGGTGGTAATTTGTACTTGCTTTCCGTTTGTGCATTTAACTTTGTATTGTCCAGTCACTATCATTTATGTACACCCCACCGCCACTAGAGGGCGACCTTATGTGTTATTATTGCTAAATAAAACTGTGTTTTATTTTACATACTGGTCTGAGAGTCTTTAAACAAACCGTGACACACATATCACGGTCCCCGTGATTCCCTGTCAATCTCTGTAGTTATACATTTCCATTGGAGGAGTCTGATTGGCCCGCCCAGGATGTGCCTTTATATGCTAGGCTTGGGCACTTGTCAATTGCCCTTTCGTGGTGTTGTGTTGCTGCGCCTAGTTATAGCTCTCCAGTGTCTCCTGTGTACCGACCCGGCTAGTCTGACTCTCCTTCTGTTCCTGCTTCGTGATCTGACTCGGCTCTGGCTGACGACCCTGCACCGTGATCTGACCCGGCTCTGGCTGACGACCCTGCACCGTGATCTGACCCGGCTCTGGCTCACGACCCTGCACCATGATCCGACCCGGCTCTGGCTGACGACCCTGCATCGTGATCCGACCCGGCTCTGGCTGACGACCCTGCACCGTGATCTGACCCGGCTCTGGCTGACGACCCTGCACCGTGATCTGACCCGGCTCTGGCTCACGACCCTGCACCATGATCCGACCCGGCTCTGGCTGACGACCCTGCATCGTGATCCGACCCGGCACTGGCTGACGACTCCGCTCCGTGATCCGACCCGGTTCTGGCTCCTGATCCTGCTCCGTGATTGTTCCACTCTCCGGTGGTGTTCCTGCGACTCAGTCATCCGGTTCCGGCTACTGCTCCTGTCCGGTTGCTGCTCCTGTGTACTCCGGTTGCGTGGACGACATTCTGACTGTTCTCAGTTTCCTCGCTCATTTCGCTGTAGCCGAGGTTGCCTGCCTTGTTCTCGTGGCATTGCTCTTTTCAAATGTACCAGATTGACCCTTGCACTGCCGGTAGTCTCCGATTACGTGCCACTTTGATACATTGCCAAGCTCCGGTGATTCTCTGAGCCTTTACACTTTTGAGCCTCCGCTTTACTCTATACCAGTCCTTGCAGAGCTCCGCTTGTTCGATGCCCGGTGAGCATCGTGATTACGCTGGTTGTCACTGGTAGTCCATTCGCTCTTGCATCAAGGATTCTGGGTGACACCTTGTGGGTGTCTGGGCAGTACCTCATTCGCTCAAAGTGCTTAATCCCAACTGCACTACTCTGTGCATCGGCTCTTCATAGCTTGGGCAATTCCGTTCTACTGTGGCCTCCCAAGGGCTGGCATATTTCCGTGGCAGACGCAGGGTTACTCGATACTCATTCAGGGCGATTTCTATTCTGGTTACATCAAATTGGCAGTTGCAATCCTCATAAGTGTGGTGGTACGGGCTCAGCTTAGAGCAACAGGGGCTCATCCTGCTTATGCTTCAAGAGTGTTACAGCGCTTCTCCTGAGTTCCTGATCTACATTTATAGACTATTACCATAGACTGCTATATATCTCCTGGGCGTTGGCCAATCTAGTCTGAACCTTACCAGTTGCTCCACTTAACCCTCTATGCACTACTGTTTGTAGTTTACTCCATTCTCTGTTCATATTGCCTGTTCTTACCTTTACTAGCCTCTAGGGGCAGTGTTGTTCATTTTTTATTTCAATAAACTGTGTTTTACGTTACAACCCGGTCTGAGTGTCAGTAAAACCGTAACAGCACAACACTGAAGGAGTACTGTGGCAAGAGACAAGCAGTCCGGTACTCGACCTTAGCGGAAGTTAGAATGTCGCAACGGCGACAGTAGAGCAGGAAGCAGTACACGCAGGTCACTGGAACAAGCCGGTTCAGGCCACGGAGTAGGAAGTCGGCTGGGCCGGATCGGTACACGGAGGTGGTTCTCAGACAAGCCAGATCAGTCACAAGCAGGAACGTCAGCCAGGCCGGACCGGTACATGGAGGTGGTTCTCAGACAAGCCAGATCAGTCACAAGCAGGAACGTCAGCCGGGCCAGATTGGGAAACGGAGGTGGTTCTCAGACAAGCCAGATCAATCACAAACAGGAATGTCAGCCAGGCCGGGTCGGATCACGAAACTGGAACACAGGAGCGTAGTCAAGACAGGTCAATTCGGAATCAGGATCAAATGAAGACAGCAACACTGGTTCAGGAACACCACGAAAGGGCAACTGACAGGTGTCAATGGCTGGGTAGAAAAAGGTCACCGGGGCGGGTCAAACCTCCTCACCCAATAGGAGAGCGCCACAAGTGAGAGTGACAGAAAGGGATCACGGGCACCGTGATACAGACAGGACACAACCCCAGCTTTATTTTTTTATCTTTATTTTTTTTATTTCTCTCTCTCTCTCTCTTTCTCTCTCGCTCTCACACACATACACTGTCTCTCTGACTCCACTCTGTCTGCTATTATCCCTACACCATGCAGGAAATTCTGGGTTTTCATTGTATGGGGTAGGGAAGTTTTGTAGTCTTTTAAAAACATTGGTGGGAAATGGAACTGTTCTCATGGGAATGTCTGTGGTGTTGGTGAAACAGCTAAAAATATATAGGTTTCTCTATTGGCAGGAATTCCCTTGGGAAAACCAGAAAATGTGGCTTTGTCACAAAAATTCCTTTGGGATCAAAATGAGATTTTTCTCCCATTCATATTCATTAGGATTTGATGGAAATGTAGTCAATATCAAAAATTTGGCTGTAAATCTTTGGTGCTTAATGTGGATTATCACATTCAAAACATTTTGTTTAAATAAGAATGCAAAGTTGAGCCACAACATTAAATCTACATTTTCATTTTTTAATGATTGTTTTTAAAATAATGGTTATCAGTTGACCTATAGAAAGAAAAGTCTTCAGAATAATTGTTGGCAAACTTACAGAAGATAAAGCCTTCAAAATATTAGAGCAAGGCTAGCCTTGAAAAAAACTAATTGCAAGTCTTCAAAAAAGGCAAGCCTTGAAAAACTATTTGCAGTCTTCAGGCTTGCAAACAGGCCATTTGTCTGAGTAATCTAAGCAACAAGATTAAGCTTCTGCATGGGACGGTGAATCATTATCTGCACAGACCTTGCTGGTACTGGTGGTGGCTAATCATGCTTCTCCTCCCGTGCATTTTCTCAAAGCATGGGAGTTGGAATATTTTCTCTTGAGAGCAGAAAGGAACTGTGCTGTTGTCATCAACAACTGCAATGTGCACAGTTTGTGTAAATATTGTGAAAGAGGGGAAGGACTGGGATCACAATAGGCACATTTTCTCTCATATTAAGCTCAGTTTGAACCACCACCTTGATGTTTTTGTTGACAATGTTAAATCATCTCCCAAGAAATAATTTCCTGCTGTATTAGTCATTATGACCTTTGTCCATTCCACTAAATACAAGTCATTGGGAGGTGGTGGTTGAACAACACCCCCCACCCACAGATCACAAAACTCAAAAAAATAGTGTACTCTCCCTGCTATGATCTTGGCATATTTTGCAGGATGGAAGATCTTTATTCTTTACATTCTATTCGTTTCTACCACATTGACATGTGTGGTCAGTGCACCACACAAGGTGCAATGGGTGGATACTTAGTTCCAGATCCTCAAATCTGTAGATTGACCGTCAGCTGGAGGTGGTACTGGCAGAAAGTGTCAGAGACGAGAAGGAGGAACCTGAGGGTGCTGGGGGACAATGGGAATATTATCATGGTCCCTAGTACATGAAGACATGTGTTATAGCCATAGTTGAAATACCAGGCTTGTGGGCAGCTTCACTTATCTTTCTATATGATTTTTGCCCATGTACTTTTTGGTGGTGGGGAGGAACAAGGGCCACAGGAATAATAGAACTTAAAGGGATAGTAATACTTAAAATGTAAAAAAAATATGTTGTAGGGTTTATCCCCCTGAGTAAAACAAGGGTACTCCCACTGCTGAAAGGTGTTTCATTCAAAAGTTATTAATTTTCAAAGTTGAATTTTTTAGTTGCAATATCACAGTGGCCTGAAATTGTACAGTGACGCTGTTGCTACAGCATCCTATGGAGATTTATGGTCCTGGAACCAGAGCTGTCCATAGGATCATGTAGCAACAGCACCACTGTGCAATTTCAGGCCACTGTGATATTGCACCTAAAAAATTCAACTTTGAAAATTAATAACTTTTGAATGAAACACCTCTCAGCAGTGGGAGTGCCCTTGTTTTACTCAGGGGGATAAACCCTACAACATATTTTTTTTACATTTAAAGTATTACTATCCCTTTAAACTACTTTTATTGGAGGATAATTTCATTTGTTTTTGATACATGTCAGGATGGTTAAAATTCTTGTCCTTAATTAGGGCAGATGTGCCAAGGTGCGACCACTCCATTCCCCTCTTCACAACCTTGTTGTACACTGTGCACAATGTACCTGCTGTTAGTTGCACTGTGTCTGGCCTTTCTTGTCCAAAAGCACATGTAATGGCTGGAGAATGTGCTGCTGCTGATGCTGGACAGTGATACACTAGCTGCTGTGACTGATGTGCATCTGTCTCAGACCACTCAGCAGCAGAATATAAAGTAGCAGAAAATACCCTAGACACACTTCATCACTCTCTGTCTCTCACATTATCTTCCAAATTATCTTATGCGTAATCTACAAAATTTTACATGGTGTAAAATCTGGGTTTGTTATTTTATGGAGGCATATATTCCTCTCCTATAGAAAACATACCTGGAAAACCATTCTCATAGAAAAACCTATGGTGTTGATGAAGAGCCATGTGTTTCTTTATATTATTTCTGTAGAAAAGCTGCAAATTGTGCATTTTCAGGTGAAATTCCTATGGGAACAAAACAGACCTTTTCTTCCATCCCAACCTCTGACAATTTCAGCATGGCTTGAGGTCTTTAATAACTGAACTTTTAGTTTCTCATTTCACACCTGCTTAACAAGGTTCTAGTCTATGCTGATCCATTTGATTATTGTACTTGGTTGTCACTGTATCCTGCTTTCAGACACTGGTCACCATATGACTATTTCTGTTGTCAATGTGTAACTGCTCTGTTTGGTGTGGTATCTATATCATAATTCCCCTTTGCTATTAATGATATTGTAAAATCAGGCATCTCCACTTGCTTCCCCACTTCAATTAACATTTTCACTTTAAAATTGTAACTGATAATAATCGGTTTCCTGAAGCTACATTGTGTGTTGCCTGCATCGTCTTACTGTTTAGTGCTTTTTATTTTGCTCATTTGAGATACAGTTTGCAGAATGTGTTGATGTGCCATTTAAAAAAAACGTATGATTTCCTTTCTGAAATTTCCTCATAAACCTTACAAATGTATAGTTAGATACATTTTTATGTAAAGGTACTCACCCTTAAATGAAAATCTACTACTTGTATCCTTTCAAACCAGTATTGATTTTATAATGCAGAATCTGTCATTTAGTAACATTTCTGAATAGTTTTAATAAATTCCATTTTCTTAAATACAAGCTTGTGTGTGCTTAGTTTTATTTAATTTTACCCTGTCTCATTTTTGTTTAATTTATTGATGTAAACTACATCTCCATGTTATTCTAACCCTCAGAATGCCAGAGGGGTGCACAATGCATTGCAAAGCAAAATGCACATAAAAACCATCCCACAGGATTTTTAAAACCTTGTTCTACAGGACCTTTCAACTGTCAGAATGTCACATATATAAAGTGAAGCTACAGTAAACTAAATCATGTCGTTGTATTTGAAAAGTGAATGCATAAAGGTAGATGTTTTTCATGTTGACCTTTCGTGATGAGGCTGAAAAAAGACATGCATCCATCAAGTCTTGAGCCCATGCCAAGTCACTCCTGCTGATCCAGTAGAAGGCAAAAAAAATCACATTGAAAGCATTTCCAATTAAGTCCCAAGAAGGTAAAAATAAATCCTTCCTGACTCCAAATGACAGTCAGCTGTCAAAAACCATTGGTGCGCAAAAATGTCCAGTGGGTGCAAATTTTGCATCCGTTGGACACCATGTAAAACTAATTTAAAGGGATAGTAACCCCCCCAGGAACTTGACGCCAAAATACAGCAATCGTACAAACATACTGAACGCACTTAATCCCAACTCTCAAACCTTTATGGTTTGAGAGTTGTAAGGCAAGACAGACCTCCGGTCCCTCCCCCTTCTCATACCTCTGCTGTATAGCGGACGTCATGAGATCCATCTTCCAGCACCAGACGGCGGCTCTGCAGGAGCGCTGTCATCTAGATATCTCCGTATTATTACTTCAATGGTATGGTCTAGACCATTCCTATGAAGTAATTATACGGAGATATCTAGATGTCAGAACTCATGCAGAACTGTCGAAAGTCGGCCGACCGGATTCTGCCTCTGACAGCTTTACAGATCATCAGGCAGAAGGGGGAGAGACCGGGGGACTGTCTTGCCTTACATCTCTCAAACCATAAAGGTTTGAGAGATGGGACTAAGTGCGTTCAGTATGTTTGTATGATTGCTGTATTTTGGCGTCAAGTTGTTGGGGGGTTTACTATCCCTTTAATTTAGTATTCTATTACATTTGGTTGCTTAAGTAACGCATGTTTTATCACTAAAAAAAACATGCCGTGAAATGGAGGTGCGGTGTCCCTAATGTGAGGTGAAAACCGCTGGTGTATGTTAGAAAACTGGTTTCCAACACACACTTATGCTTAAAGAGATAGTAATATTTAATGTAAAACAAGAGTACTCCCATCTCTGAAAGGTGTTTTATTCAAAAGATATTACAGCTCAAACTTGAATTTTTTTAGGTGCAGTATCACAGCTGTCTGAAATTGTCCAGTGGCGCTGTTGCTACACCATCCTATGGAGATTTATGTTCAACTGACCAGAGCTGTCCATAGGATGGTGTAGCAACAGTGCCACTGTACAGTTTCAGGCCACTGTGATACTACACCTAAAAACTAAAGTTTGAGCTATAATAACTTTTGAGTTAAAAATATTTTAGCAGTGGTAGTGTCCTTGATTTACTCAGGGGGATAAACCATACAACATATTTGTTTTTACATTTTAAGTATTAAAATCCCTTTAACAACAAAATAAAATTAACCCTATGAGTGCCAGTGGGGTATTCAACTCATTGTACAGCATTGCATACCCAACTGGCGCTCACAGGGTTAGTCTTACTACAGTAAACACATCCCCTGAAAAATTTAAAAACTGACCTGTAATCCTGATGTCCAGCAGGGACTTCAGCAACTTGGTCAGCGACTGTACATCTTCTTCTTCATTCTTCTATCTCTTCTGTCTTCACGTTTCCTTCTTCTTTCTTAATTTACCCATTAAGCACACGTATGCACGGCCGGCCCTTAATGACCACTGTACTTTTTTTTTTTTTTATTGATCCGATTTAGGGCTCCCCAAGCAAGATGCAGCTGTGCGGGGAGCCCTGAATTCCATGATGTCCCAGGACCGTTACTGGTCCTTAACAGCTGGACAGCCATGACGGTCCTGGCATAACAATGGATGTTAAGGGTTAAAATCTGTTTAAAATACATAAATAAATAATCCAATGAGAGTTCAGTTTAAAATAAAATAATTCCCCCAAGATATGCCACAGTGAACCCTTTGAGTGCCAGAGGGGTACCCTTCTGGCACTCGAAAGGTTAAATGAAGTGTGACATGGCTTTTTAAAATGAATGCCAGCCTCCAATTGGCTGGGATGTGTGCTTACACACCTCCCAGCCAATCAGCTTGTTGGTTGGTTGGTTTTGTCATCTCCTCCCCGTATTCATTTTGAACAGAGACTAGCCATATAAAACTCCAGTCTCTGTTCAAAATTACCTTATTGGAACTCAATGGCCCAGTACGTATAAAATGTGTGTGTGTGTTGGGGGGATCTGTGACCATATGCAGACATTTCTTCATACTTGGGAAGCATTTGTATTTGGAACAAAAAGAATGACTTAGTTTTTTTTTACAACTGGACTGACACATATTACTTTGGAGAGCTATCCCACCATTTAACACATTGATTGCCTTTAACCTATTGAAGACCATGGGAGTGAGCAACTTAGCATATCATTGCACACCTCTCTGGTCCTCAATGCTTATACTCAATGTTAAATATTCATGGTACAGTATAAAATGCCATGTGGTCATGCTAGTATTGTTTATAGAAAATAAGCAGCACTTTATGATAATAAGGAATATATTGGTTATATGAAACATGAAATTATAAGTAAACTAGCGTAATGTATAAAAATTAAATATAAGTTTCTTAAATTACATAACAGATAACAACTGTCTTCCTATATGAGTACAATATCCTCCTGCTATTTGATTTACTACTTTTCTTTGCCTCAAAATAACCCATGTGTTTAGCTGTTTAAGTACATATTTTAGAACAAAAAACAGAAAATCAACATTTCAGTAAATTAATAAATGTAACCCTTTCAGGACCAGTAAGGAAAATTGCAAAAAAGAGATTGTTGAATTCTATATAATAATTCACAGGTTTGTCAGAAGCCTCATGCTCAGTAGAGACTGTGCATGTTCGTCAGTCTCTACTGCACATGATTGCATCGCGTGAGTGAGGCGCGTGAATGAGATGCGTGAGTGAGGTGCCACAAAACTGCATCACGTGGAGCAATGAGGTAGCAGCCACTTAACCCTTTGAGTGTCAGAGGGGTATGCAACGCATTGCAAAGCAATATGTTGCGTACCCCTCTGGCACTCAAAGGGTTCCGGACCTTGGCCCGTGTATACGGGCTTTTACGCTAGTTCCTACATAATTAAATTAAAATGTAACTTCTTGTAATTGTAAATTCCTTTGGAATATATAGAGATTATTAGATTTCACATTGTAGAGTAATTTAGACTATTTGTAATGTCAACATATTAACCTCCAGCTGTCTGTACCAATTCTAGAGTTGCTATGAATCAGTGTGTCCTGGTCATCTGACCAAGTATTAATAGACTAGTCCTCAGCAACATTAATGTGATTAATGAGAAGAAGGAATAACATACTTCACCTGCTGCAGTAGAAGTAGCCCTGAAAAGTGAATTAATGAGTACTTTAAAAAAGAATGTCATGGTGTCACACTGTGCTATACCACCATGATGATTATTTATCTTGACTCATAATGATGATGTTTGGAAATTAGTTAGTATCTCTAGAATTAGTATGGCCCCAAATAGTCAATAAGAATAAAATTATTCATCACTTTAAAATTTTACTTTTATCATATAATATGTGTAGCTGCTCAATGGTATTGGTTTAAGAACTTGCTTTTATTATTCCATTGTGCATTGTTTAACAGCATAAAATTGTCTATAAAGCTCCCAAATGAATAATTACTTAGTAGTTATGGAAAAGAGGGTAATAAAATGCAGAATGCCATACGTTATCAAGAACACTACTTATTGCTTTGCATGTAATTGATTTGTAAGCTACAATGTATTAACTTCTTAAGGACCAGAGGAATGCTCAAAGGGTTAAGAGTCAATAGGCCATATGCACAATAAATAGTAATTCTGGGAAAAACAGCTGCACCATAGGGGATAATTAGAAATCCCCTAAATTCCAGTCTGTTTATATAGTCTTTAATTCTTTGAATGCTAGAGAGGTCTCCAACACGTTGCAAAGCAATGAATTGGAGACCTCTAGCAACTGGGGGGATCTTTTGTCTTCTGCAGAGTTTGCCTTGCACAACCAGCATCATGACTCCCTTCACTGCTACCTGTTCTTCGCAGCTCTTGGCTGTCATTCTTGCACTCTCCCTTGGGATAACGTGGTGGGGGTCCCTGCTGCTGATTCAGTGTTTGACAACTTGCATTTTTTGTGGACCTCAATTCACTCCCATTTCTTGGCCTCTTGGCCTTGGTTCAGAAGCGGGCTGCTGATAGACAACATTGTCCTGGTCCTTCATTTACCCCAGGAGACAAAGTATGGCTATCCACTAGACTCTTCGTCTTCAGGTTCAATCGTTAAAATTTGGTCCCCACTTTGTTAGACCTTTTAAAATCCTCAGGGCTGTTTCCCCAGTATCTTTCAAATTGAACCTTTCCTTGGTTTGGTGAGTTTCTAACACCTGTCATGTCTATCTCCCTTCCCTCTCCCCCCCAGTGTTAATTGATGAGAAACCAGAGTTTGAAGTCCATTGTATTTTAGACTCCAGACGTGTCCGCCGGTCATTACAGTATTTAGTAGATAGGAAGGGGTATGGACCTGAGTACCGCTCTTGGGCCCTTGCCAGGGATGTCTATGCTCCTTCAATGACGGATGCCTTGTATTGTGTTTTTCCTCAAAAGCCTGGTCTCCTGGTGGGCTCATCTTAGGGTGAGGTGTATTGTTAGGCCTGTTTCCCTAGTCCTTTAGTTCTTACTGCTATCCATATTTGGAATCTTTCTCCCCCCTCTTTTTTCATTGGTGCTGGTAGACTTAATTATCACTTAATAATGCCTTGAGAAAGTCCGCGGAGATGCGGACGAAACGCGTTGGCAAGTTTGTCAAGTTTGGATATGGACGCCGACAAACTTAGATGAAAGATCTATCTGTGAAGAGAATAAGTATTAAGAATATCAGTCATTGTTATTGAAAAATGAGCGATTAATGGCTGTGGAAATATGGAACAAGATAAGAAAGCCGTGTAGATTTGGAGATTAGACGCAACTGAGGATAAAAAGGCTTAAGAGAAAATGGAGAGAACCGAATGTGCAATCTGTGAGTAGCATGGGCCAGCTGTATCGGCGGAACAGGTATTTACCGATTATGTTACAGTTAAAGGGCCAGTTAAGAATCTATTAATGCTAGACTCGATTGCTGAAGATTTATGGTCTCTGGTTAACTAATATATAGCCTATCCCAGTAGCGTAAGAACAGATATCACCTCGATCGTTATTTACATCTATGCTGCTTCAAATGGTGAGATTTTTATGATGTTCCATGACCATCATTTGACATTATCACTTGAATATATATTTACCATCCGTGCTCATAAATATATTTGACGAATATTTGGACTGTTACGAGGTACGTGTACTCAAGTTACTAACTTCACAGATATTATCGTCCATGTGTGGATATTAATATGGGGTGGTTTTCATCTGTCATGTCATTTCATTTTCACCGGACTCTATGTGAATGACTATTTCATTGTTGGACTGTTAAGTCATTGGCAACATTTACTCCACAAGTATGGTATCTAAGTGTGGATATAGAGTACCGATATTAGGGTGGACAGATGTAAGATATTATGATAACCATTACCAGTGTATTATATTAATTTAGTTTTTATACTGGCGCCAGTAAGTGTTTTGTTATATTATTTTATTGTATGCAGGGGATATGTGTGCATTAGGGTGCATCCCTGGTGGGCGGATATTTTGACTTAATTGTCTTTATACACCTGTGGTCCATCTTCCTATCCTGTTGTTTCGATTTGATATTTAGATATGTTATTTATTAATAAATGTTTGAAGGATTTGTTATTTGGTCTATTTTTTGATATTGGGTTGAGTGCCTATTAGAAGTCCTTTCTTTATTCTTTTTCTTTTTAGACTTAATTATCAGCCTCACTTTGGGCCATTTGTCCAATTCTTCAGGTTTGTTTGTTGTTACATCAGATTTTGTTGCAGTTCGACCTTGGCTTGTGTATTCTTTAGATTATCCTCCCGATAGATTATTCCATGGCTTGCGTTTACTGACTATTGATTCTGTTTATCTCTTATATCCCATATGCTCCTGGTGAACTCAGTTTGTTCTGACTATTCTGCTGCTTGGCTCCTTTCGCACCTTCAGGCATGTTCGTATCTTGGGCCTTCAGGCCTGGGAGGTATATTGTACTCACTAGTCTACCTGTGTTCTCTGAGTACTTTCCAACCCAGGCTACAGGCAGTATTTATTGTACTATCCTTGTATCCTTTCGTTACCTTCAACTTGGGCTCCTACATATGCCTTGGTGGTCTCTGGCCGACTCCACTCGACAGTGTGTTTCTACTGCAGGGCAAGACAAAGCCGGGAGTGTCGCACCTCTCAGTGGTACCATTTTTTAGTGTTATAGGGTATCCAACTATAAATGTTTTCCTGGCCTCTGTATCAGAGTTTGCAGGGTTGAGTCGTTCTTATCCTCCTTGTCGATAGGTTACCTTCAATAGGTTAACCCTATATGACTTTGGTTACCAGTGGTGTGAAAGTTGTACGGTATCTTATCAATCACTATGTTGTGATAGTGCCTCGCTCTGTTCTGTTTGTGGGGATTACAAGAGTTTGTCAAACCTAGTCTTACTCAATACGAACTGGTGTTGGATATCCTTCATACTAGTCATTTCAGTCATACTCGCTTCAACTTCCAGTTTTAGATAATTTCCCTTGTTATTTGTCTGATACTCTTTGACTACCAGTCATAGATATCCCTTTCTGACATCAGCTGGGTTATGTCTGACTTCTGGTTATAGCTTCCCTAGCCGTTTCCTCATTGCTGTCCATATCCTGTTTTCTCTCACTATACTTAGTGAGGGATATTCTTTTGGTGTTCCTGTCTTCTCCATTGAGATCCTTCCACCTCAGACAGGGTCCCAGCTCAACAGGGATCAGACATCTGGCTTCATGGCTAGCACCTTTAATCCGGCCTTGGCCACAGCAAGAGATTAAGTTGACCGTCACTACGTTGCATGCTAGCATCTGTCTTAGACTCCTTAGGTCAGCATGACAGCTTGACATATGAATTATTTAAATTACTGAAAAGTGATCAACCCCAATGTAATTTAAATAGATTCTTGTTCAGGTCACTACTCATCTAAACTTGGTAGCAGAACTTCTGGAGTAGGTTACTACTAATCACTCTGCAAATAAGGCAGGTTAGGTGGATCAGTTGAATTAATCCACAAATCTAATTTCAAGGTTCTTGCTCATCTCTAACTATATATATATATATATATATATATATATATATATATATATATATATATATATATATAACAGAGACACGAACTTACAGTATATCCTAGTACTTAGGTGTTTAATTAAATCACAGTTGACCCAAAGAGTTCATGCTTTCATGATCCCCCATCATCACATGCAGATTAATGAGTTATTCAATTATTCTGACAGACCCTTCTCTGCTAATAATAGAATCGCCTGTGTTAAAATGAGGATATTCTGAAAATCGGCAATTTGGAGGAGATTTGAGGGCAAATTTCAGTACACATGAACGACTGGAAAATGTCAAATATACAATGAGGCATGTAGGGCCTCAAATTTAAATACCATTGATACCATCCATCCAGAAATATATGGTTAGAAATGTGCCTAGTCTCACCAATGTAATAGTTTGTTTTCTGCTGTACTTCATCCACAATTTCTGTGTTATTTGTTCTTGCTTGTTTTAATAGGTTTAATAGAGTCACATACTTGTTGTAGAAACTATTTTCCCATTAGTCTTGTCTGTCACAGTCCCCAGTGTGTCTGACAGAGATGTGGCAATAAATATTCTGTGGATCCATATTGTTTCCCTATGTTTGGAATTTTTTATAAAACCCATCTGGCGCTTGTGTAGAAAATCAAGATGTCAACTTAAGTGATAAATATATATAACACCCGAAAAGACACTGATAATAATAAATTATATCTTTACTAATAAATTTAAATAGCAGACATATCACAATAAAAGCTCATAAAAAGTCTAACATTAATAGAAAAATAACACAAGGTCATTCATCTAATAAATAAGTATCAATATCAAGCATTACATGTCCATGTGCAAGATATCTATTCTAAAAACATACATATGTACCAAATCATATGGAAATGAAAAATAATAAAAATGTATAATTAAATAAAAAAAAAATAAAATAAAAAAGTATAAAAATAAAAATGTTGGGAAGTTAGTCACCGCAGATCCAAACATGACTAGGAAGGTGCTACTGATATATCCCAATATTTACTGCATTGGGAATCGCCATCTGCTATACATCACACTGTCTCGATACACAAAAATTATATATATTTTTCAGTTATAATTTTTGATTTCTGATATTTGCCAACACTATACAAACATGTCCAGTTTCAATCAGATTAACTAGTTTTGATCATGTCCTTTATTATATATGGGTACATGCTCTTGCCAATAAGATGCAAAGTAGAATACCTACACTCAATTCTGATCTGATATAATGAAAGTAACATTGCATGCAATCAATGTTTCAACTAAATAACCATGCTGGGAGATGGATTCATATAAATCCTCAGATGAAAGGTAAAGAGCCAACCTGGGATTATCTTGGGCCACAGTATTCCTCAATTGTTTAAATACCAGAAGACAACAATAGCAGTTCAGCCCAATACCAGGTCTCTATGTTGTTGATCAATAGACAGAACTCATAGAGCCATGAACTCCTTCACCACTGAGTGATATTTATTACATATCAATTGGTTACGACTCTTTAACAGGCTTCAGAGTATTTCACTATGAACAGAGAAAGACCGTAATGATCTATTGAGACTTTTTTCCCCCTTGCAGCTTTGTGCTGTTGACAGAGTTTGCGCTGTCTTGGGTTATGAATGGTTTCTGATGTGCAGGTGGGATCCCAAGCATTTGCATTTGGGATTTACAATATGTGTGCTTGTCCCATGATTATTGTTTTTTTTTAAATTATTTAAAATAGATATTAACATTTTTTATTTACAGACAAATGCTGTAACCATTCTGTTTTCCTTTGTTTTAAAGTACATTTATTGATGCAACATCTGAAAATCTGTTTCTAAAATAGCCTTGTGTCACATATGGCATAGATTTAACATGGCTTTTGAATTAAAAATAGCAGTCTGCCATCTGCCTCAACAAGCAGATTCTTGTATAAAATAAAATGGGAAGCCCAAAGTTGCAAAGGTTGTCAATTAAAATATGCATTGTTTAGGAGTGATGAGGGATACAGTCTTCTAATCTTACCTTAGCTTAACTTTAGACAAATAAACTATCCCAAAAAATCCCTAAACAAAATATAAGTATACATAAAAGACTATTCTTATATGTGATCATTTTAATTTGATTGTACTTATTATGTTTGCAGTCTACTGCTTTACATTTAAAATATTTAGTTGAATGCCTTTCTATCACCACGAAGATTAACCCTCTGAAGGCCAGATAGATATCCAACGCATTGCAATGGTAAGTAAACTGACATAAACATGGTAAATAAATTGCCACCAGTTTCATAACCTTTTACTTGTGATATATACTGAGAGATTCCGAAGCTAAAGTCAAATCCATTTGTTCTACAAAACTTTGTTTTAACATTATTGAGGTTTCCCATAGAAAATCTATACAGTTACACATCTTTGTGTATGTGTCTAAGCAGTATGTGCTGGGAAATGAAAGGTAAATTATTATTTCAGCAGTCAATCTGTATGGTTGTGTTGCAAAGGGACTACTTCAGAAGCTCAGTGTTGTACTAACAGCCTGCAGTTATCCTGAAATGAGGAGCTGATGATTAAGAGGTCAGTTGTTACCAACAGCAGCAGATGTTGTTGGTGTTTGCCTCAGTAAGGTGCTGGCTGTCTGCAAAGCAAAGTTTCCATTAGAAAAAAAAATCTAAGTGCATCTTCCTTAGGGGATTATATTGCCATTTAATTTTTAGCTTGGCTTATTGCCAACATTATATTGGTTCTTCAAACAAAATGTTTGTTTGTTGTTGGTGTGTTTTTGTTTTTTTTTACTTTGTTTTGTTTGTCTTATTTGTTTTTATTTTCACTGCACATTTATTCCCTCTAATTCATAGTCCATTTTATGGAATTTGAAAAGCGACTAGATTGAGTTATTTTCACATGAAAGCACTGTTAACCAATGAATAATATACTGTATTTGCAGTATTCTGTTTGAATATGTGTTTATGTTTTTCAAGAACATATGTTAACCTTTTAAGGACCAGAGTTGTGTGAACTGTATTGCAAAGCAATATGTTGCTCACCCCTCTGGTGCTTCTAGGGTGAATAAAAGGGATAGTAATGTTTCACAAAAACAGCAGCTCCAATTCATCTTCATAGTATTTGAAACATAGAGAGTGTTATTTCAGTACTGTCAGAGTTGTAGTCCATGAGTAATTAAATGATAAAATATTCCCCTCCTGCCCCTTTAACCTAGTGTAAGCCGCCTCCCCTCAGATGTGGAATCTGGTGATGACACCAGACAGCGCACAGCAAGGGACAATCTTCTTACTGTGAACATAAGGAAAACCCTTCCTCCTTGATAGGTTTTTCATGTTTTTCCCTTATGCTAAATGTAGATTGTCCCTCTCAGCAATCCATCTGGACAGTCTTGCTGCTCTGAGGAAAGCAGTGTTACATCAGTAAAAGGGGTGGGAGGAGGATACGTTATTATTCAATTACTCTTGAACTACAACTCTGACAATATTTAAATAACACTCTTCATGACCCAAATACTATGAAGATTAATTGGAGCTGTTTTTATTGTGAAACATTATTATCCCTTTAATTGTTCTGCCACTGTCTTTATTTTAACCTATTCTCACAGTGAATTGTCATGTCATTGTATGTATATAAAAAGTCTAAGGGGAGGGGATGGGGAACTGGGTGAAAAAACAAAAAATAGAAAGGTGCTGTAAAGGGAGGCTTCAGGAAGAGGCTAGATTAGATGTCTACAGCAACGAGCACAACACAGGTACTCACTGCAGCCCCAGGATCTATGCCACTCTGTTATCGGAGTCAGCATCCACTATGCGATATAGGCCAGCACGGAATAGATTAGTGTGGAAGCGGATGACAGGCCCGCAACACTCCGCTCTCAGACCGAAGTTCTATAAGCTGGCATCCACTCCAGTGCGCCTCTCCTCCGCCAGGACTCACACCGCTCCTGAACGTCACAGGATCACACCTGCAGCCTACCAGGCCCACGTACAGCAGCACACAGCAACGCGGCCTTAGACACCTCGAGGATTGGCAATGTAGACAGTAATCAGGCCTCTTCTAGCCAGGCAGCCCACAGGAACCAGCAAGTGTTGGAAGATCCGTCCCACAAGCAGGAGGTCAGGCATCGAGCAGCGTGACAGAATCACCTCCCTGCAGCCCCGATCCACCTCCACAGTGACACTCCAATCGCGGCCTCCACAAACATACAGGATCAGTCTGGACTAGAGCAGACGGACAGCCCATCGGGGCCAGAGCCGCAGGTAATAGAACCGGTTATGCAGGTAAGGAAGGACAGGCACAACCACATTAGCAAACGACCTCCTTAGAACAGAGTGCGGTGTTGTTTTATCGCAAGGCCGCGGGCGCGGCCCAGCAGCCACGCTTCAAGGCAAATTGTAAGTAGCTGGTGCAGGAAGCTCCGAAACTCTACAATAATTATATGAAGCGATGCCACTTTGCAAGAGGAATACAACTATGCTGCTCACCAGCAGATTTTTGTGTATTTACAATGCAGATTAGATAGGATTGCTTCCACAAGTACAGAGCCATAGATGCATCCACCTGGTCCGTCTTCCGGTCACGCCCCCAATGCGGTTTACTTTTAAAAGGTTGCACGCTCTTTTGTAGTTACCATGTTGCCTGGATAAAAATGTTGACATGAGAATCTCGCACTGCATGATAGTGCGAGATTCGTATGTCGAGTACTGAAAGGCCACACATCCCATCATGTTGCCCTGTCTCTCTAGCTATTTGCAATGCAAAAGGAAATTGCCGGCCAAGATTGTTCCTTTTTACTCTACAAATAAACATTCCATTTCGAAAGCAAGAGCTACCAGTCTTTTTTTTCTATTTTTTGCTATAAGCTGAATAGACTCAATAAACAATAGTAAAGACAGGAATAAATAAATTGGCACGCACCAGATAAAAGCTTATTTATTAAGCATGTTTACTGCAACTGAATGTCAGACAGGAGCTAGATAGAAAATCCTCAATGCATGAAGACTGACAACTGTTTGTCTCTCAGCGGCACCTTGCCAAGTACTGAGTGCTAGTGATTCTTGTCTTTTCTTTATGCTGAGAAGTTGTCTTTGAGGAGAGCTGTGTGTTTACTCAATGGTATTTGTACCAGCTGGGGACACAGCGATATATGTACGTGTATATTTCACTTTGATAGTTTGTTATACACACAGTGCAGCAGAATGCAGCAGATCCTCCTCTAGCCTGCTGGCTGTTTGCTCTCTTTCTGTAACTAAATTTCCAGAACAGCATGATGAGAACTGCAGTCACTAGATGTCTGGGACAGCATGATGAGAGCTGCAGTCCAACAACTAGGTGAGGCTCTGGTAGGTGAGGCTTTGGTCGGCAATTAGCAAATAGCGATAGAGCCGGGGCAGCATGATGGGATGTGCAACCTTTCAGTACTTGACATGACAATCTCGCACTGTCATGACGTGCAAGATTTTCATGCTGACATTTTTATCCAGGCGACATAGTAACTGTGTAATTTGGTTACACACTCTTTTGTGTGCGACTGTCACGGTTCCCCAGAGATGTTCAGGAGTCAGTATGGTATAGTTAAATGCAATTTATTAAAATATAAGTAAGGCAGTACACAATAGTAACATAGCAAGAACAAGCAGAGGGTCCTAAGCCAGCAAGAACTGCGATCAGAAATAGTAGGCTGCTCAGATTGGCCATACTGCTGGAGACTAGGTCTCAGCCACTGATAGTCTCTGCTGGAACCAGGAGCAGGTACAGGGACACAGGATCTTGATCTAACGTAGTGAGGAGCTACCTGACTCACGCTTGCAGTCAGCAATGTAGCAGAGTATACCTGACTCTAGCCTGCAGTCAGTATGGAGAAAGAGGATGCTTGACCCACACCTACCATCAATAAATAGCTAGTCTACTAGAGCTCCAGGTCCGCACCACATTGGGTGTCTGCTAGATACAGGGGAATAACAAGAGAATAGTCAGACAGAGCCACAGGTCACCACCAGAGAGGGTAGTCAGACAAGTCAGGTCATACAAAGTTCAGGTAGTCATCCAGAGCCACAGGTCAGCACCAGATTGGATGGTCAGACAAGCCAGGTCATACACAGAGCCCAAGGACACAGAACTGCTTTGTACAACAACGCAAGGGCAACTGAGTCAGGACTCAGACTGCCCTTTAAACCCCTCCTCAGGAAGTAAGTAGGAGGAGCAGGCTCAGAGAAAGGAAGTAGGTAGGAGGAGACTACAGGAAGCATGGCATAAAACGGAGGCCTGCTACACTCTGAAGCCTCTCTGCAGATGACACTTCTTGCTCTGGTGCGTCCAACCGCTGCCATCTTCCTGCATCATCCTTGTGGCATGAATGGCCACTGAAACCAAGGTAAGCTGTGACAGCGACCTTTTAAGAGGGTACCATAAATGCTATCTCACACATTCCTATTGAAGTTAATGGGGGAACAGTAGAAAGAGCCAGTGTTAAAGATATCAACTGAAATGGTATCCAGCACTTAATTATTCAAGGATTAATAATGCAGTTCTGCGTAACCAAAATTTTATCTTTTTTTGATAATTTGACAGAATTTCTATATTTCACTTTGATAGTTTGCAGCAGAATGCAGCAGAACCTCACCTAGACCACTGGCTGTTCACTCTTCTTCTTCTGTAACTAAACATCCGGGACAGCATGATGGGAGCAGAAGTCACTAGATGTCCAGGACAGCATGATGGGAGCTTCAGTCCAACAACTAGGAGAGGCTCTGGTAGGTGAGGCTTTGGCCGTCATTTGGCAAATAGCGATACAGCCGGGGCAACATGATGGGATGTGCGACCTTTCAGTACTCTACTTGAGAATCTCGCACTGTCACGCAGTGAGAGATTCTCATGTCAACATTTTTATCCAGGTGACGTGGTAACTGTGTCATTTGGTCGCACAGTCTTTTGTGCTCAACCTTTTAAATGGATACCATAAATGCTATCTCACACATTCCTATTGAAGTTAATGGGGGAACAGTAGAAAGTACCAGTGTTAAAGTTATCAACTGAAATGGTATCCAGCACTTAATTATTACAGGATAAATAATGCAGTTCTACATAACCATAAATGTAATAATTTGTTTGTTAATTCTACAGAATTTATAGGTCAGAACTGAAGGAAATATATCCTGTGTGCTTGATCCATCATGAGGGCTAATTTAGTTATTCTTGGTCTGGTAGCTATACACACTCACAATGTTACTGCTATACAGAAAATGATTCACTTTTAGCTTTCACAGCAGAGGAACAATGATTGATTTGATCACAGAGCATACATCTAATACAAAGGCCTAGATTCACTAAAGTTTAAAGAGTGCTGAAAATGTTGATGCCCTGTTAGGACTGTGTTGATGGCACATGAACAGTATTCACTAAAGTGTCTTTGACATCAGATCACCATCAGTCTGACAAAAATCTGCCCACATCGACATCCATCCGACAGGTTTACAAATTTTCCCTCATCACATCGACAATGGCCTGTATCCATATGGAAATGAAGCATAATGACTCATTTCCATATGGAAATGCAGGATAATGAGACAGTTTTGTATGCAAGTGATTTTGTTGATATGTTAATGTGGCACTTCAACACATTCGCTAAACTCCTTTAAAAGCCTCTGCTGTCAGATTTCACAGTCTCAACTTTGTACCTGAGGATGGTGAAGTTGGGATCTCCCTGTACTTGTCTATGCAGTAACAGCCCTCAATCAATCACAAGAAGGGAGGGTCGACACTATTACCAATGGTATTTTTCAAAACCAGCGGTAGTGATTTTGACAGCACAGTTTACAATTCTATAAAATGTACTGTCAACAACAAAAACCGAGCAAAAATGTCCAACGGTTACGAAATTTGCACTCCTTTGGACACCACATAAAAATAGTAGACTTTGCTATCCCATTCCATGCTGTGGCTTCACCGCATGTTTAGGAATGCACTTTTCATGGCAAAAATCCTGTGCAATGAAAAGTAGCCTAAACACGTGGTGAAAACCACTGGTATGTGTTGGAAAACTTGTTTCCAACACATACGTTTGGTTGAAACAAAGAAAAAGATTAACCCTATGAGTGCCAGTGGGATTTGCAATGCAACACATTATACAGCATTGCATACCCCACTAGCACTCATAGGGTTAATCTAGAAACAGTTCACACATGTCACGACAAATAAAAACTTACCAGTAATCAGACGGTCACGGACATCTTTTTCTTCTTTTCTTTCTTCTTATCTTCAATCTTCTGCCTTCTATCTTGTTTTTTTTTTTAAATCCATTAGTGCAGAGTGAATATAAAAAAAGAACCCCCCCCAAAGATGTGACCATTAACCCTTTCAGTGATGGAGAGGTTAACTTCTGACTCTCAAAGGGTTAATATGGGTTGCTAGAAGTTGATTGGCAATCTCGAATTGCTCACGCACCTCCCAGCCAATTGGAGACTGCCAATTTATTTTGAACTGAGACTGGCATATAAAAGTCAGTCTTAGTTCAAAATCCATGCAGTCTGACTTGGGCAATGGCCCGAGAGGTGGCATGTGGGGCTCTATTCAGCTCAAAAGGCCTTCTGCACGCAGATGGTGGGGAGGCAAAGGGGAGTAAGGAATTTGACAATTACATATTAATTTGCAATTTTGGAAATATTATATTTTCTATCTTCAGCAGACATAAAGATGTAACCTATATTAACCCTTTGACCACCGGAGGGCTACCCATCCAGCACTCAAAGGGTTAACTGTAGCATCTTTGGGACCTTTTTTTAAATATTCACTGAGAACTAATGGATCTCTTTTTAAAACAAGAAAGAAGATAGAAGACCGAAGATAATAAGATAGAAGAGAAAATTAATGAAGCAGCCGGACAGTGGATAACAGGTAAGTGTTACATTTTGACTAGTTTTAGCTCACTCTCATATGAATGGATGTGTGATCACCTTCATGGGCTTCATGGTCACCACGCTGGTCACCTATCCTACTTGTCAATAAAAGTGGGACATCAGGAGGGTTCTGATGCACCCTCAAGGTTTCACTTTAGAACAGTCACAAAAACTATAAGATATTACTGTTAACACTATGAGTGTCAAAGGGTATGCGTTGCGCATCCTCTGGCACTCATAGGGTTAATATACTACAACTTAGCCAGCATACATATTTTAAGTACAAAGGGATAACATATTTTTATACATTAACCCTTTGATGCCAGCAGGGTACGCAACACATTGCTGGGTGGGGGTGGCTGGTTGGCACAAATCCCCGTGAATGCTGCCTAACCCGCAGCCTTGTTCCCTTGGGAGTACACCACATGTATGAAATAAATATGATACAGAGCTGAGTGGATAATTGTGTAGTGCTTTATGTACTTTTTTTGTAGCCTTTTATTGCCAGGGGGTGAGTAATGCCCATCCCTAAGGCACTCAAAGTGATAAGAGAGTGATGTTGTCCATGGTGCTGAAAGCATTCTTCCCTACTGGCCAAGTGGAACAGCAGAGAGAAAGCTCTTAGACTTCAGGATTCTCATAGTGCTGATGATGTTTGAGGGAGGGCATCCCTTTCACATTAAAAGAACTTCGACAATCCTGTGTGCTAATGGGAACCTTCTTCTCCCCTTCCATCCGTAAATTTTAGTGAATACGGCGATGTATGTGTTCATCGAAATGTCAAGGGCCTTTGAAAACATCGAGAAAATCATACCCGCCGCATCAACCTTTAGTGAATCTCTCTCAAGGTATCATTCTACAAGTACAGAGAGAACCAGAAATGATACATTCTCTGTGAAACAACTACAGACCTCCAAAAATATATTGAACACAAATGTTGCCCTCAGGCTAAAATAATTTCCTACCCCTAATCTAGGATAATAATAATCGCCTTTTCGTGAAAATAAAAACAATGTAATGCTTGAAATAATATTGCTAATCTTACAGAGAAAAATAAGTATTACTTTCCTTTAGTATTCATGGAAGAAAGATGGATAGAAAAGAGTAATTGTTGGCGTCTGAGGACTAGTAAAACCAAGGCCAGAGAAGATTGGACCAAAAGACATTCAGCAGTAGGGATGGGCGTACATTTTCACCTCAAAGTGAAATCTGCGAATAATAGCACTTCCAGCTTGGCAAATAATTCCCCACGAAAAGTTCAGTTTTTCTGCTTTTTTCCCCTAGCTCTTTCCATTGAAATGAATGGGAACATTGAATTTACACACAACACATAAGAAATATTATTTTATTTCCCAAAGGCATGGTAGAAAAGGGACATGAGGGTGCCTGTGTTGGTGGGGTGTGGAGAAAGAATTAGTTAAATAGGAAATTTTTTGGGGGGGTTGTTTACCTGGATTGGGGGCAGTTAATAAAACAATAAATCCTAAATACAATTAAAAAACTCCTTAAGACATGGCATAAAAAGGGTCTGAGGCGGGTGCTTATGTTGGTGGGTGGAGTCTGGGGAATGAATCAGTTGAATAGGGAATTTGTTTTGGGGGGATTCTTGACTGGTATTGGGGGGACAGTTAATAAAAAAATAAATCAAATAAAATAAGAAATTTGTATGTAAAGTGATAGAGACAGGAATAGGGATGGGCGAAAATTTTCGCCTCAAACTGAGACCGGCAAAAAATGTCACTCTCCGCTCGGTGAATAATTTCCAGCGAAAAGTGCAGATTTTCCACTTTTTTCACTTCCGTTAAAATCAATGAATTTACATACAACACATAGCAAATATTATTTTATTTCCCAAAGTCATAGTATAAAAGGGGCATGAGAGTGCTTGTGTTGATGGAGTGTTGGGAAAGAATCAGTTAACAGGGGATGCTTTTTGGGGGGTTGTTTACTGGGATTGGGGGGCAGTTAAAAATAAATCCTAAATAAAAAAAAACAAAAACATGAGACATGGAATAAAAGGGGTCTGAGGAGGGTGCCTATGTTGCTGGGTGTAGTCTGGGGAATTAATCAGTTGAACAGGGAATTTGTTTTGGGGGGTTTCTTGACTGCTATTAGGGGGGCAGTTGACTGCTACTTGACATGACAGAGTATTTTGTAGAGAATGATTTGTTAGATTTGTTGTTAGAGGCCCAAGCCCAAAGGAAACATTGATTCATAGGACTTAGACTTATTAGAGACACAAGTCCTGAAGAAACATTGATTTATAAGATTTAAGCATGTTTGGCACAAGCAGTAAGGAAACACTGATTTGTAGGACTTAGTCTTGTTAGTAACAAGCCCCAAAATTGTTTCTTTTTTTGTAGGATTATGTTTTTTTATTTTTTGTTCAAAGCACAAGTCCTGATTAAAAAATATAAATGCTCCACTAGACATTGTCAAATGTCCTCCTGAGTCCATAATTGCAGAATTTGTGACTGCTGTTCTTACTGCTGCTGCTGAGTTGTTTAAGCAGCAGGATGATTAGGCAGCTCAAAGACAATGGGATCAACAACAACTGTAACATGGTTGATGGATGATGAAGGTTCTACTTGCCACCCACAAGTAGCTCCAATGATGCTCCTGAGGCAGTAGCAGCACCATAACTAACCCCTACCACTTCAGGTATATGTGGAGAAAAGAAGAAGTTCTTCTACATCTGCCGCTTCTCCAAAATCATGGGTGTGCTGTTAATAGAATAGTAGGAACTGTGGCATTCATCAGGAACTGTAATGTGCACAGTGTGTGTGGTAAATAACATCTGGGGGCACAACTGTACCCAAAAACCATAACACTTGAAACCAAGTACTGCCGCTGTCACTATAACCCTTGTCCAGACCCCTCTAAGGACACATGACAACTTGCCGACAGTTTAATAGTAATGATGAATCTTCTCTGCCAGCAAACTAGCATATTCTGTGGGATGGAATATCCACAGATGCCACTTGATGGTCTTGTATCAATTCTCCTCCACCACACTGGCTATCATTTGGCGGAGGTGGTAACGATGAGAGAGGTGGACTGGCAGAAGATGAAGTTGTTACCCTAGAGGAAGAAGGTGATGGTGATGGCGAGCTAGTTCTTTTGCTCGTCATAGAAATTCCAGTCTCTATTCTTCCTCCTCTTCGATCTCTGCCTTGCCCCTTGTTGTCTTTCTGGAGAGTCAAGGGGAAAAGCAGCAGTGGTACTTGATTTCTGTAATGGGTGTTTGGCTTTAACATGTTTGACATTCCTGGTATCTGTGCTTCATGTGTGATATTAGGGAGGTTGTGCCAAGATGTGTTCCCTCCTTTATCCTCCTCATTGACTTGTCACAGATTGTGCACAGTGCTGTTGGTGATGACTGCACTGTGCCTACCCCAAGAGAAAAATATAGTAAAAGATAAAAGGAAGGGGAGACAACGCACCAAAGATCTAAGCGTAGTATGAGCGAATAAAAGTTGTAATAAATCACATAAAAAATGTTTTATTTGCAAAAAAGTATATGTATAATAGTAGATAAAATAAAAAATAATAAAATAAAAGGGAAATAATCTGATAGTGGCTCAAGTTAAAAATAGGAAAAATGCTAGTATAGCAGGCATGTGGCTGGTATACAAATGTATCAAAAAAGAATATGGGAATGAAAATAAAAAGTTACATATTATTAATAAATGATAATGGATGGATAAAAGAAAAGAAAAGAGAACAGTACACAAATAGACACTGTGATGGGTGCAGTCAATTGGAGTGACCAAACTTTTAAGGCTGAGTCAGATAATCATAAGGATAAGCGTAAGGACGGGGAGGAAAAAGTATACATACACTCTTCAAATAACGAAAAGGCCCCCCTTCAGCTATATGCTCACCAGACTCTCCCTTGAATAAAGTCACATCAATAAAGTCAAATATAATCTGCTCACTGGATATCTTCTTGTTGTTATGCACATCAATCAATAAAGCTGATACATCCTTTATTCCATCGTTATGTAGAGCTGGATTTTTAAGTCCCCCGGGTACGTCAGAGGAATCTGCGATCCAGAGTAAGGTCGGTTTCAGTGCTACCCACAATACAGCGTTGTAAGATTATATCTTTGAATGTGTAAAAATCCAGCTGAAGATGGTAGACTGGCTGCTGTAGCAGCAGGCACAGGCAACTCATCTGTGCTTCTGCTGGTGGTGGTATTAATTCTGAGCTTTATATCCCCCAACATGAGTTCTGGACTTTTCTTGATCATGTTCCACTTGGACACTGTAGTGAAGTGAAGGGAAGGAGGACTTCCAGAGCCAGAGGAATGGTATGGGCTCCCTTGACCACTAGTCTGGACACTCTCAAATGCTTCTCCAACCATTCCCCTAACATTAGTCCCACCGGCTGCTTCACCATCACTGTTACTACTACTAACACCTATCCACATCAAGTTCAGCTCCAGATCCTTCCTTCTCACATCACTAATAATATAAAAATACTGATGACCCCCTCCTTCATTCCTAACACTAACAAGCTGCTGGACTTAGTAGTAGTAGTACTAGCACTGGTGGGACTGCTTGGGGATGGCAAGTGTGACTTAGGGTCCCCTCCTGTCACACTTGGCATCATCTTCTCCTTCACGCCCTCCTGAGTATTACAAGACACTAGCAGCTTCAGCACTGGTGGCAGCAGCTTCAGCACTGGCAATAGGCACAGCATTGGTGGCACTGGCAACAGGGGCAGCACACCTGAAAGCAGGCACAGTATTGGTGGCAGAAGGTTCAGCACTGGCAGCAAGCACAGCACAGGTTGCAACAGGGGCAGCAAGTCTATCTGCAAGTACAGCACTAGTTGCAGCAGGGGCAGCAATGGTGGCAGCAGAGGCAGAACGTCTAGCAGCAGACACAGGCAGCTGACCTGTCGTGCTCTCAATAGTGCTACCCTTTTCTCACTCCCTTCCCATTTAATTCCCCACGTTCCCTAGGGTTGATTTAGGGGGACTGGACAGCATTGTTTCAGTAGTGCTCTCTTCCTCCTCCTCCTCATCTGAATCAGTGGACACATACAGGTCCTTTCAGCTCCTCTATTTATTATTTTTAAACCTGCTCATAGTGATAGCGGTCACTATGATCCTTTCCTGCCTCAATTTTGGAAAAAGATCACAGCATAACAGCACAGCATGTCTACCTCTCTCTGTAGCTGCTTCTATTGTGTTTGATTTCTGCAAATACATCACGCTTTTATAGCGAAAAGGCGAAAACAACGTAAATCAATGGGCAGAAACATTCTAACCATTGAAAAAATGGCAAAAAATTTTGTTTTAAAGCGGATTTTCTCTATGCAAGAGGTGTTTCCATTCTTATTACTAAATTGGTTTTGTTTGAATTCATTGACCTGAAATCAGACCCCCAGGGCCGCTATCGACCCCTCAATCCTCAAAGACATGCTTGTATACATTTCTGACACACCACATCATAGTATTGTTTGTATGGGCGACTTTAACATAGCTACTAATTCTGTCTTAGAAAGATTAGGTGGGACGGCTGTTGACTCCAGACTGCATAGAGATGCCTTCCTCAGTCTCATAGGTGACATGGGATTCATAGATGTATGGAGGACTCTCCATCCGCAGGCCTGGGAGTTCTCATGACACTCAGCTACTTATAAAACGTTATCTAGAATTGATTACATGTTCGTTAATCGGGTGACCTTGACTTTGGTTACAGATTGTTGTTTTCTGACCAGGGTCGCCTCCGACCACTCCCCGCTCTTGTTAACGCTACAGTGAGACCAGAGACCTAGGTCTAGTGTGCGGAGACTTAGTCCCATATGGTTGACTAATACACATCTGGTGTCCAAACATAGAGAAGATCTGAATGAATATTTTGTTAATAATGTTGACACTGCTGCTCAATGCACTGTTTGGGAGGCTGCTAAGGCGACTGCAAGGGGCTCCTTGATTTCCCTTATATCTATGAACAATAGGCATGGGTCTCGGGAGGTGGAGGAATTGGAATCGGATGCTGCTGAGACGGAGAAACAGTTTGTGGAAAAAAAGGACTCGGTATCTTATTCTAACTTTGTTTCTTGTTCCTTAAAGTATTCTATAAAATTGTCTGACCTGAATGCCTGTCGCATTTTTTACTTGAAACAAAATATTTTTGAAAATGGAGATAAGGCGGGGAGGCTGATGGCTCATCTTGTTTCTCAAAGCAGGGGGACTTCGTCAGTTTCCTCGCTCAGAGACCCTGGGGGTGCACTGGTTCTTGATCCACAATTGATTAATTCGCAATTTCGGTGTTTCTACTCTCGACTTTACGAATCTCGACTGACCCGCTCTGACTCTCAGATTTCTTATTTTATTGACCAATGTGGCCTTCTGCAACCTTCCTTTGAGCATATACAAATGTTGGACGCTCCTATACTTCTGAGAGAGGTTGTGGAGGCTATCCGTAGTTTGCCAGCGGGCCAGGCATCAGGTGTGGATAGTCTTCCTGCGGAATGGTATAAAGAATTTGTGGATGTCTTAGCCCCACATTTGTTGAATACCTTCTATGCTGCTATTGATGATGGATACCTTCCGGAGTCTATGAATAATGCCTCCATTATTGTATTGCCCAAACCAGGAAAAGATCTGGAGTTATGCGATTCCTACAGGCCAGTTTCCTTCTTGACTACAGATGCCAAAATTGTGGCGAAAATCCTAGCTACCAGATTAAATATGTTACTGGGAACTATAATACATGACGATCAAACCGGCTTTATCCCAGGTAAATCAACATCACACAATCTTAGAAGATTATTTATGCACCTGAAACTTTCTCACGATACTATGGGGTCTCGGGTGATAGCATGTCTCGACTCTGTCGAGTGGCCATATCTTTGGCATGTACTCAGGGGATTTGAGTTTGGTGCTCACAGTCCTTCTCCTTGCATCGTGGTACCAGGCAGGGCTGTCCACTCTCGCCCGGCCTGTTCTCCTTGGACTTGGAACCCCTGGCTGTTCTCATTCGTGCAAATCCATTGATTAGGGGACTCAGGGTGGAGGGCAGAGAGGAAAAGCTTGCACTATACGCTGATGACATCCTGCTTTTTTTGGATGATGATGAGAATTCCTTGGAGACCACATTGAAATTGGTGGATGATTTTGGTACTTACTCTGGATTCCAAATAAATTGGACTAAGTCCTCTTTGCTTCAGATTGATATTAAGTCGCGGGAGTCTTGTCCGACTAACATCCCGCTTTCATATGTGAATGTGTGTACATACTTGGGGATTAGGGTGGCAGCAACGATGGACTCCTTTTTGGAGATGAATTTGATACCCAACATTCAGTACTTTCACGACAAAACAACTGCATGGCTTCACCTGCCCTTAAATGTTATTGGTAGATCGAATCTTATTAAAATTATTTTTTGCCCAAATGTTTGTATGTCTTTCAAAACACGCCAGTCCCTATACCTAAAAAATATTTCCGACAAGTAGATAAAATGATCTCACATTTCCTATGGCGGGGGGACAGGCTAGAATCAGACTTACTACCCACATGAGACCTAAATGTGAGGGGGGAATTGCTTTGCCCAATTTCTATAGGTACTGTTTGGCAGCACAATGCCGATATGCGTTAGATTTTGCTTCCTCCCAACCTCGATACCAGACTACTCAGATAGATACATTATAGTTGCGGCCTGCCTATACGCTGTCCCAGTTCTTACACGGAGGCCCTGAAGTTTTTAAAACTCAGACTCAGACGCTGACGACAACCTTATACGAGGCGTGGGTGGAGGTGAAAGGGCTGTTGGGATACATCGCAATGGACCCGGATACCCCCTTATGGGGCACTGCGGGGCTACGTCACTTATTTGATAGCAACTTTGGCCTCTTATGGGCCAGAATTGGGATTTCCAGCCCTGGACAATTTTATCATGATAGTCGTCTGAAATCCTTTGCACAATTGCATGACGATTACCATGTACCACATAATCTCTTTTACTTGTATTTGTGTATTAGACATGCTCTTCACGCTCAGTGGGATGATCGGGCCCCAATGATTTCTACATTCCCGCTTCTTGCCAGATTGATGCTTCTCGAGCCTTCGAGACCTCTTTCTTTCATTTATCAGTGGCTGGAATCTCATGTGGGGTATCAGGAGTTCCCTTCACGGAATAAATGGGAAATGGACGTGGGTCCATGTCACGGTTTTTGAAGACTCTCAGACTTAAGGTTTGGTAAAATAACTTAACTTTATTAAAAGTTAAAGGCAGTCCCCGTAGGGTAAACAAACATAACAATACAACAGTAATAAAACATACAATAGGTTCTACCGGCCTTGCCTAAATACCGGGCAAGGCAACCCAAGTGACAGTTAAATGACAGGCTCTACCGGCCTTGCCTATACCGGGTAAGGCAACCGTGAGATGACGTATACCGGTTCACCCGGCCTTACCAATACTGGGCAAGGCAGCCCAATGGAATGCTGAATGTAGGCTCTACCGGCCCTGCCAATACCGGGTAAGGCAACCTTAAAGATGGTGAATACAAGGTTCTACCTGCCTTACCAATACCGGGCAGGGCAGCCCAAAGGAGTACTGTAGTAGGCTCTACCGGCTCTGCCAGTACCGGGTGAGGCAACCTACAGGATGGTATCATCAAGGTTCTACCGGCCTCACCAATACCGGGCTGGGCAGCCTGAGCAAGTAGACCAGCTGTCAGGTAAATAAGACAGCAGAGAGCATAAGTATAGAGGTCTAAATCAGCAGAAGTCTATTGCCAGGGATAATCAGACAACTGCAAGGAAGTGGACAGCGACTGACCACAGTACTGGATGTTCAGGAGTAAACCAACATCCGCCCATTGGGACTAATGGTAAATAGCGCCACCAGGTTTAATGGAGCAAACCAGCGACCGCACGCTGGAACCAACAATGTATATCGCAACCAGGTTTAGTGGAGCAAACCAGCGTCCACACACTGGAATCAACAAAATATCTCGCAACCAGTTTAGTGGAGTAAACCAGCGTCCGCACGCTGGGACCAACAATGTATATCGCAACCAGGTTTAGTGGCGCAAACCAGCGTCCGCACGCTGGAACCAACAATGTATATTGCAACCAGGTTTAGTGGAGTAAACCAGCGTCCGCACGCTGGAACCAACAATGTGTATAGCGACCAGGTTTAGTGGAGCAAACCAGCATCCGCACGCTGGAACCAACAATGTATCTCGCAACCAGTTAGTGGAGTAAACCAGCGTCCGCACTCTGGGACCAACAATGTATATCACAACCAGGTTTAGTGGAGCAAACCAGCGTCCGCACGCTGGAACCAACAATGTATATTGCAACCAGGTTTAGTGGAGTAAACCAGCGTCCGCACGCTGGAACCAACAATGTATATCGCAACCAGGTTTAGTGGAGTAAACCAGCGTCTGCACGCTGGAACCAACAATGTAATCGCAACCAGGTTTAGTGGAGTAAACCAGTGTCCGCACGCCGGAACCTACAATGTGTATCGCAACCAGGTTTAGTGGAGTAAACCAGCGTCCGCACGCTGGAACCAACAATGTGTATGCAATAGCGAGGAGAACAATATCGCCGGAGCGACAGCTGGAGCGCGAGACTCAGGAACTCGTACAGGGTAACCCACACGGTGCTGGAGCACAGGAACCCCAGAATACAGGCACACAGGAACGCTGGAATACTGGAACATCAGAACGGTAGCATACAGGAACACTGGAACACTGGATCACTGGAACATTAACGTACAGAAACACTGGAACACCAGAACGTTAACGTATAGGAACACTGGAACACCGGAACGTAGCATACAGGAACACTGGAAACAGGCCCAGAGATCTGACAAGCAGGTCAGGCAGAGTGGAGTCAGAAACACCACGAAAGGGCAACCTGGAAGTGCTCAACCTGGGTTTAAAAAGGCTGTGTGAGGAGGGCTAATGACAGACAGCCAATCACGAATGCTCAGCAAGTGACAGGCACAAAGCAGCACGAATCAGGGGCACCGTGATAGTCCATTAGAGAACTGGGAATGGGATATGGCCAAGGCAGGACCAGCACTGGTGGCAACATCGATTAGACACCAGATGATACAGTTGAATATCCTACATCAAATTTATTATACACCGGTCAGACTGTATAAAATGGGGAACTCTGGTACAGACAGTTGTCTCTGGTGTGATAATGTTCCAGGCACATACTTCCTTATGATCTCGGAATGTCCTGGAGTTGGGAGGTTTTGGGAAGAAATAATGCGTATTGTGGTCCTGGTGCTGGGGAGACCTGTTCCTGTGACTCCAAAAATGTGTTTATTGTCTATTTTCCCTCATGAGATTGAGGATGCAACTGACAGATCCCTGCTGAGAGAGCTTCTTGGTGATGGCGAGAAAGGTGGTGGCCTTGAACTGGATGTCAAGCGGAGCTCCCAATTGCAGGGCATGGGTTAATTTAGTTTTACAGTGCATTCCACACTATAGATTGGTTTACTTACACAGGGGCACTCTGAACAAGTTTGACAAGATCTGGGGAAGATGGTAGAACTGGTGGACACATAGAGCTGATGCTAATGTAGCGCTTGATGATGAGCAACTTGACGGCGCTGGTTGATTGAGGTCATGCCTGCTTTTTGCGTGGATGGCTGTGATGCATGGTCGATGCGTGGAGTTGTGTTTGACCCCGGTACTTATCGAGATCTTTTGGCTTTGCTGGCTGGTGGGCGGGAGGGGGGTGCTGTGGGTTCGGGAGAAAGAGGAATCGGAATTGGGGTAGGGGAGTTTAGCCAAAGTTAAGTTAGGTTAGTTTTTGGGAATTTTGGTTATTAGAGGTTAACATAACAATAAAACCTCAGGTTGGCTCTGTATGCCCTACTGATATGTATATGTTATTTTCGCTGTTACATATATCGACATATTTTTGCTGTATTTGAACGATTTTACATGTATTTTTCTGTATATGTGATATGTATGGAGCAATCTGATAAAATACATTTAAAAAAAAAAAAAGTGGATTTTCTTATTATAAAGCGGACAACAACGTGGTTTTTGTGGAATTTCTCGATGGAACATGGTGAGACATTTCACCCACCCCTAGACAGGAACCTCCTGACAAATTTCCACTGGGGTGAACTGAAACTTGGCTTGATATTTTGAAGAGGATGATTTGTTAGATTTGTTGCTAGAGGCCCAAGTCCCATGAAACCATTGATTTGTAGGACTTAGACTTTTTAGAGTCACAGCCCCTGAAAAAACATTGATTTGTAGGACTTAAGCTTGTTTGGCACACACCCTAAGGAAACATTGATTTGTAGGACTTAGGCTTATTAGAAACAAACCCCCAAAATTGTTTTTTTTGTAGGACTATGTTTTTTTATTATTTCTTTTGTATTTTATTTAAAGCACAAACCCTGAGGAAAAAAATGCCCTACTGTCCTAGTGCCAGCAGGTCATGTTGGAAAATGATCACTGGCCATTGTCAAATGTCCTCCTGAGTCCATAATTGTGGAATTTGCAACTGCTGTTCTTGCTGCTGCTGCTGAGTTGGTTAAGCAACAGGTTGATTAGGCAGCTGAAAGAGAATGGGATCAACAATAGCAGTAACATGGATGATGAAGGGTCCACTTGCAGCAACTAGCTCCAGTGATGTGCCTGAGGCAGTAGCAGCACAATAATTAGCCCCCAGTCTATGTGGATAAAAGAAGAAGTTGGCCAATAATTCTTCTCCTTCTGTCCCTCCTCCAAAACCATGGGTGTGTTATTAGAATAGAAATGTTTCCCTTGAGAGCAGAAACTGTTGCTCTCATCAGCAACTGCAATGTGCACAGAGTGAGTGGTAAATAACATCCAAACATCATGAGACCAGAAACCAGGTACTGCTGCTGGCACTATTCCCCTTGTCCAGACCCCGCTAAAGACAGATGACAACTTGCTGATAGTTTAACAATAATGATGCACCCTCCCTGCCACCATCTTAGCATATTCTGTGGGATGGAATCTCCTCAGTGTGGCTTAGGTTCCCCTGCTGTCACACTTGGTATTATCTTCTCCTTCACCCCCTAATGAGTATTACAAGACACACTAGCAGCAGCTACAGCACTGGTGGCAGCAGGTGCAGTACTGGCAACAGGCACTGCACTGGTGGATGCAGTGGCAGCACGTCTGACAGCAGGCACAGTACTGATGGTAGCAGGTTCAGCACTGGCAGCAGGCATTGCACTGGTGGAAGCAGGGGCACCAACATCTGACAGAAGGCACAGTACTGGTGTCAGCAGGTTCAGCACTAGCAGCAGACACAGCACTGGTGGAAGCAGGGACAGAACTGGCAGCAAGCATAGCACTGGTGGCAGCAGGGGTAGCACATCTGACAGCAGGCACAACACTAGTGGCAGCAGGGGCAGCACATCTGACTGAAGGCACAGCAATGGTGGTAACAGTAGCAAAGGTGGCATGTCTGGCAGCAGGCACAGCACTAGTGTAAGAGGGGCAGCACGTCTGGCAGCAGGTACAGCAATGGTGGCAGCATGGAAGCACGTCTGCTCTCACTACTATCCTTTTCTTCCTCCCTTCCCATTAAATTCCCCAAGATCCCTAGGGGTGATTTAGAGGGACTGGACAGCATTGGTTCTGTAGTGCGCACTGTCTCCTCCTACCCAGACTCAGTGGACACAATTTTTCAAAACAATTACAGCAGAACAGCACAGCATGTCTATCACTCTGTAGCTGCTTCTATTGTGTTTCACTCCCTGGAATACATCACATTTTTATAGTGAAAAGGCGAAAAACGCAGTAATCAATGAGAGGAAACTTTCTAGCCATTCTAGAAGAATGTTGGCAAATGGGTGAAAAATGTGAAGATTTTAATTGCTGGTTTTAAAGCGGATTTTCCTGAGAAAAAGCTGACAGCAATGTGGTTTTCCTCAGGATTTCTCGTGGGAATGCGGCAAGAGCTTTCTCCCACCCCTATTCTACAGTATTGGGTGGGGTCTAAAACAAAGTGGAAATCAGTCTGTTACTTGTGCTCCACCAACACGCTGGACATAACAAACACAATATTGAAGAAGCTAATGAGATAGGCTTAAACTTTAAAATTTAAATGTGAGACTAAAGTCTGAGTGTTTTATATTTACTGTGGAAGTTATGCACATTATGTTTCCCCTCCTACCAATCCAACCCTCTTATTTCTGAGTCTTACAGGAAAGGAAGACAATTCCAATGTAATAAAGAGTAGCATGGAAAGAGAAAGACATTTCCAAGTAGTGTACTTTAATCCAAACTGTCTTTGTTTGACAGTTTCCTTTATCCATCTCACTAACAAGTAGTACATTTCTATAAAGTTAGGATTATTTTGTATCAAACTTATTACTTTAACTATCTCATTCATCACTTGATCTGATTGGAAAGCTAACCTTAGGCCCTGGTTACATGGGTGACTTTATTGCAGTAACTTGTTGCACAATGGTAATTTGGAAAATGAAAATGAGCATAGCTGCAAAAATTAGTACAATTTACCCCATACAAAATAAGTATTCTGTGTAACTTGTTGATTCAACATTTAGCTGCAACAAAACCTCTAATACAAACCAGGCTTCTTGGTGGCAAGTGGAGTACAGCGCAGATTATCATATGCACTTAAAGGGATAGTAATACTTCATTTTATCTTTATTTTATTTTGTAGGCATTAAAAAAAACAGGAAGAACGACAGTCTTATCTCTCAAACTTTTATGGTTTGAGAGATATTCACATGCAAAGTTTCCCCTCACTGACCAAAACTGTCAAGTCTGCCATTTAGCTGTCAGATTTGGAATTCGGTCCGTGGACCAGTCGTGGCTCTACAGCAGAGCCGAGATCACGAGATATAAGAAGAACTACTTCATTCGAATAGTCTACATAGTGTGCAAGCACACTTTTTAGACCCCTCCAATGAAATAGTTATTTTTATATCTTGCAATCTCAGCTCTGCTGAAGAGCCAGCGGTTTCTCTGCAGACCGGATTCCAAATCTGACAGCTAAATGGCAGACTTGACCGTTTTGGTCAGTGAGGGGAAACTTTGCTTGTGTATATCTCTCAAACCATAAAGGTTTGAGAGATAAGACATATCATTCTTCATGTTTTTTTAATGCCTACAAAAAAAATAAATATAAAATGAAGTATTACTATCCCATTAAGAATATTTCTTGTACTTGTTTTGTGATTAATATTGACTCATAAGGTTTATATTAATATTTATTGAGGGCTGCTTCATATTTCATTACTTGTAATAGAAATAATCTGCTTTTCTCTACAAGAACACATTGACAATAAGTTTAATAGTAGTAAACTGAACTGATATTTTCTCTATTAAAAGTTAAAAAATAACATAATTGTTCTTTGTTTTTGAAAAATAAATACATAGCTGTAATAATTGAAATATGTTTTTTATTTAGTAAACAAATGAACGACTTACAAATCAAGATGATTTTGTTTAAATTAAAAAAATATATATATTATAATAGTAAACTTGTAACTCAAAGGATAGAGACGCACACTTAACATCCAGTTTTAATTTGGCATTGTTTAAAAATGCTTGAAAATTATAGTCCAAATGTTGTACTTTGTGAGCAGTTTGTAATTTATTAAACAATTATCATTTATTTTTTATTTCAAATGTGAAAAAATTTGGAGGTAGTTTGGGTATAGAGGCTATAAAGAAAAAAGAGGAATGGAAATGGTAAAAGGGGAGGGAGGAGGGAGGACATGATCACAGCATACAATTGATGAAGATAAAGCAGTGAAACTATAATATGAATGTGAATATGCCAAGGTTCAAAAGAAAAATAGTCAGAGAAGCAATTCAGTATCACATGCACAGTTCTAAAGAAATGACTAATATTTTCCCCAGGGATTAGCATCTCTAAAGTATACACATGGGTTGGGGGAAGGTTTTTGCCTCAACACTGAAATAGGCAAAACATGGCACTTCCTGCTTAGAGGGAAATTTCCATCGAAAAGTGCAGTTTTCCAACTTTTTTCACCTAGCCCATTACATTAAAATCAATGGAAAGACTGTATTGCTCCACACCACATGACGGTTTTCTCTTTTTTTCCTGCAGGAATATAAAAGGGTGTCATGCTCTCAAAGCATGTCATTCTCTGTTTGTGAGAGGAGAAGGCAGCACATTTTTAGTTAGTGAATGTAGGCAAATAAAGAGGACTTCTGGATTAGTTTAGGGAGTCTTTTATATAAGAAATGTGTAGTGTTGAGCGAGCGTGCATCGCTCTGCTCGGCACATGGCGGTACTCGTCGAGTACCGCCATGTGCTCGCCCGCCATGTTCGGGTGGCGGGGATCTGTGCCGAAGGAGGCACAGATCTGAAGACGCTCCGCTGGACCACCAGGGACTGGAGGTACGGGGGCATTGCGGAGATGAAGGGGGACAGTGTGGAGATGAAGGGGGACAGTGTGGAGATGAAGGGGGACATTGCGGAGATGAAGGGGGCATTGCGGAGATGAAGGGGGACAGTGTGGAGATGAAGGGGGACATTGTGGAAGGGGGACATTGCGGAGATGAAGGGGGCATTGCGGAGATGAAGGGGGCATTGCGGAGATGAAAGGGGACAGTGTGGAGATGAAGGGGGACAGTGTGGAGATGAAGGGGGACAGTGTGGAGATGAAGGGGGCATTGCGGAGATGAAGGGGGACAGTGTGGAGATGAAGGGGGACATTGTGTAAGGGGGACATTGCGGAGATGAAGGGGGCATTGCGGAGATGAAGGGGGACATTGCGGAGATGAAGGGGGACATTGTGGAGATGAAGGGGGCATTGACCAGGCACCCTCCCCTCATCAGAGCAGGGGGTGCCTGGTGTAATGCTCGTGCCGCCCCATTGAAGTCAATGGGGCTCGGGTGCTCGGCCGAGCACTCGAGCCTCCGGCGGTGCTCGGTCAGAGCACCCGAGCACCCGAGCATCGGGGTGCTCGCTCAACACTAGAAATGTGTCCTCTGTAATAGAGGAATTTGGGTGCACTCTGGGAGAGAAGTAGGGAAAAAGGAAGTTGACCCTAAATACCCCAAAATTCAGTGTGACTGATGAGCAAGACACAATCAGCTATGATCTAAGCTTCTTCCTGAACTGACTGTTATTTTCTCTGTGCTGAGGGAGTCTGGGGTGGGAGAAGTGAGCAAAGGAGGTTGACCCCAAATACCCCAACACCAGCAGTCTGTCTGACTGATTTGATTTGAAAGACACTTTGGCACAAACGCCCTGATAACACACACGAAACACAGACACCATGACATTTATATCACACATGTTAAAGCCAAACACCCAGCACAGAAATCAAGCACTGCTGTTGCTGCAGCCCCTGACTCTCCAGAACGGCAACAAGATGTGAGGTGGATATCAAAGAGGAGGAAGAATAGAGAAAAACAGGCAGATAATGGAAATTCCAGTGAAACAACTAGCTCACCATCACCTTCTTCCTCTAGGGTAACTACATCTTCTGCCAATCCACCTTGTCCATCATTACATCCCCCACCAAATGATAGCCACTCTGTAGATGTTAGGATGTGGCAGTTCATGTTCACCCATTGCACACTATGTGCTGCACTGACAACACATGGTAGTGTGGTGGAGGAGAATTGCAAGCAGGGCATCAAGCAACATCTGAGGAGATTCCATCAGGCAGAATATGCTAAGATGCTGACAGGGAGGGTTCATCATTACTATTAAACTGTCAGCAAGTTGTCATGAGTCCTTAGAAGGGTGTGGACAAGGGGTATAGTGACAGAAGCAGTATTTGGTTTCTGTTGTCATGGTGTTTGGATACAGTTGTGCCAGGTGTTATTTATCAAACACACTGTGCACATTGCAGTTGCTGATGAGAGGCACAGTTCCTGCTGTCAAGGGAAAAATTTCTATTGTAGTAACAATATTCCCATGATTTTGGAAGAGGGGCAGGTGGAGAAGAATTATTGGCCAACTTCTTCTTTTCTCCACATATACTAGGGGCTACTTACTGTGCTGCTGCTGCCTCAGGCACATCACTGGAGCTAGTCATGGCAAGTGAAACCTTCATCATCCATCCCCCATGTTACTGCTGTTGTTGATCCCATTCCCTTTGAGTTGCCTAATCATCCTGCTTCTTAAACAACTCAGCAGCAGCAAGAACAGCAGTCACAAATTCCTCATCTACATCAGGGCATTTGACAATGGCCACTGGCCAACATGACATGACCTAATGGCTCTAGGCCAGCAGGTCAGGGCTTATGCTTTAAAAAAAAAAATTATATATAAAAAATAAGAAAGAAAAAACCGTAGTCCTACAAAAAATATAGAATTTTTTGGGGCTTTTTTCTAACAAGTTTAAGTCCTACAAATCAATGTTTCCTTAGGGCTTGTTATTCTAATAATAAGTCTAAGTCATATAAATCAATGTTTCCTCAGGGCTTGTGCCTCTAACAAATAATCCACTACAAAATACTTAAACACGTCAAGTGCCAGTCCACCCCAGTTGCAACTTATGGCAGGGGTTCCTGTCTCTATCTACATACAAAATTCTTATTTATACCATGTTTTATGGGGGTTTTTTATTTTTTTTTTTTAATTGTACTTAGGATTTATTTTTTATTAACTGCCCCCAATCCCAGTAAACAACCCCCCCCAAAAAAAAAACATTCCTGTTCAACTGATTCTGTCTCCACACGCCATCAACAAATGCACCCTCATGCCCCTTTTATCCTATGTCTTTGGAAATAAAATAATATTTGCAATGTGTTGTATGTAATTTCAATGTGCCCATTGATTTCAATGGAATGAGTGGAGCAAAAAAAGCAGAAAAATGGCACTTTACACAGGAAATTATCAGGAAGCACCATTATTCACCGATTTCAATTTCAGTTTGAGGTGAAAATTTTCGCCTATTCCTACTCCTGAGAAGACTCTTTGCAAAAGTACCATAAAAAGTTTCATCACCAGCTATAGTAGTAAACGTTTTAAGAACACTGAAGAAGATTGAGTCACATTCTAGTGCTGTTGGCACAGCAGAGGAGGGTATAGCCCTTAAAGAACTTGTGCATCTGATAGTAAGAGTAACAACCCATCCTCAAAGTAGTGGCAAATATTCTGTAAATCCCTATTTGAGACTTCAAAAAGTATAGAAGAATATAAAAGCAGTTGGGACTGGGGAGGAAGCTGCATGCAATGCTGCTGATGACCTAATTATTGATGATGATGATGCGGTAGATTATATCACTCCAGCATTCTTCCTAACTTGAGATACAGATTAAATTGAGAGTGATAGCAATGATGACATGTCCTTAAAATTAGCTGAAAGGAAAAGGCTCAATCTTCCACCACTGAAAATTAGCACTATGATTGTTTATAAACTGTCTGAGAGATTAATTGAAATGTCTGATTCTGGAAAAATAAAGATGCCTAAAATACACAATAATCATGTCAGTCATCATCATCATCATTATATTCCAACCCCACCCAGCCACAACACTAGCTGTGATGATTGCTTCTGCTGCTTTTGGAAGTTAACACCTTCTGCTAATAAAATTGCAATATCATCTACCCCTGTATTAGTAGCAACCCCTCACGAAACCCTTAGTCTATGAAATCTACAGTATAGAGATAATTTATTCATGATCAAAAAGCTCAACATGCTGCTATGTGTTGTCATTGCAAAAAACATGTGTGTAGTAGGAAAGCAGGATCTCATCTAGGCATGTTTACACATGAGGCTCTTACTAATTTAAAACTTATACAGGCCACTCAGATTCAACAAGAAGCAGTTTTCAGTAGGGTTGGTGTTTTCATCCTCCTTAACATACAAAGAGCCAACATATTTTAGATATGTCTCCCTTTTCCAATTATTATATCAGGTCTGTCAGCTAGGGAAAGTCTCAAAATGTTATTCTTCTTTAAGTATACCAGAGCTGTCAGTTCAGTCCTCAAGGGCCACCAACAGGCCAGGTTTAAGGATTTCCCTAATTAAGCACAGTTTAGTCAACCAAATGAATGAGCCATTGATTAACTCACCTTTGCTTAATCAGGGAAATCCTTAAATCTTGGCCCATTGGTGGTCCTTAAGGACTGAACTTGGACAGCCCTGAAAATATACCAATAATTCTTATCTATCCTACTGATATTTGAAAATACCCTCATAATATTTAGCAATGTATTTATATATATATTTTACTCCATTTATATTATTTTCCTTAATTTTCTGTTGTGTACATAGCAAAGTTTCTCGAGTATATCTTGACTGCTTTTCCTGATATAAGATTGGCTAAAGGGGAGAAAAATTATTTACCTGAAACATTGGCTTTGCAAAACGTGTTGAGGATCTTGCAAAATAGATATTTTCATATTAATAATACAATTGCAGAATTGCTTGGTGTAACGGGAACCCAAGACGCTGGGGAGTCCTGGGTCATCATAGCAGAATCTTCTCTCCTGAAGTTGGCTGGGTGGTGTCAGAGGGGCCGGTCGAAGAAAGGCCGAGAGAGTCGAACAGCCATGGAGTCAACAACTTTGAGGGATTCAATGCTGGGTTGAACGGGATGAGCCAGTCGAGTGTCGCAGAGTCTTGGGGTGCAAAGTCGAGCAGAGGTAGTCAGAGATGATTCGATGCTCCGCCAAATCGTAGTCAGGAACTCCTGGAGATAGTGAATAGCTCTACGGGAGTCAAAGAGGACTCTTTAGACCATCCAGGCAAGCACAACACGGGAGACTGCTTACTCCAAATTAACACACTTTATTGAGCAAAACTCTCGGGTTTTTATACACATCAAGCCATATTCAAATGTAATACAAGACAAGGCACACAAAGGTCACTTATATACAGAGTAAACATTACAGGGCAAGACATGATTGAACTTAGTTAACAAAAGGTTTGGGTGAGGCATACAATAGGACAAAGAGGTGGAGGGGCTGGAATACACATCCTGGGACAATGGCCAGGTGTTGAATCAATTTGTTGACTAGTTTGCATCTTCGGCTCCAACCCTGGCCAATCAGGTCATCTATTGGGTCTACTGGTCAACCAATCCCTGAGCTGCCTATTTTCTTCTATGTTCATTTTATGGAATACCTATGAATGTCCTGCTCAGGGATTCGACCAATCCGGCGGCTGCCCCACAGTTCCCAACATGAAGTGTACAACCTTATGTCGGCAGTTTCAACCCCACATAGGAAACCTCCGTCGGGATGTCGGCAAAAACCGGTTAGCCCTATAATCTAACAAGGGGTCGCTGCCGCTCTGCGGTGATGCAGCTGTGGTCATTCAGTCATTGGGGCAGAGCTGTCTGTGGGCACAAAGTTCCAAAATAGTTCAGAAAAAGTCCACACATAAGGCCAACGGTTCGTAGGCCCAAAAATATCCTTCAGTAATGGCCTACGGCCCGTTACACTTGGCTAATCTCTAATCATACTGCATACTAAATGTTACTAGATGTTAAAAAGTATGGTCCATTGTTGATTAAACAATGAGTAAAATGTTTACCTTTGGAATTATTTGTGGTCATTGCTACAATAAGATATATTGTCACTTAAAATTTACATTTGATATAATGAATAGTAACCAAGAGTTATTTTCTTTTTCCCACATCCATACATTCATGATGTGGTATCATGCAATATTGGTACATAGCAAATATAGAACATATGTACTATTTCCTCTCCAAGAGTACTCTGTGCTCCTAACTAGTGACACATTATGAGGATAAGCAGTGAATCAAGGGAATGTGAGCAGTCACATAGCAGTCTGTTATTCAGCCACATGCAGTCAAATGTACGCTATATGAGACTGACCATATAAAATGCTTGCTATTGGGCACACTGAGTACTGCAAGAAGTTGAGTGTATGCATGAATTGGTGCATGCAGTATTTTTTGTCTTTTATGATCACTCTCAATTGCCATGCAGAAATCAAATATTACAAAAAGGGGCAAAATAAACATTGCTACTCTTATAGTGTGAATTAAGAATATTTTTTCTAATTGACATCAATTAAATAATAGCATATAAAACATATCCTGTGGGAATGTTTACTGTGTTTTTTTATTTACTCCTGTTAATAATACAGGCATCATAAAAACCTTGACATTTTCTAAAAGTAGATGTATAAAATATTGAACATTATAATTACTTTAAATCCATTTACTAGCTATTGTGAAAAATAACAAAACTGTTTTTAACTAAATAAGACCTATGCACTTTAAGATTTTTGGGAAAAAATCCCTAAAGCACAGAAAACCACTTACATTTTTCTGATTATTATGTTATAAAAAACACCTACACTGAAAGGTTTTCTTATGAACTGCAAATTGACACCTCATGGCAGAACAAATAGGATAGTAATAGTGCTCAAGGTCAGTCTAAAATACAATTTATTAGCTTCAATCTTTTACAAAGTAACTTACAGTTATATTGAAAGTAAATGCTGCTTTTAACTGGCCAGGAAACAGGACCATTGCAAATGCTATTATGTACCATACATTACTTTATCAAAGAGAATGTCTTCTTCACAGTATCTTTGGTTTTGAAAAAATAAGTATATATCTAAAACATACCCCTCTCTTTTATTACATTAATGGCAATTTACAGTTTCTTTGGTCTGAAGAAGCTTTGTGTTAATGTGATTGAATCTGAAGAGAGTGCAAATCCCAGTGTGCTTTGATTAGTTTTGCAAATCCCACTGATACTAATGTACTAAGGCAGGGTTAGGAAATCTGTCCAGTCATTGGTGATTGCAATGCCCATCAACCATCCAGTGGCTAGTAGGAGTTTATGGGAGATGCAGTCCCCAGAAGCTGGAGAGACAAAGGTTGTCTTCCTGTTGTTTAAAAGAGTAAAATATGGACTTTTTAAAAAGTGGAAATATAGGGAACATATGCAAATTACCCAAACTCCATTGCTTGTAATTAGGCTTTAATCTGCCCTGAATACTAAGGAGATCTCCAGTGCATTTCTAAACAATGTGTTGGAGATTTCTATTTAACCCCTTAGTGACGGCTGCGTGCAGACGCGGCCGTCACTTAACGCCCGTCTAACAATTTTTTTTTTTTTTGTAAAAGAATCCGGAGTCCCCGAACGGCGTGCAGCCGCGCGGGGAGCCGGATTTCCGGGACGTACATGTACGTCTTCTGTCACTAAGTGACAGCCACACAGGACGTACATGTACGTCCTGTGTCGCGAAGGGGTTAAAAGTGCAACGGACTTTCATATGCCACCTACAGTAACCCTTTGAGCGCCAGAGGGCTACCCCTCCATTATTATGCCCACATCGACATCAGTCCGACAAGTTTACAAATTTTCAATGGCCTATTTCCATATGGAAATTAAGCATAATGAGGCAGTTTTGTATGTAGGGTGGTATGTTGATATGTTAATGTGACACTTTGACACATTCACTAAACTCAGATAGCAGCCTCTGCTGTCGGAGTTCACAGTCGCAACGTCACCTACCTCAGGTTGTCGAAGTTGGGATCTCTCTGTACTTTTTTATGCAGTAATAACAACCCTCTAGCAAACACAAGCAGGGAGAGCTATGACCTGTTGTTGGTGTGGAAAGGATGTCCTCCCTTCACACATCTCCAACACTCTGACAATTCTGAAGTTGAACAGCATTCTCTCACTGTTTCCCTGATTGGCCAGTAGGGGAGTGGAATAACAGTTTCAGCAAAATGGACAGCATTGAGTGCCATAGGGATGTGCATTGCTTACCCCTGTGACTTTCAAAGGGTTAAAATAAAAAAAGTACACCAAGCACTAAACAATTATCCCCTTAACTATGTATCATATATTATAGATGTTGTGCACTCACAGGGGAACAAGACTGGGGGTCACGCAGCATCTATGGGGATTTGTGGCTACCACTTGCTCCCCCAGCCTTGTTCTCTTGCCCAGTGGTAGTCATAAACCCCATATATACTGCTTGGCCCCCACACTTGTTCCCTTGACTAATGGTAACAACATATCCCCATGTACACTGCCTGACCCTCTCCAGCCTTTTCCCCTTGCCCACTGCTAGCCACAAATCCCCATGGCCACTGCCTGGGCATGGGAAAAATGCTGGGGGTGTCAGGCAGTATATATAGGGCTAACACACAATGGTGTTGTTCCCCATGCTGCACAGCATGTTAGAAATCTGACACAGAGTGCCCCTTTAGACATATTAACCCCCCCTTTGTAATTTGACACATATTGCTCCCATCCAACATTGTTCTTTCTCCAGTTTTATTGAACATACACTGTCCTCCTTGTATTTGTATTGCATAATTAACCATTTGAGTACCAGAGATGTAGCAACGGATTGCTTGGCGATGCGTTTGCTACCCCTCTGATACACAAAAGGTTAATAGGCAAGGTATGCAGCTGTGTACCTTGCCTTTGTATGTGTAATTAATGTTATTTTTATAATTATTAAAAAAAAAAAATAAAATAGTTCAGACTGAATAGGTGATCCATGCAGGCGACAATGCCGGCATTTTTATAAAGCTCACATAACATATGTGTAACATTTTATTTTCCTTTTATTATGAATATATATATATATATATATATATATATATATTATTTCAGACCTCGAGGGGGGCATCAGAACCCCTCCTGATAGCCCCCTAGCATCCATGCAGGCGACAAGGAATGCATTTGCTGCCTTCTTTTCTTTCTACTGGAGCCAATATTAATCTGGCTCCAGTAGAAGTGTAGTGGCCATGGGGATTTGTGGCTAACAGTAGGCAAGGGAAAAGGCTGGAGAGGGTAGACAGAGTACATGGGGATATGTTGTTACCATTGGTCAAGGCAACATGTGTGGGGGCCAAGCAGTATATATGGGGTTCTAAGGCTACCACTGTGCAAGGGAACATGGCTGGGGGGGCAAGTGATAGCCACTAGTGATGAGCGAGCATCCCAATGCTAGGGTGTTCGGGTGCTCTGACCGAGCACCCCCTGAGGCTCGAGTGCTCGGCCGAGCACCCGAGCCCCATTGAAGTCAATGGGAGGACTCGAGCATTACACCAGGCACCCCCTGCTCTGATGAGGGGAGGGTGCCTGGTCCATAGGAAAAGGGCAGAAAAGGATGGAAACACCACAGAAATGGTTCAGGGACAGCATAGGGAGGATGTCTGGATGCATCTTGGACTCCAACATCGCTGCTGGGAACGATCTTTCGCCCGTAGTACGCCATTTTTACAGACTGACCATAAAACACACAAAAAGGAAAATAAAAACGACTTTAGGCGAAAAATTGTTACCAAACAATATTTGCTGTATATTTACTTGTATATCATCTGCAAATTCTCCCAAAAATTTCCTTGATTTTCTGAAGTGAGGCCATGATTAAGAGGGAAACGTGCGCAGAGGCAAATTCTCCCAAAAATTTCCTTGATTTTCTGAACTGAGGCCATGATTAAGAGGGAAACGTGCGCAGAGGCAAATTCTCCCAAAAATGTCCTTGATTTTATTGAACTGAGGCCATGATTAAGAGGGAAACGTGCGCTGAGCTGACCATCTAAAACATTATGGGTGAGGGTCTGCTGCAGAGCTGACCATCCTAAACATTATATGCGAAGGCCCGCTAGTGAGCTGACGCTATAAAACATTATATGCGAAGGCCCGCTAGTGAGCTGACGCTATAAAACATTATATGCGAAGGCCCGCTAGTGAGCTGACGCTATAAAACATTATATGAGAGGGCCCGCTAGAGAGCTGACCCAATAAAACATTATATGAGAAGGCCCGCTGGTGAGCTGACCTATATAAAAATTGTCAAACAGGGCCCGCTGGTGAGCTGGCCCTATATAAAAATTATATCACAGGGCCCGCTGGTGAGCTGGCCCTATATAAAAATTATAGCACAGGGCATATGGAAGAGGAGGAGGAGGATGAGAAGATTAAGAGTCAACCATATACCCGTTTTTTGGGTGGAAGGGGTGAATGGGAATACAGAGTATTCACATCATTGTAAATAACATATATAAAGTGAGTTTATGTTCCCCCGGGGCTTTCCTCCAGTGGAGTGGAGAAGTCAGGGGAAATCCAGGCCTTGTTCATTTTTATAAGTGTCAACCTATCAGCATTGTCGGTGGAAAGGCGGATACGCTTATCTGTTATGATGCCACCAGCAGCACTAAATACCCGCTCAGACAGAACGCTGGCGACAGGGCAGGCCAGCACCTCCAAGGCGTAGAGTGCCAGTTCATACCACGTGTCCAGCTTGGACACCCAGTAGTTGTAAGGCACAGAGGGATCATTGAGGACGCTGACACGGTCTGCTACGTACTCCTTCACCATCTTCCAAAACTTTTCCCTCCTTGTGACACTAGGCTGCGCATCAGGGTGAGGGTGCTGGCGGGGTGTCATGAAGGTGTCCCACGCCTTGGAGAGTGTTGCCCTGCCTTTGTCGGAACTGCTGTGTGCTCCCCTTTTCTCCCCTTCTCGGTTGGCCAAGGTAGCACGTACTCTGCCGCCAGCGTTGTCAGATGGAAAATTTTGGAGCAATTTTTCAACAAGAACCTTCTGGTATTGCACCATTTTGCTTGTCCTCTCCACCGGAGGAATGAGAGATGAGAAATTCTCTTTGTAGCGGGGGTCCAGAAGGGTGAACACCCAGTAATCCGTGTTGTCTAAAATGCGTACAACGCGTTGGTCACGGGAAAGGCAGCCTAACATAAAGTCAGCCATGTGTGCCAGAGTACCAACAGTCAAGATTTCGCTGTCCTCACCAGGAGGATGACTCTCAATATCCTCATCCTCTTCCTCCTCTTCTGCCCACCCACGCTGAAGAGATGGAACTAAAGTTCCATGGCTACCCTCTGTAGCGGAGGCAACCGTGTCTTCCTCCTCCTCCTCCGCCTCCTCCAATTGTCGCTGAGAAGACGAAGTGAGGGTGCTCTGGCTATCACCTTGTGTAAGCTCTTCCTCCCCCATTTCCACCTCTTCCACATGCAAAGCGTCGGTTTTAATTGTGAGCAGCGAGCGTTTCAGTAGACACAGAAGTGGGATGGTTACACTGATAATAGCGTTATCGCCGCTCACCATCTGTGTCGATTCCTCAAAATTGCGTAAAACCTCGCAGAGGTCTGACATCCATTCCCACTCCTCACTTCTGATTACAGGAAGATGAACGGAGAGGCGACGACTGTGTAACAGCTGGTACTCCACTACTGCCCTCTGCTGCTCACAAAGCCGGGCCAACATGTGGAAGGCGGAGTTCCAGCGCGTGCTCACGTCACACAGCAGCCGGTGAGCTGGCAATTGTAAGCGCTGCTGCAGCTTCAACAGGCCGGCCGAAGTTGTAGATGACTTACGGAAATGTGCACACACGCGGCGCACCTTGGTCAAGAGATCATGCACATTGGGGTAGGTTTTTAGAAATCGCTGAACCACTAAATTAAATACATGCGCTAGGCATGGTACGTGTGTGAGCTTGCCGAGCTCCAAAGCCGCCACCAAGTTACGCCCATTATCACACACAACCATGCCTGGTTGCAGGTTGAGTGGCGAGAGCCACTGCTCGGTCTGGTGACTAATCCCCTGCAACAGCTCTGAGGCCGTGTGCTGTTTGTCCCCAAGGCAGATCAGCTTCAGCACGGCCTGTTGACGCTTCCCCACTGCAGTGCTACACTGCTTCCAGCTACTGGCTGATGGGGGAGTGGCGCTGCGTGTAGAGAATTCGGAGGTGGAAACGGAGGAGGAGGAGCCAATAACGTAGGTGCTGGCGGAAACCCTGATGGAGGTAGGGCCCGCAATCCTCGGCGTGGGTAGCACCCGTGCCATCCCAGGGTCCGAGTCGCTCCCAGCCTCCACGACATTCACCCAGTGTGCCGTCAGGGAAATGTAGCGTCCCTGGCCACAAGCACTTGTCCATGTGTCAGTCGTTAAGTGGACCTTCCCAGTAACTGCGTTGGTCAGGGCACGGGTGATGTTACGGGACACATGGTGGTGTAATGCGGGGATGGCACACCGGGAAAAGTAGTGGCGGCTGGGGACCGCGTACCGAGGGACAGCTGCTGCCATCAGGCTGCGGAAGGACTCAGTGTCCACAAGCCTAAATGGCAGCATTTCGATGGCCAGTAATTTGGAAAGGTGTGAGGTTAGTGCTATGGCCTGTGGGTGGGTGGCTGGGTATTTTCTCTTGCGCTCAAATGCCTGGGGTAACGACATTTGGACGCTGTGCTGGGACAGGGAAGTGGATGTGGTCGCTGATGGTGCTTCAGATGGTACAGGTGCAGGGCGGGAGGTATGCGGGCCTGCACCTTCGACAGGCGATTGGCCGGCACCGAAAACAGGGGAAGAGGAGGCAGTGGTGTGGCCTGCAGACACAGATGGGCGATCCAGGCGTTCCTCCCACTTACTACGGTGCTTGGATGCCATGTGTCGGATCATGCTGGTGGTGGTGAGGTTTCTAGTGTTCATGCCTCGGCTCATTCTGGTGTGGCACAGGTTGCAAACTACAATTCTTTTGTCGTCCGCACTTTCCTTAAAAAAACGCCATACCGCGGAACACCTACCCTTTGGCAAGGTAGATTTACGCAAGGGGGTGCTCCGTGGAACATTTGCGGGCCGGTTTGGTGCGGTCCGCCTTCTTTCTGTAGCCACACCACTGCCTCTTCCAGCCTGTTGCGGTGCTGCAGATGGCTCACCCTCAGGACTGCTGTCATCGCTCGGCTCTACACCTTCCCAGGTGGGGTCAGTCACCTCATCGTCCACCAAGTCCTCCTCCACTTCCTCACTCTGATCATCCTCCTCATGTCTTGATCCCACCACATACTCAGTCATTGACAACTGTATAACATTCTCCTCAACAAGGTCTTGAGACGGAAATAGTGGTTGATTTAATGGCAACTGTGTCTCATCATCATCATCATCATCCACTACTTCCTTTGACCTTAGATGCCGTTCACATCTGTCATCTTCTTGTGATTGGGTAGCCTCTAGAGGTTGTGAATCAGGGCACAAGATGTCATGTTCCTCTGCAAGCGTGCTTGGAGAGAGGGTCAAATGAAGGATTGGTGATGAGACGAGCTCCTCACTATATCCCAGTGTGGGATCACTTCTTTGACCAGACCGTGTATGGTGGGAGGAAGGATGATCAGAGTGAGGATTATGTTGACCAGACTCTTGGCTACTGAGAGTGGACTTGGTGGAAGACAGGGTGGTGCTTAACCGACTGGAAGCAGTATCAGCTGTCATCCAACCGACCACCTGTTCGCAGTGGTCGGACCTCGAGAGTGATGTCCTGCGACGCCCTGTAAAATTAGACATGAAGCTAGGTATGGTGGATGTCTTTCTTTCTTGTGCTCTGGCACCAGGCACAGTTTCTCCGCGTCCTGACCCGCGCCCTGAACTATCAGGATCACGTCCACTTCCCCGTCCCTTTTTACCCGCCTTCTTCATCTTACACGGAATATGTGACTTTAATATTTGAGTTTGAAAACTTAACAGTATTTCTTCCTATTCTGCAACTGTGCAGAGTACACAGAATAGGCTGCTAAACTGCGGTGACACACACTGAATGGAATATGTGACTTTAATATTTGAGTTTGAAAACTTAACAGTATTTCTTCCTATTCTGCAACTGTGCAGAGTACACAGAATAGGCTGCTAAACTGCGGTGACACACACTGAATGGAATATGTGACTTTAATATTTGAGTTTGAAAACTTAACAGTATTTCTTCCTATTCTGCAACTGTGCAGAGTACACAGAATAGGCTGCTAAACTGCGGTGACACACACTGAATGGAATATGTGACTTTAATATTTGAATTTGAAAACTTAACAGTATTTCTTCCTATTCTGCAACTGTGCAGAGTACACAGAATAGGCTGCTAAACTGCGGTGACACACACTGAATGGAATATGTGACTTTAATATTTGAGTTTGAAAACTTAACAGTATTTCTTCCTATTCTGCAACTGTGCAGAGTACACAGAATAGGCTGCTAAACTGCGGTGACACACACTGAATGGAATATGTGACTTTAATATTTGAGTTTGAAAACTTAACAGTATTTCTTCCTATTCTGCAACTGTGCAGAGTACACAGAATAGGCTGCTAAACTGCGGTGACACACACAGAATGGAATATGTGACTTTAATATTTGAGTTTGAAAACTTAACAGTATTTCTTCCTATTCTGCAACTGTGCAGAGTACACAGAATAGGCTGCTAAACTGCGGTGACACACACTGAATGGAATATGTGACTTTAATATTTGAGTTTGAAAACTTAACAGTATTTCTTCCTATTCTGCAACTGTGCAGAGTACACAGAATAGGCTGCTAAACTGCGGTGACACACACTGAATGGAATATGTGACTTTAATATTTGAATTTGAAAACTTAACAGTATTTCTTCCTATTCTGCAACTGTGCAGAGTACACAGAATAGGCTGCTAAACTGCGGTGACACACACTGAATGGAATATGTGACTTTAATATTTGAGTTTGAAAACTTAACAGTATTTCTTCCTATTCTGCAACTCTGCACAGTACACAGAATGTGCTGCTACACTGCGGCGAAGCACACTGAATGGAATATGTGACTTTGATATTTTAGTTTGAAGACTTAACAGTATTTCTTCCTATTCTGCAACTCTGCACAGTACACAGAATGTGCTGCTACACTGCGGCGAAGCACACTGAATGGAATATGTGACTTTGATATTTTAGTTTGAAGACTTAACAGTATTTCTTCCTATTCTGCAACTCTGCACAGTACACAGAATGTGCTGCTACACTGCGGCGAAGCACACTGAATGGAATATGTGACTTTGATATTTTAGTTTGAAGACTTAACAGTATTTCTTCCTATTCTGCAACTCTGCACAGTACACAGAATGTGCTGCTACACTGCGGCGAAGCACACTGAATGGAATATGTGACTTTGATATTTTAGTTTGAAGACTTAACAGTATTTCTTCCTATTCTGCAACTCTGCACAGTACACAGAATGTGCTGCTAAACTGCGGCGAAGCACACTGAATGGAATATGTGACTTTGATATTTTAGTTTGAAGACTTAACAGTATTTCTTCCTATTCTGCAACTCTGCACAGTACACAGAATGTGCTGCTAAACTGCGGCGACGCACACTGAATGGAATATGTGACTTTGATATTTTAGTTTGAAGACTTAACAGAATGTGCTCTAATCTGCAACTTTGCACACTAAACAGAATGTGCTCTAATCTGCAACTTTGCACACTAAACAGAATGTGCTCTAATCTGCAACTGTGCACACTAAACAGAATGTGCTCTAATCTGCAACTTTGCACACTAAACAGAATATATATTTTTTTTTTTTTTTTTCCCCCCCACACAAAATAACCTGCTGCCCCCACACACAGTAGTCCTAAAAAGGAGTTTTGGTTCTTTTTTTTCACAATTTTGCTTTTTTTCCTCCCTACACTGACTTTCCCTTCCTATCCTCAGCTCTCCCTGGCTAAGACTGAGCCGAACTCGCTGGTCAGGTGCTATACAGCACCCGACCACGGGTTCTGGCCAGCCAATCAGTGTAATGCCAGCAGCCAACATGGCTGCTGGCATTACACCGATGTCAGAGCCTCCCTGCACGTTTATTGGCTGCGCAGCAGCCGCAAAACGTGCGGGGAGGAGACCCGAACATGGCGGGCGAGCACATGCGGTACTCGTACGAGTACCGCCATGTGCCGAGCAGAGCGATGCTCGAGCCGATCCGAGCATCGGCCGAGCATGCTCGCTCAACACTAATAGCCACAAATCCCCATAGATGCTGCGTGACCCCCAGTCTTGTTCCTCTGTGAGTACACAACATGTATAATATATAATACATAGCTAAGGGGATAATTATGTAGTACTTCGTGTACTATTCTTTTTATTTTAATCCTTTGATTCCAAAGGGGTAAGCAATGCATATCCCTATGGCACTCAGTGCTGTCCATGGTGCTGAAACTGTTCTCTCCACTCCCCTCCTGGCCAATTAGTGAATCAGAGAGAGAATTCTGTTCATGTTCAGAACTGTCATATTGTTGGAGATGTGTGAAGGGAGGACATTCCTTCCACATCGACAGCACTTTGACATTCCTGTATGCTAATAGGGATCTTCTCCACCCCTCCCCTTGCATCAGAACAACTTTAGTGAATATATTGATGTGTGTGTGTGTAAATTGAAATGTCGAGGTGTTTCGAACACATTGACAAGATCATATCGACACAGCATTGACCTTTAGTGAATCTAGGCCAAAGACTGAAGAAATGAAGACAGAAGAAAAGAAAGAAGGAAAGATAAATAAAGTAGTTGGACAAAAGCATTACATTTCTGACTAATTTTAGTGCACTCTTGCGGTGCAAACAATGACAGTTTTTCTCATTTTAATGTTCTCACAGTTCATGCTATTTAGCGAGTGTTGTGGAAACAAAAACAATAACAAGCAATATGCCAAATTGTGAGTTTTGGCCAACAATGCTCTTTTTGCCATTTGCCTCTCAAGCAATAGAGTAGATGGGATACATGGCTGATTTTTTTTGGCACTAGTGTTTTTGGTAATAGTATCAGCAACTGAAAGAAAAACAAAAAGTGAAAAAAGTCCCCAGTGGATGTATTGATATGGAGCCCTAAGCCCCATATCAATACATCCAAAGTACCCAAAAAATGTGTCCAAAGTTAGCAGAATTAACCCTGTGAGTGCCAGTGGAGTATAATTACCCCACCGGCACTCATAGTGTTAACCTGACTAACTAACAAAGTAACAGCCCCTGCAAAGTAACACTTACTATTATTCCTGAAGTCCAGAGGAGTCTTCAGCCTCCTGGTCAGCTACTGTCCAACTTCTTTCTTCTTATTCTCTCTTCTTTCTTCCTTCTTCTTTCTTTTTCTGTTCATTCTGCCTTCTATGTTCATGTGTTGTTCCTGTAAAATAATACAGATATTAACATGGTGTCTTAAAAAGAACCCAGGAATGTATTCATAGTTTAACCCCTTGAGTGCCAGAGGGGTATGCAATGCATTGCAGAGCAACCTGTTGAGTACCTCTGGGGCTCAAAGGGTTAATATCTATAAATGTGTGGGTCAGTAAACTAAAAAATGCCACACATATTCTATATATTTGCCCCTTAAACACTTCCTTATGACATTATAATATTAGCTAAATAAATTTATAATGAGAAGTTTTGCTATGTTTCTCTTTCCCCGCCACTGTGTGCGGAGTTGTGTCAAAAAGTCAAAAGAGTTGGAGAAAGGCATAATAATCACAGACCCCCAGTACATTACAGGGTGATGTGCATTTCACACTGAGGGAATTTGAACAGAGACTGCCTTTATATATGGGCAGTCTCTGTTCAAATTCCCTCACAGGCATTGGCTGGGATGTTTGCTTATGCATATCCCAGCCTATCATCTTTGAGCAGGTTCGTCTAATACTCCTCTCAAAGCTGATTGACTGGGATCTGCGTAAGCAAACATCCCAGCCAATGGCTGTGAGGGAATTTGTACAGAGTTTGTGCATTTATAAAATCAGTCTTTGTTCAAATTCCCTCAGTAAAACTGGTAAGGTAAGGTACTGGGGGTCTGTGATTATTCTCCCTTTCTCTGCCTCTGTGTGCAACTGCTAATGTTATACTGTCATGGGGAAATGTTTAAGAGGCATATACACAGAAGACTTGTGGCATGTTTTAGTTTTCTGACCCGCACATTTATACATATGTTAGCCCTTTGAGCCCCATAGAGGTATGCAAAGCATTGCTCTGCAATGTGTTGTATATCCCTCTGGCACTCAAGGTGTTAAACTATGCATACATGTGTGGGTTCTTCTTTAGGCAACATATACATATATTAATATATCTAAGTTTTTTTAGGAACAACATGTGAAGACAGAAGACAGAAGGAACAGAGGAAGAAAGAAGAAGGAAGAAATAAGAGTGAATGAGAAGAAAGAATGAAAATAGAAGGAGAAGGACAGTGGATGCCAGGTAAGTTTAACACAGATAAGTTAACAATGTGCTTGACAGTATGCCAGACACAATCATTAGTTTTTTTCCTATGATGTTCCCATTATTGCCACTATTTAGCTGTGTTTTGGGAACTTAATGCAAAAAATGGACATTTGGCCACAAGACCATTTCTGTGGCCTAAAGTCCATTGTGCTTTTTAGCTGGTAGGGCAATTAAAAACCAACTTAGACTTTTTATTTTGTCGGTCGCTATCCATTTTTGCCCTACTGGCTGTTTTAGTTCAGGTTATTGAATCGAGCCGTAATTATCTAATTTATTCACATTTCAAACAGGTACAGAAAATACTTGCCTATGAGTTGTCCTGTAGCAGTGGTTTTCAGTCTTACCTTTTTTTCTCAAGACACCCCTATCATGAAGTATGGCATTTTGGGGCACCCCTAATATCTGACAGATCAATTGTGAAGGAGTAATGGAGGATACAAATATATAAATGTATAGATAGTTTAGGTTTCACAATCAAAATAACAAAAACAAACATTGTGAGTAACAATTTTAACCCCCCCCGGTCCTGGCACGTCATGGGTTGTTTTGCGTTAAAGGGATATTAATGATTCATAATAAAAGCAGCTCTAATTAATCATCATAGTATTTGGACTTTGGAGAGTGTTATTTCAAATCTGTCAGAGTTGTAGTTCAAGAGTAATTCAATGACAAAGTATTCCCCTCCCGCCCCTTTTACTGATGTAACATTGCTCAGCCAGATCAGAAGGGAGGTGCCCAGGTAGATTGCAGAGAGGGACAATCTTCAATTAAGATAAGGGAAAAACCTGAAAAACTTGTCAAGGGGGGCAGGGCTTTCATTGTTCTCATAGGAAGAAGATTGTCCCCTGCTATTATCTGTCTGGTCTATGGACTGGATTCCACATCTGAGAAGAGATGGCTTACACTAGGTAAAAGGGGCGGGAGGGGAAACTTTGCTTGTGAATATCTCTCAAACCATAAAGGTTTGAGATATAAGACTTATATCGTTCTTCATGTTTTTTTTAATGCCTACAAAATAAAATAGAGATAAAACAAAGTATTACTATCCCTTTAAGGACCCATGACGTGCCAGGATCGTCATGAAATTCCGGGCTTCCCACACGGCTGCACTCCATTCGGGGAGCTGGGAGTCAGATGCAGAAATAAAAAATGGCCCGTGGTCCTTAAGTGCCGGACATGTGTGCATGCGGCCGGTCCTTAAGGGGTTAATAAATATCCAACTGAAACTCAGCATTCACACATTTGTCAGTCGTAATAGAAAACTAGGGGCAACGGGGCATCCTAAGTGGATGTCCAGTGTTCACAGCAAGATTAAGTTACAATTTTTAAGTGGTCACTCATATTTTTAAAACGAGAATGTGTTCCTGAATCCTTACAGTTTATTGTGTCATTGTATTTGTGATCAGAGGCAACTCAGATAAGTTGTTTTTATCTTACAGTACCCTTTGATCAGGTCAGGTACCCTAATTTTAACACCAAAGAAAAACTGAAGATGCAATTAAGGAATATATGTACAATAAGCTGAGCTGTTTTACTGGAGTAGCAGCAGTATTTTTAACATAGTGCTGTTAAAATGCATTGTGAATAAAATAGCTGCAATCTCTTTGTTTTTAGTCATTATGCTCTAAAGGGGAGCATCTCTGGAGCAAACAAACTGCACTTTGGGGGACAAGTAATAGTTTCCATGTTTCCATTGAAGTGAAGATATATTTTAACCCCCTGATTGCTAGCTATGTATGCAATGCTTTGCTTTGAAATGTGTTGAATACCTCTTAGGCATTCAAGGTGTTTCAAATCTCATTTAAATAAGTAAGAATTTGAATTTCTCCCCTCTGGTGGTGCTGATTTGCTTCAGAATTGCTCTGTTTTTTGGCTTATTGAATTATACTTATAGACGGTAAAGTATCAGGGAGCAAATGGCTTAATGCACAAATAAATATGAGGATCTTTTCTGGAAATCACTTACTTATTAATAATTAATTAATGTTCAGGTATATCCATAAATTCAGATCTCCAGCTTCCAGGTGGTGAATACCATTGTAGTCAATGGGAAGAATGTACACTGTATGCTTTTGTGTGTATTGTCAGAACATGGCATTTTTGCAATACTTCATTGAATTGCCCTGTTTCCAATTTGCAAAGCAGGGAAATATTGTATTATACTCTCTATTGAAAAAGCATTGCAAGTATGCAAAATGCTATTTTGCTCAACCTTAAATATAATTTGTTTTAGCTATAGATCATAATGGAGGTACACCATACATTACAGAGTACATTGAAAGGACATGTACAAAAACTTCAGAACTCTGATATTATTACATTAAGCAGAAATATCTGTATCATATATATAGTTACCATGCTAGAACAGTTAACTTTTTGTAAGTGCCTCCAGTTCAGCAGGGATATTACGGTAACGAATAGATATTGCCTATACATGCCATTTTGAGGCATCTTCAGATTTTACCCATTAAGATACCAGTTTTCAGAAAATAATTTTAAAACAGAAGTAATGCCACCTAATAATAACCTCTATCTTACCTCTTAAAATCTTCCATCAGTCCTGTATGTGCTGTCTTTGGAGGTGGACATGACAGTTGCTAGCTGGACTACAGGACACAAATACACCACTACACATGTAAATTGTAACCATTTAAGGACCAGAGGGGTGTACAATGAATTGCTTCACAAGTAGGATTATGCACTCTATCTGTTTCAGTTTGAAAAAAGAAAAAAGCATTTGACACTGTCCCTCATAGAAGACTCATTAATAAATTGCAGTGTTTGGGTCTGGATGCAAAAATATGTAAATGGATGAGACAGTGGCTGAGTGACAGGAAACAAAGGGTGGTAGTCAATGGAGAATATTCAGATGAAGGTATTGTTACTAGTGGAGTACCTCAGTGATCTGTACTGGGGCCGATTCTTTTTAATATTTTTATTACTGATATTACAAAAGGTCTTCAAGGTAAGTTATGCCTTTTTGCAGATGATACAAAGATCTGCAACTGGGTAGACATTCCAGGAGGAATGAGCCAAATGACAAATGATTTAGGTAAATTAGTAAAAAGGAAAAGAGTGTGGCATCTGCAGTTTAATGTTGATAAATGTAAAATAATGCACTTGGGACATAAAAATCCAAAGGAAAATTATACTATTAAGGGTACTGTGCTGTCAGAGACAACAGAGGAAAGGGATTTGGGAGTAATTATTTCTAATTACTTAAAGGTAGGCAGGAAATGTAATAAAGAAGTGGTGAATGGAAGTAGGGTGATGGGTTGTATAGCTATGGGCATTAGTAGCAGAAAAAGGGAAGAGGTCATGCCACTGTACAGATTTCTAGATAGACCTCACCTAGAGTATTATGTACAGTACTGGAGACCCCATCTCCAGAAGGATATAAATAATCAAGAGAAAATTCAGAAAAGGGCTACTAAAATGGTGACTGGTTTACAGGAAAATAAGTATCAGGATAAACTAAAGGATCTGAACATGTATAGTTTTGAGGAGAGAAGAGAGAGAGGGGATATGATAGAAACAGTAAAATACATGAAGGGATTCAACAAAGTGCAGGATGGAAGTATATTTCAGAGGAGTAAAAATGTTAGGGCAAGAGGCCATAGTCTAAAACTAGTGGGACACAGGTTTAGACATAAAGAATCATTTAAACAGGAAATTTGTTTTTTGGGGGGTACTTGACTGGTTTTGGGGGGACAGTTAATAAAAAAATCAATAAAATAAAATAAGAAATTTGTATGTAAAGTGATAGAGACAGGAACCCCCTGACATAAGCTGCCACTGGGATGGACTGATACTTGACTTGATAGAGTATTTTGTAGAGGATGATTTGTTAGTTTATTTTTTTGCAGAACTATGATTTTATTTATTTATTTTATTTATTTATTTTTTTTTTTTAAAACACAAGCCCTGAGAAAAAAAAATGCCCTACTGGCCTAGTGCAATCAGGACATGTTGGCCACTGGCCACTGGCCATAGTCAAATGTCTTCCTGAGTCCATAATTGCAAAATTTGCAACTGCTGTTCTTACTGCTGCTGCCGAGTTGTTTAAGCAGCAGCATGATTAGGCAGCTGAAAGGGGACAGGATCAACAATAGCAGTAACAAGGGTGATGGATGATGAAGGTTCCACTTGCAATGACTATCTCCAGTGATGCACCTGTAAGAACCTGTGGATAAAACAGGAATGTATGCTGCGTGGAACCAAACTCTAGGCAGAGTGAGCTGCGTAGAGAACAAGCATGCAGCCAGAAATACTGAGAGAAGACGGCGCACCCCCACTAGGAAAGGGTGAAGGATAATAGAATGAGGAAATACATGAGAACACTAGAAGCCTAAACTAGGCTAGGGCAAGACTCTAGGACCCCCTAAAGGAAGGACAGAGAAGGCCCTACTAAACTAAAAAAAAACCCTAACTAACTGAAGGAAAAGACAGCCCTATATCTAACTTTACAAAAGTGAACAGACACACATATATATACAGAGACAGGCACTGAACATATATATATGGATCACACAAAAAAAACACTGCAGATAACCGGTATAGATAAATGTATAAAATGAAAATAAACAAGAAGCACAATACCACAGAAGAACAGGGTCACTGAAGAGCAGCTTGTGATCGGAGGAGGCACTGGGCAGGACAGGTAGGAGGCAAAGGAGGACTGGATGGAGGCTGAAGGTGGTAACCAGCAGGAGGAGGTACTGGGCAGGACAGGTAGGAGGCAAAGGAGGACTGGATGGAGGCTGAAGGTGGCAACCAGCAGGAGGAGGTACTGGGCAGGACAGGAGCAGGAGCTCGTTGATGAGTATGCAGGTCAGGTCAGGAACAAAACCGGAAGCTTATTGCTGCACAGACTTAGAGCAGCACATCCAAACAACTGAGCGCCGAAGGCATGTTGAGCGCTTCTATATGTAGTCCCGGTGACGTCATGACTCGGCGCCACCGGAAGCGTGCGTCTCCTGCGTGCCCCGATGTCGGCGCCTGCGCAGAAGGGAGGAAGAAGCCAGAAGCGAATGCGGCAGCCGTCCACCTCGGCGCCGCGACCCGGCAAGGAACCGACAAAGCCCTCCCCTAACGGACGGCCTCCGGACGGATTTAGGCCCAGGTTGACACGGGTGTCGTGCATGGAAGCGTCGTATGCAGGCAGGAGCATGTACCTGAGAAGCAGGTTCCCAGGACCGGTCCTCCGGCCCGTAACCCTTCCAGTGGATCAGGTATTCCAACCTGCCTTGCCTGATGCGTGAATCCAGAACCTCCTGCACTTCATATTCCTCAGACCCATCAACCAATAGCGGAGGAGGCTGAACAGGATCCCGGTGAGGGAAAGGCGATGCTTTCCATGGTTTCAGGTGTGAGACATGAAACGTGGGATGAATCTTAAAGGAGCGGGGCAATGCCAAACGATAGGCAACCGCATTAATCCTGCTTACAATTTTGAAGGGGCCCACATAGCGAGGACCCAGCTTCCTCGTGGGACATGCTAACTTCATATGAGCCGTGGATAGCCAGACTTTGTCACCGATGGTATATGCAGGTTCTAGGGAGCGGTGCTTATCCGCTTGTCTTTTGTATTCATGTTGGGCTTTCGCTAAAGCGAGACGAAGAAGACGGTGCTTGTGTTGTAACTGTAGAATTCTTTGGGCCGCCTGTGGTACTGTGACAGCAACTGGTAGACCAGGAAGCATTTGCGGGTGAAACCCATAAGTCAGGAAGAAAGGAGTGGATTGCGTTGAACGATGAAAGTGGTTATTGTAAGTGAATTCAGCCAATGGGAGGATAGCAGACCAATTGTCTTGTAGATAGGTAGAGTAACATCGGAGGTATTGTTCCAGGGTCTGATTGACCCGTTCAGTTTGTCCGTTTGTGTGAGGATGATATCCAGAGGACAAGTTGCACTGAATACGCAGGGACTGGCACATGGACCTCCAGAATCGTGACGTGAACTGAGAGCCACGATCGGTAGTTATAGAGGAAGGAAGGCCATGAAGACGAAAGATGTCTTGGATAAATAACGTAGCGGTTTGAACAGCAGAAGGAAGTTTAGGGGTGGCAATGAAGTGTGCCAGTTTAGAGAACCGGTCGACCACTACCAGGATGGTGGTATTTCCCTTGGACGGGGGTAAGTCCGTGATGAAATCCATGGATATATCACGCCATGGCAAGGAGGGTATAGGCAAAGGACGAAGTAGGCCTGTGGGCTTCCCTTGCCTGTTCTTGGCTTGTATACATATGTTGCAGGTAGACACATAGGCTTGAATATCCTGTTCCATCTCTGGCCACCAAAAATGACGCCGCATGATCTCCAGGGTCTGGTGTACCCCGCCATGTCCAGCAGTAGGAATGTCGTGGGAAAGGTGTAATACTTCCTGGCGGAAAGGTGGTGGTACGAAGATAAGGCTATGATGATACATAAGGCCATCCTTGAGCAGCAACGAATGTTTTTGTAGAAAGGATGTCTCTGGACTAGGATGTTGTTTTATCCTATCCAGAAGGGACCCCGTAGAAGTAAGAAGGAACTGGTGAGCTTGCAGAATGGTATCCGGTGGTGTCTCTATCTGCGGTTCTTCTGGGTACATCCGTGAAAGGGTATCTGCTTTGCCATTCTGTGAACCTGACCTGTATGTTATATGCAGGCGAAACCTGGAGAAATACATAGCCCAACGGGCTTGTCTTGAACAGAGACGACGAGCACCCCTGAGGTACTCCAGGTTCTGATGGTCAGTGTATACCATGACCGGGTGTTCTGCTCCTTCCAAAAGATGACGCCATTCTTCAAGCGCTTTTTTGATAGCAAGGAGTTCTTTATCCCCAACTGCGTAATTCTTCTCGGATGGAAGGAGCTTCTTCGAAAAGAATGCAATCGGATGCAGCTGGTCTTGATCCCCGGTTCGTTGAGAGAGGACAGCCCCAATGGCGTTGTCAGAGGCGTCTGTCTCTAGAATGAAAGGTCTATGGATATCCGGTTGGGTTAAAACAGGTGCTTGGGTAAACAAAGTCTTCAAACGGTCAAAAGCGCCTTGAGCAGTGGGAGACCAGAGAAACGGCACATGAAGTTTAGTCAAGTGAGTCAGAGGTGTGATGACCTTGGAGAAGTCCTTGATAAACCTCCTATAGAAGTTGGCAAATCCTATGAACCTCTGGATGGCTTTTCTGTCGGTAGGGGTCGGCCAACTTATGATAGAAGAAATCTTACGGGGATCCATACGTATGTTGTTTGGAGCGACCAAGAACCCTAGGAACTCTATCTCCTTCACATCAAACAGGCACTTCTCCATCTTGGCGTATAAGGAGTTCTGACGAAGGCGTGCTAGAACGGTTTGTACATGCCTGCGATGTTCTGTCAAAGAGGAGGAAAAGATGAGTATATCGTCGAGGTAGACAATCACATATTGGTCGAGTAGGTCCGAGAAGGCATCGTTTATAAATCTCTGGAATGTGGCAGGAGCGTTGCAGAGTCCAAATGGCATGACCAGATATTCATACTGGCCATACCGAGTGCGAAAGGCCGTCTTCCACTCGTCTCCCGTTCTGATGCGTATCAGGTTGTATGCCTCCCGTAAGTCTAGTTTGGTGAACACAGTGGCGGAGGCCAGGCGTTCCAACAGTTCGGGTATGAGAGGAAGCGGGTAACGGTCTTTCACCGTGATGTCGTTCAGCTCTCGATAGTCAACACATGGTCGCAAACCCCCATCCTTCTTGCCGACGAAGAATATACCGGCCCCGGCTGGCGAGGTGGACGGACGTATAAAGCCTTTGCGCAAATTCTCCGATAGGTAAGCCTTTAAGTGTTGCATCTCTGGTACAGATAGTGGGAAAATGCGACCATACGGTATGGGAGCCCCTGGATGTAGGTTGATGGCACAATCAGACGGACGATGGGGAGGAAGACGATCCACTCCTTTGTGATCAAATACGTCCAAGAAGGCATGATAAGCGTCAGGAAGCAGGGCTGCCGACGAAGATGGAACCAACAGACGCACCTGTTGGACCGGAAGGATTGCTTCAGGGAATGAGACGGAGTTGGTCACCCAGTCGATACTGGGGTTGTGTTTTCGGAGCCAAGGTATGCCCAGGATTAGCTGATGCAGAGGAGAGGAAATGACATCAAGACTTAACCATTCGTGATGCCCTGGAGTTATCGATAATTGCAGGGGTTGGGTTTCATGAGAGACCGGCCCACATTGGTGTCTTCTCCCATCCGCCATCTGCAAGTGAAGCGGTGTAGTCTTAGTCTGAATAGGAATACCCAGTGCAGCTACTAGTTTTTCATCAATAAAACATCCGCTGGCCCCGGAATCCACAATGGCTGGTACGGAATGTTCTTCATCATGCCACTGCAAACAAACCAGAACAGATAAATGAGACGAAAGGACCATAGAAGAACCTACCATACCCAGAGCAGACACGGTCTTACCTCTCGGGACCTGGGGTCTCTTGGGGCAATTGCGAAGGACATGTCCAGCTCCTCCACAGTAGAGACAAAGGTTAAACTTCCTTCTACGTTCCTTCTCTGCTGCTGTCAATGGACCACGCACAAGTCCTATCTGCATGGGCTCTTCAGGAGCAGAGGGGGCAGATGCGGCAGGTACTAAAGAGGAAGGTGGACCAACTAACGGTGTGGGCTGAGTGGTGAAAGACCGTTCTCTGCGTCTCTCCCTCAGACGCCGGTCAATCTGGATCACTAGCAGTATGAGATCTTCCAAGGATGAAGGAATTCCTACTCGAGCCAGCTCATCCTGCAAGGCGTCCGTGAGTCCCAGTCTGAACTGGTCCAGAAGAGCAGGCTCATTCCATTGTGTCTCAATAGAAAGGCGGCGGAATTCCGCCACGTAATCCTCCACAGGGCGTCTACCTTGTGTCAAGGCTCTGATGGCTGACTGGGCTGAGGCAGATCGCAAGGGGTCTTCATATAGGGTATCCATGGCGTGGTGAAAGGCAGACCAGGATGACAGAATGGGATTGTCGTCTTGAAGGAGAGAATGCGCCCAGGCCTGGGGTTCGCCGGACAGTAAGGTAATAACGGTGCGTACCTTGACATAATCCGAAGCGTAGGTCCTGGGATTGATGGAGAAAAGGAGTTCACAGGCCGTCATGAATGTCTTGTACTGTTTCCTGTCCCCGTGGAATCTGTCTGGAAGAGGCACCCTAGGTTCAGGGGCAGAGGCCCCCCTCGGGTCAGAAAAAGAAGGAGCAGCAGCAGACGCGGAAGGGCTATGAGGAGAAGCCCCAGGTTGCAATTCTTGGATCTGACGCTGCAACCCCTCCTGATTGGTCCGTAGTTCCTGTATAGTAGCCGTCAAGGACGTGAGTTGAGTACTGAGGGCTGATAAAGCCTCCATGAGGCCTGCAAGATCCATGGCTCAGTTGTAATGTAAGAACCTGTGGATAAAACAGGAATGTATGCTGCGTGGAACCAAACTCTAGGCAGAGTGAGCTGCGTAGAGAACAAGCATGCAGCCAGAAATACTGAGAGAAGACGGCGCACCCCCACTAGGAAAGGGTGAAGGATAATAGAATGAGGAAATACATGAGAACACTAGAAGCCTAAACTAGGCTAGGGCAAGACTCTAGGACCCCCTAAAGGAAGGACAGAGAAGGCCCTACTAAACTAAAAAAAAACCCTAACTAACTGAAGGAAAAGACAGCCCTATATCTAACTTTACAAAAGTGAACAGACACACATATATATACAGAGACAGGCACTGAACATATATATATGGATCACACAAAAAAAACACTGCAGATAACCGGTATAGATAAATGTATAAAATGAAAATAAACAAGAAGCACAATACCACAGAAGAACAGGGTCACTGAAGAGCAGCTTGTGATCGGAGGAGGCACTGGGCAGGACAGGTAGGAGGCAAAGGAGGACTGGATGGAGGCTGAAGGTGGTAACCAGCAGGAGGAGGTACTGGGCAGGACAGGTAGGAGGCAAAGGAGGACTGGATGGAGGCTGAAGGTGGCAACCAGCAGGAGGAGGTACTGGGCAGGACAGGAGCAGGAGCTCGTTGATGAGTATGCAGGTCAGGTCAGGAACAAAACCGGAAGCTTATTGCTGCACAGACTTAGAGCAGCACATCCAAACAACTGAGCGCCGAAGGCATGTTGAGCGCTTCTATATGTAGTCCCGGTGACGTCATGACTCGGCGCCACCGGAAGCGTGCGTCTCCTGCGTGCCCCGATGTCGGCGCCTGCGCAGAAGGGAGGAAGAAGCCAGAAGCGAATGCGGCAGCCGTCCACCTCGGCGCCGCGACCCGGCAAGGAACCGACAGAGCCCTCCCCTAACGGACGGCCTCCGGACGGATTTAGGCCCAGGTTGACACGGGTGTCGTGCATGGAAGCGTCGTATGCAGGCAGGAGCATGTACCTGAGAAGCAGGTTCCCAGGACCGGTCCTCCGGCCCGTAACCCTTCCAGTGGATCAGGTATTCCAACCTGCCTTGCCTGATGCGTGAATCCAGAACCTCCTGCACTTCATATTCCTCAGACCCATCAACCAATAGCGGAGGAGGCTGAACAGGATCCCGGTGAGGGAAAGGCGATGCTTTCCATGGTTTCAGGTGTGAGACATGAAACGTGGGATGAATCTTAAAGGAGCGGGGCAATGCCAAACGATAGGCAACCGCATTAATCCTGCTTACAATTTTGAAGGGGCCCACATAGCGAGGACCCAGCTTCCTCGTGGGACATGCTAACTTCATATGAGCCGTGGATAGCCAGACTTTGTCACCGATGGTATATGCAGGTTCTAGGGAGCGGTGCTTATCCGCTTGTCTTTTGTATTCATGTTGGGCTTTCGCTAAAGCGAGACGAAGAAGACGGTGCTTGTGTTGTAACTGTAGAATTCTTTGGGCCGCCTGTGGTACTGTGACAGCAACTGGTAGACCAGGAAGCATTTGCGGGTGAAACCCATAAGTCAGGAAGAAAGGAGTGGATTGCGTTGAACGATGAAAGTGGTTATTGTAAGTGAATTCAGCCAATGGGAGGATAGCAGACCAATTGTCTTGTAGATAGGTAGAGTAACATCGGAGGTATTGTTCCAGGGTCTGATTGACCCGTTCAGTTTGTCCGTTTGTGTGAGGATGATATCCAGAGGACAAGTTGCACTGAATACGCAGGGACTGGCACATGGACCTCCAGAATCGTGACGTGAACTGAGAGCCACGATCGGTAGTTATAGAGGAAGGAAGGCCATGAAGACGAAAGATGTCTTGGATAAATAACGTAGCGGTTTGAACAGCAGAAGGAAGTTTAGGGGTGGCAATGAAGTGTGCCAGTTTAGAGAACCGATCGACCACTACCAGGATGGTGGTATTTCCCTTGGACGGGGGTAAGTCCGTGATGAAATCCATGGATATATCACGCCATGGCAAGGAGGGTATAGGCAAAGGACGAAGTAGGCCTGTGGGCTTCCCTTGCCTGTTCTTGGCTTGTATACATATGTTGCAGGTAGACACATAGGCTTGAATATCCTGTTCCATCTCTGGCCACCAAAAATGACGCCGCATGATCTCCAGGGTCTGGTGTACCCCGCCATGTCCAGCAGTAGGAATGTCGTGGGAAAGGTGTAATACTTCCTGGCGGAAAGGTGGTGGTACGAAGATAAGGCTATGATGATACATAAGGCCATCCTTGAGCAGCAACGAATGTTTTTGTAGAAAGGATGTCTCTGGACTAGGATGTTGTTTTATCCTATCCAGAAGGGACCCCGTAGAAGTAAGAAGGAACTGGTGAGCTTGCAGAATGGTATCCGGTGGTGTCTCTATCTGCGGTTCTTCTGGGTACATCCGTGAAAGGGTATCTGCTTTGCCATTCTGTGAACCTGACCTGTATGTTATATGCAGGCGAAACCTGGAGAAATACATAGCCCAACGGGCTTGTCTTGAACAGAGACGACGAGCACCCCTGAGGTACTCCAGGTTCTGATGGTCAGTGTATACCATGACCGGGTGTTCTGCTCCTTCCAAAAGATGACGCCATTCTTCAAGCGCTTTTTTGATAGCAAGGAGTTCTTTATCCCCAACTGCGTAATTCTTCTCGGATGGAAGGAGCTTCTTCGAAAAGAATGCAATCGGATGCAGCTGGTCTTGATCCCCGGTTCGTTGAGAGAGGACAGCCCCAATGGCGTTGTCAGAGGCGTCTGTCTCTAGAATGAAAGGTCTATGGATATCCGGTTGGGTTAAAACAGGTGCTTGGGTAAACAAAGTCTTCAAACGGTCAAAAGCGCCTTGAGCAGTGGGAGACCAGAGAAACGGCACATGAAGTTTAGTCAAGTGAGTCAGAGGTGTGATGACCTTGGAGAAGTCCTTGATAAACCTCCTATAGAAGTTGGCAAATCCTATGAACCTCTGGATGGCTTTTCTGTCGGTAGGGGTCGGCCAACTTATGATAGAAGAAATCTTACGGGGATCCATACGTATGTTGTTTGGAGCGACCAAGAACCCTAGGAACTCTATCTCCTTCACATCAAACAGGCACTTCTCCATCTTGGCGTATAAGGAGTTCTGACGAAGGCGTGCTAGAACGGTTTGTACATGCCTGCGATGTTCTGTCAAAGAGGAGGAAAAGATGAGTATATCGTCGAGGTAGACAATCACATATTGGTCGAGTAGGTCCGAGAAGGCATCGTTTATAAATCTCTGGAATGTGGCAGGAGCGTTGCAGAGTCCAAATGGCATGACCAGATATTCATACTGGCCATACCGAGTGCGAAAGGCCGTCTTCCACTCGTCTCCCGTTCTGATGCGTATCAGGTTGTATGCCTCCCGTAAGTCTAGTTTGGTGAACACAGTGGCGGAGGCCAGGCGTTCCAACAGTTCGGGTATGAGAGGAAGCGGGTAACGGTCTTTCACCGTGATGTCGTTCAGCTCTCGATAGTCAACACATGGTCGCAAACCCCCATCCTTCTTGCCGACGAAGAATATACCGGCCCCGGCTGGCGAGGTGGACGGACGTATAAAGCCTTTGCGCAAATTCTCCGATAGGTAAGCCTTTAAGTGTTGCATCTCTGGTACAGATAGTGGGAAAATGCGACCATACGGTATGGGAGCCCCTGGATGTAGGTTGATGGCACAATCAGACGGACGATGGGGAGGAAGACGATCCACTCCTTTGTGATCAAATACGTCCAAGAAGGCATGATAAGCGTCAGGAAGCAGGGCTGCCGACGAAGATGGAACCAACAGACGCACCTGTTGGACCGGAAGGATTGCTTCAGGGAATGAGACGGAGTTGGTCACCCAGTCGATACTGGGGTTGTGTTTTCGGAGCCAAGGTATGCCCAGGATTAGCTGATGCAGAGGAGAGGAAATGACATCAAGACTTAACCATTCGTGATGCCCTGGAGTTATCGATAATTGCAGGGGTTGGGTTTCATGAGAGACCGGCCCACATTGGTGTCTTCTCCCATCCGCCATCTGCAAGTGAAGCGGTGTAGTCTTAGTCTGAATAGGAATACCCAGTGCAGCTACTAGTTTTTCATCAATAAAACATCCGCTGGCCCCGGAATCCACAATGGCTGGTACGGAATGTTCTTCATCATGCCACTGCAAACAAACCAGAACAGATAAATGAGACGAAAGGACCATAGAAGAACCTACCATACCCAGAGCAGACACGGTCTTACCTCTCGGGACCTGGGGTCTCTTGGGGCAATTGCGAAGGACATGTCCAGCTCCTCCACAGTAGAGACAAAGGTTAAACTTCCTTCTACGTTCCTTCTCTGCTGCTGTCAATGGACCACGCACAAGTCCTATCTGCATGGGCTCTTCAGGAGCAGAGGGGGCAGATGCGGCAGGTACTAAAGAGGAAGGTGGACCAACTAACGGTGTGGGCTGAGTGGTGAAAGACCGTTCTCTGCGTCTCTCCCTCAGACGCCGGTCAATCTGGATCACTAGCAGTATGAGATCTTCCAAGGATGAAGGAATTCCTACTCGAGCCAGCTCATCCTGCAAGGCGTCCGTGAGTCCCAGTCTGAACTGGTCCAGAAGAGCAGGCTCATTCCATTGTGTCTCAATAGAAAGGCGGCGGAATTCCGCCACGTAATCCTCCACAGGGCGTCTACCTTGTGTCAAGGCTCTGATGGCTGACTGGGCTGAGGCAGATCGCAAGGGGTCTTCATATAGGGTATCCATGGCGTGGTGAAAGGCAGACCAGGATGACAGAATGGGATTGTCGTCTTGAAGGAGAGAATGCGCCCAGGCCTGGGGTTCGCCGGACAGTAAGGTAATAACGGTGCGTACCTTGACATAATCCGAAGCGTAGGTCCTGGGATTGATGGAGAAAAGGAGTTCACAGGCCGTCATGAATGTCTTGTACTGTTTCCTGTCCCCGTGGAATCTGTCTGGAAGAGGCACCCTAGGTTCAGGGGCAGAGGCCCCCCTCGGGTCAGAAAAAGAAGGAGCAGCAGCAGACGCGGAAGGGCTATGAGGAGAAGCCCCAGGTTGCAATTCTTGGATCTGACGCTGCAACCCCTCCTGATTGGTCCGTAGTTCCTGTATAGTAGCCGTCAAGGACGTGAGTTGAGTACTGAGGGCTGATAAAGCCTCCATGAGGCCTGCAAGATCCATGGCTCAGTTGTAATGTAAGAACCTGTGGATAAAACAGGAATGTATGCTGCGTGGAACCAAACTCTAGGCAGAGTGAGCTGCGTAGAGAACAAGCATGCAGCCAGAAAAACTGAGAGAAGACGGCGCACCCCCACTAGGAAAGGGTGAAGGATAATAGAATGAGGAAATACATGAGAACACTAGAAGCCTAAACTAGGCTAGGGCAAGACTCTAGGACCCCCTAAAGGAAGGACAGAGAAGGCCCTACTAAACTAAAAAAAAACCCTAACTAACTGAAGGAAAAGACAGCCCTATATCTAACTTTACAAAAGTGAACAGACACACATATATATACAGAGACAGGCACTGAACATATATATATGGATCACACAAAAAAAACACTGCAGATAACCGGTATAGATAAATGTATAAAATGAAAATAAACAAGAAGCACAATACCACAGAAGAACAGGGTCACTGAAGAGCAGCTTGTGATCGGAGGAGGCACTGGGCAGGACAGGTAGGAGGCAAAGGAGGACTGGATAGAGGCTGAAGGTGGTAACCAGCAGGAGGAGGTACTGGGCAGGACAGGTAGGAGGCAAAGGAGGACTGGATGGAGGCTGAAGGTGGCAACCAGCAGGAGGAGGTACTGGGCAGGACAGGAGCAGGAGCTCGTTGATGAGTATGCAGGTCAGGTCAGGAACAAAACCGGAAGCTTATTGCTGCACAGACTTAGAGCAGCACATCCAAACAACTGAGCGCCGAAGGCATGTTGAGCGCTTCTATATGTAGTCCCGGTGACGTCATGACTCGGCGCCACCGGAAGCGTGCATCTCCTGCGTGCCCCGATGTCGGCGCCTGCGCAGAAGGGAGGAAGAAGCCAGAAGCGAATGCGGCAGCCGTCCACCTCGGTGCCGCGACCCGGCAAGGAACCGACAGCACCTGAGGCAGTAGCAGCACAATAAGTAGCCCCCTGTCTATGTGGATAAAAGAAGTAATTGGCCAATAATACTTCTCCACCTGCCCCTCCTCCAAAATAATGGGTGTGTTGTTATTAGAATATACATTTTTCCCTTGGGAGTAGGAACTGTGGCTCTCATCAGCAACTACAATGTGCACAGTGTGTGGTAAATAACATCTGGGGGAACAACTGTATCCAAACACCATGACACCAGAGCCCAAGTACTGCCACTGTCACTATGCCCCTTGTCCAGAACCTGCTAAGGACACATGACATCTTGCTTACAGTTTAATAGTAATGATGAACCCTCCCTGCCAGCATCTTTGCATATTCTGCGGAATGGAATCTCCTGAGATGATGCCTGATGACCTGGTATCGATTCTCCTCCACCACACTACCATGTGTGGTCAGTGCACCACACAGTGTGCAAAAGGTAGAGATGACTGCACATACTAACATCAACAGAGTGGCTATCATTTGGCGTGGAGGTAACGATGAATGCGGTGGATTGGCAGAAGATTTAGTTACCCTAGAAGGTGATGGTGATGGCGAGCTAGTTGTTTCACTTGTCATGGAACTTCCAGTCTCGCCTGGTTTGCTCTACTCTTCCTCCTCTTTGATCTTTGCTTTACCTCTTGTTGCCTTTCTGGACAGTCAGCGTGTACAGCAATAGTGGTGCTTGATTTCTGTGATGGGTGTTTGGCTTTAACATCAATGGTATTATCAGTAGCATGGCCAGCATGTCTGACCGCAGGCACAGCATTAGTGGCAGCTAGGGCAGCACGTCAGGCAGCAGGTACATTACTAGTTGCAGCAGGTACAGCACTAGTGGCCGCAGGGGCAGCACATCTGGCAGTAGGTACAGCAATAGTGGCAGTAGAGCCAGCATGTCTGGCAGTATGTACAGCTATGGTTGCAGCAGGTAGAGCAATGGTGGCAGCCGGGGCAGCACATCTTGCAGCAGGCACAGGCAGCTGACCTGTCCTGCTCTCACTAGTGATACCCTTCTCTTTCTCCTTTGCCAATAATTCCCCGAAGATCCCTAGGGGTGATTTAGGGGGACTGGAAAGCATTGGTTCAGTTGTGCTCGTTTCCTCCTCAGACTCAGTGGACACATAAGGGTCCTTCCAGTTCCTCCTTTTACTGCTCATAGTGATAGCAGTCACTATGAGTCTCTCTTGCCTCAATTTAACAAACAATACACAGCAGAACAGCACACCTACCTCACTTTGTAGCTGATTCTATTGTGTTTGACTTCCACAAATATGTCATGTTTTTTATAGAGATAAAACAAAAACAACATAAATCAATGGGCGGAAACTTTCTAGCCACTGAAAAATTGGCTGGGAATTCTGGCAAATGGGTGAAAAACACAGACATTTTAATCACTGTTTTAAAAGCGTATTTTCTCTCAAAAAAGAGGTCAATAATGTGTTTTTTGCAAAATTTTTGTGGGAACACGGCGACAACTTTTACTCACCCCACTTTGTAAAGGGCTTTATCCATCTGAGTTGCATTGAGAACCCCTCTGGCATTTAAAGGTTTAAACATGCAAATTGGACCCATTTTAAATTTTATTGATGTCAGTGGATTGAAACACAAGTTATATAAAATACAAACAATTGCATCTTCCTTTCTACACTGTATCTTACTTTAAAACATAACATATATGTTTTAGTTTATGTTTTATCAAATTATTTACTAGTATTCAATATTTTCTTCTCAAATAAATCCATCCTGGTGATTTGATTTTTCCAACATGAATATTGTGCATGTGATGGATGCTTCTATAATACTCATGCTCAAGCTTATGTTAGTGTTAAATTGGACCTTTAAAACTAAGGTAAGTTTAGTAAAGAGGAAATTAAAACAACATATTGTACTAGCAATTTGCTAGTAATATAAATCCTTATTTGTGAAATTAACATTTATTTTTGGTGGCACACTGTGCTATGGACGAATCAAGAGAGAGAGTGAGAGAGAGAGAGAAAATACACTCAGGGGAATTTGTAATAGCACAGCAAGGGAAAAGTTTGGCCTGGAACATAATTAATGGCACACTGTGCAGAGAATTAGCATAAAGTTTACATTTTTAAAAAATATATTTTATAGAAAAAATACAATAGAAAGGCAGACTCAATTAAACAGATGAAAGTTGCCTATATGCAGTGATTCTTCTGGACATACAGCAGTTGATTTTATCAGGATATTCTAGGTTAAGCAAAAGTGGGTAATTAGTGGCTCAGACATTTTGATTGATTTAGCTGTGTGTAATTTAGAATATCCTTAAAACCTGACCTTTTTATGAGTTCAGGTGCCAGAGAATCACTGCATCAGGGTGACAAGTTGGCATTAAACACTGTCCACTTAAAGACAGCATTAGTACATACATGTTGCAGTCTACAGGAATCCTGAATACAGGTTCAATATTTCATATACATTATGTAAAGTCCAGGCCTTTTCCCCCTCTCCAGTCTTTGGTAGAAAAAAAAATAATAAAACATATAGACAATTTGACTGTCCAAATGTACTTACAGGATATATAAAGTCAAAATAAAGTATTACTATTCAAACATTGCATGTCTAAACATGAAGGGATGCTCTCTGTCACAAGGGCTTTTAACCCCCTTGAATGCTAGAGAGGTCTGCAACATATTGCTTCAGAATGCGTTGGGACCTTGCCTAGCTTTCAAGTGGTTGAATGTTCCATTTAAAGTCAATGTTGTATTTGTTGTTTATGATGCAGTTGGATTTTCCCAAAATGTTATTTGTGCAAATAGCTCTGTGTGTCTATTTTATGATCCTCCACTGATTTGGAGGGAAAATGTTTTCTGCTTGTAGTCTGTCCTAGAAGATTTGGTAAAGATACATAGAAACAATAGCTTAAAGATTATTAGGCTTGATACCTGTTTTTAATCCAAAATAATATTATTAAATACAAAAGAATTATTACTGAAACATGGTTTACCTAAATATAAGTCATAAACAGCTTGTTCAACATATATACAATGATAATGATAGTAACATTTCAAATAATCCTTAAGTTTAGCTCCTCCATAAAAGCTCCAGGATACTCCTATTTGTCTATGTATTTTATTTTTTATCCTAAAATTATCCTGAACACCTTGACAGGTTGAGTCTAATATATGATATACATTCCATTTTGTAGTATATAACATATAGATACATATATTTTTTTTTGTTTGTTTTTTTGTTTTACAATACAAATAACTTTGGCTGGTAAGTAGTTATATGGTATAAATAGGAAGAGATATTAAGGTACAATCCATATGGTCTGATCAGATACAAGCAGGGGTCTGGTGACACATCACTGATTTGTAAATATGGGCCATATTATCTTGTAGGTTTTTTTCCAACTATCTGTCAGATGCAAAGAAATATGTTTTAGCTAGATGGCAAAGGTAACACTCATCCTTCAATTCAAGAAAGCTAGACAGAAATTATTAATGATGAGATCTAAACTTTTAAATCATTCTAGCAAGAACTCGGCAACAATGCTGATCCAACTCGCTCAGCGAGATTAATGCAAGTTGCAGTTCCCTATTATTTCAATAGACAGTGTCAGATGGTACCATGAAGGTACAGTCGGTAGGGAAAAAGATTCCTTTTGTATCAGTACTGGCAATTTGGTGTCTCTCTAGGGAACAAAACAAAAGCAAAAAAAAAATCTATACATCATAGATAAAGTATTTGAGCACAAGAGCCCATTAATCTAAAAACTAGACAGCCTTACCTGACCACTTTCAAATTTGAAGCTTTCTTCTAACAACAAAAAAGTTTTGGTGTTCATAAAATAAAAATAGAACACACACATTAGGTGATCCATTTTATTTGATTTAATTTAATAAATCCAGAAATTATTAAAAATATCCTATCTATCTATCTATCTATCTATCTATCTATCTATCTATCTAAAAACTCTTCCTTTGGATTGTGGATGATGATGAGAGTTATAGTCCAATATCAGCTGGAGGGGCTCATGATTCCTACCCCTAACATCAAGAAAATATTTAGTATCAAAACCTTTCAATTTCTTGCTACATAGTTAAGAATGTTTTCTTGCTTTATTGTATACCCACGCAAACTGTACATAACAGGGTACCCCAGTGGTAGGGATACCCCAATGATAGCTGTTACTTTAACAGGTCCTGTTCACAACTATCACTTAATATATTAATTAGTTCACTTATGTTTATATTAATATATATTTTTAACAGTGAATGATTTTATGTATATATTTTTTTCTCATTGCTTTTACTGTATGGATTTAAAAATAAATCCTGCATAACTGAATTCTATTGATTAGCCTCCAATTACTACACAGACTACACTGTTCTTCCTTTTTCTTGTCTTCATGTTCACCACTAGACAGAAAGTGCTGAATAAATATAAAATGAAAGGTCCAGGCAGTTACAGTTTATTTCCACAGTATTCTGCTTTTTGTATGGAACTAGAGATGAGTATATGGTCATAATACATATCTCTCCAGCTTAAGCTGAAGTAGGTTTCCCATGAAAGGGAGGATTCTCTGGGCCTAGGGACAAGGCACCCAGTGTAGCCAAGGAAAGGGGTCCCCTGAAGGTGCTGCCTAGAGCATCAAAGTGCTGGAGTCTGCCTGGGGTCAGAAGAAGGAACTGCATATGAAAATTAACTGAAGTACCTTCTTAGGAGTTGGGATTCCAAATAATGAGCACCAGAATATAATTTAAAAGGGAATAGAATGTGAAAAGATAAATTTGTAGGTACTGCTTATAAACTGCAACTGAATAATGCTTTCTTTGGGACCCTACATTTTAATTACTTATTCCCTTACCCCACAGTCAATGAGCAGAGGAGTAGTGACCTACACTGCCAGGAACTCTTGCTACCAGTGACAGCTGATAGAGTTTCCTGATGCCTGATAGGGAGTGGTTTTACAACTGAAATCTCTACCCACCACATTCATTCAAACATTTGTATTTAAGACTAGTCTTACGGAATGTATACATATGAGCCTATAGCCAAAAATGTATTCTCTAATGCTATTAATCTAAAGTTCTTTCCTCTTTTCTTTTAGTTTTTTTACAGTCCAAACATTTTGTATTCAATTTCTGCTTTTCCATATAAAGACTAACAGAAGGTTAGAGAGGGGAGAAGTTGGAATAAGGAAGAGTGAGGTAGGATGAGAAGTTAGGTAAAGAGGGGACTGAGAAAAGAAGGAGTACATCGATAGTCACAGAACCACACATACACTGTTTGACTCCAGCCTTGTTCTACTGCCCACTGGTAGCCACAGGACTCCATACATATAGTGATGCCACAGCCTTCTTCTACTGACCACTGGTAGCCACAGGATTCCATGCATACATACTCTGATAACCCAGACTTGTTCTACTAATAATTGTTCCACTAATAATCTCCAAAACCCGCACATATGCTGTCTGACATCCCACCATTGTTTCACTGTCCAGTGGAAATTACAGAGACACACATACACGGTATAACACCACAAACTCAATTAACCCTTTAACTGCCAGGGTAATTTGAAAAACCTTGCATTGCAATACATCTGGCAGTAAAAAAGGTTAAATAAATAATATACTTTTAGAGTAAACCGGCTTCTCCACTTCATGTGCTTGTTTGCTTATACCACAGAGCATGTCCCACTGTAGTGTAGATGTCTACAAAAAGTCCCTGCACAGCATAAACATAATGGATTTGCCTGGGATCCAATTTCCCTTATGCTTTAGCAGGCTTGGTGTGGTGTATAAATCTCCCCAGGGGGCCCGATGCATAACAAATCAGACCAAGTCATATTCAGCATAGTAGACATTGGAAATCCAAAGTGCATATGATGGAATTGGAAGCCAGTGAAATACATGGTCCAGTTAATATGCATAACAGGGAACATTATCAGAGGGTTTTCCTGTTTTGCAGGTATTGGGCTCTTTCTCCAGACATCTGCATTACACTGAGAAGTACTCTGAGGGGGAAACAAATACACATGTGGGAAGTGCTGCCCTCTTCCATCTCAAACCTTTCTCGCTTTTTGCTCCATACCTATGGAACTCCATACCCCTCTCCCTAAGTTTTGAAAAATCCCCCTCTGTCTTTAAGTCTACCCTGAAATCTTATCTTCTGGAGCACTAGGACCATGCACTGCCTTTGGCCAAACTCAGCAATTGTTATCTCAGCACTTGATGCCCTCTTACCCCATTGTCTGTCTCCTTTTACCCATTTAGACTGTAAGCTCCTTGGAGCAGGGACCTCTCTCCTATTGTTTCTATGAATGAAGCACTTATTTCATCTCCTCCTATTTATTGTAACATATGTCTATTGTAAGGCGCTGTGTACACTGTGTGGCGCTATATAAATAAAGATATACATACATGGGAATGTGAGACTTCTGTCAACTGTTGTGGGGTAACAAAACTGACCTCCTCAGCTAGTGTACAACTCAAAAGCATGTACATCTCAGTCACAAACTTTGACGGTTGCACGTACAGCTTCTATATATGCAAAGGACAACAAGATTAAACTGCAAGACTTCCTTTTCACAACCAAATTCTTCTCCCCATACCTCATCAGAAGGTCCATTTAAAAGGAAATAGACTTGCCAATATGTCATTATTGACGTGATTTTGTACGTTGAGAACTGAAACTATTTTGGATATTAGTGCTGGAGCCCCAACATATTTTAGTAATATATTTTTAAATAAATATGTTTTTATGAGTGATCTGATTGCTGTTGAAAACAGCAGCACTGAGATGTTATTATAACATAATTCCACAATTTCTCATTAATGTTTTTCCTTTATTTCCAGTATTATGGCATAAGGAGTTACATTTAGTAACATCCTATATAATAATTTGCCAAGTTGTGTGTAACGCCCGACATGCGCAGTAGATACTGCTGCGCGTGCGGCAGTCACACGCAGTGGAGACTGCTCGCGCCGCGGCTGATACAGAGCTGGGCGCTCCGAAGGAGCGTCCAGCTCTGTATCAGCCGAGGCGCGGGCAGTCTCCACCACGTGTGACTGCCCCGCGACCGGCTCCCAGAGGCTCTGTATCAGCCGAGGCGCGGGCAGTCTCCACTGTGTGACTGCCCCACGACCGGCTGCCTGAGGCACTGTGGCCCGTGTAACGGGCTGTTCAACTAGTATATAACTAAATCACTATCAAATAATCCTGACAGTTAGTGGGATATCAGTTCCCTTAGAGTTTTCACTAGACCAGAAAAGCAGGACATAATACAATGTTCTGTTTACTTTGTTTTTCGTACATTTATTTCTAAATTTCAACACTAGACCAGATTTCATGTTCCATGACAGAAAGCTCTCTGCAAACAAATTCAGGGAGCTCATTGTCAATGGCCTTTAAGAAGAAAATTCACAATAATAAAAGTCTAGGTACTTTCACTGTACTTGAAGTATGTCTAAGGGCAAAATAAATGATAACTATTCTTTACCTGTATACTATTTCTGTGATTCTCTAACATCCCTGCTGGAGACTGCAGAGAGCCAAGTTCATCCAAGGCTGGGATGCCAATTTTAATTGTAATCTCAGACCTCAGTTGGATGCTTAGAACATACTGCTTATTTTTCGTCATTCTCTTTGAATTCTGAAGGTAAAAGACTAGTATTTTTAAACCATGCCCTTGCCATACTTTGTTGAAAAAAAAAAAAAAAAAAAAAAAAAATGTATATATATATACACACACAGTACTATGCAAAAGTATTAGGTAGGTGTGAAAAAATGGTATAAAGCAAGAATGCTTTCAAAAATAGACATATTAATAGTTTATTTTTATCATTTAACAAAATGATAGTGAGTGAATAGAAGAAAAATCTAAATCAAATCAATATTTGGTGCGACCACCCTTTGCTTTCAAAACAGCATCAGTTCTTCTAGGTATAGTTGCACAGAGTTTGTTAAGGAACTTGGCAGGTAGGTTGTTCCAAACATCTTGGAGATCTAGGCATGGCTCTTCAGTGGATTTAGGCAGCTTCATTTGCTTCTCTCTCTTCATATAATCCAGACAAATTCAATGACGTTGAGATCTGGGGACTGTGGGGGCCAAACCATCACTTCCAGAACTCCTTGTTCTTGTTTATGCTGAAGATAGTTCTTAATGACTTTGGCTGTATGTTTGGGGTCATTGTCAGGCTGCAGAATACATCTGAGGCCAATAATATGCCTCTCTGATGGTACTGCATGATGGATAAGTATCTGCCTGTATTTCTCAGCATTGAGGAGACCATTAATTCTGACTAAATCCCCAAGTCCATTTGTAGAAATACAGCCCCAAACTTGCAAGGACCCTCCACCATGCTTCACTGTTGCCTACAGACACTCATTCTTGAACCACTCTCTAGCCCATAGGTGAACAAACATCCCTCCTACTAAAACCAAATGTTTTAAATTTTGACTAATCAGTCCAGAGCACCTGTTGACTTTTTTATGCACTCCAGCTCCTGTGTTTTCATGCATAGTTGAGTCGCCTTGTTTCCACATCAGAGATATGGCTTTTTGGCTTCAAGTCTCTAATGAAGACCACTTCTGACCAGACTTTTCCAGACAGTAGATGGGAGTACCAGGATCCCACTGTTTTCTGCCAGTTCTGAGCTGATGACAATGCTGAACATCTTCTGATTTTGAAGGGAAGTAAGCAAGATGTGTCTTTCATCTGCTTCACTAAGTTTCCTTGGCCAACCACTGCATCTATGATCCTCAACATTACCTGATTCTTTGTGCTTCTTCAGAAGAGCTTGGACGGCACACCTGGAAACTCCTGTCTGCTTTGAAATTTCTGCCTGGTAGAGTTGCTGCTGATGCAGTATAATTACCTTGTTTCTTGTTACTATGCTCAGTCTTGTCATGCCATGAATTTCAACATTAAACTGTGGTCAGCAACCTCACCTTGTTACCTGAGTTTGGCTGTTGCTTACCAAGTTTTATTCCTCCTACAGCTGTTTCTGTTTCTTTTAACAATTATGTTTCACCCCCCCATATTAAATTGATGATCATAAGCATCTGCTTGGTATAATTGTTTAATCATACACCTGACTATATGTCTAAAAAAAACTTGACCTTGTGCCAGTGTACATAGAAGAATTGATGCAGTTTTGAAGGCAATGATGGTCACACCAAATATTGATTTGATTTAGATTTCTTTTCTGTTCACTCACTATCATTTTGTTAATTGATAAATATAACCTATTAACATGTCTATTTTTGAAAGCATTCTTACTTTACAGCATTTTTTACACCTGCCTAATACTTTTACACAGTACTATATATATATATGTGTATATATATATATATATATATATATATATATATATATATATATATATATATATATATATATATATATTATGCCATATGGATATTACAAAGTTGTTGTAGTGTAATCTCTATTAAACAATTATTTGGGTGTAGCCATTTTTCTTTAACCTCTTGAATGCATGGTGAAGAAATGCATTTGAGACTTTGCAATACATTCAATACCCCTCTGGTAGTCAAATGGTTAAGTCTGTATGTAGATTTTTAGGATAAAAACAAAAAAACAATCAAAATTATTAACCTTTCAATACTAAAACAAGTTTTGCTCTGATGGCCATGCTCTGTGTTGAACTACTCTAAAACAACATAGTAACATAGTAACATATTAATTTAGGTTGAAAAAAGACTTGTGTCCATCTAGTTCAACCCTTTTCCTATTCCTGTTTACCATTGTTGATCCAAAAGAAGGCAAAAAAACCCCCTCAATATAGCAATTTAAAATTCTGCCTTGAAGGGGGGGGGGATTCCTTCTTGATTCCAAATCAGATTTCTCCCTGGATCATCAAGCCCTAACTAAATATTAATCCCAATACTAACTTACATAGCCCTCTATGTTATGCTCTTTTAAATAAGTATCCAGGCCCCTTTTAAAGGCATCTAATGTATTCGATAGCACCACCTCCTCAAGAAGTGAATTCCATACCTTTTTTGTCCTTACTGTAAAGAAACCCTTCCGCTGTTGTAGATTAAATCTCCTTTCCTCAAGTCTAAGTGGGTGGCCCCTTGACCTTTGTACTGTTCTGTTAATGAACAGGTCTTTGGAGAGCCCTTTATATGGGCCCTGAACATATTTATATAGTGTTATCATATCCCTTCAAAACACATCTAAAATCTAAAAATCTGAACCATGTTATAAATATATGATTTACACTGTGTATTTCAGTGTGTAACCTAGGTTTGTTTAAAAAGTGATTGCTGCTTCATTAACAAGCAGGTTTAACCACTGGATACATCACTTAAAGGGTTAAAAGATTATGACCTAGATGCACAAAAATTCGTAGAGGGCTAAAAATGTTGATGTCCTGTCGTAGCAATGTCGTAGGCACATCCACAGTATTCGCCAAAGTGTCTACGACATTACATCACCAACACTCTGACAAAAAGATGTCTACGTTGACATCAATCCAACAGGAATACGAATTTTCATTCATCACATCAACAATGGCCTATTTCCAAATGGAAATAAAGCGTAATGACTCATTTCCATATGGAAATGATGAATAATGAGACACATTGTATGCAAGGGGGTGTGTTGATATTTTAATGTGACACTTTGACTCATTCAGTAAACTCCAATAGCAGCCTCTGCTTTCGGAGTTCACAGTCTCCACTTCACCTAACTCAGGTTGTCATAGTTGGTATCTCCCTGTACTTTCCTATTGAGTAACAGCAGGGAGAGCTACGACAATTCTGAACAGCATTCTCTCTTCTTCCCTACCTAGCCACTTTGGGAATAAAGAGAAGGCTTTCAGCACCATGGACAGCACTGTATGTCATATGGATGCGCATTGCTCACCCCTGTGGCACTCAAAGGGTTAAAATAAACAGAAATCGTACACCAAGCACTACACAATATGCCCTGCCTTCAACCTATCCCCCCTTTAGTATTTTGACATATATTGCATATATTTGACATACTAACTCCATTAGTCTTTCATCTCTTAATTCAACAGGAACTGCCATTTATTCAACAGAACCTGTCCTTTATTCAACACTTAACCCTTTGAGTACCAGAGAGGTAGGAAGAAATTGCTTAGCAATGTGTTTCCTACCCCTCTGGTACTCAAAGGGTTAATAGGCAAGGTATGTGGCTGCATACCTTGCCTGTATATGTGTAAAAATGGGTTTTTATTTAAATATATCTTTAAATGTATTAAAAAATCAGACCTCAAGGGTGGTATCATGATCCCTCATGACACACCTCGAGCATGGGGGCGACAATTGCCCATTTTTTAAATAAAACGCATGCAACCTATGTTTAACATAGGTTATATGCGCTTTTTATAATTAATAATACTTCCAGACCCTGAGGGGAGCACCAGGACTCCTCCTGATAGCCCCTCTATCATGGATAATCTATCCAAAAGGATAGAACGGCTGTAAAAGCCACTGTAGTAGCAAGTGCTTGTGGAATGTCTAATTTCTACTCTTTCCTCCAACCCGAAACACATTTTCTGAACCTTCACATCTCTTCTACACCCACCAGCACAAACACCTTCCACGAACTTTTTCTGCCCAAGATCTCACCAACCACTTCAAGAACAAGATTGAATCTATCAGACATGACATTTCATCACTACCACCCCCACCCAGCCAGCCCAGCCCTGTCGCCTCTCCCACATACACACTAAGCTCCTTCCCACCTGTCACTGAGGATGAAGTCTCCCTTCTCCTCACTCGTTCAAACCTAACCATATGCCCTCTCGACCCAATCCCATCTCAGCTCACTCAAGAACTCTCCCCTCTACTAACTCTAATCCTTATTCACTTATTCAACCTCTCTTTGTCAACCGGCACCTTCCCATCCTCTTTCAAACATGCACTAATCACTCCCATCCTAAAGAAAACCTCCCTGGACCCAAACTCACTGTCAAATTACCAGCCAATTTCCCTACTCCCATTCGCCTCCAAGCTCCTTGAGTGCCTTGCATATAACCGGCACACTAAATTCCTCTGCTCCCATTCCCTGCTAGATCCCTTGCAATCCGGATTCTGCCCTCATCACTCCACTGAGACTGCCCTCACTAAAGTGGCCAATGACTTCCTCTCAGCCAAGTCAAAAGGCCACTACTCCCTACTCATTCACTTGGACCTGTCAGCCGCCTTTGACACAGTTGATCACCCACTCCTCCTCCAAGCCCTCCACTCCCTAGGTCTCTGTGAAACTGCACTCTCCTGGTTTTCATCTTATCACTGCAACCGCTCATTCAGTGTTTCCTACTCTGGCTCCACTTCCCCACCCCTCCCACTGTCTGTTGGAGTGCCTCAAGGATCAGTACTGGGACCCTTGCTCTTCTCAATCTACACTGCTTCCCTTGGAAAACTAATAAACTCCTTTGGGTTTCACCATCATCTCTATGCTGATGACACCCAAATATATCTTTCCTCCCCAGACCTCTCCCCTTCCCTCCTGTCCTGAGTATCTGACTGTCCATCTGCTGTGTCTTCCTGGATGTCCTCCTGTCAACTCAAACTTAACCTTGGCAAAACTGAACTAATTCTCTTCCCTCCATCTACAGCCAGCCTTATCCCAAATATTACCCTCACCGTTAACAACACTTCCATCACACCAACCCCTACAGCACGCTTCCTGGGGGTCACATTTGACTCTGCCCTATCCTTCATTCTTCACATCCAGTCAATCTCCAACTCATGTCGCGTCCACCTCCACAACATCTCTAGAATCCGACCCTTTCTCACAGAAGACACTACCAAAATTCTAATCGAAAAAAAACTCATCATGTCCCGTCTTGACTACTGTAACTCTTTACTAATTGGCCTTCCTCTCATCCTACTAACCCCGCTATAGTCCATAATGAACTCTGCTGCAAGACTAATCTACCTCACTCATCGCTTCTCTAACACCAAACCCCTCTGTCAGTCCCTACACTGGCTCCCATTAGCATACAGAGTAAAATTCAAAATTCTGGTGCTATCTTATAGAGCCCTCACTAACACTGCACCCCCCTATATTTCATCTCTCATTTCCAAATATATTGCCGCCCACCATCTTCGCGCTGCACATGACCTTCTGCTCTCCACAGCTCTTATCATATCCTCCCACTCCCGCCTACAGGACTTCTCCCGTGCTGCACCTGAGCTGTGGACTCTCCCCCAGCCTTCAAATCTTCAGACGCTCCCTGAAGACTCACCTCTTCAGGGAAGCCTATCAACTGCCTCCATAAACTTTCACCAAGAATCACCCCTTGCCTGGACTACTGCACTCAACAGCACTTCTCACTCCTACTCACTGACTGGCAGTTCATGTGGCAGGAGGCACTTAAATGCAATAACACTTACTCCTTCTGTGTCAAACCTTCCTTCCTCTAGACTGTAAGCTTTCACAAGCAGGGCCCTCTGATCCTCTGATCCTCCTGTTCTCCACATCCGATTGTACTATTTAATACCTCTGTATGTCTATTCCCAATTGTACAGCGCTGCAGAATTAGTTGGTGCTATATAAATAAAGACTAATAATAATAATAATAACCCTGTCACCGGGTCATTCTTAGAAAGCTCAGCGCTGCTCTCTCACCATTGAGTCAGTCACCACTGTCAGACCGGGTGACTGATTCATTGATGAAAGTGCAGCAGGGGAAAAGGCTGGAGAGGGTCAGAGAGTGTACATGGGGATCTGTGGTTAATAGTGGTCAAGGGAACAAGTGTGGCGACCAAGCAGTGTATTTGGGGTTTTATGCTTACCACTGGGCAAGGGAGCAAGACTGGGTAGCAAGTGGTAGCCATAAATCCCCATAGATGGTGTGTGACCCCCAGTCTTGTTCCCCTGTGAGTGCACAACATGCATAACATATGATAAATTGGTTAGGGGATAATTGTGCAGTGCTTGGTGTACTATTTTTGTTTATTTTAACCCTTTGAATGCCATGCAGTGAGCAATGTACATCCCTATGGCATTCAGTGTTGTCCTTGGAGCTGAAAGCTGGCCAAGTAGGGAAGCACTGAGAGAATGCTGTTCAACTTCAGAATTGTTGTAGTGTTGAAGATGTGTGAAGGGAGGACATCCCTTCCACATCAACAGCATTTCAAAAATTCTGTATTCTACTAGGGACCTTCTCCAACCCTCCCCTTCCATCCAATAATTTTGGTGAATATGTTGATGTGTGTGCAGATCCAATTGTGATTCGAACACATCGACAAGATCATACCGACAATGATCGACCTTTAGTGCATCTAGGCCTATATCTAATGAGAACTATGTGGCAAGGTGTAATTGGTATCACCGTAAGAATTTATGATTACACAGATTTGTTTTGTAAATGCAGTGTACTATACTTAACAAAGGATGTGTTTCTCCTTTTTGGTTAAAGGCTTATGTATGAATTATGGTAATATTGCTTTTATGGATTTCTGCTTCCTAACCTCATCTCCTCCTCCCCTAAATATAGTTAAGAAAGCTTAAGCTTTTCAAATGATTTTTTCAGATGAAAACACTGTATGCCTTTAGAATGACCCATGCATTCACATAACCCCTTTTTTTTTTTTTTTTTCCGCTTTTGTTGATTTTTCCTTTGTGGTCTGAAGACTGGTAAATTGCTTATTTGTGATAGTTGTTAACACAGGAAATATTGACTGCTTTTATAAATGAAAACTATATTGTCTAACAATTTCTTAGACAAAAATGCACTTGTGAAATATGTTATGTGAACTCTGATGTTAGTAGTACAAATATTAAGTATAATAATATATTAGTAAACTGTTAGGGCATATTTGAAATTATGCAATTTGAATTATATTAGTCAAACAAACTCCAGTTATTTAAGGCTACTTATTCTGTTTGTCAGTATTATATTGTGTCAATAAAATATTATGTGGAAAAAAAATATTATGTGACAAATAAAAGTATCTATAACTGTTTTGGTAGATTGGTTGCCTTTGTCTCGAGGTTTTCTAGACTTGGGATGGACAACAGATGGCTCTAAAGGTATTGTTGGTTTATAACCACAGTTATTCTAAACATGTCAATTGCCAGCTGAGGATGGTGTGGGTTGCATTCTAGAAACAGAGCCATAGTTTGCCTATTTTTGTTGAAGGCTTTCAGTGTGCTAGGATTTGGAATGGGAAATATACCCTAGGAACAAGTTTATCTTATTTTTGTAACAGGATAACTTTCCTTGGTATGTGTCCCTAATACAAAAGTTATATATATAAACTGCTCAAAATTCAAAGTGCAACACCATGAAGTTGATAAGGAATCTCAAGAAATTGTATATACGTAATAAGAACAACATGAGAAACAATAGATGAAGTTTAGGACAATAAATGTGCAATACAAAAATCATTTACTGAGCATGTGCACCTTGGGAAGAGTTAGAGGTGGCTAGAAAAGGCATTCAAACAAAATTATTACTTTTTCTTTGTGAATGGTATTCCATACAACACAATTTTGTGTATACAATTCTTGCATGATTCTGAAATAGAGAATGTGCAGACCATGACAGGGTTTCAAAGCTAATGTGGGTGTGTGAGGCACAGTGTGGCAGCTGTAGAGGTGATGCCCAATAGCAGGTAGGCACTCTCCAGTATACGAACACCATCCCCTGGGGAGGCTGGATATATGACAGACCCCCACAATGTAGGCCACAATACAGGGGCAGGCAATGTGGTCCAGAGATCTACTGTGGAGTAGAAAGGAAGAGATGGAAGACCCCAAAGGATCCAGGAGAACCACACTGATAACAGATAATAGATAGCCGGGATAGGATATAGATCAGTAGTGGTCAGTCTTAGATAGCCAGAGATCTAGGTCCAGAGATCATCAGTGGTCAGATTGGATAGCAGTGGACAGGAGTCCAGAGATCAGCAGTGGTCTGTTTGGATAGCCAGAAGTCAGGAGTACAGATATCAGCAGTGGTCAGTTTGGATAGCCAGAGGTCAGGAGTATGGATATCAGCAGTGTTCAGTTTCTATAGCCAGAGGTCAGGAGTATAGATATCAGCCATGGTAAGTTTGGATAGTCAGAGGTCAGGAGTATAGATATCAGCAGTGGCCAGTTTGGATAGCCAGAGGAGTTTCGATATCAGGAGTGGTCAGTTTGGATAGCCAGAGGTCAGGAGTATAGATATCAGCAGTGGTCAGTTTGGATTGCCTTAGGTCAGGAGTATAGATATCAGTCGTGGTCAGGTTGGATAGTCAGAGATCAGGAGTATAGATATCAGAAGTGGTCAGTTTGGATAGCCAGAGGTCAGGAGTATAGATATCGGCAGTGGCCAGTTTGGATAGTCAGAGGAGTTTAGATATCAGGAGTGGTCAGTTTGGATAGCCAGAGGTCAGGAGTATAGAAATCAGCAGTGGTCAGTTTGCAAAGCCAGAGGTCAGATATCAACAGTGGTCAATATACTGTGTCTGAGGTCAGAGGTCCAGCAGAATACAGGGTCCAGATACAACTTAGCAGTAGTAGTCCAGTAATCAGCAGGATGCAGACTGAGCCAGAATCAGGAGTCCAGGAATCAGTAGGATGCAAAATACAAGGTACAGGGTACAAAGGCTGCAGCAGGGACAAGAATAAGGAACTTGATGCACTGGGAGCTCAATACAACTAATGTAAGGCCATATAGGGATTTTAAAGGCACTGAGCTGCGTGACATCACCACATTGCTCACATGCCCAGCAGACCGCCCCCCCAGAAGGGAATAAGAGGATCATAGGAGAGAGCACTTTGCTTCTGCAAGAGCGTCGCACCATGCTGACATCATCTGTCGGTGCGAGCTACAGACCGCACAAACAGGGACAGAGATGGCAGATCTCTCCTACGGGCCATCAAAGGAGGCAGCTGCCAGGGTGCAAGGGCTTGGTGAATACGGACTTTACAATACTCCCACCCTTAAGCACACCACCAAGAGCATATGGGGCCAGGACGAGGAGGATGAAGACTCCGGAAAGAACGTAATCTGGCAGGAGCATGGATGCTGCAGAGGGTTCCCAGGACCGCTCCTTCGGACCGTAACCCTTCCAATGGACCAGATACTCCAGACATCCCCTACGTAGATGATAATTCATGATCTCTTGTACCTCATACTTCTCCTGTCCATAGACAAGAAGGGGCCCAGGATGAGAAGGCTGCCAACCAGGTAATTGGTTCAAGACCCAGGGTTTGATCAGAGAGACATGGAGCACAGGATGGATGTTCATGCCAACAGGTAATTGCAGAAGTACAATCACTGGGTTAAGCACAAGAGAGGCGTAGGTTAGCGGTAGAAAGCCACACTTTGCCTCTGATCTTGTAGGCAGGGGAGGAGGAGGAGCACCATTTGTCAACATAATGTTTGTATCTCCATTGAGTGGTTAACAGTGGCCTCCAGATGCATAAGTTGGTCTGGGCCATAGTGAGCAGGTGGTCAGAAACACTAGGGACAGGACAAGGCACCAGAGATCCAGGAAGCATGATGGGGTGAAGACCAGTATTAATGAAGAAAGGTGGACCAGCAGACCTAGTTGTTATAGGCAAATTCTGTCAAAGGAAGAAGGTGGATCCAATCATCCTGGACATGAATAGTGAAGCACCAAATGTATTGCTCCAATACCTGGTTGGTATGTTCAGTCTGCCCATTTGTTTGAGGGTGATAGTATCATGGTGCCCTTGTGCTGGCGGCATTTTAACAGCATTGTTCCTGTGGTAGCCTTTAAGTACTGTGTCCTGTTACTCCTTCATGGCCCTTTCATGGTGTTCCCATTGCTTTGTGCTTGCTGTCGTTATAGTGTGAATCCTGTGTTTGACCCGGACTGCCTGACTACTCTCTCTGATCCTGTTCCTGCTGCGTGTACCGACCCGTCGTGGCTGACGTTTTCTGCTCCATGTACCGACTTGGATTGGCTGACGTTCCTGCTCCGTGTACCGACCCGGCCTGGCTGACGTTCCGGTTCTGTGCATTGACCCAGATTGGCTTCCATTCCTGCTCTGTGTGTCTCTGGCCTGGTTCATTATCGCGTCCGGTACTCTGGTAGAGAGTTCTTCCCGGTGCTCTGTCTTAGCATGCTGATCCAGTTGGTTGCCTCGAGTGCTGCTTAACCGTTCAGCTACTGCGACCCATTTACGCTCCTGTGCCTCGTATTTCCATACCCCAGGGGTGAAGCTGATCTCGTTTGCTCACTATCGCTTGGCTTATTACTGCACTAACACTGAGGTTGGTCTCCTGGGTGCCTCAGTTAGTTTTCCACCACCTAACAGTCGCCATCGAGCCTGAGAGTCTATTATCCCTTGCTGTCCGGTGCTCACCCGGGTAGGAGCTATTCTCATTGGCACACCATACGCTTGGCTTGTTACTGCTCTCTTACTGAGGTTGGACTCCTGGGCACCTCAGTCGTCTCTACCACCTGGAAGTTGCCATCGAGCCGAAGCATCTGTTACCCTTGTTGTCCAGTGCCGTTATCCTTGGTTCGCAGTTCATGCTGATTCCGTGTGGCGTTCCACTGTTCCTCCGGTTACAGTACTGTCCGGTAGTCCATGATTCCTGCAGGGCCTCGCGCACCCTTTGAGGGCTTAGTCGCTATTGTGTCACTCTCCAGCAGAGACTGCTTCTTGGGCCTCGCTATTAGGGCCTACCATCCTCCCGGCTTAACAGCACCTTGACATCGTTGTCTCACTGATTCACACGAACTGTAACCTGACCTGTGTCAGTATATGTATTTGTTCTCTGATATATGTACTGGACCCGTGTGGGTTAATGTTATTTTGTAACCTGTCTTGTGTCAGTATTAAGTGATTACTATTGCTGGACATGCAAGGGGTTACTTTATTCTGTCTGGTTTCAATAAAACTGTGTTTTATCGAACTGCCTGCCTCTGAGTGTTCTGAAAACCGTTACATATAGTCTGTAGAAAGAGATTGAAGAGCATGATAAAGGCAGACCAAAAGCGTGAGGTAAACTGCGTTCCATATTCAGAGACTATGGTTTGTGGTAGACCGTGGAGTAGGAGATCTCCTTGATAAAGAGGGTTGCTGTCTCAGAGGCTGAGGGTATTCTTTTATAAGGTATGAAATAAGCCATCTTCAAGAACCTGTCCACCACCACAAAGATGCAGTTATATATCAATACAGGAGGGAGATCAGTGATGAAATCCATAGACAGGTCTGACCAGGGCTGGTCCAGGTCTGGTAATGGCTGAAGGAGGCCAATAGGTTTAGCATGACAGTCTTTGGACTAGGCACAAGTAGGACAAGATGCAAGATAGTGTATAACATCTCTTTGTACAAGGGACCACCAGAAGGAGCGCAAGACCAGCTCCAGGAGACATCTGAAGGACCTCAAGGTGGACTGAAGGTGGAACGAAGATGCAGTTCTGGTATATACGTATTTCATCTCAAGAAATAATACAGGAATACTTTTGGGACAGGGAGAGGTCAATCTGTGAATGGATGTGTTCCCAAAATGTGGAAGAGTTTGCTAGGAAATGTTCATGGCGAAGGACTGTCTCAACAAGCTATGGAGGTTCCTGTGTGGGACTCTTGATATGAGATTGAGCATCCGTTTTCCAGTTTTTGGTATCTGGATGGTAGATTATATACATCTGGAAATGACTAAAGAACAAAGCCCAATAGGCCTGTCGAAGATGAAGTCTACGGTCTGAGCTGAGATACTCTAGATTCCAATGGTCAGTGTAGATCACTATGGAATCCTCAGGGCCTGTGACGCTAACAAGCCTGAGTGATAAAAATTATCCGATTCCTCAGGGCTTGTGATGCTAACAAGTCTGAATGATAAAAATTATCTCTGATTCCACTGGGCATGTGAATAAGGGTAGGCAAAAAATGAAATCAATTTCCTGCATGACTTTCTGTGAAAAATGGATGATTTTTTACTTTTTCTGCACAAGTTTTCTCCTTTTCTCCAAAACAAAATTTTACTCCTTTTTGCCTATTCCAGCAAATTTTTTGTCTTATTCTAACACAATATTTCCCTATTCAATACATTTTCCAGCACAATATTACTTCTTCTGAGGGCTGTAGTGGAGAAATAAGTAGCTGAAAGTCAAAGTTGTACGTCCTTCAGCAATATATACCTTGAAAAATGTGTTAGTATGTAGATTGCATTTGTCATTTGCTCACAACACTATCTTCCTGCTTAAGTGACACTGGCATATATTCATGATAAAGTCAAGTGGTAAAAAAAAAGTACCACATACAATGTGCCAGATGTATATGGTAGTGGTGGTGGGGGACTGGCGTGATGTGATTGGTGGGACCTTGACAAACTGCATCTACCTAGGGAAGAGTGGGATCATCATAATATATTGCACATGCTGCATCAACCATTGCTGCAGTCACTTTTTGAGCTACCACTTTACTCCCACGTCCATGCACTGCTCCACCTTTCCCCCTCCCCCTTGTACATTTGCTGGATATTACTTAATTACTGTGTGTGTTTTTACTTTCTACATTACATAACTGATGGAGTGTGATGTCTTTCCTTAGCCCTTAACAAAATTCTCAATGTTGTCTGCTGTCTTTCAAGTCTGCCTCAGTCATAGAGCTCACATAAGGCTCCCAGGCAGCTGTCTGTCACCTAATATATGTATTTGTTTTATTATGTATGTATTAATATTTGAAAATTTTTAATATTTATTTTATTTTATTTTTTTTTACATTTTCTGCCATATCTCATCACAGTCAGTCCAAAAAATAAAAAATAAAAAAAATAAAAAAACAAAATCAACAACTTCTTTCTTCTTACGTCTCCAGCACAGAGACAATAAAAGCAAAGTCAGCAAGCAAATTGGACCCCAACTACCTGTGTCTTGCCAGTCAGTCACACCAGATTTTTGGGTATTTGGGGTCAATCTCCTTCTTTCCTTCTTCTACCCCAGAATGCCACCACACTTTCCTAATACAGAGAACAAATGTCCTACCTAAAAGACACCCTAAATTAAGCTTCAATTGCCATTTATTTGCCTACCTTTTCTAGCTCAAAAACAAGCTGCTTTCTCCTCTCACAGTCTTTCATATGGCTGTAGAAAAAACTTTCATGTGGTGGGTAAAAATGTTTCTTCCCATTGATTAAAATGCAATGAGCTAGGTGAAAAACGTGGGAAAACTGCACTTTTCACAGGAAATTATTAGACAATGGGAAATGCCATTTTTCTCCGATTTTAGCTTGAGTCGAAAGTTTTTGCCCATACCTACTACTGATGCTAACAAGCCTGTGTGATAAAACTTATCTCTGATTCCTAAGGTCTTGTGCTACTAACAAGCCAAAGTCTATTACACAAATCAATATTTCCTCAGTGCTTGGACCAAAGTCTAAGTCATACACATCAATGTTTCCTCATGGCTTTGGCCTAACAAGACTAAGTCCTACAACATATCAATGTTTCCTTAGGGCTTGAGCCAAACAAGTGCAAGTCCAACAAATCACTGTTTCCACAGGGCTTGTGCATCTAACAAGAAGAAGTCTAAGTCCTACAAATCAATGTTTCCTTAGGGCTTAGGCCAAACAAATGTAAGTTCAAAAATCATTGTTTCCTCAGGGCTTGCGCCTCTAACAAGAAGAAGTCTGAGTGTTACAAATCAATGTTTCCTTAGGGATTGGGCCCAGTATAAGTCTAAATCCTCAACAAATTAATGTTTCCTCAGGGCTTGTGCCTAATACAAGTCTAAGTCCTACAAATTAATGTTTCCTTGGGACTTGGGCCTGTAGCAACAAGTCCTACAAATCATCCTGTATAAATTATTATATCCAGTCAAGTGTCATTCTGCCCCAGACACAGCTTACTTCAGGGGTCCTTGTCTCTGTCACATTATGAACTGACATAGCAATTTCTTATTTTTTTATTTATTTATTCATTAACTGTCCCCACAATACCAGTCATCAATATCCCTCAAAAAAATTCCCTGTTCAACTGATTCTTTCCCCACACTCCACCAAAACAGGCACCCTAATACCCCTTTTATATTATGCCTGTGGGAAATAAAATAAAATTTGCTATGTTTTGTGTGTAAATTAAATGTTCCCATTGATATCATTGCCAGGAACTGGGCATAAAATGCAGAAAATCTGCACTTTGTTCTGGAAATTATTTGTCAAGCAGGAAGTGCCATTATTTGCTGCTTATGGTTTGAGCTGAACATTTTCACCCATCTCTAGAATTCACCAATCACTTCCTTCAGATCCCTGTCATTAGTTAAGATCCCCTAATTTTGCTGCAGGATATTTGTTATTTCATTGTGGTCATTGCAATAGGTGCCAGTTAAGTGAATGGATTGTTTGTCCTCCTCATTTTCTTGGGTGGAGAGAGTGTCATTGTCAGGTGTTTAGACTCTGTGATATGCCTTTTTGAGGACCCTATTGTTATATCCTCTTTCTTTGAACCTTTTTCTAAGTTTAGAGGTTTCCTGCTTAAAATCTTCAGTGTTACTACATATCCTTCTTAGTATATGATATTGGCCAACTGGAATACCTGATTTTAGGGGTTCAGGATGGCCACTATTCTCTCTTAGCAGACTGTTCATAGCAGTTTTTTTTACAGTATAGAGGAGTTTCAATTTGATCACTTTGACTGTGTCTCACTTTTATATTTAAAGAGAAACATTCACATAAAATAAAAATTTGACCATGGGTTTTAATCATTAAAACAAGATTAGCGCTGTTTTGTTTTGTTTTTTTTTTAACTCCTGAGGCATCATGTGGGACATACAGGGACCCGCAGAATGCGGAAGTTCCTGATTTGAAGGCTAAATATCTCCTCTAGTAGGAGAGTTAAAAAAAAATCAAACCCAGAGCTAATCTTGTTTTAATGATTAAAATCCATGGTCAAAATTTTATTTTAGGTAAATGTTCCACTTTAAGAAAGACACTTCATTGGATCAGGATTGGCAGTGAACCTTAAATTGATGTCATTCGTATTTAGCAGTTCCACAAAATCCCTGAAGTCTACATCATTGCCCCTCCAAATCCTAATCAAGTCATCAATGAAGCGCAACCACAGCAAGATCTTATCCATATATTTGGACATGGATTCTGTAAAGGCCATTTGGTCCTCCCACCACCCTAGATATAAATTAGCATTCGTGGGCGCACAGGTGCTTCCTATTGTAATGCCCTGAATTTGCTGATTGTAGGTACCATCAAACAAGACATAGTTATGAGTGAGAATGAATCTTAGCAATTCCAGCACAAACTCGCTGTGTTCAAAAAGATGTTCACCTCTTGTATTAAAAAATGACGCACCTCAAATAGCTCAACTTTGGAAGTGATTGGTAAATTCCCACTTATTACACTCAGAAGTAAAAATCTGAAAGATTGTTTAGTGAACATTCACTACATAAGACTTACCCAAAATACTCTCTCTCTAGCTGCATGTATTGCGTTTCACTTCCTGGAAACATCAGGTTTTTTACTCAAAAATGTGAAGAACATTTAAATAAAGGGGTGAAAAGTTTGTAACAATTGAAAAAAATATCAAGAAAAAATGGTGAAGATTTTAAGGGCTTTATTAAAAGTGGATTTTCCTATGAAAAAGCAGACAACCGCATGGTTTTTACTTATCTTTTTGAGGGAACACAATAGGACCTTTTGCCTACCCCTAGTGAATTCCAGCGTATTACATTCAGAAGAAGTAAAATTCTGAAAGACTGTTAAGTGAACAGTTACTAAGATTTACCCAGAATATTTGGTTGAAATCTGATTTAAAGGGTTTCAATACCTGTGTTGGTTGTTTGGCTTGTAAATTTGTTGAAAAATTAACCAAAGAGTAACCAAACAAGCAAAGAGTTTAGATTACTCAATTTATAAATTGTAAAATATGTAGTGTTATTTATCTACTAGTGTGCCAATGTGGGAAACAACACATAGGTAAGATGAAAGATGAATTGAGAAGGAGGATTTTTGAACATCTCTGTGACATACGGAACAGCAGAGATAAACCAGTTGCCAGCACATCAATGAGGTTCACAATGGGGATTTAAAATCAATTAAGTTTAAGTCATTGAGAAACTGATTCAAAGGAAGGGTAATCTAGGTCAAAGGTTACTCCAATGCAAAGCCAAATGGATTTATATATTAAAAGCTTTAACCCCTTTGGGTTTAAAGTAATGCTTTACGTTTACTACTTTCATTAGTGACTATTAAAATAATAGACTATTTGGCTTCTGGGATATCTGAACACATTTATAGTTTACATTGGTGAGTTGATAGATCAGGCATGAGCATTAAATAGGATTAATATCCTGGTCTCTATTTGTTGGGTTAATAAATAGGATACCCTAATATACAAATTACTGTGGGTATATATGGCACATTTTTATTTGTCATTAAGATTTTTATATTTTTCTTTTCTCGCATAATCAATAATATCGATTGGCTCCTGGGCAGAGGTTAAAAGTCGTGTATAACACTATAAAGGTCTGTGTTACAATATCACAGTTTACACCAAAAATGTTTAATGCCTATCTGTTTTATTTTGCTGAAAAGACTTTAGAAATTACAATATTTATGTTACATCACTTTTAAGAACCTATGGACACTTTGGGGCTCAATTTGTAGTCACACCCCATCGAATGATGGACTTTAAACACGCCCGGGATGTAAATTATATAAACTCACACTCTTGTCTTGGTTAGTAACTTCTCAGCCCCTAATCAAGCCATCACTTTGAATGATGAAATGCGTTTAAGTTTTACTATTTTGACTGGACCATGGTCTCTTTATAGCAATGAACTGATGACCTAATATATAATTGTTCCCTGTTGTTATTTCTTTCCTTTTTTGTAGTTTGATAATTGAGACGTGATATAGAGATTGGATGGTGCTATTACGCCAATTTTTAACTGCCAACTTCAAACACATCATAATCTTCACTCACCATCACAAAGTTCAGGGTGCTACAAAACCTATTGGCTAGTAGAAATGACTGGCACTTCTGGCAGCCAAAGGGTTAAATGTTTCACTTACATGCACTTTTCCTGTGTTCCCCCCAGAGATCCCACCACTGAAAGTGAATTAGAAATGTGACTAATAGATGACCTGTAAGCTGCCTTTTATTTGGTAACATAATGGTGTATACAGGAGAAGGCAGGGAAATATATCACTTTCAGTGAGGGAATTGTGAAGTTACACCTGTCTGGAGTTGTTCCCATGTTCCTCTTTAGTGCAATTCTCAGCTCTTCTTGTCTTGCACTAGTGGGTGCCAATGGTACTAGATTCTGGCAGCAGCAGTTCCCACTACCACCAGACATACATGTCATGCAGTCTCACTGGCCTCACCTCACCCCTGAGCATGAAGTAATCCATTTCCCCTCCTGCAGTACAGTGCCTGTCCGGATAAACAGTCAGGTGAAAACAGAGCAAATAATTATGCTCATAATTTTGAGCATAATTATTCATATGAAAAATATAAAACATACAGGTTCCTGCTGAGCTCAAAATAGGTTTTATTAGTAGTGTTCAATTAGTTACATATATGTATAGTCAGGAGGGCAGTAAGAACAATATTTTGGCTACATATAATAAGTATACAAAAAAGTGGTGTCTGCCTATGACTTGCTACAAATAAAACAGCTGGCTTTAGTGTCATGTTTTTGGCCAAAGGCAAACAGATTGTAGGCAGATAGGGACTTACCTGAATCTGGAGTGCCTTGACAAGGCAGGCAAGCTTTGCATGCCTTTGGCCAAAAACATGACACTAAACCCCACGTTTTATTTGTAGAAAGTCATAGGTTGTTAATTTGTAAAACTCAGGATCTGAGACACAGACATCTCTTTCTTGTATGATTATGCATATGCTAACTGGCTGAATTGCTCCTGCTCCTGTTCACCTTCCCACCACTCCTCCACTGGATTGTCATTGATCACCATTCTGTCCCTACTGCTAGTCCTCTTCTGTTTCTTTCACCTGTCAAAGAATGGCAACGTTCATTATTCTGACACAGTAGTGAGAGCATCATTATTTTGCTGAGCAGACAAATCCTTATAGTATAGTTTTCATACAAAAAAGGTTGACTTCCCCTTTAATCATGTGGAGCCCAAATCAAACCCACAGTGAGCAATGTCTTGTATGTTTCAGGGAATATCCAACTGGCATGACATATTTCATACATTTTTTCTTTTTAAGAATATATTTGATAATTACATTTAAAGCATACATTAGTAAGCAGTAAATACATATTCCAAAGGAAATTCAAGATATAGTCATAATCTTGTGGTACAGGTAAATGGATTAATATATCGTGGGATGTAGTGATGTCATTGCTTTTGAATAAACATAACAAAGGAAAGGAAAGAAACCTGTTTGATCTCCCCTATGGATACTGGCCTGTCCCCCCCACACACACACACACACTGTTGCCGCCACTCCCAGGCCAGAATTTAAGCAGACAATAAAAAAAAGGAAAATTAAATGAGAATAGAAAAGATAACAATGAAAATGAAAAGAGATCTGTAAGGAAGTTAGCTTGTCCTTATAGTTTATTAAATTGATGCATGCACAACTAGTAGAGATACCAGTGGGAGCACAACGGTAAGGTCCACCATGGCTCCCAGTAATGGCTCTCAGTCTGATTCCAGAAGGAATACCCCAGCATGCCCTACATAAACCACTCCTTCCATCCCACTACCATGCCAGGGGGAGAACTTGAGTCACATCTTATTTTTCTGTGCCATATATGTTGATGTCAACCAAGGTCCCTAAATGTTTTAAATTTAGAAGTGGATCTCCACCTAGACACAATTTTGCGTATCATAATAATAAGGAGGATTGTGTGTGTGGGACAATACTAATTAAGTTTACATTAATTTATTAATAGTTTCTATTGGTTAACAATATAAATGTTTATGTGGCTTCTATTTGTTCTATTCCCACCCCTCCTCCACCGGATGGTCATTCTGTCACAGTATAAAATAACTGGAAAATTATCACCAGTTATACATACCCAGTATATCCCATTAATCAACTACATAAAAAGTCCACTTTAAGTTCTCCTTTTGTTTGAGCTCTAATGACATGTTTTATGGTTATTACTGGAATCATAAACAACAAATTCAACATTCTTCTAAAGCTATAGAAGGTATTTCTTCTAACATCAACATCTTTTAGGAAGATGAACTGACTCACTTTCACACTTTTATCTCCCTTAACTGTGACCTATGGTGCTAGCTGAAATGGCAATTAATCTGTATCAAGAAAAAGAATGGAGGATATGTCAAGTTTTCGTTGTTTTATCTTGATAGAGACCCTTTTTGTTGTCTTCAAAATAATGTGCATTATATCCAACAATAAATTTAGTCATTTTGCTTTAGAAAAGCTGGATACAATTAATCAAGATAGTGGTGTTTTAATTGGGTATTAACTGCAAAAATGCTGTTGCATTGCCTTTTTAATTCATCAGTACTTAAACAGCTTATTATAAAGAAATACATGAAAATAATAAGTCTGGGGAAGAAATGTCAACATTATCATCCTAATGGATCCAATGGGTCCATGGAAGTGCAGCATTGATAATGTTTCTAAATTCACATGGGTATTTGTAGTCCAAAATTACATATTATTGCTGCATATGGGATTGCAGAGCTCTCTCACAAGATCCTGGAATGTTGGAATACTCATTACAATGATCCAGTCACGTTTAGTTGATAAATTCCAATGTATTCTTCTGGGTTAAAATAAGTAAGTAAATAAATTATATATATATATATATATATATATATATATATATATATATACAGTGGATATAAAAAGTCTACACACCCCTGTTAAAATGCCAGGTTCTTGTGATGTGATGTTAAAGAATGAGGCAAAGATAAATCAGGTCAGAACTTTTTCCACCTTTAATGTGACCTATAACGTGAACAATTCATTTGCAAAACAAACTGAAATCGTTGAGGGGAAAAAATAAAACATAAAAATCTCACAATAACCTGGTTGCATAGGTGTGCACACACTTAAACTAATACTTTGTTGAAGCACCTTTTGATTTTATTACAGCAATCAATCTTTTTGGGTAGGAGTTTATTAGCATGGCACATCTTGACATGGCAATATTTGCCAACACTTCTTTGCAAAAGCGCTCTAAATCTGTCAGATTGCAAGGACATCTCCTGTGCACAGCCCTCTTCAGATCACCTCACAGATGTTCAATTGGATTCAGGTCTGGGCTCTGGCCGGGCCATTCCAAAATGTTAATCTTCTACTAGTGAAGCCATGCTTTTGTGGATTTGGATGTGTGCTTTGGGTTGTTGTCGTGCTGAAAGGTGAACTTCCTCTTTATCTTCAGCTTTCTAACGGACGCCTGAAGGTTTTTTTGCCAAAATTGCCTGGTATTTGGAACTGTTCATAATTCCCTCCACCATGACTAAGGCCCCGGTTCCAGTTGTGGAAAAACAGCACCAAAGCATGATGCTGCCACCACCATGTTTCACTGTGGGTATGGTGTTCTCTGGGTGATGTACATTGTTGTTTTTGCGCCAAATATACCTTTTGGAATTATGGCCAAAAAGTTCAACCTTGGTTTCATCAGACCATAACACATTTTCCCACGTGCTTTTGGGGAACTTAATGTTTGTTATTGCAAACTTCAGCCGGGCTTGGATGTTTTTCTTTGTAAGAAAAGGCTTTCATTTTGCCACCCTAGCCCATAGCCCATTAATATGAAGAATACAGGAGATTGTTGTCACATGTAGCACACAGCCAGTATTTGCCAGAAATTCCTGCAGTTCCTTTAATGTTGCCGTATGTCTCTTGGAAGCCTCAATGACCAGTTTTCTTCTTGTCTTCTCATCAGTTTTGGAGGGACGTCCAGTTCTTGGTAATGTCTCTGTTGTGCCATATTTTCTCCACTTGATGATGACTGTCTTCACTGTGTTCCATGGTATATCTAATGCTTTGGAAATTCTTTTGTACCCTTCTCCTGACTGATATCTTTCAACAATGAGATCCCTCTGATGCTTTGGAAGCTCTGTGCAGACCATGGCTTTTGCTCTGAGATGCAACTAAGCAAATGTCAGGAAAATCCTACTGGAACGGCTGAACTTTATTTGTGATTAATCCGAGTCACTTTAAATGATGGCAGGCGTGTAATGACTTCGATTTAACATGAGATTGAATGTGATTGGTTAATTCTGAACACAGCCACATCCCCTTCCTCTAGACTGTAAGCTCTCACGAGCAGGGCCCTCTGATCCTCCTGTTCTACACATCTGATTGTACTATTTAATACCTCTGTATGTCTATTCCCCAATTGTACAGCGCTGCGGAATTAGTTGGCGCTATATAAATAAAGAATAATAATAATAATAATCCCCAGTTATAAGAGGGTGTGCACACCTATGCAATCAGGTTATTGTGAGTATATTTTTTTATTTTTCCCCCTCAACTATTTCAGTTGTTTTGCAATTGAATTGTTCACATTATAGGTCACATTAAAGGTGGAAAAAGTTTTGACATGATTTATTTTCATCTTATTCTTTAACATCACAAGAACCTGGCATTTTAACAGGGGAATGTAGACTTTTTATATCCACCGTGTATATATATATATATCTATATATATATATATATATATATATATATATATATATATGAATAAGCCTCATTGCATAATTTATGGTACCTCACACACAGAACATAATTTATTTCTCCTCAGAAAACAAACACACATTGAACAGAATGCCTCATTACATAATTTATGTCTCATTAGGAGACACAACTCCCATTGGGTGATTCAATGGGGACATTACTGATCCCATTGGGTGATTAAATGGGGGCATGTTTAACATACAGGGAGTTGGCCTGCCCCTTCCAGCCTGCCCACCACTATCCAACTGACAAAAAAAATATAGCTGCCACTCGCTCCTGAAGTAGGGGATATCAATAACTTCTCCCGGTCCACACACACTCTCACTCAGGATCATGACCCCACAAACAAACTGTTTCACCTTCCACAGATAACTGTAACCCTCCATACACTCTGTTTCAGTACAAGGGTGTAATGTTTCCATAAAATACAAACCAGGGAAAAACTTAATAGCAACTCTTTTATTTAACTCTTTTCATCTCTTCAGTCAACCTCACTAACTGTCTGTTTTCAACTGTCACTCCTCCGTTTCCTGCTTCCTGATTCCCGCCCTTTCTCCTTAAAGGGAGAGAGATGCTTTGCTGTATGTTACAGAGGGCAGGCCTCAAACACCACTTTCTATTTGTTCCCACAGCATATTGCTACGTTGCCTCAACTGAAGAGCCACCGTGTATTATATTGCTATGTTACCTCAACTTAACCCTTTGAGTGCCAGAGGGGTACGCAACGCATTGCAAAGCAATGTGTTGCATACCCATCTGGCAATCAAAGGGTTAAGTAAGGAGGAGTTACTGTTCCCATTATATGATTCAATGGAGGAGTGATTTAAATCATGCAGGGAGTTGGCCTGCCCCCACTATCCAGCCGCCCACCACTATCCAAGTAACTGAAAAAACAAAATGTCTGCCACTCGCTCGTACATAACAGACACAAAAACATCAGACAAAAAACACACTCACACACACACTCACACCACTCAATCACACTCTCTCACTCACACACTCTCTAACTCACACTATCTCTCACTCACTCTCATTCACACACTCTCATTCACACACTCTCATTCACACACATTCACACTCTCACTCAATCTGTGTGTGTCTTGCATCCATGTGTGCATTAATTACCTATATATACTGACGGGCAGCGCCATCCCACACTGCTAGTATATATATATATTTTTTTTTTTTTTTTCTTTTTTTACACTCGAGACCGCACTCTCCTCTCTTCAATATACCCAGTGTTCCATTCACACTCAACATAGGGTTAATATATATATATATATATATATATATATATATATATATATTAAGCAGTAAGAATGGCACTCTGGGGATTTATCATAAACATTTTTTATTTCAGCTTGGTCAACATTTTGGCCCCCATTATGCCTTTATCAAGACAATATGCTATTATTATAAATCACCTTATATACTTGTTAGCAAAATTGAGATCTAGGTGTTTCCTGTGGAGTTACTTTAACTGGTAAAGAATACCCCTTATCCTGTACCATGTATACCATAAAACATATGTGATGGAATGATTTCTCTTTGATGTGATGGAATGATTACACTTTGATTCTATACATACTGTTAAAACATACACCCGATAACAGCCTAATATAATACTTCCACTGTCTATCTTTATCGTTAACTTATTTAACTTTATACTTAATAGCTCCTCTATTCTTAACACTGTGAATTATAAATGTTTTCATCTAATTTTGTACATTCATTTGTTCCTGATAGTGATCATATTGTTCAGATTCCTTGTAATTTACTTTGAGTTTTAACCCTTTGTATTAGAGCAACACTGGGGCAGTCCCACTTATCTTTTAAGTCTTTCCAATCACATTTTTGACATGTGATCTTACTTAGCTGAGATTAAATTAACAACAGAGATTTGTTCCTTTAACATTTGTCATGCATTGATGTATTAGAGATACAAGAACATAAGGGTGATATTCCTGCAAATTCCCTATAAAAGACTGTGCGGATCCATTTGTGCCACTATCTTCATTTGTATAATTCTCCATTTGTATAAAAGTTCTTCCATCCATCATATAGCTTTTACACTCATTCAGCCTTTATTATGGAACACGTATTTTTAGTTCCTCTTATCAGTCTGTCATTTAACTCCTACAGGGATATGATATTCAGGACATCTATCCACCATGCCTCTCTCCTTAAGAGGATGTCTCCTCCTCTGGGCAAGACTGGAACATGATCTATAATCATGTTTCTTAGATTCATGACTGAGTGACTTTTTTTTACCAAAGTGAGTTGCTACCAGTTGCTCTAATAGGACTTTCCTCTTCTTCTGGAGATCCCCTTCCAGTGCCACCTACTGCAGTGTTGACCTGCTCGATCTTGAAATGTTGTGATTGTTTTTCCCATGTAAAGTAAATTGCATGGACATTTTGTTACATACACAATACATGGACTTGTGCATGTCTCTCGGTACTTCACACTATAACTTTTACCTGTTCCCACATGGATACATTTCTCTCCTTCAAGTTACACATGATAAGCATTTATAGCATCCTGGTTTTATTTTTCCTGATTTAATATACAATTGTCTCGGATATATCTTCATCACTAGATGTTTTACATTTGGTCCTCTTCTATACCCCATTCTGGGCATTTTTTTCATTATTTACAGTGTATCCGGATCCAATGCCAATATATGCAGTGCTTTTTAACACTTTGTTTCATTTCTAATGTTTTGGTATCATAATTAGTGATGAGCAAGCATGCTCGGCCGAAGCTCGGTTCGGCTCGAGCATCGCTCTGCTCGGCACATGGCGGTACTCGTACGAGTACCGCATGTGCTCACCCGCCATGTTCGGGTCTCCTCCCCGCACGTTTCGCGGCTGCTGCACAGCCAATAAACGTGCGGGGAGGCTCTGACATCAGTGTAATGCCAGCAGCCATGTTGGCTGCTGGCATTACACTGATTGGCTGGCCAGAACCCGTGATCGGGTGCTGTATAGCACCCGACGCGCGAGTTCGGCTCATTCTTAGCCAGGGAGAGATGCGCTTAGGCAGGGAAAGTCAGTGTAGGGAGAATAAAATTGTTGGAACTCTTTCAAGACCCAAAAGTCCTTTTTAGGACTGTTGTGTGTGGGGGCAGCATTTATATTTTGTTTGGGGGGGCACAATTTCCTTTTTTTTTGTGGGGGGGATATTTCTAAGGTGACATATAATACTAGATGCACAGGAAGTCAGTGTAGGGAGAATAAAATTGTTGAAACTCTTTCAAGACCCAAAAGTCCTTTTTAGGACTGTTGTGTGTGGGGGCAGCATTTAATTTTTTTTGGGGGTGGCAGAATTTAATTTTTTTTTGGGGGGGGACATGTTCTAAGGTGACATTGTACTAGGTGCACAGGGACAAATATTTCACAGTGCAGTGACAAGCTGACATATTCTGTTAGGTGCACAGGGCCAATTATTTTACAACGCAGCGACAAAAAGGGCCATTTTAAACGTGTGCCTAGCCATAGATTATTGTCACATTCTGTTTAGTGTGCAAATTCACAAATTAACGTCACATATTCCGTTCACTGTGCCTAGCCGCAGATTAGCGTCACATTCTGTTTCGTGTGCCTAGCCGCAGATTAGCGTCACATTCTGTTTCGTGTGCCTAGCCGCAGATTAGCGTCACATATTGTTTAGTGTGCCTAGCCGCAGATTAGCGTCACATATTGTTTAGTGTGCCTAGCCGCAGATTAGCGTCACATATTGTTTAGTGTGCCTAGCCGCAGATTAACGTCACATATTGTTTAGTGTGCAAATTCACAAATTAACGTCACATATTCCGTTCACTGTGCCTAGCCGCAGATTAGCGTCACATTCTGTTTCGTGTGCCTAGCCGCAGATTAGCGTCACATTCTGTTTCGTGTGCCTAGCCGCAGATTAGCGTCACATATTGTTTAGTGTGCCTAGCCGCAGATTAGCGTCACATATTGTTTAGTGTGCCTAGCCGCAGATTAGCGTCACATATTGTTTAGTGTGCCTAGCCGCAGATTAGCGTCACATATTGTTTAGTGTGCCTAGCCGCAGATTAGCGTCACATATTGTTTAGTGTGCCTAGCCGCAGATTAACGTCACATATTGTTTAGTGTGCCTAGCCGCAGATTAGCGTCACATATTGTTTAGTGTGCCTAGCCGCAGATTAGTTTTTATCTTCCTTTTTGTGTGTTTTACGGTCAGTCTGTAAAAATGGCGTACTACGGGCGAAACATCGTTCCCAGCAGCGACGTTGGAGTCCAAGATGCATCCAGACATCCTCCCTATGCTGTCCCTGAACCATTTCTGTGGTGTTTCCATCATTTTCTGACCTTTTCCTATGAACCAGGCACCCTCCCCTCATCAGAGCAGGGGGTGCCTGGTGTAATGCTCGAGTCCTCCCATTGACTTCAATGGGGCTCGGGTGCTCGGCCGAGCACTCGAGCCTCCGGGGGCGCTCGGCCAGAGCACCCGAACACCCGAGCATCGGGGTGCTCGATCATCACTAATCATAATGCATAGGCATTTTTTCTTCTGTATCAACATTTCTTTTATAATTAATGTTCGCATTTCTCAACACCTTTAACGTTCTTTCCTTATTTCTCATCAGGACTTTCTCTGAATACTCCCTTCCTTTACATTTATTTACTATATCATCCAGTACCTCTTCCCATTTGATTTTGAAATTTTATATCTTTAATGCTCTCAACATTTGGAAAAACAGAATATTATCCTTTAAGTGAGGATGGTGACTTTTTGCCATTAAAAAAGTATTTCTGTCCATTGGTTTGGAATATAAAGATGTTATTATTTCACCACCACTTATTTTTACTTCTACATCCAAAAAAGTAATTTGTACATAATTATGTTATGTCATCAATATAATAAATGGATGACTTTCTAACATCTGGAAGGTGATATTTAGAGATTCTTCACTCCTGTCCCAGAACATAAATAGGACATCTATAATCCTTGAATAAAACAATAGATGATCTTGAACCAATTTCTTAGCTAACATAAATTCTGTCTCGTACTCATGCATTACTGCATTTGCATATGATGATGCTATTGATGAATCTATTGCCATTCCTGCTATCTGCAGATAATAATTAGACTCAAACTTGAGGTAGTTTCTTGTCAGTCGGGAAGGCCGATAGTATCCAGCAAAGGATCCCTATTGGAAAAAATAGGAAAAATTTTGGTCTTGTATCATTCCTACAACTCTGTATAAAAGAACTGCCCCAGATACAGGAGATTTTCTGCAGAAACTAAGAAGATAGCAGATGGGACAATCTTCTTCCTATGAGAACAATGAAAACTCTGCCCCCCTTGACAAGTTTTTCAGGTTTTTCCCTTATCTTAATTGAAGATTGTCCCTCTCTGCAATCTACCTGGGCACCTCCCTTCTGCTCTGCCTGAGCAGTGTTACATCAGTAAATGGGGCGGGAGTGGAATACTTTGTCACTGAATTACTCTTCAACTACAACTCTGACAGAATTGAAACAACACTCTCCAAAGTCCAAATACTATGATGATTAATTAGAGCTGCTTTTATTATGAACCATTACTATCCCTTTAAAGGGGATTTAACCATGTAATACTGGTAACCAGGGGTGGATTGTCCTATTGGGGGATGAGGCATCCCTGGTGGGCTGCCCGGTTATGGGTCAGTAGGGAGTTTATATGATCTCACCTCTCTGTTCCACAACTCTGTAGATGGGAAGTACAACTCACCAGAGCCCTGAGCAGTGAAGACCGGGTCCTGTTCTCTGTATCTATCCCACCCCTAAGGCTGACTTAGGTAGCCCTGCTCTGCCTGCAATGTTTGTCCTGGTGCAATGTATGATCAGCAGGCAGAGCTTCTGGGTCCTAACTACCTAGCAGTTTCAAATGGTATTATTTAATTATTCTTAACTAATGTACCCATTGCTAGAGAGCCTTAATTTACCATCTGTTAACCCTTTAACCCCCTTATGCTTTAGAGGGGTATAAATCAGGAGTTATTATCCATTTGCAGTTATTAACCATTTTATCCTGTTATTAACCAATTGAATTCCTCATAGGTGCAGTACCTCACTATATAACCTCTTGCATTCTAGAGGGCCATAATTCATGAGTAACTGACTCCTTGTATGCCAGAAAGGTGAATACTGGTGAATTATGCCTATAGCACACAAGGGGTTATTCATTGAGGTACACATTCCTGTGCAGTGTGTTAATTGCAATGGGTTAATTGCAGAACACATTACTGTACACCTCTCTGGCATGCATGGGGTTAATAACTGATAATTTTATTGCAATCAGAAGGTTAAGGGGTTAATAGATAAGCATGTATGCCTCTTTAGCAATACATACAGTGGGTTAGGTTAATAAGAGATTATAATACAGTGAAGTTAAAGGGATAGTAATACTATTTTATTACTATCCCCCATATTGTACATATTTGCTAAATAATTTAACCTTAGTGACAGCCTTATGCGTACGTGGCTGTCACCTTAACGCCCGGCTAAATTTTTTTTTTTTTCTAAATGATTTTGGAGTCCCCGACAGAGACCCGGACTTCTGGGACTTACCAGGTATGTCCTCTGTCACTAAGTGACAGTTTTTGTGGGACGTACCTAGTAAGTCCATTGTCGGGATGGGGTCAATAGCCCCCAGGTTCATCTCTCAAACCTTTATGGTTTGAGAGATAACTGTAGGCAAATTTCCCCCCTCCCTCCCCCTTCCCTGAAGTCAGAGTTGCGCTGACTGCAGGGATATCCGGTCTGACTTTCATAAGGCGGCTCTGCAGCAAAGCCGCGATCGCGTTAGTGAAAAAGAATTATTTCACTGAAAGGGTCTTTTACATGTGCTTGCAAACCAAGCACATGTAGAACACCGTTTCAGTGAAATAATTCTTTTTCACTAACGGGATCTCGGCTTAGCTGCAGAGCAGCAAGCCTGTCATACGACAGACTTCCCCTGCAGTCAGTACAATGCTGACTTCAGGGAAGGGGGAGGGAGGGGGGAATTTTGCCTTCGGTTATCTCTCAAACCATAAAGGTTTGAGAGATGAACCTGGGGGCTATTAAATTCTTTTACAAATATCTACAATATGGGGGATAGTAATGATAAAGTATTACTATCCCTTTAATGCATGTTTAAACTGTTACTTAGGACCCAGAAGCTTTGCCTGCTCCTGCATTGCTAACTGGGCTGTGGGTAGAAAAGGGGTGGTGGTGTATTTAGGGTGGGTAATAGGCTGGGGCAGGAGTGGGAAAAGAATTAGAAGTTTCTACAGTTGTATTTAACCCTCTAAGTACCAGAGGGGTGCACTAAGCATTGCTGAGCAATGCATTGTGTGTACCCTCCCCACTGGCACTAGAATATAAGCTAGTGGTCCAGTTAAATAAAAAAAATCCCTGGGCTGGTATTGCAACACAATCCGCCCCTGCTGGTAATGGTAGATGTCCAAAGTTTATATACAGTAATCCCATACAAAGAAGGGATGGAAACAATAACTAAGTTAATAACTAATAATAAAAAATACAGAGGTCCGCCAATAGTGTTTTTTGCAATTACTTGAACTAACACTAACAAGAAACTACTTCAAGTTTGAGTCTAATTATTATCTGTAGATAACAGGTCTTTTAAGCAAGTCCTATCTAATATGTATTACCATCATTATGTCTTACGAAAATGCTTTATATTAAAAGTTAAATCTATCTAATGCCTTCATGTCTGAAATGGCCTGCTTTCAATCAGGTATCACTTGACTGAGAATGTGGGGACCCCAAGAACTGGAACACTTTCACCAGTGTGCTCCCACACACTACTATAAACTGCTTGGAACCTATATAATACACCTTTCCAATATAAAATTAGTTTTTCATTTTCATTAACTCAAATGGCATGGAGTGGTTACAGGCAAAAAATAAGCTAGGCAAATTAGTTAAAATGCCATGCACAATGACTTTAGCATAGCAACATATTAACATAGTTGATGAGGGCAAAAAAAGATATGCACCCTTCAAGTTTAATCTATGTCATATATGATCCCTGTTGATCCAGGGGAAGGCAAAAAGTAATAAGCAATTGCGCATATTTAAAAATTATTCATAATATATTTATATATATATACCATCAGCACTGAAATATGGTGAAAAAGCAGCTAAGAAAATTGAATGAGAGAACATTTTGTAGAAAAAAAGGAAAAAAAAACCTCACAGAGCTAAAACACCATAGTATATATGACTATACAAAAGACACCAAGTGAATGAAATATGATGCACAGAAAGGAATAAGAGGACCCTCCATAGTCCCCAAATTAAAAACAAACCAAAGAGAGAAGACGATCTGTGCACCCCGTGTAGAGAATATATTATACCAACATATTATTTTAACCCTTTCATTGCAAGAGGGATATGCAAGACATTGCTTTGCAATGCCTTGTGTACCCTTCTGGCACTGACAGGGTTAAATGCACAAGCAAAATATTCACTCATTTGTAACACTAATTCTGGAAGGGCCTCAAATCAGCCATCTTATTATACTGCTCAGTAAAAGCTAAATCTAAACAGAAGCCTCTAGCTTTCTGAAACAAGACACCAAAAAAGACACTGGGAGGTATGCTCTAAGGTGTGATAAAGAGGTGATAAAGTGGAGATGAATTATCCAATGATATCACTTCTCTAGTTTCTATGTTATTCTATAGAACCTATGCACTAACAATTCTTCAACTTCTGAAATCTTAGTGCATAGGGTCTATAAAATTACATAGGAATTGGAGAAGTGATATCACTGGAGAAGTCATCTCCACCTTATCACCTCTTTATCACACCTTATTGCATAACCCCCACTGTCTTTTTTAATGTTGTTTCAGACAGTTAGAGGCTTCTGTTAGATTTAGTTTTTACTGAGCTGTATAAAGATGGATGATTTTTGAGACCCTACCAGAATTATTGTTACAAATGTGTGAATATTTTGTTTATACAAATGAAATAATACATTGGTATAATATATGCTCTACACATGGTGCACAGATCGTCTTCTGTCTTTGATTTGTTTTTAATTGGGGGACTGTGTAGTTATGTAACAGTAGCTTTTTTTGAGGAGATCAGAATTTGGAAATGAAAAGGCCCTTCCGTAGCAATACACTACTATATATACTTTCTGTCAACATGTGTTATGGGAGTCTCAGTATTCTTTTTCCGTTATCTTGGAAAGAAATACACAACACAATTTTGCTTTTTGTTCTAAAAATAAGAATGCAATGGCCAGAATATAAATGGTGAGCATGTACTGAAAATTCATTCAGTTTCATTTCCCCTTACTTTTAATGTATGAGCAAAGCATATAGAAGAGACATTATGAGGACAATAAATGTGCACCTGTAGTGCTTATTTCTGTAGAAAGGTCCCTGAGACTAAGAAACATTATGCTTGCTGAAGGTTTGAATGTAAATAAAGAATTATTTTTCATGTAAATACCATCCTTTCTCTCTAGGTCTGTCTAGGAGTCAGCAGCAGGTGTTACTTACTCAAGAGAACTGGTTCTCCAGAATCAAGGCAGATGGTGTAGTGGCAATTTCATGTGGGTTGATGTTGTTATTGGAAAAAAAAATATAAATTGAAATATACTGTATTCTAAACCAATTACATTAAGCTAAAGAAGTGGTTGAAGATAAAACATTCTGGAACATGATTCTTTAATATGTAATATAATAAGTATCTGCAAATAGCAGAAAACTAATTTCACATTTAAATCTCTAAAAGCCCTCAGTTTTAGTGACTTTTATTTTTGCAGTGATACACTTTCATATCATGTGATGTTATGAAACCAATACCAAGTAAGTGCAATTTGTAGAGTACGTTAAGATAGACAAAAATAATATTTAAGGTTTACATTTTCATACCTTATTTTCTGGAATTCCTGTGTAAGTGCGATTTTTGACAATCCATAAAGTGAATAAAGCAAAGAATGAAAAGTTAAAGCATGTGATATGCTGCTTAAAAACTTGAGGGGTGTGTTGTTTTCTAATGATAAAGTGTGGGGAAATGACTGTGCTTTGAGCTTAGTTGGATTTTTATATGTGAACTGTAAGTGGTTGACACTAGACTGTGAAAGAAGCAAACAGCAATGAAGCCATTCACCCCTCATGGCAAATATTAAAAATACCACTATTCATTATGATGTAAAAGTCTATTTTCAAGCTTAATAAGGCATGGCTAAGTGCTATATCACCACTGACAATGGCAGAAAAAAATCATGTCTTGACTTCAGCATGTTTTTTATGTAGAATAAATATGGATGCCTGATAAATTACACTTAACTTTCCCTCTGAAATGAAAAACAGATACTCAGCACAGTTCCAATTAGCCTGATGTTTTGTTATAATATATTAAACTATATTATAGTTATGTTCCTGTACTAGAACAAATATACAAAGTAGAACCAAAATGCAGCAAAATATAAAATGTGTAATTTTGATAATCTGGGGCCAAAGTATCTGAACTACAGATTTAACAAGATGTTTAAATGTAACATAATATTTGTCTGTTTGCAGTTGATATGGGTATGAAAAAGCAATGACACTCACAAACTATTTTTAGAAATATTTACTGAATACTCTTTTATGGACTTTAATCCGGGTCAAGAGTACTGAGTAAAACAAGTGCTATATTTTGTGTATGCAATCCATAAACAAATTGTTATATATGAGTTAAAAATGCTGTGCGTGTCAGAGAGGTATCCAATGCATTGCAAAACAATGTGTTGGATGCCTCTCTTGTACTTAAAGGGTTAACAAACAAAAGGTTCAAATTATGCACATTTGCCTCATACCTTCAACCACTGGAGCTGCAGTGCTTTATATAAATTACTACTAGGGGTGGGTGAAAGGTCCAGTTGTGTTCCAACAAAAAAAAAACACAAAAACCACGTGGTTGTCCACTTTCATGTGAAAATCTGTTTAAATAAAGCCCTTAAAATCTTCACTGTTTTTGCCCATTGCCAAAAAATGTCTCGCTATTTTTTTAATGGCTACAAACTTTTCACCCCTTTACTTACATGTGCTTTGCATTTTCACTCCAAAAAATGAGGTTTCCAGGAAGTGAAGCGCAATACAAGCAGCAAGAGCTAAAGAGAGGATGCTAGGCTCTTGTGCTGTGATTTAGTTACTGAAATTGAGGCAGGAGAGGCTATTTTGTGTGCTATAACTATGAGCACCTGGAATACAAAGAAAAGGAGGAGCTGGAAGGACTGTTATCCAGTAAGAGGAGGAAGTGACCACTACAAGCATTGAAGGGTCTGGATGCCCTAATTACCCAGACCCAATGATGATCTGTCCCCCTAAATCATCCCTTGGGATTTTGAGGAATTTTGTGTCACAGGCACAGGAAGAAGAGGGTAACAGTGTGAGCAGGACAGCTCACCTACCTGTGCCTGTTGCTAGTGCTGCCACTGTATGATTCTGTGAAGGGGGAGGTGATGGCAAGTGTGACAGCAGGAGACCATAAGTCACACTTGCTATCCCCAAGCAGCCCCACTACTACTACTACTACTACTACTACTACTACTAAGATCCAGCAGCTAGAGATTTAGAGTGTTGGGAGTGAGGGAGGAGGTGATAGTGAAAACTCAGAGATTGAAATCAATGTTGTTACTGTTAGTGAGGCAGCTAGTGGGACTAGTATGACCACAGTAGATCCTTCTGCTGAAGCTGAGGTGGAAGGGGAAGTGATGCAGAGCAGCCAGACTAGTGGTCAAGGGAACCCACAACATCCCCTTGACCTTTTGATTCCACTTCCCAGCATTGTCCCACTGGGACATGATACTGAGGAAGGTAGAACTGGTGGCTAGCAGTAATAATACCACCACAGAAATCCAGCCCAGGGCCTGAAAGATTGATGGTGAGTGAAATACCTGGCTCACCATATCCTTCTTGTGCTAGGTTCTGGGCATGGAAGACATATCTACATCTTCTGGCAATCCACCTCATTCATTGTTATCACCCACACCAGCTGATGGCTATTCTGTAGATATCGGGATGTAGCAGTTTGTGTCCACCCATTGCACACTGTGTGGTGTGTTGAGCACATATGACAATGTGGTTGAGAATAATTGCAACCAAGGCATCAATACGTATCTGAGGAGATTCCATCCCACAGAATTTGCTAAGCTTGTTGCAAGGAGGGCTTATCATTATTATTGAAACCGTAAGTTATTATGTGTCCTTACAGGGAAACGGATAAGGGGCATAGTGACAGAACCAATACTTTGTTTTATGGTGGGATGATTTTACATTTGGGAGGGGACCCTAAGCTTCATGGTGTTTGGTTAGAGGTGTGTCAGGTGTTTGATGTGAGTGCAGATGTGCCATTGATCCCAGTCCTCCCCTTATTTATTACAAACACACTGTGCACATTGAAGTTTCTAAAGGGAGGCACAGTTCCTGCTATCAACAAGGACAACATTTCTATTCTAACAACACATCAATGATTCTGGAGGAGGGCAGGATGAGAAGCATTATTGGACAACTTCTTTTCTCCACATATATCTGAAGTGTTGGGGGCTAGTTGTGGTGCTGCTATTGCCTCAGGCGCATCACTGGAGCTAGTAGTGGCAAGTCCAAACATGATCATCATCGCCTTTATCATTGCTGATTTTGGAGCTGCCTAATCATCTTGCTGCTTAAACAACTAAGCAACAGCATCAAGAAGAGCAGTCTCAAATGCCGCAATGACACCAGGGCATTTGACAATAGCCACCACAACATTATCTGCTGGCATTAGGCTAATAAGGTATATTTTTTTCTCAGGGTTTATTCTTTAAACACAAACCAGAGGCCTACAAAAAATTATTTTGAAGGGATTGTTTCTAACAAGCTTAAAACAGTGATTCCTCAGGGTTTGTGATGCTAACTAGGGATGGGTGAAAATTTTCAACGCAAACTGAAATTGGCATAAAATGGTACTTTCCACTTGGCAAATAATTGCCAGCGAAAAGTGACGATTTTCTGCATTTTACCGCTTTATTCACCTAGTTCATTCCATTGAAATAAATGGGAATATTGAATTTACATACAACACATATTATTTTATTTCCCAAAGGCATAGTATAAAAGGGGAATGAGGGGGCCTGTGTTTGTGGGGTGTAGAGAAAGAATCATTTGAACAAGGAATATTTTTGTGGGGGGTTGTTTACTGGGATTGGGGGCAGTTAATAAAATAAATCCTAAATACAAATAAAACACCCCATAAGACATGGTATACAAGGGGTCTGAGAAGGGTGTCTGTGTTGGTTGGTGGGGTCTTGGGAATGACTCAGTTGAACAGGGAATTTGTGTTTGGGGGTTTGTTGACTGGTATTGGGAGACAGGTAATAAAAAAATAAATCAACAAAATAAAATAAGAAATGTATATGTAAAGTGATAGAGACAGCTGCCATTGAGGTAAATTGATACTTGCCTTGATAGAGTATTTTGTAGAGAATTTGTCAGGTTTGTTGTTAGAGGCCAAAGCCCTAAGAAAACATTGCTTTGTAGGACTTAGGCCTGTTAGAAACAACCCCCAAAATAGTTTTTTTTTGTAGGACTATGAATTTTTTTTCTTGTATTTTTCTGAGAGTATAAGCCCTGAGAAAAAAAAAATAAATTCCTTACTGGCCTAGTGACAACAGGTGATTTCCTATTGGCAAATGCCCTGATGCAGATGCAGAATTTGTGACTGCTGTTTTTGCTGCTGATGAGTTGTTTAAGAGGCAAGATGATCAGGCAGCTGAAAGGGAATGGGATCAACAACAACAGTAACATGGTATATGTGTTGTTGCTGGCAAGTGGAACCTTTCCTAGTCCCAGATCACTTGTTGTCCCCATTCCCACTGTGTACACGGTGGTCTGTGGCACACTAGCCTGCTCCTCAGCATCCTGCTGCCCTTGTAACTCAGCAGCAGCAGGAATTAGAGCAGTTGCAAATTCCTCAAATTTCCAAATGCTCATTGCTGGTTGGAGGGGGTGACGAGCAATGTGACAGAGGGTCCCCTAATGTCACACTTGACATTTCTTGGTGACATGAAGAAGGCAGACTGGCAGCAGTAGCAGCAGGCACAAGCAGCTGATCTGTGTTCCTGGTGGTGGTGGTATTATTCCGGTGGTGACAGTTCTGCCTTCTTCAGGATCATGTTCCACAAGGACAATGCCATGGGGGGAATGGGGCTCCCAGGGTCAGAGGAATCATGTGGGCTCCCTTGACTGCTAGTCTGGGTGCTCTCAATTGCTTCCCCTACCACTCTCCTAACACTAGTCCCACTGGTTGCTTCACCATCACTGTTACTACTACTACTATTAACACCAACCACATCAATTTCAGCCCTTGTGTCTTCCTCCTCACAGTCACTGTTAATAGGAGTATATTGATTACCCCCTCCTTCACTCCTAACACTAACAAGCTGCTGGACCTTAGTAGTAGGAGTATTAGCACTTGGGGATGGCAATTGTGACTTAGGGTCCCATGCTGTCACACTTGGTATCATCCTCTCCTTCCCCCCTCCTGAGTATTACAGGACACACTAACAGCACTGGTGGCAACAGGTTCAGCACTGGCAGCGAGCACAGCATTGTCAGCAGCAAGGGCAGTATTGACAGCAGGCACAGCACTGGTGGATGCAAGGGCAGTACTGGTAGCAGGCACAGCACTGTTGGTGGAACTGGCAGCAGGGACGGAATGTCTGACAGCAGGCACAGCACATCTTACAGCGGCTGCAGCACATCTGGAAGCAGGTGCAGCATGTCTTGCAGCAGGCACAGGCAGCTCTCACTAGTACTACCCTTTTGTTCCTCCCTTGACAGTAATTTCCCAAAAAACACTAGAAGTGATTTAGGGGGACTGGCCAACATTGGTTCAGTAGTGCTCACTTCCTCCTCCTCCTCAGATTCAGTGTACACATAAGGGCCCTTCCAGTTCCTCCTTTTATTATTTTTAAATAATAGCTATAGCAGTCACTATGAGCATCTCCTGCCTCAATTTTGCCTCAAAATCACAGCAGAACAGCACAGCGAGTCTACCTCGCTCTGTAGCTGCTACTATTGTGTGATTTCTGCAAATACGTCACATTTTTATAGTGAAAAGGTGAAAACCATGTCAATCAATGGGTGGAAACTTTCTAGCCATTGAAAAAATAGTGAAATATTTTGGTCAATTGCCAATTAACATCAATAAGAATGTTTTCTTTTTCGGAATGTGGGAAGCCCCACGTTTATGTTACAAATTTGCCTTGCAACACTGATAACAACACAATCCTTTACATGCCTACTGGTTTTATCTTTATCTTTAGTTATGTCATAAATAATATTTTGCATGTAATTAGCTTGTGTTCTGAATTCCTAAAATAATTTCTAGGACACTCCAATCCTCAATTTGTTCTCATTAATTCTGCACCATGCTCTAGGTTACTGAGATATTCCCAGACCCTTCTAATGATATAGCTATCTATTTTACCTGGTACAGTGCATGACAGACAGTGACCCTGTAAACAGTCTGTAATTTTGACACAACAAGACTGTCTTATATCCAGCTTTCTCAGTAAGTTTCTTTAATAGAATATTTCATGAAAGCTTACTGTACTTACTGTACTTACTGTACTTACTGTACTGTATAGAATTTGAAAGATAATATTAAAGACACTTAGAATTCATCCCTGATTTTTGCTATACATATGGGGTTCGATTTTGTTGTGCTTAGTAAAACATGTATTAATGCTAAAAAAGAGTTTAACCCCTTAAGGACCAGCAATTCTGGGGTGTGCTGTCTCTTAAGGACCACACAGGAAACTTTGACATGCCATCCCTTGTGACTGATCACGTGGGGTGGCACGCCGAACGGGGGACTGAAAGAGATCGCTCCAGTCTTGGAGCGATCAACTTCAGTCCCCGGTATTAGGAGCACAGTGAGTAAATGTACGTGACGTGCCAGGACAGTCACTGGTCCTTAAGTGCTGGACCAGCGTGACGGTCCTGCCACGTCAATGGTCCTTAAGGGGTTAATCTGTTATGCACATAGTGTTCACTATAGTCCACAATGAGAGTTGGTCGGATAAACTCATGTTGTGGGCACATGTCTGTCACGGCTTTCTATTACCACAATTCATGCTAATTAGCGTGAGTAGTGGGAAGAAATCAGTGGAGGTGGTCTCACATTCACCCTTCTAAACACTAAACCTAAAAGCATCCCCATGCCCCCCACTACACCTAATACTACCAATATAATAACCCCCAGTCCTAACACTAACCTATGCCCTATATCTTCTCACACTCTTTCAACAAGTATCACACTTACCTTGATGTACTATATGCCCTGATACTCCTGAATCTTTTCATATAATTAAATAAACATTACAAACCCTAATACTCCACTTCCACCATCACTGCTGCAACCTCTAATCAGCATCTAGTCAGAGGGAACATGGAGGCATATAACATCACCCCTCCAGCTATTCAATGATTTGCTTGATAGAGGGGTGAAATTATGCTCATCTATTACCCCTACAGCTAGGTGCTGATTGGCTGGGAGGTGAGGATACTCTGCATTCTTCATAACCCATACAGAAATGTGAGAGACTCTGAGGATAAACATAAGGCACAATGGCTTGTTCTACAGATAGTCACCACTCAGCAGCATGAAGTTTTAGCTCTCTAGTGCTATTACAGAGGAGAGATTTCCACTACATATTAAACAAATACCATCCAAAAGGGTGGTCCAGTGGTACAATGACAGGCAAGTCCCCTCTGCATGCGAAAACCATCAAACCCCAGATTTACATTTTGGATTAGCCATAGGACAAGCCATTGTGCCTTATGTTCATCCTCAAAGCCTCTCACATTTCTGCATGTATTTTGAATACACTTAGGCGGTCTCCCTAAGAGCGAAGGCCAATCCAGATGTGGACCACTTGCTCTCAGTGCTTAGGGCATCAAGCTGCACCTCACTGATAAGGCCCAACAAGGCAGAAATGTACATCCTTGGTTATCTGGTGTTCCCATTCAGAGGGGACCTGCTTGTTATTTTGGAAGGATTAGTCTAATATGTACATGGAAATGTCTCCTCTGCAAGGGCACTAGTGATGCTGCTGAGTGGTGAGAAGTCATAGAACAAGCCATTGTGCCTTATGTTCCTCCTCAGAGCCTCTCATATTTCTGTATTCTGTATGTATTTTACATACCACACAGCCATTGGAAGCATAGAAAGTTGTTTGAACATACATTGTCCATATAAAAGTCAACCCCTCTTTTTCTTCTCAGACTGATTTGGGAAACAACCAGAGCCAGATGGGAGGGGAAGGGTTATGTTTTAGATACAGTGGTAGTGGTGGCAGTGGGGTATTAGGTTTTTTTATGTTTATTTAATTTTGTGACTCTGACATCAAAGTAAGTGTGCTACTTGTTAATGCAGAACTTTCATCAGATTAATATTGAGCCCCACATCATAACTACATTATCAATATGCATAGTAGTTGTCTTTTCAAGAATAGTTGCTGCATTAAAGAAAAATAGAACCTTTTAGGCAGACAGGCATCGGCTGGGATCTTGCTGCAGGTGCTCTCTGCACCTGCACTGTCAGTCCCTTCCTGTGCCTTAAGGAACAAAGGCATTCAACTCGCTGATCATAGAGTTGAAGGGGACAAACAGCGCAGACTAAGAGATGCTGTCTTTGCAAGATGTCTGCCCTGTTCCCCCCTGCCTGACTGTCTAAAAGGTTCTATTTTTCCTTAATGTAGTAATTATTCATGAAAAGACAACTAAGTCTATGCATATATCTAATGTAATTATGATGTGGGGCTCTGTAGTAATCTGATGAAAGTTCCACTTTAAATGCATGGGAGAAAACATAGGTTAGTTCTAGGACTACGGGGGGACCATTGTGGTATGCAATACATTCTTTGCAAGGTAAAGCATATCCCTCTGGCAACCAAAGTGTTAGCTGCTTTGTTGTGTTGGTAGTGATTTGTGGGGTGTGGTATTAGGGGAAATAACATTTCAGATGTTGTAAACAGATAATTTCTCCCAAAACCTAAATTATGTGTTTTCTTAATTCTTCCTGATTACTTTGGACCATCTGCACAAAAAAAATTGTTAGAAAACTCCTGTTTATAGCTAGAAAAATTGGGGGGGATAAATTGGACAAAGCCCTTTCTGTTACTGCATGGATACATCTCATTAACCAGAATATCCCCCACTACAAACTGACCTATATCCATAGAGGTACTCCCTGGCAGTTCCAAAAAATTTGAGAGGCTTGGCTCTCCTCTCTATAATATAGTGCATTGCTTTGTTCTTATCAGTTCAATCTTCCCTAATTTATAACATTTTATACTCTTATAGTGGTATCTTCAGCTTACTACTGGGGGAGAGCACTCAAACTGCCTAGAGGGATTAGTAGATTAGTTTTAGGCCATGTTCTGGGATTTAGGGCTTTCACTAGGTTTCTTTTTCTTTTTGCTTTATTAACATTCTTTTATAACAATATTTTGTATCACGATGACTGTGTACTGTGATGTATTGTACAAGTTCAGCTTTTTCTTTTGGAATAAAAAACATTTTTAAAAAATCCTTAGCTTTCTTTCTGTCTATAACTTCAGCTAATGATGTCTACTTCACTTGACCACAGTCTGACTGCTTCAGAATGTGACCTCAACTAATTTCACCAGTTACCTGCCCTGAACTTTTCTTGGAATTGTAATAAACTGACTGGATTCTTTCTTATAGCCTCAATCATCAGTCATATGGCTCTACTTTCAGTTATTAATTAATTTAAAAGTGAAATCAGTTGGTTATTTTTAGTGATGTCATAGATTTCTGCAATGTTCATATCAGACTGGGTCACTTGAGTGTACTTCATTTGATGTTTGTTGGATAGTAATGATGGGCTATATATTTATTAGCAGTTAGATTCAGGATAAAGTAGAGGTAGAGGTGGTTGACTTTGTAAGTTCAGCTTAACATTAAGCATACAGTATCTGTTTGATTTATGCTTTTAACCAGGTAAGGTAAGCTTAGGTTATCTCCTAAAACTACTAAAGTTGACTTGGTGCCCTGTCATTCAAACAGTAATGAATCATACAAAAACAGTATGGAGAACAATACTGTAGTTAAAGACATATATATAAAAGAAAAACAAATTAAAGAATAAGAAATACATTTTTGTGTATTGGTATATGTGGTGAACCAGCTCGTTGGGTCAGAGAATATAGAGTACAAGGGTTGGGGAGTTGGTCCTATGGAGTTTGTAATCTATTCGAGCAGGAGTTTGAGAAGAGATAGCACAAGAGACAAAAGAAAAGGAAAGTGGTAGGATTAGGGAAGAAAAAAAAAAGGGGAGGGGGAGAATATACACCAAATTAAATGGAAGGAGGTGGGGTTCACTGGTCTGGAGTGATGGCCATCCCGCTCAGAAGCAAGAAAGAAGGGTGCAAAGAGCCATGACAGAAGGCAACAGCGTCTAAAGTTTTTGGAAAGAGTTGCAGCATTATGATATTGTTTAAAGTTTGGTAAGCCTAAGCCACCTTGAGCAATTGGCCTAGTGAGGAGGTAATTTCTCAGCCTGGGTTTCTTATGTGTCCAGATAAAGCATAGAATTAGTGAGTTGAAAGAGTCGAAGTAATGTTTGGAAATATGGATCGGAAGTGCATTCAAAATATAGAGAATTTTTGGGAGAGTCATCGTTTTAATGACATTGACATGGCCAAGCCACGAAAGGTACATAGGTTGCCATGTATCAAGATTGGCAGAGAGTGAGCGAAGGAGCGGGGTCATGTTTCAGTCAATCAGTAGGATAGATTGGGTGAAATACAGATACCCAGATAAGTGATGTCTAAGTCAGCCCACCTAAGTGGGAACTGCTTTTTGCCTTATCCAATGTGGATTGTTGTAGATTAATATTTAAAACCTCTGATTTAGTGTAATTTATAAGTGCTTGTGAAACTGCAGAATAGCTTTCAAGTATATCAAGGAGAGGAGGAAGAGAGGATAGAGGATGGGTAATAAAGAAAGTACATAATCGGCAAAAGCCGCTAGTTTAAAATGGTCCGAGTGCATGGGAATGCCCTGGATATCAGGGTGATTACTAACAGTTTGAAGCAAGGGTTCTAGGGACAGAATAAAAATCAGAAGTGAAAAGGGACAGCCCTGGCACATGCCATTGGTGATAGCGAAGGATTCAGAAATAGTTCCAGGACCCTAGCAGTTGGGGAGGAATGTAAGCTCATACTGGCCCTCAACATCAGCTCACCTAATCCACAATTGAGAAGAACTTCTTTGAGGTATGTCCAATCAACCCTATCGAATGCCTTTTCGGCATCAGAAGAGAGAAATATAGTGGGAATAGGACGTGTAGTGGCTAGATCAGTGAGAGAAATGACAGTAGCTATATTGTGTCTTGTTTCTCATCCCGGCATGAATTCGGGTAGGGATGAATGAGATTTGGGACAGTTTTCTATACTTATACTACTCGATTTATCCTCTGCCTTCGACACGGTTAACCATTCTCTGCTTGCTCAAATTCTCCACAGTCTTGGCTTCCGAAATCAAGCTGCTTCATGGCTCTCCTCCTATCTCTCACAACTTTCCTTTTTTGTGTCCTCTAACAATAACACCTCCTCCACAGTCCCTCTGTCTGTGGGGGTGCCTCAAGGCTTCGTTCTGGGTCCTTTGCTTTTCTCACTGTACACCCTTTCTTTGGGTGAACTTATTAGTTCATTTGGCTTCAAATACCATCTATATGCTGATGATACCCAAATTTACATCTCCACTCTTGATCTTTCACCTCAAATCCAACTGCAAATTTCAGACTGCCTTTTGGCCATTTCCTCCTGGATGGCACAACGTCAGCTGAAGATTAACATGGCCAAAACTGAACTTATAATCTTCCCACCAAGACCTTGCCCAACACCTAGCTTCACCATTACAGTTGATGGAATTGATATTGATCCGGTCAGCTCAGCACGCTGCCTTGGGGCCATATTTGATTCCTCTCTTTCCTTCTCCCCTCACATTAACACCGTGGCTAGATCATCTCGCTTCTTTCTCTGCAGCATAGCTAAAATCTGGCCGTTCCTCTCCCAACAAACTACTAAAACTCTTATACATGCCCTCATTCTGTCCCGCTTACACTATTGCAATATCCTACTAACTGGCCTCCCTGCTACTCATCTTTCACCTATGCAATCTGTTTTAAAGTCAGCTGCACGAATCACCACACTCTCCCCAAAAACTGAACCTGCCCACATAATTCTCAGACATCTGTCATGGCTCCCAATTCAGCAGCGCATCAATTACAAAGTCCTTCTTCTGATCTTTAACGCTCTCCACACTGCTACCCCTCCTTACATCTCTTCCCTCATCTCCTATTATGTTCCTGGCCGCTTCCTTCACTCAGCACACAACACATTTCTTGTTGCACCATCCACACCCTCTGCCCTTTCCCGTCTCAAACTTTTCTCACTTTCTGCTCCATACCTTTGGAACTCCATACCCCTCTCCTTACGTCTTGAAAAATCCCCCTCTGTCTTTAAGTCTACCCTGATATCTTATCTTCTGGAGCACTAGGACCATGCACTGCCTTTGGCCAAACTCAGCACTTGTAATCTTAGCACTTAACACCCTCTTACCCCATTGTATGTCTCCTTTTACCCATTTAGACTGTAAGCTCCTTGGGGCAGGGACCTCTCTCCCATTGTTTCTATGAATGTTGCACTTATTTCATCCTCTCTTATTTATTGTAACATCTGTCTATTGTAAGGCGCTGCGTACACTGTGTGGCACCATATAAATAAAGATATACATACATACATGCATAAACCCAAAACCAAACCAAATCTGCGCTCCTCCATATAAGCTATCCAAGTGTGAACCCTGTATAGTGCATATTGTATACCACTTTCTTAAAATTTGGGGTCTCTGTTGCATAGTTTGGCCAAAATATGTTTAAGCCCGCTTAGGCTTAGGCCTAATCTTGGGGAGCTTGGAGAACTCCCTCATTTCTTGCTGCTATCTGTATTTATTCACTTGGGTACTCAATTTATATCTGAAAATTAAATGTATAAATTAATGTGAATTAGCGCTCTGAATTTTTTTCGTTTCTTTTGTTTTTGCACACTCTCTCTCTTATTCAAGCTGCTCTTCACTTTATACTTTAAGATTAATAAATATTTAACACTTAAATATGTTTTTATAGAGTTGTTGCCACTTGCAGAGGGGTTTAAAGGCATGGTGTTGGCCTAATGTTTGGGCTGTTTGGCTCATTGCCTTTAAGGCAGTAATGAAACCCCATGTGACTTGTGGGAGTGGGTGGATGGGGTTTATAGGGGGGACTAATGGAGCTCCAGTCCTCCTGGCCTCTGCTACTCACTCTCTATGGGTCACTAAAGGTGAGTCCTAACATAAAGATGTTTTTAAATGTTTTTAAAATATGCCCAATGCGTTATCTCAGCTTATAAAAAATGCTTCGTCAGGGATGTTTTTAACTTAGATAGGATGATTGTGTGAAGTTAGGTACTCGCCTATATTGGGGAGCCTTGACGTGGCAGGCGGGCTTAAACATATTTTGGCCAAACTATGCAACAGAGACCCCAAATTTTAAGAAAGTGGTATACAATATGCACTATACAGGGTTCACACTTGGATAGCTTATATGGAGGAGCGCAGATTTGGTTTGGTTTTGGGTTTCTGTTTGGGCTTAGGCCTAATCTTGGGGAGCTTGGAGAACTCCCTCATTTCTTGCTGCTATCTGTATTTATTCACTTGGGTACTCAATTTATATCTGAAAATTAAATGTATAAATTAATGTGAATTAGCGCTCTGAATTTTTTTCGTTTCTTTTGTTTTTATACATACATACATATACATACATACATTTGGGAGGAAATGTCTGAGTCGATTGGCCAAAATTTTTGTAAATAATTTAGTATCAACGTTTAGAAGTGAGATTGGTCTGTTGTTCTCAAATTTGGAGGGATCTTTTGAAGGTTTAGAAGGGACCACAATTTTAGCCTCTAAGGATTGTTTTGGGAAGGGCTGGCCATTAAGTACCGCAATGAAAGTATCTACTAAATGGGGTAAAAGGGAGGAGCTGAAAAAGCGATAATAGGAGACTGTGACTCCATCAGGGCCAAGACTCTTCCCAAGAGCCATCGAGGACAAGTCGTTGGAAATTTTGGATTCAGTGATCAAAGATTCCATAGAGTCCATCTCCAAGGCAGAGAGGGTAGGAACTTTAGCTTGTTTGAGATAGCCTTGGATGGCTGCCCGATGTATCGGCAATGCCTGAGTATTTGGAGTTTTCAGGTTATATAGTTTACAGTAAAAGGTACAAAATGCATTGGCAATTTGGGAGTATTCATGGACTGTCACACTGTTAGCTTGAGTAATTTTTTGGACTCCAACCTATGCCTTTTCACACTGATCAATCTGGCAAGGGTTTTACCACATTGGTCACCCGATGCATAGCGTACATATTTTTGCCACATATAAGATTTCTAGACATCTTCTCATAGGAGAGTGTTTAATTTTAGTTTAGCCTCCTGTATCGCTGCTAGGTCCTGGGGAAGATGTGATTTCTTGTGATTAGTTTCCAGTGAACGAACTGTTCCTAGGAGGCCATCAACGAGTTTCCACTTCGCTTTCCCTTTAAAAGCTTTCATTTCAATGAGATGACACCAAAGAACACATTTGTGGGCCTCCCAAAGAACTGGATTAGCCATGTCCTCCGGGGACAAATTGAAGTAAAAGTATTCCTCTATAGACTTTCAGATAGTAGCTTGATCCGCGGGATCAGAGAAAAGGTAATCTTTCAATCTCCACGGACATGTGGGAGGAGAGTCTGAGAAGTTGGAAACGGTAATCGAAACCAAGGAGTGGTCTGACGAAGATGTGACATCAATAGACGAAAGTTTGAGATGTGGAAGAAGGTATTGTGAAACATAGAAGTAATTAAATTCTATTATAAGTGCCATGCGGATGGGAAAGTAAAGTGAAATCTTTGTCTTGAGGATGAAGTATTCTCCAGGTGTAGATTAGATGCCTGTCAGAAAATTTGTGTCTCTTTTGACTCAAGTGGGAGAGTCGAAAGGGGGACTTCCCCGAAGAACAATCCATTGTTGTATCCATGGCCATACTCAGGCTCTCTCCCAATATGATCCTTCTGTTGGGAAGGTCATCAAGTAGAGAAAGAGTGTGGGAGAAGTAAGGTAATTGTCCAGTTAGGACAATATAAGTCTTGGCTTCATTTTTAATATGATTCTCTCAGTATTCTTTGTCAGATTATTTCCTACTGATTCATTTTCTTCCCCTTGTAATCACTGGTAATTGTTTAGTGGTTCAGGCTGTTTCTGTTTACCAGTCACTGCTGTCCTCCTATCTATGTCAGACCTTCTATCAGTCAAAGCTTCTGAGATCATGGACTGTGGGATACAGAATTTTCCTTTGCAAGCATAAGTGAGAGACTTATCACAGGAAGGGCAGGTCAGATGTTGGAAGCGGACTTCTTAAAGATAGTGTCACAAAGCACATCTTTGAATGAGATAGACACACAAAAAGGGAGAAAGTGAGTCACACAGGACACAGAAAATCAAATTAGGCTTAGAAAATTAGTCATGGTGTCTCAGCAATTACATTGTACTTATATTCTGTAGACAAAGACATGAAAATAGAGCAGCAGCTTGATGGCCAAAAGCTGTGTCTTTCTATAAGACTATTTACAGAAACTTTCAATTAGATCAACCCAGATCAAGATAACCATACATTTCTGCTCCTCCAAGTATTTGCCTGTCCTCCTGCCTTGTCAAGTAGAATATCCCCAGGTCTCAATGAAAAGTCAGTGGGTAATGTCATCACCGCTGCTCTCAGAAATGGATGCCCCTGTACATCCTGTTATATAATAGAAAGCTTCCCTCGAACAGCCATTCCTACATGCCACTAGGCACCCAGAACACTTTCCTGCTTCTTTCCCTTTCCCAGCATGATTCCCCAGAGCCCACATATCAGCTCTAAGAAAGATAGTGAGATTTTGTATAGAAAAAGGTAATAGGAGGCATCTTACCACCGTGTCCATTCTAATCTACTGACTGGAAAAAAATAATTAAAAAATCTGTTCTGTGCCACCTCTCTGATGACAGAGAAACTGTCCTCTGGGTGTTGGGATAACCTGTTCTTGAGGGTGCTTGTTTTACCTGTGCTTTTTCATGGGAGGAGGGGGGGATCTTGTGGTGTGCTGTCTGGGAATGACTAGGAAAAAAACAGGCATTTTCACATATATAAGAAATCACATTGTGTATTTTGTTTTGTAAGCAGACCACTTCAGATCCCTTGTTTCAAATGCAGCTACACTGCTTTCAACTGAATGGCACCCCGGGTGAACACATGTCAAGCACAAAGAAGCTTGTTATGGCTAGTGACAGCAATTAGTTGGAAAGCTAGGGTGATACAGCTCTGTTGATCTCTTCTAATAAGTCAGTTGGGATCAAGGTAAAGCTGTTCCACAACTCATTCCTCTGTATTGCAGGGCAAAAATTGTCTAATATATGATATAACAACTGATGTGAATATGCACAAAGGAAAGATGCTAAAGTTATCAAAAACTGTTTATAATTGTGTTGTTTTTTTCTGACATTAAAATGAGATATATTTTCAAAACCATCTAGAGTGATAACACTTTTGCAGCTAGTAAAAATATTTCACAAGAGTTGATGTAAAAGAGGCAATATTTGTTGGAGGGTGGGAGGTTATCATGGATCACCTTAATTTAAAATACATGTCCAAGAGTGATAACAGCATTCATCAGCAATATTTTTTATTCGATTACTTTTTCTTTGCATTTCTCAAAAGTATGATCAATCAGCATTAGGAATATATGTGTGTATGTTTGCACACACACACATTCACATATTGAAGGTTAAAGACATAATATAAAACAGAACTATAAATTAATCTCATTCTTTATCCCACAGGTGTCATTCAAGCAGACACATGATGCAAAAGTGTAGCAAAAGGCTTTGATATACTAGAGCAAAGAGCAAACTTTTCGTCTTGAGCCTCTCACTCTTAATTTTGTTATAAATGTGTTCTAAAACATTTTCCCAATAGTATGTATATTTTCCATATCGTTGTCATGTAATAAAAAGTATCCCGTATAATCATATTTGAATATAAATTATATAATAATTCAATATGTGAGAGTGTACAGTAAATAATGTACTCAATATACGTGCTTATAACATATTAAGGAAAATTAATGAACATTATATATATTTACAAACAAATGCAAGTGAAAGCACTCACTCTGTACGTTTGGTACCCAGGTGCATAATCCCCAAAAATTGAATAATAGAATGATGAGGGCAGCACCCATGGGACTTTTTAATAATAAGAATGTAAATTTTATTTGGACATATGGTCAACGTTTAGGTCCAAGCGGGGACCTTTCTCAAGGTTTGAGAAAGGTCCCTGCATGGACCAAAACCTTGACCATATGACTAAATAAAATGTACTTTCTTTTTATTAATTCTTTGAGTGCATAGGGGTACAAAACACATTGCATAGCAATGTGTTTCATACCTCTCTGGCACTCAAAAGGTTAAAGTCCCGCTGATGCTACATACAGGTTAAGTAGCCCTTATGCAAAATGCTTGGGACCAGAAATGTTTTGGATTTCAGATTTTTGGAGATTTTGGAATATTTGCATATACCTAATGAGAAATCTTGGGGATGGGACCCAATTCTAAACATGACATTCATTTATGTTTCATATATACCTTCTACACATAGCCTGAAGGTAATTTTATACAATATTTTAATAATTGTGTAGATTAAATTATCAGAAAGCAAAGGTCATGTTGGTGCTCAAAAAGTTTTAGATTTTGGAACATTTTGAATTTTTGAATTAGGGATGCTCTCTCTCTCTCTCTCTCTCTCTATATATATATATATATATATATTTATATATATTTTCTCATTTTTGCATTTTTGGATGCATTCTTTTATCCCTATCTTCAGTCATTGCAACATTGCTACCTAAAGATTTTGTCTTTATATGGTATCTTTGTGACATGACACCTTAGAGAGATGTCATCCGGGAACTACCAGTCATTTACTATGATTAGAAAAACTACTCTGATATATCCTGCCATGCTTAACTGCTCTCCTATATATATATATGAAACGAACATAATCTGCTTTCTTTCCATAATTATATGTTTAAAGGCTAGGTGAAGTATTAATAAAAAATGTATCTTTCACAAAACAGGGACTGCATCTGTGCAGACTTTTACATGATATTTATATCAGCAGTCTGTCAGTTGACAGGAATGTTCTCAAAAGAGTTTGACTAAGCATGAGAAATATGTCTTAAAAGCAAGCATTGATTTATTTCACATATGAATTAATATATTGCTTTAAAATCACATTCCTTATGATTGTATGAGTGAAAGATATTGATTCCTTATTCCTTTTTGAATGTATTTATTGATAATTGTGTTGTTCTTTTGTTTTTTAACCCAGTAAGGAACAGAGAGATGCGCAACATGTTACCATCCCACCTATTGGTCCATACACAGTTAAATGGTTAAGTAACTTTGGGGAACATGGGACAAGTGTTCTCAATGCAAATTCATGGGCATTTGCATAAACGTTTTCAGTTTGGAAGGCAATGCCATAATAGGACCTCAGGCCAGACAGACCAGTCCCTAGGTTTACATGGAGGGGACATGTATGTGGCAGGGTAAGTGACCCCCTTGCCCCCCATACGCACATGTGAACAATCAAGACTGTTGTGGGATTTACAACAGACTATACAAGCAGAGAGAGAAAGAGGGGTATAGAGAGAGCTATAGGGGATGAAAGAGCTAAAAGAATTAGAGCTGGAAGGGAATGATAGACTGAGAGAAGATAGAGGGGGAGAGACTTGGATTATTGCTTTGCATAACCTCTTGGGTCGTAGAATAGTCTGAAATGCACTGCAAAACCACACATTGGCGACACCTCTAGCAGGCCAGTTTAAACGCAGAGTATAGGTACATGCAATATAAGAGTCTGATGAGGTGTCTCTCTCCATATGCCACTGGAATGCATTCAAATACAGTGACCACTTGAAATGCTAGACTAATCAGCAATTCATTGCAAAGCAATGCATTGGATAAACATGTGACATGCAAAGTGTTAATTCATATTCCCATTGTGTGTCAACAAAGGTTCCAAAGTGCTGTCACTCTCTGAGTGGGCATGGAAGCATACATTGGGCCAGATTGTTTCTTTGTTGTCTGCCCCACTCCTAACTGAGCTAGTTCCTGTAGACTCACTGGAACCAATTCTGTTAATAGGATAACTGGATAATCAGATAACAGAAACAGTCAAGCACAACACTCTCTGGATTTTCAAAAAAGGTTAATAAAACATGTAAGCTGTGTTTAATTAGTGGCCAATGTTTATTTGATCACTGTCACCTTTAACATGACAAACATAAAGTGAGAATTTACTCAAAATCCCAAAAAGGTGCAATTGCTAAGAACCTAGTGGATATTATCATAACATCACCACAAACCCAAAAGAAAAGATGAGAACAAACAAGTGCATAAAATAAAACAGTGTAGTCCCCTTAGGATAAATTAGCCTACCTAAATAAAATGTGAGATGGACTTGATACTTGACATAGTATTTTGAAGAGGATTATTTGTTAGATTTGTTGTTAGAGGCCTTTGAAGAAACAGTGATTTGTAGGACTTAGGCTTGTTAGAACCAAATCTCCCAAAAAATTGTTTATTTTTTGTAGGACTATGTTGTTGTTGTTTTTCTTCTCAAAGCACAAGCTTTGTGCCCTACTGGCCTAGTGCCAGCATGTCATGTTAGCTAGTGGCCACTGACCATTATCAAATGAGTCCATAATTGTGGAATTTGCAACTGCTGTTCTTACTCCTGCTGCTGAGTTATTTAAGCAGCAGGATGATTAGGCAGCTGAAAGGGAATGGGATCAACAATAACAGTATCATAAGTGATGGATGATGAAGGTTCCACTTGCCACGACTGTCTCCAGTGATGCGCCTGAGGCAGTAGCAGTACAGTAAGTAGCCCCCAGTGTATGTGGAGAAAAGAGGAAGTTGACCAATAATTCTTCAACATCTGCACCTCCTCCATAGAAACATAGACTCTGACGGCAGATAAACATTCAGCCCATTTAGTCTGCCCATTTTCCTACTGTAAAAACTTCAAACCTTTTTTGGTCCTTGGTCTTTTCTTATGTTAAGAACAGCTTTATGCCTATCCCATGCATGCTTAAATTCTGTCACTGTATTTTCTACCACTTCTGCTGGTAGGTTATTCCACTTATCTATTACCTTCTCAGTGAAGTAAAACTTTCTTACATTACGTCTAAACCTGTGTCCCTCTTGTTTTAGACTATGGCCTTTTGTCCTAACATTTTTACTCCTTTGAAATGTACTTCCATCCTGCATTTTGTTGAATCCCTTCATGTATTTGAATGTTTCTATCATATCCACTCTCTCTCTTCTCTCCTCCAAGCTATACATGTTCAGATCCTTTAGTCTATCCTGATATTTCTTTTCTGGTAAACCAGTCACCATTTTAGTAGCCCTTCTCTGAATTCAATATCATGAGCGTGTTGTTATTAGAATAGACATTTTCCCTTGAAAACAGGAACTGTGGCTCTCATCAGCAGCTGCAATGTGCACAGTGTGTGTGGTAAATAACATCTGGGAGCACAACTGTACCCAAACACCATCACACCCGATACCAAGTACTGCCACTGTCACTATACCCCTTGTCCAGACCCTGCTAAGGACACATGACAACTTGCTGACAGTTTAATAGTAAAGTTGAACCCTCCCTGCCACCATCTTAGCATATTCTGCAGGATGGAATCTCCTCAGATGTTGCTTGATGCACTGCTTGCAATTCTCCTCCATGACACTGGCATGCATGGTCAGTGCACCACAGTGTGCAATGGGTAGAGACGAACTATCACATCCTAACATCAACAGAGTGGCTATCATTTGGTGTGGGAGGTAACGATGAATGACGTGGATTGGCAGAAGATGTAGTTACCCTAGAATGTGAGAAGGTGATGACGAGCTAGTTGTTTCACTCATCATGGATCTTTCAGTCTCTGACTGGGTTGCTCCATTCTTCCTGCTCTTTGATCTATGCCTTGCTTCTTGTTGCCTTTCTGGAGAGTCAGGAGGTACAGCAACAGCGGTGCTTGATTTCTGTGGTAGGTGTTTGTCTTTAACATGTTTGAAATAGATGTCATGGTGTCTGTGTTTCATGTCTGATATCAGGGAGCTTGTGCCAAGGTGTGTTCCCTCCTTTCCTTTTCTCACTAACTTGTCACGAATTGTGCACAGTGCCGTTGCTGATAACTGCACTGTGACTGCCCCAAGAGAAAAATAGTTCCTCATCCATTACTTCAGGGAATAGGGAACAGGGGGAGAAAAATGGCCTCCTTCATCTTGTCCTCCACATTCCCCTTCATTGTCTGTCAGCGGATAATGTTGCTGCTATTTCTTCAGATTCAGCACTGCAACTAGGACCAGGAGTATTGCTGGTGCTGGCAAGTGGAACCTGTTCTAGTCCCTCATCACTTATTGACCCCATTCTCACTGTGTCCACAGTGGTCTGTGGCTCACTAGCTTGTTCCTCAGCATCCTGCTACCCTTGCAACTCAGCATCAGAAGGAATTAGAGCAGTTGCAAATGCCTCTAATTCCAAAATGTCACTGCTAGTGGTGATGGTGATGCCTCTTCTCATCCCTGTCTCCCATTCCTTCTGAGTTTCTGCTAAAAAGGCCATCAATGTCTCTTCCACCCAGCTTCTCCACCATCATCATTACCATCCCCACTAGTCCCTACGTGCTGCTGCTCTATTACATACAACTCACTGCTGCTTGGAGGAGGTGACAAGCAACGTGACAGATGGTCTCTTGTCATTTCTTGGTGACATGAAGAAGGTAGACTGGCAGTGGCAGCACTAGCAGCAGGGACACCTGCTGGTGGTGGTATTAATTGTGTGCCTGCCCCCCCAAGAACAGTTCTGGCCTCTTAGTCTTCAGGATACTGTTCCATTTGGACACTCTAGTGAAAGGAAGGGGAGGAGACCCAGGGTCAGAGGAATGGTGTGGACTCCCTTGACCGCTAGTCTGGACACTCTCAAATGTTTCCCCTACCACTACAGCTGCTTCACCATTACTGCTACTAACACCAACCACATCAAGTTCAGCCACAGAGTCTTCCTCCTCAGTCTCACAGTCACTAGTAATATAAGGATTACCCCCTCCTTTACTCCTGATGCTAACAAGCTGCTGGACCTTAGTAGCAGTAGTACTAGCACTGGCGGGACTGCTTGGGAATGGCAAGTGTGATTTAGGGTCTCTTGCTGTAACACTTGGCATCATCTTCTCCTTTCCCCCCTCCTGAGTATTACAAGACAAACTAGCAGCAGGCAAAGTATTGGTAGCAGCAGGTACAGCACTGGCAGCTGGTACAGCACTGGTGGCAGTAGGGACAGTACGTCTGGCAGCAGGTACAGAAATGGTGGTTGCAGGTACAGCATTGTTGGCACTGGGTAGGGGCAGCATGTCTTGCAGCAGGCACAGGCAGATGATCTGTCCTGCACACACTAGTACTACCCTTTCCCATTAAATTGCCCAAGATCCTGTGGGATGAGTTAGGTGGCTTGGACAGCATTGGTACAGTACTGCTAGTGACTTCTTCCTCCTCCTCCTCCTCAGACCTAGTGGACACATAATAAGGGTCCTTCCAGTTCCTCCATTTACTGCTCATAGTGATAGCAGTCACTATGAGCCTCTCCTGCCTCAGTTTAACAAACAGTTCACAGCAGAACAGCACAGCATGTCTATCTCACTCTGTAGCTGTTTCTATTGTGTTTCACTTCCTGGAATATGTCACGTTTTTATAGTGAAAATGCAAAAAGAAAGAAAATCAATGGGTGGAAACTTTCTGCCAATGGGTGAAAAACGCGGAAATTTTACTCGCTGTTTTAAAAGTGGAATTTCTCGTGAAAAATCAGACAATAACGTTGTTTTCATGGAATTTCTCGCGGGAACACACCGACAGCTTTTGCCCATCCCTACTGGGGAGCAAAGCTGGGGGACATTACCAACTATCAATGGGTGTACCCTTGTTTTAGAGATGACCTGGAGGAAAGGTGCTGGCTGGAAGGCTAGATTATCCCACTGAAGTTGAGCTGTCATAAGACCAGAATGGGCACACAAGTAGCTGGGAAAAGAGTCCACAGACAGCAAGCAAGCAGGAACTGCTAAAAAGAAAGGCTGACAATCTCCAAAGGATGACAAAAGATGCTGGAGGGTGATCTGCTGATAGATTAGAGATTTTCAAGCATGTGCAATGCCCAACAAGAAAGGCCTGTTTTCACTAGTGGATCACATGATAGGGCAGATGGAGATCCTCTGGCACTCATAAGCAGGGAACTCAATGAGATGTCTCTTATCATAAGCAGGGAACTCAATGTGATGTCTGCCAAGGAAGACTGATGATTGCCAGAGCATAAGGGGTAATGGGAGATCTTGCAAGAGAGTAAAGACTCACAAGTAGGGAACTCAGAGCAATGAAGCTGGAGGTTCTCCTATGATGGCAAAGCTAACATGAACTGAACAGGAGAGGAACTCAAATTAGCCAGGTCACAACAGAGACTTATAGCAGTATGATCCAAAGTGAGGTATGAGTAATAGAGCAGAAGGCAAAGTTAAAATAAGCTGGCATGCAAGACAGGCAAACCATAGGATTATCCGATGCAACGTTCCAGCAACAGAGCAGGAGACAAAGTCAAACAAACAGATGAGGAAAACAGAAAAAGGAAAGTAACCGCTCAACAAGGCACTGTGACTATGCTCCAAAATGCTTTCAGGGCAGCTCTAAATAGGCCAGAGGAAAGAGGAAAAATGCAGAGCGGCCTTAAAGTAGTTATTATAATAACAAAACACATGTGAAGTACATAAAAAATAAAAATAAACACAAGGACTAAATAGTATATCCTAAACTTGTAATCATTGTATTGTGATACAAAGCAGAACCATTATCAGCAAATAATTTGCAATATATGAATGTTGTCACAAAAATAATTAATGGTTAAAATTGTGCCCAAGATAACACAGGGTGAGTGTTTAGGTCCCAAAGTATAACACATGGTTTTTCAACCTATTTTGTTTCAAACTTAATATATAAGATTTATTTGTTATGTTTAATGTACTTCACAAATTGTTTTTCATTGTTATGAGAATAATTGTAGTTTATAAGCTTTTAAAAGTTCTGCTTATTGTTTGAAATCTATAATTAAAATACCCTATTATGTTGGCTAATTTATGCTAATTTGACTATACTATTTTTATGTAGTCCAGTTAGCATGAGTTTGGTGACTGTTTCGGGTATTTTGATATATCTAGCTGTATGGTAAAAATAATAATACATTATTATGTGAGAAACAGACAGTGATCTTCAAGTAACTAGCATAAAGCTGTTTTGTAATTAAACCTTTAGTTGTGGTCGGACCTAAAACTAGTCCCGCAAAATACAGCTGAAGTGTGCTCCTTGCCGTTGAAGATAAGGCCTGATCTGAGGGCCTAATGGAATATAGAGGAAAAAAAAGAAAAAGAGGGGGGGGACACCGTGAGGGTGGGTAATCCAGCAGGGCAATACGTGTCACATAGCTTCCAGACCATGTCTATAAGGTATCACCCGGTCCGTCCACAACTTTAGGCTAACCAATAGCCTTATATTTGTGGTCGGACCTAAAAATAGTCCCGCAAAATACGGCTGAAGTGTGCTCCTCGCCGTTGAAGATAAGGCCTGATGTGAGGGCAAAAAATAAAAAACAGAACCACATACACAGTGAACCTTTGCTTTATTACGTAATACAAACATGTAATTAGAATGCTAAATAATGGAAAGCCTGTCTAATTTCCACAATGGGGGATGGTATGTAGGTCATATAACTGGCTGAAGCCCATCTTCCCAAACACTTGATAATATGGACAGGAACCTTGTGACGGGAAGCCAAAGTGGCTGCCCCAATTCAGTTAGAGTGCCCTGAGAAACCCTTGGGGTTTAACCATAACCGGGAGAGGATAATCCTAACATATTTAATGAAAATGGCCGTAGTGAGAGGTTTCCCATGAAAAGGAAGTAATGGGCTATTCCTAGATTTATCCTGAAGGGTGAGTAAATATGCATCTAAGTAAGTTACCGGGCACCAAGAATTGAAAGAGGGATAGAAATATACTTTGGTGGGAGGACCTACTTGGTTAGTTTTAGTGGTGACCAAAGCTAAAACATAATGATCAGAAGGTCGAACCAAATCCGCAATGGTTAAGAACCTACCTGAAGAGCTAGACACAGTGACTTCACCTGGCCTCATAAACCCGTAGAAGGCCAAAAATATGGTAGCCAACAAAGTATTGTTGATCTCTATCGAAAAGGGTCTAGAGTTTAGGACCTGACAGATGGCTCTAAAAAGTGCCCCATCAATAGGTAATCTAGGAGTAGCCTTATGATGTTGAGATTTCCTAACTCCCCTTAATGCTAGTTTGATAGGGTGACTAGACAAAAGTGATTGGTGTTGACTATCTAAAATAGTCAGAAAATGCTGAATGCCTACTACGTATAACTTAATAGTATTAAATGTAAGAAGTAGGGAAAAATTACAATAGGATATAAATTCTAGAATGGTGCTAATATCGTGAGGGTTTGAGGGCCTAAAGGTACTAATAAACCTCTAGAACAAGGTCCACGCTCTGTCATAGCTGTTCCTAGTACTTGTGGCTACAGCCTGATGCATGAGAGCTTGTGCCCCTCATAAATGAATATCTAATTCATCCTCATAGATTCTAAGTCCGGACATAACACGGGGGAGGGATCTGCCGTGGGGTGCAGGCGATGGAACAAATACAAATGGGGACAAATACAAATTCTCAACATTCCCTTTGATTTAATTGGGATTTACAACCCCTTGAATGCAAGAGAGGTCTCTATAGCATGCTTTAATGTTTAATTTAAATCAATGCAAATGTTTCTTTATTCCCTATTATGCAGCTGGTTTACTTATTGAATTTTAACTCCTATGTTCTGCACTGGACTTGGTATCAAAATTACATAAATCAAGTAATAAGCCTATTGCCCCTAGAGAAAATAAGGTTCATTGCTGTTCTATTGGAGCAACTTAATTAATCAAGAACTGAGCTTTCAATACTCTAGAGAGCTCTTCTACAGCAGAGAAGAGTATACTGTTTATACAATGGTATGTTGGGTGCTAAATAAACCATTTGGCACAGTATAATGACAAATCAAAACTATACTTGTTTTACATTAACTGCTGAGATCATAGCAAATTAGGAAATCATATTTTGTAGCCTATTGTAGTAAAATAATTAAATCAATGTACATATTGTCTATGTAGAATATTATAATTTAAAGGGGCATTAATGCCAAAAATATAAAGAGGATTTATATCCTTTAAAATATGATTTCCTCATAATCAGCATTTTTATTTCTTTTTCCTTCAGTTAAAAGGTTCTAAAATCTTCAAAATGTGTGCAGAAAGTAGCTATGGTTGTTACATTTGTTACCAGGCTTAGTTTGTTTTAGTATCTATTGCAAAGAAACTGTGGCCTTAGGGCTGGCCTTAGGGGTGTATGACCTATGTGAATATACAGGGCACTATCTCAGAAGGGTGCAGTGCAGAGCTTGGCTGAGCTGCAGTGTAATTGCCCCCTTGGTCAGTCATATAGTCATACAGTGCTTACAGGGAATATATGGTTACCAGTGGGTAGGGAAACAAGGCTTGGGGCATCAGACATTGGCTACCTGTTGGCAGGGAAGAAAGGCTTGGGAGGGGGGCTCAGAGAGTGTAATTGTGGATATGTGGCTATCAGTGAGCAGGGAAACAAAACTAAGGGGTCATGCATTGTATACAGGAAATATATGGTTACCAGTGGGCAGCGAAACAAAGCTTGGAGCCTCAAACAATGTATTTGTGGAATCTGTTGGAATCATTTGGGAGGGCAGCAAGCCTGGAAGGGTTTCAGAGAGTGTATGTAATTCCCAGTGTTTTAAATTGGGCTGGTGCACCTGGTTTGCTCCAAAATTACACATATTTTTCATACGACATAATCATCTGCTTTTAAACAGTATTATGCAAAACGTAAAAATAATATTTATCCGGTTACTAGGGATGGGAAAAAAGAAAATTAAAATGTTTACCACATTTCTAGAGAAAACACCCTCATAGAAATGACATAAAATGTCCACCTCTTTTGCCAATGCCAATACATTTCCAGTGAGAACATGTTTTCACCTATGCTTTCTGCAATAATTCCCAGCTCAGTGCTGCTGTTCCTGAAGGCTGTAGTGGAGAAACCAACAGCTGAAAGTAAAAGTTATGGGCAGGCAGAGTCCTACAACAACATATGACCTGAAAAACATTGTTAGCAGGCTGTGTGGCTTTGTCCTTTGCCCACGATACTTGTATAATTCTAGCACAAGCATTCTTTAAAAATAAATGAGGCTTGGAATATGCCAGCAGGGTGCAACACATGACATCTGTTCTTCAACAAAAGAAAAGGGCAGCAAGTCAACTGTCAACACTTTGGCATCTTACTATTCCAAAGGTGTACATTTGGATTACTTTTGAACAGGGTTTGGCTCTTTTCTATGAACTCGGGAAGTGTGGGTTAGCAGTAAACAGTATAAGAACTGTGTAACTTTATTGCTTTAACAAAATGACTTGTGGCATTGGAAATGGTATTGGTGGCAGCAGCAGGTGTGGGCACTCTATGAGTTGTCCTCCTATATACTTTGCATTTGCTGTATAGTAGCAGGAGCCACTGTTGTTAGTGTAAATGAAGGAAATCTTAGCATGCGCCCTGGCACCTCTACAGCATTACTAGTATGTGCACCAGAGCCCCAGGATCTTTTAGGAGGGCTTCTGTTTATGCTAGTTGTGGCACTTCTGACATGTTTTGTCTCTAAATTGGATCTGGGATTTTATCCAGATGTGGTCCTGCTAGCCCCTAATGCACACATTTTTACACAGGCAATCGACTGCAACACGTTTAGCTTTTGCATCATGAGTGATGTATCTCCATAGACTGAGGGGTTACTGAAGGTTTACTACTGCTACTTAGCAGCAGATGCAACAGCAGCAGAAGCACTCATCATAGCTTGGGTTGTTGCTGGTTACTCAGCACTAGTGTGTTTGGCTGAGTGGAGGTTGGGCTTGGAAGCTATTATTATTATTATGCTGATGATGTCTGACACGATGATTGTGTAGTTTAGGCACCTTTACTTTTCAAACTTTCCAATTATTTCATAATGTTTCTTTGCAGTAGTGGAAAATTAAGCCTTTTCCTTTCAACTAATTTTATAGCCATGTTATTATCTCTCACTTTCAACATCATCTGTATCAGATGAAGAGTAGGATGCTGGAGTGATACGTTATAGATCAACATCATATTCAATAATTAGGTTATTGTCAGCATAACCTGCTGATTCTTCCCCACTACTTTTATTTTCTTCTAGGCTTTTTGAATCTCAGACAATTTCTTTGTTAGTTTTAATTGTTTTATTGTTGTTTCAACAGTAAATAAAACAATTATGTCAAAGGTGTCGGTCAGACATAACACAAGTACAGTGTGACATATAATCAGGAATGCAATAATATAACAGCCTTCAGTTAAGAACTAAACAGATAACAAGATTCTGTAGAATCAAGAAGTACTGTGTCCTATGTTATCATCCAGGGACAGCGATCCACAGAAGACTGTATAATTTAGTAATTACTCGTTGGATGACACCATAGCAATGACACTACAAACAGAGCGAAGAGACGGTAGGAAAGCCAGAGTTAAAGAAGAAGATAAAGAGCAAGAGAGAAGAGGTGGAAAGAGTGGGACAGGAAGGGTTGGGATGACCCATGAAAGCATAGCAGGCATCAATATGTTACAATCTGATGGGGCATCGTATATTACCTGAGATATATATATATATATATATATATATATATATATATATATATATATATATATAACACTATTTATCTTCACTGGTGGGAATCTTCTGCCAACCATTTATCAAAGAGAGTCCAAGAGGTTTTGGGGTGACAGCCCCATCTGGCTAGGGTCAATCAGGTCAATAAAGCTTGGTCTGCTATCCACTGCTTCCATAGTGTTACCAAGGGGTGGTCTGGAGATTTCCAAAACAGAGGAATCAGCACCTTAGCAGGGTTCAGGAGAACTAGTAGTAATGGAGGGAAGGAAGGTTGTGGTAAAGTAGGATTTGAATCAGATCACGGGATAAGGAAATCCCTAGCATCGTTTCTATAAGTTTTAGGCAATTATCCATAAAGGTGTGATGTGGGGACTTCCCTACCAGATGTGTAGTAAGCTTCCCTGTACAGCCCCACTCCTCCAAAAGCTTGAGATGGAGGAGGTATACATCTTTTTTAATCAATCCAGATGAGATACCAGTGAAACAACAATTTATAGTTAAGTTCTAGTGACTCAGAGGAGAGTGAAGATTGGGAAATTGTACCCCATATGTCTCTCCAATCATCTGGAGATACGGAGCAGCCCAATTCTTTCTCTCAGGCTTTTACATAGAGTGGAGAATCTGATGTGGATGCAGATAGCAAGATGTCAAAAATTTTCCCTACGAACCTTCCACTGGGATGCTTCTTCTGTTGCAAGTTCTCAAACTGGGAAACGGGTCAATCAGTAGAGTTATATAATGAGGGGTGTCAATGAAGTGTTTAATCCACAGGTAACACCGTATTTTGCCAGGCGGCAAGGAAAGAGAGGAACATATGTCCTCAAAGGGGGGTATCTTGCCATCTCGCACCAAGTCTCTAACACTTGGATCATGGTATTCTCACCAAAGAGGAAATTGCTGGGCCTCCAGAAAAAGAAAGGATGCCATGTGAGCAAAAACTCACATAAATGGCTATGGAGCAGGGAATAGTCAACCCTCTCGCTTGTATTTGTTCCCAGTCACTAAATCTGGAGTGATAATGGGATGGAAGATGGAAGTAAGGGGATGATCACCTAGTGGCTGAAAGAAATCTAGTAGAGGGTCTTCTAGGTCTGGGAAAGATCTTTCCAGAATCACCCATGTTTTATGGTATCCATTGAGCAACCAGTCCGGTACTGAGGAGAGGAGGGCTGCGTGATGGTAGAGTCTCAGTCGGGAAAGTCCACCCCCATTTTCTGTTTTCTAGAGAGCATCTAAACCTTAAGTCTGGGTTTTTTAGATCTCCAGATAAACCTTTTCAAGACCGGTTGCAGTTTGTGGAAAAACTCCCTAGGTAGCTGTATTCGCAGTGTTTGGAATAAATAAAGTAGTCTGGGTAGGATGGACATTTTAATAGCTTGGACCCTTCCCAGCCAAGAGACATAGAGACGATCCCAGGCAATTAGATCTTTTCTAATAGCACCCAAAGGGGACGGGGGTTAGAAGAATAGAGTGTCTCAATTGTGTTAGGGAGGTTAATACTCAGGTATTTAATTTAATTTAAAAACCAGTGAAAGCAAAAAAAGGAATGCAAAGTATAATCTACAGAATGCGGAACTCGAATAGGTAAAGCTTCTGACTTGGATGTTTCTATATAAAAATTCAAGAGTAGAGAGAGTGCATTATATTCCAACATGAATTCTGGAATAGAGCCTTCAGGGGAGGTGGCTGATGAAAGGATATCGTCCGCAAACATGGACAATTAAAATTTCCTGTGGCCCACCTGAATGCACGATATCAGAGGATTCTGTCGGACATGCAAATGGTTCTATCACTAGTGTAAAGAGAAGTGGGGAGAGACGGCAGCCCTTCCTTGTACCGTTAGATATGTAAATGTGTCCAATAAGTGGCCATTGACCAGAAGCCTAGTATTGGGCTTGGCATACACGATAAGGACATGTCTCCAAAACAAAGGCCTGAACCCAAAGACATCCAGGGTATGCACCAGGAACTCCTAATCAACTTTATAAGCTTCCTGGTGTTGTCACTAGCCTCCCTCTTAGCCATGAAATCTGCTTGGTCCAAGTGGGTAAGTGAGGGTAATAAAGGTTTCACGTGTTCTGCTAGGACCTTAGCATATATTTTCAGGTCTAGGTTCAAAAGCAAGATGGGTCTGTAATTCTCTCACAAATTTGGGTTCTTACCCGGCTTGGGAATAATAGATATATGGGCTTCAGCAAAAGTGGGATGTTAGGCAATGTCATTGGACAGCAAAGAAAAAGCCGATGTGAGGACTGAGACTAGTAATTGTTTGTATGTCTTGTAATAAGCCTGAGTGAACCCATCCGGTTCAGAGGATTTTCCCAGGGGGAGAGCATCAATTGTCTTAGACACCTCCAGTTCAGAGAGAGGGGTCTCTAACAGAGAGTGCATCTCGTCTGATAAGTGGAGAAGCTTGTCCTCATCCAAATATCATCTGAGTGTTAGGGGTTCTACAAGGGGATCTGGGAGCTGCTCCTCAAACTGTACAGAGCTACAAAATATCTGTGGAATACAGCCACTATTTCAGGGGAATTCTGTACTGGAATACCAGGCAATTTATTTTTTACTTTTTTTCTTAGATGGGTTTTCAGAATGTTTGCTACTACTTTCAGAACAGGTGTATTGCATGTTACACTTCCTGTCAGAAGCAGAAGTTGGTTGAACTGCTACACATTCTTCCATTATGCCATCAAAAAATAGAATGGGACTCATTTTCACCTTTAGTGTTTTTACATTGTTTATTTGTACTACTGGAGGTGAAGGAACTTTTTATGTCAGTTTCACAAACAGCCTCCACAGGAAAAGGATCATCATTGTATATTACATACCATGCAGCAATCATGGCTGCAGTCAGTTTTTGGCCATCACCTTACTAACATAATAATAATAATAATCCTTTATTTATATAGCGCACACAGATTACACAGCGCTTTACACTCATATTGGTCCCTATCCCCATTGGGGCTCACAATCTAAATTCACCTATCAGGTATGTTTTTTTGGAGTGTGGGAGGAAACCGGAGTACCCGGAGGAAACCCACGCAAACACAGTGAGAACATACAAACTCATTGCAGATGTTGTCCTTGGTGGGATTTGAAACCAGGACCCCAGCACTGCAAGGCAACAGTGCTAACCACTGAGCCACAGTGCTGCCATGCCTGCATTACTGCTCCTCCTCCCTGCCTACTCATAGTCTGTTTTCTGAAAATTATGAAAGTATATTGGATTTTAACAATAAAGTACATAACAGAACTGTGTGTGTGGTGAAGTCTTGCCCTTTACAAAACAGTGTACCATTTAAGTATTTGTCTCTAGTATATATCAAGATAAGCCTCAGTCACAGCTTACCTCAGGATCCTTGTCATTGTCATCTGTAGGGGTGGTCGTAAAGTGAGAAAGATCTCCTGCATGACTTTTTGTGAAAAAATGACAATTTTTTTCTCCTTTTCACCAATGCAAAATTGTTTCCTTTTTGACAATTCAAACATTTTTTTTGCCTATGTTACCTATAGTGCAACATTTCCCACCACAATATTACTTCTTCTAAGGGCTGAAGTGGAGAAATAAGTACCAGAAAGTCAAATTTGTGATTCCTATAGCAATATATGACTTGAAAAGTGTGTTCCTGCCTAAGAGACACTGGCACATATTCATGATGATATCAAGAGATAAGAAAAGAACAGTACAACCAACAGTGTGGCAGATATGTATGGATATTCCTACAGCAGTTTTTTACCATTATCATGTTTGTGTCAAATGTAAGTTATCCTTCTTCTAAGATTACTGATACACATTATTACTTATTGGTTATATCAGAGGTCCCAAGTGGGGTACATGGTAGCAACACTTCTTTACATCCCTCCTCATCATCATCTGTGCCATTGTTATTTCATTTGGCCTGGCTTTCTCTGCCATAGCTTTTGGATCCTGAGTGAAGTATCTCCATACTGTGGACTTCATGGACTGAGGTGTTCCTGAGGGGCTGCCGGTACTACTATTGGGGCTAGATGTTGGGACAATTTTACTACTACTACTACTACTACTACTACTACTACTACTACTACTAGGTGTCAAAAGTGCAGCACTTCCATTATCAGCAACAGAGGCATATGTCATAGCTAAGGTTGTGGATGTTAAGAACCTGTATTGCTGTTGTTATTGCTGATTATTTCTCAACACAAGTATGTGTGTGGCTGAGAGAAACTTGTACTTGGAAACGGTGATGATGCTGATGACTGACAGGATAACTGTGTACTTTTTTCCATCTTTGCTTGTCCAGGATAAGAGTTTCCAATAGGTTTCTCAAACAATTTATACACAGACGCAGTGCTCCTTTTCTTTGGTCTAACAGTGAGCCTTTGCCTTTCTGCTAACTTTCTTGCCACATCATCATCTCTCTCACTCTCAGCTTCATCTGTATCTGAAGAAGAGGACTATGCTGGAAGGATGTATTCTAGATCTGAATCATCATCAGTCATCATTAAGCTGCTTCTTGCCCACTACCCTTATATTCCTCTAAGCTTCTAAGCTACTACACTGTAGTTTGAGGACAGGTGTTTTGGTGCTTGTTTGTCTCACTGTCAGATGCAGCAAGTGGTTCAGCTGCTAAACCTTCCTCCATTAAGCCATTGCCATCATCAACACTAAAATGTGACTCATTGTCATTTTTAGTATTCCTCTTGTATGTTTTTTTTTTGTACTGGCGCTAGTGGTGGTGGAACTTTTGGTGGGATCTTGAGAAACTGCATACTCCCTGGGAGGAGAGGGGTTGCATAATTTAATGCATAAGTTGCAACAACCATGGCTTCAGTTAGTTTTCAAACTACCACTTTACTCCCATGTCCCTGCAGAACTCCACCTTTCCTCCCCGTCGCATTTTCTGGACATTACTCAACTACTGTGTGTGTTTACTCTCTACAATATGCAGCTGATAGAGATGATGTCTTGCCTTAGCCCTCAACAAAATTCTCAATGTCATCTGCTGTCTATCAAGTCTTCCTTACGATGTTCATCCTATCTTATCACAGTCTGTCCAAAAAAAAAATTATAAATAAAAAACAAAAATCAACAACTTCTTTCCCCAGACTTCCCCAGCACAGAGATATAATAGCTAGATCAGCAAGCAAATTGGATCCCTGCTGCCTGTGTTTTGCTTTTCAGTCATACTGAATGATTGGGTATATGGGGTAGGGTGACCAGACCTCACCTTTAACTGGGGACAGGTATAAAAAATAAATACTTTGGGGCTACTTTGATTTCATTGCAGCCCTGAAATATGCCTATATCCTATATGAGGTCTTGTCACCCTAATTTGGGGTCAACCTCCTTCCTCCCTTCTTCTCCCCCAGAGTGCCTCCCTAATATAAATGTCCTACCTAAAAAAAAAATTCCCCTTTATTTTTCTATCTTCGCTTGCTCAAAAACATGCTGCTTTCATGTGGTGGGGAAAAATTTTTCTTCCCATTGATTCAATGCAATGAGCTAGGCAAAAAAAAAGCAGGGAAACTACACTTTTTAGTGGTAAGTTATTTGCCAATTATAATATTTCATCTATTTTGGTTACAAAATTTTTCACCCATCCTTGTTAACTACCAGTCAAAATATATATATTTTTATTAACTGCCCATCTGTCACCATCTACAAAAAAAAACACTCCCTGCCAGCTCAAGAAGGAGCTTGGATCACCTGCCTGTCTTTTATCAGTCAAATTAGATTTTTGGTTATACTTGATAAATCTGCTTTCTCCCTTCACACACCCTCAGACTCCACTAATACTGAACAAATTACTTGCCCAACAGACTCCCTAAGCTAAACTCCAGCTCCAAATGTTTTGGCTTCTCTAGATCCCAAAATTGTTCTGTTTTCTTTTTCTCTTACAAACACCGAATGACATGTTGTGAGAATATGACACCCCTTTTATACTATATGGGGGATGGGGTGATAAAAGGGAAACTTCCCATGTGATGGAATATTCATTATTTCCATTAACTTCAAAGCATGAAAAGTGGAGGAAAAAAGTAGAAAATCAGCTCTTTTCATGGTAAATTCCCTGCTTGTTGGGAACTTGGAGCCATCTGTTATTCAGACAGTTCACCTAAGAGTCACCAGTAGGGATGGGCGAAAATTTTCGCCTCAAACTGAAATCGGTGAAAAATGGCACTTTCCTCCTGGCAGAAAATTTCCCGCGAAAAGTGACATTTTTTCAGCTTTTCCCACTTTTTTCACCTAGCTCATTGCATTGAAATCAATGGGTAGAAAAATTTTCCTACAACTCATGGAAGTTTTCTACAGCCATATAAAAGGCTGTCAGGCTCTCACAGCATGCCATTCTGTGTTTGTGAGAGGAGACAGCAGCATGTTTTTGAGCTAGAGAAGATAGGCAAATAAAGGGGAATCAAAGCTTAATTTAGGGAGTTTTTTTAGGTAGGACATTTGTTCTCTGTATTAAGGGAGTCTGGGGGCACTCTGAGGGAGTAGAAGGGAGGAAAGCGGTTGACCCCAAATACCCTAACATTTGGTGTGACTGACTGGCAAGACACAGGCAGCTGGGGTCCAAATTGCTTGATGATTTTACTTTTATTTTCTCTGTGCTGGGGAAGTCTGGGGAAAGAAGTTGTTGACTGTGTGAATTTAGTTATTTATATATATATATATATATATATATATATATATATATATATTGGGACTAACTGTGATAAGATTAGGTGGACAACTTAAAAAAATAGATAAAAAAAGAAAAAACATACATAATTAAATAAATATGTTAGACAGCTGACTGGGAGCTCTGTGACTGAGGCAGACTTGATAGACAGAAGGTAACATTGAGAATTTTGTTGAGGGCCAAGGCAAGACATCACACTCTATCAATTTTGAGTAAAAACCACACAAAGTAGTTGAGTAATGTCTAGCAAATACACAAGCGAGTGGAGGAAAGGTGGAGAAAGAACATGGGTGTGTGAGTAAAGTGTAAGTGCAAAAACTGACTGCAGCAATTGTTGCTGGAACATGTGCAATAAATTATTATGATCCCTCTCCTCCCAGGGTGGATGCAGTTTGTCAAGGTCCCACCAGTCACATCACACCAGTCCCCCACACACACACACCATTACCATTCACATTTGTCACATTGTAGGTTGTACTTAATTTTTTTTTTAATCACTTGACAGCATTATGAATATATGCCAGTGTCACTTAAGCAGGAAGTGTTGTGGGCAAAGGACAAAGGCACTCTGCATGTTAACACATTTTTCAATTTATATGTTGCTGTAGGACTCACAACTTTGACTTTCAGCTACTTATTTCTCCACTACAGCCTCGGAAGAAGTAATGTTGTGCTGGGTAATGTTGCACCATATTAAACATAGAAAAAAAAAATTGTTGGAATAGGAAAAAATGTGTTTGAATGGGAGAAAAATGTGTTTGAATGTTTTAGAATAGGAGGCAAATGTACTGAATAGGCGAAAATGTGTTAGAATAGGAGAATACTGTGTTGGAATAGGCAAAAAACAGAAAACTTTCACAAAAAAAAGCAGAAAATCATCTGTTTTCCATGAAAAGTCAAGCGGGAACTTCTTCCCATGTTTTGCCCACCCCTAGTCACCAGGTGTCAAGATAGTTATTCACCTTGTTTCTTTTTCTATTGTACATATTCAATAACTTTTTATATGTGCAGGTTTCACACAGAAGGGTAAATGTATGAAACATTTTATGCATTTAGATGTTGACACAGAATTTTTGCTTATGCACTTTGGGGTTTATAACAGATCTTCTGACCACTAGTGCATGTTAGCATACACACTCTTCCCTCATTAAGACTTCAATGGCAGCAATCTCTAAACACCTCCTCTATAAAAGGTACAGAAAAATGTAGTAATGTTTCTCCAGTTTCCTCTTACCCTTGATAGAACATGGCAAGGAACAAGGGGCAGAGGACCAGAACACCCTGAAGCACCCATACACTCCTCCATTGTTCTCCCTTTGATTGTAATTTATCTATCAACAAAAATAGCTATATAAATAGGATTTAGGCAGGTGTAGCACATAATATTTCACAATGCTTAAATCATCTTGGGCTTTGTCAAGATCAAGAGTGCAAATGCCTTGCCCTAATTTAAAGCTTTTTTCCAGGGTGGTAACTGCAATCGGTATCAGCCAATATGTTTAAATCATGTATTCACTGACTTAATTGTTGAATAGAATCATTAACCCTTTCTGAAACATATTTTGTCAAACACAATCTCATATAAATGCTCTGCATCAATATTTAAAGCAGAACTACCACCTGAACACAACTTTAGCTTAAATAACTCCCCATCTGGCGACTAGCTGCTTAGTAGCGCTAGTCACCAGATTTACTACCTTGACAAATAGATTTTAGCCTTTCTTCCCGGGCTGACAGCATCACGGAACGTGGACACCTTGCCATAATGATGTCCGTGAGCCTGTGCTGTCAGTCCCTTTTGGTGCTAGATGGCTCCTAGCAGCTCCTCCTAGACTCAGCTGGGACTGACAGCGCAGGTGCGCGGACAACATTATGGCAAGATGCCCGCGTTCCGTCAGCACGGGAAGAAAGGCTAAATATATTTGTCAAGGTAGTAATTCTGGTGACTAGCACTACTAAGCAGCTAGTCGCCAGATGGGGAGTTATTTAAGCTAAAGTTGTGTTCAGGTGGTAGTTTCACTTTAAGTAGTTACACATCAACATATTATCAAAGACATTCACAATGATTTCATTTGTCCACCAATAACAAACACTAATGCTGCATTCTGTTGTGCTGTATATACTTTGAAGATATCTATAGGGTTAACAGTATTCAAGGAAGCTCAAAAACATTCAAATATTACATGTTATATCTGGATATACATTAAGGCATTTCAAAATGCATATCACAATGAAAATAAACATTGCAGAGTGCAGATGCAATGCCTATATTGTGCAAGGAGGTTTAACCCATTCCTAACCTTTTATGCATATATGTGCTTTTAATGCCACCAACAGCCCCACATCTGGCACGCTCTAACCCAAATTGGGTAGCATGTCACAAATGGGGCCGTTCCGCTAGTCACTCTCACCTTAGATATAGGAAATCATAAGCTACACATCTAAACTACACTTGTTATAATAGGTACGCTGGTGAATAAAAATAATTTGAAGGAACAATACTTATTGTCAAATAAGCCAGACCCTAATTGTCAGCAACAGAAAACTAATAGCTTTCCATAGCTACCCGAATGTATTGGCTATTCATTTGAAAAACAAATGTACACTAAATGATAGCAAAAATCAGGACTCACAAAATTCGCAAAGGTTTTAAATAGCATTATGGGAAAATATGAAGGATAAATCAGCTTAATCTTAGCAAAAGTGTTAAATCTTTGTATAAATACTGATAATATGTCAACCACAAATTAAATCTGATTAAACGTACCTAGTTTCAAAATTATGAAAATAATAGCAGGAAACAATGTATTAGATTGACTCTCCTAACCCTAATTGTGACTATGATCATAGAGTTAATAACATGGTAAGTAGCTTATCACCCAGAGACCACTAATTGCTTGTCATTCTCAATCTAGCTAATGGCTGGAACACATCCAGGAAACCTGTTACAGTACAATATTTATTGAATAGTACCTTGTATGATGAATCACAAGGTTTTATTAAGGGGTTTAGGTTTACATATTTTAAAAAAAGTAACAATTTTAATCAGCTTGATCTTTCAGAAATAGATATAAGACATGTAATGGTGCTAGCAGTATGTCAGCTCCAGATTCAAGCTGTTTAAATGTACCATCTAGTGATTATACTATTTGCCAGAACATATCCGACTTACCATGGAAATGTATATAATGACACGGATCTCCAAAAAATTGATAAAGAGCCTATACTTCATTAAAGAACTATTAATCATAGTCATAAGTTATTATGCTACTATCACAGTGTAGGGAAAGGCAGCAAAATTTAACCGCTTGCTTCACTGAATCTCTGCTTGATCTCCAGGTGGAGATAGTGAATTGGTATTGCAATCTAGAAAAATAAATAAAAATCTGTAAAAAAGGCACGGATAAACTCAAGCATTCTGTCAGTCATTGGTACTAGTTTTTATACAAGGACAGAGCTTTCCTTCCTCCAAAAAATTCACTGGCAAAAAAGAGGACATCAAGGACTAATATATTATAATGGGAACAGACAATAATGGACTCAAACCATCCATCTATCATAAGTCCTCTATGCTGGAACCTGTACGGCTGAAAAATGCATATACATAAGCGGTTGTTGAAGCCCCAGAGTACAATAAAACTTAAGCAATTAAGGATCCAAATATAATCACAAAGAATGAACGCAAGTCACATTATTGGCCTATCATTCTATACATCAGGAAAAAAACATAGGGGACTGATGCATGTTTCACTGTCTTGGTACCTTTGGAGGAACCGTTATGATGCTACAGATTATGTCTGGCCTTTCTGGTCAAGGACCTAAAGTCCACTGTTGCCAATAGCATGACCTATATTTCCAAAGTGTTCCAATACAAGTTGATTGAGCATAAAAGTTGTCATTCCAATTTTACTTCAGTTTGCTTGGGAAGTTGTCATTCCAATTCTTCTTCAATTTGCAGAGGCAATATATACAGTAGATTCCACCTTTTGGTCTCAGAATTAACAAATCTAGTATGTTTTTCTAGTCCTAGCCTCAATTTCTGTATGTTTGATGATATAGAGTTTGTATTTTCTGCATGCTTGTGATCCAAGAGAGGATAGTGGCCTCTTATTAATGTATTGCACATGACTTCTTACCAAATAATTGCTCAAATTAGGAGCTATTTGATAGCAAGTAAGCATTCTATAACCCAATACTTATTTTAATTGTGAATCCTGTAATAGGTTATCCTATAATGTTTGTTGTATCTGGTAATACATCTTATTTTACCTTCTACCTCCTTTTTATTTTGAAGTCTTCTTGCTTTCTTTCAGAATAATACCTGCTGTATAATCCTTCTGTTAACTCTTTGGTTATCCTCTTAAAAACATCAAGATGTTTGCAAGATGCTTGCTACTATAATGTAAAATACAGTTTATCGCTGTTTTCTTGTGAAACAAATCATTGCCTAGACATCCATGTTCCTGTCTGTATATGGGTCTTAGTCCACGGTTCATTTTAGATTGAGAGGTTTGATTCAAAGATGAAATAAAAATTCTTTAAATCATTTACAGAGAATTTCAACAAACAGAAAATATTGATATAGCGATATCACCATGTTGTCTGCAAATACTACTTCCTTTTCCCACCATCCAAGGTACAGGTTTGCATATGTGGGAGCACATGCAGTTTCCATCATTGTACCCTGGATTTGTAGATAAAATTGATTATTGAACAGTAAGTAGTAATGAGAGAGGATGAAAAAAAGTATACGTATCAGATATTGATGATAAAGATTTTTCCTATAATTAGAAACCAAATGATACTCGATTGCATGACATCCAAATGAATGGTCAATAGAAGTATAAATGTACTGCACATCAAAAGCTACCAACAGAGTATCTTTAGCAAATGGTAACTGATCTGTTTTGGCAAGAATATCTGTGGTGTCCCTTATATACTATGGTATATTCTCGACCATGTCCATCAGTTGATTTAAACAATTTACATTTTCACAAATACTTTTATTCCCAGAGACTATTGGATGACACATTGGATTATATTTGTTTTTGTGAATTTTCAGGTAACAAATAGAAGGTTTCAATTTTGGGATGACTAACAACGAAAATGTTTATCCTTTTCAGTACAAGGACAAAATCTTTAAATGAACCCTCAGTCAACCATTGATATAATTCAAGGTAGTCATTGGTTGGATCGAAGAACAATCTCTTGTAGCTTCCTGATACGTTAAGTTGCCTCATATCCTTAGGCCAAAGAATAATATTTCCTCCTTTATCAAAAGCTTTAAAAACTAGGTTATCCCTGTAGTTCATCTCATATAAGGCAGATCTCTCATTTTTATTTAGGTAAGTATTCCCCAGAGAATTAGATAGCTGCATAACTTCCTTCATCACCAAGTCCATATAGATCTGGACATTAGGACAAATATGTCCTGTAGTTGTATTTTGGATTTAGCCTTTAAAATTATCTTAGGTATAGGCATTGTCCATGCTAGATCTGCAACATTGGACTTTAGACCCTTAACCAGTGTGGCCAGACATTTAGGTACCAAAGTTTGGAGAATTCAAAAAATTAGGCTTGGTACTGGATGTGGTAATATTGAAAAAATGCTCCTACAAGTTGAAAACAGATGGATTCTTTTTTTTTAACATTTTTATTGAGAGGACAGTAATAATACATTACAAAATCATAGATAATGCACATAGTAATCGAATAAGAGATACAGTACTGACAGTCAGGTAAGTAGTAAAACATGAAGATACAGCTGTACCATTTTAATTTTTATTTTTGAAAAACTAAACCAAACCAAACCAAAACCGAACCCTCCCCCCCATCTCTTTATCCTAACCATATCTCTAGCAAAACTAAGCCCTCCCTCCCCGGGAGACGAGTACAGCACCTCCTACATCAATCGTCATTAAATGTGACAGAAAACAGCGTAGGTGTCAATTAGCAGATAAACATATAGATAAGTAAATAAGCAGCCAGATACTCCAGGATCACCGCACGTGGAACATAGAGTAATAATTATGCATCACATAGCCCTCATTGGTAGAGAATTCTAGAGTTACAGTAAGAGGTCCATAGACCACATATTTGGTGAAATTTGTTCGGGGTGCCCCTATGCAGGTAAAGTCCCTTATAATGAGGAAGATTATGGGTCACTAAGGTCATCCATTGGTCATGCCGGGGGGATGTTCTGATATCCACGATTGTGCCACCACCTTTTGTGCCATAATCAACAGTTCCCTAATTAATACAGTATGAAAATTTGAGTGAAGGTTTTCGGAGAGAATAGAAAATACACATGTCTTTGGGCAGAGTGACATGTCCCACTGCACCACAGCTGATATAGTACGGAACACGTCCACCTAAAACCTTCGGACCGGAGGTCATTCCCACAGGAGGTGTAAGAAAGCAGCGCCTGTCCCCCCACACCTCCTGCAATGATCACTATCCACGCTGCCCATCTTAAAAAGACACACGGGAGTGTAATAGGGTCTGTACAAAATCTTGAGTTGGATCAGCTGGTGCCTGTCAAAGATGCACCAACCCATCCAACCCACAGAGGGGAGTATCAGGGTCTTTTGCCTCATAGTTTGAAATAGATTGAATAGTCAACCATACACTACAGGTCGTCCGAGAGGTGATGGGGGGATCCCCAAGCACTCCTGGATTTAACAAAGGGATGTGCGACAAAGAATAGCCTTGTTTGAGCAGGGATTCGTCAATTTTATGAAGGGTGTGCGGGGTATCCGGCAGAACATATGCAAATGCAAATTGTCCCTGTGCAGCCAAGTAGTCTGTATAGAAATCAGGGAGGGCTATTCCACCCTCACTCACTGAACGCTTGAGAGTAGATAACTTAATCCTAGATGGGCCGCCTGACCAGAGAAAGTTCCTAATGATCTTGTCAATTATGGTAAAGTATCGCTTAGGGACATGTACAGGAGAAGCTTGAAAAACATACAAAAATCGTGGAAGGAACACAATTTTAATCAGGTTAGAGCGACCAATAACATTCAGCCAAGATGGTGTTTTACACCGAAGTTGATTAATTAGCGGCTCCAAATTATCTCTCACATAAGTGTCCGTGGAGGCAGTCACTATAAGTCCTAAATACTTCACCAAATTTTCGTATTTTAAAGGAGCAGACAGTACAGGACCCCCATGCACAATCGGATCTACAGGGAGAATGGATGATTTAGCCCAGTTTATTTGCAGCCCTGAATAATTACCATAGGTATTTACCAAATCTAGGACACGTGTAAGAGATCTGGAAGCCTCTCCTAAAAACAGTAGTATATCGTCCACGTATAATTCCAATTTCTCCTCCCTACTACCCACCACAAATCCCTCCACCATCGGGTCGCTACGATTCAGCCTGGCCAGCGGTTCAATGGCCAGTGCGAACAAACCCGGAGACAATGAACATCCCTGTCGTGTGCCCCTCTCAACTGAGAATGACCCTGACCGGACTGACCCAGTCAAGACCGTAGCAGTTGGGTTTGTATACAGAAGTTGTACCCATTTCAGAAAAGTCAGTCCAAATCCAAACACACGTAGTGTACACCAAAGATGACCCCACTCCACGGAGTCAAATGCCTTGGATGCATCCAGTGAGCCCACCACTCTGTGACCTGTGTTGTCATGTTTGGTATGCAGATGGGAAAATAGACTCCTTAGATTATAAAATGTTGATTTCCTGGGTATAAATCCCTCCTGATCCGGATGAATGAGATCTGAGATCACAAGTCTAGTTGCCAACACCTTGGCCAAAATTTTTTCATCCTATGTAAGCAAAGAGATAGGTCAATACGAATCACACTTAGTCAAGTCCTTGCCTGGCTTAGGGAGTACTACTATAGTTGCTTCAGTAAGGGACAATGGAAGCCTGCCTACCTCCAGAGCTTCATACAAAGTCTTGAGCAAGTGCAGAGCTAACGTGTCAGCATATCTCTTCTACCATTCAGTTGGTAGTCCATCACCCGCAGGGGACCTCCCCGTGGGAAGGGAGGCAATAGCCGCCATAACCTCACCCAGCAAGATGGGAGAATCAAACATCGTCATTGGTCAACTGATAGACGGGAGAGAGATTCCTGCCAAATATTCCTCTACCTGCCAAGAGGTAGAGTTGGCTTTTGTCTTATAGAGAGTAGAATAAAAGTCTGCAAACACATCACTGATGCCCATTTCATCATGTATAAGATCCCCAGCTTTATTATATATATAGTCGTTATACAGCGTCTGCCCTCCCTGGCTCGTACCAAATGGGACATAAGTTTCCCTGCTCTATCCCCTTTTCAAATAATTTCTGATTCTGGAACATCATAAAAGTTACATTCTGCTCCATTAACGCGGCGTTGTATACAGAGGAGGCAAGTAAGGAGTCGTATGAGATAACTTCACCTTTGTCGACGTATATTCTTTCTTCTTCGCTAGCTTCCCTCTCCAATTGACTAATTTTATCTCTTGTATGTTTTTTGTGTGTAGCGATTAATGAGCCAATGAACATCATGCCACAGCCTTCGCTGCATCCCAGACCACTCCCTGCGATGCAGAGCCTCGTATCACGGTGCCCGTGATTGCTGACTTCTGCTGTCAGTCAGGTGTGTGTACTCTCCATTGGCCACCTGTCTTTTGCCCGCCCAGTATTGCCTTTATAGACTGGGCTGAGGCACCCTTTGGTTGCCCTTTCGCGGTGTCTCTATGTCAGCATTCACCTGTCTTGTACCTATTTCTTGGGCCTGTTTCACTCTGCTACCAGTGTCAGCATTGCTCCAGTAGTCAGTGCCTCTCCTGCGTGGTTCCTGCCTCCGTTCCAGATCCGGTTGTGCTGTCGTTCCTGCATCCGTTCCTGATCCAGTGCTGCTGTTGTTCCTGCTCCGTTCCTGACCTGGTTGGTGGTGCTGTCGTTCCTGTGGTGGTCCTGGCTTGCCTGCTGTTGCTGCTGCTGGTCATCCTTCTGGCTGCTGGGTCACTGGGGCGACATTCTGATCACTGTTTACTCCACGTTCACTGGTTGCTCATCCCGTTATTATAGAACCGGTTGAGCGATTCGTTTGTCCAGTACGCTGTACTGGTTTACTCCAACCTCACCGGTTGCTGATTCCGTTTGTATAGAACCGGTAGGGCGTTACGTTTATCCAGTACGCAGTACTGGTTTACTCCAACTTCACCGGTTGCTGATTCTGCTTGTATAGAACCGGTTGGGCAATACGTTTATCCAGTACACGGTACTGGTTTACTCCATCTTCACCGGTTGCTGATTCCGCTTGTATAGAACCAGTTGGGCGTTACGTTTATCCAGTACGTGGTACTGGTTTACTCCACTGATACCGGCTGCTGTCTCCGCTAGTATAGAGCCGGCTGAGCGCTACTGTCGTCCAGTACACGGTACTGGTATACTCCACCAATCACTGGCTGCTGATTCCGCTAGTATAGAGCCGGTTGAGCACTATTGTTGTCCAGTACTCGGTACTGGTTTACTCCACCATTCACTGGCTGCTGATTCCACTAGTATAGAGCTGGTTGAGCTCCATTGTCGTCCAGTACACGGTACTGGTTTACTCCACATTCACCGGTTGCTGATTCCGCTAGTATAGAGCCAGTTAAGCACTATTGTTGTCCAGTACACGGTACTGGTTTACTCCACATTTGCCGGTTGCTAATTCCGTTAGTGTGAACCAGTTGGGCTATACTTTTGTCCTATACATGATACTGGTTTACTCCACATTCATTGGTCGTTGCTGTCTCCATTATTGCACCGGTTTGGTCTCCCTGGTTGGGAGACTGGTTTGCTCCACTGTTCCATCTTATGCTGTTGCTCCATCTATCCAGCATTAGTGGAGCTGTCCTTCTGTCTTCCTTGCTGCCTTGTCCGGTATATTGGCAAGGCCGGTAGAGCCTGTCTCCATCCCTTGTGCTATCCTTCAGGCTGCCTTGCCCGGTGCGTTGGCAAGGCCGGTAGAGCCACATTCAGACTGTTGTGTAAACCTCCAGGCTGCCTTGCCCAGTATATTGGCAAGGCCGTAGAGAAACAATCAGTTTGTCGTGTAAACCTCCTGGCTGCTTTGCCCGGTATATTGGCAAGGCCGGTAGAGTCACAATCAGCTTGTCTTGTAAACCTCCAGGCTGCCTTGCCCGGTACATTGGCAAGACCGGTAGAGCCATTTTCAGATTGTCGTGTAACCCTTTAGGCTGCCTTGCCCGGTATATTGGCAAGGCCGATAGAGCCTCCCATGTGTATCTTGCAATAACTACTGATTGAACCCATTGTGTACTTGTGATTAATGTGTATGTTCAGGACCCGTGATGGTTCCCATTAAACTTTTCAATAAAGTTTGATTTTTATCTTACTCTGTGTCTGAGAGTCAAAACAAACTGTGACACCTCATTATAGCAAAAGTAGTCTGCCAGTGCAGCCCCATGGCCCGCAGCAATATGATCGATAACCAATATGGCTGAAGTCGCCAACTAGGAGTTGAAAAATCTCTATCCACACGGAGGCGTAGGCTCATTGGAGAATGATCCGAAGCCACTCTATGTAGATAAGAACAATCATCAACCATATGCCAGGCAAGGTTGGAAACAAACGCATGATCAATTCTAGACAGTGATTTATGAGTGGCAGAATGACACGAGTATTCCCTAATATTAGTATGAAGAGTTAGCCATGAGTCAGTAAGGTTCATATCTTCTATAAAGCTTAAAAATTTTAGTCTAGAGGCCAAAGAATCACCTGACCTGGTACCTATCTTATCTAGAGCAGTGTCAGTGTACATACTGAAGTCCCCCATAGCAACAAGACAGTGACCAGGCTTTGCAGATACGTATAAGAGAGCCTCCTGTAGGACCTCAGGCTCAAAAGGTGGAGGAATTTAAATATTCATTAAAATAACCGGAATTTCAGAAATCAAGCAGTCCAAAAAGATGTACCAACCTAATGGGTCAGACTTCAAATCTACTAACTCATATTGTAAGGACTTACTAATTAAAACAGAGACCCCTCTCACATGGGTCGAGAAGTTGGCATGATAATGTTGGCCCACCCATAACTTCTTAAGAGCTAATATTTTGCCGCCATGTAAGTGGGTCTCCTGGAGAAGCAAAATATCTGACTTATATTTCCTGGAGTGAGTCAATATCAAGGATAGATTTATACTATCATTGAGTCCCCTGACATTCCAGGAGATAATAGTAATCACTTGGTAGCCATAGCCATTAGAGTAGATGCAGGATGCATGCCTGTCTCCCAGAATGTAAGGGCAAAACCCACTATGAAAACCTCCCATCCTAACTCCCATTCCCATAGAGGAAACTAAACCCCCCTCTCCGTCCCCATCCAACCCCAACCGGAAGAGGACCCATACCCGAACAATAACCCCTAGGGAAATCCCAAGCCGGGCCCGGGACGCCTCCCACATAGTGAACCACACAACTTAAACAGTTGGAAAGATTAAAAATGTATAACAGTTACAAAACATTAAGATGGTCCCAAGGGTGTCTATGGCGGCTCACACCAGCCTCATTGCCCAGCACCGTTGGGCACCACTAGGCGATCCAACAACGCAACCAGCCCAAGCACCCACAGCACATTTCTATCAAAAGCTGGAGCTGCAATGTCAAGCAAACAAGAAAAAAAAGGGGGGTGGAACCCATATGCAACATAACCAAGTACAATATCAAAATAAACTATTAGAGGTGAGAATAAGACACGCGAGCCCACTGCTGTCACCGATCATAAGGTATAAAGCCTACCAATCGTATGATATATCATATGTTAAAGTACCTACACATAAGGTAGCACGATTGTCAATCCCACACATAAGGTACAGGGGGATTTACCACACTATCCCATAAATTTCTTTGTAATCTCACTATAAGTCCTAAGACTTACATGGTTAAGTACCATAGCCATGCATCTAAAAATCAGAAGCTGCCTCCCCCCAAGTATGAACAGGTGCAATTTCAAGTGGGCTCACATATCGCACCCCCACACTCATCATTACAAATCCCCAAATCAGAGTAACTAGAACTTATATAAAGACACACATATCTCCGTGAGATGTATCCCCAACCCAGAGGACACAACTCACACAGCACCTCCCCACGTATATTGGCTTTCATGTATCAAAACCACTCACTTATTACACCAATATAATAGCCCTCATATACCGCCCACCCCTCTGAACCTTAGGTTATATTACTCGAAAGTTCATGCAGCATTATCGTGTACAGTCAGCAACATGAAGAGTGAGTCACCAACCATAGACATTACTCTCGCCTATAAAGCCTTGAGCCAGTTCATAGCCACAACCTCGGATGTGAAGAAACATGTACTTCCATTATGGGTCACACGTAGTTTTGCTGGATATAGCATGGCGTACTTGATCTCCCTCTCATGAGGTTTGCGTTTCACCTCCTGGAACTTCATTCTTTGGCACTGAACCTCCAGTGAGAAATCAGGGTAGATGGAAATGCGAGCATAATAGGATTGTTGAGGCGAGCCATTCTCAATATTGCATCCCTGTCTCTATAATTGAGGAGCTTGGCAATCAGGGGTCTTGGAGCCGCCCCAGGGGGTGGTCACGCCGAAGGGATTCAATGCACCCTCTCCACCACAAAAGAGCCCGAGAGGCCCTCCTCACCCAACTTCTCTTTCACCCAATTCTCCAGGAATTGCTCAGGATTATGATCCTCACTATTCTCCAGCAATCCAACAATGCGAATATTGCAGCGGCGTGATCTATTTTCGAGATCATCAGCTTATTTTGTAAGGCCCTGACCTGTTGCTTCAAAGTTTCAAGCGATTCACTGATGGGGGTAGAGAGTCCTCCACGGTGGAAACCCGTCTCTGGGTGTCCAACACCTTTTCTCTCATATTTTGTTGGTCTGCTCGTAGCAAATTCAATTCCATCTTCACCGAGTCAATCTTAGTGGTCAGGACGTTTTGACATTTAGAGATGGCCTCCATCAATTCTGCAAAGTGTGAATCAGAAGTCTCACCATTATTGGTTGAGTGTGAAGGTGAGGGCGGAGCAGAAGATTGTTCCATGATGGCTTGAACTTCGCCCTCCTCCATCTGCCTCCTGGTGAATTGACTAAGCCTGTTTTTAATTTCACCTGATTTAGACTTTTTGCCCATCATATCAGAGAGCAGGAGTAGAGCGACACAATTATGAATATCGTAGTAGATCAAGGCCGTGCAGCGAGAGATCAGACACCTCGGGACATCGGAAGAAAGTTATATCACAGGAACCATAGCGTCCAGAACCATGATATGAAGATAAGAGTGAGTAAAGGCAAAGCCAGAGTGTCGAGTGATCTCAGTTATACATGGGGCAGAAGGGGTCACATTAACAGGCTAAGGAGATGGACAGGGAGCATACAATAATGGCTCCTGTATTATAAACAAGGGTTTGCAGGATAGAAACAACAGCAGTAGGATCTTAGTTGAGTGATGTCTCCACTTTTCGCATCCAAGATGATTGACTCCAGGGGAGGAGAACTGCTGTGACACAACCACATCCCACAGGGTTAATAGTGCAGCAATGGAGCAGTAAGCAGATGGCAAATCACTTGAATTTTACATGGGAGAGAAGGGGTTACATAGAGAGGAGAGAGGACAAACTGGGTATCAGGCAAGCAAAGTAGTATGATGCAGTGTCAGCTACAGTCCCTGTACCTTCACAGTGGCCAGAGAAGCAGATACAGCACCAGCGAACTGAATGGTTTCAATTATACATGGGGTAGAAGGGGTTACAAAAAAGGGTAGCAGAATAAACATGAGTTAAGATGCACAGGGTGACCTGTACACATCAGGCAGGTATGCATAGACTGAGAGCAGAAGCAGTAGGCCCAGTGACAAGCAAGAATTCCATTTGCTAGATCCAAGGGGCAGTGTGATCTCAGCTGTACCATGGAGAGCAGAATCCCATTAATGAGATAGCAGAGAGTTGGCAGGTATCTTTAGGCAGGTATAAGAAAGATGGGGTTCTAGCACAGAATATGTTATTTACTAGTGATGAGCGAGCACCCCAATGCTCGGGTGTTCGGGTGCTCTAACCGAGCACCCCCTGAGGCTCGAGTGCTCGGCCGAGCACCCGAGCCCCATTGAAGTCAATGGGAGGACTCGAGCATTACACCAGGCACCCCCTGCTCTGATGAGGGGAGGGTGCCTGGTCCATAGGAAAAGGGCAGAAAAGGATGGAAACACCACAGAAATGGTTCAGGGACAGCATAGGGAGGATGTCTGGATGCATCTTGGACTCCAACATCGCTGCTGGGAACGATCTTTCGCCCGTAGTACGCCATTTTTACAGACTGACCATAAAACACACAAAAAGGAAAATAAAAACGACTTTAGGCGAAAAATTGTTACCAAACAATATTTGCTGTATATTTACTTGTATATCATCTGCAAATTCTCCCAAAAATTTCCTTGGTTTTCGGAAGTGAGGCCATGATTAAGAGGGAAACGTGCGCAGAGGCAAATTCTCCCAAAAATTTCCTTGATTTTCAGAACTGAGGCCATGATTAAGAGGGAAACGTGCACAGAGGCAAATTCTCCCAAAAATTTCCTTGATTTTATTGAACTGAGGCCATGATTAAGAGGGAAACGTGCGCTGAGCTGACCATCTAAAACATTATGGGTGAGGGTCTGCTGCAGAGCTGACCATCCTAAACATTATATGCGAAGGCCCGCTAGTGAGCTGACGCTATAAAACATTATATGAGAGGGCCCGCTAGAGAGCTGACCCAATAAAACATTATATGAGAAGGCCCGCTGGTGAGCTGACCTATATAAAAATTGTCAAACAGGGCCCGCTGGTGAGCTGGCCCTATATAAAAATTATATCACAGGGCCCGCTGGTGAGCTGGCCCTATATAAAAATTATATCCCAGGGCATATGGAAGAGGAGGAGGAGGATGAGAAGATTAAGAGTCAACCATATACCCGTTTTTTGGGTGGAAGGGGTGAATGGGAATACAGAGTATTCCCATCATTGTAAATAACATATATAAAGTGAGTTTATGTTCCCCCGGGGCTTTCCTCCAGTGGAGTGGAGAAGTCAGGGGAAATCCAGGCCTTGTTCATTTTTATAAGTGTCAACCTATCAGCATTGTCGGTGGAAAGGCGGATACGCTTATCTGTTATGATGCCACCAGCAGCACTAAATACCCGCTCAGACAGAACGCTGGCGGCAGGGCAGGCCAGCACCTCCAAGGCATAGAGTGCCAGTTCATACCACGTGTCCAGCTTGGACACCCAGTAGTTGTAAGGCACAGAGGGATCATTGAGGACGCTGACACGGTCTGCTACGTACTCCTTCACCATCTTCCAAAACTTTTCCCTCCTTGTGACACTAGGCTGCGCATCAGGGTGAGGGTGCTGGTGGGGTGTCATGAAGGTGTCCCACGCCTTGGAGAGTGTTGCCCTGCCTGGCTACCCTCTGTAGCGGAGACAACCATGTCTTCCTCCTCCTCCTCCTCCTCCTCCTCCTCCTCCGCCTCCTCCAATTGTCGCTGAGAAGACGAAGTGAGGGTGCTCTGGCTATCACCTTGTGTAAGCTCTTCCTCCCCCATTTCCACCTCTTCCACATGCAAAGCGTCGGTTTTAATTGTGAGCAGCGAGCGTTTCAGTAGACACAGAAGTGGGATGGTTACACTGATAATAGCGTTATCGCCGCTCACCATCTGTGTCGATTCCTCAAAATTGCGTAAAACCTCACAGAGGTCTGACATCCATTCCCACTCCTCACTTCTGATTACAGGAAGTTGAACGGAGAGGCGACGACCGTGTAACAGCTGGTACTCCACTACTGCCCTCTGCTGCTCACAAAGCCGGGCCAACATGTGGAAGGTGGAGTTCCAGCGCGTGCTCACGTCACACAGCAGCCGGTGAGCTGGCAATTGTAAGCGCTGCTGCAGCTTCAACAGGCCGGCTGAAGCTGTTGATGACTTACGGAAATGTGCACACACGCGGCGCACCTTGGTCAAGAGATCATGCACATTGGGGTAGGTTTTTAGAAATCGCTGCACCACTAAATTAAATACATGCGCTAGGCATGGTACGTGTGTGAGCTTGCCGAGCTCCAAAGCCGCCACCAAGTTACGCCCATTATCACACACAACCATGCCTGCTTGCAGGTTGAGTGGCGAGAGCCACTGCTCGGTCTGGTGACTAATCCCCTGCAACAGCTCTGAGGCCGTGTGCTGTTTGTCCCCAAGGCAGATCAGCTTCAGCACGGCCTGTTGACGCTTCCCCACTGCAGTGCTACACTGCTTCCAGCTACTGGCTGATGGGGGAGTGGCGGTGTGTGTAGAGAATTCGGAGGTGGAAACGGAGGAGGAGGAGCCAATAACGTAGGTGCTGGTGGAAACCCTGATGGAGGTAGGGCCCGCAATCCTCGGCGTGGGTAGCACCAGTGCCATCCCAGGGTCCGAGTCGCTCCCAGCCTCCACGACATTCACCCAGTGTGCCGTCAGGGAAATGTAGCGTCCCTGGCCACAAGCACTTGTCCATGTGTCAGTCGTTAAGTGGACCTTCCCAGTAACTGCGTTGGTCAGGGCACGGGTGATGTTACGGGACACATGGTGGTGTAATGCGGGGATGGCACACCGGGAAAAGTAGTGGCGGCTGGGGACCGCGTACCGAGGGACAGCTGCTGCCATCAGGCTGCGGAAGGACTCAGTGTCCACAAGCCTAAATGGCAGCATTTCGATGGCCAGTAATTTGGAAAGGTGTGAGGTTAGTGCTATGGCCTGTGGGTGGGTGGCTGGGTACTTTCTCTTGCGCTCAAATGCCTGGGGTAACGACATTTGGACGCTGTGCTGGGACAGGGAAGTGGATGTGGTCGCTGATGGTGCTTCAGATGCTACAGGTGCAGGGCGGGAGGTATGCGGGCCTGCGCCTTCGACAGGCGATTGGCCGGCACCGAAAACAGGGGAAGAGGAGGCAGTGGTGTGGCCTGCAGACACAGATGGGCGATCCAGGCGTTCCTCCCACTTACTACGGTGCTTGGATGCCATGTGTCGGATCATGCTGGTGGTGGTGAGGTTTCTAGTGTTCATGCCTCGGCTCATTCTGGTGTGGCACAGGTTGCAAACTACAATTCTTTTGTCGTCCGCACTTTCCTTAAAAAAACGCCATACCGCGGAACACCTACCCCTTGGCAAGGTAGATTTACGCAAGGGGGTGCTCCGTGGAACATTTGCGGGCCGGTTTGGTGCGGTCCGCCTTCTTTCTGTAGCCACACCACTGCCTCTTCCAGCCTGTTGCGGTGCTGCAGATGGCTCACCCTCAGGACTGCTGTCATCGCTCGGCTCTACACCTTCCCAGGTGGGGTCAGTCACCTCATCGTCCACCAAGTCCTCCTCCACTTCCTCACTCTGATCATCCTCCTCAAGTCTTGATCCCACCACATACTCAGTCATTGACAACTGTATAACATTCTCCTCAACAAGGTCTTGAGACGGAAATAGTGGTTGATTTAATGGCAACTGTGTCTCATCATCATCATCATCATCCACTACTTCCTTTGACCTTAAATGCCGTTCACATCTGTCATCTTCTTGAGATTGGGTAGCCTCTAGAGGTTGTGAATCAGGGCACAAGATGTCATGTTCCTCTGCAAGCGTGCTTGGAGAGAGGGTCAAATGAAGGATTGGTGATGAGACGAGCTCCTCACTATATCCCAGTGTGGGATCACTTCTTTGACCAGACCGTGTATGGTGGGAGGAAGGATGATCAGAGTGAGGATTATGTTGACCAGACTCTTGGCTACTGAGAGTGGACTTGGTGGAAGACAGGGTGGTGCTTAACCGACTGGAAGCAGTATCAGCTGTCATCCAACCGACCACCTGTTCGCAGTGGTCGGACCTCGAGAGTGATGTCCTGCGACGCCCTGTAAAATTACACATGAAGCTAGGTATGGTGGATGTCTTTCTTTCTTGTGCTCTGGCACCAGGCACAGTTTCTCCGCGTCCTGACCCGCGCCCTGAACTTTCAGGATCACGTCCACTTCCCCGTCCCTTTTTACCCGCCTTCTTCATCTTACACAGAATATGTGACTTTAATATTTGAGTTTGAAAACTTAACAGTATTTCTTATTATTCTGCAACTCTGCAGAGTACACAGAATAGGCTGCTAAACTGCGGTGAAACACACTGAATGGAATATGTGAGTTTAATATTTGAGTTTGAAAACTTAACAGTATTTCTTATTATTCTGCAACTGTACAGAGTACACAGAATAGGCTGTTAAACGGCGGTGAAACACACTGAATGGAATATGTGACTTTAATATTTGAGTTTGAAAACTTAACAGTATTTCTTATTATTCTGCAACTGTACAGAGTACACAGAATAGGCTGTTAAACGGCGGTGAAACACACTGAATGGAATATGTGAGTTTAATATTTGAGTTTGAAAACTTAACAGTATTTCTTATTATTCTGCAACTGTACAGAGTACACAGAATAGGCTGCTAAACTGCGGTGAAACACACTGAATGGAATATGTGACTTTAATATTTGAGTTTGAAAACTTAACAGTATTTCTTATTATTCTGCAACTGTACAGAGTACACAGAATAGGCTGTTAAACGGCGGTGAAACACACTGAATGGAATATGTGACTTTAATATTTGAGTTTGAAAACTTAACAGTATTTCTTATTATTCTGCAACTGTACAGAGTACACAGAATAGGCTGTTAAACGGCGGTGAAACACACTGAATGGAATATGTGACTTTAATATTTGAGTTTGAAAACTTAACAGTATTTCTTATTATTCTGCAACTGTACAGAGTACACAGAATAGGCTGCTAAACTGCGGTGAAACACACTGAATGGAATATGTGACTTTAATATTTGAGTTTGAAAACTTAACAGTATTTCTTATTATTCTGCAACTGTACAGAGTACATAGAATAGGCTGTTAAACGGCGGTGAAACACACTGAATGGAATATGTGAGTTTAATATTTGAGTTTGAAAACTTAACAGTATTTCTTATTATTCTGCAACTGTACAGAGTACACAGAATAGGCTGCTAAACTGCGGTGAAACACACTGAATGGAATATGTGACTTTAATATTTGAGTTTGAAAACTTAACAGTATTTCTTATTATTCTGCAACTCTGCAGAGTACACAGAAAAGGCTGCTAAACTGCGGTGAAACACACTGAATGGAATATGTGACTTTAATATTTGAGTTTGAAAACTTAACAGTATTTCTTATTATTCTGCAACTGTACAGAGTACACAGAATAGGCTGTTAAACGGCGGTGAAACACACTGAATGGAATATGTGACTTTAATATTTGATTTTGAAAACTTAACAGTATTTCTTATTATTCTGCAACTGTACAGAGTACACAGAATAGGCTGTTAAACGGCGGTGAAACACACTGAATGGAATATGTGACTTTAATATTTGAGTTTGAAAACTTAACAGTATTTCTTATTATTCTGCAACTGTACAGAGTACACAGAATAGGCTGCTAAACTGCGGTGAAACACACTGAATGGAATATGTGACTTTAATATTTGAGTTTGAAAACTTAACAGTATTTCTTATTATTCTGCAACTGTACAGAGTACACAGAATAGGCTGTTAAACGGCGGTGAAACACACTGAATGGAATATGTGACTTTAATATTTGAGTTTGAAAACTTAACAGTATTTCTTATTATTCTGCAACTGTACAGAGTACACAGAATAGGCTGTTAAACGGCGGTGAAACACACTGAATGGAATATGTGACTTTAATATTTGAGTTTGAAAACTTAACAGTATTTCTTATTATTCTGCAACTGTACAGAGTACACAGAATAGGCTGCTAAACTGCGGTGAAACACACTGAATGGAATATGTGACTTTAATATTTGAGTTTGAAAACTTAACAGTATTTCTTATTATTCTGCAACTGTACAGAGTACACAGAATAGGCTGTTAAACGGCGGTGAAACACACTGAATGGAATATGTGAGTTTAATATTTGAGTTTGAAAACTTAACAGTATTTCTTATTATTCTGCAACTGTACAGAGTACACAGAATAGGCTGCTAAACTGCGGTGAAACACACTGAATGGAATATGTGACTTTAATATTTGAGTTTGAAAACTTAACAGTATTTCTTATTATTCTGCAACTCTGCAGAGTACACAGAAAAGGCTGCTAAACTGCGGTGAAACACACTGAATGGAATATGTGACTTTAATATTTGAGTTTGAAAACTTAACAGTATTTCTTATTATTCTGCAACTCTGCACAGTACACAGAATAGGCTGCTAAACGGCGGTGAAACACACTGAATGGAATATGTGACTTTGATATTTTAGTTTGAAGACTTAACAGTATTTCTTCCTATTCTGCAACTCTGCACAGTACACAGAATAGGCTGCTAAACTGCGGCGAAGCACACTGAATGGAATATGTGACTTTGATATTTTAGTTTGAAGACTTAACAGTATTTCTTCCTATTCTGCAACTCTGCACAGTACACAGAATAGGCTGCTAAACTGCGGCGAAGCACACTGAATGGAATATGTGACTTTGATATTTTAGTTTGAAGACTTAACAGTATTTCTTCCTATTCTGCAACTCTGCACAGTACACAGAATGTGCTGCTAAACTGCGGCGAAGCACACTGAATGGAATATGTGACTTTGATATTTTAGTTTGAAGACTTAACAGTATTTCTTCCTATTCTGCAACTCTGCACAGTACTCAGAATGTGCTGCTAAACTGCGGCGACGCACACTGAATGGAATACGTGACTTTGATATTTTAGTTTGAAGACTTAACAGAATGTGCTCTAATCTGCAACTTTGCACACTAAACAGAATGTGCTCTAATCTGCAACTTTGCACACTAAACAGAATGTGCTCTAATCTGCAACTTTGCACACTAAACAGAATGTGCTCTAATCTGCAACTGTGCACACTAAACAGAATGTGCTCTAATCTGCAACTTTTCACACTAAACAGAATATTTTTTTTTTTTTTTTTTTTGTTTTTTTCCCCCCACACACAATATAACCTGCTGCCCCCACACACAGTAGTCCTAAAAAGGACTTTTGGTTCTTTTTTGTCACAATTTTTGTTTTTTCCTCCCTACACTGCCTTTCCCTTCCTATCCTCAGCTCTCCCTGGCTCAGACTGAGCCGAACTCGATGGTCAGGTGCTATACAGCACCTGACCACGGGTTCTGGCCAGCCAATCAGTGTAATGCCAGCAGCCAACATGGCTGCTGGCATTACACCGATGTCAGAGCCTCCCTGCACGTTTATTGGCTGCGCAGCAGCCGCAAAACGTGCGGGGAGGAGACCCGAACATGGCGGGCGAGCACATGCGGTACTCGTACGAGTACCGCCATGTGCCGAGCAGAGCGATGCTCGAGCCGATCCGAGCATCGGCCGAGCATGCTCGCTCAACACTATTATTTACCTAAGGGGAGGTGAGGGATACTTACCTAAGGGGAGGGGAGGGGTTCTGGGATATTAAACATAAAAAAAGGATGATGCTCTAATAGGGGGGATATGGGGGAAAGCCAGGTAGAAGTAAAAGGTCTCTAGAGGCAGTTAGGTGATCAGAAAGTCAGGGCCAATAAACTTACAGTCCACTGGAAGTAAAGCAATGAATTTTGATGTTGCAGAGAGTCGTCAGCAAGCCACAGTGATTGCAACCCTGCACTTCAATGTCAAAGCAGGCTCTGCCGCTCCACCCCCACAGATGACAAGGGTAAATTATACGATTTCTCCAGGAGGTAGCGTTCACCACGCACTCCAGGCCCCATGAATTCAATGAGCAGGAAGGGACACCAGCCAGCCCTGCGAATTTCTAGTCAGGTGCTCGGGGCTCCGACAGCGCACCAGGCCTCAACCACAGCCTACAAGGTCTGCCTCCACCGCTCCGTTCGTATCGGCTGCAGTAGTCTTCCATTTCACAAACAAGTATAACATATAGAAGTCAGCTAGGTAGCAGGGCACAGCAGCGTTGCTGGTTGGCAAAGATAGAGTTATTTAATGGGTGGATTCAATAGGATTTAATCCTCGCTTGCGGAGCAGTGCTTGGAGACGTACACCAAGTCCGGCTTCCGGTCATGCCCCCGAAAACAGATGGATTCTTATGTTATACACCATGACCCCAAATGAGCTGAATGAGCTCACCTATAAACACTATTACTACCCTATGTTTCATTTTATTTCTGGTAATCTACCCTACTTGGTCTCCTTAGTATCCTATATGTATTTTTTCACTCCTAAAAGACAGTATCAGTTTGTTGAGATGTTTCAGTTTGTATTCTCCACTAATAAGATTTTCTCTTTTCAAATACCTCATCATACCACATCGACTGAATGAGGAAAGATGTCTAACAACTCATTTGTAAAAGTTATCAGTTTGATATGTTAAAATTACATCTCAGGGTACATCTTTCCTCCTAATGCATAATATTCATATGCTTGGATTTTTCAGTTCAGATTCTCCACCAATAAGATTCTCTGCAATAGGTCATCATATGGGGTCTCCTAGGGAGGAGCTTTAACATTTAAATTACAGTGCCCGAAAATGTCCGACCATCAACTCTGACAAAGTAAAAGTGAAATGAGTATGATTAATAGTTATATAACAAACCATAGGATCTTTATTAATTTTTATATACATGTCATTATATGCATTTCCATGGTAAGCAGGATATGCTCTGGCAATTGTATAATCACTAGACGGCACTTTTAAACAGCTTGAATCTGGAGCTGACACACAGCTAGCACCATGTTTTATCTCTATTTCTGTAAGACCAAGCTGACTAAAATCATAATTTTTGAAATATGTGAGCCTATGCCCCCTAATAAAACCTTGTGATTCATCATTCAAGGTACCATTCAATAGATATTGTACCATAACAAGTTTGCCGGATGCATTCCAGCAATTAGCTAGATTGAGGATGACAAGAAATTAGTGGTCTCTGGGTAACAAGCTACTTACCATGTTATTAACTCTATGATCATAGTCACAATTAAGGTTAGGAGACTCAATCTAATACATTGTTTCCTGCTATTATTTTCATAATTTGGGAACGAGGTACATTTAATCAGATTTAATTTGCGGTTGACATATTATCAGTATTAATACAGAGATTTTGTATTCACTTTTGCTTAGATTAAGCTGATTTTTCCATCGCATTTTCCTAAAACGCCTTTTAAAGCCCTAATGAAATTTGTGATTCCCGATTTTTGGTACAATTTCGTGTACATATGTTTTTTCAATTGATAAACCAATTGCACTCCGCAACTATGGAAAGTAATCAATTTTCTGTGGCTGATAGTTGTAAAAAATTGTAATTGTAAAAGTATTGTTCACTCTAATTATCTTTTATTCACCAGTGTACCTATTATAACAAGTGTTCACATTTTAGATGTGTAGCTTAGGATTCCCTTTAAAGGGGAACTTTCACCCCAAATAAATTCCCCCCCAATAATTAGCCATCTAGTGATTAGCTTACCAATAATACTTTTGTCCAGCCGAATTACAGCATTAGTCAGAAATCCTACTTCTGTGAAGACTGACTGCCAAGCAACAGTACCTTAGAGGCATCTGTGTGCCGTCAGTCCCTTCCGGTACCTTTAGGTACCATGCAACACCTACTAGAGGAGACCAGGACTGACAGTGCAGGCACACAGATGTCTTTAAGCAAAGATGCCTGCACTGTTGCCTGGCTGTCAGTCTTGGCAGAAGTAGGATTTCTGACTAATGCGGTAATTAGTCTGGATAATAGTACTATTGGTAAGATGGCTAATCATTAAGGGGGACTTTATTTGGAGTGATCGTTCGTTTTTATTTGAGTAGAATTGCAGAATGCCAATTAGCAAATTAGGATAGATCATGATGTTCAGTTTCAAAATATTTTCAAGATAAATACTAATTAACTCTGCTTTTTAGCTCACATCATATTGGGATCATGCAGTTCATGGTTGTTATCAGAGTGAATCAATAATGGAATTTATAGATTTATCACCTTTTCAGCAATGATGAGCCCCAGAATTGTGACTTATTAATAATAACAAATGTAATAAAATATGGCATTTTAAGTCTCTTCCCACTATCATTTCTTTTTTCTTTCTTTTTGGGATTTATAAGTCAATTATCCCCCCCCTTCATTTTTCTTCTTACTCTCTCACCCCACTTGCCTTTACAGAATACTTCAAACAGAATATTTACACAATACATAAAAATAATTCCATTCTGTCAGATGCCATAATTGCATCTTCCTGACCCTCCATCCCATTACTTTGATTTTTTTGCTTTGGTCACAGGAATCATAGGTCTCCCTTTTACTCTCCACATTACCACTCATAGTTTCCATGCTAAGTCACGTCTTCATCTCCTTCCTAATCCTCTGGCTTTTCCCCTCCACTGTCTTCTAGCAAAAATCACTATTACTCTTCACTAATCAATACTCACAAATATAACAACTCCACCTATTCTCTGTCTTAAATTATCTTCTATGCCCTTCCCCTTCATATTTCTTCCCACCCCCTCACTCCTCTTGCCTTTGCAGAATTCTTCAAACAGAAGATTGACAAAATACTTAAAATAATTTCATCATGTCAGTCTCTAAGATTCCATCTCTATCTCTCTATCCCACTAATTTGATTGTTTAGCGTTGGTCACAGAATTCCTTTTTGCTCTCCACCTTACCATTCACCACCTGCTCCCTTGATCCTATACCATCCCATCTTTTTAATTCTTTGTCATCCACCTTAATTCCCTTGCTACCTTGTGTGTTCAACTCCTCCCTATTATCTGGCTCTTCCCCTCCTCCTTCAAACATTCAGTAGTATCTCCAGTCCTCAAGAAAATTTCATTAGACCCCATTTCCACATCCTACTTCCAACCAGAATCACTCACTCTAAGTCTCAAACCTTCTCACATGCCTAGTTTTCTCTTGTCTGCTTACCTTTCTAAACTCCCATAACACCCTGGACCCATTTCAGTCTGATTTTTGGCATATATTCTCGACGGAGACTGCCCTTACAAAAGTGACAAATGATCTCCATATTACAAAAACCATTGGACATCAGCTTCATCCAACACATTTGGCCATAGCCTTCTCTCTCTGGTTCTCCATTCTCTTAGTGTGTGACCTGGCACATTCCTGATTTTTGTCTAACATCTCATAATTATTTTTTTCAGCATCATACACCAACATGTCCTCACCTCCTATCCCCCTTTCAGTAAGAGTATCCCAAGTCTCTGTTCTGGACCCCCTTCTCTTTTCTCTGTATAACCTGTCCCTGGGGCAACCTATAAAGTCCTTCAGCATCATCTACAATCTCTCTGAAGATGACAGACACACATATTTATCTCCATCCCCTACTTTTACCTGAAATATAGCAGAGGGTCTCAAAATGCTTTATTGTTGTCTCTTCCTAGATGGCTCAGAATTTCCTGAAACTTAATATGTCTAAGACTGAGCTTCGTATCTTTCCTTATAAATCCTGCACAATACCTCAGTTTTCTGGTAACCCTTAGTTAACTGTCAAGGCTTCTACAATTCACCCTGTGGACAATGCACATTTCCTAGGGGTAACTTTGGACTCTTCTCTTTCCTTAACCCTCCATTAATGAAGTAGCAAAAATCTGTCACATCTTTCTTATACATACATATAGCAAAAAATCTGCCCATTTCTTTCACACTCCACAACAAAAACTCCCATGCATGGTCTTATCCTTTCATACCTGGTCTGACTACTAACCATGTCTCTCCTCTTCAATCAATTCTTAACTTGGCCATCAGAATACTCTTCCTTTACTCCAGAGCAGTACTTAGAACACTGCTAAAATCATTGTCATGGATTCTATTAAAGCAATGTATAACTTTTAAAATTCAAGGCTCTCCAGCACTCATTTACATCCTATATTTCATCTCTGCTATCCTGTCATATATCTGAATATCCTCTGTGCTTTATGCATAGCTGATGCTCTCTGCTCCTTTAAACTTTTCCTGCAGGCTTTTCTGATCCCTACTTTTGGAACCCCCTATCAACAATCATTCATCAGGCCTCAACGCTCAACAACATCAAATCCAACCAAAGAGAACAACTTTTAAATCAGAAATTGCACTTTCTCCTCTGCATGATTGTATCTCTATGCCACCCATTCTATATTTAGATTTTAAGCTCTATGGGACAGGGAACTCTTGTCCTAATGTATGCACACCCAGTGTACCTCTTATGATAATTGTCTGCATAAGTACTTAACTACTGCATTATTATATTCCATCTAAACTAAATGTAAACTAAAGCCGTAAGTACACCTTTTGGCATTATACAAATAGAAAGATGCATTCATGCATAAAACTGACCTGTGTCCATAGGATGATGTAGGAACAGCTCCACTATAACATTTCAAAGCATTGATATACTGACTCCTCAAACAATTAAAGTTTGAATTTCAATAACTTTTGAATAAATCACCTCTCAACAGTGGGAGTGCCCTTGTTTTGCTCATATATATATTCATTTTAAGTATTACTATCCATTTAAAAGAGGGCAATAAAGAGTTACAACATGTATATTTTCAACTGTATTACACATTCAAGAAACCCGTATTTAAAGGAACTCTTAACACCTTTTAATAATAAACCCTTACTTATCTTAATATGTGCAGAACAACCTAAGGGGCATTATTATATAATTCTGTGTGGATACATATTAATATTTAATTGCATTTAATGTTGGGAACCAGCTATTCAAAGACCCCTTTTTTACATAAAAACTTTTAGTACACAGGCACTAGGCCGATGGAGAAAATAAAAGTAAGCTCTTGCCCTGATTTTAAAAGGAAAGTCTATTCATATGTACCCCAACCTGAGTCTCGCTTTTCAAGCATCAGTTTTAGCAATGCAATGCATTTGATACCTCTCTGGCCCTCAAAGTGTTAAGCACCAAAATGTTGTGCAACACATTGCTTACCAATGAGTTGCACACCTTTCTTGTAATTACAGGATTAAGATTTAACATTTTCACCAAAACTGTGGAGAAAGCTTTCCTTTTCATCAGACAAATGAGATAATTGCAAATCAGAACGATGTAAAATTGTGTGAAACGGTTATGTCCTGCAAAACCGGGAATTAGAAATGTTAACTCTTTTAATGGCCTCTTTGATACCCACAGAGTTAAGAGACTGAAATTAACACTGTTTCTGTGTTCAAACTCTAACATTATATGCTTTTCCAAGCAATGCTGAAAATGTTCCCACTACTGGGCACAATAGAAAATTTGCACTTGATTAACGTGGAGTGTATCTTTCAAAGGATAATGATATTCTTATTTTCTAAACAATTTCTCGCTTCACAATGCAAAGAGAAACACTAGACCTGAAACTGATCTCAGTTACATGTATGTCAGATGCATCTTGATTTGCTTGAAGGAAAGGGTTGTATTTTCCTCACGAAATAGATACCTTTATTATTACTAGCAAGCAGAACAGTGTACCTTTTAGTGCTTCCTGTCACACAACAAACTGGATTTGTTTCAGAGTATCTATTGCTCTTAGACACCTTTATGCAAAATAGAATAGTGATATTTATGTGAACCTTTCTTGAGGCTATCACAGAATTATTAATTTTCAGCAGACAGTAAAAGTAATCAGGGTCACATGCAACATGGATAATCTATTTCACACATTGTTAGCGCTTGTAGCAAATAAAGTATGGAACTGCTCTTCAAAGCTCTAATTTTAGATGATGGTACACCGAAGAGAAAAAAAAGTATATGTTTCTCCAGCTGTACAACTGTAAAAAGAGTAGTAAGCAAATTATCCCCATTAATTGGAAAAGTCTTTGAGCTGTTGTTTAGGAAAAAAAATAACAGATTTGGCCTCACATGAATATATCTGTACAGTTAGGACTCTAAGTAAATTATGCTCCTAACCCAAAGGTGGGAGTAACAGTGGTTAAAAGGGCAATGCCTCCTATGCCAAAATGTATATGCATAAATGCAGTAGTATATTAAAGAAGCTGTACACTTGTTTTAAATTACATATTATGTGTTATAGCATATATAGGGGAAAAAATACAACCAGATGAATTTTAGAGACAGAGGGAAAATCAAAAATTTGTTTAACAGATGGAGTTATCTAGGTATATGTCCTTTATATATCAACCAGGAATATCTTTAACAATAAATTAATTCAACTTCTGATATAATGAAAACTATATAAATATTTATTCTGGACTGCTGTATTAAGGAATTGACACCTTCCTACAGTAAGTATGACATTCTGTTAACTGACTTACACATCCTAGTAATAACCCTCTACTTTTCTTACTATGTTGATCAGTGATCTGTGAACTGAAAAGCTAAACTTGCTACATTTGCTGGAGAAATTCAATAAGTATTTTGTGTGTGGTGTAGTATGGTAAGGGAGAGATTAAAAAACAAAACTCTTTTTTTTCCTTCCTTTTCTGTGGTACAAGGAACTAACTGCAGTTTGATGTGGTGGGAGTTGTTAATTACTGGCTTGTAAGTGGTGGATTTCTGCTTTAAATAACAAATACACAGTGAATACTTGTAAGTGTGAATCTTACATCAATGTGTAAGTGCAGTAGTGTGGTTGGGAATTTAAATAACAGGGGATTCAAATACAGGGGATTACGCATGGGAACACATTTATCAACCTTATTATGCAGATTTTTTTTTTTTTTTTAGTTTGTGGTAAGTGGTATAATATGAGTGGTAGCATGATTGTCCATTTAACTCAGTGCATAAGCTGCCAAACGTTTACACACCTGGAACAACCGTTCTAGAGTGCATACCTCTGTGGCAGATGTGAGCAAGTGGTCTCTCTGGAAGCTCGTATTAGAGATCTGAAGGAGCAGGTTGCTACACTGACAGAGACATCCAATTCTGAGAGGGAAGTGGTGGTAGGTATTTCTGGGGGTGGAGACTGCACAAAGAAAGAGCATGTATTCAGATGGGTTATAATTAGACATAGCAAAGGGGGGGGGGCAGAGGAATAAGGAGGACACTCTTGTGTTTAAAACCCTAACAGATTTGCTACATTGAGTAATTATGTTGGGGATGTTGACACAGGAATGCCTTTGCTGGAGAGGACTGTTCTCTCTAACAGCGGAAGAACAGCCCCTCTAACACGGATGGGATCCAGGACTCAGGCAGATCTAGACAGATGGTGGTGGTAGGGGATTCCATTATTAGGAAGACAGACAGGATAATATGTCACCAGGATCGCTACAATCAAACAATTTGCTGTCTCCCAGTAGCTCAGGTTTGACTTATGGCAGATTGGGTTGATAGATTGTTGAGAGCATAACCCTGCTGTCAAGGTACATGTTGGTACTAATGACAAAGTTATTGGATAATGGAGGTCCAATAAGAAGGATTTCAGGGACTTATGATATAATATTAAGCTTATAACTTATATTTTCTGAAATACAAACTACATTAGAACGGCAACGGGAGATTAGCGAGTTAAATGTGTGGCTAAAGACTTGGTGTAAACAGGAGGAGTTCCTAGAGCACTGGACAGCCTTTTCCCTAGGGGGTAATCTTTATAGTCAGGATAGATTGTACCTTAGCATAAGGGAGACCACTGTGCTAGGCAGTAGGATGGTTAGAGAGCTGGAGGAGACCTTAAACTAGAAAGGGGGGTGCTGCAACACAAGATGGGAAAGGTAGTATAACTGAGGAAATGGAATTAGAGAAGGGGCAATGGGGTGGAGAGTGGGAATGGGCTAGTTCATCTAATAGGGAGTTGACATTGTTACAGCCTGATAAATGGCAAATACATTTGACAAAGAATGACATTTTTCAGAATGGCAAAAAGATAAAATGTATGCATGCAAATGCTTGTAGTCTGGCTGGTAAGATGGGAAACTAGAAATGATTGCAACACATGAGCAGTATGATCTTATTAGTGTGTGTGAAACCTGGATAGATGAAACATATGACTTAGCAGTCAATCTAGAGGGTTATTTAATTTTTTATGAGATATAGGATGAATAAAATGGGAGAAATAATATGCCTATATGTAAAGAATGCTTTAAAACCTAGTTAAGGGAGAAATAAATTAAAGGTCCATTGAAAAAGTAGAAGCCTTGTGGGTTGAAATACACACTTGGGGCACACAAAAATATGTTAGTGGGGATTTGCTACAAGCCACCTAATACTGGGGAGTTGGAGGAAGCCCAACTTTTACTGCAAATGGAAAAGACTTCTAGGTCAGCAAAGGTAATTATAATGGGAGATTTCAACTATCCTGAAACTAAAACTGGAGCAATATGACTTCCAGCATAACAAAGGGAAATCATTTTTTAAGTATGATAAATGATAATTTTAAAAAGGGTAATTTTACAAAGCTAAAGTAAGTATTAAAGGATATTCAGTGGGATGTCATTTTCAAAGATAAGAATGCACAAGAATCATGGAATGTGTTTAAAATACTCTATTTTTTAAAAGCTTTATTAGAAATTATATATATATATCATATTTGAACATCTATTGCATTAAAGGTACAAACCATCTTGTTTACATACTAAGGATACACAATCTGTACAAGAATGATATTCTCAAAAGGAATTGCGTTTGAAGCTCGTACAAGGAGCTAAACAATAGACAGACTCAAATTCCCATTAGTGGTCCTAGCCATTAGGTTGTGAACATCCAAAGTTATATCATGGACCATGTCCATTAAGGATGAACATACCATCCTTGCCTATGAGGTAGCTCATACTTAGGTCTAACCAAGACCATCTCATTGAATCTGAAGAGATATGTAGACAAGAAAAGGGTATAAAAGGAGCAAATAAAAACCTAGAAAGGACACATGGAGAAATAATGTCAACAGGAAGAGAAAGAGGAGAAAGCAAAGGAGATGTAACGGTTTGTTTGACTCACAGACACAGAGTTAGGATAAAAACGCAGTTTTATTAAATACAATAATACATAAAGAACCATCACAGGTCCTGTAATATAAATCTTATAGTACAGACACATGACAGATTAATTATGTCCACATAGGTCCAGCACAAATATAGGAGACAAACAGTTTATGCTGACACGGATCAGGCAGATGATAAGGTTTCCAGGTACAGCAATGCAGGAGTTAACGTTGATCAAGAAAGGAAAACAGTCCCATATGTGCAGGTAATAGGCTGCTTCTTGAACACGCCTAAGACTGAGTTCACAGCGAGTACCAGTCCACTGAAGTAAACAGGAGCGCTACCAGTGCTGACACGGAGGCAACACTTGCAACCGGGTTTGACAGAGTGGAGCGAACCAATGGCAGTGTACCGGTGCAATCACGGAGGCAACACTTGCAACCGGTTTTGACAGAGTGTAGCGTAACCAATGGCAATACACCGGTGCTATCACGGAGGCAACACTGGCAACCGGTTTTGACAGAGTGGAACGTAACCAATGGTAATGTACCGGTGCTATCATGGAGGCAACACTGGCAACTTGTTTTGACAGAGTGGAACGTAACCAATGGTAATGTACCGGTGCTATACGGAGGCAACACTTGCAACCGGTTTAAACAGAGTGGAGCAAACCAATGGCAGTGTACCGGTGCAATCACGGAGGCAACACTTGCAACCGGTTTTGACAGAGTGGAGCGTAACCAATGGCAATATACCGGTGCTATCACGGAGGCAACACTAGCAACCGGTTTTGACAGAGTGGAGTGTAACCAATGGCAATATACCGGTGCTATCACGGAGGCAACACTAGCAACCGGTTTTGACAGAGTGGAGCGTAACCAATGGCAATATACTGGTGCTATCACGGAGGCAACACTAGCAACCAGTTTATGCGGAATGGAGGACTAGGCCAGAGGCGCTCAGTAGAGCCAAATGGGAATACTAGGCAAGCCTGCGGGTGCAGAGGTGCCAAACAAGGTAAAGCACCGGAAGTCAGAATGTCGCCGAGGCCACCAGGACCACAATGGGAAACTGTTGAGTCAGAATCCAGGAGCAGGAATGTCAGCCAGGCCGGGTCAGGATACAGGAGCAGGAACGTCAGCCAAGCCGGGTCAGGAGCAGGAACGTCAGCCAGATCCTGGTCAGTACACGGTAGCAGGAACGTCAGCCAGGCCGGGTCAAAACACAGGAACGATCACTGGAGAATAGTCAGGCAGTCCGGGTCGGTACACAGGTGCAGGAACAGGAGAGTAGTCAGGCAAGCCAAGTCAGTACACTGGAAACCTTAATGACAAACGTAGCACTGGCACAGGAACACCACGAAAGGGCAATGTGTGGGTGCAGGAGCCCAGTATATAACGGCTATACTGGGCGGGCTTAACGCAAGGCAACCAATGAGGGCCTCACATTGGATAACTGACAGAAAAAATATAAACATTTAAGTGAAGAGGATTGCCACGGAAAGGCAAATTTTTTCTTCAAAAGAGATACCCTTGCATCGGAGAGATCCACTTTCAGAACTTCACATTTAGTGTGATCTCTCTTGAACAGAGATATCCTGCTAAAGCGGTCCAGTATACTCATAAGATCAGGAAGTGAGTGCTCCGGTGAGCTTAGAATGGCTAAGACATCATCCCATCAGCCCTTTATTTGCCTATCTCCTCTAGCTCAAAAACATGCTGCTCTCTCCTCTCACAAACATAGAATGGCTGCTGTGAGAGCCTGACAGCCTTTTATATGGCTGTAGAAAACTTTTGTGTGGTGTAGAAATATTTTTCTTACCATTGATTTCAATGGACCTTAACGTCAACATTTAGCAAAGATATTGGTCGATAATTGCTACATAGGGTAGAATCCTTCCCAGACTTTGGCAGAACAGTGATTTGAGCTTCTAAGGACTGTAAAAAGTCAGCTTTATTAAATAAATAATAAAGAACAAGAATGCCCTTCACAGGTCCAGACCCAGACAATGAAAGAGCACTTCTGGATCTGACACAGGTCAGGGTACAATCAGCAGCAAGTATAAACAATAAATACAAGGGCAGAGTGTAGAACTGGAACAGAACCTGGAACTGGAACAAACCCTGGAACTGGAACAAAACCTCAGCAGTACCTGCAAGGAAATGTCCAAAAAGCGGAGGTAAGTACTGCAGGGCAAAATCCCCAATGGAACAGGGGAACAGAGGGAGGAAATAGGACTTGCCCAGAAGACCAGGTAGAGGATAGCCCAAGTGGCAGGTGCAGACTCACACACTGAGAGGTTATACCCGGAGGCAACCAGAGCAGGCACAGGCTGTAAAGTAAAGCTACCGGGACAACTGTAAAGGCGCAGGCTGTATATGTAGAGAAACTGGTAGCAACCGTAAAGGCACAGACTGTATATGTAGCGCAACCAGAGGCAATCGTAAGGCACAGGCTGTATAGGTAATGCAACCGGAGGCAATCGTAAAGGCACTGGCTGTATGGGTAGCAACCGGAAACAACAGCAAAGGCACAAGCTGTAAAGGTAGTGCAATCGGGGTCAACCGTAAAGGCACAGGCTATGATAAAACGAGACCAGAGGCAACAGTGGGCAAAGGCGGTATAGGTACCGCTATAAGTAATAGCCAACGCCTGGATTGGTGCACAGAGTCAGTCAAAGCCTGGATCTGCACACAGAGAGCGGTTGTCAGCCAAAGCCTGGATCGGTACACAGAGACCGGCAGTCAGCCAAAGCCTGGATCGGTACACAGAGAGCAGTAGTCAGGTACAGTGAAATCGGTATACAGAATTGATAGTCAGGCAAACTGGGTCGTCAACGGAATAGGCAGAGAAGACAGGAGCAATGTCAGGCAAAACCGGATCATACACGGAACAGGATGCACAGCAACAAATGTCTGGTCAGGAACACCACAAAAGGGCACCCAAGGTATTGAGAACAGAGTTTAAATAGGCAATTGCTGGGCAGAGCAGAGCCCAGTATCCAATAAGAAGCAGCAAGTGCCGACAGAAAGTAGCAATGTCGACAGACAAGAGATCATGGCACCGTGATAGACTGACACGGGAAACACACAACCCTCCACAAGGAACTGAACATCCGCAGCATGTGGAGGGTAAGTTCTTCCATGAATAATTTATGGTAGGATGCCAGTAGGCCATGTGGGCCAACACTCTTTCCTTTGGGTGAAATTTTGATAGCACTATTCAATTCCAGTATGTTGAACGGGCGGTCTAGGAGCTCCGTATCCTCAGGTGCTAGAGAGGGAACCCTCGCCTCTTTCAGAAACTGTTGAATGTCCACTCCCAAAGCATTGACTTGGGACCCTGGGCTAAATTATAGAGGTTTGCATAAAACTGAGCAAAAGCTTCTGCTATCCCTGGTAAGGAGGAAGTCAAAGAGCCTGATTCGGTATTGATTTTATGTATAGTATTAGCTGCATGCTTTGTCTGAACCACCTGAGCCAAAATCTTCCCACACTTATCCCCCATCATAAACTTCCTATATTCATACCACATAAAGGACCGTTGACAAGACATCCTAAGAATGTCCGCCATCTCCCGGTGATATGCTTGAAGCTGATTAAGAGCCTGCTCAGCTAGAGAGGACTTATGGTTCCATGCTGCTTCCAAAATATGAAGCAAGAGGTCCAAGATCTTCCATTCCAAGCTTTATTTCTCATAGTCCCCAACCTTAAAACCCACCCTCACCACATATTTGTGTGCCTCCCAAGTGGTAGTGTCTGAAACCTCAGATGAAACGTTGAAAGCAAAGTAATCCTCCAATAGCTGCCTTATCTCCCACCCATGGCTTCTGGAGAGTCTAACAGTGTTTCATTAAGCCTCCAGGAGGGAGTTGGGAAAACAAGCCGCAGCAATATAAAAGTAATAGAGACGGGAGAATGATCCAACCAGGTGAATAGTTGCAGATTGAAGGGTGCGAAAACAAGTGTTGCTGTAAAAAGATGTAATCAATGTAGGAGTATGTGTGGTGAAGACTAGACAGATGTGTATAATCCTTCTCCGTCGCATGGGAAAGTCTCCACATATCCATCAAGGAGTATGAGGAGAGTGTGGAAATAATCTTTCTCAGATAATTATAATGCATATAAGACTTGCCTGAGGAACAGTCTAATGAAGGGCTCAAAGCAACATTTAAATCTCCCATTAAAAATATCCTACCCTGAGCAAACACATGTAGAGCTGTAAGTATCGAAATTAGAAAGGGCAATTGCTTAGAATTCGAGGCATAAACATTAGCCAGGGTCACTAACGAGCCGCACAAACACCCCTTAAGAAAAAGAAAATTACCTTCCGAGTCTGACTTAGTATCCAACAATTGCCAGTGCAAAGACTGGCGCAAAAGAATTCCTACCCACCTAGTTTGGAAGAGACAGAGGAGGTCCAGAGAGTCAGGAAGGACTAACTTTAAAATGCATTTATTGTAGAAACACAATCTCGGCTCTGAGTCTGTTCAGGTCCCTCAGCACTATACGTCTTTTTTCAGGGATATTAAGGCCCATAGCATTAACTGACAATAACATTAGAGGTTTAACCACCATGTTAGATATTATATTAAAACATTAAAGAGCTGGAAGTGCAAAAACCTGTCAGTATGTGGTACCCCCCTAGACAGAGAGTAGAACAGAAAGGGAGAATGGAGGAGGGGAGATGAGAAAGAGGAAGGTAGAATGGAGAAGAAGAATAAACAGAGAAACAGAATACCACTAGTAAGCTGGTGGAATGAACTGTGAAAAAATCCTGGAAGCCAACAAACTCCAGGATACATTTGTGTGATGCACAGAAAGGACCCTAGGGTCCAGGGGGGAAAATCAGAAAACAACTTAATCATTTAAAGGTTGTCCGAGACCACAGAGGGAATTAGATATATATGCAACAAAACATAATGCACCTTAATGAGTGAACGCCACAAATCAGAGCCGTGTGCCAGGTACCATGAATGGTCCATCACAGAGTAAAGAATAGATAGCAAATCACCATGAATCTGGAGTCTGGGCAGGGACCATTAGGAACACAACCCTACAGGTGGGGGGGAGTCAGTGAACTGACAATCAAAAAGGAGAAAACACTGGGTGTTGATCAGAAGTGGGCCGGTAGACCCAAAGATTAAGTAGTGAATTGTAAGACATTGACTAAGGGCCACACATTTAGGGCATTGGGGCTCATAACCACTATGAAGTGATTGTATTGGAGAAAGGGCAGGTGGAGAAGAATTATTGGCCAAGTCCTTCTTTTCTCCACATATACTAGGGGCAACTTATTGTGCTGCTACTGTCTCAGCTGCATCACTGGAGCTAGTCGTGGCAAGTGGAACCTTCATCATCCATCACCCATATTACTGCTATTGTTGATCCCATTCCCTTTTAGTTGTCTAATCATCCTGTTGCTTAAACAACTCAGCAGCAGCAGCAAGAACAACAGTTGCAAATTCTGAAATTATGGACTCAGAAGGACATTTGACAATGGCCAGTGGCCACTGGCCAACATGACCATCTGGCACTAGGCCAGTAGGTCTTTTTTTTTTTCCTCACGGCAATTGGTTGCAAGTGGCTTGAAAAAAAAAACAAAAAAACATAGTCCTATAAAAAAATAAACAATTTTTGGGGGTTTGTTTCTAACAAACATAAGTCCTACAAATCAATATTTCCTCTGGGCTTGTGTCTCTAACACCAAATCTAAAAAATCATCCTGTACAGAATACTCTATCAAGTCAAGTATCAGTCCACCCCAGTGGCATCTTATGTCAGGGGGTTCCTGTCTCTATCACTTTACAAACAAATTTCTTATTTTATTTTACTTATTTTTTTATTAACTGCCCCCCCCAATACCAGTCATGAAACCCCCCAAAAACAAATTCCCTGTTCAACTGATTCATTCCCCAGATTCCACCACCAACAAAGGCACCCTCCTCAAACCCCTTTTATACCATGTCTTATGATGGTTTTTTAAATGTATTTAGGATTTATTTTTTAAACTGCCCCCCAATCCCAGTAAACAACTTGCCAAAAAACATTCCCTGTTCAACTGATTCTTTCTCCACACCCCACCAACACAGGCACCCTCATGTCCCTTTTATACTATGCCTTTGGGAAATAAAATAATATTTGTTATGTGTTGTGTATAAATAAAATGTTCCCATTGATTTCAATGGAACGAGCTACTAGAAAAAAAGCAGAAAATCTGCACTTTTCGTAGGAAATTATTTACAAAGTGGGAAGTGCTATTATTCTCTGATTTCAGTTTGAGGGGAAATTTTTCATCCATCCCTAGGAAAAATATGTTTAGAAATTTGGCAAATTCACTAATACTAGTTAACCATTGTTTTATTTTTTCAAAAAAGTCTAAATATATATATATATAGTATCTGTTCATACAGCATTTATGATATACCGGTTTATCTTACTTTTATAGATTCTGAATTATAGATTTGTATGTAAGGATTCATTTCCTACTGGATTATTGTCACATTTTATAATGCTCTTGTTTTGAAATTGGGTTTAGAACAACTAACAAAGGTATATCGTATGAAATATTGGAATATTGCACTTTAAGGGCTTTATATTTTTTCTATTAACTGATAACATTTGTAATAGTTTCACAAAACACAATTTTAGTACCTAATATTTTATATATTTTTTTTCTAATGTGATCAGTGTAGACATACCAGTAGAAAATCTCCACCATCGTTAGGATGCAGTATGCAGTATGCAGGCTGCATAGCATGTGCAGTGAAATGGCATGCACTTCTGCCATTTACTCAGTGTTTAATGTATGGCCATAAACAAAACATGATTGAAAGAAACACTGTGCTCCACTATCCTCCCTTTGGCAGAAGTGCATTAAGGGGAGAAATTCTGGAGTATGTAGCTTAGTAAGTTGATGTTAGGCAGGCACAGGGACAAAAAATAAATCTCAACTTCTGATCTAATTTAGAATCAACATAGTACATCTGCCGAATTTGACCATGAGGAATATACAGTAAGTGATGATAAAGAGGTGATAAAATGGAGATGACTTCTCCAATTATTTAACATCTCGAATTCCTGTTATTCTATGGAGCCTATACACTAAGATTTCTCAATTTCTCCATAGGAATTGGAGAATTGATATCACTATAGAAGTCATTGGCACATTATCCCCTCTTTATCGCACCTTATAGCATAACCCCCCAGATCTCCATTTGAATGCAGGGCACACATATGGGCTTAGGCATTAAGGCATAATAAAAAATGTGATAAAGTAGTGATTTCTCCAGTTTTATCACTTCTCCTATTCCTTTTGTTATTCCGTGGAGCCTGTGCACTAAGATATCCAAAGGTGGAGAAATCTTAGTGCATAGGCTCCATAGAATAATATAGGAATTAGAGAAGTGATATCACTGGAGAAGTCAACTTCAGATTCTCACCTCTTTATCATGCCTTAGTGCATAATCCCTATTGTGAGGTTACACTGGTTCCTGAGCAGTTCTGCAGATTGGCATTTATGCAAATGTCCTGCATTAACGAAGTAGGAATAGTAATTAATATATTATGAATAAAAAGTATGTTTTTCATTGCTTTTACTGCCAAGAAAAACAAGAAAACACACACTGATATATTTTCTTCCATGAAAAGTTATTAACAGCTAAAGAGAATGCCTCTCAATTTCAGTTTTCGGAATGTTTCACAGATGATTATAGAAATTTTCCATAAGGTGTTATGAAACCTCTCCACTAGGGGTGGGAGAAAAGTGAGATAAATTTCCTGCCTGACTTTTCATGAAAAAGGCATGATTTTTCTCTTTTTCACAAAATATTTCTCTGGCACAAAATTTTCCTCCTTTTTGACAATTCCAAAAATTTTTTTACCTATCTTTCCTATGGTGTAACATTTCCCACCATAATATTACTTCTTATGGGGGTTGCAGTGGAGGAATAAAACAACATTTGCCTTGAAAAATGTGCTCCTGCTTAAATCACTGGCACATATTTATGATGATGAAGAGATTAAAAAAAAAGTACAACCTACAATGTGTCAGATGTGTATGGTAGTGGTGGTTGGGGACTGGCATGCTGTGATTGATGTATATGTGTTTTTTACCATTCTCATGTTTTTGTCAAAATGTAAGCTATTCTTCTTCTCAGATTATGGATACAGATTATGTAGTATGGTAGATGGTAGCAACCCTTCTTCACATCCCTCCTCCTCATTTGTCATAGCTTTTGGATCCTGAGTGAAGTATCACCCTACTGTTAACTTCATGGACTAAAGGGTTCCTGAGGAACTGCTTCTACTACTGGGGCTCGATGTTGATGCAATTCTACTGATACTACTACTAGGTGTCAAAGGTGCAGCACTTCTAGCAGCAGCATAGGCACTCATCATAGCTAAGGTTGTGTATGTTAATTACTGAATTGCTGTTGTTGTTGCTGCTGGTTACTCAACACAAGGACAGGATGACTGCGTACTTTTTGCCATCTTTGCTTGTCCTGGGTCAGAATTGTCGATGGTTTTCTCAAACAGTTTATAAACAGGCACAGTGCTCATTTTCAGTGGTGGAAGATTGAGCCTTTGCCTTTCTGCTAACTTTCTGGCCATGTCATCATCTGTCTCAATGTCAACGTCATCTGTACCTGACAAATAGGTGGAATCGGGTGGGATATATAATAGATCTGCATCATCATCACAATGTACTTTTACTTTCACAAAGTTCACTACTACTTTGAGGACAGGTGTCTTGGTACTTGTTTGTCTCACTGTCAGATGTAGCAGTTGGTTCAGCTGCTGCACCTTCCTCCATTATGCCATTGCCGTCATCAACACTAGAATGTGACTTGTTGTTATCTTCTGTGTTCTTATAGGCTTTTTTTGTACTGGTACTGTTGGTGGTGGAGTTTTTGGTGGGACCTTGAGAAACTGCATCTTCCATGGAAGAATAGGGATCATCATAATATATTACACACACACTGCAGCAACCATGGCTTCAGTTAGTTTTTGGACTACCACTTTACTCCCTTGTCCGTGCATTGCTCTCCCTTTCCCCTTCAATCTGCCCCTTGTACATTTGCTGAATATTACTTAACTACCGTGTGTTTTTTTACTCTCTACAGTACACAACTGATGGAGTGTGATGTCTTGCCTTAGCACTCAACAAAATTCTCAATGTCAGCTCCCAGTCAGTTGTCTGACACCTAATATATTTATATGTTTAGTTATTTATTTATTATTTTTTATTTTATTTTTTCATTATTTTTTTTTTATATATAAGTTGTCCACCCTATCTTATTTTTTTAATTTATTTTTATTTACATTGTCCACGCTATCTTATCACAGTCTGTCAGAAAAAAAATTATAAAATGAAAATAATAACGAACTGTATACAATTCTATATCATATTCAAAAATCAAGATAGCACTGTTATATGCTAAAGAGATAGAAATCAAGTCAAGTTCTAGCATAACCAGATGTAGTATAAGGAAAAACATGTCTCCCTCACATTGCAGAGAACCCGGAAAACAGTGCTATACTGAATGCTCTATAGAATATAAAACTGTATGTCAGTTCATTATTATTATTTTCATTTTGTAATGGTTGGAGAATCTCTCTTTTTGCATTTACGTCTGCTCTGCAATTTGAGGGAGACCATTTTTCTTTATACTGTTAGCTCTTGACTTGGTTTCTCTCTATTTAGCCCCTTCATTGTTGCAGGTTATAGATGTTTGATGGGTCAGATAAGCATAGTCTATCTAAATATATAAAATAAGCAGGAACATAATATCAATTATAACTGGGAGTGATATGATGAATGAGAGGGAAATGTTAGGAGGAAGAATGACTGATAGAGGTTTTTTACAAGGGAGGATGACAGAGAGGTTTGTTACAAGGGAGGATGACTGAGAGATGTTTGGTAGGAGGGAGGATGACTGAGAGATGTTTAGTAGGAGGGCAGATGACTGAGAAAGGTTATTACAGGGGAGGATAACTGAGAGAGGTTTGGTAGGTGGGAGGAAAACTGAAAGAGGTTGTTACGAGGGACGATGATGGAGAGAAGTTTCATAGGAGGGAGGATAGCTGAGAGACAGTTGTTAGGGGGCAGGTTGGAGTTTGTTAGGAGACAGGACGGAGTTTGTTAGGAGGGAGGATGACTGGGAGATGTTTGTTAAGAAGCAGGAGGGAGTTTGGAAGGTGGGAGTATGACTGAGAGAGTGTCACCCAATTGCAGGAATCCTGCAAGAGAGGGAGTGCTAGGGTGCGTCGATGGGGTGCGAAGCTGGTCGTGCGTTGGCTGCCTATTGTCAGACCTTGCTGCGACTACGGCCGGTAGAGGTGCCAGCCGCAAGGCTGGATGACTAACCCCAGAGAAGCTGGAAGTCAACCCTGGATGGCCAGACAATAAACAGCGTAAGCTCTCCTGCAGGGGAGAGTGCAGGCTAGGGAGCGAGGAGTAGAGTGCGTGGATAGAGAGCGTAGGCCACAATAGTAGCTGAAACTCTCCAAGGAATAAAGGTACAAGAATACAGGAGTAGATTCCAGGAATAGGTCAGATGTATAGCTAACACAGGAGATACTCAGGAAAAGTAGAAGCTATAGACAAACTGGGTCATGTACAGGTATCAGGACTGGAATCACTAGGCACAAGCTTGGTCAAGGATCAGGAAGGGTCATGCACAGGTATCAGGACTGGAATCGCTAGGCAAAAGCTTGGTCAAGGGTCAGGCAGGGTCATGCACAGGTATCAGGACTGGAATCACTAGGCAAAAGCTTGGTCAAGGGTCAGGCAGGGTCATGCAAAGGTATCAGGACTGGAATCGCTAGGCAAAAGCTTGGTCAAGGGTCAGGCAGGGTCATGCACAGGTATCAGGACTGGGCTGGCAAGGATAGCTCAAAAGGCTAGACAAGTGAAGCTACAGAGGTAGAAATCAGTGAGAGCAGGAACTCAGGCAACAGCATCCACTTGGCTACAGAACACTGTAATAGTGCACTGCAGCCCGGGACTGGAGGAAAGATAAAGGCGTCGGGCGTGACGTCATCCGCACGCCACGCCCCACTAAACTACAGAAAAAGACCAAGCCGGCGACGCCTCGCGTCAGTGCACGGCGGCTTCGGTTGGAGGAGGAATGGGGAGAGACGCCCGGCTGAAGATGCGGTGTAGGCAGAACGAAGCCCGCCAAGCACCGAGGCGGCGCGTGACGGCAGGCTCTGACGGGGGATAGAGGTGTGTGTGACAGAGAGGTTTTTTAAGGAAAGACAGAGTTTGGTAGGAGGAAGGGTGATTGACAGAGATTTGAAAGAAGGATGTCCTCCTTCCCAAATCTTCCTCTTAGTGGGAGCCTCCTTCTGGAAATGATATGCATGACCATTCCTTCCCATTAGCAGCCTAAGAAGGTGTAGAGAGGTGGTTTTCTAGATATGTGATTAATTAATTTAACAAACTTTATCAGACAGATCAATGAACAAAATTCTGCTAACTAAACCAAAATTCTCCAAAACTATTAAACTAAATAAAAAACAAAAAGTATAACGTAAAGGAAGTTTAAAGACCGATATTTAACAAGAATAACATCTGGAAGGTGACAGGTCTACTTTAACCCTTCGGATACTGGACACATCTCCAATTCATTGCTTACAATTCTCTGGGGATATCCCGAGCATTAAGTGGGTTAAATAACATTCTACTATATTCATAGCCATAAATGGAGAGGCTTTACATGGTGTTTTTGAGAAAATGGCTAAGGGGCCAATTGATTTCTTGCTTTGAATAAGAGCTTTTCTGAGTTATGGCAGCTTGAGTGGTTTAGACAGAAAACATGCCAGGAGTGCAGTCCAATGCATTATCACACACATCCCTGCTGCATAACTGTGTCTCATAATATACCACAATATTGGCAAGCACAGCTCAGAGCTCTTTAAGAATGAGAGGATTCTCATGAATAATTGTTGAATCAGGAAAGTGATAATTAAATAAGACAACTGAATGCCAATGGTCTCCCCAGTGGAAAATACTCTTCAGCAGAGATCATTTCCACCTTTCATTTCATTCAGCATTAGTACTGCCTCACAGTTCATTACAAGAGATCTTCTAAGGAAGCAGTTTTTACAGAAAAAAAATGTAAGCTGCAGAATACCCTTGATGGTTTTTTCAAAGAATACATTTTCATGTATTTTTTCTATGCATATTTTATAAGAAAAAGGAATCCTTATATTAAAGATATGATATTCTTTTTAATCTGTATTGGGACATAGATATGCCTCTTTTAGGTCACTGAGGCTGATGTACTAAGGAGAACTGAAATAATTTTGGGATACAATAAGGGAAAAAACACCACTTACCATTGTTTTAAATGGCACGTTTAACCCTTTAAGCACACAGTATAAATTAGTGTGGATTTGGAGTATTTTATTTCCCATATGGTGCAGTTCTTTTTCCAGGATTCCTCAAATCCCTCTTAATACATGAGTCTCACTGTTTGCAAGTGATTACTCTTTGTATGGTCAAGTAATACCAACATATAAATAACTAATACTAAGGATGAAGTTCTGTATTTCTGCAATAAATAAGTATAAGAACAGTATTCATCAGTTGTCATATGGCTGAATGCTCAAGTAGATGCACTTGCTCATTCAAAAATTTGGTAATGGCTGTACAAAATCTGGTATTCACACTTTCATCAATAAATGAATTCCAGCTGCATTCAACAACACTCATCCAACAGGTTCTGACTGGTCCTTACAGGGTTAAAGTACACTTTTTAAAGATAAAATATAAGTTTTTACTGCTGATTAAGTAAAGAATAATTTTACTTCTATACAAACAAAAACAGACAGGGAGAGGAAAAAAGAGAGAAATCTTCCCCTGCCTGCTGAAAAGCAAAACCCTATAAACGGAGGCACACAAACCCAGAGATATGACAAAATACAAAATATATATTTATTGAGGCAATATATATCAAATACAAATAGACTCATAAAACATATAAAACAAAAATGATAGGGGATAACTCCTTGTGTAAAGGCTAAAAAATATATAATAAATAATACAAAATCATACACCAATGTATTACCTAAAGCCTAGTACAAAGATAATAAGACCTCATATAATAACTACCTGCAGCTACAATATACAACCGTATAGTGTCACATACACAATATCAATGTAAAAATAAAAATACTAAAGTGTAAACACAAGTGCAAAAAATCCAATCTATAATCTGAAAATACTTATTACAGATGTGAAGACCATGAATAACTTATTGCTGCAGAAGGAGGAAAAAAAGTAAGGAGGAGACGCCTATCATGCTCCACACTCGCCCAACGCGTATCGCCTAAACGGCTTCATCTGGGGATAAACATCCGGTGGACAGAATTCAATTCAAATGCAGGGAAGCACCCAATGACAGGATTGATATGAAGTCACATGGAATGTAATCAGGAAATCGATGGATGCGAGTCACTAAGTCATGTGACCCGCATTCACCAAGATCCTGGAAAAAATAATAACAACCACAAATACAAAAAAAATTTCTATAAACAAATTCAATATATTGGGGTAAAATCAGAGGAGAGATAAAAATCCATTGGGACATTTGCCCCTACACAGAAAATAGTATCGCTAAAGCCCTATATAACATGTAGATTCAAAGTGCATGCCCGTTTGCCAATTCCCGAGTGAGGCACCAAAGAGAGTAAACCAAAGGTAAGTAATATAAAGGACATCATGGACCAAATAACAAGCAAAATATTGTGACAAATATCGGACGTACAGTGATATTATTAATAACATTCTTTGGAAAAGGTTGTCCTGGGCAAACGAGGTGGGGATCTAAACAGGCTTCTACCCCATTCTGCCCCATTCATTAACCCCACTATGGGCAAATTAGCTCCTTGCTTTGTGATCGCCATTCTCACCTGCATAAGACTCTCCTCCTCCTGTGTCCACATTAAGTGTCACGCCATTCACATTGCACCCTCAATTCTTCACTCACCACTTCTCTGCTCCCATGAACTTATTTCATTCCTCCACTCCCTACCACCACCATCTTCTTCTACCCCTGCAAAAAAGCCCCACTGCTTCAATTCTCACTCTCACCTTATGCCCCTGTCCCTTCTCCTCCTACTTGCTGCAGGTGACATCTCACCTAACCCAGGCCCCCCTTCCATTCTCTCTTGTACCACAGAACCCACTCACACGTGCAACACTCGCAACCTAATAACCATACCCCGTCACCTAACCTCCTCCCCCCCTTTTGTTTTGGTCTCTGGAATGCCCGCTCTGTGTGTAACAAACTAACAGCTGTTCACGATCTGTTCATTTCTCACTCCCTAAACCTCCTTGCCATCACTGAAACTTGGCTCACATCATCAGACACTGCCTCCACTGCCGCACTCTCATATGGAGGCCTTCAATTCACACACACACAGAGGCCTGGCAACAGACATGGAGGGGGAGTAGGCATCCTGCTGCCCCCAACCATATATTTCAGGTACTCTCCACTGTTCCCTTTCTCTCCTTCCCTGCATTTGAAGCTCACACACTTCGCCTCTTCTCTCCCTTCCCACTGCGTGTCGCTGTCATATACAGGCCACCTGGTCCCACTGCACAATTCCTTGATCACTTCACTTGGCTCCCTCACTTCATGTCCTCTGATGTCCCTACTCTCATCATGGGTGACTTCAACATCCCTATAGATAATCACAACAGCCCCCCTGCCCTCAAACTCCTCTCCTTAACAACCTCCTTAAGCTTATCGCAGTGGACCAGCTCTCCCACACACAGTGATGGTCACTCCCTCGACTTGATCTTCACTAACCTCTACTCGGTCTCCAACTTCTCTAATGTCCCCTTTCCCCTCTCTGACCACCACCTCCTCACTGGTAACTTCATCATACCACGCAAACCCATCACTCCCGCCACAATCAAGCGCATGCAGAGAAATCTGCATACTCTTGATAAGCAACAATTTTCCACCTCCCTGCAGCCTCTTCTCAACCCCATCCTCACACTTACTTGCCCAGACAAAACTACTGCTCTCTACAACAGCACTCTCACTTCAGCCCTTGACATTGCTGCACCTGCAACTCCACGCCACCCACGCACAACCCCACTACAACCCTGGCACACAAGACTAACGCGATACCTCCAAAGGTGCTCACGCACTGCTGAAAGGCACTGGAGGAAATCGCGCTCCACAGCTGACTTCACACACTACAAATTCATTCTCCGTTTGTATAGCTCTGCCTTCTCCCTGGCTAAACAGTCATTCTTCTCCTCTCTAATTTCTAATCTTTCCTCCAACCCCAAACGGCTTTTCTCAACCTTCACATCTCTTCTAAACCCACCAACACAAACACCTTCCACTAACTTCTCTGCCCAAGATCTCGCCAACCACTTCAAGAACAAGACTGAATCTATCAGACATGACATTTCATCACTACCACCCCCACCCAGCCAGCCCAGCCCTGTCGCCTCTCCCACATACACACTAAGCTCCTTCCCACCTGTCACTGAGGATGAAGTCTCCCTTCTCCTCACTCGCTCAAACCTAACCACATGCCCTCTCGACCCAATCCCATCTCAGCTCACCCAAGAACTCTCCCCTCTACTAACTCCAATCCTTACTCACTTATTCAACCTCTCTTTGTCAACCGGCACCTTCCCATCCTCTTTCAAACATGCACTAATCACTCCCATGCTAAAAAAACCCTCCCTGGACCCAAACTCACTGTCAAATGACCAACCAATTTCCCTACTCCCGTTCGCCTCCAAGCTCCTTGAGTGCCTTGCATATAACCGGCACACTAAATTCCTCTGCTCCCATTCCCTGCTAGATCCCTTGCAATCCGGATTCCGCCCTCATCACTCCACTGAGACTGTCCTCACTAAAGTGGCCAATGACTTCCTCTCAGTCAAGTCAAAAGGCCACCACTCCCTACTCATTCACTTGGACCTGTCAGCTGCCTTTGACACAGTTGATCACCCACTCCTCCTCCAAGCCCTCCACTCCCTAGGTCTCTGCGACACTGCACTCTCCTGGTTTTCATCTTATCTCTTCAACCGCTCCTTCAGTGTTTCCTACTCCGGATCCACTTCCCCACCCCTCCCACTGTCTGTTGGTGTGCCTCAAGGATCAGTACTGGGACCCTTGCTCTTCTCAATCTACACTGCTTCCCTTGGAAAACTAATAAACTCCTTTGGGTTTCACCATCATCTCTATGCTGATGACACCCAAATATATCTTTCCTCCCCAGACCTCTCCCCTTCCCTCCTGTCCCGAGTGTCTGACTGTCTGCTGTGTCTTCCTGGATGTCCTCCCATCAACTCAAACTTAACCTTGGCAAAACTGACCTAATTCTCTTCCCTCCATCTACAACCAGCCTTATCCCAAATATTACCCTCACCGTTAACAACACTTCCATCACACCAACCCCTACAGCACGCTGCCTGGGGGTCACATTTGACTCTGCCTTATCCTTCATTCCTCACATCCAGTCAATCTCCAACTCATGCCACCTCCACCTCCGCAACATCTCTAGAATCCAACCCTTTCTCACAGAAGACACTACCAAAATTCTAATCCAAACACTCATCATGTCCCGTCTTGACTACTGTAACTCTTTACTAATTGGCCTGCCTCTCACCCGACTAACCCCGCTACAGTCCATAATGAACTCTGCTGCAAGACTAATCTACCTCACTCATCGCTTCTCTAACACCACACCCCTCTGTCAGTCCCTACACTGGCTCCCATTAGCATACAGAGTAAAATTCAAAACTCTGGTGCTAACTTATAGAGCCCTCACTAACACTGCACCCCCCTATATTTCATCTCTCATTTCCAAATATACTCCCGCCCACCATCTTCGCTCTGCACATGACCTTCTGCTCTCCACAGCTCTTATCACATCCTCCCACTCCCGCCTACAGGACTTCTCCCGTGCTGCACCTGAGCTGTGGAATTCCCTCCCCCGCGCCATCAGACTCTCCCCCAGCCTTCAAATCTTCAGACGCTCCCTGAAGACTCACCTCTTCAGGGAGGCCTATCATCTGCCTCCACAAACATCATCACTAAGATTCACCCCTTGCACGGACTACTGCACTCAACGGCACTTCTCACACCCACCCACTGACTGGCAGTTCATGTGGCAGGAGGCACTTAAACGCAATAGCACTTACTCCTTCTGTATCAAACCTACCTTCCTGTAGACTGTAAGCTCTCATGAGCAGGGCCCTCTGATCCTCCTGTTCTCCACATCTGACTGTACTATTTAATACCTCTGTATGTCTATTCCCAATTGTACAGCGCTGCGGAATTAGTTGGTGCTATATAAATAAAGAATAATAATAATAATACTTTACAGGGAAACTTGGTGGATTTATTTGCTACAAAGTTGTTTCTCTAAGGGGATGAATGAGGATATGCAGTTTGGTAGTTTTATTGTATAGCTTCTAATTGTTCTTTCTTCTTCTTTCTAATTTCTAGGAAAATTACCATACTCTGACCCTAGTTCAATACTATGTCTCATCTTCTCAAGATGTGCAAATGGATGTGGATGTCTTAGTGGATTTATTACAACAATTATGTTTCTCAAATTTTATTATTTTTCATGTTGTTAAATTGAGTGTATGTTTATTGATATTGGGCATCATTAGTTAGTATATGTGCAATACTATTTACATTGTGAAGGGTGTACTTATTTTAATTGTAAGGATATCCTCTTCAAATCAATGTTGCATGTTCTCTTTCCTAGCTTGCTTTTTTAGTTTTTAGTGGGGGAAGTGCCGTTTTTTGGTCTTTGAGAATCTTTTATCTGTGGATATGGGGTTTTCTGGGGAGAGATATATGTTTTTCACCCTTACGTGTTTGAGCATGGGCATTTGGGGTATCTTGAGTGTTGAGATTAATACTATTGAGGCATCTTGGTAATGTATATTTATTGGCTTTATCATTAATATTTATGTTCTAGTTATATAATGAGTATAACATATTTGTTTCACATCTTCCATGGGATTATGATTTCTCTCCTCATTGTAAACACTATGATCTTATTAACATTTATGGCTTATTTAATTTGCGGTGAATGTTTTATATTTTTTATTTTTATTTTTTGACTTATAAGATTTTTCTTATGTCTGTGGATGCTTTCATTAATATTCGATGGTCTGCTGTGGCAATTTTCGTGTTGATATACTCTTATTGATCTAATACAACTGACCAGCTTATTACACTGTCATTTACTTAGCTGTAAATGTATATTTCTATATTGACATTAGAATCTACTATCGTCGTCAGGAGAGATGTGTTTAATAAAGTTATTCATCCTTTACTCAAAGAATGTTATTAATAATATCACTGTGCGTCAGATATTCGTCACGATATTTTGTTTGTTATTTGATCCATGATGTCCTTTATATTACTTACTTTTGTTTTACTCTCTTTGGTGCCTCACTTCGGAATTGGCAAATGCGCAGGTGCTTCGAATCTACATGTTATATAGGGTTTTACCAATACTATTTTCTGTGTAGGGACAAATGTCCCAATGGATTTTTATCTGTCCTCTGATTTTACCCCAATATATTGAATTTGTTTATATAAAATTTTTTTGTTTTTGTGGTTGGTATTATTTTTTCTAGGATCTCGGTGAATGCTGTTCACATGACCTAGTGACTCACATCTTTCGATTTCCTGATTACATTCCATGTGACTTCATATCAATCCTCTCATTGGGCGCTTCCCCCTATTTGAATCATATTCTGTCCACCGGACGTTTATCCCCTGACGAAGCCGTTTAGGTGATATGCGTTGGGCGAGTGTAGAGAGTGATAGGGGTCTCCTCCTTACTTTTTTTTTTCCTCCTTCTGCAGGATGAGTTATTCATGTTCTTCACATCTGTGATAAGTATTTTCACATTATAGATTGCATTTTTTGCACTTCTGTTTACACTTTAGTATTTTTATTTTCACATTGGTATTGTGTATGTGACACTATACGGTTGTATATTGTAGCTGCAGGTTGTTATTATATGAGGTCATATTATCTTTGTACTAGGCTTTAGGTAGTACATTGGAGTATGATTTTGCATTATTTATGATATATTTTTTAGCCTTTACACAAGGAGTTTTCCCCTATCATTTTTGTTTTATATGTTTTATGAGTCTATTTGTATTTGATATATATTGTCTCAATAAATAAATATTTTGTATTTTGTCATATCTCTGGGTTTGTGTGCCTCCATTTAGAGGGTTTTGCTTTTCAGCAGGCAGGGGAAGATTTCTCTCTTTTTTCCTCTCCCTGTCTGTTTTTGTTTGTTTAGTTTGTTATTACCCTAGAGTGCACCTGATTATTCTAATGTGTATTTATCCAAGATTTATGTTGAGCTAGTGCTGGTCAATGTAGTAAGGATACTTTTACTGCTATGAGATGATTAATTCTAAGTTATTACTGTTTAAGCTGTTATATTTTTTTACATTAACAGTGCCATCTGGTATTCAGGTAGTTCACTTGATGTTCAGGAAGTTATTCTATTGCATCCTATGGGAGAAGTGAGTCACTGGCTGCATTTTTTCCATAGAATGTGACAGTAGGTGCTCCATCACTTGATAATAGTGTCAATAGGTTTAATCTTTGAAGAAACCAACTGCCAGCAGTAGAAGTAATAGGTCAGAGGAAGAACCAGGTCAGAAACCAGGAAGATGAAAACAACAGTATCAATACACTGGGCAAAAAAGGATAGTCAGAGAAAGCTGGGTCAGCAACTCGGAAAATCAGAGACTGAGGCAAGACTAATTCTACTAACACACTCAGATAATTGGGCACCTGATGAAGGCTGGTGCCAGAATTTATACGCCCAGAAGCCAGTGTGATTCCAGTTTTCGTGACATTACACCCCAGGGGACTAGGTTTAGTAATGTGTTTCTGATTAAAAAGTTACACTAAATTAGGAGCATGGCTGGGATTAAGGACTTATCTTCAGGGCCATAGCTCTTCTTGTCAATTAAATAATACAGGGAATATTGTACTCTGCTAGAGTCCAAAATGTTATTGAAAATAAATTCAGAATGAACATACCAAAGAACAGGTGGAAGGAGGATGGGAGTGGGAGTAGAAATGAATACCAACCATGGGCTTTAACAGAGAGTAATGAATGGAATTTGTGAACTTCCAGAAGGGAGGTAGGTTAAAGGAAACCGTGACAGGGGAAATGCACCTTGAGATAGTCAATGGCCAGCAAAATGGGGATCCAATCTATCAGCAGGCTGTCCAAGAGAAAGATAACCATATCTTATCTCTAGGGTGACAGGAGGGAGCAGTACTCCTGTTGCCAGTTAGCCTGTGACTTCTGCCTACCAGAGGCAAGCAGTAACATCATCATTGTGGTACATCATTCTGCGAGGGCTTCTGCAGCAGGAGTCACAGATTTCTTGCTGAGGGACATGAGGATGGACACCATAGATAATAAAGAATGGAGTAAACCACAGGGAGTTTTGATAGGTATTGTTAAAAGCAAGTTCTGCTGAGGGTAGGAGATTCAGCCAATTATCCTGCTCCTCCATGAGGAAAGGCCAAAAGAAGAACTCTAAAGACTGGTTGGTCTATTCACTCTAGCCATCACTTTGTGGATAATAGGCTTAGGAAAAGTTGAAAGAAATACCCAATCTGGAGGAAAATGCCTTCCAAAAACAGGAAATAAATTGAGACTCTATATCAGAAACAATCTGTCTAGGACACCAGTGGAGGCAAATTATTTTCCATAAGACAATTTAGGAAGAAGAACAAAATCAGCTACATAGGAGAACCTGCCCACAACAACCAGCACCGTAGAACAGCCCTTAGAGACAGGAAGCGCAAAAGTAAAATTCAATACAATGTGGGACCATGGACAAGAGAGAATAGGCTAGGGTTGTAGCTATCCGGCGGGAAGCTGGTGAGAGGATTTGAATCTGGCACAAGAAGAGCAGGCAGAGATGACATCTTAAACATCATGGTGAAGCTAAGGTCAGAAATGACACTGAATAAATTCTAAGGACTTAAGGATGCCAGAATGCCCCCGGCAACTATTAACTCATGATCCTAGTGAAGAACCTCCAGCCAGTAGCAAGAGGGGTACAAGCAAGGCAGAGGGAGGCTTGGTGGAGACCAGAGACACCCTGGGCTTGCTGAATTTTAAGCAAGGTAGAAAAAGTAAAGGCAGCAAGAAAACAAGTAGGGTAAAGAATTGGTTCCTGGTTTAAGTCCTAGAGGGAGGGAGGAAAGAGATGATAAAATTAAATCTAGTAGAGAAAAGAGACCACTTGGCTTGTCTTGGGCTAAGCCGCTTAGTGGATTCAAGATTTTTTTTTTTTGTGAAACTATTTTACATTGAGATTGTCTCTTGTTTTCAAGTATGTCCTGAACCTCAGAAGGGTGAAAGGCTGAGCTGACTGGAACAAGAACCTGCAAACTTATGGTTTGAACAGATTCTACAGCTGATGCATTAACAAACTGAGCCATCTCAACATCTTGAAGTTTTTTATGATCCTTAAGGATTAGTATCAGAGTAGAAGTGCCAATGACAACATTCCTCTATACCCAACAGAACTCTGTTTCCAAATAGTTGGATTTGGCTTGAGTGAAAGGCTTTGAGAAATAGGAACAGAGATGTAAGTACTTAGTTTGTGGGTCCCCCTGGGACAAAACAGCTCCAGCCCCAACTATAGAAGCTCCAGGTTAAAGGGCAACTTGGGATCAGTAAAACGAAGAACTGGGGCTGAGGAGAAGGCTGCTTTCAGTGATTGTAACACCGACAGTGTCTTAGGGGGCCAGTCCCAGGGTTGGTACCCATCTTGGTAAGAGCAGTGATTGGAGCAATAATTCATGAGACGTTATGAATAAACCACCTGTAATAGTTTGTGAATCCAATGAATCGCCTGATAGATCTGACATCAAGAGGCAGAGGCCAGTGGGAGGCTACTTTGACTTTTTCAGGGTCCATTTCCAGGCTAGAGAAGGATATGATGTAACCTTGAAAGGAAGGTCAGGGTAACTCAAACCTACACTTATCCAAATTGACAAAAAGGCCATTGTCCTGAAGTCATTGCAGAACTGTGCAAACATGAACCAGGTAGAGAGGAAGATTAGGGGAGGACACCAAGATGTCATCCAAATAAATAATGACAAAAGTGGACAGCAGATCCTGAAAAATGTTATTCATAAAGGTTTGAAACACAGCAGGGGCTGAAGGGCATCACCAAATATTAATGATGCCCATAACTAAATTATATATTTTATTAATCCCTTTTCTTAATACTGATCAGGTAGTAGGCTCCTCTCAGATCCAATTTATAAAAGATGATAGCCCCATGGCTACAACTCTGCAATAAGGGGAAGAGGATATTGTTGCTTGATGGTTAATTGGTTAAGTCTGCAATCAATAAATGGACATAAAGACAAAAAGGAATAAGGCCCCTGCTGGTGAAGTAGAAGCCTGTATAAACCCCTTGGACAAATTATCCTGGATATAATTGGAGGTAAGATTTGCTGCAAGGAGGAATGGTGTCGGGCAAGAGGTCTATGACACAATCACAGGATTGATGAGGGAGAAGAACGTCAGCCTGGGATTTAGAGAAGGCATCCACAAAGTCTTGATAATGGAGAAGAAGTTTCCTTTCTGGGGTAGCAGAAGATGCTCCCAAGGCAGAATGACACAGATCAGGTCTACAGGGTTTCAGCTCCAAGCTGTGATCTGTAGAGGTGGGCAAAAAGTTCAGAAAAATTTCCTGTAATATTTTTCAAGAAAGATTCTTCCTTTTCACTACTGCTAATACATTTTTTGCCTTTTTTTCTACGACTACACCATTTCCCACCACAATATTACTAGGGATGGGCGAAAAGTGAGAAACATTTCCCACGTGACTTTTTTAGGGATGGGCAAAAATTTTCGCCTCGAACTGAAATCGGCAAAAAATGGCACTTTTCGCTTGGCGAAAAATTTCATGCGAAAAGTTTCAATTTTCCACTTTTTTTCGCCTAGCTCATTCCATTGAAATCAATGGGAACATAGAAGTTACACACAACACATAACAAATATTATTTTATTCCCCAAAGGCATAGTATAAAAGGGCATGAGGGTGCCTGTGTTGGTGGGGTGTGGGGAAAGAATCAGTTGAACAGGGGATGATTTTTTGGGGGGTTGTCTACTGGGATTGGGGGGTACCTGCTGTCAGTGGTGAACCTTCTGCCACCAATACTTTGCCTGCTGCTAGTGTTTCTTGTAGTACTCAGGGGGTGAAGGAGAAAATGATGCCAAGTGTGACAGCAGGGGACCCTCTGTCACATTACTCGTCACCTCCTCGAAGCAGTAGTGAGATGTCTGGACTAGAGCAGCATCATGTAGGGACTAATGGTGGTGGTGGTGGTGTTGGAGAAGCTGGGGTGGAAGAGACATTGATGGCCTTTTCATCAGAAACTGAGAAGGAATGGGAGACAAGGATGAGGATGGGCATCACCACCACCACTAGCGATCAGCTTTTGGAATATGTGGAAATTGAAACTGGTCTAATTCCTGCTGCTGCTGAGAAGAAAGGGCAGCAGGGTGCTGAGGATAAGGCTAGTGTGTCAAAGACCACCGTGGACACAGTGGGAATGGGGTCAACAAGTAATGCGAGATTAGGACAGGTTCCACTTGCCAGAGCCAGCAATACTCCTGGTCCTAGTTGCAGTGCTAAATCTGAGGCAGTAGCAGCAAAATTATCAGCTGCCACAAAAAGTGAAGGGGAATGTGGACAAGAAGAAAGGGGCCATTCTTCTCCACCTGTTCCCTATCCCTCCCCCCAAAAGTCATGGGTGTGGGACTATTTTCTTCCAGCAGGCACAGTGCAGTCATCATCAACAATGGTACAGTACAAGTTAGTGAGAAGGGGAAAGGAAGAAACATACCTTGGCACAACCTCCTTGATAACACACATGAAATGCAGACACCATGACATTTATTCCAAACATGTTAAAGCCAAACACCCATTACAGAAATCTAGCACCGCTGTTACTGTACCCCCTGACTCTCCAGAAAGGTGGAGATCAAAGAGGAGGAAGAATAAAGAAACCCAGAAAGATACTGGAAGTGCCATGATAAGCGAAACAACTAGCTCGCCATCAACATCACCTTCTTCCTATAGGGTAACAAGTACATCTCCTGCCAATCCACCTTGTTCATTGTTACCTTCTCCGCCAAATGATAGCCACTCTTTTCATGTTAGGATATGGCAGTCAGTCTCTACCCAATGCACACTGTGTGGCGCACTGTCCACACATGCCAGTGTGGTGGATGAGAATCGATATCAGGCCATCAGCGGCATCTGAGGAGATTCCTCCCCGCAGAATATGCTAAGATGGAGGCAGGGAAGATTCATCATTACTATTAAACTGTCAGCAAGTTGTCATGTGTCCTTAGCGGGGTCTGGACAAGGGGTACAGTGACAGTGGCAGTACTTGGTTTCAGATGTCATGGTGTTTGGATACAGTTGTGCCCCCAGATGTTATTTACCACACACATACTGTGCACATTGCAGTTGCTGAGGAGACCCACTGATCCTAATAAAATAATATAAAATATAAAAAATATATTCTAATAACAACACACCCATGATCATTTTGGAGGAGGGGCAGGTGGAGAAGATTTAATGGCCAACTTGTTTATCCTGCTGCTACTGCCTCAGGCGCATCACTGGAACCAGTCGTGGCAAATGGAACCTTCATCATCCATCTTCCATGTTACTGCTATTGTTGATGTCATTCCCTTTCAGCTGCTTAATCATCCTGCTGCTTAAACAACTCTGCAGCAGCAGTACGAACAGCAGTTGCAACTCAGGACTCAGGAGGACATTTGACAGTGGCCACTGGCTAACATGACCTGCTGGCATTAGGCCAGTACGGCATTTTTATTTTTTTCTCAGGGCTTATGTTTTGAAATAAATAAATAAATAAACACTTATCCTACAAGAAAATAAACAACTTTTGGGGAGTTTGTTTCTAACAAGCCTAAGTCCTACAAATCAATGTTTCCATAGGGCTTGTGCCAAACTAGCTTAAGTCCTACAAATCAATGTTTCTTCAGGGCTTGGGCCTCTAATAAGTCTAAGTCCTAACAACAAATCAAACAAATCATCCTCTACAAAATACTCTATCAAGTCAGGTATCAGTCCACCCAAGTGGCAGCTTATGTTAGGGGGTTCCTGTCTCTGTCACTTTAAATACAAATGTCTTATTTTAATTTATTGATTTATTTTTTATTAACTGTCCCCCCAATAGCAGTCAAGAAAGTCCCCCAAACAAATTCCCTGTTCAAATGATTAATTCATTCACCAACACAGGCACCCTCCTCAGACCCCTTTATACCATGTCTTAGGTTTTTACTTTATTTCCCCACACCCCACAAACACAGGCACCCTCATGCCCCTTTTATACAATGCCTTTGAGAAATAAAATATTATTTGTAATGTGTTGTTTGTAACTTTTATGTTCCCATTGATTTTAATGGGTGAAAAAAGCGGGTAAAAAGCGGAAAATCGGCACTTTTCACTGGGTAGAGAACAACTGCCATATCCTAACATTAACAGAGTAGCTATCATTTGGCAGGGGGAGGTAACAATGAATGAAGTGGATTGGCAGGAGATGTACTTTTTACCCTAGAGGAAGAAGGTGATGTTGATGGTGAGATAGTTGTTTCACTCATCATGGAACTTCCAGTGTCTGTCTGGGTTTCTTTATTCTTCTTCCTTTTTGATCTCCATCTCACCTCTTGGTGCCTTTCTGGAGAGTCAGGGGGTACAGTAACAGCAGTGCTAGATTTCTGTAATGGATGTTTGGCCTTAACATGTTTGGAGTAAATGTCATGGTTGACTCTGTTTCATGTGTGTTTTCAACGAGGTTGTGAGAAGGTGTGATCCTTTCTTTCCCCTTTTTACTAACTTGTCACAAATTTTGCACTGTACAGTTGTTGATGATGACCTCACTGTGCCTGCCGGAAGAGGGATAGGGAATAGGTGGAGAAGGATGGCCTCTTTCTTCTTGTCCTCCACATCCCCCTTCACTTTCTGTGGCAGCAGATAATGTTGCTGCTGTTGCTGCTACTGCCTCAGATTTAGCACTGCAACTAGGATCAGGAGGAGTATTGCTACTGCTGGCAAGTGGAACCTGCCCTAGTCCCACATCACTTGTTGACCCCATTCCCACTATGTCCACAGTGATCTGTGGCACACTAGCCTGCTCCTCAGCACCCTGCTGCCCTTTCATCTCAGCAGCAGCAGAGATTAGAGCAGTTGCAATTTCCACGAATCCTAAAAGCTGACTGCTAGTGGTTGGTCGTGATTCCCATCCTCATCCCTCTCTCCCATTGCTATTCAGTTTCTGAATATAAGGCCATCAATGTCTCTTCCACCGCAGCTTCTCCAGCACCATCACCACCACTAGTCCCTACATGCTGCTGCTCTATTCCAGACATCTCACTGCTGCTTGGAGGAGGTGACGAGCAATGTGACAGAGGGTCCCCTGCTGTCACTGTCACAGCCTACATTAGATCCAGAGACACTGTCTTGGATGACGCAGGTTGTGATGACTCGAACTGACACTTCGGCGTCTTCCCATGCGTCAATCTGGCTAGGCAGTTTGGGTTCATCTGGGTTGGCCATGGACCCTCAGAAATAATTCGCAGTATTGCAATGGCCTCATCCTGTGGGGCTTAAATCTTTTCAAAGATTTTTGGGCTTCGCTAATTTTTATCGGAGGTTTATAAAGAATTTTTTAACTATTGTCAAACCTATCACGGATATGACCCGTAAAGGTGCTAAGGTCACTGACTGGTCTCCCAGTGCGTTGCTCGCCTTTGAAGACCTCAAGGCAGCATTCGCAGCAGCTCCTATTTTGGTGCACCTGAATCCCGCCCTGGAAGTCGATGCGTCTGAGATTGGAGTAGGCGCCCTCCTTTCTCAACGCTCAGCCCCGGGGGAGACCTTACATCCTTGCGGCTACTTTTCCAGAAAACTATCTAAGGCTGAGATGGTTTATCAGATTGGGGACAGAGAATTACTGGTCATCATACTGGCATTGAAAGAATGGCAACACCTCTTGGAAGGTACCAGTTCCCCGATCTTGATTCTTATGGATCATAAGAATTCATGTACTTATCCGAGTTTCAACGATTGTCATTCCAGATGTGCATTGTTCCTACCCAGGTTTAATTATGTGGTTTCCTACTTTCCGAGCTCTAGGAATGTTAAAGCCGTTGCCCTATCACGCCAATTTTGCAATTTATCCAAGGAGGAGGTCCCTCCTACACCAATTATTCCGAACGATCGGATTCTTGCCATTATACATACTTGTATTATGTCTCTTCTGGGAGAGGAGATATTGGCTGCTCAAATATCCGCTCCGGAAGAGAAACCTTGTCTTTGTCCCGCCTCAGTTGCGCATTAAAGTGCTTGAAACTCACCATGCTTCCAAAATTGCTGGTCACATTGGACGAGACCAACTGATTTGGTCCTTGTCTAGACTGTTCTGGTGGCCAAGTCATCGATCAGATTGTACTGCTTTTACCTCAGCATGCACTACTTGTGTGCAGAATAAGTCACCTCGACATTTGCCAGTCGGTCTCCTTCAACCAGTGTCCAACGGGGAACATCCCTGATCTTCCAGCATCTTCAGGCTTCATGGTCATCCTGATGATCGTAGACAAATTTTCGAAGATGGCCCGATTTGTACCACTTAAAGGCTTACCATCTGCGCAGGAATTGGTGGTAGGATTCTCTAAGGAGGTCTTTCGAATTCATGGCATACCCAGGGTAATTGTCTCGGACAGAGGTAGCAAGTTCGTGTCTCGGTTCTGGAGATGCTTTTGTGTTCAGTTGTGGATCCAGCTATGTGCTCTGCCGCATACCATCCTCAGTCTAACGGTGTGTCAGAACGGTCTAACCAAGCCTTAGAACAATTTCTCAGTTGCTATATCTCTGACCACCACGACAATTGGGCTACCCTGTTACCTTGGGTGGAGTTTGCCCGGAATTGTGCCATGAACTCTTCCTTACAGAGTTCTCCTTTCTTGATCAACTATGGGTTTCAACCCTCTGTCCTTCCTGAGGCCTTTCAGGCACAGGAGATTCCGTCTCTTGATGAGCATTTAAGGGCACTCCGTTCCTCTTGGGTTCAGGTACAGCATACTCTACGTGGTTCTGTGCAGCGGCAGAAGAAGCAGGCTGACCGTAGGCGTTTGCCGGCACCTACCTTCCAGGTGGGGGAGATGGTCTGGTTGTCATCCCGGATTCTTAACATCCAGGTTCCTTGTAATAACCTGGCTAATCGATTTGTTGGCCCATGTGCTGCTCTGAATTAACCCTGTGGCTTATGCTCTGGAGCTTCCAGCCTCCATGTGCATTCATAATGTGCTCCACATCTCCTTGCTTAAACCTCTGATTTGTAACCATTATACCACAAGTACAGTCAGGCCAGCTCCTGTCAAGGTCAATAATCATGAGGAATTTGTGGTTCAAAGCATTCTGAACTCCAAGTGGGTTAGGGGGCGCCTTCAGTACCTGATACACTGGAAAGGGTGTGGTCCAGAGGAGATCTCCTTGATACCTGCCAGTGATGTTCATGCTCCTATTTTGGTACGCAGATTTCATGCTCATTTTCCTGAGAGACCCCAACTGGACCCTTGGAGGAGGGGTCTTTGAGGGGGGTACTGTCACAGCCTACCTTATATCCAGCAGTGTCGCCTTGGTTGATGCAAGTTGTGGATGGCGCGATGATGCTTCAGCGTCATCCCATGCGTCAATCTGAGGACTGGTCCTGGGCGAGCTTGGCATCTGTAGTGGCCGCCCGTGTCCTCTGGCTAGGCGGTTCGGTGGCTCTAGATGACATAGGATAGGTGCAGGCATTTGACACACCTCGGCTAGATGCGTCAATTACGGGAGCGAGGCTGAGCTATGACGCAGGCCTCAACTTTATACAGGAAGATCTGGTCGGTCCCCTCCCATCTAATTCCTGGATCTTGGTATTTAAGGGAATGGGATTTCTATCCAGTTACCCTTACATTGTTGTTCATTGTAATTGTATTTAGCTTGTTCCTGTTATCCTGTTTATGACCCTGGCTTGTCTGACCATCCATCATGGTGCTGACCTGTGGCTCTGTCTGACTCTTCTCTGTGCGCTCCCTAATCGTTTGGACATCCTAGCTGGTGCAGACCTGTGGCTCTGGCTGACCAACTCCTCTGTGTATGACCTTGGCCTGTCTGATTATCCAATCTGGTGCTGACCTGGGGCTCTGTCCAGCTACTCTCGGTGCTGCGTCCTGTATAGTAGACATCCTATCTGGTGCAGACCTGTGGTTCCAGCAAACTCTAGCTTTACTGACTGCGGGCATGAGTCAGTAGTCTCCTTTGTTGCCTTCCCTTTCGGGAGACGGCCTTCTTCAGGCTGACTGCAGGCGTAAGTCAGTATTCTCCCCGGTTACCATCTTTAGGGAAGACCGTTCAGGTGTATGCTTGGCATTTGGCATATGAGACTACCATTGGCTTCGACTTAGTCTCTGCAGTCTGAGAACTTGGAGGTAGCCTCCTATTTCTGATAGAGTCCCTGCCTCTTGGGTTACCCTCCACTTCTTCCTGAGACTACTATATATTTTATATATATATTGCTATTCTATATTGATTCTAATAAAGGTGATTTTAACTATTCTGTCTGACTCTTGTCTTGCTTGCAAACCGTGACAGTCACACATGGCTTAATTTTCTCATAGCCCCCCGAGTACTACAAGAAACACTAGCAGCAGGCTAACTATTGGTGGCAGCAGTTTCAGCACTGGCAGTAGGTTCAGCACTGACAGCAAAATCTGCACTGGCAACAGGTACAGCACTAGTGGCAGCATGGGCAGTACGTCTGGCAGCAGGTACAATACTAGTAGCTGCAAGTACAGCAATGGTGGCAATGGCAAGAGGGACAGCACGTCTTGCAGCAGACACAGGCAGCTGACGTGTCCTGCTCTCACTAGTACTACCCTTTTCTCCCTCCTTTCCCATTCACTTTTTTCCCTCCCTTCCCATTCCCTTTTCTCCCTCCCTACCCATTAAATTCCCCAAAAACCCTTGGGGTGATTTAGGGGGACTTGACAGCATTGGTTCAGTACTGCTAGCCACTTTCCCCTCATCCTCCTCCTCCTCAGACTTAGTGGACACACAAGGGTCCTTCCAGCTCCTCCACTGATTATTTTTCCGCCTTCCCATAGTGATAGCAGTCACTATGTGCCTCTCCTGCCTCACTTTTTGCAAAACATCACAAGAGAACAGCACAGCACGTCTATCTCGCTCTGTAGCTGCTTCTACAGTGTCTGCCTTCAGCGAAAACATCACGTTTTTATAGCGGAAGTGCAAAAACAAAACAAAAAAAAAATGCGAAAATTTTAACACCGAGTTTTAAAGTGGATTTTCCCAGGAAAAAGCGGATAACAACGAGGTTTTCGAGAAATTTCTCGTGGGAACACGGTGACAATTTTCACCCATCCCTAGACTTTTCATGAAAACTGGCAGATTTTTCTCTTTTTTCGCAAATATTTTCTCCTTATTGCCAATGCAAAATTTTCCTCCTTTTCGCTTATATATATTTTTTTTAATTTTGCCCTATATTTCCTACGGGTTCAACATATCCCACTGAAATATTACTTCTTTTGAGGGATGTAGTGGAGAAAAAAGTAGTTGAAAGTTGTGAATGTGAGTCCTACAGCAACATATGCCTTGAAAAATATGTTTAGCAACAGAGTGCATTTGTCCTTTGCCCACACAACACAAACCTCCTACTTAAGTGATGTTGGCATATATGCATGATGATGTCAAGTGATTAAAAAAGTATATCCTAAAATGTGGAAGATGTGTATGGTAGTGGTGGTAGGGGACTGTCATGATGTGGTTGATTTGTGATTTGTGCGTATATATATATATATATATATATATATATATATATATATGTTCCTAAAGCAGATTTTACCATTGTCATGTTTGTGTCAAATGTAAGCGATCCTTCTTCTCAGAGTATTGATTTACATTACTTATTGGTCATAGTAGTGGTCTCAATTGTGGTAGATGGTAGCAACCCTTCTTCACATCCTGTTCTGCTATTAATATATTTGGTCTGGCTTTCTCTGTCATCATATGTTTTCTCCCACCTAACACTCAGATGGTATGAGATGTTAGTTCATTTTTAAGAATGTTAGTCTACCAATATTAATGCTTGATAGACATGTCCTGAGGTCATTGACAATATAACCAGCTGCACTATAAAACCTCTTGGCCCCAACGCTTGCTGGAGGACAACTAAAGGCTTCCACTACAGTATGTGTCAATGCTTGCCACACACACTGCTTTGTTTGCTGGTAGTCATTGTTTCTGCCTAGAACGTAGCTATCCTGCAAGTATACAGAAACCATCGCACATGTAGCGGGGCTACTTCTAGGAGCTACATGGTGTTCCTGTGTGTCATTTACCCACCCATACTCTGGGAGCAAGTCCCAAAGAGATGTTCCACCACCACCACCAATGTTTTGTTTTTCTCCACCCCTGCTGAGACCCATGAATTGCCCTGTGTTCAGAATGGTTGATGACGTAGGTCCTTCTGCTGGTTAAAATGCTTCACTGCCTTCTTTTTCACTATGCTGTCTAGATGTTTTCTGTGCACTCACTTTCTCTCTCTCATCCTCCACAATGCAACCCTCCACTCAGTCAATAAGAATTCTCGATATTCCTTGAAATAATCCAATTTTTTCAGAGAGTTTCTGCTGTTCTCAATGACTCTATGTTATGACAAACTGCTGGTGGCCCTTTGGCAAAAATTCTGAAATGTTTTGTTTGAAGCAAGGGTCCAGCAAGGTGGCAAGAATGTATTTCCTCATTGCTTCTAATGGACACTATGCGAGGATCTTGTTCAAAGCACTCTAACATGTCCTTTATCAGCTACTGCATGTCTGTGTTGTCATTATGGTAATATTCCTCAGCCATGCTCCTTTTTCTTTTCTGCAATAAAAAGATCGGTAGTAGAATTTCACTAATTCCTGCCCCAATGTGACTCTATCTAGCATGGCTGCTCCTCAGAGGGTTTCAGCAGCTCACAAACATTGCATATTAGCTTGCATTGGCCAGGTGGCCTTCCAGTTTTACATGGTGTACCCACTAATGGCCTTATTCTGCTCATACAAAGGATCTAGCTTGTACAGGCTGGAATTCCACCTGGTAGGGACCTCCATTTATAGCTAGTGATGGGGTAGGTTGTTGCACTCTTGTATGTAATATATACTGTTGCGTGCACTGTAGGGGCAACTAAAATGGGCACAGATTTTGCCAGCAAAATTAAGCATCTCTGTGAGGTTTTTGGATTATGCCAGGAATTTGGTCACAATTAAATTTAGCATATGGGCAAAGCAAGGCACATGCACCATATCACCTATTCTCAAAGCAGCGATTATCTGCAGTCACAAAACCAGCCTTTAAGGAACGGGGTAAAAGCCATTCCTCTATCACCTGCTCTAGCTTACTTGAAGCATCTATGGATTTGGACTGTCTTTCAAAACTCTGCATGCACAAGGTGGCATGCTGATGGTATGGGCTATCCTGCTGCTGCCTTTTAATCACATTGTCAGAACCAGAAGCACGATTACTGGCTGTCACCTGATGCTGTAAGCTAGAGTTGCCCACTTTTGGTGGTGAGAGGGATACCCATTGAGCAGTCACAATGACATGACTGTCTGTGCTCTGCCCACGTGTCCACATATCTGTTGTCAGGTGATTTCTTGCCATACTCACTTTTCAGCCCTTTGCCCACCTGCTTGTACAATTCAGAAACAGTCTTCCTGGAAAAATAACTGCAGCTCTGGATATGCCAGCATGGAGCTACACCTGACATCAGTTCTCTGAAACCTTGGTTTTCTACAAAAGAATATGGTAGCATGTCCACTGTCAACATCTTGGCAACATTGTCATTCTACAGGAGTACTTTGGGATTGTTTTTCTGAAGCTTTTGATGCCTTCCCAGGAACTCAGTCAGTGTGGATTGACAGGGCATGGCAGAAGAACCATGGAACTTTATTGCTTTAACAAAATGACTAGAGGAGGTGGTAGAGGCAGAATGTATGGGCAGTCTATGACTCTTGCCATATCCTACAACAAAGCCAGAGTCATCATACTCCTCTGCAGCAGGAGCTGTGTTATTTGGACTGAACTAACTGTTGTCACATCCGTGCCTGAAATCTCTGATTGACTGATTCACGTTTATCTACCTGGCTTCTGTGCAGGTAGATGCCCATTCTTTGAGCTACTTGCTTATAGCCTGTTGTTCTGTTCCTGAGACTATCTGGCATTTGACCTCAGCCTACTCTTGACTATCCAGCTCTCTCAATCTTCCAGCATCTGAACTCGGCCTGTAATCGACCATCCAGTCTCTAGTACCTTCCAGTACTGACTTCAGCTCCACTATAACCAACCCTACTCAACCGACACTACGATATCCTACCTCAGCTAAGTTTTAACTATCCTGGTTCTTCGACTTCACAGCATCCGACCTCAGCTAAGTTTCGACTATCCTGTTACTTCGACTTCTCGCCAACTGACCCCAGCCTGTCTACGATTCTTCTCATATGACTACCACCTTCCAAGTTCCTCCAGTTCCGGCATTGGCTTTGCCTTTCATTGGCTTTCTCTGTTTGACTTGCTGACCCTGTTCATCCTACTCTTAAAGGGCCTCAGCTAATATCCATTTTCACTGAGTGGTTTGCCTCCAGTGGTGAATTTGTGTGCACATCTTGCTATCAGGCTTTGCGGCCTGCATCTTTCACTATGGCTCTGCCGCAGCAAGGGTACATACAGAAATACTTAGACTCCCAAGCCACACACCCTAACCAGAGCACGCCAGCCTCTAGCAGACCACTCATTGTTGGCTTTGTTAGACAGTTGAGCGTTACAGTAAGAACGTGCCATATACTATACAGATCCAGCTGAGCTATCACTAGTCCTCAGTCATCAGGCGGAGCACCAAGAATAAGTGATTTCCTCACACGCATCTTACTTAAAGAATTTGAATCACAAGTTAGATGCTTGGAGATGTTACAAGCTTCTTCCCTTGCGACTGCTACTCCCCAGACTACTCCTAGTATTCCTTTGGCAGGGGGTTTGACCCCTACCACTACTGTACAGGGTAAACCTCCCAAAATCCCTCTAATAGAAAAGTACTCTAGTCGTCCATCTGAATGTAGAGGTTTCATTAACCAGTGCTTGCTTCATTTCAGGCCACTGCAACACAGCAGAGAGTTTGTCTTTCTCCATGGCAATGCCATCTTTGCCAATCACATAGCCTAGGAACGGTACCTTGGATCTATGAAATTTGCACTTATCCAGTTTGCAAAATAGCTTATTTTCTCTCAAGCTTTGTAGCACTGCTTTAACATGTACCCGGTGTGTCTCCAGGTCAGCGGAATAAATCAAAATATCATCCAGGTAGACCACTACACAGGACTGTAACATGTCTCTAAGGACGCCGATGATGAATTCTTGAAATACCGCCGGGGCATTACATAACCCAAAGGGCATCACTAGATACTCGTAGTGCCCTGTCTGAGTATTGAAGGCGGATTTCCACTCGTCACCTTCTTTTATTCTGACTAAATTGTATGCCACCCTTAAAGGGATAGTCATACTTCGTTTTAACTTTATTTTATTTTGTAGGCATTAAAAAAACATGAAGAATGATATAAGTCTTATCTCTCAAACCTTTATGGTTTAAGAGATATTCACAAACAAAGTATCCCCCCCCGTTCAACCATATCAGAAGGGAGGTGCCCAGGTAGACTGCAGAGAGGGACAATCTTCAATTAAGATAAGGGAAAAAGCTGAAAAACTTGTCAAGGGAGGAAGGGCTTTCATTGTTTTCATACAAAGAAAATTGTCCCCTTCTGTTATCTGTCTGGTCATACAACCAGATTCACATCTGAGAAGAGATGGCTTACACTAGGTAAAAGGAGCGGGGAGGGGAACTTTGCTTGTGAATATCTCATAAACCATAAAGGTTTGAGAGATAAGACTTATATCATTCTTCATGTTTTTTTAATGCCTACAAAATAAAATAAAGTTAAAACGAAGTATTACTATCCCTTTAAGTCGAGTTTGGTAAAAATGGAAGCGCCCTTGAGCCGATCAAACAATTCTGTTATGAGTGGAATGGGGTAGGCATTCTTGATCATTTTGTAATTCAGACCCCTATAGTTGATACAGGGTCTGAGTTCCCCATTTTTATTTTTCACAAAAAAGAATCCAGCCCCCACAGGCGAGGAAGACTTAAGAATTATACCCCAGGCTAGGGCATCTGAGATATATTCCTCCATTGTCTGATTCTCTTTGCAGGACAATCGATAGGTTCTACCCTTGGGTGGCATAGAACTGTGCACAATATTAAAAGCGTAGTCATAAGGATGGTGCTGTGGCAAGATGCTAGCCTCTCCCTTACTGAATATATCACTGAATGATTGGTATTCTAGCAGTAAGGAGGGAGAGGTACACAAAATCTTGGTAGGTTGGTGTAAACAATGTGACTCACAGAACTCAGACCAGGCCAGAATCTCGCAGGATCTCCAATCCAATTTGGGATTGTGTGTTTGCATCCATGGGAAGCCCAGAATAATGCCATGGTGCAGAGACTGAATGATCTAGAACTTCAGGGTCTCCGTATGGAGGGCTCCGATGCGGATTACCAAGGGACAGGTCTCCTGGGTGACCTGTGGAGGCACCAACGGTCTCCCATCAATGGCCTCAATGTTCAAAGGGGACTCATCTCCACCAATGGGATATTCTGACGGCTCACAAAGTCCCTGTCCATAAAATAACCGGCCTCGCCGGAATCAATCAGGGCGGTAGCAACAAAAGACGACCCAGCCCAGGATGCTAGGACCTCAATCACGGGTTTATTCTGGGTGTCCTCTGGGAACTGGTATACTCCACCTAGGATCTGTTGCCTACAATATCCTAGGTGCGTTCATTTCCCGGCCATACAGGACATTCTCGCAAAAGGTGGCCGGACTTGTCACAATACAGACACAAGCCTTGTCTGCGTCGGAACAACCATTCCTCCTTAGATAAGCGTGTGAACCCCAACTGCATAGGTTCGGTACTACCGCTTGTGGTGCCCGGAGGTGTGGGAGGAGAGGTAGGTATGGGTGGGCAATTTACATTAGGCAACCCACCAGTAGTTGGCCTCTGTTTGCGGTCTTTGTAGAAACTCCTCTCCCTTATGCGGGTATCGATTAGTATAGTGAACTCAATGAATCTGTCCAGCCCATCTGGTAACTCTCGAGTGGCTATCTCATCTTTTATTTTGTCATCTAGGCCTTGTCCAAATGCTGCCACAAGTGACTCACCGTTCCAACCAACCTCTGCAGTGAGTGTGCGAAATTCTACCGCATAATCTGCAACTGTCTGTGTGCCCTGCTTTATTCTCATTAATCGTTTTGCTGCAGAGGTGGCGTGCCCAGGGACCTCAAATACACTACAAAAAGCCCTTATGAATTTGTTAAAGTTTGTTGTGATAGATTTGCCCATTTCCCATATTGGATTTGCCCTGGCTAGCGCTCGACCAGTCAACAACAAGATCATTAATCCCACCTTACTTCTCTCGCTCGGAAAAGCCTGGGATACCAGTTCCAAAAAAATTTCTTGCTGATTTAGGAATTCCCAGCATAAGGTGGGATCCCCGTCATATCTCAATGGTAGAGGAGCCATAGCTGACAACCCTCTATTAGGCATACTGGGGTTCAACGTTTGTGACATTGGTGATAAAACTGGGGTGGCCACCGATGCCTGCACAGGTTTGTCTAGGTGAGCGGTACACTCCAGGATGGTCTGTCCTGCCAGTGACAACTGATCTAGACGTTGCTCATGTGCATCCATTCTCCAATGGATGTTCTGGGAGCTACCTTCACCTGAATTGTCTGAGGTCATTGGCGCTTTCGTACTGTCACGGTTTTTGTAAAGAACACTCAGACAGTCAGGTAAGGTTAAAAAAGCTTTATTGAAAAATAGTAAGCAAATACCCCACTCAGGTCCAGATGAGGTCAGTACCAAGTACCTTCCAAATCTGACACAGGTCAGGGTGAGAATACACACAGGGTAATAATATGAAAAAACTGTAAATAGCTAGGACTAGCAGGCAGGATACAATAGAAGACTTCAGGAACGAGGATTCCTCAACAGCCCCACTCAGCAATAGGTGACATAAGCGAAGGGTAGCTGCAGGGCAAACCCCTAGTGGACTAGGGTAGTGGAGGCAGCAAAGACACTGGCAGAGGACTGACCCTAGATAGGGTAAACGGAGGTGACATAGACAGGACTCTGCAGCAAGAGGACCCTAGAATGCTAGGGTAATGAGGCAACACTGACAGGACTTAGGCAGCGGTAAAACCCTAGAACGCTAGGGTTAATGAGGCAACACTGACAGAACTTAGGCAGCAGTAAAACCTAAGAATGCTAGGGTTAATGAAGCAACACCGACAGGACTTAGGCAGCAACTGGACCCTAGCACGCTAGGGGATACTGAGGCAACACGGAGGCAACTCTGGCAGTGACTAGACCCTAGAACGCTAGGGTTAATGGAGGCAACAGAAACCAGACACTGGCAGTATATGGACTATAGACCACTAGGGTAAGTATAGGCAACTCGGGCAGAAGTCTGGCTTAGACTGGATCCTACTGCATAGGGTCACCAGAGACAACACAGACATTGGTGAATGATTGGCACATGCAAGCTCCAGATGGCTATAGGAGCAATAGGCCTGACCGGCGCTATGCAGTAAGCGAGCACGTAACGTAGCTGGTCAGTAATCGGTATCACAACCAGGTCGGCACACACGGAGGATACAGCCAGTCTAAATGGACAGCCAGAACTAGCCCAGCCAGGTCAGAATACACAGAGTAGTCAGCCAGTCCTAGTTGGTAACGGAATCAGATACTCAGCCAAGCCGGTTCGGTACACAAGGGGTTAGCCAGCCAGCCCTTAGTCGGTAACAGAATCAGATACTCAGCCAAGCTGGTTCGGTGCAGCACAGAACAGGCACTCATCATAGCAAAAGTTGAGGATGTTAATAACCTGTGTTGTTGTTGCTGCTGGTTACTCAACACAAGTGTGTGTGGCTGAGTGGAGCTTGGACTTGGAAGAGGTGACAATGCTGATAATAACTGACAGGATGACTTTATATTTGTGGACATTTTTGCTTCTACAGGGTAAGAGTTTCTAAATGTCATGGCACTGATGATAGTAGGTAAAATTAATGTACTGGTTGGAGCTATTGTCTGGTTGCTAGTGAGCTGTGCTTGGGTTCATAGCTCAGAATCGTTGTCAGCAGCAGGATTTTCCTTGCAGTGGCTGCAGCTGGATAAAGGTGCTGTCGTTGAAGGTAGATGTCTGACCCCAGATGAGCCAGGGCCCTGACCAGGATATGAATCCTGTGTACCTTAAAAGAACCAGACAATAAAACCCCTAATGCAGATATAGGCAAAGACCAGGTAGGCACAAACAAGAATATTCTATAGGCAATATACAAGGAATCTGGCAATGGAGAAGAAACATAAATCTGAAGATTCCAGTAAATGTAAGGATGTGCCTATTACTCAACGGGGCGCTTCCAGAGATAGAAAATGCATGGGGAGAGGCAGCAGTATCAACAGATGAAATCTGATGGCACGCCTAACTTTGCAGAGGTCTTAACAGGGAAAGAGTTGGATTCCTTAAGACAACTCAAATTGAAGTAAAATGGAATATGACTGTAACAAAAGGTATAATGACACACCTGGATAACAGCCTACAAGGCCTAGATAGGGTAGCATGTAAGACTGCCAACAAAAGCGGGGCTACGGTAACAAAAGGGAAATACCCAAATAAATGGAGGAGGTAAGTGAGCACCAAAATTAATAGTGGGGAAGGACGTCTACAATATGCATCCAGAGCCACAGACAGAAATGGAGACAACAAATACCAAGGAAAGGGGGCCATGTCCTTGCAGTAGGAAAGTGGGCAAGACCGCTTTAAGGAAACTGCTCTGAGATAGGGGTTGAGTAAGTAAGGCCCAAAAAAATGGAGGAGGTGAAATTGCTAGTGATACAACCAACGAGGCAGCAGGGTGCATTAATGGTGAGGCCACAGGGAACTAAGCAGCAGAGCCACATGGCACTGAATCGTCAAAGTCGAGGAATAAAGGCAGCTAAGCTGCTAGGCACAGTAGCAGTGAAGTTGCAGGGCATAAGCAGTGAGGCCACAGAGAGCAAGCAGCAAGCTGCAGGGCACAGAGGCTGCAGGGCCGTGAGGGTAACAGACAGTAGACCCAGCAGGCCACAGATGGCATAAGCGGGGGTAGATCACAACAAGTGGCTGAGCCAAAGGAGGGATAAGCAGAGCAAGACAGCTACATAAGTGGCGAGGCTGCAGGAGGGATAACTGGCAAGGCTGCAGGAGAAATAAGCAGCAAGACCACTGGAGCAACAAGCGGGGGGATAAGACCACAACAAGCAGTTAAGCCTCAGGAGGTATAAGCAGAGCAAGACTGCTACAATATGCGACAAGGCTGCAGAAGAAATATGCGGCGAGGCAGCAGTTGAGATTAAAGGCAAAGCCGCAGGAAGGATAAGTAGCAAAAGACCGCTACAACAGAGGCGAGGCTGCGTAGAGATAAGCGGCGCCGCCGCAAGTGGGATAAGAGGTGAGGCCGCTGAAGTAACCTGCAACAAGCAGCAGAGCCACAGGAGAACAGTTAAAATCAAATCTGAGGTCAAACACATGAAGAAAACCAAAAACACAATAACAGGGAGCAAGAAAAATTGAAGTCAAGAGAGCAAGGTCAAAAAATGGAACAAAAGGAATCAACTCAGGGAGCACCAATGAATAATCGTGCAAGGAATGGAAGATTCACAATCCTGATAAGGGGTGGCCAACCTATGGATAAGACGGGTATGAAACAGTGCTATTTCTCAGTGGTGGAGGATTGAACCTTTGCCTTACAGCTAACTTTCTGGCCATTTCATCATCTCTTTCACTCTCAACTTCTTCTGTATCTGAAGAAAAGGAGGATGCTGGATTCATATAGGCATATATTCCAGATTTGCTACATCATCATTATCATCATCATCATCATCATCATCATCATTAGGTCATAATTCCTCAGCATCGCCCACCACATCTTTGCCGCTACCTTTATATTCCTCTAAGCCTTTAGAGGTCTCAAACAATTTATTTTTACTTTTACATTTACAATGTTCTCTACTACTTTGAGGGTTGTTTGTCTCACTGTTAGATACAGCAGTTGGTTTTGCTGCTACACCTTCTTCCATTATTCTATCATCAACACTATTATGTGACTTGTTTTCATTGGTAGTGATGGTGGGGGTGGAACTTTTGGTTGTACCTTGACAAACCGCATCCTCCATGGGAGAAGAGGGATCATCATAGTTTATCATACATGCTGCAGCAACCATGGCTGCAGGCAGTTTTAAAACTACCACTTTAATGTCCCTGCACTGCTCCTCCTTTCGCCCTGCCCCGTGTACATTTGCTGGACACTACTCAACTACTGTGTGTGTTTTTACTATAAAATACACAACAGAACTGATGGAGTGTGAAGTTTTTCTTTGGCCCTCAACAAAATTGATCTATCAAGTCTGCCTCAGTCACATAGCTCATGTCAGGGTCCCAGTCAGCTGTATGTTATCTAATATTTTTATTTTATTTTTGTTTATTGTTTTAAAACTGGGTTGCCCATCCTATCTTATTATCAAAAAAAATATAGCTAAAACAACTTATTTCCCCAGACTTCCCCAGCACAGAGATAATAACAGTAAGATCAGCAAGGAACTTTGACCACAGCTGACTGTGTCTTTCAAATCAAATCAGTCAGGCAGAATGTTGGGGTATTTGGGGTCAACCTCCTTTGCTCTCTTCTCATACTCCTGAACTACCCTAGCACAGAGATAATAACAGCCAGATCAAGAAGGAGGTTGGATTGCGGCTGCTTGTGTCTTGCCAGTCAGTCACACTAAATTTTGGGGTATTTGTGGTCAAGCTCCTTTCTTCCTTCTTCTTCCCCAAAATGCCCCCAGACTCCCCTAATACAGAGAATAAATGCCCTTCCTAAAGTACACCCTAAACTAAGCTTCAACTCCACTTTATTTGTCTATCTTCTCTAGCTTAAAAATGTGCTGCTTTCTTCTCTCACAAACACAGAATGTCATGCTGTGAAAGCCCGACTGTTACGGCTGGCAAGCAAGACAAGGAGTCAGATGGTATAGTAAAGATCACCTTTATTAGAATAATAATAACAGTAATGCAAAAAGATAAATAACAGTCAGAGGGTTACCGAAGAGGCTACAACTCTATAAGAAATAGGAGTCTGCCAAAAGATCCACCACTACTGCTAGAGACTAGGCCTCAGCCCACTGTAGTCTCTGTATATGGAGAAACGCCCAATGAACTAGCACTGACTTAGACTCCAGTCAGTCTAGGAGAGAAGTCTCCAATAATGAATGCGACCAAGGAGACTAATGACTCAGTCAGTAAGATAGGAGTCTGATAGAGCCCCAGGTCGGCATTAGGATGGATGTCTGTGGAGCAGGAGCCAACACACACAGGAAACAGACAGAGCCCCTAGTCAGCACCAGGTAGGATAGTCAGACAGGCCAAGTCATACATGGAGCGGGTAGACAACCAGAGCCACAGGTTTGCACCAGATAGGATATCCACTGAAATGTTGGTATGCTGGATGCGCAGTGGACAGAGCCCCAGGTCAACACCAGGATGGGTAGTCAGACAAGCCAGGTCATACACAGATCGGGTAGTCAGCCAGAGCCACAGGTTTTCACCAGAAAGGATGTCTAAGACAAATCAGAACGCTCACGGAGAATGGTCAGACAGAGCCACATGTCAACACCAGGATGGATGGACAGACAAGCCAGGTCATACACAGGAATCAGGAATACAAATCAATGAACTGCTCAGAACAACAACGTAAGGGTAACTGATACACAGGCCCTTAGAGGTTTATAAAGGAGTAGGAGAAGGTGGGACCAATTAGGTTCCCCAGGCTGGGCCTATAACAGAAGTCCAGGTGTTTGATTCAATGTTGCCAGTAACAAGGAACCAGACTAGGCCACAGGCAGGGAGGGGCGCGGCTAGTGATGCCGGAGCGGCAGTCCAGAACCCTGCTCCCAGCTGAATGGCGCAGGCCAAGGTAAGGCACTGTGACACTGACACCCTTTTATATGCCTGCAAAAAAATAAGAGGAAATTGTCATGTGGTGGGGAGAAATTTAGCATTCTCATGCTAGGTGAAAAAAGCAGCAAGATGTCACTTTTCATGAGAAATTTCCAGCTAGGTGAGAAGTGCTATTTTTCACCTATTTCTATGTTGAGGCGAGAACTTTCTTCCATCCCTAATGATCTGCTCAGAGGACCAATCAATGGCAGGATTATGGTGCCACAGTCAAGGTAATCTTAGAATGACTGGATTGTTAGGAGATATGATGACATCAAAGGAAAGTGTTTCCTTTTATAAGAGTCTCATAGACATCTGTAAGGGAATAGTCTGAAATAAGACTAACCTGGAACCAAGAGGACTCCTGTCCATTGATGAAATCAGGAGAGGAGAGTTTTTAGTATGAAGTGTGACATTATAAGCCTTGACCTAGGAGGCATCAATGAAAATTCCTGCTGCACCAGAAAGTCCAGAAAGGCTGGAACAGACATTATAGCTGAGCTCAATTTACACTGCACAGGCACCAAAATTCAAGAACGAGTGGGAGGGAAGAAATGAGAGATGGCCTTAGAGTTTCCCCGACAACAATCTCTGAGCCTGGAAGTTTCCTGGTGTGAAAGTCATTGATGGACTAGGTGACCTTGATGGTCCGCAGACGTCCTAGGCTGATTTCCTAAAAAGGGAATACTAGTCCATCATGAGTAGGGATGGGAGAAAGTTTTCACTGTGTTCCCTCAAGAAATCACATGAAAACCACATTATTGTCTGCTTTTTCGTAGGAAAATCCACTTTTAAGACAGCAAATAAAATCTTTGCGATTTTCACCCATTGACCAAAATTCCCCGCCAATTTTTCAGTGGCTAAAAAGTTTCTGCCCATTGATTTATGTGGTTTTCGCTATTAAAACGTGACGTATTTGCAGAAGTGAAACACAATAGAAGCAGGTACAGAGTGAGATAGATGTGCTGGCTCTTCTGCTGTGAATTGTTTCTTAAATTGAGGCAGGAGAGGATCATAGTGACTGCTATAACTATGAGCAGTAAAAGGAGGAACTCGAAGGACCCTTATTATGTGTCCACTGAGTCTGAGGAGGAGGTAAAGTGAGCAGTACTGAACTAATGCTGTCCAGTTCCCCTATTGATCTTGGGGAAATTAACGGCAAGGAAGGAAGAGAAGGGTAGTAATAGTGAGAGCAGGAAAGGTCAGCTGCCTGTGCCAACAATATAACCCTTCCCTCCTAAAGTTATGCAGGCCTATATGAACCTTGACAATTATGTTTTTGAGTTTTTTAATCTTGCTGAGCAAAACGGATAGTCACAGAAAGCTGGGTCAGCAACAGGAGAATCAGAGAAAAGCTCCAAATTAGAAGGAATAAAAGAGGGTCAAGAGCACAAAGCCTGTTCAATAACGGTAACTGTGGAACAGGTAAGAGTAATGTTACTAACACAATCAAATAATTGGGAGTTGGATGAAGGCTGGTGCGTGAATTTAAATGGGAATCCAGGGGCATGATGCCCTCAGACTGGTCTTCATTGTAGAAGCACATACATTGTGATGCTTTGTCTATCCATATTTGTAGTCACCTGACTTCCTCTTGTACCCCTATTTCTCTTTGGCATCTTTTTCAACCATTTATGTTTGTATATAAAGGCACTTATCATTGCTTTTAAAAATGGCCTAAGTTAGGCCAGAAATGTTGACCCAATACACTTGCTCCTTTCACCTCTACAAAAAGCATCATGTGAGTGCATCTTCATATTGAAAGATATATTGAAAACTAAAGGTCAAAATATGGTTATAGTATTAATTAACCTCTACTGACGAATATGAGGATAAGAGTAAGATTTAGAAAGAGAAAATAAAGAGCTACAGCATACAATTACTATGAATGCTTCATTATAAGACCTGTCATTCTAAAATGAGCAAAAACCCTATTCAAAACGTTCTCTGTGTAACAAAAAGTATGCCACTTCACTCACCAAAACTCACTAAAAAGATAGATGCAGAACATAAATATTAAAACAGTAATATATGCTAATATATGTTACATTAGTATATTGATATAGTGTATAAACAATATACATGGACATCTTTATCAAGGTAATCAATCCTATGGCAATGTGACTGCACCATACATATCTCTAAAAATTCCCATTTATTTCATCAAGGCTTTATCTTTGATACATACAGTATAGTGCAGTGATTCGTCCCAGAGTTGCTTCTCACTTGCCTTGAAACCTATGCCCCATGAGACTTTATTATTTTGTCTTATGGATTTTAGTCAGTTGTGTAACTTGCTTTATATGCTAACAAGTAACATAGTAAGTTATCATAGTTGAATATATTAAAACATAATCTAAGTAGCAATGAAAAATATAAAGCTCATCTTGTCATTTAATTCAGCTTCTTATGTAGTTGTTTATAAAATGAGAATGTTTTCAAAGACAATGTACCTGTTTTATTCCTTTTTAAGAAGTTTTGATTGGTGGCAGTTGCTTGGTCATTTTAACAGTGGAAAATCAGACAAACATTAAACCTGAGCTGACATTAATCAGTTCTCCTATGGGCATACCATGGAAATGATGCGCATGTTGCTAGTTAGAGCCTGAGGGATTCTCCATCTCATTCTACTTCCCTTCAGGCCTTCCTCTTTTTGAATTGCATAAAACAATCTACTGTTGTCTGTCAAGACTAGAGCCAGAGTTGACAAGCAAAAAGGGTGGTCTTCTAGTAAAATACATTGCTTTATAAATTCAGTATCTCAGAAGCTCGCTAACTTGATAATGGTAAATGTGTTCTATGTTAAGTAATAAATGCAAAAGGCAGCTTGAGCAGATCAGATGTTCGGTTTAGTTGAAAAATGTGAATTTGCACTTTTACAAATATAGAAAATTCTTTGGCCTTATGCAGAAAGCAAATAATGAGCAGCTCTCTAGAATAACAACCACACCACTGGGGACAATGAAAAGAACTCTCAACTTTCAATGCATTTTTTCTACCTGTACAATAATTTGCCTAACCATGTACGTTTTGTAGTACATTAGAGTTGCATGCAATTTATACATTTGTATAGACAAATTCTAGTACTACTCAACCTCGCCAAAACCAAAAGCAGATATCCATGCAAGCTGCTTTACCAGTAGGTTGCAATGGTATACTTTTGAAATGTCTCCCACTATTGGGCGACCAACCAAACGGAGCATGAAAAATGACTCCAGGGTTGAAAAGGTCAAAATAAGAATATCACATGCACAAGTCTCAACACATCAGAATGTCAAAAGTACGCCTCAAAGCAGAAGGCTTTCAAATAGCCTCTACTCCACCTCCAATACCATCAGGGTCAGGACACAACTTCATCCAGTACATCACTTCACTTACTGCACAATAAATGCACGCGTAACCTTCCTCCTTCACTCAGAACTCACTTTGATCCGCACTGTGTTACTTGTTCCAATACTGCATGCATTAGTTCAATTACTATTTGGAAGACCTGTGCACAGAGCATTGCTCTCAGTATTATTCCACAGTCTGACTTGCTGCTGAAATATGACAACCCGGTGATTGTTAGCAAAGCCCTAACAGAAAATCTGCCGGAGTGACGAAATAACTATACCTGCTTCTGAGGTTACAGGGTATATACATATTCTTCTGTATGGAGTGTAAGGTACAATTCTGGGTAAACCCTGCTGGGGAAGTGGTAGGCAGAATTTAAACCCCCCAACTATTGCAGGACTACACAGTGACACGTAATGAAAACAACCTAGGGAGACTGTGGAATTTATTTTACTAGGATATCTCGCTCTCTTCATAAGACACTGCTCTATTGGAAACCAGATTCTGAGAGATTCAGAGATCTGAGATTAAAAAAAAAAGATTCAGCAGCATTCTTATCCTGTTTTCACTTCGAGTAACACACTGGCATTTGGAATTACCCATTCAGAACCAACTACAGATACTATGGATGTAGCGTGTGATCCCACTGTGTAGTCCAGCAACAGTTGAAGGGTTTAATTATGTCTACCACTTCCCCATCAAGGTTTACCCAGAATTGCACCTTACACCCCATACAGAAGAATATGTATATGCCCTGTAACCTCAGACGCAGATATAGTTACACTGTACAGCTAGATAGCTTAGAGGTTATTTCCTCAGTCAGGCAGATTTTTTTGTTAGGGCTTTGCTGACAATCACCGGGCTGTCATATTTCATCAGTGAATCAGCCAGCAGAATAACACCGAGAGCAACGCTTTGTGCACAGGTCTTCCAAACAGTAATGAAGCTACCGCAGTCAGCAGTGGGGCAAGAATAAGGAAAATCAAGACATGTACTTCAGTGTGGATCAAAGTGAGTTCTGAGTGACGGAGGAAGGCTGGGATTGCATTTATTGTGCCGGAAGTGAAGTGATGTACTAGGTGAAGTTGCATCCTGACCCTGATCTCGACACTTAAGCCTTCTGCTTTGAGGTGTACCTTTGACATAAGAATGTGTTGACATTCTTATGTGTTGACACTTGTGTATTCAATATTCTTATTTCAAACTTTTCAACCCAGCATCATTTTTAATAAGCCTTTTTGTTGGTTGCCCAATAGTGAGTGCCATTTCGATAGTGAACCAGTTACAACAACAACAACAGAAGACTGGTAGAATAAAAATGATACCTTCATTGGCTGAGAGGCTCTAGGATGCAAGATTTCAAGACAACTTAGGTCTCTTCAGGCATAATAAGAATGAAGGCTTAATACACAATGCATGACAGATTAACATTTCATTCCACTGGCTGCGAATAGTCTTATAAGTATTGTCTATAGTTAATTCCCTTGACTCTAGTAGAGTCTCTTTGCGGTTGACTAGAAAACACAAACAAGATTTATTACCGTTTTGATACCCCAGTTAATTTTAGTCTTTAGCCCTAGATGACTAAGTGTATAAAGTGTATGGGTTAACCCTTCATGCTCCAGAGGATTGCACAACCCATCACATGTAATGAGCTATGCATCCTCCTGGCTCCCAGAGGGCTCAAAATGTTTTTTTATTGTGTGAGAAAATATGACATGAATTCCTTGTCATGGTTCAAGCCACAGTTCAGAGTGTTAAGTTTGGTTGTCAATTTATACTCCCAGATCTGGTTGACCTAAAATACCGTAAAAATTTGGTGTGACAGACAAGAAAGAAATAGGCAGCTGGGGTTGAATTTGCTTGCTGATCTTGCTGTTATTATTATATCTGTGTTGGACATGTCTGGGGATGTGGGAAATGAGCAAAGGAGGTTGACCCCAAATATCCCAACATTCTGTCTGACTGATTTGATTTGAAAAACAAAGGCAGCTGAGGTCTAAGCAATTGTCTTACTGGTCTTGCTGTTATTGTCCCTGTGCTGGAGAAGTCTGGCGAAATAAGTTGTTGATTTAGTTTTTTTGTTATAATTTCTTTTTTGGACTGTGATAATATAGGGTGGGCAACTTTTTAAAAAGAAATAATAATAATAAAAATAATAAAAATATATATATAAATTACATGACAGACAGCTGACTGGAAGCCTGATTTGAGTTGTGCGACTGAGGCAGATTTGAGAGACAGCAGAAGACATTGAGAATTTTGTTGAGGACTAAGGCAAGACCTCACACTCCATCAGTTGTGTTGTGTAGTATAGAGTAAAAACACACACAGTAGTTGAGTAATGTCCAGCAAACACACAAGGAGCTGAGGGAGGAGAAAGGTGGAGCAGTGCAGGGAAGTGGTAGCCCAAAAACTAACTACAGCCATGGTTGCTGCAGTGTCCAAGAAATGATGATGATCCCTCTCTTCCCAGGGCAGATGCAGTTTGTCAAGGTCCCACTGAAAGTTCCACTACCACAAAAAAAGACTCACATTTTAGTGTTGATGATGGTAATGGAATAATGGAGGAAGGTGTAGCAGGCAGCAGCTGAACCAACTGCTGCATCTGATAGTGAGACAATCAATCACCAAATCACCTGTCCTCAAAGTAGTAGCAAAAGTAAAAGTAAAAAGAAATTGCTTGACACCTCTAAAGGGTTAGCGGAATAGAAGAGTAGTGGGCAAGAAGTGGCAGGTGATGCTGATGTTAATGATCACCTAATTATGACTGACTGATGATGATGATGCAGATCTAGAATATGTCCCTCCAGCATCCTCCTCTTGTTCAGACACAGATGAAGTTGAGAGTGAAAGAGATGATGTCATGATCAGAACATTATTAGAAAGGACAAGGCTCAATCTTCCACCACTGAAAAGGAGCATTATTCCTGTATATAAACTGTTTGTGAAAACCATTGGAAAGTCTGATTAATGACAAGTAAACATGGCAATAAGTCACTCTATCAGTCATCATCAGCATCATGTCCTCTTCCAAGTCTCACTCAGCCACACACACACCTGTGTTGAGTACCCAGCAGCAACAACAACAGCAACACAGGTTATTAACATCCACAGTGTGCCTCTGCTGCTGCTGGAAGTGCTGCACCTTTGCCACCTAGTGGTAGCAGTAGAATTGCATCAGCAGCTAGCCCCAGTAGTATTAGCCCCTCTAGAACCCCTCAGTCCATGAAGTCCACAGTATTGAGATATTTCATTCTGGATCCAAAAGCCAAGCATGTTGCTAACTGTCTTTGTGCAAAAAGCACATGAGCAGGGGGAAACCAGACTCACACCTAGGCACCTCATCTATGAAATCCAACCTGAAGCACAATCACAGGTTTTACTGGGAAATACACTATCATCATGTCAGAGGTGCCACAACTAGCAGCAGCAGAATCACTCAAAAAAGTTTTTTTTCTTGAGATCTTGCACGCCGCACAGGGAGCCCTGAATTCCATGATGTGTCAGGACCGTCACTGGTCATTAAGTGCCCGACAGCCGTGACAGTCCGGGCACATCACTGGATGTGAAGGGGTTAAAGTATATCTGAATATTTTTGGTTTAACTGGTCTCCTTTTATATTTATAGTTATGTTTATATTTGTATCTTTTTGTGTTATGAATCATGATACTAAGTATCTCTGTGTTATGTTAGACTGCTGTGTGGTATTGTAGTGTTGGTTTAAGGGAATTAATGCGTGTATTTCAGAGATGCACCATTTGTTTTCCATGCACCTCTCGATGCAAGACACTGTGGCCATAATGTGTTTAGCGTTCTCCTGATCTTGATTCTGGTTCTGACAGCCGTTGAGCGTGATTACACATAATAGGAGGAGTGTCTTTCTTTTTTAAACCCATTCCCCTTTTTTTCCTTTTTTCCTGCTGAACCAATCACTCTCGTATGGGAATTTATATATGACGTTGTTTAAGATATTTAGATTAATCTATGAGTAAGCATGATTTAGCATGAAGCGCGTGAGACAAGTGCGGTCTCTCCCCTATCTTTTTAACACTACCTCATCTTAGCCCATCTTGTTTTGGATCAACTGGTTTTAATACCCAATAAAGATGACTTTTTATGCAGCACATGTATTGTTGTCTATGGATGTGCAGCTGTAACCTTATGTTAGATGTGTCATGTGCTTGGAGAGCTGGGATGGCTTTGCATGGAATGGGTGCAGCTCCTGGATTGCTTAGAATCAAGACACAGATAAGAGGTACCATGTTTCAGTAAATTTGGTGAGTTAGCATGTATAATCCATGAGCGGCTGTGCTTTAAACCTATTGGCTGGGAGGTGTGTAAACATATCCCAGCCAATAGCTGTGAGAGAACTGGAAGTAAGACTGCCCATATATAAGGGCAGTCTAATTTCCAATTCCCTCAGAGTGGAGCGGGCATTGGCCCATGCACATGAGGAGGGGGGGGGCTGTGGTGCATGATTCTGTCTCTGTCACCGCCTCAGCGGCCGCACACAGCATTGGAGGCAGTGTTTACAATTCTAAAAAGCTATATATAATTTTGTGATCTTTTCTTATGGCAATATGATTTTTCTTATGGCAATATGATTTAGCTTTGCAATGCGTTGCGTACCCCTCTACAGAAAGTAGACAGAAGTGAAGAGAATATTGAAGAGAAGAAAGAAGGACAGAAGAGGAGGACAGAAGATGACCAGGAAATGAGGACTCCTCTGGACATCAGGATTAATGGTAAGTGATTTTTTTTACTTAGTCGGGTTAACCCTATGAATGCCTGCAGGGTAATTATACCCCACTGGCACTCATAGGGTTAATTCTACTAATGTCTGACACATTTTTCATACTTTGGATATATTGATATGGAGCTTAGAGCCCCATATCAATACATCCACTGAGGGGTTTTTTTACACTTTATTTTCCTTCAAGTTTCTGCGTTTAAACAGCCTATAAGTAACTCAAGTTAAAAAAAAATAGGTCTTAACTTTCCTGCGATAACTTGAGTCCCTTATCGGCTTTTCAAGGCTAATGCAGACATTTGAATTGATATTTACAGTGTTTTCATCATATTCAATGGATGAAAACACCCCTTAACTTTATCACACAACGGCTTTTTTTTTGCTGGTTTTTTTTCACAACACAGACATTTGCATAGCTTACTGTGCTGGAAAAAATGCCATCTGCAGAAAAAACAGCCATCTCCAACATTTGGATCAAGGTCTAAATCCTACAAATCAATGTTTCCTCAGGGATTGGGCCTCTAACAACAAATCTTACAAATCTTCATTTACAAAATTCTCTATCACATCAAGCTTCTGTCTACCCCAGTCACCGCTTATGTCAGGGGGTCCCTGTCTCTATCACGTTACGTACAAATTTCTTATTTTGTTTATTTTTTCATTAACTATCACCCAATACCAGTCAACAAACCCCTCCCCCCCAAAAAAAAATTCCCTGTTCAACTGATTCTTACCGCAGATGCCACGCACCAACATAGGCACCTTCCTCAGACCCCTTTTACACCATGTCTTATGGGGGGGGTCATTGTGTTTAGTATTTATGTTTTTATTACCTGCCCCACCAATCCCAGTAAACAAGCCCCCCAAAAAATCCCTGTTCAACTGATTATTTTCCCACACTCCACTAACAGAGGCACCCTCTTACCCCTTTTATACAATGCCTTTGGTAAATAAATTAACATTTGATATGTGTCATGTGTAAATTCAGTGTTCCCATTGATTTCAATGGAATGAGCTAGGCAATAAAAGCAGAAAAACAGCACTTTTTGAAGGAAATTGTTTGCCAAGTTGGAAGTGCCATTGTTTGCAGATTTTGATTTGAGTAGAAAATTTTTGCCCATTCCTACTCGGTTGTCTTTCTCTGGTTGTCTGCATTCCAGGAGATTTCGTCTGGGTACACTGGTGGCTATCTAGATGTCCATGATCTTGGCATTATATCCATGACCGATAACATCTCTCCTGTGATTTTTAATATGTTATTCTTAGTCAGAAGTCTCAGAGGATATACGTTATGGCCTGGCTATAAACAATAGAGGAGTTTGCGTGTCTGGGATAGAAAATTTAATTTCTGAGATAATTAGTCCTGTCTGTTGGTTTGCGGAACAGTGAACTGGAGCAGTTGTGGATTAAACCAATTGCACCATAGGTTATAAAAAATAGTAATTGATTTAAACTGAGCTTTTAACCTCTAGAGAGGTGACCAATGCATTGTGAATCAATGCATTTGAATTTTCCGTAGCATTTAAGGGGGTCAATTACCCAATTAAAATCATGGATATATTTTATCTGTTAATTTTGATGGATTTTCCAAAATTGCACTAGTTATTATTTTTAATCCTTTGAGTGCAATGCATTGGATACCTCTCTGGCACTCAAAGGGTTCAATAGGAATGATACATGCTGCATAAATTATACATTAAAAACGAAGTTAAAACGTGTATGCCCGTTATCTGCCATTTACATTTTTCACATATACATTTTGTGCATTTTACTGACACAGAACAGTATTGAACTGCAACTGCAATTCGTATAAATACAGACCCATTCATATTACTTTGTACTGTAAAGTTTGAATAAGAAATGTTGAAAATCAGAAAGCAGAGTTACTTTTGCCATCCTATAACATTTCTATAGGGATAACATTGCACATATATTGAAAGGTATCTCTGTAATATTTCATATTCATATTTGTCCAGTAAGGTGCATCATCATCACAGCATGGTTTCAGGAGCAGTTGTAATGCATTGATATGAGAATAACATCCAGTGGAATTGGACATTTTGTACTGAATGTACTTGCACAGAATTTAAATATTCCTACAGAAGGATGAATTGATATTAACCCTGTCAGTGAAGAAGGAAATTTAAAGCTGTTCTTTAGGGCTGATTATCAGCTAGAGCATGCCAGATTGAAGACCACTAGCAAGGCATTTTAGTGAGGAATCCTATTAGTACATCCCCCCAATTTTGTCTCCCAGATGCACTGTTATGTGTCCAGAGAGTCTGAGGAGGAGGAAGTGACCACTACTACCAACATAAAAGGGTCTGGATGCCCTGGTTCTCCAGACCCAATGCTAGCCAGTACCCCTACATCACCCTCTCAGGAACTCTACAGTCAATGAAACCCACAGTATGGAGATACTTCACTTACGATCCATAAGATAAGCATGTTGCTATCTGCTGTCTATATAAGAAGCAGGTGAGCAAGGTGAATGCAGGCTGACAGCTAAGCACCTCCTAAATGAAATCCCACCTTAGACTCAACCACAGGTCTGACTGGGAGACACAAGTCAGAGGTACCACAAATAGCAGCAGCAGAAGTACTTGTAAACATTCCTGGATCACTGTGATAAACAATAATGTGCTGTTTATGTGCCAAGATGTTCTTATCCTGCTGCAAAGGAGTATGACTCTAAGTGTGTTTTTAGAAATGACAAGAGACATAGTCTGCCCAAACATAATGCACCCACCCTAACCACCTCCACAAGTGATTGTGTTAAAGCAATAAAGTTCTTCTACTATGTACATCCCACACTTAATAAGTTCTCAGAAAAAAGTCAAAACCTGCACAAAAATAAAGCAAAAGGATGCCTATGGAATAGTTGACTTGTCAAAATATTGGCTGTTGACACTCTGCCCTTTTCTTTTGTTTAACCCCTTAAGGACCGGGAAAATCTGAGTTAGATTTGACTTAAGGACCGGAGCAATTTTGACTTTTTTGACTATGTCTTTGTTCAACCATATTTTCTCTTTAATTCCTTTTGTGCACCCACATAAATTATAAACTGTTTTTTTAAGCACAAGTAGGGCTTTCTTTTGATACCACAATTATATGAATACCTCATCATTTAATTTGATTAAAATAGAAAAAAAGAGCAAAAAAATTTAAAAAAAACAACATTTTGCTTATATTTTCGTGTCAGGATTTGCATACAATTAGTTTATGACAAAAAAATACCCCTAAATATATTCATTTGCTTCTCCTGAATATAAGAATACCCCATATGCCTAGTATTTCAATCACTTCCTCACATTTACAAGGTAAAAATTATGCCTAGTATTTCAATCACTTCCTCACATTTACAAGGTAAAAATTACAAAAAAAATTATTTCCAACTTGTAATTTCTCAACAATTGGCATGTGAGCATCATAGCTTAGCTGACGGTGCCAGAACCAAAAATGTCCCACATAGGTATATGTTTCTGAAAATCTACACAACATAAAGTAAATAATCAGGAGAATTTTGGAGTTTTTCATGCAGCTATTTTTCCAGAAAAAAATTTCAAAATTGTGGTAATATTTAGTTTTTTTGCAGTTTTCACACTTACATTTCAATACTACTGTTGATATCAAGCACATGATAGGTGAAGATTTTTAAAAATGCATTGTTTAGTGTTCAGCTCCTTCTTCTGAGTACGGCAATACCCCATATGCATAGGTTTCTCAAGGTTTGGGAGAGCTACGGGGCCCAAATTGGAACATGCGCGTTTCCAGTTTCACACTTTGAATTTTCACAGCTTGCATCACTGGTGCCATGTCTCATTTGGGGCTGTGTAACAGTGCTCCACTCTAAGATTTCCCCCCAAAAGTATATATTTTTGGAAAGTAGACACCCCAGGCTTTCATTTTATGTATGTTTTCAATTTTTTTACGCAGCCATTTTACCACCAATCGCTCGTAAATCTTGACGTAAGTTAAAAAAACAGCGTTTTTCACACTTGCACTTCAATGTTGATGTGAATTTCAAGCACAGGATAGGTGAAGATTTTTAAAAATGCATTGTTTAGTGTTCAGCTCCTTCTTCTGAGTACGGCAATACCCCATATGCATAGGTTTCTCAAGGTTTGAGAGAGCTATGGGGTCCAAATTGGAAAATGCGCGTTTCCAGTTTCACACTTTGAATTTTCACAGCTTGCATCACTGGTGCCATGTCTCATTTGGGGCTGTGTAACAGTGCTCCACTCTAAGATTTCCCCCCAAAAGTATATATTTTTGGAAAGTAGACACCCCAGGCTTTCATTTTATATATGTTTTCAATTTTTTTACGCAGCCATTTTACCATAAATCGCTCGTAAACCTTGACGCAAGTTAAAAAAACAGCGTTTTTCACACTTGCACTTCAATGTTGATGTGAATTTCAAGCACAGGATAGGTAAAGATTTTTAAAAATGCATTGTTTAGTGTTCAGCTCCTTCTTCTGAGTACGGCAATACCCCATATGCATAGGTTTCTCAAGGTTTGGGAGAGCTATGGGGCCCAAATTGGAAAATGCGCGTTTTCAGTTTCACACTTTGAATTTTCACAGCTTGCATCACTGGTGCCATGTCTCATTTGGGGCTGTGTAACAGTGCTCCACTCTAAGATTTCCCCCCAAAAGTATATATTTTGGAAAGTAGACACCCCAGGCTTTCATTTTATATATTTTTTCAATTTTTCTACGCAGCCATTTTACCATCAATCGCTCGTAAATCTTGACGTACGTTAAAAAAACAGTGTTTTTCACACTTGCACTTCAATGTTGATGTGAATTTCAAGCACAGGATAGGTAAAGATTTTTAAAAATGCATTGCTTAGTGTTGAGCTCCTTCTTCTGAGTACGGCAATACCCCATATGCATAGGTTATTCAAGGTTTGCGGGAGCTATGGGGCCCAAATTGGAACATGCGCTTTTCCAGTTTCACACTTTGAATTTTCACAGCTTGCATCACTGGTGCCATGTCTCATTTGGGGCTGTGTAACAGTGCTCCACTCTAAGATTTCCCCCCAAAAGTATATATTTTTGGAAAGTAGACACCCCAGGCTTTCATTTTATGTATGTTTTCAATTTTTTTACGCAGCCATTTTACCACCAATCGCTCGTAAATCTTGACGTAAGTTAAAAAAACAGCGTTTTTCACACTTGCACTTCAATGTTGATGTGAATTTCAAGCACAGGATAGGTGAAGATTTTTAAAAATGCATTGTTTAGTGTTCAGCTCCTTCTTCTGAGTACGGCAATACCCCATATGCATAGGTTTCTCAAGGTTTGGGGGAGCTACGGGGGCCAAATTGGAACATGCGCGTTTCCAGGTTCACACTTTGAATCTTCACAGCTTGCGTTACTGGTGCCATGTCTCATTTGGGGCTGTGTAACAGTGCTCTTTTTTAAGATTTCCCCCCAAAAGTGTATATTTTTGGAAAGTAGACACCCCAGGCTCTCGTTTTAGGTGTGTTTTCCAATTTTCTACACAGCCATTTTACCACCAATCCTGTGAAAATTTGACGTAAGTAAAAAAAATTCAGCATTTTTCACACTTTGCCTTCAATGTTGATGTGAATTTCAAGCACAGAATAGGTGAAGATTTTATAAACTGAATTGATTAGTGTTCAGCTCCTTCTTCTGAGTACGGCAATACCCCATATGCATAGCTTTCTCATGGTTTGGGGGAGCTACGGGGGCCAAATTGGAACATGCGCGTTTCTAGGTTCACACTTTGAATCTTCACAGCTTGCGTTACTGGTGCCATGTCTCATTTGGGGCTGTGTAACAGTGCTCTTTTTTAAGATTTCCCCCCAAAAGTGTATATTTTTGGAAAGTAGACACCCCAGGCTCTCATTTTAGGTGTGTTTTCCAATTTTATACACAGCCATTTTACCACCAATCCCTCGTAAACCATGACGTAAGTAAAAAAAAAAAAAAACAGCGTTTTTCACACTTAGGGTTGGCGGCAGTATACTGGGCTGCATACAAATTGGTTTGGGACACAATTTCACCTAAAATGTCTTCCCCCAAAAACAAATAAAAAAAATGATCATGGGTAAATCCTTCCACATCAATTTGAATGCCTGGGTTGCCTGTGAATTCTGAGATTTGTGGCCATAAATTGATACCCATTCATTAGGATCCGGAGTGGCAGGTGTTGGGGCATTTCTTTGGGCAGGTCTTTTGGCAGGTCTTTGGGCAGATCTTTTGGCAGGTGCTGGGGCAGTTGCCAGGGCAGCTCTTGGGGCAGCACTTGGGGCATTTCTTTGGTAGGTCTTTGGGCAGATCTTTTCGCAGGTGCTGGGGCAGTTGCCAGGGCAGCTCTTGGGGCAGCAATGTACATCCCACACTTAATAAGTTCTCAGAAAAAAGTCAAAACTTGCACAAAAATAAAGCAAAAGGATGCCTATGGAATAGTTGACTTGTCAAAATATTGGCTGTTGACACTCTGCCCTTTTCTTTTGTTTAACCCCTTAAGGACCGGGAAAATCTGAGTTAGATTTGACTTAAGGACCGGAGCAATTTTGACTTTTTTGACTATGTCTTTGTTCAACCATATTTTCTCTTTAATTGCTTTTGTGCACCCACATAAATTATATACTGTTTTTTTAAGCACAAGTAGGGCTTTCTTTTGATACCACAATTATATGAATACCTCATCATTTAATTTGATTAAAATAGAAAAAAAGAGCAAAAAAATTAAAAAAAAACAACATTTTGCTTATATTTTCGTGTCAGGATTTGCATACAATTAGTTTATGACAAAAAAATACCCCTAAATATATTCATTTGCTTCTCCTGAATATAAGAATACCCCATATGCCTAGTATTTCAATCACTTCCTCACATTTACAAGGTAAATATTACAAGATGGATGCCATTATTTCCAACTTGTAATTTCTCAACAATTGGCATGTGAGCATCATAGCTTAGCTGACGGTGCCAGAACCAAAAATGTCCCACATAGGTATATGTTTCTGAAAATCTACACAACATAAAGTAAATAATCAGGAGAATTTTGGAGTTTTTCATGCAGCTATTTTTCCAGAAAAAAATTTCAAAATTGTGGTAATATTTAGTTTTTTTGCAGTTTTCACACTTACATTTCAATACTACTGTTGATATCAAGCACATGATAGGTGAAGATTTTTAAAAATGCATTGTTTAGTGTTCAGCTCCTTCTTCTGAGTACGGCAATACCCCATATGCATAGGTTTCTCAAGGTTTGGGAGAGCTACGGGGCCCAAATTGGAACATGCGCGTTTCCAGTTTCACACTTTGAATTTTCACAGCTTGCATCACTGGTGCCATGTCTCATTTGGGGCTGTGTAACAGTGCTCCACTCTAAGATTTCCCCCCAAAAGTATATATTTTTGGAAAGTAGACACCCCAGGCTTTCATTTTATGTATGTTTTCAATTTTTTTACGCAGCCATTTTACCACCAATCGCTCGTAAATCTTGACGTAAGTTAAAAAAACAGCGTTTTTCACACTTGCACTTCAATGTTGATGTGAATTTCAAGCACAGGATAGGTGAAGATTTTTAAAAATGCATTGTTTAGTGTTCAGCTCCTTCTTCTGAGTACGGCAATACCCCATATGCATAGGTTTCTCAAGGTTTGGGAGAGCTATGGGGCCCAAATTGGAAAATGCGCGTTTCCAGTTTCACACTTTGAATTTTCACAGCTTGCATCACTGGTGCCATGTCTCATTTGGGGCTGTGTAACAGTGCTCCACTCTAAGATTTCCCCCCAAAAGTATATATTTTTGGAAAGTAGACACCCCAGGCTTTCATTTTATATATGTGTTCAATTTTTTTACGCAGCCATTTTACCATAAATCGCTCGTAAATCTTGACGCAAGTTAAAAAAACAGCGTTTTTCACACTTGCACTTCAATGTTGATGTGAATTTCAAGCACAGGATAGGTAAAGATTTTTAAAAATGCATTGTTTAGTGTTCAGCTCCTTCTTCTGAGTACGGCAATACCCCATATGCATAGGTTTCTCAAGGTTTGGGAGAGCTATGGGGCCCAAATTGGAACATGCGCGTTTCCAGTTTCACACTTTGAATTTTCACAGCTTGCATCACTGGTGCCATGTCTCATTTGGGGCTGTGTAACAGTGCTCCACTCTAAGATTTCCCCCCAAAAGTATATATTTTTGGAAAGTAGACACCCCAGGCTTTCATTTTATGTATGTTTTCAATTTTTTTACGCAGCCATTTTACCACCAATCGCTCGTAAATCTTGACGTAAGTTAAAAAAACAGCGTTTTTCACACTTGCACTTCAATGTTGATGTGAATTTCAAGCACAGGATAGGTGAAGATTTTTAAAAATGCATTGTTTAGTGTTCAGCTCCTTCTTCTGAGTACGGCAATACCCCATATGCATAGGTTTCTCAAGGTTTGGGGGAGCTACGGGGGCCAAATTGGAACATGCGCGTTTCCAGGTTCACACTTTGAATCTTCACAGCTTGCGTTACTGGTGCCATGTCTCATTTGGGGCTGTGTAACAGTGCTCTTTTTTAAGATTTCCCCCCAAAAGTGTATATTTTTGGAAAGTAGACACCCCAGGCTCTCGTTTTAGGTGTTTTTTCCAATTTTCTACACAGCCATTTTACCACCAATCCTGTGAAAATTTGACGTAAGTAAAAAAAATTCAGCATTTTTCACACTTTGCCTTCAATGTTGATGTGAATTTCAAGCACAGAATAGGTGAAGATTTTATAAACTGAATTGATTAGTGTTCAGCTCCTTCTTCTGAGTACGGCAATACCCCATATGCATAGCTTTCTCATGGTTTGGGGGAGCTACGGAGGCCAAATTGGAACATGCGCGTTTCTAGGTTCACACTTTGAATCTTCACAGCTTGCGTTACTGGTGCCATGTCTCATTTGGGGCTGTGTAACAGTGCTCTTTTTTAAGATTTCCCCCCAAAAGTGTATATTTTTGGAAAGTAGACACCCCAGGCTCTCATTTTAGGTGTGTTTTCCAATTTTATACACAGCCATTTTACCACCAATCCCTCGTAAACCATGACGTAAGTAAAAAAAAAAAAAAACAGCGTTTTTCACACTTAGGGTTGGCGGCAGTATACTGGGCTGCATACAAATTGGTTTGGGACACAATTTCACCTAAAATGTCTTCCCCCAAAACAAATAAAAAAAATGATCATGGGTAAATCCTTCCACATCAATTTGAATGCCTGGGTTGCCTGTGAATTCTGAGATTTGTGGCCATAAATTGATACCCATTCATTAGGATCCGGAGTGGCAGGTGTTGGGGCATTTCTTTGGGCAGGTCTTTTGGCAGGTCTTTGGGCAGATCTTTTGGCAAGTGCTGGGGCAGTTGCCAGGGCAGCTCTTGGGGCAGCACTTGGGGCATTTCTTTGGTAGGTCTTTGGGCAGATCTTTTGGCAGGTGCTGGGGCAGTTGCCAGGGCAGCTCTTGGGGCAGCACTTGGGGCATTTCTTTGGGCAGGTATTTTGGTAGGTCTTTGGGCAGTTATTTTGGCAGGTGCTGGGGCAGTTGCCAGAGTAGCTCTTGAGGCAGTGCGTCTTTTCTTGACAAAAGGCCCAGCGTCATCACTAGAGCTGCTCTCACTTTCTGAAAACTGCGCTATGTCAAAATCTGATGCAGTGTCTCTTGCCTCAGAGTCAGACGCCAAAAAGGCATATGCCTCTTCAACGCTGTACCTGCGCTGCATTTTGCCCATTAAAAAAACTTTTTTTTTTCTTACGCTATCCCTAAACCTGAATCTAACCCTAAAACGTACCCTAGCCTACGTATATCCTGAACCTACCTAGCCCAAGTGAACTACCTATCTAAACTGCACTTATTATATATATATATTTTTTGGGAGGGGGGTTGGGTTTTTTTTTTCTTACGCTATCCCTAAACCTAAATCTAACCCTAAAACTTACCCTAACCTACGTATATCCTGAACCTACCTAACCCAATTGAACTACCTATCTAAACTGTGCTTATTATATATATATATATATATATATATATATATATATATATATATATATATATTTTTTTTTTTTTTTTTTTTTTTTTTTTCCCTAAACCTAAATCTATCTCTAAAACTTTCCCTAACACACGTCTACACTAAACCTACCCAACTACCTACCTAAACTATATTTACTATTAAAAAAAAAAAAAAAACAATTAAAAAAAAATTTAAAAAAATTTAAAAAAAATCTAAAAAAATTCAAGGGGGATGGGGGGTGTCCCACAGATCAGAAAACACTGATCTGCAGCAAATTGATCACTCCAAGAGTGATCAGATGGGGGGAACTTATTGATCACTGCAGAACAGTGATCAAAGGGTTAATTTTCTTTATTTAAACTTTTTTTTTACTTTTTTTTTTTTACAGGAACACTGTAACACTATGTCTCTATGTCTCTCTCCACCTCAGCAGTATGCAAGGTGGAGGGAGGCATAGAGATCTGACAGGGACAGTATTTACAAATACTGTCCCTGTCATTCAGGTTTTGCAACACGTGATTCACTTTTGAAGCGAATCGCATGTTGCAAAAATGTTTCTACCGCTTGTTACTAAGTGTCCCGATACCGGGACACTTAGTAACAAGCGGCTTGAACTCTTCCATCGCTCCGTGCGGCCGCGATGGAAGAGTTTAACCCTTGACGTACCGGGACCGTCAAGGGTCGTTGGAGCACATTTACCCTTGACGGTCCTGGTACGTCAAGGGTCCTTAAGGGGTTAAAAGAGAGACCTTAAAGAACTGATGTCCTGTGTTGCACCTTGCTATATATCCCAAACCATAGCTATTTTTTAAGGATGATTGTGCCAATATTACTAAAGCAGGATTTTAGTGTTGTGGGCAAAGAACAAACACACTCAGCCTGCTAAAAAAGGCATTTGTTGCTAGAAATGACTTTAAAGATTTATTTTTAACCATTTTCTGGCTCAACAGGAGTGATTTAGCATGGGTTTAACTTTTTTTTTTTTTTAATGCTTCACTGAAATCTTGAAAAACCAATACAATGCGAAAGAAAATCACAATAGGAGGAATAAACATTCTTCATGAAAATCGTGTAACAGAGATGTACAGAAAATATTGTCATATCACTTACGAGTATAAAACAACATATAAATATGGAGGTGTAGTCAATATCGGGCAAAAGTGAGAGCTCTAGACATGGGAATTAGAGTAGGTAGGACAGACTGTCATATTAAGTACTGATATAGACAGAGGGGAAGAAAAAAAAAGATATATAGGAGTGAAGAAGGCTGACGAATAGAGGAGGAAGGGAAGAGGAAGAGGAAAGTTGAAGAAGGCAGTAGGTGGGATGGGAAAGGAAGGGGGGACAGCCTTGAGAAATTGACAATACACAGTTCTTAGATTAAACTCACTTAACCGTAAGTAGGAATGGACAGAGTTTTTTGTAAAGGGATCATCTCACCTGTCTTTATATATCCCAACTCACTTTCTCTACTGTTATCCTCTTTTCCTGAAGTTCTTCACTCTTTCTACCCCCTCCTCCCCCCCTCACCCCCAATCAACAGTAAATCTGCAACTAAAAATGGGAGCTTGAGAGTGGAGTGGGACTGGCCTGATATCAGGAATACCAAGTCTTATCAAATTATGGAAGTTTTCTAAGGCAGAAGATGGAGAATCAAGTGTGAGGTTCCATAGTAGTTCTTTCTCATATGTTCTCACAAAATAAGGTTTAACAAATTGAGGCTGATAACATGTAAGAGTTTGACAAAAAGACAACAGTCTAAAGTGAATAGGGATGTCTAGACAGCAGGATTCAAATGTAGTGAGGGCTCTTGTGAGAGAACCAGCTTTCTCTACGTCACTGATCCAATGGCGAATTAGAAAATACAGATGCCATTTAGACTGAGCATTTTCCGAAACTGCGCCAGACACTCCAAGCAGGGTGAGAGAGACACAGTAAAAATTTTGGATTACGTACTACTGATATAAGTGGAGAGGGTCAAGTAGCTAAGTGTAATGTTTGATTAGTGTAGATCCAAATATTTTTAATATGACCGATGATCAGATGCTTACTAATTTCAAGGGTATACATAAAAGAGTTACTACTGAGGAGTTGCATCGGATGTATTGGACCTCAAGCGTATCAACCAACCGAATGTTATGTGAGTCATGGAATTCAAATACCTTTGACAGCAATGCTGCCACATTAGAAAGGGCAAGATCAGGGACCCCCAACCCACCGTGACTCTCTAGGATAGAATTGAACTTTGGATTTTTGGTTATTTATGTGACTAAACGTATAAAGAGATTAAGGCAGTAAGGGCATCCAAGAATTTTGATGGAATCCGAATTGGGAATGCGTTAATCAAATATATTATTTTCAGGAGAACCATCATCTTTACGATGTTAATTCTCCCCATCCATGTGAAGAGAATATGGTTCTATTTCATGAGGTCCCCCCTCATCAATAGAACGATAGAAGTAAAATTAAGTTCCACGAAAGAAGAGAGAGCGGAACATAGGGTAACCCCCAAGTATTGTAAAGTTTGATCATCCCACTTGAACTTATAAGTGAACATTAATTTCTTTGCCCTTTGAGGGGAGAGATTCATGTTTAAAATTTCTGATTTGTCAAAATGTATGCGCGCTTGTGACAAAAAAGCTATATTCTTCCAAATGTTTGGTCAAAGAAGGAATCGAGAGATGGGGCGAGGACAGAATCCGGCCATATATGAGTAAATACATAGAATTCAGTTGGACATACGAACAGTACATTATCAATTGCATGTATGGTAGTAAACAACACATTGGAAACAAAGATAAGGCCAGCTCAACCCAGCCTGAACTTTTCTCCCCTATAAACCCAAACACTCCCTCTACCCACAACCCATCCCAGTAACCCATCCCTCCCCCCAGCTCTCTCTCTCTCTACCTCCCTGCCCGGCATGCAAAGGCATCCACTTCGGGGAGAAGACCAATGTTCCCCCAGCAATCATAAGTAATTAGATTCGGCTCAGGGCCCCACAATCACTTCTCCCTTGTCTGGATTCATCTCAATAGCAGTATCAAATCCCTCCAAGAGTCAGGGCCATATAGATTGCCATTGTCCACACATTGTCTAATTTCCAAAGGGTGCCCCTGTGGAGGTGGACTAGTCTATAATGAGACAAATTTTGGGCCACTAGAGCTATCCACATTCTACATGTTGGAGCCCTGTCTGCCATCCACTACATGGCCACCACCTTCCTAGCCATAATGAGAAGTTCTTTGATAAGGGTTTCAGCAGGGCCTACACCCGTATCATTGGGAGGTATTGACAGCAAACAAAATTTAGGTGTAAAAGGTAACTGTCTCTCCAGCACCTTGTCCAGGATGCCCTTAACCCCTGTCCAAAATTCCTGCACCTTTGGGCATGTCCATATCATGTGCAGAAACGTACCCTACACTCCCCTACATCTAAGACAAAACTTGCTCAGGGAGTCAGTCATATATTGTAAATGGACAGGCATGTAATATGTGAGTCAAAGGATCTTTAGTTGAATTAACTGGTGTCTAGTAGTAGTCTGGAACTGTGCTGGAGCCCTGCATGCCTCACCCCATTCCTAGTCTTCCAGCGGTCCCACATCAGTCTCCCATTTTTGTCTTGTGCACCCTCCCCTATTTATCATCCTGCTCTCTGCCCATTTCTAAATAGAGTGGTTTTATGAGGTGCTTAAGTTCCATAATGGATAGTAGTGGGAAGATGGCTAACTCTGGTTCCCGATCTCACCATAGATCCCTAAGAGTGTGACAAAGTCTTAAGTACAAATAAAACATGATATTCAGAATTCCATGTTCTGGATGTAAATGTTGAAATGAATGAAGTACATTGTCCTGATATAGGTGTCCTAGATTCTTTATACCCCTTGCAGTCCACTTAGGGCCAAATTCCAGGCTCTTAAGTTGTACTGACCCTGGTTCACCCCACAGGGGCATCCCAGCGTGCAGGGCTAGGAATCTCATGGTCTTCTGTAGCTCTATCCAGGCGTCAAACAGGGTCCCAATCAACAAAAATGTCAACCTGCTTGCTCCTGGCCCCGCCACCAGAAGGTGACTCAGTTTGATTCCTGGCAGTAGTAATTCCCTATCTAAATAAATAAAAGGGTGCATCATTTGCTGATCTACATAAGCCAACCCATACTGCGCTGCTAGGTAGTACAATCTGAAATTCACCAAGGAAATTCCCCGCTCTTCCTTCCCTTCCATCAGGATCAACAATCGAATCATAGGGCGGCAACCGCCTCATAGTCCCATCAATCTGTTTAAAATATTTTTTCGGAATACTAATTGGAGCATTTTGAAAAATATACAGACATTTCAGCAGGAAGATCATCTTCACCAAGTTGGACCACCCAATTAAATTCAAGGGGAGATTCATCCAGACAGACTCCTTGTTCCTAAAAGTATTAATAACTAGTTATCATGATGCCCGTGCTATGCTGGCGACATTCTGTCAGTCTTTGCTTAATGTGGACGCTTATTGGCTGGAGTGACTTTGTCCCGCCCAGTATTTGTCCTTAAATACTGGGCCTTGTCACTTCTCTGGTGCCCTTTCATGGTGTTTCCGTTACCAGAGCTTGTTCCAGTTCTCGTGTGATCTCTGTGTACCGACCCGGACTGCCTGACTACTCTGCTGTATCCGTTCCTGCCTGTGTACCGACCCGGACTGCCTGACTACTCTGCTGTATCCGTTCCTGCTTGTGTACCGACCCGGGCTGCCTGACTACTCTGCTGTATCCGTTCCTGCTCTGTGTACCGAACCAGCCCGGCTGACGTTCCTGCTCCGTGTACCGACCCGTACTGGATGACTTTCCTGCTCTGTTTGCCGACGCGGATTGGCTGACGTTACTTTTCTGTGTACCGACCTGGCCTGGCTGACGTTCCTGCTCTGTGTACCAACTCGGATTGGCTGACGTTCCTGCTCGGTGTACCAGCCCGGTTGGGCTACATCACCTGTGTATCACTCCTGCCTGCAGTTTTATTCTGGTCCTCAGTTTGGGTTTCACCTCCGGGCTTCTGTCTGTCTCCGGAAACGTACAGCCGAAGCCAAATTTCCAAAGTGCTCCCCACAAGAAGTTCCACTCTACAGAATCGATTGCCTTGGAGGCATCCGGAGATGCCAACATCCTATTGCCCGCATTATTATGTGTAGTTTGCAAGTGTGTATACAGGTGTCTTAAATTGTGGGAGGTGGACTATCCTGGGATAAGATTCACCTGGTCCTCGTGCACCAGAGTTGATATTACCAGGTTCAGCCGAGTAGCCAAAATTTTTGCGAGAATCTTAATGTCAGTGGATAAGAGTGAAATAGGTCTGCATGATTCTCAATACCTTGGATCTTTACCCAGTTTGGGCAGGACTATTATGGATGCCTCAGTGAAAGAGCTCAGAAGGGCCCCCTTGTCCAGTGTTTCATAAAAAGTGTTGAGTAACTGCAGACCAAGAATGTCCACAAAAAATTGATACCATTCAGCTCGGAGACCATCTCTGCCCAGAGCCTTGCTGGATGGTAGGATCTTAATGCCCTCCACCAACTCCTTCAAAAGAATAGGGGAATACAGCATTCATCTGTTGTCCATTGACAACTTGGGTAGGTCACAGCACTCAAGATAGCCATCAATTTGGTCATCAGACAAACTGGTTTTAGATTGATATAAAAAGGCAACAAACTAATCTAACTAAACTAAACTAAACTAAACTAAACTAATGCCTACAGGGTTCAGCACCAGAGTGCCATGCCCATCAAACACCACAGAAATATGTGCGGGGCTCCTATTGCTCCTAACTAGTAGGGCCATCAGTTTACCTGCTTTATCACTGTTATCCAAAATATTAGTTTTTTAAAGAAAATATGATCGGCATTGAGCTTGGCCACTTTGAGCGATAGTCTAGATGAAACAGACACAAACGTAGGATTCTGCATCACCCTACGTTACATATTGTCTTTCAGCCTGTTCTGCCTCACTCTCCAATCTCCTGATGTCATGTCCCCCCTGTTTCCTGTTAAGAGAAATAACCCCTTGCCACAGCTTTAACCGTGTCCCATACTACACCCTGTGGTGCAGAGCCTTCATTAATATCAAAATAGGTCTGTAGGACAGTACGATGTGTGGTAGAAACGTGGTTAACAGTTAAGTTTCCACTCCCTTGGACCTATACAATCTCCAACTAAACAGGTTAAATAAAGAGGGATTCATTTTTCTATTTAGTCTATATATTTATTTTTGAGGCTATGGTATATATGTGTCATCTGTTAATAGTGTTTTTATTTGTCTCTTCATAAACCTTTTTATTTTAATTAATGATGTATTTTTTAATTCAGCAAGTTAATTGTTTATATTATGTCATGCCATATATAATTGTCAGGTGCTTCAAACATTTTGATATATTCACTGTTCCAGACCCTAGAGAGAAATATTCCCAGACCCTGAGTCTGACCCATTTTCCAATCAACATTGGTCACTTCTCTCATTCTCATCCTGAACCTCTGTTTTCACCAGTCTCACCACCTAATCTTCATGCCAGCACACTAACAGGACTTGCACCCCTTCCTTCCCACTTACAAGAACCTGCTCATATTTCTGTCCACTCACAGTCAGATCCTGACCACTCACAGGATCCTTCCCCACTTCCTGTCCAATCCTCAGGGGCGTCTGCAGAAATGTTATCAAAGGGGGGGGGGCATAAAATGGACCACGGGTGAGCCATCCCATCCCCTATATTTATATGGAAGGGCGCAAGTGTGTGGGGGGATTACTCACTCTTGCCCTCTGTCCGGACATCCATGCAACTCATAGCCAGTACCTGCTATCACGGTGCCTGTGCTATTCGGCGACATTCTGTCAGTTTCCACTAACTCCTATTGGCTGCACTGTTATTGTCCCGCCCAGTATTGTCCTTAAATACTGGGTTCTGGCACTTCTCTGCTGCCCTTTCGTGGTGTTTCAGTACCAGCGCCTGTTCCTGATCCTTGTGAGCTCTCAGTGTATCGACCCGGCCTGTCTGACAACTCTACATCTTGTTCCCTGCCTGCCCACCAACCCAGACTGCCTGACCATTCTGCTTCTCGTCTCCTGTGTACCGACCCGGCTTGGCTGACATTCCTGCTCCATGTACCGACTTGGATTGGCTGACATTCCTGCTCCGTGTACCGACTTGGACTGTTCTACGTTCCTGTTCTGTGTGGATCCTGCACGGTTGGGCTGCTGTGGGACTGTGCCTCCTCTGCGAGCTCTGACCGGTTAAGGGTAGTGCTAGTCCCTCGCTGTCTCTGGACAGCTCTGCAGATCAGTCTCGGTTGCCTCCGTGTCGCCACGGCGACATTCCTATTTGTCTGCCTTACGTACAGTTCCAGGTTGGGTGCCTCTCAGGGCGAGTTGCTACGGAAGTGCTCACGCTGACCAGATTCCGTTACTGCTACAGCAGTGCTCAAGCTGCTCACGTCTCCATTACTGCTACCGCAGTATCCAGTTGCCTAGTCTCCGTTACTGCTACGGCAGTGCTCCTATTGCTCAGTCTCCATTACTGCTACGGCAGTGCTCCAGTTGCTCAGTCTCCATTACTGCTATGGCAGTGCTCCAGTTGCTCAGTCTCCGTTACTGCCACAGCAGTGCTCACGTTGCCCAGTCTCCTTTACTTCTACGGCAGTGCTCAAGTTGCTTGGTGTCCGTTACTGCTATGGCAGTGTTTAAGTTGCTCACGTCTCCGTTACTGCTACGGCAGTGTTGAAGTTGCTTAGTCTCCGTTACTGGTACTGCAGTCCACAATTGTCTGGTATCCATTATCTTGGGCGTTACTTGAATTAAAGCTCTCACCTCTGTATGAGCTTCTTAAAAGGCCTTGCACTATAAGGGCCTGCCGACATTCTCTGCCTAATATTAACCCATGCAGTACTGATAAACTGGGACTCACACAAGATCTGCCTGACCTGTGTCTAGTGATCTACTATATATTGTATATATTATAGGACTTGTGAGTGTTATTGTATTCTTTATTGTTTAATAAAATTGTGTTTTATCCAAACTTACCGTGTCTGTGTGTCGAACAAACCGTTACACCTGCCCTCTCACAGGAACCTGCACCTCTTTTTCCTGCCCACTTACGGGATCCTCCATGATATCCTTCTGCTTCCCACTCATTAGATCTCTCTGGACTACTGCAGCCAATTCAAACTGTAGTCTGTCTTCCACATGTTCTATTCCCTCTCTGTGCCACTCCATGCACATCTTTTGAAGAAAGACTCTGAGGAATCATCATCACCACTATCCAAATTGCTTGATGACAAGGGTGGGGGGCACCTGGTGTTATCACCATTGGTGCAGGTGGCAGAAGCTCTACTTCAGTGCTGCTGCTGGTGGTAGTAGCAGTGGTGCTGCTGGTAAAAATTACAGCCTCTCCTTCCATCTTGGTAAGTGAATTAGACTTGGCCTACCCCTCACTGATGAGGATGATGCCCCATTTTTCTCAGTTTGTTCCATGTCTTACTGCTTGAGACTGAGTTAAAGTCTCTTATGATAAAAAAACATATTATAAATAATAAGTATTATAAAAACATTTTTTAAAAATATTAAAGATAAAAAAGACAACACTCTGCATTAACATTTACTATACTATGCACTTCACTGACCCTCACTGCCTAACATTATCTCACAATTTGAATGGCCCTCACTGTCCTTATCCTAACACTGTTTGAAGATCCCATACTACCCTAAGACTAACTTGCCTAATTTGACTGACCTTCACTAACCTAAAAGCAACATACACACACATCAAAATTTTAGGAATCACACTTTTTTATTTACAGCTCTCCTCTACTGAAAAACTCTACACCTTTCTCTCTACTAACAAAACTCACACTGAAGGAAAATGTTTGGCTTTATAGTAGAGGCCTGCAGGAAATTAAGGGTTTTTTTCTGTGAGGTGAAATTCCTGCTTCTAAAATGTAATAGGTTCATGGAAAATTCTATGTTGCAAGAAATGTCCATCTGAAACAACCAATAGGGTAGAAATTCACTGGCAAGAGTTTGGTGGGATTTTTTTGTGGAAAAAGGGGGAAATTGTGAGGGGTGGGGTTTCAAAATGTCCCATTGGAAAAAAATGGACCTTTTTGCCCATCCCTACCCAGAGCACTATGGTGGAAATGTTTATACAACCCAAACTATGCCACACCAATTCTCCATGATAACAATGGTATCTGCATATAGCCACTGGGAGCAAAGGAAGGGTCAGTAGCACATTGCAAAAACTGTGACCAAGGGAAAGCTACACTGTAAACTGCCCTAGGTGCACATTGTTACACTTGTAATTAATTACTCATATCTGAATTTGTTTAGGAATCATCATCTACCCTCATTACTAACCAACTTAATTTAAGGCACTCAGTAAGCCTATACTACAGGTTCCTATGCAGGATGTATTTAAAATCACTGTCTACAGAAAAGCAATATATATAGATTTAAAAGAGAATGCTGTACATTTCATATATACAATACTGGGCTAAATGCAATCAAAGGATTAAAGGAATAGTAATACTTAAAATGTAAAAAATATATGTTATAGGGTTTCTCCTCCTGAGCAAAACAAGGGTGTTTTATTCAAATGATATTACAACTCAAACTTGATTTTCTTATGGGCAGTATCACAGTGGCCTGAAGTTGTACAATGGAGCTGTTGCTACACCATCTTATGGACAGCTCTGGTAAGTTGACCAAAAATCTCCATAGTATGGTGCAGCAACGGGTCCACTGTATAATTTCCGGCCACTGTGACACTGCAGCTAAAATTGCATGTTTGAGCAGTAATACTTTTTGAATAAAACACCTTTCAGCAGTGGGAGTACCCTTGTTTTACTCAGGGAATAAAAACTATAATATATATATTTTTTACATATTAAAGGGGAACTACCACCCCACAATAACTTAACCTGAAATGATTCTTCATCTAGCTGCTTAGTAGCGCTAGTCGCCAGCAATATTACCCGGTTCCAAAGATTTTTGCGTTTTTCCGACGGTCACAGGAGCAGGAAGCACGGACATCTCGTCACAGTGAAGTCCGTGTGCCTGCGCTGTCAGTCCGGGGTGGTAGTTCCCCTTTAATTAAGGTACATACAATCTTTACCTATTTATATCTTCACTTTAAGGGGTATACTATCCATTTAAGTGCAGATAAAATGAACAGGTGCAAAAAAAGAAAAAGAAAAAATCAAATACATACAAAGGAAATCATGACACAAATAGCTTGCAAGCTATATTATATCTTTAGAGAAATACAAGCACACTAGTATTCATGGAAGTACATTCACATGTTCATTGTACAGCTTATTGTGATCTTTCAGCTTAAATTTGAAACCTGCATGAGGAAATTTCCATGGGAGACATTAATCAATAAATGCATTATTAACTTAATTAGATATGTTGAAAGAAGAGTGCAAGACAAAGAGATCTCAATAGTGAAAGCCATTTATTTATGATGAAATCACATGAAAAACTGCACTCATATATACTTATATAAAAACAGCTTGAGGGTTCCACACAAATTACTTGTTACCCCTTCCTGACACCGGCCTTGCATCCAGATGAAGGAATGAATAACAACCATGAAGTGTAGTAGAGTAAATACAGTGTCTGTGGTCTACAAATGATAAAGTAACGTGAGAAGGCTCATTATAAGAATGTCAAGTCACAACAGTACACTTCCAGTTATCATCACATGACTCCAGGAGTGTTATGCACTAAGGTGTGATAAAGAGGTTATGACATGGAGATAACTTTTCTAATGATATCACTTCACCAGTTCCTATGTTCTTCTATGGAGCCAATGCAATAAGGTTTCTCCAGATTAGGAGAATGCAATAAGAATAACATAGGAGCTGGAGAAGTGATACCACTGGAGAAATTATATCTGTCTTATCACCTCTTTATCATGCCTTTGTGCATAATTCCCCAGATCTCTTTCATTGATCCCCAATAAGTAAGTGGACTTCACCCTTACAGGATGCTGCACAAGAATTGATGTAGTTGCAGTTGATTTTAGAAATCTAATGTGTGGATTGTATGATGCTATATGAATATTTATTTATGGTAATGTCATTGATATGCTTTTTCACCCCTTCTTTTTAGATGTAAACTAGTGCTTACCCCCTCAGTGACCAAGGGTGTATAATACATTTTAAAGTTGGTGACTTCTATAATCAGCTTCTCTCCTCTCTTCTTCCTGAATGCTACACAAATTAGGCATGCTACATCCTTGGCATAATTCTCACCAGCCCTTCTATATCAGGGCAAATTCTATATATGCATGTTGACATGCAGTATTCTTATTTTAGACTTGTGTCATATCTTATAATTTCTCCTAAATGTAAAATTTTATTCCAGAAATGAAGATGCATTCTGAGTATTTTTTCCTTCAATATCCTGATTAACCATATTGTTGCCACTGAGGACATTAGCTATATTCAGCTTTTAATATAAAGCATTTTTGTAAGCTATAAGAGATGGAATTATTTAATAGGACTCATTTTAAATGGGGTGCCTTGGCATGGCAAGTGAGCTTAAACATATTGTAGCCAAACAATGTGACAAAACCCTTATTTTTTTAAGCAAGTGAATTAAAATGTAGGTATAATACATGCTATACACATGATTCATTTTAAGGTAATTTGTATGAAGCAGACTAGGATTGACATCCTTTTTCATTTTTTAACTTGGAGACTGTTCAAAATGCCTTGGGCTTGGCTCACTCCCCTGGTAATTCTGGCTCTAGATGGGAGCCTACTTAAAGGATCACATTCTCCACTCCAGCTGCACAGAGTAAGTATCCCCAAGCTAGCCCCTACACATTTTAAAGGACAATGATCATGTTTTACTAAATCTGATACAATGGGAGCAGACTTAGTAAAAAAGCCCTGGGCTGCATTTTGCAGACTCAAAAACTTTCCTATCAACCATTCAGGGGTCTGAAAATTGAAAGGCTTGGCTGAAGTTCACATTGAAGTCTGTGGATCTCAGTCACAATCTCCTGGGTAGACCCTATGTGTTGGGTTTTCATCAGTGGATCTATAATGACTTGAATCATGCAGGGTAAGAATCTATCTTGGTTATGTAGCACTGCCTTCTACTGTTCTCCACTGTTGGCATGCTAAACCTCATAATGCAACCCTGCCTAGATTTTACTCCATTAGAATAGGGCTTTGGGAGCATTGAGTGCTCCTTTGGCCATATTTGCCATTCTGCTATCATATTCTATTCTACAATGCGCCTCTGTTTCAACCAATTTTGGATTAATTCCTGAGCTTGCAAAAATACCATTGAGCTCAATGTAAAAACACTGTTGAAGTAGGCGTTTTTAACCATTCAAGTTCAGTAAGATTAGTACATCCCTGTGGTTTGCATCACAAGCTCAATGCAAATACCAGCTTTTCAATTATTTCATTTATTTATTTATTTATTTATTTATTTATTTAAGGCACTTTTAACACCTTCAATGCTAGATATTTCTCATTCCACTGAAATGTGTTCCAGACTTTTCCAGCATTCAAGAGGTTAAAAGACACATTGAAATCAAGAGGAATTCTGGAATTCTGAAACATACTAGCTACGAAAATACTTTGGACAAATTTTTGCAGTGTTTGCAGAAATATGCACAAAAAATGAAATAAGATATCATTCTTAGAAATAAAAAAATATCAGCTATACCATAACAAATTAAAATTCAAAACAATATATTCCATCTAAGCCAGTGTTTCTCAACCATGGTGTCGTGGCACTTTGGTGTGCCACGGATACCTACTTAGGGTGCCCTATTGTATCTATAATGCTTTGACAAAATGTGAATGTAGACTTCCAAGTGTATATTTAAGGATATTACATTCAAGGGGTTCAAAGATACATTTACAGTATTGAGAACGCAAATTTGTCCACTCAGCATATATGTCTTACTCCTAAGTCAGGATGTTTTTAACTTTGGGATACCATGCTTTTATGTCCTACAACTCCCATCGTCCACAGCTAGTCAATGCCTTTATGGGGATACTGGATGCTGTAGGCCCAAACAGCCCAAAGCAGATTCCTCCTGACATATGACTAGGCCATGTCTTCTAAGGGACCAAGTCACAAGCTCTCCAGATGATTGGACCCCAACTAGGTATGGCTATCTGGGGAGTGTGGGAGTTGTGAGCCCTAATAGCTGGAAAGCCAACGGTTGAATATAGCCTGACATAATCAAGGGCTAGTCAGCTGTGGGATAACCATTGTTTAGGGCCCAAGATTCCCATTGTTGCCAGCTAGCCATTGGCTAGTTGAAGATGCTGGGAGTTATATTCTGCAACTTCTGGAGAGGCTGAGGCTGGGCACCCTCATAATACCTATATATAAATCAGTGGTAGACACTATTCATCATTGCTGTGAATAGGCATTTTAGCCTTTACAATGACAGTGAGCATTTAATTGAGGATCTCTATTATAACATGAAAGGGGACTAAAAGCCACATTTATAGAATTAATCATACAAAAAGTCTTAATTGAAGGAACAAAAGAGAGAACAAGGAGAGATGCCGCCTATATAGGATAAAAATAAAAGATGGAGAAACCACGCCACATACATCCTTCCAGTGGGTATTCACAAACAGAATTTCTTAGATCCTATATATAGGTCACAATAATATGAATCCCTGGGTTCTGATTTGCTACTCCAGATAAAGCTCACTTTCCAGTATAGATAATATGTCCATGGGCTGCTCCTCAGAACTCCCTCTCTGCAATGGCAGACAATATATAAACAGAAGGAAGAGGGTTCTCAATAGTGCAAAACTGAAATCAGTTCAGTAAGGTAAATAAATGGTAAAGCTCATGTACTCACAAGCTTTGTGATCAGGAAAGATCATTTTCTTACTTGTTTCATGGCTAAATGCTGCTTTCTCAAAGACAATAGCCCATATATAAATGAGCAGCTCCAAAACATTTTCTATTTAAATTCAAGTACCAAAAATCTCATAAGTTGTCAGAGATAAGACCCTCATAGTGTAGTATTGGGATAGGTTACGGTTTAATTCAACAATCATTAGCAACAATTTTCAAATTCTCATTACGAGGATATACAAGCTGTCACAAAAATAAACAAATCTATAGTTTATCATTATTAAATAACTATGACTGAATATAAGTGGGGACTAGACTTCAAAAAACTTTATACCACAAACACATTAATATAATTCTAGTCACATATAGGCACATGTGATATACATACACAATGCAGCTCAAATATAAGCCAACAGACCTAAGTGATCTCAGAGGTTACGGAGACAAATCCCACATGGTGATGTACCCAAACAGATCAAATTATAATTAATCAAGTACAATGACAGATAACATATCCCTCATATATAATTGCAAGATAACTGCTAAATAGCTAAGTTTGAGCATGACTCCCTGTGGGGATTAATCCCTGACAAAAAAAATTCAAATCAAATCCCATACAAGCAGATGCAATAGAAAATACACTTGTTCTAACTCCAATCAAAATGTAACCCCCAAACATGATACAATAATGATATTTACATGCAAGCACCACCAGTCAAACACTGAACCATACATTAGGGTTGGCAAAACTTTTTCACCTCAAAAAACAAATGGTGGAAAATGGCACTTCCCACCTAGCAGGAAATTTCCTGCGAGACGTCCCCTTTTTTCTGCCTAGATCATTGTATTTTGTTATTATTCAACTTGCTCATAGTTAGAACAATCTTTATGAGCCTCTCCTGCCTCAGTTTTGCTGTGAACAGCCTAGCATGTCTCTTTTTGTAGCACTTGTATTGTGTTTCACTTCCTGGAAAATGTCACTTTTTTTAGAGAAAAGGTGAAAAACATGTCATTAATGGGGTGAAAACTTTCTAGCCATTGAAAAAAATTGCAAACATTTTTGGCAATCGGCAAAAACGGTGAAGATTTTAATCACTTTATTTAAAGCAAATTTTACAATGAAAAAGCAGACAACCATGTGTTTTTCTCAGATTTTTCAGTGAAAATACAAAGGGACCTTTTGCCCACCTCTAGTTCGGACATAGTGCTTATGATTTGGAGGTCTGGGTTAGTACTTGGAGAGGTCAGAGAGTTGCTGGACTGATATGTGACTTGCTTTTCTACATACACTCATACATCCAAACAGAATCCTTTTAAAATAGTGCATTTTTAAGAGTGCGTGGCTTGGAGCCGCATTAAGTAGGTAGCCGTGTTGAGGAGAGCAACATGGGAATCTCACCCTGCACATCAGGGTGAGATTTTCATGTCACTTCTTTTAACAACACAATTGCTTGCAGGGTTGGATTTAATAAAAAAAAAAAAGAAAAGATAATCGAGCACAGTGTCCGCTGCCTTGCCTGTAATAATAAACTGCTTGAGCTTTGCAAAATGTTTTGAAACCTGAGCTATTTACTAATGATAGATGTGTGCCTGCCTCTGTGTGTGTCATTAATTAAAAGTACTGCCCAATAATAACCCTTTCTGTGCTGAAATGGTTAATATGCATATTTTTTTTTTTCGGGCAGCATCACTTTTAATTAATGACACACAGAGGCAGGCACACATCTATCATTAATAAAGAACTCAAGATTCAAAACATTTTGCAATGCTAAAGCAACATGCTCGATCATACTTTATTTTTTTTCCAAACCAACCCCGCAGGCAATCGTGTTGTTAAAAGAAGCGATATAAAAATCTCACGCTAATATGCAGGCCGAGATTATCATGCCGCCATTTTCAACATGGCGACCTATTTAATGTGGCTCCAAGCCGCGCGCATTAAAAATGTGCTATTTTAAAAGTGAACCCATCCATACATCTAACTTTACTTTAATATACCACACATAGCATTATATAGACATACATACACTTCATATGTAAATGCACATAATCCCCACCTTTCCCCTCACTTTCCCTTTTGCCCCTACTTTCCTCATTTTATTTCTCATTCATTTGTTTCCTGTTGTTGTTTTCATTTGCTGTATTTGTTATTTATAGTATATTTCAGTATTATCCTTTGACATATATTTGTTTTTCACTTCTTTATCTTTTATTTTGTATTTGATTTAATTTCTACATTTAGTTTTTTTGAGGTAGAGTTTATTGTTGGGTAGTGCAGAGTGGGATTGAAAGAGACTGAGAGAGTGTTTGTGTGTGAGTGGGATTATAGCTGCTGATTCAGTAGGGGAAAGGACAAGGGTAATGAGTGAGACAGGTAGACAGTACCAGGGTCCATGACAAAGCATCGGCAGGAACAGGAAGCGCTAGAGGGAGGGATTGTGGTGGTAGGAGCAAAGCCAGGTGGGGCCATAGATGCAGGAACACCATCTCTCTTAACACTTTGAGTTTCAGAGATGTGTGCAAAACATTGCAAAGTAATGTGTTGCGTACTTATCTGGCACTCAAACCATTAATGAGTAGCTAATCCAACCTGGAGGTGAGGATCACACAAGAGAAAAAGATGCACTCAAGATGACCGTTTCTTACAGACTAAAATCCAGTTTATTACAGTTCAAACATGAAGGAGGACACCACAATGTGCACAGACGGTGACTGTGAATTAAGGGATGAATGAAAGAGGGTTGATAAGATGGTAGAGAAATTAGAGTGGGGATAGAAAGCACAGAGAACAAAGAGGCAAGAGAATATATTGGTGGAGGTTGGGATAGGGGAGCTAGGGAAATAATATTAGAGATAATTTCATTTTTAAATTGAAATTTAAATTCACATATTCATTTTATCCTCTAAGTGTCAAGGTGTTCTCCAATGTATAATTTAATGTACTCCTCTGGCACTAACAGGGTCAATAAACTATTTACATCCAACCCTGGCCTAGCATCACATACAAAAATACATACACGTATTTACCATATAGTCACCGGATAGCCAGCAGTTAAATATGTTAGTACAAATTTCAGTGTCAGACTTCTGCAGGTGTGTTGCATATTAACCTGCAATCAAAATGCAGTCATAGTGGGGAGTGGCCTGACCAGTGATGGCGCTGGTCACTTGATTTCTGTGCTCCTGACCTGAGGGTAGCTTTTCAGTCAGTGAAAGAGATCCAATTCTGCTTTTCATCATCACAACCCGTTCCCTTCACTTCACTTCCCCCATCTGATGTGCAACAGATGAAGGGCAAAAACTAAGAGGAAGAAATGCCCCTTTCCTGATATTGATCGCTTCTTCACTCCGAGAGCAGTAACTACTCAAGCACCCTCGGTGCCATTTCCCACCAACAACCGAAACACCCGAACATCTCCCGATCCTTCTCCTGGAAGTCTGACACAGGTCCCGTCAACCTCTGCTATGGACTTACCTCTCTCCTCTCCACAGACACATCATCTTTTCTAACTAGAGAGGAATTCTCCTCCATTCTGGTGGGAATACCCACAAAAGATGACTTCAGAAGCATTCTAGAAGAAGCTATAGATCCACTTAATGCTGACATAGCGGCCATCAAGGGTGAATACCAACAGCTCACCCAGCGTATTGCATTCTTAGAAGAAAGACATTTATGTTTAAAGGGATAGTGCCCTAATCTTATCATGTAATTATTTGATTATACTGCTGGTCTCAATATTATATAAAGTGGTAGTATCGTATATCTTAAGGTTATTTATTACAGACACTCTAAACCTTATAGTAGATCACTACCTAGAGACCAGTTCAGTATCGAAATTACTCCTGGATGGTGGTAAAGCTAAGACCTAACTTTTATTACATATTCTTAAAATCCCAGTATTAGCTCCTAAATTAGTATAGAGTGCAATTAAAAAAATTTGCATCTACGTTCCAATGACATACATGCATTTAAAACCAAATATTTGCTCCTAATCAGTAAATGTGTTCCTAAATCAGATGAGATGTGAGTAATTTTCATTCCGGATAAGATTCCCTAATATTGGAACTTAGATTATTAGTATTCCAACACAAAGACCTTTCTCCTCACACCCTATATATGCACAGAAACATCCGCCATCTTACTGACCACCTCAGAGGCCTCAACATTAAATATCAATAGGGGTTTCCCTTCTCCCTCTCAGTTCAACATAATGTAATTACTCATTCCATGAGGTTTCCTGATGAAATTCTAGGTTTCTGCATGTCAATTGGGATACCTCCTCCACCCATGCAAGCTCAGCTGTCTTTGCCAAACACGCCTAAGACCCATAGGAGATTGGAATGGCCTCCCGATGCACCTTCCACAAAAAAGAAACTTGCCAGGGATGAGCATCCTCCTGGAAAATCCTCCATTGCTCATGCTGCTTGGACCTGAGCTACTCTACCCTACCACACCGGAACTTTGAACCAGTTTTCCACTTCAATGGCCACTCTCAGGCCCACCAGTATGACATCTTCGAAATTCTAGTTTGGGTTCCTAGTGACCTCTGGATCTACCCATTTACACCCGCACTTTTGCATCTCTGAACGTAATTGTTCCCCTTTTGTTGTGTTTCAGACAGTTACATTTTTAATTGCCCTGTTCTTAACTTGCTAGTCTTACGACTCTCCCCTTGCATCCCCACACAGGGATAGCATGTCTGCTCTACGAGGTTCTTATCCATGCTGCGTTCCTTACAGCACCGGTAGAGATTGTGTAACTCCAGTACGCGGGTACTGGTTCCCTCCATGTTAACCGATTGCTTGCTGCGTTCCTTACAGCACCGGTAGAGTTTGTGTAACTCCAGTAAGCGGGTACTGGTTCGCTCCATGTTAACTGGCTGCTTGCTGCGTTCCTTACAGCACCGGTAGAGATTGTGTAACTCCAGTACACGGGTACTGGTTCGCTCCATTTTAACCGGCTGCTTGTTGCGTTCCTTACAGCACCGGTGGAGATTGTGTCACTCCAGTACGTGGGTTCTGGTTTGCTCCATGTTAACCGGCTGCTTGCAGCGTTCCTTACAGCACCGGTAGAGATTGTGTTACTCCAGTACGCAGGTACTGGTTCGCTCCATGTTAACTGGCTGCTTGTTGCGTTCCTTACAGCACCGGTGGAGATTGTGTCACTCCAGTACGCGGGTACTGGTTCACTCCATTATTTCATTGGGTGTTCTCTACATCTTGATACCCAGCTGGCCTCTGTCTGTCCATCATAGGCGACTGGCTAGTTACACATTTATTCCAGTCGCTGAGGTCATCCCTGTCTGTGTTCCAGTACTTGCCACCTCCAGGCTGCTTTGGTAAGGTTGGTAAAACCTATTCCATCTTGTGCCAGTCTAAGGTTGCCTTACCCTGTATTGGCAAGGCCGGTAGAGCCTCATTCCTCGTTGTACCAGTCTCAAGGCTGCCTTGCCCGGTATATTGGTAAGGCCGGTAAAACCTATTCCATCTTGTGCCAGTCTAAGGTTGCCTTACCCGGTATTGGCAAGGCCGGTAGAACCCAATTCCTCGTTGTACCAGTCTCAAGGCTGCCTTGCTCGGTATATTGGCAAGGCCGGTAGAGCCTCCATCTCCTTGGTTGCTAGCCTCCCAGGCTGCCTTGCCCGGTATATTGGTAAGGCCGGTAGAACCTATTCCATCTTATGCCAATCTAAGGTTGCCTTACCCGGATTGGCAAGGCCGGTAGAGTCTGACTTACATTCTGTATACCACTACTCACTATGACTACGTATTGATAATATGTGTTGCTAACCCGCTAGGGTTCTCTTTAGACTTTTCAATAAAGTTGTGTTTTTATCTTAACTCTGTGTCTGAGAGTCATAACAAACCGTGACACCTGCCTCTTCACTCTGTATCCCAGTCCACACAGCCTCGCACCGACTCCTCACATGTCCAGCCAGACCAGACTCTCCGTTCCCAATGGTTGCATGGCCTCCAAGTGGAGATGATCCCCTGTCTTGCACATGTTGCGACCCGGGCGAGAACCTCGGCATGCCTTTATCTCCAAAGCCATCTAATGTTGTTGTTTATGCTTTATCTGAGCTGAAGACATGTTTCTCTCATCAGTGTCCTTAATCACCCTTTTAGGATGCTTTATTTATCCCCTAACAGCTCTCAGATTACCTATTTGATGGCCCACTATGCTTTCTTCATACACATAACCTCAACATGCTTATCTATGCTGAGGAATTTGTTCCTTTAGAATTGATTTTTTTGTTGTTCCTTTATACCTCCTCATTTATTTCCTATAGCGGATGAGGAGTCACTCCTGCTCTCACATAGCATCAATATCCCAGTTGTTTGTTTTTGAAAGATGCCTGTCCTTTAACAACTTTGTTAAAATATATCTTGTTGTTTGTCTCTCACTGATTCCTGCACAACTAATTGATTATTCCCACATTGTAACGGTTTGTTTGACTCTCAGACACAGAACTAGGATAAAAACACCATTTTATTGAATACAATAATACAATAAGAACCCTCACAGGTCCTGTAATATACAATGTATAGTACAGGCACATGACAGGTAATCTTTAGGCCCACACAGGTCCAGCACAAATATAGGAGACAAACAGTTTATACTGACACAGGTCAGGCAGAGGATTAGGTTTCCAGGTTTCAGCGATGTAGGAGTTAATGTTCATCAAGGCTGGTAAACAGTCCCATATGTGAAAGTATTGAACTGATTCTTAAACATGCCAGAGTCTGCATCCACTGAGAGATAACAGTACACTGAAGTAAAAGGAGCGCTACCGGTGCAGACACCGAGGCAACACTTGCAACCGGTTTGACAGAATGGAGCATAAGCCAATGGCAATGTACCGGAGCAATCAGGGAGGCAACAATGCAACCGGTTTGACTGAGTGGAGCGTAGCAACTGGCAATGTACCAGTGGAATCACGGAGGCAGCACTTGCAACCGGTTTGACTGAGTGGAGCATAAGCCAAAGGCAATGCACCGGTGCAATCACAGAGGCAACACTTACAACTGGTTTGATTGAGTGGAGCGTAAGCCAAAGGCAATGTACCGGTGCAATCATGGAGGCAGCACTTGCAACTGGTTTGACAAAGTGGAGCGTAAGCCAAATGCAATGTATTGGTGCGAATACGGAGGCAACACTTGCAACCAGTTAGACAGAGTGGTGCGTAAGCCAAAGGCAATGTACCGGAGGAATCACGGAGGCAACAATTGCAATCGGTTAGACTGAATGGATCGTAGCCAATGGCAATGTACCAGTGCAATCTCGGAGGAAACACTTGCAAACAGACTGAAAAGGAGGACTAGGCCAGAGGCACTCCGTAGAGCGTAAATGGGACAACACTTGGCAAGCCTGCGCGAGCAGAGGTGCCATACTATCATGGTACCCGTGATCTTCCTCTGTCACCCTTTGCTGTGGTGCGCTCCCATTGGCTGAGCTTGTTTGGCCCGCCCAGTATGGCCTATTTATACCCGGCCTTTGGCACCTGTCAGGTGCCCTTTCGTGGTGTTCCTGAGCCAGTGTTGCTGAGTAGCTGTGTTCCAGTGTTCCTGCTTCCTGTGTACCGACTTGGCCCTTCTGACTACGCTTCTTAGTTCCTGCTCCGTGATTTGACCCAGCCTGGCTGATGTTCCTGCTCCGTGATTTGTCCCGGCTTGTCTGAGGATCTTGCTCAGTGATTTGACCCGGCCTGGCTGACGTTCCTGCTCCGTGACCTGACCCGGCTACGTTGCTGTCTGTGTTCCTGCTGTGTGCTGTTCCAGTGTCGCCTGGGCGACATTCTGACTTCCGCTGTGCTTGTGGCAGAGCTGACTGTGTCGTTGCCTCCTGTGTACTGGGCCTTTCCGTTTACTCTTGCTGAGCCTGCTGCCTCCGTTACTCTGGGCCTCCGTTTACTCTTACAGAGCACTGTGACTTCCGTTAACACTTGCAGAGCCATACCTCTGTTCACTAAGCCTCCGTTAACACTTGCAGAGCAGTTGTCTCCATTCACTGAGCCTCCGTTAACACTTGCAGAGCAATTGTCTCCATTCACTGAGCCTCCGTTAACACTTGCAGAGAAATTGTCTCCGTTCACTGAGCCTCCATTAACACTTGCAGAGCCGTTGCTTCTACTACCCTGAGCCTTCCGCTACACTTGCTGAGCCTTGGGTCTCCATACAGCGCCCGTGGGGGTGCCATTGGGTCTATCCAGCTAAGCACTTGCAGTGTAGTTGGTCTCCGTTACAGCGCCCGTGGGGCTGCCATTAGCTCCATACATCTAAGGTCTTGCAGTGTAATTGGTTTCCGTTACAGCGCCCGTGGGGGAGCCATTGGCTCCATACAGCTAAGCTCTTGAAGTAATTGGTTTCCGTTACAATGCCTGTGGGGGCTATTGGCTCTATTTTCCTCAGCTCTCGCAGTGTCCTTGGTCTCCGTTAAATGCACCGGGTGGGTGCCATTGGCTCTATACAGCTAAGCTCTTGCAGTGTAATTGGTCTCTGTTACAATGCCCATGGGGGCTATTGGCTCTATTATTCTCGCTCTTGCAGTGCACCGGTTGGGGTGCTAGTGACTCTAGCTCATTAAGCTCTTGCAGAGTATTTTGGCCTCAGTTCCCTGCTCAGCATAAGCAGTAGTCTCTGTCCTGCTCTATTACTGGTGTTTTCTCATCTAGCACCACTTATTGCTCCTTTACCATCTTATGGGCATGTCAAACACACCACAACAGAGACTGATTGATTTCCAGGGCCGGCGCCACCTATAGGCGAGGTAGGCGCCGGCCTAGGGCGCACAAGTACTGGGGGCGTGGGCATGCAGCGGAGAAAAGCTGCGCCCGCACCCACCACACCGGAACGCAACACAGACAGGTCTGTGTTGCTACAGCGCTCCCTCATCGCGGTCGCTCTTTAGTAATGCAGTGCGTGCTGGGAGTCATGATCTCCCAGCGCGCTCTGCATTACTGGAGAGAAGAGGGCGTGGGAGCTATAGGTATGTGATGGGGGCAAGTTGGAGCTGAGGGGGCATAGTGGAGCTGCTGGTGGCAAGTTGGAGCAGATGGGGGGCAAAGTGGAGCTGATAGGGGCATGTTTGAGCTGAGGGGGCATAGTGGAGCGGATGGGGGCAAGTTGGAGCTGAGGGGGCAAAGTGGAGCTGGTGGGGGACAAAATGGAGCTGGTGGGACAAAGTGGAGCTGGTGGGGGCAAGTTGGAGCTGATTGGGCAAAGTGGAGCTAGTGGGGGACAAGTTGGAGCTGGTGGGGCAAAGTGGAGCTGGTGGGGGGCAAGATGGAGCTGATGGGGCAAGTTGGAGCTGGTGGGGGCAAGTTGGAGCTGATAGGGGGCAAAGTGGAGCTGGTGGGGCAAGAAAAAAGGTGCGGTATAAGTAGGCGGGGTATAAAGGGGTGGGACACAAGGGGCGGGGCCAAGGGGCTACAAAAGTAGGTTTTCCCTAGGGTGGCAAAAATCCTTGCACCGGCCCTGTTGATTTCTATGTACTTTAACCATTGAGTACCCTGTATGTTACTTATGCCTGTCCTGTGACAGTATATATTTATTTCTCTGTATACTGGGCCTGAGAGGGCATCTGTATTTTACTGTTCATTTCAGTTATTCTGTATTGCCTATAGAGGGCAGTCTTCCTTGTCTTTTAATAAAGCTGTGTTTTATTCTAACCTGCTGGTCTGAGCGTCCTACAAAACCGTTATACAAATCAAGGCACCGGAAATCAGAATGTCGCCGAGGTGACAAGGACCAGAACGGAGATCAGCCGAGTCGGTGCACAGAAACAGGAACGTCAGCCAGGCCGGATCAGGACACAGGAGCAGGAACGACAGCCAGTCCGGGTCGTACACAGGAGCAGGAACGTCAGCCAGTCCGGGTCGGGAAACACAGGAGCAGGAACATCAGCCAGGCCGGGTCGATACACAGGAGCGGACACTGAAGAATAGTCAGGCAATCCGGGTCAGTACACAGGCACAGGAACTGGAGAGTAGTCAGGCAAGCCAAGTCGGTACATTGGAAACTCTTAGAGCAAAAGTAACACTGGCACAGGAACACCACGAAAGGGCAATGTGTGGGTGCAGGAGCCCAGTATATAAAGGCCATACTGGGCGGGCTTAACACAGGGCAATCAATGAGAACTTAACATAGGATAACTGACAAGTTTTCCACCCTACACACGATGTAAAGATGTAGCACAATAGGGTTCCCTGGGAGTCAAAATGTCCTTTTCTCCGTCAGGCACACCTACACTTGAACCCCACGTCTTTACCATCTCGGAGATTCCTTCCCTGATTTACTTTATCTGCTGCCTCAGCTCACTTCCAGTTACAAGGCTCACCCACGACCAGACACACATGTGCCCATGCACTCTTCTCTTACTCACTCTTCACCACACCTCTGACTCATATTTTTCCTTTTTTGGCACCTCAGGACTTTTATTCCTCTCTAAAGTCCCACATCATTTACCTCTTCTCTAACTGTACACCACTCATACATTCCACTTTGCTTCAACTCTCTTGTCTGCTCCTTCAAACGCTGTGTGGATCACACTACTATCACTCATCCCAGTCTCAGCCTATAAGTTCTCACCCCTGACTTGTCCTATCCTCCTCACATACACTCACCCTCATTCTTCTTCTGCTACTAGTCAATGCCATGCCACTCTTTACAGTCCTTCACCCATTAGGTATCACTAATCTTCTATCCTTACCATGTCTCAGACCCTGGATTCCCGCCACTACCTCAAGTTCACTTACTCTGTCTTTGCTACAAACATCACCCCCCGACAAGCCCAATGGCGTTTGCCTACTACTAACTACTGCCTTGATATTATTTTGTTCACTAGCTTTCATGTACCTCTCCAAGGTTCTTAAGGCCTTTCACCCTTGATACTCCTCTTTGCATTGATGCTCTTCTTTCCCACTTTTCTTTTCTCCTCCGTCCTAATGCTGTACGTCATTTATCTGTGGAAGTCAGGCCCAGCGGATGGGGGCTAGCGCCCTTCCATTTCCAATTCTTGGCATCACTTAAATGATTTTGTTATGCAAGCTCTCAGGATCACCACACTCCACGTAAAAGGGTTCAACTCCCCCGAAAAGCGCTCTGTCGCTCTTCGTGAATTTGATAGGATGAAATCCAATATCGTACTCATACAGGAAACTCATTTCTCTAAAACTAACACCCCTAGATTCTATAACAAACAATACCCACATGCCTATTTCTCTTCAGCTTCTGAAAAGAAACGTGGTGTGGGCATTCTTGTAAACTTGTCCACTCCTTGGACACTTTTAGAATAAACCTCTGACCCAGATGTCAGCTTCCTTATGTTAAAGGGTCTTTTATATAACAAGCCTTTCCTCCTTCTCAACTTGTGTAGCCCCAACTCAAATCAGCTTTATTTTCTCCAGAAGACACTTGCCCTACTTGACCCACAATTGGAAGGCTGCATCATACTTGGAGGAGACTTCAGCTTAGCGCTTGATCGACAGCTAGACTCCTCCTCTCTCAAGCCTCATTTTAAAGTCTCTCATCTTAAGGCCTCTGTGCTAAACTATCTGATTTACAGCTTCTTGACTCTTGGCAGATAGAGAATACAACTTTTACTCATCCCCACATGCCTCATACTCTAGAATAGACCTGATTTTTCTCTCTTACTTTCTCATCCAACACTTTCCAACCTCAGACACTGACCTGGGTTCCTGGTCAGACCACTCTGCAGTTTCACTTACACTCCACTCTTTGTCACCCATACAGTCTACCCATGTGTGGAGACTCAATGACTCCCTTCTTCAAGACATTGATACCGTTAAATCCATCACCTCATCCATAGATGAATATTTCCATATTAACTCAACCACTGACGTCCCCTCCTTCACCACATAGGAAGCTCACAAATGTGTAATAAGAGGTCTTTTCATCAAACCCAATGCCATACAGAGACGTTCCAGATGGCGATGGGTTAAGCACTTGCTAAACATGATCAAGTCTTTGGAAACGATCTTCCTCTTCTGATACTCTCCTTACACTCAACACTGCAAAACAACACTCAACTCTGTATTAAGAGATTCAGCTTTACGTTGTCACATGTGGGTTAAATACAATAACTACTTATACTACGACAAATGCGGCAAATCCATGGCTCGTTTCAATAAGCACAAATGGAAGGCTTTGTATATACCCCATATTTGAACTCCCTCAGGGGACAAAATCCACTCCTTTCCCAAAATTGCAGAAATCTTCAAAAATTTCTACTCTTTCCTATACAACATTTCAGACCCCTCCTCCTCCCCCTCTCAAGACTGGAAATGTAGACTCTTTGCTTTTCTTGCAAAGGCTAAAATTCCCTCTCTCACCCCTACCCAGAGTGACTCCTTAGATTCTCCCATCACAGGAATGGAATTACTCCACTCACTCCATGATATGCCTATTGGGAAGAGCTCAGACAGTCTTCAACTCCTTTATTACCTCACATTCCAACAATCTCTCTTAACACCCATGAGCTACACATTTAATTCCGTTATGTCAGGCTCCTCCTTCCCTTTGGAATCCCACACAGTGATCATCCATAAACAAGGAAAAGATCCTTCAAACTGTGGTAGTTACCGTCCAATCTCACTCCTCAACACCAACTTGAAGCTATTTGCTAAAATCATAGCAAACCACCTTCGCCCTCTCCTTCTCTACCTGCTACATCCCGATCAATGTGGCTTTGTCCCAGGTAGGGAGGCCTGATTCAACACCAGCAAAGCAATTTCCCTTATTCACTTAGCACTGTGAAAACATATCTCCTCCCCATTCCTGTCCACCGATCCGGAGAAGGCTTTTGATAGAGTCTACTGGAACTACATATCTGAAATCCTTCTCCGCATTGACATAGGTCCTTGCCTCTTAGCTTCCTCACGAGCCTCTACATCAAACCCTCAGCAAGTGTCCTGGTCAATCGTGTTCTTTTGGACCCCTTCTCCATCTCAAATGGCATGCATCAGGGTTGTCCCCTGTCACCCATCATTTTCATCCTGATTCTTTAACCCCCTCTTCAGCACCATTTGTAATAAACAAAACATAACTGGCCTTAAATCTGTGAGACATTAATTTAAATTGGCTGCTTTTGCTGTTGACGTCCTTCTTTTCATATCTTGTCCCACCAGATCTCTTCCTCCCTTGATCCACTTGTTAGATGAATACTGTTTCTTATCCCAAGCACGCATCAACTATGACAGATTGGAAGCTCTAGCCATAGGCCTTTCAACCAAGTTATCCTCCTCTATGCAATCCAAGTTTAAATTCAAATGGTCCCCAGAATCTATTGTCTACCTAGGTATCCACCTCTCTCTGAACCTCCCCACTCTTTGTGACATATATGTTTCCCCTCTCATTAACTATATCGCTAATGACCTTGATTCGTGGAACCACCATTTCTTCTCCTGGCTAGGTAGGATACACCTCTTAAAGATGATGGTGCTCCCTAGATTGCTGTATCTCTTTAATGCTCTCCCGATTCATGTCCCAACACGCACCCTATACCTACTACAGTCCATGTTCTCCTCCTTCATTTAGACTAATAAAAAGCCTCGTATTCGCTTCATCATCCTCCCTCAACCGATCGCAGCAGGTGGTCTGCGGGTTCCAGACATCTGGAGATACTATTATGCGTCTGCTCTGGCAAAACTTTTTGATTTATCCCCTCAATCTACTGCTTCTTGGACACTCACATTAAGTTTTTTCCTAGGTCCGCTTGACCATCTACAGCTTTGTTGGTCTCCAAACAACCATATGCCCTGCCAAATTCAAAGCCACCCGATATTAGGCCATATTCTGCTTACATGGAGGCACCTCAATGACTCCCTCTCCCTTGCCCCTCCCCCATCTCCCCTCATCTCGTTCACAGGCAACCCTGACTTCCTGGGTGGACTGGACAACCCTTCCCTTCTTTCCCTTAAGATGGGTGAACACTAGTGTTGAGCGAGCATGCTCGGCCGATGCTCGGATCGGCTCGAGCATCGCTCTGCTCGGCACATGGCGGTACTCGTACGAGTACCGCATGTGCTCGCCCGCCATGTTCGGGTCTCCTCCCCGCACGTTTTGCGGCTCCTGCGCAGCCAATAAACGTGCAGGGAGGCTCTGACATCGGTGTAATGCCAGCAGCCATGTTGGCTGCTGGCATTACACTGATTGGCTGGCCAGAACCCGTGGTCGGGTGCTGTATAGCACTTGACCATCGAGTTCGGCTCAGTCTGAGCCAGGGAGAGCTGAGGATAGGAAGGGAAAGGCAGTGTAGGGAGGAAAAAAAACAAAAATTGTGAAAAAAAAGAACCAAAAGTCCTTTTTAGGACTACTGTGTGTGGGGGCAGCAGGTTATTTTGTGTGGGGGGAAAAAAACAAAAAAAAAAAAAAAAAAAATATTCTGTTTAGTGTGAAAAGTTGCAGATTAGAGCACATTCTGTTTAGTGTGCACAGTTGCAGATTAGAGCACATTCTGTTTAGTGTGCAAAGTTGCAGATTAGAGCACATTCTGTTTAGTGTGCAAAGTTGCAGATTAGAGCACATTCTGTTTAGTGTGCAAAGTTGCAGATTAGAGCACATTCTGTTAAGTCTTCAAACTAAAATATCAAAGTCACATATTCCATTCAGTGTGCGTCGCCGCAGTTTAGCAGCACATTCTGTGTACTGTGCAGAGTTGCAGAATAGGAAGAAATACTGTTAAGTCTTCAAACTAAAATATCAAAGTCACATATTCCATTCAGTGTGCTTCGCCGCAGTTTAGCAGCACATTCTGTGTACTGTGCAGAGTTGCAGAATAGGAAGAAATACTGTTAAGTCTTCAAACTAAAATATCAAAGTCACATATTCCATTCAGTGTGCTTCGCCGCAGTTTAGCAGCACATTCTGTGTACTGTGCAGAGTTGCAGAATAGGAAGAAATACTGTTAAGTCTTCAAACTAAAATATCAAAGTCACATATTCCATTCAGTGTGCTTCGCCGCAGTTTAGCAGCACATTCTGTGTAGTGTGCAGAGTTGCAGAATAGTAAGAAATACTGTTAAGTTTTCAAACTCAAATATTAAAGTCACATATTCCATTCAGTGTGTTTCACCGCCGTTTAGCAGTCTATTCTGTGTACTCTGCACAGTTGCAGAATAGTAAGAAATACTGTTAAGTTTTCAAACTCAAATATTAAAGTCACATATTCCATTCAGTGTGTTTCACCGCCGTTTAGCAGCCTATTCTGTGTACTCTGCAGAGTTGCAGAATAGTAAGAAATACTGTTAAGTTTTAAAACTCAAATATTAAAGTCACATATTCCATTCAGTGTGTTTCACCGCCGTTTAGCAGTCTATTCTGTGTACTCTGCACAGTTGCAGAATAGTAAGAAATACTGTTAAGTTTTCAAACTCAAATATTAAAGTCACATATTCCATTCAGTGTGTTTCACCGCCGTTTAGCAGCCTATTCTGTGTACTCTGCAGAGTTGCAGAATAGTAAGAAATAGTGTTAAGTTTTCAAACTCAAATATTAAAGTCACATATTCCATTCAGTGTGTTTCACCGCCGTTTAGCAGCCTATTCTGTGTACTCTGCACAGTTGCAGAATAGTAAGAAATACTGTTAAGTTTTCAAACTCAAATATTAAAGTCACATATTCCATTCAGTGTGTTTCACCGCCGTTTAGCAGCCTATTCTGTGTACTCTGCACAGTTGCAGAATAGTAAGAAATACTGTTAAGTTTTCAAACTCAAATATTAAAGTCACATATTCCATTCAGTGTGTTTCACCGCCGTTTAGCAGCCTATTCTGTGTACTCTGCACAGTTGCAGAATAGTAAGAAATACTGTTAAGTTTTCAAACTCAAATATTAAAGTCACATATTCCATTCATTGTGTTTCACCGCCGTTTAGCAGCCTATTCTGTGTACTCTGCAGAGTTGCAGAATAGTAAGAAATACTGTTAAGTTTTCAAACTCAAATATTAAAGTCACATATTCCATTCAGTGTGTTTCACCGCCGTTTAGCAGTCTATTCTGTGTACTCTGCACAGTTGCAGAATAGTAAGAAATACTGTTAAGTTTTCAAACTCAAATATTAAAGTCACATATTCCATTCAGTGTGTTTCACCGCCGTTTAGCAGCCTATTCTGTGTACTCTGCAGAGTTGCAGAATAGTAAGAAATAGTGTTAAGTTTTCAAACTCAAATATTAAAGTCACATATTCCATTCAGTGTGTTTCACCGCCGTTTAGCAGCCTATTCTGTGTACTCTGCACAGTTGCAGAATAGTAAGAAATACTGTTAAGTTTTCAAACTCAAATATTAAAGTCACATATTCCATTCAGTGTGTTTCACCGCCGTTTAGCAGCCTATTCTGTGTACTCTGCACAGTTGCAGAATAGGAAGAAATACTGTTAAGTTTTCAAACTCAAATATTAAAGTCACATATTCCATTCAGTGTGTTTCACCGCCGTTTAGCAGCCTATTCTGTGTACTCTGCACAGTTGCAGAATAGGAAGAAATACTGTTAAGTTTTCAAACTCAAATATTAAAGTCACATATTCTGTGTAAGATGAAGAAGGCGGGTAAAAAGGGACGGGGAAGTGGACGTGATCCTGAAAGTTCAGGGCGCGGGTCAGGACGCGGAGAAACTGTGCCTGGTGCCAGAGCACAAGAAAGAAAGACATCCACCATACCTAGCTTCATGTGTAATTTTACAGGGCGTCGCAGGACATCACTCTCGAGGTCCGACCACTGCGAACAGGTGGTCGGTTGGATGACAGCTGATACTGCTTCCAGTCGGTTAAGCACCACCCTGTCTTCCACCAAGTCCACTCTCAGTAGCCAAGAGTCTGGTCAACATAATCCTCACTCTGATCATCCTTCCTCCCACCATACACGGTCTGGTCAAAGAAGTGATCCCACACTGGGATATAGTGAGGAGCTCGTCTCATCACCAATCCTTCATTTGACCCTCTCTCCAAGCACGCTTGCAGAGGAACATGACATCTTGTGCCCTGATTCACAACCTCTAGAGGCTACCCAATCACAAGAAGATGACAGATGTGAACGGCATTTAAGGTCAAAGGAAGTAGTGGATGATGATGATGATGATGAGACACAGTTGCCATTAAATCAACCACTATTTCCGTCTCAAGACCTTGTTGAGGAGAATGTTATACAGTTGTCAATGACTGAGTATGTGGTGGGATCAAGACTTGAGGAGGATGATCAGAGTGAGGAAGTGGAGGAGGACTTGGTGGACGATGAGGCGACTGACCCCACCTGGGAAGGTGTAGAGCCGAGCGATGACAGCAGTCCTGAGGGTGAGCCATCTGCAGCACCGCAACAGGCTGGAAGAGGCAGTGGTGTGGCTACAGAAAGAAGGCGGACCGCACCAAACCGGCCCGCAAATGTTCCACGGAGCACCCCCTTGCGTAAATCTACCTTGCCAAAGGGTAGGTGTTCCGCGGTATGGCGTTTTTTTAAGGAAAGTGCGGACGACAAAAGAATTGTAGTTTGCAACCTGTGCCACACCAGAATGAGCCGAGGCATGAACACTAGAAACCTCACCACCACCAGCATGATCCGACACATGGCATCCAAGCACCGTAGTAAGTGGGAGGAACGCCTGGATCGCCCATCTGTGTCTGCAGGCCACACCACTGCCTCCTCTTCCCCTGTTTTCGGTGCCGGCCAATCGCCTGTCGAAGGCGCAGGCCCGCATACCTCCCTCCCTGCACCTGTACCATCTGAAGCACCATCAGCGACCACATCCACTTCCCTGTCCCAGCACAGCGTCCAAATGTCGTTACCCCAGGCATTTGAGCGCAAGAGAAAGTACCCAGCCACCCACCCACAGGCCATAGCACTAACCTCACACCTTTCAAAATTACTGACCATCGAAATGCTGCCATTTAGGCTTGTGGACACTGAGTCCTTCCGCATCCTGATGGCAGCAGCTGTCCCTCGGTACGCGGTCCCCAGCCGCCACTACTTTTCCCGGTGTGCCATCCCCGCATTACACCACCATGTGGCCCGTAACATCACCCGTGCCCTGACCAACGCAGTTACTGGGAAGGTCCACTTAACGACTGACACATGGACAAGTGCTTGTGGCCAGGGACGCTACATTTCCCTGACGGCACACTGGGTGAATGTCGTGGAGGCTGGGAGCGACTCGGACCCTGGGATGGCACGGGTGCTACCCACGCCGAGGATTGCGGGCCCTACCTCCATCAGGGTTTCCACCAGCACCTACGTTATTGGCTCCTCCTCCTCCGTTTCCACCTCCGAATTCTCTACACGCAGCGCCACTCCCCCATCAGCCAGTAGCTGGAAGCAGTGTATCACTGCAGTGGGGAAGCGTCAACAGGCCGTGCTGAAGCTGATCTGCCTTGGGGACAAACAGCACACGGCCTCAGAGCTGTTGCAGGGGATTAGTCACCAGACCGAGCAGTGGCTCTCGCCACTCAACCTGCAACCAGGCATGGTTGTGTGTGATAATGGGCGTAACTTGGTGGCGGCTTTGGAGCTCGGCAAGCTCACACACGTACCATGCCTAGCGCATGTATTTAATTTAGTGGTTCAGCGATTTCTAAAAACCTACCCCAATGTGCATGATCTCTTGACCAAGGTGCGCCGCGTGTGTGCACATTTCCGTAAGTCATCTACAGCTTCGGCCGGCCTGTTGAAGCTGCAACAGCGCTTACAATTGCCAGCTCACCGGCTGCTGTGTGACGTGAGCACGCGCTGGAACTCCACCTTCCACATGTTGGCCCGGCTTTGTGAGCAGCAGAGGGCAGTAGTGGAGTACCAGCTGTTACACGGTCGTCGCCTCTCCGTTCAACTTCCTGTAATCAGAAGTGAGGAGTGGGAATGGATGTCAGACCTCTGCGAGGTTTTACGCAATTTTGAGGAATCGACACAGATGGTGAGCGGCGATAACGCTATTATCAGTGTAACCATCCCACTTCTGTGTCTACTGAAACGCTCGCTGCTCACAATTAAAACCGACGCTTTGCATGTGGAAGAGGTGGAAATGGGGGAGGAAGAGCTTACACAAGGTGATAGCCAGAGCACCCTCACTTCGTCTTCTCAGCGACAATTGGAGGAGGCGGAGGAGGAGGAGGAGGAGGAGGAGGAGGAGGACACGGTTGCCTCCGCTACAGAGGGTAGCCATGGAACTTTAGTTCCATCTCTTCAGCGTGGGTGGGCAGAAGAGGAGGAAGAGGATGAGGAGATTGAGAGTCATCCTCCTGGTGAGGACAGCGAAATCTTGACTGTTGGTACTCTGGCACACATGGCTGACTTTATGTTAGGCTGCCTTTCCCGTGACCCACGCGTTATACGCATTTTAAACAACACGGATTACTGGGTGTTCACCCTTCTGGACCCCCGCTACAAAGAGAATTTCTCATCTCTCATTCCTCCGGTGGAGAGGACAAGCAAAATGGTGCAATACCAGAAGGTTCTTGTCGAAAAATTGCTCCAAAATTTTCCATCTGACAACGCTGGCGGCAGAGTGCGTGCTACCTTGGCCAACAGAGAAGGGGAGAAAAGGGGAGCACACAGCAGTTCCGAGAAAGGCAGGGCAACACTCTCCAAGGCGTGGGACACCTTCATGACACCCCGCCAGCACCCTCACCCTGATGCGCAGCCTAGTGTCACAAGGAGGGAAAAGTTTTGGAAGATGGTGAAGGAGTACGTAGCAGACCGTGTCAGCGTCCTCAATGATCCCTCTGTGCCTTACAACTACTGGGTGTCCAAGCTGGACACGTGGTATGAACTGGCACTCTACGCCTTGGAGGTGCTGGCCTGCCCTGCCGCCAGCGTTCTGTCTGAGCGGGTATTTAGTGCTGCTGGTGGCATCATAACAGATAAGCGTATCCGCCTTTCCACCGACAATGCTGATAGGTTGACACTTATAAAAATGAACAAGGCCTGGATTTCCCCTGACTTCTCCACTCCACTGGAGGAAAGCCCCAGGGGAACATAAACTCACTTTATATATGTTATTTACAATGATGGGAATACTCTGTATTCCCATTCACCCCTTCCACCCAAAAAACGGGTATATGGTTGACTCTTAATCTTCTCATCCTCCTCCTCCTCTTCCATATGCCCTGTGATATAATTTTTATATAGGGCCAGCTCACCAGCGGGTCCTGTGCTATAATTTTTATATAGGGCCAGCTCACCAGCGGGCCCTGTGATATAATTTTTATATAGGGCCAGCTCACCAGCGGGCCCTGTTTGACAATTTTTATATAGGTCAGCTCACCAGCGGGCCTTCTCATATAATGTTTTATTGGGTCAGCTCTCTAGCGGGCCCTCTCATATAATGTTTTATAGCGTCAGCTCACTAGCGGGCCTTCGCATATAATGTTTAGGATGGTCAGCTCTGCAGCAGACCCTCACCCATAATGTTTTAGATGGTCAGCTCAGCGCACGTTTCCCTCTTAATCATGGCCTCAGTTCTGAAAATCAAGGAAATTTTTGGGAGAATTTGCCTCTGCGCACGTTTCCCTCTTAATCATGGCCTCAGTTCTGAAAATCAAGGAAATTTTTGGGAGAATTTGCCTCTGCGCACGTTTCCCTCTTAATCATGGCCTCAGTTCTGAAAATCAAGGAAATTTTTGGGAGAATTTGCCTCTGCGCACGTTTCCCTCTTAATCATGGCCTCAGTTCTGAAAATCAAGGACATTTTTGGGAGAATTTGCAGATGATATACAAGTAAATATACAGCAAATATTGTTTGGTAACAATTTTTCGCCTAAAGTCGTTTTTATTTTCCTTTTTGTGTGTTTTATGGTCAGTCTGTAAAAATGGCATACTACGGGCGAAAGATCGTTCCCAGCAGCGACGTTGGAGTCCAAGATGCATCCAGACATCCTCCCTATGCTGTCCCTGAACCATTTCTGTGGTGTTTCCATCCTTTTCTTCCCTTTTCCTATGGGCCAGGCACCCTCTCCTCATCAGAGCAGGGGGTGCCTGGTGTAATGCTCGAGTCCTCCCATTGACTTCAATGGGGCTCGGGTGCTCGGCCGAGCACTCGAGCCTCAGGGGGTGCTCGGTCAGAGCACCCGAACACCCGAGCATTGGGGTGCTCGCTCATCACTAGTGAACACAACACTTTGGGATTCCTTTCCTCCTATTTCGCACCCTCCTCCCAAAACGAGTCACCCAACTCCCTGATCCTGGATAACCAATATTTGTCTTCCTCTACTTCAAATCAAACACTGGGTAACATCCCTCAGCCACTCATCGCTCCCCATGCGACAACACACCACCTTTGAAAAGACCCTCAACAACAAGTGCTGACTTTGCATCCCTTCTCCCTTTGTCACTCCCTTCTTCTCTCTTCCCAAAAACCCTTCAAGTATTACTTCTTGCATATCTGGCAGAGAGAACTTGGATCATGCTTCTACACTCTAGCCTGGTACACCATCATGCGTACTCACCATAGGTCTGCTAAATATACCGCCACTTTCAAACTCACTTACAAGTTGTTGACCCGTTGGTACCTTATTCCCCAACATCTAGCCTCTTTCTCACCTCAGACTTTGTCACAATGTTGGCTATGCTCCGAAGCAACCAGCTCTATGCTTCATATTTGGTGGTCATGCCCTCTCATCTCCTCTTATTGGATATCAGTTATGAAACACATTAACAATGCTTACTAAATGCAGCTGAATCACTTATGCCCCTTCACTAGTGTTGTAACACACCTCTCCTGATCAAGGACTGGCTTCTCAAGACCAAATATTATTATAACATGGAAAGGCTTTACAAGTTATCTCTCACGCAGGCTCCCTCTATTCTCTCTCACTGGGATCTATGGACTAATTATATGGCAACCTTATGCTATCCCCACCTCATCTCCTTTCTCATCCTCTCCACTTCACCTTTACGTTGAGCCACATTCATCTCCCCCCAGATCACCTTCACCTTATCTTAAAACTTGCCACCTCTTTTATATCTAGGTTTTCTGGGGTGAGGTCCTTGTATACAGTCGGGAGGGAGACTGAGTGCACATCCCGTCTGTTCCCACTCCACTTCGGTGAAGGACCTCAGCATGCCATCCCCCCTTATCCCCTCCTTCTTATCTCCCTTTTTTTCCTTCTTTTCTCTCCTGTTCACCATTTTTTATTCCTTTTCATATCCAAGTCCTCTTTTCCATTATACACCCACAATAGCAACGTCAATCTTTCCTACATGTCTGTAACCAGCTTATTCACCTCTAAATTTGACATGATGCCTTAACCCTCTCCCCCTACTACCTACACATACCTCCTTATTCTCCTTTCCTCTGCTTATCTCGCTGTTCCCTACGGACCCTCACACGACTCACTTGAGTAAGAATTTCCCCCCAATGTAGGTCTTCTGACTCCCCACCCCAAGCTTTAGATTTCCCTGAAACCAAGCTCCTATCTGAATACATTTAACTCTTACCTCCCACCACCTCTTGTTTTCATAAAGAACTTATCTCATAATACTAGTCTCAGCAAGGTGAAAAATGCCACTTTCCGCTTGGTGAAACATTACCCTCGAAAAGTGCTGTTTTTCTTGTTTTTTCCATCTTTTTTCACCTAGCTCATTGCATTTAAAACAATGAATAGAAAAATTTTTCTCCACCACATGAAAGTTTACTACAGCTATATAGAAGGGTATCAGGCTCTCACAGCATGCCATTCTGTGTTTGTGAGAGGAGACAGCAGCATGTTTTTGAGCTAGAGAAGACAGGCAAATAAAGAGGAATTGAAACAAAAAAAACAAAACAAAACAAATAATTAAACAAATAAATATATAAGACAGCTGACTCGGAGCTTTGTGACTGAGGCAGACTTGATAGACAGCAGGCAACATTGAGAATTTTGTTGAGGAGTAAGGCAAAATATCATGCTCCATCAGTTGTGTACTGTAGAGAGTTAAAAACACACACAGTAGTTGAGTAATGTCTAACAAATACACAAGGGGGAGGGTGAAAGGTGGAGGAAGTGCAGGGCATGGGAGTAAAGTTCAAAAACTGACTGCAGCAACTGTTGCTGCAGCATCTGCAATAAATTCTGATGATCCCTCTCCTCCTATGGTAGATGCAGTTTCTTAAGATCCCACCAATCATACCACACCAGTCCCCCGCAACCACTACCATACACATCTGCCACATTGTAGGTTGTACTTTATTTTTTTTAAATCACTTCACATCATCAAGAATAAGTACTAGTGTCACTTAAGCAGGAAGTAAGCGTTGTGAGCAAAGGACAAAGGCAATCTGCATGCTAACACAGTTTTTAAGGTATATGTTGCTGTAGGACTCACAACTTTGAATTTCAGCTACTTATTTATCCACTACAGCCCTCAGAAGAAGTAATATTGTGCTGGGAAATGTTGCACAATATTAAACATGGGAAAAAAATATGTTGCAATAGGAGAAAAATGTGTTAGAATGGGAAAAAATGTGTTTGAATATGCCAAAAAATTTGCTGTAATAGGGAAAAGGAGGAAAATTTTGCATTGAAAAAAGAGAAAACTTTCGCGAAAAAACTAAAAATCACAGTTTTTCAAGAAAAGTCACACTGGAAATTTTTGGCACTTTTTGTCCACCCCTAGTCACCAGTCAACCCTGTAGTTGCTCCACCTCAGCTTCAGTGTTTGTCATGTAAAATATGTAAGCCTCCTCAAACCTTCATTATATGTTCACCAGGCTAATGTAGTATGTAAGCTTATTTACTTTCGGCCTATGATATAGTCCCAAGACACTGGTTGGTGGATAGGAGTAGTATAAGGGTGTTACAGATGTATAATTTTCCTGTTTTCATTACATGGTTAAACCTATCAACACAAATGTTGCTATACAAATTAACAATGGGTTTGCTCATATATTTTACACTGAAATACAAGTACTTTTCAAATTTTTTGCCTGCTTAAAAATTTAAGAAAGATGAATGTATTTTTCAAAAATGTTGCATCTAAAATGTCATGTATTATTTATTATTAACCATAAAATGTTTCACAATATTTTCTTCTGTTGTATAGAGGAAACAGTGAATCTATAATTAAGTCACAAGTGTTTCAAAACAACTGACAACTTATTATATATTTTCAATTGTCTGTGATTTTGTTTCAAAATTCTTTGTTCAACTTTTTACAAAGAGACTTCATTTATTACAAGTAGTCAAAACATGCATGATATGGAAAACACAAATTACCAAAAGACATTCTGGTGTCAGCACTAGTTTATTCAAACATGTTCCTCTATGCATAACAAAATAATTCGGTAACTGTATACATTTCAGTATAAAAAATGCAGGAAACTGTTCTGTCATATGTAATCTTAAAGTATTGCTAGTAATACCCCCTGATTTACAGAATAGACTATCACCATGATGATTATGTTCAGTGAAAAAAGGTCTGGTTTTTAAGGGATTATAGTAAATAACACACAGGAGCCTCACACACACACACGTAACATTACTAATATGAAAAGTCTATTTGGTGTTCATTGAAGGAGCAGTAAACTTTTTTTCATGAAAACCTATCTGTTATAGAGCTTTTCCAGTTGAGTAAAACAAGGGTACACCCACCTCTATCAGTTGTTTTATTCAAACTGTTGAACAGTTCAAACAACCAGAAATTGAATAGACAGTTTTTACTTTCTTATTGGTCTAACTGACAGGATGTGATTTGGTCATTTCTATCACAATCTATGGAGAATGTCACTGACTTTCTTTTTCATTGGAATGCAACAGAATAATTAGTTGGAATTTGACCACTAGAGGGCACTGATAATGTAAAATAACACAGGTTTAAATAGTAGTAACTCTGGAAATATGCATTTATTAGCAGTGGGAGTACACCCTACAAAACGCACTACTATATATATATATATATATATATATATATATATATATATATGTGTGTGTGTGTGTACTGCTTCTTTAAAGGACTATTTCTTAATAATATTTTGAAAACTAAGTCCTGAAGTCCTGAAAATAAGACCATAACCATTATATTTCATGTAATAATTTTATGTTTGCTTAACTGTCTCATTTAAAACAACTAATGCATGCTGACATGGCAAACTTTTTTCACTCCATCAGGAAAGAAGCTATAACATCAAGCAGGGTAGTGGGAGTAGTTACCAGTCTCCCTGTATCTCTAGCAAGCTGGTATATTAGGCAACTGTTCACTTTGCTTAATGGTAAATAATTCACTTAGGACAGACTGTACAGTAACTATAAGTAACTATTGTAACTGTATAGTAACTATTAGACCATCACAACTTGAATGAGAAAGATTTAGAAAATGATCATAAGATCATTAAATAATTCTCCTTATCTCCACATTTTTGTTTTATAAATTATTTCACATTGCCTTATCCCCATAATATTTTATTACATTCTCTTCTTTTCCTACATTTGCTAGATATCTTGCCAATGAAGTTACTATTTTTAATATATGTTTAAAATATTATATACAATTGAACATAGATGAAATTAGAGTTACTTAAAATCCTTACTTCTGATAACAGTATGATAATCTTTCACACAAACCTCAATGAAATGTACAGTTATAAAAAAGACTGATGTGATTTATTACTCAGCTGATGAAACCATTGGGATCAGTGCTTCTCTTTACATAAGTAATCTATTGAAAGAAAGATTGATGTCTCCTGTCATTGAATTCTTAAAATATTGCAATTCAATCAAAAAGTATGTGCAAATTAAAGAAAGAGAGCTATTTTGTTAATCTAGCTTAACATGTTTTTAGTTATATTTTTTCTTTCACAAGAAAGGTGTTATTTTGAATGAATAAAATTGTACCACACTCTCTGACAACATCACTTCTATTGTGTATCCCAGAGCTGTGAAAATTTTGAGGAGTTTTTCTACTGCTGATAGTTGTAAGAACTCTGACATGTTGATGGTGTTCTTCCAATCAGACCTATGGTTGTGCTTCAGGTGGGAACTCATTGAGTATGTGCCTAGGTATGATCCTTCCTTCCGAAGTATCTCCATACTTTAGACCTCATAGAGTTAGGGGTACCTGAGGGGCTACTACTTCTACTAGGGCTAGATGTTGCTGCAGTTATACTTAATGCTTTTAAAGGTGCTACGCTTCCAACAGCAGCAGAGGCACTCATCATCGTAGTGAAGCATGTGGATGTTGTTGATCTGTGTTGCTGGTGGATGAATGACTGGGTGGAGATTGGATTTGAAAGGGGTGACAATGCTAATGACTGACAAGATAATTGTGTATTTTTATCATCTTTACTTTTATACAGACAGGCATTCCAAATGATTTCTCAAACAGTTTATAAACAGGAACAGTGCTCCTTGGTGGAAGATTGAACCATTTCCTTTCAGCTAAGTTTCTGGCCATGTCATCACCTCTCCCATGCTCAACTTCATCTGTATCAGCCCATGCCAGGGTCCCTGTCTCTGTCACCTATCAGTCAAACTCAAAAACAAACTCCCTGTGCAACTACTTCTTCCCCTCTTAGCCTGCAACTGGTGTGTTCAGGATTGTCACTACAGTCTTCATTGTTTTATTTTTTTCTATAATACAGATGGCGATAGACATAGCTAAACAGGCTGGCCATCCTCTTCTGGGTGTTGAAGGAATCAGTGTTAGTCTAGTTCAGTCTGCTAAATATTCTGATAGTCAGTCAGTGAGAGAGGTTCAGCCAGCGTAGGAAGGAACTCGGATCTCCTGTCTGTCTCTTCTCAGTCACACCAGGTTTTTGTGGTATATGGGGTAAATCTCCTTTCTCCAGACCCACATTTCCCTATCTCAAGGAACGAATTGCCTTGCTCAGAACTTATACTGCTTTCTTTATCTCTCACAAACACAGAATGACATGCTGTGGAAACATGACACTCCTTTTATATTATCCACTGGTAAGAAAACATATTGTACAACAGATGTTGTCATAGACTATGGAAATGTAATATATGCTCCAGTGCCACAAATTCACCTTGCTAAACTTAATAGTCCGTATAACTCATTATGCCACTTTATCCTACAAAGTAATTATACAACCCCTCATTGTGATATGTATGAAGAACTAAATTGGCTAACACTCAAATCACCTTTTTTGCTTGGTTTATAACTACTTTTCTAGAAATCTACCAGACTACCTGAGCAGAACTCTGTACTAACTATAACTTCTGCTCCACTGAGTATACCAACCTAAAAGAAAGTAGTCAGCCGATCTGCTTCCTGCTTCAGAGCTCCAAAACTCTGGAATAAACTGACCAAAAAAATCAGATCTTCTCCCAGTCTAAAATCCTTTAAAATAACTGCTTCTTTATATCTAAAAACAATATGTAACTGTATATACATTTTAGTATGTATGTTTGTATATATATATATATATATATATATATATATAGAGTTACTCTATTTGTGTAAATGCACAACTCTTTGCTGCAGGACATACTTGAAAACGAGAGAAATCTCAATGTATTCTTCCTGGTAAAACATTTTATGAATAAAAATAAATAAACAATTATCCCTGTGAAAAGGTATAGAAACTTGTCATGTGGGGGAAATTTCAGCCTTAGCATTGATATCAATGCAATGAATTAGGCAAAAAAAAAAGCAGAAAATCTGCTTTTTTTGCTAGAAATTTCTAGTTCTGTGGGAAGTGACAGTTTTTCACCTGTTTCACTTTTATGGAAAATTTCCCCCAGACCTAGTCATGTATCTAAACAAGGAGTTCTTAAATGTATTTACTCTTTTATCCTCAACTTCTGTGGGCATGTTATTCCATTTATCTAATTCCCTTTCGGTAAAGTCTTTTTTTTACTTTCCGTCTTATTTTTCTAATGTCCAATTTTAGACCATGTACTTCTGTTCTATTATCACTTTTATTCTGAAAAGCTGATGCCTCTTGAACATTATTGAATCTATTAATAATTTTGAAAGTTTAAATAATATAATCCTTACTCCCTATGTTCTCCAAGATATCCATTTTATGGTCCAGAGTCTTTCCTGATGTGTTTTGTTATTTTAGACCAAGTAACATTTAGATTATATTCCGCATCTGAGGTCTTGTTTTGCTTCTATATGTATTATTTTGAAGTCATTTTAAAGCCCATGTACACGGGCCAACACTGGCAGACCTGCAGTCATGCACAGTACTGACTGCCCATGGCGTGAGCAGTCTGTACTACGCATGACTGCAGTGTGCGCAGCCGTCTCTACTGCATATGATGGCTTCTGACAAATATCCTTAGCGAATTATAATATAAGATGTTGTGGCATTAAATTATAAATACCTCACTTTTGTCAATTCCTTCAACTTTTCAAAATCTCTTATAATTTGATTTACTGTTCCATGAATATCAACTCTTAATGTCATCTGCAAAAAGGCACACCTTCTGTTGAAGCCAAACAGCAATATCACTAAAAAAAAAAAAAAAAAAAATATATATATATATATATATATATATATATATATATATATATAATTGAGCAGGCCCTTGTTCTGATCTCTGAGATACTCCACTAGTAACCCATCCTCCCTTTTAATTGTTTATCCAGCCAGCTATATTTGAATCCAGTCCAACTCCCAAACTATGCAGTCTGTGGATTGGCTTTTTTTTAGATATATAGGACAGTGTTGAAGACTTTATTAAAATCCAGTTAAACTACATTTATGACCTAACACTGGGGTATAAATATGTTTTCAAAATCAAACAATTCAAAATAATGTTTTGAAGGAAATTCCATGCTGACAAAACTCTTGAAAATCTGCAGATTTCAGATAATCAACAATTCTCTCTTTCAAAAGTTTTCTATTAATTTTAAAACATCAGATGTTAATGTTTCAGGTTTGTAGTTACCAGAGTCTTCCCTATTGTCCTTTTTGTAAAGTGGGAATTTATTCTTCTGTCATCTGGAATTGATTCTGTTGACAATGACAGATCCAGTTAGTTGTGATGCCAGTACAACCCTAAGCTTTTTTAATACCCCTGACGTCCTTCATATGGAGTCTGGACCAACTAACTTGTCTATGTTTATTGTAGATAGTACTTCTAAGACTCTGTAAATACAGTAGTCTTGATATGAGAGCTTACTTATAAAGGTACTGTTCTTCTATTACCTGCATCTCTTTCTGCTTCTCTTGGTACCTTTTCCCCACTTAGTCATGCTCCGTAATTACCTGTGCTCCTGATTGTCTTTCTGGACACACCTGTAAGTGTTTACACTGACTAGTGTTCCAGATCCTTTTTTCTAGTTTCCTGTATTTATAACCTTTGCATTGATTACTTACCACTTCCATTTGCTCCCTGCCTCAGCTACCATTAGTGATCATCACCTTGTCTTCTGCTTGCCGCCAGCTACTGGTTTGTATTTAAATACTGAGTAACACAGCTGCATTCCGCAGATTCTCAAGTAGCTCTTCTGCATCTGCTTAAGAAGGTTGAGTGATCTGCCAACATATGGCTCCCCAGCAATTCTGACCCATTACTGGCAACGGAGTAAGTGCATATTTACTCTATGCTTTCTCTCCAGTTGTGTATCACTTCCTGTCCAGTGTCCTTCCATCAATTCAACCTATGCCACTACTTGCCAGTTCAGTATTCAGGCCCCAGGTCTTCATGCAGGTGTCCTTACAGGTCTGCTTCCTGTCCAATCAGTCAGTATGACATATTAATGTATGCACTATGACTGTGGATGCTGCAGAGGATTTATAAGGCAGGTCAGCAGCAGTGTATGTTACTGGGTTATCATTCTTAATAAATTAAATTTTTAAATCACAAGTTAGATCACTGGCCTTTTGCAAGTTCTGCAGTATTATATGGCCTCCCCTGTAATTACCAATACTGCTTCTGCATCCTCTGTTCCAGTTTCTCATATACCCACTGGCAACCCATGTAATCTCTCTTTGGTAGAAAGTTTTGATGGAAATATTAAAGAGATAAGAGATTTCTTATACCTGAAACATTTGCCACCCACCAAGCCAGAAGCACATTCATTGTTTCTCTGTTAAAGGGACAAACACTAGCCTAGGTCTCACCTTTGTTCAATTGAAAATCTCCTACAATTGATAATTCTGACACCTTCAATGCAGCCATTAGATCTGTTTAATATTCCTTGAAGATAAGCCACTACCAAAACAGCCATTTTATACATCTTTAAGGCCAGAAAGTTTTGTGCAATAGACTACAGAACTTCACACTCTGGGTCATTATATGGAATTTGTGGAAGAGTACTCTCTCTATGAGAAACTTAAGTCTGTACTAGCTTTACAGGACAAAAAGGCTTAATCTCACTTTGCGTTACGATTGATGACTATATTAGTGAGAGATACAAGGAACCTGAGGGACACAGCTCCTGGAGTCCATCTTTGCATCCTTTGCTTAGATTTTACATAGTAAAAGGGTTGAACTAGATGGACGCAAGTCTTTTTTCAACCTAAATTACTATGTTACTATGTAACATAGTAACATAGTAATTTAGGTTGAAAAAAGACTTGCATCCATCTAGTTCAACCCTTTTTCTATTCCTGTTTACCATTGTTGATCCAAAAGAAGGCAAAAAAACCCTCAATATAACAATTTCAAATTCTGCCTTGAATGGGGGGAAAAATTCCTTCTTGATTCCAAATGGCAATTAGATTTCTCCTTGGATCAACAAGCCCTAACTAAATATTAATCCCAATACTAACGTACATAGCCCTCTATGTTATGCTCTTTTAAATAAGTATCCAGGCCCTTTTTAAAGGCATCTAATGTATTTGATAGCACCACCTCCTCAGGCAGTGAATTCCATACCTTTATTGCCCTCACTGTAAAGAAACCCTTCCGCTGTTGTAGAATAAATCTCCTTTCCTCAAGTCTAAGCAGGTGGCCCCTTGTCCTTTGTACTGTTCTGTTAATGAACAAGTCTTTGGAGAGCCCTTTGTATGGACCCTGAACATATTTATATAGTGTTATCATATCCCCTCTAAGACGTCTTTTCTCTAGTGTGTACAAGTTTAACTTTTCTAGCCTTTCTTCATAACTAAAACTTTCCATTCCCCTTACTAGTTTTGTAGCCCTCCTCTGCACTCTCTCTAGTTCCATAATGTCGTTTTTAAGAAAGGGCGCCCAGAATTGAACAGCATATTCTAGGTGGGGTCTTACCATGGACCTGTAAAGAGGCATAATAATATCTTCCTTCCTTGAGTCAATACCCCTTTTAATACATGCCAATATCTTATTGGCCTTTGCAGCTGCCAGCTGGCACTGCATGCTACTGCTAAGTCTATTGTCTACCATTACTCCCAAATCCTTTTCATTTGTAGATTTCCCCAGAGAAACACCATTTAAACTATATGTTGCATTTTTATTATTATACCCAAAATGCATAACTTTACACTTGTCTATAATGAATCTCATTTGCCATTTGCCTCCAGTTTTCCTACTTCCAGATATTAAAATCCTAATACATCCCCTGAGACCATGGAGTTGGGACTCCTAATTAAGGGGGGAGGGGATGAGTTGGAAAAGGACAGAAAACACTGCAAGGGCTTAAGGCTACACTATGCCGCTCCTGGGTAGTCCATTCCTCCTCAAAGGAGTCAGGAAATGCCAAAGCTTAGTATGGTCACAGGGTGCCTCACTAAGCATTTATGCCATGTCTGATGATGTAAAGACCAGAATGCTGATATCCCTTACCTTGTCTTGGCCAATCTGTTGTGTGTTCAGGAGCCATTGGTATTTTTGTTGATGAAGTCTTTGCCCTCCTTCACAAGATTCCTTTCCTAAGAAGTCTTCAGAACAATGGATGACTCATCTCCAGGAATCAGATTGGTTATAAAATATAACACTACTTTCCTTGTCCAAGTGGTTGTGCTTCATCAGGATCCATTACTGGCAAGTGAATAAGGTACTGAATTCAGTAGGACATTCCATTCAATTGAAATATTTTAGTAACTCTGAAGCGGACTAGCAGGGTGTGGTACATTTATTGACCAACTGAGTAACTTTAGTCTACAAACTTTCAAGAACTTTCAAAAGCTGGAATTCTGAAGCAACTCAGTTAGCCTATAGATAATACTCCTTCTTTATCAGCTAACACAGTACTACCCTTTAAGTATCTTTGAAGTGATTGATGGGTATGTGTGACGAAGTATGATATCTCCTTTCAGAATATGTATACTTTATTATTTATAACTTTATTATTAGTTATTTTGATGTTATAGCGCAATCTTGTCTTCAGAATAGCACATTTGATTATCTCTATGAAAATTCTGTTATGTGCTGTTACTGGTTTGGGGACCCAGGAAAGTACATTTGTGAACCTATATAGTAGTTATTAATGTACTCAGGAGATATGTAACATTTGCATTTCTTCCTTTTTGTTTGTAAGTACACTAAGCTTGTGCAGTAAATTATGACTAGTGAACATATTTCTGAAACCCCTATTTTTACTCTTATTTCCATATTTCACAATTTCCTATTGGAAGAAACTTCACACGAGGCACTATGAAAAAAGTTGAATTTGTTCTTTAAAAATAAATAAAATATTTATAAATAAATACATCTATCTATCTATCTATCTATCTATCTATCTATCTATCTATCTATATACACAGTACTGTGCAAAAGTCTTAAGCAGGTATAAAAAAATTTTGTAAAGTAAGAATGCTTTCAAAAATAGACATGCTAATAGTTTATGGTTATCAATTAACAAAATGATAGTGAGTGAGCAAAGGTACAGATAGTGAGTGAGCAGAGGTACACTTGCACACAGTTTGTTAAATAACTCGGCAGGTAGGTTGTTTCAAACATCTTGGAGAACTAACCGCAGTTCTTCTGTAGGATTAGGCAGCCTTAGTGGATTCTCTCTCTTCATTTAATCCGAACAGACTTAACAATGTTGGGATCAAGGCTTTGTGGGGGAAATACCATCACTTCTATGACTCCTTGTTCTTCTTTACACTGAAGACAGTTCTTAATGACTTTGGCTGTATGTTTGGGTTCATTGTCATGCTTCAGAATAAATTTGGGGCCAATCAGATGCCTTCCTGATGGTACTGTATGATGGATAGATATCTGCCTTTACTTCTCAGCATTGAGGAAACCATTAATTCTGACCAAATTCCCAACTCTATCTGAGGAAATGCAGCCACAATCATGTAAGGAACCTTCACCTTGCTTCACTGTTGCCTGTAGACACTCATTCTTGCGCCGCTCTCCAGGCCTTCGGCAAACAAACTGCCTTTTACTATAGCCAAATATTTAAAATTTTGACTCATCAGTCCAGAGCACCTGTTGCCATTTTCTGCACTCCAGCTCCTGTGTTTTAGTGCATAGTTTGACCTTGTTTCCATGTCGGAGACATGGCTTTTTTGGCCTCATATCTTCCATGAAGACCACTTCTGACCAGACAGTAGATGGGTTTACCAGGGTCCTACTGTTTTCTGCCAATTCTGAGCTGATGGCACTGCTGGACATCTTCCAGTTATTAAGGGAAGTACGTATGATATGTCTTTCATCTGCTGCACTATGTTTCCTTGGCCGACCACTGCATCTACAGTCCTCAACTATACCTTTTTCTTTGCTCTTCTTCAAAAGATCTTGGACAGCACACCTGGAAACCCCTGTCTATCTTGAAACTTCTGCCTGGGAGAGACCTTGCTGATGCAAAATAACTACCTTGTGTCTTGTTGCTGTGCTAAATCTTGCCATGGTGTAAGACTTTTGACTTTAAACTGTCTTTAGCAAACTCACCTTGTTAGCTGAGTTTGGCTGTTCCTCACAGTTTTATTCCTTCTACACAGCTGTTTCTGTTTCAATTAATTATTGTGTTTCAACCTACATATTAAAATGATGATCATTAGCACCTGTTTGGTATAATTGTTTAATCATACACTTTACTGTTTGCCTACAAAATCACTGACTTTGCGCAAGTGTACCTAGAAGAATTAATACTGTTTTGAATGCAAAGGGAATGTGTAGCCACTCTAATCATCTCAGTGTCATCATACTCCTCTGAAGCAGGAGCCATATGTGTTATTTGGAATTAACTATTTGTTGGAAGTGATACACTCTCTGACACACCATTAACATCACTATTTCTTGTATCTGCCCCACAGCCCTGGGAACTTTTTGGAGTGCTTCTGTTGCTGTTAGTTGTAGCACCTATAACATGTTCATGGTGTGTCTCCCAGTCAGACCTGTGGTTGGGCTTCAGGTGGGATCTCAATGAGGTGGTGCCTACGTGTGAGCCCACTTTCATGTGCTTTTTGTACAGATAACAGATAGCAAAATGCTTAGCTTTTGGTTCCTGAGTGAAGTATCTCCATACTGTGAACTGTGGACTGAGGGTTCATGAAGGGCTGCTTCTGCTACTGGGGGCTAGATGTTAATGCAATTCTACTTCTTCTGGGTGTCAAATGTGCAGCACTTCCAGCAGCAGCAGAGGCACTCAACATAGCTTGTGTTGTGGATGTTAATAACATATGTTGTTGTTGCTTCTGATTACTTGACACAAGTGTGTGTGGCTTAGTGGGGCTTGGACTTGGAATCGTGGATGAGGATGACTGTGTATTTTAGGCATCTTTGCTTATCCAGGGTCAGACCTTCCAACTGTTTTCTCAAACAGTTTATAATCAGGCACAGTGCTCCTATTCAGGGGTGGAAGACTGAGCCTTTGCCTTTCAGCTAACTTTCTGGAAATGTCATCATATCTCTCACTCTTGACTTAATCTGTATCTGAACAGGAGAAGCATGCTGAAGAGATATATTCTAGATCTATGTCACCATCATCATCATGACTCATGAGTCATCATTAGATCATCCTCAGCACGTCCGACACTTCTTGCCCACTACCCTTATATTCCTCTAAGCTTTTTAGAGGTGTCAAACAATTTCTTTTTACTTCCACAAAGTTTGCTACTATTTTGAGGACAGGTGTTTTGGTGTTTTTATTGTCTCACTGTCAGATGCAGTAGTTGGTTTAGCTGCTACACCTTCCTCCATTACACCATCATCAACATTAGAAACAGACTCATTGTCATCTTCAATGTTCTTATATGGGTTTTAATACTGGAGCTGGTGAGGGTGGTGCAACTTTTAGTGGGACCTTGACAAACTGCATCCTCCCAAGGAGGAGAGGGTTCATCATCATTTATTGCATACCCTACAGCAACCAGGGCTGCAGTCAGTTTTCGAGCTACTACTTTACTCCCACGTCCCTGCACTGCTCCCACCCTCCCCTGTCCTTTGTGCATTTCCTGGACGTTATTCAACCACTGTGACGTCCGTGTGCCTGTGCTGTCAGTCCCAGCCGGGTCTAGGAGGCGTTGCTAGGAGCCATTTGGCTCTGGCTAGGACTGACAGCGCAGGTGCATGGACGTCACAATGGGAAGATGTACGCGCTCCGTCCTTCCTGACGCCCATGGAAGAGGGGAGAAATCTATTAAATAAGGTAATTATTCTGGTGACTAGTGCTACTAAGCAGCTAGTCACCAGATGGGGAATTAGTAACAGTAAACATTGTGTGGGGTGGTAGTTCCCCTTTAAGATATATAAATGTGTGAAAAACTAAAGAACATTTAGGATTCCACCCTGTATTGTTTGGATGCAATTATATAAATTGTCATAAATTATCCTCACCCTTTGAGTTCCTGACAGGTGTGCAATGCATTGCATTGCAATGCATTGAAGACCCCTCTGGTACTCAAAGGGTTAAATAAATTTGGCTTGTTCTTCTGTTTAAATTAATACCCTATATATGTAGGTAGAAAGACAGATATACTGACAGACATTTATATATAAATGTGTGAAAAAAACATACAGAATTCCTCACTTTATTGTTTGGATGCAATTAGATCAATTGTCATAAAATATCCATAAATAAATTTGCCTAGTTATCTTCTTTACGTTAACACCTAATATGCGTAGGAAGGGAGACAGACAGAGAAATGTCAGTGCTAAAATCTGTTTTTCAAAATATCAAAATTTGACAGCTAATTTGAATAGTGTCCAGGTTTGACCAGCTAAAGTAACTATAATGTAGTTTCTTCACTACAGCTGCATACATTATGATGGCAATGTGTAACTACAGCTGTGGGCTTGAGCTCAGGTCCTTTTTGCTCAGGTTAGGGCCTCGATACAAATGTGCATGTCCCAAATGCATATCCCACTGGCAATCACAGGGTTAATCCAACTAAGTTAAAAAACATCCCAAAATAAGAAACAATTACCAGTTATCCTGATGTCCAGCAGGGTCTTCAGCACCCTGGTCAGCTACAGTCCATCTTCTTCTTCAATTTTCTATGTTCTGCATTTTTTCTCACCATCTTCTGTCTTCTCTTCTGGCTGCTCCTCTTCTGTCTTCTTATAGTCTTCCTTGTTGCAAATATATACCTGAAAAGAAAAAAATTAAACATGAAATGGGGTTCACAAACATAACTTTGAAATATGTGCAGTGGTTAACCCTTTGACTGCCAGAGGGGTACACAACACATTGCAGAGCAATGAGCTGAATATCTGACTGGCACTCAAAAGGTTAAAATAATGCATCCATTCCAAGTCGCAACTAAACAACATTCCCTCCCAAATCGAATAATATGTTTAAAAATACATTTCACTTCAAAATAATTTTCCTCCAACAGAGCAAAATACAGGATTATGCTAAATATTACGCAGATAGTGATTGCAATACTTGAATAGTTCCCAGGCTCCACCGCTGTCTCAGGCTGCAGGAAGTCAGGAGGACAACCCCATCCCCTTGGTACCTTTCAGGCCAATGCCTGAGCCAGTGTGAGGGAAATTTGAGCAGAGGCTGTCTTTTCATATGTTCAAAATGGCTCCCAGAAGCCCATTGGCTGGGATGTGTGCTTACACGTAAGAACACATCCCTTCCAATGGACGTCTGGGAGCCATTTTGAACAGAGACTGGTCATATAAAAGACAGTCTCTGTTCAAATTTGCCACACACTGGCTCAGGCATCGGCCCGAAAGGGGGGCAAGTTTGTCTACCTGACTTCCTGCCACCACCACTGGCGACAGCAGCGGAGCCCGCAAACTATTTATATATTGCAATGAACCACATGTGATATATTTTGTATAAGCCTATATTTTTCTCTTTTGAAGGAAAATTATTTTGAAGCTAAATGGATTTTAAAACATATTATTTGATCTGGGGGAATGTTGTTTTGTTGTGATTTGGAATGGATGCATTAATTTAACTCTTTGAGTGCCAGAGGACACAACACATTGCTCTGCAATGCTTTGTGTACCCCTCTGGCAGTCAAATGGTTAACCACCACACATATTTCTAAGTTATGTTTGTGGACCATATTTCATGTTTCATTTTTTCTTTTCAGGTACATATTAGCAACAAGGAAGAAGATAAGAAGACAGAAGAGGAGAAGAAAGAAGATGAAGAGAAAAAGGAAGAAAGATGATAGAAGAAGACTTACTGTGAATGACAGGTAAGTGTTACACAGATCTGGGTGTTGGGATAATGTTAGGGCTAGTATTGTTGCACTTCACTGTTAGGAGTAGTGTATGTTGGCATTTGGAAGGGTGAATCTGTGTTGAGCTCTCGCTCAGTGCTTGACAGTGTGTCAAACATCGATCGTCTTTTCCTTTGATGTTCCCATTACCCATGCTATTTAGTGTGGGTTTTGGTATCTTAAAACACACGACAGAAGTGTGGCCACAAGTCCATTTCTGTGGCCCAGCATTCGTTGTGGTTTGAGTTGATAGGATAACTAAATACGGCTCCGTTAGAACATTTTGTCAACAGGCCATTAGTCATGTTTGCCCTACCAGCTGTTTTAGCTGAGTCATTTGAATCGAGACCTTTGTGTTAGTGTTTAGCCTTAGGTTTTAGGATTTAGTGTTATTGTTTAGGTTTAAGGATTACATTTTAGTTTTTAGGCTTAGTACAGTGTTTAGATGTGAAAGTTACTTCTTAAAGTAACCATTTGAGTACCAGTAGGATATTGCATTGCTTTGCATATTGCAGTGCGCACTGTAGGGTTATGTAGAGGACTAGAGTTTACTGATTTAGGCCTAGGTCATGGGACATATGGACATGAAAAAAAAAATTTTTTGCTACTTTATTTAAGCACAACTGGCTAATGTGTTGATTATCTGGAGAATATGAACATTAGAAAGATTAAGACTTTAATCAGGATAACCCTTACACACCCATAGGACTCAGACCTGAGCTAAACCAAGCCTCCACTGTGAATCCAGAAGAAGCTATCCACTTTTTCCAAAATATATTACATATTTGCAAACTGATACGTTAAGATCCCAATATCACAGAAACTGCACCACCAATCAACAAGCAATAAGTGGATTTCAGAGAAACTCAGTAAGGTATTAACCCTTGTACTGCTGCATTCTTTTCCTCTTTGTATAAGTGTTTATTTCCACTGTGGCAACACAGGCCAGATTTCAGTTTCAAATATCTGTTGTTTTCCTCTTCAGCTTTTGCCTCCTGCAGGCAAATTTTACCATGGTAATTTTACAAGCCTGAAAAGTGCAGTTTTTCTATTTTTTTTAGTTGCATTTAAATTAATGGGGTTATTAAAGGGGGGTGTCAGTTTTCCACATATTGTCATTCTGTGCTTGGGAGAGAGAGAGCGGTAGCAAATTATTATTATTTTTTTAACTATATTTTATTATCAGTTCACTCCATACACATACAAAGAAAAAGGTACATGTAAGATCTTTCAAGTACATCAAGAGTATGCATACATTTATAACAATAAAAAGAACATATCCATAGTAATAGGGCGTACAGAGTCGACCTGAGGTTTTTATGATTATTTCAACCACTAATAACCCAAACTCCAAACATCTAAGCTAACTGAACTAAGACTATACCCCGTGATCCCAGTTCCTCTCTCCCCCGAGCCCGCAGCACCCCCCAACCCCACCCACCAGCCAGTGATTTCATAGAATCCCGTTATGTACAGGAGTCATACACAAAGGTGCACATCAAATATACGTCACAACCATCCACACGGCAAGCAGATATGATCTCAATCAACCATCTCCAGAAAGTTGCACATCATCGGGAGTTACAGTAGTATCTGCTCTAGTTGTCCACCAGGTCTGCCATCATCCCCAGATCTTATCAAACTTAGCCGGAGTAAGTAAACCAATTTATAATGTGGAAAACACTGTGAAACCAGGTTTATCCACGCTCTACAATTGGGAGAGCAAATTAATTTGTAATGTTTGCTAGTGTAGAGACAGACAGGCAAAGAATGGAATTTGGAAGTGCTTGATAGAAGTGTTGGTGGAAGCCAGTTCTCTGAACAGGTAGGGTGTGGAGAGTATGGGTATGAAAGGAGAGTAAAAAATAAATAAATAAATCAAAACGTTTTGACTGATAAGTGACAGTAAAATAGATAAGTGAAACACTTTTTGAGTGCCAGAGGTGTATGCAAGACATTTAGGAGCAATATATTATGCATTCCTCTGGCACTCAAAGGGTTAAGACAGCTTTCAAAAAAAGACTATGAGAAATTAAAAAAAGATAATTGGGACCTTCCAGAAACACTGGAGGACCTGATCTAACATCACAAGACATCTTTTGCAAGAAAAAAGACTTTGTCTCTCCACAAATTTTAAACTTTTACATTGATTTTCTGCTTGGAACAAATCCTCCTAAGGGTCACACCTACTCTCTTTCAATACCTAAAACCAAAGCTATGAAAGACAAACTTGTGCATTCTTTTCAAATGAATTGAAATTTTAAGAAAATCACATTTCATGAGTTTTTGGACTAAAACAACACACCAATCACGAGGAACCCAGATTTCCCTCCTGGTTTCAAAGACTCGAAATTCAGAGGCTGATGTTCAAGGACAAAAACACTATTTACTCTATTACCATAACAGAATTCTGAGAAATTGCAAGCTTCCTTGATGAGGCCACTGACTAATTTTAAAAACATACAGTATTTGCCATCTTCCTCTGACATTTCAACCTCCTTCTTTTTGTTACAGATTACTTTCTACTTTGCTTCCTTTAAAGAAGCCATACTTTGTTCTCTACTGGGAGATGGAACTCAGTTTTACCTTTGATGTGGATATCTGGTTCTCTATCTTAAGTCTAAACTTCAAAAAAGCTGCCGACATTGCCACCAGGGAATTAAATTACAAAATTATCATGGGTAGGGTACATGCCCCCAGCTAAACTGGCAGTATTTTCCCCCTCTACCTATCCTGCGTGTTGGAGATGTTCCTTAACAAGGGTTCTCTATTTCACATCTGGTGGTTCTGCCCTGTTCTACAGCCCTATTGGGCATCAGTAATTAATCTTATTAATCATCTGCTTTCCATCTTCCTACTAATCAACCCTATTATTTGCATCTTTTCCTTCACCGCACATCTCCCCACTCCTTTACCTACTATTAAAAAATGCTTATATATACTGCTTAATGCAGCAAGAGCCCTTAACCCACTTTACTGGATATCCACTATCATTCTTTCCACCAACGACTGGTGACTGAAAGTCCAGTCAATGCTACATTTTGAGAGGACTTAGTTAGGGAACGACTTACACAGACACGATTGCATATGGTCCACAGTTGACTTCTCCTTTATCTCACAACCCAAATAGGTTTGTTTGCACCCCTTCTTCTTGGCATTGACCCTCCACCATACTAGAGGTCTCTTCATTCATTTTCTTATCTTCTGTGTGTTCTGTTTTGGCAGACCGACAATACTATCTCTTTTCCCACTACCCCCTCTTTTCCTTTTCTTTTACTTGCTATTCCTTCCTTCCTTCCCCACTCTTCTGTACTCTAACATAACACTTTATTACAGTAGCAGTAGTTATACTATGAACTCCTGATGAATATATTTCCCCCACAATCCAAAACCTAAAAATGTTGATTTTTGTTGTTAGGGGTGGGCAAAAGTTTTCTCCATGTTCCTGCTTGAAATCCAGCTAAAACCACATTGTTATCTACTTTTTCACAGGAAAATCCACTTTAAAACCAGCAATTAAAATCTTTGCATTTTTTTGACCATTGACCCAAATTCGCCATTTTTTCAATGGCTAGAAAGTTTCTACCCATTGATTTACATGTTTTTCACCTTTTCGCTATAAAAACAATAGAAGTATCTACAGAGTGCAGACGTGCTGTTGTGTTCTTCTGTGATCGTTTTAAAAAATTGAGGCAGGAGAGACTCGTAGTGGGGGCTATCACTATGTGAAAGATTAAAAATAGAAAAAGGAGGAATTGGAAGGACCCTTATGTGTCCATTGAGACTGAGAAGGAAGTGAGCAATACAGAGCCAATGCTGTCTCCAGTCCCCCTAAATCATCCCTAGGGATCTTGGGGAATTTAATGGGAAGGGAGGAAGAAAAGGGAAGTATCAAGAGCAGGACAGGTCAGATGCCTGTGCTTGCTGCCAGATGTGCTGCCCCTTTTGCCACCATTGCTGTACCTGTTGCCAGACGTGCTTCCCCTGCTGCTACTAATGCTGTGCCTGTGGTCAGACATGGTGCTTCTCTGCCACTAGTGTTGTGCCTGATGTGGTTGGTGCTAGTAGTAATAGCAGTAATGGTGAAGCAGCCGGTGGAACTAGTGTTAGGGGAGTGGTAGGGGAAGCATTTGAGATAGTCCAAACTAGCGGTCAATGGAGCCTACACTATTCCTCTGACCCTAGGAGTCCCCTTCCCTTCATGACAGTGTCCAAGTAGAACATTATCCTGAAGAAGCCAGAACTGGTGGTGGATAACATGCGCAGAAATAATACCAACACCGCTACCAGGACCACAGATCAGCTGCCTGTGCCTGCTGCTACTGCTGCCGATCTGCCTTCTTCACATCATCCAGAAGTTGCAAATGAAACATTAGGGGGCCCTCTGTCACATTGCTTGTCACCTTCTCCAATCAATAGTGAGATGTCTGTAATAGAGCAGCAACAGCACGTAGGGACTAGTGGTGGTGGTGATGATGATGGTGCAGAAGCTGGGGTGGAAGAGACATTCATGGCCTTTTTAGAAAAACTGATAAGGAATAAGAGACAGGGATGAGGATGGGCATCACCACCACCAGAAGCAGTAATCTTTTGAAATTTGCAACTGTTCTAATTTCTGCTGCTGCGGAGTTGCAAGGGCAACAGGATGCTGAGAAGCAAGCTAGTGTGCCACATCCCGCCGTGTACACAGTAGGAATGGGGTGAATAAGTGATGCGGGACTAGAACAGGTTTCACTTGCCAGCGGCAGGAATAATCCTGGTCCTACTTGAAGTAGCAGCAATAGCAGCAACATCATCTGCTGCCACAGACAGTGACTGGGAATGTGGAGGACAACAAGAAAGAGACCATTCTTCTCCACCTGTTCCCTATCCCTATCCCCTGAAGTCATGGGTGTGGGACTATTTTTCTCTTGGGGCAGGCACAGTGCAGTCCACACCAGTGGCACTGTGCACAATTTTTGACAAGTCAGTTAGAAAAGGAAAGGAGGGAACACACCTTGGCACAACAGTCCCCATAACACACATGAAACACAGACACCATGACATTTATGTCAAACATGTTAAAGCCAAACACCCACCACAGAAATTGAGCACCACTGTTGCTGCACCCCCTGAGTCTCCAGAAAGGTAGCAAGAGGTGAGGTGGAGATCAAAGAGAAGGAAGAATAGAGAAACCCAGGAAGAGACTGGAAGTTCCATGGTGATTGAAACAACTAGCATGCCATCACCTTCTTCCTCTAGGGTAACTACATCTTCTGCCAGTCCACCTCATTCATCGTTTCCTCCCTGCCAAATGATAGGCACTCTGTAGATTTTAAGACGTGGCTGTTCGTGCCCACCCATTACACACTGACCAACAAGGGCATCAAGTGACATCTGAGGAGATTCCATCCCGCAGAGAGGACTACGGTCTGAATTCGGAGTGCCCCGCTCCATATCAGCTGTGGTGTGATGTATGACTGCAGTGCAACCAGTGACAAGAGGATCCAGCCACCAGCCAAAGTTGTTGGGTGACACTGTGGCCCGTGTACACTGGCTCTTCAACTAGTCAAGTAATAAAAAAATAAATAAATAAATAAAGTACAACCTACAATGCTACATATTGTAGTGGTGGTGGGGGGGACTGGCATGGTGTGATCTGTGTATGTATTTTTACCATTGTCATACTCAATCCTCCTACTCAGATTATTGACACACATTACTTATTGGTCATAGTAGTGGTCCCATCTGCCCCTCCACCTCCTCATCTGTGCTGCTGTTAATATATTTGTCCTGGCTTTGTCTGTCATGTGTGGTTTCTGATACTACTACTACTGGAGCTAGATGTTGATGCAATTCTACTGCCACTACTACTAGGGGTCAAAGGTGCAGCACTTAAAGCAGCAGCACCAGAGGTAGTTGTCATATCTAACACTGTGGATGTTAATAACCTGTGTTGCTGTTGCTGGGTACTCAAAAAAGGTGTGTGTGGCTGAGTGGGACTTGGACTATGAAGAGGTGATGATGCCGATGATGACTGACAGGGTGACTGTGTGCTTTTTGACATCTGTGCTTGTCCAGGGTCAGACTTTCCAATGGCTTTCTTAAACACTTTATAGACAGGCACAGTGCTCCTTAAAAGTGATTCAGCCTTTGACTTTCTGCTAATCTTATAACCTTGTCACCATCCTCACTCTCAACTTCACCTGTATCTGCACAAAAGAAGGATGATGGAGGGATATATTCTAGATCTGCATCATCATCAGTCATCATTAGGTCATCCTCAGCAGCATCAGCATCACCTGACAATTCTTGCCCACTATCCTTATATTCCTCTAAGCCTTTGGAGGTCTCAATTTCTTTTTACTTTTACTGTATCAAAGTTCCATATTATGGGTGTTTTGGTGCTTGTTTTTCTCACTATCTGATGCAGCAGGCGGTTCAGCTGCTACACCTTCCTCTATTATGCTATTGTCAGCATCATCAACATTTGAATGTGACTTGTTGTCATCTTCAGTGTCCATCTTATATGGTTCTTTATTTTTACTGGCACTGGTGGTGCTGGAACTAGTTTTGCTGGGACCTTGACAAACTGTATCCTCCCTTGGAGTAGAGGGATCATCATCATTGATTGCACACGCTGCAGCAACCATTGCTGCAGTCAGTTTTTGAACTACTACTTTACTCTCACATCCCTGCATTGCTCCACCCCTCCCCCTTGTGTATTTTCTAGACATTACGCAACTACACTGTGTTTTTTTACTGTACGGTACACAACACAACTGATGCAGCTGTATGATGCCTTGCCTAAGCCCAGTCAGCTGTCTGTCACTATCACATAAGATATTTAGTTTTTTATTCTTTTTTTTTAATTTTATTTTTTTATTTAATTTTTTTTTTAAGTTGTCCACCCTGTTGTCTTATCACAGTCTGTCCAACAAAAATTATAACCGAAAAACAAAATCAAAAACGTCTTTCCCCAGACTTCCCCACCCAGCACAGAGATAATAACAGCAAGATCAGCAGGCAAATAGGTACCTAGCTGCCTGTGTCTTGCCAGTAAGTCACATGAAATTTTGGAGTATTTGAAGGTCAACCTCCTTCCTCCCTTCTTATCACCTATAGTGCCCCCAGACTCCCCTAATACAGAGAACAAATGTCCTACCTAAATGACTCCCTAACTAAGTTTCAATTCCCCTTTATTTGCCTATCTCCTCTAGCTCAAAAACATGCTTCTCTCTCCTCTCATAAACACAGAATGGCTGTAGAAAACTTTCGTGTGGTGGAGAAATGTACCCCACTTGGGACCACTGCTATGACACATAAGTAATGTGTGTCAATAATCTGAGAAGGAGGTTAGCGTATAACAATGGTAAAAATACATACACATCACACCATGCCAGTCCCCCAACACTATAATGCACATCTACCACATTGTAGGTTGTTCTTTATTTTTTTTTTTTTTATTACTTTGACAACATCATGAATATGTGCAAGCAGGGCTCAAAATTTCCACTCGCCTCCTCGCATTTGGCGAGTAAAAATTGAGTGACGGCAAGTGGAAATTGAAGCCCTGGCCACTTTCCCTGCAATCCCGCATAGCTAGTGACCACCCCCACTCTCTACAATTTGGTGACGTAAGAATCTCGTATGACAGTGTGAGATTCTCATGTGGCATAGAAAGTTGAATTCTAGAAGCTGCGGATGCATGAAGAGCCATCTCCAAGGTAACAAAAGTCTGCACACATACTATGCATGTGTGCACTATGGCATCTTTACCTTTAACATTTGTCTAACATAAAATAAATACCTGGGAAGTTTGTATCTTGTCAGGCTATAAGGTTAAGCCCATTCACCACCTCCAGATTATAGAGCCAGTAGCGGATCTTCCATGATTTAATTCACCTCCCAACCACTCGAGGGGTGACAAGAAGGGGCTGTCACGGAAGATCTGTTACCGGGTCTATAATCTGGAGGTGATGAACGGGTTTAACCATATTGCCTGACAAGATACAAACTTCCCAGTCAGTTCTTTGCATCAGGCATTTATTTTATGCTAGACAAGTATTAAAGGTAAAGAGGCCATCAGGACATTGCATGCCTCTCTAGCAGGGAAGGGGTTAATGCCGCTAGGGGAAGAACGGGTTAAATATATGCAAGAGTTCATGAGGCGACATGAGACTCTCCTGCTGCCATGCAGTGTGATAGTCTCATGTCGCCATTTTTATTATTTGACATGCTTAGTGTGAACTCCGTGGGAGAAGGGTATGGCGTTGGGGTAAGGAAACGCTGCTCTTTATCCAGGGGCAGATGCAGAGACCTTACTGGTGGCATGCAGCCAGGGCAGCATTACAATCCGTTTCAGGAGCAGGCCTCTTAAGTAGACAAGGAGGCATCGGAGCCTGCCAGAGGAGAATACTAGTCATGTGACCAGGAAAGCATAGAACAGAGTGCCTCTCCTCCCCTTCTCACACACTTCCTGTCTTGACATGAACAGCGCATCTAAACTGTGAGGAAGTGTGTGAGAAGGGGAGGAGCGGCTCACGCCTCTAAAGAGCCTATACAACCCTATGTGATCAGCCTGCCCTTCCACAAGTTCCAGTGCTGCCCTAGTAGTGTGCATTTGTGAAAGCCAAAGCCATCAGTTTCTTAAAGTGCCCCACAGTAAAATGGTGAATACGTTTTAAGATAAAAATACTGGCACCCACCAGGGCTGCTTTAAGCAATTGGCAAAGGTCCCACTGACAGGGCACCACTACGTATGGTAGACAGGAGATGTAAACACCACAATTTCTTTTATACTCTTCTAACCTGATGTGCCCCACACCAAGTCACTAGTAACAGCAGGGAGGACTGCGTCAGGTACTGGAGAGGCCTCCCCAGTAGTTAGTATCACTGACCGACCTCTCCTATGTGCTCTAGAGCTACATATCAGGAAGAATGAACTGAGCACTCAGTTGAGCATATTCTCACTGATTAGTAGCTCCCATGACGTCGGAGAAGCAGATCAGTGATAGTAACTTCTTGGGAGAACTATTAAAAGTCCCACCCCCCACTCGTGATTAAGCCCCACCCCTTTTTGACGTGATTTGCTTCTTATTTCTCCCTCAATGGCACAACAGGACTCTCCTCTCCAGGGAGTCCAAAACCCAAACTTCCCAGGTATGAGAGAAAGAGAGACATAGGTGATGACAGAGAGGAACATAAGGAGAGAAAGAGAGACATGGGCGAGACATGTAGTAACACAGAGAGACACATAAGGACAGGAGAGACATAAGGGGACAGAGACACATGAAGAGAGAAAGAGAGACATGGGAGAGACATATGGTGACACATAAGGAGAGAAAGAGCCAAAGAGAGAGAGATATATGGTGAGAGCGAGACATAAGGGGACAGAGAGACACATGAGGAGAGAGAGACACACACGTGGGGAGAGAGGTAAATGGTGAGGAGTCAGAAACGTGTGGGGGATAAAATTTTCAGTACAGTGACATTTTTAATGTGCCTTTCTCATGCTTGCCAAATACATAGCGACATTTCAATAGGATACCATGTATGTGTTTATACATATGATAGAGACTCTGCAATGAATAAAGCAATGCTGTGTAGAAATTACTGTACAAAGAGCTGGTCACTTGTTTATGTGATCCTATAATGAAAACTAATTTCTGCCCAGTGTACAATTGAGGAACATATGTGCTGACTCTTTGTACAGTAACCTCCAAGCAGTGTGGAGGAGCCTAGAAAATTAAGCAATTTGAGTCTTTGAGTGCCAGATTGGCAATGTGTTTGGCACCCCCTGGCATTCAAAGAGTTAAACAGTGCACTGGGAGAACCAGAACATCCAAGTGTGTAGCTCTAATTCAACTATTAGTTATGTGGTGTCACTAGTGTAGTCCAATTTCAATTGCTTGCTCTGTGGTATCACTAGTGTAGCCCCATTTCAGTTGTAATCTATGTGGTGTCACTAATGTGGCCGATTTCATTTGTAAGCTCTATGGTATCAGTATTTAAGGCCCATTTCAAGTCTAAGCTCTGTGGTGTCACTAATGTTATGTAGTCCATTTCAATTTCTAGCTCTGTGTTGTCACAAACGATGTCCCATTTCAATTCTAAGCTCTGTTGTATTTTTATATTATATATAACGCCTTCCTGACCTTTTTGTTTTTAATTAATTTGGTACTGGTAGTTACTGGTAGAAAGGTTTGCGACAAATGGGAGGAGGCAAGCTGCCTAGGGCCCTATTGTTTGTTTATTATTAAATATTTTTTTTAATTTTATTCTGAATAAAACATAGAACAACAGTTTAATTTCACCAAAGAGAACTTGAGTTGGGTGGGGTTAGAGGTGGGGATATGGTTGGGGCTAAGCGTGGGTAGGCATGGGTGGGGCTGGTGGCGAGTAACTTTTCAGGCCTGACTAGTAGCTCAGGACTTGAAATTTTGAGCCCTGTGTGCAAGTATCACTTATGGAGGAAGTTAGTGTTGTGGCAAAGGACAATGCATTCTGTATGCAAACACATCTTTCAAGCCGTATGTTGCTGTAGGACTCACAACTTTGAATTTTAGCCACTTATTTCTAAACTTCAGCCCTCAGAAGAAGTAATATTACAGTGGGAAATGTAGTACCTATAGGAGATATGGGGGAAAAATGTGTTATAATTGGCAAAAAAAGTGTTAAAATAGGTGAAAAGGAGCACATTTTTACATAAACTGAAAGGCAAAAACTTTTGCTGAAAAAGCAAAAAATCATGCAGGAAATTTTTCACACTTTTCGCCCACCCCTACTTTTAACTTGTTTATTAATTATCTAGAAGTGGGTATTGAAACTAGTCTCAAGTTTTGCTGATGACACTAATCTGTGTAGGGAAATACATACAGAGCACAATGCATTTTCGCTGCAGAAATAATCATGCTACTTGTATACTAAATGGAAAACTACTTGGGGAATCCTTGTAGACTTCACAGCAGTGTAGTTATCAGCTGCTGCAAGAGTCAGTGGGTAATATAATATTATATGTGAATATATTTCTACCTTTATATAAATCATTGGTCTGGCCTCATCTGGAATATGGAGTATAGTTTTGGGCATCAGTTCTTATAAAAGCCATTACTGAACTGGAAAAGTGCATAGACGTGCAGCAAAACTGAGAAAGGGATTTGAGGATCTGAGTTATGAAGAGAGACTAGCCAAACTGAGTTTCTTTACATTAGTGAAGGTCCATACAAGCAATGGTACAATTTCCATTTTCAAATATATTCAAGGTCAATCAATACAAATAACACTGTAAGGAACTATTTACTCATAGAGCTCAGCTACTGCAAGACCAATGGGTAATATCCTATATAAAAAGTTGTGTAGATGCACACTGAATGTGAAATTAATTTTTCCTCTATATAAATCCTTGTTTAGACCTCATCTGGAATATGGAGTACAGTTTTGGGAACCAACTCTTAAAAAATACATATGAGAACAATGAAAGCCCTGCCCCCCTTGACAAGTTTTTCAGGTTTTTCACTTATCTTAATTTACTGTTTGTTACTCAGTTCTGCTTATAATCTAACACACACAAAGAAATGGTAATTATTGTTAGCCAAATATGTACACACAAGTTTAAAAGCCTGTGTACACGGGCCACAGTGCCACCCAGCAGCCTCGGCTGGAGCCCGCAGCCTCTTTGCTCACCGCCCGCACTACAGTCATGAGCAGTACAGAGTGCCCGAATGCCCTGCGGCAGCTACGGAGTGGGGTGCTCCGAATTCAGATCATAGTCCTCTCTCTGCACCTTCCTGGGACCAAGCGGTCCCAGGAAGGTGTGCAGAGAGGGCTCAGGTCCAAATTCGGAGTGCCCTGCTCCTTATCAGCCTCAGCGCATTCAGGCACTCTGTACTGCACATGACTGCAGTGCATGCATTCTCTACTGTGCATGACTGCAGCGCATGCAGTCTCTACTGCGTATGATGGCTTCTGACAAACATCCTAGCAAATTATTATATAGGATGAATGTAGTTGGTCCTAGAATGCTGTCAATGCAAACCTATCTGCCTCATTACAGGCTTATAATGGAGGTTTCTACCAAGTGAAATTCCACATTTACAGCCTGGACAGTTTGTATGAGTAGAAAGGAACTATCCAATGCTTAACTGGAAAGCTTTAGGGGGACTTCTTTGCGCGCCTGATCAATGGCAGCAAAAGTGTGACATTTTTAAGTTCCTGAAGCCTTTCGAGATGCCACCTTGCTGGTTAGTCCTTCAGGTACTGAAATCAGTGACATACTTCCAGTAATATATTTATCACAGAAGAATTAACAGAATGGCTAACAAATATTACAATAGTGGCAATACAGACATGAACGAGCTAGTGAATCATTTTAGCATGCTTTGACTGAATCCTTGTATAGTCTCCATTAAAAGGCAGTGAAGAATACATTCTTGCCTCGTTTCTGGAACACCATATTAAACATTACATTTGTGCCAAGGTATCAGCAGCAGCACTCTGAGGAATCAGATTCTGGGAAAGCTTTTAATTCCTTAAGTGCCAGAGGGGTACGCAATGTATTACAGAGCGATGTGTTGCATTCCTCTCTGGCACTCAAATGGTTAACTGTAGAGGATGAGAGACAAAAACTACTAGTAAACATAGTGAAAAAGAAAAAATTAAAAGGGTTAGACTCTTTGCATCAGCAACAGCAATATCACAACAATTTGCAGAACACTTTGCATCATCACAGGAAACAATTCATGTGTCTAACATTTGTGATGGTGCTAGTGTCACTGGTACATATCTATGGGACTTGTTCCCAGAACATGGATTAGTAACTGTTTCTCATGAACATTGTTTAGCTTCAATTGGCTCCACTGCATGTGAGATGATTCCAGCATACCTGCAAGATAACAATGTTTTAGGACAAAACAATGATCCATTAGAGTACTGGTAAACATAACTGTGTGTCGTCAGCACAGGTGCGTACTGCAGTAGTAACCCTTTGTTGCCAACCAGCAAGTGTGCAGTCAGAGTGAGTTTTCAATGCAGCTGATTATATTGTTAATGATAATAGGACACTTCTATTCAGCAGCAGTGTTGGTAGACTTATTTTCTTAAAAATGAAGCAACATTTAAAAACCATCTGAGTAGCATGTAGCAGAAGTGGTAAAGAATACAACAGATGGAGATGCATACTTAGGCTGACTATACCTGACCTTTAAAAAGGGACACATAGGAAATAGGCATTTTTCAGAAGTGCACCAAATTCAAAGCAACCCTGTAGTATGCATTTTTCATGTGTGTCCCTTTTTAAAGGTGAGGTGTGGTCAGCCTAAGCATACTCTATTGAGGAAGTGAAGGAGTTGGGGTTTGTTGAGAGTGAGCTCAAAACACAGTCAGTCTCCCCATACCTCCCATACAATAACCCTACACTATTCCTAACATGACTCTTAAGCAATGCTACCCCTAACACTATCCTAAAACCCATAACTGTAACATTTACCTGTCATCCACTGTCCATCTTCTTCTTTAAACTTCTGTCTTCTGTAATCTTTCTTTCCTTCTTTTCTTCTGTTTAATAAAAATATCCAATGAAAGATGAATAAAAAATAAAATCCCTCAAGATAAAAGATAAACCCTTTGAGTGCCGGAGGGCGTGCCAAATCAAACTAGTATAACGTGGTGTCCAATGGGTGTAAATCTTTCACCCATTGGATACTTTTATGTGGCTTTGTGTTTTGACAGCGCAGTTAATAGAATAGCAAACTGTGCTGTCAAAAACAGCAGTCGCCAGTTTTTAAAAATAATGTAGGCAATAAAATCATTCCCAAGACCAGTGCAATGAAGACTGTTGTGTGATTGACAGATAATAAGGCAAGGCTATACTTGAATTGCACAGGATACTGCATGTAAGTTGTCTAGCAAGTTAACAACTAGGGGAATAAAATATAACACCAAGACAGTGGACCCATCAGGCAGATTTAATGTAGGAGTTGTTAACTGAGAAGGAAAACAATGGGTGGGGTATATGCAAGAACTGTTCAATATAATCAGTTCAATTCTGGATAAAGTGAGTTTGATGTAGGAAAGGGACATCGGAGAGGAAGAGATAAAAGAGAGGGAGGTAGAAGAATGAAAGCTGTAGACTTGAGCCATGACAGATGGGTATCTGGGGAAGAGAGGTTTATTTGAGTGACATTAGCATATAGATTATAACAAAAGCTGCACGGGACTATGAAATGTCATGTCCTGTAAAGTAATATTTGCTTATTATGGAATTTCTCTGTCATCATATTAATATTCTTGTAATGCTGTCAATACTCATTTCTGAGTCATTGCAGTTAGCACTGAAAGTTAATGGTTTCAAAGATGAGGAAGAGTAGGCCTTTTTCTAATTTAAGTGAATAAACATATAACAGTGTGGTAATCTCTTGCTAATGTTCATTTGCGTAGAGTATTACATTTACAAAGTGTCCTTAAAGGCAAAAATTATAAACTGTGCTGTCAAAACCACCACCGCTGGTTTTGAAAAATACTGGTGGTAATAGTAGTATCGAGCCCGAGATTGAGTATCTTGTTGTGGGCCAAGATAGACATCACACTCCATCAGTTCTGTTGTCTACAAAACACTATCAAGTGCAACACTTCGCTGTATAGAAAAGAGTTCTTCAGATAGAAAATCATGATCCCACAATATTTAATAAAAAGGATAAAACACATGTAGTCTTAAATCACACAATTAGATTCAATAAGATCAATATCATATGGAATTATACAAAATTGAGTTCAGTAAGACAAGGCTAACCCTATGTGTGCTAGAGAGGTAATGCATTGCGTACTGGGTTAAAGGAAAAATACACAATCAAAAATATTCCTCACATGATACTCCAAGAGGCAAACTAACAGGGTGTCCTTGATGAGGTACCACAGATACCCCCATATAATTACCAGTGTTTTACATCTGAGCAATATCAAATATCATCCCCCTGTAAAACTATGAAGTAAAGATCAAGCATAGGCACTGAAATGTTATACACTAAAGGTAATAATGGGAAATATCCTAATGCCCACAACACTGACTCCTACAGTATGACATCTAAGAGATCATAATTAGGGGTGGGTGCAAAGTGTGAAAATTGAGAACAATTTTCCACATGACTTTAAACAAAAACTGGCTGATTTTTCACTTTCTTCACAAAAGTTTTCTCCTTTTCACCAATGCAAAATGTTCCTCCTTTTAGCCTATATTAACACATTTTTCTCCTATATTTCCTATGGGTACAATATTTCCCACTGCAATATTACTTCTTCTGAGGGCTGAAGTGGAGAAGTAAGTAGTTGGAAGTTAAAGTTGTAAGTCCTACAGATACATATGCCTTGAAAAATGTGTTAGCATGCAGAATGCATTTGTCCTTTGCCCACAACAGTAAATTCCTGCTTAAGTGACGCTGGCACATATACATGTGGCAGATGTGTATGATAGTGGTGGGGGGCCTGGCATGGTATGATTGATTTGTTTGTGTATAGAGGAAGAGGTATAAAAGATAAAAGCAGGATCAAATACATTTTTATTTAAGTCAACACCAACTAACTACATCAGAAATGTCAATATTGTCCAAAGGACTGTCTTTTGTACCTACAGTACAGCACAATTTGACATTGAATTACACAGACCCCAAAGGAATTTAAAATTGAAAGCTTTTTTTAAACAGACTAAGGATAATGATGAACAGTATTCTACATTCAGACTTAAGAGTACCTTCGAGCCGATTAATACAAATCCATCCATTAGGACAACTTCGATACTTAAAGGGATAGTAATACTTAAATATTACTAATCCCCATATTGTAGCCATGTTAAAAAGAATTTAATTGTCCCCAGTGTTATATCGCAAACCTTAATGGTTTGAGAGATAACTGCACGCAAAGTTCCCCCCTCCTTCCCCCTTCCCTCAAGTCAGTGTTGTACTGACTGCAAGGATATCCGGTCTGACTTTCATCAGGCGGCTCTGCAGCTGAGCCAAGATTATGTTAGTGAAAAATAATTATTTCACTGAAATGGTCTTCTACATGTGCTTGAAAACCAAGCACATGTAGAAGACCGTTTCAGTGAAATAATTATTTTTTACTAACGCGATCTCAGCTCTGCTGCAGAGCTGCAAGCTTGTCTTACAACAGGCTTCCCCTGCAGTCAGCTATAAAGCTGACTTCAGGGAAGGGGGAACTTTGCGTACAGTTATCTCTGAAACCATAAAGGTTTGAGAGATAACACTGGGGACAATTATATTCTTTTTAACATGGCTACAATATGGGGATAAGTAATAAGTATTACTATCCTTTTAACAACAAGAGACATAATATCACTAAATTAGAATGAAAAGCTCTACAAGATCTATCCAAGAACACAGAAGTTATCATAAGACCTGCAGACAAGGGGGGAGTGATAGTGTTAATGGACTACACATACTATCGTAGTGAAGTCCTCTCTGTTATCTGATCACACTACATATGTCCCATTGGAGGGAGACCCTACAACTAGTGATAAACACAAAATTGACGTAATGTTGCTGGAAGCCAAAAGCAACAAATGGCTCAATAACCTCACTTTGAAATACCTGACGACTGACTTTCCTAAGTTACCAGTAATATACACCCTGCTTAAAATACATAAGAAAGCCACCACACCACCTGACAGGCCCATTATTTCAGCTAGGACTCCCTTCTGCAGCCACTAGCATGTTTCATAGATTATTATCTACAACCCCTCCTACCATCCATTCCAAGCTACATCAAAGATACAAATGATTTGTTAACCAAACTGAGACAAGCAGACACTATTCCTGACAACATCTTCTTGGCGACCCTAGATGTGAGTAGTCTCTACACTGTGATCCCACTAGAGGGTGGAATTGAGGCTGTCACTACATATTACATGAGCATTTCAACAGGTGGTCTGCCCCCCTGATGAGTTCTTGATTGAGCAACTACGCACTTATCTCAGATATAACTTTCAAGTTTGAGAAGACCTATTACAGACAGGTCTGTGGGACGGCTATGGGGAGCAACGTGGCTCCAGCCAATTGCTACATGCATCATTATGAACAACAGCATATATTAGCCACATTTAAATACAAAATATTTGTATTATTGATTCATAGATGATATTTTAATAATTTGGACTGATACTCTTAGTGATTTTGAGGATTTTGTACTCTACCTTAACAGTTTACATTCTCTTATAATATTTACATGTCATATTGATTCAACCTCCATGCAATTTCTGGATGTTACTCTATGGATAGAAGATCATAAAATCCATTCTACTAATCCATTCTACTAACTTCTGAAAACCTACAGATAGAAATACCTTACTTCCTAAAAAGTTTTCACCTGGCTCACACCATGCAAAGTATGCCATTTTCCCAGATTATCAGAATCATTAGGAACAATAGTGATTATAGCAAAGCATTAATCCAATTATTGGATCTTAAGAGCAGACTGCTACAGAGAGGATATTGTGAACAAGAACTGGATACACAATTAGAGAGAGCCTTATGCAATACCCAACAAGATTTTCTTTTCTTCTGTTTTTACCAAGGAAGACCCATTGGACAAGAATCTGCAAACTACTTTTACAGAACAGGCACAGCAAGCATGGGACTGGCTAACACAAGAAAAAGTGTTAAAACAATTGAATGGTGTCAAGGTAGACAAGGCTCCGGGGCCAGATGGTATACACCCACGGGTACTTAGGGAGCTAGGCCAGACCCTGGCCAGACCGATATATCTGATTTTCAGGGATTCTTTTATTTCTGGTATGGTGCCCATGGATTGGCGTAAAGCAGATGTGGTGCCCATATTTAAAAAGGGATTAAAGTCCCAGCCAGGAAATTACAGACCCGTAAGCTTGACATCTGTGGTAGGGAAGCTGTTTGAAAGGTTGCTAAGGGAATATATTCAAGAATTCTGCTGGAACAGGAATATCATTAGCAATAGCCAACATGGCTTTGTGAAAGATAGGTCTTGTCAAACGAACTTGATCGCATTTTATGAAAAAGTAAGTAATAATATAGATGAGGGAGAGGCGGTTGACGTGATCTATTTAGACTTTGCCAAGGCATTTGATACGGTTCCACACAAGAGGTTACTCTACAAATTGAATGAAATAGGACTAGGGCAAAATGTTTGTGAGTGGATTGGAAATTGGCTGAAAGATAGAATGCAAAGAGTGGTAGTAAATGGCAAGTTCTCCAGTTGGATAAACGTGATAAGTGGAGTGCCTCAGGGATCTGTCCTGGGTCCTCTTCTTTTTAATTTGTTTATTAATGACCTCCCAGAGGGCATAGGAAGCCATGTATCAGTGTTTGCTGATGACACAAAATTAAGTAAGGTAATAAAGTCTGAACTGGATGTGTCTTCATTACAAGAGGACTTGGACAAATTGAGTAACTGGGCAGGCAAATGGCAAATGAGATTCAATATAGACAAGTGTAAAGTTATGCATTTTGGGTATAATAATAAAAATGCAACATATAGTTTAAATGGTGTTTCTCTGGGGAAATCTACTAATGAAAAGGATTTAGGAGTAATGGTAGACAATAGACTTTGCAGTAGCATGCAGTGCCAGCTGGCAGCTGCAAAGGCCAATAAGATATTGGCATGTATTAAAAGGGGTATTGACTCAAGGGAGGAAGATATAATTATGCCTCTTTACAGGTCCATGGTAAGACCCCACCTAGAATATGCTGTTCAATTCTGGGCGCCCTTTCTGAAGAAGGACATTATGGAACTAGAGAGAGTGCAGAGGAGGGCTACAAAACTAGTAAGGGGAATGGAATGTTTTAGTTATGAAGAGAGGCTAGAAAAGTTAAACTTGTACACACTAGAGAAACGGCGTCTTAGAGGGGATATGATAACACTATATAAATATGTTCAAGGCCCATATAAAGGGCTTTCAAAAGACCTGTTCATTAACAGAACAGTACACAGGACAAGGGGCCACCCGCTTAGACTTGAGGAAAGGAGATTTAGTCTACAACAGCGGAAGGGTTTCTTTACAGTAAGGACAATAAAGGTATGGAATGCACTTCCGGAGGAGGTGGTGCTATCAAATACATTAGATGCCTTTAAAAGGGGCCTGGATACTTATTTAAAAGAGCATAATATAGAGGGCTATGCACGTTAGTATTGGGATTAATATTTAGTTAGGGCTTGTTGATCCAGGGAGAAATCTGATTGCCATTTGGAGTCGGATGCCTTCTTTTGGGTCAGCGATGGTAAACAGGAATAGGAAAAGGGTTGAACTGGATGGACGCAAGTCTTTTTTCAACCTAAATTACTATGTAACTATGTAACTATGTAACTATGTAAGATCTACTACTGAAACTCAAAGATCATAAACCACTAGAGAGACTGGTTTTCCCCATGACATACACCACAGCTACTAAGGGTATCACTAGGGCAGTGAGAACATATTGGGACATACTTGCTACAGACCCTATTTGAATGACATTTTTAACACAGCCATTAATAAGCTACAAAAAGGGGCTAATTTAAGGGATATACTGGTGAAAGTGGATCCCACACAATGCTATGCAAAGAAAAAAGCACCTGGCTGATGGGACCAAAACTCGTTTGTTACAGGTGTTCTGATTGTGTGACATGTAGAAGCCTGATAACAGGACCTAACTTCACTGATGCTTGTGACGGCTCAGTTATTAATATTAACCATAGACTTACATCTACTAGTAAGTACGTAATTTACTTCATTAAATATCCTTGTGAAAAACTTTTCATAGGCATAACTACCACTAAGAAAGGATAGTGAACCATAGAGCCATGATTGTGAAGGCTTATGCTGACAAGTAAAGTGACAAACCTGTGGCCAGCCATTGATTAGAGTTACAACATACGCCATCATCTTTAAAATGCGTGGTTCTTACCATGTTCCATCTTTACCTCGTGGAGGAGACCGGAGCAAATTATTACACCAGAAGGAATTCAAGCAGATTCGTAGACTGCAGAACAATCACCCAAGGGGCTTATTGTAATGTTGTCTTATGTCTGCTTTTTCTAAGGATCTACCGGATACCAGCTTTAATTAATTCAACTCAACATATGGATTACATTGCAACATGTGGATTACAAATATGGCAACATATGTCAGGTACAACTTTATGTTGCAAATTACAACAATCATCCCACATTCCATACTGTCACCACAACCATCCTGAAGAACAAGGATGAAGCTCATGGTGGGATAGAATACTCCAACTATGTCTAATTCCCGGAAATCAGGAAATTAACCCATATTGGATTACAATCCTATAGCCTACAGATAATTTCTGTACTTTTGGGACCTTGAGACTGAGACTATCCTAAGATAAGGATGACAGAACTCCACACACGTGGTCTTAAAGGGACAGTAATGTCCCATAAACATTTTTTAGAGATGCCACAAATCTTATCTCTGAAAGCGCTATGGTTTGAGATATGACATCCACTAAAGTTCCTCTTCTCCTCATCTGTAAAGCTGACAGAAGGAGACCTGTGTCGGCTGACACGAGTAGGCTCTTCAGCAGAGCCTCAATAGTGCAATTTAAAAACAATTACTTCTTTGGAGTGGTCTAAAAAGTGTGCTTGCAAACCAGACACACCAGACCATTCCAAATAAGTCATTATTTTTTAATACTGCTATTGCTGCTTTGCTGAAGAGCCGCTTGTCGTTTCCAGGACCAGGAACTCCTGTTGTCAGCTTACAGCTCACATCAGGAGAAGAGGAGGGAGAGGAGAACTTTATCGGAGGATATCTCTCAAACCACAGAGGTTTGAGAGAAAAGATTTGTGGCATTTAGCTTATTTTTTAAGCTCTAAAAAATGTATGGGACATTACTGTCCCTTTAACTCGTGTTCTACATCTTCCAGGTAATTAGAATACCATCATCAACAGGAAGCGGCTTTGAGGTATGTGGCTACAGTAATTAAGCCATTTAACACCCACAAGGTATGGGTGTGCTCTTAACCACTATATACACAGACTGTGAAATACGGGATATACACTTTTTGACTCTGTATACTTCTGGTTTATGTGCCATTCCAATATATGTTTGATGTATTTGATATATTTTCTATGTTACTAGTTTAAGTATGCTCTTTTATTTATTCAGGCGTTATTATGTTTGTATCATTTACAATGCTTAATGAATGTATCCTTCCATGTATGGGAATAAGTGATACATTGTTGCAACTTATGTTCATCCATGACTTTATTTCTGAGGTATAATTCCTTCTTTTCCATACATAGTCACATATAGGATATGCCTTATATACTTTATATGCCTGTCTTACATGCTAGATTGAAGTACCATTGGAGTTTTTTCTATGCGCTGCAATACATTTATGTTACGTTAGCATACTTAGTTCCAGCAGACTTTAATCTTCAACCAAACACACTGAGTAATGATTCCTGGTTGAGATTATATATTTCCATATACTTTCTATACTTTGTTAGAGCATTGTGATGCATGGGAGTCCGCGCTTCACTGTTACCCACTATGGGACTCAAAGACTTTACTTTTACACACATTGACACAAATATCGATATCCATTTATGGAGCTGACAGATTTAGCATATTTATTTGAACATTTTCCTACTGGACTCTTATGTCATTCAATAGCTATACATATTTAGGGTTCATCTAAGAACAGTGGTGTAGTCATTTTCTGTTTACTCATAAAATCAATACGAGTATTATGATGTTATACTGTGTTTTTAACATGTTTTGTGTATCTCACATATTCACTATTGTTTTTTAACATTCTGGATTTATACATATTTATGTCCAAACACAGGTGCTGATTGGTTGCATCTTTCTAGCGTTCAGCGCTACTTTTGGCGCCAGTTTCAACTTGGGGGTAGGGATTGAGGTATATATTGTTTGTGTTCCACTTGTCTGTGTAATCTTAATAAATTCCAGTCCAGGTTTTGGTAAGCACACCCAAAGAAAAAAACCATGTAAAATTGCTGGAGTGCAACCAATTTTGACCAAAATAGCTAAAAGCAAGTATTGGTGCACTCTCTCTCCATTAATGAGTAAAGCTGACCAAGACTCAGCTCTCAGGATAAAGTAAATTAAGGTTAGTAAATGCCTAAAGTAGGAGAGATTCAGCTCATAAGACAAAACATATTAAGGTTAGGTACTTGCCAAAATGAGGTACCTTGGCGTTGGTGGCAAGCTTAGCATTCTGTGGCCATATAATATAACTAAATCTTCATCTTTAATATAGTAAAGATATGCAGGCACAGTGCCGCAGAGTAAAGGGTTAATGGTGATGTAAATTTGGATCTGCACCAATACTTTGTATATTTGCTTTTAATCTTGATAAAGGCCACAGGTCGATCCAGAATAAACTAATCTTGTTCACTGCAAAAAGTTTCCTGTGAAGTGCTGTCTCATACAATGGATGTGTGTGTAAATATACTAGCAAAAGGGGTACAGCATTGCCTGTGCAGATTAAGTCCTTTGGGTGCGTCAGGGTCATTAATCGCATTGGTGTATATGTATATGGAATAATTGTGCAGATAGGTGTCAATATACATTTAATACATATGCACTACACTTACCTGCATATTTATTCCATATACATATACACCAATGAGATGAATACCCCTGAAGTAACCAAAAGGACTTAGGGCAAGATGTTCAAAAAGTGGTGGTAACTGAAATTGTCTGTAATCAGAACAAAACAGTTGTTTTGCCACTGTCCGTCAATTCTCAGACACGTTACCGTCATTTTTTGCATCTAATTCTGCCATCTCCATCAAAGGGAAAAAGCCATCTTAAAAGTGGGTGTGGTTTAATGTACCGTCATATTGTTGGGTATTTTCAGAAAAAATATTCTCTTAACTGACACTTTTTTGTCTGATCAACGTCCTTTTTTCCCGACAAAATAAAAACGGTCTAAACTTGGAGAAGACAAATGAAAGTACTGTTGAGCAAGAAGCCATACGATAGAGTTAACTGTTAAAAAAAAGTCTTTGTATGAAAAGTTGTCGTTTTAAAGACAAAAAAATGTCTTTGTTTCTTTGAAAATGTTTGTTTCAAAGACAAAATCAAACACATTTTTAACATCAGAATTTTTAAGGGCAATGTTCATCAAGATCTTCTTATCGTCATTTTTAAGTCTTTATGACATATTTTCAAACATGACGGATTTACTTCTGAAAATATTGTTGGTTTTTTTTACCACCACCTCATGACCTGACAATTTTATCGTTATGACGACTTTTTGAACATCTCACCCTTAATCCGCACGGGCAAAGCTGTGCCCCTTTTGCTATTATTTATATAAAGGTTAGAAGTATTTATTCACATCATGGGTCATGATTATAAATTTATTACATAAAAAGACAAATTAACACTCTGAGGGCCAGAGGGGTGACCAATGCATTGCAAGCTATTAAAAGCCCCTTTTATACACTTCAGCTCTTGAGATAAATAATTTTAATTAGGATGAAACAGAATTCAAACCCTTTCCAGAAGCTATTCCAAAATATTCCTGGACCGAATTAAATAATGATAAGTATATAATACATAAGAGTAGAGTTCTGACTGAAATAGGGGACAGTTTATACAGTGACATTATTGAAGCTTATAAGCATTGAGTTTACAGACCTATTCAACTTGTGACACATATTGGATGAACTACAATTCCCATCATCCTTAGCCAATGGTCAGCTGACAATGAGAAGTCTTCTAGTCTAACAACAGCAAAAAAAAAGGCCAGGATTGGAATTTGCCGGCTAATGGGGCTGACTGTACATAATGTTCCTTGTCCTGGACACAGAACACACTGCAGTACCGACAGAGCATTTGTAAGAGCAGCTCCAGGGACTCAGGGCAGACTTCCAGCTCACAGAGCTAGGGTGGATGATCACCTTACCTGCTTCTGTTTCTGGTCTGTCTCCGGCACTCCCTCCGGCCATATGTTTGTGGACTTGAGGCATACTTGTCCATAACATACTGCAGCGCCAACAGAGAGCTTGTAGGAGTGGCTCCAGGGACTCGGGAGGGAGTTCCAGCTCACAGAGTGAGGGGGGATGATCACCTTACCTGGTACTGGTGCTAGTCTGTCTGTCTCCCCAGCTATATGTATGTGGGTTTGAGGCATACATTTCCCATCATCCCCTGCAGGTCTGGGTGAGGCCACTGGGAGAGTATGTGTGTGTGTGAGTCCACTGGGAGAGAGAGAGTGTGTGAGGCAAGAGACTGTGTGTGTATGTGTGTGTAACTCATTACGGAGAGTGTGCCTCTGCCCACTCCTGTGAAAATCTCTCCCTGTTTCTCCCCTCCTTACTGCCACCCTGGTTGTGTTAGGCTTTGGATAAGTTTTTCAGTCACATGATACTTTCTATTTTATATATATATATATATATATATATATATATATATATATAATTGTAAAAGCCATGGTGTACATTCGGGCAGTGTCTACTGCGCATGACTGCATCAGAAAAACATACATCTGGCCTGCGTTCAGACAGTCTCTACTGCGCATGACTGCGTTTGGGCAGTCTTTACTGTGCATGACTGCATGACACTAACATACATTTGGCCTTTTATATATGCAGACTAGAAGATTCCTACAGAGGTTTTTACCATTGTCATGTTTGTGTCAAATCACTATCTTTCTTCTCATATTATTGACACTCATTACTTATTGATTATATCAGTGGTCTCAAATGTGATGGACGGTAGCAACCCTTCTTCACATCCCTCCTCTGCCTCATCATCTGTGCTGCTGCTAGTATATTTGTCCTGGCTTTCTCTGTCAAGTGTTGTTTCTGCTACCTGATACTCAGATGGTAAGAGATGTTGGTTCATTTTTAAGAATGTTAATCTCCCAAAATTGCTGTTTGATAGCCGTGTCCTGTGGTGTCATGTTCCCCCAGATTCTGTTCTGGTCTCTTACCTGGTTTTCTAGTTCTCTTGCCTTTTGGTATTCTCCTCCCTGTTCGGTATAAGCCCTTGCTTTTTTGGCCTATATTTAGCACTGAATCCTTCACGGTGGTGTGCGATCTAAGCGTTCTGTATCTTGTAGTGTTCTGATCCTGTTCCAGAGTTCTCCTGATATTGACCCGGCTAGTTGTCGACTCCTCTCCTGTCTACCTATTCCAATATTACGTTTGCTCATCTGGCTCTTGACCTCGGATTGTCTTCAACTCCTCTCCTGTATTTTGTCTAGGTGCTGTGTTTGCTCAACTGGTTCTCAACCCTGGCTTGTCCGACTCTTCTTGCCTGCCGATATCGACCTCGTGTCGAGCATTCTCTGGTGTGGTCAACTCCTGGAGCCCAGTGTTCTTCTCGACACCGTTGATCCTGCGTCGAGCTCACCATTGTATAGTCGACTCCCGGGGCCCGGTGCTCTTCCTCGAAACCGTTGACCCTGCATCAAGCTCACCATTGTGTAGTCGACTTCCTGGGGCCCGGTGCTCTTCCTCGAATCCATCGACTCTGCTTCGAACTCACCATTGTGTTGTCGACTTCCGGTCTGGACTTTCGAACACCAGCTGTATACCACAGGTAGGTCTCTTTCAGTTGTTTCCAGTCCTGTGAGTAGTTGTCTGTCTCCTAGGGAGTCATCCGACCATCAGGCTTCGCGGCCTGCTACCCCACCCGGTCCCTGCTGTTGCAAGGCTGCCTGGGAACAGCCACTGACAGCCAGCACTTCTCCCCTCTGCTCTAGCCTCTTGCTCACAGGGGCTTACCCAGTGAGTATACTGTATATTCATTCCATTTCACAAATATATTGAGTATATAGCAGCTTGCTACTATTTTGGGGGTTCTCCCCTCTAGGAATCCAGCATCTGCTACATTGGGCATTCTGGACAGATACGTGACAAGTGGTCATCGACAGTGTAAGCAGCTGCACTGAAAACTCGGCTCAGACTCAACGCTTACTGTAAGTCAGCTAAGGGTTTCCACTGTAGTACATGTCAATGCTGGCTACACAGTCAAACAAACTGTAATATATGTCAGTGCTGCCCAGTAGTCAAACAAACGCTCTAACATGTACAGTGTGAAATTCCACCTGGTGATGGGGCAGGTTGTTACACTATTGTATGGAATATAGAGCATTGCATCTACTGCAGGAGCAACTAAAATGGGTACAGATTTTGTGGGCAATAGTAAACATCTCTCTGAAGTTTTCACATTCTGCCAGGAATCTGGTCACAACTAAATTTAGCACTTGGGAAAAGCAGGGCACATGCATCATATCACCTATTCTCAAAGCAGCTATTATGTTGAAGTCATTATCAGCAGATGCAAAACCAGCTTTTAAGGAGTGGGGTACAAACCATTCCTCTATCACCTGCTCTACGCTACCTAAAACATCTATGGCTTTGTGGGACTGTCTCTCAAACCACTGCACGCACAAGGTGGCATGCCAATGGTATGGGCTATCCTGCTGCTGCCGTCTTTTAATCATACTGCCAGAACCAGAAGCATGACCACTGACTGTCACCTGATGCTGTAAGCTAGTGTTGATCACTTTTGGTAGTGGGAAGGAAACCCAGTGAGCAGTCAGTCATATAGTCTGTGATCTGCCCACTTGTCCACATATCTGTTGTCAGGTGGATTTTCTTGCCATAAGCGCTTTTCATCCCTTTGCTCACCACCTGCTTGTACAATTCAGGCAGAGCCAACCTAGAAAAATCCCAGCAAGGAGCTAGACATGTCATCAGTTCTCTGAAATCTTGGTTTTCTACAAATGAATAGAATAGCATGTCCACTGTTAACATTTTGGCAACCTTGCCATTCCACTGGCACACATTGGGATTGTTTTTTTGAAGTTTTTCACTCCTTCCCCAATGTGGGTTGGCAGGACATGACAGAAGAACCCTGGAAATGTATTTCTTTAACAACATGACTAAAGGAGGGGGTGTATTAGAGGCAACAGGTGTGCGCAGTCTATGACTCTTGTTATCTCCTTCAGCAAAGCCAGAGGTGTTATTTGGAATTAGCTAACTGTTGGCAGTAGCACATTTTTTGACACCTAAATGTCATCATTGCTTCTTTTTTTTCTGCCACAGAGCCCTAGGGACTTTTTAGAGTATTTCTGCAGCTGCTGCTAGTTGCAGACCTCTACTCCCAGTCAGACCTGTGGTTGTGCTTTAGGTGGGATCTCATAGAGGAGTTGCCAAGGTGTAAGCCTGCTTTCCCCCTGTTCATGTGCTTTTTGCACAGACAACAGATGGCAACATGCTTAGATTTAGGATCCTGAGTGAAGTATCTCCATACTATGGACTTTGTGTACTGAGGGGATTCCTGAAGGGCTGTTACTTCTACTGGCACTAGATGTTGATGCAATTCTACTGCTACTACTACTAGGTGTCAAAGGTGCAGCACTTCCAGCATCAGCAGAGGCACTCATCATATCTAACAATGTGGATGTTAATAACTTGTGTTACTGTTGTTGCAGCTGGGTAAGCAACACAGGTGTGTGTGGCTGAGTGGGACTTGAACTTGGAAGAGGTGATGATTCTGATGATGACTGCTAGGGTGTCTGTGACTGTGTACTTTGTGTACTTTTTGCTATCTTTACTTGTCCAGAATCAGACTTTCCAATGGTTTTCTCAAACAGTTTATAGTGGTGGAAGATTCAGCCTTTGCCTTTCTGCTAACTTTATGGCCATCTCATGATTCTCTTTCTCATACTCTCAACTTCACCTATATCCTGTATCTGAACAATAGAAGGATACTGGAGGGATATTTTAGAGGTGTCAAAAAAAAAAAAAAAAAAAAAAAGAACTAAAAAAAACCCAGTGCTTAACCCTTTGAGTGGCAGTGCAGTATGCAATGCATTGCAATGCGTACTCCTCTTACACTGAAATGGTTAACATGAGGCTGACTCACAGGAGTTCATATATATAATTTATATTAATGTACACAATGTACACATAGGACTGTATATAATATATATTAATGTACAGATTGCACATACAAGAGTGTATATATAATCTACACAATTAACATACATTATATATATATACTCCTGCGTATACACTATACATTATAGTCCTAAGTGTCTACATTAAGATACATTTTATATGAAGTCAAATAAAGGGTTATACTGTCTTTAAGGTTTTCCATTTCATAACGAATCCTTTTTGGTGTTGAGAAGACCCTTTACAGTTTAGCTAAAACCTTTGGCTTCTCATTTGTACAAACACACACACAGCCATATAGGCTAGGTAGCTTATGCCAGTTACACTTAAAGGGCCTTAGTCTCCCTCTACATTGGAACATTGGTCCTCCTTATCTCCTCTTAATGGCTGCCCTGCATTAGATAAATTTTGGGAACTTTCAACATGCCCACTTCTTTTCTGTTGCTCCTTACAGTGCCTACTTTGCATTAAAGATAACAGAATAGGCACATTCCATGACCTCATTTTAATTCCCCCATTAGATGCTTTGCTGAAGACTGCCTCCTTCTCTCCTTATTCCCACTGTTTGCGAATCCAGGGTGGGAAAGTATTTTGATCCACTCCCTGCTTACTCTGGTCGTCTCTGGACCATTCTGGGGTCTCCACTTTCAAACTTGTTCTGATTTCAGACTCTCAGTCTCAGAGTGGCACAAATGTATCCAATGCAGCGGATAGCAGGGTGAAATTCAAATGGTTAACACACAAGAGGATATATCACAGAAGAAGAGGAGCTGCATGTCAGCACTACTCCGAATATGTTGTGCATGTTTTGTTTTGTTTTTTGTTGTTTTTTTTTTGTTTAAGAGGCAATAAAGAGAGTGGCTGAACTTGTTGCAGGGAAAAGCTCAGTGGTAATTCAGATGTCGATAGGTGAGAGTCAGCCATTTTTGCAATTTTGCTGAAGGGATTCTGAGGGGTGTGCAAAATTAAGTGCCTGTATATGTAGCGGTGAGGCAATGTGTAGCAGATATGTAAATCTCCTCCTACCTGCACCCCAGGGTGTGTATGTTGGGCTCAGGCAGTGTGGAGGAGATCAGCATATCTCCTCTTAGCTGACACCCCAGGGTGTGTGCATTATAATTTAGTGAGTAATGCTGGGCTTAGGCAATGTAGAGGAGATATGCAAATCTCCTCCTAGCTACCTCCCTGGGGTGTGTGAGGCACGGACGTAGAATTTGTGGTTACCTGACCACTTTCTCTTTTATAGTACATATTTTTTTTTAATTATTATTATTAATTTTTTTGTTTGTTTAAGATGTCCACAGTCTGTCAAACAAAAAATAATATATATATATATATATATATATATATATATATATATATATATATATTAAACTGAAAAACAAAATCAACAACTTCTTTCCCCAGACTTCCCCAGCACATACACAGTAATAGCATGATCAGCAAGCAGTTTGGACACCAGCTGCATTTGTCTTGCCAGTCACACAAAATGTTGGGGTATTTGGGGTCAACCTCCTTCCACCCTTCTTCTCCCCCAGACTCCCCTAATACAGAGAACAATTGTCCTATCTGAAAGACACCCTAAATTAAACTTCAATTCTCCTTTATTTGCCTATCTTCTCTAGCTCAAAAAACATGCTGCTTTCTCCTCTCACAAACACAACATGTCATTCTGTGAGAGCCTGACACCTTATTATATGGCTGTAGACAAGTAGAGACAACTCTCATGTGGTGGGGACAAATTTTTTTCACATCAATTTCAATGCAATAAGCTAGGCGAAAAAAAGCTAACAAACTGCAGTTTTCACAGAAAATTATTCACCAAATGGAAAGTGCCATTATTTGCTGATTTTTATCTGAGGCAGAAATTTTCATCCATTCCTAATAATAACTGCCTACAATATTTAAACACCCCAAAAATCATAATAATAAAAATAAAATCCCTATGAAATATATTAGAATCTTGGATGTTGTGTGGCCTGCACAGTCTTCTGAATCAATACAACCAGAGCCGTGCACATCACTGACTACACAAGGCAATGAATTGGAGGCCGAAATAGGAACCAATCTCCTACTTGATCTCCAGTACAGCACAATCTACTATATGATCAAAAACACTGTATAGAAACAAAAGTTTGATCCTGAAAGTTAAGGTCACAGACCACCATATTAAAACAAGTAAATCACATATAAAGGAAAAGTGCTAAAAACTAATACTTAGGGATATGAATACAAAAACTGCAAACATGATATGTAGACCAGAAAAATACAGTACCCCTTTTCAATGGGGTATACAGATGGATCACTGATAAGTGGATAGTGTGTTCGCTTCCTTCATTTTATTCACCAACATCCGCGTGCAATTGTTTTAACTAGACAAACAGACCTCCACTGATTTCTTGCCATGTCCTTTACTCAACCATCTTTCAATTTAAAGGTAATGGTTATTTGTTTTCTAAAACAGATATTTTGTGGCTCCTACCGTGTGTAGCCCATTTGGATGACACTGCTTACATAGCAATTCTCCAAGATGTTTTGAAGTGTAATCTTGCTTTTTCCTCAAGGAGGAAACAATTTACAAAATGTCCTCATATATATATATATATATATATATATATATATATATATATATATATATATATACTATAACTGGAAGTGATTAGATCACAAATGTAACCTTATATACAAAAAAACTGTTGTTCAATCAAAACATCCATTTGCACAATGTTATATTAATATATGAACAACATCTTCTGTCTATCAATATACAGTAATGTGCAAACGTTTTAGGCAGGTGTGAAAAAATGCTGTAAAGTAAGAATGCTTTCAAAAATAGACATGTTAATAGTCTATTTTTTCAATTACCAAAATGTATAGCGAGTGAACAGAAGACAAATCTAAATCAAATCAATATTTGGTTTGAACAAACTTTGCCTTCAAAACAGCAACAATTCTTCAATGTACACTTGCACACTGAAGAAATTATGTACTTTCATGAAATACGTAGGGAAATAAATTGTTATATTTTACTTTACTTTCATCTTTTGATTGTATCCTTTCTTCAAGTTACGTTTGATCTCAGTGAGCCATTGATAAAGAATCTAGTGAATAGCATCCGTTGGGGGCTGAAAAAGGGTTTCTATACCATCAGTAGTTACCCCAGTAGGATTGCACAGAATACCACAGAAGGCTGCACTATCGACTCACTTCCAGACCAAGTGTACAATCAGTGAGATCTCCCTGAAATTTGGATATCTTCTGTTTGTCCTTGACAGTCTATGTCTTTTGACTTACAAGAAACTGTCTATTCACTCTAGATTTGAACACTTTTTATACAGAAGGCTACTCTTAGATGTGTGCTCTTGTCCCTTCTCATCCTTCTACTTAGATTGTGAACCATGCCGCTGAGGACACCATGAACTGAGATGCATCTCTTTGAGGCCACCTATGTATGATATATATATATATATATATATATATATATATATATATATATATATATATATATATATATATATTGGACTTGGACATTAATTCTTTACTATTTATAGGAGCGCTGTAAGTTCTTCTTGCTGTGAGATCTGTGGTTAGACCTCATCTACCTAGAGTATTTTGTACAGTACTGGAGACCCCATCTCCTGAATGTAGATGTAGATATTCTGGAGAGAATACACAGAAGGGCTATTAAAATGGTAAATGGCTTACAGGTAAAAAAATATCTGAATAAACTAAAGGATCTGAACATGTATAGCTAGGAGAAGAAAAGTGAGGTTATATGACAGAAATATTAAGATACCTAAATTCATTCAACAAAATACAGAAGGGAAGTACATTTCAAAGGAGTAGAATGTTTGTACAAGAGGTCATAGTATTAAACTAGAGGGAAAGAGGCTTTGATGTAATATAAGAAAGTTTTTATTCAATGAGAGGATGGTAAATAAGTGGAAAAGCCTATCAGCAGAAGTGGTAGAGGTTACACAGTGATGGAATTTAACCATGCATGGGGTAGGCATAAGGCTATCCTGACCATATGACAACACCAAGGATCAAGTAAAATGTACGGTTTTTATAGTAGGAGAAATGGGCAGACTAGATGGATATTTGATTTTAACATGTCTGATCCAGTACATATATCAGAGTGCAGGTATATGATTTGTATGGCAATGTTCAAATTAGAAAATGAACTGCTTTGATGGATCTGTACAGTGATATATTCCATAAAAAACGTTTTATTTACACTTGCCAAATAAAAACCAGAAAGCTGATATTAAAAATGGAGATATTACACATTATTTTAAGTTCTTAAAGCCTAATTATTTTTTGTATACTTTCACTCATACGTTTTGTTTTTCCTTTCATATGATGTAATTCTATTTTTGCACCCCAGTTATAAAGATCCCATGCATTCATTAGGTGCTTGCAGATGGAAGTTTTGTGCAGTCTCTAGACATATAGGCTATACTGCATGTCTACAAAACTCTGTAAGATTGAGTATCAAAAAACTGATGAGCAGGAAAATAATTAAGAAGGCAAATATATATACCCCTTCTACAGGATTGTTAAAAATGCCTAAAAAATGTAGTAATGAGCAAGACCCTCTGTCTACTTTTATTTTTTATTTTTTGTACTTAGTACCCCACTTTTGGAAAGTGATGAGATTATGCTTATTATCCTATATAATAATTCGCTAAATTGTGTGTAACGACATGTCATGCACAGTAGACACTGCTGCGCGTGCTGCAGTCATGCGCAGTAGAGACTGCCCGTGCCACGGCTGATACAGAGCTGGGCACTCAGAAGGATCGTCCCGCTCTGTATCAGTCACAGCGCGGGCAGTCTCTACTGAGCATGACTGCAGCGCGACCGGCTGCCAGTGGCACTGTGGCCTGTGTAACGGCCTCTTCAACTAGTTTATCAATAAAATGAAATACGTGACAATAACAGTGAATAAGTATATCATAATCAAATACTATATATAAATTGTCTTACCCTACCTCTGGAACTCCCTACCACCCAGTATTCGCCAAGCCTCAACGACTTTAAATCAAAGCTAAAAGAGCACCTTTTATCTCTAGCAACAGCGTAATATGGAAACATTTTCAAACATTATCATCATAAGCCTAACACTGCACTTCCTCCTCTACCAGCTTGTATCTGTATGTCACCCATCCTATACTTAGATTGTAAGCTCTATGGGGCAAGGACCTCTTATCCTAATGTATACTCACCTGTTGTTCCCCTTATGACTGCCTATATAAGCACTTAATCACCGCACTTGTTGTACCCCTTCTATATTAAATGTTATCTGTAAAGTGCCAAGTACACCGGTTGGCGCTATATAAATAAAAATATACAATACAATACAATTATAACCTCTAAGTGCACTAAATTATTTCATTGCTATTATCATATAGGTAAAAGGTGGTACGGTGTAGAAAACGCAGGAGACTGGAAGAGTAAAAGTCAGTGAATAAAGGTGTAACTTTTACTTTACCAGTCTCCTGATAAATAATTAATGGAATCCCCCCCTCATTCATACTGAAATTAAGTTTTGGATTACATTTTATAAATTCCTGTATATTTTACTTTAAAAGTAAATGAGGGTTAAACATGATACCATCCTAAACTATGTTCAGAAAATATTCAATTTTCTTTATTTGTCTCTGTTGGTTTGAGTAGGTTTATTGTGCAGTAAGAGTTGGAGAAGAAATGTGATATAATAATGGTGAGTTTTATTTTTTGCACTTGTATCACCCTTTGTTAGATATTTGAATCACTGTCTCTTACTTGGCATTCATTTGGATCTCTGCAATGTACCAAACAAAATAAAATGTTTGATGCTGGAACCGAAGAGTAAGTTATTAAATAATTGATGAGATACATTGTTTGATATTTCTTTGGGCTATGAGTCAAGCTGTTTTGCTTGTTGCTGTGTCAAATGCAAAAAGAAATGTAAATTGAGACACTTACATTTCACATAGGTCTATGCCACATTTGACTCAACAGATTTTTTCACACAATAAAAATGAACGTTCAGGCCACATCATTTGTAATCAAAAATCTTGCCAAGTATGTTTTTTCTTTCCTTCCAAAATCATTGTAATCCATATTTATTTCCCAAATTGCTCACCTACACGAAAAGGCCATGTTTTGAATCACTGCAGCTAAGGCACAAATGGTCAAAATGCTAATTAATGTCAATCTAATGATGAAATTGATGTATTTAACCTTTGATTCTGTATATAGGCATGTCTGACATTATATAATTTGGTCTTCAACCCTGGCTACAAATCCATAAAGTATACTGTATTATACGTGTATATTGCCTTTGAAATGGTCTAGTTCTAAAACATATAAAATGTTCAGTTTCAACTAAGAGGCAAAGGATGTTATAACAATCCATAACTGGTTCTAATACTCCAAAGATTTGCACAGCTCAGTCACTTTATCTGCTTCAGGCAGATGAGATTAAAAAATGATACAGACACAATTTGTTTCTTGACTATTTTATATTCAGTCATTTTTAATGAAGCAACTACATTAAGAATAACTTGGTTCAGCTTTAATGTAGTTATGATGAATACATATTACTTGATTAAAATGATAAAGCAATGCAGTCTCAAAATAATTGCCTTGTAAGATTAAATGCCATAAATGGCATGACAGGGAAAATGTTGGACTTATGACCTTCACCTCCTACAAACAATATATTTCAAAGATATTGTTATATGCAGATAGGCTTATTTTTTACTGCAGTGCAACAGAATTGGTTGGGTGTTTATAAATACTAATAACAGTAATAATTGCAGTTAATTAAAAATGGATATACAGGTATATTTTTAGCACAGAAAAAAGGAAACGCTTATAAAAAATGAAATAATGTGTAAGACTTACTGGTTGGAAATGTTTTTAGCGTAAACAATGCTAAAAGTTATTTTCTATTGGCATGTGGAAAAATAAATATATTATTCTACCTGTGCAAAAATATCATTGATACTTATCTCAAAGTCTCCTATTATATTTTATGGGGAAATGGCGGGGTTAGCTTTAACTCCTTGCATGCTAGATAGATTTTGAATGTTTTGCTTTACATAGGGACCACTTTAGTACTCAAAGGATTATTTGTAGTAGTAGTAGTAGTGGTGTTATGCTTTATTTATAAAGTCCCAAATTACTCTGCAACACTGTTCAGTTCATCATTTTTGCATTAAATAATAAGAAATGTACAGTTTATAATTTTTTATTAGATAACTAGTTGAACAGCCCGTTACACGGGCCACAGTGCCTCTGGCAGCCGGTCGCGGGACAGTCACGCGCAGCAGAGAGTGCCCGCGCCACTGCTGATACAGAGCTGGACGCTCCTTCAGAGCGCCCAGCTCTGTATCAGCCGCGGCGCGGGCAGTCTGTACTGCGCATGACTGCCGCACGCGCAGCAGTGTCTACTGCGCATGTCGGGCGTTACACACAATGTAGCGAATTATTATATAGGATTATTTATATTATACTAGTTGAACAGCCCGTTACACAGGCAACAGTGCCACTGCCACCCGGTCGCGGGCCCGTCACACGCAGTAGAGACTGCCCGCGCCATGACTGATACAGAGCTGGATGCTCCTTCGGAGTGCCCAGCTCTGTATCAGCCGTGGCGCGGGCAGTCTCTACTGCGCATGACTGCCGCACGCGCAGCAGTGTCTACACACGGCGTTACACACGATTTAGCGAATTATTATATAGGATAGTTAACCTTTTGAGTACCAGAGGGGTTCACAATGCATTGCCTTGTAATGCACTGCATACTCCTCTGACATACAAAGGCTTAATTATGGTAATGTGTCAATCCTCCAATGCAGCCCATTTGCTGCTCTTATATGTACGCTAGATAATCCAGTGCCTACACCTATACATATGTACAGACACTTTTACAACATACTGAGGCACTCAATTCTGCCAGCAAGCCCTAATCCAAACCCTAAAGCAAGTTTTTTTCCATGTGCCTTGTTAATACATACCATGAAACAATAGCATTTCCTCAAAATGCCCAAACACTATTCTCTACGTGCAATAAACAGTTCAAAGTTGCCGTTTGATTGTTTTTTTCTAAATAAGTTGTGGATATTGACTTTAGGCAGGTGTTGTGCACAAAAACAGGCCAATTTTAGAAACAAAATCTATTTGAACATACCCCTATGTATGATCAGTTCTAGTAACTGGTACCTTTGGAGATTTTTTTTTTGTTCAGGTTGCTTAGATTGTAAACTGAAACACAGGGGTTTCATTTCTTTTACCTTTTCTTTATATAGGTCTTTTGTGTATTAAACATGTAATACCCTTGACTTCCAATGTCACCTACCTCTCTCCTTCCTCTTCTTTAGCTCAGTCCCCTGACATAAAACTAAATAAGAAAAGGTATATTACAGGTTGATGGCTTCAGGGCAAAAAATGAAAATAAAGAACTGGACACAATAGATGGATTGGGAAAAAAGACAGCAAAATACAGAACCCTCGACTAATGATTTATTTTGTTTTCTAATAAAACTTTTTTTCTATATTTTTATAAATTAAAAAAAAAAATATATATATATATATATATATATATATATACACATATATATAGTATTCAGTGAAAGAAACGAAAAAACTGCTATGCACTCATGGACTCAAATAATAAAAAAATATTTAATCAAATACAGCAACGTTTCGGTCCCCTTATATGACCTTTGTGAAGCCAGGCTTGGCAAAGGTCCTATAAAAGGACTGAAACTTTGCTGTATTTGATTAAGTCTGTGAGTGCATAGCAATATATATATATGTGTGTATACAGGTTAGTACAAGTCAGCATATTCAGTATATAAAGGTAGCGTGCTGTCTTGTGCTACTCTAGTGATAATATTTATATTTACACTACGGGACATGCATAGGCCACTTGTGTATTCCAGATTCAGATAAAGATGAGATGTAATACACTTCTATTAAGATGCTAAATTACAAAAAAATACTTGTGATCCTCCTGACTTATGGATCAAAGGAGTGTACAATACAATACTTCAAAATGCATTGCACACTCAACTGGTACATAAATGGTTAAAATATTTTTAATTTACATCCAATGGAGAGCACTATGTTCACTAGAAATTAAGTAAAAATGTAATAATAAAAGCAAGTACACATATAACTAGGGGTGGGCAAAAAGTGAGAAAAATTATCCCCATGACTTTTTATGAAAAACCGACAATTTGTGGTGAACATTTTCTCCTTTTTACCTAAACAAAAGTTTCCTCTTTTTCCCCACTTCCAATAAATTTTCTGCCTATGTTTCCTATGGTGCAACATTTCACACCACAATATTGCTTCTTTTGATATAATGTGGCAGATGTATGTGCTAATGGTGGTGGGGTACTGGCGTGGTGTGATTGATGCTTCTGCTACTAGGGATAGATGTTGATGCAATTCTACTGCTACTACTAGGTGTCAAAGGTGCAGCATTTCCAGCAGCAGCAGAGACACTTGTAATAGCTAAGGTTATGGATCTTAATAACCTCTGTTGCTTTTGTTGTTACTGCTGGTTGCTCAACACAAGTTTGTGTGGCTGAGTGAGACTTTGACTTGGAAGTGGCAATGATGCTGATGAAGACTGACAGGATGACTGTATACTTTTTGCTTGTCCAGGTTCAGAGTTTCCAATGGTTTTCTCAAACAGTTTATAGACACTCACAGTGCTCATTTTTAGTGGTGAAATACAGAGTCTTTGCCTTTCTGCTAACTTTCTGTCCATGTCATCATCTCTTTCAATCTCAAATTCATCTGTATCTGAAGAAGAGGAGGATGCTTTAGGGATATATTCTTTAATTGCATAATCATCATCAGTCATCATTAGCTTAGCATCACGTCACCTGCTGCTTCTTGAACACTACCCTTAAATTCTTCTAAGCTTTTAAAGGTGTCAAACAATGTCTTTTTACTTTTACTTTCACAAAGTTTGCTACTGCTTTGAGGACAGGTGTTTTGGTGGTTGTTTGTCTGACTGTCAGAGGTAACAGTTGTTTCAGCTGCTACACCTTCCTCCATTATGCCATTGCTGTCATCAACACTAGAATGCAACTCATTGTCATCTCCAGTGTTCTTTTGCTATGTTTTTTTTGTAATGGCACTGGTGGTGGAAATTTTGGTGCGACCTTGACAAACTGCATCCTCCCTGGAAGGCGAGTGATCATCATTTATTGACCCACTGCAGCAACCATGGCTTCAGTTAGTTTTTGAAATACCACTCTACTCCCATGTCCTGTACTGCTTTACCTCCACCTCCCCCAGCCCATTGTGTGCTTGCTGGACATTACTTAACTACTGTGTGTGTTTTCACTATATACAGTACACAACTGATGGAGTATGATGTCTTTTCTTAGTCCTCAACAAAATTCTCAGTGTCGCCTGCTATCTATCAAGTCTGCCTCAGTCATACAATTAGTCAAGCTCCCATTCAGCTGTCTCTCCTCTAATATATTTATTCATTTATTTTTGTTTTTTAGTTTATTTATATTTTATTATTATTATTTTTTTAAGTTGTCCACCCTATCTTATCACAGTCTGCTCAAAAAAAAAATATAACTAAAAAACAAAATCAACAACCTCTTTCTCCAGACTTCCCCAACACAGAGATAACAACAGCAAGATAAGCAAGCAAATTGTGCAACAGCTGCCTGTGTCTTGCCAGTGAGTAACACCAAATTTTGGGGTATTTGGGGTCAACCTCCTTTCTTCCTTCTAATCCACTAGAGTGCCCCGAGACTCCCCTAATACAAAGAACAAAAATCCTACTTATAAGACACTAAACTGAGCTTCAATTACCCTTAATTTGCCTATTCACCAATCCCTACATTTAACCAAAATTCTGAATCCAGTGATGTAATATATTAAATTTAGGGATGTGCAAAATTATTTGTCTCAAAAGCATAACAGGCAAAAGATGGCAATTACAGTTGAGATTCAAATTTCCACTGAAAAAGAGCACACTTTCTGCATTCTCTGCTAGCTCCTTGCATTTAAATCAATGGTGTTCTGCTATGATAGTTTGCAAAAATTGAGGCAAGAGAGGCTCATAGTGACTCCTATCACTATGACCAGCAAAAAGAGGAACTGGAAGGACCCTTATTATGTGTCCACTAAGTCTGAGGAGTAGGAGAAGGAAGTGACTAGCAGTACTCAACCAATGCTGTCCAGTCCCCCTAAATAACCCCAAGGGATCTTGGGGAATTTAATAAGAAGGGAGGGAGAAAAGGTAATGGGAAGGAAGGGAGGAAAGGGAAGGAAGGGAGAAAAGGGAATGGGAAGGGAGGGAGAAAAGGGTAGTACTAGTGAGGGCAGACAGGTCAGCTGCCTGTGTCCTGCAGAATATGCTAAGATGGTAGCAGGGAGGGTTCATCATTGCTATTAAACTGTCAGCAAGTTGTCATGTGTCCTTAGAGGGTCTGGAAAAGGGGTACAGTGACAGCAGCAGTACTTTGTTTTGGGTGTCATGGTGTTTGGATACAGTTGTGCCCCCAGATGTTATTTACCACACACACACACTGTGCACATTGCAGTTGATGAGGAGACCCACTGATCCTGCTCTCAAGGGAAAAAATATATTCTAATAACAACACACCCATAATGATTCTGGAGGAGGGGCAGGTGGAGAAGATTTAATGGCCAACTTGTTCTTTTCTCCATATATACTGGCAGTTACTTATTCTGCTGCTACTGCCGCAGGCGCATCACTGGAGCCAGTCGTGGCAAGTGGAACCTTCATCATCCATCTTCCATGTTACTGCTGTTGTTGATCCCATTCCCTTTCAGCTGCCTAATCATCCTGCTGCTTAAACAATTCAGCACCAGCAGAAGTACAAACAGCAGTTGCAACTCAGGAGGACATTTGACAGTGGCCACTAGCCAACATGACCTGCTGGCATTAGGCCAGTAAGGCATTTTTATTTTTTTTCTCAGAGCTTGTGTTTTGAAAAAAATAAAAATAAATAAATAATTTAAAAAAAAACCCAAAAAAACAAAACAAAAAACTAGTCCTACAAAAAAAGAAACAATTTTTGGGGGGTTTATTGCTAACAAGCCTAAGTCTTACAAATCAGTGTTTCCTTAGGGCTTGTGCCAAACAAGCTTAAGTCCTGCAAATCAATGTTTCTTCAGGACTTCGGCCTCTAATAAGTGTAAGTCCTACAAAGGCCTCTAACAACAAATCAGATAAAGCATCCTCTAGAAAATACTCTATCAAGTCAAATATCAGTCCACCCCAGTGGCAGCTTTTGTCAGGGGGTTCCTGTCTCTATCACTTTACATACAAATGTCTCATTTTATTGATTTATTTTTTATTAACTGTCCCCTCAATAGCAGTCCAGAAACCCCCCATAAACAAATTCCCTGTTCAAATTATTCATTCATTCACCAACACAGGCACCCTCCTCAGACCCCTTTATTCCATGTCTTATAGTTTTTATTTTATTTTATTTAGGATTTATTTTTTATTAACTGCCCCCAATACCAGTAAACAACCCCCCCAAAAATCATCCCCTGTTCAACTGATTTTTCCCCACACCCCAGCAGCACAGGCACCTGCCCCTTTTATTCTATGCCTTTGGGAAATAATATTTGCTATGTGTTGTGTGAACTTCTATGTTCCCATTGATTTCAATGGAACAAGCTAGTTGAAAAGAGCAGACAAAAGCGGAAAATCTGCACTTTTCACAGGAAATTTTTAGGCAATCGGAAAGTGCAATTTTTCGCCGATTTCAGTTTGAGGTGGAAATTTTCGCCCATGCCTAGTATTAAGACAAACGTTTACTAAATGAGGAGCAAAACAATTGTATAATATGTGTAAATAAAAAATATTGATTTCAAATTGAGTTTTTTTAAATATGTACAGTACAATTTTTATGCTCCTTGTTTCCTATACATTTGCCTTGTTACATATGATCTCATGACTTCAGAGAAAATATCACTGTTTATTTTTTTCCACACAGCCAGAAAAGAGAGAGTTAAATTAAATTTATTTCATACACATGTAAATCTTAAACTGTTACACATTCTGCTTTATAATAAGGTTAACTTACTCATAAGTAGAACTATGAAAATGGATGTAAATCCTTCCATCACAAGATTATACTTTTTTTTTCACCTCCTTTAACACAGAATAGAAAATGTACAAAATTAGCACAATTGTGCTTGTTATATTTATTTATGCAAACATTGTGCATATTGCTAATTAAATATACACATTACCATAACATTAAATAAATCACTTAACCCCTTAACGACCAGTCCACATGGTGTGGATGAATGGATTCCGGGGGTTGCTGATCTACATGATGTCACAAGGGAAACCTAGAATTCCATGTCGTGGCAGGACCGTCACTGGACTTAAGTGCCGGAACAGACGTGAAGGCCCTGGCATGTCCAGGGTCATTAAAGGAAAATACATTACTGCAAAAAGAAAGCAACAGCTTTTTAATTTTTTTAATTAACCTAGTGCAAACAAAAAAAGAAGCAGTACACCCATGCTTATAACCTCAACTTGACCTCTCTAGATAAAACATACTGTCCTGTAACCAATGGCCACCTAAAAGCTTGACGTACACATTTATGTCTCCCAAATCTCAAGGCTGCACCAGGAGCTCCTCTACAAATAGTATCTTAAAATTGATCTCAAGAATGTCTAAATCAACCATTATAACCCCTGCATAATTATTTAACGGGTGAAAAACCCTCTCCTCAACAATGTGCTCTCTAAAATATCATTTATGACCAGACCAGTGATAGCAAGCCTAATAATAATCAAATTAACCCCATCATGCCTTTAGGTGTATGAACTCTTCTTCAAAATATATTTTCTTATGAGGTAATCCCCCAGACTTAACTAAAAACCTACCAATCATCTTGTTCATCTACATTTAGCAACAATTAGCAGTATATTGATCCCTTGTAAATCTCCAGTAAAAGCTTAATATTATCTTATAACAAATCACAAATAATTTACTGTATAAAACCAATCACCAATATGTATGTTTACTATATGGCTAAATATACATCTACATCTCTATAACTACATGTATAAAAAAAAAAGTCTGCAAACATTTTTGAGGCTTAGATTTTTGTAAGCCTGTGAACAATTGCTTTTATAGTTAGGATTGCTATATTATTTTGAAGGCTTGTCTTTCTGCAAGCCAGTTAACTATTTTGGAGGCTTGTCTTTCTGTACACCTGTTAACAATTATTCTGAAGGTTTGCCTTTATGTAAGCCTGTTGCTAAACATTATTTTCAAAAGATAATTAAAAATAAAAAGTTTAATTTAATTTGATGAATGTGGATGGTGATGAACTCAGTAAGTGTGGGTTAGTAGTAGGGGTGGGCGAAAGCTCTCACCATGTTCCCCTGAGAAATTCTGAGAAAAACATGTTGTTGTCCTCTTTTTAGCAGGAAAATCTGCTTTAAAACCAGTGATTAAAATATTCACATTTTTCTCCTATTGGCCAAAGCTCTTTTTCAATGGCTAGAAAGTTTCTACCCAATGATTTACGTGTTTTTCACCTTTTCGCTATACAAATATGACGTATTCCAGGAAGTAGAACACAATAGAAGCAGCTACAGAGAGAGATTGACGTGCTGTGCTGTTCTGCTGTGATTTGTTTGGAAAATTGAGGCAGGAGAGGCTCATAGTGACTGCTATCACAATGAGAAAGTTTAAAAATAATAAAAGGAGGTACTGGAAGGACCCTTATATGTCCACTGAGTCTGAGGAGGAGGAGTAAGTGAGCACTACAGAACCAATGCTGTCCAGTCCCCCTAATTCTCCCCTTGGGATCTTGGGGAAATTAATTAGAAGGGAGGAAGAAAAAGGTAGTAGTGAGCGCAGGACAGATCAGCTGTCTGTGCCTGCTGCCAGACATTCTGCCCTGCTGCCACCATTGCTGTACCTGTGCCAGACATGCTGCCCCTGCTGCCACTAGTGCTGTGCCTGCTCAGACATGCTGTCCCTGCTACTGCACCACCATTGCTTTGCCTGCTGTCAGATGTGTTGCCAATGCTGCCACACGTGCTGTGCCTGCTGCCAGTGCTGCCCCTGCTGAAACAAGTACTGTGCCTGGTGACAGTACTGAACTTGCTCCCACCAATACTGTGCCTGCTGTCAGATGTGCTGTCCCTGCTGCAACCAGTGCTTTGCCTACTGACAGTGATGAACCTGCTTCCACCAGTACTGTGCCTGCTGTCAGACATGCTGCCCCTGCTGCAACCAGTGCTTTGCCTGCTGACAGTGCTGAACCTTTAGCCACCAGTACTGTGCCTCCTGTCAGACATGCTGCAGGAGTGGGGGAAGGAGAAGATGATGCCAAGTGAGACAGCAGGGGACCCTAAGTCAAACTGGCCATCCCCAAGCAGTACCGTCAGTGCTAGTACTACTAAGAAGGCCCAGCAGCTTGTTAGTGTTAGTGGTAATCAATATCCTCATATTACTAGTGACTGTGAGGAGGAAGACTCTGAGACTGAACTATTGGTACTAATGTTAGGGGAGTTGTAGGGGAAGCATTTGAGAGCTTTTCAGACTAGCGGAGCCCACACCATTCTTCTGGCCCTAGAAATCCCCTTCCATTTACGACAATGTCCAAGTGGAACATGGTCCTGAAGAAGCCAGAACTGGTGGTGGATAACAGGCAAGGAAATACCACCACCACCAGGAGAACAGATCAGCTGCCTGTGCCTGCTGCTACTGCTGCCAGTCTGCCTTCTTCGTGCCCTCCAACCAGCAGCGAGATGTCTGTAATAGAGCAGCAGCATCACATAAGGATTAGTGGTGGTGGTGGTGGTGATGATGACGGTGGAGAAGCTGGGGTGGAAGACACATTAATGGCTTTTTTAGCAGAAAATGAGAAGGAATAGGAGGCAGGGAGGAGGATGGGCATCATCACCACCAGCAGCAGCGAGCTTTTGGAATTTGCAATTGCTCTATTTCCTGCTTCTGCTGAGTTGCAAGGGCAACAGGATGCTGAGGAGCAGGCTAGTGTGCCACAGATCACCATGGACACAGTGGGAATGGGGTCAACAAGTGATGTGGGACTAGGACAGGTTCCACTTGCCAGCAGCAATACTCTTGGTCCTACTTGTAGTGCTGATTCTGAGGCAGTAGCAGCAACTGCAAAAACATCATCCTCTTCCCCAGACAGTGAAGGTGAATGCGGAGGACAAGAAGAAAGAGGCCATTCTTCTCCACCTGTTCCCTATCCCCTGAAGTCATGGGTGTGGGAAGGGGAAAAGAGGGAACAAACCTTGGCACAATCGCCTTGATAACACACATGAAATACAGACACTGTGACATTTATGTCATACATATTAAAGCCAAACACCCACTACTGAAATCAAGCACCACTGTTGCTGTACCACCTGACTACAGAAAGGCAACAAGAGGCGAGGCAGAGATCAAAGAGGAGGAAGAATAGAGCAGTCCAGCCAGACACTGGAAGATCCATGATGAGTGAAACAACTAGTTCACCATCCCCTTCTTGCTCTAGGGTAACTACATCTTCTGCCAATCCACCTCATTCATCATTTCTTCCCCCTTCAAATGACAGCAACACAATAGATGTTAGGATGTGGCAGTTCATGTCCACCCATTGCACACTGTGTGGTGCACTGACCACACGTGCCAGTGTGGTGGAGGAGAATAGCAAGAAGGGCATCAAGCGGCATATGAGGAAATTTCATCCCATAGAATATGCTAAGATGGTGGCAGGGAGGGTTCCTCATTACTATTAAACTCTCAGCAAGTTGTCATGTGTCCTTAGTGGGTCTGGAAAAGGGGTACAGTGAGAGCGGCAGTTCTTGGTTTCGGGTGTCATGGTGTTTGGACACAGTTCTGCCCCCAGATGTTAATTACCACACACACACACACACACACACACTGTGCACATTGCAGTTGCTGATGAGACCCACTGTTCCTGCTCTCAAGGGAAAAATGTATATTCTAATAACAACATACCCATTATTTTGGAGGAGGGGCAGGTGGATAAGAATTATTGGCCAACTTCTTCTTTTCTCCACATATGCTGGGGGCTACTTATTGTGCTGTGTCTTATGTTTTTTTTTATTGTATTTAGGATTTTTTTTTATTAACTGCCCCCAATCCCAGTAAACAAACCCCCCAAAAATTATCTGTTCAACTAATTCTTTCCCCACTCCCCACCAACACAGGCACATTCATGCCCCTTTTATACTATGCCTTTGGGAAATAAAATAATATTTGTTTTGTGTTGTGTGTAAATTAAATGTTGCCATTGATTTCAATGGAATGAGCTTGGCGAAAAAAGCAGAAAAATGGCACTTTTCATGGGAAATTATTCACTAAGCGGGAAGTGCCATTATTCGCCAATTTCAGTTTGAGGCAAACATTTTTGCCCATGCCTAGTTATTAGTACACAACAGAAAAAATGTGTAACTTTATTATTTAACAACATGCCTTGTGGAGGTGGAGGTGGTGGTGGCGGCTGGTTTGAACACTCCATTACATCATTACATTACATCATCTCTTAAACAAACTTTGAGTCATGCTCCTCCATGTTTCTCATTTACATTTTAAAACAGTAACAGCAGCCTTGAATGTTATGGTAAATTAAGAAAATGCTGGACCACACTCTAACACATTGTCACTGAGTGACGTGGAATAACAACACTGACAAGTACAAATATAGTAAAACAATGATCTTTTTTAAAAATAGCACAATAATAAAATAAATAGCACTTCCCCCAACCTTCACAGGGCCAGATATGAGGAAAGTGACAGGACACTTCCTCAACCTTCACAGGGCAGGTTAGGACAAGGACAGGATCACCTGACTGGAGGCAAAGGACCACTCTGATTGCCAGTAAGCTCTAGTAGCAAGGATGGTAATAGCTACTAGTACAGGAGCAGCTGTAAAGCTTCTGGAAACCGAGGGAATTTCCCCTAGAACGCTACGGTTACTAGAAAGGCAACAGAGGCAGACTCTCCCTAGAACTCTAGGGTGACTTGACAGGCAACAGAGGCAGAATCTCCCTAGAACACTAGGGTGACTGGACAGGCAACAGAGACAGACTCTCCCTAGAACGCTAGGGTGACTGGACAGGCAACAGAGGCTGAATCTCCCTAGTACGCTAGGGTGACTGGACAGGCAACAGAGGCAGATTCTCCCTAGAACGCTAGGCTGACTGGACAAATAACAGAGGCAGGATCTCCCTAGAAAGCTAAGGTGATTGGACAGGCAACAGAGGCAGATTCTCCCTAGAATACTAGGGTAACCAATAGCACAGTACAGGATGGTATGCAACGGGAAGGTCAGTATCACAGACTGAAGCAACTGTACACCGTTAGTAAGGAGGAATCACCAAGGCACCGAGTACTAGCAGAGAATGTAGGCCAATGGTAAGGAGGATAGACTATCAGCCTGAGCAGGAAGGCAATCAATCCAGCCAGGAGTAGAACGGAGCATGTAGTCGGCCAGAGCCAGGCGTCAGATCGGAGTGGGTAGTCAGCCAGAGCAAGGAGTCAAAACGGAACAGGTAGTCAGCCAGAGCCAGGAGTCATACCGGAATGGTGAGCAGTCAGGGATCAAGCGGAGCAGATGTCAGACAAAACCAGGAGTCATACATGGGAATCAAGCATCGGAATCACAAGAGTAGTAGTGGCAGGCTGAGGCCTTTAGGGCCTAGCAAGTAGGTGGAGACTGACTCTGGCAACAAGCAGTAGCCTATAAGAATAGTGCCTAGTGCCAGCAGGTCATGATGGGCAGTGGCCAATGGCCATTGTCAAATGTCCTCCTGAGTCCATAATTGTGGAAGTTGCAACTTCTGTTCTTGCTGCTGCTGAGTTGTTTAATCAGCAGGATGATTAGGTAGCTGAAAGGGAATGGGATCAATAATAGCAGTAACATGGGTGATGGATGGTGAAGGTTCGACTTGCCACAAATATCTCCAATGATGTGCCTGAGGCAGTAGCAGCGCAATAAGTAGCCCCCAGTCTATGTGGAGAAAAAGTTGGCCAATAATTCTTCTCCACCTGCCCCTCCTCCAAAATCATGAGTGTGTTGTTATTAGAATACAAATGTTTCCCTTGAGAGCAGAAACTGTGGCTCTCATCAGCAACTGCAATGTGTGCAATGTGTGTGGTATATAATATCTGGGGGCACAACTGTATCCAAACACCATGACACCAGAGCCCAAGTACTGCCTCTGTCACTATGCCCCTTGTCCAGACCCCACTAAGGCACATGACAACTTGCTGACAGTTTAACAGTAATAATGAACCCTCCCTGCCAGCATCCTAACATATTCTGTGACATGGAATCTCCTCAGATGCCGCTTGATAACCTGGTATCGATTCTCCTCCACCACACTGGCATGTGTGTTCAGTGCACCATACAGTGTGCAATGGGGAGAGACGAACTGCTACATACTAACATCAACAGAGGGGCTATCATTTGGCAGGGGAGGTAATGATAAATAAGGTGGACTGGCAGAAGATGTAGTTGTTACCCTAGAGGAAAAAGGTGATGGCGAGCTAGTTGTTTTGCTCATCATGGGACTTCCAGTCTCTGTCTGGGTTTCCCTATTCTTACTCCTCTTTGATCTCCACCTCACCTCTTGCTGCCTTTCTGGAGAGTCAGGGGTACAGTAACAGCGGTGCTTGATTTCTGTAATGGGTGTTTGGCTTTAACATGTTTGACATAAATGTCATGGTGTTTGTGTTTCATGTGTGATATGAGGGAGGTTGTACCAAGGTATGTTCCTGCCTTTCCCCTTCTCACTAACTGGTGATCACTTCAATATGCCTGCCCCAAGAGACAAAATAGTCCCACGCCCATGACTTCAAGTAATAGGGAACAGGTCCTGCATCACTTGTTGACCCCATTCCCACTGTGTCCACGGTAGTCTGCACCACACTAGCCTGCTCCTCAGCATCCTGCTGCCCTTGCATCTCAGCAGCAGCAGGAATTAGAGCAGTTGCAAACTCCAAAAGCTCATTGCTAGTGTTGGTGGTGGTGGTGATGCCCATCCTCATCCCTGTCTCCCATTCCTTCTAAGTTTCTGATAAAAAGGCCATCAATGTCTCTTCCACCTCAGCTTCTCTACCATCATCATCATCACCACCACCAGTAGTCCAACTCCTTACGTGCTTCTGCTGCTCTATTACAGACATCTGCTGCTTGGAGGAGGTGATGAGCAATGTGACAGAGGGTCCCCTAATGTCACACTTGGCATTTCCTTTTGACCTGAAGAAGAAGGCAGACTAGCAGCAGCAGGCACAGGCAGCTGATCTGTGCTCCTGCTGGTGGTGGGGATATTAATTCTGAGCCTCCTCTCCCCCAACAACAGTTCTGGCCTCTCCAGGATCATGTTCCACTTGGACACTGTAGTGAAGGGAAGGGGAGGAGGACTCCCAGAGCCAGAGGAATGGTGTCAGCTTTCTTGACCTCTACTCTGGATGCTCTCAAATGCTTCCCCTACCACTTCCCTAACACTAGTCCCACTGGCTGCTTCACCATCACTGTTACTACTACTACTAACACCACAAACATCAAGTTCAGCCCCAGAGTCTTCCTCCTCACAGTCACTAGTAATATGAGGAAATTGAAAACCCTCATCTTCATTCCAAGCTGCTGGACCTTCTTAGTAGTAGCGCTGGCTGGACTGCTTGGAGATGGCAAGTTTGACTTAAGATCCCCTGCTGTCACACTTGGCATCATCTTCTCCTTCCCCCCCTCCTGAGTATTACAAGACACACTAGGAGCTTCAGCACTGGTGGCAGCAGCTTTAACACTGGCAGCAGGCACAACACTAGTTGCAACAGGGGCAGCATGTCTGGCAGCAGGCACAATATTAGTGGCAGCAGGTTCAGCACTGGCAGCAGGCACAGCAGTGGTTTGAACAGGGGCAGCATGTCTGACAGCAGACACAACACTAGTGGCAGCAGGGGCAGCAATGGTGGCAGCAGAGGCAGCACGTCTAGAAGCAGGCACAGGCAGCTGACCTGTTCTACTCTCACTAGTACTACCCTTTTCTCCCTCCCTTCCCATTCCCTTTTCTCCCTCCCTTCTCATTAAATTCCCCAACATCCCTTGGGGTGATTTAGGGGGACTGGACAGCATTGGTTCAGTAGTGCTCACTTCCTCCTCCTCCTCAGACTCAGTGGACACATAAGGGTCCTTCCAGCTCCTCCATTTATTATTTTTAAAACTGCTCATAGTGATAGCAGTCACTATGAGCCTCTCCTGCCTCAATTTGGAAAAAAGATCACAGAAGAATAATACGTCTACCTCGCTCTGTAGCTGCTTCTATTGTGTTTGATTTCCATAAATACATCACGTTTTTATAGCGAAAAGGTGAAAACATAGCCATAGAAAAAATGGTGAACAATTTTGGCCAATGGGCGAAAAAAGTGAAAACTTTAATTGATACTTTTAAAGCGGATTTTCTCATGAAAAAGCAACAACAACAACGTTTTCTCAGAATTTCTTGCGGGAACACAGAGAGAGATTTCGCCCACCCCTAGCCATATAGAGGATCAGCCAGATATGGTAGGAATTTGCATTACTTTTCTGTCTGACTGTTACTGGATAGTGGCTATCACTTAGCAGTAAAACAATGTTTTTGTTTTTTTCTCTTTCTCCCAACACATTCCAAAAAGACTCTTAAAAAAACCTCCAGTTCCTTCTTTTCCAATAACTTCTGTCATCACACTTCAGCTACTTTCTTCCTCTCTCCCAAGCACAGACTGATAACATAAGGCAACGTTTTATCTTAGCACTGCAGGGTTACATGGGAAAATGCTCCACAGTTGGAGGGGGTATATTAATATCACTGATTTTAATTCAGTTAAAAAGGCAGAAAATTCCTATTGTCAAATTAATTTTTCTTTTTAATTTTGAAGGGAAACATTTTGCACCTGCCTACTCATAAATAGGGAAAAAAGTAAAATTGTATGCCCCAAAAATTACACATGTGAAAAGGAGCACTGCTTGCCTTCCATGGGAATTCCCATGAAAAGTACAGTTTTTTCAGTCATAAAAATTCCACCCAAGTGGCGTTTCCCCATGTACTCATTGGCAGATAACTTTAGAAGGTGTGTTTGTTTCCTGTATGTTGTATGTCTATTCTTTTAAGACAGAGATATATTTTTGATTCTAGAGGAACACACACAAAGAGAGGGAGCTTTTGTTGTTTGATAAGTTATTGGTTATTGGTATTGAGCAAGAATCTAGTATAGAACAAGGCCATTCTCACCTGAGTGGGATTCACACATTAAACCATTTCCAGAAAATGAAGGTTCTTATGATCAGTTTGCATGGTTACTGGTTTTATGGAACCTTCCAGGAGATGACTCTTCTCTTATAAAGCTACTTTTACAGCCAACAACTCTCAGTTTCAATGCCATAGTTTCTTTCAGACTGGGAAAACTGTTTTTTAAAATATGTGCAAGGATACAAATAATTAGTTTCTTTTACTAGGATGTCTGGAATAAAATACCTCCAGTGTCCATTTCAGAGGCATCCGTTTTGATATAAAAAGGTTTGGATAGATCCGGATATTGTAAAAGTGAAGCTGAAGTGAACGTTCGTTTTAACCTGTCAAACTCCATTGTTTTGTGTTGTCTCCATTCCTAGTGACAGTGTTAATGGGGTCTGTCTTACTACAGTAATTTAATATGTTACTCCACTGTCCCAGTCCCATCACAGTTTTTTTTTTTTATTTAAAACCTTTAAAACAAAATAATTTGAAAAAAGATCAGAATCAGATATGTATATCAGTAATATATTCCTGATGGTGCATGTGTGTGTGCTGAGGGAAACACTAATACTATGGCAGAGATGAGGCTTCTACCTTTCAAAGGGCGGCTTACCTAAATTAAGCTAAATTAATTACTGTAACTTTACAAAGAAAGATTAGTTTTATTTATAGTTCTATTTCAGCATGCATTTTTATCTTATTGCAGGTACAGTTTCTTGTGGTAATTTGTCATAAGTTATTTGCATTGCTTTAGCATCCTTGTGTTTGTGATTTTATATTTGTACGGATTTTGTAATATGAAATATGCTGCAATTGCACCCTGAGTACAGTATATTTGTTATTTGATTGAATACCTCGCCATATTCACAGTAGGCTACTGATGAAATGACCATCATTTCTGGTTTTGTCAGGTTTGAACATGCATCTACTCATATTGGATTCAATGGTTTGCCATGCTATCTAGTATGCTCTACAGCTCTAGTTGTCAGTAATTATATTATTCTGATCATTCATAGGATTTCCTGTGCTATAGGCAAGCATCTTCTCTAACTTTCTGACTCCACCCTAACTTATAAGTAGGGATGGGCAAATATTTTCACCTCAAACTGAAATCGGTGAATAATGGCACTTTCAGCTTGGTGAATAATTTCCAAAGAAAAGTGCAATTTTTCTGCTTTTTCCTGCCTTTTTCACCCATTGAAACCAATGGGAAGAAAAATTTTTCCCCAACACACGAAAGTTTTCTACAGCCATATAAAAGGTTGTCAGGCTCTCATTGCATGCCATTCTGTGTTTGTGAGAGGAGAGAGCAGCAACTTGTTTGAGCTAGAGAAGATATTGTTCTGTGTATTAGAAGAGTCAGGGGGCACTCTGGGGAGAAGAAGGGAGGAAGGAGGTTGACCCAAATACTCCAAAATTCCATGTGACTGACTGGCAAGACACAGACAGCTGATGACCCATTTGCTTGCTGATCTTGCTGCTATTGTCTTTGTGCTAGGTGGGGAAGTCTGGGGAAAGAAGTTGTTGATTTTGTTTTTCAGTTATACTATTTTTTGAACAGACTGTGATAAGACAACAGGGTGGACAACTTAAAAAAATAAATAAATAAAGAACTAAATATATTAGGTGACAGTGACAGACAGCTGACTGGGCTTAGGCAAGGCATCATACAGCTCCATCAGTTGTGTTGTGTACAATAGACAAAAAGAGCACAGTGTAGTTGAGTAATGTCCAGCAATCGCATAAGGGGAAGTGGGGGTGAGGGGTGGAGCAGTTCAGGGTCATGAGAGTAAAGTAGTAGTTCAAAAACTAACTACAGCAATGGTTGCTGCAGCATGTGCAATCAATGATGATGATCCCTCTACTCCAAGGGAGGATGCAGTTTGTCAAGGTCCCAGCAAAACTAGTTCCAGCACCACCAGTGCCAGTACAAATAAAGAACTATATAAAAACACTGAAGATGACAACAAGTCGCATTCAAGTGTTGATGATGCTGGCAATAGCATAATAGAGGAAGGTGTAGCAGATGAACCTCCTGCTGCATCAGACAGTGAGACAAACAAGCACCAAAACACAGTCCTCAAAGTAGTAGGGAAACTTGTTACAGTAAAAGTAAAAAGAAGTTGTTTGAGACCTCCAAAAGCTTAGAGGAATATAAGGGTAATGGGCAAGAATTGTCAGGTGATGCTGATGCTGCTGAGGATGACCTAATGATGACTGATGATGATGCAGATCTAGAATATATCCCTCCAGCATCCTTCTCTTGTTCAGATACTGAAGAAGTTGAGTATGAGAATGATGACATGGCTATAAGGTTAGCAGAAAGTCAAAGGCCGAATCTTCCACCACTTTTAAGGAGCACTGTGCCTGTCTATAAATTGTTTGAGAATGCCATTGGAAAGTCTGTTCCTAGACAAGCACAGATGTCAAAAAGCACACAGTCACCCTATCAGTCATCATCAGCCTCATAGCCTCTTCAAAGTCCAAGTCCCACTCAGCCACACACACCTGTTTTAAGTACCCAGCAATAGCAACATAGGTTATTAACATCCACAATGTTAGATATGATGAGTGCCTCTGTTGTTGCTGCTTTAAGTGCTGCAGCTTTGCCATCTAGTAGTAGTAGCAGTAGAATCGCATCAAAATCTAGCTCCAGTAGTAGTAGTAGCAGCAGCACCACCTCAGGAACCCCTCATTCCATGAGGTCCGCAGGATGTAGATACCTTACTCAGGATCCTAAAGCTAAGCATGTTTCTCTCTGTTGTCTGTGCAAGAAGCACGTGAGCAGGGGGAAAGTAGGCTCACACCTAGGCACCTCCTCTATGAGATCCCACCTGAAGCACAACCACAGGTCTGACTGGGAGACACACTATCAGCAGGCCAAAGGTGCTGCAACTAGTAGCAGCAGAAGCACTTTAAAATGTTCCCAGGGCTCTAGGGCAGAAAAAAGAAGTAGTGAAATTATTTATGTGTCAGAGAGTGTGCTACTGCCAGTGCCAACAGTTCGTTCAATTCAAATAACACCTATAGCACCTGCTTTAGAGAAGTATGACAGACAAAGCCGTGACAAATATATTAACAGCAGCACAGATGAGGAGGTGGAGGAGGAATGTGAAGAAGGGTTTCCACCATCTACCCCACTTGGGACCACTGCTAAGAGAGACAAGTAATGTGTGTCAATAATCTAAGAAGGAGGAGAGAGATTTGACGCAAACTATATACATATACAAATCACACCATGACAGACAGTCAGTCCCCCCACCCCCACCACCACTATAATACACATCTGCCACTTAGTAGGTTGTACTTTATTTTTTTTATTACTTGACATCATCATGATGATTATGTGCCAGTGTCACGTAAGCAGGAAGTTAGTGTTGTGGGCAAAGGACAAATGCATTTTGCATGCTAACACATTTTTCAACGCATATTTTGCTGTAGAACTATTTCTAAACTACAGCCCTCAGAAGAAGTAATATTACAGTGGGAAATGTAATACCTATAGGAAATATAAGCGAAAAATGTGTTAAAACAGGCAAAAAGTTTGTTAAAATAGGAGAAAAGGAAGAAAATTTTGCATGATCGAAAAGAAGAAAACTTTCATGAAAAAAGCAAAAAAACAGCAAGTTTTTGGGAAACATCATGAGGGAAATTTTTCACACTTTTTGCCCACCCCTACTTATAAGCCAGTCTTATATATTTACTCATTGCTATATTGTGTGTTAACAATTGAACATATAGCCTGAGGATGATAGGGGTTGTAGGGCAAGACAGAGTGCAGCGACCCATCATGTGTTAACCCGATGAGTGGCAGATGGGTACGCAATGCATTGCTCAGCAATGCATTGCATACCCCCTCTGGCACTGACGTGGTTAAGGAAGGGCTTAATTTTCCATTTTTTTTTTTTTATATATTTTATTATCAGATCACTCCATACAAATCAAAAATACAAAGAAGTACATATAAAATCAATCATATACAGGAAACATATATAGGTATATGTAACAATGAAAAGGACATAAACATATCAATGGATCATACAGAGCATCGGCACTATGCGTCCACCAGTTCTGCCAACGACCCCATGTCCTGTCAAATTTGTTTAGGTTGCCCCAATGCAAGTAAACCAGCCTATAGTGTGGAATGCACTGTAGAACTAAATTAATCCACGCCCTGCAGCTGGGAGCACCGTTCGACATCCAGTTCATGGCCACCACCTTTCTTGCCAACACCAAGAGCTCTCTTAGCAGGGATTTGTCAGCTGCATCCTCAATCCCATCAGGGAAGATAGACAATAAGCAAAGTTTCAGAGTCACGGGAACAGGTATCCCCAGCACCAGGGCCACAACACGCATGACTTCTTTACAAAAACTCCCAACCGCAGGACATTTCCAAATCATATGAAGGTACGTGCCCGGAACATTAGAACACCGGAGACAGCTATCAGTACCAGAATTCCCCATTCTATGCAGTCTGACAGGCGTATAATAAATTCGATGTAGGATGTTCAACTGTATCATCTAGTGTCTAGTCAACGTTGCCACCACCGCTGGACCTGCCTTGGCCGTATCCCAGTCCTCCAACGGACCCACGTCCATTTCCCATTTATTCCGGGAAGGGAGCTCCTGACAGCCCACATGAGATTCCACCCATTGATAAATGAAGGAGAGAGGTCTCGACGGTTCCAGTAGTAGCAGTCTGGCAAGAAGCGGGAAGGTAGAGATCATCGGAGTCCGATCATTCCACTGAGCACTAAGGGCATGTCTAACACATAAATATGAATAAAAAAGAGTATGTGGTAAATGGTATTCGTCATATAGTTGTGCAAATGACTTTAGCCGATTATCCTGATACAACTGACCAAGAGTAGTAATCCCGAATCTGGCCCACAAGGGGCCAAACTCGCAATTGGATAAATGATGTAGCCCCGCAATGCCCCATAAGGGGGTATCAGGATCCATTGCGACATGCCTGAACAGTCTCTTTATCTCCAGCCAAGCCTCATATACAGCTGCCGCTAGTTGAGATTTGAATTTTAAAAATCGCCGGGCCTCCATGCAAGAACTGAGACAGCGTATAGGCAGGCCGCAACAATAATGTATCCATCTTAGTAGTCTGGTATCGGGGCTCAGAAGAAATAAATCCAACACATAACGGCATTGTGCCGCTAAATAGTACCTATAGAAGTTGGGCAAAGCAATTCACCCCTCACGTTTAGATCTCATGAGAGTAGTCAGCTTGATCCTCGCCCTACCCCCTCGCCATAAAAAATGTAAGATAATTTTATCTATTTGTCGAAAATATTTTTTAGGTATAGGGACCGGAGTATTTTGAAAGATATACAGAAATTTGGGCAAAAAAATTATTTTGATAAGATTCGATCTACCGATAACATTCAAAGGCAGATGAAGCCATGCAGTCGTTTTGTCCTGAAAGTATTGAATAGTGGGTACCAAATTCATCTCCAAAAAGAGTCCGTCGTTGCAGCCACCCTAATCCCCAAGTAGGTGCATACGTCCACACGTGATAGTGGGATATCAGTCTGACATGACTCCCGCAAGTTATTGTCAATCTGGAGCAAAGAGGATTTAGTCCAATTTATTTGAAAGCCAGAGTAAGTGCCAAAATCGTCCATCAACTGCAATGTGGTCCGCAAAGAATCCTCATCATCATTCAAAAAAAGCAAGATATCATCAGCGTAGAGTGCAAGCTTTTCCTCTCTGCCCTCCACCATGAGGCCCTTGATCAAAGGATTCACATGAACGAGAACAGCCAGGGGCTCTAAGGCCAAGGCGAACAAGCCGGGCGAGAGTGGACAGCCCTGTCTGGTACCACGATGTAAGGAGAAGAACTGCGAAGACAGTTCGCCCGTCACCACGGAAGCCCTGGGACAGCTATACAAAATATGTATCCATTTAATAAAGGATGGTCCGAATCCAAACCCCCGGAGTACCTGTCAGAGATAAGGCCATTCGACAGAGTCGAAGGCCTTAGACGCATCGAGAGATGCGATCACACTAGACCCCACATTATCGTGAGACAATTGCAGGTGCATAAATAGTCGTCTAAGATTGTGCAATGTAGATTTATCCGGGATAAAGCCAGTTTGATCTTCGTGTACTAAAGTCCCCAATACCACATTCAATCTGGTAGCTAAGATTTTCGCCACAATCTTGGCATCTGTAGTCAATAAAGATATTGGTCTATAAGAGTCACATAGCTCCAGATTTTTCCCTGGCTTGGGCAGTACAATGATGGAGGCATTGTTCATAGACTCTGGAAGACAGCCATCATCAATAGCAGCAAAAAAAGGTATTTAACAAGTGTGGGACCAAGACATCCACAAATTTTTTATACCACTCCGCAGGAAGACCATCCACGCCCGATGCCTTGCCCATCGGTAAACTGCAGACTGCCTCCACAACCTCTCTCAGAAGTATAGGAACATCTAACATCCATCTATGTTCATAGGAGAGCTGCGGAAGTTCACAACTATCAATAAAAGAAGAAATTTGAGACCGAAATTGTGAATGAATCAATTGTGGATCAAGAACAAGTGCCCCCCCAGGGTCCCTCAGTGAGGAAACTGACAAAGGTCCCCTACTTTGAGAAACAAGATGAGCCATCAGCTTTCCCGCCTTTTCTCCATTTGCAAAAATATTTTGTTTCAAGTAAAAAATACGACGGGCATTCAAGTCAGACAATTTTATAGAATATTTTAGGAAGCAGTATACAAAGTTAGAATAGGATACCGAATCCTTTTTCTCCACAAACTGTTTCTCCGCTTCAACAGCATCCAACTCCAATTCCTCCACCTCCCGAGACCCAAGCCTAATGTTCGAAGAAATAAGAGAAATCAAGGAGCCCCTTGCAGTCTCCTTAGCAGCCTCCCAAACAGTGCTCGGGGCAGCAGTGTCCACTTTGTTAATAAAATATGCAGTTAAGTCTTCCCTATGCTTGGACACTAAATGTGTGTTGGTCAACCATACAGGATTAAGCCTCCACACCCCAGACCTAGGTCTCTGGTCGCGCTGTAACATTAATAAAAGCAGGGAGTGGTCAGAAGCCACCCTGGTTAAAAAACAGCAGTCTGTAACCAGAGGCAAGGTCGACCGATTAACAAATGCGTAATCAATTCTAGATAGAGTTTTATGCTTAGCCGAATGACATGAGAACTCCCGAGTCTGTGGGTGATGAGTCCTCCATACATCTATGAAGTCCATGTCGCCCGTGAGACCGAGGAATGCATCCCTATGTAGTCTGGAGTCAACGACCGCTCCACCCAATCTATCTAAATCAGAATTAGTAGTTATATTAAAGTCACCCATACAAACAATACGATGGTGTGGTTTGTTGGAAATGTAAACAAGCATTTACCTAAGGACTGAGGGGTCAAAAGGTGGCGGTATATAAACATTCAGCAGAACAAAGAGAGCTCCCTGCAGTTTACACGTTAAAAAAGATAGAGGCCCTGGGGGTCTGACTTGAGGTCAATGAATTCAAAGGAAACCAATTTAGTAATTAGGATGGAAACACCTCTTGAGTACGTGGAGTATGTGGCATGGTAATGGCCCTGTATCCACTGCCTCCTAAGAGACAGAACTCTACTAGCAGAGAGATGCGTCTCCTGCAACATGACCATCCCAGGAGTTTGTTTCCTGACATGGTTCAAGATTAAAGATCTCTTAACAGCATCATTCAAGCCATGTACATTCCATGACAAGAATTTACAGTTTAGTGCTGACATAACAGAAATTTTCCATTTTTTAAATTTGATTGTCAATTTGGAGTGCAGGACACAGCAGCAGCACCGGGGGGCCATTCAAGAGCAGGTGGGAGCATAAACATGCATATCCTCTCTGGCTGAGAATCATAGGAGTTGTTGAGCAAAACTGAGGAGAGTAACCCATCAGGTGTTAACCCATTGAATGCAGAGGGGTACACAATGCATTTCTCAGCAATGTATTGCATACCACTATGGCACTCAAGGGGTTAAGAAACGGAGTAATTTTGCAATTGTTTGATTTAATTGTAAAATTTGAAACGCAGGACACAGCAACAGCTCCGGGGTGGGACCAGTTTTGTAGAAGTCGTGATAGCATACACTGGATACACAAAACACTGAAGCACCGGGGAGACCATCCTAAAAGAGCTCACAGCATACACTTGCATTTTGTCTGTCATGCACACAATATGCAAATGTTTGCTGTGAGTGCTTGTAGGATAGTCCCGCTGACACCCAATGGTTTAATTTAGTAGCTAACTCCTATGATCGTCAGCTGTACAGGATATGCACATTTATGCTCTCACTGGTTGTAGGATGCCCCCCCCCGGTGCTGCCCTGCTTAAGTTTTGTAGAGAAACATTTGAGCCAAGAACCTGCAGCATGAAATCCAAATGGTGGGTATAGGAGAGGTCTGGGTGAGGCAAGAGTAAGTGTGTTTGTTTGGCATGTTTTTTTTACTCTTTTTTTTTATTCTACACCGAAGTTGAGGGTGGGCAAACTCCTTTTGACCCTGGCCACTCCTGTCAAAATCATGCCCCCCCCTGTATCTTCTGGACAGGCAGTATGGAGGAAATTTGAATATCTCCTCTTTATTGCCACCCCTGGGTGGTGTTGCAAATGAGCAGGTTTCTTTATATATATATATATATATATATATATATATATAATATATATATTACATTCCAATCCAGGTTTTGGTAAGCACACACATAGAATGCTAAGCTTGCCACCAATGCCAAAGTACCTCATTTTTGGCAAGTACCTAACCTTAATATGTTTTGTCTTATGAGCTGAATCTCTCCTATTTTAGGCATTTACTAACCTTAATTTACTTTATCCTGAGAGCTGAATCTTTGTCAGCTTTACTCATTAATGGAGAGAGACTCTCTGACAGGCATTATATAGTGTCCTAGATACAATGTATATATATATATATATATATATATATATATATATATATATATATATATATATATATATATACAAGAGTTTAGTCCATGGAGCACTTACTAGATAGTTTAAACAACTTGCCTGGGTGCCAGTCTCCAGAGATGACAGGATACCATAGATGAGAAAAAGAAATGCACTCACAGGACTTCTTAAAGTTACAAAAGGTGCTGATTTAATAAATCAACAATACTGTACAGAGGATGGCTATTTGGCCTCAATTCTTCCATGAAGACCACTTCTGACCAGACTTCTCCGGACAGTAGATGGGTATACCAGGATCTATTCCGCTGTTTTCTGCCAATTCTGAGCTGATGGCTCTGCTGGACATCTCCCAATTGTGAAGGGAAATAAGCATGATGTGTCTTTCATCTGCTGCACTAAGTTTTCTTGGGCCACCACTGTGTCTACGGTCCTCAACGGTGCCAATTTCTTTGTGCTTCTTCAAAAGAGCTTGGACAGCACATCTGGAAACCCCTGTCTGCCTTGAAATTTGTGCCTGGGAGAGACCTTGCTGATGCAGTATAACTACCTTGAGTCTTGTTGCTGTACTCAGTCTTGCTGTGGTGTTGGACTTTTGACATGAAACTGTTTTCAGCAACCTCACCTTGTTAGCTGAGTTTGGCTGTTCCTCACCTAGTTTTGTTCTTCCTACACAGCTATTTCTGTTTCAGTTAATAATTGTGTTTCAACCTACATTTTGATTAGCACCTGTTTGATATAATTTCTTTACCATATATCTGAATATATGCCTACAAAGTCTGTGATTTTTTTGTGCAAGTGTACCTAGAACAATTGATATTGTTTTGAAAGAAAAGGGTGGTCACACCACGTATTGATTTGATTTAGATTTTTCTTCTGTTCACTCACTTTAATTTTGTTAATTGATATAATTTATTACTATTTTATATATAAAAATGTATTAATAAATATAGTTTTGAAGCACTCTTACTTTACATTTTTTAACACCTGCCTAAGACTTTTGTACACTACTGTGTGTGTGTGTATGTGTATATATATAACTATGTGATTATATATAACTATATAAACTTATTTTAAGTACTGATATATAAAAACAGTTAAGGAAGTTTAAAACAAAAAGATGTGTCCATTAAGCTCAACATTTGAAATATCATATTTGTTGATCCAGAGGAAGGAAAAGAAAAAAAAATATTGTCAGCAATTCAGATTATTCCACAAGCAGGTACAAATTTTCTGCAGGTAACAATATCCTATATCCTATCTGCCCTGAAACAATCTTCATAACACTATGTTTTGTTCTGAGCTATAAAGGTATCCAATATTTTTTAAAGCACCTACAATATCTGCAAACAGATCCTCCTGGGGCAAAGAATTCTGCTCCCTTACTATCCTTATTATTTGCACTGGCCTTGAATTTGCTTATAAATAGTAATCCTATCTCTAAACAAGATATTCTCATGGCTGGGGGATCATTTTTTTCAAAAGCCACAACTGATCAAACTTGTTTGACTTCTTGTGTATCTTCATATTTTTTTTAATTAAGCCAAAAAAATTATATGATCAAGGGTTTATTATACTGCTAAGAATAATGTATGCCCCCTTGGACATAACATTCAGATCAATACTAGCTAATAATTAATTTTGGGTAAACAATCCAGAAAGAATTGAGTTATAGTCGCCATTAGGATTTTCTGCCCAGATTAAGGTAAGTGGGGTATATTACTAGGATATGTTAGTATTTCTTTAAACATAAGTTTACTGTGGACCTAACCTAGGCTGCAGCGTTACATTGTGTTTTCACTTGAAATCCAATCTCATAGTCTTCTTCTATTCTCTTGTTTCCTCTCTTGTCTTATCTTTTCTGCTTGTCCCTAGCTTCTATTTCTTTGTGCTGACATCTTTCCTTTCTTTCATCAAGTCACTCTCACTACTTCTCTTTCACTCTGTTTTTTTCATTGTTCACCTCTCATTCACAGATATAATTTTATCACATAGTAATGATGAATATGCCAGCTGCTTGTAAACATTTCTCAAAAACTTTAGATTTAGCATTGAAACCAAACTAATGTGTAAATTGTCCTATTAGAAAGATTTATTTAATTTAGTTTGTTCTGATTCTATTAAGTCATATGAGCTAAGGTTAGTTACTTTATCGTGATTAATGACCGATGTGTGTGTATTCATAAAGCCTGATATCTTATCTTAGCCAATTTACAGTCAATCCTGGATAATCAACTCATGATGGCTGTGGTATGTGTATAAAACACAATGCAATATGTACATACATATACATAAACAGTCTATGCATTTCATGATCTTTATATATAGAGTGTTTATACATACATATCGTATTCGTACTTTGTACCAATTCATCCCCCACCCTGAATTTTTTAAGTATAGCGTTTTATATATGATAAATCTTATTCTTGATAACTTACCCAATTTGAATATATAGTGGTCTACATCCCTGATAAAAAATAAGATGGTCAGACTCAATAAGAGCAGGGAACTGGTAGAGTAAAACTGATACCTTTATTGGTTGAGTAGCTTTAGAATGCAAGCTTTCAAGACAACTTAAGTATCTTCTTCAGGCTAATTTAGAATGATAGCTGATTACAAAATGCATGACAAGTTATACATTCATACAAATTATTTTTAAATTGAAATTCCACTGGAGTTGAATCTCTTATCACCATTATCTGTGTAAATTGTTCCTTAGACTCCAGTAGAGGCATCTCTTTGTAGGCCAAATGGTACAAGATTTTTTTCCCCTTTTGATGTCTGAAGAGCTCCAATAAATGTAGTGTGTGCAAAGTTTGTGACTGTAGCCAAAGATGGCTAAGTATATGGAATGTATGGCTTAATCTTCTGATCGCCAAAGGGGTGCACAACGCATTGCTGTGTAATGCATTGCGCACCCCTCTGGCACCCAAAATATGTTTATTATGTGGAATAATGTGACATAAATTCCTTGTCATGGTTCGGGCCACAGTTCAGAGTGTTAAAGTTGATCACCAATTTATACTCTCAGATTTTGCTGCCTCTCTCTATCTGATAAATCAGATAGATACCCTGAAACATTTAATGTTATGACCAGTTTTGTAAAAAGTTTGACCCAATGGGGTGACTCTTTTCACTGAACCAATGAGAATTCATCTATTTTCTTAGCATTTGTCCTGTCTCATCTACATATAATCCTACAGGACATTTCACTCACATGATGAGGTAGACAACATTAGATGACCTTCAGGAGAATTTGCCCTTGATGTATTGGTTTTCGTGGGAATGTGGTATGGGCATCTTAACTGTGGTGCATATGTGTGCACAGGTTCCACAGTACCATTTGTTGCATTCTCAAGTAAGTACTTTCCCACCAATTGTTTCATTTTGGGGGCTGTTTATTGCACAGTACTTCAAGTTGAGGATTGTAGGTGATTATGCCACTCTGTTCCCTATATGTGGTTGTTTATATTCAAGGAGATTTCTTCTGGGTACGCTGATGGCTTAATAAATCTTCGAGGGTCACAATCTCTGCTTCTACTTTGGTCTTATTGTTGTGATAGATCTCCAGAACATGGTTACACAGCCTTTATGAGGTTTTGGTACATAGCTGCTGTGCATTCCAGCTATTATAGGTATGTAGAGTAGGAATGAGACTTAAAGGTATGAGATTTTACTTTTTGCATTTTGTCGTGAAGAAGATGTCACTGTCCAGTTGTGCACGTTTCTTTAGGGTTTTTTGAGCTTAATTTGTGTGCAGTACATTGTAGTATCGTCCATTGTAATATAGGTAAAAGGTCGTACTGTGTTAGCAATAGAAAAAGCAGGAGACTGTCAGTATAAAAAGTGACTCTTTTATTAGCTAAGTAGCTTTAGAATGCAAGCTTTCAAAGCAACCTAGATGTTTTTATCAGAAATAATTAGAATTAAGTTTGAATACAAAATAGATGACAGGTTATACATTCATGCAAATTCTTTTTAAATTTACACAGACACTGGTGATAAGAGATTCACCTGCAGGAGCACTGTAAGTAAAAAAATACATGACATGCCAGGACTGTCACCGGTCCTGAAGGCATTAAGGATATTCCAAAAACTTGCAATGTCTAGGCCCCATGGGAATGTAGTTTGAGACCCCCGACTTAGAGTGTTAGGTCATTTTTAATAGTTTTGGGTTAATATAATATAGAGCATTTTCTAATTAATGTTATATCCAATTGTGGACCGAAAACATTTGGCCTTGAAAATGCAATAAACTTTTTTCTTTGAGCTGGGATAGACTGTGTGCTGTTCCTTATCTGGTTTGGATTTCCCAGGCAGAGTATACTTGTATATTTTTACCTATGGGAAAATGCACCAGCCAAATTATGTTATATATTGTTGGGACAGATTATTATTATTATCAAATTATATTGAGTGCCACTGCCTCTATGCCTTTGAGATGATGACTCAAACACAGCACAACTCACATTGTTTCACAAGTCCGCATTGGAGACCTCATTCGATGGGATAAAATAATAAAAGTAATTTCATTTTAAAATAAGTAATCTTTATATATGATAACCATGGCTATTTTAACAAAGATAAAAGCTGTCCAGGGTCAACTGAAGGTTCACAGTCATAAACTTTGGTTCTCATACCTCACATTTGGAATCATCTGAAGCCCTCTCACATCTGTGATTCAGTGCACTCTATGTTGAAACCAGGTGTGAAAACAGCATGTTATGAAGATGGGTGAGAAAACTCACTAGGAAGATTGTACAATTGCATTTCTGCACTAAATCAGGCACCTCAGCCGCTTTTAAGTCTCTGTTTCTGAGACCAATTCACATTGAAGTAGTCTTTGGATCTTTTGGGAGGTTACTTAAAGGGATAGTAATACTTTGTTTTATCTTTATTTTATTTTGTAGGCATTAAAAAACATGAAGAACGATATAAGTCTTATCTCTCAAACCTTTATGGTTTGAGAGATTTTTACAAGAAAGTTTCCCCTCCCGCCTCTTTTACCTACTGTAAGCCATTTCTTCTCAGATGTGGAATCTGGTTGTAAGACCAGACAGATAACAGCAGGGAACAATCTTCATCCTATAAGAACAATGAAGGCTCTGACCCCCTTGACAAGTTTTTCCATTATCTTAATTGAGGATTGTCCTTTCTGCAGTCTACCTTTTGAACTACAACTCTGACAGAATTGAAATAACATTCTCCAAAGTCCAAATACTATGATGATTAATTAGAGCTGCTTTTATTATCAAACATTACTATCCCTTTAAGTCAACAACATTAACTGTATGAACTAACATGGTGTAGAAAACCTGGTCACCTTTAGTTTCCCTGCTCATGGTGTGGGCCCAGTGTACAGGCTTGTTGCCATTAAAGTTTAACACTGGTTAAGAGTTTATGCTGATAAGTAATATAGTTATAATAAGGTTTAGTGCATGTCTTATGTAGTATGTACAGATACTGGCTTTAGGGGCTATGTGGCTGCACTGTGACATTCATACATATGTCTTATTCTCAAGAGTTGGTAAGTGTAAGTACATTGTGTAAACTTGTGTGTGATGTCAACATTCTGTTAAGTTTAAACTTATTGTAAGTTTGAATACTCACTTTTTAGCAGATGGAAAAGAAGCTATCAGATGCAAGAGACCTCTGTAGCATCCAAAGGGTTTAGGGGCCCTGCTGCTATCTAATTCTTAGAATTGTGTTTGTATTTCATTTGTACATACATCCAGGGGAGCAACAATTTCCCTGGGGCAAAATCTGAGCCTGGGCACCATACACATATGGCCAGAAGCAAGTCTATATAACATGTGCCAACAGTTTTTATTTAAACTTAAGTTTGAATCATGCTTTGCAATGCACTGGACACCTCTCTAGTGTTCAAAGGTTCAAAGAAGAAAAGGAAAGGGGCTCACCTATGATATTCTCCACACCAGACTTGTGTGATGAGATCAGTAGCACTCAGCACAGAAATGAAACTGGTCTGATTGAAAGGAGCTTTAAGATAATTCAGAGCTTGCTTCCAGGACCCACATCACAACTGTACATTTTTAGTCATACACCTGCATACAAGTGCAGCCATGATGTCTGATAGTCACTTTTCAAATTTACAGTGACTTTCCAAACATATGCTACCTTTTATTATTTATTGCATAAGTTAAGGAGCTAAAGGATTTAAATTACATATTAAGACAGCACCACCCATTCAATAACTGAGCAAACAGCACCAATTGCTAAAGTCAGTGAAAGACTTACTTAAAGATATAGTAATATTTCACAAAAACAGCAGCTCCAAATAATTGTCATAGTATTGAGCCATAGAGAGTGTTATTTCAATACTGTCAGAGTTGTAGTTCAACAGTAATTGAATGATAAAGTTTTCCGCTCCCACCCTTTTATCTAGTGTAAGCCACCTCCCCTCAGATGTGGAATCTAGTCCACAGACCAGGCAGCTCACAGCAAGGGACAATCTTCTTACTGTGAGAACAATGAAAGCCCTGCCCTCATTGACAGGTTTTTTAGGTTTTTCCATTATGTTAATTGAAGATTGTCCCTCTCTACAATCCACTTTGACACCCCCCTGCTGCTCTGAGCTGAGCAGTGTTACATCAGTAAAAGGTGTGGGACGGGGATACTTTATTATTCAATTATCCTTGAACTACAACTCTCACAGTACTGAAATAACACTCTCCATGGCCCAAATACTATGAAGATTAATTGGAGCTGCTTTTATTATGAATCATTGCTATCACTTTAATTTGACATAGATGATAATTCCTCTTTAACCCCTCTACTGCTTTCAAAGCATTGCTCTCTAGCCACCGAGGTGGTAAAATGAATTCCCTTCTCTGTAATCTTATATGTCAGTGCTTATTACTGGGACATTTACAAACATGACCACAGAACGAATGTTTGTGAATGGGTGGTGCTGTCTTAATATGTACAATTTGTCAAAATAAAAAATGCATGAAGTCAAAAATGTGCCTTTGCTACAAAGTTTCAGCTCCTTCCCCCTCTTTGGTTATCAGCTTCCTGCCCATTGGTTCTTTTGTAGTTAGGGAAGAATAAATTCCTCCTGTACTCTTCTTTCTAGGGTTCTGCTCACAGCAGAGGTAAGACAGTATCACTGATTTTTTAATATACAAAATAGCGCTGAGGCTCTATTGGTTACTCCAGAAGAGAACCCCCTTCGTTAATATGAAAAAATTATAAATATTAAGAGATATCAATGTAAATATAACAAAAATAACCACTTGTGTTCATAAAAAGGAAATATAAATTTAAAAGCACATAAAGATGCCTTGAATAACCTCTTACAACATTATATGTTAAGTCCAATAGATTGAAATTCCTCTTTAAATCAGATATTTCTTTATAGTACTATGGGTCAAAAAAGTCATTCATTGCAGATCTTCCAGCTGTCTACACCACCAAAACTTCTAGGAGGTCGCATCCCCTTAGTACACCGGTGCAGTGTAAAGTGTCATGTGGTAACACAAAGAAAGTAGTGCAGACCCCTCTAAGAGGACTTTAACTTTCTATTGTATGCTTCTTTCTTTTATTCAGCAAGACAACTCAAGATTCCAGACTCATGATTCCATTTATTGATACATAAATATTTAAAACAAACCCATCTATTTTGGTACATAAAATACAAATGTGGTATGGAATATAAATTGCCCAACGTGTTTTGTGCTACTTATATGCACTTCTTCAGGAGTTCAATCCACAATCATGCATAAATGGTTCTTTCTTGTTATCCGGAACCATTTTCAAAATTAATTCCTGTTGTTTTTTCCTGTTAGAATCTGTCCTGTCAGAATCTGTTATAATATTATAATAAAGATGTTATAAATATTATAATAAAGATTGTGTTTAAAAATGCTTGAAAATGTTTTTAAAATGGTTACGGATAACAGAAAAGTACTGCATAAATGAATATAAAAAATTAATTTTTGACACCATAATATATATATTAATATATAATATACAGTCACTTCAGATTTGAGGCAAATAGGGACTTTCCCAATCAGAGTCAACTTGATACCTTGACACGGTGGGCAAGCTACACTTGCTTTTTGGCCAAAAACTATTTTTTAAATTCTAGTGTTTATTATCTATAATAAGTCATAGGTTATTTATTGTAAAAAGCTGAAATCTGGTGCACAGACTTATTCTTTAGACACAAGCCAGTCTTTCTCAAGTGCTAATACAACAGGTTATAACAAAAATAAATCCTACCAATACAGTGCTGAACAAATATGACCTGGTACAAATAAAGTTCATTCAATCCTTCACTTTGTCGTTGCTGCCGTTTTTGTGTGAACTTCCAGTAAAACTTTCCACAAATACATGTAAAAAAAGAATGACAAGAAGAGGAGCATATGTATAAACTTTCACCACCACCGTGCTGTAACACCTTCATATATATGATGCAGCATTACTAACATTTTAGTGATGTAAAAAACAGCCTTTAAGAATGTAAGCATCCACTGGATTACCCCCAGTGCAGGTACCTCCCAGATTTTCCTCCTCTGCTCTTCCTTTGTTGTGGTTTTCTCTGTTGTAATTGGGTCCACACCGGTGTGTTATATAGACCTATATTAAGGATCTAATAGAACTAGTAGAGAGGAGCTAATCATCTGGTGTACCCTTATATACAGTATCTCACATAAGTGAGTACACCCCTCACATTTTTGTAAATATTTTTATTTTGTCTTTCATGTGACAACACTGAAGAAATGACACTCTGCTACAAAGTAAAGTAGTGATTGTACAGCCTATATAACAGTGTAAATTTGCTATCCCCCTCAAAATAACTCAACACACAGCCATGAATGTCTAAACCTTGGCAACAAAAGTGAGTACACCCCTAAGTGGAAATGTCCAAATTGGGCCCAAAGTATCAATATTTTGTGTGGCCACCATTATTTTCAAGCACTGCCTTAACCCTCTTGGGAATGAAGTTCGCCAGAGCTTCACAGGTTGCCACTGGAGTCCTCTTCCACTCCTCCATGACGACATCACGGAGCTGGTGGATGTTAGAGACCTTGCACTCCCCCTTCTTTTGTTTGAGGATGCCCCACAGAGGATCAATAGGGACTAGTCCCTCTTTCTTTATAATGCATTGGCTGAGAAACACTGCACACCGCTGTAAAGTCCATTGCCTATCAATACTTCTAAATTTTCCCTGTCAAGGATTCCCCAAGTAGATTCCCATTTAGTATATGTGTAGTTTTAGTTTCTGCTGCCCAAATGCATAACCTTGAATTTATTTGTATTAAACCTCATCTGCCACTTTTCTGCCCATTCCTTCTGTTTATTCAAACCTTTCTGTAGAGAAAAAATTCCTGTATGTATTTCCTTACACAGTTTAGTGTCATCAGCAAAAACTGAGACACTACATTCAATATCCATTTCTAGACAATTAATAAACAAAGTAAAAAGCATTGGGGCCAGAAATAAACACACAACAGCCATCCTAGAAGACAAATGCTGGGACCACCATATAGAAGACACACATAAAGAGACAAAATTATACTAAGTGTAGTATTTAATTATAACATAACTAGTTGAAGAGCCCGTTACATGGGCCACAGTGCCACTGCCACCAGGTAGCGGGGCAGTCATGAGCAGTAAAGACTGCCTGCGCTGTGGCTGATACAGATCTGGACACTCCTTCGGAGCGCCCAGCTCTGTATCGGCCGCAGCACTGGCAGTCTCTACTGAGCATGACTGCAGCACGTGCAGCAGTCTCTACTGCGCATGACTGCGTCATTACACATGTTTTACCGAATTATTATATAGGATAGATCAGAGGTTCTCAACCCATGCCCTCAGGACCCACTAACAGGCCAGGACTTGGGAATTTCCCTGCTAGAACACAAGTGTGTTGATCAGAGGCTCAGTCATATTGATTAACTCACCTGTGCTGTTAAAAGGAAATTCTCAAATCCTGGCCTGTTAGTAGCCACTGAGGGCATGGGTTGAGAACCACTGGGATAGATAAACCAAACAACCAAATGAACACTCATATAAGCCTTTCTTGGACTTAGTGCTTCTCATGGTCTAGCCTTATAGCTGTTGAGATACCGTGTTTTCCTGGAACTTGCTTCTCCCTGGTCCACAGTTTTTTTGACAGAGTTCCAAATCTCCTTCAGTATGTCAATACATACAATGTCCCTTTGGAAGGGGTAAATGTAACACAGCACCTGATATGGGGGCAATTCAGGGGAAATCCACAGGAGGCAGAAGGCCAGACAGGTACAATAATGTGTATATGACAATCTCATAAACCCATGTGCATCTTCACAGACTTCTGTCTGCTTACTCAGGGGGGTCCAAAAAGTTTAGTGCCATCAGCAAATATGTAGACACAACTTTCAATATCCATTTCTAGATCATTAATAAACAAAGTGAAAAGCATTGGGGCCAGCAATTATCATGTAACAAACAATAGTTGCCTTCCAAACTTCATACACTTCACAAATGATGAAGAGAAGACCTGTAAACTAATTGGAAGCAGCAGTGATTAACTTGTAATAGACTGAGGACAGATTTTAACAAAATGTTCTTGACAAAACTACAGTTTCAAACAAAAATTAGGGTTGGGTAAAAACAATTTTTGCTAATTCTTGCAATTATTGTAATGGACTGAAAGTTAATTTCATTGACTACAAACACACACACTGACACTTGAATAAAAACACACACATACACACTCACTTACTCACACTCTTCTGTATGTCTGCAATTCCTTAAAAATCTTGCCAAAAAATGTATTTCTTCCATGAATTTCCTTGGAAGGAGAAGCATGCATTTTGCTTCTAGAGCAGAAATGTTCACATATCCCTGTGCAACATATAAATTCAGCACCTTGGACACAGAACATTACAAGCTTGTTTCAAACATGTAACTGTTGTTGGCAGGCAGTGTAAGGGTTTAGTTTAAGCTACAGGATGAATCAAACATACAGGGTAAATGAATTTCAGTACCTTGAGCAGCAACTCACAGTTTTGGAATTAGGACCCTGCAGCTTTTCATGCTCATACATAGCACAAAGCCACACCCACAAGGCTGTCCAGATACAGAATGTGTCAGTGTGTAGGCTTTGCCTGATCAGTGAAAGCACAGCTACTGTCGTTCTCCCAGTGTTGCTGCTACAACATTGAAGCTCACTTGAGAGCGGAGGAGAAAGGTTATGGGGAAATGAACAGAAGATTTTAAAACTGTAACTCTGCATCTAATGACTGGGCTTTGAAAGAGGGGAGTCTGGCATTGTACCTACCGTGGCAACAACTTCTACTTTTCTCCATCCTTAGGATATACTGTTGTGACTGTCCTATGATTTTGAATTTGTTGTACAGACATCTGTATTAGTTTCCCAAATTACAGCAGCCCTTTGTTTAAATTCTTCTCTTTTCCCCAAGTGCCTAATTTTCCCTACAGGGAGAAAAACTATGCAAAAGAGCATTTTCCCTGAATATTGAAATATAAACATTGCTTGACACTTAAAGATCCAGTGATCACCTTTGCAACAGCCTCAGCTCAACTGAGGGCTTCAATAAGCTTCATACAGGAATCCCAAGGGAAGAGCTACAACAAGCAAGGGGATGAAGAGGCATTTAACTACTGAAAGTCTATACCACTGTTTATAAGGTGTGTGCAAGATAAATGTATTGTATAAGACGATAAAAAGGTGTATTGTGTGACAGAGGTCAGACCTGCCTAACCCCTTTGATACTGAGGAGTTTCCAATGCATTTTGAAACTATGTGTTGGAGACTCTCTGGTATCTAAGAGGTTAAAAAGAAGTTTTGTTAAAGCGTTTTACACAATATGCATACAAACTCTCTTTTTTACATGGCGAACATTAAACAGAAATGTGAAATACTTTATTGAAGTTCAAGGGAAGCTAACACCTAATATTAACTCTTTGAGTGCCAGAGGGGTGTACAATGCATTTCTTTGCAAAGTGTTGTGTGCCACTCTGGCATCCAAAGGGTTAACCCCCCAAAACTTACCTTGCTATGGCCAGAAAATTCTAATGATCCCTTTCAATGTTGAACTTGTGTCTTTGCTCAATCTGTTTTAGATGTCGTGACAGTTACTGCTACATTTTTCAAATTAAAACATGCAAAGTGCATGATACTACTTAACCCTTTACTGACCAAAGAGATGTACAAAGCATTGCTATGCATTTCATACTCCTATGACCTTTAAGGGTGAATGCTATAAGTGTGCAGTGAGCAGAGTTTGAAGTCCATTATTATTAGGGGGAGATTCACTACGTGGTGACAAAGAGGTGATAAAGATGACTTCTCCAGTGATATCACTTCTCCAGTTTCTATTTTATTCTATAGAGCCTACTCACTAAGATCTCCAAAGTTAAATAAATCTTAGTGCATTGGCTCCATAGAATAACATAGGAATTGGAGAAGTGATAAACTAGAGAAGTCATCTCCACTTTATCAACTCTTTATCACCGCTTTATCATCAATTAATGAATCTCCCCCTGGGTGGTTCTCTTTTAAAAACTTGAAAATCTACTTCAAAGTCTCCCTTACTTCCAGCACTCAGGATGACAATACCAGCAAAGGTCTATGCATTAAATAACATTGCTTTACTCTGATTGGTGCCTTCAACTATGTCATCCTCAGTGATCATCAGGTAATACTTCTGGAAAACAATAAGGGATACAAACAAGTGTTAAGTGAATCTGAAAGTAATCATAGTTTGAGCGCCTGACCCTGAAATTTCCTACTACAGCTTTACATTTACTTTAGAATCTTGTGACAACATTAACAAGGGAAAGTAAGTAGGTCACATGGGGAAGACACCAATAACTTAGACCATGGATCTTAAGATGGAGTTTAGGAAAACACTAGATTTTAACTAAGGAACACAAAAGTGGAGGAGCAATAAACAAACAAAACATTATCTTATTTCTTATTTCCCACTTTTAAATAATGAGATTATGTTCCTAGCGAGGAACATTTAATTATTTTCTCAGCTTCTCAGCTAATCTATGGGAATTTTTAAAATGTGAAGCTCTGGAGGGGTATGCAACTCATCGCAAAGCATTGCTTTGTATATCACTCCAGACCTTAAGGGTCTATACAAAAGTCTGGCATGACTGAAGACATTGCAATTTAATTTACATGCATATTATCTGAATCATGACAAGCAGTGGCATAACTAGTTATTGGAGACCCTGGTACAAACATTTTTTGGCCCCCCTATCAAAAATCTTTACATAAAGGTATAATGAAACCTATTGAATCCTGGGGCAAAAGGGGCCACCTGGAATGCTGGGTCCTGGTGCAACTGCATTCTCTGCTAGCCCTGTAGTTACGCCCCTGATACCAAGTCTCCCAATAATTTTTTATAAACTTGTAACATTTCTAATTCAATATTTAATAAATAAGACAATTCTATGACAATGTTTTGAGATGAAGAGCCATCACATGAGATACCTGACTAATTTTAAAGCAGTATACAGGTAATGTATAAAATGTTGGGGCAAAGCTTCACTTATATATACTTTCAGTATCTGTGCTTCAGTACAGACTCATTTCTTTGATTCCTTATCAAACTCCTTCTTTGAGAATAAACCCTAAACACCACTCCTGTAGCTACCAAAAGGAAATGGAAGACTATTGGACTGATCTCCTCTGCACCCAGCTCATATATAGAGTTTAATCCATGATAGAAAAGAGGAGCACATTTGGAACAAACCAACTGTATTATAGGGGAGAAATATAAATTCAAGCTGAGTTACAGATGTAGCCAGATTTAACTTTTCATATTATGTGTTATTCTAATAAGTAGCTGCCTTTGACTTACATGGGATTTGTTGTTTAATTAACCTGACATGGTGAATAAAGTCAGGAAGGATCAATTACAAGGTTAAGATCCCTTTCACATTGACAGCATCAATACAGAGATGCTTCATTGCATATGTTGCCCATGTTGACAGGTAACATGCTGGACAATGTTATCTTTCATACAGGTAAATATCACCTTATGTGATTTCAGCAAAGTCCAGCATGCTGCAACTTTACTGTATTCCTTCCCACAGTAAAGCTGAAGTAAGCAAGGTCGAATTAGTGGCTTATGGGGCCAGTGATAGATTTTACACGAGTTGTGTTGGAGGATGCAATAGTAACAGGCACTCATAAAGGCCAACCAGAAGACACTCCTCTCTTGTGTCCTGTTCAGTGGTGAAACACAGTGATTGTTAGAACACAGGTGATAGAACTGTTCTGGGGGCTTAACCAGTTCTTTGGATTATGTGAAAGAGACAAAAGTCTGGGTACATTTGTAAAAGGGGGTTTTAACCTCTTAAATTCAGAGATATCTCCAAAACATTGCTTTTTCAATATATTGTTTTTTAATTATATTTGTACATTTCCCATTGTGACTTAGAAGGGCATTATTATCTGTAATTCTTAAAACACCCACATTTTCCCAGTTGACCTGAAAAGTCTGTAATTGATTGATTCAAGCATTTTTTAATTTTTGAAAGTTCAATAAACATGTTGTTGATCAAATATTAACCTTCAAATGACCACAAGGATGTGCAATGCACTGCAAAGCAACACGTTGCACACTTCCCTAATACTTAACTCCAACTGATGACTTGCCAGGACAGTCACAGCTGTCCATGAGTTAAGGACCAATGACGTTACTGGCACATCATGGAAGTCTGTGATTGAATCATGGCTACATGCTGTGTGTGATCACGGATTACTATAGTGCAAAAAAAAAGTGCGCTGGCTCTTCAGAGCACCCCATCCCCAACCTCGTGGTTCTTAAGGGGTTAAAAGGTTAAGAAATAAAACATATTTGATTAATATCCAAATAAATTGACACACACTGGAGAAGTCTCCTAAACAAACTGAATGTACATGCTACTTTCATTTAACCCCTTTGCAATGTGTTGTAAGTACCTCGCATCCTAGGACTTAAAGCAATTCATACCAATGTTTCTAAACAAGCTCAGACAGAAAAACTATGGGCTGCGTGTTTGCCTAAAGGCAAAGATCAACAATCCTGGTGCAAAGTAAGTGCACAACATGGCACAAATAAAATTTTCCACAATTGCCATTCACTTAAATGTGGCTTTGAATCCCCAGGGGTGATAAAGAGGTGATAAAGCTCAGAAGACTTCTCCAGTGATATCACTTCTCCAATTCCTATGTTCTTCTATGGAGTCAATTCACTAACATTTCTTAAGTTTTGGAAATTGTAGTGCATAGGCTAAATAGAATAACATAGGAATTAGAGAAGTGATATCACTGGAGAAGTCATCTCCACTTTATCACCTCTTTATTATGCCTTAGTACATCTCCCCCTTGAATGCAAAGAGCTTTCTGGTGCATTATGAATCAATGCATTGAAGACCTCTGTGGCAAGCAAGGGGTTAACAACCACATTTAAATCAATGGGATTTAAAATTTCCCCTATGGTGCTTGGTATGCTCCAGAATTGATCCTCTTAACTTTGTGCATATAGTCCAATAAGTTTTACCTATTTCCCCAGGTCTTTTTTTAACAAAATGTGAGCTTTTCTTATAGTATTTAACTTATTGGAGGCCTTTTACATAGAGACATTGACCAGTAGTATGAAAGGGGTTAAAGGAATATTTGATTAATGCACGCGAACATTATAATAATTCACACATGTGTTTGCTCATCAAAAATGTCAATAGCAGGTAGGCATCTGTGTATATTTCACTTTTGCGTTGCACACCACATTGGTCCTGAAAGGGTTACGCAACAATCCTAGCAAAAAGCAAATTTTATCTGCTTTTTTGTATAGCTTTTATTTTGACAAACAGAGGGGCATATGTGGCATATGCGCAAACCCACTGTAGCATATGAACAAATCAATTATCATTTGTTTTAAGTGGAAAAATCCCTTTGTAAAAGGTGATCTTGAGAGCACTTTCAAAGGTACCTATAGTTATATCATTAATTGCCCATGATATATTTAACCTTATTTAGTTAGTACACCTCTGACAGGTACTGATACACTGCTCTCCATCCCAACTTCTACTTCCTACCAAGAAGTTCTAGCTCACTTGCATAAAATTAAAAATAAAGAAAAATATCTCATAAACTATTGTTTTAAATAAAAAAAAGGCTAGCAAAAATATGTTGAAAGTGCTTTCAAAATCTCCAGTTTTGTTACAAACTGACAGTTCCACTGGAAATGGAGCTTTTAACACCTTGTATGCTAAACAGGTGCAGTTGCAGGCATCTCTAGCATTCAAGGGGTTAAACACCGCCATTTAAATCAATGTAAATTTTGATTTTTCCCTATGGTGCAGTTCTTTTGCACTCAGTTTGCTCCCCTTTTGATTTAATACACACTACCCTCACAGCATTACTTTCCGTTCATGTTCTTCAATGTATATCACAAATAATGGAAAAGTGAATGCTTATTTTTATTCATCCAAATTACTCAATGAGGCTGATGTACTAAGAAGAACTGGGGAATTCTGGGGCAAACCCATTGCACCACAGGTGACATATGACAATTTTCCACTGATTCAAAACTGTTTTTACCCATTGAATGCCAGAGAAGGATTAAAGGCATTGAGGCATTCAAGGGATTAACAGTCCCATTTAAGTTTGAGGTATTTGTATTGGTCCGCTACAGTGTAATTATTATGTTCCAGAATTGCTCCAAAATGTTTAGCATATGAACCTCTGTATATTTAACCCTTTAAAAGCCAGATGGCTAAGCAGTTCATTGTTTAGCAATGCATTGTGTAACAATCTGGTCCTTAAAGAGTTAAGCAATTCCCTGTTACAATGTTGCTTGTTAGGATAAAGCAGGAATTGAGACCCTAAAGACTGCAGCTGTATCAGGGGTGGAGCTTGTGTGCATAACACATGTTATTTGCATAATGTGCTTGCGATGCTCATGTCCCCACAACTTTTGAGTGCTTATTGCACCTACGGTTAACATACGCAGATGTCATGTGAAAATCCACATGCTCTGCCTTTCACACAAACCTCCTTTCTTCCCTTCATTTTCTCTTCTGTTTTTTTTTTCTTGTTAGCTTGTTGTGGCAGCTCGCTTGCTTCCAATTGCATAATCCTGCCCCCCTCCTCATCTGTGCAAGTGATCAGAAAGAAATCTGAAGCAGTGTCACAGAAGAGCAAGAAGAAGAAAGCTGGGCAGAGCAAATAAGCTCAGGCATACAGTGAAAAGAGACACTGCAAACAAGGGGAAAGGGATGGTTTTCTCACTTGATGTGCTGCACTCCTACTCTATGAGGGGATTTGTCTGCTAACTCACTGGGCTAGGATCTTCATTATTACACTGAGAAAGAAGTCTTCTCTTCACTACCACCACCATGCGAGGTAAGGGACAGAGGTGGGGGTCTGGATGATAGTCAAGACATTGTCTTGCTTCTCCAGAGTTTCACTCATTACAAAGTGGAGAGGCTAATGTACTAAGAGGAACTAAGAGCACTTCTGGAGCAAACCAACTGCACTATAGGTGACAAATAAAAAATCCTTAAATTCCCATTGAATTAAATGGGGCTGTTAATCCCTTAATCCTTTGTGTGCCAGAGGGGTACACAACGCATTGCTTTGCAATGCGTTGTGTACCCCTCTGGCACTCAAAGGGTTAAATGCTAGAGTGGTCTCGAATGCATTGCTTCATAATGCTTTGGAGAGCTACATAGCAATCAAGGGTTTAAAAGCCCCTTTTATATCAAATGGGGCATTTTATTTGTACCCTATGGTGCACTTAGGTTGCCCAAGAATTACTTCAGTTCCTCTTAGTACATAAACCACCATGTGTTGCTCAGTAACAATACAATAGTTTGGTGAGCTCCTCAGTTCCACTGTATTTAAGTCTATTTGATTGTTGCTACCTGTCACTGCACAAGAATAGATCATTTCATTATAACCTACGGTATACGTGATCCTTGGTCCTTCATACATTTGAGTGATGGTCTTTACTTGGAAACTAAATTAGAACAAAAAACTGTTATATTCATTTAAAGGACAATTTGTTATACTCTATATATTTGTAAGTAGTGAAGTCTGCTATGATATGCATTTACTTAAAATACATTTACAGTGCCATGTATGTGAGAGCAGGCACAGCTGTACTTGGCAGCTGGGCAAGTTTATCTTTGAGTAAAGTGTCCAGAAACTGCCTGGTGTGAACAAGCATTAGCTGGCATGGAGCGTAGAAACCTGTGTTATTATATTCCTGTAGCTTTATCTTGTCTGTAGTTTATTCCTACAGTATTTGTTATGAGTGTACTAGTGTAGTTTGTGTTTGTGGATGTGCATCCCGATTAAAGCAAGCACTTCTTCCAGGTCACTGCCAGCATGAGCACTCCAAGCTGAGACATGTTTACTGGAGCGATGTATGTGCAAGGATGGGGACTAGAGATTGCCCGTGCTGGAGATGCAAACACAAATGCCTTCCAATTAAAACATACTAGAAAAATAGGGTACTTACCCAGGACTACTTATTTTGCTTTTGGCAAATATTGCACTTTATAACTAGTCCATAGACTACACACATTCATTAACAGATGATAGTTATTCCTTTGGTTACTGGTTTGGCAAATGAGACCTAACGTCAAATCTATTGGATCTGAAGATGTAACAGATGTCTAAATCAGATTTCATACTAAGTTCAAAATCATTTTATTGTATACTGTTTATTCAGACTCTATTAAGGTAGTAAAGCAGTTACACTAAATTCTTGCTACTTTTTCCTTCTGAATGTTTACATCTATGTTTGATAGGTGATAAATCATATTTTGTGTATGTCATTCTGTAAGATATGAAAGATCTGTAAATGTGTATCTGTTTTCTCAAGTATATGAAGTCTACTGCCCAACACTACAGATGTAACTGCACATGGCCAAAGGTCAATAGACAAACTTTCTGTTACTTACCAGTGGACATATATTTGATCTTCTCTTTTCTTTTTCTTACATTCATGACTTATCTTTGCACTGAGTGACAGTAAACAACCAAGAAGAGATTGGATTCAAAAATTAAAATCTTCAAGTAGATCATACTTTCAAGGTGCAATTCGATAAGCTAAAGAGTTTCAATTTAGGAGTCAATGAGCTACATTACTGTGAAGAAATGAAAATTCCTAATGGTTTGAACTCCTTGACCTCTCTTGTATTGTATACATGTGTATCTATCTATCTATCTATCTATCTATCTATCTATCTATCTATCATCTATCCATCTATCTATATCTATATCTATATATCTATATCTATCTATATATATATATATATATATATATATATATATATATATATATATATCTGTAGGTCATAGGATAAAACTTGTACCTCCCAATTAAATACCTGGGTGACTGGAAGCACTTTCTTTATTTCTCTTCCAGCCTGATCGCAATAGCAGCAGAAGATGCTGATGTTGCATTTATCTGTAGAATAATGCATACAAATTAGTGTGAGGGTGCTTAGTTTAAGGGTTTTGGAAGCAATTATAGTAATAAAAAGGGATGTTTGGATTTTGTACTAATTATATTTTTGTTGCTTGGCTAAGGAAAATGTACTTTTCAAGGACAGTATAACTAAAAACTAGTAGCTTCTAGTGGTCATCTATTCCATTAATGGGAGTACAGTAGGAGATATTACTAGTTAAATGTATGTACTATTCTTGATTGATAGTAGTTAGTGCTGTATGTTGTACATAAAGTGAAATAGATATTCATTTGCTATACTTAGGGCTGAATGTAGAGAGTTTCACAAGTTATTTATTAAATCATTGCAAATGAATGAAGAATTGATGTATCCATATCTATCTATCTATCTATCTATCTATCTATCTATCTATCTATCTATCTATCTATCTATCTTATATATTAACATTCATTATAAATATAAATGCCTTATGTATAAAAGCAGAGTAGAGTAATTCTGGAGATAACAAGCTGAAATACAGAGGACACATAAAAATTCCCCATTGATTTAAATACTGATTTTAACTACTCGAATGCTAGAGAGGAATTTGAGTATTTTTCTCAATATGATTTTATACATCATACCATTGTATTTAGTTGTGTGATATATAAATATATATATTATTATTATTTATTTATTTTTGCATAAGTTTAATCTAAAAACAAATCCTTTAGTACATTCTATAATTTATTAAGCCCCACAACTGCATCATCATCCTCCCCTCCTCATCATTATTTTATAGCTTGTTTTCCTTAATCTTATGACATAATTCTTATCATTAGTTTTTTATAACATTGAAGTAAAGACTTGATTATTTCAGACTTTTTTTAATTCCATTGTTCTACCTTCCTTTCTATCCCAACACCACCTCTATCTTTATTTTTGCTATGCTCAATCAAGTTAATTGTATCAAAGGCTTTGAACTTGCATTCATCCACATTTTGATCTACGGCCAACATCAAGGATTTTTTCATAGCCAGTGGAGTTACAAATACTGAAGAAGGCAAAATGTGATACTGCTTGTTATTGTTCCTTGAATTGTATTTTGCCCAACATCAATCATGACAGTTTCTTTGGCATCAAAGCCAAGTGATCATGTCAGAACTCTCTTCAATAGCAATGGTGAGAGAGATGTGTGGTACAGTAGTAATAGGTAGATATAGGGAGAAAACACAACTCATGTATACTACTGGGGACACTTGATCATGTCCATATAGATGAGTTGGGTGTTGTCATTGTGAAAAGTAATGTAAAGTAAAATAAATACTACATATGTTATAATCCCTTGTCAGTGTGATAATGACTTTCTTGTGATACAAATTTAATAATCATTATTATATATATAATAATTATATAACAATCATTATTTGCCTCATACACATAACTAAATATTACATTACTAGCTTTTATAAACCTCTACATGCAAGACAGGTCTCCAGTGCATTGTGAAGCAATACAGTGGAGACCATATTCCCATACCAGAAGTTGATTAATAGCTAATATATACACCACTTTTTGAAGTTATGTAACATTGAAACCACCCAAACAAATTATATAAGTGTTTAACCCTAGAATGATTTGTAAAGTATTAATATGCAGTGGGTTGAGAACCTCTTAGTCACTTGAATAGTTAAGGGCTGTTAGGCAATTGTGAGATGACAAAGTACAGTATTACAGTTTTTTGACTGCCAGTTCAAAAATGCTCAACTTGCCTATTCTCTCATTTTGTTCACTTGTGCTCCAGTGCAAGGTAGAAATGTTATTATTATTACGGGTATTCTGATGTGGGCTTAGTTTAAGATATTATTTTAGATTTTTTATGGAATAATCTACCTATCACCAAAGAGAAAATCGTGTCTGTTCTATAAGTATACAAATACACATATGCATGTATTAAAAAATGGTAATTTCAGACAAAATAAATTGTACCTCTGCATCCATCACATACCATACTTCTGCTTTATAGATTATTTTTACTGGCACAAGACTACATGAGGGTGTGATTGAGATATATAATAACTAACTAGCTGTACTATTGTACCTGGAAATGAAACAACAGTTCCTAAATATAGTTATATGATAGATTTGTGGTTTTTTTGGGGAGGGATATGTATCTAAGTGCATAATACATAGTTCTATTTTGTAATGTACGGAGATAGGTAAATTACAAAATTATACTAGATACATTTCTTTCTACAAAAGTCAAGTTTCCAAGAAAAGGGTTGAAGATTTAAATGTTTTCTTTAGTGCTAACTCAAATGTTTCAGTTGAAAGGCCTAACATTTGTTACTGTGCAGTTGTAAACATTATCCATACTGATATTCAATTAATATTTGTATTAAACACTCATTTGGTAGACAGCCAAAAGCAATATAAGCATCTATCAAGCAGTGGCATTGACAAAATATATTGGTTATGCTTAAGGCAGCTGTCATAAATTAAATGCATCATTCTTAAAAATAAAGGTTTTCAAACTTTGATTAGTGTAATTTTTAGCCTTATTCTTAGATGATACGTTATAGTATGGTATAGTCAATATTACACATTTGACTGATAGCATTTGTTAAATCAAGTGAATGTTCTGTAACAATGGGAATTAACCCTTTGAGTGCCCTCTGGCACACAAAGGGTTAACCCATTCAGCAAGAGAAAAATTATAACAGGAAAATAAAATACCATACCAATTAAAATATAACATGTATATACATTGAATGTCATTTTATACTGCTACTAGTGTAAAAGCCTGTGTACACGGGCCAAGGTTCCGGGCGATGTTAACCCTTTGAGTGCCAGAGGGGTATGCAGCGCATTGCTTTGTAATGATTTGCATACCCCTCTGGTATTCAAAGGGTTAAGGGGCCCGTCCTGCTCTGCGTCCTGCCGCCGACTCAGTCATGCACTGTAGAGACTGCCCGAACGCACAGAATGCACCTAGCACAGAACTTCCAGCATTCCTACACCTCCCAGCATTCTGTGTGTTCGGGCAGTCTATACTGCTCATGACAACGTCTGACAAACATTCTAACAAATTATTATATAGGATGATGTATAGTGTTTTTAATAAATAGTTCAAACTACTTTTGCTCAGTTTCCAGTGATTCAGTGTCAGAAAGCCAGTATTGAAAAGATACATCTTATGAAAAGATGCAGACAACATAAATGAATAAAGCACTTCATGCTGTAGGATATTTCATCTTCACCATTGTAGAGCACTATGTAGTATATTGGTCCTTTATAAATAAAGAATAATAATAATAATAATAATAACACTATCAATATTAAGGGAAGGTAAAATGTACATATACTAGTTATTTCAAAGGAAAAGCTACATATCTATATATATATTTATATATATACATATATATACAGAAGAAGCAAAACACACATTTATCTATTTTACATATTCAGAGTTAAAATAATATCATTAGCATATAAATACTATTAGAATAATAAATATATACATTAACGTACACTGGCTTCTGAGTGTATTCAGTATCTCTCTTATTATCTTACGCAACAGAAGCTTTCCAACAGCATAATGTATCCTTTCATCATAAAGTAAATCAAAAAAGCCACATCTATAGTTAAATTACTCTCATTCCATCTACTCACATTAGTCACTTCATTGTTCAACACATCAACCAAGCAATACAAAAATCGGGTCTGAAAGTTAGGTCACTTCAACAATTATTGGGCCATAAAGATATATATATATATATATATATATATATATATATATATGAAAATGGAGTGGTGGAATTCTGGGATAAACCAGCTTACCCACCATACAGTACAAATAAAATTCCAACAAATTGGACTTTTAACCCCTTGAATGCTAGAGAGGTCTGCAGCTCAAGAGGTCTTCAATACCTTGATTTGAAATGCAATAACGGGTTTATTTAAATCATTGAGACTCTGGGAACTTTATGAGTCATCTAAGATGCAGTTTGTTTCATACAGGAGGCCAAAATGTCTCAAACGCATGGGCTTAGAAATGGTCAAACAGTTACACTTCTATAATTGAAGTTAATGAAATAAGATTCTGCACTTGCTTTGTCAATATATAGTTTTATTGTCCAGTAACAAATACAGATATATAGTACATAGTGAGGACAGTTTTTTCTGTCATGAAGAAGCTTTACAGTACAATTATCTAAACTATATTAAGCTATCACAGTTTCAAAGCATAAAAACACTGACATAGTGTTTTTTAAATGTGTCCTTGTTATGCAGACATTTAACATCATTGATCAGCAAATTATGGAAGGATTCTTCTCAGGTCATTAAATTTAGAAAACAACATGTTTGAACCATCAGTAGTATTAACGCTGTCACTGCCAGAACAAACATGATGCATAATATGTATAACCCATTCTGCTAACAAAATAGTTAAAAGCAACAGCCAGATAATTGTTATTATTCTTGTTTAATAGTTGTCAGATTGTCTAAAACTGAGCAGATAGAACTAATTTTATATGTAATTCCCAAAGAAGACACAACTGATAATTTGTAACATAGTTTCAGGGTATAGTTTGCATACAAAAAATCAAACTGATGCATTAATGTGAAGGCAGACAATAAATAAACATCTTTATTTAATATGTTCACATCCTTTGTCAGTAAGATAGCTGGTCTTATAAAAATAATTACTTTTAGTTAGATGTCAAATCGTATTTTGCCTGTAGAAGTATGATTTATGTAATTTTTTTAAAATATTTAATAAAATTCAATCTCTTTTGCCTTTCTATGTGAATATGGATTGTTTTCTATATTGTATTCAAAATTAATAGGTATGAATATCCTCAACACATATAACGTCTATAAAAGTAGGAACATTCGTTATCTTTTGTGGATGACCACTTCAACCTCAACTGATGTGCGCCAAATGAAAGTGTATTTCATTTCCAAATAAATCAATTTGTTTCTTTGAAATAAAGCAGAGAATTCACCCTAGACAAGGCTTGCACTCTCAAACTAAAGCATGTCTGCTTTGTAGCTAAAGACAAAGGAAGCACACAGGAATAAATATTGATTGAACTAATCATCTGATGAATAGGAATGAGCTTTACCAGTACACTATTATAATGGGCTGTGTTAACTAGCCCCTTTTGTGGCCCATATGCTGCCCTTTCCACCTATGACCCCATCCATTCAGTCTATACTGAGAGAAACCACAGGTGTTATAACGACATCTTGGACAAATGAAGCTAAATAAAACAGTTGTGTAAATAACAGACAAAAGAATTGTTACATTGAATACTCAGTAAAACAAAATGATGAGAAGACAATTACATAGACATAGGCCATGGCGACCAGACCATGACTGCAGTGTGACAGCTTCTTTTCTGAAACCTATGAGTTAAACTAATATTTCCAGACTAGCAAGGGAGTGCTCTGTCTGGACCAATGTATAATCAAGTTATTTAAGTGTTCTCTTAATTGGAGTCATTTGTCAAAAACAAAACTCTTCAAAACTTACGCTGTAAAACAGCACTTGACATTAGTTATGATTTTAATTTAACTGTAATGGTTTAGCATCAGATTCTATCAATGTTACATTGTTATACATTTTTAGTCTCTTAAAAACAGAATTATCAAATGTTAACCTTCCATATCAGTTTTAACAATCAAAATATATTAGGCATTTTCCTGAGACATTGCTTTTTTACATTGTATAAATCAATTAAAATACATTTGATGAAATTAATTACCAAAACAATTTTGTTACAAGGAAAAATATTGTCCATGTATGCAGCCTATCCTTCACAATATTATTGGAAACCAGCACATATGTAAATGTTCGTGATCATTAATATTATACATGGATACCAAATCCAGAATTAATATTTGATATAGTTTGCATTTGGCATCCTCAGTCATAGCTTAGCTTTATTGAATATCTTATTATAAATATACAGTGTAAGTCCCTCTTTCCTTAAATACAGAAATGTTCAATAATAGGCCTTTATAACACACAAGCACACACACACATATATATATCTACACCTATATGTCTGTCTGTCTGTCTGTCTGTCTATCTATCTATCTATCTATCTATCTATCTATCTATCTATCTATCTATCTATCTAAATGTGTATATGTTGACCAGCTCAGGGTTGCTGTGGAAATGGGACTTGGGATGAGAGTATTGTGAATTTCTTGACAATTGATGAGCTGCCATGCTGTAGAAATTAAAGGTCAAGAGAAGTTTCGTGAAAGATGAACTCACAATTCTAAAATGATTAGTGACACAAATTATTTCATTCAATAAAAGATTCGTACTTGATTAAGTTCAACTTTAAAAATTGTGGAATTTATACATCATATTAGTCGTAATTACAGCATAACATTGAAATAAATCTGTTAATCTAAAATTAAGTAGCACATACATTTCTTCTTTCTTGAGTTTATTTTTCTTTTTGTACAAATTTAAGCAAAGATTTGAGCAACTGAATATGATAGAGAACTAAAACAAAAATATAGGTGTCATAAATTATTTTTTAAATATACAATCCCCATGTCATCTGAGCTAATTACATTGTTATAAAGTTCTATTTAAACTTTCCAATAAAATATTAAAAAAGATTTATAATCAGCTGTAGTTTGACACAAACTATTTTGTATCTATATACTCATGTCTGAATTGTAAACACATGAGAAAGGTTGAATATTTTTTGGCATGATCTTATGCCAAGGATACACCACTCATTTATGCCAGAATCCCTATGCCTGGCTAGCATATCCCATGTTAGTCTATGGCACAATATATATGCATGTACAGAGTGGATATGCATATTTTTTGTTTGGTTTTTGGGCTTTTTTTTTTTAATTCAACTGCAAAAGTCGGACTTTCCATGTGGAAAAACCAACTATATTTTCTGATATAGACCATTTGTTACAGCAGGAAAAACCCAGCCCTTAAGATATAACAAATGGTTCAACAACAGAGATGGATAGCAGTGTTAATGTAATCCCATTGTGTTTTGAAAATGTTTAATAGATCTTAAACATTATATGGGCAGAGGAATAAAAGTACTAGGTATACAGATGTGTGCAGATTCTATTGAGAATCCAATGGGATGTAATAAAGGATGCTGTAAACAGAATTTTTTTTAAATACTTCACAAAGAGAGTGACTTTTATATATATATATATATATATATATATATATATATATATATATCAAGGCAGATATAAGAGCTTCTCAGGCAGAATTGTGGAAATAGGCCCCATAGACCTTTAATATTCATTTGTACAACAATCAAATTGATCATTGTCCAGCTCTCCCGGAACAAGAGGCCCCAGACAAAAACTTGTGCATATGGCTGCATAAATAAAAAGTGCTTGATAGAAGTTACAAAGTTGGGAGTTCCAATTATGAGAATTAGCATAGATGATCGGCTATAGATATGATCCCCCAGTCATTACATATGTCTTGCAGAGAACATTGTATGAAATAGGGTTGTATAAGAAATTAGCCAGGAATAGTATATTTGTAGTGAAAAAAGACAGAAGAAGAATTATACAAATGAAGTAAAATTTAGTCGGGAGCCAGCTGAGATGTTTCAGTTGGGGAGATTTGGGAAATGAACACAGAGAAGAATTGATGAAGAACTGAGTGTATAAACCTGTGAGGTCAATGAGCAGTATGTTAAAATAGTCAAGAGATGGCATAAGCATCTTAGTGATGTAGAGACACTGAACATTTTAAAATCAGCAGTTATTGAAAATGAAGTGATACAATATAGTAGCCAACTAGCCATGTTAATGTTCTTATAATCAAATGGCTGTATCATATGTATTTTTCACTGTGTATTCAATGTTTGATTGTTGGAATAATGGTATTTTAATCTCAACATCAAGCCACACATAAATGGGAAGAGTATTTCACAGCATTTCTGGGGTTTTTTTGTGTGTGGTTTTTTTTGTCCATTATTCAGCTGAGACATACTTAAATTTAAAACATTCATACAATTATTCACCTTTGTATAGCTAGTAATTTTATTTGGAGATAATAACTGTCATAAGCCAAGTGGTTTCGTAGCTCATTATCATAGCTGATCAGTATGACAATGTGTTAATAACAAAAATGTGTCTCATTATAGACACTCACTGAGTTTACCCTAAAACTGCCCTGCTTGTCCAACTAAGGGCCATATGTTCAAAGAAGTAGCGAAATAGCTTTTGTCGTTTGTGATGACTTTTCAAAATCCAGTGTCGTTGGGATCATTAGTATTTTCAGAGAGTGTCGGTTGTGATCGGAAATATGTTGTTTGTCCTGACTGAAATTGTCATATGGAACGACAAAAAAAGTGTTAACCAAAGGAAAAAATGTCTTAAAAAATGTCTTAACAACAAAAATGTCTTTAAAAATGTCTTAAAGGGATAGAAATACTTCGTTTTAACTTTATTTTATTTTGTAGGCATTAAAAAAACATGAAGAATGATGTAAGTCTTATCTCTCAAACCTTTATGGTTTAAGAGATATTCACAAGCAAAGTGTCCCCCTCCCGCCCCTTTTACTGACGTAACACTTCTCAGTCAGGGCAGAAGGGAGCTGCCCAGGTAGACTGCAGAGAGGGACAATTTTCAATTAAGATAAGGGAAAAACCTGAAAAGCTTGTCAAGGGGGGCAGGGATTTCATTGTTTTCATAGGAATAAGAGTGTCCCCTTCTGTTATCTGTCCAGTCTATGGACTGGATTCCACATCTGAGAAGAGATTGTTTACAGTAGATAAAAGGGGTGGGAGGGGGAAACTTTGCTTGTGAATATCTCATAAACCATAAAGGTTTGAGAGATAAGACTTATATCATTCTTCATGTTTTTTTAATGCCTACAAAATAAAATAAAGTTGAAACGAAGTATTACTATCCCTTTAACTAATGACAAAAATGTCTTAAATAAAGACAACAATTCTCACATTCAGAACACATTCCCTCCACTTTTTTCTTAACGTACAAATTTTGTCTTATGAAAGACATTTTTTTGTTGTAAGTTACGACAAATTTTCTATTCCTCTATACGACACTGGAGAATAGTTTAGCCACACCCTAGCCATGCCTCTTTGCCTATCAATTCTGGAGTTGTGTCTACACAACGGACATTAAATTGACATTACTCATTTTTTGTCGTATACTCTAAAGAAAATATGTCGATCATGCATTCAAGGACTTGTTTTTTTGTCTTTCATAGGACAATTTTTTTTGAGTGCCAGAAAGGTATGCAATGTATTGCAGAGCAAAGCGTTGCATACCACTCTGGCACTCAAAGGGTTGAATAAATAATATAAGCATACCTGGGAACTCTCAAGGTTTGACCCTGAGACTCAGGGTTTTGACCCAAATCTCAGGGTCTCAGAGTGAAGGACCAAATTCTCAAGGTGAGAGAGTTCTGTTTCACCTACTATATGAATTTCCCCAATTAAATGTTTCCTTAGCCGGTAAACTGGTGCCATTAGTACCTGAAAGACAGTGGGAGCTGTCCTGCTTGTCTTGTTTGTGTTCAGGCAGTGAGTTATCCAAACTGTAGCATGTTAAAGGTACCTCGCACACGGACCAGAGCACCTCTATGTTAGAGCAATCAGGCACATATCGCTTACAATCTACATAATGGGAAGCTTTAAGGGTGTGACCCACCAGAATCGTGTTAAAAAACATACTTTAACCCTTTGAGTGCCAGAAGAGTATGCAACATATTGTTTTGCAATGTGTTGTGTACCCCTCTGGCACTCAAAGGGTTAAAAAAGAAAAAACCCTGCTAGTACATATTAATTAGCAGGCCAGTAGGGCCTTAATCACTTGCCCACTGCTAACATTGTGTAACTGACACACTACAGTTCTGTAGTGCATTTCACCCTGTTGAGTACTAGCATTCTCATTGCCATGATTGAAACTGATGAGTGATTATCACTATTACTTTTCTTGTGCACTTTTCTGAATAAAGATTATTTAAATTTTGTAAAAAACACATTCTTGGCTTGCTAACAGGTGATAAATCACCATTGTTTTTAATAAAACTTTTAATACATTCCTCACAAATATGGATTTCAGAAAATGTGGTCTGTGAATGAAAAGCAAACTTGGATACCCCTGATTAGTCAAAATAGTAGGAAAAAATGTATTTTACATACTGTACGTCTTAGTATTTCTAATATATGCTTTTCTTAAACCCTAAACCAATTGGTATTTAGAGATGACTAAAACACATTTCTTCAATACTACTGTAATGTGTCTTTTTTTTGTAGTCTTTGGCATACATTTTAGAATATTCCTCATTTTAATTATATTTATTAACAAAAGTAAACCATTTTACCTGCTATTAATCACACTGACTATAGTCTCACCTCTGTAACGATCTGCATATAAATGCAGGGGATCCAAACTGCATTGTATCCAATAAAACTCAGCTTATTTAGATGGACTGTTGAGTATCCGTCGGTTTTTCATCCACTGAGGACCAGAAGGGTGTGCAACACATTGCTTCGCAATTTGATGCTCAACCCTCTGGCCCTTAAGTGATTAAGTTCTATGAGTCAGTTACATTGTATATGAATCAGTAGGTACACAAACACTTATTCATACTGGTATACAGTTGTTGGTCACTGCATACAGCACATTCTTTCCTCTGTAGCTTCAAGCAGTCTCTTACTACAGATGCTTTTGTGGGCACATAAATTATCATTTAACCTCTGTTAGGGATGTGTCACAGAACACGATTTAAATGAAACACTCCACCAAAAAAAAAAGTTTGCTTCATTAGTCTCTCTCTTCCAGAAGCTCATTTATCCCAGCAACAGGACAACTAAGGTAAGGACACAATTTTGATATAACCTTTCCTATAAACACAGTACACTGTGAAACAGGCATCCCTGGCTTTCACTCCACCAGACAATGAAAATCACAATGTCATCACCTTAGCTAATAGCTAGTTGTATTGAAATGAACTGCCGTGCATTCTTTAGATACCTTTCCAAAGCTGTCTGTCCCCAAATAATTTGAGCTTTTGCAATACTTTTGTGAAGATCTATGAAACTAATTGAAAATTCATGTTTAACATAAACCTCTTACAGCTGGACAGAAGTATGCATTTGTAATTATGCTGTGCTTGAAAGGGGGTGTATGAACTCAGAAAGTGGGCTTTAAAACATCATGTTCACAATATTTGAAAGCATTTCATAGAATTACCATGTACCAATAAGATAGGTTGTCTTGTACATTAAATCTAGGATACACCTTGGACTCCATCAAAAAACATCTCACATTTGTTGCAATATTCATAGTTATTAGTGTAAAAGCATCCATTGATAAACTGGAAAAAAGTACATCTGACGCTGGCCACATAATGGTCAAATGCATCCCCTTTCTCTGCTTTAATCTCTTCTGCTCCTTAAATTGAAGTCCTATTTTTTCTGAGACAGAATTGTTTTTTTAGCCTGTTACATTCAGTGTTCCGACTAAAGCTGACTAGGACTACTAATTTGCTCTCATGTCTTCCTTGTGAACAAAAAGTACTGTAAATGGCTAATGGACAGCCAATCACAGTAGGGAAGCACAGACATAATGCTATCTGCATACTGTAGATATAAGAGTGAGGGAATGCACCCTGTAGTCATCAACCTGCACAACCATCTACTTATGCACTGGAGATTGGCTTGAGGAGGAATGGAGTCAGACAACAATGCCACAACTCCCTATATTCTTTTTTGGTGTGACTGACTTACAAGACACAGGCAGATGTGATCCAAGCTCCTTCCTGATTTGACTGATATTATCTCTGTGCTGGGGTAGTTTGGGAACAGGACAAGGGAGCAAAGTAGGTTTACCCCAAATATCCCAACATTCTGTCTAACGGATTAGAAAGACACAGGCAGCTGTGGTCCAAGTCCCTAAAAGATCTTGCTGTTATTATCTCCATGTTAGACATGTCTGGAAGTGTGAGTGAAAAGAGAGCAAAGGCGGTTTACCTCAATTACCCCAACATTTTGTGTGACGATTCGAAAGACACAAACAGCTGTGATCCAAGTTCCTTCCTGAGCTGTTATTATGTCAATAGTTTATGCCATAATTAGCTTTATTTTTTTTGTAACTTGTCTGCAAATTAGCTTGTAGTGGTTGGAGTGGGGGAGTGAAAGCAGTTTGCCAGTTTGTACTGTATCATTTTTATGATCTGCAAAATACATAATGCTAAAGATCTCTTCAACTGTTTTTTTGTTTGTTTTGTTTTTTTAACTGTCTAACTGTAATCCAGGTTATTTTTAAAGCTCTTCTAGAATCACCTATTTGTGCCACTTTCAGCTGTTGGACCCTAGAGATTGATCCATAGAAATGTGCTGGAGAAATCTGAAACATTCAAATGGTTAAACATACTGTTTGATGATTACCACTATTCATCTAAGTTGCTTGATAAATAATATCCATTTGCAAAACTGCCATGTTTCACATTTCTGTGTTAGTTTAATCTGCATAAATGCACAGGAGACCCATCTGAAAATTTCTGGGCATTCTGGGCCAAAGCAAAATTCCTCACTTTACTGCTCACTGCCATGTTCCACCTACTCTCCTTCCACTCAACTTTGCTGTGCATGCGTTACTCCTGTCTCAACCATATACGTTGTAAAACTTTCTCTACCAACCCCATATTATGTGATACATTTGTCATATTTAAGATTGTACGCTTTTGAGTGTTTCACTTTTACAGAGTTCTATTACTCTTACACACTATTACACACTTGTGGTTCTCATCTACTAATAACAACATTAGAGTAACAAATGTAATAACAGGGACTCATGGGAATTTATTCACCAATTTCCAAGTATGTATTTCTGCAATCCAATATTCTAAGATATTACTTCATCCTGCACCATTAGCAACTGGTTCCATCACACTCTGAAGCTCTAATTATCATAACATAAATGACGTGCTGATGGGCATATGGGTAATTTTGATACCTAATGCTACAGCATCAACTCTCTGAGCAGCCCCATTTTTCCATTTCGTCTAAATAACCTTCCTATTTACATGTTTGCATTGATTGAATTTAGTTGCAAATAATGTTTGAAACATAATACATTACAATGTGTAATGCATTGTTAAAAAGAGATAGGTAGACTCTTCTGTTCCAATCATTTTTCATTCTAAGAAAAAATTATTTTCAAATTCTATACTATATTATTCTATCCCTTTGAGACATGTCCCAGAAAGAATATCTTCCAGTTCACTGGTTTTATTCCCTTACTACTCCTGTTAAATGGAAAAGATGTTATAAATATAGTAGGGAACTGAGATATTATGCTAATTTATTTCCTTAAAATATAATGTTCTACCCAATGTTATTCAAAGAAGCCATATTGTTCTGAAATAACTGTAGATTTATAGAGTACAGAATATTGAAAACCTAGGACCTGTCTTTTCATGCATTTCACTTGTAGCAGAATAAAAAAAAAAAGTACAATTTAGTGAACAACTATTGTGTCAAGAGAAATGATTTGGCTGGGCTAAAGTGGAACTTATACATTATCAATGGTTTTACCTCTAAATTATCCAACAGATGAAATCTATGAGATAAAATGTATTGGTACTTTTAGAAACTGCAACTGAATGTAGTCAATTAAATCTTCAGGACGGGGTATCCATTTTGTACATGCATGCTACTGCATACAATTTTTGTTTCAAATCATTAGGAACTTACAGGGAGACTTATAAAACTGAAGTAATAAAGAAAGTGACTGTAAAATTGTTGTAAAGTGACATAAAAATATGTATCAATGTTTAGCAACATTATCTCTAAGTGCTAACATTCAAGGCGTTAAAAAAACTATTTAATTTAACATGCATTTTATTTGTCCCCTATGTTGCAGTTGGTTTAAGAATATTTCCAGTTTGCTTTAATAACTATGGGTCTTATTTCTCATGTTGTTCTTAATACATATATGTAATTTCACCTGAATTCCTTATGAAATCCCAGGGAAGGGAGATGTACTGTGATAAAGTTGTGATGAAGATGGTAAAGCAGATATACGTTTTCCAGTGAGATCACCTCTCCAATTCCTATGTTATTCTATGGAGTTTGTGCACTAAGATCTCTTTACTCAAGAAATCTTAGTGTATAGGCTGCCTAGAATAACACAGGAACTGGAGAAGTGATATCACTGGAGATGATGAGGATTATGCACTAAGGTGTGATAAAGAGAGTATAATCTGGAGATGAATTCATCATTTTAACACTTCTCCAGATACTATGTTATTCTATAGAGCCAACGCACTGAAATCTTTAAAGTTGTAGAAATCTTAATGCATTGGCACCATAGAATAAAATAAAAAAGAAGAGAGAAAGAGGCGCCTCATAGAGTAGTACGTTGATACTATAAACATGACAGTATGCCCACTTGTTTTAACCCCTGCCAAGGGGGTACACACATTTAAAGATGGTCTACCAGGCACATACGTGCAAGTTATACTTAACTCACAGATGGAAGAAGTTTTCAAAACCCCACTTCCACTTGGGTATTCTCTTTGGTGTGGATAGTTCAGCTGTTCATCTGGGTCCAATCAGTGCTCCACAAGGTGCCCCACCATACGGACCAAAAATTAGAATAAGAAACAAGTGCCAGAACAACCACCGGAGATGTAAGGTGCTTGAACTATTAGATCACATAAAATGTAATACTCAAAGAATGTGTAACACCGGTGATTCGACCATACACCGGTGTTTGAAGTTGCATGCAGGGATTTGGATATACTGCTCATCCCTGCTCGGGTGTTGCTCTCTGATGGAAGTGTGGATCTGGTATCTGCTTTTAAATCCTAAAACTGACTCACCAGGAGATGCATGCTAGGTAATAGTATCCAATTTCTTTATGCATAAAAACATATATGTCTCATGACACTAAAAAGTGTTACATAACATTTAATGTGTTATTATGTAATGTGTTTCATGGTGCTAATATCGCCACTTTCTCAAACAATACTATACAAGCGGTATAGTAAGGGACAAGCGGTATATCCAAATCCCTGCATGCGATTTCAAACACCGGTGTATAGTTGAATCACCGGTGTTGCTCATTCTGTGAGTATTACATTTTATGTGATCTAATAGTTCAAGCACTTTACATCTCCAGTGGTTGTACTGGCACTTGTTTCTTCTTCTTCTATAGAATAAAATACTACTTGGAGAGTTTAGAACACTGGAGAAATCATCTCCACTTTATCACCTGTTTATCACCTCTTTATCACGCCTTGGTCCATCTCCCCCATTATCTATTCTTTATCACCTCTTTATCATACCTTAGTGCATCTCCCCACTGCTGTTGCAATTTCAGTGTTGAGCAGTGTGTTAAGTAGTTTTTGCAATCCTCATGAGGCAAAACATAAAGAGACAGTGAATTATATGTACAAAAATCCATAAAGTAGAACAATATTAAAGTAACTCAACTACACCAACGGAAACAAATAAGCCCAGTGAAGATGATGGGAATTGTTGCCCAACAAAATCCAGAGGGTTGAAATGTCCACCCCTTGTATATGAACAGGCAGCTGCAATGGCTATTTGCTGAGTTACTAAAAATAAAATTCAATATTTTTCTATTGCATAATTTTGCATAATATTTATTTATTGGAAACACCTCACTAGAATTCCTGTGTTTGCCCTATCCCCCTTCTGAATTCACACCTATTTATGCAAACTGAAATAATGATTGGTCTGGAATTGTATTAATTGTAAAATATTATTATTTAAGGAAGGGTTAGACAACCTAAGGCTCTCCGGCTGTTGAGGACTACATTGATTAGCCCATCATTCCCGGCCAGTCCATGGCTGACCAAGTATGATGGGAACTGTAGTCCTCAAGAGCTGAAAGATCTCCGATTGCACATTCCTGGTTTATGGAGACCTAACACTTGAATGAGAAATGTAACATCCCTATTAGTAGGCTACACTACATGATTAATCACCCTTGAGCTGTAAGAGCTTAAAAATGAATGGCTTTCCTCACTGGTATCATTAAGGTTGTTCAAAATATATAGAAAACACAAAACTAACAGAATGAAAAACACTTCAGCAAAACCATTATTAAGAGGAATCTAACATAAGAATTATATAAGCAACATCAAACGTCTAGTATGGGTAACAATAAGTGCTTTTTGTAAAGAGCATTTTTCCCTGATTATAAGTAGTTAACTAGTTACTCTAATCTGTATCCTACTGAAAAGTAGGGTAGCATCACTGAAATCGATGTTTTAAAAAATGGTGCAATTCTGGAGATAAACAACCACACTAAAGAGAGCATATACAGCTTCCCATTAATTTAACCCATTGCATACCCCTCTGGCACGCAAAAGGTTAAATGGGACTTTATAAGTTCTTGAATGCTTATTCCCTATTCTGCACTTGGTTTACATCAAAATTGCACCACTTTCTTTGTATATCATCCTCATTGGATGACACTCCATTTACAAAATACATGGGGCAAAATGCAATAAACATGCACAATTACTATTTACAGTGTACTTTTCATGGCAATATGATTAGCACCAAAATGTTACTAAATAGTGCATGCAAATATTTGTACTTTTTTTAGTGAAAACGTTTCAAAAAGTAGGTATGGTTAAATGTCCTCTCTTTTGTAAGAGGATTAGTGATTGTGCCTATTTCAGCAAAGCAATTATCACATATTTTCATACGTCTGGCAAACTTTGCTGTTAATTTAGTTGCATATGCTAACTTTGCCATCAATTTAGGAGCACGTATTATTCAGCATCAAGGTATTAGTATGTTTCTTGCATCAAAACATGAGCAATCGTAAATCGCCCATACATTAATGACTTTCAAAAGACAGTGAATGCTCAATTTTCGTGCATTCCACCCATAGTCCATCAAGATCATTTGCACCTCAATGTTATGGCAGCCAGCAGAAAATGCATTGGGGCAAAGACGAAATGGTGCATTATTTCAACAGTATCTGAGAGTGAATTTGTGTATAAATTTGGGTTTCAAAAATAGTAAAGAAGATGCACGAAAAAGTGGTACGGTGCTGAATGTACATAAGTATATGCTGCCTATGTGTTCTGCTAACTGTTCATCATAACATGCATATAGGTTTTCAGAAATAATTGTTATTTGTTGGTGCTACAGTGTGGTTTTATTCTAATTCATTTTTGTACTGGCAAATATTACCACACTCTGTACTCAAGGGCCATATGTACAAAAGAAAAGTGGAATTCTGAGGCAAATCATTTGCACTATAGGGGAGAACTAAAGACGCCAAAGATTCCCATTGTTTTAAAAGGAGATTTTAACCTCTTGAATGCTTACGTTGGAAACCTCTCTAGCATCGAAGATGTTAAATCCTTATATAACTCAATGTTCTCCCATGTAGTTCAAATGGTTGCCCCAGATGTCCTCCATTGTTCTCTTGAACATATGACCCTTTGACTGAAACTAGACAGAGCCCGCACACTGGAGACATTTCTAACAGAGCCCAGCAAATGGTACTCGTACATTTGGCCTGGAACTGAACTAATACTATGTACAGATTTAGCATAAAGTGTCACTCTGTGCCAACATTATACAATATTTAATTGGGGGAGATTCACTAAGCAGTGATAAAGAGGTGATAACGTGGCGATGACTTCTCCAGTGATATCACTTCTCCAGTTCCTATGTTATTCTTTGGAGTCTATTCACTAAGATCTCCAAAGCTGAAGAAATATTAGTGTATTGGCTCCATAGAATAACATAGGAATCTGTAACAATAAGACAATGGACTTACCCCTCAACTCCATCTTCTGGAACACAGGCTATTCCAAGGAACCTCGAAGTATTCAAAAGTGAAATGTGAATTGACCTCATTCATTCACAAAGAGGCTTATCAAACAATAAAAACATTAGTTTATTGGAGATATGTACAAAATCACTGAACACAATGGAGGAATTCTTACTTTTTGCACCTGCTTTGACTAGGTTTGTAAAAGCTTAATGTTTTAACCCCTTCCAGCAGTTAAGGACCACTTATCATTTTTCATTTTTTTTTTAAATTGGATTCAGGGTTCCCCAAGCTCCTCAGAATCATCCAGTTGCTTCCAGTTGTCCACTCTGGTGGTTTGATCTTATGTGAAAATGTTGTACTGTGTGTTTACACTCATTGATGCTAGGGTTCCCATTCCCTCCGCCCTCCCTTTTCTTTTAATTTTCTTACTTCCTTTCTTTTTCTATTTTGTTCTGCCTGTTTGTTCTTTATTATGTCTTACCGTTGTTTCTCTTAGAATGTTAAACTTCCTTAAATAAAGGCTATTAAAAAATGACAGTGAGGTTTCAAATATGCACGTTTTCAGTTTTTCAAATGACAATCATTTTTAATACTTTTTCTTACCAACATACAATTTGAAAGCATATTCTGCTGTATTAGCTTTTAAGCATGCTAGTTATTTAAAATAAACCCAAAGATTTCTATATACTTTCCATATTTACGACTAGAATTAAACGCTCCCCAGTTGTCTAATTTAAAATATGAACTATTTTTCAGTCTCTGGAGGTGTCATATTTAAAAGTCTAAAAATAAATGGCTAAAATACAGTGTATGTGTAAAGAATAATATTTTAAGGTTGTACTCTATATAATAATCTTGTAATACTTTCATGAAAATTAGGTAAATGCAGTCACCCTTTCATTCTGCTTCTCAGTATGTTTCTGCATAACTCAGCAAGGCCAAGAAAGCATAGTCTCTGTGGACAAAATTATAGGAAATATGGAACTGAAGGAAAAAAATAAGGAATCTCAGGGTACAGAGCATACAGCAGCATATTATATTAGATTTTAATATGATGACTTTAAAAATAAATTAAAATCTAAACCTTAAAATTTGTAAGTTTACTATAGCATGGAACCACTTGAAGACTGTCCTTGAGACTGTATATATGGTTACCTTTTGGAAAAGACTATAAGTCAGAATGCATTATAAGGTATATATTACATAAAATTGACCAATTAAATTTCTGTTGTCTAATAGATTTTGTAAAAACATTTACTAATGTACCAATTACCCAAATATTGGTGAACAGCTATCCGTAGTTTGCCGGCAGGCAAGGCATCTGGTGTAGATGGTCTTCCTGCGGAATGGTATAAAGAATTTGTGGATGTTTTAGCCCCACACTTGTTGAATACTTTCTATGCTGCTATTGATGATGGCTGCCTTCCAGAGTCTATGAACAATGCCTCCATTATTGTATTGCCCAAACCAGGGAAAGATCTGGAGTTATGTGATTCCTACAGGCCAATTTCCTTACTGACTACAGATGCCAAAATTGTGGCAAAAATCCTAGCTACCAGATTAAATATGGTACTGGGAACTATAATACACGACGATCAAACCGGCTTTATCCCAGGTAAATCAACATCACACAATCTTAGAAGGCTATTTATGCACCTGCACCTCTCACACGATACCATGGGGTCTCGTATGATTGCATCTCTCGACTCATCTAAGGCCTTCGACTCTGTTGAGTGGCCATACCTTTGGCATGTACTCAGGGGATTTGGGTTTTGCCCATCCTTTATCAAATGGATACATATCTTATATAGCAGTTCCAGGGCTTCTGTGGTGACGGGCAGACTGTGTTTACAGTCCTTCTCCTTGCATTGTGGTACTAGGCAGGGCTGCCCACTCTCGCCCGGCCTGTTCGCCTTGGCCTTGGAACCCCTGGCTGTTCTCGTTCGTGTAAATCCATTGATTAAGGGACTCAGGGTGGAGGGCAGAGAGGAAATGCTTGCACTATATGCTGATGACATCCTGCTTTTTTTGAATGATGATGAGAATTCCTTGGAGACCACATTGAAATTGGTGGACGATTTTGGTACTTACTCTGGATTCCAAATAAATTGGACTAAGTCCTCTTTGCTTCAGATTGATAATAAATCGCGGGAGTCTTGTCCGTCTAACGTCCTGCTTTCATATGTGGATGTGTGTACTTACTTGGGGATTAAGGTGGCTGCAACGACGGACTCCTTTTTGGAGATGAATTTGATACCCAATATTCAGTACTTTCAAGACAAAACAACTGCATGGCTTCACCTGCCCTTAAATGTTATTGGTAGATCGAATCTTATCAAAATGATTTTTTTGCCCAAATTTTTGTATGTCTTTCCGACAAATAGATAAAATTATCTTACATTTCCTATGGCGGGGGGGTCAGGCTAGGATCAGGCTGACTACCCTCATGAGACCTAAACGTGAGGGGGGGAATTGCTTTGCCCAATTTCTATAGGTACTGTTTGGCAGCGCAATGCCAATATGAGTTGGATTTTGCTTCTTCCCAACCTCGATACCAGACTACTCAGATAGATAGATTATTGTTGCGACCTGCCTATACGTTATCACAGTTCTTACACGGAGGCCCTGCAGTTTTTATAACTCAGACTCCGCTGACGACAGCCCTATACAAGTCGTGGGTGGAGGTGAAAGGGCTGTTCGGATACATCGCAATGGACCCTGATACCCCCTTATGGGGCGCCGTGGGGCTACGTCACTTATTTGATTGCGAATTTGGCCCCTTGTGGGCCAGGTTTAGGATTACCAACCTTGGACAGTTATATCAGGATAGTCGGGTGAAATCCTTTGCACAATTGCATGACGAATACCATGTACCACATAATCTTTTTTACTTGTATTTGTGTATTAGACATGCTCTTCGCGCTCAGTGGGGTGATCGGGCCCCAATGATTTCTACATTCCCGGTTCTTGCCAGATTAATGCTTCTCAAGCCTTCAAGACCTCTTTCTTTCATTTACCAGTGGCTGGAATCTCATGTAGGGTATCAGGAGTTTCCTTCACGGAATAAATGGGAAATGGACGTGGGTCCGTTAGAGAATTGGGAATGGGATATAGCCAAGGCAAGACCAGCACTGGTGGCAACGTTGACTAGATACCAGATGATACAGTTGAATATCCTACATCGAATTTATTATACGCCAGTCAGAATATATAAAATGGGGAACTCTGGTACCGACAGTTGTCTCCGGTGTGATAATATTCCGGACACATACTTCCATATGATCTGGGATTGTCCTGGGGTTGGGAGGTTTTGGAAAGACATAATGCGTATTGTGGTCCTGGTGCTGGGGAGACCTGTTCCTGTGACTCCAAAAATTTGTTTATTGTCTATTTTCCCTGATGAGATTGAGGATGCAGCTGACAGATCCCTGCTGAGAGAACTCTTGGTGTTGGCGAGAAAGGTGGTGGCCTTGAACTGGATGTCAAACAGAGCTCCCAATTGCAGGGCGTGGATTAATTTAGTTTTACAGGGCATTCCACACTATAGATTGGTTTATTTACATCGGGGCACTCCAAACAAGTTTGACAAGATCTGGGGAAGATGGCAGAACTGGTGGACACATAGAGCTGATGCTAATGTAGCACTTGATGATGTGCAACTTGACTGCGCTGGTTGATTTAGGGCATGCTTGCTAGCTGTGTGAATGGCTGTGATGCGTGGTCGATGCATGGCGTTGTGTTCGAACCCTGTACTTATTGAGATCCTGTGGCTTTGCTGGCTGGTGGGCAGGTGGGGGGGTGCTACGGGTTCGGGAGAGAGAGGAATCAGAATTGGGGTAGGAGAGTTTAGCACAAGTTAAGTTAGGTTAGTTTTTGTGAGTTTTGGTTATTAAGGGTTGACATAATAATAAAACCTCAGGTTGGCTCTGTACGCCCTATTGATTTGTATATGTGCTTTTCATTGTTACTTCTGTCTACATATTTTTGCTGTATCTGAACGATTTTACATGTATTTTTGGTGTATGTGATATGTATGGAGCGATCTGATAATAAAATATATTTAAAAAAATATATATATATATTGGTGAACAGACATCTATGTTATCCCATTAACCCTATACAACCAAATAATAAAAAGCATAAAAAACTATCACTACTGTCCCTTGATGGTGCACAGGAAAAATAGAAATACAAAAAACAAAATAGGAGAAAGGGGAGCGTGCTAGTAAATGTGCAAAAGTATCAAATTAAATACATATATAAAAACATGTATAATAAAGTGTGATCACTGTATATATAATGAGATTATATAGTGCTATTTAGAAAAAACAGTGAATTACCTGGAAAAAAGAATATAAAATATAAGAGAAATTTCACCTATAGTGGTAGTCACCTTGTGGCCCCTATATAGTAATAGTCGATGATCAAATATCCTGTATTGTGTCTGTCCAGTGAGCAGGTGTAGTCCGTTGTAATAGTGTGTAGTGTGCTTGTTCAAGTGGCTGATCTCCCATTCTGCAACAATGTATCCGAGTGTGGATCATGATAGTGGACCTTTGAATCCCGTAGCAGACAGAAGCCTATGGCTGCACACAGACAATGTATACAGCACCTCCCATTCTTAGATGATGGTGTGATACTAGAAATATCAGGGTCTAGTGGGTGAACTACACCAACTAGATGTAGGCAATCAAATCCTACGTATTTCGTGTCTTAGATGATACTTCATCAGGGATATTTATTCAAACAAAAATGTTATTTAAATATTAACACTATTTTGTTTAAGTCAATAGAGTCCCTTTTAGTGAAAATGATTCAAATTTAGAGGTCTATTTAATTAACATCCATATCTGTTTAAGTCCATATGTGAAAGGAAGTCCATTTGTATCCATATATTTCTATTTAAACCAGAGAAGATATTACTAAATCCAGTTATTCGTGTTAAAGAGACAATATACAATGGAAATAAACACTAACAAACAAACCTATTAAACAATATATATAGAAAAAAGAATATAAAAACCCATGATAGGAAACTTTGTATAAATGGATCTTCTGAAGGACTTATAGGATAGAATTGATCCCGCACATTGATCCAATATATAAATAAACTAAGAAAGAAAAAAGGAAAAACAAAATAAGAAAATAAAACAATAAAAAAATTGTAAATGTGTAAAGAGTGTGAAAGTGTAAATGAAACATCTGTGTGTAAATAAAAGGTAATGTGAATAAGTGAATATATGGGGGAAGTATACAGATCATGTAAAGGTAGACACATCTAGCTTTTTGTTGTGCCCTCCAGGAATGAGTGTGTCACAAGGATATATCCAGAAAGTCTCCCTCTGGCACAGTCTCTGGAATCTTTCCTCCTCATTATAATCATTATAAATGGTGCAACCATACTTGTAAAATAACTGCAGCTTGGGATATTCCAGCAGGATTCAACACATGACATCAGTTCTATAAAGCCTCTGTTTTCAATAAAAGAAAAGGTCAGCATGTCAACTGCCAACATTTTGACAAGTTTACTAATCCATAGGGCTACTTTTGCATTATTTTTGTGCTGGTTTTGACTTCTTTCTAAGAAGTTAGTAGGTGTGGGATGGCTGTACATAGTGGAAGAATTGTGTAACTTTATTGCTTTAAAGCAGAACTACCACATCAACTAAAGTATCCCTGCAATACTTAGGCAGGTGGCAACTAACTTAATAATCATTATTTTACCTCTCAAAAGTGACCTGAGTAAAGTAATCATTAATCTTCTGAGACCGGAAGCCAGGCATCAGTGCTGCATCTTGTCTGCGCACCTGTGCTTTCAGTCCCCATCAGCCTTCAGAGGCATTTCACTGGACCAATCGGCTCAGGAAGAGACTAATGGCGCAGGCACGCAGGGTGCACTAACTTGGCCATCAGTCTCATAATATTACTGATTACTTTACTTGGGGGCACTTTTAAGAGGAAAAATAACAATGATTAAGCTAGTCGACACCTGCCTAAGTATTGCAGGGCGACTCTAGTTGATGTGGTAGTTTTGCTTTACCAGCACCAATTGTGGCAGTGGTGGTTAATGACATTATGTGTGGGCACACTATGACTCTTGTCATCTCCAAAAACAAACTCAGAGTCATACTGCTCTGCAGCAATAGCAGAAAATCTTGGCACACTCTCTGACACATCAGCAGTACTTCTCTTATGTAACCTAGAGCCCCAGGAACTTTTAGGAGAACTCATGTTGCTGCTAGTTGTGGCACCTCTGAACTGTTGCTGGTGTGTCTCCCAGTCAGACCTGTGGTTGTGTTTCAGGTGGGATCTCATTGAGGAAGTGCCTAGGTGTGAGCCTACTTTTCACCTGCTTACATGCTTCTTACACAGACAACAGATAGCAACATGCTTAGCTTTTAGATTGTGAGGGACATGTCTCCAAACTATGGACTTCATAGGTTGCTGGGTTCCTGAGGGACTGTGACTGCTGCTAGGGCTAGTTGTTGAAAAAAGAAGAAACTCACAGTGCAAACACACCATATATTACATATACAAAATAAAAACCTAATGAATAAAGTAGGGAGCACAGCAAAGAATGAAAAAATTCCCCAATATTGAACACATGTAAAGCCAAAGTAAAAAAAAAACAAAAAAACAATCCTGCCCTGGTCCATACAAATTACCCAAATGTGTACCTTGTAAAGAGGATATAGTAAACCAATGTTTTAATTTACCTTCTAAAACATGAGAGTTTTGGTGCATATTTTTGGCAAAAACTGTTTAAGTGCACTTAACTTGCCAAAGTACCCCATTTGAATACATATTGCCATCTTTGTGGTATATTTGGGAATCATAATATGTTAGCTAATGAATAGTAAACATCTTTTACTTTTTTTAGTATAGTATAGCATAGTAAAAATCAATAGTAAATATATATATATATATATATATATATATATATATATATATATATTGTTTTTTTTAATCTGATAAACAATTTTGGTATTAAAGAATAGTAAAAAAAAAGTCACTACACGTAATTTTGCTAACTCTCAATATTATATCTTAACATCTAGTTACAACAAATAATAATAGTAAGTTCTTTTCATACTGTTTCACACAACTTTTTACTGAGTCAGCTGCCATTACTGAAATACTCCCATGACTTTCAGACTTTAAGATGTGCCTTAAAATAATAAATTTTTTTCAGGGCCTGATTTAATAAAATATCACTATATAAACACATCACTAGACCTCAAATAAAGTCTAAAGCCCATAATTACGCTATACATAACAAATATTGGCATATTGCATTTCATTTGTGAATCACAATTTGTAAAGTTGTAATGTAGTAAATGAATATTAAAAAAATAAACCTTTTATATTGGTGTTGTTATTCTATACTCTTTCAATACCATATCCTAACATTTAGATTAAATGTTATGTTTATGTTATGCTCCCAAGACCTCAAGATGTGCCTTTAAAGAAAAAAAAAATTAATTAAAAAGAAATATATATATATATATATATATATATATATATATATATATATATATATATATTTATAATATCTGATTGAATAAAATATCATTACATAAGAGCATCACTATTAGTGTGAATTAGAATATGGTCAATTTATGGCTCTTCCTTTCGTTTCAGTGCTTTATAGCACATTGAAAATGAAGATGCTGTTCAGCATTGGTTGAAGAGTAACATTTTTTGGATAGTGATATTTTGAAGCATTAATCGTTTGTTTTGTTTTTTCTTTTTGGCTCTAATAGTGCTGCATTTTTGTAGTGCTATATTATTAAATCAGGATGATAGTGTCTGTTTTTTCAGCAAGGAAACATTGCTTCAATAAAATTAGAGTTTCTTTGATTTTATATTGAGTACACCTAAATTTGAAATATAACCGTTATATGTAATAGCTAATAACTTTTGACTGAAAAAATATAAACATGCCATTATGCATTGAACATACACATATGTGTTGTAAATAAATAAATTATATATATATATATATATATATATATATATATATATATATATATATATATATATAGCTATAGATATATAGATATATAGACAGATATATATTGGTAGCATAGCACAAATTACGGACAAATATATAAGTGATTTTTTATCACTAAATGGTTGAGGATGAATACCCTCTAATCTGTCGTTCAAGAAATGTACTTCTCCATCCTTTTTTTTTTTTTATCTGAACAAAGAAGTTGAGTTCATTGTTTAGTGGTTTATTTCCTCAAGGGACCTAATTTAGCCATAACACTATTGTAGTTTAGAAGGAGGTGGACATAGCAAAGGCAGAAGCTTGCTCAGTATTGATGCTTAGGGGGCTGATGCTTCATAACGTTCTATAAAATTCTCACAGAAAATGCTGATTCAGTGAGACAAATAGAGAAGGTTTAACACCAGTTTCCAAATATTATACTTCATAAACAATAGAATTGTGAAAAATGTTGGAACAATTGAAGCTAAGGGGTCTATTTATCAATAACTCCTGACAGAAAAAAAATAGAAATGTTTCTGTGACCCTAATGTGAACAGAAATATTCTCTAACAGTTTTGGAGAAAAAAATATTAACTTTTATATTGTCTAATCCTTGAGAGGTGTGGGAGGTTTATATAATTATAATGTTAATTTTGCCACAGTTGTTCAATCATGAGATAAATAGACCCTGAGGACTTTCTGCTGAATGGATAACATACTGAAATTAAAGCTACATTGAAAAACTTTAAATCATGATCATGTTTGCTTGATATTAAGCAAAAACACTTGTCAGAGTCCCAATTAAATATTCTGCTTTCATTGAATCTCTTCATATAATTGTTATAAAATTTTCAGAAACTGATTCTATGGCAGAGATAAGGTAATTCAAACAATTGCATTCTATCATCAAGATTACATCAATCTTAAAATGTTATAAGCCAGAACTGCAAGTTTTAAGGATTGCATTGGTACATTATTCTGCATTTAATAGAATGACATAAAGTAACATTTGCAAATAAAAGGGAAATTGTAGTAAAACAGCATTTCTAGGGAATAAATCTGCCAAATATTGTAGCATGCTCTGTAGAACCTTTTCCTACCCAATCTCTTTGAACTCACATGTGCCATATTTAGAGAAATGACAGTTTGGTTTTGAAGTACCAGGGAACTCTATTCTGAAAGAGAGAAGCAATTAAAACAAGATGCATGTTTCAGCCTTCTGGTGCCTTATCAATCAGTTGTTTTTGCTTATAACTGTTAGGGAGACCCAAACCAATTTTCATTTTAATATGTTGGTTTTTACCCCCTCCCCAGCAATTTGTATCATTGCACTTAGAAGATCATACATGCATACAAATTAATGGAATTTTACATGCAATTTGACTGAATGTGAATATCGCCTGTCTTCATTAACATTGCAATGTGTTGGATATCTCTCTAGCATGCAAAGGATTAAGGGAGGGGGGGAAAATATATATATATATATATATATATATATATATATATATATATATATTTATGTAAGGTAAAGTATCCAAAGCCTGGAGAACAATATGTAGAGCATGTTGGAGTCTTAAATCAAAGGTTAAAAGATATTCAGGTGACAGTTAGAGGTCAAAGGCAAACTGAGGTCAAAAGCTGTTGGCTTGTTGGTGATGATGGGAGCCTTAATTTCTAATAGCTGATATTAAGGTTAACTATCTCTGCCACAGTGGCTGCAGTCATGTTATATACAATATATTTTACATTATAACATAAAGGTATGCTTTGTCTCTTATGCCAGACAGTTGTGAATAAACTGCAAGCTTTTAACCATGTAGAGTTCTTCATTTTTTTTTTCATTTTTATAGATATTGAAGAAGAAACCTGTGGGATATTGTATGCTGTACGTTTACTATAAACAAAACTTTGTATTCTGAAACATAAAGTATCACCACTTGCAACTCTCCGCCAAATTATATAGTATATAGGTAAAAGGTGGTACCGTGTTAGTTGTAGAAAAAGCAGGAGACTGATAGAGTAAAAGTGATACCTTCATTCTATATTTGCCTAAAGAAGAGAGCTACATTGTCTTGAAAGCTTGCATTCTAAATTTACTGAATTATCCATTAAAGGCAAGGCTGTCCAAGTTAAGGGCCACCAAAAGGCCAGGATTTAAGGATTTCCCTGCTTTACCATAACAACCTCAAGCTGTCATGGATGTTAATGCCATGTTGGTGGCCATGACAGTTTCTATCATGACCGCAGGACACAAAATGTGTTCCATACCTCTCTGATTTATTTATTTATGTAGTTTGTTTAGGAAATGTTTACCATAAAGAATACATTGAGATTTTGTTTTTAAATATGTCCTGTAGAGCTTTCACAATAAAAATTACAAATTTGCACACATAGAGAAACAATATAAACACACACATACATAAATTGTATACAGTTACATATTGTTTTTAGATACTCAGAAATAGTTATTTTTAGGTATTTTAGACTAGGAGAAGGTCTGGTCTTTTCAGGTAGGTTATTGCAGGTTTTGGAGATCTTAAGGGAAGGCTTATTTCTTGCAGTGTAGAATACTCAATGATTTATTAGCAATGGAGCTGAGGTTATAGTTATATGGAGAGCTGGTGTGAGCATATTTCTCAGGTAGTCTGGTTGCATTTCAGTGAAGTGGTTATAAACTAGGCAAAAAATTCAAAGGGCATGTCAAGTTTTAGCCAGTTTGGTACTTTAATTTATCACAATAATGGGTAGTGAAGTGGTTATAAACTAGGCAAAAAATTCAAAGGGCATGTCAAGTTTTAGCCAGTTTGGTACTTTAATTTATCACAATAATGGGTAGTATAATTACATTGGAATAATAATGAATTATACAGTGTGTCGAGTAAGGATTTGTGGCTCAGAAGCATATACTACATCCCCATAATCATGACTGGCTTTAACATCTGTTTAACAAAACATTTTCATAATGGGGTACTTAAACAGGATTTATTTCTAAAAGTTAAAGTTTGGATGTTAATTTATCAATATGAAGATCAAAGTGAAGTTGGAGTCAAGCCACATGCCAACATATTAGTAGGAGTTGACTTTGTTACAATGTTTAAATGGGTATTGCAGAGTTTATGTAGTTCGTGCTTTGTACCAAATACCATTGTCACTGTTTTGTCAGTGTTTAAGAACAGTTTGTTTTGATCTAACTTTCAACTTCAGAGAAATCACCCTGTAATATTGACTCAAGCTGTGATATGTTTGTTTTTTTGTGTAGATCAGGGCTGTCCAAATTCAGTCCTCAAGGGCCACCAGCAGGCCAGGATTGAAGGATTTCCCTGCTTAAGCACAGGTAAATGAATGAGTCACAAATTAACTCACCTGCGTTTAATCAGGGAAATCCTTACATCCTGGCCTGTTGTTGGCCCTTGAGGACTGAACTTGAACAGCCCTGGTGTAGATTATAGTATCCTCAGCATACATGGGCACAGAATGTGCTTAGAAAATTGTGGGCAGATAATTTATAACCAGGAAAAACAGAAGAGGGATAAGTCTGAAGTGTTGGGGAACCCAACTTGTTACTTTGTGCGAAAGGAAAATATTGTCACCAAGAGACACATATTGTGTTCTGTCTGATAAATAGGACTGGAACCAGTTTAGAGAACAATTACCCAATACTGAACACCTGAGCTTAGCTATCAAACTATTATGGCCTAGTATATCAAAGGTCTTTGCAATATCTAGGAAAATAGCTCCTCTGTGTTAACCATTTTCCATGCCAGTCTGGATATCATTGCATACTCTTAGGAGGGTTGTGACTGTTGCGGGATTTGGATGAAAGCCTGACTGAAGCAGGGTGAAAAGATGGATAGTCGGTCTATAATACTTATATAGTTGCATATGGACAAATATTTCCAGGACTTTAGATAATGTGAAGAGAAAGGATATTGTTCTATAATTTTTTATCAACACTTTTGTAGATAGAAGCCACTTTCCAGGCTGTTGGCATATACCAGAATGACAAGAAGGTATTAACCCTTTGAGTGTCAGAAGAGAAGTCCAGTGAATGTTCAATAGGATGGCCAATGACTGAGCCACTGAGCTTTAGCAACATTGTTGGTAGATAGTCAGGCCCAGATTGCAATTTCATTATAGGCTACTGGCATGAAGTAATTGTTGAATGCATTAGCTATTGATATGGGGCATTGTATAGTTGTATTGTCTGTTTTTATAATTAAGGGGTATGAATGGTTAGGGGGTTGTAGATATTTTTAATAATTTTCCAAAAGTTGGCTGGTTTTATAGATTAGTATTCAAGTTTCCAATAAAATATTAAGCTCTGGCTAGTTTTGTTTGCTTTGTGTAGGTATTCCATAATTCCACAACTGTCCATAAGCAGTGTAATCATAAGTAAGACCACTTTCTTTAAATTTTGTCCTTAAAGGAATAAGAAGGCTCATGCACTGTGCCTGATTCATTTTACAAACTGCTAACAACTGTCATGTCTACCTCCATAGTCATAACATCTTAGACTGAAGATGTTATCTCTTGAACAAAGTCAAAAGGGCACAATCCATCAGAGCCATTAAGATTTTCCAACAAAAGAAAGGTAAGTGGGCAGTTAATATTAGGATGTGTTAGTTCTCCTTTAAGGACAAATTCACAAGCTTACAATAGAGTGGGATGAGGAAAATGGTCACAATCATAGCTTTGTGGACATACTGCAAAATGTTTTCAACCTCATCTATACTGTAAGATATGAGTTGTGTATGAAATTGTTCACTTGCTCAAGTAGCAAATGAGCATAAAAACGGAATAATTGTTAGAACAAGGCCGATGTAATCAGAAGAATTGATGTAATTCTGTACCAAACCAAATACAAATTCCACAAGTTTCCATTGATTTAAGTAGGGCATTTAATCCCTTGAATGCTACAGACATCTCCGAAGCAATGATTTGGAAAACGATCTAGAAATCATTGGGTTAAACTCTCCTTTTAAACCACTGGGGATATGTCTTTGTTCCCTATGGTGCCATTGTTTTGTCCCAGATATTCTGTTCTTCTAACTGCTATAATAGCACTGAAACCAATTGTAGTTGCTGTGCTTTCCTAATAGCTAGGAACTGATTTATCTATACCAAACTTTCTCCTCCTTATACCACTTGCTCCAGTGGCAGGGTAGGCTAGTACATATAGGCATTTTCAGAAATTACATTTCTCTGCTTCTTGCTTCTTGTCATGTACTACTAACAAGATGAAGAGGAAATTGTTATACATTAGTCCATTCTTCTGTGCATGCTACAGGAGAGGTGTTTGTGTTTGCACTACAGTCTTAAAGGGATAGTAATACTTCGTTTTAACTTTATTTTATTTTGTAGGCATTAAAAAAACATGAAGAATGATATGTCTTATCTCTCAAACCTTTATGGTTTATGAGATATTCACAAGCAAAGTTTCCCCCTCCCGCCCCTTTTTCCTAGTGTAAGCCATCTCTTCTCAGATGTGAATCTGGTTGTATGACCAGACAGATAACAGAAGGGGACAATTTTCTTTGTATGAAAACAATGAAAGCCCTTCCCCCCTTGACAAGCTTTTCAGCTTTTTCCCTTATCTTAATTGAAGATTGTCCCTCTCTGCAGTCTATCTGGGCACCTCCCTTCTGATCTGGTTGAACGGGGGGGGGGATACTTTGTTTGTGAATATCTCTTAAACCATAAAGGTTTGAGAGATAAGACATATCATTCTTCATGTTTTTTTAATGCCTACAAAATAAAATAAAGTTAAAACGAAGTATTACTATCCCTTTAACAATAGAAGAGTGTGTGAATAGAAGAGAGTATCTGCCAGTATGCACTAAAACAATCACAAGCAGTCATACATACTTTGAAGTAAGGCACATGTTTTTTTCTGATAATATAACAGCTAAGTGCAGAAAGCAGCTGTGTTGGTGAATTTCTCCCCCATTCTGTTTTGCACAAATACATGCAGGAGAGCTATTCAGCCTTAGTCAAATCCTATTTCTTATTTGTTAATAATAGTGTTTTTGGTAAAGAAAATCAGTGTGTTTTTCTGACTACAGCAATGATGCAGTGATTTACCTTTGGATTTAGGTACTGATAGACACAATATTTTTGTGTTGCAGATATACTCTATGATTATGGGTTAAGTAAATTAGCATGATGATGATGATTCTCCAATAGACATTTGCTAGGATTGCCTCAAGGACAACTGTCAGCAATATCAATGTTTAATGGTATATTTCTGCTTAATAGATATTCCTAAAATACAGACTGTGCTCACTGCATCTGCTTGGCTGGTTTTCAAAGCGTGAACTGTAGATTGGGGACACTTTCCTTTAGGTGGCCTAGAAGTGTAAGCCAATTTGCACTTGCTATAAGATTTACAGAGGCCATGGGGTTTACAGATACACTGAAAATGTTGTTATGACAGCTTTATGACTTCTACAGGATGTAAAAAGATTGGTAATGTATCATATCACCTAAAAATGTATCCAAAGAATTAGATAGCATACTGAGGCTGATGTACTAAGAACTAGAGACATTTTGAACATATTATGTGCACCATAAGGAACAAATAAGTTTTCTAATTGAGTTAAAGAGGACTTTTAACCCCTTGTATGTTAGAGTGGTCTACAAGCCATGGTGGAACAATGCATTGGAGACCTCTTTAATATCCAAGGGATTTTTAGCCCCTTTTATATCAATAGGATTTTTATGGAGCAGCTGTGTTTCCCCAACAACATTCTACATCTTCTTAGTACATCAGCTTCATTGTATTTGCTTACTTGCTTTGTCTTTGTCTCTATCAATTAATTGTTTAATTGGATTATGTCACAACCCATTTTTATGTTACCTGAAAATAACCCTCATAACTCTTTTACTTTGGCCTACAATTTTATGAAGCCATCAGTATTAGAGATTAGTATTTAAAAAAAAATTTGTAAAGCACACACATCCTCCTTACTATCTATGGCAAGTTGTACATTTCCCCTTAAGAATGAGACATTACCTCCAGTACATTCCAGCAGTATATTTCATCTGAGCTAGGCCAGTAATATGGAGTACTTCTGGATCAAAGCAATTGTACTAAAGTACAAATAAAATCTCCAGAATTGAATTAAATCACTTTTTTTTTTTTTTTACAAACCTATGTGCTATAAAAGTCTCTTACAATCAAGAGGTTAAAATCAAAGTGAATTTGTTAACCCCTTTAATGCAGTTGATTTGCACAAGAATTGTTCCCGTATCTTAGTACATTACATCAGAATGTCCCGTGTTCACAGCGCCAACACTTTGGAGGGGAAACAAATGTACAAGTTTAATCAATCAATGACCAGAACAGTAATCACTGTAAGTATTGGGAGTTACAATATATTAACAGTGAGACACGGGAAATAGAAAATTTGCAATTTCTATAGAGGTTTTTATATTTCTTTAACACATTCCCTGTTCACAGAATTTGACTTTATTTTTTTCTGATAATTTGTTTGTTTCTTCTCACTCTTGGTTAAAAGCAAATATGTTTTACCATATGGGACATTTTTTAGTGTGTTTTGGTCATTCAGTATTTTTCAGTGGAGATAATGGGATAGTCTCCAGTTAAAAGAAAAGACAAAACTATGAAATACATTTTTCTATTGAAATAATTTCAAATAATTAGCTTGAAAAATGTTATTTGTAATTTTTAGTAGAGATATATATAAAGATTTGACACTTTTATGCAGAGGTGAATAGCAGTGAAATATTTTGTGCAACTACTTACACCCTTGTAAAACTTACTCTGTATAAAAACGCATAATTATTCATAAACAGTAAATAAAAATATTTATTTTATAATGTGATGTTGTTTTATTGTTTAAACAAAAGATGTTATACAATTCAGACTTTTTTCTTTTCAACCTGTTGAACATAATCTAGATTTCCAATGGAAAAGACAGTAATTAGATCCCTCCATTGCACTAGCTCTGTTCAGTATGTAGTAGAAAGAATTTATTTCAGCAAAACCATGTCATGCAGCAAATGATAAGGGATAATTTACAGAGTCCTATCACCGGATCTTTGTGACTCTAGCCCTAGAGTCTAGTCTTTGACCAGGAGCTCACTCCTTTTGAAATAGGGATTTGTTTTACTTTCCACTGGGAAATTCACTTGCTGTCTATAAATATGTTAGGTCACAGTAAATGGCATGTATAAGGAGGCTGGAAAAGGAACCGAACATTTTGAACACAGCTACAGTTTCCAAAAGCTAAGTGTCAGCAAACCAATGCCTTGATAATCTAAATTACTGCAAAACAACTCATATTGTGCACACCTTTAAATTATATCAACTTGTAGTATAAGAAGTTTGATCTACTAATAAAAAAATCTGTATGGACCCTATACATTTCCCTTGCTCCACAGTTCAAGAAATAACATCTTCATTCATTCCTGGATGTCAGGTCTATAGAGACAGTCATGACAGATTAGCAGGACCACATGACACAAACTCTGATCATTGCACATGGTAATCATAACAATTTAAGGATCATAAGGGTGTGCACACACTTTAAGAGTTAGGCTCATGCACTCTACCTACTTCAGTCTGAAATGAGAAACTACCAGCAGGGGTCTAGAAAAAAATCTAAGATTTTGGGCTTGTTTTCACAAGTAGTTCTCTCAAATGTTCAGGAACCAGTGGCTTCTGTGGAATAAATCCAGCTTAATAAACAATTATATAATTTGGGATCATTTAGCACAAAAATGTAGGATATATCAATATACTGGCTTATTGCTTTATTTATCCTGCAAAGACCCATTCCAAGAGAGAGTAAATGCTAACAGTTAATCTAGACTTGCATTGAAAAGGTGTAACAGCATTTGATCTTCAAAAACATTAGCAATAACATTATCTGATTCATCTTACAATGCAGGAAATGTTTGATTTGTGGAACATAAATAGCTTAGATGCATTTCAGTTAGGCAAATTCAATTTTGTAAGAGCAATAATAACTTTTAAAAGTCATTATGGAGTCTATTGACTTGTTATATTTGTATTGATAGAATGTAAATGAACATGCTGTGGAAGGTATAATCCTAGAAAGAGTGGAGGGTGTCTAAGAACAAATTAAGCAGTTGTAACGCAGACCAACTGCACCATAAGGGACAAACAAAACACTGGAGTAGGACATTTAACCCTTAAATACAAAAGAGGTCTAAAACTTTGCAATCTCTTGTAGATCTTGCTAGTATTTAAGGAACTAATAACTCCATTTACTTAAACTGGAATTGTATTTGCTCTAAAATTGATTTAGTTAATCTCAGTACATCAGCCTCAGAAAGCAAAAGAGAAAGGGATACATTATAGAAGTAGCATAGTCTGAGCATTAATGATTAACTAGGTCTGATCCAAGGTACTTCAGAGACCAGGCAAGTATGGAGGCACATCACTACTTCTTTTCCACCAGATATGGCTTTTTAGATCCTCTCATTTAAAGAAAATGTGCTGTTTCTCTTACATTTTGATTTCATTTTGTGACACCTGTAATTGGAATGTTTTCACAGCCATCTTTCTCTAGAAATTCCATATCCTATATAATAATTTGCTAAAACGTGTGTAACGATGAAGTCATGTGCAGTAGAGACTGCTGCTCGTGCTGCAGTCATGCGCAGTAAAGACTGCCCACGCCGCAGTTGATCCACCTCTGTATCAGCTGCAGCATGGGCAGTCTCTACTGCGCATGACTGCCCTCTGACTGTCTGGCAGTGGCACTGTGGCCTGTGTAACGGGCTCTTCAACTAGTATAATATAAGCCACAAAACATACAGCATACTGGCTTCTCGGCCTTTGCAGAAGAAAGTCATGTCCTGTATCTTTGAATGGAAACCATAGAAGTTATTGTATTAGTGCGCAAGCATCTTATACTGGATAGAAAAAGAATGATGATCACCCAAACAATAAAAGTGATATTTCCATAACAGTGCATAATATGTACATTAAATGTGCATAACAGTTTTTATTATATTATTTTCATCTCCACACTTTCTTGTCCCTGACATATAGTTCCCTGGTTCTCTGTCTGCAAAGAGATTTCTGTTCCGGACCATGAAAGCAGAGATATTTATACTATTTTACAGCCTGCCTGCAGCTGAATGGTTTGCATTCTGTACTGGCAGTCTTTTCTACATTGTTTCACTGTATTATTTACATAGTATTTTTTTTCACAGTGCCACTTTCTTAGTTCCATATTGAAAGCTCTCTGAAAACATATTCATTTAGCCTTCTATCAGTGACATAAAAGTGTAAAAAAATAAGTGAAGATGAAAATAAAAATTAAAAATGATAGGCAATTTGACTTTACGTATTAACCACTTGCTGTTAATTAGTCAGTAATGTATATATGTGTGTACATAAAACAGAACAAATTAAAAAAAAATAATACATTTTTAAATGTTCTGCTCCTTAAAATGAGTGGAAGGAATGTTTCAGTGCAGTTTATTTTGTGTTGTCCGATATAGGCATAGAAAACATGTTTGCAGTTCAAGGTAGATACTAGAGTACTTGATTGTTTATTGCATACTGATACAAACAGTCCACTATTTTTAAGCCTTTAATGTAAGTAAGCCCCAGAATCCCTCTCCTTTATTGTGTGCCATTAAACAGGGCACAGTGGAATGGCCCTCCTATACAATACCATACTTTCCTTCCCTTGGTATAAGCAGCAGTAACAAAAGAACATAATGTATAGGTGATAAGCATGTACAGTACCAGAAAATGGATTCTAGCCCTTATTTTAAAATTGTCATATTATTGCCCCCACCCCGCCCCAGGTGTGTGTGTTCTTACATATTTCTCAGTGCACAGAAAATTGTATTCTGCCAGCTGGATAAAACATTAAACGTAGGATCTCTCCTGTCTGTCCAGCTATCTATCTGTCTGTCCATCTATCTATCAAGCAAGGTACATATGATTTTACTTACATACTTGTTAACATTTGTGCATATTCTTTCATATAAGAGACAGTTGTATTATTCTACTATTGGTTTTCAGCTGAGCAAAAACTTTGAACTTGTGGCGTGCATTTAAACATGTGGTGTGTAAGCAATGCCTCCAACACTTTGCTCTGCAATGTGTTAAAGATATCTTTAGCATTGAAGGCATTCAAGAATATATAATCTCAACCATTTTTAATAGTCCCTGAATCAAGAAAGTTATAAAATCTGTTACATAGCTGTAGTGATGATTTTTTTTATTCCATGATGAATTTTTGCATGATCAGTCAGACATTTTTGCCTGGGTTAAAAATCTGCATTCTTTCTTTCCAGTGCACATCATGTATGCAGCCTTGAGGCATATGATGTGAAATCTACTTCTAAATCAGGGTCTCGTGGCAGAGAATCTTGTCACAGTGTTACCATATGCTGCAAATATATTCTTAAAGTCATTTAACCCTTTGAGGCCCAGAGTTGGGTGTAACATATTGCAAAGCAATGTGTTGCACCCTACTCTTGTCCTTAAAGGGTTCATTGATTAATTTAGGTAACCAGGCTGATCTGATCCTGGTTGGGCCTAAGCTATATATTTGATGGGGTTTCTTTGTTCAGTATACAATTTTTTTTAATTGTGTGGAAACAGTATCATTGTCTGGCATATTATCAGTTATTTCATCAAATTTAACAGCTTCAGCAGCAACTAGCGTTCTATACTGTTATTTCTACAGTTTTAATTACAAGTGTAAACATTCAGCTATCGGAAAATAAACAAAAGAGGTAATAATATGTAGAAACAGAATCAATTTAACTCCATGGATACAAGAGTGGTCTCCAACACAATGCATCTTGGACCTCTCTAGAACCCGAGGGGTTAATAAACAAAATAGAACTTTGTTACTGTAAGATTTTAATTTAATGCATTTATTTAACAGAATGAGACCTCAGGCACTGGAAAGTTGATGTGTAATCATTTTTTCTCCCAGTCACAGCAAAAGCCATACTTCTGTGACTATTAACCCTCTGAATGTCAGAGGGGTACTCAACGCAATGCTTTGCATACACCTCTGTCAATCAAATGGTTAAAGAAGACCTAACTCCTCCTAATAATAACCCTACCCACCTCTTTTTCTATGGCCAGAAAATCGCAATGAAGATAGTTTATTCAATCAGTCCCCTGGATGTTGTGCCCATAGAGGCAAAATGATAATTGCAAACACATTTGGGAGACGCACTAAGGTATGATAAAAAGGAAATACATTTTACAGTTTTATAAACTCTCCAAGTCTTGAGTTATTCTATCAAGCCCATGCACTTCTATAGTGAAATGTGGATGGAATAGGGTTTTCATTATACAGTCAAAAAAAATTATATTTCTCCATAGTAAGAGATCTTAATACATCGATTCCATGAATTTACAATACTGGAAACATGATCTCCTCTGTATCACCTCTTTATCACAACTTATTGCATTGTCCACATTTAATCTTAATCATTTAAGGATAGGAGAGGTGTGTAATGTTCTGGTGAAGCAATGCATTGGTGACTTCACTAACGGTATTGCTGCACAGAGAAAGATAGTACCTTTTATATATCATTATTCCAGCACAGTGAGAGACAGAAAAATAAGCAGCACAGCTTTTAATGTAATGTACTAAGAAGCACAGGAACAATTAGACTCTTCTGCCAAAGAGGAACTAGAGCGCCATTCTCTAGGCTAGATATAAGGCATTACTTCCTAACTAGTCAACAGCAAATCTTCTCTCTAGCATTTAGAACTCTGTATTTATCAGAATAAAGCACAGATTACACACTGATATCAAGTGATGCCACATGATCCCACATTCACTGCAGCACTAGGGCCAAGGAGTCTGCTGCTTTTGTCTTGACTGTGTCTCTGAATGGCAGAAAGGACATGTGGTCACCCTACACACAATATGTAACATTTTGTAACTTAACGGTACTTTATTTTGTACTCATTTTAAGATGCATTACACTAACCCATTGACATAATCCTCCTTCACTACTCCTCCATTCATCCAGCTTCTTCACTTGCTTACCATTACTCTCCATACTTTTTTGCCACCCTCCTATCTCCTTACTTTCTCATTTGTCTCCATTCACGCACACACACACACACCCACACACACACACACTAAAGATATTATAGAAACATGATAAGAAATCTAAAGATAAGTTTCAGCAAAGGTTATAAGTTGTCTGACATTTTTATTTTTCCCATACATTTGAGTGGATTCAAAGAGGAATTTTGCAATCCCATCAAACTCTGAAAGTTTCGTAAAAAACAGGTGTCTAATTTTGTATACCAAACTAATAAATAAATACATTTGTCCATTTGGCACTATGTCTATCGTCACACTGCATCCCAAACTATCTAATGGATTTCACAAAAATTTGTTGAAAGAGGGACCCTGATAAGAATATGTGATTTTTTAAAGAGTAAATCATTTCAGAATAAAGATAATAGCTTCTTGAGTTAAAAAAGCAAGAGCATTTCTCAAAATAATATAATGGCTGTACTTGTTCAGTAGAGGATATCCAGAGTACGGATGGGCAAAAATTTTTGCCTCAAACTAAAATTGGCGAATAATGGCACTTTCTGCTTGGCAAAAAATTTCCTGCGAAAAGTGCAGTTTTTCTGCTTTTTTCCGCCTTTTCCACCCTTTGAAATCAGTGGGAAGAAAAATATTCCTACACCACACTAAAGTTTTCTACAGCCATATAAAAGGCTGTCAGGCTCTCACAGAAGCCATTTTGTGTTTGTGAGAGGAGAGAGCAGCATGTTTTTGAGCTAGAGGAGATAGGCAAATAAAGGGGAATTGAAGCTTCATTTAGGGAGTCATTTAGGTAGGACATTTGTTCTCTTTATTAGGGGAGTCTGGGAGCACTCTAGTTGATACGAAGGGAGGAAGGAGGTTGACCACCAAATACTCCAAAATTCCATGTGACTGGCAAGAAACAGGCAGATAGGGACCTATTTCCTTGCTGATCTTGCTGTTATTATCTCTGTGCTGGGTGGGGAAGTCTGGGGAAAGATGTTGATTTTGTTTTTCAGTTATAATTTTTTTTGGACAGACTGTGATACGCCAACAGGGTGGACAACTTAAAAAAATAAATAAATAAAATAATTAAAAAGAAAATAAAAAAATAAATAAATAAAAAAGAATACAAAACAAAACATCTTAGGTGACAGTGACAGACAGCTGACTGGGCTTAGGCAAGGCATCATACAGCTGCATCAGTTGTGTTGTGTATGTACAGTAAAAAAACACAGTGTAATTGTGTAATGTCCAGCAAATGCATAAGGGGAAGGGGGAGGGGTGGAGCAGTGCAGGGACATGAGAGTAAAGTAGGAGTTCAAAAACTGACTACAGCAATGGTTGCTGCAGCGTGTGCAATCAATGATGATGATCCCTCTACTCCAAGGGAGGATGCAGTTTGTCAAGGTCCCAGCAGAACTAGTTCCAGCACCACCAGTGCCAGTAGAAATAAAGAACCATATAAGAAGAACACTGAAGATGACAAGAAGTCATATTCAAGTGTTTATGATGCTGGTAGTAGCATAATAGAGGAAGGTGTAGCAGCTGAACCGTCTGCTGCATCAGATAATGAGACAAACAAGCACCGAAACACCCATATTAGGGAACTTTGTTACAGTAAAAGTAAAAAGAAATGTTTTGAGACCTCCAAAAGCTTAGATGAATATAATGGTAGAGGGCTGCTAAGGATGACCTAATGATGACTGATGTTGAAGCAGATCTAGAATATATCCCTCCAGCATCCTTCTCTTGTTCAGATACAGAAGAAATTGAGAGTGAGGATGGTGACAGGGCTATAAGATTAGCTGAAAGTCAAAGGCTGAATCTTCCACCACTTTTAAGGAGCACTGTGCCTGTCTATAAACTGTTTGAGAAAGCCATTGGAAAGTGTGATCCTGGACAAGCACAGATGTCAAAAAGCACACAGTCGCCCTATCAGTCATCATCAGCATCATTGCGTCTTCAAAGTCCAAGTCCCACTCAGCCATACACACCTGTTTTGAGTACCCAGCAACAGCAACACAGGTTAACATCCACAGTGTTAGATATGACGAGTACCTCTGGTGCTGCTGCTGTAAGTGCTGCACCTTTGACACCTAGTAGTAGTGGCAGTAGAATAACATCAACATTTAGCTCCAGTAGTAGTAGTAGTAGTAGTAGTAGTAGCAGAAACCACACATGACAGACAAAGCCAGGACAACTATATTAACAGCAGCACAGCTGAGGAGGTGGAAGACAGATGGGACCACTGCTATGACAGATAAGTAATGTTTGTCAATAATCTGAGAAGGAGGATAGAGTATGACACCACCACCACTACAATACATATCTGCCGCATTGTAGGTTGTACTTTATTTTTTTTTATTACTTGATATCATCATGAATATGTGCCAGTGTCCCTTAAGCAAGAAAGTATTGTAGGCAAAGTACAAATGCATTCTGCAACCCATATGTTGCTGTAGCACTCACAACTTTGACTTTCAGCCATTTATTTCTAAACTTCAGCCCTCAGAAGAAGTAATATTACAGTGGGAAATGTAGTACCTACAGGAAATATAGGTGAAAAATGTGTTAAATTTGTTAAAATTGGCAAAAAGGAGGACATTTTTGCATAGACAGGCAAAATTTTTCGTGGGAAAAGAGAAAAATCAGCACCTTTTCGTGAAATTTTTTTGCGGGAAATTTTTCACACTTTTCACCCACCCCTAATCCAGAGCTGTCAATCACAGCTCTAAACTCTCTCTACTGCTCATGTGAATACACTTAGGTTTGTCTAACAAGAGGCCCCATCTCTTCACCTTGCATCCCACACAATGCTTTAGGTTTTAAATGTATGCATTGTGAAAAAATTAGCTGGCTAACGCTACCATTTAATAGGTTAAAACCCAATTAAAACAAGAATTTGGAAATTGTATTTTTCCCTATTGTACAGCTGGTTTGCTGCAGAATTGCAGCTCGTTACCTTGAGCCATTTCTGAGCCTGTCCTATGATTTTAATTTTCCTGAAATCTTTTTGAAAATCTTTAGAAAAAACTATGGAGATTCAATGTAAAAACACTGTTGTTAAAGCCAGATTTGTTCTCACTCAAAAAAACAAAAGAAAGGAAATACATGTTAAGTTCTTAGAACTTAACTTCATGCCCCATGTGCATGACCTCATGCATAACATAATAGTATACTGATAGCATCACATTTGACAATTCAAATTATATTACTGATTACATCACAAATGACCTTATGAATGGCATCACTGAAGATCCTGCTACTACTGAAAAGATCAGCCACAGTACAAAGAGCAGCACCAGTACACTTCAACACTCTTCCACCTACTCTGCAGCTCCATAACTCTAGCCTATCATCAATGTTTCATGAGCCAAGAGCAATCCAAAATGGAAACTCTGACACTACACCAAAAGTTGTCCCTTACTGCAGTGTATATCCTCATTCCCCACTGACATATAGTAAAATGCCATCCTACTATCATTGTGACTAGTCATCTTGTTATAAGAACCCTAATGCAAATCAGTGCGCCACTAAAATCATACTTTCCTATAGCGTACTGCTCAAAAATCCAATAATAGAAAGATTGACCTGCAGCACTTCAGCTATTTTTAGTACTATTCTGCTATTGCCGCAACATTATACCTCTTTACCCAGAACCAAACATTGTTCATATAAACACTCAAGTAGTGGTACAGAAGAGCATTGAATTTCTGCATTTAATAACCATATTCTGAAGAAGGACACACACTTCAACAAAATGCTTATCTGCAACACTTCAGCCTGTCACCCAATAACAAAACTACTGTAAAATATCAGCATAATGTGTCTACAATCCTACTAAAAATTCATGTCTTACACAAATGATATAAATAAACTCTGCCCTTACTACTTTTTTAAAAAAAGCTACATTTTGTGAACTGTTTATTGAAAACCTTATACCTTCTACACTTTCATATACAAGAAAAAACATTTTCTCCCCTCTGCAAAGAAAACATACATGAATATGTATCCTTCAATTATTATTGAACTTGAGATACTTATGGATATATTAGGAGGTAAAAAATCACACTTTCTTTTAATGGAAATTATATTTTGCACAGAAATTCTCAATGTCTGAGTTTTCATTATCACTAATAAAATTACCATGAGACCCTTGCAGTATCCCACTATGCTTTCTATGGCTGTGAGAATTTCCACTGCAATGCTGTTCTTGAGGGAACCATAATTATTACATTACCACTTTTACAGGGTGCAAGATTTTGCAATAGTATTAGTAGTAATAATAGTAACACCAATAGAAGCCCTAGTAGACTTGACAGAGTCATAACTAAGAGGGTGCAGAGGGTGCAGTTATGATCAGGTCCAGCATCTAAGGAAGCCCACAGGTCCAGGGTTCCAGTTATGCCCCAAGGAGAATATTTTGGGTTTGTTGGGTCAAAAAGATTTTTGAACGAGGTCCTTCTATGTCTGGTTATGCTACTGGTTGTTGATGTTGACATTTATTGCTGCTTGGTCAATAATAAATTGTTACTGGGTGGGGGTTTTAGAAAATATAAAAAATATATGTATGTATATATGAAAAAATGTATTTCATAAAAATATAATAAAAACCACAGAAATAGATATGGATATAACACCAAACAGACAAATCTATAAAATGTATATCTATAATTAGGGCAAATTAAAAACTAAATTATTCCCTTATCCTATATAATAATTTACTAGGATGTTTGTCACGATGCAGTCATGCACTGTAGAGACTGCCCGTGTTCTGGCAGCCTCTGCTGCACATGACTGCATCACATGAGTGCAGAGACGCAAGACTGCATCACGCTGAGCAGTGAGGTAGCGGCCTCTTAACCCTTTGAGCACCAGAGGGGTACGCTTTGCAAAGCAATGCATTGCGTACCCCTCTGGCACTCAAAGGGTCAACATTACCCAGACCTTGGCCCGTGTACACAGACTTTTACACTAGTGATCAATAAATCACATGCAGTTGGTGCTAAAATAAAAGGGAAAAAACGATAATGTCTCATAAGCATATTAAATATAATAGCGTTACCGTCAAAAATTCACACAAGTAAGGGAGAAATATAAAAAAAAAAACAACTTAGTCCAACACATGGAGCATAGGGAATACAGTCCACCCAGTTAAACACCAAACCTGGAGGCAAACAATCCGACAGGTAAGGAACATATGAGGATAGAAAAATAATCCAGAGATCCAACTCGCTAACAAAATTGTAGAAAAAGATCCCAAATGATACAATGTAATATAGACTATAAACGCTTGCAATAAAAAATTAACGTGGCATGCATTGAACCCAAGGAACACACTCCTACTCTAAATGTACTCCACCTGAAGACTAACAATCCAGCAAGAAAAATGGATATATATTTGTAAGTATGGTATTCAATATGTTAATATCTGGAAGTATGATCCACAGATCCAACCAGTGTCACTAAATAGAACAAACTTATGTATACATAACCAGGCAAGGTATATGATTTTTAAATCATATACTTTGCCTGGTTATATGTATATATGTTTGCTTTGAGGGGACTTATTCTAAATCAATACTTTCATATTCATTTAAAATATTAAAAGTCTATAAAATATTCTTTTTACGTTTCCACTTTCAAGGATTTATAGAACATTGACTATTAGCTTGCAACCCGGTTTCACTGCCACTGTCTTACACAGTAGTTGATCAAACTACTGCTAAATCCACCTCGGCTACATCAACAACACTAGAATGCAACTTTTCATCATCTTTAATTTTAAAATGCTTAGTACTACTACTACTACTACTTGTGTAACTATTTATATCATGTAACTCATGAGGAGGAGAATCATCAGCATTTACTGAACAAGCTGAGCAACCAAGGTCAAAGTTTCCTAGTCCTTTCCCCTTTCTCCAGTATATCACTTCTCCAGTTCCTGTGTTACTCTATTGAACCTATTCACTAAGATCTCCAAAGTTGAAGAAATCTTAGTGAATAGACTGCATAAAATAACATAGGAATTTGATAACTTCTAAAGTGTAGAAGTCATGTCCACTTTATCACCTCTTTTTCACCGCTTAGTGAATCCCCCCTGGTGTAGTTGTTGTTTGAAGCATTAAAATATTTCAGGGTCAGACTGCTTCAATATTTGAAAACTATACATCAATTTCATGAGAACTGTTAAAGGGATAGTAATACTTCATTTTAACTTTATTTTATTTTGTAGGTATTAAAAAAACATGAAGAATGATATAAGTCTTATCTCTCAAACCTTTATGGTTTATGAGATATTCACAAGCAAAGTATCCCCCTCCCTCCCCTTTTACTGATGTCACACTCTTCAGCCTGAGCAGAAGGGAGGTGCCCAGGTAGACTGCAGAGAGGGACAATCTCCAATTAAGATAAGGGGAAAAGCTGAAAAACTTGTCAAGGGGGGCAGGGATTTCATTGTTTTCATAGGAATAAGAGTGTCCCCTTCTGTTATCTGTCCAGTCTATGGACTGTATTCCACATCTGAGAAGAGATTGTTTACAGTAGGTAAAAGGGGCGGGAGGGGGAAACTTTGCTTGTGAATATCTCATAAACCATAAAGGTTTGAGAGATAAGACTTATATCATTCTTCATGTTTTTTTAATGCCTACAAAATAAAATAAAGTTAAAACGAAGTATTACTATCCCTTTAAGTATGAAAAAAACATGTTATCCATGACATTATCAATTTTGCAATGAAACTGCTATTTTATGTTTTTAAAAGTTCATGCAATACTTTCAGAAATATCAGATTGATTTAGATTGAAAGATGGCAATAAATATATGGTGATTTTCAATAAACAACAAATATTTTTTTATCACATAATACTAAATCCTGATATAGCTAAATAAGGGTCATTGTTTGATGTTTGCAAAAGGAATGTCCTATCCCCAGGCTATTGAAGCTGCTGATGGTGAAGTTCACGGGTCAGAATGGTCTCTGTGAAAGCTTTCTGGTTCTTTCGGTGCTTGAAGGAATAGCTGTATGACATAATGTCAATCTAGATAACAATCAAACCATTGCGCAATTCAATATGAATCAGGACTTTATCTTTAACTTTGCTGCTTTTTATAAAGGAAAAAAATAATTGTTTAACCAAAAGACATATTATTTATTTGCACTTTTAAATTAAAAATAATTAATTAAAGCATTTAACATTTTCCAACTTTTCTGATTTTCTTTTTTCTATCACCACCTGTATTTTTGTTAGTTTTCTATTGCCTGTTTCATATTAACAGTGTTAAGAAGCTTTGATGGTGTGACTATCAGTTGCTTAAATTAAACTGAACAGCTGTACATAATTAAAGATTTTCAACAGTCAGCAACGTTTATACCTGCTATGCTGACGTGGTGGTGCTATTTTTGTTGGGAAAGTCTTTGTTCACTTTAATGGTACATTTTTGTGGCATTGACATATCAAAAAGATAAAGATACAGAGGGAATATACAAATTAAATTCTGCTCTAAAATAGACACAAGGGACATGTTTTGCGCTTTACACTTCCCTAGTAATTTCTATGCGCAAAACAGTTTACACCCAAAAATGGCTTTTATACCCAAAATGGCTTTCTGACACTTGTTCCAAGGGGCATACAGTGTGGAATTGTATATGTGTTCTTGGATGTACTGTTACTTTGCTCCTTGTTTTACCACAGGTACTAATAAAGTACAGAGAAAATCAAAGCTAAATTAATATGTGCTAGTGCAGCTGCATGCTAGTACGCACTAAAGATGTTGGACCATAAACACAGGTGCACACATGTGCAGATACAGGATTGTCAAGCTTAACAAAATACACAACAAATGTGCAGTTCATTCCACAATAAATTTTACTGGCACGTTGAGGTTTCTCTGTTGAATTTGTACATTCCCTGGAAAGAATCATTGATGTGTAAACTCCCAGACAAAGATTCTCAGACTTAGGCCTCAATTCAATTGAGGCTGATAAAACTTGTGCTAGGCCAAATTGTTTACCGATCGACAAAAAAAATATTGTCTAATTCAGTATTCAATTGTCCTACCAACATAAACAACAATGGACGTCAGGCAACAGAAACAGACTTGTGGCCAAACATCCGTTGTGTGTGTTAAGTTTCTGAAAATGCACACTAAATAGCGTAAGAAATGGGAACATCAAAGGAGAAAAAAAAGGATCAATGCCTGACACACTGTCAAACACCAACCGTTAACTCAAACACAAAGTCACCCTCCCAAACACTAACCTTACACTACCCCTAACAATAAAGTGCAATAATACTACCCCTAAGACTAGCCTAACACTTACCTGTCATTCACTGTCTATCTTCTTCTTTAATTTTATCTCTTCTGGTTTCTGTAATCTTCCGTCTTCTTTCTTCTCTTTTCTTTCCAATCTATATTGTTAAATGTAAAATATGTCAATGTAAGATGCCCCATAGATATGTCTGACTTAACCCTTTGAGTGCCAGAGGGGTATCCCTCTGGAACTCAAAGGGTTAAATGCAGTCTGGTATATCTGTTAAAAAATATATATATGCTGCCATTCCTGTGAAAAAATCTTCCAAGGGTTAAGCTTTCTCCACTGTGAAAAAAATCTTCCAAGGGTTAAGCTTTCTCCATTGCCACCACCTAAAACAGCCCTCCCCCACATACCTTTCAGGCCTTTGCCCAAGTCAAGATGAGGACATTTTGAAGCAAATCAGCTTCTGTGGGGGGAAATGAAAATACCTGCTAGAAGCTGACAAAAATCCCAGCCATTTGTAAGCTGGAATCCATTTTGTACAGACACTAGCCATATAAAAAGCCAGTCTCTGTTCAAAATTCCCTCATTCTGACTCTGGCAATGGTCCAAAGGTATGGGAGGGTGGCTGTTTTACTATGTATTCCTGCCACCTCCAGTTGACCGGAGGTAGCAGCAGCAGAGAAAGCTTACCCCTTTCATTTATTAATAAAAGGAATGCCTTAATCTTTTTTTTTAAGTAATGGCAACATATTATTTTAACAGATATGCCTTACTTCATTTAACCCTTAGAATGCTGGCATATCTTTGGGGCCTTTTTCTTAATATCTTGCATTCACATATTAGAAGAAAGATTAGAAAAAAAATTAGAAGGAACAAGGAAGATTTCAGACAAAAGAAGACAGAAGATTGAATAAGAAGATGGACAGTAGCTGATCAAGGTGCTGAAGACTCTGCTGGACATCAGGATTACTGTTAAGTTTTTCTTGTCAGAGGCTGTAAGAATACCCCACTGGCACTCATAGGGCTAATTATACCAACATTTGACACATATTGGTATTGCTTTGGATCCCATATCAATATATCCACTGTTTTTTTAAGCTTTTTTTTAGGTTCAATTCCTGCGTCTGCACTTTTCAGATGCTTTAAGGAACTCTGCACCCAGAAGGACTGGGTGTTAAAGTGGGTCCTTTAACATATCTTAGTGGTAACACATTCAAATTAATGGCATAGTTTGGTGTTTTGTGTATTTCAATGGCCGGAAACGGCCACAAAATTAGCAATCCAGGTGAGGGGGTTTTAGCCAATATTTCTTAATAGCACAGATAATTGAATTGCTTACCATGTTTGAAGAAATGCTCTTGAGTGTTTTTTTGTGTCTAACTCATTTGAATCAAGGCCTTAGTCCTGAGGCTTCACCAACAGTGTAAGTTTTTCAGCACATCCTCTTGTGAGCACAGATGTATCTGTCATTTGGACACAATGAATTGCCAAATGATTACCCACTGATTAACCCCCCAATGCTCATGTACAGAGATCCTGAAAACATAGAGTAATGAGTGAAACCTAGACAGTTTGAGACAACAACAAAGATGTTCATATTCCTCTTCATAGTGTATTATCTGTCTGTTCTTCTGCTAGGATTAACAGTTTTCTATTTGTTTGAAGTTCCATTGTTTGAAGAAGTTCCATAAATTTAAGGTAGTAATAGAAATTAATTTAATAGTAATTTATTAAGCCACAGCAAACGATTCATACAACTGTTAAAATGTTAAAAATAAGTATAGTTTAACAGAATTATTATACGTCAGTATTCAGACAGCTAGTTGCAGAAATAACTCACAAATATGATTTCACGAGGAAATGGTTGATGGAAAAAAGTTTTTCATAATACAGTTGTGCACTAATAGCAACATATGTATATGTAAAACACTGCCTAGTAAATGACAACTCTCTCAGAAAGCCTAAGGCTTCGTTATTCCTCTCCTTTTCTATCTAGAAATGCTATTAATATTAATGCACAATTATATATTTATGTCATAATTTTATATACAGTGGTTTCCTGGGTAATGTGTACAGTGACAGTACTGAAAAAAAATGTTATTTTTATAATTTTGGGATAATTATTTTTGATGAATTATTAATAATTATGTGACTCCAATAGTGTTCTTACAATATACAAATCAGAATTCTTAATGGACATGTAAACCCTTGGAAGATATTAATTGGAGAGATATTTAGCACCAAAAGGGTTAACTCTACCAGAAACATACAGCATTCTCATTAATGCCATTACTTAAAGGAGTACTATCAAAGCCTAATAATATACCCCCACCACCATTTGCCTTACTATTGTCAGTAAATCTGTATGACATAATAAGTTTTGCCCTTGTTTCTTTGTACGGGAGAGAACATCTTCAATCAGTCCTGGGTGCCATGTCCATGAGTCAGACCTTATATTTACTGAAGGTTTTCAAATTGATGCAGGCAGAGTGCATAAGCCTATTAAAAGGATAGTAATGTTTCACAATAATTCATCTTTATAGTATTTGGGCCATGGAGAGTGTTATTTCAATATTGTCAAAGTTGTAGTTCAAGAGTAATTGAATGATAAAGTATCCTCTTTTACTGATGTAACACTGTTCATCTCAGAGCAGCAAGACCATCTGGATGGATTGCAGAGAGGGACAATCTTCAGTGAGCATAAAGAAAAACCTGTCAAGGGGGGGCAGGGTCTTCCTTATGCTCACAGTAAGAAGATTGTCCCTTATTGCGACCTGTCAGATCCCACATCTGAGGGGAGAAGCTTACACTAGGTAAAAGGGGCGGGAGGGGGATACTTTCTTATTCAATTACTCTTGAACTACAACTTGAACAGTACTAGAACAACACTTTGCATGGCCCAAATACTTTGAAGGTTAATTGGAGCTGCTTTTATTGTGAAACGTATGCTGGTCAGCATAATGCAGCACATGAATCTTCGGAATAGCTCTTCTTCACTTCCTAATTCTCCATCCACCTCCCTCCAAGCTTCCCCAGTGAGCGTGTTCACACTACCCTTCAGTGTGGTGTTAATGGCTTCTATTGTTACATCAAGCTCTGGTTAGCATTATACTGAGGTTGCAATCTCAGTATAATGCTAACGAGGTTTATGTAGCGATAGAAGCTATTCACACCACACTGAAGGGAAGCGTCAACGCGTTCCCTGTGGCAGCTTGGAGGGAGGTGGGAGGAGAACAAGAGCTGTGCCTAAGATACAGGGTGCTGCATTATGCGGAAGTGCACAGCTTGAAGATGCAATACCTTTAAAAGTAAGTACATTTAGAAAAAAAACAGCTTTCTTAATACTACTTTATTAACTAAACCTATGGTAAAAAAATGTATGAGGTGATTGTTCCACTTTAAAACACTCCTTATAGGGACAGTGATGCTTAAAAATAAATTACTTTTATATTATGTTCTCCATTTTTTTAACCCCATCCCGACAATTGACTTACTAGGTACGTCCCACAAAAACTGTCACTTAGTGACAGAGGACATACCGGGTAAGTCCCGGAAGTCTGCATCTCCGTGCGGCTGCACTCCGTTCAGGGACTCCGGAATCATTTCATAAAAAAAAAAAAAAAAATGTTACCTGGGCGTTAAGGTGACAGCCGCGTATGCACGTGCCTGTCACTAAGAGGTTAATGGAAATGAACACGGCTCAAATTTTAAATTACGACACCAGAGAGTTGATATGGGATAAATTTGGAATTCTATACATAAATGATTTCTGTTTGAGACAAAAATGTACACAGCAGAATTTTATATTTAACAGAGAGTATAGAACGTGATAAAAATGGCTAGATGGTAAGGCATAAGATATTCAGTAATTTCTTGAGGTACATGCACTGTGTCAAAGCCACTGAGGTTTTCGCCAATAACATGAATGATGTGTAGGAGGGCCTTTTAGAGTACCTGTAATGTTCTGGAGAAATAGTCTGGTGATTTTTCAGCAGTCAGGTCCATGTATCAGTGGATTTTAAGATTGGCCAGAATTTATTTTAGGGGTATGTGTCTCCCATGCATGATGCTACACATGACATTATAAAAAGAGCTGGCCCGCAGGAACATGGAACAATATGTACTTTTACATGTAAATAATTAGCACTTCTCTAGAACATTTTTTGTCCATCATGATGTTCAAGCCAGAATAATGAGTCCCTGAAGAAGAGCACTTAACAGTAAAGTGCTGTTCAAACATGATATACAATAAATATTGTGCAAATACTATGTAAAATATATATAAATAACAATGTGCTTAAAAATAAGGAAATAGCAAAAGTTTATCAAAACATAGAAAAATGTAGAAAGACAATGTTCAAGCCAGCAATAGGAGGTGTGCAAATCTAACTGGTGGATATACATGTGGAAGAAGATGAGTGTTGTTTGAACTAGTGCATTGGGATAGAAGATTGAGAGATGTATGTGGCTTTATGTGTATTGTTTCTTTTAAGGATAGGTGAAAATTTTGAGAGTGGCAGATAACAGAGACATGCATCATATTATTTTCAGACAGAGACAACAACATACAATACAGCATTACACTCAGACAAGTAAAAGAGAAGCATATACATTGCACTGCAAACTATAGAAAAGTTACATCTAACAGCTCTTTTGTATTCTTAACAGTAAAAAAGCACTGCTATCATTAGATCCACTAAATGCTGTACAGGCAAGGAGAAAGGTCTAGAAGGAGTGCATGGGACCTGCAACTGGTGCAGTAAATGCTGTGGATCCTCCTCATGAGGAAGCCATTTATAAAAGTCCTGTGAGGAGTTCAATTGATGTGAAAAGTTCCCCAGTAGTAGAACTAAGTCTTAAAGGGATAGTAATGTTTCATGATAAAATCAGCTCTAATTAATCATCATAGTATTTGGACTTTGGAGAGTGTTATTTCAATTCTGTCAGAGTTGTAGTTCAGGAGTAATTCAATGACAAAGTATCCCCCTCCCGTCCCTTTTACTGATGTAACATTGCTCAGCCAGATCAGAAGGGAGGTGTCCAGGTAGACTGCAGAGAGGGACAATCTTCAATTAAGATAAGGGAAAAACCTGAAAAGCTTGTCAAGGGGGGCAGGGCTTTCATTGTTTTCATTGAAAGAAGATTGTCCCCTGCTGTTATCTGTCTGGTCTATGGAGTGCATTCCACATCTGAGAAGTGATGGCTTACACTAGGTAAAAGGGGCGGGGAGGGGAAACTTTGCTTGTGAGTATCTCTTAAACCATAAAGGTTTGAGAGATAAGACTTATATCATTCTTCATGTTTTTTTAATGCCTACAAAATAAAATAAAGTTAAAATGAAGCATTACTATCCCGTTAACACTAAAGACAATAACAAGCCACATTCCAGGGTTCTTTCTGTAGAGCAGGGGGCTTTATCAGTAAGTGATCAAATGCTATGTAAGAAAGTGACAGTAACTCACTACAAATTAATGGTAAATGTTCTCTAAATCCTTATAAATCTAATTACAAAAGTAAAAAATAAACTTTTTCCAGGCTATAAAAAATGTAAAAGAATATGAAAGTAGCAGAGAGGAAGAGAATTTGGTACTATAGGACTGTGTTGCTATTTAATGATGATATTCCTTTACAAAAATGTCTCTCCACCATTTCCCCTTCTTTTGATGAACTAGAGAGAAATGATATGGCAAAAAATCTATTCCTGAAAAGGAACAATATGCCTGTTAATAAACTTTTTTGTGAGATTAACCGAAATGCTTGTACAGGTAAACATGTCTAGAAAATATACAATCATCTCAGTCAGCATCAGCATCACAGTTTCCAAGTCCAACCCAAGACAGAGAAGCATTCAGTATAGGTAGTGGTGGTAACTGCACTGAAGAGGAGGAGGAGGCATTTGCACAGCTGCCAACATAAGCAACAGTTGGGGTCAGTGCTATAATCATTGATGAATAAATGACAAATGATGCAATGTCATATTGGAGTCATACATACTGCATATAATTTGTCTAGCATTCCTTCCTATTCAGCATCAGAACCAGCCATTGTGTTAAATTCCATCTAAATTTTGTTGAATTATGTTTATTATAGTATGCCATCATGTATGTAGGGAGGGAGTTCCATGAGTTGATCACACTTTCAGAAAAGTAGTACTTACGTTCATTACCGTTAATTTTTCATCCTCTAACTTTAGATCATGATCTCTTGATCTTATCTTCTTATTTTTTTGAGAAATGCTTCGATCCTGAACCATATTAAATCCCTTTATATAGTTAAAGTTTTCAACTATATTACCTCTCTCTCTCCTTTCTTGCATAGTAATTCCTTTGAGTCTATTCTGATACCCTGTGTCATGATAAGCCTACACCATTATGGTGGCTGTTCTGTGAACTGACTCCCATTATTAATGTCTTCCAGGAGACATTCTCCAGAATTGTACACAGTACTCCATATAAAGTCTTACCAGTAATGTATACAGTGGCTTTAGTACCTCTTTCTTCCTACTGCTGATGCCTATTCATATACAACCAAGAACTCGGTTTTCTTTTCCCACTGCTTTACTACTTGCTTGACTGCCTTCAAGTCATCTGAAATAATAACTCCCAAGTTCATTTCCTTTGATCTTTTTAACAGCACAATACCATTATATCTGTATTTCACTTTTGGGTTTCTGTATCCTAATACCTTTCACTTTTCAGAAAACTTTCCATCCCATACTATACTCCAGTTTTCATAAATTCTCACACATTTGGTTTAACCCTCCTGGCGAGTCAACTCTGTTGCAGATTCATATTTATTTACAGTTTTAAATTTACACTATCAAGAATAATAATGATATGTAATTTGATTTAGTCAGCAATACAGACTAGTCACACTCATGTGACATACACACACACAGCAGCAAGTATAACTTTCAAAAATTATTAAAAGGCCTAGAGCACCATGGTGGAGGGAGGACATGTCAGGTCTTGTTCTGGAGGTGTACTGGTAACAAATAAAAGTGATTATTTTTTAACCAAGCTTACTAATCAACAGGTATGTCCTTTTATAAAATTGTAATTCATAAAGGATTTTACAAAAGAGTTAGTCATAAGGCCATTCAAAATATTCTTTTACTACGGTAAGGTAAGCCTTTAAAAAAATGGTAGCACTTAGAGCAGACCTAAGAAAAGATAACCCTTGAATAAAACTGGCAGCAGCACAAGAAAGTCAGACATGCAGTCCTCTCTAGAGGAAAATTCGCTTATTGTGACCTGCACCCACATATACCTCTGCACCTTTCATTCCTGCACTCTCCAACCTTCATCTCTCTCTCTCTCACTCTCTCTCTCTCTTACTGTGCCCCAGTGCAGTGTAGGGGTGGTCCTCTAGACACCAGTGGACAGTGGAACAAGGCTAGGGTTTAAGGCAGTGTATGTGTTGTTCTGTGACTTCCAGTGGTACAAGGCTGGGGTGTCAGACAGTGTATGTATAATTCAGTCACTACTAGGATGACAAGAATGAGGAAGCAGACTGTGTATGGGTGATTCTGTGGTGACAAGTGGACAGTGGAACAAGGGAGGACAAAGGAAGTATTTGTGTACATGTTGGAGTGTCAGTCAGTGTATATATGGTTCAGTGACCACTAGTGGGATGGTGGAATGAGGCTAGGGTGTGAGAGAGTACATCATAGGTATCAACATTCATAGATTCAGAAAATGTATATATAATGTGTGTGTATATATACACATATACATGGACCACAGGAGCCAACATTGAAGCCCTCCTTTGAGGGAAATGTTGAGTATGTGGCCCTTGTCTTTATCTGAGTTTGACAGGTCTGGCCTACAGCAAGATAAGTCTTTGGAAATTTGTTAAAAGGCCAACTATAAGGTAAGCATTGAAATATTTTGTTCATGGTGATGATAGCTGGCATACTGGACTAACATATGAGTGATTGTGGTGGGGGAGTGGTGACTGACTTCTCATTCACCTTCCCTTCTATGGGTCTTGCATATTATTTAGGGTGGACAGTCAACAGATTTTCCCTTGTTACCTGCATTAGGTTACTTTCCTCCACATTTCCTTATGTTGTGATTGCACCATGCAGTGTGCAATATGTAGAGATATTGCAATATTCTGACACATGCAGAATTGCTGTCTGATTGTGGTACCACTCGCAATGTCACTTCAGGACCTTGAAGATGCTGGGGGCACTTGGAAATGGGATATTACAGCTACTACTAGCCTAGCTTTGCACACTAGCAGACAATGATGAGGCAGATGATTCTGTCATCCCCACTGTGGCCTGGTGACACTTTTGAGATGGGATGGAAAAGGGGCACAGTGACAAAAATGCCTAGTTTCCAGGGTGATGGTTTTACTTTGCTTTACTTTTACATAAACCTCTGGTTGGCTATGCCAGACATGTTTTATCAGAGCAGATGTGCCTTTTCGAACATGGTGCACATTGAAGCTGGTGAAAACTCCACAGGGCCCTGGAGTTATGGTAGCAGTAGTACTATCTTCTGGTGTTGGTGGGCTCCCACTAGTACTACTGCTACTAGTACATCCACCAATTTAGCAAGCAGTCAGCAACAACATTCATCCAAACAATTTCATTCACTCAACAACTGCTATCTGTCTACTAAAACCTCACAGGCAGAAAATGGCAAAGTTCTCACATGTTCCATTGGCACCAGTGAAAAGGAGGATAATAAATGGATATTCTAACCATAGGAATTTCCATGTTAAATAGAAAAATTATGTTTTCCCAGAGGCATTCCAGAGGAAAGAAATTGGACTTTTTGCCCATCCCTAGTCCATTGCCCACATAATGATAGTTGCAGTAGGCAGCTGCTGAACTAATCTGAATATATCAGTGATCTGTATGTACAGTTTACATTCTCATACACACTCCAAGACTGATGTACTAAAAAGAATTGGAGTAGAAGTGCGTCAAACCAACTGCCCAGGGGGGGACAAGAAAAAGTTCTAATTTATTTAAACGGGCTATTTAATTAATTGAATGCTAGAGAACATACCAACACACTGTGAAGCATCCAATAAAGCAAAAGTCCCATTATGAGCAATAGGTATTCGGGGATTTTTATTTGTTCCTTATGATGCAGATGGCTTGCCACACTATTGCTCTCAATTCTATTCAGTGCATAATCCTAGTAGTGTGAACTATTTCTTTTGCACTTTTGCTGTATGAAGAACTCTGAGTCCTGTCTAGGTAAGCACTTATCTTAGTTTAAGATCAATTTATTTCTTGGGTATTGTTCCCCTTAAGCATAACTATTCCTCTGAAACTTAAAGTAAGGCGTATTTCATTTCTTGACTTTTTGCTGTTCCAGCCAATCAGAATGCCAGAAATGCCACAAAAACAATCAAGTGATACCAGGAAAAACGAAAATAGTTAATATTACTTATTTTTTGAGAAAGTCATGTATGGAGTCTCACTGTCTCATCATCTTTCTCAAATTATGGTCCTCAGACCTATTCATCTTATATAATAATTCGTTATTGTGCGCGCTGCAGTCATGAGCACTACAGACTGCTCGTGCCTTGACTATGGTCTGAATTTGGAGTGCCCTGCTCTTTATCAGCCGTGGCGTGGACAGTCTCTACTGTGCATGACTGCATCACGGCCGTTGCTGGTTGGCAATGTGGCCCGTGTACACAGGCTCTTCACCTAGTTTAATATAATTTGAAAACATGATTTTATTTTACTATCTTACTAACATTCAGCCCAAACATACTGTACATTGTTTTCATTATATCTTACAATTGCAGAGAGGTCAGGATGTAAATGTTTGGCATCTGAATACAAGAAAACCAGAGGCACCCTTACATAGAGTTGTTTTTTTTTCTCTCTCTCTCTCTCTCTCTCTCTCCCTCCCTCTGTCTGTCTCTCACCCTCTCTCCTCCATATATTTATTCCAAAGATATTTGTATAGAAAAAAAGTATTTTTTTAATATGAGCTGAAGTAATCTGTGAAGCAAACTGATGAAATTTTATCAGTTTGATACTTTGCACATTAGATATTTTAAATATGTAAATGCATGTAGTGAATATATAACTTAATATTAGAAGGCTGCAATGCCAGAGGCTTCTTCTGTCTTGTTTGTTTAAATCATTTAATGGACTGCCATAATGTTGCTTGTTTCTAGGTCAAACTTACATTTTCTTTAACATAGTCTGGCACTGTCAGCTTCTCACTACAGAACAGTGTGTTTGTGGAGCAAGAAACCCACGTCTTCAAGCGTCATGTATTAGGACATGTTTATAGAATCACAGCATGTAGGCTTCATTTTCATCATTGTTGGTTAGTTCTATTTGTGCACAGTCTTCTTAGGAGCCCATTCATGGTGCTTACCATCACAACATGCAGTGGTAACAAGTTTCACTGGCTTTTTGTGCTCAGAATAAAGAGCTTCAGATAATTTGTGTATTATTTGAGTTTTTCAGTAGGTAACGTTAGTGGCTTATTATCCATAGGGAGAAAACAAATATTGATTAGTATCTTCTATTCAAGTAAAAAGCTATCTACAATGGAAAGTAAATATTGCATTTGAGTATATCACTTATTTCCTTGGATGAAGTGAATTTGCGAATAACTATTCCTTACTTACCTTCTCTGTGATCTACCTTTCATTTCACCATTCAATAGTGTCATCTATCCTTGTTCATAGATTAATACAAATAAAATCACTATATTCATGGGGAGAGTCAGGTATTTATGTTGCTCTATACATTGACAACATTTATGAGACTTTCATAGGTTTTTCAAAAGATCACGTGGAAGGACCATAGGCATAAAAGCAAAAGAGGAGCAGTTCTGGGTCTAACCAACCACACCATAGAGAGAGCAAATACACATTTCCTCAATTCCCATTGATTTAAATTGGGTTTTGAACACTTTGAATGCTAGAGATGTCACCAGTACATTGCTTCACAATGAGGTAAAGGCATCTCTATCATTCAAGGAGTTAAAAGCCCCATATAAATCAATGTATATTTTCTTTATCTCCTATGCTGCAGGTAGTTTGGCAAGAATTGTTCCAAATCATCATACATAAGCCTCACTGAGGCTGAAGTACTATGAAGGACTGGAGCAACCAAGTGCACTTTAGGAAACAAATAAAAATTCTCATGCAATGCATTTTTAAATCAAAGAGACTTTGAAGAATTTGCCCCTCTATGGTTAAGTTCTGTTATACCAGTACTTCCCAATGTATCAGCCTCAAAATTATTTCACTACAGACAGACACTATGAGCCAATGCCTGCAAATAAAAACAGTCATAGGCAAATACTATGTTTAATAGATGGAACCTTATACACACCGTGTTCTTCCTTAAAGGAGCAGTTAACTGTTCACGAAAACATTTTTATTGTAGGCTGTTTCCTGTTGAGTAAAATAAGAGTGCTTCCACTGCTGAGAGATGCATATTTCCAGAGGTAGTACAGTTTAAACCCATGTTTTTTACATTTGCAGTCCCCTCTATTGGTCAAATTCCAATGAGGTATTCTGTTACATTGTAATGGAGAAGAATGTCAGTGACTTACATTGCTTCATAGAATGTGATAGAAACTGCAGAGTCACTTCCTGTCAGAACAATCATGAAGTAAACACAGTAAATGAACTTCCTGATTATTTGAACTGTTATACATTTTTAATTAAACAACTGACAGTGGTGGGAGTGGCCTTGTTTTACTCAGCAGGAAAAGCTCAACATATAGGTTTTTATTAAAAAGACCAAATGCTCCTTTAAGCTATTTGTTAAGCAGATTTGGATGTTAGCACAGAACATTGGCGTACTCCAGAAGCAGCATGGGTCAGTGCAACCTCAGGGATAAAACGGTGACAATTGTTCTAACTCCTACAGTGTACAGGAGGACATCAAAAGGGATGATTGCTTCCTATGGTGTCAGAGAAAAAAAGAACCACTCATAAATCCAGCTCTGTTGGCTCAGTGTCCAATTCTGATAACGGACAAAAAAAAAATAGAAGAAGAAAAGAAAATATCCATTCATCTTTGGAAAAAAATAAAGAGATTTGTTGGTGAATCTAATCAGAGCTTCAAACTGGTAACCTGAGCGTCTGCACCTTCTTTTACATGTCCTTCATGAATACGTAGTGCCGTATTACAGGAAATCCCCATGGCAGAAATTGGTGTTTGTTCATTTTCAACTTTTATGAAAGGCAACTCCCACTGAACTTCCTTGTCAGACAGCATGGCCAATACTTGTGTACATCCTAATTGTTAGTTGCTTTTTGCATGTACTCTAGATGCTTTAATAGTGTAATGGGTAATCTACAGCAATCTACACCTCTAATACAACCTTAACAGTTGCAAATTATTTTTGGTGGCCAAAAGAATGAATCACAATCATGATTTATTTATCTCCTTGGATATTAGTGAAGTTTCCATTGCACTGTTTTACACTTTATCATCCATGGGGTAAACTAGCATTGATGGGTTAACAAGATATAGCTTGCTGGGTGCTAGAAAGTCCACATAGACATCTCTGCAGCAATATATCATTAAGTAAGTTGACTAATTTATTCAAAAAACAAAATGTATGCGACATAAGTATTTTACTACTATTTCTTGAATTTACTCTTCAGAAAATATTGTGAAAGACAATAATGCTAGTTGATCTTTTTTGCTTTGCTCAACCTTAACTATCATCAAGGTAAATACATGACACAGCTGTCAACTTTCATGAATTGAAGGTCAACAATACCCTTTCAGTAGCAATGTGCAAACCAGTTTTCTGTATATTGAACATAAATGAATAAACAGCTCAAAAATTACAGATCCATAGCAATGATTCAATCAGCAAGCTTAGAATTCAAAGATCATGTGATAACAATAAAAGACAAGATGTCTTCTTCCATCTTAGTTAAAAGATTGTTTGACAAAAATGTAATAGTTTATGAACTGTAAAAATGGAACATTATACTGTAGTATGTTTATCAAATTAGGGCCATTTGTTCAAAGGGATAACGACAAAAAAATGTATGAAACAGAAAAATAAGTAATTATATGCATGAACGACATATTTTCTATAGAGTATACGACACAACTCCAGAGTTGCTGGGCATAGGCATAGCTAAACTATTCTCCATTGTCATATAGAGGAAAAGAAAATTTGTCATATACAATGACAAAAATTGTCTTGAAAAAGACAAAATTTGTATATTAAGAAAAATTTGGAAGGAATTTGAACTTCTGGATGTGAAAAACCTATAATAATTGAAGGAAACACAAAACAAGCACAATTACCATACCTATATACAGACATTTTTGTCTTTAGTTACAACATATTTGTCGTTATATACGACAATTTCAGTCAGGAATCGCACTTCAATGACAAAATCACATATTTCCGATCACAATCGTCTGTCCCTGAAATGTTGTTACAAAAGACAAAAGCTATTTCGCTACTTCTTTGAACATATGGTTCTTAGTTAACGAATATTTAAAACATGTAAATCTCCTTGAAAATCACAAATAATTAACCCATTACATCACATTTGCACTCTCTTTTCATAATGGCCATGTTTTTTCATTAAGCCTTTGATTGCCACAGGGGTTTTGCTATGCATTGCAAAGTAATGTGAAGCATACTTTTCTGGCATTCAATGGGTTAAAAAGCCAAATAGTTGGAAATAAAGTGTCTTTTTTTTAAAAAAATAATTGTACTGGTTCTATAGAGGAGTATTATTCTAGCCTGACACAATCCTATATAATAATTCGCTAAGTTGTGTGTAACGCCCGACATGCGCAGTAGACACTACCGTGCATGCCGCGTGCGGCATTCATGCGCAGTACAGACTGCCCGCGCCTTGGCTGATACAGAGCTGGACGCTCCGAAGGAGCGTCCAGCTCTGTATCAGCAGTGGCGCGGGCAGTCTCTGCTGCACGTGACTGCCCCGCGACCGGCTGCCAGAGGCACTTTGGCCCGTGTAACGGGCTGTTCAACTAGTATCATATAAAATAAAACTCTCCCAATACTGTGTCAATTTCAAGGGTGGGACACATGTTTTTAATAGCAGTCATTAAAATGAAAGGGATCGTAATGTTTCCCAATAAAAGCAGCTCCAATTAATCTTCATACTATTTGGGCCGTGGAGAGTGTTATTTCAATACTGTCAGAGTTGTAGTTCAAGAGTAATTGAATGATAAAATATCCTCCTTCACCCATTTTACTGATGTGACACTGCTCACCTCAGAGCAGTAAGGTGATGCCCAGGTGGGCCGCAGAGAGGGACAATGTTCAATTAGCATAAAGGAAAAATCTGAAAAACCTGTCAAGAGGGCATGGTTTTCATTGTTCTCTCAGTAAGAAGATTGTCCCTTACTGAGAGCTGAATGGTCCCAGGACCAGATTCCACATCTCAGGGGAAGTGGCTTACACTAAGTATAAGGGGTGGGAGGGAGATACTTTATCATTCAATTACCCTTGAACTACAACTCTGACAGTACTGAAATAACACTCTCTATGGCTCAAATACTATAAACATTAATTGGAGCTGCTGTTTTTGTGAAACATTACTATTCCTTTAAAGGTTTGCTCATCATAGAAAAAAATAATTTTTCTTAGCATTTGTGGGGTTAATCCTTTTAATGCCAGAAGAGTAGGTAACACATTGCAAAGCAATGTGTTGCCTACGCCTCTGGCACTCAAAGGGTTAAAACATCAGTGGATTCTGCCAAAACTGCACAGAAAAAATAAATGATAATTCTGAGAGCTATGAAACAATAATAATAATATTAATAATAATAATAACTGTAATAAAAGTTTCATATCAGTAAAAGAGCACTGTACCATTTAGTACATGTTTGCCTGTTTTCCTTGTCCTTAGCAGCATAGATTTTGTCAGACTCTCTTGGTCCAGTAAGTAAACTACTTACCCACACTTCAGTCACATAGGTTCTAGACCTGAAAAGATTTTATGACAGGGAACAAGGTAAAAACTGTCTTGGGAATAAAAAGTAATGAGATGGATAGATGTTTCACAACTTGTCAGCAGAACAACTATGTTCCTGGCTAGGAGTTTCTATTATCCAGCACCTGTATAGAATGATGTTTTATGTGAGTTATTTCAACTATTTATTGCATGGGCTTTTTCTTGTTGGAGAGAGGTCAGCACCAGGCTCTCTATATATGTTTTCCAATGAAGTTTCTTATATTTTTCTGTTTCTAACCAAGAATGCATTCACTCCCAAGGAAAGAAGAACATAAATATTATATCCACATGTGTGCTTATATGCTTCTTAAAATACACAATATTCCCTTAAAAAACCACTATCTGTAACTGTAATATACTTTCTAATCAATACCTAAAATCAACAAAAGGTATTAGCCTTAATAAGAGTATTCTATTGGCTGTTTCATACCAAATAAGAGATGTTACCATGAATGTTATATATGCTTTTTTGACAAATTACAGTTACAGCCAATTAGACACTGAAAACTTGAATGGGTTAACACTAGTGTTGAGCGAGCATGCTCGGCCGATGCTCGGATCGGCTCGAGCATCGCTCTGCTCGGCACATGGCGGTACTCGTACGAGAACCGCATGTGCTCGCCCGCCATGTTCGGGTCTCCTCCCCGCACGTTTTGCGGCTGCTGCGCAGCCAATAAACGTGCAGGGAGGCTCTGACATCGGTGTAATGCCAGCAGCCATGTTGGCTGCTGGCATTACACTGATTGGCTGGCCAGAACCCGTGGTCAGGTGCTGTATAGCACCTGACCATCGAGTTCGGCTCAGTCTGAGCCAGGGAGAGCTGAGGATAGGAAGGGAAAGGCAGTGTAGGGAGGAAAAAAACAAAAATTGTGAAAAAAAAAGAACCAAAAGTCCTTTTTAGGACTACTGTGTGTGGGGGCAGCAGGTTATTTGGTGTGGGGGGAAAAAAACAAAAAAAAAAAAAAAAAAATATATATATTCTGTTTAGTGTGCAAAGTTGCAGATTAGAGCACATTCTGTTTAGTGTGCACAGTTGCAGATTAGAGCACATTCTGTTAAGTCTTCAAACTAAAATATCAAAGTCACGTATTAAATTCAGTGTGCGTCGCCGCAGTTTAGCAGCACATTCTGAGTACTGTGCAGAGTTGCAGAATAGGAAGAAATACTGTTAAGTCTTCAAACTAAAATATCAAAGTCACATATTCCATTCAGTGTGCTTCGCCGCAGTTTAGCAGCACATTCTGTGTACTGTGCAGAGTTGCAGAATAGGAAGAAATACTGTTAAGTCTTCAAACTAAAATATCAAAGTCACATATTCCATTCAGTGTGCTTCGCCGCAGTGTAGCAGCACATTCTGTGTACTGTGCAGAGTTGCAGAATAGGAAGAAATACTGTTAAGTCTTCAAACTAAAATATCAAAGTCACATATTCCATTCAGTGTGCTTCGCCGCAGTGTAGCAGCACATTCTGTGTACTGTGCAGAGTTGCAGAATAGGAAGAAATACTGTTAAGTCTTCAAACTAAAATATCAAAGTCACATATTCCATTCAGTGTGCTTCGCCGCAGTTTAGCAGCACATTCTGTGTACTGTGCAGAGTTGCAGAATAGGAAGAAATACTGTTAAGTCTTCAAACTAAAATATCAAAGTCACATATTCCATTCAGTGTGCTTCGCCGCAGTGTAGCAGCACATTCTGTGTACTGTGCAGAGTTGCAGAATAGGAAGAAATACTGTTAAGTCTTCAAACTAAAATATCAAAGTCACATATTCCATTCAGTGTCTTTCACCGCCGTTTAACAGCCTATTCTGTGTACTCTGCAGAGTTGCAGAATTATAAGAAATACTGTTAAGTTTTCAAACTCAAATATTAAAGTCACATATTCCATTCAGTGTCTTTCACCGCCGTTTAACAGCCTATTCTGTGTACTCTGTACAGTTGCAGAATTATAAGAAATACTGTTAAGTTTTCAAACTCAAATATTAAAGTCACATATTCCATTCAGTGTCTTTCACCGCCGTTTAACAGCCTATTCTGTGTACTCTGTACAGTTCCAGAATTATAAGAAATACTGTTAAGTTTTCAAACTCAAATATTAAAGTCACATATTCCATTCAGTGTCTTTCACCGCCGTTTAACAGCCTATTCTGTGTACTCTGTACAGTTCCAGAATTATAAGAAATACTGTTAATTTTTCAAACTCAAATATTAAAGTCACATATTCCATTCAGTGTCTTTCACCGCCGTTTAACAGCCTATTCTGTGTACTCTGTACAGTTGCAGAATTATAAGAAATACTGTTAAGTTTTCAAACTCAAATATTAAAGTCACATATTCCATTCAGTGTCTTTCACCGCCGTTTAACAGCCTATTCTGTGTACTCTGTACAGTTCCAGAATTATAAGAAATACTGTTAAGTTTTCAAACTCAAATATTAAAGTCACATATTCCATTCAGTGTCTTTCACCGCCGTTTAACAGCCTATTCTGTGTACTCTGTACAGTTCCAGAATTATAAGAAATACTGTTAAGTTTTCAAACTCAAATATTAAAGTCACATATTCCATTCAGTGTCTTTCACCGCCGTTTAACAGCCTATTCTGTGTACTCTGTACAGTTCCAGAATTATAAGAAATACTGTTAAGTTTTCAAACTCAAATATTAAAGTCACATATTCCATTCAGTGTCTTTCACCGCCGTTTAACAGCCTATTCTGTGTACTCTGTACAGTTCCAGAATTATAAGAAATACTGTTAAGTTTTCAAACTCAAATATTAAAGTCACATATTCCATTCAGTGTCTTTCACCGCCGTTTAACAGCCTATTCTGTGTACTCTGTACAGTTCCAGAATTATAAGAAATACTGTTAAGTTTTCAAACTCAAATATTAAAGTCACATATTCCATTCAGTGTGTTTCAACGCCGTTTAACAGCCTATTCTGTGTACTCTGCAGAGTTGCAGAATAGTAAGAAATACTGTTAAGTTTTCAAACTCAAATATTAAAGTCACATATTCCATTCAGTGTGTGTCACCGCAGTTTAGCAGCCTATTCTGTGTACTCTGCAGAGTTGCAGAATAGTAAGAAATACTGTTAATTTTTCAAACTCATATATATTAAAGTCATATATATCGTGTAAGATGAAGAAGGCGGGTAAAAAGGGACGGGGAAGTGGACGTGATCCTGAAAGTTCAGGGCGCGGGTCAGGACGCGGAGAAACTGTGCCTGGTGCCAGAGCACAAGAAAGAAAGACATCCACCATACCTAGCTTCATGTCTGATTTCACAGGGCGTCGCAGGACATCACTCTCGAGGTCCGACCAGTGCGAACAGGTGGTCGGTTGGATGACAGCTGATACTGCTTCCAGTCGGTTAAGCACCACCCTGTCTTCCACCAAGTCCACTCTCAGTAGCCAAGAGTCTGGTCAACATAATCCTCACTCTGATCATCCTTCCTCCCACCATACACGGTCTGGTCAAAGAAGTGATCCCACACTGGGATATAGTGATGAGCTCGTCTCATCACCAATCCTTCATTTGACCCTCTCTCCAAGCACGCTTGCAGAGGAACATGACATCTTGTGCCCTGATTCACAACCTCTAGAGGCTACCCAATCACAAGAAGATGACAGATGTGAACGGCATTTAAGGTCAAAGGAAGTAGTGGATGATGATGATGATGATGATGAGACACAGTTGCCATTAAATCAACCACTATTTCCGTCTCAAGACCTTGTTGAGGAGAATGTTATACAGTTGTCAATGACTGAGTATGTGGTGGGATCAAGACTTGAGGAGGATGATCAGAGTGAGGAAGTGGAGGAGGACTTGGTGGACGATGAGGTGACTGACCCCACCTGGGAAGGTGTAGAGCCGAGCGATGACAGCAGTCCTGAGGGTGAGCCATCTGCAGCACCGCAACAGGCTGGAAGAGGCAGTGGTGTGGCTACAGAAAGAAGGCGGACCGCACCAAACCGGCCCGCAAATGTTCCACGGAGCACCCCCTTGCGTAAATCTACCTTGCCAAGGGGTAGGTGTTCCGCGGTATGGCGTTTTTTTAAGGAAAGTGCGGACGACAAAAGAATTGTAGTTTGCAACCTGTGCCACACCAGAATGAGCCGAGGCATGAACACTAGAAACCTCACCACCACCAGCATGATCCGACACATGGCATCCAAGCACCGTAGTAAGTGGGAGGAACGCCTGGATCGCCCATCTGTGTCTGCAGGCCACACCACTGCCTCCTCTTCCCCTGTTTTCGGTGCCGGCCAATCGCCTGTCGAAGGCGCAGGCCCGCATACCTCCCGCCCTGCACCTGTACCATCTGAAGCACCATCAGCGACCACATCCACTTCCCTGTCCCAGCACAGCGTCCAAATGTCGTTACCCCAGGCATTTGAGCGCAAGAGAAAGTACCCAGCCACCCACCCACAGGCCATAGCACTAACCTCACACCTTTCAAAATTACTGGCCATCGAAATGCTGCCATTTAGGCTTGTGGACACTGAGTCCTTCCGCAGCCTGATGGCAGCAGCTGTCCCTCGGTACGCGGTCCCCAGCCGCCACTACTTTTCCCGGTGTGCCATCCCCGCATTACACCACCATGTGTCCCGTAACATCACCCGTGCCCTGACCAACGCAGTTACTGGGAAGGTCCACTTAACGACTGACACATGGACAAGTGCTTGTGGCCAGGGACGCTACATTTCCCTGACGGCACACTGGGTGAATGTCGTGGAGGCTGGGAGCGACTCGGACCCTGGGATGGCACGGGTGCTACCCACGCCGAGGATTGCGGGCCCTACCTCCATCAGGGTTTCCACCAGCACCTACGTTATTGGCTCCTCCTCCTCCGTTTCCACCTCCGAATTCTCTACACACACCGCCACTCCCCCATCAGCCAGTAGCTGGAAGCAGTGTAGCACTGCAGTGGGGAAGCGTCAACAGGCCGTGCTGAAGCTGATCTGCCTTGGGGACAAACAGCACACGGCCTCAGAGCTGTTGCAGGGGATTAGTCACCAGACCGAGCAGTGGCTCTCGCCACTCAACCTGCAACCAGGCATGGTTGTGTGTGATAATGGGCGTAACTTGGTGGCGGCTTTGGAGCTCGGCAAGCTCACACACGTACCATGCCTAGCGCATGTATTTAATTTAGTGGTGCAGCGATTTCTAAAAACCTACCCCAATGTGCATGATCTCTTGACCAAGGTGCGCCGCGTGTGTGCACATTTCCGTAAGTCATCTACAGCTTCGGCCGGCCTGTTGAAGCTGCAGCAGCGCTTACAATTGCCAGCTCACCGGCTGCTGTGTGACGTGAGCACGCGCTGGAACTCCACCTTCCACATGTTGGCCCGGCTTTGTGAGCAGCAGAGGGCAGTAGTGGAGTACCAGCTGTTACACGGTCGTCGCCTCTCCGTTCAACTTCCTGTAATCAGAAGTGAGGAGTGGGAATGGATGTCAGACCTCTGCGAGGTTTTACGCAATTTTGAGGAATCGACACAGATGGTGAGCGGCGATAACGCTATTATCAGTGTAACCATCCCACTTCTGTGTCTACTGAAACGCTCGCTGCTCACAATTAAAACCGACGCTTTGCATGTGGAAGAGGTGGAAATGGGGGAGGAAGAGCTTACACAAGGTGATAGCCAGAGCACCCTCACTTCGTCTTCTCAGCGACAATTGGAGGAGGCGGAGGAGGAGGAGGAGGAGGAGGAGGAAGACACGGTTGCCTCCGCTACAGAGGGTAGCCATGGAACTTTAGTTCCATCTCTTCAGCGTGGGTGGGCAGAAGAGGAGGAAGAGGATGAGGATATTGAGAGTCATCCTCCTGGTGAGGACAGCGAAATCTTGACTGTTGGTACTCTGGCACACATGGCTGACTTTATGTTAGGCTGCCTTTCCCGTGACCCACGCGTTATATGCATTTTAAACAACACGGATTACTGGGTGTTCACCCTTCTGGACCCCCGCTACAAAGAGAATTTCTCATCTCTCATTCCTCCGGTGCAGAGGACAAGCAAAATGGTGCAATACCAGAAGGTTCTTGTCGAAAAATTGCTCCAAAATTTTCCATCTGACAACGCTGGCGGCAGAGTACGTGCTACCTTGGCCAACAGAGAAGGGGAGAAAAGGGGAGCACACAGCAGTTCCGAGAAAGGCAGGGCAACACTCTCCAAGGCGTGGGACACCTTCATGACACCCCGCCAGCACCCTCACCCTGATGCGCAGCCTAGTGTCACAAGGAGGGAAAAGTTTTGGAAGATGGTGAAGGAGTACGTAGCAGACCGTGTCAGCGTCCTCAATGATCCCTCTGTGCCTTACAACTACTGGGTGTCCAAGCTGGACACGTGGTATGAACTGGCACTCTACGCCTTGGAGGTGCTGGCCTGCCCTGCCGCCAGCGTTCTGTCTGAGCGGGTATTTAGTGCTGCTGGTGGCATCATAACAGATAAGCGTATCCGCCTTTCCACCGACAATGCTGATAGGTTGACACTTATAAAAATGAACAAGGCCTGGATTTCCCCTGACTTCTCCACTCCACTGGAGGAAAGCCCCGGGGGAACATAAACTCACTTTATATATGTTATTTACAATGATGGGAATACTCTGTATTCCCATTCACCCCTTCCACCCAAAAAACGGGTATATGGTTGACTCTTAATCTTCTCATCCTCCTCCTCCTCTTCCATATGCCCTGTGCTATAATTTTTATATAGGGCCAGCTCACCAGCGGGCCCTGTGATATAATTTTTATATAGGGTCAGCTCACCAGCGGGCCCTGTTTGACAATTTTTATATAGGTCAGCTCACCAGCGGGCCTTCTCATATAATGTTTTATTGGGTCAGCTCTCTAGCGGGCCCTCTCATATAATGTTTTATAGCGTCAGCTCACTAGCGGGCCTTCGCATATAATGTTTAGGATGGTCAGCTCTGCAGCAGACCCTCACCCATAATGTTTTAGATGGTCAGCTCAGCGCACGTTTCCCTCTTAATCATGGCCTCAGTTCTGAAAATCAAGGAAATTTTTGGGAGAATTTGCCTCTGCGCACGTTTCCCTCTTAATCATGGCCTCAGTTCTGAAAATCAAGGAAATTTTTGGGAGAATTTGCCTCTGCGCACGTTTCCCTCTTAATCATGGCCTCAGTTCTGAAAATCAAGGAAATTTTTGGGAGAATTTGCCTCTGCGCACGTTTCCCTCTTAATCATGGCCTCAGTTCTGAAAATCAAGGAAATTTTTGGGAGAATTTGCCTCTGCGCACGTTTCCCTCTTAATCATGGCCTCAGTTCTGAAAATCAAGGAAATTTTTGGGAGAATTTGCCTCTGCGCACGTTTCCCTCTTAATCATGGCCTCAGTTCTGAAAATCAAGGAAATTTTTGGGATAATTTGCCTCTGCGCACGTTTCCCTCTTAATCATGGCCTCACTTCAGAAAATCGATGAAATTTTTGGGAGAATTTGCAGATGATATACAAGTAAATATACAGCAAATACTGTTTGGTAACAATTTTTCGCCTAAAGTCGTTTTTATTTTCCTTTTTGTGTGTTTTACGGTCAGTCTGTAAAAATGGCGTACTACGGGCGAAAGATCGTTCCCAGCAGCGATGTTGGAGTCCAAGGTGCATCCAGACATCCTCCCTATGCTGTCCCTGAACCATTTCTGTAGTGTTTCCATCTTTTTCTGCCCTTTTCCTATGGACCAGGCACCCTCCCCTCATCAGAGCAGGGGGTGCCTGGTGTAATGCTCGAGTCCTCCCATTGACTTCAATGGGGCTCGGGTGCTCGGCCGAGCACTCGAGCCTCAGGGGGTGCTCGGTCAGAGCACCCGAACATCCGAGCATTGGGGTGCTCGCTCATCACTAGTTAACACACGTTGTGTCATTATGATCAAATGAAAAGATTCTTTTAATAAGTACTGATTCTTTCACTATCTACTATGTTGTTAAATAAAAAAACTAGCTTTTCTTTTTCATTTCTTCAGTTGGTATCTGTCAGTTGTGTGATAGGGAATGCTTATGATTGGTGAAGCCATTGTTAGGTACTACAGAAAAAAGATAAGCCTTTTCTTGTTGACATCAAGCACACGCAGAAATGAGAGGTTAGCTGTGGAATCTATAAGGATCACATAAGTGGCACTGTATTATCTATTATGCTGGCTGAGAGCACGGTGTTCAATTTCCCCTGTTTGTGAAATGGGCAAATACCTGTAATTTTTCATATATACATTATAAAAACTATTCATTTGTATTCATGTGCTAACAGAAAATGCTCTGCTGGAACCAAGGATGGCTAATGCAGTTTAATATGTTTCAAAATACATACTAAAAAACAAAGTGAATCGGCACAATGAATGCAGCACTTTGAAACAGTGAGTTTAGTTTAATCATTTTGCACAGCACTACACCGCTAACCAGGCATTTCAAAAATCACTGATTTCACTGCATAACTCTATATTGGTTTTGTCAGCTGCTGAGATACTACAATACACAAGCAAATGAATCTTTGGAAATAACAGATCTATCACTATATAAGAATGATCTTTCTGCTTATGCAAGATGACAAATTCCTACTTCTTTGTATAGATCAGCAGGATCTGTAACCAGTCAGTCATGTATACATTGTGGCAGCTCATCACATAATTGTCAAGCTGCAGTAGAGAAAAGCAAGGTAAAACATGCAGTTATGTTATGTAAGCCCTAAATCCATTTTTGTCTTTCATCTTTAATGACAAGCAATGCTAAATTACAAGTTTTAGCATTTAAAAACACATTTGTAAAAAATTAATAAAAATGTGATCAAAGTCCCTATTTATTAATTTATTTAATTAAAACTGGTACACCCACTAAAACTCTTTTACGGGACATATTTTATTAGTAAACAACGCATATATGGACTATTATACATGCTGCCCCTGATAATAAAAAAATACATTCATACACCAGTATATTTATATACAAAACACATGACAGCCTACATTGTACTATGTAGTAGTATAAGCACATAGCTATCCACTCATACACACTAGTCTAGTTGTACATAAGCACAGATACATACCAGTGCACTCTTATATACACACACTACTAGAGAAGATACAAACACAGTCTCCAATGAATATATAGAATAACAGAAACTTGCCGACATATGGAAGCTAAAACACTAGACGAAACTTAGGACACATCAAAGAGCAAAGAGACTTAAAATTAAGCATGCACAATTGTTTTTTGAACTGGGCCAGAGATAGAATTATAGACAAAGGTTTCAACTGAATACGGAACCAAATCCTATAAAAAAGTGAATATTATTATTTTCCTGCTGGTCTTGTGTAATTACAAGAAAACAGCAGAGTAGTTACATGATATCAATAGACTATTGCATGAACTGAAGAGAGAAAAGCACTATTGTTAGATAATGGTAAGATAAACTCTCCAGGGAAATCAACTCTCCAATTCTTATGTTATTCTGTGGAGGATATGAACTAATATTTTTCAAATTTGAGAGATCTTAGAACAGGGATTCCCAATAAATAGACTGTGATCTACCAGTAAATCACTAAGTGATTCCTGGTAGATCACAAGAAAATTCATGTTGAATAATGTTTACCAAATCTTTCTAACACTGAAGAAGATGATATGGGCACTTGTATTAGAGTATAGGGTCCACAGAATAATACAGGAATTGGAAAGTTTATTTCACCTTTTACCTTATTGTATAACACTCGAGCAGTACTCAAGTTGGATAGGCATGAGCTCCATATAATATCATAGAAAGTGGAACATTTATCTCACCTCTCATCTTAGTTCATAACCCGCAAGCAATTACATAAGACCAGGGAGTTATGCACAAAGGTGAGATAAATTCTCTAGTAAGATAATCTCTGCAGTCCCCAAGTTATAATGTGTGAGCCAAATTGAGAAATCTTTGTGCATGAACTCTTTAGAATTGCATGGGATTTGGAGAGTTATGCTCCCAGGGGAGTTTATCTCACCTTAATCACACTTCAGTGCATCACACACCAGGAAATCAAGAAAACACTATATGACACTAGCAGGGCAATATAGAATAACAAGAGGCCAGCAGAGCAATACTTTAAATGTATATTTCCCTACTGTTCTCATGTCATTGTATATTGCTTTGCTGACCTTATGTAAAAAGATCCTGGCTACCCATCTTTTTTATGCCTCCTCCGTATCTTATCAATTGTGAGGGATATGGTCCAAGCACTGAAGGGGCCTTTGAAGTGCATGTCCCTGCCAGCATCTGTGAATGTAATCATTCACATCCAGACATGCCTAGTTGTTGAGGGGGGGGGGAGTAGTGCCATACTGATCTCTGACTTCCTCTTCACCTTTTTGTGTATTTTTCCTCTCCCATGTACAAATTGGTGTGTTTTAAAGTAATTTATTTGTATGCATTGCGTACCCCTTTTGCACTCAAAGGGTTAACGTTTGAGTTGTTGGGTTGACCTATTGAATGCTAGGAAGGTCTCTGATGTATTTCACATCAATACACTGTAGATCTCTCTAGTATTATAGAGGTTAAAACACATTTAAATCAACTGCCATTTTTTGGAATATTTATTTTAACCATATGGTACAGTTGATTTTGTCCCAGAATTCCTCTGCTTTTCATTTGAACATAGGTCCCTTAGGCACTTATTCAGAAAAGAGGAATATTCTGAGGCAAACCAATTGCACTATGGGGAGAATTAAAACCATCATTGATTTAAATTGACTTTTTAATTTACTGAACGCTAGAGAAAATAGATTTATTACCTTATGAAATAGGAATTGTGATGTATGCATTCGTGAAAATTCTCTCTATAGATTTGTATGTAGATAACTCTCTATTTAGGTAGTTATACTGTAAATAAAGTACTTTTTTCAAAGTCAATCAGGGCTGATTTTTCAGATAGGCATTGTGAGGATGCTACCTCAGTAGCTATACTTTCTGGTATCACAGCAGTGTGATACACAATTAACCCTTTGAGTGCCAGAGGAGTATCCAATGCATTGCTTTGCAATGCGTTCGATACCACTATAGCACTCCAAAGGGTTAAATGTCATCCAGTAGTAATATTTAAATTACTGTTATATATAATATCATGTAAACTATGGGATTCTTTTTGAGATGACATTTGAAGCTTCAAGTGAGTAGGTTTGAGAGAGAAGTAACCCCTCCTAATAACTGCCAACTTACCTAAGACCATTAAATCCTAAGGGCCTCTATGAAATTTGTCATAATATTTTCATTCCGTCGTGGATGTCATGCCCATGGTGGCCAACATGGCGGGTGTTAGCAGAACCACAGGACTCCTCCCACTTCAGATTGTATTCTTAACCTTTTAAGGTGCAATGAATTGAAAAGTGAATGGGTTATTATTAAAACTTTGAGTACAAAAGTGGTATGCAACTCATTGCTCTGCAATGCTTTGAGTACCTCTCTGGCACTCAAAGTGTTAAGAGGTGTTACTTTTCCTTTAACATTGATATGAATATCATTTACGTGTCATTAATCCTTCCAGTTAAAATGTTGCTCTTTCTTGACTAAGCTACTGAAACTTCAGGTGGGTTATGCGCTAAAGAAAGATAAAGGTGAGATAAAGTTGAGATAATCTCTCCACTGAGAGAAACTCTCCAATTCCTATGTTATTCTATAGCTCCTTGTTTTTAAGATGGAGGGATCTTAGTCTATAATACAGAACACCATAGGAATTGGACAGATTATCTCACTTGTGAGATTTTCTTAGTTTTACCTCACCTTAAGGCACTTTCTGCAGAATCTGCTTTTGCAATTTATGAAATTAAATTTTTGTCATGAAATCTATAGGTTACATGGGGTTGATAAAGAAAACAGACGTTTCTGGACACATGTAAATCCCCATCCACCAACATCACACCTCCAAAATATTAATAAAAAGAAACTGTGAAGTTATTTACTACAGAAACACAAAAATATATGTACATATTTTCATAGAAGGCAAGTTTCGGTAGAGCAAATTATACACATAGTTGATAAATCTGTTTAAATTATTGCGTACTTGATTTGCTGAAGTTTTACACCTGGAAAGAATTGTTGAATTCTTTTGATACTGCATGCAGGACTGCACAGTGTCATTCCTCCGCTCTCTCATTAACCCTTTGAGTGCCAGAGAGGTACTCAATACATTTCAGAGCAACGAGTTGTGTACCACTCTGGCACTCAAAGGGTTTAGAATTCCTTGTAACATATTACTAGACTGTGTATATTTGCAGCATACTGACTTACAAGCCAAATAATGCTAAATAATTAAGATACAAGTTTAGGAAATATAATAATGTAGAAGTTTGCAATATATGTATACAGTAATTTACCTAAAATATAATAAAAGATACACACTCACATACTGATGATTTAGTACTAAAAAAACAGCAATAGTACCTAAGGGGCAAATATAATTTCCAAAACGTCCAATGTTTTAATTGGAATACTTTATAATGACTTTGAAAGCGCTTACTAAAACACCCATTTTTTGTCAGCAATTCATTATTTAAAACTACAAATTAAGAGCTATTTAGCCATGTGTAATTATCATTTACACTTGCTGGCACAGCATGGTGTGCCATATATTACTTATACTCTCCATTCCAAATGCCACTTCTTACCAGGAAGTACAGGCTAATCTTTATAAGCTGACAAATAAATGCATTTAAATATCTCATAAACTATAGTTTTAAATAAATAATAATTTACATAAACATCAATGATTTTGAAAGCCCTTTAAAAATCACCAGTCATAATAAAGTGTTCGTTTCACTTTAAATTGTGTCTTTAACAACTCTCTAGCACTGAAAGGGTTAAAAGACCCATTTATAACAGTAGAAATCTGTATTTGTCACGCATGGTTCCGTTGCTTTGTTAAAGAATTGTTTAAGTTCTTCTTATTATATCAACCTTTCTTTCTTCTAATTTAAGTGATGATTACTGGTTGTAGAAATAACAATAAACAATGTAAATTAATTATTTTCTATCATTATTATAACGTTAGTTGGGGATAACCTAGGCCCCAATTAAAGTAATAGTGAGTTTTCATAGTAGACAAGTCAGAAATAAAATATAGCAATTATATTAAATTAAAGACAGTACTCCCCAGTATCTAGGACTAATAATATCAAATAATATTAGGTCAAGATTGCCAGACATTTTTGTTCAACATCCGGTGATTAATAAGACTTGAATATGAATTTCTACCGTGCATTAAGAAGGTTCAAGGCCTACTCTTTGCTTCTAGTGAATTCACACACTTCATTTTAAAACAGATTTGCAGATTCTTCAGTTAAAGGATAATGTGCCTTCAAGCACTGGAAGCCATTTTAGAGTCTGTACAAGTCAGTGAACTGTAAGATGTCTTCCAGAATGGAAATGTGTGATAAGGCAGAACAATCCTATCACAAATCTCAAGTAAGGTTCAATAACTATTGCACTGTTAATACTTACCAGTTTGTTATTAAACACACATAAGGATTCTAAAACAGGGATCCATGATATATAATAATACTATGATTATGAATCTATCTTTTAGCTTCAGAGATGTCTGAATGGCACATGCTTTTGTAAAGCTGTGGAGTTTTGTAGCATAAAAAATCTTTAGAATTTCAGTCAGTCACAAATGTTCCTGAACCCTTGGATATGATGCAATTGGATGCTTGTTAAATCCAGAAGCCCTACTGTTCGATATTCACTAGAAAGAAACTCAAGCAAGTCAGCGTAGCAAAGTGCTTATTTTTGGGAGTAGTAGCTTCAAAACCGATGCAGCACAGCAGACCATAGTTGCTTATGTAGCACATAAGTGCAAAGAGACAGACCTGTGACCAAACATTAGGTGACATTTGGGGGAGATCTCTCTAGCATTCAATGAGTTACAAACCCCAATTCAATGCATGGACATTTTAGTTGTCCATAGCAGTTCAGTTGCTGCAGCATTGCTCCATTTTGCCTTCATACATAAGGCCCAAAAGTGTTGAACAAATAGTTTCTATTCACTTATACCTGGATTAATTAAAGAGGCATAAAGATTAAGACACAATTAGCTTTCTAATGTTTATTTTATCCCTTGGTATGTACTTTTTTTTATAAACTATGCTTCATGTATCTCTAACTACAATTTAAAGTATCCTTTAGTTTTGACATCTCTAGCACTGAAGATGTTAAAACCCCAGTTTGGTTTGGTTTGCCACAGAATTGATCCAGTTTTTACTAGTGCATCTCCGGGAGGTAATGTGTGAATCTAAAGTGCAGATCCATTTGAGTCTGCCTCTAACTCTTGTGCATGCACTAGAGCATTTGATCTCATTAGTGCTTTGTAACAGCAAGCCTGGAATGCCTCCCTTAAAGAATGCACGGGGAACTGGAGTAAAGTTACACTACTTTCCTTTATGCCATGGCAGTACATAATGTAAAACAAGGAGAAGAGGTAAGGAAAATGCTTATACACTTCTCCACTGCCCTTTCCTTGGGGTAAGTGGTATTGAAGTTTTATAATTTGGGGCATAAATAGCTTAGGCCTAGTACTAAAGAATCAATACTATGTAGAGAAGAACTGTATTAGTACATCACCCTCCCAAGTCAGCTGCTCAAACACTTCCTGATGTCTGCTCACACAAAACACTTCCCGATGCTCTTCTCACAGCCAATATTTAGCCCCTCTCACACATGGAATTGCCCCTCAAACCCATGGAAATGAGACAGATTCTGGTTACTGATCCACCAATGTTCACAAGTATGCTAAGATAGGAATGAATAGTGTAACATTCCTGCTTTAAATGGTTTATCTACTTACTAAGGTAAAGAAAAATAAAACAAGTTTTCTATCAAGTGTTAGTATACACAATGCATTACTGAATGACCTTTAGATAAAGTGCTGCCACAAGATGTGCTAATTATTGAGCTTCCGTTGATGGATTTACAGCAGATCACTGGAGTCTGTTTAATAGAATTGCACTACAGCAAATTATTTTTACACTTTGTTTAATACTGAGTAGAGCTGATGCTTATTTACAATTCCCCCTATGTATGTTCTGCGCTGAGATGCTCTCCATGCCTCTCATACAATCAGGCCTGAACAGTGGTTGCTTTCTGTATCTGCAGTCAAACATCATGTTGTTTCATCAAGCCTTAAGTGAAACAATGCATAAAGGACAATCAAACTTCTTCAGATAACCGTTGATTTAAATGTTTATTTTAACTGCTTGAATGCTAGAGAGATCTACAACAATTTGAATCACAGTTAAGTGGAGACCTTTATAGCATTTTAAAAACATTTCAAATCATTGGGCATTTTTATTAGTTCTCTATTGTGTTGTTGTCTTGCCTCATTCCTTGCCACACATTTACCTTCCTGAAAATGGCCCTTTTTTCATAAATTGCCCCCATCCACTGAAATCAATTACAAATGAAATTTCCTCCCAATATTTCCTCCTTTCCTGCTTAGTATTAGTGAAAATTCCCGCCACAACAGGAATTCACGTTCAGGGCAAATCTATATATATATAAAAGAGAAAGCATCATGTGACCGAATAACCTGTCAAAAGCCTAACACACCTGGGGTGGCAGCAAGGAGGGTATATTCATGTCTTAACCATACTGCAAATCCAGGAGATACAGGGGTGTGTCATTTTGACAGGAGTGGGCAGTGATCTGCAAGGAGTTAGCCCGCCCTCAACTTCCTCTTCAACAAACAAAAAATCCATGGCTGATAAACACACACTGTGAAACACATACATACATATATACATACATAAATACATACATACATACATGTAGCCCTCTGGATATTTTCTATTGTGGGTCTCCCAGGGACTTAGAAGCACTTACTAGGCTGTTTAGAACTGTGTGGCTGTGCCCAGGATGTGAAAAGGAGGCCTGGACTTCAAGGAACTGAATGAGCATGGTCACAACATGAAAAAGAGGCTTGGAATACAAGGAACTCAATGATCATTCTCAGAACATGAAAAAATGTCTTGGAATACAAGAAATGTACTGGGGAGATGGAGAACAGACACAGGTATACACACACACAGCCCTCACCTGAGTTTCTTCTATGTCCAAATGTCCTCCTGCTCCACACACACAGTGCCCTCATCTGCTCTTCTCCTGTTAACCCTTTCAGTGCCAGATGGGTACGCAATGCATTTCTTTGCAAAGTGTTGCAAACCAGTCTGGCACTCCAAGGGTTAAACCCTTATAATACACTCTTAACTTGCAGGGAAGTAATGTACAATAGAGGGAAGGATGTGGGATGCCTATGCTACTCAAACGATTAACCCTTGGAGTGCCAGATGGGTATGCAAAACATTGCTTTGCAATGCGCTGACAAACCCTCTGCCACTCAAAGGGTTAAAGGGATATAATACTTCTATTAAAGTTTAGCTCCAAGTCTTCTTTATATATTTTTTTACATGTACCACTATATTTAATTACTTACAGTGTTGTAGTTCAAAGGCAATTCAAGCCGAAATGATCCCCCTCCTGCCCCTTTCCCTGCATCACTCCGCCTCTCAGTCTGGTCCGGATGGAGCACAGCAGGGAAAAATCCTGACTTCCTTTCTTTATACTTATTGGATGAAGATTGTCCCTAGCTACATTTGTTCGTACCAAGACCGGATTCCAAATCTAATGGGAGGTGGCCAGAAGGGGCAGGAGGGGGATCCTTTCGGCCTCAATAGTGTTTGAACTACAAAACTGCAAGTAATTATATATAGTGTAGCGTTAAAAAAAATAAAATAAAGACTCAGAGATAAATTTATTAGAACTTTTTTTTTTAGATGGACAGTGGATGCCCATAATCCGTAGTCTTTCCTCAACTCAAAGACTCCCAGCACTGCCTCTCCACAGCTGATACCCCTGCCAACCCCTATGCTCAGGCCTGCTCCCTCAGAATTAACAGTGGCTTCTTCCTCCTGCACTGGATCTGGACATTGTAAGCCACATTGTGGGGAGAAGAGTGTCTCTGCTGTACCGGGAACGTGGGGCACTGAATTTACATTTTTTATGTCATGGGGAAACTTCATTAAACATTAACAGCACTTTGTTTAATAATTTGAGTGCCATAGAGGTAACTAATGCATTGCACCACAATGCATTTGATGCCTTTGCAGCACTCAGACACACTACTGTATACTGCATGACACTCTATGGCTTAACCTGCTGCTATACGTCTCTCTCACATAATCTCCTTTTATTTTGTGCTTTCATAATAATGCAATTCTGCTCAAAAGTAAAAGAAATAACAAATACCATTGACTAGACAGGGGACTGTAACATGTTGTGAAGTGGTGTCCTCTGATCCCTAGAGGACTACATTTGGCTTCTAACACACTGAATATTGCAGATAATCACTTTAATACAAGATTGTTACCTACACAGCACTGTGAAGCTTACACTAATCCCAGGGTGGCCACAGCCCACAGTTCTACACTTAGAACCTACAGATCCGGGGAACTAGCAAGATCCAGAACCTCCACATACAGGGGGCAGCTATCATTGTGTCAGTGTCCCCTCTGTGTGTGTGTGTGTGTGTATGTCTGTGGCATGTGTGTGAATGTCTTTTGCATGTGTGTATGTCTGCTGCATGTGTGCATGTATGCATGTCTGTTGCCCGTGTGTGAGCATGTCTGTTGCACGCATGTGTTTCTATGCATGTCCATTGTGTGTGTACATCTGTTACATGTGTGTCTACATGTGTGCATCTCTAGTGTGTGTGTGTGTGTATGTGTCTGCCTGTGTGTTGACTATGTCTGTGTTTATCAGCATACCTGGGAACTCTCCGGATTTGCCCCAGAGACTCCGGTTCTGACAGAACTTTACCGGGTCTCCGGGGCAGAGGCTGATTCCTCCGGATGTGGAGAGTTTCTATTGAAACTCTGCCACATCCGCTTTTTCTCCTGCTGATACTCAGTCCCTAGCCCTCTGAGTGCCAGAGTAGTAAGGAATGCATTGCTTTGCAATGCATTCCGTACCACTCTGGCACTCAGAGGGTTAAGCCCCCCCCACTCGCGGCAAGCCCCGCCCCTTTTTGACGCGATTAGCGTCATTTTTGTCACCCCCTGGTGAACAGAGGACTACCCTCCGGGTAGCCCTCGACTGGAAGTTCCCAGGTATGTTTATCAGCGTGTCTACATTTCAGACACATACTCCCAGCGGTCATAACATGACGGGCAACTCTGTCCCACATTGCTAGAAATTATATAAAATTCCAAGAAATTCTACACTGAAAGTGTTAAGTGCCCATGGCTTTAAAAAAAAAACTATTAAAGTATCATGTAAGTTGCAATAGAAATTAATTGAAAATCTTTAGAACATTTGTATTTGATTTTTCAGTGCTGAAGGGGTTATATTAATTTACTTAAGTGTATCTCAGCTGAACTCAAAGTAATTTTCCACCTGTATTCATTATACACAGAATAATAGCAATTATGCAATTAGCTATCTGCCTAATCTCAATTTGATTAGGCTGGAAAATGAATTCTTTTTTTTTTAGTTGAGTAAGGGAAATAGTGTTTTTAGGTTTCTAAAAAGCAAGTCCTGAGTTAATATCAGCTACAAAGGCAGGAGCATGAGATACTTAAAAACACACACATACACACGCATGCACATACGCACCAACGCACACACATACGTGCACAATGCATCTATGCATCCACACATGCACATGCTCTCATGCCCCAATACACAAATATACACACATGCATGCATGCACACACAGGCATACAAGCATGCACCCACATGTGTATGCATTCACACACAGGCATAAAAACACACACACTGCCCCTGAAGCAAAGCAACTGTACCTTACAGACAACAAAACGTCTAGTTGACATAAATAGGTTTTTAACTGCCTTGAATGTTAAACTCATAGCTTCACAATCTTTTGGGGCCATTTCTAGCATTTAAGGTGTTAATAGCCCCATTTAAATACATTGGAAGTTTGGGGAATTTATATTTATACCCCTGTGGTGCAGGTGGTTTGTTCAGAAACTGCTTCTATTTTCTTTTGTGTATGTTTTCCACTGGGTCTGATTTACTGAGAAGAACATTATGCACTATGGTGTGACAAAGAGGTGATACAGTGGAGATAATTTATCCAGCGTAATAAACTCTCCACAGAGGGATATTCACTAAAGAGCGAGGCTATGGAAATGTGTGTCTGGCAATGTGTGGAGAGCACCATCACCATGGCGATGGAGACACACATCACCATAAGCATTAAAAATTAAGGATGCAAGGGAAGGGTGGGAGAAATTACCTATTAGCATGAGAGACATCAACATCTACTGGCTTCATAGTGAGCTATGGGATGATCCCAACATTGCCAACATTAGGTTGGGACTGTGAACACCGACAGCAAAGGCTGCTTTTGGAGATTAGTGCATGTATGTGTCAAACAGTCACATTAAAATATAATTACACTCACATGAATACAACAATGGCTCATCAACCTATATTTCCAAATGCAAATGAGCTATTGTCAGAGTGGTTAGAACAAAATTATAAATCTGTTGAAGGCTTGGCAGCTTCACAACGATGTTCGAAGATGGTGGTGGATAGATGGTGATTTCACAGGGATATGATGGTGAAGACATCTCAGTGCACAGTGTCGCTATGCGATTGACACAAATTTGCACCATATCACCATCCTGGCCCCTTACTGCCCTTTAGTACACCCCCCCAGTTCTTATGTTTTTCTATTGAGCCTATGCGCTACAATCTCTCAAGTTGGAAAAATCTTTGCTCATTGACTCCATAGAATAAAATAGGAACTGGAGAGTTTATCACACTGCAAAAGTGACCTCTACTTTATCTCCCCTCTATCACAGCTTAGTGCATCTCCCCCATAGAATAATTCTGGAGCAACCCACCTGTGCCATAATTTCCATTTATTTAAATGGAGCTTTTAACCTACTGAATGCTAGAGATATTACCAAAGTAATCATCTGTGCTTGTTTTCGTATTTAGGTCTGTATGCCCATTTTTCTCAAAGGTTCTGGGAGGAACACCCTGCTTTTGCTGATTTGTTCTGTATTTCCTTGCTAGCTGATTACAAATATGTATATATGGCACATACAGTATGTGAGGGGATTGGTCAATGATCACATTTAAGTAGCACAAAATAATATCATACTGGATACACCGCTCTCTTCACATACTGATTAATCTCACTCTATATAGGGGATCACACATGGATTTTAAAAGAGACAGACAGAGAAAGAGAAAGACAGACAGACAAGGAGAGGGATTAATGTATGGACTGATAGAGCAATGTACAGATAGATAGTCATACGGATACATAGACAGACAGACAAAGGATGATGTGCTAAAAAGACCTGGAATAATCCTGGAGCATATTATTTGTACCACAGGAGACAAATAAAGTTTCCCAAAATCCTCAGTGATTTAAATTTGGCTTTTATAGAAAAGTATGCGCCAAAAGGTCTCCAACACATTGCTTTGTGATACGTTGGAGTCCTTGCTCGCATTTAAGCCATTTAACACCCTTTGTCAAAGTGGTTACCAACTGAGTGTGTTGCAATGCTCTGGATACCTCTCTTTAACTCTTAGAGTTCCAGAGGGGTACGGAACGCATTACAAAGAAATGTGATGCAAATCCCTCTGGCAATCAAAGGGTTAAGACTCAGTTGAAATCAAAATTTGTCACCTATGGTGTATGTGGTTTGCTCTAAATGTAATCCATTGTTTCTTAGTACATCAGTATGAATGTATATACATGTAGAATGTGTATGACTTAACCCCTTGCATGCTATAAACACCTCCAATAAATTGCTTAATAATGAACTGAGGCTGGTGCATCCATGGGGGTAAATTTACATCTCCTTTTACAGTTCCTGCTTTGTTTTTTCCCATTCTCTCAGCATGTCGGATCATACCCAAGAAGTTAGCAGATTTCTTTGTAAAATGAAACACTTTTTCTCCTTTTTTCTGAGTATACAAAGATTAGCAGAACAAACTGAACTACAAAGAGTTATTGGATTGAAAAGAAAACTGGTCTACAAGAACTGCTTAACATTCAGTACAGTTGCTTAGTTTCAGGACCACATGTTGCATTTACAAGTAGTGTTGGGGATAGGTGTCTGTGACTCGAATTCTAAGATCAAAAGGACAGATTCTATTTTTTTTCTTGGTTTGTCCTTCAACCTTGTAAGATCTCTGTTCAAGTATATCTACTATGTAGAGTATTTATTGCTTGTGGGCAACATTGAATCCTAGTAATACCATGCTTTCCTTACCTTAACCCTTTAAGTTGTGATGCATTACTCACTGCTCGTGTTTTTAAAGTGACCCTATCGCCTAAATACAACTTTGGTGCTTTTCAAAGCACTTTCAAAATCACTTATATGCTGCGTTATCCATATTTCAATTTATAAAGTAATTTCTGAATTAATTTGATTTATACATTATGCTAATTAAGGCATAACACTAATTACTGAATTTAGCCTTTTAAGTGACAGGAAACATGGGCAATGCATTGATGAGCAGTGTCAGTGAGTGAATGGCAGAGGTAATGCAGAGCTGAGACAGGAAGTATTGCACATTGTGCCTTAATTAGCATAATCTATACTTCTACATAAATTAAATAGTAGTTTTCTAAGTAAAAATTGGGTAATACAAAATATAATTGATTCTGAAAGCTCTTTCAAAATAACCGAAGTTTTCAGGTGATAAGGTCCCTTTAATGAAGAAGAGGAAAGTTAATCGTAGGTTTTAGTTTCCTATCTGTTAGAAATCTCCCTTTTCATGCATTGTTTATGCACAAAGCAGTATCAAGTATTACTATACAGTGGATATAAGTGTCTCCTGGAGAACTTTGTACAAGGAATAATTTTTTAATGCTAGTACTCATTTGTTAAAGTACAAAGTTATTTGTATGTGATGAATGGTTGGAAATCATTATTGGTATATATTTGCCTGTTCACACAGCATATCCCGAGGCTTAATTAGCTTCTTTTTTTTAATTTGCTTGTGAGATGAATCCAGGTCCTGGGAAAACATCAGTTGCTGTAGGAAGCTAATGATTTTTGATGTGTTTAGGGAGTGCAGTGGTTTATATAGCTATATTCATCCCTTTAACTGAATGAGGAGCTTCATTACCCACTGAGGCTTATATACTAAGGGCCATATGTTCAAAAGAAAAGTGGAGGAGGTCTGGGGCAGACCATTTGCATTACAGGGGAGAGATACAATTTCCAATTGATTTAAATGGGGATTTTAACCCCTTGAATGCATTGGAGACCTCACTAGCATTCAAGGGGTTAAAATACCCATTTAAATCAGTGGAAATTTTAAGTTTTCCCCTATAGTGCAAATGGTTTGCCTCAGAACTTCTCCATTTTTCTTTTGGACATGAAGCCCTAACAACATTGGAGAAATTCTGAAGCAAACCAACTGAACCACAGGACAGACACAAAAATCCCCAAATTCAAATTTATTTAAATGTGATTTTTAACCTTTTGTATGAACAAGAAGTAGGCAATGCTCTGCAAAAAATTGCATTGCACTCCCCTCTGCCATTCAAAGGGTTAAACCCTTAAATGCTAGCTAAGCCTCCATTGTATTGTTTCACACCTAACCCTTTGAGCGGCAGAGAGGTATCCAATGCACTGGATATCTCTCTGGCACTCAAAGAGTTAAATCAATATGAATTTTTAATTCTCCCCTATGGTGCCTGATGATTTCCTTAGATTTGCACCCATTATCCTTAGTGCATCAGCCTCAATGTCTGGGCCTTGGCACAGTCAAGAATTTAAAAGGACATTGAAGGTAAAAAGTAACACTTGAAAGAGCATGTTGAAATGTTAACCCTTTACGTGCCAGAGAGATATCCAACACATTTGCAATGCTTTGGATACCCTTCAGGCACTCAAAGGTTTAAAAGATGTGGTAAGAAATGTGATATTGCATATGCTGTGCTTTCAGAAAGTTGAGGGGGGGGGGCATTTATTTTCCTCACTTCCTCAAAAACGGGCTCTATGATACCGTGGAAGTACAACAGAAAGTAAGCTTAGATTGTGTATCTGTAAATGTAACAGCATGCACCATAGGGGAAAAATAAAACATTTCCTTTATATAAGCAGTGTTTTTAACCCCTTGAATGCTAGAGAGATCTCCAACGCATTGCTTTGAAATGCATTGGAGACCTCTAACATTCAGTGAATTATAAACTCCATTAAAGGAAGTTTGGGGAAGTTTTATTTTTCCCCTTTGGTGCAGATGGTTTGCTCCAGAATCGCACTTGCATTCCAGGACAAATCAACTACACAAACTGTCCTTTGATTTAAAGGCGCATTAAACTTTTTTATGAACAAAATATATATTGTAGGGTGTTTGCTGATGAGTAAAATAATGGTACTCTAACTGCTGAGAGATGCATATTTCCAGAATTATTACTGTTTAATACCGTGTTTTTTTATGTTAGCAGTGCCCTCTAGTGGTCAAATTCTAATTATTATTCTGTTACATGCTAATGAGGGGAAAGTCAGTGACTTACAGTTCTCCATAGAATGTGATAGAAACTGCCTGTCACTTCCTGTCAGATAGAACTATCAGCAAAGTAAACACAGTAGATTCACTTCCTGATTATTTGAACTGTTAACATTTTGAATAAAACAACTGAAAACAGTAGGAGTGCCCTCTATACTATATAGCTTTTCATAAAAAAAGTACCATTTATCAATGGGGATTATACTTCTCCCCTACAGTACAGTTGGTTTGCTGAATAACGTTTCCTTTTTTTATGTGAGCATGGCCATTTGAAAGTGTATATTCAAATGCAATTTTTTTACATAATATTGTGTTTTTCTCTCTAGTTTTACCTCAGAATCTCTAAGTGGACTATAATCAGAAATTGTAAAGGAGAATTCAGTGATAGATGTATCACCTATGGTCAAAAAGCCCTATTTAAATAAATAACACATTTGGTTAATGTTCATTTGTTGACCATGATGTATTTGGTTTCTTCCAGAATCTTTCATTTTGCCATTGTGAATCAGCCTCATTGGTAACCCTTTAAGCACCAGAAGGTTGTGCCAATTTATTGCTTCTCAATTTGTTACACACTCCTCTGATCCTTAAAGGGTTAATTAGCAGTCCGCGGGGGGGGAGACTGAAGTGAATCACAAAAAGAGCAACAGTCCTAACCCCTAATTAAAATTGCTACAGCTAACAGATATACTTACCATACTCCGTTTTTAATTGAAAACTCTTTTAATATTTTGTTCACACATTTGATTTGAAGCAATTATTCATAACACTGCTTATCAATGTATTTCAAAAATAGCAAACATACAAGATGCATTTCCATATGCCTTGCCTTCACTTTCAATATGTGTATTGTTACATCATGCACTATTTCATAGATCTTTCCAGAAGATTTGTTGAGGCCCAAGAAACTCTACATGATATTTTTTGTCGTCTATGAAAATGCCTATTGACAATAATAGAGATTTTTCTTCAAGGTTATCATTGTACCAGTTGGATTTTTATGTATCCTTATAGATTTTGAGGGGAATGTATGAACATGGCACTGAGGCTGTTTTAGAACAACAACAAAAAACATTTATAGGCGTTGTGTGTCTTACATCCACTTAGCTACTACATACAAAGCCCTTGGCTTGTTCAAATGACATTGAATGGTCTCAGGTGTGTCATGCTCCAGTATACACAAAAATGTATGCGTTGCGTACCCCTCTGGCACTCAAAGGGTTAACATTACCCGGACCTTGGCCCGTGTACACAGGCTTTTACACTAGTATGATATAATAAAACAACTTTAATTCATCCACAACAATCTCAAACCAGTCAACCACCAATCTTTAATTACAGTAATTTTTATAAATTATAATCAAATAATCACCATGTGCCTACCTTTTTGGGGATTCTTTTTTAAATCATAGATAGTTTTCCAGTGCATTGCCAATCAATTAAACTGATGTACAAATGGCTGGTGTTAATCTGCATGTGTCTTATAGCATGTGCTGCTTTCTTGTGTGCCCTGTATGCACACATTTGTACATATGGGTACACAATTGTCCTCCATACTGGGGCCATTTTAATTCTAGATAGGTCTCCAATGCTTTGTTTGCCTTTCTAGTATTCTAGGAGATAAAAAGCCTAATTTAAATTTATGGAAATTCATTTGTATTTGTCCTGTATAGTACAGATGGTTTGTACCAGAATTGCTCAGCTCTACCCTACTAAATATGATAATCAGTGTCAAAATAGCAGTGATTTGATACACATTTGGCTTCAAACGTTTTTCAAATTCTAAAGCCATGCTTGCACATTTATCATAGAAGGTTCAATATAAAAGTAATCAAAAGCCCAAAAATTATAGAACTCAAAGTACAGGATTTCTTTTCTGGCCCGTTAGCAGAGAACCAGCCAGCTAGTCATAGGCAGGACTCAGTGTAATATTTTTAATTTCAGAATTCATGTAAAACATGCAGTTTCATAGGATACAAAACATGCCTTGTGAAATAGGTGTTTTGATTAGTGTTTTAATTGCTGTTTTAACATGTCATATTGCGGTAATGGTGATCATATGATGTCCATAGGAAAAAAAAGCAGTTTTCAGACATCAAAGATGTTCCTGTCCAGGTCACATGTCTGAACAAATTAGAAGAGGTTCTTCAGCCGATAGTAGACAGACAGGACTGCTGAGAGACTCTTCCCTTTTCTCAGTCTATGCCACTTTGTCTCTCCACTTCTCTCTCAATATGTCTATCCCATTCTCACTCTCAATCTCCCCTCTTCTAATACACTATATTTCTCCCCTACTCTGTCTCTTTCCCATTTTCCCCTTTCAGCCCTGTTCTCCCACTCCTTTTCCCTTGCCATCCTGTGCTCCCCAGCATTCCAGATTCTACCCTGTTTCTTGCATATGCTTCCCAAACTGCCCTTGTTTCTCTTTCTTTCCCCACCGTGATCCATTCCAAAAAGATTTAGTTGGATGTGAGTCCTTCAAACTGATCTGAAAAACAAACTGTAAATGTTTCACTGATGTACAGTCCTAGCATGACATCACAGCATGTTATATCATTATTTTTGCTTCATACTTTATAAGTGAGGTGTAACTCTTTGCTCCACACATCTTAAAGGGATAGTAATACTTCATTTTATCTTTATTTTATTTTTTAGGCATTAAAAAAACATGAAGAACGATGTAAGTCTTATCTCTCAATCCTTTATGGTTTGAGATATATTCACAAGCAAAGTTTTCCCTCCCGCCCCTTTTACCTATTGTAAGCCATCTCTTCTCAGATGTGGAATGCAGTCCATAGACCAGACAGATAACAGCAGGGGACAATCTTCTTCCTATGAGAACAATGAAAGCTCTGCCCCCTTGACAAGTTTTTCATGTTTTTCTCTTACCTTAATTGAAGGTTGTCCCTCTCTACAATCTACCTGGGCACCTCCCTTCTGCTCTGGCTGAGCAGTGTTACATCAGTAAAAGGGGCGGGAGGGGGATACTTTGTCATTGAATTACTCTTGAACTACAACTCTGACATACTAATGATAGTTGAGAATTGTGAAAGAATAAGCTATACAGATCTAGGAAACATGGTAATATTTTGCTTTACATGTAGAACAACATAACCTTTTTGTTTCTTATTGTAGGTTTTTCTTTTTCAATTCTTATTTTTAATGCTTAAATCAATGGTGCTGCTGTCAATACTTTTTTATTTAACCCCTTGAGTGCTAGAGGGGTACACAATGCATTGAAAGTATCCACCTGGCACTCAAAGGGTTAATAGCTCATTAAGCAATAAATCCCTTAACCCTTTGAGTGCCAGAGAGGTATCCTCACATTTCATTGCAATGTATTGGATACCTTTCTGGCACTCATAGGGTTAAATAAACACCCAATAATATTGAACTGAACAGAAAATCTACTACTGCTTTCAGTGGTTTCCTTAACCTTTGAGGACCCTAGAAGTGTGTAACATATTGCAGAGCAGTGCATTGTAGTCCCCGCTAATCCTCAAGGTGTTAATTAATCTTTATTTAGTAAAAGCTAGTATGTATATGGAGGCAGACATGATTCTGTGTTTCAATATTCTACTCAATCTTCTTTAATAGACTTTCCTGCAGAAGGAATCCAGTTTGCCTCAATGGACAAGATAACTACTAATAAAATATTTATTTGGGAGGACCAATCCAGACGGGATTGATGTGTTGTGGGCTTTAGAATGTTCTATCCACAGTAATATAAGTGGGGGTTCATTAATAGGAGATGCTAGTGATCTTTTACATGTCAGTAGTCACCCCAACCTCCATGAATGCAAGACACATGCATGAGATAAGTTTTTAATATCAAGGTGCTTCTCTAAAATAGTTTGATTTTACATTTGGTATTTAGAAGATATAACATTGTGTGAAATGACAGGTTTTACCACTTTGGGCAAGATGTTCAAAAAGTCGTCATAATGATAAAACAACAATATTTTCAGAAGTAAATCCATCACGTTTGAAAATATGTCATAAAGACTTAAAAATGATGGTAATAAGATCTTGATGAAGATTGCCTTTAAAAATTCTGGTTTTGTCTGTGAAATGAAAATTTTCAAAGAAACAAAGACATTTTTTGTCTTTGAAACAACATTGCTTCTCACTCCTGCTAACAGTACTTTAATTTGTCTTCTCCAAGTTTAGACCATTTTTATTTTGTCCGGAAAAATTTTGTTAATGAGACAAAAAAGTGTTGGTTAAAAGAATATTTTTTTCTGAAAATACCTTAAAATATGAAGGTAGGTTAAACCACGCCCACTTTAAGACAGCTTTTTCCCTTTGACGGAGATGGTGGAATTGGATGCAAAAAATGACGGTAACGTGCCTGAGAACTGATGGACAGTAGCAAAATAACTTTTTTGTTCTGATTACAGACGATTTCAGTTACCACCACTTTTTGTACATCTCGTCCTTTGAGTGTATGACTTGTGTTCAGTGCATTGTATAGCAACATGTTGGACACCTAACTGTCAGTCAATGGGTTCAAGTCCTAAAGATTTTATTTTTATATTTTATTATAAGACATCAAATCAGTTATACCAAAATAACTTGAATATTATGCTTTACCGGGCAAATTTAGTAAAACTGCTACTGAAAATTTAGAGCAAACAGGTTATAGCACTAAAGTCCATTAAATTACTTATGCATTTAGTTCCAGCTGCATTTTTGTTAATACATTAAAAAATCCATTAAAGTCGCACATAGAAATACATTCATTTTTTGGAGCAAGAAGTTCAAAAAGTTGAAGTAACTTTAATTGTCTGTAATCAGAATAAAACAGTTCTTACGACATGGTCTATCAATTCTCAAACATATTACAATCAATTTTTGCATCCAATTCGGCCATCTCTGTAAAGGGGGAAAAAGCAGTCTTAAAAATGTGTGGTATAATCTAGCGTCATATTATAAGGTATTTTCAGAAAAAAACATGTCTTTTATCTTTTCCATTTGTGCCTGATTAACATAATTGTTTTCAAACAAAATAAAAATGTTCTATACTTGGAGAAGTAAAATTAAAATACTATTAACAGATAATAAAGAGAGCTAGTAGAATGGAGTTAGCTGGTAAAAAAGTCTTTGAAAATGTGTTCTTTTAAAGACAAAAAATGTATTTGTTTCTTTTAAAACTGACATTTAAAGAAAAAATTAAACATTTTTAACATCAGAACTTTTAAGGGCAATATTCATAAGGCTCATCTTACCACCATTTTCAAATCTTTAAGATGCATTTTCAAATGTGCTAAATTACTTCTGAAAATATTGTCCTGCTTTTACCACCAGCTCACAGGCCAACATTTTTTTATTATGATGACTTTTTGAACATCACACCCCAGATGCCTTAAAGTATAGTAATGTGTCACGGGGGTGACTGTGAAATAACAACACTTGACAAGTACAGATACAATAAAATGAACTTTATTAACAAAGTTTTAAAAAAAAGAATATATCTCTCCAACCTTCACTAGACCAGGTAGGAACAATGCAATGGCACTTCACCCACCCTTCACTCGACATGCTTGAAGACAGAGAAATACTATACCCCAGAACACTGGAGTATCTACCAGGAGCTACAGCACCTCCTCCACCTTCATGAGGCCAGGTATAGGACAGTGTAACAACACTTCACTAGACAGGTAGAAGAGAGGTGAACCGAATATACTCCAGAATGCTGGAGCAACCAAGGAGCGAGAGCACTTTCTTCAATCCTCTTGAGACCCGGTATAGGACAGTGTAACTACACTTCTTCAACACTTCACTAGACAGGTGGAAGGAGAAGTGAACAGAATATACTCCAGAACTCTGGAGCAACCAAGAAGTGAGAACACCTTCTCCTACCTTCACGAGGCCTGGTCTGGGAACAGTGTAACTTTACCAACCATTCACTAGACATGTAGGAGGATGACTACCGGACTATATTCCAGAATGCTGGAGCACCCCCAGGAGCGAGAGCACAACCTCCACCTTCATGAAGCCAGGTAAAGGGACAGTGTAATGACACTTCCCAAAACCTTTCACTAGACAGGTGGAAGCAGGGCACACTGACTACACTTCAGGAAGGTGGAGGCCCACAAAGAGCAAGAACACCTCTCCCACAGGAGATGACTAGGCTAGCGATAGGCCCTAGATGCTAGGGACCTTGACAGGCCATGGTAACTGCCCCTAGACGGCAAGAGGTAACCAACAGACAGAGGTGACAGACCCTAGAACACTAGGGGATATTACCGGCTACCCAGAATAGGCCACAGGTGGGCAACAGACTAGGCAACAAGCACACGTATTGCCAGGAAGCAGTAGTGCGGTAGCAGCTGGCTAGTAAACCAAGAGAGGAAGGCAGCCAGGCCTGGGTATGCCGTAGGTGGTAAGTCAACCTGAGTCAGGAGCGCAGCTGAGCAAGTGTCAACCAAAGCCAGAAGGTATAGCTATAGGGAGCCAGGGGTCTCAGCCAGATCGAGTATTCAGACGAAGCCAGAGGTCTCAGCCGGATCGGGTAGTCAGACGAAGCCAGAGGTCTCAGCCGGATCGAATAGTCAGACAAAGCCAGAGGTCTCAGCCAGAATGGAAGTCAGACGAAGCCAGGAGTCATATACAGGAATTAATAAACGGAACACAGAAGCACAACGCTCAGGTACACCATGAAAGGGCAAAGGTGTATAGTAGGTCTGAGGCCTATGAGGCCTAGCATATGGGCGGAGACCACTAATCACCCTCCAGTGGCCTATAAGAATAGCGCCTAGTATTTGAGCGACAGGTAAGGTAAGAACAATTTCGCTAGTATAACAGCACACCACTGAAGGCAATCATGGACGCTGTGATATAATGTTACGATTAGAACAATGCTGCAATCCATTCTTGTATTATACAACTGCTCAATGATGTTACTAATGTTCCATTGATTGGAAATATATTATAAATTATCCCCCTCACACTATTTTTCAGACTGCCAGGCCACCTCCCCATATATCACAAGTCTGGTCGCTTGACACGAGGCACAATCTGTAGTCATTCAGTATATGGAAAACCCTGCCCCTCTTGATGAAGGAGGACAGGGTTTTCCCATGTCATCAAGGCTTCCAGCTCCGAGGCTCGAAGGATGACATAAGTATAAGGGATGTGAGGAGGATAATGTATAATATTATTTCAAGTAATGTAGAGAGAACTGAGCATTAGTAACGTCATCGAGCAGTTGTATATAATACAAGGACAGATTTTAGTGTTGTTGTAATCATAACATTACTATTCCTTTAAGATAGTCCATTAACTTAGCTCTTTTTTTAAAGCAAAGTGATTTTTTTTACAACAATGCAAATTCTGTACACATAATTCAAACTATATTTTTAGAAGCAATGCAAATTTTTTGGGAGCTATATTATCTTCTTTTAACCCCTTGAATGCTAAGGAGGTCTCCAATTAATTGTAAAGCAATGTAGCAATATATAGCCATACATATGATTCTGAGTTTGTGTTGCACATTAGTCCAGATACCTAACAGTTGGCAGCCTTTGGCTCTCCAGCTGTTGTAGACTACAACTTCCATTATCACCATTCAGCTGTTGGCTAGTTGGACATGATGGAGGATATAGTCTCCAAAAGCTGTAGTGCCAAAGGCTGACTATCCCTGTGCACACTTGTGCAGCTGAATAGGGGTAGAAGTACTAACACTAAAACATAGCTGCTGGAATCAATTTATATAGCTATGCCCACCTTTTGTCTATATAGCAATCTATTTATGTTGAAAGTTCTTTCCAAAATTCCAAATGCAACAAGGGGAAGGTGTGTGTGTGTGTTTTTTTGTGTGGTGACGGTGGTGGAAGGTGGTGTGTGTGTGTTTGTGTGGTGGCGGTGGTGTGTGTGTGGGGAGGGGGTTGACATTCCATTCCTCTACTCATTTTTTACCACCATGTATTAATCAGAGAAACATTACTCTATTTTCCTGAGCATTCTGGGATTGCTTACATTAAAGTCTTAACATTGGCAGAGTATATGCTTGGTATGAACTAAAGCACTTGTATGTTCTAGTACATCCCCCGAAGTGTGGCTGCATGATTTGGGGGCTAACATCTTAGCGTCAAAAATGAGCTGCACTGTGGTATTTGTAATCCCCACCAATAACTTAATGAATACATTTGAAGGCAATTTTCATTAGTCTGGATCTGATCACAGCCATGTAACCTCTTCAGTATTAAAATACATTGTTAACCCTTTGGATGATAGATGTCAACTCAAATCAAAGTAATTTATTAGAGACTTGTTTAGCATCCAAGTGGTTATAACAAAATATTTAAAAAAATGTTATGCTACAGAACAATAGCGTGAGTAATTCCAAATTTAGATAGCAGGTCATGATATAAAAGAAAGCACACACCAAAGGCAAGCCTACATATAATGACAAGATGTACAATGCTGAGTTGTCTTATAAATTGATATAATCTTTTCTTAGGCTGGCTGACCTCCTCTAAATCCCTTTGTGGCTTATAAAAAGAATATGTTCTCCTTGAATAATGAAGAGCTTTGTTTCCTTAAAACAAAAAGGCTAAATAATGTATAACATGTTGGTATTATGTTTGATTATATCTAGCTTCTACAAATACTAGGCAATATTCAAGTTATTTGCAATTAGCACATAACATTGGAACATATATGCAATGCATTGCACTCCACTCTTTAAAATGCAGATGGGAGGACAATCCATTGACTTCCCTCTTGTCCTTAAAGAGATAAATATTCCATAATTCCAGTCAGCTCCTACTTATAAAAAATAACCATTATGAATATCCTAAACACATATGGATATATGTACAAACCATTTCAATACATCTTCGGGTCTAAAAGAACATTTCTAGGCCCCAGACATATCTTCTGCCATTCTGTACCTATATGAAACCACACTTTACACTGCTTGAGTCAAGGAGAGGGAAATGTAGGAGGGTGTATGGAATTAAATGTTTCTGTGACCAGGAGCAAATGATTTATAAACTGAGTATAAAATAACTTGGTGTAACATCACCATATTGTTTTGTGCATGCTATAGGTGTGGCATTTAGGACATGCTAACAGTCCTCACAGGGGTTGAGTATGTATTCCGGTATAGACAAAAGTGATTATCCTCTCTCTCATATACCCCCAAGTACAGTCTTATGAGTTTTAGTCCACTGTTTTAACTCAGAAAATGAGTGTAGTGACAGATCTGTGCAATCCACCTGTTACTGTGTACTAGGGATGAGTGTGTTTTACAGGGAGTTGACTGTATAAGGGAAACTGGAGTGAATGAACAACTGTGACCTCACTCTAAATTCAAGGATTTTCCTAACTTCATGAAGGAAAGTCAGGAATTTATTAAAGACACGGAGGCGAGTATTATGAATTTAAACTCCATCTTTATACTCCAGCAGCAAAAAATAAACAGATACAGAAAGAAAAAGTATACAACAGAATGATAACCCTGCCCCTTAAATAATGCTTATCCAATCACATTACAATAAGCTTTATAACTATAGGGTCCAATAATCCCAGCTCCTCTTCTTTGATGCCGCAGAAAAAATCAACTGTAGCAACTTCTATAAACAGGATTCTGGAACATAAGTGTCTGGAACTCCTTAATGATTCCCCGAATACCGAGGTCGTCTATCCTAAAGGAGAAAAACATAAAAGTAGAAAATGGAGGTTTAATTAGGGAGGGATAATACTCGCCTCCGTTTCTTTAATAAAATCCTGACTTTCCTTCACAAAGTTAGGAAAATCCTCTAATGTTATGGCAAGACATGGAGGCTCCTATTATGCAAGTTCAAAGCTGTTGTATAACATTAGCAGTTACATGATTACTAGGTTTGAAATAAAAGGTTTTAAAGATGGATTCTCTGGACCAATCAGCCGCTTTGAGTCCTAAAGTCTGCCACCTGCAAGAAGCTATTTGGAAGCCATGGCTTCTCTAGAGGAGTGTATTTTGTATCAATACCAGATGATTGAATGATACAGTGATTCCATCTTGCCAAACTGGAAGGTAAGGTTTCATAAATGAAATCAGTAATTGGTGTGAATTAGTAACTCTAAATTTAGTGGTAACAGATTTCAGACAAAGAACAACACAGAGTTGAGGATTATGAGGAAAGCTTGGATAAAAGATTTCCCTCGACAAAGATTAAGTACGTCTACAAATCAAAAATCTTACACCGTCAAGTTCAAGAAATCTGTTAGAAATATCCAAAGCATGAACATCAGATGCTCATCTGAACAAAATTAGAAAAAGCAACATGGTGAGTTTGGCCAAAAGCTGTTTAAAAGAAAACATCTCGTTAGGAGGCCAGGATTCTATGAAATGAAGGACGATATTGACGTCCCAAAGATCAGAATACCTAGTAGAAGGTGGTCTAGACAACTTAATACCTTTCATCAATTTACATACTAAAGGATGTTGACCTGAAGGGAAACCTTCAATATGATTATGACCTACTGAAATAGATGATCTATATCAATTTATAGTTCTGAAAGCCTTCCCTTGTTGAAAGAAAGAAGACAAAAAGTTAACATTGGCAGTTAAATTGGAAGAAACGGGATCCAGTTTCCATTCCACACACCAACGTGCCCAGACAGAATGGTTTGTAACATGCTCTAGTACCGGGATGAGATGAGAAGCTGAGCCGATTCTGAAAGTCCATCAATAAGCCATTGAGTCCTGAAATTCGCCAAGCCATAAGGTGTAATTGATCTTGAAGAAACAGGTTCCAACAGATCCAGAAGCAACTCGGGAAGCGGAGTTAGATAACAAGGAAAGTCTATGGACATCAAGAAGTGGAGGGAATCATGGTTGAGCTGTCCAAAAGGGTATGATTATGTCTGTGATGACCTGCTGTTTCCTGATCTGGAGAATGACTCTGGGAATCATGGCAAAAGGAGGAAACACATAACGGCCAAAGACAGGCAGTCTTGAAGGAAGATATTTAAAGCCAGAGCTTCCGGGTCCAGGCTCCAGCTGAAAAATTGAGGAAGACGAATGTTCAGTCTTGACACAAAAAGATCTAAGTGTAGAGGACCTCAAATAGCATCTATTTTCGAGAAAACCAGAAAGTGAAGTGTCTAATTGCTGGAATCTGCCTATCTTCAACTGAATGCAGTTCAGGGAACAATCCTGCCAATAACTCCAAGCAATTGATGTGCAGAGTTTTCTGAAAGACACCATTTCCCTCCTATGGTGAGGTTTCTGCAACAAGATCCCTAACCCAAATTGCTGGCATCAGAGTCGATGACGTCTGGTGACATTCCAAAAATCACTTTCCCATTCCAAGCCTCTAGAAATTCTATGTTTTAGATAGGTAGAATGACCAATTTTTGTCCAGTTTATTATAAAGATTGATCAAGGCTTAAATAGTCACATGGAGATGTTCCTTTAGCATCTCTATGTCCTGAGACATGATTAACATGTCGTCCAGATAAATTATCATGCAAACCCCTCTGCTTCTCAGAAAACAGATTACAGGTTTCATGATTTTTGTGAAACACCAAGGGGCCGATGATATGCCAAAAGGGAGATATGTGATCTGAAGGAATTGAAGGAGATTTTGTTGATCTTGAGCCATAGGAATATTTAAATAGGAATCCTTGAGGTCTAGCTTTACCATCCAATCTGATATTATCAAAAGATCTGAGGCAATAAATGCCTTCCATCTTGAAGTGCCTGTAAAGGACGAACAAATACAGTTCTTTCAGATTTATGACTGGTCGTACAGCCGAGTCTTTTTTGTGTACCAGGAAAATATTGCTTATGTAACCTGGTTCTGAAATTCTGGCTGGAATATTCGCTCCATTCCTCTGTAAACTCTGAATTTCATTGTCTACTAACAGAGCTTCCTCTCTGATGAGGAGTGCAATAAAATTCTATCTGATAATCTTGTATTGTCTGTAATACCCATCGATTTGCTGTTATCTGACCACCAGGCTTAGAAAAAATGGGTGAGTCTGCCACCCATTTTTCCTGGAGAAAGGATAAGAGGGGAAAAAAACACTTACCTGAAAAGGGTAATGAACAAGGAAATCCTCTTAAACTCTTGGCTCTCCAGACTCTGTCGCATAGAGGGAAGAAATAAAGGGGAGCTGTTGTGTCCTGGGAGAAATTTCCTCTCCCAAAATAAGAAGGGTCTTGGTAGATCCTGTTTGTCCTCTAAAGGAACTGTCTGACTGGGCGGGAAATGGGCCCTGCTTTTCCCGACCCTAATGAAAACTTTACTGTTGAAAACCTTCTTTATTGAAGTTTGGGCTTTATCCAAAGCTGTGAATGCATTCATGAATTTACCTAAATTTTTTATGAAGGTAAAACCAAAAAGAAGACCACTAGCTTATGGTCCTGCTTCTGTGGAAGCCATGTCAAATAAAATGACCCTGCGTCTTTCTGTTGAGAGAGCCGTATTGCCATTACTCAAAAGACGAAAGGTTCTTTGTATCCAACCTCTAGGAATATTTAAGTCCATTGGGTTATGGTTAGATACCGCTTCCTCAGTCAGATTAAAGATCTTGCTAGTGGGGCAACAGTATCTAACAGTTTGTCCTGATATTGCTTCATAGATATTTCAACTCCATTTCTAGTGTCTCTACCATAATTTGATATATGTATTGAGCCATCTGAGGGTCCATAAATAGGGTTTCACAAATCTAACTAATAGATGGCCTCAGGCATTCAGACTTCATTTTGTTTCTGGATTTTGTATCCAAAGCTTTCCTGATCCAAAATTCTATGTATTTGGACATATGATCTTTAGGTATCCATTCAGCTTATCTGGGGTATTTAATATCCTCTGGGATGAAAAGTGGTTGACACTGTTCATCACAAATGATGTTATTTCCTTGTGTAGTACTGTCTATATTATTTTCAATAACATTTTCATCCTCTGATATTTCATCAGAAAATTGGCCCATATATATTACTGACTCATAATAGGACAGTCCAGACAAAAGGAATCTGGTTTAGACCGATTCCTGTTTCTCTTTCTCGGCAAATTATCCTCCTGAGCTGAGGTTCGTTTGTGTGGGTTTGAACCACAATTCTCCATGCTAGATGCTCTGATATTTCATCAGAAAATTGGCTCTTATCTTCCTCTGACTCATAATCGGACTCCTCAGTAGAATAGTCCAGACAAAAGGAATCTGGTTTAGACCGATTCCTGTTTCTCATTCTCGGCAAATCATCCTCCCGAGCTGAGGTTCATTTGTGTGGGTTTGAACCACAATTTTCCATGCTAGATAGTAGCTTTTCCATGGTGAGAACAAGAATGTTGTCTTTACTGTGAGGAACAATGTTTAGTTTTATACTTCATTTAGCCTTCAATATTTTCCTGAGTTTCTCTCTCTCAGGTGAGGTGTCAGAATTTTTTTATTGCCAATTAATTGAGGTTTTAATAAAGTTTGCGAATACTTATTCAAATTAGTTTGATTAAGGACATCAGCAATCTCTAAAGTTTTTGTTATCTGATTCTTGCAAAAAGAAATGGCATTAGATACAGATTTATTGACAGATTGATCCATCAAGGCTTGATTATTCTGTTCAGTATCAGGCCTTGATGACATGCCAATTGCCTCTTGAGAATCAGAATTGGAAACATTATCCTCCAACATAAAATGAGGAGGGATCCTATTACAGTTTTGTGGAGTAATGGGTGAAATTAATTTTTTGTGAGATATTTTTAATGTCCAAGGATACAAAACTCTGAAGACAAAACTGGGATGAAAGATACAATAAACACAATCTATCACTTTAGACCAGCAGAATTGTCTTGCAAAAGTAAATTTTAAAAACGACAGCAAAAAAGTATGTCTAAAAAGGGAAATATATATCAGAAAAGTATAAAAACAATGCCAATTATAAATCAAGTCAGGAAAGGTCTGTTGTCTAGCAAAAAACAGCTGTAGTGATAAGAAACGTCACAAAATGGTGTATACTATGAAGAAAGGTTTTCACTTGCTCAGAAAAGCAGAAAGGGCAAGATGCCCAAGTCCAAGATGGCCACCGCGAGTCGTGATATACAATAGAAAAAGAGCACTTAACAAAGACAAATACCACACATGCTATATATATCATCTGAAAGGGGAAGAAGAGGGGAGTCTAACCGCTATGAAGAAAACTTAAAAAAAAAACAATGAAAGTACAAAGAATAAAAGGAAAAAAAACCCGGAGGCAAGTTCTAAAGTAGGGAGTATGCTCAGAAAGCCAAAGGGAGCTGAGGTAAAGGCAAGCTGACAAGCTGAGGGGAAAAAAATCCATTAGAGAAGGAAAATAAATGTGCCAGGGATACAAAACAAAGGGCAGTCCTCACAAGGAAAGAAGAGGCAAATCAATAGCCTCAGGGGACCAAGAAAAACTAAGAATGAATGTGTAAACAAATTAAATAGACAATATAAATTAAACAAAAATCACCTACACAACAGATAAAATATAATACACATTTTATCAATTATACACAAAGCAAATATTTTATCAAATTTATTGAACAAAACCACAGAGTACTTATCTTGTGCCAGGAGCAGCAAAGAAGAGGAAGTGGGATTATTGGACCCTACAGTTATAAAGCTTATTGTGATGTGATTGGATAAGCATTATCTAAGGGGCAGGGTTATCATTCGGTTGTGTACACTTTTTATTTCTGTATCTGTTTATTTTTTGCTGCTTGAGTAGTAAAGATGGAGTTTAAATGCATAATAGGAGCCTCCGTATCTTGCCATAAAATCGGTTCTAGAATCATTATGAAATCTCTATAGGTGCCCAACACCAACTTACTAAGTTACATATGCCAAAAAGGCCTCTGTCTAATCCCACTTGTACCAACAGGAAGGAAATGTGGCAGTCTGTGGAAATTTCATGGCATTAATTTAAATGGTATACACCTGTATTAACATAGTATAGACAACTTTTTTGCCCTGTCAGTTTCCCTGTGCATGGTACAGGGCTGTACACACCGCAATAAATTCTAACTCTGGCTGAGTGTGTCCAACAGCATGATCTACAGCAATCATATGTAGTAATGCATACCCTTATGTGTAGTCTCTGGAATTAGGGACTAACTCCATGCAGCTGCACTGGGGAATTCATACCTGTGCCCCACTGATTTTTCTCCTTTAATGTCAAATGGGTGTTCATGCATTGGACACAACTCTGGTACACACAGGGGTAAACGGATCTGATTTTTTGTTTGAAAAATGTTATTTACAGCTTTGTTAAAAATGTTTGCTTATATTGAGAGAAAGACGACTTACTATCAGTAAAATAAATTGCATCAGACACTGTAACCCAAAAATACAAAAGCAGAATTGTTAACAAATACATGGTCCAGTTCCTTCTGGTCTCCATAAACTGGAATGCTTTGGTAGGCTGAAACAAAGAGCATTCGAGCTAAAATAATTTACGGACAAATATATCGTAGGGCTTTTCCTGTTGAATAAGAAAAGTTATTACAAGCAGTGGAGTAAGAAAAAACATGGAGAGGACTTCTCCAGTGATAACACTTCTCCAAATCCTATGTTATTCAATGGAACCAATGCACTAAGATTTTAATGCATAGGCTCCATAGAATAACATAGGAACAGGAGAAGTTATATCACTGGAGAAGTTATCTCCCCTTTATCACCTCTTTATCACACCTTAGTGCATAACCCCCTGTGTTGTCTAGCTATCTATCTGTCTAGCTTTCTATCTTTTTTTAACTTTCAGTCATTTTAACTGGAGAGGCCTCCTACATAATACAGAAATATTTTTATGAGATTCCACAATAAAATAGGCACAGAAACAATTTTTAGTTGTTGTTCCTGCCTCTATACTAACCTATTCGCATCAAAAATTGTCCTTTTCACTTCTTGCACCAAGGGAAGTATAGTGAGGGAATGTTCAGTCATTTTGGTGCATTCCATTCCACTGCCATCTTTAGTGACATTTACAAAGAGTAGATGAAATTAAGGTAAAGTAAGTTGATTTGCTTGCATATTCTAATGGTAAGGCATTAGAAAATTAGACTGTACAGGCTGGTATGTACTAAATTGATCATACATATTTGAATGTACCCCATAGTGCAGTTGCATGATTTTTATTGCAGTGTATAAGAGCAGAATATAATATGCGATGGTGTATTTGTAAATTGATGTTGGTTTTGTCAGCATCCAAGAGATTAATGCATTTTACTACAAAATATCTCTCCTGGTTTTATAGCTTCCAATTTCCAAATTTTGTATGGTAAGCCTACAATTCAATTATTACATTTGTTTAGCTTTCCGATTATATTTGCATCAGTGTTTTGTTGTTTTCTGGAACTGTAGAAGTGTTTTGGAATAAAATGTCATCTAAAATTAATGAGCATGAAGATTAAACTAAAAGAGATATCTGTGAAATAGATCTAATTGTTTAATATCCTCAGTAAGTTGCTTGCATGAAGTAAATATAACAGTAGATTCTCCGGCTCGACAAAACTGCTTAGAACTATACATATGACACTGGAATAATGAGAGGTAAACATACATTTGCAATTTTTTTCTGTTATCTTAAAGCAGAACTTTCATCCGCTGTAAAGTTGCCGTGCTATAATTAAGCAGGTAGCGACTAACTTCTGAATATATAGTTTACCTTTCACAAGTAGCCCGATCTGAAGAAATCCATCAATGAAGGAGACTGAGGGCCGGATTAGCGCAGTCTGCACGCCTGCGCCATCAGTCCCATCCGGTAACCATATGGTGAACTGCAGTCTACACAATGGAGACAGGGACTGACAACGCAGGCGTGCAGACAAGATGTCTGTGCTGTAGCCTGGGTTCCGGTCTCCGTCAATGATGGATTTCTTCAGATCTGGCTACTTGTGAAAGGTAAACTATATATTCAGAAGCTAGTCGCTACCTGCTTAATTATAGCAGGGTCACTTTACAGCGGATGAAAGTTCCACTTTAACGCTGGAGATACAAACAAATATGTAAAAAATCTCTGTATACTAAAATAGTCTACAAGTGAGCCACTTTGCTGCCCAAACATTTTAGATTGGGAATAACGCCTTATAATTATGTGTGTGGGTTTTGAAAGAACTTTCAAAATCACTTACTATAAATGGGGAGTACCTACATCACTTATATTTTGCAGACATTATCATACTCTTTGATACTAATCCTGAAGAACTGCAATAAAGCAGTGAAGAGCTACAACAGGAAACCAACAATTTTGGTCTGAAGATGAATATCAACAAAATGCAAGTCATGTTTAACAAATTTACAATACCAAGGTTTTTTACCAGTATGTCTTTCCAGTGCTTACGTATGGCTGCGAAACACGGTCACTGAATGCCAAAGCCAAACAAAAACTTAAGGTTCACGGAGAATTATGGAACAGATAATTCTAAACAGAACAAAATAAGTGTGCATGGATTCATCAGCAAACAATGGTCTATGACATAATCTGAAATGGAAATGGGTAGACCAAATAGCAAGAAGACCTGATGGTAGATGGACCAAAGGGATTTTGGAATGGATCCCACTCGATACTAAATGCCCAAGAAGAAGTTGTTGTTTGCTGAGGAGGCCTCCGTCCTGCAGCAAATCGACAATGGCTGAAGATGATGATGATATATATACACTAGTGTAAAAGCCCGTGTACACTACACCTCCCAGCATTCTGTGTGTTCTGGCAGTGTATACTGTGCATGACTGCATCAGACAAACATCTGCGTTCAGGCAGTCTCTACTGCACATGACTGCATCGGCCTGCATTCAGGAAGTCTCTGTTGAGCATGACTGAATTCGACAAACATACATCTGGCCTTTTATATTATAGAATATATATATATATCAGCCATTCTTTATTGAACAACAGTTTGTGAGATATTTAGCCTGATGTCTCATATTCTACCATCCACAGGGCCGGCAGTGCAAGCAGCCTACCGGGAATTTTCCCAGTATCCCGGTAGGCTGCTTGCACTGGACTTCCCCTGGGTCTGTTTGCTCTGCTTTTTAAAAAATAAAAAATGCTACCATAAGCAAGATGAAGGACCATGCCGGGTCCGCGAAAGTCACATCCGCTGGCCGCAGTGAACCCCTTGCCACTCACTCTCCGCAGTAACTCTTCTCTGAAACAGCTGAAACTCCCGGCGCCCTACTACTACAGAGCTCTGGGAGATGACATCATCTCCCAGCTCTCTGCATTACTAAGGACTGCGCGGGAGCTTCAGCTCTACAGGTCTGTGCCAAAAGAGGAACAGATCTGTCATGCCACTCCGCTAGATCACCAGGGACTCGAGGTAGGAGATGGGAGCATTGTGGAAATGGCACTGTGGAAATGAAGAGGCATTGTGGAAATGAAGGGGCATTATGGAATGTGCAATGTGGAAATTGAGGGGCATTGTGGAAGGGGCAATGTGGAGATTGAGGGGCATTCTGGAGATGGGGGCATTGTGGAAGGGGCAATGTGGAGATTGAGGGGCATTCTGGAGATGGGGGCATTCTGGAGATTGAGGGGCATTCTGGAGATGGGGACATTGTGGAAGGGGCAATGTGGAGATTGAGGGGCATTCTAGAGATGGGGGCATTGTGGAAGGTGCAATGTGGAGATTGAGGAGCATTGTGGAGATGGGGGCATTGTGGAAAGTGCAATGTGGAGATTGAGGGGCATTGTGGAAGGGGCAGTGTGGAGATTGAGGGGCATTCTGGAGATGGGGGCATTGTGGAAGGGGCAATGTGGAGATTGAGGGGCATTCTGGTGATGGGGGCATTGTGGAAGGTGAAATGTGGAGATTGAGGGGCATTGAGGAGATGGGGGCATTGTGGAAGGTGCAATATGGAGATTGAGGGGCATGGTGGAGATTGAGGGGCATTCTGGAGATGGGGGCATTGTGGAAGGTAAAATGTAGAGATTGAGGGGCATTCTGGTGATGGGGGCATTGTGGAAGGTGCAATGTGGAGATTGAGGGGCATTGTGGAGATTGAGGGGCATTGTGGAGATGGGGGCATTGTGGAAGGTGCAATATGGAGATTGAGGGGCATTGTGGAGATTGAGGGGCATTGTGGAAGGGGCAGTGTGGAGATTGAAGGGCATTCTGGAGATGTGGGCATTGTGGAAGGGGCAAGGTGGAGATTGAGGGGCATTCTGGAGATGGGGGCATTGTGGAAGGTGCAATGTGGTGATTGAGGGGCATTCTGGAGATGGGGGCATTGTGGAAGGTGCAATGTGGAGATTTAGGGGCATTGTGGAGATGGGGCATTGTGGAAGGTGCAATGTGGAGATTGAGGGGCATTGTGGAGATTGAGGGGCATAGTGGAGATGGGGGCATTGTGGAAGGTGCAATGTGGAGATTGAGGGGCATTGTGGAGATTGAAGGGCATTCTGGAGATGGGGGCATTGTGGAAGGTGCAATGTAGAGATTGAGGGGCATTCTGGTGATGGGGGCATTGTGGAAGGTGAAATGTGGAGATTGAGGGGCATTGTGGAGATTGAGGGGCATTCTGGAGATGGGGGCATTGTGGAAGGTGCAATGTGGAGATTGAGGGACATTGTGGAACGGGCAGTGTGGAGATTGAGGGGCATTCTGGAGATGGGGGCATTGTGGAAGGTGCAATGTGGAGATTGAGGGGCATTCTGGATATGGGGGCATTGTGAAAAGTGCAATGTGGTGATTGAGGGGCATTGTGGAAGGGGCAATGTGGAGATTAAGGGGTATTGTGGAGATGGGGGCATTGTGGAATGTGCAATGTGGAGATTGAGGGGCATTGTGGAGATTGAGGGGCATTCTGGAGATGGGGGCATTGTGGAAGGGGCAATGTGGAGATATGGGGGCATTGTGGAAGGTGCAATGTGGAGATTGAGGGGCATTGTGGAGATGAGGGCATTGTGGATATGGGGGCATTGTGGAGATGGGGGCATTGTGGAAGGGGGCAATGTGGAGATGAGGGCATTGTGGAAGGGACAATGTGGAGATTTAGGGGCATTGTGGAGGGGGCCAGTGTGGTTGGGGGGGCCCATGGCAATTCTTGCACCAGGGCCCGGTGGCTTCTAGTTACGCCTCTGTTTCAGACACACGCAGTAAGGACCGTGAGCACTGCGTGATGTCTGCGCATTGGGTCGGCCGCACCTAGATGGCAAGGTTAGCAAGCTACAGCCAGAGAGAGAGAAAGAGTCTGAGCGGGAGCAAGAGCAGACTGTGCAGCAGGACAGAGGAGGACTGAGGTGGCTTCCGGGCCCCTGGCTGGACAATATACCATTGTGGAACTTGTGGTAGAAAGGAAAGAATAGATTCTGTTCTGTGCAGTGCTTGGTGTACACATACATTCACATAACAAAAAGAGTGACACAGGGCAGGGTTGGGATGGGAAACACTTGGGAGGCGAGACTAAAGTGAGTGACACAGCAGGGGCTTGGGCCTGGGGGGGGCTAAAGTGACACAGAGCTGGGGGGGCTAAGTGTTATGAGTGACACAGAGGGTTTGGGGGGTACAAAGTGACATGGACATGGGGGGGCTAAGAGTGTGTGGCACAGGGGGTTGGGCGGCTAAGAGAGACATGGAGTTGGGGGGTTAAGAGGGACATGGAGCTGGGGGTAAGAGTGACACAGGGGTTTGGGGGGCTAAGAGGGACATGGAGCTGGGGGTAAGAGTGACACAGGGGGTTGGGGGGCTAAGAGGGACTGGTATAATTACACAATGTTATGGGGCTGGTATAATGACACAGTGCTATGGGGCTGGTATAATGACGGAATGCTATGGGGCTGGTAAGCAATTTTTTTCTGGCATCTTTTCACTGGTTAGGCATCTTGAATAAGTGCCATATGCAGCCACGAAAAATAAAATCCATTGTAAGCAATGGGGATTTTTTTTATGGATACATACATTGTATGTTTAGTTCCACATATACTGAACATTTTCCTTGAAACATTGAGGGCTGATGTACTAGAAATATTTGAAGTAATTCTGGTGTAAATCAACAGCTCTGTAGGGGCCAAATAACAATACTTATTGATTGAAATGAGGATTTAACCACCTGATTTCCAGAGAGGCTTAGACATCTCTAGCATTCATGTGGTTAAAAGCCCCACTTAAAGGGATAGTAATACTTCGTTTTATCTTTATTTTATTTTGTAGGCATTAAAAAAACATGAAGAACGATATAAGTCTTATCTCTCAAATGTTTATGGTTTAAGAGATATTCACAAGCAAAGTATCCCCCCCCCGTTCAGCCAGATCAGAAGGGAGGTGCCCAGGTAGACTGCAGACAGGGACAATCTTCAATTAAGATAAGGGTAAAAGCTGAAAAACTTGTCAAGGAGGGAAGGGCTTTCATTCTTTTCATACAAAGAAGATTGTCCCTTGCTGTTATCTGTCTGGTCTTACAACCAGATTCACATCTGAGAAGAGATGGCTTACACTAAGAAAAAGGGGCGGGAGGGGAAACTTTGCTTGTGAATATCTCTTAAACCATAAAGGTTTGAGACATAAGACTTATATCATTCTTCGTGTTTTTTTAATGCCTACAAAATAAAATAAAGTTAAAATGAAGTATTACTATCCCTTTAAGCATTTAAATCAATGGGAGTTTATTTGTGCTATCAGTTTACTTTAGAATTAATCCAAGAGGAAAAGGCACTGTAAGGTGTGATGAGAGGTAATACAGAGATAACTTCCCCAGTGGTATAAACTCTCCAAGGGCTATATTCTATTGCAGGTGCTAATTTTATCACTGCTTTTATCTCCAGGTTTCCTCATAGACTTCATAAGGAAAATGTCTGACAAAATGGGTGTTAACATTTATCACCTGCAATAGAATCCAGCCCCAAGTATATGGAGTTTATGCACCAATATCTCTCAGTCTAGAGACGTGTTATTGCATAGATTTCATAGAATAACAAAGGAATTGGAAAGTTTATCACACTGGAGGAATCTTCCTCTTTATAATCTCATCACACATTAATTAATAATTTCCCAGTTCTTCTTTGTATGGTAGGCTCATTATGTGCAACCCCTTTGATGCCAAAGAGGTCTGAAGTGCATTGCAAAGCAATAAAAACATAGACAACAGATGTTGGATAGGAACCAATAGGTCCATTCAATGCAGTAGAGACCTCTTTAGCATCCAATTGGATAAACACAACAGAATATGAATACAATTTGAAGAGTGTATGCTGGCTGCATTTTCTCTACTACTTGAAATTTTAACTCATATAAGTCTTAATTGTATAGATTGTTTTGGCAGTAGACCATTCTATGAGCATCAAAAACTCTTACAAGTATTATAGTCATGTTCACCTAGCCTCAATAGCTATTTCTGTCTTATATATATACTGGAGGCTTTGTCTGTAACATAAAGCATGTGGCCTAGTATATTCATCCTCAGAAGGAAGGCTTATGTAATGTAAGGGACTTAGAGGCTGCTTTAAAGTCGACCTGTCAGCTTGAATATGTTCATTAAATACTGCCTATTGTGCATGTTAACCAAAAATCCAGAAGATTTGCAATTTAAGAAGTATTAATATTTTTATTTCTGTAAAAAGTGAAAGTGAAAGTTTTCTGGTGCAGCACAGTGCATAGAATATGAAACATCACCGGAAAGCTTCATTAGCAAACCAAGTACATCATAAGGGGGAAATAACAATTTCATTGATTGAAATAGGACCTTTAAGTACCAGATTGCTAGGGAGGTCTCTAATGCATTCCAAAGCAATATGCTGAAGACATCTCTAATAGGTTATTCTGAGGATATTTACTTGTATTCTGTGGTACGGTTGGTTTGCCCCAGAATTCCTCCATTTCACTAAGAATTTGATTTGCTTCAGGGTCACTTCATAGAACATTTGATTTCCTTCTCCATACTACTGTATGTTGCATGACCTATGACCATAATGATAGAATTCATCCACCAATCTTTCTGTAAAATCTGCCAACAAGGTATATTGAAGACCAGATCTCTCTTTACTGCTCCTCACAAAATGTATAGATAGGTTTACACAATTAGCTTCATAGCCTACCAGCAGGGTGAATGACTGCCTTGCCCCAAGATGGTTCCTTCACAATTTCCACCTTCTGGAAGATTCCAGGAGAACTTAGCCCAGACTGGCTGTAAGAGATTCATATCAGAGGCATGTAGGGAAAACAATCTTACTCCATATTCACACTGACATTAGAGCAATGTCTTAATGAAATATAAGAGCTAACCCCCAGTATTTCACACTGGAGTTTGCCAGCTAAGTGCAACTTGCTGCAAATACCATGTGTTTAGGTATTGAAAGGAAGTTGAACAGATCATTCATAAATTATATTGAATGGTCATTAGAACTTCCAATGAATTGCTGTACCATATGGGCATTAGCCAATCATAAGTAAGCCATGCCAATGATGTCCAGTCTTCAGATTTGCTTTTGCACCCCCCCAAAGGATCTATGGGGAATGTAAGAACAGCACAGGTAAGAGCAGCAGTGACAAATGAATGGTGCTATTTAACATTTCAGTTCAAATGCCAGTGTGAACGGAGACTTAACTTACCCATCCATATGCATGGCTGCATGTGTGTGTGTGTGTATGTGAGTGTGTGTGTGTTTGAGAGATATAAGGGAAAAAAAAGGCTCAAAGCCTGAATACTTATCAGAAATGAAATCAAGCTGTAATTAGATCATTTTGTTTTTCTTTTATACTCTGGTTTATCAGCAACTGAAATACTCATGAGTTTCTCTCATATCCCTAAGTAATGTGGCTATAGTATTGCTTGTCTCTTATGTAAGTTTGTAATCAGATCTGGTATGTGGTTGGTTTCAGCCTGTCACTGTTGCAGTGAATTTCATTCACCAAGGCTGATTCTCATAGCATATGACTGTAAATCTTCTCTTTCATTCGTTACAGTGGAGACATTTGTACGAGCAATCATTTAGCAGCTTAGGAGGCAACAGGGGGTCAGAAACCAAGACATTTTCTATGCGAGTTTACAGAAAAATAAGATATGGGGAACTGAACTAAAGGAAGAGTTATACTAAAAATGATAAAGGAACATGCAATTTTCACAGAATATGTAAAGAGAAGTTTTATTAAAAATATAAACTTGAAAACAGATTAGATTACTCTATTTAATATTTAAAAGAAGACTGTTCTGATACAATTCCATGTTCCATAACATCCCTTGCACTAAGGGAAGGACAGTGGTGAAGCAAATGGGTGTATCAATGTGTTACTTTCAGTGATGATTTTTAATGGCATGTATTAAACAAAAGCAGAAAAGAAAAGAAAGCTCATGTATTAAACAAGTCACAAAGTCATTCCTGCACATGTTATATGTGGAACATTCAAGTGTCATTTTTTAAAGTAGAACTGTCACTTTGTAATAAATAGCTGATTTTGAATTGAGTTTCCAAAATCACCCAGTGTTATGTTAGTCATTTATTTTAACATTATAATTAGTCATATTTAGCTTTATTTACTTGTCAGTTTATTAAGCTGAGCTAGGAAGTGACAGTCGGTAATGCAGACCTAAGTGGAATGTTTGAGCCATCATGTTTTAAGTAAAAAATATGTATCATAAATATCTTTGCATTTGAAAGGTCTTTCAAATTCACCTAGCTGTTACAAAGTAACGGTTCACTTTAATGGAAATGCAGTGTGTATGGTGGTATGTACTAATTTTATAGTGCTGTGCTGCTTAATGTGAGTCTCTACAGTTGCTGCCAGACTACTACTCCTATCATTCCCTATCAACCATCACCAGGCAACGGCTGACAGGAGATGATGATAGTTGTAGTTTAGCAGAAGCTGATGGGCCTCATGTTGTCCAGCACTACTCTATTCATGCTTTCAAGTGCAGCTGATGTCTAATGATCTGTGCTGTTGAATTCATACATTTCCCCCATTATCTTTTTAAGTAATTGTTTTTAATTTTTCACTTTAAATCAGACTAGAGATGTCTCCATCATATTACAATAAAATAAGTTGACGTCTTCTTTGTCACCCAAGTAGTTTATCAGATCCTTTAAGTACCATCTTGAACCTTTGGTACATTTATTCTTTTTATTACTTATTTCCTATTTTTAGGCCACATGCATCAGAAGTGACACCCAATCCTATCACTATGTGGATTTATATTAAGCATTATTTTATAGAGGGGAACATAGTGGAACTGCTTTGGGGAATTGGTTATATGAGGCAACATCACTAATACTACATGCCATATTGCACACATAATAATTATCAACTTAATTAATTACATTAGTGGGATAAATTGGACAAGCCCCTTTCTTTAAATGCAAGACAAAGGTCTTATTCATCAAGCTAGGGAGGTACTATTCTGGAGTAAACCAAATGCACCTTTAAGTAGGTTCTCTGTTTAGAAACAAATCCTGTTTAAATCCTCTGTAAAAAAAAAAGTATTATTAAACAATTGTTAATGCCAGTCATAGACTATGTAGTATATGCTCCCGCTCCTCAAATCTATCTTGGAAAAACTTGACATTCAGCATTACTCATTATACCTGTTTGTCATCCAATGTAACTATACTAGTCATCACTGTCATATGTTTAAAGAACTAAATTGGCTAACACTCTAATCTAGACGTGCCCTTCACCTTTCTTACTTAGTATACAACCACTTCTTTGGAAAGCTACCAGACTACCTCGGCAATATGCTCACTCTAACTGTAACTAACTATAACCTCCACTCCACTGCTAACAACTCACTGAGTACACCACACTACAAGAAATAAGCTGGTTAATCTGACTTCTCCTTCAGAGCTCTGAAAGTGTGAAATGACCTGCCTTCATAACTCAATCTAAAATCCCTAAAGATAACTGCTTCTTTGTAGCAAAAAACAGTATGTAACTCTATATAATTTTTCAAGGTATGTGAATGTTTGTATTTATAATGTTTCTCTGTTTGCTTAGATATGTATGCAAACTGTATGTACTGTAAACTCCCCAGGACATACTTTAAAATCAGAGAAATCTCAATGTATTCTTCTTGGTAAAACATTTTCCAAATAAACAGACTATAGTGGGGACATGACAAGTCTGAAAATGCCTATCAAGTTAAATTGGGTTTTCAATCTTTTGAAGGCTAGAGATGTCCCCAGTTGATTCAAATGGTTAAAATAAGAAATTTAATTAATGATATAATTTGTTTGTTCCAGAATTGCATCTCTCTAGCTTTCTGAATATGGTCCTAACATTATTTTACAGAAAGCAAATGTTGAGGAAATAAAAATGTCCTTTGATGTAAATAGGGCTTTTATCTTCCTTGATTACTAGGAAGGTCTCCAATACATGCTTTATGATGCATCGGAAACCTCTACATCATATAAGGGGATCAAATTGCCATTTAGATCAAGGGGGTTATGGGGATTTTTTTCTCCCCTAGGGAGCATATTTTTGCTTTATGCATAAAACACTGAGTATTGTCATTGTCCACGGGCCTAATAATGGCTCAAAGTGTACAATTAATGGGTTCCTTTTATAGGTACACGTTGGTATTTTTTACTATACTTTTATTTTTATATGTACTAACAGTTTATATCTTTAAAGGGATAGTATTGCTTGAAAATAATTTTATTTTATATTGTAACCCTTAAAAAAAATTAAAAATGATATAAGTCTTATCTCCCAAACCTTTATGATTTGGGCGATATTAGCAAGTAAAGTATCCCCTGGAGTGACGTCACTGTTCAAGCCTTCAGATTTGGAATCCGATCCCGGGACCGGCCGTGGCTCTTCAGCAGTGCCGAGATCACAATCTTTAAAAATAATTTCTTCATTGTAATGGTCTACAAAGTGTGCTTGCAACTCAGGCACACTTTGTAGACAGTTCCAATGAAGTAGTTCTTTTTAAAGATTATGATCTCGGCACTGCTAAAGAGCTGCCCGCTGATCTGTGGGCCGGATTCCAAATCTGTCCACTAGACGGCAGACTTGGTTAAAACAGCCAGGAAAAGGGAACTTTACTTAACTTTGCTTGCTAATATCTCCCAAACCATAAAGGTTTGGGAGATAAGACTTATATCATTTTTAATGTTTTTTTTAAGGACTACAATATAAAATAAAATTACATTCAAGCAATACTATCCCTTTAAACAAGCTTTCAAGAGAGCAAATCTCTTCCTCAGGCCAAGTAGTACTGAATCACAAAGTTGTAAGTGTCTGAACAGTGGTCTTTATGCAGAGCAGAGATAAGCTAGGGGGGGTGGGGAAACTACAGAGAAGTAGGGGTGGGCGAAAGGTCCCTCTGTGTTCCTGTGAAATGGAAAACCAAATTTTAGTCTGCTTTCTCGTGGGAAAATCCGATTTAAAAATAGCTATTAAAATCTTTGCATTTTTCGTCCATTGGCCAAAATTTCCATTGATTTACGTGATTTTTGCCTTTTTGCTATAAAAATGTGACATATTCCAGGAAGTGAAACACAATAGAAGCAGCTACAGGGAGAGGTAGATGTGCTGTTCTGCTGTGATCTTTTAGAAAACTTGAGGCAGGAGAGGTTCATAGTGACTGCTATCACTATGAGAAAGTTTAAAAGTAATAAAAGTAGGAACTGCAAGGACTATTATGTGTCAATTGAGTCTGAGTCTGAGGAGGAACTGAGCACTACAGAAGCAGTGCTGGCCAGTCCCCCTACATCACCCTTAGGTTTCTTGGGAAAATTAATGTTAAGGAAGGAAGAAAAGGGTAATAGTGAGAGCAGGACAGGTTAGCTACCTGTGCCTGCTGCCAGACATGCTGCACCTGCTGTAAGATGTGCTGTACCTACTGTCATATGTGCTGCCCTTGCTGCCAGCGCCACCATTGCTGTGCCTGCTGCCAGTACTGCCCCTGCTGCTACCAGTGCTGTACCTGCTATCAGACATGTTGCCCCTGCTGCCACCAGTGCTTTGCCTGCTGCCAGTTCTGAACCTGCTGCCACCAGTGCTGTGCCTGCTATCAGACGTGCTGCCCCTGCTCCTACCAGTACTGTGCCTGCTGCCAGTGTGGGGGGAAGGAGAAGATGATGCCAAGTGTGAAAGCAGGGGACCCTAAGTCACGCTTGCCATTTCCAAACAGTCCCACTAGCTAGTACTACAGCTAAGAAGGTCCAGCAGCTTGTTAGTATTAGGAATGAAGAAGCGGGTAATCATCATATTAATAGTGACTGTGAAGAGGAAGACTCAGGGGCTGAAATTGATGTGGTTGGTGATAGTAGTAGTAGTAACAGTGATGGTGAAGCAGCTGGTGGGATTGGTGTCAGGAGAGAGGTTGGGGAAGCAATTGAGAGGGTCCGGACTAGCGGTCAAGGGTGCCCATACCATTCCCCTGTCTCTGGGAGTCCCTTTCCTCCAACGGCATTGTCCATGTGGAACATGATCCTGAAGAAGGCAGAATTGTCACCACCACAATAATACCACCACCACCAGGAGCACAGATCAGTTGCCTGTGCCTGCTGCTATAGCTACCAGTCTGCCTTCTTCACATCATCAAGAAATGGAAAGTGTGATATAAGGGGATCCTCTGTCATATTGCTCGTTACCTCCTCCAACCAGCAGTGAGATGTCTTTAATAGAGCAGCAGCAGCACCTAGAGACTAGTGGTGGTGGTGATGATGACTGTGGAGAAGATGGGGTGGAAGAGACATTGATGGCCTTTTTAGCAGAAACTGAGAAGGAATGGGATACAGGGATGAGGAAGGGTATCACCATCACCACCAGCAGTGAGCTTTTGGAAATTGCACCTGCTCTATTTCCAGCTGTGGCTGAGTTTCAAGGGCAGCAGAGTGCTGAGGAGCAGGCTAGTGTGCCACAGACCACCATGAACACAGTGGGAATGGGGTGAACAAGTGATTTGGGACTATGAAAGGTAAAACTTGCCAACAGCAGCAATATTCCTGAACCTAGCTGCAGTGCTTGTTCTGAGGCAGTAGCAGCAACAGTAGCAACATCATCCTCTGCCCCAGACAATGAAGGGGAATGTGGAGGACAAGAATAAATAGGCCATTCTTCTCCACATTCCCCCTCCCCCCTGAAGTAATGCATGTGGGAATATTTTTCTCTTGGGGCAGGCATAGTACAGTCATCACCAATTTGAGAGTTAGTGAGAAGAGGAAAGGAGGGAAAATGCCTTGGCACAACCTCCCCGATAACACACATAAAACACAGACACCATGACATTTATGTCAAACATGTTAAAGCCAAACACCCACCATAGAAATCAAGCACCACTGTTGCAGTACCTCCTGACTCTCCAGAAAGGCAATAAAAGGCGAGGCGTAGATCAAAGAGGAGGAAGAATAGAGAAACCCAGGCAGAGACTGGAAGATCTATGATGAGTGAAACAACTAGCTTGCCATCACCTTCTTCCTCTATGGTAACTACATCTTTTGCCAATCCACCTTGTTCATCATTAAGTTCCCTATCAAATGATAGCCACTCTGAAGATGTTAGGATATGGCAGTTCATCTCCACCTATTGCACACTGCGTGGTACACTGACCACACATGGCAGTGTGGTGGAGGAGAATCACAAGTAGGGCATCAAACGGCATCTAAGGAGATTCCATTCCGCAGAATATGCTAAGATGGTGGATGGGAGGTTTCATCATTACTATTAAACTGTCATCAAGTTGTCATTTGTCCATAGCAGGGTGTGGACAAGGAGTATACTGAAAGAGGCAGTATTTGGGTTCTGGTGTCATGGTGTTTGGATACAGTTGTGCCCCCAGGGGTTATTTACTTCACACACTCTGCACATTGCAGTTGCTGATGAGAGGCACATTTCCTGCTCACAAGAGAAACATTTCTATTCTAATAACAACACAACCATGATTTTGGAGGAGGGGCAGGTGGAGAAGAATTATTGGCCAACTTCTTATTTTCTACACATATACTGAGGGCTACTTATTGTGCTGCTTCTGCCTCAGGCACATCACTGGAGCTAGTTGTGGCAAGTGGAACCTTCATCATCCATCACTCATGTTACTGCTATTGTTGATCTCATTCCCTTTCATCTGCCTAATCACCCTTCTGCTTAAACAACTCAGCAGCAAGAACAGCAGTTGCAAATTCCACAATTATGGACTCAGGAGGACATTTGACAATGGTCAACACAAAATGACCTGCTGGCACAAATCATCATCTATAAAATACTCTATCAAGTCAAGTATCAGTCCACCCCAGTGGCAGCTTATATCAGGGGGATCCTGTCTCTATCACTTTACATACGAATTTTTTATTTTATTTTATTAATTTGTTTTTTATTATCTGTCCCTCCAATAGCAGTCAAGAAACCCCCCAAAACAAATTCCCTGTTCAGCTGATTAATTTCCCAGACTCCACCCATCAACACAGGCAACAGGGGTTTCTTTTATTGTATTTAGGATTTTTTTTTTATTAACTGCCCCCAATCCCAGAAAACAACCCCCCACAAAAAAAAAACATTCCCGTTCAGCTGATTCTTTCTCCACACCCCACCAACACAGACACCCTCATACCACTTTTATAACACGCCTTTGGGAAATAAAATAATATTTGTTATTTGTTGTATGTAAAATCAATGTTCCCACTAATTTCAATTAAATGAGCTAGGCAAAAAAAAGCTTAAAAATAGCACTTTTTGCAGGAAATTATGCAACCTCAGTAGCATGGTAAACGGAGCTTGGTGTCACATTAGCCCAGAAAAATGCAGGTCTGAAGGGAAGAGCAAACGTGTTCCCTGGAGCTGCTGGGAGGGAGGTGGGGAGTCCTGCCGCTCACGAACACTTCTCCAGAATGCGGAATTGCCACATTTCAATGATTAATATCTCCACTCTTAGGCAGTGGAGAAAATAAATAAATACAGCGCTAGTATTGTTTTACCTTTTAAAAGCAATGGTGAAAATTTTGGGGGATGTAAATATGCACCTTTAAGACAAATTTGTGCAAAATCTTAGTCTAGTGATAGATTCTAATGCAAAGGTTTTAAACATTTTCATAAGTAAATAAGATTGTGATACATTGTTTTGTTAGGGATTTTAGCATTAGCCTGTCCATTTGCAGAGGATTGCAGACTAATTAATTAAATTAGATTAACTAAATGAGTGTTCACATGTAACGGGTATCATCAAAGTGTCGGATCTCTGTAAATAATTAATTAAAAAGGGGGAACTTTGTACACTGGAGTCACTACTATGCCAGGTGTCAGTTGCCTAAAGATTGTGTAAATGTAGGATCTGAATGACTTTGATTTTGCTGTTAATAACAATATATCAGCACTGGAAAACAGGCAGAAAAGGAATATGACTGGGAACAAGCTGAATGGACACAATTTAATGATTTCTCAGTGCTAGTGGTTCATGTACAAATAATGCATTTATTAAACCAATTATCTATCAACTAATAGTATGTGCATATTCCTTCTAGGATCCTAGAACCTGATTCCTCTTCACAAAATTATCTTCACAATGTTTTAACTATTTGAGTGCCAGTTGCAATGTGTTGGATACCTCTCTGGCAATCAGCATTGAGGCTGATGAAATCAAAAGAAATGGATCAATTATGGGGCAAAACAACTGCATCACAGGGGAAAATAATAATTTAAATTGTTTAAAATGGGGCTTTTAAAAATATTGAATGCTAGAGGTTTCAAACACATTGTATTAAAAGCACCATTGAAATCCAGGTCTTCTTAATACATCCACTTCATTGATATGTACATTAGAGAATATAATGGTGCTCTCCAGCACAGTCATTCTGTTTTGTTTGATGCCTGCCAATAAACTTTATATGGAGAATAATTCACTACTAATCGATTGTAAAGTAACATTATTGCAACTTTATGTACTCATTGGTTATACTACCTTTTCTTTAGCCAAATATGCAAAATTAGTATGAAACTGCTGTATAAGTGATTAAACCAAAATGTCTGTTTCACGTGCAGAATGAAAGAGCTAATATGAACATTTACACTTTTGTATTGTATGCTGTAGCATATCAGTATGCATTCAAAAGAATCTCTGGTTAGATATTGTACTGTTGTATGTTGCAAGATCGTCACTTCCTTCTGTCTTCTCACTGTTCCCACCCAGACTTCTTCTATTGAATAGACCATAGAACAGAGACAGCACTGTTTTAGGGTAGTTGTTAAATTCTTAAAAGATCCAATACTTGGGTCAATGCTTAATTAGTAGACTGTGTAGCCCAGATCCACCTTTATTAGTAAGTAGATTGCCACCATTACATGCCCAATCTGGCAACAAGATCCAGGTCTTTAAGCATAACATTGTAGCACCCTCAGTCAATATCTAGCAATGCACTTGCATTTTTCTAATTAAAAAAATTATTTAAAGTAGCAATGAATTGTCTTATCAAATACATAGTGTAAAATATAGACCCATAATCGTCTAAGGTTTCAAAGACCAGAACCATGTTCTGCATTAAAGTTCAAATTTGAAATAAGCTTTTATAGTGCTCATCAGGCAGATATCAAATAAAATGGATTAAAAATTGTTCTTATCAGCAGGATGAGGATCATGGGAGTGTGCAATGCATTGCTTCACAATGTTTTATATACCATGCTGGTCCTCAAGCGGTTCACATTGGATTCCTAGTTCCTACCAAAAATTAATGCCATAATAGAAGAGAATGCATTTAGCTGGAACTTTAAAAACTAAACAATTCTCATATTTAAACACTAGGGCACTAGACTATCACAGGATTTTCACAATGTAACCACATTATTAGCCAAAAACATGTGTAATAAAGCCTGATAATTCAGGACTAAATGTCTATCCTCATCAATAACCATACTGCGCATTATGGAAGCAGGCTAAATAATCAAGAACCAATGGATGTCAGTGCTATCTAGGAAATAAAAGCTGAGATGAAGGTGTTTGTTAAATTACCTTCAAGGGAAATGTGGCCCTCACAATCTGAAAAGGTCACTGGAAGTATCCTGTCAAAAGAATTTGAATCATACATTATGAATCAACCTTTAAGGCTTTGACTTTGAGCCCATATGATTACTGATTGATTTCTTTATTAGTATGATTCCATCAATAAGCATGAAAACTACAAATGATGCTGATGTATTAAAGTGATACTTCAATTTAATTTTATTTTATATTCTAGCCATTAAAAAAACATTATAAACAATATAAGTATTATCTCTCAAACCTTTATGGTTTGAGAGATATTCGCAAGTAAAGTTTCCCTCTGATTAACGTCAGCGCTCTAGCCGACAGATTTGGAGTATGGTCCACAGACCGGGCAGCGGCTTTTCAGCAGAGCCAAGATTGCAAGATATAAAAATAACTACTTCACTGGAATAGTCTACAATGTGTGCCTGGTTTGTTATTTTTATATCTTGCGATCTCGGCTCTGATAAAGAGCCGCCGGCCGGTCTGCAGACTGGAATCCAAGTCTGTCAGCTAGATGGCAGACTTGACCGATATAGCCAGTCAGAGGGAAACTTTACTTGTGAATATCTCTCAAACCTTTATTTCATTTTTAATGGGTTTTTTAATAGCTACAATATAAAATAAAATTACATTGAAATATTACTATCACTTTAAGAAGAACTTTAATAGTTCTAGAATAAAACCAATTGCACTCTAGGGGAGCACTTTTATTTTCATAGACGTGTTCTATGATCAGAATATAGCGTGCAGCCATGCTGCAATCATACATTTTCGTGACATGCCAGGACCATCAATGGTCCTTAACACCTGGCCAGCTGTGACAGTCAAGGCATGTCACTGATCATTAAGGGCTTAACAGTCCCATTAAAGGGATAGCAATGTTTCACAAAAAAGGAGCTCCAGTTAATCTTCACAGAGAGTGTTATGGGCCATGGAGAGTGTTATTTGTAGTTCAATAGTAGTTGAAGGCTAAAAATCCCTCTCCCGACCCTTTTCCCTAGTGTATGCTGCCTCCCCTCAGATGTGGAATCTGGTCACTTGACTGGACAGCTCGCAGCAAGAGACAATCTTCTTACTGTGAGCGTAAGAAAACCCTGCCTCCTGTGACAAAGGAGGGCAAGTTTTTCCTTAAGCTCACTGAACATTGTCCCTCTTGCTGCTCTGAGGTGAGCAGTGTTACATCAGTAAAAGGGGCAGGAGGGGGATAGTTTATCATTCAATTACTCTTCAACTACAACTCTGACAATATTGAAATAACACTCTCCATGGCCCAAATACTATGAAGATTAATTAGCTCTGATTTTATTGTGCAACATTAGTAACCCTTTAAACCAATGCCAATTTCTTTTTATTTCTCCCCTTTAGTGCTCTTGATTTACTCCAGAACTACTTGTGTTCTTCTTAGTACAGTGCATCAGCCTTAAAGTGGTCTACAGCAAAAATTGTCTGTACTATCTTACTTTACTGTTTATGGAACAAACAACACATGCAAAATAAGGCATAACAGGTCCACATTTGAAACGTGAGATGTTGATAAGCGTTCAGCTCACATGTTGTTCAGGCTTTCCAACAATCATCCTTTAATGGGAATGTTGTAGCTGCTTAACCAATAGACAGAATGGTCCTTTTTCAGCAAAATTTGTTAACACTGAGAATTTTCCATAGTTTCATGCAAGACATTTTCATATGTTCAGTTGTCACACAACATTTTTTGAGATCATCTATGAAAGTTAGAAGCATCTGATTTTTTCTGTTGTTGGACTACAACTCCTATTATCCTTAGCTGGCCAATGCCCTGCTAAGGAAAGGAGCTGTAGTTCAACAACATTTGGGGGGCTTCTGTTGGCCACTCCTGATCTGTGTTAGAGTAATAGTAAACCCAAAAAATATCTGGGGACAAAAAAATGTTAATTTATACAAATATTATGCTTGAATTTGCAATATTTTTAGATGTGGGTTTAATACGTTATTATAATTCTCAGCTCTATGCTTTTGTTTGGATAATGTCAAAGCTTATATCTTAACTTTTATTCTAAGGGCCATGACTTAATTTTCCTTTCCACAGGCAACTGTTATTTGTAGGCATATGTCTTACTTTTTTCAGTGGATGCACAATCACTGTTGCTATGGTAATATTAGAAGCATACGTATTGAACTCTTAAAACATACACTTGGCCAAGCAAATCCAATATGGATAAATTTTATATATATATATATATATATATATATATATATATATATATATATATATATATATATGTGTATGTATATATATATATATATATATATATATATATATATATATATATAATATTAATTATATGTTTTATTTAAAACATTTTGGCAAATTAATGAGATGTTTTTAGCCTTAAAGAGAATAAAGCTTTATTTTAAACGTAGAGATATATGGTGAACAATGACTGACAATAAGTATGAATAAATCAAGTATGAAATTTAATTGTAGCGCACTAGTGTCTAAAAGCCAGTAAATCCAGTTTGCAAGCAGCTCATTAACCTACCCTCACTCCCAGAGTTAAACAGTACGAAAATAGCAATAATCGTTATCACCCCAGCCTGTGTAGGTCTTGATAAGGATTACTGCTAAATATCAATAAATATCACAGTCATAGAGATATATATTGATCATAATAAAAGATGGAGGAGAAAAAATGAAAGCCATTACATTGTGTATTTGTTTAACATTCTAATTAAAATGAAATATACATTTTTAAGTTATTATCTTTTAAGAAAATAGATTATAAAAGTCAAGGACAAATGAGAACTAACAGTTTGCCATTTTAGGCGTTTAGATTACGATATCAAGGAGGTTTCTAAAGACGTTTACTTTAGAGAATTTATTGGCTTAACTGGATATATACTGTGTGTATTTCAGCTAATGTCTTTACTGGGTCCTTAATGTTAATACTTATCAATGATCAACAATAGCTAGATATCACATGCCAAATAAATAAGCATGACATTGGGAACTACTGAACACAATGGAGCTGGTGCTCAGATGAACTGGAGCAACTCTGGGGAAAACTAACTGGACCAGAGAGAACACCATAGGTAACAAAGACAAATAATTTTCTTTCTCATTCAGGATTTATTTAGTAGTACACATAGAGGCAGAGGACCCACCTTTCCGTGTAGGGAAAAAAAAAGACTTCTCACTCCACCTTCTAACTAGACAGCAAATCCAAGGATGAGATGATTGTGTTCTTCCAGAGGAGATCTGAAGTAAAAGGAAAGAACAGTCAAAAAAATCCTGTCTTTCCTTCAGGGTCTCCAGGTATCACACACAGAGCGAAAACATAGCAGAAATGAAGGAGAAGAAACAACGTTATAGCTGGTTGAAAGGATTGAAAGCAACCTCCCAGGGTGCTCGAACACTGAGTCTGTAGTATATTTTAATTCTGTGGTGTAGTGACTCTACACATTTGCTTGATAGTAGATTCTGCTTTCTAACAATAGCTCTGGTAGAATAAGATTTCTAAATTTTTGAACTGTACAAGCCTCAATAATAGCGGAACTACACTGTCTGGCTAGTTATCCCTTTAGTTGGCCTAAAGAAGTTCTCAAATAGGAAGGGGTGTACTGGAGGTAGTCTGACATCTTCAGCATTGCAAGATTTTTGACAGAAAGCAGTCAAAGTATGAGGAAATTTCATGAAGTAAACTGTGATGGCAGATGAGGGGAGAATTAATTCTGTTTAAGTAGATAGGAAGGAATGCCATGTAGAGCATGAACACCATATACTTTCAAAATAACAGTAAAGCTACTAATAGAACTGTTTTAAATAAGGGAATCTTCAGAGTGCAAGTTAGAATATACTTTAATGGTCCTTTGATAAAGGCGTTGTGGACCAGGCTGAGATCCCATGGATGATAAGATGGAGGAATTTGAGGCATCAGGCATTTGACAGACTTGTCAAATCTCTGAAGCAGATGGTGGTCAGAAAATGAATGCCACCAAAAAAAACTACAATGGTCTGAAATTTGAACTTTCAGGATGCTGGGATAAAAGCCCTTAGAAAGGAAGTCCAATTGACATGGAATTTAATTTTATGAGGGATCCATATTGATTTCTTTGACCCAATAGCTTAAGTTTCTCCAGGTGTAAGAATAATACCTGGTAGTTCTAGTTTCTCTGGATATAAGAAGTAGATCGATGACAGTGGTAGAGAAACTACACTCTTTAAATATTCCACACACAGGTACCATGGCATGATATTTGTCTGGAAGTTTTGCTGTGGCAAGACTGACCCTGATGTAGAAGGTCCGCCTTCTGGGGTAGATGAAATGGAGCCTTCACTGATAAAGATTTCAGGGCAGAAAACCATTCACTTCTCAGCTAATAGGGTCCTATGAGGATGATGGTTTCCCTGTCTTCCATATATTTCTTCAGCACCCTTGGCAACACTCTCAGAAAATAAAAAAGGTACCCACCTGAAAGCATAATGTCTGAAGAAATGTGTCCAATAATGGGAAAAAAACTGTAGATTTTCTTATTCTCCCTGGACACCATTAAATTGATCCTTGCTTCTGATATGCACTAATGTGCACTCTAAATTGATTCCACCCAGAGAAGAAATATTTTGGATAGCTTAAGAAGACAGTTGCTTCTTGCTCCTTCCTGACTGGACATGTATACAATTACTATAGCAATGTAAGATTATTTTTCTTATTTTCAATGCAAGACATATTAACAGACAAAGAGTTGCTTTCATTGTGCTCCACACTAACAGGAGTTCCAGTTGATTTAAATAAAAGGACTTTTCTGAGGTGGTCCAGGTGCCTTTGAATGACTGTTCCCCAACCAAAATTGCACACATCAGAATTGTTCAGTTAAGGATTGATCAAACTGTTTCTTTTACATCAGGTTAATGAGAACTCGACTGAGGAGAGATCATATCATGCTGATACAAAAAGGCTTCTTGTTTCAGTATCGTAGAATTGATTTTTGAAGTATCCTCATGTGAAGATATGCCTGGGGAACCACCTTGATGGATACTGTAATCAGATCCAAAATGCATATGAGGTGTCAAAGTTGCAAACACTGGGTGGACTTGAGGATGCAAATCTGCTACAACAGTCTGTTTATCATTGCTTGTGCTAAAAAAAGTTATCTCTACTGTGGAGTGCAGGATCAATCCCAGGTATTTTATGAGCTTCTGTTGGACCAGGTTGTATTTCTTCACCTTCACAAGCTATCCTAGAGACTGTAGAAGAGTCTGCTGAAAAATAGAACCCTTCCCCAGCCAGTTGCCCGAATAAGGAATTGTATCCAATCCTTGTTCCCTAAGATAAGCTGTGACAATGACTATGGTCTTTGTAAAGGCCCTTGAGGATGTCAAAAGACTCAAAAGGATGAATCTGAGTTTGTCCTTAATGGTAATTCAAAAACAGTTTTAAGAGAGGTTGTGAACTGGGATATGGAGATTAGCCTCTTGGAGGTCTATTGTGGTCATCAAGTTGCCTTGCTGGAGAATATTTGCTTTAGGCCTGATGTTCTCCATTTTTAAATATACCTGAAGGGCTGGCTTCTGAAAAGTGAAATGCAAACATGATTTCCACCAGCTAGACATCTTGTGCAGCAATTCCTAGATTAAGCCAGAGACTCTGGCAAGCCACTAACCAAGTCCTGCATACCTGCATATGGCTTAGGTGACATGGTACTAATAATGTGAGAGAAATAAAAAAAAAAAAAAACACCAGGGCAAGACATTAGTCTATTCTGAGATGTAAGACTGTATATTTAATTATATAGGAAAATATGACTAGTTAATATAAAAAATAGTCAATTTATTTTTATTTTAAATAAATTTCTTTAGATTAAACCCTTGCTTTTGTATTTTAACGTAAAATTTGTCCAGCAAAGTCTACACTATTATTGATAATGGTTACCCATCATCAATACTATGGCCATGACATAGACAACTAAGTATGTTTCAAACAATCAGTGAGATACTTTATTAACCAGTGAAGCTTGACAGCTGTGCCTTTGCTCAACATGACAGTCCATTTATGTCTATAGAAATCAGTGCAGCTAAGATGCCTGTGATAAGCTGTTTTAAGGTGTGCCTTGACTGTCTCAGCTTACATCAATGTGAGCAAAATAAATGTCAGAACTATCTCTGAGCTATTCAATATTATATTGTATGCACTCATTTGCTTTTAGTAGACCCTTTTATAAGCTATAATGTTAGAGAAATCTTTATTCGTACAAGTCAATGATGTTTATGGTGGTGGTGTTGATATATTGTGAAGCTTGTCCATGAGTGGTGACACTTTACATCCCTCCTCTGTTGCCAATTATCAATAGTCATTGAAGCCGATATACTAAAAATAACTTGAGTAATTCTAGAACAAATCATCTACATCACAGAAGAGAACTAAAAATGTCTCCAAATGTAGGAAGATTTAAATATGGCTTTTAACCCACTGAGTGCTAGAGAGTTCCATAGTGCAAAGCAATGCAATGCATACCAATCTAGAACTTAAAGGTTTAAAATCCCCATTTAAAAGGGGATGCTTATTCTCATTTAGGTACAACTGGATTGCCCTGGAATTGCCCCATTTCTTCTAGTTTGCATTCCTTGGGCTCTCCTGCCATTTTGTGTGATTATAATGGTTTATTATGAGATAATAAATTATACCCATTTAATGTGCATTAAACAAATAAAAAACACACAGGTTAACTCCAGTCCTACCTCATTAATAAAGAGAATAATTTGATGACCCACTCACTGTGATCTTTGCACCACCTGCCATAGCTCATAGCCCACAGCAGAACAAAAGACACAAGGATGAAAAGGCGAAGTTATACATACACACACAAATACCCCCCGTGCACACGCGCATACACATGCACACACCTAATGTGTTGCATACCCCACCTGTCCTTCACGAGTTAATCAGCTTGTCATAAATATCAAAAATCTTTTGTGAATAAAGAAGATTTGCAACTTTGGTATCATGTTTAACAAGAGTAATGCAAATAAACATAATAATTTAAATTAAATATTAAAAATAGAGAATTAATTACAGAATGTATTAAAAAACTACAGATTTTACTTATTTAATTAGATATAGAACTATTGTTATAGGTTTATATAAAAGAGTAGTAATAGATGACATAAATTAATAAATTATTTACCCTTTTCACCACATTTCCTCCTACTGTATTAGACTGTTAATGGATATACATGTAATCTTTGAACAACTTTATTTAATCTTTCAATAAGATTATATTTAAAATGTAAACCAATTTCTCATACAAAATGGATGCCCGCGACTATTTACTATTAGCTCCTGCTATCACTCATATTTTGTCATTATTTTGTCACTGTTTGCAAGTTATTTAACACATATATGCAAATTGCAACACTAAAAAAAATAATAAGGTTGCAAGTTTGTAATTTTTTTATTAATTTGTTAATAAATATTTGTAAATTGGTAAATATTTGTATGAGACATTTTAGTGATTAGTACTTGGTTTATAAATGTACCCCACAATGTGAAGTGCCATTCAAAAAGCTAAAAATCTGATTTTTTAAAAAAATCATACTTTACAGGGTTAATAAACATGTATCTTGTTACCCGTATTACACCTGTTTTTCCTTAATACATTAACTTTGATGCCATTTTAATAATCACATACATCTGATAGCATAATAGCCTCTGAGGAAGAGTTTGTATTTGAGCACAAAGCACATGAGGTAGTTCTTTTATCCTGTAAGCCATATAGTTGCGTTTGTTGTTTTGAGTTTTCTTGTTTTCTTTTTCTTGTCCTCTGGTGTTAATAAAATACAATTGCCTAAACCTGTGTTATAAAACTTTTTTCATATTGATAAAATCTCTCTCTCTTATAAGTTTCTGAGTTCCTCTTGATGTATCCCACCATCATCCCAGTTTCATCATGGCTCTCAGCTCTCTATTTCTCCCCTCTCTCTTCATACCTTACAGATTAACTCTGGAGTACGGTGGCCATATTAGGACACTTATACTTCATTCTTCCTTCTACCAAACTTCTAGCAATCATTCTTCCAAAATTCCTCCTTCCTCATATCAAACCACTGTCACTTATCTTCCATCCTTACAAAAGCCATCCTGTCTCTTACCAAACTCCCCCCTTCCTCCTATCAAACCTCTGTCATCCATGCTCCAGCCAAACAAACTCTCTCCTGCCTACCAATAAATCTCTCTCATTCATAGTCCCTCCTATGAATCATCTGTCATCCATACTCCCTCCTAACAACCTCTCTGTCATCTGCCCAAACTTCGTCCTGCCTCCTAACAAGTCTATCTCAGTCATCCACCCTGCTAACAAACCTCTCTGAGTTTTCCAACCAACTGAGAGGGATTTGGTAGGAGGTGTTCAAACATGCCCCATGACCACGGCACTCATTTTTTGACCCAGTGTTCATATGTCAGACTGAAGTCTTATATGCAATATATAGTAGATGGTTGGAAGTTTTCTCTCCAACTCTGGGCTGGGAGATACTACATCCCATGTTCTCAGATGAGATGGCAGATAATAACACAGGTGTTTAAATTTGGAGGTCTTAGCCGTAGGTACCTTACATTAAAATATGGTGCTACAGGCTAAGTGGTTTGTGACATCACATGTTTAACACTCTCTGCAATGCATTACACACACCTCTGGCATTCAGAGGGTCAAAAGGAAATATCAAGAAAATTAGTATGAATTAAAAAATATAAATAAAAGACAGATTATATTTGCAATATTCTAAATGGAATTATGTTGGGGGTGACAGGTCAACTTTAATGTATCTATATATCTATCTATATATATATATATGGAAGCATTCTGTTACTAAAGGTCTGGGTCCATAGGCACACACACCAACACACACATACACACTCAGGGTTGTATTCTTCTGCCTGTCTCACTGGTGTAAGCATGGGGCATGAATTTGACAGGAGTGGGCGGGGGCTTTGCCCCCCTGCCCCCTCCTGTGAAAATCTCTGCAAGGACTTGACTCTTCACCACACTACACACCTCCTTCCCATGCTCCCGCCCTCCCATTAACCGTATGGCCTCTCCGCCAATCTCTGCAAAGAATTTCATCTTCTACACCATTCGTCTCACTCCTTTTTGCCTCACTCTTCATCTCACCACTCCCTTTAAGCCGCCCTTACTAGGTCCCGTTCACCAAAAAAAACATCACAGACTCATGCCACTCTATCAGTCACACACAGTCTTACAATAATGCATCTGTAAAAATATTGTCCCGTTCCTCACAGTCAACCTTTTCTCCATCTCTGCGTTCTACACTATTGTCACTCCTATAGTGTTAGACTTCTCTGCTCAATTGCTTTTGCTACTGATTACTCCTTCTACGGTTTCACCATAATCAAGACTGATGAGACTGATGGGAACTGTAGTCCAGCTACACCTGCAAGCCCACAAAATTCCACCCATCACAACTCAGCCAGCTTAGCCTAAAAACCAATTATCAGACAGGATGCTGGGGAGCACATAGCTCACTTACTAGCAGTCAGAAGCAGGCAACTGGAACAGTTTATACACTAAACTCATGATCACGCAGAGCACAATGAGACTTCAGGTGAGCCAGTAAATGACAAGGACATGGAACATGGCTGTACATTTATATATAGAGGTCTGTGTGTGTGTGTACATAGAAGTATGTGTCAGTGTCTGCTGTTCTCTCCATACTGCACATCCAGATATAACATCACTGCACCGTGTTCACTTTCTGCCTTGAATTGCATTTAGGGTCTTTAAACCAGATACTCCTTTGGAGGCAGCCAGCACTTCAGTGCTGCAGCCTCCTATACCTCTTGCTTTATCCACTGCTGTCCCACCTCTTTGCAGCACCTGTTGCTCTGAACATAGGATTGTGCCCTTCTAAGTCATGAAAAGTCTCCACCATAGTTTTAATGGCAGACTTCTACTCATTGAAATACTATAGTGCCCTATCAGGACCTGTATCACATTCCTTATTTCAGGCTAACAATTCCTATCTCTGATACAATGCATTTTAGACATGTCTCTACACAACACACTTCATTTATAGATTCTTTCTGCTGTTAGCCCTGTGCTGAAATGTTTAATTGCAACTTTCTGATGGTCTGTGTGGGGCATTTCCCCAAAGGCTTAAGATGATCTATGAGACTGCACCCATGGCCTAAGCAATGCACTATTCCACAATGCAAAGAATGCCAGAGGGGTAGGCATCACATTGAAAAGCAACATGTTGCACACTCTTCTTCCACTGAAAGGCTTAATAGTCATAGGAAAGTAGCCACGCAGGAAAGAACCTCTCAAAACACACAGGACGGGAGTGTGAAGGACAGAAAGGGTTAATGGGGGAGACACAAAGAGACAGCTGAGACCAAAAGCAAAAGGAGGAGAAGCATCTGACATACACAGTGTATGGTTTGGGTCTGTCACTACAAGAGCAACATTTCTCACATCCCTGCCTATTTTCGCTTGGGCAAAGCCCTGCTTATTTTGGTAGTATGCAATAAAGTAAGAATTGTCAATGTATACCCAATAAAAGAGCCTGTTCATGAAACATTAACATAGAAAAGCAGCACATCTGATATGTGCCATTTGCTGGAGTTGTTGACTGATTCCTTAAAGTATTTTCAGTGATTTAATATATTTCCATGCATTGGGTATGCACAGCAAGAATATATGATAAAAATGTGGAGTAAATGTGGCCATTCTTATAATGCGTATGTATACATTCACAGTATGTGTATGCTGCTGTCTGCCAAACAGTTTCTTGGGGTTCTGCCAGCCTGATCCTGATGGAAAGGATTTGCAAATCTACCAAGCAATCTCTCATTAATGAATCAATTAACATCCAATACATTATGACTAGTGAAGATTTTTGAAGGTTCAAGGAAATCAGAGAAATATCTTGCACATTCATCCATTCTCTGTTTGATGAATAGACCCTGAATTGAGATTTTTTCTGATACTTCGGGTTTCTGAACTCTGGAGATGCAATGCATTGAGTTTGCACAACTTATATGCAAGATAAAGTAACAGCTGGACAGTAAATATGCATCTCCTTAGGTGGCCTTTTGTTTTTTTTCTGTTGTTTAGTTCTCTGTCTGGTGATCTGTTCTGTTCACTGGTTTCTGTTAGTCAAGTTTAGTGTATCAGGTTGCCTCTGCATTATGTTATTGAAACTGATGAAAGTGTTCCAGGATCTTACTGCCAGATTTTGAATAAGTCAAGTTCCCTCACATTAATGACTAAGACTTAATTTACATATTTAGAATTTGATCTCATTCAATTACACCAGACATGGCTCATTTACGCAGTAGAACTGGAGTTTTTCTAGAACAAACCAAATGCATCATATTTAAAAACAAATAGAAATGTTGTCAAATTGCATTCATTTAAACTGGCCTTTTAACTCATTGAATTCTACAGAGGCCTCCAGTGCATTACTTTACAGTACATTGACAACCTATTCTGCATTCATGTGTTCAAAGCCCCATGTAAAAAAGTGGAGGAATTTTTATTTGTTTGAATATGATTCTGTCCTATGATGTAAGGCAGGCTTAGTACTAGAGTGTCTATTCTAGCTAGAATAGACACTCTAGTACTAAGCCTGCCTTACTTCAATTTACTAAGCTACTTATAGGGACACAGTCCCCCTTAATGCTACTTGCATGATGCTTCTTGAACCTCTGCCTTGTTTTACGTTATGTAGTAAAATTCAACTGGAAGATTGGTGCAAGGTCTTGCTCACACTAAAGACTAAAGTGGTCGTACATCCCCCTATTATGTTTTAGGGGCCTCAATAATTTTGCTTAGCCTTTTTTCTTTTTTTTTTTGTAACTTTAGCAAACAGTTTTTATTCTTGATTATTGTTTACCTGTTGGGTGCTAGAGATGTCTCCAAAGCATTTAGCAGGTATAGCAGGTGCAACTAGAGAATATTCATCTATTTAGAACACTGCATTTTCAGTAATGCCTTTTATTCTAGAATATCATCAGGAATGAAACATTTTTATGGTCCAAAACCTTGGAGAAACAGAGGAAATGGGAAAAAAGGGTGAGGGAGAAACACAGAAGTACAGGAAAAAGATGGCAGTAGTGTGGGAGAGCAAAACAGGGGGAGTAAGAGTTGATAAGAGGCCAAAGAGATGAAAATAGTGGAGGCCAATGGGAGGTTCCATTTGGAAAGAGTGAGATTGGGCCATAGGAAAGGTGACCAGGCTGGAAAGGAGAATGGACCTGAGACAAAAGAAGTGACACGTGAGAGTGAGAAGAATGGGGGAGATATCTGACAGACCAGAAAGAATAAGTTCTCCTACCTTCCTCAGATGACAAACGTGGTGGCTTTTCTATTTTTTAATGGCAAGCACATGATCACATTTCCAGGTTTCTGACTAGCTAAAAAATAAACAAAACATAAAAACAAAACAGCTGTTTCACATAACATTATTCAGGTCTTGCATAAACTGCATTAATACAGTCAAATAAAAAAACAACAGCAGAACATTAAAACTAAATATCAAGTTTTAGAGAAACTTGTATGTGCAAATTGAATACTATTTGCTCATAGCCCAATGGAAAACTGTTGTAAGCCATTCAGTTGATATATTTATCAGGACTTACATAGGGCCATGTCTTTTATAGTGTAGATCAATATATTTGTTGGCACTTTTGCATGCTGTCTATAATTGTCTTTATTTAGGGATCCCCATTTCAAGTCTTATTATACGTACAACTCTTCACAACTGACAAAAGGCATCCATTCTCTGAATAAGATAATCCATAGGAAACAGCACTACTCACATTTTACAGAATCTTGTAAGCTTTTTCAGACAATGAAATGTAGAACTTAATTAAATATAATTTCAATTTAAAAAGTATATAGATATCCCTGGCTGCTGTGTGAACAATGCTACTAATTTTCAGGTTTTATATTTAATTAAAAAATAGGAAATGTATTAAAATATTAAAATCAGGTGGAACATGTGAGAAAACAAACATAAAGAACAAATTATTTGCAGTAAAGTCTATTCTGTTGAGTCTCCTAGTGGCTTTTTACATTTGACAAGAGTTATACTTACCCAAAATAATGCTAAAAGAAAAATCCATTAGAAAAGAAGAGTAGTTCAACAGACTAAACATTTAAATAACAATTGTGATACATAAGTAAAATCTGAAGAATAAAAATAAAATTTGTTTACTGTCAGATACCAATCATACACATTCCTGTACTGGTTTTATACATGGTAGGACAGCTTCTTTGGTGGTTAGTAGGCCGGCAATATTGCTGGACAACTCTCCCTTTACTATCACTCTCCTCTACTTAGTATCTCCCCTCACTTGCACTTTCTTTCCTGTTTTCTCAATCCATCTCTCCTCTTCTTCTGCACTCTTTCCAAAACATCTATTCACTTTTCTCTATCTCTCCCCATATTAAGACAGTCCCTCCCTATCTCTCCATTGGTTCCATCCCCTCGCCCTCTTACCCTCTCCAGTAGCCCCACTACACTATACCCTGCACTCTAAAGCATTCCCATTCCCACCCCTCCTCTTGTTTGTGCTTCCTGTGCTCCATTTGTGCCACACTACCCCTTCCATTGTCCATATGTGATTCTTTTGGAATTGACTAGGACAGATCCCAAATGTACTCTGTGTCCTCTCAACCAATCTATGAAATAAATAGCAGATGTTTTATCCTCTCTAGTTTTAACAATAAACTGACAAACTAAGGCAAGCCTTAGGAATAAGTCTTAAGCACCTGTCAACCATTTGGGGGGGGTAGAAAACTGACTGCGTAAGCTTGTAGCTAGTTGGAATGTAACTTGGAAGTCATTGGCATGCACCCCCAATAGACACCTAATGTTGAAAATACTTCACTAGCATCTATGGGAGATGCACTCACAGCCAAACAGCACTGGACAGCTATCCTTCAAATCTTGCAGTTCAGTCTGTCTTTTGGGGCCATAGAGGGAGCATTGATGGCCTCTTTTCTGACCTCCATTCAACTACATTTCTGATCAATGAACAGTATCCTTCATCTGCAGGTCTGTTCCCAGAGAAGCAGACAAGCCAATAGTTTTACTGTAAAAGCACAGTCCAACATATTATTTATTATGAATATGCATGTCATAGTTCATGACAGGAAGTAACGTTGCACCTAAACTCTGTGTTGCCTATAGAAAATAATCTGCTTTGCTTCTAAAAATAGTAAGTAGCACTGCTAATAACATTTCCCATTGCATATTTTTTGGACACAAAGTGTTTTTTTTCATTGTTTTTTTTTAATTTGCTTTAGATAACCATATATATTGCTTTCAATAAATGCGTTAATAAATTAAGTGCATTCAGCGCTATTGCATATTTGCCCTTTAATTCACATGCGCAATTTTATTAACTTTAGCCTTATGAGTTAGTATGTCCCTGGCTACTTGTAACAACTAAAATCTGCTGAGCAAATATTGCTTCTTAAAGACTAATGTAAGCAGAGCTTTTTAGAATATTAACAAAGATAGTTCCAGAGGGAAATTATTTGTGGTGTTATCATGTCATCTGCTGTGACTCCTTACCAGTAGATTAGAAAGGAAAGAAAGCATAAGCAAAGACTTTAGTCACTGCAATGAAATATAGGAAAAATCACAGGAAGGTTTTGTCCGCACAGCAGTGTCATCATTGGGATACTGAGAAAAAATGCCTCTTAAATTACAGCACGCTAGTACAAGATCACAAGCTGTGACTTTCCACGTCAGTATGCTTGGCAGAGTCTGAAACAGATATCGAAGGTATTGAAGGTATATGTAAGACCACTGTTTATTATTTAGTGTACTGAGCATTGAAATCTTAAAGGAAGGCTTTTGAATGATGTGTATAGCACTAGTGACTGTTATTCTGAAGACATAATAGTTTTGCTGGATGTCAAATTCACAACTAGGAGTTTCTGGTAAAATTAAAGATATAATTGGACGACAACGTGCCCAAAAAAGTACAGTCACTAATAAAAGGCATCAGGTCACTAACAAAAGGTACCAGGTCACCAATAAAAGTTACAAGTTAACTGACCTGGCATGACCTGGCTTAAAACCAGCCCTCAATTCATAAAATACTAGGTACAATTGATAGACCTTTTGCTGATAATGATGGCTACAATGATCCTTTGGATGCTAGAATCATCTCCAGTTCATTGCAAGGCATAACAATGGGAAAAGTATCTAAAATTCAAGTGGTTAACATATTCAGTACTGCTAATCAAAAGTACTGGAGTAATAAAAAGATGTTGTGGAAGAATATATTCAGTTTATAGGATGAAACAAAGATCTTAAGTGTAGATAAGTATAGGTCATGTGCAAACTACTCATGACTTCTCACCAGCATGTTTTGTTTGACCACACTATGGCAACATTTTGCTTAACTATATAGCTGAGACAATTATTTGTCATGAAGTTTGCAAGTTGTGCTATCAATGAACTGGTTTGGTCCACCTTCAAACCTAATTGACAGGATCTGTGTTACAGCTTACCTTGGTTTCAGCATCATCTGCAGGTGCGAGGCTTCAAGCATGCAGCAGGCCTCTGTTTTATGTGTTTTTTCCTGTAGTCTCCTTCTACCTACTTCCTCCCTCTGATCTGCTCTTTCTACCTACTTCCTGAGGAAGGGTTTAAAGGGCTGACTGAGTCCTGACTCAGTTGCCCTTGTGTTGTTGTACAATACAGTTCTGTTTCCCTTTGGCTCTGTGTATGACCTGGCTTGTCTGACCATCCATTCTGGTGCTGATCTGTGGCTCTGTCTGACTATTCTTTTGCCTGCTCCTATTGTGTAGTGGACATCCAGTCTGGTGCGGACCTGTGGCTCTGACTGACTACCTGAACTGTGTATGACCCGGCCTGTCTGTCCATCCATTCTGGTGTTGACCTGTGGCTCTGTCTGACCATTCTCCTTGTGCGTTCCGATTTGGCTTAGACATCCTGTCTGGTGCAAACCTGTGGCTCTGGCTGACTACCTGCTCCGTGTATGACCTGGCTTGTCTGACTACCCACTCTGGTGTTGACTTGGGGCTCTGTCTGTCTCCTTCGTGTGTTGGTCTCCGCTCCACAGACACCCATCCTAGTGCAGACCTGGGGCTCTATCATACTCCTAGACTGACTGCAGGCTGAGTCAGTGCTAGTCCTTTGGACGTTCTGAATTACCTCGAGGCTTCAGTGGGCTGAGGCCTAGTCTAGGACAGTGTGGTGGATCTGTTGGCGGACGTTCTGAATTACCTCGAGTGCTTGCCTCTTTGATCACCCTCTATGTGTTATCTGTTTACGTGCATTACTGGTAACATTCAAATAAAAGATTGTTTTACTTTACCATACTGACTCCTGGTTTATTCCTGGGAACTGTGACAATCTGGTTATCAACATTCTAATTAAACCACCATCTAGCCAGCTCATTTTAAGTTACTTTAAAAAAACTCACATGTTTAAAAGTTGACCTTATTTTATGCTCAAGACATTTTGATGTCTGTTTCATATATTGTTCTTTAAATTAATTACTTCATTTAGAAGGTTATTCCAGGTATCTTTTATGGAAATCTGGGGAATGGCTAAGTACTGGCTGAGGGAAGCTAAAGCTACAGGTCTCATATTTAAAGTCCTGTGCCTTGTTGCCATTCATGGCCATGTAATAGTGATGATCTCTCTCTCTCTCTTTACTATCATTGGTGTAAATGGAATATACGGTGCACAAATGATGCATTAGATTGGCACAAGTCCTGTGTATATTTGGAAGCTGCAACTAACCTTCTGTAAAGTATCACATCATAACTTTACCCTGAGCCTTCCACTGTTCAGCCACTGTGCACCATCTCTGCTTGTAACCTTCATTCTCTTAATGTAGTGCAATTAGGCAGTGATTCGTCAAGCTGCTTAAAGAGCATTGTGTCATATAAGCTGCTCTTTGATCAACAACAGATAATTTATTGCATTTATCAATCATCATTCATATTGCCCTACGCTGTGAATGTGTGGCTGAGAAATATGACAAAAATATCATAAATACCTCCAGTGATACACACTCAGATGCTTAAAGTGTATCTGTATGGCGGTGATTTTTATTGGATCTTCCAGCTTGTAGCTGCCAGAAGGAATTTGTGGCATTCATTAATTGATGAATGACCAAGATCCAAATATGATGGCCATTGATGAATTAGTGAATGGCATGTGTTCATGAAAAAATGTCCTTGCTCACTGAGCCATATACCATTTGATGAAATCCACCCTTTCAGAGTTTAGAACTTCTTCTGTTGTAAACCCAGATTAGAAGTGCAATGTACCAAAATACATTTGTTCAATACAAATATTAAAGGACAATTAACATGAAAAACCTGTGTGTTAAATGATTAACTCAAGCTGTTTTTCACCATATGTGTATGCAGTTATGTTAGCAGGAGACCGTATCTTAAAAAAAATCTACTTATCTTACAATAACGTAACCTCTCGGGTATTATTAAAATAAAAGAGAAAAATACTGAAGTCGAGTGAGACAGGAAAAGACAAATGCCCTGAGGTTATTGTTAGAACAGCAATTGCTGAAATCCCTCATCACACGATTTTAAATGATATATGAGATTATTTCCACAGTGAGAAGGACCTACAATCTGTAAAGACTTTGGTTATTCTATTTATATGCTATTTAGGGCTCCTTTCCACTCAAACCTTAAAATCTGAGAAATAAGGTCTGACTGACTCAATCTGTCTGCATTCTAAAATCCAGGCAAATACTATCTTGAAATTGCATTAAACATTCTGCTAAAATGTATGTATGTGTTTGCATCTTTACACTTCCATCTTTGGTTAGTAATCAAGCCAACAGAAATAAAACAATCTAAATGTAGATTAGTGGACACAATTTGGGAAAACCATATTGATATGTATGCAAATCCTCTTTTTGTTATACTCAGTAAATGGTAATACCATGGCATCCAGTGGGTTAATATATGATGCTAAGAAGCAACACTATGACATTTCATTATTTAGCAAACATACTATCACGTTTTAACTATATAGTTTAATCACTTGGATGAATGATCAGGGATGAATCTTGCCTCAAATCCAGGGGTAGGCAAGCTTGTGCTTACTTACTTTGGGGACTACAATTCCCATCATCCCCAGCCAGCCAATGTCTGGTCAGGATGACAGGAACTATAGTCTCCAATGTCCAGAGAGACAAAGATTGCCTACCCTGATCTAAGAGTTTAAAGAGTCACCCTTCTGGTATAGCATTTTATGTATTTTATAGCCACAGAAAGGTTCAGGTTATGTTGTTGAAATATAAGTGTTTAATCCCTTGAATGCTAGTGATGCCTCACTCCAAAATGAAATGGAGACATCGCTAGAATCCAAGGTGTTAATATATATTGACTTATGTTTTTATTGAATGTGTATGTGTGTATATATTGTTGTTGTTAACCCTATAAAACAGAGGGCGATGCAACACATTGAGAGGCAATGTGGTGTGCCCCTCTCATCCTTAAAGGGTTAATGAAATCAGAGATCAATGTTTTACATTTTCTTAGTTGATTGTTTAGTATGTTTAAGTAAGTAGGGACACTGCAGCGAGTAATCCAGTTGTCCTCAAAGTCGAGCAGTGGACAGTACATTTTTTAGGGCTTGATATTCAGGCGCAAAGTATACTATTCCTGTCTTGCCTAGAGCATGCATTTCCATTAATTCCATAGAAAAGGAAGCCAATAGGAATTCTTTTTTTTTTTCAGTTTTACCCAGTGATACAAGTAAGTGGCACAGGGCTCCAGCTATAAATAGAACTATTATTATTTCCCAAAGGAATATATGGAGCCATGAAACCACATTTCTTTAACAATAATTTAAGATTCAGTGGAAGGAGAGTAAGTTGACATTTTAAAATATCTGTTTATTAAAAACCATTCAGAAAAAAGTGCACTGCTGCTTCTATGTACATTTTATTTTATTTAATTTAAAGGGAAATTATTGTAGTAGTGGGCCATTCTGGTTAACAGATTGACTTACCTAGAAAGGTAGCCATTGTACAGCACTCAGGGGTATCTGTCTATCTGTCTGTCTATCTATCTATCTATCTATCTATCTATCTATCTATCTATCTATCTATCTGTCTATCTGTCTGTCTATCTATATATCTGTCTAATCAGATTGTAGCATTAGACTACAACAGAGATCAATGCAAATAAGAAAGTATATAGATATAACTGATTGCCATATGAAGGACATACACTGTACCTAGTTAAATCTTTCTGATAAAACACTAAGAACCACTTATTTCACCTTTAAAGAAGAATATTATTTTTTTTCTGCTGCTGTCCCTGGTCCTGATCCTCCTAGATATGTTATGACTAGCTATGATTTTGGTAATAAAATGACTCATTAGTACATACTAATGGTGGAAAACATTTACACTACAGAGCTCATAGGAAGAGTTGGGAGTTAGGAGGAATAAGTTATGATAAAAGGTGATAAGCAGATGATAATGAAACAAATTCTCTTCTCCAGTATTATAAAGTCCCATGTAATTCTATGGAGCCTTTGCACTGAAATATTTATGCTGGAATAATCTTTGTGCATATATAACAGAGGAAGTAGAGAGTTTATCACACTGGAGAAGTGATCTCCATTTTATTACCTCTTTGTCACACCTTAATGCATCTCTCCCATGGTGAATTTAAATTTGTACACAGTGAGTCTTATGCACAAAGAAAAGTGGAGCAGTTCTAGGGGCTTTTAACCCCTTGAATACTAGCGATGTCTTCAGGCTTTGCTTTGCAATGCACTGGAGATCTCTACAGATTCAATACATTAAAGGTCCCATTTAATTGATTGTAGTTTTGAAACTATATTTCTCCCCACGGTGTAGTTGGCTTACCTCAGAATTTCACAACTGAACCAATTTTATTTTATGCACAATGCCCAAAATGTAAAAATTGGTGAGACAGAAATATACATTTCCATAAAGTGTCTCTTAAAGGAGCAATATATTTTTAATGCAAAACTATGTGTCATAGAGCATATTCTGCTGAGAAAAAAGGATACTCCTACTGGTGGCAGTTGTTTTAGTCAAAAGTTATGTTTCTTTGAACTGTCAGGAAGTGATGAATCTGTTGCTGTCACTTTCTATGGAGATCTAGAGATGGTTGTCTGTATGAGTGATTCTGCTGCTACTGTAGGATGTAAGATGGGTGGGTTAGTATGCAGAAAAACTGAACTTTTCACAGAAACTACCACAGGCAAGCCAGGATTTGCATCTCAAGAGCCCTTAGTCACAGCACCCTCTGGTGCCCTAACCATAACCACACCCCTGCATTTATTCACACCATCTTTTGTGGCCAAATCCATTTTTAGCTTTATACTTCACACTATTGTGGTAATTTTCTAGAGGTGGATAAAAATGTTATACACAGGGATGGAGTATATGCAATACATATACAGGAACTATACATTATCTTTGCTAGATGTGTAACATGTTCAAACTCAGCTTTTATTTGTTCATTTGAATATGTAACCTTTGTTATTTTGCTCCTTGTTGGTAGCATCAAAGGAAATTTTATTAAAAATGCTGCAAGCCCACTGAAGCCATTGCATTTAAAACTCATTAGTAGTAAAGGGTTCTGATGCCACCAAAAACACTCACGTACAATTTTGTAAAGCTGTTATTATAATGAGACCAAGCCTTCAAAAGGTAATTATTAGAGACTAAGACAGAATTTGTTGTTATACAGTGTATAGTTAAGTAAAGTATTTTGTTAATGTAATGCATGTTCATTATCCTTACATCCATGTGGGACCTAACTGACAGGATATCCTAGTACAAGCTAGGTTAGGGTCATGAAATCAGTCACACAATTAGATTTTAAATAAATATTTTATTCCCTTGTTTCAATATCCAAAAAGAGCAGTCCTTTCTCAGATGAATTGAGAAAAGAAGAGCAGTGTGGTATCAAATTTAACCCATAGATTGCCCTATGCATTTTGCAGCTGCTATTGGTGGCTTCCTCAGGGTCTATAGTGTACATCGGAAAAAGTACCCACTCATTTTTTATCTTGGAACATGGGAATAAAATATTTGTTTAAAATCTAATGGTCTCACTGAATTGGTTACCTCAGCCCAGATTGTACTTGGATTTTCTGATCGTTAGTTCCCACATGGAGCTAAGGACGGTGCACAAGCATTGGTCTAATAAAGCATTTAGACATTATATAAAAAGAAAATCTGTCTGGATCTCTAATACACTTAATTACCTGATCATTGCTTGGTTTCATTATAACACGAGATAAGGAAAATGATACAAAATTTGCTATTTGATGGTATCAGAACCCTTTACTACTAATGAGTTTAACAGATAGTTTTAATGAAATGTAATACTGTAGATAGTAATAAAATAAATGAATTGAGCCCAGTCCAATCTCTCAAACCTTTATGGTTTGAGAGATATAAGATTACAAAGTTCCCCCTTTCCTCCCCTTGCACTGATGTCACTGTCTAGCTTACAGCAGGAGATCCCGGTCCTCAGACCATCCTGTGGCTTTTCAGCAGAGCCAAAATACCGCTATATAGCAATATATTGCAAACACACATTGTTCACTGTTCAAATGAAGTATTTATTCCGATATAGCACTATTTTGGCTCTGCAGAAGAGCCGCAGGACTGTAAGCTAGACAGTGACTTCAGTGCAAGGGGAGGGAAGGGGAACTTTGTAATCTTATATCTCTAAAACTATAAAGGTTTGAGAGATCAGACTGGGCTCAATTCATTTTTCTTTTTTACTATCTACAGTATTACATTTCATTAAAACTATCTATTACTATCGCTTTAAATGCAATGACTTCAGTGGGCTTGCTGTCGTTGCAGTCTTTTAAAAAAATCCTCCGCTGACATCATAAACAAGGAGAACAAATAACATGTTTTCAAATAAATTAATAAAAATTGAGTTTTAACACTCTGGGAATTAAATTGTATGGAGCACTACAACTGAGAACAACGATAAAGCGCTGAAAGGATTTAAGGCTGGACACATTTTGGTAAACTAAACAGCTTCTCAACTCTTAGTCAGCGTGTTTTTTTCCTGTTTTGATTTATATATATAAGTCACAAGTGGGACATTGTAATTATTTTACTATAATGGAGCCCTGTTGTCCGTACCTTGTATAGTGAGCTGGGAGCTGTTCTGAAGTTGTTAATGGTTCTTCACTTCACACTTATTCTAGTGTGCTTCCCACTTTCTCGCACATAAAGTGACATCACTGTCATCACACACAGATGTTTGGAAGCTGGGTGGGTTTGGTAAAGGTTAGTCTTTGATGTGATGCAAGTGAGAAGGTGCATCATTTTAATAAACACATTATGAGGTTGTAAACTTATGAGTCAGTACTGCAACAAGTTGGATGGGTGGGCCAGTAGGTAGGTCAGTGGGCAGGATGGTAGGTGTGGCAGGTCACTGCCAGGGGCCCCTAAAAATCTAGTACCCTAGGCAATTGCCTAGTCTGCCTATTGTTAAATCCATCCCTGACCTCAGAATGTTGCAAGTGTTGTTTTACTCACTTTTATCTTGTTGAGTAAACATTTTCACCTATCCCTATGCAGAACTATAGTTAGTGAGTCAGAGCTCCCATAGACTGCAATAAAATCAGGTGGTTATGCACTAAGGTGTGATAAAGAGGTGATAAAGTATAGATGACTTCTCCAGTGATATCACTTCTCCAGTCCCTATATTATTCTACTAGTGTAAAAGCCCGTGTACATGGGCTGAGGTCTGAGTAATGTTAACCCTATGGGTGCTAGAAGGGTACGAAACACATTGCTTTGCAATGCATTACGTACCCCTCTGGCACTCAAAGGGTTAAGAGGCCCCTACCTCACTGCTCCACGCGATGCAGTCTTGCGTCGCCTCACGCATGAGATACTATCATGCACAGCAGAGACTGACTGAACGCAGGCAGTCTCTACTGCACATGACTGCATCATGACAAACATCCTAGTGAATTATTATATAGGATGGAGCCTATGCTTTAGGATCTCCAAAGTTGAAAAAAATTAGTGCAAACTGTTTAAGCTGTAATAACTTTTCAACAATGCATTATCCTTCAGAGTGAGTACCATTGTTTACTTGGTAGAAAAATCTATAGATTTTATTTAACCCCTTAAGGACCCATGATGGTCCAGGACCGTCATGGCTTAAAAGATAGCAGCTATCATTAATTCCAGGCTGAGATTGAGCGCTCCGAGACCTGGGCGTTCAGTCTCAGCCCTTCTTGCTTGTGCCGGTTCATGTGATCGCTGTAGCAGCGATCACATGTACCGGCATTCTGAGAAACAGAGGCAACATGCAAAGCTTGCTGACTCTGAGTGTCTCCTCTACCTCTGTCTCCCTTGCTATCAAAGTAAGGGAGAGAGAAGTAGAGAGGAGACACCTAGTGGTAAAAGAAAATACAGCCGCTGGGGGTATTAACCCCTTCACTGCTGGTGCAGGAGGCTGGCTAAATGCAGGTCAATTTTTGACCTGTAATGATATACATTTTTTTTTTTGTTTTTTTTTAAACACAACACACTTTTTTTTTTACAAAAAAAATTTTAATTAAAAAAAAAAACATATCATTAAACAATATTGGAAGTGTGATTGTTGTGGAGCCATGTAATACACTTATACACACCGCCAAAAAGTGTCAAAATAGGGTAGGAAAAAGGGACATGGAGATTTTCACCCAGGGGGGACAGTGGCCACTTTAAACTGCATTTTGTAGGTATGACTGACCTGTCATACTTTTCATGCAGTCTCCATAAAAATTTAACCCTTTGTGCCAAATTGATCCCAAAAGAAAAAACAATTTTTTTTTTTAACTTTTTTTTTACATTTTTTTTTTTACATTTTCATAAAGTAAATGGTGGGTTATCCATATATGTGGGGTATCAAAAGAAAGCCCTATTTGTGCTTAAAAAACAGTATATAATTTATGGGGGTGGAATAAAAGACTTAGAGGAAAAACACTGTTGAACAAAGACATAGTCAAAAAGGTCAGAATTGCTCCGGTCCTTAAGGGAAAACGATCTCAGAATTTCCCGGTCCTTAAGGGGTTAAAAAGCTTACTTATACTTTAAGCGTGGAACAAAATCAAAAGTTATTTCTAAGAAGCTGTTCCGAAAAATATAAGTTAATAGAAATATATCTGATGTTTAACATGCAGGCTCCTAAGTAGCTCAAACACAATAGGTCACATGCAGAAAGACAGTGGAGCAATTCTGATACAAACTGGCTGAACCATAGAGAACAATTGAATATGCCAATTGATTTAAATGGACTCTAATGCATTGCTTCTGTGGAGAGAAAGAGTCAGTGAGAGAGAGAGAGAGAGAATGAGAGGGGGTAGGGAGAGAGAGACAGAGTATGAGAGAGAGAGAGAGAGTGAAAGTAGTACTAGCACACACAAGCATTTTTTCTACCTTGTTTAAGTAGTAATATGGACAGGAATCTATTTTAATTGACATTTTGGATACGGAACCTGCCTTTTTGTTCGTCACATGGTTACTGTTCCTGTATTCTGATTGGTTAAAATGGTTACGAAAGGAGAAAAGAAATATCTATTTTATGCTAATGCTAACATAGTAACAGCTTGAGACTGATGTACTAAAAAGAACTGGGGAAAACCATCTACACCTAATGGGACAAATAAAAAATTCCCAAATTCTGATTGATTTAAATGTATAAATATATTGCTGGATAGTGCCAGGGGCTTTTGGGCCCTAAACGAAAAATTCACACTGGGTCACCCCTTTAATCCTCCATTGGTATTTCTAATAAGACATTGCCATCTGATTTTGTTTACATGCTGTGTCAAGACTGTATATGTGCTGCTTGACCCTCTGACCAAGTGGGGGCCCAAAGCAGCTGCTTATTCTGCTTATATTGTAGGGCATAGGGCAACAGCATAAGGTCCATGGATGTATGCCTCTCACCACACACTATAAGGAATGACAGAATATGGACGCAGGTGATGCATCACTATAAACCAGGGGCCAATGAATCCTTAATCATTCACTGAGAGTAGTATACCTAATATGCTGTTCTCCTCATTATTTCATAAATAGATCCCATAATATATATCCATTTTATAGTCAAGTAAATATATCTTTTTAATCCATTGGATGACAGAGAGGTCTCCAATGCATTATGAAGCAAGTCAAGAGGTTAAAGGAGTAACACTTCCTAATAATAACAACCACCTCTTATATAACTGTGGCTAGAAAATCCTAATGACCCCTATGAATTTTGCCCTTATGTCTGGATGCCGTGTCCATGGAGACAACCATGGCAAGTTGCTAGCAGTAACACAAGACACAAATCACTCGCTGCACATGGTAATCTTAACTCTTTGAGTGTCCGTGAGGTATCCAATGCATTGCATACCACTCTGCCCTTTAAAGGGCTAAGCAGGCTCATCTACTCTACCTGCTTCATTAAAAAATGCCTGTAACCGTCATATTCACCTCCATGGGCATGATATTGAGGGCTAATTGAAGATGTTATCTCTTGAACAAAGGCACAAGGGAAACATTCATAGGGGGCATGAGGATTTTTGGCCATAGTAAAGTAAGTGGTGAGTTATTAGCAATGGTTACTTCTCCTTTAAAATAGAACAAAACAGAAATGTTGCATATTCAGCCAGAGGGATTTTACACTCAAGCCATATTAATAATGTCTTTCTACCAATGAAAATATCCCATCTTCTGAGCCCAGAGGATTCTTGGTAGAATTGTGTGGTATTGTAGTAGAATGGGCATTTTTGCTGATGATGGCAATGTTTTCCCAGTACAGTTTTAGCTGGCATTGAGAGATAAGCTGTCACTGTCTGCTGAAGAAAAAAATACAAAGTATACACATTTTAATAGGGCATGGGCCTCTGTGCTCAAAATTCACTTTACTAATTAGTGGCTTAGACAGGCTGCTGATTGTTCTAGAAGGAGTAGTGTGACATCAATATACATTTCTTTTAATAACTATGCAAGTGCTTCTGAAGTTGTTGGACTTACCTGAACTTTATTTTTCTATGTAGTCACCATTCTTCAGCAATTATTTTAGCACCATAATAGAGTTGTGTAAGCAATAACAAAACATACATTTCTACAATAGAGTTTATAAAGATTTTATCCCCTTAGATGTTTTAGATGTGACCAAAGTATTGCTTCAGTTAGCATCCAGATTACAACACACAATACAAGAAATGTCCCTTCAAGCTTGTTGACATAGTTCCAAGGTCATAAGGATATAAAGTGTTGCTGATTTTGTGCCTCTTTTCTTTAAAGTGGCCATGTTGAGTTACATTAAAACTATGAATGTCAGAGTGGGAGGCATCACAAGGTAATGTGTTGCACAACAGTCTTGCACTCAAAGAGTTAATTGAAAAGGAAAAATTCTGCATAGTTATCAGCACCCTTAAAGTGAATCCGGACAATATGTGCAAAAAAGTAATTGAATTGTGAATTTATAATGAGCTTTTTGTATAGTAAAAAAAAATCACGTTAGGCCACAACAAAAAGGAAGCGGAGCAATTCTAGGTGCAAACGAACTGCAACATCAAGATCAAATAAAATGTGCCTAAATTGTATTTGTTTTAAACTGTGTTTTTAACCTCTTGAATGCTAGAGAGGTCTCAAATGCATTTAGTCTCAGGCGGATTTCCAAATAGGCACAGTAGGCAAGTTCCAAATTTTGTGGTGCCTCAGGTTTGCTGGCCACAACCACAATTTCAAAGTCCATGCAAAAGTTTTATGCCACATTGTAGGCTGTTATTTAACTCCTTGGTTGCTAGAGAGATCTTCACCACATTGCGGAGCCAAGGGGTTAAAATATTTTTCATTCTTGCTTGATACCCTAAGGGCCATATGTATCAAGGTCCTAAGAGTATTTTCTGTGACAGGAAACAGTGGATGGGACTGGGGTGGGGTCATGTGAGGAGTGGGGTGAGGTCATGGGCGGGACTAAAGGCACCTTGAGTGCCTTGCCTAGGGGTGCCTGGGATGTAAATCCAGCCCTGTATTTAGTCAATAGGAACTTTAATTTGTTAATTGTGGTGCAGTTGGATTGCTTCTTAGTAACACGACTTTAACTTCTTGTTACTATAATCTAATTACACTTTTAACAGGTATACTCTAAACAGTGCAAAACAGGAAGTAAGCATGTTTTCTTGCTACCTCCCACTCCCATTTTATCAATTCAATAAACAATTTGTATGTAAGTCAATAACACTCAATATTAAAAATTCTCTAGGATTCAGCAAAACTCCTAAAAGGTGAGCAGTCTGTGGCTCTGCTGTTTTTGCTGGACCTAACTCTCAAGCATTGTGCAATCTATGATTAGACTGCAAAGCAGGACACATCTTCAGGTATATTAAAATGTATTTATTCTGGAATAGTTAAAGAAACACTGTCACCTCTTAAAAATAAGCCTTAAAGGAATAGTAATGTCAGAAAAAAAGTATTTATTATATGGTAGATACAATTAAAATAGAGTACTTGCACTTATTCGTATCTCTCAAACTGTTATGGTTTGAGAGATATAAGAAAATAAAGTTCTCAGCTCCCTCCCTTTTCTTCTTGACAAGCTGTAAAGCTGTCAGAATCAGATTCTGGTCACTTGACCAGACGTGGCTCTTCAGCAGCGTCGATATATAACGATATCTAAAGATAAATACTTCATCGGAATGGTCTACAACGTGTGCTTGCAAACCAAGCACACGTTGTAGACCGTTCCAATGAAGTGTTTATTTTTAGGTATAGCTATGTCGGCGCTGCTGAAGAGCTGCCATCTGATCCAGGAACCAGAATCAGCTTCTGACAGCTTTACAGCTGGGAGGGAGCTGAGAACTTTATTTTCTTATATCTCTCTAACCATAACGGTTTGACAGATACTAATAAGTGCAAGTACTCAATTTTAATTGTATCTACCATATAGTTAATACTCTTTTCTGACATTACTTTAATCTAGATAGGAAACCCCACTATATTTGGTTCCCAAGATTCATCTTAAATTGGTAATGGACATCATATCCGTGGAGGTGGACATCATTATTTCTTACCAGACTCTAAGATCCAAAGCTCCTCCCACTGAAATATTGCATTCTAAGTATCCTTGAAATGTGCATTGCAATGCTTTGGATACCTCTCTTGTACTCTAGGTTTAAAGATAAATTCTGAGGATCCAGTACATGGGGAATTAATTCAAATGGAAATTACAATTTTCTGACCAGATCAAGGTATGTGGGAAATTAGTATCAGGAGTTTTTCCTTTAACCTTTTGAGTGCCAGAGGGGTATACAATGCATTACTTTGCAATGCGCTGCTAATTCCCCTGGCACGCAAAGTGTTAAAATCACGTTTCAGCAATGTGGAATTTACTTTCATAAGGGATTAAAGAAAACTATATATCACATCATGCAAACAAATGCTTTGGTGATGTTTTTGCAATTCAAGATGTTGAGAATACTTTTTAAAACAATGGGAATTTTCTTTTGTCCTCAATAGTACAGTTAGTTTGCTCTAGCATTGCTCATCTTTCTGCATAAAGCCCTTCACATTTTAATTGTATACGTATTTTGGTTTGGAAATCCCTCTTTGAAAGCCTGTGTTTGCCTCTGCAGGGGATTAATTAAGACAGAATCCCTACCCTATAGGATTTACAATCTATTTTCTTGTCCCTGAGGCACTGGAAGATAAAGTAACTAAAAGGGTCATAAGGAGCTGATGCGGGAATTGAACCAGGCTTCCCTGCTTCAGACTTACTGTCAGATTCAGTGGTGCATTCTGGCAACCCACTGCACTTAAATAAAGTCCATCAATAGTTGTTTCACTCCTCTGTGAGCTTTGACAAGACTAGCCTGGTCACTCTTGAGAAAGACGACACATGGGCAAAACAGCTGTTGACTGACCCAATTGTATGTTTAAGAGGAAAGCTGAAGTGGTCTGTAGTTTAAAATTGATCCTGCTGCTTGAGGTTCATCATCAGTGTAGTTATTAGCTACTGGAATTTAGATGACAGAACACAGGATTTGATGAAGGAAGTGATCATATTTATTCTATGCTTCATACAGGATAATCAGCTTTACATTCACAATTAACTTGTTTCAAGCTGTAATTATTAACTCTGCCACTCTTTTCAGTGAATAATCCAATGAAATATACATAGAAACATAGAAGCATAGAATTTGTCTTCAGATAAGGACCATTCAGCCCATCTAGTCTGCCTATTTTCCCACCTCAAACCTTATTTGGTCCTTTTTCTTGTCTTATGTTCAGGACAACCTTATGCCTATCCCATGCATGTTTAAATTCTGTCACTGTATTAACTTCTACCACTTCTACTGGTAGGCTATTCCACTTATCTACTACCCTCTCATTGAAGTAAAACTTTTTTACATTACGTCTAAACATATGCCCCTTTGGTTTTAGACTATGGCCTTTTGTCTTACCATTTTTATTCCTTTGAAATGTACTTCCCTCCTGCACTTTGTTTAATCCTTTCATGTATTTGAATGTTTCTATATAAATATATGTACTTTTCAGCCAGTCTGCTCACAATTAACTCCTCGGCTGCTAGAGAGGAACATTTTCTAGTAAACAAGGGTTGTAAATCAATAGAGATACACAAAATAATTAAAAACCATATGTATACGGTAATTAATTCAATAACTTACTTCCTAGATAACAAAGTTTTGGAAAATGTAAAAAGTTGTCAAAATAGAAATTTGAGCTGTTGATGCCTCTGCTATATTATGCACACATTCAGTTTTATGATGCCAAGCACGTAAAGGAACATTTTAGCCAAAAAAAGTAAAATTATTCATATCTTTTTAAACATTTCTATTACAAACCAGTTTTCGTTGTAGTGCAGTCTTTTAATGCATTGGCCATAAATCCAATGAAAACCTGTCTTTTCTATTGGTAAAGTAGTCAGCTCTCAATGACCATTTGAACCCTGTTTATTTAAGCAAGCCTCTAATGAGTGATACGTGCAATGTGTGTCATTATGGAGTAGACTGATGAATAGGGAAAACAAAACAGTAGGCTTCGAAGCTCAGAGCAATTATCTGCTTTAGCTTTTTTTTTCAGTTTTTTTTTTTACAAGCTTGATAATCAAATCTGGTCACATGGCCACTAATGACTACCTACTAAATGTGTGTACATCCACTGGAATATTGCATTTATGCCCATGAATCAAAGTAAGTATTTTTGAAAATTCTGGAGTATATTTAAATATTTAAATGGTTATTAACTCTTTTCATGTTTAATTTATAGTAGAAATAGGGTGACTGTTTGGATTGGCCAAGGCAGATCCACTGGCTTTAGACACTAACACCAGTGGCTACACTTCAAGGTATTCCCTGCAACATTTCCTCTTGCTTAGTACATTGCCTGAAACAAGGCTTACAGGGAAAACATGCCCCAAAACACCTACAGACTGCCCCAGTGTCCTCCCATTGGTGCAAGTGGTGTTAGGCGATTCTGTTGTATGTAGCTTAGAAAACTTATGTCAGGGAGGAGTAAGGTCAAAACATTGATTACAATGCCTGGTTTGAGCGGAATGCTCATCATACATAAACCCAAATGGCCTTATGTTTAAAGGCAAAGTAAAGCTATTCTGGGGCAAACCAACTGCACAGTAGAGGATAAATAAAAATTGCCTTTGACTTCAATGTGGCATTTAACCCCTTGAATGCTAGAAAGGCATACAATGCATCGCTGAGTTATGCTTTGGGGACCTGTTTAGAATTCAGTATTTTTGGAATTTTTATTTGCTCTCCACAGTGCAGTTAGATTTGTTCCAGAATTGCCCAACACTGTAAATCAGGCACTGAGACTTATACACCTGCCTAATGCCTGTTTACCAAGCTACATGTGCCAAATATGTCCCCTCAATGCTAATAGCACCACATTGGCAGTCTATGGGTGTTTGCTATGCTATGCTATGTAATTCTCTGTAGTGACAGAGGCATAGAGGAAATAGTATTTAATTTCCCTGCCCAAAATCCAGGGTGTGCAGGTTTGCTGGCTGCCATTAACCATTTGAGTGCCAGAGGGGTGAACAACATATTGCTTTTCCAATGCATTGCTCACCCCTCTGACACTTAAAGGTTTAAAGCCTTTAAATTATATCAGTGGAAAAGCTCTGGCAGATTTGTACATTGAGACTGATATACTAAGAACAATTTGCCCACTGTGGAATAAAATAACTACAACACAGGGAATACATAAAGTTCTCATTGATTCAAATGGGGATTTTAACTCCTTGAGTGCTAGAGAGCACTCCCATGCATTGTGCAGCAGTGTGTTGGAGACCTGTGTAGCATGAACGGTGTTAAGAGTCCCATCAAATCAATATACATTTTTATTTGTCCCTATGGTGCATTTGGTTTGTTTTCTAAAACTGTTCCAATTCTATTTAATACAGCTGCCTCTGTTACATCTTACAAGTGAGAAGCATTTATATCCATTTACATATCATGCACTCCTTCTAGCCAACATTTTTTTAAAAATTCTTCCATTCCTATGAATGTTCGAATATCTGTCCTAAATGAAGGCATAGGGTGGCTACAGCAACACTGAATTAATGATGATCAAATGTGTAGGGTGGCTAGTGGTTTATAAAAAGCAGGGCCATTTCTACAGTAGTGCAATAAGTGCAGTGGCACTGGGTACTTCTCAGAGGGGTGTCAGTTGAGCTCCCTTTTCGCCTGTAAAAGAAATCTTAATAAATAAATTAGAATTTCCATCCAGGGTCTAGGCTGCAGAAAAACCATAGGTCCAGTATTCTCTTGGTTCCTAGGAACTTCTCTGATGTATTGTGATCATAGGAGATGTCTCTAGCAGCCAAAATGGTTGGGGACTACTGCACGCCTCAGGGAAAGGGACTAGAAGCACCCAGCTGGTTTTATCCCTCTATTCCTCCCCTTTACAGCTCTATAGAAGTAAGTCATTCTCTAGCATTGTCTATTGGTCTTTTGAGTCCAAAGTGAAACATAGTTCCAGTTCAAAGATGCAGCTCATATACTCAACTTCACAGTACTGACACAAACACTCCCCCTCCTGTGGTCTTAACCCTTTAGCTGCTGTACACATCTCTAGCAGAAAATGAATGAATTTGATGTCAAGGGTCAACGGGAGAAAAGAGTTGGGCCAGAATTCAGAAAAAGTGGAGTATATGAACTGACCCCAACATGTTCTTTGTTTTGCTGAAGACTCACAACAATGTACATTATTAGATAACAAATTTACATCTACAAAGATGCGTAGGGATAGAATAGAGGGTATCATCCTAACATTATAATTATCTGAGCCCTAGACAAATATGGTGAATTCCCAACCAAACTATTCATTTATCATTGGTAGGTTCTGCTGACACAATGCAAAGTGAGTGAAGGAGGATGTGGCATATCCTCCATTGAAGCTTGAATGAACTAAGGTCAAATTGTCATTCACAGTTTCTTCTGCACCAAAGAAATAATAGTAAAACAGGCTAAGAGAATACAGGATACCTAAAATAGTATGAACCGTTTTCCAGGTGATACTATACTTTTAACTCTGCACTTGCACAATTTGCTGTAATCTTGTTTATGTATGGTCATTTGTGTATGGATATCCTACCTTTACATATGCAACACAGATTACGTATTTAACAGGCAGAGTTGGGGTTAATGTCAGGAGTCTGGAATTTAAATATATTTTGATACCAGTGTTTTTTTAAGATGACTCATATTCTTCTTTTGAAGACTGTTCAAGAACCCTTGTTTTCTATGGTACAAAATCCTCATCAATCATGTAGTCCACCAACATTTCTTGAAGATGGCAGCTAGTCTCAACACATTCTTTTCCATAACTGTAAATGCTAGTTTGTGTACTTAACCTCTTGGGTGCTAGAGGGATCTCAAATACATATTTAGCCATACAGTACATTGTCGGTAAAACATATATTCCTTCCTACTATAGAAAACAGTTGCAATGTGAGTCATTTTGGGTAATTGTCAGCTCATGCACAGTGTTGATTTAGTTATGCTGATTATGAATGTTTCATGCTGCATTTCAGGATTTCCCATTATATCAATCCCTGGAGCACCAAAGAGGTATGCACCATATTGTGCTGCAATGTTTGTGCACCCTTGTTGTCCTCAGGTGCATAATTATGACAATAAACAGCATATGCTTATGCAAACAAATAATTTCTAATCTCAATTTAGATACTTAGTTAAAAAATAATATATTGTGCTTTATAGTAATCCGATATTTTAATCTGAAAGTAATGTCAAATCCTCCAGTTACATCACTTCAACTGTTCCTTTTGTGAGTTAAAAATGTGTCATCCATCGTTCACTAGGTCCGGTTCACACTGAAGATTTCAGTGACATCATGTGGCAAACAGGCAGGTTTGCAGCCTTGTTCTACTATAACACTGGAAAGTCGGATAACATTAGTTCCCTATCATTATGGCCACAATATTTTTTATTAAAGGAGAAGTAACACCTATTAATGATAAGTCCAAACACTCACACACATACACACCTAACTTACTATGACTAGAAAATGAGAATGACCCCTATGAATTTTGCCCTTGTGTCCTTGTCCAATAAAGAAAATATTCAATCAGCTTGTGATGTCAAGTCTGTGGAGGCAGACGTGACCACTGCTAGCAGGATTGCAGTATCTCAAACTCGGCTCATGGCACGTAGCCAGTCTTAACCCTTTAAGAACCAGAGGGTGTGCAATGCATTGCAGGGCAGCATGGTGGCTCAGTGGTTAGCACTGTTGCCTTGCAGCGCTGGGGTCCTGGGTTCAAATCCCACCAAGGACAACATCTGCAATGAGTTTGTATGTTCTCACTGTGATTGCGTGGGTTTCCTCCGGGTACTCCGGTTTCCTCCCACACTCCAAAAAAACATACTGATAGGTGAATTTAGATTGTGAGCCCCAATGGGGACAGGGACCAATATGAGTGGAAAGCGCTGCGTAATCTGTGTGCGCTATATAAATACAATAATAAATTGCTAGTGTTGACTGCCTCATTCACCCTGCCTGCTTCGGTTTAAAAAAAACAAAAAAAAAACAGGAACAAAAGCATTATTCATATGGGTTATTGGGATATTCTGGCCATAAAATGGTAAGTGTGGGAGGTTATTATTAGGAAGTGTTGCTTTTCCTTTAATGCTCTTTTATATTAGCTAACCAATTCTTTAATAAGCTTAATATAAAATACCCGATAAACAGTTTGTCATGGAACGACTTTACAGCATGGGAAGTTTTAGTTTATTGATAGTCTGAGGTGGTGGTGGTGGTGGGGTTTCTAATATGATTCCACAATGGAACTGATCTATGAGTCCTGCACCTGCCTAATACCTATTTAGTAAGCTGCCTACGCTGAAAACTTGCCTCTTTATGTTGTTTCTACCAAGAAGAGGTAAATGTGAGAGTGTTTGGGCATTTCAGGGCATTATTCCTTTCCACTGCACCTTGTTTCTCATTATGTACTAACAAGGCTATTAGGAAAATTGATTTAATATACTTTTCTTTCCTGTGCATGCTGTAGAGATAGCATTTGGGGCTTGCTCATATTAATATCTCAATGATAGTGGAGTGTGGGTGTCTATATGCGATTCTACATGTGATTCTCCTCTCTTTTACATACCCAGAAGTGCAGGATCATGCTTTTTATGTTAATGTATAAGTGCCGAAAATAAGCAGCACCAGCAGATTAATACATTTCCCCCTGTATCCCTGCCTGTATCATAGTTATCTTTATTCTGTTTCAGTCAAAAGACAGAACGATAAACTAATTTATTGGAAAAGCTTTTATGGGCAATTGTCTTTATGGGCATATAGATATTTGTGACTGTTGCAGAAAGGGCATCTGTGCAGGCCAATCTATTTGTTAAACATAATTAGGAGCCCCTACAGGGCTTGATGTTTTAGCTTTACTGTTCAGCCATCCCTCAATGGTGTGGTATGTATTAATATGATTCCATGCAAAAACATGCACTATAATAGATTTTCTAGCCCTATCTCCAACTGACTTCAAATTACTAAGCCACTTATGCCTAAATGTATTGACCTTAACTCCACATTTGTCAAGAGTAGAGCAGTAGTTAATCAGCGGCTTTATCAGGGCAACCTTTACCTCTAAGCCTTGCATAAGATAAGTACTGAACAAGGCAGAAGAAAGTGTGTTACTTTTTCAAACTCCTGCTATGGGGCAGGTGTAAGGGGCATGCTGGAATTAAACTCTTATTGATGGCAGAGCGTGATCAATGGTATGCACTAAAGCGATCATACACTAGTGTATATCCTAAAGTGCAGCCACTGGTGTTGGAGGCTAATGCCAATGGAACTGCATAGGCAGATTTGCTCATTCATCATATTAACATTTATTTAACTTCCTTCTATAGTCAAGTTATATGTTTTTTATTTGTAAGGCACTATATATTAGAAGATGCAGAACTGTACTAAATCTCAGACCTTGGAAAACAGCAGAGGGAACAGTGGATCTCGTACATTGTTTTCCACTGCTTCTTGTCAAGAACATGGATACAGTCGTTCATTGGCTAATCAGTTTGATAAAACCCATATTCAGATGTTCACTCCCACTATCCAACATGGGTAATATGAGCCATGATTTGGTTTGTGAAAATTTGCATGCAATTTGTGCTTATCTTTGTCCTTTCTCATTCATAAGCGAGTGAATACAAGTTACTCCACATTCACTGGTCAATATATAAAATGTAATTTTTTTTTACATAGTAATCATTTTCCCCCTTAGTACATATTGTCCGTTGTGTGCAATAATGGAGAATTCTGTTAAGCTGGGTTCAAATCCCACCAAGGACAACATCTGCAATGAGTTTGTATGTTCTCACCGTGTTTGCGTGGGTTTCCTCCAGGTACTCCGGTTTCCTCCCACACTCCAAAAAACATACTGATAGGTGAATTTAGATTGTGAGCCCCAATGGGGACAGGGACCAATATGAGTGTAAAGCGCTGCGTAATCTGTGTGCGCTATATAAATAAATAAATAATAATAAGACCAACATGAGAAAAGAATATGAGGGAGAAATTGAGTGACTTAAGTTTTACGCTGTAATGAAGTAGTAAATGCAGAGGGGTAGAAAAAGAGGTTGCACTGTTGAAGGTTAGATAAAAAAAATAATACAGTCGAACTTTAAAAAACACAGTTTGTTCTGTTGTGGCTATGTTGCTATTACCATCTATGAGTTTTTGTCTGTGACCAAAAGCTCTCCATAGACAGAAACATAAAATAGAGTGTCAGGTCACAAGGTGGTTGCTAATGGTCTAATTAAACAAGACATGTCTGAGCTGTAGTAGTGATGAAGAGGAAATATACCATGGTGTTTGTTACAGACTTCCAAAATATACTTTCCTTATATAAAATACATTTTTTAAAGTAAATAAAAAATACACATAGAGAAATATTTATACTTTGCCTGTTTTTATTATGCTAGAGTAAAATTACTTTTTATTGTTAGAAACTCTAGAATTCGACATTGGCACAGAATGGGTGATCAAGCTGGTACAACTATGCCACTGGTGGCCCTCCCTTTTTCCACTGCTTATGAGTTATTTTTAATATTTTAGAAATGTCTTCCTTGCTAGAAATGACATATCTATGCAATTATTTCCGATCATGCCCTTCTAATTACATCTTCTCTGTTTGTCTCATACATTGGGGAGAAAGTATGAATCCTCCAGCCTAGGTTCTTTGACTTTACCATCCAACTCATGTGGCTGCATCCCAGGGTATGTACTAGAGAGGCCATGTATGATTACTTAAGTACAGACATAGTCTGTTGTTGTTTAGAATTTAATGATGGCAATCCCTGAACACCTCCCCTATTGCACACACAGGAAAATGGAGACACAGAGGAAAGTAATGCCCAAAAATGTCCATACACATTCTCATATAAATACATTTGAATTTTTATTTGTTCTTTATTGGTACAACTGGTTTGACCCAGAATTACTCCTATACTTCAGCCTCCAATTCTGTCAAATGCATGGAGCTGAACTAAGGGATATGCACAACATCACATGATCGCTTTATTGAATACTCACAGTCATAGTTAAGGTATTAATGCCAGTAAGTCCAGTACACCCACTGTATTGCTTTCCCAGAAAATTGGGCTAGTTGCACCACTTTGTAGCTAGTTTAATTTTGAGTGCCAGTGGTATGCTCAGTGCATTGAACCCCTATGGCATTCAAAGGGTTAATACAAGGTGTTAAACATGGCACAGAGGACAGAAATTCCCTAAAAAAAACAAACTTTCCCACTCTACCCTGCCCTTGGAGTAAGCGGAGTTAAGTTTAACATTTTTTGCATGAGTAACTTAGTAAATTGATGTTAGCAAGCATAGATCTAGAACATACTGAATGCAGATCCAGATTTAGTGTGGAATCATTCATACATCCCCATATTAGTCAGTAGTCTGAGCATAGCTTTTTCATATGTAGCTATAGTTGGTTGAAGAGTATAGAGAGCAAACTGAATGGCCACCTTCCCTGTTTTAGTTTGTTGCATCCATAAACGTTTCCACATAAGCAATTCATATGTTATGAAGTGATTTTTACAATGGGTTTTAGCAATTCAATTGTTGTTCAGCTGATCTGATGTATATCTTATAGTAGCTCAAGCTCTTTTTCTGGGTTTTCTCTAAACCTTGTTTCGGTATATCCAGTTGTATGTGTGTGTTACTAAATCACTATACTTTATCTTTTTACTGCTGTTACTGCCAGAAAACCTGCAGGATATTGTAAAGATGTTCAAAGGATCTGTTGCTCAATTCATTGGATGTGAGGATACACCAGTCATTTCTTCATATTAGAAACAATCTGTCAAAAGGGGAAAGCATTAACAATAGCTTCTACACATTCCTGAATGTATTTCTATAGGAAGAGTAGAGATAGTAAAACTAAGGATATAATTCATAAGGATTCTGAATGCAGTGATGTAATTGAAAGATACCTGTGTTTTATTATGAATCTCAGATTCCCATGCAGTGAGTGGGATGTTTTGTGGCAAAATAAGCACATGGGTTGTTATTACGATTAATTTGAGATGTCTCACTTGGCTATAATGAAGGCTGATTTAATAAAAAGTACTGGAATAATTTGGAGGAAAACCAGCTTAACCTTTGGAGACAAATACAAAATTCTTCAAAATCCTATTGATTTAAATTGGCTTTTAGCACAATGCATTGGAGCCCACTCTAACGTTCACTGGGATGAAATCACCATCTTAATGAAAGTTAATTAGTTAATTTATTTGTCCCAAAATTATCCAGTTCTTCTTATTAAATCAGTCTCTATGTGTAATATGTTCTCACCACCATTTACTATCTACGGCGCTAATATGTAAATACAGAAATTATAGCAATTATAAAAATACTAACAATTTTAAAAATACATATATTTTGAGTACACCTATATTTGTGGAAATAGAGTCCTCTAGCTTATGTCCAATTGTCGTTGCTGCCAATTCTCCCACAAATCTCTGGTTCTTGTTCCTCACCAATGGGTACAATGCAAAACAGAAAAAAAGAGAGAAGGTGCACATGGTTTAAGTGCAGACTGTTTCATATCAACAAGAATCAACCTACACCATTCCAAAAAGATAGCTGTCTCCTTCACCATGCTCTTAACACCTCTCAAAGTGGGCAATAGTCCCACTCGCCTTGTCTTGAGTCAAGATCCCGCTTCAAGGTGAAAGCGCTTCTACTAGATTACTCCCAGTAACGGTATACTAGGTCACTTCACTTCCACTGGTCCTCCGTAATCTTCAACCATCCTGACTCTTCCTCCTGGATCCACAACGGACTCCCTCTAACTAGGGACTGCACGATACTTAAAGGGGACCAATGTAGGGTAGAAGTGCTCCAAATAAGTAATACCGAACTCTGGGGCCAGTTAACAAATATTTATTTGTAAAATATAAAAGTGGTTCCCCACTATACAATACAATTATCTGGGTACTTTCTCTCTCTCCGCTCAACGCATTTCCCAGCCAAAACAAGCTGCTTTGTCAGGGGCCTTACGAAGGCTGATTTTATAAAAAGTACTGGAATAATTTTGAGGAAAACCAGCTGAACTTTAGGAGACAAATACAAAATTCTTCAAAATCCTATTGATTTAAATTGGCTTTTAGTGCAATGTATTGGAGCTCACTCTAACATTTACTGGGATGAAAGCACCATCTAAATGAAAGTTAATTAGTTAATTTGTTTGTCCTAGAAATTATCCAAATTTTCTTCTTAAATCAGTCTCTATGTGTAATATGAGTAGGGTTTGTAGTGACAAACTATAGGTCGGTTAAGGTTCCATATTAAAATACACATTGTGATCAATTGCTGTGTGCTGATTCTGCCTAACATCTATCAAAAAGCTGTCTGCACCAAAAATATACTATCTGCATAGCTTGCATTAAGGGGAGGGTATTGTGGGAGTGTATGGACATTGTGGGACATTTGATTCCTTTGCGCATTGTTGATTGCTATGTACTAACAAAACTAGTGGAAATCCTTGCAACATTTTTCAATTTTTCGGTGTATTCTATAGGGATCATTTTTAAAACTTAACATAGCAATCATAAATATCATATAGTGATACACACACATTGCACAGTGTGACTGGCTTATGTCACCCAGCAGCCAGTCTAAAGGCTCATAGAGGATTTATGGTGCTGCAAACAGAACACACAGGGAGGAACCACTGCAAGGCTCAAACAATAAGTAGCAAATAGCCAGACCAGGACAACAATGTGCAAAAATCTCTATTTTTAAAAATCATATTACAAAAAGTCTATAATGTTTTAAAAACAAACCCAACATGTTTCATGGTCCTTCCGACAATTTCTTCAGGAAAATGGTGTGGTCCAGTTACATGGAAGAGCAGCACCATAATTTTCTTGTGCTCCTTTAGTCCGGCTTTTTGGGCAATATAAGCCATCACACTGCTCAATGTGAGTATCAGTTTATGATATTTATGAACGATCACACCTTGATTGTTATTTAGAATAGGGTGGCCATTAAGGTACATGTGTTTCTGTCACTGTGGATGTGTGAGAGATTGAAATATTTAAAAGTATCTCCTCTAAAAAGCACTCAAATCTGGTCCAACGAATAATTATAAGAATTATCAAATATAATTAAATGATACATGTAAGCTTACTAATTTATATTTAAGTTATTGGTACAAACTAGCTTACAAATACAATTTATATAGCTACACCCTTAACCTCTTGGATGTTAGAGAAGTCTCCAGTCATCACAGGGTTAAAAAGTTACATTTTTTTTCAGGATCCATACAGGTAATGTGAGTGGGTAGACCTTTAAAAAATGAACTGTGAATGCATCCTAGTTCTTGAGGCCCTTGCCCATGCATACAACCCTTCATAAGGAAGTTCCGTTAAGCCATGAGGGCATTAGAGCTTTTAACTTAAATCCCTTCTGTAAACCATATGATGTGGTAAGATTTAGTAAATAGGCAGAGATGTATTAAGGCTCCATAGGGCCCTAGGCAAGGTACAAAGCTCTTGATCTGGTGCTTCTGACACAGAGTGCTGTTAGCAGGTATTGTTTTTATGACTCTAACGGAAGTGGGAGCAACTGGATGATGCTGGTCTCTTTCAATTAAAAGGGCATCTGACACAGGGCCTCTGTCTGTGACCCATCTCTTGCAATCAGGGCCCCTCATATTGCCCTGGGCCCTAGGCAGTAGCCTAGGTTGCCCTAATGGATCATCCGGCTATGTAGATAGGACTTCTTGAATGGCTTTGGCTTGGCTACCAAGCTTAAACATATTTTGGTCAAACTATGTAACAAAACCACATCTTAAAATAATTACGTTAATATGAAGGGAAAATGTATGCAATACACAAGATTAGCATTTAAGTAATTCATATGAAGCAGCATAGAATTGCCTTCTGTTTATCTTGGCAGAAAAATCTATGTTATATCTGTGACAACCCCAAGTACTGGGAGTGCTCTTGTTTTACTCTCCATAGAAAGCTCTACTATATATATATATATATATATATATATATATATATATATATATATATATATAATTAGGCTTTACTTCACCTTTATACATCAAGGTGCTTAACAAGAAACAACCAGTGATATACAGTCAACAATTCACTGTACTTTTAACTCTGTATGGAGCATGCAGTGTGCAGCAGTCTCTGTTGCACCCCACACCCCACCCTTAACTGTAACATCTGGATGCACCCAGTTCTTGTATTGATTTATGAAACAAAACAGAGAAGTTGCAGTGTGTTGGAGTTGTGTTTAGAGAGCAGACTGAGAAATGTTTGTAGAATACGAAGTGCAGTCCAAAACTATGCCACAAAGTCAACACGAAATGTCTTCGGTGCATGGCTTCTCAATGCATTTGAGACTTTTCTGGAACCCCATCTAAATGAATAGGCTTTTTGTTTTTTGTTTTCCTTACAATTGTGTCTGTTGCAGTTGTTTTGGGTCAGCACTAGACTGTGTGTGAGTGTCTCAATGTGACATAACCATCATAATTGCTGGAGGTGCAGTTGGAGGAAGGGAGAAATCAACTAGGAGAGATTTAAATACTAGCATTCCCACAAGCTTTACTTATGCTCCTTACAGGGGGAAAGGCTTCTATTATTTGCATTTTTTTTTAATTTGCAAGAATAAGTCTTGTATATGTACATGTTTGAGGTAGAATTTATATATTTTTCTGACAGAGGCGGTACTGCAGGTGAGTAGGGACTGATGGTAAACGAGTTCTTTGTTGTTGGCTACTGAATAATTAAAACATACTCTGAGCAGTTACAGCACTTGGGGCCATATGCAAAAAATCAAATGTGCACTGGTTCTGGGATAAACAAATGGCATCATAGGGAACAAACAGAAATTCCCAATTAATTAAAAGAGGATTATAGCACTCTGAATGTACAACATGGGGAAGTATTGCTAGCATTCGAGGTGTTAAAAAAACACATTTATTGGATTTTAGGGAATTTTTATGTGTTCATTAACCCTTTGAGTTTCAGAGGGGTACCCAATGGCACTACAATGCGTTGAGTACCTCTCTGGCACTCACAGGGTTAACCCTTTGAGTGCCAGAGGGGTACGTAATGCATTGTTTTGCAATGCATTGCGTACCCCTCTGGCACTCAAAGGGTTTAGGTGAAGTTGTTCTGTCTGACATACCTCCCAAGTGTCCCTCTTTAGGAGGGACAGTCCCTCTTTTAGACCCAAATCCCTCCGTCCCTCTTTCCACCCTGATGTCCCTCTTTTTAGGAGATCAGATTGCATGGTGTGTATATAAGTGTATCATTTTACTTTACAGCAATAAATATCACATTATTGTTTGTTTAAACGTCAGTATATGTGTTTGTAAATTAGTGTGTGTAAGTAAAATACTTTGGTCTTGTTATAAGTCATTTATTGTGTTACACAAGAAGGTATCAATAGGTCATGAAATAGTCTAAAAATGCTTGTTAATGCCCCACCCACCAGCCACTCCCCCAGCAACACCCCCTAAAACAAAAGTGTCCCACTTTGGCAATTTGAAATGTTGGGAGGTATGGTCTGAGAATTGCTCTACTTTTCATTCATGCATATAGCCCTTGGTGTAATCAGTTAAAACTTATATAAGGATCAGAATATGTGCAATGTATTGCTTCACCATACACTGAGCACCCCTCTGGCTCTTAAAACATTAATAAAATACAACTCTGCTTTCGTTGCTGTCTTTAAATACAAGTGTATGTGTGATGGCTACTGTAACATATGTGTACAATATACAATGAATCCTCATTTTTGTGCAAGAAGCCAGGAAAGATTCTGATTTCAAAATTACCTCATTCTGAATAAGATACATTATTTACATGGGAAAAGTCTCCTACTGAAAGTAATAGCTGTTTCCAATGCACTGTGTAACAAAGCCTAAGAGATGTTTCTAGCATACAAGGGGTTATCATAGCACAATGAGCTACCTTTGGAAGAAGAAAAAAAAAGTAAGGGTGATGTACAGATCCGCCAGCACAGCTCATCAATTTTTGTGCTGGGACATTGGCTTCTTACTCCTGCACCTGCATTTCTGGGTATGCACTAGAGTTTATGAACACTCTGCTGCATAAAGCACGCACACACGAACACACACACACATTAAACTGACATTAACTCTTTAAGCACCACTGGAGTATCCAACACATTGCTATGCAGTGAGTTGGATTCGCCTCTGGCACTCAAAGGGTTAATGCTTTAATGCAATCAAGCATAAAATGCCTCCCATATAGCATATGCAGGAAAATGGACTAAAGGTACACTACGTTCCTCATACCTGGGAACTCTCCTGATCTGCCTTTTTTATACTTAATTACTGTGTGTTCAGGGAATGGCTGATTCTCCTGCTAAATAAGTAACTACTCCCAGTCGTGTTCTACCCACAACCACCCCATTCCACCCGCTTTCCTGACCATTTCAGGAGCGAACTCTGCCTTCTCACCTCTTAAAGTGATAGTAATGTTTCACAAAAAAAGCAGCTCCGGTTAATCTTCATAGTATTTGGGCCACGGAAAGTTTTATTTCAATACTGTCAGAGTTTTAGTTCAAGAGTAATAGAATGATAAAGTATCCCCCCTCCCTCCCCTTTTATCTAGTGTAAGCCATCACATCTCAGATGTGGAATCTGGTCACCTGACCGGACAGATCACAGCAAGGGACAATCTTTTTAGTGTGATCATAAGGAAAACCCTGCCCCCTTGACAGGTTTTTCAGGTTTTTCCTTATGCTCACTGAAGATTGTCCCTCTCTGCGATCCATCCAGACAGTCTTGCTGCTCTGAGGTGAGCAGTGTTACATCAGTAAAAGGGGTGGGAGGGGATACTTCATCATTCAATTACTCTTGAACAACAACTCTGACAGTATTGAAATAACAGTCTCCATGGTCCAAATACCATGAAGATTAATCGGAACTGCTTTTTTTTAATAAAACATCACTATCTCTTTAATCCCATCCACCCAGATTAAACCCCTTCTGTATCATGACAGGAATTGCTTAATTTGGATACTTTCATCCCCATCTCTACTTGATACTGGGGGTGGCTTGCGGATGAAGGTCCCCTGGTATGGTTAGTAAACAGAGTAGTGATAAACAACGAGCAGAGTTAAAGAATATCCTAAATAACACATACACTTCCCCACTACCCTCTGCTTGTTGCAAGCTGCATACTGAAAACTGTTGTTGGCATAAGTAGTTTAGCAAATTGGCCTTAGGCAGGTATATCACTAAGATATTGGTTCCAGTACCTGTTTTAGTGCAGAATCATATTAGTATATCCTGTATACAAAGGCTTGTGGCTTTTTTAAAATAATAATTACGTTTTATATTAACTGGCAATATTAATACTAACCCATTGACCACTTATGTGACCTAATGTAATTAACCCTTTGATTGCCAGAGGGGTACACAACGCATTGCTTTGCAATGTATTGCATACTCCTCTGGCACTCAAAGAGTTAACCTTTCGAGTGCCAAAGTGGTATCTAAAACATTGTTTTGCAAGCATCGGGTACAGCTCTGGTACTGAAAAGAGTTAAGCTGCAAAACTATTTTTCTTGTTTATGGCATACAAAAGATTTACTTTCTGTGCTTGCTGAGTGTAACATACATCAGTCCCAATATTTATAGTCTCAGTCTGCCATCAGGGAGTTAATGGGGAACAGGAAAACATGTCATGTGATCATGTTGTTGGTGGAGTCGTAGGGAGCCTTGTTCACTACATTTGTATTTGACCCAGGGTTGTCTGATAACAGCCTAGGATAAGGAATAATGTCACCACTCTGGCTCAAGGATACTTTGAAAGGTCCTTCTTTTTAAGAGCTTTGATTGTTCATTGCAACATGATGGTAAGTGAACTCCTTTTAAACATAAAATACAGGGATCACAGCAGAAAGTGGCAATAAGCTAGGCTCTTTATCTTGAATTTCTGAAACGTCCTAATAATTTCCAGGGAAACTAAAGCAATAACAGCTTCCCTCTCCCCATTATGCCTCCGGGTAAAAATCCAATGTTCAGGCAAGTTTGATCTGACAACCTACAGCACAGAGGCCGAGCTCCTGTTGTTAGATAACTGGGTTTAATGATCACAGCAAGCCAGACTGAAATTTTATTGGTGTGCTGCTATGTGACCGTGACAGTGTTGACACTAAATCAAATTCAATTAGCAAGATTGTGCTAATGATATATACTGCTTTGCAAAGGACAGTATCTAGTAAAAACTCCCAGACTTCTGCTTATGTAGAATTCATCCCTTAACCCCGTGGCTGCTAGAGATGTATTCAATGCATTGTAAATCTATCTTCCTGGCACCCAAGGGGTTAAAGAACAACATATAAAAAGGCTGATGTAAGAAGAGGTGCTGAATCAAGCCAATAGCACCCTAGGAGACAAGAAAAAAAATCCAAGCATTCCCATTTATTTAACCCCTTGAGTGCCAGAGGGATTTCCAGTGCATTGCAAAGCAATGTTTTGGATACTGATCTGACACTTTTTTTAATCTCTTGAATGCTACAACAAGCTCCAGACCTCTCTAGCAAGCAAGGAGATAAAGGCGCTAATTAAATGAATGAGAATTTGTATTTTTCCCCTTTATTGCATTTGGTTTGCCCAAGCATAGCTCTAGTTTGTCTTATTAAGGGTTGGATTCCATTGCAGTTGATAACGCTACCAAGGGTTTTATATACAACTTACATCACAGACTTCAATGGGAAACTGTTAGATAAAACCAGTAATAACATTTATCAACTTCAATGACATCTACTCCGAAATCCACCTCTTTGAAGCTGATTCAAAGGAAATTTCTTAGCTAAAATCATTGACAGCACATACAAACTGCAATGTAATGGAGGCCTTAATAAAAAGAACTGGAACAATTCTGAGGCAAACCAGCTTCACAATGTTTTGGAGACCTCTCTAGCATTCAGGAGTTAAAAATCCCATTTAAATCAATGGGAATTTGAGGATGCTTTTGTTTCGTATGTTGCAATTAGTTTACTCCAAAATTGCTGTAGTTCTTATTAAAGCAGTTAGGAATCAGATTGTTGCCTTATACAACCATGATAATCAAGGGGTTAAAGGATGAGTGTGGGATAAAAAAGGCTGATTGTTTTCCTTACTTTAATGAGACGAGAATTAATGCTTTAGAAGCAAATCCCTTTACCAATGTAACAGTCGGGAGGGGCCTAAGATAAAAAGAGAAATGAAGCTAGAAGCTTTTTGTTTGTCCTTGAGTGCTCTTGAAATAAAATACAGTTGCAAAGGATTTAACACAGTGGTCTGCAACAGGATGTCCACCAGCTGCTGCCAGACTACAGCTGAAGTATTTGTGGGTCCACCAATAAAGTGCATCCTTCTTTTACCATGCCTATTTAAGATAACATATGTGTCAGTACTCATCATGGGTGTTTAAGCCCATTAAAAACGTTTCTACTGTATATCACACAGTAAAGAAATTGTTAAACCAAATGCCCACAGTGTGGTTAAATATCAGCTAAAAGGAGAGCTTTATTATGACAGTAACAAAGGATTAAGGTGACAGTCTGTAAGATCAAAGTTCACCTGTAATCTTTCTCACCCATTATAATGTGATTTTTAATTCATATGTATTGTTCTTATTGCATCTGATATGTACTTGATGGAGGAAGTAAAAAGCAGCCTGCATTGTGCATGCTATCTATCACTCATCTTAAATGACTCTCCACTGAAAGAAAAAAGCCTCAGGAGATACAGATAAAACACTCAGCGATGGGAATAGTCCATTTCTATACAGAGTGTTTCTAAATAAGACATGCATCTAACACAGTATCTGCTATAACAATTTTTACGTTTGCAGATCAGCGTGCTACATATTGAAAAAGATATTTTGTAAGATACATATATATTTTCACTTATACCTTTCTTGAAAATTTAAATAAGGGTTTCCTCTTCTTGATTACCAGAAAGCTTTCAAGCACGTCACTCCTCAATGGATTGGAGACCTCTTTAGCATTCAGTGGGTTAAAACTAAAAGTCCCATCTGACTGCATGAGAATCTGATGAGTAAGCTGTATAGCTTACTTGTGTATTATAGAGACTCCAACATCTAAACAGGCATGCAACACATCTTTAAAGAACAAGTTACTGTATTTGATAAGCAGAAATTTTTTTTGGCCTTCTCTGTATTGATGAAGGTTCAGACGAGAACAAAAACATTGATCTTTATTCTACTCATCTATATATAGTATGTATACTTCTAATGAATGCCTCCCTTTCATAGGACAGCAATAGCAGTTTAGATTTTTAAGGATTTTAACATTAAGATGGCCATCCTTCCAAATCCTCCCCTTAATGGGAGCTTCCATCTTGAAAGGATTTGCATGATTACTCCTCCTCATTAATTTATCCCAGCCTTCTGGTGGAAACTGTTAGGTTCAAGCTACATAAAAAAAGGTGGCGAGAGGTGATTTGCTGGACATGTGACCACTTAGTTATGCATAACTTATCTAACCAAGTCAGGGAACAAAGTATTGCTTAGATTAGATTCCCCAACTCCTAAGGTGAATAAGTCTAAAACTATTAACTTTTTCTGTAAAACAAAAATCTGAAGTTGTAGGCAGTTTAAATAGAAATAGTTAAAGGGATAGTAATACTTAAGTATTACTAATCCCTATAGTAAAGTCCTATTAAAAATAAATATATTGGCCCCAGCGTTATCTGTCAAACCTTTATGGTTTGAGAGATGATCACTCCTAAAGTTGCCCTCTCCCTCCCCCTTCCCCGAAGTCAGCGTTGTAGCTGACTGAAGGGAAATCCGGTCATAGATCATCAGGCGGCTCTGCAGCAGAGCCGTGATCGCGTTAATAAAAAAAAATCTTTAACTAAAATGGTTTTCTACGTGTGCTTGGTCTGCAAAAGACCTTTTCAGTGAAAGTTTTCTTTTTTATTAATGCGATTGCGGCTGTGCTGGAGAGCCACCTGACGGTCGTACGACTGGCCTTCCTGCAGTCAGCTAGAACGCTCACTACGGTGAAGGGGGAGGGAGAGGGCAACTTTAGGAGTGACCGTATCTCAAACCATAAAGGTTTGAGAGATGACACTGGGGGCAATACATTTATTTTTAAAAGGACTTTAATATAGGGATTAGTAATACTTAAGTATTACTATCACTTTAAAGGGATAGTAATGTTTCATAATAAAAGCAGCTCTAATTAATCATCATAGTATTTGGACTTTGGAGAGTGTTATTTCAATTCTGTCAGAGTTGTAGTTCAGGAGTAATTCAATGACAAATTGTCCCCCTCCCACCCCTTTTACTGATGTCACACTGTTCAGCCAGATCAGAAGGGAGGTGCCCAGGTAGACTGCAGAGAGGGACAATCTTCAATTAAGATAAGGGAAAAACCTGAAAAGCTTGTCAAGGGGGGCAGGGATTTCATTGTTTTCATTGTAAGAAGACTGTCCCCTGCTGTTATCTGTCTGGTCTTACAACCAGATTCCCCATCTGAGAAGGGATGGCTTACACTAGGTAAAAGGGGCGGGAGGGGAAACTTTGCTTGTGAATATCTGTTAAACCATAAAGGTTTGAGAGATAAGACTTATATCGTTCTTCATATTTTTTTAATGCCTACAAAATAAAATAAAGTTGAAATGAAGTATTACTATCCCTTTAATGACAGGTTTTAAAAGCAACATAAAATGGGTTAAGGTGATGTTTTTCTAACCCCTTAGTTGATCAAGTTACTTGAAACAGTACACGCACCTTCACTCAGACTATAGAGTAGACTGAGAGAGAGTTTGAATTCTGACATGAGGCTTACTTAAAATGGTGAGATTTTTAGGTTAATTATATTTACTTGTTATTTAATAAGATGTGCAAACTATATAACATGTAGTGTTGTATTATTGTGAGTTGAGATTGTGATAAGAATATGTGGCCAATAATAACATTTCATTACAACATGTGAGTGTATTAATGACATACAGGCACTGTTATACTTTTAATGGAACATCTGTCAGAAAAGACACACAAAAGTAACAGAACCTCATAAAAACGTAGAGATGGTCTTGCCTTAACAATGTTGAAAGCAAAACTTCTTGCTATGTTGTAAATAATTTTAGTGCTAGTGTATTACCTGCTGAAACACATACTGAATCATAACATCAGTGTGTTAATAATGGCCAAAGTGTCTTTAATCTTGATGGTACCATTAACATCCTGCTATTATTAACTGTATTTCATGAAACACTTATGGCTCTTTTCATAACTAGCCGAAGGGGTAAAATTTACATTTAAATGTGCATATAAATGCTAAAGGCTGGAGCACTCAGAAGGCTTTAAAAGAACAAGTGGGTTCGTTAGATGCACAGAAAAAAGATCAATGTGTTCATCCTCTCCTAGACCTTTCTCAAAATAGAGGCTCCACTCTTTTGAATTAGTATACACTCAGTCATGGATGGCATCCCAGCATAATAAATTCTAAACTGAGTTGGGAACTGCTGCCATAGTTCAAGTTTGAACTGGAGATCTGTGCTTATAATTTTTCAAAGAAAAGACCATTTAAGCTGTACCTTTGATTCCATTTCATAAGTACAGTCTATACAACCTCTAAAAATTGTACAGAATTCCACTAAGTATTTTTGGGAAAAAAGTATTTGAAAAAATAGTAGTTTCCAATGTTAATATGTATGTCTTCACTGACTACAGCAAAGTCTACTAAATCGATTGACACAAAATGTTAGTCATTTTGTTTTAACTCAACCTAGGTAGAATTTTAATATATGAAAATATATGAAAAAATAAAATCATATATATATATATATATATATATATATATATATATATATAACATATTGTAAGAGAAAAATGGTGTTTTCTATATGAAAACCTGCGAAGTACCACCTAACATGCTTTCAGAATGAGTCATCTCTTTTCATAATAATGTTTTATTTTAGCAGCTGCAAAATTGTAGTTGTAGGATATTTTGTACTTTTTTGTTTCATTGTGTAGGGGTTATAAAATATCAAGTTAGAAGTGTTAAGCACTGACACTACATCTCCTTCAGAGCAGTATTTTAATTCAATCAGTGTTTACTAAATACACTGTTACTAATCATTGATGTATGATTCATTATTAAATCAGTCAATGTCCAAACTTCCAGTCTCAATTGAGTTTTGATTCTGATTTGGGTCACAGGCCCCATTAGCTAAGAGTAAAGTAACAGCCAGAACCTTATAATGTTATAGCTGGCAGCCAAATGATCATTTATGACATTTTAACTCAAGAAGTTATTAAATACATGTACCGTTATGTAAAAACCACTCAGTCAACAACCAGTGTGTGTCTATGAATGTTTTCCCAATATCAAATACTGGCAGTACTATATACAGTATACACTGTAAACACTGTTCTTTAAGGGTGCTGTTCTTCAGCACCAACATACGTTTTCATTCATTATCAAAACTCAGTTGAGATAGAAGTTTTATCTAAAAATTATGTAGAAAATGTTTGATTTAAGATGGTAGATGTGGTTTCACTTAATTCAAATTTATATGCAAAAATATGAGGTTTCAAAAACAGTACTAGTTGTAGAAGTAGCAGTAGTAGTTGCTGACTGTAGCTGTAGTAGCAATAATAGTAATAACACATTCAAATGAAAATAAAAAAAAAATCACAAAGCTAACATTTTCTGCTATTTCTTATGTGCATAAACAAGTAGTTTTGTTCAAGTAATGTTTTTGTAAATAAATATAATTATACATATGGAACATTATTTTTTTCTATATGTTATATACAAAAATATATAATATTATATAGCCATGATGTATGACCTTGTTTGTCACAAGCAAATGCATTATCACTTGTAAAAAGTGATGATTAATTTAGTTGTTTTATGAAGATGAACTAAAGGAAGATTATACTTCAATCACTCCCGATATAAAATGAAGTTTTAAAAGGGGTCCAAATAATTTCTAAAAATTATCAATGGGAAAAAAATCTATTTCCTTTGATAAATATAATATTCTGTAATGTATTATGCAGCTTTCAAGAACAGCTTTATTTCTGAGTCTGGTTTTCATTTTTACCTAAACAATCCCCTGTACAATCCAATCAATTTGTATAGCCATCTATTATTGATGAGACCTTGTGTAGATAAACAGAAAAGTAAGTACTTTCAGACATTCTGTCAAATTACATAACTACTGCAGCGTAATGGTGGATATTTTATACTTTACTTCCATCAGAGGTATTGCCTAGGGGATGCTGTTTGTGATATAATTACTGGATGGATGCAGAGCCAGACAAACACATATTAACGCAACAAGCATATGGTGACAAACAAATACTCGGTATAAAACACAATGGGTAGAAAATTATTTTAATCTTATTTTAAGATATTTTAAGCCGAGATGTCTTAAAGTGCCACTACATGTTACAAGATATATTTAGCCATATGTGATAAATATATAATGTGTCTCAAAGCCCTTAACGAGTTAGTAATGTTTAGATATGACTGAAAAGTCAACATAGTTTTTTATAATGAAACATACCTTTCTAAATGCTCATACAATTGAGGTCTTTGTTTTATTTTAATTAAAAGTGTCCCCTCTCTCGCCTTTTCCATATGTTATACTACCTCCTCTCAAGTCTGAAATCCATTCGCTTGACCAGACAGATCTCAATGAGGGACAGTCTTCTTTTTTGACAAAGGAGGGCAGGTTTTTCCCTTATGCTGACAGAAGATTGTCCCTCGTCACGATTCATCTGGACCAGCTTGCTGAGGGGAGTTAGTGTTACATATGGAAAAGGAGAGGTAGGGGGACTCTTTTAATTAAAATAAAATGAAGACCACAATGATATCAGCATTTACAAATGTACATTTCATTATATAAACTATATTGAAGAACTGAGCTTGCAGTCCTACCTAAACATTACTATCTCTTTAAGGACCAGGATAATTTTGCACACTAAGTATGATCTAAAAGTTCACATATCTTGCTAAGCGCTTACTAAATGATGTTTCACTTGTTCTCCATAGACATGAGATACAGCACTGACTGAAGACATTAGGGAGGATGTAGTAGAACGATTCTGGCCAAAACTAGGCACTGGACCCAACTTCTTAATGCCAGTTTACTAAAGCTGTTAAGCTGAAGATTGTCCTCTATACACCACACAAACTGATGGGAGAGCAGTGGGGAAGTACTTGTGTGTGTTGGGGCATTGCATTTGTCTGTACTCTTGAATGTTGGGTACCAAAAGGGAGCAGATAAAAGTGGTACAGTCTTACTCCATTTACTTGCAATTTCTATACAATAGCCATTTGGAATCCACTCAGATGAAAGTCTTATCAGTGGTAGTGTGTGTGTGTACACAAATATGCACTAAAGTGTTCAAACTCTCTCCAATACATACCCTGGATTGCAGGTGCAGAGGATGAAGTCAACATCCCAACACAAAAAAACATTCACTCATACTCTCTGTTATCTCTTTAATCAAGGTGCAAGGGAAAAATTTATAGTGGCCATAAGAATGTGCTCACCATAGTACAGTAAGTAGGGAGTGTATAGCAAAGGTGGTGTTAGTCTTTCCTGTATAATTTCTGAGTAAATAGTCCCATATGTCTGGTGTTAGCTGGTTGCTTTATTGTTTTCTCTTTCTAAAACTGTGCTTAGAGTATAATGACCAACTACTATGAGGTTATACCCTTTTCCCAGTACAATGAAACAAGCCTGGTGTTTTATTTCTTAAACATGAATCATTGGGATTCCTAATTTAGATTAGATCTGCAGAAAATAAAAAGAGGAGAAATTCTAGGGCAAACCAGCTGTCGCACAGGGGACAAAGTCATTCACACTGATTTAAATTGGACTGTTAACTGCTTAAATGCTTGAGAAGACTACATAGATTTGCTTTGAAATGCACTGTAAAACATCTAGCATTCAAGGAGTTAAGAGCATCTTTCAAATCAATTCGGGAAGTTGAATCTGTCCTTTATGGTGCAGATGCTGTAATTCAGAATAGCCTCTCTTTCATTGTTATATGGCCCTACTTGTTTTCAGTCTGTGTGGTGACTTGACTGCTCAACAGTGGAAGTTACTGCACAATTTCCCTGTACTCATGAAACCTGCTCTAATGTAACCATTGCATGTAATTATTCCAGACCTGAGAACATGCAGAACTCTTTTGTAAAACCTGAAGTGGTATTTCATTAAGTTAATTGATTCATTTTCTATTGTAAGCTAAATCTCATGTGTGTTTTTTATCATCCAGACTGCTTTGTTAACACATTTGTGCAATTATATTCTGTTCATTTGTCACATTAACCCTCTGAGTACTAGAGGGGAAAGCAACACCTTGCAAAGCAATGAATGGCGAACCTCTCTGGCATTCAAAGAGTTAAAGAATATGTAATGCCTATTTAAAAAGGATATCCATTAAGTTTAGAAAAGAAAAGCTCCCAAAAACATTAATTTACCCTACACAGTGTATGTAAAAGCAGAACACGCTGGCAAATGGAGGAAGCTGCCGTCTTTGTGACATGCTTTCCTGACAAATAGAAACAGACTTCTTGAAACTCATGTTACTACTGCTATAGCTTAGAGCGAGGGCTTTGGCTCTGCCCAGTCACTGCAGTAACATTGGGCTGTATGTTCAAAAGAAAAGTCGAGGAATTTGTGACAAATCAACTGCACTATAGGGGAGAACTACAAACATGCATACCTGGGAACTTTCTGTAATGGGGTCCCAAGATGGGACTCCTCTGGTGCCATGGGGGGAGGTCTAATTGATATGAATCATGTCAAAAAAGGGGCGGGTTTACCTAATGAACACATCACAAAAGTGGGAGAAACAGGGTGGAGAAGGAGAAATGGGAGGGAAATGGGAGGAACAAGCTGGGAAGGAGCAGAAGTGGGCAGAGTTTCAGTAGAATCAGTCTCCAGGGCAAATCCAGAGAGAGTTCCCAGGTATACAACGGTGTATTGATATAAATGGGATTTTAATCCCTCCAATGCTAGAGAGGTCTCCAGTGGGATATTTTGCATTTCATTCTCCACTATAGTGCATTTGGTTTACCCCAAAATTCCTTTACTTTTGTTTTGCACATATAGGGCCATATGTTCAAAAAAGTAGAGAAATAGCTTTTGTCGTTTGTAAAGGCTTTTCAAAGTGCAGTGTCATTGGGCTCATTAATATTTACAGAGAGTGTCGGTTGTGATCAGAAATATGTTGTTTGTCCTGACTGAAATTGTTGTATGTAAAAACAAAAATATTGTATGTAAAGCCAGAAAATGTCTTCACTAACGCCAAAAATGTCTTCACTAACGCCAAAAATGTCTTACCTAACGACAAAAATGTCAGGAAGATTAATCTTCTCAGATTCCATACTACCAGCTGCTGATCAAGCCAAGAAGTAGAACCCTGGAATTGGTATGGGATCAGGTGAGAAACTTACATAGTAACATAGGCTAAAGAAAAGCTGCAGTTAAGTAATAATAAATATTACAATTATCTGGAAGCACTGGTGTATAATAAGCTCACACATTTTAGAATGTTACTATCCCAGCATAAGTGTGCCAAATATATCCCAACACAAGAAAAAAGAGAGAAAAAAGGGTGTGGGGGTGGCTATTAATATGATACAACTCAGTAATACCCTATAAAGGCAAGGAGGCAGTAGTGAAACACTAATGTACTATATATATATATATATATATATATATATATATATATATATATATATATATTTATATATTGAGTACTGTACTCTACACCCAAATGTCATCTCTGGGTGTATAATATCATTGACTTTTACAATGACCTTTAACATTCACTCTGCAAGTAGTAATTTAGAGCTTCCATATTGTCAGACTCTATAGGACTGTCCATTGCTACATAATATATATTATATTTTATTTTATGTTGTCATGGTTCTCACTGTTTATTACTGAACTAGTGTAAAAGCCTGTGTACACGGGCTAAGGTCCTGGTAATGTTAACCCTTTGAGTGCCAGAGGGGTATGCAATGCATTGCATACCCCTCTGGCACTCAAAGGGTTAAGAGGTCGCTACCTCACTGCTCCACGCAATGCAGTCTTGCGTCACCTCACTCAAGTGATGTAATCATGCACAGTACAGCCTGTCCGAATGGGGGCAGTCTCTACTGTGCATGACTGCATCATGACAAACATCCTAGCAAATTATTATATAGGATATGTATATGTGATTTTATCATATCATTTTTCTTAGTAAAGTCTATTTGCTATATACATGTTGTCTGCTGGTGTTTCTCTCCAGTCTCATTGCCTTTATAGGGTATTATTAAGTTGGATCATACTTATAGCACCCCCTCCCCTTTTTTTTCTCTTTTTTTTTTGTCTCTTTTTAACATAGTAACATAGTTTATATTCTGGATCAAAAGGGGTTATTTGGCATGGGCTGAACTTGATAGATGAATGTCTTTTTTCAGCCTCATGAAGTATGTTACAATGTTACTATGTTTGAGAAGGCTGAAAAAAAACATGCATCCGTCAATTCCTGCCCATGCCAAATTACCTGCATTGATCCAGAAGAAGACCAAAAAAACTATTAAAAACATTTACAATTAAGTCCCAAGTGGGTAAAAATATTCCTTCTCAATATTGTTCTCTGCTAGATAGGTATCCATTGCTTTTTTGAAAGCAGCTACAGTATCTGCAAGCACAACATCCCGAGGCAAAGACTTCCATCTCTTTACCGCCCCTTACTGTAAAAAAGCCCTGCCTTTGTTTTAGTTTAAAGTGCCTTTCCTCTAGTCTTAATGGATGACTTATTAGGGATTAACTCTGAGCTAATGGAATAGAATAGCAGTGGTAAGGGGCACATATGGGGAGAGGCCTAAAGGGCATTAAGAGTCCATATTGGCAACATGGAGGCAAAGTCATGTTGATAGCATATCGACAGTGTTCACTGATGTCTTTGCTATCATACCCATGTGAATCCACCACCAATTTGCCACAATCTTCTGACTTCATCATGAGTCTGCCATGCCGTAGAAAGAGTTATGGTTTGCTTTAACTAAGTTGACAATTGCTCATTTGAATATGGAAATGCAGGTTAATGAGCCATTGCCATATTCATGTGGTTATATTATATGTTAATGTGGATGTTCTTTACATACAATCTATTAGTATCCTCTGCTGTAGGAGTTCACAGTCCCAACAAATCCATATTCATGATGTGGGGAATACTGAGAGATCTAATGAAGGAGTGATAAGTAAGCTGACAGAACAAAGCTCAGGGTTCCCATGTGAGAGCAGATAATATGAACAGTGAAAAGAGAATAAATTGTGATACAAACATGTGCCCTCCCTCTGCACCGAACTTCCTGCTAGAAAGTTTCTTGATAGGTAACTCATCAACCACAAAATTCAACAAACTTTTCCCTCATCTATCGCAACCACTTGATCTGTAGAGTATATGATGATGAAGTATAGGTCACATTTCATGATAGAATCCAATGCATCTAAACAGGAGAACGCTGAGCGATTGGGTGCAAATTATGCAATTAATTGGGTGCACTTTATTTAAAGGGATAGTAATACTTAAATATTACTAATCCCTATAGCAAAGTACTACTTAAAAAAACGTATTGCCCCCAGTGTCTTCTCTCAAACCTTGATGGTTTGAGAGATGAAAGTTTCTAAAGTTGCCCTTTCCCTCCCCCTTCCCCGTAGTCAGCATTCTAGCTGACTGCAGGGAACAGAGTCATATGACTTTCAGGCGGTTCTCCAGCACAGCCTGATCGCGTTACTAAAAAAGAAGACCGTTTTAGTGAAAGTTTTTTTTTTTTAATTAACTCGATCGCAGCTCTGCTGCAGAGCCGCCTGATGATCTCTGACTTGATTTCCCTGAGTCAGCTAGAATGCTGACTACGGGGAAGGGGGAGGGAGAGGACAACTTTAGAAGCGTTCATCCCTCAAACCATAAAGGTTTGAGATATGACACTGGGGGCAATATGTTTTTTTTCAGTAGTACTTTACTATAGGGATTAGTAATACTTAAGTATTACTACCCTTTAATGATATGATCATGAATAAGAGCACAAAGTACAAAATGGAGCAAATCTTGGATATACCAATTGAAAAGTGGGGGAGGGACAAATAAAAAATGCACATTGATTTAAATAGTTCTTGAACCCATTTCAAACACATAGAAATGTGTTGCAAATCCCTCTAGTACTCATGGGGTGATAAAGAGCCACACTGAAGTCAAAGGGAGTTTTGAGAAATTGATGGGAGTCTGAATAGGGGCACAGCACAATTTGCTTCATCTTATTATTAGGGATGCATCCTTGTCTGTAGACATTTCCACACATTCAAAATACATAAAATTACATCTTCCCACTGCCACCATTGAACTTCTGATGTGAACTTTGCCATTTCCCAACCACTGTTTCTTCTATGGCCACAATAATTCGAGTCCCACTACTATAAAAATCCAGAACTGTCCACTATACAGTGAGATGTAGATGAGACAGAAAGAGTTGTAGAATAAGAGAAAGCTACAAAGAGTAAAAACATAGTTTGGAGTAGTTGAGTAGTCAGACAGAGTTTTGTGTGTGTGTGTGAATGTATGTGTGTGTGTGTGTGGGACACAATGAGAATGTAGAGTTGGAGGACTGCTGTTTCTAATGTGGAGGAACCCAGCAGCAGCAGCAGTAGCTCTGAAGTAGAAATGATCAGCTGGTCTCACCAACTACTGCTTAGATCCTACTGCTATCTCCACCATATCCACTACCTCAGATGCCAGAGCTCAGAAGCAGGCAGCGAGGTCATTATCCCCATCATATTCCATGTGACTTGGAGACACCAGAGCTCACCAGCAGATAGTGTTGCCAACAACCCCAGCTGTAAAAAATAATTATAGCTTGGGATATGCCAGTGGGGTGCAACACAACATCTGTTCTTTGAAACTTCTGTTTTCAACAAAAGAATAGGGTATCATATCAATCATCAACAATTTGTCAAGTTAGCCATTGTAGAGGCATACTTTTATATTATTTGTCTGCAGTCAGTGTTGACTTATCTCTAAGAAAACAGTAAGTGTGGGTTGGCAACACATAAAAGAAGAACTGAGTAACTTAACTGTTCTACCAGCATGACTAGTAGTGATAGTGAAGTTGATGATAGCAGATGTGAGGACTGTATGAATCTTTATATAACTCATATTCTACCTCCATGGTTTGCATTTGCACAACATCAGTAGGAGACATGGGTGTTATTGATACTGAAAAAAATGTTGTCCAACACTCTGATACATCTACAACTTAAACACTGTGTGCTCCTTGGTCCCTGCACTCTTAAGAGTGCTTCTACGGCTGCTAGTTGTTGCAACCTGTGGTTGTGCTTCAGGTGGGATTTCGATGAGGATGTGCCAAGATGTAATCCTCCTTTCCCCCTTCTCACATTTTTTACAGATGCAACAGATACCAACATGTTTTGCGTTTGGATCGTGAGTGAAGCATCTCCATATTGTAAATTTCATAGACTGGAGGGCTCAAGAGTGATTAGTATTACAGGGGTTAGATATTGCAAGAGCACTAGCACTAGGTGTCAGTGGACATCTACTGCTAGTGCACCTTAGGGGTATTTATAGAAAAGCATTAAAATTGTACTTGTGTAGGAGATGGGAGGGAAAGGAACAAACAGGAGGTACATAAGGAGAACTGGGGAAGTTCTTTGTTTTGGCTGTGCAACCAGAGGACTGTACAGTACCAAACAGAAAAATGTTAATAGCTTGAAGACAACATTTATATATAATTCTACATGATGTTTTAAAATTGTCTAAGTTGCTTTATGGTGACAATTCCACTTTAAGGGGAGGCTTCTTGGTGTACATAGCATTGCATATTCCTCTGGTCCTTAAGGGGTTAACACTGAGGTTAGACTTACACCTATCAGCAGGGGCATGGGGATATGAACTGTTAACTGTGGGATGTGGGTAATAGGAACCTTGGCTGGGAATACTTAAAAAATAGCCACATAATTTTATTGGCAAACCTCCACAGAGACATTTGCAATGTAAATGTGCTTTAAATAACATATCTGCCAATAATTATTCAGTGAAGCTCTAAACTAAATGTACTTGGGACATTGTAAGGCCCCCAAAAGACCCAGGATTATAATAGTACACTGTCCAGTTCAATTGCACATTTACCAGTAAGGGGATTAGCACTATTATATGGTCCAATGTGGTAACAAAACTCAGGGCTATAAACATGAGACCTGGGGCTTTAGACCCCTCAGCCAATACCCAGCAACACATCTGGAATACATGAAACCAGGACTCAGCACATAAGCTGCTCTTCTATATACTGAGCTTTATGCATAAAAGAAAAATGAGCAATTCTGGGGCAAACCAACTGCACCATATGGCAGAAATAAAATGTCCCATTGAATTCATTTAACCCCTTGGATAAATGATTTGCAACCTCTGTTTTGTGAAGCAGTACTATGAAGACCTCTAATTCATGGGGTTAAAAATCTTATTTAAATCAAAAAGAGTTTAGGGAAGTTTTACTTTCACTCCACGATGCAGATGGTTTGCTCCAATTTTGAACAAAACATTTCCCCAAATTTCAGTTGATTTGAATAAGACATTTAAAGTGTTTAAAGCCTAGTTTAACTGAATGGAGAATTCAGATTTTTATCCCACCCATGGTGCTTTTGGTTTTCTCCAGAATTGCTAATTTTTAATGCTTTCCACATATGTCTTAAAGTCCAATTCCCAAGCTTCAAGCTGCAAAATAGTTTTTGGCAACATTTTGGCCTAGATAGCATTGCAGTTGACGAGTGTTTCTATAAGATTCTTTTTGATGCCTATGGAGAGATTTGAAGATAATAGAGTTATCAACTGCAATGCAATAACATTTTTTGTTTGAATTCATTTGTATTAGAGTTTAAAATACATTCCAAAGGACTTGATTTTGGTGTTGATGGGCTGAATGGACAAATACCCAACTCCACTGATGGAAGTTTCCTCAAGAGCACTTCAGGGTATGCATTACAGTGTATAACTGCTGCATTGCATGCCAGCCAGTATACTACACCATTTTATTGCCAAAAATCCCCCTACCCCTGCCCTACAGCATGAACAGGAAAATGGCATATAATCACATCATTTCCTTTACACCCTGCTAGGAACATAGAGTTAAATAAGGTATAGGGGTAAGGAGTATCCAGAAATGCATGCACACTGCCCCACTGTCTTGTCCTTGTCCCAAACAGCATTAAAGGAAGAGGGTTTGCTATAAGTAGCTAAGTAAATTGACATTATGCAGGCACAGGGTCTGTGGCATAACTCATTGTAGGGGGCCCAGTGCAAACATTTTTTGGGGTCCCCCACTACAAAAATATTTTCACAGATGCGTAACAAGAACCTAATGGACCCTAGAGAAGATGTGGCCCTTTTGAATGCTGAGCCCCGGTGTAACTGCACCCTCTGTACTTCCTATAGTTACACCGCTGCATAGGGCTAGAAAATCAATTCAGGTGTCTTATTTAGGCAGCAATCATATTCGTCCTTTTACACCTCTGAAGTGCATTGTAAAGTCTATTGTTGACATGTAAATGGTAAAAATCAATTTCTAGCTGCTGCACTGAGCACTCAGATGCATCCAGTGGATCATTCTATAATTCAGACTGCAGCGTAGAGCATGGTGTAGAAAATGCAGGGCCCCAAAGTATTTTAACCCCTTGCATTTTAGAGATGTGTCCAACTCATTATAGTTCATGCACTAAGTAGACTTGGTACAATCACAAACAAACCAACTCCACCACAGGAGGCAAATAAAAATTCCCGTTGAATTAAATTGGGGTTTTAATTTAACTCCCTTGAATACTAGAAAGGTGTTCAATGTATTGTGTCAATTAATTCTGTCCTATTAATATGGAGTAAGAAAAAGCAACATCTCAGCTCATAGAAATCTGAATGGAGACATGTGGCTTTCACAAGTAAATGTATATGTCAGGGTACTCAATCAAATTGGACCTCCATCTGCTGGAGACCACAAGTCATATCATCCTCAAGCTTGTGGATAACAGGGGATGTGGCACCAACAGCTGGAGGTCAAAAGATTGACTACTCTTCTTATAAGTTATACACTTATATAACTTCTTTTTAATATACCCATTTATGTGCTAGCTATAAGTAATCCCATAAAAAATGATGGGAAAGAGATAAAATAAACAAATTAATGACATTCTCTTGCATAAAAGGACAGCTCTCCCTTGGATGCTAGGGATGCTTCCAACTCATTGCTTTATAATCCATTTTTAACATCTCTAGCGTTCAAGGGGTTAAAAGCCAACCACAGTTAATCATGTATTAAGAAGATTTGGAGTAATTCTGGGAAAATCAAATGCACCTTAGGGGACATATAGGAAATTCCCCAAATCCCCATTGATTTAAATGGGTATTTTAATTCCTTGAATGCTAAAGATGTCTCTATCCAACACATTGCATGCTTTTTTTGTTCCATATGGTCCAGCTTGCTTTCCCCAGATTTGCTCCAATTCTTCCTAATAAATCTGCCTCAGTATCTTTTGGAGGAAGTCTCAAAACAGAGGCTGGAAAGCCCAGTTATGTTCTCAAGGGGATGTACTAATATGATTCTTCTACAAATAGGTGCTGGAATTGATTTAAAGGTGCTGTGCCTCTATCTATTACCTCTGTATTTAGCCCCCTACTCCAAAGAATCTCCTACTTATGTCACTTGCACCAAGGGGAGGGCTGTGGGGAAGTTTATGTGTTTTTTTGTGCATTATGTTCCATTGCTCCTTGTTTAATGCCATGTACTATTAAGCCACCCAGGCATTAAGCATAATATTAGTAAATTTCCTTGTGCATGTAATAGGAGAGGTATGCAGGACTTGCTTGAGCTAAAGTCTTTATGATGAAGAAGTATTATGGTATGCATTAAAACTATCAAACACTCCCATACACATCCCAAGATACAGGTGAATAGCTTTTTCTTTTTTTAAAGGGTTAGGAATACTTGCAAATTACTAATCCCCATATTGTAGCTTTGTTAAAAATAAACTTATTGCCCCCAGTGTCATCTCTCAAAACCTTATGGTTTGAGAGATGATAGCGCTCAAAGTTCCCCCTCCCTCCCCCTTTCCCTAACTGAAAGCTGAACGCTTTCCCTTTAAGTAAACATACAGAAAATGAGCTACAGTGACAAAATTGCACATTCCTCTTACTGAGACAGGAGCTTTTTCATCCTCACTTCTTTTGAGATGTTCCTTTCCACATTTTGGTAAACAGATCAAAACCCCAAAGCCATTCCAAGGCAAAGAGTTGTAATGTTGGATTGAAAAACATTTAACTGAAACCTGTTTTTTTTCCCCATACTTTTTAAAAATATGCCATGTAATATTCTCATTTATGAACAAAATAGGATCTAAGCTGAAATGTTTCTTGTTAAAATCAGAATATCATCTTGTATTACCCAAGACTCTATATTTCTCAGGTCTTTTCTTTCATGGATCCCACTGTATAAACAAGGACTGACATCTTGTAATTGCCTATTCATTGTTCTATGTTAAGTTAATTTGTTCTTCACTTGATGGTAGTTAAGGAACTATTATTTTACCGTTAGTCTTTACAATTTGTCAATTAAAAGTTTAGCTCGATGAGGTGTAGAAAGAGCTGTGAATTTGGAGAAGGAACTTCAAGTGACAATACAAAAAGCTTTTCACTATTAATTGTAAAATAAGAGGCTAATATTGTAGCAGAGACAATTTTACATTTTAATATTAATGTAAATATTAACAGTGTGTACACTGTAGAAGAGTCCTGTTATTTGTGAAAACTTTATAATGCCTTCAACAAAGAATTATTTTACTTATATACACACACAAACATACATTTAAAATAGGCAAGTCACACTCTATTAAAACCTATATTTAACCATTTGCATGCCAGAGAGGTACTCAATGTTTTACAATGGAAACATCTTTGGCACTCAGAGGCTTAACCCCTTAACAACCGGCCACGCAGGCATGCGGCGGTCACTAAAGGATCACAGATTTTTTTTTTTGCCGATCCAACTCAGGGCTCCCCGAACAGCGTGCAGCTGCGCAGGGAGCCCTGAAATCCATGACGGTCCTGGTACGTCATGGGTCGTTCAGTCACTTTTACCCATGACGTACCAAGACCGTCAAGGGTTGTTAAGGGGTTAAGCAACATTTAATCTCAAAAGAAAGATTCCAGAAACTCTTCATATTTGTGACAAAAAATGAACACGCTCTTTTAAACACGCACACTCATTTTCTTTCTCTCTCATACACACACAAACATACTTATCTGTAGTCTCTCTCTCTCTCTCACACACACACACACACACACACACACACACACACACACTAACTTTGCAGTCTCTAACACAAAAACACATAAATTCACACACTACTAAAAGCACATCAAAACCTTGTTACAATGTATATGAGAGGCCAATACAAAGATCTCTAGGGAGCTTTTCATTATAAGGCCTGATCAAGTAACTAGAGGCCACCCTTTAAGATTAGAGAAAAGGAGGTCTCAACTTCAGAAAAGGAAAGGTTTTTTACAGTAAGGTCTGTTAAATAGTGTAATTCTTTGCCCAAGCATGTCATAATACAATTGATACATTTAAGAAAATATTAGCTGCATTTCTTTGAAGAAGCAACATGCAAGATTATACTGTGTATTAGTAGGTGAAACAGGAACTTCTAGTAAATAGACTAATACTCATTAGGTAGCAGGCTTATATTATTCTCATTTTTTGAGGCAAATGTCAGAGGAGAGGTGGCTTACACTAGGTAAAAAGGGCAGGAGGGGGATCCTTTATCATTCAATTACCTTATAACTACAACTCTGACAGTATTGAAATAACACTCTCCATGGCCCAAATACTATGAAGATTAATAGGAGCTGCTTTTTTTGTGAAACATTACTATCCCTTCACGCATAGGACATTTATCTAAATGAAATGAAAAGACTCCGGGGGGAGATGCACTAAGGGGCCAGGTTGAGGTTATGGTGGAAAAGTAGCGTTGATGTCATTTCGGCAGCACACGCTAACGTATCTTCACCATCAACTCCTAAAGTATCTTCACCATCATATCCCTGTGAATCCACCACCAATCCGACACAATCCTCTGCCATTGCCATGAATCCACCATGCCTTCATCAGGTTTAAGATTTTGTTCAAAAATGGCTACTTAATTCTTAGTGTATACTGCAATATGTTCCCATCACCAAGTCATTGTGCTCACCACACAATGCCAGACATACATCGCCATAACATTGAGCTGCTGGCGATGTGTAAGGTAGGCATCCCTTCCAGATCATCTGCAGTTCCAGAGACCTTCATGCTGATGGAAATTCTCCCCCTCTTGCTTTTCATCCTAATTCTTAATGCGTATGTTGATGTGTATCCCTATCACCAAGGCAATGCACTTGTCACACATCGCCAGACACACATCACCATAGCCTGTTACAGCTTACCTTGACTTCAGCATCATCTGCAGAAGCGAGGCTTCAAGCATGCTGCAGGCCTCTGTTTTATCTGTTTGCTTCCTGTAGTCTCCTCCTACCAACTTCCTACTTCCTCCCTCTGAGCTGCTCCTCCTACTTCCTGTGGAGGGGTTTAAAGGGCAGACTGAGGCCTGACTCAGTTGCCCTTGCATTGTTGTTCATAGCAGTTCTGTTACCTTGGGCTCCGTGTATGACTTAGCTAGTCTTCCATCCATTCTAGTGCTGACCTGTGGCTCTGTCTGCCTTTTCTTTTGCCTAATTCCTAATAGTGGACATCCAATCTGGTGCAGACTTGTGGCTCTGGCTGACTGCCTGAACTGTGTATGACCTGGCTTGTCTGACTACCCTCTCTGGTGCTGACTTGTGGCTCTGTCTGTTCAGACACCCAATATAGTGTGGGCCTGGGGCTCTGGTAGACTTGCATAGCTGACTGCAGGCATGAGTCAGTTTTCACCTTACTTCTACTGACTGCAGGCGTGAGTCAGTATTCGCTCCTACTGACTGTAGGCGTGAGTCAGTATTCGCTCCTTCTGACTGCAGGCATGAGTCAGTATTCACTACTACTGACTGAAGGCGTGAGTCAGTATTCACCATTACTGGCTCCAGGTGTGAGTCAGTGATATTTCCTTCTGACTGCAGGCTGAGTCAGACCTCATTCCTCATCAGATCAAGATCCTGGGTTTCTGTTCCAGTTCCTGTTCCTGGTTCCAGCTGAGACTTCCAGTGGCTAAGGCCTAGTCTCCAGCACAGTGGTTTAGCATTACAACCTTTTATTTCTGATAGCAGGCTTGCTGGCTATTACCCTGTGCTTATTCCTATTGTATATATTATATATATCCTCTTTATGTCACTTGTTAATAAACTGTATTAACTAAACCGTACTGACTCCTGAACTTCTCTGGGTAACCATGACATAGTCTCACTGTTTAGTGCATCTCCTCCCAGAAGTCCATACGTCTGTGACAAGCAATGAACGCTGAAAAAAATGTTTTGCTTTTTGGAAATTATTTTAATTGGACTGTTCAAGATCTCATGATTTGTTTTAATATTAGTATGAAATGATTAAACCAATGTATGTGTATTATATGTACTATAACAAAAAATGAAAATTTTAGGGATTAGTGAGTAGTGACATTGCTTCAGCTGTATTGAATGTAAGATGCACAAGGTTTATTTAATTTCTTTTAAGCTAGTGAGGTATCCAAAGTATTGTCAATGCAATGGAGACTTCTCTAGTTAAATAAGAGCCTAGTAACACCTTGGTGTTTTTCGTATATGAAAATATTTTTTAATAAGTGAAGAGCTGTTTTTACATTAGCTTTGCATACATTAGAATTTGAATACCCGTTTCTGATTTGAATTGATATAAGTCTTCAAAAATTAACTGCCAACAGCATACAAAACAAATATTACATTCATTACACTATTTGAAATGAAATGGAATAAAAAGACAAGTGGGAAATTTTGAAGGGTAACTACCTGTTTAAGTAGTTCTTACTGTGTTTAACATAACGATTTGGCTATGTAGGTGCCCTTCATTCAGCAGTCAGGTTATGTATATACAGTATATTTCTGATTAGTTTGCATTGGAATGGATGAAGCCTATTGTCAGTTGTTAGGAGGTATGAGCTAAAGGTACAATTCAATAAGTTAAAGTGATATAATTCAGGAGCAAACCCACTGCATCATAGGGGACAAATAAATATTCCCCCAACCCCATTGAATTCGATTGGGATTTTAATTCTTTGAATGCTTGAGAGGTCTAGTAAAGCTTTCAAAGCATTAATTTTTGTCCCCTACGATGCAGTGGGTTTGCTACAGAATTCCTCATCCCTGAATACTGTCCTAAATGCAGATTTCAAAGGAATTCAGTAAATACAGGGAACTCCAGATACTATGGAAAAATATATAAATAGATGTATTGTACTGTACTGTATTGCTGAATGAATAACAATTATGTAATGAATTACCATACATACCTCATATGCAATACACATAGCGCTTCTGTTACATAATGTTCATATCGTGTATACTAGTGTGCAAACAATAGTAAATACTGCTATAACTGTGTATAGAATATGGCAGTCAAAATATTGAAATAAATGCAATCTGGAACAATTATGAAACTGAACAATGTACTGCAACATCTAAGGCTGTTTAAAGTTAAAGGCATAGTAATGTTTCAAAATAAAAGCAGCTCTAATTAATCTTCATAGAATTTGGGCCAAGGAAAGTGTTATTTCAATACTGTCATAGTTGTAGTTAAAGAGAAATTAAATGATAAAGTATCCCCCTCCCGCCACTTTTACTGATGTAACACTGCTCACATCAGAGCAGCAAGACTGTCCGGATGGATTGCAGAAAGGGACAATCTTCAGTTAGCATAAGGAAAAACCTGTCAAGGGGGGCAGAGTTTTCCTTATGTTCACAGTATGTCACTCCGGATCTCTTATAAAATTCTGCTTCTCTCATTCAATACTCTTCTGTCCTCTATCCCTTCCTACATTTCCACTCTGATCTCCCACTATACCCCATCCCATCACTTACGATCGGTCATTAACAATCTTCTCTCAGCTCCTTTTGTGTCTACAGCCCTCTCACATATCAAACCTTTTTCTCTCATTGCTCCTTATCTTTGGAAATCTCTACCTCCCACTCTGCGCCACTGCACCTCTCTGATGGTCTTCAAATCACAATTGAAACTACACTTCCTTAAGAAAACATAAACATGCTACATGGCACTGACTTTGTACAACTTAGGTTCTTTATAAATTATTTACTTTATGTCCCCTATCCAAACCAGAACTCTGACACTGTATTCAGCATTTGACCCTTATCTACTCTGTATGTTTCCCATTACCACTTTAGATTGTAAGCTTTCAGGCAATGACCTCACTTCTAGTGTTTCACTTTACAAAGCACTAGTAACACTGTATTATCAAAACCCTTAAATCGTAAAGTGCACTGTTTTACCCTTCTTGTCTAAAGCATTGTTCTACTATTTCCATATGACATTGGTAAGTTTATTTTCAGTGTAATATTAACACACTGCACAAAAACAACAAAAATGCAATACTCGTTTATTAGCATTTCAACACCAAGAATGACATTTTGACTGAGACCAAATTCTCCTCCAGTAGGGTATAGGAGTTGCTAAGAATATTACATGGAAAAACATCCTTTTCTGTGCAGCAATGGAAATAGCAGCAGCTTAAGCCGTATGCCTCTCAGTTCAGTATTTGCTGCTGACTTTGTGTACAACAGTGTAAGCTGCTGATTCCCTGTGTTCCACATGAATAACTAATATGAAACCTTTCTTCATTGATATCTGAAAGCGGTTACTCTATTGAAGACAAAGAAATGTTGTCAAGCTTCTTGACTTGTAACGAAAATGTGAATATGCTAATAAGAGCTAGTTTGTATTTCAATATTGGATGAACCAGTGCTTTGCTACAGTATATGTGAATGTACTTTATGCTCTTCTCTTACTGTCTCTCATTTTGTTTTCTCTAGTTTCGCCCTATTTTGGCAATGAATATTAATAATAATAGTAATAATAACAATCATATTGACTAAATAGGGAGAGGAGGTTAGGAGATATGGTACAGTTATTAGGTTACAGATGTTCTGTGTGTGTGTGTGTGTGTGTGTGTGTGTGTGTGTGTGTGTGTGTGTGTGTGTGTGTGAGAGAGTTGCAGTACAAGGAGAAATGGAAGGAGGGGCTGGGTTAGGGGATGAAATAGGTGAGGGACAGAATGTGGGAGCTAGACTTAAAGTAGCTGGGAATTTTTACAGGTATAGAAGGAGATGATGGAGATAGGGAATGAAGGAATGAGAAAAGTTCATGGGAGCAGATAATTGGTGAGGGAAGAAGTGAGGGTGCATTGTGAACGGAGTTACAGTAATGTGGAAGAGTTTGATGCAGGTGAGTATGGTTATGAAAAAACAATGAGTCAAATTGAACATGGTGATGCTAATGTGTGGGAAAGTACAATCTGTTCCCCAGTCAAATTGTGTTCCAATATAGTACTGATGAGTTGGCTAGTCAAGGCTCATTCCAAGAAAGTAAGAAGTAATGATGGTGCAGATGGCATAGAGGGTGAAGGGTGGCAGTTACAGGACTGCTAGTTGTCTGGTGAAGGCAGGAATCTGATGAAGGCTGAGGCAGCTGGAATATTACAGAGTTCAAATATATAGCATTTGGAAAATTTATCTCAATGAAGGACAGGACAGGAATCAAAATGAATGTTATGGTCCTGCCAAAATGAGGCAGACTAAGAAAAGGGATGTAGGGTGAGAAAATCACTTGAAATTGAATGGTGGGGAGACATACAATATCCCAGACACCTTGAAATGGGATACAGACATGATCAAAGGAGAACCAAACAAACAATATAAGGTCTATATATATGTATATGTTTAACATAAGTAACAGGATGTTTTACTCTAGTAGAATTAGCAAAAAAAAGGGTAAACTTCCATTTGTGTAGTTTGGACACAAGTATTGAGAACAACTAAGTTTAGTCATTATTATTTATTCATAAGGTTTGTCTGGGGCAATGAATTAGTACAAAGTGTTGATTGCTGTATTGTATTTGCCTTGGAAAAACAAGTAGGTTGCATTTGGTGATACCTTTAACTGGAACAACTTGACACTTATTTTGAACTAGATATCTTCTTAAATCCCAAGAGGCTAATGCAATAAGAAATGGAATAATTATGGAGCAAACTAAATGCAACACAAGGCACATAAACATCTCCATTTGTTTAAATCTGGCTTTTTATCCCTTGAATGTTAGAGAGGCTGCCAATGCATTGCAAAGTGTGCACTGTAGCTCTAATGGGGTTAAAAAGAGTCATTTAAATCAAGTAGATTTTGAATAAATTTTATTTGATCCATATAGTGTAGTTGGCTTGCTCCAGAATTGATCTACATTGTCTCACTATATCAGTCTCTTCGTTATGATATGTCAGTTATGACAATTAACTAAACCTTTGGATGAATACGACTTCTACAGTGTTTGCTTCTTTATGAGTTGGAGATGTCTTTAGCATCTAGTTTAAACTATGTGTAGATTATCTCATTGGTCAAGAGGCAGGTCGAGTAAAAGTGATATCTTTATTGGCTATATGAGTACTCGACCAATAAAGTAATCACTTTTACTCTACCTGTCTCCTGATTTTTCTACAGATAACACGGTACCACCTTTTACTCATTGGGTAATTATCCTTGTCCTGAAATAGCTGTATCAATTATTTTTAATTTTGCAAAGTTCCCAGTACAAGATACATAAAGGATGGGAGTCTTCCCTAAAATAGGTGCTGGAACCTATCTGTTTGTGTGCTGTGCCTGTCTAATGACTGTACTAAGCTATTAACATCAAGAATTATCTGCTCTCTTCTGCAAGGGCAGGGCAGAGTAGAAATGCATAGGTATTTCTAACTATATACTAAAAAGAGACAAAGGAAATTTGATTAAATTATTATTTTTGCTGTTCATGCCATAGGGGTGGTGTTCATGGACAGCTTACATTAATGTCTTATTGATGGATGAGGGTGTGGAGAAGGGTGTGTGTGCTGGTATGCAATACAACAGTCATATGTAATCATGCATATGCTGAAGCATAGGCATATGATTTTATAGAACTGTATTAGCCATAGATGGGCAAAATATAGCATGTGGGCTGAATCTAGCCTATGGGCAAATTTAATCTGGCCTTAGGGTCTGGGTGGCTATACAAATATAGCAGTGCTTCTATACAGAGAAAATATCACTTCTGGCTTTATCTGCAAAAGAAGAATGATACATTTATTACAAAGGAAAAGACTGGTGCAAATCTATCATTCTACCAGTACAGAGAGAGACAGAATTGACACATTCTCCATATAGTAACAACTGTTAATCAAAAGCACAAGAAACAGCCACACATAACCCTCTGTCAGTTTCACTCATGTCTCAGCTAGGAAGGAAGACTGCTAATGGAGCAAGGTGATTTAATCAGAGGCTCTACAAATGCATATAATACACACACACGCTTATAATCTTGTCTCTCAGACAACATTTTCAATAGATATGTGGCCCTCGGGCCAAAATAATAGCCCTCCCCTGGTCTAAGCTCAGGAAATGAGCTGCTTTTGCAAAGTGATATTAACCTTTTATTTTGTCTTTACATAGTCTGCTGTTGACTATACTTTTTTTTTCACTGTCACCATTTTGTTACTCTGTTATATTCTTGATAGGGAGCTCTATGGATCTTACAGAGAGCTTTTTGGTCAGTGACTGTGAAAGCAGTTATTGTTCTACAATGTAACACTATACCTGAATAGACATATGATAGTGACTTCTAAATCCAGTTCCATGTGCTCTCCATTTCCTGTTTGGTGATAGAATTAGAAAGATTTCAACTAATCATGTAAAAGTGAATGCGCCTAGAGAAATAATATAAACTATTTTGTGTACTTTCCCTTTAAGTCTGCCAACAGTACCAATCTTGAGATAAAGCGAATAGAGAAAAAAGATCTAAAATGAAATAGACTTTAAATCATTTAGGCAGCTTGTGTGACTTAGGTTAGTATCTACAGCTTCAGATGGAGTAAATATTACTGTGTAATTACTGTGTATTTGTACAATATCAATAATTTACCTGGCCCCTTTCTCCATAAGATTAAACTTTTTATGGCAAAATGTATGTTTTACTGCTTTATATGTTGACTAAAACAAGGATATCTTCACTACTGGGAGATATTTCAATCAACAATTATTACAACTCAAACATTTGTAATCAAACTGTTAGCAGCAGTGCCAACTAATGTCCAACTAGTGTCCAAAAAGTATTTTTATGAAGGACATGCAATTGTGTTATTAATCCAAATAATGTACATTCGTGTCCATGTACCATGGCTTCCTGACACAATTCAGGTTCTAAGCCTGGAATCACACTAACCCATACTTTATTCTACTTCCCAAAAGCAAAGAAATTTCAGTTATAAAACCACACAAATGAAAGATTTGAAGCCATAGAATACATCAAAGCAGTGAATACACTTTTCCTACCTCAAATAATATTTCAGCTTCCTCCCCTGTTATCCACTGTTATTTTAGGTAACATGAACATCAGGCCAAAGGACCTGGTCTCCTTTATTCTCTGACACCAAGTTCTTTTCTTCCCTGTGCACTGTACGCTTATGAAAAACGGCTGTCATTTTGAAGGGCTGGAAGTCTAAGCAATGGTATTATCTACAAAGGCCAGAAGAAAAGTGGAGTAAAAGGGCTAAACAGCGCACAGTTTTCTTTTAAAAATGCAGGGCTTCAAAGGCACACCAAAAAGTTGAATATGTTTAAATGTACAGTTCTTCTGTCCTTAGCAAAGTAAAATCTATTTTTTGAACTATCAGTAAAGTTGGCACACTTGTCTATGCAGATCTTGCTTTCTAAAGCTCTGTAATGTTTTTCGTATCTATTGTTATCATGTTTAGTATGCATTATAAATTATTTCAATGGGACTTTTTAACCCCTCCTCTCCCAAACTCTAGATGTCCCCTCCCCAGCTCATTGCTTAACAATTCATTGGAAACTTTTCTATATTCAAGGGGGAAAAAGTCCCACTTAATTCAAGGGATTTTTTTCTGTGGCCCCTTTGGTGCAGTTATTTTACACTTTGCTTGTATACATAAGACCCATGATACATAAGGATGTGAGTAGGAAGTATTCCCAGAATTCCACAAGCTCTGGAATGCACAGGTCCTTGTCAGTATTCTCAGTGGTGCTCTATAAATCAACTTGGATGAGGAGGAGAAATGTACACAATATTTATAATATGGGTAACGTGTGAGACCATGTTAGCCATAGGAAATGCAGGAGACTAGTAAAGTAAAAATTGGCTAACTGAGTGGCTTTGGATGCAAGCTGTCAAGACAACTATGTCTCTTCTTCAAGCATAATAAGAGTGAAGGCTGCATTCACAATACATGACTTCCAGAGAGGCATCCACCACACTGCAATACAATGCATTGGATACCCCTGTAGCACCCAAATGGTTAAATTCCATTGGCAGAATATTTTGTTTTCCCAGGGTGTGCCATAAATTATACTCTAGGCTCTGTTACAGCTCTAAAAATGCAAGCATGATTAATTACATTTAATTACATCAAGTTTTTACCACGTTCCCCAGTTTCACATACACAAAGAAGGGAAATATGATAGATCATTTATGAATACCCAGGTCCATCAATGATCACTGTGAAGAAGTAGCAAATAGATGTGTATTTGCTTTGCAGCTTTACCTGCACCTTGATCACTCCCCCACCCCCAAGACTGAGATTTTAAGGAGTGAGGAGAGTAGCATATCCAATGTATTCCTCTCTACCACCCTATACAATCATTGATTCATAAATGCATTCAGAAATACATGAATAATTAGGAGTGTTGTTCTGCCTTTCACACTCACTAATCTGATAAATAAGCTTTAAAAACCACTACTAAAAATAGAAATTGCTTTCTGTCCATGAAGGCCTCTTTACACAAATGCCTAATCATACATATACATTGGTTGCCAGGGGTAGTCAACCTTTGGTATTATGTCACTACAATGCCTGTCATCCCAACTAACTATTGGCAAGCTAGGGATAATGGGAGTTGTAGTTTCCAGCAGCTGGACAACTGTGATCTCTGTGCCTCATTCACTTACATAGGATATGCCAGTAAGGGCCTGGCATACCAGAATAGCTTAGACTACTGATGTATCTTTGCATAGCTAACTGATAAACAATCACGTACACATTCATCAAATAATATGCAAATTATATTACACAGTGGAAAGTGAGAATATGTAACTACATGTTTAGCTTTTACATTTTAATAAATTGACCTGCTAATAATACAAAGTCTTTATGTAGGATATAGAGGGAAATGTATATTTGCACCCACTTGAATGTCTTTCTCTGAGCAGTGAAGTTTCAGTAATGAAGGGGTTACACATCATGAAACTAGTGTTTATTTATAGTGGCAGTCAATTTTTGTTAACAACTTCACATATTGAAGCATGCATTCCACCAAATCCATCTTCTTCATTTTCTTTGGTGAGAGTGCTCTGTGCTTAAAATATATATGAAGTCTGTGCAGCGCCCATCACTTCAGTTTCACTATCTAGTTCCTCTTAACAGCAGGCTCCATAAATTATTAAGCGACTACTCAGATGCTTTATTTGAATTTTTTTTCTTAATTTACTCTATGAACAAGCAATAAAAAAATCACTTATCAAAACTGAAGGGAAGTGTGCAGGATTGTTCTCTGATATTTTTAAAGTGTTCCAGTGGTAGTATTAAATTAAATTAAAGACATTTAATGGTAAAATTCAAGAGCGCGTTTAATTCCAATAATGAGCATAACTCTGCTTGAACTTGAAACCTGTTGGTGATGTAATGGACATTGATGATGACATACTGTATAGAGAGTGCTTAAAAACAATGTAATCATGTTCTAAACTGACAGTGAGGTGAATGTCTGAATCTGTCAGTGCAGCTACCCTGGCATTATTCTCAGAATACGTACTACAGTGTATGATAGCTGCAGTACATATCATTGTGCACATAGCGTCATGGTTAAAGGGATAGTAATACTTCGTTTTATCTTTATTTTATTTTGTAGGTATTAAAAAACCATGAAGAATTATATAAGTCTTATCTCTCAAACCTTTATGGTTTGAGAGATATTCACAAGCAAAGTTTCCCCCTCCTGCCCCTTTTACCTAGTGTAAGCCATCTCTTCTCAGATGTGGAATGCAGTCCATAGACCAGACAGATAACAGAAGGGGACAATTTTCTTCGTATCAGAACAATGAAAGCCCTGCCCCCCATGACAAGTTTTTCAGGTTTTTCCCTTATCTTAATTGAAGACTGTCCCTCTCTGCAGTCTACCTGGGCACCTCCCTTCTGCTCTGGCTGAGCATTGTTACATCAGTAAAAGGGGTGGGAGGGGAACACTTTGTCATTGAATTACTCTTGAACTACAGCTCTGATAGAATTGAAATAACACTCTCCAAAGTACAAATACTATGATGATTAATTAGAGCTGCTTTTATTATGAAACATTAGTATCTCTTTAAGACTTTAGTGCCACCAAGATCCATATGCCTACTGTGCCTTGTTTAATGCATGGAGTTAAACAAGGTGCAGAGATAAGCAATGCTTAGAATACCCATAAACTTCCCCTCAGCAATCCCCTTGGCAGATGTGGCACTAAGGGAAGCATTTTTGACTTATGCATCTTAGTAATTGATGTTAGGCAGATGTGGGACTAGAAAATGAAATCTATCACCTATTTTTGTAAGACATCATATTTGTACAGTCACCCCAGCTTCAACAGCTTCAATATGTTTAAAATGCTTTATTTGTCCACTAGTGCAGTGTGCCCAGGACTGAATATAAACCAGGTAATGCAGTGTTGCAAAATAAGACCACCAGGTATACTTTTCAGATCTACCCTTAAGATTCCACTTTTCAGTCCAATGCCAGATCAAGAGTACTGTGGTTTGGAGAGTTCTTGAGAGACCCAGCCTACTTCCCATTCAACATTGGGATGCTTGGAAACTTCCCTGCAGAACTTTAATCCTTTGAGCGCTAGAAAGGTATCCATCAAATTTTGTTGCAATGCTCTGGATACCTCTATGGTCCTCAAAGGGTTAATAGTTATTCGGGGGTGGGGGAGTCACTGGACAGAAGTAAAATCCTGTGACCAGTAACAATTAAGTGACCTTGTACCTATTTTTTTTAATGCCCCCATGACTATTCTCTCACGTATGGGGCACAATCCATAGGGAACAATGAAGGAAGAAGGGTATATATTTCCCCTCCTTTCTTCATCCATTTCCACTGGATGCATGAACAGTGATCACAATCATGAGCATGGTTGTTTTCTTCAAATGTGCTTAGGCAGCCTGCACTTTACTGTCCTGGGGCTAGATTCTTATACAGTTGCTAATTTTATCACTGCTTTTATCACCAATTTTCCCCATAGACTTGAATAGGAAAATGTTTGATAATTTAGCACCTGCAATAGAATCTAGCCCCTAATCTTGGATGAAATAAGAGATCACTGCCCTCTCTGTTTTTAATTACAATTACTTTGGAATACTGCACTAGTGTTTATGGGCATCTTTGAAGATCTGATGTATTTTAAAAATATTTATTGTAGGTGATGATTTAATACTAGAGATTAATTAACCAATATACCAAAGAAACATGTTTCACACCTTATGTGGCCTATTCTTTTTTTCTTTTGTCAATTGCTTTTAAAGGCATAGCTATACCTAATATGAAAATAAAATATGTTGTGCAAAGCAAGATCACACACAGTAGTAGAAGGTGCTTCATATCAAAATATGTCTCTAACTGAGAGAATGGGTGCAACATTTTAGTGCACATTCCCATTATATTGCATTCTACGGAGATCTCAGGTCACTGACCATATATTTGCATAAACAGCAATAGCAAAAAACTAGAGGGCTACAAAATACAAAAAGTACCACTATAATTATCTCAACAAAATCATTTTTTCTCTGTTCACCCTTTGATTTCTAGAATGTTATCCAACGCATTGTTATGCAATATGTTGTATACCCCTCTGGTGCTCAAAGGTTTAAATGAACAATTTCCAAGTAGCAGTAGGAGTGCAAGATAAGCTCTACAAATAAAAATTAATTTCACTCCCCCTTCAACAAACCCCAACCTTTTGATCCATCTGACTGGTGCAAGTGAGAGACAAAGAAATCTATGTAAGGTGTTAGGATGTATATTACTGTTATCCTATATGGAACCCTATAGGACATTTCATTTTGCTAAAGGTAACTCACATTACATTGTATATTAATTCTACGTGTATTTGTTTGAACTGTATATGTTTTTGCATAGAGGAAGGCAAAATTAACATCAATTACATGCATTGCAGAAGTAAATTAAAAAAAAATCTGTTGTGCAAAAATGAGGGTATTCTGAATTCTGGAAGAATTCTTTGAAAAAGTATTACATCTCAGTTTTGTTTGTTATACATTAAACTGTAATTTTCTAATTTGCCTCTTGAGTGCCCGGGGGGCAGGTATAGACTAAGGTGCAATACAGAGCAACTCACTTAACTAGTGTGATTAACTCTCAAATTCTTATGTTATTCTAGGGAGCATATACACCAAGATTTCTGAAGTTGGAAACATGTTAGTACCTAGGTTTCACAGAATAACATAGGAACTGGAGAGTTGATCACACTGGAGAAGATATTGCCTCTTTGTCACAGTTTATTACAGTTTAGTGCATAATCCTACCCCCCCATGTCACAGCTGCTATCTTTTCAGCTGTAATACATTTGCAATGAAATATATCTAAGTAGTGTGAGTAAGCTATTCTTTTATAAAAAGTTTATTGCTTCTCTAATAAGCATTAGTAAAAAAGCTATAGTTCTGCCTGTAAATGTGTATGACATTAAAGGAGCAGTAAACTTTTTTATGAAACCTATATATTATAGAGCTTTTCCTGATGAGTAAAACAAGGACACTCAAACTACATTCAGTCGTTTTATTCACATGATGTAACAGTTCAAATAATCAGGAAGTGAATTTACTGTGTGATTACTTCTTGATAATTCTACCTGACAGGAAGTGACAGGGAATCTCTGTCACTTTCTATGGAGAACTGTAAGTCACAGACTTTCCTCTCCATTAGAATGTAACAGGATAACTAATTAGAATTTGACCACTAGAGGGCACTGCTAGTGTAAAAAACAGGGTTAAACAGTAAGAATTCTGGAAACATGCATCTCTCAGCAGTAAGAGTACCATTATTTTACTCAACAGGAAACACCATACAATATATATTTTTCCATAAAAATAGTTTACTGCTCCTTTAAATATTGTAGTGTCTTAAACATTTTTACAGAGGCTTTCTAACATTCAAAGGATTAACCTTTTGAGTGCCAGAGTGGTACACAACACATTGTGTTACAATGCATTTTGTACCCCTCTTGTGTACTCCTCTGGCATTCAAAGGGTTAAAATTCCCTTTAAATTAATGTGATTTTGGGGTATTTGTACCCATGGTTTACCCCAACAGTGCTCTTTTGGGATCATCATCTTTATAATCTATTTTTCCAATTGCTTAGATTAAGGGCTGTTTTTAAAGAATGAACAACTCCAAATAATAAAACTACACATATTACTATGACAGTAAAATCCTAATGACCACTATGAAATTTGTCCTTGTGCCTTTGTGCAAGGGATAACATCTTCAGTCAGTCCTGGATCTCATGTCCATGGAGGCAGACATGACAGTTGCTGGCAGTTTTATCAAAATAAATCAGACAGAATGAATAAACCTACATAACCCTTTAAGGGCCAATGAGGAGTGCAGTACCTTAAAATGATCATGTGCACTAAACAGAGTTTGTGGTTCTGTGGTATTGATAGCAACTGTAATGTCTACCTACATGGACATGACATCAATGACTAATTGAAAATGTTATCCCTTGAACCAAGGCCTACAAGCAAAATTCATAGGGGCCAGTGTGATGTTGTGACTATAATAATGTAAGTGGGGGTTATAATTAGCATCTGCTTCCTGTTGGTCAAAAACAGCATTATAGCTAGGTGTTATATTAGTATTTTCCAAAAGAGTTTCATTGTCCCATCCAGTCAAATAGGTGATGGACTCGATTTCTGTGTGGGGGATCTGTCTATTGCTTATGTGGTAAGATTACTGAAAATTCTTCAGTTTTTGCCTCTTAATTCTAGGGGATGGCTATGTTTAAACCTTTGAGTGCCAGAGGGGTACGCAACGCATTGCTTTGCAATGTGTTGCGTACCCCTCTGGCATTCAAAGGGTTAAAAGGTATTAGTGTTTCAAAGGGTTTTCTCTACAGCCGAGAAAGCCTAGCTCTGATGAATAACACCTAGAACTCCTGTTCTGCATTGTAGTTTGATGATATCTGTCTTTTGTGTTACGTGGAAACATAAATAAAATGCACAAATAATAAAGAATGACATAGACATGTTGTAGTATTATGAGAAAAGATGAATATCTGTCAAAATATCAACCATTTTCTGATCCTGCTACCACATGCTAGATAATCTTTAATCCATACAGGGAAATTACTTCATAGCAGAGTAAGACCCTGTTATATGAGATTACACCAGCTGCCACAAACATTGGCCACAAAACTGATTTAATTTAACCCTTTTATGATGAGAGGGATGTGTAACGTATTGTGAAGCAATGTGTTGTACATCCATCTGGTCTTTAAAAGGTTAAATTAACAACAACATGTACTGTACTGCAATAGAAATATATAAATTAGTGAACACCCATTACAATTTCCAGTGACAGAATCCTTTCATACTATTGGGAAGTGCTGCTCCCAGGGAATGACTCCTTTTTAACCTAAGTGAAATACGCTTTTGCTATTTTGTGAATTATCCATCCAAATGATATATAGCATAAAGCTACTTACATTGAGATTTAGTTTAGCATTTCTGAATGTATCTCCCAACCCAGAATTTTAGATTATGGTTTGGATTTTTCTTGCTTAATTTTGTTATGTCTTTATATATTGTTTTTTAACATAATGTCTCTAATTTTAGACAGCACTGTAATATAATTTTTCTTATACAGCAAGTCCCTGCCCTGTAGAGATTACAAATAAATTATGATACTTGAAGCACTAAGAAATAAAAAGACTTGTCTAAATTCACAAGTAGCTGTTGGCAGATAATGTAGCTACATTCAAAAAAGTATTCTTTTTTAGCTCAGAACAATATATGTAATTATGATCGTTGTTTCTATATGTCTTCCTCTGGATCAACAAACATAAGGGAGATACAGCATAGGTGGAACTTTATGGAAGCATGTTTTTTATTGATCATTTTTTTAACTATGTTATTATGTACTGTATATAGTGGGGATAAGAAGGCCACCTTGAAAATTTGGGGTTTCAAGCGGTATTCAGACCATTAGAGGGTGGCATAAAGCTTGATTGCGTGTGAAGTAGCGAAATAGCTTTTGTAATTTGTAATGACTTTTCAAAGTACAGTGTCGTTGGGATCATTAATATTTTCAGACAGTCGGTTGTTATCAGAAATATGTTATTTGTCCTTACTGAAATTGTCATATGTAACAAAAAAAGTCTTAAAAAATGTCTTAACTAACAACAAAAAAGTCTTTAGGAACAACAAAAAATGTCTTAACTAAAGACAAAAAGTCTCACATTCAGAACTTCACATTCCTTCCACTTTTTTCTTAACGTAGAAATTTTGTCTTTTGCAAGATATTTTTTTGTCTTTAGTTACAACAAATTTTCTTTTCCTCTGTACGACACTGGAGAATAGTTTAGCCACGCCCTTGCCACGCCCCTTTGCCTGTCAATTCTGGAGTTGTGTCGTAGACAACAGACATTGCTAGTTGTTTTGTCACACACTCTATAGAAAATAAGTAGATCATGCATACAATGACTTATTTTTGTCTTTCATACAACATTTTTTTGTTGTTATCCCTTTGAACATACGGCCCTATGAGTGGAAGAGAGCTGTAGACTGGAAGATCATGAAGAACATCTAATGAATGTTTTAGGAAATGAGGAATCACATGTATAGGATTAAAGTATATCTTTTCCTGCTAGTTCAACACTTTCATATAAAAAGAAAAGGGGACCTACTGGTATTTGAGAACTTAACATGTTTAAGTACATTTATTTGTTCTTACAGTTTTTGATTCATACGGGCTTTTATGATCATATGAAATACATTAGAAGGTACATGTCAAGATAATGTATTTTTCCACGTTAACCTCATAAGTGATAGGTCACCATTATAATAATGTTGCAAAGTGCCAAAGAGTATTTTACTTTGATTTGCTGTTTCCTTTTCACAGTTATTCCTGCATTGCCATTACATTACTTGATGGTATTCTTCTGTCTACTGGCCATTGTCAATTAAAGGCGAACTAACACCTCCAAATAATAATGCCCACTTATATTACTATGGCTAGAACATGCTAATGCCCCCTGTGAATTTTACCCTTGCTCCTAATATCGTCAATCATTTCTAGCTGTTAGTTCCATTGAGGCTGACTTTACAGTAGCTATGAGCATCACAGGACCTCAGACTCAACTTCCTGCACAGGGTAATCTAGTCCCTTTAACCCTTGAAGGACCAGAGGTCCAGGGAAGTTACTTTCCCTTAAGGACCACTTTGATCCTTGCCGACGCATCATACCGGTGACCTGTTACCGCTTTGGGGCCCAAGAAAGATTGCTCCAGTCTTGGAGCAGTCAATTTTAGGCCCTGTTTATACTTACTGCACTCCCGTTAGAGCTCTGTAAGTAAAAAAGTACATGACGTGCTATGACTGTCACCAGTCCTTAAGGGTATAAGGACTATGAAGGTCATAGCATGTCATCTGGTCCTTAAGGGGTTAAAGATCAGAAGGGGGTGAAATTCCTTGAGAAGCAATGCCCTGTACACCCCTCTGGTTGTTTAAAAAGGTGAAGCAGGCCCATGTGATATGCCTGGTTCAGTTCCAAAAATCTGCCTCCATGGACATGACATCCAGAACTGATTGCAGATGGTATCTATTGAACAAAAGGGAAAAATGCATAGGGATAGATAGGATTTTTCTGGCCATAGTAAGGTAAGTGGATGGTGTCAGTTCTCCTTCAAATGGGGCATGGTTAGTGCCTTCCATTATCACTCACTCAGTCACAACAGTTTTGAGATGCATTATTTGTGCAATACAAGAAGTAATGTATTGAAGCTGATATCAAAATGAGAACAGAAGCACATTCAATAGCAATTTAATTCATCATAGTGGGTGAACTTCCATAAATGAGAGTTAATTCCACTTGGTACTTTAATCCCTTTCATGATAGAATGGCTGCAGATGCATTGCACTGCAACACTTCAAATACCTCTCTATCATCTGAGGGGTTAAAAGCCCAATTTAAATTAACTGTAATTTTTATTTGATCCTTATGGTGCATTAGGTTTGCCCAGAATTATTTCATATCATCTTAGTGCATCAGCCTCACTGTCCTTTTCACAGTGAGTATGAGATGCATGCCATTCCTCCAGGCATGCCTTAAATACAGGCAGGACAAGCAAAGCCTTCAATTGTCCCAGTCCTGCTATATCACAAAGATGCACAGTAAAAGGGCAGAGTTCTGGGGCAAACATTTACTGTATAAGTAACTAAAAATTCCCATTGATTTAAATGGAGATTTTTTCCTCCTTGACTGCTAGAAAGGTTCCAACGCTTTGCTAACCAATGGGTTGGAGACCTCTCTAAAAATCAAGGGGTTCAAATCCTCATTTAAATCAATGGTAAGATTTTGTTTTTCCCAATAGTCAGTCATACATTGAGTTCTCCAGATCTGCAATCCAGATCTTACCGAGTTTGAGACTGATTCCCTGGCAGTTGGGAGTTTCCTCTGCAACTCTGCTCAATTCTCCTCCTTCTCACCATGTTCTGCCCAATTCCCACCCACTTCCTGACACAAAGACTGAAAGCCCCACCTACCTAATTAAGCCCTGCCCCCTTTATGTCACAAATCATGTCATTTACATCCGCCTGGTCACAACACACGAGCCCTCTCCGGGAGCTCAAGAGGACGAAGCTCCCAGGTATGCCAATAGTGCAAATGGTTTGCCCTAGAATTGCTCCACTTGTCTTTTGGACATATGATGTTAAGAACATAACCCTTTGAGTGCCCGAGAGGTATCCAACGCATTGCAACGCAATGTGTTGGGTACCTCTCTGGCACTCAAAGGGTTAAATGCTCTGCTACTCTGAATGCAAGGTGCACAAAACCAGTGTAGCTATACTACTACAAATCAGCTGCACCAAAGGGAATCAATAAAGGTTTGGAAAATTATCATTGATTTTAATGGGGCTTTAACCCCTTGAATGCTAGAGAAATCTCCAAAGCATTGCACTTCCCTAATATCAAAAAGAGTTAAAATCCTCATTTCAAACAAGAGTATTTTTTATTTAACACCTTCTGTTGCCAATGATGTGTCCTAGATTTTGCTTTTTACATAAATTATCACTTAAGCCATTGCACTGTTGGGGACAAATAAAAATTCCAGTTTATTTAGATGGTACTTTTCATGTTTCTATGTAATACATTGGAGACCAATAACATTCAAGTGGTTAACCTCCATTTAAATCAGTTAGGAAATATTATTTGTCCCCTGTGATACAGTTGGTTTACTGCAGAATTGATTTTCAATACATAATTGTGTTTATGCGTGTGTGGTTGCATATGTGTGTATATGTGTTTGTGTGTTTGCATGTTTGTGTGTGCTTATTTGTGTTTGCATGTGTGTGTGTGTGAACGTGTGTTTGTATATATGTGTGAATCTGTATGTTTTTGTATGTTACTGTGTTTGTATGTGCGTGTGGGTGCCTGTGTGTATATATATGCACATGCACATATTTGTTTATATGTCTGTGTGTGTTTGTATGCGTGTCTGTTTTTATGTGTGTGTATGTGTGCACTCATGTGTGCATTGTGACAGTCCACACGTGTTTCTGGGGGATTGTATAAATCTGCAGTCACAGCTCATTTTCTGCACTTCAAAACATAACTATTGAGCCCCATTGCATGTACTTTGTATGTGCCAGCCTGTGGAGTAACAATAGGGGTCGCAGGGTTCGCACCCCCAGCCTGGCACCGCAACATTCTGCTAGCAGATCTCCCTCCAGCACTCTAGTAATGCAGAGCGCTGGGAGATGACATCATCTCCCAGCGCTCTGCATTACGAGAGGACAACATGGGAGCTCCATCTGCATAGATGTTTGTGCGGAAGGAGACACAGACCTCTCCTGCCACTTCACTGGACCACCAGGGAGGTAGGACATGGGCAATGTGGGGGCAATGTGGAAATGGGGGGCAGTGTGGTGGCAACGTGGAAATGGATCATGGGGGGCAATGTGTTGGCAATGTGGAGATTGGAGGCTATGTGGAATCAACGTGGAGATGGATCATGGGGGGAAATGTGGAGATTGAGGGCAATGTGGAAGCAATGTGAAGATGGGGGGAATGTGGAGGCAATGTGGAGATGGGGTCAATGTGGTGGCAATGTGGAGACTGAGGGCAATGTGGAGATGGTCAATGGGGGGCCAATGCGATTGAGTGGGCCCCATGGCAATTCTTGCGCCAGGGCCTGGTGGCTTCTGGTGCCAGCTTCCCTGTTGCTGAGGTAGTGAAGATTTGTACTGTCAAGTTGTGCAGCATGTCTTTCTGTAAAGAAATATGCATTAGATCTATATGTTGTTTGTTGGGACATGTGGGGTAAAACTGGTACAGTGTAACTTTCTTTAGAGATGAAAATAAATGCAAAGTGAGACTGATGGAAGAAGAAGAACTTAACACTTTAAAGATCAGAGGGGGTGAGCAACACACGACTTCTCAATAAGTTGCACAGCCATCTGGTCCTTAAATGGTTAAGCAATTCTGGGGCAAACCATGTGCACTAGAGGGGACAAATAAACACCATAATTGATTTAAATGGGCCTTTAAACATTTGAATGCTAAGGAGTATTCCAACTCATTGATATGCAATGCAATGGAAACATATATATCATTCAAGTGGTTAAAATCCAAATTTGTCTATAGAAATTATTTGAACATTTGATTTGCTTCAGAATTGATCAAATTCTTCTTACCACAACAGCCTCACCTAGATAATATAGTAAAATACCACAGATTGTATGCAACAATCACTGACTAACATAAGATGTAAATCCAGGCTTTTTATTTTGCTAAGGGCTAGATTCTATTACATCTGAAAATGTATGCCAAATGCCTTTCTTTAGCTTCAACAAATATTTCCAGCTGGGTAACTCTGCAGTCACATTGTGTCCATAGCACAGATTTGTATGCCAGGTTTTCTCTTCATTTTTGCCCCATCTGGAATCCCTTTGGAGGATTGAAAATTGCTAGAAAATGAACCAAAAGCAAGGCTCAAGAAGTAGAATGGAGGTTGACCAATATCGGCCCTTTCCCTTGGCGTGGATCAGACAAGATAACCCAGGGAGCCAACAGCCCACCCAGTCCTCTACCTAATTCCTCCCTGTCTCCAATCATGTACCACACTCCCCCACTGTTTCCAGATCTCAGCAGCCTCACAGCAATTGAGGAGTTAACTGCCATTTAAAAAATAATAGAAATCACCATACCTGGGAACTTCCAGCTGAAGGCTACCCGGAGGGGAGTCCTCTGTTCAGCAGGGGGTGACAAAAATGACGCTAATCGCGTCAAAAAGGGGCGGGGCTTGACACAAACAGGGGGGTGGGTGCTTAACCCTTTGAGTTTCAGAGTGGTACGGAATGCATTCCGTACTACTCTGGCACTCAAAGGGTTAAAAATGTCACACAGTAGGCTGGGGACGGAGAAACAGCGGGGGAAAGAGTGTAAGTGGGTAGAGTTTCAATAGAAACTCCCCACATCCGGAGTAATCAGCCTCTGCCCCGGAGACCCGGTAAATCTCTATCAGAACCGGAGTCTCCGGGGCAAATCCGGAGAGTTCCCAGGTATGTCAATCACTCCCATCCACACAAATGGTTGACTCCTCAATTATTGTATTTCAGTAACCTTGCTACTCCTGCAGCAAAGGGAGGGGTTAACCAGCATTAAAAAAACCTTCTGACACCACCCCATGACCCCCCCCATGAAAACACGTGATTAAGCTCTTTGTTGCTGGGGTGGCAAAAAAGAGCTGAATTTGATCAAGGGTCTAATTATTGTAAACATTTTTTTAAGTGTCAAAATGACCCTTGAAAAGAAGTGTTGGCATAACTCCCCCCACAACTACCTATCCTGATGGAGTGTCAAAAAAAATGTTTGTTGTGAAATCCAGGCCTAAATTAGGGCCTTGTGGTCAAAAGAAAACTGGTGTCATTTTAGCAAAAACCCACTGCATCAGCGGTGATAAATATAAATCCACAAAACCCCCACTGATTATTAAGCTCTTGAATGCTTGAGAGGTATCCAATACATTGTTTTGTTAATGATGAAGATCTATCTGGCACTGAAGGGATTAAAATCCCCATTTAAATAAATGGGAATATTTTTATGGTGCACCAAGTTTCTTTTGAGCATAAGAGCTTAATATGCATTAGGTTGTGTATGCATAATTATGACGTTACATATCAGATCACTTTGCATTAGGACTGCAAAATCACAAAATGATTTTCAAGCAGCAAATGCATATTCATTATATATGATGTGCATCATAAAAATGGCAACTGGTGGGTTTTACATAAAGAAGGACTTGCATGAAAATTCCATATAGTCAGTATCATTTTCAGTATATAATCAGTCTAACCATATGATGGTTATGCTGTCCAACTCACTAAATGCTAGAGATATATATGTGTGTTTTGATACTGTACTGACCTTTATGAAAAACAAATAAGTAATAATGAAAAACACACAATATCATATTTAACTGTGAATGTGTCAGCCTACAGTATGTCCTCATGACCAGCGTAAAAGATGTAGTGAACGTCATGCCCAGACATACAAAGTTAATGCAACATGTAAGAAAGAATACACACGTACCCTCTAGTGGAGCATTAGTAATGAGGATGAATCCAAAAAAACAGATTCCAAGTTAAAAAAAAGTGCAATATTTTAATTATTAAATGAAAAGTGTATTCATCAATTAATTTTTAAAGAGGTTGTGAAATATTGATGGAAAGTCTGCCTAAAAATCAATAAGTGAGTCCCGCATGATCACAAAATCATTGTCTCGGTTCCCAGAGAAGTTCAAGAGTCAGTACAGTATAGTTAAATGCAATTTATTGACAACCGAAAGGTAAGGAAAATATATACAATATATACAGCAGGAACAAGCAGATGGTTACAGGCCAGCGAGCATTGCTATCAGGAATAGTAGGCTGCCAACCCTGACCAATCTGCTGGAGACTAGGCTTAAACCACTGGTAGTCTCTGCTGGAGCCAGGAGCAGGAACAGGAACACAGGATCTTAATCCAATGTAGCGGGCGTACCGACTCAAGCCTGCAGTCAGTAGGAAGTGATATCTGACTCACGCCTGCAGTCAGAATGGAGCGAACTCTGACTCACGTCTGCAGTCAGAATGGGAAATAGATAGCTGATTCTCCTGCAGTCAGTATCAGAGCTGGTCTACCAGAGCCCCAGGTCCACACTAGGTTGGGTGTCTGCTAGGTACAAGGAACAAATGTAAGAATAGTCAGACAGAGCCAAAAGTCAGCATCAGAGGGTGTAGTCAGACAAGCCAGGTCATAAACAGTTCAGGTAGTCAGCCAGAGCCACATGTCTGCGCCAGGTTGGGTGTCCACTATAGGGATAAGCAAAAGAATATTCAGACAGAGCCACAAGTCAGCACCAGGTTGGATGGAAGAGTAGCCAGGCCATACACAGAGCCCAAAGTAATAGAACTGCCATGAACTACAATGCAAGGGCAACTGAGTCAGGACTCAGTCTGCCTTTTAAACCCCTCCACAGGAAGTAGGTAGGAGGAGCAGCTCAGAGGGAGGAAGTAGGTAGGAGGAGACTACAGGAAGCAAACACATAAAACAAAGGCCTGCTGCATGCTTGAAGCCTCGCGCCTGTAGTTGACACTGAAACCAAGGTAAGCTGTAACAATCATACTCTAATAATCAAAAATAAAAAAGTCACATCAAAAAGATGAATAAAAAAAATTAATATTTTCTACACCATATTGAAAAAAAGAAAATAAGGTCCAAATTTGTTCAAATATACTCAAAAACTAGAGCAGGAAAAACTAGGGAAAAAGCAAAATCGCAGATTGATGTCTAGTAATTCGGTCCTCCAGCATCTCATCAGCCTTTCCAGTATATGCCAACCCAGAAGAACATTTCAAAAGAAAAATAACTGATTCAGTTGTGCAGGTAAGTCGATAGCCAGTTCTGTTTATATCATTGGTAGGCGTGAAGCTGCCTTTGTGTGTGTATAAGTTGTTTACCCCGTACAATGAAAAACCCAATTTATTGGTTTAGGGATACAAGTATTTGGTTTGTAAATAATTTATCAACCGGATTCATCTTCACCTGTAAACCTCTGAGGTTATTATCTCTCTTATATAGGTTTCTCAGGAAAAAGGAACAGGTAAATTATCATCTGTTGCCAAAAAGAGATTGATACTCCACCAGTGTTTTGTGTAAAAATGTAGAAGCTGTATTAAATGTAGTTTTTACTACCAGGAGTTGTTATTTATCTTTTTGAGGGTTTTGACCTCCCCTAGTGTTCAAGGGCTCTAGAATTTTTTTTTTAGAATTATATACATTAGGAATCCTCTATACAAAAACCATGAAGCCATTTCCTGTGATTTTATTCTGGATCAGAATTGTTACAGATCACACACAAAAATAGTGGAAAAGGCAGAAAAATTATTTCATGGGAAATGAACATTGACTATTAAAATATAAGTGTATTCTGCCGGTTGTTTATGATAAAGTATATATCCCAAAACTCATTTGGTTGAAAAATCTCCAAATCCAGACAGGTTGTTCTTTAAATATACCAGATGTCTAAAAAACCAGTTTTTGGGAGGCTTGTTTCTAACAAGCCTAAGTCCTGCAAATCACGATAACAAGTCTGAGTAAAAAAAAATCACTGATTCCTCAGGGCTTGTGCCTCTAACAAACCTATGTCCAACAAGTCATAATTGATTCCTCTGGGCTTGTATCACGGTGCCTGTGGATTACTGGCGACATTTTACAGCATTGTGCCTGAATCCTTCTTATTGGCTAGCGTGAGATTGCTCCACCCAGTGGCAGCCTTTTAGTACTGAGCCCTGTCATTTCTACAGGGCCCTTTCGTGGTGTTCCCATTGCTAAGAGCTTGCTGTCGTTATTGTGTGAAATCCTGTGTATGACCCGGACTGCCTGACTACTCTCTCTGATTCTGTTCCTGCTCTGTGTACCGACCCAGCCTGGCTGATGTTCCTGCTCCGTGTACCGACTTGGATTGGCTGACGTTCCTGCTCTGTGTACCGACCCGGCCTGGCTGACGTTCCTACTCCGTGTACCGATTTGGATTGGCTGACGTTCCTGCTCCATGTACCGACCCAGCCTGGCTGACGTTCCAGTTCTGAGAATCGACCCGGATTGGCTTCCGTTCCTGCTCCTTCTGCCTCCAGCCCGGTGCACTACTGCGTCTGGTAGTCCGGTAGTCTGGTAGAGAGTATCTCCTGTGCTTTGTCTTGAGCGTGCTGGCCCAGTTGGTTGCCTCGTGTACTGCTTACCGTTCTGTGACTGCGACCCATCTGTGACTTGCTGCCTCCTTCCCCCTTACCCAGGGCTGATGCAGATTTTGTTTGCTCACTATATGCTTGGCTTGTTATTGCATTGCCACTGAGGTTGGTCTCCTGGGTGCCTCAGTTAGTCTCTACTCCTGTCAGTCGCCATGAAGCCTGAGCGTCTATTACCAGAGCTGTCCGGTGCTCAACCGGGTATGAGTTATTCTATTGGCACAGTATACGCTGGCTTGTCACTGCTCCTTAACTGAGGTTGGTCTCCTGGGCACCTCAGTCGGCTCTGTCACCTGGCAGTTGCCATTGAGCCTAGCTTTGTTACATTTGTTGTCCAGTACCGTTACATTGGGTCGCAATCTGTGTTGATTCCTGGGCATTCCGCTATTCATCCAGTTGCAGTACTGCCGGTAGTCTGTGATCCATCCAGGGCCTCGCTCACCCTTCCTGGGCCTAGTCGCTATTGTGACACTCTTCCACAGAGAGTGCTTCTTGGGCCTCGCTATTAGGGCCTCCCAGCCTCCAGGCCTAATAGCACCTACATATCAGTGTCTCACTATTCTCACATGAACTGTTCCTGACCTGTGTCAGTATATGTACTGCTCTCTGTTATATATACTGGACCTGTGTGGGTTAATGTTATATTGTAACCTGTCCTGTGTCAGCATTGATTGTTAACTATTGCTGGACCCGCGAGGGTTACTTAATTCTGTCTGATTTCAATAAAACTGTGTTTTACCAAACTGTCTGCATCTGAGTGTACTGAAAACCGTTACAGCTTGTGCCTCTTGTGCCTCTAACAACCCAAAGTTCTACAAATCAATTGTTCCTCAGGGCTTTGGCCCCTAACAAGAAGTATAACTCCTGAGAATATATGATTGCTCAGGGCTTGTGCCTAACGAGCATAAGTCCTAAAAATCAATATTTCCTCAAGACTTGGACCTCTAAAAACAAGTCCAAGTCCTTCAAATCAATGTTTACCCATGGCTTGTGCCTAACAAATCAATTGCTCCTCAGGGTTTGGGACTCTAACAAATCTAAGAGCTACAAATCAGTTTTGAGGTGAAAACTTTCACCCATCTCTGGACCCTTGTTTTAAAATTCTAAGAAATGCACAATAGACAGTATCCAAATTCTTATGTTCTGGCAAATCTGTGTTGGGTGACGGCCAGAGAACTTAGTAGCATCTTCCTCGGTAACTCTGACAGTCTGCAACTGTTGTTTTCCTACTCTATTAGCTACAGCAAATCTGGGAAAGTACTTTGTCACAGAGCTGTCTGTCTCCTGTGTGAAGCCCAGGTCGATATTCACTCTTGAGGTGGTGCGCGAAGACTGGTCAAGAAAAGTACATTTCTAGCTATTCTCATATTTCAACCCATGAAGGAACTCTGCAGTGCAGTTAACCTGTTGAGTTCTAGAGGGGTACACAACGCATTGCTCTGGGTACATCATTGGCATTCAAGTGTTTTTCTGCATTACAGCAGTTCCTTCATTGGTTGAAATATGAAGATAACTACAAATTCACTTTTCTTGTCCAGTCTTCACACACCACCCCCAAGAATGAATATCCACCTGGGCCTCACAAAGGAGACATACAGTCTTTTTAAGGCAATCTTCTACATTCCCCTGGAGATCCTCTCCAGTGGTGGTGGGAGAACTTGGAAGAAACAGAGCAGTGTGCGGCCCCAATAGATGACAAACTGGAGGTTGGCTTAAGCAGTAGGATTGGCTGTTCCACAGAGGAAGAGTGTTGCCAATAATTCTACATGTCATTAAGATGGCATCACTCTCCCTCTTGCTATGAGACAGAAAACAGATTTTCAGAATACAGAAGACAATGAGTTTAATCACTTGGTTGTTTTTAGCATTATTGGGGGGGGGGGGTAAGCCAATTGGGTGAGGAGGGAGTTGGACCATGATAGTTCTGTTTTAAACATATCAAAATTATGTGTAATTATTTTGTAGAACAAAGTGGCTTAATGAATGAGATACACAGATTGTTGAGTTATCAAAGATGAATAAGTGGCACAGGACTCATTCAGGGGTGGCAGTAGGGTGGAGCTTGAGAAAATGCATTTTGGCATTTGTAGCCTTGGTTTCGCAGGATAGCCTCTACATCCTGAAGTGAAAAGCTACGTACCCCAGTTACACTTGGCTCTATGCATGGAATAAGAAGAAGCATTGTAACTTCATCACATATGTCTGAAACTGATAGAGGAATATTGACAACTCTATTTGCTCAGACTAAATAGTGGCTGGTGATATGTAGCTCTCCAGCTATTGTATATCACACCAACATCAGGCAAACACAAACAGAAAGAGATACAGAAGGAGAAAGAAAGACAAAGAGATACAGAAAGAGAGTGAGACACAGTAAAATAGCGAAAATATGCAAGAGAAAAGTAAAACATAATACAATAGACAGAACGCTTGCAAGAGAGCAATACAGAGACTCAAGATACATCAGAAAGAGAGCATATGGAAGAGAGAAAGCAAGCAAGAGCACAAGATAGAGCATGCAAGAGGGAGTGCAGATATAAAAGAGTTATAGCACACCTAAGTGAAAACAAGAAGGAAGGCGCTCAAAATAGTATGCATGTCTATGAGAGAAAATGTACACAAGAGAGTGCACATGAAAGAAAGAGCATGCATATGAGCACACAGAAGAGACAGACACAAAAAGAAACCAAGGTGATGACTGCAAGACAGCAATAGTGCGAGGGAAGGAGAAACTGAGAGATGTTAAGAGAGCAAGAAAGTGATAGTACGAGAGAGAGAAAGTGAGAAAGTGCAGAAAGACTGCACAAGGTAGGACTCACACTGTGCACGTGCATAATACTGTGTATGTCACACACCCTGAGCAATTCTGGGTCATTTATGCTAGTCTATAAATACAATTATGCTGTATACACTTAAATACCCAGTAAACATGTTGTATAATAGGTTGCCTTAAAATAAGTAATATAGCGTAACTTCTTGAATCCTAAAAAATTCCAAAACAGCTGAGATATATTGGAGACCTCTCTAGCACCCAAAGGGTTATGGATAGTGTTGAGCGAGCACCCCGATGCTCGGGTGCTCGGGTGCTCTGACCGAGCACCGCCGGAGGCTCGAGTGCTCGGCCGAGCACCCGAGCCCCATTGACTTCAATGGGGCGACACGAGCATTACACCAGGCACCCCCTGCTCTGATGAGGGGAGGGTGCCTGGTCAATGCCCCCTTCATCTCCACAATGTCCCCCTTCATCTCCGCAATGTCCCCCTTCATCTCCGCAATGCCCCCTTCATCTCCGCAATGTCCCCCTTCCACAATGTCCCCCTTCATCTCCACACTGTCCCCCTTCATCTCCGCAATGCCCCCTTCATCTCCGCAATGTCCCCCTTCATCTCCACACTGTCCCCCTTCATCTCCACACTGTCCCCCTTCATCTCCGCAATGCCCCCTTCATCTCCGCAATGCCCCCGTACCTCCAGTCCCTGGTGGTCCAGCGGAGCGTCTTCAGATCTGTGCCTCCTTCGGCACAGATCCCCGCCACCCGAACATGGCGGGCGAGCACATGGCGGTACTCGACGAGTACCGCCATGTGCCGAGCAGAGCGATGCTCGAGCCGATCCGAGCATCGGCCGAGCACGCTCGCTCAACACTAGTTATGGATCAAAGTACATTTTTTTAAGGCATGGAAGATTGCTACACAGAAGCAATTCAAAAAATATTAATATTTTTTGGAGTTTATATCCTGACAAAGTTCACTCTCAGTGATTGATAAATCAAATTTGTCTTATGTTTTACAATGAAGAAAGAATAATTGATGAATTGATGTATTTTCTATAAGTTACCTTTTCCACATCATTTAAAAAGTTTATATTCTAAGGCTTCTATTTAAATTACTTGAGGAAATATCCAAAAACAGAACTCCACCAGAGTAGTTTACACCACACTGCTAGATTTATGTTAAAATCTAGCACCAGTGGCAAGTGATTTTGAATAAATACAACACATCAGTTTCAATGTGTTGAATTTTACTTGAGGAACACTGCAAATTAATGTAACATTCATGTTAAGATAGAAATAAGATGCTTTTATTTTTATTTACTTTGTTTGTTTGCTTATGTTTGGAGTAGACTTGTCAGTGTACTTCTCACTATAAGCCACTAAGGACTGAATACAATTTCTCCCAAAAATCCCAGGACAAATAGTGCTGAATGTGCTTACATTTTCTATGCTTTTCCCTCCAGCTGCATTTTCTTAAGGTACTCTGAAAGTTACATCAATTCTACAGAATAGTTAAACTGATCAAAAAAAAAATGCATAGAAATATATGCATTTTTTGAGGCCTTGAGATATTTTGTTCATATTGCAAATTATTTATAAGCAATGTAATTTTTAAGCAATGCAATTTTTCTATGCGCAATGTGAATTTAAAATAAGCATGTGATGTTGCACTTTTTTATATTATTAAATTACTTTCTATCCAGCTCTGTATCAGCCATGGCGTGGGCAGTCTCTACTGAGCATGACTGCCCCGCGACCGGGCTCTTCAACTAGTTATTAATAAATACCACAAAGAGTAAGAGATTTAAGCTTTGCAAAGAAAGCAAAAGTCAAGCATATCTGAAACAAACCAGCTGCACCATGGAGTACAAATAAAAATGTGTTATATTATCACCGACTTACATAAGACTTTTAAAGGGGCAGTTTAAGGATGCAAAAGTAAATTCTAGGAGAAAGGATATCTCCTAGTGGCATCAGCAATTTCACTGATTACTTTGGTGCCCATGAGATATACCCACAGAGCCCACTGTGATGCTGTGTCTGTGACACTCTGGCATACACAGGCTGTAATAGCAACAGTGCCACCTGGCTGAAAAACATCTTGAACTCAAGCTATCGGAAAAAAGCCAAGTTATCTTTTTAATCTCCAGGCTTTGAGCGTACACTTATTTTATGCTATAGGAAAAGACCTACAACATTTTTTTTCCATAATTTGGCTATACTGCCCCAATAATCCTTTGAGTGACAAGGATGTACATCCACAAGAAATGTCTTGCCAAAAAGTTGCCGACATAAAACTTGTATATATTTTGCATCCATCTCCCTTCTTCAACTTTAATTTTAATGCTAAAAAGGCCTCATTGGAAGAGAAACAGGACCCTCATGATGCCCCTGCCTAGTACTGATAACCTATCTAGGGCTGGATTCTATTACAAGTGCTATTTTTTTATCACTGCTTTTATCTTCAGTTTTCCCCATAGACTTCAATAGGAAAATGTCTGATAAAACTGGTGTTAACATTTAGCAGCTGCAATAGAATCTAGACCCTAATCTGAATTCCTACCCATAGAGAAACCCATAGATTTTCCTATATTTCACTAACACAACAGAATTTCCTGTTTGCACAATTTTTAAAATTATGTAGTGGATACAACCATTTCAGGACAGGGAAGTTATATTTACAAAAATGTATAAGCAATGAGAGGTTTTAGTTGATGTAATTGTGTGCTTCTGGCACCCACTATAGTATGTCAGTGCATACCAACGAGGTGCCATTGTGCTTTAGGAGAGAACTAGCTAATAAATAATTCATAATAAATAGGAAATTCCATGATTTTCTAAGTTATGAATACCTTATAAAGGGTAGGAATGTACAATAGATCTATTTTTGTCTTTGATTTCACTTTCTGGAAGCATTTTTTCAAATCATCCTAGGAGTAAAAAGGCAAATGATGACTCATGTGATGTGTTTGAATGTCTGCTTTCCAAAATAGCATGCTTTGCATTACTCTTCCTATTTGTAATGGTTGTTATGACAATTCAATGCAAGAATTAGTAAGATTCAAAATGTTGAAAAATCAATGATACCAAATTGAACTGGAAAAAGAAACTATAGTGGCAACAAACTGATTGAATTTGCAGAAGAACAACATTTTTAGCTCATGAGTCATTAATTCATTGTGGGGGAAAAGGCCCAGAGAAAATAGTTACATAGTTACATAGTTACATAGTAATTTAGGTTGAAAAAAGACTTGCGTCCATCCAGTTCAACCCTTTTCCTATTCCTGTTTACCATCGCTGACCCAAAAGAAGGCATCTGACTCCAAATGGCAATCAGATTTCTCCCTGGATCAACAAGCCCTAACTAAATATTAATCCCAATACTAACGTGCATAGCCCTCTATATTATGCTCTTTTAAATAAGTATCCAGGCCCCTTTTAAAGGCATCTAATGTATTTGATAGCACCACCTCCTCCGGAAGTGCATTCCATACCTTTATTGTCCTTACTGTAAAGAAACCCTTCCGCTGTTGTAGACTAAATCTCCTTTCCTCAAGTCTAAGCGGGTGGCCCCTTGTCCTGTGTACTGTTCTGTTAATGAACAGGTCTTTTGAAAGCCCTTTATATGGGCCTTGAACATATTTATATAGTGTTATCATATAGTGTTGAAATGGACATGGAAAAGCAGTAATGGTAAGGAAATCAACGTATTGCTTGCAAATAATAAAACAACTGCTCAGTCTTAAATCGTTTTAACGTTGGAAGCGACTGCAAGAAAGAAAGATTGACACTATCCAGCTATTGGAAAATCATTAGAATTTTGAGTTGGCACTGTCTAGTCACTTCAGTGTGCTGCAAAACCTTTCAGACACAGAAATTTCAACCTACAATGAAAAAGTTATGGAGACTAAGAAACAGTTGCCCTGATGAAAAAGTGATGACAAATGAAGCAAAATGATAATATTAGAATCAGGATAGAAAATGTAGAAATGTAGAAGACCATAAGGGGAGCATACAGGAAGTAATGTGAAAGTTCAGTGTTGAGCTCATCGAAAGGACACTGAAAGAAAATCAAGTGCCAAAGAAAGCAAAATGAAAGAGGGCCACACGCATAGGAGCCAAAAGTTTGCATTAAAGGTTGAAGATGGTACAATAACAAAATCTTAGCAACCAATACTAAAATGACTGGAAGATTTTATTTAAATCTGTATTAAATGATGAAGGACAAAAACTGAATGTAGTGCCAAAGACAGAAACTGTGCAAGATGTTTTGGTAGAAGAAGTAAAAGCTACAATAAAATTCATGAAAAAATGGCAAGAAGCTGGACCTGATAAATTCACTACGGAAATGTTGAAAGCCGGAGGTCAAGCCTTATTCAAAGCTATAGCTCTGTTTTCAGATGGTGATATGGCAGATCTAAAAAAAACTACTGACCAATAAGCCTATTGCCAATTATTTGCACGGGTATCAGAAATGTACTATCAAGAAGAATGGACACAATACTTAAAGAAGCAGTAAACTTTTTTTATGAAAACACATATTTTATAGATCTTATCCTGCTGAATAAAACAAGGTCACTCCCACTGCTGTCAGATGTTCTATTCAAAATTTAGAACAGTTCAAATAATCATGAAGTGAGTTTACTGTGTTTACTTCCTGATAGTTCTAACTGACAGGAAGTGACAGGCAGTTTATATCACATTCTATGGAGAACTGTATATCACTGACTTTCTTGACTTTCTTCTCTATTAGAATGTAACATGAAAAACTAATTAGAATTTGACCACTAGAGGGCACTGCTAATGTAAAAAAACATGGGTTTAAACTGTAATAACTCTGGAAATATGAAACTTTTTTTCATAAAAAAGTATATAAAAAACTTTTTTTCATAAAAAAGTATAGCAGCACAACCTAAAGAACAAGCAGGCTTCAGGAATGTTTTCAGTACAATGGATCATATCCAGACTGTGCAACAAGTTTTTGAGCGGCATAATGAACACAACCTTCCATTTTGCATAGCCTTCATTGACTACAAAAAGGCCTTTGACTCAGTGAAAAAGCAAGTAATAATCAATGACCTGATCAACCAAGGAATAAATAGAGCTTACCAATATCCTCCAGTCAGTGTATGAAAAAGCAACTGCATCAATATAGGTCAACAATGATAATGTCTAGAATAACATAGAAAGAGGTGTCTGACAAGGAGACGCAATCTCCCCAAAACTATTTTCTGTTTCATTAGAAGAAATTTTTTGCAAACTACGATGGGACAAAAAAGGACTTAAGATCAATGGAGTACTTAAGGTCATGTTTTGCAGGCAATATTATACTCTTTGCCAGTAGTCTTGAAGAACTGCAAGAAAGCATTGAAGAGCTACAACAGGAAGGCAACATTTTGGTCTGAAGATGAATATTAATAAAACACAAGTCATGTTTAACAAATATACAATTCCAAGGAAAATCACAGTAGATGGACAAGAACTAGACAAAGTGAACAAGGAAGTTTACCTTGAACAGGAAATGTCAACGGATGGAAACACCATGATGTAGATTTAGCGACGGATAAAATAGGGATGGCACGCATTTGGAAAACATTATGAAAAATGTACCACACTGCCTCAAGTGAAAAGTTTTTGACCAATGTGTCCTCCCCGTGCTTATATATGGCTGTGAAACACGGACACTGAATTAAATGCAAAAACCATACAAAAGCTTAAGGTTATGCAGAGAAGTATGGAGTGTCAAATTCTGAAAATATTAAATAGAGAACAAAAAAAGTGTACATGGATTTGTCATGACATCATTGAAAGAGTAAATTGCTTAAAATGGAATGTACAGTACATTTAGCAAGAAGAACTGATGGTAGATGGAGCAAACACATTTCGGAACAGATTCAACTTGATACTTAAGAAGAAGACCAAAGACAAGCTGGGTAGATGAAATTACAAAATTTTTGGTATATATATAGTGTAGAGAAGATTAAGCACTCACAGGTCTTTTGTGGAGATGAAAAAAGTGATGTTTAATATCGGTCAACGTTTCGGCCAGGCAACGTTGGCTTTCCCCAGCGTTGCCTGGCCGAAATGTTTCATCATAGCACCCAGGCAGTCTGTACTAGTTAGGTGAGAGTGCATCCCTGCTATTTGTATATATATATATATATATATATAAATATACATGGACACACAGACATATAAAGAGAGAGTGACAGAGAGAGCAGGAAGCACTCCTGCTTGCAAGTGTTCATCCCTGGGTGCCAAAAATAACAGCTTAAAATGTAACAAACAACAAAAGAACGCATACTCAGAACTTCTATACACAAACAGGAATGCATACACACAAACATGTAAAAAAGATCAATACAAATAAGAATCATCTGAGGGGCTTAAAGAATGCATCATTTGATTTAAGAAGAAAGACTATTTGGGTATGTGCACTTTTATGAAGTGGGGCCTGTGAGGAGCTTTAAGCCCTGAGACACAGAGTAACACATTTTTAAAGTAGTGCATTCTCTTTAGAAAATGAATATAGGAACAAAGCAGCAAAACTGCCTAAGATGCTGCCCCTTCCAATCTGCAGTGCTAAGCCTAGGTCTGCTCAGCCTAGGCCTAAATATAACACGAAGCTTGCAATTTGGATGTTAAATCCTTAGATGTTAGAGAGGCCCTCAAAACATTCTTTTAGTCAACAATTAATCTGCAAATGTTACTGCTATTTAAGACCATTCTTTCATTCACACTTGATGGCATATTCAGCATTTTAATAAGCAGTATTTTTTCAGCTCAGAAAATTGTTGCAAAGTGCTTTGTGCAATCTGTCTTCATAAACGTCTGTGCATTGTAAGTATAGATTGGGAATACACGTTATTAAACTATTCTAATTACTCAACTCATTACCACAGTATATAAAACCCTTGTGTCATAATACACATAAACTGAAAATCATTATTTATTTTCTGCAAAATCATTACTTGGAGCACTTAAATTTTCACCTTAATTTCACTCAATGGATTTCACTGAATATTTATGTAATAATAGTGGTGAAATGTAGGCTAGGTTTCAATAAACATTGATTAAAAACAAATGGAAGGTACAATTCAGACTATTTTACATGACAAATAATCCTGTGATTTCAGTTAGCCTCAACTGTCACTCAGTCTTACATAACGGAATAGAACAGTCTATGCCTTTAACTACTCTTTCATCTAATCTCATTAATACAGTCCAATAGACTCCTTGGAAAATAGCATCGTGTTCAGTTGCCTGGATGGGTAAGGGAATATATCTCCTTTAACCATACTTAAACAAATAGAAAATGTGTGAGGGTCATCTTAGAATGAAATCGGATGTGATTGGTGAGTGTAAAATGGCTTACTTATTTTATAGCATTTATGTAACGTGACGATTATATGCACGTTAAACTAGATACAGTATATGCTAATGAAAATGTAAACATTTTTGCTAAGTAGTAATCTAGCAGAAGGTATTATGCTGGTGAAACCTATTTAGAATTTGTTTTTGTGTTTTGTGAATATCTGTTGAATTGATTCGTAAAAAACTATTTATTTATTATGGGACTGCACAGAAATGTAAATAACATTCATTTACCGAATGTTGTAGGGAACCTACTTGTTTATGCATTTTCTTTGACAAAAGTTCAGTAATGGACATTTAACTCCCTGGATGCTAGAGAGGCCACCAACACATTGCTTAGCAATGCATTGAACTATCTAGAATCTATAGGGTTAATGAAACTCTTTCTCTCTCTCACTCACACACACACACACACAAACACACACACATATATATACACACACATTGTAAAAGTATGTTTAGTTTTATTACTGCATTGACAGTTGTGAAGCATCTGTAGCTTACATGATTTAGGATAATACTTGGGAAAGAAACTGAACGTTTGGTTGTATTATTGACTGCTGCATTACTGCATTAACCCTTTGCGTGCCAGAGGTGTAAGCAACGCATTGCAATGCATTGTGTACCCCTCTGGCACTCAAGGGGTTAAGATGAACTGGAGTAATTCTGGTGCAAAACAACTGCACAGTAGAGAACAAATAATAGTTCTCAAAATTTCCATTAATATAAAAGGGGCTTGTAAGATAATGAATACTAGCAAAGTCTCAAAACACTGCCAGGCAATGCATTGGAGACCTCTAGCATTCTATGGTTTAACCTTTTGAGTGCAAGAAATGTAACAATGCATTGCAACACAATGTGTCGGATACCTGTGTGGCACTCAAACGGTTAGAAGCCTTGTCTAAAACAGTGGGGTAGTTTTGTGTGCCCTTATGTTGCATTAAGTTAGCTCTACAATTACTCAATTTCTGCTTAGTACATTAGCTACTCTGACAATATTCATTTCAAGATAGAACCATGAATACTAGAAGCAAATGCTAATCAATCTATTGCTGTGATTGTGAAACAGATTTCAATGTTTGCTATACTTTTTATAAAATCACCATGCAATACTTTAATACCTTAACGACCCTTGATGGTCCTGACACATCATGGGTAGATTTGCGTTAAGGACCCATGACGTGCCAGGACAGTCATGGAATTCAGGGCTCCCCGTGTATCTGCACGCTGTTCGGGGTGTCCTGAACCCGATGCAAAGAAAAAAAAATAATGATCTGTGGTCCTTAACCCCTTAACGACCCATGACATACATGTACATCATGGGGTTGAGGTCCCTAAAGGACCAAGGACATACATGTACGTCATGGAATTCTGGGCTTCCTGCAGTGCTGCACGCCATTTGGGGAGTCCAGAATCAGATAAAAAAATGCTCCGTGGTCCTTAAGTGACCACCACGTGCGTGTGTGCGCGGCCGGTCCTTAAGGGGTTAAGTGACGGCCACATGCGCAATTGGCTGTCCTTAAGGGGTTAAACATAATTTTTATACAGTTAGTTTATGCCTATATTAATTAATATTAGTCAGTGATGCTAAATAGAACTATATTTTGAAGTAACTCACTACCAGAGAGCTCAATCAGACATAAACAAGAAAAGGTATAGCATATTTCATCACAAACACACATTTATAGACACAAAGCATGCCCTGCACCTACTTTCTATCTCTATTCAATGCCCTTTTAACTCCAAGATTGCCACCATACTCTCCATGCATTTGGAGTGTTTGAACTTTTCTGGATGTGCCTGACCCCAGGTGCAAGCTCTGCACAATCTATGGGCAGAGGAACTAGATGCAAAACCTTCACACCTGCTCTTCAAGTGATGAAACTACTTTGTGTACTAAGGTTGCCTGCAGCTGTGCATCTGTATGCACCTCCATACTTTACTGTGGAGCAAAATCTTCAATTTGGAAGTAGATGTGTGTGTCAACATATTCTTTAATCAAAGGTAGTTTCTGCAATTAATTTCTAGCTAAAGCATTTGAGCTCCAGAGAGGCATTAATCAATTGGTTTGTGTACCCCACTGGTACTCGAAGGCTTCAGCAGAATGAGAGTCTAACCAGCAATGTTAAACCCTTTGAGTGCCCACGTTGCATACCCGTCTAGCACTCAAAGGGTTAATCTTCAATGAGAACTAACACCACCTAATAATAGTCACTTATCTTACTATACAAAAAATCTTAATGGCCCTTATGAAATTGGCCCTTATGGCTTTGCTCAAGAGATAGCATCTTCAATTAGTCTTGATGGAGGAGGACATGACAGTCACTAGCAGGATCATAACATCTCAAACTCATTTTACTGCAGATGACAATCTTACCCCTTCAAGGTCCAGTGGGTGTGTAACACATTACTTTACAATCCCTTATGAAGCCCTCTGGTCTTTAAATAGTTAAGTAGGATCATGCATTCTGCTTGCCTCAGTCTGACAAAACTGCTAGCTAACATAATATTGCCTCCATGGACATCACATCCAGGGCTGAATAAAGATGTCTCCTGAACAAAAATCATCGCGATCATTAGGATTTTCTAGTCTTAGTAAAGTAAGTGGGTGGCTTATTATTAGAGTGTGTTAATTCTCCTTTAAGATGAAACAAATAGGGAGTACTGATCAACAAAGTAAGATGCAATGCATATTCTATAACCATATACTGTTGTGACACATACTGCTGCACATACATCACATGTATATCAGTGCAAGCAAATCTTGTTCCTTGTTATCCAGGTGTATTGAAAAAGCTTGCCCATCATTGCTCAAACAGCAGCTTATATAAACACTAAGCAATGCTGCTGGAGATTATACACAGAGTGCTGGGTCTGATGAGCTCAACTATAAGATAGCCTGTGCAGTATAATATTTGGGATTAGAATGGTAATCTCTTTAGGGAAAGTGTGCAGTATCAGCAGAACAGCCTTACAGCTCTATGCTGAGATTCTACTCAAGCCGTTTCCTGATAATCAACATTTAATATGTACTTTATTATAATTTTTACTCCTTAATGCTAGGCATCACATATTAAAGTTAATATGAGAAAATGCCAACAGCCTCATAAATGGCAGTTTGATATTTTTATGATGTTTTATGACTATGATAATTTGTGGTTCAGTTCACATTTATTTTGAAATAACATAAAGGAAAAAATATATTAGCATTATAGCCATGTGTAGTCATATTGACAAAAAAAAATGGAATTTCCTTTAGGCAGCATTGTTAGGATTATGCTTAGTCAACCATGACTTGTACATCCCCCTGCTTTCTGTGTCCCTTGAGAGGTGGATTGCTCTTCATTTCTGCTCTTGGCATTAAAACATGCAATTGCAGCCCCCATGGTACAATATGACCATTCCCCTTCTGGCAATACATGCGGCGGTTTTTCTATCTGCTGCTGCCTAAAGAAAGAATATTTTGGATGCTTAGAAAAAGTGGAAGATTTCACCAGTACCCTGATGTGTAAAATAAAAAAGCATTAACATAAAGATCTTATTCATAAAGTTAAAAAGGAATCATTTTGGATTAAAAAGACTGCACAATGGGAAACAACAACAGCAACAAAACAAATAAAAAACATTTACTCTGGTTGATTTAAATAGGACTTTTATAACCTGGAATGTTAAAGAGGTCTTCGATGTGTTACAAAGAAATGGTCTGGAGACAAACCTTGGACTCAAGGATTTAAAAACTGTATTCAAATCAATGGCACTTCAAATATTTTATTGTGCTTCTTGAACACAGCCCTTAAAATTATAGCTATGGCTTTTTAACCCCTTAACGACAGGAGTCCGCGGGAAGTTACCTTCCCTTCAGAGCCACTTTGATCGTTTTGGAGCACTGGCATACATGACTGACTGAGTTTTAGAGTGGTCAATTCCATACCCCATATTTGATATGCCGGTCCCTCAGGAAAAAAAAAAAACAGTGATGTCCTGGCACGTCACCAGTCGTTAAGGGGTTAACAATAATAATAATAATAATAATAATAATAATAAAGATAGATAGACATTATTTATAACCATTTAAGGCCCACAGGGGTACTCAGTGCACTGAGAAGCAAGGCCTTGGGCGGCTCTCTAGCTATCTTTGAGTTAAACCATTTGGAAGATGAGCATGAACACAAACAATTTTACCAAGCGTTTTTTGCTCATTCATTAAAATGTATATTCTACCATGTAATAGAAGTATAACAGTAGAAAATATAACAGCTGCACAATTGACTAGTTGTGTTACTTTATTATCAAAAGAAACTGCAATAAATTAGAATATATTGTTGTGATTTGTATTAAAAATTTTAGTTTTCTCTGTTTCTTAATTATGTTTTTTTTTTTAATAGTTCGTTATTGACCTAAAATCAATAGAGATGAGAGACTGGTCATTCAGAGGTTAACGAGCTGATTCACATATCCATTTATCGAGTTCTGATTTGTGAAAGGCAAGTCACAGTCAATTAAAATCAATGGTAACTTTTTAAAAATCCCCAAATGACATAGGGTTGAATGTAAAAATCTGACAGTGCAGCTTTACTGGCAATAGTCTGTGTACACTGTCGAAAAACCTGTTGAACGGCAGAAGGGTATGCTTTGCAATACATTGCATACCCCTTTGGCACTAAAAAGTGAAACCCCACAACAAGCAAAGGAAAATAACTTACAATGGAAATGTTACTTGGTAACAAATAGGTGATTTCAAAGAATGCTTTGAATCACCTATGTTTATGTTAGTCTTATTTTTATTGAAAACAATAGATTATGGGATATGTAGATTTATTTATTTATTTGTCAATTTATTAATTATTATTTTATTTAGAAAATGTTTTACCAGGAAGAATACATTTAGATTTCTCTCATTTTCAAGTATGTCCTGGACAGTTTTCAGTAAAGGGTACATATTTACACGAATTGTGAAACATTATATATACATACATACACATATAAATATACATACATATAAAATATTATAAATTATACACAGTTACACACTGTTTTTAGATATAAAGAAGCATTTACTTTTAAGGATTTTAGACTGGGAGCAGATTTGATTATTTCAGGCAGATTGTTCCAGACTTTCAGAGCTCTGAAGGAGAAGGCAGATCTTCCTGGTTCTTTCTTGTATTGTGGTATACGCAGAGAGCTGTAACAGTGGAGCAGAGGTTATAGTTAGTATGGAAAGCAGGAGTGAGCATACTGCTCAGGAAGTCCGGGAGTTTTGCAGAGAAGTGGTTGTGTACTAAGCAAGAAAGATGACGGCACGTCTAGATTTGAGTATTAACCAATTTAGGCCTCGATCCAAATGTTGGAGATGGTTGTTTTTTTCTGCCGATGGCATTTTTTTCAGCACAGTAAGCTATTCAGATGTCTGTGCTGTGAAAAAATACCGGCAAAAAAAAGAGCCATCATGTGTTAAACTTAAGAGGTGTTTTCACCCATTAAAAATGATGAAAACACCGTAAACAGCAATTCAAATGTCTGCGCTAGCCAAGAACAGGCAATAAGGGACTCAAGTTATTGCAGGAAAGTTAACACCTATTTTTTCTTTTTTTAACTTGAGTTCCTCATCGCCTGTTTAAACAGCCGACACAGACACTTGAAGTTAAAAAGAAAGTCCTCAGTGGATGAATTGATTTGGAGCTCTAAGTCTCATATCAATACATCCAAATTATAAAAAATGTGTCAGACGTCAGAATTAACCCTATGAGTGCCAGTGGGGTATAATTACCCTGCCGGAATTCAAAGGGTTAACCCGACTAAGTTAAAAAACATCACATTACAAGTAACACGTATGATAAATCCTGATGTCCAGTGGAGTCCTCAGCTTCCTGGTCATCTTCTGTCCATCTTTCTTCTCTTGTATCTTCTCTCTTCTTGCTGTAAAAGAAAAACAAAAGTTTAAGTTAAAAGCATACAATGTTTAACCCCTTGAGTGTCAGAGGGGTACGTAATGCATTGCAAAGCAATGCGTTTTGTACCTCTCTGGGGCTCAGAGGGTTAAAGTATATAGTAGTGTGCCATGTCTTAAAGTACAAATGCCCCCATAATAATAAAACTGATAAGAAATATTTAAATAAATTTCAATCCAATGGTATTTCCATAAGAAAAAGAAAATAAAAATAAGACCAGCGGAGTCCTCAGCTTCCTGTTCATCTTCTGTCCTATCTTCCTTCCTTCTTTCTTCTCTTGTATCTTCTGTCTTCTTTCTTCTATCTTCTTTCTGTAAAAGAAAAACAAAAGTTTAAGCTAAAAGCATACAATGTTTAATCCCTTGAGTGTCAGAGGGGTACGTAATGCATTGCAAAGCAGTGCGTTTTGTACCTCTCTGGGGCTCAAAGGGTTAAAGTATATAGTAGTGTGCCCCCATAATAATAAAACTGATAAGAAATATTTTCAATATATTGAATGTATATATTTCAATGTATTGCCATAAGAAAAAGAAAAGAAAAATAAGACTTAGCATATAATTGTTGCTGTCTCCGCGGCTGTGTGAGGTGCTGAGGTGTCGGCAGAGATGGAATAAGGCGTCACCCTCCCCTCTTGTTGTCCACAGGCTGATGCCCGTTCCAGTATGAGAGAATTCGAATTGAGGCTGCCCTTATATATGGACAATCTCACTTCTAATTCTCTCACAGCCATTGTGTCACGGAATGCAAGCAAGACAGGAGTCAGACCATATAGTAAAATTCACCTTTATTAGAATAATACAGTAAAGAGAAATAACACAAACAGAAGGCTAGAAACTCTATCAGAAATAGCAGCCGCCTATAGGCAACCATAACTGCGAGAGACTAGGCTGGAGCCAACTGGTAGTCTCACTCACCCTGGGGAGCAAACAGGTAAGGCCCTAAGGTCTCCAGAAAAGGACTGCAACAAGGGAGACTACTGACTCATGCCTGCAGTCAGTAAAACTGGAATTTACTAAGTCACAGGTCTGCACCAGATAGGATGTCCATTAGTCAGAAGGCAACACTGATGAGATAGATGGACAGAGCCCCAAGTCAGCACCAGAATGGATAGTCAGACAGGCCAGGGTCATACACGGAGCGGGTAGTCAACCAGATCCACAAGTCTGCACCTGATAGGATGTCCACTAGTTGGAAGGCAACACTGAGGAGATTTATGGACAGAGTCCCAGTTCAGTGCCAGAATGGATAGTCAGACAGGCCAGGGTCATACATGGAGCGGGTAGTCAGCCAGAGCCACAAGTCTGCACCAGATAGGATGTCCACAAGTTAGAAGGCAACACTGAGGAGAGAGATGGACTGAGCCCCTAGGTCAGCACCAGAATGGATAGTCAGACAGGCCAGGGTCATACACGGAGCGGGTAGTCAGACAGAGCCACAAGTCTGCACCAGATAGGATGTCCACAAGTTAGAAGGCAACACTGAGGCGATAGATGGGCAGAGCCCCAGGTCAGCACCAGAATGGATAGTCAGATAGGCCAGGGTCATACACAGAAACTCAGGAACCCTCAATCACAATAACACAGGACAAAAATGTAAGGGTAACTGGATAGAAATCCGGTTCCCTTAAATACAAGGAGCCAGGAAGTAGATAGGAGGATACTGGCCAGGCTACCTAAGTAAAGAGAGGTCTCCGTCAAAAACTTAACCTCACACCCGAAAATGACGCATCTCTTCGAAATGCGACAAACACCTGCACCTCTCCTGCATTACCTACAGCCCCTGATCTTCTTAGCCAGAGGACACGGGCTGCCGTTACAGATGCCAAGAGCGCCCAGACCCAGTCCCAAGAGTGACGCGTGGAATGATGTTGAGGCGTCATTTAGAGCGATACAAACCCAGCACCAGCTGAAGTGGTGGCACTGAATCTAAGGTAACTGTTACACATTGGCTGGGATATGCTTATGCACCTCCCAGCTGATCAGCTTTGAGCGGCTGTGATTTAAACTGATTCGCTGGGAGATGGGTAAGCATATCCCAGCCAATGGCTATGAGAGAATTAGAAGTGAGGTTGCCCATATATAAGGGCAGCCTCAATTCTAATACCCTCATACAAGAACGGCATCAGCCCATGGACAACAAGAGGGGGGGTGTGACGTCTTATTTTGTCTCTGCTGCTGCCTCAGCACCTCACACAGCGGCGGAGACAGCAACAATTATATGCTAAGTCTTATTTTTATTTTCTTTTACTTTTGGCAATACCATTGGATTGAAATATTGAAAAGATTTCTTATCAGTTTTATTATTATGGGGCATTTGTATTTTAAGATGTGGCACACTACTATTTACTTTAACCCTTTGAGCCCCAGAGAGGTACGCAAAGCATTGCTTTGCAATGCGTCGCGTACCCCTCTGGCACTCAAGGGGTTAAACATTGTATGCTTTTAACTTATACTTTTGTTTTTCTTTTACAGCAAGGAGACAGAAGATACAAGAGAACAAAGAAGATAGAAGAAGGAATGGAGGCAGACAATGGATGACAGGTAAGTGTAACACAGACTTTTTAACGATTGGTGCTTGACAGGATGTCAGGCACTGATGGTTAACTTTTTTACTGTTAAGTGCCCAAAACTGGTGTTATTTAGAGGCTTTTTGGGAACTTAACGCACAAAACAGACGATTGGACAAAACACCAGCTTTGTGTCCTAATGAATTATACAGAGTGTCAAATTTAATAAGATGGATTTCTGTCACTGGAGCATATACTACATCACCATAGTCTATGACTGGCAGCAACATCTGTTGTACAATGCATTTTCTAACCAGGGTACTTAAACATGATTTGTTTCTGAAAAGAGTACATATTTTGGGATAACGTTTGGAGGTTCATTTATTAATATGGAGACCAAAAGTGAGGTTAGGGTCAAGCCATATACCAAGATATTTGCAGGAGTCCACTGGGAGCAATTTACGATTAGACTCTGTTACAATATATAGGTGAGTATTACCAAGATCACACAATTTGTGCTTTGTGCCAAATATCATTGTGACCGTTTTGTCTGTGTTTAAGAACAGTTTGTTCTTTGCTATCCATCTTTCCACCTCTCAGAAATCATGTTGTAATTTGGTTTCAAGTTGTGATATGTTAGAGTTTTTAGCATAGAGTATGGTGTTGTCTGCATACGTGTGTACTGAAGATGATTTGCAAACCATGGGTGGATCATTTGTAAATAAAGAAAATAGAAGAGGGCCAAGAATGGAGCCTTGAGGAACTCCACTTGTTACTTTGAACAGAAGGGAGTCATTGTCAGAAACTAACACATACTGCATTCTGTCTGATAAATAGGATCAGAACCAGCTTAGACAATTATTACCCAATCCTGAGCTTTGAAGTTTGCTTATAAGAATATTATGGTCTACTGTGTCAAAGGCTTTGGCAAAATCTAGGAAAATGGCTCCTGTGAGGTCACCATTTTCCATGCCAGTCTGGATATCAATTTATGCAACTCAGCTAGTAGTGGCCAACAGAAAGTGGCATTTGTTAATGTAGAGTGGTATCCAATGTTAGTATATGGCAGATTTGCAGTATATGACAGATTTGTCTTTAATGACAATCAAAAATAAATAGAGGTACTTTTGAACATTCTTTAAAAATCATCTATCTGTTACAAAGTGACAGTTTTACTTTAAACCTTTGAGTGCCAACAGTTAAGACTTAAAATTACACCACCTTCTCTGTCTTGCTTAATACATTTCATTAACTCATTAAAAACCAGGAGGTGTGCAGTGTACTGATAAGCAATGCATTGCACACCTCATTGATCCTCTAGTGTTTTAACAAGGCATACAGGAAAGGAAAGCCTCAAAATTACCATAGATTACCCAACTGACCTCCCCTTGACTCAAGCAGTATTAAAGGAAGAAATTTCACCTTCAGTAACTTAGTAAACTGGCAATAGGCACGTCTCAGTGCAAATAAATAAAGTGGAACTACCACCCCACATAAAGTTGAAATCCCATGAATTACCCATCTGGTGACTAGTTGAACAATAGTACTAGTTGCCAGGGTAATTACCTCCGTACAGAGAAATTTGACTGCTCCAGAGACTGACAGCCAGGAAACAGCACAGACATCTTTATATAGTGATGTCTGCATGCCTGCGCTGTCAATCCCAGTCTGCTCTAGGAAGTGTTGCTTGGGACCTTCAGGTACCAGAAGGGACTGACAGCGCAGGCCTGCAGATTCTTTTAAAGAGCTGTTGGCTGTCAGTCACCAGAGCAGTACGATTTCTCTATAAGAAGATAATTGTTCTGGCGGCTAGTACTATTGTTCAGCTAGTGGCCAGATGAGTAATTCTTGGGGTTTAACTTTATGTAGGGTGGTAGTTCCCCTTTAAGGAAAGCAAGCCAGTATAAAATAGCAATTTGATGTGAAACATCATAGTTCTCTAATAACAATGTTTTAATTCAATGTGTGTATTAACCCCTTAAAGTCCAACGGTCCTGGGTTGAATGCACCATAAGGATTGCATAAACGTCATTTGGTGAGCTGGAACATGTGACTGATCACATGTACCTGCTAGCCGAACAAGAGTCTGAAACGGACTACTCTAATCTTGAAGCAGTCCATTTCAGACTCCCGTAATGATCACAGTGCTCCTGCAGAAGCGCTGTGGACACAAAACCCATGACGTGCCAGGACCATTACTGTGCCTTAACCCGTTAACGACTTAAGATGTGCCAGGACCATCAAGGCGGTTCTGCACTTGAGGACACCTGAATCCATTCCTGAAAGACATATGCTCCATGGTCCTTAACAGCCACCCTCTTGCGGATCGGGTGGTCATTAAAGGGTTAAGGCACAGACACCAGTTACATGTCAGGACCATCACCAGTTATTAAGAGGTTAAGAAACACTGGAACAATTATGGAGCAAACCATCTGAGCCAAAGGGAACAAATAAAAATGTCTCCTGATTTAAATTGGACTTTTAATTACTTGAATGTTAGGGACGTCTCCAATGTAACGTAAAAGCTTCTTTTTAAATCAATGGGGATTTTTATTTGTCCCCTATGGTGCAGTTGGTTTACCCCATAATTGGACCACTTTTATTTATAAACAATGCACACAGTTAAAAAAAAATAATGATAAACATTATGTAATTAATTTAGGTTGATGTGCTAAAATTAACTGGAACAACGATGGGGAAAACCAATGGCACCATACAGGCTTAAAGGGGGTTAAAAACCCCTTTGTAAAAATGGGAATTTGGGGAATGTTTATGATGCAGTTGGACTGCTCCAAATCTTTTTAATACATCAGCCTCAATGTTTTGTAAGCTCTTTACTTTCCCACTTATAATCATGCATGTGTTGCCTTTCTTTTAAAAAGTTCCAGACAGGCCTTCCACCTTGACTCTACAGACAGTATCATACAGTAGTTATGAGGTGCCTTTTAAGCCCACCTCTGTGGTGACATCACATGCCTTTGACTACAGGAGCCTAGCCACCCCACCGGAGGAAGATGGAAATAGGAAATTATTGATGCAGGGATAAGCTGGGGAGAGAGTGAAGCTGTGAAGAGCGAGGGAAATAGAAAGAAGTAGACTTGGGAAAGGGAGAAGCCGGAAAGAGAGGAGGGAAAATAATGCTGGAAAAAGGAAAGGATGGACTGAGAAGTTGAATGAAAGAGGGATGAAGGGATGAAGAAAGAACCTATAAAGCTCAAGGGATGGAAGGTGAATCTGTAAATAACGAGGAATAAAATTAACCCTTTAACTTATGTGCCACAGCTGTGAGCAATGCATTGATCTATAATGTGTTATCCATACTTCTAGCACAAGTTAAATCTAATTTTACTTTCTCATTTTATCTGAAGGGATCCTCAGCAACCCTTGATCCAGCTTCTGTACTTAGCTATCCCACTCTCAATTGCAGGCAAGTTCTGTCATCATCACAGCATACTACACTGGCTAACACATATGGAGGAACACTAATTATAGGAGCTGGATCAGGTGTTGAGGACTCAGCTGGCTAAAAGGTTAGATTACTTCATTGTTGTCTCTGGTAGGTTGTGGGCCTCCAGATGAACAGATCTGTAGACTATACACATAGCATCACTCCAGCCAATGTATAAAAGTAGACACATTCTCTATTCCGGTTCTGACCCGGAGCCGACCTCAACTTATCTTGAAGAGCTTTGCCATGAGACAAACCAGCATTAGTATTGCATACATAGCCTGCTCATTTGTCACACAGACTTTGTAATGAACTGTGACTCTAAGAGCAGGTGTTGAAGGATACAGCAAACTGTCTGCTCACAACAGAAGTTGTAGGCAAACTTGGATTATGGCAGTTAACACTTTCAGACATCGCCCTAGAGTGTCCTTAACTGTAGCCTTAACTGAGTGACCTAAATATTTAATGGGTGTGATTTTATTACCTTGACTTGACATTGATACACCACAGCACCTTGGACTTACCTCCCCGCTGGGGCCAGCAGAAGAGATTGGTCAATATGTGCAAATGCAAAAGTGGAGTCATTATGGGGCATACAGTCTGCACCATAGGAAACATATTAAACATTCCTTTGATTTAATTGAGACTTTTAAAACCTTTAATGCATTAGGGAGCTCTCAACTATGCAGGTGGTTAAGAGCCATGGGACGATTTTATTTGTCCCATGTGGTTCAGGTGATTTGCCCCAGAATTGCTCATCTTTCTTTATACAAATGGACCACTAAGCTATATGGGAGATGAGGCATGTCAAGGTTAACTTGAGATGAAAGGACCCTGCCTTAACCACTCTGAGCTTAATCTGCATGACTACAGAATATTTTGTATCTTACAGGGATTTAAAATTGTGTTTATCATAAAGCAGAGGTCCAAGTCAAGAAAGGCCAGAATATGTGGCCAAAATGTTGGTAATAAATATTGTTATATTTTTAAGACCTGTGAGTGCTGCTTTGATTTTATTTTCGATAGATAGATAGATAGATAGATAGATAGATAGATAGATAGATAGATAGATAGAATTAAGATTATTTGATCTAATAATACCAAAATTAATATTTAATAGTGTATATATTTTTACATGAGCTACAAAAAATAAGTTTGCAAAATAGTATCAGTGAAGCCATGATAACATTTGATTGTGAATTATGTTCTTGCTATTGTCACAACTGAATATTAACTCTCTGGACCGGGTGTATAAAGGGAAAAAGGAAGAACAATTCTGGTGCAAACCAGCTACATCATAATGATTTCAATTAATTTTCTTACCCCTTAAATGCTAGAGAAGTATCTTATGCACTGGAAGAGGCCATTTTCCTTTCCAGTCCTCACTTACTGTTCTGTTTTAGGCAAGTCATAGTAGATTACATATTGCTGGGTGAAGGGTGAAGTGCAAGGGAAATGTTTATTTCTCAATCTGCTAAAAAACAGTGCAAGCAATGTCATAAGTTATTCAAACATTTACGTATATCTTTGTGTGTTGCAATATATATAAGAACAACTTGCAATAGTATTCACAATTTCAAGCTTTTGAAATAAGCTTAAAAATATTCTGTTCTCAAAAGGCTTCTTGCAACACAAGCCATTTTCAACAAATGCAGTAGCTAAGAAGATTACCTCAGTATTTAGTTTATGAGACACAATAGGCCATTTGCACCAATCAAAACAGGATCAAGTCTGGAGCAAACCAAAGCACTATAGAATTCATATTGATTTAAAGGGGGCTTTGAACCCCTTAAATGTTATAGTGATATTCAAAGCATTGCAAGCAATGCTTTGGAGACCTCTAGCATTTAAGGGGTTAAGATCCTCATTTGAATTAGTGGCTGTTGATGCTGTTGTTTGCACCAGAATGTCTCCCTTTTGTTTCATTCATCTGATCCAATATGCAAATGAAAAAGGAAAGTAAACTCTAATCCAGTGCAGAGAAAAGAATAAACATCTCTTAAAAACTTTCTGCTTTCTGGAAAAAAAATGACTGCCTTTTATATGGCTGGAAGCCTTGTAAATTGTTTACAGCAAACTTTAAAAAAGCAAATCTTGCAACCCTACACGATTAACCATACATTGTGAAGGAAATGTAAGAGACTGTGACATTCATTAACACTGCAAAAGAAACTTGGTACATAGCGTGTTAGTTACGGTAATTTAAGATGCTTCTAGGAATGCAATGGCTTCCTTTCACCTTGTGTGTACAATTAATAACGAGCGTTTTCAGTTACACATCCCCCAATTGTCCTGCTTTGACACAAAGGATAAATGCCTCCCAGGCAAGAATACAATCAGGATGTTCATGTATCTGCGCTGTGACAATTACCAACAAAACATGGGATGCTTGATGCGATGCAGAGCTGTCTAATACATCATTGCATTGTGCATGTTGATTATTGTGAGCATTGCTGCAAATAACATATTGATATTGAAGTAGACAGTAATTGCATTGTAATAAAGGCAAATACTACATTTCATTATAATTTGTATAACACTGTTTACGTTTAACTTCAGGTTTGCTAGAGAAGTCTCCAATGCGTCCGATGGATTAACCACGGGTTTAACTCTTTCACAAAAAAAAAATAGAAGTAATATATATTTCCTGCTCAAGTAAAACCAGGGTACTCCCATTATTGGACAATTGTTCATTCCAAAGTTTTCAAATATCAAAAGGTTTTATTTTGTTTTCGTGGTTTTTTTTTATTATTTCTTTTATTTTTTTATATTGTTTTATTTTTTTATTTTACTGCATTTTTCTATTGTGGTAACATGATGGTGCTTTATGGAAAGGGTGGTAAACTCATGGAAAAGCATTTCAGCATAGGTGGTAGGGACAAATACTGTAGAGGATTCAAAAATGCCTGGGATAGACATAGGTCTATTCTGAGAAGTATGTAAGACTGTATGTTTAAAAATAGGCAAATGGGCAGATTGGATGGGCCAGATGGTTCTTTTCAGCTGTCAAAATCTATGTTTCTATGAATCAAACTCTACCATAATGTGAATTTTATATAAAAAATGCCTTTTGGAAAGCAACCTAGCTGTTGATAAGTTTTTTTTTTGAGCTGTAATAATTTTTATTGATCTCCCAGCAGTAGGGGTACCCCTGCATTATTCAGCAGGAATAGCATCCTAGAACAACTTTGTGGACATATTGCTGGCACTCATAGGATTATGGATGAGATTAGAGTACAATACATTGTGAATCAATATGTTGTACACCCAGCTGGTCCTTAAAAAATTAAAGGGACACTATAAGGAAACATGTTAATTTCCATTTAAATATTGTGTAGTCCTAGCCTTAATTTATTTAATTTATTTCTTTGGTATGAAAGTTCAAAAATTTTAATAAATTAATGTGAAGAGACTAGAGGCTACATTTTTATCAAGCTTTTTATAAACCTTTTAAAACTTTAAACAGAGAAAAGAAACCCTTCCATTTCCATTCACAGAAACACTAAAACAGAACCTGGGAATTATAGACCTGTGAGTTTGACCTCTGTAGTGGGAAAACTGCTAGAAGGGATAATAAGGGACTATATTCAGGATTACAACACAAAAAATAATATCATTAGTGGGAATCAACATGGTTTTATGAAGAATAGATCATGCCAAACTAATCTTTTCAGCTTGTATGAGGAAGTAAGCAGCAACCTTGACAATGACAAGGCAGTAGATGTAGTATATCTAGACTTTGCAAAGGCATTTGATACAGTGCCACACAGAAGGCTGGTGTATAAAATAAGGAAATTGGGTCTAGGAGATAACCTTTGCAATTGGATACAAAACTGGTTGAAGGATAGGGAACAGTGTGTGGTTGTAAATGGAAAATTCTCCAGTACAGTTAAAGTGGAGAGTAGAGTACCTCAGGGTTTAGTATTAGGTTTGCTGCTGTTTAACATGTTTATAAATTACCTGGAAATAGATATAGAATGAAAAAATATCAATATTTGCAGATGATACTAAATTATGCAAGGTCATTAATTCAGAACAGGATATTTTCTCTCTACAGAGGGACTTACATACAATGTCAGACTGTGCAAACAAATGGAATATGAAGTTTAATGTGGGGAAGTGTAAAGTCATGCATTTGGGAGGAAACAATCCCAAGGCTATTTATGAACTTAATGGAATCATTTTAGGGGACTCATTGCTAGAGAAAGACATGGGTATCCATGTCAACTACAAACTTGGAAACAGTGACCAGTGTCAAACAGCAGTAGCAAAGGCAAACAAAATCCTGTCTTGCATAAAAAGAGGTATCAAAGCAAGAGTGGATAACATCATCATTATACAAATCATTGCTAAGACCTCACCTTGAGTATGCAGTGCAATTTTGGCCACCGGCTCTGAAAAAGGATATACTAGAACTAGAGAGGGTACAGTGAAGAGCAACAAAATTAATGAAGGGAATGGAGGATTTGATATATGAGGAATGACTAGACAAACTTGGTTTATTTACTCTAGAGAAAAGACGACTAAGAGGAGACCTTATCACATTGTACAAGTATATGAGAGGTCAATACAAGGATCTCTGTGGTGAGCTATTTATTCCAAGTCCTGATCAGGTGACCAGGGGACACCCCTTGAGATTTGAGGAAAGGAGGTTTAGACTTCAGCAGAGGAAGGGTTTTTTTTTACAGTAAAGTTGTCACGGTTTTAATGAACGCTCAGACAATTTGGTTAAGGTAAAACAATGAAGCTTTATTAAATAAATAATAAAGAACAGAAATGCCTTTCACAGGTCCAGACCCAGAGAGAGGATAAGCTCTTCTGGATCTGACACAGGTCAGGGTACAACAGAGACAGGTATGTACAAAATACAGTAATGCAGAGTGTAGGACTGGAACAGGAAGTGGAGCAAAACCTCAGCAGTACTGGCCAGGAGGAGCCCTAGGTGAGGTAAGTACTGCAGGGCAGAAATCCCAAATGGAATAGGGAGACAGTAGACTCTACCGGACTTGCCCAGAACCAGGTATAGGCAGCCCACATGACGGCTCAAATCACTACTTGGAGGTTATGCCCGGAGGCAACCGGAATAGGCACAGACTGTATGGTAGAGCAACCGGAGGTAACCGTGAGGCACAGATCGAACAGCGCAACTGGAGGCAATAGTAAGTACAAGCAGTACAGCAGCGCAACCGGAGGCAACAGGAAGGTACTGGTAGCTATAGCGCAATTGGAGATAGCTGTATGGCATAGGCTGTAGCTAGCACAACTGGAGGCAACGGAAATAGTCCAACCACAGGTGACCACTAAGGCACAGGCTGTCTAGTAGCGCAACCGGAAGCAACGGATAGGTGCAGGCTGAAAGGTAGTGCAACCACAAGTGACCGCTAAGGCACAGGCTGATATTAAGCAAAAGGCAACCGTAGAGCAAATGGCTATAGGACACAAGACCGGAGACAACAGAGACACTAGTGGTGAAGCTAATGCTAGGCGAGTAGCCAATGCGGAGATGGTGCCCTAGAGAGCAGAGGTAAGCCAAGACCTGCATTAGTACACAGAGAACAGAGTCAGCCAAAGCCTGGATCGGTACACAGACAGCGGTAGTCAGCCAAAGCCTGGATCTGTACACAGAGCGTGGTAGTCAGCCAAAGCCTGGATCGGTACACAGCGAGCAGTAGTCAACGTAATCGGTCTTGGGAATTGTAGTCAGACAAGCCGGGTCGTAAACAAATCGGGCAGTGAAGACAGGAGCAAGGTCAGACGAAACCGGATCATACACGGAAGAGGAACACAGCAACAAAACGTCTGGTCAGGAACACCATGAAAGGGCACCAGTATAATGACAGGAGGGAGTATATAAAGGCAAGCCCTGGGAGGGGTTGAAAACCCAGAGACAATAAGAAGCAACCAAGGTAAACCCGGAAGTAAGAATGTCGCTCAGGCAGAATCACGGGCACCGTGATAGTGGTCTGTTAAATTTTGGAATTCATTGCCCAATGAGGTGGTTATTGCAGATACAATGGATACATTTAAGGGAAGGTTAAACATATTTCTTTCAAAAGGGAACGTACAGAGTTATACTGTTTATCAGTAGTCAAATCAGGAAGGTCTGATAAAGACTAACTTAATTGGTAGCAGGAAAGCTATAAAATTCTCAGTTACTGGGGATGAGGAAAAGGTTGAACTTGATGGACTTGTGTATTTATTCAACCTTATTTACTATGTTACTTTCCACTTGTTTACCTCAGTTATGACTTGCAATAATTATGACTTACATTACACTTACAAATGAGTATTACTGATGTTCAACTATTGACTTTGTTCTTCACAAAGGAACAGGCGAAAGATGCACTTAGGTGTGTTAGGAACAGGGGGGAGATGCACTTAGGGGTATCAGGAACAGGGGGAAGATGCACTTAGGTGTGTCAGGAACAGGGGGAAAGATACACTTAGGTGTGTCAGGGTACCATTGTGTGTGTGCACGTGCGCTCACAAATGTGTGTGTGTGTGGGGGGGGTGGAGCATTAAATAGGCCCTTGTTAGGAAGCTTGTGCTTATGCTGCAGTAGAAAGTAAAATTTAAGGTGATGTATCACCTTATAAAAAGGTGTTACCATCCACTTTGTTAATAAAAGTTATTATAGGAAAGCTGAGTTTTTTTTAAAAAATTAAAATGCTTATAAAGATATTCCATCTTGAAGTGCAGAAGAGCTTTGCCAAAGAATCAGCGTTCCCATTTTGCTTCCCTTCGGTGTGCTGTGAACGGCTCCTAATGTTACAGCAAGCTCCAGTAAGCATTATGCTGAGGTTACAACCTCAGTATAATGCTAATCACAGCTTGCTGTAATGCTAGGAGTCATTAACAGCACACCAAATTGAAGTGTGAACACCTGGGGCAGATGGGAGGGAGGTGGGAGGAAAAATACAATATGCTATAGAGCTGTGCTGTGCACATAATGCGGAAGTGCACAGCACAGAGGAGAGGGATATCTTTATAAATATTTTGATAAAAAAAAAATCAGCTTTCCTAGAATAACTTTAATTAACAAAGAGGATGGTAACATATATCCGCTTTAACAGTTTTTGTTCTCCAAAGTTCTTTACTGATATGCTGCTAGTAATGTTTCACAAAAACAGCAGCTCCAACTAATCTTCATAGTATTTGAGCCATGAAGAGTGTTATTTCAATATGGTCAAAGTTTTAGTTCAACCCCTCCCTCCCCTTTTACCTAGTGCAATACTGCTCATCTCAGATGTGGAATCTGGTTGCTTGACCAGACAGATAACAGCAAGGGACAATCTGCTTACTTTGAAACCAATGAAAACTCTGCCCCCCTTGACAGGTTTTTCAGCTTTTTCCATTATCTTAATTGAAGATTGTCCCTCTCTGCAATCTACATGGGCACCTCCCTGCTGCTCTGAGCTGAGCAGTGTTACATCAGTAAAAGAGCGGGAGGGGAATACTTTATCATTCAATTACTCTTGAACTACAACTCTGACAGAATTGAAATAACACTCTCCAAGGTCCAACTACTATGATGATTAATTAGAGCTGCTTTTATTATGAAACATTACTATCCCTTTAACTCTCTTCATGATAAATCTGTACCAGTGTATACTGGCATTGCTTGTCCTCATCTTTTGTATTCCAACTGCACTTTCTTTAGACTCTGAGATTTACTTTCAAAAGAGTGGAATAATTCTGGGGCAAACCAACTGTGTGCTAAGGGACAAATACAAATTCCAAACATCTCCATTGATTAGACAGAATTTTTAACACACTCTCTCAATGAATTAAACGTCCCATTTAAATCAGTGCAAATGTTATTTGTCCCCATTGTGCAGTTGGTTTGCCCAATAATTGCTCCACTCTACATTTAAACCTAAGACCCTGAGGGTTATGTAATAAGGCAGGGCTGCTAAAGTTGAGTTCTCAAGGGCCACCAACAGTACAGATTTAAGGATTTCTCTGATTAAACACAGGTGAGTCCATGAAAATGAATGATCCAGTGATTAACTCAAATGTACATAATTAGGGAAATCCTTACATCCTGTACTGTTGGTGGCCTTTGAGGACTGAACTTGGACAGCCCTGCACTAAGGTATGATAAACATACCTGGGAACTCTCTGGATTTGCCCCGGAGACTCCGGTTCTGACAGAGCTTTACCGGGTCTCCGGGGCAGAGGCAGAATCTATTGAAACTCTGCCACATCCGCTTTTTTCTCCCGTTGTGCCTCCGTCCCCAGCCTTCTGTGTGACACATTTAAATCCCCCCAACACTCGAGTTAAGCCCCGCCCCTTTTTGATGCGATTAGCGTCATTTTTGTTACCCCCTGCTGAACAGGGTACCCTCCGGGTAGCCCTCAACTGAAAGTTCCCAGGTATGATGATAAAGAGTTGATAAAGCGGAGATCACATCTCCAGTGATATCATTTCTCCAGTTCCTATGTGGCTATGCACTAAGATCTCCAAAGCTAGATAAATCTTAGTGAATTTGCTCCATAGAATAACATAAGAATTGGAGAAGTGATATCAGTGGAGAAGTCATCTCTTATTTATCAACTTTCTATCACACCTTAGTGCATCTCCACCACCACCACCACCCCAAGTTGACAGAAAATGTTGTTAAACATATAGGGGGGAATGCAGACATTTCAAACAGCTCCATATTAATATATACATGGGCAGGACATTCCACTCCCTGGTTATACCAACATGTATCTCTCAGTTGACTATTTGTGATATGTATAAATCAGAAAAATATTCCAAGAGAGAAGCTTGCTGGGTTCCTCTCCTGACTGAGCCCAATGTATACATTAATTTGTGTTTATAACCTACAATTTGAAAATGCCACATGATTATAACTATAGATTTCTGGTCGTCATTAAAAGGAATACTTGAGGAAGCACCTCTCGACTACATTTGAGTTTGACATGTGACATGCTTGCTTTAACTCTTTAAAGACCAGAGGGATACTTGACACATTGTTTGGTGATCTGACTAATTAACAAATTGTCAGTGTGTACAATATCTTCAAAAGAAACTTGTGAAGTACAAACACTGACATAATAAGATTCATTTTGTGGTCCATATGCAGACAGCAAAGATTCTGGAGCACACCAGCTGTATGGGAGTAATCAAAATTCTCAGAAGACCCATTGATTAAAATTGTCCTTTTAATGCATCGAATGTTGCTTTGCAATGCATTGGAGACCTATCGATTGTTTGAGGGGATCATATCCCTATTTAAACAAATGGGAATGTTTATTTTCTTCCCATAACTCATCAGGTGCTGGATTCTATTGTGGGTGCTAATTTTATCTCTGCTTTTATCTCCAGGTTTCCCCGTAGACTTCAATAGGAAGATGTTTGAGAACCTACAATAGACTCTAGCCCCTTATGGTTTCTGCATAATGCCCTATAAAAAGAAACTATATTGTTAAATTGTTTAGTTATAAAAGAATTAAGCAGTGGTGAAAATATGTGACCATCCAGCATGGTTGACCTCTTCTACTGTCATTCCCAGTAGGTTGGGTGATGCTGATGGCTGTTGTGTTCCATCATCAGCTGAAGGGCCACATGTTATCTGCTCTTGTTTGTGCAGATTCTTGCCAACTGCAGTATTCAGGAAGCTAGACGTTAGCAATTCTGGTGCAAACTAACTGCAGCAAAGGGGCCAGATAAAAATCCCCCAAATTATCATTGATTTAAATGGGGCATTTATCCTTTTGAATACTATAGATCAGCACTGACGACTGCTACAGATTCAAGGGGGTGAAAAAAGCCCCATTTAACCTTTTGAGAGACAGAGAGGTATCCAACAATAACTCTCTGGCAGCCAAAGGGTTAAATCAATGTCTTCTTTTCTTTTTGTCCCCTATGGTGACGTTTGTTTGCTTGAGATTTACTTGTAAATTCCTGACTATGGTCCATTTTTTCTTATCTTTTAGTTATTGTAAGAGAAAAGCCTCAATCTCACATCTTTCAAAATGTTTGCAAGTCTCTGCTGCTTTTTAATCGTGCAACATCACATTCTGCTGCTTTTGTCAGTGGCCAAGAATAAGGGATGCTTGTACAAACTGCACTGTCAGCTGAGCTGTCTCCTGTCTGTTTTTCAGCACAAATTGAAGTGATACCATGCAAAATCTGTGGAGATAAATCATCAGGAATCCACTATGGTGTCATCACATGTGAAGGCTGCAAGGTAAGAGATGCACTTTGTGATGAAAATATCTATACAGGAGATGAATACAGAATACGGCAACAAGGGTTTTATTGTCTGTAAATGAAAATAGATTAGCAATAGTTAAAGGAGACTTACAATTTCCTAATAATAATCCCCATTTACCTTAAAATGACCAGAAAATTCCAATGGCCTCTATTATTTTTTCTGTTCTACTTTATTCAAATGTCTCCTTGATGTCATGTCCGTGAAGGCAGATATAAGAGTTTCTAGCAGGACCACTGGACTCTTCTCACTCTGCTCACTGTGTATGGTAGTCTTTTCTCTTTAAAGGGATAGTAATACTTAAAAAGCAAAAAATATATGTTGTAGGGTTTATCCCCCTGAGTAAAACAAGAGTACTCCCACTGCTGGGAGTTATTTTATTAATTTATAACAGCTCAAACTTGAATTTTCTAGGTGCAATATCACAGTGGCCTGAAAATTTACAGTGGGGCTGTTGCTACACCATCCTATGGACTGATCTGGTCTGTAGACCGTAAGTCTCCATTGGATGGTGTAGCAACAGCGCCACTGTAGGTTTTCAGGCCACTGTGGTATTGCAGCTAAAAAATTCAAGTTTCAGCTGTTTTTTTAATAAAATATCTCTCAGCAGTGGGAGTACCCTTTTTTTTTTCAGGGACATAAACTCTACAACATATATATATTTTTTTACATTTTAATTATTACTATCCCTTTTAGACACAAGAGAGGTAATCTGGTCCTTGAAGGCTGAGGTAGGCTTGTGCCCTCTCCCTGCTTCTTTCTGAAAACACTGCAACTGTCATGTCTGCCTCCAAGGACATAAAATCTAGAACCGACTGAAAATCTTATCGCTTAAAAAAACCACACAAGCAAAATTCTAAGGGGACATTAGAATTTTCTGGCTGTAGGATGGTAAGTGAGGGGTTATTATTACAAGGTGTTAGTTATCCTTTAAAGGAATACTCAGCTAAAATATAAGTGTGTGAGAGAGTTAGAAGACAAGCATTTGTTCAGGGAGATAGGGTAAAAATGTCCCTCTGCACCCATCACTTCTTGGTCAGGAAGAGATAAGGGAGTGAGGAGTGCAAAGTTAACCATTTCAATGTCAGAGGGGTATGCAGCACATTGCTCTGCAATGCATTGTGTACCCCTCTGACACCGAAAGGGTTAATGGCATCCCCTATCCTAGAAAAAAGGGAAAAGTTTAAATATTAGGAGCGTTATGTAGAAAGTAAAAGATGAAAAATTATGGCACAAACCAACTGCACTCATTTTGTTTTGAATGGGGCTTTTAATCCCTTTAAAGTTATAGTAATGTTTCACAAAAATGCAGCTCTGATTAATCTTCATATTATCTGGCCCATGGAGAGTGTTATTTCAATACTGTCTGAGTTGTAGTTCAAGAGTAATTGAATGATAAAGTATCCCTCTCCTGCCCTTTTACCCAGTGTAAGCCACCTCCGCTCAGATGTGGTATCTGGTCCTGGGACCAGGCAGTTCACAGTAAAGGACAATCTTCTTACTGTGAGCATAAGGAAAACCCTGCCCTCGTTGACAGGTTTTTCAGGTTTTTCCCTTATTCTTACTGAAGATTGCCCCTCTCTGCGATTCATCAGGACAGTCTTGCTGCTCTGAGGTGAGCAGTGTTACATCAGTAAATGGGGAGGGAGGGGGATATTTTATCATTCAATTACTCTTGAACTACAACTCAAACAGTATTGAAATAACACTCTCTAAGGCCCAAATTCTATGAAAATTTATCTGAGCAGCTTTTTTTGTGAAACATTGCTATCACTTTAAATGTGTAGGTCATGAGAGTTCAATTGCACTTAGAGTCTGTCATGTAGATTTAAATTATTTACAAAGATTATTCTGTTAGAATGTGAATTTTCAGTGGAGCATTAAAAATGTAACAGTTTATTTAAATTAGAATTCTCCGTTAACTTGAAAAAATGTATATCATTTTAAAGAGAAAATGAGTAAAGATGATATAGCTTTATAGACTGGATACCATGAATTTCTACTGTGCTTACTATTATAATGTGTAATTGAAAATAAGCAAATACCGATTCCTTATTTACTAGACAGTTCTGTTCTTTTAATGGGGTTTGGGGGAGACAATTTACATAGTTGCTATGACTCTTAATTTGGTTACATGTAAGTATTCTGTACAAAGTTATTTTCTTCTTTTAAACCATTGGGTGCTGGAGAGCTCCCTAATGCTTTGCTTCACAAGGTGTTGGAGACATCTCTAGCATTCGAGGGGTTAATTAACACAAATATCACCAGATATTTATCTGAAATACTTACTGACAGCCTCTACATTGTTTTGCATCACTAGAAAGAAGTGGATCTGTGCTTAACACTTCAAAGGTTGAATTTATAAGTATTTCCTTTGTTGTGCAATAAAATTATTGTTTAATTCAAATTGTTCTCTTTTTCCTTCATAATCAGTTAACTCTTTATAGACCAGAGGGGGTATACAACACATTTCTTTGCAATGAGTAGCAAACCCCTCTGGTGCTTAAAGCAGAACTTTCATCTTCATAATATTGCCCCCCCAATACATATATATATATATATATATATATATATATATATATATATATGGAGGAGTTACTGACATCACCTCTAATCTGCTGCTCCCATTGGGTGATTCAGTGGGAGCGTGATTTTCACAGGAGTGGGCAGGGAGGCGGAGCGAATTGCTATGGATGATGGGAATTGTAGTTCATCCAATATGCATCACAGGTCCTATCATCTATACTATAAAGGAGAAGCTAGTCAGGTGACCAGCAATTCTCCAGACATGCCACACACACACCCCCAAGGCAGTCAGGAGGAGGAGTTATACTCCTCTCTACCATTCATGTTGCTCTACACATTCACAGGGGCGTCATTTTCACAGGAGGTGCATGGCCCTTTCGGGCCCGTGCTACTCCTGTGAAAATGTCTGCAGTGACTCACTCACACATGTAGCAATTTTGCTCTTACTCCAACTTTCTACATTGCTACACATATCCACGGGGGAAGGACCCATGTTACTCCTGTGAAAATGTTGGCATTGAGTCACACACATTCTAATCCTCATTGTTAACTGTTTGAGTGCTACAATGCATAGCGAAGGCACTCAAGGGGTTAAGCAAGAAGAGGAAGTGATGTGTGTTTGCCTTTCAAAGCCTAACAGAGATTGCCCTTAGCCATGGTAGCGTGATCACTGATCTGAGCCCCAGCTATCTCCTCCCCAGTCTACACTTTCTGACGTCATTTCCACATCTACTCCAGGTATGCCCACTTGCCCTCTCCTTCCCTCCTGGCTCCTTCAGCCATCTGCCATCTTGATTAGTTCTCCAGCCGCCCTGTTAACCTTCTCTCACCAGTCAGCTGTACCCGGCGGAATCAGCCTTGGTTGTGGTCTGCCCCGGTGACTTCTTTACTCCCCCCAGCACTCAACTTCGCTCCAGTACAATGAAACATCCTCACCACTACACGTCAGCATAACATTCCACTTAATTCTATGGACATTTATCCCGTCCTTGCTACCCAACGGTGTCCCTTCTCAAACATAATGACCCCCCCATGGCACCATAAATCACCTGTAAAATGCATCACACATCATATGGCCTTCACAAACACACTGTTACTCTTTGCTGGGCCCCTCTCACCCCCACCTCATGCTGCTTCAAGTCTATCACACTGCCATTGCCTGCCTGGTTACATTACTTCAGTTTACCCTCTCTCTCTCTCTTTATCCTGTGCTTTTCTTCTTGTCTTCACTGCTATTCTGGCATTCCCCTTCCCTGCGGTGGTTCCAGGATTATTGACTGAATCGGGGTTACTCACCACTGCTGTGTTGTTGTTTTTTTAATAAAATCTGCACACTTTATTCTGAGCCATGAAAACAGCAATTTTAGGACACTTCACTGCCTTCATTAGTCACTGCATGTCATGCCATGTGTGGGATAACACTGTACTTTCTGCTGTGGTTATTAAGCTATTGGCATCTAAGCTCTTCAATGCATTTAGATCCTTCTGAAGTCGATATTGTGACCACTGCTCCGGCCTCTCCCTCCCCTTCACTGCGTGCACAATTACAGGGTATAGCAGAGCACGCAGAGAAGGGAAGAGAGAGGCCGGAGCAGCGGTCACAATTTTGACTTCAGAAGAATCTAAATACATTGAACAGCTTAGATGCCAATACCTTAATAACCACAGCAGCAAGTACAGTTTCATCCCACACACGGAGTGACATGCAGACTAATGAAGGCAACGAAGTATCCTAAAACTGCCATTTTGATGGTGCCCACTGAGGATGTGTAAGGATTATGGGAGTTGTAGTGCAAACATTTTGTACACCCACTTGCACTTATTACCGTACATAGATGGGTGGATTTTGTTGGCTCAAGAGCCTCATCAGGCTGCTACATTGTATCCTGTGCATTCCCTATTTCCATACTTCGTAGTCTCAAAACATCTTTATTAAAACATCTATGCCTGTGATTGGGATTAGCCATTTCATACCTTTATCGTTTGAAAACTTGCATAACAAGGCCCACACAGACATATCATCCTGGTGAGGATGATGGGAGTTGAAGTGCTACTTTTACCTAATGTAATGAGTGACCTTGCATGCCGTGTTACCAAATATCAACTTTTTTACTCTACCACTGTCATGTCGCCACATATAAACACCACATAATGAATGCACTCTTACTTCAACACATGTCAGCCTTATCATCCACAACATACATTATATCGAGTCGCCCATTCAATGAGGATGATGGTTATTGTAGTACACTTTTTACATAATGCACCACTCAACACGCTCCCACACTTTCTTTGCAATGTGTTACCTAATGAATTATAATACTGCACGTGTAAAAAAACAAATCCTACATTTACAAATCAGCCACATGATAATGTCGACATTTTCATGCACTGCAACATTGTCATGTCGCAGCTTTCATAACTCCAGCTGCTCAATGCTGTGTAACTTCAACACATAACACATCTGTGCTCCACTCATCAACAACATTTATCATATTCAGACTCACACTTCATCCTCCATTCTCTACATATGTCACAATTTACTTCTACCCTAAATACACAATAACATTATGACATACATACACACATGCAACCCTACTTATAAAAACACACACATACATACACTCTCACTCAGACATCTTAGAGGGAACTTTGGTTACGGCTTTCTCTTAAACCATAAAGATTTGAGAGATGACACTGGGGGCAATTCAGTACTTTTTAAATAGCTACACTATGGTGATGTAACGGTTTTGTAAGACACTCAGACCAGGAGGTTAGAATAAAACACAGTTTTATTGAAAAAACAAGGAACACTGCCCACTATAGGCTAAACTGGCGATGACAGGTAAATGGATATAGATAATGGATGCCCTCTAAGGCACAAGATAGTGTAGGAGCATATACTGTCACAAGACAAGTAAAATAAGAAACAGTAATGACACAAGGGTTTAAGTCCTAGGTAGGTAATCAGTCTCTGTTGTGGTGAGTTTAGACAATGCCCAGTAGATGGTAAGAGCAGCAAGAGACTGTGGTGCAAGATGTGAAAGCACCTTAGCAGTGAGGCAGAACTGACACACTGCAAGGACAGGCAATGAGCGAGATACCCAACACTCTGCAAGAGCTGAATGGAACTAGAGCCAAAAGCACCCTTCCGGTGCGGTAATGGAGTCATAAACACTGCAAGAGCTGAATGGGAGCAGAGCCAATACCACCCTTCCGATGCGGTAATGGAGTCATGAACACTGCAAGAGCTGAATAATACCAGAGCCAATAGCACCCTTCCGGTGCGGTAACGGAACCCTGTACACTGCGAGAGCAGAAGGAATCGCCCAACAGCACCACTCGGTGCGACAACTGCTATACTGTGAAGTAAGGTGTTAAGCGGAAGCACAGTTAACAGAGGCCACAAATGCTCTGCAAGTGTAACAGAAGGCTCGGTATAACAGAGGCAACAGTGCTCAGCAAGTGTAAACGGACAGGTTTGGTAACGGAGGCAACAGAGCTCAGCAAGTGTTAACGGACAGGCTCAGTATCGGATGCAACAGTGCTCAGCAAGTGTTAACGGACAGGCTCAGTAACGGAGGCAACAGTGCTCAGCAAGTGTTAACGGACAGGCTCAGTAACGGAGGCAACGGTGCTCAGCAAGTGTTAACGGACAGGCTCAGTATCAGAGGCAACAAGCTCTGCAAGGGTTAACTGATGTTAGTCTGCACAGCACTGCATAGAAAAGTTCAAAATGTCGCCAAGCGACATAGAATCAGGATCTTCAGCAGGAACACTCTCAGGACGACAGGATAACTGGAATCAGGTCATGGAGCAAGAATGTCAGCCAAGCCAGGTCATTCACGGAGCAGGAACGTCAGCCAAGCCGGGTCAATCACGGAGCAGGAACCAGTAAGAATAGTCAGATGGGCAAAATCGGTACACAGGAACACAGCAGCAGAAGCACTGGTACAGGAACACCACGAAAGAGCACCTGACAGGTGCCAGAGGCCTGGTATATGAAGGCCACACTGGGAGGGCTAAACAAGCTCCACCAATGGGAGCACACCACAGCAGAGAGTGACAGCGAGATCACGGGAACCGTGATAGGTGATTAGTAATATTAAAGTATTACTATCCCTTTAAATCAGTGTGATTGTTGGTAATCTGTACTTGTTCCCTGTCATGCAATTGGTTTGCCTCAGAACTGCTCTTTTGTTTATGTGTCCATATACTCCAAGGGCCATATTTTCAAAGAAGTAGTGAAATAGCTTTTGTCATTTGTAACGACTTTTCAAAGTTCAGTGTCGTTGGGATCATTAATATTTTCAGAGAGTGTCAGCTGTGATCAGAAATATGTCATTTTTTTCCTGACTGAAATTGTCATATATAAAGACAAAAATGTCTTAACTAAAGACAAAAATTCTCACATTCAGAACTTTACATTTCCTCCACTTTTTCTTAAAGTACAAATTATGTCTTTTACAAGACATTTTTTTGTCATTAGTTATGGAAAATTTTCTTTTCCTCTATACGACACTGAAGTATAGTTTAGTCACACACTTGCCACGCCCTTTGCCCGGCAATTCTGGAGTAGTGTCATACACAACGGACATTACTAGTTTTTTGTCATATACTCTTTAGAAAATATGTCTTTCATGCATACAATTACTTATTTTTGTCTTTCATATGACATTTTTTGTGGTGATCCCTTTGAACATATGGTCCTAAGACATATTAGAGTTCCCAACAGCTCTACCTAGATTGAAAAAAACAATACATGAAATTAAATACAGTACAAAGGCAGTGCTGCTAACTTTTATTTAATTTACGTAGAACAACTCAGTCCTCCTCCTAAGATCATTACTCAGATCATAATTGTTAAAAGAATAGTGTGTGTGTGTGTATGTGTGTGTGTGCTCGTCCATGAGTGCATGTGTGAATATGGTCTTCCATCGAGTCTGGTTAGCAAGCAGAGTGTTCTCTGTGTATATTTTAAAAAAGAGGCTTCTCAAACTACAAAAGCATTAGGGGCATTTACTCACCACTTGATTCATTTAGTCAACTGTTGATAAACATGAACAGCCCTTAAATCATTTAAATGGAAGAGGTGTATCCAACACGTTGCTAACCCCTCTGACACTAAAAGGCTTAACAAATCCAGAATATTGTGTTTTACTCACTTGACTGGCGTTTTCTACAACAGTTGTCACAACTCTTGTGAAAAAAAGTCTCCCTTAACTCCTTGGATACTCAAAAGGTTTATGATACATTACAAAACAAAGCAATGGCGACTTCCTAGCATCCGAGTGGTTAAGCTCTTCTTTCCACATTTTCTGTGTACATTAATACCTAATTGCCTAAAGCATGCACTAAGCAAGCAATATGAAGCACTGCCTTATTTACCCTTCACAAATCTATGTTCTGTATAGGCTCCTCCGGCAGATCCATGGTAATATCACAATAAAAGTCAATGACACACTTTTCAGAAAGTAAACTCCTTTTAATGACTGAAACATAAAGAATTAAAGCTAACAAGCAAAGCAAAGTAATTGGGAGAGAGGGAAAACAAGTAGTACCAGTTAAATTGATGGTGTATTAAGGAGCAATCTGTAAAATGGCAGTGTAAACAAATACGAAAAACTGCTAAAGGAAATGTAAAACAATTATAGTACTTAAAATGAAGCTAAGCAAGAAGAGTTGCTTGATTGTTCGGTTAAAATAGATCACTTTGGTTAGAAGGTTTAATGTACCTCTCTGATATAGATGGGTGTCACACAGCGCTCAGCTTATCTACAAGAATGGATGCTAAAAAATACTTTCAAGCAATTAAGAAATCCCCTTTTTAAAGTTTGCACAATACAAAATCAGTGTAACAATATAAGAATGGCTATATACATACCAACAACATGGTATTGGATATATATTTAACGTCTAAAGCAATCATATAACTATGTATGTTTATTAATGTTATAAGTGTAAAAAATATTATTGCACGCTTATATTTACACAAACAGAGAGAAAGGTAAATATACCAATCCTCCAGTGCTGCTCATTGTCTATGTTTGGACTTTGGGGTATTCACTAGAATATATAGTTACTTTAACACATACCAGCACACCCTCTCTGACATTCTAAAGACTTAAAGGGATAGTAGTACTTCATTTTAGCTTTATTTTATTTTGTAGTCATTAAAAAACATGATGAACGATATAAGTCTCATCTCTCAAACCTTTATGGTTCGAGAGATATTCACAAGCACAGTTTCCCCTCCCACCCCTTTTACCTAGTGTAAGCCATCTCTTCTCAGATGTGGAATGCAGTTCAAAGACTGGACAGATAACAGCAGGGGACAATCTTCTTCCTATGAAAACAATGAAAGCCCTGCCCTCCTTGACAAGCTTTTCAGGTTTTTCCCTTATCTTAATTGAAGATTGTCCCTCTCTGCAATCTACCTGGACACTCCCTGCTGCTCTGGCTGAGCAGTGTTTCATCAGTAAAAGGGGCAGGAGAGGGATACTTTGTTATTGAATTACTCTTGAACTACAACTCTGACAGAATTGAAATAACACTCTCCAAAGTCCAAATACTATGATGATTAATTAGAGCTGCTTTTACTATGAAACATTACTATCCCTTTAAATGGAGACAACCTTGAACACCTTCCCTATAACATGAGCAGGGATATTTCCTATATTACACTGATTTCTAATACATTCCTGCACAGCCCTCCCACTTCGCACAAGCAATGTAAATGGGAGAATTGTAATTTTTTTTTTTAAAACTTAAACAAATGATTTATAAAAGACATTGATAAAGCGATAACAAGAAATGATACAAAAGAAAAGAATTGTAATTTTTGATGGCTTTGTTGATAGGCAATAGGTGGGTGCAACACAAATAAATCTTTTTACTCCTCCTATTTTAGCACAAAATAATACATCATTCCTAAGCTTAATGTGTATCAGGTTTTAATTCCTTGTCCAATTAGCTTGTACAATAACTTACATACTGCTGATAAACAAATAGGTCCCACAACCCCCTTCAGATGCCCCAAGATTGTCATTTCATATAACCTGCATTCAATTCTTACTTCCACTGTCACACACAAACACACACACACATACATAAACAAAGCACATACATGAACACACTATATCATAGGTTTTGTTAAAGCTGTACAAACTGGTTGATGTGTTAGAAACATCTTTAAAGGTGTTGATGTTTGTTAAGAGAAATAAAGTCATATACACCTCTTTGTAGCCTGCAAACAACAGTGTTGGATTTGCATTTTATAGTATTACTAGCATGCATTAAGGGCAATATAAACAAAGTCCAAAGTGGGCCAATTATGGGGCAAAGCAAATTGACTCAAATAGTGCCTTTAACCCCTTGAATGTTATATAGGCCTCCAGTGCATTACAAAGCAATGTGTTGGAGACCTCTCTTGTATTCAATTAAAAGCGCCAATTAAATTAATATTTTGCTAAATGTTGTTTGATAAAAATGCACAGTACATCGCTAATTAATAAAATGGTTTATCTGTGACTTTTAAGCTATTTCCATGATTGATAATTGTACCTCATAAAGTACATTTTGCTTAAATTTGACCATGCTATCTGCTGGGCATCTATAGGGTAACTAGCAGGCATGCTAATGAAGCCTTTGCAAGCCAAAGGGAGGGGCTCAATGGGAATCTCAAAAGTATCATACAGGACAGTTTCCTATCCTTAGAAATGCAGGCCACTTGAATGCCTGAAACAGTTGGTCTATGGGTACTTCACATACAGCCTAGGAGTTTGTGGCTGAGAACCACAGAAAACTGGTTTGAATTCCTGCTGAGAGGTCAGTTTTTTGATCCTCCAAACATTTGACTGGAGATGCTTTTGGTCTGCCAAGAGCAGGCCCATGTTTTTTAATACTTTGCTCTCATTGCCCTTTAACACTTCAACACGTTATCAATGTCATCAAGGTTTGGATTTTTTAAACAAATAATGATATTATAACTATTATTATTAATAATAATTATTATTATTATTTACTTGTTTAACTATTAATTTGAATTAATGATACTGCCAGAATTAAATTAAATCAAACAACACCTGTCTCAATGCACCCTATTTAGCCTCTTGAGTTTTATGACTTTGTAGGAACATGCACAAACTTAAAAATGAAAATAAATGCAAAATGTAATTAACAATAATGGCATGGCCTATAAACTAAAAAAAAATCCTTAAAAAATGTAAAGATGTTGGTGAAAAAATATAAAAATAAGATAAAACAGCTGTAATTATGAATAAATAAATAAATAAAACAAAGTTCATGAAATAATGTCATGGTTAGAACATTTTTAAGATCATTCAGGCCCTTAAACTGCTTGGGATACAAGAGATCAAGCATGTAATATTAAGTCTACTATAATGACTCTAGACAGTAATTTAGTCCCTGCATGGACCCTAACAGCATTTTTAGAGGTCAGAAAACTGTTAATAGTGGTTATTTTCTTGGGATTTAAGTAATATGTCTAATACTTCCCCTATGGCAGCAAATGCTCCAATAAACTAGTGGAAGCCAATATTCAATTCTTCAAGCGGTAAAGGATGTGTGGGAGCAGAATCTAAGGCTGGGTCCAGTGTTATATCATTTTCATGGCAAAGACATTTATATGCATTGCTCTCGTGTAATAAAAGGAGAAGCAATTTTTGTCATGAAAAATCTATATATTGCAGGGATTTTTCTGTTTGGTAAAACAAAGGTACTCCCACTGCTGAAAGTGTATATTTTCAGATTTATTGCAGTTTAAACTTTTGTTTTTTTATATTAACTGTGCCCTCCAGTAGTTGGATTCAAATAATTTATTCTTTGGCATTGTCTAGAAGATAAGAGTCACTGATAAAACATTCTCCATTGAATGTGTAAGAAACTGCTGAGTGATTCTGTCACTTAGGACTGTAAAGAAGCTTTAATCACTTCTTGTTAATTTGAACTGTTATAACGTTTGAAAAAAACACACAGCAGTGAGATTACCCACGTTTTACTCAGCAGGAAATGCTGTACATATAGGTCATAAAAAGTGTACTGACTAAACATTTCAGCCTCTTTGTACAGAGTGTTACCAACATATCAAAAACTTGCATCAATCTAGTCCAAAAATAGCATAATAATTGTAGCACTTTTGGTGTTGAATGCTAATTACTAACTAAATCCTTCTGTTTGGGTTAAGATAGCAAATTTAAAATGAATTAGAATATCCATGTTCAAAATGTTCATACAGTAAAATGGGTAACATGCACATCATTGTTCAGATGTCTTGCTTATTTGCCATAATTTCAATTATGATTCTGATTTTTGGGAACCTTGGAAAAATAAGTATTTGCAAGTTATGTTTCATTTATTCTCTCTATCCCATTTTGTTTTAACGGAATGGTAATTAATTGAGGACACTTTAAAAATGTTGTTTGATAAAAGAGAGAAGCATACTTACTCCAAAGGAGAGTCAAAATAGGTCATGCTAAGAACCTAGAATGGAATGCAGAAATCAAATATGTGAATTTATAACTGGTGGTAAAGGCAATAGAAACATATAAAAGATCTCACAGTAGGAATCAATCTTAAAATATTAAAAAAGCAACTTAATTCAGTCAAAATCCCTTAGATGGCACACAAGTAACTATTAAGTAGGGTTAATGAAACCAGTCCCTATATTGCTCACCATCAGGATAAATTAGGCAAGCACCTAGGTTGCCTAATTTAGGACATTCCTTGGCCAAGCTCGCCACATGTACCATACCAACAACTAAGCATGGTACACGTGGTGAGCTTGGCCTTCCTGCTGCAGGCACCACTGCTGTTTTATAGTGACCTTCTTATTTAATAGATTATGCAGTTTTGTACTTTGCAGTTTATATACTAATTTGGCCAGTTTATTAACTACTAAATATATTGCAGTACAGGCCAGATTCAAGAATTGTTTTTGGCCGTTTGTTTGTTAAATTAATCTTACATAATATGGAGAAAAAAAATGATCATGATTAATAGTCTACCACGCCAAATTACTCTAAATAGAATAGTTTATATTAGTGAACTACTGTAGGTAAATATTTTCTAAATATTCCTGCAACTGTGAAATATATGCAGGTAGTTTATTGTTACCTACATATATTAAATGTACTCATATGTATGCAGGTATGTATATTTTTATTTATATAGTGCAACAGGTGTACTTAGCACTTTACAGTTTACATTTAGTACAGAAAGGATACAATAAGTGTAGTAATTAAGTGGTTATATAAGGGGAACACCAGGTAAGCATACAATAAGATAGGAGGTCCCTGGCCCCTAGAGCTTACAGTCTAAGTAAAGGATGTGTAACATACAGATGCATGTAGAGTAGAAGTGCATAGGAGGTAATGTTTCTGTATTACGGTAGTGCTACATTTAAAAGTTGCTTTTTTAGCTTGGATTTGAAATTGTACATTGAGCTTGTACATGTTTAAAAATAAAAATTATTTTGTTTAACTGGGGAATGAAATTATGTTACATATTTAACATTAGTTTAATCAAGTTAAAATTTCCAACTGATAGGTGTCTATGATCTTTCCTTAGGCTATTTCAGTTCATAGCAGGGACAATGCACTGCTCTATTTGTAAAGTAATTTCCACACTTCACTCTACAGATTCTATAAGTTAGGCAAAATGACAACAATAATACAATAATGAGTCTTATGTATAAAATCGAAGCAAAACAATTCTAGCGCAAGCCAGATTCACAGTAAGGCCCCATTCACACTAGCCCATGGGGAAAGCTAACATGCTGGACTATGGTGCCTTTCACACAGATGACTATATATTTCTTTCAGGAATACAGTAAAGTTGCAGTAAGTTAGGTCTGCATTAGAGGCTGCAGTCCTTATTGTAACCTACAGTGGATGACTAACCTACATGAGTGGTAGCCTTTAATTTGCTGGCACTTACATTGGTCAGCCATCAGACATATATCCTCTGCTTTTCAATTAGTGGTGGAGTGTTGAGTGATGGTACATGATAACAGAACTGTCACAGGGGGCTTTAACGTTTCTATCACCAATGTGAAAGAGGCCTAAGGGACAAATAAAAATTCCCATTAATTTACATGAATATAAGTTGAATGGAAGATGTATCCATCACATTGTTTTCCAGTGAACTTTGTTCAATGTAGCGTTCAAGTGGTTAAAAGACCCATTTAAATCAATTGAGATTCTGGGAATGTTTATTTCTCCCCCTATTGTATAGTTGATTTGCTCTGCATTTCTTCCAGTTTTATGTGCGACCCATTGCTTCAAATTCCTGTTCTGTTCTGTTTACAAATCTGACATTAAGAAAATAATAAATTGGAAGGAGTAACCAGTAATGCAATATGTGTTAAAACAGCATTAGGTAAAAACCCCTTACAGAAGTCAAGACGGGACATGATGAGTGTTTGGATTAGAATTTTGGTAGTGTCTTGTGTGAGAAAGGGTCAGATTCTAGAGATGTTCCTGAGGTGGAGGCTGCATGAGTTGGAGATTGACTGGATGTGAGGAATGAAGGCTAGGGCAGAGTCAAATGTGGCCCCCAGGCAGCGTGCTGTAGGGGTTGGTGTGATGGTAGTGTTGTTAACGGTGAGGGTAATATCTGGGGTAAGGCTAGTTGTAGATGGAGGGAAGATAATTAGTTCAGTTTTGCCAAGGTTAAGTTTGAGTTGACGGGAGGACATCCAGGAAGACACAGCATACAGACAGTCAGATAATCTAGACATGAGGGAAGGGGAGAGGTCTGGGGAGGAAAGATATATTTGAGTGTCATCAGCATAGAGATGATGGTGAAGCCCAAAGGAGTTTATTCATTTTCCAAGGGATGCAGTGTAGCTTGAGAAGAGCAAGGGTCCCAGTACTGATCCTTGAGGCACTCCAACAGACAGTGGGAGAGGTGGAGAAGTGGAGCCGGAGTAGAAAACACTGAAGGAATGGTTGCAGAGATAAGATGAAAACCAGGAGTGCAGTGTCACAGAGACCTAGGGAGTAGAGGGCTTGGAGGAGGAGTGGGTGATCTACTGTGTCAAAGGCAGCTGACAGATCAAAGAGAATGAGTAGGGAGTAGTGGCCATTTGACTTGGCAGAGAGCAAGTCATTGGCCACTTTAGTGAGGACAGTCTCAGTGTAGTGATGAGGGTGGAATCTGGATTGCAAGGGATCTAGCAGGGAATGGGAGCAGAGGAATTTAGTGAGCCAGTTATATGCAAGACACTCCAGGAGTTGGAGGTGAATGGGAGTAGAGAAATTGGCCAGTAATTTGACAGTGAGTTTGAGTCCAGGGAGGGTTTCTTTAGGATGGGAGTGATTAGTGCATGTTTGAAAGACGATGGGAAGGTGCCAGTTAACAAAGAGAGGTTGAATAAGTTAGTAAGGATTAGAGTTAGTAGAGGGGAAAGTTCTTGAGTGAGCTGAGATGATTGAGTCAAGAAGGTCAAGAGACTTCATCTTCTCTGATGAGTGGGAAGGAGCTTAGTGTGTATGTGGGAGAGATGAAAGGACTAAGCTGGCTGGATGGGGGTGGGAGTGATGAAATGTCATGTCTGATAGATTCGATCTTGTCCTTGAAGTGGGTGGCGAGATCTTGGGCAGAGTAGTTAGTGGAAGGTGTTTTAGTTGGTGGATGTAGAATAGATTTGAAGGTTGAGAAAAGGTGTTTCGGGTTAGAGGAAAGATTGGAGATTAGAGAGGAGAAGTATGACTGTTTGGCCAGGGAGAGGGCAGAGCTATATGAATGGAGAATGAATTTGTAATGTATGACGTCATCTGTGGAGAGCAATTTCCTCCAGTTCCTTTCGCAGTGAGTGAGCACCTTTGGAGGCATCATGTTTGTCTTGTGTGCCAGGGTTGTAGTGGGGTAATATGTGGGTGGCATGGACTAGCAGGTGCCTCCGTGTCAAGGGCTGAAGTGAGAGTGCTGTTGTAGATAGCAGTAGTTTTGTCTGGGCAAGTAAATGTGAGGATGGGGTTGAGAAGAGATTGCAGAGACATAGAAAATTGTTGCAGATCAAGAGTATGCAGATTTCTCTGCATGCTCTTGATTGTGGCGGGGGATATGGGTTTGCGTGGTATAATGATTTACCGGTGAGGAGGTGGTTGTCAGAGAGGGGAAAGGGGACATTAGGGAAGTTGGAGACCGAGCAGAGGTTAGTGAAGATCAAGTCAAGGGATGATCCACTGTGATAAGCCAAAGGAGGTTGTTAAGGAGAGGAGTTTGAGGGCAGGGGGGTGTTAAAGTCCATAAGTCTTAAACACATTGAGGTATAAAATGTTCTATACAATACTTTATAGTTGGTGTCTGGTATGTAAAGCAACAGACAAGGGGAGCTTTCCCGTTTAGTAGTATCAGTAGGCTGATCATACCTCACCTTTAAAAAGGGACACATAGGAAATAGGCATATTTCAGGAGTGCACCAAAATCAAAGCAACCCTGTAGTATGCATTTTTCATGTGTGTCCCTTTTTAAAGGTGAGGTCTGGTCAGCCTAAGTATCAGTCTATATTTAGTTGAGTCTCAGTCACTGGGGCATTTCACCAAAAATTTAGCTTCTCTACTTTTTTCTTAAATCTGAAATTAGGAGCTGGAAAATTAACATAAAACTATTTTTAATTACAGATTTGTTGCACATATGAAATGTACAGCTTTTCAAGTTCTGTGTCATAGTGTATTCACTTCTTTTCTTAATTTTTACTATGTAACTAAAATGATAGACCAGGGTGGGTAATTAGGTGTAATTTATCTGGATGTTAGTAAAACATTGACAGCAAAGTACTAGCTGATGAATTAAGAAGAATAGTAGTTGTTCTGAGAAAAAAATAGCTGCATCGGAACAAATTCAAATCCCCCAAATTTCCATTAAATTAAATGGAGTTTCTAACACCTTGATTGATAGAGAGGTGTCCAATATATTACTCTGTAAAGCACTGGAGACCTATCAGTCCAGGGATTAAAATCCCCATGTAAACAAAGGGGCATTTTAATTGTCCCCTATGGTGCAGTTGTTTGCCCAAGAATTTGTATAGTTTTTCTTTGTAAGTAGCCTCAGTGTCCCATATCAAAAGTTAATTCATGTGCTGAAATATTTACATTCCGATTCAAAGGAAGGTAAAGGGATAAGGAAGTGGCTAAAGGAAGGGAGGAAAGAGTGTTGTGGTCAGTGGAAACATCCAGCAGAAGGATGGCTTATAAGCATACCTGGGAACTTTCAAGATGAGCTGACCCTAAGATCTTTGAAATATTAAACCTTAAAGTGTTAGTAATGTGTAAAAAAACTTTTTTGCATTTAGAAGAGCTTAAAAAACTGATCTAAATGCAAAAAAACGTATCTCTCAAACCGCTATGGTTTAAGAGATACGGGCGTTTAAAGTTTGATTTCTCCTACTGACAGCTGTAAAGCTGTCAGCAGGAGATCCGTGTTGGTCGACACTGTGGCGCTTGAGAAGTGTTCAGGCACACGTGTTCAGGCACACGTTTTAGACCATTCCAATGAAGGGATTCCGTGTAAGTTACGAGTTCTCGGCACTTCTCAAGCGCCACCGTGTCGACCAACATGGATCTCCTGCTGACAGATTTACAGCTGTCAGTAGGAGAAATCAAACTTTAAACGCCCGTATCTCTTAAACCATAGTGGTTTGAGAGATACAGTTTTTGCATTTAGATCAGCTTTTTACACTCGTCTAAATGCAAAAAAAGGTTTTTTTAGACATTACTAACACTTTAAAGCTTCCCATAATGTAGATTTTATGCGATATGTGCCTGCTTGCTCTAACATAAAGGTGCTCCGGTCCATGTGCAAGGGACCTTTAATATGCTACAGTTTGGATAACTCACTGCCTGAACACAAACAAGACAAGCAGGACATCTCCCACTGTCTTTCTGGTACTAATGGCACAGTTTAGAGGCTAAGGAAACATTTAATTGGTGAAATTCATATAGTAGGTGACACAGAACTCTCTTACCCTGAGAATTTGGCCCTTCACACTGAGACCCTGAGATTTGGGTCAAAACCCTGAGTCTCAGGGTCAAACCCTGAGAGTTCCCAGGTATGTTTATAAGTGAAGGACCTCAGTGATCAATGTTGGGTCTTGTTGTTTAAAATCATTTTAAGTAATCAACTGGTGATATTAAAAGGAAAATTTTATTTTCACAGATGATACAAATGTTTTCTTCAGGGCTTTGTAGGAGCAAATCAAATGAATAGCAATTTAAAAAACTTAAAGGAATGCTCAAGTGCACGTGTCTAGAATGTTCTAACCCCAAAATCCACAAAGCTCCCCTACTTTTTTGATGGGAAAATCTAAAAATGTTAAATTGTTTTAAAAAAAAAAAAAAATTTAAAAATGTATCCCTTTGAGTGCCAGAGAGGTATCCAACTCATTGTATTGGCATGCATTGGATACGTTTGTTGCACTCAAATAGTTAATAACTAGAGGCGTATGCAACATATTGCCAACAGTAAATGGTCCATCACTGTGGTCCTTAAAGGGTTTAAAAATATACTTCATTATTAAAAAATACTGTTATCATAAAATTATACTAAATGTATAGCTCCAAACTTGTTAAATGATTTGTATAGGAAGACCAATTAATGTATATGAATCACACTTGTATTTCTTCTTTATATTAATTATGCTTTTATTATCAGGGATTCTTCAGAAGGAGTCAACAGAATAATGCCTCATACTCCTGTCCACGGCAGAGAAATTGTTTAATTGACAGGACGAATAGAAACCGTTGCCAACACTGTAGATTGCAGAAGTGTCTTGCCCTAGGAATGTCTAGAGATGGTAAGTCCACTATCTTTATCACATAATTTCCCTTTGAAACTCCCCCCTGAATGCCCTACAAATAGATATAGTTGAACAAAAAGGTGTAAAGTGTTTTTTATTAAGTCAAATAAGTAAAGTACTTTTCTTAAAACTGGGAGACCTTATCACATTGTACAATTATATGAGAGGTCAATTCAAGGATCTCTGTGGTGAGCTATTTATTTCAAGGCCTGATCAGGTGACCAGGGGACAACCCTTGAGATTAGAGGAAAGGAGATTTAAACTTCAGCAGAGGAAGGGTTTTTTTTATGGTAAGGTCTGTTAAATTGTGGAATTCATTGCCCAGGGAGGTGGTTATGGCAGATACAATGGATACATTTAAGAGAAGATTAGATACATTTCTTTCAAAAGGGAACATACAGAGTTATACTGTTTATCAGTAGGCTGATCAGGAAGGTTTGATAAAGACTAATTTAATTGGTAGCAGGAAAGCTATAAAATTCTCAGTTACTGGGGTATGAGGCGAAGGTTGAACTTGATGGACTTGTGTCTTTTTTCAACCTAATTTACTATGTTACTATGTTACTATTATGATGAAGACCAAAAAGGTTAAATCACTTCCATGTGCAAAGGTGAATCATAAAATAAATATTTGAGAAACTGAATAAAACTGGATTTGTTCTACTCTACAATACCCTCCAGTAAGATATTTAACAGTTTTATTCTCTAATAATGAATACTTATTCATGATTGACTTACACTTCTAAAACTCTATCAATTCCATTATAGCTACATCTGCAGTTCCTTGAAACTACGGTGGAGATGCACTAAACTGTGATAAAGAGGTGATATGGTGGAAATGACTTCTCCAGTGACATCACTTCTCCAGTTCCTTTGTCATTATAAAGAGCCTATTCACTAAGATCTCCAAAGTTGGAGAAGTCTTAGTGCATTGGCTCCATAGAATAACATAGGACATGGAGAAGTGATATCACTGGAGAAATCATCTTCATTTTCACGTCTTAATTGTGTCTTAGTGCATGTCCACCCTGATCATGCTTGTATGTTTTTGTTACCTAAAACAACTCTTTTCTACTTGTTTTTGTATTCTTCATTGGTTACCAGTGTCTTGCATGCTTTAATGGTGACAAGAAAAGAAAGAAAGAAAAAAAAACACAGGAAAGTAGGAGGGAAAAATGAAACAGGTGTACCTTGTTTCTTGCGTAATGTGCCTAGTTCAGTTTTTCTCAATCTTTGAGGTACCCCTAATTTGTAGTATGGAATTCTCAGAGCACACTTTATTGTCATACGTCATTTGTCAAAATACAGAATACAAAAATACATAGTTATTTTAGTTCTCACAATCAGATTTAAAGAGATCAACCCACTGTGCATAAGAAGTTGCATAACTATAATCCTGAAAACTGAAATGTTATTATTTTCAAAGCTCTCATAACTTTGTAACAATCTAAAGTATCACCCTGGTTAGGAACCACTGGATAGCTAATACGCAAGCTAACTAAGGAAGGTTCTTAGGGCCTAATTCGGAATGCTAAAGTGAACACTCTGCGTAATTAACTTCACCATGGGGGACAAATTAAAATTCCATTTGATTGAAATGGGGCTTTGCAATATGTTGGAGACATCTCTAGCATTCAAGGGGTTAAAAACATTAATTAACTCATTGGGAATTTGAGAATTTTCAAACTGCTAGAATTGACTGACTTTAGCTTGCTGAATTAGGTCCTTAGAGTATGCTACACTATTGTTGAGGATACCATCTGACATTTATTAAAAACTCTTGTCTCAAGGTGATACTTCCTCTATAACCAACATATGTGATGTTAATATAAAGAGTTATTGTGAAGCCTGGAGATCTGATGGTAAATGGTGACTATTTCGTGGGCAAATGAAAGATATGAAATAATATAAATCAGTTGAATACAATGACTGTTATATGTATAATAGTTTACATCAAGAAAATCATAACATAAATATACTCTGAAGTGTTCTTTTCTATATACCTCTAACTAAAACCAACTGTTCATGTTAGACCCTGAGGAAGGCATTAGAAAAAGGGCAATAAGCATTGTAATGTCTGTTCTATTGATTGCATCAGATAACAGTTAGAAGTTGGCAGCTAAACAATGAATGCGTTTAGCAGACTCTTTAGAACACTGCACTCTCTTCCAGTCTTTGTTGTGTTGAAACATCCCTGTCCAGGCCAAAGAATTAGCAGAACAATTAGTCTCTTCACCACAGACAAAACTGTCTCTGAGCATTTCATGGCTGAAGCTTTCACAACAATTTGTACAACCAGAAGCTCAGTGGGGTACATAAAATTAACTAAATTAGTATTGTAGAGAGTTTATAAAATCACAATATTCTGTAATATTAATGGCACTTATTATGTGATGATATGATATTATGTAACATATTTTTATAGCACCCTTATTTTTAAGTAGAATTTTACAAAACATTTTCTTACAGTTTAAAGTAAATAAGTTGTTGATGTTTAGGACACTTTGAATATGCTCATGGTAAATATTGGTCACACATATTCCAAAGACAAATAATAATAATTATATTAAATACAATAAGTGCAAATTTGATCAGTACAGTATTTAATTAGCAATTGTCAGCTATATTTTCCCCCTCCCTCCCCTTTTTACTATGTCATCTCTCAAGCTCTCAGAACAGAAATCTGTGAGTGGGCATGGCTAATAACAATAGAGCCGAGGTATTTTGTCCCTGTAGACAATCCATACGGTCTCGGGACAAGATTTCTGTTCTGAGAGCTTGAGAGATGATGTGGTAAAAAGGGGAGAGAGGGAGAATGTATAACTGGCAATTGCTAAATAACTATACAGATTAGGGCAGTGAGACATGGATGATGTGATTTTTTTTAAGCATAACAATATTAAGTAAAATAAAAATGAACCATTATATCCCTTTAAGATTAACTCAGGGAAAATAATTTCAAGTTTTCAGATATCAATTAACCAGTTAAGGATACCACAACGAGAAGCAACCCTTCTGGTCTTTACAGGGTTAAACATGGCTCGCATATACTTATAGAATCAATTGTGTAAAGTGATGCAATTTCATAATGTGGCATATACCAGTATTGACATATTGTGTGTTTTGTTTTTTCCACCAGCTGTAAAATTTGGGAGAATGTCAAAAAAACAGAGGGATAGTCTATATGCAGAGGTCCAGAAACACCAGCAACGGCTGCAAGAACAAAGACAACAGCAAAGTGGAGAGGCTGAGGCCTTAGCCAGGGTTTATAGTAGTAACATTAGCAACGGTTTAAGTAATCTTAACAATGACACAGGGGGCACTTACGCAAATGGACACATCATTGACCTGCCCAAGTCAGAGGGATACTACAGTGTGGATTCTGCACAGCCCTCCCCGGATCAGTCTGGTATAGACATGACTGGAATGAAACAAATAAAACAAGAACCTATTTATGACCTTACATCTGTACCAAACTTATTTATGTATAGTTCTTTCAACAATGGACAGCTCACAACAGGAATAAGCATAAGCGAAATAGGTGAGTAGGTTATATGCACTGCATACCACCATCTTATCTTTGGTGGAAGAAATATGATGTTATAATAACAATTGTTATTCATTCTAGTAAATATTTTTTTACATTTATCATATTCTGAAAACCTTATGTTCAACAGAAAAGTGGAAGCAATTAGGAGGCAAACCAGCTTCCCAATAGAAATAACAGTTCTACAAAAGAGCTGTGGTAGATCAATGGGGAAGCAGAATGGGAGTATGAAAAGAGGCTTCATTTCATTAGTCCAGTGAGATAGACTAAACTGTGAGACTTAGAAAACAGCTTACACAAACATTTGTGTCGGGTTTCCAAGGTCAACACTGGCTGTCTATCAGGGCAACAGACTTTCAAGCTGCAATACAATTCATTGCCAGATGAGGGCATACATTTTCTGACCCCCACAGAATGGCTGGCAAGAGCTGTTTTGGGACTGCACAGCACAGGCCTGGATTGTTTTCTAAATATTTCCCCATAGGAGCAGTCAGACAAACATAATTGCCATTTAAATCAATTTAATTTTTTTCCCTTATAGTGCAGTTGATTATCTCCAGAATTATTCAAATTTTATTTAGAACATAAGGACTTAGAAATTGCATATAAAGTTTTAGTTATCTATATTATATCTGTAGATGAGAATTTGCACTGTAGTTATAAATTAATAAGAATCCATACTTCATTTATACATGTTATACATATTTCAACAGAGATACAGTCAAGATTTTTACCATATTCCCTCTTGTGATATGTTATATGAATGATCGCATGAAGGGAAGCACGAGCAATGTTGAAGTGATGCAGCACTGCTAATGGTAATGCTGTGTTTTTTCTGTTCTGATATCTTTAAAGCATTTTTGTGATCTCGTAATGGAGATTTATTTGCAATCTAGAAATCAGAGACACTGATTGCTCTCACTGTACAAAGGACTGCATTCCTTATGGTTTAGGAGAATACTGGTATTGACACCAGAGGTTGAAAATTATGTTTTGATTAGACCTTTTGTACTTTGTGCCAATCGCTGAGCAACACCTGTCATCTTTTTAAAAGGGTAAACACATTTGATACCTTGCTTGCATATATCAGCGTGCACAGTTTAGAAAGTTTCTGTACAGTATACTTGTGAATGAAGTCTAGTGGTCCAGACAGAGTGTCTGCCAATGAACCAGCTTCAGGTTCAATTACTTTACCTATCCCAGGGCTGCTTCATGAGATTCAACAGGTGTAAATAAAGCTTCATTTAATAAGTGTTCAGCTGCAAATCAGTGTACATTCTACTCTTTTCTTTTTCATTCTAATCAATAAACATGAGATAGCTGATAACTTCTTAAATGGCTGTGCATTGTTAAACATTGAATGGATTGGCTCTTTAGCAGAAGTACTTCTGGAACTAGAAGATAGATAGTTATTTCAGCCAATAGGGAAATATATTCCAGTACATATTTCATCTTGATTTTTTATTCTATTATCTCTTTATTTATAAGAAGTACATCAAAATAGATTCTGGCCTAAACTGGAAACACATTTAAAGGAATAGTAAACTTTTTTAATAAAAATATAAATATTTTTTTTAATTTTTTTTCAAGGATACTCTCACTGCTGGGAGATTTTGCATCCCAAAGTTATTACCCGTACAACTTTTTTCCATTGTGTGGTGTTGTTGTTGTTGTTACTTACTACATAGACCTACAGTGTGTGACTCAGGTTTTCCCATAGCGTGCATTATATAAAAAAATGCCTTTTGAACAGCAGTTGGTGCTGTTGCTAAAAGTCTGAGCTGCACTATCTTTTGAATAACATATTTCTAGCAGTGGGACTACCCTTATTTTATCCAGTAGGAAGATTCCTATAAGATAATTTTTTCCATATGGGTAAAAAGTTTCATTTCCTTCCTGCGGGAATTTTCAAGAAATAATAGAGATGTTTCAGCTTTCTACAGAAGTTCCTACAGAAAGCAAAATGCCAGTGAAAATGTAAAAATATTATGCCAGAAGATTAAGACTACTGATCTCGTGAGTTGAAACTTCTAGAGAGTGCATTCACATGCACACGTTATCACAAATAAAGGCATATGTCAGAATGCATATACACGTGCACACAAATACACTCAACCACACATGTACATTCTCACTCACCTCACATCTCCACTGGGAGATGTTGTCAATCATGGCATTCCCTCAAGCTTTTCAAAAGCCAATGTCCACCTACTTTTCCACATTTTTGCATATCTCTAATGAAAAGAGAAGTGAGATGTAAATCATTAGCACAAAAGGTACTGTATAGGAGTATATTTGAAAACTAGTGTAAAAGCCTGTGTACACTGGCCAAAGTGCAAGGCCCGGGTGGGAGAGAGCATCTGTGGCACAGAAGCAGAGAGTACCCATGGCACAATGCTGGAACAGCAGGTGTACTACCGCAGAACTACACCTCCCAGCATTCTGTGCGTTCGGGCAGTCTCTGCTGTTCAGACTCTGTACTTGTCTCCATGCCCATCTGTCTCTCCTCTGTGTACAACCCCGTCTGTGTCTCCTCACTCTCTCTCTGTCTCCATGTCCATCCATCTGTCTTTCTCCTCTTTGTTTCCATGACTGTTTCTCCTCTCTGACTCCATGACTGTCTCTTCTCTCTGTCTTTCTCTCTCTTTCCATGCTTGTCTCCGTCTGTTTCAATCTCTTCATGCTGGTCTCTCCTCTCTTTCTATCTCCAAGCATATTTCTGTCTGTTCTCCCCTCAGGCAGTCTGTACTGCACATGAGCACCTCCCAGCATTCTGTACTTTCAGAGCAGTCTCTACAGCACATGACTGCATCGGACACACATTCTGGTCTTTTATATTATAGGATGAGAGATGATATGAAAGGTAAAACAGTACTGCTGAGTGCTTTAAAAACTGAGACAAGGATTTTGGTAATAATTTAAATTATGATTGATTGGTAGTGTAATATTTTGAAAAAGTTGAGTTGCAGAGAAAGTACCGTGAGAAGGATGAGTTTAGAAGGAGAGATAACCCTTTAAGGGTCTAATGTACTTAAGATGCTAATGGCTAGTAATCAGTGCACATTTTTGCAACGTGTCAAACCAGGTTTAACTGTCTTTTTTTAATTGGGTTAATCAGGATCTATTGTATCCACATAATCTGTAGTTTTGTTTTAGTTTTCAGAAGAGCATGATACTTATTTTGTAATATTAAAAAAAAAAAAAAAATATATATATAAATATATACACACAGAAAACACATTCTGCTCATGATTGTTACCACATAAATAGTGCATTTACAGATTTACACATTTTCAAACTTGACATTTTCAGAAACTGCTGTACAGAGCTTAGATTTTAAATGGCAAGCACAATGTAGTATGTACCTTCAAAAAGATATATTCCTGTGTAAGAGAAGGCAAAGATATTTCACTTGGTGTTAATTATAGACATGTCAGTGGGTGGATTTACCACAATTCTATGCTAAATTGAGTTGCACTTTTTAAAAACACTGCAGTTGTGCAAAGGATTAATTTCACATTATGCGTTAATATAAAATAAATCATCAAACTGTATCCATGTATATTTCCTGTTAATGGAAATAAATACAGTACCCTCAGTTGTAAGACACAATAACATGTAAGTGCAAAATAGTGACCAAACCTGCATTGTTTCATAGTGATTGCTTCAGTGTAAATGTGTACAGAATACATTACTACCTGTAACTCCCACATCTTAACTAATTTTCTCAAGTTGAGGTTTTGTTGCATATTTTGGTCAAACGTGTTCAAGCTTACTTACAAGTTCCACACCAAAGCCTCCCAATTAAAGTCATAACTAACACATTTTACCATATCATATGGATTTTTAGGCTGCTAATAACAGAGGTGATGATAAAATCTACAGTGAGTTGTTGGGTAACCTAAAACCTGGAATATGTCCATCCTTCTTTGAACACAGTTCATACCTGTAGAGGCCTGTCCTACCCACTTCTATTAACTTCAAGGAGTCTGGCTAATACAGCTTTTCAATATGCACTGAGTTGTTCATTTACATTTACTCAGGTGACTTGAAGTGATTGCAGGTTAACATGGGCAGGAAAAGCTAATAAATACAATGCAGTTTTTTCACTGTTAAACTTCTCCTACAGTGACCCGCATTTGTGTAATTTTTAAATACATTTTATTGTACTAAATTTATATAGCAAATTGCATATATAATATATTACTAAAATATGGTAAAAAACTGCCAGAATTAGATGGAAATATCCTATATAATAATTTGCTAAAACGTGTGTAACGCTACGTCATGCGCAATAGACACTGCTGTGCGTGCTGCAGTCATGCGCAGTAGAGACTGCCCGCGGGCAGTCTCTACTGCACATGACTGCCCCGCGACCGGGCGGCAGTGGCACTGTGTAACGGGCTCTTCAACTAGTTTGCTAATAAAAGAGAAAACTCTCTGCATTAAGGTAACATGATATTCAAGAGTAACATAGGAATAAGCTTTAAGTGCAGCAATGATTAAATAGTCATATACACAAAAAAAGTGGAGCAGTCCTGCAATATGTTTTATATTCTTACATTGCAATTTATACCATGCATTAATGCGTTAATCTTTTGTGTGCCAGAGGTGTATGCAACCAATTGCTCTACAAAGTGTTGCCTACACCTCTGGCAGTCAGTGGGTTAATGGATTTGTACCGACTCTTTATCAGCAAGCAAGTACAAAGATCTGCCAGCCAAATGTTTACATGCACTACTCTTGGTCCTAGCTGGTGTTACTCATTAACACATGTTGAGTATCTCTCTGGAACTCAAATGCTTAAGGATAAGCAATGCAAAGAGTTGTGCCACCGTTCTTAAAGGGCTAATATCATTAAACTCATGTCTCTGATACGTAGAAAGTAACAGCTAAATACAATATGTTGCAAATATGTAAAGTGTTGTAGTACAAAAGTATTCACAATCACAGGATGGTTTATTATGATAAAGTTTTAGGCTAGATTAAGTCTTGAGGAATGTCAGTATAGCATGTCCGAAATGTTGATTATAATACTGTACACCACTGATTTATTGTTACATCAAGTCCTGTGAGTTCTTTATACACACACACACACACACACACACACACACACACATATATATGTGTCTATATATATAGATATCATATTCATATCATATCAAATTCATATCATATGCAGCCACTGAGGATCCACTACAAGATAAGTTTGAGTATTTTGCTTTCTGTTGCCATTTTACAATCTTTGGTCTTCTTCTTGGGCATTGAGTATCAAGTGGAATCCATTCCAAATTTTGTGTTGTCCATCTACCATCATGTCTTTTTGCTATGTGACCTGCCCATTTCCATTTTAGAACTTTACTCTTTAAGTGATGTCACAAACCTTTGTTTTCTGTGGAATCCATGCACACTTTTTCCTGTGTCTTTCTTTTGTTCCTACTTCGATATTCCATACTTCTCTGCATAAAATTAAGTTTTTGAAAGGCTTTGGCATTCAGTGTCCATATTCCACAGCCTTATGTAAGAACTGTTTGGACACATTGGCCAAAAACTTTTTGCTTGAGGCAGAATGGCAAATGTGTCTCAAAGACAATACTAATAAGTTTTCCAAACATTCAATTTTTGTCGCTCAGTTTCCATCATTGTGTTTTCATCTGTTGACATTTCCTGTCCAAGGAAAACATACTTGTCAACTTCTTCTAGTTCTTTTCCATCTACAGTGATTTTCCTTGGTATGGTAAATTTGAAAAACATGACTTGAGTTTTGTTGATATTCATCTTCAGACCAAAATGTTTGCTTTCCTGTTGTAGTTCTTCAATGTTTTTGGATGCACACCAAAATAGAGAGAAAATATCTATTCACAAAAAATGATACCCTCACAGGTTTTGTTCACATGGTAAAAAATGATAAATTTTTTATTGACTCAACTTTTTGGTGACTAGATATACAGAATTTTTGTTAAATTATATAATTATATTATATTGAATGCTTGTTCAATAAAAAAGTTATTATCACATACTGAGATACTCATTTGGTTGTCTATATATACAGTATATATATTATTGGACAAACAATTAACTTTCAAGAAAAGCTTTCAAGAGCAACAATCTGCCTTTAAAAAGCCAAAAGCTCAAAGGGAGCGTATACTCCTGGAATGGTGACCCAAGGTGGACAGATCAAATCTAAGACTCCAGACTGAATTGATCTATAGTCTGCCAACCCACACTGGATCAGAGTATGTATGTATGTATGTATGTATGTATGTATGTATATCTTTATTTATATGGCGCCACACAGTGTAAGCAGCACCTTACAATAGAAGTAAGTTACATTAAATAAGAGGGGATAAAATAAGTGCCACATTCACAGAAACATTAGGAGAGAGGTCCCTGTCCCAAGGAGCTTACAGTCTAAATGGGTAATAGGAGACAGACAACAGGGTAAGAGGGTGTCAAGTGCTGAGGTTACAAGGGCTGGCTTTGGCGAAAGGTAGTGCATGGTCCTTGTGCTCCAGAAGAGCACTTAAAGACAGAGAGGGATTGACGTAGGGAAATGGGTATGGAGCTCCAGAGGTAGGTAGCAGAAAGCAAGAAAGGTTTGAGACTGGATAGGGCAGAGGGTGTGGATGGTGTAACAAGAAGGGTGTTGTGTGCTGAGTGAAGAAGGCGGCCAGGAACATAAGAGGAGATGAGGGAAGAGATGTAAGGTGGGGTAGCAGTGTGGAGCATAGCAGATTATGGTATATTCTCTGAGCATGGCTTCAACAACAAAATAAATATAATATCCTATATAATAATTCGCTAAGTTGTGTGTAACGCCCGACATGCGCAGTAGACACTGCTGCGCGTGCGGAAGTCACACGCAGTGGAGACTGGCCGCGCCGCGGCTGATACAGATCTGGCCGCTCCTTCGGAGCGCCCAGCTCTGTATCAACCGAGGCGCGGCCAGTCTCCACTGCGTTTGACTGCCCCGCAACCGGCTGCCAGAGGCACTGTGGCCCGTGTAACGGGCTGTTCAACTAGTAATTATATAATTAAACAAAAATGCTGTATATCTAGACACCAAATTGTTGAGTCAATAAAATATTTATATTTCTTTACCCTTTGAACAAAACATGTGAGGGTATCTTTTTTGTGTAACTAGATAGTTTCTCTCTGTTTTGGTGTACATCCAGGCAGTCTCCACATAAAAATGAGTGCAATAGTTTTGTAAATATATATTTACAGGATTTACATGGGACGTTTAACTGCTAGAGTGCTAGTGAGATCTCTATTTTCTTGTTACACAATGCAATGGTGACTTATCTAACAGTCAATGGTTTAAAAGACTCATTAAGTCAATGGGAATTTTTATGTCCCCCCCATATGGTGCACTTGGATTGCTCCAGAATTGATCCTCTTTAGCCTCTATCTTAATTGATTATATGTCTCCAAATGTTCTCCTGTGTCCTGTATTCCATCAATCTCTCTTCCTTGATCTTTATGAAGCCTTATAACACTGTAGATCACTCCCCCTCCTGTCTCATCTCTTCTTTGTTGGCCTTTGCAAGTAAACCCTTTTGTATATTGCATACTGCACAATTCACTGAACCTTTAGTGTGTGGCTATATAAAAGCAAAATAAGAGCAGTTCTGAGTTACACCAGCCACACAACAGGGAACAAATAAAAATACCCACTGACTTATATGGTAGTTTTTGTAACCCCCTAAATGCTAGCAACGTATGAAACACATTATGATAGTATATACTGGAGACCTGTCCTCTTGGGAGGAATTTGTATTTGCATCCCATGATGCTCGTGGTTTGCCTAGAATTATTATATTAAATTATTTCCATCCTTGTACATGATTTGGCCCAGTGTGTTCTTTGTCACCAAGGACAATATACAGAAAGGGAATGAGATACAATTCTGGGGTGAACCAGCTGCACCATAGGGGATAAATAAATATTCTCATGTATTTAAGTGAAAGTGTTAACCCCTTTTAAATGCTTCATAATGCACTGGAAACCTCTATAGCTTTCTAGGACTAAAAAAACCTAAAACATTCAGTTCCATGGATAGTTGGGGAATTTCTATTTTTACTGTGTGGCACTGATGGTTTTCCTCAGAATTTCTTCTTTTTATCTTCTTTAATATGACCCTAAGGGCAGAGTGCAAGAAATGTGCACAGTTGTTATTTATAGTGTACTTTTGATGGCAAAATGTTACTAATTTGCACATGTTCTTCCTGAATTAGCGAATGTTTGTGCTTTTTTAGCAAATGTGTTTCCAAAACTTTTCCGTTGGCATGTGCAAACTTTGCCCTTAATTTAGGAGTGTGTGCTATTCAGCATCAAGGCATTAGGATTTTCTTGCAGCAAAACGTGAGCAATCACAAACAGCGCATTAATTTACGGCTTTCAAAAAATAGCAAAAGATACACTTTCTTGCATTCCACCATATTAGCCTTATCTATCAATATAACTGGAGCAATTCTAGGGACAAAGCAATAGCATACTTGATGGAGAACTTTTCTTTGGATGAAATGGAAGTTTTAACCCCCTGAATACTAGATAGGTCTCTAATGCAATGTTTTCCCTATTCAAAGTAGAATTTGAAATTGCTGAAATAAGGGGTCTTCTTCTGGATCAACAGCGGCAAACAAAAATAGGAAAAGGTTTTCAACCTAAACTACTATGTAACTGTGTAACTATGTGTATGTTTTGCAAAGCCCCAGTAAAACAATAGAACATTTAGGAATCATTCTTTTTCTGGTACATTTGGCTTGTCCAGAAAACAAAACTTGGTTTATTTGCTCTACAGAAAAGAAGCTCAAGAGAGGATCTGTTACACCGTATATGTGAGGTCAATACAAGGCCCTCTCTAGTGAGCTTTAATTACAAGGCCTGATCAAATAACTAGGGCCCCCCTCCCCTTTCGATTAGAGGAAAAGAGGTTTCAACTTCAGCAGATGAAGGGTTTTTTTTTTCAGGAAAGGCTGTTAAATTGTAGAATTCCTTGCCCAAGGACGTGGTAATGGCAGACACAATGGATACATCTAAGAGAAAATTAGATGCATTTCTATCAGAGGGAAATAGGGTTATACTGTGTATTAGTAGGTAAAACAGGATGTTCTGACAAAAACAGACTAATACTCATTTTGAAGTTGAGAATTCTTATATAATTCAGGTTTTCTTGGTTATACTGTGGCAAAGCTTGAACTTGATGGACTTGTGTCTCTTTTCAACCTTATTTACTATGTAACTATGTAATTCTTGCAGTGTTTCCTAGGGTCCTATAAGTACTGTTTCATCTCCACAAACACTTTATAACAGTAGAGAGAATGGTAAGATTGTCCAAGAACAAAAGGAATTACTATATTGTTAAGGAACTAAGCATGAAGTCCCATAGTGTGCCAATAAAATAATTTATCTGATGGAAAAATGGCTTGTACAACATTTAGGCAGATTTTAAGTCTTTCACTGTTGTTAAAGTGAAACTATCATGTCAATCAAAGTCACCTCAGATTCATTGTTAGTATACATGGAATAATGAAAATAGGGTAATAAACTTTGTATAGTGTCTTCGTAACTTTGTATCAGACTGCTGTCCGTTCCTGCATTGTACTGCACGGTTCCAATGCAACTTCCTCATTGGCAGATCCATGTGAGTGACAGAGACAGGAATGGACAGCTCAGAAACACAGATCTCACTTCAACAAGAGTCGCACTCTCCTATGCATGTAGGTCTGATACAAAGTTATGATTTTAAATTATTCTGACATTTTACAAACTTTATTACCATATTTTCATTATTTCATGTTTACTAACAATAAATCGGAGATGACTTCTATTGACATGATTGTTCCGCTTTAAGGCGAAAGGCTGATGTTAATCATCAGTCATTATATCTAAATATACTCCCTGTCAGTAACAGAAAATACTTTGCAATGTGATGCACACCCATCGGAAACTCAAAGGGCTAAACCAAATATTGTTACCTGAATACGAAAAAAATCAAATGCTAACATGTGATAAAATTGTCCTCTCCATATTTCAAAGACTTAGAAAATGTCAGATTCTTAAGGATAGATACTTCTGTTAGATGCAACCAGGACAAACAGACTATCTGAAAGTGATCTCTAAAGTTTCTTATTGTTAAAGTGAGGTTAGCATTTTGTACAAGTAATGTCGTTTAGGATTTTGTGAAATCAAAAGATGTTTACTGTTTTTTTTTTACTAGAAGTGGGCAATGTGGATTTTTGTGAAAATTAATATTTGCACCATTATCTATTAACCCTTTGAATGACAGAGGGATATTGCAAAGCATTGTGCACCCCTCTGGCATGCAAAGGGTTAATAGTTACCCTCTTGGATGCATCATGCCAGAGATATCTTCACTGCTTTTCTCTGCACAATGCAGTGGAGACAATTATACAGCATCTAAAGGGTTAATAAACCACATTAATTTCAATGATATTTGAAATAAGCTGTTTTTTTTCTATTTATTTTTTGATATTGCAGTTAAGCCTTTAGTTGTTTACAATTGGCTGTGTAACAAAATCCTAGAGTTCCTGCAGTAGAGGGTTTAACATTGTATGGTGAGGATGTGGGAAAAGTGGATGGGGGAATGTGAGTTCAGAAAGGGGACTGGGCAGGTTATTGGTTTTTGGGTTTCTAATCAAGCCCAAGAGAAGAGATCCATGTCTAGCTTCTTCCATTGCTCTTTTGGAGCATCCCTTTGGGGTCATTTTGGAGCAATTTTGAGCACTACAAAATTATTTAAAATGGGCATTTTCTGTAGGAAAAAAATGCAGTTTGGCAGATTTGATGTGAATGCAGAATGGTCCATCAAAAAATATCTGTTAAAGCTGAAAATAGCCACTCAGCATTTTTTGTGACATAATAGAATGTAAGACCATTCTCTTGAAGATGCATATATATTCAGTTGACTTCTTTAATATGTTAAATATGGATAACAACTGTAGTCATATAGAAAAGGAAGAAATATATTTTACTTGTACCTCCTTCAATAAGTATAGCTTTTATTGGAATTATTGCTTTTTTTACTTAAGTCATGGTTTTAAAGGTGGCCTAGAAATACGCTATATTTCATGTCATGCATTTTTCAAAGTGATAGTCAGTCTCTTTTTTAGCTTTACATATTCTTCAAGTGCAAATCTGTAAAGGCAAGTTTTCTTTTTTTTTTTTATCGTCTTCAGCTATTTTTTATACTTTTGTGTCCCTGACACAAAACTATCTTAATCTGTTTTCTTTGTGGGACTGTGCAAGCAGAGAGAATGCAAAAATGTATGAAATATAAAAAAATCAGTGAAACAATGTAGAAATGCCTCCACAGCACCCAGATCAAACAGTTTATAAATAGCTCTACTTTCACAGTCCCCAGCTGAAACACTCTCTGTAGACATAAATTCATGTCAAGGACATACAATTGTACAATAATAGGAAGAGTTAAGAAAATAATAATAATAGTAATAAAAAGTATAGGAAACTTGACATTACATTGCATTCATGTGCAGTTTACGAAAAGAGAAAATAAGCTTGACTAACTGATTTTTGAAGCATTTTTTCCCTTCTGATTAATACAACTGTTTATGTGAATCCTCTTATTTCTTAAAATCATGATATTCATAAGGGTACTGGATAATATTAAGTGTAATACTTCTATATGTACTTAGATATCTGTTTGTTTGCTTATTTGGTTAATCAAAGCATATATTGGCGGTGAGGGTAAATTTAAGAAACATGAAGAAAATAATCTGGCTAGGACCCATTATGTTAAGAGAAATATATTCAAAATTAAGAAAAAGGAGGGTAAATATCAACATTTTTGCATATAAATCCACAGCCAAAATGTCACATTCAAAACCTATTCTTGGTGGACAAAGACTCTACTTGCAAGTTTTCCAACAAAGAGAATGAGAGATTCCTAGAAAAAAACTGCAGGAAAAAAAGTGGAAAATTTGCTGAATTCATCCAATAGTAGCAAATTATATATTTTTTTAAAACAAACAATCAGACAATAAACCATCCTGAAATTAACAAAGATAACATGACTAAATGAAAATGAAATATTGAAAATAGAATAAAAATGAACACTGCATTTACTTTTTCTCCTCAAAATCCCTTGCCAAAATTACTTCTAAATATAAATTAATTATTTTTTCCTTCATCTACAATGTTCAGTTGTTAGTTTATGCCAAGTTTTAACATAGATTGCATGGTTTTCAATATGATATGCAATATTTTATTTATGAAAGTATTTTACCAGGAAGGATACTTTGAGATTATCTCTCATCCTGGGTACTCATTTTATCTACTTCTTAAGGTTGAAAGGCTGAGTTGACCTTGCCAGGACTAGAACCTGCAACCCTGAGCTTTGAACAGATTCTACAGCTGGTGAATTAACCAACTGAGCTATGCAATTAGAATTGTCATCTTTCTTTTCAATGGTGAGCTGTTTTGTATGTTATAAATAAACATATTTAAATTCAACTTACTCAGGACAAATCACAGCAATGTAAGCAGATTCAATAAACATAAAATGTATATTTTGGTAATCTAGGTCATTATATAAGAAAAACATTTACAAGAAGACATGTACGTTGTAAGTTGAAACACAAATAGTAAGAGGTGTAACATTGTGTAATAGATGCTGCTCTCCTGAAATAATAGCTAAGTTTGATAAGAATTGCACTCATATAACTAATGACCACCAATTCATTTATTTATGCAGCAGCTATAAGGTGTGGAAGGGAGAATGCTCCTTAATATGCTTAACAGAAGAGCTTACCTAAGACATCCTTCAAACAGCAGTCAGTTATAGCTGATAATAATTTGGATCCATTATGAGTCTCTTGTATCTATTGAAACTTATTGTTTGCTGTGAGGAGGCAGACTTAAACAGAAATCACTGCATACAGGAAACTGTATATATAATGCAATATATAAATATATATATATATATATATATATATATATATATATATATATGTATATATATATATATATATATATATATATATATATATATATGTATATAAAATCATCATCTGCAGCCATTGTTGATCTGCTGCATGATGAAGGCCTAATCAGCAAGCCACCAACAGCTTTGGTCCTGTGCCTTTTGTTGCCACTGTGTATCGACAAATTTCGTAATTTTATGAACCCATCTTGTCTTTGGTCTTTAGGAGTTTAGTATTAAGTGGAATCCAAGACCATCAGGTCTTCTTGCTTAGTAGCCTGCCCAGTTCTATTTCAGGTGCTTTACTCTTTCAATGATGTCATAGACCTTTTTTCGGATGATTCCATACATGCATTTTTCGGTCTGTTTTTGTTATGTTTAGAATTCGCCACTCCATACTTTTCTGTGTAACCTTAAAGGGATAGTAATACTTCGTTTTATCTTTATTTTATTTTGTAGGCATTAAAAAACACTAAGAACGATATAAGTCTTATCTCTCAAACCTCACAAGCAAAGTTTCCCCCTCCCGCCCCTTTTTCCTAGTGTAAGCCATTTCTTCTCAGATGTGAATCTGGTTGTAAGACCAGACAGATAACAGCAGGGGACAATCTTCTTTGTATGAAAACAATGAAAGCCCTTCCCCCCTTGACAAGTTTTTTAGCTTTTTCCCTTATCTTAATTGAAGATTATCCCTCTCTGCAGTCTACCTGGGCACCTCCCTTCTGATCTGGCTGAACAGGGGGGGATACTTTGCTCCTGCCATGTGCTGTTCTGGATTCCCAGGCTGAGTATATATATATATATATATATATATATATATATATATATATATATATAAACAAAATGGAGAAAGGGAAGCACTCTCACTTAATGGAGTCCCTCTGGGTGCTGAAGTTGAATGAAGCAAATCCCATGCAAACACCAATGTAAAAATACAACCAGCACTTTCAGAAAATCAGAATGCAAAGATGTGTTTAATTCACTGGTATCAATGTTTCAATGCACATCGGTGCTTGAAACGTTGACACCAGTGAATTAAACACATCTTTTCATTTTGATTTTCTGAGAGTGCTGGTTGTATTACTACATTGTTTTTTATATTAAGGTCAGTTCACAGGAAAACGCCACTCAAGTGATATTGGGGGTTGCTATCCTCCAATGAATTGATTTCAAGAGTGGGCATCATGTAATAATATTTGGATGGTGCCCAGGTGGGCTGACCATCAACCATGTCCCTCCTGAAATGGGATCAGTGGTAACCACATAAGAAAGATGAGTACAGAACACAGGTGTAGCATGGGGCTGCTGCTTGTCTGTCTCCCCTGTGAAAGGTATCTTTTAATCAAAGTGGTTCGAGTGAACAAATGTACACAAAAGCATGTTGTCACATTATTTATATTATGTGAGGTGTCGACATTGTCCCCTGCATGCAAAAAGTCGTTCAGTGTGTGAGTCCATGTCGACAAGTGAGGAGGGGAAAGAGGTATCAGAGGAAGCAGGCAGCAAATACAAGCTGCCACCCGCTTCCTCCGATGTCTCTCTCCCCTCCACCTGCTTCCTCCAATGCCTCTCTTGTCCCCAGCCTTTATTATGCTGCGGGCTTCACAGCCACCCACAGCAATGGCACTTTAATGAATTAAGATGAGGGAAGCACTGCAGTCAGAGTGCAGCCTGCTTCCTCAATTGTATTTTAACTTAGATCACATTCATTTATAATGTTCTATCTCCTGTGTCCCATTGCTATTAGTACTTTTGCTATACTCTCCGTTTGAAGGAGAGTGGAGCAAAAGTACTAATAGCAATGGGACACAGGAGGTAGAGCATTAAAAATGACTGAGATCTAACTAAAGATATGTTTAATAATAGTCTTTTAATTAAAAAAAGTTTAAAATACACACATACACATATATACAGGCAAGGTATGTAGTCCATTCCTTGCCTATTAACCCTTTGGGTACCAGAGGGGTAGGAAACATGCTAAGCAATGCTTTCCTACCTCTCTGGTACTCAAAGGGTTAATTGTCCAATAAAAGACAGGTTCCACTACTATATGAGTCAATAAGGTGAATGTGGAATGGAGTTAGTATGTCGAATATATGCAATATATGTCGACATACTAAGGGGGGGTGTCAAAGGGGTGGCATTGTGTAGTGCTTGGTGTACTGTTTCTGTTTAAACCTTCGAATGCCACAGGGGTGAGCAGTGCACATCCCTATGGCATTCAAAGCTGTCCATGGTGCTGAAAGCCATCTCTGTGTTCCCCTACTGGCTGGGTAGGGAAGAACAGACTCATATTATCCCTAACTCTCTGTTTTATTTTCCCCTACAGTGGTTTTCTACTCTGACTTGTGTGATGTTCGAAAAAAAATAGGCGATAGATTTCTGGAGTGAAATGTTGCAATTTAACTCGCGTTAGCCCTAACTCCAACATTTGAATGGCTTTTGGCGTCACTTGACATTATCCTTTATGGGTGAGATCTTGCTGTTCTGGTGACGGGCGACGTGTGTGTCAGAACTGGTGTCGCTTCTTACTAGTGGAACATTTGCATTGCTCAGTTGACGTTAAAACCAGCGTCGCCAGTTTTTTCCCTCTGGCATTCAAAGGGTTAAAAAGGATTTAGAAAACATATATTTATCAAGGCCAGAACTGTTGTCAATGCAGCCAGTGCAGAACACCGGGCCTGGAGCCAAAAGGGCTTGTGAAATATGTCACCCAAGGTTCAAATGGCCTGCCACATATTAGATTGTAGAGAAGCAGGAGATGAAGCTGCAATGGGTCCCAGTGTCCTGGGGGGCCTATCACCATTGCACACTCCTGTAACCATGTCGTGTGCATATATTTAAGTAGTAGAGATCCTATTGAGGTAGAGCATTATGAACTGTGATATTGATCGTCACTCAGTAACACAGCCAAATAGCTTACTTGAGTCTATTGTGTAGGTGGTCTGAGGTTAAATGAGAAGGCACGTGGGGCATGAAGGACTTCCACCACAGAAGAACGACTCACTAGGGATAACATTGAGCTTATCCTGTACTTTTACCTCTTTGTGTCCTGTTTGTGCTTTTTTTCACCAAGTAGAAAGCCAGTACCATAGGAAGGATCAAAGGAGGCAAGTGTCCTCAGTGGAGAATGGGGGAGGGCTATTAATAATAATAATCCTTTATTTATATAGCGCACACAGATTCCGCAGCGCTTTACACTCATATTGGTTCCTGTCCCCATTGGGGCTCGCAATCTAAATTCACCTATCAGTATGTTTTTTGGAGTGTGGGAGGAAACCGGAGTACCCGGAGGAAACCCACGCAAACACAGTGAGAACATACAAACTCATTGCAGATGTTGTCCTTGGTGGGATTTGAACCCAGGACCCCAGCGCTGCAAGGCAACAGTGCTAACCACTGAGCCACTGTGCTGCTAAAGGGATAGTAATACTTCGTTTTATCTTTATTTTATTTTGTAGGCATTAAAAAAACATGAAGAGCGATATAAGTCTTATCTCTCCCTCCCGCCCCTTTTACCTAGTATAAGCAATCTCTTCTCAAATGTGGAATGCAGTCCATAGACCAGACAGATAACAGCAGGGGACACTCTTCTTTCTATTAGAACAATGAAAGCCCTTCCCCCCTTGACAAGCTTTTCAGGTGTAAGGATGTAAGCTTACTGAAGCCTATCTCTGGGTGGGAGGAGCCACCCAGAGATTAGCAGGAAGCTATATACTCTAAGAACAGCGAATAAGGAACCCAGAATGCAGGGAATCAGTAGATAGGCCAAGGGTAGCTTTATTAAGGTAATGCAAGTCCAGTGAAACAAGCCAGAGGTCAGGGCAGGCTGAGATGATGCAAGTCCAGTATAACAAGCCAGAGGTCAGGGCAGGCTGAGATGATGCAAGTCCAGTGTAACAAGCCAGAGGTCAGGGCAGGCTGAGATGATGCAAGTCCAGTGTAACAAGCCAGAGGTCAGGGCAGGCTGAGATGATGCAAGTCCAGTGTAACAAGCCAGAGGTCAGGGCAGGCTGAGATGATGCAAGTCCAGTGTAACAAGCCAGAGGTCAGGGCAGGCTGAGATGATGCAAGTCCAGTGTAACAAGCCAGAGGTCAGGGCAGGCTGAGATGATGCAAGTCCAGTATAACAAGCCAGAGGTCAGTACCTGAGATTATACAAGTCCAGCGTAGCAAGCCAGAGGTCAGTACAGGTTGAGATATAACAAGTCCAGCGTAGCAAGCCAGAGGTCAGTACAGGTTGAGATATAGCAAGTCCAGCGTAGCAAGCCAGAGGTCAGTACAGGTTGAGATATAGCAAGTCCAGCGTAGCAAGCCAGAGGTCAGTACCTGAGATATGGCAAGTCCAGTGTAGTAAGCCAGAGGTCAGTACCTGAGATTATGCAAGTCCAGTGAAACAAGCCAGAGGAAGTTGGTTGGAAGACCCCAGGAGAAAGGCTGGCTGGAAGAAGCTGGCTGGCCAGGAGGACTGCAGGAGAAGGCTGTGCTGGCTGGCCTGGAGGACTGCAGGAAAAGGCTGTGCTGGCTGGCCTGGAGGACTGCAGGAAAAGGCTGTGCTGGCTGGCCTGGAGGACTACAGGAAACGGCTGTGGAGAAGGATGCAGAGCCTGCAAGCAGGAAGAGCTGGAGCACGAAACTGCGGCAGGTATACCGCCCGGGACTCAAGCGACAACTGAGCGCCGAGTCCCGGTTGCCGCCAGTTTTCAAGGAGAACGCCGGGCGCCCAAGGAGTGACGTCGGTGCGACGACCGACGTCAGGCCTTGCTACTGCGCATGCGCGAGGACACGCGCATGCGCCCAGCCGTCCTGAAGCCAGTAGAGCTACTGGCAAGGACGGCGAGGGACCTGACAGTTCCCCCCCTTTACGACCAACCTCCGGGTGGTCAGGTCAGCAGGTCGGTCTGGATGACTCCGATGAAAGTTACGAATACAGGCCATGGTGTTGAAGTTGCCTGCGGGTTCCCAGGAGCGGTCTTCTGGGCCGTACCCCTTCCAATGGACTAGGTATTCTAAACGGCCTCGACGAAAACGAGAGTCTAGAATCTCCTGAACCTCGAACTCATCAGGATCTGTAATGGAAACAGGAGGAGGTCTAGAAGGTTCTCGACCAGGAAACGTGCTGGGAATCCATTTCTTCAATTGAGAGATGTGGAACGTTGGGTGAATCCGGTATGAGGTGGGTAGCGCCAGACGATATGCTACTGGATTAATGACTTGAGTGATAGAAAAAGGTCCCAAGAAGCGAGGTCCCAATTTTTTGGTGGGACAAGAAAGGCAAACATGTGAAGAGGACAACCATACTTTATCCCCCATCTGTAGTTCAGGTCCTTTCTGTCGGTGTTTATCAGCATAACGTTTGTAGTCTTGCTGTGCAGATCTCAGAATTTGACTGAACACATGATGAGACTGCTGTAATTGTTGTATTCGTTGATTAGCCTCTGGGACTGGAGTGATGGGGGTGAGTCCTGGTAGAGCTGCCGGGTGGTATCCATAGTTGGCCAAGAAAGGAGAGTGTTTTAAGGTACTGTGATAATGATTATTATAAGCAAATTCTGCCATGGGGAGTAAGTGGTACCAATTATCTTGTAAGTGGGAAGAGAAGCAACGTAAGTACTGTTCTAAAGTCTGATTGGTCCTTTCTGTCTGCCCATTTGTTTGTGGGTGGTATCCTGAAGATAGGTTACTGGAAATTTGAAGACCGGCACAAAATGCTCTCCAGAATTTTGATGTGAATTGGGAACCTCTGTCTGAAGTAATGGATTGTGGTACTCCATGAAGACGGAAGATTTCCTGCAGATATAAAGAAGCAGTTCGACTGGCTGAAGGTAGACCTTTGCTTGGGATAAAATGAGCCATCTTAGTAAATCGGTCTACTACGACCATAATGGTATTATGTTGGTTTGAACCTGGTAAATCCACAATGAAATCAATTGTTACATCTCTCCAAGGACCAGAAGGTATGGGTAAAGGATGGAGCAAACCGGATGGTTTGGTGTGTTGACTTTCAGCTCTGGCACAAGTGTCACAAGAAGATACGTAGTGATTGACGTCCTGCTTTAAGTTTGGCCACCAGAAATACCGCTGAATGGCTTCTACGGTCTTTTGGACTCCCCCGTGGCCTGCAACAGGAAGATCGTGAAACTGGTGAAGAGTCTCTTGACGGACAGATTCAGGGACAAAAACTGTATTTTGCTTATACAATAGGCCATCAGTGAAGGTTAAGGCGTGTAGTTGTATCAAACGAGGAGACGGAGTGGTGGCTTGTTTGATATGTTCCAGTAAGTTGGTGGTGACAAGGAGGAATTGACGTGGTTGCAAGATTGTATCAGGAAGTGTAGTAGTATTGGAAGGTACCGTATACATCCTGGACAAGGCATCTGCTTTCAAATTTTTGGAGCCCGGCCTGTAGGTGATGTGTAGTTGGAATCGTGCAAAGAACATTGCCCATCTGGCTTGACGAGGGCGTAGTCTGCGGGCTGATTGGAGATATTCTAGATTTCTGTGATCTGTATATATTGTAATAGGATACTCTGAACCCTCTAATAAGTGTCTCCATTCCTCCAAGGCGCATTTAATAGCGAGCAATTCCTTGTCTCCCACATCATAATTTTGTTCGGCAGGTGTGAGACGCCTGGAGTAGAAGGCTACTGGATGTAAACGATCTTTAATGCCCATATGTTGTGACAGTACTGCCCCCGTAGCGATATTGGAAGCATCAACTTCTAGAAAGAAAGGTTTATTAACATCAGGTTGTTGTAGAATAGGTGCTTGCGTAAAATGAAGTTTTAAACGGTCAAAAGCTTGTTGAGCTTCGGGAGTCCACTGAAAACTGGCATCCTTCTTGGTTAAACATGTGAGTGGTGAAATACATTTTGAGAAATCCCGGATAAAGCGTCGATAGAAGTTGGCAAAACCAATGAACCTCTGAATTGCCTTCTTGTCAGATGGTATGGGCCACTTCAGTATAGCTGTTATCTTACGAGGATCCATCTCTAACTGCCCTGGGGAAACAAGGAAACCTAGGAATTCGATCTTAGACACTTCAAAAGAACATTTCTCCAATTTAGCATACAAACCATGTGTACGAAGCCTAGTTAACACTCTCCTGACATGACTGCGATGTTCTTGTAGTGAATGTGAGAAGACAAGAATGTCATCTAAGTAAATGACAACAAACTGATCCAGAAGATCCCGAAAAACATCATTTACGAAATGCTGAAATGTTGCGGGAGCGTTACATAACCCGAAGGGCATCACGGTGTATTCAAAGTGTCCATATCTGGTTCGGAAGGCGGTCTTCCATTCATCTCCCTTGCGGATGCGAACCAGGTTATATGCTCCTCGTAGATCGATTTTTGAGAAGATCTTTGCAGTTGACATGCGTTCAAACAATTCTGGGATCAGTGGTAACGGATAGCGATTTTTAATAGTAATGGCATTGAGTTCCCGATAGTCCACGCAGGGGCGTAGACCACCGTCTTTCTTGGGTACAAAGAAAATCCCAGCTCCAGCTGGAGAAGTGGAAGGTCGAATAAATCCTTTCTCCAGATTTTCAGAGATGTACTCTCTAAGATGTTGCAGTTCTGGTCCGGATAGAGGATAGATATGTCCATAGGGGATAGTAGATCCAGAGAGAAGTTCGATAGGGCAATCATATGGTCTATGAGGTGGAAGAAGGTCAGCCCCTTTTTTATCAAACACATCTGAGAAGTCCTGATAGACCATGGGTATGGTTGACGTTGTAACACAGGTCAATAGTTTAGGCTCTGTTTTGATAAGACATTTTTCTCTACAGTGGGTAGAAAGAAAGGTTACAGTCTTGGAAGACCACTCAATATGGGGGTCGTGAATTTGTAGCCATGGAAGACCCAAAATAAGAGGAAACAAAAGAGATGGAACAACTTCAAATTTAATTTCTTCTCTATGATTTACAGCAGTGAGAAGATACAGAGGTAAAGTTTCATAAAGAATGGGACCTGACTGTAGGTAGCTTGCATCCGCCATCTGAAGCGTGAACGGTTGGGTTTTGCGTTTGATGGGTATACCCAAGGATAAAGCTGTCTCCTGGCTCAGGAAACAACTACTGGCTCCGGAATCTATGATGGCCGACACCTCACTCTGCTGTGTGTTCCACTGTAGAACAACAGAGAGGGATATGTAAGAAGAAGTGGGCAACAGAATAGAAGCGGATGATGTTGCAGGTAAAAAATGCCTACCTTGGGAAGGCCTTGGTCTGGTATCACAAGTCCTGAGATGGTGACCCCCTTTTCCACAATAGAGGCAAAGATTTAGAAGGCGTCTACGGTCTCGTTCAGCTTTAGACAGAGGTCCCCGTAGAACACCCAGCTGCATAGGCTCCTCTGTGGTGGTGACGGTAGCAGGTGGTTGAGATGAAGCTGGAGTACGATGGGGAGGAGAAGAAGTAGCAGAGCGTTCACGCCGCCGTTCTCTCAAGCGGCGGTCAATTTGTATGGAGAGATGAGTGATCTCGTCTAGTGTAACTGGTATAGGTACTCTAACCAGTTCGTCCTTCAGGCTTTCAGATAGACCCAGACGAAATTGATCCATGAGCGCAGCTTCATTCCACTTTGAATCAATTGACAGACGACGGAAGTCAGCAACGTAGTCCTCAACTGGGCGTCTCCCTTGGGTTAGGGACCTTAATGCTACTTGAGCTGAGGCCGTTTTAAAAGGGTCATCATATAATGAATCCATAGCCTGCCGGAAAGTCTGCCATGTAGTTAATACAGGGCTGTTGGTCTGTAAGAGGTGATGGGACCAGCCCTGTGGTTCTCCTCCTAACAATGTGATGGTAGTACGTACTTTGGTGAAGTCAGAGGCATAGGTACGTGGGTTGATTGAGAACAGTAACTCACAAGCCGTGATGAAGGACCTGTACCGGGCTCTATCCCCATAAAATCTTTCAGGCAGGGGAACACGAGGTTCCGGAGCAGAGTTCATCTCAAGGCTAGGAAGAGGTGGTGTAGAACCACCTGCTGCTTGGGTTAAACTTGGTTGGAGGTCCTGTAGTTGCTGTTGGAGATGTGTTTGGTTGGCCTGTAACTCCTGTACAGAAGCAGTGAGAGCAGCTATCCGACTACCCAGGGTATTTAAAGCTTCGAGCAACCCCGCGGGTTCCATAACAATTTTTTGGCTCAGTTGTTACTGTAAGGATGTAAGCTTACTGAAGCCTATCTCTGGGTGGGAGGAGCCACCCAGAGATTAGCAGGAAGCTATATACTCTAAGAACAGCGAATAAGGAACCCAGAATGCAGGGAATCAGTAGATAGGCCAAGGGTAGCTTTATTAAGGTAATGCAAGTCCAGTGAAACAAGCCAGAGGTCAGGGCAGGCTGAGATGATGCAAGTCCAGTATAACAAGCCAGAGGTCAGGGCAGGCTGAGATGATGCAAGTCCAGTGTAACAAGCCAGAGGTCAGGGCAGGCTGAGATGATGCAAGTCCAGTGTAACAAGCCAGAGGTCAGGGCAGGCTGAGATGATGCAAGTCCAGTGTAACAAGCCAGAGGTCAGGGCAGGCTGAGATGATGCAAGTCCAGTGTAACAAGCCAGAGGTCAGGGCAGGCTGAGATGATGCAAGTCCAGTGTAACAAGCCAGAGGTCAGGGCAGGCTGAGATGATGCAAGTCCAGTATAACAAGCCAGAGGTCAGTACCTGAGATTATACAAGTCCAGCGTAGCAAGCCAGAGGTCAGTACAGGTTGAGATATAGCAAGTCCAGCGTAGCAAGCCAGAGGTCAGTACAGGTTGAGATATAGCAAGTCCAGCGTAGCAAGCCAGAGGTCAGTACAGGTTGAGATATAGCAAGTCCAGCGTAGCAAGCCAGAGGTCAGTACAGGTTGAGATATAGCAAGTCCAGCGTAGCAAGCCAGAGGTCAGTACCTGAGATATGGCAAGTCCAGTGTAGTAAGCCAGAGGTCAGTACCTGAGATTATGCAAGTCCAGTGAAACAAGCCAGAGGAAGTTGGTTGGAAGACCCCAGGAGAAAGGCTGGCTGGAAGAAGCTGGCTGGCCAGGAGGACTGCAGGAGAAGGCTGTGCTGGCTGGCCTGGAGGACTGCAGGAAAAGGCTGTGCTGGCTGGCCTGGAGGACTGCAGGAAAAGGCTGTGCTGGCTGGCCTGGAGGACTACAGGAAACGGCTGTGGAGAAGGATGCAGAGCCTGCAAGCAGGAAGAGCTGGAGCACGAAACTGCGGCAGGTATACCGCCCGGGACTCAAGCGACAACTGAGCGCCGAGTCCCGGTTGCCGCCAGTTTTCAAGGAGAACGCCGGGCGCCCAAGGAGTGACGTCGATGCGACGACCGACGTCAGGCCTTGCTACTGCGCATGCGCGAGGACACGCGCATGCGCCCAGCCGTCCTGAAGCCAGTAGAGCTACTGGCAAGGACGGCGAGGGACCTGACATCAGGTTTTTCCCTTATCTTAATTGAAGATTGTCCCAGAATTGAAATAACACTCTCCAAAGTCCAAATACTATGATGATTAATTAGAGCTGCTTTTATTATGAAACATTACTATCCCTTTAAGAATCTCATAAATGGTATTAAAGTAAAGGCAGTCTAAAATCAATCCACGTAAAATCATGAGTAAGCACCTTGTAAGTGCAAAATGCATTGATTCATTTGTCACAATGTCTTTATAGGTATAACTTTTATGATTTTGACTACAATATTTATGTTGTTTTTATTTAGATTGATCTAAGGCTGCCTTTACTTTAGTGTATACCATGAATGTGAACTACAACAATTTATCAGATTTTTCTGGAGAAATACAGAGATTCTGACCTTTGTATTTTGAGTCCATTTCACCCATTTTATAGTATGCCGAGGTGGTGTTCATATATCAAGGAACCTCTGATGTGACTATTTATACTGATCTACAGAATGTGAACACTGGAGCTACTGAATTTTTTTCTTTGTTGTGGGCTAGTAAGCATGTCTGTTTGGTGATAACAAGGTGATAACAAGGTTGACATTGTTAGGTTGCATGATAGCTGTGAGGTGGTATGTGGAATGTGACATTTTCTATACGGGGTTGTTGTGTATGGGGAATGGTGGATGCACTGGTATAATAATCTGAATTTAATATTTGGGTTATATATGGGTAGTAAATGTGATGGGCAAAAAGTCAGAAAAATTTCCCATGGGATGTTCACAATAAAACAAAAATTTGTAGCTTTTTTTCTTGAAAATCCCTGTCCATAGAAAATATATAACATTTCTACCTTTTTGCACTACCAATAAATTTCCCTGGACAACTTTGCCATTTTTCACCTATGTTTTCTATAACTTCAAGTTTTTCCACCACAATATGACGTCTTCTGCAGTCTGAAGTGGAGAAATAAATAGTTGAAAGTAAAGGTTGTAAGTCCTACAGCAACATATGCCTTGAAAAAATGTTAGCAGGCAGATTGCCTTTGTCATTTGCCCACAACACTAACTTACTGCTGAAGTAACATTGGCACAACCATACATTGGCACAACCATAACTGCAGCTTGGGATATTCTAACAGGGTGCAACACATGATATCAGTTCTTAAAAGCTTCCATTTTCAACAAAAGTAAAGGGCAGCATGTCAGCCACCAACATGTTGGTAAGTTTATTATTCCACAGGCATACTTTTGCAGAACTTAGTAAGTGTGGGATGGCAGTACATAGTGGAAAATCTGTGTAACTTTATTGCATCAATAACATGAGGTAGTAACATGAAAAAGGTCTGAAACATTGACCAGTAATAAAGTTACTAATTTGCTAATAAATGTATAGATAGATAGATAGATTGATATATTCCTTGATAAAAAAAAAGTTTATATAAGCTTTTCTATAATAAGTAATAAAGAGCGAATCTATGGCTTTTGATATTATTTTGGCTTCTGCAAATTGTGGCAAAAAGAACTGGGTATCAAGTAAACGCGAGTTTTCTAAACATCAGAAGATACATTGATAGTTTTTTCAAATATGTATTGGATTGTTTCATGCACAGTCATATTATGTGACTTATAAATCAAGGGTCAAAAAACTGAACAACCCGAAGGAAATTTACAATTATTAATTTTTGAAAATTATATAATACTGTATAACATAATTTAGTAGAATAATGTATTCATTACTATATTCACTGTTTAATGTTTTAACATAGTTCAATATAAATGTTATAAATGTTAAATGTTCAATACTAACATACTTCTTTAACATGGGTAGTGCAAGTTATGGATTAAACAGAAAAGGTTTCAATAAACTGGTAGCATCCTTGGACTATAGTTGCACTGCTCAAATTGGTGCAAGTTTCAAAAATTTCATTAATCAAGGATTCTATAAATGATTGCTTCACTTATTTGCTACAACTGACAGAATTATAAGACAGCCTCAAGAGAATTAAAACTTTACATGTGCATAATTGTAACTGCACATAACCGTGACTGCATATGAGTATTACTACATGAAGTTAGGTGCTTGTAAATAAATTTATCACATTTAAGGTGATTATTAATCAACCTAATATTTTTATTGAATATTTTAATATTTTGATTAATATTTGCAAAGCTACTGGTCATATTATAAAAATATTCAGTTAGTTAATTGTTGGTAGCATAATGTTGTTTTCAAACTTCTAATGAAAACTATTTTTCAATTTAGAAACATTTTATTATATACACTGGTAATGTTTGGATAGTCCTTAAAATGGCAGTTGTTTAGTTTAGATAATTGATTGATTACTGAGATTGAATACATTTTTTTCATGTGCTCTTGAAAGAGTATGAATGCTGTTGATTTTGTTTATTAGCCATATAAATGAAAAACATATTTACAATGTAAGAATGTTTCAAGATTCAGTGGGGGAAAATGGTGAATATTTTATGCCAAGTAGATAGACAGATAGACATGACATACATTATTTGTTTAACTTTCTTACCTTTGTATATATATATTGATAGTTTTTCCCATCTGTCACAGATCGAGTTGCACAGAATATCATAAAGTCACATCTGGAGACATGTCAGTATACAGTGGATGAACTTCATCAGCTAGCTTGGCAGACTCATACCTATGAAGAAATTAAAATATACCAGAATAAGGTATCCTCATATAATTTTGAAAGTCACTAGCTGATTGGCTTCTAAAACATAAATATGCAGATTGGTAAATAGAAATGGTGTTTTATAATTTGCATTCTTAACCACTTGAGAACCAGAGGGGTCCACAGTGTTTTGCAGACCAAAATATTGCACAAAATTGAAGACTCTTTTTCAAACTTTAATTCATTTAGAAAGGACACATTTTGTTTCTGCAAACAATTGCCCCAAGGAACAATGTAAATGATATACTAAACTTTATAAACCCCCTGGGCGCCTGCTGGCACAGACAGAGTTAGAATTATAAAATATTCTGAATTTTCAGAAAAATTACTAAGACACAACTGACAAGATGTATGCTATAATATTGTGTGTATTTCTGAAGTCCAAGTTTGTTTTACATCCATCTAATTTTCCTTAAAGGAAATGTAAAACCTCTTAATAATAACCCCCCACTTAAAAATCCTAAGGGCCCTCACATTTTTTTCCTTGTGCCTTTATTCAAGGGATGGTTTAATATTAAAATGTCACCCTCTATTTGGCGGCCAACAAAGTGGCGTATTAAAAACGACTCCTGCTTGAGAAGGGTAACATCAAAATGTTACCCGAATACCCGCATCAAAAAAGCGACATTATGATGTTGCAGGCTTAAGTGTCACATAGCCATGGATCATACTTCCATAGCCAATTTTTTTATGCAGGGGAAGAAACTGAATGAAGGGTTAAACAGCCAGTAGGATATCAAAAACTGCAAAGATGATATAGACAACTGCAATGCATGTCTCCACTAGATCTGCATGAATTTCCTCCACAGCATTGTACTGGATATTTAAACCTTTGAGTGCCATAGATCTATCACTGCCAATCAAAGGGTTAATGCATAAAAAAATGGACATGGAAGTATGATCCACAGCTGGAGGCTACTCAACACTGAAGCCTGCAACATCGCAATGGCGTGCTTTTGATGTGGGCGACATTTTGTTGTTGCCCATTTCAAACAGATGACATTTTTAATGCAGCGTATTGTTGGTCACCAAATAGAGAGTAACATTTCAATAGGACACCGTTCAAGAGATAACATCTTCAATCAGTCCTAAATGTCATGTCCATGGAGGTGGATATGGAACACAAACTCCACCCACTATAGATGTACACCATGCTGGTCCTTAAAGGGTTAAGTAGTCTCATGCCTTCTGCCTTCTTCAGTTAAAAAATGTCATCACCTGTCATGTCTCCCTTCATGGACATGACATCCAAGAATTAATGAAAATGTAAACTTTTGAAAAAAGGCACAAGCACAACTTTTGAGCCATTGGAATATTCTTGTCATAGTAATATGTGATACTATTATAATGAGGTTTTACTTCTCCATTATAGGATTTAGCATAATAAATAGAGCCTAAATTACTATAATTATTGACCTTCCTTAATGAATATGAGGAGTAAAATTACAGGGAATGCTCATAACAATGAATCACAGCATTGTATGTTATCACCATTTAGGCAAATCATCTCCCATTAACTTCCTTTGTAAGTGCATGAAGCACAAGCTGATAGCCAGAGTGTCAGACCAAAGTGGCACGATTTTTCAACAATATATCTTCAAACTCTTGGAAATAATATTTATTAACCCCTTTAGGACATGAAGGGCATGTGATGCATTGTGAAGCAATGTGATGCACGCTCCTCTCTAATCTTAAAGCTACTAAGTCAGGCTACACCATGATGTCTACTTTCAAAATGAATATAAAGTTAAAATAATCCTCAGTGGAGGAGATGCACTAAGGTGTGACAAAGAGACGATAACTTCTCAGGTGATATCAATTTCCAGTTTCTATGTTATTCTATAGAGACTATGCACTAAGATCTCTACCACTTGAGAAATCTTAGTTGATAGGCTCCATGGAATAACATATGAATGAGTGAAGAGAGAGAGAGAGAAGTTATCTAACCCAATGTCTTAATTTTCATAATAGCCAAGACATCTCTTGTATTTGAATTAGTGTATTGGCTTCAGAGTCAATCAATTAACCAGTTGAGCTACTCCATTTTTCTGTATAACAAGTGACATTAAGATTAATCCTTTTTTGATACATGTTTAAATACACATAATGGCTCTTTTTTACTATTCCGTTTGTGTTTTCTGCCAGAATGGATTGAAATATTATAACCATTAGCTCCCTGGAGACCAATGCAGAATTTAATATTCGCTTCTGAAATACACTTGATAATTTCTTCTATTGGTAAATTGTAGTGAAAAGCATAAAATGGTTTCCATAAGGCTTCACAAAAAGAAAAAAATTATGGACAAAAGTGAAGCAATCCTAATGTGTAGGTGCCGTTGAAAGTGTATCAGCTTCAGTATAAAATGTCTATATCCATGATGACAAATGCAATCAATTACAAGTTAAAGCTTGTCTCATCTCCATATAATGTCTTACAGACCAGAGAAGCTTTGTGGCAGCAGTGTGCAATTCAGATAACCCATGCAATTCAGTATGTGGTGGAGTTTGCAAAACGAATAACAGGTTTTATGGAACTTTGTCAGAATGATCAAATATTGCTCCTAAAGTCAGGTGAGTAAAATGGCTTCCACAAACACTGGTAATTAATACAAATTCTGATACAATGACATTCTGAATCCTATTTATTTATTTTTAGGTCCCTTCTCTGGTTGCTACCAATGATCGTAAAAACATTCACAATATGATTTCCTTAACCCTTTGTGTGCAAGAGGAGTGTCCAAGACTCTGCAAAGCAATGCCTTGCACAAGTTTCTGGCACTCAGGGAGTTACCCATTTTAGTGCCAGAGAGGTATCCAGTGCATTGCAACACAATACCTTTGCGATCTATCTGGTACTCCAAAGGTTAAAGAGACAGTCAAACTCCTTTTGACTTTACCTATTATGCAAGTCCAAAATGTCAAATTACCTATACGTTTTATATATTTTTTCTTAATATTCACCTATTTTTATATCCATGACATTGAGCTCCATGAATCTCTGTTAACAGAGAGCTCTCTGTTGGGGCTGTGGAAGCAGTGATATGTATAGAATGTTGCTGTCTCCCTGCAACACTGATTGAGTTGTAAACTATTCCTGCATTCAGCATATAGCACCAGAAAGTTTCAGCACCAGTTGTTGGTATTGACTACCAACCATTAGCTCCACCATTGCAATGCCCCCCACTGATGGCATTAGTGAGGAAGCACACAGACAATGCTGCTAGTTTTGACATAGGCAGTTTGATACATGTTACAACTCAACACATTCAAAGCTCCTGTGTGAACACAGCCTTAGTGATTCCTGATGCTAGGTTTGAGAACTACTTCTCTAGTCAAATCTAACATAATACATGTAAGGAAAATAACACACAACAATAAAAACACATTAAGTATCATGTAGATGTTTTTCTAAGTTAAGCATACCAGATCTCACCTTTAACTGGGGACACATAGGAAATAGCCATTTTTCAGTACTTCACTGAAATCAAAGCAGTCCTGCAGTATGCATTTTTCCTATGCGTCCCTGGTTAAAGGTGAGGTCTGGTCAGCCTATTCTAAATGTGAATTCTAATATTATGTACATAACACTTAATACTTGCAAAGCTAAAATATAAAAAACAGTGAATTTGGACTGAATTAAATTATTGCTTCCAAGTTTAAAAATGTTTAATTTTTTTCATTAAAATTAAGGGGACTAACTTTTTGTTTTTTAAAAATTAGTTAATGCCAAAATTAGTTATATAATGTATAGTACGTGTTCAGTTGGGCAAGCTAATCTTAAAGTGGTCCTATCAACCTAAATTAAGTTTACTTAATTTACAGATAATAAAAAAATGCCTCTATATTGTACTAGCCATGTGCTTATAATGCATATTGTTTTAAAGGGATAGTAATGTTTCATAATAAAAGCAGCTCTAATTAATCATCATAGTATTTGGACTTTCGAGAGCGTTATTTCAATTCTCTCAGAGTTGTAGTTCCAGAGTAATTCAATGACAAAGTGTCCCCCTCCTGCCCCTTTTACTGATGTCACACTGTTCAGCTAGAGCAGAAGGGAGGTGCCCAGGTAGACTGCAGAGAGGGACAATCTTCAATTAAGATAAGGGAAAAACCTGAAAAGCTTGTCAAGGGGGGAAGGGATTTAATTGTTTTCATAGGAATAAGAGTGTCCCCTTCTGTTATCTGTCTGGTCTATAGACTGCATTCCACATCTGAGAAGAGATGGCTTACACTAGGTAAAAGGGGCGAGAGGGGGAAACTTTGCTTATGAATATCTCATAAACCATAAAGGTTTGAGAGATAAGACTTATATCATTCTTCATGTTTTTTTAATGCCTACAAAATAAAATAAAGTTAAAACGAAGTATTACTATCCCTTTAAGAAGTTAACCTTTATTTGTTGGTAGCACAATGTGACATTTTATTTTAATTTGTTTGTGCACTCAGACAATATAATCAAACACAATACTATAAATGAATTTAAGCAGAGTACACACACTGATCATTTCCAATGGCACATAAGTGATAGGCATGCAAAAGAATAAATAAGATTACTATGCAGAAAATTAGCATAAATTGCCACACTGTGCCATCAAAGTATAAAGTTTATTTTCTCAAAATAATGAATTTTACATACAGTGGCTAGTACAACATATAGGCAGATTGTAAGTCTCTGAAAAACAAACAATACTTACCTTAGGGTGACAGGTACACGTTAAGTCTGAAAAGTTCATGACTGCAAAAACTGTAAAATATGGCACTTTGCACCATACACATAACAACCACACAGAAGTCAGGCAACTTAAAAGCTTCCTTCAAAAAGGGCATCTTCTGTTCCTCTCCAGAGAACTTTAAACAGCTTGTTGCAATAATAGAACGTGCTCTTCTGCATATGGAATTAATGTTGCGACTAGCACAACACTTGGCAGCAATTCATATCCATAATTATTGCAGCTGTTTGTGGGCTTGGTATGAATATTCTACAACAAGGATATAGGTTAATTTAATATTATTATTAGTTTGTCCAAAACTGTTGACATTAAAAAAAAAAATTATATACTATAATGATTTCATGAAAGTGTACAATTACCCGTTTGTAAATAATAAATTATTGTCGTGTTAATCTCTATTTCTATTGTATTTATACTTCTTGACTACATTGTTCCAATTTCAGTCTTATACACATTCCATATATTTTATCTTAAAAAAAAATAAATGTACACATCTGCCAGGGCAATTAGCCTCCAACACCAGCAGCTGACCCTCTGCAGTATGTACTACGGTGAACAATATCTTTACTTAATAGCTTAACTGGTGCACACATTCTGCCATCATTCAGACTTTTGAGCCCGCCAGCCCCTATAGTCTGCTGTATACATGAATATGGAAATGGCATTATGTTACCCCAGTTTTCTCTGCACCTCATTAGTACACTGTGTAAAAAAAATGACTGAGAGGAGTGGTACACCCAAAAATGCCCATATACTGCCCCACTGCCCTCTCCTTAGTAAAAAAGAATACATTAAAGGGGGATTTTATGTATCAGTGATTAGTAAATTTGTATTGAGCCGGAGTAGGGAAAGGAAATCAATATGAGCTCCTTGTTAATCCCTGAATTATATTCATGAATGAACCCCATTGATAGATTGTTAATATCCACAGGGTTGTAAGACTTATTTTCATGTTACTGAGATAGCTTTCAGTATTCAGGGGGAATTTTAGTTGAAGCATCAAATAAAAGTTACTTTTAAATGGGTAGTAAAGCATTACTGGTAATTCTTCATTGTCCCTGTGGGCTAGGCAGTGTACCTGGGGTTCTGTGGATACCAGTGGGTTGGGGGGCAGCTGATAGCCACAAATCCCAATGGACGCTGCTGACCCTCAACCTTGTTACCTTGCCCACTGGTATCCACGGAACCCCATGTACACTGCCTGACAAGGGAACAAGGCTGGGAGGCAGCTGGTAGCCACAAATCCCCATGGATGCTGCCTGACCCTCAGCCCTGTTCCCTTGGGAGAGCACAACATGTATGAAATATGATACAGAGCTGAGGAAGTGATTATGGACTGCCTGGTGTTCTTTTTTGTGACCCTTTGAGTGCCACAGGGGCGCGCAATGCACATCCCTATCGGAATCAAAGGATTAAGGGAGTGATGTTGTTTGTGCTGCTGAAAGTATCCTGTCCATACCCCTACTGACCAAGAGGGGAAGCAGACAGAATGCTCTCAGACTTCAGTATCTTCATAGTGCTGGTGATATGCAAGGGAGGGCATCCCTTCCACATCAACGGCAGTTCAACAACCAATTATGCTAATGGGGACCTTCTCCTCCCCTTCCCTTTCATCCCTAAATTATAGTGCATATGGCGGTGTGTCTACATCGAAAAGACAAAGTGCTTTTAACACATCAACAAAATCATTTTTACACAGCATCAACCTTTAGTACATCTCTGCCATTGTTTTGCAATACACTGGAGACAGATCCAGAATGCAAAAGCTTAAAATTCCACAAAGGATCTGGAGTAAAAATTGTGCAGATTATTGGTTTAGGATATAATGAAAGTAGCTAGGTTTCCTGTATCCTGGCCAGTTTGAAGCATTTAATATGAATCCTAGTATTATGTTATAGTATGTTCATTACATGATATGTGTTCTGTTTACAGGCTGCTTGGAAGTTGTTTTAGTAAGAATGTGCCGTGCCTTCAATCCATTAAACAACACAGTTCTTTTTGAAGGAAAATATGGAGGAATGCAGATGTTCAAATCTTTAGGTATTTCTTTTCAATTTAATTGGAATAAAAACATTAGTTGAAAATATGTCATAAACTATTATAAGAATATAAAACTTCAGAATACAAATTATCTGACATATGTATAATCTGTATAACACCTCCTAATATTAATAACCCCCACTTACCTTACTATAGCCAGAAAATTCTCTTTCATTTTGGCCTTATGCCTTGGTTTAATAAATAACAGTTTAAATCAGTTCTGGACATGACATTTGTTGACAGGACTCCTGAACACCAAACTCCACCTACTGGATATCCAGGGCTAAATTTCTCAATAGGCAGAGTAGGCAACTCTCTTGATTGTTTTGTGGGGTGCATCAGCTCAGCTGGCCTCACAAACATTCTGAATTGTGGGTGTGACAAGAGCAATCTTAATGTGCCTGTGCCTGTTTTATACAACATTGCAGGCTATTATTTAAACCCTTAGATGCTAGAGAGATCTCTAACTAAAAGGTTAAAATATTTTTTGTTCTTGCTTGTTATAGGTCAAGGATATTTTTTGTGGCAGGAAACAGTGGATGAGACTAGAGGTGGGATAATGTGTGGAGTGGGGTGTGGCCATGTGTGGCCCTAAGGGTATCTTGCGTGCTTTGCTAGGGGCACCTGTGGATATCAGTACAATAGTTGGTGGAGTCCAAGAGTCCTGCTGGAAGAGTCATGTCCACCTCCACAGGAAAGACATATAGAAATGATTGTTACTCGTTTAACCAAAGAAACAATGACAAAATTCATAGTGGTCATTAGGGTTCCTGGTCATAGTAAGGTAAGTGAAGGGTTATTATAAGGTGATTATGTTGTTAATCAAAATCATTTTTATTATTGCTTCACATACTGGATATGCATGTGTAAGAAAAGCAACATAATTCAATTAATATATGTGGAAAGATGTTATAGATAAAGCAACGAAAGAAAATGGTGCAATAAAAAATGTATGCGTAATATTAGTGATAAAAGCAAGAAACTGCTAGAATCTACAAAGGACAAAGAAAAATAGCTCACAGCACTAACTCACCTTAGTGTATACCTATAGTTTATAAAGTTGGAAAGAAATAAAATGACTGAATGCAGCAAGGAATGAGAGGGTTCCTCAGTCCCCCAAACAATGGGCTGAAACCCAAAGTGCAAGCACCAATCCTCATATTTATCAACAGTCTTATTATACATGCCCAATACAGGACACACTTTTCACAATTAGAATGGATGGGCACAGGTGTGTTGTTTCTTTGGTTTTCATACTTTGGGTTTCGGCCCAGTGTTCGGGGGACTGGAGAACCCTCTCATTCCTTGCTGCAAACCTCATTCACTTTATTTCTTTCCAACTTTATAAACTATATGTATGCCCTAAGACGAACAATACAGAACATGTATATATATATATATATACAATGGGTTACAGCGATAGGGACCAGAATAGGTAATCAGGATGAACTGGCAACAATATTGATACAGCAGGGTTTGGCAGAACCAGCGAGATTGAAGGTACACAGTCCAAGAACTGACAGCTGGACTCCAACACAGAAGGTCCACTAATGAGGATAGGCACAACCCGGAGGCGGTTAACAGAGCAGCTCGAGCACGGGGCTCAGCTTTTGGTCGACAAACAACAGTGCCACATGGCGCACACCGAGAATCAAATGCAAGGCCCTGTAATACCCTTGACCTCACGGGGTCGCCAAATGGCACAGACATACACGATTTAAATGTGGAAAGGGATCCACAGTCGGCAACAGTCACAGAGCAGTAGACAGCCAAATACGGTCAGCAACGGAGCGGTTCTATAGCCAGATGCAGTCAGCAACAGAGAAGGTTCTCAGCCAGCTACGATCAGCAACGGAGAGGGTTCTCAGTCAGATATGGTCAGCAACGGAGCGGGTTCTTCAGCCAGATACGGTAAGCAATAGAGCGGGTTCTCATCCGGATACAGTCAGCAACAGAACAGCAGCAACAGGAACTCAGGAATGTAGTGAGGCAGACCAGGTCATACACGATAAGCAATAGCACAAAATAGACTCAGGAACTCGTACACCACGAAAGGGCCCTTAGAATAGACAAGACAGGGTATATAAAGGCAAGCCCTGGGTGGAGCAAGCATGGCGGACCAATAGGAGCACAGCACTGATTTTATGCACAATAATAAAGTCACCGTCAAAGCAGAAAGCACGGGACACAGTGATAAGCAGCTTCTTGCTTTTATCACTAATATTATACATAAATGTTTTATTGCACCAATTTCTTTCTTTACTTTATCTATAGGCCTTTAAAGGCCTGGTTTGGCTTTCATACACCCTGTTTGTTGGTAATTAATTGTTCCTCCTGTGGCCTGCGGGGGAGGGTAATTTTTACCTATAAGAAGGGCTGGTGGATCCACAGTCCTCCTAGATGGGTACCGATGCAATGCAGGCACACAAAGGCTAGTCAGTCTTTACACTTTTTTAAATTATTGTCTGTCACTTGTTTTTAATTGCATATGCTGTGACCTCCAACCATCATAATTACTATATCAAAGGGTCCCCTCCTATGAATTTACTATAATATCTACTCAGGGCTTGATTTTAATTTAGATAGGGTTTTTTAGGTGTTTAGAGTCAGTACTTACCATATTTTGAGGTATCTTGATGGGGTTGGCCAGCTTAAACCTCTTTTGGCCAAAATTTGGGTAACCAAATCCACATATTTATTAACAGTGTTATTATACATGCCCAATACAGGTCACACTTTTCACAATTTGAATGGAGAAGCTCAGTTTTATTGTTTGTTTGGTGTTTGCACTTTGGGTTTTGGCCCAATGTTTGGGGGGCTGAAGAACCCTCCATTCCTTGCTGCATACTTCAGTCACTTTATTTCTTTGCAACTTTAGTGTTATGAGCTATTTTATATATATATATATATATATATATATATATATATATATATATATATATAATCAATCATCAGGAGTTAGGTCATCAGCTGAAACAGCAGCATCATTTGCTTCCTCCTGACTACTTTTATATCCTTGTGTTATAGTCTGAAAAAAGTTTCCTTATAATTATGCCCTCAGGGAATTGATAGACCATTGACCACTAGTTTGCAACTGGATGATGCTATCACTGTCTGAAACAGAGGTTGATGTTACTGCTAAAGCAACATCCTCATTATCTTTGGTTTTGTTAAAAATTGTAGTGCTACTACTGGTGGTGGTAGAAATTTTCATATCAGTTTTATAAAAAAGAACCCTCCAAAAAAGAGTATGATCATACTGTACAGCAAACATTTCAGCATGGCTGCAGTCAGTTGTCGTAGTATAACTTTACTGCCACCAACATGTACATCCACTCCTCCTACTCGTTTACTCTTCTTCATGCCCTAGCATATTTATTAGACATACTCATAGTAGAGTTGGCATGTAGAATGATGCTTTGTCCCTCTGAAAATGACATATGATGTATGTCTCTGTCTCTAGTATCTGTCATTCTCAGTTGTAGCGAAGGTAAAAGATCTCCTTCCTATCTTTGTCACCTATAAGTCAAAAGGTTTTGTTTTTTTATGTTGTTTGATTGTTTGTTTATTTGTAACCACATGCAACTCCAGGTCTATCACTTTACCTCTCTGTCTACTCATACCTAGTATCAAGATTTCAGCAGCAGCTTTCTCTTTCTTTCACAATTTGACTAAAGTGTTAATACTTAAAGTACTCAGCAGAATGGAATAGGATAGCTTATGAATCAGCAGCTTGAAATCAAGGCCAAAGCACACCACAGCATCACCACACCTCAGTATATGCTTGCCCATCTTGTTCTTGTGGATGTAGGAGTGAGTGTATGTGTCCATGTAAGTACACAGAGTATCTCAAGTTGTACCTGTCTGTTTGCTGGGCATAAAGTATTATGTTTGTGTACCCAGTATCTGTTATTCACAGCAGAGTTTCAGTAGACTCTCAAGCTAAGCCAGCTCAGGAAGGATCACCTGCCTGTCTGACTGTCACTGTCACTTACAGGGTTGTTTTGTTTTTTCATTATTTATATATTTTTTTTACTTTTCTTTCTTCCTTCACACATGAAACTCCAGCTCCCTTTCTTTGCTCATAGCCCTGCAACAAAAATTCAGCTGCTCTCTCTCTCTCTCTCTCTCTCTCTCTCCCAAGCATTGATTGACAACATTTGGTAAACTGACACCCTCTTTTATAGTGTAGCATAATGGTAATGTATAGGAAGAAACATTCCACATTAGGGGGACACATTATTATCAATGAAAAGTTGTGAAAAAAGTGTAGGAATTCCCAAATACTATCCTTGTGAAGTGGAAAGTTTCACCTATCCCTTCCTTAAATTGTCCAGTTTTATATTGTCAACACGAGGACTTGTTGTGTAATGACCCACTATGATCAAAACATTCTTGAACAACTTGAACTCCTGGGAGTCACTATTTTCCCACATATATTCATGAAACAAAGGTAGAACCATGGCACTCAGATTAAAGCATAATTCTCTGATCTGAGTGCCTTGACTCTACCTTAATCTGGCAATTTTGTAAGATAGAAGTCATGTACTGACCCTCATTTGTTTTTTTGCCCCAGAAACTGCACAATAAGGGAACAAATGAGAAACATCTTGTAACCCCTTTTGATGACACATAATGTCCAGTTTATGCCCATCCGCTGGGGGCAGTGTGTACACTTCAAGTGTAACCCCACACATTTTACTAAGCCTTTAGGGGAAGTCTTGATAAACTATAACTGTCCTTTAACTCCTTGCTTGCTATGGTTTTTGGTTTTTACAGTAGGAAAATTGGGCAGACTAGATGGGTCAAATGGTTCTTATCTGCCATCAAATTCTATGTTCTATGTTCTAAACTTTCTTGGTCTGTGAGCTTTTGCCTTTCAGTGACTAATTAACAATTGATTTAACAGATTTTTTACAATAATATTGTATTCATATTTACATGTATTTTTCAATTATACAGTGATGGAAGAAGGGCTAAATGTTAATACAATTGTAGGAGAACATACAATAGTTGGTGAAACAGCATTAAATAAATTAAAACAAAAATCTATTGTAAAAGACAGTTGTCTAGTCCTATTTACTCTCACTCCAAATGATATTGAAGGAAAAATCTATGATATTAACAGAAATAGTTTTTGCACTTCTACCTGTTTTCTTGACATGACTGCAAGCTGAGCTTCTGGCACAATTGAACGATGATTAACACCCGGTATTAATTTTGGTGTCCTTGGTCTACAGGTTCTGACGACTTTGTGAATGAAGCATTTGACTTTGCAAAGAGTTTATGTTCTCTTCAGCTGACTGAGGAGGAAATTGCCTTGTTTTCTGCAGCTGTACTGATATCACCAGGTACTAATTACCAGACTAACTACAAGTACAGATGTAGCCCCTTTTTAATGGCATCTAAACAAATGTATGTTTTAGTATTAGAGAATTTCATGATGTTCCATAATCAGCTTTCTTGTAATGTGCCACACTTTAACTTTCTTTGAGAGCACAGCAACTGAGCATAGGCATAACTATTAATTTCTTTTGGGTATAAGCATAGGTAGTCACATCATACCATGGAACCTACACTAAACTATGCTAAAATAGGACATTTTCCCTAAATGAGAGTAATGTGATTTACACCTGAATATCCCAGTGGGTAGACATTTTATTCATTTTACTTCCAGAAAGTGTTCAGGGCCTTGAATGCTAGAGATGTATTCATAAATTGTAGAGCAATGGGTTAGAAACTGCTCTAGCATCAAACTGTTAAAGGGATAGTAATGTTTCACAAAAACAGCAGCTCCAATTAATTTTCATAGTATTTGGGCCATGGAGAGTGTTATTTCAATACTGTCAGAGTTGTAGTTCAAGAGTAATTGCAGGATAAAGTATCCCCCCTCCCGCCCCTTTTACCTAGTGTAAGCCACCTCCCCTCAGATGTGGAATCTGATCTTAAGACCAGACAGCTCACAGCAAGGGACAATGACAAGGTTCATTGAAAGGTTTTTCAGGTTTTCCCTTATGTTATTTGAAGATTGTCCCTCTCTGCAATCTACTTGGACACCACCTTGCTGCTCTGAGCTGAGCAGTGTTACATCAGTAAAAGTGGTGGTAGGGGGATACTTTATCATTCAATATACTCTTGAACTAAAACTCTGACAGTACTGAAATAATACTCTCCATGGCCCAAATACTTTGAAGATTAATTGGAGCTGCTTTTATTATGAAACATTACTATCCCTTTAAAAGCAGATGTTGTTGTTGATAATTTATCATGGAGTCAAAGAGACGTACCAGATGTTGTATGTATGTCAATCTTCCCTTTTTATTAACACAATTAACTGTATTTTATAGTACAGAAATATCTGTCCAGTTTCTCCTGGCTACAACATAAAATAAATATCAGAATCTCATATATAGTGAAAAGCACTGAAAATTCTCACATTCAGATACAATCACCAGCACTCAAAACCAAAATCCCTTTGAGTGCTAGAGGGGTACACAACTCATTGTTCTATTATGCTTTGTGTACCCCTCTGGCACTCAAAGGGTTATTGAGTTAATTTCTTAGTATCTGAAAAATCTCAGTACATCTAGACAAATACCATTTTTGTTCGTATTGAACTGACAGTGAAGGATCTATGTGTTTTCCAAACTAATTTCAAGTATGATAAAAGTTCATTAATAAATAGTGCACAATTTTTCAGTTCATGGTGTATTTCAAAGCTACAGCAAAATACTATAAATATATAAACCCTGTACATTTTGAAAACAAAAAACTGAACACATAGAGCCATAGATACAAAACAAATGTGTTAATTTTCAATACTTTAATTATATAATTAAAGGAAAAGTATAAATGAATATAAAACATGTAGAGCTTTTGGACTGAACAAAACAAAAGAATACCCACCGCTGGGAGTTAATACAAAATAAAAGTCCTTTTGTGGAACAGTACATCTCTGACCTTTTTATTTTATGAAGGTGCTGTTACTACCGTTAACTATGGATGGCTTTTATCTGTTACTGTAGAAACTCACCTTATGTGAAGTGGGGGGTGCATATTATACACAAGAGTTTTTACGATAAAAAAAAAAATAGTGTTAGCAGACAGGGGCATTACCATTGGCTGGAGGCGGAAGTTCCTGAAAACCCAATTGAAGGAAGTGGGCGGCAAGTGCAAGCATGCCACCCGCAGGGAACATATGCACAGAAGAAGTTTTGCCTGCTCTTCGGGGACTTCACTTGGGCAAAGTAAGGGTTTTTGTCTAAGCGGTTAGTGCTGGGAGAGGGAGGGAAGAGGTCTGCTAACACTATGTTTTTTTGTAGTAAGGTGGAAAACAAGGGTGCATATTATACATAGGTACTCTTGTTTTCCCATAAAATCTTAGGCATAATATACAACTGCGTATTATACACAGGTGCATATTATACCTGAGATTTTATGATACTTAGATATCCAAAGAGCTCAATAGAAATAACAGCACCATAAAATGGACATGCCATGGAAGAGCTAACTCAAAAAATGCAGAGTTACTCTCTGATAACAGTCTGGATTCCATTGCAGTTGATGACTTTACCAAGGGTTTAATGTAAACATTTTTCTACAGACTTTAATGGGAATCTGTTAGATAAAAACAGTTGATAACACTAATCAACAGCATTGAAATACAAGACATATTTTGAATAAGGCATCAGCCAATAGTAGACGTACACATGGTTTGATTAGTGATCCTTTTCTGTCACTCTCATTTGTGCTGCTCCCTGATTGGTTGAGCTGTGTTGGCCCGCCCCTGGTGACCTGTTTTGTTCTGGCCATTGGCACCTGTCAGGTGCCCTTTCGTGGTGTTTTTGAGCCAGTATTGCTGTTGCTGTGATCCAGTGTTCCTGATCTCCTGTGTACCGACTTGGCCTGTACCGACTACGCTCCTGTGTTCCTGTTCCGTGATCTGACCCGGCCTGGCTGACTTCCTGCTTGTTGCTGATCTGGCTTGTCTGCGAATCTTCTCCGTGATCCGACCCGGCCTGGCTGACGTTCCTGCTCATTTGCTGATCCGGCTTGTGTCGAATCTCCTCCGTGTCCTGACCCGGCCTGGCCGACTACTTGCTCCTGGACTTGTTCCGGATTCTGCCTCTCCAGTCTACAGCTCCTGTTGTCGCCTCGGCGACATTCTGATCGCTGCAGTGTGTGATCTGAGCCTCCTGTATTTCCTGAGTTAACCATTGCTGAGCCGTGTTTCCTGAGCTGAGCCTTCCATATTCATTGTATTGTGAAGTATAGCTGAGTCTATTGACACTTGCTGTGCCGTGTCGCTACTGTGAGCCTTGATCACTTTTGTTGCTTCCTTCTACCTCACTGCCACTTTAACCATTACTAAGCCTTAGCCAGTTACTCTGCTTCTGCGAGCCGGCCGCGTTGTGGGCCTCGGTAGTCGGCGGCTCTTTACACCTGCAGAGCAGTAGTTCCCGTTACGCCCATGGGCTATTGGCAAGCAGTGTAGCAACCGGTGGTCTCCGTTACGCCTGTGGGGCTTTTGGCTCAAGCGATTCCACTACTGTTGGTCTCCAGTTGACGCCCGTGGGGGCTATTTACTCCAGCTATCATGGTACTGTTGGTCTCCGTTACGCCCGTGGGGGCTATTAACTCAAGCTATCACGATACTGTTGGTTCCCGTTACGCCCGTGGGGGCTATTGGCTCAAGCTATCATGATACGGTTGGTCTCCGTTACGCCCGTAGGGCTATTGGCTCAAGCAATTCCAATACTGTTGGTCTCCGTTACGCCCGTGGGGGCTATTGGCTCAAACGATCCCAATACTGTTGGTCTCCGTTTACGCCTGTGGGGGCTACCAAACAATTACACTGCAGCTCCAGTCTCAAGTCACAGCTCTTATCTACAGCGTTACACATTGAATGGACTTAAGGTGTTATATGACCTAGCACCTATTGCAGTCTTGTTCGCCAAGGGCGTGCCTAACACCACATTTGAGACTGATTACCCTTGTAATTAACCATTTGTCTTCAGTCACCGTTTTGCCTGCTTCTTATCTGTACTAGATATATTCCCTGTTCTGTACCGGGCATTGCAGTCCATATTCTGCTATTTTCAGTACTACCCCTAGGGGGCAAGCTTGTTATTGTTTTTTGCTCTAATAAAATTGTATTTTATTCAAACCCTCTGTCTGAGTGTCTGTAAACCGTAACAGTGATGCTTTTATAATGTGCCTAACAATAGGTTATTTTATAAATCAAAAGGGGTTGGCTTGGGGGAGGGGTGATAAGTATCCACACATAGACAGAACTAGTTAAATAATAGATTCCAGAGAGATGTTACAAATGGAAACTTTTCAAATTGGTCTAAAGTTGTACTTGAAGTACAGATTTGTGTACCATGAATTAACTTTAGAGACATATGTCGAAGCTGATAAAGGAACAAGTTATAAGGAAATATTAGCCAACTGAAGTTTGTTTACATTAGCAAAGAAGCATATAAGGGGATGATAAGATTACTATACTAGTGGTTATACACTTTGGATTCAGGTGATGAAGGCCACATTTAAATCAATAGGAATTGTTATTTTCCCCTATGATACAGTTGGTTGGCCCATGAACTGCTCCAATTCTCCTTAGTACATCAGCCTCAATGTATTTAATTGCTCCAAGATCCAATAGGTTATTGACACTGCATGAAACAAGACACCTTTGTTAAAAATAATTGTTCAGTCAGAATAGCTATTATACAATATGGCTTTTTATCAGTGCAGCATTTTAAATTCTTTTTAGCCCATCATATCAATAGAAGTTGTTCTCTCAGCAGAGGAACACATCCTCCTTTTTGTCAATACATTTGTTCTACCTCTGCAGTGCTCTTACTTCAAATCCCCTTTCCTTGTTGCTAACTAGAAAGCATTGAGAAAGAGCAGACGAGAAGCCTTCTGGGGATATTCTTATGATTAAATTGTTTAACCACAGACTGTTATAGTACATTTTCATTTAGCTTGATGGAATAATGTGTTTCTGAAGGTGCCACATTTGTAGTCTAAGTAAAGTTAGAATATTAATCTTTACTTTTCTATCTGACTTTGGCTCACCTGTTTAATTTTAATTTGTACTAATATTGTTAATTATTTATCAAACACATAAAAATTTTCATTAGCGCTCCAACAGAATTATGATTCAGCAACAATACTCTCAAAATTACATTTTGTACCATATATACAAAGAACGAGGAGCAATTATGTGGAAAACCAGCTGTAATCCCTGGCTATGTCCTCACAGTTATGATAACAGATTTTCCTTAGCTCATAAATCACCGGTTCTCCACCAGTTTGCTATACAGGTGACAGAGATTTGGACAGTTGAGTGATGTCAGAGCCTTAGTTGGCACTCATGAGAACTTCTTCCCTCCTACTAGAAGCCTCTGTGCTGGTGATTCATTGTGCCTCTGACCATACATTAACATCTTGGCAGTTCTGGATTTCTCTGTACTATTTCAGTTATACATTTTACTGAAAAGCGCAAGTTCATCCTGTGTATCATTCTTCCTGCAGAGAAAGGCAGAAGGGATATTTCCTCAGTATAGGAGCTCTGGTGGATGTGTACAACCTTAAATGGTTAGAGGGTAGCACCAGTGGCTTTCTGTACTGGCAAATTCTTACAGTCACTCCACTCACTTAAGAGGATTTAGGAAAACAATTTTTCATTACATTTAAGGATAAAACACTATAGAAAAAAAAAAGCCCACAAACGGTTAAATAAGGTTTATGTGAAATATTGTTGAATATAGTAAATGTTTATCTAGGGCAGTGGTTGCTAACAGGTGTCACAACTTGAAACAGATGTGTTATGACTTAAAGAAGATGGGAAACCCCTGATCAAGGTGTGAATATAGAGAGATTATGTAATTCATACAGAGGGGAATGCAAGACAGTGGATAAGTTGCTGTTTTTTTTTAAACCACAAATGTATGTGGTATTTGTGATTGCTCACGTTTTGATACAAGAAATATACTAACATCTTGATGCTGAATATCACATGCACCTAAATTAACAGAAAAGTTAGCCAGACATATGAAAATGTGTGCTAATTGCTAATTGCTAAATTAGGCTCAATTGCTATAACTCTCACAAAATGGAGAATATCTAGCCATGCCCACTTTCTGAACTACATTTGCTACAAAATGGGCAAATATTTATTAATTCAGAAAAATCACATGCAGTTCAGTGACATTTTGATGCTAATGATTTTGCTATCAAAAGTACTCTGCAAATAGCGATTTTGTACTTTTTCTGCATTCCGCCCTTAGGGTCATAGTGAATAAGCTAAGAAGGTGATATTTTGGAGGAAACCAAATGCACCACAGGATACCAACTATACCCTCTGAGTTGAGCACAGATGAGTATCCCAACACAGCAAGTGTTACTCTTTTAACTGTTTCAGAGCTGGGTGACTCAGTTTTGCTCACCTAAGAGGGATCACTGGTCATAGGGGACAATTGAAAATGATCAATGAGTTGCATGTGGTTTTTAACACAATGGGAGAGATTCACTAAAGGTTGATGCTGTGGTAATATGATTTTGTTGATGTGTTTGAACTACTTCCACATTTCGCCGTACATACATTGACAGATTCACTAAAATTTTGGGATGCAAGGGGAGGGGAGGAGGAGGTCCTCATTAGCATACAGGGTTGTCAAAGTGATGTAGCTGTGGAAGGGAGCATCACCAACACTATGACAACCCTGAAGTCTGGGAGCATTCTTTCTGCTTCCCCACTTGAACACTGGGGTAGCGAAGAGGATCCTCTCAGACATCACCACCACAAACAGCACCACTCTTGTAGCCCTTTCAGAGCCACAGGAATGTGCATTGCATAATCCTGTGTCAGAGAAAGAATAAAAATCTTCAATAGTAACAACCTTTTTTTTTATTTCAAACCTTTTTTAAAACTTATGCCAAGTACAGAGAGTAAACAATGTACACAGAATATAGCAGTGCACATCTGATATGAACATCAAAGAAGCAATGTCAGAACATCATAACTTGCACTTAACACATAGCAACACAAATGTAAGCCAGACATGTGGCTAACGGTAGCATAGTAACACATGGAGTCCAGGAGTCAGCCCTCCGAGTACTAGGGCTATAGCACATGACTCCTAGCTACGCTGTAAATGATCAGTGTGGTTTATGTAATGCTGACATAATTCTGAGCCAACTGGAATGGTCATGCATAAACATACATACTGGACACTATCACACAAAAAGGTTAGTATTATTGCTTATATAAAGTGGACAGTATGTAAGTGCACTTTAGATTTGTGTTATAAATTACAAACTGATCTGATTATGAATGTGATGTTGTTTTGCTAATTAAAAGAAATGTGATTATACTTTCCAGCTTCTCTCAATAGCTAATATTCATATTAAATGAATGGCTAATATAAGACATAGGTGTTATTGAAATGTATTATTAGGTGTTAAGGTCCCTTTTATTGACGTTTGAAGTGCATTTCATTATATTTTGGTTGATCATAACCTACAAAAGCTAATGTTCTATGGAAAGGTAGTACAATTCTGGAGCAAACCAACTACACATGTTTTTAGATGATAGTGTCCTGTATTTGATCACTAGAACTTCATGGGAGGGGGGAGATGCACTAAGGCGTGATACAAAGGTGATAAAGGGGCAATAACTTCTCCTATAATATCACTTCTCCAGTTCCTATGTTATTCTATAGAGCCTACGCAGTAAGATCTCTCAAGTGGAAGATATCTTAGTACATCAGCTCCATAGAATAAAACATGAACTGGAGAAGTTATATCACTGTAGAATGTATCTCCTATTTATACACCTTAGTGTATAACCCCCTGGTATCATTTTGAATATAATCCACTGATCAGAGTATATCATCTATCAGTTAATCAATCAAACTTCAAAAAGCCATTGTACTTATAATTTGTCCTCTACCTGCTGGAGGATCATTTTATGGTAGAAAGAATATTGTGTAATATATGACACTATATTCAATCTCTTGTTAACTCTGTGTCTGAGTTGCACTGTGCGCAGTCTAACACAATGCACTGTAAATTTAATAAAATGTACAGTGTGAGCTGTGAAAGTTCAAGTCAGCTTTCCCCATGCTGATGAATAATTAATATTTTATGTGTAATAACCCTAAATACCTCACACAGGGGGGCACCTTTTCTTACACTAAAGGCCTTTTTTCACAAGATTGACCTACAGTTGCAGCCACCTGCAATAATTCTGTTTCTTGTGTAGTTTCACTTACCTTTTCCTGTGTTCTACTGGTGATCCAGTCACAACGTAGGTGTGTCTTACAGCCAATCCATGTGAGCTCCAGACAGTATTGTAATTTTGTTATATTTTCATCCACAAACCACTATTAAAAAGTAATTGGAGTGAATGTATGAATCCACCAGGGTATATCCAATGTTATTATCATTCAGTTCCAGTGGCTGCTCTTCAGGGTATGCACTACAGAGTATAATCGCTATAGTGCAAACTGGTATACACACTCCTCTGTTGTTAATATATATTTTTTGTACAAATCTTTATTAAGACAATAAAACATTACATGAAAGTTGACACGTTAAAGCGTACATCTTATAGGAACATAATAAACAAAGTGCATCAAGCTCCTTAGCCTGTCCCATAACATGCACTGGAAACTTTAATTAACCCTTTGAGTGACAGAGTGGTATGGAATGCATTGCAAAGCAATGCATTCCATACCACTCTGGCACTCATAGGGTTAAACAAGGTACAACACACTCATAATGTACCCTTTTGAACTCCATTTGATGCAAGCTGTGTTAAGGGGAGCATGTTGTGCATATGTAGCTTAGTAAATTGTGTTAGGAAGGCACAGGGCAAGAACACAGATTTTAGCAATTGTTTTCATGTGTAGTTAAAGTGAAATTGAAGGTCATTGTACCTGATGACTGTTAGCACTTGCTTATCAATTGTTTTTTGTGATTTCAATGATTAATTTTAATTTAATTTCCATTTTTTTGTGTATTTTTCAGTATTTATATTTACTTTGACTAACAAATCTTCATTATCTCCTTTTTGTTTTTTCTGTGGATCAGATAGACCTTGGCTGCTAGAACCAAGAAAAGTCCAGAAACTCCAAGAGAGAATTTATTTTGCACTTCAGCATGTGATTCAGAAAAATCACTTAGATGATGAGACATTGGCAAAGGTAAGCACCGTCCTAATGTAAAATATCATTGCAGCTCAAAACAAACAAATAAGGATGACACTTATAATTGAAAAATGAATAGTGACAATGATTTTCCAAAGCTGATTTTGTTACAGTCAAACATAATCCATTCAGAATTAGAATCTGGAAAAAAGCTATGATGGTTCTTATAAATAGAAAACACAGAAAAAAAGGAGAGTGATGTGTAATTAAATGAAAAACAATATATCACAATTCCAATAATAAAAGGAGTACTCACATAAAATCTGACCAGAGATGGATTCCAACAGCCAGCAATGGCTCCTGGGGAATCATGGTACTGGTCCTCCCCAAAGACATCTAATGACACAAGATGTACTCACAAATCTTGGATAATAAAATGCAAGATCAGGACAGATGTATAAAACAAATTACCAAATGGTTTATTGACAAAAATAAAACCTATATTAACACTAAATAATTTCCTCAGGGTTGGGGGTGACATCAATCTGGGTGAGCTCTGGGAGCTGATCCGTTTTTTAATATATTCCTAACTGCTTTATATTCATTGTTTTGCTGTTACTATAGTATACTACAAGATGCTACCCCTGTTTTATGGTTTGGATGTTTCGGGTTTTCTGTGTTGTTTCATGAACTTCCCAGTTGTTATTATTGCATTTCAACTATCAGATCTATGTTCATTTGTGATGGTCTGTCCACAAGGTGTGCAATTTTTAATGTTTGTATTAGCTTAAATTGATTCATTTCAGCAAAGCAGTCAAATGAGTTGCACATCTCTGTACAAGATGTTTATTATTATTATTATTATTTTTTTATATACTACTTTTGTCTTTGCTTGAAAGAAGCACAATATAATAAAAACTTCAAGACTATTTATGAACAACTAAAATGCAAAATGCTGAATCTTTGCTCTAGAGAACTTTAGTCAAATAAGGCAAACACACTATCTATCTATTTATCTACTGTATATATATATAGTATTTATATAAATACACTCCTAAATACATGTAAAAAAAGCAAGGGGGAATGTATGCTTATGTGTTCTACATTGAATTCAAAGTTATTCTCATTCTAATATTAAAGGATAAATATAGTATGGGTGACTAACTCTGATCCTATAGGAGAGGAATTCATAACTAGCAGTGCAGCCCAAATCAACTCCTATCAACACTGAGACTCAAAACTAAGCTCCACAGTTAAAAGACTATCTTGAGCAAAAGTAGTCAGAGACAGAAGTTATGGACTTTACTTATTATAATTTTATTCCCATAAACAACGCCAGTCAAAACCATTGCTGCTCACCCAGCTTTCTGGCTTCGGTTACACTATGGTCACATGATAGCCTTAGAAATTAACAATGTACTACAGAAACCATCAACATGATATCAGAGCATACAATTTCCAGTGTTGTTGCATGAAAAAAGTGCAATACTACTTGCTGAACTTATACAGTAGATATGTTGCACTACAGATCCAAACGTGTAAGTAAGGCTTGTATGGATTTCATGCATATATTAATCCCTTGTATTTTGTATAATGTGTTAGACATTAAAGATAAAGAAACACAGAGCAGTCATACTTTTGATGTCTATCAATCTTTGTATGAAGCTTTGAAGTACCACACAGACAGAAATTAAATAAACTAATTACACCATTTATGAGTCCAATTCACTATTTTGTTGGAAAAATATGTTACATTTGATCAGTTTATAGAACTTAATTAAAAAACTCTTTATTTGTATAACATGGGTTGTATTTATTGTTTGTACATCCAAACAGTAACGTCTTCCAAACAAAATGTATCTTTGATTTAAAGAATTACTTATATTTGCATATTTTTAAACATTTATTTTAATATTTGTGATTTTATAAATTTACTTCAATATTATATAAAAAGACATTCATTATGGCCTTTTCGCTTTACTGTGGTCATTCTTTGTTCTCGAGCTCTGGGCAGAAATCTTCTTAGATGGCAATACCAACAGAAACACCATCAACAGGCCAGTGGAAAACACAGCATCTTTTTAAATTAATTCAAATCTGTTCTGTAATAGCTTTTCAATGAGACATCTGCTAGCAGTGTTTTACTCACTAGGAAAAGTCCTAGAGAACATAATTATCTTCCTGATACATTTTATAATAACCTTTAAGTTAGAATATCATATCCTGTAGCAAGCATTTCCTTTCCTTGAAATGTTACATTAATTGTTTTGGAAATCCATTTGTTTACTTACAGTTTGTTTTCAGGAACACAAATAAAAAAATTATAATAGATATTGCCTTGGAAACTGAACTCTTGTTTAACACCACTTAAAATTTCTTATTTCTTTCCTTTACAGTTAATAGCCAAGATACCAAACATAACTGCACTTTGCAACTTGCATGGGGAGAAGCTACAGGTATTTAAGCAATCTCATCCAGAGATAGTGAATACACTGTTCCCTCCATTATACAAGGAGCTTTTCAATCCAGACTCAAACACTGGTTGCAAGTGAAGACAATGGGATTTTTCACATAGCTATGGAATGCATCACTGCTAAGACAAAAGAAATGTGCTCAAGAAGACTTGCTAAAAACAAACATCACTACAGCAGCACTAGGAATGTCCTGCACTTACTAGAATTATTTTTCACCGCTACAGTTTGAAGAATGTAAATATGCACCTCTGAGTGGGGCTCTCTCTTTCTCTCCTTTATTCTTCTTGTTGTTTTGGAACTGACCATTAAACCCATCGGGTGTGAGTGTTTTCCCAACAGATTACTTTAGAATGTGTTAGGTAACTCTCCAGCACCCAATGGGATTAACAGATTGCTGCCATTGAGGACTACACAGAAACAAAAGAATTGCAAGTTCCTCTGGCAGTTGAAGGATTAATCTTAAAATATAGAACACTTGGTGTATTTACTTTTTTTTATATATAATTTGAGAAACAGTTTATAGAATTTTATTGTAGATATTGTTAAGAGTATATACTGCTACAGTATTACTCTTTTGGACTACTATTCAAACTTAATTTATGTGAATTTGACAATTCATCTTATTTCTATGTTTCTAGATGCATGTGTAGTTTTTAATATATATATATATGTGTGTTTATATATATATATATATATATATATATATATATATATAAACACATACACACACACATACACATAGTATATGCACCTTTGTGTGGTGTACTCCTATACACAAAAAAAAATCCCACCTAGTTTTATTTTTTGTCTTTCGTTGATGCTGTGTTTTTTCCTTAAATTTATGTATTTTATTTATGTTTGGGCAAGCAGTGAAGCCATTGTTTGAACTATAATTGCCAATATATTCTATAACTACCAAATGGTAAAATGTTGAAGTAACATCAGACTATTTACAGTATGAAGCATGCCAGGTGTGTAATGTTGGTTTAAAATGATACAAAGTCCATTAGTTAAACTAATCTAAAAACAAAATATTTTACTGCAAAGAACATTGTTATAAAAGCAAAATGTAATGCGTAATTGTGTAAATTAAGTTGGAAAATAGAAAAATATAGTTTTGAGGTAATAAGGAAAGATATATTTTTATTGAAGGATTAATAGTATGTCCCTTTGTACTTCAGATATACTTTTGTTTCACTACAAACCCTAAACTACATTATGAAAAAGAAAAATAAGGTTCCTTGTACATAAGAACAAATCTTAACATCAGAAAAAGTTGCACAGTTAAGTTCAATCGCTTAGATGCAAATCAAGTTAAAACTGCAGTAACTGAGCTTTCTAAAGTAAGGCTAAATATAGAAACATAAATGTGGATGCATTGCAAGCCAAAACATTGCCAATATACCTTTATGTTGAGGCTGAAAACATTGCAATTTTTTATAATAATGGTATACCTGCATGGAACCTTAGATTTCAAATTGTTGTTTTTTTCTTCTGTAAATCACATTTTACACTTTACAAAGAAAAAATTAACTGTACAGTATAATAGTGGAACTCTAGCAATTATGAGGTGTTTATTTATAATTTTGTGACAAAGCATTAGCTATACCAGCCAGTAACCTGTGTATTACAAGTAATAAAAACCTGTCAGAGCAATAAAAGTACAGGCTACAGGTAAGGTGTCAGTTGCAAACTGTTTTTAGCTGTTTGTTACATTTAACCACTGTTCATTTTTGGACACTATGACACAAGGAAAAAGTATTTTATGTTAATGTTGTTACCAGTGATGACAAAATTGGATCAATATCAGGAATGCATCTTCTGGTTAAAGTGATAGTAATGTCTCAATAAAACAGCAGCTCCAATTAATCTTCATAGCAATTGAGCCATAGAGAGTGTTATTTCAATACTGTGAGAGTTGTAGTTCAAGAGTAATTGAACGATAAAGTTTCCCCCTCCTGTCCCTTTTACCTAGTGTAAACCCCACTCCTCAGATGTGGAATCCAGTCCATAGACCAGGCAGCTCACATCAAGGGTCAATATTCTACTGTGAGAACAATGAAAACCATGCCCCCCTTGACAGGTTTTTCAGCTTTTTCCCTTATCTTAATTGAGGATTGTCCCTCTCTGCAATCTACCTGGACAATCCCTGCTGCTCTGAGGTGAGCAGTGTTATATCAGTAAAAGAGGCGGGAGGAGGATACTTTATCATTCAATTACTCTTGAACTACAACTCTGACAAAATTGAAATAACACTCACCAAGGCCCAAATACTATTATGATTAATTAGAGCTGCTTTCATTATGAAACATTACTATCCCTTTAAAGCCTGAAATTAATTTAACATTTAGTGCCACCCAAAATGTATTGAAAAAATAGCTTTTTCACTGTACAAAATGTTTACTAAAATATATATCTTAAACAAAAAATGTTTGCAACATTTCAAAAACGTATCTAAAATGTTACAAAACATATATCACATTAGGATTCTTCTAATGAAGAAATATCACTCATATTTCTTAAAAACCTTGAGATATTGACACACATTTTTAAAATATAATTAGGCAAATAGGGAATTTGGAATCCCTTTACAATTTTGAAAATCCAGAAAAAAGATCTGTAAAGATTTTAAAAAATTATATTCATATTGAAATAATTTTTAAACACGTTTAAAAACAATTTGCTTTTATTTTTTTACTTTTGGGCTTCAGAAGAGGCAGAATATTTAAATTAGAAATTAACTCTGAACTTTGTCATTTCTGGCTTTAAACATAGTTGTATTTCCATTACTGAAAATGCCCAAATATCATAAATAATTAAATGACTTAATGTGCTGGTCACAACCTATAGTTACATTTATATGACATTTAAATGACAAATAAAAAGGAATGTTGATTGGCACATTATATTTGTTTACTGCACTCCTCGAGTGTCAGAATGATATTGTCTATGTATCCTGTTCATGATGTCTGCTGTAGCTGATCTCTTTAAGGGCTCTGCTGCACCAATGGTAGTTCTACCTCTGAATGTGCTGTATTAATATACTTATGGGACTTATGATGCATGGAATTATGGTAGATAAAGAAATCAGTTAGCTAGTTAGGTTGATTGTTTCTTTTATCCGCTGTCCAATTCCATGTTTCTATATGTTTATGTCAGTGCATAAATGGTCCTAATACAAAAAATCTGGTTTATGAGAAAGAGTGAGGTCAAAAGGGATCAGAGACAAAATGCAATAGATGATGGGAGAAAAAAACATCTTTAAAAAGCATTTTCTATGTCTGTAATTTTATAACACTATCCTACCAAGGACATTTTGATAAAAAAAAATCTAAGCTTTTTAAAAAAAAATGTTCCCAAAGCAATAAAAACACATGTTTTCTACAAACCTTAATTCAACATCCACCAATCACAAAAACATTTAGAAACATATCTCATCTGGGGCTAGATTCTATTGCATCTGCTAAATGTTAACACCCATTTAATCAAACATTTTCCTACTGAAGTCTATGGGGAAAACTGGAGATAAAAGCAGTGATAAAATTAGCACCTGTAATAGAATCCAGCCCCAGCAGAGTTACCTTATATACAGGATTTTTGAGCATTATAAATATTTATGTTTCTTATGCTGGCCTTCATAATGTTAATTAATGATATAATCATATATCCATGTATATAAATAATTGAAACTATATAAATATATATGGTAGTTGAAAGATAGAAGTTAATAATAGGTGAAAATTGAGGTACTGGGTCCGTCATTGTTTAGTCCTCTTCGAGCTCAGAGTAGGACCAAAATGATGACCGAATAAATAAACATGCTTTTACCTGATATTAACTTCTACAAATACTGTTCTTCAACTACTGTTTTATTATCAAATGCCATGAACAGTCATCTGATCACAAGCAAAGCAAGCTATATATATGTATGTGTGTGTGTATGTATGGTTAAATCAATCATCTATCTTCTCAATTTATCAACATGTCTACAGAAGTAGCCCAAGTTAATATAATTATTTTATCACTGTGAGGTGGAAGAGTTAATATTCTGAAATTGATATCCTGTATATCATGGGTGTACAACTGGAGGCCCTTCAGCGGTGGAGGACTACTACTCCCGTCATCTCCAGACAACCAACAGCTGGTTGAGAGTGATAGGAATTGTAGTCCTCCACAGCTGGCAGGTTTCAGGTTGCCAACCCCCACTTAAAGGGATAGTAATGTTTCACAAAAACAGAAGCTCCAATTAATCTTCATAGTATTTGAGCCACAGAGAGTATTATTAGCATACTATCAGAGTTATAGTTCAAGAGAAATTGAATGATAAAGTTTCCCCCTCCTGCCCCTTTTTCCTAGTGTAAGCCACCTCCCCTCAGATGTGGAATCTGGTCCACAGACCAGACAGCTCACAGCAAGGGACAATCTTCTTACTGTGAGAACAATGAAATCCCTGCCCCTACTGACAGGTGTTTCCCTTATGTTAATTGAAGATTGTCCCTCTCTGCAATCCACTTTGACACTGCTGCTCTGAGCTGCACATCAGTAAAAGGGGCGGGAGGGGGATACTTTATCATTCAATTACTCTTCAACTACAATGCTGACAGTACTGAAATAACACTCTCCATGGCCCAAATACTATGAAGATTAATTGGAACTTCTTTTATTATGAAACATTACTATCCCTTTAAGGTTCTATCCTGTCTTGCAATTATTTACACTAGATACAAGTACTATCTATATGGCTGACAAACAGGGGTATCCTAATCATGATTACATTTTACTGCTATTTTAAACATAGACACTAGTTACAACTGTAAAAAACGCACATATATGCATGTATCCAATCAATGAGAGTGGACACATTTGATTTCTATGTAAATTGTGAATCATATATGTTTTGCAGCTGATGCAGTACCCCAAAATATTACTATTATTTGGTAAACTATCGACCATCATATTTGTTAATATCCTGCATGGTATACTGAAAGAATTCTCAAACTTTTTACATTAAAATCTGCCTGAGACCCAAGTTGATTTCTTTGATAATTTATATAAAAATATATGCACACATTTAATTATAAAATGCAGTCTGTTTCACAATCCACAGAAAGGCAATTTCTTCCCCATACCTTATTTTTATTATAACATAACTAATTTTTTTCCTAAATTTGTTCTCTTACAAATAGGTATTTCCTTAAAGGGAAAATTAAACTAAAACCATGAAAGGTTTATTAAATGACCTCTTTGATATGTATATAATTAAGGGAGTTATGATAGCCACAGTGTTGAGGGCATCCATTCAGGCATCAATTCAAATTCAAATAAGGCCTGGGTTCCAGTGCAGTTTTTAACTTTGTGAAGGGCTTTATTTACCATTTTCTCTAAATAATTAAATGGCAATCTATTAGTTAAAACTAGTGATATTATCTATCATCTGCAATTTAAACTAGAACTAAATCAGACTTTATTTTAAATACCATAACATCCTGACCCTGAATAAATACTGATCAATAGTATCAATTCCAGCAGCTCCAAGCATAAAGCATTTGCAGAGCATATCCTATATAATAATTCACTAGGATATTTGTCCCGATGAAGTAATGCGCAGTTTGTCCCAGTGAAGTCATGTGTTTGGGCAGTCTCTACTGAACACAATTGCATTGCGGGAGTGAGGCAATGCAAGACTGCATCATGTGGAGCAGTGAGGTAGCGGCCTCTTAACATTACTCGGACCTTGGCCTGTGTACACAGGCTTTTGCACTAGTCAGTCTATAATAAAACATAGATTGAAGTAGTTGTAAAGATAAAATGGATGCTTCAATCTTTAATAAGTTCTTCAAGTAATACATAAAGGACAGACAGTTTATATTATTCAAACAAAGTTTTTTTTAACCCCATCTCGACAATGGTCGTACATGTACGTCCCGCAGAATCTGTCACTTAGTAATAGAGGACGTACATGTAAGTCCAGGAAGTCGTTCAAAACAATGGGAAAAAAAAAAGTTCTGCGGGCATTAACTTTGAAAAAGAAAAATCGGGCTTAGACTAATTATATATTTAATAAAATCTCACATATATTTCTATTTTAACCCTTTGGGTGCTATAGATGTCTCCGGTTCATGTTGAACTAATACATTGAGACATAACTCCAGCATCATAGGGGTTTAACCACTGAAAATTCAAAGTGGTTTAATTTGCATTGCTTTCTTTCATCTGATTCCAATAGATACAATGCATTGCAGATACTATGCTTTTCTGATTTTGTATAAGATTAACCCTTTCAGTTCCAGAGGGGTGTCCAACACATTACAACATGTTTTTGCCAGACCCCCCAAAAAATAAGCAGCTGTTTTAAATGTAGCTATGTTTGAGTAAAGATGACTAATACAATGATTCATGCTTTAAAACAAATAGCTTTGTATGAGCTATCAAGTAATGTATCAGTCTTTCATACAAAATTAAAGGGGCATTTACTGCTCAAGGCTATATTATAGAGTATGATGGCACAGGTTATTTGGTTCAATACTTTCCTTTTGACAAGCATTTGCCTTTTATTTGATACATTTCAGTGATATGGAGAGACTGATTTTTTTCCCTTGTACCCTCATTGTTGCTGGTCACTGGACACCAGCTCATCTACCCATTTTTGTCGTAAGCACCAATTAGTAACTAGAAGTTATTTGTTTAGTGTTAGGCATAATGCACATGGGTGACTTCATTGAAGCAAATTTGTTGCAACAAGTTTTACAGAATAGATATCATTGTTTTCCTATGACATAGGTCACATTACATGGGTGACTTTTAGGGCCATTTCACCCAGGTGAGAACCACTCAGTGATGTTGCATTGGTAATGTCATTTGTTGCTTGGCTACAGTGCAATTATTAATTCAAGTGACTGCACCAAAATCCAGCATGCTACATCTTTACTGCACTCACACAAGAACTCAGGAAAGATGCAGCAAGGAAAGTCTGCACTACAGGCTATGGGGCTGCCACAAGAGCTTTCACACAATCAGTTCTTAAGCTTGCTCATTGCAACCTCCAATGACCCATATGACATAACTGTAGAAATTGTCAGCTATTGCTATGATGTCTGTATGTATAAGAGCATATATATATATATATATATATATATATATATATATACAGGGCTTAAAAGTTGAAGTCCTTTGCTATTAGCCAGACCTGAAAAGTTACTCGCCACTGCAAGCCATAACATACCCACCAGGGCTGAATTTCTACTCACCAGGGCTAAATTTTCACTCGCCATTGGCTAGTGGTGAGTGGAAATTTTGAGCCATTTTGCGAGAAAGTTGCTGCAACAAAGTCACCTATGGGAACTAGGCTTTAGCTAAATTCATATCTCCAGTTCATAATTTAAAGGTGTCTGAGCTTTAAACTTTCTAGTGTAGCTGGGAAATCATTTCCCAATAACCATACCACCTACAGTACTAGATTGCCCATATTATGAAAGGGAACAGCCATGTTCTGAATGCATACATGTCCTTAATCTCCCACTAATATGGGGTTGGGCAACCGGAGGCCCTCCAGCTGTTGTGGACTACAAATGTCATCATCTACAGCCTGAGAAGGATAGGGTTTGTAGACCACAACATCAGGAGGACCTCAGCTTCACACCCTCAACTAACAGCTCCTAGAGCAGTCAGAGGACACAGGTGATTTTTAAATCATTTATTAAAGGAAAAAAGTGCAGCAAAACAAATACATTTTTGGTCTATATCTTCAAGTAGTATCCTTGGTCTTTTTTGATTTACTTTTTTTTTACACATATTTACATTTGTTGTTACTCTGCAGAATAATTCCACTGAAAAATATTAACCCTTTGAATGCCAGAGAAGTATGCAACGCATTGCTTTGCAATGCGTTGTGTATCCCTTTGGCACTCAAAGGGTTAAATCATATCTGACTTTACATAAACAGAATATTAGTGGTCTAGGTGTATATGATTATGCATTGAAGCTGATGTACTAAGAGGAAGTGGCATAATTCTAGAATAAACCATAGAAACATAGAATCTAAAGGCAGATAAGAACCATTTGGCCCATCTAGGATTAGATTCTATTGCAGGTGCTAAATGTTAACACCCGTTTTATCAAACATTTTCCCATTGAAATCTATGGGGACAACTGGAGATAAAAGCAGAGATAAAATTAGCACCTGTAATAGAATCTAGCCCCTAGTCTGCCTATTTTCCTACTGTAAAAATTTCAAACCTTATTTGGTCCTTGGCCTTTTCTTATGTTAAGTACAGCCTTATGCCTGTTCCAAGCATGCTTAAATTCTGTCACTGTATTAACTTCTACCACTTCTGCTGGTAGGCTATTCCACTTATCTACTACCCTCTCAGTGCAGTAAAACTTTCTTACGTTACGTCTAAACCTGTGTCCCACTAGTTATAGACTATGGCCTCTAGTCCTAACATTTTTACTCCTCTGAAATGTACTTCCCTCCTGCACTTTGTTGAATGTTTCTATCATATCCCCTCTCTCTCTTCTCTCCTCCAAGCTATACATGTTCAGATCCTTTAGTCTATCCTGATATTTCTTTTCTGGTAAATCAGTCACAATTTTAGTAGCCCTTCTCTGAATTTTCACTAGAGTATCTATAGCCTGCTCCCTAAGGGAGAAATAAAAATGTCCATTAATTGAAACTGGGCTTTTAACCCTTTTAATGCACAAGAAGTCGCAAATGTTTTGCTTCACAACACGTTTGATATATTGTGTGCAATCGAGGGGTTAAAAACAACATTTAAACCAGTTGGAGATTTGGGGAATGTTTAGTTTTTCCCCTACAGTGTAGTTGGTTTACTCCAGATTTACTCTTTTTCCTCTTAGTACGCCAGCCTCATTAACTGACCCATTAATATGAAAGAGCACCAAGGATTTAGTTGAAAACATCAGTTTCTCTAATCTTGCCATGGAGATAAATTCAAAAACTTCATGATGTGTAGTCATTTTTAACAATTCAATTGAACTAAATGACATTCTGGGTCTGAATAGACAGATGTGCAATACTTGTTCATCTACAGCAGGGACTTAATCCTTTTGGTGTAAATGTCACTTCTGTGAGCTCTTTGTATAAAGAATTAATTCCAAGAGTCATATTTCCTGTTAATGGAAAGATTACATTGCTGATTGCTAGGAAAACAGGGTAATAGAACAGTGGTCAATTAAAAAGTAGTTCCCTAATATATAACATACTAATGTAAAAGCCCGTGTACACGGGCCAAGGTCCGGGCGGTTAACCCTATGAGTGCCAGAGGGGTACACAACGCCTTGCTTTGCAATGTGTTGCGTACCCCTCTGGCACTTAAAGAGTTAAGAGGCTGGTCCTGCTCTGCATCCTGCCACCGACGCAATCATGCATTGTAGAGACTGGCCGAAAGCACACAAAACTCCAAACATTCTGTGCTCCCAGCATTCCATGCTCTCAGTACAGAACTCCCAGCATTCCATGCATTCAGGCAGTCTCTACTGTGCATGATGGCTTCTGACAAACATTCTAGCGAATTATTATATAGGATATTTTGCACTTTGTTTAACCCCTTGAGTGCCAGAGGGGTATGCAACGATTTGCAAAGCAATGTGCTGCGTACCCCTCTGGCACTCAAAGGGATAAGGATGCTATTGATTAATTTATTCACGATGAGAGATGGTAAGGAAAAGGAATGTAGTGCAGTCCCTTACACACAACTCAAGCCTCTAGAGCAAATTAAAGAAACATTAATGCTAAAATTAGCATTTTCTTATATATGAAAGTACACTTTATAACATTCCCAGATGTAGTAGCTGTAAACCAATAAGATTAAAGATTTTAAAAATTTAATTGTTTTTGCGAATGGGGGAAGCAATATTGCACATCTCCTTTCTTGCTGTGTTTTACAGACTGGATAATGGATTACTAACCAGGAAGGGAAATGTCTTGTGCATGTGATAACTCCTTTCCCAGCATGCTATGCACAAATAGACACAATATTAATCCTTCGAGTGCTAGAGAGGTTTCCATGCATTGGAAAACAAAAGGGGCGATGCATTAAAGTGTGATAAAATGGTGACAAAGTGGTGCATTGGCTCCATAGAATAACATAGGAACTGGAGAAGTGATATCACTGGAGAATCCATCTCTACTTTATCACCTCTTTATCAATACTTAGTGCATAACCCCTAAAGTGTTGGATACCTCTCTGGCACTCAGAGGGTTAAGTATGTAGTTTTATAATAAATCCTTACATAAATACCAATTAATCTTACAGCACAATCTTTCCTATAAGATACATCTGTAGTTTAGCAGTCTTAAACTTTAACCCCTTAGCACTTAACCCCCGCCGAACCTTTTTCCCCATTACTTCCAACAACTTCCTGAACGTACATGTACATGCTCTGTCACTAAGTGACAGTTTCTGCGGGACGTACATGTACGTCCATTGTCAGGATGGGGGGGTTAATTTGGCTGTCTCAACTCTCTACAACTTGCCCGTATGTACAAAGTGGAGCAATTCTTGAGGAAACCACCTACACATTAAGGAACCAATAAAAAAAAAACATTGATTTAATTAAGGATTTTAAATCCCTGAATGCTTTGCAATGTCTTTGACATCTCCCTAGTGTTCAGGGGGTTAAAGCCCCCTTTAAAGCAATGTATTTTTGGTCCCCTAAGGTGCAGTTGGGAAGACCCAGACGTGCTCCACCTTGCCTTTAAACATAAGGCCCATTGTATATTAACTCTGCACATCCAAGTAAACTGAAGAGCACTTTGCATGCTATAGACAATTCCAGCCCATTGCTCCATAATGCATTGAAGCTAGCATCCAGTAGTTTAAATCACAAAATATTTCAGATCTCCAACAGGATAGGACAAAGTGAAATCATTGATTGAATAATAATAAAATAATAATAGATACCCTTTATACTGTATATAAGAATTACCTTTGCAGGTCATCCTAGTAAGAGGTGGTAAAATTACATTTTCACTAAAAGCACAATCTTTTTCTAATACACTTAACACGTGACTTGTTTGTAGGATATTGGGATAAATACCTGTAATTAACCTTCTAGCTCATAGAAAAAAGTAATATTATGTTCTAAAGTAAGAGAAGTATATCTAGCTTCACCCTATGAGTGCCAAATGGATGTGCAAGCTCTTTACACAACTCTCTGGTACTCATAGAGTTAAATGGAGATGTCAGCCGGATGGTTATTTTTCCCTCCAATCTCTGTCACATATAATGCTTACAATGACAATCACTGCTTCATGCAGAAATTGCACTGCTTGCCACTCAGGGATGTCTGTTTAAAAACAGCATAAAATGGAATAAAAGATGTAGCATTTCTTAACAATTTGAATGCCAGAGGGGAGTGCAACGCTCCCCGCTCTGGCACTCAAGGGGTTAAACTATCCAGATTTTATTATAAAAACAAATTGCAATAGTCCAAAAATATAAAAAAGGTCCTTATGATAGAATGGGTATTAGTAGACTATACTGCCAGAGGCTTAAGAGCTTAATTATACTACTCTAACATATTGTTTACTTGTGTAATTATAATTTGTTCTTTTTGGTACTATATTTTCTGTTGTAGAGACACTCGGACACTGAAGCAGATTTAGGGCTGAATTCCATTGCAGCTGATAAATATCATCTCTGTCTTTTATCTCACAGATTCCTATTAAAGTCTATGAGGCATTTATAAAGAAATCAAGTGATAGATGTCACCTGCAATGTAATTTTGCAGTAGAACTAGAGCAAATGTGGCACAAACCAACTGCACCATATGGGACAAATAAAAATGTCAACCCATTGAATGCTATATATATATCTGCATCATTGCAAAGCAATGGATTGAAGCCCTACCTAGAATTCAGATGGATAATAGCCCCATTTAAAGCAACTCGAAGTTATATATACAGCTTTTTCTGCTGAGCAAAATAAGGGTACACCAACTGTGATGAGACATTTCACTCAAAAGTTATTGTATCTCAAAGTGTTATCAGTCATGCCAACTGGCAAATTATTTAAGCATAATGCATTCTATGGTAAAGTTTGAGTTACTGATTTTTCATAGTAAGTAACAGGAACATCACCAGCCAAAGGAGAAAAGCACAGTTAAACGATAGTAATACTTTAATTTTACAAATCCCCATCTTGTAGAACTTAAAAAAAGATTTGTAGTGCACCCAATCACATCTCTCAAACCTTTATGGTTTGAGAGGAAATTGATTTCAAAGTCCCTCTCTCCCCTTTCCCTGACATCAGCGTCTAGCTGTATGCAGGGGAATCCGATCCTGGGGCCATCCAGGGCTCTGCAGCAGACCCGAGATTGTGTTAATGAAGGAAAAAATCCTTCAGTGAAATGGTCTTCTACGTATGCACCAAGAACACATAGAAGACCATTTCATTGAAGGATTTTTTCTTCATTAACACAATCTCAGCTCTGCTGCAGAGCCCCGGATGGTCGTACAACAGAATAATCCTGGAGTCAGCTAGAACGCTGATCTCAGAGAAAGGGGAGGGGGGACTTTAAAATCAATTTTCTCTCAAACCATAAAGGTTTGAGAGCTGTGATTGGGGGCATTGAAAAACTTTTTTTTAAGTTCTACAATATGGGGATTAGTAAAATTAAAGTATTACTATCACTTTAATGATAAAAAAACTGAAATAGCATTTGAATTGAAAAGCTTTGACCCACTGGTCGATAGAGAGATCTCCAGTACATTGATTTTTGCTTTAACATCCAAAGGGTTAAATGATAGCCTGTAAATGAGTATAACACTGATGCAGGGACACTGAACTTGCGCTGGTCCCTCCCACAATTCATAAGGTAGGTGTGGCCAGCATAGCTAAATCTCCCCTCAAAATTTGGAGCTTCGAGGCAGTTGCCTACTGTACCTACTGAGAAATGCAACTCTGTTAGAATGACCTAACTTACCTACATACCTAGAAATAACTAGGATCACATAAGGTTTTTCACTTTCTCTATAAATAAGCTATGTGGAATATGACTGTGAATTTGATATATCAACCGTTCTTTTCCTAAAAAGGTAGTGAGGCAGATGTACTTAGAAGAAGAGAAGAATTATGTACTATAACACCAAGAATGATGTATTATAATTATGCACTCTAACTCTAATTTGATAAACATTTAATGTCCTGTGATATTCTATACAGGCTATGCACAAAGATCTCTCCAACTTCAGAGGCCTTAGAGGCTTATATATACAAATAACAGGGGCATTTCTGGAGTAAATAATTTGTGCCATAGGGATTAAGAAAAATTCTCATTGATTTTAATTGGGCTTTTAATGTCTTGAAGGCAATGGGAAGCAATGCTCTGCAGACCTCTGTAGCAAACAAGAGGTTAAAGGCCTACTTATATCAACTGAACATTTGGGAATATTTATTTATTCCCTGTGGTGCAGCTGGTTTGTACCGGAGTTGCATCATTGTGCTTTCATACATATGGCTCTTAATGTATATGCTCCATACAGTAACATAGGAATTGGAGAACATGTCTCACTGAACAGCTAATCTTAACTTTATCACTTAGTGCATCACCTCCCCCCCCCAGAATAATTCTGACTCAAACTAACTGCACCATGGGGAGAAATGCACTTCCCATTAATTCAAATTGGGCTTCTAAGCCCCTTGAATGTCAGAGGGGTCCCCTGTAGTGAAGTCGGTTTGCTCTAGATGTTCTGAGCTCTTCTTAGTACAGCAGTGTCAGTATCCCTTCATCCAAATAACACGAGAAACAATGTTTTTAACTTCAAAGAGCACATTTCAATATTCTATTCATTTAATTTGAATTATACCACAGATCTGAAGTACATTGACATACTGCCCAGTTTATGTAAGAAATAATATTAACCATTTCATGTGACAGTGTACACTTTGTATGTTTATGTATAAGGACCAAAACCATTCAGGATGTCTATGAATTATGTCAGCATTACATAAACCTCATGTATCATTTACAATGTGGGCCAGTGCCCATTTGACCACTTTCAGTAAATGAACATAATGTATAAAAGCAAAGTAGAGAAATTATAGAGTAAATCAAATGCTTGATAGGGAATGAAGAAAACGTCTTTTTATTTAAATGGGGCCTTGAATGCTAAAGGAGACTCCAGTGTATCGAGAGACAAACTGTTGGAGACCTCTTTAGTATTCAAGGGGTTAAAGGGATACTATCACCTATGAACAACTTTGGCTATTTTAAAAGAGCATTAAAATCACCTATATTAGTCTTTTTATTTTGAAAATTAGTTTTTGCAAGCACTTCCTGCCTTAACACTACATTACATCACCTACTCATCGATATTGCTCAGCAATGCATTTCCCACTTCCCTTGCTCTGAAATGATTCAATGTCAGTGATGGGAGAAGGTAGTGTAGACCAGAGGTTCTCAGCCCATGCCCTCAGTGGCCACTTACAGGCCAGGACATAGGAATTTCCCTGCTAGAACACTGGTGTGGTGATCAGAGGCTCAGTCATATTGATTAACTCACCTGTGCTATTAAAAGGAAATTCTCAAATCCTGGCCTGTTAGTAGCCACTGAGGGCAGGGGTTGAGAACCACTGGTGTAGAGCCAAGACATGAAGTAACTGAATAACACGACAGCATAATATCTAAATCTAAATAACTCAAAAACTAGTCTTGTAATTTCAATTTGCTAACACAAGATACTGTATAGGTGATTTTGAATGTGCTTGTAAAATCACGGGGATATTGTCCATTTAAAATCCTCATTTAAATAAACTGGAATTTTAAAAATGTTTATTTTCACATATTGTGTTACTGATTTGCCTCAGAATTGCTCAATTTTTCTATTATACATGAGGTCCACTGGCAATAAAGTATAATGAAAGTATTGTAGTCCTTGGGCAAACCAATTGCTCCATAGAGGAGAAATAAAAAATCCCCTATGAATTAAAGGGGATTTTTAACCATTTGAATGCCAGAGAAGTCGCCATCACACTGCTTTGCAATTCTTGGATACATCTGGCATTCTAGAGGTTAAAAGTCCTATTTAAATCAATAGGAAAGGTATAATATTTTAATTTCTCCCCTATGGACTGCCACAGAATTACATTACTTTTCTTTTGAACAAAAGACCATTAAAAAGCATGAATCTGGAGAATGTATCAGACTGAAACTTGAAATGAAGGAAAGTTAGAGTCTGTTCTACATAGTTTGCACTGTATGAAGTCAATGGCTAGTAAATGTGCTTTAAAGGGATAATAATACTTCTTTTTAACTTTATTTTATTTTGTAGGCATTAAAAAAACATGAAGAATGATATAAGTCTTATGTCTCAAACCTTTATGGTTTAAGAGATATTCACAAGCAAAGTTTCCCCTCCCCGCCCCTTTTACCTAGTGTAAGCCATCTCTTCTCAGATGTGAATCTGGTTGTAAGACCAGACAGATAACAGCAGGGGACAATCTTCTTTGTATGAAAACAATGAAAGCCCTTCCACCCTTGACAAGTTTTTCAGCTTTTTCCCTTATCTTAATTGAAGATTGTCCCTCTCTGCAGTTTACCTGGGCACCTCCCTTCTGATCTGGCTGAACAGAGGGGGATACTTTGCTTGTGAATATCTCTTAAACCATTAAGGTTTGAGAGAAAAGACTTATATCGTTCTTCATGTTTTTTTAATGCCTACAAAATAAAATAAAGATAAAATGAAGTATTACTATCCCTTTAAGATGGTAAAATACCATGAATCACAGCAGCAATAACTGTAAATGCACAATACCAGTTTGTCAAAATTGTGAATCTGTATCCTGTCTTTTGTAATTTTGTGTAAATAATTTCTGCTCCTTTTTATTTTTTAATTAAATGGATTATTAACAAAATAATTCTGTTATTTTAGAAAATACTTATAGGGATAGATATATAAGATGAATTTGGACCTCTGCAGATATACATTCTCTTTTTTCTCCTATCAACCTTAATTTGGTTTTCATTTTTCTTCAATAACAACCTTCAAAAGGATTACTGAGTGAGCAAGGGCAGATGGACTACAGTGTATACGCTCTACCTTAAAGGCTGCTTTGCCTTAAAACCCAGCTCATAAAAAGCACTTATTTCTGTCTTGATTAGACTGGGATCTTGGCAAATCAGAAGCTAGGGGATTATTTTGTCAGCCTCTTTTGGGAATATAATGCAGCAAAGGCTACTATTTATTTTAAACAATCAGTTCTTCAAATAGTTTTGACGTTCTGTAAACAGGACTCATAATTAAAATATATTAACATTGTGATGAAACATCTCCATGATATACAGTAAAAAGATAAAATAAGGTGGAAAGCATGAAGACAGATAATTTTAAGAAATTGTTAATCCCTCTAAAATACTATTCAGTCCAGCTGGGATTGGATTCAGACTGGATTGCCTTTCACAGTACCCTATTACTCCTTTGGTTGATAAGCCTTTTAATGCTTTTAGCACTGGAGTGGGGGTTGTACAACACATCGATTCATTGTGAAGCAATGTGTTGTATGCCCTTCTGGCCATAAAGGGTTAAATATAAACAAAGTGCAAAAATGATTGGACTATGTTGGGCACACATTGATTGAGCCAGCAAATCTCATCTTACTGCAGTGGTTCAATATCTGTGCTCTATAGCATCCTGTCCTTAACCCTTTGAGTGCCAGACGGGTACACAACAGCTTTGCAATGCTACACAACAGCTTTGCAATGCATTGTGTACCCATCTGACACTCAAAGGGTTAAAAATAACCACTTGTACACTGGAAATAGGACATTGCCATTGTCACTGGTTATATTTGATGGGAGATCTTTGTAGAATAATGGAAGTCATCAGGTAGCTCTCAAGTGCAAGGCAGGGGAGGGCTGGCCTGGGTGGCAGGGGGGCAATTGCCCCCTGGGCTGGTCATGTGTCTGGGCTGGTGGGCCACTTCTGCTTGGTGCTGCAAACATAGCTACACTAGTGATACCACAGAGCTTACAATTGAAATGGAGCTACAATCCAAGTAGAGCTACACTAGTAGCATAACCCAAGTTATATGGTATCACTATAGCAGATTTACTTAAATTGTAAGCTCTATAGTTGCACCAGTGTAACCTCATTTCAGTTGTAAGCTTTGTGGTATTGCTTGCCTTACTTCACAACACTAACCCTTTGAGTGCCAGAGGGGTACCACGCAGCATACCCCTCTGGCACTCAAAGGGTTAATGACAACTTTAAAATTAACAAAAGGGTGTGGGCTGGAACGATAGTAGAACTGGGCCACTTGATTGTGGTTGCCCTTCAGGCCACAAGTTGCCAGCACTCCCCTGGTGCAAGGGCATGCTTTTATTTTTCTGTTCAATATTCAACCTCATTTTTATAATTACAGAGAGGTGCTCAATGCATTGTGTTATTCTGGAGTAAAATAGATGTGACACAGGCGAAAAATTTAAATTTCCATTCATTTAAGTGGGGCTTTTAATACCTTGACTTTTCTCAATCATTCAAAGGGTTAAAATCCCCATTTGGTAATTTTGCAGATTTATATTTATCCCTATGGTGCAATTGGTTTTCGTCTAAAATAACTTAAGTTCTTAATGCATCAGCTCCCCAATAATGTGAAATTCTGGACTTTCTGTCACATGTGTTTAACATTTGGCATTAGGAAACAATGGTGGGGAAGAGGGGTTAAAATCAGTGTTGAAGAATGTCTAGGGGCCAAATTCTATTACAGGTGCTAAATGTTACCTCCTGTTTTATCAAACATTTTCCTATTGAAGTCTATAGGGAAACCTGGAGATAAAAGCAGAGATAAAATTAGCACCTGCAATAGAATCTAGTTTGTAGTCTCCAGCAGCTGTGGTGCAGCAATTGACTACCACTGGTCTATAGTGAGAGAAGCCTCTTAAAGAGATAGTAATACTTCGTTTTAACTGTATTTTAGTTTGTAGGCATTAAAAAAACATGAAGAATGATATAAGTATTATCTCTCAATCCTTTATGGTTTATGAGATATTCACAAGCAAAGTTTCCCCCTCCCGCCCCTTTTTCCTAGTGTAAGCCATCTCTTCTCAGATGTGAATCTGGTTGTAAGACAGTACAGATAACAGAAGGGGACAATCTTCTTTGTATGAAAACAATGAAAGCCCTTCCCCCCTTGACAAGTTTTTCAGCTTTTTCCCTTATCTTAATTGAAGATTGTCCCTCTCTGCAGTTTACCTGGGCACCTCCCTTCTGACCTGGTTGAACAGGGGGGGATACTTTGTTTGTGAATATCTCTTAAACCATAAAGGTTTGAGAGATAAGACTTGTATCATTCTTCATGTTTTTTTAATGCCTACAAAATAAAATAAAGTTAAAACGAAGTATTACTATCCCTTTAAAGGGTTGGAGATAAATGCAGAAATAAAATTAGCACCTGCAATAGAATCTAGCCCTATAGGAGTAAAGTAAAAGAAAGGGTCTGAATGCAGTTGTGCATATGCCCAGACTACATTATTAACCCCTTAACGACACTTGACAGTCATAGTACGTCATGGGTCGATCTGACTGAATGACCCATGACGTACTATGACCGTCATGTAGTTCCGGGCTCCCCCCGCGGCTGCACGCTGTTCGGGGAGTCCGGAACCGTAAAAAGAAAAAAAAAAAATGCTCAGCTGTCCATAAGTCGCGTCACTGCACCGATCGGTTGGTCATTAAGGGGTTAACAAGTGAACTTTTTCAAGCCTAGCCCACTTTCTATTTTTATTGCCTGACACATAAAGTGTTTGATTAAATTAGCAGCGGCTGTCCTGCTCTCTTTTCTTAGGACAATAAGGACAGCTGTTTAAAGGCTAGGAAACATATTTTGTAATGGCAGCCAAAACAGGAAGAGTGCTTGAAAGAGCTTGAGCTAATGTTGACTGTCAGCATTTATGCAAAGATTCATCCATGATGCAAAGAGAAGACAAAGATGGGCCCTTTTAGTTTAAAAGGCATTCTTTACTGATGTTTCAGCAAATATTATGAAATGAAAAGTATTTTGTAAGCCAATAACTCCAGTGGCTGCACTTTAGTAGCAAAAATGCCAGCAAGCCTTCTAAGCCAACCCCATAGCATGAACAGAGGAATGACATATATTTTCACCTATTTCCTCTATGCCTTGTTTAAGTAGTTTAAATAAGGCATAGTAGAAAGAAACACAACAAAATGCCCACTTATTGCCCCATAGTCCTCTTCTTATCACAAGAGTTATTAAATAAGGAAAGTCTGGCATATTTAGTTTGGTAAAATGAAGTTAGGCAGTCATAGGGATGGCAAGTAAATTCCAGAACATGTTCTTCAGTGGACTCAAAATGGTGCATTCACCCCAGTGTGATTATTTCCCTTTGATAGGTATACTCCATACATATGGGTTGGAGAGCTTGCTCTCATTGAGATTTTCCCCCATTTGATTTTTTATAGGAAATGTACTTGTCTATGAGATTATAGTCTCCTAGTTAGATCTAGTCACTGGTGAGCAGGTGAACTATAAACCATGTCTTCTAGTATAAAAAGGTACATTAGAGTAATATAGAATGGTTTATAGATATTAAAACATTAACCTAAATGCAATGAAATAAAGGCTTTCAACGATGATTACACATATGAAACTATTAATAACCATATAATCAGTAACAGGAAAACGTCTCGCTTCATACATTACATTGTATGTGCCAAATAAATGACACTAGCCTACATCTATTAATGCATTAAAAAGACACTTTATATTTCACTAAAAACTAATCAAAGCACTGAGGAAAACTCTTCTTCATACCTTCAATCCATATTGTTATATTGAGTTTTTTTAGACGTAATGAGAAGGTTGCGGTTAGTCTTAGACTTTGGAGACTGTGTGTATTGGCTGGCTTGGCCTGCAAAGACACCAGTTCCTATCTCACTTGATTCTGCTTGAACTCAATGGGGCATATGTACGAATGCACCAGTGCAGTCACATGATCCTAATCTGTAACAACAGTGACTACAATGAAGGGTATATAAATACATGGCATAGACTTTGGCACTAACTTGAGGAACACCCTGTAACCCCACAGACTTCCATTTTGTCCTTCGCTTGGCACAATCAGTGTTGAGGCCCATTCATATGTAATAATTTATAATGTGACTTTTACGTTTTTTTAACTATGAACATTTATAGTTCAGTCACATTTTGAGTTTCCATAACTCATTTTTAAATGTACACTTACAGTGAAAGCAGAGTCTGCTTCATTGAATACAGACACACTTTTCCTTAAGGAGCAAAATTCAATGTCATTCAAAGACAATGATCAAGTATAATAACAAATTGCCATATCCCATGTTAGTCTGCACTTGCAGTGGCATTCTCTGATACTGATATGTCGGGCATGGCTGCTTCCAAATTCAAAATGTAAGAGATGGATCCCAAAAGAGTATTCATGTCACAATGTCAGTGTTTGATAACACAACTTTAACTTGAAAAAGAGAGGAGAGGATCGAAACATCATTGTTTGTGCTGTATATTGTTTATTGAGATGTCATGAAGTAGTTTAAATATATTCACGTTTTTGTATCCCAAACCGTGAGTGCGTCTAGTGCTTTCACATTTGCTATATATATATATATATATATATATATATATATATATATATATATATATATACACGGCTTAAAATGTGAAGTCCTTTGCTAGTAGCCAGACCTATATATGTATATATCAGCTGCTCATAACACTTTCTTTTTACTGAGCTGTGGCACAAAAATGTAGACGCGGGGAACTTCTACATGTTTTGTAGTTGCCCTGCCAGTTAGCTACAATTATGCCATCAGGCATGTTAAGTACAATAAAAGAATCATTGTCAATCTGTAAAATGCACTTAAAATATATTTTGACAAAGAAGATTACCAAGAGCCATACTTTGCTTAGCCAGGCAAAATATTTTGACATCTTTGGTTTCCAACCAACCAGAATTCAATTTGAATATTGTTTATACATAACAAATTATATTTCTTGAATTATAGAGAAAATATACCCACAAAAGAAAAAAAAATACCTTTAATTGCCAATTGAACTAAAACAGAATACTAAAGTGAGTGGGGGACCCTTCCTCCAGGAAGAATATCTGTGACATATTAAAATAAGTTTGTGGGATCAATCAATAGTATACTATAATTTCCCTTTAATGTCCCAATTTTTTTCTGGAGAAGCAAGAAAAAAAAATCATATTTGTAATCTCAGAGAGAATTTCAATATCAATTTAAAACATAGATTTATTGAAAATAACACAATTTCTACACAGTAGTTTGAATTTCTTCATTTTTGTGTGTATGACATAAAATGATACAGTTGCACTGAACAGTTTTATATTGGAAATACAGCCAGTTCAATTACCACGTTTCCTAAAGCCATATTAGACCTTTACCAAAAAGAAATGTTATATGCATTATATTAAGAGTTATCAACATTGTGAATAAAGAAACATATACATACAGGCAGCTGCAGTGTGTCTTTATATTAATCAATATCAATTTTCATTTATAAATAATAGAAAAAGAAATTTGGCCTATTTAAAAAAATCTTCATCCGTTTTTACCCTTATGCAATGAAATCAACGAAATATTGGTTTAATCTGGTCAGTTATGGATAATCATGGTAGAACCCAAAACACACAGAAAGTAATATTATTGTATAGATGTCTTAAATATCGTTATGTATAACTGATTTTTTTATATTAATTATTTGAAATTTTGGCCAATCCAAGTTATGATTATCATGTTAAAATTGCAAATAATGGCAGATTTCTTTTTTTACTACTATTCTACAATTAATATTAATTATTAATATTAATAATAATAATAGTAATTGATACAGAACAAATACATTGTTTTAGGCTCACCAGTATTGTAAGGACTATCAAGTATTAAAACAAATAATATTAATAATACTTTTTGGTGCTGTTGGAATTTCCTGGCTGGTAGTACTGTGAAAGGTGCAGTAAAGCAGCTAAGATAATTAAAGGTGTACTAGCAACCTCTTCTTACTTTTCTATGGCCAGGAAACCCCAATGGCCAATATTTTGCCATTTGAAACATTTTAAATCAATACTGGATGCCATGTCCATGGAGGTGGACATGACACTTGCTAGCAGAAACACACCGCCTTACTGAAAATGGTATAGTATTCTTTTGAATATTCATGCCCCCTGTCTACTTCAGTTTTAAACAAAAAAAAAAACTGCAAGAAACTTTCTTGTGCTTCTCCATGGACATAACATCCAGGACTGATTGAAGATGTATACTGGAGAAAGGTACATAGGCAAATTTTATAGGGGCCATCAAGGTTTGTGGCCATAATAAAGTATATGAAAGTAGTTATTAGGTTAAGAAACACAATCCCCCTTCCTCCCAAATGTAACACTACACTAAGTTACACCATTTTGCTATCAACATCTTCTTTGGGCTTTTCTTTCTACCCCTTTTTTGGGGTGGGTTAGAAGATTTACACATTTAAGAGAATTTAAGAGAAATTTTAAGTACATGCACAAATACATTTATTTTTCTTTCCATAAAATATTATCAAGTCCACTGTCCATTGTTATATATATTTTTCTTTGACTAGTTTAAAGATGTAAAGGTGCTGAGCTGACTGTTTATTGCAAAATATTAATTTGTGTTCGAAATGAGTGATCAACAACCAGGTTTACACATATGTGGCCCCAAAGTCCCCCAAAAAGTTGCATGTTATGGTAGAAAATTATAAACACAAAATTATAAAAGGCTATATTTTGAAAGCCTCTCTATGACTAAAGGGATAAAAAGGGAGTATTATGAATGAGAAAGGAAGTACCCTGTGAGGCAAAAGAAAACCATGTATGGGGTTTTTGGGTGAAAAATATATAATGAATGTGCACTAACAAACACACTGGACCTTTGTATACAGCTCTCACAAATAATACTAATAGACCAAGATTTCTCTTTACTTCTGATATCTGGGGCAAAAACAGCACATTTTCATGTTTTTGCATGGCAGAATGAGCTCCTTTTATATCTCATCTATGTATGCAATCCTGTTAGCCAATCAAAATCTGAACTAAAATGGCCTGAATGTGAAAAAATAGCTTCAATGCCAGATATATCACAGTTTGGGGTGGGCTAATTTATGATACAAAATGTAAAATGTATTATTCCCTCTTTAGTAAGTAAAAAAAAATTATGTGCTTCAATTTCCATACAAACAACAGTGCAATTAGTAAAACCTGACTAAAATGTGTTGTTGTTTTTTTTTTTGTTTGTTTTGGATTTTTTTTTCTCATGCCTAGATTACATTGTAGATAAGTGGTACTGGGGTTTTATCATACAGGATCCTATGGAAAATGGTATATAAAATCCTTGATACAACTATCAATAGCAATGGAATCAAGGAAACGGTTAAGTACAATTCTGGAGCAAATAACTACAACATAGGGAACAAATAAACTATCCGAAAATGCCCATTGATTTAAATAGGGCTTTTAACCCTTTGAATTCTAAAGAGCCATCCAAGGCATTGGTTTAGCCTGTCTAGCATTCCAGCATTTAAAAGACCCCTTTAAAACAATAGTACTTTTCATTTGTCCCCTATTGTGCAGTTGGTTTGCTCCAGAATTGCACCTCTTTAGCTTTAAGAATAGAGAAAATACATTTGCAATAAAAAATAACAAGATTAAGGTCAAAGTCACATAAGAGCTAGAAATATTTTTTTTTTGTATAAAGGTTATTTCCTTTCATTTGGTGCTATGGGTACTATAAACCAGAGTTCAGTCCACTAGGGTTACAAACAGGCCGGGATTTCAGAATTTCCCTGATTAAGCACAGGCGAGTTAATCAGTGACTCATTCATTTTGACTGACTCATTTCTGCTTAACCATGTGAGTGCCAGAGGGGTACACAACACGTGGCAAAGTAATGTGTTGTGTACCCCTCTGGCACTCAAAGGGTTAATCCCTAAGTCATGTACTGTTGGTGGTCCTTGAGGACAGCCCTGCCATAAACAAAAGAGTCGTTTCTTTGAGTTGACAGTTCTGTCAAACATGGACTTTTAAATCTTCCTTTAACCTTTTAAATGTACTAGAGTATCCAGTGCATTGCATTGAGATGAGTTGGATATCTCCAGGTACTCAAAAGGTTAATTATTTTGAATGCCTTGTATTGTGATGTTTTGTTGAAGTAAGTTCTCTGTTCTTTTCAGTCCTATAAGGGCACAATATTATACAGTGTCCTCTTATACATACTGCTGTTGTTTCAGTTTGCTCCTGTTAACAAGGGTCCTTAAAATTGTAATTAGACCTCCCCTCTGTTTATAGATAAATCGTTTTGCAGGACCATTATCAGTGTATGCCATATAAAAACCTAATCAACACTCTTAGAGAAACATTCTTGCATCTCAGGAGTGTGGATGTTAACTTACATAGACTTCAATGCTTGACATTAATTGTATAGAATTCTTACTATGACACTTTGTATAAAAAAAAAATAGTTCTACATGTAAGTTCTGTACAGTCACATAGTCACATAAATGTAATATAGTGCATTTCTACAGCCCTGTGTTTGCCTGATAAGGGTGACGACACAATAATGTGATATATTGAACGTATTTAATTCTTACCATTTGTTCATAATGTAGTTCTTAATTCTGATTTTAGAAAAACTCCAGATTTTGGAGCTTTTTTCCATGGATCAGTGGGCCTTATTCAGTGAGCTAAATTAGAGAAAATTCTGTGGCAAACTAACTATACATAAATTGCTTTTTGATTAATTCTGGCTTTTAAACCCTTCAGTTCTAGGAAGGTCTCAATGCATTTTGAAACATAGTTGGAGAGCTCTCTATCATTCAAGGGGATTTAGATAATTTTTATTTGTCCCCAATGGTCCAGTTGGGGTGCACCAAAATTGCTCCATATTGGCTTGCTGAATAAGGGTTAATGTCTCGTTTTAAAAGTAAGCATTCCATGTTAATTTAGAATGTAATAGATTTTGTTTCATGTTCTCTGTAAATTATTAGTTTACTGCATCATTAGCATTTCATGATAATGCACACATGATTTTTGAATGTTTTCTGTAAATGACAATCAATGTTCCTTTCTTTAATGCTAAAGAAAATTAAAAACATATGTATAAAATACAAGCAATACTGTAATTTTTATTCTGTGGATACAAAAATAAAACGGTTTCTGTTATGTTTCTGAATTTTCCATTAGTTATATTGATCAGACATTGCACAAGTTACACGTGCTCTTACCTGAATGGCAACTCCTTTACCTTTTACATTATAAATGAGTTCTAGTTGTGTTATGTAGAGCAATTAGCCAACATCATTCAGTTCATAAATGAACCACAGTAATTAATAGCCTCTTATTAAAGTATACCTGTCATCTTAAGATAAGTTTAGATATTTGTAAAGAGCATTAAAAACTGCATATATGTTGTGCTAGTCGTTTGCTTGTAATATAAATTCTTTTTGCAAAATGAAATATTTTTATTGGTCACACAGTATAGTACTTTATGCTAATTCGTTTGGTGACAATGCAATATGCCCTCAGACTACTCTGTAAATAAATACTGTATAGACAGAGCACACATGAGAAGCATTTCTAATAGCTCAGTGAGAAATAAGTTAGGCCTCGAATGTGTTTAATTGGCATACTTTGTTGAGAATTTGCATATTGACTTTATTGTCAATTGAAGTTTATTGATTTTATTTTGTTCTAAAGAAAAGTTGTACAGAATGAGACATGAAAAAATATAAAATACAAATTAAGAGAATACAAATTTAAGAAAAGTTAAAGAAGAAAAGGAAAAAGAGAAAAAGAAAGGCATAGGGCAGTGTGAGTACAAGTACAAACCTATATCACATGCAACTATAGATGTATCCATACAATGCTACAATTTGACAGAGGCACTACATGCAATATAAAATTGAAACATATAAATCCTGCCAGTTCAGACCCCTCCGGGTCCTGGAGCCCTCGTTTCCGTCAGGACCCCATCGCCAAAATATTGACAGAGAGGCAAGAGGGAAAGTGTCAAGGTAGCATATTGAACCAGGAGAGTCTCATGACACCATTAGTGGAAAAACAGGGCTCTCCAGAAACAACATCCATCTCAGCCATACCCCATTATACCTATCGATCTCAGTCGGGGAGAAAGAAGCCAATTCTGCTATCTCCCTAATTTCCTCCACCCTCTCCACCCAGTGAGTGAGATTTAGAGGACCAGGCCTCCTCCAATGCAGCGAGTTAAGGCTATTGGCTGCTACCAGCAGATGTGGAGTCAGAGTTTTCTTATATTTAGAATTAGGCAGAGAAGTGTGATGCAGTAGGATTGGCTCCGGTCTGAAAGCAGGAGGGTGCTTAACAAGATGTTGAATTATCCCATGAATCGACCTCCAATAAGGTACAATCATAGGGCAGTCCCACCAAAGATGGAGGAGGTCACCATGCTCCCCTCCACATCTCCAAAAATGGTCATCTTGGGCAGGATCAATAATATGCATGAGTACCGGGGTCATGTACCATCTAGTCAATAATTTATAAGCTGACTCTTGATATTTTGTGGAGACCGAGGCTTGATGAGCTGCGCACATAATCTGTTCCCACTGACCTGGAGTTAGAATAACTCCCAGGTCTGTCTCCCACCTTCTCACAAATAATGGAGTCTCACATTCTCCCCCAGACAGCAGCATCAAGTACAGATGGGACAACCCATGTCGAAGAGGTTCAGACCGAGTGCACTCCTTCTCAAACAAGTGAGAGGTCTAGATATTTGATGCTGCTGCACTATGGAGGCAACATAACGACTCAGACGGTGATATCGAAACCGATCTAAGAAAGTAGGCGGTCGATCTCCCAAAACATCATGAATCGGCAACAGTTGGCCATCTACTAAAACCTGACAGATGTGTGTGTAAAGCAGCTGAGCCTGGGGAAACACTCTGCTCCCCTGTATGCCAGTCGAGAAGTCAGGATTATGCACTAAGGGAGTCAAAGGAGAGGGGAAGGTAGATAAGGCATGCTTAGTGACAGTCAAGTTCCACACAGTCAAAGTTGCAGCTATAAAAGGGCACTTTTTCAATTCCGGATCCCGTTTATCGTGATGTAACCACATAGAAGTTTGGATGGAACCTCCGGTCCTATATCGATCTATGCTGACCAATTGCTTACACCCCCCCGGATGCATATTGCCTTTAAAAAAAAAATAGTTAATTTATCAAAAACTTTTTTCATTCACATAAAATGGCTAGTACAATACATTTTATGTCTTATGGTGACAGGCCCATTTCAAATGACATGTTTAGTGTTCTTTTGCATTAATACCATTGAGATCAATGCATAAAACATTGGGGGACATTTCTCCTTCCACATGCATGTAAATGTGGAAGCAGCTGTACATAGTCAGGGGTCCTATGACTTTTGTTGCCACTGTGTACAAAAAAATTTGATAATTTCACCTACCCATCTTGTCTTTGGTCTTCTTCTTGGGAGTTTAGTATCAAGCGGAATATATTCCAAAATGTGTTTGATCCATGTAGCATCAGGTCTTCTTGCTATGTGGCCTGCCCATTTCTATTTCAAGCGCTTTACTCTTTTAATGATGTCATAGACCTTTTTAAGCTCATGAATTAATGCACACGATTTTCGGTCTCTTTTTGTTATGTTTAGAATTTGCCGCTCCATGTTTCTCTGTGCAACCTGAAGTTTTTGTATGGCTTTGACATTCAATGTCCATGTTTCACAGCTACACTAAAGTGATAGTAATGTTTCACAGAAAAAGCAGCTTCAATTAATCTTCATAGTATTTTGGCCATGGAGAGTGTTATTTCAATAGTTCACAACAAGCGGCACCAGACTAGGACACAGTACATATGCACTCACCCACCGATGTACAACAGTAACACGGTGCAATGCAGAAGGATGAGCCGACATCCAAATTCAAGGAACAAAATAGATATCCACAGCACACAGTTGTCGTTCATAAAAACACTTTCTTTATTGCTGAAATGGAACATAGAACACCCGGGGGTCACAGTCTCACGCTTTTCGCACAATGTGCTTACTCATAGGCTAACTTTACACATATGGAAATACTTTCCTTACACTGCTAACACTAACCGCCCCAATTCAAACAGACCAATCCACAATAATCATCAATTATACAATTGATGTCATGACCAGTATGTCTGAAGGATAATTAACCTCTAATATTTATATTAAGATTGGTCTAATTCAAATCAAGTCATGTATCTATATATTTAGCAATTTAGTGTTGCTATTATAAATGAGAGTTTTTCATTTACCACAGATACCATATAAAAGGGAGAACACATATATCAAATCATACAAAAGTTTAAAATCAAATAGTTTACAAATATTTTACATGATACTGTAAATTCATCTTTGGTATCTGGTGTCATTAAACTCTCAAATATTATTTCAGTTTTAATTTTACGTTTTGTTTTTTTAAAACATTTTTATTGAGAGGATAGTAATAATGTGTTGCAAGTAAAAGAAACAATACATACAGTCAGGTGAACATAACAGAAAGGTACAGCTGTCCCATTTTGATTTTTAAGTTAAAGAACCAGACTAAACTCAAACCGAAACTAACCCCTCCATCCCCAACCCTGAGACCCTAAAAAAACTCATCCCACCCACGCTCCCTCCGAGGTAGACGAGCACCACACCTCCTCCATTAAAGGAGCAGTAAACTTTTATTTATGAAAACACATATTTTATAGAGCTTTTCCTGCTGAGTAAAACAAGGTCACTCCCATCGCTGTCAGATGTTTTATTCAAAATGTATAGCAGTTTAAATAATCAGGAAGTTAATTTACTGTGTTTACTTCCTGATAGTTCTAACTGACAGGAAGTGACAGGCAGTTTCTATCACATTCTATGGAGAACTGTATGTCTCTGACTTTTCTGACTTTTCTCTCCATTAGAATCTAACAGGAAAACTAATTAGAATTTGACCACTAGAGGGCACTGCTAATGTAAAAAAACATGGGTTTAAACTGTAATAACTCTGGAAATATAAATCTCTCGGCAGTGGGAGTACCCTTATTTTACTCAGTAGGAAAATCCCTACAATATATATTTTTTTCATAAAAAAAGTTTACTGCTCCTTTAAATATTTATGAACGTAGCAGATAACTGCTTAAACATCAATGTGTAAATGCACATATAAGTAGTACTATAGGTAGCCACAGTCTCCAGGAACAGCAGAAACAGAGCACAAAGCAATATTTAATAGTTATGTATCACATAGCCCTCGTTGATAAAGAATTCTAGAGTTATAGTAAGAGGTCCATAGACCCCATATTTGGTGGAATTTGTTCGGGGTGTCCCTATGCAAGTAAAGTCCCTTATAATGAGGAATATTATGGGCTATAAGGGCCATCCATTGGTCATGCTTGGGGGGGGGGTTCTGACATCCATGATTGTGCCACTACCTTTCGTGCCATGATCGACAGTTCTCTAATTAGTATAGTATGAAAGTTTGAATGAAGCTGATCAGGGAGGATAGAGAATATACACAGCTTCGGAGAGAGCGATACCTCCCACTGCACCACAGCCGACATAGTACTGAGCACAGCCACCAAAAACCCACGAACCGGAGGACACTCCCACAGAAGGTGCAAGAAAGCGGTGCCTGCCCCCCACACCTCCTGCAACGATCACTATCTATCCTGCCCATCTTAAAAAGACGCACAGGAGTGTAATAGGATCTGTATAAGATCTTGAGTTGAATCAATTGATGTCTGGCCGTAGTTGTTACCAATTCTGGACTCCTCAAAGCTATTTCCCATTCATATTCTTCAAAGGTACCCACATCAGTCTCCCATTTAAGTCTGAGTCCATCCTCTGCCATCATAGAAGCCTTATCTAACCATGTATAGATCAACAAAACAGGTCTAAGGGACTGTCTCTTCTTGGCCAGTGTGACCAGTGGAAATTCTTGTATATTGGGAGTATTGGTACCCCATAAAGCAATCAGAGCATGTCTCAACTGTAAATACAAATAAAAGAAGGTAGTAGGAACATTGAACTCCTCACACAGCTGAATGAAAGTTTTTAAGATATTGCCCTGGTACACATGACAAAGCGTAGTAATACCAAATGTCGACCAGGATCTACCAAACTCCAGGCACCGAAGGTGTATCAACCCCTCTGACCCCCAGAGAGGAACACCAGGGTCTAATGCCAAAAAGTTTGAAATAGACTGGATACTTGACCCTATACTTATTACGGTGCCCGTGCTATGCTGGCGACATTCTGTCAGTTTCCACTACTGCTTATGCCTATTGGTTGAAGTGACTTTGTCCCGCCTAGTATTTGTCCTTAAATACTGGGTCTTGTCACTTCTCCGGTGCCCTTTTGTGGTGTTTCAGTTACCAGCTTTTGTTCCTGTTTTCGTGTGATCTCTCTGTACCGACCATGATTGCCTGACTACTCTGCATCTCGTTCCTGCCTGTGTACCGACCTGGACTGCCTGACTACTCTGCAACTCATTCCTGCTCTGTGTACCGACTCGGATTGGCTGACTTTCCTGCTCTGTGTACCGACCCGGCCCGGCTGACGTTCCTGCTCTGTGTATCGACCCGGATTGGCTGACTTTCCTGCTCTGTGTACTGGCCTGGCTGACGTTCCTGCTCTGTGTACCGACTCGGATTGGCTGACGTGCCTGCCTGTGTACCGACCTGGCCAGGTTGGGCTCCTTGGCTGTGCATCTCTCCTGCTGATGCCCCATCCAGTCTCCGGTTGGGGTTGTTATCCAGGATCCTCTCTGTCTCCAGACAGTACCTCGTACCACTATACGCTTGCAGTCTAGTCTCTGTTATTGTCGGTGTCGCTCAGGCGATATTGCTGGTGTGTCCCTTCCGTGCACCACGATATGCTAGACCTCTTCCTGCCATTCACACTGAGGTTGGGTTCACTCTGGGCGCCTCAGGCAGTTCACCTGATTGTGCAGTCAACTTTGGTCTGAGCATTGTTAACCCTTTGGGGTGTGGGCCAGTCACCAGCTATCTATCTGTGCAGTCTCAGGCTCATTGCTAGTCCTCCGTCACTGCTACGGCAGTCCACAAGTTGCTCTGGTCTCCGTTGTCAATTTGGGCATTACTCGATATTGTGCACTCTCTTCAGACTGAGAGTCTTTAAGTGCTTCGTTCTATTAGGGCCTGTCAGTCCTCCTGGCCTGATAGTAACCCATTCAGTGCTGCCTAGCTTCAGAATCACACGAAAGTTACCTGACCTGTGTCAGTATATTGTGTTGTTGTATTTGCATATACTGGACCCGTGTGGGTATATCTCATTGTAACCTGTCCTGTGTTAGTACTATATTGTGTCATATATTACTGGACCCGTGAGGGTTGTTGCTATTGCAGTTGTTCAATAAAACTGTGTTTTATCCAACCTACTGTGTCTGAGTGTCAAACAAGCCGTTACAATACTACAGGCTGTCCGAGAAGTAACAAGGGGATCCTTTTAGTACACCTGAACCCAACAAGGGAATGTGCGGCAAAGAATAACCTGGTTTAAGGAGAGAATCGTCAATTTTATAGAAGGTGTGCAGTGTATCAGGTAGAACATATGCAAATACGAATTGTCCCTGTGAGGCCAAGTAGTATTTATAAAAATCAGGGAGGGCTATTCCACCCTCACCTGTTGGAAGTTTAAGAGTGGATAGCCTAATCCTAGATGGATCTCCTGACCAAAGAAAATTCCTAATTATATTATCAATTACAGTAAAGTACCTTTTAGGGATAGGCACGGGAGAGCCCTGAAAAACATACAAAAACTGTGGGAGAAATACCATTTTAATCAGGTTAGATCTACCGATAACGTTCAACAGCAATGAAAGCCAAGATGTGGTTTTACACCGAAATTGATCAATTAGTGGTTCCAAATTGTCTTTTGTTTAACTGTCCGCGGAAGCAGTTACCAGAAGCCCCGGGTACTTTACCGAATGTTCATATCACAGAGGAGCGGACAACACAGGACCCTCATTTAGGATCGGGTCTACAGGGAGGATAGATGATTTAGGCCAGTTAATTCACAATCCTGAATAGTTGCCATAGGTAAGAGCTAGATCTAGAACACGTGGAAGAGACCTAGAAGCCGCTCCCAAAAACATCAGTATATCATCTGCATATAGTGCCAGTTTCTCCTCCCTACTGCCCAGTACGAACCCCTCCACCATCGGGTCACTACGGATCAAGCTGGCTAGCGGCTCAATGGCCAATGCAAACAGACCCGGTGACGAGGGACAACCCTGTCACGTGCCCCTTTCAAGTGCAAATGACCCCGACCGGACCAATACAGTCAAAACACTAGCAGTTGGATTCACATAAAGAAGTTGTACCCATTTAAAAAAAGTCAGCCCAAATCCAAATCTCTGTAGTGTACACCAAAGATAACCCCACTCCACAGAGTCGAATGCATCTAGCGATACTACCACTCTATGGCCAATGTTATCGTGTTTTGTATGTAAATGAGAAAATAATCTTCTTAGATTGTGAAACATTGATTTCCCAGGCATAAATCCCACCTGATCCGGGTGAACAAGATCTGAGATTACTGCTTTTATTCTATTTGCCAGCACCTTGGCCAAAGTTTTAGCATCCGATGTAAGCAATGGGATAGGTCAATACGAGTCGCACTTAGTTAAGTCTTTACCCGGTTTAGGGAGCACTACTATCGTAGCCTCAGTATGGGTCAAAGGAAGCCTACCCTCCTCAAAAGCTTCATACAAAGTATTGAGCAATTGTGGAGCCAATGTATCTACATACTTCTTGTACCATTCAGCTGGTAGTCCATCACCCCCAGGGGACTTACCCGTAGGAGGAGAGTCAATGGCTGCCGTAATCTCACCCAGCAAAACGGGAGAATCAAGAATCCGGCATTGATCAACAGACAAGACTGGAAGAGAAATTCCTGCCAAATAGTCTTCCACCTGTTGAAGGGTAGAGTTGGCTTGTGACTTATATAGAGTAGAGTAAAAGTCTGCAAATACATCATTAACACCCATTTCATCATGTATAAGAGTCCCAGTCTTATCGTATATGGTCGTTATGCTGCGTCTGCCCTCCCTGGCTCCCACCAAGTGAGACATAAGTTTTCCTGCCCTATCCCCGTTTTCAAATAGTTTCTGTTTCTGGTACATCACAAAATTCACATTCTGCTCCATTAGCGCAGTGTTGTATGCAGAGGAGGCAAGCAAGAAGGAATCATATGAAATAGTGTTACCTTTGTCTATATATGTTCTTTCCACCATGGTAGCCTCTTTCTCCAATTGGCCTATTTTATCCCTTGTAAGCCTTTGATGTGAAGCAATTAATGTACCAAGGGAACCTCGTGGCACCACTTTTGCTGCCTCCCAAACCACTCCCTGCGATGCAGAACTTGCATTGAAACAAAAGTAATCTGTCAGTGCGGCCCCATGACTTGTAGCAATGTGATCCATAGATAGCCACTATGGCTGAAGTCGCCAACTAGGAGCCGCGTAATCTCTGCCCGTACGGAGACCTAAACGCATTGGAGAATGATCCGATGCCACACTAGGTAAGTAAGAACAGTCATCGACCATATGCTGGAGACAAACGTATGATCAATTCTAGACAGTGATCTATGAGTGGCAGAGTGACACGAATATTCCCTAGTGTTAGAATGAAGAGTTCCCCATGCGTCAGTGAGGTTCATTTCCTCTATGAAACTTAAGAATTTAAGCCTAGAGGCTAAAGAGTCACCGGATCTGGCACACAACCTATCCAAAGTAATGTCAGTGTACATGTTGACATCCCCAGTAACAACAAGACAACGACCAGGTTTTGCAGATATATATAGAAGAGCCTCCTGTAAAACATCAGACACAAAAGGTGGAGGGATGTAGATGTTCATTAAAATAACCGGGATGCCAGATATCAAGCAGTCCAAGAAGATGTACCTACCCAATGGGTCAGATTTTAAATCAGCTGTCACGGCGCCCATGATCTGGGTGACATTCTGTCCATCTCGCTGTTACTGCTCTCCTATTGCTGCCCTGTACTGCTCCTCCTAGTGACAGCCTTTTTATACCCTGGGCTGTCACTCTGCTAGTGCCCTTTCGTGGTGTACCTGATGCTTGGCGCTAGTTGTTGTTGTTCTGATCCAGTGTATGACCCCGGACTGCCTGACCACGCTATTGTCTCGTTCCTGATTCTGTGTACCGATTCGGATTGGCTGACGTTCCTGCTTCCTGTTCTGACCCGGCCCGGCTGACATTCCTGCTATGTGTACTGACCCAGCGAGATTGACGACCCAGCTCTGTGTATCGACCCGGCGCATCTGAGGATCCTGCACCGTGTACCGACTTGGCCTGGCTGATGTTCCTGATCTCTCTACCGACTCATCTTGGCGTGGTTCCTGTTCTGCCGTTCCAGTTGATTGATCCGTATTACTACTGCATGCCCACCAGCTGGGTACCATTCCTGTGTACTGGTCCTAGTAGCTGTGTTCCGCTGCTTGCACACTAAGACCTGTGGTCAGAGTCTCGCTGCTTCCACTCTGTGTTGCACTCGCTTGGTCTGTGTTGGTTCAGTAGGGCGCCTCTAGGTCCTGACTTGATATAGCTGGGACCTTTAGGTGTGGACGTGCACGGTGTGGTTGCTGTCAGTGGTTGTTGCCTTGTACGATGTTCCACTCTACAGTTACAGGGAAAGACTATGAAACAAAACAATATATAAATTGCGCTACACGCGTTGTGGTATATTTAATTACTTGTAAATTGTGTAGGATCCAATATGTGGGTAAAACCACTCGAAGTTTGAGAGAACTGGTCCAAGAATATATAAGTAACATCAGATGAAGAGATTTCAGAACTGGTGTTGCATACCATTTCTGTACACAACACGATTCAAAATTAGAAGGATTTTCTGTTCAGGGTTTGGAAAGGATAATTAAACCTGTAAGGGGAGGAGATTTATCTGGTATACTTGACCAGACAGGTCGCAGCAAGAGACAATCTTCTGACTGTGAGCATAAGTAAAACTCTGCCCCACTTTACAGGTTTTTCAGGTTTTTCCTTATGCACACTGAATATTTTCTCTTGCTGCAATCCATCCAGACAGTCTTGCTGCTCTGTGGTGAGTAGTGTTACATCAGTAAAAGGGGTGGGAGGAGGATAATTTATCATTCAATTACTCTTGAACTACAACTCGGACAGTATTGAAATAATTCTCTCCACAGCCCAAATACTATGAAGATTAATTGGAGTTGCTCTTTTTGTGAAACATTACTATCCCTTTAAAGACTGGTAGGGTACATTGGTCAAAAACCTTTCTCTTGAAGCAGAGTGATAAATTTGTCTTAAACACGGTACTAAGTTTTCCAAATGCTTGTCATCCCAGTTTTATTCGTCAGTCAATTCCAGTCATGGAGTTTCCATCTGTTGACATTTCCTGTCCAAGGCAAACATACTTGTCAACTTCTTCTGGTTCTTGTCCTTTTACTGTGGTTTTCCTTGGTATGATAAATTTGCTAAATATGCGTTTTGTTGTTATTCATCTTCAGACCTAACTTTTTGCTTTAATATTGTAGCTCTTCAGTGGGTTCTTACAGTTTTTCAGGACTACTGGCATGGTATGTCATCTGCAAAACTTAACTGATGTAGGTTGTATTTATTGATGTTAGGACCGTTTTTGTTCCAGTTTAGTTTGTACTGATGCAATTGTATTTTCATATATTGATTTTGGGATATTGTTGTAAGCTCTATCTATTCCTTGGATTATCAGAGCATTGATTATTGCTTGCTTTTTCACTGAATCCTTATCTTAGTCAAAGAAGGCTATGTATAATGGAAGGTTGTATTCATAATACCACTGTATATCTTGTTGCACTGTCTGGATTTGATCCATTGTACTGAAACTGCTTCTGAAACCTACTTGTTCTTTAGCTTGTGTTGTATTAAGTATTGTGTCCATTCTTCTTGATAGTACCTTTGTGAAAACCTTGTAGACCACTTACAAAAGGCTTATTTGTCTATAGTTTTTTAGATCTGCCTTATCTTTTTTTCTGCATTTTTCCATGTTTCAGGAACTTTGCTGAGTAGTGTGCATTTTGAAAATAGCATAGCTAGGGATTTTAATAAGGGTTGAACTCTTGCTTTCAACTTTTCAATATTAACTTAATTGGTCCAGCTGCTTTGATATTTTTCATTGATTTTATTGCAGCTTCTACTTCTAACAAAACATCTGGCACATCTTCATCCTGTGGCACTGTATGCAGTTGTTGTCCTTCATACTCTTTAAGATTTTAATAAAATTATATCACTAGTTTTACTATTTGTTGTTAAGTTTTTGCTGTTGTACTATTTTCAAGTTTTACTGCAAACATTTAGCTTATATGTGTGTCCATCTTTAGTTTTGCTTTCTTTCTCTTTTGATTTTCTTCCAGTATCCTTTTGATGAGCTCATCATTGAACTTTTGCATTTCTTCTCTTATTCCCTTTCTTATGGTCTTGGACATTTGTACATATTCTATCCTGTTTCAAATATTATCATTTTGCTTTATTTCTCATTGCTTGTTCATCATGGCAACTGTTTCTTTTGATATTCGGGTCATTTATCTTTTTTTATAGTGGATGCAAGGGCATGTGTAGTCTCAATAACTTTTTCATTGTGAGTTGAAATATCTGTGTCTAGAAGATCTTGAAGCTCACAGAAGGAATTAGAAAGAGCTAACTTAAAATTCTTATGGTTTTTCAGTAACTGACTAGTGTTGATCTTCATGCTTGTTGACTTGATAATTTTCTTTCTTTCTTTAGTCAATTTTGATTTTTGCTCTCATTAGACGATGGTCAATTCCAACAATTAAGCGATTTAAGACTGAGCAATCAGTAAATATATTTTTATTATTTGAAAGTATGAAGTTGTTTCACTTGCATTACCATTAGGCCTTTTCATGTCCACGTTCTCTGGGCCTTTTTCCTGTAGAATGAATTCATGATGTACGTGAATTTTTTTACCATCTTGGATCTTATAAATGCCACACTGAAATCTCCCATTATAAATTTGTAGTAGTAATTGTCCTTTTCATATAGGCTTAATAAATCACCCTAAAATTCTTCATCATCACTGCGGCTACTTGTAGGGGCATAAACGTGAATGATTTGAAGAACACAGCAAATGTTTAGTTTGATAGCACTGGAAGCGATTCTTTCAGAAATGTTTGTCTCAAACCAAAATCAGCAAATAATGACATTTCCCCCTTTGTGAAAAATTTCCCAAGAAAACAAGTTTTTCCTGCTTTTTTTTTTTTGTCTCACTCATTGCATTCAAATCAATGGGAACATTGTATTTACACACAACACATAGCAACTGTTATTTTATTTCCCACAGGCATAGTATAAGATGGGACTAAGGGTACCTGCGTTGGTGGCGTGTGGAGAAACAGTTGAATAGTGAATTTTTTTGTGGGGGTTGTTGACTGGGATTGGGGGACAGTTAATAAAAAATGAAAAATAAATACAATAAAAAAATAAGATGATATAAAAGAGGTCTGAGAAGAGTTACTATTTTGGTGGGTGGAGTTTGTGGAAAGAATCAGGTGAACAGGGAATTTTTTGGGCAGGGTTTGTTGACTGGTATTAGGGAGACAGGTTATAAAATAAATAAAATAAAAAATAAAATAAGAAATTAGTACATAACATGACAGAGACATGTAAGCTGTGACTGGGGTAGACTGATACTTGACGGGAAAGAGTATTTTGTAGATGATGATTTATAGGATTTGTTGTTAGAGGCCCAAGACCTGAGGAACATTTATTTGTAGGACTTAGACTTACTAGAGTCTCAAGCCCTGAGGAAACATTGATTTGTTGTAGGACTTAGACTTGTCTTATGCCCAAACCCTGGGGGAACCTTTATTTGTAGGAATTAGTCTTGTTTGGCCCAAGCACTGAGGAAACATTAGTTTGTAGGACTTTGGATTGTTAGCGTCACAAGCCCTGAGGAATCAGTAACATACTAACATAGTAAATTAAGTCGAAAAAAATACACCTTTGCCTCATAACCCAGAGACATGAGGATTATATAACTTTCCTGCTGCCAAATTAGAGAGTCTATCAGACCTTCCTGTTTTGCCTAATAATACACAGTATAACCCTCTATGCTCCCTTTTGAAGGAAATGTACCTAATATTCTCTTAAATGTATCCATTGTACCTGCCATAACCACATCATTGGGTAAAGAATTCCATAATTTAACAGACTTTACTGTAAAAAAAAAACCCTTCTGCTGAAGTCAAAACCCTTTTTCCTCTGATCTCAAGGAGTGTCCCCTGGTTATTTGATCAGGCCTTGGAATGAATAGCTAATCACAGAGATCCTTATATTGACCTCTCATATGCTTGTACATTGTGATTAGATTTCCTGTCAGTCGTCTTTTCTCTAAAGTAAATAAAGCAAGTCTGTTAGTCATTCCACATACATAGAGTCCTCCATTACCTTAATTAATTTACATGTTCTTCACTTTATTCTCTACAGTTCTACCAATATCCTTCTTCAGAGCTGGTGCCCAAAACTGTACTGCATATTCAAGGTGAGGTCTTACCAACGATTTGTACAATGGCAAAATGATGTATTCCACTCTTGCTTCAATACCCTTTTTATGCAAGACAGGACTTTGATTGCTTTTGCTACTGCTATTTGACACTGGTTAGTGTTTCCAAGTTTGTAGTTTACAAGGATTCCCAGGTCTTTCTCTAGCAACAAGTCCCCTAAAATGATTCCAATAAGTTCATAAGTAGCATTTCTTCCCAAATGCTTTCCTACATTAAACTTCATATTCCATTTGTTTTCCCACTACAGAGGTCAAACTCACAGGTCTGTAATTCTCAGGTTCTGTTTTAGTTCCCTAAAAACAGAGGTGATTTGTAGGACTTAGATTTGTTTGGCACAAGCCCTAAGGAAGCATTTATTTGTAGTACTTATGCTTATTAGAAAAAAAAATGTTTAGTTTTTTTTTTTTTGTAGGCCTTTGTTTGTTTGTTTCTTTTTTTTAAATAACAAGCCCTGGGGAAAAAGAAAATCCCTACTGGCCTAGGTCCAAAGGCCATTGTCAAATGACTCGATGTAATTGCAGCATTTGCAACTGCTGTTCTGGCTGATTCTGTTGAGTTTTTTAAACAGCAGGATGATTAGTCAGCTCAAAGGGAATGGAATCAACAACAGCAGAACATGGGTGATAGGTGATCAACTTGCCACTACTAGCTCCAGTGATGCGTAACTGCAATGTGCTGTATGTGTGTGTGTATGTGTGTGGTAAATAAGGGAAGAACTGGGAACAATGGGCACATCTGGACTCACATCAAACACCTGGTATAGCTGTAATTAAGCACCATGATGTTTAGGGTCCCCAGTGTGAAACCATCACACCAGAAACAAAGTACCGCTGTTGTAACTATGCCCCTTGTCTACTCCCCACTAAGGACACATAGAGAGTCAGGGGGTAAAACATCAGTGGTGCCAAATTTCTTTAGTGGGGTCTGGATTTAACATGTTTCACATAAATGTCATGGTGACTGCATTTCATGTGTGTTATCAGGGAAGTTGTGCCAAGGTGCATTCCCTCCTTTCCCATTTTCACTGATTCATCACAAATTGTGCACAGTGCACAGAATAATAGTCCCACACCCAGGAATTCAGGGGGTGGGGGAAAGGTGGAGAAGAATGGCCTCTTTCTTCTTCTCCACCACATTCCCGTTCACTTGCTGGGGCAGAGGATGATGTTGCTGCTGTTAATGCTACTGCCTCAGAATCAGAGCACTGCAACTAGGATCAATATTGCTGCTGGCAAGTGGAAACTGTCCTAGTCCCTCATCACTGGACCCAATTTCCACTGTGTCCACAGTAGTCTGTGGAACACTAGCCTGCCCCTCAGCATCCTGCTGCCCTTGCAACTCAGCAGCAGCAGAAAATACAGCAGCAGTGAACTCCACAAATTCCAAAAGCTCACTGTTGGTGGTGGTGATGCCCATCCCCATCCCTGTCTCACATTCCTTCTTAGTTTGGGCTACAAAGGCCATTAATGTCTCTTCCACCCCAGCTTCTCCACCACATCATCACCACCACTAATCCCTCCGTGCTGCTGCTGGTGCTCTATTACAGACATCTCAATGCTGGTTGGAGGAGGTGATGAGAAATGTGACAGAGGGTCCCTAATGTCACACTTGTCATTTCTTGGTGACCTGAAGAAGGCAGACTGGCAGCACTAGCAGCAGGCACAGGCAGCTGATCTGTGCTCCTAGTGGTAGTGGTGTAGTATGATTGCTGCACCTTCTAGCCACCAATTCTGGCTTCTTCAGGATCATGTTCCGACTGGACAATGCCGTGGGGGGAGGGACTTGCAGATTAAGGAATGGTGTGTGCTCCCTTGACAGCTAGTCTGGATGTTCTCAATTGCTTCCCCTACCACACCCCTAAAGCTATTCCTATCAGCTGCCTCATCATCACTGTTACTACTACTAACACCAACCACATCAACTTCAGCCCCTGATTCTTCCTCCTAACAGTCACTAGGAGCTGGACCTTCTTAGAAGTAGTACAAGCACATGTGGGACTGCTTGGGGTTGGCAAGTGTGACTTAGGGTCCCCTGCTGTCAATCTTGGCATCATCTTCTCCTTCCCCCCTTCTGAGTATTACAAGACACACTGGCATCAGGTTCATCAGAGGTGGAATCAGGTTCAGAACTTTCAGCAGGCACAGCACTGGTGGCAGCAGGGGCAACATGTCTGAGGGCAGGAACAGTACTGGTGGCAGCAGGGGGCAGCATGTCTGTCAGCAGGCACAGCAATGGTGGTAGAAGTAGCAGGGGCAGCATGACTGACAGCAGACACAGCAATGGTGGTAGCAGTAGCAGGGACAGCACATCTGGCAGCAGGCACAGCAATGGAGGCAGCAAGCGCAGCAAGTCTGACAGCAGGCACAGTACTAGTGGCAGCAGGTTCAGCACTGGAAGTAGGCACAGCAATGGCGGCAGCAGGGGCAGCATATCTAACAGCAGGCACAGTACTGGTGGCAGCAGGGGGCAGCATGTCTGACAGCAGGCACAGCAATGGTGGTAGAAGTAGCAGGGGCAGCATGTCTGACAGCAGGCACAGCAATGGTGTTAGCAGTAGCAGGGGCAGCACATCTGGCAACAGGCACAGAAATGGTGTCAGCATGTCTGGTAACAGGCACAGGCAGCTGACCTGTCCTGCTCTCACTACTACCCTCTTTTTCCTCCCTTGACATTAATTTCCCCAAGATCTCTAGGGTTGAATTAGGGGCACTGGCCAGCATTGGTTCTTTAGTGCTCACTTCCTCCTCCTCGTCTGACTCAGTGGACACATGAGGGTCCTTCCAGTTCCTCCTTTTATTTGTTTTAAACTTTCTTGTAGTGATAGCAATCACTATGAGCCTCTCCTGCCTCAATTTTGCAAAAAGATCACAGCAGAACAGCACAGCATGTCTACCTTGCTCTGTAGCTACTTCTATTGTGTTTCACTTCCTCAAATACTTTACATTTTTATAGCGAATAGGCAAAAAACACGCAAATCAAGGGGTGGAAATTTTCTAGCCACTGAAAAAAATAGCTAAGAAGTTTTGCCAATCGGCAAAAAAATGCAGATTTTAATTGCTGTTTTTAAAGACGATTTTCCTGCTAAACGTGAACAACAACGTGTTTTTTGTGTATTGATTAATGGGAACATGACTGGACCTTTTGCCCACTATCACAGTGCCTGTGATTCCTGTCACTCTCTGTTGTGGATGTCACTGATTTGCTGACTGAGTTTGACCCGCCTCCTGATGACCTTTTTATACCTGGCTATCTCTCTGGTCAGTTGCCCTTTCGTGGTGTTCCTGAGCCAGTAGTGCTTTTGCTGTGTTCCTGTGTTCTGAGTTCCTGTGTATGATTCGGCTTGTCCTGACTATTCTCCAGTGTTCCTGCCTGTGTATGATTCGGCTTGTCCTGACTATTCTCCAGTGTTCCTGCCTGTGTATGACTCGGCTCGTCTGCGGACCACCCTTGGATCCTGACCCGGCTAGTCTGACGTTCCTGCCTGTGTATGACCCGGTCCGGCTGACTTCCTGCTCCGAAGACCGACTTCCAGCTTGTTCCAGTGACCTGCGTTCCAGTTGTCGCCGTCGCGACATTTTCCAGTCCTTGCTGCCCACGAGTGTGCCATTGCCTAGCCTGGTGATTCCTTCGATAGTGCTGTGTCTCGTTCTAGTGCAGAGCTGTGTGTATTCTGTGGGCCTTCCTCTCCTTGCAGAGCCTGACCGTAGCGTTGTAGCCTCGAGTAACGTTACAGAGCCTTGCAGTAGCGCTGAAGCCTCGAGTAAACGTGCATTTTAACTCTTGCAGTGCTGCCTCATATTCACTCTCTATATCTCCAGTACAAGCCTTGTTACAAGTGATACTGCTGCTGAGTTGGCCGCTCTCCGTCGGCAACTCTAGTCTTACGATTGCAGAGTGTTCACGAAGCTTGGGCCGTTTGGGCGCTTAAGGCTCTCCGGTGTTGGTTACCGACGAGATCGTATACCCAGAGTGTTGGCAGAGAGGTTCAGTGTTGGCTGTTCGGTACTAAGCCCGAGGGGGCTAGTGGTTCTGGCTCTAGCATTACTGCATTCGATTACACTTGAGGAGGCTCTTAGCTCTTGCATTGCAGGCCGATTTCCATATTGCCCTAAGGGGCTATTCGCACTTGCACATACTAAAGCAGTTCCTGTAGCTACGCCCGTGGGGGCTAAGTTGTTACCCATTCTGCTTATCATTTACCACCTTGGCAAGGCAGCTCGTTCCTCTGCACCTGATGAACTTCGTCTGTACAGCACAGCCTATTTAACATCAAGGGCGTGTCAAACTTCCACATCTGAGACTGAGTATATTTGGACTTTAACCCCTTTGGGGCCTATACCATCCTAGGGCATACTGACTTGCATTTATGTCCATAATACTATTTTCCTTGTATTCTCTCAGTTTACATTATCTGTATATTACCTGCCGCCTCTAGAGGGCGTAAGTATCATTATTCACTTTAATAAAGTGTGTTTTATTTTCACTTATTGGTCTGAGTGTCATAAAAATCGTAACAGTACGAAAGGGCCATGACCTCAGACGGTAAGGGTGAAAGTAATCCTCTGAACATCCACTGGAGAATGGATGTCCAAGAGCAGCGCCTGGACCAATTGGCACTGGCTCTACAAACGTTGCTTGAACGTACAGTACATTTGGACAAATCTGGTCCGAATCCGGTGGTCCCCCCAGTCGTGACACCGGAGAATCCCTCGGTACCCATCAGTACTAACACAAGAGGGTTATCGGCAGCGGTACCGTTACCCCTAAGATATGATGGCGAACCCTCCTTATGCAGAGGTTTCATTAACCAGTTGGAGATATTTTTGGAATTGGCACCTCAGGCATTCCCTAACGACCGTAGCAAGGTCGGCTTTATGATATCTCTGTTGACGGGCAAAGCTTTGGCATGGGCAAATCCGATATGGGAGAGTGCCAGACCCTGCACACTGAACTTTAGAGAATTTGTGGCGAAGTTCAGACGTGTGTTTGAGGTTCCTGGTAGGTCTGCCTTTGCTGCCAAAAGGCTGATGGAGATTCAGCAGGGCGAACGCACTCTGGGCGAATACGCTATTGAATTCCGGACCTTGGCAGCAGAGGTTGGCTGGAACGATGAGGCCTTACTTGCTGCTTTTTCTCAGGGCCTGGCTGAACAGATCAAGGACGAGATAGCAGCTCGAGATGTACCCAGCGAGCTGGACGAGTACATTGACTATGTCATGCTAATAGATTCTCGCATCCGGGAGAGACGCTTGGCTAAAAGGACCAAAGCAAAGAGTTATGGTCAGAACCAGTTCCTTAACCCACCCACTCCACCCGTGCTGCTTGAGCAAACAGCTGATGGCATTGAACCTATGCAATTAGGTTTTACTAGGCTCACAAAAGAGCAGAAGCTGTATCGTAGAAGGCAAGGCTTATGCCTATATTGTGGCAAACCAGGTCATATATTACGCAATTGTCCTGTAAGGCCGGGAAACGAACGCACCTAGGGTACCTTGGGGGACAGGCCCTAGGTGGTGTTGAACAGTCCCTAGAGACTTGCACCACTAAACCCACCATCCTGGTGGCTTTTGCCTGGACTGACAAGGTCATAGAAGTCTTAGCATTGGTGGACTCCGGGGCAGCCGGATACTTCATGGATCAGTCCTTTGCTGAGTTGCAAGGCATTCCGTTATGTAAAAAGGACTCTCCTGTGGCTATAGAGGCCATTGATGGCAGACCCCTGGATCCTGCTTTCATTACATTCGAGACTATCCCAGTGTCTATGACTGTGGGGGCTTGTCACAGGGAGCAGATACAATTTCAGATCATTCGTTCCCCACATCATTCAGTTATTTTGGGGTTCCCGTGGTTGCAGACACACAATCCCCAATTTGACTGGCAAAGGTGTGAAGTTAACTCTTGGTCGGAGTATTGTAACAAGAATTGTCTTTCTCTCCCTATTAAGATTATGTGTACCTCTCCAGCTGTGCCAACAGAATATGGACAATTCAGTGACGTGTTTAGCAAAGGAGAGGCCTGCGCATTGCCTGACCATAGGCCATATGATTGCGCCATTGATTTGTCTCCAGGGGCCGTGCCTCCTAGGGGGCGTACTTACCCACTGTCCTGTGAGGAAAATAGGGCGATGGAGGAGTATATCACAGATGCCCTGGAGAGGGGAATCATTCGAAAATCTACGTCTCCGGCTGGTGCCGGATTCTTTTTTGTAAAAAAGAAAAATGGGGAACTCAGGCCTTGCATTGACTACTGTGGGTTGAATAAGCTGATGCCCAAGAACGCCTATCCCATTCCACTTATTACTGAATTATTTGACAGATTAAAGGGCTCTTCGATCTTTACCAAACTGGACTTACGAGCCGCCTATAATCTAGTCAGAATTAAAGAGGGTGACGAGTGGAAAACGGCGTTTAATACCAGAACAGGGCATTATTAATACCTGGTGATGCCATTCGGCCTATGCAATGCGCCTGCAGTATTTCAGGAACTGATTAACGATATTTTACGTGACTTGCTTCAGTCCTGTGTGGTTGTGTATCTAGATGATATACTAATTCATTCTGCTAACCTCGCCCAACACATTAAAGATGTCTCAGAAGTCTTGCTCCGACTTCGCAAGCACAAGTTATTCTGTAAATTGGAAAAGTGCGAATTCCATACTTCTCAAGTACCATTCCTGGGGTTCATTATATCCAAAAATGGCATTGCCATGGATCAGGAGAAGTTGGCTGCAGTTCTGCAATGGCCTCGGCCTAAGGGATTAAAAGCCGTTCAACGATTCCTAGGTTTTGCGAATTATTATAGGAAGTTCATCAAGAACTTTTCCACAATTGTAAGGCCATTGTCAGACTTGACTCACAAGGGCGCTTCTCCCTCTCAGTGGTCTGAGGCAGCTGAAAACGCATTTGTTACCCTGAAATCTGCCTTTGCATCTGCTCCTGTACTGTCCCACCCTAATCCCTCCCTGCCGTTCACTTTGGAGGTTGACGCTTCAGAGGTTGGGGTTGGGGCGGTGCTCTCCCAACGTCCTGTGGGAGGTGGAGCTTTGATGCCGTGTGGGTTCTTTTCTAAGAAATTGTCCAGCGCCCAGAGTCATTACGAGATTGGTGACAGGGAACTGTTGGCCATCATACTGGCACTCAAGGAGTGGCGACATCTCCTGGAGGGCACTCAGACTCCAGTACTAATTCTTACTGACCATAAGAATCTAACCTATCTCTCAGAGGCCAAAAGACTGTCTTCCCGACAGGCCAGGTGGGCGCTGTTTCTGTCCCGGTTCAATTTCTTAGTATCCTATCTCCCTGGTTCTAAGAATATCAAGGCCGATGCGTTGTCACGTCAGTTCGCTTCTGACACTGAGAGGGAGGAAGTCCCGGTACCCATCATTCAGCCAGATCGGATCCTGGCTACTATTCGCACTACTATAACCTCGCCACTGGGGGAGGAGATACTGGCATCACAATCACGGGCACCTCCAGGAACCCCAGTGGGGAAGTGTTTTGTAGAAGAGTCTTTCCGTACCCGTCTCTTGGAGACCTATCACGCCTCTAAAGCAGCTGGGCATATTGGTAGGGACCAATTAGTATGGTCTCTTTCGCAACTATTTTGGTGGCCTACATTGAGAGCTGACTGCGCTGCCTTCACGGCAGCTTGTACCACATGTGCCCGTGCCAAAACCCCTAGGCATCTCCCTGTGGGCTTATTACAACCTGTGCCTAACGGAGACCGTCCATGGTCTCATATATCCATTGACTTTCTGGGAGAATTACCGGCATCTAGAGGTTACAAGTTCATTCTTATGGTGGTCGACAGATTCTCTAAGATGGCACATTTTGTGCCTCTGATTGGCCTTCCATCGGCTCAGGAATTGGCGATAGTTTTTGCCAGAGAGGTGTTCCGTCTGCACGGAGTGCCCAGAGTAATTGTCTCTGACCGTGGGAGCCAGTTCGTTTCTAGGTTCTGGAGGGCATTTTGTGGTCAGATGGGCATTCAATTATCATTCTCCTCCGCCTACCATCCCCAGACGAATGGGGCCGCTGAGCGTGCCAATCAGGGACTGGAACAGTTCCTGCGCTGTTTTGTCTCCGATCATCATGATAATTGGGCTGACCTGTTGCCATGGGCAGAGTTTGCCAGGAACTGTGCGGTTAACTCATCGTCCGGGAGCTCCCCATTTTTCGTGAATTATGGTTTCCAGCCTTGTCTGCTCCCGGACTCCTTTCAGGCACAGCAGATCCCTGCTCTAGACGAGCATTTGGCACGACTTCATTCCACTTGGGCACAGGTTCAGAGGTCCCTCAGTCAGTCTTTCAGACGGCAGCAACGGCACGCTAATCGCAGACGCCTTCCAGCGGTCTCATTTCAAGTTGGGGACAGGGTATGGCTGTCATCCAGAAACCTCAACTTACAAGTCCCATCCAATAAACTGGCTCCCCGGTTCATTGGTCCATTTAGGATTATCCGCAAGATTAATCCGGTTTCTTATGCTCTGGAGCTTCCACCCTCTATGCACATTCATAATGTGTTCCATGTGTCTCTTCTGAAACCCTTGGTGTGCAATCGATATACTACTACGCCAGTGATTCCTGGGCCGGTGGACGTCCAGGGTCAAGAGGAATATGAAGTCCAGAGTATTGTTGACTCCAGGAGATTTAGAGGAAAGCTGCAATATTTGGTTCATTGGAAGGGCTATGGTCCTGAGGAACGCTCTTGGATTGATCAGGGGGATCTCCATGCTCCAAGATTAGTACGCAGCTTTCACTCTAAATATCCTTTGAAACCCAAACCTCAGGCTAGGAGAGGGGGTCTTTGAGAGGGGGGTACTATCACAGTGCCTGTGATTCCTGTCACTCTCTGTTGTGGATGTCACTGATTTGCTGACTGAGTTTGACCCGCCTCCTGATGACCTTTTTATACCTGGCTATCTCTCTGGTCAGTTGCCCTTTCGTGGTGTTCCTGAGCCAGTAGTGCTTTTGCTGTGTTCCTGTGTTCTGAGTTCCTGTGTATGATTCGGCTTGTCCTGACTATTCTCCAGTGTTCCTGCCTGTGTATGATTCGGCTTGTCCTGACTATTCTCCAGTGTTCCTGCCTGTGTATGACTCGGCTCGTCTGCGGACCACCCTTGGATCCTGACCCGGCTAGTCTGACGTTCCTGCCTGTGTATGACCCGGTCCGGCTGACTTCCTGCTCCGAAGACCGACTTCCAGCTTGTTCCAGTGACCTGCGTTCCAGTTGTCGCCGTCGCGACATTTTCCAGTCCTTGCTGCCCACGAGTGTGCCATTGCCTAGCCTGGTGATTCCTTCGATAGTGCTGTGTCTCGTTCTAGTGCAGAGCTGTGTGTATTCTGTGGGCCTTCCTCTCCTTGCAGAGCCTGACCGTAGCGTTGTAGCCTCGAGTAACGTTACAGAGCCTTGCAGTAGCGCTGAAGCCTCGAGTAAACGTGCATTTTAACTCTTGCAGTGCTGCCTCATATTCACTCTCTAAATCTCCAGTACAAGCCTTGTTACAAGTGATACTGCTGCTGAGTTGGCCGCTCTCCGTCGGCAACTCTAGTCTTACGATTGCAGAGTGTTCACGAAGCTTGGGCCGTTTGGGCGCTTAAGGCTCTCCGGTGTTGGTTACCGACGAGATCGTATACCCAGAGTGTTGGCAGAGAGGTTCAGTGTTGGCTGTTCGGTACTAAGCCCGAGGGGGCTAGTGGTTCTGGCTCTAGCATTACTGCATTCGATTACACTTTAGGAGGCTCTTAGCTCTTGCATTGCAGGCCGATTTCCATATTGCCCTAAGGGGCTATTCGCACTTGCACATACTAAAGCAGTTCCTGTAGCTACGCCCGTGGGGGCTAAGTTGTTACCCATTCTGCTTATCATTTACCACTTTGGCAAGGCAGCTCGTTCCTCTGCACCTGATGAACTTCGTCTGTACAGCACAGCCTATTTAACATCAAGGACGTGTCAAACTTCCACATCTGAGACTGAGTATATTTGGACTTTAACCCCTTTGGGGCCTATACCATCCTAGGGCATACTGACTTGCATTTATGTCCATAATACTATTTTCCTTGTATTCTCTCAGTTTACATTATCTGTATATTACCTGCCGCCTCTAGAGGGCGTAAGTATCATTATTCACTTTAATAAAGTGTGTTTTATTTTCACTTATTGGTCTGAGTGTCATAAAAACCGTAACACCCACCTCTGCTATTAACACCAACCTCCTCACTTATAATATGATCACCACCTCCTACACTCCAACACTCTGTACAAGCTGCTGCTTAGTAGTAATACTAGTGGAGGGACTGCTTGGGGATGGCAAGTTGTCTTGGGCTGTCTTTCTGGATTTCTCCCTCCTGAAGGCAGCTACAAGTGGGTAGCTAAGCCCGTGATCTCAATTTTCTGCATGGAAAACTGGAACACAGTGTCCTTGAATGGGGTTCAAAGGGGACCCTTTAGACCACCCAGGAATAAAACAACAGGACACACATCTAGTCCAAAACAACTACTATTTTATTGACTGAACAGGGGACATTTTATAGGAAATCCAGGTACAATACAACAATGGTAGTGTGGCCACGGAACAATGGGGCAATGCAGAGGCTGTGACAGGCAGTATGACTGATACAATCAATAACACAGTACAATAGAAACAGATGTTACAGGTGTTGCAGACAATTATGACACCAGACTAACCTCATCACACAGAAGACAATAGCAAATACACAACAGAGGTGAAGGGATTAGTAAAGTGGAAACCTAATCAAAATCTGGACCAGAGTGTGACACATCTAAAATTTGGATAGCCTTGCAAATATTCAACAATTTAACCCCTGCAGTCTGTAGTAAGATTGTAGGCCAACAATTAACACAGTGGTCCAGCATCTGTTAGATATATGATAACACATTAAACCATTACATAACTGTTAACATAGAATGGTAGGTTACCTACTTTTCAACATGGACGGCAGCTGAATTGTTGCGGCTGCACAGCCCCAGGAGATGGGGCTTTCCCCAGTGCCTTCCAATATTTTGTGGTCTTTTCCATGCTCATACAAGATCCCCTAATAATGGCCTATGGTCTATTACATGAGTGACTTAGGGTCCCCTGCTGTCACCCTTGGCATCATCCCCCCCCCCTCTTCCTGAGAATTACAAGACACACTGGCAGCTGGGGCAGCACTAGCAGCAGACACAGCACTGGCAGCAAAGGCAGCAGGGACCCCACTGGCAACAGGGGCAGCACTGACATCAGGCACAGCACTGGCAGCAGTTACAGTTAGCTGACCTGTCCTGCTCACTTTACTACCCTCTTCTTTCTCTGCCCTTGACAAAAATCTCCTGAAGATCCCTATGGGTGATGTAGGGGGACTGGTCATCATTGGGTCTGGAGAACTAGGGCATCCAAACCCTTTCATGTTGGTGGTAGTGGTCACTTCCTCCTCCTCATACTCACTGGATGCATAACGGTCCTTCCATCTCCCCCTTTTATTATTATTAAACTTGCTCAAAAAACTTGCTCAATTTTGCAAACCACCTCATAGCACAACAGCCTAGCGCCTCTCTCTCTCACTCTGTAGCTGCTTGTATTGTTTTTCAAACATGATTAAAACATGATTAAAGGGATGGAAAATTTGTAGCCATTGGAAAATAGCGAAACACTTTTGGTCATGGGCGAAAACAGATTTTAATCGCTTTATGAAAAAAGCCAACAACCACATGGTTTTCTCAGATTGTTTTGAGGGAACACGATGAGACCTTTCACCCACCCCTACTGAAGAGCTTCAAAAGGAAGGAGTTTTAATTGTCCTTTGTAGGAGATGCAGAGCAAAGGGAATTTTTAGTCAGCCAGTGAAAGAAATACGAGGTCTGTAGGCAGGGAGTGAACTCATTCAACACCAAATGGTTAAGAGGGGAAGGAAAGGACTAGAGTCTACACTCCTGAACTGTCGTATCATTAGCTTTCAGAGTTAATATGATCAAGGGGCTCCTGAGCGTGTGTAGTATGAAGCAGGGTATCATGTTCATGAGAACTTGTACCCAGAGTTTGGTATAGTCAGAGTAATACCAATAGCAGCATAAAGAGAGATGAACTTCTGATAGTACTTCTGAATCACTGGGGCTCCCCGGCCACTCTCCAACCTCCATCTAGTACAGAACTGTATCCTGGCAAGCTCATTCTAGCAAATAAAGAAGTTCCAAAGATGTTGGACTTGTTTCAAGAAGGATGTATGGCTGCTAATGGGAACAGTTTGAAAAACATATATTTTGGAAATCATGATACTAGGTGCACTTTTATAGTGGTATCAGTCTTACAATGTGCTCTGAGAATGCTTTGCTGTCTTAAGTAGGGGTGAGCGAAAGCTCTCGCCGTGGTCCCACTCAAAGGCCTTGCAAAAAACATTTTGTTGTCTGCTTTTTCTCTGGAAAATACACTTTAAAAACAGCTGTTAAAATCTTTGCAATTTTCGCCCATTGGCCAAAATTCTTCACCATTTTTTCAATGGCTAGAAAGTTTCCACCCATTGATTTACATGTATTTTGCTTTTTTGGTATAAAAACGTATTGTATTTGTGGAAATGAAGCACAATAGAAGCAGCTACAGAGCGAGGTAGACATGCTTTTGTCAGCATGCGGCGGCTGCTTGAGCTAACCGCATCCTTACCTCTACACTGCATGCGGCTCAGCCACGTTCTGTCCCCCACGCAGCGCAAGCCACGTTCTATCCTTCTTGTGGCTCCAGCCGCTTCCAGGCTAGGTTCCAGCAGGCAGCAGTGGGTGATGTCATGTCGGGCGCACATCTAAGGGCATGGACGTGTGCACCATTTAAAGGACTCATACCAATTTGATGCTCCTCCTTTTCCTTTGGGGCAGGTCTTTATTAACTGCATGGACACTAGGCACATTCACTTTCGTTGGTGTCCAGTGCAGTTAATTTGTTGTTTAGTGCTCAGTGTATGACCTGGTTTGTCTGAATACCCGTTCTGGTGCTGACCTGTGGCTCTGTCTGACTACCCGTTCAGTGTATGGTCCTGGCTTATCTGATAACCAACCTGGTGCAGACCTGTGGCTCTGGCTGTCTACCTGTTCTGTGTATGACCTCTGGCATTTCCAACTAACCATTCTGGTGCTGACCTGTGGCTCTGTCGGACTATCTGCTCCGTGTATGACCCTGGCTTAGTCCGATAACCAATCTGGTGCAGACTTGCAGCACTGGCTGACTACCCGTTGCATACCTTGACCCTTGGCTTGTCTAACCATCGTAGCTGGTGCTGACCTGTGGCTCTTTTTGACTACCCCCAATGTGTCCCTCCTTGTAGTCAGCGATCCAATATGGTGCGGACCTAGGGCTCTGGTAGGCTCTATTGTTACTGACTGCAGACGTGAGTCAGTAGTCGCTCTGGTTGCCTTCCTTTGAGTGAGACTGCCTTTCCATCACTGACTATAGGCATGAGTCAGTAGTCTCCCACGCTGCCTTCCTCTGTTTGATGGCCCTCCATTTTCGGACTGCAGGTGTGAGTCCTTGGGGAGATCATTTGGGTATGTTGAGGTCTATCTCGCTATTGAGACTACCATTAGCTTTGGCGTAGTCTCCGCAGTTTGGGAACCTAGTGGTGTCCTCCTATTTCTGATAGAGGCTCGCTTCTTTGATCACCCTCTGCTCCTTACTCGCACTTGCTGTTATTTTGTTGTGATTACACTTCTAATAAAGGTTATTAAAGTACCGTCTGACTCTTGTATTGCTTGTACCATGACAGCTTTGCTGTTCTGCTGTGATCTTTTTGCAAAATTGAAGCAGGAGAGGCTCCTAGTGACTGCTATCACTATGAGAAAGTTTAAAAATAGTAAAAGGAGGAATTGAAAGGACCCTTATGTGCCCACTGAGTTTGAGGAGGAGGAGGAAGTGAGCACTACAATGCTGTCCAGTTCCCTTAAATCTTGGTGAATTTAATGGGAAGGGAGGAAAAAAAGAGGAGTAGTTAGAGCAGGATAGGTCAGCTGTCTGTGCCTGCTGCTAGACGTGCTGCCCCTGCTGCCACCATTGCTGTACCTGCTGCCAGATGTGCTGCCTCTGCTGCCACTAGTGCTGTCCCTGCTGTCAAACATGCTGCACCTGGTGTATCCACATAGTCCTACAAAAAACACTTTTTCAGGGTTTGTTTCTAAGAAGCGTAAGTCCTACAAACCAATGTTTCCTTAGGGCTTGTGCCAAACAAACTTAAGCCTAACAAATCAATGCTTCTTTAGGGCTTGTGCCAAACCGAATCAGTGGGTTTTAGAGGTAGTTTCGGAAGGGTACAGAATTCCCTTCAAATCCCTTCCACCCTAGAGATTCTTCCAGAACTCCTCTGGTTCACTAAAAGCTGCTTCTTTTCAATGAGGCGGTTCAGGCTCTCTTGAACAAGGGATTCATGACTCCAGTTCCTCCTCAAGAGAGAGGTTTAGGTTTCTATTCAAAAGTATTTGCGGTGGCCAAGAGGGACTGCAGCAGTCATCCTATCTTGAACCTCAAGGACCTCAACTCCTTTGTCAAGAGAGCAAACTTCAAGATGGAATCTTTGCGCTCTGTCATCTCAGCTTTGTGACCAGGAGAGCTCTTAGCCTCTATGGATTTTCAGGATGTATACTTGAAAGTCCCGTTTTTCGCATTGACTGCGACTTGTGGCACTTCCAGTTCACCGCTCTGCCCTTTGGGCTTACCTCTGCTCCTTAGGTGCATTGATTGCCTTTCTGCACACCCGGGGATTCAGGTGACTCCCTACATGGATGACCTTTTGCTGAAGATGCCGTCCAGGGAACTCCTGCACCAGCACAACCAGGACTGTGATCAGATTTTCTTCCATCATGGGTGGATTCTGAATATGGTGAAATCTGCACAAGTCCCCTCTCAGGTTCTGGTTTTCCTTGGTCACAGGTTCGATACTTGCCAAAGGAAGGTTTTCCTGACCGAGGATTCTATTTAACAGGTCATGCATCTGGTATCCCGTGCACTGGAGTGGCCCTCAGCTCCAGTCCACAAGTTCTTGACCCTGACGGACCACATGGTGTCCACCCTGGAGGTGGTTCTGTATTCCGTGGCTCACCCCAGGGAGCTCCAGAGGTTCACTATCCATGCTTGGCATGGGAATCCATGTTTCTTGGATCTCAGAGTGTCCCTCCCTCCGGAGGTGAGGCAAGATCTGCTCTGGTTTCTGGACAAGTCCAAACTGGAGTAGGGGAAATCCTTTGTGATTCAGGACTGGACCTTTGTGATGACGGATGCCAGCCTCAGGGGCTGGGGAGCTGTCCAGGGTCACCTGGGGGTTCAAGGCAGAAGGACGTTGGATGAGACTCTATAGTCCATCAATGTTCTGGAGCTCCGGGCGTTTCATTATGCTCTAGTGTGCTGGTCCTCTCCACTGAGGGGTTGTCCAGTCTGTGTCCAGTTGGACAATGCCATGGCTGTGGCATACATCAACAAGAAAGGAGGCACAAGAAGTGCTTCCACTTGGTTACAGATCAAGTCTATCTTGGCATTGGCAGAAGATCACATTCCGGCTATTTCCACTGTGCACATTCCCTGGCTAGACAACATCCTGGCGGACTTCCTCAGCCATCAAAGGACCCAGAGAGTGGGAGCTCCACCAGAGGTTTTCGACCTGTTGGTGCAGCGGTGGAGTCTTCCTCAGATAGACCTAATGGCCACCAGGAACAACAGGAAGGGTCAGCTGTTTTGCTCCCTTTGGAGAGATCCTCTGGCCCTCTCCGTAGATGCTTTGGTGATCACCTGGCATTTTCATCTGGCCTACGTCTTCCCTCCACTTCCTTTCATTCCCAGGGTGCTGAGAAATATTTGGATGGATGGTGTGGCGGTCATCTTGATTGCCCCTTATTGGCCCAGGAAGCCCTGGTTCCAAGAATTTGTGGCTCTCGCCATTCAGGATCCATTTCCGCTGTCACTCAGACTGGATCCTCCTTCAGGGTTATCTGGAAGGAGGATGTGGAGTGCATGGCTTTGACGGCATGGCTGTCAAAGACTCCATCCTAAGAAGGAAAGGGTTCTCCCAAGAGGTGGTCTCCACTATGATACAGACTAGGAAACTGGTCTCTCTCAAAGCTTACCAGAGAGTTTGGTCCATTTTTCAGTCTTGGTTTGGTGACAGGGACCTGTCTTCACAAGAGTTTGATCTCCCAGTAATCCTGTCTTTTTTACAAGATGGTGTAAACAAATGGCTCAGTCTTAGCTCCTTTAAGGTTCAGACTTCAGCTTTCTCTGTCTTTTTCCAGAGATGCATTACCATCTTGCCAGATGTCAAGGTCACACCTTCCCTGCCTATAAGACTCTGACTCCCCAGTGGGACCTTAATCTGGTTTAGGGAGTCTTCCAGCAGCCTCCCTTTGAGTACTTGGCTACCATTCCTCTGCACCTTCTGATGTGGAAGATGGCCTTTCTTCTGGCTGTGGTCGCTGACTGCAGAGTTGCTGAACTGCAGGCTTTGTCCTGCATACAACCTTTCATTGTGTTTCATAAGGATAAAACTGTTCTTCATACCACCCAGGAATGCTGCCGTCAGCTTTCAGACTTACAGATGGAGATCCCAGTCCATAGACCGTCCTGCAGCTCTTCAGCAGAGCCATGATTGCCGTAGTTACAAAGAAATACTTAATTTGAAAGGTCTACAATGTGTGCTTGCAAACCAGGCACGTGTTGTAGATCGTTCAAGTGAAGTATTTCTTTGTAACTACCATGAACACGGCTCTGCTGGAGAGCCGCAGGATGGTCTATGGACTGGTATAGTCTGTGGGAACTCAGGTGTCATGGGGACTGACACTTGGTTCTTTCCTTTTTCTTCCCACCCTGGGAATGTTGGTACATCCCCATGGTACCTGTATGTCATAGTGGACAACAGAGAAAAGAGGATTTTAGTCTTACCTGTTAAATCCTTTGACATATGACATACAGGTCTCCCGCCCAGTGAAAGGGACCATGCTTGGTCTCCAAGTGCTGGACATGGGAGTTCTCTGGGATCCACTTCTCACGAGAGCAAATTTTCAAACAAAAACATAAAAAGGGCGTCCAATGGTAATTAAATGTATATATACTCACACTTTCAGTTGGCTAATGTATCACCTCCAGCCTCATACTCATATGGGGATTACAAACCTGTCCTGATTCAGGTATATGATGGAAATCTCTGCTCAAATTATGTTCAAAAAGTATATAAATTTTAATAATGTATTAAAAAATACATCCAGAAATAAAATTACATAGATGTAATAAATGGCCTGCAAACGTGTTTTGTGACCTCCCCAGCCAAACAGTATAAAAAGATTACCAATCTTTTTCACTAATATCTATACATAATACACCTTGGCACATCGTGCATACACGCATAAAAACACAAACACCCACATACATCTCTTTTTTTTTTTTTTTTTTGTTTCTCACACATAACACATCTTTATCTTTTATTTCAACAGTGTGATTCAGTGAGTGCAAGGAAGTAACTGAGAGTGAATGTGGTTGTGAGGGCCAGTGTGAGTGCCTGAGTGTGAGATGGCAGGTTAGAGGCATTGGGAGAGGTGCAGGAGAGGAGGAAGGTGAGGAAGGCATCCCAGGTCAGGGAAGGAGTAGGAGAGGGAGACCAGCTGGGTGGAAGGGTACCAGAAACCACAAACACAGTTCCCACACATCCCAGGCTGATGGTGATGATGAGTGACTGCAGGATCTGAAATACTCCTACAAGGAGCATAGGATCCTTGTTCAGAGCATATTGGAAAGGGAGAGCTTCCTGTGCATGAGAGAGAGGGTCAGTGGTCTGAGTGACAAGAAGAAGGTCGCTTAGTATCAGGTCCTCACTAAGATTAATGAAGTCTTCATCTGTAAGAGGACCATGGAGTCTATTAAAAAGCAGTGAGGTGACAGTAAAGCACAAAATGGGAGAGCTTGTTATGCACGCCTGAGGCACAGAGGTGGTTTCCCTGTTCACATCAGCTTCAACCCCTGGGAGGATATGCTGAGGCTGAATATATCCACAACTACTGTTGAGGGGTCCCTAGATGATCTGATACTGGTGAGGACAGTACCCTCCATCCTACCTATTAAGTGCATCATTCCATAACTATACACTGCACAAACCCTCATAGCTAGTATGGCCCAACACAGCGCCAGCTGAACACACTGCCAGCAATGATTCCCTCAAGTTAAGAGGGTTCAAACAAGGACATAATACTATACAACCAAAGCAGAAACATGAAGACTTAAGCAGGCCAAATCCTTTTCAAGTCAAGGTTTATCCCCCTCTTTGTTGTGATCAACTATTCACTCTATAGGGAAACAATGTTTGAGATCACGTTGTCATAGAAATGTCTGTTCCTCCACAATGTTACACATGGAGCCACAGGGAGGTCAGCACCTAACCTCTTGAGTGCTAGAGGGATAAGCAATGCATTGTTCCAAAATGCATTGGGTATGGCATCTGGCACTCCAATGGTTAACAGAGGACGAACACAATATAACAAGGTTACACTGCACAGGTCCACAGGGGTCAGTTCACACATCACAGTTCAATTAATACAAACTGATTGCATGTACAACACATAGGCCTGAAAAGCAAAAACACTAGGAATCAGATAAATGTACATAGGCAGAGCAAACCCACAAACACACACAGACAGAAGCTGGAGGACACATGTTTCACACATGCCACGGAAACCCGAAACAAACACACATTCTACATGGTATGGTTGAACAATGGTTTTCATGTATCCTGAAGAGTGGTGATGGCAAGGAGGGTTTCTTTGCCATCCCCACTCTTCAGGATGCATATGATAACCAAAGCTCAACCACTGTAGGTTGCTTACATTAATGTTATCCTCCTACCACTCAATGGTTCATATGTCAATGGCATCCCTCTTGTCATAGATCAGGTGAATAATCACACCATGTCGTTTACCCACACAGCATCCATGCCTGCAGAACAGCAGGAGGAGGAGGGTGAGAAGGACACCTATGCCTTCTCCCCCAATGAAATAGCCCCTGAGGAGCCAGGAGTGGGCACAACAAGTGGTCACCACCACCACCCTCAGAGTACAGCCTGCCATCCACAACCACCACAGAGTGGATGCTTTCTGGGAGTTGGATGCCTCTGACCACCCAAGGTCATTACTGGATGGCCCCATCAGCAACACTACCACCAGGATGGCTCTGGATGAGCAATTGTCACGGTTTTTGAAGACTCTCAGACGTAAGGTTTGGTAAAAATGTAACTTTATTGAAAAGTTAAGGCAATCCCCATAGGGAAACACATAACAATACAACAATAATAGATCATACAATAGGATCTACCGGCCTTGCCTAAAATACCGGGCAAGGCAGCCGAAGTGACAGTAGTGATAACAGGCTCTACCGGCCTTGCCTATACCGGGTAAGGCAACCGTGAGATGACATGTACCGGTTCTACCGGCCTTACCAATACCGGGCAAGGCAGCCCAAAGGAGTACTGAGTGTAGGCTCTACCGGCCTTGCCAATACCAGGTAAGGCAACCTTAAAGATGGTAATGTACAAGGTTTTACCGGCCTTACCAATACCGGGCAGGGCAGCCTGAGGAACACTGTAGTAGGCTCTACCGGCCCTGCCAATACCGGGTAAGGCAACCTTAAGGATGGTTCTACTGGCCTTACCAATACCGGGCAGGGCAGCCTGAGCGAGTAGACAGGCTGTCAGATGACTAAGACAGCAGAGAGGAATATGAACTACGGTCTTACTCAGCAGAAGTCTATTGCCAAGGAAAATCAGACGACTGCATAGGACTGGACAGCGACTCAGCCTCAGTACTGATAGATCAGGAGCAAACCAACGTCCGCACGTTGGGACCAACAATAAATATCGCCACCAGGTTAATGGAGTAAACCAGCGTCCGCACGCTGGAATCAACAGTGTATATGGCAACCAGGTTTAATGGAGTAAACCAGCGTCCGCACGCTGGAACCAACAGTGTATATCGCAACCAGGTTTAATGGAGTAAACCAGCGTCCTCACGCTGGGACCAACAGTAAATGTCGCCACCGGGTTTTAATGGAGTAAACCAGCATCCGCACGCTGGAACCAACAGTGTATATCGCAACTGGGTTTAATGGAGTAAACCAGCGTCCTCACGCTGGGACCAACAGTAAATGTCGCCACCGGGTTTTAATGGAGTAAACCAGCGTCCGCACACTGGAACCAACAGTGTATATCGCAACTAGGTTTAATGGAGTAAACCAGCGTCCGCACGCTGGAACCAACAGTGTATATCGCAGCAGCGAAAAGAGCAATGTCGCCGGAGCAACGGGCTAGAGCAGTAGCCCTACACTCCAACGGAGAGTCCACCGGGGGCGAGACTGATGCACTGACAGGTGACTGGAACCACCGGTACCGCAGGTGCAGAGCGAACCGGCTGGAGAAGCGGCAGGCAGGAGACTCAGGAACTCAGCAAGATTAACCCACTAAGTGCTGGAACACAGGAACACCGGAACACTAGAAAACAGGAATATGGAACACTGGATCGCAGGATCAGCAGGACCAGCAGGATCAGCAGGAACAGAAAGAACAGCAGGCCCAGAAACCTGACATGCAGATCAGGCCAGGTGAAGTCAGAAACACCACAAAAAGGCAACCTGGAAGTGCTCAACCTGGGTTTAAAAAGGCAGTGTGAGGAGGGCTGATAGCAGACAGCTAATCAGGAATACTCAGCAAGTGACAGACACAGAACAGCACAAATCACGGGCACCGTGATAGCAATACAGTGAGCACCCTACAATATGGAGCATATTGGCCCCCACCATGGCCACATCCAACCAAATGGATGCAGCCACACCCTGAGTCCAGCTATGAGCACACACCCAGGTGGGAGGGAACCAGATACCAGTAGCCACAGTATGACCCATAGCCACTGGACTATGAGTACCTGGGCCTAATTGGTGAGTCACAGCATCCACAATCACAGGAGGACTTCACACCCCACCACAAATTCAAGAGGGCCAACCATCTGTGGCAAGTACTGAGTCAATAGATGTGGTGAGGGCACAAGCATCCTTCCAGCCCACGCATGCTGGCCCCCTTACACCTGCCCCGCAACACACCTCACCACCACCAGCAGAGTAGGAACAAACACAGGACCTGGAAGACAATGGACAACATAAAGAGGTAGAGCATGGAGGAGAACCATGCCATGCACCACAAACTACACCATCCACACCCACATCCTCTGCTACATGTACCCAAACAGTGAGGATGGATGAGGAAGCCTAACAATCCAGAGGAGGCAGCTGAGGGAGTCAATGAGAACCACCAATTACCTAAGGAGGGTGCAGTATGATATGCAGAGGAACACAGCAACCCTCCGTGCAACTGAATCACAGAAGGTAATCCTAACTATGGAGATACGTCAATTCAGGACTAGCATGGTGGATATACTTGGTCAGATGCTGGTTGAAATGAGGGAAAGCTGTTGCAGGAAGAGCCTGCAGATGGAGAGGACACAGCAATCCACGGAGGGGACAACTGCCACAACCTCTCCCTCCAGTGTGAGCCCTGCACCAACTCCAAAAACTACTACAGTGACAAGGCAGCCACTGAGGGCATCCACCTTTTCAGCCCCTTCAAAATTAAGGTGTGAATCACACTCCGATTTGGAACAATACATAACACAGCTAAGCATATGAGGTGAAAGTGAAAATATGTAGTGTTTGGCAAAAGGAACAGGAAGAAGCCACTAGTCAGGTCTATTTATGGAACAATGCACGATGAACATTTCCTTGCATCTCTCCCTTTCAAACTCCACTCATTGCAAAGTTAGGTGTGATTACGAAAATGTGTGCTAATTAGTGATGAGCGAGCACCCCAATGCTCGGGTGTTCGGGTGCTCTGACCGAGCACCCCCTGAGGCTCGAGTGCTCGGCCGAACACCCGAGCCCCATTGAAGTCAATGGGAGGACTCGAGCATTACACCAGGCACCCCCTGCTCTGATGAGGGGAGGGTGCCTGGTCCATAGGAAAAGGGCAGAAAAAGATGGAAACACTACAGAAATGGTTCAGGGACAGCATAGGGAGGATGTCTGGATGCACCTTGGACTCCAACATCGCTGCTGGGAACGATCTTTCGCCCGTAGTACGCCATTTTTACAGACTGACCATAAAACACACAAAAAGGAAAATAAAAACGACTTTAGGCGAAAAATTGTTACCAAACAATATTTGCTGTATATTTACTTGTATATCATCTGCAAATTCTCCCAAAAATTTCCTTGATTTTCGGAAGTGAGGCCATGATTAAGAGGGAAACGTGCGCAGAGGCAAATTCTCCCAAAAATTTCCTTGATTTTCAGAACTGAGGCCATGATTAAGAGGGAAACGTGCGCAGAGGCAAATTATCCCAAAAATTTCCTTGATTTTCTGAACTGGGGCCATGATTAAGAGGGAAACGTGCGCAGAGGCAAATTATCCCAAAAATTTCCTTGATTTTCAGAACTGAGGCCATGATTAAGATGGAAACGTGCGCTGAGCTGACCATCTAAAACATTATGGGTGAGGGTCTGCTGCAGAGCTGACCATCCTAAACATTATATGCGAAGGCCCGCTAGTGAGCTGACGCTATAAAACATTATATGAGAGGGCCCGCTAGAGAGCTGACCCAATAAAACATTATATGAGAAGGCCCGCTGGTGAGCTGACCTATATAAAAATTGGCAAACAGGGCCCGCTGGTGAGCTGGCCCTATATAAAAATTATATCACAGGGCCCGCTGGTGAGCTGGCCCTATATAAAAATTATATCACAGGGCATATGGAAGAGGAGGAGGAGGATGAGAAGATTAAGAGTCAACCATATACCCGTTTTTTGGGTGGAAGGGGTGAATGGGAATACAGAGTATTCCCATCATTGTAAATAACATATATAAAGTGAGTTTATGTTCCCCCGGGGCTTTCCTCCAGTGGAGTGGAGAAGTCAGGGGAAATCCAGGCCTTGTTCATTTTTATAAGTGTCAACCTATCAGCATTGTCGGTGGAAAGGCGGATACGCTTATCTGTTATGATGCCACCAGCAGCACTAAATACCCGCTCAGACAGAACGCTGGCGGCAGGGCAGGCCAGCACCTCCAAGGCGTAGAGTGCCAGTTCATACCACGTGTCCAGCTTGGACACCCAGTAGTTGTAAGGCACAGAGGGATCATTGAGGACGCTGACACGGTCTGCTACGTACTCCTTCACCATCTTCCAAAACTTTTCCCTCCTTGTGACACTAGGCTGAGCATCAGGGTGAGGGTGCTGGCGGGGTGTCATGAAGGTGTCCCACGCCTTGGAGAGTGTTGCCCTGCCTTTCTCTGAACTGCTGTGTGCTCCCCTTTTCTCCCCTTCTCGGTTGGCCAAGGTAGCACGTACTCTGCCGCCAGCGTTGTCAGATGGAAAATTTTGGAGCAATTTTTCGACAAGAACCTTCTGGTATTGCAACATTTTGCTTGTCCTCTCCACCGGAGGAATGAGAGATGAGAAATTCTCTTTGTAGCGGGGGTCCAGAAGGGTGAACACCCAGTAATCCGTGTTGTCTAAAATGCGTACAACGCGTGGGTCACGGGAAAGGCAGCCTAACATAAAGTCAGCCATGTGTGCCAGAGTACCAACAGGCAAGATTTCGCTGTCCTCACCAGGAGGATGACTCTCAATATCCTCATCCTCTTCCTCCTCTTCTGCCCACCCACGCTGAAGAGATGGAACTAAAGTTCCATGGCTACCCTCTGTAGCGGAGGCAACCGTGTCTTCCTCCTCCTCCTCCTCCTCCTCCTCCGCCTCCTCCAATTGTCGCTGAGAAGACGAAGTGAGGGTGCTCTGGCTATCACCTTGTGTAAGCTCTTCCTCCCCCATTTCCACCTCTTCCACATGCAAAGCGTCGGTTTTAATTGTGAGCAGCGAGCGTTTCAGTAGACACAGAAGTGGGATGGTTACACTGATAATAGCGTTATCGCCGCTCACCATCTGTGTCGATTCCTCAAAATTGCGTAAAACCTCGCAGAGGTCTGACATCCATTCCCACTCCTCACTTCTGATTACAGGAAGTTGAACGGAGAGGCGACGACCGTGTAACAGCTGGTACTCCACTACTGCCCTCTGCTGCTCACAAAGCCGGGCCAACATGTGGAAGGTGGAGTTCCAGCGCGTGCTCATGTCACACAGCAGCCGGTGAGCTGGCAATTGTAAGCGCTGCTGCAGCTTCAACAGGCCGGCTGAAGCTGTTGATGACTTACGGAAATGTGCACACACGCGGCGCACCTTGGTCAAGAGATCATGCACATTGGGGTAGGTTTTTAGAAATCGCTGCACCACTAAATTAAATACATGCGCTAGGCATGGTACGTGTGTGAGCTTGCCGAGCTCCAAAGCCGCCACCAAGTTACGCCCATTATCACAAACAACCATGCCTGGTTGCAGGTTGAGTGGCGAGAGCCACTGCTCGGTCTGGTGACTAATCCCCTGCAACAGCTCTGAGGCCGTGTGCTGTTTGTCCCCAAGGCAGATCAGCTTCAGCACGGCCTGTTGACGCTTCCCCACTGCAGTGCTACACTGCTTCCAGCTACTGGCTGATGGGGGAGTGGCGGTGTGTGTAGAGAATTCGGAGGTGGAAACGGAGGAGGAGGAGCCAATAACGTAGGTGCTGGTGGAAACCCTGATGGAGGTAGGGCCCGCAATCCTCGGCGTGGGTAGCACCCGTGCCATCCCAGGGTCCGAGTCGCTCCCAGCCTCCACGACATTCACCCAGTGTGCCGTCCACTTGTCCATGTGTCAGTCGTTAAGTGGACCTTCCCAGTAACTGCGTTGGTCAGGGCACGGGTGATGTTACGGGACACATGGTGGTGTAATGCGGGGATGGCACACCGGGAAAAGTAGTGGCGGCTGGGGACCGCGTACCGAGGGACAGCTGCTGCCATCAGGCTGCGGAAGGACTCAGTGTCCACAAGCCTAAATGGCAGCATTTCGATGGCCAGTAATTTTGAAAGGTGTGAGGTTAGTGCTATGGCCTGTGGGTGGGTGGCTGGGTACTTTCTCTTGCGCTCAAATGCCTGGGGTAACGACATTTGGACGCTGTGCTGGGACAGGGAAGTGGATGTGGTCGCTGATGGTGCTTCAGATGCTACAGGTGCAGGGCGGGAGGTATGCGGGCCTGCGCCTTCGACAGGCGATTGGCCGGCACCGAAAACAGGGGAAGAGGAGGCAGTGGTGTGGCCTGCAGACACAGATTGGCGATCCGGGCGTTCCTCCCACTTATTACGGTGCTTGGATGCCATGTGTCGGATCATGCTGGTGGTGGTGAGGTTTCTAGTGTTCATGCCTCGGCTCATTCTGGTGTGGCACAGGTTGCAAACTACAATTCTTTTGTCGTCCGCACTTTCCTTAAAAAAACGCCATACCGCGGAACACCTACCCCTTGGCAAGGTAGATTTACGCAAGGGGGTGCTCCGTGGAACATTTGCGGGCCGGTTTGGTGCGGTCCGCCTTCTTTCTGTAGCCACACCACTGCCTCTTCCAGCCTGTTGCGGTGCTGCAGATGGCTCACCCTCAGGACTGCTGTCATCGCTCGGCTCTACACCTTCCCAGGTGGGGTCAGTCACCTCATCGTCCACCAAGTCCTCCTCCACTTCCTCACTCTGATCATCCTCCTCAAGTCTTGATCCCACCACATACTCAGTCATTGACAACTGTATAACATTCTCCTCAACAAGGTCTTGAGACGGAAATAGTGGTTGATTTAATGGCAACTGTGTCTCATCATCATCATCATCATCCACTACTTCCTTTGACCTTAAATGCCGTTCACATCTGTCATCTTCTTGTGATTGGGTAGCCTCTAGAGGTTGTGAATCAGGGCACAAGATGTCATGTTCCTCTGCAAGCGTGCTTGGAGAGAGGGTCAAATGAAGGATTGGTGATGAGACGAGCTCCTCACTATATCCCAGTGTGGGATCACTTCTTTGACCAGACCGTGTATGGTGGGAGGAAGGATGATCAGAGTGAGGATTATGTTGACCAGACTCTTGGCTACTGAGAGTGGACTTGGTGGAAGACAGGGTGGTGCTTAACCGACTGGAAGCAGTATCAGCTGTCATCCAACCGACCACCTGTTCGCAGTGGTCGGACCTCGAGAGTGATGTCCTGCGACGCCCTGTAAAATTACACATGAAGCTAGGTATGGTGGATGTCTTTCTTTCTTGTGCTCTGGCACCAGGCACAGTTTCTCCGCGTCCTGACCCGCGCCCTGAACTTTCAGGATCACGTCCACTTCCCCGTCCCTTTTTACCCGCCTTCTTCATCTTACACAGAATATGTGACTTTAATATTTGAGTTTGAAAACTTAACAGTATTTCTTATTATTCTGCAACTCTGCAGAGTACACAGAATAGGCTGCTAAACGGCAGTGAAACACACTGAATGGAATATGTGACTTTGATATTTTAGTTTGAAGACTTAACAGTATTTCTTCCTATTCTGCAACTCTGCACAGTACACAGAATAGGCTGCTAAACTGCGGTGAAACACACTGAATGGAATATGTGACTTTAATATTTGAGTTTGAAAACTTAACAGTATTTCTTATTATTCTGCAACTGTACAGAGTACACAGAATAGGCTGCTAAACTGCGGTGAAACACACTGAATGGAATATGTGACTTTAATATTTGAGTTTGAAAACTTAACAGTATTTCTTATTATTCTGCAACTGTACAGAGTACACAGAATAGGCTGCTAAACTGCGGTGAAACACACTGAATGGAATATGTGACTTTGATATTTTAGTTTGAAGACTTAACAGTATTTCTTATTATTCTGCAACTGTACAGAGTACACAGAATAGGCTGCTAAACTGCGGTGAAACACACTGAATGGAATATGTGACTTTGATATTTTAGTTTGAAGACTTAACAGTATTTCTTATTATTCTGCAACTGTACAGAGTACACAGAATAGGCTGCTAAACTGCGGTGAAACACACTGAATGGAATATGTGACTTTAATATTTGAGTTTGAAAACTTAACAGTATTTCTTATTATTCTGCAACTCTGCACAGTACACAGAATAGGCTGCTAAACGGCGGTGAAACACACTGAATGGAATATGTGACTTTGATATTTTAGTTTGAAGACTTAACAGTATTTCTTCCTATTCTGCAACTCTGCACAGTACACAGAATAGGCTGCTAAACGGCGGTGAAACACACTGAATGGAATATGTGACTTTAATATTTGAGTTTGAAAACTTAACAGTATTTCTTATTATTCTGCAACTGTACAGAGTACACAGAATAGGCTGCTAAACTGCGGTGAAACACACTGAATGGAATATGTGACTTTAATATTTGAGTTTGAAAACTTAACAGTATTTCTTATTATTCTGCAACTCTGCACAGTACACAGAATAGGCTGCTAAACGGCGGTGAAACACACTGAATGGAATATGTGACTTTGATATTTTAGTTTGAAGACTTAACAGTATTTCTTCCTATTCTGCAACTCTGCACAGTACACAGAATGTGCTGCTAAACTGCGGCGAAGCACACTGAATGGAATATGTGACTTTGATATTTTAGTTTGAAGACTTAACAGTATTTCTTCCTATTCTGCAACTCTGCACAGTACACAGAATAGGCTGCTAAACTGCGGCGAAGCACACTGAATGGAATATGTGACTTTGATATTTTAGTTTGAAGACTTAACAGTATTTCTTCCTATTCTGCAACTCTGCACAGTACACAGAATAGGCTGCTAAACTGTGGCGAAGCACACTGAATGGAATATGTGACTTTGATATTTTAGTTTGAAGACTTAACAGTATTTCTTCCTATTCTGCAACTCTGCACAGTACACAGAATAGGCTGCTAAACTGCGGCGAAGCACACTGAATGGAATATGTGACTTTGATATTTTAGTTTGAAGACTTAACAGTATTTCTTCCTATTCTGCAACTCTGCACAGTACACAGAATGTGCTGCTAAACTGCGGCGAAGCACACTGAATGGAATATGTGACTTTGATATTTTAGTTTGAAGACTTAACAGTATTTCTTCCTATTCTGCAACTCTGCACAGTACTCAGAATGTGCTGCTAAACTGCGGCGACGCACACTGAATGGAATACGTGACTTTGATATTTTAGTTTGAAGACTTAACAGAATGTGCTCTAATCTGCAACTTTGCACACTAAACAGAATGTGCTCTAATCTGCAACTTTGCACACTAAACAGAATGTGCTCTAATCTGCAACTTTGCACACTAAACAGAATGTGCTCTAATCTGCAACTGTGCACACTAAGCAGAATGTGCTCTAATCTGCAACTTTTCACACTAAACAGAATATTTTTTTTTTTTTTTTTTTTTTTTTTTTCCCCCCACACAAAATAACCTGCTGCCCCCACACACAGTAGTCCTAAAAAGGACTTTTGGTTCTTTTTTGTCACAATTTTTTTTTTTCCTCCCTACACTGCCTTTCCCTTCCTATCCTCAGCTCTCCCTGGCTCAGACTGAGCCGAACTCGATGGTCAGGTGCTATACAGCACCCGACCACGGGTTCTGGCCAGCCAATCAGTGTAATGCCAGCAGCCAACATGGCTGCTGGCATTACACCGATGTCAGAGCCTCCCTGCACGTTTATTGGCTGCGCAGCAGCCGCAAAACGTGCGGGGAGGAGACCCGAACATGGCGGGCGAGCACATGCGGTACTCGTACGAGTACCGCCATGTGCCGAGCAGAGCGATGCTCGAGCCGATCCGAGCATCGGCCGAGCATGCTCGCTCAACACTAGTGCTAATGCCTTCCAAATACAGAGCAACAGTGAATGCGTTATCATGACACCAATTAATGTAATAGACCCATAACACAACAGACCTGCCTGACATGCCATTATTTATTTTATTTAGAAAATGTTTTACCAGGAAGAATACATTGAGATTTCTCTCATTTTCAAGTATGTCCTGGATAGCTTTCAGTAAAGGGTTGCATATTTACACAAATTGAGAAACATTATATATTTACATGTTATTATATATACATACACAAATGAATATACATACATATGGAATATTGAAATTATATACAGTTACACTCTGTTTTTAGAAATAAAGAAGCATTTACTTTTAAGGTTTTTAGACTGGAAGCAGATTTTATTTTTTCAGGCAGATTGTTCCAGGCCTTTTGTGATCTGAAGGAGAAGGCAGATCTTCCTGCTTCTTTCTTGTATTCTGGTATAATTAACGAGTTGTTAGCAGTGGAGCAGAGGTTATAGTTAGTATGGAGAGCAGGAGTGAGCATACTGCTCAGGTAGTCTGGTAGTTTTCTAGAGAAATGGTTGTGTACTAAACAAGAAAGGTGAAGGGTACGTCTAGATTTGAGTGTTAACCAATTTAGTTCTTTTAGCATTTCACAGTGATGAGTAGTGTAATTACATTGGAGGCTAAAGCGGGATATTGAATTATACAGGGTGTCAAGTTTACTAAGATGGATTTCTGGCGCTGGAGCATAAACTACATTACCATAGTCTATGACAGTCGGTAACATCTGTTGCACAATACGTTTTCTAACCAGGGGAATTAAACATGATTTGTGTCTAAAAAGAGTACTGATTTTGGGATAAAGCTTGGAGGTTAATTTGTCAATATGATGACCAAAAGCGAGGTTGGGCTCAAGCCACATACCAAGATATTTGTAGGAGTCCACTGGGGCCAATTTACGATTAGACTCTGTTACAATGGATAGGTGGGTATTGCCGAGATTACGCAGAAATCATGTTGTAATATGGCTTCAAGGATTGATATGTTTGAGTTTTTTGCATAGAGTATGGTGTTTTCTGCATATATGTGTACTGAAGATGATTTGCAAACCTTGGGCAGATCATTTATAAAAAGAGAAAATAGAAGAGGGCCAAGAATGGAGCCTTGAGGGACTCCACTTGTTACTTTGAGTGGAAGGGAGTTATTGCCAGCAACCGACACATACTGCATTCTGTCTGATGAATAGGATCGGAACCAGTTTAGAATTATTACCCAGTCCTGATCTTTGGAGTTTGTTTATAAGAATATTATGGTCTACTGTGTCAAAGGTCTTGGCAAAATCCTGTGAGGTCACCATTTTCCATGCCCGTCTGGATATCGTTGGTTACTTTTAGGAGGGCCGTGACTGTTGAGTGATTTGGTCGAAAGCCTGTCTGAAGTGGGGTGAAAAAACTGGTATGTTGGTAATATTTATTTAGTTGCAGGTGTACACATTTCTCTAGGGTTTTGGATAAAGTGGGGAGTAGGGATATTGGTCTGTAGTTTGATACTACATTTTTATCCTTACTTTTGTGGATAGGCACAACTCTAGCCACCTTCCAGGATGTGGGCATATACCCTGTTGCCAAAGAGGCATTAATTAAAGATGCAATCTGTTTGGCTGTAGATGGCTGAAGTTCCGAGTTATCTTTGTTTTGTGTAATCATGGTGGTGGCACATCCAACAAAGTAGCTGTTAAATGCATTGGCTATGGCTATGGGGCACTGTATTGTTTCTTTGTCTACGGTTAAAGTCGATGGGTGAGAATGATTAGGAGGGTTGTAGAGGTTTTTAATAACCTTCCTAAAGTTGGCTGGCTTTGAAATGTTTCTATGTTAAAAATTGTTTCCCAAAAATGCTATTTTTTGGGAAATAATTTGACATATTTTTTTAAGGTGATATGGTTCCTTTAATATGTTGAACAATACAAAACTATGTCTGTAAAACAAGGCATTGTAGATATTTGTAACCACCCAAAGGGTACATTCAGAATAATAACAGGCTACTGGAAACACCACATTGACCTGCTTATATGTTTCCCAAGAGCTCTTTGAATTTTGAAGAACAGCTGTATTGCTGCAATGGATGTTTCCTGTTAGATCTGAGGCATTTTCCAACTATATTAACAATTTGTCAGGGGTAAATAATTTAATTTATTAACACTAAATGAACAAGAGCACTATGGAGAAGCAAGAGGTGTGCTTCATGGAGGTGGAGTCAGCATTACAATAGAGTCACTTGCACATTCCTCTGTTCCAGGATTGGTCATGCCATGGATGCCTGTGGGAGGAATGACAGGATTTGAAACTGCACTGTATAACTGTCTGTTATGCAAAGGATGAGCTATCATTATCCCATTAACCTTTTGCATTCTGGAAGAATAGAAAACCCATTGGGTTGTCTACCCCTCAAGGGAATGTTAACCAGCCATATATAAATGTGAAAGGTACATTGTAGCAATAAATCATCTACTGTTTGAACCAAACCTCATAAAACAGAGTATTTTGGCTTGTCAATATCATTGTATACACACACACACACACACACACACACACACACACACACACACACACACAGGTCAGCATGGTGGGCTTGGCTACCCGGCTCCCAAATAGTTACTCCAATGCTGTTGCCAACACTAAAACAATATATACATCCCTCTTCTGCTCCATTAGGCATTGCACAACTATCGTTCCCATGCTAACTCCAATACCCCTTTAACACCTATAATGCCTGAGTGTTATCCAATGCATTGCATGTCACTATCACTCCAACAGTTCTATGCCTGATATGACTATATTGAACTCAACACTATTGTTTGGTGTGACGTTATTAACTTCAGGAAAAGGATAGATATAGTAAGCGTACTGAAATAATGTATGCATGAAATTTATTAAAACGTTATTAAAAATATGTTATATTCTTTTAATATTTTGGTGTCTCCCTCATTTGATTTAATAGCTAATATAGCTTTAATAACATTAACCCATTGGCTTACCACCAACACCATCTGAAGGATCTTTGGATAAGAGTTTTCATCTGTTGCTTGAGCAGGGATAAGTGGATAAAAAATCCCTGCATGTGATTTCCAATGCCGTTGTACCAATAACACCGGCGTGACCAGCTCCGTGAGTACCTAACTTTATTCAATCTGTAGTAATATTGTTTTAGCTCTCTGTACCTACAAAATTCCTACTGACACCTTCTTTCTTTTATTGTTTGGTCCAGCTGGGGATATACTTCCTGTGACACCGTTCGGACACTTGGGAGCAGCTGAACAATGAAAGGAGCAGACCCAAGTGGGCAATTCAATCTCCCATCTACGATTTTAGTCTGTCTTACATATAATTGTTTGATGGACCACTTTAATTGTATTTATTTTTTGTTTGTTCCTAATAGTGTTGACCATAAACTCACATTTGAATGGTGAGATAAGGGGGTTATACGCTAAGGCATGAGAAAGAGGTGATAAAGCGGACAAGTCTTCTCCAGTTATATCACTTCTCCAGTTCTTTTCTATGGAGTCTATGCACTAAGATTTCCAAAGTAGGGAATTGGAGAACTTACTGTATATCACCGGAGAAGTAATCTCCGCTTTATCACCTTTTTACCACACCTTATTGCATCGCCCCAAAGTGTTTTTAGTATAATTAATTAATAGACCTTTGTGATTTACCTCTTCAGGTGGAAAAATAACACAAACTTTGAAAGTCTTAGATTACTTTAAGAGCAAAAAATTGCACAAACATAATTATACATGTTAAAGCTCAGACTTCATCTACACTATAACCTTGCTGTCGTAATTGTACAGATCTATCCAGAGGGTCAAGCTGCCAGTGCCAGCCAGTTTCCTACTGGCTGTTTAAATTGATTTGACATCACATGACGAAATAGGACTCATCAAATTCCTCTTCAAAGGTCACAGCACAAGCTCTAGTGAGAAGCCCAGTGGAAACTGAGCTTTAAAGGGATAGTAATACTTCGTTTTAACTTTATTTTATTTTGTAGGCATTAAAAAAACATGAAGAATGATATAAGTCTTATCTCTCAAACCTTTATGGTTTATGAGATATTCACAAGCAAAGTTCCCCTCCCCGCCCCTTTTTCCTAGTGTAAGCAATCTCTTCTCAGATGTGAGTCTGGTTGTATGACAGTACAGATAACAGAAGGGGACAATTTTCTTTGTATGAAAACAATGAAAGCCCTTCCACCCTTGACAAGTTTTTCAGCTTTTTCCATTATCTTAATTGAAGATTGTCCCTCTCTGCAGTCTACCTGGGCATCTCCCTTCTGATCTGGTTGAACAGGGGGGGGATACTTTGTTTGTGAATATCTCTTAAACCATAAAGGTTTGAGAGATAAGACTTATATCATTCTTCATGTTTTTTTAATGCCTACAAAATAAAATAAAGTTAAAATGAAGTATTACTATCCCTTTAATATTTATTCATTTTTCTGTTTTCATGTTAGTTGATATTTAATCATCCACAATGCAGTGGAGACGTCTAGTATCCAAGGGGTTAAAGCAAATATTCAAGATTATGTCTGGTAATAAGTTGATCTTCATAATGTCCTCCTGTAAAACCCCATAATATTATACAAAAATATCAATAGCTTATGAGGGGATCCAGCGAACGAAGGACTTGGCTTTTTGAAGAGGTGCCATAAACTAAAGAGCTTTAAAAAAAAAAAAGTGAAAACCTTTGTTTAAAAGGAAAACAACTTCTGAACGTGAGATTCAGGAATTAATTCATGTTGGAAGAATATCCTTTCTGTTTGATCTGATCCCTGGAGTGTTCTTATATAAAGTTTCTACTGAATATGCAAATGTTTCCTGTATCTTATTTTTGTGTGTTTCTTAGTGTTGAAGTTCTTTTGACTGATCTACTTAAAACTTTGAGCAAAAGGAAAGAAAAGGAAGAAGAGGCAACTTAAAAAAAAAATCTTCTTTAACTGTAAAAGAAATGCTGTTCTCTTCACTGAAAAGATTGTTTATGAATCTCTGTAGTCAAACAGGTAATGACAGTCTGATTAATTCACCTCGTCCCAAGTGATTTATAATCCCTTATTATTATTCAATTTAGAAAAAATATTTCATGTCATGTAGACAAGATATGTTCATTAAAACAGTCTAGTGGAACGTCATGTTCTTTGAAGTTAATAAACCTGATTTAAATTCCAGTGTTATGTTTTGTTGTTTTACCTGCACCTGTTTTGGACAACAGTAGACCTCAAGCTGTTGTTATTAGACTACAGTGGCTGATGGGTATTGAAGTGTAACTAAATCACAAATAAAATCATTCCAATACTTGTAATTAGGATTTTCAGGTGTTCCATTCAATGGATATGATTCAGTAATTACACCACTCCTCAAGAGAAGTGGTGTGACAGTCTGTCTTAGTCCAGCAACATCTGCAGGACTACCATTGCCAAGGCCTATAGCTGACACATAAATAAAAACATACATTCATATGCACTAATGCACAGACACACATCTGTGCCCAAAAAGATCAAGACATTTTCAAATACACCAACCTTAGGGCTGGAATTTACCATTTGCACGAAGTTTATTACTGAGTTTACCTTCAAGTATTTCCATAGCAGAAAAATCCAGCGATAGCTACTTACAGATAAAGCCACCAGAAAGGCAGGGAAGAGAGGAGTCTTACAACAACATTTTCATTCAGTGACCACACTTGATTGGTTGTTCTATGTACTACCTGTTGAAGATATTAAAAGTATCCCTATTTTCAGACCTGTCTTTTTTGTTTTTTTGTAAATGTAACCTTAAGCACTGATAGCAAACATTGCTAAATTGTTATATGGGATAGTACTAACTCAGGTTGAATTAGTATCATTGTTAACTCTCTTGTGCCATTACAGAGACACATTTCCATGTAAATATTAGTTTGAGCCCACCCACAAGGACAATCCAACCCCAAAATATCAAACACATTTTTTTCTTCATAGGAATACTAGCAAACATTGGGTGGAGCCTGTACTTCAACACAGATGGCTATTTAGATCTGAACTTCTGTGTTGGTATTCCCTAATTTTTTTTTTAATTCCATGGCTTAAAAACCTTTGTAAACATTAATTCACCCTTTTGAACACTATCCAACTCCATGACAGAGAGAAGAGTAACCCAAAAATGAACAAACAGCACAGCAAAATCCCTTCTCTCCTTTGAGTTAGTTACTGTAATTCTGCTGCCATGAGGAGGCTTGAAATAGAAATTGGCTCCTCTACACGGGCTACATTCTCTTCTCCTCTGTGCTAGTCTCCTGCATCACACCACAAATGATATTTCCAGATTGGGAAACAGAATGATAACACCTACTTAACCACCATGGCTTCCAATCAATATGTCACAAAAGATGACATATCTCATCTAACCACCAAAGAGGTCATTAAAGGCCTACTGCATGATTTTAAACTAACTGGATGATTTGAACTGTTGTCCCTATTTAAAGATATAGTACAGCTGGAACAGAGGATATATGTTTTCAGGATGATAGAGTGTCAGCGATCTCCCAAATCCAGAATCTGGAACAATTAGTTCTTTAGCAAGAAGACAACATTACATCACTTTGGGGTTTGTTTACTTGGCCAACACATCACAACATCTAAATTAGGAACCTGCCAACATAAATGCAGCCTAAAGACCTGACCTCCTCCCTGAAATATCTATTATATAACATCCTTGATTCTCAAGAAATTCCTCTAATCTAAACTGAGAGAGAACACATAGAGGCACTGGGCACTGGATGAGCTTGAAACTAATGACAGACTGAGAACGATTTGGGCCATATCAAAACATTACAGAGTTTGCTACTTCCCATCAAGTGAGAGGAAGGAGGACAATTGTCCTGGGCAAGAAGAGAGATCAGGGTCAGAAAAAATGCAGAGGAAAGGAAGTAATAATGTGGCTAGCTTACTGAGCACCGTGCTCTAGATGCAGAGACTTTGTAAAAGTGGCAGTAAAGAAATTGGAGTGGGCTTAACAGCTTGCTATCTTAAGACTGGCTGGAAAGTGGATGCACAGGTCTCAGATGTAATGATGTAACAGGTCATGCAGTGCTCCTAGAATCAGAACTTATGAACATCTTTGAATATCTCAGAAGCAAAGGTCTTAGAGAAGAAACAAACTACAGATGAAGGCAGGCCCCTCTGAAATATTAGAACATGTCCCTAAGTACTGATATAAGAAAAAGCACAAAAAAATTACACCATATCTGATATTTTAACTATTAGTTCTCCCTCTTCATAGTTTATCAAAATTACAGACTAAATTTCCCTTCCATGGAATGGACTTTAAAATGAAATATATTGGTGTGTAACTTACTCTTGACTAAAAACATGTATTCAAGCAAATCTTGACAGTTCTAAATTAGCTAAAACAGTTGGAACTCCCTCTTTATATTCTGGTTTGGATTAATTGATTTAATGAAGATGGTAATTCTTAAAAAAATTTTACACCTGCTGCATCTCAGTTCATGTCCCTACAGCCTTCCTCAATAAGTTCCTGTTCACTCTAAATTACTTTATTTGAGCAATTAATCCTAGATAAATGCACTTTTAGAAGTGGATTGAACATGCCAGACCTTAGGAAATATTAATAAGCAGCCAACCTAACTATTCATATAGATATCCTACACTGTCAACCTAAAGACTTGGTTCTAATTTCAAGACAACTAGTTTCCAAGATAGACTTAACACACTCTTTATGAATTCAACCCCATTATTTTCCTGCAGCGCTATCTTGAGACATATATTGGTTCTATGGTTGTAACGGTTTGTTCGACACACAGACACAATGGTTTAGGATAAAAACACAGTTCTATTGAAATCACAATAAAATAAGAACCCTCAGAGGTCCTGTAGTATACAGGCAGTATAATACAGACGCACTACAGGTTAATAATACAATTGCCCACACATGTCCAGTACAAAACTAAGGTACAAGCAATATACTGACACAGGTCAGGCAAAAGGAGTACGTTTCCCAGGACTCAGGTACTGCAAGAGTTAAAGTTCATCAAGGAGTGTAAAGAGTCCCATGTGTGAAAGTACTGAGATAGCACTTCTTAGACAGCTTCAGGTCATCCAATGCTAGCAGAATAACGTGAACTGCCAGAGTACAACAGGAATAGAGTAATGAGCACTGCCGGAACAGTAACGGAAGCAGACACTTGCAACCGGCAGGAGCAGTAAACGGAGGACAAGCCAATGGCGCACTATAGGAGCAATAATGGAGGCAGACTCTTGCAACCGGTATGAGCAGTAATGGAGGACTAAGCCAAAGGCACACTGCCGGAGCAGTAACGGAGGCAGACACTGACAACCAGTGTGATCAGTAACGGAGGACTAGGCCAGAGACGCACTACCGGAGCAATAACGGAGGCAGACACTTGCAACCGGTATGAGCAGTAACGGAGGACTAAGCCAAAGGCACACTGCCGGAGCAGTAATGGAGACAGACACTAGCAACCTGCAGGAGCAGTAGCAGAGGACAAGCCAATGGCGACTTCTGGAGCAATAACGGAGGCAGACACTTGCAACCGGTATGAGCAGTAACGGAGGACTAAGCAAAGGCACACTGCCGGAGCAGTAATGGAAACAGACACTAGCAACGTGCAGGAGCAGTAGCGGAGGACAAGCCAATGGTGACTACCGGAGCAATAATGGAGGCAGACACTTGCAACCGGTATGAGCAGTAACGGAGTACTAGGCCAAAGGCACACTGCAGGAGCAGTAACGGAGGCACACACTAGCAACCTGCAGGAGCAGTAACGAAACTGACTCAAGTGCTCAGTAAAGCAAGAGCAATCGGATCGCCTGCAGAGTGAGAATGTCGCTGAGGCTACAACAAGCTGTAGAAGCAGGAATGTCAATCAAGCTGGGTCGGTACACAGGAACGGGAACGTCAGTCGAGCCGGGTCGGTACACAGGAGCAAGAATGTTAGCCAGTCTGGGTCAGCACACAGGAATGTCAGCCAGGCTGGGCCGATACACAGGAGCAGGCACTGATGAGAAGTCAGGCAATCCGGGTCGGTACACAGGAGCTGGAGAACTGAAGAGTAGTCAGGCAGGCCAAGTCGGTCCACTGGGAAACACTGAGCAGAAAACTAGCACTGGTTCAGGAACACCACAAAAGGGCACCATGTGGGTGCAGGAGCCCAGTATATAAAGGCCATACTGGGCGGGATCAAGACAGGACAGCCAATGGGAGCACCCACAGGACAAACTGACAGGAAAACAAAAACAAGGGAGCACGGGCACCGTGATAGTGGTATAGGTTAAACAAAGCCATGAAACACTAAGTATCTGAATGCCATTTACTCTGATATCCCTCGCTGTATAAAACCACATTCTAAGCTAGCTGTTTAGTCAGTAGAGACAGGTTCTGAAATAGGCCAGAAATCTCTACTGACTAAACAACTAGTTTAGAATGTGGTTTTATATAGCGAGGAATACCAGAGTGCACAGCATTCAGATATTTAGTGTCAATACTGATTGGCCTCTCAAAGTACATGGCATACACAACTAGCTTACAATGTGCTTTTACACAGTGAAGGAGCAAGTAGACCCTTAAGCATGCAATATCAGACTGTTTCTCTTTTGATGCAGATGACATACTGATGTCTCCCTTTTGTTGCAGGCGACATTATGATCTCTCTGTTTTTCCCTGTGATTATCCTGTATCATGTGAAGCATTCAACCTGCAAGATATTTTAATACCTGCCTCCTTTTTCCAATTCCCCTCTTTTCCTCACCCATCCAAGTTTTCTTGTATTATCCTGGTTCCCCCCTCATTACTTAAAGGTGATATAAAGGCACCTTATATACTTTGTTACTTCTCCTTGAACAAAGGAATCAAGTAACAAGTTTTCATCCAGCGTGCTCCCATGCAACATATTCTGTTAATTATATTACCATTTGTATTTCACTTTGTATTGCTGTATACAATATTTACACCTGTTGTACTATTTAATGATCTCTCAAATTTCAATTAAAAAAAAATAAAGATATATGTTTGGAGAACACAGACACAGAAAGCAAGGTTCCAGATTTGGAGCATAATTAGGCATGGAGAGCATGGGTACATATTGGGAGTACTGTTTACCCAAAAAGAATGCCCAAAGAGTTTCACCAATCATAGCCAAGAACTTGGATGACTCTTGCTGAGAACAGAAAATGCTTAATAGCTTTTTCTATAGACTGCTTCTTAGAAAAATGCAATCTCATTTTTAGATCTGTTTTGTCATTGTATCACTGTTTTGGTATTGTATGATGAAAGTTTTGGAATGTCTCCTTAAGCCTAAACAGCATTCCAGACACGTACCCCATGTTCATTGCCTAGAAAAGCAGCAGCTGTCTCACTTTGTTGGACATCTATAAATTTGCAAGATAACCAAAAATGTTATTGAGAGTTACTTAGTGGGTACCATCATATAGAATTATTGGTTTTCCTATTTTTGGAGAGTGCTCAAAGGGTTAATTCTTTTTGCACAATTTAACCTTCTTATTTTTCAATATATACTTTATATTTAAATTAAACAAAAGGAATTAGTTACATTGACATACATACATATATCAAAAAATTGACATGCAGCTTGTTAAGGCAACTGCCATCATCATCTGCCAACCAGCAGGATGATGGGAGTTATTATTTGGCAGCAGCTGAAAGGCCTCACTGCCAAAGGGCTTAACTGATGATCTTTATTTGCCCTTTCATAACCGAACAATAACAAAACATTCATAGTGTTGTTGAAAATAAAGAATCATTAGATGTAGTTAGATATAATTACCACTCAAATATATAACTAAAATATTCATTAAAACACACCTATAGTGTCATTGTATTAAATCCCTATTTCCTGTGTTTATGTTATGGATTTCATTTCATTTACATATTTTCTACCAATGACTGGTAACCCTGTATGAGACAGAGGGGTACCTAGTGCATTGCAAAAGCAATACCTCCCTGACACAAGAGTTAAAATCCGTTACGACAATTTGCAGCAACTAACAATATAACTGAAGTTGAAAGGATTTATATAAAACTATGATGAATCTTTTTACTATCTGGGGTCAAACTGTTTGTTTGTATAGATTGTATAATTACTTCAAAAACTGACTTTTATTTTCCTGTTTGAATGTCTGGGACATGACTCTCTCTGGCTTTTAATTGAGTGTGTTGTAACACTGAGCTCACTAGCAGCTTCCCTGTGGGGCCTTGGTTGTATATTATTGTCATATCTTTGTTGCTAAGTTACTGCTCCTATTATACGGAGGTCCATTTTCATAGAAAAAGATTTAGAAAGACAGAAAATCATGTTGCCTCTTTCTTTTTGGCACAATGATAAAGATAATTGATTTAGAGGCAGATCCTTATAGAGACATATGCTGAGAACAACTTTAGTGCAACTAATTGCACCATAGAGGGCAACTTTAGTGCAACTAACTGCAGCATAGGGGGCAAATTCAAATTCCACTTGATTTAAATGGCAATTTTTATGATTTAGTACGTCTGCTTAGGCAGACTGACTCCCTTGGCTGGTATCTGGCTGGAACACACCCTAAACATTTGTGGCTACAGAGTTTGTAGCCTCTACAGACTTCTATGGCTTGATTCAATAAGGCATGGTAAAACAGTTGGTAAGCAGAAAACCCATACTGAATGTTAGCCAAGACTGTGTACCTAAACTATTCAGTAAGTCTACAAGAATGGACAGTGAGCGTAGGCCGCACAAATCCACCTAAACTTATAAAATGCATCATATATATTTTTTTTTACCTTACCGCTCATTCATTTAATTTGCTAAATAAAGCCAGATATGTCAACCTCAAAGGAAAGTAGCTAACGCTGTCAAAACAAGTTCAAAATCACAGCCAATCACTACACAGCAAAGTTTCACTCCATTCAAATAAATGTATTCATACCCCTAAAAAACTGACACACAGTGCCTGTGTATGGAGGTTCTCAGAGCTACAACACAAGGCCCAAGAGAGGAGGACAGACAATGACATAGTGACAGAGAGAGACAGGAGCATGCATTGGAGACTGGTAGACTGGAATGGAGAGAATTGCTTACAAAAAATAAAGACACTTTTGCACATATTGCACACAACGTATGCACACACAAACGCACACATCTTTTGTTTTGAAGACACAACACATTTATTCTTTTTATTTTATACAGTGTGATTCAGTAAAAAATCAGACACAGGGATGCCCGAGGATTGAACCCCTTGCTTGTTTTGTAACACAATTGTCAGAGAGATGGGACAAATTGTCAATGCTGACTTTTAAAGTTGCAGATCAAATGTATAATTTCCTGATGGATACCAGAGCAACCAAATCTTCAATATCTGGTAAATTCTATACTGGCAGTGTTACTACAAATAGCGAATCCTCTGTGGGTGGAGAAGGGGTTCACACAGAGAGCAAATTAACACCAACCTTATCTGTTGCACTTGATTAGAGACCCCATATTATGTCATTCTTTTCTGATCATTCTTAATTGCCTGGTTTATTTACTGGGAAGAGACCTTATGGCTAAATTGCAATTATCCATACATATTGATTCAAAGGGAGGTCTTATGGTCAATGATGGTGACACACCACTTGCTGTATTATCTATGACCCTAGATGTAATGTGCCCGTTACTGCTTGCAGGAGACACGCTTGACATTTGTGATGCTATTTTCCAAGCAGCTAAAGCTGCCACCGCTGTGGTGACTTGTACTTTTGATGAACCAGTGTTTGACTGTGACACCGGTCCTAGGGACCATGTTATTACAGGTTTGTGGCTCACCCCATCTGTAGTGTGCATTGTGACTTCAGAGGGCAGTTTATTTTGCTGGATCACAGGTGAACATTTAGTCCATCACCAGAAATTTATTCCACTTGACCCTTTCCAGACAGTGAGTATGATGCATGACACCTCTTATGACATCCCAATAGAACTCCATGACCTACTTACCACACTATGGACGACCACTAATATTGACCCAGGGCTCAATAACTGTGTACCATCCCAGGACATGCTCAAGGACAGCACCACTCCTATATACAAGGAGGGAAGGATGGGCATATCAGCATCTAATGCCCCACTTTTCATATCCCATTTTCATTCATTTGGAAACATAGGTAAGAAGCAGACCTGTCAGGACCTTAGGAAACATTTTGTTATTCATGGTGTGAAAGACAGTTGTCCAGATGCTTGACTTGTGCAAAAAATAATCCAACTATTGTGAACAAAGCTGCCCATGAGCACTTACCACCCCCTGATGGTCCAATGCAAAATTTACAAATTGATTTTACACACATGCCTAAGTCAAAGGGTTTCTAGTACCTGTTGGTGATTGTGGACCAGTTTTCCAAATGGGTTGAGGCTTTTCCTACGGCCAAGGAAAACTCTCAAATTGTGGCAAACATTTTATGTAAGGAAATAATCCCTTGTTTTGGATGTCTACTAATGATAATCAGTGATAAGGGAACTCCTTTTACTGCAGAGGTCACAGAAGTGATCTGTACTAAGTTGTACATTGAATGGAAATTCCATATTCCCTAGCATCCGCAATCCAGTGGACAAGTAGAAAGGACCAATAGGACCATCAAAGACAAATTGAGAAAAGGTACAAATGGCACCTTCACTAATTGGCCGGTATACTTACCAGCTTAAATACATATGACCCCAAATAAAACTACGGGTCTATCCCCATTTGAGGTATTGATGGGAAGACCTTTCCTAACTCCATGGGCTGCTTCCCATGGAAACCCTAGGGACCTAGGGGATTTGCATCTATGGTGACATTAGTTTCTCTCTCTCCCTTTAGCCACAGGTAAACCAACTCACCCCTACCAGCCAGGAGATTTGGTGCTGGTAAAGCAACTGTTCAAAGACAAGATTTTGGATCCACCATTTGGACCTCCAACCACTGTGATTGCAGTCACTCGGACAGCTGTGCTTACTGACAGTTCTCCAACATGGATTCATGTAAGCAGGATCAAGAAGGATCCTACAGCAAAGAACAAGACCCAATGACTTTATTGGCAGTTGAGCCAAAACCAAAGTATAGTTTAGCAACTAAATTCCAGATTGCTGACCGATTCTGCTTTATGGGTATCTGTGTTGTGGGCTTCGTTGTTGCATTTTTTGTGTTATTATATATGACTGAAAGGCCCTGTATAGTAACTAACCCCACTTCTGATATACACATACATAAAAGAGAATTACATCTATCATCTTGGGAACGAGATAATACTTTTATTGATATGACACACCAAATATATAAATCTTTAAATATAACTCAATCCTGTTGGATATGCGGTTATACTCCGCATACACAGGTTTTCTTTGTTATAGGAATACCCTTTAATGAAAAAAATGTAACCCTCACGGACTGTACCCAAAGATTTTTCATCAGGATGGTTTACAGGGAAAGATGTTCACTTTCAGTTAGCCAATGAGGTGGATAAGGGGTCTATATATGTTAGTAGGAGACAAACCATAGCCCATCTATTTTCATAGAAAATGTTCCATATGACTCCCCTTGTTTCTCAAGCACTGAGAATAGCATAAGACAGATTATTAACCACTTAACGACCCATGAGGTAGATGTATGTCACGAGGTCACGGTCCCTAATGAACCAAGGACGTACATGTACGTCATGGAATTCCGGGCTAACCAAGCGGCTGCACGCCATTCGGGGAGTCCAGAATCAGATTCTCAAAAAAAAAAAATGCCCCGTGGTCCTTAAGTGACCGCCACGTGCATGCGTGGCTGGTCCTTAAGGGGTTAATGTTTTAACACAACAGCACACCTGTCTCATGCAAATGCAGCATTAAAAATTGGGACATAATCTTGCTAGAATAAAACCACCCAGAGAGGAATCTATTGATTGTGGCTGGAAGGGAATCTGTGTACTTAGAAGGGTGGTCCCTGCTTTTCCATCCACAGGGAACTACCGTATGGTAGAGTGAGAAGTTATAGAAGTATTGAGGATAAATTAAAGATCATTAATCACATTGCCCTAGACAATTAGGAAGTGGGACTGGGTGCTGTATTACCTGCTTATGGTATTCCTGCCCTTTCTAAATGAATAACCCAATTTATTATGTTTTTGGATGCTGTGTTTAATTACACCACTGACACTGTTGATAAATTGAATCAGGGACAGATACAGATTAGAATGTTAGCCTTACAGCACAGAATGGCTTTGGATTATGTTTTAGCAGTGAAAGGAGGGGGTGCTCTAGTCAGGGATAAGTGCTGTACGTATATTACTGACAACAGCGGTGAGATAGCACATGACCTAGAAAGGGTGGGTGAACTTCAGGGGAAATTACGGTATCAGGAGAGTGAGCGGGACAAAGGGTGTATCGGGTCTTTGGGGGCCAGATTAATATCCTTCTTACTCTTTATTGTGATTATTATTATCTGTTTTCTCACTTATACGTATCTTAAACTAAATTGTGTGAAATGTGTCCTGAGTAAAGGTAACACTGTACGTTCCATTGACCCTTCTAATCATACCTATGCTTCCCTCAGTCCTGCTACCAGTTTTTTCAGTCACTCCAAGTTTTACTCTCATGCTGTATACTGTGATACTCCCTCTGAAATTCCTGATAGTGCTGGAAGTCCTCTATAAGTGGGCCATGGTAGGAGCCATGTTTCCTGATGCCATCTGGCTCTCCTGCAACCTCTGGCTGTTTCCTGCTGCTCAGTGGTTATTCGCACTGTATGGCTAGGACTTAGTGTCCATCTTTGGAGTTGTTCTTTCAGAACAAAAGGAGGGAACTGTAAGGGTTAATGATTTTTAGCTGACAACTTATTGCTAGTGTGACTGCTTTTTCAAAGTTAAACAACATCTTTAGTCTTTGGACTCAAGCCAGGGGCTTTCTGGGGGGAGAACAGAAACTGCTGAAGTCAGAAAAGATTTTAGACTTTTAGAGATAACATAGAAGACAGTTTGAACTTTGTAGCTGTTATTCTGCACATACACATTTCTGTAATATGAATAAACATATCTTCTACCTTTTCATCTCCCCTTTTGAGACCTATAGAATGTCTGTCCTTTGTTTAATAAAACAGAAGCATTTAGAATAGAGGCCTGTGTTGCATCTTCATTTCGCTTCTCTAAGCGCTTAGACCCAAAGCCTGAGTTGAATTACTGGTGGGCGTGCTACAAATTCTTCCTAGGAAGTGTGAGAAGTCTGCATGCAGAGAAACCAGCCACCCTGAAGGGAACCAGGGCAAATTTAACCCCTTCAGCAACACATGACATGACAAATGTTTTATCATGCAGAGTGCCTTTGTCCTTTGCTCACAACACTAACTTCCTGCTTAAGTAACACTGGCACATATTCATGATGATGTGTTAAAAAGTATAACCTACTATGTGGCAGATGTGTATGGTAGTGGTGGTGGGGGACTGGCATGGTGTGATAGATTCCAACAGCAGTTTGTACCATTGTCATGTTGTTGTCAAATGTAAGCTATCCTTCTCAGATTATTGATACACATTACTTATTGGTAATAGCAGTGGTCTTAAGTGTGGTAGATGGTAGCAGTCCTTCTTCACATCCCTTCTCCTCCTCATCTGTGCTGCTATTAATACATTTGGCCTGGCTTTCGCATTATGCATCTGCATTATGTGTGGTTTCTGCTACCTAATACTCAAATAGTATGAGATGTTAGTTCATATTTAATAATGTTAGCCTCTCAACATTGCTGCTTGATAGCCAAGTCTGCGGTCATTGCAAATGTTACCAGCTGCATTGAAAACCTGCTCAGACTCAACATTTGCTGGAGGACAAATAAGGGATTCCACTGCAGTACTGCATGACTGAGGTACCTGTGAATGTGATTGGTTGTATCACACCTTAGGTTTGTATAAGAAGTGTCTTTGTTAAGGTAAGATATAGCCTATGATTAAGTGTTTTTTATTGCATGAAATGTGTTAGGCGGTGTATACAGCATCCTTATTTCCCCGTGAGGGGATGGGAAGCATGTTAGATGATTTTATGATTCTATAGCAATAAAAGTGCAAGTGTTTTTACACAGTTGGAAGTGGTTTATTTATGCTGGGGTGGTCCCGTGAGCACTCCCGTACAGTGGTCATCAAGTTTGTTGAAATCGTTTTGCTGCGATTGATGGGAGGAACACCGGGTCCGCTGACCCCCAACAACAGGGGTGAGTTCAATCCAATCATTATTACAATATTAAGGATTAGATGTTAGTGCTGTAGCGGTCACCTTTTGGAATATTCCACTGCAGTACATGTCAATGCTGGCCACATACATTACTTTGTTGGTCAGTAGTCCATGGGGTCATTTTTCCTGCCTAGAACACAGCTATCTTGCAAGTATGCAGAAATTTCACATGCAGTGGGACCACTTCTAGGAGCTACATGGTGTTCCTGTGAGTCAGTTACCAACCAATACTCAGGGACAAGTCCCAAAGAGATGGGGCGCTGCCACCACTACCACCAATGTTGGGTTTTTGCCACCCCTGCTGAGACCCATGAATTGCCCTGTTCTCAGAATGGGATGTTCTGGTTGATGATGTAGGTGCTTCTGCAGGTTGAAATGCTTTGCTGCCTTCTTTTTCACTATGCTGTGTAGATGTTTTCTGTGCCCTCACTTACTCACTGTCATGCACCACAATGCAACCCTCCACTCGATAAATAAGCATATCTCAATATTCCTTGACAGAATCCGATTCCTCAGAGAGTCGCTGCTGATCATCATGACTCCTTGTTAGGACTAACTGCACAAGAATGTATTCCCGTTGTCAAAATTCTACTGCTAATACTACTAGGTGTCAAAGGTACAGCACTTCCAGCAGCAGCAGAGGCACTCATCATATCTAACATAGTGAATGTTAATAACCTGTGTTGCTTGTTGTTGCTGCTGGGTACTCATCACAGGTGTGTGTGTGTGGCTGAGTGTGACTTGGACTTGGAAGAGGCAATGATGCTGATGATGACTGATAGGGTGACTGTGTACTGTTTGCCATCTTTGCTTGTCCAGGGTCTGACTGTCCCATGGTTTTCTCAAACAGTTTGTAGACAGGCACAGTGCTCGTTTTCAGTGGTGGAAGACTGAGCCTTTGCCTTTCTGCTAACATCATGGCCGTGTCATAATTTCTGTCACTCTCAACTTCATCTGTATCTGAACAAGAGGAGGATGCTGGAGGGATATGTTCTAGAAATGTATCATCATCATCATCATCATCATCAACAGTCATCATTAGGGCCTCCTCAGCATCAGTATCACCTGCCACATCTTGCCCACCACCCTTATATTCTTCTAAGCTTTTAGAGGTCTCAAACAATTTCTCTTTCTCTGAACAGTGGATTTTATTATATTCCTCCTTGGGTACCTCAATTTTCATCTTTGACTTATATTCAGTTACCAAATGTTCTACCTCTTCCACTGTAGAGAGATAATGGTCCTCCTTTATCCCTCTTTCCTCTTTCTCACATTATGAGTCCTCATGGAATGAGAAGCCTTCTTCCATATATTCTGATGATGAACTTTCTATTCCAAATTTCTTTCAGGAAGTTTGTTACTGGGATTTGGAGAAATGGCAGAATTTGATGCTCTGATTTGGTTGAAATCTCCTGCAGCTACATTTTTCCATCTAGGAACAGGTCATGAACCAATGCACAGAAGACAGACCAGGGTCTTCTCATGGGGAATAGGTCCAGGAAAGATGGACACAGTTTTGCCAGTTGTGCTTCTTACAAAATGTTAGGAAAAAGGATGGGATGGAACAAGACCTTAATCCAGAAAAAAGGGTTATAAAAATTAAAGAAAGAGGGGCAGGCAGAGAAACATGAGGTTCCAAAACAACAGGCTTGCCTCAAACATGTTTCTTCTGTGCTCTCTGTGCATCTTACGTGGTCTTAGGAGCTTTGCTTTTTAAATTTTCTGAATTGTTTGAAACCTGAACATGCTATCCAGCATGACTGAAGATCTAGCCCTGGACACATATGCCAGGACAAGGTTAGTCCTCTCATGAGAATATAAAAACTCTTGCTCAAACAGATGTAATGAAGTCTCTATTATACTTTTTGTTTGGACAAGATTTCCTGTTGTGTGCAGGGGGTAAGAAAATCCCACATTGTCACATTGTGCTGCTGTGGATGGCAGGGAAATGCACATTATGTAATCAAATTCTGATAGAAGAGAAGATAACATAAATTAATCAACTTTGGGAGAGAAAAAGTTAAATTAAAGTGTATTATATTTTATTTGATTCATGGTCATATATATATATATATCCTATATAATAATTAGCTAAAACGTGTGTAATGCCGCAGTCATGCGCAGTAGAGACTGCTGCACGTGCTGCAGTCCTGCGCAGTAGACACTGCCCGCGCCATGGCTGATACAGAGCTTTCGGAGCGTCCTGTGTCTCTACTGCACGTGACTGCCCCGCGACTGGCTGGCAGTGACACTGTGGCCAGTGTAACGGGCTCTTCAATTAGTATATATATATATATATATATATATATATATATATATATATATATCCACTCCAAACCCCAGAGTCTTCCAGTACAATAAAATATACAAACTGTAATTGATATCGCTTCTGTCCATGGACCTGTTATTGGTTCAGGTCCATCAAAAGAAAATGTATACAAAAGTGTATAACGGAGATCACTACCATACACTGTATATGGACCACAGACCTGAGATACGGATTGACTGGAGATTAACTGTGGCAGTGATAACAACTGCGAGCGATACAACACACTGATGTGCTCTACCATAAGGAGACTACTGGTGAGCAGACCGTGTTAATCATTAATTATACGCTGTATATCAAAGATAACATCTGGTGAGCACTTACTTACGAGGGGGAGATAGGGATCCCCCCCAACTATTATAATGGTCCATTCTTTGTATTACATTGATTACTATATTTCCAGTCTGCTTCATTTGATGTCCCCTGTGTTTTGCCCCTTCTATTATTATTTTTGTTTATCTATCCCTTTCCTCATTCATTTTTCACTCATCCATTTGAGTGATTTTAGCACTTGCATCCTAGTGACCAAGAGTTTTTACCTTTTGGGTACATTAAACCCTCTTTTTGTGTTTTGATTTATATATATGCACTTCCTATTTTAACTCTTTGAGTGCCAAAGGGGTACAAAACACATTTCTTTGCAATGTGTTGCGTAACACTTTGACACTCATAGGGTTAATCATATAGTGCTATCTATATATTTTTATCTTTACTTGTATTTGATATAATAAAATTTACTACACTCCTTATTTATAACATATCAATCATCTTTTGGAAATACTACACTTACATCTCTGGTGTGCTGTCTCTCTCTTGTTTTCTTTTTCTTTCTATATTAAAAATTCCACTGTCAGTGATTGTAGGTAAATTATGTATCAACCTCACTAAACCCTTAGGGTGTATGTCTGCGACACTAAGAGGGCAGATTTTCAATGAGGCTTCTGATGTTTGCCTTCTCTTCTGACTACAGACTTTTTGACCCCACTTCTTTCCGTGTATAATGAGAATTGATCTGTGTTGACCTGGGTAGTACTTTATCTTAATCCGCTTGGTCTTATAGCGGATAATTCACCCCAATATTTGTCTCCTTAAATGGTAACCTCTTTTCTATGTTACCTCGGGTTCTTTAGTCTTGTTTGCTTTGTTTGTCTGTGGGCAGAGGGATCTCACCACTTACCATTGGACCTCCCATCTTCACTCTCAGTCACAGTGTTAGCTTTCAAAGTCATCAATTGGCAACAACTGTATACAAACTCCTACGTGCTTTTGTGCCCCTATAGGTACTTCATCAGGGAGAATAATGGTAATCCCCTAGGCATCCTGTTTTTATTTAGCGCCAATCTGATATCATCAGTATGCATTTCAAACTCTATTTCCGTTTCCTCTCTACAGAGATGTACATATAAGTTAACCCTATCTAAGTATCAGCAATCCTTTCATGTCTGAAGCTCAATGCCTGCACACATACAGCCCATAGTATGTATACACTTTTGATAATATGGCATATCTTACTGTTAAGGTGCTCCATATATGCATACCTGAGATCAAACTAGAGTTCTAACTAATTACATAATAATAAAATATCTAACCATTAATGCATCTTATTACAGTCTGCATTAATCCTAGTGCATGTCTGCATTAACTATACAACTTTCTCTTATGCTTCGGTGCTTCTACACCAACACAGTAACCTCCACTTTAAGTGCAATACAATATGCTCAATAAGGTAAGTAACTTTTGTACGGGGACGTGGCCTGGCAGCCGTGTGAAACGGACGCATGTTGGGGAAGCTCCGCTCTACCAGATTTTATTCCACTGTCATCCCGCAACTAAAATCATCTTTTGCCGAAGATAATTCGGTTTTCTACACTACTCTATTGCTGTGCTGCCTGGCAGGCCTTCCATTTCTTATTTCGGCAACTTGCACAGTTCCCTGGGCGGGTAGGCCTGCAGCCGCGGCCTTGAGCACTGCTTCCGTCCGGCAAGGAGTCGGATGGCTGCGGGAGGCGGTGCTCCTTTTATATAACCCACACTGATCGGGGCTGATTGGCAGCACTACTGGGGGATCCTTATTCAGGCAAGGACTTACCTTTGGCACGGAGCGGCGGTGAGGATTGGCGTGGAAGACCTGCTATTGCTGCGTGCTAATATCCCTCTGTGGTGTGCAGCTCTGCGAGTTGGCTGCCCTGGTGAAGACTGCCTGGGAATGCCTGTGTATACCGTGCTGGAGGTGGACTGCCCGGACGGATGTCTGGGGGCAGAGACGAGAGGCTTGGTGAGTGAATAACTCTGCTGCTCCACCTGGCTCCACTGTTTATGGGCTTGCCCAAACGTTGTCCCTTACAGTTTAGTGCACCCTCCATTTGTTTTTTTTATTCCCAGTGTCCCCTTCCCTGCCAATAGCTTATTTTTTGCAGCCTCTGAATAGCTGGTGCCTCTGGGGCGATCATCTCTTTACACAATCCATTCTCCACCTAGATTTGGTCTGTAGAATCCCCTGTCTGTTGCCTTCCCTGTAATTGTTCCCCCTTCTGCCCCATGTATGATTGAGAAGGCAACTGGAGGGCCTCTCAGTGCTGTGCAATTGCTCAGATGTGAACCATATTTTTCAACTCTGCTCACCAATTGGGCATTTTTGCATCAGCTCTACTCTTCAAACATGGCTGCTGCTCCTAGGCTTTACATCTAGGACTGCCTCTAGCATTGAAGGAGTAGTCTCTCCCCTGTACGTTGCCTTTCCGGTGTATGTTTCCCCCTCCTGCCCCGTGTTGGAATACTGCGAAGATATCTGGAGGATTTCTGATTGCCTTATTGCTCTTCAGCTGTGGACTTATGTTTTGCTATAAACTCCGCATGTCTGTTTGATGACTTTCCTGTATATGTTCCCCCCCTCTGCCCTGTCTATTATTCCGCGAGCTCCATAAGCTCTGGATATTCTTCATCTATATCAGTCTATGTGTAGGAACATGGTTTATACCATGTGTGTCATTTAGATTTAGAGGGGTCCTGCCTGCACCTACCTACCTTGGCAGCTGCTGTCCACCCTATATTGATCTTTCATAGTGTTGCACTGGCCTGCATCTACTTTCTTAATTTTCAGTATGGTTAAGAAATCATCGGAATACAGAAATAAATTGAGTAAATTTTCCAGGAGAGCTATGGCGGCGGAGGAAGTCACAGCCATGATGGAGGCCCCCTCTGCAGCTGCCTCTCCGGCTCAGTCCTCAGCTTCTGAGGAAAGTGATTCAAAAACCCAGTTTGCAGAAATAATGTTAGCCAGGCAGTCCTAACAAAATTGACACTGTGCAGGTAGAAATCAATCTTTTGCGAGTAGATCAACAAACCCTGCGGGAAAGCATCACTGACGTGCGACAACGTGTCTCAACTGTGGAGGACACGCTTCCTCCTGTGGTTTCCTCGGTGGATGACTTGAAGAATCAGGTGCGTTCTTTGCAGTCTAAGGTGGACGATCTTGAGAACAGATCTAGATGCAATAATGTCCGTATAATGGGGTTGCCGGAGCACTGTGAGTGTCACGCCCCTGAACAGTTCATGGAGACCTGGATACTGGAACATGTCGGTTCAGATGGACTCTCCCCATCCTTCACTGTTGAAAGGGAACATCGCTTGCCGCCTGGTCCTAGGCATCCTGGATCACCTCCTTGTCAGCTGATTATTAAACTACTGAATTACAGAGATCGAGATGCCATTCTTCGCATGGCCAGGGTGAAGGATCAAGTTCTCTTCGAAAATCATCAAGTATTCTTTTACCCGGACTTTTCGGCAGATGTTCAGCGACAGAGGCGCAAGTTTTTGGAGGTTAAGTGCAAACTTCGTGAGAAAAACATCTCCTACTCTATGCTGTATCCTTCTAGACTGCGAATTGTCCATGACGGCAGCACCATCTTTTTCACCTCGGATTCGGAGGCTAGAGAATGGGTGGACGCTCATTAAAGTCATTTTGTCACCTTCACTTCACTTCACTTACTTCACTTACTCTAACCCTCTGTTACATGATGCTCCTGGAGTGATCCTCGGCAGACATAGCGCTTGATTGAACTGCTCCATTCCCTGCTGAACTGTTTGGATGGGGGTATCCTTCAATGGGTCATGGTAATGTGACAACGAGTCAAGCTGCGGAGTGTTGCTGACGCTTGAAACAGCACTTACATGGCTGAACTTTGTAGTAATCTGCTATAGGGTCCCTGCTGGAACGGCAAGGTTACAGGTGGAATGACATGATATGACCTCATGTATGTTTCTCAGTGTATGTTAACAACATGCTATCATTTCTCTGAGTGTTTATGTATTTGAAACTTTTTTTTTTTTTTTTTATTCTGGAATGTTATGGTTCCCTAATACTGACCTGCACATCCTGGGTGGTGACTTGAAGCTATATGGCTGTATTTCGGCATTTTGGTTTTGATGTAGTCATTAAGCCTTGTTCCTGCAGATTGGGACGCCTCCGATCCGCCCAGGGAGTGTCAGGACGGGAAGAACATTTGAAATGCTCTTCTAGCACCTTCGGGAAATCTTATTTTATTATCGAGATTCAATGTTAACACTATTACTATGTATCGAGGCGTTGATGATGCTTGAAACAGTCCTTACATGGTTGAACTATGTAATGAACTGTTATAGGATCTTTGCTGAAGCTGCGAGGTTGGAGGTGGAATGACATAATATGATCTCATGTATAACTCCAAATGTCTGTTACAAACTGCTATCATTAATTTGAAACCTTTTTTTTTTTTTGTCCTGTCTCGCTTTCCTGGGGCGGTGGTTGAATGGTTGAATGCTGTATAGCCATGGATCATTGCTTGGCTTTCTCAATAATTTTAGATTTTGTTCACACATTGAGTGACGCCTTTGACCCGCCCTGGGGACGCTGTGATGGGATGGCTAGAATATAAAAGGGAAAGAGAATTGAAAATTTTTTTTTTTTTTCTTATTTTATACTAGAATGTTATGGTTTCCTAATACTGACCTGCGCACCCTGGGCGGTGACTTGATGCTATATGGCTGTACTTCAGCATTTTGGCTTTGATGTAGTCACTACACTTTGTTCCTGTAGATTGGGACGCATTCGACCCGCCCAGGGGGTGTCAGGGTGGGAACAACATTTGGAAAACTCAGCTAGCACCTTCGGGAAGCCTTGCTTTCTTACTGAGATTTAATGTTAACACTATTGCCATGTATACACCTGTGACTGTATGTTTATTTGATGGGATATTGTCACCCTGCATTACTCGAGCGGAGATTGGACGCTGTGTCACCATATTTGGCATTAGGGTCCCATGGGACTGCGGGTATATATTTATTTGGTTGTGCCTCCCTTCTGCCCGGGGAATGCTACAGTGACGGGGTTGAGCGGTTGTAATGTTGGGATTACAGCCAAAGAATTGGATTATTGCTATGTGGGAGATGCTGTATTCTAGGGGCAATTGTGGTGGTGGGGTTGATCTGTCCTTCTTTATTCGTTGTTAAGAGGAGGTAATACCCATACTATTTGCTCTAATTGTTGCTGTGGGGGGTGGGGGTGTAGGTGGGATCAATCATGTTCATCTGTTCAATGGTTTCTTGGTTTTTGTGTATTGGGCGGGAGGGAGTGGGGGAATATTTTGGCTGCCAGACCACAGATTTGGGTTGGTTTTGGGATAAAATCTCTGTCAGGTTGGGGGAGATAGAGATAGGGTGTTTTTTTTGGCTAGGGTGGGTACTTTGGCTAGGGATTCAGTTTCCGGGGTTCCTCTCTCCTTTGGGCCGGGCGCTCTTCGCCGTTCACTTGCCTGGCTGGCTGGCCGAGGTTGCAATTGATAATATCTGATTCTATTATGTCAGCACTAAACTGTAAATTCTTGTCATGGAATGTACGTGGCTTGAATGATGCTGTTAAGAGATCTTTAATCTTGAACCACGTCAGGAAACAATCTCCTGGGGTGGTCATGTTGCAGGAGACGCATCTTTCTGCTAGTAGAGTTCTGTCTCTTAGGAGGCAGTGGATACAGGGCCATTACCATGCTACATACTCCACATACTCAAGAGGTGTTTCCATTCTAATTACTAAATTGGTTTCCTTTGAATTCCTTGACCTCAAGTCGGACCCCCAGGGTCGTTATCTTTTTTAACATGTAAACTGCAAGGTGCACTCTTTGTTCTGCTGAATGTTTATATACCGCCACCTTTTGACCACTCAGTCCTTAGGGAAATGCTTGTTTATATTTCCGACAAACCACATAATCGTATTGTTTGTATGGGCGACTTTAATATAACTACTAATTCTGATTTAGATAGATTGGGTGGAGCGGTCGTTGACTCCAGATTACACAGGGATGCATTCCTCGGTCTCACGGGCAACATGGACTTCATAGACGTGTGGAGGACTCTTCACCCACAGACCCGGGAGTTCTCATGTCATTAGGCTATGCATAAAACGCTGTCTAGAATCGATTATGCATTCGTTAATCGATCGACCTTGCCTCTGGTTACGGATTGCTGTTTTTTGACCAGGGTGGCTTCTGACCACTCCCCGCTTTTATTACTGTTACAGCGTGACCAGAGACCTAGGTCTGGGGTGTGGAGGCTTGGTCCTGCATGGTTGACTAACACACATTTAGTGTCCAAGCATAGGGAAGACTTAACTGAATATTTTGTTAACAATGTGGACACTGCTACCCTGAGCATTGCCTGGGATGCTGCTAAGGCGACTGCAAGAGGCTCCTTGATCTCTCTTATTTCTTCGAACATCAGGCTTGGGTCTCGAGAGGTGGAGGAGTTGGAGTCGGATGCTGTTGAAGCGGAGAAACAGTTTGTGGAGAAAGGGGATTCGGCATCCTATTCTGCTCCCTAAAATATTCTATCAAATTGTCGGACTTTAATGCCTGTCGTAAATTTTATTTGAAACAAAATATTTTTGCAAATGGAGACAAGGCGGGAAAGCTGATGGCTCATCTTGTTTATCAAAGTAGGGGACCTTCGTCGGTTTCCTCACTGAGGTACTCTGGGGGGGCACTTGTTCTTGATCCGCAATTGATTAATTTCCTTTTACTCTAGTCTTTATGAATCCCGACTAACCCGTTCTGACTCTCAAATTTCTTCTTTTATTGATAGTTGTGAACTTCCGCAGCTTTCCTATGAACATAGACGGATGTTAGACGCTCCTATACTCCTGAGAGAGGTTGTGGAGGCAGTCCGTAGTTTACCGATGGGAAAGGCGTCGGGCATGGATGGTCCTCCTGCGGAGTGGTATAAAAAATTTGTGGATGTCTTGGCCCCACACTTGTTAAATACCTTTTATGCTGCTATTGATGATGGCTGTCTTCCTGAGTCTATGAAAAATGCCTCCATCATTGTACTTCCCAAGCCAGGGAAAGATCTGGAGTTATGTGACTCTTATAGACCAATTTCTTTATTGACTACAGATGCCAAGATTGTGGCGAAAATCTTAGCTACCAGATTGAATATGGTATTGGGGACCTTAGTGCACGAAGACCAAACTGGCTTTATCCCGGGTAAATCTACATCGCACAATCTTAGACGGCTATTTATGCACCTGCAATTGTCTCACGATAATGTGGGGTCTAGGGTGATCGCATCTCTTGATAGGTCTAAGGCCTTTGACGCTATCGAATGGCCTTATCTCTGGCAGGTACTCCGGGGGTTTGGATTCGGTCCATCCTTTATTAAATGGATACATATCTTGTATAACTGTCCCATGGCTTCTGTGGTGACGGGCGGACTGTTTTTGCAGTTCTTTTCCTTACATCGAGGTACCAGACAGGGCTGTCCGCTCTCGCCCAGCTTGTTCGCCTTGGCTTTAGAGCCCTTGGCTGTTCTTGTTCGTGCGAATCCTTTGATCAAGGGCCTCATGTTGGAGGGCAGAGAGGAAAAGCTTGCGCTCTATGCTGATGACATCTTGCTTTTTTTGAATGATGAGAAGGATTCTTTGCGGACCACATTGCAGTTGGTGGACGATTTTGGCACTTACTCTGGCTTCCACATAAATTGGACTAAATCCTCTTTGCTTCAGATTGATAATAACTTGCGGGAATCTTGTCGGACCGACAACCCACTATCACGTGTGGATTTATGCACCTACTTAGGGATCAGAGTGGCTGCAACGACGGACTCTTTTTTGGAGATGAATTTGGTACCCACTATTCAATAATTTCAGGACAAAACGGCTGCATGGCTTCATCTGCCTGTGAATGTTATCGGTAGGTCGAATCTTATTAAAATGATTTTTTTGCCCAAATTTCTGTATATCTTTCAAAATACGCCGGTCCCTATACCTAAAAAATATTTTCGACAAATAGATAAAATGATCTTACATTTTTTATGGCGAGGGGGTCGGGCTAGGATCAAGTTGACTACTCTCATGAGATCCAAACGTGAGGGGGGAATTGCTTTGCCCAACTTCTACAGGTACTATTTAGCGGCACAATGCCGTTATGTTTTGGATTTTGTTTCTTCTCAGCCCCGATACCAGACTACTAAGATGGATATATTATTGTTGCGGCCTGCATATACGCTATCTCAATTCTTGCACGGAGGCCCTGCGATTTTCAAAATTCGATCTCAGCTAGCGGTAGCTGTATATGAGGCTTGGCTGGAGGTAAAGAAACTGTTGAGGCATGTCGCAATGGATCCTGATACCCCCTTGTGGGGCGTCACGGGGCTATATCATTTATCCAATTGTGAGTTTGGCCCCTTGTGGGCCAGATTCGGGATTACGACCCTTGGTCAGTTGTACCAAGATGATCAGCTGAAGTCATTTGCACAGTTACATGACGAATACCATTTGCCACACACTCTTTCTTACTCATATTTGTGTGTTAGACATGCTCTTAGTGCTCAATGGGATGTTCGGACTCTGACTATCTCTACCTTCCCGCTTCTCACTAGACTGCGACTACTGGAACCGTCGAGACCCCTCTCCTTCATTTATCAATGGGTGGAATCTCATGTGGGCTGTCAGGAGTTCCCTTCCCGGAATAAATGGGAAATGGACGTGGGTCCGTTAGAGGACTGGGAATGGGATATTGCAAAGGCAGAACCAGCAATGGTGGCAACGTCGACTAGACACCAGATGATACAGTTGAATATTCTCCATCGAATTTATTATACGCCTGTCAGACTGCATAAAATGGGGAATTCTGGTACTGACCACTCCTTCTGGTGTTCTAATGTTCTGGGCACGTATTTTCATATGATTTGGGATTGTCCTGTGGTTGGGAGTTTTTGGAAAGAAGTTATGCATGTTGTGGTCCAGGTGCTGGAGAGACCTGTTCCTGTGACTCCGAAACTTTGCTTATTGTCTATCTTCCCCGATGAGTTTGAGGGTGCAGCTGACAGATCCCTGCTGAGAGAGCTTTTGATGTTGGCAAGAAAGGTGGTGGCCATGAACTGGATGTCGACAGGTGCTCCCTCTTGCAGAGCATGGATTAACTTAGTTTTACAGTGCATCCCACACTATAGGTTGGTTTACTTGCATCGGGGAAACCCAAACAAGTTTGACAGGACATGGGGACGTTGGCAGAACTGGTGGATGCATAGGGCCGACACTCCTTTAGCACTTGATGCTGTACATCTTGACGACGATGAATGAGTTGAGCCCTTTTGACTGGTTGCACGTGTGGTTGGATGGCGTGGTTGATGAGTGAAGCTGTGTTTGAGCCTGTACTTTTTGAGATCCTGCGGCTTTGTTGGCTGGCGGGCAGGCAGGGGGGGTGCTGCGGGCTTGGGGGAGAGAGAACTCGAAAATGGGGTAGGGGAGTTAAATAGGGGTTCAGTTGGGTTGGTTCTTTTGGGGGGATTTGGTTTTACATAATAACAAAACCTCAGGTTGGCTCTGTACAATCCATTGATATGTTTATGTTCTTCTCACTCTTATATATGCCCATATATGTTTTCTGTATCTGAATGATTTTATATGTATCTCTTTGTATTTTTTTATTTGTATGGAGCGATCTGATAATAAAACATATTTAAAAAAAAAAATAACTTTTGTACAATCAGATATACATTGTGAGTAACAGAGTAAACTAACAATAAAAAAACTAACTAAAATAAACCTCATATAGGGCTCGATCCAAATGTTGGAGACGTCTACTTTTTCTGCCGACGGCATTTTTTCCAGCACAGCAAGCTATTCAAATGTCTGTGCTGTGAAAAAATACCAGCAAAAAAAGAGCCGTCGTGTGTTAAAGTTAAGAGTAGTGATGAGCGAGCATGCTCGGCCGAAGCCCGGTTCGGCTCGAGCATCGCTCTGCTCGGCACATGGCGGTACTCGTACGAGTACCGCATGTGCTCGCCCGCCATGTTCGGGTCTCCTCCCCGCACGTTTCGCGGCTGCTGCGCAGCCAATAAACATGCAGGGAGGCTCTGACATCAGTGTAATGCCAGCAGCCATGTTGGCTGCTGGCATTACACTGATTGGCTGGCCAGAACCCGTGATCAGGTGCTGTATAGCACCCGACCAGCGAGTTCGGTTCAGTCTTAGCCAGGGAGAGATGAGGATAGGAAGGGAAAGTCAGTGTAGGGAGAATAAAAGTGTTGGAACACCATATCAAGACCCAAAAGTCCTTTTTAGGACTGTTGTGTGTGGGGGCAGCATTTATATTTTGTTTGGGGGGGGCACAATTTCATATTTTTTTGTGGGGGGGGATATTTAGGTGACATTGTACTAGGTGCACAGGGACAAATAGTGTACAACGCAGCGACAAAAAGGGCCATTTTAATAGTGTGCCTAGCCGCAGATTATTTTCACATTCTGTTTAGTGTGCAAATATTAAAATTAACGTCACATATTCCGTTCACTGTGCCTAGCCGCAGATTAGCGTCACATTCTGTTTAGTGTGCCTAGCCGCAGATTATTTTCACATTCTGTTTAGTGTGCAAATATTAAAATTAACGTCACATATTCCGTTCACTGTGCCTAGCCGCAGATTAGCGTCACATTCTGCTTAGTGTGCCTAGCCGCAGATTATTTTCACATTCTGTTTAGTGTGCAAATATTAAAATTAACGTCACATATATCGTTCACTGTGCCTAGCCGCAGATTAGCGTCACATTCTGTTTAGTGTGCCTAGCCGCAGATTATTTTCACATTCTGTTTAGTGTGCAAATATTAAAATTAACGTCACATATTCCGTTCACTGTGCCTAGCCGCAGATTAGCGTCACATTCTGTTTAGTGTGCCTAGCCGCAGATTATTTTCACATTCTGTTTAGTGTGCAAATATTAAAATTAACGTCACATATTCCATTCACTGTGCCTAGCCGCAGATTAGCGTCACATTTTGTTTAGTGTGCCTAGCCGCAGATTAGCGTCACATTCTGTTTAGTGTGCAAATATTAAAATTAACGTCACATATTCCGTTCACTGTGCCTAGCCGCAGATTAGCGTCACATTCTGTTTAGTGTGCCTAGCCGCAGATTAGCGTCACATTCTGTTTAGTGTGCAAATTTTAAAATTAACGTCACATATTCCGTTCACTGAAAATAGCCGCAGATTAGCGTCACATTCTGTTTAGTGTGCCTAGCCGCAGATTATTTTCACATTCTGTTTAGTGTGCAAATATTAAAATTAACGTCACATATTCCGTTCACTGAAAATAGCCGCAGATTAGCGTCACATTCTGTTTAGTGTGCCTAGCCGCAGATTATTTTCACATTCTGTTTAGTGTGCAAATATTAAAATTAACGTCACATATTCCGTTCACTGTGCCTAGCCGCAGATTAGCATCACATTCTGTTTAGTGTGCCTAGCCGCAGATTAGCATCACATTCTGTTTAGTGTGCAAATATTAAAATTAACGTCACATATTCCGTTCACTGTGCCTAGCCGCAGATTAGTGTCACATTCTGTTTAGTGTGCCTAGCCGCAGATTATTTTCACATTCTGTTTGGTGTGCAAATTTTTAAATTAACGTCACATATTCCGTTCACTGTGCCTAGCCGCAGATTAGCATCACATTCTGTTTAGTCTGCCTAGCCGCAGATTATTTTCACATTCTGTTTAGTGTACAAATATTAAAATTAACGTCACATATTCCGTTCACTGTGCCTAGCCGCAGATTAGCGTCACATTCTGTTTAGTGTGCCTAGCCGCAGATTATTTTCACATTCTGTTTAGTGTGCAAATATTAAAATTAACGTCACATATTCCGTTCACTGAAAATAGCCGCAGATTAGCGTCACATTCTGTTTAGTGTGCCTAGCCGCAGATTATTTTCACATTCTGTTTAGTGTGCAAATATTAAAATTAACGTCACATATTCCGTTCACTGTGCCTAGCCGCAGATTAGCGTCACATTCTGTTTAGTGTGCCTAGCCGCAGATTATTTTCACATTCTGTTTAGTGTGCCTAGCCGCAGATTAGCGGCATATATTCCGTGTAATATGAAGAAGGCGGGTAAAAAGGGACGGGGAAGTGGACGTAATCCTGATAGTTCAGGGCGCGGGTCAGGACGCGTAGAAACTGTGCCTGGTGCCAGAGCACAAGACAGAAAGACATCCACCATACCTAGCTTCATGTCTCAGTTTACAGGGCGTCGCAGGACATCACTCTCGAGGTCAGACCACTGCGAACAGGTGGTCGGTTGGATTTCAGCTGATACTGCTTCCAGTTGGTTAAGCACCACCCTGTCTTCCACCAAGTCCACTCTCAGTAGCCAAGAGTCTGGTCAACATAATCCTCACCCTGATCATCCTTCCTCCCACCATAGAGGGTCTGGCCAAAGAAGTGATCCCACACTGGGATATAGTGAGGAGCTCGTCTCATCACCAATCCTTCATTTGAACCTCTCTCCAAGCACGCTTGCAGAGGAACATGAGATCTTGTGCCCTGATTCACAACCTCTAGAGGGTACATAATCACAAGAAGATGACAGAGGGGAACGGCATTTAAGGTCAAAGGAAGTGGATGATGATGATGATGAGACACAGTTGCCATCAAATCAACCACAATTACTGTCTCAAGACCTTGATGAGGAGGATGATACACAGTTGTCAATGACTGAGTATGTGGTGGGATCAAGAAATGAGGAGGATGATCAGAGTGAGGAAGTGGAGGAGGACTTGGTGGACGATGAGGTCACTGACCCCACCTGGGAAGGTGGAGAGCCGAGCGATGACAGCAGTCCTGAGGGTGAGCCATCTGCAGCACCGCAACAGGCTGGAAGAGGCAGTGGTGTGGCTAAAGAAAGAAGGTGGACCGCACCAAACCGGCCAGCAAATGTTCCACGGAGCACCCCCTTGCGTAAATCTCCCTTGCCAAGGGCTAGGTGTTCCGCGGTATGGCGTTTTTTTAAGGAAAGTGAGGACGACAAAAAAATTGTAGTTTGCAACCTGTGCCACACCAGAATGAGCCGAGGCATGAACACTAGAAACCTCACCACCACCAGCATGATCCGACACATGGCATCCAAGCACCGTAATAAGTGGGAGGAACGCCCGGATCGCCAATCTGTGTCTGCAGGCCACACCACTGCCTCCTCTTCCCCTGTTTTCGGTGCCGGCCAATCGCCTGTCGAAGGCGCAGGCCCGCATACCTCCCGCCCTGCACCTGTACCATCTGAAGCACCATCAGCGACCACATCCACTTCCCTGTCCCAGCGCAGCGTCCAAATGTCGTTACCCCAGGCATTTGAGCACAAGCGAAAATACCCAGCCACCCACCCACAGGCCATAGCACTAACCTCACACCTTTCCAAATTACTGGCCATCGAAATGCTGCCATTTAGGCTTGTGGAGACTGAGTCCTTCCGCAGCCTGATGGCAGCAGCTGTCCCTCGGTACGCAGTCCCCAGCCGCCACTACTTTTCCCGGTGTGCCGTCCCCGCCTTACACCACCATGTGTCCCTTAACATCACCCGTGCCCTGACCAACGCAGTTACTGGGAAGGTCCACTTAACGACTGACACATGGACAAGTGCTTGTGGCCAGGGACGCTACATTTCCCTGACGGCACACTGGGTGAATGTCGTGGAGGCTGGGAGCGACTCGGACCCTGGGATGGCACAGGTGCTACCCACGCCGAGGATTGCGGGCCCTACCTCCATCAGGGTTTCCGCCAGCACCTACGTTATTGGCTCCTCCTCCTCCTCCTCCGTTTCCACCTCCGAATTCTCTGCGCGCAGCGCCACTCACCCATCAGCCGGTAGCTGGAAGCAGTGTAGCACTGCAGTGGGGAAGCGTCAACAGGCCGTGCTGAAGCTGATCTGCCTTGGGGATAAACAGCACACGGCCTCAGAGCTGTTGCAGGGGATTAGTCACCAGACCGAGCAGTGGCTCTCGCCACTCAACCTGCAACCAGGCATGGTTGTGTGTGATAATGGGCGTAACTTGGTGGCGGCTTTGGAGCTCGGCAAGCTCACACACGTACCATGCCTAGCGCATGTATTTAATTTAGTGGTTCAGCGATTTCTAAAAACCTACCCCAATTTGCATGATCTCTTGACCAAGGTGCGCCGCGTGTGTGCACATTTCCGTAAGTCATCTACAGCTTCAGCCGGCCTGTTGACGCTGCAGCAGCGCTTACAATTGCCAGCTCACCGGCTGCTGTGTGACGTGAGCACGCGCTGGAACTCCACCTTCCACATGTTGGCCCGGCTTTGTGAGCAGCAGAGGGCAGTAGTGGAGTACCAGCTGTTACACGGTCGTCGCCTCTCCGTTCAACTTCCTCTAATCAGAAGTGAGGAGTGGGAATGGATGTCAGACCTCTGTGAGGTTTTACGCAATTTTGAGGAATCGACACAGATGGTGAGCGGCGATAACGCAATTATCAGTGTAACCATCCCACTTCTGTGTCTACTGAAACGCTCACTTCTCACAATTAAAACCGACGCTTTGCATGTGGAAGAGGTGGAAATGCGGGAGGAAGAGCTTACACAAGGTGATAGCCAGAGCACCCTCACTTCGTCTTCTCAGCGACAATTGGAGGAGGCGGAGGAGGAGGAGGAAGACACGGTTGCCTCCGCTACAGAGGGTAGCCATGGAACTTTAGTTCCATCTCTTCAGCGTGGGTGGGCAGAAGAGGAGGAAGAGGATGAGGAGATTGAGAGTCATCCTCCTGGTGAGGACAGCGAAATCTTGCCTGTTGGTACTCTGGCACACATGGCTTACTTTATGTTAGGCTGCCTTTCCTGTGACCCACGCGTTATACGCATTTTAGACAACACGGATTACTGGGTGTTGACCCTTCTGGACCCCCGCTACAAAGAGAATTTCTCATCTCTCATTCCTCCGGTGGAGAGGACAAGCAAAATGGTGCAATACCAGAAGGTTCTTGTCGAAAAATTGCTCCAAAATTTTCCATCTGACAACGCTGGCGGCAGAGTACGTGCTACCTTGGCCAACCGAGAAGAGGAGAAAAGGGGAGCACACAGCAGTTCCGACAAAGGCAGGGCAACACTCTCCAAGGCGTGGGACACCTTCATGACACCCCGCCAGCACCCTCACCCTGATGCGCAGCCTAGTGTCACAAGGAGGGAAAAGTTTTGGAAGATGGTGAAGGAGTACGTAGCAGACCGTGTCAGCGTCCTCAATGATCCCTCTGTGCCTTACAACTACTGGGTGTCCAAGCTGGACACGTGGTATGAACTGGCACTCTACGCCTTGGAGGTGCTGGCCTGCCCTGCCGCCAGCGTTCTGTCTGAGCGGGTATTTAGTGCTGCTGGTGGCATCATAACAGATAAGCGTATCCGCCTTTCCACCGAAAATGCTGATAGGTTGACACTTATAAAAATGAACAAGGCCTGGATTTCCCCTGACTTCTCCACTCCACTGGAGGAAAGCCCCGGGTGAACATAAAGTCACTTTAGATATGTTATTTACAATGATGGGAATACTCTGTATTCCCATTCACCCCTTCCACCCAAAAAACGGGTATATGGTTGACTCTTAATCTTCTCATCCTCCTCCTCCTCTTCCATATGCCCAGTGATATAATTTTTATATAGGGCCAGCTCACCAGCGGGCCCAGTGATATAATTTTTATATAGGGCCAGCTCACCAGCGGGCCCTATGATATAATTTTTATATAGGGCCAGCTCACCAGCGGGCCCTGTTTGACAATTTTTGTATAGGTCAGCTCACCAGCGGGCCTTCTCATATAATGTTTTATTGGGTCAGCTCTCTAGCGGGCCCTCTCATACAATGTTTTATAGCGTCAGCTCACTAGCGGGCCTTCGCATATAATGTTTAGGATGGTCAGCTCCGCAGCAGACCCTCACCCATAATGTTTTAGATGGTCGGCTCAGCAGCAGACCCTCATTCCTAATGTTTTAGATGGTCAGCTTAGCGGCATGCCCTCGCCCCTAATGTTTTAGAGGGTCACCAGCAGGCCATTAATCCTAATTTTTCAAGGGTGTGTATGATGCCCTCCTTTATGTGTAATAAAGGGTGTATTGGAGTGACATTTCAGTCTAATTTTTGGCAGCCCTTTCACTTAGTGCATAGGCTTTATGAGTGTTGGACCACTACCTGAACTATTGTACCACAATGTGAATGAGGCCCTCCATTTTGTGATATACAGGTTGTATCGGAGTGCCTCAGGTCCTCCCATTGAATTAAATAGGGCTGGGGTGTTCGACAGAGCAGAAGGTAGTTCTTGGCTTCATCCACTAAGTCACTTCGTCACTTTTACTCAACGGATCAGACCCCACTGTTCCGACTATAAATTTTGGACTTAACAAGGGCAAACGGACATGTTGTAAAACCTGTGGTAGCTGCGGCCTCCGTTCCTGAATGCTGTACCTTACCCGGGCCATAACCACGTTGAACACCTGCTTTATGCTGCGCACGTTTCCCTCTTAATCATGGCCCCAGTTCCGAAAAATCGATGAAATTTTTTGCAGAATTTGCAGATGATATACAAGTAAATATACAGCAAATACTGTTTGGTAACAATTTTTCGCCTAAAGTCGTTTTTATCTTCCTTTTTGTGTGTTTTACGGTCAGTCTGTAAAAATGGCGTACTACGGGCGAAACATCGTTCCCAACAGCGACGTTGGAGTCCAAAATGCATCCAGACATCCTCCCTATGCTGCCCCTGAACCATTTCTGTGGTGTTTCCATCATTTTCTGACCTTTTCCTATGAACCAGGCACCCTCCCCTCATCAGAGCAGGGGGTGCCTGGTGTAATGCTCGAGTCCTCCCATTGACTTTAATGGGGCTCGGGTGCTCGGCCGAGCACTCGAGCCTCCGGGGGCGCTCGGCCAGAGCACCCGAACACCCGAGCATTGGGGTGCTCGATCATCACTAGTTAAGAGATGTTTTCATCCATTGAAAATTATGAAAACACAGTAAATATCAATTGAAATGTCTGCGTTAGCCATGAAAAGCCGATAAGGGACTCAAGTTATCGCAGGAACGTTAACTTGAGTCCCTTATTGGCTGTTTAAACAACCGATGCAGAAACGTAAATGAAATCCTCAGTGGTTGTATTGATATGGGGCTCTAAGTCCCATATCAATACATCCAAAGTATGAAAATTTGTCAGACAATAGTAGAATTAACCCTATGAGTGCCAGTGGGGTATAATTACCCTGTCGGCATTCATAGGGTTAACCCTACTAAGTAAAAAAAATCACATTACAAGTAGCACTTACCATTAATCCTGCTGAGTCCTCAGCTTCCTGGTCCTAGTCTTTCCTTCTTTCTTTTTTTCTATCACGTCAAAAGCATACATATGCGGCACACTAATAGATAGTTTAACCCCTTGAGTGCCAGAGGGGTACGCAACGCATTGCAAAGCAATATGTTGCGTACCTCTCTGGGACTCAAAGGGTTAAATTATGCAGTAGTGTGCCGGGTTGTTAAAATATAAATGCCCCCATGCATATTAAATTTGTCGAAGTTATGCCAAGAAAATCGTATTCCCATAAGTAGAAATGCCAAAATGATACTTAGCATTAAGTAGCTGTAGTAGCTGTCTCCGCCTCTCTGTGAGGCCGCTGAGGTGGAGGAGGAGACAGAATAATGCGCCACCCCCCCTCCTCATGTCCACTGGCCGATGCTCTGAGGGAATTAGAATTAAGACTGCCCTTACATATGGGCAGTCTTACTTCTAATTCTCTCACAGTCATTGGCTGGGATATGCTTACGCACCTCTCAGACAATCAGTTTAAAGCACAGCTGCTCAAAGCTGATTGGCTCTGGCACTCAAGGGGTTAAACTATGTATTAGTGTGCTGCATATGTATGCTTTGACTGATACTTGGTTTTTGTGTTTTACAGCAAGAAGACAGAAGATACAAGAGAAGAAAGAAGACAGATGATAGAAGAAAGAATGGAGATAGAAGAAGACAGACAGTGGATGAAAGGTAAATGTAACACAGATTACATAATGATTGGTGCTTGGCAGTATATCAGGCACCAATCGTTATTTTTTTTCCTTTGAAGTTCCCAAAACTGCCGGTATTTAGCGGCGTTTTGGGAACTTAACGCACAAAACAGACATTTGGACACAAAGTCAGTTTTGTGGCCTAATGTCTGTTGTGCTTAACCCCTTAGTGACCAGTCGGGCGCACAAGCAGCCAGCACTTAACGCCCGCAGTTGTTGTGTTTTTGGTTTTTTTAAACTATTCCGGAGTCCCAGAACGGCGTGCATGTATTTTTGGACATCGATTTTGTCATTGTGTCCATTTGGAATTAAAGTTTGGCATTTCAATATCCAGTATGTCTCTCTTTTACACAAGAGCACGAATCTCTCTCCTTCTTTTAAGGAACCAGGGATATGCTCAAGAGCTATAATAGTTGTATCTTTCATAGATTTATTGTGATATTGTTTGTAATGTTTTGTCATCGGATACTTAATATGTGAGTTTATAATTGCTCTCCTATGTTCCAAGAACCGCTCTTTCATTATTCTTTTTGTTCTTCCAAAATAACTTTTTTGCCATGGGCATGTTATTTTATACACAACATAAGTACTATTACATGTTATATGTTCCTTAACTTGAGCATGTTATTGTAACCATCTCTGAAATGTATTTCCTTGTGTTTAATATATTTACAGATTATACATCTACTCATTCCACATTTATATACTCCACACTTTTTCATACAGGTTATTTATCTATGGTTTCTTTCTTGAAAATTTCTTTTACATTTTTATTTCTATTAAATATTACTTCTGTTTTTTCTGAAATGTGTTTATTTAACATGGGTTCCTGTAATAGAATCCCTCCTTTATACATTTTTTGTTTGGATTTATACATATCATAACAAGCCAGTAAAACCAACCTCATGCTGATGAGTTGCATTAACAACGAAATGGCTGTCCATGAGTGGTTCACTGGCTTTGCATCTCTTCCTGAGTTGTGTCTTAAAGCTGTTGCTCAGCATACACATATGCTTAGGAATCCATGTATAAAGTGGAATCTGAGGCAAAAAGGTGCTTTCTTGATAAACGTATTTGCATATGCCTACCCAGAATCCCTTGCAGTAGTCACAACACTGCAAATGTAAGATTTCTGTGGGAAAAGCAAGTCTTATGGCTTGACTGGTGTGTCAAATTTTTGTTTAACATTGTATATATATATATATATATATATATATATAGATATAGATATAGATATATAGATATATATAAAGAAAAGAGTGGAACAATTCTTGTGCAAACCAAACCTATCTAGCATTCAAGTGGTTAAAAGCCTTGTTTTAACACTGTGAGTGGCACTCAAAGGGTTAATAAATTAGTATCTTAATGTGTTTCCTATCACTCAGATACTTTGCCCATGACTTGCTCTACTTTTTAATTTATCAAGGACTGGATGTCCCAATAAGCAGAGTAGGCAGTGCCTTACAATTCCACATTTTGAGGGCTGCCTCAGCTGTGCAGGCCACACCTACATTTTGAATTGTGGGTGGGGCCAGTGCAATCTTAGTTTTCCTGCACCAGCTTATATACCCTTTATATACTGTCATCTAGTGTGCCTTTCCTAGCGGCACTGAAATGTAAATCCAACCCTGACTTTTGCCGGATGTCCCTAATTATCAGGAATTGCTACACTTATTAGAACCTACTTATTTTTATTTCATATATTTCTATTAGTCATTTGGCCCCTGAAATGTTTACATATTTGGCCACTGAACTCTCTCTTTGAGGTTGTTAGAGTAGCTGACCAACATCATTGTTGTAAACCAATGGGACATCGCCATGTTACTAGGGAACAATGTAGATCAGGGCTGAGCAACCCGAGACCCTGCAGCTGTTCAGGGCTATAATTCTCATCATCCCTAGCCATACATTGGCTGGCTGAGGACCATGGGAATTGTAGTCCTGACCAACTGAAGGGTGTCAGGTTACCCACCATTCATTGTGTGTGTGTGTGTGTGTGTGTGTGTCACAGTCAAGAAGGAATTCTGTCATAAAACAGTTCTGAAATCACTGGATCTCCTTCTTTTGATGATGAGGCACTGCAATGCAATCTGTTCAATGTGATTGTCCAAATTTGAAAGCATTGCAAGGGAATGGGTGTGAAAACCTAGTATTTTTAAAGCTATAGTAGGTGTAATTGCTTAGCACTGTGTAAAGTTAAGCACACAACATTGAATCCAGTTAATGAAAGCTCAAAATTGTCTAAAGGTACTATACCTTTTAGTGCTCTCTTTTAGCAGAAGGAGAATATAGATGTAGCTATTACTTTTAGTGCCCGAGGAGTAAAGAATGCATTGCTCACCCATCTGGCAGTCAGAGGGTTAAATTATCATATGTCAGCACTAGTTTAGTGTATTGATTACATGTTTAAGCAACTGATTTTCTTGTTTTTCTGCCCAGTTTGAGTTGCTTTGTACAATCATCCTCAATGGAGTTCTGTAGCTTACAAGAGAAGTCCAGAATCACAGATTCTTCTTCTTTTTGCTGCAATGAAAAGCAGATGAACTGATTGTGGAATAAAACATATATTTTGTATCCAATCCACCACTTAACCACAGGAAGACTCTGATAAGTATTCAATTATTTGACAAAATAATGCATCCGTAACCCTAGTTATATTATTCTCAGCAGGTATGGGGAAAGCTAATGGGAATACACAATGTGTATTTTATGGTAGACTTTTCTAATAAAGTTTTTTCTTCCCTCTTTATATTTTTTTTTAATCTGGGTGCACAATTTGTTTTTACCTATAACAAAATGTGCTCAACTATATGTTATGCAAGCAGCTGGTTACTGCTGTCGTAAGGAATAGTGAATCATTATACCAATATTCAGGAACAATTAGGCAACATATACGCAACATGGGGGAATGGCTGGAGGAAGGAGTACTGTGAGATAATCATACACCCCATGGGGTTGTTTGTATTACAAAACCTGCTTGAATGACTCTGATGTCTACAATTTGATTATTCTATGAAAAAAAGAACATTACATTTTATCTTTATTTTTGTTAAGACTTTTTACTTATTAAGGGACATCAGAGTTGCTAATTACCAATTCAGTTATATGTTCTATAATTGTTACTTTATATTCATTACTTTTGACCAGTGGATAATGTTATTAGTTATAGGAGGATACGTCCTAATGAGGCTCAGGCTTCAAAATTGTTGGTGCTTATTAGAGCAAAAGACTGCCACATTTCCATTACAAAATTCTGGGGGTCATAGAGCTAAAGCATTCTCAGAGAGAACCTATCATATTGATCATCCATGCCAACCCAACAAAGAGGCTATTTCCATGCAAAGAGCAGTCTTAGGAAGCTAATTGGGTCCTTTGTGTGCAAGGTGATTTTTGTTCTGAAATGCACCTTTTGAGTCACTAGCACCAAGAAGTGGGCAATGAAGAAGTGTATGGTCATTAGTGGATTTGCCATTTATCTGTTCCTGAATGGAGGTGCATTTCAAATAGGGCACAAAGGAACTGTGTGCAAAATATTTGATTACCTGTGGGCTTTATGTTGGGCATACAATGCTGCAACATCTTATTTGCTCTTGGTATGAATTGTCCACTATGGTCATTGCATTTAAAATTCATTAGTAGTAAAGGGAGCCAATATATAAAAAACACAGTATAACCCACCTAGCTATTTTATTTTGAAATAATATGCCACATTGCATTTAACTCTTTGAGCGCTGGAGGGGTACACCTCTGTTACTCAAAGGGTTAACTAAAGGCATATCTTGGGGGCATTTTTTGTTATTGGAAACTATCATTGACATTTTATTTTATTTCATAGCAAAAGAATAAAGATTACAGAGAACAGAAGAAGGAAGATTGAAGAAGAAGATGGAAGGTGGATGACAGGTAAATGTTATACAGATCTGGGTGTTAGTCTAGTGTTAGGGGAAGTATGGCTGTACTTCACCTTTAGGGGTAGCGTAGGGATAGTGTTTGGGAGGATGACTGTGTGTTTTAGCTAACGATCGGTGCTTGACAGTGCTCATCAATCAAAATAATTGAGTCCTTTGCATTCCTGTAACCTGCACTTATAACCTGGCCTCTTTCTGGTTCTAAAGGATTTGCATTCACTATCACTTGAGAGACAATAAAATAAAAGTGAAACATCTCTTCTTTGCATCTCGTTGACTTCTGTATTGCTATCTAACCACTCTTATGATCTAAAGGTCTGCTCCACTTTGCACTGGTAATCTCTCATGTGTCCATAACATACTGCAATATCTAATGCATCTGCATCATTTGTTGAAACAAAACCTGAGTCATCACTTACAGCTAGATATATGTATGACATGAGGAGAAAATGATTCATTGTCTAGAGATGCTCTGATTACAATCCCCTTGACAGTAGATAAGAATAATGTTAGTCTAGGATGTTCTTCTAATGGTGCACTTTAGGGCCAAGTGATATTGTACTTGTCTCATGTAGTAGTGTATTGCCATTACTATACAGTGATTCTATATATTTCATGTCATAGCACACACTACACCCTGCCCACACACGCACACACATACACACATATGCATACACTAATTGGGTTTCAACCCCTGAATGCTAGACAGATAGCTAACTCTTCGTAAAATAATGCACTAGGTCCTCTAGCATACAAGGCACAAAAGTCCCAAATCTATGGGGCTTTTTATTTGCCCTCTTTGGTACAATTGCATTATTCCCAGTTGATCCAGATACTCTTAATACATTAGCCGCAGTGTGTACCTTTGAACAGAAAGGGTGCATTTTAAAAGAAGAAGTAGCTTTATCAAGTCACACCCCTTTATTCTCAGTATACTGTAGTAAAGAATAAAGTTTCACCACCATTAAATGGGAACTATAAGAATAAGAAACACATAATGTGTTTAACCCCTTCGCAACCACTGATGTGCCAGGACCATCACTGAGGTCCGGCACTTAAGGACCAGTGATGTCATGAAGTTCAGCCCTGAACTGGAAGTAAAAAAAAAAAAAAGAAGCCCCGTGGTCATTAAGTGCCGGCCGCACGTATGTGCACCAGTCCTTAAGAGGTTAGACAGAAGCACTTGCATTAGTAGATGTCCTTCATACTGCAGTCAAGTATACCTTTTATGTGCAAATCCCTGTTCAAATTATTTCCCACTCTCCCATTGGCTGGGAGGTGATTTTACTCCAGGGCATGGGGGGATTAATTTATTAGACGCGGCAACAACAGTGGCGGTGGTGGGTTATTAGAGTTTTTAATTCTTTTATGTTGGTGTTGAAGAAGATGCTAGAGGACCAGGGATTTGAGGACACCACTTTACCTCCAACATCAAGGTAAGTGATTTACTTAACATGTGGTATAAGTGTATTATTGAATTAATGACTGAATAAATGAATGGATATTCATGAAAGAACTGAATGTGTTGTTCTTTATCCTGATAATTCATGTTCTGTAACATTCATCATTTTAATCCAAATGGCACTAAACATGTCAAACATTTTGCAAAACAGCAAAATAGAAACTTTATTTTATACTTACAGATTTTTAAATGCTGCTTATTAAACAGGATTGGATTTATAACCCAAGCACCCTAAAAGTGACTCTTTAGGTGTCCTTAGCTACCTCCAGGGCCCCCTTTGCAGCTAGACTCAGGGCAGGATTTTCCATAAGGCAGAGTAGGCATCTGCCTACAGGCGCACCCTAAAGAGGCAGAAGTACAGATCTCTCCTGCCATTGGACCACCAGAGAGGTAGGAAATGGATGGGAGATGGGGGGGTGAGGCTTAATGTGGAGATGATGGGGGCAATGTGAGGGCAATAAGGGGATGATGAGGAGCAAATTGGAGCTGATGGGGGCAATGTGAGGGCAATGTGGAACTGATGGGGCAATGTTGAGATGATGAGCGGCAATGTTGAGATGATGGGTGCAATGTGAGGGTAATGTGGAGTTGATGTGGGCAATGTGGAGATGATGGGGGCAATGTGAGGGCAATATGGAGATGGGGGGGTAATGTGGAGATTTGGAGCATTGTGGAGATGGCCAATGGGGAGGAAGGGTGCTTCAGATTTCTGTGCCTGCAGGCTCCAGAGATGTAAAACCGGCCCTGGCTAGACTGTCCAAAAAGGTTAAAAAAAAAAAGCCTGTAAAGGAACATACATCTGGAACATAGACATTGAGATTGCTCTGGCTGCAATAACAATTCAGAATATGGGTGTGGCCTGCACAGCTGAGGCAGCCCTCAAACTTTTGAGTTCTTACTAGTTATACTCTGCCTACTGGGAAATCTAACCTTATTATAAAAGTATAGTATTCAGAGAACAAATATAAATCAGGGCTCAAAAATTTCCACTCACCACTATCCAATTGAGAGTGAAAATTCGGCCCTGGTGAGTAGAAATTCGGCCCTGGTGAGTAGAAATTCGGCCCTGGTGGGTATGTTATGGCTTGTGGTGGCGAGTAACTGTTCAGGTCTGACTAGTAGCAAAGGACTTCAACTTTTAAGCCCTGTATAAATAATGTTCTGATTTTACTTTAAGAAAAAGGTTGTTATTTATATATATATACTGTGTTCTTTGCTGTTGGCTGTGTTCAGTCCCAGCAGTGATAAAAGGGTTAAGCAACCTAATTTTTTTAATTGCCTACACATTCAGCTTCTTATTTCTATGCAAACCAACAGCGCTAAATTAACAAGAATGGGTGCCCTAGTTGAGATAGTAATGAACATTCCCACTGGTAGCAGAAGCAGATAGCATGACAAGAAATGCCCCGGACTCCTTCACAAAAAATACATTACATCCCAGGTTAAGTGCAATGAAACTCCGGGAGTGGCAAAGTTAAATCAGTTCAATTGTCTGATTGTTGATACTCAAGTAATGCTACAGCTGGCAGGGGTCCAAACAACTTAAGGTTTTAGAGAGAAGCTACTTTGTGATAATTCATTGCCCTCTGCAGTTGTTTTGTTCAGGAGGGCTGGAATGGTCAAAGCAAATGTGACTCCAGATACTTCTTAAGAATGATATAGTTGATAGCCAGCTGCTGGGCCAGATGTCAAGGTGCATTAAACACCCTCAATTTTGATCCAACCTTATTCCGGAAACGTACAATGAATTTGGCTGTAAGCACAGCAATAAAAAAGATTGTGATTAATGAAGCAGTACAACTTAATAAAGCAACTTGACTCCAGCTTCCTCCTCTTAGGCATTCTAAATGTCCACTAAACAGTTCTTTTACCTACCAGCTGGGACATGTAAAATGTTAATCATCAGTCTGTGGGCCATTATAGAAAGTTGCTTTCACTTTCTCAAGTTGATAACCAAGGGGGGAAAGATAATAGGTTTGGTTAACAGAGCTGTTCAGATAATGGAGATATACAGAGTCAAGCTTTGATAGAGTCAGCATGGTAGCTTAGCTCTTTAATCCATTCTTGTTCTTAGCTACTGTACCATGAGTTTAAATCTTTGCTGGAAGTGGAAAACTCTGATTTAAAATAAATGATATGTTTTTCTGTTTGCATCAACTTTTTAGAGAAAGACAGTAAAAGAAACAAGGTTGATTAAGATCGCAGCACACAATGATTTTGAATATTTATGTATCTTAATAACTAAACCTAATGTATTATCATCTTTCCTAATGATATTGCAACAACTAATAATTTTGTTTCACTTAGAAAAGTTTACATGGTTTGTATTATTTACACGTTAAAGTGGAACACCTCCCAGTTGTTGTCCTATACTTAGCTGAAGACCCTAAGGCAAACTCAGAATTGCTTAACTAATTTATGTATATCCTTTACATACAATATGCAAATAGAAACACAACTCACAGCAATTGTAGTGCCAATTTGATTATGTTACAAAGGGGAATTTTTGAGAAAGAGACAAGAAACTGTACATTAAAAAAATGATACGTATTTTAGAAAATATTTGATTTCACATTATAGATCTTATTAACTATAACCTCCATTGGAAATGTCAGTTCATAATAAAGAAACATTAAGGAAAGGATATTCAAAAGTACAAGTGAGACAACTTAGGTTTTTATACCAATTCAAACTTGCAAATGTTAACTGAGAAAATAACTATTCTATTTTAGCATTGACTCTCGGGAGATGTTCTTTTCATCCCAGTCTGGCTTCTTTATCCTCCATTCTGCTGTTAATATTGCTACTGGTGCACTGGACAAGAGAGAAAACACACTGGAATATGGAGAAACAAGTTGGTTACAGGTCAAAATTAAAGATTTGCATGTTTTTTTACTGTGTTTTTGTTTTTGTTTGTTTTTTTGTTCAGCTAACTGAGAACTAATGAATGAGCCAGGGCCATCAAGATGGGATGAAATAGAGATATAAATATTTAATCCACTTGGAAAGCATAATTTATTTTGGAAAATAAGAAAAAAAGTGGCCAAATAAACTTCAGCCATTATTTTCAAAGAAGACTGGGATAATATTCACTTTAAAACAAATGATGTGAGATTGCAGAATGTCTTCAAGGTAAATATTATAAATGATAAACCAGTGAGATAGCTCAATTGCTAATGTACCAGCTGCATAATATAGTCTCAGCAGAGTCAGTTTAGCCTTTCATCCTTCTGAGGTACATAAAAAGAGTAACCTGGACATACTTGAAAACAAGAGACAAAATCAATATATCCTTCTTGGTAAAATATATCAGCAAACAAAGGTTTATGATGTCATAGAAAGCCTGAAATGGAAATGGGCAGGCCACATAGCAACAATACCTCATGGTAGATGGGCCAAATGAATTTTGGAAATTCCACTTGATACTAAGCACCCAAGAAGAAGACCAAAGACAAGATGGGTAGATGAAATTACCGAATGTTTTGGTACACAGTGGCAACAGAAGACACAGGACCAATGTTGTTGGAGGCTTGCTGAGGAGGCCTTCATCCTTCAATGGATCGACAATGGCTGAAGATGATGATTATATATGTATATATCTATCTACATAAATATCTAGATAGATAGATAGATAGATAGATAGATAGATAGATAGATATGTCACTCCTACGGGCCAATGCCATATTGTGGTGCGTGTGTCAAAGAAGCCACGAACTATGCCATCGGGAGCATGAACATCTGGCTGGGTCATCCGAGGTGGACAGATCAAAGCTAATTAACCAGACTAAATCAATCTAATATCTGCCACCCACTCTGGACCAGAGTGGCAGATTTTGGTTCATTCTCTCAGCATGGTTTTACAACAAAAGCAATGACCATCATTCCTCATAGAATTGCAAGCTACTTCCTACGGAAGCAGGGAGACCAGCTCAATGATAGAGGGTGCTTAGAAACACCGGGTTCTATCAGGCTGCCTTTGGTCTTTAGACATTGGAACACTTAACATTCAATCTATGAGTATGGTTTGATGCTTAGAGGAATTTGTACAAGAACTAAATAACATCAATTGGGACATTATTGACATATGTGAGACTCATAAAAGATGGACACTGGCTATGCTATAAACTAATCAATGATGGATGATGTGGAGGAATCAAATTCTTGATTAACAAAATAATGACAGACTCAGTCATAAAAGTATCATAAGAGTATTTCTGAAAGAATCACTTCCTATGCTATCAAATTAAACAGTTGCTATATTCTTCAAAAGATTCAGTAACGCACAGTGATGATGAAGATGAAGAATTCTATGATGATTTATTACTCCTCTACAAACAGGACAATTACCACTACAAATGGGAGATTCCAATGCAGGAACCAATGAAGGATCCAAAATGGTGAAAAATCAACCAGACCACATGAAACTGGAAAAAGAGATAATAGAGGCAACCAACTGATCAAATGTGCAGAAGAACAAAATTTGTACATCATGAATTCTTTCTACAGGAAAAGAGCCAGAGAAAATGGACATGGAAAAGCCCTAAAGTTAATACAAGTAAAATCATCTTCACACTTATAATAAACACACAAATAATAAAATTATATTCATTGATTGCTCAGTCTTTAATCATTTTAACGTTGAAGTGACCATCATCTGGTGAGAGCAAAAATCAAAACTGACTGCAAGAAAGAAAGAAAATGATCAAGACAACAAATGTGAAAAATCCGGCCAGCTATTGAAAAATCATATGAATTTTGAAATAGCACTGTATAATCACTTCAGTGTACATCAAGGCCTTCCAGACACAGACATTTCAACCCACAATGAAAACGTTATTGAGACTATCATAGACACTGCCCATGCCCTTGCACCTGCTATAAAACAAGTAAAACCAACCCCAATATCAAAAGAATTAGTTGCCATGATGAAAAATGTGATGAGAAATTAAGCAAAATGATAATATTAGAAAAAGGGTAGAATATGTAGAAATGTGCAAAACCATAAGGAAGCACAATAACCCTTTGAGTGCCAGAGGGATACGCAACGCATTGCAAAGGCTTAAAGAAGAAAGCATCAAGTTTAATGTTGAGCTCATCAAAAGGTCACTGGAAGAAAATAAAGGGCTAAAGAAAGCAAAACCAAAGATGGCCACACATAGGAGCCAACTGTTTGCATTAAAGGGATAGTAATGTTTCAAATTACATGTACCTCAGACCATTGATCATATGTAATAGTACTGCTGTGTGATGCTCCTATTGTCACGGTTTGCCAAGTACATATCAGGAGTCAGAACGGTATAGTAAAAAATAACACTTCATTAAAATGATAACAACAAGAGTAATCACAGTAATAGTAATAACAAGTATGAAATAACACGGAGAGGAAGTAGAGGTCCCACTATAGGTCTGCAACTCTATCAGAAATAGGAGTCTGCCTAAATGAGAGAGCCTCTACCAGAGACAGGCACACACCCCTGTAGTCTCCAAATACAGGAATGCAAGCAGGAGATGCGAGAAACAAACTGACTCACTCCTGCAGTCAGTGGGTAGGCCGAGGAATCTCCAAGAGGTGGTAGAGACTGGGGAGATAAAACTGACGCAGGCCTGCCGTCAGCCTAATGAAGGAAAACTCCCCTAAGGAACTGTAACGGTTTGTTCGACACACAGACACAGTAGTTTTGGATAAAACACAGTTTTATTAAACAATACATATCACAATAACCCTCACAGGTCCTGTAATATACACTTATGATAGTACAGCCACTAGACAGGTTATATTGAGGTAAGCCCACACAGGTCCAGTATAAGTAAAGAGTCCATATAACATTATACTGACACAGGTCAGGCAGAGCTTGAGTGAGTCCCAGTATATTCGTACTGCATGGGTTAATAGTCGACAGAGAACTTTGACAGGCGCATGTGTGGTAAGGGATTTTAAGGAGCACTAATAGAGGTGAGAGCTGTAGTACGAGTAACGCCCAAGAATAGAGTCACAAGCTAAGGCTATAGGCCCTGCTGAGACAGTGGGGAGAGTGTAGGAGTGAAAGGGTTAACAATACCAGACTCATGGTTACCTGTTACTATTCCTAACAACCACAACATTAACCCCTGAAATCCCTCCTGCACTATCTCCCCAGTACTACAATTCGCTGCCACCACCAAGACTTAATATCTGGGCATCTTAGGTTATCCCAAACACAAAAGAATTACAGTATAAAATCACCTTAATAATCAAACATTTAGACTTAACCCTTTAGTAGCGTGTTCTAACTGAGCTTCCTTCAGAGTAGTGAGTGCATATTAGAGAACAAAGACAAGAGCTGATTAATTGAACATTTAATCTGAAAAAAGCCTTCACAGTACTGGTTATAAAAATACAGAAATAAAGGACATACACAAATAAAGATTACACATAAGCAAAACAGTCAATAAAATAAAATGGGAGAAACACAAGAAATCCTTAAATACAATTACCGGTATTTTAAGAGTCCTTGGGAACCTCAGATGGTATATCCCCCTTCAGTTGTTACAAAGAAATTCCCTGTTTTATCCAAAAACACATATTAAATAGTTTCCACAGTTCCTTCTAAGAGGCCAACCCCCTTCAGTTGTTACCTGGGAGGGTTAGGGGTTTGGCTTGAACATTTACAGCCCACTCAATCAAACCTGTCAGATCTTAGTGGAGACTTGTACCTGAAAAGTCATAAGGCTTCCCAAAACATGCAACACACAGAACACCTCTATAATGTTATAATAATCATATTCCTCATATCTGTGTGAATATCTGGATACCAAACATGCTCGGTCTAACTGGTTGCAAAGTGGCTATTCTTGTAACTCATAGCAGGAACTACTCCCCCTGGTATGTCTGGTACACACCAAAAGGGTAGAACCTGGGCATTCTGAATATATATTTCTATTGAACCATTTTACACTGTATATACATGTTCCCCCTATTTCATAATATTTGACTGTCCTCTAGGTGAACTCCCATCAGAGCAGAGAGTCCAACATAGTTTATGACACTCTGTTCTGCTCTGGTGATGCTCATTCAGTTTCTGGGGATGTTATCTACTTAGCTAATTTTATGGCCTAGGACTGGTGCACTTTGAATAACAAACAAACAAATTATACAACCCAGAGGGCCAACTCATGCCTTGGCATGACAAATAGGTATACCAGACAATTGTGGACTGCCTTAGCAGTAACGGAGACTGAGCAACTCGATCACTGCCGTAGCAGTAACGGAGACTAGGCAATGTGATTACTGCCGTGGCAGTAACAGAGACCATGCAACTTGAGCACTGCCATAGCAGTAATGGAGACTGAGCCACATGAGCGCTGCCGTAGCAGTAGTGGAGATTAGACAGCTAGATACTGCCGTAGCATTAACGGAGACAGAGCAACTGAGAAGCTGCTATGGCAGTGACAGAGACTGAGCAATAGGGGCGCTGCTGTAGCAGTAACAGAGACTGTGCCACTTGAACACTGCCGTAGCAGTAACGGAAACTAGGCAACTGGACACTGCTGGAGCAGTAACGGAGACAAGGCAACTGGACACTGCCGTGGCGGTAACGGAGATAAGGCAACTGGACACTACCGTGGCAGTAACGAAATCTGAGCAACTCGCCCTGAGAGGCACCCAACCTGCCGTGGGCGACACAGAGGCAACAGAGACCGACTGCACAGCTGTCCACAGACAGCGAAAGAGAAGCACTACCCTTAACTGGAGACCAGTCAAGGTGTGCAGAGGAGGCAGCAGCCCAACCGGGCAGAATCGCACAGAACAGGAAATGTAGAACCATCCAAGTCGGTACACGGAGCAGGAACGTCAGCCAATCCAAGTCGGTACATGGAGCAGGAACGTCAGCCAATTCAAGTCAGTACACAGAGCAGGAACGTCAGCCAAGCCGGGTTGGTACACGGAGCAGGAACGTCAGCCAAGCCGGGTTGGTACACGGAGCAGGAACGTCAGCCAAGCCGGGTCGGTACACAGGAGATGAGAAACAGAATGGTCAGGCAGTCCGGGTCGGTGCACAGGCAGGAAACGAGATGCAGAGTAGTCAGGCAGGCCGGGTCGATACATTGAGAGCACACAATAATCAGGAACAAGCGCTGGTACTGGAACACCACGAAAGGGCACCGGAGATGTGCCAGAACCCAGTATTTAAGGACAATACTGGGCGGGACAATCACAGTTCAGCCAATAGGTGTTAAGCAGGAGTGTAGACTGACAGAATGTCGCCGAATAGCATGGGCACCGTGATAGGAACACAACGGGGAGAAGACCCAATCTCACTCCGTGAAACTGTAAGCAAGGTCTTAACCAGAGCCACAGATCCACACCAGATTGGGTGTCGACTAAGTACAGGGAGTAAACAAGAGAATAGTCAGACAGAGCCATAGGTAAGCACCAGGTTGGATTGTCAGACAATCCGGGTCATACACAGTTCAGATAGTCAGCCAGAGCCACAGGTCTGCACCAGATTGGGTGTCCGCTATACACAGGGAGTAGGCAAGAGAATAGTTAGACAGAGCCACAGGTCAGCACCAGGTGGAATGGACAGACAAGCCAGGTCATACACAAAGCCCAAGGAAAATAGATCTGTATTGAACAACAACCCAAGGGCAACTGAGTTAGCACTCAGTTCCCTTTTAAAGCCCAACCCAGGAAGTAGCTGGGAGGAGGAACTACAACAAGTCATTAAATAAAGCCCTGCGTCATAATGATGCTTCGTGCCCGTGGATGACGCATCTCGCCAGGATGTGTCTGTCTCTCGATTCATGCCTGCTTCAATTAAAGTGACAAAGTATCTTAGCCAGGGGACATGGATGTGTCACAGTGCCTGTGATTGCTGGCTTTTCTTGTCAGTTAGCAATGGGTGCTTTCCATTGGTTGCCTGTGATTAGTCCACCCAGTATTGCCTATATAGACTGGGCTCCTGCACCCTTTCACTGCCCTTTCGTGGTGTTTCTATGCCAGTGATCATCTGCCTATGGATTCCTGTGTCATCTTGGGCCTGCCTGACTTCTCTACTGTTCCTGCGCCTGTGTACCTACCCGGATAGCCTGTCTACTCTCCAGAGTCATTCGTGTGTACCGATCCGGTCTGGCTGACGTTCCTGCTTCAGTATTCAACCCGGTTTGGCTGATGTTACTGCTCCGGTATCTTGACCCGGCCTGGCTGTTGTTCCTGTTCCTGGATCCCGAATTGGCTGCATTCCGCTTGACTCTGGTCGCCTCTGCAACATTCTGACTTCCGGTGCCTTCCTTTGGTGGCACCACTGATTTCAGGCTTCTGGCCTCCGAGTTTGCACTGACTGTCAGTGTACTGGTTTGCTCCACTCCAACACCAGTTGCTACTGCTGCCTACGTTATAGCACCGGTAGGGCCTCTGTGTTTGTCCAGAACGTAGTACTGGTTTGCTCCATTCTACACCGGTTGCTAGTGCTGCCTCCGTTATAGCACTGGTAGGGCCTCCGTGTTTGTCCAGTACGCGATACTGGTTTGCTCCACTCCAACACCGGTTGCTACTGCTGCCTCCGTTATAGCAACGGTAGGGCCTCTGTGTTTGTCCAGAACGTAGTACAGGTTTGCTCCATTCTACACCGGTTGCTAGTGCTGCCTCCGTTATAGCACTGGTAGGGCCTCCGTGTTTGTCCAGTACGCGATACTGGTTTGCTCCACTCCAACACCGGTTGCTAGTGCTGCCTCCGTTATAGCACCGGTAGGGCCTCCATGTTTGTCCAATACGTGGTACTGGTTTGCTCCACTACAACACCGGTTGCTAGTGTTGCCTCCGTTATTGCACCGGTAGGGCCTCCGTGTTTGTTCAGTAGGCGGTACTGGTTTGCTCCACTCCAACACCGGTTGCTAGTGCTGCCTCCATTATAGCACCGGTAGGGCCTCCATGTTTGTCAAATACGTGGTACTGGTTTACTCCACTCCAACACCGGTTGCTAGTGCTGCCTCCGTTATAGCACCGGTAGGGCCTCCATGTTTGTCCAATATGTGGTACTGGTTTGCTCCACTACAACACCGGTTGCTAGTGCTGCCTCCGTTATAGCACCGGTAGGGCCTCCATGTTTGTCTAGTACATGGTGCTGGTTTGCTCCACTCTACACCGGTTGCTAGTGCTGCCTCTGTTATAGCATCGGTAGGGCCTCCATGTTTGTCCAGTATGCGATACTGGTTTGCTCCACTCTAACAACGGTTGCTAGTGCTGCCTCTGTTATAGCACCGGTAGGGCCTCCGTGTTTCTCCAGTAAGTGGTACTGGTTTGCTCCACTCTAACACCGGTCGCTAATGCTGCCTCACTTATAGCACCGGCAGGGCCTCCACTACTCCGTGTCCCTTCTGCCATAGGCTGCCTTACCCGGTATATTGGTAAGGCTGGTAGAGCCTCCTTGTTCTTTGTGTCTGGGCTGCCTTGCCCGGTATATTGGCAAGGCCGGTAGAGCCTCCTCAGTCCTATTGTGCTATCCTCTAGGCTGCCTTGTCTGGTATATTGGCAAGGCCGGTAGAGCCTCCTCAGTCCTTGTGCTATCCTCTAGGCTGCCTTGGCCGGTATATTGGCAAGATCGGTAGAGCCTCCTAGGTCCTGTTGTGTCATCCTCTAGGCTGCCTTACCCGGTATTTTGGTAAGGCCGGTAGAGCCTATACATTGTATCATTGTATGTTATGCTACTTGAACCTGTCGTGTGTCTATAACATATGTGTATGTTCAGGACCTGTGAGGGTTCTTATTAACTTTTCAATAAAGCTGTGTTTTTATCTTAACTCTGTGTCTGTGAGTCAAAACAAACCGTGACAGGATGGCCTATAGCCTTGCCAAGCGCGCCCAGACCTGGGACCGTGAGTGACACATGGGAAGAAGCTGAAGCAATGTTAGATGCATCCAGTGTCACCGCAGGCTGCGGTGCTGGAACTGAGGTAACTGAAACTTTCTAGTTACAATGTAATAATATGTTGAAGTTGAACCCTCCTGCCCCTTTCTCCGACAGCGGATCACAACGAAGGACAATCTTCACTCAATATTAGGAAAACCCTGCCCTCCTTCATCACGGAGGGCAGGGTTTTCCTTATACTGAAAGAGGGAAGATTGTTCCTCGTTGTGATCTGTCTGGAAGCCACTAAGGTGGTGATATGCATAGTGTATAGGGTTGCCAGGAGACTCGTTATTTGGATGTTCCCCCTGTGTCTACATTAGCCTCTACACTGGATAAGTGCATTCTTATTATTATACTATGCACTTTAGTTGTTTATATGTATATTTTGAACTTTATTTAGGTGTCCCTTTTGTTTATAATGGGGACTTATTGGGGGAGATTCACTAAGCTGTGATAAAGAGGTGATAAAGCAGAGATGACTTCTCTGGTGTATCACTTTTCCATTTCCTGTGTTATTCTATGGAGCCTATTCACTAAGATCTCTGAAGCTGAAGAAATCTTAGTGCATAGGCTTTATAGAATAACATAGGAATTGGAGAAGTGATAAAGTAGAGAAGTTATCTCCACTTTATCACCTCTTTATCACCACTTAGTGAATCTCTCCTATTGCGTTGATACAATATTTTTTCTTTTTTCTGTACTTATCTAGTCCATTGGAATATATTTTAGGGGCAATATCCTTTACTATTTTTGTTCTCCTGTGCTGTGGATTTTAATTGTTTTTATGAAGTCCACCTTATATTTTTTATAATAAAGTTGTTTCCTATATTTTTGCACACCTTGTAGTGTGCTTCATTTAATTAGGCTTCTTTCTTTAGAAGAGTATACTTTGGTGTCTGTACCCTTTGGTCATCTTTTTAGTGTATAGATTTATGATGTTCATGTGTGCACTGCAACAAAAAAAAACTGATTCAAAGGCAACACTAGCTTAAACTGAATATACTTTGTGATTATCGGAGATCATGAGTAAGCACTTCTTGAAAGGCGTGGATCTGTTTGAGATGATGATATTCATCTAGCTGAAGTGCCAGAAGATTGAAGGTACTTTTTACAAGATATGAATAAAGTTTGATATTTTATGAATTGGACTTTTCTGTCTTTATGTATTGGAGTGCAGGAATTTTTTCGAGTATTACAATTATCAGGCAGTAAACCAAGATTGGCAGTAGATATATTGGATTGACAGGATCAGAAAGACAGAAAAATATACTGAATATACATTGTGATCATCAGGTAGAAGACCAAGACTGGTAGTAGATATATTGGATTGACATGAATAGGAAGACAGATCACAGGAAGTCAAGACAGTGGTTTAATCCTGGAAAGGCACCACTGGCAAGGATAGTCAATAACCAGGTAGTAGTGAAGGCAGGCAATTAAAAGGATTATCAGTAAACACACAATGGTCTAGTCAGGCAAGAAGAGTTAGGAATCAGGAAGAAGTCAAAACTGGAGAGGCCATATGTGGTCACACTGGAAGTAATAATGCAGGAGTTCAATCTAAGACATTGCTTTGGAAAAAAGATTCTATAGAAACAACAGGTAGCAGTATCACAAAAAATATAATTATATTCTCAATACATACACTGGGTATCTTATCTGTCAGGGGAATAGGATACAAAAGAGGAGTTAAAGACTTACATCACAAACTACACATGAGGCATATAAGCTCCCATTAGCAGCAACTGTCTAGGCTCAATAGACTGTACTGTTGCCTATGGGAAGCTGTGCATACAAGTAATGCAAATTAACTAAGAAAGGGAGGCTAGTCATCTGCTGTCTCAGAGGAATCCCAAACCATGTGTTCTGAGTCCCTGGAATTCACCACCTGAAATGTTTATTCAAGGAATTATTTTGGCAGCAGCTGACCAGGAAGAGACTCAGCTTGTACAAGGGAATGATGTTATTGGAATTACTGTGATCCCATTGGCTTTAGTCAAAATGTGGAGGACATCAAGAGACCAGTGCATCCAGCACCACAGAAGTCACACCACTTTGAGGTGTAAATCAGTGTCTGTGCATGGGCCCTGTGACAGTTTCTCCAGCAGTTGATCTGGTGACTATGTTGCAAGATTGTAATCTGATATTCTTACTTTTAGAGAATTTATGCACTTTTGTTCTTGTTTTTCAAAGCTTAATAACTAACTATAGTTGTTTGGTATGGAGTTCAACAACAAAACCTACATAAATTAATGATTTTGAACTAACAATTGGAAATATTTCGATATTTTAAGTCACTTTCCCTCTGGAAGGCTGACAGAGCGAAAAATCTGAAAAACCAAAAATCAGCATAATGGGCCTTGTACCTTCCACAGGAATTAAACTGAAAATTATATTCAGAATATAAATTCACAGCAACAAATAAAATAAAGCAGTGTATTAACCTGAGCTACATTTAGCAATGGAATGTTGAAATACATTATATGTTCACAATAAAATGAACTGAGAATTTGCTAGAAATGTGCGTTTTACTTCTAAGGTTCAAAAACTCTAGCGATGCGTTGGATGCCTCACTGGCACTTAAAGCTATGGTAATCTTGTCTTTGTAAGGCTTAAATGGAGTGGCTCTGGAGTAAACCAATTGCACCATTAGGGAAATTAAATTTCCATTGATTTAAACGGGGCTAGTTTTAACCTTTATAATGCAAGAGAGGTCTCTAACAATTTGCTATCCAATGCGATGGAGACCTCTCTTGCATTCTGATTATTAAAACTAGCCCTGTTTAAATCAATGGAAATTTTATTTCCCCCTGTTGTGCAGTTAGGCTGCTCCAGAACTGCTCTGTGAGTATTCTGGGAGGTTTTGTCATCTACGGTTCTGTTGGGTTTATCTATAATTGTTTCACTTCTTATAATAAATAAGGACCATATTGTAGTACTGGGCATATAAATTTGTATTCACATGGAAGTGCTATCAGACAGTTGCAGACAAAAACATGTTCGTGTTTTTTTGTGTGTGGGGGGGTTTTGTGCCTATTGATATTTGCCAAAATGGGGGTCACTTAAAAGCTTTGAATGTAGTTAAAGACACAGTAAATACAATTAAAAAATAACACTTAAAGGGATAGTAATACTTCATTTTAACTTTATTTTATTTTGTAGGCATTAAAAAACATGAAGAATGATATAAGTCTTATCTCTGAAACCTTTATGGTTTAAGAGATATTCACAAACAAAGTATCCCCCCCTGTTCAACCAGATCAGAAGGGAGATGCCCAGGTAGACTGCAGAGAGGGACAATCTTCAATTAAGATAATGCAAAAAGCTGAAAAACTTGTCAAGGGGGGAAGGGCTTTCATTGTTTTCATACAAAGAAAATTGTCCCCTTCTGTTATCTGTACTGTCATACAACCAGACTCACATCTGAGAAGAGATGGCTTACACTAGGTAAAAGGGGCGGGGAGGGGAACTTTGCTTGTGAATATCTCATAAACCATAAAGGTTTCAGAGATAAGACATATCATTCTTCATGTTTTTTTAATGCCTACAAAATAAAATAAAGTTAAAACGAAGTATTACTCTTTAAAAAGGACCTATCCCCTCAGGGGAAGCTTCCAGCTTGATAGGATTTGCACGATTATTCCTTCTTGTACATTTATTCCACCCTTCTGGTAGAACCTACAAATATCAGAGAGGTGATTTTCTGGACATGTGAGTGATTAATTTTGCAGACTGTATCTGCCCAAATCAGAGAACAAAAGCTCAGGTCAGACTAGATTCTCCAAGTATTAAAACATTCTTAAAACTTTTAACTTGTTTAGAAAAGAAAATATAAGATATAGGCTATTTTAATATATACATTTAGTGAAACGAAACACTATGCAGTTTACAGGCACACTTTATGAGAGAGTATGCACTTTACAGGCACAGGAGAGAGTGCCACATGGGGTAATTCAGTTCAAATAAAATGTAAGAATTATAAAATGTATGAATTAGGTTTCACTTGCTTCATTTGCATGTTAATGTGGCTATTTATAGTAATAGTAGTACTTAATGGGCTTCTTGAAGATATCAAATCTGCCTCGATACAGACATCAATGAATCTCCAGCTAACCCTCCCCACTCATAGATGTCTGTTCTCCTCTAGTGAAAGGACAAGAGAAGACTATCAAATAACTATATATTAGGGTATCTCCCTTGCAAGTGTTTAAAATGGCTGACCCAAGTTCCCCTAAGTTAGTAGGAGATACCAAGGTGTCACTATGTAGTTGTAGCCAACAGAGGTAGATAAACTGGCCTATTGTGGGATGACTCCTAGGTATAGAATAGTATGTACCCAAGAGAGGATGCTCCAGTCTAGAGCAGCAATGGGGAAGTTCCCTAGGTGAGTGACTGCAGCATAACACACATGAAGCAAATTTCCAGGGTCCCTCCAATGGGTCTGGATGGATCACCTGGAAATTGATGGATACAATTCCCCTATGAGTGAAGTGTAGTAGAAGGCATACCAAGGAGAGTGAGGGCCAAACTGCTGTCAAATTGTTTCCAGTTTAATTAATGTTCTTATCAGGGCTCAAAATATCCACTCGCCACTAGCCAATGGCGAGAGAAAATTTAGCCCTTGGCGAGTAGAAATTCAGCCCTGGTGGGTATGTTTTGGCTTGCAGTGGTGAGTAACTTTTCAGGCTTGGCTAGTAGCAAAGGACTTCAAATTATAAGCCCTGGTTGTTATCATTAAACAAAGGCTCATGTTTGTCTGGAAACCACTGGCAGTTTGGCACCATCAGATATTCTATTATGTACAACACATTTACTGTTCTGCAGGACCCCTACCCTGTAGATGTGTACAGAATGAATGAATGAATGAATATGTTTATTTATATAGCGCCACAAGTGTACGCAGCGCTTTACAATCTCAGAATTTAAACAATACAGGGTTACAGGTGCTTTTTGTAGAGTGAAAACATTGGGTGCGAGGTCCCTGCCCGAAAGCTTACAATCTAAAGTGGTAATGGGAGACATACAGAGTACATTAGGGTCAAGTGCTGAATGCAGTGCTAGTTTTCATGATAATAGAGGACATCAGTAATGTAAATAATTTATAAGAACATTCATTGTACAACATCAGTGCCTTCTAGCATGCTGAGATTTTATCCAAGAGGTGCATTTTCAAGTGAGATTTGAAGGTTGTCAGAGAGGTGCAGTGGCGTAGGTTGGGTGGTAGAGCATTCCATAGATACGGAGCAATGAGAGAAAAAGGTTTGATCCGTGACAGGGCTGTAGACACAAAAGGAGCTGAGAGAAGACAGTCATTGGCTGACCGTAAGTGTCGGGATGGGGTATAACGGGAGATGAGAGTGGAAATGTAAGAAGGAGTAAAGGAGAGAAGTGTCTTGAAAGAGAGAAGTAAGATTTTGTATGATATCCGGAGTTTGATAGGCAGCCAATGGAGAGTTTTGAGGAGGAGTGGGGCAGGGACAAACCTAGGTGACAGAAGAGTAATTCGTGCTGCCGCATTCTGTATAGATTGAAGTGGTTGGAGATGGGAAGCAGGAATGCCAGACAGAAGAATGTTGCAATAGTCCATGCGGGAGAGGATGATTGCATGTATAAGAATTTTGGCTGTGGAGGAACAGAGGAAGGGACGGATTTTTGCAATGTTACGCAAAAGAAAGCGACAGGATTTAGTAATGGCATTAATATGAGAGGAAAATGAGAGAGAGAGTTGTCAATTATCACCCCTAGACACCGTGCTTCTGATACTGGATTCATGGTAGTGCCATTTACAGTCACCTGGAAGGGCGCTACAGGGCCAGGTCTAGGTGGAATGAGGAGCAGTTCAGTTTTGGACATATTGAGTTTGAGGTGTCTATGAGCCATCCAGTCTGAGATAGCAGAGAGGCAATCTGTGACTTTAGCCTGGATATCAGAAGTGAGTTGAGGTACAGATAAGTAAATCTGGGTGTCATCTGCATAGAGGTGATATTTGAGACCAAATGAGTTAATAAGATCGCCAAGGGTTATTGTGTAAAGAGAAAACAGAAGCGGTCCTAGAACAGAACCTTGAGGAACCCCAACAGAGAGTTGGATGGGGGAGGATGAAGAGGTGGCAGAGGAGACACTGAAGGATCTGTTAGATAGATAAGAAGAGAGCCAGTCCAGTGCTGTGTTGCGGATTCCTAAGGAGTGAAGAATGCGGAGGAGGAGTGCATGATCAACAGTATCGAAAGCTGCTGAGAGATCAAGCAGGATAAGAATTGAATAGTGACCTTGAGATTTGGCAATGTGAAGATCATTGACAACTCTTGTAAGAGCAGTTTCAGTGGAGTGAGCATTACGAAATCCAGATTGTAAAGGGTCAAGCAGGTTGTATGCATTGAGGAAGTCAAGCAGGCGTGAGTAGGCTAAGCGTTCCAGGAGTTTAGAGGCAAAAGGCAGAAGAGAAACTGGTCGATAGCTAGAGGGTGTGTTACTGTCAGAAGAGTTGTTCTTAAGGATAGGTTTTACTAAGGCATGTTTGAAGTCATCAGGAAAGGTAGCGGTGGCAAAGGAGGAGTTGAAGATTTGTAACAGGATAGGGATTAGTGTGGGGGAGAGGGATTGGATGAGGTGAGAGGGGAGCGGATCAAGTGCGCATGTAGTGGACGGAGCGGAGGATAGTAGGTTAGTCAGTTCCTCCTCCGTGACTAGTGAAAAAGAGTCCAGAGTGCCAGGAGGGGAACGAGGGAGGCTAGGAGGAGATATACAAGGTGGTATATTATCCCGGATGGAGTCCACCTTGGTTTTGAAGTAGTCAGCAAAGTCTTGTGGTTGTATGGAGTTAGAGGGGGAAGCAGATGGAGGGCGAAGGAGGGAGTCAAAGGAAGAGAAAAGTCGTCGGGGGTTGGATTTATGATTGTTGATTAGTTGTGAGAAGTAATGTTTTTTTGCAAGGGACAGAACAGAGTTAAAGCAGGAAAGGAGGAACCTGTAGTGGAGAAAGTCTGCTAGAGAGCCAGACTTTCTCCACAGTCGTTCAGCTGAACGAGTACAGGAGCGGAGGAAGCTGGTGTCTTTATTAAGCCATGGCCGCGGGTTAGTTCTGCGAGCCGATCGGAGAGACAGAGGCGCATGCAGGTTCAAAGAGGAGGATAGGACTGAGTTGTATATTTTGACAAGGCTGTTAGTGTCAGAATTAATGGGAATAGATGAAAGTCCATTAGCCAGGGAGGACTGGAGAGCCGTTAGATTAAGGGATTTGAGGTTACGCGTGAAGCGGGGAGAGGAAGCAGGGATTGCGGAAGGTGTATATGTAGTGCTGAAAGTTAGAAGATGGTGATCTGATAGTGGAAGAGGAGAGATACTAAAATCCGAGAGTGCACAGCTTCTAGTAAACACAAGGTCTAAGAAGTGACCGTCCTTGTGAGTACTAGCATTCGTCCACTGGGTTAGTCCAAATGCAGATGTTAAAGAGAGAAAACGGGATGCCCAGGAGATGGAGGGATCGTCCACATGACAGTTGAAGTCCCCCAGAAGAAGTGAAGGTGTGTCTGATGAGAGGAAGAAGGAGAGCCATGATTCAAAGTCAGAAAGGAAGTCTGAAGGTGTAGTGGTAGGTGGGCGATAGATGACTGCAACTTGTAGAGAGACTGGAGCAAAGATACGGACAGCATGCAGTTCAAAGGAGAAGCGGAGTGAAGATGGGGGAGAAATTGGTTTGTAATGACAATGTTCGGAGAGCAGCAAACCCACTCCTCCCCCACGTCCAGCTGGGCGTGGAGTGTGAGAGAAGGAGAGACCACCATAGGAGATTGCTGCCTCTAAAGCAGTGTCAGATTGAGAGAGCCAAGTTTCAGTAATAGCAAGTAAACTGAGGGAGCGAGAGAAAAAGAGATCATGCACAGTGTTATATTTGTTAGTAATGGAGCGAGCATTCCACAAAGCACAGGAAAAGGGAAGAAACTGAGGTTGAAGGCAGGGAATGGTGATTAGATTTGAATTGTTCCTATGCTGACTGGAGGTAGAGTGTTTGTGAATGGAGATGGGGCCAGGGTTTGGAGAGATATCTCCAGCTGCCAATAAAAGAAGAAGAGAGAGAGACAGGAGATGAGAGAGTGATTTGTGTGTATTTGGTTTATGGATTGTGTGGTGTGGAGGAGTGTTGGAGTGGAGAAGAGTAATGAGTTGGTGTGTAGAGGTGAGTGTGGATGGTAGAAGTGAAGGAGAGATATAAATATAGGGTGGAGGAGATGGTGGAGGGTAGAAGGAACCAGATATTTTAGTGAGAACTGCAGCTATGGAGAGAAGGAATATTAGGTATTTAGATACTCTTTGCAGAGGGCATAGTGTTGAAACAGTCCAAATGGGCCGAGTGCACCTTCTCATGATGGAAAAGTTTGTTTTGTCCACAAGCTGGTGTTGTACAGAGAATCTTGAAGTTTAGTAGAATTGCAGAACTTTCATTTAGGGGTTTGCTTCACATCCTTTGTAGCTTTGTTTAGGGGGTGTTCTTTTTCCAGTGTAATCAGTTCTGTCTCTTGCTCCACTCCTGCTCAAGTCCTGTTTAAGTCTTCTTATCATCACTTAAGATGGGTCACTTCAGATGGGGAGCCCCTTAGTGTCACCCTGTAGGGCTGTCACCCCAGTAAACAGGAGTTTAGATGTTAGCAGGGGTGCAGAGAGACAGATGATATTGTGATGGTAAGGGTTAATATCATACAGACCAGACTAGACGATCTGTAGATTCAGTTGCAGCCAGGATTGATTAAAAGGTGATTTCCAATGATATGTCAATGAAAGAGTTAAAATCCTGGAGTGGATGAATGGTATGTTGAACCTTCCCACTTTGTCCTGTGCTTTTGGTTGTAGATCAGCTGAAGTCCCAAGCAGATGAATTGAAAAAAGGCAATATTGAATGTGAGGTGCACCTGGGGATAGGGGACCATTGGGGCCCAAGAGGATTTAGACTAAGAGGTTTCCTTCCCCCCTGGCTGAAAAAAATAACAAAGCAATAATCTAGTCTGCTTTTTCTGTACAACAGGGATTAGGCATACTGTGGCTTGTGTGGTAAGAACAGTAATTCTTGAGTAAATCACCTGCACCACTGATGATAGTACAAATTACTATAATTTACATTGATTTAAATGAGTCTTTAATCCCCTGAAAGCTATGGAGGTCTCAAAAGCACTGTGAAACAATACATTGGAGGCCTCTCTTGCATGCATGGGATCGAAAGGTCCATTGAAAATCATTGGGAATGCTTACTTGTCACCCCAGAATTGCTCAAGTTCTTCTTAGTCCATATCTATGATGGTATCCTGTTGGAATAGCATTGCTTAAATGGTGAACATCAAAAGTATGACATATAAAGGTTGCCTGCGTCAAAAAAAGGGTGACATCAAAACGTCATCCAAGTCAAAATGCACACTTAAAAATGTTGCCCATGTCGTCAGTGTCAAAATGGCATGATGGGTGGCATATAAACGTCACATATGTCAAAATCCTGCCTCTTGTGGGATTACTGCTATTAGCTGAGCCTATGTGTAGGAGTTTCACTGGTTCTCCCTGTATGTGCTGGCTCTGTCCTGACCTGGATTTTCTCTCCAGAAAGGGCGATCATAAAGAGAGCAACTAGTTTTCACAGTATCATGACAGACCTGAGCACAGAACTGGAAGTCTGCAGAATGTGGGAAGCAGTTGGGTTGTCTTGGATATAGTGATTACTCCTTCACAGGGGATGTCCTCACTTGCAGCCTCCAAGTTCTGCAGAACCCTCGCTGACCAGTCTCTGGTTCCTCACCATTGGGGATAAAGGGAAAGACCAGAGGCTTCCTGAAAATTATGGAGCCTCTGATCAGAAGAAAGAAAGAAAAGAGAAAAAGGAGCTTCCCGCAGATGTTTCTAGTAATCCTACCTTACAGGACTGTGAGATGCATAATCAGAGATACCCAAACCAGAGTGATAATGAAGGGGTCATTCCAGGGTACATGACTGATTTCCTTCATCCTGGGTACAGAACTAAGAGTGTATCCAGTAGTAGCATTAAGGACAGAATGTCAGGTCTTGATGAGGGCAAGTATGCTGCAGGGCATGTAATTTTGACATGGGCATAATTTAAGGGCATTGTGGAATTGAGCAGGTCTCTTGGAAATTAGAGGGGAGCCAAGGAGGGTAGAGTTAAATGGGGAAAGGAAATCAGAGGTTACCATGGAAGGGAAAAGGGATTATGGGGAAAGGAAATCAGAGGTTACCATGGAAGGGAAAAGAGATTATGGGGAAAGGAAATCAGAGGTTACCATGAAAGTGAGAAGACGTTATAGGAATTACAGGGCATCATGAAGGGGAGATGGTACAGCCCTAAACAAGGTGTGGCATTTTACACCGTGACATGTTGAGTTCATCATTTTGAAAACAGAGACATTTTGTGATGTTACCATTTTGATGTGCGACATTTTGAAGTTCACCTTTTAAAGCTTGACATTTGTACAGTGACATTATCATAGTAAACGACATATGACAGTATAATTAGAATATGCAATACAAAAAAGACAAGAAAGACCTGCTCCCAAGAGCTTATCATTCAGAGTAGGGGGTAGACAAACTATGGCTCTACTAGGCTGTTGAGGACTACAGCTCCCATCATCCCCAACCAGCCAATGGCAGGGTTGGAGATAATGGGAGATGCAGTCCCTGACTGACTGGGAAACAAAGGTTGCCAACCCCTGCTCTACAAGTAGGTAGTTTGGACACAAAACATGTAAATGCAACATTGGATGTAAGACAGAAGTTAATTGCAGTGAAGTCATTCAAGCATACAGTAGGTCTGTGTGGAAAGGAAAAATGTTGTGGGAGCAGTGTAGTCCAGTCATGTTGATGTTGTGATAGCGATCCAGGTGGTACAGTTAGTGGTGTAGGAAAAGGGAAAAGGGTGAGTAGAGTTTAGCAGGCTGTATATCTGGCCCTGCTCTGAACAATTGGGAGGAGAGTTGATAAACATCACTGAAGAGAGAATTTTACACAGAGCAAGTGAAGAGCTTAAGGGGATAGTAATGTTTCATAATAAAAGCAGCTCTAATTAATCTTCATAGTATTTGGACTTGGAGAGTGTTATTTCATTTCTGTCAGAGTTGTAGTTCAAGAGTAATTCAATGACAAAGTATCCCCCTCCCGCCCCTTTTACTCATGTAACACTGTTCAGCCAGATCAGAAGGGGGGTGCCCAGGTAGATTGCAGAGAGGGACAATCTTCAATTAAGATAAGGGAAAAACCTGAAAAATGTGTCAAGGGGCAGGGCTTTCATTGTTCTCATAGGAAGAAGATTGTCCCCTGCTGTTATTTGTCTGGTCTATGGACTGCATTCCACATCTGAGAAGAGATGGCTTACACTAGGTAAAAGGGGCGGGAGGGGAAACTTTGCTTGTGAATATCTCTCAAACCATAAAGGTTTGAGAGATAAGACTTATATTGTTCTTCATGTTTTTTTAATAGCTACAAAATGAAATATAGATAAAATGAAGTATTACTATCCCTTTAAAATACACATATAGAACTATAAATCACTTTGTTTGCTTTTGTATCAACTCCATTTACATTGTTTGCTGTAATGAAATGTCCTAGTATTTTGCTTCAGTGAGAACGAATGGTGAGTGCATTGGATATTGGCGACATCATTAACACACATTCACCCTGTAGGAGGTAACCCATAATATACCACCAACAGGGAAAATAGGAGGTCATCTAGTTTCAAACACAGGGCTTTGGATGCATATGATTAACTGCTGCATAGCTGGATAAGTCAGACCCACTAGGAAAAGACCCTTTATTATGACTTGCAAAGGAGAGGAACGCCTTGTACCAGGGACACAAGTAAGGCAGAGGAGCATGTAAAAGGGGAACAAAGCAGAAGGGAAATGTCAAAGTTATAACCTCCATTACATACAGTATGTATAGTACATAAGTATCTTTATAGAGAGCTATACATTTACTCAGCAAGGCTGATGTGCAAAGAGGAACTGAAGCAATTCTGCTACAAACCAGCTACATCAAAGAGGACAAATAAAAAAATATTATTAATTTGAATGGGGCTTTAATTACTTGAATACTAGAAAGTGATCTCTACGCATCAATGTATTTCATATCAAGCATGATGACATAATTAATGTGACTAGTCAACTAGAGTACTATTACTTAAGATGAGTGATAAATTGTTCACCTAGCAAAAGAACATAGTGTTTCTTTTAACACCATCTTCTATAAACATTGGCACTGGGATAGGGGTAGAAAGGCAAGTGACTACCTCATTTAATGCAGTGGATTCTTTTTTTACAAAATGGTATGCCTTGTCTACATTTTCTTCTTGTCTGTAGTTGTTATAAACATTAACTCAATGCATGTGGTCCATTGTGACCCATAAAGTTTTGAAGTCCTGGCATCCCCTACAGTTTATCAACTCACCCAATGGTGTGGCCCCCTTTTACTCAGGGAGACAATAGCTACCAAACCTAATATGATATTCCATATATTTGAAATCAATTCCTACACTCTCATTGGCTGGGATATGGGGTTAAACATGGCACAAAATTTGCCCTAGAGTAACTCCACCTCCCAGCCAAAAAAAAAGTAAAAAAACCACCATTTTTTATTTTTCTCTTGGGATCAATTGGTCACAAAGGGTTAAATTTTAATGGAGACTGCATTAAAAGTATGACCGGTCAGTCATACCTACAAAATGCGCAGTTTAAAGTGGCCACTGTCCCCCTTGGGTGAAAATCCCCATGTCCCTTTTTCCCACCCTATTTTGACACTTTTTTATCCCTGAAATTTGGTGATGTATATAAGTGCATTACATGGCTCCACAACAATCACACTTGCAATATTGTTTAATTATTTTTTTTTTTTTTTTTTTTTTGTAAAAAAAAAAAAAAAAAGTGTGTTGTGTTTTTAAAAAAAAAAAAAAAAAAAAGTAAATATTTGCAGGTCAAAAATTGACCTGTATTTAGTCAGCCTCCTGCACCAGCAGTGAAGGGGATAAAACCCATAGCTGGTGTATTTTATTTTGCCACTACTTTGATAGTAAGGGAGACAGAAGTAGACTAGACACTCAGAGTCAGCATGCTTTGCATGCTGACTCTTTGTCAGAATGCCGGTACATGTGATTGCTGGTACGGCGATCGCATGAACCAGCAAAGGCAAGAAGGGCTGAGACTGAACGCCCCAGTGCAGTGCACGGAGGCACGCTGCTATCATTTAAGCCATGACGGACCTGGTCCGTCATGGGTCCTTAAGTGGATAGCAACCCATGACGGTCCAGGTCCGTCATGGGTCCTTAAGGGGTTAAAGCCCTTCACACTTAGAGAAGTTCCCAACACATTGCTTTGCAATGTGTCAGAGACCTTGCAATGTGTTGGAAAACTCTCTTTTAGGAGGGAGATTCACTAAGGTGATATTACTTCTCCAATTCCTATGTTATTCAAAGGAGCCAGTTCACTAAGATTTCTCAAGTGGGAGATATCTTAGTGCATAGTCTCAATAGAATAGTATAGGAACTGGAGAGGTGATCTCTACCTTATCACCTCTTTATCACACTTTAGTGCATAACCCGCAAGGACTTATAAGCTGCATTTAAGGTTAACCCAGATTTGGTTTGTCAACTGAAAATTAGGACATAGCAGCAAGCTGACATAAAAAGGGAATTTTTCTTACCTGTCAATTCCTTTTCCTCTGGGTCTCCTTAGGTAGCACACCAAGAGAGAGATAGCCCCTCCTTCTTAGTTAGGACAGGTAAAATTTATAAAAGGGCCCTCCCTCCCCCACCATCCCCAGTGTTGAAACAAAGCTGACCAAGAAACATAATTGAATGCATGAAAAAACTTTATTACAAAGAATAGGTCATAGAAGGGAGGAAAATATGTGTGCTATCTATGGAGACCCAGAGGAAAAGGAACTGACAGGTAAGAAAAATTCCCTTTTTCCCTCAGGGTCTCCTTGGTAGCACACCAAGAGTGAAGACAAAGCTCAAGAAACTAGAGGGGGGGGGGGTCACAGACAGCTCGAAGCACTTTGCTCCCAAAAGCAAAATTCCCTGCTGCTTGCAAGTCAATATGATAATGCCGGACAAAGGTACGGATATTTTACCAGGTAGCAGCCCTACATATTTGTTCCACTGAGGCTTGGGCCTTCTCTGCCCAAGAAGCTGAAACTGATCTGGTTGAATGTACCTTGATACCAGGAAGAGGATCAGTGTTGGATGACGTGTATGCCTCTATAATTGTTGTGCGCAGCCATCTTGCAATGGTTGATTTTGAGGCTTTTTTGTCCTTGGATCTACTAAAACATTTAATAAAGAGTGATGAAGAGGCCCTAAATTGTGTAGTCCTCTGGATGTAGCATAAAAGGCATCTTTTAACGTCTAGGCAATGAAGCCTTGATTCTTCTTCAGACTGAGGATCCGGAAACAGAACTGGTAGATACAATTCCTGACTCCTGTGAAAAGAAGAGGCAACCTTAGGATGAAATTCTGGAGGAAGTCTAAGAATCACAGAATCTGGTCTGAACTGCAACTAGGGCTCAAGAATGGACAATGCCTGAAGCTCCCCTACTCTTCTGGCTGAAGTGAGGGTGACCAGAAGAGCTGTTCAGAGAGACAGCAGCATCAGAGATACTGAATCTAGAGGTTCAAAGGATGCAGACATGAGCGCCTTCAGGACAAGGTTAAGGTCCCATGGGGCCACAGTGGGAACTGGCCTAGGTCTTAGGTTGGTCATAGTTTTAAGGAATCTGCACACTAATGGATGGAATGCTAATTGCTGTCCCAAAAAACTGCCCAGGGTGGCTATTTGTACCTTTAGGGTACCTGGACTCAGTCCTTTAGAGAAACCTTCAGCCAAAAAATTCCAGACGGGCCGGAATGGAAGGATGTAAAGGATCTATTGAATGTTCATTGGTCCAGAATGAAAATCTTGACCAGGTATGATTGGAAACCAATGTAGTACAGCGTTTTCTGGATTCCAGAAGAGCTGAAATCACTCCCTCGCAAAGTCTTTGGTTACTTAGCAGTTTGGATTCAGGAACCACACGGAAAGCCAAAGATTCTCTGTTTGGGGATGAGGCACTGGGCCCTGAAAGAGAGGATCTATTGTGGAGGGCAGGAAGAGAGGCTCCCCCTGTGCCATGGACTTCAGCAGTATGAATCATGGCCTTCTCTGCCAATATGGGGCTACAAATATGACTGTTGTCTTCTCCTGGTAGATTTTTCTCAAGGAAACTGGAATTAGTCTCAGAGGTGAAAAGAGATAGGCAAGAGGAAAGTCCCACTTCTGCACCAGGGCATCCACTGCCAAGGGACGATCCTGGGGAAATTAAGAGAAAAACCGGGGTTGCTTGGCATTCTGTTTGGTGCCCATCAGATCTATCTGAGGCATACCCCACCTCTCTGTAAGTTGCAGGAAGATTCTGGGATGAAGGGATCATTCGTCCGGATGAATCGTCCTCCAGCTTAGAAGGTCTGCTCAGTTGTTATACTTCCCCGGGATGTGCACTGCTGTCAATGCCAACAGACTGGATTCTGAGGACCACAAACTCAGGGAGCTTCTGACTGCTAGAGGTATGGAAACCTGATGGTGGAGAGACTGCGGATCTCTGTTCCATGAGGAGAGGATCAGCTGTTGCAACAGGCTCGTATGAAGTCTCACCCAAGGAACTGCCTCAATAGATGAAGTCATCATGCCCAGGATTTACATAAACTGTCTGAGGCTTACCTGACTGGAAGTTTTGAGGATAGACGTTTGCTCCAACAGCCTCTGCATCTTGACCTGCGTAAGGAATGTCTTTTCCTATCACGGTTCCCGTGATCTTTCTGTCACTCTTTGCTGTGGTGTGCTCCCATTGGCTGACCTTTGTTTGGCCCGCCCAGTATGGCCTTCATATACCGGGCCTCTGGCACCTGTCAGGTGCCCTTTCATAGTGTTCCTGTACCAGTGTTACTGTGTAGCTGTGTTCCTGCGTTCCTGTGTACCGACTTGGCCCGTCTGACTACTCTCCTTGGTTCCTGCTCCGTGATTCAACCCGGCCTGGCTGACGTTCCTGCTCTGTGATCTGACCCAACTAGTCTGACGATCCTGCTCCGTGATTTGACCCAGCCTGGCTGACGTTCCTGCTCCGTGACCTGACCCGCTACGCTGATGACCCTGCCTGGGTTCCAGCTGTGATCCTGATCCTGTGTCGACATTCTGACTTCCACTGTGCTGACAGCAGGGCAGACAGAGTTGTTGCCTCCGATTCACTGGGCCTTCCCGTTAACTGTTGTTGAGCACTGTTGCCTCCGTTACACTGAGCCTCCGTTAACACTTGCAGAGCACTGTGGTCTCAGTTTCATTGAGCCTTCCGTTTGCACTTGCAGAGCACTGTTGCCTCCGTTCACTGAGCCTCCATTAACACTTGCAGAGCACTGTTACCTCAGTTACATTGAGCCTTCTGTTTACACTTGCAGAGCACTGTTGCCTCCGTTAACCCTGAGCATTCCGCTTACACTTGCAGAGCATTGTTGCCTCCGTTACAAAGAGCCTCCCGTTAACACTTGCAGAGCATTGTGGCCTCTGATTAACATTGCGCATCCGTTAACCCTTGCTGTGCGCAGTGATCTTGTTACCTTACCGGTTGGGTGCTATTGGCTCTATACACCTCAGCTCTTGCAGTGTACTTGGTCTCCGTTACCGCACCGGTTGGGTGCTATTGGCTCTATACACCTAAGCTCTCACAGTATATTTGGTCTCCGTTACAGCACCGGTTGGGTGCTATTGGCTCCTATCATCTCAGCTCTTGCAGTGTTCTTGGTCTCCGTTACCGCACCAGTTGGGTGCTAGTGGCTCCAAACACCTCAGCTCTTGCAGTACAAATAGTCTACGTTTACCGCACCGGTCAGGTGCTCACGGCTCAACGTGTGCTAGCTCTTGCAGAGTATTGTGGCCTCAGTTCCCTGCTCAGCATAAGTAGTAGTCTCAGTGCTGCTCTATTTACTGGTGCTCTTACATCTTGCACCACAGTATCACTCCTTTACCATCTTATGGGCGTTGTTAAACACACCACAACAGAGACTGATTGATTTCTATGAACTTTAACCCTTGTGTACCCTGTATGCTTGCTTACGCCTGTCCTGTGACAGTATATATTAATTTCCCTGTATACTGGGCCTGAGAGGGCATCTGTACATCCTTGTCAATCTCCAGTCATATTGTATTGCCTATAGAGGGCAGTCTTTCTTGTATTTTAATAAAACTGTGTTTTATTCTAACCTACTGGTCTGAGTGTCTTGCAAAACCATTACATTTCCACAGAAGAGTCCAGGATCATCCCCAGGAATAGTTTTCTCTTTTGTGGAAGAAAACAAGAATTCTTTAGATTCAGTTTCCAACCCAGGGAGGTTAACGTTAAGACAACCAAGATCACGTGTTCTGTCAGTAATGCAGGTGATGATGCCTTTATCAACCAGTCGTCCAAGTAAGGAATGACTGCTATGTCTTTCTCTTTCAGGAAAGCAACCACCTGGTAATGGGAGATTCTTCCTTTGTCTCTGATGGCGATCCTCAGATACTGTTGGTGAGCTGGATGAATAGGAACTTGAAGGTAGGCATCTTTCAAATCCACAGTTGCCATCCAGTCCCCATAATGAAGAATGTTGACCGTGGACCTGAGGGTTTTCATTTTGAAATGTTCCTGAAAGATGAACTGGTTCAAAAAGGTAAGGTTTACTATTAAGCGAAAACCTCCTGAATTCTTTGGTACCAGAAAGACCGGAGAGTATGTTCCTCTCTTGTGACAGACCTTAGGAACTGGAACTAGAACTTTTTTGTGAACCAGATCCTGGATAATATTTCAAAATTCCTCCTTTCTGGAAGGGGGACCCTGGACCAAAGTTGTGAGGAACCTTTGTATGAGTCATATGAAAACAGAGTTTGTAACCATCTGCGATAATCCACAATACCCAGGAATCTGTGGTAATGTTTCTCCATTGATCCAGAAAAATTAGAAGTCTGTCTCCTAAAGGAATTGGAGGCCTGGCGTCAGAACTGGGATTTAGGAAAAGTATCATGTGTCGGCTTCTGTGGCTTGCTTCCTTTAGGCACATAAGGTCTTGAAGCTGGTCTTTTTCCTTTAGACGATCTCTTCTGGTCCCTGAAGGGACAAAAAAAGGTTTCTGGGAAGAAAACCATCTATCATGAGGCAAGAACTTCTTCTCCTCAGAAAAACTCTGAAGAAGAGCATCAAGCTCCTTCCCAAAAAGGAAGTCACCCTCTAAAGGCATAGCACACAACTTACTCTTTGAGGCCACAATCGCCACCCACTGCCAGAGCCAAAGAGCCCTGCGACCTGCCGAAGACAATGCTGTGGCCCTAGCAGCCATCCTGACATTCTCCATGGAGGAGTCCCAGAGAAAATCAGCAGCCAGGCGAAGCGTGGATGTGGACTTTAAAAGTTCCTCCCTGGGTACTTTATTAACAAGGTCTTCTCCCAGCTGTAAGAGCCACAGTCTCAAGACTCTAGACACACATGTGGAAGCAGTACTTGGGCGAAAAGAAGTAGCGCAAGCTTCATAATTTCGAATGGCCTTCTCAAGCTTCCTATCCATGGGATCCTTGAACCCTGATCCATCCTCTACCGGGATAGTAGTCTTCCTGGATAGACGTGCCACATGGACATCTACCTTGGGAATCTTATCCCAGAGGATAGAATCTTTGGGATCAAGGGGAAATACGTTTTTAAGCATCCTAGGAAAGGAGAGACGCTTCTCTCGAATTGCCCACTCCTGCCTATTAAGCCCTGAGACTTCTTCATGAACTGGAAAAAACTTTTTTTTTTTCTTGTACCCTAGGTAGAGCTTAGCTGCTACTGACCTTGTTTGTTCATCTTCCTTGATGTTTAGGGAAGTCCTGATGCTCTTCACGAGGGAATCCACACATTCCACTGGGAAGAAATAGAAATCCTTCCTACGGCCCTGGTCAGAATCCTCAGCTGAAGAATCCGTATCCTACGCCTCATGAACTGCTCTCCTAGATGATGATCCCTCTCTTTTTTTCCAAGTTTCCTCGGCTATATTGGAGACGAGCGAGACCAGGGATGTCATATCCGTAGGCATCAGGGCCAGAGAATGCTGAGGCAACTGGGTCACTGAAGGTAGGCTGACCTCTACAAGACAGGAGGGACATAATTTCTTTAAATAGCCTTCTAGAAGTACAGTCTTACAGAGAAGGCATGACTGAGAATCCATCTGTGAAAAATAAAAACACAAAACATATATAAACCTAATAAAATATTTCCTACAAAAATGAAGGAACATCAGAATAGACAGAAAAGAAAACTACGGTACCAAAATCTAGGTACTTACATTTGGCAGTGGAAATAAACTGCTGGGGCTGGCCTCGCTTGACGAAATGCTGCAAGGGGGGCAGCAGGAAACCTGTATCCTGTTTAAATAGCCCGCCTGGCATTTCAAACACGCTGAATGAAAGTACCCATCATGCACTGATAAGACTTCCAGTCTGTGGAATGCACAGACTGGAAGCACCATAGGCAGACATAGGAAGTCTGACTTCCAAAGCGGAATGCCACGCGGAGAACAAGCCAAGCAAGCGCTAAAGGCAACAAGCTGTTGCCATACAGAAAATAAGTGGAAACCCAGTGTCACACCAATTTAGAAGAGAACAGGGGGATGGCTCAGGAGACACGCTCCCTCCAGTATTGTCTGTGATGGCACTGCAAACTGGAGCCAACTAGGTGCCCAGCTGAGTCCTCAGAAAACATCAAATGGGATGCTGATATAACCTTCCTAGGGAGGACAGGTAAAATACTGGGGATGATGGGGGAGGGAGGTCCCTTTTATCAATTTTACCTGTCCTAACTAGGAAGGAGGGGCTATCTCTCTCTTGGTGTGCTACCAAGGAGACCCTGAGGGAAAGAAAATTAAAAAGAAAAATAAGTTTTAAAAAGCTATGCTGCTCTAATGGTATTGTGTAGTTTCCCTTTACGTGAAATAAAATTTTCTAATGCCTACAAATGTAATACAAACATTTTTGAAACTCAGGGACCCTCTAATACCTATAATCATTATCTTAAGTTCATAAAGCATAATGTTCCCACTGTGTAATTTGTAAAGACAGATATCCATTAAGGAGAATAAATTGTTCTGAAAGAAGTGGGAATTATACTGAAGAGTTATTTTTGTTCCAGCCTGATACCTATATTTCCTATTTCCAAGGGGCCTGAATGGGTTAATACAATTTTACTGCAGAATTGAAAAGGGAAAAACTCAGCAGTCTTCAAACTTTAAAGTTAACGAGGCTAAAAGATCATCTATGCTGTCATTATGGTCACTCACTCTGTGAAATAAATTAACATTCTCCATGGGATTCTCATTTCTACTGTACAGTTAGTAATAGACTTGTTATGTAAATAGTCACACTTACATCACCATCTCATGCCAGTCTAGCTGACTCCCAGTTGCAAAACAAAACAAAATGGATTTTCATGTCAAATGCAATAGTTCTCTGAGCTTTGTCAAATTGTGCTTTTGCTTTCATTCTACTTATTCTTTAACAAATTATTCAGAATATAAGTATATTTCCATACACACACACACACACACACACACACACACACACACACACACACACACATACACACACACATATATATGTTAGCAAATAGATACAGCATTGCCCATAAACCTAACTCATATCCAGCAGACACACACAATGTCACACAACAACTGGTACACAGAAAGTAATACTTTTTAGCCCTTATTTCCAGATAAAATAAATGTAATAGCTTAACTTAAAAAATACACATGAATACTAAGTGTGGGTGTGTGTAAGGGGAGTTGTTGCTCTTCTGTGTGCACACATACATACACACACACATACTGTGTTAGTATGCACTTTTCTTTTTTACACAATTGAACTTTCACAGGCACATACTGTCACGTATACAAAGACACTCAAACTGACAGATTGTATCACAAGCACATCGCAGATACTTTTTGACACATGGAGATAGTGTTTAATATGCGCTTTCTCATATGCACTCTCATGCAGACACACAGCACTTTCTCACACACACACGCACACTGATGCCATCTGACATGCAGAACACCATAAATACACACCCATATTTCTTGCACACTCTTGTGCACACTTTTGCACACCAGTGGACAGTGGCACAGGACTGGGGGAAGTACACAGTACATATGTGGTTGTGTGACTCCAAATGGGACAGTGGAAGAAGACTGACATAACAGACAGTGTATGTGAGGTTCTTTGACTAGAAGTGGGAAAGTGGAACAAAGCTGGAGTGTCATACTGCTTGTGTGGTTCTGAGATTACCAGTTGACAGCACAACAAGACTTAGGTTTCAGGCACTATATGTGTGGGTCTATAATTATACAGAAAAAAGAAACAGGTATACAAACACTGTAAAAAATAATGATAATTATCATCATCATTGTGCCACATAAGTGAAATCACTGCTTGTAATTAAATGGTGGGTCAAAAAAGTGTTCCACACCTGTGGCAGCACAATTGCAAAACAGGACAGGATCTACGGCAGCACGCTAATGAACTGCTGTACACTGGCTATGAAAAAGCTAAATCCTTTATTGAAAGCATTAACCATTTGAGTGCCAGATGGGTATGCAACACATTGCAAAGCAATATGTTGCATACCCCTCTGGTAGTCAAAGAGTCAAAAACAGAAAAACTAGAAAGGCACTGAGAGGTGGGACAGAGAGAGACTAGCAAGAATCCAAAATAGTCTTACATTCTTTGCACTACAGCTAGCATTTAATAATAGACAAGGTATAAAGGCCGGATGTGGATGTATTTCTAAGATGTGTTAAAAAATAAGAACAGTTATTAAATCCCTCAATTACAGAGTAAGTGACCTAAATTAGATTGGTATACATCAAGGAGGTCAACACACATAGTGCAGCACTACAATATAACAAAAAAAAAACAAAAAGGCATATATGATGTGTCGGTTATATCCGATGGAAATTCCAAGAGGGATCATAAGGAGGGAACTCGTATATGCAGCCACGCATATACATAAAACTAAATGTTAATTTCTGTTCACTATGTTAGTATAAACCATGGGAAAATAGCAGGACTGAACTGAATGGGAGTGGCATGACTCAAACAATATTTATTTATATTAAATATTATATTTATTTAGAAAGTATTTTTATCAGGATTAATATATTTCCATGTATCTCCTGAAGAGCTTTTACAGTACAAGGTTACATGTTTACACGAGCAGGACATTTTTCACGAAAAGTGCAGATTTTTTACCTTGCTCATTGAATTGAAATCAATGGAAGAAGAATTTTCCCCACCACATGGCATGTTTTCCTTCATTTTTCGCAGGCACAGTACAAAAGGGGTGTCAGGGTCTTGCATCATGCCATTCTGTGTTTGTTAGCAAAGAGAAAGCAGCACATTTTTGGGCTAGAAAAGACAGGCTAATAAAGTGGAGTGGAATTTTAGTTTAGGGAGTCTTGTAGGCAGGAAATCTGTTCTCTGTGTTTGTAGAGTCTGGGGGCACTCTAGGGGAGAGATTGGGAGAAAGGAGGTTGACCCCAAATAACCCAAAATTCTGTGTGACTGACTGGGAAGACACAAGCTGCCGTGATCCAAGTTTCTTCCAGATCTGGATGTTACCTCTGTGCAAGGGGAGTCAAAGGGTGGGAGAAGGGAGCAAAGGAGAATTACCCCAAATACCCCAAAATTCTGTGTGATTGACTGGGAAGACACAGGCAGCTGTTATCCAAGTTTCTTCCTGCCCATCTTATTATCTCTGTGCTAGGGGAGTCTGAGGTGTGAGAAGGGAACAAAGGAGATTTATCCCAGATACCCCAAAATTCTGTGTGACTGACTGGGAAGACATAGGCAGCTGTGATCCCAACTCCTTCCTGATCTGGCTATTATCTTTTTATTGGTGGAGTCTGTGGGTGTGAGAAGGGAATAAATAAAAATTACCCCAAATACCCAGGACAGTTCATAAAAAAAAAAAAAAAAAAGTGACAAGAGACAGGACCCTGACATGAGCTTTGACTGAGACAGACTAATACTAATCGAGATAGAATATGTTGTAAAGGGGAAGATATCATTAGTTCTATTGTGTACTTCAGTATAAAAACACAATTGAATGCACAAGGGGTAGGCCGAGGGTGAAAGGAGTAGGAGCTGTGCAGGGATGTTTGAGTAAATTGGTAGTCCAAAAACTGACTGCAGCCCCAATTACTGCTGTGTGTGCAATAAATGATGATGAGTCCTCTCCTCCTTAGAGAAGTTTGTCAATGTCTTACCAAATGTTCTGTCACCACCAGCACCAGTATTATTAATAAACCATCTAAAACATTGCATATGGCAATGACTTGCATTCTAGTGTTAATGGCATAGTGGAAGAAGGTGCACTATACAAAAGATATATAACAATGCGCTGCTACATGTATTCGTATCAGATGTTATAGAGAATAATAGAGAATAATGGTAAATAAATAAAAAGAGAAAGTCCATAGACTATAATTCCCTTTTCAAATCGAATGGCATATCTCAAGACTGAAGCTCACTCTTTGGTGTCCTCAGCGGCAATGGTCTTGTTCTGGACAAAAAGAAAAATGGGGGGAAGAGAAGAGCAAAGACTTCCTAAGAGTAGGCTCTGTGATCGTAATCTCAGATTGAATAATTCAATTATATGTACAAGATTAATTCTTGTAAAAGATGCCCGTAGAAAATGAAAGGAGTATGTGTTGTCCGTTCCTACTGCGGGTAGATAATCATGCTGGCAGTCACAGTGAATGAATGATCTAGGAAGAATACAGAAAACTTCTTCCAAGGGTAACACTGTAAACGTGTGGAAAGCTGTAAATGATAGAACCCCCCAGGAGGAAACAAACTCACCAGAAGTTTACTTGTAACCTTGCACAGAAAGTCTGACCCGGCTATAACAGACAATCTCCAGCCAGAGGTATCGGTATAAAAATATATGAAGCATAAACACCTACCATACTGTGCGTTTGCATCCTGGCTTTAACTCCATACAGTACTGCGCATGCTTAGGTGAAGCCTGGGATGTGTATGGCAACAGATGCATTTCACGCCTTATTTAGATAGAAAGAGGTCTTCGCCTCTTATTGATAATATAAAGATTACAGAGGGTTTCCATCTGATCGCTATATCCCAAGCCTCACTTTCAGCAGGTCGCTCACTGTGGAGGAATCTATGAACCCAATCACACATCATTGGCAGACAAGAAAAAAAATAAAAAATATATAATATATAATAGAGAAAATAAATTAGAAAAAAGAAATCAATTGAAAGAGTGGTGGCTCAAGAAAGAGAAATATAATTTCTTATAGGATACAAAACAATAAGAAATATACATATAAAACAGTAAAGGACTCAATATATGTAAAGAATGATCCAGAAATAAAATCTAAAAATAAAATCTATACCACTGTATAATTATCCTTAACTGTCTATGTATGCAGGATTCTATTGGATATATGTAAAAAGTCTTTTTTTTCATGTTTTTTATAAAAACTTACTAACTTCTAGCACTTTGTTAAACCTTTAGGTGCTACAGTTTCTATATCCAATATGCTTCTCTTCTGCACAAAAGTGCACACCTGTTAGGACTATTAATTGGAATATGTTCAATACCTATAATTTGGAAGTTTTTTATATCACCCTTAGCACAACTACTGAAATGTCTAGGTGCTGAATGCTCATTAGTTTTTTTACTTATTAAGTACCTGTCTTCACATGGTCTGTCTCTCAAAGTCCTAGTGGTTCTACCCACATGTTGTACACCTCACCCACATGTTATCACGTATACAACAAAAGTTGTTTCACATGTGATAAGACCTTTAACATTAAAAATGTTTCCATTTGTAAAGCTATTTATAGATGTAGCCTTGTTTGTTATAAATTTACAATTGGTGCATCTGCTTTTGAGGCAACTAAAATTTCCTGTGGGTATCCTTGTACCAAAGATACCAGTAGGCTTCTTCTTTTCTTTTGGTTGCTTCGGTCTACTTGTTGCAATATGCTCTCTTATATTTCTAGCTTTTTTGTATGTGAAACTGGCTTTCTTTGAGATTACTCCCTGTAATAAAGGGTCTTGTCTGAGTATATTCCAATGTTTTTGGACAATTTTCTTAATCTTGTTGGAAGCTCCTTTGAATTGTGTGACGAGAGAGAAGGGGGTCTGTGTTGGTGGGGTTCCCTGATTTCCGTGGTAAGCAGTTTTTTTCTTTCTAAATTTTGAGCTCTAGTATTAGCCGATTCCACTATAGTTTGTTTATACCCTCTTTCTAAAAGTTGTTTTTTCAGATCTGTATTTTTTTTCTACATAATCATTTATGTCACTAAAGTTTCTCCGTAAATGGTGAAACTGACCAAATGGTATATTACTAATCCATTTTGAATAATGACAAATGTCTGCTCTTAAATATTGGTTGCAACCCACCTCCTTCTTATATATTGAACTAATAATTGTTTTTTGTGGACTACCTGTCAGTTTTAAATCCAATAAATTTATAGTATTGCAGTTGATCTCAGAAGTGAACCGTAAGCCCATGTTATTATCATTTAATTGATTCATCATTGTTTCCAGATCTATTTTTGTTCCTCCCCAGATGATAATGATGTTGTCAATATATCTTCCATAATGGATCAGGTTGCCCCCCCCCCATTTCTCTTTGGGACGGATCGTTAGGTCCTCCCACAGGCCCATAAATAGATTTGCATATGAGGGGGCAAATCTGGTCCCCATTGCAGTACCCTTAATTTGCAGATAGTACTCTTCTTGAAATGCAAAATAGTTATGATTAAGTATGAAGGCAACACACTTAATAATAAATTCAATCTGTAGGAATGGTAAACTGTTTTCCATTTCTAAAAAAAATACCTAACTGCTTATAACCAAGAATGTGGTCAATACAGGTGTACAAAGAACATACATCTAAGATTGCTCACATGTAGTTCTCTTTCCATTGAATGTTAGTAAGTTGATTGAGTACATCTTGGGAGTCTCTAATGTATGAGGGAAGTACCTTAACCATTAAGTCAATGTACGCAGACAAGTTAGATGTAAATTAATTTGTGCCTGAGATTATAGGTCTACCTGGTGGGTTCTGACTATATTTGTGTAATTTGGGTATGTGGTAAAAGAATGGAGGATCCGCATGTTCCAGAAAAATATACTGATATTCTTGTTTACTCAAAACTCCTATTTCTTGACCCTCTTCCAATAGATTTTTAAGTAAATCATTATATATAAGTGATGGATTATATGTGAGCTTTTGATAAAATTCTTCATCTGAAAGGAGCCTTCCTGCTTCTGCCAGATATTCTGTGGTATCTTGTACCACTATTGCTCCACCTTTATCAGCCTCCCTTATTGTAATGGTTTGATCTTTTGATAACTGTTTTAGAGCTTTTCTTTTGTTGATCTTTAGATTGTCCTTCATTTTGGTGTATTGATTGCTTTTAATGTCACTCTTGAAGTCCTCCATGACTACTTTAAAAAAAGTGTCTACAAATGAACCTTTATATTGGGTAGGAAAAAACTGAGAAAGTTTTTTCAAATTGGTATGTAAAACTTCTTGCTGATCTTCTTTACATGAAGTATGTATATCATAATTAACTTGATTTTCCTCCATTAGCGATTCCAGTATCCTAAGATTTTCCAAATCTTCTGTCTCTTCAAAATCAGGGGTGCCTGTTTCTATAGTTCTATTTTCTTTTTTCTTTTTGCTCGCAAAATACCTATGTAGAGATAATTCTCAAGTGAACCTTTTAAGGTCTAAAAAGAAAGAAAATTTGTTTGGTTCACATTGTGGTGAAAACTTCAGGCCCTTTTCTAACAAAAATGTATCTGATTCTGTTAGGATTCTGTTTGATAGATTAAATACAGAGTTCCCTGAAATTATAGGAGCTGAATCTACGTTTTCAGCCTTTTTTGATCTTCTTTTACTTCCTCCTCTTTGGCCTCTGTGGAATATCTTTTTCTTTTGTCCTGATGTTTCCCTTTGGTTTTTCCTTTCTCTTTCATTTGTTGAGTAACTTCTAAAAAAAGAACCCTGATGATTAATGGTTTTCTTATGTTGTATTCCTCCCTCTGATATATTTGGTTGTAATGTTTCGGAGGTATTTTTTAGAGGGAAGCTTCCTATATTGGCATCTTTGGAGGTCGATGGTATAAGTTCACTAGCACTCTGAGATGAATTAGAGCTGTTCTTTATTTCTATATGTATATTATCACTTTGAATTTTATCTTTATTTGTAGTCCTACTATGTACATTCTTATTTTGTAGTTTCAATTTGGATCCAGTTTGAAAGCTATTGCCATAATGTTTTGGTCTATATGTATATTTTGATTTAGTCCAATTTTTGATTCGATTAGAATCATAATCATTTTGATCTCTTAACATTTTCTTTGCCTTTCTTCCTTTAAGTTCCTTTTCCAAATTTTCCACTTTTTTCTGAGCTTTGCTGTCTAGCTCTTTGAAAACAGGATTGTTAGCATAAGATTGTAATTTGCCATGTACTATATCTATTTCCTTTTCAATTGTGATAAGGCGTGATTCTCCAAAGCTAATTATATGCTTCATTAGTTTAAAAGAACAATTTTCTAAAATATTTTCCCATTAATTTGAGAAATTCTCATCATGAGAACCACATTTCTTCAAAATCCACAAACCTCTTGGTATAAGCTTTCTATCCAAGTACTGTTGCAGTGATAAAATATCCCACCACTGCCTCAACTCTTGACATAATAAATCTTCTAATTCTCCAAACATTTTTCTAAGATTTTTATTCAGATCTTCCTTATTACTAATAGCAACTGTTTGTGACATATCTGATACTTTGAACAATTGACGTGAGGTGAAGGGAAAGTAAAGGGAAAACATTAAAATATATACTTATATAAATAGAATCAATAATATATCAAGAAGTAGGGCAGCTATTGAATTTGATGGGATCATTACAAAACACAAGATACAAAAGATATATAACAATGCGCTCCTACATGTATTCGTATCCGATATTATACAGAAGAATAGAGAATAATGGTAAATAAATAAAATGAGAAAGTCCATAGACTATAATTGTCTTTTCAAATCGAATGGCGTATCTCAAGGCTGCAGCTCACTCTTCCAAATTATAGGTATTGAACATATTCCAATTAATAGTCCTAATAGGTTTGCACTTTTGTGCAGAAGAGAAGCATATTGGATATACACTATAGAAACGCTAGCACCTAAAGGTTTAAACGAAGAGCTAGAACTTAGTAAGTTTTTATAAAAACCATGAAAAAAATATTTTTTTACATATATACAATACAATCCTGCATACATAGACAGTTAAGGATAATTATACAGGGGTATAGATTTTATTTTTAGATTTTATTTCTGGATCATTCTTTACATATATTGAGTCCTTTGCTGTTTTATATGTATATTTCTTACTGTTTTGTATTCTATAAGAATTTATATTTCTCTTTCTTGAGCCACCACTCTTTCAATTGATTTCTTTTTCTAATTTATTTCATCTATTATATATTATATATATATATTTTTTCTTGTCTACCAATGATGTGCGATTGGGTTCATAGATTCCTCCAGCGAGTGACCTGCTGAAAGTGAGGCTTGGGATATAGCGATCAGATGGAAACCCTCGGTAATCTTTATATTATCAAAAAGAGACGAAGACCTCTTTCTATCTAAACGAGGCGTGAGATGCATCCGTTGCCATACACATCCCGGGCTTCACCTAAGCATGCGCAGTACCATATGGCGTTAACGCCAGGATGCAAATGCACAGTATGGTAGGTGTTTATGCTTCATATATATATATATATATATATATATATATATATATATATATATATACTTGTATATGCACAATGTAATTTATTCCCTGATGAAGTAAGACTAACTTATGAAACGCGTAGGGAAATAAAGGATTTCTTTTATTCCGATACCTCTGGGTGGAGATTGTCTGTTATAGCCGGGTCAGGCTTTGCGTGCAAGGTTACAAGTAAACTTCTGGTGAGTGTGTTTCCTCCTGGGTGGTTCTATCATTTGCAGCTTTCCTCACGGTTAGTGTTACCCTTAGAGGAAGTTTTCTGTATTCTCCCCAGATCATTCATTCACTATGACTGCTGGCACGATTATCTACCCGCAGTAGGAAAGGACAACACATACTCTTGTCATTTTCTATGGGCATCCTTTACAAGAATTAATCTTGTATATACAATTAAATTATTCAATCTGAGATTACGATCACAGAGGCTACTCTCAGGAAGTCTTTGCTCTTATCTTCCCCCACAAGACGGTGCAGTAGCTCAACTAACTGCTGCATCTTACATTGAAATAATCAAGCATAAAAACACCTGTCCTAAAAGTAGCAGTGAATGTTATGAAAATCCCTCTAAGGGGAAAAGCAGAAAGAAATTGTTTGAGAAATCCAAAAGCCCAGAGAAATATAAATGTAGTGAGGAATAAGTGACAGGCAATGCTAAGGATGACCTAGTTACTGATGAAGATGTAGATCTAGACTATATCCCTCCATCATACTCCTCTTCTTCAGACAAAGATATAACTGATAGTGAGAGATGATGACATGACCAGAAACTTAGCTGAAAGCCAAAGTCTCAGTCTTCCACCACTGAAAAGGAGCACTGTGTCTGTCTATAAACGATTTCCGAAAACAGTTGGAAAGTTTGACCCTGGACAAGCAAAGATGCCCAAAATACACAGTCATCCTGTCAGCCATCATCAGCATCATCCCCACTTCCACATCCAACCCCCACCCAGGCACACACACTAGTGATGGGTAACCAGCAGCAACAACACAGCTTATCAGCATCCACAGCTCTAGCTATGATGAGTGCCTCTGCTGCTGTTGGAAATGGAGCACCTTTTACACTACTATTAGTACAATTGCAGAAACATCTAGCCCCAGTAGCAGCAGCCCTGTACCCTTTGAACTCCATAGTATGGAGATATTTCACACATGATCCAAAGTCTAAGCAGGCTGCTCTGTGTAAAAAGCATATGAGCAGGGGGAAAGCTGGCTCACACCTAGGCACCTTCTCACTGAGATCCCACCTGAAGTACAACCACAGGTCTGACTGGAAGATACACCATCAATAGGTCAGAGGTGCCACAACTAGCAGCAGCAGAAACACTCTTTAAATATCCCATGGCTTTGGGGCACGTAATAGAAGTAGTGATGTTGATGTGTCAAAGAGTGTGCCAAGAGTTTGTTCATTTGAAATATCACTTATAGCTCCTTCTGCAGAGGAGTATGACTCTGAATTTGTGGTAGGAGATTACAAGAGTCATAGACTGCCCAAACAATCTTCCACCACCTCCTCTAGTCTTGTTGTTAAAGGGTTCTTCTGCCATATACTGCCAACCTACACTTACAGGGTTCTTGGGAAGGAATAAAAAACGCCACAAAATTTATTCCAAAGTACTCCTGTGTAATTTCATGGTTGTCAAGATGTTGGCATATGACATGCTGATGTATTCTTTTGCTGAAAACTGAGGATTTAGAGAACTGATGTCATGTGTAGCTTTTCACTGGCATAATCCTAGTCACAGTTTTGTTCCAAGGATGGCTGTGCCTGAATTGTACAAGCAGGTGGTTAGTGTGGTGGGCAAAGGGATGGAAACCTCATACAGCAAGAGCAAGTACAAAGTACAAATAAGTACAAACTATGTGACTGCCACTGCTCACCGAGTTTCCCTCCCACCACAAGTGGGAAACACTAGCTTGCAGCATCAGGTGATGGACAGTAATCTTGCCTCTGGTTCTGGCAATAATGATTAAAAGACAGCAGAAGGACAGGTCAGACCACTGGCACACCACTTTGTTCATGCTGCTTTCTTGAGTGACAGTTTCACAAAGTCATAGAGTAGATTATAGAGCAATGGCTTGCACCCCGCTCCTTGAAATCTGGTTTTGTGTTGACTGATAATGGCTCCAACATTATAACTGCGCTGAGAATAGATGCTATGATGAATGTACTCTGCTTTGCCCATGTGCTAAATTTAGTTGTGATCTTCAGATAGATGCTGAATATCGCCCACAAAATCTGTGCCCATTTAAGCCACTGCTACAGTGCACGTAACTTCCTATATTCTGTACAAGAGAGTAACAACCTGCCCCATCAGTAGCTGAAAATGGAGGTCTCTACCAGGTGGAATTCCACTTTGTACATGCTAGAGCACTTGTCTGAGCAGAATAGTACAAAATGCAAATCTGCAAATCTTTGGAGGGAGTCTGTTTAAGACCTGGGAAATGGAAACTAATGTGTGATGTATGTGAGCTGTTGAAACTGTTTGAGGAGTCAACCATGCTGCTTAGTCGTGTAGGGGCAGGAATTAGCAAAATTCTTCCAATTATATATTTATGGCAGAAAAAACTGAGGAGCAAGGCTGAGTAATCTTAACATAATGACAACAAAGACATGCACCAGCTAGTCAAGGACAGGTCAACATCTTGTGCAAGATCCTCACATAGTGTCCATTGAAAGCAATGAGGAATACATGCTGTACCCCTGCTTTAAACATAATAATTCTGAATTTTTGCCAAAGCATGCCCAGTTTGTTACAATAAGGAGTCATGATCAGCAGCCTCTCGCTGAGGAATCACACTCAAAAATATAAAGATATGTTTATAGCTCAAGTAGAAAGCATAGTGAAAAAGAAGTCGGCAAAGGTTTTATACCAGCAGCAAAATAAGAAGAGAAAGAGCACAGATCCCTCTAAGAGCAAAATCTGTATTTGAAGATGTCAGAGAGTCTAACCCCCCACCATATCAAATATGCTTACCAGATTCCGAAATGGAAAAGGACCTTGAAATTTATGTTATGTTCATAAGATCAGATGGCATTGTTAGGTTTTCCCCCATTGAAAGCAAGCCGTAATATCCAGTGTTTATCATTTATTAAAGAAAATATAAAGGTAAAAGATGAGATACAATAATGATTCTGGACCAACACTTTTCATACCATCCTCGGTAATTCTTCAGGGACAACATACAATAATAGAGAATATAAACTTACTTAAATCGATACTATGATATTGTTGCTATAAACACCTTTTAGAGGTAACAGCAATCCACAATTGTTTCCCATCTCCTTCTGGTGTATCAATCATTCCAATGGGATGTCCATCATGTCATCACATTCTACAATGTGTATTTCCGTATTATTACGTTCCACATTTGGAACACAGTTCGAGTCTGCACTGAGATTCAATGAATAATTGGATAAATGTCCATCCAATATTTTTATATTTATAACTAATCTAAGGCCTAGATTTACTAAATGTAAATGCTACTGCGATATGTTCTTGTTGACGTATTCAAAATATTTCAACTTTTTGATCTACACACACACATTGACATATTCACTAAAATTGTTGGATGCAAGGGGAGGCTTGGAGAAGGTCCTGTCCTCCCTTCACACATCACCAACACTACAATTCTGAAGTTGAACAGCATTCTCTGTCTGCTTCCCTACTTGGCCAGTAGGTGAGGAGAGAGAACAGTTACAGCACCATGGACAGCATTGTGACTTGTTGTCAGAGTGTTAGCCCCATATACACTGCCTGACACCCCAGCCTTTTTCCCTTGCCCAGGCAGTGGCCATGGGGATTTGTGGCTAGCAGTGAGCAAGGGGAAAAGGCTGGAGAGGGTCAGAGAGTGTACATGGGTTACCAGTGGTCTAGGAAACAAGTGTGGGGCCCAAGCAGTGTATATGAGGTTCTATGGTTACCACTGGGCAGGAGAACAAGGCAGGGGGGGCAAGTGGTCACCATAGATGCTGTGTGATGCTCCAGTCTTGTTCCCCTGTGAGTGCACAACATGTATGATATAAGATACATAGATAAGGGGATACTTGTTATACTATTTTTCAATTTTAACCCTTTGAGTACCACAGGGGTGAGCAATGCACATCGCTATGGCACTCAGTGCTGTCCATGGTGCTGAAAGCATCCTGTTTACTACACTCCTACTGGCCAAGTATGTAAGCAGAGAGAATGCTCTTCAACTTCACAACTGTCTTAGTGTTTGTGATGTGTGAAGGGTTGAAATCCCTTCCACACCGACAACAGGTTATAGCTAGGGATGGGCGAAAATTTTCACCTCAAACTGAAATCGGAGAAAAATGGCATTTTCTGCTTGGTGAATAATTTCTTTAGAAAAGTGCAGTTTTTCCACTTTTTTCCGCTTTTTTCGCCTAGCTCATTGTGTATTGAAATCAATGGGAAAAAACATTTTTCTCCACCACACGAAAGTTTTCACCACTTTTCTACAGCCATATAAAAGGGTGTCAGGCTCTCACAGCATGTTATTTTGTGTTTTTGAGAGGAGAGAGCAGCACATTGTTGGAGCTAGAGAAGATAGGGAAATTGAAGTTTAGTTTAGGGAAACTTTTAGGTAGGACAATTGTTCTCTGTAATAGGAGAGTCAATGGGGCACTCTGTGGAGAAGAAAGGAGGTTGACTCCAAATACCCCAACATTCTACATGACTGGAATACTTGTCGATCTTGCTGTTATTGTCTCTTTGCTGGGGAAAGAAGTTGTTTTGTTTTTAAGTTATATATATTTTTTTTTGTTCAGACTGTGGTAAGACAGGGTGGATAACTTAAAAATAAATACATAAAAATAAATAAAAAAAATAATAAAAGATTAAAGAAATAAACAAAAAACTAAATATATTAGGTGACAAACAGCTGACTGAGCTAAAACAAGACATCATACTCCATCAGTTGTGTTGTGTGCTGTAGAGTAAAAACACACAGAGTAGTTGAGTAATGTCCAGCAAATGCTCATGGGGCACGGGGAGGGGGAAGGTTGGAGCATTGCAGGGATGTGAAAGTAAAGTAGTAATTCAAAAACTGACTGCAGCAATGGTTGCTGCAGTGTGTGCTATAAATGATGATGATCCCTCTATTCCACAGGAGGATGCAGTTTGTCAAGGTCCCAGCAAAACTTCCAGCACCACCAGTGTCAGTACAAATAGAACTATATAAGTACAAAAAGAACTATATAAGAATAACACTGAAGATGACAACAAGTAGCATTCAAGTGGTGATGCTGGCAATAACATTATAGAGGAAGGTGTAGCAGCTGAACCGCCTGCTGCACCAGATAGTGAGACAAACAAGAACCAAAACACCTGTCCTCAAAGTAGTAGTGAACTTTGTTACTGTAAAAGTGAAAAGAAATTGTTTGAGACCTCTAAAACTTAAAGGAATAAAAGAGTAATGGGCAAGAATTGGCAAGTGATGCTGATGCTGCTGAGGATGATCTAATGATGACTGATGATGATGCAGATCTAGAATACAGCCCTCCAGCATCCTTCTCTTGTTAAGATCTAGATGAAGTTGAAAGTGATGATGATGACATGGCTATAAGGTTAGCAGAAGGTCAAAGGCTGAATTTTCCACAATTGAAAAGGAGCACTGTGCCTGTCAATACACTGTTTGAGAAAACCATTGGAAAGTCTGACCCTGGACAAGCACAGATGTCAAAAGGAACACAGTCACCCTATCAGTCATCATCAGCATCACAAAGTCCAAGTCCCACTCAGCCACACACACCTGTTTTGAGTACCCAGCAGCAACAGCAGCAGCAACAGCAACACACCTTTGACACCCAGTAGTAGTGGCAATAGAATTACATCAACATCTAGCCCCAGTAGTAGTAGTTGCAGCAGCACCACCTCAGGAACCCTTCATTCCATGAAGTCCACAGTATGGAGATACTTCACTCAGGATCCTCAAGCTAAGTATGTTCCTATCTGTTGTCTGTGCAAAAAGCACATAAGCAGGAGGAAAGCAGGTTCACGCCTAGGCACCTCCTCTATGAGATCCCACCTGAAGCACAACCACAGGTCTGACTGGGAGACACACTATCAGCAGGCCAAAGGTGCCACAACAATCAGCAGCAGAAGCACGTTAAATAGTTCCCAGGGCTCTAGGGCAGAAAAAAGAAGTAGTGAAGTTATTTATGTGTCAGAGAGTGTGCTACTGCCAGTGCCAAAAGTTAGTTCAGTCCAAATAACACTTATGGCTCCTGCTGCAGAGGAGTATGATGACTCTGGCTTTGATGTAAGAGATGGCAAGAGTCATAGACTGCCCACACGTGCTACCCCTACCGCCACCACCTCCTCTAGTCATGTTGATAAAGCAATACAGTTTCAGGCTTCTGCCATGTCCTGCCAACCCACACTGACTGAGTTCCTGGGAAGGAGTCAAAAACTTCACAAAAACAATTCCAAAGTATGCCTGTGGAATGGTAAGATTGCCAAGATGTTGGCAATGGACATGCTGCTGTATTCTTTTGTAGAAAACCTAGGTTTCAGAAACCTGATGTCATGTGTATCTCCACGCTGGAATATCCCACGCCTCAGTTATTTTTCCAGGATGGCTCTGCCTGAATTGTGCAAGCGTGTAGTTAATGTGGTGGGCAAAGGGCTGGAGAAAGCATATGGCAAGAAAATTCACCTGACAACAGATATGTGGACAAGTGGGCAGAGCATGTACTATATGACTTTGACTACTCACTGGGTTTCCCTCCAAGCACCAACAGTGGACAACACTAGCTTACATCATCAGGTGATAGCTAGAAATGCCCATACCATCGTCACACCACCTTGTGCATGCTGTGTTTTGAGAGACAGTCCCACAAAGCCTTAGATGTTTTACGTAAGCTAGAGCAGGTGATAGAGGAATGGCTTATACCCAGCTCTTTAAGAGCTAGTTTTGTGTCTGCTGAAACGGCTCCAGCATAATTGTTGCTTTGAGAATAGGTGGTATAGTGCATGTGCCCTGTTTTGCTCATGTGCTAAATTTAGTTGTGACCAGATTCGTGGCAGAATCCAAAACCCTCAAAGAGATGCTTACAATTGCCCACAAAATCTGTGTCCATTTTAGTCACTCCTACATTTCGTGGAACTCTCAATATTCTATACAAGAGAGTAACAACAAGCCCCATCACCAGCTGAAAATGGAGTTCGCTACCAGGTGGAATTCTACAATGTACATGCTAGAGCATTTGTATGAGCAGAATGAGGCCATTAGTGAATACACCATGCAAAACTGGAAGGCTTTGGAGGGAGCCTCTTTGTCACCTGGCTAATTGCAACTAATGTGCGATGTATGTGAGCTACTGAAACCTTTTGAGGAGGCAACTATGCTGGTGAGTCGCATTGTGGCAGGAATTAGTGAAATTCTACAACTGATATTTTTAATTCATAAAAAAATGAGGAGCATGGCTGAGGATTCTTATCATAATAACACAGACATTCACAAGCTGGTAAAGGACATGTTAGTGTGCACTGAACAAGATCCTCGCATAGTGTACATTAAAAGCAATGAGGAATACATTCTTGTCACTTTGCTGGACCCTCGCTTCAAACACAAAATTTCAGAATTTCTGCCAAAGGGCCATCAGCAGTTTGTCACAACAAGGAGTCATGATAATCAGCAGCAACTCTCTGAGGAATTGGACTCTGTCAAGGAATATCGAGACATGCTTAATGATCAAGTGTAGCGTGGCATTGTGGAGGTTGAGAGGGAGAAATTGAGGGCACAACATAATCGACCAGAATATCCCATTCAAAACACAGGGAAATTCATGGGTCTCAGCAGGGGAGGCAAAAACCCAACACTGGTAGTGGTGGTGGTGGAGGTGGTGTTGGCAGCACATCTCTTTGGGACTTGCTTCCTGAGTATGGGTTGGTAACTGACACACAGGAACACCGTATCACTCCTACAAGTGTTCCCACTGCATCTAAGATGGTTTTTGTATACTTGCAGGATAGCTACATTTTAGGCAGTTGAAACTGTGAACTCTAACAGCAGAGGCTGCTATCGGAGTTTAGTGAATGTGTTGAGTGTCACATTAACATATCAACACACCCCCTTGCATCCAAAAGTATATCATAATGCTTCATTTCCATACGGAAATAGACCAATGTTGATGTGATGAATGAAAATTCTTTAACCTGTCGGATCAATGTCAATGTGGGCATATTTTTGTAGGAGTGCTTGTGATGCAATGTCGTAGACACATTAGTGAATACTATTGATATTCCTAGGACACTGCTCTGACAGGACACCATCATTTTTATCCATCTTCGAATTTTGGTGAATCTAGGCCTAAGTGTTTTTATTTTCAATTAAAAATGTGCGTAAATACAACAGTAAAATTAATTTTACACATTAATTGTAATTTTAGCATCTATTAATTTTGTTTGGTATATGTCATCCTCCCAGGTAGTTATAAATGGATATATTGAAAAAAAAATTAAAAAACATTAAAAAGTTTTAGCCATGAAATATGATTGTTTAAAACTTAAACTATGTAAGTAGCACCACATATTAATAAATCAATATGACTTGATCTTAGATTTTTCATTAGTTGGAATTTAACATTTTTATTAAACAAAATTCCATTCTTAAGACTAATACTTTTATCTGACCAGGCTGTCTTGAACCTAAGAGTGCATTATCTAGTTTCTCCAGAATAGTGGGTGTTTATCCATTAGGCTAGATGGTACAGGTTTATTTTCTCATTGAGTCCCCCTGTATCAAACTGCCCAATTATAAATCCAACATGTTTCTTTCTTGCACAGGTTTGAAAATCTACCACTAGTGTTTCTAGGGACAGAATCAATCCCCACAACTCTAACATTTTGAATTCTTCCTAAAGGACAAGTATTGAAGTGTCTGGAAACACTATACTCTTTGTTCCTCCTGTGTTCACCCAATCTTTCTCTAAGGGTCCTAATTATACACCCTACATGTAACATCCACAGGTGCCATCATTGATAAAATGTTGTACCTTATACTGATTAATCGTCACATTATCTGAGAAGATGTTTATGTTTCATATATTGGCAATTGGCACAGATACTTATATTGCATTTAAATTTTCCCTGTATGCTTTTTGATACAGTCAAAAATCCTAAGTTCTTCTTAAGTTTTTTTCTGGGCTTACTAGGTGCAATCACTGCCCTAATATGTTTGGCTTTTCTAAAAATGACTTTGCCTTTATTAATATTTAATAAAGGGTCTTTAAGTGTATTCCACTTCCGTTCTATAATTTATGTAATTGTTGCAGATTAATTGAATTGGGTAATAAAAGACATGGGAAACCTTTTCTTGGGAGGGAATCAGATTTCCTGCCTACAAGACTCCCTAATCTAAGTTACAACTCCACTTTATTAGCCCATATTCCCTAACTCAAAAATGTGCTGCTTTCTCTTCCTCTCACAAACACATACATTCCTGCAGGTAAAGAAGAGAAAGATGCCATGTGGTGGGAGAAATTCTGTCTTTCCATTGATTTCAATGCAATGAGCTAGGTGAAAAAAGAGGAAAAAGTGCTATTTTTCTCCTGTTTCTCTTTTGTGGTGAAAACTTTCATCCATCCTTAAATACTGCATTTACTGAATTTGTCTCTAATGAGTAAACTATGTATCAAGTGGAAGAAACTAGATAATATATTGTAGCAAAAAACACACATTTCTCAAGCCCTTTCTTTTCTGCTTGTATTTCTAAAACATTCTAAGTATGAATCATCTAATACCATCTGAGTATCAAATAGCAGAAGTGGACAAACCCACACATGACAGGGAAAGCCAAATCACATGTGCTATTAACAGCAGCACAGGGGATACAGATGATGAGGAGGAGATATTTGAACGGTTGCTACCATCTACCACTGTTTGGACCACTACTATGACCACTGATTAATGTGTGTCAATAATCTGAGAATAATGCAAGTTTAAATTAGACTCAAAGATTATAATGCTAATAATTACTGTAGAAATCATATACACATACATATACATCAATCACACCATACCAGTTCACCACCACCATATACATCTGTCAAATTCATTGCAGGTTGTAACCTTTTTTCTCTTTTAAAATAATGGTTAGCCAGCATAGCAGCAGGAAAACAGAGAAAAAAGCCTGCAAAATACACTGTATGCACAATTATTAGGAAAGTTGTATTTTTGAGGATTCATTTTATTATTGAACAACTACAGTGTTTTAAGTCAATCCAAGATGTTAAGAAACATTAAACCTGAATATTTAAGAAAGTTAAAGTGAGGTTTTGGCTTTCTTAGGAGAATATCTATTTGTGCACAATTATTGGGCAACTATTAGTGTGCAGAATTATTATGCAACTAAATGAAAAACGATAATTTTCCCATTTTAAGGGATTATTTTGATCTATTAAAGTGAGAATACTAAACAAACAACTCAAAATTTACAAATAAACATTAGTGGCACTTCCAAAAAAAAAATCAGTGACCGTCCCATACTATTTCAAACATGCACTAAACACTCCTATCCTAAAAAAAACCCTCCCTGGACCTAAACTCACTGTCAAATTAATGGCAAATTTCTCTACTCCCGTTCGCCTCCAAGCTCCTTGAGCATCTTGCAGATAACCAGCTCACTAAATTCCTCTGCTCCCATTCCCTGCTAGATCCCTTGCAATCTGGATTCCGTCCTCATCACTCCACTGAGACTGCCCTCACTAAAGTGTCCAATGACTTGCTCTCCACCAAGTCAAAAGGCCACTACTCCCTACTTATTCTCTTGGACCTGTCAGCCGCCTTTGACACAGTAGATCACCCACTTCTCCTCCAAGCCCTCCACTCCCTAGGTCTCTGTGACACTGCACTCTCCTGGTTTTCATCTTATCTCTGCAACCGCTCCTTCATGGCTCCACTTCTCCACCCCTCCCACTGCCTGTTGGAGTGCCTCAAGGATCAGTACTGGGACCCTTGCTCTTCTCAATCTACACTACATCCCATGGAAAACTAATAAACTCCTTTGGGTTTCATCATAATCTCTATGCTGATGACACTCAATTATATCTTTCCTCCACAGACCTCTCCCCTTCCCTCCTGTCCCGAGTATCTGACTGTCTGTCTGCTGTGTCTTCCTGGATGTTCACCTGTCAACTCAAACTTAAGCTTGGCAAAACTGTACTAATTATTTTCCCTCCATCTACAACCAGCTTTATCCCAAATACTATCCTCAGCTTTAACAACACTACCATCACACCAACTCCTACACCACGCTGCCTGGGGGTCACATTTGACTCTGCCCTATCCTTCATTCCTCACATCCAGTCAATCTCCAACTCATGCCACCTCCACCTCCGCAACATCTCTAGAATCTGACCCTTTCTCACATAAGACACTACCAAAATTCTAATCCAAACACTCATCATGTCCCATCTTGACTACTGTAACTCATTACTAATTGGCCTTCCTCTCACCCGACTAACCCCAATACAGTCTATAATGAACTCTGCTGCAAGACTAATCTACCTCACTCATCACTTCTCTAACACCAACCCCCTCTGTCAGTCCCTACACTGGCTTCCATTAGCATACAGAGTTAAATTCAAAATTCTGGTGCTAACTTATACAGCCCTCACTAACACCGCACCCCCCTATATTTCATCTCTCATTTCCAAATATACTCCCACCCGCCATCTTCGCTCTGCACATGACCTTCTGCTCTCCACAGCTCTTATCACATCCTCCCACTCCCGCCTACAAAACTCCTCCAATGCTGCACATCAGCTCTGGAATTCCCTCCCCAGCCCCATCAGACTTTCCCCCAGCCTTCAAATCTTCAGACGCTCCCTGAAGACTCACCTCTTCAGGGAAGTCTATCAACTGCCTCCATAAACATTATCACCAAGATTCACCCCTTGCCCGGACTACTGCACTCAACAGCACTTCTCCTACTCACCCACTGACTGGCAGGTCATGTGGTAGGAGGCAATTAAACCCAATAGCACTTACTCCCTCTGTGTCAAACTTACCTTCCTCTAGACTGTAAGCTTTCACGAGCAGGGCCCTCTGATCCTTCTGTTCTCCACATTTGATTGTACTTTCTAATACCTCTGTATGTCTATTACCAATTGTACAGCATTGCAGTATTAGTTGGAGCCATATAAATAAAGAATAATAATAATAAAAATATAGCCACCCTTCTTTTCAATAACAGTCATAAGCCTTCCATTCATGGAGTCTGTCAGTTTCTTGATCTGTTGATGATCAACTTTTCATGTAGCAGCAACCACGGACACGGTTCAGTAGTGTTTAGGTCAGGTGAGGAAGGGGGCCATGTCATTATTTTATCATCTTTAAGGCCTTTGCTGGCTAGTCATGCAGTGGAGTACTTCATTGCATGCGATGGAGCATTGTCCTGCATAAAAATCATGGTCTTCTTGAAAGATGCAGAATTTCTCCTGCACCGCTGCTTGATGAAAGTGTCTTCTAAAAACTGGCAGTAGGTTTGGGAGTTGAGTTTGAGTTCATCTTCAACCCAAAAAGGTCCAACTAGCTCATCTTTGATAATACCAGCCCATACCAGTACCTCTCCTCCACCTTGCTGGCATCTGAGTCAAAGTGGAGCTCTGTTCCCGTTACTGATCCAGCCATGGGCCCATCCATGTGGACCATCAAGAGTCACTCTCATCTCATCATTCCATAAAACCTTGGAAAAATCTGACTTCAGATATTTTTTGGCCCAGTCTTGATGTTTCAACTTATGTGTCTTGTTCAGGGTGGTCAGGTTTCAGCCTTCCTTACCATGGCCATGACTCTGAGCACTGAACACCTAGTACTTCTGGACACTCCAGGTAGGTTGCAGTTCTGGAATATGACAGCACTGGAGGATAATGGGTTCCTGGTAGCTTCAAATCTCTGGCAGTTAATTTGCGTCTTTTTGTCTCAACACGTTTCTTGCGACCCTGTTGACTATTTGCAACAAAACGTTTGATGGTTTTGTGAACACGCCTAAATATCTTAGCAATTTCAAGAGCGCTGCATCCCTCTGAAAGACTTTTTACAATTTTTGACTTTTCAGAGTCAGTCATATCTCTTTTTCTGTCCATTTTGCATGAGGAAATGAAGCTGCCTAATAATTATGCACACCTTGACATAGGGTGTTCATCTCCTTAGGACACACCCTCTCATTACACAAATACACATCACCTGATATGCTTAAATCCAATAAGCATTCAAGTTTATACACATTGGAGTTGGAAAATATGCATAAAAATGATGATATTGCCAAAATACTCACTTGTCTAATAACTGTGCCCACAGTGTATTTGTATGTGCAGGACTCAGGTTAGACAAACCAAGGCCTTGAGAAAAAAACATTTTTTGCAGGACTAAGGCTTGTCTAAAACAAAACCTGATAATTGGTTACAGGACTCGGGCTTGCGAAAAAAAGCCATGGGAAAATAATTTTTGCAGGACTCAGGCTTGCATAAAAAGCCATGAGTAAATATTTTTTGCAGGAAACAGGCTTGCCAAAAACAAGCCATGAGAAAAAAATTGTATCTGACTAGCCTACTGCTAGCAGTGCATGATGGTATTGTTGGCAAATGCCACTTGCATTATTCTGAAATTTGCTACTGCTTTAAGTGTTGCTGCTTAGTCATCTAAGCAGCAGGAGGTTTAGGCTGCTCGTTGAGACTGGGTTTATTCATCAGCACCGAAACAAGACAGGCAGTGGTACAATGATGCTTTTATTTACAAGACAAGAAGACTTAATAAAAATATTGAACCCTCTCTGCCGCCAGATTTGGGTATGCAGTAGGATGGCATGTCCACAGATGTTCCCCGATACTCCAATTACTCTCCACCACGTTGCCATGTTGTGTGGTCAGTACAACACAATATGCAATGGGTGGACATGAACTGCCAGATCCTTGTATCTAGACTTGCTATCAGTTAGTGGGGGAGGTAACATTGACAAAAGTGGTATACCAGAGGAGGAGGTAGAAGACCCTGAGGATGCCTGGGTGGGACAGACTGTGGGTAACTCTAATCTTCCTCTGGGATTTTTGAACCCATTCTTTGTACCCTTGGGGAGGGACAGGGGGCACAGCAACATCGGCTCACCTCAATTTCTTTTTTGGGGGGTTTGGCTTTCACATGCTTAACCTAAATGTCAGGATGTTTATGCTGCATGTGCTTTACGAGGGCTATTATGCCAAGGTGTGTCCCCTCCTTTGTTACTACCTTCTCACACATAGGGCAGTCACTAATGATTGTACTGTGTCTACCCAAAGGGAAAAATATTCCCACACAAATTATTTCAGTAAGGGGACAGATCGAAAAGAATGTCCTTCTTCTCCACGATCATCTTCTCTGGCTGGGGCAGGTGCTGCTGCTGCCTCCATATCATCACTGGAGCTAGGACCAGGATTATTGGTGGCAAGTGGAGCAGGTCCTTATCCCATATCACTGCTTGAAGAAGTCAATCCCATGATAGCCACGGTGGCTTGTGGCACACTAGCCATCTCATCACCTTCCTGCTTCTGAGACACATGATTGTTGTCAGCAGCACAAACTCCACAATGTAACTGCTGATGGTAGCGGTGACGCTCATCCCCATTTGTATCTATTTCTCCCATTCCTTTTCACTTTGCACCAAAAATGCCTTTATGCTCTCCTCCACACCAGATCTCCACTGTTACCCTCGCTCTCATCACCTCAGTCTCTTACTGTTGTTTGATAGTGAGACTGCGTGATGATGACAAGAGAATCCCATGCTGTCATACTTGCCGTCCCCTCCTCAGAAGAAGAAGGCACATTGGCAGCAGTAGCAGCAAGCACAGGCAGCTGACATGTGCTGCTGTTCATACTGCTAGCCACTTCTGCATTCTTCATCATAATTATCCAGAGGGACAATTCTGAGGGAATGGGAATCACAGGGTCAGGGTATGTGGGCTCCCTTGACTTATGGCCTTGCTGACTTCCCCTTCCACCTCAACAGCAGCATCAGGGTCTATACAGCTAAGCCCAGCTGCTTCACCACCACCACCCTCAATCTCATCAAGAACCCCACCAGCCCCTAGGTCCCTATGGTGGTGGTTCTGCTTGGGGATGACAAGTATGGCTCAGGGTCCCCTGCTGTCACACTTACCATCTCTTCCTCAGAAGAAGGCCCACTGGCCGCAGTAGCAGAAGGTACAGGCATCTGACCTGTGCTGCTCACACAGCTACTCAGTTCTGCCTTCTTCAACATTTCCCTTCAGATCCCATGGGATGATGCTGGGGGGTCCCAGTCCATTTAGCACTAGTGGTCCCACTGCTAATTATTTCGCCCTCCTCATCCTCTGTGTCCATCCAGCTTCTCTTTTTTTACCCATGGTTGTGGTCATAGAGTCAGCAAGCACTATGAACTAGTAAACAGTTTATTTTAATATTTATTTTAAATGTATTTTTTAATCTCTCTCTTTCTATATCTCCTGCCACCCTTCTTATCTTCTAAAATATACCACATGGTATTACGGTAATTATGAGTTTCTGTATATTTATTTAGAAGTTTCGCTCCATTGAGGTGACAAATGGAACCATTCTCATGACATTTTCTGTGCTCTTAGTGAAATCTATGGGCTTAACTATTGGCAAAATCTCCAGCAGGAGCAAAACTGGACTTTTCATCCATCCCTATTGGTTTGCCCCAGAATTGCTCCAATTCTTCATCAGCCACACAGAGTTTTCAATATGTATATAACAGTGCTGATTTTATTCAGTCAGGAGGTCCTGGGCCTATTTTTATGTGCTATGCATATGTGTAGAAGCATGGAGGGGGTAAATAACACTAGATTTTATTATAGAGGTCATAATAAATTCTTGTAATCAGGTTACACCTTAAATTCCTCTAAGGGGGAAAATATATATTTTTTCCACCATGGCCACACCTCTACCCCTCCAATTATCCCTGACCACAATTTACTGTTACCTGGCATATAAAACACAGTTAACCTATGATACAACTAAAACTTTGCACAGTGGGTGTGACTAGAAGGTCTAAGGCTCGCTTCAGAAATTAACTCCATAGGCATTTGTCTACTCTGCCTAGCAAGAAATCCAGCCTTGTATTTTTGTAACATGGTCAGCAAGAGGAATGTATAAAATTACAAGTGTAACTCATCTATGGCACTCATGTATAAGTTTGCTATCCTGAATATGTACATATGCTTAAGTATATAGTGATGCACAACACCTGCACCAGTGCAAGACTTCAAAGTGAACAAGCCCCAAGCAAGGATTTTATGTTGATTTCCTATCTGCCTTTTATAATACGGCATGAAACAAGGCATATAGATACAGCATGCCCAAAAATGCCTATACATTCTTACACTTCCCACCCCTTGAAGCAAATAGTAAATGTGGCCATTTTTCCACAGAAAAGCTCAGTATATAAGCATTATGCAGGTGCAACACACAGCTGTCCTTTAATCTGATTTTTGTGCAATTATTTATTAAGACATACTGCTTGCTGTGTCTTATCCTATAATGAGAAAGTTAAGAGGCTACCACAAGGAAGGAACTCATTAACCAAATTCAGTAGCTGATATACTCTAAGACTGATTGCTTGATTTTAAAGTGCATATCAACAGGCCATTATATCTGTGATAGAATCTTGCTACATTTATGCAAAATTACAGAATATATTATTCATTTATATGGCAGCTATCAAAGACAGTTGCCCTATTGGCATATCGTCTTCACTGGGAGAAGACATTCTGCTTAAGCCAGGGCTGCCTTGTGAGCTCCAGCATAACAATGGGAAAGCAGAATGGGAGTGTGAAAAGAGACCTCCAATTTTCCCAAAGTATATCTCTGGATCTCCCAGATCTGTGTGATGAAGGTCCCCATAGACTCACTGTATCATGCCTGACTGACACAGTGGGTCTATGAGAAATGCACATTCAGCTTTTCAGCTTGTGTTCCAGCCCAGGGGGTCATTTTTCAAAACCCCCAAATAACTGATGGGAGACAATTTGGGGCTGCGCAGAAAACCCCAGGTTTTTTTTAAATAATTCTGCTCCTCTTGGAGCAGACTTAGTATAAACAGGATACTTGCCATTTAAGGCTTAATTCAAAGCCGGTGATAATTTGTGAGATATGAACATATAATCTGCAAAGTAATATAGGTCTTAGTTGGCTCTACAAACTTCATACATTGAATGCCATATATAAGTTAAAGGCTGGGCTTGTATTTGTGGGAAGGACTGCAAGCCCTTATATATAGGGCTGCAACCTCTACCGCTGGGCGCATCGTCTCTTGTGCCTCATACATGCCGTCCCCAGACCGTCGCATTGTCTATTGAGCTATTCAGCTGCATCACCTGTTGGCTAGGAAGTTAGCAACATGTCACTTCCAGTCCCCAAATCCTTCAGTCCTTTAGACATCTTGCGAAAGGTAAGCTCTGCCTCTTCCAGTCGGCTTGCCTGCTCCGATATCAGGCCACATACCGAGGTTACCCGCATTTCATTAGAAGTAAATGCAATTATTACATGCCTTTTTTTATCTGATTTTGTTCTCTAGTTTCTATTCATGCTTATCTTCATATTCTGTGGTTGCTTACAGCGGCTTAGGCTGTGAGCAGTCTTAGACTTCAAAACTTACTGTGCCATTCTGAGCCACTGTAAGCCAAACATCTGTATATATAGTCACATTATGTTATGCAGCATGAGATTCATCTATCGCTACATGAATTTAACTATTTCAAGACATCCCAAGATAAATTGACATCAATTAACTGTTTTTGAGTGCCCATTTACAAGCTCCTAGAGACAAGGTTCAATACATTACAGTGAGATTTAAACGGGGTAAGGCTGAAGTGCACTAAATGATCTGAGGACTTGGAGGTGGGGTAAGACTGACATGCACTAAGGGCTTGGTTGTGCGGTTGAGGGTGAAGTGCACTCTGTGCTTTGAATGCTTAAATGGGGGTAAGGCTGAAGTGCTCAGAGAGCTTGGAAATAGGTTAAGACTAAAGTTCACTATATGTTCTGAGGGCTTGGAGGTGTGGATAAGGCTGAAGTGCACTGAGGAGGGCTTGGAGATGTGGGTAAGGTTGAAGTGCGCTGAGGGCTTGGAAGTGGGGGTAAGGCTGAAGTGTACAGTGTACAGAGAGCTTAGAGTGGGGATAAGGCTGAAGACCTTGGATGTGGGAGGTGCAGTTGAAGTACACTGAGGGTTTGGAGGTGGTTGTTCAGCTGAAATGCACTGAGGGCTTGTAGGTGAGGGTGAAGCTGAAACACACTGAGGGCTTGGAGGTGGGGGTGCAGTTGAAGTGCACTCTGTGCTCTGAGGGTTGGAGGTGGGGGCAAGGTTAAAGTACCTCTTGTGTGCTAAGGGCTTGGAGGCAGGAGTGAGGCTGAAGTGTCCTGTAGACATTGAGAGCTTGGAGGTGGGGATAAGGTTGAGGTGCACTGAGGCCTTGGACTTGGCGTGAACAGTGTGCTCTGTGCAAGAACCTGGTCCACAAAATCCTGGTCTGATATTATTTGCAGCTATCTGTTTTTCTGGACATATCTTCTCTGATATTATCTGCTTTCCAGGACACATTAGCTGAGGCCTATATAAAGCAGCCATACAGGAACTTCAGTGCACCTGTATAGTGTATTACTAAGAGTTCCAGTGCTGAGATTCCTGCATTCAGTGTATAACCTTAGCTTTGAATTCTAACCACATTTATTTGCTGTCTGTCCTGACCTTTACTTCAATTCAGACTTGATTTTGCTTGCTGATTTGGATCCTGAGACCTTGATTGTTATGAGGCACTAGTTCTGTTATCCATCAGTGTGAGCTTCTTGCAGTCGACATCGCTCCCTAGCTTAGCACTCTAGCTTCACTCTCAAGCAGCTCCCTGAGAGCTTGAATATTGGGGTAAGGCTAACTTTCAGAGTGTACACTGAAGGCTTGGAAGTGGGGCAAGGCTGAAGTGCACTGAGGGATTGGAGATGGGTGTAAGGCTGAAGTGCACAGTGTGCACCAAAAGCTTGACGCTGGAGGTAAGGCCCATGAGCACAGTGTACACTGAAGGCTGGAAGAGGGCATAAGGATGAAGTGCACTCCTTGCACTTAGGACTTGGGGGGTATGGGTAAGGCTGAACTCCATACTCTAAGGGACTGTAGGGGGGTGTAAGGCTGAAGTGCACTCTCTGCACTGAGAGTTTGGTGGTGTGGGTGAAGCTGAAATGCACTCAATGTTATGAGGGTTTTCAGGTGGGGGTGAGGCTTAAGTTTACTTAGTTTTCTGAGAGAGGTAAGGTTAAGACAGAACTGCACTCCATGTGCTGAGATCTTGGAGGTGGGTGTAAAGATGAAGTTCACTCCATATGCTAAGGACTTGGAGGTGGGGGTAAGGCTGAAGTTCACTTAGTGTATTGATGGCTTGGCAGTGGTGGTAAGGATGAAGTTCACTCTATTCAACGATCGCTTAGGGTTGGGGGTAAAGCTGATGTGCATTCCTAGCACTGTCCCCACCCCTGCATGACATCTGATGTTGACACTGATGGAGTAAAGTGTGTGGCTGGGGAAGCCTGCCCCTGCCTCAAACTACATTTATGTTGGGCTGGAAGACAAACAGTGTGTGATGTCATATGGGGCAGGGTCACTATACTAAGAGATGTATTCTCATTAGTGTCAAAGAACGCTTTACAGCATGTCCAAGGTGGGGAACTTCAGCCTTACCCCCACCTCCAGGAAACCCTGACAACACTCCAATCTCCAGGAAACCCTGACAACACTGAGTGGATCTTAACCCTATGAGTGCCAGAGGGGTACACAATGCATTGCTTCACAATGCGTTGCATACCCCTCTGGCACTCAAAGAGTTAAGAAAAAATAATCTGCCTGTCAGACAGGTATAATATTAAAGGATACAATGTGGGGATTTTCCCTTTTAAGACTTTTTCTTGTGAATCTAGGGTGACAGCAAAACAGATTAAATGCAAAAAGTTGTATATAGTTATACATGATTGTTGTATGAAGGATTGCTATCTAGGGAAGTCATTCTGTTAAATAAATTAAATGCAGCTTATTCCCATAGGTATATTCCTCTTTTAATATTTTAGTTTTGCCTTATCCTTTACTGTGTGGGTCAAATATTACTCTGTTTAAAGTAATTATTTTCAGCTATCTCAAATTATTTCAAGCAAAGCTTTGTCTTAAGGGAAGCTAAATTAAACATTCTGTACACAGATTATTTTTTTCTATTATAATTCATTGTTTAAATGTGACATTCTTTAAATGTGGAATTTGTATTTAGAGTAGCAGTATTTGCAAGCAATAACTGCACATTCAATTAGGACTTGGCAACCAGAAACAAATCTAACTAATAATACTAGAAGGTACAAGTATGTCCTTGAAATTCCTTTTATCTTTGTTTTATTTTTTAGTTTTTATTTTTACCAGAATGGCATACAACACATTGCATTGGTCACCTTTTAGGCACTTAACCCTTTGCTTTGCAATGTGTCGAACACCCCCTCTGTCACTGTAAGGGTTAAAGTGACATGACTAAGTCCTTGGATTTTTTTTTAATTTCAAACAATAGTTTCTGAGATAGTTAGATTTGTTTATTTGTCAGTTTAAATGGATATAATGTTCCACAAAAAAAACAGCTCTGATTAATCTTCATAGTATTTGGGCCTTGGAGAGCGTTATTTCAATACTGTTAAAGTTGTAGTTCAAGAGTAATTGAATGATAAAGTATCCCCTTGCTGTCCCTTTTACTGATGTAACAATCATATGGTCTATGGGGAGGTAAAGTGCCGGCCTGGACTTTGTTAAATATCTTGGAAAACTGCGAATAGGCCTCCGGTAGGCCTTGAGATTCGGTACAAGCAAGTCTGATGGGACGTGAAAAACAAGACTCCTCACAGTGAGATCCCTGAGACAATATCTCACGTGTGCTGCAGTCAATTTTAAGGTTATGCTTTTACATGAAAAACAAGACAAGGTTATGCTTTTACGTGAAAAACAAGACTCCTCACAGTGAGATCCCTGAGACAATATCTCACGTGTGCTGCAGTCAATTTTAAGGTTATGCTTTTATAACCACGGAAAACCTAACACAATAGCATAGTGTGGAGAGTTTATCACTTGAAACTTCAGATTTTCCTTATGCAGGGCTCCCACACTTAAGGTAAGTGGAACCGTCTCATGGGTAATATGTGCTGGCAGCAGGGTGCCATCAATTGCTTCAACCACCAAAGGAGAGTCACGAGGTAATAAAGGAATCCCAAATCGGTCAGCAAATGCAGGTCCACAAAATAACCTGCAGCGCCAGAGTCTATCAGGGCAGGCACAGGAATAGACTCTTTAGCCCAAGGTAGGACTATGCCCAGCAAGGGTTTAGCCTGAGATGTTTCAGGGGACTGTTAGATGCCACCTAAGATCTGTCCCCGACAGGATCTTAGGTGCGAGCGTTCTCCCGGATGTACTGGGCATGATTTCAGTAGGTGACCATTCTTTCTGCACTACAGACATAGACCCTCCCTCCGCCTATGGGCCCTCTCTGCTGCAGAGACTCGGGTAGCCTCCACCTGCACAGGTTCACCACCCGTAGTGTTGGAACCAGGAGGCACGGGAGGTGAGGGGGGGCAGGGTAGGCAAGAAAAGCTGTAGGACATACTGGTAGGATGCCTCCGTGGGCGCTCCTTAAATGAAGGTCTCTCCTGGATGCATGTATCTATGAGGATTACAAAGGATATCACCTCATCCAGACTATTAGGTAGGTCACGAGCCGCATTCTCGTCCTTCATGTAATCGCAAAGCCCTTGGGAGAATGTGGCTATCAGGGACTCATTGTTCCACCCTACTTCAGCTGCTAGGATTCGAAACTTGATTGCATATTCTGTCACCATGTGGTTACCCTGGCGGATAGTCATCAGACGCTTGGAAGCCAAGGTCCCGCGACCTGTCACATCAAATACGCATTTAAATGTGGCCGCAAATTCAGTACAATTATGCATAATGGGGTTTTCCTTCTCCCAAAAGGGATCCACCCAAGCCAATGCCTTGCCAGCCAGGAGAGAAATCATAAGTCCAACCCTACTGCGCTCAGTAGGGAAGGCATGAGGAAGCACCTCAAGGTATATGCCCAGTTGATTAAGGAATCCAGGACATAACTCAGGTTCCCCACTATTGCGTTGTGGGAGTGGAGCAGAACCAGTTAACCCTCTGATCAGTCCTGCATCAGAGACGGTAGCAGCTGTAGGTGCCAAAGGAGAAGCTGGAGTAGCCACCTGCTGCGGGTTATAGCATTCCAAGTGAGCGGTTCTGCCTAGCAGAGTCTGCAAGGTACCTGCCAACTGATCAATACGTTGATCCTGATCCTGCATTCTGTCAAAAATTTTCTGTAAAGGAGGATCACTATCACAGTCTGTTTTCATGACCCTTACGTGCTGTTACGGATGGCAAGCAAAACCAGGAGTCAGGCGGTATAGTTACTATAAGCTTTATTATGAGAATAATAACAGCGATGCAATATAAATATATGCACACAGTGGTTGAATGAAAAGGTGAGTACTGTATCAGGAATAGCAGTCTCCCAATATCACTACCACACTGTCCGAGACTAGGACTCAGCCTGCTGGAGTCTCGTGGCACGGTAACGCCCAAGAGTGATACTGACTGAGTCTGCTAGAGCCCCAGGTCTGTACTAGGAATGATGACTGAATAACGGAACTAACAAAGGAGCGAACAAACAGAGCCTTCTAGAAAGCACCAGATAGGATAGTCAGACGAACCAAAGTCATACACGGAGCGGGTAGTCAGCCAGAGCCACAGGTTTGCATCAGATAGGATATCCACTGAAGTGATGAAATGCTGGATGTGCAGTGAACATAGCCCCAAGTCAACACCAGAGTGGGTAGTCAGACAAGCCTAGGTCATACACAGAGCGGGTAGTCAGCCATAGCCACAGGTTTGCTCCAGGTAGGATATCCATTGACGCGATGTTATGCACAGTGGACAGAGCCCCAGGTCAACACCAGAGTCGGTAGTCAGACAAGCCTAGGTCATACATGGAGCAGGTAGTCAGCCAGAGCCACAGGTTTTCACTAGAAAGGATATCTGAGCCAAATCAGAACGCACGAGGAGAATCGTCAGACTGAGCCACAGGTCAACACCAGAATGGATGGACAGACAAGCCGGATCATACACAGGAATCAGGAATACAAATAAGGAACTACACAGAACACCAACGTAAGGGTAACTGAGTCAGGAATCAGTCTGCCCTTTAAACCCCTCCTCAGGAAGTAGGTAGGAGGAGCAGCTCAGAGGAAGGAAGTAGGTAGGAGGAGACTACAGGCCTCAAACACATAAAAAAGAGGCCTGCAGCATGCTGAAGCCTCGCACCTGCAGATGACGCATCTAGCATTGATGCGTCCAACCGCTCGTGGAAATGACGTTGGAGAGTCATAGTAAGCATTACAAGAGTAAAACCTAAATACCATAACATTGAAATTAATACCTTAAATAGCAGTATTTTGCCATAGGCTACAACCTAGCTGTACAAATCTTTTTTGTTAGATAGTACTACTTTTATAAGCTAAGTGGCTTTAATTAGATTTCAATTAATGCTCTCATCTATCATAATAAAACAGTTGTTACTGATACAAATGTTTAGGCAGCTACAAGGGGGATTTTATTCAAATGTTCAAAAATTACTTAATGGGATTTTTTTATTTCGCCTCTATACGGCAATTTGGTTTGCCCACAATTACTTTAGTTTTCTTTGGAACACAAGACACTAAATAAATACATTATCACAACACTAACTTCTAATCTGTGAAACATTATTTTCAGAGAAAAAAAACAAAATGAAAAAACAAACATCCAAACCTACAGGTATAGTACAAGTTCTGACTTAGGGCAGGATGCCACTGCGGGTAATACATGTTTTCTCACAGATTCATATTGGACGGATAGTGATAAGCAATCACCTGCAATTGAATCCAGTCCAAAGGAAGCATATCACCTGCATACAATGTGTTAGCTTTGTTAATAAACTGTATTGGGAATTACTTCTCATTTCAATCCACATACATGTACATAATTAAGTTGCTACGTAGGTTTTTGTGATCACTGAAATTTTATTCCAAACATAATAAAAACAAGAAAATCAAATATTACAAATGGATAATAAAGAACGTTACAGAAAAACCAAAAACATATACAATGCTAGAGCGAGCTTACAATGCATTTTTAAGCAATGTGTTGGAGACCTCTTTAGAATCCAAGGGGTAAAAATAACATGTTAAAGGAAAACTAACACCTTCTAAAAATCAACTTCCATTCACATTACTAAAACCAAAGAATCATAATGGCACCTATCAATTTCACCCTTCCTTCTTGGTTCAAGAGTTAAATGGATATTAATACTTGAAAATGTAAAAAAAAATGTTGTAGGGGTTATCCCTCTGAGTAAAACAAGTGTATCCCTACTGTTGAAAGACATTTTATTTATAAGTTATTATAGCTCAAAGTTGAACATTTTAGGTGCCGTATTGCAGTGGCCCGAAATTGTGCAGTGGCACTGTTGCTACACCATCCTATGGAGATTTATGGAAAATTGACCAGATCTGTCCATAGGTTGGTGTAGCAACAGCACCACTGTACAATTTCAGGCCACTGGGATATTGAACCTAAAAAAAAATCAAACTTGAGCTGTTATAACCTTTGAATAAAACACCTTTCAGCAGTAAGGATACTCTTGTTTTACTCAGGGGGATAAACCCTACAATATATATATATATATTTTACATATTGAGTCTTACTGTCATTTTTTCATCTTCAGTCAGTGGTAGCATGGAGGCAGACATGAAAGTTGTTAGCAGAACCACAAGACCTCACACTATGCTCAATGCACATGGTAATCTTACCCTTCTCAATGCATTGCACACCCCACGAGTAGTCATAAAATAGTTAAGTAGGGTCTTGCTCCTGGCCTGCTTCAGTTTGAGAAATTTGCCACAAACTATCATGTATGCTGCCATGTACATGACATTGAGTACCGATTGAAGATATTATCTCTTAATCAAAAGCACAAGGGCAAAATGAATAGGGTCCATTAGGATTTTCTAGTCATAGTAAGGTAACTGTGTTTTATTATTAGGAGGGGCTATCTTTTAAGCAGAAATATATTGCTCACCCTTAATCAATTCTATACCAGAGAAGTCTTCAACTCATTGTGCTGGAGGCCTCTCTGGCACTCAAGGGGGAGATTCACTAAGCGGTGATAAAGAGATGAAAAAGTGGAGATGACTTCTCCAGTTTATCACTTCTCCAATACCTATGTTATTCTATGGAGCCTACGCACTAAGATTTCTTCACCTTTGGAGATCTTAGTGCATTGACTCTATAGAATAACATAGGAATTGGAGAAGTTTTATCACTGGATAAATCATCTCCACTTTATCATCTCTTTATCACCGCTTATTGAATCTCCCCCAAGGGGTTAAAATTCTTTTATTCCTTTAAATATATATGCATTTTTAGATGCTCACAGAATAATTTACAATTATGACAGTACATTTCTGCAAGCTTCTATCTGACCTATTTTAGAATTAAAAAGACAGCTGTGGTCTTCTTTGTCCTTTATCTTCAATGAAAAATACAGATACTTTGTTAAAAACAAACAATAAAAAACCTCTATCTACATTGTAGCATGACAAATATATTACATAATTCTCAGATTTTAATACAGAGACTGTGTACGCTGCAAACAACATACTGTTCCTTTTACATATGTCTTGTGACTGTTGACAGTTTTAGTTTGTTTTAACAAATTCACACGTAATCCCGGACAATCATAGGAGCCCTGGAAAAGGCAGGAATGTTTGCTCTATCAGAACCTATGTAAGGCTAGAATTTAGGTTTCAGAAAAATTAAAACTCAAAAATCTTACACTTGCAGGGTATTTCAGTGTATTCAACCCAGTTAATTTTCAGCTGTAGAGTTCTTGACTGGATACGTTTAAAACCAAAATTATAAGTAAAACCTTTTTACCCACAAAGGATTTATTCCACATTACAGTGCAGATATTGTGCTATAACGGTCTTTCCATAAACTCAATAAAACAAAAAGTCAATGATGCTGATTTTCTAAGAACAGGATTAATTCTGGGGCAAACCAACTGCACTATAGGGGACTCCAAAAATTGACATTGATTTAAATGGGATTTTTAACCCCTTGAACCGTAATGAGGGCTCCGAAGCATTGTTTAAAAAACCCATTTAATCAAAAGCATTTGTTTACATTTTTATTTGTCCTCTGTGGTGCAGTTAGTTTGCCCCAGAATTCACCAGTTCTTCTTAGTACATCAATGTTCCAGTTCCAATAAAGATACTGAGATTTGGTCCATCTCTAAATATCTCATTCTGCTCCATAACCCATTAAGTGCCAAACAATGCATTGTGTAACCCGCTGGCACTCAAAGGGTTAAGAACCAGAAGGATGTGAAGTGCATGGCTTTGCAGTGTGTTGGGCACTACTCAGGTTATTGAAAGTGTTAAAGCAGTCAGATAAAGACTGAGTTAAGAGCTAGGTGGGTGGCGCTAAGTTGTGGTGGTAGTGGTAGTGGTGTACACACTGATATGAAGTGCTGATGTATAAATGTAATTTATCACGCTAAAGAAAGTTGTATCAGGTCATGAACGTCTGACCCCAATGATACCAACTACAAAGAGAAGGCCTTGTCAATGGATATGGCACCATAACTCACGATGAGCAGGGATTAATGGTGCATATTATACCATCACATGTAATGCGTTTTTGTTTTTTTCTTCCATGGGGTTCCACCTTTACTTCTTAAGATCTAAGTGAAATGCTATTTTTAGTTGTAAGTAGTGTTTAATAGTATATGAATAAATTAATCTACTGGACATTTTTACAACAGTGGAATGTTACTGTGACTTGGTGCATCACAATCCACAACATCCGCACTTGATTCTGTCAATGTTTGCAGGGGGAGCACTATATACTATTCCTTTCCATCTCAAACGCTGCAGTACTTGGAGCTACAGGGGGTGGACAAAAAATAGAAACACTAGGGAATTAGTGGCAAATTTTTTTGATGGAAACACTAAAATAATACTACTAATGATTATCTACTGCTCTTTTTTTTTCTTACGATTATGTGGTTTAGAGCTGATTTCAAAGAATTATAGATTGTATGGAGTGTAAAAGCACATGACAACATCGTAAAACTACAATCTTGCCTGATTTCAAAAGAAGACAGTGGGGGTTAAACACTAAAGCATGGTAAAGTGGAGATGCCTTCTCCAGTGATATCACTTATCCAAGGCCTATGTTATTCTATAGAGTCTATGCACTAAGATCTGCAAAGTTGGAGAAAACTATAGGTTGCATAGAATAACATAGGAACTAGGGATGCTCCACTTTATCACCTCTTTATCATGCCTTAGTTCATCTTCCCAAGATTGTTGGTGAGGGGAAAGATGCACTAAGGTGATGAAATGGAGATGACTTCTCCAGTGATATCACTTCTCCAGTTTCTATGTTACTCTATGTAGCCTGTGCACTAAGTTTTCTCTAGTTGGAGAGATATTAGTGCGTAGGTTCCATAGAATAAAATAGGAATTGGAGAAGTGATATCACTGGAGAATTCATCTTTACTATACCACACCTCTATCACTCCTTAGTGCATAACCCCTAGTATCTGCTAAGAGGAATAGTGGTTGGAAACCTAAACTAACTGAATAGTATTTTCATTTTTCCACCCCTTTACATCTGTATTGATCCCAGGAAGAGTTTGTTAGTTTGTAAATAGTCGTTCGAGTTTAATAGGGCCAGTACTACCAGTCCTAAAAAGCATTCTAATATACAAACATTACATAATGGCTAGTCTGGGGTAGTTAATCTTCAGACCTTCACCTGCTCTGTACTACAATTCCCATCTCCAGCCAGAAAATCTGAGTTCTAGTGTCCATCAGCTGGGCTAGGTTTTCTTAACTGCTTCAAATGGGACCTTGCCTGTGTCAAGTGTTCTAGAATACAGTATTGTACTAGAATGCAGATATCATTGTTGAATCATTAATATGAAAATGACTTATATGATGTGGAATATCACAAGTCAACCTTGATCAAAACCGTGTAACATAAATATTGAACAGCTGAAGTGTGAGAATGATTCATTGTGATCAAATAAAAAATAAAAGGTGCAAAGTGAAATAAACATAGAAACCACAGATATTGCTTTTGGAAGCTGGAGGGTTTTTTTGTTTTTTGCAGCATGAACCTCAAAGGTAGAAGATAGGAACAATTCTAGCATACAAATATTTGCAATAATTATACTAAAATTAAAATGACCTCTCTTAGATGCTGAAAGTAGACCTTACCATTTACTATGTTAAAAAGTTTATTCCACTACATATTTATTTTTCTCACATACACATGAAAAACGAGAGATTGCGATTAGTGAAAAGAGTGTCATAATTGATTATATGTCACTGTACATTGGTTCCGCTGTGTGTGGTCTCCTGAGTAATTTATGAGTGCGTATGAGGTTAAAATTTAACCTTTACTAATTTGCTTTAACATTTTGTGTTACCCTCCAATAGTGAGTGTGATAGAAGGATTATGAATTAAGAAAAGTAATGGTCAGATGGTGTGCCCACGGTTTCTAAAAACTTGTTGAAAACAACTTTTGTCTACCAAGGTCCCTATTGTTTGGACATACTCCCTCCTTTCCAAGTAGATGCTACAATGAATTGATATGCACATGTAATTTTATAAGTCAGAGTTATTAAATGGCTCTCAAAGAGAAACAGATGTCAAGTTAAAATCATTCTTCTGATATTCTAATGTTAATGGAAAAGGGATAGAAAAGGAACTAGAGCTCCATCAAAGTCCAGGGCATTAATTGTATGCCAAGGTAAAAATAGCACACTGAGTTACATCAGGAAAATAAAAAGACAAACGATCCCAACCAAATGAGAGAGAAGATTATAAAGGATAGTGTCTGCAGTGAACTACTATTACCAGGTCTGGCATTCCTGCTTACTATATTAGCCAATAAAGGTATCATTTTACTATACCAGTCTCCTGCTTATTTCATTTGATATTGTTCTATTAACTTTGACATATACTATATAATAAAACACAAGAATGTTTGTCCAGTGCAGTCATGTGCAGTAGAGACTGCCCGAATGCACAGAATGCTGGGAGCATTCTGTGAATTTGGGAAGTCGCTACAGCGCATGACTGGATCGCGTGTGCTAACATTGAGGCAGCAGCAGTATGCAGAGCGGGACTGGCCTCTTAATCAATGCATTGAGTACCCCTCTGGCACTTAAAAGGTTAACATCACCCGGACCTTGGCCAGTGTACACGGGCTTTTACAATAGTTAAATCGAGAGAGCATGTGTGTCTATACAATGGAGACCACTATAGACTAAAGTTGTTTTAAAAGCTTTTCTTTTTTTTTTTGGGGGGGGGGGGGGACATCCTTTGATCATCCCTTTTTTCCTCTATCATAGTCATTACTGTAGGGTAATGCTTTGTTTTTTAAGCAAATTAGTAAAGACTGTGTTTTAACATCATTCCAACATCATTCCAAATTAACCAGCAGACCAACATAGTGCTGAACGGGTTTACTGTTTCTGTTTGAAATTGCGTAGCTACAATATTTTCATTTGTCTCTCTTGGATGCTGAAAGGTAAGACACTCCCACAATTCACAAAGAATCTACACAGCAAGTGACATCCAAAATCATGGAGTTTTTGGGATCACTACAAACGTTTCCCCTGAAAAAGAAATAGACAGGCTGGTTTGATGCACAAAGAACTGGCGCAAACCAACTGTACCATATGTGGACACGTACAAAGTACCCAAATCCCCATTAATTTAAATGAGATTTATAACAACTTGATTGACAGAGTGGTCTCCAGTGCTTTGTGAACCAATTCATTGGGAGACATAGCCCTCAAGATGATAAAATCCCCATTAAATGGTGTAGTTGGCATGCTCCAGTCCTTCTTAGTACTTCAGCCTCAGTGTTTGGTCTGGGCTTCCTTCTCTTACAAACCGCTATTTGGCCGAAATGTAATGATTAAAGATTTCCCTGCACCCTACTTCCGGACAGACTGCGGTTAACTGCTCTGTACCGCAGTCTGTCACTGTTCCTCTGCTCCCCTCCCTCTATCCACCCTTCTCCAATAATGGAGGCTTTCTGCATGTAAGTTGGAGCGGTCTCATTGGCCACCTTACAGGAAGAAAGCCTCTGTCATTGGAGGAGGCTGGATCGTGGGAGGGGAGCAGATGAAGCATGACAGACTGCGGTACAAAGCTGGTAACTGCAGTCTGTCCGGAAGTAGGGTACAGGGCAATATTTAATCACTGCATTTCGGCCAAACATCAATTTAAAAAAAGAAATTAATAAAGTACTCCACATATTCGCTATATAACCTAACATTTAATACAAACGTGTAGAGGGGTGATAGATCCCCTTTAAATACTTTTTTGGTGATTTCTTTTTAAAGAGCTTCATCACCTTGTCAGCTATTTTTTATTTTGAAAACTAGATTTTGACTTATTTTTGATTTATATATTATGCTACTTAAGGCATGTCATGCAGGCATTTCACTGACATTAACACTTTAAGTGATATGGGAGTTAAGCATAAGCAATGCATTGTTATAAATGTGTCTGTGGGGGGGGGCAGCAGCAATGTAGAGCTAAAACAGGAATGCCTATACAGCAAGCCTTAATTAGCATAATCTATCCATCTAACACAAAAACTATATTTCTAAAGAAAAAAAGACTAACACAACATGTAGGTTCTTATGAAAGCACTATCCAACTCAGTGTTATATTTAGGTGATGGGATCTTATCTTATAATCAAAAGACTCCTGAAGAAGCTAATTTTTTTGCCAGCAAACACTTTGGAGATGTATTGTTTAGCTTTTCAATCTTATCTGTGTTTGGTTTTTTATACAAATATATTTTTGTATAATTGTATTTTATATGGGTAAAGAGATTTTTTAATGTGAATAAGCCCACTTTTTATTATCTCACATTTACTACAAGCCTACAGAGCGGGAGAGGGTAATAATTGTTTACGACTGTTTGGTACAGTGGGAAAATTTAAGGGTGAGTTAGAGAAGATAAACAGCTTCATATATAATATTTGAGTATACTGTGGAACAACCTGAGAGCAACTGATTTTGTTTCTATGTATATCATTGACTACAAGGTAACTCACAGGTTAACAGGTTGCTGCCATGAAACCAATCGATTGAATGAAGTAAAAAAGGGCTGCATAAAGGCAGAAGAATCCATCACAAGTGCTTCTGTCACTTATTAAAGGGGAACATTCACACACAAAAAAAAATTTGACCCAGGGTTTTAATCAATATAAGAAGATTAGCGCTGGGTTGAAACCTCAGTAGCATTGTAAAAGGAGTTTGCTGTAACGTTAGCCCACAGAAATACAGCTATGAAGGGAAAAGTGAACATGCTCCCTGGGGCAGCTGGGAAGTCCTGCAGTGTCATGCTGCACATACAGGATGCCGCAGAACGTGGAGGTGCCTGTTTAGAAGGCTTCATATCTCCACTTGTAGGAAAGTTAAAAAAAAAAAAACAGCGCTAATCTTGTTTTAATGATTAAAACCCATGGTCATTTTTTTTTTAAATGTGAATGTTCCCCTTTAACCTAAGTGACAAACACAATGTTACTTTTTTGTTCTCTGTAAAAGTTTCCACCCAAATATGCCACCTGTTCCACTTTTCTTTTTTAAGTGGACCTGTCACCCTAAAATAAATGTAGTTATTTATAAAGAAATCTAAAAAATAACTATATATTATGCTAGCCACTGCTTTGAAATATAAATAGTAATTATCCCTTATATGTCAGTGGCACAATCTGGTGCTTTATGTTAATTCATTTCTCTGCTGGACCAGTATTACAATATACTGTTCTATTTATAATAACACATTTAGAGATAACTTTAGCTTCACAAATAACACACTGTGCAGGGTATTAGCATAAAGTGCCAGTGTGTGCCACCAAACACAAGCTGGCAAGGACAACATATACACAGATATAAACTATCTATAAATCAAACTATACTTGTTTTAGGGTGATAGACCCACTTCAGCCTCTGAGGTTTAAACTACAGAATACAAGTTCATTTTATGTAGTTTTTATATTTATTGTTTTACTTTGCACAGTTAATTTACCACACCATTTACATAGCACTGTGTTGTTTTTAACTGATCACTGTTTTCACACAGTTTGGATTTGTGTTCACTGGCAAAGCTGCACTGATTTCATTATCTCAGCACCTTGTATATAGTTATTAATTGAGACTTGTTTAGTAACACAAATATGGTTAGGGAAAAATCTCAGTCCATGTGTTAAACGACCGTGCAGTTTAATCTAAATACAACCTTATTACAGTCTTGTATGTACGTACAGAAATTAGATCAGTTATGTGCTGAATAAATAGAATTAGTTGATTCTCCAATATAAAAAGAATGCATTTTTCCTCAATGAAAACTGTAGAAAATACACAGAAGTGTAAAATCAGGTGACTGCTCACCCAAATGTTACTTTTTGTGCTATATTACATATAATGACTTTTCTCCTATGTCATGTTACTGGTACGTACAACATGGAGCATGTTATCCTTCAGCTGGACTGGATGCAATAATTATTTTATTATTTGATAGGAATGTTTCTCTAAAGTCTTGTATTATATTCCACAAGGTCTTCATCTGTGTCTGCTTCTCCTACTTCAAACCCAAGATTTATCCTCCCAGGTGAGTAGTCATTTCTTTTCAAATCTGCACAAAAGAGAAATACATCAGAGAGAGAAATAATGGTACATCAGGAATTGAGACGGATTGAGCAGCTCCAGCTTATTCAATGTGCAACACAATTTCTGTAACTCACAAAGGATCTAGGAGAGTGTACCATGGCGTTAGTTTAAAAAAAAAAAATCAGCACTAAAGGAAGTTTATTTCTCAGGACTCATTAATTATATTTTTCTAAATGTTTTCTCCATTAATAAAAGACTTAGTAAAACTAAATCTATACTGTTGTATGAAAACGACTCTAAACTATTTTTTAAAAGTTTTAACAATTCTTAAATAAAAAGTTAAAATTTTATATAGAAAAGAAACAAAGGCAATAACATTAGAAATATGTTCTTAATCTTGGACCCATTTGCAAATCTGCCTAACAGACTAATACGATAGCGCAGTTCATTTATTATATGAATATATTTTCTGTATTATTCTGCTACAATAAATAATGCATATTTTAATTTATAGTATTCTCCAAAACTAAAAATGTTGGAGGTTTATTTGTTAATTAGTTTCATGTTCTATTTATTATCAGAACTAAAGTTTTTAAAGACAAACATTAGTAAAACTATTTTATTTATAACTCCTATATGCCTTCTGTTCACTTTACTGAATAAACAACAAATTAGGGTGAATGTATAAATTTGCCTGTGCAGTCACATTGGTGTTAGTATCCAACATTAATGGTTGCACTTAATGGCATGCCGAACAGCGCACAAATGCCATTTCTTCTACACATTCTTAGTATATTGATCTAAGCAATATATTGAAGAAAGGACCACCTGAAACTCAAATACACTCTCCCCTTTCCCTCATCTTGGTGTAAAAGGTGTTAAGCGGAGGATTTATTTGTGTATGTAGCATAGTAAATTTACATTAGGCAGGACTAGAGACAAAACACTGAGTCCTGCAACTGTTCTTGATCAGATTCAGTATGGTACATATCTCTTAGCACTGGAGTTTTGCCTCCTTTGATATGCTATGCTAATTGTGTGTTGGACAGACTGTTTGTTGTATTAAGTCAACAAGACTTTTTTTTTTAAGAAAAAAATGCAGCTTCAAATATTGGCCTGAAACTGTCTCTGAAATAAAACACAGATAAATAAAAATAAATAAAAGTGGAAACAGTCAGATCAGCTATTACATCATAGAGATTTATGGGGGGCAATAAGGGGCCAAGGTGGCAATAATGGTTGTGAAGTGGTGTCGATGGCATGTCTCGCCACCATATCCCCATGAATTATCCACCAATCTGACACAATCATCCAACATCACCATGAATCCACCATTCCTTTGACAAGTTTACTATTTTGCTAGACAATGGCTCATTTACATATGGACATGTGTGTGTAGTGACCCATTATTGTATTCACATGGGTGTGTTTATATGTTAATGTGTCTGTCTGCCACATGCACTAAGTTCCAACAGCAGCGTCTACTGACGTAATTGACAGTCCCAACATAGTCTAGCTTAAGTTGACAATGTTGAGATCTTCCAATAGCTCACAATGGAGCTAGAAGAAAGTTTGTTGTCTCTGCTAAACAGCACAGACAGCAGCAGTCCTCCCTTAACCCCTCCAGTGCTATAGAGATGTGCACTGCACACCCTTGTGGCACTGAAAGGGTTCTAAACTCAGATGCAGAGAAGCTATATGACAGCTTCTCTGCCCTTCTTTACTGACTGAACCAACAGAGTCATTTATGTGCCGATTGGCTTATACAGATAAACTCGTGTATTTGGAACTATTCATACCAATTCTAGAACAAACCAACTGTCCCTTAGGAGATAAATAAAAAATTCACAAAACTCCAATTGATTTAAATAGGGTTTTTGACACCTTGGCCACTACAGAGGTCGCCAATACATTGTGATCTCATTTGGAAGCTTTGTAACCTATAGTGCAGATGATTTACTCCAGAATTGTTTTTCTTTTCTCTTTTTGTGCATAATGCCCTTTACTATCTAGCACCCTCTTTGGTGGAATATTTAAAGTGGAACTTGCACCTTAATTCAAGTTGTCCTATTGCAAAACTACATTAAAAACTGCCTATGTGTCATGTTAACCAAACAACCAGCAAATGTACAGTTCAGGAGATATTCACAATTCTTTCATATTCTAATGCATGCTATGGTATCCATGCAATACTAATGGCATTCCATATGTTAATTAAGCTTGTCAATGATGTTTCATATGCTAATGAGGTATTTTCAGTGAAGTGCCATATGCTAATGAAGGTTTCTATTATGTTTCCTAAGCTAATGAAGGTTTCAATTTCATTTCATATGCTAATAAAGCTTTGTGCAGTACCAGGAAATGTTCACTTTCACTTTTCCCAGAAATAAATACATCTGGTTAACATGACATATATGTTAATATGATCTATTACTATGGCAATGGACTGCATTTGTATGCATGTATCTTTATTTTTATGCATTGCTCAATATCATTACAGACCACTGTCATGCTTATATGTAGAGTCGCCATTAGCAATCATATAATAGCATCCCTGCTTATTTAATCTACACTGGCATGCATAGGGTTACAGCACATTACTGATTCGCCTCAGTTGTATAGAATTTTGCATACCTGTCTGCATTTAGTAATAATATCTGACTTGGAAAAAAAGCCAGCTGAAGAGAAAAACTTGGCTGGAATGTAATCTAAGCCATAGAGAGATACAAAACTGGAGCATACTTAATAAAAAATTACTGAATTAGCATAAACAGCATAATTGACATGCATGTTGCACCATACTGCATTTAAAAGGGAAGTATACACTAGCAATAAGTGGCCCTTAAATGTTTTGGGTTTTTTTGTAAGATAATTTAATTAACGTAATGAGCAATTTTAAACCATTAAAACAGTAAAAAAAGAGACTGAAATACAGGTAGAGTAATGGAAAGAAAAAAGAACCATATACTCTTCCCAGTTGGGGGAAACAAGCTTAACACCCGTGACACAAGCTATTTGAGGAACTGATAGTCTGCTTGGGAGAGTTAAATCATGTAGAGTTAGGAGACATATGAATAAAGAAATAATTCATATACAAGAGATGACATCTAAAAAGGAAGAGCATTCCATTACACAGAATCAGATAAGATCAGACCACTGAAAGAGGAATGTAGGTGGATTCTTTGTAGCCCCTTATCCCATCAGCTATCGGAGAGAGTCTCATAAAGGGAGATAGTATATATGATGGAGAGGGGGAAAAAGGTGAAAAAAAGGGGGGGAAGGTGAGGGAGAAGGTGGTTGTGCTGGTGGTGGGGATTGTTCCCTTGTGGACCTTCACTCTAAGTGAATACATTTAAGGGATTGCATTAAAATATTGTTCCCAGGAGTTCAATTTGCAAAGGAAAAAGTTAGTTTGTGGGTCATGTGTGCATATCATTTTCTTCAGCTCATAAGCTTCTTTCAGTTTTGGGCACCTAGAGGGTCTCTGCAGAGGCCTATCTTCTAAGAATACATGCCCTGGCAATAGTACATTCAAGGAGCCATTGTTTGAACATCAAAGCAGTAGCTGTATTGTACATAGAAAGAATAATTTGCCACATTGTGGCTAAAGGGGAGGTATGAAAGGAAGGAACTTAGCACACTCTAATTTTCTGGCATGAACACCAATAATATAGGAAGGTCCCCTATCCTGGGTATATCTCTGGATTGGATTTCTTTCAAGGAGACCTTAGTCAGTCTCTCAGCACCTATGGAATGAAAGCTTCACAACCAAGTGGGAACAGGTTATCGAGGATAAAGTTTGGAGATGGGTTTACAAAGAAACTGTCCTTTTTTTAACGGCCATCTAAAAGAGGTTAAGGGTCTTGATCTGTAGCCTCAGGAAGTTAGCTACCATAGAAAATAGTTGACCTGTCCATATCTTTGAAGAAACAAGGTGAAATTCACAGGTTAAATCCTACAGAGGTACAACTGCAGAGTTAGAAATTAATCTATCAAGAGTATGAACTCTAGTCGTCAACCACGTTAAGAAGGAAATCCTATCTAAACCAGGAACAAAGTCAGTGTTATTTATAATCAACATCAAATGGGATAGCAAGGGGAACAAATAATTTTGGTCACTATAGTAGGACCATATAGTCAGAAAATTAGAAACAATAGGATGGTCTCTGAGGACGGCAGGAATGTTAGCAGGTTTACGCCAGCATAGTTGGGCCAGGGGGCAGATTCTGTAAATGAGAAATCCAGTCCATGTCTAGTTGCTCAGCTTGAAATAAAGAGGCATGTTCCTTTAGATTACAGGTGTCACAGTATGCCCTAATTTCTTGGATACCTGAGCCAGTTTGGCCCGCCCCTGGTGACCTTCTTATGCCTGGCCCAGACATCTGTCAGATGCCCTTTCGTGGTGTTTCTGAGCCATTAGTGCTGTTGCTGTGTGTCACGGTTTTTTAAAGACACTCAGACCAGTATGTAAAAATAAAACACAGTTTTATTTAGCAATAATAACACATAAGGTCACCCTCTAGTGGCGGTTGGGTGTACATAAACGATAGTGACTGGAAAATACAAAGTTAGAAGCACAAACGGAATACAAGTACAACTGTACCACAGAGGAGGGGGTATAACCCCAGAGGGTTAAGTCCTTGATAAATAACAGTTTCACAAGGAACTGTTTGGCACGCCCTGGGTATAAGTAAGCTGAGCTTAAGGTAACCACAGAGGGTTAAATCCTTGATTATGATCAGTCTCTTAAGTGGATGCTTGGAACGCCCGAGGTGTAGATCAGCTGTGCTGAAGAAATGTTCACCATCAAGTGGATAAGGACTGTCTCGCCACGGTGTGTAGTAAAGCAGAGCCCAATAGCCCCCTATGGGCATACCTACTGGAATGGCTACTGCTAGTGCAAGTGATCTTAGCCCCCACGGGCGTGTATCGAACCGGCCTGCAATGCAAGAGCTCCCAAGCCTCCTCAGACTCTACCGAACTGAGTATAACGAGCCAGGGCCAATAGCCCAACTGAAGTAGTACCGGAAGGCTAGTGCTGAAGCCTGTGCCCGTCACCACTCGGTATAACGGAATCGCCCAGTGTATACAACGAGAGAGAGAGAGAGCCAAGGCACCCAACCGGCCTAATCGGAAGTGAACACTCTACTGGGATGGTATCGAGTTGCCGACGGAGAGCGGACAACTCAGCAGGAGTTTCACTATGAACGAGGCTCACACTGGAGTAAGGAGAGTGGGACCGAGGCAGCACTGGTAGGGTTAAAAGGCACGTTTACACAAGGCTTTTCTGCAGTAGCACAGCACTGCTGTCTGATTGAGGCGTACACAGCTCTGCACGATTGTAACACTGCACTGCACGAAGTAACACCAGGCAAGACAGCCACACAAGTACTGGAACAGTAGATGATAATGTCGCGCCGGAGACAACCGGAACGTAGGACTTCTGGAACACGCTGTAGGTTGATCTTGCAGGAGGAAGTCAGCCGGGCCGGATTGGAGCACATAGGAGGTAGTCGTACAAGCCGGGTCATACACAAGCAGGAACGTCAGCCAAGCAGAGTCGAAATCCGGAGGAGGTAGTCAGACGAGCCGGGTCATACACAAGCAGGAACACAGGAGAGTGGTCAGGGCAAGCCAAATCGGTACACAGGAATCAGAAACGCAGCAACAGAACCAATGGCTCAGAAACACCACGAAAGGGCACCTGACAGATGGAATAGTCAGGTATAAAAAGGAAACCAAGGGGCGGGCCAAACCAAGTGAACAAATCACCCTTGACCATAGAAGAGAGTGACAGCTAGATCACAGGCACTGTGATAGTACCCCCCCCTCAAAGACCCCCTCTCCCCACTGGAGGCCTAGGTTTCAGAGGGTACTTGGAGTGGAAGTTGCGCACCAGTCTGGGCGCATGAAGGTCCTTCTGATCAACCCAAGAGCGCTCCTCCGGGCCAAATCCCCTCCAATGGACCAGGTATTGCAACTTCCCTCTAAGTCGCCTAGAATCCACAATGCTCTGCACCTCGTATTCCTCTTGCCCCTGGACGTCCACCGGCCCAGGAACCACCGGGGTGGTCGTGTAACGATTGCAAACCAGAGGTTTTAACAGAGATACATGGAAGACATTGTGAATACGCATGGATGGTGGAAGTTCCAATGCATAGGAGACAGGATTAATTTTGCAGATAATTTTAAATGGACCAATAAACCGAGGAGCCAACTTATACGAAGGGACTTGCAGGTTAAGGTTTCTAGACGAGAGCCATACCCTGTCCCCAACCTGGAAAGAGACCGCTGGCAGCCGTCTACGATTGGAATACCTCTGATGTCGCTGGAAGGACTGACTGAGGGTCCTTTGTACCTGTGCCCATGTGGAACGGAGCTGCTCCATATGCTCATCCAAAGCCGGAATCTGCTGAGACTGAAACGAGTCCAGGAGCAAACCTGGCTGAAACCCATAATTGATTAAGAACGGGGAGCTCCCGGACGATGAGTTAACTGCACAGTTCCTGGCAAACTCCGCCCATGGCAACAGGTCGGCCCAATTGTCATGATGATCAGTGATAAAACAGCGCAGGAACTGTTCCAATCCCTGGTTGGCACGTTCAGCGGCTCCGTTGGTCTGGGGATGGTAGGCGGAAGAGAAGGACAATTGAATGCCCATCATGCCACAGAATGCCCTCCAGAACCTGGACACGAATTGACTCCCATGGTCAGAGACCACCACTCTGGGTACCCCGTGCAAACGAAACACTTCACTAGCAAACACTTTAGCTAGTTCCTGAGCCGATGGAAGCCCTCTGAGAGGCACAAAATGAGCCATTTTGGAGAACCGATCAACCACCATAAGTATAAAAGTAAACCCCCTCGAATTAGGCAATTCTCCCATAAAATCAATAGAAATGTGGGACCAGGGCCGTTCTCCATTAGGCACAGGTTGGAGCAAACCCACTGGAAGATGCCTGGGGGTCTTGGCACGGGCACATGTGGCACAGGCGGCAGTAAAGGCGGAACAATCGGCTCTGAGCGTCGGCCACCAGAATAATTGCGAAAGAGACCATACCAGTTGATCCCTGCCAATGTGCCCGGCAGCCCTAGAGGAATGATAGGTCTCCAAAAGGTGAGTACGGAAAGGCTCCTCCACAAAGCATTTGCCAACTGGATTCTCAGGTGGAGCCCTAGCTTGAGACCCCAGAATCTCCTCTCCCAGAGGTGAGGTTATACTAGTGCGGATGGTAGCCAAAATACGGTCAGGCTGAATGATGGGTACCGGCTCCTCCTCCCTGTCAGTGTCCGATGCAAACTGAAGAGACAATGCGTCTGCCCTGACGTTCTTAGACCCTGGAAGGTATGATAACACGAAGTTAAATCAGGACAAAAAGAGTGCCCACCTGGCCTGACGAGAAGACAACCTCTTAGCTTCAGAGAGATATGTCAAGTTCTTGTGATCGGTCAGGATCAATACTGGGTTCTTAGTACCCTCCAACAGGTGGCGCCACTCCTTCAATGCCAGAATAATAGCCAATAACTCTCTGTCGCCAATCTCATAGTGACTTTGTGCGTTAGACAACTTTTTAGAAAAAAACCCACAAGGTTTCAAGCTACCACCTCCCACAGGATGCTGGGAGAGCACTGCCCCAACCCCAACTTCAGAGGCGTCGACCTCCAACGTAAAAGGCAGGGAGGGATTGGGATGGGACAGTACTGGAGCAGACGCAAAGGCAGATTTTAAGGTCTCAAACGCATTATCAGCGGCCTCGGACCACTGAGAGGGAGAAGCGCCCTTATGAGTTAAGTCAGACAAGGGTTTCACAATAGTGGAAAAGTTGCATATGAATTTCCTATAATAGTTGGAAAACCCTAAAAAGCGCTGAATCGCTTTTAACCCTTTAGGGCGAGGCCACTGCAATACCGCTGCCAACTTCTCTTGGTCCATAGCGATTCCATCCTTCGAGATTATGAACCCCAAGAATGGTACTTGTGACACATGGAACTCGCATTTTTCCAACTTGCAAAACAGCTTATTAGCCTTGAGTAGTGACAAAACTTGTGTGACATCTTTAATATGCTGGGATAGCGTAGAGGAATGAATCAATATATCGTCCAGATATACCACCACACAGGACTGAAGCATGTCACGCAAGATGTCATTGATCAGCTCCTGAAATACCGCAGGTGCATTACATAAGCCAAATGGCATTACCAGATATTCGTAGTGCCCCGTTCTGGTATTAAATGCCGTTTTCCACTCATCACCTTCTCTGATTCTTACTAGATTGTAAGCAGCACGTAAATCAAGTTTGGTGAAGACAGAAGAGCCCTTCAATCTGTCAAATAACTCAGTGATGAGTGGAATAGGGTATGCATTCTTGGGCATCAGCTTATTAAGCCCCCGGTAATCTATACATGGCCTAAGTTCGCCATTTTTCTTCTTAACAAAGAAGAATCCGGCACCAGCCGGGGAGTTAGACTTGCGAATAATTCCTCTACCAAGAGCGTCCTCAATGTACTCCTCCATAGCCCTGTTCTCTTCGCAAGACAGTGGGTAAGTTCGACCCCTTGGAGGAAACACACCAGGAGGCAGATCAATAGCGCAATCGTAGGGTCTGTGCTTGGGCAATGCGCTAGCCTCCCCCTTGCTGAATACATCACTGAATTCACCATATTCAACTGGTATAGCAGGGGAGGTACACATAATTTTCACAGGGATAGATAGGCAGTTTTCTTTACAGTAATTGGACCAGGCACTGACTTCGCATGTTTGCCAATCAAATTGAGGATTATGCCGAAGCAACCATGGAAACCCCAATATGACTGCATGGTGAGGAGAGCGGATAATCTGAAACTGAACCTCCTCTTTGTGGAGAGCCCCAACTGACATAGAGATAGGAATGGTTTCCATAGTAATAAAGGCTGGTTCCAATGGCCTGTCATCAATGGCCTCTACTGCCAACGGACACTCCTTTTTGCATAGAGGAATATTGTGCAAGTCTGCAAAGATTGGTCCATAAAGTATCCGGCTGCACCAGAGTCCACTAGTGCCAAGGTGTCTGCGCCCTTATCTGCCCAAGAGAACGTCACCTGGATGGTGGGTTTAGCAATGTTAGGATCTGGGGACTGTTGTACACCACCTAGGGCCTGTCCCCCAAGGTACCCTAGGTGCGTGCGTTTCCCGGCCTTACCGGACAATTGCGCAAAAGGTGCCCCTGTTTGCCACAATAAAGACAAAGACCATGCTTTTTACGAAAAGACCTCTCCTCGTTGGAGAGTCTAGTGAAACCCAGTTGCATTGGCTCTGCTGCCTCTCCTGTGCGTTCAGGAGGAAAGGGTGGAGAGGGTGGGTCAAAGAAGCAGTTCACCCCATGCTTCCTGGAAGTTGCCTTTCGTGCCAACCTTCTCTCCCTGATACGGGAGTCAATGATCATTACATAGTCAATGAATTCATCTAGGTCACCGGGTACATCCCGGGCAGCAATTTCATCTTTAATTGTTTCGGACAGCCCCTTAGCGAAGGCTGCCAATAATGCCTCATCGTTCCAGCCCACCTCCGCAGCCAGGGTCCGAAATTCTATCGCATAACTGCCCAAGGAGCGTTCGCCCTGCTGTAACTCCATTAGCTTTTTGGCAGCGGAGGCCACTCTACCAGGTACCTCAAACACACGGCGGAACTTTCTTACAAATTCGTTAAAGTTCAGCGTGCAAGGTCTGGCACCTTCCCACAAGGGGTTCGCCCAAGCCAAAGCCTTGCCAGTTAGTAGCGATATCATGAAACCGACCCTGCTCTGGTCGTTAGGAAAAGCCTGGGGCGTTAATTCCAGATAGATCTCTAACTGGTTAATGAACGGTAACGGCGCCGTAGCCATTAAGCCTCTGACGCAAGTAGGAGGAGCTAGAGGCGGATTGTCCGGTGTCAAGACTGGGGAGACCACCGGATTCGGATTAGGCTTGTCTAGGTGTATCGTACGCTCAAGCAGGGTTTGTAGAGCCAGTGCCAATTGATCTAAGCGCTGCTCATGGGCATCCATTCTCCAGTGGATGTTTTGAGTGTTACCTTCGCCCTTACTGTCTGAGGTCATTGGCCCTTTCGTACTGTCACGGTTTTTTAAAGACACTCAGACCAGTATGTAAAAATAAAACACAGTTTTATTTAGCAATAATAACACATAAGGTCGCCCTCTAGTGGCGGTTGGGTGTACATAAACGATAGTGACTGGAAAATACAAAGTTAGAAGCACAAATGGAATACAAGTACAACTGTACCACAGAGGAGGTGGTATAACCCCAGAGGGTTAAGTCCTTGATAAATAACAGTTTCATAAGGAACTGTTTGGCACGCCCTGGGTATAAGTAAGCTGAGCTTAAGGTAACCACAGAGGGTTAAATCCTTGATTATGATCAGTCTCTTAAGTGGATGCTTGGAACGCCCGAGGTGTAGATCAGCTGTGCTGAAGAAATGTTCACCATCAAGTGGATAAGGACTGTCTCGCCACGGTGTGTAGTAAAGCAGAGCCCAATAGCCCCCTACGGGCGTACCTACTGGAATGGCTACTGCTAGTGCAAGTGATCTTAGCCCCCACGGGCGTGTATCGAACCGGCCTGTAATGCAAGAGCTCCCAAGCCTCCTCAGACTCTACCGAACTGAATATAACGAGCCAGGGCCAATAGCCCAACTGAAGTAGTACCGGAAGGCTAGTGCTGAAGCCTGTGCCCGTCACCACTCGGTATAACGGAATCGCCCAGTGTATACAACGAGAGAGAGAGAGAGAGCCAAGGCGCCCAACCGGCCTAATCGGAAGTGAACACTCTACTGGGATGGTATCGAGTTGCCGACGGAGAGCGGACAACTCAGCAGGAGTTTCACTATGAACGAGGCTCACACTGGAGTAAGGAGAGTGGGACCGAGGCAGCACTGGTAGGGTTAAAAGGCACGTTTACACAAGGCTTTTCTGCAGTAGCACAGCACTGCTGTCTGATTGAGGCGTACACAGCTCTGCACGATTGTAACACTGCACTGCACGAAGTAACACCAGGCAAGACAGCCACACAAGTACTGGAACAGTAGATGATAATGACGCGACAGCGACAACCGGGTCTTCTGGAACACGCTGTAGGTTGATCTTGCAGGAGGAAGTCAGCCGGGCCGGATCGGAGCACGTAGGAGGTAGTCGTACAAGCCGGGTCATACACAAGCAGGAACGTCAGCCAAGCAGAGTCGAGATCCGGAGGAGGTAGTCAGACGAGCCGGGTCATACACAAGCAGGAACACTGGAGAGTGGTCAGGGCAAGCCAAATCGGTACACAGGAATCAGATACGCAGCAACAGAACCACTGGCTCAGAAACACCACGAAAGGGCACCTGACAGATGGAATAGTCAGGTATAAAAAGGAAACCAAGGGGCGGGCCAAACCAAGTGAACAAATCACCCTTGACCATAGAAGAGAGTGACAGCTAGATCACAGGCACTGTGATACTGTGTTCCAGTGTTCCGGATTCCTGTGTACCAACTTGGCTTGTCCTGACTACTCTCGAGTGTTCCTGTTTGTGTATGACCCGGCTTGACGGCGAACCACCTCTGTATCCTGACCCGGCTTGTATGACTACCTCCTGTGTGCTCCGACCCGGCCCGGCTGACTTCCTGCTCCGAAGATCGACTTCCAGCCTGTTCCAGTGACCTCCGTTCCCGTTGTCGCCGCCATGACATTCTCAACCGCTGCTGCCAGCCACCGTGTGACCACCTTGCCTGGTGTTGCCAGTTATAAATGCAGTGTACCGCTATACTTGCAGAGCTGTGCGTGCCTCAGTGTGCCTCACTATACTTGCAGAGCCTCGTTGTTTGCAGAGCTTCGTGTAAACGTGCATATTAACCCTAGCAGTGCTGCCTTGCTCTTGCTATCTCGATTCCCAGAATAGAGCCTCCTCCTTGGTACTACATCTGCTGAGTTGGCCGCTTACCGACGGCGACTCTATCCATTCCGTTGCAGAGTAGTCACTTATTGTGGGCCGGTTGGGCGCCATAGGCTCTCCCTTCTCGTTGTTACTGGGCGATATCTTTTAAGCAGAGTGGCGTTAAAGGGAAGGCTTCAGCTCTGGCAGATTCCGTTGCATATGCCCGTAGGGGCTATTGGCTCTAGCACTACCGCTACTGGTATCCGGTTAAGTCTGAAGAGGCTTAGTCAAGCTCTTGCATTGCAGGCCGGTTTCCGTTACGCCCGTGGGGGCTACTTACACTTGCACTCGCAGAAGCAGTTTTCCAGTCGGTACGCCCGCGGGGGCTATTTGGATCTCTGTTCTGTTTACTACTCGGTCACTTTGGCTAGGCATCTACGATTTCAGTACATTGTGGACTGTCTCTATCAGCACCTCTTTGTAACACCCAGGGCGTGCCAAACCACCACATCTGAGACTGTGTTTAGTTCTTAACCCTTTGTGGTAGAGATCACCATTATCTGCATAGTAATTGTGCATGTCAACTATATGGTGCATTAATCTTGTAACATATCAGCCTTCACTGTGTGTCTGTTCAACCGCCACTAGAGGGCGATCGTTTGCATTATTTTTCTAATAAAATTGTGTTTTATTTCACATACTGGTCTGAGTGTCCTAAAAAAAAACGTAACAAGTGGATATCCTATCTGGTGCAAACCTGTGGCTCTGGCTGACTACCTGCTCCGTGAATGACCTGGCCATCTGACTATCCTAGCTGGTGTTGACTAGGGGCTCTGTCTGTTTCCTATGTGTGTTGGTCCCCACTCCACAGACATCCATCCTAGTGCAGACCTGGGGCTCTATCAGACTCCTATTTTACATACTGCAGCGTGAGTCGGTAGTCTCCTTGGTTGTGCTCTTTATTGGAGACATCTCTCCTAGACTGACTGCAAGCTGAGTCAGTGCTAGTCCATTGGGCGTTTCTCCATATACAGAGACTACAGTTGCCTCAGCCCTAGTCTCTAGCAGTAGTGGTGGATCTTTTGGCCAACTCCTATTTCTTATAGAGTCGTAGCCTCTTCGGTCACCCTCTGCCTGTTATTTATCTTTTTGCATTACTGTTATTATTATTCTAATAAAGGTGATCTTAACTATACCGTCTGACTCCTCGTCTTGCTTGCCATCCGTAACAGGTACATGTCTAACTAGTTGTCACGGTTTGTTATGACTCTCAGACACAGAGTTAAGATGAAAACACAACTTTATTGAAAAGTTTAAGAGTACCCTCGCGGATTAGGCATATACATATAACAATATAAACTAGTACATGACAATAGTGAGTGATGGTACAAGGAATGAGAGACAGGCTCTACCGGCCTTGCCAATACTGGGTAAGGCAACCTTAGACTGGCACGAGATGGAATAGGTTCTACAGGCCTTACCAATATACCGGGTAAGGCAGCCTGGAAGGCTTGCACAGCGAAAAGGGAAGCTCTACCGGCCTTGCCAATATACTGGGCAAGGCAGCCTAAAGAAATTGGTGCAATGAGGAAAGAGGCTCTACCGGCCTTGCCAATACCGGGTAAAGCAACCTTAAACTGGCACGAGATGGAATAGGTTCTACCGGCTTTACCAATATACCGGGCAAGGCAGCCTGGAGAGATTGGTGCAATGAGGAAAGAGGCTCTACCGGCCTTGCCAGTACCGGGTAAGGCAACCTTAACTGGCACGAGATGGAATCGGTTCTACCGGCTTACCAATATACCGGGCAAGGCAGCCTGGAGGCTGCAAGTAATGGTGCAAGACAGAGATGGCCTCAGCGACTGGCATAAAGGTGGAGCAAACCAGTCGCTTACTCTGGACAGACAGAAGCCTTGCCGGGGCTATCTAGATGTCAGTGAGCACCCAGTAATAATGGAGGAAACCAGTACCCGCGTACTGAACAGACAATCACCAGCGGTGCTGTAAGGAACGCAGCAAGCAGCCGGTTGTACATGGAGCGAACCAGTACCCACGTACTGGATTACACAATCTCTACCGGTGCTGTACGGGACTCAGTAAGCAGCCGGTTATACATGGAGCGAACCAGTACCCGCGTACTAGAGACACAATCTCTACCGGTGCTGTAAGGAACGCAGCAAGCAGCCGGTTGTACATGGAGCGAACCAGTACCCGCATACTGGAGACACAATCTCTACCGGTGCTGTAAGGAACGCAGCAAGCAGCCAGTTGTACATGGAGCGAACCAGTACCCGCGTACTGGAGACACATTCTCTACCGGTGCTGTAAGGAACGCAGCAAGCAGCCGGTTGTACATGGAGCTAACCAGTAACCGCGTACTGGAGACACAATCTCTACCGGTGCTGTAAGGAATGCAGCAAGCAACCAGTTGTACTTAGAGCGAACCAGTACCCGCGTACTGGATGACCAGCCAAAGAGGTATGAGAATGTCGCCTACGGCGACTGGAGGGAGAAGGCACTCTGCAGGCGATCAGGAGCAGGAACACAGCCGGTACAGGACAGGAAACAGGATCAGCAATGGCAGCCAACCAGAGCAGGAACAGCAGCCCAAACTAGATCAGGAACGGAAGCAGGAAGAGGAAGCTGTCAAGCAGGAACTCAGGTGATCACTGGATAGCATAGAGAAGTAACGGCCCAGGAAGCTCAGGAACACAGTACAGGTGCAGGCGACATAGAGACAGCACAAAAGGGCAACCAAAGGGTGCCCAAGCCCAGTCTAAATAGGCAATAATGGGCAGGCTGAAGGCAGGCAGCCAATGGAGAGCCCATTCAGGTAACTGACAGGAAAAGGCAGCAATCACGGGCACCGTGATACTAGTATATCCCATCTAAGTCTTGGTCTTTTATAATATCAAATAAAATTCATTAGGTTGTGTTGAAGTTATAGGATTAATTTGTGGGATGTGAAGAGAGAGTTCTTTCTTTTGTAGGTATTAATTATTTTTGGCTTGTAAGCTTTGAGAAAGCGGTGGTAAACCATGAACTCATATGCATTCAAGCCCTTTGTATGTATACATTTAAAATAAAACTGTTTAGGTTTTTTACAAAAAAGAGCCTCCGCCTGTGAATCCTTTGTATTTAGATCTGAGAACACACCAGTTATCAAAGGTAGACCCGAACGGAGATTAGTAAATATTCTCCTTATTTTTATATGTTAGTCTGACTGATATCAACAGCCTAACCATTCTAATATGTGAGTATTCATTTATTCACTTGTATCTTTTCATATTCTTGTGACGTAGCACTATTTAGGTGCCTGTTCTTTTGTTTCTTATGGAGATACCTTATAATTATATTTACTGATTATTCTGCAACTTATCCAAACCTGGGGCCATGTCCATCAACAGGCTCTATTGGTAAAGAGTTTCTATCTGGTTTGGACCTCAATGTTAATAACCCCACCAATAAAAAAAAAACAAAAACCAAACCAAACCAAAGAACTTCCCTCATTCCACTCCCCCAACCTCCAACCCCATCTAGTGAGACATGGCTCTGGGTGGGGGAGAGGGAATCAGTACAGCCTAGGGCAGTAAGAACATATCCACATATTGGGTCATGGGGTAATAATAGTTGCTGCAGAACTGGGACAGGACACCACCCCAGGAGACACCCAATGGCTGACAAGAGATTATACACCAGAGCTGTGGGAGGACACTAAGAGCCAGGCCACCTCAACTCAAACCTGTAGCACATGGGCACCCCAAGTAGCATCCCAAAATATCACTTTGGAAGAAGTGCTCCATCTATATAGTGAAGACCATAAAATAAATATCTGCCACTCTCATTCCCCATCCAGGACCATCTCCTGTCCCCGTTGTGAACATGGGATATCTCATAACCCGTGGGGCAGATCAGGGCCAAACACAAAGGGGGAACCCAACAGCACCACTTATGTGAAATGCCATATTATACATTTGTAGGGAACCAGAGGGTTAGCCATGATATAGTATGATGTCAGTAATGGGGATACAGAGATCTTGCTGCTTTTATCGCGGCAACAGCTATTGAAGCGATGCCTAGAAAGCTATGGTTCTCATAAACCTGTTTCTCAAGGATGAATTGGCATGAATTGGGCACTGAAAAGTGAGCGATACCCAAAGGCGAGGAGGTAGTAAGTCCAGGTGTCCTGGCTAAGCTAAGCGAACATCTTTTCCCTGGCATAGATGTCACTGGCTGTATGAGTGGATGTGGTAAGCAGAGTGTATAAAGATAAGACTCAATAAATCCATGAAAGAGTAACTTGGTGCTCAGGAGCTAGTTCTATATGTAGTCATCTTGCTAGACCGCCGACTCCCGATAAATGTTTAACACATTGGCTTACGTAGTTAGGTATCCTTCATACAGAAGTCAGTTGTGTCTGTCTCTATAGCTTTTGCATTGTGTTTTGCATTGTATGCTAATTATCCATGCAGTATGCTAATGACTTCTTTTATAGGCCAAACTTAAAGCTTGTTGTGCTAAAAGACATGACTCTAGCGTGTGGCATCTAGATACATTCATATGCCCAGCACATAATTAGCATGAAGTGCCACAGTGTCTCCAACAAAGGTTAATATTTCAAAACACTATTTATATTACAAACAAATAACTAGTACACCATGTAGGCAGTTTTTTAACAGCATGGCATTCACACACAGAATCATGAAATTTTCTTGCAGTATTATATATCAGCATATTCTCACCTAAACAAAATCAGTATATAGGTGGTTTCTAATCCTTTTTAGAACTATCTAAACATACCTTGAGTTTTATGTTTTGTACAGGACAAAGATGATCTTGTGACCTTACAGGCACCAGTATATAAAAGAGATTTGTTTTCTGTTTGTTATATTACTTCAGGCTAGCATAATTGGCAGGAGTGTGGGCACGCTGGATTGCAGTTACTTCACATTGAATTGGGTGGTTATGTCTGGTGGAGACGCTGTGTGCTGATTCTGATTCCTGAATTTTATATATTGGGAGAGCAGCTGAACTAGAAGATTCTTGACTTTTTTTTCTTCTCTCTTTGGTGGCTTTTCATTTCAGCTTTAACCCTTTGAGTGCCAGTGGGTATGCAATGCATTGCTCTGCAATGCACTGCATACCACTCTGACACTCAAAAGGATAACTGTCACACTCCAGAAAAACCTCAAAGTATCAGGAAAGTTTTATTTTGAAGAAACAAAAAAGGTAGGGCTTTCACTTGCCAAGTACCATGAGGGTATCCAACACTTCTGATAGTTGTTTTATTCAAAGGTTATTTCAGTTCAAACTATCACAAAGTGAGACATCATCATCCTATATAATAATTAATTAAACGTTTGTAACGACGCAGTCATGCTCAGTAGAGACTGCTGTGCATGCTGCAGTCATGCGCAGTAGAGAGCTCTGTATCAGCTGCGGCGCGGGCAGTCTCTACTGAGCATGACATCCCCCGCGACCGGCTGACAGTGGCACTGTGGCCCTTGTAACAGCCTCCTCACCTAGTATTTTATACAAAAATGTTGCCAATGGCTAATCTCTGCAATAGAATAACTGTCTGAACACCAGCTTGTACATTGCTAAAATATCATATTAAAGTTTGAACTGTAATAACATTTCTTGTCTCTCTCCCTTTGTGCTTCTCCTGCTCCCTCTCTAAGCTAAACTATCCCTTCCCTTGATACCCTGGCTCTTTCTGCAGCCAGCAGCCTTTCCCATACATTTTTGCATTAATGAAACAGCAAAATCCTGCTTCTTGGATGTTTTATGAGGGTTTTCTATGGCACTTTGATTTCAGGCCATTGCTAATCCACTATATATTATAAGTTTCAAATAATTAACCCTTTATGGACCAGAGGGGTGTGCAATGCATTGCCTACCCCACTGGTCCTTATAGCATTGATTAGAAATAGTAAAAGTTATATTGCACCTATAAAAGTTGATTTGCTCTTAACCCTTTGAGTGATGGAAGGGCTTCTTAAGTACTGCAAAGCAATCAGTTGGACACCACTGAGGCACTCAAAATGTTAAAAAGATATATCCCTATGTTTGGGTTTAACTCTCTCTATGAATTAACCCATCGAGGGCCAGAGGGGTATGCAATGCATTGCAAAGCAAATTGCTACTTACCCCCTGGCACTCAAATGGTTAAGCACATTAAAGTCTATTACATATCTAATTTGTGATTTTAAAACATAGTTTTATTACATTCCTCATGTAGTCCTCAATAGCAACACTTATGTATAAAATGAAAGCTGGAAGGTCCTATAAAGTCTTGTTATGCAAAAACATATTGTACGCTGAGTACAACACAAGTACTTCCACTACTGTCTGTTGATTTATTCCGCTGTTATTGTAGGTCAAACTCTCATAAAGTGGAGGCGTTGTTATTATAACCTTCTGTGGAGAATTGTAACCAGTGCCTCTCCAAATAAATTCAATTGATTAACTGCCTGGATACCAGCTAAACTGTCCTGCAGTAGTTGCCACTGCTGCTAACAGTTTAATATTAAAATGCCCTAAAATACGTGTATTCTCATAGTAAACATATACTCTTCTTTTAAGTATAAAAGTAATGCAAAAAGCCTACAACTATATATCCACACATGCAGAAAATGCCCTTGAGGTTCCAAAGCTTTTGTAATGAAGAGGTGGGACAACATGTGATTTGGCTTGCTAAAGATAAACTGAATCTAGTATCCATATCTCTAAAAGGTTCCAGAGGAAAACCATGCCGTAAAGAAGAGAAGAGATGAAGCATTTAATAATGGAATTGTTAACACTGGATGTGCCCTTTGTCACACTCTAGGGGTCACTTAAATACAATGTTGTGTTGCTTGGCTGGTTATAACAGTATTTGTGGCATGCCTTTTCTTTTTAGTGCTTGACAGGCCAAGGGCAGAGAGGTAGGCACAATACAGCTGTATCTAATAGACTGAGCAGCAATGAAAATCAGTCTCATCATGTGCCTCGTTTAATGTAAAAGTGTCAACGCTGTTTAATCTCTTCTCTGAGCAGATCTTAAGTAAATCCCTTCCTAAACACCTCTCACAATATTTTTTATAATCTTAAGAACCGTGTCAGCAGTGAAATAAAAATGATGTAGCAGTTGCACACTTACAATATTTGGTGGTAAGTAAGGGCATAAACAACCATGTAATACATACCAAGAAGTTTGAGCTTTCGACAGCAGGAATTGCAGCGATGCTTTGAAACAAAGTTTGTAAGAGCATCTTCTCCTAAATTGGCTGGCCCAAACACCATGCCTCTTGACCTGCAGAAAATAATAAGAAATATCAGGACAGACCATAAATCCTATGGTCAAATGAACTGTGGTTTGTGTTCCTGCTATGGGACGGATTCTCTAAGCTCAGGAGCTGACAGAACAGCTGAAAATCACTACTGCTGTTAATGAGGATCTCCTCAAACCCTGTTCAGATAAGTACATAAAATATACTATAGTAGCTTATAAAAGTGTATTCCATTTAGTGTAATTACTTATCTGTCATTCACACAGACATGCAGATGCTACATGCACAAACATATTAATTATCATTTATTTATAAAGCACCAACAGATTCTGCACTGCTGTACAACAGTTATTGAACATGTATGCATTGTGCCACCTCTGTTTGTCAAAAATGGAAGAAGCTCTGTAAGACAAAGATACATTTAAAGGAAAAGACTCAGTTTGAGATGCATGTTTGTTTTTTAAGAGTTATGTCTCAAATGTGTCTAGGATAAAAGCACTATTCCACAATTTACCGGATTCCATTGCAGGTAATGACCTTATAACTGGCCGTATCTTTACATAGACTACATCATCTACAATGGAAATTAGCCCAGGCAGACATGGAAAAAGGTAGAATGAATAAGCCTCACATACCTCCCTTCCCCATCACTGATTCACAGTCTAGTAATGGAATTGTATGGCTACCAGTACAAAGAAAGAGCTGATGTTACACAGAGTGCCAGCACTGAATAAATCTATGCATTTTACTTAAACCTCCTGTCTTCCTGTTGTCTTCCTCCTGGTTATTATTATCTGGATAAGTATTGTACTCATTCATACTGAACTCCCTGATGCAAGGAAATGTGAGATATGAATCATTCTTACTACTCTGTTGCTAGTACAGTAAACCCAGTTGGTATTCTGACCACCTGGGGATGGCACTGACTGTGGCATAGTGCACTTAGGGAGTCAAAAAATAATTATCCAATTTGACACAAGAAAATGAGCAAGATATGCTATGCCTTTCTAAGTACAAAGCTACATGTTTAAATTGCCATTTTGTTCTTCCTGAGCCAATGTGTTTGGTGTTTTGGAGTATTCCTGCACCCTGTCCCACTTTGTATTAACAGAGCACAGGAAACAAAATCAGAGTATTATTCACCCTTGCCCTTATGCCAGCTATAGGGATTGCTTCCACTGAGGTTGTGCTCTAGTATGCACTAGTGTGTGTATGTGAAGACTCTTAATTAGCGTAACTTATGTATAACAGCAGCTCCTGCATTGTACTGGTGGATTCATACAATTCCATTACTAGACTTGCATTTTGGAGTATGTGGGACATGAAAATGTGCTTTTAGGGTGAAAAAAGCAAAACACAGAAATAAGTGTGTCTAAATTTGTTTAACAGAAGGGTTTGCCTTGGTAGGTGTCCTTCATAGAGCAACAGAGGAAGAAAAAAATATTCTTTAAACAATGTTCCCATTTGCACCAAAGAGTTCTCCCTTAAACAGGGCTCTCATGTATTTCTTATTAAATGCTGCTAGAGGTCTAGTATCAACACTTTGGAAATCTATGTCCTTCCCCACCTTATAAACGAGGAAGGCCAGGGTACTACATTTTTACTTTATGGAACAACACCATAAAACTGTTCCTAGACACACAGACAGGTTTACAGAGATGTGTTTTTCTTGGGTCAGTTACATAAAACAATGAAATGACATTGATCATGAATTCTAGACTACCTGATAACTAAGTCCACTTGCTGGTGAGTGACTCATTCTGTTCCTTACTTACAACCACTTGTACACTACGCTTTTTACACTATCTAGCAAATTACTTGGTATTGCACTATATCAAGTCCTTGTAGTCACATTTATTCTTCTTTCACGACTGTACCTGATTATGGCCTAGATTCCATTGCAGTCAATAACGTTATCAAGGATTTTCTCTTCAAATGTCTCCATAGATATGTTATATGATATGTTACATAAAACCAGTGACAAAACCTATTAGCTGTAATGTAATCTAGGTCTATGTGTCATGGTTTGTAAGAACACTCAGACAAGTTAGTAAGGTAAAATCAGCTTAAGAATAATAAAGTGCACAAGGTCCCCATTTACAGGTCCAGATCCGGATAGTACCGTGGCACTTCCCAAATCTGACACAGGTCTGGGTACAGGAGAATAGCAAAACAAAAACAAAAATAAATTAAGCTGGGTCAGACGACAGGAACCAGGAACAAAACCTCAGCAGTACCAAACCTAGGAAGTTTGCCCAACTAGCTAGATGGTAGGTGACTGCAGGGCAGACTCCCTAGAAGGCTAGGGATAGAATAGCGGCAAGCCGGGACACAGGAGAGTGACCTGGCCTAGAAATCAAGGGTAACCAAAGGCAACACTGATAGGAAATGGCAAGGCACTAGTCCCAGGAGACTAGGGTAACTGGAGGCAGTACTGACATGCACGGGCAAGGAATTAGTCCCTGGAGACTAAGTAACCGGACGCACTACTGACAGGCACTGGCAAGGTACTAGTCACGGGAGACAAGGGTAAACAGAGGCCACATTGACAAGTACTGGCTAGGCACTAGTCTCAGGTGACTAGAGTAACCGGAGGCAACACTGACAAGTGCTGGCAAGGCACTAGTCTCAGGAGACTAGGGGAACCGAAGGCAATACTGACAAGCACTGGCAAGGCACTAGTCTCAGGAGACTAGGGGAACCGAAGGCAACACCAACAAGCACTGGCTAGGCACTAGTCTCAGGAAAATAGGATAACCGGAGGCAACAATTCGGGTAGTCAGCCACAGCCAGTATCGGTACACAGAGCGTTAATCAGCCACAGCCAGGATCGGTACACAGAGCAGTAGTCAGCCACAGCCAGGATCGGTACACAGAGCGGTAGTCAACCACAGCCAGGATCGGTACACAGAGTGGTAGTCAGCCAGTCTGGGTCAGCAATGGAATCACGGGCAGCAGAGACAGGAGCAAGGTCAGGCAAAACCGGGTCATACACGGAGCAGGAATCCACAGCAAAACAAACGCCAGATACAGGAACACCACGAAAGGGCACCAAAGTAATGACAGGACTGAGTTTAAAAAGGCTAACACTGGTTGGGGCAGAACCCAGCGACCAATAAGAACCCAGCAGGAATAGAGTAGGAAGTAGCAATGTTTTTTGCTCAGAAGATCACGGGCACCGTGATACTATGTTAAAATTGTATCCTGTCAATATGCTGAAATATTTATCATCCTCAGTCTTTGTATTATTCCCCACCCTCCTTTTTGTGCTTTTGTATCCTTTCATTACCTGTTTTCATGAAACAATGTTAACCCTTCAAGTGCCAGAGGGGTACACAATGCATGGCTCTGCAATGTTTTGCATACCCCTCTGACACTCAAAGGGTTAAACTGCACCGGGAAAAAACAGATGTCCATGTGAATGTGTATTCACAATAAAACAAATATTAGGTAGGCAGAGTTTATATTTAAATTGAGGGTTATATAATGTTCATAATAAACAAATATATAAATGATAAAGGAGTCCATATTTAATTAACAGAGTTTAATAGATGTGCAGTGCTTGGTGCAAACATTGTTAATTTACTGGTAAACAGCACAAGAGTTTTACATTCCGTACACTGGCTAGGAGTGGCTTTGAAGGGGTTAACTGCATAGACGTTGTATGCTCCAATAGTTGTGTACCAAAAGGTATTACTGCATCAGTACATAACAAATTGTGGGATACTGCACTCTCTTTTTCACACACACACACGCGCACACACACACACGCACACACACTCTCTTTCACACAAAGACACACTGTCTCTCTCTCTCTTTCATACACACACACACACTCTCTCTCTCTTTCTCACACACACACACACACACTCTCTTTCTCACACACACACACACACACACACACACACACACACACACACACACACACTCTCTTTCTCACACGCACACAAACACACTCTCTCTTTCTCACACACAAACACACACTCTCTCTCTCTTTCACACACAAACACACACACATTCTCTCTTTCAAACACACACACACACACACACACACTCTCTCTCTTTCTCACACACACAAACACACACACTCTCTCTCTCTCTCTCTTTCACACACACACAAACACACATTCTCTCTCTTTCACACACACACACTCTCTCTCTCTCTTTCTCACACACAGACACACACACACACAAACACACATTCTCTCTCTTTCACACACACACACGCACTCTCTCTCTTTCTCACACACACACACACACACACACAAAAACACATTCTCTCTCTTTCACACACACACACGCACTCTCTCTCTTTCACACACACACACGCACAAACTCTCTCTCTCTCTTTCACACATACTCACACAGGAAAGCGGGAAGAAAGCTGCATTGCTTTGCAATGTGTTGCGTACCCCTCTGGCACTCAAAGGGTTAAAGAAGAAATAAATATATTTTTCAGAAATATATATTGTAGGGATTTTCTTATTCAGTAAAACAAGGGTACTCCCACTGCTGAAAGATGCATATTTTCGGAGTTTTTTTTTTACCATTTAAACCCTTGTTTTTTCACATTAACAGTGCCCTCTAGTGATCAGATTCCATTTAGTAATTCTTTAGGCAAGATTAGTCACTGATCAATTGTCTTTCTGTCACTTTGGAAGAAAATGACTGTACTAAAGGATGGAAGAAAATGACCATATTAAGGGAGAGAGACAAGAGAAAGCACAGATGGAAAAAATTATTGTGTCAAATACGAGGAAATGAGAGAAAATGTTTGAAAAGGTAAGAGAATAAAAAAAGGGATTAAGAAAAAGAAAGGTGTTTACAAGACAGAAGATGCGACAGAGGGGGGAATTGAATGTGATGGAAAAGAGATGAAAAGAATAAATGGAGGATCAGAGACACTGGGAATAGGTTTTGAATACACTCCTTATAAACAAAGAAAGATGATGAAGGTGGAGTATATTCTTTATTTATCATAAAGTTTCAAATATGTCTCTATATAATAAAATGTCATGAATTGGTCTATTTCCTACTATAATCTTAAAGGAGCAGATGTCTCATTATGAAACAATGTATACATTCAGGGCTTTCACTGTTAAGTAAAACAAAGATGCTCCCATTCCCAAACTGGATTTTCTTTGTTTTCTTGAGCATCATTGTTTAATTTGTTTATGTTATGATGTTGGATAGTTCACTTTCAAGGGAGAGCTTTAATTTAAGACTCAGTCTGAATCAAAAACACTTTCAATAGCTGGCAAAGGACTATGGAGTAAAATTATGCCACTTTGCTCTCCTTGTTAGTAAATAGAGATATACTAGGTGCAGAAGAAAAGAACACCTGAAACGCCCATAATACTTCCCCACTGTTCTCACCTTGGGGGTTATTCCCTAATGTGTGATATGAGGTGATAAAGCAGAGATTACTTCTCCAGTCATATCACTTCTGCAAGTCCTATGTTCTTCTATGGAGCCAGGGCTCTAAGATGTCTCTGCCTTTTGGAGATCTTAGTGCATAGCCTCTACAGAATAACATAGGAGCTGGACAAGTGATAGCACTGAATAAGTTGGGCAAGATTCACTATGCGGTGATAAACTGGTGATAAAAAGGAGATGACTTCTCCAATGTATCACTTCTTCAGTTCCCATGTTATTCTATAAAGTCTATGCACTAAGCTGAAAAACCTTAGTGAAAAGGTTCCATAGAATAACATAGGAATTGGAGAAGTGATATCACTGGAGAAGTTATCCCCACTTTAGCACCGCTTAGTGAATCCCCCCCTTATCTCTGCTTTATCATTCCTTAGTGCATAACCCCCGTGACACAAAAAGTTTCCTTTCTTCTGCTCCTTGTTTAACAATACTAACAAGGTGCTAAGGAAAAAGGTGTAACTGCTCCATTTTCTTGTGCATATGAGAGGTTAAAATTCTTAACAATGGCTATAAGTGTGTATGTGTTCTTATGTATTAAAGTCATCACACTTTCTAGGTCCAAAAGTTCAAAAGAAACATGGTGGAATTCTGGTGCAAACCATTTGCTCTACAGGGGAGAACTAAACATTTCAAAAATTCATCTTTATTTAAATGGGGATTTTAACCCCTTGAATGCTAGAGAGGTCTCCAACCTCTCTAGCATTCAAGGGGTTAAAAATCCCCATTTAAATTAGGTGAATTTTTAGTTCTCCCCTATAGTGCAAATGGTTTGCCCCAGAATTCCTCCATGTTTTCTTTGAACATATGGCCCCTAGTATATATCTCTAAGAGCCACCGGATGATTTTTAGACAAACCTCTTACTACAGAAAATAAGCTGTTTTGGAGGATTCATACCTTCTCCCTATTGTGTATAGGTAGACACGATTCTTAACTCTTTGAGTGCCAGAGGGGAACACAACATATTGAAAAGCAATGCATTGTGTACCCCTCTGGCCCTCAAAGGGTTAATCATCTCTTTATATGTAAGAAAGGCAAAGGTTTTAACTGATTGGGATGATTACTCAAGCTGGAAAACTCCTTTACATATATTGGACTCATTTCATTCTGGATTAAGACAACCACTCTCTCATTTGAAATGTACAAATCTGCCATGATGCCCTCATGATGAGGACAGATGGACAAACAATCTCCACTGAACATTACATCGGCTTTGGTATTTTCAGAGTGGCAGCTTGCAAAATGAGATTAAACTTACTGCTTGTCTTCTGGTTTAATAACAGATGGATCTGTAAGATTTTCTCCAACACCTGTAAGGAAAAGGGAAAAAATGAGAAATCAATCAAGAGTCTCTGGGTATTAACCACTTCATCTCCGCAACAACAGAAAAAAAAGCTTAACATGAGTTCAAATTATTCAGGATGATTAAACACTTAAAGGGACAGTTACTCTTTAATTTAATAATATATTCTGTAAGTGGATAATATTGCCTACGTTTTATTTATTTTTTTTATCATTATCGGTCCTGTCAGTGACCTCCCTGGATCTATTTTCAGGGATGATATTGTCAGAAACTGTATAATGATGCAATGTAAAAAATAAAATGGGATACAGCAGGGTTTTTCAACCAAGGTGCTATCATACAGAGCATTCACTACTAGAGGATTAAAGTTACATTGTGTCACTGTCCTAACTGATGGCAGACTAACCTTAAAGTTCTCTGGAAACAGAGATACAGGAGGCTTTACTGTTAGGAACATACATGAAAAATAGTTGAAACTGAAGAACAAAATGTATAGGCAATCTGATTTTACATCAGGGGTGTCCAAGTTCAGTAGTCAAGTGCTACCAGCAATCCAGGGTTTAAGGATTTTCCTGTTTCCACAGTGGGGTCAGTCACAATGAATGAGCTACTGATTATATGTCCTATGCTTAATCAGGGAATCCTGTCCTTTTGGTGACCTTTAAGGATTGGACTTGGACAACCCAGCTTCACATAATCAAAATAAAGGGTTACTATCCCTTTAAAAAAAGCTTACATTGGAATGATTGTTAATGAACATTTGATATAGCTATCATCCTTTTTGCTGCTAGAAAAGTCTTTAATACGTTGCTTCTCAATACACTGAAGATCTCTTTAGCACCCAAGTGGCAGTTAAACTATTACAAAGTATTGTCATCCCACCCCCACTACACACACACACACACACACACACACCAAAAAAAGACTCATATCCATGTACATGTTTTGTACCCCTTGTTAACATTTACATTTTTACTTTAGTGCAAAAGGTCTAAAATTATTGAAAATCAAGGTGGAAAGAGGCTAAAAAGTTCTTGCAGTTATGAGGCTTGTTTAAAAAAAAAAAACAACAAAAAAAACCACAATAAAACCATTAAAGGGATAGTAATACCTAAAATGTAAAAAAAAATATGTTGTAGGGTTTATCCCCCTGAGTAAAACAAGAGTACTCCCACTGCTGAAAGATGTTTCATTCAAAAGTTATTAATTTTCAAAGTTGAATTTTTTTAGGTGCAATATCACAGTGGCCTGAAATTTTACAGTGGCACTGTTGCCACACCATCCTATGGAGATTTATGGTCCTGAGACCAGAGCTGTCCATAGGATCGTGTAGCAACAGTGCCACTGTACAATTTCAGGCCACTGTGATATTGCACCTAAAAAATTCAACTTTGAAAATTAATAACTTTTGAATGAAACATCTTTCAGCAGTGGGAGTACTCTTGTTTTACTCAGGGGGATAAACCCTACAACATATTTTTTTACATTTTAGGTATTACTATCCCTTTAATAGAGTTAACGGTCTTCAGTTTAGAACCCACCCAGTCTTGTTCACTGATTCTATTACCTTTCAGTCCTCAATCATCCCATTAAGCACATAAAAACAAACAGGAGTCAAATGGACATGTAGAGCTGCCTACATATGAATAGGAAAAGCGCATTTCGGGACTTGCGCTCCTAAGAAATGTAATGAATACTTTTTTTTTTTTACGAAGGTTGGCCATGTAGAAATGGTATTTAAGCCTTTGTGCACCAGTGCAATGCATTGAATATCTCTCTGGCACTCAAAGGGTTAAAAGAATAAGAGCTCAATTCATTTTTAGGTGATAATGCCCCTATAATTGTTATTGACATGACTACATTTTTTTTTTTTAAAGTAACCCTAATAACCCTCAGCCACACGTGCCCCATGTGCACTGGTCCCAACTCTTTGAGTGCCAGAGGCGTGTGCAACGCATTGCAGAACAATGCGTTGTGCACGCCTCTGCCACTCAAAGGGTTAATTACCAATAGATGGTGTGTAGAGAAGATTCCAAAAAGTGCAACATTGTTGCAAGGCTTTAATTATGGAAAACAAGATAAATGTACAATCCTGTAGAATCTTTTAAAGAGAGACAGAGACATCTGCTGTATATTCTAGGCAATTCCAGTTCAGAAGTACTGTATGTCCAGAAGTCACCACTTTATACATAGTATTCCTAAACCTGGATTTCATGAATACATACATTACATGCATTTCTATTGTGCATTATATGGAGGCTTGTGTAGCACAGGATTTCAGTTCACCCTAAATATCAGAAATCTATTTGTTCTATAAATTCAAAGAGCAGTTACTATGCTTATCAATACTGTTTTTGGGAAACAAGCATAAAACTGTACAAGAAAAAGAGGAGTAATTTTATGGTAAACCAACTGCACTAGACAACAAATAATTCCATTTTAACACATGGAATCCCTAAATTCAATGTACTGGAGATGCCTCTAGCATTCAAGGGGTTAAAGGCCCCAGTTTAAATTAATAGGAATATTTATTTGTTCCCTAAGGTGTAGTTAGTTTGGTCCAGAATTGTCACTGTTTCTGCAAATTGTCCTTAGTGACATATGGCCCTGAATTGCTGATCATTTCAGCTTCATAATGGCATCTGTTGGTAATTTTGGAGGTCAGAAAAGTGAACCCCACAAATGAGATGACAGCTTGGATTCACAAATGAAACCTAAGAATGATAGGGTAAATGTATGAATATGATTCCTCACTAAATAAGGAACTAGAATCTATTGTCTAGTCCAACACTGCCTACTGATAGGGATGGGCAAAACGTCTTGTATACTTTTCACAGGAATTTTTCCTGAAAAAAAGACACTTTATTGCACTTTTCTAGAAATTCTCATGGATTGAAAATTCATTAGTTTCCAGATTTTCGCTACCACCAGTGAAATTTCTGTAAGAACTTGACGATTTCTACCTATGCTTCGATGTCTGTGAGAGTTCCTGCTGAAATGCAATAAAAACTTGGAACTTCCACCATGCTTTGAGGTTTCAGTACTGGCTACCAGCAATAGTACCTAACTCCACCCCACCCCACAAGGCAGTATGACATACGGGATTGGCTAGCTGTTACCGATGTGCCAAGCCCATATGTTGTACCGCATGATATCGGTCGCCGCAATGAAAACATAAACTCTCAGTCCTCTTGGGGGCCATCAGGACCCCTCCTATGCCCGCCCTCAGCTACTGATCTTTCAGCCAATCCTGCTGGGAGATCAGTGTTGGTGACTCAGGAGAACACCATGCTCTCCTGCTTCATTCATACCTGAACGTCCGGGATAGGGGAAACCTCCCCATGTCACCTGTGATATGATCTCCAATTTTGTGAGAAGTCTTTCCCCAATCCCATTCACTCCATTACTGATTGGTTGGGAGATCAATAGCTGGTGGGGGCATGAGGTCTGAAGGAAAAAGAAAACAGATTTAACTCTGTGTGTACCACAGGGAGGTCCAGAGTATTGCTTTGTAATGCTCAGAGCAATACATGAAAAGCCACATATTAATCTGTATATTCTGAAGCCCACTGATAGACATACCCACATTTACTGCCTGACTTCCCCTGCCTGGTTCCACTGGCACCACACATACACTAGTTGACCCCCTAGACTGTTTTAACTGGTAGCCATAGAATCACACATATGCTGTTTGCTTCCCCATCGTTATTCCACTGATAGCCATGCTCCTAGCACCCAATATGGTATGTGAATCTATATCAATGGGGTAACATTTTTCTTAGACTGCCAGTAGGTCCTGAATATACTAGGAAATCCTATAGTGTTGAACCATTTTAGTATCTTTGTAATGACTTGTGTGTAAAAAAGGCATTTTTGTTTCCTATAGCGCCGTATTCTGGACATGGTTGTGCACACCAGCCTAGGGATAAAAAGGCAAATAACCCCTCATTTGATGCGTGTGAATGTCTACTTTCCAAAATGGTATACTTTTTTTTACATTTCCTCCATATCTGTAATGGTTATGCCATTTTTAGTGCAGGCAGGTAATTCTAAAAAGAAAGGTGGCTAGTTTAGATTAGTGTTCCTGGCGCCCCCATATAGTATGTTAACACACACACAAATGGGATACCATTTACTCAGGCTGGTAGCAAGTAGTAAATACATTACCATATTCTTTGGTTTTCAAAGATGTTAGTATCTTTAAAGTGGTGGAAATATATATCTCCAATTTATGGAAACATTTGTGCACAACAGCCTAAGGGTAGAAAGGAAAGTGACCCCCTCATTTCATGTGGGTGTCTACTTTACAAAATGGTGTACATTGCATACCTTTCCTTAATTTCTCTAATAGCTATGACCATTTTAGTACAGGTCGCCATTTTCAAAAAAGAAAACAGGTATGTGTATTTTTGTGGTTTTGGCACACCCGGTGGTATATCAACTAATAATGGGTTAAAGAAGGTCGTGGATATAATCTATTATTGCTCTGAATGACGTGATCATAAGAGAATTGGGAGCAAGACTAGGAGAGCCAAAAGAAAGCACTAGGTTTTATGTATAAAAGCCAACTGCAACAAATCTGGGGCAAATCAAGTCCATTATAGGGAACAAATAAAAATGCCCAGTGATTTCATGTTTTTTTAAACTCTTTGATTGCTGGAGAAGTCTACAGTGCATTGCAAATCAATGCATTGGAGACTACTCATCGGGATTGTTAGGAATTGTAATTGTCCGCTATTGCTTTTATACATAACACTCAAAGGACAAGTTGTTCAATAAAGTGTTGTAACCGTAATCAGAATAAAAAAGTTCTTACACCATGGTCCAACAAATTTCAGATATGTTACTGTCGTGGTGGGTGTGGTTTAATCTACCTTCATATTGTATGGTATTTTAAGAAAAACATATTCTTTTAGCCATTAGTTTTTTGTCTGATTAACCCTTTGCATTGCGCAACCCTCTGGCACTTTAAGGGTTAACAACATTTTTGTAAACTAAAAATGGAGTAAACTTGGAGATAACTATTAAAAAAAAAAAAAAAAAAGCCTGTCGTTTTAAAGGAAAAAAATGTCTCCTTCTTTGAAAATTTTCATTTCAAGGACGAAATTAAAGACATTTTTGACATCAGAATGTTTAACCCTTTGAGTGTCAGAGAGGTAATCAATGCATTGCAAGGCAAAGCGCTTGATACCTCTATGGCACTCAGAAGGTTAAGGGGAATACTCATCAAGATCTTCTTATTGTCGTTTTTAACCCTTGAGTGCCAGAGGGTTACCCAATGCATTGCAAAACAATGCGTTGGTTACCCCTCTGGCACTAAAAGGGTTCATTCTTTAGGACACATTTTCAGACGTGACGGATTTACTTCTGAAAATGTCCTTCTTTTACCACCGGCTCTCAATCCGACAGTTTTTACATTAAGATGACTTTTTGAATATCACGTCCATTGTTTTTATATCCTATCAGAATGAAATCCTGTAGTGAATCATCTCTGAGGAGAAAGAAAATCTACAAGCTTTCATTCTGATTTAATTGCCTTTGATATTTTTTGTTGCATATTGGACCTTTTCTGTTTTAACTATTAGAATGCCGGAGGGGTATGAAACACATTGCAAAGCAGTGCATTGTTCACTCCTCTGTCACTCAAAGTATTAAACGGACACTGATATGTTGACATTGTGCTGTATTCTATTGCAGTTATTACTGACTATTGTAAAAGCACGTGTACATGGGCCAAGGTCTGGGTGATGTTAACCCTTTGAGTGCAAGAGGGGTACGCAAGGCATTGCTTTGCAATGCGTTGCGTACCCCTCTGGCACTCAAAGGGTTAAGAGGTTGGTCCTGCTCTGCGTCCTGCCGCCGACGCAGTCATGCACTATAGAGACTGTCCGAAAGCACAGAATGCTCCCAGCATTCCTACACCTCCCAGCATCCTGTGCATTCAGGCAGTCTCTACTGCGCGTGATGGCTTCTGAAAAACATCCCAGTGAATTATTATATAGGATTTTATCTCTAAATAGGAATTCCCAATTGTAATATGAGAAATAAAAGACAGTGAGCAAATCTGGGGCAAACCAAATATACCACCACAGGGAACAATATACACTTTCACTGATTAAAATGGGCCACCAACTCATTGTGAAACGATACGCTAGACACCTAGGACTGAAGAGGTTCAAAACAAGGGATGTTCAAAAAGTTTTGTTTTTTTCTCAGGTGTTTTTCCATGGAAAATTTCAGTTGACATTCTCATTCATGGAAAATCCATATTTTTTTCTCCTTTTCACTAACCCAGTGAGAACTTTGTCATTATCCACCTATGCCCCAGAATTCCCACAGCGGTTTTTGGGGAAGGGGGTCTTACTAAGTATATGTGACAAGGCTGGGATTCAGTATGTGTGATTTTATGGCTTCTAATGCTGTGTGACTAGGCTCAAGGTCAGGTACATGTGGTTCTATGCTACAATGAGATGAGCCTTGGGGGATCAGTTTGTGCCATTTTATGGGTTCTTGCCAGTGGAGAGGAACAAGACTGGTGGGTCACTATGTGTGGTTCTATGGCTGCCATGGGACAAGGTGGGGCGGGCTGTATGAGTGGTTTTGTTGTTGTCTGTCAGTGCAGCTGGACAAGGCTTGGTGTCAATATGTGGTTCTATGGCTCAAGTAGGATAAAGATGGGGTCAGTATGTGTCGTTCTAGGCTTTTCTGTCTTTCCAGCCTCGTGATCCTAGGTAAAACATCAGATGATGTGGCCCGTAGATACAATCATAATTGTTTTTCTTGTAACAACTCTGTGTTGGAAGGCAAGAAGGTCTGTTTGGCTTGCTGGCTGAAGATGAGTGGGGGTCCATCTTCAAAGTGGACAAGATCTCCCATATCTATAAACTGGCAGCAGTAAATGGATACCAAGAAGTGACCCTCTGTAGCAAGAAATGTAGTATCTAGGTTTCTTAGGCACTGAGAGTGTCAGCCTGAACTGTTTCAGAAGATAATTTTCCTTCTTTCTGAGGGCAGAGAGGGTCACATCCTCTGACGAGGAAGAAACTGAAAGACTGATGGGATTTGACCAGAGACTGGTAGAACCTCTGTTGAAAGCAGTATGGCTGCTATCAGCTTGCCAGAACCCTGAAAGGAGCAAAAGGCAGATAGTGTATTCTATTCCCACAGGAAGGTTGTCACTAATGTATCCCTTCCATAAATTTATCAGAGAAGTGATTTCATCAGACGAAAAAAAGTCTTATCTTCTGTATCCTTTTGCAGACCAGAACTCAAGGTAGATGCTGAAATAGTTTGTCTGGCCAGGAAGACAAGATTCCTCCTGACATGCTGCATCCTTCAAGAATGTGGTGAATAGGCATATGAAAACAGCCCTCAAGTGAAAAACATTGAGTATGTCATCATCCAGAAAGTCAAAAGGTCTCATATCACAGAGGATATAGCCTAGATGGAGTTGACACTGGACCATCTCATTGATTCCTAGAACTATGGCATTGGCATTCAAATGTGCACTTTGCCTACAGATCTGGAAAGCAGACAACCAGCCTATGCATAATCATTATTCCGTCCCATTTACTGGAAACTTTGGCAACTGTCTCAATTACATTTGTAAAAAGGCCTCTGTGGGGAATGTGTATTCCTTCCCCAGGACAGAAGACAAGGCCCATGGCAATGCCTCTGTGAAACATTTTTGTAATAGTCAATATTTTGGAGATTCCAGATCTTATTGTTTTGGGAATCAGTCTTCAGGATCACAAGCCTAGAAACGGGACATTTCAGTTTCTTTAGGAAGATTTTCAGGCCAGGCAACCAAGTTTGGTGGAAAACTGCAGATGTTCAAGAAGGATTGGGTTGAGAGACTGTCAGACAAATGGGTATTTCAGGTTCTTAGATCAGGTTTATACACCATAGTTCACTCACATATCCAACAAAGATATCTGCCTTTGATCAAGACTACCCATTTCACTACAGAAATTGAAGACTTTGTTTTATTTACTCAACTAACTTTTGCAGGACAAGGCCATTGTTCCTGTCCCAGAAAGATAACTTTTCAAAGGAGGTTTTTACAGTTCTCTTTTTTTTGTCAGGAAGTCCTGGGGGTAATCCCACTCAGTTATGGATTTAAAAAAGATAAACTCCTTTTTTCACCAGTTATGTGGTCTGTTTAGATGGTATTCTGTTGATTTCTCAATATCTCTTCCTATTTCTATAACATTGCAATAGTACCATTACCTGTGTTCTCAACTATACTAAAAGTTACTTAGTGCCTTCCCAGCAGATGGTCTATTTAGGTGCCCTGTTCAACACTCAAGATGATCAAGTGAGTCTCACGGATGTCTAACAGGATATGATCAGAAAGATTAATCTGTTATGCCAGAGGTGGATCTGGTCAGTAAAAGAATGCCTGCAAATTCTGGTCATGACGTACTCTTCCATTCTTGTTCGGTAGGCCAGATGGATAATAAGGACCCTACTGACTGTGTTTCTGCAACAGTGGAATTCGATCAAGGACCACAAACAGGCAATCATAATTTCTTAACATAATTCTTCAGTCCCTTTCTTGGTGGTTGCAGGCAGAGAATCTCCAGAACAGATTCTGTCTAGATGAACTTAATTTGGACATTCTTACTACCAATGCCAGCAGCAAGGTTTGGGGTGCCTTGTTCCAAGAAATAGTAGTTCAAAGTTTGTACCCAGAAGACTGGTACAGCGTGCCTTCCAACATTTTTAAATTAAGAGACACCTGTCAAGCTTTGATCAATCTGTCTGACACCCTATGAGGTTGTTTTCTCAAGATCAGAGTAGACAACATGTCAGCAGCACCCTATCTTAGAAAGCAAGGAATGTGCTTACGGTCTGAGCCTTTTACTTGAGGTCACTACAATCTTCAGAGACTCATTGCAATTTGTATACAAGGCCCAGAGGACATAGCTTCAGATTACCTCAGTCACCACAGGCAAACTCTTGAGTCTTGAATCTGTCAGTTTTCCAGCAGATCAACTTGAAATTATGTATTCCAACGACATATGTTATAGCATCCTGTCAGAATTTGAAGGTGAGCATATTTTATTCAAGGGATCACAGCCCAGCAGCAGTAGGAGTAGATGACTTTCTCCAAGACTGGAGCAGGATGATGGCATATTTCTTTCCTCCTCCCATAAACATCATCACAAAACTCTTCTCAAGATTTGGTCAGACACAGCAGAAATTATGGCTACAATCCCTCAATGGCCTCAAAGACCATAGTTTCCAGTTTTCCTTCAGCTACCTATTGCATAGCCTTTAAAGTTATGAGTGACTGGGTGGACCTCTTGGCACAAAGGCTCAAAATTAATCCAGCTAATCAAGACCAACTGCTGACTGCCTAAAGGTTAAGTTGCAGCTGCTTCAAATGTTTCTTCCTCTGTCACGGAGCTTCTCTTACAAGAAAACTACTCCTACCTCCTACTGCAAAAGTTGTGGAGTCTTTTAGACATGGGCAGAGCATTTACATATGGATACTTATACTGTGTTGGACTTGAGACAGAGATAGACCATAAAGGTTTGAGCACTAGCTCTTTAGGAGTCCAGGTTTCAGTTATAGCCACACTGACTAATACCATATTGTCTTCCTGCAGTCTAGTTACTAAGTACTTTTTAGGGCCATTTCTAAAATTTGAGCAGTTATGAGGACCTATTTTGTATCCTGGGATTTCCCTCTCATCCTGACTGCACTGTTCGGACCTTCTTTTGAACCTATAGCTTCTAGCTCTCTAGGCATGTTATTGGCCAAGAGGATGACCGAGTTCCATACTATTTTGGCCATTCACTATCTGTTTCTTCAATAAGGCAGTCCTCAGGACAGTTTCTGAATTTCTTCCAAATGTGGTTTCTAGCTTCCATTCCCCATGATATTGTTCTCCTTGCATTTCTTCTTCAGAATGACCTATTAACTAATTTGAGTCTGGTGAGAAACCTGAAACACTTACCTTTAAGAAGATACAGGAAGGCTGAAGCTATGTCAAATGCCACCATCAGCAGGTGGGTCATCACAGCTATTGTAAAGTCCTGCCAGTTTAAGTAGTAGCCTGTTACTCAAGGTTTGATGACCCATTCAGTACAAACTTCATAGGCAGCAGTAGCCAATGTTCCTACGTTACCTGGGTGTAAACAGAGATGTTTTTCACAAGGTGAATGTTTGGGTAGCTTCCTCTACAAACACTGGTCTTTCCATTCCACAGTCAGCATTTGTCCCTGATTAAACTTTTGTGGTTTTGTACATGTTCTTTGCTATGTGTTTTTCTCCATAGGTTTATGTTTCTTTATTTTTCCAATCCTTTATTGCTTTACTGCTGTGGAACTGCCAGTTGGTGAATGTCTACAATGGAAGGAGAGGAACTGAAAAAATTCTGTTAGCTATGTTATTCCATTTTTATTCCAGGAAGGAGGTTTTTACTGCTTTTAGTTTTGTCTCCTGTCCTATCATCTGAATGGGAGGGCAAACCTATTTGTGAATGCTGCATGGTCTATGACCAAGAAAAGAAAATTATGGCAAAATAATAGAAATGTTCTTAGGCAGGGCTCAAAATTTCCACTTGCCACTAGCCAATGGCGAGTAAAAATTCAGCCCTGGCGAGTAGAAATCCAGCCCTGGTGGGTATGTTATGGCTTGCGATGGCGAGTAACTTTTCAGGTCTGGCTAGTAGCAAAGGACTTCACATTTTAAGCCCTGTTCTTAGGTATAGCTGGTTTACTCGAAAGTTGTTTAACTTGTAGCCATTACATTGTGCAACTTCCATGTCTTTGAGAGCCCACTCAAGGGAACTATAGGAGACATTAAAACACTATATGCTAACATCAGAAACACTCTCCTTCAGCTATTACATTTGTATATAACAGTTCTATTCAGCTTCTGATTCACATTTTCAGCTGTTGCACTTTAAGACTTTTGAAGCAACTTTTTATAACTGCTCAAGAGCCAGAATAACAATAGAAATGTAAGGGAAACAACTGTTACAGGTTCAATACATAAACTTGTTATGCATATCTGAATGGGGCTGTATTTACCATTGAAAAAATGACAAACCAAATAAAAATCCCAAATGTTTCAATGATTCAAATGTGGCGTTTAACCCCTACGGATGCTAGAGAGGCCAACTTGCTTTGCCATGTGTTACAAGTCTGGGCCAAGATACATTAAGGTTCGATAAGGGCTCAGGACGGTAATATTTTCTTGGAGCTGTGTCGAAGGTACATCATCAGTATTTACTAACATGTCCTTGCCATCATTTCCCCATCAATATGACACCAATCCTCAGTCATCATCATCAATCTGCCATACCTTCGACAGGTTTACAATTTTGCATTGACAATGGCTCATTTGCATATGGAAGTGCAGGATAATGAGCCAATCATGTGGGTGTTTTCATGTTAATGTGGTTGCTCGCCACATGAACTAAGCTCCAGTAGTTGTCTCTGTTATCGGAGTTCACAGTCCCAACATCGCCTACCTGAGGTTGCTGATGCTGGGATCTCTATGTAGCTTTCTTTGTAGCCAGACAACAGTTTGCTGTCTTTGTTAAAGAGCAGAGACAGCAGCGATTAAAGCAAAGATAAGGGGATAGATACACAAAGGTGTGATAAAGAGCTTATAAAGTGGATATGACTTCTACGGTGATATCATGGGGGAGATGCACTAAAGTGTGATAAAGAGGTGATAAAATGGAGATGACTCTTCCAGTGATAGCACTTCCCCAATTCCTATGTTACTGTATGCAGCCTATGTAATAAGATTTCTTATGTGGGGGGAGGTGTTAGTGCATGTGCGCCGTAGAATAACACAGGAACTGGAAAAAATATATAACTGGTGAAGACATATCCACTTTATTACCTCTTTATGACACATTAATGCATTTCCCTCCAGATCTCCAGATCTTATGTTATTCTATGGAGCCTATGCACTAAGATTTCTCAAGTGGTAGATATCTTAGTATGTAGGCTCTATAGAATGTCATAGAAATTGAAGAAGTGGCATTATCTCTTCTTCATCACCTCTTTATCACACCTTAGTGCATATACCCCGTGATATTTCTGGTTGCAAAGGAATTTATGCCTTTTTCAGCAATCTGGGTAAAAAATTATGAATACAATGCACATTTTTTTATTATAAGCAATGCAATTTTTATTTTTAGGCACAAAAATAATGTGCCTCATTAGTAAATGTGACAGATACAGTCTTAATTACTTATTCTGCACTGCAATTTTTAAGAGCAATCTAATTAAAGAAACACTAACAACTGAAATGAAATTAGATTCAATAACATGTATTTTCTGTTGGAATCTGTAAAACAATTTTAATGGTTAGATGCAGGAAATTGAATCCTAAACTTGAATGCATATGTATACTGTACTTTATAGGCACATTTGATTAAATGTGTTTGTACTCTTTCTAATGAAAGATCAGAAAAGAGGATTTTAGTCTTACCTGTTAAATCCTTTTCTCTTAGTCCATACAGGTTACTGGTAACTTTGGGTAGGTGATCTGCTCCTTTAAGTAGGCAGGAACAATTCTAGAAATTACTGCAGGGGGTGGAGCCTACCTTCCCTCCTTGGATGCAGCTATCCAACCAGCTCCAGAAAGATTTGAGACACTAACTATGACTAGATAGTGGAAGGAAAGAAGACTCCTGTGAGCGTGACCCCGAAGGACCCCCACGGTCTGCCACAGGAGAGCCAAGCATGGTCTCTTGACAGGGTGGGAGACCAGTAACCTGTATGGACTAAGAGGAAAGGATTTAACAGGTAGACTAACATCATCTTTTCTCTGTCATCCAATACAGGTTACTGGTAACTTTGGGATGTCCAACCATTGAGTTTCCCAGAGGCGGGAAGTAAGGCAAAGACCAGGCACAAGGCCCCCAAAGTCACCAGAGCAGATATGAACCATCAGATCAGAGATAGCCCAACAAAATAATGAAGTGTCAACGGACACTAAACAGGGGTAACAACACCCCAAACTGTTACACAGCACAGTGGTAAGTGTGGGAATTTAAAACAGGGGAATTCAAATACAGGGGATTACACAGGGGAACACATTTATCAATCTTATTGTGCGGCTATTTTTTTGCCTGCCTTTTTAGCTTGTGGTAACTGGCACATATGAGTGGTAGCATGATTGTCCATTTAACTCAGTACACAAACTGCTATATGTTTGCACACCTGGAACAACCGTTCTAGGCTGCATACCTCTGTGACAGATGTGAGGAAGTGGTCTCTCTGGAAACTCGTATTAGAGATCTGGAGGGGCAGGTTGCAACATTGAGAGAGACGGCCAATCTTGAGAGTGGTCTGCTGACTGAGCAGCAGGAAGCAGTGGTAGGTAGTTCTGGGGGTGGAGACTGCACAAAGAAAGTGCAGGTAGCCAGATGGGTTACAGTTAGACATAGCAACGGGGGTGAACAGAGGAATAGGGAGGACATTCCTGTGTTTACTAGTCCTAACCGATTTGCTACATTGAGTAATGATGTTGGGGATGCTGACACAGGAATGTCTTTGCTGGAGAGGACTGTTTTTTCTAACAGCCGGGTGAACAGCCCCTCCAGCACGGATGGGATCCAGGACTCAGGCAGACCTAGACAGATGGTGGTGGTAGGGGATTCTATTATTAGGAAGACAGACAGGGCAATCTGTCACCAAGATCTCCACAATCGTACAGTTTGCTGTCTCCCGGGAGCTCGGGTTCGACATGTGGCTGATCGGGTTGATAGATTGTTGGGAGGGGCTGGGCATGGCCCGGCTGTCATGGTACATGTTGGTATTAATGACAAAGTCAGTGGAAAATGGAGGTCCGTTAAGAAGGATTTCAGAGACCTAGGATATAAGCTTAAAGGGATAGTAACACTTCGTTTTAACTTTATTTTATTTTGTAGGCATTAAAAATACATGAAGAATGATATAAGTCTTATCTCTCAAACCTTTATGGTTTATGAGATATTCACAAGCAAAGTTCCCCTCCCCGCCCCTTTTTCCTAGTGTAAGCCATCTCTTCTCAGATGTGGATCAGGTTGTATGACAGTACAGATAACAGAAGGGGACAATTTTCTTTGTATGAAAACAATGAAAGCCCTTCCCCCCTTGAAAAGTTTTTCAGCTTTTTCCATTATCTTAATTGAAGATTGTCCCTCTCTGCAGTCTACCTGGGCATCTCCCTTCTTATCTGGTTGAACGGGGGGGAATACTTTGTTTGTGAATATCTCTTAAACCATAAAGGTTTCAGAGATAAGACTTATATCATTCTTCATGTTTTTTTAATGCCTACAAAATAAAATAAAGTTAAAATGAAGTATTACTATCCCTTTAAGCAGAGGATCTCTAAGGTAGTATTTTCTGAATTACTACCTGTGCCATGTGCTACATTAGAAAGGCAACGGGAGAATAGGGAGTTAAATGCGTGGCTAAAGACTTGGTGTAAGCAGGAGGGGTTTGGGTTTCTATAGCACTGGGCAGTCTTTTCCCTTGGGGGCAATCTTTATAGTAGTGATGGATTGCACCTAAGTGGAAGGGGGCCACGGTGCTGGGTGATAGAATGGCTAGACGGCTGGAGGAGACTTTAAACTAGAAAGGGGGGGAGGGAGCTGCAACACAGGCTGGGGAAGGTAGTATAATTGAGGAAATGGGATTAGAGAAGGGGCATGGGGGTGGAGAGGGGGAATGGGCTAGTTCATCTAATAGGGAGTTGCCATTGTTACAGCCTGATAAAAGACAAATACATTTGGCAAAGAACAAAATCTTTAGGAATGGGAAAAAGATAAAATGTATGCATCCAAATGCTCGCAGTCTGGCTGGTAATATGGGGGAACTAGAAATGACTGCAGTACATGAGCAGTATGATCTGATTGGAGTCTGAAACCTGGGTAGATGATACATATGACTTGGCAGTTAATCTAGAGGGTTATTCACTTTTTAGGAGGGACAGGGTTAATAAAAGGGGAGGAAGGGTATGCCTATATGTAAAGCGGGCCTTAAAACCTAGTTTAAGGGAAGCTATGAATGAAGGGTCCAATGAAAAGGTAGAGGCCTTGTGGGTTGAAATACACACTGGGGGCACACACAATAAAAATATATTGGTGGGGATTTGCTACAAGCCACCTAATGTTGGGGAGTTGGAGGAAGCCCAACTTTTACTGCAAATGGAAAAGGCTGCTAGGTCAGCAAAGGTAATTATAATGGGAGATTTCAACTAACCTGAAATTGACTGGAGCAATATGACTTACTGCACAACAAAGGAAATATTTTTCTAAGTATGATAAATGATAATTTTATGTCCCAGCTAGCAGAGGAGCCAACTAGAAAAGTGGCCTTGCTTGACGTAGTGCTCTCAAACGATTCTGACATGACAAACAATGTGCAATTAAGGGGACATTTGGGCAGCAGTGACCACAATATGGAATCCTTTGAAGTTTGTTATGAGAAACTCAATAGCAAGGGTTTAACCAAAACATTCAATTTCAAAAAGGCTAATTTTACAAAGTTAAAAGAAGTGTTAAAGGATGTAATTTTCAAAGATAAAAATGCACTAGAATCATGGAATGTATTTAAAATGCTCTTGGGCAAATATACACGTCAATATATACCATTGGGGAATAAGCACAAGAGAAGTAAAGTGAAACCAATGTGGTTTAATAATGTGATTAGCAGGGGGATGAGAAATAAAAAGCAGGCTTTTAAAGTGTTTAAGTCAAACGGGTCAGATGCATCATTTAAAAAATATAAAGAATGTAATAAAATCTGCAAACAATTAAGCTAGCTAAAATAGAAAATGAGAGAAACATTGCAAATGAGAGCAAGAAAACCCTAAACAATTCTACAAGTATATTAATAACAAAAAAGTTAAGGTTGATATTGGTCCTCTTAGGACTGAGACAGGTGAATTGATTAGTGAGGATAAAGCTATGGCTGACACCCTAAATACGTTCTTTGCTTCAGTATATACAAAGGAAGCAGCAATGACAAGATATGGGCACACACAAAACCACGGAATTTCCTCCAACATCTACATGGCTTACTGAGGTCCAAAGGAGACTGGAAAAGATTATAGTGAATAAAGCGCCTGGACCAGACGGTATACACCCAAGGGTACTTAAGGAACTTAGTTCAGTAATAGCAAAACCATTATACTTAATATTTATTGATTCACTTTCATCAGGCATAGTGCCCTGTGATTGGAGGAAAGCTGGTGTAGTTCCAATATTTAAAAAGGGAGCAAGATGCAAACCAGGAAATTATAGACCTGTGAGCTTGACTTCCAAAGTGGGTAAGATACTAGAAGGGTTATTAACTGACAGTATTCAGAACTATGTGAAGACAAACAATATCATTAGTAGGAATCAGCATGGTTTCATGAAGAACAGATCATGTCAGACTAATTTACTTGCATTTTATGAAAGAGTAATTTGGACAGGGGAATTGCTGTTGATGTAGTATACTTGGATTTTGCAAAAGCCTTTGATACAATGCCTCACAACAGGTTACTGCATAAATTAAAAGGCTTCGTTTTGGGCGGTGTTATCTGTACATGGATTGAGAACTGGTTAAATGATAGATGGCAGAGAGTTGTTGTAAATGGAATTTTTTCAAATTGGTCTAAGGTTATAAGTGGGGTGCCGCAGGGTTCAGTCCTGGGACCAATGCTTTTTAATTTGTTTATCAATGATCTAGAAGTGGGAATTGAAAGTAGCATCTCAATCTTTGCTGATGACACTAAACTATGTAAGGAAATACATACAGAGCTGGATGTTCTTTCCCTACAGAAGGATTTAGATAAACTAAGTGAATGGGCAGAAAAGTGGCAGCTGTCATTTAATGTAGATACATTTAAGGTTATGCATTTGGGCTGTAGAAACAAACTTGCTACATATACTCTAAATGGGAGACAACTTGGGAAATCCTCATTAGAGAAAGATTTAGGAGTACTGATAGACAATAGACTTCACAGCAGTGTGCAGAGCCACTCAGCTGCTGCAAGAGCAAATAGAGTACTAGCCTGCATAAAAAGAGGTGTAGAAGCAAGGGATGCTAATATTATCCCACCTCTGTATAAATCCTTGGTTAGGCCTCATCTAGAATGTGGAGTACAATTTTGGGCCCTGTTCTAAAAAAATACATTACTGAACTGGGAAAGGTGCAGAGACGTGCAACAAAACTGATAAAGGGATTGGAGGATCTGAGTTATAAAGAGAGACTAGCCAAACTGGGTTTGTTTACATTAGAGAAGAGACGTCTAAGGGGTGATATGATTACCATTTACAAATACATTCAAGGACAATACAACAAACTATCCAGTGAATTATTTATGCAAAGAACTGAGCTAAGAACAAGAGGTCATCAATTAAGACTAGAGGAAAGGTGCTTTCGACTAAAACAAAGGCATGGATTCTTTACAGTAAGGGCGGTAAGGCTACGGAATTCTTTGCCTTGGGATGTTGTGCTTGCAGATAATGCAACTGCATTCAAAAAGCAATGGATGCTTATCTAGCACAGAACAATATTGACAATTATGACAGATGGCTTCAAAGCAAATAGGATATTGATCCGGGGAACTATATGACTACCAATTGGAGTCAGGAAGGAATAATTCCCCCCCACACACAAACACTTGGGACTAGATTGGAAATGGCTCCAGAGGGCTTTTTTTGCCTTCCTCTGGATCAACAGGGGTGTTTTTGGTATGGGCTGGACTTGATGGATGCATGTCTATTTTCAGCCTTATTTACTATGTTACTATGTTAGATCCAGAAGCTCCGGAAACCAAACTTGTCAAGGCCAGTATGGAGTAACCAGAATGACTGGACATCGCTCCAGTCTCAATTTCCGTAACACCCAGTGCAACATAGGAAGGGGAGGGAAGATGTAAGCCAGAGGAAATAACCAAGGAATGGACATGGCATCCACTGCCAAAGCTAGAGGATCCCTCCAGCGAGAGCAGAACCTTGGAACCTTCCGGTTGTGTCTTGTCACCATCTGGTCGATGCAAGGAAGACCCCACTTCTGTTCCTACTCTCCGTTGTCCACTGTGTGTCAACTGAGGAAGTCCGCCATGACGTTGTCTACGCCTGGAATGTGCACTGCGGATATGGCAGGAACACGTTTTTCTGCCCAGGACAAAATAGCCTTGACCTCTAACCAAGCAGCGAGACTTCTTGTTGATGTAAGCCACAGCTGTGGTGTTGTCAGACTGAACCCGAACTGGGCATTCTTCCAGCTGGGGCGTCCAGTGACGAAGGGCATGAAATATCGCCCAAAGTTCCAATACATTGATGGGAAGGAGAGATTCATCTGGAGACCACCGTCCCTGACTCAGGACCGCTCCCCAGCCGGAGAGGCTGGCATCCATTGTCACTGTGGTCCAGAAGGATATCAGGAAGGACTTGCCCTACAGGAGATTGGAGAGGTTGAGCCACCATGGCAAACTCAGTTCCACAACAAGAGGGAGGGATACTGACGTCTGCAGAAGGTCCAGCTGACCCTTGCATACCTGGATCACAAACCGCTAGAGCTTCCTGGTATGAGCCATGGCAAAGGGGACTGCTTCCATGGTGGAGACAAATTTCCCCACCAGAGAGGATAGCTGGATCTTGATCTAGAACAGCCGAAACCTGGTGTGCGATCTGGTGAGCCACATCCTCCGTGAGAAACACCATGCTCTGCTGAGTGTCGAAGAAAAGGCCCAGGAAGACCAGACACTGGGATGAGACAAGATCCGACTTGTCCAAGCTGATGATCCACCCGTGATGGGTGAGAACGTGAATGCAGTTCTGAACCTGCTGACGAAGAAGTTCCGCAGAGGGGGCTTTCAGAAGCAGGTCGTCCATGTATGGAGTAACTCTGATGCCGTCCCGGTGGAGGACGGACACTAAGGCTCACAGGACACGGTTGAAGACTTGAGGCATTGTAGTCAGACCAAAGGGAAGAGCTGAGAACTGAAAATGCCCTTGGTCGCAGGCAAATCTGAGATACTTCCGGCTCTCTGGATGAATGGCGATATTTAAATACGCGTCCTGAAGGTCCAGAGAAGCAAGAAATTCCCCCGGAATCATAGCAGCAACACCATCCTTAGTGACTCCTGGTGATAACGAGACTGGATCACAAAGGAATTGAGATCCTTCAAGTCCAAAACTGGATGACAACCACCGTCCTTCTTGGACACTACGAAGAGATTTGAGTAAAAACCCGTACCTCTGTCCTGAACTGGTACAGGTTCCAGAACATCCTTGTCCGGAAGAGACTGGATAGCGCCGTATAAGAGACGGCGTTTTTCCATGCCTGGGGTGTATGAGAGGTTAAAAAGCGAAATGGAGGAAGAGAGGTGAAAGGGATCCTGTCCCTTCCGTCTCTACTTGTAAAACCCACTGGTCCACCACTGAATCGTCCCAAATGCTGTGATACTGAGGAAGATGACCACCCACAGCTTAATGGGGACCTGGGTTCGGCGAGTCATGCCGGAGCAGACTTGGAAGCCTTGGGCTTGGAGGAGACCTTGGGCTTCCATTGCTGTTTGAGCTTGGAGTAAGCACATGGAGCTGAGGGAACCGCCTGGTTCGCCGGACGTGTCTCTGTCTGAAAGGGAAGAAAAATCCTGTTACGCTTGAGAGGAGGTTTCTTCCTGGGGACCAAGTTCAGATGAGTACCCTTACCCCCAGTGGCCTCACTAATCAGATCTTTAAGATCTGGCCCAAATAAGGATGTACCCTGAAAGGGCAAGGACATCAAGGCTTTCATAGAAGTGGTGTTAGCAGCCCAGATCTTGAGCCAAAGAGCTTGTCTGGCAACCACAGTCATGGTGGAAACCCTTGCCACCAGACGGATAGCATCAAATAAGGCAGCAAAAACATGGTGCTGGGCCTCAAATATGTTGGCAAGAAGCCGCAACATGTCCGAAGATGAATCACCCTGATGTACAGCTAGGGTGAGTTGTTCAGTCCAGACCACAATGGCCCGGTTAACCCATGCCGCAGCGAATGCTGGATGCATGGCAGTGCCAGCAGTGGCAAAAATGGACTTGAGGGAAACCTCAAGCTTCTTGTCAGTCCAGTCCTTCAGAGAGGATGCATCACAAACTGGTAAGGCAGTAGACTTAGATAGCCTTGAGACAGGAGCGTCCACCTTAGGGGGATGAACCCATTGAGCAAGCGCAGTCTCAAAAAAGGGGTAAAGCTTAGCAAACTTCTTGGAGACAGAAGGCTTTCTGTCCAGAGATTTCCACTCATCAGCCACTGGCGGTCCAGAGTTGGGTTAGGTGGAAAACAAGTATGGGCCTTTTAGGCTCCTGGAATACATCAGAAGGATCTGAGGAAACCTCCTGAATGGGAGGAATGTTTAGCGTGTTTAAGACGGCCCTGATCAGGCCCTCAGCCAAGGGTTCTGGATCAACCTCAAAGGGATCCCCAAAAAAATGAGAGGAGCCCACAGCAGAACATTCCCCAGCATCTGAATCCACCAACAGTTCCTCTTCAGAGGATTCTGAAATGTCAGGTACTCCTTGCGGTTTGGGCAGGAAAGATCTGACTGAGGAAGGGGTGTTCCAGGAATGGAAGACCCCCCTGTAACTGGGATGGAAAGAGTTGCAACGTAGACCTGAGGTCCCTGGTAGCAGCCTTGAACTCTTGCACCCAAACTGGCTCTAATGCATGGCTGGAGGTCCCTGAGATAGACTCAGGGACATCAGAACATGCTGGGCATAAATGACCTGAGAATTCTCTAGACAACCCTGTATGACATGAGGAGCAATGTGCAATGGGGGATACAGAGACCCCAGCGTCCATAGTCTTAGGCCTGGCCCTAAGCTCCAACAGAGTAGACATTCTCACAGTGTCAACAACGTTCAGAATAATTAATCACCCAATTTACAGTGTGTAAGATTAAAATTTCACCTCAGAAATCACTAAAATACACTTATCTGGCAGGTGAAGGGTTAATCTGCAAAGGAGAGAGGAGAGTCCAAGTCCTGCATAGAATACTCGTTCTGTAAAGCTCACACAATGGCTGCCGCAGTGGGAACCAATCAGAAACAAGCACACAAAGCAAGCACTCATGGGAAATGTAGTTTTTCCAGAAAAACTCAATTTTGTCAAAGTTAGAACTGAGAAATAAAAATACATGAAACATCAATAGCACATGTAATCAGACCCAGAAAACACTGAACCCAGTAGGGAAAGTGCCAATAACCACCTCAAAGAATGCCAATCAGCAGGGTTAATTTACCACATAACTTTGCTCCAAACACTGACAGACATAACAGAAAGACCCAGTGAGTGCAGTAGTGTGCAATAAGAACTCCCAGGAATAACCCTTGTGTGGAGGGGCACTGTGGGACAAGTGGACCTGCAGCACTCAAAGGGTTGCTCACCTTTCCTGCAGATCTTCTGTCTTCAGATTATCATGTAGTAAGAAGCAACCTCAGTGGGTAACTCCTGGGGAAGCACGTGGAATCAAGATTTTCCCCCTCAGGGCTTAAGGTCCACAAAAAGCACCTGGATACTAATCTAGCCACATCTAAGGGCATTGTCAGTTATGGTAATCCTCCTAATGGTGGTATTCCATATCTAACAGAAAAATAAAAAAGTTTCTAAAACTATAGCAGAACTGTTCTCTTGCCTGTGTTAACTTGACCAAGGATCAAATCTTTCTGGAGCTGTTTTTTTTTTACTGATGCTAAGGTGAAGTATAGCATATTAAAGGGGATCTATCACCCCTATACATGTTTGTCTAAAATGTTAGTTTTTATAGCGATTAAAATGAAAACTATTTTTTCATTAAAAAAAAAAATATTTTGTCCAAGTTAAACGTCTAAAGGTTATCCTGCGGCTTCCTTTTGGACAGCAGTCTCTGGCCAATGAGAGCACTCCAGCTTACATGCAGAAAGCCTCCATCACTGGAGGAGGCTGGATCAAGGTATGGGAGCAGAGGAACAGTGACAGACTGCGGTACAGAGCTGGTAACCACAGTCTCTCCAGAAGGAAGCCGCAGGATAATCTTTAGATGTTTAATTTGGGCAAAATAATGAATTTTAAGAAAAAAACAGAAACAGTTTTCTATCTAATTGCTATATAAACTAATGTTTTAGACAAACATGTATAGGTTTGATAGATCCCTTATTAAGTGTGAATTACACCCAGCTCATTTTTAGGCTTTTGTGTTTCTTTATCATTTGCATGTTAGCGATGACTCCAACACATTGCTTCAAAATGCACTGGAGACATCTCTAGTATGGAAAGGCTTAGATTTTTTCTCCCAGTAGCTCTTACCTTGAAGGTCAAGTACAAGCAGCTCTCCCCTTGTGTATTCATAACTCCAATGAGAAAAGGACAGCAATGTCTCCTCTAGCAAAGTAGTGGGAGTAATTTCATCCCCATTGTTGTTATTGTACTTGCGAAATTCTCCCGTCATATACTTTTCAATGGTGAGCCACTGGTTAGCTGAATGGCAATATATCAAGAAGACTTCCAGAAACCTAGAAATCAAATTCAGTAGCTTATGAGTAACATGTGCTTTTAAAATGAAATTTTGTACTGAAAATACTAAAACTTTTCACTGCAAAATGATAATCAGTGTCTAAAAAGTCCCATTCACAGATTTGGGACATGATTCAATTATCTCTGGTAGTAAGTCAAAACTAAAGGTGTAGTTTTAAGTCACAGTTTGGTATTCTATTACCTGCACTGTGACAAACTACCGACCGTTAAAAAAGCACAATGGGTGCAAAATTAGCACCCATTGAAAACAATGAAATGTTACTTGAATTTGCTGTTCAATTACATGTGGTGGCTAGTAACACTCGTTAAGGGACTGTTTTTTTTTAGTTAAATTAGCACCTAGAAAACCTAGGCATTGAGTCCCAAGTTTGTGTTAAAAACCACCAATGTGAACAGTGTTAAAAAATAAATAAAATACATGCATGCACAGCCATGAATCCCTACACTAGAGACCCTAAGCCCCATATCAATACATCCAAGGCACCAAAAATATGAGTTAAACTCCCGAAAAATTAACCCATTGAGTACTATCAGGGTAAGCAATGTATTGCAGAGGGTTGCATGCTCCTCTGGCACCTACATGAATAACCCGTCTAAAGCTAACAACATCCCATGGCCCATTCCATGCAATATATCTACAATAAACACTTACCTTGAAGTCTGAAGTTTAGCATGGTCTGCTGTACCCTCTTTAAAGTGGAACTTTCAGGTAGTAATAACTAGCCCTTCAATAGTTAAACATATGGAGACTAGCATCCTAATACATGTATTACTGCTGTAACGTGCCATATTCTAAAGATATCTTCAGAGACTGACAGCCAGGTTAGTGCAGTCTGTGCGCCTGCACCATCAGTCCTTCTGGTTACCTTGTGGGATGCTGCAATGCTTCTTTGAGGAGACCGGGACTGAGAGCACAGGCGTACAGACAAGATATCCAAAGATTAAATATTTCTTTAGAATATGGCACTTTACAGAGGTAATCCATGTATTAGGATGCTAGTCGCCATATGTTTAATTATTGAAGGGCTACTTATTACTACCTGAAAGTTCCGCTTTAATTAGACTTTAAGTCTTCTTCTGTAAGGTTCATTCTTCTTTCTCCTTTTTTAAACTTTCTACTGTCTCTGTAAAATAACAATGATCAATGAAATGTAATGCCCCTGTAAATTCTCTCCACTGCCACCGCCACTGGCAGACAAAAAAAAATATTTCACATTTTTGTACCTTTCGGTCCATTTCCCAAGTCAAACTGAGGGGAATTTGAACAAAAACAGGCTTTTATATGACCAGTCTCTAATCAAAATCGTTCCCACTTTCCCATTGGTTGGGATGTGGGGTTTCACAGGGCACGGAAAGTGCCTTGCAGTAACCACACCTCCCAGCCAATCAGCTTTTTAGCTAAAGTGTCTCATCATCCCTCCAGCTAATCAAAAATTGGTTAGCTGGAGACATGACAAAATGCGCATTTGTGACCCCTCCAGCTAGAAGCTGATTGGCTGGGAGGTATGGTTACTGCAGGCTGCATAACTCCACATCTCAGCCAATATAAAAGCCATATAAGAGCCATATAAAAGCCAGTCTCTGTTAAAATTTTGCTCAGCTTGGCTCGGTCAATGGCCAAAAGGTACAACAATGGGGATATTTTTTGTTTTTTGTTCTCCTGAAGGCGGTAGAGAGAGTTTATGGGGGCATTGAATTTCATTGATCATTGTTATTTTATATATGAACAAAAAGCTGAGACGAACATTGAGCTGCAAGTCATGTTCTGGCGACACGTTCATGTTGGACAGGCAATTGAATTACAACAGTACAATTATGTCAGTATTGGCCAGAACTCATTTTGGCCTTACCGTATAATTTACATTGAATCGAACCCCTTGCTTAAATATGTGGCTTTGTACACAAAATATGGCAACACCTTTCTGCTTCTCTTACACTAAGGGCCATATGTCCAAATAAACATTCCTGTTGATTTTAATTGGGCTTTTTAACCCCTGGAATGCTAGATAGGTATCCAACGCATTGCAAAACAATGTGTTGGAGATGTCTTAAGAATTCAAGGAGTTAAATGCACCACTTAAATCAATAGGAAATTAGAGAATTTGTATTTGCCCAGATAAGTTGATTTGACACAGTCAGTCCACATATCTTTTGGACATAGGGCCCTTAGCTGTTATGTCTTTAAAAATACAGACATGGTTTGTTTTTGGATTCTTGCAAAAATAAATCTGTAATTATAAAAAGAACATACAATTTTTGTTGTAAAGTTGCAGTGCAGTAGTTTGTTATGAGAAGAAAACTGATCTGTGGTTTTATTTTTCTCCTCACATCTCCTATTCAAACTTAATATTAAAAACCAGTTTCTATATTGTCATAGCAACACCATTGTATCGCTACTGTCTTCTCTCTCAATTTCTCTGTATTTATATCTAGACCAAGTAGACGTGGGCCTAAGGTGGTAGGCTGGCCTATAGCCATTTTGTAGAGAAAATTCACTTTTATATAAATGTGCAGCTCAGGGCTCAGCCTCCTCTTTACCAAAGTGAGCATACTAAAAGAGTATTTCTTCATAGGTCAAAATTTCCACTTTATGTTAGCCTCTTTGGAAGCTAGTTACTCATAATGCTTATGAGTATTTAAGGGAAGGGGTGGAGCTGACTAAAATTAGGATGTGACAAAAGTGTATATGGGATGGTGGTGCATGCTTTTTTATGGGTTTAGAGAAGGGGTGTCCAAGTTCAGTCCCCAAGAACTACCATGAGTCCAGGATTTAAGGATTTCCCTGTTTGGACACAGGTGGGCCAATCAACATGAATGAGCCACTGATTAACTCATCTATGATTAATCTTATTAATCAGGAAAATCCTGTGGTGGCCCTTGAGGTTAAAACTTGGACATCACTGGGTTAGGGCAACAGAAAGTGTAAATAAATCACTGATGACGTCACCTGATGAAATCCCACCCTGTGCTCTAAGCTCATGGACATGCCTTTGATAATCAGTGAGACATTTAGACATGGAACAAAAGGAAGGGGAAGACAGAGAGAGTGGAGAAAATAAGAAAAAGTGGATTTTTGAGTACTTACCAATATAAATACCTTTCTCTTAGTGCTCATGGAACACAGGAACCATGAGGGTAAAGTATCCTCCTCTAGGTGCTTCCTGCTCGACTTTATACCTATCATTCCTGCTCAGTTTCAGTGTACAGGAAAGATAGACGGAAAAAAAGTAGGAAAGGAAGTTGGTCACCTGTACCAGAGAATCCAAAGGACACCCTTGCCTGGAACCCAAACAATCTGTTTTGCGCTAGGTGAAATGTCCCCTTTCACCAAGAACTAAGAGAAAAGGATTTATGTACACAAAAAAACTCCTTTTATTTTTTTTCTATTCTGGAACACATGGACCATGGGGATATACTAAAGCTAGCTGATCAAGACTCCAGGAACAGAGAGACAGACCAGTTCCAATAGACACAAACCAGAGACAATTATGAACCTCAGGTGTCAACATACCAAGTAACAGCAAGGAGTTTACTTACTTAGGACCTTACATCCAAAACTGGTTTCATAACTCAGTAATGTTTAGCAAATGTGTGAATAGGCAGCAAAGTTCCTACCTTGCACAGCTACAACCCTTTGTCTTCACCAAGAAAGCTAGAGGGTCCCAGATTCTGAAGTAAAACAGAGAAACCTTGCAGTTTGACCGTGATGCTATCAAATCCACATACCTGAGCTATGGAGTCTAACACTTTCTGGTGGAGCTTCCAATTCTCAAGATCCAGATGGTGATAGCTGAGAAAGTTTATCACTATGTTGGCCACTCCTGGAATGTATAAGGCCAAGAAAGCCCTAAAATGAGCTTCTGCCATGCAAAATTCTGACCATGCAGCTGCTCTTCTGATCCCAGCTTGATGGTTCACATACGTTACCTCTGTTGCATTCTCAGACTGAACCCACAGTGGCAAACCCAGGAGTAGATGGAACCCATGTAGAAGAGCAAGGGTGATGGCCCAAGTTCCAATACACTGATGAACAGAAAATTATTGGTCTCAGAACAAAGGCCCTGGGCCATCTGAGAGCCAAACAAGGCTCCCCAGCCCTTTAGACTAACATTTTGTCAGTCTCAAGTGAGAATTATTCAGTGGCAGGAGTAGGCACAATAGAACTATAGAGTCTTTCTCCAAATTCCACTGCAGGAGTAGGATTCGGAATGCAAGTGGCCAGTTCTCATGTACGACTAGGTGATGGAGGTTGATAAAGAAGTTTGAAGGCACAACCAGTCTGAGGGAGTCGAGCAAAGTCCGATTAACAGAGCTATGAGGAGTAGTACTAAGCTTCAGGTTAAGTCATAGAGTTTCGACTACCACCACCCTCAACAAGTCGGGAAGCCTTTAGGCGGTGGTGTTATGGCTTCGACCAACAATGTCTTCAACAATTCGGTCAGGCAAGAGGCAGGGAGTAGTAGACGTTCGACTATCCTCAACCCTGACTAGCTGGAACAAACGGAGGTGGTCATCGGAACAACCAACAACAACGCCCTCTAGTTATTCGGTAGGCCTGAGGTGGGAAGTTGAGTAACAGCAAGGAGAAAGTCCCAGAGGCAACAGGAGACTCTATCAGGTGACAGCAGGAGAGATGACACCGCTGTATTGACCAATTCCTGAAAATCTCAAGCTGCAGTTCATGAGTGTGAAACTGGAAAAAATACAACTTCCTCCAAGGCAACGACCTAATACCCCAGCATCTTCAAGTATTCCCACACCGTTTCTGAGGGGCGAGCCAAGGCCTGAGACACCTTCTGTATAAACATCTGAACCTTGTTTTCTGGCAGAAAAACCCATCCCTGAAAATTGTCAAATCTCATAACAGCAAAGACTAGAACTTGGGATGGAACCAGAGAGGATTTTTTGAAATTGCTCACCAAGTCATGCTGTTCCATGTGGACATGCACTTCAAAAGACACAAGCCCCCCACTGAAAGATCCTTTTGGAAAAGGCCATATGGATTCAAAATGAATATGCAAATGTGCATTTTATATGTCCAGGGAATCTAAAACTCCCCTGAGTACATGGCAGCAATGATGGAGTGCAAAAGACAACAGCTTCCATCCTTTTTCGGAACCATGAAAAGGTTGGAATAGAATCTCATGAATCTCTCCTGAGTGTGACAAGCATGAAGACTTAGACCTTGTATTGATGACCCAGGTGTTACTCCATCCACCTTTGTCTGAGATTTTGACCTCCCTTGTTTTGGATTGGCTACATGGCCTTTAAAATCTGCTTCCTTCCTGTCCTCTGTGCCTGATCTTTGAGCTTGTTTTGACCTGCAGTTTTGTCAGTTTTTTTGTTCCTTATCCGGTTTTGACCTCTGCTTGTTTTTTGACCTCTGACTCCATCTGCTGCCTTGGCATTTTTCTACAAGTACATGTTGTGACCCAGTTTGTTCTCCCACTCAGTTTGTCTGCTCATTCTGCACCTGACTGATATTCTGGCTTCTACTTCAGCCGGCTTCCCCCCGACTACTTCCTTCTCTGCACTGAGATTCTCCATCATCTGAGTGGTTTCAGCTCACATTTCAAGGGCGGGTCGATCTCCACCAAGGTCTTGCTTTGTCAGTCTTCAGGCTGCCAGAGTGATCTTTGCCTGCACTGCTTTCATCACTTCTGCTTGGTGAATCATCCTACGCCGGTTCATGCAACATTTCTGCTTGGTGGGCGAATCAATCTTGACAAAGCTCTGTGAATGCCATCATCTGTCAGACTGGTCTCTGCCAGTTCCTGCTACTCAAACCATTCTATTGACGGTTTGATCCCCGCCACTTCCTGCCATCCTCCAATATCAGCTAGGCTAATTACATCCACCAAATCCTTGCTCTCATCGGAAGATTGATCACCGACAGTGTTCAGCAGCAGAGCCCTCTTTGTCAATCTTCTACAGTCTGTGCCCTCGCAAGCAGCATAGAATACAGTGTTCATCAGTGGAACACCCTAAGGTTGATCTTCGACAGTGTGGGATATCACAAGCAACACAGTATACAGAGTACCCCAGTGGAGCACCTTGTGGTGATCTTCAAAATTCTGTGTCCTCACCTGAAACGCAGTGTATTACATTCAACAGTTCCTGAACTTCTTAACAGTATCACAGTTTGTCAGTCTCTAACTTCTGAAGTGCTTCTTCCGACACTGCAGCTCTGACCTGAGTGAGTCTGGTTCTCAGTCTGCAAGGGTTCTCTCTTCATATAGTGTCTGCTTTTCGTTCACCATTCTTGCACACCAGTGTCATTTCCCAGCATCTAGGTGTTAAAGGTGCTCCCCTGGTTTAAGGAAGGATGCAGTGGGCTCCTTCTGCTCAGTTTCCCCCTCCTCCATAGAAGAGTTGCCTTCTGCAGCAAGAAAGTCCCCTCCCTTAAAAGAGTTACATTGTCTTTTAGGGAGAACGGTGTAATCATGGTTCCAGAACTCAAGGACCTCCTTAAGCCATGCAGGCTGCTGTTCAGCGGAAGAAGGTCCTGGAGTTGGCTTTGTAGGAGCTACAGAACAAGAAGGACATAATACATGAGTAAAATCTCTGGGGAGACCAGTCTGAGAGGGGGAACAAAGGATTAATAAAGAAACCCATGAAGCCCTGATGATCTTAGACTTCTCCTTTGTGTTCAAGCACAGCAAGGAGACCCCCCAAAACAGAAAAAGAAAATAAGAGTAAAACACTTATCTGTCTGCTGTTGAGTAAGGATAAGGTGCCATGGGGAGATTTAGCTACCCAGGGAGATAACTGTTTATCAGGTGCCTTCTAAGTTGCTGCAAATTATGAGAAAAAGAAGAGGAGAAGCAGTAGCTCCTCCCCTTCCTTCCCTAAGATCTAGGGAAAAATAGTTCCCTCCAAAAATAGAAAATGGCACTGTGGCTCACCAGCCAACCATTTGTCGCCATGGTAGCGAGGAAGTCCCTTCATGTGATCTTCCATCTTATGTGTCCTCAGTAAGTCCCAAAAGACCATTCCTAGGAACCAGAGTCTACATGATGCCACAGGAAGTAACTGAACAGTAACTAATGCCACAACAAGATGGAGGTCATAAGCATCATGTCTTAAAGGCACTGCGGCCCAGTTCTGTAAAAAACAAAAAAACAAACAAAAAACCCCCCATAAAAGTGCAATAAAATTAATAAAACATGTCCATCCACTCCCCATACATCTGTAGTGGCAATGTGGTGATGTATAAATAAGTTTAAATGGCTAGAGTGCCAGTAAAACAACAAACCACAGCTAGACTGTGGCTGTTAGGTAGACAAACAAAAGGACATAATTACAGGGAATGTGACCTCTGAAACCGCAGACTCTTCAGTCTTCAGACTCCTATGGAATACAGAAAGAAAGTAGGGAAAGTGGCTAAATAAAACTGAAAGGCATCCCTAAGCAGGCCCAGATCATGTAGAAGTCTGCTCCTGTTCCATATTCATTCTGGACGATAAGGGCATAGAAGGCTTCTTAATGAGGGACTGAACAACCGCATATAAAATAGCAAGCTAAGAAAACCTTTTGCCCTGTCTCCTGCTGGGACACTTTTGAAGCTGAGAATGATTCATAGGGGTGGAGCAAGGAGGAACTGGAGAAGAGAGGAAGACTCTGTTCCAGAGAACTCTTTATGCAAGTACTCCTGGAAGAGAATAAGTTACCCCTATGGTTCCTGTTTTTTACAATGGACAAAAGAAAAACTAACTTGGAGTGTCAGGGAGAAGCTCCTCGATGCCATTATCATTAAGAAAAGTATTTTTTCGGACTAAGAGGCACTGTCATTTTAATTAGTATGACTATAAATATTTAATACATTTGTCTCTGAAAGTATAACCATACTTCAGGTTTATGCATACATTCAGGGACACATAATTTGATATATCTAATTGTCCTATTTGTCCCCTGCAAAGTTTATGCAAATCTATTTCCCATGAAGTTCTTTATTTGGACTAACTAAAGATCCCTCCTGGGATGGAGCTAACAGTGTTTCTGATCCACTTAAACATACAATATGAATATAGGAGAAGTTGCACCTGCACAAAACACACTCCATGCTAATTAAGTTTCTTCTCCTTAGGCCTCTTCCACACAGACAATGCCAATGCAGCTATTCTGCATTTGTTCTGTCACTCTGATGCAAGTTAATATGCTGGACTATGGTGTTTTTTACACAGGCGTCTAGTGTGATTGCACCAAAGTTCAGCATTCTGCAACTTTACTGTGTTACCTCAAGAATGAAGGAAAGTTGAGGTAAGCATGAGCTGAGTTGGAGGTTGAGATAGTCATCACGACCTGCAAGCAGTACTGGCTGGCGCTCACATGGGTCAGCCATCAGACATCATACCTGTCCTGTGTTTAAATTGGTGGTGGAATGCAGAAGAGAGTTGAGTGAGGCTACATGGGCAACATAATTGTTGAAGAGGTCTGTGACAGTTTTGTCAGCTGTGTGAAAGAGGCTTTACCCTGTCAGATCAAACTGTGTGCTTGTTTGACTAACATACACCTAAACATGTATGCAGTCAAGGTCAAATGTCCCTGAACGTCTCCTATTAACTGTTTTTCAAATGTATTGTTCTCACATGTGCTCCTATCATTATATCCTATCATTATATCTCAGTGTATCTCAATTTCTACCAAGCCAATAACTGTGATAGTGATTGATGATAGACATGACAATGCATAATGACTAGTCATAAGCACTGACATGCAAACTTGGGCAAAGATGCTTAAAATGTCTTACTAGGATTAACTGGGCACTCACACAACCATAAAATGTACTCTAGTATTAAAGCACACATTGAGCTGGATACAGTTGCAACTAATAAACGTATCACTGGATTTTATCTGAAAAAAAATGATTGTATGGAATGAAACTTGAAGATTAAAACCAGTTATGTAGTCATTACCTGCACTTGAATACTGCCCATAGTGTCCTGTAATATTATGCCTATCTGTGCAGCATTGTGTATGTTTATACAGAGATACGCATTAACTTGTTTCAGAGCTTCCTGAAGATGGCAAAGCTGAATTTCCCCACGTCTCTGAACTTCTGACACAGCTCAGAATCATCTCAGATATATAAGGGAGAAGCAGTTTGTCCAGTTTAACACTATACTCAAATATTATCACAGTTAGTTTTACATAGTCCATCAGTCAATGTAAATGAGGTGCATGATATTACTCAGAGGGTAGGCCATGAAGAAAATGCACTGCTTCATTCCCCTTGCAGTACTCACCTGCCAAATACATATATCCATATTTAACAGCTTCTGACACAGCCAAATGCACCAACAAATGTAAAATAATTTTAAAAATATAGATAATTAGCTTTAAGTACATACACTGTAATAAAGCCATTATATGCAATCAATTTTTGAAGGGAGAGTGTGAACTGTAAGTTCTTATGGTATCGTCTGCTAAAATATATAATTTTATTCTGTCCCCCACTGCATTTATGTAAAGATTCTACCTTATGAGAGAAACAAGAAACAAAAAGTATGAGACAAATATATATTAACAAAAAGTACAGATGAATAGTAAATCTGACTTTTTACCGGTTTATAATACTGATTTTCTTACCTCAGAGTGTAGGGAATACTATGTGGCTTAACTTGATTGAAGGTATAAATTAGTTTCTGAGCAGCTCTTTGTTGCTGGATCTCCTAAATAAATTAGACCATATACGTTACCCTTACAGGAAATGATCCATGTAGTCAATTAGTTTTGTATCTGTGTGTCTATGTTGTATATGCATGCTATTGTCTATACTGATATCCCATAACAATCTGTCATAACTACTCGTATAGTCTAGGGTGCCTCTAGGCATGACACATACCTCTTGAGTACCTGTTTTTTGTTTCTGATGAGGTAGAAGAGAGATGTTTCTGGTGGAGAGTACCCTGTAACCTTTGAGGACCTTCTGACCATTAATGGGGACTGGGATCATATCTGTTCTCTCACTGTCCCTGGGATCTTCTCTGGCTGTTCTGACCATGTTGCTGTGACATCAACTGTGGTTGCAACCAATGACCCTAACTGGTTCAGAAGCCAGGATGATGTCCTAGATTCTACAAGTCTAAGGTTGCTGGAGGGGTGCTATGAAGTATGTACTACAGCAGGATAGGTGATGAGTGTATGGGAGGTGTGAGAATTGCTAGTTATTGAAGTGAGTATATTTGGTGTAAACAGGGAGTTGTATTGAAGCAGACAGGTGATTGTGCAACATGTATAATAGTTTATAGGAAAATCACAGTTTGTAGTCAGGCCTTGCTGAGGCATGATATATGCTCAATGATAATTATCGTACTAGTGTTGGTAGTCAAGCAAGATTAGTTTTACTTAGCTAGGTTAAGGCTAGCCCAGTTAGATCAATGCCACAGTCAGTTTCCCATGATGGTATATTAGCAATAGCATGATATTGGAGTGTTTAAGCCTTATTAATATGTTGATCCTATAGAAGCATGTACAGCAAAGGTGTTCAACAGGAAAGCCCTTTGAAGTGTAGCCTGGGGTACCAAGTAAAGAGATCTAGAGCAAGATGTTTAGTGAGGCACTGAAACTCAACTATCATATTTTACTCATGGGAAAGTAGGCTTAGTAAAAAGCTCAGGGCTGCAATGTGCAGACCCAGAACAGCTCCAGTCATCCTTAAGGAGCATCATAAAACATATCCATTAGGCCATTGGGTGGATAAAATAAAGAAAAGGCTTCACTAGTTGCGCAGCACATGAAGTCCCTGCAGGTTCACACAGTAATACCTGAAATCCTGCCATGTTCAGTTTATATTCTTTGTCTGCCTACATATCTAAGTGAAGTTTACTATAAGACCCAATCTTCCAGTCAAAGATTGTTGTGGTGTGGTCTGTTGAGGCCATACACATAATGATCTGATTGCCAAGCAAAACTGACCTAATTCCTCAGTTTGGTTGGTTTGATCAGATTTAGCTGGCCCATATACAGGGTGATAACCAGTCAATCTGATTAGAATGGACAGTATTCAATAAAGAAATTATCCTGTGTATGGGTACCTTTACATAGTTACATACATAGTCAATGAGAAAAGGAAAAATGTATGTCTCACTCCAAAGGCAATCTGAATCCTCCATGGATCAACATTCTACCTCCATTAAAATCTAGTTTAATAATTCCCTTTATGGTTATGAGATAAAAAGTATCAAATACTGTACAGTATCTGCCAGCATAACCTATCAGTGTAAGGAATGCCACATTCTTACTGTGCTTGAAAAAAAACAACAACATGCCTTTGCTGTGTTCAAAAGTACTTTTCCACTAATCCTAAAGGATGCCCCATGTGCTCTGAAAAGCATTCCCCTGAGAGTTCTTTGCATTGGTACATAGTAAATATATTACCTCTTTAGAATATCGGTCTAAAGCAGAGTTTTGCATTCTTCAAGTACCCATAACAATGTAGGCTTGTTCAGGCAGCAAAATCCAAAAAATCTGCACTGTAAAGGATACTTGAGGACCTCGGCTGAGAAATTCTGGTCTAAAAAGCTCAGGCTGCCATTCTGACTAGTGATAGCAGCACTGGATTGGTACTCTGTTGCATATATTTTTTTTGAAGTCTAATTACAACAACACTTCTGAGCCGTTGGATCCCATGAAACTACAAGTGCAGTGACCGGCCAAAGTTACTAGTAACCATTAGTTAGATTAAAGGGTTGCATTAACATTTCATTAATACAAGAAGGGAAAATGCTTTGCATTATTCAGCTGTTACTATATTAATATTAATATTACTCATTGATATCTCAATTTTGAAGTGTGAAAAATATATGCAAATAATACAGAATATATCCTTGATGATGCATCTATATTCAACTTTACATAAAGTAAATAGGCCAAGGGGGTGCAATATATGGACTAATTAATGTCTATACTTTATGGTGTTACAAAGTGTTATATTAGCACACATGAAAAAGGATAATACATGAATTCAAACATGTGGGACTAAAACTGACATCAACATAGGCAAACTATTAAAAACACTGTATAAAATAAATTCAATATCAAATTAGTAACGAAGGGGAATGGTGATTCAGACTGTGAGATAGAAGTATGTGACTGAAGATTTATGGGCAAATGGGAACTGATATGTTGGCAAGCATCACAGCACATCCACAGTGTCCACTAAGCACAGGAGTGATATCCATATAGGCTGAATGCATGATCTAATCTTTTGACATATCAAGATTCTTCTTGCATAAAAGTACTTAGCACTTTGCCTACTCTGTCTACTAGGAAATCTCTTCCTGGGTATTGCTAAGTTAATTCAAACTAGATAACTTGAATAGAACCTCACCCTGAGATGTAGTACTGTGTCACCACGGAACACTTTCTGCCAAGCCTATATCACCTCAGGTAAGATGGACTGTACTATAAAGATCTCTGCAAGAAATAGTACATCATGCTCAGACCATGTACAATCGTGACTATGTGAAAGTGCTTTTATGCAGGCAGGCCACCCTCAGCCATCCCACTGGGTGAAGAACAGGGTGTGGGTGGCAGCAAACCAGAAACATTATAAAACATTCTGCCTGCCGGGCTCACACACCCGGGAGAGTCAGTAAAGAGGAATTATTCAAATGTCCTCTATACTGGCCCTGCCATAGGTCCATGCATAGTGGAGTAATTTTCAAAGGAGTGGCCAGCAATTTTACTATGGCTTAGGCTGAAGCAAGGGTTCCCCAACTTCACTGTTGCACAGAAAGCCCTTCATCCTTTACAGACTCTTGTAGGTTCCTAGTTCAGACCCACTTCTCCTCACTCAGTCTAATATCCTCATCTCCTTCATTTATATCTGCTCCTTGGTCATTCCTCTACCTTCCCTACCCTGCTGTCATCTTGGTTTCTGGTGGTGTTCTAACCTTTCTCTAGAATCCATTCCAGCAGATGACACAGGAATATGTGGTTGTCATGAGACAAACAATATATGCACAAAAAAAAACACACACACATTATACACAACACACAATACATACAGTACTCACCCACAGGCACACACACACACAATAAACACATACTCATACACATAAAATAAACACATACACACACTTGCTCACGCTTTTTCACGCTCATACTCTCTCGCTTCAGTTGTGTATAGGGTTGCCACCTTTTCTTCCAAAAAATACCGGCCATGGCATTCTGTCCATAGACTTAACATTGGACAGAAGCCAATTTTTTACCGGCTTGCCGGTAAAATACCGGCTGGGTGGTAACCCTAGTTGTGTAACACATTGCTTTGCACATGTTTAAAGCTAAAAGGGTTAATAATTGAAAATTCAATAAGCCAGTAATTAAAAACATTGCCTAATTTTTGGATTTGCCTGGATTTCAAGGGAAAATAGTCCTACACATAAATCCACTTTTAATATTTTAACCTTTTAAGTCACAGGCACGAATAAAATGTATTGTGATGCAATGTGGTAGATAACATACATGACGGCTTCTCCTGTTTAGGATGTCTTTTGTAGCCTCTGTCTTCATAACATACTTCTTTTATAAAACATTCTATGTTTAATTAGTCATACATGCATACAGCTGCATGGGACTTTGCTTTTATTTTTTTAATTTGTTTTATTAATCACATGGACAAAGCTGTGCCAATAATACACACACAACACAAACACACACACACACTACACAGAGGTAGGTGCATATAAACATAAAACACACACAAACTATACAGAGTGCATACCACATTACACAAACCCTAAACAGATGTAAGTGCATAACACACATACACACTGTACAGAGGCAGGTGCATACCACATAACACACACACACACACATACACACACACTATACAGAGGTAGGTGAATATCATATAAAACACACAAACATGATACAGAGCTTGGTGCATATCTCATAACACACATACTATACAGAGACAGATGCGTAGCATATGACACACACTATACAGAGGTAGGTGCATATCATCTAACACACACTATACAGAACACACACACACTCACTATACAGAGTTAAGTGCATATCATATACACACACTATACAGGGGTAGGTACATATGACAAAATGCACACACTATGCAAAGGTAGGTGCATATCACATGCATATCATATAATGCACGCAATACACAAAGGTAGGTGCATAACACACATAACAGAGGTAGATGCATATGACAACAAACACTATATAGAGGTAGGTGCATATTACATAACACAAAGACAACACTATGTAAAGGTAGGTGCATGTCACATAACACGCACTATATAGAGGTAGGTGCATATCACATAACACATACTCACACACTACACTGATGTAGGTGCATATCATATAACACATACATTGTACATACCTGAAGATACAGCTACCAATTGGTAAGTGCATATCATATAACTAACACACTATAGAGAGGTAGGTACCTAACAGACACACTATAAAGAGGTAGGTGCATAACAGACTCACTATACAGAGATAGGTGCATATCACACACATACACTATACAGATGTAGATGCATATGACACACCAAACACACTATATAGAGGTATGTGCATATCAGATAACACACACACACACACCTTACTCATGTGGTACATCCTACATAATAATTCGCTAGGATGTTTGTCACGATGCAGTCATGTGCAGTAGAGACTGCCAGCATTCGGACAGTCTCTATCTCTACTGTGCATGATTGCATCGTGTGAGTGAGGCGACACAAGACTGCATCGAGTGGAGCAGTGAGGTAGCGGCCTCCTAACCCTTTGAGTGCCAGAGGGTACGCAACACATTGCACTCAAAGGGCTAACAATACCTGGACCTTGGCCCGTGTACACAGGCTTTTACACTAGTATCACATAACACACACACACACACCATACTGATATAGGTGCATATCACATAACACACACCATACTGATATAGGTGCATATCACATAACACATACACACTATACAGAACTGGAGCTACAGCAACACATTGATGTGGTAAGCAGGCTTCGTCTTATTTAGCCAATATTGCAAAACTTACAAAACCATTTGCCATTTTACTATTACTAAGATTCCCACAGGCAACATCAAAAATTTTTGCTAATATCTATCTATCTATCTATCTATCTATCTAAAATTGCAGAAATTAATAAGGGGGATGGACTAAAAATTACAGAAGTTAGTAAGTGAAATTGCCAGGGCATGATTTACATATCAGGCACTCCTAGGGAAGGAGCTCTAGCTTTGCCAATGGCCACATGAACCCCAGTCCCATCCACTGTTTCTTGGCATAGAAAATACTTTTGCCCTGTAACAAGAAAAGGAATATAAAAAGAATAGGAAAAAAAAAAGCTTTGATCACATGGTTGCTACAGAGGTCTCCAATGCAGATCTCTTTTGCATCTAGGGTGTGAAATGCTAGTCTGTAAAGGGGTATATAAGGTGGTGGAGGGACATTAGGATTGCCTTGACCACAAGGGATGTGGGTGTGGCCAGCACATCTGTGACACCCCCATAATTTGGATAGTAAGGTTGTTGCCTACTCTGTCAACTGGGAAATCAGGCCCTGGGTACTGCTGCTTTAATTCAAATCTATATATCTATCTATATATATATAAAAGAATAAGCCTCATTGCATAATTTATGGTACCTCACACACAGAACATAATTTATGTCTCCTCAGAAAACTAACACACGTTGAACAGAATGCCTCATTACATAATTTATGTCCCATTAGGAGACATAACTCCTATTGGGTGATTCAATGAGGACTTTACTGCTCTCATTGAGTGATTCAATGGGGGCATGTTTATCATACAGGGAGTTGGCTCGCCCCCTCCAGCCCGCCCACCACTATCCAACTGACAAAAAAAATATAGCTGCCACTCGCTCCTGAAGTAGGGGATATCAATAAATTCTCCTCGTCCACTCACACTCTCACTCAGGATCATGACCCCACAAACACACTGTTTCATCTCCCACAGATAATTGTAACCCTCCATAAACTATTTTTCAGTACAAGGGTGTAATGTTCCCATAAAATACAAACTCAGGGATAAACTTAATAGCAACTCTTTTATTTAACGCTTTTCATCTCCTCAGTCAACCTCACTAACTGTCTGTTTTCACTGTCACTCCTCCACTTCTTGCTTCCTGATTCCCACCCTTTCTCCTTAAAGGGAAAGAGATGCTTTGCTGTATGTTACAGAGGTCAAGCCTCAAACACCACTTTCTATTTGTTCCCTCAGCATATTGTTATGCTGCCTCAACTGAAGAGCCCCCGTTATATTGCTATGTTACTTCAACTTAACCCTTTGCGTGCCAGAGGGGTATGCAACGCATTGCAAACCAATGCGTTGCGTACCCTTCTGGCACTAAAAGGGTTGGGGGAGTGATTTAAATCCTGCAGGGAGTTGGCCTGCCCCCACTATTCAGCCTGCCCGCCACTATCCAAGTAACTGAAAAAACAAAATGGCTGCCACTTGGTCCTACACCACAGACACAAACACTTCAGACAAAAAACACACACTCACACTTAGTCACACACACTCAATCATACACACTCACAATAATTCACACACTAACACACACTCAATCATACACACTCACAATAATTCACACACTAACACTCTCTCACTCACACTCACACACTCTCACTCACACTCAATCACACACTCACACACTTACACTCACTCACACACACTCAATCACACAATCACACACACTCAATCACACACACTCAATCACTCAATCACACACACTCACACTCTCTCACTCACACACACACTCTCAATCACACACTCTCACTCACTCTCATACACCCTCTCACTCACACACTCTCACACTCTCTCACACTCATACACTCTCACTCAATCACACACACACTCACTAACACTCACGCAATCACTCACAGACAATCACTAACTCTCGCACTCACACGCACTCACTCACACTGACTCACACCCTGGGAGCTAGCACGATCCACCTTCCACCATAGTCTCACTCACACTCACTCACACTCCGGGAGCCAGCATGATCCACCTTCTAGCATAGTATGTGCAATTACCATATGCATTTCAACTACATGAATGAATGCCACTCACTCACACTCGCACACACTCATTCACACCCCAGGAGCCAGCACGATCCACCTTCCACCATAGTATGTGCAATTACCACATGCATTTCAACTACATGAATGAATGAAACAGTGGAGGCATAAGTACAAACACAAACTCATTATCATCGTGATTGTGTCATTTGAATAGAATCTTACCCTGAGGCAAAGATGTAATACTGTGTCACCACGGAAAACCTTCTGCCAAGTCTGTACCACCTCAGGTAAGAAGGATTTTACTATAAAGACCTCACCAGGAGTCAGTACATCATGCTCAGACCATGTACAGACCACTTTCAGTGCCCTGCGGAGACCCCCATCCATTTCCTCTGGCGATAGGACCTGAAGCATTGCTGCCATTCCATGCTGAGACCACGAGGACATACTTTTATCAAGGCTTGTAGGAGAGCTCTCCTCCAGTCGATAGACAGTGACTTCCTCTCCAGCTGAATGACAGAACATATTGTTAACAATCCTATATAATGATTAGCTAGGATGTTTGTCAGAAGCCGTCACACGCAGTAGAGACTGCCCGAACGCACAGAATGCTGGGAGGTGTAGGAATGCTGTGAGTTCTGTGCTGGGAGCATTCTGTGCTTTCGGGCAGTCTCTACAGTGCATGACTGCATCAGCAGCAGGACGCAAAGCAGGACCGGCCTCTTAACCCTTCGAGTTCCAGAGAGGTACGCAATGCATTGCAAAGCAACGAATTGCAAAGCAATGTGTTGTGTACCTCTCTGGCACTCAAAGGGTTAACATCACCCAGACCTTGGCTCGTTTACATGGGCTTTTATACTAGTAACATTATAATTAGGGGCCCTACGTTAGAAGGAAAACTGAAGTAATTCTGTACCACAGGAGCAAATAAAGATCCCCATTGGCTTAAAAGTGCTTTTATTAATCTCAGTGTTAGAGAGATCTTCAAAGTATTGCACATCTTTAGCATTCGAGAGGTTAAATGTCACATATAATTAAAGGGGATCTGGAAGCTGAAACTTTCTATTTATCCCCCTAAGGGGCAGTTGGTCTGAACCACAGTAAAATTAATTTTCTTTTCAACACTGTGCCCTATGTCCAGTAATTTATACACACATTTCTTTCTTTTATGAAAATGTGCTAAATGGCAATGTGCATTTATATATAAATGTATTTATCAGACATAAGGCTAGATTCTATTGCAGGTGCTAAATGTTAACACCGGATTTATCAAACATTTTGCTATTGAAGTCTATGGGGAAAACTGGAGATAAAAGCAGTGATAAAATTAGCACCTGTAATTGAATCCAGACCATAGTGCTTAACAATACTACAAAAGGTATGTTTTCAGAAGCTACATTAAAATATGAGAGCATAAATGCTTCACCATTGGGCAAGATAGGATATGATGAAGAGATACAATTGTGGGTCTTAGCAGAAAAGATGACAGAGATTTTAGAAAGCGCAGCTTCCAGTCAGAAAGAACAGTGTATATTTTAGGTGTATCACCACAGATCAGTAATAATCAAAGTCAGTTCTCCTTACACAAACAGGTCACATTTTCAATACATTACTGTTTGCTCAGAGGAGGTAATCAGAAATTCAGATTACACTGCCTTTGCTCGAATAAGATATCCTTAACCCTTTGCGTGCCAGAGGGATATATGCAACACTTTGCTTTGCAATGTGTTGCTTACCACTCTTGCACTCAAAGGGTTAAATCCTGACCTGTAGGTGTGTCATGAAGACCATAGCTGAGAATCACAGATATAGATTGTGAGGGAGAGGGAGGTAAGCCATACAGGCCAGGAGCAAAAAAGGGTATGAGGACAGATGAGGGACAAAAAAATTGCCATTTTGGGGAGGATCGTAGAAAACCAAAGAACATTCAATATGTCTCCTACACACAGAACAATATTAAAGGCATAGTAATACTCAAGTTTTACAAAGCTGCATATGTAGCCCTTAAATAAAGAAATTAAATGCCCCCAGTGCCATCTCTCAAACCTTTATGGTTTGAGAAATAATAGTATTTAAAGTTCCCCGTTCCCCGACGTCAGCGCTCTAGCTGACTGCAGGGGAATCCGGTCCCGGGACCGGCGGAGGCTCTTCAGCCGAGCCGAGATCACCTTATTGAAAAATAAATCCTTAACTGGAATGGTCTACAAAGTGTGCTTGGTTTGCAAGCACACTTATAAGACCATTCCCGTGAAGGATTTATTTTTCAGTATCTCGATCTCAGCTCGGCTGCAGAGCCACAGGCTAGTCCCAGGACCGGATTCCCCTGCAGTCAGCTAGAGCGCTGATGTCGGGGGGGGGGGGGACTTTATATACAACTATCTCTCAAATGGTGGCACTGGGGGCATTTCATTTCTTTTTTAAGGGCTACATATGCAGCTTTGTAAAACTTGAGTATTACTATGCCTTTACTATTGTTCTACGTGTAGGGGGCATATTGATTTTTTTAAGGGCTACAAGATGCAGCGTTGTAAAACTTAAGTATTACTATCCCTTTAAAGTGGACCTATTGCCTACATAGCTTTTAGTATCATCATCTATATAAGTTGTCTATACCTAGTCTGTTTTTGTTTTCCAAACAGCTTAATAGCTTTTGAGATTTTTAACCTGAAAGTTAAGAAATCTAATCTCAGTAGTTCTCTGACCTTTCTGATAAAGCCTGCAAATAATTTACTCACATATCAAGAAAATCACCTCTCCACCTTCTTAGGCTGCCAGAAATTGTTAGTTTCTAACAGAGTGATGGTATATATTTATAAGGAGCAATAATCATGCAAATACTTTCAAAGTTGTAGCTTCCATGGCGGGAAGAACTTCAAAAAGTGATACGTCATCTCTGAGGCACTTTGGATCAATGTAAAGCAGTGGGCTGCATTATCCTCTTACTTGCGATAAAGGTCTCCAAAGTATTGATACACATTGGGGGATATGCACAGGATAAACAAGTGATAAGCTGTGATGACTTCTCAGTGATATCACTTCTCCAGTTCCTATGTTTTTTTAAGGAGAAATGTTAGTGAATTGGCTCCATAGAATAACACAGGAATTGAAGAAGTGATATCACTATCCTCTCCACCATATCAACTCTTTATCACGCCTTTATGTTGTAGATTTTTCTTTATTGCAACAAGGAAACAGAAGACAATTTATTGGCTGGTTATACATATTGTTGCTTTTGTACCCTTATGCACCTTTACATGCGTGTGCTCGATACTCTGTAGTATCTGCTACCCAGTTGTTTCTGATGGCAGATAATTATCTATCAGCAGATGATATATGGCATCTAGTTGGCCATGTAAGTAATGGCATCTCTCTTATTCATAAACTGAATTAAATAGATGCTTTATTATACAATTTCATTTTTGCAACAAGGAAACTTTAAGACATTTCATTGTTTCGGTATAAACAATGTGGCTTAGAAGGGACAATTTGTTTATCAGAGACACGTATTATTGATAACTTCGGAGATACACATTACTGACTATTATCATAGCCACTGCCTGGCCACTAGGTTGAGCAGGTCAAGTGGCTTGTGATAAACTCAAACATCAATATTGACCTTAAGTGTTAAAACTTATTTTCAGCTCCTGTTTCATATGGGAACTGATTATATAGCTAAATTGGTCAAGTTTGTTATGTTTTTTATCTCATTAACATTTTACCCCTCAATTTGTTCGTAAGTATTTAAATGTTTCAAATTGATCAGCATGAGAGCGGGTTCCTGGGACCCAATTTCTCAATTTAACCCTATGCTGTTTTAGCCTCTGTTGCAATGGGAAGGGATCATTTAACTCCCATCTTTGCATTGATACAAGGAGTTTAACTGAAGTCACCTGACTACATCAAGAAGAAGCTAGTTCCATTAATTTCTATGTATTTGAATGGAATTATTGGAAGTACCACTGCCATTGTTATGTGACTGCATAGTTAACTACGTGTATCTGTAGAAGTATGGGATATCAAGATTCAATGCATTAGAGTCTTCTCTACCAGTCAGCTGATTAAAACACATGTTTAAATCAGTCGGGATTCTGAGAATTTTTTATTTGTCTCCTAATGTGTAATTGTTTCTTCCAGATATGCTTCTCTTTTTAGTTCTACATATGGCCCTTAAAGTCTGTATGTATTATTGGGTCTGATTGAATACATTTTCCCACTCATCTAGCACAGCTAATTGAAATTAATAACCATACAATCTACACCATTAGATGAAAAATGTTTGTAGCGTTTAACAGTTGGGTTATTTATTTGCAGCACTGAAAATTTCTTGATAAAGAAAAACAAGCAATTTTTAATATTTTTTTAATTGGAAAAAACAAAATAAATAGCAAGTTTCAAAGTTATGAAAAGATCACACATGAACATAAAGATTTTTGTATGAGAAAGAAAAATGATAAAGAAAAAGTAATCAATAGAATCCTTCTAAAAACAATACAGAAATAGAAGCATTAAAACTCACCGAAAAGATGCACGGGTGTAAAAGGTATGGTCTGTGAGAGTCTCATTAAATTATTCCTTTCAACAGCTGAAACAAAGGGCAAAGCTACTGACAATGCATTTTTCATGTTTCCAGTGATCACAAAATGATTAGGATATATGCTACTTCATACAATAACCTTACCCCTTAATTTATTGTTTTAAAAGTACATAATAAATGGTTTATTTTAAACAATGTATTAGTTTGGTCCTACTAATGTTGCTGTCTTTCTTAACGGTATATTGTCTGAAATAGAGTTCACAAGTCAACACAAATAGATAAAACTCAGAAACACTCTTAATAAGAAATTCCATAAAGAAGCCCACACTTGCTTCTTTCGAAAACTGAAAGGTGACCAGATTATAGAACCTTGCGGATAGGGTTAAAAACATATTTGGGGCCCATAGACCCTATTGTCTACTCTGAGAAATAATTTGTCAAACGAGACAAATCTTTGCTCCTCACCCAATGTTTGGTAAATAAATATATGGTCCACAGACCTCATACTAAATAAAACTTTCCATGAGTGGATTTATAAATACTACTCCATGCCTCTAAGTTAGTGTGGAAGGAATAAAATCATGAATATTGTGGGGTCTATAGATCCAATATATTTTTAAATAATTGTTTATTATTTTGTTTTCATCCTGCAAGACGTTATATAGTATACTCCTATATAATAATTCGCTAAAGTTTGTCAGAAACTGTCATGCGCAGTACAGTTGGCTGCATGCGCTGCAGTCATGTGCAGTAGAGACTGCCCGCGGCGCAGCTGATAACGGAGAGGCCCACTCCGTTAACACCCATGCCGCAGGCAGTCTCTACTGAGCTTGACTGCACCGCGGCCGTTGCTGGGTGGCACTGTGGCCCGTGTACACGGTCTTCAACTAGTACAGTAATATATTATGTGTACACAATTTACATATGTTGTACAGGTGAACATAATGTACAAAGCATATTTATTACAAAGTGGAACTACTGGCTCCATGGTGAACTAATAGTACAAGACTTGGCTAATAATGTATATGTATAATAAAACAGAAGATAAAAGAACCTCAATTCTAAACAAAAAATTAGACCATGTTCAGGAAGCTGTGCAGAAGCCCTCTATTAATTCAAATGTGATAGTATACTTAAAGTAAGTGAATTAACAACCTAGACACAAACCAAAAATAATAAATAAAAATTATACTTAGATGCAGCAAATGCCCAGTATAAAGAAAAAAAAGAAAAAACAACAACATAGGATAATACTGTGTAAACAGGTAAAACCAGTTAGCCACTCACAGATTTACAGTGCAGTTCATCTGAACAGTGACTCAGGTTTTGTTGTTTTGGCTCTGTAATCCAGAACATGGGATTTGGAACAAAACAATGGCTAAAGGGATAAAAAGCAGATGGTCAGCTTTAATTTGTGGGTATTTTCATCCATTTTAGGGAAGCCAAGATCAGGAATTTGGGTACTTGCCGGGTGAATATTAATACAATGGCTTCATTTGAACATGTTAGATATATATAAAGATGTACGTAAAGGGATAGTAAAAACAAAAAACAAAACAGCAGCTCCAAATAATCTTCATAGTATCTGAGCCATAGAAAGTGTTATTTCAATACTGTGAGCATTGTAGTACAAGAGTAATTGAATGATAAAGTATCCCCCTCCTGCCTCTTTTACCTAGCGTAAGCCACCTCCCCTCAGATGTGGAATCTGGCCTTGAGACCAGATAGCTCACAGCAAGGGACAATCTACTTACTGTGAAAACAATGAAAACCCTGCTCCCCTTGACAGGTTTTTCAGGTTTTTCCCATATGCTGATTGAAGATTGACCCTCTCTGAGATCCACCTGGAGACCATCTTGCTGCTCTGAGCTGAGAAGTGTTACATCAGTAAAAGGGGCAGGAGAGGGATAATTTACCATTCAATTACTGTTGAACTACAATTCTGACAGTATTGAAATAACACCCTCCATGGCCCATATACTATGAAGATTAATTGGGGCTGCTTTTATTTTATTTGTAATTGTTAACATTGGGAGTACCTTGGGGTTAACACATTAAAAACCATATTTTGCTCTCTCTTTTGTGGTACGTAGAATATTACTTTATATTCTTCATACCATGATCAATCAATCCAAGCCATAAAGCCTCAGAAGGATATGGGTCCCTTAGAAAAGTGTGTGATATAAGGCAGGGGAGTAATTGACACCTCCTAATCAATCCATTTATGGAAAGGCATTGCTGTTTTTTAGCTGCAATAACACTTTAATTTTTCATTTATTCTTCCCTTCCTTGGGAGTAGTGGGTGATCTAAGAATCACCAATCTTTGGGCAATTTTAGTTAATACGATCATCTTGCAATTGGATAAGGAGGGGAGTAAAGGGATAATCTATGGATCTCCTTCTTGAGAAAACTCAATTAATAATAAGTTAATAAACCCCATAGTTTTGGGGGCGGAGCAACCGCAGAGGAAGATGGATGCCTGCTCTCTCCTTAGCACCTTGCTACTCTTATGCTTCCCTTAACACTTATAAGCAACTCTTAGTGACTGAACTGAGAGGGGAGTATCCCCTGGATCTCCTGATGCCAAATGGCGGAACTATATCTACAAAGAAATGAAGTAGATCGAGGAAACAGGTTCCCGTGCTAATCGCAGACATTGTTTCTATGCTGCGTCACCAACCTTTGGCGCCAAGTTCAGGACTGGCAACAGACACACTTTCTGACTTCTCTGATAATATACCTGTTTCTTCGGCTGTAGACTCTACTACTTGTGTATCTGACCTGAGTGTAATTATGGAACCAGTCACCAGGGAGGATCTTTTGCTGTTACTGTTCAAAGATGACCTGTTCTCCTTGGCATCAGATATTGTCTGGTGTACAAGCAGAAATTGCGGCCCTCACTGCGGAGGTTCATTCTTTGGGAACAAGAATTCACCTCATTGAGGAATCGGTAGAGGGCTTGCATACTGAAGTCCTCAATGTGGAACAACTCGTTGCAGATCAACAAGAAATCATTTCCCTACTGCAATATAAATTGGACGATCTGGAGAACAGAGGGAGACATAATAACATTCACATCAGAAACCTACCGGGGAGATCAGGCTTCCATCATTCAGGATTCCTCCCAAAGCTGGCATCAGCCAAAGCCAGCACATCCACACGGTAGTGCTTCGAAAAGGTGTGCACAGAGGACCAAGTGGCCGCCCTGCACAGCTGATCAGCAGACGCTTGATTCTTATAGGCCCAAGAGGCCCCAACAGACCTGGTAGAATGAGCCGTGACCCGATACGGAACATGCTTATTCCTCAACTCGTAGGCCCTACGAATAGTGGACTTGATCCATGATGCAATAGTCACTTCGGATGCAGGTCTTCCTGCCCTAGGACCCTCAGGAATGACGAACAGAATGTCAGATTTCCTGATAGATTCAGTGAGATGGACATAAAACCTGAGACAATGCACCACATCCAACAAGTGGAGATCTCTTTCCTTGTCAGAGGAGGGGTTAGGGCATAAAGAGAGCACCACAATCTCCTGATTGATGTGAAACCTGGAGACTACTTTAGGAAAGAACTCCTTAGAGGTTCGAAGCACCTCTTTATCTTTATGAAACACCAGATAAGGTGGTTTACAGGATAGAGCTTGCAACTCCGTCACTCGGCGAACTGACACAATCGCCAGAAGGAAGGTCATCGTCCACGTCAAGAGACGTAAAGGAATAGTAGCCAAAGACTCAAAGGGAGGACATTGGAGAATTCCCAAAACTAAATTAAGGTCCCACTGAGGAGCTGGACTCCGAAAGGCAGGACACACATGAGCAAGTACCTGGAAGAGAACCTTGACATCAGGAAGGATAGCAATGCGCTCCTGGAAAAAGACAGAAAGCGCCGAAGTCTGAACCTTAAGAGGACTGAGTCCTTTATCCACACCGTCCTGCAAAAAGACCAGGACAGTGGGAAGATCAAATTCATGAGACAGATCTCTGTCAGCACACCAAGACACAAATGTCAACCAGACACGGTGATATATCTTGGAAGAAACAGGCTTACGGGCACTAAGCATAGTAGACACCACAGCGGAAGAAAACCCTTTCTTCCTTAAAATCGAGGATTCAACCTCCAGGACGTCAGATTGAGCCGATGAACATCTTCCTTCCACAGGTAACCCTGCAGAAGAAGATCTGGACGAGAGGGGAGCGGAAAGGGCTCCGCCACTGATAGGGCCAGAAGCTCCGGATACCGGGACTGACGAGGCCAATTCAGAGCGATCAGAATTACTGGACAACGTTCCCCGTTCAATTTCTGTAACATCTTTATCAGCATTTGAAGAGGAGGGAAAATGTAGGCCTCTGAGTTAAGAGTTGAAACACCTCAGGATGTAACTCCCACTCTCCGCTGTAGACTGTGTGACGACTGAGGAAGTCTGCCATGACATTGTCTACGCCTGGAATGTGCACTGCAGAAATGACAGGAACATGAACCTCCGCCCAGGACAGAATGGCCTTGACCTCTAACCAAGCGGCGAGACTTCTTGTCCCGCCTTGTCTGTTGATGTTAGCCACTGCCGTGGCGTTGTCGGACTCCACTCAGACTGGACAGTCCTCCAGTTGAGACTCCCAATGACGGAGAGCATGGAAAATTGTTCGAAGTTCCACAATGTTGATGGGGAGAAGGGACTCCTCCATGGACCACTTCCCCTGAGCACTGAAGTGACCCACAACAGCTCCCCAGCCCAAGAGGTTGGCATCCATCGTGACCTTGATCCAGTAGGAAATCAGGAAGAATCTCCCCTTTAGGAGATTGGAAAGGTCCAGGAACCACTCCAAGCTCAACTCGACATGAGGAGGAAGTGAGACCGATAGCTTCTGATGATCTGGTCGGTCCTTCCATGTCTGTATCACAAATCTTTGAAGTTCCCTGGTGTGTGCCATGGCAAATGGAACCGCCTCTATCGTGGAAATGAACTTCCCCACCAGAGAAGACAACTTCGGAACCGGCATCCGATCGCGGGATAGAATCATTGAGACTCTTTGGGCAATTTGATGGGCTACCTCGTCCGGTAGAAACACCATGCACTTCTGAGTATCAAACAGAAGGAATACCAGTTGCTGGGATGGGACTAGGTCTAACTTGTCAAAGTTCACAATCCAACCGTGATGTGTAAGGATTTGAATGCAGGTCTAGACCTGCTGATGAAGAAGGTCCACAGAGCGTGCTTTCAAAAGCAAGTCGTCCATGTAGGGAGTCACTCTGATGCTGTCCCGATGGAGGACGGATATTAAGGCCCCTGGAAAACCTGAAGGGCCGTTGTCAGACCAAATGAAAGAGCTGAGAACTGAAAATGACCCCTGGCACAGGCAAACCTCAGGTACCGCCTGCTCTCTAGGTGGATTGGGATGTGCAAATATGTATCCTGAATGTCCAGAGAAGCAAGGAACTCCCCCGGAGACATGGCAGCAATCATTGTGTGCAGTGACTCCTGACGATAGTGAGTCTTCACTACAAAGGAATTGAGATCTTTCAAATCCAAAATAGGGCAACATCCGCCGTCCTTTTTGGTCACCACAAAGAGGTTTGAGTAGAATCCTAAACCCCTGTCTGAAGGAGGCCCCGGCTCCAGGACATCCTTGTCCAGAAGAGCCTGAATAGCGTCTTCGAACAGACGGCTTCTCTCGACTTCCTGAGGAGAACGAGAAAGATGAAAGCGAAAAGGGGGAAGAGAAAAGAAAGGGATCTTGCATCCCTCTGACACCACCTGTAAAACCCATGGGTCCGACACTGAATCCTCCCAAATCCCGCGGAAGAGGTGGAGACGACCACCCACAGCGGGATGCGGACCCGCGTTCGGTGAGTCATGCCGAAGCAGTCTTGGAAGTCTTGGGCTTGGATGCAGCCTTGGGCTTCCATTGCTGCTTGGGCTTGGAGGAGGGTCGCAGAGCTGATGGAACCGTCTGGTTCGTCGCACGTGTCTCAGTTTGAAAGGAACGAAAGTACCGGTTACGCTTAAACGGCAACTTTTTCTTAAAGACCAAGGGCAGAAGAGTACTCTTACCCCCTGTGGCCTCGCTAATTAGTTCCTTAAGTTCAGATCCAAACAAAGAAGTACCCGGAAAAGGCAAAGAAAGCAAAACTTTCTTGGAAGCAGTGTCAGCAGACCAAATCTTAAGCCAAAGCGCACGCCTAGCCACCACAGAAGTAGTGAAGGTCCGTGCCATCATGCGGATGGCAGCAAAGGCAGCAGCAGAAACATAGTGTTGCACTTCAGAGATATTAGCAAGAAGACGCAATTTCTCCAAAGTAGGCGTAACCTGACGGACCGCCGTAGTGAGTTGTTCAGTCCAGACTGCAATAGCCCGGTTAACCCCTGCAACAGCAAAGGCTGGACGCATAGCAATGCCAATAGAAGCACAAATAGACTTGAGGGAAACTTCAAGTTTTTTGTCAGTCCAATCTTGCAGCGCAGAAGCATCAGAAACAGGTAAGGCAGTAGATTTAGACAGTCTAGATATGGGTGCGTCCACTTTGGGAGGATGAACCCATTTAGCCATTTCTGTTTCAGAAAAGCGATAACATTTAGCAAACTTTCTGGGCACTGAAGAGGACTTGTCTGGATTTTTCTATGCGTCAGAAACCAAACGGTCAAGAGTTGGGTTAGGAGGAAAATAAGTAAGGGGCTTTGCAGGCACCTGAAAAACATCAGAGGGATCAGAGGGAACCTCCTGAACCAAGGGAATGTTGAGTGTGGTCAATACAGCTCTGATCAGGCCCTCAGCAGAGGGTTCAGGATCAGACTCAAAAGGGTCCCCAATGGACCTAGAGGGCTCTAAAACAGTACCATCCTCAACATCTGAATCTTGCAACAATTCTTCCTCAGAAGAATCTGACACATCAGGTGCCCCCTGCGGTTTAGGCAGGGAGGATCTGATAGTAGGGGGGGTCTGCCATAATTGAAGAGCCCCCTGTACCTGGGATGGAAAGAGTTGTAGAGTGGACCTAAGGTCCCTAGTCGCAGCCTTAAACTCTTGTACCCAAACTGGTTCAATAGCATGGCTGGAAGGCCCTGGGTTGCTGTCAGGACTTTCAGAACATGCTAGGCATAAATGAACAGAGAATTCTCTAGGTAGCCCTAAGTGACAGGAAGAGCAATGCGCAATGGGGGTACTGACACCCCAGCCTCCTTGGTCTTAGGTCTAGCCCCTAGCTCCAGCGGTATAGACATACTCACAGTGTCAAAATAACCAGCTGTACAATAAATCACCCATTTGTGGTGTGTTAGATTAATATTTCACCCTAGAAACACTAAATATAGACTTATCTGGCAGGCGAATGGTTAATCTGCGGAGAAGAGAAGGAGAGTCCAAGCCCTGCGTAGGATACTCACTGAGAAAAGCTCACAAAATGGCTGCCGCGACAGGAGCCAATCAGAAAAAAAGCGCGAAACAAGCGCTCATGGGAAATGTAGTTTTTACCAAAAAGTACCCCAAAGCAGTGCCCGAAGCCCCCAATCCCCCCAACACACTTGAACTATAAACCTGGCGATAGAGCAAGGAAAAAACAATTAAAATGAGTCCACTCTGAAGTTGCTGTGTGAAGCGGTTCCAGAGATACATCCCAAACAGTGTAGACCCATAGAGAGTAAACGGAGCAATGGCGTCTATGCGGTAAAGCACGCCTTAAATGTACGGTACATAAATTTAATAAAAGTTGAACTATGAAGTAAAAACATGAAAAACATACAGGGAACATGTGTGCATAATGAGAAAACACTAACCCAGTAAGGAAAGTGTCATAAAACCCCCCCTAAATGTGTCAAACCAGCAGACAAAGGGTTAAGTTACCACATAAACCTGCTCCAAATACCCAACAGACATACACATATATACCCAATGAGTGCAGGAGTGTGCAATGAGAACTCCCAAATACAAGCCCAGCAAAGGGGCGCTGTGGGACAAGTGGACCTGCAGCACTCAAAGGGTAGCTCACCTCTCCTGCAGATCGTCTGTCTTCAGGTTACCATGTAGTAAGAATTACCACAGTGGGTAATCCATGGGGAAGCACTTGTACCCAAGATTTTCCCCCTCAGGGCTTAAGGTCCACCAAAAAGCACCTGTACACTGAGCTAGCCGATATGAAGGGCATTTGTCAGTCACGGTAACCCGCCTAATGGTGGTATTCCATATCTGACAGAAAAATAAAAAAGAAACTAAAACTAACGAGAGATGTTCTCCAACTGGTGTGTTCACACCCAGGAACAAATCATTCTGGATCTAGCTGGCTAGGATGCAGCTGAGGAGGGAGGGGAGGCTCCACCCCCTGCATACATTTAGAGAAATGTTCCTGCCTTCTTAAAGGGGCGGATCACCTCCCAGAGTTACCAGTAACCTGTATTGGATGACAGAGAAATATCTATATACCTGATTGGGTAGAAGAGTCCCACAGGTGACTATTTTTTGTACATGTGAAACTTTTAATAAAGCCTTTTCTAAAAGGAAAAAATAAATAAATAAATAAATAAACCCCATCGTTTTTATCATTCTCTTTGTCAAATAACAGGTGATGAGAGTGTAAGTGTGGCTGGGGAGATCAGAATCTCTCACAAATAAATTTAATAAATTAATTTAACATCTATGGGCCCAATATTATATTTATATATATCTCCTCAACTGATATTGTATAAGGAGTAAAGCAGGTGAATCAAAGTATTCACATTAGGCAATTTAAATTAATGTCTGTGAGCCCCATATTATTTATCAGAAAAACTCTAAATGGGAGACAAATTAGACTCAAATGGAATCCAGACCTTAACTAGTGTTCCTATACTTGAACAATGCAGTTCCACTCCATATATAAACTAAAAAACTGTCTTTCTGCTGGTTTTATTTAATGTACAAGAAATTATTCCTTTAAAACAAACAGATTTTTCTTTATATTCTTTGAGTACTTGATAACAAACTGCACCTGTAACCTATTCTTTCTAGCAGTGTGGATGAAGAAAAACATTCATTAAGCCTTGTAATCCCCTTAGTGCCCGCGGCAAGATGAGAATTGAAGACCAGTGCTCTGCCTGGCCCTGAAACATGGAAAACGATTTAACCCATTGAGCCCCACATGTGAGCACAACACATTATTCTGCAATGCATTTCACACACCCACTCTGCTGCTCAATCGGTTAAAATTAAACTCCCCATACCACTGTAACTCCCCTCCCACATGCTCACGCACACTCTTTTCACTTACCTGAGTAATGATTGTTTAAGTCTTGAGAGGCTTTTAAAGAAGCAGACATCTCTGTAATACAATGTTTGAGACATCACTCTAATGCAGACATAATTTACTTATTGATTCACATTTATAATGTTCTACTGCTGCCCTCATCAGTGGACAAATAACTAGGACATTTTCAATGAGAAAGAGAGAGCATTAAAATCAGCTTTTGGCATCTATTTTATCTTCCCTAATACACTATTATCTCACTGTCAAAAGTACAGCAAAATGACCATAGTTTTGCATCCTTCATGTTATCTCAGATGCTATTTATTATAATGGTACATCTGTTTTTACAATCAGACAGCTAAATAATTCTAATTGTGAGAGCACTATAGAAGTTTTTTCCATAACTACGCAGTACAATCCGCTGACGCAAACTTTTATCTGCTGTTTTTTTTCAAACACATTTATGAAGAACATGAAATAAAAAGCATTACTGTTTTTAACATGGATTTCTTTATTATTCTATCCTTAAAGAGATAGTAATGTCACGCTATAAATGAAGATCCAATTATTCCTTATTCTTTTTAATAATGCTCAGTACCTTTCACAATGTTCATATTGGTGTTATTTTTTTTTAATTATATTTTAAAGTTTCCCCCTCCCGCCTCTTTACCCGATGTCACTATTCTTTCTTCAGATCTGTAAGCCGGTGTGGACAGATCGCAAAGAGGGACAATATTGTGTCAGAAAGGGTTTTCCTTACAAAGACACAAACAACATTGTCCCTCGTTGCGATCTGTCTGGAGAGACCTGATAGCAGATCTAAGGGAAGTAGAGTGACATCATGAAAAGGGGAAACTTTAAAATATAATTACAATAAAAGTACACTGATATTAGCATTGCCAAAGGTACAGAACATTATTAAAGGGATAGTAATGTTTGAAAAAACTAGACTGCCAAGTCTCCTTTATAATAAGAGTAACGCATTGCACTATTTTAAACAACTTACATTTCTGAAGTTCATAAGAATCCACCTCCCTCCTCTTCTGGCCGCCTCCCATTGAATCTCTAATCCGGTCATGGGACCAAACAGATGCAGCGAGGGACAAACTTTAGTAGGTATAAGGAAAACACTGCCCCTTGAAGACTGAAGACTGTCCCTCGTCACATCCATCCGGACCAGACAGAGCTGCAGCAGTGACGTGGACAGAAGAGGTAGGAAGAGGATCCTTCTACAGTTAATATCTTATGAACTGCAGAAATGCAAGATAAATATAAAGCAACTAGTGTAAAAGCCCGTGTACAGGGGCCAAGGTCCGGGTAACGTTAACCCTTTGAGTGTCTGGCATGCAAAGGGTTAAGAGGCCGGTCCTGCTCTGCGTCCTGCGCTGACGGAGTCATGCACTGTAGAGACTGCCCGAAAGCACAGCATGCTCCCAGCACAGAACTCCCCGCATTCTGTGCTTTCGGGCAGTCTCTACTGCACATGACGGCTTCTGACAAACATCCTAGCGATGTTACTTTTATTATAAAGAAGACTTGGCGATCTAGTTTTTTTCAAATATTAAAATCCCATTAAAGAGTATGAGGAATAATCGGATCTTCGTTTATAGCATCACATTACTATCTCTTTAATTCATGTCTAGACCTTTTAGGAAAAAAATTCTCACTAAAATGAAACAAACTTACTTTTAATTCCATCAGAACTTCTAAATCTGTAATAAAATAATGGAAAAGAGTTCAATTTGAAAATTAAAAACACAGACACCAAACAAGTATATAAAGCTGCATTTAAAGAGCAACTGACCTGATGAAATAAAAAAAAAAAATGTTAAAGTTCAGTCATTTATAGTTCAAATCTCACCTATGGGAATGACAGTATTATAAACATTCAGTCCTCGGGATACATTCCCCCCCAGGTTCTCCTCCCAAACCCTTCATGACCAATGAGAATTAGAATTAGGCTGCCAATGACAAATCCATCTCTTTCAAAAAGAGGCATTTATGGCAAGTAAGAGTTTTATATCTGCCTCTGAATAGTTATATTACTGTTACTAATGTAAAGGACAACATTATGGCACTCATAGCATTAAAGTGGACCTGTTAACCGCACAGATTTTAGTCTCATTACATGTATCAATTTAATCTGCCTATAATTTGTGTTTTTTGCTTTCCACATGGGTTAATAGATTACATTAGAATAGATTAATAGGCTAGAGATGTTTGATATAGTAGCTGGGGAATCTAATCTCAGCACAGTTTTGTTCTCTATGTCACATAAAGCCTGCATAATTCATTACTCAAATGTCCAGTAAATCTCCTCTCTCCACCTTCTTATGCTGATAAAATCAAGGGGTGGAATAAATTGATAAGGAAGAATAATCATGCAACCCTTTTCAAGACAGAAGCTCCCACTGGGGTACTCAAAACTGTTTTTAAAACAATAGTGTTTTTAAATATACTTTTTGAAGCAAAACATTTCTTGCATGTTAAAGGGTAAGTATGGGCTGGGAATAATTAGCTCATAATTTATTTAAAAAAAGGATTTACTATAATGTATTGGTATAATATGCACATTTTACCCCATATCACCTTATGTGAAGTGTAGGGGGTTATTATATATACGAGTTTAAAGGAGCAGTAAACTTTTTTTATGAAAAAATAAATATTGTAGGGATTTTCCTATTGAGTAAAATAAGGGTACTCACACTGCTGAGAGATTTATATTTCCAGAGTTATTACAGTTTAAACCCAAGTTTTTTTTTTACATTAGCAGTGCCCTCTAGTGGTCAAATTCTAATTAGATTTCCTCTTAGATTCTAATGGAGAGTAAAGTCAGAAAAGTCAGAGACATACAGTTCTCCATAGAATGTGATAGAAACTGCCTGTCACTTCCTGTCAGTTAGAACTTTCAGGAAGTAAACCACAGAAAATTCACTTCCTGATTATTTGAACTGTTATAAATTTTGAATAAAATATCTGACAGTGGTGGGAGTAACCTTGTTTTATTCAGCAGGAAATGCTCTATAAAATATATGTGTTCATAAATAAAAGTTTACTGCTCCTTTAAAAAAAAAAGAAATAAATGAATATGCTGGCCTCTCTTCGATCCTTCTCCCCCATTCTCTTCTTCCTTCCACCTCAGTTAAGTTATCTGAAGCCCCCCCACTTTCCCCTCTCTACGTACTTCCATGCCCTGGAGCCCCATGATTAGGCAGCCGAGGGCACCGTGCAGCAGGCAGCATGCTTGTCTATACCACCCCTGCTTCCTCCACTGCTGCTCTCCCCTGTGAGATCCTCTCCGCATTGGAAGATGCCCGAGTGCCCTGTCAGGACCTTCAGATTTCATCTGCACAGATCGCCAAGTGTGCTTGGGTAAGACTGTGGGAAGGCTGGCAGGAGGGAAATAATGCTTGTGTTCCATGCTGTATTGTGCACGTGCTGTTAGGATAAGGCACTGGGACAGACAGAGGAATGTCTTTGGTACAGGTCACTGGATGGGAAATGTTATTCTTATGTCTTATTTCCTTGTTTCTGTCCCTCGCTGATCCATTCAATCCACCCTCTTAATACATTAATTTATTTAATTTGGGTGCTCATTGCATCTTTTTCTTCCTTTCTCAACCCTCTCTCTCTCTCTTCCCTAATATCAGAGAGGTAAGAAACGCAATGTTGCAGAACTCAAAGGTCGTGTGTAAAATATTTATAATTAAGTTGTATTCAGGTCATTTTTTCATCCTGTTATCTTTATCATGATCTTCACCAAGGTCTTAACCCTTTCACTCTCACAGGGGTATGCAATGCACTTCCCTATGGCACGGAAAAGGTTAGGAAGCGATGCTGTTCAGGGCCGGATTTACAATTAGGCAGAGTAGGCATCTGCCTACAGGCGCACCCCACAGAGGGGCGCCTGTCATTTGTTTTGTTTTTTCCTACCCTGCCAGCTTTTTGATCCGTCTGGGTGGACTGCAAGGGAGAGGGTATTGCATGCTGCACTGAGCCTGTGCAGTGTGACAAATGACACCTAAGACAGTCAGACTGAGAGTGAGATAAAAGCTGCGGGCCGCCGAGTCTGTAATGTGTCAAGGAGGCACCACTGCCCCGGCTGCGAACCTGCGCATTACATTTACTTGTTGAGTCCACTCCACCAGTCAGTCATACACTCTACTTGAACGAATCGCTTCACCTGGAAGTTCCAGAAAGCCAGTACTGTCTGCTGCCCTGCCTCCGGCCTCCAGTCCTCCCAGACAGACACACAGTGCAGCCTACAGGGAGCCACAGGCCTGCCCATCACGGTCCCGCCCGACGAGACATCCGATTCCTGAGCACTAGCAGGGGGCACTGAGAGCTGAGGAGGAGCTAGCAGCATGGTCGGCATCGGCCCAACCACAATAACCCCCAGGCTGCCTTGATTGAGCTGAGGTATCAGAGGTAAGCAAGCCTGCTGCTGTGCATCTCTGCTGCCGGGACGCGAGTATGATTCAATGGGATAACGGGTTACTTACTGGGGGTATCCGTAAGGCCTGGGCTGGTGGCCATGTTGTTTGCGTGGAACTGAAAATAAATAAATCACCTTCTGAGTCCTGGGCTGACTCCTCTAACTAACTCTCCGATCCCAGATGAGATGATTCCTACCACTATTATTTTAATTCAGACGACATTTTAAGTGATCACTCAGCCTCACTCAGACAGTTATTTGGTCGGACTGTGCGTGCGACCAAATGACTGTCTGTGAGTAACTTAAAATGTCGTCTGAATCCGAATATCCGATTCTCGGCCATCAATGAAGTGATTGTAGGGTCCGTTGTGTTTAGTTTGTGCACTAGGGATGATGGGAGTTGTATTCCCTGGCTGCTGGTGAGCCTACCCTGTCCCTAGTATAAAAAACAGATAGAAGCCACTTTGGGCCCATTTTGACACTGTTGTTTGTTTTGAGGAGAACGTTTTGTATGAAAAGCATTGTTTAATCACTAATAAAAACAATTACACACTTTCTTGCTATTCTTATGTTTGATGTGCACATATGCCATCTTCTGCTGTTTTATAGAATTTGCTTATTAAAATGGAAGAGCTACAGATAGAGCTGAATGGATCCATTTTGATTGCTGCTGTATTAGAGCATGTTTATTACCTGATGAGGCACTTTTATCTGGGGGGGGGGGCACTTCAGATTTCTGTGCCTACAGGCTCCTGAGATGTAAATCCGACACTGATGCTGTTTGTTGTGCTGAGGTTGGGCATATCCTCTCTTCCCCTATGGGCATGTTGGAGAGCAGAGAGAATGCACTCATATTTCAGGGTATTCAAACTGGTGGCGATGTGTAAGGGAGGGAATCCCTTACCCATATCTAGCAGTTCAACAACCATGCATGCTAATGAGTAAATCCTCCCCACTTCCCATGCTTCATTAAATCTTAATGCATATGGAGATGTGTGTCTGCTTCACCAAGGCAATGTGCTCACCTTGCCAGACACACACATCACCATAACATCGCCCCTTAGTTTCAGCTTTAATAACTTTGGAATGAAGCTTCTCCCAACACTGTGCATACCCTTGTTTCACTCAGCAATAATATTTAGCTAAATAGAAACTTAGATGGGACTGTTCTTTATGGGGTTCATCATTCACAATGTTAAAGTTTGCCTATTGTAAGGAGGTGCTTGTGACCTAAAGCAGATTAAAACCAACATCAGAATATGCAGGAAACTGATATAACAAACTGCTTTCTGCAGGACTCAACCCTCATGAACTCTTTCTGTTAAACAAATTGGAAATCACATATTCATATAGGTATAGTTTACATTTAAAGGACCACTAATACCTCATAATAATAGCCCCAACTTCTCTTTATCTGTGCAGAAAATTACGGGTCAGTGAACTGTGAAACTCATTACTAAGTAATGCTTTACATCCCCATCTATCCTTAAAGGGTTAAGATTTTCTGCCCAGATTAACACGCTTTCTGGACCATTGGGGTGTCTAATGCATTGCAAAGCAATGTGCTACACAACCCTCTGGTCATTAAAGGATTTAGATATGTGAGGGCTTATTAATAGGAGTTGTTAGTATTAATTCAAGTATCTCCATATTTGTCTATCAGCGTTTACTAAAAAAATGTACACTAATTTAAATTTCATTAGGATAGTATATGAACTACTCATTTTAGAAGAACAAATCATTACCCAGAATTAATCTTAAGAGTTAAAATAAAAATAAATAAAATGGACATGAATAACTGACAAATCTGATTTAGGTGAAGGAAAAGTACTAAAAATGCTGGATGTAAACATTTTATGCTCCATCGGATTAAATGCCCTTTAGCTGTTTGTCAGTTTAAGAAAACTCACAACCATGTCATTAGAAGATTCTATATCCAGTAGATGTTTTTTCCCACTGAGCTGGAATAAGCTACCAAGAAATGCTTGCAACCACCTCTAGGGTTTGGAATCTAATGTTATGTGAATATGTTTTAACATTGAGAAGCCCATGTTGCATAGATGCTTGAAGCATGTTGTTTTCACAACTGGTGTGCCTACTCAAATAGGTGGGTCACAAGATCAACCAGTAGACCACACACTGAGGCTGATGTACTTAAAAAAAAGAAGCTAGAGTAATTCTAGAGTAAATTAACTGCACTATAGAAAAAAAATCACCAAACCTGAGCTTTTAACCCCGTAATTGTGAGAAAGGTCTCCTCTATTCTTCTACTAGGAAAGGAAGTGCATTAAATAATTTGTATGGGTCCGGAACCCCACATTAATTGAGATGTACACAAGGGTCAGCCAACCTCTCTGTCTATTTTTTGAGAAGGGAGGCTAAATTAATATAAAATATTCACTCTTGCCTGTTACCTGTGTGGTGCCAAGTAAGGATGTGCTTTTATGCTATGTATTTTTATTTTGTATCTTTTTTTATTTTATTTATTTATTTTGTACATAAAGAGATCAACCAGTGCATTAATGAGGGACTGAAGGACCTTTCTTAAAAGGTAAGTGTACATCTTTTAATTTATTGTAACTTAACCTCCCTTCTCGGGCAGTAGAGGGAAGGGTTGGATGACCCCATCTGCAGAACTCCATAATTGTTTGATATACTTCATTTTTCAGTAGGAGATTTAAGGAATGGGTCCAGATTTAGAATTTATATGGTTGGCAAGTTCAGAATTGTTTTGGTGACTCTGGTCCTCATTTTAATTATTAATATTCCTCTCTGAGTGGATTGAGTAAAGCAAAGTTAGCAGGCCAGCATGCTCTAAAAGAATTATATGCATTAATACGTACCCTAGAGTGCAGACGTACAATGTTTTTTTCCAATGTAAAAGCACAGAAAATGAGCTGCACTGGTGGATTAGTAAAATACCCTATTTACACTCTAGCTATAGTGCATACAATGTCTTCAAATATAAAATAAGAATAAAAATGATTTAGCTTGATTATACTTACAAAGAACTCCTTCTCAGCTGGGATGTGCTATTGTTCAAATCCTAAAAGACAGAAAAATATACAAATACGTATTTAGTATTGTGCTAAATGTAATCTAATATTAAAAATAAAATAAAGAAATTACTGCTACAATTTTGCTATTCAGATGGATTAGTTAATATTGAAAAATATTAACTGGATTCAGGAAACCAACAATGAGCTATTCAGTAACAAATCAAATGCACCATAGGAGGAAATGAAAATTCTCTTTGAGTTCAGTGGGCTTAGAGACCTCTCAAAGGATAAAGGCCCATTTAAATCATTGGGGATTTGGAGATCTTTCATTTGTCCTCTATGGTGCAATTGGTTTGTTCTAGAATTGTACCTGTTTAGCTGCTTGATTACAACAATAAAATGTAACTGCTTAAGGACTCATGACGTGCCAGAACAGTTATGGGATCCCTTCCCTAAAGAACCAGTGACGGTCCTGGCATGTCAGATCTCAGGATTCCCCACGCTGCTGCACGCCCTGAAACCAATCAAGTGAAAAAAAATGTTCCGTGGTCCTTAAGGGGTTAATCCTTTGAGTGCCAAGGGGTATGCATTGCATTGCAATGCATTGTGTACCCCTCTGGCGCTCAAAGGGTTAAATGTGCAAGGACCCATATAATGTGGGTGGTATAATATGAAGAAGGTTTTATTTAGTGTACAATTTTTTTACCCCAATTCTTAACCCTTTGAGTGCCAGAGAAGTGTCCAATTATACCTTTCTGACACTCAAAGGGTTACAATACATTTTTGGAAAGAGCTTCATAGCACCAGAAAATATGTTGTTGTTTTTTTTATTATAATATAAGAAAAACCTGTAGGATGTTTTTATTATTACAATACCTTGTCTTTTTTAAAGTGAAATTACTTTACAAATCATTTTCAAAGCCTTTATTTTCTTATGAGCTAAACCATACCTACTTCCGGTGTATGAGCACACTATGCTATACCCATAGAGTTTAATCAATAGTCACAATGTGTTGGCATTGTATTGTGCTCATAATTAGCCTTCCTTGTTCACATACCTCTCTGGACTGCCTCAGATATTCACTAGTTTGCACTAGGTGTCTTTCAATTTCTTGTGTCTTCAGTTGCTGTCGGACATAAGTCATGTGTTCCAAACCTGACCAAGGAAAAATATTTAATTAAGTGATATTTGCCTTAGGGTTCTAGGAACATAAAAAAGGCTAACTGACTAAGAAGATCTATAGTAATTCTGGAGCAAACCAACTATAGACGACAAATCAAAATTCCCATTGATTTAAATGGTAATTTAGCCTATTGAATGCTACTGTTTTTCAAAGCACTGCAATCCCAATGTTTCCCCTACATCTGACCTGTGTGGGTAGTCCTCTCCCACCCACCTCCAACTCAAGTGTAACATTAAAAGGGATAGTAATACTTAATTTTTACAGGCAATAATATTGTATGAACGCAATTGCTCTTAAACTATGAAAGTTATGGGAATAATACATTGATGCTTTGGTTTATTTCTTTAAATATAAAATATTATTGCCTCCAAAAATTAAGCATTATTATCCCTTTAACCATTTGCATTCCATATATGTGTATACTACATAATGCCTTTCACATCTCTTTGGCACGCAAAGAGGTTTCCGATGTCCACATACAGCTGATCTATTGGGCAGAGGGGTACGTACACACACACACATATATTACTCTCTGTTTAACCCTTTAACTGTTAGAGTGTGCAACATATTTCTCGCCTCTCTGTCTCTAAAAGTGTTAAAAAAGAATCTGATTTTTTTTTCTCTTCCTTCTTTTCCTCCCCCCCCCCCCACCTTCCTCCTTTCCTATCTAATACGTACAGCTTGAGCATTAGCTTTTCACGCATTCCTCTGAATTGTCTTGGACAAGTACAAGTACCGCATATTTATTATACGTTCATCTTGTGTTCTACCGTAAAATCTCAGGTATAATATGCACCGGTGTATAATAAGCAGGTGCAAATTATACCCAAGATTTTTGCTAAAATGGTAGTTCCTATGTATAATATGCACCCCCTACTTGCCTGCAATTAGAAGCCCCCTAAAGTCCAGCAACCCCCATCTGGAGGCAGCGGGCGGCATCCCTGTGCTCACCGCCCACTTCCTCTGTGCAGCAATACTGCGAAAAACATTAAAAGCACACCTTAATAACCAGGATCCCCCCTGTGTATTACCGGCAGCCGTGAAACAGGGGCAGCGGTCAGCATTCTTGCACTAGCCGCCTGCTTCTTCCTCTCCCGGAACTCCTCTGAGCAGCCCTGTCAGGACCTACCATACATTCAATGAGCACGCGTGAGCACAGGGATGCTGCCCGCTGCCTCCAGATGGGGGTTGCTAGACTTCAGAGGCAGACAAGTAGGGATATTAAAGCAGGGGTATTTTATTTCATTTTTTTTACTTGTGTATAATACGCACCCCCCACTTCACATATGGTGAAATGGGGTAACAATGTGCGTATTATATCCAAGATTTTACAGTACTTTTTTATTGCATTATTTCCACTTTTGTCCAGTTATTCTCTTACTTAATGGACTCTGTATGTTCTATTGACTGTCCTGTTGTATTTCTGATACTGTTTTGTATCTCATGTGATTCCAATTTTTCTCTCAATAAAAAACTTGGAATGGGAAAAAAAAAATCTGAAAATGGAAAATGTTCTTAGGTGCAGCATTGACTATTACACTTGCTATATTTCTAATGTCCATATTTCATGTAGAAATTGCAACACATTCAAACAAAAACTTGCAGAAATGCATTTTATTCAGGGGAACTAAACTGCTTATAAATAATATACTATAAACTCCTGCTATGTGACAGTATAATATATACTAAAGTAAACTGCTGCTGACTCCTAGGAGACAATAGTCAATGCAACCATTGATTTAACCCACCATCTGCCAAACATCTTTCAGTATGGGAGTAGTGACAGGGTTAATGAAAGAAATGGCAGGCAAAAACAATGAAATAATAGGATTTTAGTCTTACCTGTTAAATCCTTTTCTCTTAGTCCATACAGGTTACTGGTAACTTTGGGGTAGGCGATCAGTCCCTTTAAATGAGCAGGAACAATTCTGAGAAGTGACTGCTGGGTGGAGCCTACCTCCTCTCCTTAGCTTGCAGCTAGCCAATCCCCATCCAGTAAGATTTGCAGACTAACTATGGACTAGGTAGTAAGAAGGTAAAGGAAGACTCCTGTGAGCATGAACCCGAAAGGACCCCCACGCTCTGCCACAGGAGAGCCAAGCATGGTCCCTTGACAGGGTGGGAGACCAGTAACCTGTATGGACTAAGAGAAAAGGATAAGACTAAAATCCTATTTTCTCTGTCGTCCAGGTTACTGGTAACTTTGGGATGTCCAACCTTTAAGTTCCCCAGGGTGGGAAGAAAGGCAAGGACCAGGAGCAGGCACCCCAAAGTCACCAGAGTGCCCATGAACCTACAGATCATGAAGAGCTCAATAATAACCGAAAAGTGTCAACGGACACCGAACAGGGGTAAAACAAACCCCAGTAACTGTTACACAGCACACTGAACTAGAGCCAAAAGGGCTCAAAAGTGAAAGAGTACTCAGAGACTAATGAGAGCCTAGATAGGCAAGGCTGCCTCCAGGATCTTCCTCCCAAAACTGGCATCAGCCTATGCCAGCACATCCACACATTAGTGTTTGGAAAAAGTATGTACAGACGACCAATTGGCCGCAACTGATCAGCTGAGGCCCAGTTCTTGTAGGCCCAAGAAGCCCCAATAGACCTCGCAGAATGAGCCCTGACCCTGAAGGGAAAAGACTTCTTCCGAAGTTTGTAAGCCTTACGAATAGTGGACTTGATCCAAGAAGCAATGTTTACCTTGGAAGCAGGCTTCCCTGCCCTAGGACCCTCAGCAATGACAAAAAAAGTGTCAGACTGCCGCAAGCACTCAGTGCAATGCACATAGAACTTGAGACAATGAACAACATCCAACAGATGAAGATCCTTCTCTTTATTAGAAGTAGGGTTAGGGCAGAATGAAGGAACCACAATCTCCTGATTAATGTGCAACTCAGACACCACCTTTGGGAGAAACTCTTGTGAGGTGCGAAGCACCGCCTTGTCCTTGTGAAAGACCAAAAAGGGTGGTCTACAGGACAAAGCATGCAGCTTCACAACTCTGCGAACAGAAATTATAACCAGGAGAAAGGACATCCAGAAGCTCCGGAAACCAAGCCTGTCGAGGCCAGTACAGAGCAATCAGAATGACTGGGCAGTGCTCTAGTCTCAGTTTCCTTAGCACCGTGTTCAACAGGGGAATGGGATGAAAGATGTATGCCAGAGGAAATGTCCACGGGATCGATAAGGCATCCACTGCCAAAGCCAAGGGATCCTCCTAGTGAGAGCAGAAAGTTGGAATCTTCCTGTTGTGCCTGGTTGCCATCAGGCCGATGTATGGAAGACCCCACTGCTGGATGACAAGGTTGAACACCTCTGAATGCAGTTACCACTCTCTGCTGTCCACTATGTGCCGACTGAGGTAGTCTGCTAGAACGTTGTCTACACCAGGAATATGAACTGTGGAAATGGCAAGGACATGCTCCTCTGCCCATGATAAAATAGCCTTGACCTCTAGCCAAGCTGCGAGACTTCTTGTGCCGCCTTGCTTGTTGATGTAGGCTACCACTGTGGCATTGTCCGACTGTACCCTGACCGGGCAATCCTCCAGTTGCTGTGTTCAGTGATGGAGGGCATGAAATATCACCCGAAGCTCCAAGACATTGATGGGAAGGAGAGATTCCTCCTGGTACCACCGGCCCTGAGCACTCAAGTGCCCCAGTACCTCTCCCCATCCGGAGAGGCTGGCATCCATCATGAGTGTTGTCCAGAAGGGCACCAGGAAGGGTCTGCCTTTCAGGAGATTGTTCAGGTTGAGCCACCACGAGAGGCTCTGCTACACGTGAAGAGAGAGAGATAGGGATCTTTCAAGGAGATTTGGTCGACCCCTGCATGCCAGGATTAGAAACCTCTGAAGTTCCCTGGTATGAGCCATGGCGAACAGGACTGCTTCTATGATAGAAATGAACTTCGGCACCAAGGATGACAACTTCTTGGCTGGAACCGGATCCTGAAACAGGATAGCCTTGACCTTCAGTGGTGAGCCATTTCGTCCGTGAGAAATACCATCCCTCTCTGAGTGTCGAAGAGGATGCCCAGAAAGACCATCCTCTGGGAAGGAACAACGTCTGACTTGTCCAGATTGATGATCCACCCATAATGGGAGAGAGCATGAATCCAGTCCTGCACCTGCTGATGAAGAAGTTCCGGAGAAGAGGCCTTCAGAAGGAGGTCTTCCATATATGGAGTCACTCTGATGCCGTTCCGATGTAGAATAGAGATCAATGCTCCCAGGAATCTGTTGAAGAGCCGTTGTCAGGCCAAAGGGGAGGGCAGAAAACTGGAAATGCCCTCAGTTGCAAGCAAAGCGGAGATATTGTCGACTCTCTGGATGAATGGTGATGTGCAGATAGATATCCTGAAGATCCAGAAAGGCCAGAAATTCCTCAGGGGACATGGCCGCTATCACTGTGCGCAGTGACTCCTGGCGGTATTGGGACCGGACAACAAAGGAGTTGAGATCCTTCAGATCCAAAATGGGACGACAGCCGCCGTGTTACAGCTTACGTTGACTTCAGCATCATTACAGATGAGAGGCTTCAAGCAGGCTGCAGGCCTCTGTTTTATCTGTTTTCTTACTGTAGTCTCCTCCTACCTACTTCCTACTTCCTCTCTCTGAGCTGCTCCTCCTACTACCTGTGGAGGGGTTTAAAGGGCAGACTGAGGCCTGACTCAGTTGCCCTTGCGTTGTTGTTCTTAGGTGAAGTACTTGGGCTCTGTGTGTGACCTGGCTATCTACGAAAACCCACTCTGTGTATGACCTGGCTATTTATGAGAACCCGCACTGTGTATGACCCGGCTAAGTAAGAGAACCCTCTCTTTGTATGTCCCAGATACGTACGAGAACCCTCTCTGTGTATGACCCAGCTAAGTACGAGAACCCTCTCTGTGAATGACCCAGTGATCATGAGTACCCCTTACTGTGATCAATTTATGCTATTGGCCTAAGACAGACCACTGTTGTGGACAGAGGGTCTGATTGGTGATTTCAGGTGTGGGTCAGTTCTCCAATCCACCAGTCCTTGTCTTCCTGTTCATCGGATCAAGATTACTGAGCCAGTGTTCACAGTGGTCGCTTGTTCCAGTGTTCCAGTCGACGGATCAAGAGCTGGCGTTCCTGTTTCCTGCTGAGACTCACAGGGGCTTTGGCCCAGTCTCCAGCATTGTGGTCTAGCGAGAGGCCTACTATTTCTGGTAGTAGTGTCACCAGCTAGTAACCCTTTGCTTGTTGTACTACATATTTATTGCTGTGATTTATTCTAATAAATATTTTGCATTATATTACCGTACTGAGTTCTGAGCATTTGTGGGTGCCCGTGACATGCCGTCCTTCTTGGAAACCTCAGAGAGGTTGGAGTAGAATCCCAAACCCCTCTCCTGAGGAGAAACTGGTTCCAGGACCGCCTTGTTCAGAAGGGCCTGAATGGCTTCCTCGAAAAGGCAGCGCTTTTCTGCTCCCAAGGGAGAACGAGAAGAGAAGGTCCTGGAAGGAGGAAGGGAGGTGAAGGAAATCCTGTACCCTGTAGCCACCACCTGTAAAACCCACGGGTCTGCCACAGAGGCCTCCCAAGCCGAGAGGTAGTGGTGTAAGTGGCCACCTACCTGCAGGTGGGGACCTGGGTTTGGCGAGTCATACAGAAGAAGGTTTGGAAGTCATGGGCTTTGCGGAGGACTTGGGTCTACATTGCTGCTTAGGCTTGGATGAGGAGCGAGGAGCCTGAGGGACCATCTGGGTCGCTTGGTGCGAGTCTGCCTGAGGCGCCTTCTTCCTCAGGACCACTGGCAGGTGAGTACTCTTCCCTCAAGTGTCCTCGCTGATGAGATCCTTGAGCTCAGGCCCAAACAGGGAGGTGCCCTGAAAGGGCAAAGACAGGAGAGCCTTCTTGGAGGCTGTGTCAGTAGACCAGATCTTGAGCCAAAGAGCACGTCTGGCTACCACAGACATGGTAGATGCCCTGGCTACCATACGCACAGCGTCAAACAGGGCAGAAGAGACATAATGCTGAGTCTCAGCAATGTTAGTGAGAAGCCGCAACATGTCAGTCGTAGAGGCCCCCTGACGGACAGTAGAATTGAGATGTTCAATTCAAACAGCCACAGCCCTATTCACCCATGCTGCAGCAAATGCAGGGTGGAGGGCAGAGCCAGCCGTCGCAAAAATAGCCTTGAGAGAGGTCTCAAGCTTCTTATCAGTCCAGTCCTTCAGAGCAGATGTGTCAGCCACAGGCAAGGCAGTGGATTCAGAAAGCCTGGAAAAAGGGGCATCCACCTTGGGGGGATGGACCCACTGCGTAAGGGCCATTTCAGAGAAAGGGTAAAGCTTAGCAAACTTTCTAGATACAGATGGTTTCCTGTCTGGAAACTTCCACTCCTCAGAAACCAACCGGTCAAGGGTGGGATTAGGTGGAAAACAAGTATGGGGCCTAACAGGCTCCTGACACACATCAGAGGTGTCAGAAGAAGCCTCCTGCACCAAGGGAATGTTCAGGGTGGTCAACACAGCTCTGATCAGGCCCTCAGCCGAAGGAATGGGGTCAGCGTCAAAGGGGTCCCCAAAAAAATGAGATAAAGGAACAGCTGAACAATCATCATCATCAGATTCCACCAATAATTCCTCCTCAGAGGAGTCAGACATATCAGGTACACCCGGCGGTTTAGGCAGGGAAGATCTGATGGGGCGGGGGCTTGCCGTGAGTGGAAGACCCCCTGTAAAGTGGATGGAAGGAGTTGTAAGGTGGACCAGAGGTCCCTGGTAGTAGCCTTAAACTCTTGCATCCATACTGGCTCTAATGCATGGCTGGAGGCCCCTGCAGGGGATTCAGGAGCAGCAGCACATGCTGGGCAAACATGACCTGAGTATTCTCTAGTTAACACTGAGTGACAAGAGGAGCAATGAGCAATGGGGGACACAGACACCCCAGTGTCCTTAGTCTTAGGTTTAGCCCCAAGGTCTAATGGAGTAGACATTCTCAAAGAGTCAAATGGTCAAAGTATCAAAACACCCACAAAACAGTGTGTATGATAAATAAATTCACACCAGAAACGCTACATAAGACTTATCTGGTAGGTGAAGGGTTAAACTGCGGAGGAGAGAAGGAGAGTCCAAGCCCTGCTTGGATACTCGATCTGTGAATTCACAAAATGGCTGCCGCAGCAGGAGCCAATCAGGAACGAGCACACGAAACGGGTGCTCATGGAAGCCCCCTAAGGTCCCCAACATTGACCTGATGACAGAGCAAGGGCAAACCAACAAAATGAGCCATCTCTGACCTCTCTACGTGGAGCGGTTGCAGAGATATGTCCCAAACTGTAAATTCCCATAGAAGTGAATGGAGAAATGGCGTCTATGCGGTAAACGCGTGCCTTAAAGACATGGAACACAAAGTTAATGAGGTGAATACCAAAAAGTAAAAACACTCAAAATAAATCAGTAGACACAATAAACACTGGTCCCAGTAGGGAAAGTGCTCACAAATCCCCCAAAAAGTGCTGATCAGCAGTAAAAGGGTTAAGTTACCACAGAAGCTTGCTCCAAACACCTCACAGACATACAGATAAACCCAATTAGTGCATGAGTATGTAATAGGAGCTTCAAATGAGACCTCTGTGCGGAGGGGAAGCATGGGACATGTGGACCTCAGCACTCAAAGGGTGCTCACCTGTTTCAGCAGGTCTTCTGTCTTCAGATTACCATATATCAAGAAGAAGCCTCAGTAGGCAACTCCTGGGGAAAGATTTTCCCCCCCAGGGCTTAGGTCCACAAAAGCACCTGGTAAACTGAGCTATCCACATTTGGGTGATGGGAATTGTCAGTGATGGTAATCTGCCTAATGGTGGTATTCCATATCTAACAGAAAAATAATAAAAAAGCTAAAACTATAGCAGAACTGTTCTCTTGCCTTGTGTCTAGACCAAGGAACAAATCTTTCTGGCTGGGGATTGGCTAGCTGGAAGCTAAGGAGAGGAGGTAGGCTCCACCCAGCAGTCACTTCTCAGAATTGTTCCTACCTATTTAAAGAGGCTGATCACCTACCCCAAAGTTACCAGTAACCTGTATCGGACAACAGAGAAAATAACAATAAAATATTTTATATGTGGGATCTTGGTGGCATTACAAACTAAAAGTCAGATAGATCAAGTGTTAAATCCTTTGAGTGCTGGGTGTGCACATCCCTCTGAGTCAAATGGTTAAATTAATGTCTCACCCACTGAGTATCAGATTAAGTGTCAATCAAGATGTTAACTAAATTGGGATTGTCTGCAAAGACAATATGATACTGAGTGGACGGGAGATAGGGTGTTTATCAATGGGTGCAGGTGTCTCATATGCTAAACATCACTATGGCAGCTTCCTTGCTTACATATAAGTTGATATGCATAAAGTTAATGGTATATGGTAGAAATGTGGGCTTCTTTGCAAGATATTTTAAAATAACCCAAGATGTTTTAAGGAGATAGTTCCACTTTAAGTGTATTTCCTGTCCTAGATAACAAAGAATTTGGCTGTGGATGGGGTCATGGGGGAAGTGGTGGTGTGACATAGGTATTCCTGGGAACTTTTCCTTGTGTACTGCCCAAAGAGGGGAGTCCTGTGGTGCCACTGGGGGGAGCTAAATGAAGTGATCTGTGTCAAAAATAGGCGGGGCTTAATCGTGAGTGAGGGAGGGCTTATAAAACATAGCGAAATATTGAGGAATAGACTAGGGAGGGAGAGTGCGAGGAACAGACTTGGAAGGAGGAGAGTTCATTAGAAACTCCCCACATCAGGGGAATCAGCCTCTGCCCCGGAGACCCGGAAATTAGCTGCAAAAATTGGAGTCTCCGGGGCAAACCCGGATAGTTCCCAGCTATGGACATAGGTGAGTCTAGGGACACCAAAGGTTGCCTAGGATGGTCTGAGACACAAATCCAGGCCTGCAAAAATACTTACCAATGTCATTAGTTATATTAATGAGCCTTAAAATGGCAATAGATTAGTTATTGGAGAAACCAAAAGTATAAACACAAAGGGTGGAGTTTACAGAGAAGGTGTTGACCACCTACGTCCATCATATCCCTTCATTAGATTGCTATTGTGATTGGGATTTGCAGTCCAACAGCAGTAGAAAGGCTCCTGTTCATAAGGTAATTGCAATGCAATGGATAGTGCACCTTACAGTACATTTGCATTAACTATATTAATACTATACTAAGTGAAATTTATGGGATTCCAACATTTCAGACTTTGTCTGCCAATATTATATTTGCATTTTCTAACACAGAAGATCAAATCAAAATCAGCACAATGAATGTTCAGGTAACTATATAACTAGTACATTGTTTAATTCACAGTAGAGGGCTTTACAATGATTTGAAGACCTCACAATCATCCATGAGTTTGTATTACAGTAGACTGTAAGCTCTCACAAGCAGGACCCTCTGATCCATTTATATTCCACTTGTACTGTTTTATATATCTGCATGCCTACTCCCTATTGTACAGTGCTGCAAATAAGTTGACGTTATATAAAAAAGGGAAAATAATAATGCTAGGAGACATGGACCTTATTGTTTGATAGCAGCAGGTGGTCACTTACTTGGCTGATTGAAACTGGATACAGTCAATCTGTTCTTGCTGGGCACCTCCTCTTCATATTTCCAGGTGCTGCATTCTGCAGGTTCTGAACTCATCTGGGTGCTCTGAGAGCAACCATCAACAGTTATCACCTGACAGGGAGAATTAGCAGAAGAAAACTCAACTGAGGAATGCCTAGTTTATGCTGCCAGTGCACACAAGGACATCCTGTCTCATGCTAAATGTTTGTGATGTTGTTAGTTGCAATGATATTTTGTTCTTCTGGATCAAAATGTTCCTTTGCCAGTTATTACTCTGCAGGTCAAAGATGTAACTATCAATTTTGTTCAGAGTAAAGAAAAAAAAATATGAATCCACGGAGGGGGTGGAGTCAAAGTTTTAATAAAGCCCTTCATATTTTTAAAGGGATAGTAATGTTTAAAAATAAAAGCAGCTCCAATTAATCTTCATAGTATTTGGCCCAAGGAGAGTGTTATTTCAGTACTGTCAGAGTTGTAGTTCAAGAGTAATAGAATAATAAAGTATCCCCCTCCCATCCCTTTTACATAATGTAAGCCACCTCCCCTCAGATGTGGAATCTGGTCTTAAGACCAGACAGCTCACAGCAAGGAATAATCTTCTTACTGTGAGAACAATGAAAATCCTGCCCCCTTGACAGGTTTTCCAGTTTTTCCCTTATGCTAATTGAAGATTGTCCCTCTCTGCAAGCTATCTGGACAGTCTTGCTGCTCTGAGGTGAGCAGTGTTACATCAGTAAAAGGGGCAGAGGGGGATACTTTATCATTCAATTACTCTTGAACTACAGCTCTGACAGTATTGAAATAACACTCTCCATGGCTCAAATACTATGAAGATTAATTAGAGCTGCTTTCATTTTGAAACATTACTATCCCTTTAAGTAGATTTTTGTAGTAGTCACTATCCTATATAATAATTAGCTAAATCGTATGTAACGCCTGACATGCGCAGTAGACACTGCTGCGCGTCCGAAGGAGCGTCCTGCTCTGTATCAGGCGCGGGCAGTGTCTACTGCGCGTGACTGCCCCGCGACCGGCTCCCAGAGACACTGTGGCCCGTGTAACGGGCTGTTCAACTAGTTTTACAATAAAAGCCTTTAAAGTGGACCTGCTACATTAACAAGAGTTTATGTTATTTTATAGATAATTAAACTATGCATATGTTGTATTATCCATTTTTCTGTACAATAAATAGTTTTTTGAGAAATTAACCTTTATATTTTGATGGCGCAGTGGGGGAAAATGCTAATTCCCTGTAAATATGCTAATTAGTTATATAATCGGCCAACCACATTGCTTGCTGTGTTATTAGAAACTCCCCAAGTGTATGAGCTCTGTTTAGATTCATCCTTAGAAACACAGAGTGAGGTTATATTTTCTTGAGAAATAAACTAATCAGCATAAAGTGCCACCGTGTGCCACCAACATATATAGGATGATTTCTCCAAAGTATTTTTTTCCATAAAAGTGTTACTACACCTTTTGTTCTCTTTTCAGTTAATTAAAAGTATATAAGGATGTCAGGTCCACTTTAAATTGGGAGGAATGCATATTTGCAACTATTTCCCCTTTAAAATAAAAAATGTAAACTCTGCTTAAAATAAGGGAATAACAATTCACATACAATACCCCTGGAAAATGTGTATTTATATACAGGTAAGTGCATTCTACCAATCAAAGCTACTGAGATGCTTGAAATGGCTGGTACTGGAGCAGCACTACGCTGTTCTGTCACTTGTAATTTAATGACCTTTATAATGTATTTTATTGACCTTTTACATTATTTTTTTTCCTTTGCTTTTTGTGTAATTTTGAAAAAGAGTCAGAAAAATACTACAGAATGAACTCCTCTTATGAAACTGTTCTATGTACCTTCAGATCAAAAATACATATTTTTTTTTTCAAATGTATTTATTGACAAATGGATTGTAAAATGTTACACGGTTACATTCACAGTATTAGCATGCATGCGAAAAGGATGGTACAGAAAAGGATAGTACATAAATTATCATAAAGTGCACAGCATCAGAGTAATACAACCCATTTGCAGTTTACATATTTATATAAAACCCAACTCTCTCAACACAGAACCTCCCCCCAACCCACCCTTACGAGGCACTCCCCCCCTCCCCAGGCAAACCAACACCCACCACACAGCAAAAATACATATATAAACAAATACTAGTTTAATTCTATGTTTACACCAATAATGCTTATGATGCTCATTTTTGTAATGGTTAAGGGTAGTACTGTATTAGACATGGATAAAGCTGGAGACAGGTACAGTAAAAGTGATACCTTTACTGACTAAGTGAATAGCTTTAGAGAGCAAGCTTTGTCAGACACGTCAGTCTCTTTGTCAGACATGTGAAGTACAACTTATAGTTCTACCATTTACAGAGCTTATCATACTGAGACTTCACAGAACAGATGTGGAAAATGGCAGTGGTAGTACAGCAGGAGCTGAATGGCCACAAGCAACCATTCCTTTGTCACATTATCCTGCATGCCCTTACTGAGAGTGTCAAAACTACTTCCTGTGTAGCCAGTGCCAAGTGCCAGGGCCCAGACCCAAAAGGTATCCACTGAGCTGGGTGAAGTCACCCAAAGCTCAAAGAGCCTTAACATGCTTGGTCTTCTATTTCCTCTCTCAGAGCCAGTTTGGAAGTAGTAACAAAATGGAGGGGAATTGGCAGTATCAGGGCGAGACGCAGAGAGATGCATATTGTTCTGACTGACCAGGCCAGGCTGGGCATGTTTCTGAGTACTACCTAATATCTGTTATGCCCATTTGCTGTAGGCAGGAAACCGACTCCTATCTGTCATTACTATAAGAGATGTTGAGAAGCAGCTGCCTGGGGTGTTACTACAACCAGGGCAGTGAAAAAAGGTTCTCAGTGAAGGGCTGCTGTCATGATCAAGGAGCTAATATATGGAGGATCGTTTGTGCTGTTTAGAGATTACTGTACAGACAGCTGCCCATTTATTCTCCTGTTCACCTCTATATAGACAATATCGTAAAAAGAGTCAGCCCACAGCCATGAGAGGCACTTCCCTGACCTGACACTTTATTGGGGAGTATAGTACGGATGGGCAACCTGCAGTCATCCCGTATCCTTTAAAAAGGTCACACACAAAAGAGCACGTGACCACATCACACATTCACCATGTCGCCATGATGAAAATGGCGAAATGAGAGTCTCGCACTGTATGATAGCGTGAAATTGTCATGTCCCCTACTGAATGGATGCATAAATTTAACCTTTATTTCATTAAAGCAACTTCTCTTGCCTTTATCTCACTGCAGTGCATAACACAACATTCTTCCAGCCAGGGTTTCTTTTGCCTCTCCTAACATCACTTATTAAATCAAAGCAGTAACATAAAATCACTCTGAAAAAAGCAAGCCGCTCCGGTCTTCCAGTTATAACAGCCATTATAATCAAACTTCACAGGTTGCCTGTGGATGATGGTAGAGGTAGTATAACAGCAGCTGAAATGTGAGTAGGAGGGTATCCCATAATCTTTCTTTTACCTTCCCTTCTCTTTTTCCTTCCTCAGTCCACCCTCATTCCTCCCTCTGCCCCTCATTCCTTTCTCTCATTATTCTAAGCATCTCAATGCTATCCCTCGTGGTATAAATTCAATGCTAGCTGTTTAGTCAGTAGAGATTTCTAGCCTGTTTCAGTACGTGTCTCTTCTGACTAAACGGCTAGCTTAGAATGTGATTTTATACTGTGAGGGATATCAGACTACAAGGCATTGAGATACTAAGTGTCAATACTGATTGGCCTCTCAAACTACACAGCATTACACAGCTAGCTACCAGTGTGCTTTTAGATAGTGAAGGAGCAGGATGACCCCTAAGCATGCAACATCAAAATGTTGCGTTTTTGATGCCAGTGACATTCTTATGTCACCATTTTGATGCAGGCAGCATTATGATCTTGTCATATTCATGGTCGCCAAGTAGATGGTGATATTTCAATAGTAAATCGACACACATAGCTAGGCAAAGGGACAGACAGGTATGTTGAGAAACACACATGCATACAGGGACAGACACATCTAGGATGGGCAGGGCTGGATTTACATCTCAGGAGCCTGTAGGCACAGAAATTTGAAGAGCCCCCCCCCCCCGTGGGCCATCTGCACTGGACACCTCCACAATGCTCCTAATCTCCACGTTGTCCCCCATCATTTCCATATTGCCCTCACATTACCCCCATTATCGCCACATTGCCCCCCATTAGCTCCAGCTTGTCATCATCATCTCCATATTGCCCTCACATTGCCCCCATCAGCTCCATACTGCCCCATCATCTCAATATACCATATTGCCTTCACATTGACCCCCATCAGCTCCACATTGCCCTCACATTGCCCCCATCAGCTCCATGTTGCCCTCACATTGCCTCCCCCCCATTGTCCATTTTCTACCTCCCCCTGTTGTCCGTTTCCTACTTCCCTGGCAGGAGACCTGTCATCTGTGCCTCTTTTGGCACAGTCTTGTAGCTGCTGGAGCTCCCGCACGGTCTCCTGTTCAGGAATGCAGAGCGCTGGGAGATTATGTCATCTCCCAGCGCTCTGCATTCCTAAAGAGGCGACGAGGGAGCTCAGCACCTACAGGACTGTGCCAAAGAAGGCACAGACCTGTTCTGCCGGGGAGGTAAGAAATAGACAACTGGGGGCAGGCAATCCCCTCACATTACCCCCATTATCGCCACATTGCCCCCCATTAGCTCCAGCTTGTCATCATCTCCATATTGCCCTCACATTGCCCCCATCAGCTCCATACTGCCCCATCATCTCAATATACCATATTGCCTTCACATTGACCCCCATCAGCTCCACATTGCCCTCACATTGCCCCCATCAGCTCCATGTTGCCCTCACATTGCCTCCCCCCCATTGTCCATTTTCTACTTCCCCCTGTTGTCCGTTTCCTACTTCCCTGGCAGGAGACCTGTCATCTGTGCCTCTTTTGGCACAGTCTTGTAGCTGCTGGAGCTCCCGCACGGTCTCCTGTTCAGGAATGCAGAGCGCTGGGAGATTATGTCATCTCCCAGCGCTCTGCATTCCTAAAGAGGCGACGAGGGAGCTCAGCACCTACAGGACTGTGCCAAAGAAGGCACAGACCTGTTCTGCCGGGGAGGTAAGAAATAGACAACTGGGGGCAGGCAATCCCCTCACATTACCCCCATTATCGCCACATTGCCCCCCATTAGCTCCAGCTTGTCATCATCTCCATATTGCCCTCACATTGCCCCCATCAGCTCCATACTGCCCCATCATCTCAATATACCATATTGCCTTCACATTGACCCCCATCAGCTCCACATTACCCTCACATTGCCCCCATCAGCTCCATATTGCCCCCATCAGCCCCACATTGCCCTCACAATGCCCCCCATCAGCTCCACATTGCCCCCACCATATCCATATTGCCCTTACATTGCCCCCCACCCCATCAGCTCCAACTTGCCCTCCATCAGCTCCACATTGCCCCCCATCGGCTCCACATTGCCCCCACCATCTCCATTTTGCCCTCCACTGGCTCCAACCTGCCCCCCATCAGCTCCACATTGCCCCCACCATCTCCATATTGCCCTCCATTGGCTCCAACTTGCCCCCCATCAACTCCACATTGCCCCCACCACCTCCATATTGCCCTCCATTGGCTCCAACTTGCCCCTCATCAGCTCCACATTGCCCCCACCATCTCCATGTTGCCCTCACATTGCCTCCCCCCCATTGTCCATTCTCTACCTCCCCCTGTTGTCCGTTTCCTACTTCCCTGGCAGGAGACCTGTCATCTGTGCCTCTTTTGGCACAGTCTTGTAGCTGATGGAGCTCCCGCACGGTCTCCTGTTCAGGAATGCAGAGCGCTGGGAGATTATGTCATCTCCCAGCGCTCTGCATTCCTAAAGAGGCGACGAGGGAGCTCAGCACCTACAGGACTGTGCCAAAGAAGGCACAGACCTGTTCTGCCGGGGAGGTAAGAAATAGACAACTGGGGGCGGGCAATGTGAGGGCGACATGGAGTGGGTGCCGGCGCAGCCAGCGAGGTGGTTAATAAAAGAATATTGAAAAAAAAAAAAATCCCAATGGCAGGCGTCCCTCGGTGGTGTGCGCCTGTAGGCAGGTGCCTACTTTGCCTAATGGCAAATCCGGCCCTGAGGATGGGAGCTGAGGGTGCAGTCATTATGTGATAACATGATACAGAGCAAGGAGAGATATGACCCACCATCCCAAAAGCTTTGTTAAACACCACATTATGAATACTTTCATATAATCATCTTCTTTAATTTTTCAATAATAAAAAACATATATAACATACCTTTGTGGAGATATACATATAAACACAGGGGCTTATTCACAAGAGTGGAAATCCAGCAGATTTAATGTTCCCAATCAACACGTTTCGCATCTACATGGTGCTTAGTCATGATCAAAGGCCTTTGATATTGTCAAAGCGCTGTGTAGGTGTGAAACGCTTACATTTTTGTTGTTTTTTTATTATTGAGAAATTAAAGAAGATGATTTTATGAAACTATTCAGCTTTTGTGGTGTTTAAGGAACCTTTTGGGGCGGTGGTGCATATCTCTTCTTGCTCTGTTTCATTTTATTGTTCTTATGGATAATAAGGGATATCCTAATTCACACACCATTCTTTTCTTCCAATATGTGATATACTTATTGATTCTTTCTTCTGCCCCATATTATGAGTCTTTAGGTGTACATGTGTGGTTTGGCTGCAGTGGAGCCACTTTTTTGCTGCCTTTGAGATATGCAGTCATGATGTGGCCTGGCATCCAAGGAGACCCATTAGTTCCACATCTTAATACACCTAGTTGTAGCTGTGGAAGTATATTTTTGTGTTGGGGCAAAAATATTGCACCGGGGCCCCCAAAGACTAGTCATGCCATTACTTACCGGAACTTGAAGTTGTGTCTGTTTCTTCTTGTCTTTGAATGACTTTCTGAAAGTGCTACATATCTTCTCTTTGGCCCATGTAACCTGAGAGATTTCAGGTGGTTTTGCAAAATCTGTAATACACAAAATAAATAAATAACTTTTTCCAACTAACTCAGTTGCACTTAAAAACAGATAAGACATGAAACTCACTTAGAGAAAGATTGTCAACCTGACAGTTACAGTTAGTTGAGTTGCCAAGGTCAAACCCTATCCTTTTTTCTAGTCTCTTGAGCCGTACCTCAAGTATATTCTTAGACCGAAAAGCTGTTCTATACCAAAACTCATGTTGGACAGTACTAGCCTAGTAGTAGATATGATTGCTTTGGGTTTATGTGTGTGCATAGATTTTAAAACTAAATAACATATGAGGAGAAAATACAGACACATACTAATGATACAGTAATATTTTTTACTTAAAGGGATAGTAATACTTCATTTTATCTTTATTTTATTTTGTAGGCATTAAAAAAACACGAAGAACGATATAAGTCTTATCTCTCAAACCTTTATGGTTTGAGAGATATTCACAAGCAAAGCTTCCCCTCCCGCACCTTTTACCTAGTGTAAGCCGTCTCTTCTCAGATGTGGAATGCAGTCCATAGACCAGACAGATAACAGCAGAGGACAAAATTCTTCCTATGAAAACAATGAAATCCCTGCCCCCCTTGACAAGTTTTTCAGGTTTTTCCATTATCTTAATTGAAGATTGTCTCTCTCTGCAATCTACCTGGGCATCTCCTTTCTGCTCTGGCTGAGTAGTGTTACATCAGTAAAAGGGGCGGGAGAGGGATACTTTGTCATTGAATTACTCTTGAACTACAACTCTGACAGAATTGAAATAACACTCTCCAAAGTCCAAATACTATGATGATTAATTGGAGCTTGTCAAGGGGGGCAGGGTTTTTATTGTTTTCATTGTAAGAAGATTGTCCCCTTCTGTTATCTGTCTGGTCTTACAACTAGATTCCCCATCTGAGAAGAGATGGCTTACACTAGGTAAAAGGGGCGGAAGGGGAAACTTTGCTTGTGAATATCTCTTAAACCATAAAGGTTTGAGAGATATGACTTATATCATTCTTCAATTTTTTTTAATGCCTACAAAATAAAATAAAGTTAAGAGATATTTGCATCTAAAGTACCCTCCTCCCTCCCCTTCTCCTGACGTCATTACTGTACTGGCAGCAAGAGATCCCAGTCCTGGGACCAGCCGGCGGCTCTTCAGCAGAGCCGAAAAAGCAAAATTTAAAAATAATTACTTCATTGGAACAGTCTACGAAGTGTGCCTGGTTTGCAAACACACTTCGCAGACCATTCCAATGAAGTAGTTCTTTTTAAATAATCTACAATACCACATAAAGTTATTGTAGGACAAAAAAACATCACATGGTCTTAAATACTATGCATTCCTTGAGATATGTATTTGGGGGGTAGTGTCATTTTAATGGAAATAAAATTGTGCTGATTTTTTTTAGTCACAACAGCATATGCACTACTGTGCAAAAGTCTTAGGCAGGTGTGAAATGCTGTAAACTAGGAATGTTTTTGAAAAAAGACATGTTAATAGTTTATTTTTATTAATTATCAAAATGCGTAGTGAGTGAACAGAAGAAAAATCTAAATCAAACCAATATTCGGTGTGACCACCCTTTGCCTTTAAAACAGTATCAATTCTTGTAGGTATACTTGCACACAGTTTTTTAAGGAACTCGGCAGGTAGGTTGTTCCAAACAACTTGGAGAACTAACCACAGATCTTCTGTGGATTTAGAAAGCCTCAGTTTTTTCTCTCTCTTTACGTAATCCCAGACAGACTCGATGGTGATCAGGGCTCTGTAGGGGCCATACCATAACTTCCAGGACTCCTTGTTTTTCTTAATAACTTTGGCTGTATGTTTGGGGTTGTTGTCATGCTGCAGAATATATTTGGGGCCAATCAGATGGTATTGCATGATGGATAAGTATCTACCTGTAGTTCTCAGCATTAAGGAGACAATTAATACTGACCAAATGTAACGGTTTTTTAAGACTCTCAGACCAGTGTGTGAAATAAAAACACAATTTATTTAGAGTAAGGTAAGGCAAAGGTCCTCCCTCTAGTGGCGATTGATATACACCAGCAGTGATGACTGATAGATACAAATGTAAATGCACAAACGTATTACATGTACAAATACAAAGCAGTAGAATGGAATATAACCACAGAGGGTTAAGTCCTTGATAATGGTCAGTCTCAGATGTGGATGTTTGGCACGCCCTTGGTGTTATAAGGCTGTGCTGAAGGCAATGTTCACTATAAACTGGATACAGGACTGCCTCGCCACGGTGTTCAGTGAAAAGCAGAACAGGAATCCACTTAGCCCCCTCGGGCGTACCTACTGGAACTGCTTCTGCTAGTGCGAGTGAAAATAGCCCCCACAGGCGTAGCTGGAACCGGCCTGCAATGCAAGAGCTGCCAAGCCTCCTCAGACTCAACCGGACACTGATATAGGACGTGCAAGAGCCAATAGCCCCACGGGCGTAGTTACTGGATTTGCTAGCGCTGAAGCCTTTGCCTGCCACCACTCGGTATAACGGAATCGCCCAGTATTTGCAATGAGAGAGAGAGCCTTAAACGCCCAACCGGCCCAACGGATGTGAATACTCTGCAAGGATGTACAGAGTTGCCGACGGAGAGCGGCCAACTCAGCAGGAGTATCACCCTGAACGAGGCTCACACTGGAGTAGAGAGAGTGGGACCAAGGCAGCACTGCTAGCGGTACGGCAAGGCTCTGCCGTATGAGTGAGGCGTACAAACACACAGCTCTGCACAGTAGAAGCACTGCACTGATCGGGGTAACACCAGGCAAGGCAGCCACACAAAGACTGGAACAGCAGGTAATAATGCTGCGGCGGCAACAACTGGAACGCAGGTCTCTGGAACAAGCTGGAAGTCGATCTTCGGAGCAGGAAGTCAGCCAGGCCGGGTCGGAGCACGTAGGAGGTAGTCATACAAGCCGGGTCATACACAAGCAGGAACGTCAGCCAAACCGGGTCAGGATCCAAGGGTGGTAGTCAGACGGGCCGGATCATACACAAGCAGGAACACTGGAGAATAGTCAGGACAAGCCGAATCGGTACACAGGAATCCGGAACACAGCAACAGTACAACTGGCTCAGAAACACCACGAAAGGGCATCTGACAGATGTGATAGCCAGGTATAAAAAGGTCACCAGGGGGCGGGCCAAACCAACTCAGCAAATCAGTATCTGCCACAGATGAGAGTGACAGGAATCACAGGCACTGTGATACCAAATCCTCAACTCCATTTGCAGAAATGCAGCCCTAGACTTGCAAGGAACCCCTGCCATGCTTCACTGTTGCCTGCAGACTGATTCTTGTACTGATCTACAGCCATTCGGAGAACAAACTGCTTTCTACTACAGCCAAATATTACAAAATTTGACTCATCAGTCCAGAGCACCTGCTGCCATTTTTTGTGCATAGTTGAGTTGATTGGCATTTTTTCCATGTCGGATGTATGGCTTTTTGGCAGCAAGTCTTCCATTAAATCCATTTCTGATCAGACATCTCTGGACAGTAGACAGGTGTACCAGGGTCCCACTGTTTTCTGCCAACTCTGAGCTGAATTAAGCATGATGTGCCTTTCATCTGCTGCACTAAGTTTCCTTGGCCGACCACTGCATCTACGATCTTCAGTGTTGCCTGTTTCTTTGTTCTTTTTCAAAAGAGCTTGGACAGCACATCTGAAACCCTGTCTGCCTTGAAATTTCTGCCTGGGAGAAACCTTGCTCATGCAGTGTAACTACCTTGTATCTTGCTGTGGTGTATAACTTTTGACATTAAACTGTCTTCAGCAACCTCACCTTGTTAGCTGAGTTTGGCTGTCCTCTCCCAGTTTTATTCCTCCTACACAGTTGTTTCTATTTCAGTTAATGATTGTGTTTCAACCTACATATAAAATTGATGATCATTAGCACCTGTTTGGTATAATTGTTCAATGATACACCTGACTATATGCCTACAAAATCCCTGAATTTGTGCAAGTGTACGTAGAAAAAATGATGCTGTTTTGAAGGCAAATTTTGGTCACACCAAACAGTGATTTGATTTAGATTTTTCTTCTGTTCACCCACTATGTTCACCCACTATGCATTTGTTAATTAATGAATATAAACTATTAACATGTCTATTTTTTAAAACATTCTTACTTTACAGAATTTTTTCACACCTGACTATGACTTTTGCACAGTACTGTAAAAAAAAAAAAAAAATATATATATATATATATATATATATATATATATATATATATATATATATATATAAAATATGAAAAATAGTTGAAAAGACTATCCTAAGCCCTAATGCAAAAAATTATATTTATTGCATTGTGATGAAAAGGACAACCAGCTCCTAAATTGATCTGTGGTAATATGCACTTGACTACCTCTGTAAAACTTTTTTGTTTTTTGAAGTCTATGTAGTCTTAGATATGCTCTGTGGGACAATCATTCCTGCCTTTTATGGGGTGCTCTGACTCCCATTAACAGGATGTATCAGAAGTGATAACACTGTACTGTCTGTAAATGAGATAACACAGCCTTTCTGCGTAAAAGAGCTGTGGATACTAATCGCAATAAATTAACTGCATTAGTTCTCGTTTCTTATTCAAACTGCACAAACAAAACTAATCAAATGGTCTCTGTACAGGACAGTCTGCAATCAAATTGCAAGTTTGTGATTAGATTTTTGGAATCTAACATAAAATAACTAATTTTGACAGATGCTGGTTAGAAATACATTCTATTTAAAATGACATAGCCCATATTCATACTTACATGTTAACGTTCCTTTAAAAATTATGTTTGTCTTAGTACTACTTTAAATACCCCATTTTAAAATGTAAAAATGTCAGTTTTGTGCAATGCATCATCGCAATGTGTTGCACACCTCTCTAGTTTTCAACAGATTAAGGTAAACAAGGTGACACTAACCAATGTGTCTACTCGCCAGGGGGAATACACTAAAGTGAGAAGAAGCCACTCAAGTGAGAGAAACTTATTCATTCCTTGTTTTATTCTATGTAACCTATACACTGATATGTTTCAAACTTGAAAAAGAAACACCACTGAATGGTATAAGTGCATATAAGTGCATCTCCCCTCAATACTGGTTGATCACTCGCATCTTGACATAACACCATAACAGTTATGAGTTATGCAGTAAAGGAACTCTACAAAACTGAGGTAAATCGGAGTACTCTAACCCGGTTTCAGAGAAAGAAAACCTTAGAATTGCCCGTTAGCAATCTCATGCACTAAGGGGTGATAAAGAGATGATAAAGTGGAGATGATTTCTCCAATGATATCACTTCTTCAACTCCTATTTTATTCTATGGAAATGTGTTAGTGCATGAGTTCCATAGACTTACACATAAACTGGAGAAGTGATATCACTGGAGAAGTAATCTCCACTTTATCCCCTCTTTAGTACACCCCCCCACTGATGTACTCAGATTCCACACATTCATTGCTAATGTTAGATAGCATTTAGATACTGTTTGTAAAGTTACCTTTTATCGTACTTGTCTTTCCATCTTTTTTATCTTTATGACATTTAAAACTGCTTTTCTGGAAAATCCTGTTTTTATGAAGAGGGTTGATCCAGAATGAGGTGCTTTGCTGGTTACACAAACCAGATTCTGAGCTGTCATTGCTGTTTGCTAAGTTACTTGAAAATATGTTTAATTCAGTGATCTGGACCTTTTCATTTTTTTTGTGGCTGAAACAGTTACAGTTATTATTATCATTGGAACAAGTGCAAAGTTGCTGATTTTTTGAACCATTAAAGAGGGAAGTTTCACCTTCTTCAGAAAATGCCCAGTTCACATAACCACCACCAGGCTCGATAATATTACTTTTAATGGATGTCCCAACTGTAAGGTTATTAGATACCTGTTCAGAAGTGTACTCATTTACTTCTTCAATCTGGATGTTATCTGTATTTGTCACCAGCAGTTTTATATCATCTTGAGTGGTCACCTCTTCACTGTCTTGCTCATTAACCTGCTGATCACAGAAACAATGGTTGTCATGTATGGTACACATAATCTCTTTGTTGTTGTCTTCAATTAAAACTTTTTCATCTCCACTAAGAATTTCTGTATTTGAAACTTTCAAGCCAGATTCATTGGATAAATCTGATCCCACAGGGGATGAAGGTACAAGCAGAAAATTGCCATATTGACGAGCTGACTTGCTTTCAGGTGATGACACTCCTGAAGTAACAGTGTCATTTACTGTCTCAAGTTCTCCTGCTTTACAGTTTTCAAATTGGGTGGAGGCCGGCAGAGGTGGACTGTGATGCTCAGAAGGCCACTGATTGCTTGCCAAAGTTCTAAGAAGTGAAGGTGGCATGCTATAGTAATTATATTCCCTGTTGTTATGATAATTTGTAACATTACTCCAACTATGTGGTATTTTCTTACAGGATTGTTTTTTCGGATCCTTCATAAGAGCCTCTTCAACTTGCAAAGAATCCACTGCTGCAATTACTTTTAAAGTGTCAACTGTTAATGCTGAGAGGTCCTGCAGGTGCCCTAGTTGGCTGTCTAATGAAATTAGGGAGTCCTTGATGTAAAACACTTTCTCATTCACTTCCTTAAGCTGCAAAAACATCTCTTCAGTTCTACAGAGAGAAAGAAGAAACCATTTTGAAACCAATTTTCATTATGGAATTATGGGCCTTAAGTATCAAAGCAAACTGGAGCAAACCAAAGGAAAAAAATAGGGGAGAAATAAAGAATTCCCTGGAGCAGAGATTTTATTTTAAACTTTTCAATGCTGGAGTTATCAATAAAGCATTTTGAAGCAATGAACTGGAGACCTCTCTAGCATTCAAGGGGTTAAAAGTCCCATTGAAATCAATAGTAATTTTAGGAATTTGTATTTATCCCCTGTAGTCACAATGGTTTGCCCCAAGTGTTTGCTTTTTATTGGTCATATGCAGAAAGCTAATGGGATATAATTAAAGGACAAGCTAACTACTTCATAGAGGGAAAAAAATCCCAAGTGGTTTAAACAGGGCTTTTAACCCCTTCAATTCTACAGAGACCGCTTTGGGAAATGGAAAATTGTATTTGCCCCCCCCCCCCCCCGGTGCACTTGGTATGCTCTAGAACTGCACACTTAACATTTTGCTTACGGTCCTATGATTTTAATTTTTTAAAACCCTTTAAAGACCAACTGGTTTAGTAAAGAATTGCTTAGCAAGGCGCTGAACACTCCTCTGGGGCTTAAAGTGTTATTAAAAATACATAAATCTTTACCTCTTTGTTGTTGCACAGATTCTTTCCGAGTCACTGGAATGAAGACTTTCATTTTTCTCATGAAAATATGTTTCCACACATTTTTCTTCAAAATCATGGAGTTTCCTTAACTCATCATCGCTGAGGTAAAGTTCTATGCAAAGTCAAAGCATTAAATTCCATGATACAGCAAGAATAAACTTTGAGTTCCTGAAAGAACTTGACTGCATTTGTTTTTACCAAACCCACATATAACAAAACACTGGAGTATTGTCTTCTCTGGTGAAAAAGGTGCAGGTGAAACTACTACTGATTTAACCCTTTGAGTGCCAGAAGGGGTTCACAACCCTCTGGCATTCAAATGGTTATCCTGTGAGTAAACATTTTATGAAAATATATATGCTTCCATTTTTTTCCTGTTGAGTAAAAAAATGACACTCTCACTGTTGGGAGATTTATTAAAAAAGTTATTTCAGCTCAAACATATTTATACTTATCTCAAAATGTTAGCATATGGTGTTCAAAGGGTAATTATTTAATTGTGCGCTCCCAGAACAACTCATAGACTACACCTTTCCACAGTGTGTGATAGGAACAGTACCACCTTGTGGCCATAACAGATAACTGCAGTTTAATTTTAGAAAAAGAGTACGAGCTCTAAACATGTAGACTAAAACATCTCCCTGCAATGAGAGTACACTTGTTTAATCTCCAGGTAAATCATTAAAACATAGATATTTGCACAGAATGTTAACTTTGCTTTAAAGGCTTTTTTAACCCTTTGAGTGCCAGAAAAGTATCAAATGCATTGTACTAGAATGCATTAGATATATCTCTGGCACTAAAAGGGTTTATCCATTGTATGCAAGAGAGGTTTCCAACAAATTGCTTTTCAAAGGGTTATGGAACTCTCTAGCTTATACACACACACATACACACACACACACAGAAAGAAGCACGTGCACAAACACACACATACATACATACACACAAACATAGAAAAATATAAAATACATACACAAAAATATAAAAATGGTGGAGAGGACCCTGCCCTTCTTGTAAGAACTCAGGGAGAAAGAAGAATATGTGCAGTACATTCCACAGAGAATACATTGTAAAAGGAGGTTGGACCAGCTAGAAAATGAATTCAGATAGGACTGAGTAATATTATATTATATCTTACTTTTGGGTGGGTAGTCGTTAAGCTTTTTTTTAACCACCTGGAAGCTAAAGACATATTTAATGCATCCTGAGACCCCTTAAATAAGGGGGGGATTGCATGTTACATACTTATTAAATAATAGAGGGAGTAGTTATGAAAAGTCACCACTTGGTGGCAGAGATGTTCCATCATCAACAAAACAATCAACTATGTTAGAAAATGTGTCAAACTTTAAAAAATATATGTTTAGCATTTAAAAGCACTAAGATTCCCATTGGCATGTGCCATTATTCACCTAAAGAACATGGATAATCAGAAAGCACAAACAATTAGGCTGCTTAAAATGTTCAAAATACAGCAACTACAACTTTTTAAATCATGTACTCTGTAATAATACTGACAGATCTATGAGAATGCAGATGGTGTAAATGGAAAGTTTTGTGTACTTTATACATAGTCTGATATTTATAACATTGGGACTGAAAATGTAAATACAATTAGATTTTAATGTGTAAAATCAAGATGTTATTTTAGCCTCGTCTCCCACTTGTTTTCATAGTTTGACTTGGAACATATATATCTCTGGTTTAATCAGGGATAGGGTTATGAATAGGCAAACCAGGCCTCATGATACCTTGGATACAGATAGGGGTTAATTTAGGTTAAGATTGTATCACAACACTTGTGATGTTATTATAATAGTTGCTTTTATTATTGCACCTATTTTGTGCATGAACCCTATGAGTGCCAGAGGGGTATGCAACGCATTTCTAAGCAATGCGTTGCGTAACCCTCTGTCACTCAAAGGGTTAAGCAGGAAGAAATCCTGTAGTAAACCAATGCATTGGATATATCTTTAGTATTCAAAGGATTAAGAGCCCATTTAACTCAATGTTGGTTGCTTATCTTGTTCAGTCTGAATAAAGCCCTTTCATGTTTATATGCATGCCACTGGTGTCTCCCAGCTATGATTAAAGCATAGGCAGGGAGTGTATAAGGCTTTCACTGATGTGCAGTATATTGTGTAAACTTAGCTGTCAGCCTTGTGTAACATAAACTTGTTGTAGCAAAACTCTCAAAGCATCCTTCCAAATCGTGTGCCAGAGCTGGAACTGATTATATGAAACACCAACTTTTCCTGTGGATTGAAATAATGTATCTATATTAAATACTTACTCAAGCCAACATCAGCTTCATCCTGATCAAACTCGCTTTGAGACTGGTGATGACATATACGATTTATAAGCAGATATATGTGGCTCAGAAAGATCAAAGGTGGTGGTAACCATGGCTTCTCATGGTATGTCATGATGTATCGATACCGGTTGTATTTCCACAGTTTGTGTGAGATAGATTTCATTGCTAAATATACATTACTACAAAGACAAAACATGATACAGAATATAACAAAATCAGGCAAAAATAACACACACACACACACACACACACACACATATATATATATATATATATAGAGAGAGAGAGGGAGGTCTGAATGTAGATTTGATATAGCTCATACCATTAAAACAATGATATATACTGGAGCTGCCCCACTGTGTTAGTATTAACACTGACTTTTACTGACTCTTTACTGACTTTTCAAGCTTTGGCAAGCTCATATTTATCTGTTATTGAATCTCCAATATGTTCTTATTTTTAAGTATGGCTGAATCTTTACTATGGAGTCTATACATCAAGCCGTGGCAAGAGCAGCTTAACAGATAAGCTGTTCTTCATTGCAGTCATGTATAGATAACTGCTGGGAATTCATCAATGATCAACTGTATTTCCTGTCTTGTGTGTGTGTGTGCTAGGCAAATACAGTTAAATCCTACCAAGTCATACACTGAACTTTCAATTTTCTTTCAGTGGGTATGTCTGTGATCAGAGGGAAATTTGAAGGAAAAATGTGCATGGAACGAGGAAATCAGGGTGGAGATTCACTAAGCGTTAGTAAAGAGATAATAAAGTGGGGATGACTTCACCAGTTTATCACTTCTCCAGTTCCTATGTTGTTCTATACAGCCTATGCACTAATATCTCCAAAGCTGAAGACATCTTAGTGCGTGGGCTCCATAGAATAACCTAGGAATTATCACTACTTATCGAATCTACCCGCAGATACATTTACCAGATCCATAAACAACTAACATAAATGGAAACATATCACTAAATATAAAACCAAGCGTTGGATTCCCAGTACAATGAAGCACTTGGATGGACTATTTATGGGCTATTTATGTCAGAAATATAGGAATGATGTTCTTGAGGCACCATTGAACCTACTTGAGAGAATACATACTAATACAACTGTAACAATCTTTCTTTATCAGTCTGATATAAAATAGCACTATCTACACTCAGAGTTTTATCTAATTAGTGTTCATCCTCCGATAATAAATAATAATCTGGCATTGTGAGGCACTTTGATATGGGTACCATATGGATTTACTAACGGTCACCACAGGGGTTAAATCTATCTATCTCTTTTAATATCGAGAGATTCCTCATGCATTTTTATGAATGGACACCATGGGGGTTAAAGTGATAAAAGGTCAAGGATCATTAGATCCAACACATCCTAATTATTTCACTTATGACGTTAGTGGTCTGGTTCGGTTTCCATGTTTTTAAAAGTGAGAAAAGAGTAGATGAAGAGAGGTGCAGTGATTAGATGGATCTGAGGGTTGTGAGTCTTTATTCTATGCCTCCTATATTTGTTTTCAATTTTATATTTTGTATTAATAAATACTGACTGATGTTATCATGTTGTTTGGGGGAATTGTCTCTGATTCTGCAGCTCTACTGCGTTCAAGTTTAGCATGTGATTTAGGAGGTGGGATAGCCTTGAGACTTGCACATCAATATTTTACTGCATGCATACCTCTTAAAGGGATAGTAATACTTCATTTTAACTTTATTTTATTTTCTAGGCATTAAAAAACATGAAGAATGATATAAGTCTTAAGAGATATACACAAGCAAAGTTTCCCCTGCCCACCCCTTTTACCTAGTGTAAGCCATCTCTTCTCAGATGTGGAATGCAGTCCATAGACCAGACAGATAACAGAAGGGGACAATTTTCTTCCTATCAGAACAATGAAAGCCCTGCCCCCCTTGACAAGTTTTTCAGGTTTTTCCCTTATCTTAATTGAAGATTGTCCCTCTCTGCAGTCTACCTGGGCACCTCCCTTCTGATCTGGCTGAACAATGTTATATCAGTAAAAGGGGCGGGAGGGGGACACTTTATCACTGAATTACTCTTGTACTACAACTCTGACAGAATTGAAATAACACTCTCCAAAGTCCAAATACTATGATGATTAATTAGAGCTGCTTTTATTATGAAACATTACTATCCTTTTAAAGGTTTATCCTTATTCTCACCTATTCCTCAGAGCCACTAAGTTTTACTTCTCTGAATACTGTCATCCTTCAATAAATCAGACAAAAATCGCTCAAAAAAGAATTACTAATAAAAAGGTGATAACAAATATACTGGTAAAATTCATGCAGATAGAATGCTAGTTCATGGATGGATACTAAACAGTTATTAGATGTTATGTATATGAGAAACAATCAATTTCAATAAATAGCCGAAAAAGAAAATACACAGTGTGAGTTTGTCACTCAAACTGATGTACTCCTCAGTGCTCCACTCAATTAATAAACACACTGGTGACACAAAAGCACTAGAAACCAACCTATAGAAATCACTCATAAATTATGAGTCATAAAAGAGTATTATAATAATAAACTAACAATAAAAATACATGCACATAAAATGCTGATTCCTAGTCCCATAGATCAAAGAGTCTAAGAAAGTGAATGTTCTTGTATAATACAAAAGTAAAGCAGTACCTATAGTAGGTGGCACAATGTACTACTACAATCCATTATACCATGAGTCTGAGGAGTAATAATGAATGTGGATGAAAAGAAGAACATAAGATGATGAAGTGAATGGACATGATGTGAATGTTGTTTTCAGAGTTATAAACCATCAAAATAAGAGTGAATTGGATGGTTTCAAATGCAAGCTTCTAATACAGGTGTGTAGCAGATGTTGTACAGCAATCTAACACTGAAAGATAGAAGTACCTGGACCTGGACACAGAAAAACTCACAGGTGGTGTAGCTGGATGGATACTAGACCAGAGATGAAACTAACCGGTGCATAGAAATGCATATAGGATGGAGGGGCATGCAGTATATATATATATATATATATATATATATATATATATATATATAGTTCTGTGGTTATAGACACGGCACTCATAGGGTCTTGTAGTTGCAAAATAAATCACATTTATTGAAACTGACGTTTCAGCTGTGTAAAAACCGCCTTTCTCAAGATTATAAAGTATAGTGAAATGTGTCCTTATAACCCTTACAAACAAAACAATTACAACATGAAAGTTAGCGCCAAAAAAATAAAAAAAACTACTTACACCAGATGACTACTTAACCCAGATGAGCCACGGGTAAGCAAATGGGTCTGTCTATAGGGGTTTTGGGGAATTCCTTTACTCTACTCATTGTTTAAACCCTTCAGGACCAGAGGGATGTCCTCTCTGGTCCTCAGGGGGTTAATGTCATGAACTAAAGGTATAGAGAAAATTATGGGAATTTACACCATTTGCCTTCACATGTTATGGGGCAGGCAGTGTTAACAACTGTAGAAGAGTGTGTGCATGCCAGTATAAACTACAGCCATCAAGCCCTATAGTGCATACACTGAAGCACAGCCAATGGCTTTGGAGGCTAACATCAATGGAGCTGTGCTGGTGGATTTGCACCTTCACCCCACTGTCCATTTAATCTTAAAAAACTGCTGAATTTACTAATGTACTTTACTCCTATGTCTGCATTAACATACAGTCAGTACCTACTTAAAAAAAGCAATCAGCAGGTTAACCATGATGATGTATTGAATAAAGAGGTAGACAGCTTGAAGGAATGGAGTGATGAATGAACCAGGTGGACAATTCTTATCTTCTTCACATGCTTGAAAGAAAGAATAAACATTAAAATAAATGAAAATATGAAAATAAAAAGGCTCTCAGATGATTTTAACTTACATCACTTGTTACCATACGCTTAAAGTGTAACATTTGTCCCTCTTCCCTAAAAACATATATATACTATAGTTTTTGCTCTTGGGGGTTTTTGCCCCTTTCTCTTTTATCTTTCTTAGATAATATTAAAATAGAAATAAATAGGTTAAACCCTCCGAGTGCCTGAGAGATACCCATGCATTACATTGCAATGTGTTTTCTACCTCTCTGGCACTCAAAGAGTTAATGGAGACAGATGCCGTGTATTATCCTGTGGGACGCTTTTCAGAAGCTAAAGGGTTCAAACTCTAAAGCAAACCAACTACACCATGGGAACCAATACAAAATTATGACAATTACCATGTACTTAAAAGGTTTTTTAACTTTTTTCAATGCTAGGGAGGTCCCCAAAGCATTGTGAAGCATCTAAGGGGTTAAAAGCCCCATTGAATTCAATAGGAATTTCCCTTAATCCCCTATGGTGCAATTGGTTTGCTCTAGAATTTCACCTTTATAACTTTCTGAATACTGCCCTAAATGCTACATAAATAATGTACCATTACATGTGCCAAGCTGGAAACATGATCATTTACAGACGAGAATTCCATTTAAATCAGTGTGGATTTGGGAAATTTTTATTTGACCTCTATGGTGCAGTTGGCTTGTTCCTGATCTGTACCAGTTAATTTTATTAAATCAGCCTCTTGGTCTGAGCCACAGACTTACATTACGGACTTTTTATAGCTATTGTGTCAGTATATCACACTTATTGCATGAGCTCCAGTAAAACATCAGAAGCGGAGATTCTTTTCTGAGCCATACGCCAAGAAACTTTGGTTGAAAACGCAAGGGATAAATGTACATTTTTATTATATTATACTTTATTTAGTGGTATCCAGGACACATGTTGTAAAGTATATTTCACTGGCACAAATTTATTTAAGCTCTCATGAGCAGGGCCCCCTGATCCTTCCGTTTTCCACATTTGATTGTACTATTTAATACCTCTGTATGTCTATTCCCAATTGTACAGCGCTGCGGAATTAGCTGGCGTTATATAAATAAAGAATAATAATAATAAAGAAGATAGAATGTAATATTTAAGTTAAGGCAAAAGACTCCATGTAAGCCAGGCATAGAGACTATAAACATAAATATTAAAGGGTTAGTAATTCTTTATTTGTTTCTAACACACTGCAATTTATTCATATCCCTGTATTCTTTACCCATGCAGACCCTTTCCCTGATGTCAGCCCTTTCTGCAAGGAAGGAGTTGAATGGGAAGTTGGTCACTCACTGAGACACATTTCTCCATGTGATTGAGCCCTGGAGAGGTTGCAAAGGCAAATACTCAATTGATGGGATAACCCCCTCACTTGGAGAAGGGGCTGATGTCTGGGAAAGGGGTAGGATGGGGATATTAAACTTTAATATCTTTTAAAGTTCTGAATAGTAAAGAGTATGATTGACATTTGCTCTGCATTAGAAATTTAAAAAAATAAAGTAAATCTATCTCTTTCTATCTAGAAATATGAAAATAAAATCTTATTTACGACCTACCATCAATTTCTGAGGCATATACTTCACCAAACATCATCCAGTATGGCTGAAATACTATATCTCGAGCAAGAGTCCAAGAAGGAGCTTCATTTGGAGAAAGAATTGCTTTTCTTGCCACCCCAAATGCTAACAGCACGATAGCCATTATAATCACAATCCCAAACATGTTGGATGTCTGAAACAGAAAACACAAAACTGTGCAATAGTAAAATGTTTAGTTGACCATTATTGAGAAAATGTATTTCACTGTACCATACAGGGATGTTTTAATAATAGGGCAATGTGGGCAGCTATGTATATTTGTGTAGTACATGGACATCCAAAATGCAGCCCGTGGGCCAAAAACAGCCTGCCTAAGCCCAAGATATGTCCAACCTGAGATTTACAACAAAAGAATCTTTTACCAAAATAGCTACAATACGCGAATTAGTAAGCCAGTAGGGCCTGACCAACTACATGGCAATACCAATGACTAACTGACATTCAGTCTATTGAATACCAGTATTCTTAATGACTTGATCAAAACTAATGACTAGCATTAGGCCTATAACTGCATTTCTATATGAATTAAGTTGATTAGACTTAATTCATATCAATCTCTGCCAATGAGACCGCTCCAGCTTAGAGGCAGAAAGCCTCCATCATCAGAGGAGGCTGGACAGAGGGAGGGGAGCAGAGGCAGAGTGACAGACTGCGGTTACATAACAGGTAACTGCAGTCTGTCTGGTAGTAGGTGCAGGGCAGAGTTTATTCCTTCAATTTTGGCCAAATAGAGCTTTAAAAAATGAAATTAATACACTTTTACACATATTCGCTATATAATCTAACTATTAAGGCTAACTTGTATAGGGGTGATGCATCCCCTTAAAGTCAGAAGGGTCAGATGCATCATTGCAAAAATAAAAAGAATGCAATGAGATCTGCAAACAATCTACCTAACATTAAATATTAGAAACATTTTGGAAAAGATAGCATGAAAGATCCTACACATTTCTACAAGTATATAAATGGTAAAAGATGAAAGTTGATTCTTCTGTATATACAATGGAAGCAATAAGGATTTGCTTTATGCAAACAGGGAAAATCAGAGTATTTCCTCCACTGTGTAAATTGTTTATTATGGAAAAACTCCAAAAGAGACGTTAATGTGAATAAAGCATATGGACCTGTACAACCAAGGGTAGTTTTAGTTCAGAAATAGCCATGCCGTTATGTTTAATATTTATTCGTTTGATTTCATCAGACATTGGCCCTATGATTGGAGGAAAGCAAAAAAGCAAATATAGAACCATTAAGGGGGCTTAATCTATAGATGGAACTTATACATCTGTGAGTTTGATTTCCATAGTGGTTACTGAGTAAGGTTTTAGAAGTATTGCTTAACCCCTTAATGACCCTGGACATGCCGGGACCGACACTTAAGGACCAATGACTGTCCTATCACATCATGGAATTCTAGGGTAAAAAAAAAAAAAAAAAATCTGTGGTCCTTAACTGTTAGCCTTGCAATGCATTGGCCAGTAATTAAGGGATTAATGATAGTATTTAGTATTATGTGACAACCAGCAACACTGTTATTAAGAGTCAGCACAGTGTTATAAGGAACAGATTTATTTGCATTCTATAAATAATGAAGTGGTAACTTTGTAAACTGTGTTGTTGATATAATAATCTCAGCTTTTGTACAAGCCTTTGACAGGGTGCCTTGCAACAGGTCACTACATGAATTAAAAGGGTTCAGCTTGTGAGGCAATATCTGTGCATGGGCAGAAGTCTAGTTAAATGAGAGAATGCGGAGTTGTTGTGATAGGGGCATTTTTATGTTGGTCTACAAAGATGAAAGTCGAGTGCTTCAGGGTTCAGTCTTGGTCTCAATGCTTTTTTTTGTTTATTATCAATCTTGAAGTGGGTATTAAAAGTTATGTCTCAGTCTTTGCTATTGACACTAAACTGTGTGGGGAAATACACACAGAAAAGGATGTTTTTCTCTGCAGAAATATTTGCATAATCTGAATGAATAGGTAGAAAAGAGGCAGGGGAGAATAAATATATATAAAGTAAGGTTATGAATTTGGGCTGTAAAACAAATATTCTACATATAAACTAAAATGGAAACTATTTGGGGAGTCCTCAGTAGAGGAAGAATTAGGAGTACTGATAAACAATAGACTTCACAGCAGTCACTGCACAATGCTGCAAGATCCATTAAAGCATTATCTATCTATCTATCTATCTATCTATCTATCTATCTATCTATCTATCTATCTATCAATTGCATGCCACCCACCCTGCATGAAATATATCATCAGTCCCATGTTCACGGAGACAGAACCCACTGTCTTGAAGTCCTGGGTCTGCCCCTGTTTAAGCCCCTGGGGAAAAGAGGGGTTAAGATTTTTGCCTTGTACAGTATCATAGAATCAGGAAAGTATTTTACCAGTTAGGATTTATTGAGATTTTCTCTCGTTTTCAAGTATGTCTGTGTACTCATTTTATACTTCTCAGAATGGGGGAAAGCTGAGTTGACCTTGTCAGGACTAAAACCTGCAACCTTGTGGCTTGATCAGATTCTACAGCTGGTGCATTAATCAACTGAGCTGTCCCACCAGCTAACTGTTAATAAGATTTGAATTAATGGTCAACGTTCATTCAGATACTGCCTCATCAGCAGATCTGCTTTCCTGAGAGTAGACATGCTAATGAGACCTGCACTGTGAGTCTTGTTGCACTGCCCAAATGCATGTGCAGTACCAATGCGCCTGTGTGACAGAAAATGTCTTTCTTTACGCACTTTGGCCCATGTACAAGGGCTTTTACACTAGTATAAAATAATATGGAAGTAATATTTATTCCCTACGATGCAAATGGCTCCCTCACATTTGGTCAACTTTCTTTATACATATGTACCAAAGAGTATCGTATATGTCAGATTACAACTTCCAACACTGAAAACTGCACTTGAAAATCAAAGGTTAGTCTTGAAGTTATGCGCTTACCATTTTTCCAATCATAGTAATGTAAGGACCTGCTTGCTGGTTTACAGCAAAGAAGTCCAGAAGTCGTGTATACCAAAATATAATGTCCAGGCAATAGATAATACGCCCTGCTGTTTGGAGTGGTGGGTCAGCCCAGCGGAGTCCAAAGCCAGTCACAAACAAAAGGATAGCTATAAAATCAGTAAGATTCCAGTACTCATTAATCCACACCTTTACTTTTTGACTGAACTTTCCAGGCTCTGACATAAATACCTAGGGACAAAGAAACATTAATAAGTGAACAGTTGTAGCCAGACTTATTATAGTCAATAATTTCATCTAAGTGGATTTATTTTATTGATTTTATAAAAAGCAAGAGATTGGGAAAATAAAAATGCCCAGAGCTAAATTTAGGTAAGGTGCCTTACATGCCCTTTGCCCTGCCCCAACCAATCCTCATATGAACCCTCCCTCAGCCCCACCCACTGACACAAAAAACACTCATAGCTTGTAACACACAAGAGAAAAATGTCTATACTTTTTCCCGCTGCTCCTACATTTTTATACAAATCTATGATCCTGACAGTGAGCTCCTTGGAAGTCTGTCTCCAGAGAGCTTCTGTAAGGGACTGGGAAGAAAACAAACAAACAAATTATACTTTTCTTTCTAGCTAAATGTGTTGCAATTTCAGATATCACTTTGTATCTATGGTACTTCTGGGGAACTGTATTGTGACAATGCAATGGTGTATTTATTTATTAGTGTCCTGCAATATATTTATTTGTGGATATGTACTAAAGACAATGTAACAACTGTCTTGCATGGTATGAAAACTGAGAAAGGAAGAGACAAGGGATTATAAAGGATGTGGGAGAGACTAAACCAACCCACCCACAACAATCAGAAGGTCAACAATTCCCATCTAACATCTGCCATAGCTGCTTGTTTAGTCTTTTCTCATTTTCATACAACACTATCATCACATAAAAATGAGGATATCATTCTACCATGCAGGAACTTCCTGCCTTAGCCCCACATTATCTTCCCCACTCATTGACATTTAACCACTTCAGTTCTAGGGTAGATGGGAAATGGATTGGTAAGCAGTGCCAGTAAACAGGAAAGGCAGTGTAGGGCTAAATAAAGAAATGTCTGTACTATATACCTTATTTAGCATAATTAATATATTGAAATATCTCCAAAACTAAGTTTCTAAGTAAATGGTTAGTACAATATATATATATATATATATATACACTATTGACCAAAAGTATGTGGACATCTAACCATCACACCTATATGAGATTGGTGGACATCCCATTCTAATACTATGGACATTAATTCTGGGAAGGAGTTTCACAAAATTTTCCAGTGTGTCTGTGAAATTTGTTCCCATTCAGCCAAAAGAGCATTTGTGAGGTCCGACACTGATGTTGGATGAGAAGGCCTGGCTCACAAATTGTGTTCCAATTCATCCAAATGTGTTCAGTGGGGTTAAGGTCAGGGCTCCGTGCAGGCCACTTGAGTTCATACCAAACTCATCAAACCATGTCTTTTTGAACCTTGATTTGTGCACAGGGATACAGTCATTCTGGAACAGGAAAGGACCTTCCCCAAGCTGTTGCTACAAAGTTGGAAGCATACAATTGTCTAAAATGTTTTGTAAGCTGTAGCATAAACATTACCCTTCACTGGGACTAATAGTATTAGCCCAAAGTTTGAAAAACAGCCACAAATCATTACTGTTACAGTTGGCATTATGCATTCTGGTAGGTAGCATTCTCCTGTCATCCACTATACCCAGATTTGTCCATCAAACTACCAGATAGAGAAGCATGATTCATCACTCCAGAGTCCAGTGGTAGTGTGCTTTACACCACTCCAGCCAATGCTCAGCATTGAGCATAGTGATCTTAGGCTTGTGTGCAGCTGCTAGGCCATGGCAACTCATTTCAAGAAGCTGCCATGCACAGTTCCCAGCTCTGTGAGTGTGGTGGTCTACCTCTTTGTGGCTGAGCTGTTGTTACTCCTAGATGCTTCTACTTCACAATAATAGCACTTACAGTGGGCCAGGGCAGATCTAGCAGGGCAGAAATCTCATGAACTGACATGTGGCAAAGGTGCCATCCTATGAGAGTGCTACATTTAAGTGCTCTTCAGTACGACCCACTCTGCTGCCGTTTGTCTATGAAGATAGCATGCCTTTGTGCTTGATTTTATACATGTGTTAGCAATGGGTGTGGCTGAAACACCTAAACTCAATAATTAGTAGGGGCGTACACATACTTTTGGTCATATCCTGTCCTATATAATAATTCGCTAGAATATTTGTCAGAAGCCATCATGTGCAGTAGAGACTGCCCGAATGCACACAATGCTGGGAGTTCTATGCTGGGAGTATTTTGTGCTTTCGGGCAGTCTTCACAGTGCGTGACTGCGCCTGAGGCAGGACCGGCCTCTTAACCCTTTGAGTGCCAGATGGGTATGCAAGCATTGCAAAGCAATGCTTTGCGTACCCCTCTGGCACTCAAAAGGTGTACATAACCTGGACCTTGGCCCATGCACACTGGCTTTTACACTAGTAGTGTATATGTGATTTTAAAAGCTTTTTCTGGAACCAAAGTTGTTTTTATGTCCTACACTCCCTTTACTCTTCAAATGTTGCCTTAGTGGAGAGATTCAAAATATTCAAAGACAACAGCATGCTTAACATGCTTACCCTGCTATATTTCTAACCTTTACCCACATATTACAAGTAGAGAGGGTAGATGGCTGTTACAGCCCGCTCTGAACAGGGATCACTGAACTGTCATATTTCCTCTAAAACGCTTTATTCTTTTAGCTCTTTCCCTACAGTAGGTATTCTCCTGATTTTACTTTATACTTCCAGAATTCTATGCACCAGAAACATGATATATAATAAAGTGACCAGACCTCATGTAAAATGGAGGAAGCAAAAGAAAATGTTAGTCTGTAGGCTGCAGCCTTCCAATGTGTGTTTTCATAATCTTCCTGGATTAAAGGGGGACTCTGGGCACCGCAAACTGTATGAAGTCAGATTCTCCTTGTCAATAGTTAATATGGAAATGAGATATACTCCCACAAGTGATGCCAACTTATCGCATAAGCATGTCCAAGTCATACATGGTACATTAACCCTCGGTGTGACAGAGGGTACACAACACATTGCAAAGCACTCAAAGGGTTAAAGGCATTTTTAGGGTAAATGACCTAGTAAATAGGCATTACAGTATAGTAAATAAATAAGCCATCTATTTTATTGCTATTTTATTGCTTGTTATCCATTACTGCAAAGTCCAGCTTGAGAACCAGAGGGATATGCAAAGCATTGTTCATAATGTGTTGTGTGCCCTTTGAGACCTAAAGGGATAAAGGTCAACTATACCAAATTATCATTTCAATACAAGCATTTAAAGTGTTAGTAATGTCCCAGAAAAAAATATTTATTGTTTTGTAGTGCTTAAAAAATTAATATATATTCACCAAATCCTATCTCTCAAACTGCTATGGTTTGAGATATATTCACATTAAATTTGCCCCTCTCCTGATGTCAGCTGTAAAGCTGATAGCAGGAGATCAGTGTCGTACAACTCGAGGAAGCTCTACAGCAGAGCCAAAATCACATTATTTAAAATTAATGACTTCATTGGAATGGTCTACAAAGTGTGCTTGCAAACCAGGTACACTTTGTAGACCTTTCCAGTGAAGTAATTCTTTGGAAATAACTCTGTTTCGACTCTGCTGCAGAGCTTCCGGTTGGTCCCCGGACAGGATTCCCCTGCAGTCAGAACAGCGCTGACGTCAGGGAAAGGGGGGGGGGACTTTGAATATGAATATCTCTAAAACCATAGCGGTTTGAGAGAGAGGGTTGGTTGCATATAGATTAATTTTTTAAGCAATACAAAATGATAAAGATTTTTTCTGGGACATTACTGTCCCTTTAACTAATTCTGGTCTACAATGCCCTGCATTCCTAGGGATACATAAATCTCACAGTTGAAGCTGAAGTCATTTTGGAAACAGAAGGTGTTGGTAGAATTTCAAAAAATAAATCAACTTAGACATTTTTCATTTTGGAAGGAACTTATTTATTATAACTCTTTAAAATGTGTTACTATTCCTTGAAGGGATATAATAGTTAAATTAATTCTACCAAACAGAAGTTCCCATTATCACACTTTGTTCAATATCTCATCGACTGAGCTGACTTTGTAAACAAGAATTTGCCCTAAAGAGATATTTCAGCTCCATTGAACAAGCACATAAGGTTAAACCCCTGGAAGGCCTAAACAGTCTCCAGTCCATTACAGTACAACCTATTACACTCTACAAGATCTTACAGATAACATGCAAATCAAGTTGAAAGTCTGCAGTGACAGGTTATACCAATTATCTGATAAGATCTACAATAAATGCTTGCATGTTAAAACGTAACAAGAAAAAAATTGCTAAGGTTTGTATACTAGTTATGCCTTTAAGTGACATTGCCGTGGGTAAAACATTGGCCAGCAATGTGCTGCACACCCTTTTGCCACTCACAGTGATAAACTTGGAAAATTATAAATAACTTTCTGCCAGTGGCAAATATTGAATAGTTTATGTCTAAGGTTCACTGAGCAATTATCTAACTCTGTGGAAAACTCAAGTGTTACTTATCTCATTGCCTTGCATTTCCCTGGTTATACCTTCTCTGGGGGGAAGTGATGTAATGGCGTGCAGATGATGGCTGGCCCATGTTGGAATCAGCCATTTTTCTTGAATGACACCCATGTGGGTCAGCCACGTTTTGGTGGATAAGATGAGCATCAAAACCATCAACAATATTAACAGGAAGAATACCTAGATCACAACTCCGTATTTATATTCTTCTAATTTCCAACTCCACCTGTAGTTCATACCTCCTTGCAATAGATACTAACTTTCAACAATCTAAATGAGAGATCATATATGTGGGTGAGGTTTTTTTATTTTATTTCTCTTTCAGACTGGTGAACAAATCTATTTTAAGGAGTTGTGAACTAAAAGCGGAGTTCAATGGAGATTAGTAAATACAGGGAACTCCAAATAATATGTAAGAAAAATATAAACAGATATACAAGACTACCATAAATAACACCTTCTGGTAAGTAAATTATGTATAGCTTCCAGGGATGAGTTTCCCATTAGGCAGAGTAGGCAGCTAGAGTGACAGGTTTTGAAAGTGTCTCAATTGTGCAGGTCACAATCACATTCTGGGTGGTGATCATGGTCAGAGGAATTCCCCTAGACACCTACTATTGCTTTAGGGCAGCTGGTTTAATTACCACTTTACATATCACTTTACATTATTTAACACATTTTACATTATTTAACTCCAACTTGTGGAGAAGTAATGCACTGTAGACTTCTCAAGGAAAAAGGGGGTAAATAGCTAGTTGTGTGTTTGTATATTATAGAGTAAGGGTATTTTCATTTCCTATACCAGGCAACAGTGGATTGGACTGGAGGTGGAGTCCTGTGAGAAGTTGGGTGTGGTCATAATGGTGCTAAGGGTGCAGTGTCTAGGAGCACCTGAGATGCAAATCCAGCATGGATGCTTTCATCTTCATCTTTGTATGTAAAATACATTTCCAGTACATTGCTTTTCAATGTGTTGGAGATGTCTGCTGCATCTTATAAGACTCAGTGGAGCTGAGGAAAAATCAGTTAGTGACTGGGAGATTTAGACTAGATGGCCTAGTGTAAGCCATCTCTTCTCAGATGTGGAATGCAGTCCATAGACCAGACAGATAACAGAAGGGGACAATCTTCTTTATATGAAAACAATGAAAGCCTTGCCCCCTTGACAAGTTTTTCAGCTTTTTCCCTTATCTTAATTGAAGATTGTCCCTCTCTGCAGTCTACCTGGGCACCTCCCTTCTGCTCTGGCTGAACAATGTTACATCAGTAAAAGGGGCGGGAGGGGGATACTTTGTCATTGAATTACTCCTGTTCTACAACTCTGACAGAATTAAAATAACACTCTCCAAAGTCCAAATACTATGAAAATTAATTAGAGCTGCTTTTATTATGAAACATTACTATCCCTTTAAGGGCGTAGAAGATCCCTTATATACTTGATATCTTTTTCTTCCTCCCCTTCTATTGTCAGAGTGAGACAGAAGAGGTCAGATGATCATTAACCCTTTAATAAGCAGTAAACCTATATTTTGAAAACATATATTGCAAGGCTTTTCCTGCCGAGTAAAAAAGGTACTATTGGAAAATGGTCCATTCCAATGTATGACAGTTTAAACAATTGTTACATTAACAGTGTCCAGACAGTTTAACAACAGTTCTGTGAGTGTTTAGACAATTATTCTATTGCCTTCTATGGTAGTAGCCAGTTACTGAATCAGTTCTCTATAGAATGTAACTGTAACTGCTCCAATATTTTGAACCATTAATACTGCATCAGTGGCTGTGATCTTGTTCTGCTCAATAGGAAAAGCCCTACAAGGTATGTTTTATCAAAACAAAAATGTACTGATCCTTTAAAGGGTTAACTTGAATGCAAATCAGTGGGATGGTGCATTAAGATTTTGGTAATGTTAATAAAGGTGTTTTGATGCATTTACAGCTGTCATTTGCTGCTTTGTTACATAGGAATTAAAATTTGTATGAGACAAAAATATGGAAACATAATCTTGGTAAATTCTTTGCTAGTATATAAATACTAGCAAAGAAGCAAGGCACTGCCTGTGTGAGAAGATGTAGGGGGAAGAGAGAGGTGTTTCACTGTATACACACACACACACACACATACACACACACACACTAACAAAAAAGATGCAATGCTGCCCATAACACCCATTGAAGTACAGAGAGCCAGACTATGATACACACCTCTTTCACTCACACCTGTCACACACACAACTGTCACTCAGACACACATACACACACACCTCTGTCTCTCATGCCTTTCCCTGCACCTTTTCCCAAAACATACACACATTGTCTCTATCTCCTCTGTATCTGTTGCGAAATCATCCACACATGGTGCCATTCTCACCTGCACCTGTTCCAAAATCCTACACATACACTGTTCTGTAGCTGCTAAACAGTGCACTGTGTAAAGTTTGGTGTCTTTGTGTATCTTGCCTCAATCTTCCAAGTATGGAGGCAGGTTACATATAGACGTGATGCTTCGCACTGGGAAATCATTGCGGTCTTAAAGGGTTAAATCAATTGGAAGTTTTATTTGTTTCTTCAGTGAGCCTAGTTTGCCCCAGAACTGATTTAGTTTTGAGAAATTGGCCGTAGTTCTTGTTTTAATGGCGTTTTAATAGAAGATGGAGGGGGGGAACACAGAGGGAAAGGAAACATGGCGGAAGGGGTTGAGACAGTCACAAGAGGGAGAATAGAGAGGAAAGAATAAAAATTTAAGTTGGAGGAGATGAGCTTGTCTTTATTTCTTACCCTATATTATGTGCTCCTCTATGGTGGATTCTTAATGAAGCTATTAATCTTATGAGTAAGAGAGGGATGAGCAAGTCTCTGCTTACCCCTGTCACTGAAAGGGTTTTGTGTGTGAGTGCTGGAAGTATGTATGAGAGGGAAGCTGCTGTGCAGATTTCCCAGTCTGAAGGGAAGTATCCATTGGTGCGTGTTCTAATCCAGGAAGCTAAATACCAAACGCTTCTTGAACTGCGTATAAAAAATTATTTTTCGAAGCTATTCCACTCACAAAGATTTGTTAATCTTAGCCACGCCCACCAAAAAATTAAATATACGCAGCCGTTCCCTAATCTTGAATTTTCATGCGCAATTCAACAAAATCATGCACAAACCTATTCCCTAGTGGTTTTCACACGGGAAATAGCGATTGCGCACATTTCCTGCATCGCGCCATATGTTCCTCCGGTTATCAGTGTGTGCATCACAAAGAAAGGGGAGCCACACACTGATAAATGGAACAACAGGTGGAGAGACAGAACTCAGATGCCTTACAACTATGCAGAGCAGCCTCTCCTCCCAAAATAGGAGGCGTAGTGTATTGCTCATCCCAGACTAGGGGAAGTAATGAGTCAGGGGAAGGCAATGAAGGTGTGATGGGGAGGGTGGGAGAGAGAAAATGATGTGGAGATGGGGAAGGTGTATGACGTACAGATAGGGAGGTGGTGTCAAAAAGGAAGGTGGGTGTTTGAATCTCAAACTGTGTGCACTGATTTTAACAGGGACAATGTGAAGGAGGGCAGGCTATAGGAAAAAGGCAAAGGTGAGGGCAGGAAAATGAGAGGGAGTGCAGGCTGCAGGGAAGAGGTAAAGGTGAGGATGGGTAAATGTGAGGGTGGGCAGGCTACAGTGAAGAGTGGTCATCGACTCCCTGGCCACTCCTGGCAAAATCACACCACCATATACCTCCCAACTCCTTGGAGAGTGTTTGAAAGGGAAGAGGCAAAGATGAGGGCCAATAAATTTGAGGGAGAGCAGGCTACAATAAAGAGGTGAAGGTGAGTGAATCTCGAGGAGGGCACCCCTCTGGTGCTTACATTACTAAACCCCTTATCTGTTAGTTAGGTCTCCAGTGCTTCAAAGTCCCATTTAAATTATCAGAAAATGTTATTTGTTGTGTGTGTTGAGTTGGTTTACGCAGAATTGCTCAACTTTGCCTTTATACATAAAACCCAAGTATCTCTTAAAAACAATTCTCACCTTTATTGTGAATTCACACCTTTATTATGTCACTTAGGGATAAGTGTTCAATTTCCACTTTTTACCTCAGAGTGAAAACCTATGCACCATCTATAGACCACAGCAGCCAAGTGTTTGTGGATGTGCATAGCTGACCATCTGCCAAGAGCAGCTGTACAAATATAATATTCCCAGAATATATATTTCAAAAACCAGTTCAACACACCAAAAAAGGAACATTTCTATGAGCCTTTTTCAACTCAATATAAGAATGAGCAATCACAGCGACTCTAATTTAAAAACTAGCAAACATTCCAGCCTAGATAGCTTCCTGTATTATCATATTTAACCACACAGGGAAGAGTAACCATGTGCCTGTACACAAGAGCATTGCATTAACTGATCAGCAGATCACATCTTAGCAGCATGTGATTGAAACTAGCCAATCACAGATAGAGAACATCTCATCCAATCTCTAAGATCTCTCCCTGTGAATGGCTTGTTTCAGTCACATACAGAGGATGTCTTAGAGATTAGCTGAGACTTTGACCACTTGCATTCATATATATTAGTAATGAATGTAATAATTCTCAACCCACAGGTAGCTAACTGTATTCATGGCATTGTTGCACAATGCCCTGTTGATCTCTCTTTCATTGAAGGGTTTAAAGGCCATTTAAATCAACTGTAATTGGTAACATTTGTCTTCTGTGGTAGAATTGTTTTGCCCCAGAATTACTACAGTTTTCTTTTGAACATGAAGACTTAATATCAATGATCTTATGAAGCAGTCTGTCAGCCTTGAATTAAGCATTATTCTGCTATACTTTATTTTTTCATAATTTCTTGGATGCTAGGGACATAAACAGTGCATGTTTCTAGCATCCAGTGGGTTAAGGCCTAAGACAGAGAAGTATAAAATAGATAACTCACCTCTCTGACTTTTTCAACTGCTGTAGTAAACATATAAATAATAACAAGCCACTCTTGGATGCTTGGTGTTGGCTCCATCTTCACTAACACTGTGTATGTGAAAAGCATAAGGAACACCAGGTACGCCATCTGCAAATACAGCCATTCAAGCAGACTGAAACATTCAATTGCATTGTCACACAAAGTTGTTCTAAATTAAAGGGATAGTAACACTTAATAATTAGATAAACTGAGTGAATGGGCAGAAAAGTGGCAGATGACATTTAATGTAGAGAAATGTAAGGTTATGCATTTAGGTGTAGAAGCAAAACATGCTACGTATAAACTAAATAGGAAACAACTTGGGGAATCCTCATTAGAGAAAGATTTAGGAATACTAATAGACAATAACCTTCACAGCAGTGTGCAGAGTCAGTCTGTGCTGCAAGAGCAAATAGAGTACTATCCTGCATAAAAAGAGGCGTAGATGCACAGGAGGATAATATAATTCTACCTCTATATAAATCCTTGGTAAGGCCTCATCTATAACAGGAGTACAGTTTTGGGCGCCAGTTCTTAAAAAATACATTATTGAACTGGAAAAAGTGCAGAGAAGTGCAACAAAACTTATAATCAGATTAAAGAAACTGAGTTATAAACAGAGACTAGCCAAACTGGATTTTCTTATATTAGAGAAGAGATGGTCATCCATTAAGACTACAGGAAAGGCACTTTTGACTAATACAAAGACAGGGATTGTTTACAGTAAGGGCCATAAAGCTATGGAATTCTTTGCCTCAGGATACTGTGCTTCCAGATACTGTAACTGCTTTCAAAAAAGTAATGGATACCTATCTAGCACAGAGCAATATTGATAATTATGACAGACGGCTTCAATGTAGATAGGTTGTTGATGCAGGGAATTATCTGAATGTCAGGAACAAATGTTCTTACCCATTTGGGGCTTTATTGAAAATGGCTTCAATGGGGATTTTTATTGCCTTCCACTGGATCAACAGGGTTGATTTGGCATGGGCTGAACTTGATGGGCGCGTGGTTTTTTTCAGCCTCTTCAACTTTGCTACTCTGTATAGTTTATCCTCCTGAGTTCAACAAGGTTACCTGGAGTATTTTATTCTAAAGTTATTGCAGCTCAGACTTGAAATTTTTTAGGTGTGTTATCTCAATGGCTTGAAATTTTACAGTGGCGCTGTTGCTACACCAGCCTATGTAAGTATATGTTCAATTGACCAGTGCTTTTTATAGGAAGATGTAGCAACAGCGCTACTGTAAAATTTCAGGCCATTTAGATATTGCACCTAAAAAATTCAACTTTAATCTGCAATAACTTTTGAATAAAAGACTCTCATCAGTGGGATTACCCTTATTTTACTCAGAATGGTAAACCCAACAATATATATTTTTTATATATGTGATACTATCCCTTTAAGTTTTATAGCTCTCCACAAACTAGAGCAAGGTAGTCAACCTCTGGACCTTTAGCTGTTGGAGACTACAACTCTCATCATCCCCACCCAGCCAGCAGTTATTTGAGGACAATGGGATTAAAGTCCCCAGCAGCTGGAGGACCTAAGGTTCACTGCACTATAAAATAAGCTCTCTTAATAAATACATTATACATTACTTACAGTGTGGAACCAGAACTTGACAATGGGGGCACTGTAGAATTCACAGACTTTTCTAGTTATGGGAAGCATTCCTTGGCCATTACTGACATGAGAACTCTGATCTTCTTTTTCTTCCTTTGCTCCCTTTTCTGTATCAACATTCTGGAGAAAAGAAATGTACTTCTTTACACTAATTTATTATTTTTCATAACTACTGTAACCACATGTACTTAAATGTTCTTTTTTGATATTGTACATAATTTTGTGACTTGCTTATTTGATGAAACATTTGTGTTTAATTAGTACATTTAATTGTTCCAGATAAAAATAAAAAAGCAAAACATGCTCAGTATGAAATGTATGCTTAATATGAAAGGGAGGGCAAGTTTACTGCACTGTCAGCCTGTGCTGGACAAGAGAGAAACCTGATAAAAGCACATACACAACAGCCTTGTCCAACAGATAACCATAGAACCACACATACTGACCACACAGATATGCCCTATTGGTAGTCATAGATCCAAACATACTGACTCCCCAGCCTTGTCCCCTGGTAGTCATACAACCACATATACCGACCCTTAGCCTTAACCTACTGTGCTGGTAGCCACAAAACCACACATACTGACCACCAAGCCTTATACCACTGACAGCCATACAACCACACATACTGAACTTCCAGCTTTTCCCACTGCAATGGTAGCTATATAACAACATATACTGAGCCCCAGCCTTGTCCCACTGGTAGATCTAGAAACACACACACAATGACTTCTCCCAACCTTGTCCCACTGCATTGGTAGCCATATAGCCACACACTCACTGACCCCCAGCCTTGTTCCACTGGTAGATGGAGAACCATGCATACTGACCCCAGCCTTGTTACACTGCAATAGTAGCATAGAACCACACATACACCAGCCTTGTCCTACTGGTAGAAACAGAATCACACATACTGAATCTGATCCCTAGTATTGTGGTGGGAATTCAAGCAACTATGGAAAGCATAGGTGGAAAGTGGCAAAGTTCTTGTGATAAAATGTACTGGCACAAGCATAAAGGTGGACATTTTATTTATTTTGTATGCGTGATTATTTCCATGAAAAAAACAACAAAATTGTTTTCCTCAAAAATTCCTCAAAAATGAGACTTTTAGCCTATCTCTATTCTTTAGCATACTATATGTGACAGAAAACTATGATCTGTTTTAAGGAGCATATCATTGTTAAATTTTTTTTATTTAATTTTTTACATTTAGTTCCACAGTTTTCGAGTCTACAAGGTACTATGATTATTTTTTAACTATCAGCTTAATCTAATCTAAAGAATGTAAACACATTCTGCTGTGCTATAAATTTAAGGTACAATATTTAGGCACAAAATGTCATATAGCTACAAATGGATATAAATGGTGCTAAGGGCTGTTTTAGGCTAGTTCTGAGGTGTGTTTGAAACACAACAGCAACAAAAAACACATGCATTTAATTGTAGTATGTTTGTGCTGTGTTTTTTACACACTTTTTTGGACTGTTATTTATCTGCATGTTGCTGAGATAGGAACTAGAAGTGAGGACAAGACGCAGCTTCGCACAAAAACTTCAACAAGCTGCACTGGCCTGTGTAGAGCACTCCAGCTTGTCTAAACAGCCTCCAATGCATTCAGTTTAATGCTTTTTTTTTTTTCTTGGTGTGTTGAAAATGTTCATGTGAACTAGACCTTAGTCTCTGTAGAAGCCCATTACTCAACACAAGTTTTAAATTTCAACTCTATTAATATTAGTCTGCTGGATTATAATGAAGATAAAACTGATCCTTCTTTCACCCAGAATAAATGGCAAGGTGTTTGTTTTGCTCACCGTAGCCTGTTCCATCTTGGTGTTTGGGGGTGCTGGATCAACATACAACCGAGTGAACTGGTGAAAGTCCTGTGACTGGGGCACATGAGACATTTCTGCCTTGCTTTTAAATTCCAACATCAAGATAAAAGGTGGCAGCAGAATGCCAAGGATAACCTGTCAAAAATTGTTAAAAAAAGTAAATAAAGTATAGATACAGTTTGTAGTCAAACATAAACACCATTTAATTTAACTACAGGAAAATACAGAGACGCTACAAAAAACTGGCGTAATTTTGAAGCAAACCAACTGCGCCAGAGGGGAAACTAAACTAACCATTGATTTAAATGGAAATTTTAACCCCTTGAATGTTAGAGAGGTGTTCAACGCATTTCTTCCCAACGCATTTGAGACCTCCCTAGCAATCAAGGGGTTAAAAGGTTCATTTAAATCAATGGGAATTTTACATTTGAGTTGGACTCTCTGGCTGAGATGTATATAATGGAGGACGTCTACAGTTACATGATTCCAATGAGAAATTCTTGCTGTCAGTATAATACTGCATCTCTTGCTGTCTCCAGGGCTTCAAATGCCCAATTTTTTAAGTCCATCCTGGCCTGAATGAAATACCAGGCTAGAAATTGACTTAATCCCACTTAGTACATCTGCATAGTGATGTTGGACACCTTTACGATACGGAATAATGAAGCTATAGGGTTGCAAGGCTTGTTTCCATCATCCATTGTCTCCAGCAACCCTATTGATCCAGGTCTGGGTTGTAGTCCATGACTATGACTATGGTAAACTCCTGTCCATAGAGGTAAATCTAGAGATTTTTTAGTGATCAGATAACTGTGAGGCACTTCACATGGAATAACCAACCTATCCATCCAGTATCTTGCAGCTTATTTAAGCCACTGGATTTTTTTTCTGCTTGTTGTTTGACTTAGAGCAACACCCAGTCCATAGGTGGAAACACCTGTATGAACAAGAAACTGGCTGTTGTCGGGAGTTGCAATGACAGACGGTAGACCAAGGCATCCTTTAGAGTCTGAAAAGCCATTTGGCATGCAGGCAGGTCATAGTGAGAGAAGGCTAGGACCATCAAGAGCTTGGAGAGCACTGTAATTATGAAATCAATGTAATTATGAATATACTTTCTATTATACCCCGTGGCTCCCACAAATGCTAGTATTTGTTTCTTAGTGTGTGAGACTGGCCAATGGAACATTGCCTCAAACCTTGGCAGGTTCAGGTCTCCAAATTAGTGGTCCAGACATAAAATGTCTGCATTCTCCATTTCTCACTTGTTTGGTCCGCAGCCTTTATCCAGGCCAATACTGTCCCTATAAGGGATTACTAATGTCTCAGCTCCTTGAATCCCCCCACCCACCCCAAGTGTTATTGTCACAAATCTCCAGTCATACCATAGCTCAAAGGGTGAATCAAAGATTCTCCAGTCATACCATAGCTCAAAGGCTGAGAACCCTGTTGATTCCTGAGGCACTACACAGTATATGTCAAGAATCACTCCCAATCCTTTCCTGTAAAGGTCCTTAGTGTCCTCTTTAGCGTGACATCAAAGCATTCACAGGGTCCATTTGTCTGAGAAGGTGCAGGGCATAATCTCAAAGGTTGCATACCACATTTTTTTCAGAGAGTTTGAAAGAGCTCAGGCATGAATTGCATTCCTTGATCTGTTACAATTTCATGGTGAAATCCTATTCATGAAAACATGGTCATAAGGACCTCAGCAATCTGTTCAGCAGCAATAGTTGACAGGGCTATGGCCTTTGGATGCCAAGTAACAAGGTCTAGCAGAGTTAGAATATACCCCTTGCTGGTATGACAACAATGTCCACTGCAAGCTTTTTGTCTGTGATTGGCATGTGTTACAAAGTGCCGAAGTCTGATCTCCTCACTTATCCACTCTCTGGCAACTGTCACAAATATGATATATTCTGGGTAAAGTGATGCCTAGTCCGATGGATTCCCTGGTATCCTGCAAGATGAAGAACTTATTCTAAATGCAATAGGGACAGCCTAAACTCCTGAAGAGATACCATCTTCTTAGCTGCTTTCCATGTTTGGACAGATTTAAGGGGGTCAGTTGTCCTGTACAGTAACCCTCCCCCCCAGTATAACCTCCATCTGTTCCCTCTCTCCCTATCCCCACACCTAACTGAGATGTCCTCAGTTTATTCTATATTCCAAGTAAACAAGGGCCAGATAAATAATCCTACTCCCCCCTAGCTGGCTTGATGGTGTCCTGTCGATGATGTAACACCAACTGAATATGCCTCCTGCATTTGTCATCCGAAGAAAGTCACAATGTACTGCCCTGATTAACACAAAGCAGAGCATAGGGGGTCTTCAGACTAAAACTGCCATTTAAGTGGTGGTGATGAAAGCTCATCAAAAGGATGCATACCCTGGACAGTTAGCCTGTAGTGGCTCAGCATCAGTAATGAAAACACTGATCTGGTCAAGATGTAATGGGGCATGATATATTTGGTGATATTCCTTTGTGAAGAAATGTGGCATGTGCTGTTATATAGGGGCCCTGGACCTTGAGGTTTCCTTTGCATGTGCTTCAGGTGGCATTTAATATGAACTTCATCAGCCATTTCAGTGGCCTGATCAAAGGACTTTTGAAGTCTTTTCACAACCCACTCTCTTACCTCTGGAATGTATATAATAAATGTACTCTTGTAAGACCAGCTGCCATACTTGCTCCAGAATCATCACAGCTATTCTACCATTTCATACAGGCCTAGGCAATGTGGTGGTAGCAGTGGAGTAGACTAAAGATTAAATGCAGATAAGATAGATAGATAGATAGATAGATAGATAGATAGATAGATAGATAGATAGAGATATATATTATATATACACACACAACTAACTGATGCCTACCTAGGTTTGTCCTTCTATTACACAAATTAAGTGTCTCCTATTCTTTTAATATAATCCTGGATCAAGAAAGCAGTTTAGAAACATTACCTTAAGCCAGGAATTTTTCCTCATTTTCAAACGTCCCATCCACATGTCAGTCAGTAACATCTGTGTGCAAGTATGGGATACAAAAGGCCGGAGTGTTGAAGAAACTGCAAGTTTTAGGCAGGTTGAATTGCTCCAGTTCTTCAATTGATAAGTTAAAAGTTTCATGGCCATTTGCTCATTCAGTTTGAAAGCATTCTCAAGGAGGTCTAAAGCAAGCTGGCCAAATTCCCTGAGCAAAAAACAAGAAATGGAACATTTAATTTGTTGTTAATTTAACAAACATTCATTTAAAAAAAAAAGTTTAGTGTTGTTTTAAAGTTAACCAACCAATCAATACTCAGATAACTTTAGTAAGTGTAATGAAGGCTTAAATTCAAAAGCTAAATATTTACAAATGATGTCTCCTGACTATATTAATTCCATTGATGAATAAAATGGTTGATATGCTGTACAGTAGGTTTTCGTTCAAATTAATTCAGAGACATTATGTTGTATATTACAAAACAAAATCTACAAATTTGACCAAATCTATACAGTGATATAATATCTAGGGACCTTTGGTATGCCATATAAATGCCGTTACAAACCATTTTCTGTGCCCACCTCCCTCTACTTCTCCTCTTTGGACTCACATGTCCGTATCATTGCTTCTGTCTCTCTAAAGTTTGTGGTTATCGATCACCCGCCTACCAGACACACCTTCCCTTGTTCTGGGGGACTTCAACTGCCATGTGGATGATCCCTCGTTCTCTTGGAGAACCCGGTTTCTTTCTCTAACATCTACATTTGGACTACAACAGTGGACAGATGCTAGTACTCACAAGGATGGTCATTTCTTAGACCTTGTGTTAGCTAGAGGCTTTGCACTTCCTAATTTTAATATCTCCCCTCTTCCACTATCCGTCCACCATCTTCTAACATTCAGGACTGCTTATATACGTTCTGCAATCCCTGCTTCCTTTCCCTGTTTCACGCGTAACCTCAAATCACTTAATTTCACTGCTCTCCACTCCTCCCTGGCTACTGGACTTTCAACTGTTGCCACTAATCCTGGCACTAACAGCCTTGTCAAAACCTACAACTCAGTCCTGCCCTCCTCTTCAAAACTGTGTGCGTTTCTTTCTCTCAGATGCACCAGTAAAACTAATCCTCGGCCATGGCTTAACAAGGACACCAGCTTCCTCCGCTCCTGTACCCAATCAGCTGAAAAACTGTGGAGTAAGTTAGGTTCTCTGGCAGACTTTCTCCACTACAGATTCCTCCTTTCTTGAGTTAACTCTGCTCTGCCCCTGAATAAAAATCATTACTTTTTGCAACTAATTAGCACTCATAAATCCAACCTCCGCTGCCTTTTCTCTCAATCTCTATACAGCCATAAACTTTGCCGACTTCTTCAAAGCCAAGGTAGACTCCTACCTTGTAAATACCCTCCTATCCTCCCTTATTCCCCTCCTACCACTCTGGACTCTTTTTCACTAGTCACCGAGGAGGAATTTACTAACCCCCTATACTCCTCTCCCTCCACTACATGAGTACTTGATCTGCTACCCCTCTTACCTCATACAGTCCCTGTTGTCCACAATAATCCCTATCCTATTACAGATTTTAACTCCGCCTTTGAAACTGCTACATTTCCTGATGAATTCAAACATGCCATAGTAACACCCCAAGAACAGACCCTCTGACAGTACCTCACCCACTAGCTATGGACTATTTTCTCTCCTGCCTTTTGCCTGTAAGCTCTTGGAATGTCTAGCCTACTCCCACCTGCTTGACTTCCTTAACAAGCACAACCTGCTCGACCCTCTACAATCTGGCTTTTACACTGCTCTCTCCACTGAAACTGCTCTCACAAGAGTGGTCAATGATTCATATTGCCAGATCACAAGGTCACTATTCTATACTTATTCTTCTTGATCTCTTAGCTGCTTTTGACACTTGATCATGCGCTCCTCCTCCAAATTCTTCACTCCTTAGGAATCCGTAACTTAGTACTGGACTGGCTATCCTCTTATCTAACTAACCGATCATTCAGTGTTAACTCTGCCACCTCTTTATCCTGTCCCATCCACCTCTTTGTTGGTGTTCCTCAAGGTTCTATTCTAGGACCGCTTCTGTTCTCTCTTCACACAATAACACTTGGTGATCTTATTAACTCATTCAGACTCACATATCACCTCTATGCAGATGACACCCAGCTTAATTTATCTGCACCTCGACTAACTTCTGATATTCAATCTAAAATTACAGATTGCCTATCGGTGGTCTCAGACTGGATGGCTCATAAGCACCTCAAGCTCCATATATCTAAAAGAAGCTAATACTCATCCCACCTAGATCAAGCCAAGTAGTGTCCATCCAGGTGACTGTAAATGGCAATACCATAAATCCAGTATCAGAAGCACAGTACCTAGAGGTGATAATTGGCACTGCTCTCTCATTCTCTCCTCACATTAAAGCCATCGCTAAAACCCTGCCACTATCTCTTGAGTAACATAGCTAAAATCTGTCCCTTCCTCTTTTCCTCCACAGCTAAAATTCTTACACAAGCACTCATCTTTTTCTATCACTGACTACTCTCTGGCCTTCAAACTCCATCCTCTTACCTATTGTCACATAGGTTTGTCCCTCCTCAAATCTCTCCAATGGCTGCCTATCACACTCCGGATCTGTTACAAAATTTTGCTTCTCTCATTCAGGACCTTTCTCACATTTCCACTTTGATCTCCCACTATACCCCATCCTGCCACTTATGATCAGCCAATGACAGTCTTCTCTCAGCTCCTTTTGTGTCTATAGCCTTCTCACATGTTAAATCTTTTTTCTCTCATTGTTCCTTATCTATGGAATGCTCTACCTCCCACCCTGTGCCACTGCGCCTCTCCTATGGTCTTCAAGTCACTACTGAAACTATAACTTAAACATGCTAGGAGGCACTGACTTTGTACAGCTAAGGCTCTTATAATTTACTTACTTTATTCAAGTATCCCCTATCCTAACCAGAACTATAGCACTGTATTCTGCACTTGACCCTTATGTACCCTGTATGTCTCCCATTCCCACTTTAGACTGTAAGCTTCCGTACAGGGACTGCACTTCCAATGTTTCACTTTGCAAAGCACTTGTAACCCTGTATTGTATAAACCCTTAGATTGTAAAGCACTGCATACAATTGTGGAGCTATATAAATAAACATATTCATTTAATTAACTGAAGGTGTTCTATTTTAACACACAAATAGGATTAACACAAAAATACTTCTTAAAGGGAAACTTTAACCTTGTAATAAGTGTCTCTTATTTTGTTGAACTGAATGAGTTACCTAGTTAGGTGTCCTTCACATAGAAGTCAGGCAAATCTATAAAGTAAACATTTGAGCATTTGATTTGTCTTGTAGTACACTATTAAAGGTTTCGGTTTGTATTCCAGTAAGGATTGATAAAAGGTTTCTGCACATTGAAGGCTGATGGTCCTGACAAGGGCACTTCAGCAAATTCTAATAAGCCATGGGTCTTGGAAGGACAGCAGCAGTAGAGGAAGAGGGTGGCAAAGGCTAATATGCCACCCATTGAACGGATCCCCAGGCTGCCTCCTCAGAGGATCAATCTCTCAAGCAAGGAGGTCGGTAGAGGGAGGGACAGTGGGAGCTTACATACATGTTTTTGGTGTGGGGAAGAAAGGAAGGGAAAAAGAGATCACAGGGAGGAAAAATGTGGGTGTTTGTGGGTTTTTTTAGTTTGTATTTTAAACTCATGTATAATATGTACCCCCACTTCACCTAAGTTGAAATGGGGTACAAAGTAAGTATTATACCCTGGATTTTACCGTGACTTTTAGTACACAGGATAAAAAGCTAATTACATTTGTACCATGAAATTACCTTTATACTGAATTATTCTGTATCACAATAACATCTGTAGATAACATAATGTTATGCCTGTTCAATTAAATATGAATGTATAGATTCATTATGCAAATACTATACTGTCTATTTGTTTAAAAATGCAGTTTACACAGTTAAAGTGGAACTGTCACTTTGTAGCCAGTGATTTTGAAATCTGCATCTAAAATCATCCATAGGTACGTTATTCACGTTAATTTTAAACAATCATTTCTAAGATATTTAGCTTATTTTTTTCTCAATTTATGCAGCTGAGCTCGTATTTCCTGGTAGGAAGTGGCAGTCGGTAATACAAAACTATGTTGAATGTTTGTGTCCTCCAGGCAGGACTGGAGGACTTACACTAACTGACAAATTCATAAAGCTAAGTATCTTATAAACTAATATTTTAACTAAAATAATGCCTAACATAAATAAAGCTTGCTTTTGAAAGCTCTTTCAAAATCAGTTCGTTGTTACAAAGTGACAGTTCCATTTTAACAGCAGAGTCATGTATTCAATTTAGACATATATTCTAGTATAGGCAATAACTAATGTTTAGATCTGTATTCACAACATTTTGCAATCACTTATCTAGCTTCAACTGAAAACTCTTAGCGCGTAATAATTGTTCTGTTGCAATTTTGGAACTTTTCAAATTTATGGTAATTAAAGTACAAACAAATTCATAGAAGATTGCTATCTTTGAACAGGTTGAACTATACATAAAGTTCCCAGTTATGTTACAAGTAAGCACAAGCATTTGCATAAAACTACATCTATGCATAATATACCATTTAATTAAGATTTTTATATTAGTTTCCTTAGATCTATTATGTATTGAGCTTCTTTAAAGTTGGTCTTAAAGGGATAGTAATGTCAGAAAAAAAGTATTAACTATATGGTAGATACAATTAAAAGAGAGTACTTGCACTTATTTGTTTCTCTCAAACCATTATGGTTCGAGAGATATAGGAAAATAAAGTTCTCCACTCCCTCCCCTTTTCTGCTTGACGAGCTGTAAAGCAGTCAGAAGTAGAATCTGGTTGCTTGACCAGAGGCGGCACTTCAGCAGCGTCGACATAGCGATACCTAAAAATAAATACTTCATCGGAATAGTCTACAAACTCACACACGTAGTAGACTGTTCCAATAAAGTATTTATTTTTAGGTATCGCTGTGTCTGTGCTGCTGAAGAGCCGTCGTCTGATCCAGGAACCAGAATCTGCTTCTGACATCTTTACAGCTCGTCAAGCAGAAAGGGGAGAGAGTGGAGAACTTTATTTTCCTATATCTCTCAAACTATAACGGTTTGAGAGATGCAAATAAGTGCAAGTACTCTCTTTTAATTGTATCGACCATATAGTTAATACTTTTTTTCTGCCATTCCTATCCCTTTAACTAATAAAAGTGAAGTACAGCACCTACTTTGAATATTTCTTTAACTCTTCTGAAGTATCATCCACCATGTTGCTCTGCTTTGCTTCATGTGCCATGGCTCGATACAGTTTACAAGCAATTACTGCTTTCACCATGGCTTCTTCACCATGCTGCCAAAAGAACATAGCCATCTTCTGTCTTTTCATCAACACAGCCCAAACAAAGAGGTCATTGTAAGGATAAACAAAGCCCACCGGCTCATTGTCTTCAGTTGACAGTATTTCGTCTTTTGATTTCTTCTTTGGTTTTTGAAGGGTTGTAGTCTTCTCCTTTGGATAAAAACCATTAATAGAACTTAGCTGTGATGGTTCCAATGTGTGAGATGCATTTCAGAATATGATATTTCATTGTACATCCCTCTGGCATGCAGGACCATCTGGTCCTAAAAAGGACTGAAAAGCCTTTGAAAGGGGCAATGTTCAATTACGGGAGAAGAATTAGAATTGTTTAACCCCTTAAGGACCATTGACGTACACGGACCGTCACGCTGGTCCAGCACTTAAGGACCAGTGACGGTCCTGGTACGTCATGTACTTTTCCTATAGGAGCGCGGTGAGTAATACCGGGGACTGAAGTTGATCGCTCCAAGTCCAGAGCGATCTCTTTCAGTCCCCACTTCGGCATGCCGGCACACATGATCAGTCACGTGGGATGGCACGTCAAAGTTTCCTATCTGGTCCTTAAAGGACTACACACCCCGGGACCGCTTGTCCTTAAGGGGTTAAACTAATAACTGAAAACATTTAACAATGTAAAATATATATATTTTTATTAACCATTTTAGGAACAGCGGGGTAAGCAACGCATTTAAAATGTGTTGCGCACCACTCTGGCCCCTAGAGAGTTAAATATTCACTAAAGTTTATAATAATAATATCAAAGTATTTTACCAAGAAGGATACATTGAGATTGTCTCTCATTTTCAAGTATGTCCTGGTGGAATAGATATTATTACCCAATTTAATAGTACTCATTTTATCTACCTCGGAAGGATGAAAGGCTGTTGACCCTGTTGGGACTAGAACCAGTGACCTTGAGGTTTGAACAGCATCTACAGCTGGTGCCTTAACAAACTATGGGATAGATTCTATTACAGGTGCTAATTGTATCACTGCTTTCATCTCCAGTTTTCCCCATAGACTTCAGTATGAACATTTTGATAAAATAGGTATTAACATTTATCTCCTGCAATAGAATTCAGCCCTATTATTCCAAAATGAAAAGAGGCTCCACAGAATAATACAGGGAAATATTTCTCTCACTGGAATAATTTTTCTCACATTACAGCAGGTGTTGTCAATTGTTCTTCCAACTGCTGGAGACTCAAAGTCTCATCATACACAATTGGTCACGTTCTGGTTGGGGATGATGGAAGTTGTTGTAGGCAATAGCTGGAGGTCCAGCAATTAGATACCACTGCATTACAGGGTTCACTTTTGAAATGTTGCACGCTTGAGAGCGTGTGACATTTCAACTAATTCACCACGTCACCATGATCAAAATGGTGACACGAGGTATCCTTTTGAAATGTTGCATGCTCTTCAACTAATTCACCACGTCGCCACCTAATGTTCACATATGGAGGCGCTCCAACTAAAAGTTTCTCTTATTTAAAATGTTGTAGCAGCTGAAATGCCTCCGTGTGCTGCAGATAATACTTTTGCATGAGTTCAAAAACAAAGATCACTACTGTATAAATTGATGGAGATAGAGGAAAAAGTAAATAAATAAATTCAGAAGGGGGATGTGGAGGGAACGGGGGGATTGCCTCAGAGATCAAACAACCCGTCAAACAACCAACTTCTACCAACAGCCCTTAAAAGTCATATATGATACGAGTCATAGAACAAAACATTAGCGCAATTTCTCAGAAGAACCGTAATCAGGTTCTCATATATTTTTGTAAATGTCCACTGGAGATCATCACATTCAGCACGATCAAAGTATTATCTGCAGCACACAGAGGCACTCCAGCTAAAAGTGTCTGTAGAAAATACTTTCATACTTTGTATATGGGGTTCTCTTGTACAAGTATGTCCCATATGATAATATATTTATGAGCTGGATGTGACCTCTTTCATTCTGTTGAAACTAGTTATAAAACTGAATTTGTTCACTGGTTGTTTACTTGACCTGATTCTTTGATGACTTCTCATTATTCTTAGATTTATGAATGTTGCATAAGATTATAAGACTGCTAAAAAATGACATGGCTTTACTTCAAATTTTAACTAACTTATTACAGCTGATCTCTAGTCTGTTTTTGCATATTTTCATTATCAGATGCAGCGGGATACATTTAAATATATCGAGGGGCTCAATGCATAGTGATTCTTTACCACAGGATTTCAAGGATTGTCATGTCTTAGGTATGATGATATATCTTTTCTATTCTTTTTCTTCCCTGCATTCTTTAATAATAAGCAGTCATGTCCATGTATCAGGTAGATTAGAAACTTGATTAGAAACTTGATTCTAGATCAAAAATTTCAATTAAATAAGATCTAAAACTTGGACGGATCACCTTGCTTTTACAAGGCTGTGCTGTTCGGAAGAACTGGGAATGCAGGGTATTCTCAGGTGATGGGAAATTGCTGTTCATCTGGCTGTTCTGGTTCATTGAGAGATGAGACATACTTTGCGCCAGGCAGGCAGTAGAATTTTGGGCAGTTCTCTAGATAAAGAAGAGAAATGATAAAAGCAGTAAGACACTATTACAATTAATCAAGGCAGTAGCTCTGGAGAAAACCAGCAGCCCCATAGGGGACGAATTAAAGGGGTAGTAATGTTTCACAATAAAAGCAGCTCCAATTAATCTTCATAGTATTTGGCCCATGGAGAGTGTTAGTTCAAGGTTTTCCTTATGTTCACATTAAGAAGATTGTCCCTTACTGAGAGCTGTACGGTCTCATGACCATATTCTACATCTGAGGGGAGATGGCTTACACTAGGTAAAAGGGGTGAGAGGGGGAAACTTTATCATTCAATTACTGTTGAACTACAACTCTGACAGTACTGAAATAACACTCTCCATGGCCCAAATACTATGAAGATTAATTGGAGCTGCTGTTTTTGTGAAAGATTACTATCCCTTTAAAGGGTCAGTAATGTCCCTTAAAAATATTTAGAGTTAGGTAGTGATTAAAAAAAAAAGAAACTAACTGCCATAAACCGTATCTCTCAAACCGCTACGGTTTGTGAGATATAGGGTTTCAAAGTTCCCCCACTTCTCCTGATGTCGGCGTCTAGCTGACAGCAGGAGGTCCTGGTCCAGGGACCAGCAGGGGGCTCTGCAGCAGAGCCGAACTCACGTTACTTAAAAATCATTCATTGGAAATGTCTACAAAGTGTACTTGCAAACCAGGCACACTTTGCAGACCTTTCCAAATGAATGAATTATTTTTAAGTAATGCGATTCCGGATCTGCTGAAGAGCCTCCTCGAGTCGTACGACTTGAATCTCCAGCTGGCAGCTTTACAGCTGACATCAGGAGAAGGGGAGGGAGGGGGGAACTCTGAATCCCTATATCTCTCAACCCATAGTGCTTTAAGAGATAGAGTTTGTTGCAATTAGTTTGTTTTTTTAATTACTACCTAACTAAATATTTTTTATGGGACATTACTGTCCCTTTAACATTATATTTGTATTAAATGGGACTTTTAACTCCCTGAATGCAAATCAATGTATTGGAGACCACTTGAGGATTCAAGGGGTTAAAAACTCAATTTAAATCAATAGTAATTTTAGGTATGTTTAGTGCATTTGTTTGCTCCAGAAATACTCCAGTTCTTATTATTACATTGTGATTAAAGATTTTACTGCATCAATGTCCTTGAAAGTTCCTTTGATGAAATTAGCCTGTAAAGAATAACATCTGTAAAAATAAATACCTAAATAATTGATTTTGTACATGCCCTAAATCCATATTTTTGCACTAGGTAAGCTAGCCATTCTGAAGTACCTACACACACAACCATTCACAGCATTATAATTAGTAGATTTTGAGCATTTAACCCTTTAAAAACCTTAGGAGAGTACAGCTCACTGCTTCTCATTGCCGTGCACACCTCTCAGATCCTTAACCCCTTTGCGTCCTGTGACGTACCCAGACCGTCACGCTGGTCCGGCACTTAAGGACCAGTGACGGTCCTGGTACGTCACGTACTATTACTCATCGCGCTCCTGCAGGAGTGCGGTGAGTAATACCGTGGACTGAAATTGATCGCTCCAAGACCAGAGTGATCTCTTTCAGTCCTCCCTTCGATGTGCCGCCCCACGTGATCAGTCACGTGGGACGGCACGTCAAACGCATCTATCTGGTCCTTAAAGGACCAGACACCGCGGGATCGTTGGACCCTAAGGGGTTAAAGGTTTGATATTGAATGATCTGCATGCATTTAACCCTACATTAATTGTAACAAGAAGGTGAAAGGAGGGAGATTATAGGCTTGATCCAAATGTTGGGGTAAAACATTCCAGTAGGACAAAATGGATATCGACCGACAAAGAAAATGTCTAAGTTGGTATTCAAATGTCCTACCGGCATTAAGCACAACGGACGTTAGGACACAAAACTGGCGTTGTGTCCAAACATCCGTTTTGTTCGTTAAGTTCCAGAAACACCACTAAGTTACAGCAATTTTGGGAACTTCAAATAAAAAAAACAAACGATCAGTGCCTGACATGCCTAATCTCTGTTACACTTACCTGTCATCCGCTGTCTGTCTCCTTATATTGCCATTCTGTCTTCTCTTCTCTTCTGTCTTCTTTCTTCTCTTGTATCTTCTGTCTTCTTACTGTAAAAAAACAAAAAAGTATAAGTTAAAAGCATACATATGCAGCACATTAATACACAGTTTAACCCCTTGCATGCCAGAGGGGTGTGCAACGCTTTGCAATGCAATACATACCTCTCTGGGGCTCAAAGGGTTAAATTACACAGTAGCGTTCCAGTTGTTAAAATATAAATGCCCCCATGCACAATAAATGTTTCTAAGTTATGCCAAGATAATCAGATTCCCATAAGTAAAATTGCCAAAATGATTTAAATTTAAAGCACAGCCGCTCAAAGCCGATTGGCTGGGAGGTGCGTAAGCATATCCCAGCCAATGACTGTGAGAGAATTAGAGGTAAGAATGCCCATATATAAGGGCAGTCTCAATTCTAATTCCCTCAGACCGGAGCGGGCATTGGCCATTGGATATAAAGGGGGGGCACATTATTCTGTCTCCGCCGCTGCCTCAGCAGCCTCACACAGCGGCGGAGACAGCTACAACTTATATGAATTCTAAGTATCATTTTGGCAATTTTACTTATGGGAATACGATTTTCTTAGCATAACTTAGAAACATTTAATATTCATGGGGGCATTTATATTTTAACACCCGGCACACTACTGAGTAATTTAACCCTTTGAGCCCCAGAGAGGTACGCAATGCATTGCTTTGCAATGCGTTGCATACCCCTCTGGCACTCAAGGGGTTAAACTATGTATTAGTGTGGTGCATATGTATGCTTTTAACTTATACTTTTTTTTGTTTTTTTACAGCAAGAAGACAGAAGATACAAGAGAAGAAAGAAGACAGAAGATACAAGAGAAGAAAGAAGACAGAAGATACAAGAGAAGAAAGAAGACAGAAGATGACCAGGAAGCTGAGGACTCTGCTGGACATCAGGATTAATGGTAAGTGTTTCTTGTAGTGTGATGGTTTTTTACTTAGTGGGGTTAACCCTATGAATGCAGGTGGGGTAATTATACCCATACACAATACAATTATATTATACCCCACCGGCACTCATACGCATACCTGGGAACTCTCTGGATTTGCCCCGGAGACTCCGGTTCTGACACAGCTTTACCGGGTCTCCGGGGCAGAGGCTGATTCCTCCGGATGTGGGGAGTTTCTATTGAAACTCTGCCACATCTGCTTTTTCTCCCGCTGTGCTTCCGTCCCCAGCCTTGTGTGTGATACATTTAACCCTCTGAGTGCCAGAGTGGTACGGAATGCATTGCTTTGCAATGCATTCCGTATCACTCTGGCACTCAAAGGGTTAACACTCGAGCTAAGCCCCGCCCCTTTCTGACGCGATTAGCGTCATTTTTGTTACCCCCTGTTGAACAGAGGACTACCCTCCGGGTAGCCCTCAACTGAAAGTTCCCAGGTATGCTCATACGGTTAATTCTACTAACGTCTGACACATTTTTCATAATTTGGATGTACTGATATAGGGCTTAGAGCTCCATATTAATACATCCAGTGAGGACTTTGTTTTTTTTTTTTAATTCAAGTGTCGGCTGTTTAAACAACTGATAAGGGACTCAAGTTAAAATGCCTTTTGCAGGACTTCCCAATTACCATCACCATAACAATCTTGCTATCGTGTCTCAGAAGTGTTCAGGATTGTCTGTAAATGACCAGAGATAAGGTAACATTTCAGAATACAAGAGCAGTTGGTACTAATTTCAAGGATTAGCTGATTCAGCAATTCTGTCTCATTACAAACAGCACAAACTAGATTAATGAATGGTGTCTGTATCCCTTTGAGTGCCAGAGGGGTACACTCAAAGGGTCAAATCACATTCTACACATGCAATAAAAAGCATGGGTTATAATTTAGTGATCGAGCAACATATACAATGCTTGTGTAAAAGCCTGTGGGCAATGTTAAACCTTTGAGTGCCAGAGGGGTATGCACCGCATTACTTTGCAATGCTTTGCGTACCCCTCTGGCACTCAAACAGTTAAGCGGCCACTACTTCACTGCTCCACGCAATGCAATCATGCGCAGTAGAAACTGACCAAACAAGAGCAGTCTCTACTGAGCATGACTGCTTCTGACAAACATCCTAGTGAATTATTATATAGGATGTTTGTGGATGCTAGCTGGAACTGAATGATACTTAAATCAACTAATATCATCTTTAGGTATTAGTTTTCCTTTAATAAAAATTGCAGACGTGCATTGAAACATACATTAATTGTCCATGGCTATCTGAAATTCATAAAACAAGGATATACCTTTTGCTTTCTGTAAAGACTGTTGTATAGAACTCGGAAACCCTTCCTTGTGTAGTTGCTTCGATACGCTCCTCCAATCAAATACTCAATTACTAGACCCACATCAATCAGCGATATTTTGTGGTCCAGGGAAAGGTTGCTCTACAAACAATATTTTAAAGTTATGAAAAAACAACCATTTGTAAACGATGTTTATAGTAAACCTTCATTTCAACTTCAGATTCTGCAAATACATAATATGTACAGTCAAACTGCCTATAACTTTTATTATTTTTTTTATTATCTTTTCCTATTTTTCTTTTTACACTTTTATGTCCCTAACAGTAAACTCACTGAATCTCTATTTCCATTAAAGCAGGTCAGTTATACAATGTAACAGTATCCCTGCAGCACTGAATGATCTTTTTTACAATATAAATAAGTCAAAGTTGTGAGCAGTCAATTACAAGGTACAACACTGTATGTTAATGATTACAAAGAATGAATTTACTTTCAGGTTGCTTAGCCCACATATACATTCTTTATAATACAATGTAAACAAGCTTAGCTTATAAAGAATTTCTGTAAGTGCAATAAGAGCACTTAATAATTGAAATAGAGCATACTGTTAGGTCACCAGTTTACCAGCTGAATATTTCATTAGTTTACCAGAATCACATTTTATAATACAGAATGAAACTGACTTTTTTATCCAACATACTTTAAGGTTTGCCTTAGTGGAAACCAAACCATGACTATGAGGTTAAGCTTTTGCTAAGCTAAAGCCAGTGAAGAATAAGGAGAGAATGCAAGAAAGTATAGCATTATCTATTTTTTGAAAGCCATACATTCAGGTGCTCTTTTGTGATTGCTCATGTTTTGATGCAAAAAACATACCAACAGCATGATGCTGAATAGCACATGCTCCTAAATTAACAGCAAAGTTAGCACATGTTCTTAAATTAAAGGCAAAGGTAGCACATGCTACTATATTAACAGCAAAGAGGCAGATGTATGAAAATGTGTGCTACCTGCTTTGTTTAATTAATTGAAGTCACTAATCCTTTCTCAATATGGTAAATATTTTAGCCACACCCACTTTTTGAAATGCATTCACTAAATAAAGCACAAAAGTTCACTTATTCAGAAAAAAGTTGCTCAATTGAGAAAAATGTCTCTAATCATCTTTTTATCGAAAGCACACTGTAAATAGTGATTGCACATGTTTCTTGCATTCCACCCTATTATCCACAAAAGAGCAGCAATTAGAGAGGAAAACACTGCACTATGGGATATATATATATATATATTACGCACACTGAGGGGTATATATGATTCCGTTGGCCCAGTTAATGTGCCCCACTAATATAAAGAATCCTTTATCCAGCCCCTATACCTGTGCTTATAGACAAATGCTTTAGTACATACCTGCACACAAAACTGACAGCAGGTTTCCAAAAACTTCCCTTGTTCTTTTTAGCCTTTACCCAATCATGAAGCTTTAACATTCCAGTCATGAGATATGTTTGCTGCTGTCATACATGTGTTTATGCCAGGAATGGGAAACTAGCATTTTACCAGCTGTTACTGGACTACAATTCTCTTCATCTGAGAATGATGTGATTTGTTGTACAATAGCTGGTATGCCAGAGGTTGAAGAAGGGTTGAAGAGAGACATATGAAAAGGGAGAAAGAAAGACACATGGAGAGGGGGACATGAGAGACATGGAGAGGGGGTAGTAAGACACATGAAGGTAAGAAAGAGAGACACATGGAGAGGGGGACATGAGAGACATGGAGAGGGGGTAGTAAGACACATGAAGGTAAGAAAGAGAGACACATGGAGAGGGGAACATGATAGACATGGAGAGGGGGTAGTAAGACACATGAAGGTAAGAAAGAGAGACACATGGAGAGGGGGATATGAGACACATGGAGAGGGGGTAGTAAGACACATGGAGGTAAGAAAGGGAGACACATGGAGAGGGGGACATGAGAGACATGGAGATGGGGTAGTAAGACACATGGCGGTAAGAAACAGAGACACATGGAGAGGGAGATATGAGACACATGGAGAGGGGGTAGTAAGACTCATGAAGGTAAGAAAGAGAGACACATGGAGAGGGGGACATGAGAGACATGTAGAGGGGGTAGTAAGACACATGGAGGTAAGAAAGAGAGACACATGGAGAGGGGGACATGCGGGACATGGAGAGGGGGTAATAAGACACATGGTGGTAAGAAAGAGAGACACATGGAGAGGGGGACATGAGAGACATGGAGAGGGGGTAGTAAGACTCATGAAGGTAAGAAAGAGAGACACATGGAGAGGGGGACATGAGAGACATGTAGAGGGGGGTAGTAAGACACATGGAGGTAAGAAAGAGAGACACGTGGAGAGGGGGACATGAGAGACATGTAGAGGGGGTAGTAAGACACATGGAGGTAAGAAAGAGAGACACATGGAGAGGGGGACATGAGAGCCATGGAGATGGGCTAGTAAGACACATGGAGGTAAGAAAGAGAGACACATGGAGAGGGAGATATGAGACACATGGACAGGGGGTAGTAAGACTCATGAAGGTAAGAAAGAGAGACACATGGAGAGGGGGACATGAGAGACATGTAGAGGGGGTAGTAAGACACATGGAGGTAAGAAAGAGAGACACGGAGAGGGGGACATGAGAGACATGGAGGGGGATAGTAAGACACATGGAGGTAAGAAAGAGAGGCACATGGAGAGGGGGACATGAAAGACATGGAGAGGGGGTAGTAAGACACATGGAGGTAAGAAAGAGAGACACATGGAGAGGGGGACCTGAGGGACATGGAGAGGGGGTAGTAAGACTCATGAAGGTAAGAAAGAGAGACACATAGAGAGGGGGACATGAGAGACATGTAGAGGGGGTAGTAAGACACATGGAGGTAAGAAAGAGAGACACATGGAGAGGGGGACATGAGAGACATGGAGATGGGCTAGTAAGACATATGGAGGTAAGAAAGAGAGACACATGGGGAGGGGGACATGAGAGACATGGAGATGGGCTAGTAAGACACATGGAGGTAAGAAAGAGAGACACATGGAGAGGGGGTTATGAGACACATGGACAGGGGGTAGTAAGGCACGTCGAGGTAAGAAAGAGAGACAAATGGAGGGAGAAGAGACACTCACAGAGGAGGGGAAAAAGAAACATGGGAGAGACACATGGAGGGTGAACGAGAAATGAAAAAGGGACACATTGGGGGGAAGAGAGACACATGGGGGAGACATATGGAAGGGGAATAATAAATGGAAAAGTGACACATGGGGGGAGATATAGGGCACATAGAGGGAGAAGGAATATCAACACAAATACACACGCTCACTCTCTTTTACATTCTGTACACTCAGTTGTCCTCAGTTATTAAAAGAAATCAGTATCCCCTGGAGTTCTTAGTGTTCAAAGGTTTCTCCAGTGTCTTGAATATTAATGAAGTTCCCCATGTATTTTCAAGTGTCCAAAATGCTGTTAGGCTCCCACCCAGTGGTACTATGTCTACATTGGGCAGGGAGTCTGAGTAACTGACAGCTGACATAGCTATTTCCTGCCTCTCTGCTGGAAATAGCTAATTTTGCAATCGGACACAGTTACTCAGAACCATCGCCCAATGCAATGCAACACCGGGAGAGGATCTTATCAGCTCAGCAGACAATTCAAAATACATGGGGGAAATGTTTTATATTTAGGATTCTCAAGAAACCTTTCAATGCTGACAACCCCAGCAGATTCCAATTTCTAACCCAGACCAATCATTCTCTAATGAGAGGAGTAAAGAGAAGGGTCATCACTGTGGCAAATGTGGAGGCTTTCAAATAACCCTATTTTTCAGTGAGAGGTTGTAATATGCTGCAGAACATTAGGAGCATGTTAGAATCTTGGGCCAACAACAAGAAAAAGAAAAGGGTTATGTATTACCACCTGGGAAAAGGTGAGGCACTTCAGTATGTTTATCATGGTTTTTGGGTTCCTTATAAGGATAAGATTGGAGGGAAGAAGGAGGAAGTTGGGCATGTACACCATGGGGTTATGCACTAAGGCATGCTAAAGAGGTGATAAGGAGGGATATCACTTCTCCAATTCCTATGTTATTCTATACAGCCTATGCACTAATAGCTGGAGAAATATTAATGCATTGGCTCCACAGAATAACAGGAATTGGAGAACTGATATCACTGGAGAAGTCATCTGCGCATTATCACACCTTAGTGCATCTCTCTCCTTATGTTGAATCTTTCAAATGCCCCTGTTTTTGGCAAGAGGCTGTAAAGTGCTGAAAGATTTTAGGAGCATCTACCAACAAGTTAACTTTATGCATCCCATTGATGTATCTTCTTTCTTCTCATCTCATTAGTTACATCAGTCTAATAAAATAATGGGGAGAGACAGATAATATATCCTGAAAGCTTGTTCTGGTATACTTTAGTACATCTGATAAAGTTCTCCTTGTAATTTATATTTCACAATTGTATACATATTTTTAACCTTTTAAGGACCAGAGGAGGTGCTTCATATTACTTTGTAGTAATCATTAAAGGGCTAAGCTAAGTTACAAATGGGGAGAGCTAGTTGTATTCCCATGCTGACATAGCAGATGGAAATTATTTTACCTCCTAATATGCAGCTGTGGCTTAGAATACATTACAGCTGATATGTGGTTATCATTTGTCTTATCTAACCTATTCCCACTAAAGTATTTGGATACATCTTATATAATAATTCACTACGATGTTTGTCAGAAGCCGTCATGCACAGTAGAGATGGCTGAGCGAGCTGCAGTCATGCGCGGTAGAGACTGCCTGCGCCGCAGCTGATACAGAGCGGTGCGCTCCAAATTCAGACCTGAGTCCTCTCTGCATACCTTCCTGGGACCGCTTGGTCCCAAGAAGGTGCGCCTGAGTTCGGAGTGCCCCGTTCCATATCAGCAGCAGCATATACAGGCAGTCAGTACTGCGCAAGATTGCAGCAAGGCCAGTGACAAGAAAGGATCCAGCCACTAGCTGAGGTTTCTGGTTGGCACTGTGGCCCGTGTACGGGCTTTTCAACTAGTCTGTAGATAAAATTTGTATTTAACTGAATGGAATCCAAGTGTGTATATAAACACACACAATCACACACACACTCACATGCACATGCGCTCACACACACATATACTGTATACTGAAAATAAAATACTAAAATTAAAAGTTAATGATATATAATTGCAAGCTATATTTTGGCTCTACCTGCCTTTGATGCAGTTACAAAACAAAATTAAATAATAGTGTACTTACATACACGCCTAGGTCTATATACCTTTTCTTGGCAGCACTGAACTTATATTTCCTGACAATCAATTACTAAACAATTCTGTTTTGTTTTAATAATAATATCATACCTGTTTTACATCTCCAACCAGATGATGCAACAGCAAATTAGTAGGACCTTGTTTCTTTGGAAGGAAAATAAATTTATTAAATAAAGTGTACATTGAAATATGTGCATGTTAAAGTAAGTATTGGAAGAATATTAACACTTTAAAGGGATAGTAATGTTTCATAATAAAAGCAGCTCTAATTAACCATCATAGTATTTGGACCTTGGAGAGTGTTATTTCAATTCTGTCAAGAGTAATTCAATAACAAAGTATCCCCCTCCCGCCCCTTTTACTGATGTAACACTGCTCAGCCAGATCAGAAGGGAGGTGCCCAGGTAGACTGCAGAGAGGGGCAATCTTCAATTAAGATAAGGGAAAAACCTGAAAAACTTGTCAAGGAGGGCAGGGCCTTCATTGTTCTCATAGGAAGAAGATTGTCCCCTGCTATTATCTGTCTGGTCTATGGACTGCGTTCCACATCTGAGAAGAGATGGCTTACACTAGGTAAAAGGGGCGGGAAGGGAAACTTTGCTTGTGAATATCTCTCAAACCATAAAGGTTTAAGAGATAATACTTATATAGTTCTTCATTTTTTTTAATGACTACAAAATAAAATAAAGATAAAACAAAGTATTACTATCTCTTTAAGGACAAAAGCATGAGCAGTACTTTTGCACATCTTCTACTGTTCCAAGGTTAGTTATTTGGGGGAAAAATTATATATTGTTATTATTACATATTTTACACACAGTTCCAAAACAAAAATTGTGCACTTTTTAACTGTAAATTAAATCTATTTGCCTCAAAATTGATGCCTATATTTTATTCCTCTTTTCATCATCTTCATTGAAAAGTGTAATTTCATAGATTTTTGCAAGAGCGCAATACAAAAGTTTCATACAATACCAAACATCATCATAAAAACATTGTGCTGCATTGCAAGACTCGACAGGATAGCTTTTTGTGATGGTATGTACCCTCTGGTTAGATAGATAATATTTTTAATGCTTTATCATCAAAATCTACTCTAACATACAGTAACAGATCAAGTTGCTAAACCCAACATTTTTTTTCAAATCAACCTACTTATCTCAGATAATAAAAACTTCACACTTATCAATACAAAACAGTATCTTTCCCGTTTTTAGCGCTTGAATACATGTTTTGGTGCCAGAAACACTAGGAATAGGGATGGGTGAAACTGTTTGCCTTAAATGCAAAACAGGTGAAAATTAGCACTTCCAGCTGAGCAGGAAATTTTTCATGAAAATTCCTGATTTTCCACTTCTTTTCTCCTAACATTTTTGAGCTAGTTAGGATAGGAAAATAAAGTATAGTAGGAGTGCAGTTTAGAGAGTCTTGTGGGCAAGCAATTTGTTTTGTGTTAGGGGGGTTTGGGGATTCTGGTGGTGTATTAAGAATGCAAAGGATATTTACATCAAATACCCCAAAATCTTGAATGATTGTGAGGACGCAGGCAGCTGTGATCCAAGTTCCTAACAATGCTGTTATGAACTAACTGACTGACTGACTGACAGAATATTTAGGAGACTGGCACTCAGTAGACAAACAAGTTCAACTGAAACCAACTCTTTCAACAACCAGAAGAAGAGGTACCAGCATACTTAGTCAGGTCTATCATCATCTGTACTGAAAAAAAATGCAGTAACATTGATAGAACGAGAAATCAGAAGTTGAGATCCCCTTGGCACTAGATAAAGGCAAAGAGGGGAACAAGCAGTTACACAGGGAATGTGTTTTATTGTTTTTGGGCCAGTTGGGATAGTTAATAAAAAAAGTAAAAACAAAATTAAAAATTGTTTGAGGGAGAAGTACTAGAAGAGATAGAGTAGTTTGTAAAGAGCAAGACATCACACACAATCAGTTATGTTGTGTATTTCATTGTTAAAGAACACACTAGTTTAATAATGTCCAACAAATACTAGGGGCAGGAGTAGAGTGAAAGGAATAGGAGCAGTGCAGGGATATGTCAGTAAAGTGGTAGTCATAAACTTAATACAACCATATTTGCTGCAGTGTTTGCAATTAATGATGATGATCCTCCTCCTCCCTAGGAAGCTGTCTGTCAAAGTCAAATAAAATTTTCCACCACCACCAGTAATATTTGTAAACCATCTAAGAACACTGAAGATGGCAACAAGTTACATTCTAGTGTTGATGGCATAATGGAGGAAGGTGTAGAAGTTAAACCAGTACAACACTTGTCCTGCAAGTAGTAGTGACAAAACAATCCTTAAAAAAAGGTGTTTGAAAATATAGTACCTCATGTTTCTGTTATTTTGCTAATACCACAGTTGTAATCCCAAGAACTGTGTGTCTGAACAAATCTTTCAAAACAGGACATTTAACGTTTAGTAAATTATGTCCATGCCATGTTTATCATTTCTTTCATACTGTATTTTTATTAATTTAATTATTTTTTGTAAGTAATGATATTCATTTAAAAAAGATCAAATGACTACTTAGTTATATTTGCAATCTACTACATTTGTATTGAAATGTTCACGTATTATTAGCACAAATTTTAGCTATCACTCTTTGAAAATGATAAAAGGTCAGCTACACTTGAATTGCAAAGCAGTCTATAAGAAAAAAGGACTATCCCTGACATAAAGTGTTTGTAGGCCTCAGGCTTGCAAAAAACAAGCCCTAAAAAATGTGGATACCCTACGGGCCTAGTGTCAGAAGTGCTAGATGTGGTGGTAAATGCCACTAGTGACATTATGGCATTTTCTACTGTTGTAACTGCTGCCGCTGACTCACCTAAGCAGCAGAAGAATTAGGCTGCTAAATGCAACTAGGATCATCAACCCTGATATAAGACAGGCAGTGGCACAATGCTGATTCCACTTGCCATCCTAGTGTTGCTGAGGCAGCAGCAACACCACAACAAGCCCCCACATCTCTTCATGTGCATTTAGAGAGACTGAGTTGCCCACTTATGTGTCTCCTCCTGCACTTCCTCTAATATCATTGGTGTGGTGGAATACTCATTTTTCCCTTGAGAGCAGGAAGAAACAGTGCCTTTCATTGTTAACTGTCATGTGCACAGTGAGTGCAGGGAAACATTGTGAAATAGGGGAAGCACTGGTCAGTATCACAACTGACACACCTGCTCGCATATTAAGCAGCATGCACAAATGCAACTGAACACCTTGACGTTTGATGTCAAGACAGAAGACTTAATAAGAATAATGAATCCTTCCTGCCACTAAATTAGCATATTCAGTTTCTTTCTGCTCAATGGGATAGTTTGGGAATAACTTGTGTGACAGAGTTCCCTGCTGCCACACTTCTCATCTCCTTAGAAAAAGGCACACTACTAGCCAGATACACCTGCTTCATTATACTTCCCCAGAGGAATGATGTTGGGGGACTGTGGATCACTAGGTAAGGGGCATGTGTGCTCCCTTTACTACTGGTGACTTCCTCCTCCACCCCTGTATCAGCAGCATTGGGGTCTACCCAGCTTCTCCTGCTGGTCATAATGCTAGCAAACATTCCAAACAACATTATTTTTATTTTATCTTTAATTTTTCTCTCTGTCTCTGTCTGCTTCTACTTTCTCTCTACTATTCTGTCTACACCATGCTGAATGGTATGAAATTCTGAGTTTTTATGGTATGGGACCAAGAAGTTTGCAGCTACTGGAAAACATGGGCGAGAAATGAAACCGCTCTCACAGAAAAATCTGTGGTGTTAGCAAAATAACAGAAACTATATGGAGAGGAATTCCTATGGGAAAAGCAGAAAATCTTGATTATTTTTTGAGAAATTTCCAGTGGGAACAAAACAGGACTTTTCGGCCATCCCTAACTAGGAGATAAAGTGATTTGGCTGAGGTCACAAGATACTGAGTCTGACACGGGAATCTAGCTTTCCCTACTATATACTTTCCATGTCTGGTTTCCCAAAACATCACTGTGATGTTTTTGTAAAACTACTCAGATAAATTGTTGTATTCTTTGTAGGATATGCTTTTCTTATCCAAAAATAAGGCAAAACAGCATTAATTAATTACACAAGAAAGACACTGTGGTTCAGCGAAATGCTTACATCATTGTCAGTGTCAAAGTCAATCAGTCACAGTGGCTTTTGTGGCACATACACAGAATGTCAAGCATTGATAGGATAAAATGAGCAGGATAAAGTCTGAATAGTTAGAATTTACAGGATCAAATGGTTACAATGAGCAGAACATAATTGTTACCATGATGAGAGCAATGACAAATCAAGAATTTGCAATACAGGAAAATTAGTGAAGCTTCTGTGACAGGCTTCAATATGTTTATGTTTTGCTCAGTACCCAAACTAAATTATGTGAATAGAAATTACATCTCACAAACCGACTTTATGTATGTAAAGTAAGGAGGTGGTAGCACTTGTTGCAATGTACTTTTTTAACATTTAAATTAAGAAACATATATATATATATATATATATAGATAGATAGATAGATATTTATAGATACACTTATTTTTTTTTTAATTATTTTTATGTTAGAGAATTATGCATGTAGCTTACAACCATGTAAAGACCATATGTGGGAGAAATGCATTGCACACACCTCTGGTACTTAAAAGGTTAATAATAAAATGACAGCGTTGTTTAAAATTCACATATTTCTAAGTATGAATACAGATTACATATTACAAGAAGCAAAAATGCAAATTTTCTGCATAATATACTTTTTATTAAACTGATTAGTACTATGCAAATCTGTTTACTCCATATTTTGCACCTACAAAGTATCCAAGATGCAAAAGCCTTGTTTAGTCCATTAGGGACACAGAAAACTGGAGAACAGAAGCTTTGTATTGATTTGAATATAATTTGCAAGTCATTACAGTTGTCGATTAGAATCTATGAATTCCCCTCATGGCTATTCAGAAACTTCAGTTATCTTTGAAGTTCTTGGCTTTTAAAATAGAGATTTCTAACTACTGTCACAATTACTAATTGTTATTAAGATAAAAAGTATCCTGTAGTTTATGGAGCACTGGATGATTTCCCACTCCCCTTTAGAATTAGTTAGAATATGAATGACATAAGAGATAGCATTTGCAGGGTAAAGTAGATTTAATTTGCAGGTTGATAGGGTAGTGCAGAATGTTTACAATGTGCAATATAAATGGCTGGACTGTACAAAAGGTAAAGAACACCTTGGGGGTTATGCAGTACGATGTGATAAAGAGATGATAACTTCTCCAGTGATATCACTTCTCCAATTCCTATGTTATTCTGTAGAGCCTTTGCACTAAGATTTCCAAACATAGGAATAACATAGTAACCGGAGAAGTGATATCACTGGAGAAGTGATCTCTATTTTATCACCTCTTTATCATGACTTAGTGCATAACCCCCAATATGTGTAAGATACGGGAAAAGAATAAACTGGAAAAGGCACGAGCAACAGTGTGGTTTGAATAAGAATGAAACCATGAGTTAACCCTTTGAGTGCCAGAGGGGTACGCAACGCATTGCAAATCAATGCGCTGCGTACCCCTCTGGCACTCAAAGGGTTGATACAGGCATAGTAAACTTGTTAGAATGTGTTGTATAAAAGGGTTATAATATGCAAAATGCTGCACTCCATTCAGAGAGCCCTGATTTGGCTAAGAAAAAAAATGGTCCATGGTCCTTAAGTGCCGCCTGTGTCTGTGCGCGGCCAGTCCTTAAGAGGTTAAGGAGATATGTAAATGTGTGATAACTAGGTGATAACTTTTCAGGTGAGATCAATTCTCCAGTTCCTGTGTTATTCTATGGTGCATATGCAGAAAGAACTCTTTTCTTAAAGGGATAGTAATACCTAAGATATAAAAAAAGCTGAGGATCTGGTGCGTAGATTTAGCTCCCGTGGATACCCTAATAAATATTTATGGAGATGTTATAAAAAAGCATTATCTATTGAGAGGGATGAACTTATTTATGGGCAAACTAAAAGGAAAAGTAATAATTGCGTTAGGTTTATCTCTACTTTTGGGAAATAGTGGTCTAACTTAAGAAGAGTATTACAGAAACATTGGTATTGGCATTTGACTACAAATGAGACTTTGAAGGAGATTGAATTTGAGGGACCATCTAGTCCACTCTGAATTTGTTAGACCAAAAAATGAGAATTGGTTAAATAAAGCTGAGAGAAATGGTATGTTTAAGTGCGGAAGATGCAAGGCATGTAGATATATCATTTTATACATATATTATATATCTGTAGATATATCATTACAGGTAACTAGTTCTCGAATGGGGAGAGGACCAGGAATTATCAGATTAGACAGTTTTTAAATTGTACATCAGATAAAGTAGTCTATATTCTTAGATGTCCGTGTGATTTTATTTATATTGGAAAGACTCTTAGGCAATTGCGGAGGAGGGTACAGGAGCATGTTAATGATATTGAACATAAAAGAATGGAAAGCCCAATTGCTAGACATTTTTGTGAGAGACATGGTAAATCCCCTGATGGATTGGTAGCAATGGGTATTTTTCAACTTCAGAAAAATCTTAGAAGGGAGATGTAGATAAGTTGTTGCTCCAAAAAAGAGTATATGGATTTTTACATTAGGTGGAATGGGAGCTTATGGCTTAAATGAGGAACTCAAATTTAGCATGTTCTTGTAGTTCTTCCCTACTCCTGCATTGCCTGACAGTCTCTCCATTAAATGTGTTTATGTGGGGTAACATTTGGATGTGTTGAGTATGTAATATATATGTTTAATAGATGTATTATGGATTCTATTGATTTAAGGGCCATGTTCATTTGATGCTGTCAGTCAATTTACCAATGTGTGTTCCCACATCCCCTTTAAGACTGATTGCCAAAGATGAGGATTGGTTGATTTTAGATGAATAAATTAGGTATAAATATGTGAAAGGAAGAGAATAAGATTCATGTCATCTTGAGAAGGCCTCGCACAAGAGAAAAGCGTTGATGTTTTTGTCTATTTATACCTGGATGTGTACGGGACTGTCTTGTTAGCCCTTTAAATGTATTGGCAAAGTGGATAACTAAGAAAAGCGTGATCGGCAGAGTCGTGTTGTATCTAACAGCTCTCTGAAACCGTAAGTCTGCTAGGAGAGAACATTGGTGCTGTATAGAAGTGGAGGAGAAACTTGAAGCCGTGAGGCTATTTATGCTTATTATGTGTGCCGCAATTACTTACATATGCACCATTTATACCAACTCTGAATATGCAGTCACGGTATCCGTTAAGATGAGAAATTGAACTTGTATTATGTGCAATTTGTTACGCTACTAACACTTACCACTTAATTGCCTTTACTAACTGTGATATTGCAGGCTTTTGTGCTTGGCTGCAGCTTTAAATATTTGGATATTTGGTACACATATTTTACCTCTACATAAGAAGATACCTGGAATGTATGAACTTTTTCTGAGTTCTTTATATGTGCACATGATTTTTTATCCTACTATATTTTTTTGCTGGGCCAATTGGTATGTAGATCGATAGGGCTACTAGTCAGCCGTGGACAGGTTCAGATTTTGGTTTTAGGGGGTTGAGGGAAGGGAAGGTGTTGGAGATTATCCTATGGGGATGCTTATGTGGATATTTTTTAGTTAGTAATATATTATATATTGGATAATTTTGTAATATGATATTTTTTCAGTAAATGTGATTAGGGTTTATGAGTGCCTCGTAGAGATTGCTTTTTTTCTTTTGATATATTTTGGCTATTGTTTAGTTTCTCAGAGGCACCCCATGTGTGTTACATATGGTTTAACAAATATGTTTAAATTCGCTGAGTGCTTACCTTATATTATTTATGTGTAGGGTTTATGTCCCTGAATAAAACAAGGGTACTCCCACTGCTGAGAGATATTTTATTAAAAAATTATAACAGCTCAAACTTGAATTTTTAGGTGCAATATCACAATGGCCTGAAAATGTACAGTGGCTCTGTTACTACACCATCCTATGGAGATTTATTGTCCACGGACCAGAGCAGTCCATAGGATGGTGTGGCAACAGCTCCACTGTAAATTTTCAGGCTCCTGTGATATTGCACCTAAAAAAATCAGGATTGAGCTGTTATAATTTTTTAATAAAATATCTCTCAGCATTGGGAGTACATTTACATTTTAAGTATTACTATCCCTTTAATCGCTTTATCACACTCTTTATCATAGTGCATAACCCCACCTAGAGTAAGTTGGGGGCAAAAAAACTGCAGCATAGTGAACAAAATTCCCCAAAGTCCAGTTGTTATATAAATGGAGCTTTTAACCCCTTCAATGCTAGAGAGGTCTCTAGTACATTGCAAAGCAATGCATTGGAGACCTCTTTAGCTTTCAAGAAGTTAAAATCCCCATTTTATTAGTCTCCAGTGGTGCAGTTGGTTTGCTCTAGAATTACTGCAGGGGAGAGGCTCTAAGGTGTGATAACAAGGTGATAATGTTTCAGTAACTTCTCCAGTGTGATGGAGTATCCAATTCCTATGCTATTCTATGGAGCCAATGCATTGAGATGTCTCTGGCTGGAGAGATCTTATTGTATAGGCTCCATAGAATAGAATAGGAAAAGGAGACTGCATGCCACTGGACAAGTTATCTCCACATTACCAATTCTTTACCACACTTTATGGCATAACTCCCTAGTTCTTCATAGTTCATCAGCCTCATCATGTGCCAAGTATCAGAATAAGGCATCAGAGACAGTTCTCAGAGCTAATTTTAACACTCCTGGTACTCAAGGAATAATGCTACAACATTGTTACTAGTCTCTGTGCAAATGTAGTTGACCTTTTATCATTTTCAATGAGTGATAGCTAAAATTTGTGCTAATAATATGTGAACATTCCAATACAAATGTAGTAGAAATTATAAACATGGCCTACGTTTACTAATCTTGGACATAATTTACTAAAGGGTAAATGCCCTGTTTTGAAATATTTGTTCAGACACACAATTCTTGGGAATACAACAAAAATGTCTCTAGTAGTAAGCCGATATTGTTCCCACTGCCACTATTGTGTGTGCATGTACAGATTATGTTTGTATTTTTACATTCCATAACAGAAATGTTCTGGCTAAAACACCATCCAACCCACTGTAAGCAATGAGTGTGAAATTCACTAAATTTTTATTGAATAAAAATAATCCTGGCCAGCTCTAAGTATGTTTACACACAGTTTGCTTAGTAAAGTAGCCGTGACATTGTACTGCATATTTGTATTTCAATGCACTGTATTGTATGCGTACAACCAGAAAGACCTAAGTGTCAGGGAAAACTAGCCATATTTTGTCCATTTCTTAGAGAAGTGTATCTCTGTGGTCTGGTCTGATTGCAGACAGTCATCCCTGATGATTTAACCCTTTCATAATTGGACATTGGATATCTCTTTGGAACACAAAGGGTTAATACTCATATATTTATTAACTGAAAGGACACAAAGGCAAAGAAACAAAGCGACCTTCAGTTACATATACAAACAAAAACAGGTGCCAGATCTTAGTGAGAGATTGAGTGAGAATGTGGGATTATATGCAAAAAATGTAATGATTTAATATTTTTTCATTTTACATTATAAATTATGAAAATATTTGTATACAAATTCTAGCACAATAACATACATCTGAAATACTATAAGCCTCTTAAAAGTAGAACTAAAACTTTATAATGACTTGGGAGATTTTCAAAAGGCTTTCGAAATCATCTATATTTATGTTAGCCATTCTTTATTTAAAACTATAGTTTATGAGATATTTAGCTTACTCATTTTTCAGTTTATGCAAATTGGACAGGACTTCCTGATAGGAAGTGGCAGTTGGAAGGGAACGTGAAATGTTAGTATCTGACACACCAGGCTGTGCCAGCCAGCACTGTCTAGTTTGCATAAACTGTACAATAAATAACGTTAAAGGTATTGTAATGTTTACAAAAACAAGCAGCTCAGATTGTTTGTTATACTGAATAGTACTGAAGAGTGAGGCTCTCAAAGTTCATAACTTGCTAGTTATACTACAATAGTATGATGAATTTTACCCCTCTCACCCCTTTTCCCAACATAAGCTTTTCTGTTTCAGATCTGACAGCGGATCACAATGAGAGACAATCTTTGTCAAGGAGGGCAGGTTTTTCCTTATATTGACAGAGGAAAGATTGTCCCTCGTTGGGATCTGTCTGATCAAGAGAACAGACTTCAGATCTGAGGGGAGGCGGCTTTGAAACGTGAAAAGGGACAGGAGGGGTAAAATTCATCATACGATTACTGCAAAACTATCAAGTTATGAGCTGCTTGTTTATGTAAATATTACTATACTTTTAAATATGTATCGTATTAAATAAAGAATGGCTAACATAAATATGGGTGACTTTAAAAGCGCGTTCAAAATCACCCAAGTCATTTTAAAGAGGTATAGTGAGGCCAGGGCGCACCAGGAAGCAGTCAAAGTACTTTTTACCAGCTAGGGCCCACTCTGGTTTACACAAGTGCAAAAAATGTAACGTAACCAACTATCCTTACATTTAGCATACTTAATCCTTTGTGTGCCAGAGGGGTACACAACAAATTGCTTGCAATGCGTTGCATACCCCTCTGGCACTCATGGGGTTATAAATGGTCTGCCTCCATGCTATGATAAAAGCAAAGACAAGAAAAAAGTTTGTAACATTTTCACATAGATAGTAACATAGTTGTTGAGGCTGAATCATGTGTCCATCAAGTCTATGCCAAATCACCCCTGTGATCCAGAGGAACGAAAAGAAAAAAAAAACGGTTGAATCCATTTCCAATTAAGCCCCAAGTGGGTAAAAAATTCCTTCCTCGCTCCACTGGCAGTCAGATAGTTCCCTGGACCAACAACCTATCTGCATTAAAGCCATCTGTCATAATTCTTAAAATTGTTCTGTGCTAGATAGATATCCATTGCTTTTTTGAAAGCAGTTACAGTACCTGTAAGGACAGCATCCCAAGGCAAACAATTGCATGTTACCACTCTTACTATAAAAAAATCCATGCCTTTGTCTTAGTTAAAAACACCTTTCCTCTAGTCTTAATGAATAACCTATCATTCTTAGCTCAGCTCTTTGAGTAAATAATTAATTGGATAGTTCTTTGTATTGACCTAGAATATATTTGTGAATGGTAATCATAGCACCCCTTAGACGTCTCTTCTCCAATGTAAACAAACCCAGTTTGGCTAGTCTCTTTCCTCCAATCCCTTTATCAATTTTGATGCATGTCTCTGCACTTTTTCCAGTTCAGAAATGTCATTTTTAAGAACTGGTGCCCAAAACTGTACTCCTTATTCTAGATGAGGCCTTACCAATGTAGTGGATGGGTACTAAATTCTATTTTGCCATCTGTCAGCAAAGATTTTAACTTGCTCCACAGGTTGTTTTTCTGGCTTTCACTTTCAGTCTGAATAGCCTATGGTTAACTCTTTGAGTGCCAAGGGTTAACACCAATATTTCATTTAAAGCAGAACTAACACTACTAAGAAACTTTGTTTGTAATAATTCCCTATCTGGTGACTAGCTGCTTAGTAGCGCTAGTCGCCAAAATTATTACCTCTTTATGGAGAAATATGCAGTCATCCTCGGCTGACAGGCAGGACGGAGCGCGGACATCTTGCCCTAGTGACGTCCACGCGCCTGCTCTGTCAGTCCCAGACGGCTGTAGGAGGCGTTGCTAGGAGCCATTTGGCTCAGGAAGGGACTGACAGTGCAGGCGTGCAGACGTCACTAGGGCAAGATGTCTGCACTCTGTCCTGCCTGTCAGCCTCCATAAAGAGGTAATCATTCTGACGACTAGCGCTACTAAGCAGCTAGTCGCCAGATAGGGAATTATTACAAAGTTTCTTAGCGGTGTTAGTTCCGCTTTAACTTCCAATAATTTTTTATGGCTCTGAAGAGGTGGAATTGGTGAGGCATGAGGTAGGTATATAGACAGGAATACCATGGTGTTTTAACCCCTTAAAGACCAGGAAAATCTGAGATGAATTGCACTTAAGGACAGGAGCAATTCTGACCTTTTTGACTATGTCTTTGTTCAAAAGTGTTTCCCTCTAAGCATTTTATTTAACACATGCAACCCATGCAAATTATATACCGTTTTTTTACGCACAAGTAGGGCTTTCTTTTGATACCACATGGATAACTCACAATTTACTTTATTAAAATTAAAGAAAACGGTTAAAAAAATGTAAAAAAACGCCATTTTTATTTTTTCTCTTGTGATCATTTGGGCGCAATGGGTTATATTTTTATGGAAACTGCATAAAAGGTATGATCGGACAGTCATACCTACAAGATGGGCAGTTTTATGTGGGCACTCTCCCTCTGGAAAATCCCATGTCCCTCATTTACCCCCTAGTTTTCACTTTTTTTCACTTCTATATATATATATAAAAGAATAAGCCTCATTGCATAATTTATGATACCTCACACACAGAACATAATTTATGTCTCCTCAGAAAACACACACATTGAACAGAATGCCTCATTACATAATTTATGTCTCATTAGGAGACACAACTCCCATTGGGTGATTCAATGGGGACATTACTGCTCCCATTGGGTGATTCAATGGGGGCGTGTTTATCATACAGGGAGTTGGCCCTCCCCCTCCAGCCCTCCCACCACTATCCAACTGACAAAAAACTATATATAGCTGCCACTCGCTCCTGAAGTAGGGGATATCAATAACTTCTCCTGGTCCACACACACTCTCACTGAGGATCATGACCCCACAAACACACTGTTTCACCTCCCACAGATAATTGTAACCCTCCATACACACTGTTTCACCTCCCACAGATAATTGTAACCCTCCATACACTCTGTTTCAGTACGAGGGTGTAATGTTTCCATAAAATACAAACTCAGGGATAAACTTAATAGTAACTCTTTTATTTAACCCTTTCAGTGCCAGAGGGGTACGCAACACATTGCGTTTTCAACTGTCACTCCTCCACTTCCTGCTTCCCGCCCTTTTTCCTTAAAGGGAGAGAGATGCTTTGCTGTATGTTACAGAGGACAAGCCTCAAACACCACTTTCTATTTGATCCCTCAGCATTTTGCTACGTTGCCTCAACTGAAGAGCCACTGTGTGTTATATTGCTATGTTACCTCAGCTTAAGTAAGGAGTTACTGTTCCCATTGGGTGATTCAATGGAGGAGTGATTTAAATCATTCAGGGAGTTGGCCTGCCCCCACTATCCAGCCCGCTCACCACTATCCAAGTGACTGAATAAACAAAATGGCTGCCACTTGCTCCTACACCACAGACTCACACACAAGCAACACACACACACACAAGCCACACACACACAAGCCACACACACACACAAGCCACACACACACACAAGCCACTCACACACACAAAAGCCACACACACACACACACACAAAAGCCACACACACACACACAGGGGTCCCTCCACCAACCTGAGGCACACAATGAGCTGATCCAACAAAGAGAGGGCAGGATCAGCTCCAGTGTACCTTCATTTCTGGTATCCACAACACAACAATGCTTTCGGCTCCTGGTGCACAATGTGCTTCTGCTGCAGGAAGCCCAGCTGCTTCATGTAGCTAGGAGGCAGGCAGGCCCAGTACCAAATCCTTCATGTTCCCCCTTCATGAAGCAAAACACTCCACCCCACAACAGCCCGGTCATGCTGCCATTCAAGGAGCTCTCTACAAGCAGCAGCTGGATGTGGCTATTACCCGTGGCTGAGGGGCTGGAGACAGACCATGTTGGGGCCACTCTGTAATACACATTCTTACACACAAGCTTCTTCACTGCCGCTCTCTGCCCGCTGTCACACACCTGCATTGTGTAAGTACCCTGGCACAAAAAATATACATGCCGCACTATAGTTGCTCCAACAACACACACCATCCCTCGTCAGTTCCCACTCTCGGTGCCCGGGCTGCATCCCTAGTAACGCTCTTGGCCAAGGCCTGGGGCAGGAGGTGTCTTCCTGGCCAGGGAGCCGGGCTGGTGGTTGTCTGGTAGCCTCTGAGTGTGCATGTACAGAGTCCACTTCAGGGACTGTGGACTCCATGACTCTCGCTACATAGTGGGACAGCTGGCTAACCCTTTCAGTGCCAGAGGATTAAGCAACACAATGAGCAATGCCTTGCCTACCCCTCTGGCACTTACAGGACCCTAATAATATCTGTATGTGTGTGTGTACACATGTATGTACGTGTGTATGTATGATCAATGTCTGTATATGCCACTGTATCTGTGTGTGTCTCTGTGTATGTGTGCAATATGATTCTTTCTGCTTCACACAGTACACAAAAAAAAATCATCAGTCAATACAGCTAAATGAAATGTACAATACAAACAAACACAAAAAATTCTTACAAAATACCTTCAACATGACACCTACAACATTTCAAGCAAAAAATGCTACATAACACATACCCTACTACAATGACGGGCAACGCCGTCACATATTGCTAGTTGTTCAATAAAATTGTGTAGTGTGTATAAGTGTATTACTTTTCTCCACAACAATAAAAGTACCATTTATGTTTAAACATCAGTAGATGTGTTTAATACATGTTTTTTGTAATTACATTATGTGCTGTTTTTTATTTATTTTACAGAAAAACTACAAGCTGCTGTTTGCAGGTCAAAAAAGCCCTGCATTGATCCTGCCTAGTGACACACTGCCTTTGTAAATGAAAATGCAGGTACATGTTATCGCTCCTGGAACGATCAAGTGAACGGCAGAACAGACAAGGACTGAAGCTGACTGCTCCAGCTCCAGAGCACTCAGTTTCAGCCTGAAAAGAATGAAAGCAGCGTGCACTGAGGCGTGCTGCTATAATTTAACCCATGACGTGTCAGGACCGTCATGGGTCCTTTTGGGAAGTTTACCCATGACGGTCCTGGCACGTCATGGGTCATTAAGGGGTTAAAAGAGAACTAGCATCTCCTAATAAACTTCACACACACTTACCTTACTATGCCAATTAAATCCTAATGACCCTTTGAATCTTTCCTTTGTGTTTTTGTTCAAAAGATAACATCTTCAGTCAGTCCAGACTGTCATGTCCCTAGAACTGTACACGACAGTTGCTAACAGGGCCAGAGAGCCTAAAACTTCTTCAGTTTGGAAAGCTGACAGCAACTGTCATGTCCTCCTCTATGGACATAAAACAGTGACTGAGATGTTATCACTTGAACAAAAAAAACAAGGGGAAGTAAAGAAAGTCTGCTATTTTTAGTCCTATTTCATTGAAAATACTCACAGTATTGTAAAGCTCTTCCAGCCGACCAATGGTCAGGAAACGATGCATGTTCACGCCATATTCAATTAACAATTTCACAAAATCCACATGATCCATTATCAGTGCATCTTGCATTGCTTGTTCCAGAGAGCCAACCTAGGAGAAAAGGAATGTAGTAAATTGCAAAGATGTCTCTATACAGCAGAAGTGTAGACACAATGGAGAACCATAATGTTTTAGTGATGTAGGATACTACTTACTACATAAAGAAATGTCTGTTATAACCCACTGGATGCTAGAGAATTCTCCAATACACTGTAAGAAGATTTAGCTGAAAAGATAAGCCTAAAAGGCTGAAAAATGTAATTATTCACTGGTTACAATGCTCATGGAGATAATTTTTTAAAAGGATAGTAGTATTTAGAATATTAAGCAGCTCAGATTGTTTCTTATACTATATAGTCCTGACGTCTGACTCTCTCAAAGATTATAACTCAGTAGTTATGCAGTAATCATACGATGAATATTACCCCTACCTCTTCTTTCCCCGTTCAGAAGCTGCCTCCCTTCAGAACCAAAAGTGGATCACAATGAGGGACACTCTCCTGTCAGTATTAGGAAAAACCTGTCCTCCTTTGTCAAGATTGTCCTTCATTGTGACTGGACTTCAGAGCTGAGTGGAGACAGCTTCTAAACAGGAAAAAGGGCAGTAGGGGTAATATTCATTGTACAATTACTGCAAATTAATGATCTTTGAGAGAGTAAGACATCAGGACTATATAGCATAAGAAACAATCTAAGCTGGTCAATATTCTAAACTTTACTATCTCTTTAAACCCTTAACGACCCTTGACGGTCCTGGTACATCATGGGTAAAAGTGACTAAACAACCCATGAAGTACCAGGACCGTTAAAGAGACCTGGTGACTATTTCTGATCCCTGCTGGGAGAGTAAAGTTGGGACTGGAGGCTGCTACTTATTTCACAGTCACTAGACCATGTACATAAACCAAAAGTGGGAGGATTCTGGGACACAACATCCATCATTGTTTTACACTGGTCTTTTAACTGCTTGAATGCTTGAGACATTTCCATTTCCAGTGCATTGCTTCTTGCATTCAAGGGTTTAACTGTTAAATATCCCATTCAAATCTTTGGAGATTGGGGAATTTGCATTTGGTGCTTATGGTGCACTTGGTTTACCCTACAGTTGTTCCACTTCTCCCTTGTGTATATGGCCTACAGCATTTACAGTGCATAGAGTAATCAAGTGAGTATTTACTGCTAAAATACACCTAGACAGATCCTGTATGATTTACCAACACTAAGCATGTCCTGCACTACATTCACATGTGTATTACTACAACTCAGGCTTTAGCAGAATTGTTCAAGGACATTTAATTGTCTTACATGGTCAGTTGCTCCACTAATAAGGCTTCTTAATTAATTACAGACAGACAATACTGCAGCATTCAGTGGAGTTATCCAGCTGTAAAATTAATAGTGAATGAATGATTATTTGTATTTATATAGTGCCACAAGTGTACACAGCTCTTACAATTTAAGGGTTTAGTCACTACAGGGTTACAAGTGCTTTGGAGAAGTGAAACACTGGTCCCTGACTGAAAGCTTACAATCCAAAGTGGTAATAGGAGACATACAGAGTACATAAGGATCAAGTGCTGTACACAGTGTTAGAGTTCTGGTCAGGATAGGGGACACAAATAAAGTAAGTAAATTGTAAGAGCCTTAGTTGTACAACATCAGTGCCTTTTAGTTTTGTTGAGGAGGTCTCATTTTAAGCGTGACATGAAGACCGTAAGAGAGGTGCAATGGTGCAGGGTGGGAGGTAATGAATTCCACAGACTAGGAGCAATGAGAGAGAAATGTCTGATATGAGAGAGAGCTGTAGACACAAAAGGAGCTGAGAGAAGGATAGTATGAAGTTTTGCATCCACTAAACTACAATTTTGATATGCCAAAGAGATGCACATTCAGTAAATCTAAAGGATAACCAACACATCTTAGTAATAAACCCCACTTACTTTACTACGCCCAAAAAATGGCCCCTATAAATTTTGCCCTTGTGCCTTTGTTCAACAGATAACATCTTCAATCAGTCCTGGCTGTCAAGCTATGGAGGTGGACATGACAGCTGCAGGCAATTTATTTTTTTCAAATGAAAGCAGGCAGAGTGCATAAGTCTGCTTAATTTTTTAAATTTGTAATCCATTGCAATGCATTGGGTTGTACACCACTGATCCTTAAAGGATTATGATTACAGTGTGCCGCAAGCAAGTCTGAGTTTCCGTGGGCCTGTGACCTTGCTGGCAACCATAGATATGACATCCTGAACTGTGAGAATAGGTAGAAAGACAAAACTTATAGAGGCCATTGGGACTTCCCAGCCATAGTAAAGTAAATAATTAGGAGGTGTTAGTTCATCTTTATGTTAAAGTAAAGAGGAGTATACAGAAGATCCTCTGCTTCAAATATCGGGTATATTACTATGAATCCCTATATGTCTATATTGGTCAGGTTTCCCTAGAGCCATGGGCCTTACTACTTGATGCAAGATGTTAGACGTCCCAGGTTACTGAGGGTATTACACAGGACATTTTGTTCCTAATTTCCCTTTTTGTTTAGGTTGGCTTTAACATGCATCTGAAACCTGGTATGCTGGAACCACGACTGCAAGGTGCAATAGTGGGACACTGTCAGTGACCCAAACATTTAAATGGACAGTCAATGCTATACCTTGAGACTGCAACCTGTACAGTCCACATTATCTTATGTGTTTGTGGTTTTGAGTTCAATAGTAACCTCTCCCACAGAGGTATAGCAGCTGCTTTGTTACATTTGTATCCATAGTTTATCTTTTTACTACATATTTGACACCTGTGCAGTAAGTGACTCCATGTGCCATGCTGACCTTTGTTAGTTTGATTTAGTCCTATATCTCAGTCAATTGTTCCAATATGTGCATAAATGTATATATTTGTATGTTTCTAAATACATGTATTTATTCCTGGTTATTAATTCTGACACAGTTATTTTGTTAATATGTTTACATAGACAGTCAGATCACTGACATCATTTGGTGGTGCAAGCGTACTTGAAACCACTATTGATGCTCATTTTTGTATATATAAAGGCACTGTTTCATCGTCAAAATTACTTTGTTCTTGACAAAGGTTCCCCCAACTAAAATATTGAATCTAAAATAAAACACTGACTGTAAGACAGGGTGTACTTGTACCTATTCACACCTCTGTACACCTCCCTCTAGAGTTGTGGAATACCCTGCAGTTTTTACCCGGCCTCAGACGTAGCATAACTACAAATAAATAACCCATTGTTAGAATGCATGTGGAGGAAAAGGACAAACGTCAAAATAAAAAATCATTCATTTCAGATAACTAAGGATATTTTGCAGAGTCAGATTAGAAATTGCTGTTCCCATAAATAATGTGTTTAAGAAGAACCAGAAAATGCATTCCTTTAGGCTCTTGAAACTGTAAATAAGTGGCTGTTCATTCATGTGGAAAATAAGAGTTGACTCGTACTTGGTCAGGTGCACACTAAAACAAGTATAAACCAGAACATAAAAGAATAGTAAAGCTCCTGAAACATTGTAGAGAAAACAAGACACACATTATTAATGCTGAGCACATCTTGTCCAAAAATGAAGGAAAGGTTTACAAAACTGGGGTTTGATGATAATGTAAAATACCACATCTCAGACACACACTGAGATTTTGTTGTCCAGGGATATCAATATGGAACCATGCAGCTATTTATGGACTAAAGCCCATATTCATAGATCATTTTCAATTTCTTAAACCTCAAGAACAGCCTTAATTATTATTAATTGTTGTCATACCCAAATAATATTCCTTGACAGTTAACGAATGTACAAAACTGATTCCTCTCTACATCACTTGAGCTAAGAGGATTGCAATGTGTCAGTCTGTAAGTAATTCATAGAGGAAATGGAGCGTGTATGGATTAGGGACTGTAAGTTGCAAGTCACACTAAATGAGCAGTAAACTTGCTTTCTGAAAATGTGTGCTTTATCCGTTTTTTGGCTTTCCATACCAAGTAAGACAAGCGTACTCCCCCGTTCTCCCAGTTAAGAAGTGAATGACGTTAGGATTGCTTCCTGGATGTTAAAATTAACAGCATGACTCAGGACTTCCTATCACATTTTTTGGAGAACTATTTGTCAGTGACTTACCTTTCCCACTGAATGCAACAGAATAACTATTTGAAACCTGACCACTAGAAGGTTTTACTCAGCAGGGAAAAAAATTAAATAAATACTATAATAATTCAGGTTAGCAATGTTAGTCCAGTGGTGTAGAGATCAAATGAATAAGTATTCCAGTATGTAATAATACTTTTTTTATTGGACTAACATTACATTTCATGGAGACAAGTATCAAGAGATATTTTCCCTTTCTCAAGTCTTCTTACCATTATACATTAGACTTGACAAAAGGGAGAATATCTCTCACAACCTTGTCTATGTCTCCTTCTTGGCAGTGTGGGTGTTAAACGGGGGAATACAACTCCAGTTTTTTAGTGCTTTTTACATTACTACTAGTTGTTCATTAGTTTCTGTGTTTATAGAGGCACACCATTTTGGTGCTTGGTAAGGAAGAGTATGGTGTTGTATTAGCAGTAAAAGAGGGTTTTGCTGTGATGTTTATTGGTTTTAGTGCTATTCCACTTCTGAAAGATAGCTAAAGTGTTGCAGTTTCAGTCTTTCTGGTTTTGGATTATCGAGTAATTTTAGTGCTTTTTAACAAAATCCTGTTTTGGATTAGTGTTATTGCAGATTGATTAGGTATAGTGCTAGTAGGGTAATGTTTTATGGTGTGAGAATATGCAGTGTGGTATGGAACATTTTTTGGTATACTGTCAGTACCTTAGGTTAGTATTGATGACCCCTGATTTGTGTTGGTGGTAGGCTATAGTTGTGGATATGTCATGCTGGTAGAGCAGCATTGTAGTGTAATGTTCCTGCAATCTGATATATAGCATTAGCAAGGTTATTTGTGATGTCACCAGTGATGCAATCAATGAGGTCATTTGCAATATAATTGTATAATTTGTGATGTCATGTTATATAATCAGTATGTCATTGATGATGTCATGTCAGATGTCATCAGCAAAGCATGAATTTTGAAAAACTTAACCTGTATTTCTTTGCTCTATCTAAAGTTTTTTTGCTATTTAACATTCTTCAAAGCAGTAAAGAAATCATCAGACAAAAATGAAACACACCCAAATTAAACACCTCCTAATAATAAACCCCCAATCCAAACATTATGGGCCTTATTCATCAATCTGAAGAGGTGCAATTCTTCAGCACAGCAACTGAACCATAGGTGGGGGATAAATGAAAATTACACAAATTTCCATTGATTTAAATGGGCTTTTAACCAATTGAATGCTAGAAATGTCCCCAACACCATGCTACGCCTTGAAGACCTCTCCAGCACTAAAGCAGTTAAAAGCCACATTTTAATTATTGGTATTTTTCATTTCTTCCTTACAGGTTTTGCACATCTTTAGCTTACTGAATTGCAGCATAAATGATTTAACCCTTCCAGTGCCAGAGGAGTACCCAACGCATTGCAAAGCAACCCCTCAGGCACTGGAAGGGTTAATATTATGTAAATGTAAATTTGATGACACAGCACACCAAAATATATCTGAGATTCTAAAAGCATCTTTAAATACTCAGTGGCGCAGTGAGGCCTATGCAGACCAGGAAGTAAGGCAAATGTTCATTTTCCTTCTGTGGTATAGTATGTTTACCACAGAAAGAAAAATTAATTTTGGGGAACCAGTCCTCTTAAATCTATTCATAGTGGTTATTAGGATTTTGTGGCATATTATTAGGAGGTGTTAATGTGCTTTGCAAAGCCTTGAGTGCCCCTATGGCATTCAAAGGGTTCATTTCAGTGGGACTATTAAACAACCAGCTAGCATATTATATGCCCAGCACTTATTATAAACAATGCTTATCCAATTCATCTAAACTGACACTGAGCCTGTTTAACAAGAGTAGATAAGGGCACACATCCAAGACTTTGAAGTTGTTATATAAGCTGGTAGAGACTTAACCTTTCACCTCAATAGCTCATGAGCGCTAGAGAGTCGCACACAGACTCACAGAAGGGCAACAAGCCATTTATTTCAGCAGTGATAAGACACATTTTGGGGGCTCTCAACCTCCTTTCATCAGATGTCAATATCTCATCATCAGGTACACACCCATCTGGCACTCAAACAGTTAATGTGCTCTGGTAAGCAGGTCTACCTGACTTCATTTACATTACCTATTGGAAACATTTAAACTATTTCAACATTATTTTTTCTTTTCATCATGAGCTTATAACCCCTTACATGCATGAGGGGTCTCCGGCTCAATAGGGGAGATTCACTAAGCAGTGATAAAGTGGAGTTGACTCCTATATTATTCTATGGAGCCTATGCACTAAGATCTCTAAAGTTAAAGAAATCTTAGTGCATTGGCTCCATAGAATAACATAGGTATTGGAGAAGTGATAAACTGGAGAAGTCATCTCCACTTTATCACCTCTTTATCACCTCTTAGTGAATCATTCCCATTCTGAATCAGTGAGTAATTCTGAAGCAAACCAGCTGTACCATATACAGTACAACTAAAACTTCCCACTGATTTAAGAAGCTATGTTAACCCTGTGAATGCTAGAGAAGTCTCCAACACATTGTGCAGCAATGTGTTACAGACCTCTATAGAATTCAAGGGGTGAAAAAGACCCATTTTAGTCAACAGGAATTAAGGAAATGTATATATTTTTAGTACGTCAGCCTCAAAGTGTCGTAGTCCTCTCTAGCACCCAGTGGGTTAATTTTATATTATATGTAAGATATAATGTACCTTCCAGTGTTGTCCATAAACAAGTATGTGCTTTTTAGCAATATCCACCCTGTTCCAAGTTAGAGCCAAACTCAGCTGATCTGGTGCCGACATTTTTGTTCCTACAAAATAAAGATGTCAGTGAGGCTGCTGAACTAAGAAGAATGTAATTGTAGGAGAAACCAATTGCACCACAGAGGACAGATAAATAAAATTGGGTATTTGACCCATTGACTGCTAGAGAGAGACCTTAAATGCACCGTGTAGCAATGCACTGTAGACCTCTCTAGTATTCAAGGTTTTAAAATCCCCATTAAGGAATAGCATTGCATAATATGGAATATACATGTAATGGGGTTTAAACTGCTGAGTAAAATAACAGTTTACTCACTATTAAGATATGTTTTATTCAAATGTTATTGCAGCTCAAGCTTATTTGTGTGCAGTACCTCCAGAGCCTGAAGTATCCTATGGAGGGTTATTGTCACTGACAATAGCTATCCATAGACTATTGGAGCAACAGCACCACCATAACCATTCAGGTCAAATTTGAGCTAAAATGACTTCTGAAAAAAAATGTTCTCAGCTTAATAAAACCCTTGTTTTACTGAACAAGATAAACCTTGCAATATATATATATATATATATATATATATATATATATATATATATATATATAATCATCTTTAGCCACTGTCGATCCATTGCAGGATGAAGGCCTCCTCAGCAAGCCTATAACAACTTCTGTCCTGTGCCTCTTGTTGCCACTGTACCAACTGTTACCAACATATTTGGCAATTTCATTTACTCATCTTGTCTTTGGTTTTCTTCTTGGGTGTTTAGTATCAAGCAAAATCAATTCCAAAATGTTGTTTGGTCCATCCACTATCATGTCTTCTTGCCCATTTCTGTGTCAGGTGTTTTACTCTTTCAAGGATGTATAGACCTTTGATGGCTGACGAATCCACACACTCGTTTTTCGGTCTCTTTTTGTTATGTTTAGAATTTGTCTCTCCATACGTCTCTGCATAACTTTACGTTTTATATGGCTTTGGCATTAAATGACCATGTTTCACAATGGAGGACACACTGGTTAAAAACCTTTCACTTGAGGCAGAGTGGTAAACTTGTCTTAAAGACAGTACTAAGTTTTCCAAATGCTCGCGATCCCAATTTTATTCGTTTCTCAATTTCTATCATGGTGTTTCCATCTGTTTATATTTCCCGTCCAAGATAAACATACTTGTCCACTTCTTCTAATTGTAGCCCATCTACTGTGATTTTCCTTGGCATGGTAAATTTGTAAAACATTATGTGTTTTCTTGATATTCATCTTCAGACCAAAATGTTGCTATCCTGTTGTATATGTTCTGTATATGTTCTTGCAGTTATATTAAGCTATACTATTCCTCTAACATGAATGGGAATTTGGGGAATGTTTAGTGGTCCCTGTGGTGAAGTCAGTTTGCTTCTTATTACATCAGCCTCAACATGTTTTTTGATTAGGTTTAAATACAATACATGCAGTAATCCAAATTATATATTTAAAAGAAAGAACAGGAACTAAATACCTTTTAAAAGAGCCGTCAAGATTGCCAAATCAATATCTTGCTGCTCTTCGGACTCCGCATCAAATATGGTGATCTGAGAAATGAAGAAAACCAAGCCACAGACATTTTCGTTATGTGTTAATGAACCACAGATGGCATTGGCATGTTAGTGTGATGTAGAAGCAGAGCAGTGGAATAAGTAGTGTGATCAGTTTGACCAGGGAATCTCAACTGGTTTTTGGGTTATCACTGCTTTTGAATGGAAGGTTCATGCAAAATCATGAAGCTAATGAGAGTAGCACCTGTACAAAATCAAGGATATCCTTAAAGGGGAAGTAACACCTTCTAATAATAAACCCCAGTTCCCTTTCTATGGCCAGAAAATCATAATGATCCCTGTGAATATTTGTATTGTACCTTTATTCAAAATATAGCATAATCAATTATTTATGTATGTAATGTCCACGGCGGCAGACATGGCAGCTGGTAGCAGGACCACAGGACACAAACTCCACCCACTGCACACAGTAATCTTAACCCTTTAAGGACCAAAGTGTTGTGCAATGCATTGCTTTGCAATACTTTCTGCAGCCTTCTGTTACTTAACCCTTTGAGTGCCAGAGGAATATCCAACTCAATGTTTTGTATATCTCTCTGGCACTCAAAGGGTTAAAGGGGCAAGTAGGCTCATTCACTCTGCATGTATCTGTTTGTTAAACCTAACAGCAATAGTCATGTCTGCCTTCAAGATAATATCTCTTGAACAAAGGCACATGGTAAAATTCATAGGGCCATAAGGTTCTTCTGCCCAGAGTAAGGTACGTGGGGAGGTATTATTAGGAAGTATCACTTCCCCTTTAATATTTGCACTGTCAGCCCTCTAGGAATACAGTCTGAGACCCCTGAACTAGACCAATTACAAGCTTTCAAAACACAATAAAGAAAGGCCTAAGAGGTAAACTTGTGTCTGAAAAGACAACACAAAAAGAAGATTGATTGTTATTGCATCGCAAACATTTAATAAAGCTAAAAAAATAATAAACTGACACGAAGCGGCAAATGCTTTGCAATACGTTGCATTCCCCTCCCCCATTGCTTAACCCTTTGAGTGCCAGAGTATGTGTTGCATACCCCTCTGGCACTAAAAAAGGTTAAAGGGTTAAACCAGCTGCATCACAGGGGACAAATAAAAATCTCATGGATTTAACCCACTGAATGCTAGAAAGGTCTCCGAATGCATTGATTTATTTGTCCCGTATGGTGAAGTTGGTTTGTCCCACAATTAACCCTTTGAGTGCCAGAGTTGCATACCCCTCTGGCACTCAAAGGGTTAATATACTTTTCTCTTTGTGAATATCTCCCACAGTGTGTTTCATTCTGTCTATATTTCCATGTAGTCCTGCATGAGACATATTAGATGCACTGCAAATTTTTTGGTGCATTCACACAAGGAGCATGTATATTTAACCACTTAATGACCGCCCGATCAGCAGGAGGGTGCTCATTAAGGACCACTGCAATTTTTTTTTTTTTTAAGGAATGGATTCCAGAGTCACCAAGATGCATGTAGCCATGCGGAAAACCCAGAAATCCATGATTCGCCAGGAAGGTCCTGGCATATCTTAAGTCATTAAGGGGTTAAATGAATAATTAAATTAAAATCATTAACTGCTAGCGGCTATTTGCACTACATTTCAATAACACTTTTATTTATTTAAGCTCTATTTTTCACAAATATAGTAAAACAATATTAAAATGCACATAATGAAGGCTCAGATGCCTTGAATCCTACTTTATGGGTTAAAAATACCTGAGCCACATGTTTTATTGTATTGCCTTGTAGTTAGTGATTTCCTAGCAGTGAGCAATGGCAACTGCCTACAGCACCAGATTCTGATTTGTGCTAGTGACACCCACATTCTGAGGTCTGGGAGAGACCAGCATTAATTCAATGCCCCTGAACAGCACATGTGTTGCTAGTTTATTGTGGTTGCTTTATTTATCAGCTAACAAATCCATTTACCGGCCATTACTTAACCCTTTGGATTCTGGAGAGGTTTTCAATGCATTATGTTAAGAGCTTTGTTGTGCTTATATGTAATAGGCTAATGGTACTTTCTATGCCAGTGAACAGTGGATGAGGCTGTGGGCGGGCTCGTATGATTGGGGATGTGGCCTAGAGGCATCTGAGATATAAGTCTAGCCCTGCTTGTAGTGTCTGTTTTTGGTAGATCTTAATTACAGCAAAGATAATGAGATATTTTGTTGTATATATTGAAACACCGTTTTCTCTTAGTCCATGTGGAGCATAAGAACCATGGGGTAAAATCTCCTCATCCAGGAGGTCAAGGCACTTCATGAAAGGTAAGAGAAGAAAGGGTAAGACACAGCGCACTTGGCTGAGTACACACTATATAAAGTTAGAGAGAGAAAAAAGTGGTTGGAATAAATAAATTGACAATGATATTCCTAATGTGGAATAGAGGGTTCAGATCAAAAACGATAATACAATCAATAGTAAATAAAGATGAAATACAATAATCTTGACAAATGATCTGTCCCTATATCTACTGTCAATAATGGGCAATCAATTCTCTCTCTTCTGCTGCTTGTCCAATGTTAATCCATGTAAAACAGAAATCCTCTCAGAGATTCATCGTAGAACATGAAAAATAGAAAATAAAAGGGAGGGGTGGACAGCGCAGGTAATATCCTCTAAGCGTAGTAGATGTTATATATATATGAATAACAATATATAAAAAAGGAGATAAAAAGGAAAAAATCTCTCAAAAATAATATTATTATTTATTGTATGTCTAAAATGTTATTAGGAGACAAAGACATTGGAGAAAATCTACATATATTAACTGGTCTAGAATCGATCCAGATTGGTGCATACCATATGCATGTATGTAGATAATAAACAAAAACTGGGTTCTTAAAATATATAACCACTGTGAATAAAAATCCACAAAAGAACAGTGGTTATAAAATTACATGCACATGTATAATATAGGTAGGATAAGGTATTAAAAATATAAGCAAATGGCTAGTGTCAGAGAGACGTATGTATACTGAGCACGGGACTATAGACAAATATATTAGCTGCTTACAAGAAAGAGACGTAGTTCAGGCACTATTGGATACAATGTACACACAGGAAAACAGCAGTACAATTTAATCAAATGATGTAGGTGTCCGCTTACTAGAATGTTTCTTGTGTCCAAAGCCTGTATACAAGTCTCTGTGCCAAAGATCGTCTCCCGCCGTTTCTTGTCAGTTCTCCCAAAGTTCGCTCAAATCCTTCTCCCTGCTCTGTAGTTCAATACTCTCCCCCAGATGATCATAGGCAGCCGCCGGCGATCGGCGTTTGTGTTTTCCCCGATGCACGAGGAGTCGCTCTGTACGTGGAGCGTGGAATAGGTTCGGAGTTTGCTCAACGCGTTTCTGCGCAGAACTGCGCCTTCGTCTGGAGCAAATAGACCTTCATGAAAGGTCTCTGAAGTGGAGACTTCTTCCTCCCTTCCACTTTATCCCCTCCTGCTATGCTCAGTTTTAGTGTGTAGCAAAGCTAAGAGAAAACAAAACAAAAGTGAAAAAAACAAAAGGGAATCTCCTCAATAGAAAACCCAAGAGGATACCCCTGTCTGGACACTTAAACCAGTGTTTTTTCTCCAGAAGGTAGGCCTGTGCTCCACATGGACTAAAAGAAATGGACTTATAGCTGCATACATAAAAATCCTCTTTTCTCGTTCATCCAATGTGGAACACAAGAACCTTAGGAATATACCAGTTATTCACCAAGAGTCCATGGAGAGAAAAAAAGAAAACCACCCATCCAACACAGATCAGAAATAGGTGCTATTCACACAAGTCTAAGAAGGGACACCACAGCCTGAAAGACCTTCCAGCCAAAAATGGCTTCAGTCAAAGCCAGCACATTAACATGGTAGTATTTGACAAAAGTGTGCCAAGACTACACTTCACCACCTTACACAACTGCTCAGTAGTGGCCTAATTCTTGTAGCCCAAAAGCACCCACTGATGTGGTGGAATGTGCCATGTAAAGGTTTGTTCCTGAGGACATAAACCTGCCAAATGGTTGATTTAATCTAGGGAGCTACCCTAACTTTAGACACAGCATGGTACATATAAGGGCCCTCAGGAATTATGAAAAGTGAATTAGATTTCTGAAAAGAATGTGAGAAAGAAAGAAAGAAAGAAAGAAAGAAAGAAAGAAAGAAAGAAAGAAAGAAAGAAAGAAAGAAAGAGAGAAAGAACGAACAATTTCCTGGTTGATTGGACAGAAAACCCATGGGAGTTTGCAAAAACACCCAGCCAGGGTAAAGAAACAAAAAGAAAGGTTTACAAGACAAAGTAAAACAGACACAATAGCCAGACTAAAATTAGTCAAGAAATGCAGAGAAAATTAAGAAAGAGGTTCAGAAGGAGGCTTCTGAAGCACTCCTAATACCAGGTCAAATCCCAAGGACGAGTGGCATCCTGAAACACAGAGTAGGCATAAACCAAACCCTTGGACAAGGGTTTTCATATCAGGGAACAAGGTGATACACAGCTAGAAAAGGACAGACATAGCTGAAATCTGAACTTCGATGGAACTAAGATGAAGCCCTTTCTGAATTCCATTCTGAAGAAAGGCAAAAACTATTGGAAGTCGAAATGGTTACTCCTGTGAACCACAGTTTGCACATCACTTTATAGAAGAGGGACCAAACATTATTAGAGGCATTAAAAGTAGAAATAAAATAGTCTGGAAACCCATTTTTCTTCAGAATGCTGGCCTAAAAAGCCAAGCCATCAATGCTATCTTCTCAACCCGAGCATGGCAAAATGGGCCAAAAGGTCCGGAAGCAATGGAAGTCGAAAAGGCTTCACCACAATTTGACTGAGAAGATCTGAAAACCAGGCCTGATTTAGACAAAATGGAACAATAAGGATGACATGATCCCTCTCCATCCTGATTTTCCTCAGAACCCTGGGAATCAGAGAAAATACATACGCCAGAGGAATGGTACATGGAATGGACAAAGAATCCTGGGATCTGAGGCAGAAATTAAGAACACCGTGGTGCAGATAAGAGGCCATAAGATCCACGATCAGATGCCCCCAACAGCAGACGATTGAGTCGAATAACCTTTGATGGAGTTTTCAATTTCTGGGATCCATGAGTTGGTGACTGAGAATATCTTCCACAACATTCTCTACACCTGGAATGGGAGCCCCAGAGAGGGCTGGCATGTCAGACTCAACCCACAAAAGAATGTGTAGCACCTTTGCCCATTCTATCGTGTTTCTTGGCCCTCCCTGGAATCTGATATAAGCTACCACTGTTGTAATGTTAGAATGAATACATACTGAGGACCCCTGAAGGGGTTGGGACCAATATCACAGCATGAAGCAAATCACCAGCAGCTCTAGTAAATTGATGGCCAGAAGGCTGTCCATCCTGGTCCAAAGGCCCAAGCCTGTCTAGAGGCCCAGAGTAGATCCCTAGCCCAGCAGGCTGGCATCCTTGGTGACTATGCTCAGTCAAGAATGACAAACAGATGTCCCAGAGTCACATGACTCTGAAACCACCAGTGAAGATTTTCCTTTGTCCAAATGGACAGGCACCTGGCACGAGACAGATGCGATGGCTGCCTGGACCAATTCCAGAGAATGTCCAGTTGCAATTTCCATGTATGGAATTGAGCAAACAGAACTGCCTACAGAGTAGAGACCAGGTAACTTAGTACCTTCATGTACTCCAGCACCATCCCAAACAGTCATCTGAAAGAAATACCCTCCCTTGGTGGGTATTGAATCTTTTGCCAAGAAAAGAAAAGAACTAGAGAAGATTTCTGGAAATTGGACACCCAACCATGCTGCTCCAGATTAGAGATGCACTCCATTCTGTGCAAGACTACATCAAAAGGAGCCTTGAGTAAAAGGATGTCTAGGTAGAAAGTCAAGGATATCCCCTGAGCGTGGATGTGAGCTGCCAAGGCAGACAAGAATCTTGTTAAGACCCTTGGAATGAGAGCTAATACAAAGGGAAAGGCCATGAAATGGAAGTGACAGCCCAGAAACACAAACTGCAAGAAGAGCTGATGTTTTGGATGGATCAGGATGTACAGATAAGTACAATGAAGCTGATGTACTAAGAAGAACTAGAACAATTCTGGAACAAACCAACACAGAGAACAAATGAAAATTCTCATTTATGTCAATGGGCTTTTAACTCACTGAATGTTAAAAAGTTCTCCAACATACTGCTTCTTAATATGTTGGAGAAATCTTAAGCACTCAAGGGATTAAAAGCCCCATTTGAATCAGTTGGAATTAGGGGAGTTATTTGCTCTTGTGGCATTGTTTGTTGTTCCAGAATCTTTCCCATTTTATTATATAACATAAAATAAAATAAGGGCATTAAGCATAAAGTGAAAATGAGCAACTCTGGAACAAACCAACTGCACAGCAGAGGGAAATAAAAAACTCCATTTATTTAAATGGTTCTCTTAATGACTTGAATGTTAGGGAGGAGAGGCTTCTAGTATCCAAGGGGTAAAAACCCACTTTAAATCATTTGACATTTATGAATGTTCATTTGTTCATTTTGGTGTAATTGGTTTGCTCTGGAAATGCTCAGCTTTTTCTTTTTACATAAGGCCATAATAACTTACCAAGTCACTCACCTGATCCCTTTTCAGCTTCTGCAGTGTCAGGTGAAGCCTTGTTCCTCTGATCATCAACTTGGATATGGGGTCTGAGCAGGGACAAACTTCCACATTGTTCAAACTCTGTATCACTACTGGGCATGCCTATCAACATCTCTTAGATTTACCAAAATCAACACTGGAAATTTGGTGATCACAAGCTAACTGACAATTATCTGTATATCTATGTTTTGATGAAAGCAGTGAATTTTTGCAGATGAAGTATTACATTTTAAAATCATATTAGGAAAAATTAAGCAACAGATAATATATGGTTAATTGAGGTTACTTACAGATTCCCTACACTCCATGCACTCCATTAGAATATAGAGTACATGATTAGATTGCCTATGACCAAGATTAAAGGTCCTCTGAATCATCTGCAAGATTTCCTCCTTCAGCTGTGGATGAATTTCCCTGAAAGACATAGACGTTGACACAATCAATAAGCAGAGATCTTGCAATTCAGTCTTGACAAGGTCATTGATACAGAGGAACTTATGATAACATCCAGATTGATAGAACACGATACTTTTTGAACTGTCTAAATGTACAAGGAATAATATGCAATTATTATTTATAGGAATATAGCAGCAGGCTTCTGATTGTTGAACCTTGTCTTTGTCTACAACACTCTGATTGACATATGCTATGACGTTGAATGCGGGTTTCCAAGCAAATTTTCTGATTTAAAAGAGACTTCACAGAATGTGAAAGGAATTGTGAGAGATTTCCCATTCCTATTTCTTTTTACCTACCATGTGCTCTAAATTGACATAGGTAACATTTAAGGGAATTATAAATTTGGAATAAACATTTCTTAATTTTTTTTTACTTACTTAGGTAAGTGTCCTTCATACAGCAGACAGTATATCTATCTATCTATCTATGTATCTATGTATCTATCTATCTATCTATCTATCTATCTATCTATCTATCTATCTATCTATATTTTGTACTGTATCTATAGCTTATTGCATCTAATAATCTCTGTTGAAATTTAACTTCAGATCACACCTTGTTATACCAAACAGTGGGCTTGAATACACATGAGTAGCTTGTAATGATAACTTGTCTATATCAATTTCTAACCTGAAATGACTAGCAGTAGCCTACAACAGCGATTTAATGCAGGAAAAAATATACAGTGATATAACCGCCTGGTATTTGAAGAACACATACCTTGGTAAGTCTTCCTTTTCAGTGCTAAACAATTAAGAGTCATTTCTAAGGTATAGGCATACCCATTAAGGCATTTTTATTTTGATGCAGTTGGTTATGGGAAGTAAAAGAGAATCTGTATATATTGGAAACAAGGAAGGAAGCACTCAAGCTTACAGATGTCTTCGTGCATGAAAATTAATTTTAATTGATCAAAGTTTTGATTTTATTATATAACCTTGATGAGGAGTGTTATATTATGTACATTAAACATTGAAGTTTATATATATATAATATACTATTAATTCTGGCACGACGTTGCCTGTGCAGATTAACCCTTTGAGTGGCAGAGTATCTAACATATTGATTAACAACGATATGTGTAGCTTTCCAGCACTGAAAGGGTTAACTGAGTCTCAAAGACATATCCAGTACATTGCAAGATATGCATTGCATATCTCACTGTCACTCAGAGGTTGACCCTTTGAGTGCCAAAGATATATGTAATGCCTTGTTGTTGACTACACTTCTACTCTTCCCAGAACCCCCAAAATGATATAGAAAGGAGTCAACTTACACTTTATCTGTTGTGTGCTTGTGAGTGAATGCCAAGATATCAGCTGCTCTACCTGTTCCTTCACACACCACGACAGGAACTGGTGGAGTGCTCCTGACATACTCCCATACCATCAGAATCACATTGGGACCTCCTTCTACAACCAGTGCTACTACTGGTACTCCTTGTCCCATTCCTGTTGATAAAACATCTAAGTCAAGACAATGGCTTAAAACCTGATGTTTACATTACAGTTTTAACCCCTTGAGTCCCAGAGAGGTATGCAATGCATTGCAGAGCAATGCGTTGCATACCTCTCTGGCACTCAAAGGGTTAACACATACCTATCTAGAGATCCTTCTGTCAAGCTCAGTAAAATATGTTTTGATTCAGAACATACCACTTTGTATCAGTACCAAAGAATTCATAAAAGTTTCCTAAACCAGCCAAATTTTAAACAAAATTAAATCTATAGATGTATAAAGCGCTGAAAGAACTGCTGTCAACAAGTAAACCAAAAGTAGGCATGTTAAAGGGTAGAAGTATTTTCCATACACAAAATAACAACGACCACTTAATGATTAGATAGCAAGCAATTCTGATGCCTCCATTGCATGTAGAAAAATTAAGCAAAGCTTTCAAAGTGGAAAAACCTCTAAACCAATTAATGATGCAGCATGAAGACCTTTTAGAGTACTATGCAAAAGTCTTAGGCCACCCAAGAAAAGTATGTTTAAAGCAATATTTCTGGGCATTAATTATTTATTTGCTCAGAAGAACATCATAAAATATTAGAATAAATACAAATAAATATTAATACAAAAAAAGTTAAAGAATTTCTTGCATTTTCCAAAAAGTTATTGATATCTTGTATGATGGCTAAAAGAACATAGGTTTGTTTCCCCAAACTCCTCCTTGAGACATTCCATGCACAATTTCATTCCATGTTGTGTATTTGTTAAATACCACCACCATCACACCTGATTAAACTTAATGAGACATTGAGTAGCTGAACCAGATGTACGGATGGTGGAATTTAACAAATATAGTACATGGAATTGTTAGGGTGCCTCAAGGACAGGTTGGGAAATGGCTAAGCTAACACAGACATAAAATCATAGTTATGCATTAACAAGGCAATTCTTGGCAAGCAATAACTTTCCTGACTGGAATTTTACGATGTGGTGTTCAAGTTGTCATAAAGAAATTTTAAAAACTGGTCAAGATGAAGACCACTACCCCAAGGGACAGAAGGAAATCCAGTGAAGCGAGTGTACAGCATCTGGCAGAGTGAGGTGGCAACAAAGTACACACTTCGACCGAGAGAAGAAGTCTTACAAGAAATGGTCTTGTAGGGTATGCAGCTAGGAAACCCTTTTTGTGTAATGGTAGCAAGCAGAAGTGCTTTTGGTATGCAAAAGACCATAAAGCGTGACATGACAACCAGTGGCAGAAAATCTGATGGCGTGAAGAGTCCCAATCTAAAGTCTTTGGTTCACATATTCGGCAATATGTCAGAAAAAGAGTTGGCGAGAGATACAGTAGTGCCTGCCTGTAGCCTTCTATGAAACATGGTAGCTCTGTAATGGTCAGCCTACATGTCAACTTGGCATGTCAGCCAACAGTGATCTGGTCAAAATTGATGGAATTATGAATGCTAAGAAATATAAACAGTTCTTGACTCGTCATTCTGTACCTTTAGGAAAATGGCTGATTGGAAAATGCATCTTTCAGCACTGTAATGACCCCAAACACCCAGCAAGTACAATGAAGACACAGAGTGGAAGTCTGTAGCTAGAAAACTCATAGTATTAGTTTGACCTCTACAGAGCCCTGACCTCAACATAACTGAAGCTTTGTGGAATCACTTGGACAGAGAAAAGATAAAAAAGCAGATAAAGTTGAAAGAACAGTTATGGCAAATCCTGCAATAAGCCTGGAAGATTTAACCATGGAACTACTTCAAAAACAGTCTACCAAAGGGAATTGAACATTCCTAGCAACTGGTCTCATAAAATCCTAATTAAAGTATAAATGACTCTTAAAGAGATAATAATGGGTTATTCTTTATTGCACTGCACTGTAAAGTAATAAAAAGTGTAACTGATATCAGTCAAGCCCTTTAATATTCACTAATTTCAGTTATTTATCTTTCAAGATCAGTCAGACATTTTAAAGGAACACTACAGTTAAATATCCTGTACTACAGAATCTGTAAAAATTCTTGATTTTGTTTCCTGAGGGCTAAAATCTAGTCTTACATGGGCTCTGAGGTAGCAAACATTCCTGTCTTTTCCAGGGCTCCCATTGATTGTCCAGGATTATCTGCGAAAGGGTTAAGATAAGATAACAATACAAGAGTGATGTGCAAGAAGCAAAATCAATTAACCCATTAAGGACCACGTGACGTGCTATAACCGTCACACAGTATACCCTTAAGGACTGGTGATGGTCATAGCACATCACGTCCAAGACTGGAGCGGTCTCTCTCAGACTCCAATTTGGAGTGCCAGTACATGCAACAGGTAATGTGTACTAGCGTGGCAGCCAGGATCAAATCGGTCCTTAAGAGAAGATATCTTCTCTGGACCACTAGTCCTTAAGGGGTTAACTGACATTAGCTCTTATCGCCCAATACAACTAGCACCAAAAAGATTAACTACATAACAAAGTAACATAGTTGATGAATCTCAAAATAGACATGCATCCATCAAGTCAAGCCCATGCCAAATCAGCCCATTTGATCCAGCGGAAGGCAAAAAAAACAATTGAAGCCACTTCCAATGAAGCCCCAAGTGGGTAAAGAAATTCCTTCCTGACTCCGAATGGCAGATAGTTCCCTGGATCAACAACCTATCTGCACTGAAGCCATCTGTCATAATTCTCAATATTGTTCTGTGCTGGATATGTATCCATTACTTTTCTGAAAGCAGTTATAGTATCTGCAAGTAGAACATTGTGAGGCAAAGAATTCCATAGCTTTACCACCCTTACTGTAAAAAAAAATCAGTCTTTGTTTTAGTCAAAATCGCCTTTTATTTAGTCAAAATGGAAGACCTCTGGTTCTTAGCTCATCTCTTTGACTAAATAATTCATTGGATAGTTCTTTGTATTGACCTTGAATATATTTGTAAATGGTAATCATATCACCCCTTAGAAGTCTTTTTTCTAATGTAAAAAAAAACAGTGTGGCTAGTCTCTCTTTATAACTCAGATCCTCCAACCCCTTTATCAATTTTGTTGCATGTCTCTGCACTTTTTTCCAGTTCCATAATGTATCTTTTTTACAACTGGTCCCCAAAACGGTACTTCATATTCTAGGTGAGGTCTTATCAAGGATTTATATAGAGGTAGAATTATTTTAGCATCACATGCATCTAAGATGAAGTCTAAGATGAAGTCAGCTTTTTTAATGTTGCCATCAGTTGAAGTATTTTTTTGTCACGCAACAAATTAAAACATCATAAATAAAAAAATTTAGACAATTACATGATTTGCTAATGTTATGAACTGTATATGAAACACGTTTAAGTTTGTATCTAAAGTTTCTATCAATTTTGAAAACCCTGCATCCCTGGAGTACATTAATACCAAATAAGTATAGTTTTACCTACAAGCACAGCATTTCAATTTAACAGGAGTGCAAAAGGGTGTTATTTAACTTGACCAGCTGAAAATGGACATTCCAGTTAGTTACATGGTAAAACGACTCTAAAACAACTCAATAACTACATACAAGCATATATTTCCTGAACGTAGGGAACATAAAGAAAAAGAAATTGGACTGCCATCTTATAAGGCACGTACCCCTCTGGCACTCAAAGGGTTATATTGTCCTGCTGTATATGCGTGGCCCTTTTTTCTATTCCAGTGTTTTTTGACTTCTAGTTTTGAGGAATTGTGAACTAAATGCAGGCTTCAAATGGAGACCTGTCCAATATAATAAAATATCAGATTATGTTTGTCCCGATGTAGTCATGGCATTCGGGCAGTCTCTACTGTGCATGATTGGATTGCATGAGTGAGGCAACACAAGACTGCATTGCATGGAGCAGTGAGGTAGCGGCAGTACGCAGAGCAGCACCGGCCTCTTAACATTACCCGGACCTTGGTCCGTGTACACTGGCTTTTACACTAGTATCTATATAAAATGGACATAAACAGATATAATGGACTGCTGTCCAGCATTTTAAAGGTTAAGACTCATGTATCCCAATAATTATACTTTCTGTTTAACAGCTGGTGGTTCACAAAACAGATATTGGGAGTTTAATATTGACTCGAGGTGAATTATATGAACATGTTAAAATAAACAATTCCCACCTAAAAATTATAACACACACTCACTGGTATGTATTTTCTGAAGGGATATATATTCTTCCAGGTTCCTCCTCAGTTTCATTTCATTGCCGTACTTGCCAACTGTGCCATCATCAACCATTATAAAATGGGAGTGCATGCTGTTCAAACTTGTCAGCTTGCTGAGAGGGTTAAGCAGTGTTTGGTAAAGGCACACAACCTGAAAAACATGTTTAATATTCAGTTTTCCTTTATCACTGGGATGTTTTTAATTAATATTGTTCATATGTAAATAAAAGCATGCATATGCCGTATACGTGAAGACACCTATATTAATTGGATATACACATGCTTATACCGATTTTTGATCATAGAACTTTAACCCTTTGAGTGCTTTGCAATGTGTTGCGTACCCCTCTGGCAATCAAAGGGTTAATCATGAAGCTAAACCTGTATAAGTATGGAGCAAACCAACTGTACAATAGTGGTAAAATGAAAAAGTGTCAGAATTCCCATTGATTTAAATGGGGTTTTAACCCCCTGCAATGCACTGGATAACTCTCTATCATTCAAGGGGTTAAAAGCCCCATTTAAAACAATGAAAATATTAATTCCTCCCCCCATTGGTGCAGTTGGTTTGTTCTAGAATTATACCTCTTTAATTTACTTACTAAGGCACATAGACACAAGGTATTTCCTAATCATCTATTTGATCTGAATGCAGGAAGAGCAGTGTATTTGACACCTTGGGGGGAGACGCTCTAAGGTCTGATAAAGAGGTGGTGATAAAGAGGAGATGACTACTTCTGTGATATTACTTCTCCATGTCTTTGGAGACCTTAGTGCATAGGCAGTAACACAGGAACTGGAGAATTAATATCACTGGAGAAGTAATCGCCTCTTTATCACCTCTTCATCACTCCTAAGTGCATAGCCCCCCTGCTCTCTCTACATTTTGACAGACTGCAGCCAAATAGAGGCATTTAATGTAATTAAATTCATTGGACACTCCTCTGTTCCTCAAGAGGTTAATTGGAAGTAATAATCTCTACATAAAGTGGAACTACCAACCCGAGTAAAGTTAAACCCCAAAAATTACCTATCTGGCGATTAGCTGAACAATAGTACTAGTGGCCAGAATTATTACCTCCTTATAGAGAAATTCTACTGCTCCGGAGACTGACAGTCATAAAACAGCGCAGACATCTTTACATAGTGACGTCTGTGTGCCTGCTCTGTCACTCCCAGTCTGCTCTAGTAGGCATTGCTAGGTAACTTATGGTACCGCAAAGGACTGATGGCGCAGGTTTGCAGATTCTTTTAAAGCTCTGTTGCCTGGATGTCAGTCTTGGGAGCAGTAGAAGTTAGCTATAAGGAGGTAATTATTCTTCCAACTAGTACTATTGTTCAGCTAGTTGCCAGATGGGTAATTTTTGTGGTTTAACTTTACTTGGTTGGTAGTTCCACTAAAGAAGAGTAAGGTTCAATTTTAATGGGGCAGTAAAAAAGTTGAAAGTATGTAGTCATAATAAAGGTAATGTCATAGCTATTAATTTCCCCTAGATGTTGGAGAGATCCCTAGCATACAGCATCAAGCAAAATAACAAAATTATCCCCTCACTAACATAACAGTACTCTGATTAACTCTGCAAATTTAAAAATAAAATATAGAAAGATAAAATAAAAAGGCTGCAATAAAATATATTGATATGATTGTTTATGGAAGAAGATACTTTTCAGAGTTACATTTGCAAACTCACATCTTTTCCAATCAGATCCCTCTGGTTCTCAATCGCTCCCCATGGAGGAATGCCTATTGCACAGATTTTTCTTAGGTGTTGAGAAGCATGACCTTTCAGGGCATCACCCACATGTTTGGACACTCCTGAAAAGCAAGAATAGTGTAAGACAGAGATTGTCATTTGTTGACTCTGCTGCTATTGGAGACTACATCTCCGATCATGTTATTGACAGGGTCAGTGCATCACACCTGCAAAAAATGCTATTTTAATAAATACAACATTGGGAACCTTATCTCTGAGACTCATAAATCACCGTACAGATCTTAAAATGTACAATTACTTATTTATATTTACTAGGGCTAGATGAAGACAGCATCTACCCCTAGTAAAAATAAAGTTTACAATAGGAAAATAAATTAAAATAATAAAAATACATTTACAGTACATTTAGATAAAATAAAATGCACCTTATCTGCCCAAATAGAAAGTAAACTTATAGAGGTTTTTGGGAAAATTAAGAATATTGGGTATTATAAGAAAATAATAAGGATAAGAAACCTGAAAAAATATTCTAGGTTTTTTTTAGGCATATTTAAATATATACGTATCAATAAAAAATAAGAAATATTTATGTACATATGGTACCAATTGAAATGTGAAATTTGATTGTGTCATTATAGGAACAGAGAGCTACAATTTTTTTACGCTGTCCAGTATTAAAGGGTGTGACTGATGTCAGTCACACTCTTTAGCACTCAATACTTTCAAAGTTATTTAGCTTTTAAGATCCCCTCTCCCATCCCTTTTCCTGACATCATCCAGTTCCCCCGAACAAACTCCTAAATGGCCACTGGACTAGTTGACAACCCACCTGTTAATTTACTCACACAGAGACATTTGCCTCCGTGTGAGTAGTTTTAATGTATTCTGGGCACTGACAAATGCTCAGTTTTTCTGTGTGTAAACCACTGGACAGATTGAGATGGCAACCATTTGTTTCATGGGTTAGGAAGAGGGTTGAAGAGGGGATCTTAAAAGCTAACCAAATCTTAAACTATTGATTATTAACCCTTTGAATAACAGAGAGGTATCCACTGCATTGTGTTGAAATGTGTTGGATACCTCTCTGGCACTCAAAGGTTTAAACAGTATGCCTGTAGTCCAACAGTATTTCAATACCCAAAGGTTTGCTATCCATGTTTGTCTTTGGATTTGGCTGTGTATTTCTGGCACTTGAGTGTCTTGCTGTGTATCTGTTGTATGTGTGTGCATGTGTGTCTGAGTGTGTGCGCATTCAGCTATATGCATGCGTGCAAGCATGTGTCTGGTTGTGTACTGTGTGTGTGTGTGTGTTTGTACATGCATCCCTAAGTCTGGATATGTATGTGTGTCTGCTTACAAAAATTTGTGCACACTCCCATAGTGACTCCTCATTTGATGTGGTTGGTTCTATAATTTCAAAATATGCTATGTCTAACTTTATGCTTAAAAGTCAGGCTTCAAAACAGTATATCATTACACTGAAAAATATATATTTTGGTAGGTGCACATTTGTGTGTGTGGTACCCTGTATAGTATGCCAACACATATCAATGTTGCATAATTTTTCTCAAGAAGGCATTAGCTACAAAATCCAGTAGGAAATCTCAAATTGTATTAAAGAGCTCAGCATCTTTTTATGCATGAAAAGGAAAAGGAAAAAACAAACCATTAGAAGGGTAGAAAGGCAGACAGCTACTCATTTGATGTCACCAGTTGCTTCTTTCCAAAATGGTATGCTTTGTCTACAATTTTCTTTATGACCATAGTTATTACAAGTATTTTAAGGCAGGTATTTAATATTTTCAAGAAATGTAAGAAAATTGACAGATTATAGTAGGTACAGTTTAGTGCTCCTGATAGGTGCAGTTTAGTGCTAACAACAATGGTCAGCTACCTATAATTGAAACAGTTAAAGACACCTATTTATGCAGAGCTGTACTGTAACTGCACATGCCCCATGCAGGGCTGTAGAGTACATGTGTAATTAGAGCACAACTCTGCATAAATAGGCTTCTTTTTTAGTTTATTTACTTTTGTAACTCAGTGCTAGGTCGCTCACAGTTGCTAATCTCAGAAGTAACTCTGAGAGTCCATGCAGCCTCAACAGTAGGTTATGCAACACCATTTTACTTGGTAGGCATCTGCCATCAGTCAGATTTGAGTTTCCATGGTTTTAAAATATTTCTGTGTCTTTGAAGCAGTGAAAAGGTTAAAAAAAAAAAAAAAATGTAAGCTGCCTGAAAACTGACTTTGTGAGAAGAGGATCGCACAAAGGTAGCAAGCAGCTAAAATGCACTGAATAGAAAGTAGGCTACAAGCTGGAAGAATAGACTACACCGAGACTCCAAATTCGAAGGAGGAGACAAGACTGAGAGAGGGATGGACCTAGGTCAATGGTCGGCGGCAAAAAGCGTAACGGATAGATGGGCCGAAGGTCAGGGCAGGCGGCAGACAAAGAGGTGGTCAAAGGCTAGCTGAAGGTCAGGGGCAGGCAGAGGTATGGGCAAAATCAATAAGGCAAAGCAAGGGTCAAAACCAAGAGAGACAAAATGCCAGAGACAAAGCCAAATGAATACTGATAAGAAACTCAACGAAAGAGCACTGTGAGCCAGACAGGAGCCATTTATCTAGGCTCCCAGTTCTCTGTGATGTCTCTACCGGCTTTCTTCCTATAGGGGAAAACTTTTATATATACTGCACATGTGCGGCTGCTCGACATGAGCAAGGAGAACCGCACATCCGCGAATAAAAGGAAGACACGCCAGACCGCAACCAAGAGCCAGGCCCCTTAGGGACACCCTGCGGGTGGCATGAGGGACAGGCTTGCCTGGATGAGCCAGGTGGAAGTCATGGACCAGTCTTTGGGCATTCAGGTTAGCACTGGGTTCCCAGGTGCGATCTTTGGGGCCATAATCCTGCCAGTGGACTAAGTATTCCATCCTTCCACCTCGTATCCTGGAATAAAGGATATCCTGAACTTTATATTCCTTGGAATCCCCGATGATCAGCAGAGGAGGTTGAGAAGGATCCCGTTAGGGAAGGGACTGGGTCTCCACGGCTTGAGTTGTGAGATGTGGAAGGTAGGATGTATCTTGTTTGTCTGTGGTAAGTCAAGGTGATAGGCCACTAGGTTGATGACTTGGGATATAGTAAATGTCCCTAAGAAACGTGGATCCAGTTTCTTGGAAGGGCATGATAGACGGACATAACAGGAGGACAACCATACTTTGTCTCCAACATGATACATAGGGGTGTCAAGTCGTCTCTTGTCGGCCTGCCTTTTATAGGATTCTTGTGCTTGATGCAATACAGCATAGAGTTTAGTATGGCATTGCTGTAGTTCCTCTACATGTTGGGTAACTTCTGGTAATGATGTAGTAGGTGGTAGATCTGGTAGTAAGGCAGGATGATATCCATACGTGGTGTAGAAAGAGAGAAATGGAGATGATTATTTTAAGCAAATTATGCTAGAGGCAGTAACTGGTACCAGTTGTCCTGGAGGTGTATCGAGAAGCAGCAGTGGTATTGTTCCAGAGTCTGGTTTGTTTATTCGGTCTGGCTGTTGGTCTGTGGGTGGTATCCAGAAGACAAGGAACTCTTAATACCAAGGCCAGAACAGAATGCCTTCCAGAACTTAGAAGTAAATTGCACTCCACGGTCCGAAGTGATGGAAACAGGGGTTCCATGGAGGCAGAAGACATGGCGTAGGTAGATATCAGGGGTAGCAGCAGATGGTATACTTGGTACTGGGATAAAATGAGACCTCTTGGTGTAGCAGACATTACCAAGATGGTGTTATGTCCCTTAGAAGGTGGCATACCCGCAATAAAGTCCAGGGCTATGTCCCTCCATGGACCATTAGGCACAGGCAGTGGATGAAGGAGTCCTGGGGGCCGGGTAAGCCGGCTTTTGGAACATTTACAGACATCACATGAGGACATATAGGATTCTGTGTCTGATTTCATACTAGGCCACCATAAATTTCTTTGGATGTGTTCCAGAGTCTTAGTAAGACCCCCTTGGCCAGCGGTCGGGAGGTCATGATGGAATCGCAGTATCTCTTGCCGGGCAAAAGCAGGCACAAATATGAGATTTTGTTTGTCCAGGAGACCATTGGTGTAAGTGAGTGCATGACCTTATACAAGAGCAGATATAGGTTTGGATTCTATTCGAAGTTTAGTGAGAAGGTCACTGTTTAATAACAGGAAATATTGAGGAGGAAGTATGGTATCAGGAGCTGCTTGTAGGAACCCTTGAGTAGATGTCTCCATTCTTCTAGAGCTCTCTTGATGACCAACAACTCCTTGTCCCCAATGTCATAATTCACCTCAGCTGGACTCAATCATTTGGACAAATAAGCAACAGAATGATACGCTTCTTTCAACCCTGATCGTTGCAATAAAATAGCCCCGGTAGCTAACTCGGATGCATCCACCTCTAGGAAGAAGGGTTTTGTAGGGTCTGGCTGATGGAGAACGGGTGCTTGAGTAAATGCCTTCTTGAGTGAAAGCCTCCTGGGCTTCAGTGGTCCAGCAGAACCGGTTGTTGTTGCGGGTGAGGATAGTGAGAGGGGCGATGATCTTGGAAAAATCCTTAATGAAACGTCAGTAAAAATTGACAATACCTATAAACCTTTGCATTGATCTTTTGTCAGTGGGAGTGGGCCAGTCGAGTACAGCAGACACTTTACTTGGAGCCATCTTGCTACATCCTGGCCTGATGCAGAAGCCCAAAAAATTGATCTTGCTGGTCTCAAACACACATTTCTCTAATTTGGCATATACGCCACGGTCACGTAGGCGAGTCAGGACAGTTCTCATGTGAAGCCGGTGGTCAGCAAGGGAGGCAGAGTAGACCAGAATGTCATACATATAGATGATCACGTAGAAGTCAAGGAGGTCTCTAAATACCTTGTTGATGAATCGTTGAAAGGTGGCTGGGGCATTACACAAGCCAAAAGGCATGACTGTATATTGCTAATGCTCATAGCGGGTGTGGAAAGCGGTCCTCCACTCATCCCCTCTACATATGCGTACCAGGTTATAAGCTCCATGTAGATCGATCTTGGAGAAAATCTTAGCTGAGGAGACTTGTTCAAGAAGGTCTGGGATAAGGGGAAATAGATATCAGTTCTTTATAGTGATATTGTTGAGTTCTCTGTAGTCTACACAGGGATGCAATCTCCTGTCCTTCTTAGGAACAAAGAATATTCCAGCCCCGGCGGGAGAAGTAGAGGGACGAATGAATCCTTGCTGTAGGCCCTCGGAAATGTACTCTTTCAAATGACGGGATTCCAGGCCAGACAGTGGATAGATTTGTTTCATATGGTATAGTGGCTCCAGGAAGAATTTCGATAGGGCAGTCATAAGCCCTATGTGGTGGTAAAGTAGAAGCTCTCATCTTGCCGAAGACGTCTACAAATTCTGTATATGAAGGGGGCAAGGAAACCGCTCCTTGAGAGGACTGTAGTGATACCAGATTAGGAGGAAGACAGGACCTCCTACAATATGGAGGCTGGAACATGATAGTAGCAGAAGACCATCCAATGTGTGGATCGTGGATCTTAAGCCAGGGAAGGCCCAGTATAAGAGGGAAGAGCAATGAAGGTATGACATCGAACTGTAGTCGTTCTACATGGTGAGCGTTGGACTGTACACGAAGTAAACAGGTCTCCAGAACCACAGATCCAGACTGGAGGTTGCTATGATCTGCCATCAGGAATCAGAGAGGGTATGTCTTCTTCTAAACAGGAATGCCTAGCTCTTGAACCAGGTCTTGGTTAATAAAAAAGCCGCTAGCTCCCAAGTCGATGATGGCAGTAACAGTAGCATGTTGATTATTCCACTGTAAGGAGATAGGGACAGACAGATAAGTCGGGGAGCCAGTAGATGAGCGGTCAGCAGGAGAGATGGGAGAACAACCACTGCTTGAGCCAGGACACGGTCTGGACAGACAGATATGCAGAAGATGGCCACCACCTCCGCAATACAAGAAAAGGTTCCATTGATGGCACCGTTCCATCTCGGCAGAAGTAAGGGGACCACGGACCACCACAACTTGCATGGGTTCTTCATGAGGTGCAAGAACTGGTGGAGGTGGAAGAAGAGCCAGAGTGGGTGCCGGGACATTGCGCCTGGGAGCTGGGACAGGAGCTGTTGCCAGTCGCTCTTGTCTTCTGTTGATTTGGATGGACAGGCATATCAACCCCTCGAGACTGGAAGGAGGGTCAACCCCAGCCATTTCGTCCTTGAGGCTTTCAGACAACCCAAGATGGAATTTGTCTAATAGGGCGGCTTCGTTCCAGTTGGTGTTGCAGGATAAGCGGTGGAACTCAGCCACATAATCCTCGGCAGGTCTCCTGCCTTGTAAAAGGGATCGCAGAGAAGCGTTAGCAGAAGAGCTCCTAAAAGGGTCCTCGTAGAGTGAGACCATGGCCAGATGGAACTCATTCCAGGAGGACAACACTGGGCTGTTGATCTGTAACAAATGGTACCCCCAAGCTTGCAGTTCTTCTGTTAGCAAGGCTATCACTGTGCATACCGTGATGAAGTCGGAGGAGTAGGTATGAGGGTTGATAGAAAAAGCAGATCACAGGAGGTAATAAAGGTCCTTTACTTTGTGCTGTCACCTCTAAAACGATCTGGAAGTGGAACATGGGGTTCAGGCATATGGAGTGACTCAGCTCCAGAGGCAGAAGGCCCCCCATAGGCCGTAGGGTGAGGAGACGGGGGTAGTACTCCAGGCTGCATGTCCTGTATTTATTGCTGGAGATGGGCCTGGTTGACTGTAGCTACTGAACTATTACCATTAAGGCAGAAATACGGCTCTCTAGGGAGTTCAGGGCTTCAATTAGCCTGGATGGTTCCATAGGGAAGGCAGTGGGCTCTTTCGTACTGTAAGCTGCCTGAAAGCTGACTTTGTGAGAAGAGGATCACACAAAGGTAGCAAGCAACTAAAATGCTCTGAATAGAAGGTAGGCTACAAGCTGGAGGACTAGCCTACACTGAGACTCCAAATCCGAAGGAGGAGACAAGGCAGATAGAGGGACGGACAGAGGTCAAGGGCCGGCGGCAAAAAGCATAATGGATAGACGGGCAGGAGGCAGACAAAGAGGTGGTCAAAGGCTAGCTGGAGGTCAGGGGCAGGCAGCGAGATGGACAAAATTGATAAGGTCAAAATCCGGAGAGACAAAACGCCAGAAACGAAACTAAACAAATACAGATAAGGAAAGTGCACTGTGAGCCAGGCAGGAGCCGTTTACATAGGCTCCCAGTGCTCTGTGACGTCGCTACCGGCTTCCTACCTATTGGGAAAAACTTTATACTTTTATGTGACCAACTCAGAGAATGAAGCTCTGCTAGGGATAGATTCCCAAACTATGACATCAAAAAGCTCTCAATTTATTAACCTGTTTTTAAATCAAAAAGCAGACGTTAAAGGTAGTTTAAATAGATACATTTAATGAGACTAACAGCTGTTTAGGCAACTGGTCCGCCTTAAGGGGTTAATGTAAGAAATAGGGGTAAGAAGCACTTAAGTTATCTTTACTTTTTAAGCTAGTATTATTTCCAGTTAATTAGTATTGCTTAGAGAAAGGAATTGGCAGCACTTTGAATACACATTCTTGTTGAAAAAAAATCTATGCAAATAATTATAAACAAAATGTAATTGTTATCTACATGATTTCAACATGAAATGTTAAAGAGATTGTATCCTCTAAAACAAATCCAAAAATGGAGCAACAATAATCTTTCAACACAATTGCCAGTTAAGTACTTAATACATAATTGTCACTCAAGTCAAGATATGGAAGGCCATTTCAGAGGTATAATTACTTCATGTGAAATTACTAATGGTCACGTTCATTAGTTGACAGACAATCATTGCTTGTATTAGCAGCTAAATGAACAAGGTAAGATCATCAGCATGATCTGGAAATGTCAAGCAAGCATTGAAGGCATTCCTTTTTAATTATGTGTATTTACTTCAGTAGGGTCCAGGTCATACCATCCAACTGCTACTTTGAATATTATGACATTGATACATTAAGCACAATAATAATTTGTCTACAAAGTAACTGAACCAAAAAGGACAAATAAAAATTAGCAAAATCTGCATCAGTCTCGATATTGTTGAAAGACAAGGAAAGAATACAAGTGTATGTCTAATTGCCACCAATATTCACTATGTGAAACCCAAAAGTTAAAATTTAAATAAACCTGGATGCCTTCTTTCTTCTACTATCATTATTCTGGTATAAACTTACATTCTTTAGTTCAGCCTCATGGATTAAAATGCCTCCTTAATAATTTAAAGCGGAACTTTCAGTACATACCTAATCACCATGCATTAATTAAAAGCATGGTGACTAGCTTTGAAATAGATGTTTTACCTTGAAAAAATAGCCCATGTAAAGGAATTGTTCCCGTTTTTGGACTGACGGTTTGTGCGGTTTGCGCGTCCTTCCAGTAACCAAATGGTGCACTGCAGTGCTATTCAATAGAGACCAGGACTGACGGCACAGGTGCGCGGACAATATGTCTGCGCTGTAGCCTGGGTTCTGGCCTCGAAAAGGGAACAATTCCTTTACACTGGGCTCTTTTTTCATGGTAAAACATCTATTTCAAAGCTAGTCACCATGCGTTTAATGAATGCATGGTGAATAAGTATGTACTGAAAGTTCCTCTTTAAAGATAATTTTATGAATTTTGAACATAAAATATTGTGTAACATAGTAATATAGTCGATGAGTTTGAAAAATATGTACCCATGAAATGCAACCTTTGCTGTAAAAAAATAACACTGAAGCCATTTCCATTTATGCCCTAAGTGGGTAAAAAAATTAATTCCTCACTCAAGATAATTGGATATCTGATTGCAACAGCATCCTATTATCTTTGCAAATAACTGTTCTCTATATCATTCTGCATTAATACACAATGTTTATAGAATCTTCCATCACAACCTACCGAGGCAAAGAATTTCACATCCTAACTGCCCTTACTGTAAAAATGCCCCGCCTTTGTTATAGTCGAAAACACCTTTCATCTAGTCTTCACTCTTTGTTTGTGCTCAGCTATTTGAATAAAAACTTCTCCAATGTGTGCTTTGTATTGGCATTGAGTATATTTGTAAAAAAAGATATCATATTCCCCCTTAGATGCCTCTTGTTTGATTTAAAAAAAAAAAATTGACTAGTCTCTATAACAAAAATCTTTCAAACCCTCTATCACTTTTGTTCCACATCTTTGTACTTTTTACATTTCAGTAATGTCTTTTTTTAAGGATAAGAGCACAAAACTGTACACTATACTCTAGATAAGGTGGGTAGTGCAATAAGGTGTGATAAAGAGGTGATAAAACGGAGATGACTCCTCCAGTGTTATCATTTCTACAGTTCCTAAGTTAGTCTATAGATCCTATGCACTAAGATCTCCACAGCTGGAGAAATCTTAGTGCATTGGCTCCAGAGAATAAGAGAGTACGTTGCATTCAAAGGGTTAGAAAAGCAGTCTCCCATTACACAAATATCCCCTCTCCTTCCCTTGGTTGATAGAGATGCCTCCAATGCATTGCTTTACAATGTGTTGGAGACATTTCTAGCAGCCAAAGAGGTATAAAAAAAAAGACTGAAAAAAATCTATAGCAATTTTTTTGTTACCAGAGGAACCAGTAAAGTGCTAGGAGGATTTAATCACCCTTCATGGATACTTTGTATCAGTGCCGTAATATTAGTGTCACTGCATCTCAAACAGCTCCTTGTGTATTCATCCAATTTATAAATCGTGGTTCTGATCGCTCAGAGCAATCACTGTCAGTTCAGCCACAGTGTCTTAGGTTTTGACCTAGCCACATCAATAGTTGGGTTAAAAAGATACAAAAAAAACATAGAAGGGCACTAATGGGAAATAAAGCTACAGGAACATCCCAACATCACCAGCCTCAGGTAGGCAATGTTCGGACTGGGAACTCCAAAGGCAGAGGCTGCTGTTGGAGTATAGAGTATGTGGCGAACACCCACATTAACATATAAACACACCAACATGAATATGGCTGTGGCTCATTAACCTGCATTTTCATATGGCACTGGCTCATTAACCTGCATTTCCATATGGAAATTAGTAGTTATCGATGGGATCAGTCCAAAATCATAACCCTATCAAAAGCATGGTGGATTGGTGGCAGATTGAAGGGGATATGATAGCAAAAGATACCTTAGTGCATATTGGAGATATGCCTTTGACACAGATCCGACACAACATCACCATCCTGAGCCCTCATAGACCTTTAGTGCATCTCCCCCAATGTATCCAAATCTTTCTACAGGGAAAAACATCCTGTTCTGTAAGTATTTCTTTATACAGTTTCGTGTCATCAGCAAAGATTCCTTAAAGGGATAGTAATGTTTTACAATAAAAGCAGCTCCAATTAATCTTCATAGTATTTGGGCCATGGAGAGCGTTATTTCAATACTGTCACAGTTCAAGAATAATTTAATGATAAAGTATTCCTCTCCTGTCCCTTTTACTGATGTAACACTGCTCAGCTCAGAGCAGAAAGGTAGTGTCCAGATGGCTTGCAGAGTGGGACAATGTTCAATTAGCCTATGGGAAAAACCTGAAAAACCTGTCAAGGGGGGCAGGGTTTCCATTGTTCTCACAGTAAGAAGATTGTCCCTTGCTGTGAGCTGCCTGGTCTTAAGACCAGATTCCACATCTGAGGGGAGGTGACTTACACTAGGTAAAAGGGACGGGAGGTGGAAACTTTATCATTCAATTACCCTTGAACTACAACTCTGACAGTATTGAAATAACACTCTCTATGACTCAAATACTGCTTTTATTTTGAAACATTACTATCCCTTTAAAGAAGTGTTTAAAAAAGTGGGGGGGTTGTTCCTTTTAGTTTTTCCTTATCATATTTTTGCTTTAGAATATTCTTGCATTTAGTAATGATATGATGTGTGAGATGCACTAAGGTGTGATAAAGTGTAAATGACCTCCAGTGTTGGAGAGCTTAATGCACAGGCTCCATAGAATAACATAGGAAATGGAGAAGTGATATCACTGAAGAAGTCATCTACACTTGATCTCCTCTTTATCACACCTTAGTGCAACCCCTCACCCCCCGATGGAGGTGATGCACTAAGGTGTGATAGGAAGGTGATAAAGTCAAGATGACTTCTCCAGTAATATCACTTCTCCAAGAACTCTTTTATTCTATGGAGCCAATGCACTAAGATTTCTCCAACTCTGGAGATCTTAGTGCATAGACTCTGTGTAGAATGACATAGAAACTGGAGAAGTGAAATCACTGGAGAAGTCATCTCCACTTTATTACCACTTTGTTACATCTTAGTGCACAGCTCCTCATGTGTTTAGTCTATTCATGCTTTATGAGCTGTTTGGCTCTTTTCCACTGATCCCCCACTAGCAATCATGTTCAAAGAATATCTACTGGCAATATGCTTTGTCATTTTTTTTTCTTTCTGTTACTACAGAATAAATGCAATCAACATGCATTTTTTGTTTTTTGGGTTGGTGGGAATTCCTAACACAGTTTTTATATTATGACATCCTAACCCACCCCAGTTAGTGACATCACTAGGTTTCCTCTGCTGAGAGGAGACATGGTTGGGGATTGTACAAGGAAGGACAGAGGTATAATGTATTTGTACCCCTGTAGTAAGAAAACATTGGAAGGAGAGGACTTAGAGAGTGTTTTTCTCCTTTATTTTTTTTCCTTTATTTCTTCTTTTTGCCTTTTCAAATTTCTTGTATTTGGTAATGGTATGACATGTTTAAGTTCCTTTAGTCTAGTCATGCTTTTTGACAGGGCTGTTTGGCTCTTTTGTCAATGATCTCCCAAATGACATCAGGTTCAAGCAATATCTACTGAAAACTAATTTTTCATTGATTATGATTTTTTTCTGCTACTGCAGAATACATACATTCAGCTTCCACATGTTTTTGTTTTATGTTTTTGTTTGCTTGCTTGAGTTTTTTACATTACTGTTTCCCAAGTTCCCCCTGTTTAGTTACATCACTAGTTTTTCTCTGCTTAAGGGAACTTTGGTTGGGGACTGTACAAAAAGGCATAGAGGTACAATGTACTTCTGCCCGTGCAAAAGAAAACATTGGACAGAACATGCTTACAGATTGTGCTTGCTACTGACAAAGCTGTTTGGCTTTGAGCACACATAGCTTTGAGAATGAGTGAACAATCTGTGAACCTAAACGTATTGATAATATACAGAGTCTAACAGCTGGATGGCAGTAGAAAGCTTGCTTGCATCAACAAGTGCTCTGATTATTGAGAATAGCCTTGCCAGCGTGCTCTTTATTCATACTGGTGAGGCCCGCCCACAAAGACTTCAATGGCACTGACTGTTAGTCCTCATTCACTATGTAATGGAGTAAATGAGCTGTGTTTATTAAATACAGGCTGTGTTTATCTCTATGTACATTGATACACACAGCTAATTCACTCCATTGCAGAATGAATGGAACAGAATAGTTAGTGAGGTACATATACAGTACTGTTGCACACTACTTAGTAATACTAGGGGAGGAGAAGGGTAGGATAGGCAAGACCCCTTCATACTACCATGCACTAAGTACAACATACCCTAGTGGAGCCCTGGCTATCTGAAGAAGGTACTAACTATGGAATGCTGAAATACTGATTGAGAACACTTTGAGACATAAGTTGTTTTTTTATTATATTTTCCCTGTTTTGGTATGATTCCCATTTTAACTTTCTAATTATACATTTAAAACTATGTAAAAGAAAATTTCAGAACTAACTGGGCTTTTTTTGGCCGGTGGAGCTACATGACAAAGGCAATGTATGTAAACATTGCCTTTGTCAGTGTTATCTACCCCTCTTTCTTCCCCACTGCGATCATGAGGAAGAGAGAAGCAGAGAACACACATCCCAATAGGGAAAATGGTCAAAGAGGGGGGGCACTATTAATTGGTGTTCCTGTGGGTCGGACTAGAGGAAGAGCAGGTTTGGTCCTAAAAGGAGGGATACCAGTGAAGAAAAGCGGGACCTAGGGATTTTCATCACAGAGGGACAATACCCCTTAAATAGGGACACCTGGGATGTATGAACGAACGTTCATACCTTTTATCCAGTCCCTGTTAAAAATAACCAGTTGAGCACAAGTTATCACAGGAAAAGCTAAAAAAAAGTTGTTGTTTTTTTTTTTTCCTTTTTTATTATCAGATTAAATGGTGGGTTATCCATATAAATGGTATATGACTTGTGTGGGGACACTAAATTAGCTAGAGGAAAAATATAGTTCAACATAGGCATACTAAAAAGGTCAAAATTGTTCTTGCCCTCTAATAACAAAAAAAACCTTGTTGCCAACGGGTTAAGGTCTAGAGAGATGTGCAACACATTGAGAAGCCGACATTGCATAATCATATGATTGTTAAAAGAACAAGATGTACAGTGGGAGGAGCTTGTGCCCTGTGGTTCTGTTCACTAGTATCATGCCTATCTCTATGGTCATGATATCCAGGTCTTATTAATGTTATCTCTTGCATCAGTGAGCAAGGAAAGATTGGTAGGTACTATTAAGATCTTATGATCATAGTAGGATGTGTGACTTCCCCTTTAAGTAAAAAAAGTCTGAAGAAATTGAATTAGCATGGGTAGACAGATAAAAATACTACTCATAAGCAAAGCAAACAGTGGTCAAACATTTCGTAACAAAACATACCAGTATTAATTCCTTCTGTCAGAATCCATGCCCCAGTAGTCTCTGCGGCCTTCACTAATCCTTTGCTAAAAACTTCCTTTACTTTGGATGAAAGCTTAAAATTCTGGATGCCTCCATGCACAGAGATCACAAGTTTGGGCAGCTCCATCTGCCATTCTTTTATCATTAACTGCATCAACTGGTCCATCATAGTATCATAGGATATTCTTATGTACTAAAAATAAACAGACATATATTTATCAATATGTAATACATAGAATATCATAAAATCCTTAGTTTCATAGCTGGTAAGGTTGAAAAAGCACACAAGTCCATTTAGCTCAACCTTTTCCATATCTGCTTTCTGTTTATCCAAAGGAACACAAACGCAGCCCCACTGAGGTCATTTACATTTTCCATCAAAAGTTTAAAGAAATCATCACTAATTTAAAAATATCAATCAGGTTTCTTCCTGGACTGATCTATTTCTTTCATTGAAAACAAACATCACAATCCTGTATATTTGGTCCTACTATTGTATCTACTAAGTGTAGCTACCCCTGTGCTTGCTGTATAGTCCTTCCTTTGAATTAAGAGTTCCTTAAAGAGATCTTTGTTTTTGACTCTTCACAGATAGTAATCACATAGAAACATATGGAATGGTGAATAGGAGTGGCAATAGGACAAAGCTGTACATAAAATGGCAAAAAGGGAAATTGTATAATCCCATTCGCACCAAGTTAGTATAACTATGAAAAAGAGAAAATAAAGAATGTGCAAGTAAGGTTTAAAAAAAGATGCAAAGTAATTTATTTAAATTATTGCACACTGTGCCAGAAACTATAGCAAATTTGCTCCCAAACTGTACAACTATGTTTAAAAATAAAGGAGTCACCTACATAAATTCACTTTGTTGCAATAATACCTAAGTAACTTGTTTGCACATTTTTAGACCACTTTATACATTCTCCCCATAGACTTTGAAGGCAGGCCCTATATAAATAGCTCAGACATATTTTATTCCAAGAATAGCCTCGTCTATCCCAAGTTTAATGTAGCCTGAACCCCTGCTGCTGGGATGCTTTCCCATTTATCTATCATCCTTTCCTTATTTCTTTTTTTTTACATTTCCTTTTATCTTCACAGTACATTTTTAGGACATCTCCTATTGTTTTAGTATTCCTTTCATTCTGAAAAGTTGGTCCCTCCTAAATGTTATCAAATTCTTAATGTATTTGAAGGTACTAGTTATACCACCCTTCTTGCATCTATCCTCCAAGCTATACATATTAAGGTTCCGGGGGATGAACTAAGGTTTGATTCTATGGTGATGAATGTCTGTCAATGTGTGGTGAGTACATCGCCTTGGTGATAAAGACACATATTGCCATATGCACTAAGCATTATTGATGCAAGTGGTGGGGGAAGGGACTGTAATCATTAGCTTATCATCCTGTCTTTTAGTTGTCAATTAATTGGGGAGGGAGGCAGCTGACCTGACTCAACCCTTTGAGTGTCAGTAGGGTAAATACATTGGAAAGCAATGAACTGCTCACCACACTGACACTCAAAGGGTTAAATAATGAAAGCATAATGGGGAAATTCACTAAGCGATGACAAATAGGTGATAAAGTGGAAATGACATCTCCAGTTTATCACTTCTCCTATGAAGTGTGCATAGGCTGCATAGAATAACATAGGAATTGGAGAAGTGATAAACTGGAAAAATCATCTTGACTTTATCACTGTTTGGTGAATCTCCCCCAAAATCTTGCGATAAAGTTTCTTAGGACAAATATTTTAAAATTCCCTTTAGGCAAATCCTCTCCTGTCTCCCCTTAGGTGAATCCTCTTCTTCTCCCCTTCTTCTCCCCTTCTACACCACTGCCATGTTGAGGAGAACTGGAGAACTTCCCTGTGCTGCACAGGTCATCTTTGCTTGCCTTCTGGTAGGAGTAAGAGGCAGACAAGTTACAGACTACAATGTCTTATGGTCTGAAAGGTGTTATGTCATTTTTGCCTTGAGCAGGTCACACATAGCAGCCGCAGCTTCTCCTCTCTGTCCACATCCTGAAATTGCAGCCTTCCACTTATCTATTCATGCAGCTGATATAGGACTTCCTGAGCAGCTGCAGCTTCTCCAGTACCAAGCCGTTCAGCAGCTGGATCTGCTCCATGTTGAAGAGATGTTAGAGCAGATGTTCCCCATGGTCAGGGGCTCAGAGACAGACACAGTGCAGGCATGGTGAATCTCTCTACAAAGTGCTAACACACCACCAAATGTCACAAACTTAATGAAGGTGACAAGTAAATAAATATATACAGTAGTTCTCCTTAAGTACCATAATCAGAATAATAAAAAACCAGCATATTGTTTATAACCATTTTAAAAGAAAAAACATTTGAAACTCAACATTCAATTCACATTTTATCAAAGTCTTCACAGAAAAAGGGGTTTACTATGAAAATGTCACTGTGCAGATATTGAGTCAAAAGGGCACCATCAAAATAATGCCTGTGTCAAAACAGCGATGTCAGAATGTCACAGGAGTCATAATGGTGACCTTAACATGACATTGTTAAAATAACCCATTATCTCTCTCATTTCCTTCACCCTAACCATCTCTCCCTCTCTCTTATCCTCCCCTCATCACCACGTTACATATCACACTGTTTCTTTTTCCCTGCTTGCCTCCATTCTCTTCACTTTACCCTGTCAGGTAGTAGGTGTATCTGTCTCGATCTTTCTCCCTCCCATCACTCTTGCCCTGTCAGATGCCAATCACTGCCACACTGCCTCTCTGCTGTCCTCTGTCAGGTTGTCATTCCCACACTGCTTTGTTCCCTGCTTGTCTCTGATCTCTCTGCTTTGTCACGTCAGGTAGTCAGTCTCTCAATCTCTCTCTCTCTCTCTCTCTCTTTCAATCTCTCTCTTCCTCTCTCCCATCACCACTACCCTGTCAGGTGACAAACAGTGCCACACTGTCTAACTGTTGTCCCCTGTCAGGTAATCAGTCAACTCTGCCTTGTTCCCTGCTTAATAGATGAGAGTTGGTACCATGTTGTACTGTTGTAGAGGTTAATCCACAAGGTGATAATGTGACAGAAATTCTCTGTCTCTATTCAGCCCATAAGTCAAAGAGTCAAATCGTAACATTAATTTTACCTCCTTTACTTTTCTGTCCCTCTGACTGCAAAATTGTCCAATCAGTACAGTCAGTCTAATATCCATGAAAAAATGTTCTCCTACTGGTGTCTCTGTCTTTTTGTTGTTAACACTGGGTCTGTGGGAACTAAACCTCTTATGTAATGGCTGTCCAGTTTCACCCACATAAATTGCTGTTGGGCATTTTGCACACATGATGAGGTATATTACATTGGATGATTTGCAGGTGACAAGGTACCCTTGATCTTATGATGTAACTGGGTGTTTGGAATGGGTACCTTGTCAATGGTGTAAATGTGTGTACATGTTTTACACCTCCTCTGTCGGCAGGGGGATGTTCCATTTGTGTTATTATTCAGGGCACTCCTTACCATCAGTTGTTTTAAATTGGGAGGCTGTCTGAAGGAGAGTAAGGGAGGCTGCGAGAATATGTTCCTAAGTCTTTCATCTGTACGTAAGGTTGTTTGAAGTTCTCTTGATATTTTGCGCAGAGCTTCAACTTGGGTGTGGTAAGTGACCACAAGTGGCACACGGTTGCCCTTATGCTGTTCTTTGTAGCTCAACAGATCTTTTCTTGGTATGTGAGTAGCTTTCTGTCCCTTGCACTGTAACCCTGTTTTATAAAGTCTCCTCTGAAGTTCTGGAGGTGCTTGTCACTGTCTGCCATGTCAGAACAGATGCGGTTGTATCTGGCCTGTCAGTATATGTTGGAGTTCTTTGTGTGTTTTGGGTGAAAGCTATTGTTTTTTATCTAGGTTTGTCTGTCTGTTGGCTCCTGTCATTCTGCTGAGTCCTATCATGTAGTCAGCTCTACCTCAAGCACTGCTCAGATCATTCTTCTGAGGACAGAGCAGACCTCCTCCATATGGCTATTCCCCAAGCACTTTGGGGTGTGAATGTGGTGCTTTGGTCACTGCAACTGCTTTCTGCTACAAAACCCCTTCTCTTGAGCCTCGTTATTTCTCTTGTCTAGCTGGTGTTCTGTTGCATGGGTAACAGTTTTCATCAGAATGGTTTATCCTATACCAAGTTTTAGTTCTTCAAAGGCAGGTCCCAAGCAGTTAAGACAAAGGTAGATGCAAGGCAGGTGGTCTCCCAGAGACAACCAGAATAAAAACAAATACCTAGAACTTGTCAGTGCGCACAAACAAGAAAGAGAAGAATCATAGAATAATATCTAAGTGCAGTATTTATTAAAAAAGGGCAATAAAAACAGGATATATATGCACTCACTTGGTACCCATCTTGGGCTTTATGCATGTAAGAGGGTCCCTTCCCCTGTAGCCATCGTTCTGTGTCCGCTCACTCCTGCTGCAACCGATGGTACACGATGTTATAACGTCTCTTGGTGGCATATATAATTGTAATCCCGATGTAAGGCAATGTCGGTAGAGGATGTGCAGATACTTGGTGATGTGTTACATCCAGAGGAAACAGTATCGTGATGCACGTGGTGAGCCGACGCCAACAATCAAGAGACCGGGAACTGAACCGGGAGCTGGGGGCGGATACTCACAGGGGGCGTGGGAGGGACCCAATCTAGTGAGTGCCTCAACAAGATCCCAACGCGTATCGTGGAGTTCCGTCTCCACTTCCTCAGGGGAAAAAAATGATCAATCCATAGAGCGGCTAAGCACTCTTATTTATACTTTTAGATACAATGTTGCAATGCACATATAAACAATGTTACAATTAACGACATGAAAGATAAATAAAAAACAGAGTAAGATCAAAACGATATTTACAATAAAGATTGGTTTTGCTGTTTGAATTGAAAATGTTTTCTGATGTGCTAAAGATGATTTTACTGAAATAAAAACGTGCTTGAAATACTTCTGGTTTTAGAAAACTGTGATGAAATAATATACTGATCTCCATATGTGGTATTAAGCTGACCTCCTAACGTATTGACTGAATATAAATAAAAAAAGGGGTTAAAATATGTAAAATGCATTAAACCACCAATAAAAGATCAATCAATATTATGTCTTCACATGAACGTTCATGTTAACACACAACTTCTCCATATGGCATTGGATTCAGAGATCATCACAAAGTCTGAGTATCAGTTCTTGCTAAGGGAGGCTCCCACTATTCTGATATTTTATCATTTGCCCAAACTTCATAAATCTCTTTCTGCACCTCCGGGCAGACCGATTGTATCTGGGATTGACTCCCTGACAAGTGGATTATCTGACTTTGTGGATGAATTTCTTCAACCTCTAGTTAGATCTCACCAGTCCTATTTGAAAGATACAATTCAATTGCTTCAGGATTTAGAAAATCTTAGGTGGGACAAAGAATATTTATGGGCAACCTGTGATGTAAGTAGTCTATATACTAGCATTCCCCATGCGTTGGGTACTCAAGCTATCAAAAATAAACTCATATCACACAAAAGTCTACCTATGAGACAAATAGAATTTTTAGTGAAATGTGTAGATTTCATTCTTCACCACAATTATTTTCTATTTAAAGATACTTTCTATATCCAGAAATCAGGTGTGGCAATGGGATCGGCATTTGCTCCATCGTATGCCAATATATATATGAATGAATGGGAAGATCAATACATATATCAGAATAATCCTTTCAGAGAACAAATTATATACTATAGACGTTATATAGATGATTTGATTTTCATCTGGAGAGGAACAATGGACAGTTTTCGCCTGTTCCTGAGCCATATGAATTCCAACTCATTGAATTTGACCTTCACCAGTATGATCCATTCTGAGTTTATTGAATTCCTGGACGTTGTTCTTTTTCATGAAGATACTAAGATAATGTCCAGGAATTTTAGAAAAAAATGTGAAGGTAATAGTTATCTTCATGCTAAGAGTGGACACCACAAGAGGTGGATTAATAACATTCCATTAAGCCAATTCCAAAGAATAAAAATCAAACACATTCTAGACAAACACTGGCATGTTTTAGTACAGGACCCCATTTTACACAGAGAACTGGGAGATAGACCAAAAGTAGTTTTTAAGAGAAACCAAAATCTCAAGAATAAGTTAGCACCCAGCGATATATACAATAAGACTAAGACCAATTATACCAATGCCTCCTCTACCTTTTTAAAGTTAAAGGGCATGTACAAATGTGGTACAACTAACTGCACTACTTGTATTCATATCCCCAAAAAAGATCCACAGTCTTTTACATCTACAGTAACTGGCAAGAAATATACAATCAAGGAATTTATAAATTGCCATAGTACGTATACAGTATATCTGATTACATGTATCTGTGGACTCCAGTACGTAGGACGAACTAAAAGGAAGATTAAAACTAGATTTTCAGAACATCTTAGAAATATCTCCTGCGGACTGGAGACTCACAGTCTATCGGAACACTGCAAACAGTTCCATTCTTGTCAGCATACTGGTCTCATTATTCAGGCGATAGAACAAGTTAAACTTTCACATAGAGGGGGTGATCTTTTTAAAAAACTGAGACAATGGGAGTCCTATTGGATATTTGAACTTAAAACGATGCATCCTCAAGGTCTCAATATTGACTTTGACTACATGGCCTTTCTATAAACATTTCCAATTAGAGTCTATTATAATTTTAATAATTTTTATAGAAATTATTTTTATTTGGATTTGGCTATCTTATTGCTACTTTTGGACAATATGGCAGATATACATTATATATATTGTATGTATTTTATCCATTCTATATGTTTTATGTATTTCTACGGTTTTATATATATTTTATATATTTTATATATTTTATGTATCTGCCTTATTAAGTATAATTTTAGTTTCTTTCATACACGGGCGATTGCCTGTATCAATTGGTGGGATGTATACCAAATGAAGATATTGCCCTAAGGCATAATTGGATAGCCAATGAGATTATGAATTTTACATAGTGTTGTCACTCTACTTAACCAATGTCATAAAGATCTGATCATATCTGGATACCTTTTCATATTTAACGCTTTTTATTCCTGATACTGGAGTCCAGTGATACACACAAATCATGGTGGGTACACTGATTTCTAGAAATCAATTTTACGCATAGGTTCCGTCACAAGTTGTGTGTTAACATGAACGTTCATGTGAAGACATAATATTGATTGATCTTTTATTGGTGGTTTAATGCATTTTACATATTTTAACCCCTTTTTTTATTTATATTCAGTCAATACGTTAGGAGGTCAGCTTAATACCACATATGGAGATCAGTATATTATTTCATCACAGTTTTCTAAAACCAGAAGTATTTCAAGCACGTTTTTATTTCAGTAAAATCATCTTTAGCACATCAGAAAACATTTTCAATTCAAACAGCAAAACCAATCTTTATTGTAAATATCGTTTTGATCTTACTCTGTTTTTTATTTATCTTTCATGTCGTTAATTGTAACATTGTTTATATGTGCATTGCAACATTGTATCTAAAAGTATAAATAAGAGTGCTTAGTTGCTGTATGGATTGATCATTTTTTTCCCCTGAGGAAGTGGAGACGGAACTCCACGATACGCGTTGGGATCTTGTTGAGGCACTCACTAGATTGGGTCCCTCCCACGCCCCCTGTGAGTATCCGCCCCCAGCTCCCGGTTCAGTTCCCGGTCTCTTGATTGTTGGCGTCGGCTCACCACGTGAATCACGATACTGTTTCCTCTGGATGTAACACATCACCAAGTATCTGCACATCCTCTACCGACATTGCCTTACATCGGGATTACAATTATATATGCCACCAAGAGACGTTATAACATCGTGTACCACCGGTTGCAGCAGGAGTGAGCGGACACAGAACGATGGCTACAGGGGAAGGGACCCTCTTACATGCATAAAGCCCAAGATGGGTACCAAGTGAGTGCATATATATCCTGTTTTTATTGCCCTTTTTTAATAAATACTGCACTTAGATATTATTCTATGATTCTTCTCTTTCTTGTTTGTGCGCACTGACAAGTTCTAGATAATTGCATACATTGGTTGACAAGGCCTTTGAAGTCGGTAAGCTGCACTTCGAGTGGAAGAATTCTTTGTATTAACATCTCATTTCATCTCCATCAATTCATACTCATCCATCATCGGTCATTCTCACCGTTCTTATCATCTCATTTACTTTTCATCATTCTCTTCCATCATTCACAATTAAGAAGGTACTGTATACTTATTGACTGGACATACAGATACTATTACCCATATTATCTTACAGTCTTATTGTGGGACACGCATATCCATAATTGACCCTAGTGGTTCTCTTTATTGTACATATTTATTTTTCACATTATAGGAAGTGGGAACCAGAGACTTTTAGAATACTTATATTTTTTGCGCAAGTATTCCCCCTTTTTTTCCAAAAAACAAATACCTGTTTGAGAGACAGTGAGCACTAGTTTGCGTGGGTAAGTGATTGACAGTTCATGCACTGACACAGGAGGAGGTGCAGTGCTTCAATATATTTGACTGGAAGTTCAAAGTTATGGAAGATTTCAGTGAGTGCAGAAGCATGTCACAGGATCATTGCGCCCTTGTGACAGAGGTGACAATAGTATCCCACTCAATACACCCTTTTGAAGTGGGCAACATTTTGATGTCACCCTTTTGACACAGACAACATTTTTATAGACTGCTATTAATTCAGAGATTACATTTTAAGTTGTTTATAAACCCAGATGGAATACTCAGTTTGACCCCTTAAGGACTGTGTGACATGCCAAGACCGTCACCGTTTTTTTCCCTTAAGGACCAGTGACAGTAATGGCACTTCACGTACTTTTTACTTACAGTGCTCCTGCGGGAGTGCTGTACGTAAAAACAGGATCTGAAATTGACCACTCCAAGAGTGGAGTAGATTCTCTCAGACCCCAGCTCGGCACAACGGTACAAGTAACAGGTCATGTGTGCCGGCACATCAGCAAGGATAAAAGCGTCCATAAGGGAAGGCCTAAACACCAGTGTAACAACTTTCGGGTCATGCAATAAGGAGTGATAAAGAGGTGATAAAGTGGAGATTACTTCTCCAAGGATATAAATTCTCCAGTTCCTATGTTATTCTTTGGAGCTAATGCACAAAGAACTTAAGATATTTTGGTGCATAGACTCCACAGAATAACATAGGAACTGGAGAAGTGATATCAATGGAGAAAGGTAGAAAGGTTGCTAAGGGAATATATTCAAGAATTCTGCTGGAACAGGAATATCATTAGCAGGAGCCAACATGGCTTTGTGAAAGTCAGGTCTTGTCAAACTAACTTGATCGCATTTTATGAAAAAGTGAGTAATAATATAGACGCAGGAGCGGCGGTTGATGTGATCTATTTAGACTTTGCCAAGGCATTTGATACGGTTCCACACAAGAGGTTACTGTACAAATTAAATGAAATAGGCCTAGGGGAAAATGTTTGTGTGTGGATCGGAAATTGGCTGAAAGATAGAATGCAAAGAGTGGTAGTAAATGGCAAGTTCTCCAGTTGGATAAACGTAAAAGTGGAGTACCTCAGGGATCTGTCCTGGGTCCTCTTCTTTTTAATTTGTTTATTAATGACCTCCCAGAGGGCATAGGGAGCCATGTATCAGTGTTTGCCGATGACACAAAATTAAGTAAGGTAATAAAGTCTGAACAGGATGTGTCTTCATTACAAGAGGATTTGGACAAATTGAGTAACTGGGCAGGCAAATGGCAAATGAGATTCAATATAGACAAGTGTAAAGTTATGCATTTTGGGTATAATAATAAAAATGCAACATATAGTTTAAATGGTGTTTCTCTGGGGAAATCTACAAATGAAAAGGATTTGGGAGTTATGGTAGACAATAGACTTAGCAGTAGCATGCAGTGCCAGCTGGCAGCTGCAAAGGCCAATAAGATATCGGTATGTATTAAAAGGGGTATGAAGATATAATTATGCCTCTTTATAGGTCCATGGTAAGACCCCACCTAGAATATGCTGTTCAATTCTGGGCGCCCTTTCTGAAAAAGGACATTATGGAACTAGAAAGAGTGCAGAGGAGGGCTACAAAACTAGTAACGGGAATGGAAAGTTTTAGTTATGAAGACAGGCTAGAAAAGCTAAATTGTACACACTAGAGAAACTGCGTCTTAGAGGGGATATGATAACAATATATAAATATGTTCAGGGCCCATACAAAGGGCTCTCCAAAGACCTGTTCATTAACAGAACAGTACACAGGACAAGGGGCCACCCACTTAGGCTTGAGAAAAGGAGATTTAATCTACAACAGAGGAAGGGTTTCTTTACAGTAAGGACAATAAAGGTATGGAATTCACTGCCTGAGGAGGTGGTGCTATCGAATACATTAGATGCCTTTAAAAGGGGCCTGGATACTTATTTAAAACAGCATAACATAGAGGGCTATGTACGTTAGTATTAGGACTAATATTTAGTTAGGGCTTGTTGATCCAGGGAGAAATCTGATTGCCATTTGGAATCAAGAAGGAATTTTTTTCCCCCCATTCAAGGCAGAATTTGAAATTGCTATATTGAGGGGGGTTTTTTGCCTTCTTTTGGATCAACGATGGTAAACAGGAATAGGAAAAGGGTTGAACTAAATGGACGCAAGTCTTTTTTCAACCTAAATTACTATGTTACTATGTTACTATGTCATCTCCACGGCATCACCTTGCCTTAATGCATAACCCACACTGAGTTCCGGGAACATATATCTTTATCTGTGTTCTACTTTTTACTTTAAATTAAATTAAATGTAACATTGAACCTGATGTATAAAGTAAATGTGGGGCAATTCAGGAGTAACCAGCTGCACTGAATACAAATTGACAAAATTCACATTGCTTTAAAGGAATGGTAACACTCAATATGTAAAAAGATATGCTTATTCTTTATCCTCCTGAGTAAAACAAGGGTACTTCCACTGCTTTTTCTCCATTAGTCCTTGTGGAACACAGGAACCAAAGGAAGGTGGAGACTTCCTCCCAGCTCGACTTTTCCTCACCCAGTAACTTAAGTTTCAATGAACTCCACAAGTCCTGCAGAGATAGCCTTGCAGTGGTGGGCTTCTGGGCAGACTTCTTGCTTGCACAGGCCAGTTGGATTTGGGATGAAAATGGGCCTGGCTCGAAGATGGGGGTAGGAGCTTTTACCTCATGAACATATTGGTGGGGGTGGACAAAAACAGGCAAGGCTTCAATGTAAAGACAAGGCTGCTTAGGTGTGACAGGGCAACAGAGAACTCTTGCCTTCAGTGACATGGCTAGTGGTTTTATACAGTTCTTGGTCAAAGATCTGCTTGCCCACAAAATGAAAAGAGATAAAGGACTTCTTAAAAGACTGATTAGCTGACCAGATCTTCAGCCAAAGAGTACATCATGAAGCTACTGAATGATGTATCTAAGGCTGCCTCATTGATATAATCATTAACCTCAATAATTTTGGAAATCATATTAACAACATCCCCATTAGAAGAAGGCATTTGGACCACTTCCAATACATTCTCACCCCAAATAGCTATGGCCCATGTGACCCAGGCTGAGGCAAATGCTGGGTGCAAGCTAGCCCTGGAAGTCAAAACATTTATAAGATAATGTTGGTGTTTGTTCATTTGATCCTTGCAGCCAGCTATCTCCTTAACTGGTAAAGCTGTGGGATTGGAGAAGTGAGATATGGGGACCAACATGGAGGAGTGGCCAACAGTTGCAACTCAGGTGGTGAAAAAGGACAACATAGAGAAAAAATGTTATTCAGCAACTTCTCTTCCTTAAGAGAATCATAGGAAAGGAAGTGTACAGCATCCCTCCTATGCCTCAAGACAACCTGTAGCATCACTGACACTAACTATATCAGTGGAAACCTGATCTTGTTTATCAAGGACACACTGGAGATAGGTGTTAATCATATCTGAATAAGGGTTTCAAACCACACAGGTTTCTGATCACTGACATTGGGCCCTTGAATGGACTGAGTAGGGGTCACAGTAAAAGACAAGCATATTTGATTTGCTTGACCCTTAGGGAGACTGGACTGGAAAGACATACAATTGGCCACTGCAGGAAAATCTGTGATAGTTCTGATGGACTTGCCATATCCCCCTTAGCTTTTGTCATGCTTCACAGCCCCCCTCCCCTCACAAAAAAAGAAATAAAAAGGAATGCAGAAAAAAGCAAAAAATAAATATAAAACACTTTTCTAATCCACTGAAGGGAGCCTGTTGCAAGTGTTGCCTCCTGGGTGAACCAGACAAATGAAAAGGACAGAAAGGAGAAAATATGCCTCCCTTTCCTTTTCTAGAAACCTGGGAAATTAGGCAGTAGTTTAAAAAAAATAGATATGAAAAAAGGTACTGTGGCTTTCCAGCCACCACCACCAAATGCAGCAGTTGCAGCATTGTACCCCATCCAAAGGGTGCCTATACAGAGCAGGGAAGCCAGGCACAACTGCTGGTCCCTTTGCCTGGAACTAAACCAGTGCCAGTGAGCAAGACAGAATAAGAAATTGTACAGTGGTTCTCCCGCCACCAGTGCTTTTGTGCTGGTGAACTCCATATGAGGGGTCCCCAATGTATATTAAGGAACCCGAGTAGTGTAGTGCCAGTCTCACAGCTGTGTGTGTATATGTATGTATGTGTATGTGTGTGTGTGTGGTCACATTGCGATTTTGAGAATTTTTACTTGTAGACTAATGTGCAGTTGCTCTAGAATTGTTCCAGTTCTTCTTACTAATTCAGCCTCTAAGACTCTGATGGCCAATGAAACTCTGAGTTAGATAATTAGCAGCTCTGTCAGAAACACACCACACTGTGGGATTTGTTTTTAGAACAAGGATGCAGACACAATATATGATTAGCTAGCTAGCAGAAAAAAAATTATAAAAACAGAAACAATAAACACTTGACTGCTCTTTTCTTAACCCTTTGAGTGCCAGAGAGGTATCCAATGCACTGCAAATCAATGTGTTGGATACTTCTCTGGCACTCAAAGGGTTAATACACATTATTTAAAGACACAAACACAAAGTGACAGCTTTACTTTTAATTGTGACACAGTTATAGTTACTGAATAAACAATATCATATAACTAACCTTAGCATGGTAAGTGTGATCTCCATCTTGGAAATTAATAGTACCAAAAGCATCAGTAGCACTTGTTTTTGTATGTTTATGTACACACCATTCTTCATCATCTCTCTCCTGGGAAGAAGGATGAATTGGCCAATCATAATCTAACCCAGGGTGGTCTCCTATCAGTCTTCCACAGCAGCACCTAAAAGAACATCACATATTTCATCTTCTAAGTTATAAGACAACAGTTACTTTACAAATCTTTTATATTTTATTGATGTATTAATGAATGCTTGAATTACCTGAACAATCCTATCTATGGTAACCTAAACACAATTAGAGATGGGATAAAAAGCAAGTTGAGCCCTATTGACAATAATTATTCTGCAATCAGTCACAAATATGTGTGTTGATTAATGTCAGATTCTTTCTGAAAGAATTAATGGATATGTTTATTTATATAGCACTATAAGTGTACGCAGCTCTTTATAATTTAAGGGTTTTTTATGTTAACATGGCTGCCAAATGTACAACCTGTGTTATTCAAGATAAATTTCAAATGAACTAAACATTGTTATCATTATACTCAAAGAAAGTAAAAGTGTGTTGAAACTCTAACATACTCTACATTAATTCAGAAACCATTGTGGGTATCATTATATATGATATAAAATCAAAGAATGAGTCTGTTCACAAGAAGTAATAGTCACAATGATAAAACTGTATTAATTTGTTTATATTATCCTCAGTGCATGTGTATGTATGACAGCATCCAGAAAACGTTCTTAGTGATATGAAGTGTAGGAGTTTTTAGGCTGATGTTATTTCGGCCAGCACAGTGATTGGCAAAAAGTCCTTGTTTTACCACAGTTAAGATAGACACAGGTCTCAGAAACGTATCAATATATGTAATACTCTCTCCTCTCTCTCAGTAGATGATAGATAGATAGGTAGATAGATAGCTAGATAGCTAGATAGATAGAGAAAGAAAGAAAGAAAGAAAGAAAGAAAGAAAGAAAGAAAGAAAGAAAGAAAGAAAGAAAGAAAGAAGCATTGGTACATACCTCTCATCCATAGTATATATGCAGTTACTGGTTAGTTAGTAATCAGATAGTAATAGAAGTAGCTCATTTGCACCACGTACATCATCAATCCATTTGCATGTTAGCGAAAGCAAGGCACAATGCTGAAGCTCAATAGAGAAACAACATGCTTATATAAGCCTGCCTCTTCCTAACTTTCACAAAGTGATGAATCACCTATTTATCAGAACCTTTATTTATACAATATATTAAAAATGTGTGTTCATTAGAAGCCATTTGAAATATCTGAGTATTTACAGATTATATGAGAGACGGAGCAAATGACATGCACCCTTTCAATAGAAGCCCTTCTGGGGTTTTCATTAAACAGATTAACTGCATTGCATTAATTAAGAAAAACAAACATATGCACATACTTAATGACAGGTAAGTATGCATGTCAATGGACAGCTGCCACAAATAAGATATGGTGGAGGTGAAGCATACCATCCATACAAATACTAGTAATTCTTAGACAAAGACAATATTGTTACATAAAACACTGGTGTAACTATCTGGTTCTTTCTAAATGGACAATTGCAGGATCATCACTTAAAAAAAACAAAGCTTAATGAAAGACAAACATATATGTTTGATAATCATATAATTTATCTATAGCAATGAAGAAATAGTGGTAAAAGACTGGATAGATTAAATGCATTGATTATACAGTATTACAGGAGCTGAACTACATCTCTCTGTTTTACACCTCTCTTGTTATATGGATCAGAAATAAATCGTAAGTAAATCATCAGAAATATAAACTTTATGAATCACCGTACCAAGCCTAAAAATATATATAAAAATGTTGCTAGTGTACTATAGGGTGTACTATAAATGTCAACAGATGGCAATGCCATGATGTAAACTGAGTGACTAATAAAATTGGGATGGCAAGCATTTGGAAAACTTAGGAGTATTGTCCTTAACACCTTAAAGACCACTCAGTCCAGGAGTGGTTGACCGTTAAGGACCTCGGCACTTTTTTTCATAGTGAATTCAGGGATGGCAGAGTAGTGTGCAGCCGCTGTCCAAGAATTCCATGACATGCCAGGACCATCAACGGTCCTTAACGTACAGACTGACATGATAGTACTGGCGCATCACTGGACGTTAAGGTGTCAATACAAATTTGCTAGTTTGCCCCAAGCAAAAGGTTTTTGACCATTGTGTCTTCCCATTTCTTACTTATGGCTGTGAAACATGGACACTGAATGCCAAAGCCATACAAAAGCGTAAGGTTACATAGAGAAGTATGGAACTCCAAGTTCTGAATATAACAAAAAGAGGCAGAAAAAGATGTGCATAAATTTGTTAGCAAACAAAAGTGTATATATATATATATATATATATATATATATATATATATATATAAATATATATATATATATACAGGTATACTCAGCCAGGGACATACAAGACTGCCAGGGAACAGGACTCAATCCAATAGAAGTCAAAATAAATAAAATTTATTGCATCATCAACCAAATTTTTTGGTCCCTAAATATATATATATATATATATATTGATTATCACACACATAGGGTAATGTATGTATTGTTTTTATAATTGTAGACAATAAATATATTTTATTTTTATGTCTGTCAAGTAATCCCCATTTTATCTCACCATAGAGATCTGACATTTGAGTTTTATTATTATTATTATATTTTGTTCATGATCCTGTGCAGTTATGCTCTGTATTGTGCTCACTTCACTAGTAACCATTTTTCCATCTCTGGGTTTAACATTTAATCTTTCTACTGGCAACCCAGTTTTCAGTTGTTTACTCCACATTTAATTAACTGATGATTATATGCTAGTTTTCAAACTATATATTTTTAGCCCATATTTTGCTCTCCGTTTCTTCAACCAAATTTCTTGAGAATATCTTTCTATTACTTTCACAATCAGATCTTTATAGGGGTATTTTTTATTATGAAGTGTATAGAGCAGGATTAAATGACATAAGAAAATTGTTTCCAAAGTTTTTTTTAACAGAATCATATTGTTGAACATGTGGGAATATGTTTTGGCCTTTTTTCTCATCCTATTAAGTATTTTAAGGATATGTAATTGTGTAGATTTATATAAATAGGGTTTGTTAATGATCTAAGCCATCCACTACTGAATATGTTGCAAAACGGTCTAAAATGTGCCATTTCCTGTTCAGACCCCCTCTACCACCACATCAACATAAAAATAATGACACCCAACATTATTAACTGATACTAGGCTACAAAGACATAAATATAAGAAACAAGGAAAAAAAAAAAGAAAAGAGAAGAAAATAGTCTGCAACAAGTTTATTTACCGTAAAATCTCAGGTATAATACGCACCTGTGTATAATATGCAGGTGCAAATTATACCCAAGATTTTAGGAGAAAACAAAAGTGCCTATGTATAATATGCACCCTTGTTTTCCCAATTTGCTAGCTTATTTTTTCCCCATTCAGTCATTCCCTCCATCCCTCTACCAAGTAAGCAAATCTACTCTCTGTTTAACTCAACCCGTCCAGAGAGGAGCCGGCTTTAATCACTGCACAGTGGGCGGCTCTCTTGCATCTGCCTCCTGCTTCCAGCAAATCACTGCAAGGACCTTTTCATTTTAGCCAATGGTGATACCTCAAGGTCCTCATATTATCCCCAAATCCTTAATACCTTAGCGATATACATATAAATACTTGTATTCGGCATTAGTGAAAAATAGAACCGGTTCGGCAGGCAGCAGTGGGGACTTGAATACCTTTGAACCTTAAGGCAACAGAAGGGACTGACAGTGTAGGTGCACCCTGCCGGTGCTTGGCTCCCGAAAAAGTTCTATTTTTCACTAATGCCTAACTTATGCAGCAAAATACAAGTATGTATATGTATATCACTAATGTATTAAGGATTTGGGGCTCAGTGTAAGTTTGATGATAGTTCTGCTTTAAAGTGGCTCTGCTCTGGAGGGGGTGAGTTAAGCAGAGAGTAGATTTGTTTACTTGGTAGAGAGAGGGAGGGAATGACTGGGCAAAAAAAAGCACAATCTTTTTTTTTTTTAAATCATGTATAATATGCACCCCCCACATTACATAAGGTGAAGTGGGGCAAAATCGTATGTATTATACGCAAGATTTTATGGTAGTATGTTTCTCCGTTACTTTCTTTCCTTGTTTAAAAAATATACTCTATATTGAAAAAAACACTACTATATGGCATGAAAAGTATATTTTAAAAACATGAATTTGTAACAGACATTTTGACACTACAAACTACAGATTTTTGTATTACATTCAGTCAAATAAATAAATGATATGATTATAAGAAAACATTAAGGCTACTATGTGAGAATTTACATAGAATAGTTTTTTGTGCACCTAAATATAAATGCCTAGAACTAAATAAAATCACTATACGTTTATTTATTCCCTAAAAGTATAATGCCAAAGGTATTAAATATTAAATATATATTTCATTTAGACTTTCTATAAAATACTCTAATTTTATGTGCATTTAACTACAGTAGTAAATATAAAATATGAATAATGTTGTTTACAGAGGACCCACTAAAATGGTAAAGGGGAAAACCACATTTAACCTACATCTAAATGTTATTAATTCCAAAGTTGGAGAGCATTAAGTGCCTAGGCTCCATAGAATATCATAGGAACTAGAGAATGATACCACTGAAAAGATCCTCTCCACTTTATCACCTCTTTATCACTCCTTAGTGCCTCTCCGCACTGGTCTGCTCTCTACATCATCTATCCTTTATCCTTAAACTTTCCTTTAATCTATCTCTTTTCTATCTATGCTTTTCTTTCCCTTCCACTTCATCTTTGTCTTTTTTCCCCTTTCTTTCCACAATTGATTTGTCCCTGCTCTTATAAATGTTCAAACATGTTGTTAAATAAAATTCTTTGTTTTTATTATGCTATATGTACCCATATCTTCTACAACTCAAATGGTAAGTCATAACTGTTGTGGCCATCCTTAGAGAGATATGGTTAGAATGTGTCCTTTGATTTACCTTCTCTAACTCATTACTTTCCATGTGGTGCCATAAAACATAAAACTCTCTCTCTCCACCTTGTTCCATTTTAAATCATGCTCCTAGATGAACACTACCTCAGCTGTTATTTGGTGTAGATTGTAAACTGTAGTCATAAGTTTCATTCAGCTCTTGTACGTCCAGTGCTGTTAGCACTGTGTTTTATATGCTTGGATATCTCTCTCCAGAAGATAAGGGACTTTGGTGGCATCATTATTCACATCTTAAGTCTCTTTTATCTAGAAACAGAGATTAGAACAGGCATAGGCTAATCCTGGCATCAAGTACAAGATCCTAGGACAGCTGTCATTGAGCACAGGTAGATCAGTCAATGGCTCAATCATGTTAACTGTGGTATTGCAATGTCAAGGGATATCCTGAAAACCTACACTGTTAATAACACTTGACGACCAGAGTATGTGAACCCTGGATCAGAACAGAAGTCCATGTTATTTAACATTGTTATGCTTTACTCTTGATGTACTTTACCTGATCAGGTTTTGGCAAACCTGGCATCCCCCTTGGCATCTGTAAAATAAGAGTACATGATCATCAAATGTTATTCAGCTACATATTTAGCCTTATATTTTTTCTAAACTATGTCACGCATACTACAGTTGAGATAAAGTATTTAGTTATATTTTATGCACTATACCCCAGTCCTCTTTCACTGCTCTGAGACATAGTAAACACTAAAATAAAGAAATAGCAAATAAAATGCATAAAGGTTCAATTGAAGTTTTCATTTATGTCCTCCAATCTAGGAACATTAACTCCTTTCCCCCCATGCTTTGTTGATTGCATCATACATAACATTATAGTTAAAGCAAAGTGCAAGGGGATGTGGAGTTCAGTCTCAGAATGGTATAATACTTGTTAAAAAAATGTTTCACACTATAATATTAAGGAGTTTGACAGATGGCAGCTATTCTGTTTAATTATGTCACTTTAAAGATATAAGGAATGTTGTTGCTTCCCTCTATTTTCTCTGCAGTGAAGAAGTTGACAGGACCTTTTGACTGTAAGGAGGCTAAATTGCAATGGCAATCTGATAGGCTCTCACATAGACATATGTACTTGTCTTCACATGAGCTGTATAAAAGCTTTCTGGGCATTAACTGAGTTACTACAATTTTATCAGTGCTCATGATGCATTTATACAGGTCACAAGAATGCAAATTTCTCCATGTGAATGAACAACATCAGTTGGCTTGCTGGTCTATAAATCAACTTCTTCACTGCAAAAGAGGCTGACCTGAGTTAAAGGGATAGTAACACTTCGTTTTAACTTCATTTTATTTTGTAGGCATTAAAAAAACATGAAGAATGATATAAGTCTTATCTCTCAAACCTTTATGGTTTATGAGATAATCACAAGCAAAGTTCCCCTCCCCGCCCCTTTTTCCTAGTGTAAGCCATCTCTTCTCAGATGTGAATCTGGTTGTAAGACCAGACAGATAACAGAAGGGGACAATTTTCTTTGTATGAAAACAATGAAAGCCCTTCCCCCCTTGACAAGTTTTTCAGCTTTTTCCATTATCTTAATTGAAGATTGTCCCTCTCTGCAGTCTACCTGGGCACTTCCCTTCTGATCTGGTTGAACAGGGGGGGGATACTTTGTTTGTGAATATCTCTTAAACCATAAAGGTTTCAGAGATAAGACTTATATCATTCTTCATGTTTTTTAATGCCTACAAAATAAAATAAAGTTAAAATGAAGTATTACTATCCCTTTAAAGCAGTGGGAGCAGGGAAATAACACCCCTTATATCTGTAAAACTACATGGTATTAATAAGTGTAACTGACATCAGTCACAGTTTTTAATATTGTAGAACACAACTATCAATATACAATTATTAGTGAATTGCCATGCTTTTGATCGAATGAGTGAGAATGTTAACACTGGCTTGCAACACAGCAAAATGTAATTACTGCTGCAACACATAAAAAACATAAAAAGCTTTATTACAGTGGAGCTTTCACCTCCAAGAAACTTTAGGTTATTGAATAAAGCTTGTAAAAATGTGTAGGTTGTGAAATTATACTTTTAAAATTATAATAGTTTAAAAGATATAGCCTTTTCTAAAGTTTCCAGTGACATCACTATTTCCACTTGGTGTGGTACAAGCTGTACTGCACAGCTCTGCAGGACTTCCAATGTTCACAGTTTCCCTTCCCACCTTCCTCCTCAGCTCACCCTAGGATAGAGCGTGCTCCTTATATTACATATGCTTCCACCTTTCCTTTATTGCCTGCACCCTTGGATGTGCTCTTGAAAAAAGAAAATTAAGGATATGTGCTTGTGAGCAGAATATTAACCCTTTGAGTGCCAGAGGGGTATGCAACGCATTGCAAAGCAATGCATTGTGTACCCCTGGCACTCAATAAGTTAAATGGTAGATAAGACCCATGTAGCTTGTAAATGATGATGTCATTCATTTTGCAGCAACACTGTTTCTCTCCCACAACCTGGCTTCAGTTACCAAGTCAAGCACCTTCCCCATGTTATACAGGCTGGCAGTAGGAGGGAGCTGATGTGCAGCTCTGTGCAGTAACGATCGTGAGTGATGGAGGTGGAGGAAGGCAAGTGGAGGCATTCCTCTGGTAACTGAGCTCCTGTCTTGTTGGCAGGCTTAGGGTAGAAGGTGGAGGGAGAGCACAGTTTTGCATCTTGAACCATCATTTTACACTTGCTATGTATCCCTTATTGGACAATTTGGGATACATAGAAAGTTTGAGGGAAAAATGGCAAAAAAAAAATGTATTCTAACAGTCACATCTGTCAATGCCATCACATTTTGGCATAATGGGCATTCCAATGTACCCTTTTGAGACTGGTGAGGCCTTTCTTGAATCAGAAGCTCAGAGTTGCTGGAAAAGTAAAAAAAAAGGTATAATTCAATGCAATCCATCATGATTTGGGGTATATGAAGAACATGGCTGAGATGTTTTAAAGGGTTAGTAATGGCACATTTAAATGAAAAGTATTATTATAGATATAGAAAAAATAAATCCATCGGTGCCAGTCCTATCTCTGAAACCTTTATGGTTTTTAGTTTTAAAGTTCCCCCTCCCTCCCCTTTAATTCACGTCAGTGTCTCGCTGACAGAAGAAGATCCTGGTCCCAGGGCCGGCAGGCGGCTCTTCAGCAGAGCAAAGATAGCACTATGTAGAAAGAAATAGTTCATTTGAACGGTCTACAAAGTGTGCTTACAAACCAGGGACTCTTTCTTTCGAAATCTCGGCTCACTGAAGAGCCACCTCAAGTCGGCCCACATGAATATCCTTCTGTCAGCTTTACAGCTGACATCAGGGAAAGGCGGAAGTTTAAAACATTATATCTCTCAAACCATAAAGTTTTGAGAGACAGGACTGGCATTGATGGATTTATTTTTTCAATATCTACAATAATACTTTTTATTTACATATACCATTACTAACCCTTTAAATGCAGGGCAGCATGGCATCTACTGTGCTTTTTTGGAACTATGAAAAGGTTGGGATGGAATGCCATGAATCTTTCATAAGATTTCCATGTATTGCAAAAGAAAAAAAAATAAAAATGAAACTAAACCACCATTGAAAGAGTTATGGGTGTACCATATAAAAGAAAACCTATCAAGAGAGGCACTCCAATGTACAATAAAATATAAAGAAAAGTAGGTCCTTTATTAAAATACGTAAAAATACAGAATACATTTTTTGTCTGTATACATAATTAGTACCTAGGGTGCACCACACTATTTGAGTGTTAAGCTGGACTTTAATTTAGCCGACGCAAGATCAGCCTCTTGTTTACCACATATTGTGAAAGAGACATAGACCACTACAAATTGTTTGGGACAGACCCCGCCCCTTCGAGTCATGAAGCAGTAGACTTGTCAGCTGTGGGCTTTTGGGTAGGCTTCTTGCCTGCCCAGGCTGTTTGGGTTCCAGGGGAGGATGCATCTGTGTCATTAACGGAGTAGACACCCTGGCAACATACCCATATTGGTTGGGGTAATGAAATCCAAGTGTCATCTATAAAAAGAAGGAACGCTTGGGGGAACCTAATGCACAAAGTACCTTATTCAATAAGCTGAAGAGGTTCAACTCTGGGGCAAATCAATTGCACCACAGTGAGAAATTAACATTCATAATGATTCATATTGGGCTTCTAACTCCTGTGACTGTTCAAGATGACTCCAGTGCATTGCTTCACAATTTGTTGGAGACCTCTGCAGCGGTCAGTGTGTTAAAAGGCTCATTTATATCAGTGGGAATTTGGGGAGTGTTTATCTGTCACCTATGTAGCTGTGGGTTTGCTTCAGAATTGCTCCTATTTAGCTTATTGGCTGTGGCTAGCAGACTGGTGTCTCAAGAAAACAGCCCTGATGAGTATCTAGTGAATTATAAATAAATTGCAGTAATATAAATATACCTATGAGGATCTCTTGATGTTGGTATGATTTTTGCACATTCTCTCTTGTAGAAGATTCCCTCAATCCAAGATTTTTGGGACTAAAAAAAGAAAATACAAAATATACATAACATATTTGTAGACTAATTAACGACATTTTCACCTTATGCCCTGCTAACAGGTAGTTAGGACTGAAGTCTGGCAAGCACAATATTTAGACAATACATATGATAATAATGAAATTAAACTTCCTTATTTAATTATATCTTAAAGAAGCAGTTACTTTTTAATTAAAATTATATATTAAATGGGGTTTTCCTGCAGAGTAAAACAAGAGAACTCTGTAGAGTATGTCCAGAGCTATAACAGTTATAACAGTAAAAAGTTGTTTACACTGACAGTGCCATCTAATTGCTAGAATTCAGATAATTATTCTTTTGTATTCTATGGGAGAGGTGAGTCAGTGACAAGAGTCCTCAATAGATCACAATAGTAACAGCTTTAACACTTTCTGTCAGTTTGGACTTTAAGGAAGTTATGAAGCTGTAATTCCCTTCCTGATAAGTTTAAACTGTTATATGTTTTGAACAAAACAACTGCCAGCTCTGGCAGTATCCTTTTAACTTACACATAGGTTTTCATTAAAACACAATGGAGAAAATGTGCTAATACAATTCCATAAAAAAGTGGCTGAGGGACCATTTATGCCTGCTAATTTTCTAAGCCATGCTTATCCCTTTCACTCCACTTTCCCCAAAGGAAGGGCTGTGTTGCATGGTTTATGTTCTGATTTGTTCTGTCCTCTGCACTGTGGTTCTTGTTATGTACTAATAAGGCCCAGAGGAAACTTGATAAGAATGTTTACATTTTCCTCTGCATGCTAAAGTGGAAGATTAACAATGAAAGTGTATTGTGGAGTTATGCAATAAAGTAATCATACACACATAGGAGCAAGAGCATGGCTTTTAATCAAATGTATTAGCAGATTCATATATTTCTCCACAGAATGCATATACTGCGTAATACAAGTGAGAGAAATGTAAAATGTGAGAGAGAAAAAGCATAGGATTCAAAGGCATTCGCAATCATAGCAAGAATCTCTGTGGTGAGCTATTCATTCCAAGGCCTGATCAAATAACCAGGGGGCACCCCTTTAGATTAGAGGAAAGGAGGTTTAGACTTCAGCAGAGTAAAGGGCTTTTTACAGTAAGGTCTGTTAAATTATGGAACTTCTTACCCAAGGAGGTGGTTATGGCAGATACAATGGATACATTTAAGAGAAGATTAGATACATTTCTTTCAAAAGGGAACATACAGGGTTATACTATATATTAGTAGGCAAATCAGGAAGGTCTGATAAATGACTAACTTATTTGATAGCAGGAAAACTATACAATTCTCATGTCACTGGGGTATGAGGAAAAGGTTGAACTTGATGGATTTGTATCTTTCTTCAACCTAATTTACTATGTTACTATGTTACTTCTATTGACTGTATGAATGTTGGTGGTATACTTACAAATTTGTTTTGTTAGACAAAGGCATATTTTTTAATATACAACAATTTTTTTGAGTTTTAGGCTACACATGGAACTCTTTAAGATTTTGATGTTGATAAGACTATTATCTGGAGTTGCTAACTCAACTTGATATTTAAAATTAGACGGCAAAGAGCTTTAAAACCATTTTTAACTCTGAAATTACATGAAAGAAATCTTAATGAACCTGCACAACTCAAAATGTTTTTTTGTAAACATATTCCTACAAAATTGGAAAGCACTGCATACACCTGGGCAGGTATATAAATAAACGTATTCTTTCATTCAAGATGGACTATTGTTTAAAGGGATAGTAATACTTTGTCTTAACTTTATTTTATTTTGTAGGCATTAAAAAAACATGAAGAATGATATAAGTCTTATCTCTCAAACCTTTATGGTTTAAGAGATATTCACAAGCAAAGTTCCCCCCTCCCACCCCTTTTACTGATGTAACACAAGGGAGCTGCCCAGGTAGACTTCAGAGAGGGACAATCTTCAATTAAGATAAGGGAAAAACCTGAAAAGCTTGTCAAGGGGGGCAGGGATTTCATTGTTTTCATAGGAATAAGAGTGTCCCCTTCTGTTATCTGTCCAGTCTATGGACTGCATTCCACATCTGAGAAGAGATTGTTTACAGTAGGTAAAAGGGGCGGGAGGGGAAACTTTGCTTGTGAATATCTCATAAACCATAAAGGTTTGAGAGATAAGACTTATATCATTCTTCATGTTTTTCTAATGCCTACAAAATAAAATAAAGTTAAAACGAAGTATTACTATCCCTTTAAAGAGGAACCAACAAAGAATGGAATCTGATTTCATGTAGATCAGATTTAAAGTAATTTTGCATCAAAGAACTCATAAGAGTGATATAAAGGTGATACCTTTCAATGGCTAACTGGGAATATAGAAGGGGCCAGCTTTCAGGACACTAAGGTCCTTAAAGTCAAGCATGGTTTAAAGCTCACTCTTGTGAGTTCTTTCTTATAAAATTACATTAAATCCTATTTCTTTTACTGGCTAACACAGTACTACTTTTTTCCTGGATGTGATTTCATGCAGCTGTCTATTCATAATATGAAATGTATGTTGCAATGTTCACAATCTATTTATTAAACTGCACAAAAAGAATGTTTTTATCAAAACTTGCAAATAACTGATTTACTCAACAGACATACTAATTCATCACATAATCAAATTGAAGCTACAATACAATAGATTATGTTTGTGCTTTCTGCATATTACTTTTTACATTAAAGTGGATGTATCACCTAAAAAAATGTTGACCATAGGGTTTGTTACTAAAGTATTATTAGGAAAGCTTTTTTTTTTTTTTTTTTTAATGTAACTACTTTTCAGATATTTAATGTTCTGCGCTGTGCACTTCTGTGTAATGTGCACGCACATTTCAACAGGGAGCACATTCATGATTCCCTTTGGTGTGCTGTGAACGGCTTCTATCATTATATCAAGCTCTGGTTCACATAATACTGAGGTTGCAACCTCCGTGTAATGCTAACCGGAGCTTGCGATAACTATACAACACATTCACAGCACACCGAAGGGAAGCATGAACGTGCTCCCTGGGGCAGCTGTGAGGGAGGTGGGAGGAGAATTAGGCAGTCAGATAGAACTGTGCTGAAGAATGAGCATATTGCATTATCCTGACCGGCACAGCTTAAAAATAGAATAAAAGCAAACAGCTTCCCTAATAATACTTTAGTAACAAAATCTATGGTCAAATTTTTTTTAAGGTGATACATCCCCTTTAACGTCTTTTTTAGTGCTGGACTATCCATGATACATACTAAGGGTTCTATAACATTTTGGGTGCTATCCTAGATGTTACACTTGGTGGTGCAATTGAAGCTTGAGAAAGTTTAAATTATGATGACACCTCATATCCCAGTAAAAATGTAATGCTGTCAAAATATGTTAAACCAGAAAACTGCCCCTACATCACAGCTGTCAACTTTTTTGAGGCAAGTATAAATATGTATAAATAGTAAAGCTTTCACTGCAATCTGAAAGTTTCCCTCGCATTTAGCTAACATCAGCTGAAGTCACAAATAATATGTAATCTATTTTTAAATTGTCATAATATATATGACATGGAAGAACATCAATTATGATGTAATTGCCACATCCTTTGAATATGATGAGTAGCGTCTACAGAAATGTTCAACTGTTTCCTATCATGAATCATGGATTTCTATATTTTATTTCAAATGGAGTTCAGGTAGCTCGTGTCAAAATCAGACAGAACAATTGCAAAGTAATTCCAATGTGCTGCTTTATAGTTCATTAATATTTTGTAGCCTATCTTTGTGTTTATGTTATATAGTAATCAAAATAAAAATAAGACGTGTTAAAAATTGTCATTTTTGTTCATTACAAATAATACATCAGATTATCCAGTTGCAAAACATTTTGGGCTACAAACATCCATTTATCTGTTTGAAATTTATTTTGCTATAACACGTTTATAGATTACCCAGAGGTGCGGTCATGTTCACCAAGTTCATAAAACACACACACATTTATGTATATTAATCCTGAGACAGCAGATTTTAGGTTCATTGTTTAGTATTTCCATTTTATTACCAGACCTAACATTGCCCATGACTGAAGACACACCATCCCCACAGTGAAGTATGGTGGTGGTAGCATCAAACTGTGGGTACTTATCATCAGTAGAGACTGGGCAGCTTGTTAAAATTTAAAGGGATAGTAATACTTTATTATTACTATCCCCCATATTGTACATATTTGCAAAATAATGTAATAGCCCCCAGATTCATCTCTCAAACCTTTAGGGTTTAAGAGATAACCAAAGGCAAAGTTCCCCCTTCCCTCCCCCTTCCCTAAAGTCTGTGTTGTGCTGACTGCATGGATATCCGGTCTAACTTTCATCATGTGGCTCTGCAGCAGAGCCGCAATCATGTTAATGACAAATAATTATTTCACTGAAAAAGTCTTCTACATGTGCTTGCAAACCAAGAACATATAGAAAACCGTTTCAGTGAAATAATTATTTTTCACTAATGGGATCTCGGCTCAGCTGCAGAGCCACCTGATGATCGTACAACAGACTTCCCCTGCAGTCAGTACAACGCTGACTTCAGGGAAGGCAGAGGGAAGGAGGAACTTTGCCTTTGGTTATCTCTCAAACCGTAAAGGTTTGAGAGATGAACCTGGGGGTTATTAAATTATTTTGCAAATATGTACAATATGGGGGATAGTAATAATAAAGTATTACTATCCCTTTAAAGGGATGGTAATGGCTAAAATAAAGTAGATCACCAAGTCTTCATTATGTTAAGCATAACACGTTGTGCTATGTGTATTAACTTACATTGTTATAGTTTTAAAGATATGCCATGTAAAAGTGGGACCGGACGGACGCAGCGAGGGACAAACTTAAGACAGTAAGTATATGGAAAACCCTGTCCCCCTAGATGAAGGAGAGCAGGATTTTCCTTTGCTTACTGCAGTTTGTCCCTCGCTACTCTCCATCTAAACCAAGCAAGGATGGGCATGACGTGGCCAGAAGGGGCAGGAGGGGGATCCTTTTACATAGCATATCTTTAAAACTATAGTAATGTAAGTTATTACACATAGTGCAACATGTTATGCGTAACATAATGACTCGGCGATCTACTTTATTTTAGCCATTACTATCGCATTAAGAAAAAATGGATAGATCATAATACAGGGGGAATACTGCAATAAATCCTGCTTCAGTCTGCTAAGAACTGAAGCTTGAAAGGAAATTCACCTTTTAGCAAGAAAATAATCCCAATCACAAATCCAAAGCAACCTTGGAGTGACTCATGAACAACAAGGTGAATGCGATACAGTGACCCAGTCAAAGTTCTTCTGATCTCAATCCCATTTAAAATCTTGGCACTATTTGAACATTCTGGAATAAAAGCAACATCCAACAAATCTAAACAACCTGGAGCAAATGTGACTGCATGTAAAGCTTGTACATACTTAGCCCAAAATTAGTACATATATGTATTACATATAATGTATTACAGATATATCAAAACCAGCAGTATGGCTAACCCAGAAGCTAACAAAACTTTCAAGTAAACATATTTAAACATGTAGATGGATCTCAAGACAGTCCATTAAAATGTATGAAGGCTTATATACATATACATAATATCAAAGATGGACATATGTAACACATTGAAATATAAATCAATGTCTTGGAGTGACATATAAAAAATATGTAATCTTAATATTAATACATATTTAATTAAAGTAAAAAAAAGGGAAAAAAAAGAATGTCTCACTATTAGAACCAGATCTGTTGGTTATATGTACCGTAAGTTGAAATGAGTGAACAATAAAGACCATCCTGCCTGCCTGGGTCACAATCATTTAGCAATTTATAACTGTTCCAAAATTTTTGGTTGGGCCTCTTATTATATTAAATGGATGAGTAACTCCCTCAAGATACACCACAGATTTTTTTATTCCGGCTTTAATGGCTAGACACTCACAATCTCTAAAACTGTATTTGCTCTCAGCTGAGTTTAACTTATGTCAGAAGAAAGCCACTGGTAAAGAACACTGCCATGCCCATTCAGATTATAAAGAACAAACCCAATGGCAGTTTTAGAAGCATCAGCTTCTAAAACATATGGAGGTTTTGTATCAGGAAGATCCAGGAAAGATGCAGAAGTGAACCAAACTTTGAGTAGACCAAAAGCCTCTTGTGTCTGTTGCATCCATTGGAAAGAACTATGTTCTTTGGTTAGATCTGTAATTGGCTTCACAATGCAAGAAAAGTCTGTACTGACTTGCAATCAGTGGGAACTGCCAAATCAAGAATTGCTGATACTTTATCAGGATCCATGCTAATCTCAGAATGTGACATAGTAAATCTAAGGAACTTGATTGTGGAAAGTTGTAAAACTCACTTCACTAGCTTGATATACAGCTAATGAATTCTGAGATCGATTGTTTTTTACATGAATGCGATATTCAACAAAGGAAGATGAGTAGATCTGAGTTTTGCCAAAACAGACAAGTACAAATATGTCATAGAGATATTGTAATACATAATTTATGAAATGCTGGTATGTTGCTGGCATGTTACTCAACCCAAAGGGCATTGCAAGGTATTAATAATGCCCACAGGTAGTCCAGAAAGCAATTTTCCACTTGTCTCCTTCTCTAATTCTGACAACATTGTAGGTTCTTCTAAGATCCGGTTTATTAAATATTTTAGCTGTTTGAAGTATCTAAAAAAACCCAGAGGTGAGTGGTATGCATAATGATTTTTGATTGTCTTTCTTTTCCACTAAAAATAACTGCACCTGCAGGTAAAGGAGAAGGATGAATTAATATTTTTTCAAGTTTTTCCTGAATATATTTAGGAGGACTTCAATTCTGACTCTGAAAGTGGATAGATATGTCCATATGAAATACTAGAGCCAGGCAGGAGAACACCAGGACAATAATCTGATGAGATGGCACAGTATCTGTTTCATTTGTGCTGAATACATCTGCAAAATGTTGATAAACCGTATGCAATAGGGAGGTGCTATCAGTACCAAAGCAGACTTCAGAAGGATGAAAGTCTGGTATACAGTTCTGTGCACATTAGGATGAAGAGAAGGTCATCTTAAGAGTAGCCCACTTGTCATAGAATTATGACTATAAGTTTTAAACCAAGGTAAGTTTAGAATGACAGAAATAGAGGAGTGTCTATTATGCAAAGCTAACAAATTCCTGGTGCACATCAGGACTGGTGAAACATAAGGATACTATCGCTTGAAAGACAGGCTCAGATTTAATGAGTAATCCATCTATTACCTATGCTGATACAAGAATCTCAATGACAAGCTGTTTATCTGGGAAATAACCCCTGACTCCTGAGTCCTCACTGCAAGAGAACATGTAGAATGCAATGATTAGGACTGGCAGTGGGTTGGAGAAGAGTAACTAAGGAGGGTACTGAATTTTGATAGACCCCAATTGTGAGATGGGCAATCTCATAGGAAGTGTCCAGAAACCTCACAAGATTGGTGGCAAGCATGTTCCTCAGTGCAAGAAGCCCTTAAGGCATCCAGATTTTCATAGGTTTAAGAAAGGATGCATTCCCTTCATTCATACTGATCGTACCAGTGGGCACTGCTGTAAGACTCGAGGCAGTACAAGCAGGATGTCGCTCAAGCCTATGTTATCTAAACAGGCAATCAATCTGTATGGAGAGGTGTACTACTTTCACCAAGGTTTCAGGGACCTCCACTTGAGCCATATTAACCTTAAGAGGCTCAGACAGCCCATGATAGAATGATTCTAAAGACTTGGATCATCCCAGCTGGTATCAGCATACACTTTTCTAACACTTCCACGAAAACCTCTGCATGACAGCAACCTTGGCACAGGGCTCAAAGAGCAGACTATCATACAGTTGAGCCAGGGCTTTGCAGAAACTGGAAAGTGAGTTCAGGGTAGGACTGTTGGTTTAAAAAAATGGACAGGAGTGAAATAACAGTCCAGATTTTCATGAACTCAGTAGTGTAGGTGCAGGGTGTTTGCTAGAAGAGGTGATGACAAGAATTAATACAATCCCTAAACTAAGAACGTCAACTGAGTTTTCTTGTAGATGAACCTGTGGTTCTGAATTCAAAGTGGGTTAGGTACAACTGATGCTGCACCATCTTGACCAGTCTGTAGCTCCAGCAGCTTCCCCCATAGTTGGGAATGCTGTCCTTGTAGATCCTAAATCATCTGTCTAAGGAAGCCCTGGTGCTGAGTAATGGAGGCCAAGGCTTAAGCAAACCTCACAGGCCCCATAGAGGACTTATTTTTAATGTCAGGGATCCAAGTGGAAGATGGACTACTACTGGCATAGACTAGCAACTGTGGTCTGGGGAGGACCCCCAAGGTTTTTTGGCCATGGGACAGGACCACAGAGAAGGCCAAAACATCAAGCCAAATTACTGATTATCATCCTCAATGCTCTGTGTCTTGACATATACCCACTCAGCACTGCACTCCTGATGCCCAAAGGCCAGCAGTGAAATAGATTGAGACACCTGGTAAGTATTCTGACACCTGCGAATGTACAGGAACATGACATTTATGGAAACATTTGTGCACACAGGGCTAGGGGTAGAAAGACAAATGACAAATCATTTGATGCAGTGGGCTGTCTTCTTTATGCATTGTCAACCTTTTTTCATATCTGTAGTTGTTACAGCCATTTTAGCACAGACAGATCATATCTGATGAAGGATAAAAAACAACACATTTTAGTAAGGTCAGTTTTGTTATTCTGGCACACTCTGTATGTCAGCTGTTACCAATGTGGTGCCACTTCTGTTTGGACAGGAGCTGCTAATGAATACAGCAGGAAATGTCATAGTTTTCAAAGATTTTGATACCTCCAAAGGGGTGGAAATGAAAAAAAAAATAATATTTTTTTCCTTTAGCGCCATCTTCTGGAAGCATTTGTGATCACCGGGCTAGGTGTAGAAAGGTAAGTGACCCCTCATTTGATGCAATGGGGTGTTTCCCTTCCAAAATGTTATGCCTTGTCTATCTTTTCTTCAGTAATTGTTATAAACATAACTGCAATTAAAATATAGTGTATTTTTAAAAACTATATAACATATAGTATTACTTCTGATTATTTTGTGCCTGAAAAGCAGTACCCTTCATTATTCCCTTGACCAATTACCTTTAAAAATTTAGTGTGCACTGAGAATTCAAGACTGCTTGCATGGGTGCCTTGAGCCAAAAAAGGCAGAGAACCACTGAGTTACATCTCAGAGGATTAATACAAGTCTCCATCTAAGACTGAGATGTAATCAAATTCACTGACATGAGACTTAGGGTGGAATGGAAGAAACATGCACAGTCTCTATTAATGATGTACTTTTGATGGAAAAATGATTAGCTCCAAAATGTTACTGAATTGTGCATGTTTTCATGAATTAAGGAACATGTGTGCATTTTTCAGCAAATGTTTGTCAAAAAGTCAGCATGGCTAAATACCCCTTGTTTTATGTGAGGATTAGAGATTGCGCCTAATTCAGGAAAGCAGTTAGCACAAATTTTCATACATCTGGCTAACTTTGCTGTTAATTTATGAGCATGTGCTTACTTTGACATTCATTTATGAGCCTGTGTTATTGAGTATCAAGATGTTAGTATGTTTCTTGCATCAAAATGTGAGCAATCACAAATAGAACATACATTTACGGCAAAAAATAGCTAATGATCCACTTTCTTGCATTCCACCATGACAGTCATATTCAAAATGGTAAAGAGGTGCAATTCTGGAACAAATCAACTGCACCAGATAGAAGAAATAAAAGTTCCCATCACCACTAATTTAAATGGAGCTTCTAGCCCCCTGAATGCCAGAGAACACGCCAGCAAATTATTTGTCTCCTATGATGTAGTTGACTTGCTCCTGGAATGGGCCTCTTTAGCCACTCCCCTCTCTTCTTGCCTGTGCCTTTTTGAACATTAGCTTGTATCTACACTGTTGGCTATCCAGAACGAATGCATCTATGAGACCTCTTATATTATCTCACCAAAACTATGCTGTTACTTTCAGAGTTTTATAACTACATGAGAGCACTATGCATAGGTATACTTGTCTGTAACAGATTTTTTATGGGGCCTCTATTAGAATATTTTATTTTTATTATTGATTTTATGCTTTAGAGCTATTGACTTTTTTCTTTTGTAAGATAGAGTATGTATATGACTGTTGATGCGAAATGAGTTCCCTAGCATTCGTGAAGAAAATGGAAATTTTCATTCTCCATCCCCCATGGGGGTGAAGTTGGTTTTGCGCCAGAATCTTTCCCCTTCAGTTTCCTGAATATGGGGTTATGAGTAATCTCCACTCCATTCTTCCTTTTGGTGTATACAAGACGAGAAAAGGAGAGGGTGCCCAATAGTGCAGCAATGCAATACAATTAATCAATAATGATAAATAAGATTCAGGTACTCACATAATATTATTGTCAGTATGACAATACTCTTGTGTCAGCTCAGGATTTCCAGTCTTCATTTCAATAACAAAAGATAAAGGAAAAAAGATGGCTTTTTCTACAACTGGATAGTATTTTAAATAAAAAAATAATTTATTAAAAAACAAATACCACACAAAGTCCAATATAGATGTGTACAATCCTGAAGACATGAAGGGAGGCCTAGTACCAGTCTTTGTAAACGGAAATTAATATAACATGAAAAATTAGATGCAGGGGAAATTGATCCCTAATATGAGTGGAATTGCAGAGGGACTTTTGGTAAATTATAATAATAAATCATTATTTCAAGTTTGGAGTCCCTCTCCGATCTCTCCAGGAGCCCATCTATATATGCTTGCTGGATCAGGAAACTCATTTCCCCCATGTAACAAACGGTAGGGTCCCCTCTAAGAATTTAATAATAGTTAATCAAAATTATGTATGTCTCCTTTAGATAATATTCCAGAACTTGAACCACAATTGCCCCTCTCTTATCAGCTGGCTTGATGATAATATTATGTATAGGATTTACCACATTTTTGCCCATCTGTCTATCTTTGAGAACCCAGTGTTACAAATGATATTTGAGTGGATCCCTTAATGGAGAGGATTGACACCAAAAAAATCCCCCACATGCCAGGGGACGGCTGAGAACTAGATGCCAGTTGTATCTTCTCATGTGAGTATCTTTTCTCTGATTGTGCTCCTTATGAAAGTTTGTTGTTATAATCGATCGCTTCATACATTACAAGTGCTCTCCTGCTGTTTGCTGTTTCTAAAGATTATCTAAAGGAGTCATACTGGATTTTGAGCAACACTGACTATTATCAATTTCTTAAAGTGGGCCCTACATGGGGGAAATGAGTTTCCAAGCATATAGATGGACTTTTGTAGAGATCAGAGGGGGACGTTTCCTAACCTAAAATGCTGATTTATTGTCATTTACCGAAAGTACTTAAGTCCCTCTGTGATCCCCCTTGAAGACCCATCATATCAGGGATCAATTCCCTCACATCTAATTCACTGTGCTATATCTACAAAATAGTAGGCCTCTCTTCATATCTATGGGTTTCTACACATATAGAGTGGGCATTGTGCTTTATTTATCTTTTAATAATTTTTTTTTATATTTATAATATTATCAATTTGTGGAAACAGCCTTCTTTTTTCCTTTTTCCTTTGTTATGGAAATTAAGTGTCATGCCTCCTGTCAATCTAGGGTATCCTTTTCTCTGGATTGGCTGAGTTCCCTTTTTATACCAGCCAGCTTGGACAAATGATGCCCGATTATTCAAGTTCTGTTGCCTTGGCTTGTGTATTGAGTGACTCTGCTGTCATACGACCATTCTCTGGATTTGCCCTCTTGTACTTCGCTATTGCTGTTGAATACTCTGGCTAGACTGACCCTCCGACTGTTTACCCCCTTTTGCACTGTGCAGAAATCTCATGTATGGACCTCGGACTGACTGACTATCCTACTACCCATCCAGGTTTGGCTCCGGCCTACCTTACCTTTAGCTCTCCGGAGCTTTGGTAGATTATTGATTCTCGCTCTGATAGTAGGTATCCCTGTGCTTCCCATCACAGCTGCTGTCTCCGTTAGTGTCCGTCTGGGTCTCCCACGGTTGTGGGATCCTGCAATACTGAGCCGTACATACCTGGGCCTTGCCCTCGTGGATCGTGCTCCACGTTAGGCTCCAGGTTCAGAGAGGCTCGCTGGAGCGGCTTGTATGCCGCATTGTTGGGGTGACGTCTCTCCCATCAGTGCATACTATTACTACCAGGTGAGAGTCGGTACCTTTTTAGCCGTAGAAATACCTTTATTGGCTAACTAAACAGATTTAGAGTGCAAGCTTTCAAGACATCTCAGGTCTCTTCCTCGGGCATGTTATACAGATAAATATGAAAACATCTCTCTTATATACAAGTACACATTGCATTGTTTACAATGGAAATCAGATAACGAAGTTTCGTTCAGACTCTGGTTCTTTAATCAGTCAATGGTAGAGGAGAGTGCTGTAAGTTGCAGTCTTCCTCTGAGTGGTCCAAGGTATTTACGATCCCAGGGGGCTGTTGTAAAGGTTAACCCACAATGTGATAATGTGTCAGGAATTCTCTGTCTTTATTCAAACCAAAATTCAAAGCTCCAAATTGGAAATTGTAGTCCACAACAGCTGGAGGGCCTCAGGTTGCCCAACCCTAGCGCAGGTAAATTGACATGACATACACCTTCACAGGCTGAGTTTCTTTTTTATTTATTTTTCCATTTCTGCTTTGTTTGCTTTTTACCAAACAAGTTGAAGACTTTCAAACCAAAATCATTATTTCAAACGAAGAGAAGCAAAATTTGTCCTAACTACCAACAGCTAAGTAGATAGGTTAACATGATATATATCTAGTTTAAGTAGGTACAGTACACATACTGCAGGAACTTGTAAAACCATAATCAACATTACCATAAATATTTAAAGGAACTAACACCTACACTTATCTGGAATGATATACACCTAAATACTTGGTACTTCATGCTAACATCTGTATTCATGATCTATTTCTTTTATGAAGCCTAAGATTGTGGAGGCAACCATTCCTGCCTTTTCCTGGGCTCCCAGATTCCCATTACCATAGTAAACTTGATAAGTCTCTGAGAATTGATAAGGCTATACTATATGTAAACAGAATGATATAAGTGTTCCCCTTTTCTACCCCATGTTTGAAGATTATCCATCAAGGATACAGATGTTGCTGAGGAATTTACTGATGATGCTCTATTCTTCAGCTACAGCCCATGCTCACAGGTCCTATCTATAGGCCTACCTCTACCACTTTGAGTAAATTTGGTAGGAAAGCTATGGTGGCGGTGGAGGTCACGGCCATGCTAGAGGCCCCTTCTACGGCTGCAATCTCTGATTCAAGTGTCTTCACTCACGGTGTTCCTGGGATGATCCTCGGCGAATATGGCACTCATTTGAACTGTTCCATCCCCTGCTGAATTGTCTGGATGTGGTGGATTTCGGTGGGACATGATAACGTGACACTAGATTAGACTAGATGCTGAGCACCACTGACACTGAGATCCACTTCTGCATGGTTTGGACTCTATGATGGACTGTTATGGGGTCTCTGCTGGAGTGGTGAGATTGGGGGAGAAATGGCATGCTCTAGTCCTTTTTCTTTATCTTTTTTTTTCATATAGAAGAAAAAAAAAAAGGGGGAAAGAAATACTGTTACTGCTCTGTTGGTTATGTCTCGCGTCCCTCGGGTGATGGTCCAATGCTTAGATTTCTTTCACACAATGTGTGAAGCCTTTGACCCGCCCTGGGGATGCTGTGGCGGGATGGTTAGATGGAGGTAATATTCAATTAATTTGGAGGGATTGGTTACATTGCTGAGTTACATTGTTGCTACTCCTGCCCATATATGCTTATGAGTGTATGTTTCTGTATCTGGCCATGGGGGGAGCACGAACTATATATGAATTTTTTTATTTTTTTTTTCTCCCCTGGTAAGTGCAATTCTGGATGTTTCAGCCCCCTGATACTGTCTTGCACTCCTTGGGCGGTGGTTTGGTGTTTTATGGCTATGATTCGCCATTTGATTTATGTGAAGTTACTAAACCCTACTTCTGCAAATTAGTACACCACTGATCAGCCCAGGACATGCTAAGATGGGGAGAGCAATTAGGGGGTTCATTTTGTATTTTTGAGAAGACTTACTTTATTATTGGAATTTAGATGTTAATATTGTTGCCTGTAATTGAATGTCTTACTATGTCTCTATTTTGAGATTGTAGGTTTTGGTTTAGAACTACTACTGATGAGCTGCTATTGTCCTGCATGTTTTGGGCAGTGACTGGACGCTGTGCTGCTGTATTCTGGCACTTGGGTCCCCTGAGGATACTGGTGTCTACTTATTTGGTGCGGTCTCCGATCTGCCTAAGGGATGCTACGGTGAAGGGGTTGGGGGACCATACTGTTGGGATTGCAGTTGAGGGATTGGTTTACTACTAAGTGGGAGGTGTTATGTTCTAAAGGTGTTAGTGATGGTGGGGTAACTATATTCTTCTTTACTTATTTTCACGCTGTGATGATGCCTTTACTACCTGCTCTACTTGCTGCTGGGGGGGCGGGGGGTGTAGGTGGGATCATACATGATCAATGGTTATTTGGTTTTTTTGTGTTGGGTGGGAGGGAGGGGGGCAATATTTTGGCTGCCAGGCCGCGGTTACGGGTTGGTTTTGGGATAAAATCTCTATCAGGTTTGGGGGGATAGAGATAGGGTGGGTTGTTTGGTTAGGGGATAGGTTTCCGGGATTCCTCTCTCTTCTGGGCCGGGCGCTCCTCACCCCTAATAGATCCCATCAGGTGACCAGGGATGTAACACATTCCACTTATGTCAGTAATGACTCCATTAACTTGTAAATTCTTATCCTGGAATGTACGTGGCCTGAATGATGCTGTTAAACAGTCTTTAGTTCTGAACCACGTCAGGAGGCAGACTCTGGGGGTGGTTATGTTGCAGGAAACCCATCTTACTGCGGGCACAGTTTTGTCTCTTAGGAGGCACTGGATACAGAGTCATTATCATGCCACGTATTCCACATATGCTAGGGGTGTTTCCATCCTTATCTCTAAATTAGTTTCTTTTGAATTTATTCATCTTAAGACTGATCCACAGGGACGTTACATCTTCTTAACGTGTAAGCTGCAGGGAGCCCTGTTTGTCTTAATGAATATTTATATTCCACCGCCTTTTGACCCATCAGTTCTTCAGGACATGCTTATATATGTCTCTGACATCATTATATAATTTGTATGGGTGACTTTAATATAGATACTAATCCTGATCTGGATAGATTTGGTGGGACTGAGGTTGATTCCAAATTACATAGAGATGCCTTCCTCAATCTTGTGGGTGATATGGGACTTATGGATGTATGGAGGACTCTCCATCCGCGGGACCGGGAATTCTCCTGTCACTCAGCCACTTATAAAACGTTATCTAGAATAGACTATGTATTTGCTAACCAGGTGGCTTTGAATTGGGTTACGGATTGCTGTTTTCTAACCAGGGTGGCTTCCGACCATTCCCCGCTATTATTATCATTACATCGAGCCCAGAGATCTGGGCCCAGAGTTTAGTCCCATTTGGTTGACTAATACGCAATTGGTCTCTAAGCATAGGGAAGATTTGTGTGACTATTTTGCCAACAATGTTAACTCTGCTCCTCAGGGTATTGTTTGGGAGGCTGCCAAGGCAGCTGCAAGGGGTTCTCTGATATCTCTTATATCTACGCAAAATAAACTTAAATCTAGAGAAGTGGAAGTTCTGGAGTCGGAGGCTGCTGCGGCGGAAAGAGAGTTTGTGGAAAGTGGGGATTCGGCGTCCTACACTAAGTTTGTCTCTTGCTCACTGCGATACTCCGTAAAACTTTCTGAACTGAATGCCCGTCATGTTTTTTATATGAAACAAAATATCTTTGAAAATGGGGACAAGGCGGGGAAGCTTTTGGCTCACCTTGTTCGTCAACATAGGGGGGCTCCGTTGCTTTCTTCACTCCGAGCTTCTGGGGGTGAATTGATACTCGACCCGCGACTGATTAATTTGTGATTTCAGCGCTTCTACTCTCAGTTATATGAGTCTCGACGAACTCGCTCTGAGTCCCAGATATCTAATTTTATTGATCATTGTGATCTTCCGCAACTCTCCTTGGAACATCGACGCATGCTGGATGCTCCTATACTCCTTAGAGAGGTGATGGAGGTGATTCGTGGTCTGCCGGCTGGCAAGGCCTCGGGTGTGGATGGTCTTCCTGCGGAGTGGTATAAGGAGTTTATGGATATTTTGGCCCCTCATCTTTTGAATACTTTTTACGCTGCTATAGACGATGGACATCTTCCAGATTCCATGAATGACGTCTCCATTATCGTATTGCCTAAGCCGGGGAAGGATCCGGAACTCTGCGACTCCTACAGGCCTATTTCCCTTTTGTCCACGGATGCAAAAATCGTGGCAAAAATACTGGCCACCAGATTAAATACTATGCTGGGAACCAACGTACATGAAGATCAGACTGGTTTCATTCCAGGCAAATCGACGTCCTACAACCTTAGAAGATTATTTTTGCATCTCCAGCTTCCTCATGAGACCATTGGAACTCGGGCGATAGCGTCTCTTGATGCGTCTAAGGCCTTTGACTCTGTCGAATGGCCATATCTTTGGCATGTGCTTCGAGGTTTTGGATTTGGTCCATCCTTTATTAATTGGATATATATCTTGTATAGCAACCCCAGGGCTTCTGTGGTGAAGGGTGGACTGAGTTCACAGTCCTTTTCTTTGCACCGTGGCACTAGACAGGGTTGCCCGCTCTCACCTGGCTTGTTTGCCCTGGCCCTGGAACCTTTGGCTATTCTGATTCGTGCTAATCCGTTGATCCGTGGACTCTGTTTTGAGGGCAGAGAGGAAAAGATTGCACTATATGCCAATGACATTCTACTCTTTCTTGGCGATGATGGGGATTCCCTGAGAACTACTTTGCGATTGGTGGATGATTTTGGTACATATTCCGGATTTCGGATCAATTGGTCTAAGTCCTCTTTGCTCCCGATTGATGGTGGTCTGCGGGAGTCTCGCTCACCAGACGTCCCTCTTTCTTATGTGGCCGACTGTACTTATCTGGGGATTCGGGTGGCAGCATCGCCGGACTCCTTTCTGGAGATGAATTTGTTGCCTACTATTCAATCTTATAATGATAAAACAGTGGCGTGGCTTCAATTGCCCTTAAATGTTATTGGTAGATCGAATCTTATCAAAATGATTTTTTTGCCTAAGTTTTTATATATCTTTCAGAATACACCGGTCCCTATTCCTAAAAAATACTTCCGACAAATAGACAAAATTATTTCACATTCATATGGCGGGGGCGTTGGGCTAGACTTAAGTTGACTACTCTTATGAGACCAAAGCGGGAGGGGGGAATTGCCTTGCCCAACTTTTACAGGTATTACTTGGCAGCGCAATGTCGCTATGATCTCAGTTTTGTTTCCCCCAGACCTTGCTATCAAACTACTCAGATAGATGCACTGTTATTGCAACCTGCCTATGAATTACCCCAGTTCTTGCATGGTGGCTCCACAGTTTTTAAAATCCGGACTACATTAGCTGTAACTTTATATGAGGTTTGGGGGGAGTTGAAGAGACTGCTGGGATATGTAGCCATGGACCCGGACACCCACCTTTTGGGTGCTGTGGGGTTACATCACTTACTTGGTAGTGAGTTCGGTCCTCTGTGGACTAGATATGGGATTAATACTCTGGGACAATTGTATCACGATAACCAGCTGAAATCCTTTGCACAGCTACAAGACGAACACCGTCTGCCACACAATCTTTTCTATTCTTATTTATGTACCAGACATGCTCTTAGAGCCCAGTGGGGTGATAGAGCACTGATGATTGCTACATTCCCGCTTCTCACTAGATTGATAACTCTTGAGCCCCTGAGACCTCTCTCTTTTATTTATCAGTGGTTGGAATCTCGCATGCAGTATCAGGAGTTTTCCTCAAAGAATAAATTGGAACTAGATCTGGGCTCATTGGAGGATTGGGAGTGGAACATAGCTAAGGAGGTGCCAGCTCAGGTGGCGACATCTACTAGGCATCAAATGATACAGTTGAATATTCTGCATAGAATTTGCTATACACCAATCAGACTGTTTAAAATGGGGATCTCTGGTACTGCCCATTGTCATCGGTGTGACAATGTTCGAGGCACATATTTGCATATGATCTGGGAGTGTCTGTAACGGTTTTTAAGACTCTCAGACCAGTGTGTGAAATAAAACACAATTTTATTAAAATAAGATAAGGCAGAAGTACGCCCTCTAGTGGTGGTAGATATACACCAGTAGTAAGGACTAGTAGATACAATTGTAAATGCACAAATGAATTATAGGTACAATTACACAGCAGTAGAATTGCATAAACCCACAGAGGGTTAAGTCCTTGATAACAGTCAGTCTCAGATGTGGATGTTTGGAACGCCCAGGGTGTTATTAGGCTGTGCTGGAGACCAAGGTCATCGCAGGCTGGATACAGGACTGCCTCGCCACGGTGTTCAGTAAGAAGTAGCACAGGAGTCCACGTAGCCCCCTCGGGCGTACCTACTGGAACTGCTTCTCTTAGTGCAAGTGCAAATAGCCCCCACGGGCGTGAATGGAACCGGCCTGCAATGCAAGAGCTGCCAAGCCTCCTCAGACTTAACCGGACACCGGGATAAAACAAGCTAGAGCCAACAGCCCCACGGGCGTAATATCGGAATTGCAAATGCTGATGCCTGTGCCTGCCACCACTCGGTATTGAGGAATCGCCCAGTAAACAAGAGAGAGTCTTAGGCGCCCAACCGGCCTAACGGATGTGAATACTCTGCAAGGATGTATGGAGCTGCAGACGGAGAGCGGCCAACTCAGCAGTAGTATCACCGAGAACGAGACTCTTAAGGAAGTAGCGAGAGAGTGGAACCCAGGTGGCACTGCTAGGGTTAAATAGCACTTTTACTCGAGGCTTTTCAGCGGTATAGCAAGGCTCTGCAGTGTGAGGGAGGCGCACATACGCACAACTCTGCATAGGTAAATACACTGCACTGATCGGAGTACACCAGGCAAGGCAGTCACACCAAAAGCTGGAACCGCAGGTAGAAATGTTGCGGCGGCGACAACTGGAACGCAGGTTACTGTAGAAAAGCAGGAGTCGATCTTCAGAGCAGGAAGTCAGCCAGCCCGGGTCGGAGCACGCAGGAGGTAGTCATACAAGCCGGGTCATACACAAGCAGGAACGTCAGCCAAACCGGGTCAGGATCCAAGGGTGGTAGTCAGACGGACCGGATCATACACAAGCAGGAACACAGGAGAATAGTCAGGACAAGCCGAGTCGGTACACAGGAATCCGGAACACAGGAACAAAGCAACAGTATAACTGGCTCAGAAACACCACGAAAGGGCAACTGACAGATGTGCTGGCCCGGCATAAAAAGGTCACCAGGGGGAGGGCCAAACCAACACAGCAAATCAGTATCTGCCACAGATGAGACTGACAGGAATCACAGGCACTGTGATAGTACCCCCTCTCAAAGACCCCCTCTCCCCGCTCGAGGTCTGGGTTTAAAAGGGTATTTGGAGTGAAAGCTGCGTAGTAATCTAGGTGCATGGAGGTCCCCTTGATCAACCCAAGAGCGTTCCTCCGGACCATAGCCCTTCCAATGAACCAAATATTGAAGCTTTCCTCTAAATCTCTTAGAATCAATAATGCTCTGAACCTCATACTCTTCTTGGCCCTGGACGTCCACCGGCCCAGGAATCACTGGCGTAGTAGTATAGCGATTGCACACCAAGGGTTTCAGGAGCGACACATGGAACACACTGTGAATGTGCATTGAGGGTGGAAGTTCCAAAGCATAAGAAACCGGATTAATCTTGCGGATAATCTTAAATGGACCGATAAACCGGGGAGCCAGTTTGTTGGAAGGCACTTGTAAATTAAGGTTTCTGGATGACAGCCATACCCTGTCCCCAACTTGAAAGGAGACCGCTGGAAGACGTCTGCGATTAGCGTGCCTTTGCTGTCGCCTAAATGATTGACTGAGGGACCTCTGGACCTGTGACCAAGTGGATCGAAGCTGTGCCAAATGCTCGTCCAGAGCAGGAATCTGCTGTGCCTGAAAGGAGTCCGGGAGCAGACAAGGCTGGAACCCATAATTAACGAGAAACGGAGAGCTCCCGGACAATGAATTGACCGCACAGTTTCTGGCAAACTCAGCCCATGGCAACAGGTCAGCCCAATTGTCATGATGATCAGTGACAAAGCAACGCAGGAACTGCTCCAGTCCCTGATTGGCACGCTCAGCGGCCCCATTCGTTTGGGGATGGTAGGCGGAGGAGAATGACAATTGGATGCCCATCTGGCCACAAAATGCCCTCCAAAACCTAGAAACGAACTGGCTCCCACGGTCGGATACAATCACTCTGGGTACTCCGTGCAGGCGGAACACCTCCCTAGAAAAGACTACAGCCAATTCCTGGGCCGATGGAAGGCCAGTCAGAGGCACAAAATGTGCCATCTTGGAGAATCTGTCGACCACCATTAGGATGAACGTATAACCCCTAGAGGCTGGTAATTCTCCCAGAAAGTCAATAGATATATGAGACCAAGGGCGGTCTCCGTTGGGCACCGGTTGTAGTAAGCCCACGGGGAGATGCCTAGGGGTCTTGGCACGGGCACAGGTGGTACAGGCTGCAGTAAAAGCGGCACAATCGGCTCTCAAGGTAGGCCACCAAAATAATTGCGAAAGAGACCAGACTAGTTGGTCCCTACCAATATGCCCAGCCGCTTTAGAAGCGTGATAAGTCTCTAACAAACGGACACGGAATGGCACATCTACGAAACACTTCCCCACAGGGGTCTCAGGGGGTGCCCTAGATTGTGATGCCAATATCTCCTCCCCCAGAGGCGAGGTAATGGTGGTACAGATAGTGGCCAGAATGCGATCTGGCTGAATGATAGGAACAGGTTCCTCCTCCCTCTCAGTGTCAGAAGCGAACTGACGAGACAACGCATCATCTTTAATATTTTTTGAGCCAGGAAGATAAGACACTAGGAAATTAAATCGTGACAAAAAAAGTGCCCACCTAGCTTGTCGGGAAGACAGTCTTTTGGCTTCGGAAAGATAAGTTAAATTTTTATGGTCAGTAAGGATAAGTACCGGAGTCTGAGTACCCTCCAAAAGGTGACGCCACTCCTTCAGAGCTAGGATAATGGCCAACAGTTCCCTGTCCCCAATCTCATAATGGCTCTGCGCACTGGACAATTTCTTAGAGAAAAACCCGCAAGGCCTCAAGGCGCCACCTCCCACAGGACGTTGGGAGAGTACTGCTCCAACCCCAACCTCAGAAGTGTCAACCTCCAACGTGAATGGCAGGGAGGGATTAGGGTGGGACAGCACAGGAGCAGATGCAAAGGCAGATTTCAGGGTAACAAATGCGGTCTCCGCTGCCTCGGACCACTGAGAGGGAGAAGCGCCCTTATGAGTCAAATCTGACAAAGGTTTAACAATCGTGGAAAAGTTCTGGATGAACTTCCTATAATAGTTCGCAAAACCTAAGAATCTTTGGATGGCCTTTAACCCTTTAGGACGAGGCCATTGCAGGACTGCTGCCAACTTCTCCTGATCCATGGCAATGCCATTTTTTGAGATAACGAAACCCAGGAATGGTACTTGAGATGTATGGAATTCGCACTTCTCTATCTTACAGAATAGCTTGTGCTTGCGAAGTCGGAGCAGGACTTCTGAAACATCTTTGATATGTTGGGAGAGGTTGGCAGAGTGAATTAATATATCATCTAGATATACGACCACGCAAGACTGGAGCAGGTCTTGTAGAATATCATTAATAAATTCCTGAAATACTGCAGGCGCATTGCATAAGCCAAATGGCATCACCAGATATTCGTAATGCCCTGTTCTGGTATTAAATGCCGTTTTCCACTCGTCACCTTCTTTAATTCTGACCAGATTATAGGTGGCTCGCAAGTCAAGTTTAGTAAAGATCGATGAGCCCTTCAATCTGTCAAACAATTCGGTAATAAGTGGAATCGGATAGGCATTCTTAGGCATAAGCTTGTTCAGCCCACGATAATCAATGCATGGCCTGAGTTCACCACTTTTCTTTTTTACAAAAAAGAATCCGGCACCTGCCGGAGATGTAGATTTCCGAATGATACCCCTCTGAAGGGCATCAGCAATATAGTCCTCCATAACTTTATTCTCCTCACAGGACAGTGGGTAAGTGCGCCCCCTGGGAGGCACTGCACCAGGAGGCAAATCAATGGCGCAATCATATGGCCTATGCTCAGGCAATGCGCTGGCCTCTCCTTTACTAAACACGTCACTGAATTGTTCGTATTCAGCTGGCACAGCCGGAGAGGTACACATAATCTTGACAGGTAAGGAGAGACAGTTCTTATTACAGTATTCAGACCAGGCGTTAACCTCACATCTCTGCCAGTCAAATTGGGGATTATGTGCCTGTAGCCATGGGAACCCCAAAATAACTGCATGGTGCGGGGAACGAATAATTTGAAATCGTATCTGCTCTTTGTGACAAGCCCCCACAGTCATTGTCACTGGAATAGTTTCAAGCGTAATAAATGCAGGCTCCAGGGGTCTGCCATCAATGGCCTCAATTGCAATCGGAGAGTCCTTTTTACATAAAGGAATGCCTTGCAGGTTGGCAAATGACTGATCCATGAAATAGCCTGCTGCCCCGGAGTCCACCAATGCCAGGACCTCGATTACCTTGTCCGCCCAAGCGAAGACCACCTGGATGGTGGGTTTAGTGGTGCTAGAATCTAGGGACTGTTCTACACCACCTAGGGCCTGTCCCCCAAGGTACCCTAGGTGCGTTCGTTTCCCAGCCTAACTGGACAATTGCGTAAAAGATGCCCTGATTTGCCACAATAAAGACATAGACCTTGCCTCCTATGATATAATCTCTCCTCCTTAGAGACCCTGAGTAAAGGCAGCCAGTAAGGCCTCCTCGTTCCAGCCCACCTCTGCTGCCAAGGTCCTGAATTCAATAGCATAATCACCCAGTGTGCGTTCGCCCTGCTGAATTTCCATCAGCCTTTTGGCAGCAGAGGCAGCCCTGCCAGGGACCTCAAACACTCGTCTGAACTTTCTTACCAATTCTCTAAAGTTCAGAGTGCAGGGTCTGGCATTCTCCCACAACGGATTCGCCCATGCCAATGCTTTGCCCGTCAACAGAGATATCATAAGGCCGACCTTACTACGGTCGTTAGGAAATGCCTGGGGTGCCAACTCCAAAAATATCTCTAGTTGATTAATGAATCCCCTGCAAAGGGAAGGTTCGCCATCATATCTTAACGGTAGCGGTGCAGATGCCGTTAGCCCTTTTGAATTAGCTGATGGGACTATGGGCGGATTATCCGGTGTCAGGACTGGGGTGACCACCGGATTAGGACTAGGCTTGTCCAAAAGTACTGTACATTCGAGTAACGTCTGTAGAGCCAGTGCCAATTGGTCCATGCGCTGCTCATGGACATCCATTCTCCAATGGATGTTCTGTGTGTTACTTTCACCCTTACCGTCTGAGGTCATGGCCCTTTCATACTGTAACGGTTTTTAAGACTCTCAGACCAGTGTGTGAAATAAAACACAATTTTATTAAAATAAGATAAGGCAGAAGTACGCCCTCTAGTGGCGGTAGATATACACCGGTAGTAAGGACTAGTAGATACAATTGTAAATGCACAAATGAATTATAGGTACAATTACACAGCAGTAGAATTGCATAAACCCACAGAGAGTTAATTCCTTGATAACAGTCTCAGATGTGGATGTTTGGAACGCCCAGGGTGTTATTAGGCTGTGCTGGAGACCAAGGTCATCGAAGGCTGGATACAGGACTGCCTCGCCACGGTGTTCAGTAAGAAGAAGCACAGGAGTCCACGTAGCCCCCTCGGGCGTACCTACTGGAACTGCTTCTCTTAGTGCAAGTGCAAATAGCCCCCACGGGCGTGAATGGAACCGGCCTGCAATGCAAGAGCTGCCAAGCCTCCTCAGACTTAACCGGACACCGGGATAAAACAAGCTAGAGCCAACAGCCCCACGGGCATAATACCGGAATTGCAAATGCTGATGCCTGTGCCTGCCACACTCGGTATAGCGGAATCGCCCAGTAAACAAGAGAGAGTCTTAGGCGCCCAACCAGCCTAACGGATGTGAATACTCTGCAAGGATGTATGGAGCTGCCGACGGAGAGCGGCCAACTCAGCAGTAGTATCACCGAGAACGAGACTCTTAAGGAAGTAGCGAGAGAGTGGAACCCAGGCGCCACTGCTAGGGTTAAATAGCACTTTTACTCGAGGCTTTTCAGCGGTATAGCAAGGCTCTGCAGTGTGAGGGAGGTGCACATACGCACAACTCTGCACAGGTAAATACACTGCACTCATCGGAGTACACCGGGCAAGGCAGTCACACCAAAAGCTGGAACCGCAGGTAGAAATGCCGCGGCGGCAACAATTGGAACGCAGGTCACTGTAGAAAAGCAGGAGTCGATCTTCGGAGCAGTAAGTCAGCCAGGCCGGGTCGGAGCACGCAGGAGGTAGTCATACAAGCCGGGTCATACTCAAGCGGGAACGTCAGCCAAACCGGGTCAGGATCCAAGGGTGGTAGTCAGACGGACCGGATCATACACAAGCAGGAACACAGGAGAATAGTCAGGACAAGCCGAGTCGGTACACAGGAATCCGGAACACAGGAACAAAGCAACAGTATAACTGGCTCAGAAACACCACGAAAGGGCAACTGACAGATGTGCTGGCCCGGCATAAAAAGGTCACCAGGGGGCGGGCCAAACCAACACAGTAAATCAGTATCTGCCACAGATGAGACTAACAGGAATCACAGGCACTGTGATAGTGTCCCGAGGTTGGAAGATTTTGGTCGGAGATAATGAGTATTGTGACCCTGGTATTGGGAAGACCTGTTCATGTGACTACAAAGATTTGCTTATTGTCTATCTTCCCCGATCAGATTGAGTATGCTAAAGACAAATCTCTTCTGCATGAGCTCTTGGTGATGGCGAGAAAGGTGGTGGCCTTGAACTGGATGTCAGACAGGGCTCCCACTTGCAGGGCGTGGATTAACTTGGTTTCACATTGTTTTCCACATTATAAATTAGTTTATTTACAACGAGGTACTCCGGCTAAGTTTGATAAGATCTGGGGACGGTGGCAGACCTGGTGGACAGCTAGAGCAAATAATACTGTAGCTCCAGGTGATGTATAACATTTTGAAGCGGATCGAATGGATTCGCGCTTACTTACCATGTGGATGTACATGACATATACTTGTACATCTTTGTGTCTGGTCTGTATTTATAACGGGATCTTGTGGTGACACTGGCTGGTGGGTGGGGGTTGGGGAGAGCTGCGGGCTCGGGGGAGAGAGGAATTGGGATTGAGGGGTGTAGATTTAGCTTAGTTAGGTTAGTTGTTTGGAGTTTGGGTTGAATTTTTATAAAAACCCCGGGTCAACTCTGTACGCTTTATTATTATGCTTATGTTCCTTTTATCTGTTATAAATGTTGCATATCCTTGCTGTACTTGACGGATATTACATGTACCTCTCTTCTTTGTATGTGTATGGAGAGATCCGATAATAAATTATATTTAAAAAAAAAAAAAACAGAATGATATAAGGTAAAGGAATTTCTGAATATAAGAACAATGGGTAGAAATTTCAATAAATTAACTGACTTAACTATTCTTTCCTTACAAACTACACAAACACACTTAGCCAAATGGTATCTCTATATGTAGCTAGTATTGGACTTGTAAAACCTAATACACACTGTTTATAGGGACTACACAAGCAGTTCAACCTAACTACTGTAGAGCAGAGAGCTGCAGGTATCTCTCACTTCTCTCTCTAAGAGAGTAGCCTCAGCTAGTTCAGCACAACTCCTCCTGGCCCTCGCCACCCAGCATAACGGTAGTGCCACACTAGCTTTCTGTGGGTGCTAGCAAATGTACTCTTGAACAGCTGGTAAGTTTCAAGTTGCCCACCTTTTCCCAGGCATTGCCAATCGCAGCTTATCAGCCCAAGCAAGAAACGTCATTTTGTATTCTAACTTGCGAGAAACTTATTAAATGATATAATTGTCCAGGAATAATGGAGAGGACCCATCATACATACAATATTTAAACATATATAAACACAACAGTTCAGTCATAATGTCTGATTATTATTCATTCCTTATTTATTTGCATAGTCTATGAAATATGTGCTGTAGGTAAACTTTCACCTTCTTAATACTACAATCACATTGCAACATTTGGTAAGTGTAAAAATGTCCTAATTTCTCACAGAGAACAAAGTATTCCAGAGTGTCTGGTAAGAATTATGCCATAAAGTGTATATGCTACTTAATTTATATTTAAATATTAATAATTACTTCTAAGCCATTCTAAATATATCCTTGACATTTATACAAATATATTCTGTGCTTCCTTATTTTATATGTGTTATTAGAACAATTAAACTACTATTTAAGTGGGAGGAGTAGAGATTCAAAGGTTGGTTCATATAATTGATGGGATATTTTCATATAACTCCATTTGCTATTTGAGTTCCAGATTTCCATTCTAAGTATCAATAATTATATAATTTCAAAAGCTCAAATACCTTTTCAGCCTCAATGTACAAACTTTTTCACAATGTATTTTAAATGCAACACATATTGAGGGTAAATACTTGCCATCGTTTTTAATATATTCCTGCTGCAGTGCTACAAATTATTTTATTGTTAATAATAACGCTCTTTGTAGTAGCTAAACAAATAAGTTAGAAGAGTGAAGTGAAGAGTGAAATATAAACTTCATTAACTCCTTAGGAAATATAAACTTTAAAAATATAAACATTTTATAAACATTAACTACTTAGGAAATAGAAACTTCATTAACTCCTTAGGAATCAGAGGTATGTGCAACTCATTGTGGACAGCTTGAAGTGAGGGACAATCTTCTGGCTTCGAGCATAAGAAAAACCCTGCCCCCCTTGAAGGAGGAGGGCAAGTTTTTACTTATGCTAACAGGTGTGTATCACAACATTGCTGCGATCCATCAGGACAATCTTGCTGTGCAGCTTTACATAGGTAAAAGGGGAGGGAGAGGGACAATTTATGATTCAATTACTCTGGAACTACACATCGTAGTGAATGGTAATAACGCACTACATCGCATAAAAACTATAAAGAATAATCTGAGCTGCATTTATTTGGAAACATTAATATCCCTTTAACCTCTTAACGACCCTTGATGTACCAGGACCGTCAAGGGTAAATTTGCTTTAAGGACCAGTGACGGTCCTGGTACGTCAAGTGTTAAATGGTAGCAGCGCGCCGCCGTGCACGCTGCTACCATTCATTCCAGGCTGAGACTGAGCGGTCCAGTACCGGACCGTTCAGTCTCAGCCTCTGTCGGTAGTGCCAGGTCATGTGATCGCTGCATCAGCGATCACATGTACCGGCATTCTAAATCTGTGAATGAGGCAGTGCTACTCACTGCCTCTAGTGTCTCCTCTCTGCCAATGCGTCCCTTACATCAAAGTAAAGGACACAGAAGCAGAGAGGAGACACCTAGTGGAAATAAAAAATACAGCAGCTGGGGGTGTTAACCCCTTCACTGCTGGTGCAGGAGGATGGCTAGATGCAGGTCAATTTCTGACCTGCTAAATACACTTTTTTTTTTTAAATAAAAACAACACACTTTTTTTTTTTACAAATAAAATATTTTATTTTTTAAAAAAAACATCTCAAGAAACAAAATTGGAAGTGTGATTGTTGTGGTGCTATGTAATACACTTACACACACCGCCAAATGTAATGATCAAAAAAGTGGGAAAATAGGGTGGGAAAAAGGGACATGGGGATTTTCACCCAGGGGGGACAGCGGCCACTTTAAACTGCGCATTTTGTAGGTATGACTGACTGGTCATACCTTTCATGTAGTCTCCATAAAAATTTAACCCTTTGTGCCCAATTGATCCCAAGAGAAAAAACAAAAATGGTGGGTTTTTTACATTTTTTTTACCTTTTTCTTTAATTTTAATAAAGTAAATGGTGGGTTATCCATATAAATAGGGTATCAAATGAAAGCCCTATTTGTTTGTAAAAAAACAGTATATCATTTATGGGGGTGGAATAAAAGCCTAAGAGGGAAAACACTGTTGAACAAAGACACAGTCAAAAAGGTCAGAATTGCTCCGGTCCTTAAGTCAAATCCAACTCTGATTTTCCCGGTCCTTAAGGGGTTAAATATGAAAAACATTTACAGTTGACAATTGCTTACAAACAAATAGGATATTAGTCAAGGAAGATATCCTTGCCTTTTGGATCAGGAAAAAAATATTTTAACAAATTGGGAATGAATAGGAAATGGTTTCAATAGGACTTTTTTGTCTTCTACTTAAAGGGATAGTAATACTTAAGTATTACTAATCCCTATAGTAAAGTCCTATTAAAAATACATGTATTGCCCCCAGTTTCATCTCTCAAACATTTATGGTTTGAGAGATGATTGCTCCTAAAGTTGCCCTCTCCCTCCCCCTTCCCCATAGTCAGCGTTCTAGCTGACTGCAGGGAAGCAAGTCGTACGACTTTCAGGCGGCTCTCCAGCACAGCCGCGATCGCATTAATAAAAAAGAAAACGTTCACTAAAATGGTCTTCTACGTGTGCCTGGTTTGCAAGCACACGTAAAAGACCATTTTAGTGAAAGATTTTTTTAAAATTAATGCGATCGCGGCTCTGCTGCAGAGACGCCTGATGATCTAAGACCGGATTTCCCTTCAGTCAGCTACAATGCTAACTTCGGGAAAGGAGGAGGGAGAGGGCAACTTTAGGAGTGATCATCTCTCAATCCATAAAGGTTTGAGAGATGAAACTGGGGGCAATACATGTATTTTTAAAAGGACTTTACTATAGGGGATTAGTAATACTTAAGTATTACTATCCCTTTAATCAACTAGGGTGATACAGAACTGGGTGAACTTGATGGATGCATGTCGTTTTTCAGCCTTATCAACCATGTTACTATAAGAGAATTTATAATCTGTAAAACTCATAAAGAGAGACATAAGAACATGTATAAATTTTTATCAATATTTTCACTAAGTGCTAACTCCCATCAGTCTACTTTTTTGAAAAGTGAAAAAAATGGTGTTGTCCAAATAAGAAAGGTGTTGCAATGTACTTATAAACTAACTAACTAAACTCACTAACTGAACCAAAAAAAAAAAAAAAAAAGGCAGATTTATTGGTATATGTGAAAAATATTCTCGGGTGTGAATATTCTGCAAATGTTCTCAAATTTTCTCAGCATATTTTCGGATAGACATATTTATAAACTTCACTTTACTTCTTTATAAACATGACCCATCGTGAATTTTAGCAACAATTTTTAAACAGACACTAAGATGGCTTTTTATATGTCTCCCTGTGCTACTATAACTGTATTGTAGTCTATTGTTGTTGACAGAAAGAATGTAAATTCTCTTGCAGAAAGATGAATAGGGTATGTATAACATAGTTTACAAGGCTGAAAAAAGACATGTCCATCAAGTCTAGCCCATGAAAAAACACTCCTGTTGAGCCAGAAGAAGGCAAAAAAACAAAAAAAAAACACAGAAGCCATTTCCAATTAAGCCCCAAGGACTGTATTCAAATGCAGGAGATACATGTTACCTCCAGTTTTGTCAAATATTTTCCTATTGAGGTCTATGGGGAAACCATGGAGATAAAAGCTAGCACCTGATTTGAATCCAGCCCCAAGTGAGTAAAAAATATTCCTTCTTGATTCCAAATGGCAGATAGTTCCCTGGATCAACAACCTACCTGCATTGAAGCCATCTGTCATAATTATATTTATTGTTCTGTACTAGATAGGTACCCATTATTATTTTGAAAGCAGTTAGAGTATCTGCAAGCACAATATCCTGAGGCAAAGAATTCCATAGCTTTACTGTCCTTACTGTAAAAATTCCCTGCCTTTGTTATAGTTGAAAGCGCCTTTCCTCTACTCTTAATGGATGACCTCTCTGTCACGGTAATCAAGCAAAGAAGGACAAACACAAAGATAAAATATAACCACCTTTATTTGAAATACACAACAATAAGGTATTAGCCCACACAACCCCAGACACAGGATAACTGGACCCATGCTTCTCTTCTGGAGCTGCACACTGTGCTGCGCACTGCATTACTGCAAGCTACCGAGACTAGGAAAGAGTCTCGAGTAGATCACCAGTATGAAGCAGCTAGTAAGCGTAAGTCCCACTTCGGTCTCCTAACAGGAAGCAACATGGAGTGAGAGCAGGCAAGAGCCCTGGAACATGGAGACTACAGGTCAGGCAAGCTAGGAATGCATGAGGAGAGGTAGTACTGCGCCTCTATTTATATGATCCTATTAGAAATATGCACACAGTAAAGTATTTTATGATAATTTAAATGGGTTTGGTAGGTGACTCCTGAATATGTGTTAGTATATATAAAATTATGAATATTTCATAAAGAATTAAGACAACATATGCATATAATTATGAGTATAAAGTTGTACTCTACTATTAGTATGCTTAAAAACTGAAGTCCAATACACATATAAAGAAGAAACTGTTCATCAGAGGAATATTTCCTTATAAATATTATTCTAAAAGGGCCCCGTTATCCAGATCCTTCTTTGCCGCTTGTCCCTATCATAGGTTGCAATTCAATCCATATCGGTTGGCTTGTAACAAAAGAACAGAAGAGGGGTAGGGCGGGACAGCGCACAGATCTAGATCTAAGCGTAGTATTTATTTGTAAAAAGACATACATATAAAATCAATTATACAAGAAAAGAATAAACTGACAGGGGTTAACATACAAATGTATGTATGAAATACATCATATAAAAGAAATCATATAAAAGAGATAGTTATTCATAAAAATAACCAAGAAGGTACATATCTTTGAACCTTGATTAATAAAAACCTATAAGATAGGCATGGAGCAAGGAGGTAATGTGGATGTTATTGTTTGTAATGCGGGCTAGTGAGGTATCAATATCTCCCGGGGTTGCTAGGGTTAAGGCCGCTTTTTTAAAGAACTCGATCTGCACAGGGTTTCTCTGCGGCTAATTTGGATGTATAATATATGGTCCCGGTTATCCGGTGTAAGTGGCCGCTTACTTGAAACTCCTGTTGGGTCTTTGCTCTTCGAGTGCGAGTGATGTCTCTAAGGGCTGTCTTCCCATTGATGGAGTTACCCCGTACTGGTGCCTCTCTCGTTCCCGCTATTTGTTTGTAGCTCTTTTTCTGGTGTCAACCAGTCCTTTGGCTTGCTTCGCGTCTCCGCTTGTGTTAGTCGTGTTGCTCCTACCGGAAGTCAGATTACTTCAACGCGTTTCGGCGCTGTTTCTTGCGCCTTCTTCTGGAAGATGTGTTCTAACAGGGCCCTTATCGTTGTTTCCGTTTTATTGTTACTCTGACCAATCGTAAAGTCATTGTAGAGTTCAAAGTTGAAAGAGACTACTTATTGTATTATATATAATTTAGAAGTTGATAATTATTTAAATAAAGACATAATGTATATATATATGTGTCTGATATGTTGTCTTAATTTTATAAGTTTTAAAAGATTGTTGGTGTATGTCTCCAGTATTACTGGATGGCCATTTGTTGATGTACGTTAATTTGTATCTCTGGCTATTGCTACAATGTAATGTGTGTCAATGTTATATGTTACAAATGATGCTATTTATTCTTAGTCTATTTCTGAAGGTTTGTGTTAGATTGTATTTGGATGAATTAAATATTTACATGGATTAATCAGTTTGGACATTGATACTTCTGTTTAAATTTATAAAGAGTTTTCTGATTATTTTTCTTTTAGGAGATCACAGTTGAATATAAATTCAAAATTTAAATATATGGGTTTTTATTCAATAATTGAATATACTTATATTGGAAGAAGTGTGTCTGATATTTTCTCAAAGGAATCGTATACAGTTTAGGCTAATGAGATTATCTAATGCACCATAGGTCCATTTCTTCATTTAGTCCTAATGGGCTCATTGTTTGTAACTTGAAAATCCAATATATTTCTTGTTTTGCTAATTTAGAGAAACGATCACCTCCTCTGGCTTGTTGTGGTATGTGATCTATAATATACAACTTTAAATCTTTTGGGTCACTATTGTGATGTTCCATGAAGTGTTTAGCCACACTATGTTTCATATTCTTTTTTATGATTCCTCTTCTATGTTCTAGAAAACGATCTTTAGCACTCCTTATTGTTCTACCTACATATTGGAAGCCACAAGGGCATTCCAACATATATATAACGTAGGTGGAAGTGCATTGTAAAAATGCTTCAATTTCAAATTTTTCGCCTGTAGATTTACTTTGGAAAGAGGTCTTCTTATGTTGTATATGATTGCAAGTGGTGCATGTTTTATGTCCACATTTATAGTTTCCTTTTAGTAAAGTGCCATCAATCAGTTTTTTTCCGGTTGTTTTCTTTAGTTTGTTATTGCTTATATCACTTGGGGCTAATTTACTTTTGAGATCCTTTGATTTACGATAAATAATCTCAGGTCTTTTTGGTAGTATTGGTCTTAAAATTTTATCAGCTTGGAGTATGGGCCAGTGTTTGTACATAATTCCTTCTATTTTATGTCTGGCAGTGTTGTATCTTGTTATGAATGGGATACATGGGGCTTTTTGTTTCTTCAGGTTTTTTGTTTTGGTTTGTAATAGGTTCTCTCTTGGTGCACCAAGTACTTTATTATATGCCTCATTGATCTTGTTCTCAGAGTATCCTTTGTCCAAGAATTTGTTTCTTAGATTCTGTGCCTGTTCTTTGAAAGTTTCTTCATCAGAGCAGTTTCTTCTGAGCCGATAAAATTGACTTAATGGTACACTTTGTAGCCAGCGTGGGTGATGAGCGCTGTTTACATGGATGTAGCTATTTACATCCACATTTTTGTGATGTGTTTTCGTATTAATAGTGCCATTATTAGTACTTAATATTAAGTCCAAGAATTCCACTTTTTCTTTGCTGTGTTGTGCCGTGAATTGTAGTCCCATGGTGTTAACATTTAGTTGGTTCTCAAACTGTATTAGTTCATCCTCATTGCCTTTCCAGATGATTAGCAGGTCATCTATGTATCTTGCATAGAGAACGAGATTTTCTCCAAAACGATTGTAGAGGTACTCTTCTTCCCACAATCCCATCATTAGGTTGGCGTAACTGGGGGCAAATCTCGTTCCCATTGCTGTCCCACGTTTTTGTAAATAATGTTGACCCTGGAACATAAAGTTATTATGCTCCAATATAAATTGGATGGCTTTTAGGATAAACTCTTGCTGGATTGGTGGCATAGATTGATCTTTTCTCAGGAAGTGTTGTACTGCTTTTAGTCCTAAATCATGTTTTATTGACGTGTATAGTGAGCATACATCGCAGGTGACCCAAAAGTACTCCTCTTGCCAGATGATCCCTTGTAGTTTTTGTAATACATGTGTCGTATCTCTTGTGTAGGACGGCAGGTTCAAAACAAATTTTTGTAAATGATGATCCAATAATTCTGATAGATTACTGGTTAATGATCCTATGCCAGAGATTATTGGACGTCCAGGTGGGTTTTGAAGATTTTTGTGAATTTTCGGTAAATGGTAATAGATTGCAGTAATAGGAAATGGAACTTGCAAAAACTGGTATTCTTGTTGTGTTAGAACATGTGACTTGAAAGCCCATTGTATGAGAGTTGTATAATCTCTCTGGTATATATCTGTTGGGTTTTCATCCAATTTCTGATAGTATTCTATGTCATTTAGAATTCGAGCAGCTTCTCTAAGGTAATCCTCCTTATCCTGTAGTACTATACCTCCTCCCTTGTCTGCTTCTCTTATTATAATATTCGGATTATTCATAAATGACTGTAAGCATTCTTTTTCTTTCTTGCTCAAATTGGATTTGTATTTCCATTTTTGTCCGCATAGGTCATTGAAATCTTGCATCACTAGTTCTGTGAATGCTTCTATGAATGGACCTTTTGAACTTTGTGGAAAAAATTTGGACGGAGCTTTGAGATTTGTATGACTTACTTTCAATGTTTGTGACGATGAAGTTGTATTATCCTCTACTTCCAACATTAGGTCATTCAGGATCTGAATTGTTTCTTTATCTTGTAGATCAGTAAAATTGGCTAGGAATGCACACAGCGAGCAGGCAGCCAGTGCCACAAGTCAGACAAGCTGGGGACTACACGGAGCGAGTTAGTAGCCAAAGCCAGAGGTCAGACAAACCGGCGACTACAAGAAGAGAGTTAGTCAGCCAGAGTCACAGGTCAGAAGTGATGTGGGTAGTCAGAAAAGCCAGGGTTATACACAGAGCGAGTTAGTCAACCAGAGCCACAGATCAGAACCGATGTGTGTAGTCAGACAAGCCGGGGTTATACATGGAGCGGATTTTCAGAAAGGTACGGGTCACAATGGCGCACAAAAGAACTAGCAGAAACACCACGTAAGGGCAATGACTCCTAGCCCCAAGGAGGTTAATAAAGGAGCAAAAGAAGGCGGGACCCATCAATGCATGGTCTGAGCTCCCCATCGTTTTTCTTAACAAAAAAGAAACCAGCGCCCACAGGAGAGGAAGACTTTCGGATAATACCCCTGGACAAAGCGTCAGTCACATAATACTCCATGGCCTTGTTCTCCTCCACAGACAAGGGATATACTCTGCTCCTAGGAGGTCTTGCCCCTGGCGCCAGATCAACAGTACAATCGTAAGGCCTGTGTGGCGGTAACATACTGGCCTCTACCTTATTAAATACCTCTTTGTAGGACTGGTACTCAGCAGGTAACGAGGTAGAGGTACACAATATTCTGGTAGGCTGCTGAAGGCAAGACGTTGTACACTGTGAAGACCAGAATATTGCAAGTCAGCCAATCAATTCTTGGATTGTGAGTTTGTAACCAGGGAAATCCCAGAATGATGGCATGATGGGAAAATGTATGACTTGGAACTGTTGTGTCTCCACATGGAGTGCCCCTACTGTTAGAGACAAGGATTGAGTCTCATGAGTAACGTATTCCGGCTCTAGAGGTCTGCCGTCAATGGATTCGATCACCAATGAAGCAGAGCGAGGCAGCAAAGGGATATCGTGTTTGGACACTAGTCCAGTAGTGTTGAAGCCACATAGATGACTCAGCCCAAGATAGTACTACCTAACTGTCTGAGTGTTCTTACAAAACCGTGACATTGACCCTAGGTGTGAGCGAATCCTGGCCGGATAGGTCAAGCAAGCTACATATAACCTGGTTCCTCACAGTATAAGCAAAGTCCACTCCTCCTGCGACGAGCCCTCTCCTCCACCAAAAGGCGCATGAAGCCTAACTGCATCGGTTCCCCCCGGCAGTTTGAAGCGGCTAATAAGCGTAAGTCCCACTTCGGTCTAACGACTGGAGGCAACAGGGAGCGAGAGCAGGCCTGATCCACGGAACACAGAGCGAGCAGGCAGCCAGAGCCACTGGACAGAAAAGCCTGGGACTACACTGAGCGAGCTAGTACCCAGAGCCAGAGGTCAGACAAACGGGGGATTACAAGGAGCGACTTAGTCAGCCAGAGTCACACATCAAAACCAATGTGAGTAGTCAGAAAAGCCGGGGTCATACACAAAGCGAGTCAGTCAACCAGAGCCACAGGTCAGAACTGATGTGGGTAGTCAGACAAGCCGGGTTCATACACAGAGCAGATTCTCAGAAAGGCACGGGACACAACGGTGAGCAAAAGAACTAGCAGAAACACCACGTAAGGGCAATGACTCCTAGGTTAATAAAGGAGCAAAAGAAGACGGGACCCAATTAGGCAAAACAGAATAGGCCCATAAACAGGAGTTCGTGCCAGTGCCTGTTTCATGATGTAAGCCATGCGGAAGTAACTGCAATCATGCCGGCGGACACACCAAAGAGGAAGGGAGAAAAGGATAACTTAGGCCTCTAAGGTAGACTGTGATACTCTCGTTCTTAGCACAGCTCTTTGCATGACTAATTCATTGGATAGTTCTTTGTATTGACCTTGAATATATTTGTAAATGTTCACCATATCATCCCTTAGATGTCTCTTCTCTAATGTAAACAAACTCGGTTTGTCTAGTCTCTCTTTGTAACCCAGATTCTCCAGTCCCTTTATCAGTTTTGTTTCACATCTCTGCACTTTTTCCATTTCAGTAATGTCTTTTTTAAGAACTGGTGCCCAAAACTGTACTCCATATTCTAGATTCCTTGCACAGCTTAGTGTCATCAGCAAAGATTGAGACACTACTTTTAATTCCCACTTCTAGATCACATGTTTCGTGAGTATACATGCTCACTTTGTCAGGGTATATGACAAAGTGTGAGTGTATACTCACAAGACTCATTGGGAAATAAAGTTGTAAAATATATCCTCATTCCTGTGTGATCTGTTATCCGGAGGCAGAACCTTAGACTTTATGAAGGCTTATGAATGCTTAGAATACAGTGAGTGTATTCCTTTGGAGCACTAAGTGGGTACTTCTCCTGTGGTCTACACTTAGGGTTTTTGTGTTTGTCATTCTCTATTACGGTTGCCATATTCTATACAGAGGAATCCATGGGATACAAGTTAGATTATAATCAGCTGTACCCTAAGAGATGCAGGACAAGACAGGAGTCCAATACTCTATTACCTGAGGTTCTCTGCTTGAAAGGCTCATTGACAAGAATACTCTGTGTAAGAGCAATCAATCATAGTGATTTACATTGTATCTAGTGGAAGCTCTCAGATCTTTGCGCTTTTCTTTCTTCTTTTGTGGTAGAAAGTGACTGGGTTGCTGAGGGAATCGGTTCCCTGGGCACATGCCAGTACTGGTACAGGTACAGTAAAAAGGCACATTTAAGGGTAACCTGAGACAACAGAGTACTCTTGCCTCCAGTGGCGTGGCTGATAGCCTTCAGCAATTTTGAGCCAACAGCTGTTTACCCATGAATGGAAGAGACAACAATGACTGGTCAGCTGACCAAATCTTGAGCCAGAGAGTGCGACACAAGGCCCCAAAGATCGTTATTTCCCATAGATATAATACAGCCTTGGGTGAAGTATGATGTGCAAATTGACATGGTACACAAGTTTGTAACTATTTTCCAATAAATCAATCTGTTTTGTTCACCAAACTTAGCTCCTACCAAGAACTTTTATGCATGAGGATGTCCATTAATACAGGAATTCAGTACTTGATTTTGCTCATAAAAGGCAATTATTTATATGTAGGGAGTTCATGCTGGCACATTTCAAAGGCTTGTATTTGCCTTTGCATTAGGCTACCCTCTCTATACTGAGTTTAGTACTCAGTCTAACACTATCATTTGATCAATGTCAACTGCTTATAAGGGAGAGTAGGAAACATATTTCAGAATGTGAGATTCTGATATGGGAGGAACAGTAAACGCTGGATTTGGCATCAACATTGTTATTTTAATTAGGTCACAATTCAGTCTTGATAATCTAAGCTTAATTTGGCATAATTTCTCTCCATTTAATCATGCTTCATGAGTAAAATGCAATAGGAGCTTCCAATATCATAGGAAGAATGAATGGCTTCTCTAACTCGTAGTGTGATAGGATACACTGACTGAAGATAACAGTTTCTTTGTATCAATAAAAGCTTCATCATGTACTTCAGTCTATTTCCAGCAAACAATGGGGCCATTTGCATCCACTCTGAAACCCAGTTACAAGAACCACACATCTCTCTTTTTGTAATGTTAGATGAACAATTACCAACCATTGTAATGCCCTACAAATTGTGTTCAAATAACTACATCATCAAAGTATAGAACCAAACTGAGAAGGTCTACCAGGAGATCTATTAATTTCTGGAAAATCACAGGTGCAATGCAACACCTAATTGAAACTGGGTATCTCTGATTGCCCCTCTTAATATAATTATCATTTGTGCATTTACAGCTCTTTGTCCACAGACAACTGTTGATAAACGTAAGTCATATCCAGCTTGGAAAAAGTGTTTCCTTTTTCATGAAGAGTAAATATGATACTATTTGTATTTTATTAGTGTTCTTGTAATATCGTTCATCAGGGCTCAAAATTTCCACTCGCCAACTGTGAATGAAAATGTAGCCCTGGCGAGTAGAAATTCAGCCCTGGTGGGTATGCTATAGCTTGAAGTGGCGAGTAACTTTTCATGTCTGGCTAGTAGCAAAAGGACTTCAAGTCTGAAGCCCTGTTGTTTGATCATACATTTTTAATCAATACATAACCATAACCGTACATCCCAGTTTGGCTTATTTTCTAATACAATAGGAGTTGACCATTTAGGATGTGTTATACCTTACAGTAAGCTACAAGCCAACCAATCTCAACATCAGTTTTTGGGAAGGGAGTATTTGAAACAAATATTGGCTTCATACTAATTGGTGAACATTTTGAATCCAATGTAAAATGCCTTCTTCAAAAACCTTATAAAAATACTTAGTCACACACTGTACAGAGTCTACTTTAAAAAATGCATTTAATTGAATGCCCAAATGTCCAAACCACTATTCACCTTGCAATTCTGCTCTTTGACCTGTGGCAAGTATAAAACTTAAAGGGATAGTAACACTTTAAATATAAAATATATAGACTGTGGGGTTTATCAATTTGCAGGCCAGACAATTCACTTTCTCATTCTAAGTTGTTCTATTTCCCACAGCTCAAACCGTAGGATGTGATTTTTCTTTAAATTATGAGAAGACATTTAAGTCTTTATGGCAACACATCAGTCAATCAATAGTACCATTTAATGTGGGGTTGTTGAATACAATAAACACAATGCTGAAATAAATGGTGCCTGTTTTGCCAAATCCACTATGGAAAACTTTGGGTAAAATTAAAGGTATAATAATACTTAATATGTAAAACAATATATATGTATTGTACGGTTTATCCTCCAGAGTAAAACAAGAGTAATCCTACTGCTGAGAGATGTTTAATTCAAATGTCATTGAAGCTCAAACTTGCATTTTTTTAGGTGCAGTATCTCAGTGGCCTGAAATTGTACAGTGGCACTGTTACTACACCATAGTATGGAGATTTCTGGTCAACTCACCAGAGCTGTCCATATGATAGGGTAGCAACAGCGCCACTATGCAATGTTATGCCATTGAGATACTGCACCTAAAAAACATATTATGTGCGATTATCTCTTTAAAGGGACAGTAATAGTTTGAGAGATATAGGGATTCAAAGTTCCCCCTTCCCTCCCCGTCTCCTGATGTCAGTTGTAAAGCTGACAGCAGGAGAATCAAGTCGTACGACTCGAGGAGGCTCTACTGCAGAGCAGAAATTGCATTATTGCTAAAGCATTCATTTGAAAGATCTACAAAGTGTGCCTGGTTTGAAAGCACACTTTGTAGACCTCTCCGATGAATTAATTCTTTTTAAGTAACGCAATTTCGGCTCTGCTGCAGAGCCGCCTGCTGGTCCCCAGACCGGTATCTCCTGCTATCAGCTAGACATTGACATCAGGAGTAGGGAAGGGGGAACTTTGTATCCCTATATCTCTCAAACCATAGTGTTTTGAGAGATAGGGTTTGGATCATATTTATTAATATTTTAAACTCTACAAAACAGGAAAAAAAATTTTGGGACCTTACTGTCCCTTTAATTTTAACTGGCCATTTCCATAGTGGACTTAGCACAACAGGCACCATTTATTTCCACAGTATGTTTAATGTACTCCACCAACTGGTGGTTCTTCAGCAGAGCCGCAATTGCGTTATTTAAAAAGAACGACTTCATTGGAAAGGTCTACAAAGTGTGCCTGGTTTGCAAGCACACTTTGTAGACCATTCCAATGAAGTAATTTGTTTTAAATAACGCAATTGCGGCTCTGCTGGAGAGCCTCCTCATGTCGGCCAACACGGATCTCCTGGAAACGGCAAACTTTGAAAGTGAATATCTCTCAAACCACAGTGGTTTGAGAGATAGGATTTGTTGCATATAGTTGGACTTTTAAGCACTACAACACGATAAAGATTTTTGTCTGGGACATTACTAATACTTTAAATGTCTCCTTATAAATTAAAGACAAATTACATCCTAAAGTCTGACCTGTGGGGGAATGGAACATTTTAGAATGAGAAAGTGAACTGGACAGTCTACAAAGTGAGCTTTGGTAAATATCTCACACAAAGTGTATCAAACAAAACAAGCATGAAATATTAATTCCACATGTCTCCTGAGCACATTAATACCCAGTATATAATAGTGCATAAAGGATTGTTACTCTCACAGGAAGTAAATTAGTTACATGCTACCCAGGGACTGTTTCGCAAAAAAAAAGCCCTATGGTCCTTTACTGCCAGCCTTAATAGCTACCCCATACCAGCAATATAACTATATTAATGCATAGGATTACTGTAATGGCCATGTCATACCAAATTTGACGATCAGAAACTGCAGTATCTTTTGTAGCTCCTGGGCACAATCTTGAGACCTGTGCCATAGAAACTGTAATCCACTGACTGGCCATCAGAGTTTTAAATCAATAAGGAAGCTCAGAATTAAGTCAACTGTGATGGACAAGGAGACTTGATATTCATCATACTAACCTATAGAACAGGGTCATAAAAGTTTTTTTTAGACATGGGCCACATTATTATTTTTAATGATAACAATGGTGAATTCTAACTCATCAGCTATTCATAAATAAGCATTTATTTATTGAACAAGACAGTGACAATACTGATATATAACGGACATCTATTGTTGAACTGTATGATACTGGCAGGCAGGGTATTAGCTCTTACTGGACTGCTAGTGTGTGTGCTACTTAACTAGGTATAAAACATTTTTTTTTGTCATTTCAGGTGGGCCACCCCCTGAGGTCAGATGGCCTGCATGTGGCCCACTGGCCGCACGTAGGATGCCCAAGCTATAGAACTTATAATAAACAGGGAGCTTGTAACTGTGTGTTTTTTTTTGTTTTATTTTGTTTTTTATTATGGAACCACCACATCCATAAGCATGAATGTTCCTGGGGTTCCTCCATTCATGGGGAACAGAAATTGACATATTCAGACCTTGATCTCAGTCCCCATATATCCAGGACATACTTGAAAACGAGAGGAATCTCAATGTATTCTTCCTGGTAAAACATTTTATAAATAAATAAAAATATATTGCTGTCTCACTGATAACTGACCACAACATAGCCACAACAATTTAGAGCTGATGGCATGCCTGTATTAAAGGAAAAGGAAACCATTAAAAACCTAACCAAAAAATTGTCCTTGTCCCTGACTACCACTAACATACTCAGGTATCTCAGTGGTTAATACTTTGCAAGTTGTCTGATCCTGTGGTGCTCCCTTAAGCATAGGGAGATATAATCTCCACTTTCAGTCCAAGCGGTTGGCTGTATGAGAGCTTGAGACATCAAACCCATAGTACCAATCATCAAACATCTTCAGGGAGCACTGTGGGATCAGCCATGGGACTCGGTATGTATTAATCACTGTGCTATCAGATCATGCTAGTGGTAGTCAGGGACAAATGGCCAATCTCTTAGTTGAGTTAGGTATTTAAGGTTTAGTCAAAAGGCCGGTATCCATATAAAATGTCACACACTATTGTGCGAGCAACTAAACGGTGCAATAACCATGTCGCCAGGATGAATAGGGCACATGAGAATCTCGTCCGCATCAAAAGGGCAAGATTCTCATGTCTCTGACTTAAATGTTGCTCATTTAACGCACACATGAAAATAAGCATACCTTGGTGATATTTGAGCACCTGCATCAAAGTAAACATACCTTGGTGATATATGTTATGCATAGGTGGACTATAGCCAGCACAGTTCAGTGTGTACTCCCACTCTCCTTCCCCTCAGTTTTCATGGCTCATAATAATAAAAAAATAATCAAAGACACAAGCACGCAATTCATATGTGATATGATTTTTTTTTTTTATTATTATTATTATTATGAGCTGCGGACACTGAGGGGAAGGAGAGTGGGAGTACACACAGAACTGTCCACCTATGCATACACACATATCAGCAAGGTATGTTTATGTTGATGCGGGCACTCAAATGAGTGATGTTTAAGCCAACAACATGAGAATCTCACCCTTTTGATGGAGGTGAGATTCTTGTGTTTCCCTTTTCACCCCAGCGGCATGGTTAATGCGCCGGCTAGTCGCTTATAAAATAATGTGTGACATTTCAAAAGGATACCTGCAATATGTGAAGGGGGTGGAAGGAAAGGGATGGGTACTGATAGTAGGGTGCTCCAGACACCATGGGGCTTCCTTAATTGCTCCATTACTCCTGTAACAGTAATTTAATGAGAGGGAGGCAGAAGTGGTTATTTTATTTAATCCTTTGAATGCCTCTGGCAAACAAGTTAGAGCATACAGGCAATGCAGCCTTGACACTTCACTTCACTGACAAGGAGAGTGGAACAGCTTCAGAAGCAACACCAGCAGAAGTCTCATATCCCAAGGCTGTTGTCTCCTAACAGATAGTGTTGTTGTTTTTTTTTAATTATAAACAGCACTTTTCGATTTAAGGAGATGCTTAATTAAGCTAATAAAAAAAATAAATTGAGTAACATTTTATTCAAATATTCACATCACCCATATTCACATTATTAATGGAGAATATGTTTTTCATTATGACGGACAGTGGGGTAACTGTAAGGGTCGCAGGGGTCGTACCTGCGACCAGGCCCGTCACTCCAGGGGCCCAGCTGCCCCCTGCGACCCCTCCCTCCAGCGCTCTAGTAATGCCCGGAGGCTTCTAGTTACACCTCTGATGACGGAATCTCTTTAAAGGGATACTATTCCCTACAAACAACTTTGATGATTTTGAAAGCACTTTTAAAATCACCTTTACATTGTATTAGCCATTTTGTATTTAGAAAACTATAGTTTCAGTTATTTAAATTATGTTAGTAATGTTAATTATGGAAGGACGTCCTGTGTTAGCCCTATCTTACCTCCCCCACTCACTGGCACTTGGCTTACTTTTAAATGGTCACACTCAAAAGAGGTAACAAGTTACAGTTTTAACCCTTTGCTGCGCTTGTGTTGGAGCAGAAAACAGAGCATATAATATCTGCCCAGGAGAGAAAGTTACTTTTGCCACATCTTCAAGCTAACTGTCTGATTATTAACAAGTTATAGTTTTAACCCTCTGCTTTCTGTTCCCTTACAGTTACCTATTGGATCGGATATGTCTGGTCCCGGGACCAGACGGCTCCTCTGCAGAGGAGGAGGGAATATTCATTGAGAACTGTCTACAAAGTGTGCCTGGTTTGAGGCAGGCACACTTTGTAGTCCATTCTCATGAAGATTATACATATGTATTTATTTATTTATTTATTTATTTCTGTGATAAAGAAAGTGCACCAGTGTAATATGTCATGTGTTGTTGTCCATCTGTTGTATTTACCTAATTTTTAGACCTGCTAAGGAAAAGATGATTGTTATTATGTCCTGATATATAAAACCATAGAATTAAAAGAAGGTGTACTTTCTTTTTCACACAAATGTATTATATACATGGTTTCTACACACTGAAACATTATTTGTAGCCTTGCTGTACTACTTTCTTCGGTTATTTGAAACTTTTATTCATTGTATCAATACCAATTATTAGTGTATGTACTCCTTGCATATTGTTATCCAGTCTTTCAATTAAAATGTATTCATAAAATAAAATGTAAAAACAAAAAAATGTTGCAGGGGTTATCCCCTGATTAAAACAAGGGCACTCCCACTGCCGAAAGGTGTTTTATTCAAATGTTATTACAGCTCAAAACTTAATTTTTTTAGGAGCAGTAAAACAATGGCCTGAGATTGTACAGTGGCACTGTTGCTACACCATCCCATAAAGATTTATGGTCAATTGACAAGAGATGTCCTTAGGATGGTATAGCAACAGCGCCACTCTACAATTTCAGGCCACTGTGATACTGCACCTAAAAAAATCAAGTTTGAGCTGTAATAACATTTGAATAAAACACCTTTCAGCACTGGGAATACCCTTGTTTTACTCAAGGGGATAGACCCTATAATATATATATTAATTACTATCCCTTTAACTGTAATCTGATTACATAGAAACACTTCAGATTGGATGTCTGAATAGCCAGAAAATGAGCAATTGGTCCATTCAGGACTGGATTTCCTGTTAGGCAGAGTAGACAGCTGCCTTAGCCTGCCACACCCACAACTCAGAATGTGGCGGTCCCAATGCTCCTAATTTATGGTGTCCAGTTTATTTACCAGTCTATATACCCCTTTACTGGCCATTATTTATCCCCTTGGTTACTAGAGAGGTTTCTAGCTCATTACAACTCCAGTAAATCTGATATCTTTGTCCAAGCAAAAAAAAAAAAAACATAACACAGGGAAATCTGGAAAGTTACTGCATATCCATAAAACAAGGGCAGCTTAATAAAATTGTGAGTTTGACTGGAATGCAGTAATTTCATACATTTTTTTTCTATTTTTTTTACTATGCACACCTCGGTTACCTGTCATTTAATATATCAGATGCTTCTGGTCTCCAACATATTGCAAAGCAATGTGAAGGAGACCTTGACAGCATCTGAGAGATTAACCCCCTCAAGTCCAGAGGGCTGTGCAATGTATTAAAATATATATTGTTGTACAGAACCGGTTTTAAAAACAGACTATGGAAAATACTGTAATTAGTATTACTTTCATTAGAATTATTTAACCCTGTCCTATTCCTGTTTTTCTCACACAAACATTGTGTTTAAACTTGATGTATTTTTATGTCCCAGACTTGTATCTTGGAATAGTCACCTTGAAATGTGTTTCCATGTTTAAAAACTTAAATCAAAACTTCCTTTCTGTCATGTTAACCAAAAGTCCAGCAGATGTGTAGTTTAGGAAATATTCATACCTTTATTTGTAGGAAAAGTGAAAGTCTCCTGCTGCAGCCCAGTGCTTCATTAGCATTTGACATGTCATTGAAAAATTTTAATTAGCATATAAAACCTCAGTGAAAAGTCTTCATCAGCATATAAAACATCAGTAAAAACTCAGCATATACATGTCATTAGTACCACACGGAAACTGCAATTAACATGCATTAGCATATGGTAACAAGTATTAACCCTTTGAATGTCAGAGTGGTACGGAAAAGCAATGCGTTCCGTACCACTCTGTTACTCAAAGGGTTAATATATCCTTAACTGTACATTTGCTGGCATTTTGGCTAACATGACACATAGACAGTAACCCTTTGAGTGCCCCTCTGGCACTCAAAGGGTTAATGAAGTTTTCAGATATGCAAATTTGAATCAAGGTGACAGGTCCATAAATGTGTATCAACACTAACTCTTTGAGTGTCAGAGTGGTATCCAACGCATTGTGAAGAAGTGTGTTTTAGGGATGGATTTCATATCAGGTGGTAAATGAGCAGACTGACCATACCTCACCTTTAAAAAGGGACATAGAGGAAATAGGCATATTTCAGGAATGCACCAAAATCAAAGCAACCAAGTAGTATGCATTTTTCATGTGTGTCCCTTTTTAAATGTGAGGTGTGGTCAGCCTATAAATGAGATCACTGGTTTCATCTCACAGATTGCTATTGAGGTCTATGAGAGAAATAAAGCTATAACTGGTGATAAAGTTATCAAGTGTGCTGGAATTCAACCCTTTATTAGACATACTTATCCTTTTCCATTGAGTTAAAACTGTTTTTCCTTCCCTGAGTAGATAAAGCTGTACCATTTACTTTTACTAAGTGGTACTAACTTAATATTTTATTACACAATAATGCTACAATCTAACAGCTTTTTTTCCTTGAACAGTAGCTTGCATGTCTATTTAAATGGCAATAAAACAATATCTGATTAGAGAATTACCACTAATCATAAAGACTTAATGAATACTTGAATATTGGTCTTTCAACCCATTATCACAGAATAAAGAACAGGAGCCAAGTCACGAAGGAGGCAGAAAGGAAGCATGCTTACAGCAATCATCAACAATTCCACATGAGGGTTTACTGAGGTCAGATATACTATTTCAACAGGTCAACACTTAGTAAACAACTGCAAGACTTCAGGGATTTGTATGTGTATAGATAGATAAATAGATTAGATTTTGTACATAGCTGGAACAATGGACTGCTTTTCTACCCTGTACTATAGGATTCTACGGTAAATTAGCTTACTTTTGCTATATTAAAGAAAGTAGTCAGGTGTCCTCATTATGCAAGTTAGCAGTGCAGCACCGTTACTAGTAATGACAACATGGATCTTGAAACCATGATTTGAAAAATGATGATTGAACTACAGTGTCAACCTCTTCAACTTTATATACTGTAGCTATTTTAAAATAAAGTGAGACACTAACACATTTTTTAATTTCAGGGACATACATAGGATAACAACTGGTCACTGGAATTGCAAGGGTCATATCTGACACTGTAGGCCACCACTCTCTAATTTGTGTTGCTCAGCCTTTTTTTGCTAAGTTAGCTGTGAAAATAGATCAATCTGGAGCTGCGGTCAGATTTATTGCACCTCAATGATTGGAGGGGGCTTTTAGCAACATCTCAGAAGTGTTGGCTTCAAGACTCCGCTGAAGGAAGATAAATGCATTATTAGATGGGCCATAACACACTCAGAAGAGAAAATTGCCTAGTCAATAAAAAAGGGGGGACACATTTTTTTAGATCTATAAGTGAAAGGAGAAAAATGAATCAAGGAATAGTAAGACTGAAGAAAAAAGATGGGAAATGTATACATTAGCATAAATGTCTAGCTGACTGCCTCAATTAATATTTCTGTTCAGTTTTTACAGAGGAAGGAGAAGGTAATGGACCTCTATTAGAAAAAAGGAAATAGTGACACATGTGAAACATGGCAGATGAAAAAGTTCTACTTGAACTCTCTAAGGCAAAAACAGATAAATCAATGGGACAAGATGGGATACACCCAAAGTTGTTACAAAATAAGGAGCACAAAAAAAGAAAAGAAGAGGAGGCACCCTAGTATATGGAGACACCCTAGTACAATAAATCAAATATCAGAAGCCACCACCTGGTAGACACCCCACTCATGGGTATTCACAAACTCCTCATCACATCACCTCCAAATGGTAAAGAACACAAAAAAAGAGAGAGGGGGCACCCAAACGTATAATAATGTTACCATGGATTAAAAGATGCAATGTTTGTTCTATTCTTGGGGGACACAAGACATTCACTCTCCAGAGTCCTGTTCTTAATAGCTGACTTAATATATATTCTGTCTTGTCCATTAATTGCTCCAAGTCGTTCCTTCTTCCCATTGACCCTCTGCAGCAATCCAGGAGTGAGCCTCGGATCCCATTGACCTGTTCTTCCCAGATTAGATACCTTGGGATAGCAGTGGTATCGGCAAAGATCTATAGCGATCATAGTGTAAAACACAGGTAAAAAAAGAGAAAGGGGGAGCAGAGGAAGGGGAAATAAGAACAAGTAACAGGTATCGATCCCTTACCAAGAGGCATGTTCCCACAGCAGCCTCATAAAAAATGTTAGTGGTAGGAGCACAGATGCCTACTGATACGTTGACATATAAAAGGTCATATCCATATCTCCACGCATGTAGACATGAAGGAGAAAAATATTTTTCTCCACCCATACCCCCAAACCTGAACCAAAACTTCCCCTAGTACAAAGCTCATTCCCCAAGTGACCACAAACTCTGTAGGGGGGATCGACCCACAGTTATACAAAGGACAGACTCCTACCACTGTAAGAACAGGGCCCATGCATTTTAGTGTGCAAAGATTTATGGTGTATATATCAATTAAGACAGGATACAGCCATGTGAGCCCTCCTTCCCCCAAGGAACACACAGTGTAAATTATTGAAGAAGGCACGTAAACGCATTCCCCACCCAGGCCCCCTGCAATAGAGGGAGGGCAGCAAGGCCAAGAAGGCGGAGGGGTGAGACACAAAGCCAGGCCAAGCATAATAACAGCAGGTACACTGTCAGTAACAATAATAGTAATTTGACCCCAACATAGGGCATAGGGCCATCACTGCATATGTATTTCCTCCCAGCTGAGCATTTTTTAACCCTATAAATGACAGTGAGTTGGGGACTTCCTGTTCTTTCTGTCTGGACACGAGTGGAATATCCTACCAGCAGAAGAGGTAGACGTTAATACAGTGATGGAATTTAAGCATGCACTGGATAGGCATAAGGCTGTTCTGAACATAAGTCAAGACCAAGGACCGAATAAGGTTTGAGGTTTTTACAGTAGGAAAAAATAGGCAGACTAGATGGGCTGAATGGTTCTTATTTGCCAACAAATTCTATGTTTCTAATATGAGTGTGTGTGTATATATATATATATATATATATATATATATATATATATATATACAACTAAATATAGTACTGTACCAGGAAAAAGCATTCTACAGTACAGTAATACACTACCTATACTGAAGGAAGCCAGGCAGACATACTAAGAAGAACTGTAGCAACCAAGTGACAAACCAGCTGAATCACAGGGCATAAATAAAAATACCTGTTTATGTAAATGGGGTCTTTATCCACTTAAATGCTAGCAAGATCTTCTGTGAATTTCTTTGCAAAGCATTGGAGACCTCTCTAATATTCAATTACTTAAAAGTCCTATTTGAGTTGATGGGAATGTTGGTAATCTTTTTTCTCTTTTGCCAAGTATTGCTCCAAGTGATGCAACCTACACTATCGAGAGGTTGACCTACCTGACATTTAACTCAAAGTAGTTTTAGATTTATAGTGCGCTCACTGAGCTTTATTCATTGCTCAGGACACATTAAAACTACTCACATTGAGAAAGAGGTCTCCATGTGAGTAAAACCCATAGTGGGTTTTCATTGAAACTGGTCAGGCGACCAGTCAACCAGTCCTTTGGACAACATTCTGATGTCTTGAAAAGGGGTGGGAAGGAGACATTAAGTTCTAATACATATTCAATTATTGAATTTGAAAAAAACAACAACATTACCATCTGTTTAATTAAAAGAACTTACTTGCATACTGTAATATCACCTGGTTCATGAACATTTCATAAATACTAAAATAACTGCCATCAATTAGAAGCACACATGTTCTGAGTGACACATAACTGTCAGTCTTTGCTTCAGATAAAGATGTACAGTACTCAAAGTAAACACACCAAAATGTTACTTATTAAACACTGCAGCAATCCAGATGTAGTAAATGCCCTTATCAGAAGATAGGCAGACACACAATGTTCTGCATAAGAGCAGAGTACTTCCAAGAGCTTACTTCATAATCTGGCTCAGTTGAACTGTTTGTGTGTGTTCTGGGTAATAGTTCTTATGTTTGTGAAACTAAGGGGGAGATTTATAAAATACGTTCTTATTACTCTTTAAACCCTTAAGGACCGGGAAAATCTCTGGTGGATTGCACTTAAGGACTGGAGCAATTCTGACCTTTTTGACTATGTCTTTGTTCAACAGTGTTTTCCCTGTAATTCCTTTATTTCACTCACACAAATTATACACCATTTTTTTACACACAATTAGTACTTTCTTTTGATACCACACTTATACAGCTATCCCACCATTTATATTATTAAAATTAAAGAAAACATTTTTATTTTTTCTCTTGGGATAATTTGGCCGCAATGAGTTCAATTTTTATGAAGACTACATGAAAGCTATGACCAGTCAGTCATACCTACAAAATGGCCAGTTTTAAGTGGGCACTGTCCCCCCAAGTGAAAATCCCCATGTCCCTCTTTCCCCATATCTTCTGGCAGAGCAATTGATTATCCTGGATTATCTGTAAATGGGCAGAAATCATATAACACCATTTCTAAATACAAGTGCAATGAGCACTAATCACAATCAATTAAGGGACAAACAAGCTCTTATCGCTTAATACAAACAGCACAAACATTAAATAAATGTTCTCTGAACCGGGCAATTTAAATGTGTTAAAAAGCAAGTTTTTTTAAGAAGGAAAAACCCATAAATATACTACCACCATAGTAGCACTGAACAATAAACATGTTACTGATATACTTTGGTTCTAGGAAAGACTGACCCATGAACATGCCACTGCCATAGTACACTTTGGCTCTAGGAAGGACTGATTCATAAAACATGTGGTTCTAGGAAGGACTGACCCATAACCATAACATTGCAATTAAAACATATAGACATTAATGCTAGCAAGCTCCAAAAGCCTTCCCTATGACATGCAGTAAAATGGAGTACATATAAGCCAATTTCCTCTGTGTACACAAGGGTAAGAGGACAAAAATGCTCCAAAACACTCATACAGTGCCACACTTTCCTACCCTTAGTGCAATCTACCTATGTAGGAAAATTGTCAGCATAGGATTCTTAGTACTTAGGCTGTGGGCACGTAAAACACCAATACAATCATAGCTGCTTTAGCACATAATTTTGGTAATTTTTGAACAAACTAACTTCATCATAGGGTTGAAATGAAAATTTCACAAATTCCAATTAATATAAATGGGGTGTTTAACCACTTAAATACTAGATGGCTAAACACATTGTTGGCTCCATCAGACTGTGGTTAGTCTAGTGCTCTGTACACTGACTGAGTAGAACATGGATGCCCCCTAATATCAGTAGTAAGTGGAACAAAGAGAAGCCCTGATGTTCCCCAGAACTCTGGAGCAACAGATCAGTAAGTCAGTTCAGAGTACTTGGCTACGCAAAGTCTAATGGAGCTGCCACACCAGACCAGCAGATCAATGAGTGTGTGTATGGAGGAAGCCTGGGGACCATCAGGGCAGGATGAGAGCGTCCCCTAAAATCAATGTTGAAGGTAGGAGGGGACATCAAAGTCTAGAATGACGGTTATACACAGAGTTTGCTAAAGCAAACAAGTGCAGTGATTTCACAGATGTTTATTTGAGCATATTACTATGATCCCCTATCATGCATGATGAGAGTTCCCCTTCCCCTGAGCTCCTTTAGCTCAATGTGCTGCCTTTTTTGAGCTTGGCCTGGCCAGGAAGTGTCTGCAGGGGTAGGACAGGACCTACAAATACTGGGCTGCCTAGTTCAAAACCTGAAACCTGACAACCCAAGCCGCAAGATGTGAGGGAACTAAGTTCCCATAGGTCTAAACTCCTTCATAGCCCTCCAATAAACCTTTCAAATCATGGTGATCTGCAAGACTGGGGGATCTGTGCTCTAAGTGAGGCCCTCATTAGACACTGTTCTCTTCTGTACAGAAGCCCATTTACAGAAGATTTGTTGACACGGGGGTTCTATTGAGCTGAATACAGAGGAGAAAAATCTCCAATGAGCACCTTACTCAGCTCCGATGTCACCAGCCTTGCAGATCACATGCAAGGCTTGCCAACAGCTTTCCATAGCTCTTGGTGTACAGACCATCATTTAAAAGGGCCTTCTATGTAGCCTGTGCTATGCCTTTAACATATTTGCAGTTCCACAAATCCACAAGTTGTACCATAAATCTGTCCCAGGGAATTCACATTGAATGTAGTTGTTGTTGGCAAAGCCCATCTTTTGGGTTTGTAGTACAGCTGCATAGGATAAAGAGTTGTACATTGATGAATTTTATATACATTCTGAACTCATTCAAGAATGATTCCAGCTTGGTTGTCAGAAAGAAGGTGAGTCATAGCTTAACACATGCAGGCTGTAGGGATGATGCTTTAAGGGAATTGCCTACGAATTGTGACTGTATAATGTTTGGTATGCAATAAAAGAAACAGATGTTCCACAATGGTTCGCATTTATCTTTTAATTCCTGGAAGGAATTAAGTCAGTCACCATCTCTGATCTTCTCTGCCCATATTCTTAACTAGGGACAGGATCACCATTCTGAAAGTGTGTTTCCTATGGGTGTAATGATATATGTTTAGTTTTGTAATTTTTCTATTGTAATGTTGTCCCACTATCTATATATTTATAAATTGTGCTTCATGTTTTGGGGAGCTTTCATATATTTTGTAGGGAGCATATACTGTACACTTAAACCATGCCTCCCAACATTTCAGATGGGCGAAGATGGACAGTTTCCTCTTAGGTGGTGTTGCTGGAAGCATGACTGGTGGGAGGGGCAGAGAGTTTTTAAGTTTCTTCATGTCCAGTTGACAACTCTTTTGTCACAGCTTATCTTGTTTCCAGTGACGCTCTGCGTCATTCCGAGTGTCATCTGCAGGCACGAGGCTTCAGAGTGAAGCAGGCCTCTGTTTTATGCCATGCTTCCTGTAGTCTCCTCCTACCTACTTCCTTCCTCTGAGCCTGCTCCTCCTACCTACTTCCTGAGGAGGGGTTTAAAGGGTAGCCTGAGTCTGACTCAGTTGCCCTTGCGTTGTTGTTCAAAGCAGTTCTATTATCTTGGGCTCTGTGTATGACCTGGCTTGTCTTCCACCCAGTCTGGTGCAGACTTGTGGCTCTGGCTGACTACTTGAACTGTGTATGACCTGGCTTCTCTGACTACTCTCTGGTGCTGACCTGTGGCTCTGTCTGACTATTCTTTTGATTTTCCCTTGTACCTGGCAGACACCCTATGTGGTGCGGGCCTGGGGCTCTGGCAGACTAGCTTTGATACTGACTGCAAGCGTGAGTCAAGTATCGCTTGCTTATACTTACTGCAGGTGTGAATCAGAGATACGCTCCATTCTGACTGCAGGAGTGAGTCAGATTTTCTCGCTACCTTGGATCAAGACTTCGAGTTCCGGTTCCTGTTCCAGTTTCTGGTTCCAGCAGAGACTACCAGTGGCTACTGCCTAGTCTGTAGTAGAGTGGTCCTCCGTGGCATTTTACTATTTCTGGTAGTAGCACTGTCTGGCTGTGACCCTTTGCTTGTACCTGCTATGTTCCTCTGTTTGCTACCTTGTTGTTTAATAAATTGCATTTTACTATACCGTACTGACTCCTGATCATCTCTGGGGAACCGTAACATCTTTATGTAATTAAATAAGGCCAAAGTATTTTATTTTAGACAGACTATTTTATTTATAAACATATATACTGAAGTTTAAACAAACATTGATGTGAGCAGAGAAATGTGATACAATTATATATATGGTATCCTATTGAAATGTCTCCATGTATTGGGCTAAATCGTGTGAGAATGTAAGGGGGGACTCTAAAGAAGGAAGAACCTCTCCAACAAAAACACCAAAAGTAGCTCTTTTATAGAGGCACTCCTCAATAAGTAACTACAAAATCAATATAGTTCATTGGTGTACAAACATAATGATCACAATTAAAAACCCAGCCGGACCAAATCCTACAGTTTATACAGTCCCCAAAGATATAGCAATATACATATGTAACGGATCCTACCCATTACTGAGCCCTTGTCTGGACCTCAAACTATTTATTCAAAGACTATGGACATTTATTACTGTTTGGACTCTGTGCTGTGCCTTGGCGTACAAACTGGCCAGCTATTCCCTAAGAGAAAGGCTTAAATTCATAGACTTTGGATCACATAGTATGTTTAATGTATGGCGAATGTTTTAGTTATTGTATGTAGTATGTTGAGGGTTTACTCCAAGGGAATAGGCAGTGAGGGGTTAATTATTTCATTATGTATTGCAGACTTCCAAGCCTTTTGCTTAATTATTCAACCCCTGGCCATTGTTAAGGAAATGAATATTCTGGCCACTCAAGTCCTTGGAGTGAGAACTGTCCTGAGGCCCCCCTGCTGTGTGTGTTAATCCATTCACACCCCTCAGTCTGTGAGTCACCTATTGTATAGCCTGAAACTCTGTGTCAGCCCTTGCCTTTTGTCTGATGTGTTTGATTTAATCAAGTTCCCTATTGTATCAGGTTCCCCATGTGATCCAATGTACTGTACTGTATATAAATATCTGTGGTTTGTGACAATAAAAAGAGTTCTGTTTTGGAGTGAACAAGGAGTCCTGGAGTCTTGTATTGCTTATGGTCTAAAGTATCCACTCTGATACCCATCTGCGCCAAGTATGGAAGTTGCAACTTAGTTATTGTAACAAATGTACCAGCACTACCAAGTATAGAGGCTAACAATACTAGGGAGATATAAAGGAAAGATAAGGCTCCTCCAACAAGAGTGATTGGGGCAAGAAGCTTGAGGGCGTGGCTAGGGTGCGTGGCTAGGTTGCGTAGGCCAAACGTAGTGGGGTGTGCTGCGGCCCAAGCCGTATAAAGGTGCTGGCCGCGAAGCCAGATAGCCCCCTTCGGTTGAGCTGAAGGTGACTCAGGATACCCCACCACATTTGGTCTATACCCCAATGACCCCAGGGAGGAATGATCCCCAAGAAGACATACCTGAGTGATGACAGGAGAACAGGTAGGAGAAGTATCCACTCACTGACTGACAGAAACAGAACAGGAAGCAGAAAGAAACAGGATATCACCTCAAGGCTGCTGAGCAGGACGCTGGAAGACTGGAGTAGGAGGTAGGGGAGAGGCAGGAGACACCAGCTGGAAATAGGATACGGCAGAAGGACAAGCCCACCAAGATAAAGATACTGAGAGGCAGGAAGCAGGAATGAACTGGAACAAAATCCGGACTAGCGAAAAGATGCTTTGACAACGCGTCAGAAGAAGCGCCTCCACGTCTTTTTATGACGGTGAAAGCCAGGGCCAGCTTCAAAAGAAGGATCTCACATGCGCGCACCCAACCCAGAAGCAGACCGAACGAAGCACGAAAGGGAGACAACGCCACCGGGGAACAGGTACAACTGTGACATTTATGCAGATTTGTCCTTTTCATTCTACATCTGTGATCTCCAGCCAGTTATGTACTACATAGAGGAGGGCACTGAAGGGGGTACTCAAGGGGTAAGTGCAGCCTTAATCATTGAACTGTCGCCATGTATGTGGTGACCATTAAGCGTGCAATATCAGAATGTCGCTCTATCAATTGGTGCGACATTCTGATCTCGCCCTCTCGATATTTTTAACACGTCCATGTGTTGGTTGCCCAATACATGGCGACATTTCAGTAGTGAACCTTTATATCTACATTTTCTGGTCTCTAAAAAATAAAGGCACCAGGGTATGAAATGGGGATGGAGGGATTTGGGTCTTCTAAAGAGGAACAATTGGGAGGTATGGTATAAACAATGTAATGCTTAGATCTTTGCTTGTGGTGGTGAATAAATTTGCACTGTGGATCTAGTCGGTGACCATCCACGTTAAACTTGTAAGATTATATATTTGATTGTTGGGGAGATTCATTCAAGCTTGGGAAGTGGTCTGTTGAAGCTTAAAAAGGCTAATTCTGGGTTTTTTGTTTTGTTCTTTTTTTTTTTCCATATATAATCTTGGAAAGATTTATTTAGGTTTTTGTATCTGATTTGGATATTATGAAAGGCAATGTCTGGGTTTCATAAATAAGTTTCAGAGAAACAATTTTTGTATATTGTTTATTTTATTTTATTTCCATCTTCACTTATTTTTTTCTACACTTTTATGTCCGTGATACTGAGCTTTTTGCCAGGACCATGAAAGCATGACATTGGGTAACATGATAGATAAAACCTGCACCCCATACAACAACCACAGTACTCTCTTCTGCCCTACATGATACAGGTTATACTTGCTGACTCTGGCTCCCAGTTCCAGTGGCTGTTCTCCAGACCTCTGCCCAGCACTGATAAAACGAGTCTCACACAAAGAATATCATTTAAAGAACCTTTGGTCTACTCAAAACCAGAGTTAGGAGTCTTGACAAAACTGTTGGAGCCCTACAATATGAACCCTAAAAGGTGTTTCAGATTATCACAGCCTGTGAAATACTCCACAGAATTGCTTTAGACACATGTCTATTGGGGCTCTAAACCCTATAAAAGGGTACTCATGCCTCTAAGGGTTAACCAGGAGGTGCAGTGGAACCTGAAAAAACAAAACTCAACTTCCTCACTTGTAGGTTTGCGTTGGTTAATAACATGAATATAGTTAGGTGCATGTCAATTTTACTCTGATTGATATAACATTAAATATCCCTCTTTCCACATTATGAAAATTGTGTGGGTGTGAGTATGGACCTCCGACTACTGCACAATCCCCAAAATATGTTTCAGATGCTATGATGGGAGGTGATAAGTACAATGAAAAAATTGGTTCCCCAGTCCCATGAAGAAAAGCATCCGCTGTTTATGTTAAGTTGTACCAGTATATGGAAGCATAGAGGTTGATGTACTAACAACTGGAGCAATTCTGTAACAAACCAACTGCACCACAGGGGAAAAATACATATATTTATATCCATTGACTTAAAGAGGGTTTTTAACTTCTTGACTGATAGTAGTATATTTCCAGTGTTTTGCAAAAAAAAACAAAAACAAATGGGCTTAAAACCCCCTTTAACATCAATGGGAATTTAGAGAATTTTTGTTTGTATGGTATACAGGGAGTTGATTTTACTCCAGAATTGTTCCACTTCTTATTATAGATGACCCTAATAGACATCTTTGTGTATAATAAAAATGGCGACATGAGAATCTGGCACTGCATGACAGCGCGAGATTCTCATGTCACCTAATAAAATGTAGCGGATGTGATGGTTTGAGTTAAAATAAACATTGTTGGATGTGAGTACGTGCTTACCTGAAAACCACAAATAGCATGCAGTAACACTCTTTCCATTGTCAAAGTATTTAGTCCCTCCTCCCACACCGTGCCCGTTCTGTATTGTTTATGTCTCATGGCCTCCTTTAAAACAAACAATCCTCTGCATCTCTGGTGTTGAACAGTGCCCTCGCTGTGATGCCAGTCATTCCAGTGCCACTGATACTCCTTGTTGCTGCTGCTTAGCGAAGACCATGTGGAGGACCAGAGATGCAGAGGGCTGTTTGTTTTAAAGGAGGCCGTGAGAAGGAAACAATACGGAATGGGCATGGTGTGGGAGGAGGGACTACAATCTGTTGACAGTGGAAAGAGCCTTACTGATGCTATTTGATATTTTCAAGTAAGTGCATAACACAGACCAGCAGACCTTCACATCCACTACATTTCAGTAGACGACATGAGAATCTTGCAATGTCATGCAGTGCAAGATTCTCATGTAGCCATTTTTATTATGGTGACATGGTTAAAGTGTCATGTGGCTGCACGCTCTTTTGCGTGTGACCTTTTAAAAGTAAACCCAAGACAACTAGGTCTCTTCTTCAGGCATAAGAATAAAGGCTGAAGACATAGTGCATGACAGGTTAAACATTCAAGCAAATTATCTTATCATTAAAATTTCACTGGCAGTGAATATTCTTTTTAGTATCGTCTATAATTAATTCCTTAGGCTCCAGTAGAGTCTCTTTGATTTGGACTAGAAACTACAAACAACATTTATTACTTTTTTGATTCTTCAGTGAATTTTAGTCTTTAACCAACAGGTCACGTGTACAGGCACATTGGCAAAGTTCAAAGCGGTCCTTATGGGACGGAAACGTCCCAGGTCCGCTGGTCCTTAAGGGGTTAATGGTGCAAATATATCTCTCAAACTGCTATGGTTTGAAAGATATAAGCATTAAAAGTTCCTCCCTCCCACCCCTTCTCCTAATGTCAGCCTCTAGCTGACATCAGGAGATCCAATTCTGGGGATCAGCCTGCGGCTCTGCAGCAGAGCGAAATCGCGTTCTTGCAAAAGAATTACTTCATTGGAAAGGTCTACAAAGTGTGCCTGGTTTGCAATTACACTTTGTAGACATTTCCAATGAAGTAATTCTTTTGCAATAACGCGATTTTGGCTCTGCTGCAGAGCTTCCTCGTGTCAGCCGACACGGATCTCCTGCTGTCAGCTTTACAGCTGACATCAGGAGAAGGGGAGGGAGCGGGGAACATTCAATGCATATATCTCTCAAACCATAGTGGTTTGTGAGATAGGGTTTATGCCATTAAGCTTATTTTTTCGTCCTCTACAAAACTATAACAAGTTTTTATGGGACATTATTAATACTTTAAGCCACAGTTTAGAGTGTTGGTTATCAGTTTATACTCCCTGATCTTTCTGTCTCTCTGTGTCCTAAATTTTCCCATCAGTACAGTCACTTTGAGATCTCTAAAGGGATAGTAATACTTGCAAATTACTAAACCCCATATTGTAGCTTTGTTAAAAAAAACGTATTGCCCCCAGTGTCATCTCTCAAACCCTTATGGTTTGAGAGATGATAGCACTCAAAGTTCCCCCCTCCCTCCCACTTTCCTGACTGAACGCTGACTGCAGGAGAAGCTGTTGTATGACAGTCTTATGTGCATCAGGCGGCTCTGCAGCAGAGCTGAGATCGTGTTTATAGAAAATAATTCTTTCACTGAAACAGTCTTCTATGTGTGCTTGGTTTGCAAGCGCACATAGAAGACCGTTTTAGTGAAAGATTTCTTTTTTATAAACACGATCTCGGCAATGCTGTAGAGCCCCCTGATGCAAGTAATACTGGATATCCCAGCGGTCAGCTTTCAGCGTTCAGTCAGGAAAGGGAGAGAGAGGGGGGAACTTTGAGAGTTATCATCTCTCAAACCATAAGGGTTTGAGATATGACACTGGGGGCAATAAGTTTCTTTTTAACAAAGCTACAATATGGGGATTAGTAATTTGCAAGTATTACTATCCCTTTAACCCCTTAACGCCATGTAACGTACTATGATCATCACGGTCCTTGAAATACTTAAGGATCGATGACGGTCATAGTACGTCACGTACTTTTTACTTACATCGCTCTACCAGCAGCGCTGTAAGTAAAAATACGGCCTGAAATTGACTGCTCCAAGATCGGAGCGATCTCTATCAGGCCCAAAAGTGACGCGCAGATACAAGCAACAGGTCACGTGTACCAGTGCGTCGGCATGCATCAACGCGGTCCTTTTGGGACAGAAACGTCCCAGGACCGCCAGTCGATAAGGGGTTAATGCTGTGATCACTTTTGCAAAAATGTTGACTTGCTAGGGTGTCTATTTTGTTGTTCTTACTGGGCCTCATCCTCATTCATCCTTATTCTCAGGGTCTGTCCTGTCTCACCTACAAATAGTGCTGTTTGAGGACATTTCACATACAAGCATCAGTTTTCCAAGGAACATAAGTGATACATAAGTATCATATCGCTTATATGAACATGTTTTTAATATTTTTAATATGTACAATTATTTGTTGCCAATTTGTCACTCAATGTTCTGCAGGTTCTTTAATTCCTTGTGGACCAGGAGTTATGCAATGCATTGCAAAGTAATGGGTTTCACAACCTCTGGTCCTCAAAGGTTTAACAGACTGGTCTTCATAGAAAATAATTAAGAAAGGATTTACATCACTATATCAGCATTCAGTGCCGTTCCATTATGCATGAAAGAAGAGTAAGACGAACCTATGGCAGACACTGAACCAGAACTTGCAGCAGAAACCCTCCTTGGCCTAAGTGGAGGATAGTTATGTGACTGGAAGTAATGAGAAGGGATATTAAATAGAGATTGGTGAAAAGACTTGGGGGGGGGTCAATATTTGTGGTTATATGACTACCAGTGCAATAGGACATGGTTGGATGTCAGTATGTGGTTATATGGTTACCAGTGCAGTGAAACAAATATGACGTCAATATGCGTGACTATAATGCTATCAGTGCAGTGAAATAAAGCTGGCGTCAATATGTGTGGCTATATTGCTACCAGTGCAGTGGAGCAAGGCGGGGGTCAATATGTGTGGCTATATGATTAACAATGCAGTGGAATAAAGCTATAGTCAATATGTGTGGCTATATGATTAGCAATGCAGTGGAATAAAGCTATAGTCAATATGTGTGGCTATATGATTAACAGTGCAGTGGAATAAAGCTATAGTCAATATGTGTGGCTATATGATTAGCAATGCAGTGGAATAAAGCTATAGTCAATATGTGTGGCTATATGATTAACAGTGCAGTGGAATAAAGCTATAGTCAATATGTGTGGCTATATGATTAGCAGTGCAGTGGAATAAAGCTGTAGTCAATATGTGTGGCTATCTGATTAACAGTGCAGTGAAATAAAGTTGTAGTCAATATGTGTTGTTCTTTGACTACTGTGTGACATTTTTTTTTTCTTGCAATGGATTCCAGGGTCCCCAAGTGGGATGCAGCAGGGACCTGGGAATTTTATGATGTGCCAGGACCTTCACCGGTCCTTAAGTGCCGCAACTGACAAGACAGTCTTAGCAAGTCCAGGGTAATTAACCCCATCCCGACAAAGGACTTACCAGGTACGTCCCGCAAAAACTGTCACTTAGTGACAGAGGACGTACCTGGTAAGTCCAGGAAGTCCGGGTTTCCATGCGGCTGCACGCCGTTCGGGGACTCTGGAATCATTTAGAAAAGAAAAATGTTAGTCGGGCGTTAAGGTGACAGAGGGATATATTGTAAGCAAAGTGCAGTCACCAATAGAGTGGTTTCTGATACAGAATACTGTTAGTGGCAATGATCACATTCGTTCAAGACAGTCAAAGCAACAAATTCTGGTCTTACAGTATATCCCCCATTAACCTATTAGTTGTTACAGAAATCTACAATGTATTGCTTGGGAATGTACCAAACACTTCATCTCTCCTGATTATATCAGACTATTAAGACATAAAGAAAACATTCTTTGAAAGTGCATTAACCCTGTAGCACTCAAAGAGTAAAGGCATTATCTTTAAGAATCAGAGGGGTGTGCATCGTATATTGTACATCCCTCTGGTCCTTAAACAAGTTAAAGCGGATCTTTCCCCCTCTATAAAGTCGCCGTCCAATAAAATACAAATAGTACCATAGTAACACTGGAGACCTGGAAGAAAACTCAACAATAAATATTAAAGCAGGTAAAATAGCACAGTTTTTTAGAACATATATTAGCTTTATTTTTAGCCCTTTAAGTGCCAGAAGGGCACTCACCCCAATGGCACTCAAAGAGTTAAGAGGAGTAGAAACCAGAGAAATAAATCTGCAGGTTTTGATGGCCAATTCATAGCCAGATTAATCACCCTAGTAAGACTGGCTGCTATGTCTGAATTCATTAGAATTAGGATGCATCAGGTGACCTGTAGCAGCCTTACCCTCTATGAGGTTATGTACTACTGGTGCAATTCTGGGCCAAACCAAAAACACCATAGGGGACAAATAAAAATTATGTATACTGGGCATTTAACCCCTTCAATGCAAGACAACAACTTCAACATACTGCAAAGCTTGAATTGTAGCATTCAAGAAGTTAAAAGCTTGCTTTAAATCAATTGGAAAATGGGGAATTTGTATATGTGCCATATGGTGCAACTGTTTTTTTTCTAAAGTTGCTGATTCATCAGCTTCTCATTCTCAGTGAAAATAATGGCACATACCTAGGAAATCTCAGGGTTTGACCCTAAAACTCAGCGTGTTTGCCAAATCTCAGGGTCGTTCTCAGGGTGAAGGACCTAATTCTCAGAGTGAGAGGATTCAGTCCTGCTATGGTCTGTACCAACTGGTACCATTTCTACTAGAAAAGCAGAGGGAGAAACCTTGTGCTTGTGTTTTTGCATTGCTAACTGTAATTTGTAATATGCTAAGGATTCCATGTTTACTCATTGGAGGAGCTCTGAGTTAGAACAAGGAGGGATATATTGCCTACAATCTACATTATAGGGAATGTTTAGAGTTAACAAACATCTCAGAGTTGGCTCATTCTGTAAATTATCAGGTATGACCTTAAAGCAGGGGTGGGAAACAAGCGATTACTAGGCTGCTGAGGATGATGGGAAGAGTAGACCAACAGTAGCTTGAAGGCCACATGTTGACCATCTCTATAGGCATATATTATCCCTCTCAGGTGTTAGAATATTTTTATTATAATAATTCTAAGCTGTCTGTCCCATGATAGCCAGATGCCACTCAACCCCAATGTGCTCAGATACATGTAGCAACAATACATCTGTGGCATACAAGCAACCAAATCTAGTGTTCAGCAATTACATTTCCCATATGTTTATCTTTTTGAGCCCCTCTGGAACTGAAATGGTTAAATGAAATGGGGAAGACTGGCTGCACATTTATGTTTGTAGTCCCAGAATTCCCTTTTTCTAATTCATTACACTACCTGCATGCTATATGAAAGACAGTATATTATGCAAAGTTATAAGTAGAGACATAAAGCTATAGTGAAGAAGGGGGTGGTACTGTACCTTCAGCTGCACTTTCATGTTTACCAGGACTCCCCACAGGGTTCAGAAAAATTTCCTTATAAGCAGAGTTATCTTCTTGGTACTGCTCTTTACAGCTCCTGGCACCCAGCAGTGCTGGGACAGGAAGGAAAGGGGCAATGTGCAATGGAGATTTCCCACCTTCCAGGGAAACACTTGTAACTTCAAGAGGAGGGGGAGGGACAATAGGAGGATCCTTTACATTGGCACCTTACCTATCTCCTAGCCAAACATATGATCCTTGATCTGCTTGAAGAATCTCAGCTATAATTCTGTCTCCCTCTGCAGAGCAGAGATACACACCCCTTGCAGTAATTGTCACACAGGCAGAGTACAGGAATGTACAGTTCCATTGTGACTGAATTAGGTTGATGGAACTGGATCAAATCAGAGGCAAACCAGTTGCACTATTGGGGACAAATGTTACAGATGTTTTCAACACATTGCAAAACCAAGGCCACTAATGGTCTTATTTATCGAGCTAAAGTGATGCAATACTGGAGTAAAGCAACTGCGCTGTGTGTGGGGAGGGGGGTGAAAAGTTCACATATTTTCATTGATTTACATGCAACTTTTAACCACTTGAATGCCAGAGGTCTCCAACACAGTGCGTTGGAAACCTCTCTGTAGCATTCAAGGGGTTAAAAGCCCCATGTAAATTACTGAGATTTGTTTTATTTACATCATGCCATGCAGCTGGTTTGCTCCAGAATTGCACCATTTAGGGGTAGATTTAAAGGCAACCGTTGGCAAAAAAGCACTAACGGGTGAGTTAACATGTTGTAAGCCATTTAAAGGTCTGTCTTAAGAACAATTAACGGCATTCACAAATCCTTATGGCCGATAGACTGACGTGCATTGAGACGCATAGAACAAGATTCCCCAGAGCCATTTAAAGGAGTGCGGCACTGGTAACAGCTGAAAAAAAGATACACTTAACGGCTAAAACTTAAGACCCAGTTTTGTTAGCCGTTAGACATATAATGGTCAAAAAGAAACCACCGTTAAAGACAAACCGCATACCGCACAAGCATGTAAATGGCAAAATTAACCATTGCAATGCCAAAATAACACAAAAACATGGACAGACACCACAAATCACTGTCACACAGAACAACAAGCAACCCCAGAGATCCGTTCAGTACATGTGATTGTCTTACTTCCTATATATGTGCACCCATAAAAAAATAACTGTTATTGATATCATGAATACAAACATACCTCCTATATCCCATCTAAGTAAGGTGGAATATACTAGGTATGTGTATTCTGATGATTTCAATAAGAGTTTGATTGTGATGGCTGCACATATATAGGCAGTAAGACAATCACAAGTACTGAACTGATCTCTGGGTTCACATCTTGTTGGGACATTTTTGTACCCATTTGAAAGGTACATATCCACATACATATCTGACCGTTTTTCTTTATGTACATATCTTTTTTGAACAGATCTGCTGTGTGATTCAAGTGGTATTCATCCCTATGTTATCAGTTGAATTGCATTGTGATACATGGGATACAATCAGAGATTGATGTACTTTACAGGATCGTGTCCATGAGGTCTGTTCCAGTTGAATCCTGAAGGCCAACAGTCAAGCCAGTATTGAAGGATATATTTGATTGAGGCCTGTTTTTTTTCTGGATGAGCCCATCCATCCTTCTGAGTGAGGCAGCCATACTCAATCATAGATATCCATAATTCATGGTATGTTGTTGACCAAACTACAATATTTGGTTCACATAAGTATCTGGTGAACCATCCATCCATGGCATCAGCACTCCTGAGGATCCATGTGTGAATCAAATGTGAGATATATAATTTCAATTTAGAGTGAATGATTGCATGCACGACACCAAGGCCTACTTTTTCACCTTTAATGCTGTGGAGTTGTTTTAGGCCTGTGTGTTGCACATACAACCCATTAGTCTCAGTGGCACTGTGAACTGAACATGGTGCTGACTTCTCCAGTGATCTCATTTCCCCATTTGCAATGTTTTCTATGGAGTCTATCCAATGTGACCTTAGCAACTTGATTCATGTTATTGAATATTCTCCATAGAATAACATTGGGATTGGTGAAGTGAGGGTATGTAAGTGTTCATTTCTCTCCATCATCTCTTTTTTCACTGCTTACTGAATGTCCCCTGTGTAGCATGCAATCGTTAGCCTATCAGCTTGTGTTTGTTTTCTTTTTAACCCTTTGAGTACCGGAGTGGTTGCCATTGCATTGTTGAGTGATACATTTATAATCCCTCTAGCACTCAAGGAGTTATATACTGGTTTCCCTGTGGTTACATGGGTGACATTGTGTTGTAGCAGTTATGATGTTTAACATACAACACTTTCATGAGCATGGTTTGTGTGGATTGTGTGTGATCAGCACAGCAACATGAGGGTTAACCAGGGAGTTGGACAGGTTTGGGCCTTGTTGAACCTTGACATTTGTCCTTGTCTTGCATCCTGTTTTAACCTTCAGGGTGCTGTGTTGTTGCAGTTGTGTGGATGAATGATGGGCATATGTTGGGATGTGACTGTGTTTGTGTGTGATGGTTGTGTGGTTTGATGTCGTGTGTAGTTATGGGATTATGCACTTACCGGTAGTGTGGAGGTGTAACGGTTTGTATGACACTCAGACACAGTAGGTTAGAATAAAACACCGTTTTATTAAAAGACACAATGCAAAAACCCACTAAGGGTTATAGTGAATCACAGGGAAATATCAAACATGTACACATGCCCACACAGGCCAGTATACAATGGTATAGAGATAGATATTGTCAAAGATCAGGTATAACCAGGCAACTTCAGCACAGCATGGGTAAAAGTTCATAGATCGTAATCAGTCTCTGATGTGGTGTGCTTGACAACGCCCAGTATGATGGTAATGGTAGCAAGAGACTGTGGTGCGAGATGTGGAAGCACCTAGTCTGTAAAGCAGGACTGAGCCTATACCCTGTGCTGAGCAGAAACAGAGGCCACAATACTCTGCTAGAGCAAGAATAACTTGAGCCACGAGCACCCGACTGGTGCAGTAATGGAAACACTGTACACTGCAAGAGCTGATAGACTAGAGCCAGTAGCACCCGACCAGTGCAGTAATGGAGACACTGTACACTGCAAGAGCTGAGGGACTTGAGCCAATAGCACCCGATCGGCGCGGTAACGGAGACACTGTGCACTGCAAGAGCTGATGGACAACAGCCAATCGCACCCGACTGGTGCAGTAACGGAGGCAACAGTGCTCTACAAGGGTTAACGGCAGGCTCAGAGTTAACTGAGGCAACAGTGCTCTACAAAGGTTAACGGAAGGCTCAGTGTAATGGAGGCAACAGTGCTCAGCAAGTGTTAATGGATGGCTCAGTGTAACGGAGGCAACAGTGCTCTGCAAGTGTTAACGGAAGGCTCAGTGTAACTGAGGCAACAGTGCTTTGCAAGTGTTAACAGAAGGCTCAGTGTAGCGGAGACAACGGTGCTCTGCAAGTGTTAAAGGAAGGCTCAGTGTAATAGAGGCAGCAGTGCTCTGCCAGTGTTAACGGAAGGCTCAGTGGGATGGAGGCCACAACACTCAGTCTGCTAGACCAGCACTTGCGGAAGTAAGAATGTCGCTCAAGCGACACGGAGAACAGTATCAGGATCGCTGGCCGGAACTCAGAGAAGGAACGTCAGACAAGCCGGGTCAGGTCACAGAGCAGGAACGTCAGCCAGGCCGGGTTGAATCACGGAGCAGGAACGTCAGACAAGCTGGGTCAGGTCACGGAGCAGGAGTGTCAGCCAGGCCAGGTCGAATCACGGAGCAGGAACCAGAAGGAGTAGTCAAACGGGCCAAGTCGGTACACAGGAACGCAGTAACACAGCAACACAGTAGCACTGGTACAGGAACAACATGAAAGGGCACCTGACAAGTGCCAGAAGCCTGGTATAAGAAGGCCATACTGGGCGGGCCAAACTAAGCTCAGCCAATGGGAGCGCACCACACAGAGAGTGACAGACCAGAGCACGGGCACCGTGATAGGAGGCTCCTCTCATCCCCAGTGTCAGAACCTCCAGGGACCCCCTCAATCAGCGTAGATGACAAGGTCTGCCGCAGCCTCTCCTCCCATCCGCTGAAGGTGATAGGGACAGGGGGACCACCTCCGGTGCCTCGGGCATGCAGGGTGGCATCCCCCATCTTCTTCTTGACCTGCGTTTGCAGTTAACCCATCTTTTTTTCACTGAGTCCACGTCCCACCTACAGGTGGCCACCGCATTTACCCGGCTGCAGATTTGGTTCCAGGCAGCCTTCCTCCTTGCAGCCAAGCCACGAACCCTCTCCCTCAGGAACAGGATGGTCTCCCTCTCCAGCACAGCCTCCATGAGGGCCCTGTTCTCCTCCTCACTATAACAGGGATCCCCGATCCTCTCCTCCTCACCTCTGGCCTGCAAGGAGTCTGAACCAGACTGCCTTGCCTGCGCTGCCCCTGCCTGTGTATGGTGGTTCCCACCATGTACCCCTTGTCCCACTGCAGGTTCTGTCCCTGTCCTTTGTGTGCCTGCTCTTCTGGGCCGGCTCCCCCTTCACCCTGCGTATCTCCCTCTCCTAACCCCTACTCTCAAAACGGATGTCCTGCTCTCACCCAGGTACTCGCACAGGCCCTCACAGACACACTCTATCCCACTCTCTCTCTGTCACACACTTTAACTCAGATTCACACTGAGTAAATAAAGTTTAAAAAATGTGTTAGGTGTTATAAAAAAAAGACTATGTGTGTGTATGTGTATGTATGGGTGTAGGTGATATGTTCAAAAGTGTGCTATGTGTATATTTAGGTGCAACTCCAATTCTCTCTCTGCTCCAAAAACGCCTTTAACAGCTGCCTTTAAATCGAGCCCTTAGTTTGATAAACAAGGTGCTAAAGCCCAGAGTTATCCAGGACTAAACCAAATGTACCATATAGACAAATAACGATTTATAAATACCCATGCACCTGAATAGAACATTTAACCCTTTGATTTCTAGAGATATCTCTAGTGCATTGTTTCTCAATGCAATGGAGACCTCTCTAGCATTCAAAGGAATAAAAGCCCATTTTAAATTAACAATACTTTTTATTTGTCCCATTTGGTGCAGTTGGTTTAGTCTAGCATAACTCTAGCTTGCTTTTATACGTATGGACTTAAGTTTCATAAACATTGCATCGCTTTAGATTATTAACCCTTAGTGTGCTAGAGATCAAAGGGTTAAAAACAGCCCTAGGTTTTTATGAAACATGATGGCACCTTTACTGGCTTTTGAATGAGATGGAGACTTCTGTAGAATTCAGGAGGTTAAAAGCCTTCTGGCGCTCAAAGGATTAAATCAATGGGATTTTGTATTTGTCCCCTATGGTTCGGTTGATGTGTTCCACAATTCCACTGTCCTTATCAGTAGATCAGACTCTGTGCCTAATTTTATTGTGCTAAATGGATAGTAAAGTGTATTGATAGTAAAAGCTAATATTGTAGCTATTAAAATAATAAACGAAACAATGTAAGTCCTATCTCTCAAACCTTTTTGGTTTGAGAGATATAGAAGGACAAAGCCCCCCCCCACTGTGACATGAGCTGTAAAGCTGTCAGCCTGAGATTCTGGTCGCGCTACTAGACAAGGCTCTTCAGCAGAGCCACAATAGCTCGATCATGAAACAAATACTTCATTGGAACGGTCTACAAAGTGTGCCTGCAAACCACGCACACTTTGTAGACAGTTCCAATGAAGTATTTGTTTAACAATCACGCTATTTTGGCTCTGCTGAAGAGCCTCCTTTCTGGTCCTGGGACCAGGATATCCTGCAACAGGATTTACAGGTCATGTCATAGAAGGTGGAGGGGGGGGGCTTTATCTTCCTATATTTCTCAAATCATAAATGTTTGAGTGGTAGGACTTACATAGTTTAATTTATTATTTTAATAGCTACAATATTAGCTTTTATTATCAATACTTTGATACTTTTTTAACTCTATATTGCCCCTTTAAGAAAAAATCTACTTAAAAATAAAAAGGTGAACATTTTGACTAAAATTCCCCCCTTTTGCCTGCTTCTGAATTGCATGTAATGATGTCAGTTTTCAGTTTTTTTACATGTAATTATTTTTCTCTTTAATGATTTATAATTGTGTGTTTTATTCCACAAAATTATCTGAAATAACATAATTAACCCCCTGGATGCTAAAAATGTATACAAAGCATTGTTTGAGGCCTATAACCAACATTGCTGCTAATCATCTGTGCTGTACAGACATGTTGCTCTGAGCCTGTGTGCAGGGACAAGATGGGAGGGCAAGTTTCTACTTTGAAAGTTTGTCATATAAGAATACTTTGTTCACTTGTTTCTATTTTTTGTCACTTTGATATTTGTACATGCGTTTGTACATGCAATTTTTCTTTGACATCCCCTTGCTTATCTATTGGGAGACTCTCAGTAAACTAATGTGACTGATTTATTTTGTTAGTATACTATGTAATTAGGGTCATGATATCTATGCTCTGCTAGCCTGTCATGTTTTTAATTGTTTTTATGCTGCTCATGTACTTGATTTGTTAATAAAGTTTTTTGTATTATTTTTTTATATTGTCTCTGTGTGCCTCACTTAAATGGGTTTCTCTCCCCAGAAGACTTCGTCCAGATAAACAGGTGCCCATCCTACCACACCACCCACTGACTCACATTATGTAGAGAAAAAAAAATGGTGGGGAGCATAAACAGATCAGCAACATAGTGTACTAAGAAAGTGGAGCAATCTTGGGTTAAAACAACTGCATCATACGGAATAAATACAAATTCCCATTGATTTATATGGGGCTTTATCCCCCAATTGTTCACAATGCATTGGAGAGTGCTCTAGCATTCAGGTGGTTAAAAGTCCCATTTAAATATATGGGAATTTTAAGAAACCCTTCCAATCATGTATTTGGTTTATTCCAGAATTGCTTGTCTATTGCTTGATGAAAAAAACCCAGTTTGTTTTAGAGAGGATGAAAGCTGATTTACTAAATAAAAAGTGGCACATTTATGGACCAAACCAAGGTGGCAACCTTAGGCTGAGGATAGGATGGTTGGGGAAGATGCTGGATATCATCGCATTTAAAAACTTCTTTCGATTGGGGGCCTCATATTGTTGTCTCATAGGCAGTATGTCTGAAATGCCTGACACAGAGAATTTGCAATCAAAAGTGAAGTAGCCCTCAGAGTATGAAATCTATTTGAGTAGGGTCACCACGTGTCTCGGATTGCCCGGGACAGTCCCGGATTTTAAGTGTGTGTCCCTTGTCCCCGGCAGCCCCCTCCTGGGACAATACAAAGTCCCAGAATGAAGACTCCAGAGCATAGAGTTCTAACCACTAGAAGTAGAATTGTCCATTGCCTACTGTGACAGGAAGTGATGCCTCTGTTGGGCTACAAGAAAATGGCTTCCAGATAGTGCTATAAACACTAGAGAACTGAGCCTTGATCCTGACAACAGTCAGGATCTGCAGAGCAATTTTGTGCTGTAATGTAATGCTAGTTTAAGGCTTTGAGCTTGATGTACATTTTCTTGTAGCCCGCCACAGGCATTATTTTATATCCCAGCAGTCAGTGGGCAGTTTCACTCTACTCTGGGGTGTCCTCTTCTCTCTGCAGTGTCCCTGAATGGCAGAATTAAAATGTGGTCACCCTATATTTGAGAAGTTCTTTACAGAGAGAATGCAATCAACAGTGAATCTGACATTTGCTCTTGAAAAATATAGTATGGATTGCAGGCTCTAATGGACAGATTCACTGTTGATTGCAAGCTCAGTGAAACTTAGTTGGTCAGGTCTAATATAGTTTGTAAACACAGATGATCAAAATACAAATACAAATTTGTATTTGTTTTGTACTCTCAATGTGTCAGTACTATAGTCTGCACACTTTGATGGTAAGATTTAGGGTTGATTGTAAACTGTATGATGGTAGTTTTACTGTAATTTTAGTGGTCCAGTTCCTTACCCTTAATGACAGGTTTTTTTTTTCCATTATAGCGAATGACTTCCTGGACTTACCAGGTAAGTCATTTGTCACTAAGGGGTTAATAGAGTACAAGCCCTGAGATTCAGATTCAATGATGATTGTGGGCACTGCGTTCAGACTGTATGTACCCTACATATTACAAACTCTGTGGTTGTTTCACAATAGATGGTGAACATTGAGGATCAGTTTGTACCTGCACTGTAAGCGCTGTGGGGACACACCAACTAATAACTGAAGGATAAAGACTAGTTATCAGACCGAGGAACCTGGTGGCTGCACAATGGGGAAATCTTTAATAACCCCCCAAAACCCTGGTATCTGTTGAACTATGGCCTGAATAAAAGGAGCAAATCACTTGCAAATCACTGCTGTTAACCATTTTTTACATCTACAAACATATTTGATGTACCCCACTACAAAACAAAACACTCTGAGAACTATGGCCATACAGTTAGGTGTTTATATACATGGATGAAAAATAAAATACATTTTCGTTTTGAGCATTTCAAAAATTCATCCCCATTATATAAATGGGTGACTCTCTAAATATAGCTTCATGGTACTCTAAATTGGGGACTGCTTTACATATTACACATTGGATATGGTGTATGCTCATTTGAATATACTTACTGAGGATTTGAGCTGTCTAAAAGTTATTTACATGTCTTATTTGCATAGCCATTATATGTGTTGTAAGAACAATATTCTGTGCATTTATATTGGGAAATGCACTTTTTCTGTGTATATTCCTCATGTTTATCTGTTAAATATATTAGACTCTAGGATGCAGCAAATACACCCTATACTATTTTAAGTGAAAGTGTGTTATGGAATGAATTATAATAGTGAAACATGCTTATCCATAATCACACGTGCACTCATTCACAACACACACACTCACATCATCATTCTCACTTCCACATTCACTCTTGAAAACCTATGACCCCTGGGTCCATGATGAGGAAAAACCCTATCCATGAAAGAGAATATGTGAAATAGTTATATATGTACCAAAGACATTGTGCAAATTTCTCACACCTATGTGTACATCCAATCTACATGTATGTGCATGAGTGTGTGTGCATATGTGTTTGTGTATGTGACTGTGTGTGTGCATATAGACATTTAAAAAATTGTTTATAATGAATGTGTTCCTGTACATGTGTACATTTAAATACGGTATATCTATAATAAAAAATAAAACATAAAAATTCACATACAAATACGCTGACCCCCACACACACACACACACATTTTTTTCCTCTCATGCACACTATCTCTCTAAAATATTGTCAAACATCTTTATATAAAGTAGTTAATATTATAATTATATATAAATATATATGGATGAAAAGTCCCTTTTAGACTTTGCTGGAATTTTTGCAGAAAAAAATTTGCTGATTTTTCAACAGAAATCACATAGGAAATACAGGAAATTCCCTCCTTTTTGCTACCGTTAATGAATTTTCCTTGCCTTTTCTGCTTATGCTTTGTATGACTGTGAAAATCACCACTACAGCTAGTGCTGCTAGGTGTTAAAGTGGAGAAATTCACAGCTGAAAATAAAAGAGGCTGAGTCCTACAGCAACATAAGCCTTGAAATAATGTTAGCAGGCTGAGTCCATTCCTTCCACCGGCATACTTTTGGAGTATTTATGTAAAGTTAGTTATAGCGTACTAAGAGCTCAGTAAGGGTGGGTTGGAAGAGCCTAGAAGAAGACCTGTGTAACTTAATTGTTTTCACAACATGACTAGTGGTGGTGGTGGTGGCAGGCCTGGTGATGGGTGTGGGCACTATGTGTCTTGCCACGTCCATCTAATTCAGAGCCGTCCTCCTCCTTGCTTTGCATTTGTACAACAGAAGCAACAGGAGATATGCGTGTTGTTATCGAGGAAAATGTTGCCCCACTCTTTGAGACATTTATACTACTATTACGTGCCCCCTGGCCCCGTGAACTTTAAGGAGTGATTCTACTGCTGTCAGTTGTCACACCTCTGACATTCTGCTGGTGTGTCTGTCAAACCTGTTGTGCTTCAGGTGGGATCTAAATGAGGATGTGATTCTGATTTCCCCCTGCTCGCATTTGTTTTCCAGATAGCAACATGCTTAGTTTTTGGATCATTAGTGAAGTATCTCCATACTGGAGATTTCATAGGCTGAGGGGTTCCTAAGGGACCACTACTAATACTATTTCAACTTTTACTACAGGGGTTAGCTGTTGCAATAATACTACCAAAAGGTGTCAGTGGTCCTGCACTTTGAAAAGCAGCATAAGTACTCAGATATAGAGTTGAAGATGTTCACTTGTGTTGCTGGTTAGTGAATAATAGTGAGTCTGAATGGGTGGGGTTTTGATCTTGGAAGGAGATAGGGTGGTGATGGCAACCGAGATGATTTGCTGGACAAAATTATGGTAGTGTTAATTGTTACTGTGTAGTGCATGACAGAGTGTGTGGATGAATGTTGTCTGTCTGAAAATAAATGATGAAAGTCTCTGTCACTGTCACTACTTTCTGTCATCTATCAGTTAAAAACAGTTTTTAATGTTTTGAAAACTGCCCCTGTCAGTGTCACTGTCTACAAATTATACCTACACTCCTCCATGCAACTGTCCAGAGGCATGACTGGCACCAATACTCCTTAAAACAATTAACTCCAGCTCCGCCTCTTTGCCTTTCTGCCTCTGCATACTAGTAGCAAGTGTCAGAATATCAGCAGCTTTATCTTTCTCTCCCAAGAATTGCAGTGTTCATTTTTACCATTCAGTGCAGGACAGACCTGCCATAAAAGAGAGTGCAGAGAAACTGGTGAAGCACCACCACATCTCAGTATATGCTTGCCCAATGTTCTTGCAGATGTTGTAGTGTGTGTTAGTAACACAATATGTCAAGTTGCTTCTGTTTGTTCTGAATTTATGTCTGTTTGCTTAATATCTGTCTCATTCACAACACAGCCTCACGCTCAGCCAACCAGCATGGGTTACTTGTATTGTTTTATTTGATTATATATTTTGTTGTTCATATGGTTCTCATACCACTTTGGCTCATATCTATTCAAGTCGGATTTGTCCTTAGTCAGACTAGTCTTAGTGTTAGCCCCTTGACAGGACTTTCAATTGTAAAATATCGGCTCCCATGAATATTCATAATGGAAGCTGGATTGAGTACCTGGAGATATATCCAATTACCAGGTAAGGGTATAAGATGACAGAGGCCAGATGTGACTGATGGATCTAGAGGGGCTGTCACTATTCCCAGGAATAAACCAGGAGTCAGTACGGTAAAGAAAAACAATCTTTTATTAGAATAATCACAGTAATGCACATAAACAGATAACACACAGAGGGTGATCAAATAGGCAAGCACTTTATCAGAAATAGCAATCCGCCAATAGATCTACCACACTGTCCAAGACTAGGCCTCATCCCACTGGAGCCTCGAGGTAATTAGGAACACCCAAAGGACTAGTACTGACTCAGCCTGCAGTCAGTAAGCTAGGAGTCTGATAAAGCCCCAGGTCTGCACTAGGATGGGTGTCTGTGGAGCGGGGACCAACACACGGAGGAAACAGACAGAGCCCCCCAGTCAGCACAATAAAGAATAGTCAGACACGGAGTGGGTAGTCAGCCAGAGCCACAGGTTTGCACCAGATAGGATATCCACTGAAGCGTTGGTATGCTGGAAGCGCAGTGGAGAGCCCCAAGTCAACACCAGAGTGGATAGTCAGACAAGCCAGGTCATACATGGAGCAGGTAGTCAGCCAGAGCCACATGTTTGCACAAGAAAGGATGTCTATGCCAAATCGGAATGCACAAGGAGAATGGTCAGACAGTGACACAGGTCAACAACAGAATGGATGGACAGACAGGTCGGGTCATACACAGTTCAGGTAGTCAGCCAGAGGCGCAGGTCCACACCAGATTAGGTGTCCACTCCACAATGGGAGCAGGCAAAAGAGTAGTCAGACAGAGCCACAGGTCAGCACCAGAATGGATGGTCGGACAAGCTCAAGGGAAACAGAACTGTGTTGTACAACAACTCAAGGGCAACTGAGTCAAGACTCAGTCAGCCCTTTAAACCCCTCCTCAGGAAGTAGGTAGGAGGAGCAGCTCAGAGGGAGGAAGTAGGTAGAAGGAGACTACAGAAAGCAAACACATAAAACAGAGGCATGCTGCATGCTTGAAGCCTCGTGTCTGCAGATGACGCTGAAACCAAGGTAAGCTGTAACAGGGGCTTAGAAGAGCGGTGTATTCGGGACAAGGACTTATTTGTTGCACTTGAGAATCACTTTATCTATCTGTCTGACTTTGTCACTTATCAGTCAAAAAGATTTTGTTTTTTTACTTCTCCTTTTTCCTTTCACACCCACACCCAGAGATCATATCCTATCAAGCAACTCCAGATCCCTCTCTTTGCATGTTGCCTATGCGAGCTAACGTAAAAAAATTCAGCTGCTTTCTCTTTCCCCCGACAAAGCTGACAAAGTAAACTGACATCCCCCTTTTATTCTTTAACACAAAAGGAATACTTGGGGTGAACTCTCCACTTGTGTACATGTGTGAAGACATTATTATTAGTGTTGAGCGAGCATGCTCGGCCGATGCTCGGATCGGCTCGAGCATCGCTCTGCTCGGCACATGGCGGTACTCGTACGAGTACCGCATGTGCTCGCCCGCCATGTTCGGGTCTCCTCCCCGCACGTTTTGCGGCTGCTGCGCAGCCAATAAACGTGCAGGGAGGCTCTGACATCGGTGTAATGCCAGCAGCCATGTTGGCTGCTGGCATTACACTGATTGCCTGGCCAGAACCCGTGGTCGGGTGCTGTATAGCACCTGACCAGCGAGTTCGGCTCAGTCTTAGCCAGGGAGAGATGAGGATAGGAAGGGAAAGTCAGTGTAGGGAGAAAAAAAGCAAAATTGTGAAAAAAAAAGAACCAAAAGTCCTTTTTAGGACTACTGTGTGTGGGGGCAGCAGGTTATTTTGTGTGGGGGGAAAAAAACAAACAAAAACATTTTTTATATATTCTGTTTAGTGTGCAAAGTTGCAGATTAGAGCACATTCTGTTTAGTGTGCAAAGTTGCAGATTAGAGCACATTCTGTTTAGTGTGCAAAGTTGCAGATTAGAGCACATTCTGTTTAGTGTGCAAAGTTGCAGATTAGAGCACATTCTGTTAAGTCTTCAAACTAAAATATCAAAGTCACATATTCCATTCAGTGTGCGTCGCCGCAGTTTAGCAGCACATTCTGTGTACTGTGCAGAGTTGCAGAATAGGAAGAAATACTGTTAAGTCTTCAAACTAAAATATCAAAGTCACATATTCCATTCAGTGTGCTTCGCCGCAGTTTAGCAGCACATTCTGTGGACTGTGCAGAGTTGAAGAATAGGAAGAAATACTGTTAAGTCTTCAAACTGTAAAATATCAAAGTCACATATTCCATTCAGTGTGCTTCGCCGCAGTTTAGCAGCACATTCTGTGTACTGTGCAGAGTTGCAGAATAGGAAGAAATACTGTTAAGTCTTCAAACTAAAATTTCAAAGTCACATATTCCATTCAGTGTGCGTCGCCGCAGTTTAGCAGCACATTCTGTGTACTGTGCAGAGTTGCAGAATAGGAAGAAATACTGTTAAGTCTTCAAACTAAAATATCAAAGTCACATATTCCATTCAGTGTGCGTCACCGCAGTTTAGCAGCACATTCTGTGTACTGTGCACAGTTGCAGAATAGGAAGAAATACTGTTAAGTTTTCAAACTCAAATATTAAAGTCACATATTCCATTCAGTGTGCGTCACCGCAGTTTAGCAGCCTATTCTGTGTACTCTGCAAAGTTGCAGAATAGGAAGAAATACTGTTAAGTTTTCAAACTCAAATATTAAAGTCACATATTCCATTCAGTGTGTGTCACCGCAGTTTAGCAGCCTATTCTGTGTACTCTGCACAGTTGCAGAATAGGAAGAAATACTGTTAAGTTTTCAAACTCAAATATTAAAGTCACATATTCCATTCAGTGTGCGTCACCGCAGTTTAGCAGCCTATTCTGTGTACTCTGCACAGTTGCAGAATAGGAAGAAATACTGTTAAGTTTTCAAACTCAAATATTAAAGTCACATATTCCATTCAGTGTGTGTCACCGCAGTTTAGCAGCCTATTCTGTGTACTCTGCACAGTTGCAGAATAGGAAGAAATACTGTTAAGTCTTCAAACTCAAATATTAAAGTCACATATTCCATTCAGTGTGTGTCACCGCAGTTTAGCAGCCTATTCTGTGTACTCTGCACAGTTGCAGAAAAGGAAGAAATACTGTTAAGTTTTCAAACTCAAATATTAAAGTCACATATTCCATTCAGTGTGTGTCACCGCAGTTTAGCAGCCTATTCTGTGTACTCTGCACAGTTGCAGAATAGGAAGAAATACTGTTAAGTCTTCAAACTCAAATATTAAAGTCACATATTCCATTCAGTGTGTGTCACCGCAGTTTAGCAGCCTATTCTGTGTACTCTGCACAGTTGCAGAATAGGAAGAAATACTGTTAAGTTTTCAAACTCAAATATTAAAGTCACATATTCCATTCAGTGTGTGTCACCGCAGTTTAGCAGCCTATTCTGTGTACTCTGCACAGTTGCAGAATAGGAAGAAATACTGTTAAGTCTTCAAACTCAAATATTAAAGTCACATATTCCATTCAGTGTGTGTCACCGCAGTTTAGCAGCCTATTCTGTGTACTCTGCACAGTTGCAGAATAGGAAGAAATACTGTTAAGTCTTCAAACTCAAATATTAAAGTCACATATTCCATTCAGTGTGTGTCACCGCAGTTTAGCAGCCTATTCTGTGTACTCTGCACAGTTGCAGAATAGGAAGAAATACTGTTAAGTTTTCAAACTCAAATATTAAAGTCACATATTCCATTCAGTGTGTGTCACCGCAGTTTAGCAGCCTATTCTGTGTACTCTGCACAGTTGCAGAATAGGAAGAAATACTGTTAAGTCTTCAAACTCAAATATTAAAGTCACATATTCCATTCAGTGTGTGTCACCGCAGTTTAGCAGCCTATTCTGTGTACTCTGCACAGTTGCAGAATAGGAAGAAATACTGTTAAGTTTTCAAACTCAAATATTAAAGTCACATATTCCATTCAGTGTGTGTCACCGCAGTTTAGCAGCCTATTCTGTGTACTCTGCACAGTTGCAGAATAGGAAGAAATACTGTTAAGTTTTCAAACTCAAATATTAAAGTCACATATTCCATTGTGTGTGTCACCGCAGTTTAGCAGCCTATTCTGTGTACTCTGCACAGTTGCAGAATAGGAAGAAATACTGTTAAGTCTTCAAACTCAAATATTAAAGTCACATATTCCATTCAGTGTGTGTCACCGCAGTTTAGCAGCCTATTCTGTGTACTCTGCACAGTTGCAGAATAGGAAGAAATACTGTTAAGTTTTCAAACTCAAATATTAAAGTCACATATTCCATTCAGTGTGTGTCACCGCAGTTTAGCAGCCTATTCTGTGTACTCTGCACAGTTGCAGAATAGGAAGAAATACTGTTAAGTCTTCAAACTCAAATATTAAAGTCACATATTCCATTCAGTGTGTGTCACCGCAGTTTAGCAGCCTATTCTGTGTACTCTGCACAGTTGCAGAATAGGAAGAAATACTGTTAAGTCTTCAAACTCAAATATTAAAGTCACATATTCCATTCAGTGTGTGTCACCGCAGTTTAGCAGCCTATTCTGTGTACTCTGCACAGTTGCAGAATAGGAAGAAATACTGTTAAGTCTTCAAACTCAAATATTAAAGTCACATATTCCATTCAGTGTGTGTCACCGCAGTTTAGCAGCCTATTCTGTGTACTCTGCACAGTTGCAGAATAGGAAGAAATACTGTTAAGTTTTCAAACTCAAATATTAAAGTCACATATTCCATTCAGTGTGTGTCACCGCAGTTTAGCAGCCTATTCTGTGTACTCTGCACAGTTGCAGAATAGGAAGAAATACTGTTAAGTTTTCAAACTCAAATATTAAAGTCACATATTCCATTCAGTGTGCGTCACCGCAGTTTAGCAGCCTATTCTGTGTACTCTGCACAGTTGCAGAATAGGAAGAAATACTGTTAAGTTTTCAAACTCAAATATTAAAGTCACATATTCCATTCAGTGTGCGTCACCGCAGTTTAGCAGCCTATTCTGTGTACTCTGCACAGTTGCAGAATAGGAAGAAATACTGTTAAGTTTTCAAACTCAAATATTAAAGTCACATATTCCGTGTAAGATGAAGAAGGCGGGTAAAAAGGGACGGGGAAGTGGACGTGATCCTGATAGTTCAGGGCGCGGGTCAGGACGCGGAGAAACTGTGCCTGGTGCCAGAGCACAAGAAAGAAAGACATCCACCATACCTAGCTTCATGTCTAATTTTACAGGGCGTCGCAGGACATCACTCTCGAGGTCCGACCACTGCGAACAGGTGGTCGGTTGGATGTCAGCTGATACTGCTTCCAGTCGGTTAAGCACCACCCTGTCTTCCACCAAGTCCACTCTCAGTAGCCAAGAGTCTGGTCAACATAATCCTCACTCTGATCATCCTTCCTCCCACCATAGACGGTCTGGTCAAAGAAGTGATCCCACACTGGGATATAGTGAGGAGCTCGTCTCATCACCAATCCTTCATTTGACCCTCTCTCCAAGCACGCTTGCAGAGGAACATGACATCTTGTGCCCTGATTCACAACCTCTAGAGGGTACCCAATCACAAGAAGATGACAGATGTGAACGGCATTTAAGGTCAAAGGAAGTAGTGGATGATGATGATGATGATGAGACACAGTTGCCATTAAATCAACCACTATTACTGTCTCAAGACCTTGTTGAGGAGAATGTTATACAGTTGTCAATGACTGAGTATGTGGTGGGATCAAGACATGGGGAGGATGATCAGAGTGAGGAAGTGGAGGAGGACTTGGTGGACGATGAGGTGACTGACCCCACCTGGGAAGGTGTAGAGCCGAGCGATGACAGCAGTCCTGAGGGTGAGCCATCTGCAGCACCGCAACAGGCTGGAAGAGGCAGTGGTGTGGCTACAGAAAGAAGGCGGACCGCACCAAACCGGCCCGCAAATGTTCCACGGAGCACCCCCTTGCGTAAATCTCCCTTGCCAAAGGGTAGGTGTTCCGCGGTATGGCGTTTTTTTAAGGAAAGTGCGGACGACAAAAGAATTGTAGTTTGCAACCTGTGCCACACCAGAATGAGCCGAGGCATGAACACTAGAAACCTCACCACCACCAGCATGATCCGACACATGGCATCCAAGCACCGTAGTAAGTGGGAGGAACGCCTGGATCGCCCATCTGTGTCTGCAGGCCACACCACTGCCTCCTCTTCCCCTGTTTTCGTTGCCGGCCAATCGCCTGTCGAAGGCGCAGGCCCGCATACCTCCCGCCCTGCACCTGTACCATCTGAAGCACCATCAGCGACCACATCCACTTCCCTGTCCCAGCACAGCGTCCAAATGTCGTTACCCCAGGCATTTGAGCGCAAGCGAAAAAACCCAGCCACCCACCCACAGGCCATAGCACTAACCTCACACCTTTCCAAATTACTGGCCATCGAAATGCTGCCATTTAGGCTTGTGGACACTGAGTCCTTCCGCAGCCTGATGGCAGCAGCTGTCCCTCGGTACGCGGTCCCCAGCCGCCACTACTTTTCCCGGTGTGCCATCCCCGCATTACACCACCATGTGTCCCGTAACATCACCCGTGCCCTGACCAACGCAGTTACTGGGAAGGTCCACTTAACGACTGACACATGGACAAGTGCTTGTGGCCAGGGACGCTACATTTCCCTGACGGCACACTGGGTGAATGTCGTGGAGGCTGGGAGCGACTCGGACCCTGGGATGGCACGGGTGCTACCCACGCCGAGGATTGCGGGCCCTACCTCCATCAGGGTTTCCGCCAGCACCTACGTTATTGGCTCCTCCTCCTCCGTTTCCACCTCCGAATTCTCTACACGCAGCGCCACTCCCCCATCAGCCAGTAGCTGGAAGCAGTGTAGCACTGCAGTGGGGAAGCGTCAACAGGCCGTGCTGAAGCTGATCTGCCTTGGGGACAAACAGCACACGGCCTCAGAGCTGTTGCAGGGGATTAGTCACCAGACCGAGCAGTGGCTCTCGCCACTCAACCTGCAACCAGGCATGGTTGTGTGTGATAATGGGCGTAACTTGGTGGCGGCTTTGGAGCTCGGCAAGCTCACACACGTACCATGCCTAGCGCATGTATTTAATTTAGTGGTTCAGCGATTTCTAAAAACCTACCCCAATGTGCATGATCTCTTGACCAAGGTGCGCCGCGTGTGTGCACATTTCCGTAAGTCATCTACAGCTTCGGCCGGCCTGTTGAAGCTGCAGCAGCGCTTACAATTGCCAGCTCACCGGCTGCTGTGTGACGTGAGCACGCGCTGGAACTCCACCTTCCACATGTTGGCCCGGCTTTGTGAGCAGCAGAGGGCAGTAGTGGAGTACCAGCTGTTACACGGTCGTCGCCTCTCCGTTCAACTTCCTGTAATCAGAAGTGAGGAGTGGGAATGGATGTCAGACCTCTGCGATGTTTTACGCAATTTTGAGGAATCGACACAGATGGTGAGCGGCGATAACGCTATTATCAGTGTAACCATCCCACTTCTGTGTCTACTGAAACGCTCGCTGCTCACAATTAAAACCGATGCTTTGCATGTGGAAGAGGTGGAAATGGGGGAGGAAGAGCTTACACAAGGTGATAGCCAGAGCACCCTCACTTCGTCTTCTCAGCGACAATTGGAGGAGGCGGAGGAGGAGGAGGAGGAGGAAGACACGGTTGCCTCCGCTACAGAGGGTAGCCATGGAACTTTAGTTCCATCTCTTCAGCGTGGGTGGGCAGAAGAGGAGGAAGAGGATGAGGAGATTGAGAGTCATCCTCCTGGTGAGGACAGCGAAATCTTGACTGTTGGTACTCTGGCACACATGGCTGACTTTATGTTAGGCTGCCTTTCCCGTGACCCACGCGTTGTACGCATTTTAGACAACACGGATTACTGGGTGTTCACCCTTCTGGACCCCCGCTACAAAGAGAATTTCTCATCTCTCATTCCTCCGGTGGAGAGGACAAGCAAAATGGTGCAATACCAGAAGGTTCTTGTTGAAAAATTGCTCCAAAATTTTCCATCTGACAACGCTGGCGGCAGAGTACGTGCTACCTTGGCCAACCGAGAAGGGGAGAAAAGGGGAGCACACAGCAGTTCCGAGAAAGGCAGGGCAACACTCTCCAAGGCGTGGGACACCTTCATGACACCCCGCCAGCACCCTCACCCTGATGCGCAGCCTAGTGTCACAAGGAGGGAAAAGTTTTGGAAGATGGTGAAGGAGTACGTAGCAGACCGTGTCAGCGTCCTCAATGATCCCTCTGTGCCTTACAACTACTGGGTGTCCAAGCTGGACACGTGGTATGAACTGGCACTCTACGCCTTGGAGGTGCTGGCCTGCCCTGCCGCCAGCGTTCTGTCTGAGCGGGTATTTAGTGCTGCTGGTGGCATCATAACAGATAAGCGTATCCGCCTTTCCACCGACAATGCTGATAGGTTGACACTTATAAAAATGAACAAGGCCTGGATTTCCCCTGACTTCTCCACTCCACTGGAGGAAAGCCCCGGGGGAACATAAACTCACTTTACATATATTATTTACAATGATGGGAATACTCTGTATTCCCATTCACCCCTTCCACCCAAAAAACGGGTATATGGTTGACTCTTAATCTTCTCATCCTCCTCCTCCTCTTCCATATGCCCTGTGCTATAATTTTTATATAGGGCCAGCTCACCAGCGGGCCCTGTGATATAATTTTTATATAGGGCCAGCTCACCAGCGGGCCCTGTTTGACAATTTTTATATAGGTCAGCTCACCAGCGGGCCTTCTCATATAATGTTTTATTGGGTCAGCTCTCTAGCGGGCCCTCTCATATAATGTTTTATAGCGTCAGCTCACTAGCGGGCCTTCGCATATAATGTTTTATAGCGTCAGCTCACTAGCGGGCCTTCGCATATAATGTTTAGGATGGTCAGCTCTGCAGCAGACCCTCACCCATAATGTTTTAGATGGTCAGCTCAGCGCACGTTTCCCTCTTAATCATGGCCTCAGTTCAATAAAATCAAGGAAATTTTGGGGAGAATTTGCCTCTGCGCACGTTTCCCTCTTAATCATGGCCTCACTTCAGAAAATCAAGGAAATTTTTGGGATAATTTGCCTCTGCGCACGTTTCCCTCTTAATCATGGCCTCACTTCAGAAAATCAAGGAAATTTTTGGGAGAATTTGCCTCTGCGCACGTTTCCCTCTTAATCATGGCCTCACTTCAGAAAATCAAGGAAATTTTTGGGAGAATTTGCCTCTGCGCACGTTTCCCTCTTAATCATGGCCTCACTTCAGAAAATCAAGGAAATTTTTGGGATAATTTGCCTCTGCGCACGTTTCCCTCTTAATCATGGCCTCACTTCAGAAAATCAAGGAAATTTTTGGGATAATTTGCCTCTGCGCACGTTTCCCTCTTAATCATGGCCTCACTTCAGAAAATCAAGGACATTTTTGGGAGAATTTGCAGATGATATACAAGTAAATATACAGCAAATATTGTTTGGTAACAATTTTTCGCCTAAAGTCGTTTTTATTTTCCTTTTTGTGTGTTTTATGGTCAGTCTGTAAAAATGGCATACTACGGGCGAAAGATCGTTCCCAGCAGCGACGTTGAAGTCCAAGATGCATCCAGACATCCTCCCTATGCTGTCCCTGAACCATTTCTGTGGTGTTTCCATCCTTTTCTGCCCTTTTCCTATGGACCAGGCACCCTCCCCTCATCAGAGCAGGGGGTGCCTGGTGTAATGCTCGAGTCCTCCCATTGACTTCAATGGGGCTCGGGTGCTCGGCCGAGCACTCGAGCCTCCGGGGGCGCTCGGTCAGAGCACCCGAACACCCGAGCATTGGGGTGCTCGCTCATCACTAATTATTATCATTAATTTCAGTGAAGTGATACCCCCCCCCAGAAAAAAGCTGATAAATTGCACTGTTTGAAGGAATCCCACAGAAGGTGGGAAATGCAGTTTCACACGTTTTGCTTATGAGGTGAAGAAATTTGCCTAGTTTATGCCCACCTGGTGATAAAGGCTGTTGACTTTTATTCAAGTGGCTTGTATGTTATGAAATTAGTAAACCTGTCTTTTTATGTACATTTTTAAAGTGGTTTTAAAATTAATACACAGCCTTGAAAGATATCCATGGTGTGGGAGAGGCATTACATTTGCGCAATACTAAATATAAAATTATGCATTTTATTTAAAAAAAAAGTTTCTGCAGTTGTTTTGTAACCTCTCCTCTGTTTATATTCTCAGAGATAATTATGTATACGTTTGGAGCACCATCTACTTTTTTATGAATGTTTTACATTTATTACATACTGGTGATTGTATGTTTGTATTTTTGGAGCCACACTTTTGATTTTAATTATATTTTTATACATTCACAAATCACTGGTCTTTATTATATTTCTCAGACATAGTTCAGTTTTTTTGTCTGTCTTCTGTAAATTACTTGTGCACCACATTAACAAACTATATTCCCTCTATAGCCAAGATGCTGAAGAGGTATGTTTTTGGCTATGATGAGGTAGATGGTTTGTAGCACAACAACAAGTCTAAATTGTTCATTCAGCTCACCAAACAGTCCTTACTTTGAATATTGGCTCATGGCAGCTAAAAAGTTGGTGACCTCTGTCCCAGATTATGGTTATTATTCTAATGTCACACTTTTTATTCTAATGTCACACTTTGACTCTCAAAGTTTACAATCAATCAAGGTTACATTCATTTGTGTGTGTGTGTGTGTGTGTGTTTGTGTGTGAGTGAGTGACAGAGAGATCAACCTTGATAATGAAAATATAATACAATAATTGTATTCTTATACATACATAAATAAACCATTGGATGCTGCAGTTGAATCATATTCAGTGTGTCTCAAACTTTAATTATGTACACTAATCAAAAGTTACACATTGTGAAAGAGTAATCATAACCTTTAATCCATGAAGTGACAGGTTGTGATTATAGTGCTACTTAAGCTGAACAGAAAAATACAGGTTGTCTCTCATACATACACCATGATGCATATACACAGTCATTAAAACGCTGATAAAAAATATACACATACAGTGACGAACACAGTCACAAATTTACATGCTTTTAATTGTAGCCCAGAGTGTGGGATTCTCTGATGGCTCTATACATAAGCCGATTATGTAGCTTCTTAGAACCCTCTCTTCACCTGTGGCCTCACCCCACAAATTTGATTTTTTTTATCAGACCTCACTGAGGGGATATCAGTATGGGCTTGATACCACCATGTTTTGATGACCTACAAACACCAGTAGGTGAACAATACAGAAACTCGCTGGGATAAAGGGCAATCACAACATTTTACTAAGACTGCTCTTATGGGACCCTATTAATCATGCAGGCTAGAAAACTGACCAAGCTACCTGACAAAGAAGTTGGGCTATATTAGGCATTGTTGTGTTGTACAGGCAGCCCCATAGACTGTTAAGGCTGAGTTAGAAAACTTGCTCCTAGTATCTTATGGAGAAAACATTCATGGCCCATGTTGCTCTGAGCTGTGAGGCAAGAAAAATCACAGTTTAACAATTTAAAGGACAAAATGTTTTAATTGTTGGAAGGTCAGGTTGTTTTCTCTGTTGATGGTAAATTATGTGGATTAGTTTGTGAATACAGAAAGAGAGGTGTTTTGTGTGTACCCATGAGAGAGAAAAATGCTGCCTGTGCACCAAAAGAGAGAGGATGCTCTTTTTGTGCCAGAGAGTGACAGAGATGCTTTGTGTGTTCCATAGCATGAAACAGAAGCTGTGTATGTGTGCCAGAGAGAGAGAGAGAGAGAGAGATAGTGTGTGTGTGTGTGTTTATATGCACCAGTGAAAGCAGTGATCAGGGTCTGTGAGACCCTGATCACTGCTCACACTAAAATAGATTTGATCAGCTGTCATTGAGACATATGATCATACAGATATATGTGGAGTGAGATCAAGGTCTTTCTAGACCCATCACAGCTCATAATAAATGGAACAACCCCTAGTGACAGTGCTGATATCACTAGGAGTTTGACAGTTAAAAAATGCATAAAGAGAGCAAGATAGAGTTACTCTGTGTGTACAAGATAGAGGGAGAAATAATGCCTGTGCCATTGACCCTTCGAGTGCCAGTTGGGTACACTCTGTCAATCAAAGGGTTAAACTTCTCTTCATTGAGTCTATTGAGAAGCTTGTTGATGACTGCTCGTGCGTGCGCAACCTTCAGGTCAGCATACCATATGCAGTAATATCATCCCGGCCCACAGGACACTGAGGGCAGAGAGTGTGATGATGATGAACCACCAATAAAAGAATTAACTCATTGTGCGGCGTGGGCACGCTAACCATGCCTCATTTGCCTCTGCCTCACAAATCACAACAATGGCACCAAAGAGTGTAATGGAAGCTAAGGACGCCGGGTTGTCCTTAGCCTTTGCTCCAGGGTCTCTCCCTCCTCAGGTCGGCTACAGAGTGGTAGCCGTGCCGGTGCTGGTACTGCTGCAGAGATTTTTCCTAGAATGCAGAGCAAGAGAAGCTCCTTGACACCATTCGGTAGTAAAGAAACAGGATGCCTTCTTACTCCAAAACGAGTACCAGTTTATTGTGGCAGAACGGCTCTTTTTATACACACATAACCATGTTAACTCACAAGTTCAAAAAAGAGTACAATAAGGGTAAACATTCAGTGGGGACATGATACAAAGGGCCAGACATGATTGAATTACTATTCAAAGGGCTTGGACTGGGGGCAAACAATGAAACAAAGGTGAGGGGCTGGAATACACAATACTTCACACAATGCCAGCATGGTTGAAGCATCTTTGAATATTCCGCTTCAACCCCTTGCCAATCCGGAGTTTAGAAAACCTGTGGCCAAACCTGACTGCCGGTATCACAACAATCTTTAGCTTATCAGACCCTGTGGGTGGGAAGCCGACTGACCAATACCTGGACTGCCTACTTTCCCCCAGTTAAGTCTAGGGGGGACCTTGACTCCCTCCCTCTGAGTCCCAAGCCAGCGGCAACACTGGTGAATGGTGGCTTGTTGGTCAGGGATGTTTGTTTTCCGTGGGGCCCAGAGTCTGGAGCAGGTTCGGGCGATCTGTGAGGGAGTGGGGCAGGCAGGGTGTCACGGTTTTATTGAATACTCAGACAATTGGGTAGGATAAAAAGCTTTATTATGCAATATAAATCGCAACAAGGCCCTTCACGGGTCCAAACTCTAAACACAGCAGTAAGAAAGTCTGACAAAGATCAGGCATACAAATAGTAATACAATAAAGGAGGCTCTACCGACCTTACCAAATACTGGGTAAGGCAGCCAGGTAACAGGTGCAACAAGGAACAGAGGAGGCTCTACCGGCCTTACCGAATACCAGGTAAGGCAGCCTGGTAACTGGTGCAACAAGGAACAGAGGAGGCTCTACCGGCCTTACCAAATACCGGGTAAGGCAGCCTGGTAACTGGTGCAACAAGGAGCAAAGGAGGCTCTACCGGCCTTACCGAATACCGGGTAACGGCCTGGTAACGGGTGCAACAAGGAACAGAGGAGGCTCTACCAGCCTTACCGAATACCGGGTAAGGCAGCCTGCTAACGGGTGCAACAAGGGATAGAGGAGGCTCTACCGGCCTTAACGAATACCGGGTAAGGCAGCCTGGTATCTGGTGCAACAAGGAACAGAGGAAGTACTGACAAAGGCCCCACAGGGTCACAGGCTGAGTGAGTGTAATGAGCTGACCACGGTAACCGCAAGTGGCCGGATAGCACAGACTGGGTGTACGTAACTGAGGCCACAGAGAATCACAGGCTGAGCTTAGTGTGATGGATTGGCAATGGTAACCGCTAGTGACCGGATAGCACAGACTGGGTGTACGTAATGGAGGCCACAGAGAATCAAAGGTTGAGCTTAGAGTAATGGATAGGCAACGGTAACCGCTAGTGACCAGATAAACAGACTGGAAACTCATAACGGAGGCCACACTGATAAACAGGCAGAGAGTAGCGCAACCGGAGGCAATTAATATGAGAGGACTGACAATAAAGCAAGGGCAACACAAGGAGAGTAAGTCAGTCAATGCCTGGATCAGTATCAGAGAGCGGAAGTCAGCCAGAGCCTGGGTCGATACACAGAGAGCGGTAGTCAGCCAAAGCCTGGATCGGTGCACAGAGAGCGGTAGTCAGCCAAAGCCTGAATCGGTACACAGAGAGCGGTAGTCAGCCAGAGCCACGTACCCCCCAAGCATGTAACATAGTAACATAGTAACATAGTAGATAAGGCTGAAAAAAGACATGCGTCCATCAAGTCCAGCCCATGCCAATAACACCCCTGTTGATCCAGAGGATGTCTTCTCTTTTGTCCCTAATCTCCCAATAACGGCTGTAGTCCTGCCATCCAAAGTTAAAATCTCACCGATATGCATCCCATACTAGTTCCTGGATGCCGTATTCCAAGTAGGAAGGGAAAAAAGGGTTGGGGGACCTAGGGAAACCATCCTGGTCCATTCTCCTGACCAGAGCCCAGTACCCGTCTTGTAAACTCAGCTCCTCTTTGACGCAAAGGTCCAGCTCTAGCTCCCATTCTTCCCAAGATGGCTCGCCCAGCAGGCACTCCCACCGGGTCCATAAGTAGTTGTAGCGCTATAAGTCCGGTGCATATGGGCCCAGGATCTCAGAATACACTGTTCCTGCCATTTCTTCATCCATATTGAGTAGTATGGCCACCTACTCTGTCTTCTTCAAGCCTCTGGTGTCTCTGCCACGTTCCTCCACTATGCTCTGCACGATGTGTGTTGATTTCGGCCATAGTACCAGCTGGATCCCAGGTGATGGTTTGGATCCCCTCAGTGTAGTGAGAGAGAAGATCTCACCGCTGCCACCAGTGTAACGGAAGCTAAGGACGCCGGGTTGTCCTTAGCCATCGCTCCAGGGTCTCTCCCTCCTGAGGTGGGCTACAGAGTGGTAGCCATGCCGGTACTGCTGCAGAGATTTTTCCTAGAATGGGGAGCAAGAGAAGCTCCTTGACACCATTCTGTCGTAAAGAGACAGGACTCCTTCTTACTCCAAAATGATTACTAGTTTATTGTGGCAGAACAGCTCTTTTTATACACACATAACCATGTTAACTCACAAGGTTCAACAAAGAGTACAAAAAGGGTAAACATTCAGTGGGGGCATGATACAAAGGGCCAGACATGATTGAATTACTATACAAAGGGCTTGGACTGGGGACAGACAATGAAACAAAGGCGAGGGGCTGGAATACACAATACTTCACACAATGCCAGCAGGGTTGAAGCATCTTTGAATATTCCATTTCAACCCCTTGCCAATCCGGAGCTTAGAAAACCTGTGGCCAATCCTGACTGCCGGCTTCAAAACAGTCTTTAGCCTATCAGACCCTTGGGAGGGAAGCCGACCAACCAATCCCTGGGACACCTACTTTCCCCCATGTTAAGTCTATGGGGGAACTTGAAACAGGTTCTGGCCAGTCAAAGAAGCACCTACTTTCTCCGTGAAAGTTCAGTCTTTAGGGCTTTCTGGCTCTTACAAGAGCCCTTAGTAACGGCCTAGGATCCATTACAGTAGGGCAATAAGGGAATCTGAAAATGTGTTGACCCATCACAGCTCTCAATAAATGGAGCAACCCCTCCAGAGTGCCTGGCCCCACCGCTCACCGCTGCCCAACTGGTGCCTGTGCCATTGACCCTTTGAGTGCCAGAGGGGTACACGCTGGTACTCAAAGAGTTAAACTTCTCTTTATTGAGTCTATTGAAACTCAGTTAAGGGGAGCTTGTTGATGACTGCGAATGCATAAGCAACCTTCAGGTCAGCATACCATGCGCAGTAATATCATCACGACCCGCAGGGCACTGAGGGCAGGGCACGTGATGATGAACCATGTGGGGCACCAATAAAAGAATTGGCTCATCATGCAGCGTGAGCACACTCACCATGCCTCATTGCCTCTACTCTGGCTACCACTTGGCTGCCTCGCAAATCACAACAATGAAGTCGAAGGTAGGGCAACAAGGGAATCTGAAAATGTGCAGTCTGAGCTTGAGTGACAACTGACAAAGTGAACAGTGTGACAGTGGAGGTGGGATGTATGAAGTTAGACAGTGTGGGCAATGAGTGGACAATGTGAGCAATGGATGAACAAGGTGGGCAGTGTGGCCACTGGGCACTACGGACAATGGGCAGTGTGAACAATGGACAATATGCAGTGTGGAGAATGTGGGCTGTGTGGACAATGGACAATGTGGGCAATGAATGGACAGTGTGGGAAATGGATGGACAATATGGGTAGTGTGGCCAGTGGGCACTATGGACTATGGACAGCATGAACAATGGAAGATATGCAGTGTGGAGAATGTGGGCTGTGTGGAGTTGGACAGTTTGGGCAGTATGGGCAGTGTGGCAAATGGACAGTGTGGGCAGTGTGGAGAATGGGCAGCGTGGACAGTGGGCATTGTCCACAATGGACTATGTGGACAGTGTGGAGTTGGACATTGTGGGCATAGCAGTGTGGACAATGTGGGCAGCATGGACAATGTGGGCAGTGTGGACAATGGGCAGTGTGGAGTTGGACAATTTGGGTAGTGTGGATAATGGACAATGTGGGCAATGGATGGACAGTGCAGGCAATGACAATATGGGCAGCATGGCCAATGGGCAATGTGGGAATTGCGGACAATGGACAGTGTGGGCAGTGTGGACAATGGACAATGTACAGTGTGGACAATGGACAGCGTGTCATTGAGCACTGTGGACAATGGATTATGTGGGCACTGGGCAGTGTGTAGTTGGACAATGTGGGCAGTTTGGTCAATGGAAAATGTGGGCAGTGTGGACAGTGGGCAATGTGGAGGTGGGCAGTATGGCATTGGACAATGGGCAGTGTGGCTGATGGGCAGTGTGGCCAATGTGGACAATGTGGGCAGTGTGGACAATGTAGACAGTGTGGAGTTGGGCAGTCTACAATGGGCAGTGTGGACAATGGGCAGTGTGGAGATGGACAATTTGGGCAGTGTGAACAATGGACAATGTGGGCAGTGTGGGCAATGGAAAATGTGGGTAGTGTGGAGAATGGACAATGGGCAGTGTGGAGTTGGACAATTTGCGGAGTGTGGACAATGGACATTGTGGGCAGTGCGGAGATGGGCAGTGTGGACAATGAACAATATGGGAAATGTGGACAATGGGTAATGCGGGGGGTGGGCAGTATGGCATTGGACAGTGGGCAGTGTGGCCAGTGTGGACAATGTGTGCAGTGTGGACAATGTAGACAGTATGGAGTTGGGCAGTCTACAATGGGCAGTGTGGACAATGTGGGCAGTGTGGACAATGGGCAGTGTGGAGTTGAACAATTTGGGCAGAATGGACAATGTGGGCAGCATGGAGATGTGCAGTGTGGAAAATGGAAAATATGGGCAGTGTGGACAATGGACAATGGGCAGTGTGGAGTTGGACAATTTGGGCAGTGCGGCCAATGGGCAGTGTGAACAATGAACAGTGTGGGCAGTCTGGATAATAGACAGTGGAAAATGGAGAATATGGGCAATGTAGACAATGAGCAGTGTGGAAGTGGACAGTGTTGCATAGAACAATGAACAATTTGGGCAGTGTGGCCAATGGACAGTGTCGCCAATGGACAGTGTGGGCAGTGGACAATGAACAATGTGGACTGTGTGGAGATGCAGAATGGAGAGTGTGTGGAGGAGGACAGGGTGGACAGGGTGCAGAGGTGGACATGGTGGACAGGGTGAGGAGGTGGACATGGTAGATAGGGTGCGGTGGTAGACAGTGTCTAGACTCTAATATTAACAATTTAAACTTCATGGTGTAAATCAGAAAAAATAGCAGAAAGGTAATTAATAACTTTTATTTCAAATAGAACTATATGTGCTCACTGAACTTAGAATGTCATCATTTTTTAAATTATATGTTCAATGAGCACATATTATTATATTTTAAACAGAAGTTGAAATCAACCCTTAATATTGTCAGTCAATTACAAAAGCATGTTTTATGAATTTCTTTCCATAGAACACGGCTATTTTAGTTAATCTGACAAATCTGTAGTTATCTGAGTGAAGAAGACTATCATTGACATTAAGCATTATTTTTCAGGAGTGCTACTAGCCTAACAACATTTGTTCTTATCAAAGAAAGCTGTCACTCACCAAATACTGTTCAGGTTGCAGGTCCAGAGCACCCCCCCACAGCCTTGGCCAAAAGACTCCAACAATCAAGACTACAAGGTAGGGGAGAGCTTCCACTGACCCACCAATCCTAAAGCAGCCATAGAATTCCAATTCATATCGGTGAAAAAGAATGCTCTTTATTATACAAAAATTAAAAACATAAGACCTGAAGTTTTGTCCAAAACACAAATTCTAGAGAACACCAAAAAAATATAGTTTCATACACATTAGCCGCCTAAAATGTTTCGTGCTATTTGCACTTATTCATAGGACTGACTGACCATGGATATCATTCACATATATGTAGTAGTTGCAAAAATAACCTCTATCCCAATAAATCCAATCAAAACATAGAAATGAAATTCAAATGATCCAATCATAACTAGGATCTAGTTAGATGAACATTTTATACAGCCAATTTATATAAACAGGATCGATTTCTCCTGCTACAAATATTCATAAACAAAATAACATATATAAACAATTAGTTGTCATATTTCTTTAGAATGGTGAGTCTTTGTTTAACCATTGCTAAAGAAATATGACAACTAATTTTTTTTATGTTTTTATTTTGTTTATGAATGTTTTCTGTAGCAGTTTGCAGATGGAGAAATCAATTCAGTTTATATAAATTGGCTGTATAAAATGTTCATCTAACTAGAACCCAGCTATGAGTGTATCATTTGAATTTTGTTTCTATATTTTGATTGGATTTATGGGGATAGAGACTATGTTTGCAACTTCTACATATATGTGGATGATATACAAGGTCAGTCAGTCATATGATTAAATGCAAATAGCATGAAACGCGTTAGGTGGCTAAAGTGTATGAATATATTTTTTTTTGCTGTTCTCTAGAATTTGTATATTGGGCAAGACTTCAGGACCTATGTTTTTAATTGCTGTATAATAAAGAGCATTCTTTTTCACATATAAGAATTGGAATTCTATGGCTGCTTTATGATTGGTGGGTCCGTGGAAGTGCTCCCCTCCTGTGTCGTATCATTGACATTAAGGGTCAATTAATACTGATTTATGTTTAAAATGTAACCACATTTGCTCAGTGTGATCATATAAATGTAGAAATCCATAAAACATCACGCTCATGTCATTTAACTCCAAGGATTTATATATGATATAGAGTATATCATATATTAATCATTGGAGTGCAATGGCAAGAGCATGTTCTATGAATTTGTTCACTGGGAACATGTGGTTCTATTTTAAACAGAAGTTAACCTTAAAAACACAGTATTTAATTTGTTTTAAAAAGTAATTTTACTGTTTTCTGTCTGTGAAATGCTGTTTGAAACAGTGGCATTAAAATGAATGTGCAGTGACTAACTCTTCTCACCTTCATCAAAAGCATTCTAACTCACAATATATGCCAAAGTGGAGAATTTTACATTCATAAGGGTACATTTGGCAACATCTGCTGGTCACATTGTATAACTAATTTGCTACTATACTTGCATGTTGTGTGCCCATTTGGTGCCCAGTCCAGATTAATACATTGTGGTATGGGTGTTGATATTTAGAATAGAAAATTAGAATAATTTGGGCTAAATATCATCATCCACAGCACTTGGCATAAAGCTAGGCACCAAATGGTCACACATCCAAGTGGAGTGGCATATCAGTTACACAATGTGACCCACTGCTGTGGCCAAATGTACCAATATGTAGCATATATTTATAATGCTTTTGTGGGAGGTAGTGAGGCACTGTGGTGGCATATCATGCTGTATTGCTCTGCTGGTGCCATATAATGGAGTATTTTTCTGATGGCATAAAACTCTTTCTCTGAAAATATATAACTCTGTTGCTCTGGTGGTGGCATATACCTCTGTATTGCTGGGCTGGTGGAATATATTTAATCCTCTGGTGTGACATATAACTGTATTACTCTGCTGATGGCATATAATACTCATACCTGGGAACTTACAGTTGAGGGCTACCCGGAGGGTAGTCCTCTGTTCAGCAGGGGGTGACAAAAATGACGCTAATCGCGTCAAAAAGGGGCGGGGCTTCATGTGAGTGTGGGGGGGGGAACTTAACCCTCTGAGTGCCATAGTGGTACGGAATTCCGTACCACTCTGGCACTCAGAGGGTTAAAGGTGTCACACAGAAGGCTGGGGACGGAGGAACACCGGGAGAAAAATCAGATGTGGCAGAGTTTCAATAGAAACTCCCCACATCCGGAGGAATCAGCCTTTGCCCCGGAGACCCGGTAAAACTCTGTCAGAACCGGAGTCTCCGGGGCAAATCCGGAGAGTTCCCAGGTATTATAATACTGTATTGCTGTGCTGGTGGCATAAAACTCTGTATTGTTGTGCTGGTGACATATAACTCTGTATTGCTCTGGTAGTGGCATATAACTGCATTGCTGTGCTGGTGACATATAACTCTATATTTCTTGTAGTGGCATATAAGTCTGTATTGCTATGGTGGTGCTATATAACTCTGTATTGCTGTGGTGGTGGCATATAACTGTATTGCTGTGCTTGTAGCATATACCTCTGTATTGCTGGGCTGGTGGCATATATGTAATCCTCTGGTGTGACATATAATTGTATTGCTATGTGGTGGCATATAACTCTATATTGCTGTTCTGGTGCCATATCCCTCTGTATTGTTGGGTTGGTGGCATATATGTAATCCTCTGGTGTGACATATATCTGTACTACTCTGCTGGTGGCATACAACTGTTGCTTTGGTGGTGGCATATAATTCTGTAATACTATTTTGAATTTACTATATTGATCCTAAGGAACTACAGATGAATTGTATTGTTTAAAAGTTATTTCTCTGTTCCTAGGTTCCCAGTATTTTTCAAATTGTAATGATTTGCCTATGAAATAGTTTTTAATCTTAGTCAGGTACACATGTAATCTTGTAACCTATCGTGTCATTGCCAGTTCAATCATATATTAATATATATGTTATTAAAAATATCTCAAGCAGTTTCTTTGCATCCATTAGATGTGGAAAGTGACATATCTGAAGCTGATTAAGACTGGAATACAAATGGACCAGTGATGAGGTGCATCGTGCTAGAGCTTTAATACTTGCTAGGAAAACAAATCAGTATTTTACCAGTCTACCAATGTTTTCCATTGATATAATGTGTGTACACACATACCCACTGGTATGAATGTCATTATTTTAAGTGTAGTATGCTGACATTGATCATCAATGGTTCCCCCACCCATCTCCATTAGAGCTGTGTGTCAGTTTATCTTAGATCCAGCATCGCCGTCTCGGGTGACTCAGGGTAGCTATGGCTCAAAATGTCGCTTCGGCATCATTCCATGCATCTTTCCTGGCATTGGGCCTGGGTGCACTCTGCGCCTGTAGTAGCCACCCGTGTCCTCTGGCTAGGAGAACCGGTGGGTCAGAGTGACATGGGAATGGTGCAGGGGTTTGATGCATCCTGGCATGATGCGTCACTTATGGGCTTAAGGCTGCATATTGACGCAGACCTCAACCTTATACCTTGTCCTGGTTAGTCTCCTCCTATCTACTTCCTGGCTTGGGTATTTAAGGGAACTGGATCCTTAGTCAGTTACCCTTCCGTTGTTGTTCTATGCAGTTCAGTTCCTGTTCCTATTATCCTGTGTGTGACCCAGCTTGTCTGACCATCCATTCTGGTGCTGACCTGTGGCTCTGTCTGACTATCCTCTTGTGCACTCCCTGACTTAGTGCACACCCAATCTGGTGCAGACCTGTGGCTCTGGCTGACTACACGTTCAGTGTATGACCGTGTCTTGTCTGACTAACCGATCTGGTGCTGACCTGGGGCTCTGTCCAACTATCCTCTCTATGTTGCGTCCGACTTGTGGACATCCTTTCTGGTGCAGACCTGCAGCTCTGGCTGACTACCCTTTTCATGTATGACATTGGCTTGTCTGACTATCCCATCTGGTGCGGACCTAGGGCTCTGTCCAGCTATCCTTCTGTTGTTGCCTCCTGACTGTGGACACCCTATCTGGTTCTGGCCTGGGGATCTAGCCGACCTTCTCCTTACTGACTGCAGGCGTGAGTCAGTAGTCTCCCTGGTTGCCACCTTACGGGAGACAGGCCTACCGTTCTGACTGCAGGCATGAGTCAGTAGTGTCCCTTGTTGCCACCTTCTGAGAGACAGGCCTCTACCTGTCTGACTGCAGGCGTGAGTCAGTGTCTCCTTTGCATCTCTTTATGTGAGACAGCTTGGAGACTTCTTCGATACTCCAGGGCATTTTAGACTACCATTGGCTTTGGCTTAATCCGGAGCAGTGTGGTTGTCAGGAGGTAGCCTCCTATTCCTGATAGAATTACTGCCTCTCTTGTCACCCTCTGCTTGCTTATTATCTGCTCCTTTATTCTTCTTATTATTATTCTAATAAAGGTGTTTTAACTAAACCATCTGACTCCTGAGTCTTCCCTGGTCTCTGTAACACTGTGTACCAGAAAAAGAGTGAGGTGTTCTGTATACTATAGAGGTAACTATAGAAAGGCTGTGTGTATGCCAGAGAGTGAGAGAAAGAGAGGGAGCCTGTCTGTGTGCCAGAGAGGAAAAAGAGGGAGCCTGTCTGTGTGCCAGAGAGGAAAAAGAGGGAGCCTGTCTGTGTGTCAGAGAGGAAAAAGAGGGAGGCTGTCTGTGTGGCAGAAAGGAAAAAGAGGGTGACTGTGCCAGAGAGGAAGAGGGAGTGTCTGTTTAAAAAGAGAGATAGGCTGTCTGTATGCCAGAGAGAGAGAGAGATGGAGGATGTCTTTGTGCCAGAGATGAAGAAAGAGAGGAGAGAGATGCTGTGTGTACCATAAAGAGAAATAAAGAGTTTGTCAGAGTCAGAAAGAGAGAGGTTGTGTGTGTACCAGAGAAAAAAAGAGAGATGCTGTCTGTGTGCCACAGAGAGAAAGTGATAGAGGCTGTCTGGGTGCCAAATAGAGATTAAAAGGGACTGTCTATATGACAGAGACAGAGAGATAGTCTCTCTGTCTCATAAAGAGAGATAGGCTATTTGTGTACCAGAGAGAAAAAGAAGGATGCTGCCTGTATGCCAGAGGAAAAGAGAAAGGCTGTTTGTGTTCCAAAGGGACAGAAAGAGAAATAAGCTATCTGTGTGCTAGAGGGAGGGGAGAGAGATGCTGTGTGTGCCATAAAGAAAAAGACAGAGAGGTTGTATTTGCAAGAGGTAAAGCGATAGCTGTCGTGTATACCAGAGAGAGGAAAAGGAGGCTTTTGTATGCCAGAGGGAAATAGGACAAGGCTGTCTGTGTACCAGAGAAAGAGAGTGGTTGTTTGTGTGTGATAGAGAGAGTGATAGGCTATCTGTGTGCCAGAAAGAGAAAGTGAGAGAGAGGCTGTCTGTGTGCCATTGAGAAAGAGAGATGCTGAGTGTGTGCCAGACAAAGAGAGATGCTGTTTTTTTGCCAAAGAGAGAACGAAAGAGAGAGGGAGAGAGAGAGGGCTGTGTGTGTGTGGGACAGAAAGAGAAAAAGAATGAGGTTGTGTGTATTCCAAAGTGAGAAAGAAATGGAGGCTGCCTATGCACAGAGAGAAAAAAAGAGGAAGGCTGTTTGTGTGCAATTGAGAAAGAAAGTGAGGTTGTCTGTGTTCCAGACAGAAAAGAGAGATACTGGCTGTGTGCCAGAGAAAGAGAGAGAGGTGTGATATCTGTGTGCCAAAGAGACAAAGCGAGAGATATGCTGTTTGTGTGTCAGTGAGAGAGGAGAGATATGCTGTGTGCACCATAAAGAGAAAGACAGAGAGGTTGTACTTGCAAGAGATAAAGAGATAGCTGCCATATGTGCCAGAGAGAGAAAGAGAGATGTTGTGTGTGCAAGAGATTAAAGAAAGAGATGCTATATGTGTGCTACAGATAGAAAGAAAGAGAGGCTGTCTGTGTGCCAAATAGAGTATGAAATGGGCTGTCTCTGTGCCAGAGAAAGAGAGATAGGCTGTTTGTGTGCCAGAGACAGACAAATGAGACTGTCTGTGTGCCAGAGGGAGAGAGAGCTGCTGCGTGTGTGCCAGAAAAAGAGAGAGAAAAATAAAGAGAGAGAGCTGCTGAGTGTGTGCCAGAAAGAGAGAGAGAAAAATAAAGAGAGAGAGCTGCTGAGTGTGTGCCAGAAAGAGAGAAAGAAAAATAAAGAGAGAGAGCTGCTGAGTGTGTGCCTGAAAGACAGAGAGAAAGAAAGAGAGAGAGAGCTGCTGAGTGTTTGCCAGAGAGTGAGATGCTGTTTTTCTGTATTGCACAGAAAGAAAGAGAGAGTGAGGGGGGCTGTATATGTGACAGAGACAGAGATAATCTGTGTGTGCCAGTGGGAAAAAAGTGCCTATCTCTGTTCCATAGGGAAAGAGAGAGGTTGTCTGTGTACCATAAACAGTGTATATCAGAAAGATAGAGAGAGATTGTCTTTGTGACAGAGAGAGAGAAAAAAGAGGCTCTCCGTGTCTCAGAAAGAGAAAATTATGGTGTGTGTGTGTGTGTGTGTGTGTGTGCCAGAGAGAGAGAGAGGAAGAGAGAGTGTGTGCCAGAAAGAATAAGAGAGAGAAAGTGTGATTGTTCCAGAGAGAGAAAGAGAGAGATGCTGTGTGTGTCTGTGAGAATAAGAGCGATAGTTTGTCTATGTGCCAGAGAGAGAGAAAGAGATGGAGAATGACTATATGCCAGACAGAGAGAGAGAGAGTGTGTGTGTGTGTGTGTGTGTGTGTGTGTGTGTGTGTGTGTGAAAGTCTGTGTAACACAGAAAATGAAATAGAGAGATATGCTGCTTGTGTGCCAGAGAGAGAGAGAAAGAGAGACATTGTCCTGGGAAAAAAAGAGACCGTGTGCCCGATAAAGGGAGTACTAATGAGAGAGAGAGAGAGAGAGGTGGTTTGTGTGTGCCAGTGAGAGGGGCTGTGTGTTTGCAAAAGAGAGAGTGAGAGACCGTCTATGCCAGAGTAACGTGTATGTAATTAGGAGAGGGGAGAGGGCCAAATAGTGACTCCCAGGAAAATGTGAGTAATCACTGTGATGTATCTTAATCCTCAGCGTTTCCTCATGGGAACACCTCAATAAAATAAACAAGGAAGTACCTAGGTAAGAGATTATAATTAGAAAAATAATCTCTCTTGGTGTTTCCTAACTCCACTTGCCCCAAAAAGAAAGTTTATTTATATACCATAGTCTGGAACTGAGGTGGTAGGTTGGGATACTGTACAAGAATACCACATATGATCTTAACTGCAGATACAGTACAACTAGGGTTACCACCCAGCCGGTATTTTACCGGCAGGCCGGTAAAAAATTGGCTTCTGTTCAATGTTAAGTCTATGGACGGAATGCCATGGCCGGTATTTTTTGGAAGAAAAGGTGGCAACCCTAAGTACAACAATGCCACATGTGATATTAACTGCAGATACTGTACAACAATGTCACATGTGATATTAACTGCAGCTACTGTACAACAATGCCACATGTGATCTTAACTGCAGATACTGTACAACAATACCACATGTGATCTTAACTGCACATACTGTACAACAATGCCACATGTGATATTAACTGCAGATACTGCACAACAATGCCAATTGTGATATTAACTGCAGATACTGTACAACAATACCACATGTGATCTTAACTGCAGATACTGTACAACAATACCACATGTGATCTTAACTGCAGATACTGTACAACAATGTCACATGTGATATTAACTGCAGCTACTGTACAACAATGCCACATGTGATCTTAACTGCAGATACTGTACAACAATACCACATGTGATCTTAACTGCACATACTGTACAACAATGCCACATGTGATATTAACTGCAGATACTGTAAAATAATGCCACATGTGATATTAACTGCAGATACTGCACGACAATGCCACATGTGATATTAACTGCAGATACTGCACAACAATGCCATATGTGATGTTAACTGCAGATACTGCACGACAATGCCACATGTGATCTTAACTGCATATACTGTAGAACAATGCCACATGTGATATTAACTGCACATACTATACAACAATACCACATGTGATCTTAACTGCAGATACTGTACAACAATGCCACATGTGATCTTAACTGCAGATACTGTACAACAATACCACATGTGATCTTAACTGCAGATACTGTACAACAATGTCACATGTGATATTAACTGCAGCTACTGTACAACAATGCCACATGTGATCTTAACTGCAGATACTGTACAACAATGCCACATGTGATATTAACTGCAGATACTGTAAAACAATGCCACATGTGATATTAACTGCAGATACTGCACGACAATGCCACATGTGATATTAACTGCAGATACTGCACGACAATGCCATATGTGATGTTAACTGCAGATACTGCACGACAATGCCACATGTGATCTTAACTGCACATACTGTAGAACAATGCCACATGTGATATTAACTGCAGATACTGTACAACAATGCCACATGTGATCTTAACAGTAGATACTGTAGAACAATGCCACATGTGATCTTAACCACAGATACTGCACAACAATGCCACATGTGATCTTAACTGCAGATACTGTACAACAATGTCACATGTGATATTAACTGCAGATACTGTACAACAATACCACATGTGATCTTAACTGTAGATACTGTACAACAATGCCACATGTGATCTTAACTGCACATACTGTACAACAATACCACATGTGATCTTAACTGCAGATACTGCACGACAATGCCACATGTGATGTTAACTGCAGATACTGCACGACAATGCCACATGTGATCTTAACTGCAGATACTGTACAACAATACCACATGTGATCTTAACTGCAGATACTGTACAATAATACCACATGTGATCTTAACTGCACATACTGTACAACAATACCACATGTGATCTTAACTGCAGATACTGTACAACAATGCCACATGTGATCTTAACTGCACATACTGTACAACAATACCACATGTGATCTTAACTGCAGATACTGTACAACAATGCCACATGTGATCTTAACTGCAGATACTGCACAACAATGCCAATTGTGATAATAACTGCAGATACTGTACAACAATGTCACATGTGATCTTAACTGCAGATACTGTACAACAATGCCACATGTGATCTTAACTGCAGATACTGTACAACAATACCACATGTGATCTCTGCAGATTGATCGTAGTACAATAATGACCCACAAACAATACAAATAATATGTAAAACATTATTTTATCGTGTTTCATGCGTCCATGTACAGGATAAATAAAACACAATTAAATAAATATAGTAAAAATAATGGGAAATATAAAATGAAATAAAATGAAACATTTTGCCAGGACCTCAAGTCCACCAATCAGAACAAGATGTCTCCAAAATGTCCCTAAATTGCTATAAAGTGACACCAGTGTACAGAAAAAATTCTGTCCTGGTTTGAATTGGTGCATCATGGAATCTCAAACAAATGTGCTGGGCTCAGACACTCCAAAGAGTCCCGCTGCTATATAAAATGGACCCAGATGTTGTGTCCAAGTCCAACACATACAATAACATGAACAAAGAATAAATAAAGCCTCTCTAAATGAACCAGAGGGAAGAAATACAAAAATTGCCAAAATTATCATTGGTTTAAATGCGAAGTTTAACACTTTGAAGGCCAGTGATGTCTCCAGCGCATTGGAGACTACAATAACATTCAGAGGGTTAACCCTGTGAGAGCCAGAGAGGTATCCAATGCATTGTGTTGCATGCATTGCATGCCTCTCTGGCACTGAAAGAGTTAAAAGCCACATTTAATTAAATCAATGGGATATTTTATTTCCCCTCTTTGGGGCAGTTAGGGCTCGATCCAAATGTTGGCGTTAAAACCAAAGTGAAGAAAAAAACTGCCTTCGCAAGTTAAGCAAGACTGGGTAATGTGAGATTCAAGTCTTCCTTACCCACAAAGGCTAACAAGCGATGACCAACAAAATACACGTTAAGCTTAAAGGGATAGTCATACTTGAAAATAAGTTTATTTTATATTGTAGCCCTTAAAAAAACATGAAAAATGATACAAGTCTTATCTCCCAAACCTTTATGGTTTGGGAGATATTCAGAAGTAAAGTTTCCCCTGGAGTGACGTCATTGCTCCACCCTTCAGATTTGGAATCAGGTCCCGGGACCGGCTGTGCCTCTCCAGAAGTTCTGAGATCACCATCTTTAAAAAGAATTTCTTAATTGGAATGGTCTACAAAGTGTGCTTTCAAGCCAGGCACACTTTGTAGATAGTTCCAATTAAGTAGTTCTTTTCAAAGATGGTGATCTCAGCACTGCTAAAGAGCTGCCGGTTGCTCTGTGGACCGAATTCCAAATCTGTCCACTAGATGGCAGACTTGGCTGAAACAGCCAGGAAAAGAGCATTTTACTATATTTTACATGTGAATATCTCCCAAACCATAAAGGTTTGGGAGATAAGACTTGTATCATTTTTCGTATTTTTTTAAGGGCTACAATATAAAATACAATTATTTTCAAGTATTACTATCCCTTTAAACCTGCGTTGCATAGAAAATCTTACCTAAAAACACACGCTAAAAATGTTACCTAGCACCACAGCCAATCACAGCACGCCAAAGTATCAAGTTCAGTCAGAAAATCCAAAATCCACGTCGACAGTTCTGAACAGCTTTCTCTGTGCTTCCCTACCCAGCCAGTAGGGGAACACAGAGATGGCTTTCAGCACCATGGACAGATTTGAATGCCATAGGGATGTGCACTGCTCACCCCTGCGGTATTCAAAGGTTTAAACAGAAACAGTACACCAAGCACTACACAATGCCCCCCCCCCCCTTCGACACCCCACCTTTAGTATGTCAACATATATTGCATATATTCGACATACTAACTCCATCCCATATTCACCTTATTGACTCATATAGTAGTGGAACCTGTCTTTTATTCGACAATTAACCCTTTGAGTACCAGAGAGGTAGGAAAGCATTGCTTAGCATGTTTCCTATCCCTCTGGTACCCAAAGGGTTAATAGTCAAAGTATGGACTACATACCTTGCCTGTATATATATGTGTGTGTGTGTGTGTGTGTGTGTGTGTGTGTGTGTGTGTGTGTGTGTGTGTGTTTTAAACTTTTTTTTTATTAAAAGACTGTTATTAAACATAGTTTTAGTTAGATCTCATTCATTTTTAATGCCCTACCTCCTGTGTCCCATTGCTATTAGTACTTTTGCTCCACTCTCATTCAAACGGAGAGTGGAGCAAAAGTACTAATAGCAATGGGACACAGGAGGTAGAACATTGTAAATGGATGTGATCTAAGTTAAAATACAATTGAGGGAGCAGGCTGCACTCTGACTGCAGCGCTTCCCTCATCTTAATTCATGAAAGTGCCATTGCTGTGGGTGGCTGTGAAGCCCGCAGCATAAAAAAGGCTGGGGACAAGAGAGGCATTGGAGGAAGCGGGTGGAGGGGAGAGAGACATCGGAGGAAGTGGGTGGCAAGCTTGTATTTGCTGCTCGCTTCCTCCGATACCTCTCTCCCCTCCTCACTTGTCGACATGGACTTGCACACTGAATGACTTTTTGCATGCAGGGGACAATGTCGACATTTAACACTGGCTCCATAGACTGAATGGAAAGGGCCAGGACAATAATACAATGCAACAGTGGAAGCTTTGGGACAGTTAGAGGTATTGTGTGTAAGCTTCTATGAATAGATAGCTTTTGAAAGAGTGTTCGACTGAGAGAAACTAAGGGGTAGTCTGAGAGCTCCAGCGAATGGGGACTGCTCTGGTATAACTTTGTAGTTGAGTGAGCAGAGTTCAGTTGACCATAAATCTCCATAGGATGGTGTAGCAACAGCACCACTGTACAATTTCAGGCCACTGTTATACTGCATCTAAACAACTTCAAGTTTGAGCTGTAATAACTTTTGAACCCTGCAATATATATAATTTTTTACATTTAAGATATTACTATGCCTTTATGTGTAGAAGTCAGACTTAGGAGCAGGCATGTCAAATAATAGCTAATAAACTGTGGCCCCACAATGATTTATCATTTTAACCCTTTAAGTACCAGAGGGGTACACATGCATTGCTTTGCAATGCATTGTGTACCGCTCTGGCACTCAAAGGGTTAAGTACAATGTAGCTTGGTTTGCTCTCTACTTTTAGAGCAGGGTTAGGCAACCTACTGGCTTTCCAGCTTTTGGCTGGTTGTGGATGATGGGAGTTGTAGTCTCCCAACAGCTTGAAAGCCCATTGTTTCCTGAGCCTGTTCTGGAGGTAAGTGAAACATATACTTATTATCAGAACAGCCATAACATAGCAGAAAACTATTAACATTTCATCCTTCTCTCAAGACATCCCCAATAAAATGATAATACAGACATCAGCATTGATTGTTGCAGCTCACTAAAGGGGATTGTTGAGTATACGGCCCTCAACTATACGTGAGATTGGTATGCTTGTTGTAGAGGATCATGTAGATTGCTACAGGAGATAATTGAGTAAGATTTTTATAAACAAGTCTCTCAAGTAGCTTGGAGGCAGATGTGTCATGTAGTTGTTTATACGATGAGGTGTAATTTTTTATTTTGTCACCTTTTTATTTGAAATAGCAAGGTCCTTAGAGATGAATGTAGTACTAGATACAGGAGGCATTGAATATAGTAGAGAACGGACCCGGATTTACATCACTAGCACCCCTAGGCAAAACACCCATTGGAGCCCCCTAGCCATGTTTATTGTCATAACCCTTCTTGCCCCCTGCTCCACTTTCCCCACCCTCTAATTTTAAGAGATTAATATGGAACATCTGCATCTCACCGTGAGACTGGTAGAGTAAACGTGATAACTTTATTGGCTAACTGATGGGCTCTAGGATTCAAGCTTTCAAGACACTAGGGGTATTATACACTAAAGTGTGATAAAGAGGTGATAAAATGGAGAGGACTTCTCCAGTGATATAATCTCCCATTTTTATATTTTTCTATCATGCCTATGCACTCAGATCTCTCCCACTTGAGAAATCTTATTGCATTGGCTCCACAGAAAAACAAAGCAATTGAAGAAATGATATCACTGGAGAAGTCATATCCATTTTACCACCTCTTTATCATACCTTAGTGGATCTCCCCCCAGTTCTTCCTTGCCTAATCCTCTCCAGTTTTCCTGTTAGTCTATGGGGATATACATACACATATATAAGCTGCATATAGTTTCTGTTTTTGCCATTGCTGAAGATTAGACAGTTGCAATATAGTAATATAGTAAATTAGCAGGGGAGGGCTGGCAACTTGTGGCCCCGGGGGGAAAATACAATCAAGTGGCCCATTTCTATTATTGTTCGAGCCCACTGTTCCAGCCCACCCCCCTTTTCTTAGTTTTAAAATTGGAATTAGTGTTGCAAAGTAAGGTAAGTGATACCATAGAGCTTACAGTTGAAATGGGGCTACACTATTGATACTACAGCGCTTATAATGTAAATAAAGAACATTAGTGATACTATAGAGCTTACAAGGGAAATGGGTTATGTTACAATGTAGTTTCATTTGGATTGTAGCGCTGTGGTATCACTTGTGTAGCTCCATTTACAGCAGCAAGTGGGAGGATGTGGCAGTGGCCCACCAGCCCATACATGTGACCAGCCCAGGGGGCTATTGTCCCCCTGCCCCCCAGGCCAGCCCTCCCCTGTAAATTAGGTTGAATAAAGACACAAGTCCATCAAGTTCAACCTTCTCCTCATACCCCAGTAACTAAGAATTTTATAGCTTTCCTGCTACCAGTTAAGTTAGTCTTTATTAGTGATGAGCGACCATGCTCGGCCGAAGCTCGGTTCGGCTCGAGCATCGCTCTGCTTGGCACATGGCGGTACTCGTACGAGTACCGCATGTGCTCGCCCGCCATGTTCGGGTCTCCTCCCCACACGTTTCGCGGCTGCTGCGCAGCCAATAAACATGCGGGGAGGCTCTGACATCAGTGTAATGCCAGCAGCCATGTTGGCTGCTGGCATTACACTGATTGGCTGGCCAGAACCCGTGATCGGGTGCTGTATAGCACCTGACCAGCGAGTTCGGCTCAGTCTTAGCCAGGGAGAGATGAGGATAGGAAGGGAAAGTCAGTGTAGGGAGAAGAAAAGTGTGTTTGAACAACATAAAGACCCAAAAGTCCTTTTTAGGACTATTGTGTGTGGGGGCAGCAGTTATATTTTTTTTGGGGGGGCAGAGATTTAAAAAAAAAAAATGTCACATATTCCGTTCACTGTGCCTAGCCGCAGATTAGCAGCACATTCTGTTTAGTGTGCAAAGTTGCAGATTAGCAGCACATTCTGGTTAGTGTGCAAAGTTGCAGATTAGCAGCACATTCTTTTTAGTGTGCAAAGTTACAGATTAGCAGCACATTCTGTTTAGTGTGCAAAGTTGCAGATTAGCAGCACATTCTTTTTAGTGTGCAAAGTTGCAGATTAGCAGCACGTTCTGTTTAGTGTGCAAAGTGTAAAAAATAAAAGTCACATATTCTGTTCACTGTGCCTAGCCGCAGATTAGCAGCACATTCTGTTTAGTGTGCAAAGTTGCAGATTAGCAGCACATTCTGTTTAGTGTGCTAAGTGTAAAAAATAAAAGTCACATATTCCGTTCACTGTGCCTAGCCGCAGATAAGCAGCACATTCTGTTTAGTGTGCAAAGTTGCAGATTAGCAGCACATTCTGTTTAGTGTGCAAAGTGTAAAAAATAAAAGTCACATATTCCGTTCACTGTGCCTAGCCGCAGATAAGCAGCACATTCTGTTTAGTGTGCAAAGTTGCAGATTAGCAGCACATTCTGTTTAGTGTGCAAAGTGTAAAAAATAAAAGTCACATATTCCGTTCACTGTGCCTAGCCGCAGATAAGCAGCACATTCTGTTTAGTGTGCAAAGTTGCAGATTAGCAGCACATTCTGTTTAGTGTGCAAAGTGTAAAAAATAAAAGTCACATATTCCGTTCACTGTGCCTAGCCGCAGATAAGCAGCACATTCTGTTTAGTGTGCAAAGTTGCAGATTAGCAGCACATATTCCGTGTAATATGAAGAAGGCGGGTAAAAAGGGACGGGGAAGTGGACGTGATCCTGATAGTTCAGGGCGCGGGTCAGGACGCGTAGAAACTGTGCCTGGTGCCAGAGCACAAGAAAGAAAGACATCCACCATACCTAGCTTCATGTCTCAGTTTACAGGGCGTCGCAGGACATCACTCTCGAGGTCAGACCACTGCGAACAGGTGGTCGGTTGGATTTCAGCTGATACTGCTTCCAGTCGGTTAAGCACCACCCTGTCTTCCACCAAGTCCACTCTCAGTAGCCAAGAGTCTGGTCAACATAATCCTCACCCTGATCATCCTTCCTCCCACCATAGAGGGTCTGGCCAAAGAAGTGATCCCACACTGGGATATAGTGAGGAGCTCGTCTCATCACCAATCCTTCATTTGAACCTCTCTCCAAGCACGCTTGCAGAGGAACATGACATCTTGTGCCCTGATTCACAACCTCTCGAGGGTACCCAATCACAAGAAGATGACAGAGGGGAACGGCATTTAAGGTCAAAGGAAGTGGATGATGATGATGAGACACAGTTGCCATCAAATCAACCACTATTACTGTCTCAAGACCTTGATGAGGAGGATGATACACAGTTGTCAATGACTGAGTATGTGGTGGGATCAAGAAATGAGGAGGATGATCAGAGTGAGGAAGTGGAGGAGGACTTGGTGGACGATGAGGTGACTGACCCCACCTGCGAAGGTGGAGAGCCGAGCGATGACAGCAGTCCTGAGGGTGAGCCATCTGCAGCACCGCAACAGGCTGGAAGAGGCAGTGGTGTGGCTAAAGAAAGAAGGCGGACCGCACCAAACTGGCCCGCAAATGTTCCACGGAGCACCCCCTTGCGTAAATCTCCCTTGCCAAGGGCTAGGTGTTCCGCGGTATGGCGTTTTTTTAAGGAAAGTGCGGACGACAAAAAAATTGTAGTTTGCAACCTGTGCCACACCAGAATGAGCCGAGGCATGAACACTAGCAACCTCACCACCACCAGCATGATCCGACACATGGCATCCAAGCACCGTAATAAGTGGGAGGAATGCCCGGATCGCCAATCTGTGTCTGCAGGCCACACCACTGCCTCCTCTTCCCCTGTTTTCGGTGCCGGCCAATCGCCTGTCGAAGGCGCAGGCCCGCATACCTCCCGCCCTGCACCTGTACCATCTGAAGCACCATCAGCGACCACATTCACTTCCCTGTCCCAGCGCAGCATCCAAATGTCGTTACCCCAGGCATTTGAGCGCAAGCGAAAATACCCAGCCACCCACCTACAGGCCATAGCACTAACCTCACACCTTTCCAAATTACTGGCCATCGAAATGCTGCCATTTAGGCTTGTGGAGACTGAGTCCTTCCGCAGCCTGATGGCAGCAGCTGTCCCTCGGTACGCAGTCCCCAGCCGCCACTACTTTTCCCGGTGTGCCTTCCCCGCCTTACACCACCATGTGTCCCGTAACATCACCCGTGCCCTGACCAACGCAGTTACTGGGAAGGTCCACTTAACGACTGACACATGGACAAGTGCTTGTGGCCAGGGACGCTACATTTCCCTGACGGCACACTGGGTGAATGTCGTGGAGGCTGGGACCGACTCGGACCCTGGGATGGCACAGGTGCTACCCACGCCGAGGATTGCGGGCCCTACCTCCATCAGGGTTTCCGCCAGCACCTACGTTATTGGCTCCTCCTCCTCCGTTTCCACCTCCGAATTCTCTGCGCGCAGCGCCACTCACCCATCAGCCGGTAGCTGGAAGCAGTGTAGCACTGCAGTGGGGAAGCGTCAACAGGCCGTGCTGAAGCTGATCTGCCTTGGGGACAAACAGCACACGGCCTCAGAGCTGTTGCAGGGGATTAGTCACCAGACCGAGCAGTGGCTCTCGCCACTCAACCTGCAACCAGGCATGGTTGTGTGTGATAATGGGCGTAACTTGGTGGCGGCTTTGGAGCTCGGCAAGCTCACACACGTACCATGCCTAGCGCATGTATTTAATTTAGTGGTTCAGCGATTTCTAAAAACCTACCCCAATTTGCATGATCTCTTGACCAAGGTGCGCCGCGTGTGTGCACATTTCCGTAAGTCATCAACAGCTTCAGCCGGCCTGTTGAAGCTGCAGCAGCGCTTACAATTGCCAGCTCACCGGCTGCTGTGTGACGTGAGCACGCGCTGGAACTCCACCTTCCACATGTTGGCCCGGCTTTGTGAGCAGCAGAGGGCAGTAGTGGAGTACCAGCTGTTACACGGTCGTCGCCTCTCCGTTCAACTTCCTCTAATCAGAAGTGAGGAGTGGGAATGGATGTCAGACCTCTGTGAGGTTTTACGCAATTTTGAGGAATCGACACAGATGGTGAGCGGCGATAACGCTATTATCAGTGTAACCATCCCACTTCTGTGTCTACTGAAACGCTCGCTGCTCACAATTAAAACCGACGCTTTGCATGTGGAAGAGGTGGAAATGCGGGAGGAAGAGCTTACACAAGGTGATAGCCAGAGCACCCTCACTTCGTCTTCTCAGCGACAATTGGAGGAGGCGGAGCAGGAGGAGGAGGAAGACACGGTTGCCTCCGCTACAGAGGGTAGCCATGGAACTTTAGTTCCATCTCTTCAGCGTGGGTGGGCAGAAGAGGAGGAAGAGGATGAGGAGATTGAGAGTCATCCTCCTGGTGAGGACAGCGAAATCTTGCCTGTTGGTACTCTGGCACACATGGCTAACTTTATGTTAGGCTGCCTTTCCCGTGACCCACGCGTTATACGCATTTTAGACAACACGGATTACTGGGTGTTCACCCTTCTGGACCCCCGCTACAAAGAGAATTTCTCATCTCTCATTCCTCCGGTGGAGAGGACAAGCAAAATGGTGCAATACCAGAAGGTTCTTGTCGAAAAATTGCTCCAAAATTTTCCATCTGACAACGCTGGCGGCAGAGTACGTGCTACCTTGGCCAACCGAGAAGGGGAGAAAAGGGGAGCACACAGCAGTTCCGACAAAGGCAGGGCAACACTCTCCAAGGCGTGGGACACCTTCATGACACCCCGCCAGCACCCTCACCCTGATGCGCAGCCTAGTGTCACAAGGAGGGAAAAGTTTTGGAAGATGGTGAAGGAGTACATAGCAGACCGTGTCAGCGTCCTCAATGATCCCTCTGTGCCTTACAACTACTGGGTGTCCAAGCTGGACACGTGGTATGAACTGGCACTCTACGTCTTGGAGGTGCTGGCCTGCCCTGCCGCCAGCGTTCTGTCTGAGCGGGTATTTAGTGCTGCTGGTGGCATCATAACAGATAAGCGTATCCGCCTTTCCACCGAAAATGCTGATAGGTTGACACTTATAAAAATGAACAAGGCCTGGATTTCCCCTGACTTCTCCACTCCACTGGAGGAAAGCCCCGGGTGAACATAAAGTCACTTTATATATGTTATTTACAATGATGGGAATACTCTGTATTCCCATTCACCCCTTCCACCCAAAAAACGGGTATATGGTTGACTCTCTTCCATATACCCTGTGATATAATTTTTATATAGGGCCAGCTCACCAGCGGGCCCTGTGATATAATTTTTATATAGGGCCAGCTCAGCAGCGGGCCCTGTTTGACAACGTTTTGTATAGGTCAGCTCACCAGCGGGCCTTCTCATATAATGTTTTATTGGGTCAGCTCTCTAGCGGGCCCTCTCATATAATGTTTTATAGTGTCAGCTCACTAGCGGGCCTTCGCATATAATGTTTAGGATGGTCAGCTCCGCAGCAGACCCTCACCCATAATGTTTTAGATGGTCGGCTCAGCGCACGTTTCCCTCTTAATCATGGCCCCAGTTCCGAAAAATCGAGGAAATTTTTTGCAGAATTTGCCTCTGCGCACGTTTCCCTCTTAATCATGGCCCCAGTTCAGAAAAATCGATGACATTTTTTGCAGAATTTGCCTCTGCGCACGTTTCCCTCTTAATCATGGCCCCAGTTCAGAAAAATCGATGAAATTTTTTGCAGAATTTGCAGATGATATACAAGTAAATATACAGCAAATACTGTTTGGTAACAATTTTTCACCTAAAGTCGTTTTTATCTTCCTTTTTGTGTGTTTTACGGTCAGTCTGTAAAAATGGCGTACTACGGGCGAAACATCGTTCCCAGCAGCGACGTTGGAGTCCAAGATGCATCCAGACATCCTCCCTATGCTGTCTCTGAACCATTTCTGTGGTGTTTCCATCATTTTTTGCCCTTTTCCTATGGACCAGGCACCCTCCCCTCATCAGAGCAGGGGATGCCTGGTGTAATGCTCGAGTCCTCCCATTGACTTCAATGGGGCTCGGGTGCTCGGCCGAGCACTCGAGCCTCCGGGGGTGCTCGGCCAGAGCACCCGAACACCCGAGCATTGGGGTGCTCGATCATCACTAGTCTTTATCAGACCTTCCTGATCTGCCTATTGATATACAGTATAACTCTGTATGTTCCCTTTTGAAAGAAATGTATCTAATCTTCTCTTAAACGTATCCATTGTATCTGCCATAACGACCTCCTTGGGCAAAGAATTCCACAATTTAACAGACCTTACCATAAAAAATCCTTCCTCTGCTGAAGTTTAAACCTCCTTTCCTCTAATCTCAAGGGGTGTCTCCTGGTCACCTGATCAGGCCTTGGAATAAATAGCTCACCGCAGAGATCCTTGTATTGACCTCTCATATACTTGTACAATGTGATAAGGTCTCCTCTTAGTCGTTTTTTTTTCTAGAGTAAATAAACCAGCTTTGTCTAGTCGTTCCTCATACGTCAAGTCCTCCATTCCCTTAATTAATTTGTTGCTCTTCTCTGTACCCTCTCTAGTTCAAGTATATCCTTTTTCAGAACTGGTGCCCAAAATTGCACTGCATACTCAAGTTGAGGTCTTACCAATGATTTGTATAATGGCAAAATAATGTTATCTACTCTTGCTTCAATACCTCATTTTATGCAAGATAGGATTTTGTTTGCCTTTGCTACTGCTGTTTAACACTGGTCACTGTTTCCAAGTTTGTAGTTGACAAGGATACCCAGGTCTTTCTCTAGCAATGAGTCCCCTAAAATGATTCCCTTAAGTTCATAAGTAGCTTTGGGATTGTTTCCTCCCAAATGTATGACTTTACACTTCCCTACATTAAACTTCATATTCCATTTGTTTGCCAATCTGACATTGTATGCAAGTCCCTCTGTAGAGAGAAAATATTCTATTCTGAATTAATGACCTTGCATAATTTAGTATCATCTGCAAATATTGATTTTTTTTGCCTTCTATATCTATTTCCAGGTCATTTATAAACATGCAGCGGACCTAATACTGAACCCCGAGGTACTCCACTCTCCACTTTAACTGTACTGGAGAATTTTCCATTTACAACCACACACTGTTCCCTATCCTTCAATCAGTTTTGTATCCAATTGCAAACGTTATCTCCTAGACCCAATTTCCTTATTTTATATAACAGCCTTCTTTGTGGCACTGTATCAAATGCCTTTGCAAAGTCTAGATATACTACATCTACTGCCTTGCCATTGTCAAGGTTGCTGCTTGCTTCCTCATAGGAGCTGAAAAGATTTGTTTGGAATGATCTGTTCTTCATAAAACAATGTTGATTCGTGCTAATGATTTTATTTTTGTGTTGTAATCCTGAATATAGTCCCTTATTATCCCTTCTAGCAGTTTTCCCACTACAGAGCTCAAACTAACAGGTCTATAATTCCCAGGTTCTGTTTTAGTTCCCTACTTAAATAGAGGCACTATGTTAGCTCTTTGCCAATCCTGTGGCACTGAGCCTGTGGTGAGAGAATCTTTAAAGAGTAAATATAGGGGTTTTGCTAACACTGCACTAAGTTCCTGAAGAACCCTTGGATGTATACTATCAGGACCCGGTGCTTTGTCAGTCTTAATTTTGTTCAGTCTTCCCATGACATCTTCTTGAGTTAACCCAATATCTGGTAAAGGGATAGTAATACTTCAGAGTATTACAAATCCCTATATTAAAGCCCTTGTAAAAAGAAACGTTTTGCCCCCAGTGTCATCTCTCAAACTTTTATGGTTTGAGAGATGAACGCTTCTAACGTTGCCCTCTCCCTCCCCCTTCCCCGTATTCAGCATTTTAGCTGACTCAGGGAAATCCGGTCAGAGATCATCAGGCGGCTCTGCAGCAGAACCGCAATCTCGTTAAAAAACTTTCACTAAAACGGTCTTCTACGTGTGCTTGCAAGCCAAGCACACGTAGAAGACCATTTCAGTGAAAGTTTTTTTTTTAGTTAACGCGATCTGGCTGTGTTGGAGAGCCGTCTGAAAGTCGTACGACTCTCTTCCTTTCAGTCAGCTAGAATGCTGACTATGGGGAAGGGGGAGGGAGAGGGCACTGGGTTTGAGAGATGACACTGAGGACAAAACATTTCTTTTTACAAGGGCTTTAATATAGGGATTTGTAATACTGAAGTATTACTATCTCTTTAATTGTATTGTTTTATTTGTTACCTGCGGAGGCTCTTCTACCATTCCTTGCTCCCTTGTATATACTGATGCAAAGAAAGTGTTTAAAACATCGGCCTTTTCCTTATCCTCACTAACCAACTCACCGATCTCATTTTTGAATGGTCCAATGCACTCCCTCTTAAGTTTTTTGCTATTTATGTATTTGAAAAACTGGCCTCCCGGCTTCCCGTGCTTCCCTTATGCAATCTGTTCTAAACTCACCTGCACGAATCACCACACTCTCTCTCCAAAAAACGAACCTGCTCACATTGTTAGACAAATGGCTCCCTATTCAGCACCGTATCACTTACAAAGTCCTTCTTCTTACCGTTAAAGCTCTTGACAATGCTGCTCGCCCCCCTTACATCTCTTCCCTTATCTTCGTGTATGTTCCCGACTGCCTCCTCTCAGCACACAACACTCTTCTTGTTACACCATCAACACCCTCTACCCTCTCCAGTCTAAAACCTTTTTCACTTTCTGCTCCTTACCTCTGGAACTTCAGTATTCTCTCCCCACATCTAGAATTATCCCTCTCTGTTAAGTCTATTTTGAAATCCTATCTTCTGGAGCACTAGCACTATGCACTGCCTATTGATAAAATCAGCACTTTAACTCACAGCACTTTACACCCTCATACCCTGCTGTCTGTCTCATAAGATCCTTAGGTCAGGGACCTCCTTCCTATTGTTTCCATGATTGAAAAATGTATTTTATCCCAGTGTATTTATTGTAACAAACTACTGTTGCAAGGCGCTGGGTTTGGTGTTTGGCTCTATATAAATAAATACATACATACTTACATACATACATACATACATACAGTAGTACTTTCTACTAATTTCTTTTGTATTTCATGGAATCCTGAGGCTGATGTACAAAAAAAGGGGTGCAATTCTGGAGCAAACCACCTGCACTCTAGAGAACAAAAAATAAGCCTTGATTTAAACAGGGAATTTAAAATTGCATAATCTGCAAGTGAATGATATAGAAAGACAAATTACCTATACTGACAGTGTGCTCTGTTTCCAGGTAGATTTCTGTGAGACACTCTGAAAACAGGCATAGTAATCTATTGTAACAATATCCCTACACTACTCAGTGCTCTGTCTACAGTATTTAATATGCATAGGCAGGAATAGTTTAATATTGTTGCAGGAATAGTGTTATATTGTATCACAAAACCTGCTTTTATTGTCCTTGAGAGAAATATCTCTGGAAACGGAAACAGATGTTAACCCCTTGAGTGCCAGTGAGGTATCAAATACAATGCAACACAATGTGTTGGCTACATCTATGACACTCCAAGGGTTAAAAAAGTTTGCGAACATGGAAAAAATAATAAACAATATAGGCAATTTAACTATACATATTATGCAAGTGCAGAATATGCTGTCTCACTTTAACCCCTTGAACGAGAAACAGGTCTCCAATGCATTGCTAAGCAATGCTTTTAACACTTCTCAAGCCGTCAAACTGTTAAAAGCCCCGTTTAAATTAATGAGAAGTTTGATTTTTTATTTGATCTTTAAGATGCAAATGTCTTGCTTTAGCATTGAACCACTTGTTCTTTAGAACATAATCTTCACTGTGTACAACTTGTGTGCTGCACCTAGAAAGAATGTGATCAATGATACATACCCAAAGGGTTTATTGATAACATAATCAAACTGCAGAGAGCTGCTAAGTAAATGAGACCCTAAGTCTGCACTCCTGCATTAATTAAATAGCAAAGGGTTGAACAATCAGCTGTTTTGATAGTGTGCAAAATGACCCCCCAGATGTTAGCGGTGATAACTATGAAAGTGAACAACTGGGCACTGACTTCACTGGCACCAGTGTGGCTTCCTTAACCTTTTGAGTGCCAGAGGGGTACACAACGGTTGGGAACCCCTCTGGCACTCAAAACAATAAACACCACCAGTCAAGAGTCAACTGGCCCCATTGCTGTTGGGTGGCTGCATGCTGTGCAATGCAACTGAGACCTCTGTAGCATCCAAGGCATTAACTCTTTGAGTGCCAGAGAGGTATCCAATGCAGATATTTCTCTGGCACTCAAAGTGTTAAACAAAACAGGGCAATGAAACTTCAAGCTAACAAGAAGGTTTATGAGGCTGGCATGAGTGTGTCAGTTGCTTTACAATGATGCCGGTGACTGATAACATCAAGAGGATCAGTTTAATGCATATGGGTTAAAGAATGACATTCAGTGAAACATTTGCTGGCAGAAGGGCAAAGGTTAACAGAGCCAATCAAATGAAAGGTAAATAGCATAAATAGATACAAAGCTAAGCAAAGTAGATTTGGGTCAACAAAAAATGTAACAAATGGAAGGTAGAAGAATGGTTATGAATGCTGTGCCCCCTGTATGCTATGGAGATCTGCTACAGGGATCATTTTCTAAAAAGAAAGTTAAGGTCACTTCAGTGCCTTTTTGGTTGTCATGTAACTGTGTGTTATCCTGCTGGTGACCTGTAATGGTGTATTATTCCACTGGTTTAATGTATTGTGTATTACCCTGCTGGTGGCATATAAATGTATATTGTGTTGCTGGTGGCAGAAATGTAAGGTGACCAGACTCCCCCACCACCTTTTAATGCAGGATGCTTATAAAAACACATACTACAGGGTTGCATTGATTCATACCTCTCAACATTTCAAATGGCCAAACGTGGACACTTTTGATTTAGGTAGTGTTGCTGGGAGTGTGGCTGGTGGGTGGGGTTTTACAGATAATTTTGAGGTTATTTATCTATGATCTACTGACACCTCTTTGTGTAAGGTTTTATTTACACAGGCAAATTTATAACACATATACTGGAGTTTAACCTAACATTAATGTGAGTTTTATTGCTGTGGTACTTATATACACAGACACCATACAGTCTGATCTCCCAAACAGAGGGACACAATGGTGGGAAAGAGGGACAGAGGGATTTGGGTCTCCTAAAGAGGGACACTTGGGAGGTGTGTTGAGTCAAGTGCAACCCTGAAGTATAACATATTGATGTGTCCTGCATTAAAGAGGAGCTCTGGCCACCTTAATGTAATATGGAGGTTTATGCAAAATACAGACACTTTGGGGTTGCACAGAGACCTATACCATCCTATAGATTGAAATGTTCTTAATTGTCCCACATTTATCTGATCACTTTAATATAACGGTGTTTTGCTCTGCTGGTCTTGTGTAATTACCAGGAAATAGGTGCTGGGTCACTGAACCTTGTATGACTTGGCTAAAACTAGTCCTCTAGACTGTAAGCTCTCACAAGCAGGGCCCTGTGTAGGGTTGCCACCCAGCTGGCATTTTACCGGCAGGCCGGTAAAAAATTGGCTTCTGTTCAATGTTAAGTCTATGGAGGGAATGCCAGGCCGGTATTTTTTTGAAGAAAAGGTGGCAACCCTAGCCCTGTGTTCCTTCTGTTCTTCACATATGATTTACTATTTAATATCTTTGTACTTGGAGCTATATAAATAAATAATAATAATAAAACAGTTGTTGTGGGGGTAGATTCACTATGCAGTGATAAAGGGCAGATATAAATTTCCCAGATTCACCTTGATTTAAATGGTACTTCCCACTCATATGCTGCTAGAGAGGTATCCAGCATATCGCATTACAATGTGTTGAAGGCCTCACTAGCGTTCAGTCGGTCAAAAGTCCATTTCATTCAATGGAAATTGTAATTTCTGCTGTATGGTGCAGTCAGTCTGCCCCATAATTGTCCTCTATAGCTTATTAAATTGCACCTATAGGGTCTTCTGATCGAAACAAAACTGGAACAATCCTGGTGCAAACCCATGCATTGGAGGCTTCTCTAACATTCAAGGGGTTAAAAACCATATGTAACCCTTTGTGTGGCAGACCATTGCGCACCCCTCTGGCTCCACTTTTTTTTAAGCACAATGCCCATAAATATAAATTACAGTGGACCTCCCATCCCTTTGTATGTAAGAAAGAACACACACAGCTAACTATTAAAAATCGAACAAAAAATATCAACAGTTGCTGTTCAATAACTAGAGATATCATAAGCCTTCAGATGCTGGCTACATCTCTAGCATCCAATGGGTTAAATAATACACACACTCACACGCACACATATAATTCATATATATTGTCACAAAGCTGTGACTCTAGCATCAACCCAAAATATATCCCTACATGTTAAGGGGTGAATAACATAAATGTTTAACCCTTTGAGTGCCAGAGGGGTAGACAACGCATTGCGTTGCATACCCCTCTGGCACTCAAAGGGTTAACCCTAGATGACCTTTGCTATCTAGGGGGTTAACAAACCAAACAAATTTGCTAGTGCACCTTATTTTTTTTTTTTTAAGTGCTTGCTAAATGGTTAATAAATATAGAGAGCTAAGGTCACTGAAGTGGCAAATTGGTGCAATTACAGTACAGTACAGTGGTGTTTCCTGGTCTTGAGCCTACGTATTAAAGGGCAGAGTTCTATATCCAGTACAGTGAGAAGGGTTTCAGAGTGCATATAACTTCTGCTGTTGTATTTCCAGTTTCTCTAACCCTTTGTATGCCGGGGGAGCATCCAACACAATGCAAAGTCATTCAATTGGAACCCTCTGGCATGGAATGGGTTAATAATGGAGACACCCCCCAGCATACAATAGGTTAAATTGGTGGATGCTGATTTTTTCGTTTTTCTTTGGTTGGGCTTTTTTAGAGTGAGCACTGTACATTGATGTTTTTAATCATGTGTACACGTTTACATTAAAGAGACACTAATGTCCCATAAAAATGTTTTTTGTTTTGTAGAGTAACAAAAATTCAATATGTGCAACAAATCACATCTCTCAAACCTTTACAGTTTGCAAGATATTCGGTCCTAAAGTTACCCCCTCCCTCCCCTTCTCCTGACGTCAGCTGTAAGCTGACAGCAGGAGTTCCTGGTCCAGGGACCGACAAGCAGCTCTTCAGTCAGTAGCGTAACTATAGGGGTAGCAGGGGTCGCAACCGCGATCAGGCCCGTCACTCCAGGGGCCCGGCTGCATCATCTCCCAGCGCTCTGCATTACAGAAGAGGAGAGGCGGGAGCACGTCGCACCAGCCCGTCTCTCCTGCCACCCCACTGGACCACCAGGGATTGGGAGGTAGGAAATGGAGGCACTGAGGAGGGCCCGGGGGCCAATGTGTTCGGGGGTTGGGGGGGCCTATGGCACTTCTTGCACCAGGGCCCGGACCATTCTAGTTACACCTCTGTCTTCAGCAGAGACGCAATAGCGCGATTTAAAAAGAAATACTTCATTGGAACAGTCTACAAAGTGTGCTTTATTTGCAAGCACACTTTTTACACCATTCCAAAGAAGTATTTCTTTTTAAATCGACTATTGTGGCTCCGCTGAAGAGCCTCCTAGTGCCTGCTGACACGGATCTCCTGCTGTCAGCTTTACAACTGACATCAGTAGAGAGAGAGAACTTTAGTGGTGAATATCTCTCAAACCGTAAAGGTTTGAGAGATGGGATTTGCTGCTTATAATTTATTTTTCTTTAATTTACAAAACAAAAAAAATATTTTTATGGGACATTACTGTCCCTTTGATTTAGTCTGTCATTTATTCTGTATTCTTTCACTTTACACAGGGAATACACTTTATCGACTTTGGACATATAAGAAATGTGGTGACAGAAGAAATGTTTAATGTTACAGTGTAAACATGTTTCTGAAACAATTTATGAAAATCGCTCTAAACAGAATGAGGGAGATGCACTAAGGTGTGATAAACAGGTGATAATAGGGAAATAGAAACTATATTAGAAGAACACTGTCCGATTTTATTAAATGATCCATTGCTAAAAAATACCCTCCCTAAAAAACGAAAATTATATATAGGAGGGCTAAAACACTGAAAAATAGTATTGCCCTTAGCAAATTAAAGAAATATAATGAGAATATAATTAAAAAAGAAAAAACATTTTGAGCACTTTGGGATATTATAAATGTGGGCATGATAAATGTTTTACATGTAAAAACATTGGTCACAGGTTACAGAATTTTACTTCAAGTACCACCAAGGATTGTTTTAAAATAAAACAATATATGTCCTGTGAAAGCACATTTGTAGTGTATCTGATTAATTGTATTTGCGGATTGCAGTACATTGGTTGGACAACACAGAAGCTCAGCACGTGCTTCAGACAACACCGAAGAAATGTAGAAAAAGGATATTTATTGCACAGTGTTTCCAGACACTGTGCACTCATGCATATAACAGAGACCCTTCAGTCTTACAAATAATACCCATAGAACATATTGGACATTACTTTAGTTATAATAGAACACAGAGGTTAATTAACCATGAGTCATTTTGGATCTTTAAAATGGATACATTGACCCCGTCGGGTCTTAATGAGTCCTTGGAAAGTACAAAATGAACCTAGATGCACTTATAATTAATGTTTAGGACACTTAAGAAATTATATATTGGAGGTGTTGAGTCACTGTAATATTAATATTATTATGATTAGTATTCATTCAGGTTCAAACATGATGTATTCTCTCACATCTTTATATTTGGATGTGCTACATTAGGTTTCCCTATTCTGAAGATCTAAATTATCATTGGGGTTAAGGGCGAGTCGGTTTGTTATTGACATGTGTGCGCATACATGTAACTTGTGGTCGTGTTTGTGGAACTCCAGCTCTGAGAGGATGATGGGATGGAGGTATGATGATTGACCCCATCTTGGTCCCATTGGGAGTCTATGAGGAAGTGATTTAAGATTTACCTCATGTGAACACTTTAACCCTCAAGTACTGTCGTTATCCGTATGAAAAAAATCCTTAATATATAAATATATGCTTACATCACTGTGCTGTGATAGTTAGGGTGATCCACGTTGAAATTTTTCTTTTATTGTAGAAATGAAATAAGAATGACATTGTATCAACTATAAATGTATTGGTAGTGAAGGAGTTATATAGCACAATGCCCGGATGAGGGTGGAAATACACATTTATATTTAAGAGTAGGAAAAGATGAAGCTGCTAGGGATTCATTTATATTGTCCATTATTTGTTTGAGAAAGTGGCAGTATAATGCCACGAAACGCGTTACATTATATATAATACATATTTGAAATATTGAGCTTGATATATATTTTTATTTTAGTATTGGTAAAGGTACTGCGTACCAGCTATACCTTTTAATATCATATATATCTTTAATACATTTTGGAATACTGCTTAGCAGACTCATCTCCTTTTATTAGTATACATATTTAAAAGAGACTTCTCTGTTGAACTTAGAATTACTTGGAGGATCCCTACAAACTGGTGCTTGAGCAGGGACAAGCGATCCGAATTTCCCTGCACGTGGTTTCTAACACCGGTGTGGATCAAACACCGGTGCAACATACTGTGTGAGTATAGAAGATCATAGCTTATTGATCCTATATATTGTTGGCTTTAGCGCTTATTCCTTCCAGTTAGTTTTGTACTGGCACCTTGTTTTCTTTGTCTTTTGGTTTGTTGGATGAAACACAGTGTGGAGCCCCAACACAACCTGATACAGCTGCTGACCAGCCCAGGAACATACCCAAGTGGAACAGGGGAATAAAGTAGCTTCCACCTGCATTGTCTGTCTACCTTGCATATATGTGCTCAGTAGACCATCATAATTTGTGAGTACCCTTATAGGAGGGTTTTCGGAGTGGGTTCCAAAACTAAAGTTACAATTACATACTATTCTATGAAGTGCCCCTTTCTGCTTTTTGTTCTTCCCCAAATTGGAGATGACTTCTCCAGTGATATTAATTCTCAATTTTCTATGTTATTCTGTGGAACCAATGCACTAAGGTTTCTCCAGCTTTGGAGATCTTAGTGCATAGGCTCCATAGATTAACAAAGGAACTGGAGAAGTGATATCACTGGAGAAGTCATCTCCACTTTATCACGCCTTAGTGCAAAACCTCTAAAGTATACTTCTGATGGGCAAATTCAGAAATTCCAGAAACTGAAAGAACCAGGCTAATAATAGTACATAGAATTTGTTTTGTGCAATGCTGCACCCAAAAGCCATTGCAGCTGCCAGTACATAGACCAAGGGCTGTCAGTTGTTGGACCTCCAGCTGTTGAGGATTACAACTGCCTTCATCCCCAACAACTAACGGCAGGTTGGGAATGCTGGGAGTTATAGGCCCTAACAGCTGGAGAGCCAAAGGTTTACTTCTGCTTGTCTGCCTGATCTGATGGAGGCAAATATTGTAGGGTGGGGTTGGGGGGTGCCCCTTCTTGAAAGTTAAAGATAATTGTAATTTTCTTGGGCTCATTATATTGGACCTATCACCTCAAGACAAGAAGTTTTTTTTTGGTTTGTTTTTTCACAGATAATTAAAATCTACATATGTGTTGCATTGGCCATTTTTCTTATGTATTGGTGGCATGGCACAGTGTGGCAATTTATGCTGATTTCCAATACAGTACACCAAATTGTTCATTTTGATGCCAAACTCACTATCTGTGCTATTAGAACTGCCAAGGAAGGGATTAACCCTTTGAGTGCCAGAGGAGGTATGTGTTCCGTACACAAAGGGTTAATGATGCAGGCTTATTCTGAGGGAAGCATCTCTGACCCTTATATTGCATATGCAGATAACACTTGTGTCCCCAAGAGTTATGGGGAATCCAGATATGGGCCCCTTGCTCTCAAATGTCTAGAGAGAAAAGCTGCACCTCATTGAGAGGCCCAAGACAGCTGAAATGCAGATTGGGGGTTTGGTGCTACTTGCTTAGAGAGGAATAGCATGGCACTCTGCAGCTGGGCTGTCATCTAGGCAGGACTGGTATTCTAGACTAACAGCAGGCAACCTTTGCCTCTCCAGGTGTTGGAGATGACAACTCATATTTTAAATAGCTGCCTACCCGCAAGTTATTTATTTATTTTTTTAATCTTTTTTAAATTTTGTAACTTTATAATGTCAAAACATACATGTGAAGTTGTCAAGTAACTCATTCTAGGTTTTAAATCTTACATAATAATTTGCTAAATGTATGTTTGTCAGAAGCTGTCATGCGCTGTACAGTCGGCTGCGCGCACTGCAGTCATGCGCAGTACAGACTGCCCACGCCGCGGCTGATAAAGGAGTGGGGCACTCTGAATTCAGAGCATAGTGCACAGAGAGGACTCCAAATTCAGACTGTAGTCCTCTTTGCGCACCAAAGGTGCCCCGCTCCGTATCAGCCGGGCGTGGGCAGTCTCTACTGTGCACGACTGCGCCGCTGCTGTTGGACGGCACTGTGGCCCGTGTACACGGGTTCTTCAACTAGTAGGTATATAATCTACTGAGACTTCTATCTCAGTCATCTATCCACACCAACCCATGTACACCAATCCGTACCTCACACACTTGTCTATTTTACATAATAAACTTTTGCATGCCCAGCAGTGCTGGATACATATCTAGCACTCAAATGGTTAAACTGTACTTTACATTTATTTATATATTTTGATGTTTATGAAGATAACATTTAAATATATGTAAGCTAGGGTGTAACTACAGGGGGTACATAAGGTGCAGTTGTACCTGGACCCTGCATCCAAAGTGGGGGTCCAAAAAATCGTTGCACCAGGGCCGTCTGAAGACTAGTTACTCCACCGATTTAAGCATCAAATAAAAACAAACCCTCCTTCAAACTGAATTAAACTTGGAATTTTCAAAAGCGAACCAGAAAAAGAGCCTTACTGGAGGTTTGAACAATATATGCAAATAATTGTGTGACATTTGGAAAATTCACTGGCTATCTTCCTGGACTAAACACATATGAAAATGCACTGCTTTTATATGGCCTGCTCAAAGTATTTAACCTTGGATGCACTTTCTCTTCAAAGCAATGCCTCCGTTGCAGGTATGCTGGCATTCTGATGCACAGTTTTACAGCTGCGTGGATTTATAGGCATTGGGGCTGATGTATTAAGAAGTAGGGGGAGATGCACTAAGGTGTGCTAAAGTGGTGATACAGTGATGTCACTCCTCCAGTTCCTATGTTATTCTATGGAGCCAATGCACTAAGATTTTTCAAATAGGAGAGATGTTAGTGCATTGGCTCCAAGAATACCATAGAAACTGGAGAAGTCATCTCCATTTTATCACCTCTTTATCATACCTTAGTGCACCTCCCTGTAACGGTTTGTTTGACACACAGACACAGTGGTTTAGGATAAAACACAGTTTTATTGAAATCACAGTAATATAATAACCCTCACAGGTCCTGTAGTATTTAAGCAGAATAATACAGACACACGACAGGTTACATATACATATGCCTACACAGGTCCAGTATAACCATAGAGTCCATAACAGCATATACTGACACAGGTCAGGCAGAATACGATGAATTCCCAGGAGAAAGGTACTGCATGGGTTAATGGTCTTCAATGAGTGTAAACAGTCCCATATGAAGAGAGGTCTGTGATGGAGCTCACGCCATATAGACAGCTTAAGGAAACGTAACGACCAGAAATAGGTTAGCAGAACAAACGTGAACTGCCAGAGTAATATCAGGAATTGAGCAACATATGACACTGCTGTAGCATTAACGGAGACCAGGCCACTTGCACTTTGCCGGAGCAGTAACGGAAACAAGACCAATGGTACACTGCTGTAGCAGTAACGGAGACAGGCCACTTGCACTCTGCAGGAGCAGTAACGGAGACAAGGCCAATGGCACACTGCCGTAGCCGTAATGGAAACAGACACTTGCACTCTGCAGGAGCAGTAACAGAGACAAGGCCAATGGCACACTGCCGTAGCAGTAACGGAGACTAGACCACTTGCGCTTTGCAAGAGCGGTAATGGAAACAAGGCCAATGGCACACTGCCGTAGCAGTAACGGAGACTAGGACGCTTGCACTCTGCAGGAGCAGTACGGAGACACAACTGAACACTGCCGTGACCGGATTGACTGGGCAACCGAGCAACTCGCCATGAGGTCGTAACCAACCGGAAGCGACACAAAATGCCTGATGGATAGGAATGTTGCCAAGGCGACACAGAGGCAGCCAGAGCAGGAACATCAACCAAGCCGGGTTGAATCACTGAGCAGGAATGTCAGCCGAGCTGGGTCTGTACACAGGAGCAGGAACGTCAGCCAAGCCGGGTCGGTAGACAGAAGCAGGAATGTCAGCCAAGCCGGGTCGGTCCACGGGAGCAGGAACGTCAGTTAAGCCGGGTCGGTACACAGGAGCAGGCGCAGAAGAATAGTCAGGCAATCCGGGTCGGTACACAGGCAGGAGACGAGATGCAGAGTAGTCAGGCAGGCCAAGTCGGTACACTGGGAATCATTGAGCAGAAACAAGCACTGGTACAGGAACACCACGAAAGGGCAACAGAGGGGTGCCGGAGCCCAGTATATAAAGGCCATACTGGGCGGGACAAACACAGAATAGCCAATAGGAGCAGAGCACAGTGTAGACTGACAGAAAGTAGCAAGGGGAGCACGGGCACCGTGATACTCCCCCTACTTCTCAATACATCAGCCCAGATACCTATAAAGCCACACAGCTGTAAAAATGTGCAATACTTAGGATATTCCTCTGACAGTTAAAGGGTTAAGGGACTCCTTATTTGGCTAAGCTCATTCATTGATATATGAATTCACTTAAACTACTGTATTAGACAGAGACATGATTGTAAACATACAAATAATCTAATTACTTTTTGTAACCTGACAGATGTGTGGTTGTTATCTACCTTGACAAGTAATCACCAAGGCCCAGGCCGTGTCCTGTATGTGGGTGTGGTTCAGACGGCTCAGGAAATCCACCCTTGATCCATTCCATAATTAGAATAGGTGTTGCTTTGCCAGATTATGCTGGATTAGTTTTCTGCATTGCCATAGTCTCATCCACGTCCTTCTGACATGATGGCCTAGGCAATCTGGTAGTAGGAACCCCATGAGTGGGATCACTGTTGATCATCAATAAATCTGTTACAATAAGCCATATTATGGAGAAAACCAATGGCAACATAGCAGACAAAAACAAATTCCCAATTATTTAAATGGGGCTTTTAACCCACTGAATGAGGTCTTCAGATTATTGATTTACAATGTTTTGGAGACCCTTCTTGCATTAAAAAAGTTAACACCCCATTTAAATCAATGGAAGGTTTCATTTGGCCCGCAGTGCGGTTGGTTTGTTCCAGAATTGCACCTTTGTAGCTTCCTGAATACGGCCCTATGCTTTTATGAAACTTCCAGGCACCCTGTTATTAGCTGTTCAAATGTATGAATGATTGCTGTGGTGTAAACAATCTACAGGAAGACACACACAGTCATCAAAAAGAAAAGGTGAGAGGTGCATACAATACTATTAACTATATAAAATTTAGTACAGCAGGTTTTTAGTTTATTCATACCTGGGAACTTTGCTAGCAGTGACAAGTATGGGTGGGTGTGTCCAAATGATGTGATTTGTGCCAGAATGTGGGTGGGTCTTCATAGAGTGGGTTGCGGGATGGTGTCCCAAAATGGGTGGAATGAGGCACTGAGTGGTCAGAATGAGCTGAGGAATGGGTGGGACCCTCTGTCCCCAGAGACCTGGTAATTAAGTCAGAAAACTGGATTTCTAGGGCACATCCGCTGAGTTCCCAGGTATGGTTATATTCAGTGATATACATGTACTATGTCTGTTATTGAACAGAAGAAGCATTAGTTGATGGCTCACTGATTTGACACAATTAATCAACAAATTTAAATTGACTGCAAGAAAGAATGAAAGAAAATTATCAAATTAACAAACGTGAAGATCGACTAGCCAGCTATTGAAAAATCATAAGAATTTTGAGATAGCACTGTCTAATTGCTTCATTGTGTTGCAAGACCTTCCAGACACAGAGATTTCAACCCACAATATACCCACTATATATATTTATTTTTCTTTTTTTAAGCTCCCCCCTCCTTTCCTCATAGACACACATAGTTATTGATGGAAAAAGATATCATGCCAGCACTACAATACACCAATCAGAAGTATAGCTACATCCAACCCAGAGGCATACCTTCCAACACTTCAAATTGCCCAAGCGGGACACTTGTGTTTTAGGGGGTGTTGCTGGGGGCGCGGTTGGTGGGTGGGGCATTACCAAGAATTTTTAGGTTATTTCATGACCTACTGACACCTCCTTGTGTAACCTAAAAATTGACTTATAACAAGACCAAAGTGTTTTATTTACACAGACTAATTTATAAACACCTATACCGATGTTTATACAAACAATAATGTGAGTTTTATTGATGTAGAACAATTTAATACACTTATATACACGTCACACAATCTGATCTCCTAAAAAGAGGGACATCAGGATGGGAAAGAGGGACAGAGGGATTTGGGTCTAAAAGAGGGACTGTCCCTCCTAAAGAGGGACACTTGTTAGGTATGCAGAAGCCTGAATCAACATTGAGGAAACCCGGGATTTTAGCTCTGAGCAAGTGCACTAGTTCTGTGGGGTATTGAGACACCTGTCCCATCATTCACTGATTAGTGGCAGAAGCTGGAGGCTGCTTTTCTCTCATCTTCAAGATAGCACGGGATCGGCCACGTAACAGGGTGATTATTAACCCCAACCTACCAGGGCAGCTTAACGGTACGCACGACCAGACTTTTTGTTAGATTAAGCATTTATGGTTTATTTTTGTTAAACTGCAATTTTCTTTTGTGATCACCAGGTGGAACTATTCTGTACTCTTTACAAGTGTGCATTACCAAAAAATGTCTTGTAGACACCATTTTGGTGCTGATGTTTTATTTAACAAAACAAAACAAAAATGTTTGAGCTCTAATAATGTTTGATTAGAAAATATCCTAGCAAATGGAGTAGCATTCATTTACTCAGGAAAAACTGCATATTTTTCATGAAAAAATGTACTGTTCCTTTAAATCAGTCTATTAATGTCAGAGGAAACAAGTTTGGGAGATAGGCAGGAGAAGGAGAGGAACAAACAGAGAGGTTAAAGCAGTGGTTAGCCACCTAAACCCATCCATATATTGTTGACTACACCTTCTATCATTCTCAGACACAGATTTCCAACCCTTGGTTTAAAAGTAAACCATTGTTACATTATTAAGACACAGCTGAGGAAAGATAGAGAACATCTGAACCATATAATAATCTATCTTTAATCTGTACAGCATGTTCCAGTTTGGGATCGGCTTAGGCAATTTCCATTCACGATAGCTTGATACTGAAATGTTTTTACAAGAGTAATAAACCATCAGCAAATCAGGTCACACTTTTTGCAGTAGTGCTGTGGGACGGTTTTGGTGTGCTAAATATAATTTAAAATATATAATTGTGAATGTACAAATAATCCATAACAGCTCATTTTCTGTGCTTGGACACCGGTATATAAATCATGCACCTGCACGTTGGGGTATGTACTAGAGAAGTGATTCCCAACAACCAGTCCTTGGACCTGTGCCAGCAAATGTATTCCTTTATGTGACCTTTTGCTTCAGTAGACATAACTGGCTTGAATCTTAACCCTTTCAATGTCACAGGAGGTGCCCAAAGCAGTACCCTTCTGGCACTCAAAGGGTTAATAGTTTAGGAAGGTAGGCAGCTAGTCCCTAGCTTCAAAATATCTGAGAAACACGGTAGTAGAGCAGAAGATCTCTTTAGTTCATACAGGTACACCTGCTTTGCCAGCATTAACCCTTTGAGTGCCAGAGGGGTATGCAATGCCGTGCTTTGCAATGCGTTGTGTACCCCTCTGGCACTCAAAGGGTTAATACTTTAACCTTTTAAGTACCAGTGAGAGGTACCAGACGAATTACAAGCCCCTTAATGGGTTAATAACAGCAAGCCCTGAAAGCCCCCTTACAGCACAGGCAGGAAAATGTACCAATGTAATGCATAATTTATCTGAAACTTCATAATATATAGCATTAAACAAGGTGGAAAGGAATAAAATGCCCCAAAATGCCCATACACTCCACAGATGCCTTTTACTTGCTGCAAGTGGCAAAAGGTGGAGAATTTTCAGCATAGTTAAATTAGTCCTCAGGTGTTAAAATCGATTCCAAAGTCCATTTTTAGCATGGAATTGTACTATTACATCCCCGAGAGCAGTGATGGTCAACCTGAGGAACTTCAGCTGTTAAGGACTATAAAGTCCATCATGATAGTCTACAACAGCTGGAAACCGTCAGGTTTCCCACCCTTACTCCAGAAGGATTAGGGTGGGTCATTGTCCTGCTGCCCGTCTGGACAACCATGGGTCAGATGTAAAACCTCTATTTCCTTCCTTACATAAAAAAGGTTAGGTATTGGTCCATACTAAGCAATACAATACAATCCATCTTAAAAGGGATTTTTGATTTTATCACCATTTATATTGCTTTAGTGCTTCATTTAAAGAAGCAGTAAATGCTTTTTATGAAAGCATATATGTTATAGATCTTTTCCTGCTGAGGTAAACAAGGGAACTCCCACTGCTGTCAGTTGCTTTAATCAAAACTTACAACAGTTCAAACTGACAGGAAGTGACTCTGCAGTTTCTGTCACATTCTATGGAGAACTGTAAGTCACTGACTTTCCTCTCCATTAGAATGTAACAGTATATCTAATTGGAATTTGACCACTAGAGGGCACTGCTAATGTAAAAAACAAACAAACATGGGCTTAAACTGTAATAACTCTGGAAATATGCATCTATCAGCAGTGGGAGTACCCTTATTTTACTCAACAGGCAACACCCTACAACATATATTTTTTCATAAAAAAGTTTACTGCTCCTTTTAACCCTGTGAGTGCCAGAGGGGTACGCAACGCATTGCTTTGCAATGCGTTGCATACCCCTCTGGCACTCAAAGGGTTAATTACAAAGAGATTATGATTTAAAGTAAATACATTGTCACTGAATCCTTTTAGATTGTAGTAAGAAATAGTACACTGTGTTGCCAAATGTGTAAAATTAACCCCTTGAGTGTCTGAGGGCTTTGCAATACAATGTGCAACCCTTTGACACTCAAAGTGTCACCACTAGAAATATTAACCCCTTGAGAATGAGTGACATGCCAGGGCCATCACAGAAATCTGTTTCTTGTTTACAGATGATAGCTGTGATTAATGATCACAGCTCACCTCTGGGCGTGTTGCGATCATTGCATTGAGGCTGTAACTAATTGCTCCAGGACCGGAGCAGTCCATTTCTGCTATTCTTGGGTGGCTCATAAGATGTCATCACTGCTGCTACAGAGATTACATGTGCCAGTGTAGCCACATGACAAAGGCAATGTATGTAAATATTGCTTTTGCTACTGTTCTCTTCCTGTCTCCTCATCACTGTGATAGAGAAAAGCAGAGGATAGAGCTTCCAGTGCCTCAAATAGACAAAGATGAGGCACTTTTGATGTACTAGGAGCAGGTCTAGAGGGGAGATTAAAAAAAAAAGTCCATGATCTGTTGACCCTTCATTATGTAACTGAGTAAATGATTTAGAGCAAGTCTAAAGTATTTCAGTTACGCAAAATAATTTATTAACACATATATATTATATATATATATATATATATATATATATATATATATATACTGAAGTAAAAAAATAAATAAATAACCCTTTGACTTCTAGAGGGGTATGCAGTGCATTGCAAAGCAATGCATTGCATACCCCGCTGACACTCAAACGTGTAATGTGAGTTTTATTGCTGTGGAGCAATGTGATACCCTTATATTCATTCAACATAGTCTGTCTAAAAGAGGGACACCAAAGTGGGAAAGAGGGACATAGGTATTTTCATTTCAGAGGGACAGTACATGCCTAAAAAGGGACACTTGGGAGGTATGAGAGAATGTTCATAACGTTTGTCCAGTTTCTGTTAAAAATGCACTAACTGACTATGAAACATCTCAGAAAAATCTCTAAAACATTTATTTTTTTCTCTTTTTTTATATTATTATTGAATTAAATGATGGGCAATACATAAAAATGTGGCATCAAGAGAAAGCCCTACTTATCCTTAAAAAAAAAAGAATATTATTGTAGAGGGAAAATATGGTTGCTCAAAGGCATACTAAAAAAGGCCAAAAACTGTTCCTGTCCTCTAGTGTAAAAATCCCTCGTCACCAAAAGGTTAACCATTTGAGTTCCAGAGAGGTGTTGGATACCTCTCTGGCACTCACAATGTTAATTACATGTCTCCCAACATTTCAAATGGCCAAAGAGGGACACTTGTGTTTTAGCAGGCACGTGCACACATAGACACCAAGGGGAACTTGAGCACCTGCCCTTTTTGCCCAAAGTGCCCTCGTGCCCTTTTAACAAAAACAAAATAATAATAATAATTATGACAAGTGCCCTTTTTTTTCATTTGAGCCCCTGACCCCAAAATGTCTGTGCACATCCCTGTGTTTTAGGTGGTGTTGCTGGGGGACGTGGCTGGTGGGCATATTTATATGTTATTTCATGACCTATTGAAACCTTTTTGTGTTATTGAATAAATGATTTAGAACAAGACCAAATTATTTTATTTACACAGCCTAATTTATAAACCCATGTACTGAAGATTAATCCAACACTAATATGAACTTTATTGCTGTGGAGCAATATGATACACTTATATACACACCAAACAGTATGAGTCTCTAAAGAGAGGGACACTAAGGTTAGAAAGAGGGAGAATGATTTGGATCTCAAAGAAGGACTGTCCTTCTGAAAAAGAGGGACACTTGGGAAGAATGTAATAAACATTTTATAGATGCAGCAGATTCTTTGCTTACAGATAAAACGATATATACACTTCGCCCCCACCTGCACTTTATAACTGGTCATTGCACATGCACAGATGGTAAGCTCCAGGCCAGAGGTAGTTAGCTGTTGGACCTAAGACTACAGGGCTGATATGAGATATGGTCCCCAACAGCTGGGGCTCTAGCAATTGACTTTCCCTATTCTTTGTTATGATCCTACAGGCAATATAAGCTCAGTATACAATGGGCCATATGTATAAAGTTGTGGAGAAATTCAAGGGCAAACAAACTGTACCTTTTGTGATGAATAAAAAAGTACATTGATTTAATTGAGGCTTTTAACCCCTTGAAAGCTAGACCGGTGTTCATCACATTGCTAGGCAATGATGCATTTGGTTTGCTACAGAATTGATCCACTTTGCTATAATACATATGACCCAATGGCCTATATTTATAAAAGAAAACTGGAGTCATTCTGGAGTAAACCAACTGTACCCTACAGTTACTCTGGAATAACACCAGTTGGCTTTTATAAATATGGGCCAATGTCTCTAGTCCAGCACATAACATAGCTGTTGGCCTGGGCTGATCTCACCGATGACTATATCCATCACATGAAGCTACCCATTGCAGCTTGCTGCAAATTTGAAGCATTCAAACATGTATAACACTGATGTTGGTTGGCCATCTGACACACCCTTTCCCACTGCAAAGGGATCTCCAGTGGAAACCAGAGCAGTGCAGGGAAGTAAGAAGGCCAGCTTGAACATAGAACATTGTTGCTGCATTCAAGTCACCTGTGTAAACAGAATCCTAGGGCAAGGATTTCCACTACTATTTATTCATTCCCTCTAATATATTTGTAACTCTGCATGCCTGAACTTTAAAGGGGACTTTAAGACAGAGGTAGTGAATTACTGGACCTCCAGCTATTGGGAACAACCATAATGCCCAACCGATGGCTGATTGGGGATAATGGGAGTTGTAGTCCCCAACAGCTGTAATCAAACACTTGATCATACCTGGTTTAGGAATAAGAGACTCTTAATTTGTTTAGCAGACTGATTTGCCTAGGTAGGTTTCCTTCATACAGCAGTCGGATCTACTGTATATTATATTTGCAGTTTCCTGTATATTTTGATCTCTATTGAAGTCTGCTTGTAGGAGACATCTCCTCACAGTAAACAATAGGCTTCAACAGACTGGAATAACTCTTGAGGGCCACTTGTCTTTATCAGATTGTAAACTGAAACAACTATCAGTGATTGACAAGGGAGAGCAGATGCAAATAAAAATGTATATAGATATAACTGGTTGCTGGTTGAAGTTCACCAACCTAGTTAAGTCCTACTGTTTAACAAATTAAGAGATACTTACTCCTAGGTTAAATCTGACATTCAATACATAAAGCTCTGCACATACCTATAATTCTCTGAAAGTATAAATACATACACATTTAGTCAAAGGGATCTAAATTTTCACAAAATCTCACTATACATTGGTTGTGATAAAATGTTCTTAAAAATTACAAATTTGATTTGGCAAAGCAGATTCTTAGAAATATATAATAGTGGTGATTTACTAAACATACCTGCTTCATCCTCACAAGCTGCAAATGTGTATCCCGCAGCCATTGAATTCGGTTTCCAAACCACAACAAAGTGAGATTCTCCTTTTACAGCAGGATAAGGTTTTAAATCCAGAATGCAACAATTCCCCCTCTAGTCAATCAACTAAAACTTTCTTATGTAGTTTGAGTCACCTTGCTGGAATGTATGTGACTTGATGTAGTGTCTGTCAAACTTCAACGTAGAAAATCATTAACGCTGGTCACTTCAGTCACTTGTAATTGCATTTATGGGTTTAAAAGAAGTCAGGTGTTATAATACATGTTAAAAAATATGTGCAGGTGTGTATCTTAAACAGGCAGTTCCTCAAAACTGGAAAAAAAATACTTTTCTTAATAAATATAGTATGGCAGAAGTGATCCCTGACAGTATTAATTGGAATCACAAATCTTAAAGAGGAACTATCACCCCAAATAAAATCTCCTCCCAACAATTAGGGATCTAGCAATACTCTTAAAAGGATAGTAATACTAAAGTATAACTAATTCCTATATTAAAGTCCTATTAAAAATAAATGTATTGCCCCCAGTGTTATCTCTCAAACATTTATTGAGAGATGATCGCTCCTAAAGTTGCCCTCTCCCACCCCCTTCCCATAGTCAGCGTTCTAGCTGACTGCAGGGAAGCCAGTCGTACGACTTTCAGGTGGCTCTTCAGCACAGCCGCGATCACGTTAATAAAAAAACTTTCACTGAAATGGTCTTCTACGTGTGCTTGGTTTGCAAGCATACACAGAAGACCGTTTTAGTGATTTTTTTTTTTTTATTAACACGATCGCGGCTCTGCTAAGTTCGGATTTCCCTTCAGTCAGCCTAAACGCTGACTTCGGGGAAGGGGGAGGGAGAGGGCAACTTTAGGAGAGATCATCTCTCAAACCATAGGACTTTACTATAGGGATTAGTAATACTTAAGTACTACTATCCCTTTAACAACAGCATAATTACCACATTAGTGAGAAATCCTACTTTTGCCGAGACTGACAGCCAGGCAACTGTACTTTAGAGGCATCTGCATGTCGTCAGTCCCTTCTGGTACCTAAAGGTACCATGCAACTCCTCCTAGAGGAGACCAGGGCTGACAGCGCAGTCACACAGATGTCTGTAAGCAAAGATGTCTGCCCTGTTGCTTGGCCGTCAGTCTCAGCAGAAGTAGGATTTCTCACTAACGCTGTAATTATGCTGGCTAATACTACTATTGTTAAGCATATCACCAGATGCCTAATTGTTGGGGAGAACCTTTATTTGGGGCGATAGTTCCCCTTTAAAGCTGAACTTTCACATATTAAAAAATCTCCCTTCAATCATTAAATATATGGCGACTAGCTTGATAATACGTGTATTACCTATCAAAAATGGCAGATTATAAAGAAATCCTTTATTTTAGGAGACTGACGACCAGGTTAGTGCTGTCTCCGCGCCTGCACCATCAGTCCCTTCCGGTTACCCATAATATTGCATTAACCAATACAATATTATGGGAAATAAGAATTGTAAATATTAAGGGCTCTAACCAAAAAAGGGAGGAGCAATTCAGGGGCAAACCAACTGCAACATGTGGCACAAATGAAAATTCCAATTGATTTAAATGAGGCTTTTAACCCCTTGAATGCAGATAGAACTTCAGTATATTGCAAAGCAGTTGGTTTTACCCAAAATTACTCCTCATTTCTTTTGTGCATATGCCCCTATATATTTTAATAGAATAATCTTATTCATGGATGACCACTAGTTAGTAGTTGTAAGTAGATTACACCATTGTGTTGTTCATACCATTGATGAAAGATGTGGTGCAGGGAATATATGGTAAGGGGAAAAGATGTTAGTTCAGCCTGGACAAGTGGGGAACTATGGGGGAGATGGGCTGTACATACAGTGTTGTGACAGGGAGAACAGAGACACTGAGGCAACTGGGCTGTATATATACAATATAGTGTTGCAACAGAAGTGGAAGGATGGAACATATAACAGGGGGGGCAGGTAAACGAGGACAAATACAGTGGGGGAAATGGAATGTCAAATATAGCCAGACACCTTTGGTCTCCCAATCAGTCTGGATATGTGAAAAACTGTCAGGTTAGAACAGTTAACCCATCTCTTTATCTGCAATGTACAGCATAATAGCTAAGTGTCTTGCTTTTGATGGATTGTGTTGATCCCCTAACTGCTCCATGTGTCATTTCAAATGGTAGGGTGTTTATTAATAGTAAAGGTAACGTTGTACACCCCTGGTCAAACTACATTTTGTTGAGACACAGTTTCCCTTTTTTCTTGACTTTTCCCACTTATGTTAATTATTTGAGGATCACAGATGATTTTCACAATTCTGAAGCTAACCAACTGTACCATAGTGGATATCTGATATCAAGTCTGGGATGTCATATAGTGAATGTGTTGTTTCTGTGACTACCTGCCAGTGGATAGTGATACAAGACTGGGATGATTAAGTATGTGTGGTTTTGTAACTACCAGCAGACAGTGGAACAGGACGTCAGGTGTCAGACAGTGTATGTGTGGTTCTCTGGCTACAAGTGGACAGTGGGAAAAGGCTGAGGTGTCAGTTTAAATGTGAATCTATGGCTACTTGTGAGACAGTGGAACAATGATGAACTGTCAGACAATGTATATGTAGGTGCTATGCTTTCCATTATGAGAGTAAATTGAGGCTGGGTGTCAGACAGTGTACTTGTGCTTCTGTGGCTTCTGTGGCTGACAAGTTAGACAGGGTATATGTGCTTCTATGGGTACCAGTGGACAGTAGACCAAGGCTGGTGTGTCAGACAGTGTATGGTTGTGGTTCTATGACTTCCAGTGGAACAGTGAACCACTGATTGGGTGTCAGACATGTATGTGTGGTTCTGTAACCCCCGTGAAACAGTCAAGTGTGTTGTTTTTCTCATCTTCTCCTGCCCTCCACCACCAATCAAGAAGCAAAAAAGGTATGTCTGACAGCCGGCCCATGTGAGAGTGAGACAGCATTATTGACTGGTGCTCATGAGGGTCAGGCATTAATAGGAGGTTGCAATGAGCATCACCACCTCCAACACTAGTGTGAAAGGCCTTCTGGAAGCCACATAGGACTTTCCTTCATCATTACTGGGTTCCTGTGTGAATACGGTAAAGTTACAGCATGCAGGTCTTTGCTGCATTTGGTGCCATGTAAACACAGCCTAAGGGTATATAGTTGTTAGACAAACATGGAGGGGGTATAATATTACACTGAACATTGAATAAAATAATTACTTATTGGTGTGGCGTCAGCTGTGGAATGACTATCTTTTGAGAAACATATTATAATTCCAGAGTAAATTAATAATAGTTGCAAACTGTTAATTATACACAGTTTGATATATATTAGGGATGGACAAAAAGTTCTATTTTCTATTCATGGAAAACAACACAATTTCTCTTTTTGTATAAATCCCACAGATAGAAAATCCATTAATCTGTTCACTTTTTCACTATACCCAATGTGAGAATTTGACAATTTCCACACATGCTTTTTAATGGTGTGAAAATTCTTGCTGCGACACTTTAAAAACTTCCTGACATGCTACTATGTTGTAGTTGGTGGCCAGACAGTGGTGAAACAAAAGAGGAAAAGAAAAATACATATATTAGAGGAGTAGTATTAGAAATACCACTTTTGTTGCTTGCTGGACACTGTAAAATGTGTAAAAGGAATGGGGGGGGGGCTGTTGCAGGGGAGATGGAGAAGTCCACCAGTATAGGCAACATAAGCAGATAGTAGGGTTATTGAGGCTTAGCCAGTTTCTGGGGTGTCCCCCACAGTAATTAATCACTCCTGCTGGTGCTGCCAAGTGGAGGGTGACTAAATTTGTCACTAAAATAAGCCAGGTCCTGCCTCTGTACAGGAAGTAGCTGATTTTAATTACAGACAGACTGTCCTTCCCCAGGAAATCATGACGGCACTGGGCGGAGTGATAGACTACTCAAGGGGACAACTAGAGAATGGGTAATTATAATTAACCCTGTGAGCTCTGGGGGGGGGGGGTTCAATGCTTTCAACAGCTCTACGCTGGCAGTGAAAGGGGGAAGTGATGTGCTGCAGGAGAAAGGAAGTGGAGGAAGCTGGAGCAGAAAGTGCACGAGAGACATAGAGGAGCAGGAATGTCAAGGGTGCATAAAGGGAATGGGCATAGGACAGAGGGGCAGAAAGGTTAAGGGGGCAAGAAGGGAACAGGCATTAGACATAGAGGAGCAAAAAGATGAAGGATGTATGAGAGGAATGCGCATAAGACATATGAAGGAGAAGGGTGTATGAGGAGAACTGGCATGAAACACATGGAGGAGCAGGGAGGTGAAGGGTGCATGAAGAGGACAAACATGATACACACAAAGGAGTAGGACAATGACGAGTGCAAGAGGGGAAGAGGAATGAGACATTTGGGAGCAGAGACAGGAGCCTGTAAGACAAAGGAGATTGGGGAGATGAAGAGGAGAGGCTAAGACATAGAGAGGGCTGTTTCTGCAATGACTTGGGGTGCACAGATCATCATCCCAGCCATCTATTCACTGCGCTATAACTGGGGAAGAGGCTGGATCCTGCAAACATCAGTAGGGAAGGACTGACATGACTCCTCCCTCCTGTTACATCTGGGTGTGTCTGCTAGGGATGCAAGATCATGCTAGCCATGTTATATTTTATATAAACATATACATACACATGCCTACATACAAACACAATTTTACTATCCTCCTTTTAAGGATCCTTAAAAATATATGCTTTTGTGATTAGCAGCTGTATTTAACAATTGAACAGCAAATTCTATAAAATGAATTTCCCTATCAAGTCCTTGAAAAGATTTAATTTCAGTTGGTGAGAGTTCTTGTATGTTTATTATTATTACACAGCACCATCTCAAGGTAAACCTGTGTATTGCATAGACAAACTGCACAGAATTAAAACTGTAAGCCAACATTTCGGATCGCAGCACTGCTGCTTGCCACGCTGTGATCACAGAACACAGCTGTGAAAAAAAAATTAAAAAGTGCCTTGGTCCTCTAGAATGCCCATTCCCAGGCCGCGTGGTCCTTAAGGGGTTAAAATGATTTTCACTGCTTTTATAACAACCTAGCAGTTTAATAAAAAAAAAAAAAAAAAAAAAAAAAAGAAACAAGAAATTATCACAAGTAGAATCAGCTTCTTTACAAAAAAATAGGAGACTAGTAGAGTGAAAGCGATACTAACTGAGTGGCTTTGGATGCAAGCTTTCAAGACAACTAGGGTTTGATTCTACCCCACACACACTATTTTTTTAAATCAGCGGTGGTGGTTTTGAAAGCACAGTTTACTATTCTATTAACTGCGCTGTCAACAACCACCGCCACTCAAAAATGTCCAACGGGTGCAAAATTTGTGCCCATTGTACACCACATAAAACAAGTAGAATTTGGTACTCTATTCCATGCAGTGGCTTCACCACATGTTAAGGACCACATTTTTTATGGCAAAAAAGTGCCACTGTAGACTCCAACGCACCCTGGTGCTTAAAAACAAAAGAAAAATTAACCCTATGAGTGCCAGTGGGGTATGCAATGCATTGCACAGTATCACATACCTTACTGGCACTCACAGGGTTAATCTCAATAAAGTTAAAACATGTTCTGAAAAATTAATATTTACCTGAAATCCTGATGTCCAGCAGGGTCCTGGGCATCTTCTCTACTCCCTTATTCTTTTCTTCTGTCTTCTTCATTGAAATCCATTGAGTTTATTTTGGATATAAAGTAATGCCCCCAGAGATGTTACAGTTAGCCCTTTAACCCTCTGGCTCTCAAAGGTTTAAAAGAAGTGTGGCTTCTGTCTTTAAAATAATAGGTGGTCATTCCTTGTATTAAAAAAGCCATGTTGCCCCAATGTCTGCTGCTAGCTCCTCTGGTGGTGGATGTGGCGGCAGGTATGCAGATGGTCACAGACCCCCCTTGCCTACCTATCAGGTCGTTGCCTGATTTTTACTGAGATAAATTTTAACAGAAACTGGCTTTTATATGACAGTCTCTGTTCAAAATGATTGGCAGCCTCCAATTGGCTGGGATGTGTGCTTGCGTACCTCACAGCCAATCAACTTCTAGTGGGTTTAGAAGCTGATTGGCTGTGATTTGCTTAAGCACACATCCCAGCTAATTGGAGGCTGCCACTCATTTTGAACAGAGACTGTCATATAAAAGTCAGTCTCTGTCCAAAATTCTCTCAGTGGGACTCTGGCAACAGCCCAAAAGATAGGCAAGGGGGGGGGTCTGTGACCATCTACATGCCTTCCGCCACCAGCAGAGCCAGAGACATTGCGGAGCAATTTTGAATTTTTTTTTCAAACTTTAAACAGAAAGCATTACTTTTTTAAATAAAAGGAATGACAACCTATTATTTGGAAAAAAGATGCCACACTTATTTTATCACTTTTTGCGCCGGAGGGCTACCCCTCCAGCACTCAAAGGGTTAACTGTGGCAGCTCTAGGGGCATTATTTTAATTTCAAAAGAAACTCATTGGATGGTTTTTATATTAAAACAGCTTTTATTTAAGAAAGAAGAAGGGAAGACAGAAGATTGAAGAAAGTGACAGAAAGTTAAGGGTTATATTTCCAGTGTTAAGCTAGTGTTAGGGGTAGTATTTACATTTCATGTAAGAGATACTGTAGGTTCATGTATCGGAGCTGGGAGAGCTGTGTCAAACAACTCTCATTGTGTCAAACAACGAGAGTTGGATTTTTCCTTTGATGTTTACACAAAAATCAGTGTGTTTGGCTACAAAGTGAATTTTGGCCACCAATGCTGGTTCTTCCATGGACCGGGCCAGCTATAGCATAGCTATGGTACACAAGTGGGTTTGTCACTCTGTTTTGTTTTTGCCTTACCGGATGTTTTACAGGTAGGGATAGAATCAAGCACAAGGTCTTCTTCAGACTTAACCCATTAAGGACCGGGAAAATCTGAGGTGGATTTCACTTAAGGACCAGAGCAATTCTGAACTATTTGACTATGTCTTTGTTCAACAATGTTTTCCCTCTATGTTCTTTATATTACCCATGAAAATTATATACCGTTTTTTTACGCACAAATAGGGCTTTCTTTTGATACCACACTTATATAGATAGACCACCATTTATTTTAGTAAAATGAAAGAAAACCGTAAAAAAAATAAAAAAAAAACCACAATTTTTTTCTCTCTTAGGATCATTTGGGCACAATGGGTTAACTTTTTATGGACACTGCATGAAAGGTATGACCGGTCAGTTATACCTAAAAAATGGGCAGTTTTAAGTGGGTACTGTCCCCCCTGGTGAAAAACCCCATGTCCCTTTTTCCCACCCTTTTTTCCCCACTTTTTTATTGATGACATTTGGTGGTATGTATAAATGTATTACATGGCTCCACAACAATCACACTTCCAATTCTGGTTATTGAAATGTTTTTTTTAAATAAAATTAAAAAAAAAAATTGTGTTGTGTCTTTAAAAAAAAAAAAAAAAAAAGTTGATTTTAGCAGGTCAAAAATGGACCTGCATTTAGCCAGCCTCCAGCACAGCAGTTAAAGGGTCAATACCCCCAGCTGCTGCTTTTTCTTTAACCACTAGGTGTCTCCTCTCTGCTTCTCTGTCCCTTACTTTGATTGTAATGGACAGACAGGCATAGGCGAGACACAGAGGCAGTATGCTTTGCACACTGCCTCATTCATTGAGAATGTCGGTATATGTGATCGCTGCTGCAGAGATCACATGCCCCAGCACAACTGAGAATGGCTGAGATTGAACTCTCCGGTACCGGAGTGCTCAGTCTCTGCCTGGAATGAATGATAGCAGTGTGTCCGGAAGCACACTGCTATGATTTAACCCATGATGGTCCAGGACTGTCATGGGTCCTTAACTGCTTTCAACCCATGACGGTCCTGGACCATCATGGGTCGTTAAGTGGTTGATAAAATTGAAAGCTGAATGCACAATACATGACTATAATACTCAAGCACATAATTTTAACATCTAAATCCCTGACTGCCAGAGAAGCGTCCACTATACTGCAACACAATGCATCGAATACCTCTGTGACACCCAAAGGGTCAAATTCCACTAGCAGAATATTCAGTGGACCATAAATTATACTCTAGGATCTAGAAAATGGAAACAAGATTGATTACCTTTTCACTCTCCAGTGAATTTGACCAGAGATGGATAGGTCTAAAGAATGCATGGGTTAACCCCCTTCTTTGGACTGTAAGCTTTCAAGCAGGGACCTCACTTCCAGTGTGTCACTTTTCAAAGCATTTGTAACCCTGTATTGTCTAAACCCTTAAATTGTAAAATGCTGCATACACTTGTGGCGCTATATAAATAAACATATTTATTCATTCGTTCAAATGCCAGAGGGGTGCACAACCCATCGCTTACATGCAACCTAGGGGTGGGTGAAAAGTGAGAAAAATTTTCCACATGACTTTTCGCGAAAAACGGCCGATTTTTGCATAACATTTTATGTCTGTCTGGGATGGAAACTGTCATTTCTGAGATAATTATGCCTGCCTGTTGGTTTGTGGTACAGAGATGTCTGGATGGCGTTGATACGGATACTGATGCTAGTATCCAGAAAGTTAATTTGTGTTGGTGAACGGCTGAGTTTGAGGTTAATGGTGGGATTGAAGGCATTGTAATTTTTGTGAAATGTTAATCTTCGCTGGCAGTCCAAATGACTAGGATATCTTATAGCAGAGGTAGACCAGAGGCTTTATTTGACAAGTAGACAAGAACTCCTCCTTCAATATTGCCATGAATAAGTTGGCATTACTGAGGTGCCGTTCATGATCCCATTTAAGCTCCAGTCTTTTGAATATGTAGTTCTTGTCCAAATGTGAAATAATTGTGCTTAAGTATAATGTGTATTAGTTAGCATACATGATTTTCAAAGTGTTGTCGGTGTGGAAGGGATCTCCTCCCCTCACACATCATCAACACTATGACAATTCTGAACAGCATTCTCTCTGCTTTCCTACCCAGCCAGTAGAGGATTAAAAGAAGGCTTTCAGTACCATGATCCATGGGGCGACCCCAAAGCCCTTTCCTGCCTTCTTGATGCTGCCAGCGGCTGTATAAGCCACTTGTAGCATCAAGCACTTGTAAAATGAATGAACCCTGTCACCGGGTTAATTCTTGGAAAGCACAGCACTGCACTCTGATCATTGAATCAGTCATCCGGTCTGACCCCTGGTGACTGATTCATTGACAAGAGTGCAGTGCTGCTCTTTCCAAGAATGAACCCGGTGACAGGGTTAATTTATTCTACACATGCGCTTGATGCTGCTGTGGCTATATGTTGAATGAAGGACAAGTTCTGTTGAATAAATGGCAGTTCCTGTCCAATGGAGAGGTGAACGTCGAATGGTGTTAGTATGGTGGGGTGAGGAGAATGACGAAGAGGAGGAACATTGTGTAGTGCTTCATGTACTAGTTCTGTTTATTTTAACTCTTTGAATTCCACAGGGGTGAGCAATGCACATCCCTATGGCATTCAGTGCTGGTCTTGGTGCTGAAAGCCTTCTCTTTATTCCGCTATTGGCTGGGTAGGGAAGCACAGAGAATGCTGTTCAGAATTGTCATAGCTCTCCCTGCTGTTACTCCATAGGAAAGTACAGGGGAGATCCCAACTATCGGAATTTACTGAATGAGTCGAAGTGTCATATTATCATATCAACACACCCCCTTGCATACGAATGTGTCTCATTACTCAGCATTTCCATATGGAAATGAGTCATTATGCTTCTTTACCATTTGGAAATAGGCCATTGTTGATGTGATGAATGAAAATTCGTAAACCTGTCAGATTGATGACTATGTGAGCATCGTTTTATTGGAGTGCTGGTGATGTAATGTCGTAGACAGTTTGGTGAATACTGTGCATGTGCCAAGACTGCTCCGACAGAATGTCGACATTCATAGCCCTTTTCAACCTTTAGTGCATCTAGGCCCTAGTTGTCTTGAAAGCTTGCATCCAAAGCCACTCAGCTACTAAAGGTATAATTTTTACTCTGCTAGTATCCTTTATTTACTATGGTTAATGCAGCACCACGCTTTACCCATAAAAAAATAGAGAAGTTCCCGAATGCAGTGCCACATCAAGATATCTCTAATATCTGTATGTATCAAAGGACAGCTGCAATATATATGTTAAATTTAGGAGATCTTATCTTATCAAAAGCATTTGAATCAAAGCCTAAATTAGGAGAGATTTTTGGGTGTGGAATGATGGGAGCTGTAGTCCGCAACTGCTGGAAGTTGAGCAATTGGCCACCTCTAGTCTAATGCATCTCACTGGAAATCAGATAATGTCATCACTCTTCTGTAATAATTAACTATTTGAGTGCCAGTGGGGTGCACAATGCGTTGCTCTGTAAAGGGTTATAATAAACAAAGAAAGAATAGAAAAAATATTCTGCAATTTTATATTTATATTTTAAACCATATAAAATAATAGTTCATATTCTTTTAACTACAGTATTAGCTTAGCATGTGAAAGAGGAACAAAATACACTGATCAGCTTCCCATTGATGTCTCATCACCTACTGGCTGGTTATGAAATATCAGGCGAACACAACCGGCCAAAGCATGGTGCTTGTCAGTTTGGGAGTAGCACATAAAAGTACAAGATTAAGAGTAAAGGTTTGAAGGGAATTGTAATTCTTCTCTGCTAGTGAAGCCTAGGCTTCCTCAGAAAGAAAAAAGGAACAATTCTTGAGCAGAACAGCTGCATCACAAAGGAGAAAGGGGGAAATTTATTCACCAATATTTTTTTTTCTTTTGTGTCCACGGCAATAAATTGGGTTATCTCCACCCTCCAGTGGTACGACCAATCATCTGACTTTAACCCTTTGAGTGCCAGAGGGTTACGTAACACATTTCAAAACAATGCATTGCATACCCCTGTGGCACTCAAAGAGTTAAAATGACCACTCTGCAATACCCCATGAGTTACGTTGTTGACTTAGCTGTAAAAAAAACAAATATTAAAGAATGAGAGGTGAACAAGGAAGGATGTGCGTGGAGGGACACAGAAGAAAAAAAATATTGGTGAGTAAATTTCCCCCTTTCTTCTGTGTCCATTCCATAGCAGTAGAATGGACTAGAAGGGAGGGAGAAATTCACATAGAAAAAAAGGGAAAGAAATCTCCTAGATGACAAGAGAGTTCACCTTATAGTGAAAAACTGACATAAGGTGCTTGAAATGCCTTCCTCCTGAACTTAACATCTACTGATGCATAGAGATCCATCTTGTAATGCTTGATAAAGGTTGAGATAGAGGCCCGTGTGACTGCTTTATCTTCTGCAGATACAAATGCTTTACTAGCATTCTACAAGGATCTTGTAGAATGTGCTTTGATTGCCTCGTTACATGCTAACCTAATACAGTCTTTAATTCATTGGGAAATAGAGGACTTTTCTAAAATAATGAATAAATAATGAGTCTGATAGCCTGAATTTTTGGTCCTATTAATATAGTATGATAGACACCTAACAAGATCTAAGTTGTGGAATCTCCTTACCATATAGTTTTTAGGATCAGAACAAAAAGAAGGAAGGACAATCTCATTATTAATGTGGAAATCTGACACTACTTTAGTCCTAAAAGATGCTTGACTCCTAAGAACCCCCTTATCATGACGAAAAACAATGTATGGGGCCTTACAAAATAAGACTTGGAGTTCAACAACTCTTCTTGCTGAGGTAAATGAGGTCAAGAACACTGTCTTGATAGTCAAATATTTTACATAGGCTCAAAATATGGAGATCAAGATAATTGATGTAATACTAGGCCTTACTTTACTCAAGGTTTTTTTGATCAATATTTTAACTAAAGAATCCTCCATGAATTGAGTAGCAAAAATGGCTGATAGAGGAAATGACTGAACCAATGATAAAGGCGGCTGTGTCGGCCGAAACGTCGATTTCAAATAAAGCAAATTGTTTTCTATCTTCAAAAAGCCCTGTGAGTGCCGTTTCTACACTTCACAAACTGTATATAAATATATATATCTCAGACTAAAACAATTATAGAATATACTGTGGCGCTAATACCATATATCACAGAAATCAAGTTCTAACCAAGCTGCTACTATTCCATAAGCCCTATAGTGCGAAATATGGACCAGACAAAACAAGAAAAAAATCTATTAGATAAAGGAAAGAGCCTCAGGTAGTCCAATAATAAATATTTTAATATATCAATAGGGATAAACACTGACAATCAAACAATTGCACTTATCAAAATAACAATATTACTTAACAATTGAATTACAAAATACACTCTTTCAAATCACTGCATTGACAACCTGTTTTTTTATATAGCGAGCTATCTTCTTTTAATTTCCTTTTACACATTAAATTTTATGTGATCACATAGATTGAGATTATGGTACTATAATTATTGACATATGCTATTGTAATTCAGTTGTTTAGTAATATTGTTAGTTGGATAAGTGCAATTGTTTGTTTGTCAGTGTCTATCCCTATTGATTTATTAAAATATTTTTTCTTGGACTACCTGAGGCACTCTCCTTTATCTAATAGATTTTTTTTCTCACATATAAATTTTTCCACAATAAAGTGAATGACAAACAATCGTCCTGGAGTGTATTTTTCTGTGTTCCACTAACAAAAACAGCTTATGGTTCCAAGTTAAGTATAAACTAGCTTTTCTAAGACACCATCACCCCCCTCCCCCACCATATTGCACCATTCTGCATTTCAGCCATAGAATAATGAGAAATAAACCATGTAATCCTTTATGCTATATTTTTTAAGGAGAACTCTCCCCTCTATTAAAGTTGTTCTTATCTTAAAGCAGAACTATGATCCCAAATAAAGCCCCCCCCAGCATAAATATAACGTCATTAAGAAGGCCATTGACCGAGACTCATGCGGAGGGTGAAGTATAAAGGGACAGGGTTGCCCGAAGAAAACAGGGGACCAAGCTGATCCACCATAGGACTGCTTCTAGGAAGCTCCAATTCACTCGGTCAAAGGCCTTCTCCTCCTCTAGGGAGAGGAGGATCGAGGGAATAGAGGAATCATGTGCGGTTTGCATCAATGTGATGGCTTTAATTATATTATCCCTCGTTTCTCGGCCAGCGACGAAGCCCAGCCTGTCCGGGCCAACAAGGGAGGACAAAAAGACTTGGAGTCTAGAGGCTATGATTTTAGCGAAGAGTTTGAGATCAGTATTAAGTAGCGAAATTAGTCTACAGCTACTACAAAGAGTATGGTCTTTGCCGGGCTTGGGTAAGACCGTAATGAGAGCAGATAGGGATGGAGTTGGCCAGGGTCTAACATCTAGTATAGCATTAGACGTGGTTGAGATATGGGGTATGAGAGGGTCAAGGAAATGTTTGTAATAAAGAACTGTTAGGCCATCTGGACCAGGGCTCTTCCCGAGTGGAGTGGGTAGACAGGGAATGTTCGCATAAGTTAGAAAGTTTTGTTTACACGGAGTGAGGGGAGAGGCTGGGGGCAGTGTGGAATGAATGTTGTTGAGATCATTTTAGAAATTCTGAAATGCCTCAGCTATTTGGTCGTGAAAGTGTACTGATGAGTTAGGGGTAGGGTGAATGGTGTGCATATGTGTCAGTTCTCTATCCCTTCGTATAAGGCTGGCCAGAGTCTTCCCACATTTATTCCCTGAAAGATAACGTTGGTAGCAGTACCACTTATATGATTTAAGGGTGAGGGAATGGAGGTGGGCTGAAAGCGGAGTCTGTGAAGTAAAGAGGGGGAAAGTGAAGTCGTGTAGGGACTTTAGATGTTTAATGGGGGTTTGAAGAGGGTCAATTATCTTGGGCTTTTGTCTTTTCCACTAGCTGCTAAGGGATATGAACGACCCCCAGATGAAACACTTGTGGGCTTCCTATACAGAAGTTCTATCCCTGGGGTAATAATAGTAGTGAAGTACATTTCTAGGTCTGCATTAATATGGAATATGGAGTAATGATCAGACAGGAGGTACATAGTTGAGTCTCCAAGGGGGTGGGGAGGAAGGAATATTGGAGACAGAAAGTGTGAGGGAGACTGAGGCATGATCAGAGAGAAAGTGATATTGCCAAGGTCTGCGAAGCGGACTGGCGAGAGTCGCACTTGGCTGAGGAGGATGTAGTCTAGAAGGGAGTAAGAAGTGTGAGGATGAGAGAAGAATGTGTAACCCCTGTTTGTTGGGTTCAGGGCCCTCCAGACATCATCGTGAGATTTCTCAATAGTTAGATGATCTTAGAGCCCTTCTGAGGGGAGTGTGAAGGTCTAGAGGTGGAAAGGTCAAGAGAGGGGTCCAGGCCTATGTTGAAATTGCCCCCTGTGATCAAGAAACCATCAGCAAAGTGGCTGAGGTGATTGAGAGTGAATCTAAAAAAGTACAAGTGGGAGGACTTGGGTGCATATATGTTAGATAGGGTGTATGGTACATTGGTAATAGTCCCCTTATGGAATAGGTAACACCCATCTGTGTCATATAGAGTGTTCAAGAGGGACCACAGCACCTTCTGGCCTATAAGAGTGGCAACACTTAATTTCTTTTCAAGAGATGATGCTGTCCATGCATATGGGAACTGCCTAGTTGATAGCTTGGGGTGCTTATTTCTAGCGCAATGCGTTTCTTGCAAAAAAGACTATGTCAGATTGGAAGCTGATGGATCATAGAGCGTTCTGAGGGCTATTATATCCTTTCTCATTATAAGAGGTGATTTTCAGGATAGAGGTTGGCATGGCTACAATCCTTAGAGGATAGCTGTTGGGATGGGGATGGTCATGGTCATCCTGGTGGTGTGTCGTGTCCATGGCACTAGTCAGACATGAGATTGTCTGAATGTGAAAACTGCTACTAGGTGAATAAGGTGAGGCAGATATTGTGGTACCCACTGATGGACAGGTGGTGGCGGAGGGGGTAGAAAAAGGTGGGAGAGAAGGGGAGGGGAGACCGATGTGTGTAGGGAAGACAAGCTGAGGGTAAGAAAAGTGAGAAGGACATAGCGAGTATGAAACCAAAGGAAAGTCATTGTGTGTGCTCCACTTACAGACAGCGTAGAGGAGCAACTGCACCAAAATAGAGTGGAGGGGGTATGAGATCAGTTGAAGGAGTGCAAGTCATGTGTGGAGAGAGAGTAAGTATGTATTGGGGGGTGATGTGTGGAACGTGCGGTGATGGGCCCAAACTGGGCACATGATATAGAGGTGAGGTTATGGACATCCATAGAGGGGAAGGGGCAAGTGATGACAAGAGTACTAACATTCAAAAAATACTTCAATAAACACTTAAAAATGACAATGAACCAGAAATAATCAAGGGATAGGGAACTAAGTAGCCATCCTTATTGATGGGCAGTGTCAGACCAGGAAAGGTCAAAGGACCCGAGTCAGAGCTTGGTCAAGGTCCAGAGTCCCAAACATGATAGGTCCCCAACGGCTTATGGATAACTCTGGGTTCGGCTGTGAATGGGTGGTCCGAAGCGGATGCAACAAAGAGGGAGATACAACATAAAAACAGGGGGGAATAGACTGTAAGGAGATGTAACAAGTACCTAGATTCTGGGAAAAGAAACTTTGCTGCGAAGTGGCACCCAGAGAAATAGAATGGTGGGCTATAGCTACGAAGCACGAACCGTTGGGCAGTAGAGCTCCTGAGTCACATGCGTCCCCCATAGCGGGTGCAGACCCAGACTGCCAGCACGCAAGCCACACAAGAGGGGAAATAGCCAACGGAGGTGGATTCAGGGTGGGCTGGCCTTTGGCAGAACAGGCAAACCGGCCCTCTATATTGTTCACAGGTAATGGGGATTTCAGGTGGGAATAGCCATTGATGATGTCTAACTGGCCTACATGAGAGTCAACTTGCCTGTCTCACCAAGGCCAATGTATGAGGGGGTGGGGAAGAGGGTAAGGAGCAGAGGGACAAGAATGGATGGGCAGAGGGTTGATAGAGTAGAGGAGGCAAAAAAAAAAAAAATAGGAGGTGAGACAAGCAAGTTGAAGCGAAAGTACAAGGGAAGACTTATGTCTGAACAGGAGCTATAATGGTGGCATGCAAAAAGCTGAAAGGTAAGATACGTGCAACAACAGATAAACCTGAGACCAGGAGGTGGCAACAAAGCAGCTTCTTAATTGAAGGTAAGGTCCATGGAGCTTGACGGCTGGTACTAGCAGTCAGAGAACATAGGTAGTAGCAAGCACCAAGAAGGGATAACAGTGACCCAGGAGAAACTGCAAGCAGTCTAAAAGTCCCCAGGATTACACTGACTGCAGAGGAGCTGGCGGCGAGGAGTCTGGTCAATCTATCTTTTTCTTGCATCTAGGCAATTCAGCCACAAGGTGCCAACAGAAACACTGTTTTTTTCCAGTGCTAGGAAGGGTGAGAAGGAGAAGGTGTGGGGGGAGGAGGAGCAAGTGAAATGTAGAGCTTTTCTTATATTTGACCCAATTCAATTACACTAACATCTTTGAAAACCACAACATTTCCTGCTGTGCTCAGTGTGTACTGCAAGCCCAACATAAAATACAAGGGCATCCATGTTTGTTTTCCCTGTTTCAAACAAAAATACTTTGAAGAGCTGTGGGGCGATGGGGGTGTGGAGTTGAGAAGTAGGTTATTACAGAGCTTTCCTCCTGTCCTCTTGCTATCCACTGTGTGTCTATGTGTATGTGGTGGTCGAGTGGTGTGGGACATCACAAATATCACCATCACACAATCATGATGATATAATTCATGCAACAGGTCCAACATCAGAAACTCCCACTGGGGACTGAAGGCTTCTAGATAGATATGTTATAGTCCAATGTGATAACAGCGTCTAGACTATGTTTTAAGTTAACATCCACTTGTTGCTAGGGCATAGTGTCCATTTATGTCTGTGTTGTCGCCTGGAGGGGAGTCTCATAAGAACTTATGATTCCAAATAATGCTGGAATTAATAAACATATTTAAATTATTACCTCTATGCTAACACTATACACTCTATCACATATATAACATTTTCTGATGTACATGAATATTATCCATTAATGTTGTATTTTGTTGTTGTGTTGCGCAGTGTTGTTTTCACAAATGTGTTGACGTAGTTTCATCTAGTTATATCGAATTCTTTGTTTAATTTGTCCAAATCAGTCTTAGATATTTCGGTATTCTCGAAATCTTTGGTTTTCTCCTCCAGATCTTTGATCGTTTTCTCCAAATTAGTTTTGACTTTTACAATCTGTTAGAATTTGTATATACCCTCTGGAGAATGTGTTAGAAACCTCTTCCCATCTCTATGTAAATGTTCTATCAGAAAAACTATATGTGGGGAGTACATGAACCCGAAGGCCCTAGTTAGGATTTTCTCATGATATTTTTGATGTGGCCCTAGTCCACAACCAAAACAGGTTGAGTCTACTTGTTTTATTACCACGTACAATTTCCAGTGGGAATCTTTTTTTTAACATTCTCAACAGACACTGGCATTTGTTGCTTACTGATGTGGATCTGAAGAAAAAATTGGACGATTAAGTCCAGATGTGCGGTAAAAGGGCTCCAAACTTTTAATAAAAACTGCTGTGTAGTCACTTGGTCACTCCAAAGTCCAATACAGTCAATGATTCCTTTTCCTGTAGACACTATATATTTTGCAAACAAATGTTACAAGCAAAGAAATAACTTGGAGATTTGTAAAATGTTTGACAATAAACAATTTCACAACTTGCCAAACTAAAGGAGTGGTGTACTGCCTCCAATGTCCTGTGGTCCTAAGAATGTGGGGAAGACCATTAGAGAACGCATTTATAGTATATGCAATGCACCCAGGGACATGTATATAGAGAGTAAAAAGATCTCTCCAGTGGCAAAACATTTTTTTTTTTTTTCAGATATCATCAGAATAAAGCAGATAGCTGCTGCATGATCTTTTGTTATATCTGTCAAGCTGGTATATGCCCCAACAATATATCTCTATTTACAGCTGATGCACGATCCTCTGTTATATCTGGGAATCTGATATATTCCCCTGCAGCATACATAAATTACCTATAATTATTTCCATCAATGGTATTTCAGTACGATGTTCATAGCTGATTGACTCAATATAGTGTGTTTTCTCAGTCGTTGGCAAGCTGGTTAATGCCCTGGTAGTACATACATTCCATTGATGCCTAATATTAAGTATATGAGGAGTTATCCTGCCGGTTGCGTACTGGGCATAACCAATATAATTTATTTTTTGACCTTATCAGACATTACTAAGCGGGATGGATCATCTTGGGTAGTTGTTCTATACCCCTTTTTGTGTGTCTCATCCGTGAGTACCCGTATTATTAGAATTATTGTATTGGACATATTGTTCCTTTTTGTCATCCTTTACATTCAGAAATAATACTGAGTAAGGATAATATCTATTAAGTTCATAGTGGCTAGTTTTTCCCTTTGATTGTGCTTTGTAGTACGGACCATTTTGATTCATCTTATGAGGAACACAAGAACCTATAAGATAATTACGGGCCAAGTGTTTACCTTTTTCAGCCCAGTACGATCATTACTGCAATCTGTTCCTATAACATAGCCACATCTGCGAGTAAGGGGGTATACTATCCTAATTTACTTTTCATTATTAAGGTCTGATCACACTATTCAGACAATCTAACCTCTATTTACATGGTGTGAAAAGGTGAAGGGTAGCAAACAAGAGACACTACTAATTTAGTCACACGTACCAATATTCCCTAATTTTTCTATTCATTCATTTACTTGAATGGCTTGGGGCATCCTATCTGGCTTTATTCCCTACAGTGGGTCTAGCCCAGGATCACATTCAGTCTCTTCCACAATCAGAAGTTTCAAGTCTCCAATGAAGCTTCTCCTTTGGGAAAACTACATCCGAGGCTTGTGACTTGCCGGCGACATAGTGTTTCACTGGCAACTCGGGTTGGTCTCATTGGGAGAGAAGCAAGATGGGGCACTATCACAAAGGGAGCATGGAGGGTACCAATACCTGGTATGGGAAGACTAAATCCACCAGGCTGTGGTGGAGCTGACCTTCACAGCTCTTCTGTGATGTGGGAACTCCCATTTCAGCCTGCTGTTTATAGGAATTTTTGTCTCCTCTGATGTAGTTGGTTTGTTCAAGAACTGCAACTCTTTAACTTCATGAATAAGGTTCATGAACTATGATATACCAAGGCAAACAGGAGTAAACGGAAAGCACCACAGGGACAAATAAAACTTCCCATACATTCTCATTGATTTAAATGGCTCTTTTAATCTCTTGAAAGCATTGGAGACTTCTAGCATTCAAATGGTTAAAAGCTCCATTTAATTCAGTTGAACTATGTGGGGATGTTTGTTCATGACTTGTGATGCTTTTGGTTTCCCTAGAATTCCTCCAATTGTTTGGATCATATCAGTCACATTGTATGGGTGTGCATGGCATTGCTTTGAGGGAGGACAATAAGGCTGTAGGAGAAATGTGGTATTGGGGGAGAAGGAAGAGGGAAGGACAGTGGGGAGGAAGGAGAGAGGAGGACGGGAAATGGGAAAGAAACTGGACGTGGGTGACATGGGGGATGAGGGGAGTCAGGAAGATGGAGTGGGACTCCAGTGTTGCAATAGGTGGTTTGATCCAGGATTTCCTGTGCCCGAGTGCTAATTGCCAATACTGTGGAGTATGTGAAAGGGATTGTGGCAGGACACGACACCAAAACTAATATGTGCTACTGGATAATACTCTTAACAAATACAACAATTTCCACCTGAAGCTGTAGGACAATATTGGATCTAGTGGTGGGGCAGTACAGGTTGTCTACTGCAGAAAGCAAGGTCAGACTCCACTATGTCCAAGCCTTTATGAAACTCAGCACTTGTGTAGCTTTGTGCCAGTTACCATACCTCAACTCAAGCACCAGCAAGGCTGGTCAATCACAGCATTGTAATTCAGCATAAGCAGAGCTGCAGTTATTGTCTTCCCTTGCAGTCACTCTGTAAACAACATGTGTATTCAGAGAAAACGACCACCGAACTTATTCTCAGAACAGAAGTTCACCATATAAAGACCACAGGTGGGGAAACAGGATATTGCACATCAGGTAAAAAAAATCTGATGCCCTTTATTTGTACTACATTTTAGCACATTATAAACATTACCTCACTACAATGGAGCTTTAGAAACATATAATATGTTTTAGGCCATGTACAATTAAAAAACAATTCGTTTCTAACATCTCTTTAAGAAAGTGGTGTTAAACCTATTTATTTATCATGTGTGTATATGTATTGTGAGAGAATGGTCTATCATCCTCACATCTGTTTACATAACTTTCTAATGACTGAAGTACTCTCCAGCTAGAATATAGCCTACATTTAAGATACCAAGCTGGATTCCATAACTCCCAACATTTCAAATGGCCAAAGAGGGACACTTGATTTAGGTGGTGTTTCTGGGGGCATGTCAGGTGGGCAGCACATTTATAGAGAATTTTAGTTTATTTCATGACCTCTTCGTGTGACTAAATAAATTATTTTGAGCAATTTTATTCACACAGACTTTCTGAGTGCTTTGGGGTGTGTGTGTGATGTCGAGACATAAAACAACACAAAATGAAAAATGCATAGAGAGGGAATTTGACCTTTTAGCTGTACACTTCCGCATTATACGGCACGCTGAATCTTCAGCACAGCTCTTCAGAACTTCCCAGTGCTACTTAATTCTTATCCCACCTCCCTCCCATGCGCCCCCAAGTGAATGCGCCCTTCCCTTGGGGCAGCTGGGAGGGAGGTGGGAGGAGAATAAGTAGCACTGGGAAGTCCTGAAGAGCTGTGCTGAAGATTCAATAATAACCAAGAATTATGGTAATATTTTATTTTATTTTTTTGAATGCTCCCCTTTAAATTTACATTCAACTCAACATTTATTAGCCTAGCTAACGGAATTGTTTCCCAGTTGGCTTTAGTACACTTAAATATACTTTGAAATAAGCTAAATGTCTTTTAAATACAAGTATTTAAAAAGAATTTGAATCTTTTGCACGGGTGTGTCAATCTTTGCCATTTTACAAACCAGATATATTCCCCACAGTATTAAATTTGTGCTGCATTTCAGGTCATATCCATAGAGATTAATCTGTGCTTACGTTTTCTTTTGTTTACTCTCTGTACATGTGGTCAAAATATAGTCTTTGCTGCTCTCCTAAATACACACATATTTGTAACTATTTGAACACTACTGATAAGTAAGGTAGATATTGTTTATGTATGTGTTTTGGGAGATTTTGGTTCCTCTGCTGTGTTGGTTAGAAGCTACCGGCACATAAGTGCTTTATAAATACCTCATTTTATCTCACTAAGAATTTGCACACAGCAAGATAGTATCACTGCTTTTTAAATTACATTATACTAAATACATGTTCACTCCAGATTTTAAAGCAGATAGGGATGTTACCTGATGTTGAAGGACAAGTTATACCAGCTTTCAGCCACAAACATGTTTCTAAACCTCACGGTTTATTACCTGTGGTAAGCACAGGTAATTTATTATTAAAAGTTGGGATCTGATTTGCAGACTTTTTTGTCTTTTGTGGATGGTCTGCATGTGGAGTCAAAATATATTCTGTTCTTGTAGCTTACCAGTAGTAAACCCTTTGTTTTTATGCTGTTGTAGTTTTCTCTTATGGTACTCTTTGAGACTTCTATGCCTACAACCTGGAGAGTGTTCTTCTTCAGTTCAAAAAGGGTTTTCTTCACAATTCCCATGTTCTTCATTCATCCAGAAGCGTGGTCTTCTGTTTTTCTACCAGGTTTCTTGTTTTGTGTTTGTTTGTTTTTGTGTTTTGTTTGTTGTGTTTTTGTTGTTGTTTTTTGTTGTTTTTTTTTTTTTTTTATGCAGTGTCTGCTCATCGGATTTATGACTGAAGTGTATTAAAGCCAGGTAATAAACATGTAGTTCTACTTTCCAACCTCTGTCTTTAAATAGACGGTCCCTGTGCCTGTCTAGCTTGATCCAGGACACATATATAAACCTCTAACACTGAAATAGAAAATCTACAAAGTTGATGTGGGATTCTGAAGAAATTGTATATATACTTGGGACGTGAGAAACAAGAGGTTAACATTTAAAACAATTATGTGAAGAATAGTAGTATGTGCCCTCAGGAGGCACTAAAGATGGCTAGAGGATGAGGAGACAACATTCAATGTTAGTTCATACACTGTCAATTTGGCAGCACACTCTGCTAGATGGAGGCAGGTTTCCAGTGGCAACCTGTGGAGAAACACACAAACTGTGGATGTTGGCTTGGGTTCCAGCCTTTATCTCACTAAAGAGCTTCTCAGAAGTTTCTTTCCCTTTCTTTATAAAGACTGAATCAGAGTAAAGTTAACCTCTTCAGAGCAATGGTCCTGAATACATGTGTCCCTATCATCTGGCATTTATTCTCATGGAGGAAATGTGATTGCTTTACATTCTATTACAGTTTTATATCACTTTCTGTGTATCTAGTTACACGTGTTTTTAACCCCTGCCCTCTTGTTCTCTGGCCCCTAGTCTACCACCGGGGCCCTCATCTGTGGAACAGGTACCAGCTGACTCTATCCCCTCATCTATCTAGGTGATCCCAAGTTCTTGGTCTATAGTACACCCTGCACCCCCCCCCCGGGGGGGGGGGGTCACTTTTAAAAAGTCACATAAAAAAAAAAAAAACCGTGTGTGGCCACACTGAGCATTAACCATGTTGCCTTGATTAAAATGACGACACGAGAATCTCTCACTGCATGAAAGCTCGATCTTTTCATGTCGCTTCCTTAAACGGCACTTCACCCAGCATTGATGGTTTTGTGTATGAATGAGTGAGATGTAATCAGAAAGAGATGAAGTAATGATTTTAAAGATTGGCTTTTTCTAAAATGATCTTATTTTAAGTGCATTCCTTTAAAATTTTACAGATTTGTATCCTTTTGAGGCACCTCTGGCATCTCAAATTGATCAGTCACATACAGTCCCATTTTATTCACTCCACTGCATGCAGGGGGAGAGCCTTTGTGTTTCAGCCAGCCTCTCCTCCTTACAAGTCCATCCGGAGTTGCGGCTTTTTTTTTTTTTTTTTTTTGTTTTTTTGTTCCAGAGTGAACAAGAGATCCAGCTATATGAGGAGAAGATCGGACACAATAAAATCAATGTAACATAGCTAATGCACCGACCCCAGAGGATAGAATAAAGTAAATGCTGAATAGGCCAGATGTTCACCTAATTCATTGTACCTGTACTCCTGACTCTGTTGTTGTAACCTTATCTTGTTACATGGGATGTAGGCGCTGTCCCATTACATCAGTTCCACAGAACACGATCGCAGAATAAAGGCACTCCATCATGAATCTAATATTGCAACTGATTCCCCCCCCCCAATGCCTTCCGATCCAGAACTGGACAACAACCTTCGTCTTTAAATTCCATAGCAAGGAGCTTTTTTGAGCTCTGTACTGAAATAAGCCGCTACGACCTCCCCCCCCCCCCCCCCCCATCTGTGCATGCTCAGTTCTGCCCTGTCATTCTGCATGCAGGTATGGGGGGAGAGAGGCTGGAGGGACTTACTTCAGTACAGAAATTGGAGTTCCTTTATTCTGTGATCGTATTCTGTGTAACTGATGTAACGGGACAGCTCCTAACATCACCACTGTGAATTTTGTCAGACCTATAGGTAAGCCAAATGTGTAAACCACAGTAATTTATAAATATTGCCATTTCTGATGAAAATCCTCCCTATTATGGGCATCATCTTTCACCTGGAGGCACACACAGGGTTAACGCGGCAACATGAGAATCTCGCGCTTTGATGCAATGAGAGAGTCTTATGTTGCCCTCTTGAACACAGCGACATGCTTAATGTGGTGTGTACTTCCACGCTGTTTTTAATTCAACATTTCAAAATGATACCCCTAACAGGTGCTTGAGCGCTGTAGCAGAGGATCATATACATAATGGGATTTGTATACTGAGGAAGGACAGACAAATAGAAATGATCTGGACTCATCTCGGTCATCGGTGGATTACTAGAAGGACTAGCCTTTCTTCTGAGGCACTTAGCAGGGCGGCCCTGGAGCCACTTTGTGTCTTGGGCATTTCTGAGTGGTTCCTCTTCCCCTGGCATTTTTAAAAAAAATATATAAAATAGTGGTACCCATTTTTCCCTCCAGGGTCTCCTGGAAGAATGGCAGATGTCTGACAAGAAAAGTTTCCTTATTAGATGCATTTCTAGTCTATATACTTTTGCACCTGAGGTTTTAACGCAGTAGACTCAAACCTGGCCTTAAATTTCCCATATTCATGTGTTTAAAAGTACCACAGAAAAGAACCAAAGCGGGAGGAAGAAAAGGAAACCCTTATACACAGGCCCCAAAAGAACTCCTTTGTCCAGGAAAGGAAACAAGTGTACTTTTTTTCCTCTGGGTAGGAGTCCTGTTCTGAAGATCCAGAGAATCCAGCAACTCACCTGGACACATCGCTGGTATGGCAGAGCACAAAGATTCCATCTTGAAGCACACAGCAACCACATAAGTAGTGAAGGCATTTCAGGTTCAGAATAGGAAGTCATGCTCTGTCCTTCTTGTCGAGCTACAAAAAGGTTGGAATAAAAACCTAAAAAAAAGATTTGGGCTGGGATTGAAACCAGGGACTAGAACCTGCTTGTCCTGCAGAGAGGAGATGATGTTTATAAAGAGACATAGGTCCCAATGAACCCTTCACAAAAAGAAGCAATGAGGAATGGGCTTGAAATCTATGCGGCACACTTCCAAAACAACCCACTGGTCCATCCCAGAAGATGCCTAGGCATCTTGAAAAAGGTGGAGGTGACTCTACAGGCAATAACAGACCAAGATTCCATGAGCCAGGAGAAGGTTGACTTGTCAGACTTGGAGCAGATTTCTTGCTCTGCAAAGTCTGCTTGGGCTTTGTGAGGGGGACCTGGTGCACACTCTGCACCACGAACTGGCGGCGGAAGAAATCTGTGATAAGTACTTTTGCACCCGTGGCATCACTGACGACTTGTTTTAGGTTTGGAACAAACAGTGTCTTATACTCAAATGCAAAGAAACAAGTGATTTATTGGAAGATTGGTCCGCAGATCAAATGTTAAACCACAAGGTGCAGCAACAGAGAAGACAGAAGTATTTCCAAAAAACCTGGCAGCATCTAATGGAGGCATCAGAAAGATACAAATTTGATTCCAAAATATTAGCAGGGATAATTAAGAGGTCTTCCTAAGAAGCAGAGCATATTACTTCAGAAAACTGCTTGCCCCAGATAGCTCTAGCCCTATTAACCCATGCTGAAGAGAAATGGGCCGCAGATCTGCTCCTGTGGCCACAAAGTTAGCCTTTAGAATGGAATCAAGGCACTTGTCAGCCTCAACTGTAAGACCTGCAGCATCTGCCAACGTGAAGGCTGTGTTTTTTGCCAAGTGTGATATGGGGGGTCAACAGCAGAGAGAGATGCCCACTGCACTAAAGCATCAGCTGTGAAAGGAAATAGTTGAAATACACTTATTAAGAAAGCCTTTTCTCTGGAGTCTTCCATTCTCCTAAGAGGACCTGGTCTAGAGTCTGTTAGGAGGGAAGACTGGAGGGTCTTTCTAGTGTCTCTGGAAAATATCAACCTCCCTCTTCAGAGGGCTCAAAAGACCCGAAGGGTCTCAAATGTTGCTCTAAAGAATCCCTCAACAGAGGGGCAGAGTCAGCCTCATCAGGATCCCCAGAGGACAAGGAAATACAAGTGCATTTTCACCACAAAAAAAGTGTATTAGAGAACATAGTGGGACATAGAATAGGACCATAGCACTCAAAGGGTTACTCAACAGTCTTCGGTTTTCAGACTCCCATCTACAAAGTGCAGAATCTCAAAGGTTCAGCAATGAGGAACAGATTTACCATAGTCAACCTCCACGGGCAAAGGGTCCATAGAAACTCTTGTTAACTGGGCAATCCAACTCCAAGCAAGTGAGTGATGGGAGCCCACCTAGTGGATTATACAACCTCATATTTAAAGAAAATAAACCTAAAAACTAAAATGCCATGCCAGCTGTACTCCTTTCTACTTAAGAGAGCATATGAAACTGAGCATTGAGCTGGAATAGGAAGTGGAGTCTCCACCAAAAAGACTCTGAAGGAGATACACTAAGGTGTGATAAAGAAATAATAAAGCGGAGATAACTTCAGTGGTGAGATCACGTCTCCAGATCCTATGGAGCCTATGCACTAATAGAGTTCTCAAGTAAAACATCTTAGTGCATAGGCTCCACAGAATAAAATAATCACTGGACAAGTCATCTCTGCTTGATCACACCTTCTTGAACCCCTTTCTTTTTGAAGTGCTTTGAGATTTAAAGGGACAGTAATGTCCCAGAAAAAACATTTAGCATTCTGTAGTGTTTAAAAAGTTGAACTGAATGCAAAAAAACCCTCCCTCTCTCAAACCGCTATGGTTTGAGAGATATATGCATTCAAAATTCCCCCCTCCCTCCCCTTTCCCTGACATCAGCTCTGTTCTGACTGCAGGGGAATCCTGTCCAGGGACCATCTAGCAGCTCTGCAGCAGAGTCACAATCGTGTTATTTTAAAAAATGACTTCATTGGAAAGTTCTACAACTTTCTACAAGCAGCACACTTTGTAGACCATTCCAACGAAGTAATTTGTTTTAAATAACGCAATTGTGGCTCTGCTGAAGAGCCTCCTCATGTCGGCCGACACGGATCTCCTGCTGTCAGCTTTACAGATGACAACAGGAAACGTCAAACTTTGACCGCTATGGTTTGAGAGATAGGGTATTTTGCATTCAATTCAACCTTTTAAGCACTACAAAATGCTAAATATTTTTTTCTGGGACATTACTGTCCCCCTTTAAGGGGATCTATTACCCCTGTAGATCAGGGCTCAAAATTTAAAGTCCTGAGCTACTAGCCAGGCTTGAAAAGTTACTCGCCACCAGTTTCCACATCTAGCCCCACCCATATTCGTGCCTTTAACCCCACCCATATCTCCAACTTTAACCGCACCCATCTCAAGTTCTCTTTGATGAAATGACACTGCTGCCCACACCCTATCCACCTTCACAGACTGCCCACACTGTGTCCCCCCTGTCCATACCCTGCCCACCCTCTGTACACCTTCATACACTACCCACACTGTGTCCACCCTCACCCTATGTCCACACACTGCCCACACCCTGTTCACACAGCTGACACTGTCCACCCTGCCCCCTCCACACAGCCCACACTGTCCACCCTGCCCACCCCCGCACTGCTCACACCGTAGTCCTCCACACATTACAAACAAAAAGAGAGTAGAATATCTGAGAGTAGCTGTTAAGATGCACTTACTAGAGCTCAACTTGTCTCTCCAGCCCCTCTGTGTGCATCATTGTCCCCTTCCCCTCTGTGTGTGTCATTGTCCCCTTTCCCTCTGTGTGTGTCATTGTTACCTTCTCCAGCCCCTCTGTGTGCATCATTGTCTCCTTCCCCATCCCCTGTGTCACTGTCCCCTTCCCCTCTGAGTGTGACTCTGTCCCCTTCACGAGCCCCTTGGAGTGTCTGTGTCCCCTTCCCCAGTTCCTCTGTGATTGTCATTGTCCCCTTCCTCAGGCTCTTTCATGTGTCTCTTTCCCCCTTGAGCTCCTGCTCCCATCCCTCCTTGTAGCGTGGCCAATCGAACCGCAGTAGAAGATCTTCTGTATCCTATACCCAGTCTGACAGGAAGCTGTTCATTGCTCCTAGTGAGCGCTTCCTGTCAGACTAGGTAGGTGATCGATCCCCTTTAGGGAGCTCAACCATATGGTTCCTGTGTTCCACATACTGGATGTAAGAGAATAATATTTAGAACCAGAAAAATATTGATTTACAAATATTTGTTGTATAAAATTAAAACATTTCATTTGATTGTGTTTCTAGTGTAACATTTTAGTAAGCATATTACTTAAATCCAAGCTCGACAAAATATTTCACAAACACAAGTAATAATAATATTTGTTAAAAATATACAAAAATGTTTAATTTAAATTCTGGAGTTAATTTTATAGAAGTAGAAAAAGGTTGAATACACTGAATACAGTCTTTGCAGACATATCATCAAAGCATTGAGGATGATGTACCACAAAGGATGACAACTCTGGGGCAAACCAACTGCACCACAGAGAAAAATCATACAGAACATTCCCATTAATTTAAATGGGACTTAATTCCTTAAGCACTGGGGCTATTTTGCACGGTAACAACGGAGTAACATTTCACATTTCTTCTATGCTTGTGTTAAATAAAGGTAAAATGCGGTACCATGTTAACTGTATATAAAACAGGATACTGGTAGAGTAAAAGTGATACCTTTATTGTCTGAGTAGCTGTAGGATGCAAGCTTTCAAGACAACTTAAGTCTCTTCTTCAGACATATTTAGATTGAAGGCTGAATACATAATTCATGACATGCTATACATGCATACAAATTGTGTTTACATTTAAATTCTACGGTAAGTGAATCACTATAATTGTCTGTGTAAATCATTCCCTAGATTCCAGTAGTGGCATTTCTTTGGTAACTGCCAAGTGGTACACTATCTATTCCCCTTTTGATGTGCGGATAGCTCCAGCAGATTTACTGTGTAGAACAGAGGTCCTCAACTCATGTCCTCGGGACCCACTAACAGGCCAGGATTTGAGGATTTCCTTTGAAGATCACATGCAAGTTAATCAAACTCACTCAGCCTCTAATTAACTCACCTGCGATCTAGCAAGGAAATCTTTAAATGGGTAGTAATACTTTGTTTTAAAACATTCTAATATTGTAGATATTAACAAAAGTAGAATAATCTCTCATACCTTTATAGATTGAGAGATAGTAGCATTTAAAGTCCCCCTCCCGTCCCTTTCAGAGACGTCAGTGCTCTATGGGACAGAAGCAGATTCTGGTCATTTGATTGGCCGTCAGCTCTTCATCGAAGCCGAGATAGTGCTATTGAGAATGAAATACTTAATTGGAGCAGTCTACAAAGTGTGCCTGGTTGTTTATATCTACAATATTCGAATTTTTTTTAAAACAAAGTACTACTATCCCTTTAAATCCTGGCCTGTTAGTGGGACCTGAGGGCATGGGTTGAGAACCACTGCTGTAAAAAGTCTGTGACTGCAGCCAAATTACCAAGTCTATGGAATGTCCGGGTTAATCATTAGAGCCAGAAGGGTATAGAAATCATCGCTTGCAAAGCACAGCACACCCGTCGGCATCCAAGGGGCCCAAAATATATTTATTGTGTGGGATAATTTGACAAATGTCTTGTCACGTTTCAGTCCAATTAAACTTGGGCAACAATTTATACTTACAGATCTTTCTGTCTGTGTTTTAAAATTTCCCATAAGCACAGACACTCAGATCTGTGACCAGTTTTGAAAAAAGTCTCGATCCACATAGGACAAACTAAGAAACAGATGAATTCTCATCGGTCCAGTGTGAGCAAGCTAAGAGACACCCCAGTGGGTCAACATGTTTTGCAAAACTGGTAACAGCATTAAAGATTTCAGGATGTCTGTACTAATTGGACATTTTAAGAAACAGGGAGACAGATCTGGGAGTTTAAACGTATAGCTTTCCTTTCCTTCTTCTCACCTTTAATGCTCTCCACACTGCTACCCCTCCTGACATCTCTTCCCTCATCTCCTCTTATGTTGCCGACCACCTTCTTCTCTCAGCACACAATGCCCTTCTTGTTACACCATGCATACCCTCTGCCCTCTCCCGTCTCAAACCTCTCTCTCGCTTTCTGCTCCCTACCTATGGAACTCCAGACCCTTCTCCCTACGTCTAGAACAATCCCCCTCTGTCTTTAAGTATACTCTGAAATCTTATCTTCTGGAGCACTAGGACCATGCACGACCTTTCACCAAAGCCAGCACTTGTAACCTCAGCACTTGATACCCTCATGCCCTGTTATCTGTCTCCTATTACCCATTTAGATTGTAAGCTCCTTGGGGCAGGGACCTCTCCCCTATTGTTTCTATGAATGTGGCACTTTTTTATCCCCTCTTATTTAATGTAACTGAAGTCTATTGTAAGGCGCTGCATACACTGTGGCACCATATAAAGAAAAATATACATACATAGCGAAGTTTAACAGTCTGAACTGTGGCCTGAACAGTGACAAGGAATGTTTCACAGTATTCCACACAATAAAGATATTTTGGGCCCTTTGGGTGCCAGAGGGGTATGCTTTGCACTGCAAGCAATGAGACACACCTTCTAGCTCTCTAACCCATACTTTCCACAGACATTTTGCTATAGTCGCATACTCTCTACACACTTAATTCACTGGAGCTATTCAAACATCAAAAGGGAAATAAATATTCTACCACATGGCCAGTTACAAAGGGATGCCTCTGCTGTAGTTTAGGGAATGATTTACGCAGACAAAAGGTGATAAGATTCACTTTTAGTGGAAATGTAAAAACAACTTCCATGAATATAAAACCTGTCATGTATTTTGTTTTCAGCCTTTATTCTAACTATATCTGAAGAGGAGACCCAAGTTGTCTTGAAAGCTTGCATCCTAAAAACTACTCCACCAATAAAAAAGGTATCACTTTTACGCTACCAGACTCTTATGTTAAAAGAGGATTTTAGTCTTACATGTTAAATCCTTATCTCTTAGTCCATACAGGTTACTCGTAATTTTGGGAGGTGATCCGCCCCTTAGTAGGCAGGAACAATTCTCAAAGTGTATGCAGGGGGTGGAGCCTCCCTTCCCTCCTTGGCTGCAGCTAGCCAATCAGCTCCAGAAAGATTTGAGACACTAAGATGACTAAGTAGTAGAAGGGAAGAAAACTCCTGTGAGCATGACCCCGAAGGACCCCCACTGACTGCCACAGGTGAGCCAAGCACGGTCTCTTGACAGGGTGGGAGACAAGTAACCTGTATGGACTAAGAGAGAAGGATTTAATAGGTAAGACTAAAATCCTCTTTTCTCTGTCATCCAATACAGGTTACTGGTAACTCTGGGATGTCCAACCATTAAGTTTCCCAGAGACGGGAAGAAGGCAAGGACCAGGCGCAAGGACCCCAAAGTCACCAGAACACATAAGAACCATCAGATCAAAGACAGCCCAACAAAAACTGACGTGTCAACGGACACAAACAGGGGTAACGGCACCCCAGGAACTTTACACAGCACGCTGAACTAGAACCAACAGGGTTCAACAGAGAAGGAAGCACTAAGAACTAAGGAAAATCCTAGACAGGCAATACTGCCTGCAGGATTTTCCTCCCAAAGCTGGCATCAGCCGATGCCAACACATCCACACGGTAGCGCTTTGAAAAGGTGTGCACAGATGACCAAGTTGCCGTCTTGCACAACTGATCAGCGGAGGCCTGATTCGTGTAAGCCCAAGAAGCCCCAACAGATTGAGCAGAATGAGCAGTGACCCTGAAAGGTACAGGCTCCTTCCTCAACTCATAAGCCTTGCGAATAGTAGACTTAATCCAAGAAGTGATAGTCACCTTGGATGCAGGTCTTCCTGCCCTAGGAACAGTGCGTCAGATGGCCTGATAGACAGTGCGATGCACATAAAACTTGAGAAACGCACCAAGTCTAACAAGTGGAGATCCCTCTCCTTGTCAGAGTTGGGGGTCAGGGCAGAATGAGGGCACCACAATCTCCTGATTGATGTGGAACTTAAACCACCTTCGGCAGAAACTCCTTAGAAGGGCGAAGCACCGCCTTGCCCTTATGAAACACCAAATAGGGTGGTGTACAGGACAGAGCATGCAACTCCGCGACACGGTGAACCGATACAATCGCCAGGAGAAAATACATTTTCCACGTCAACAGGCATAGAGGAGTAGTAGCCAAAGACTCAAAGGGAGGGTGCTGAAGGACACCCAAAACCAAGTTAAGATCCCACTGAAGAGTGGGAGACTTGAAAATGGGATGAGCATGAGCAACACCCTGGAAGAAAACCTTGACATCAGGAAGGATGGCAATGCATCTCTGAAAGAAAAGTAGTCTTAACCTTAAGGGAACTCAAACTGAGGCCCTTATCCACAGCGTCCTGCAAAAAGGCCAGGACTGTAGGCAGATCAAAATCCTGAGACAGGTCCCTGTCAGCGCACCAGGACAGAAAAGTTGACTAGACACAATGGTAGATCTTGGAAGAAACAGGCTTGCAGGCATTGAGCATAGTAGCCACCACCAGAAGAAAAGCCCTTCTTCAATATTGAGGATTCAATTTTCAAGCCATCAAAGCTAGCCGATGAACATCCTCCTTCCATAGGTAACCCTGTAGAAGAAGGTCCGGACGGTCAGGGAGCCGAAAGGGCTTTGCCACTGACAGATCCAAGAGCTCCGGAAACCAAGACTGGCGAGGCCAGTATGGAGCAAACAGAATGACTGGGCCAAAGCTACAGTCGTAATTTCCGTAACACCCTGCGCAACATGGGAAGGGGAGGAAAGATGTAAGCCAGAGGAAATGTCCAAGTAATGGACATTGCATCCACCACCAGAGCTAGAGGGTCTCTCCACCGAGAGCAGAACACTGGAACCTTCCTGTTGTGTCTCGTCGCCATCAGGTCAATGTAAGGGGGACCCCATTGCTGAGCAATGAGTTGAAACACCTGTGGATGCAACTCCCACTCTCCGCTGTCCACTGTCTGACGACTGAGGAAGTCCGTCATGACGTTGCCTACGTCTGGAATGTGCACAGCGGATATAGCAGGTACATGATCTTCTGCCCAGGACAAAATAGCCTTGACCTCTAACCAAGCAGCGAGACTTCTTGTTCCGCCTTGCTTGTTGATGTAAGCCATGGCTGTGGCGTTGTCAGACTCCACTCGGACCGGACAGTCTTCTAGCTGGGATGTCCAATGTCTCAGGGCATGAAAAATTGCCCAAAGCTCCAGAATGTTGATTAGAAGGACAGACTCCTCCGGAGACCACCGACCCTGAGTGCTCAAGCGACCCAGGACTACACCCCAGCCAGAGAGGCTGGTGTCCGTCATCACCTTGGTCCAAAAGGTCACCAGAAAGAACTTGCCCTTCAGTAGGTTGGAAAGGTCGAGCCACCATGTTAAGCTCAGTTCCACATGAAGAAGGGAAACAGATGACTTCCGAAGATCCAGCTGACCCTTGCACACCTGGATCAAGAACCTCTGGAGCTACCTGGTGTGCGCCATGGCAAACGGAACCGCTTCTATGGTGGAAATGAATTTCCCCACCAGAGATGATAGCTTCTGAGACAGAATTGCTGAAACCCTGTGGGCAATCTGGTGAGCCACCTCGTCCGTGAGGAACACCATGCTCTTCTGAGTGTCGAAGAGAAGACCCAGGAAGACCAGACGCTGGGATGGGACAAGATCTGAGTTGTCCAAGTTGATGATCCACCTGTGATGGGTGAGAGCCTGAATGCAATTCTGAACCTGCTGATGAAGGAGTTCCTCAGAGGGGGCTTTCAGAAGCAAGTCATCCATGTATGGAGTAACTCTGATGCAGTTCCGGTGGAGGACTGATATCAAGGCATCCAGGACACGGATGAAGACCTGAGGAGCCATCGTCAGGCCAAATGGAAGGGCTGAGAACTGAAAATGTCCCCTGTCGCAGGCAAACTGGAGGTACTGCTGGCTCTCTGGATGAATGGCAATGTGTAAATATGCTTCCTGAAGATCCAGAGAAGCAAGGAATTCCCCCGGGGACATGGCAGCAATCACTGTGCGTAGAGACTCCTGGCGAGGAGTCAGAGTCACAAAGGAATTGAGATCCTTTAAGTCCAAAACAGGGCGACAACCGCCGTCCTTTTTGACGACCACAAAGAGGTTTGAGTAGAAACCCAAACCCATGTCCTGGATAGGCACTGGCTTTAGAATATCCTTTTCCAGAAGAACCTGAACAGCGCTGTCGAACAGACAGCGTTTCTCTGTACATTGAGAAGTATGAGAAGGACTAAAGCGAAAAGGAGGAAGAGAAATGAAAGGGATCTTGTACCCTTCCGTCACTACCTGTAAAACTCATGGGTTTGTCACAGAGTCCTCCCAAACGCTGTGACAGTGTCGCAGACAACCACCCACAGCGGAGTGTGGACTCTGGTTCGGCAAATCATGCAGAAGAAGTCTTGCAAGCCTTGGAGGATACCTTGGGCATCCATTGTTGTTTGGGCTTGGAGGAGGTATACAGAGCTGAGGAAACAGTCTGGTTTGCAGGACGTGTCTCATTCTGAAAGGAACGAAAAAGCTGGTTAATGAGGCAATTTGTTCTTAGGAACCAAGGGTAGAAGAGTACTCTTACCCCCTGTGGCCACACTAATCAGATCCTTGAGATCTGGCCCAAACAAAGAGGTACCCTGAAAAGGGAGGGAAAGTAAGGCTTTCTTAGAAGCAGTGTCAGCAGACCAAATCCTGAGCCAAAGAGCTCGTCTGGCCACCACAGACATGGTAGAAACCCTAGCCACCATACAGATGGCATCAAATAAGGCAGAAGAAACATAGTGTTGTGCCTCAGATATGTTGGCAAGAAGACACAACTTATCTGAAGGTGCATCCTGACGGACAGCCTTGGTGATCTGTTCAGTCCAGACCGCAATGGCCCAGTTCACCCACGCAGAGGCAGAACCAGCAATGGCAAAAATGGACTTGAGAGAAACCTCAAGTTTCTTGGCAGTCCAGTCCTTGAGAGCAGAGCCATCAGAGACCAGCAAAGCAGTAGATTTAGACAGTCTGGATATAGGGGCATCCACTTTGGGGGGGGGTGAACCCACTGAGCAAGCGCAGCCTCAGAAAAGGGATAAAGCTTGGCAAATTTTCTGGACACAGAAGGTTTCTTGTCCGGGCATTTCCACTCGTCAGACACAAGGCGGTCAAGAGTGGAGTTAGGTGAAAAGTATGTAAGGGGCTTAGCAGGCTCCTGGGATACATCAGAGGGATCATAAGGAACCTTCTGAACTAGGGGAATGTTAAGAGTAGTTAATACAGCCCTGATTAGGCCCTCAGCGGAGGGTTCAGGATCATCCTCAAAAGGGTCCCCAAGAAACTGAGAGGACTCCAACACAGAACATTCCTCAGCATCCAAGTCCACCAGCAGTTCCTCCTCAGAGGAATCTGACATATCAGGTACTCCCTGAGGTTTAGGCAGGGAGGACCTGACTGAGGAGGGGGCCTGCCAAGACTGAAAGGCCCCCTGTAACTGGGATGGAAAGAGTTGTAATGTGGACCTAAGGTCCCTAGTCACAGCCTTGCACTCTTGCACCCAAGCTAGCTCTATGGCATAGCTGTAGGTCCCTGGAATGCTGTCAGGGACATCAGAACATGATGGGCATAAGTGACCTGAGAATTCTCTAGATAACCCTGTGTGACAGGAAGAGCAATGCGCAATGGGGGATACAGAGACCCCAGCCTCCTTAGTCTTAGGTCTAGCCCCAAGCTCCAGCGGTAGAGACATTCTCAGTGTCAAAATAACCAACTGTACAATAAATCACTCAATTATAGTGTGTAGGATTAAAGTTTCACCCCAGAAATCGCTAAAATAAACTTATCTGTCAGGCGAAGGGTTAATCTGCAGAGGAGAGAAGGAGAGTCCAAGCCCTGCGTAGGATACTTGCCCAGAAACGCTCACAAAAAGGCTGCCGCGGTGGAAGCCAGAGACAAGGGCGCAAAGCAAGTGCTCATGAGAAATGTAATTTTTCCCAAAAAGTACCCTAAACAGTGCCAAAGCCCCCTGAGCCCCCCAACACACTAGAAACATGAACCTGATGATAAAGCAAGGGTAGACAAGTACAATAAGCCATCTCTGAAGTCGCTAGGTTAAACTGTTTCAGAGATACGTCCCAAACAGTATAGTCCCATAGAGGTGAATGGAGCAATGGCGTCTATGCAGTAAAGCGCACCTTAAAGGCGCAGTACTCAATTTTTACAAATATTAAAGTAAAACATAAAAAGGTGTAAATTATCAATAGAACATGTGAGGATACCCAGAAAACACTAACCCAGTAGGAAAAGTGCCATAAACCCCCCCAATAAAGTGCCAAACCAGCAGTTAAAAGGATAAGTTACCCCATAAACCTACTACAAACACCCAAACAGACATACCCAATGAGTGCAGGAGTGTGCAATAGGAACTTCATTGAATACACCCCTGTGCGGAGGGGCACTGTAGGACAAGTGGACCTGCAGCACTCAAAGGGTAGCTCACCTTTCCTGCAGAGCTTCTGTCTTCAGATTACCATGGAGCAAGAAGTACTTCAGTGGGTAACTCCCAGGGAAGCACGATTTTCCCCCTCAGGGCTTAAGGTCCACAAAAAGCACCTAGATACTGAGCTAGTCACATGTAAGGGCATCGTCAGTCATGGTAATCTGCCTAATGGTGGTATTTCATATCTAACAGAAAAATAAAAAGATTCTCAAACTATAGGAGAACTGTTCTCAGCCTTGTGTTGTCTTCACAGAGGAACAAATCTTTCTGGAGCTGATTGGCTAGCTGCAGCCAAGGAGGGAAGGGAGGACAGAGAAATATGTAACCAGTAACCTGTTTTGGACGACAGAGAAATATGATTCCAACAATTTATATAGGTAGCCAAACTTTATTTTTACGGGTAGAATACACTTTTTTTTTTTTACCCTATGTAAATATGCAGCCCTATTTTTGAAAACTATACATGTAGGGAAAAATAAAATTCAGGAAACCAACCCCTACTGATACATGCAATTAACCCCTTAAAGACTGGCGTGCGTGCACGGCCGGCACTTGAGGACCACAGGTTTTTTTGTTTGTTTTTTTTAAACTTCTGGTTCAGGGCTTCCGGAGCAGTGTGCAGCTGAACCAGGAGCCCTTAACTCCATGCCGTGCCAGGACCGTCACTGGTCCTTAAGTGCCGGTCCTGGCACGTCAATGGTCCTTAAGGGGTTAATGTCATAAAACACCCTAAAATACAACTAGTGTTTCTTTTTACAGAAATACCCTAGAGATGAACTCTACCTGCCCCTACTCAGATCCCTACTGTATGCTGGAACCAAGAAAAAATACCAGGAATGTTACTGAAATAAAAACACATTTATTAAAAGAAATAAATATAAGGCACACAAGCCTATAAAACATGAGACCCTCCGCACTAACTATTCGAGGCCTAAAAGCCTTTTCCTCAGGGCACCGGGCTCAAAAAACAAAAAAGAAAGCTGGGGGGGGCACCAGTCAGTGCCTGGACACTCACTGGTCAATGTTAAATGTGAGTCCCATCTATATATTTAGATTGTATGTCGTGCTCGTAACTAAGCTCCCCCATTTTGCATTGCCGTTTTAGGTTCTTCCTGGTTTCTTTAGTCCTCCTTTTGAGATGAACATGGTACATTAGTGAAGAAGCTGACATTACTGTAATCCGAGTGGAGGCATGTATATTATCTTCTGCAAGCTGTTTCGGTTTGTGAGTAGATGCAACTAAGCCTAATTATACGGATTGATGAACTTTAGATTACCTTTGATGCGCCCTCATATGTTTTGTGCTGCCATTTAAATAAATGTGGTTGTCTCCTATCGTGCAGCTGGTTTCACCCAGAATTGCTCCATTTTGTCTCCTTACATCAGCCTCAAAATTTGTATATGCAGACTGGAACTGGACTATTCAGACAAAATAATATAAATACCACCACAGTTTCTGATAAAAAGGCACCACTGATGTGAGTGTTTTCATCCACTGCCCAGAGTCCATGACAAGTTGATTATTTCATCCTGAGGTCCAGGTTCTAAAAGCCTGAACACTAATCACTACTCTGGCTTGCGAGCCACAAAATATACACAATCATAGTAGTATTTCATCATAGACAAACTATTCACAGTGTATGTTGTTGTCACGGATTCTCTTTCTACCTGTTGAAAAATGGTGAAAGGAAAGTGTTACAGTCAATTACTCACCATTCTGATACAGTAGAGCAATTCCTTGACAGAATTGCTGAAAAACATTCAACAAATCAAAATAACAGAGTTAAAAAAAAAAAAAAAAAAAATGCATATAAAACATATGTATCAAAGACGCACAGTCTCCGTATTAATAATAATTAAAAGCAGGCAAAGGCAGCAATACATGGAAGGTCTCCTCATTTCCAAATTCTCAAAATGAAAGACTGCTCCAGAAGGATAAGCGGGGCAAGGTTGCTTCTATGCACTTTAAGCCTTATGTATGTAAAAATAAAAAAATGTAGTTATCCCAGGGCAGACCAACTGCTCCACAGGGGAGAAAATTATTTCCATTTGTTAAAAAGGATTTTTAATCCCTTAAATGCTCGACAGGTTTCCAACGAATTGTTTCCACTGCTTTGGAGACATTGCTAGAATTCAATGCGGTTCAAAATAGAGAATATTTATTTCTCCCTTATGGTACAGTTGGTTTGCCCCAGGAAAACTCCTTTTTCCTTTCTCCAAGAAAGACATTATATTAGTAATGTTATTAGTCACACTTTCCTTCTTAGCTTTTAGGAACCTAGAGTGGAGGTCTTATACTGAGGTGATGGGCCTCAAAGTCTTCTTGATCACAACCATGTATGTACCTACAGTTCATGCTCATTAGGGAAACAGTGGGTTTTTAGTGTGTGGGTCTTTTCCATCTGTATGAACTTTTCTACCAAAGCAAAAGCTTTATTTTCCCTTCTTAAAACAATATGGGTATGTGCCTCCACTTCGATAACCAGTTTTTGGACTTCAAACAAAGCCTTTAATAAGTAGGTTGGAAGAAGACCGAGTGGACCCCTTAATTTCCCCATTTACTGGAGACATGTTCTCTGCTCATGCTTTAATCGCTCCCTTTCTCACTGCTTTGGCACTTACCCATCTGGTGAATACTGCCATGGATGTCCAGAAAAACAGAAAATTATATCATACTTAAGATTTTCTTTCCCTGGAACAGTCCCCTGGGTGTATTCGCCAATTTTCCCATCCCTTGTTTAGCTTGTAGGAAAGATGGAGGGAGGGAGAGGGATGTCTCTTATATTGTATGATTTTTTTAAGAATCATTCTCTGTCCTATCAGTTGAAAGGGGAAGAGTTAGTCCATGGAAACATTCACCAGATGGGTTATGTCGCCCAACAGAAAATCTTGGTAAGTATGATTTAATTATTTACTACTTTTCTCACATTTGCCGCTTCCTGTATATGGTGATCTCTACAGAAGTCTGGCTCTAGGCAATACAAATAATAGGTTTGAATAGTGCAGAGCCATCTGCTGTCCCAGTGTCCTTTTTCAACCCCAGATATGCCAGGTTTCTAAAAGATGTGTTGGAATGGACTCAAAACATCTTTACTATATAGAGCTCAGTAGAGAATATTTCTACTTTAGTAATAATTATATACACATCCATATATTACATAATAACTATCAAATGTGGAAGGTGATATAAAACACAATGTTTAAAGTGAAACTGTCACATTTGTAAAATTATCCATATGTTGTTCTAGATAGGTTCTATTTATTAACATTGTTTTGCAGTTATTGGCATTTTTCTGGTTTGTGCCATGCAGTTCTCTGCTGGTACAGTTGGCACGTGTCTTCACCTAGCCCGCTTTATCTATCCCTCGTGTGGTCCTCTCTCACGATGTCAAACTTTAACCCTTTTCGTTCCATGTATGTGTGCATGCATTTCACATCTCTTTGGCACTCAAACTGTTAAACGCATATAGTATTTGGATGAGGGTGATTGATGCTTTGGGGGAAACCATCTTCCTATCAGGCAAAGGAGTTCCCCAAGCTTTCTCTCCCCAAGAGCTCACAAAAATAAAAATAAATACAAAATCTTGCTGGACTGTGCACCACACCCCTCTGCCTCTCAAATGGTTAGAGAGAGACCAAAGATGTAGTATGTTCTTATCTGCAGTAGTGACCCTCTCACTTGCTGTTTTACTAATTTCCCTTTTCCAAATTACAGCACATTTCAAACACAAGCTTGCAACACTATATTTTATCCAGGGAAAGTAAATGCTTATCAGCAGTGCATTTTAAACTCCTGCCTTGTGAAAGTATTATATACTAGTGTAAAAGCCTGTGTACACTGGCCAAAGTGTGTAAAAACACAGAACTACACCTCCCAGCACTGTGTGTGTGTTCGGGCAGTGTCTACTGCACATGACTGCATCGGACAAACATCTGCATTCAGGCAGTCTCTACTGTGCATGACTGCATCAGCCTGCATTCGGGCAGTCTCTACTGAGCATGGCTACATCTGACAAACATACATCTGGCCTTTTATATTATAGGATAAGAAGGACTAAAGTGAACCTCTGACTCCTAGGCGACAACAGTCAATGCAATCACTTATTTAACTCAGCAGCTGCCAAACATGATATAGTAGCCATTTCCACTAAAAGATCAACAAACCTTTCAGTATGGGGTTGGGAGAATAAATAAAAGAATGTTATATACTGGATCTTGGTGGTTCTATAATGTTTCTTCTATTTATGTTTTAGGATTACAAGTCATATAGGTCATGAGTTAAATCCTTTGAGTGTTAAGTTTATGCATACCCATCTGGCACTCAAAGCATATAAGTCAAATGGTCTGTGTGTGTGCACACCTCTGTATCAAGACGTTTGCTACACTGGGGTTGTCAGAAGAGGCAATTTGTTAACGAGTGGGAGGAAGACAGGGTGTTTCTCTAACAATGCAGACAGAGATATCTCCTGTACTGAACAGCACTATGGCAGATTCCTTCTTCACATATAAAGTGGTATTTGTTAGTTTGGATTTAGCTTTAAAGGGGTAGTAATACTTTGTTTTAAAAATTCTAATATTGTAGATATTAACAATATTCTACTTCTATTGTTAATATCTATAATATTAGACATTTTTGAAACAAAGTATTTCTATCCCTTGAATGGATAGACAGACATGGGCAGTTTTGGGGAAAAAGTTTTAAAATTGCCTAAGCTGTTTTGCGGTGACAGTTTATTAGAATATAAAAAGATACTTGACACATACCTCTATGTGAAATCCATATTTTAACACAACAGTTTTAATATCTTCATAGCTCAGTTCTATAGAAAGTTCATTTGCCAAATTTTCAAAATGGTATAAAAGTGGTCCTAGAAGTAGAAATAAAAACACAGCTCTGTAATATAATCTGACACGTCATTAGTGTGCAGTTCATAACTAAGATTTACTAGGGACATTGCTACTAGCCACGAGATGTCTGATAAGCCTGAGTTAGTGACCTGTCCAAGGAAAGAAACATGGTCCAGAAAACACTTAGAACTAACAGCCATTGAAGAAAGCAGTGTGTGTATTTAACAAAATTTTTTTAATGTAATTTATATGTATTTTTTCAGATTTTATACATTTACATACAAAACACCAGCATCAATCATATGGCATTGACGGTGATTAGTATAAAGCCACACACACTTATATGCAGTGCACGAAACCCATATAGCATTATGGCGTTGTCTCTTAATTTAAAATGTATTGGTTATGCCTATTTGTAGGTTTATACTGATGTGAAAGGTGCATGTTAACTGCTTAAGGCCCAGATGGGGTGTGCACTGCATTGAATTGCAATGTGGTGCACGCCTCCTCTGTTTCTTAAAGGATAACATGAATTGAAACCATAAACATGTCAGCAAAATTGGTTTCAGAAACACAACTTGATGTACCTGCTAAAACCTGCACACATACTGCTTCAGTTGCATGCCTTCCCAGCTCGTTACGGACGTTACATTAGAGTGCAACTAATGCAGTGTCACAAACCCGAGTGCAGGGTGTGATGGGAAATTGTCATGAGTTGGTTGGCAAGACTCTGCTTGGTGCAGCTGGGATGTTGCAAGGAAAATACTTGAGAAGACAATTATACACCAATGTGGTTTTCTCAAGTGCACTACTGACTTGACTGCAATATAGAAAGGTGAGCCAGCCCCATGTGTTCTCCTGCCATACAGTACAATAAATTGATAGTCCTCCATTCTGCACACCCAGCATTTGGGTATATGTCCTGTAGAAGGGCAGTCGGATGTGTGTAGATGGGTTAACAGACAGTGAAGTGGAGGTCTCAACCATGTGGTGCTGCACAGGGAGGCGAGAGATCGTGGGTCTCTGTCAATACTGACAATGAACAGGACCCTGCTCCTGTGAATTATGAAGAAGAAACCTGTTGGCAATCCATTACTTTGCCCATTACCAGTCCAGGAATGCGGCTGTCTTGGATCCAGAAATTAAAAAACACTTTTTTTTTTTTTTTTTTAATCTATACAAAATATGGGGGCGTGGCATGGCAGCCATGGTGGATAGCTGTGTATTTCTCCAGCTCCTACTAACCAGTGAGCAAATCCTGGCTCATCGATTACAAATTTAAAATTCTGGGGTCTTTCGCTACCTTTCCTGGCTCCCCTGCTTCTAAGCTGCCTGAAAATACTTAAACTGTGCTCGACGGCCATCCGGGATCGGAGTGCCCTCGTGGCGGGGCCTGGGTAGCTCATCTGCTTCCTTGGCTGCGGCACTACCCTGTGGAGTGTGGCTGCTCATCTACCGTCTAGTTTATGTTTCCACTGCTGTGGATGCTGGAGCGGGACGCGGTGACTGAACCCGGGATTCCTTACCTGGCTGTCTCCTGTGCGAGGGAGAGGTGACTGGAGGCCCGCTGTGCTGGACGCAGAGCTGAGGGCCGAATCGGGGACCGCTGCGGCCTTGCTCCGTCTGGACTGGGGAGCCGTGGTGGATGGAACCTGTCTGGCTTCAGCTGCATTCCCCTGTCTGTCGCACACGCTGACCCAGCGATGGGTGTTGCATTGGGCCTGCCCTTCTTGTGAGGTGGTGAGTGGGCCTTCTGGTTAACCCTTTCCCCTAGAGCACCTACCAATTTTTTATTTTATGCTCCCAGTCCCCCCCCGCCTCCCAGAAGGCCACCTTGTGAACTGGTGTTGCTGGACATATTGGGTAGTTGGGTGTCTGGACGCTCCTGGGATCTTCTGCAGGAATTAAAATCATTGCATTATTGCCTACTAAGGCCCGTTGTGCAGGGGGTGCATGGACATTAGTCATTAGTAGGGTGCTGGAGTTGCGAGTGTGGCTGAAGGGCCTAGCATTGCTGTTCCGGCTTATGGATAGTGCCCTTACATTCTGGCATCATCTTGGGCTCTACTGCTTTATATCTTGTTGCAGATTCCCCCTACGTCTGATTTCTCTCCCGTGTTTATTTCCCTCATCTACCCCGTGTATATTTGAATATTTTGATGCAAGATACTGGAAGATATCTGATTATTGTAATTCATATCTGATGCCTCCAGGTTCTGTGAGTCAATTGCTAAAAGAGTAACTGGAAGATTCCTTGTTGATACACCAACCTTTGGCTAAAACCATTGAATTGCTGCAGATTCCCCCTGTCTGTTTAATATCTTTCCTATATATTTTTCCCTCCTCTGCCCCGTATATATTTGAATGAGCGTCATGCGATGCCTTGATCCATCCTTTGTGTGGCACTTGAATACCTGAAGTGAAAATATGAGACAAGATATGCGTGTTATTTGAATTTTGAGGGGTCCTGTCTGCACCTACCCACCACAGCAGCAACTGTCCACCCTACGCTGAATTTGGTCTGTGTTGATCTGACCTATACTTGTTTTCTCAATCCCACTATGGTTAAAAAGTCATCAGAATACAGGAAGAAATTAAGTAAATTTGCTAGGAGAGCTATGGCGGAGGAGGTGGTCACGGCCATGATGGAGGCCCCTTCTGCGGTGGCATCGCCGGTACAGTCCTCTGTTTCTGAAGATGATGATACCAAGTCCAAATTTGCAGAAATAATGTCCGCAATTGCTACCTGCCAGGCAGTCCTGACCAACAAAATCGATACAGTGCAGGTGGAGATTAACCCCTTAGTGACGGCCGCGTGCAGAAGCGGCCGTCACTTAACGCCCGTCTAACATTTTTTTTTTTTTTTTTTTTTTTTTTTTTTCAGAAGAATCCGGAGTCCCCGAATGGCGTGCAGCCGCGCGGGGATCCGGATTTCCTGGACGTACATGTACGTCCTCTGTCACTAAGTGACAGCCACAGAGGACGTACATGTACGTCCATTGTCGCTAAGGGGTTAATCTTCTGCGTGCGGACCAACAAAACCTGCGTGAGAGCATTACTGATGTTTGCCAGCGTATCTCTACTGTTGAAGACACACTTCCTCCTGTGGTCGCCACAGTGGATGAGTTGAAGAATCAAGTGCGATTCCTTCAGTCCAAGGTAGAGATGATCTTGAAAACAGATCTAGACGCAGTAACGTTCGTATAATTGGACTGCCGGAAGACTGCGAGGGCCGTGCCCCTGAGCAATTCATGGAGGTCTGGATAAGGGAGCATGTTGGCACAGAGGGTCTGTCTCCGTCCTTAACTGTTGAGAGGGCGCACCGTTTACCGACAGGCCCAAGACCTCCTGGATCTTCTCCTCGTCAGATGATTATTAAACTTTTGAATTACAGAGATCGGGATGCCATACTTCGTATGGCTAGGATGAAAGGCCAGATCCTCTTTGAAAATCACCAAATCTCCTTCTATCCGGATTTCTAGGCCGATGTCCAGCGCCAGAGACGCAAATTTGTGGAGGTGAAACGTAAACTTCGAGAGAAGAATATCTTCTATTCTATGCTATTTGCTGCTAGATTGAGAATTGTACATGACAGTAATACCATCTTCTTCATGTCGGATTCGGAGGCTACAGAATGGGTAGACGCTCATTCATCGTTTCCTGTTACTGCTGCCATGGTCTTGTACTTCTGAGACTTCATATATTTAATCTCCATGATTTTTGATGGACGCTGGGACAGACCCCGGGGAACATAACGACCGCCTGGACTACTTCTGCTGGTTTGTCCGAGTGGAGGTCAAGCTCGTCTGGATATGGTAATGAGGCCATGTGCAGAGGAGATGCGGGGCAGTGCTGGCGCTGGACTTTGCTCCTCTAGAGCGCATATGGCGTGGTGAACTGCCCTGAGATCTCTATTATGGAGACGGGGTTGGGGGAGAATCCAATCGTTATAATATTTGTAATGCTGAATACATGCCTGTTTTGATAATGCCATTATGATCGTATGTTTCAGTTCATTTACCTTTGATTTTACGCATGTCTGGGGGGGGGATTGAGACTCTTCCCCCCCCCCCCTTTTTTTTTTTTCCCTCTCTCTCTCTTCCTCCTACCAGACGCATTAAGGTTCTGCACTGCCATTAATCTGCGGGGATCCTCTGGCATGTCTTGGGCAGTGGTTGGATGCCGCTTTGCTGTTATTAGTACTCGCAACATTTTGCAGCTGTTAATTTTGATTCTATATTTCATGCCGCCTCCGACGTGCCCAAGGACTGCTAAGTTGGGATGTATCATTGGGAGGGGTATCCAGTGACCCCTGGGGGGGGGGGGGATTTCCTTTGTTACTGAAACACGATATTACTATGGCCGTTATGTTTATGACTGTATATATATGATCATATGTACCTGCATGCCTCAATGTGTCAATATGGGTTATTGTTCTGCAAAACATTCTTGCTTGACTGGCACTGTCTTGCATCCTTTGGGCGGTGGATTGATGCTGAGCTGCTGTGTTCTGGCTTTTGGGTTCTTGGAGATTGCTGGAATCCATTTCTTTACTAGTGCCTCCGATCTGCCCGAAGGGTGCTGGGGACAGGGACATTGAGCGGGAGTAGTGTCTGGCTGTGGCCCGGGGATGGGCCTCCTTTATGAGGGGGGAGGTTCTGTTCTAAGAATGGCTATGGCGGTGAAGTTACTGGGCCTTCTTTTATAGGTCACTGGGTGATGATGTTATATTTATGTTTGCTCTATTTTGCTGCTGCAAGGGGGTGTGGTGGGATTCTCTATGTCATGTTTAACTGCTGGTTGATTTTGGCATTATTCTACTGCAGTGGGGAGCGGGGTGTGTGGATGGGACTATTAGTGCCCAAGTTACTTACAGGTTAATTGGTTCAGGTCAGGTGTGTGTGTGTGTGTGTGTGTGTGTGTGTGTGTGGGGGGGGGGGGGGGGGGTCAGGAGTTTTGGCTGCCTGGCCGCGGGAATGGGTTGTTTAAGGGATGAAATCTGTCGGGTTGGGGGTGATGGAGATAGGGTGGGACGTTCTGGTAAGGGTTGGGGCGGTTGTTCAGTTAGGGATCCCTCTTCCTCTCTCTTCTGGGTCGGGCGCTCCTCGCCCCCAAGAGATCCCGCCATGTGGCCAGGGGTGTAACACATTCCACTTATTTCAGGGATGACACCACTGACTTGTAAACTTTCATCCTGGAATGTGCGTGGCCTGAATGATGCTGTAAAACGATCTTTAGTTTTGAACCACGTCAGGAAGCAGACTCTAGGGGTGGTTATGTTGCAGGAAACCCATCTTACTGCAGGGAGAGTTTTGTCTCTTAGGAGGCATTGGATACAGAATCATTACCACGCCACACATTCCACATATGCCAGGGGTGTTTCGATTCTTATCTCTAAATTGGTTTCTTTTGAATTCATTGATCTTAAGACTGATCCACAGGGATGTTACCGCTTCCTAACGTGTAAGCTGCAGGGAGCTCTGTTTGTCTTAATGATTGTTTATATACCACCGCCTTTTGACCCATCAGTTCTCTGGGACATGCTTATATATGTCTCTGACAAGATACATCACCATATAATTTGTATGGGTGACTTTAACATAGCTACTAATCCTGATTTGGATAGATTTGGTGGGACAGTGGTTGATTCCAAATTACATAGAATTTGTAGGCGATATGGGACTTGTAGATGTATGGAGGACTTTCCACCTGCGGGACCAGGAATTCTCCTGCCACTCGGCCACTTATAAAACGTTATCTAGAATTGATTATGCGGTTGCTAACCAGTTGGCTTTGAATTGGGTTACGGATTGCTGTTTTCTAACCAGAGTGGCCTCCGACCATTCCCCGCTCTTACTGTCTTTACATCGAGACCAGAGACCTAGGCCCAGAGTTTGGAGATTTATTCCCGTATGGTTGACTAATACGCAATTGGTGTCTAGGCATAGAGAAGATTTATGTGACTATTTTGCCAACAATGTCAATTCTGCTGCTCAGGGTATTGTTTGGGAGGCTGCCAAAGCAGTTGCAAGGGGTTCTCTGATATATCTTATATCTACACAAAATAAACTTAAATCTAGAGAAGTGGAGGTTCTGGAATCGGAGGCTGCTGAGGCGGAAAGACAGTTTGTGGGGAGTGGGGATTCGGCGTCCTACACTAAGTTTGTTTCCTGCTCGTTGCGATACTCTGTAAAACCTTTCTGAACTGAATGCCCGTCATGTTTTTTATATGAAACAAAATATTTTTGAAAATGGGGACAAGGCTGGGAAGATTTTGGCTCATCTTGTTCGCCAGCATAGGGGGACTCCGTTGCTTTCTTCACTCCGGGATCCTGGGGGTGAATTGATACTCGACCCGCAGCTGAGTAATCTGCGATTCCAGCGCTTCTACTCTCATTTATAGGAGTCTCGACTAACCCGCTCTGAGTCTCAGATATCTCACTTTATTGACCAATGTGACCTTCCGCAACTTTCCTTAGAACATCGTCACATGCTAGATGCTCCTATACTTCTTAGAGAGGGGATGGAGGCGATTCGTGGTTTGCCGGCGGGCAAGGCCTCTGGTGTCGATGGTCTTCCTGCAGAGTGGTATAAGGAATTTGCGGATGTCTTGGCCCCTCATCTCTTGAATACTTTTTACGCTGCCATAGATGACGGACATCCTCCGGATTCCATGAATGACGCTTCCATTATTGTACTGCCTAAACCAGGGAAGGATCCGGAGCTCTGCGACTCTTGCAGACCTATTTTCCTTTTGACTACGGATGCAAAAATTGTGGCGAAAATACTGGCTACCAGATTAAATAATGTGTTAGGAACCATCGTGCATGAAGATCAGACTAGTTTTATCCCGGGCAAATAGATGTCTCACAACCTTAGAAGATTATTTTTGCACCTGCAGCTTCCACATGATACCATCGGGACTCGGGCGATAGCCTTCCTTGATGCACCCAAGGCCTCTGACTCTGTCGAATGGCCATATCTTTGGCATGTACTTCAAGGTTTTGGATTTGGTCCATCCTTTATTAATTGGATACACATCTTATATGGTAACCCCAGGACTTCTGTGGTGACGGGTGGACTGAGTTCACAGCCCTTTTCTTTGTATCGTGGCACTAGACAGGGCTGCCCGCTCTCACCCGGCTTGTTTGCCCTGGCCCTGGAGCCTTTGGCTGTTTTGATTCGTGCTAATCCGTTGATCCGTGGACTCAGTATTGAGGAAAAGATTGCACTATATGCCGATGACATTTTACTCTTTCTTGGCGATGATGAGGATTCCCTGAGAACTACGTTGTGGTTGGTGGATGATTTTGGTACATATTCCGGATTTCAAATTAATTGGACTAAGTCCTCTTTGCTCCCGATTGATGGTGGTTTGCGGAGGTCTCGCTCACCGGACGTCCCACTTTCTTGTGTGGCTGACTGTACCTATTTGGGGATTCAGGTGGCAGCAACGACGGACTCCTTTTTTGGAGATGAATTTGTTGCCTACTATTCAATCTTTTAATGATAAAACAATGGCATGGCTTCACTTGCCCTTAAATGTGATTGGTAGGTCGAATCTTATTAAAATGATTTTTTTGCCCAAGTTTCTATATATTTTTCAGAACACACCGGTCCCTATTCCTAAAAAATATTTCCGACAAACAGACAAAATTATTTCACATTTCGTATGGCGGGGGTGTCGGGCTAGACTCAAGCTGACTACTCTTATGAGACCGAAGCGTGAGGGGGGAATTGCCTTGCCCAACTTTTACAGGCATTACTTGGCAGCGCAATGTCATTATGCGCTGGACTTTGTTTCCCCCAGGCCTCGATATCAATCTACTCAGATAGATGCACTGTTATTGCAGCCTGCTTACGAGCTACCCCAGTTCTTGCATGGAGGCACCGCAGTTTTTAAAATTCGGACTACATTAGCTGTAACTCTATATGAGGTTTGGGGGGAGCTGAAGAGGTTGCTGGGATATGTGGCCATGGACCCAGACACCTCCCCTGTGGGGTGCTGCGGGGCTACATCACTTACTTGGTAGTGAGTTTGGTCCTCTGTGGGCTAGATTTGGGATTAGTACTCTTGGACAATTGTATCATGATAACCAGCTGAAATCCTTTGCACAGCTACAAGACGAACACCGTCTGCCACACAATCTTTTCTATTCTTATTTATGTACCAGACATGCTCTTAGAGCCCAGTGGGGTGATAGGGCACCGATGATTGCTACATTCCCGCTTCTTACTAGATTGATGACCCTTGAGCCTCCGAGACCTCTCTCTTATTTATCAGTGGCTGAAATCTCACATGAGATATCAGGAATTTCCTTTATGGAATAAATGGGAACTGGATTTGGGCCCATTGGAGGATTGGGAGTGGAACATGGCTAAGGAGGTGCCAGCTCAGATGGCGACATCGACTAGGCATCAAATGATAGTTGAATATTCTTCATAGAATTTATTATACACCAGACTGTTTAAAATGGTGAATTCTGGTACTGACCACTGCCACCGATGTGACAATGTTCGAGGCACGTATTTGCATATGATTTGGGAGTGTCCTGAGGTTGGGAAGTTTTGGTCTGAGGTAATGCGTATTGTAACCCTGGTGTTGGGAAGACCTGTTTCTGCGACGCCAAAGATTTGTTTACTGTCTATCTTCCCAGATGAGATTGAGGAGGCTAATGACAAATCTCTTCTGCGTGAGCTCTTGGTGATGGCGAGAAAGGTGGTGGCCTTGAACTGGATGTCAGACAGAGCTCCCAATTGTAGGGCGTGGATTAACCTGGTTTCACAGTGTTTTCCACATTATAAATTGGTTTACTTACACCGAGGTACTCCAGCTAAGTTTGATAAGATCTGGGGACGGTGGCAGAACTGGTGGACAGCTAGGGCAAGTACTACTGTAGCTCCCAGCGATGTGTAACTTTTTGGAGCTGGTCGAATGAGTTCATATCTGCTTGCCGTGTGGATGCTTGTGACATATACTTGTACGCCTTTGTGTCTGACCCCATCTATGACAGGATTTTGTGGTGACACTGGCTGATGGGTGGGGGGTGCTGCGCCAATGTCGAGTGAAAATTCAGCTCTGGCGAGTAGAAATTTAGCCCTGGTGGGTAGGCTATGGCTTGCAGTGGCGAGTAACTCTTCTGGTCTGGCTAGTAAGCCCCCCTGTAATATTTTTTTTATTATATATATATATATATATATAAAAATAAATAATTTATTGTATTGGACTATGCATTGAAAAAGAATATATACCAAAAAACAAGGGTACTCCCCACTGATGGGAGATTTTTCATTCATTAAAAAAAATTATTAAATCTCAAAACTTTTTTTTTTTTTTTTTATAAATCAAACTTTGAAACAGTGCCAACTGGTGTTCAAAATGTTTTATGTAATAATAAAAAAATAAAAAAATATATATATAATAAAAATGATAGAGCTGTATTAACTTTTGAATCAACATTTTCCCAGCCGCGGTCATCTCTTGGGAAGGAGAGTGATTGCTATTTGTTTAACTAATGAGCCAACCTAAGGATTTCAGATATGCTTGATGTGGAAAGCTTGCAATGATCAGGATATCGTCTAGGTAAGGATTATAATGCCTTTTTGTCTTGGAACAATTAGTGCCACTGCCAGAATCTTTGTGAAGGCTCTTGGAGCTGTTACTAGACCGAATGGAAGGGCTGTGAATGGATGGTGCAGATTTTGAATGGAAAAATCTCAGCAACTTCTTGTGACTTGGTCTTATAGCAATATGCATCCTGTAGATTAACGGATAATAGGAAGGCACCCTGATATACTGTCTTTAGTGTTTATGCAACTGATTTCATCTTGAAGCATGGTACTTTCAACATGTGGTTCACCCCCTTCAGGTGCAGAACTGTATTGAGTAAATCCCAAGACCCCTTTCCAAACGTGGGACTAACTGAGCTGCTTTGGAATTCAGGAGATTCGTAAGAACTTCTCTGAATGCCAAAAGCCTTTCTTGGGTTGGAAGGAATCTTAGAATGCAGGAACATACTGAATTGTGGGACATGCAGGAAATCTAGTGGCAGCCCTACTCAATAGACTGAAGTACTCAAGAATCTACACTGGGAATAGTCTTCCAGTATTGTAGGAAGAGTAACAGTCTGCCCCTGACTGGGATGGGAGTTGGGGTCTGGCATAAGTCATTGTGATTCCTTCTTTAATTTGGTTCTGCCAGGGAATTCCTTTCTGAACCCAACTCCACATTCCTGAAGCAATCCCCTGCTTCTCCGATAATACTGCCTACTGGGATGGAAATGTCCGGAGTGCCGAAAGGACTGGTCCCTATGATGGTACCTTGCTGATGATCTTGGAGAGTTTTGTCATGGTCGTCTTTCTTAGGAAGCAGGGAACTCTTTCCTCCTGCTGCGTTGTGAATGATTTCCTCCAACTGATTTCCAAAAAAACATAGGGCCTGTGAATGGCAGGTCTATGAATTTGTTCTTGGATGAAGCATCCACCCCCCATGACTATAACCAGAGAGCCCATCTGGCAGAGATGGAGAGGGCAGAAGACTTAGCTGTAAGCTTAATCAGGTCCAAAGAAGGAAAACAAGAATGGTTTGTTGCTTCCTTAATAGATGCTACCTCTTTTTAAGTGTCAGCGAGACAAAGAGGACTCAATTTTGTCCTCCAGCTTAGACATCCAAATTCTCATTGAGAGAATGATGCAGGCAATGGCAGTAGTGGCCTTAAGAGTATGGCCTAGTATAGAAAACTGTCTGTGTAAGACCCTTTCAATAAGTCTATCATGGCATCTTTAAGAGATGTTGCATCTTCCATGAGTAAAGCAGTTCCCTTAGATAAATAGGCAATGGGGATGTCAATCTTGGGAAGGGATGCCCAAGACTTCACTTCATTTTCATTAAAAGGGTACATTCTGCTAAATTTTCTAGGCATAGTAGATCTCTTATCGACCATACATTTTTAATCATGTATTGGACAGACTGAAGGACTGGAAATACAGAAAGGGGATTTCTTGTTTCCAGTGAAGGCTGCATCCACGATATCCAACTCCTTCTCAACACCAGCTAGACCCAAGGTCTCTCTCATACTTTTAATAAATGAGTCAACCTCGTCCAGATTAAATGATCCAGGGTCGTCTGAGATTTCCCCCCTTCCTCTACTGAAGAGACTTCAAAACCAGCATTTCTAAAACTCGACTCAAAATCTTTGTCTACTCTTGATGAGTTGCCCTCCCCTGCTTCCACCCTTGCTCATTTTCTAGGGATTTCAGCCTCATGCATGGATTTGAAGGTATCTTGCATAGATACCTTCATCCATGATAAAAACTCTTGAAACCATGCTGGCATCTTATTCCCTGCAGCATTAAGAGTACAGTCTGGGCAAAGTTTCACATTGACAGATCCCAAAGCAAGTTTTAGACTTTAGCTTTGTCCTGTTTAGAAGCAGAAAATTCCTCAACTTTCTCCTTACTAGATTGGGGCTTTAGGGGAGCAGACATACTGAACTAACAAATGCAGAATAAAGTGCAAAATACACCTGAGCCTCCTGCTTGCGGCCAATCTTAAATTCAAGAGCTAAGTGGCATGCGTTCCACTGCTGTGCCGGATCAGAAGGTCATTAAGGGGTTAAACTAGAAGGTGGAATCAAATGCTATAGAAGTGTTTACACCTGTGCCAGTCCCTGGACTACCTTGTGTAGTCCTTTGTTTCAGACATAAAAGGAATAATGGTCTTTGTCAGTTTAGGAAGGTAGGCAACTGGTCCCTAGCATCACAACGCCTGAGAAATGCTGCTCTACAATGCACACGTGCTTAAAATTTCCTTTAGTTCTTTAAGTTTGTCTTTAAAATCTTGCACTAAAGGGTTTTTAACATGCATCTCAAAATGTGTCTCATTCCCCTGCTTCAAAATACTTATCAGGACACCGTTCTAAAACAGTTGTTCCCAAACCTGCCCTCAAGCTTCTCCAAAAGTGGATGTCCTCAGTTGAGTGGTGGTTCTGTTTAAAAAAGGCGTATCAACCACTGATTGATGACTATATGCTAATCAGATTATATCCTTAAAAAACAACGCTGTACTATTGGAGAGAACCACTTGATGCCAGTTTTGGAAACCACTGTTTTAGAAGTGAGGAAGCATATCTGAAAATGGATTGATGATATAATCCAAGTCTTTGCATTTCATTAATTAAAATAAAAAATAAATAAATAAGTAAAGGGCTTACCTAAATTTATCCATATACCTCCTGGTTTAAGTATTTTCCAGATTGTTTCAATATAGTCAATTACATTATGTGCAGTGTCTATGAAGAAACATGTTGCTATGCAATCCCAAGAACCTGTGATGAAGACAAACATAATGAGATTTCATAATTAAAAAACTAAATAAAGCATAACACATACACGCTTTACAGAAGGTATGGAAGCACTTCTAAGCAGTAAAGCAGGAATAGCTTATTGAATCAGTGTTTTGGTCAGAACTTTGGCTATTATCAAGACAGCATATTATACAAAACTTGTGGTCTCATGTACACAAACTAGGATTTTTGATGCCAAAAAGATTACATCAGAGGGTGGGGTGTGGCATCAAATGATGATATAAGTGAGCTGTGGGGGAATGTCAAGTGCCATGTACAATGAATACTGCTCACATCTACATATGAGTGGCAAGAGTTAGCAACAATGGAAATCTCCCTTAATGAACCAGTCGACTCGGAGGCGCTTGAGAAGTGCCGAGATCTCGTTACTTACATGGAATCCCTTCATTGGAATGGTCTAAAACGTGTGCCTGAACACTAGGCACACGTTTTAGACCATTCCAATGAAGGGATTCCGTGTAAGTAACGAGATCATGGTGCTTCTCAAGCGCCTCCGTGACGACCGACACGGATCTCCTGCTGACAGCTTTACAGCTGTCAGTAGGAGAGATCAAACTTTAAACGCCCGTATCTCTTAAACCATAGTGGTTTGAGAGATACGGTTTTTTGCATTTAGATCAGCTTTTTAAGAGCTTCTAAATGCAAAAAAACTTTTTTTAGACATTACTAACACTAACTCAAAACTAAGAACTAGAGCACTCTCCTGCCCAACTCATCAGTTTACGTATAGCAGGGCAAGAAAGTTAAAGTTAACAGGTCAGAGAAGTCAGGAAATCAAAGCAAAACAGAAGCAGACTATTTATTTATTTCTTGGTGTGGGATACCTCGTGTCTTCACGAGGGAGAATTCATCCATAAGAAGAGAAATCACCTTATCTGGCATCCAGCTGGGAACATAGGGATAATGGGGTCATCCCAATATTCATGGAGAGAGATAAAGAGCTTTTAAACTCCGAATTGTAGAGCCATGCATTCAAAAGCTGGCATTAGCAAAGGAAAGCACATTAATTCAGCAGGGATTTGTAAATGTATGTAATGGAGACCAGGTTGCAGCTGTACAAAGTTGATTTGCTGAAGCCTGGAGCTTGGTGATCCAAAAAAAATACTCATGGAGCAAGTAAACTCTAAACAATGGACTGCCTGGGATTTAGAATATATGCTTGCCATACAGTCTATTTAGTCCATGAAGCTATGGTGGCTGCAGAAGTAGGTCTGCCCTTCAAAGGATCTTCATGCAAGTTGAAAAAGACATTAAGGGCTGGATTCAAATGGAGGAGATAAATGTTACCTCCAGTTTTAGCAAACATGTTCCTATTGAAGTCTATGGGGAAACCCGGAGATAAAAGCAGAGATAAAATTAGCACCTGCATTTGAATCCAGCCCTAAATGTACAGTTCTCAACAGTCTACTGCTGATGCAAACTGGAAGAAACAAGTAAAGTAAACAAACAAGAAGATAATTGAAATGGAAACTGGCACTGCAATGTGCTCTGCACAGTGTAAATCCAAATTCAACCCTTAGGCGCCATATTAAAATTATACCAAATTACAAAATGACATATCCGGAAGATGCCACACAGATGATATAGACAAGAACTAGACACCACAGATAATAGCCACCAGTTTGTTGACTGCAAGGCAACTGACCATACTCACCAAGTGAATAGCATGGGGTGCTTAATATTTACACATGTGTGTAAAATAATCTAAGACGTCATATATCCAGGCACAGTCAAGGCATATGCCCTAGACATGTATAAAGAAAAGAACGTCTTGGCCCATGGGCTACTGTATTGCACCCCTGGATAAAGACCTCTTCATAGGCTTTACTACGGAGGTAGTTCTGCCTGATGATAATGTAAAATTTAAAGACAAAAGACCCCATTTTCACATTAGTGGAAGAACTGTATAGTTTATGACCTCCTCAGTCATGTGGCTTATGAGTGGAATAGCTGGGACATATGGAGTAAGCAAAGACTTATCTTTCAGCAGATCTACAGAGAATCAAAGTGTTCTCTAATCCTAATAGAGGGTAAAAGGGGGAAAAAAAATTTAAAAAAAAAAAAAAAAAGTTTCCAGGAGGAAACCTTTGTCTCATTCAGGAAACTCACAACTAGCAGGTGGAGCTTCAATGCAATGGGAGGAATGTAGCCCTTAGTGGAGAGAACTTTTCTTCATAGTCCCTGTGTCCCCCATTGTCAAAAAACTGGAATGTATTAAAGGGATAGTAATACCTATATAAGAAAGTGCAGCTCTGAACCTTCTTTATTCTATTTTTAGCAAGTAGCACTAGATTTCAATACTAACAGGCTTGTAGTTCAGCAGCAATTGAATCTGAAAGGACCCCCTCCCCTTTGTCACTCTACCTCTCATGCTGGTCCGGATGGAGCACGGCTAGGGACAATCTTTAGTAAGCATAAAGGAAACTCCTGCCCTCCTTTGTCAAGGGAAGCAGGGTTTTTCTTATATTTACTGACTGAAGACTGTCCCTCGCTGCGATCCGTCCGGTCCCATGACCAGATTTCACAACTAATGGGAGACAGCCAGAAAGGGGGGGGGGGATACTTTCGGATTCAATTATTGTTGAACTACAAGCCCGTTAGTATTGAAATACAGCGCTATGTACTAAAAATAAAACAAGACTCAGAGCTGCACTTAATTGTAGGTATTCCTATCCCTTTGACTTGCCTTTCTAAAATAAAATCCGTTTTATGCATAGGTTTTACTATACAAAAAATAACAATTAGCTATTCAGGCCCAAAACTATGAGAAATAAAGCCATGTGATTTCTAAAAGCAACAGGTAACGAGATAAGGCGCCCCAGCCTCTGTATGATAACTGCTGATCACCCCACATGAACATGTTAAAGGATACCCTTGTTTGAAAGAGATCTCTTTTAAACAAGGGTACCATCAAATTTTTCAGTGAAAGGGGGAGCAGAGCAATACTGCTCTGCGACATCACCCAACACACACATAAAAAAAAAAAAAAATTATATATATGGATGGAATAAACTTCAGATTTGTTTATCTTCGTTAAAAGTCCTGTGAGTGTTTTGTTTATTTTTTCATATTTGGATACAAACGTCTTACAAGATTGGCACCCAGGCAACATACTGCTGTAAGGAGAGTGCACATCAAGGGTTTTATATATATTATACACACGCACATTTCAAGAGAGGGTACACAGTCCTGAACTGGAGCAGGGAGATCAAGATAGAGGTTTTAAAGAGCCACCCCAATGCTCCTAGTTAAAAATGACCTGGTGCTTGAGTGTTCTTCAGTCACGGATTCCCCTGCCGAAGAGGTCACACCAGGGATTGAGGACTTCCCTAAAGGTAATCCTTAGCACACATGTTAACCAATTAGTTGCTAGAGGGCTGAGGATGTGGATGTCCACATCTTTATAAGTTTTGTATGGTCTGCTAAGGACAGGGACGTCCACGTTCAAGCAGTGAAGTGCATAAATACTCCTAGCATCAGCAATAACATGAAAGTGGTTATCAACTCATGACTAATGCAAACAAGATTTGAACCACTCAAAAATCCATACTATGAAGTCTGCAATCACTAATATCTGCCATGTCAAACAGTAGCATACAAGACAATGTAAATGTATTTTGCAAACCACATTTAATGATTGGATAGAAGATCTGCTAATTCAAGTTATTAGTTCTACTTTTAAGGACAAGTAAACCCAGACAAGAAACCCACATACTTAAAGGGTATACAGCCACGAAGACAGCGAAAATAGCCTGGCGTTGCAAAATTAATTCACATCATTATGATGCAATTCTTGTAGTAATAAGAAGCTGCTGTCCGTTGATCTGACAGGCACTAGTGCCTGCGTGGGGACAAACCTCCTCCATGCTCAGCGGGCAGAGAACTGACTTCTACAATGCCAGACTAGATTCTCTATGATCAGTACTGTAAATGCTTTAGGTGGAGTAAAGAAAATTTCTTCATAGGGTTGATGTCTGCTTGAAGCTCAGTTCTCAGTACAATTTCTACTTACCATTGTCTGTGTAAATTTCCTGGAAGTCTCCTGCAGTCATGGAAAAATTAGTATTGGAAGGGAGGTCCTGAGGATTGACATCAGGGAAGTAAGCTGCTCTTATCTGATCTGTCGATCTCCGGTTGTTGCTAAACTGATGAATCCAAGGATAAAGTTTAAAAGCATTAATTTGAGAGCATCTGGAAAACATTGGGGAAAGAAAATCAAAGAAGACTAATTTAAAAATTAAACTAAACTACAGAAAAAGCTAAGGTTTTGTTTGTAATGACAGAATCTACACTAGATGTGTGTGTGTGTGTGGGGGGGGGGGGGCACACTTCCAGTCACTGGCTGTCAGACAATGAGGATGATATAGGGCGTCATGTTGCCCACCCTTGATCAATAGTATAAAGAGGTAGGCAATCATTTGCTCTCCAGCTTTTGGAGGCTACCATTCCCATCACCCCAAACCATCTGTTGACTGGTTGGGGATATAATGGGATTTGTAGTCTCCACCAGCAGTACAGAAAAACTTGCTTACCCTTGGTATAAATAGAGCACTTAGTTTCCCTTAACACACAGATGCAGAGTGCATAGTCCAGATCAGTAGCACAGGTTTGCCTGTGCTGTAAGACCGCAGCCTTGCTCCAATATATTACACAAAGACACACACTTAAACAATCTGGTGTCTGGTTGCAAAGCTCTGGCAAAAGGGAAGCTGGGAGGAAGGATGAGGCAGAGAAGTGCTGAACAGTGAGTGCAGAAAAAGGGGGAGGGGATAACATTGAAAGTGACGAAAGAGAGGTTTGGAGGGATTAAAGAGGCAAATGGGAGGGATGAAGACTGAAAGCGGCAAAAGGGAGGATGGAAATGCAAAGCGTCAAAATTAACACACTCTTGAAATTTAATGCAGTAATTTTACCAGGAGTGGCCGGGAGGCCGCTGCCAACATCTCCACCCCAAATTGAGTAGCTTCAACCTACCGACGCCCCAGTGACCCAGGACCAGTGACGATGAACAGGCTAACCTTATGTATAAACTGGTCTTAATTTGCCTCCAGAGCAAAAAGCGCTTTTTTCTTTTTGTTTTTCTTGTTTGTACCAGACTGCTAAGTGTAGCTGCGGGCACTTAAAATGAAGCTGCACACTGGGTCTTTATCTTGTGGGACCATCTCCTCTATACATTGGACTTTGGGCTTAGTGGACTTTGGGGTAGAATCGTTATTGTACACTCTTTACTTACTAAATGTGCCTCCTACATTAAGCTGTGCAGAGGCAATATTTTTTGTTTTCATATGAAAAGTTGTAACAATGCTCAAAAAAGCAGAGTTTAATTAATCCAATAGCTTGAAAATTAAGCAACTTATTTTATCTATGAAAAGGAATGTTATGGTGTAATTTCAAGGCAAGTTCTTTTTTAAACATCACAAACACCTTGTACTAATAACTTCCCACATTCATTACTATGGCTAGAAAACTCTAATGGCCCCTATGAATTCTGCTCGTGCCTTTTTCTAGAGAAAACATTTTGATCAGACCTAGCAGTCATGTTATTGCAGGCAGTGTTTTTCTCAAACAGAAGCAGGCAAGATAAATTAATCTATGTAACCGTTTTAAGGATCAGAGAGGCACCCAACAATGCAAATCATTGCATTGTACACAGCTCTAGCATCCTTAAAGGGTTAAGTTTAACATCCGCAGGGAGCAGAGGTTGTCGTCCTGCTAGCAGTTATGTTATCCTCCACAGATATGATATGCAAAAGGGCAAAATTCATAGGGGCTTGCATAAGCTTGCATCAACAAAAGTGAATGAAGGACAGGCATATGGCTGTCTCCACATCCATCATCAAGAAATGTGTAGGAAAGCAGCAGAGGTCACTGTTTTGACACAAAAGTAACATTTAGAGGCATCCCAGGGACAGTAAACACAATGCAGACTTGATAAGCTATGTTGAATTATCTACAATAGAATGTAAGTGATCAATCTTGCTAAGTCCCAACAGTGCAAGTACTCAGAAAGACTTCTTGCTGCGTTACAATGATCCACTGAAGTGCATCAGACACACAAGCACTTTTTATTACAAACTGGCATTTTATGCAGAGACCTTTGCTATCTCGGCTGTCTATGATATTATTAGTATTTTACATGTAGTGAACAACAGTGTACATATTATTCCGCATTTGAGTGCTCTATTCCTATAGCAATCATGCTATATCATGGCCAGGACTGAATATTTCTAATTTATGACTAGAAAAAAAAATGCAAATTACATGAGAAGGAATTATGTTATTCTCAATGTTTAAGGTTGGGCAGACAAGTAACAATGTCCCAACTAGTAAGTTTTCTCTGAGTGTTGATCATCAAAGATATTTTCGCAGCCCTGCTCATTGCCAAAATATGTATATTAGCCGCCTAGGGGTCACTGTCAAATGACAAAGACAAGCTTATCCAAATTCTAAGCACCAGGTTTCCAGCCACATTTTGAAACTGGATGGCACCTGGTCAAGGAAGACAGGGTAGCAGAGTGAAAGCAACAGTTAAAATGGCATGTTATAGCAACTGAGAAGTGTTACTTTCGAGATGTCTGAAAAAGATGAGCAGGAAAACATTGTACAAATGATCAAGTTTGGTGGTGGTGGTGGGGTTGTACACCCCTTTGGTCCTTAAGTTGTTAAGAAGGGATCTTAGGGACCTCTTAATGGTAGAATACACATTTCCTTTTGTGGGTTTCATGTTAGTTTGGCGAGTGGGAGAGTCTTACCGAAGAGTATTACCAAATAATGTATATCCATGGATGCACTCTATTCTGAAGAAATTAATCTGAGATCTCATCGGCATTCAAAGGATTTATGCCACTCACACTAAAATCAAGACTTTGCAAAGCTTCTTTGAAATGAAAGCATATTTTTAAGGGAAAATGATATACCACCTCCATGGCGAAACACAGGCATGCAATCTTGTCTCAATGGACTGTATGTATAAGAGGATTTTAGTCTTACCTGTTAAATCCTTTTCTCTTAGTCCATATAGGTTACTGGCCTTTAAGTAGGCAGGAACAATTTTTGAAGAGAATGCTGGGTGGAGCCTACCTCCTCTCCTTAGTTGCAGCTCGCCCCCTCTCCAGAAAGATCTGCAACACTAACTAGGGACTAGGTAATAAGAATGGAGAAGAAGACTCCTGTGAGAATGAACCCAACAGGACTCCCACTTTCAGTCACAGGAGAACCAAGCCCGGTCCCGCGACAGGGTGGGAGACCAGTAACCTATATGAACTAAGAGAAAAGGATTTAACAGGTAAGACTAAAACCCTCTTTTCTCGGTCATCCAATATAGGTTACTGGTAACTTTGGGATGTCCAACCACTGAGGTTCCCAGAGCTGGGAAGGTAAGGACCAGGCGCAGGGCTCCAAAGTCACCAGAGCCTATATGAACCATCAGATCATGGACAGCTCAACAACAACACTGAAGTGTCAACAGACACAAAACCTGTGCAGAACCACACCAGGAACACAGCACAGCACAGCACACAAAACTCAAGCCAACTGGACTCAAAAAGTGAAGGAGCACTGAAAAGACGTAAGGAGAACCTAGACAGGCAAAACTGCCTCTAGGATCTTCCTTCCCAAGCTGGCGTCAGCCGACGCCAGAACACCTACTTGGTAATGCTTCGAAAAAGTGTGAACAGACGACCAAGTGGTGGCCTTGCACAACTGATCAGCTGAGGTTTGATTCTTGTACGTCCAAGAAGCCCCAACGGATCTGGTGGAATGAGCCGAAACCCAAAAGGGAACCGGCTTCTTCCTTAACTAGTAAGCCTTACGAATAGTAGACTTAATCCAAGACTGAACTGTCACCTTGGATGCCGGTCTCCCTGCCCGGGGACCCTCAGGAATGATGAACGAGGAGTCAGACTGGCGAATAGACTCAAGTTCTATTTGCACCGCACTGAGACATCTCACTACATCCAGCAAGTGAAGATCCCTTTCCTTGTCAGAGGCAGGGTCAGGACAGAACAAGGGCACCATAATTTCCTGATTAATGTGGAATTCCAATACTACCTTCGGGAGAAACTCCTGAACGGTGTGAAGAACCGCCTTGTCTTTATGAAACACCAAAAAGGGTGGTCTACAAGACAGGGCCTGCAACTCTGCGACACGGCGAACAGACACAAGTCGCCAGGAGAAAAGCCACTTTCCAAGTCAGCATGCACAAGGGAATAGTGGCCAAGGACTTAATGGGAGGGGGCTAAAGGATGCCGAAAACAAAATTGTGATCCCACTGAGGAGTAGGGCTCTTAAAGGCAGGACGAGTGGGAGACATGCCCTGAAAGAAAACCTTGACATCAGGAAGAATTGCGATACGTCTCTGAAAAAAGACAGAGGGCAGAAGTCTGAACCTTAAGGGAACTCAGATTGAGACCCTTATCCATTTCATCCTGCAGAAAGGACAGGACCATAGGAAGATCAAAGTCCTGGGAAACATCCCTTTGAACACACAAAGACAGAAAGGTAGACCAGACTCTATGGTAGGCCTTGAAGGAAACAGGCTTGCGGGCACCAAGCATAGTGGCCACCACACCAGAAGAGAAACCCTTCTTCTTCAGTACTGAGGATTCAATTTCCATGCAGTCAAACACAGACAGTCCACATCCTCCTTCCACGGACACCCCTGAAGAAGGAGATATGGACATCGGGGAAGCCAAAGGGCTCCGCCACAGAGATCCAGGCGCTCCGGAAACCAAGCCCGACAAGGCCAGTACAGTGCAATCAGAATGACTGGAGAAACCTCCAGCCGCAGCTTCCGCAACACGCTGTGTAGCATGGGGATGGGAGGAAAGATGTACGCCAGAAGGAAGTGCCATGGGATCGACATGGCATCCACTGCCAGAGCTACAGGGTACCTCCAGCAGGAACAGAACGGAACCTTACGATTGTGAATGGTCGCCATCAGATCGATGCAAGGAAGTCCCCACTTCTGAACAATGAGGTTGAACACTTCTTGATTCAGTTCCCACTCTCCGCTGTCCAATGTGTGCTGACTCAGGAAGTCTGCCAGCACATTGTCTACTCCGGGAATATGAACTGCGGATATGGCAGGAACATGTTCTTCTGCCCAGGTTAAAATGGATTTGACCTCCAACCATGCTGTAAGACTTCTTGTGCTGGCTTACTTGTTGATGTAGGCCACAGCCGTGGCATTGTTGGACTGGACCCAGACTGGGCAGTCCTGCAGATGATGCATCCCAAAGGCGAAGGGCATGAAATATCACCCGAAGCTCCAACACATTGATCGGTAGGAGAGATTCCTCCGGAGACCACCGGCCCTGGGCACTGCTGTGACCCAGGACCGCTCCCCAGCCGGAGAGGCTGGCATCCATCGTCACAGTAGTCCACAAGATCCGGTTTGCTCCTGCACGCCTGGATCACAAACCTCTGGAGTTCCCTGGCGTGAGCCATGGCACATGGAACAGCTTCCATGGTAGAAATTAACTTCCCCACTAGGGAGGGCGGTTTCTTGGCCAGAACTGGGTCGTGAACCAGAATGGCCGACACCTTGGGATGAGCTACCTACCTCTTTCCATGTGAAACACTGTACCCCGTTGGGCATCGAAGAGGACGCCCAAGAAGACTAGTCTCTGGGATGGTACGAGATCTGACCTGTCCATGTTGAGGATCCAGCCATGATGGGTCAGCGCACGAATACAATCCTTTACATGCTGCTGAAGGAAGTCCGGAGATGGGGCCTTCAGAAGCAAGTTGTCCATGTATGGAGTGACTCAGATGCCATCTCTGTGGAGTACAGTCATTAACGCCCCCAGGACTCAACTGAAGACCGGTGGAGCTGCAGTCAGACCAAAGGGAAGAGCAGAAAACTGAAAATGCCCTTGGTCGCAGGCGAACCTGAGGTACTGCCGACTCTCTAGATGGATGGCAATATGCAGGTATGCATTGTGAAGACCCTGAGAAGAGAAAAATTCCGCCGGAGATATGGCAGCAATCACTGTCCTCAAGGACTCCTAGTGATAGAGAGAAGTGACCACAAAGGCATGGAGGTCCTGCCGTCTTTCTTGGATACAACAGAGGTTGGAGTAAAATCCCAACCCTATAATCCAGCACCGGAACCTGTTCTAGATCCTCCTTGTCCAAAAGGGTCTGGATAGCTCCATGGAACAGGTGGCACTTCTCTGCTCCCTGAAGTGTGAGAGAAGGGAAAAACTGGAATGGAGGGAGAGACGAAAGGGATCCTGTATCCCTCAGACACAACCCGAAAAACCCACGGATCCACCACGGTGTCTGTCCAGACAGTGAGGAAGTGGCGCAAACAACCACCTACCAGCAAGTGAGGACCGGGGTTCGGCGAGTCATGCCGAAGGAGGTTTGGAACCCTTGGGCTTGGTGGAAGACTGCTTGGGCCTCCATTGTTGTTTGGGCTTGGAGGAGGTGCGGGCAGTCTGGGAAACCGCTTGGGTCGCGGGGCGGGCCTCAGCCTGAAAGGGATGAAAAAGCCCATTCCTCTACACAGGAGGCTTCTTTCTACTAACCAAAGGCAGGAGGGTACTCTAACCCCCAGTGGCCTCACTAATAATATCGTTAAATTCCAGCCCAAACAAAGAAGAGCCCTGAAAGGGCAAGGAAAGCAAAGCTTTCTTTGAGGTAGTATCGATCTTGAGCCAAAGAGCTCGTCTAGCAACCACAGACACTGTAGAAACTCTAGCCACCAAGCTGACGGCATCGAATAGGGCAGCAGAAACAATGCTGAGCCTCAGAGATGTTGGCGATAAGCCGTAACGTCAGCAGTAGGGGCTTCCTGACGGGCAGCCAGTCAGCTGTTCAGTCCAAACAGCAATGGCCTTGTTCACCCAAGCAGCAGCAAACACTAGGTGCAAGGAAGTGCCAGATGTAGCAAAGATGGTCTTCAGTGACGTCTCAAGCTTCCGGTCAGTCCAGTCCTTGAGGAAAGAAGCGTCTGCCACAGGCCAAGCAGTGGACTTGGAAAGTCTAGACACCAGAGCGTCCACCTTGGCTGTCTCTGAAGTAGCTACGTTGAGCATGGCGTCTATGCGGTAAAGCGCGCCTTTACTCAAATTTACAATATTTTACAGTGAGGTTAAAGTTGTAAAAACACATTAAAATTCAAATAAACACTATACCCAAAGGGGAAAGAGACCAAAAGGAGGCCAACTAGCAGCTAAAGGGTTAAGTTTACCACAGAAACACTGCTCCAAGCCCCCCAACAGATAAACCCAATGAGTGCAGGAGTATGTATTAGGAACTCCAAAGGAGCTATCTGTGCAGAGAGGGAACGTAGGACATGTGGACCTCAGCACTCAAAGGGTTGCTCACCTTTTCAGCAGGTCTTCTGATTACCATGTGTAAAGAAGAAGCCTCAGTGGGCAACTCCTGAAGAATGAACTTGTAAAACAAGGATTACCCCCCCCAGGGCTAAAAGGTCCACCATAGCACCTGGAAACAGAGCTATCCACTTGGGAATTGTCAGTTATCGTAATCCACCTAATGGTGGTATTCCATATCTAACAGAAAACAAAAAATAAACTAAGACTATTGCAGAACTGTTCCCTTGCTTGTATCTTCATCAAAGAACAAATCTCCATCTGCAGGCAAGGAGAGAAGGTAGGCTCCACCCAGCATTCTCTTCAAGAACTGTCCCTGCCTATGTAAAGGGGTGGTCGCCTACCCCAAAGTTACCAGTAACCTATATTGGACGACAGAAAAATATACATTGTGTAGCAAAGAAATGTACCAAAAGCAACAAAGAACAGAAAAAAATCCAGAAAATTACATTGATTTAAATCTTATCCCTTTGAGTGCCAGAGGGGTTTGCAACACATTGCTTTGATTATTCCTCTTGCATTCAAAGGGTTAACCCCATGAACTGCTAGATAATTATCCAATGCACTGTTAGGTGCAGTTTGTCATCCCCTTTCCTTTTATAATGAGGCCCAATAGGCCTTATTCATCAAGTTAAAGTAGTACAGTTCTGGAGCAAGTCAGCTGCAGCATGGAGACATAAAGGGGTCAAAAGCCACACATAAATCAAAGTATGTTTCACTTCCCTGATATAGTGCAGTTGGGTTGCTCCAGAACTACACTTCTTTAGCATGATGAATATAGCTCAGTGTTTCTTTAGAAATTATTTACAAGCAAGGGCTGTAAATCTCCCAAGCTTCTCTGGCAGATGATTCTACCGTAACCAGAAACTCAACAGATCAACATCTTTTAACACCTTGGATATAAGATTTCTGAAAAAGAGGGATGTTGAAAGATTGAGATTATTAAATAGCATACCTATTAAGTACAAAATTGGAAGAAAATAGCATAAAGAAACTCCATTCATTTCCTTGGCAAGAATACCCATGCTTAGCTATTTCCCAGGCCAGCCTACCAAGCCCTGCACCGGGCACCAGGATATTTACACTGGAGACGTCACTGTAGTTGGAAAGACAAGTGCAATGAAGGTAAGTAAATATTATCATTTTAGTGTGCGTTTCTAATACAAGCTGCACCTATTGCCATAATACATAGATTGCATGTGGCAGCAGATGAAATAAAGCAACAGTTATATTGTATCAAATATGGGGAAAATAAAAAGCAGAGCACCATAAGCTGTATTGCAGTTTATATAGTAATATATTTGCATGCTGGCTTTCTTTACAACATCCACTTCGGTTCTTTTCTTACTTCCAGTGAAGTGAATGCCCTCTACATTCAGATTGTATAAACACAGTCTTTGACTCAATGGCACCTGCAAATGATTATAATGACGGTTTTTGTATGCCACATCACTATATGTGTGAGCTTGTTTGGTCCTTTGCATATACAGTTGAGTTTTAGATTCCTTTTACATACTGCATGTATCTACAAAAGGTTAGGACTGTGTATGCCATATACATACAAAAATCAATCACATTCCTGAGGGTGGGTTCACATGGCAACTGGAGGGAGGGGGGGTATGGATGAGTGGAACATGTGGGCATCAGTCAAACATGACTGGCTGATGCCTAAACAGACTTTAATTTGATAATTAAATTGCCTGTATGAATAATCTGCACAACAGCCCTATAGGCCGCCATGCAGATAATCTGTACTGTACCTTCACTGCAGCTTCTAATGGACAGCAGTAAAGATGCAGAATGCTGCGTTAGGGATCAGATACATAAGGCAATAGTCACCCGTGGGAACAGTCCTGTAAGCAGCAAGCTGTTCTAATTTTTATTTTATTATTTCTATTTTTTACATTAATGCAACAATAGAAAAGCTGTACTAATGTTGCTGTGCACCCAGAATTCAAGTAGCTTATATAGATAAGCAGAAATAGTTAAAGTTAGAGAAAGGGCTTTATTCACAAAATAAAAACAATTCTGGAACAAACCAACTGCACCACAGGGAAGAAGTAAAAATGACCATTGATATAAGAGAGGATTTCTGTGTTACTTACAAATAAATTTGTTTCACTTATTCCATGGACCATGGGGAGGAGGTCTGTCCAATTAGAGGCAGGACTAAGAAAAAAGGCCATCAAAAAGGAGAAATTCACCACACAGCTCCACAGCTTTGCTCAACCCCAGCCTGCTTTGCCTTCAGTACAGTTTTTATTGTGTCCTCCAAAGGAGGGATAAGACTGGTCTTTGTGATACCACATATTTTTAAATAATTTTTGCTAAGAGACTAGCCCTGTACCTTCTTTGGAAGTCAATTAAAAGAAACTGTACTTGGGGCGGAGCAGAGCAGACCTGTCAGCTTGACTCTCTCTTTGCATATCTGAAACCTTCATTCAGAACTGCCTCTGTTTCGTGTTAGCCAAAAGGATAGTAGATGTATAGTTTAGGAGATACTCATTTATTCCTGGAAATAATCTTAGTGCTTATTAACATATGAAGCCACGCTGAAATCTTCATTAGACTATAAGACTGCACAGGACGCTTCATTAGCATTAAGGGACCAAGTATGAATATCTCCTAAAGTATACATTTGCTTGTATTTTGACTCCTTGAAATGCCCTGCCTCCTAGTGGAAGGACCATAAACCTGTGGTCTGTATCACCCAATGGAAGAGAGAGAATTAGGGTGAAGCAAAGAGTTTCAGATCACTAAAATCAATGGGTTAAATTCCCCATTTTATACACCAGGGATTTGTGAACTTTTATCCCCTATAAAGCAGCTGGTTTGCTCCATACTTGCTCTTTTCTTTTGAGGGCAAGGTACAAAATGTAACAAATACTAAAATAAGTTTAAAAAAATAGCTATTTATTCAGACTTTACATATTCAAGTGCAGAATATATAAATCCAAATGACCTATAATTTTTATTCTTCTTATCTACACCTGTTTTTCCTTACACAGTTTTCTGTAATGTCAACCATCAAGGAAAGATAGTAAAACAATGTAACACTGTGCTATATATGTTGTTAAAAATTATGTAGTATACATTGTATCACTCTCCCTTGCTTTCATAGATCCTGATAGAACGCTCTCTCAACAGATTTAGGTTGCTCATTCTCAGGACATAAGCGTTTTAGGCCTCGATCCAAATGTTGGAGACGGCTGTTTTTTTTCTGCTGACGGCATTTTTGTCAGCACAGTAAACTATTCAAATGTCTGTGCTGCGAAAAAATACCAGGAAAAAAAAAAAAAAAAAAAAAAAAAAAAAAAAAAAAAAAAAAGCCGTTGTGTGTTAAACATAAGAGTTGTTTTCATTCACTGAAAATTATGAAAACATCATAAATAGCAATTAAAATGTATGCGCTAGCCAAGAACAGGCGATAAGGGACTCATGTTATCGTAGGAAAGTTAACACCTAATTTTTTTTTTTTAACTTGAGTCCCTTATCGCCTGTTTAAACAGCCGACACAGATACTTGAAGTTAAAAAAAAAACCTAAGTCCTCAGTGGGTGTACTGATGTGGGGCTCTAACCCAAAGTATACATCCAAAGTATAAAAAGTGTGTCAGACATTAGTAGAATTAACCCTATGAGTGCCAGTGAGGTATAATTACCCCGCCGGCATTCATAGGGTTAACCTAAGTTAAAAAACATCACATTACAAGTAACACTTTCTAAAAATCCTGATGTCCAGCGGAGTCCTCAGCTTCCTGGTCATCTTCTGTCCATCTTTCTTCTCTTGTATCTTCTCTCTTCTTGCTGTAAAAGAAAAACAAAAGTTTAAGTTAAAAGCATACAGTGTTTAACCCCTTGAGTGCCAGAGGGGTATGCAATGCATTGCAAAGCAATGTGTTGTGTACCTCTCTGGGGCCCAAATGGTTAAAGTATATAGTAGTGTGCCACGTTTTAAAATACAAATGCCCCCATAATAAAAATATACTTCACTCCAATGGTATTGGATCCAATGGATTGAAATATATTGAAAAAGATTTCTTATTTTTATTATTATGGGGGCATTTGTATTTTAAGAAGCGACACTACTATATACACTTCAACCCTTTGGGCCCCAGAGGTACGCAACGCATTGCTTTGCAATGCGTTGTGTATTCCTCTGGCACTCAATGGGTTAAACATTGTATGCTTTTAACAATCTTTTGTTTTTCTTTTATAGCAAGAGGATATAAGACAGAAGATACAGGAGAAGAAAGAATGGAGACAGAAAGAGACAGACAGTGGATGACAGGTAAGTGTAACAAAGATTTTTTAACGATCGGTGCTTGACAAAATGTCAGGCACCAATGGTTAACTTTTTTACTCTTAAGTTGCCAAAACTGGCGTTATTTAGCTGCATTTTGGGAACTTCACAAAATGGACGTTTGGACACCAGTTTTGTGTTCTAACGTCCGTTGTGCTAAATGTCGGTAGGACATTTGAATACTGACCAAGACATTTTATTTTGTCAGTCGGTATCCATTTTGCCCTACCAACATTTTTCTACTCCAACATTTGGATGGAGCCCTTAAAGGGATAGTAATACTTGAAAATAATTGTATTTTATATTGTAGCCCTTAAAAAAAAACATGAAAAATTATATAAGTTATCTTCCAAACCTTTATGGTTTGGGAGATATTCACATGTAAAATATAGTAAAATGCTCTTTTCCTGGCTGTTTTAGCCAAGTCTGCCATCTAGTGGACAGATTTGGAATTCGGTCCACAGAGCAACCGGCAGCTCTTTAGCAGTGCCGAGATCACGATCTTTGAAAAGAACTACTTAATTGGAACTATCTACAAAGTGTGCCTGGCTTGAAAGCACACTTTGTAGACCATTCCAATTAAGAAATTCTTTTTAAAGATGGTGATCTCAGCACTTCTCGAGAGGCACAACCGGTCCCGGGACCGGATTCCAAATCTGAAGGGTGGAGCAATGACGTCACTCCAGGGGAAACTTTACTTCTGAATATCTCCCAAACCATAAATGTTTGGGAGAGAAGACTTATATAATTTTTCATGTTTTTTTAAGGGCTACAATATAAAATAAACTTATTTTCAAGTATTACTATCCCTTTAAGTCAGTTGACTGCCAGAGGGGTTATTATTAATATATAATAGTTATAGGCAATTTGACTTTACACGTTATGTACTGGCATTACATAAAAAGAAGAATACCAGTACATTCCATAGAATTGTACAAAACGAATGGTAAATATCCAAAACTTGTACCATTTTTCTTTAGGAAAATATTTCAGGATTTCATTGATGATAGGCAGATAACAAGAGTCTCTCTCTGACTTGCCATCTTCACTCCAGTCTCGCACAAACTGCTTTATGGTGGATTTCAGTTTGTCCATGTCAAACGTGGAAGCAGGTTTATTCTTCCTGTATCCCTGTGTGATGCAAAACATAGGCTCACCTACTAATCTGGACCAGAAAGGATTTGGGGTATCCATTTAGAAACTGAAAATCACTAAAAGAATACAATATTCTCCTCAAAAATTGCCGCTTCCTCAAAACATCTCTATCTGGATGTGAAATGGACACCTGATAAACATAAGAAAAGAAAATATAGAAAAAAATGGTGTCATGTGCCCAACAGGCTTTGGGTACATAGTTATTACTGCAGTCCCATGGGAACATAACTACACAGATCAACCAGCTCACAGTCACCAGTGGGATTAACTCTGTTGAGAACCAGAGGGGTGCAAAATGATTTGCAAGCCTTCATGATGCTCAATGGGTTAAATCCAGATGGCTCTCTTCCAAAAGAAACAATGGGGTAACCTGTAGGACCTTATTTGTCAAACTAAAGTGGAGCAATTCTGGAGCAAAGTAACTGCATCAAATTCCATTTAAATTTAAAGAGGCTTATAACCTCATGAGGTAATGCAATGTGCTAGAGAACTCAAGAATACTCAAGGACTTTCAAGTCCAGTTTAAATAATGGGAATTTGTGGAATTTTCATTTCAATTGTATGGTGCACATGGCTTGCCCCAGAACTGCAGCTCTAAAGCCTGATGAATGAGGATCATTGTTTGCAAGTGTTAGCTTAAGATTAACACTCACACTATAAAAATTCCATACCACTCTCTCCTAGCCCACAGTGGGTCTGCCATGGATATGGTCTGATGAGTGTGTATCAGAAAAAAGAATGTCTGTTTTGCCTCCCCTTGCCTTCTCGGCAATTCTTTCCCACTCTTACAGACCAACAGCAGAAATAAGGTCACTCTTCCTCACCAGTGTGTATCACCTACTAGTCAGCCTCTTCAGGGGTATCCTATATAATAATTTGCTAAAACGTGTGTAATGCCACAATCATGCGCAGTAGAGACTGCCAGTGACAAGGCTGATACAGAGCAGGGTGCTCCAAAGGAGCTTCCCACTCTGTATCAGCCGTGGCGTGGGCAGTCTCTACTGTGCATGACTACCCCGCGACCGGCTGGCAGTGGCACTGTGGCCTGTGTAACGGGCTCTTCAACTAGTATATTTATAAACTTCTAAGATTTTAGCATTGCTGGTAACATGCTTCACACATTATTGGAACAATGTGTTGCACTTCTTAGATCTTAATAATTTGTGTTAATGGTTACACTATGCTTCCCCTTTATATCTTTTGGAGGAAAGTCATCTGGATATAATCTCAGTGACAATGGTGACAACAAAAGATTGATAGACCTGCTGTTATAAAGTATTTATTCTAGTGCAATAATTACCATATGCATTCTCACACACTTGGTTGCGCATATGATACTATTTGTTTTTTGTTTTTTTGTTTTTTTTTTTACTTCTGACATGATGTGCACCACAGGTTTATGCAGAAAAGCAAAACAGATTTGGAACATCATTTGTTGGAAAGGAAGAGGATTCTCCACACAGCAACAAAACATATAATAAACTGTCAACTTAGGGACACAATTGGGCACATCAAGGAGCATTTCCATTGCCTTCATTTGGACAGTTTTAAAGGTTGTAATTATTTTTGTCCTGGAAGCTTATTCTTTGAATGTCAATCAATGGATTAAAATCCCCATTAAAAAGAAGCTGGAACTTGAACATTTACGTGTTTCCTGTGTTACAGTTCGTACACAGCCTCCAAGAGCTCAATCCCATATGATTCCAAACTGACGCACTAGACAACAAAATTCACAAGGCCAATCACAAGTCAACTTAGAGCTGAAGCTCCTGGCACCAATTATTTGCAATTTTTTCCTAGGATAGTAACATGATTCCTAACAAACTAGAGCTTATATTTCAAGTTATAATGGTTATGACTGGTTGTACTGCAGATTTCCTATTGCAGTCTGCACAGGAATATTTATTTTATATATATATTATAAATAAAACCAGTGATAAACTTATCACCCACTGTGGAATCCAGGCCTAGATAGCTACACAGGAGCACCACTGTCAAGTGACTACTTACATTACTGCCATACTCTTTGTTTTCAAACATGTCAGTGCAGTCATCCACTATTGCTTGTAGGATCTCCTGATTGTGATCTATGCATTTGCGGACTCTGTCCAAGTGGGAAAGGAAATGAGGGAGCATTTTCTGTTGATTTTTTGGAAGCGACTTAAATTGTCTTTCTGTGCGGTTCACTCGTTCATGAATGTGAGTTCTGAAAGATCAAAAGAATCAACAAATATCTTTGATTATACTTTTTTCCCTTCATTGCAGTAATAATATATTTCAGCAGATGCAGTAATACAAACATACACAGATATAGCCTGAGTTACTGTAATTGTTTCACACAGCTGAAAAGAATCATCTGAAACCATCAAAGAAACAAAATCACTTATCTAGCAGGGACAGCTATGCAACTGATGCCTACATCTAATTCAGGATGCACCACACTAATTATTATACATACAAAATGTTGTATACATATTATACATACATACAAAATGTTGCTTTTATGCAGCTGCAAGAGTAGCTATGCATAAGCAGGGAACTGACACTCATAGCTCTTTTAATAAAACCATGTGTGGCCTGCTGCATATAATTAAAGGTTTCAATATAGTCGGAATCTTCATCAAGATTACTGACAAGAATCAACATACAGTTTTACATACCTTTCAAGAAGTGGAAGAAAAACTGAAGTAAACAAACGTTACCAAAACTGGCAGTGTAGAAGACTATAGACTCAAGTGGTTATTGGCAATAACACACTGCCTAATGCAATATATTAACCTGAAAAGGTGAATCTTTTATATGTCAACATTAAATAAACGTGAAGTAAATCCATAGGTTTACAGCACAAGACAAATTAATGTACATGAGAACCCAAATAAGTACAGGGGTTTATTAGCAATATGTTAGAAGGATAGTAATGGATCAATTTAAGTAAACTGAATATTGTAGAGATTAAAAATCTCAAATAATTGAGGACATTCCGATCTCGCAAACCTTTATAGTTTGAGAGATATAAGGTTATACAGCCCCCCCTTCCCTTTTCACAGACGTCATGCTCTATCTTACAGAAGGAGATCCTGGTCCCGGGACTGGCGGGAGGCTCTTCATCAGAACCGAAACAGCGTGATCTAAACACAAATACTTAATTGGAACGGTCTACAAAGTGTGCTTGTAAACCAGGCACACTTGCAGACCATACCAATGAAGTATTCGGTATTTCGCCAGCCGGTCCCGGGACCAGGATCTCCTGCTGCAAGATAAAGCGTGATGTCTGTGAAAGGGGAGAGGGAACTTTATAATCGTATATCTCACAAACCATAAAGGTTTCAGAGTTCGGAATGGCCTCAATTGTTTTATTTATTTTTTTTTTATATCTACAATATTCAGTTTACTTAAATTGATCCATTACCATCCCTTTAAACAGGAGACATTCAAGCGTGGAAATAAAGAAAGATTAATATTACATTATGTATACAGACACTTTATGTGACCACCAAACCCATCTAGACACTGCTGGCAAACAAGGCAAGACCTTGCCTTGGTAGAACAGTGCAAGGTAGCATGTTATTTAGGTACATGCATTAAAAGATGTTATGATTAGATTAAAATCTGCACTGCTGGTAAATCATGAGGACCAACTATGAGAAATTATGGATATAGATAGAGTAAGGGGCTCACAACAGAGCCCAGCTTCATCAAATGGCCTGCTCCCAGGGAAGCACAGTGCAGAGTGATTGGAGGAAAGCTGATGTTGTTCCACTGTTCAAAAAGAAGGCAAGATCCAAAACGGGAAATTATAGACCTGTGAGCCTTACTTCCATAGTCACTTAGAACTAGAAGGGTTACCAACTGACAGTATTCAGAACTATGCGAAGACAAGCAATATTATTAGTAGGAGTCAGCATGGTTTTATGAAGAATAGATCATGTCAGACTAATTTACTTGCATTTTATTAAACAGTAAGTAGTAATTTGGACAGTGGAATTGCTGTTGATGTAGTACACTTTGATTTTGCAAAAGTATTTGATACAGTGCCTCACAACAGGTTACGGCATATATTAAAAGGCTTTGGTTTGATATCTGTACATGGATTGAGAACTGGTAAAATGATAGATGGCAGAGAGTTGTTGCAAATGGTACCTTTTCAACATGGTCTAAAGTTATAAGTGGGGTGCCGCAGGGTTCAGTCCTGGGACCAATGCTCTTTAATTTGTTTTTAATTATCTAGAAGTGGGAATTGAAAGTAGAGTCTCAGTCTTTGCTGATGACACTAAGGTATGTAAAGAAATACATACAGAGCTGGATGTTTTTTCTCTGCAGCAGGATTTAACTAAACTGAGTGAATGGGCAGAAAAGTGGCAGATGACATTTATGTAGATAAATGTAAGGTTATGCATTTGGGATGTGGAAACAAACATGCTACATATACTCTAAATGGGAAACAACTTGGGGAATCCTCATTAGACAAAGATTTAGAAGTACTAATAGACAACAGACTTCACAGCAGTGTGCAGCCTCACGGAGCTGTTGCAAGAGCACATAGGATACCAGCCTGAATAAAAAGAGGTGTAGATGTAAGAGATGCTAATATTATACTACCCCCATATAAATGATTGGTTAGGCCTCATCTAGACTAGAGTACAATTTTGGGAACCAGTGTTTGTTTTTTTTTGGGGGGGGGGGGGGTTTAAAGACATTGTTGAACTGGAAAAAGTGCAGAGACGTGCAACAAATCTGATAAAGGGATTGGAGGTTCTGAGTTATAAAGAGATTAGCCAAACTGGGTTGGTTTACATTAGAGAAGAGACATCTAAGGGGTGATATGATTACAATTTACAAATACATTCAAAGGCCAATACAAAGAAATATCCAATCTATTATTTATGCAAAAAGCTGAGCTAAGATCGAGAGGTCATCCATAAAGACTAGAGGAAAGGCGATTTCGACTAAAATAAAGTCAGGGATTTTCTACAGTAAGGGTGGCAAAGCTATGGAATTCTTTTTCTTGGGATGTTGACCTTGCAGATAATTTAAATGATTTCAAAAAAGCAATGGATACCCATCTAGCACACAACAATATTGAGAATTATGACAGATTGCTTCAATGAAGATAGGTTGTTGATCCAGGGAACTGACTGCCATTTGGAGTCAGGAAGGAATTTTTTTTACCCACTTGGATCTAAATTGGAAATGGCTTCAGGGTTTTTTTTTTTCTTTGCCTTCCTCTGGCTCAATAAGGGTGTTTTTGGCATGAGCTGGACTTGATGGACGCACGTCTTTTTTCAGCCTCATCAACTATCAGGTCTGCTAATAGTCTCTTCATTATATTGGACCTATAAGTGGTGGGTGTGGTGTCCAATATTCAAGTAGGTCAACATGGTTTCATTTGAGATCAGTTTGACGAAGCAAATCCGTATAGTTTCAACCAAAATGCTTAATTAAAAAAAACTAACTTGAAAATGTTAACAGCATGAAAGCAACACAGAGTGGGATAGATTGTTTAAAGGAAAAAAATACTAAAAGGGAATTGGTCAGAATTTAAATTTAATTTACAAAAATATACACAGTACTAATACTAATTTATAGATCATTAACAGAACCTCATCTAAAATACTGTGTACAGTTCTGGAGACCATGGGGCATATATAATAAAAAGTGTACTAAAGGACAATTATCCCATTTTACCAAGCATGCTGGTAAAAACCCTGGTTCTTTTAAATACATTTCTATGTCCCTGACAGGGAACTCTCTGAAGTTGTTTATAGAGAGACTGCCAATCAGGGACTGAGAAGGCGGATATAGTTATACAATGCTGCAGCACTAAATTGATTTGTATACTCTGTGTAAAGGCATGCTTTTCTACATCATCTCACTGCTTTTTTGTTAATATTGTTGCACACTGTGCTTTCACAATCCAACAAAGAAAGCTCTCCTATACACATTCAGCATGTCCCCTTCTCAGGGACATAGATGTGAGAAAAGTTTTACAATGAAAAAAAACAAAATAATAATAAGTATAGGAAATGTGAATTCTATGTAAAGTCAAATAACGTGAAACTGTCTGTTTAACCTTTGTCATATTGTTGAACCAGAGTTAGGAAATAAAACATACAAGACACTGCTAATAATCAGTACATAATACTAGATCAGAATGTACTCTAATGATAATAAGCATAGAAGGGTGTTTACCAAAGCCACTTACATGAGAAAGTGGTGGTAGACGACTAGAACAATCACCCATAAACCAATGAGATGGTATTCATAATGCATTGACAAAGTCACCCACAACATGCTAAGTTATTTGTAATATACAATTATCATCAGCCATTACAATAGAAACATTGTTGATACATCTGGACAAAACATCCACAACATAGTGAATTCACAGCAAACTATTATAAATTACCCATAACTTGAGAAGGTATTGATGATCTTCCAGAAATGCTCCCTCTCCAGTGCCTCTTCCTCCTCCGGGCTCCTCCGCTGCCTCCTCTCATTGAATGCGCATATCTCCAGCTCTTCCTCTTCTTCGCTGCGATCGTGGTTCTGCTCGCTCTTCACGCTCGCAGAGGATTGCTCTTCTTCCCCAAGTTCTCCCGGGTCGCTCCTCCGCCTCCGCCGTCCTTTGCATCCAGATGACATCTCCCTGTCCAAGTCTCCCTGTGTACTACAACACTTCTGGCGCGCACTTCCTGTTAGCCACAGTCTATTCTAATGACAAAAAGAGGTAATGATAGAAGGATGAATCGAAGGAAGACAAAACCATCGAACCCGAAATCCTCTATGTTCCCTACAGCTTCGGTTTTCATTGGAGACTCAGGCTTGACCCCATGTGACTTACCAGCCGTTACCCTACAGTAGCGATACAGGACCAAACCAAGCCACCAGTCGGAGACCTTACTGCTAGCGTCAAGGTTTTGCCAAAGTCGTCATTGATAAGCGACGTTCATGTAAACGCTAGGGTAATGATGTTTTTGAGCAGCCATTTTGAGTGATGGCAAAAAAAAAATAATAAAAAAAAAATAGTATTTTACAAAGATCAGGCAATTGCGACTATCATTATTTATAAATATATATTGCTCATATACATCAAATAAATAAGACAAAAGAAGAAATAACTTTTACATTAAAACAAACATAGGGTTTTCGGAGTAAAACATAGACACATACTACTAAGTGTCCCTTTTTGAAACCCCAGTCCCGGTTTTTCACCCTGGTGTCCCACTTTTTAGGAGATCAAAAAGTATCGCAATGGTCGATAGCAATAAAACTCAGATTAATGTTGTTAGATTTAAATTACAGTATATGTATGTGTTTATAGCATGGTGGCCGAGTTTCCCGGTTTGCCCGGTCTGGCAGATCGGGCGTACACAAACATTCACACTCATAGTCATAGGTTTGGTTAATTTTTAATTACAAGCGCCGTGATTTTAAATTTCACTGCAAATACTAGTAGTTCTGTGCTTATAAAGTCAGTGTGAGAAATAGGAGGTTTTTAACACTCTGAAAACTATAATGTTCTCCAGTGTATTGCAATATGTTGTAGATCTCTAGCTTCCAAGGGCATGCCTCCCAAGTGTCCCTCTTTCAGACCCAAATCCCTCTGTTCCACCCTGATGTCCCTCTTTTTAGGAAATTAGACTATGTGTTGTGTATATAAGTGTATCACTTTGCTCCACAGTAATAAAACTCACACGATTGTGTATTTAAACTTCAGTATATGTGTTTATAAATTAGTCTGTGTAAATAAAATACTTAGATTTTGCTGTAAGTTATTTATTCAGTTACACAGGGAGTAGGGTGACCACGGGTCCCGGAACGTCCGGGACTGTCCCTTATTTCAGGGCTATGTCCCGCGTCCCGGGTCATCTTCAACCGGGACAATGAAGTGTCCCGGAATGAAGCCAAGCCGCCCTGGATGTCAGCCTGCAAGCGGTGTGTCACATCATGGACGCCGCGAGGGAGCGCTTGGTAGCATAAATCAGCGCTCCCTCGCGGCGTCCATGATATGACACACCGCTTGCAGGCTGACATCCAGGGCGGCAATGCAGCTTACCTGATCTCCTGGAGGCAAGCGCTCTAGTAATACAGAGCGCTGGGAGATGACATCATCTCCCAGCGCTCTGCATTACTGAGCACAGCGCGCGGGAGCTTCAGCTCTGTGCCAGAGGAGGCACAGAGCACTTTCCACGCCGCTAGACCACCAGGGACTCAAGGTATGAAGGGGCAACTAGGGTGACCACGTCCCGGAATGGCAGAAGGGAAATGTGGTCACCCTAACAGGGAGGTGTCAATAGGTCATGAAATTACCTAAAAATTATTGGTAATGTCCCACCTACTAGAGATGCTCCCAGAAACACCCCCTAAAACACGTGTCCCTCTTTGGCCATTTGAAATGTTGGGATGTATGCAAGGGGATAAGTTAGCTATATGTATATAAAACATGCTAATAACATCTATTTTTACACATCCATCAAGCTCTGAAGACATTTCCCCTATTTTTATTTTTTTATCTCAGTTCAGGTAAATGTGTAAGTTTATTTTCCCCCTGAGTTACATTTGGTTTGCGAAACAAATGTAGCATGCACTACCAGTATCAACGCAGGATCCAGATATAAAATCAACGTATCTTTATCCTTGTACAAAAACAGTAAGACACATGTAAACTCTGCACTGAGCTACGGCTGGACCACTACTGACACCGACCTGACTGTCCAGGAGAAAAGTGGGTACTTTCCTGTTATCTGGAACCATTTTCAAAACATTTTTCAAATATTTTTAAACAAAACCTTTATTATAATATGACTGTAAATGATACAACAACAATCATAGGTACTTTTCCGTTATCTGGAGCCATTTCAAAACAACCATTTTCACATGGTTCCGTATAACAGGAAAGTACCGAAAAGGGGTTCCTAGAAATGTTTTTAAAATGTTGACAAATATACCCTCATAGAGGAGAACATGCCGAACCAGAATAAAATACTAAACGTGATCATATTATACAAGCAATATTTTCACAATGGGAAGTTAATATAGTAACATTTTAATGACAAACACATGTAGGGTTAAACTTTCATACATGGGAACTTCCTCCCCTTCATCTCCTGTAAAAGGTTCATGTGTTGCCGACCGGGGGATGTAAATGACGAGATTCACATCATAAAAGAAATGGGGCTTAATTGGGTGGGTGGGGCTTACTGTCCTTGTGTCATAAAGTGGGCATAAGTGGGTGGGAAGGGGACAGAATGGGGCGGGAAGGAGGAGAAGTGGGTAAAAGAGGGTGGAAGGAGAAGCAGGAAGAGTTTCAGAAGAAACTCACCACAGCCGGAGAATCAGTCTCTGTCTTTGGAGACCTGGTAATTAATTGTGAAAACCAGAGTCTCAGGGGCAGATCTGGAGGGTTCCCAGGTATGCGAAGCAGAATACAATGCAGATGACATTATATGGTGAAAGAGGCTAGATGCAGTGTATGTGGAGATGCAGTTGACAGATAAATAAGACATCTGCAAGGCTAGACTTGACAAACTCCATTATAGTTGAAGGTCACATAATGAACATATGCTGCAAATGAAAACCACAACAGCAGCTACAGATGCACAGCAACATTAGCATTCACAGTAACATGCTTATTTCTACAGATACAGTAACATAAGCAGTTGCAGACACCATACCTGGGAACTGACTTGATTTGTGTCACAAAGGGGTGGGGCTTAATCATGGGTGGGCTTAACTGACTTGTGTTATATAGTGGGTGGGAAGTGGGCAGACCAGAGTGTGAAGGAGTAGAAGTGGGCTGAAAGTTGGAGGAACAGGGTGGGAAGGAGAAGAAGTGGGCAGAGTTTCATCAGAAACCCACCACCACAGGATAATCAGCCTCTGTCCCTGGAGACCCGGTAATTAACTTCAAAAACTGGATTCTCCTCTCCCTTTCCTATCCTAGTCTGGTAGGATCAACATCATTAAGATGATGATCCTTCCAAAAATACTCTACTTCCTTAACATTCTTCTGATCCATAACATGCAATGTCTGCTAAGCTCACTGCAGTCACTTGCCTCATCCTATATCTTGGCAAATAAAAAGCCTTGGTTATGGTCCTCTATCCTTTCCTGCAAGCCTCAACATGGGGACTAGGTCTGCCTGATTTCCACAACTACCTCAAAGGGGTTGCTATCTCTAAGTTCTTCAATTTCATTTTTGGTCTGTAGAGGAGATGGACTGATTTCCTTTTGGACTACCTCAGGCATTTGGAGCATCTCCAACTGTTGTGGATGACACCTTCTAAAATACCATCTATATGTATGGACCACATCATCCTGGGACATTTAGTGAAAACTTGGCACACATCTAATGAAGAACTGAGCTTAGCTCCTTCTCCCTCTTCACTCAAATCTCTGGTGGATAATCCAGACTTCCAGGAGGGAATTGAACACTACTGTTTCTCCCAGTGGAAAAATAAAGGTATAGGTTGTTGACACAGTGCAGAGCGAAGATCCGAGAAGGAGTCCTCTGCTTTGCTGTCCCACCTCACCATGTCCGGACATTTTGCTTTAATGAGGTCAGTGAGGGGACAAGCTCTGGTTGCAAAATGCGGTATAAACCAGCGGTAATATCCAACCAGTCCCAGACAGGCTCTAACCTGCTTTTTCCTAAGGGGTTGAAGCCAATTCTGTTTGCCCCCTACCAACCACATAACCCAGGTACTTGGCCTCTGCCAACCCAATAAGACATTTAGACTGGGTTAGCCGTTAGCCCAGCCTTTCTGAAGGTGTCTGTCACCGCCTCTACTTTACACAGGTGTGAGTCCCAATCTGTGCTATGAATGATAACATCATCAAGATATGCAGCTGTATACTGGGCATGATGCCTAAGCAATTTGTCCATTAACTTCTGAAATGTCGCTGGGGCTCCATGCAGACCAAAAGGCATTATTCTGTACTGGAATAGACCGTCAGGCGTAGCAAATGCTGTTTTCTCTCTGGTGCTCTCACATAACGGTATCTGCCAATAACCTTTTATCAGATCCAACACAGAGAGAAATCTAGCATTTGCTAACATCTCTACCAACTCGTCCACCCGGGGCATGGGATAGGGGTCAAATTTGGAAACTTCGTTTAACTTTCTAAAATCATTACAAAACTTTATAGACCCATCAGGCTTGGGTACTAGAACTGTCGGGTTGGACCAATTGCTTTGAGATGGTTTGATCACTCTGAGTTCAAGCATTTTCCTAATCTCAGCCCTTACAGCTTCCCTTCTTGCCTCAGGAATTCTGTATTATTTAACCCTAATGGTAACCCCTGGCTCTGTAACAATGTCATGGGTGATTTCCTGGGTTCTGCCAGGGATTGCAGAGAAGACATCCTTATTCCTTTTAACCATGCCCCTAGCCTCCTCTGCTTGTTCAGGTGTCAGCTCTGTAGAAATTGCCACAGACTGTTCAGGGGCCAGGGAGTCAGCCTTTAGGTCACCCACCACAACTGCACAGGCTTCTCTATCCCTCCATGGCGTAAGAAGGTTTATATGAAGCACTGCCTTCTTACGGCAATCTGGATGACTAACCTTATAACTTACAGGACTCATTTTTTCCAGAATTTCATATGGTCCCTGCCACCAAGCGAAAAGTTTACTTTCTGCTGTGGGGACTAGAACCACTACCCAGTCACCCTTTTTAAACTCTCTCACTGTAGCTTTCTGGTCATAATGGAATTTCTGGGCACCCTGAGCCTGTTCCATGTGCTGGCGAACAAGCAGAACAATTCAGGCCATACTCTCCTGTGTTTGTTCCACATGTTGTACCATATTAGTCCCCGGGACTCCCTGTTCCTCCCAGGTTTCTCTAAGGACATCTAGTATCCCCCTAGGGTGCCTACCATATAGAAGCAAAACAGGGGAGAAGCCAGGGGAGCTCTGGGGAACCTCTCAGACAGCAAACAATAAATAGGGAAGCAGTAGCTCCCAATCTTTTCAATCCCTACTAACCACTTTTCTTAACATCCCTTTTAAGGTGCAGTTAAATCTTTCTACCAGCCTGTCCATCTGGGGGTGGTATACAGAGGTTTTCAAAGCACATATGGCAAATAGTTTACATAACTGCTTCATAATATGGGAAACTAAAGGGGTAACCTGGTCCGTAAGTATTTCTTTTGGTATACAAACCCGAGAAAAAAACATGGACCAATTCCTTTGCGATATTTTTGGCATTAGCCTTGAGTAGTGGAATGGCCTCAGGTTATCGAGTTGCATAATCAAGAATAACTAAAATATACTGATGACCTCGAGCAGATTTCTCCAATGGATGTACTAAGTCTATGCCAATCCTTTAAAAGGGCACATCTATTATTGGGAAAGATATGAGCGGGGCCCTTAATCTGGGTTTTGGGGAAGACAGCTGGCATTCTGGGCAAGAAGCACAATACCTTTTAACCTCCTCATGTATCCCTGGCCAAAAGAACTGTCTAAGCACTCATTCTTGAGTTTTTTCTCCCCCCAAGTGTCCCCCCAAGAGATGAGAATGGGAAAAATCAAGCACCTTTTAGGTACAGGAGGAAGGCACAACTAGCTGTTCGATCTCCTGGCTTTCATCTGTGGTTACACTGTAAAGGAGGTCATTCTTGAAAATGAAATAGGGATAACCACTTTCTGGTTGACCCTCTACAGGCACTCCATTCACCTCTACTACTCTGCTCCTACCATTTTGCAACAAGGGGTCATTTGCCTGGTCTCGACAAAAGCTAGCACTGGTAGTACCCAATGTTCTTGGATCACTCCCACTGGAATCTCTGCCTTGTTCTGCCTCGGATTCCCTTTGTTCACCCACTATATCGTTGGCATCATATTGCATGGCCGTACCTTTACTAGAACGTTTTCCACACTCATTCAACAACACTTCTTTTATGGCATTATTAAATCTTAACCTGCTCTCCCTATACTCCCATCTGGTTTTACTTCTTTTTGGGTTAGTAACATACAAGTCAGGGTGAGTAAAGGGAGTGGAAGCCAGGAAAGTTCCTTACTATCACTAGGGAATAGGGTAACTGCGGTACAACTACTGCTGACATTTTAACCAGTCTACCCTGCAAAAACAACTCTATGTTGGCAGTAGGATAATGTACAGTTGTCCCATGAATACAAAGTATCTCCCATTGTTTGATGCTTTTGTATGTGAGTAGACTTGACTAAGTCCCCTGCTACCAGAGTTAAGGCACTACCACAGTCAACTAGTGCCTGTATATCCTGGTTATTCATTTCAACTGATACTCTGAGGATATGTGAACCTTCCACCATGCCTGCTAAACATATCAGTCCACAAAAGTCATGGGGAGTTTCCCCTAACCCACACTGCACCGGCTCTGGAAGGTTAGGGCACTTTGCCCTGACATGTTCTTTTCCACCACACTTAAAGCAGCTTATGGGGTTTCCACCAAAGCGGTTATCTCTCATAGGTGTGTGGTTCTTGGAGTCTATTTTGTGCAGATGTGCTCCAGATCTGAACTCAGCTTCAGGTTCGCTCCTTTGCACCTTTGGTCACTGGTTCATCCCAAGTGACTTAGTTGAATGTTTTTCCAAGTCCTTTGCAGACAAGTACCTTTCCACCTGAGCCACCATGCTATCATAATTCATGGGGTTACCTTGACAGACCCATTCACGGAGGCCACTGGGAATCTCTCTCAGATATCGGTCAAGCACGAAGGTTTCTACAATCTGGGCAAGACTATGGGTCTCTGGTCTGAGCCATTTTCGGGCCAGATGAATTAGGTCAAACATCTTGGATCTGGGAGCCTGTCTATCTTTAAACCGCCATTTATAGATGCGCTGAGTTCTCACAGTCACACCCATCTGGACCAAACTTTCAGCTTTTAGTCGTGGGTAGTCTGCAGCGGCTTCCTCTTCTAGGTCATAATACGTTTTTTGTGCTTCTCCTAGGAGAAAAGAAGCAATAATCCCTGCCCACTGTTGTGGAGGCCAGGCTTCATGGCCGGCTGTTCGTTCAAACTCCAGCAGATAGGCCTCCATATCATCATCTTGAGTCATTTTCTGCAGGTAACTTCTTGCCTGTATCTTGCTGACACCTCCTGTCCATGCAGGTAGTCCCTGCACAGAAAAGCATTCCAGGATTTCTTTTAGAAGAGCATGGTCCGCTTTCTGTCCCTCAGTTAGAGCTCTGATTTGCAAGGCCAGGAGCCTGTTGGTCTCTTGTTGGGTTGCTGTTGAGGCTGCCCAATGCCTGCTGCTCTCTTGCTGCAAAGCAGGAGCCTGTAGTAGGGCCTTTACATCCTCCATTTTCTGTGAGTTCTGTAACTTTAAGGCTTTTGTGACAGTGGAGCCAGTACAACAAACATCCCACTTCTGACACCACTTGTGGTAAGGTCACTTCAGACATGGTCCAGACAGCCAAGAGGTTGTAACTTCAATGCAGTTTATTGTAAACAGCAACAACAAAAGAAAAGTCTCCTTCCACTTTTAGGGTATGCTTCCCCTTTAAATCAAACAGGTTTTTGAGTCCAAATAAAAAGTATACAAATAAACAGGCCTACTCCTTTCAGGAGGCTAACTCACAGTAGTTCCCTCACTACCAGTTAATGACCCAGCTATTCTGAGTTCCAGTACAATATAAAGTAAATCAACATGCAGTCTTTTTCAGTTAAGAAGCTTTCTCACCACTCCTTGGTTTCAGAGGCAGACAGACAGCTTGTAGGTCTCGAAACATACTATCCCAGTGCAGCCTGACTCCACCCTGCTGTTTCAGGTCTACTATATAGGTTTAGGGCTAGTTAGCCAGGAGCAGGTGTGCTACAAGGGAAAAAACATAACCATTTAATAGCCAGGATAAACTACTTGTTGTATCCTCTGGCTGATGTATACATGGTTCTGGACTCTGTCACACATCAAACAACTCCTGCCCTCACACAGTCTGGGCTCCTCCTTACACAGGCACATATGGTGTTTTTTTGTATCTCCTCCCTCCCCCATCCCTTTTTTACTTTTCCCGCTAGGTATGATCTGTATAAACAAGTAGGACAGCATTTTTCTGTTCTTGCCTGAAGTGGTGGAGGCTAGTTATGGTGCTGCTACTGCCTCAGGCGCATCACTGGAGCTAGTCGTGGCAAGTGGAAACGTCTTCACCTTTACCCATATTACTGCTGTTGTTCATCCCATTCCCTTTGAGCTGCCTAATGATCTTGCTGTTTAAACAACTCAGTAGCAGCAACAAGAACAGCAGTCACAAATTCCGCAATTACATCAGAGCACTGGCCAACACGAATCACATGACATGACTGGTTATTCTTTTAAAAAAACAAAAAAAAAACAGAGTCCTACAAAAAAGTAAACAATTTTTGGGGGCTTGTTTCTAACAAGACTAAGTCCTACAAATTAATGTTTCTTTAGGGCTTGTGGCAAACAAGTCTAAGTCCTACAGATCAATGTTTCTTTAGGGCTTGTGTCAAACAAGTCTAAGTCTTATAAATCAATGTTTCCTCGGGGTTTGGGCCTAACACAAGTTTTATTTCATACAGCAATACAACAGTTTCCTCAGGGCTTGTACCTCTAATAAGTTTAAGTCTAACAAATCAATGTTTCCTCAGGGCTTGGGCCTCAAACAACAAATCTTACAAATCATCCTCTAAAAAATACTCTGTCACGTCAAGTATCAATCTACCTCAGTCGCAGCTTACATCAGGGAGTCCCTGTCTCTGTCACATTATGTACAAATTTTTTATTTTATTTATTTGAAATTAACCCCCAATACCAATCAATAAATCCCCCCCCAAAAAAAGACCTTTTCAACTGATGCTTTCAACAGACTTCACACACCAACACAGGCACCCTCCTCACACCCCTTTCATAGCATCTCTTATGGGGTTTTTTAATTGTATTTAGTTTTTTTTATTTTAACTGTGCCCCAATCCCAGTAAACAACCCCCCCAAAAAAGATTCCCTGTTCAACTGATTCTTTCCCCACACTCCACCAACACAGGCACCCTCATACCCCTTTTACACTATGCCTTTGGAAAATAAAATAACATTTGCTATGTGTTTACATTCAACATTCCCATTGATTTCAATTGAATTAGCTGGGCGAAAAAAACAGAAAAATGGCACTTTTCGCAGGAAATTATTCACCAATGGGAAGTGCCATTATTCACAGATTTTGGTTCGATGCAAACATTTTCCCCCATCCCTACTGGAAGCCTGATGTTATAAGGTCTGAAACTGGTACCTGATTTCTCCCAGATTAAGCCCAATTAAGTATTTTCAGCTCCTGGACAATGAGGCAAAGACATAGCCAATCTTTAAATTCATTTTGCAGGTTTGGGATTAACTTTTATCATCGGACTGGATAGGCAAAGATAGCGAGCAGAAATAAAACAAGCGCTACAAGCTACAATACTCAAACACAATACAGGACAAACTACACACATTAATATTTTACAATACTTAGCCTACAATACATAGAACAACAAAACTTGCCAACAGATGACTGTTACAAAGTAAACACTGATTTTAACAGGGGAACATGTACACAAGTGGGGCAAGAGACATCCCAGGGATGAGTTGAGGTTATAGGCCAAATTCCTGAGAATAAGTGTGTGAGAGGTAATATAATCAGTCCAGTGTTCAGACAGTCCAGTTCTTTGTATGTCACCCAAAGTATCATTGTTTTATTGTTTAAATGGATAGTAATGGATGAAAAAAAATTATGCTCTGATTAATCCTCATATGCCATGGACCAGGCAAAGCGATATTTCAATATTTTTAGATTTGTAGTTGAGTAATTACATTCTAAAGGATCCCCCTCCCTCCCCTTTCACATACATCATGCTGCCTCAGTAAGCTGGATGGATGGAATGCAGTGAGGGACAATCTTCACTGAGCATAAGGAAAATCCTGCCCTCCTTCATCAAGGAGGGCAGGGTTTTCCTTATACTCAGTGGATGAAGGTTGTCCCTCTCTGCACGCTGTCTGATCCCAGGTCCGGACTCCGGACAACTGAGGGGGGGCAGCTAAGAGTAGGTAAAAGGGGCGGGAGGGGGATCCTTTAGAATTGACTTACTCTTGAACTACAAATATAGAAATATTGAAATACTGCTCTACCTGGCCCATGGCATATGAGGATTACTCAGATCAGCATTTTTTTTTTCATCCATTGCTATCCCATTATAGGGATAGTAATACATTTATTAAAGTGGAGGTCCGAGTCTTCTTTATTCTATTTCAATACTTACAGTTTTGTAGTTCAAGCACTATTCAATCCAAAAGGATCCCTCTTCCACCCCTTTCACCTGCGTCACTCTGCCTCTCAGTCTGGTGTGGATTGAGCTCTGAGAGGGACAATCTACAGTAAGCAAAATGGGGCAGGGTTTTCCTTATACTTATAGAGTGAAGATTGTCCCTTGCTGCATCCGTCCGGTCCCATGACCGGTTTCCAGATCTGATGGGAGGTGGCCAGAAGTGGCGGGGGGGATCATTTCATATTGAATAGCGCTTGTACTACTAAACTGCAAGTATTGAAATATAGTGCTACGTGTTAAAAAAAGAATAAAGAAGACTCGGACCTGCACTTTAATAAAAGTATTACTGTCCCTTTATTCTTACCAAGTAAACTATAAACATGTATGTGTGTTTTATTGAAAAACAAATGTGGGTAACTATTTTACATTTACCTCTTACTCCACCCATCAGTGTGTGGCTTCTTTGGACTGTTGTTCTGTTGATGGAAGGATGTGAGACACCTGCCAGTACCAGCACTGAGTGGAGGTGTCAGTTCCATGGCGTTTGGTTCATTATCCGCATTGGTAAGCTCAAAGTGTTAATGGCCATCCAGGCTAATTTTATTTACTTTTCTCTCACTGTTCTCAGGGTACATTATTTTACTGTTCATCCCAACAGATGACACTAGTCAAAGGTGAGGACTGATTCCAAAGGACAGCATTGCAACCAAACTACCATTTCTTTCTTTGTTGTTCTGTCCTGAAAAGGAATCTACAGTGTCTGCCAGCACACACAATTCCACTCGTTATTGCATTGCCTTTCTTTTAGTCAAAAACACCTTTCCTCTAGTCTTAACCCTTTGAGTACAATATTGGATACCTCTTTGGCACTCAAAAGGTTAAATGATGCCCCCTTTTTTTTTTTTGCTCAACTCTTAGTACAGCTCTCTTAACCCATTAGCGACCCTTGACGTACCAGGACCGTCAAGGGTAAATTTGCTCCAAGGACCCTTGACGGTCCCGGTACGTCAAGGGTTAAACTCTCCCATCGCGGCCGCACGGATCGATGGGAGAGCGCGGGCTGCTTGTTACTAAGTGTCCCGATACCGGGACACTTAGTAACAACCAGTAGAAAGTTTGTTGCAACACGCGATTCTCTTGATGAGCGAATCACATGTTGCAAATGCTGATTGACAGGGACAGTATTTGTAAATACTGTCCCTGTCATATATCTCTGCCTCCCTCCATCTTGCACACTGCTGGGGTGGAGAGAGACAGAGAGAGATTGTGCCAGAGAGAGATTGTGCCTGTTGGTGAAGAAAAGTTGTGAAAAAGTTATAAAATTAACCATTTGATCACTGTTCTGCAGTGATCACCAAGTTCCCCCCATCTGAACAATTTTTAAGTGATCAATAAACAACAGATCAGCGTCTGCTGATCTGTGGGATACCCCCCATCCCCCTTGTATTCTCTGAATTTTTTTTTTTTTATTAAAAATTGATTTAAAATATAATTTAGGTAGTTTAGGTAGGTAGGTGGGTAGGTTTAGTGTAGACTTGTGTTAGGGAAAGGTTTAAGGACAGATCTAGGTTTAAAAAAAAAAAAAAAAAAAATATATATATATATATATATATATAATAAGTATAGTTTAGATAGGTAGTTTACTTGGGTTAGGTAGGTTCTAGATATACGTAGGTTAGGGTAAGTTTTAGGGTTAGAGTTAGGTTTAGGGATAGCGTTAGAGTAAGAAAAAAAAAATTTAGTGGGCAAAATGCAGCGCAGTTATAGCGTTGAAGAGACATATGCCTTTTTGGCATCTGACTCAGAGGCAACAGATACTGCATCAGATTTTGATATAGAGCAGTTTTCAGAAACTGAGAGCAGCTCTACTGACGACGCTGGGCCTTCTGTCAAGAAAAGATGCACTGCCCCAAGAGCTGCCCTGGCAACTGCCCCAGCACATGCCAAAAATCCTGCCACAAATCCTGCCACAAGATCTGCCAAAAATCCTGTCACAAGATCTGCCAAAAGACTTTGCAAAATACATGCCAAAAGGAATGCCCCAAGTGCTGCCCCAAGATCTGCCCTGGCAATTGCCCCAGCACCTGCAAAAAGATCTGGCCAAAGAAATGCCCCAACACCAGCCACTCCTGATCATAATGAATGGGTATCCCCAATAAATTTTTGCCCACAAATGCTAGAATTTACAGGCACCCCAGGGATTCAAATTGATGTTGAGGGATTTAACTATGATAATTTTTTTGATTTATTTTGGGGGGAAGACATTTTAAGTGAAATTGTGTCCCAAACCAACTTGTATGCAGCCCAGTATACTGCCGCCAACCCTACAGCTTTTGTAGTTAAGGAAGAAATATGGAAACCCATAGACATCATAGAATTTAAACAATTCTGGGCCTTAATAATGGCAATGGGTATAATAAAAAAGCCAAGTATCCGATCCTACTGGAGCAAAATCCCCGTATGTGATACCCCTATATTCCCCAAGACTGTGACCAGGTCCAGATTTGAAATCATTTTGCACTTTATGCATTTTAACGATAATACCCTGTGCCCCCCAAAAGAACACCCCCAGTATGATAGACTGTACAAAATTTGTCTCCTAATAAGCCATTTACAGAAAAAGTTTGCCCAAGTGTATATGCCCCAAAAAGAAATTAGTGTAGATGAATCCCTAATGAAATACAAAGGCAGGTTAGGGTTCAAGCAGTACATCCCCTCAAAGCATTCCAAATTTGGTGTAAAATTTTATAAATTGTGCGAAAGTGCCACAGGCTACACCCAGGCTTTTTTGCAAGGACAGCAAACTTGATCCTCCTGGGTGCCCCGAATTTATGGGAACAAGTGGGAAAATAGTTTGGGATTTAATTTACCCCTTATTAAATAAAGGCTATCAATTATTTGTTGATAATTATTACACCAGCCCCCTTTTATTTAAGTCTCTGTTTTATTTTGACACCGTGGCCTGTGGCACTGTCAGGCGCAATTGCAGGGAGTTGCCCAAAATACTCATAGATACCAAATTAAAAACTGGGACGTCCTCATATTTGTGCCAACAGGAGCTGCTGGCAGTGAAGTTTAGGGACAAAAAAGATGTCTACATGCTGACCACAATGCATGAGGACAGATCTGTGGCAGTCACTGTTCGTGGAAGGACAGTGGTAATGAGAAAGCCAGTCTGCATCAGGGACTATAATAAAAACATGGGGGGAGTTGATTTGAGTGATCAACTAATGCAGCCATACCTCGCAATGAGGAAGTGTAGGGCATGGTATAAAAAAGTTGCCATCTATATGATGCAGACTGCAGTACACAATTCATTTTTACTTTTCAAGCTGGCAAACCCCAATCAAAGATGTAGCTTTTTACAGTACCAGCTACAACTTATTTCCATATTTTTATTTCAAGGTGCGTCTGAAATAATTCCACCAAGACCCGGGTTAGTACATTTTATTTATAAAATCCCCCTCAACTCCCCAAAAGAACAAACCACAGAAGCGCTGCAGGGTTTGCTACAGAAAGGGAATATGGACAGACACCACCACTTACTGTCCTGATTGCCCTTCCAAACCTGGCCTCTGCATTGGTGACTGTTTCAAGGAATACCATCCAGGCACAATGCAGTAGTGCTGTAAAGGTTCTTTTATTATTTGGCCACTTTTTCCCCCTGAAATATCCTGTTTTTTATTTTTCAAAACACATCCCTCCTTAGATCTAACACTATCAAAATTTATCTCTGATAATGGAAACACACATGTTCCCTACTGGGCCTAGTAGCTCCCCCAAACCCTGACAAACCTATGCATATGGGGCATTGCCGTACTCAGACAATGTAACTCAACACTAATGTAAAGCATTTAAAAAATCTGCAAATATCTGATTGAAATCCAGAGCAACACTAAAATAGAAATGTGAAAAATGGTGTTTCTCTGCCTTACTGCATATTTTGTGAGGGATTGGTGATACAGTGGCAGCGAAAAAATTGATAAGATGCAAATAGAATGAAAGCCAGGGTTGTCTACTCTTCTACAAAATATACTTTTGGGGGTAAAATTAATTCCAGCATTGCCAAACAGACCGAAATGAGACAAGGCACCAGCTGTAAAAATGGCATGTCTGTAAAAGGAAACTAACATGTTCCAACTGGGCCCAGTAGCTCCTCCAAAACCCAGACAAACCTATGTATATGGGGTATTGCCGTAATTAGATGAAGGAGCCGAACACTAATCAATGCAGTTTATAAAATCTTCACCTGTTCTGTGCTTGAAATTCACATCAACATTGAAGGCAAAGCGTGAAAAATGCTGAATTTTTTTACTTACGTCAAGTTTTCACAGGCTTGGTGGTAAAATGGCTGTTTGCAAGATTTGAAAACACACCTAAAATGAAAGCCTGGGGTGTCTACTTTCAAAAAATATACACTTTTGGGGGGAAATCTTAAAAAAGAGCAGTGTTACACAGCCCAAATGAGAAATGGCACCAGTAACGCAAGCTGTGAAGATTCAAAGTGTGAACCTGGAAACGCGCATGTTCCAATTTGGGACCCGTAGCTCCCACAAACCATGAAAAAGCTATCCATATGGGGTATTTCCGTACTCAGAAGAAGGAGCCGAACACTAATCAATGCAGTTTATAAAATCTTCACCTGTTCTGTGCTTGAAATTCACATCAACATTGAAGGCAAAGTGTAAAAAACGCTGTTTTTTTACTTACGTCAAGTTTACGAGAAAGTGGTGGTAAAATGGCTGTGTAAAAAATTTGAAAACACACCTAAAATGAAAGCTGGAGGTGTCTACTTTCCAAAAATATACACTTTTGGGGGGAAATCCTAAAGTGGAGCACTGGAACATAGCCCAAAATGAGTAATGGCACCAGTTAAGCAGGACTTGAAAATTCAATATTTGTTCAAAATTGGGCCCTGTAGCTCCCCCAAACCTTGAGAAACCTATGCATATGGGGTATTGCCGTACTCAGAAGAAGGAGCTGAACACTAAACAATGCATTTTTAAAAATCTTCACCTATCATGTGCTTGAAATTCACATCAACATTGAAGTGAAAGTGTGAAAAATGCTGTTTTTTTAACTTACGTCAAGATTTACGAGTGATTGGTGGTAAAATGGCTGCGTAAAAAATTTGAAAACATACATAAAATGAAAGCCTGGGGTGTCTACTTTCCAAAAATATACACTTTTGGGGGGAAATCTTAGAGTGGAGCACTGTTACACAGCCCCAAATGAGACATGGCACCAGTGATGCAAGCTGTGAAAATTCAAAGTGTGAAACTGGAAACCCGCATGTTCCAATTTGGGCCCCATAGCTCCCGCAAACCTTGAATAACCTATGCATATGGGGTATTGCCGTACTCAGAAGAAGGAGCTGAACACTAAACAATGCATTTTTAAAAATCTTCACCTATCATGTGCTTGAAATTCACATCAACATTGAAATGAAAGTGTGAAAAACGCTGTTTTTTTAACTTATGTCAAGATTTACGAGTGATTGGTGGTAAAATGGCTGCGTAAAAAATTTGAAAACATACATAAAATGAAAGCCTGGGGTGTCTACTTTCCAAAAATATATACTTTTGGGGGGAAATGTTAGAGTGGAGCACTGTTACACAGCCCCAAATGAGACATGGCACCAGTGATGCAAGCTGTGAAAATTCAAAGTGTGAAACTGGAAATGCGCATATTCCAATTTGGGCCCCATAGCTCCCGCAAAACATGAATAACCTATGCATATGGGGTATTGCCGTACTCAGAAGAAGGAGCTGAACACTAAACAATGCATTTTTAAAAATCTTCACCTATCATGTGCTTGAAATTCACATCAACATTGAAGTGAAAGTGTGAAAAACGCTGTTTTTTTAACTTCCGTCAAGATTTACGAGTGATTGGTGGTAAAATGGCTGCGTAAAAAATTTGAAAACATACATAAAATGAAAGCCTGGGGTGTCTACTTTCCAAAAATATACACTTTTGGGGGGAAATCTTAGAGTGGAGCACTGTTACACAGCCCCAAATGAGACATGGCACCAGTGATGCAAGCTGTGAAAATTCAAAGTGTGAAACTGGAAATGCGCATATTCCAATTTGGGCCCCGTAGCTCCCCCAAATCTTGAGAAACCTATGAATATGGGGTATTGCCGTACTCAGAAGAAGGAGTTGAACACTAAGCAATGGATATTTTTAAATTTTCAACTATCTCGTGCTTGAAATCAACATTAATATTGAAATGTAAGTGTGAAAGCTGCAAAAAAACTACATTTTTCCACAATTTTGAAATTTTTTTCTGGAAAAATAGATGCATAAAAAACTTCAAAATTCTCCTGATTATTTACCTTATGTTGTCTAGTTTTCAGAAAGATATACCTTTGTGGGACATTTTTGGTTCTGGCATCATCAACTAAGCTATGATGCTCACATGCCAATTGTTGAGAAATTACAAGTTGGAAATAATGGCATCCATCTTGTAATATTTACCTTGTAAATGTGAGGAAGTGATTGAAATACTAGGCATATGGGGTATTCTTATATTCAGGAGAAGCAAATGAATATATTTAGGGGTATTTTTTTGTCATAAACTAATTGTATGCAAATCCTGACACGAAAATATAAGCAAAATGTTGTTTTCTTTTAATTTATTTGCTCTTTTTTTCTATTTTAATCAAATTAAATGATGAGGTATTCATATAATTGTGGTATCAAAAGAAAGCCCTACGTGTGCTTAAAAAAACAGTATATAATTTATGTGGGTGCACAAAAGGAATTAAAGAGAAAATATGGTTGAACAAAGACATAGTCAAAAAAGTCAAAATTGCTCCGGTCCTTAAGTCAAATCTAACTCAGATTTTCCCGGTCCTTAAGGGGTTAATCTTCTCCCCATAAAATGCCTCTTCACTAATGTAAACAAACACAATGTATCTAGTCCAGAGGTTCTCAACCCGTGCCCTCAGTGGCCACTAACAGGCCAGGACTTAGGAATTTCCCTGCTAGAACACAGGTGTGGTGATCAGAGGCTCAGTCATATTGATTAACTCACCTGTGCTCTTAAAAGGAAATTCTCAAATCCTGACCTTTTAGTAGCCACTGATGGCACGGGTTGAGAACCACTGATCTAGTCTGTCCATGTAACTAGCATTTTCCAATTCCTTTAATAGTTTTGTTGCATGTCTCCAGACTTTTTCAAGATCAGTAATGTTGTTTTTTTATTAGCAAGAGCCCACAACTTACTCTGTTTTCTAGATGAGGTCTTAGCAGGGATTTATAAAATAATTATAATAATATTCAGGTCCTGTGCATGTCTACTCCTTTTTACACATGGTAGTATCCAACTGGCATTTGCTGCAGTTGAATTACGTTATTTATTCTATACTTTACCAGTGCTCCCAGATCCTTCTCTAGCAATGATTCACTAAGCAATTTCCTATTTAATGTATAAGTAAATTGTTCATTTGTCAAGGCCAAATGCATAACTTTACATGTATCTATAAACCTCATCTGCTACTGTCCTGTCCATTCACCAAGTTTATCCCCATCTTTCTGTAGAGAAAAACATCCTGCTCTGTGTGTGTGTATTTCCTTACATAGTTTAGCATTATCATCAATGACTGAGTCATTACTTTCAATTCCCACTTCAACATCATTAAACAGATGAAGAGATCATTGGGCCCAGGACTGAATCCCAAGGCACAATGCAAATTTAGACCAATCTCTGAAGGTTCCATTAACAACAACTGTTTGTATTCTATAATTTAACCATTTTTCTATCCAATCACAGAAACTGGGGGACTATGGGGGTTATGCGCTAAGGTGTGAAAAAGAGGGGATAAAGTGGATATGACTTCTCCTGTGATATCACTTCTCCACTTCCTATGTTATTCTATAGAGCCAAAGTTGGAGAAATCTTTGCATTGGCTCCATGGAATAACATAGGGCTTGGAGAAGCGATATCACTGGAGAAGACATCTCCACATTATCATCTCTTTATCACACCTTAATGCATAACCCCCATTGTCTCCCAAGGCAATCATTTTCAATTTATGGAGTAATCTCTTGTGAGGCACCATATCAAAGGCTTAAGCAAAATCCAAGTATACTACATCAACAGTAACACCCTTGTCTCAGTTAATGCTTAACCTTTCATAGAACACAAGTAAATTAGTTTGACATGCTCTGTCTGTCTTAAAACCATGCTGATTCTTTTGTTGGTCAATACATAATCCTAATACTACTATCCATTAATAACACCAGTGCAGTGATGGTGAATTGTTTCTGTTACCTGTGTTAAAATCCAGCAAGCTGCATCTTCACTGTTGGAAGGCATTAAAGACTGAGCAGGGCAGGTTTCCAGTGAGTCTATGGGGCTGCCAGTGGATCTTCCACATGAGTAACATTGGAAGGAGCAATCTAAAAACTAAGGTTATAGGGATGTGTTATGTGACAGGCATCTGTGCTACTAGTTGTTGTTTTTTAATTTTGAGGAGTTCCTCAGCTGTGCCTGCCATTTACACCATTCTGAGTTCTATGCATGGCTAGCACAAGCCCTGTTTCCCTACAACAGACACCCACTCCTGGTTACTGATGGCTTATTTCTTTACAATGTTCTATACCTCTGTTTTAATTAGGGCATTTTATTTACCAGTTTATGAACCCCTTTAACGGCTAGCTTATATAACCCCTTGTATGCTAGAGATGTCTCAGTATGTTGCTTATAATGTGTTGGGGACCTCTTTAGTATCACAGGTTTTTTTTGTGTTGATGAGAAATTGTAAGGACCAGACCCAGAGAACTATTTCTATTCTATTAGTGTGCGTCTTCAGCCTTACCTAGACACACCTCTAGCACCTCAGTACACAGTCATAGAGCTACTAGTGGCAAGTCTATCTTTTGTATCTTGTATCCAACTAATGTTCCATATGCTGCCTGCTTAAGTGACTTCAGCCTGTATCTTGACACTCTGTTTGCGACCAGCCAAGTGATCCTTGCACATATACCAATTAATGCTTTGTCACCCACCCAAGTGAATTCATCCTGTATCCTGACAACTGCTCTGTTTTCCCCCTGTCAAGTAACCTTAATCTGTATTTCAACCAATTGAGGTAGTTGATTGTGGTTACTTTCCTGTCTGCCAATACTACCTGACCAACTCCCTTCCTCTGTCTGTAAGTCACACATGGCTCTCCTCCAGCCATTCCTCATGTAAGCTTCTGGCATTTAACCCTTCGGCTACTGGCAAAATGGACCACGTTTCACATACCACTAAACTGCAAGCTAAGTACTCCATTTCATTTATCTCTTATTAAATATGCCAATTTGTGAATCACAACTCACCCTCAAGTAGTAAATGTTCTCTTGGCTGGTTCTGCCTTGCAGCAGCTACTCCTCAGTTTACTTTCTGTGAAACATATTCCCCAGTAATCTGCACCAACCTTGTCCTCAGCCTGCAGTTCCACTGTTGTCTAGTGCCACCCTAATCCACTCTGGTAAGCAATGGTATTGCACTCTTGACCATCATTATTAACCCTTTGAGTGGCAGAGGGGTACGCAACGCGTTGCAAAGCAATGTGTTACATATTCCTCTGGCACTCGAAGGGTTAAATGTACTTTTTCTGTGCAGTAGCATGTGCTTTGTTGCAGATGTCTAGTTGTTGCCTGCCTTGTACTTGTTCAGTCTTCTTGTCTCAGTTCTGTCTCCTGTATTTGTATCAAGTCACTTTTAGTACTACGTACAAGTATCAGTATCATCATCACTCCAGTTATTCCTGGAACCACTGGTTCCACAGTTGTGTGTTAGGATCTAAGAAGAAACATGCTTCTTATTGTATTATATGTGTTACTTTCATGTTGTTTGAGTTTAATAAATGTACTTGACCTAAACTGACCCAACTTGTTTTGCTTTTTTTTTTTTCACTTGGCCCCAAAAAAAATCATGACTCATTTGGCCCGGAGGGGACAGCTTGCCACAATCTTAAATTAATAAAAGATAATTATCTCTGTAAAACACAGTACATGTTCTAACAATCTCTCCCTTGTTTCATCCTACTGGAGGGTAGCCATTTTTTCTTCATATTCACATTAACTTATATCTACTAGGTAATTAAATAAACATTGTGTATTTTGCATATCATATGGCTCAATTTTTCCAATATTGTGATTACTCCTAGGTGACATAAAACACATTTATTAGGATGGACTTTCTCTTAAGAACAGATGGGGTGTAAATAGATCACTTTTATTTAGGCTTATTTATGAAAGTAATAATGTGCCTAGAAAGAAATGTTTTAGCATAGGAAAAGCTTTACAATATATATTATCCTATATAATAATTCGCTAGGATGTTTGTCAGAAGCCATCATGCACAGTAGAGACTGCCCGAACGCACAGAATGATAGGAGGTGTAAGAATCTGGGAGTTCTGTGCTGGGAGCATGATGTGCTTTCGGGCAGTCTCTACAGTGCATGACCACATCGGCGGCAGGACTCAGAGCAGGACCGGCCTCTTATCCCTTTGAGTGCCAGTGGGGTACGCAATGCATTGCAAAGCAATGCTTTGCATAACCCCCTGGGGCTCAAAGGGTTAACATCACCCGGACCTTGGCCCGTGCACACGGGCTTTTACACTAGTTCACAATAAAACCTTAATGATTCTTTGAATAAAAGACTGAGTTATAAGTCCCTAACAACCATTATCTCGTACATACATGTGATACCTTTAATATCCCTAGCTCCTGTGGAAGATGGGTCCCCTAGGACTAAGCTACCAAAACAGCCATATGTCCCAGCTACCCTCTGGTAAACACTAGGTGCAGGTTAAAGGGGTATCTAACATCTTTTCCTGCTAATACTAGTAATTAAAAAAAGTTATAATGCAGCTTGGTTAGGGCAGAGATTACTGCCATATTACAATAGTGTAGATTAGAAGAGAGAGCTAGCAAGCTCCCCGATAATAATGGTAAACAATAATAAAAAAAACCTATATAAACTAACAATCACACACCTCCCCTTTCCTCCGTTAAATTAAAAACTGCTACCCATCTTTGAAATGATGATACTCATGCGAGTACTAATGTTGAGTGATCATGTGATTATCCAGTGTTACTCTTAGAAGTAGTTTATTAGGGATGATTAGTGAAAGGGATATACAAAAGATCCCCAAGAGGGACCAGTATAACCAAATCTGAAATCGAGGAGACCTGTCTTTCAAATTAGGGTATTCTGGAGTACATATATTGTATATTGGGAAATCACGATTGACCTGCATTAGTACTTAGAGGAATGTGGCTGGGACAATAATCATCCAGCTGGCAGCGGCACTGTGGCCCATGTAATGGGCTCTTCAACTAGTAATATATAATTTACATGGATACATTAAACAATAAAAAGTTGAAACCTGGTTAAACAGACATAGCAAAATGTGAAAACTTCCTTGGTCAATAATGTATAAAATACCCCAGTCTTTTAATAGTTAACTGAAGGGTCAGGAAAGTTCCTCCATTAATCACTCTGCATCTGGATTTCATTCACAGACTGATCTTGTTTGGGAGGTCTATATATTCCTGTTTTTGGCTCCTTAAAGGAACATTATTAATAAACCAACACTTACCTGAATTTGGACAGAACGTCCTAATTGCCAGTATGAATCAATTCTGTGAATATTGTTTCTGAAAAATTAATATTCCATTAGAACTGGATATACTCCAGGAGCCCAAAGTCATCTCACAGGAGGCTTCTAATAATTTTTCATTAGGAGTAGAATACAACATTAAAGAATCACGATTGCCTACGTGGACATAATATCAGCACAAATTATGATTTACAATATACACAGAGTTAATTCATAGTGGCCATCAGTATTATTTGTCAACATTAAGTGGTGGTTTATTATTAGGATGTGCTTGTGTTAAAAATATAGTAATTATTTTTTCATTTAATGTAGTGAATTATTAAATATTAAAGAGTGTTACTGATGTTAGTCACTCTTTTAGACTCACAAGTTTTTTAAACTCTCCCTCCCTTTTGCCCCTTGTTTTGGGACTGGCTGATGAAAGTTTGGCAACCCACACAGCCTTAAATCACAGTGAATAATTTTTATTTATTTAGAAAATGTTTTACCAGGAAGAATACATAGAGATTTCTCTTGTTTTTAAGTAGATCATGGAGTGTTTACAGCAAAGAGTTGCGTATTGTTAGCTTCTATCACTCCAAGAACCAGAGTGACCAGGCACTCTCCTGGTTTTCATCTTATCTCTGCAACCGCTCCTTCAGTGTTTCCTACTCTGGCTCCACTTCTCCACCCATCCCACTATCTGCTGGAGTGCCTCAAGGATCAGTCCTGGGACCCCTGCTCTTCTCAATCTACACCTCATCCCTCAGAAAACTAATCAACTCCCTTGGGTTTCACCATCATCTCTATGCTGATGACACTCAAATATATATTTCCTCCCCGACCTCTCCCCTTCCCTCTTGTCCCGAGTGTCTGACTGTCCGCTGTGTCTTCCTGCATATCCTCTCAACTCAAACTTAACCTTGGCAAACCGAACTAATCATCTTCCCTCCCACCACAACCAGCCTTACCCCAGATATTACCCTCACCATCAACAACACTACCATCACACCGACCCCTACAGCTAGCTGTCTGGGGGTCACATTTGACTCTGCCCTATCCTTCATTCCTCACATTCAGTCACTCTCCAAAGCATGCCGCCTCCACCTCCGCAACATCTCTAGAATCCGACCCTTTCTTACACATGACAATACCAAAATTCTAGTACAAACACTCATCATGTCCCATCTTGACTACTGTAACTCTTTACTAATTGGCCTTCCTCTCACCTGACTAACCCCACTACAGTCCATAATGAACTCTGCTGCAAGACTAATCTACCTCACTCATCACTTCTCTGACACCAAACCCCTCTGTCAATCCCTACACTAGCTCCCATTAGCATACAGAATTAAATTCAAAATTCTGGTGCTTACTTATAGAGCCCTCACTGACACAGCACCACACAATATTTCATCTCTCATCTCCAAATACACTTCCTCTCGTCACCTTTGCTCTGCACACGACCTTCTTGTCTCCACAGCTCTTATCACATCCTACCACTCCTGCCTACAGGACTTCTCCCGTGCCACACCTCAGCTCTGGAATTCCCTCCCCCACCCAATCAGACTCTCCCCTAGCCTTCAAATCTTCAGACACTCCCTGAAAACTCACATCTTCAGGGAAGCCTATCAACTGCTTCCATAAACAATATCACTAAGAATGTAAGAATGTAAGCTTGTTGAAGCCTATCTCTGGGTGGGAGGAGCCACCCAGAGATTAGCAGGAAGCTATATGATCTGAGATAGGCAAGTAAGGAACCCAGAATGCAGGGAAACAATAGATAGGCCAAGGGTAGATTTCTTGAGATAATGCAAGTCCAGTGTAACAAGCCAGAGGTCAGGGCAGGCTGAGCAAATGCAAGTCCAGTGTAACAAGCCAGAGGTCAGGGCAGGCTGAGATAATGCAAGTCCAGTGTAACAAGCCAGAGGTCAGGGCAGGCTGAGATAATGCAAGTCCAGTGTAACAAGCCAGAGGTCAGGGCAGGCTGAGATAATGCAAGTCCAGTATAACAAGCCAGAGGTCAGTACCTGAGAACCAATTCAAGGTCAAGGAGGAAGGCCTGTAGAGTGTAAGCTTGGCTGAAGATGCAGGCTGGACAGGAGGACCCTGGGGTGCAGGCTGGACTGGAGGCCTCAGAGATGCAGACTGGACTGATGGAGGACCCTGGGGTGCTGGCTGGACTGGAGGACCCAGGGATGCAGGCTGGACTGATGGCTGGCCTGGGAGACACAAACCAGGCTTGTAGATGCAGAGCCTAAACGCAGGCTGGAAGCGAGGAACGCTGGGAGGCGAACTGCGGTAAGCAGACCGCCCGGGACTCAAGCGACAACTGAGCGCTGAGTCCCGGTTGCCGCCAGTTTAAATGGACGCTGGGCGCCCAGTGAATGACGTTGGTGCGACGACCGACGTCAGTTCGCGCTACTGCGCATGCGCGGAAACGCGCGCATGCGCGCAGCCGTCCTGAAGCCAGTAAAGCTACTGGCAAGGACGGCGGGGTACGTGACAGTTCCCGCCCTTTACGACCAACCTCCGGGTGGTCAGGTCAGCAGGTCGGTCTGGATGATTCCGATGAAAGGTACGAATACAGGCCGAGGTGTTGAAGTTGCCTGCAGATTCCCAGGAACGGTCTTCTGGGCTGTACCCCTTCCAATGTACCAGGTATTCCAAACGGCCCCGTCGAAATCGAGAGTCTACAATCTCCTCGACCTCGAACTCATCAGGATCTGCAATGGAAACAGGAGGAGGTCTAGAAGGTTCTCGGCCAGGAAACGGGCTGGGAATCCATTTCTTTAATTGAGAGATGTGGAAAGTTGGGTGAATCCGGTATGAGGCAGGTAGTGACAGACGATATGCTACTGGATTAATGACTTGAGTGATAGAAAAATGTCCCAAGAAGCGAGGTCCCAATTTTTTGGTGGGACAAGAAAGACGAACATGTGAAGAGGACAGCCATACTTTATCCCCAATTTGTAGTTCAGGTCCTCTTTGTCGGTGTTTATCAGCATATCGTTTATATTCTTGCTGTGCATATCTCAGAATTTGACTTAACACATGATGAGACTGTTGCAACTGTTGTATTCGTTGATTAGCCTCTGGAACTGGAGTGGTGGGGGTGAGTCCTGGTAGAGCTGCCGGGTGGTATCCATAGTTGGCCAAGAAAGGAGAGTTTTTTAAGGTACTGTGATAATGATTATTATAAGCAAATTCTGCCATGGGGAGTAAGTGGTACCAATTATCTTGTAAGTGAGAAGAGAAGCAACGTAAGTACTGTTCCAATGTCTGATTGGTCCTTTCTGTCTGCCCATTCGTTTGTGGGTGATATCCTGAAGATAGGTTACTGGTAATTTGAAGACCGGCACAAAATGCTCTCCAAAATTTTGATCTGAATTGGGTACCTCTGTCTGAAGTAATGGATTGTGGTACTCCATGAAGACGGAAGATTTCCTGAAGATACAAAGAAGCGGTTCGGCTGGCTGTAGGTAGTCCTTTGCTTGGGATGAAATGAGCCATCTTTGTAAATTGGTCTACTACTACTACCATAATGGTATTATGTTGGTTTGAACCTGGTAAATCCACAATGAAATCAATTGTTACATCTCTCCAAGGACCAGAGGGTATAGGTAAAGGATGGAGTAGACCGGATGGTTTGGTGTGTTGGCTTTTAGCTCTGGCACATGTGTCACAAGAGGATACGTAGCGATTGACATCCTGCTTTAAGTTCGGCCGCCAGAAGTACCGCTGAATGGCTTCTAAGGTTTTTTGGATTCCTCCATGGCCAGAAACAGGAAGATCGTGAAACTGGTGAAGAATCTCTTGACGGACGGATTCAGGGACAAAGACTGTATCTTGCTTATACAATAGGCCATCAGTGAAGGTTAAGGCGTATAGTTGTATCAAACGAGGAGAAGGAGTGGTGGTTTGTTTGATACGTTCCAGTAAGTTGGTGGTGACGAGGAGGAATTGACGTGGTTGCAAAATTGTATCAGGAAGTGTAGTAGTATTGGAAGGTACTGTATACATCCTGGATAAAGCATCTGCTTTCAAATTTTTTGAGCCAGGTCTGTAAGTGATGTGTAATTGGAATCGTGCAAAGAACATTGCCCATCTGGCTTGACGAGGTCGTAGTCTGCGGGCTGATTGGAGATATTCCAGATTTCTGTGATCTGTATATATTGTGATAGGATATCCTGAACCCTCTAATAAGTGTCTCCATTCTTCCAAGGCGCATTTGATAGCGAGCAATTCCTTGTCTCCTACATCATAATTTTGTTCGGCAGGTGTAAGACGCCTGGAGTAGAAGGCTACTGGATGTAAATGATCTTTATTGCCCATATGTTGTGAAAGTACTGACCCTGTAGCGATGTTAGAAGCATCTACTTCTAAAAAGAAAGGTTTGTTGACATCAGGTTGTTGTAGAATAGGTGCCTGCGTAAAGTGAAGTTTTAAACGATCAAAAGCTTGTTGGGCTTCAGGAGTCCAGTGAAAACTGACATCTTTCTTGGTTAAACATATGTGTGAAATCAATTTTGAGAAATTCCGGATAAAGCGTCGGTAGAAGTTGGCAAAGCCAACGAACCTCTGGATTGCCTTCTTGTCAGATGGTACGGGCCACTTCAGTATAGCTGTTATCTTACGAGGATCCATCTTTAACTGTCCTGGGGAAACAAGGAAACCTAGGAATTCAATCTCAGATACCTCAAAAGAACATTTCTCCAACTTAGCGTACAAACCATGTGTACGAAGCCTAGATAACACTCTCCTGACATGACTGCGATGTTCTTGTAGTGAATGTGAAAAGATAAGAATGTCATCTAAATAAATGACAACAAACTGGTCCAGTAGGTCCCGGAAAACATCATTTACGAAATGTTGAAATGTTGCAGGAGCGTTACATAACCCGAAGGGCATCACGGTGTACTCAAAGTGTCCATATCTGGTTCGGAAGGCGGTCTTCCATTCGTCTCCCTTACGGATGCGAACCAGGTTATATGCTCCTCGTAGATCGATTTTTGTGAAGATCTTCGCAGTTGACATGCGTTCAAATAATTCTGGAATCAGTGGTAACGGATAGCAATTTTTAATGGTAATGGCATTGAGTTCCCGATAGTCTACGCAGGGGCGTAGACCACCATCTTTCTTGGGTACAAAGAAAATCCCGGCTCCAGCTGGAGAAGTGGAAGGTCGAATAAATCCTTTCTCCAAATTTTCAGATATGTACTCTTTAAGATATTGTAGTTCTGGTCCGGATATATATGTCCATAGGGTATAGTTGATCCGGAGAGAAGTTCGATAGGACAATCATATGGCCTATGAGGAGGAAGAAGGTCAGCCCCTTTTTTGTCGAAAACATCTGAGAAATCCTGATAGGCCATGGGTATAGTTGAAGTTGTAACACAGGTCAACAGTGTAGGCTCTGTTTTGATAAGACATTTTTCTTTACAGTGGGTGGAAAGAAAGGTTACAGTTTTGTAAGACCACTCAATATGGGGGTCATGAATTTGTAGCCAAGGAAGACCCAAAATAAGAGGAAACAAAAGAGATGGAACAACTTCAAATTTAATCTCTTCTTTATGATTTACAGCAGTGAGAAGATACATAGGTAAGGTCTCATAAAGAATGGGACCTGACTGTAAATAACTTGCATCAGCCATTTGAAGCGTGAACGGTTGAGTTTTGCGTTGGATGGGTATGCCCAAGGATTGAGCTGTCTCCAGGCTCAGGAAACAACTACTGGCTCCGGAATCTATGATGGCCGACACTTCACTCTGCTGTGTGTTCCACTGTAGAATAACAGAGAGGGAAACGTAAGAAGGAGTGGGCAACAGAATAGGAGCGGATGATGTTGCAGGTAAAAAATGCCTACCTTGGGAAGGCCGTGGTCTGGTATCACAGGTCCTGAGATGGTGACCCCCTTTTCCACAATAGAGGCAAAGATTTAAAAGTCGCCTACGGTCTCGTTCAGCTTTAGATAGAGGTCCCCGTAGAACACCCAGCTGCATAGGTTCCTCTGTGGTGGTGACAGGAGTAGGTGGTTGAGATGAAGCTGGAGTACGATGGGGAGGAGAAGAAGCAGCAGAACGTTCACATCGCCGTTCTCTCAAGCGGCGGTCAATTTGTATGGAGAGATGAGTGATCTCGTCCAGTGTAACTGGTATAGGTACCCGAACCAGTTCGTCCTTCAGGCTTTCAGATAGGCCTAGACGAAATTGATCCATAAGCGCAGATTCATTCCACTTGGAATCAATTGACAGACGACGGAAGTCAGCAACGTAGTCCTCAACTGGGCATCTCCCTTGAGTCAGGGACCTTAATGCTACCTGAGCAGAGGCCGTTTTGAAAGGGTTATCATATAATGAATCCATAGCCTGCTGGAAAGCCTGCCATGTAGTTAATACAGGACTATTGGTCTGTAAGAGGTGATGGGACCAGCCCTGTGGTTCTCCTCCTAACAATGTGATGGTAGTACGTACTTTGGTGAAATCAGAAGCATAGGTGCGTGGATTGATTGAGAACAATAGCTCACATGCAGTGATGAAGGACCTGTACCGGGCTCTATCCCCATAAAATCTTTCAGGCAGGGGAACCCGAGGTTCCGGAGCAGAATTCATCTCAGGGCTAGGAAGTGGTGGTGTAGGGCCACCTGCTGCTTGGGTTAAACCTGGTTGAAGGTCCTGTAGTTGCTGTTGAAGATGAGTTTGGTTGGCCTGTAACTCCTGTACAGAAGCAGTGAGGGCAGATATCCGACTACCCAGGGTATTTAGAGCTTCTAGCAACCCCGCGGGTTCCATAACAATTTTGGCTCAGTTGTTACTGTAAGAATGTAAGCTTGCTGAAGCCTATCTCTGGGTGGGAGCAGCCACCCAGAGATTAGCAGGAAGCTATATGATCTGAGATAGGCAAGTAAGGAACCCAGAATGCAGGGAAACAATAGATAGGCCAAGGGTAGATTTCTTGAGATAATGCAAGTCCAGTGTAACAAGCCAGAGGTCAGGGCAGGCTGAGATAATGCAAGTCCGGTGTAACAAGCCAGAGGTCAGGGCAGGCTGAGCAAATGCAAGTCCAGTGTAACAAGCCAGAGGTCAGGGCAGGCTGAGATAATGCAAGTCCAGTGTAACAAGCCAGCGGTCAGGGCAGGCTGAGATAATGCAAGTCCAGTGTAACAAGCCAGAGGTCAGTGCAGGCTGAGATAATGCAAGTCCAGTATAACAAGCCAGAGGTCAGTACCTGAGAACCAATTCAAGGTCAAGGAGGAAGGCCTGTAGAGTGTAAGCTTGGCTGAAGATGCAGGCTGGACAGGAGGACCCTGGGGTGCAGGCTGGACTGGAGGACCCAGAGGTGCAGGCTGGACTGATGGAGGATCCTGAGGTGCAGGCTGGACTGGAGGCCTCAGAGATGCAGGCTGGACTGATGGAGGACCCTGGGGTGCTCGCTGGACTGGAGGACCCAGGGATGCAGGCTGGACTGATGGCTGGCCTGGGAGACACAAACCAGGCTTGTAGATGCAGAGCCTAAACGCAGGCTGGAAGCGAGGAACGCTGGGAGGCGAACTGCGGTAAGCAGACCGCCCGGGACTCAAGCGACAACTGAGCGCTGAGTCCCGGTTGCCGCCAGTTTAAATGGACGCCGGGCGCCCAGTGAATGACGTCGGTGCGACTACCGACGTCAGTTCGCGCTACTGCGCATGCGCGGAAAAGCGCGCATGCGCCCAGCCATCCTGAAGCCAGTAAAGCTACTGGCAAAGACGGCGGGGTACATGACAAAGAATCACCCCTTGCCTTGACCACTGCACTCAACAGCACTTCTCACTCCCACCCACTGACTGGCAGGTCAGGTGGCAGGAGGCACGTACACCCAATAGCACTTACTCCTTCTGTATCATACCTACCTTCCTCTAGACTGTAAGCTCTGACGAGCAGGGTCCTCTGATCCTTCTGTTCTCCACATTTGATTGTAGTATTTAATACCTCTGTATGTCTACTCCCTACTGTAAAGCGCTGCGGAATTTGTTGGCACTATATAAATAAAGATTAATAATAATAATAATAATAATAGGGTGCGGAGAATAGAGTTCGAGGCTTGGGAACGGAGGTGCTTGGTTGGGGTGCCCTTGCAGCAGACGTAGCTGGAGTAAAGGTGCTGACTGTGAAAAAAAGGGCCCACTGAGCCTGTCGGGGGTTTAAGCGTTGAGTGGTTTCTAAGAACTGGAGGTTCTTATGATCTGTAAAAACAGTAAATGGGTGAGGCGCCATTCTTCCAGCACTGGTTTGATTGCTAGGAGTTCTCTGTTGCCTATGTCGTAGTTTCGCTCTGCTACTGAATATTGTCTGGAAAAAAATGAGCATGGATGAATCTGTTGTGACTTGGTGTCTTGCTGGGAGAGTATGGCCCCTGTCCCATCCTCTGAAGAGTCTACCTCCACTACAAAGGGTCTAGCAGGATCAGGAAAAGATAAGACTGGGGCAGATGTGAAGGCTTTTTTAGTTTCTGAAAAGCAGAAAAGGCCGCTGGAGATCAGTCTTTAGGGTTGGCATTCTTTCTGGTGAGGGAAGTGAGTGGTGCAATGGTTTTGGAAAAATTTCTAATAAAGCTACTATAGTAATTAGCAATCCTATGAACTGTTGTAGGCCTCAGAGAGTGGTAGGTCGTGGCCATTCGGATACTGCTATTACTTTCTGAGGGTCCATGTCAATGCCAGTAGGGGATATAACATTTTATTCATTTTAAACTTTATTCTTTTGTAGGAATATAAGCTTGTTTCTTTGTATAATATATGTCACATGACCTATGACGTCATTCAGACGCCATCTTAAGGTATTTAAGGGTACTTTTCACACTTTCTGTAACCTATCTTGACAAAGGCCCAAAGCAGGGCTGAAACCTTGATAATAAACTTCGCACAATTTTGAAGCATTTGGAAGTCCTGTGAGTGCGTTCCTTGAACAACAAAACTGTATGTATCTTTTGTGGAACCAGGCACCCAGGCCATTGATTTTGATTGGGAGAGTGCTAGGACTTATATGTTTGAGATTATATATATATATATATATATATATATATATATATATATGCACACACACATACATATTAAAAATATTATATACAGCTGTATTTTGTTTTTAGATACAAAGAAGCAGTTATTTTTAAGGATTTTAGACTGGAAGAAGATCTGATTGGTAGGTTATTCCAGACTTTCGGAGCTCTGAAGGAAAAGGCAGATCAATCTGCTTCTTTCTTGTAATGTAGTATACTCAGTGAGTTGTTAGCAGTGGATCGGAGCTTATATTTAATGTGGAGAGCTGGAGTGAGCATACTGCTCAGGTAGTCTGGTAGTTTTCTAGAGTTTAATGGCTACTGTGCACAGACTAAGCTATAGTCAGTGCACAGGAGGCATTAAAACTATTCACACAGAAACAAACCTCTGTGAAAATTATCAGCTGAGTAGCTTGACATGGCAACCTGTCTGTTCCCCATTCATCCAGTTCTCAGAGGGTTTTAAAACCTAAAAATACTCAAAAACTAGTAAATATTAGTCATATTCCTTAATACTTTACAAATAACTGAATTAAAAAAAAAACTACGCCTTTAAATGTTCAGTAGCATTTCATAAATAAGACACTGCTATGTAAAGAATCAGCAATGTCTTGATAAACATAAGCCTAGGTAGGTACCACACAAAGACTCCATGTTAACTGCATTTAGTGCTCCTATTAAAGTGCTCCTGTGGGGGCAGTACCCCATGATAGCATGATAATTTTTGAGGGAACATAGTTCTAATTACAGAACAGGTGCACTTTCTCATATACAAATAATTTCAGGTAATTCAGAAAACGATTACTACACACAGCTAGCAGTCCACCAGTTTAACTATGTGCAACCGGTTTAAATCGACAGGGGATTTTTAATCCCGCCGCTGTACAGGCACTCCAGAATTTCACTACTACATCCAATGTCTTCAGTCCAAGACACCAATCAATCATCAGAATAATGATTTATTTGACTATCAAAAATGGTAATGATTAAAACAAAATTGTACAATCTTTTAGAGAGAAAGCTCCCCTGTTCTGTATTTTCATGTTTTTGTGCTTTTCTGTACTTTTCTTAAAAGTGGATATCCAGGGAGCTGCTGACTTGAAACCTATCTGCGTGGAGGGTAGTGTATCCCCCACTTACTTTTCAGCCACAAGTTACTTAGGTGTGGCCACTACAACATGTGAGTGTGTTTAATTACCTTACACATGATTTCAGTTCCAAGAACGTATTAACCCTATTAGTGCCTCCCTTTTCATTCTTTTTCTTATTTCTAATTACTTTCTTGTATGTTTTGCTATTAAAATAAATAGAAAAAATCAAAATACAAACTAATAAAGAAAGCAGTAACATTTTAATAGACTATATGTAAAAAACAACGGTTTTCTAGTGTTCCATTTTAAGCATGGCTTTGAGAGAAATTATAACTTGTATATGTTTTTGTCCCTGACTTTAGCCATGATACTAACATAGGTGTTACCCATGTGTATGTTTATCGTAAATAAAGTATAGTGAAGACTTATGGGATGTGTGCAGAACCAAGAGTGTTGTGAATATTGAGTAGCGTATGAAAGTGGTGTAATAGCAATGTAAAAGTCTATTGTGTGTGTTATTATTTTGAGTTGCTGAAGTAATTTGAGGCCTGCCAAAGTGGAAAGGGAGTGTGAGGGCATTTTGGCAAGGGTAATGTGAGTGGATGTTCATAAGGAAGCATGAGCCAATCATTGCAAATGTCCATGAAGCAAAAAGTTTGTGTTTGCCAATGAGTGGAAGGGGTAGTATGATGTGAAAAGGCGAAAAGTACGGTGAATGGATGTCTGAAAGGAAAGTGTGAGAGCATTAGTCGTATGTGAGGGGGTAGTGGATACATTGACTGTGAGCTGATATGTAGAATGGGATTGTGAGACCATTAGTTGAAGGTGAGTGGGTAGTGTATGAACTCAAGTGGACATGTGCACTGTGTACGTTGATATGAAGGAGCTTTAACCGTTTGAATTCCACAGGGGTAAGCACAGCATTGCATAGCTATGCATTACATATTCTTGGGGCACTCAAAGTGTTAATTGTCATTATGGATTATGTCACAAGCGGCTAGGCCCCCTTCCCCTGTTGATGTGGCGAGAGCTCAGTGGAAGCAAGAACAGGGGAGCACAAAGGGATGTAAAGGGTGGTAATAGGGGAATGGCAATGCCCAGGGAAATGTGGCTGTGTGCACCATGTACAGGTTTGGATGACATCCCTGATGACATATGACAAACTGTGTAGCCCTGTGTAACCCTTTGAGTGCCACAGGCTGATGTCGGCTCAGGAATAGACATTACTACAGAGGGCTATCGCTGGAGGCCGAGGATATAATAGAGCACTGAGCAGCTTTACTGGAATTAGCTACACTTGAGCTTCCATTGCAGTGAGGAGAGGGATGGAGTGAGGGTACATGGGAGGAATGAGAGGGAGACTGTGATGGTCAATTGGAGTGAGAAGTCAGGTGAATCGTTGTTTGGGAAGTAGTTTTTAATTGTAATATAAAATGTAGGGGCATGAAATGGACACAATCAGACTGTATGACAGGAGTAATAGGGACAGACTGAGGGTGTATTGGAGACAGGAGGAAGGTGTTGAGCCTTGTATGATGTGTATATAAGACAGTGTTAACCCTTTGAGTGCCAGAGGGGTACGGAGCGCATTGCTTTGCAATGCGCCTGTACCCCTCTGGCACTCAAAGGGTTCATTGGAGCAATGAGACGGACACAGGACTGGGAGTTGGTAACGGTGCATTGTAGTGATGACATGGAGAGAAGTGGTGTGTAGCAAGTTGGTTTATATGTGAAGATTAAATGTGTAAGGTGTGAATGGGCCTTTGGATTGAGCATAGTGAGTCATCTACAGGCCCCCTGGCCACTCCTGTTAAAATCACGCCCCCCCGTATCAACAGAACAGGCAGTATGGAGGAGATTTGATTAACTTCTCCTTACTGACACCCCTGTGCGTGTGTGGAAAGAATAGCACTCATGGAACTTCTTCAATGGTGCGACAAATAAACTGAACTTATTAACTTCACTGAAGAAGTCCCATGAATGCTATTCTGTTTGATAATACACATTTAGGCCAAAAATCATCAAAGTGCAGGTAAAAGCAACATATCAGCTACACTGCCCTTCTCCAGCACTTAGCATTGATTATTGATGATTTTCACCCTAATTAACTGCATGTGGACCTATATATGGACTGTGAGTGCTGTACATCAGTGCTTACATATAGTCTATAGTATAAATACGCATACAATTAATCATAAATACACATAAAATGAATCACTCATGGTGAACGACATTTTCACTTCCTTCCAGCACCGTCAAGATGTGAACTGTTGAACTGTAAAAAAAATAAATAAAATACATATATATATTATATATATGTTTAAAATATATACAGAATATTAGTGAAAGAGTGTGATTGCGAGAGTGTGACTGTGTCTAAGTATTTAGGAGAGAGTGTATGTGAGAGAGGATGTGTGTGTGAGAGTGTTTGTGTGTGTGTACACAAGGTGGCCATTCTGGACCCCTACACAAATTCTAACTTGCACTGCGGCCTTTGTCTGAAAAGAATTGCCAACCCCCCGCTGTTTAGTTGATGAATGAAAATTAACAACAGATTAAATGGACACAACAATACAAATGGTTGGATACCCTGCTTTCAATCTACAGAGAGAAGGAGGGTATGCAAAACATGTCACATGGCATGAGGAATATTATTAAACTTTATTGATATAGCGCAAACTTTTTTCCACAGATCTGGATGGGATAAAGCAGGGCAACCTCAAAGCAGGTTCTATTAAATGGATTATAGTTAAAGTCGAATATATGTGCATAGCTTTATTTGTATCATATTAGTTTTGTACGTAGTATAAAAAAGAGCCATATAGGATAAGCTAAAGAGGTACTGTGAGTGATGCTATACCAGTCCAATCAGACTCTCATTCACCATTTTATTTCAGGTATAGAGATTCTTTGCATCTTGAAAGTCTATTAGATTGTAAACTCTCACAAGCAGGGCCCTCGCCACCAATAAAATGGTTTATATGCATGTGCCATTTGTTTGCAATTACTTCCAGTTGTACTGCACTGCAGAATATGTTGGTGCATTATTGAATGATAGTATAAATAATATATTTGCATTTCTGCAACATGGCTTTCCATAGTTTCACATTATTTAAAAAAAGAAAAAAAATCAGAAGACCCAGTATTTCAGTCCAGGCTGTTTATAAACTTCCCCAGTGGAATTAATGGACCCCTAGGCTCAGTGGGATTCTATGAGAAGATGATAAGTTGCTATAAAGCACAGTAAGTAAAAGGTGGTACAGTGTTAGCCATAGGTAAAGCTTTTTCTATGAAGTACCATCACTGTGCTCTTTTTAATAGGAGAAAGCAGACAAATACATCAGAAATACTCAGTTACTCGTCCTCCAGCAACAGCTTTTTGTGGATGATAGAAGTTGTAGTATCCAACAGCTGGAGGTTAAGCATGAACTACCCTTGCGTTATATTATTTTCCAGTATAATGGTCTCCAACAAAAAAAGACAATAACATTACAAATGTATTATACTACTTTACTTTAAAAAAAAAACCAAATAATTCACTTACCAATTTTTGTTATATCAGCATAAACTGAAGTATAGATATCCTCTTCTGATTTAGTTCCATCTAAGAACACTGAAAAGGAAAAAATTCAGTTCTTAGCAAGTTATATTTTGGGAGGCCTGCATGAAAAATAAAACTTGGTTATAAAAAACCCTTTAGCTAGTTTAAGGGACGCTATAACCAAAAAAGAGCTTTCAAAATCACTTATATGTTGTATCAGACAAGCAGTTGTGTCTGGAAGTTGCTGCATGGCATGCCTTATTTGGCAAAACCTATGAATCTGAAACTCTAGTTTTCCAGGAGAAGAGCTGCAATTCTGGAGCAAACCAACTGCACCTTAGCAGAAAAAATTAATTTCCCATTGATTTATATTATGTATTTAACCCCTAGCTAGAGGTCTGCAATGCATTTCACAACAATGTGTTTGATATGTCTCTAGTATTCAAGGGATAAATAAACCCAGTTTAAACCAAAGGGAACATCTCATCTGGCCTCTTTCCACTACCGCTGGACCCTTGGGCTTCGATGATCTGAGCAGATTTTGAGATTCAGGGATTTCAGGTGGGAAATGCAGAAGATAGAATTGCGCTTTACATAGATGACATGCTCTTGTTTTTGGAAGACATACATAGATCCCTACAAAGATTGCTCGAATTGGTAGATAACTTTGGCTGCTACACTGGACTCACAATCAACAGGACAAAATCGCCCTTGTTCCTTCTGGACTCGACTCAAAACCCTCCCCAGACTACCTTTTATGGCATGGAGGTCATTGCCTCATTCAAATATCTTGATGCATCTATTACTAATTCCCCAAATAAATTTCTTACCGAAATTCTACTTCCTGTTGCAAAGACGTTTTGTGAGAAGACATATTTATGGCTTAAGCCTTTTAACATTATTAATATGGTATTTCTACCTAGACTCCTGTATTTCTCTGAATTTCTACCACTATTTCTTGGTGGCTCAGGGTCAATATACTCTGGTTATAGCTAATCCAGATAAGTCCTTTGCGTTTGTGTATCTAGAGAAGGCTGTGCTTTGTGGAGAATACTCCTTGCTCCAGATACTTATTGCTGGTCCCGATGATACTGTGCATAGGGCATGGAAGGAACTGTAGGCAATGCTGAGATATGAGGTTCTGGATCTCAGTACACCTCTGTGGTATAACAAAATGCTGTCAAATCTTAGTAACTTTGATTTTAGTGCAGCCTGAGCAAGCCTTGGTATTCTCACTATAGGCCAACTATATAGTGACCACGCCTTAAAAAACTTTGAACAACTGCAGAATTTAAGTTACTAACCACTGCCAGAGAGAACTGGCCAATTAAGTCGATCTCCTTCATATATAAATGGCTGGCTACCCATGTACTATGACTGTAGATTGAGGACAGGGGGTTGTTCTAATGGGAGACATTTGGTTGCTGTTAATGGAAAAAAGGAGGAGGATGAAGGCATGTCTAAAAATCTAAATCGCCATTGTTGACCATGTACGTTGCAAATTCCATTGTCATTTAGTTTGTACCTCTATTGATTCTTTTTTACGTATTATATTGTATTCTCACTTTGCATATATACTATTTTAATGTACTTGTTACAATTGAAAGACTGCCTTCAATAAAAATGGAACTTACAGACTTTATTTCAACCCTATGGTACACTTGGCTTACTTCAGACTGACTGCAATACGGGAAAGTCATATCAACTGTATTGATTGGTTACCTTCATAATGTATTGTAGCCCTCAAGGGTAAAATGCCCTGTTTAAAAAAACTGGACATTTTATTTGTTCCCTATGGTGCAGATGGGTAGCTCCAGAATTACAAAGTCCCATATTTCTACAGAATGTTTGTGCCTATGCAAAATTATGGTAGTGTGCCACTTCCTTAACATAATATCACTTCTTCAAGTGCCCAAACGGCAGTCTGTATCATGGAGAGCAGATGCTGCAGTGCAGCAACAGTGGTGCACAAACTGTTTGGAATGTGGGAGAGAACACACTGCAAAGCCACATTATGTCCCAATCAATGATTCTGTGTTGAAACCATTCAGGACATTTTCACTTCTCAATGTGTTTATTATATTTAAAGGGATAGTAATGATTCATAATAAAAGCAGCTCTAATTAACCTTCATAGCATTTGGGCCATGGAGAGTGTTATTTCAGTACTGTCAGAGTTGTAGTTCACGAGTAATGAATGATAAAGTATCACCCTCTTGCCCCTTTTACAGATGTAACACTGCTCAGCTCAGAGCAGCAGGGTGGTGTCCAAGTGGATTGCAGAGAGGGACAATCTTCAATTAACATAAGGGAAAAAACTATCAATGGGGACAGGGCTTTCATTGTTCTCACTGTAAGAAGTGTGTCCCTTCTTGTGAGCTGTCTCCTCTGTGGAACAGATTCCACATCTGAGGGGAGGTGGCTTACACTAGGTAAAAGGGGCGGGAGGGGATACTTTATCATTCAATTAGTCTTAAAATACAACTCTGACAGTATTGAAATAACACTTTCTATGGCTCTAATACTATGAAGATTAATTGGAGCTGCTGTTTTTGTGAAACATTACTATTCCTTTAATGAACATTCACACTACACCAGAAGTGTGCACAACTTGAGTTAGTTACTATTTGTATAATCTAAATATTCTTTAAATCACCCTTTCCATTATATGATTCTTGATAAATGGAGATGAAATAAGCCATATTTGATTGTATCACAAGTAGAACATGGGAAGGTCTTCTTTTTAAGCCAAGGGAAAAGCAACCTGCGGACCTCTAGCTATTACAGACTACAGTTCCCATAATCTCTGGACAGCTGTTGGATGGCTGGGGATGATGTGAGTTGTAGTCCACAACAATTCCTCAGGTTGCCAAAAACTTGGGCTAAGCTGATTGTTACAGGAAAATGCATATAAAGGACATCAACTGCCACATTTACCAACTATATTTTTACACTGATCATATACATGAAAGTCCAGTAGAAATGTAAATAATATTACTTATTAGTATAAAGCCCATAATGCAAGGTCAATAAATAAATAGGTACAACTGCATCATATTTCTTGATCCCTTTTTTGTTTGGGAAAATAATTTATATTATAAGTAAATGTTTCAAGGGATAAACTCTATTCCTCGGGTCACACCGTATTGATTTTATAAGGGAATAATTAAAAACTTGTATAGCAAATCAAACAAACTAGACTTTTCATTTACTCATTTATTTGCACAAAGGGAGCTTGAAAGCGTGAGGGTGAAGATGGACAAGAACAAAGGAAAGGAGTGATGATGAGAAACAGGAGCATGGAAATGGGGGAAGGAGAGAGAAGGTAGAAAGGGAAAGAGGGCAAGGACTGGGATGGAGAAACAAAACATGCGATGGAGAGGAGCAGGTGGGGAAATGAGAGAGAGCAATGATGGAAGAGAAAGGGTTGTGCAGCTTGGAGACATTTAAGTAGAGAGCATCAATAGCAATATTAACCCCCTGGATGAGATTCAGACAGCTTAAAGGGATAGGAATGTTTCAAAATAAAAGCAGCTCTAATTAATCTTCATAGTATTTGGGCCATGGAGAGTGCTATTTCAATACTGTCAGAGTTGTAGTTCAAGAGTAACTGAATGATAAAATATGCCCCTCCTGCACCTTTTACTTAGTGTAGGCCACCTCCCCTCAAATGTGGAATCTGGTCTTAAGACGAGACAGCTCATAGCAAGGGACAATATTCTTACTGTGAGAACAATGAAAACCCTGCCCCCTTTCCCGTTATGCTAAATGAAGATTGTTCCTCTCTGCAAGCCATCTGGAAACCAGCTTTCTGTTCTGAGGTGAGCAATGTTACCTCATAAAAGGAGCGGGAGGGGGATGCTTTATAATTCAATTACTCTTGAACTACAACTCTGACAGTATTGAAATAACATTCTCCATGGCCCAAATACTATGAAGATTAATTGGAGCTGCTTTTATTTTGAAACATTACTATCCCTTAAAAAAAAAAAAAAAAAAAAAAAAAAAGATATTGAATACATTAAAACCGTTAGATATTAAAAAAAACCAAAAACAACAAAACAAAATGTGCAGATAAATTACCTATTTCCGTTTTATTTTCTTCCATTTGTTTCTTGTGCTTAAGATACATGGGCCAAACATGTCCATCAAAATATCCTGGTGGGTCTGGAGGTGTATAGACTCGGCCGCTGTTGAAAGAAAGAGTAGGGAGTTATTCTAGGAGTGGAATGTGATGGAGGTGGTTGTCCATGCAGAGGAATTGTATCATATCCTCTAATAACCTACCTTCTACGCTTCTTGCATTCCTCATATGGAATGGTTAGAAAGTATCTTCTATAAAACAGCTTTTCCAGTGGCCTATAATAGGGCATTGAGGGAGATGAATGTTGAAATAAAATACAATGTTTAAGAAATCAAAGTAGAAACATGGATCACTAAATTACTCTAAAGTTAAAAAAAATATATCTATTTACTATTTATTGCTGTGAAACAATGTAATACACTTATATATACACTGCACAGTCTGATCTCCTAAAAAAAAAAAAAAGGACACTAGGGGACAGAGGTATTTGGGTCTCAAAGAGGGACTTTCACTCCTAAAAAGGCATACTTGGGAAGCATACTTGGATGCCTGAAAGATGTCCAGTGTCACAAAATAAATAGAAGTCTACTATAGACATAAAATGGGGCATATTTATATAAGCAAAGTGGTGCAATCTATACCGAACAAATAAAAATTCCTGGTGATTTGAAAAGGGCTATTAACTCATTGTATGCTAGAGAGGTCTCCAAGCATTGCAGATACCCCTCCTGTATTTGAAGAGCTACTAGCTCCATTTAAATATATCTAAATGTTTATTATTTCTCTATGATACAGCTGGTCTACACCAGAATTATTCTACGTTTTCCTTTTATACATGTCCCAGTTGGTTTAAAATTACCCGTTACTTACAACACACTTACTTGTAGTGATATAGAAGAAAACCTTCAACTAATAAAAAATAGAATTCCTTCTGCCATTTTCTGTGCCTTTCCTCTTGTTCCTTAGGACAAACAACTTGCTTTGGGTTTCTTATCCAGGAATGTACATTTATCATCATTGCTTCCATGTCCAAGGCCTCAATTACTATAAAACAAGCATGTGAATCACCAATTTTAAAACACAAACACAGCATACACAGGCACCCATATAGACATATACACACACACATATCTACAAACACTGGCACACCTACATACACATACATGTACAGAGAGAGAGAGAGAGAGAGAGAGAGAGAGACAATATTAAATTCTGGGACATGCTGAAGTAACCAGTGCTGAAAAGGACTATCACCTAAAAAGAGCCGGAGGGGGGGCGGTGTTAAAGAGCTTTTAACATAACCTAGCTAGTTTTTATTTTATTTAGATTGAAACATTATGCTAATTAAGACATGACACTTCCTGTCCTAGATCTACATTACCACTCACACTTTTTTCACACATACACCTTTCAGTGCTAGGAGAGGTGGTCAGTGCCAGTGATGGGCAGGGGTAACGCAGGGCTAAGAGAAGAAGTGCTTGCAGGGAACACCTTAATTAGCATAATCTAGAAACCTAATAATTCGAAAACTAGCTTTCTTAATAAAAAAAAAATAATAATACAACATAGAGTAGATTATAAAAGTTCTATCAAAGTCACCAAATTTGTTTTTAAGTGAAAGGGTCCCTTGAAAGTCTGTTGGTCATAATAGGAAAATGTGTACAATGGAATAACAGGACACTTGTGTCAATGATTTCAGTCAATGTGACAAACTGCAATACAGGTGGCACTGGACAGCTAATTTCAGCATAATTATAATATTTAGGGGAGAAAACAGTTGGGGCAAAAAGCCAATTGCCCCATAGGAGACAAATAAAATTCCCATTGATTTAAATTGGGCTTTTAACCACTTGAATGCTAGTAATCTGGACATTACTTCACAATGCATTACACTTTTATATCATTTGTGGGTTTAAAGCTCTCCCTCTTTAAATTAATGGGAATTTGTTTTTGTCCTCTGTGGTGAAATTGGTTTGCCCCAGAACTGCTCCCACAGGAACATGGTAAAGGTGCAAAAAGGTCTGCAAGGAGGTGTATGTGGCTGCCAAGAGACCTTAACCCCTTAAGGACCAGCAATTTTATTCGCTGAGTCTGCACATGTGAGCAATCAAATGCACCATCTCACCGAGGTAAAGGCTGAAACTGATTGCTCCGGTGTTGGAGCAGTCAGTTTCAGCCTCCCAGCATGATCACAGCACGCCTTCTGGTGTGCTGTGATAAATTAACTCATGATGTGCCAGGACCTTCCTTAAAAGACCAAAAGTTGCGATGGTACTGGCACGTCCACGGTCCCTAACGGAGAAGTAAACTTAAAAAAAAATAATATATTTATATATATAATATATATTGTAGGGCATTTCCTGTTGAGTAAAATAAGGGTAATCCCACTGCTGAGAGATGCATATTTCCAGAGTTATTACAGATTAAACCCTTGATTTTTACATTAGCAGTCCTTGCTAGTGGTTAAATTCCAGTTAGCTAATTCTGTTATATTCTAATGGAGAGGAAAGTCAGTGACATACAGTTTTCCACAGAGTGTGATGGAAACTGTCGAGTCACTTCCTGTCGGTTATAACTTTCAGAAAGTAAACGCACAGTAAATCCACATCCTGATTATTTGAACTGTTGCAAACATAATAATTTGTTAGGATGTTTGTCACGATGCAGTCATGCGTAGTAGAGACTGCCCGCATTTGGTCTCTACTGCGCATGATTGCACTGCGTAAGTGAGGTGACGCAAGACTGCATAGCGTGGAGTAGTGAGGTAGCAGCCTCTTAACCCTTTGAGTGCCAGAGGGGTATGCAATGTGTTGCGTACCACTCTGGCACTCAAAGGGTTAACATTACCCAGACCTTGGCCCATGTACACAGGTTTTTACACTAGTTTTTAATAAAATAACTGACAGTGTTGGAAGTGTCCTTATTTTACTCAGCAGGAAAAGCTCTATAACAAATAGGTTTTCATAAAAACGTTTACTGCTCTTTTTAACCCCTTAAGGACCCATGACAGTCCTGGACCGTCATGGAATTCCAGGCTCCCCGTGAGGCTGCACGCCGTTCGGGGAGTCCGGAATCGGATTCCTAAAAAAAAAAAAAAAAAAATACACCGTGGTCCTTAAGTGACAGCCGCATGCATGCGCGGACGGTCCTTAAGGGGTTAAGGGTTAAGCACAAGTGATGATGGCAGTTGTGATCTTCATCACAACCTCCAGTAAATGGTTGGCCCATCAGAGCTCCAGCCAATAATATTTGACGGACACTCAATACATGTCAGACACATGCCTTCTGCATCTGGATTGTCAGTGGAACACAGGAGAAAAATGAGTGTCCTACATGAACACAGGGCTGGCTCTACGTATAGGCAAGGTAGGTGCTGGCCTAGGGCGCACGTCTACTGGGGTGCAGAGGCAGAGAAGAACCACACCACCTCGGCGGCTTCCGTGTCTGACAAAAGGTACGCTACAGACGGCATTAGATGTTACCTGCAGTCCAGTATAAGAATCCTAGCATGTTGCTTGCACATTCAAACTGCAGCCAAAAACGGAGGAGTGATTTGAAAAGATAATCCTTTATGATTGGCTGCCTGTGCTGTGTGTGTGATGCTAAGTGGCATGGAGTGAAGTGACCATGCAGGATTAAGAAGTTGGCAGCAGCAGCCGGAGGAGTCACTCAGTGAGAAATTAACGAGGATGAGGCCTGAATAATACCCCCAGAGTCTGCTGAAGCTGGGGGTTGCAGCAGAGATCTGGCAGAGCGCTTCAGAGGAGGCGGTGCACTCCGGAATTTAAATGACAGGTTCACTTATTAGATGTCTCCTATTGGTGACTGAAAACTTGAGGATAGGTGACTCACAGTCTCTGGTATTAATTCCTTCTCTGGCAATGCTTAGCAGCAAATAGGAAAAACTTGCAAAACTTATATTAAAGTGACAAGTCCAGTTTAAAACACAATTATGGCTTGCATTTACTATGTACCAAACTGTTTTATTAACAAAGCAGCTATTTATTATCATAGCACGGTTATCATAAGCTGAGCATGTTGATTCGAGAGAGAGTGTTAGCAATGTATAGGGATGGAGTCCACTGCAGGTGATAAATGCTAAAACTGAATTTATTTCACAGATTGCTATCAAAGGATATTGGGATACAAATATCAATGATTTTATAACCACAATATAACCCAGCCCACAAAACAATATTGACTGAAACAGCACCTTAATTCTAAGCTGTGCTCTATATTTAAATTCATCTAAAAAAAGATATGGATTTCTATCTTGCTAAATTCTTTATGGAATATTATATTTGTAAAAATAGGAAAGACTGAATAAAATGTTCCCTTGATAAAAGAAGTATAGTTTTTTACTGTCCGTCTCAGAACGAGTTGGATTTCTGAATAACTCTGGACTTATTCCGGATAATACTATTATGGATATGCTTATCGTTATGTGCATAATTATTTGAGGGTAACTTTAATTTGGGTGATAGTTCCACTTTAAAAAAAACAAAAACATTTGAGTGCCAGACAGGTATCTAAGGCATTGTAATGTAATGTGTTTGATACCTCTCTGGTATTCAAAGCGTTAAAATCAATGTGAAAGTGAAAGCCAACCTCCTTTTTTGACTAAACCTCTCCCAGAAAATGCAACACAATAACTAATTGAAATTTGACAACTGGAGGGCACTATTAATGTAAACAAAACAGGTTTAAACTATAATAACTCTGGAAATATGCACCTCCCAGCAGTGGGAGTACCCTGGTATTACTCAAAAGCAGGGCTGTCCAAGTTCAGTCCTCAAGGGCCACCAACAGGCCAGGATGTAAGGATTTCCCTGATTAAGCACAGGTGAGTTAATCAGTGGATATTTCATTTTGATTGACTCACCTGTGTTAAAAGGATAGTAATGTTTCACAAAAACAGCAGCTCCAATTAATCTTCCTAGTATTGTCAGAGTTGTAGTTCAAGAGTAATTGAATGATAATGTTTCCCCCTCCCGCCCCTTTTACCTATTGTAAGCCACCTCCCCTCAGATGTGGAATCTGGTCCATAGTCCAGACAGCTCACAGCAAGGGACAATCTTCTTTCTGTGAGAACAATGAAATCACTGGCCCCATTGACAGTTTTTTCATGTTTTTCCCTTACATTAATTGAAGATTGTCACTCTCTGCAATCCACCTGGACACCTGCTCTGAGCTGAGCAGTGTTACATCAGTAATCATTCAATTACTCTTGAACTACAACTCTGGCAGTACAAAATAACACTCTCCATGACTCAAATACTATGAAGATTAATTGGTGCTGCTTTTATTATGAAACATTACTATCCCTTTAATCAGGGAAATTCTTCCATCCTGTATTGTTGGTGGCGCTTGTGGACTGAACTTGGACAGCCCCGCTCAAAAGGAAAAGCCCTGCAAATATACTGTATTTTTCATAAAAAAGTGTACTACTCCTTTAAGAGGTTAAAGTGACTCACTTCCAAAAAACTTATCTTTAATCAGCTTTAAAAGCTTCCTATACCTTAGTAGGTAGTAGCAAGGTGAAGTAATTCACACCCTCTATATGGCAGTGTATACAGTGTATATCAATGTTAAAGGAATAGTAATGTGTCATAATAAAAGCAGCTCTAATTAATCATCATAGTATTAGGGCCATGGAGAGTGTTATTTCAATTCTGTCAGAGTTGTAGTACAAGAGTAATTCAATTACAAAATATCCCCCTCCCGCCCCTTTTACTGATGTAACACTGTTCAGCCAAATCAGAAGGGAGTTGCCCAGGTAGACTGCAGAGAGGGACAATCTTCAACTAACATAAGGGAAAAGGCTGAAAAACCTGTCAAGGGGGGCAGGATTTTCATTGTTCTCACAGTAAGAAGATTGTTCCTTGCTGTGAGCTGTCTGGTGTATGGACCAGATTCCACATCTGAGGAGAGAGGGCTTACACTAGGTAAAAGGGGCGGGAGGGGGAAACTTTATCATTCAATTACTCTTGAACTACAGGTCTGAAATTGTAATAACACTCTCCATGGCCCTAATACTATGAAGATTAATTGGAGCTGCTGATTTTGTGAAACGTTACTATCCCTTTAAATACATTGCCAGGTGCAAAGGGAAAATGATGTCACCATAAAAGATGGGAGATACAAAACACCATCAATATCTTTAACACCTTAACAATGGCGTTCCTTTGGAGTGGAGTCCCTTAACCCCTTAAAGACCCATGAAGGTCCTGGACTGTCATGGGTTGTTATACCCTTAAGGACCCATGACTGTCCTGGACTGTCATGGAATTCTGGGCTCCCCGCGTGGCTGCACGCCGTTTGGGGAGTCTGGAATCCGATCTCGTTTGGAATGCCAGAACATGTAACTGATCACACGTGCTGGCTCATGGAATGAGGTCTGATACTGACTGCTCCATTCTTGTAGTGGTCAGTTTCTGACTCCATTAGTGCTCACAGTGAGCAAAAAACCATGATGTGCCAGGACAGTCATCATTCCTTAAGTCAAATGCTTGATTTCCTTGTCAAATCCCCCAAAACACTCAAGCCTAATTCAGCAAACTAAACTCATGTCATTCTTGGGTAAACCAACTGCACCAGAAGGGACAAATAAAAATGCCCTTAGACTGAAACAGGGCTTTTATCTCCTTGAAGACTAATGAGGTCTCCACTGACTATCTATAATTCAAGGGGTTAAACCCCCATTTCAAGCAATGGGAATTTGGAGAATCTTTATAAGTCTTATGTGATGCAGGTTTGCCGTAGAATTGTTCCACTTGAGTTTAATGAATTAGAGCTCTCAGTAACAGCTGGGATTTGGGGCCTAACTCTTCAAGAGGTGCAATTCTGTAGCAAACCAACTGCATCATGTGAGGGAAATGAACATTCCTATTGACTTAAATGGGACTTGTAACCTAGAGAAGACTGCAACATTCAAGGGATTAAAAGTTCCATATAAATAAATCAATGGCAATTTGTTGATTTTTTAAAAATGTATTTCTATGGTGCATTTGCTTTGCACAGTGACGGTCCTGGTACGTCATGTATTTTATGCTCACAGGGCTCCTGCAGGAGCACCGTAAGCACTATCAGGGTCTAAAATTGATCTCTCCAAGACTGGAGCGGCCACTATCAGACCCCTGTTCGGCACACAGGCAGAAGTGATCAGTCACGTGTGCCGAAGCACTGACCAACTTCTAAGTGGTCCTTAAGGGGAACAGATTATACCTGGCCTTAAGATTCTGGCAAAAATTGTGGCAAAATTGTTGCAGTTAGTAACATTTCTTTATAAATTTGCAGCACCAGCATTTTTGCCAGCTCACCCATCCCTTTTCCCAAAACACAGTTACGTGGTGTTAAAGGGATAGTAAAGTCCCGAAAAAAGTCTAGGCAAAATGATAGGTACAATAAAAAAAATACGTAAAGCCCTTATTCCTATCTCTCAAACCTTTATGGTTTGAGAGATATAAGAAAATAAAGGTCTCTGCTCCCTCCCCTTTCTGCCTGACGAGCTGTAAATCTGTCAGAAGCAGAATCTGGTCGCTCATCCAGACTCGGCTCTTCAGTAGCTCTGTCATTAAGATATCTAACTATAAATACTTCATCGGAATGGTCTACAATGTGTGCTTGCAAACCAGGCACACGTTGTAGACCATTTCGATGAAGTATTTATAGTTAGATACCTCGATGTCATCGCTTCTGAAGAGCTGCCTTCTGATCCCAGAACCAGGATCCCATGCCGTCAGCTATACAGCTGACATATGAGAAGGGGGAGGGAGTGGAGGACTTTATTTTCTTATATTTCTCATACCATAAACGTTTGAGAGATAGGAATAAGAGCATTACGTATTTTTTTTATTGTACCGATCATTTCGCCTAGAGTTTTTTCAGGACTTTACTATCCCTTTAAGACTTTCATAACTGGCATAATCTTCTTTTTAAATGCTGACCTTTTACTCCACATTTTTCATAGTGCAATTTTTATAAATTTCCCCTGCCACCTCTTAACCCTTTGAGTGCCACGGGGTACACAACGCATCGCAGAGCAATGTGTTGCGTACCCCTCTGGCACTCAAAGGGTTCATTGCTTTCTGGAAACTACAATTCAAGTGCTGGGTAAGAGGAGTTCCAGATTTCACTCACCATCAAACTGTTTAAAACCCCTTTCATCTGTCTCAACCTCTGCCTCATCCTGTTTAAAAAGAAATGTAAAATATAAGAAAATAAAATCAAAGTAATAACCATTTAACCCTATGAGCACCTGAGGGGTATCCAAACCATTGTAACGCAATGCGTTGGACACCTCTCTGTCACTTAAAGGAATAAATGGTTTATTTTTAAAACACATCTATCTGTGTATACCAATCCATTCAACGCGTTGTCTCTTAATCCCTTCAGCTCCAGGGCCATGTTCAATGCATGCGTCACAATGCTTTGGAGATCTCACTAGCATTCCGTGGGTTAAAAAAAGTATTTTGCTTTGCTCTTCACATCAGCAGTAAACATTAAAGTGAACCTCTCCACTGTCTACATTCTCACTTCAGCGGGAGCAGCTATCTTAGCAAGGTTTGAATGATTGAACACAGTTTGTGAGTTTAACCCCTTAACGACCAGCCATGAGCCTCGCGGCTGGCAGTTAAGGGGCATTTTTTTTTCAGGGATCCCCGAGCAGAGTACAGCCACGAGGGATACTCCTGAATTTGATGATGTGCCAGGACTGTCACTGGTCCTTAAGTGCAGGACAGCCGTGACGGTCCTGGCATGGCATTGGTCCTTAAGGGGTTAAGCAAATGAGCCAAAAATCCTATATAATAATCTGCTAAATAGTTTGTAATGACGCAGTCATACGCAGTAGAGACTGCCCGTGAGGAGGCTGATACAGAGCGGGGCGCTCCGAAGTCAGACCGGAGGTCTGACTTCGGAGCGTCCAGCGCTGTATCAGCCGCTGTGTAGGCAGTCTCTACTGGGCATGATTGCCATGACCGACTGGCACTGTGGCACGTGTACACGGGCTCTTCAACTAGTAGTACATAAAACACATCAGATAAGTAAAGCTACTTAAAAGAACACTATCACCTAAAAATGATCAGAGGTTATATACATACCCGGGAACTCTCTATATTTGCCCTGGAGACTCCAGTTTTTAGAGTTAATTACCGAGTCTCTGGGGACAGAGACTGATTTTCCAGTGGTGGTGAGTTTCCTGTGAAATTCTGCCCACTTCTCCTCCTCCTAATGCTGTTCTGTCCACTTCCTGCCCACTTCTCCTCCTCCCTTCCTGTTCTATCCACTTCCCTGCGCAACAGTAAGCTACACCCTCCCAATAAAGACACACCCCATTCATAATGTGAATTGCTTCACTGACATACACCTGGTCACAGCACATGAGCCCTTTTCAGGTTATCAATAGGATGAATCTCTCAGGCATACCTCCCAACATTTCAAATTGCCAGAGGGGGACAATTGTGTTTTAGGGGGTGTTGTTGGGGGCGTGGCTGGTGGGTGGGGCATTAAAGAGAATTTTTAGGCTGTTTCATGACCTATTGACACCTCCTTGTGTTACCTAATAAATGACTTATAACAAGACCAAAGTATTTTATTTAAGCACACTAATTTATAAACACATATACTGACGTTTAGAGAAACATTAATGTGAGTTTTATTGCTGTGGAGCAATGCAATACACTTATATACACAACACGCAATCTAATCTCCTAAAAAGAGGGACATTAGGGTGGGAAAGAGGGACAGTGGGATTTGGGTCTAAAAGAGGGACTGTCCCTTCTAAAGAGGGGCACATGGGAGGTATGCTGTCAGGTATGGTTATAACTATAAACTACCCTGTGCTTTATGCTAGCATCTGTTTTCTGAGGCCTAAAATCTTGTCATCAGCATACTCTAACATAACATCCATTCCTGTCTTTTCCAAGACTCCAAATACCAAAAAAATCTTAATATGATTGTCCAAGGTTGTCTGTAAATGGACTGAGAAAATATAACAGCTTTTCCTAATAGAAGAGCAGTGAGTACTTATCTCATTGGGTTAACGGTCTTCAATTCTTATCTCTCATTAACCCTCTGAGTGCCAAAGAGGTATGTAACCCACTGCTGTGCAATGCATTGCACACCATTCTCTGCCACTCAAAGGGTTAAAAACAGTATACGCAAAATTAAATAAAAAATAATATCTGAAAAGTACCTTTTACAGATGCAATATAAAGCAAGTTTAGGATTATATATTTTAGGAATGCAACAAATGAATAATTTTTACACATGCTACCTGTATGTACAGGATATTTAAAGTCATTTCAACCTATTTCATTTTTAGGCATTAATGTTCCTTTAAAACATTACCTCAGGGCACTCATGTGTTCAGTTTCTGTTATACTCACTCCAAACACTAAATTAAAATTGTACAAATTGTGTTTTCTGGTATTCATAGAAACAAAGAGGACACATATCATCATTGACACTTGTAAACTCTATATGCTCATATATTTGTATTGTATTTGTATTTTGTATTTGTATATTTTTATTTATATAGCGCCAACCGGTGTACTTGGCACTTTACAGATTACATTTAATATAGAAGGGGTACAATAAGTGCAGTGGTTAAGTGCTTATATAGGCAGTCATAAGGGGAACGACAGGTGAGTATACATTAGGATAAGAGGTCCCTGCCCCGTAGAGCTTACAATCTAAGTATAGGATGGGTGACATACAGATACAAGCTGGTAGAGGAGAAAGTGCAGTGTTTGGCTTATGATAATAATGATAATGTTTCCATATTATGCTATTGCTAGAGATAAAAGGTGATCTTTTATCACCTATATGAAGTTTATATGAAGTTTTGTGCAAACTTCATTGTAATATACCAGGGCCACACAGGAAGTACATTCCTAGATGGATCAGTAGTGAGGTGGGAATCATCTCTTTATCAGCTGGGGTGGACTTAAAGGGATAGTAATACTTAATTATTACTAATCCCTATATTAAAGTAATATTAAAAATAAATATATTGCCCCCAGTGTCATCTCTCAAACCTTTATGGTTTGAGAGATAATCGCTCCTAAAGTTGCCCTCTTCCTCCTCCTTCCCTGTAGTCAGCGTTCTAGCAGGGAAGCCAGTTGTACAACTTTCAGGCGGCTCTGCAGCACAGCCAAGATCGTGTTAATAAAAAATAAATCTTTCACTAAAACAGTCTTCTACGTGTGGTTGATTTGCAAGCACACGTAAAAGACCGTTTTAGTGAATTTTTTTTTTAAATTAACGCGATTGCGGCTCTGCTGCAGAGCCGCCTGATGAGCGTAAGACCGGATTTCCCTTCAGTCAGCTACAACGCTGACTTCAGGGAAGGGGGAGGGCAACTTTGGAAGCGATTATCTCTCAAACCTTTAAGGTTTGAGAGATGACACTGGGGGCAATACATTTACTTTTAATATTACTTTAATATAGGGATTAGTAATAATTAAGTATTACTATCCTTTTAAGGAGATCTCAAAGTTGCTAGTAACCTTGAGGGAGATGTATAAAACTGGAGTTATAAACAAAGTGTCTGTAAGAGTGTCTCAAAGTGACATAAGTACATGTATAAACATCTAACGACATATTGCTACGTGCTAACTCCAGTTAGTTAACTTTTTGGAAAAGTGGAGTAAAAATGGCCTTGGCCAAATAAGAATTGTGTCCCAGTGTATTTATAAAGAAATTCGCTAACTGATCGAAAAATAACGCCAGTTTTAGGGAATAAATCATAACGCCAGGTAAAACTTGTTCTTATTGGAAGTATATAATACCTCTATGTGTGCGAATATATATTTGCAGGTGCGAATATTTGCAGAATATTCTCAGACATACATATTTATAAACATGACTTTATTTCTTTGTAAATATGACCAGGCATTGTAAATTTTAGCGACAATTCTTAAGAATACACTAAGAAGGCTTTTTATACATCACCCCCCTTGTTCTGCAGCAGTTCAATTTGGTGAATATTTACAAAGTAGCTATAGTTTATTTCGTAGATACTTTATAGCAGTAGTTCTCAAACTGTGCTCCATGGAATATCAGGGTTCCTTATAGAATTACAAGGTTTCCCACAGAACAAATATCAGTAATGGGGAACAATGCTTCTGTGACAGCGCATGTGTGATTCTGTGAGTACTGGTGGACATATGGAATGCTGAAACATTTACATTTTATGCTCAGTTTCTCTTATAATACATACAACAACCTAGCCCCTTTATAGGAAAATAACAAACATCAGATTTGATCACCTAATCTCTGCTAGCCGTTGAATTTTAAATTAGTCTTAAATTACTAGTACCAGCTAACATTCTGAAAACTGTGATGTTGATACAATGTTAACTTTTGGGTATTAGGAATGCTTTCAATAATGGATTTACCATGTGGAGAAGGGATTACAGTGTTTCATTGCAAGGGCTCCATGGGCATTTGATGTGAAACAGTAAGGCTGCACCACCACAAACAGTTTGAGAACCACTGCCGCAAGTAAAAACACAACAGTGTAAAGGCACCTTGCCTTCAAAATTGCAGGTCAAGGTTAGCAGCAACTCCAGACTTAGCAATAAAATATCATACCTCCAACATTTCAAATTGCCAAAGAGGGACACTTGTGTTTTAGGGGGTATTGCTGGGGGCTTGGCTAGTGGGAGGAGCATTACCGAGAATTTTTAGGCTATATCATGACCTATTGACACCTTCTTGTGTAACTTAATAATTGACTTATAACAGGACCAAATAATTTTATTTACACAGACTAATTTATAAACACATATACTGATGTTCAAACAAACAGTAATGTGATTTTTATTGTTGTAGAGCAATGTGATACACTTATATACATACCACACAATCTGATCTCCTAAAAAGAGGGACAGCAGGGTGGGAAAGAGGGACAGAGGGATTTGGGTTTCAAAGAGGGACTGTCCATTCTAAAGAGGGACACTTAGGAGGTATGAAATATTAGCGAACACTTTTATAATCATGCATCTGGGTTCTGTTCATACAGTTATCCCCATTACATGTTACATTAATGTATACTAACCCTTTGAGTGCCAGTGGAGTATCTAATACATTGAAAAGCAATTTATTGGATAACCATCTGACACTGAATGGGTTAAGGGGAACTACACCTAGGAGTAAGTTATATTTATTTTTTTTAAGAGAAGGACTTATTAGTTTTGTGCCCTTTATAAAGAGGTGATGTCTAACCACCAGTCTATGTTTTGCACTGTATATGTAGCTGAATGTGTTAACTCTTTGAGTGCCAGGGGGTGTGCAATGCATTGCAAAGCAATGTGTTGTCATCCCACTGACACCCAAAGGGTTAAATGAACACAAACACCTAAAAATGAAATTGGGTTATATAATTTTAAAATATCATGTATGTCCACACAGCATGTGTAAAGTTTAGCTATTTTATGTAAGATCACTAAAATCTGATCTTGAACTTGCATTTCCATGCATGTATAGTCTATATAGACACCTTTTCTTTACGTGTTTGTGCAGATATAATACTGATATTGCAGGGCGATCAGCAACCATTGTTGTACTTTTCAGAAAGTTTATAATTTTATCTCATTCCAAGAAAATGCAAAGGAGTCACTTCCATACCTGGGAACTCTCTGGATTTCCCCCGTCAGAGGCTCATTCTCCGGATGTGGAGCGTTTCTACTGAAACTCTGCCCGCTTCTGCTCCTTCCGGCTTGTTCCTTCCATTTCCCTCCCACTTCTCCTCCTTCTTCACCCTGTTCATTCCACTTTTGTGATGTGCTCATTAGGCCCCACCCCCACTCACAGGTACGTCCGCCCCTTTTTTTATGCAATTAGCGTCAGTTATGTGTGGCACCAGAGGCATCCCCTCCAGGACCAGGAATGGTCATTTCTTATACACCCTATGACTATTGCTATGGTAATTGGAGTCCTAGAGCAAAAAAAAGCAAAAATTGGAGCTCCCATAGGACATATGCATACCTCCCAAGTGTCCCTTTTTAGGAGGGACAGTACCTCTTTGAGACTCAAATCCCCTTGTCCCTATTTCCCACCCTGATGTCCCTCTTTTTAGGAGATAAGATTACATGGTGTGTATATATATATGTGTATCCTATTGCTCTACAGCAATAAAACTCACATTATTGTTTTTTAAACGTCAGTATATGTGTTTATAAACCAGTCTGTGTAAATAAAATACTTTGGTCTTATTATAAGTCATTTATTAGGTTGCACAAGAAGGTATCAATGGGTCATGAAATAGCCTAAAAATTCTCCTTAATGCCCCGCCCACCAGCCATACCCCCCAGCAACACACCCTAAAACAGAAGTGTCCCTCTCTGGCAATTTGAAATGCTGGGAGGTATGCCTAGACTTTAGGCCTCCGAAAACAGAGATTTTTGACTGAGGCTAGTATGGAGCACATTTCAGTGTATAAGCTCCAGATCATTTGTACGTGTTAGCGTTCCTTTAAAATTTATCACAATTCAAACAACTAGATCTGAATCATGAACTCAAACTGATAATTTCACTAGGACATATAGTCTACTTAGTGATAAAACATAGACATATATATTTTGAGAGCATTACCAATGTTTCCATGACTTTACCTTAAAATAGTCATCCTGGCAGATTAAGCTGCAGTTTGGCAGTGTTTTCAGCAGTCTGTTAGCAAGTGTTGTTTTTCCACCATTTGTCACTCTGTTACAACAAAAATACAGTAGCATTATATCAAATACAGAGGAATTTATATATTCACACTTACCAAAGCAATAATGTTTATGATAAAATCTAGTCGTACATATGCTCTGAGTGACCAGACATTCCTGTCTTTTCCAGGGCTCCAGGACTCCCATAATTATGCAGAATTATCTTTGACTAGGCTGTGGTAAAATAACAATCTTTCTGAAAACAAGAGCAGTAGGCACCAATCACAATATATTAAACCCTGTGAGTGCCAGACGGGTATGCAACGCAATGTACTTGGGACGTAAAAATCCAAAGGAAAAATATACTATTAAGTCACTGTGCTGTCAGAGACAACAGAGGAAAGGGATTTGGGAGTAACTGTTTCTAATGACATAAAGGTAAGCAGGCAATATAATAAAGCAGCAGGGAATGCAAGCAGGGTGCTGAGTTGTATAGCTAGGGCATTAGTAGCAGAAAAGGGGAAGTGATCATGCCAGTCTACAGATCTCTTTTTAGATCTCACCATGAGTATTGTGTACAGTACTGGAGACCCCCATCTACAGAAGGATATAGATACTCAAGAGAAAATTCCGAGAAGGGCTACTAAAATGGTGACTGGTTTACAGGAAAATAAATATCGGGAGATAGAGGGAATATGATAGAAACATTCAAATACATGAAAGGATTGTGCAGAAGGGCAGTACATTTCAAAGGAGTAAAAATTTTAGGACAAGAGGCCATAGTCTAAAACTAGAGGGACACAGGTTTAGACATAATGTAAGAAAGTTTTACTTCACTGAGAGGGTAGTAGATACGTGGAACAGCTTACCAGCAGAAGCAGTAGAAGTTAATACAGTGACAGAACTTAAGCATGTATGGGATAGGAATAAGGCTGTGCTGAACATAAGACAAGACCAAAGACCAAATATGGTTTGAGGATTTTGTAGTAGGAAAATAGGCAGACTAGATGGGCCGAATGGTTCTTATCTGCCATCAGATCATATGTTTCTACCTTGCTGGCACCCAAAGGGTTAACTGACTACCTCTTATCTCTCAATACAAACAGCATCAGTAACTTTAAAAAAATGATATCTGAACAGCACAATTTACTCACATTTAGGATTCTATTTTAGGGATGTAAATATGAATAATTAATTTTAAATAAAATTGCTGAAAGTGCCTTACAGTAACATCAACATAATTGTTTGGTGTTAGTGTTCCTTTAATTATAAATTGTGTGCTTTAATCATGTGTTTTATATTAATATACTAGATTTATACTTGTATTGGGCTGGGTTATGTTCTAAGGCTTTGAATTATTGCAGGAAGGGCTATTTTGTAGTTTTTTCTGCTCCGGTATATCTTTGTAATGATTTCTTGTGTATTATGAGTCTTCTGCAAAAAGAAAAGTGGGGCTATTATGGGGCAAACCCACTGCACTCTAGGGGGAAGTAAACATTCAACTGATACATTTCATATGGAAAAACAATTACAGGGTTTATCCTGTTGATTAAAGCATGGCTACTCCCACTGCTGGTTGATGTTTTATTTAAAGGTTTAAAGGTAATTACAGCTCAAAAATGACAGTTTTTTGGGTGCAGTACTTGCATGGCCTGAAATTTTACAGTGGTGCTCTTGCTAAAGCAGTCTATGGACAGCTCTGGTCAGCTGACCATAAACTCCATAGAATGGAGTAGCAACACCCTCACTGAAACATTTCAGGTGTATGGAAGTACTTCCCAACAGAGGAAGTAGGAGCTGCAATAACTTGTGAATAAAACATCTCTCAGTAGTGGAAGTACCCTTTATTAACTATTTATTTTCACTATTAAGCACCACTATACTTCTATATGGATTACCAATTTTGGAGCATATCAACTTTGCCGTAGGAGAGAGATAAAAATTCCCCAAACTCTAATTGAGTTAAATTAGGGTTTTAACCCCTTGAATGCTAGAGGCTTCAAAAGCATTGCAAATCAATGTGCTAGAGACCTCTCAAGCATTCAGTGTATTAAGAGCGCCAATTGAAACCATAGGGAGTTTTTTTATATTTTTATGTCCCATATGGTGCAGTTGGTTTGACCCAGAATTACTCCTATGTCCATTTCTGGATTTGGTTCTATAGTCTCTACTACCGTACGTGGGAACTTTTAAAATGAGCTGACCCATGAGCGTCAAAATATTAACCCTTAACGTTCCCCATGAATGTAGATTTTGGGTAACATATCCCTACTTGGTGTTCCAGTCCCATAGGAACCCTTAACACAAGACAACGTTGAGATCTCACTGTTAGAAAGCACACAAGACAAGCAGGACTTTTCCTTCTACCTACTGATAGAAATTGCTCCAATTTAGAGACAAAAGAAGTAGCCACTTGGTGCAGATGATATCATAGTTAACACTGGGCTCTCTCCCCCTGAGAATCTGGCCATTCACCCTGAGTCCCAGAGATCTGGGTCAAAACCCTGAGTCCTAGAACCAAACTCTGAGAGCTGCTAGTTATGTCTACTACACATGTGAGAAGGATAATAAATGATATGAGTTTCACATAATTTGTTCAAAAATATGTATGCATCAGTTAAACTGAAAACAGGGCAGGCGCCACCTATAGGCAAGGTAGGCGCCTGCCTAGGGTGCACATCTACTGGGGATGCAGAGCCGCACGCACCTCGGCTGCCAGGCACTTCCCCCAGTAGTTGGGAGTTAGCTCATGTGCAGTGTCCGTTGTTTGTACTGAGACTGCTGGGAAGGAGCGCAGCAGGGTGTACTAGGAGCGCTGAGCTCAAGTGATAGGCTCCCTGTGGCTGTGATCTCTTGGTATGCTCAGGCCCAGTGTACAAATACATACGCAAAACAATGGCCCCTATGGACAAAGGCTGATTGATGTTCAGGGGACAGCTGGTTTAACAGTTTGAGTACCAAAGCACTGCTTTGCAATGCATTGCCTAACCCCACTCAAAGGATTAAAGCAACTGCACCACAGGGGGAAAATACAAATCCCCAATGATTACAAAGAAGTTTTAACCCCTTGGATGCTACAGAGGTCTCACAATCCACTGGAAACCACTATAGCTTTCAAGGGATTACAAACCCTTTGAGTGCCACAGAGGTATCCAACACATTGCAATGCTCTTTGGCACTTATGAATGGTATTTTTTTTAATAAAGAGATAATACAGATAGCCCTGCTGTATCAGCACTCAATACTGTACCAATACTCAGTTGTCATTTTAACCCTTTGTCTACCACTCTAGTACTAAAAAAAAGATTAAATATGCATTTTTCTAAGTTTTTCTGTGCCCATTTTGCAGTTGGTGCTTTTAACACCTTAAGTGCTAGACAGCGCCACAACACCTCTCAAAGCTCCCTAATGTGTACCACTATGGCATTTGAGAATAAAATGGAAGATTTGGCCATCTTTATTGTCAGTTCTTGTGAACAAAATAGAGATACTGGACAAATCACCAAATTCTGCAGTTGTTGGTCTTGTTACAAAAGACACAATTCAGAACATAGTCATAGGGGAGGACCCTGACAATAAATATATATAAATATATATATATATATATATATATATATATATATATATATATATACAAACCTTAACGTAATAGTAGTACTTTGTTTTATCTTTATTTTATTTTGTAGGCATTAAAAAAAACATGAACGATATAAGTATTATCTCTCAAACCTTTATGGTTTGAGAGATATTCACAAGCAGAGTTTCCCCTCACTGACCGAAACGGTCAAGTCTGCCATCTAACCATCAGATTTGGAATCTGGTCCACAGACCAGCCGGCGGCTCTTCAGCAGAGCCGAGATCGCAAGATATAAAAATAACTAGTTCATTGGAACGGTCTACAAAGTGTGCTTGCAAACCAGGAACACTTTGTATACCATTTCAATGAAGTAGTTCTTATATCTTGCAATCTCGGCTCTGCTGTAGAGCCGCGGCCAGTCTGTGGACCAGATTCCAAATCTGACAGCTAGAGTGGTGACATCAGTGAGGAGAAACTTTGCTTGTGAATATCTCTCAAACCATAAAGGTTTGAGAGATAAGACATATTGTTCTTCATGTTTTTCTAATGCCTACAAAATAAAATAGAGATAAAACAAAGTATTACTATCCCTTTAAGAGCCTGTAAGCGCCGGTCTTAGCGGAGATTTAAAAGCACATTGCAACAAATGACTGTATATATACTAAAGGGAATATGCTATTATACACGCACCTTGGCGGCTGTTGTGTGAAGAAACTAAGGAGAGAGAGAGGCACTCGCTCTGAAAAGATAGAGCGCCTAGAAAGCCTCCTCTTGCCTTTTAATGGATGGATATTTTATCCATTTTAGAAGTACGCACATATGCATACTGAAATAAAATAATAATCACTTTTAGAATGCAAAATTAGAGAGATGTATTACTCAATGTTTCGGTCCAGAATTGGATGTTCGGCTGACACTGATACACATAGAGATAAGTAGACACACTGACAATGATACACATACAGACAAGCGTACACATTGAAACATTGATACCCACATATAGAAAAGCACTCACACACTGATACCCCTACAGAGACTCACACACATTGACACACTTATACACACACATAAGGAACACACAGTCACGCACACATACACATGTAGGGAGCACACTGACACTGACAGGGAACATACATACATTGACACAAATACATGTATAGGGAACACACACACATTGACACTTATACACATATAGGGTACACACAAACACACTGATACTTATACATGTACAGGGGTGGGGCATAAGGGGGCGGCAAAAGTAGGTTTTGCCTAGGGTGGCAAAAATCCTTACACCGGCCCTGACTGAAAGTAAACTTACCCACCAATTCCAATAATAAAAGTTTTCATCATCATCTGTACTGAAGATGAATGGTTATCCTTCTGTATAGAAAAAAGACTATTAATTGTTTTATACATAATACTGAAATATGGTTTTGAAATACAAATGAAAGGACATACATTTGAGAGTTGAACCATTTTTTTGTAGCCAGTAGAAGCTGCTGCTATTGTGGTCTATGAAGAGCTCCAGAATTGTTCTTCTTTAGCTTCCTGAATACAATCCTAAGTCTTGTATGTGAACTATCTTATGGGACGACCATGGAGTTAGACTATCCACATAAGGGAGCTTTCAAAAATAACCGACACTGGTATCTTTTAAATACTGATTCTTAAATGTCCCTTTAATATAGTTTCTAGGCGGTGTGCCTACTTGCTGTAACCCAGAGGTGTTCCAATCAGTTCTCAAGGAACCCTAAAAATGCTACAACTAATATATCACTGCCTAAATACATACAAGGCAATCAGGATTTCTCCCTTTGCCTTTCTGACATAAATGGCACCAATTTACACAAAAGGAACAGTCAAGTTGGTACATATCATGTAGGAAGTAACAATGAATTCTCTCTCTCTGAAAAACTGGCCTTTCACCCTGAGATTTGGTTCAAAACCCTGAGTGGTTCCAGATAAGCTGCAACAGGCTACCATCGTACAATGTGAACAGCCTCATAGGGGGTCAGCAGTTTTATTTCTGGGCAGGGTGGATATAAAGCGATGATTTTTAAAAAAATAAATAAAAAATATTGGATTTTTTTTTTAAATCGGATTTTTTTATTTAAATCAAATTTATTTTAATGAAATGCTTTTGGAGGAATAATCTATCTAAAGATCATTTTCTATTTAAAGGGATAGTAATACTTCATTATTACTACCCCCATGTTGTAGCCCTTAAAATTCTGAATTGAACGATACCAGCAGCATCTCTCAAACCTTTACTGTTTGAGAGATGTCCGCTTTCAAAGTTCCCTCTTTTTGTCTTTCATCTGACGTCAGCTTTCTAGCTGAGAGAAGGGGAATCCGGTCCCGGGACCTGCGACGGCTCTGCAGCAGTGCTGAGATCTTGTTATAGAAACAGAAATCCTTCACTAAAATGGTCTTCTACGTGTGCTTCGTTTGCAAACACACGTAGAAGACCATTTTAGTGAAGGATTTCTGTTTCTATAATGAGATCTCAGGACTCCTGCAGAGCCGCTGCTTGCTCATTGAGGGGATTCCCCATCTCTCAGCTAGAACTCTAACGTCAGGGAAAAGGCAAAAAGAGGGAACTTTGAAAGTGGATATCTCTCAAACCACAAAGGTTTGAGAGATATCTGCTGGTATTCTTGAATTCAGAATTTTAAGGGCTACAACATGGGGGATAGTAATAATGAAGTATTACTATCCCTTTAAGATACATTATAGTTTAAAGGTTATTCAGCATGAAATAGAACATAGCTTTTGTCGTTTGTAACGAATTTTCAAAGTACAGTGTCGTTGGGATCATTAATATTTTCAGAGAGTGTCGGCTGTGATTGGAAATATGGTGTTTGTCCTGACTGAAATTGTCGTATGGGACGACAAAAAAATTTCTTAACTAAAGACAAAAATGTCTTAAAAAATGTCTTAACTAACGACAAAAATGTCTTAACTAAAGACAACAATTTTCACATTCAGAAGACATTCCCTCCACTTTTTTCGTAACTTTCAAATTTTGTCTTTTGAAAGATGTTTTTTTGTCGTTAGTTACAACAAATATTCTTTTCCTCTATACGACACTGGAGAATAGTTTAGCCACGCCCCTTTGACCATCAATTCTGGAGTTGTGTTGTACACAACGGACATTACTAGTTTTTTGTCGTATACTCTATAGAAAATATGTCGTTCATGCATTCAATGACTTATTTTTGTCTTTCATACAACAATGTTTTGTCGTTATCCCTTTGAACATACAGCCCCTAGTTATGTACCTGAGGCTGTATAGTCATGCAATTATATTTTTGGTAAACTTATTCAATTAATCCAAGTTATCCAAGCTGAGATAACATGCACTTTTTTCACAGTAAAAATTGTATAAAATAAACAAAGTTCAGGAAAAGACTTTAATTCCATTGTTGTACTAGGTTCTAAGTGTGAGAAGGGAGGGATAAGCAGTAAAAATGAAAGTGAAACCTTTTCAGCAGGTTACAAACCTTGGGATCTTTGTGCACATCAATGTAGCAAATACAAGTGTGCTATATGATGTTATTGTTTTAATTAAATAAAACAATTTAAGTAGTGTTCCAAATATGAGTGATTGATCTAATACTGCTGTTTTACTAATCTGACAGGTTATCATTCTAAATATGACTTCTTCACCTGGTTGCAAATATTGATGGTTTTAACTACCAGCAAGAATGAGTTTTTGCATTTAAAATCATGATTTAAATTGAGTCTTACTGACTAGTGATTTAAATCATGATTTAAATTGTGATTTAAATCGACTTGATTTAAATCAAACCCACCCTGTTTCTGGGACATTAATACAACAATAATTTTGATGTACTAATGTTGCATATGTAAACAAGCTCTAAAACATTTAACTCGTTCATGACCAGTGATGAGCCAGGATTGTCACACATTTCTATTCTTTAAGGACAGGAGAAGTCCTGGCACGTCATAGTCTTCATGATCACAGAGCACCTCAGGGCACGTTGTGATCATGCCAGGGAGGTTGTAACTGACTGCTCCAGGACCTGAGCAGTCAATTTCAGACTTTCCCTGTTGAACTGTTGTGATTGCTGCTACAGTGTTCACATGTTACTTTTGACTCAATGACAAATGCAATGTATTCTGGCTTTCTCTGCAGAGGAAGGCTGTTATATTTAACAACAAATCACAACATTGATACATTTCACTCTTCCTCTACAGAAAAAGATACAGAGTAGATACTTTTTCTGTGCATCAGCCCAGTTGTTAATATAATATACTGTGTTTGCAGAAGCATAAGCTACATGTCATCTTCTGTCACTCATTCACATCATCAGCGTATTTTTCCTATTACTGATTGCAGGGGTATTTTTAGTCTGGCAGTCTAATAAGAAACAGTACAGTATATTTGCAGAGCAAATCATATATGTAGATAGCTATTGATTTACATGGGGGAGACAGACAGACAGAGAATGTTTTTCTTTTCTATGGTACAATTGCTTTGTACCAGAATGTTTCCTCTTTCACAATACTTTGCGGATATGGCCCCATGTAGCTAATATTTAACCTCTACCTACATTTAATAAGTTTATTGTTGGTGACGAGGTTCATTAATAATCTATGACTGTTCCAATCTTACAACTCTATCTGATTGATCTTCCTCAAAGGTCACGTGTTTTGGAAACTCTCAAAGGGCATTCAAATCCACAGATTGTAAACTGTACTAAACAAACACACCATTTCGCTCAATCTTCTACTTTTTAGCATTTTCACGTAAGTGGAAAAAATAGGAAAGCCTTACAACACTCTGAAGGTCATCTGACAATAAAAAAGGTTCAGGTTTTAAGTAATCATAACTATCAGTTTAACCCTTTGAGTACCAAACAGTGTCCAATACATTTCCACCCTTCTTGCATTCTCACATTTATCGTTTGGTGATAGGCTGGTGTTAACATGGCTTTTGGTGCAATTAGCACAATATCCAATTTATGCAATATGGCTGCATTTTTCAATCCATACTACAGCGGGTACAGTGGGTAATCAATGCATTCGAATTGTTTTGATTGATGTACTTTTATTTAATCAGTGATATCATGAAAACCTGACCCCTTGTTGTGCCTTGAGGACTAGAGCTGAAAATCACTGCAATAAGGTGTGATAATAGTGTGATAAACTCTCAGTTGAGATAAAATCTCCAGTTGCTTTGTTACTCTATGAAACCCATGCATTAACCCGTATTGACTAAGGAGTCTCCAGCTGGAGAGATATTTAAGGTCCCAATGCCCCTGACACTTCTCTTTATTCACAATAACTCCCCCATTGTACAGCAAATAAAAACATAATACACCAATAAATACATAAGAGGCAAATGCATGGAGGTCACAGCTTTTATTAGATGGATTTAACCTATTTATGGGGTCCCCAGGGAAAGCCTCCCCAACCAGCAACGTGGTGCCCAAGCCGCAGTCCTCGGCCTCATCAGTGCCCATTGTCTGCCGGAGGGGTATGAGGGAGTAAGGAACTCTCAGGCACCACTGTCGTGAAATGCCCCCAGCTGTGTCTACCTCATGACGTTGAGGAGGTCAATTTGAAGCACTCACACCTGAACTTTTCTGGCTAAGCCACACTGATTGGGCCCAGAAGCACCACATATGCTGGCCCTAGGTGATTTGTAAGCCCTGATGTAGGATGACCTCTGGCCTATGCATGACCTTGTCTGTAGCAGATGCTACTTCAGCAGCAGACACTATAGACTGAGGAGACGAGGACATATGTTAGGGTGGGTGGGAAACCACAAAAGAACAAGGTAAAAAATGATGACCCCCCACACACATTCCCTAATGCCAGCTTATATATGCTAAACCCTTCCCCTGCACCTATCCTATCTGCCACCTGGGAGGGGGAGGGAGGCTAAATTCTTTGTTCCCAGGCCTTCCCCATTCCCACCAGGCAGAGGGGAAGAAGAAGAATGCATGGGCCTGGCCCCTTATGATGGCTACTAGTGCACTGCTGAACATTCGGCCATTTTATTGCTTTGGCTCTGTAAACACTGACGTTTGATAGTTTATCTCAATGGACATTTTATCTTATATGTATCTCACATAAAACCCCTTTACCACATACAACACCAACACAGCAGTGCTATGAGTCACTGAACCACCAAAAAGTCAAAGTATGAAAATAATAAGGCCATGGTTTGATTTGTGGTATGGACTGGAGTTGTCCCCAGCCTGTAGACTCATTGTTGAGGGCAAGTTAATTAGAGACGTTAGAAATGTTTGGAGCCTAGGATAAGGCAGCTATACTGGTAGGAGTCCAGATAAATTATTTAGGTGTTCCTACAAAAGTTGGGGGACTAAGCAATTTTCTATTTGGAACATGTAAGTTTATCCTGGCTCATAAGGAATTGTAAGACTGGGCCTGAAGTATTGTGAAAAGTGATGGATACCAGAGAGTGGGCCCAGGAGGATGTGGAGCACAATGGACTTTTGAACATTAGTATGAGCAGGTAGGAGTGTGAACTGTGTCTCACATTTATGATTGTTCATCAAATTGTTTAGCTCTTTCTTGCACTACAAAACAAAACTGTGAACAAATGTATTGGCCGAATTTATGTATCTTGAGTAATGTATCCTGTGTTTATTATATCTCTGGGGATGTCTGACCAAAACCATATATACTATTCATTTCTTTTGTTCATTTATTCACATGCTTACAAACATACATAACAAGTATAACACTTACCATGCTGTTAGAGCCCCAGCTGTGTCCTCAAAGACCTGGTCCTCCAACATCTTGTATGTAAATGATTGTCTAGCTTGAGGGATGACATTGCTCATATCTGTGACACCTCCAGTTAGCTGGATTGGCTGGAAGGTGGGGTTACTGCAGGGCATGTTCCATGCCCAGAGTAACCCCACAAACTCAGCCCATAGGAACATGGGAATTCATTTGTACAAGGATGACCATATAAAAGCCAATCCCTATTAATTTTTTCCCTTATTCTGGCTCGGGCAAAGGCCCAAGAAGGATTAAGGGGGATAGGGTTTATTTATTGTAGATGCAGCAGAGATTATGGTGGCAGCAGGGTAGGTTTTTTTTTTCTTTAATCTTTTTTTAGATACAAGATGCTGGAGGACAGGATGTTGATGACACTGCTGGACCTCCTTCATCAAGGTACCGCAAGTTATGACTAGTGGGGTGGGTGTCTTAGTTACATTTTCAAAGAACAAATTTATTCATAAAAATCTTCACCAATCTGCTTGATAGAAACATCTTGAGGTCATGAAAGCTTCTAGATTTATAAGTAAACAATCTGCTAGGAGAGGATCTTGACCTCCTGTCTTGAGGTAGGAAGGTGCTTTTCTCTTCATTCATCTTTTGGTGACTTCCTCCAAATATTCCCCAAATAACATGTGGCCATAAGGTGTCAACACCCAAAGCCTTTAACCATACCGCTCTTCTAGCTGTGACTTGCAGCCCATGACAGATACAGGTATGAGATAAGAAAATGTATGTAATACGTCAAAAAAACTCCCAACAAGCTTTGAAGGCAGCGCCCTACACCCAGCTTGGTAGGACCAAAAAGACTACCAGCTATGGTGAGGGGGCTTCCTTAAACTGTGATCCAATTGGTCCTACCCCAGCAGATGGGCGGAGACCATACTCATAAGGCATAGCTGGGGATATGACATAGAAGAAATATACAAAAGGGCTCAGCAGTCATTTATTCACTGTTTTTGTTTGCATTTGAGTTCTGTTTTAGTCCACTGCTAGTTGTTTCTGTTTCAGTCTCCTTCAATGTTATAATAACTAGATCCCTTACTAGCCATCCAGATATATTGAAGTCCATTGTTTGTTGTAAGGTGGTATGACATGTAGGCAGACTTCAACAGAGATCACTATATACAGGTTACTGTAGATATAATACAAAAATACATAGCTATAGCTGACTGCTATATGTAGGACACTTCCTTAGGTAAATCAATGTGTTAAATAAATTAAACACAAATTCATCCCTAGGGCATAGTTCCGCTTTAATACTACAATTATATCCCATTAACACTCTGAATGCCAGAGCGGTGCGCAAAGCACTGCTTTGCAATGCGTTGTTTACCACTCTAGCACTCAAAGGGTTAAATAAACTTATGAAAAATGCATGCTGAGATTGATTTGATTATAATTCAGCCCTACATCATGCACTTTTCATAAGTGTCCCCTTTAAAGGGGATGTCTGTTACACTTACCTTTGCTCGATGTTAAAAAATGTCAGTAAACATTGATTGTTACTGCTATCAATAAATGTAGCCTTAATAAATCCAGCTGGAACAGAAACTGTCATTCTCTTCTTTGTAAAATAACATTCACACGCACCTCTGTACTGAAACCAGCTGCAAATCCTAGATGTTTGCCTTGTGTGTTGTTTCATAAAACTAACAGTTGAGAACAAGGACACAAGACTTTATGTATTAGGTTGTTGAATCACATGACCGACCACTGTTAGCTGATAGGTTGAGATTTCACACAAACAGATACAGAGCAGAAAGAAAGAGAGAGCGCATGTGTCTCTTTCTCTAGGGTAGACAGATCTTCCCTTTAAAACTAAACACATGAAAAATGCAGGCTGCATGGCTACATGGAACCATTGCAGCCCAGCAGTAATCACAGCACCATGCATTTTAAAAGCAAGACCAGCTGTATCTTTGACATGCTTATTCATTCATTTTGTTTGTCAGTATAAGAAAAAAATAAACAGTATACAGTTTGATTAACCCCTTAAGGACCGGCCACGCATGCACGGTATGGTCACTTAAGGACCAGAGACCTTTTTTTTTCTTCGGAATCTAATTCCGGACTCCCCGAACGGTGTGCAGCCGCGCGGGAAGCCCGGAATTCCATGACGGTCCAGGGCCGTCATGGGTCCTTAACCCCTACAGTGCCAGAGGCTTGGGCCATTTCCTTTACCCTGCAGGCCAGACACGTATTCAGCATTTTTGCTATCCTTCCGTTTAGGCTTGATTTCTTCTGGGGATTTTTAGTTACATATGGAAAACTATATATTGTTTTTTTCAGAACGATTTGTGCTTTCTTGTGGTACCTTACATGAAGAGAATTTGTACATCGTGCCAAAAGCTGATGATGTCATAATGACAAAAAAGTGAAAATGTACTCATTTTGCTAAAATCACATACTAGGTATCAAAAACATTTACCTTGATTGAAAAAGTTTCAATTATTTGAAAAAGCTCCAAGTCCTCCGAGTAAAAAAATACCAGATTTGTATAATTTTACCTATGTCCATGGCTAGCGTAGAGCCGTAATCACCAGCAGCGCAAAATTATATTTTCAACTTTATAAATATGCACATTCTAGGGTTTTTGTGGTAAAGCTACCCTAAAACAGCGGAATAACTATATAAAACTATATATTTCTGGAAAGTAGACAACCTGCTGCATCTAATGAGGGGTGACTTTTCTTGTTACCCCAAGCCTGGTGTGCACTAATGCCTCCAGAAGATGGTGCTAATGAAAAAGTCATTTTCTTACATTTCTGCCCCTTCAAATGTACTAAAATCTGTGAAAACCATGGCATTTCCAACTGTATTCATTAGGTAGTGCTCTTAGTAGAAAAATGACACCCCATTGGTATGTGTTTACCTACCTCAGGGGGTGCTAGAAGTGCAAAACGACACCTACTACAACCTCAAATTTTTTGAAAATTTTCTCAAACATTACTTGTCTGTACAAAAATGGTTATAACAACTACAGAAGTGAAGAAAGGGTAGACAAACCATGCCATTTTGAAAAGAAGCCCCAAGCCTGTTGTGCCCAAATGCTTCCAGAAGGTGGCACTATAGGACAAAAATGGCATTTTCTCACATTTCTGCCCCTTCAACTGTACTGAAATCTGTGAAAACCATGGAACTTCCAAATGTATTCATTAGCTAGTGCTCTTTGGAGAAAATTGACACCTCATTGGTATGAGTCGACCTACCTTAGGGGTGCCAGAAGCACATAAATACACCTACCTGTTTGCTTCCTCAAAAATGGCTGCTTGTACTAAAATGTACATAACTTTTAGAGACATGAAGGAAAGGTATGAAAGGTATACCATTTTGAAATGTAGACATTCTCCCGCATTAAATAAGGGGTCACTTGCCTTTCTATCCCTGGGCTGAAGTGTAAAATATTTCCAAAAGGTGGTGCTATAGGAATAAATACATGTTTTTTTTTACATTTCCACCACTTCAAAGATACTAAAATCTTTGAAAACCATAAAATTTCCTGCTGTATTCAGTACCTGCTGCCAAAGTGAGAAACTGGTAGCCCATTTGTGTGGGTTAACATACAATATGTGGTTGCTAGGAACATGTATCTGCTTGCACTAAAATGGTTATAACCATAATATATGTGCAGTAAAGGTTGAGAAACAATGCCATTTTGGAAAGAAAACAACTGGCTGCATCTAATGAGGGGTCACTTGCCTTCTTACCCAAAGGCTGGTGTGCACAAATGCTTCCAGGAGGTGGCGCTAATGAAAAAAAAGGCATTTTCTTACATTTCTGCCCCTTCAAATGTATGGAACTTTGGGAAAACCATGGAATTTTCAACTGCATTCATTAGCTAGTGCTCTTAGGAGTCAAACGACACCCCATTGGTATGAGTTGACCTACCTTAGGGGGTGCTAGAAGTGGAAAACTACACCTACTACAACCTCTGATGTTTCTAACATTTTCTCAAACCTGACTTGCCTGTACAAAAATGGCTATAACACCTTCAGAAGTAAAGAAAAGGTAGATAAACCATACCATTTTGGAAAGAAGATAACCTGCCACATCTAATGAGGGGTGAATTGCCTTTTTACCCCAAGCCTGTTGTGTCCAAATGCTTCCAGAAGTTGGCACTATTGGGAAAAAAATTGCATTTTTTTACATTTCTGTCCCTTCAAATGTATGGAGCTCTGTGAAAACCATGGAATTTTCAACTGCATTCCTTAGCTAGTGCTCTTAGGAGTCAAATTACACCCCATTGGTATGAGTTTACCTACCTTAGGGAGTGCAAAACGACACAACCTCTGATTTTTCTAATACTTTCTCAAATAATACTTGCCTTTACAAAAATGGTTATATCAACTACAAAAGTGAAGAAAGGGTACAGAAAGAACATAACATGCCTAATGAGGCATCACTTGCTTTCTACCCCTAAGTTAGAGTGCGCAACTATTTCCAGAATGTGGTGCTACAGAAAAAAAATTTTTGTTTATCTTACAAATCAGTCACTTCAAAGACATACCATATTGGTTGCCAGGAGTGTGGCTACCGGTGGAACAGGGATGGGGAAGCAAACAGTGTATGTGTGATTCTATTGCTACCAGTGGTCAGTCAGTGTAAGTGAGGACTTGTGTCTGCCAGTGAAACCAGATCGGAGAAGGCCATGTAAGTGGGTATATCTACCAGTGGGCAATGAGCAAGTGTGGCGGTGGTGATGGTGGGAAGGTAAGTGCATATGGGGGATTTGTGGTTGCCAGTGTGCACTGTAAGTCCCCTCATACACTGTTTGATTCCCATCCTGAATCCAGTGCGTACTGGCACTTGGGCCTACCAGTAGGCTGTGGAATCAGGCTGGGGGGGTCACATACCTCCCAACATTTCAGATTGCCAAAGAGGGACACTTGTGTTTTAAGGGGTGTTGCTGTGGGCGTGGCTGGTGGGAGGGGCATTACCAATAATTTTTAGGCTATTTCATGACCTATTGGTACTTCCTTGTGTAACCTAATAAATGACTTCTAACAAGGCCAAAGGTTTTCTGTTTACACAGTGTAATTTATAAACCCATGTAATGAAAATTAATATGAATTTTATTGCTGTGGAGCAATGTGATACATTTATATACACACCACACAGTCTGATCTCCTAAAAAGAGGGACATCAAGGTGGGAAAGAGGGACAGGGGGATTTGGGTCTAAAAGAGGGACTGTCCCTCCTAAAGAGGGACACTTGGGAGCTATGGGGTCAGACTGGGGGAATGGTGGGTAGGGTATGTGGTGTGCACTGAAAAGCAATGCACTGGACACCCTGTTGAACACAAAGTGTTATTTTTTTTTAGCTATTATTTTTTTATTCATACCTCATTGGGGGGGGGGGCATCAGTACCACTTCTCATGCCCCCAAACAATGTCTGAATAAAAAATAATGGGTACAAAATGTGTGTGCCACAGGGGGTCCACTTGTGTTGGACCCAACTGTAATACATGCAGTTTTTTTGGTGTTTTTTCCCAAAAAATATATTTTTGTGTACACCTCATTGGAGGGCATTAGAACTGATGCCCTACAATTAGATCTGAATAAAAAATAATGAGGGAAAAAAAAAGAAAAATCCTTTGTCCACCACAGGGGTGTACAATGCATTCCAAAGGACTGTGTTGGACCCCCCTGTGGGGCACACATTATTTTCATTTCCTTTTTTTTTTTTTTTTTTTTTTTTACACCTTGTTGGGGGGCTTCAGGACCCCTGATGTCCCCCAATGAGGTCTAAATAAAGTAAAAAAACAAACAAAAAAAAACCACTTTGTGCTGTAACATAATTGACCCTGTGAGTGCCAGAGGGGTCTCCAGCGCTGGACGTCCCCGCGGCACTCATAGGGTTAATTTTTTTTTTTTTTTTTTTATGCAGACCTCGTTGGGGGACATCAGAACACCTTCTGATGTCCCCCCAATTATTGATCTTCCAGCCGACTGTGCTGGGAGATCAATCTGGCAACCGCAGGAGAGCAATAGCTCTCCTGCCTTTCTCTCCTTACACCGATAGGAGTGAATGGAACCAGGGAAACTTCCCTAACGTCATCGGTGACCATGTCACCAATGACATTGGGAGGCTTCCCCCGGTCCCGCCCACCCCGTTCGGGTAGGAGAGAGGGTAAAGGAGAAACTCTGTTTCTCCTTTGTATTTATTGATCTCCCAGCACGATCGGCTGGGAGATCAACAACTAGGGAGGCATGAGGAGTGATCCCATGCCTCCCCAAGAGTGCCAGGCTGCATTTCAGCTGAAATGCGGTCACTGCTAGCCGGTTATACCAGCTTATGCAGTGACCGCATTTTAGCTGTACAACATACGAGCGTGGCACAGCAGCTCCATTTGTACATTGTACCCACCTGGCACTCTAGGGGTTAAGGGTATAACAGGACGGTCCAGGACCGTCATGGGTCCTTAAGGTGTTAACAATAACTACACAGTGAAAGAAATGTATATGTTGCTACTTTCATGGTAGAAATGACTGTGCACATATAAATGTATGATCATATAAAGTGTTTCTCTGTGCCAAAGAGCCATGTGTGTAAAGAACAGCATGTTTGATGACATCATTAACCCTTTAATGGCCACTCCGTCATAGAGTGGCCATTAAGGACCACTGAGCTTTTTTTTTTTTGTGTGTGTAATGAATTCTGGGATGGCAGCGTGTCGTGCAGCTGCACACAAGAATAGACAAGGAAGACTGTGCTGTTCACAACTGTTCTTTGAACCAGTCCTTCCTAAACACTATAGTGCTGAATATGTTACCAGTAAATGGAAGCCTGAAGGGGCAGCATGCCCCTCAGAGGCCATTAAGATGGTCTGCAGCCCTGCCTTCGTTCCTTTCCCTTGCGCTGGGGGCTGCTTGCCTCCTCGCCCTCCCATCCACCCTGTGATGGGGGGATGGGGTGGAGGCTTGCCAGTCACGTGGAGGTGAGAGGGAAGGCCTGGGGGGTGGTGTGAGGAGGAGAGAGGCAGGACTAGGCCTATATATGGGTTTATTGTAAATAGAAAATCTAATATTAACCCTTTTTCTTTTCCAGAGGTCCTGGCTGACAGGGTGCCTGGTCCCGCACAATGAAGGTTCCTGGCTTTGGGGATGGCTGCACAGTGTCTCCTCATTGACAGGGCAGGCTAATGCCAAGGGGCACTGAGGTAAATTGAGGGCCTGGGGAGGTGTCGGTGCTGACCGGCATTCATAGGCCCTCACAGTTTGAAAATGAATGGTGCCATCAGGGAAGTCCATGGTAAACTGCAGCTCCTGAGAATCCCTTACATACCTTCTGGGTGGCAGGCAGCTGGTAGCGAGGGCTCAAGCTGCCAGGGCTGAAAGTGGAATCCATGTTGGACGTTGGCCTCGTGGACCAGTATTAGACAGGGGAAGGTCCTCCAAGGGTAAATAGGTCATACCCAATTTAATAAAGATGTGACCTCCTTTATTCAAACCATTTCTTGTGTCTGTGTATTCTTTAACATTATTGCATTGAGTTGGGAAGGAAGGGGCTAGGGACTTAGGTCTCTGGTGGGTAGTGATGCATTGCCATATTAATACATTTAACAACATTAAAATGCAGTAACGACAGCATTTACATACACAATCCTGCAATATTTTGTTAGTTCAAAATCCCCCCTCTCAATACACAAAACATAAGCACAACCTATATTATAATATAATATTGACATTCACTAAAACACCATATACATAAACACCTTTTTACAATATTTCATTAGCTATAATGTATACCTAATGAAATCCCCTTTGATATAAAACAAAACATTTAAATAACAAAATATAATACAAATTGTGCCCACAGGAATTGCAGATGGGGAACTGGTATACACAATGTATGAACCATGAGGAAAGGCAGGTGACAGTGTTCATACATTGTTTCATAAACTGTTAGCTGTGGTGGCTTTGTCAAGCTCTCAGGACCCCATAGCTAGTCATAGAATTGCTCATTTCCATATGGAAATGCAGTTTAATGAGCCATTGTCATATTCATGTAAAACAAATGTTTATGTGGAGATATGGCGCTCTACTGGTAAGGCTCAGATTAAAAAAAAAAAGGAAAAGAAAAATAGAGAAAAGAAAGAAAAATAAAGAGAATTACCTATAGTTATACCCTATATTTTATATTATATTATAGATACCAGGATGGCTTTTAACCCTTAAGTAGCAGCTACAATCCCTAGACCGATGTGTGTAGTCTACAAACAGAAAACATGAAAATGTATATTAGGGAGGGCTCTATCCATATGTAATGAATAAAATATTGTAAACACTCCTAAATACCCTCCTCCCCACAATAAGCATGTGGAAACAAAAATACAGTATACCTATATTTATTAAGAGATAGTAACACTCAAATCTCTAAAAGACTGTGTACCAAAACATTACTTAGACACAATAAAATACAATGGTAAAAATACAATATAGAGCTAATAGTGGTACCACTATAAATAAACTGAGAATTCACAATACATTAATACCAATAGTTCATAGAACCAGAAAAAGCACCCAAAGTGTTCCCTCTCCCATCTATAGATGTAAAAGGGAACCTGTGACTCCTTGCTCTCCCGTCCGGTAAACGCACACTCTGTATTTTCTGTCCCAGCGATGGGACAAGGAGTAGTCTGCAATGCCACAGGTCCGCACCTGGGAGAACCCAGACAACATAGGAAGGTAACTAGGAGTAAGTCTGCCAGAGCCACAGGCCCGCACCAGATTGGATATCTAACTTCACGGAAGGCCACACTAGAGGATAGTTAGAAAGAGCCACAGGTCAGCGCCAGATTGGGTGTTCAGACAAGCCAGGGGTCATGCACGGAGTGGGTACTCAGCCAGAGCCACAGGTTTGCACCAGATAGGATGTACACTGAAGAGTTGAAATGCTGGATACGCAGTGGACAGAGCCCCAGGTCAACACCAGAACGGGTAATCAGACAAGCCAGGAGTCAAACACAGAACGAGTAGTCAGCCAGAGCCACAGGTCTGCACCAGAATGGTTATCAGACAAAGCCAAGGGATATACACAGACTGGATAGTCATACAGAGCCACAGGTCAGCACCAGGTCAGTTAGTCAGACAAGCCAGATCATGCACAGAAAGCCAAAATATAGAAGTGCACTGGACACCACGAAAGAGCAACTGATCCCTGTGTCCAGGCAGTTAAAATAGTGTAGTTACAGGGAGGGAAGGAGTAGCCAACAGGTGTCTCTCCCTTTAAATAGAGCGCACGTCTATGCCCTTGGACGTGCGCCCAAATGATGACGTCAACCGCATGCCGGAACTCCGACAGCAGAAGAGGCTGGAGCCGCACATGGAACCAGCTGCCTCCAGGACGCAGGACACGGCCAAGCCTCAATGGAGGCAAGACACAGAGTGCCAGCAGAGAATGCAGCTGAAGCCGCTGGAGGAAAGATGTGGTCGGCTCGAGCAGCCGCAGCACAGGTACCCTGACGCTTATGACACTCACCGGGTATATGCCCAGGGCTTTCTCCACCGATGCAGCACTGGAGAACTGAAACACTGAAGTTGTTTGAAGCAGGCAGAGCGTTCCCAATCAGGTGTAGATCTCTCTCTCTATATTTGCCTCCTGTATTTCTACGGCTAACACAGTACCAACTCTCATCTGTTATCAGAATGGAAGATACCCCAATGTACCGCACACAAATGAATATGAGAAACCTCTTAAAGAAACTTGCACAACTGGATAGTGACATCTTCTTCCTGACTACATGCAAAAAGGAAAATGTAATGCCTAAAGGCCTCATGCTGAAAAATCCTACAATGGACACATACAACAGCAGGTTTGCACAGCAACTATGTACCAGGACTTCCCAGAGGCTACGCAACAACCTTATTGGGATCTGCTACAACAGGAAATCAAAGATACAAGCAGAAATATCAACTCTAAAGGAAGAGCTTGGACCAGACACTGAGGACATACAACAGGCCCTTAAACAGTACTACAGGAAACTACAAACACTCCTCATCAACACCAAGAGGAAGAAACTACAGAGACTGAGGTGCAAAGCAGGTTTACCAGCAGAATCTGTAAATCAACCAGAACAGAACTGCGTTGTGAACCTTTCCACACATAAGCCAAGCAGAGAGGAAATATCTGTACTTTCAAAGGGCCTGTCATTCTGTCCCACTAAACCTGTGGACAGGGTAACACTCTGCAGTGACATGGAGGAGTTTTTCAGAAAACTCAGACTCAAGAAATTCTTCCATGACAAAATGGATAATAATTATAACAACACCACAGAGCTACATCACAATGTCAATGCACCCACAAAAAGATCCACCTGGACTCCAAAACCAGGAAGTAACCCTACAATGGACAGATACATAGAGAGCTTCAGGAACAGAGTCACTACAGAAATACTGGAGAAACAATGTGAACCAGCACCCAACCTAAACCAAAAGGAACAGAAAGCCATACAGTCACTTAAGAATGACCAGGACATTATTATTAAGCCTGCAGACAAGGGGGAGCTGTTGTTATAATGAACACTGTGGACTACATTCAAGAAACAAATAGGCAACTCTATGATGAAAGATACTATGTAAAATTACAAGATGATCCCACAAAAAATTATACAAAACAACTTAACAGGATAATAAAAGAACTGCCCTCCAACACTGAAGAACAGATAAGGCCCCTAATACCAGCAGATCCAAAAATAGGCTCCTTCTACATGCTACCAAAAATACACAAAGAAGGAAACCCAGGAAGACCCATAATTTCAGGGATTAGTACATTCACAGAGAATATCTCTGGCTGGGTAGAAAATACCCTGAAACCCCTGGTAAAACAAACACCGAACTTCCTTCAGGACACCATGGATCTTTTAAACAAATTAGCTGACTTGGGCCCAATTCCAGAGAGCACCACCCTGGCCACTATGGATGTAGAATCCCTTTACACCAACATTCCACACACGGCTGGCATAGCAGCATGCCAGGGATATCTGTAACAAAATAACACACCCATGGAACCAGTAACAAAACTCATACAGTTTATTCTCACCCACAATTACTTCAAGTTTGGACAGGACCTCTACCTCCAGAAAATGGGGACTGCAATTGGTACCTGAATGGCACTACAATATGCCAACCTGTTTATGGCAAAATTGGAAATGGACAGCCAGTGAAGAGGAAATTATCAAATTCCATGAGAATTACAATACATTCCACCTCAATATCAACCTAACACTCAGTCACTCACGCACAAACATTAACTTCCTTGACACAACTATCAGTGTTCAGAACAACTCCATCCACACATCCCTATACCACAAACCAACAGACAGACCAACCTACCTGAAAAACAATAGCTTCCATCCAAAACACACAAGAACTCCATCATATACAGCCAGGCCATCAGATACCACCGCATCTGTTCTGACATGATGGACCTCCAGAAACTCAGAGGAGACTTTATAAAACACGGTTACAGCGCAACTATTATTGACAGTCAGATACAGAAGGCTACCCAAATACCAAGAAAAAATCTGTTGCGCTACAAAGAACAACATAAGGGAAACCGGGTGCCACTAGTGGTCAGTTACCACCCCCAGGTTGAAGTGCTACACAAAATATCAAGAGAACTTCAAACGAAATTACACACGGATGAAAGACTTAAGAACATATTTCCACAGCCTCCCTTACTCTCCTTCAGACAGCCTCCCAATTTGAAACAATTGATGGTGAGAAGTGCCCTGAATAAAAATACAAAACATGGCACATCTCCCTGCCTACAAAAGAGATGTGAAACCTGTGCACACATTTACACCACGGAAAACATACCAATTCCAAACACCCATTTATACCATAAGATCAATGGTACCTTCACCTGTAAATCATCCAATGTAATATACCTTATCACGTGTGCAAAATGCCCAACAGCTCTGTATGTGGGAGAAACTGGACAAACACTACATAAGAGATTTAATTCCCACAGATACAGTATTAATAACAAAAAGATAGAGACACCAGTGGGAGAACATTTTTGTCAAAATGGGCACAGTGTCAGGGACATTAATTTAACTGTATTGATGGGACAGTTCCACACTCAGAGGGACAGAAAGGTATGGGAGGTAAAATTAATGTTAAAATGTAATGCAATTTGTAGTGGTTTAAATAGGGACAAATAGTTTTTGTCACATTATCACTTAGTTGATTGACCTTTCCAACAGACCCAAGAGCATCGTAAATACCTCTAAAGCCTCAGAGGAAGAGTGCAATTTACCACTGACTGATCAAAGTATCTGGATCTGGACTGAGTTCTCTTATCTGATTTCCATGCTAAACAATGCAATGTGTACTTGTATTTAAGAGAGGTGTTTTCATATTTATCTGTATAACATGCCTGAGAAAGAGACCTAAGGTCTTGAAAGCTTGCATTCTAAATTTGCTTAGTTAGCTAATAAAAGGTATCAAAAACTATATTTGCCTCCTGTATTTCTACGGTTAACACGGTACCAACTCTCATCTCTCAATCAGATACTTCGAACTTCAGAGATTTAAAATACGCGCCTAATGCCAGCAGGTGATATTGGCCAGTGGCTACTGTCAAATATCCTCTTGAGTCATGAGTTGCAACTGTTGTTTGTATTGCTGCTGCGGAGTTGTTTAAGCAGCAGGATGATTAGGCAGCTGAATGGGAATGGGATCAACAATAGCAGTAACATGGAAGATGGATGATGAAGGTTCCGCTTGCTACGAATGGCTCCAGTGATGTGTCTGAGGCAGTAGCAGCAGAATAAGTAGCCCCCAGTATATATGCAGAAAAGAAGAAGTTGGCCAATAAATCTTCTCCACCTGCCCCTCCTCCAAAATCATCATGGGTGTGTTGTTATTAAAATATATTTTTTCCCTTGAGAGCAGGAACAGCGGGTCTCATCAGCAACTGCAATGTGCACAGTGTGTGTGTGTGTGTGTGTGTTAAATAACATCTGGGAGCACAACTGTATCCAAACACCATGACACCCAAAGCCAAGTACTGCTGCTGTCACTGTACCCTTTTTCCAGACCCGCTAAGGACACATGACTAGTTGCTGACAGTTTAATAGTAATGATGAACCCTCCCTGCCACCATCTTAGCATACTCTGCAGGATGGAATCTCCTCAGATGCCGCTTGATGCACTGATTGAGATTCTCCTCCACCGCACTAGCATGTGTGGTCAGTGCACCACACAGTGTGCAATGGGTAGAGATGAACTGCCACATCCTAACATCAACAGAGTGGCTATCATTTGGTGGGGGAGATAATGAACGAGGTGGCAGAAGATGTAGTTACCATAGAATGTGATGGCGAGCTAGTTGTTTCACTCGTCATGGAACTTCCAGTCTCTGGAAGCAGGTACAACACTAATGGCTGCAGGTACAGCAATGGTAGCACTGGCAGCAGGGGCAGCAGGTCTGGCAGTAGGTACAACACTAGTGGCTGCAGTTACAGCACTGGTGGCACTGGCAGCAGGGGCAGCACATCTAGCAGCAGGTACAACACTAGTGGCTGCAGGAACAGCAGTGGTGGCACTGGCAGCAGGGACAGCACGTCTGGCAGCAGGTACAACACTAGTGGCTGCAGGAACAGCAATGGTGACACTGGCAGCAGGGGCAGCATGTCTAGCGGCAGGCATAGGCATCTGACCTGTCCTGCTCTTGCTAGTACTACCCTTTTCTTCCTTCCTTCCTTCCCATTCCCTTTTCTCCCTTCCTTCCCATCCCCTTTTCTGCCTCCCTTCCCATTAAATTCCCCAAGATCCCTTGGAGTGATTTAGGGGGACTGGACAGCACTGGCTCAGTACTGCTAGTCACTTCCTCCTCAGACTCAATGGACACATAATAAGGGTCCTTCCAGTTTCTCCTTTTATTAGTTTTAAACCTGCTCATAGTGATAGCAGTCACAGCAGAACAGCACAGCACATCTATCTCGCTCTATAGCTGTTTCTATTGTGTCTGCCTTCAGCGAAAACATGACTTTTTATAGCGGAAGTGCGAAAACAACATAAATCAATGGGTGGAAACTTTATAGCCATTGAAAAAATGGTGAAAGATTTTGGCCAATGGGCGAAAGACGCAAAAATTTTAACCACTAGTTTTATAGCAGATTTTCTAGTGAAAAAGCGGATAACAATGTGGTTTTTGCGAAATTTCTCTCGGGAACACGTGACAACTTTCGCCCATCCCTACTCTGTACACTAATGGTCAATCCTCTTTAAATCCCCATATGGAGAAACGTGAAAATAAAGCATTTAAGACTGTCAGAACTCCATGAATGTTACCTTAACTCAAACGCTCTGTGGAGGAGTAACTTCACAGAAATGTAGCAGAAAGCTTTTAGTCTGAAGATGGTAGACAAGCTAGTGGAACCTAATGGCAGAAGCATGTAGCAGAAGTGGAAAAAATGGCATAAATTAGAGATGTTTTCAGCACAAATAGAAACAGCAGTTCTGAGAAGGAGACACTTGCACAGCTGCTATCATTAACAGCAGTTATGGCAAATGCTTTGAACATTGAGGAATGATCGACAAATAATGATGTGAGTTTATATCAGAATAATTTGTGAAACTGCAAATAGTCTGTCTAGCATTCCTTCCTACTCATCGGGGGAAATGCACAAAAGCTCAAAGAGGGCTAATAATGTTGATGCACTGTCGGAGCAGTGTTGAAGGCACATCGACAGTATGCACTAAAGTGTCTTCGACATCACATCCCCATCAATCCTACAAAAATCTGCCCATATCAACATTCATCCAGCCTTCAACAGGTTTACAAATTTTCACTCATCACATTGACAATGGCCTATTTCCATATGGGAATGCAGCATAATAAGTCATTTCCATATGGAAATGCAGGATAATGAGCCATTATCATATTCAATGGGGTGTATTTATATGTTAACGTGGCACTTCACCACATACACTAAACTCTGATACAAGCCTCTGCTGTCAGAGTACACAGTCTCAACTTTGCCTGCTTGAGGCTGGTGAAGTTGGGATCACTCTATTTCCTATGCAGTAAAAGCCCTCAATCAGTCATAAGCATGGGGGGTTGTGAACTGCTGTCGATGAGGAAGGAATCCTCTCCCTCAACAGCAGTAGACAACCCTAAAGTATGAGAACATTCTCTGTGGTTCGCCATTTGCTCAGTAGGGGAGTGGTGTGGATCCTTTCAGCACCAAAGATAGCATCTCTCCCTTAAAGGTATAGTATTGCCATAAAATAACTAAAGCTAATCTCGCAGGCAGTAAAAAGTTAAACTTAATACCCCAAGTCCCATCTTTCAAACCTTTATGGTTTGAGAGATATTCGGGACCAAAGTTCCCCCCTCTCTCCCCTTCCCCTGACGTTAGCGCTCAAGCTGACTGCAGGGGAATCTGGTCCTTGGACCGTCTGAGGCTCTTCAGCAGAGCCACGATCACGTTACTGAAACAGAAATCCTACACTAGAACAATCTACAAAGTGTGCTTGCAAACCAAGCTGAAAAGCCTAAGACGGTCCTGGGACCAAATTCCCCTGCAGTCAGCTTGAGCACTGACGGGGAGGGAGGGGGAGGGAGGAGGGGAACTTTGGTCCCAAATATCTCTCAGACCATAAAGGTTTGAGAGATGGGACTTGGAGTATTTACTTTAACTTTTTACCACCTGCAAGATTAGCTTTAGTTATTTTATGGCATTACTATACCTTTAACCCCTTGAGTACCATAAGGATGTCCATTGCGCCCCACTGTGGAACTCAAAGTGTTAAAAAAAAGTAGACCAAGCAATACACAATCATTCCCTTGGCTCTGTATCGTATTTCATACATGTTGTGCACTCTCAAGGGGACAAGGCTGGGGTTAAGCAGCGTCCATGGGGATTTGTGAATACTAGCTACCCTCCAGACTTGTTCCCTTGGCCACTGGAAGCCATAGAACCCCGTGTGCACTGACTGGCCCCCAGACTTATTCCCTGTCCCACTGGTAGACAGAGATCCCAATGTACACTGCCTGGGTCCCAGACTTGTTACCTGTATCACTGATAGCCACAGATCCCCATGTATGAAATATATATATATATATATATAAGGCTAGGCACTACCACAAGTCTCAACCCTGGAATATTTCAAGAAGTGCCACAAAGAGTAATAATATTTCAAAGTATATAATGTATAAAATATGCAATATAATATTCTCACAGATACTTTGTCTAGAGGATGCCAAAAGATTTTCATTGATGTTTCTGAGGGTCCTGTGCAGCTGTATTATGTGTAGGGGTTCCCAGCAGTAAAGCTATAGCAAGAAGATAAAAAAACAGAGCAAACAGTCTCCTCTAAGCGTAGTATTTTCCAGTTCCTTTCCCTTCACCTTCATCACATGCTCAAAGAGAGGTACACACTTTTTAGAGAGGTATTAGGCTGCCTCTCAGTAATCACTGCATTCCTGGTTTAAACCCCAGGTCGGTTTACACCACTCTATTTTCCAGGGCTCCTCCACCGATGTCCCCTTTCTGGTAGGTATTTTTCAGTAGGGTTGTCTCCTCCTTTTTCAGGGAGTAGTCACCTCTACCAAATAATAAATAGCCTCTTTTGCAGTAGGTGTATTTGATGAAATTTAAATTATCTTAATACTAATTAGAAAAATAGCAATGCTAGTAACAACAAAATAAAAACAGACACTAACGCTCTATGCGTTTCATAAGTCCAGCTTACTTTCTCAAGAGCCTCTGATAAAAACCAGAGGCTCTTGAGAAAGTAAGCTGGACTTATGAAACGTATCGGTGGAGGAGCCCTAGAAAGCAAAGAGGTGTAAACCAACCCGGGCTTTAAACCAGGGATGCAGTGATTACTGAGAGGCAGTCTAATACCTCTCTAAAAAGTAAGTACCTCTCTTTAAGCACATGGTGAAGGTAAAGGACCTGGAAAATACTACAATTAGAGGAGACTGCGCTGTTTTTTTTTTATCTTCTTGCTACAGATCCCCATGTTCAATGTCCTACCTACCCCAGCATTGTTCCCTTGCCTACTGGTATCCATAAATCCCCATGGGCTTTCCCTGGGCAAGACAACAAGGCTGGGAGGTGTCAGTCAGTGTAGGTGATGCTAACACACAATGATGATGTTCCCCATGTTGCCACACAATATTTATGTTCAACATGTTGCCCTACAGTTAAAATTCGACATATGCTGCCCTCTAGTTAAATCAGACATATGCTGCCCCATAAATCTGACACATGCTGTCCCCGCAGTAAAATTCAACATATGCTGCCCTATAAATTCGACATACGCTGAACCCCCAGTAAAATTGGACATATGCTGCCCCCCAAGTAAAATTTTACATATGCTGCCCCATAAATTCAATGTATACTGCCCTCCAGTAAAATTCAACATATGCCGCCCCCCACACAGTTAATATCCATGTAATTATTTAAAAAAAACAGGATTAGAGATCATATTTTCCATTTTGTGGTGAAATAAAAACAGACCTTTGACAGGGGGACATCAGGAGGGGTCCCAATGCCCCCCTTCCTGCAAGTTTTGATTTCACAACAAAAACACAGAGTATAGTACAGGATCAGAGATCCTGAACTATGTGTATTTTTTTAAAATATTTACACATATATTACACAGATAATAACCCTTTGAGTGCCAGAAGGGTACAAAAAACATTGCAATGTAATGTGTTGCGTACCCGTCTGGCACTCAAAGGGTTAACTGTGTGGTGGCAGCATATATTGAATTAATGGGACAGAATATGTCACATTTTACTGGGTGGGAGGTATATGTCGAATTTATGGGGCAACATATGTCAAATTTTACTGGGGGAGGGGCATGGTATCCTATTGAAATGTCATTGCCTATAATGTGACCATCAAAAGGGCAACATCAGAAGGTTGCCTGCATCAAAAGAATGACATCAGAATGATGACATCAGAATGTTGCCTGCATCAAAAGTGTGACATTTCACCCCCTTAGGGGTCACCCTACCTGGTAGAATCACAGCCACTATATTAGCTCCTGTTTCACAAACAAAAAATTAGCTCAATTCTGGAGAATAATAAGAAGATAAGAAACAGATTTACTTATATGGTACTTTTAACCCACTGAATGAGAGGTCTACAATAGGGGTGGGTGAAATCTTTCGCTGTGCTCGTTCGAAAAATTCAGAGAAAACCACGTTGTTGTCCAGTTTTTTCATGGGAAAATCCTTTAAAACTAGAGATTAAAATTTTCTCATTTTTCGCCCGTTGGCCAAAATTGTTAGCTTTTTTTCCAATGGCTAGAAAGTTTCCACCGATTGATATATATGCTTTTCACCTTTTCGCTATATTAATGTGACGTATTTGCAGAAGTGAAACACAATAGAAGTAGCTACAGAGCCAGGCACATGCTGTGCTGTTCTGCTGCGATCTTGAGGAAAAATTGAGGTAGGAGAGACTCATCGTGATTGCTATTACTATGAGCAGATTTAAAAATATTAAAAGGAGGAACTGGAAAGACCCTTATGTTTCTACTGAGTCTGTGGAGGAGGAGGAAGTGAGCACTACTGATCCACTGCTGTCCAGTCCCCCTAAATCACCCCAAGGGATCTTGGGGAATTTAAAGGGAAGGGAGGGAGAAAAGGGAATGGGAAGGGTGGGAGAAAAGGGTAGTACTAGTGAGAACAGGACAGGTCAGCTGCCTGTGCCTGCTGCTAGACGTGCTGCCCCCATTGCTGCCACTAGTGCTGTGACTGCTGTCAGACATGCTGCCCCTGTTGCAACCAGTGCTGTGCCTGCTGCCAGTGCTAAACCTGTTGCCACCAATACTGTGCCTGCTGTCAGATGTGCTGCCCTGTTGCCAGTGCCACCCGTGCTGTGCCTGTTGCCAGTGTAGAAGCTTCTGCCACTATTGCTGAAGTTGCTAGTGTGTCTTGTAATAATCAGGAGGGAGGAAGAAGATGATGCCAAGTGTGACAGCAGGGGACCCTAAGTCACACTTGCCATCCCAAGCAGTCCTGCCAGTGCTAGTACTACTACTAAGAAGGTCCAGCAGCTTGTTACTATTATTGGAGTGAAGGAGGAGGTGGTAATCAGATTCATCATATTACTAGTGGCTGTGAGGAGGAAGTCTCTGTGGCTGAACTTGATGTGGTTTGTGTTAGTAGTAGTAGTAGTAGTAGTAGTAACGGTGAAGCACCCAGCGGGACTAATGTTAGGGGAGTGGTAGGAGAAGCATTTGAGTGTCCGGATTAGCAGTCAAGGGAGCCCGCACTATTCCTCTGGCTCTCGGAGTCCTCCTCCTCTTCACTACAGTGTCCAAGTGGAACATGATCCTGAAGAATTAATACCACCACCACCAACAGGAGCACAGATCAGCTGCCTGTGCCTGCTGCCAGTTTGCCTTCTTCAGGTAAAAAAGAAATGATAAGTGTGACATAAGGGGACCATCTCACATTGCTCCTCACCTCCTCCAAGCAGCAGTGAGATGTCTGTAATAGAGCAGCAGCAACAGCAGGTAGGGAGTGAGACTAGTGGTGGTGGTGATGATGATGCTGGAGAAGCTGGGCTGGAAGAGACATTGATGGCCTTTTTAGCAGAAACTGAGAAGGAATGGGAGACAGGGATGAGGATGGGCATCATCACTACCACTCCCACCACTAGCAATGAGCTTTTGGAATTTGCAGAATTTGCAACTGCTCTAATTTCTGCTGCTGCTGAGTTGTAAGGGCAGCAGGATGCTGAGAAGCAAGCTAGTGTGCCACTTGCCAGTGGTAGTAATACTCCTGTTCCTACTTTCAGTGCTGATTCTGAGGCAGAAGCAGCAATAGCAGCAACATCATCCGCTGCCAGCACAGACACTGAAGGGGAATGTGGAGGACAAGAAGAATGAGGCCATTCTTCTCCATCTGTTCTCTATCCCCTGAAGTCATGGGAGTGGGACTATTTTTCCTCTTGGGGCAGGCACAGTGCAGGCATCACCAATAGCACTGTGCACAATTTGTGACAAGTCAGTGAGAAGGGGAAAGGAGGGAACGCGCCTTGGCACAACCTCCCTGATATCACACATGAAAAATAGACACCATGACATTTATGTCAAACATGTTAAAGACAAACACCCACTACAGAAATCAAGCGCTGCTGTTGCTGTACCCCCTGACTCTCCAGAAAGGCAACAAGAGGCGAGGCGTAGATCAAAGAAGAGGAAGAATAGAGAATCCCAAACAGTGACGGGAAGTTCCATAACAAGCGAAACAACTAACTCGCCATCACTTTCTTCCTCTAGGGTAACTACATCTTCTGCCAGTCCACCTCATTCATCATTACCTCCCCGCCAAATGATAGCCACTCTGTTGATGTCAGGATGTGGTAGTTGGTCTCCTCCCATTGCACACTGTGTGGTGCTAGTGTTGAGGTGAATCACAAGCAGGGCATAAAGCAGCATCTGAGGAGATTCCATCCTGCAAAATATGCTAAGATGCTGGCAGGGAGGGCTCATCGTTACTATTAAACTGTCAGCAACTAGTCATGTGTCCTTAGCGGGGTCTGGACAAGGGGTATAGTGACAGTGGCAGTACTTGAGTTCTGGTGTCATGGTGTTTGGATACAGTTGTGTCCTCAGATCTTATTTACCACACACAATGTGCACATTGCAGTTGCTGATGAGAGACACAGTTCCTGCTCTCAAGGGAAAAATTTATAGTCTACTAACAACACACCCATGAGTTTGGAGGAGGGGCAGGTGGAGAAGAATTATTGGCCAACTTCTTCTTTTCTCCACAGAGACTGTGGTCTACTTATTGTGCTGCTACTGCCTCAGACACATCACTGGAGCTAGTCATGGCAATTGGAACCTTCATCATCCATCAACCATATTACTGCTGTTGTTGATCCCATTCCCTTTCAGATGCCTAATCATCCTGCTGCTTAACCCCTTAAGGAAAATCTGAGGTCATTTTCCCTTAAGGACCGGAGCAATTCTGACCTTTTTGACTATGCCGTTGTTCAACAGTGTTTTCCCTCTAAGTCTTTTATTCCACCCCCATAAATTATATACTGTTTTTTTAAGAACAAATAGGGCTTTCTTTTGATACCCCACATATATGGTTAACCCACCATTTACTTTATGAAAACTGAAAAAAATGTGAAAAAAAAGTAAAAAAAAACACAATTTTTTCTCTTGGGATCAATTGGCCACAAAGGGTTACATTTTTATGGAGACTGCATGAAAAGTATGACCGGTCCGTCATACCTACAAAATGTGCAGTTTAAAGTGGCCACTGTCCCCCCTGGGTGAAAATCCCCATGTCCTTTTTCCCTACCCTATTTTGACACTTTTTTATCCCTGGCATTTGGTGGTGTATATAAGTGTATTACATGGCTCCACAACAATCAAACTTGCAATATTGTTTAAGTATATGTTTTTTTTTAAATAAAAAAAATTTTTTGTAAAAAAAAAGTGTTGTGTTTAAAAAAAAAAAAAAAAAAAAAAAAGTATATAATTGCATTGATCTGCGTTTAGCCAGCCTCCTGCACCAGCAGTGAAGGGGTTAATACCCCAGCTGCTGTATTTTTTTTTTACCACTAGGTGTCTCCTCTCTACTTCTCTCTCCCTTACTTTGATAGCAAGGGAGACAGAGGTAGACAAGACACTCAGAGTCAGCATGCTTTGCATGTTGCCTCTGTTTGTCAGAATGCCGGTACATGTGATCGCTGCTACTGCGATCACATGAACTGGCACAAGCAAGAAGGTCTGAGACTGAATGCCCCAGTCTCGGAGCGCTCAGTCTCAGCCTGGAATTAATGATAGCAGCGTGCACAGAGGCACGCTGCTATCATTTAAGCCATGACGGTCCTGGATCGTCATGGGTCCTTAAGGGGTTAAACAACTCAGCAGCAGCAGAAGGAACAGCAGTCGTAAATTCTGCATCTATATCAGGGCATTTGACAATGGCCAGTGGCCACTGGCCAACAGGGCATCACCTGTTGGCATTAGGCCAGTAGGGCATTTTTTTCCTCAGGGCAAATAATAATAGTAATAATAATAAATAAATAAAAACATAGTCCTACAAAAAAAAAAATAAACAATTTTGGGGGGTTTGTTTCTAACAAGCCTAAGTCCTACAAATCAATGTTACCTTAGGGCTTATGCCAAACAAGCCTAAATCCTACAGCTCAATGTTTCTTCAGGGCTTGTGTCTATAATAAGTCTAAGTCCTACAAATCAATGTTTCCTTAGGGCTTGGGCTTCTAAGAACAAATCTAACAAATCATCCTCTACAAAATACTCTATCAAGTCAAGTATCAGTCCACCCCAGTCGCAGCTTATGTCAGGGGGTTCCTGTCTCTATCACTTTAAATACAAATTTCTTATTATTTTTCTTTTTATTAACTGCCCCCCCCAATACCAGTCAAGAACCCCCCCAAAACAAATTCTCCGTTCAGCTGACTAATTCCCCAGACTCCACCCACCAACACAGGCGCCCTCCTCAGACCCCTTTTAAGCCATGTCTTATGGGTTTTTTTGTTTTTTTTATTTCTATTTAGGATTTATTTTGTATTAACTGTCTCCCAATCACAGTAAACAACCCCCCCATAAAACATTCCCTGTTCAACTGATTCTTTCCCCACCTTCCACTAACACGGATACCCTCATGCCCCTTTTATACTTTGCCTTTGGGAAATAAAATAATATTTGTTTTGTGTTGTGTGTAAATTCAATGTTCCCATTGATTTCAATGGAATGAGCGAGGTGAAAAAAAAACAGAAAAACAGCACATTTTGCAGGAAATTATTTGCCAAGCTGCAATTGCCATTATTCGCCGATTTCAGTTTGAGGCAAAATGTTCCACCCATCCCTAGTCTGCAGCACATTGCTTTGCAATAAGTTGGAGACCTCTATACCACTCAAGGGGTTAAATTCCTATTCAAAACACTTAAAGCACTATAGTAGCTCTGTTTCACAAAGAAAAATTAGCTCAATTACTGTGATATGAGAGGGGACGGAGTAAGGAAGAGGAGAGGAGGCGAAAATGCAAGACAAGCATACCAGAGTGAAGAGACGTAGTAGAAGGAGAGCATAAGAAGTGTGCTTCCTCACACAATATGAGCGTCTTATAATGTATTTATTAATCACAGTAATTGCTCTAATTATTTTCTTTGTGAAACAGAGCTACTAAGTTTAATGCAGTTTACCAACACAGTCACAAACTGCATTAAATTTTGTTGGTGGAAGCTGCTGGCAAGAGATGGCAGGCAGGGGAGAGAAAACATGGATTATCCGTGCACGGTCTGAGGCACACAAAAGATTAAAGCTTAAGGTATGCAGGCAGTGGATAGAGGCTGTGGCATAAGAATCTCACCCTTTTGATTCGGGCAAGTTTCTGATGTGGCGCTTTTCAAGCCAGAGATCTGGTTATTGTGCCTTCATGTTGCACGTATGACATTTTAAAAGGATACTGGGAGAGGGTAACTGGCATTTCCAATGGGTTGTCCATTACCACTTAATAAAATTAAGTGACAATGCCTGACATGAGCTTGGAGTATTCTGCAGTGTGGTCAGTCTGCAGAGTATCCCTTACCATATTCATTATGTTGGCTTCTGTCTCATTGTCATGTGTGGCCATTGTTCAACACAATTGCAGTGTGTGGAAACACATCATTGCCGGATGTGGATATCTGTAATTTCACAGTGTGATAGTGTTACTGGTGTCCAATTTGTCCACGGCAGTACCACTGCTGAGGAGGACCCCTAAGGTGCCGGGGGAGGCAACTGGGATATTACTATTAGTAGCCCAAAACCTAGGACTAGGTGACAATAAGCCAAGTGCTGTCAATGTTCTGGGCTGGTGGGGGGTTGCCTCACATCTTTTATTTTATGGGATGTTTGGTGCCACATTTCTCTTCTCAGTGGGGGCAAACAGGAAGCAAAGTGAGAGGAGAAGATTTTTTTCTTGGGGGATGACGCCACAAGAATCTCAGGGTGGTTATACTGTATGTTCTTTATTAAGGTGTATGTGCCATGGTGTGATTCCTCCTTACGTCTATTCAGAACCTTGTCACAGAATGAGCACATTGCAGCTGAGGATGATTACACAGTCCCTGCCAGCAAGGAAAAGTATTCCAACAACCATGATTTCAGTTGGGAGACAGAGAAATGTTTTCTTGACTACGCACCTCCCCAGATGCACATGAAGTCGCTTGTGGTGCTGCTCCTGATGCCTCATCATCAGTACTTGCAGTAGGAAGTGGCACATCTACCTGTCCAATAACTACCTGTCCAATATCACTGCTGTAACTTCCTCTACCATCAGCAGCACAGTCTATGGCAGGTATGATTATCACACTCCCATCTGTATTCAGAATGGTGGACACACCAGCCTAAACGTGATATAACATTGCATGATGCTGGTGGAACTGGGAGTTAAGCCAATTCAGCAGCAGGAACTTCTGAAACTACAACTATATAATCACCACACAACATCCTGTCAGTGGTGGTGAAACCCATTCCTACCATGTCTCTCACCCACTCCTTGCTTGTATAAGCCAGGAAAGCTCTCATCCTGTCACCACTAGTACCCATATCCTCATCAGCAGCACCACCAGATTCTTCCTTCTCTCATGCTGGTGGTGGTGAATGTGATAGATTTATGCAATGCAGCTGGTGTCACACTCACAGACATAGCAGTAACAGGCTCAGAGACAGACAGCTGCTACTGCTGCACACGGCCAACCAGGGTAAACACATTTTCACCTTTCAGAAATTCCCTCCAGTGCCATGGCAATGTGGTGGTAAGACTATCTGCTTGGGTAATGGCAAGTGCAATAAAATCTGGTGCTATTAGTGGGCTGTGAGTCCCAGGGGATGTGGTTTTGGTACTCATGGCACCAGCACTATCTGTTGGTGGGCTCTGGTGTGTCTGAGTGAAGCAGAGGATATGTTGGGGGTGGTGGCAGCTCTTATCTACTTATGGTAAGCTTTGGAGTCCCCTAGTTTTAGGTTATATGGGTGTAGCAGCACTACCTGCTGCTGGTGGGTTCTGGATTCTCTCACTCGCGGGGGATGTTGAGTGGGAGATAGCAGTACTATCTGGTGGGCTCAGCTGTTGGCTTCTGCTGCTGTTACTAGATTCTTCATCTCAGTCCTCTTTATAATTTTTTCTCCACACATACAGTGCAGCAGGCAACAGTAGAAACAGGTGTACTAATGGTACTTGCTACCTCCCCTCTCATTACACAACTACTCCAAAAAGTTTTTTTTTTTCTCTCTGCATCTACAGCTCTATGTGTCTCAACTACACATCACAGAATGGTGGGGTGTTCCAGATCTTTGAAGTAGCGGGCAAGAATAATTGAGGCCATATAAATCATAGGTTGGAAAGTGGCTGTAGCACGAATTTATTAACTTTCAATACACCAAAATGTTAACAGAGAAAGCAGCAAATACTAGATTTACTGCAGGAATTCCCACAAAGAAATCTGACATTTTACTCAACTCTTGGTGGCAGACACTGTATGTGTGGGGCTGTGACTATCAATGGGACAGTGGAACAAGGCTGGGGTGCTGTGAGTTGTCCTGTGACAGCCTGTGGGACAGTGAAACAATTCTGGGTGTCAGAAAACGAGCATGGTTTTAGGACTACCGGTGGGCAGTGAACCAAATCTACGGTGCAGACAGTATATTATGGTTCTGTGACTACCAGTAGAGCAGCAGAAGGAGGTTGGGTTGAAAGCCATTCTATGTCTGTAACTGCCAATACATGTGTATGGGTGCAGCAGATGGGCACTGCTGGACACATCCACAGTTTGAAATTATCTGTGCATGAGCCATGCTCCTGGCTGCGTAAAGATACAGCTGGTGTACACTGCACGGTGTGGCCAGAGGGTACCATTAGGTATGTGAGCCCTGCTTTTGCTGGAATCGCCCCGCCTGAGCATGGGTGCATCTGAAGTACACTGCATGACATGGCCAGAAGATGACAGTTTCTTGTACAAACCCTGTTCCTGCTACCACTGCCCGTGCATATGTATGGTTACAGCTGGCGTGCAGAACACAACCAGCGGGTTACATTACCAATGTGTCTGTGTTGGGAAGGCGATGACACTGCGCTCGCCTGTGCTTGCGTGGAGTGCAGTGTGGGCTCCTCCCTCTGGTCCGTCCCTGCCTCTCCCTGCACTTCCTCATTCACGGGAGAGCAGGCAAACACCCTACTCTGTATTACCAATTTCTGGGGCTGTTGCTGCTCCTCCTCATAACCCTTAATACACAGTCTTATCACTGTCCGTGGTGAAGAACCATCGCTGTCTGATTCTGTGCCGCAGCTGGGGGACTTCACAGAAAGACCATGTCCAAGCCACCGCCTAAACCAGCCAAACCAGGTAAGGGAGAGGCCTATCCTCAGCTTGGTGCTCCTCCTTTACCCTCTGGAGCATGTGGCCTTCCAGCTCGTGTTGGACCACAGCTTCCATCAGCCTCCGCTGAGGGTGCTGGGAGTTGTAGTCCAACGGCTGGAGAGCTACGTGGTGCCCATCCTCGTTTGACTAAATATAGGCAGTCCCAAAAATTGCTGTGGCTGAGACATTATTTCCTGTGTGAAAGGGGTCTACATTTAAAAAAATTGTGCAATGTACTGGAACTCAAAGGGTTAATAAGCAGCAGATAAATTATGATGATGTACATATAAAGTTATTTGGCCAATCTTAATGCATCGACAGCACTGCGTAGGAGTGGAAGCTGGAACTAGTAGGGATGATCTGACCAGTAACGTGATTAACTCATTCATAGTAGCTGCTTGTTAAAATGCTTTAATGCCAAAATCTCTACAGCTTTCTAATCCCTACTTTTCATTGTTTTTCCTGCCGCCCCCCCCCCCCCACAAAAAGAGTGAAGGTATTCTCAGGGATGTCATGTGTAGCATAAGGGTCACGTATTTTAAACTGGTATTAAGTGAATATTATACATCACTAGGATTCAAGGGTTTAAACTTCACATTCAAACAGATGAGAATTTGGGTGGGGGTAATTTTTAGTTGTTTGTTACTTAGGATGCAGTTCGTTTGCCCCCACAACTGCTCCAATTTAACTATGTGCATATGACTAAAATATGTCTGCACTAAACAGATCAGAATGTTTACTGCGTGACATATATACAGAGCATACACCACACAGAGAGGGAGGTTACATTTGAACTATTATCCTCCTCCTTTCATTTATAAGTATCCTTTATTTACAACCCACTGAAATTGCAGTTTTGTTTGGCAGCAATTTATACTACTTGAAAGTGACAGCTCACAGCCTTCTAGTACTAGGAGTTAAATAAAGCGTTAGATAAAGGTTAACCTTTAGAGTACCAGAAAAAGAGTGCAATGCATTGCCCTGACATTCTGTATACCCAAAGGGTAAACACACGCAGGCTTCTGCAGTGCTGCTAAGAATGGAAGCATTGTATCCTTGCCCAGACTGCAGCATGGCACATTATATAGGCTGCTTCTCTGGATACGCTGCCAATGGCTGTGGTGAGGGCGGGGTGAGGGTTTTGGGAGTTGTTGCCTGAAGGTCCTTGAGTTGACAACCCCTATACCATCTCAGGCACTCAAGGAGTTAAAACATAAGAATCCTCCCATTCTCACTTGAATTACTATTGTGGCAAAGTGAGTACAGTGTTTTTACCGGTCTACAAGTGGTGGGAACTTACACTAGAACAGTTAGATAGGTCAGGAATATTAGTTTTGAGACCAATTTAGTGCTGTTTTTAATCCTTTGAGTTCCAGTACATTGCACAATTTTTTAAATTTAGACCCCTTTCACACAGGAAATAATGTCTCAGACACAGCAACACGTGAGGATTTGTGAATCATTGTATCCTATGGGGCGTTTCATACATTCAACACGCTCTGCAGTAGTGACAGAGAAACCCAGTATGCTGCAACTTTCATGTCAATGTGCGATAACACAGCTACAATTTTGTAGCCTTATATGTTTCAATAGAATTGCATTGAATTTTCACAACTATACAAGGTAGTTGCATTTTCCTAGCCATGTTGTCACTTCTGTTTATGTTCAGAGAATGGGATGCTGGGAAAACTTTGCTACTCTGTTGCAGCACCAACATTTTCATTTGCTACAAAATTCGCTGTAGTTAGAGCCCTTAGGACTAAGTCACATGGGCAAATTTGTTGCAAGATTTTGCAGCATCACAAGGTCGTAACTGAAAGCTGTAAAAGTCACCCGTTTGAATTACGCTGTGTTCACTCATCTTTGTAGCAACTGAAAATGTTGGTGCAAGGTTTTTCCAGCACTCTGTTCTCTTAACCCTTTGAGTGCCAGAGTGGTATGCAACACATTGCTTTTCAATGCATTGCGTACCACTCTGACACTCAAAGGGATAGTAATACTTTGTTTTAAAAATATATAATATTGTAGATATTAACAATAGAAAGAGAATAACCAACTTCCCATCTCTCAAACCTTTATAGTTTGAGAGATCTTAGCATTTAAAGTCCCCCCTGTCTTTCTCGTAGGTCAGCACTTTAGCTGATAGAGGCAGATCCTGGTCCCGGGACCAGTTTATTTTTTGAACCTCTACAAAACTATAAGCATTTTTTATGGGATATTACTGTCCCTTTAATAATCACAACTAGTGCATACATTTATGGCTTCCAAAAATAGCTAATGCTCCACTTTAATGTATGCTACCATTGGATCCTTATTGACAAGCTAAAGAGGTGCAATTCTGGGGCAAACCAACTTCACCATGAAGTGGGAATGAAAATTCCCATTGATTTAAATTGACCTTTAACCCCTTGAATACTAGAGAGGTCTCCAATACACTGGAAACCTCTTGTGCAAAAACACTTTCCCAATTTAAACAGAGCTACCACCCAATATAAAGTCGCCACCAAATAATTATGCATATGGCGACTAGCTTCTTAATAGTGTTATTATCTGCCAGAAGTACCACGATCTGAAGTAATCCTGTTTCTTCAGAGACTGACGGCCAGGCTTCTTGCTGTAGAGCCGTCTGCTCGCCTGCGCCGTCCGATGCCTTTGGGCTCCATGCAATGCCCCCTAGAGGAGAACGGGATGGACAGCGCAGGGGAGCAGATGACTCTAAGCCAAAATGTCTGCGTGCAAGCCTGGCCATCAGGATTGCTTCAGATTGTGGTACTTGTAGCAGATAATAACATTATTTAGAAGCATGTTGCCATATACCAGTTATTGGGTGGCGACTTTATATTGGGTGGTAGTTTTGCTTTAAATCAGTTTGACTTCTGGGTATTTGTATTTATACCCTGTGGTGCAGGTAATGTAATCTCTTTAGCTTGCTGAGTAATGTACTTGGCCAATGGATATGTCTCCAGAGGCAAGCACAAAGTTCCCGTAAATGATAACCGTAATGTCTGAGAAAAAAATCATCCTTAGCTAATGTACCGACCACATCTGAATCTAGAACAATACTGAATATTGTCTTGGGAGATATTTTTTTTCTTGTGTGGTGCAGGGGAAGGGATAGGGGAAATATAAACCCTAAGTGTTCCAGTGTTACAATGCATTGTGTCATTCTCTGGCACCTAGGTGTTAATTCAGAGGTTCTTGAGCACAGGTAGATTGGTCAGAGGCTCCTATATACTAAGCTACAACATCAGCCTTGGTCTTATTTTGCATCTTTAAGTACCAGCATGTTAATATTCACGTTGTAATGAAAAAGGGCAAGTTCTATATGCATATTTGTATATATAAAAACAAAAACAAATGCCAGACCTAACATGAATGGAGACAGTTGTTGCAAAAAACATATTTTTCAACAATTCATGTTGGGTCTGGAGTGCAGCGTTTATTAACCTCTATGGTATTTTCAGGCTGGATGAGATCCTTATAACAATACTAAAAAAACAAATGTAGAATTACATTTATGAAAATGAGCATTGCATAATGAGCAGGAAGAGGGGGAGGTATTTGTCCCTTAATAAATAAGGGCAATATTTGTTAAATGGATAGTAAAAGAGCACAGAGATTCTATATTTCAAAATAAATATATATATATATATATATATATATATATGCACAGATATTAAAGAATAACTATAACCTATGGTTGGGGGTGGCCATAGAGATAATACACTTTGTAGTCAGCATTTTTAGAAGTCATCTTTGAGTTTTAGGTGATAGTTTCCTATCCCCGTTGGATGATGAAAGTTCAGAAGGTAGTAGAAGCTCTTGAAGGATAATAGGAGGATGGTAAAATAGCTCCTCCAGAGGAAGGAAGATAGGAGGATGATAAAAGGGCTCCTCCAGAGGAAGGACGATAGGATGATGATAAAAGGGCTTCTCCAGAGGAAGGACGATAGGAGGATGATAAAAGGGCTCCTTCAGAGGAAGGAAGGAAGGTAGGAGGATGATAAAAGGGCTCCTTCAGATGAAGGAAGGTAGGAGGATTGTAAAAGGGCTCCTCCAGAGGAAGGAAGATAGGAAGATGATAAAAAGGCTCCTTCAGATGAAGGAAGGTAGGAGGATGGTAAAAGGGTTCCTCCAGAGGAAGGAAGATAGGAGGATGATAAAAGGGCTCCTCCAGAGGAAGGAAGATAGGAGGATGATAAAAGGGCTCCTTCAGAGGGAGGAAGATGATAAAAGGGCTCCTTCAGAGGAAGGAAGGTAGGAGGATGGTAAAAGGGCTTCTTTGGAGGTAGGGTGATAGTAAAAGAGCATATGGATACTATCTATATTAAAGAAAATAACCCTATAACCTTTAGTTGTTTATACCCTATAACCTTCAGTGTCTTCTCAATAAGTCTGCTCTGTTTAAGTAGTATAGTCTCCTCTCAGCAGAATTACAGAGGAAGCAGGCTGGGGCTCCAGCACTAGTGGATCAGAGGAAAAGTCAAAAGGAGGTCTGAAAAGTGATTCCAAGTGCTGTCCCTCTCCCACTATAAGCATGCTGAACTGCACTCATGCATGGTTCAAGAAGTATAGGGACATCGTTTCCCCCTGCTCAGACACTATTAAACTAGTGACATCACCCAATGAAATTAATTGCTTGTTAAAATTATATGCATGTATGATTGACATACCTGGGATCTTTGACTTGTGGACTCCCCAGGGGGTAGTCCTGTGGTGCTGCTGGGGCTAGAAAAATGATGTAATTTGCATAAAAAAGGGGCAGGTCTTAATTGCAAGTGGGCGGCGGTTTAAAATAGGAGACACACTAGGAGGAATAGGCTGGGGAAGGAGGAGCAGTAGGCAGGGAGTGGGAGGAACAGACTAGGAAGACTCAGAAGTGGGCAGAGTTTTATCGAAAGCTCCCCACATCCAGAGATTCAGCCTCTGCCCCAGATACCTGGTAAATAGCAGCAAATAAACAGAGTCTCCAGGGTAAATCCAGAGAGTTCCCAGCTATGATGATTGACTGATGCTCATGTGGATTGGCCAGTTGTTGGAGCTTGTGAACAGTATTGTAGTCTCCATCATTGCTCATGTGAATGGTATTCATGGAGGCGCTGCAAGTCAGGCATGCAACAACTGGGATGCATTCTGCACTGAACAGCACCATTGGGTGTTAAAATATTTCCTGTGGGTGAATTTAGTTTGATGATAACAAAGCTGTGTTAAAGGGATAGTTCCCCCCCCAACAATTTGACGGCAAAATACAGCAATCATAGAAACATACCGAACGCACTTAGTCCCATCTCTCAAACCTTTATAGTTTGAGAGATGTAAGGCAAGACAGACCTCCTCTCCCTCCCCCTTCTCATACATCCGCTGTATAACGGACGTCATGAGATCCGGCTTCCAGCACCAGACAGTGGCTCTGCAGGAGCGCTGTCATCTAGATATCTCCGTATTATTACTTCATGGGTATGGTCTAAAACATGTGCCTGGCTTGCAAGCACATGTTGTAGACCATTCCTATGAAGTAATTATACGGAGATATCTAGATGTCAGAACTCCTGCAGAACCGCCGAAAGTTGTCCGACCGGATTCTGCCTCTGACAGCTTTACAACTCGTCAGGCAGAAGGGGGAGAGACCGGAGGACTGTCTTGCCTTACATCTCTCAAACCATAAAGGTTTGAGAGATGGGACTAAGTGCATTCGGTATGTTTCTATGATTCCTGTATTTTGCCGTCAAGTTGTTGGGGGGGGGGGTGGTTACTATCCCTTTAAAGATACACTTGTGAGCATAGTCTTATTGTCAGACTAATTATGACATAATTTAGAATGTACTCCTGTCTACCCATGGATAGGGCAAAAATACTAATATGTAAATATTGAGAATTAAAATTGGCATGAGCCAAGAATTTCCGGGTTACATGCTATTCAGTTCTGTGTCAGCCTTTCTGTTACACTAATGTGGCTCTACAGGGAATGCACTTTTAGGACCACTTTCTTAGAGATAGGTGTGGTAGCTGGATGAATGAAAGTCTAGGCTTGGTACAGAAATGTTTAAAGTTCTTTGGACGTTCATTCTCCAAAGATAAAGGTAAGAAGATAATAAAAACATAAATACACAGAAAAGCAAGGTTTTAGGAGCTGGGATGTATTGGTTTTATATGTTGTGGCCAGAAATACAACCAATACAGATAACTGCCAAATGTTATCTATAATGACCAGTTGTCTCTGGCCAGAGTCTGTAATCAACTGTCCACTCAGTTTACTGGGAGGAAGAAGTGAAAAACATAGAACAAGTGTCTCAGATATTGTGAAGAGTTGACAATATATTGTAAGCAATATCAGACTTTCTCTCAAATTAAAACTATGCAGAGGTGCTCAACAAGTTGTCCACACCTTCAGGAAACTACTGTATTAGATAGAAAAGGAATAGCCTGCACAGTCTCATCTGCCACATAAATTAGCATTAAATGTTGATGGTGAAAAGACATTGCAGCAGATACTTACGAAAAAGGGTTAAGGGGACATCTAGCAACTCTCACATTTCATGTGTGACATCACACTTGTTCATAGACTGAAAACTTTCATTAAACCACTTCCATTTTTAAATGTTGTCTGACTAATATGTAATGAACACACAAGCTCAGTGTCACTAGGTTTGTGTACTTTCCAACTGGTACAAAGACTGTCCTACACTGACATTACATATCTCTTTACATGTACAGGCATATACCACCTTCACCAGGTCAACTATTCAGATTACAGTTAACCCCAAGAGGAAAACCAATTAGTAGTATACAATAGGACTGCCACATCAAACATCTTTCTGTCAAAATAATACAAATTGAAGGCACTTGAGATGGATATATTTGGAGTTCATTAAATACTGACAGTGGAACACGAAAAATGAAAACCAGTATAAAATACAGACAATGAACATATATAAGCAACAAAATCTGATATGAGTATAGAAAAAATCTATAACAATATACATGGTGGAGATACTTATTAAAGGAATCGTACTATACAAAATATACCTTACTTCCATTTTAAGTTTAGTAATAATAGTCACAGCTAAAGTTGGAGGTTTAAAGCGATAGTAATACTTGCAAATTACAAATCCCCACATTGTAGCTTTGTTAAAAAGAAATGTATCGTCCCCTTTGTCATCTCTCAAACCCTTATGGTTTGAGAGATGATAGCGCTCAAAGTTCCCCCCTCCCTCCCCCTTCCCTGACTGAACTCTGACTGCAGGGGAAGCTGTCGTACATAGGGTGACCACATTTCCGTTCTGCCATTCCAGGACATGTGGTTACCCTAGTCCTGTGGCTGAGGCTCCCGCCGGCGCTGACCATCTTTCTGAGGCTGACACAGAGTAAGAGTTCCAAGTGGGAGCTCTTACTCTGTGTCAGCCTCAGAAAGATGGTCAGCGCCGGCAGGAGCCTCAGACACGGGTCTCACTTGCAGCACCAGCATACCTGCTCCATCCCAGCTGTCTCTCATGCACCAGTTCAGCCAGCCAATGAAATATATTTGCTATACGGTCTTTATTGGCTGGCTCAGCCAGAAAATCAGGACCAAATAGCAAATACATTTCATTGGCTGGCTGGACTGGTGTGTGTTGCTCCATTCCGGGACTCTTTGTTGTCCCGGTGGGGGGTGACCTGGGACGCGGGCCACAGACCCCCAATAAGGGTCAGTCCCAGGCATTCCGGGACGTGTGGTCACCCTAGTCATACGACAGTCTTATATGCATCAGGCGGCTCTGCAGCTGAGCCGAGATCGCATTTATAAAAAAAATTCTTTCACTGAAACAGTCTTCTACGTGTGCTCGGCAATGCTGCAGAGCCTCCTGATGCAAGTAATACCGGATATCCCTGCAGTCAGCATTCAGTCAGGGAAGGGGGAGGGAGGGGGAACTTTGAGCGCTATCATCTCTCAAGCCATAAGGGTTTGAGAAATGACACTGGGGGGCAATACGTTTCTTTTTAACAAAGCTACAATATGGGGATTAGTAATTTGCAAGTATTACTATCCCTTTAATTTAGATGGCATAAACATTATTTCTATATATAACAAAATACTCAGCAGTATATAATACTGTTCTAAATAAAATAGGAAACTGTAAAACCCTTGTTCAACCCATCAGATGTTTTGGTAATCCAATTAATGATCCCAAATACTTCCCTAGCTGATAACTTCCTATATACATCCCACCCCAATCCCTAACTGGGCTGTACTTTCAGGGAGTCAAAGCTGCAGTTATAATATTGTATAAAGTGCAAGACCACTCTTGATTTAGCAAACTTGGATATTCCTCTTCCTGGGTTTCTGGAAAGCAGGTATAAATGTAGTGGGACATAAATAAACATGCTTAATGATCTCTGACTGCTGTATTTGTATTTGACTTTAGCCACGGCATGTGTAAGATAATGTATTGTTAATGAGCATTGTTTATTATTGTTAATAATGTTAATGAGAACCCCCTAAGAGAGAACTGAACACATATGTAAAGGTGGGTTTGGACAGTGTGTGGCACAAGTCACAAAGTAAATGCTTAATAGTAGAGATAGTAATGCTTAACATGTAAATCTGTTGTTTGCCATGTGACAGATGGCAGTCAAACTCCTTTTAACAGAATTTCTGAAGGTATTGTGGTTTTATTGTAACGCCTCTCTCCCCTTACCATCAGTAGTGAAGGAGTTGTCTTGTTTGACTGTCTGAGCTACGTTTATCATGGTAACCCTGCCCAATGCTCGTATAGAGCATGAAATTCCCTCCCTCTGACTTTTTATCTCATCCTGTCCACTTTCACCAACAATGTTGTTCAACATGAGGTGAAAGGAGGGAATTTCATGTTCCTTATGAGTTCTGGAGAACCAACCAACTCTAACTGTTGGTCACTGATCGGTTCGGTCCCTGCAGTGGAGAAGGAGAGGGGAGGGAGAATAAGGGGAGGGGGAGCATAAAATCACAGCATTTTAATGAGCCAAACCGAACTTTCATAAGGGTAAACAATAGACTTAAATGTTGTGACTTTTTAGCATTGCTGTCTTTCTGGAGCCCACTCTAGCCTCCAGGTGGTTAAAACACCTATATGAATCATGGGAATTGTTTGAGTCATGAGGTGGATTTTTTTTTTTGCCTCTGAATGTCACACTCTGTCTGTCTATATATCTATCTGTAATATATCCCACAGTTTTTTATGAGATGCATTATTCAAAATGTTGAATCACTGTGGTTCAGGCCCTTGGTTTTAGAATGAGCAATTATCTTCTAACTAGGTGAAGCCTGCGGTACAGGAAAGATGTCTCAACATGCTCTGTTAGCTTCCTGTCACAGTCTTTACAGTATAACAGTTGGTTACATCACATGCTGGGCTACGCACTGGTGTAATTTATCACATGCACAAAAAATAGCAAGCAAATAGTCAGTATTGTTGAGAGGTTGGACTTGCTTTTGGGAGATTGACAGATGATGAGTGACATTGTTGCCAGTTTGACAGTATGTTACACACTGATTGTGATGTACTATGAAGAACTTGAGCAATTCTGGAGCAAACCAACTGAACCATAAGAGACATGCAACCCCCCCCCCCCAGCATTCAAGGGGTTCAAAAATACATTTAAATCAATGGGAATGTGGGGAATTATTTTATTTGTCACCTATTGTGCAGTTGGTTTGCTCTATAATTAAAGGGGAACTTTCACCCCAATAAAATGTAATATGTGTGGAATCATCAGGTAACGTGTGCAAAAACCCTAGTCCACTTTAAATGGCAGGTCCGGTCACATAATGTTTATTTATATAGTTATGGTAGTCTGTGCTATAACTCGCTTAATATGTGGTCACCCCACGGTTCATCACTTTAATCTGCCAGTCTGGAGAAATCTGGAGTTTTCACTGTAAACCTCAGTCATTTGGGAAAACAATTAGGGCTTTATTTCCATAGGACAAAAACTGTTTACAGTAATTCTAATCCATTAACCCTTTACCCTTTGAGTGCCAGAGTGGTATGCAATGCATTGCAAAGCAATGTGTTGCATACCACTCTGGCACCAAAAGGGTTAACTACTCCCCTCAAGGAGGGCAGCAGAAATTCACCCAAAATTATGTAGATCTTTTTGTAGTGTGAGTGCTGCCTACTAGTATGTATTCCCCTGTTGGAGGACTGCTTAACCTTGGTGGCATCCCCAGTCTCATAGGTAATGACCTGTGGAGGGTTATGTACTACAGTGTGATAAAGCAGAGATGACTTTTCCACTTCCTATGTTATTCTCCATAACCTATGCAATATGACACCCAACGCTGGAGAAATTGTGGTGCATTGAATCCACAGATAACACAGGAATTGGAGAAGCGATATCACTGGAGAAGTCATCCCTGCATTATCACCTGTTTCACTCCTTAGTGCATCTCTCCTGGTATTATAGGAAATGGGAACAATCACTTGCAGGAATACCTACAATGGGTATTCATGAACCAAGTCAAAGTAAATTGTATAGTTGGTAGGTGAAGGGGGGGGGGCATCAACCCCTCTGCACCAGATCATGATGGGGTATTATCATTGGAACGGGAGAGTCTCCATGTAGGGGTTTTGCAATTCGACTTGGAATTTCAGTTAAAAAAAACAAAAACATTTTTGGGGGTATTCTAGTAGATTTTGTTTGGTCCAGGTGTGTGTGGGGGTGGGAATGTTATTTTATGGAAGAACAAGATCTGCCAAAAAACAAACAAGTCAACAATACATGACCTGTGTGCATTGTTCACAGAAAAATCACTAAAACAATCATTTGTGAACAGCAACATTTTAAAACCATAGGGATTAATACCTTAGCAGCAAAGTAGTGGATCAGAGGGGGAATACTGCACATTACTTCAGCAGTTCATAAAAGGGGCAAAGGTATAGTAGAGCAGGTTATATTGTTCAGATATAACTGTCTTGTATTCTGGTATGGACCCCATGAGTTGCTGAACCTCAACACACATCATCCTCTGAAAATAATTGGAATTTTAATTCAGTAGTACATGGTTTAGCGGAGGATGATGGGAGTTGTAGTGTAAGACCAATTTGTCAGTCACAGGTTGTTCACATTTAGGCTAGAGATTCAGAAAATAATTTTCCTTGCCAAAATAATTGTCAGAATGACACTTACATGAATCAGTAGCATAATTTGTCTCCTTTTTAAAGGGATAGTAATGTTTTATAATAAAAACAGCTCTAATTATTCATCATAGTATTTGGACCTTGGAGAGTGTTTTGTCAGAGTTGTAGTTCAAGAGTAATTGAATGATAAAGTATCCCCTCCCGCCCCTTCTACTGATGTAACACTGCTCAGCTCAGAGCAGCAGGGAGGTGCCCAGGTAGATTGCAGAGAGGGACAATCTACAAATAAGATAGGGGAAAAAGCTGAAAAACCTGTCAAGTGGGGCAGGGATTTCAGTGTTCTCACAGTAAGAAGATCGTCCCTTGCTGTTATCTGTCTGGTCAAGCAACCAGATTCCACATCTGAGGTGAGCAGTGTTACACTAGGTAAAAGGGGTGGGAGGGGGATACTTTATCATTCAATTACTCTTGAACTACAAAGTGTGACAACATTGAAATAACACTCCCTATGGCTGAAATACTGTGATGATTAATTAGAGCTGCTGTTTTTGTGAAACATTAAGTAAAGTGGTTACCTTTCTAATATTAGCTGCATTCAGAGCACAAGAGAAGTCCTTCCTTAAAATAAGCTGTGCGTGCAAATGGTAAACTGATTTAATCATAAAGCTAAGCTGATCTAATCTTCTGTGTTAGATTTATATAACCTGACGAGACTACAGGATGTCCCCACACCACCACACAAACTCCTCTTTATTATACAGCATGTTCACCTTACCTGTGGTTAGAAACCATAAGGCTGAAATACTAAAAAAAAGTACCAGTTATAGAGCAAACCAGCTGTACCACAGGCGACAAAAAAAAGCAAAACATTTATCCCCTTAAATTCTAGAGAGGTCTCCAATGCAGTGTGTTGAAGACCTCACTAGCATTCAGGTGTTTTAAAGAGATGGTAATGGCACAGTATAAAGGCACATCAGATTATCCATTTCTATAATGCTCTGTACCATTGTAAATGTCAAAATTGGTGTATTCTACTTCTAATTTTATTTTAAAGTTTCCCCCTCCCAACCATTTTCCTTACGTCACTCATAGTCTTCCCAGATGTGAAAGCCAGTCCGGACGGATCACAGTAAGGGACAGTATTGTGTCAGCATAATGAAAACCTGACTCCCCTTCCTTCAGGGGGAGAAGGGTATTCTTTACACAGACAGACAGTATTCTCCCTCATTGCTATATGTCTGGTCAAGCAACCGACTTTCAGATCTGAGGGAAGAAGAGTGACATAGGAAAATGGGTGGGAGGTGGAAACTTTAAAATAAAATGACAAGAAAACTACACATGTATGAACATTTACAACGGTACGGAGCATTATAAAAAAGTATCCTACTATATAATAATTCGCTAATATATGTTTGTCAGAAGATATCAGACTGCCCACACCGCGGCTGATAATGGAGCGGTGTGCTCCGAATTCACACCAAAGTCGGTGAGCAGAGAGGACTACGGCCTGAATTTGGAGCACCCTGTTACGTTATCAGGCGCGGGCAGTCTCTACTGTGCATCACTGCACCATGGCCTTTGCTGCCTGGCACTGTGGCCTGTGTACACAGGCTGTTCATCTAGTAATGAATAATCGGATATGCCTTTATATTGTGCCATTACTATCTCTTTAAAGCCCTATGTAAATGAATGGGAATTTTTACTTATTTATTTACTTTATTTTTCCCTTATGGCAAAGTTATTTTGCCCACAAAATTGGTTCCCAAATCCTTCTACTCTCAATCATGTTTTTTGTAGCTGCATAGATATCTGGGAGATTGTGTGTAAGGAGGAAATGTTATGAAACCTCTCTCCTTTCATGTAATGCCACACACAATGTGAAATGTGTATTCTCTTGGGCCTAAATTGGAAATTACTCCAGAGGGTTTTTTTTTTTTGCCTTCCTCTAAATCAACAGGGGTGTTTTTGGCATGGGCTGGACTTGATGGACACATGTCTTTTTTTTCAGCCTCATCAACTATGTTACTATATTAAGCCTGCTGCCCTGCCTATAGAGCTGGCATATGGATCATTTTCTATCAGATGGACACAGTCATTTCCCTATAATGAAAGAGGGGAGTAAAAGTGATTAAATTGGTTGCCCGAACAGTACATTTTGCACATACTAGATACAAAGCACATACAAGATATGGTTGTTAAAATATTGCTATGTCTTTAAGACTGGATAGTCTTCAGTGCAGCCTATAAGTGACTGTTTAAAGGAGAAGTAACAACTCCTATAATAATTCCCACGTACCTTTTATTATGGTTAAAAAACCCTTGTGGCCCCTCTGAATTTAACCCTTGTATCTCCGTTCGAGTGATAACATTCAGTCAGTTGTGGATGTCATTTCCATGGAGGAAGATAAGTTGCTAGCAGAAACACAGGACAAAACTTCCTCCCACTCTACATGATAATCTTGACCCTTTAAGGACCAAAGGGGTGTGCAACACATTGTTTAAAAATGTGTTGTACTGCCTCCCTGGCACTTAAAAGATTTTGTAGGTTCATGCAATCAACCTGCAGTAGTTTGAAAAAATTGCCAAGAACTGTCATGTCCGCCTCCATGGACAAGAAGTCCAGAACTGACCACAGATGTTACCTATTGAACAGATGCACAAGGGCAAAATTCATAGGGTCATTAGGATTTTTTTGGCCTTATTAAACCAAGTAGTACAGGACTTTGGCGTCTCAGACTTCAGCTGCTAGAGGTATTAAAGGTGAAGTGACATGCCATATAATATACGAGCACTCGCCGAGAATGAACAAAATAAAGTGTTCTTTTCTAAGGCATGGTGGCCTCTCAGTGGTGCTTCAGGTCACTTCTTTAATGCCTCTGCTGCTGAAGTCTGACACTCTAACATCCCAGGAATCAGTTGTACAGGAAAGACCACTGAGGCAATTGTGGAAGTTGGTTTCCTATTTCTATTCTCTGAATCGGCTATTGGCTTCACAGATGCACTGCATCACTTATGTCTTGCTAGTTTAACAGCAGGTCTACCCTTTGTGGGAGGGTTATGCAATGCATTTTATTTAAATAAATAAAAGATGGCTAGCACAACCTATAGTTGAAAGCCCTTTCAAAATCATTCATGAATTTATTGGACATTTTTACCTCCCATCACCCCTTACTTCCAATATAATCAGTTGAACACTGACAGTTCTGGTACCTGCAGTATTTGCGACTGTTGCCATCTCAATGAATCCCATACAACAAATTTGTGGTATGTCAATGCAATGTCAGAAAAAAAGATACTGAAGTTGCCTTGGTCTGCAATGTAGTGCAATAGTCGCCCATTCAAACAGCTCCATAAGAAACAATACCTATTTCTTGTATTGTTCTGGTGCATTAATATCACACAGGTGAACTTAGCAAAAGTGTTCATATGGCAATCAATCCTTTCATACAGCCAGCGTAAGAGACCTGTAACTTACAGTTCTAGGTTCAATTATTTCCTTTTGATAAAATAAGTTAGGACTTCTTTATCTGTTACAACTGCTGTACCTCTTTCTGCAAAGCAGTTCAAAGTGTGCTTCCTCTTTCCACTGGTTATATAATTACATAGGGTACTGACATGAACTAACGATAACATGGAACTCAGCTAGTAGGACTGTACAGTACAGTGGCTTTATTGACATACAAGTTGTTTTAGTTATGCAGCATATTTAGCAGATGGTTCTGCCCTATAAAGGAGCAGAAAACTTTTATTATGAAAAATTATATTTTTAGGGCTTATCCTGTTGATTAAAACAAGGGTATTTCTACTGCCAAGAGGTGCATAGTTCCGGAGTTATTACAGTTTAAACTTTGTTTCTCACCCTAGTGCTCAGATTCCAATTAGTTACTTTGTTACATTCTATTTGAGGGGAAGTCAGTGACGAAATTATCCATAGAATGTGAGTCATGCTGTCAGTTTGAACTATCGGGAAGTTTATTAAAACAGAACAAAAGTAAAATGCCAATATATGCACTCACATGGTGCCCATCTTGGGCAGAAGGCATCACTAGGGTCATAACCTTGGCATTGTGCTCACCAAACTTGTCCTGAATTAGGCAGGTCTTTTGTGTTCTAGTCCTGTACCCGATACATTCTGTAGGCAATCAGTCCTTTCGCAGTACAGCACTCTAGTTTTATACCAGTCCCTCCCACTCCTTCTGTGAGACCCCACCCCTTAGTCCCACCAAGCAAAAAAAACAGGCTGCTTGCCACTGTGTCCACAGACGCATGCCCTGCTAGTCTAGTATCCTGAGCTCTGTCCTCTGTTTTATACATCCAAGGACTAATTGTGTACAAGATGTGTTGGATACAGAACTATAATGAAAAGGACCTGCCTAATACAGGACAGATTTGGTGGACACCGTTCCAGTGACTACCATGGGGTTGGGACCCTAGAGATGCCTTTCACCCAAGATGGGCACAATGTGAGGCCATTTATTTGTTTTAATTAATTTTGTTCTGTTTTAGTAAATGTTACTAGACTTAGATGACGTGTATCTCCTCTGTGCTTTTCTTCTTTTCTACTTAAAGGGAGTACCATTGTTTTACTCAACAGGAAATTATATATATATATATATATATATATATATATATATATATATATATATATATATATATATAAATATATACATTTTTTTCTTTCCCGTTAAAAAGTACACTGCTCCTTTTAACCATTCAGTTTTTAGTATTGCCCAGTCCCACACAATGCAGCAAATATAAGATTAAAATGTTCAGATTTTTGTATAGCAAAATAGTTTATAAATGCACGTTTAAATCTGTGACCCCTTTTCTAATAAGACTTAATTCATTTAGCACAAATCATTTTGTGTTGTATCGAATAAGACAATAGTTCTCAAACTGGTGTGTATGAAAAGCGACTGTTTTCTGAAGAAATACAAATGATTCCACACATGTAATGGGTTTTAGTGGAACAACTCTGGGGTGGCAGATGGAAGGCCTTATGCACAAAAGTAAAGAACAGCAGTTCTGGGGCAAACAAATATCAATGCATCAGCTACCTCTCCAGAGTTCAAGGAGTTAAAAGCCCCATTGGTTTGCCCCAGTATTTCTATCTTTTCTTTTGTGCAGTAGGAGTAGTATATATGTTTCTGTGACTTCTACTGGATGTGTGGAAGATTGTAACAGAAACAAGCCTGCCAGGGAATATGGAAGGCTGTATAGGACTTTATCCCACCTAGAGGGCAATCTGAAGAGAAGAAATATCATGAAGCACATACTGATTCTGCCAGAAATGTCAGTGAGGCAGCTGTTCTTTCTAGGCACTTGTGAGCAAACATTTTGAAACAGAGAAACAAAGATCTGGTAACTAGTATTCACAGACATTTAAATCAAGCCTGTGACATAGATTGAAGTTGATCTTACAAAACTGTGCTTTTAAAACTTATTGCAGGATTTTTATAGTCATGTGAAGTGTTTCTATAATATTATCTCACTGTTGGCCTTCTGCGGACCCTTCTTCATTTGTTCTGTCTTTATCCAGACTGCCAGGTTAAGGAGTTTATGAAGACTGCCCTTGTGGGTAGAGGCTGCTTTCCCTTCTCAGCTCTTGATTTAAGACTACTGTGCTTGTGCATGCTTCAGAAATGCTGTGCCCATCAGGTTTTGTGAGCCTCAGTCCTGATTATTCAACTGGAAAAGGAAGTTTAGATTTCTCACTTCCCCTTTCCTACCAGCATTATACTGCTCTCACTCTCCCCTTTAAAAGAGCTGTATCTGACCTTCTGCCCTATATCACAGACATGTTGCCTTCCTCTCCCTCAGATCATCAGGACCAGTAATGCCCTTCCAGTGTAAAACTGCCAGATGGTAAGCTCCTTCTCCTCCTGTCTTTTCAGATGGATGCTGTTTCTTAAACACTTCGCAGTAGCTTCTCCCAAAGGTGGTTTCTTAGTTCCTCCTTAATCAGGAGATTGTGGTTCCTTCTTTCTTCCTTGGACCTTTCTCTGACAAGGGGAAGGATCTCCACTTGTTAGCTGTGGTGCGTTGTCTCAAGTTTTGGGTGCATTGCACTGAGTCCTTCAATGGTCTGATGCACTGTTTGTCATTTATGAGGGTCCCAGGGCAGGGAGACCTGCATCCAAGTGACCTTTGTGTCTTGGTTTATGTCCACTGTTCGTAAGGTTCACGAACTGAGGAAGAAGCCTGTTCCTTTCAGGTCACAGCTCCTTCCACTAGATCTATTAGGGCTTCTTTGGCTTCCAAGAATCAGCCCTTAGCAGATCGGTTGTGCAAGGCTGCCACTTCGTCGTCCATGCACTCCTTTTTTAAGTACATCTATGTTGCTGTGCTGTTGTCGCTGATGCCAGTTTTGGGGAGATAGATCTTGGAGGCATCTTACCTGTCTAAGATCTTCTTTTTGGTTCTTCAGTGCTCCCTCACTTTTGAGCCCTGTTAGCTCTAGCTTGGTGTGCTGTGTAACAGTTCCTGGGGTGGTGTTACACCTGTTCAGTGTCCGTTGACACTTCATTTGTTATTGTTGGGCCATCTCTGATCTGATGGTTCTTATATGCTCTGGTGACTTTGGGGGCCCTGTGCCTGGTCCTTGCCTTACTTCCCACCCTAGGAAACTCAATGGCTGGACATCCCAAAGTTACCAGTAACCTGTATTGGACGACAGAGAAAATAGGATTTTAGTCTTACCTGTTAAATCCTTTTCTTTTAGTCCATCCAGGTTACTGGTCTCCCACCCTATCAAGTGACGTTCTGTGTCAGAACGTGGGGGTCCTTTCGGGTTCATGCTCACCTGAGTCTTCTTTTCCTTCTCACTACCTAGTGGCTCAAATCTTACTGGAGCTGATTGGCTAGCTGCAGCCAAGGAGGGAAGGTAGGCTCCACCCCTGCATTCACTTCTCAGATTTGTTCCTGCCTACTTAAAGGGATAGTAATACTTCATTTTAACTTTATTTTATTTTGTAGGCATTAAAAAAACATGAAGAATGATATAAGTCTTATCTCTGAAACCTTTATGGTTTAAGAGATATTCACAAACAAAGTATCCCCCCCCTGTTCAACCAGATAAGAAGGGAGATGCCCAGGTAGACTGCAGAGAGGGACAATCTTCAATTAAGATAATGGAAAAAGCTGAAAAACTTTTCAAGGGGGGAAGGGCTTTCATTGTTTTCATACAAAGAAAATTGTCCCCTTCTGTTATCTGTACTGTCATACAACCAGACTCACATCTGAGAAGAGATGGCTTACACTAGGAAAAAGGGGCGGGGAGGGGAACTTTGCTTGTGAATATCTCATAAACCATAAAGGTTTGAGAGATAAGACTTATATCATTCTTCATGTTTTTCTAATGCCTACAAAATAAAATAAAGTTAAAACGAAGTGTTACTATCCCTTTAAAGGGGCGGATCACCTACCCAAAGTTACCAGTAACCTGTATGGACTAAGAGAAAAGGATTTAAAAGGTAAGACTAAAATCCTCTTATTATAGGCATGTTAAAAAGAATTTAATTGTCCCCAGTGTCATCTCTCAAACCTTTATGGTTTCAGAGATAACCACCCGCAAAGTTCCCCCCTCCCTCCCCTTTCCCTGATGTCAACGTTGTAGCTGACTGCAGGGATATCTGGTCTTACGTGCATCAGGTGGCTCTGCAGCAGAACCGAGATCTCGTTAGTAAAAAATCATTATTTTACTAAAACCGTCTTCTACGTATGCTTGCAAACCAAGATTTTTTTGGCTTAATTGATGTCAATTGCAGATAAGCAGATTAGTGAGTTATTTTGTCTCATTAGTAGCATATAAACCCTGGTAAGGCATGCAAGAAGAGCATACACATATTTCACCATCCCATGGTATACTTATTGCGACCTATCACATTACCATTCCAGTCATCTGCGTATTCCTTCATTTCTTTCTTGCCAAATCCAGATAAGCCTCTTTCCTTAAAACATAATTAAAATTCTTCACAATTATGATATGTGTGTGTCTTAGGTTGTTTTCTTTTTTTTTACCTCAGTAAGGCCTAATGTTTGTCTGGTACCACCCTTTACTTATAGTACAAAGGGGTAATCACACAGGAGGATGTGCATTAATCTAGCAGGATGGAGAGTCCAGCAAAGCAGTGACAAAATTGCAAGACTGCTTCACTTTCCCTACTTATAAATAGGAAAAAAATAACTTTAATGATTTTCTTTATAAACTGCTATTAATGTTCATTATTTAGACATGGTTCATAAATAGCAAAATGTGAATCATAATACATACCATGTTAACTTGTTGGATTCAGTGTGTTGAAAACTTATTTACCCCTTTGAGTGCCAGAGGGGTCTGCAAAGCATTGCTCTGCAATCAAAGGGTTAATGGGCAAGGGTTTAAAGGGTTTGGGGCTTAAAAGGATAGTAAAGTTTCACAAAACAGCAGCTCAAATTAATCTTCATAGTATTTGGGCCATGTAGAGTGTTATTTCAGTACTGTCAGAGTTGTAGTTCAAGAGTGAATGATAAAGTTTCCCCCTCCTGCCCCTTTTTCCTAGTGTAAGCCACCTCCCCTTAGATGTGGAATCTGGTCCACATCTCAGACAGCTCATAGCAAGGGACAATCTTCTTACTGTGAGAACAATGAAAACCCTGCCCCCACTGACAGGTTTTTCCCTTATGTTAATTGAAGATTGTCCCGCTCTGCAATCCACTTGGACTTGGTGTTACATCAGTAAAAGGGGCAGGAGGGGGATATTTTATCATTCAATTACTCTTGATCTACGACTGACAGTATTGAAATAACACCCTCCATGGCCCAAATACTATGATGATTAATTGGAGCAAAAGTTTGAGAACTTGCTGAACAACACAGCACTATGTCACTGCTACTTTAGCCAGGTAGATGAGCTCTGACCTTCTGAAACTGATTATTTAATTAGGGAAAACCACAGTTACAGTAATTCTTATTGTATTAGGTAAGGCCAAAGGTGCAGTAAAGAGAATACAATGGGTTGGTTTGTTGATCAGTACAAGTCAATTCATATAATAACTTCCCTCCCTTTCCCTCAGTAATGTTATCTTCTCATTATCACTTTATTATGCTTCAGCCCCAGTGAAGTTGCAGCATGCTGCAAAAAACTGCTTTATGCATGGGCGAAACTCTCCCTTGGGAACACCCTATTCAACTGCCATTCTATGTTCTGCACAGGTAACATCCTGCAGACTGCAGCTCTGTTACTGATACAGATCATGTAAATATCAAGGTCAGTATTAACAACCCCAGTTGCTAGGTTGGAATGTTGCAAAATTGGTGGGAAAATCTGCAACTGTATTGCCTGTGATTCTGATTTACGTGTATTATATGCTGATATTTGCTCAAGGAACAATGTAGTATTTAAAAGTCAGCAAGAATGTTTGTTTTTTTACTTGGGTGAACAACAAGCATTCCTACATTTCACAATTCTGTTATCATACTTTCAAAATGAGCTGACCCTGAGATTGTGTAAATTTTAACCCTTAAATTTCCTATAATATAGATTATCCTCGATATATCCCTAATTGCTGTAATTGAGAGTCGTTCCAAACGGCATTCAAGGAGCCATTAATACACAATAACTTACAGATATCACTGCATGAACACACATATCAACCAGGACTTCTCCCTCTGCCTTTCTGGTACAAGTGGCACCAATTTAGTGACTAAAGAAGCATTTAACTGGAGCAGAATATATAACAGGGAGCACTGAACTCTCGCACCCTGAGATTTTGGCTCTTCACCCTGAGACCCTGAGATTTGGGCCAAAACCCTGAGTCTCAGGGTCAAACCCTGAGAGTTCCCAGGTATGTCTGTTATGTGCCAGGCTTTTTAACCTTTTGAGTGCCAGAGGGGTACGCAACGCATTGCTTTGCAATGCGTTGCGTACCCTTCTGGCACTCAACACTTTAGTGTTCGTAATGTCCAAGAAAAAGTTTTTTGCATTTAGAAGAGCTTAAAAAGTCTTCCCCTCAGTGGGAGGGTCCATCTTGAAAGGATTTGCATGATTATTCCTCCTTATCAGTTTATTCCACCTCCTTGGTTGGTTTATCATCCTAAAACAGAGGACTTAATAGTTATGTATGTTTATCTGCCAAGTCAGAGAACAAAACTCTGCTGAAATTAGATTCCCCACCCAATAATACAAAAATCTCTAAGTCGCCTTGCATTAATTAAGCGCATGGCGACTAGCTTGGAAATCCATCTCTTAAAGGGATAGTAATACTTAAGTATTACTAATCCCTATAGCAAAGTACTACTTAAAAAAACATATTGCCCCCAGTGTCATCTCTCAAACCTTTATGGTTTGAGAGATGAACGCTTCTAAAGTTGCTCTCTCCCTCCCCCTTCCCCGTAGTCAGCATTCTAGCTGACTCAGGGAAATCTGGTCAGAGATCATCAGACGGCTCTGCAGCAGAGCCGCGATCGCATTAATTAAAAAAAAAAAAAACTTTCACAAAAACGCCAAGCACACGTAGAAGACCATTTCAGTGAAAGTTTTCTTTTTTAGTAACACGATCCGGCTGTGCTGGAGAGCCACCTGAAAGTCATACAACTCTTCCTTTCAGTCACCTAGAATGCTGACTACGGGGAAGGGGGAGGGAGAGGGCAACTGTGGAAGCGTTCATCTCTCAAACCATAAAGGTTTGAGAGATGACACTGGGGGCAATACGTACTATCCCTTTAACTTAAAAAAAAATCTCATATTCTAAAGAAATCCTTGCCCTTTTGAGACTGACTGGCAGGTTAGTGTGGTCTGGGTGCCTGCGCTGTCAGTCCCTTCTGATTACCTTATGGTACACTACTGTGCTACTCAATGGAGACCAGGACTGACGGCGCAGGAGCACAGACAAGATGTCTGCGCTGTAGCCTGGGTTCCAACCTCCAAACAGCAAGGATTTCTTTACAATCTGCAATTTTTTTTAAAGGTAAGAGATGGATTTCTAAGCTAGTCGCCATGCACTTAATGAATGCATGGCGACTTAGTAATAGCTGAAAGTTCCGCTTTAAGGTATTTTTGGGGAAAAAAATCACAGGGTATAGATGTGTTTAACCCCTTAAGGACCAGCGGTCCCGGAACATTTCCATCCCATAAGGACCGCTTTGATCCCTGCCAACACGCCAGTACACGTGACCTGTTAAGTGTATCGGCGCGCCGCTTTGGGGCCTGAAGGAGATCGCTCCAGTCTTGGAATGGTCAATTTTAGGTCTCATTTTTACTTACAGAGCTCCCGGCGGAACGCTGTAAGTAGAAAGTACGTGATGTACTATGACAGTTGTCGGTCCTTAAGTATTTAAGGACCATGACGGTCATAGTACGTCATGTGGTCCTTAAGGGGTTAAAAAGGTAAAAGCTGAATATGTAACAAGTCCACTTGGGGAGCAAGCCAGCTTCACTATAAGGGACAAACAAATGTCTCCCAAATTCCCAGCGATTTAAATCGGACTTTTAACCCCTTGAGTGCTAAAGAGGTCTCTAAAGTATTAGTATATTTCATTTGTCCTCTATGGTGAAGTTGGTTACTCCTTTTTTTGCATAAGGAACTGATTGCTGATTTCCTGGTCAAACATCCAGCCCTCCAGATATAGGACTACAGCTATCCAAAAGGATGGCTGGAGACATAGTCCAACAATATCTGAAGGACCACAGATTGTTCTCCCCTGTTGTATATAATACAATGGGCACTACTTACAAGTTATAATAAAGGCTCTAGACTAGGCCTAGACTGTCCCTTTAACCGGGGACACATAGGAAATAGGCATATTTCAGGACTTCACTGAAATCAGAGCAGCCCTGCAATGTGCATTTTTTTCATATGTGTTCCCGGTTAAAGGTGAGGTCTGGTAACCCAACTCTAGAGCAGCCCCTGCTACAATTCTGTTGTTCATGCTCACCTTTAGCATGTTTTCCTCCGCCAATCTTTCTGGTGGCCGTAGCAGATGGCCTTCTGACCCATTTAAATGGCAGCCAGATATGCTGACACCCCCATGGTATGGCCATGATTGGCTGTCACAATGAGCATCACAACCTCAGTCATCACATGAGTTAAAGGTGTGTTAGCCCCTTAATGCAGTAAAGATGCAGCATGCTTGAGACCTTCATGAGAGAAGTTAATTGCCCATGTGAAAGATACCATAGTCCAGCAGTATACCTTTTAGCACAGGAGTCATAACAGTGCACCATCGCTGCATTCCTGATTCTGTGAGAAAAAAGTCCTAGTCAGATATTATGAGTATGATGCATTTGGTAAATTATATTTTTTCCAGGGTCATCCGGGAAAATAATTGCACAACCTGAATGTGGAAACAGTACTGATAACACATCCTTAAATTGCATCAGCACTGTAAAAAAAAAAAAAAAAATAGTATTTTGTTTTATTTAACAATTGCTTTTTTCAGTATATGTCACAAGATAGAAACTGTTGGCAGCAGCGTACTATACTTAACCCAATTATAATGTTCTTTAACCCCTGAACTTTCACCTGAAATAAAATTTTAGCATGGGTTTTAATCCTTAACCCAACTTTAGAGCTGTGTGTTTTTTTTTTTGTTTTTTTTTTCCCAAATCGCCTAGTAGTGGAGATATTTGCCCTTCAAAATCGGGCACTACCGCATTCTGCTGGACTGTATGTCCCGCATGACGTCTCAGGCCTTCCCAGCTGCCCCAGGGAGCGCGTTCACGCTCCCCTTCAAAGCTGGATTTCTGTGTTGTAGCATTACAGCAAACTCCGTTTACAGTGCTACTGAGGTTGCAACCTCAGTATCACTGTAAACTGAGTTTGCTGACATCAGGAGAAGGGGATGGGAGAGGGGGAAATTTGAAAGTGAATATCTCTCAAACCATAGCGGTTTGAGAGATACAGTTTTCTATATGCTATAAATCCTAACACATTTTTATGGGGCATTACTTTCCCTTTAAAGGCACACATTTGTAATTCATTGGGGATGTTAGTATTTTCTGGCCATGGTAGGATAAGTGTGGGAGTTATTCTTAGACGTTGGTGTTCGTAAAAAATAAGACTTTGGTGGAGCTGGTGCAAATTTGCTACCGAATTGTTGCTAATAAATATTACATGTTGCTAAATGGTGCTGTCACTATAACAACTGTTATAGCAGAGCCTGGTGCCACTTGGTACATGTCCCTGTTATTCTTTCCATGTTTTTGCCATAGTGCACTGTGAGAGGAAGGAAACTCACTCACTGATAAATACCAGCACTCTTTCCTTAGTGAGGGAGTAAGATTACACTTTATGAAATTCAGCTTTCTCTGATGCTTGGGAAATTTACCTCAACAGGTTAACCGTTTGAGTGCCAGAGAGCTACACAACTAATTGCTCTGCAATGTATTGCTTACTCCTCTGGCACTCAAACGGTTAAAGTAAAGCTAATGCGGAAACATTCTCCTGAGGCACTGCAGGGGGAAGATGCACTAAGGCGTGATAAGGTGGAGATGACCTCCATTGTGATAAACATTCCTTAACCCCTTAAGGACCCATAATGTGCCATGGCCATCATGGGTAAACTTGTGTTAAGGACCCAGAACGGTCGTGGCAGGTCATGGAATGCAGGGGTCCCCGCACAGCTGCCTGCCTCTCGGGGACCTCTGAATTCATTTTGCAAAGAAAAAAAAACCTCGGTGGTCCTTAACTGCCAGTCGTTAATGGATTCTACAAACTCAGATGTTAGTTGAGGATTACAGTTCCCATTGCCTCAGTTGCCGATGCCTGTTCTGACATGAAAAGGTATGTATTTATATGATTACCTATACTCAGTGTAAATGTCATTTGCTACATATGTTGACAACATGGTGTGGTTATGAAGTTTGTAGCCTACTGTACAATATGTTTTACCCATTTATTTGTGAGGGGTGTCAAAGCATTGTGTAACAATACAGTGGACACAGTTTTGGCACCCCCTTGCCTGTAACAATCAGGAAACATCCCAACACTAATATCATCCATCTTATACAAAAATGGTTGTCTTTATGTGTGTATTCTCCAATACACAGCTTCACAAGGACCACAGGGTTACAGAATCACTAATAATAGTAGACATTCCTGGGGGAATAAGCCAAATGACAAATTATTTAGGTAAATTAGAAGAATAGACAAGAGTGTGGCAGCTACAGCTACAGCTACACAGAAAAAAAGGATCTGGGAGAAATAATTTCGGATGACTTAAAGTTAGGCAGGCAATGTAATAAAGCGGAGGGGAATGCAAGCAGGGTGCTGGGTTGTACAGCTAGGGGCATTAGTAGCAGAAAAAGGGAAGTGGTGATGCCACTCTACAGATCTATAGTTAGACCTCACCTTGAGTATTGTGTACAGTACTGGAGACCCCATCTCCAGAAGGAAATAGATACTCTAGAGCAGGCCTTAAAAGTTGAAGTCCTTTGGTACTAGCCAGACCGGAAAAATTACTCACCACTTCAAGTCATAACATACCAACCAGGACTGAATTTCTACTCACCATGGCTAAATTTTCACTCACCATTGGCTAGTGGCAAGTGGAAATTTTGAGCCCTGCTCTAGAGAAAATTCAGAGAAGGGATACTAAAATGGTGACTGGTTTACAGGAAATGAAACATTGTGATAGACTGAAGGATCTGAACATGTATAGCTTTTAGTAGAGAAGAAAGAGAGGGGATATGATAGAAACATTCAAATACAATTCAACAAAGTGCAGGAGGGAAGTACATTTCAGAGGAGTAAAAAAGTTAGGACAAAGGGCCATAGTCTATAACTAGAGGGACACAGGTTTAGATGTAATGTAAGAAAGTTTTATTTCACTAAGATGGTAGTAGATAAGTGGAATAGCCTACCAGTAGAAGTGGTAGAAGTTATTACAGTGGCAGAACTTAAGCATGCATGAGATAGGCATAAGGCTGTCCTTAACATAAGAAAAGGGCCAAATAAGGTTTGAGGTTTTTACAGTAGGAAAATGGGCAGTTTAGATGGGCTGAATGGTTCTTATCTGCTGTCAAACTCTGTTTCTATGAATTTTATGTGAAAGACATGTTCTAATATTCACAGGTCTATCTATATCAGGGGTAGAATTAATTGTTTTAGATCTAAGCTCCTATAGGGCCGAGGCAGATTTTTGCTTTTGGTACGGCAATATCTTTGCACAAGTTGCAGCAATTATTAGCTCAGTCATTTCTACTACAATAACTGGAAAATCAGGGCATATCCCCAAAATGTACAATGTTTCAGGCCCTTTTTTAAAGTAGTTGACACCTCTGATCTTTATATTTATCTGCCTTCTACTTCTGTGATTTTTTTTTAAATGAGATGCCATCTTCAGATCAGAGATTTGCAGTTGTATGAAAACAGTTCTGAACAGTGGAGCTGCAGAATAAGCAGCTGCTTAGGGCCCCTACTTGATCAGAGGGTCCAGCAGCACTTATACAGTACAGACGCCGCGTGTGAATCTTATTAGAGATCCTGACATGGGTGTGAAAGGGGCTAAATGAAAACTTTTATCTTAGGATCCCAAAAACATAGTAGATTGTCCTGCACATCGAAATGATGGAATTGATGGATAAAATAAAAACAAGTTATTTATTGTTAACTCTTGAGTGTCAGAGGCATAGCCAACTAATTGCTTTCCAATTAGTTGGATAGCCCTCTGGCATTCAAAGGGTTGCGTTGCCAGGTAATTGTTAAAAACGGCAATGGCAAGACATAGGCTCTGTAAGAGACACAAGGTCACTCGTTCATGTTATATTGCTGGTTTGATACTTTTGTCTGACAGCTTAACCCTTTGAGTGCCACAGGGGTACGCAATGCTACCCCTCTGGCACTTAAAGTGGACCGGTCATCTCAAGTTTAATTTGTTGTACATAGAATTATAAAATCTACTTATTTTTTTCATAAATGTATTACACATTTTTTATAAAATAAAACACTTTTCAGTAATTAACTTTTATATTTTTCTGAAACAGACTGGTACTTATGCTAATTCCATGTCCTGGTACAGAAACTAATTAGCATAAAGTGCCACAAAACTTATCTTAGTGTGATGGGTCCACTTTAACAATTAAATATATGTGGCCTTTTGTATTGTATTGTAATTCTGGAACAAACCAACCGCAAAATCACCCAAATTCTCTTGATCTAAATAAGGCTTTTAAGTGTCTTAAGTGCTTTTGAGTGCCATAGGGGTATGTAATGCATTGGGCACACCTCTGGCACGCAAAGGGCTAACCGGTAGGGGTGGGTGAAATTTCTCTCCAAGACCTGGGTATCCTTGTCAACTACAAACTTGGAAACAGTGACCAGTGTCAAACAGCAGTAGCAAAGGCAAACAAAGTCCTGTCTTGCATAAAAAGAGGTATCGAAGCAAGAGTGGATAACATTATTTTGCCATTATACAAATCATTGGTAAGACCTCACCTTGAGTATGTAGTGCAATTTTGGGTTCTGAAAAAGGATATACTAGAACTAGAGAGAGTACAGTGGAGAGCAACAAAAGTAATTAAGGGAATGAAGGACTTGACATATGAGGAACGACTAAACAAACTTGGTTTATTTACTCTAGAGAAAAGACGATTAAGAGGAGACCTTATCACATTGTACAAGTATATGAGAGGTCAATACAAGGATCTCTGCGGTGAGCTATTTATTCCAAGGCCTGATCAGGTGACCAGGGGACACCCCTTGAGATTAGAGGAAAGGAGGTTTAAACTTCAGCAGAGGAAGGGTATTTTACGGTAAGGTCTGTCAAATTGTGGAATTCATTGCCCAGGGAGGTAGTTATGGCAGATACAATGGATACGTTTAAGAGAAGATTAGATACATTTCTTTCAAAAGGGAACATACAGAGTTATACTGTTTATCAGTAAGCTGATCAGGAAGGTCTGATAAAGACTAATTTAATTGGTAGCAGGAAAGCTATAAAATTCTTAGTTACTGAGGTATGAGGCGAAGGTTGAACTTGATGGACTTGTCTTTTTTTCAACCTAATTTACTATGTTACTATGTTCCAGATAGAAATCCCGCAAAAATTACGTTGTCCGCTTTTTCGCGGGGAAATCTGCTGTAAAACCAGCAAAAGTTTCCTCCCGTTGATTTACATGTTTTTCATTTTAAAAATGTGGCATATTCCAGGAAGTCAAAAATAATAGAAACAGCTACAGAGTGAGTGAGTAGATGTTCTGTGCTGTTTTGCTGTGATCTTTTAGCAAAATTGAGGCATCAGAGGCTCATAGTGACTTCTGACTATAAAAGGAGGAATTGGAAGGGCCCTTATGTGTCCATTGAGTCTGAGCAGTAGGAAGTGAGCACTACAGAAGCAATGCTGTCCAGCCCCCCTAAATCACCCCTAGGGATCTTGGGGAATTTAATGTGAAGGGAGAGAGAAAAGTGTAGTCGTTAGAGCAGGACAGGTCAGCTGTCTGTGTCTGCTGCCAGATGTGCTGCCCCTGCTGCCACCATTGCTGTACCTGCTGCTAGATGTGCTGTCACTGCTGCCACTAGTGTTGTGTGGTCAGACGTGCTGCCCCTGCTACTGTTACCACCATTACTGTGCCTGCTGTCAGACATGTTGCCCCTACTGCCAACAGTGCCTTTCCTGCTGCCAGTGCTGAACCTGCTGCCACTAGTACTGTGCCTGCTGTCAGACATGCTGCCCCTGCTTCCACCAGTGCTGTGCCTGCTGCCAATGCTGAACCTCCTGCCACCAATAATGTGCCTGCTGTCAGATGTGCTGCCTCTGCTTCCAGCAGTACTGTGCCTGCTGCCATTGCTGAACCTGCTGCCATCAGTACTGTGACTGCTGTCAGACATGCTGCCACCAGTACTGTGCCTGCTGTCTGACGTGCTGCCCCTGCTTTCACCAGTGCTGTGCCTGCTGCCAGTACTAAACCTGCTGCCACCAGTGCTGAAGCTTCTGCCAGTGTGCCTTGTAATACTCAGAAGGGGTGGAAGGAGAAGATTATGCCAAATGTGACAGCAGGGGGCCCTAAGTCACACTTGCCATCCCCAAGCAATACCGCCAGTGCTAGTACTACTACTACTTAGAAGGTCCAGCAGCTTGTTAGTGTTAGGAGTGAAGGAGGGGGTAATCAGTATCCTCATACTACTAGTGACTGTGAGGAAGAAGACTCTGAACTTGATGTGGTTGGTGTTCATAGTAGTACCAGTAATGGTGAAGCAGCCGGTGGTACTAGTGTTAGGAGAGTGGTAGGGGAAGCATTTGAGAGCATCCAGACTAGTGGTCAAGGGAGCCCACACTATTCCTCTGGCCCTGGGAGTCCCCTTCCCTTCACGACAGTGTCCGAGTGGAACATGATCCTGAAGACATCAGAACAGTTGGTGGGTAGCAGGCGCAGAATTAATAATACCACCTCCACCACCAGGACACAGATCAGCTGCCTGTGCCTGCTGCCAGTCTGCCTTCTTCACGTCACCAAGAAATGGCAAGTGTGACATTAGGGGACCCTCTGTCACATTGCTCGTCACCTCCTCCAGCCAGCAGTGAGATGTCTGTATAGAGTAGCAGCAGCACGTAGGGACTAGTGGAGGTGGTGATGATGGTGGAGAAGCTGGGGTGGAAGAGACATTGATGGCCTTTTTAACAAAAACTGAGAAGGAATGAGAGACAGGGATGAAGATGGGCATCATCACCACCACCACCAGTGAGCTTTTGGAATTTGCAACTTCTCTAATTCCTGCTGCTGCTGAGTTGTAAGGGCAGCAGGATGCTTAGGAGCAGGCTAGTGTGCCACAGACCACCGTGGACACAGTGGGAATGGGGTCAAGTGATGTTGGACTAGGAAAGGTTCCACTTGCCAGAGGCAGGAGTACTCCTCGTCCTGGTTGCAGTGCTGATTCTGAGGAAGTAGCAGCAACATCATCTGCTGCCACAGACAGTGAAGGGGAATGTGGAGGACAAGAAGAAAGAGGCCATTCTTCTCCACCTCCCCCCTCCCCCCAGAAGTCATGGGTGTGGGACTATTTGTCTCTTGGGGCAGACACAGTACAGTCATCACCAACAGCACTATGCACAATATGTTAGAAGTCAGTGAGAAGAGGAAAGGAGGGAACACACCTTGGCACAACTGCCCTGATAATGCACATGAAACACAGACACCATGACATTTATGTCAAACATGTTAAAGCTAAACACCCACCACAGAAATCGAGCACCACTGTTACTGTACCCCCTGACTCTCCAGAAAGGTAACAAGAGGCGAGGCGGAGATCAAATAGGAGGAAGAACAGAGAAACCTAGGCAGAGATAGGCAGAGACTGGAATTTCCATGATGAGTAAAACAACTAGCTCACCCTCACCTTCTTGCTCTAGGGTAACAACATCTTCTGCCAATCCACCTCGTTCATTTTTACCTCCCCCGCCAAATGATAGCAGCTCTGTAGATGTTAGGATGTGGCAGTTTGTGTCCACCCATTGCACACTTATTGTGCTGGTACTGCCTCAGGCGCATCACTGGAGCCAGTCTTGGCAAATGGCACCTTCATCATCCATCACCCATGTTACTTCTATTGTTGATCCCATTCCCTTTCTGTTGCCTACTCATCCTGCTTCTTAAACAACTATGCAGCAACAAGAACAGCAGTTGTAGATTCAGCAGTTATGGACTCAAGAGGACATGGACATTTGACAGTGACCACTGTCCAACGCAACATGACCTGCTGGCACTAGGCCAGTAGGTCATTTTTTTTTTTTTCAGGGCTTGTGCTTTAAAAAAAAATAGTCCAACAAAAAAGAAAAATCAATGTTTCCTTAGGGCTTTTGCCAAGCAAGTCTAAGGCCTACTGATCAATGTTTCTTAACCCTTTAAGGACCTGGAAAATCTGAGGTCATTTTCCCTTAACCCCTTAACGACCAGCGGTCGCGGGATGTGTGGTCCTTTAAGGACCCGATAGAGAATTTCGGCGTGCCACCCCACGTGACTGATCTATATATTCAGAAGCTAGTCGTTACCTGTTTCATTATAGCAGGGCAGCTTTACAGTGGATGACAGTTCCGCTTTAACACCTAGAATTAAAAAAACAAACACAGCAACAAGCTTCTTGTGTTGCTTTGGTAATTTGAAAAGTAATTACTCTCAGTTTCTCCTGTCAAATGCTTTAATCCCTCTCTGCTCATACTGCTCCTTCAGATTTCAATCAAACCCAACCTCAGTGGGGGTTTCAAGGGAAGAGAAAACTGCAGAATTTTGAGGCCCCACTAAGGAGGAGATCATTTTGTAGTATCGGATATAGGCTTCTCAGTGTTGTATTCCTTAAGAAAAGTTTTTTCCCCCATCTAGGGGGCACTGCATAAACAATGTGATTCAGACATACCTAGCATTTAAAGTGATACTAATGTTTCACAAAAACAGCAGCTCCAATTAATCTTCATAGTTTTTGAGCCATAGAGAGTGTTATTTCATTACTGTCAGAGTTGTAGTTCAAGAGTAATTGAATGATAAAGTTTCCCCCTCCCGCCCCTTTTACCTAGTGTAAGCCACCTCCCCTCAGATGTGGAATCTAGTCCATACACCAGACAGCTCACATCAAGGGTCAATATTATTACTGTGAGAACAATGAAAACCCTGCCCCCTTGACATGTTTTTCAGCTTTTTCCCTTATCTTACTTGAAGATTGTCCCTCTCTGTAATCTACCTGGGCACCTCCCTGCTGCTCTGAGGTGAGAAGTGTTATATCAGTAAAAGGGGCGGGAGGGGGATACTTTATCATTCAATTACTCATGAACTACAACTAGAACAGTACTGAAATAACACTCTCCAAGGCCCAAACACTATGATGATTAATTAGAGCTGCTTTTATTATGAAACATTACTATCCCTTTAAGATGATACAAATCATTGGGAATTTTCATCTGGATTGCTCCAGAATTGCACCACTTTATCTTTATGAATAAGGTCCTAACTTCATAAGACAATATATATATATAATGTTGCAGCACTAATTTGTATTGTATTTGTGTGTTTTCTTTGACGATTGGTAGTAAAATCTAAACACAGGCAATGAATAAGTTGATAACTATATCTTATATGTGTGGTTTTACTTGTTTTTTGCAGGGCAGGTGAAAGTGTTCCGAGCCTTGTACACATTTGAACCCAGAACTGTAAGTTTTTTTATTTTTTTTACATTTTATTACATTTTATTATTTATTTGTGATGTGTTTTACACGTTTTTTGTTTTTCAACTTTATATGATTGTGAACAAAACAAAATACTGTCAAAACTGTAACTGTTAGTGTCAGAAGAATCTGCAATGCATTGCAAAGCTCCTCATTCAAATACATGTGTGTGCTGGCTGAGACTCAGCCAAGCGTATATACAAAAGTTAATCTCCCTCTCTCTTCCGATAGGCTCCATTTTTATTAAAAGCAGACTTTGTGGTGGGGCATCAAGACTCCTCCTGATGCCCCCCCCCCAGCTACTGATCTCCCAGGCAGTTCAGCTGGAAGATCAATAGAGGTGGCATTCTTCTGAAAAACATCGGTAGGAGTGGGAGTGATCAGCAAATCCTCTCATGTCAGTGAGGAAAAGCCTCCCTCATTGACCTGAGAGGGTTTCCTGATCCCACCCACTCCTATCTGCCTCCAGGTACAATGGAAGCAGGGGGCAGCATCAGGCAGGCTCATGATGCCCTAGACCACGAGGCTGTGCCACGCACCTGCTAGTGTGTGTTTGTGTGTGTGTGTGTATTGGCACGGCTTTGTCAGTGCAGTTAATAAAGCAAATGAAAAGCAGAATAAAAGTCCCATGCAGTTGTATGTATGCCTAAATAAACATTGAATGTTTTATAAAGGAAGTGTGTTATGAAGACAGAGACTACAGAAGTCCTCCTGAACAGGACTAGCCATTATGTGTGTTATCTATGACATTGTAACCCAATGCATTGTATACGTGTCTGGCACTAAAAGGGTTAACAAAATTTAAAGTAAAATTTTCCATCTCCCACAAGACTGCTACTTGGGCAGTTTGCAAAATTTGGTCACATATGCAGGCTATTGCAGGCTGCAAATCTATCAAACCCATGTTTCCCCTATGGGGAAAGGTGGGACTACCTCACCTCTGCTAGATGGACTTTAGTGAGCTTTGGTCTAGCTACGGCATTACTGTGATAGGCCAGCTCTATGATGGGTGCATTCTTAAAATTTTCGAACAGCTACACATGTAATTTGGAATTCCTTATAGATTTTTCTTCACATACCTGCGATTGTGACATGCTCTCTCTTCACTGTGGGCCGCTGAGATATCGGAATTTTCTCTTCTGACTTTGGCATCTCCACGGTTTCTCTCAGGCCCACATCCTTCATTTACTCTTTGTTGGAGGTGAAACCTGACCGACTAAACTGTTTGAGATTGCCAACTTCTGCAGCTTAAAATTGTACACAGATTATACTATACACCTATACGATTGTACAAAATGGGTAAGGAGCAAAGCAATAAATGCATTAGATGTAGAACAGATGGCGCTACCTTTCTTCACCTTATCTGGCAGTGTCCTCTTGTTCAGAAGTTTTGGGGGAGGTGGTGGGAATTCACAACTAGTACTGTGGCGGCTGCCTCTGATGCCCAAAATATGTTTACTATCCATACTACCTGACCAACTTTACTCGACAACCGATTATATTCTGCTTGTAATGGTGCGGAAGGTGGTGGCGATGGTATGGGAGATAGGCCCCCTACTGTGGCTTGATGAACTAACCTGGTAAATACCACTATTTATCTGTCGTCCAATACAATTTACTGGTAACTTTGGGTAGGCGATCCTCCCCTTTAATTGTAGGCAGGAACAATTCTAGAATTGTATGCAGTGGGTGGAGCCTACCTTCTTTCCTTGGCTGCAGCTAGCCAAACAGCTCCAGTAAGATTTGTTCCTTGGTGAATACACAGGCAAGAGAACAGTTCTGCTATAGCTTTAGAAATGTTTTTATTTTCTGTTAGAAATGGAATACCACCATTAGGCGGATTACCATAACTGACAATGCCCTTAGATGTGGCTAGCTCAGTAACCAGGTGTTTTTTGTGGACCTTAAGCCCAGGGGGGGGAAATCTTGGCTACAAGTTCTTTCCTCAAGAGTTGTCCACTGAGACTTCTTCTTAATGCATTCCGTACCCCTTTGGCACTCAAAGGGTTAATACATGGTAGTCTGAATACAGAAGATTTGCAGGAAAGGTGAGCAACCCTTTGAGAGCTGCAGGTCCACTTGTCCCACAGTGCCCCTCTGCACAGGGTTTTTTTCCTTGGGAGATCTTATTGCACACTTCTGCACTCATTGGGTCTATCTGCATGTATTTTGGGTGTTTTGGAGCAGGTTTATTTGGTAACTTAACCATTTAGCTGCTGGTTTTTCATCTTTTGGGGGGTTATTGACACTTTCCCTACTGGGTTCAGTGTTTTTTTTTGGGGTCTCCTAACATGTTCTAGTGATGTTTCATGTATTTTTATATTACTGTTTCAACTTTGTAATAATATGAGTTTGCGTTCTTTACCGGATATACGTCATTGCTCCATTCACTTCTATGGGACTGTACTGTTTGGGTCATATCTCTGCAACCTCTCAACCTAGCATCTTCAGAGATGGCTTATTTTTATTGTCTGCCCTTGCTCTATTATCCGGTTAACGTTTCAAGTGTGTTGGGGGGCTCAGGGGGCTTCGGGCTCTGTTGGGGTACTTTTTCTGGGAAAACTACATTTCCCATGAGCGCTTGCTTTGCAAGCTCGTTTCTGATTGGCTCCTGCCGTGGCAGCCATTTTGTGCCTTTTCCAGAACGAGTATCCTACGCAGGGCTTGGACTCTCCTCCTCTCCTCTGCAGATTAACCCTTTGCCTGCCAGATAAGTGTATTTTAGCGATTTCTGGGGTGAAACTTTAATCGTACACACTGTATTTGGATGATTCCTTATACCATAAACGTTTTTTGACACTGTGAGAATGTCTAATCCGTTGGAGCTTGGGGCCAGGCCTAAGACTAAGGACGCTGGGGTCTCTGTGTCCCCTATTGCGCATTGCTCCTCATGTCATTCAGGGTTACCTAGAGAATTCTCAGGTCATTTATGCCCAGCATGTTCTGATGTCCCTGAGTCTCTCCCAGGGACCTCCAGCCATTCATTAGAGCCAGTGTGGGTGCAAGAGTTCAAGGTTGCTACTAGGGACCTTCGGTCTACGTTGCATCTCTTTCCATCCCAGTTACATTGGGTCTTCCATTCATGGCTGACCCATTGTTCAGTCATCCTTCCCTTCCTAAACTGCAGGGAGTACCTGACGTATCAGATTCCTCTGAGGAGGAACTGTTGGTGGACTCAGATATTGAGGAATGTAATGCTCTGGGCTCCTCAGTTTTTTGGGGACCCCTTTGAGGATGATCCTGAGCCCTCGGCTGAGGGCCTGATCAGGGCTGTCTTGACTACCCTAAGCATTCCCTTAGTTCAGGAGGTTTCTTCAGATCCCTCTGATGTGTTTCAGGAGCCTAAAAAGCCCCTTACTTGTTTTCCACCTAACCCCACTCTTGACCGCCTTGTGTCTGATGAGTGGAAATCTCAGGATAGGAAACGTTCTGTTTCCAAGAATTTTGCCAAGCTTTACCCCTTCTCTGAAGCAGCGCTTGCACAGTGGGTCCATCCCCCCAAAGTGGGTGCTCCTATCTCCAGGCTAAGTCTACTGCCTTGCCAGTTTCTGATGCACCGCTCTGAAAGACTGGACTGACAAGAAACTTGAGGTTTCCCTCAAGTCCGTTTTTGCCACTGCTGAGACTGCCATGCGTCCAGCATTCACTGTGGCATGGGTTAACCGGGCCATTGCGGTCTGGACTGAACAGCTCACCCTGGCTGTCCGTCAGGGTGCTCCTACTTCGGATATGTTGCGTCTTCTTGCCAACATTTCTGAGGCCCAGCATTATATTTCTGCTGCCTTATTTGATGCCATCCGTTTGGTGGCTAGGGTTTCCAACATGTCTGGCATACATCTTTCCTTTCCTCCGCATGTTGCACCGGGTGTTATGGAAATTGAGACAGGAGCACTGTCCAGTCATTCTCCGTACTGGCCTCGATAGGCTTGGTTTCCAGAGCTTCTGGGTCTGTCAGTGGCGGAGCCATTTTGGGTCCCTTGCCATCTGGATCTTCTTCTACAGGGTTACATGTGGAAGGAGGATGTTCCTCTGCTAGCTTTGATGACTTGGAAATTAAATCCTCAATATTGAAGGGTTTTTCTTCTGGTGTGGTGGCTACTATGCTCTGTGCCCGCAAACCTATTTCTTCTAAGGTCTACTATCGTGTCTGGTCGACTTTTCTATCTTGGTGTGCTGATAGGGACCTTTCTCAGGAATTTGATCTGCCTACGGTCCTGGCCTTCTTGCAGGATGGTGTGGAAGGGCCTCAGTTTGAGTTCCCTTAAGGTTCAGACTTCTGCTCTCTCTGTTTTCTTTCAGAGGCACATTGCGATTCTTCCTGATGTCAAGGTTTTCTTCCAGGGAGTGGCTCATACTCGTCCTGCTTTTAAGAATCCCACTCCTCCGTGGGATCTAAACTTGGCTTTGGGCATTCTTCAGCGCCCTCCCTTTGAGTTCTTGGCTACAATTCCTCTACACCTGTTGACATGAAAATGACCTTTCTCCTGGCGACCATGTCTGTTCGCCGTGTCTTGGTGTTACATGCTCTGTCCTGTAAACCACCCTTTTTGGTGTTTCACAAGGACAAGGCGGTGCTTCGCACTTCTCAGGAGTTTCTCCCAAAGCTGGTTTCAGAGTTCCACATCAGTCAGGAGATTGTGGTGCCTTCTTTCTGCCCTGACCCTACCTCTGATAAGGTGAGAGATCCCCAATTGTTAGATGTGGTGCATTGTCTCAAGTTTTATGTCCATCACACTGAGTCTATCAGGCAATCTGACAAGCTGTACGCCATTCCTGATGGTCCCAGGGCAGGAAGATCTGCATCGAAAGTGACTTTTGCGTCCTGGATCAAGTCCACTATTCGTAAGGCTTACGAGCTGAGGAAGAAGCCTGTTCCCTTTCGGGTCATGGCTCATTCCACAAGATCTATTGGGGCTTTTTTGGCTTACAAGAATCAGGCCTCCGCTGATCAGTTGTGCAAGGCTTCCAATTTGTCGTCTGTGCACTCCTTTTCGAAGCACTACCTGTGTTGATGTGCTGGCATCTTCTGACGCCAGCTTTGAGAGGAAAATCCTGGAGGCAGTCTTTCCTGTCTAGAATTTTCTTCGGTTCTTGGTGCTTCCTTCACTTTTGAGCCCTGTTGGCTCTAGTTCAGTGTGCTGTGTAACAGTTGGGGTGTTGTTTCCCCTGTTCAGTGTCTGTTGACACTTCATTTGTTTTGTTGGGCTATCTCTGATCTGATGGTTCATATCTGCTCTGGTGACTTTGGGGGCCTTGCACCTGGTCCTTGCCTTACTTCCTGCCTCTGTGAAACTCAATGGTTGGACATCCCAAAGTTACCAGTAACCTGTATTGGACGACAGAGAAAAGAGGATTTTAGTCTTACCTGTTAAATCATTTAATCATTTTCTCTTAGTCCATACAGGTTACTGGTCTCCCACCCTGTCAAGGGACCATGCTTGGCTGTCCTGTGGCAGACCGTGGGGGTCCTTCAGGTTCATGCTCACAGGAGTCTTCTTCCCTTCTACTATCTAGTCAATTGTTAGTGTCTCAAATCTTACTGGAGCTGGTTGGCCAGCTGCAGCCAAGGAGGGATGGTTGGCTCCACCCTCTGCATATCATTCTAGAATTGTTCCTGCCTACAATTAAAGGAGTGGATTGCCTACCAAAAGTTACCAGAAACCTGTATGGGCTAAGAGAAAAGGATTTAACAGGTAAGACTAAAATCCTCTTATATCATTACAAAGGGCTTTTGCTCACATAGAGGGACACCTGACAAATTTTTGAAGATTTCAGGGGAATGAGTTTCCCATTCAGTTCCACAACTTGGAATGAATGGACTCTGATGTACAGAGTGGTGGGAGGTAGGATGAGAGGGGATAGATAATTGTTAAAGAGGGGGAAAGGAGAAAGGAGGGAAAGGTAAAAGAGAAGGGGGAGGGGGAAAGGAAGGAAAAAATATTCTGTTGCCCCATAAAATAAATACTGGGAGTATCTGTAGCAATGGAGGTGCTATCTGCTTACAGGATGGGCGGGAGAGGGAAGATCCGCTGAGCCTGTTCTCTATCACCATTTTCCTAACATGGAGATATTAATGGGATAGTAATACTTGTTTTTTGAAAGATTTAATATTGTAGTTAATAAATAAATAAAGCAAAGCAAATAAGTATTTTTGTTAAAACTCTGATCATTTTAGTGTTAATATCAATATAAAGATTACCCCTCCCATCCCTTTTAGCTACGTCAGAGCTCTAGCTGACAAACCTGGATTCTGGTCTGCGGACCGGACGGCCTGTCTGGAGAGCCGAAATAGCAGTGTATACAAAGCAAATCTTCATGACAACGGTTTTCTGCCTCAAACCAGGCACACGTCCGGTCCGCAGGCCAGAATCCAAATTTATCAACTAGAGCGCTGATGTAGTTAAAAGGGGCGGGAGGGGCAAACTGTTCATCAATATTACAGTAAAACTATCAAAGTTATAGCAAAAATACTTATATGCTTTGCTTTATTTACTTAATAACTACAGTATTAAACCTTTTAAAAAATAAGTATTACTATCCCTTAAACCTAAACCGGTATATTCAAATAGTTGTCAGGGAGTGCATTAGGTCTCCTTCATGTTAATTTTTTTTTTTTTTTTTTGACAGAGAAAAGATTTTGCTTTTGATATAGCCTATTGTGCAGATGTTCAGTGCGCTGCTGTTCGCAACTGTGTTTCTTTTTGTACTTGACATGCCAGTGTGTACTTCACTCTGTCTTCAATAAAATATATATATAAAAGTGTATTTTTCCCCTGACATCCTGGCAAATCCAGAAAGGAGGCAATATTTTTAATTTTTTTAGTTTTATTTTCAGTCCTTAGCCCTTTCAGCTCCAAAAAGCTATGCAATACATTGCAAAGCAATGCTTTATACAGCTGTCCATCAGTGAGTGTATGGGTTTGTGATCGCGAGTGTGCATGAGTGTATTTTTCATATAGCATGCTGCGTATAGCATTGTGTTTTGTATTCTGTATTTTTGCGTCTAGGGTTTTGCATATTGCTTGCAATGTTTTGCATCTAGCCTATAGCGTTTTGCATATTGCATGTAGCATTGTGTGTATTGTGAATAGCTGTTTGTAGATTGTGTTTTGCTTACTGGTATACCGTTTTGCATATAGTATTTTGTGTCTAGCTTATAGCATATTGCGTGTAATGTGTAACATAACATACAGTGTTTTGTGTACAGCAATTTGCATATAGTGTTTTGCTTATAGCTTATTACATTTTGTGTATAGTATATTGGGAGTCAAAGACACTCAACTAGTTCCTAGTTGAGCGTCTCTGACTCTTTATTTATATTTGCAAAATATCCTGGGGATTAGTCACATCAAGGATAATAGGGGAATCTCAGCATTGGACCCCTTGCTCACAGTGCCTAGAGCGATCAGCTGCACCTCACTGGCGAGGACCATCAAGACCAAAATGTACGTCTGGGGTTGGCTGCTTCTCTTGTTCAGAGAGGAATTGCCTGGCATTTCGTGACTGGACTGTTATGGCAGGGTCAGTATGATATGCTTTAGGATATTTCCTCCCTGTGAAAGGCACTAGTGGGATAAAAGAGACTGCATCCATTTGTATTGCAGGCTCTTTCTTAGTTGACATCTCTGACTCTTTATTTACATTTTGTGTATAGTGGTTTTGAGTATGGGGCTGTGTGTATTGCTTTGCGTGTTTTGTGTGTGTGTTCATTGTAGCACTTGCTTCTCCATGCAGAGATTTTGACAGGTGTGGTCAGAGGAGTGACACCCCCGACCACTCCTGTCAAAATCACTCCCCAAGGATGGGACAGGCAGTAACGCCTCTTTACTACTGCCCCTGGATGTGTTTGGCCTCAGAAAAACATACACTAAGTCTCATAGATATAGCTAAAAAGGATGGGAGAGAGATGCTATATAATGAATTGTACCAGACTGCTGTATGAAAACCCCCCTATATAGTTAACACAATGGAGGACTAGAGGAGTGTTCAATGCATTGTTTTACAGTGCATATGCACCCCTCTAGTGCTCAGTGTGTTAACTAATTAATTTAACAAATTAGACCTTTAAGTACTAAAAGGGGGTGCAAAGCTTTGTGAAGCAATGCACTTCATACCTCTCTGGCCCTTTAAAGGATTATGGATCCCTTATTCCTAGTGTGTAACTCTTTTAATGTGGTACATTAGTTCACCTAGTTCTGCTATCAGCAGCCAGCTACAGGAAGTGGAGACTAAATTATCTAGCCACAGCATCCAATTCCCAGTTATGTTTTTTTAATCTTGATATATGTTGTCTTTTTTTTCAGCCAGATGAGCTGTACTTTGATGAAGGGGATATCCTTTACATTTCAGACATGGTGAGTACCCTTTTTTTTCTAGAATGAGAATAAAAAAACAAATATAAGAAGCAGGTATAGCTAGTTACTGTGTCAGGATCATACAAATGGGCCTAAATGATTTTTTTGGATATTGATCGGCAAAACACGGTATGTCTGAGCCTTCAGCAGTAAGATACGCATTTACCAACAAATGTACAGTAAGGATAATAATTGTTCACTGTTGTTCAAGGCAGGTATCAAGGCTCAGGGGAATTGAAGCAGAATAAAAAGACCCTATTTTGACCCTGACTAAAACAGGAACATTAGGCTTTATGTATAATGGCAAAGCTAAAGGGATAGTAATACTTCATTATTACTATCCCCCATATTGTACATATTTGTAAAATAATGTAATATCCCCCAGGTTCACCTCTCAAACCTTTATCGTTTGAGAGATAACCGAAGGCAAAATTTCCCCCTTCCCTGAAGTCAGCGTTGTGCCGACTGCAGGGGAAGTCTGTCATACGACAGGCTTGCGGCTCTGCAGCTGAGCCGAGATCCAGGTAGTGAAAAATAATTATTTCACTGAAACGGTCTTCTACATGTGCTTGGTTTGCAAGCACATGTAGAAGACCGTTTCAGTGAAATAATTCTTTGTCACAAATGCGATCGCGGCTCAGGTGCAGAACCGCATGATTAGAGTCAGACTGGATATCCCTGCAGTCAGCACAACGCTGACTTCAGGGAAGGGAGGGGGAACTTTGCCTTCGGTTATCTCTCAAACCATAAAGTTTTAAGAGATGAACCTGGGGGCTATTACATTATTTTACAAATATGTACAATATGGAGGATAGTAATAATAAAGTATTACTATCCCTTTAAAGTGGAACTACCACCCGACACAACCTTTAGCTTCACAGTAGCTAGTCGCCAGAATAATTACCTTATTTAATAGATTTCTGCTCTCTTCCCCGGCTGACAGGCAGGACGGAGCGTGGACATCTTGCCATTGTGACGCCTGCACTGTCAGTCCCAGCCAGGTATAGGAGGCGTTGCTAGGAGCCATTTGTCTCCTGCTGGGACTGACCGTGCCGGTGCGCGGGCGTCAGAATGGCAAGATGGCCGCGCTACGTCCTGCCTGTCACCCATGGAAGAGAGCAGAAATCTATTAAATAAGGTAATTAGATAACAGCAGCCTAACCATTTTATTTGTGAGTAATATTTTATTAGCTTACATATTTTTATGTTTGTCATATAACTGTAATACACTATTTGGCGCCCTTCCTGTCTTTTCTTTTTTTGGGCTATCTGTATACATTTTACACCACTAATGGGGAGGCGTGATTTGTGGAAGAGAGCTGCAGACACATCTATTCAGTGTACCTGTGACTGGGGACAGGAATTAACCCCAGATGTGCGATTGCTGATTGTGCTTAAGCCATTAGACAGCCATTTGAATTGTGAGTGCACACCTATTGGGCATCTGGTGGTGGTTGAGGAATATAACATTGATGTGCACAGGGCGCACCCCTGTTTGTCCCTTTTTCTTCCTTTTCTGCACCTTCCTCGCCATGGATGGACGTTGGTGGGAATCTGGGGCAACAAAGTGCTCTCACCACTTGTTATGTCACTGATAATCTGCTTCAGTTCAGGTCCAAACTGTGACTTGCCCTGAAATGCCAAGGAAACCAGTGATATGTCCACTGAATATTAAGAAAAGCACCAACACCACCACAATTCCTAAAGCATAAATCTGCAGCATTTCTATACAACTTATATGGTTTAGTTGCCACAAGATAAGTTTGGTGCAGCATCCTATAAATGCTTGTTCATAATGATTAGATTTAAAACTACATTTTGAGATTCTATTAAAATGATGGTCCAGTCTTCCTAATTGATTTCTTCTCCTGCCTAGGATTCCCATGGTTCCTGATACCTTTGTTTCCACCCATCCTTTATGAGCATCTATATATATATATAACTGATTTTTGTTTTTTATTCTGTGGCACCCAATTTGATACAAATTCCTCAGAGTTAGTAAGCAGAGCCTAATATAGTCTCCCAAATAAGCTTACTTCACCTTGCCCAAATTATAATATATTTATTTTCTTCACATAACATAATTGTATCTCTGAACATCTCCCAACTCGTAATGTCTCCCTGAAATCTCATATCTGTATGCGTACAGTACCCTGACCCACAATTTCTCAAATAGTATCCAGACCTCCTTCTTGCCACCCAAACAGAGAAATACTATAAATATTTAGGACTAATATAAATATTAGTCCTAAACTCAATAAACCTTAGGCAACCTTTAAATCTATCCCATAACATACACAAAAACAGGCTGAAAAGCCCTACACACACATGCCGAGTCTGAAATGTTCTACAAACATGCACAAAACACATCCACACACAGGCTGAAATACCCTTCAAACACGCATCAGCCTCACTTGCTTTTCATATTACATATTACATTACTGCTACTTTAAAATTGTTCTTCTTTCCACTGTGTAGTCAGGATTCCAGATTCCACTTTATACTTTTAAGACACAATATATATCGCATGTAACAGAACTTGTTACTGGATCTACCTATGAATATATTCCACAAAAACATTATATGGCCAGATTTCAATGTCTGATATTTCCCTTTAAAGGGTAAGTAATACTCATATTTAAGTTTATTCAATATCAATATGGAGAAAGTCACATCTCTCAAACCTTTTTGGGTTGAGAGATATTCGCCACTAAAGTTCCCCCTTCCCTCATGTCCGCTGTAAAGCTGACAGAAGGATATCCATGCTGGCCGACTCAAGGAGGCTCTTCAGCAGAGCCGAAATAGCGATATTTAAAAAGAACTACTTAATTGGAATTGTCTACATAGTGTGCTTGCAAACCAGACACTCTATGTAGACCATTCCAATGAAGTAATTATTTTTAAAGATCGCTATTTCGGCTCTGCTGAAGAGCCTCCAGCTGGTCCCAGGACAGGGATCACTGCTGTTAGTAGAGCGCTGACGTCAGGAGAAGGAGAGGGAGGGGGAACTTTAGAGGCGGATATCTCTCAAACCATAAAGGTTTGAGAGATAGGACTTTCTCCATGTACTTTATTTTTTTAAAATCTACGATATTGAATAAACGTAAATATGGGCATTACTAACCCTTTAACTCACAGGTAGGCAAATTTCTGCACTCCAGCAGTTGCAAACTACCATTCCCATCATGCTAAACCATGCTGTTTGTTGCGGATAATAGTATTGGTAGTCCCAACAGCTGGATTGCAGAAGAAGAGACTTCTATAGCATCCAAGATGTCAATTGATTGCATTTCTATATGGTATTAATTATCAAATGACATTGTCTATTTTTCCAGAGTGACACAAATTGGTGGAAAGGTACTTGCAAGGGTAAAACAGGCCTTATACCAAGCAATTATGGTAAGTTTCTTTCAAGGCAAGTTATTTAATGCATTTTTTCCATTTACAGAGCCTTGCAAAAGTATTCACCCTCCTTGGCGTTTTTCCTATTCTGTTGCATTACTACCTGGAATTAAAATGGATTTTTTTGAGGGTTGTATCGTTTGATTACATAACATGCCCAAAACTTTGAAGATGCAAAATATTTTTTATTGTGAAACAAACAAGAAATAAGACAAAAAAAAAACAGAAAACTTGAGCGTGCATAACTATTCACCCCCCCCAAGTCAATACTTTCTGGAGCCACCTTTTGCAGCAATTACAGCTGCAAATCTCTTGGTGCAAGTCTCTATAAGCTTGGCACATCTAGCCACTGGGATTTTTGCCCATACTTCAAGGCAAAACTGCTCCGGCTCCTTCACATTGGATGGGTTCCGCTGGTGTACAGCAATCTTTAAGTCATACCACAGATTCTCAGTTGGATTGAGGTCCAGGATTTGACTAGGCCATTCCAAGACATTTAAATGTTTCCCCTTAAACCACTCAAGTGTTGCTTTAGTAGCATGCTTAGGGTCATTGTCCTGCTGGAAGCTGAACCTCTGTCCTAGTCTCAAATCTCTGGGAGACTGAAACAAGTTTCCCTCAAGAATTTCCCTGTATTTAGCGCCATCCATCATTCCTTCAGTTCTGACCAGTTTCCCAGTCTCTGCCGATGAAAACCATCCCCACAGCATGACGCTGCCATCACCATGCTTCACTGTGAGTATGGTGTTCTCGCTGTGATGAGAGATGTTGGGTTTGTGCCAGACATAGCATTTTCCTTGATGGCCAAAAAGTTCAGTTTTTGTCTGATCTGACCAGAGTACCTTCTTCCATATGTTTGGGAAGTCTCCAACTTGCCTTTTGGTGAACAGCAAATGTATTTGCTTTCTTCTGGCCACTCTTCCGTGAAGCCCAGCTCTGTGGAGTGTACGGTTTAGAGTGGTCCTATGGACAGATACTCCAATCTCCTCTATGGAGCTGTGCAGCTCCTTCAGGGTTATCTTTGGTCTTTTTTCCCTCTCTGATTAATGCCCTCCTTGTTTGGTCCATGAGTTTTGGTGGACTGCCCCATCTTGGCAGGTTTGTTGTGGTGCCATATTCTTTCCATTTTTTTATAATAGATTTAATGGTGCTCCGTGGGATGTTCAAAGTTTGGGATATTTTTTTATAACCCAACCCTGATCTGTACTTCTCCACAACTTTGTCCCTGACCTGTTTGGAGAGCTCCTTGGTCTTCATGGTGCTGCTTGCTTGGTGATGTTGCAGACTCCGGGGTCTTTCAGGTGTATATTTACTGAGATCATGTGACAGATCATGTGACACTTAGATTGGTGGACTTTAACTAATTATGTGACTTCTGAAAGTAATTGTTTGCACCAGATCTTATTTAGAATTTTTTAAAACAAGTTTTTTCTTCATTTCACTTCACTAATTTGGACTATTTTGTGTATGTCCATTACATGAAATCCAAATCAAAATCCATTTTAATTCCAGGTTGTAATGCAACAAAATAGGAAAAATGTCAACGTGAGGTGAATACTTTTGCAAGGCACTAAAGGTAAAATAAGATGGCACTATTGGGGCACTATCACCTAAAATCTATTTGTTAGTGTTGAAAGTTTTCAGAATCACCTATATATGTTATGTTAGCCCTTTTTTAAATTATGAAATATTTTACAATTAACAACATGGAGTAGGGACGAAGTCCCCACCTCCAGAGAGCCTTTTATTTGTAAGGATACTTTACCTCAGCGTTTCTCAACCTTTCTAGTGCCGTGACCCTTCGATAAAATTTCCCAAGTTGTGGAGACCCCTAACAGTAAACTTATTTCACTGTCGTCCAATACAGGTCACTGGTACTCTACTCTGGGAGGCGTAAGTCCCCTTTAATAGGCAGGAACAATTATGCAAATAATTTGCAAGGGGCGGAGCCTCCCCTCTTACTTAAGCCACCTTCTGGCCAGAGCCACTTTAGATTGATTTGTTCCTGGTGTGCTTGCACACCAGGCAGAGAACATCTATGCATCTTAGTATTTTATTATTTTTTATTCAAATATGGAATACCACCATTAGGAGGGTGACCATGGCTGTGAATTGCCCTCTTTAAAGTGGCTGGTGCAGCTTCCAGGGATTTTCTGTGGACCTTATGCCCTGAAGAGGGGACAGCTTGTGTTAAGCAGCTCCCCTGTTGGGGAATTTACCTCTGGTTCTTTCCCTCCTTATCATGGTCACCTGAAGACAGAAGTCCAGCAAGGAAGGTGAGTCACCCATTGAGTGCTGAAGGTCCACTTGTCCCCACAGTGTCCCTTTGATGGGCTTGTATTTGGGAGTTTTAATACACTCCAGCACTCATAGGGTGTTTTTATTGCATTATTACTGTTTATGCAATTTCTGTGTTATTCTCTGAGTTTTGGAGCATTGGGTATTCATTTATTTATGTTTCTCATGTATTTCATGCTTGTTTGGGCACTTTTTAATGTTTTACTAAACTTTATTAAAAATGGTGTTCCGCGCCTTTAAGCGCGGCTTTTTCCCGCTCAGACGCAAGGGCTCCTTTACTCTCTATGGGAATTCACAGTATGGGACATATCTCTGGAACCGCTTGTCACAGCAACTTCAGAGAGGGCTCATTTTAATTCTAGGCTCCTGATCTATCATCCGGAATGTGTTTTATTCATGTGGGGTGTTCAGGGGGGCTTCGGGCAATGTTTGGGGTACTTGGACAGGAAAACTACATTTCCCATGAGCACTTGGTTCGCGCTCGTTTCTGATTGGCTGTCATGACGGCCGCCATTTTGTGGTACTTTTCCTAGGCGAGTACACTACGCAGGGACCGAGCCTTCTCTCTCCTCAACAGATTAACCCTTCGCTGGCCAGATAAGTCCGTTTTTAGAACATTTCTGGGGTGAAACTTTAATCTTTAACACTTTTTCTGGGTGATAGTGTTATTAGTGGGGTATATTGACGCTGTGAGCATGTCTACTTCACTGGAGCTAGGGGCTAGACCCAAGTCTAAGGAGGATGGGGGGGTCTGCTACCCCCATGGCGTTTTGCTCCTCTTGCCACATTGGGCTGGATGGCGATAATGTGGGGGATCTATGCCCTAATTGTACTGGTCAAGATAGCAACCCTGGGCTTCCCAGCCACGCTATTGAGCCATCTTGGGTGAGGGAGTTTAAAGCTGCCACTAGGGATCTCAGATCCACGCTTCAACTCTTTCCCTCTCAGATACAGGGGGCTCTCCAGGTCTGGCAGACCCCCTCTACTATCAGGACCTCCCTGCCTAAGCCACAGGGAGCTCCTGATATCACTGATTCTTCTGAAGAAGAACTTTTACAGGATTCTGATGCTGAGGAACGTACTGTTATTGAATCTAACAGGTCCATTGGGGACCCCTATGAGTGTGACCCTGAAGTTTCGGCTGAGGGTCTGATCAGAGCGGTTCTGAATACGCTCAACCTTCCTCTGACTCAGGAATCCACTTATGATCCTACTGATGTTTTTCAGAAAAAGCCATCTAAACCAGTTGTTTGTTTTCCAACTAACCCTACTCTTGCCCGTCTAGTCTCTGAGGCATGGAAGAATCCTGATAGATCCTCCTCTGTCTCTAAAAAGTTTGCTAAACTTTACCCTTTTCCTGAGGCGGAGCTGGCAAAATGGGTTCATCCTCCCAAAGTGGATGCTCCTGTGTCTAGACTATCCAAATCTACTGCTTTGGCTGTCTCAGATGCCTCTGCCTTGCAGGACTGGACGGATAAGAAACTAGAGCTCTCTCTTAAGTCAATTTTTGCCTCCATTGGCACAGCCATGCGCCCCACTTTTGCTGTGGCATGGGTTAATAGAGCTATTGCGGCCTGGACTGAACGACTGACTGAAGCGGTTCGCCAGGATGCGCCGGTATCTGAACAGTTGCAGCTTCTTGCTAATATCACTGAAGCTCAGAACTATGTTGCTGACGCTGCTTTTGATGCTGTGCGCATGATGGCGAGGGCCTCCACTTCTTCTGTGGTGGCTAGACGCGCTCTTTGGCTGAAAATTTGGTCTGCTGATACAGCCTCCAAGAAGGCCTTGCTTTCCTTGCCCTTTCAGGGGAATTTGCTTTTTGGGTCTGAACTCAAAGAAATGATCAGTGAGGCTACTGGCGGTAAAAGTACTCTTCTACCCTCAGTCTTTAAGAAAAAGTTTCCAGCCAAACGCAATCGGTCCTTTCGTTCCTTTCAGACTGAGACACGCTCCTCGGCCCAAACGGGTCCTCCCTCTACGCGCTCCTCCTCCAAGCCCAAACAGTCCTGGAAGCCCAAAGTTGCCTCCAAGGCCAAGACCCCCAAGACTGCTTCGGCATGACTCGCCGAACCCGGGTCCGCATCCGGCAGTAGGCGGTCGTCTCCGCATCTTTCGCTGGACTTGGGAGGAGTCAGTGGCGGACCCATGGGTTCTTCAGGTGGTGTCAGAGGGATACAGGATCCCTTTCTCTTCCCTTCCTCCTTTTCGGTTCCATTTTACTCGTCCTTCTCAGGAACCCACAAAAAGGCGTCTGTTCGACGACGCTATTCAGGATCTCTTGGACAAAGAGGTCCTGGAGGCGGTTCCTCAGGGGGACACAGGTTCAGGATTTTATTCCAACCTGTTTGTGGTAGCCAAAAAGGACGGAGGAGCCCGTCCCATTTTGGATCTCAAAGATCTCAATGCCTATGTGGTGACTTCCCACTTCCGCCAGGAGTCCCTGCGCTCTGTGATTGCAGCAATGTCTCCAGGGGAGTTTCTTGCCTCCCTGGACCTTCAGGATGCTTATCTTCACATCCCTATTCATCCAGAGAGCAGGCGGTATCTCAGGATTGCCTGCCACAGGGGACACTTTCAGTTTGCAGCGCTCCCCTTTGGGCTGACTTCAGCCCCTCAGGTCTTCCAGAGGGTGTTGGGCTCCTTGATAGCGGTGCTCCATCAGGATGGGATCAGAGTGACCCCCTACATGGACGATCTCCTACTGAAGGCCTCCTCAGCGGAGCTTCTCCTTCAGCAATTACAGATGTGCATGCACACCCTGAACCGTCATGGCTGGATCCTGAATCTGGACAAGTCGGACTTGATTCCATCTCAGAGGCTACTGTTCCTGGGTCTCCTGTTCGACACTCGCCAATGCATGGTGTTTCTTCCAGAGGATGTGGCTCACCAGATAGCTGTCAGAGTGGCTGGAATTCTGGACATGGACGAGATTCCAGTACCGAAGTTGTCGTCCTTAGTGGGGAAGTTCATTTCCACAATCGAAGCAGTACCATTTGCCATGGCCCACTCCAGGGATCTCCAGAGATTTGTGATCCAGACGTGCAAGAATCATCCAGATCATCAACATCTGTCTGTTTCTCTTCCTCCTCATGTCGAGTCGAGTCTGCACTGGTGGTTAGATCTCTCTCATCTCCTGAAAGGGAAATCCTTTCTAGTTCCTCCTTGGACCACAGTCACTACGGATGCCAGCCTTCGGGGCTGGGGTGCAGTCTGGGGTCGCTTCAGTGCTCAGGGGAAATGGGGTCTGGAGGAATCCATGCTCTCCATCAATGTTCTGGAACTTCGAGCTGTCCGGCTGGCCCTGAGGCACTGGGAGTCTCAATTGACCGGTCTTCCAATCAGAGTGGAGTCCGACAACGCCACGGCGGTGGCTTACATCAACAGGCAAGGCGGCACAAGAAGCGGTTCCGCCTGGTGGGAGGTCAAGGATATTTTGTCTTGGGCAGAAGATCACGTGCCTGTCATCTCTGCAGTTCATATTCCAGGAGTGGACAACGTCATGGCAGACTTCCTCAGTCGTCACACCGTCGACAGCGGAGAATGGGCTCTTCATCCAGAGGTGTTTCACATGCTCACTCAACGGTGGGGGATGCCTGTGGTGGATCTGATGGCTACCAGACACAACAGGAAGGTTCCGGTGTTTTGCTCCCGGTTGAGGGACTCCCTTGCTCTAGCAGTGGATGCCCTGTCGATTCCTTGGGACTTCCCCCTGGCTTACATCTTCCCTCCTCTTCCTCTATTGGTCAGAGTTATCCAGAAGTTGAAGAGAGAACGTTGTCCTGTCATCCTGATTGCTCCAAACTGGCCTCGCCAGTCCTGGTTTCCGGAGTTGATGGCCATGTCAGTGAAGGATCCGATCCCACTTCCAGCCCGTCCGGACCTGCTTCTTCAGGGGTATCTGTGGAAGGAGGATGTTCACTCTCTCCATTTGATGGCATGGCGGTTGAATCCTCGATTCTAGCAAAGAAAGGCTTTTCTCCTTCTGTGGTTTCGACGATGCTCAGTGCTCGTAAGCCTGTGTCTTCCAAGATCTATCATCGCATATGGTCAACTTTCGTGACCTGGTGTTCTGACAAGAAGTTGTCACTTGACTTCCATCTTCCCACTGTCCTGGCCTTCTTGCAGGACGGTGTGGATAAGGGGCTCAGTCTGAGTTCCCTCAAGGTTCAGACTTCTGCCTTGTCTGTGTTTTTCCAGGAACGGATTGCTGTCCTTCCTGATGTGAAAGTCTTCTTCCAAGGTGTGACTCATGTTCGACCTGCCTTTAAGAGTCCTGCTCCCCAGTGGGATCTCAATTTGGTGCTGGGAGTTCTACAGCGACCACCGTTTCAATCCTTGGCTTCCATTCCATTACGTCTTGTGACTTGGAAGATGGCCTTCCTCTTGGCTGTTGTGTCAGTGCGCCGGGTAGCAGAGTTACAGGCCTTGTCTTGTAAACCTCCTTACCTGGTGTTCCACAAGGATAAGGCTGTGCTTTGCACTACCAAGGAATTCTTACCCAAGGTTGTGTCAGAGTTTCACATCAATCAGGAGATTGTGGTTCCCTCTTTCTGCCCTGATCCTTCATCTGACAAGGAAAGAGATCTCCATCTGTTGGATGTGGTGCGTTGCCTCAAGTTTTATATTCATCGCACCGAGTCTATCAGGAAGTCTGACGCTCTATTCGTCATTCCTGAGGGGCCTAGGGCAGGGAGACCGGCTTCCAAAGTTACCATTGCCTCTTGGATTAAGGCTACCATCCGTGAAGCCTATAAGTTGAGGAATAAGCATGTTCCCTTCCGGGTGACTGCCCATTCCACCAGATCTATTGGGGCCTCTTGGGCCTACAAGAATCAAGCTTCTGCTGATCAACTGTGCAGAGCGGCCACTTGGTCCTCTGTGCACACTTTTTCAAAGCACTACCGAGTTGATGTACTGGCGTCGGCTGATGCCAGTTTTGGGAGGAAGGTCCTGGAGGCAGTCTTGCCTGTGTAGGTCTTCCGTTCTGTGATCCTTAGTGCTTCTTTACTGTTGAGCCCTGTTGGCTCTAGTTCCGTGTGCTGTGTTAGTTCAGGGATTGTTCCCTTGGTTGGTGTCCGTTGACACTTACAGTTTGGGCTATGTTATCAACTGGTCATAGCAGTTCTAGTGACTTGGGCTTGCGCCTGGTCCTTGCCTTACTTCCCGCCTCTGGATCAGCTCAATGTTTGTACATCCCAGAGTACCAGTGACCTGTATTGGACGACAGTGAAAATAGGATTTTAGTCTTACCTGTTAAATCCTTTTCACTTAGTCCATACAGGTCACTGGTCTCCCACCCTGTCAAGGGACCAGTCTTGGCTCTCCTGTGGCATTCAGTGGGAGACCGTTTGGGCATGCTCACAGGAGTCTTTCTTTTTGCTTACCTGAGGTCAGTTCTAGGGTCTCAAATCAATCTAAAGTGGCTCTGGCCAGAAGGTGGCTTAAGTAAGAGGGGAGGCTCCGCCCCTTGCAAATTATTTGCATAATTGTTCCTGCCTATTAAAGGGGACTTACGCCTCCCAGAGTAGAGTACCAGTGACCTGTATGGACTAAGTGAAAAGGATTTAACAGGTAAGACTAAAATCCTATTTTTTGTTGCGGTTTCATCGCTGTAATTTTGCTACTGTTATGAAACGAAATATAAATATCTGAAGGTTTTAGGCGACCCATGGCAAATAGTCATTTGACCCCCAAAGGGGTCCCGACCCACAGGTTGAGAACCACTGCTTTACCTCATTGTCCATATTGAACAGAGGAACCAAGAGAAAAGGACATATCAGTAAGCACACAAAAAAATAAGGCTAATACAACATACATGTGATTTCAAATTTTAGGAATAAAAATAAGATTCGATTAATTAAACAAAATTGGGAAAAAAATGCTTTTGTAAATTATAAGCCAATCAAGCTGTGTTAATTTCAACATTTATGGTTTATGTCATGAAAGAAAAGCATGGTGAGGGTTATTTTTATTGGAACTTTAACTCTGCTTATTGAATCCACTTCCCACAGCTGTGCTATGCTTTAATTATGTTAATTATTATGTTATGGTTCATGTCTTCCGCAAAAGCACGATGGTGGTGGTAGGAGAGAAATTCCAGTTAGATGTAACTTGGAATTTCAATACTTATGTTGAAATGAGTAAGATGTATCATGTTGCTTTTTCATTTACATTATAATTGTAGGTACAAAAGCTAGTAGGAACTGCAGATTGTGTTGTACAGTGCCATCTGTTGATGTGAATCTTGTACCTCCGTCATGAACAAACATTGGTTGTGCTGAAATAATTTCATCTTAGGAATCATTAACAATGCTTACATTATCATAAACAGAATTGTGCTGTTTATTTTATACACATTTATGCATTTATAAATGTGTATAAAATTATTAGTGCCCTCTAACTCCTATCATGCCAGGAGTACCCTTGTTGGAAAAGGGTAGAATATTCCCTTTTGAATAAAACCAAGAGAACGAGAGAAGGTGCCAAAATGGTGTATTTTCTCACAATGTACATAATAAGGTAATGTAATATTTTAATAAATTGTATATTGTATCAAATACTATTGGGAGAAGCAGTGTTGTGCGAGTCAGCTTCCTTGAGCAGAGAGGAGGTTATGATCTCTGCAAACTAAAATAGTCAGTGTGTGTGTGTGTGTGTGTGTGTGTGTGTGTGTGTGTAAATGCCTCAACCGATTTCTGGAAAACGTGAGTGCAATTTACATTACCTATTTATATTGTGAGATAATACACCATATTGGTGCCTTCGCTTTCTCCTGTTTTTATATATTTGGGCTCCATGCTGGGTGTTTGAGAGGAGTCACCAGAGCAGTTGATTCAGGAGGTTGATACGCCATATTGGGTCAGTCCAAAGATTCCATATACTTGATTTCTGGGAGCACATAAGTGTTAATTACCAGAAACTGATCTTGTGAGTAGTATTCCTCATATGGGTGCTGGTGATGATGATTGATTTACATTGATTGTAATACATTGGGGTAAGCATGTTAATTCGGCTGGTATAAACCTATACATATAAGGTATATTATGAGTGGCAGGGCTCATTTCCCAGTTCCTTTCAGAGGGGAGCATTTCTTCTTCCAAACAAGGCTAAGAATGAAGGCATTAATATCAGGTGATCAGTTGACCACCTGGTATCAACATTATGCATCTAATTTTAGTGCAGGTAGGCAACTTCAATAAAGGAAAGTGATAGTTATAGATTAGTTCTCTTGGCACCCTCTCTGGTTTGCTATGATATGTCAGCCCACTCCATTGTGGTACCATATTTTGTGGGTTTGCAGTAGGTACTGAATACATTATGAAATTCTGTGTTTTTTTTTTAAATACCTTTGAAGTGGTAAAGTGTAAGTAATATATGTTTGTGTAGCTCCAAACTCTGGGACCATTTGTGCACACCACATTTGATGAAGTGGGTTGCCTACCTTTTCATTTTTTCTGTGGATGTCATAAACATTTAAGTGCATATGTATCATTCAGTATTTAAAATAGGGAAGAAAGTGTACAGATTATGATTTCTGCAGTTCTGTGGTCCTGACATCCACTAGAGTATACCATTCGGGCACCATTTTACTTAAGTAGCCTCTAGCAACTTAACCTAATACTGTATTCAATGTTTTTCAGTGATTAAAAAAAATGTAAATAAGATCCCCCCCATACCACCATTTTCTGTCATTCACGTTTCTGAAACTTCAAAATAACAAACAAACAAAAAAAAACACCTACAAATTTAATTTGACTGTAAACTGCAACAAAAGTGGGAAAACGTGATTAGCACTTTGGGGGTGAAAAGGCCTTAGCAGCAAAGTGATTATATAGTTTACTCTTAATCATTTGAATTATATAAACTATATATTCTGTTATAAATAATCTATTCATAGTCTATATGAACAATTATATGTAAGATTATCAACCCTTTGAGTGCCAGAGGGCTACGCAATGCAATGCATTGCTTTGCAATGCGTTGCGTACCCCTCTGGCACTCAAACGGTTAAATCCCCTTTAATGAACGATGACTAGAAACACATGCTGCAAGCTATTTACTGTTAGTTTGAAGGTATCTTTCCATTTTTTTTTAACTAAATCATTGTTTTATTAAGTATTCAGCATTCTAAATCCATCCTGTCACGTTTCACTTTTAGTTGCTGAACAAGCAGAGTCTATTGACAATCCATTGCATGAAGCTGCCAAAAGAGGTATGGAATCATAAAACCTACATAACCTTTAATGACATATAGATTTTTTTTTTTTTAATTTTTATTTTGGTTTATGTGTGACCGTATATGGTTAGTACATTTTAACCTTGAATTGTATGTGCCTTATCCTTGTCTTTGTGAATTGCACCCAACCAGGGACACTGGAAACTCAGTCAGTAAGGCTTTATTCAGTCAGTCTTTATTTGATTGTTTGATCAAATCAGCTTTGGGAAAAAATCTTCCAATTATGTAAATAGATTTATCAACCCTTTTGAATGCAATGACTATCTAGCCTTCAGTGGGTTAAATGCCCTATGTAAACCAAAGGGAATTTAAGGGATTTTTAATTGTCCCCTGTCTTGCAGTTGGTTCGCTACAGGATTGATCATCTGTAGCTTCCTTAATACAGCTCAAATAAATAAATAAATCAGTGAGGTTGTATTAGGCTACAACTCCCATCATTCTCAGGCAACTGTTGGCTGGCTGGGGATGATGAGGTTGTAGTTCAACAACAACTGGAGGTTATTGTTGGCTTGTCCTAAACCATGATAGTATTAATACAATTATGAATGCTCTATTGATATGTTTGGAGTCGGTGTACAATGGCATTTGCTACAGGCAATAAGGATGGAAACCATGAGATACTGTCAAACACTGTTGGAGATTTTCTCTTTTTTTGGTGTAAAGGGTCACATTTATGAAATTAAAAGTAGAGCAGTGACAGAGTAACCAGTTGCTTCCTAATTATCAAACAAAATGTCCCACTGAAAGTAATGGTTGTTTTTTTTTACCAGAATTGCTTCACTTTCATCTTGATAAATATGCCAAGTGAACATTCATATACACTTTAACTCTTCTGATATGTTTCTTCCAAAACCTTTTAGGGAACTTGAGCTGGTTGAGAGAATGTTTGGAAAACCGGGTTGGAGTCAATGGTTTAGACAAAGCTGGAAGCACTGCCTTATACTGGGGATGCCACGGGGGACATAAAGGTATGGTTTCAGTCACTAGATAGATTAATAGATGATATGCAGTCCCAAATTAGAGGCACTCATTGAACACAATCCACATGCCTTGGGCATTATGCATACAGTTACTATGTGAAACCCACACTCCTAGATCCTTCTTCTTGTAATAGATTATGTTTTATTGACGTTTTTAGTAAAGAAGCATAGAAACACACAATTTGATGGGAGATGAGAACAGTCTAGTCTTCCCATTTTTTTACTGTAAAAACCTCAAACCTTAACTGGTCCTTGGTCTTGTCTTGTCTTATGTTCAGGACAACCTTATGCCTATCCCATGCATGCTTACATTCCATCACTGTATTAACCTTTCTAATGTCTGGTGGTAGGGTATTGCTGTTATCTACCACCTTCTTGGTGAAGTAAAATTTTATTATATTACATCTAAACCTCTGTCCCTCTAACTTGATACTATGAACGTTTGTCCTAACATTTATGCTCATTGTAATATCACTAATAAAAATATATAAAAAGGGCCCCAGTACAGATCACTGAGGTAACACACTAATAACATAATCTTCATCTGAATATTAACTACTGCTACCACACTCTGTCTTCTGTGACTCATCCATTGCCTTATAGATGAGTCTATAACATGAGTCTAAAACATGAGTCCATGGTAGGGCAAAACATGAGAGAGAGAAGAGGAAAAGAAGTACTTGCATGTTCATGAAGATGGTCTGTTTGTATGGACCAAAACCTTGACATTAAACTTTACAACACCATTTTAAGACCAATTAAATGTTTCCTTTCCTCCTCTAAGCTGGGCACACAGGCAATTCAAACCACAAATCCTGAGTGCTTTCCCCAACAGTGTCAGCTTTAATTAGATTTGAACAAAACATTTCCCAGCAGTGAGTGTACACTTGATTTACTCAGCAGAAAAATATATACAATATACACATTTTTCATACTACAATGTATTGCTCATTTATTAGAACATATGTCATACATTACAACATTCTGATATGCCTCTGTGTAAAACCTTGTTCTCATCATTATAACAGATATTGTCATTTAGGGGACTGTGGCCTAATTGGACAGTGTATTCCTCTTGCTCATATCCCAGCATCATTTCTGCAGCCTCAGTATTGCTTCTTTGTGCAACTGTAGTTATTCCTTCAATTGATTTGGACAACAGGAGGTCACAGATTTGGACCAGTGTCTGTTAATTGATTACACAAATGCCCCCAAATTGAGTAGCTCTGCCATACTATATACCTTACATAACAAAATATTGTACATATATTACTTCATAAAAATCCTGTACAATATATTTAGGTATATTAGAGGGCTCCTGTTGCCTTTTTACTTCTGGCGCAAAATTGGGATTGTACATTCATCTGTAGATGCCAGGAAAGTGAATTATTCAAGGGCACCTAGAAAGTGTTGCCCTTGTCTGAAGTATGCTCCTATGGGAGTAGTGATGGCTTTTAGTCAGTAAAGGAATGTGATGTAAATCAGATTAAATGGTGGGCTGTGTGCAAGTCTCTGGTAGAGTTGCCTTCAGGGACTTACTGAGACAGATGCTTGATAAAGCAACAGAATTGGTGATAGAGGGTGGGAGTGCACATTGTGGCCTCTGGCTTATTGGCAAGTTTGCTTTCATAGGGGAGGACTTAGGACCATAAGCAAAACTTTAAAAGGGGAGAAATTTGGGGGTAAACGAAATTCATCGTAGAGTACTAAAATTGTACCATACAGCCCCAAAATTGCATGATTTTATTTTTGCTTATATTGCCCCATAATTCTAATATCCATATACTATACTTAATCCAATGATAATGACCACCCTGATTCCTGAAATAGGCAAACAATTATCTTTTATTAAAAAGCATATAATCATATACTGTCAATCCTCCATTTAACAGCTCTAATTCCTATGTACCAATATCTATATAAGAGAAGCATCTCAAATACCTAATATAAATATATAAATGGTATATTCACTGATATTATATGTCAAATACATAAAACACCTACGTTTCTTCCACAATGTGCATCAAGGCTCGATACGCAAAAGCACATGTGGTGTATCCTACGTGTTTACTGTGCGCCACCTAATGCGACTAGACCATACAAGCCACGGTGCACATATAGCAAGAACACCTGGTATAAAACGGACACAAAATTAGTTTTTCTCCCATTAAAGGACCCCCCACTCGGTGTCTCCTTATATACACTAAAGTGCCTGTATAGTAAATCAGTATGTTATTCATCCAATAGATCTCATACACCGAGATTAATATCCCAATCTAGAATAGCAAAACGGTATACACAAAAACCAATACCACCTACATCAATCTCCTAAATAAATCCCTAAGTGTTATAAAGTGAGTAAATAATATTCAATACTAAGCTGCCCTGCATCCAGCATCAAATAATAAGATACCATATATACAACATAACATCCAAATAGTGATGAAAAATAATACCATGTGAATATTAATAATGGAATAATAGCTCCATATACATTAAATCCCAAAATGAGTGAAATGAAATGTCCAAAAAATAGTAAAATACGAATGTTAGTGATGAAATGATGATTTCAGATGCATATAAGTGATATGTAAAGTAAAATGAAAATGAAGATGAAATTCAAGTAATATGTTCCAAAAAAACTAAACTCTGATGAGTATTGACACAAATGCAAATGAACTGTTGGATGTGGTGTGATGCCTTAAGTTCTATGTGCATCGCACTGAGTCCATTCGTCAGTCTGACGCACTCTTCATCATTCCTGAGGGCCCCAGGGCAGGTAGACCGGCGTCCAAGGTTACCATAGCTTCCTGGATTAAGTCTAATATTTGTAAGGCTTACAAACTGAGGAAGGAGCCTGTTCCATTTCGTGTTATGGCTTATTTCACCAGGTCTGTTGTGGCCTCTTGGGCCTATTAGAATCAAGCCTCAGCTATTCAGTTGTTCAAGGCGGCCACCTGGTCGTCTGTTTACACCTTCTCTAAACACTACCATGTTGATGTTCTGGCATCGGCCGATGCCAGCTTTAGTAAGAAGATCCTGGAGGCAGTCTTGCCTGTCTAGGGTCTTCTTCATTACCTTTAGTACTTCTTAACTGTTGAGCCCGGTTGGCTCTAGTTCTGTGTGCTGTGTTACAGTTCCTGGTGTGTTATACTCCAGTATCGTGCCTGTTGACACTTTATTCATTATAGGGCTGTTTTATGATCTGATTGGTTCATATATGCTCTGGTGATTTTGGGGACCTACCCCTGGTCCTTGCCTTCATTCCCTCCTCTGGCAAAGTCAATGTTTGGACATCCTAAAGTTACCAGTAACCTATATTGGACGACAGAGAAAAGAGGATTTTAGTCTTACCTGTTAAATCCTTTTCTCTTAGCCCATATAGTTTACTGGTCTCCCACCCTGTCAAGGGACCATGCTTGGTTCTCCTGTGACTGAATGTGGGAGTCCTTTCGGAGTGACTGAACGTGGGAGTCTTCTTTTCCCTTCTTGCTACCTAGTTAATAGTTAGCGTTTCAAATCTTACTGGAGTGTATTGGCTGGGGACCACCTAAGGAGTGGAGGACGGCTCCACCCTGCACTTCTTTTCAAGAATTGTTCCTGCCTACTAAAAGGGTCAGTGCATTCCCAAAGTTACCAGTAACCTATATGGACTAAGAGAAAAGGATTTAACAGGTAAGGGCTAAAATCCTCTTTTAAGGTGCCTTTTCAATGTATCCTTCTTTTTCCCTTCCAAGGGCTGTTTAAAACATCTTGTATTGTAAATCTGGGACAGCGTTCGGCCGCTTATTTCTCCTTTCCAGGACTTATTAGCCACATGCCCACATTTTTGAATTTTCTTCTTTTTATCAGAAGCTGGAGACTAATATAATCCGCTAAGGAGTATTTTTTGTCTCCTTTTCTTTTCTTTACTCCCACCGCTTTGGTTTTCTCTGGGCTTCTGTTGGCGTTTTCACCTGTTCGTTATCCCGCCAGCTCATGTACACCTGTGGAATTTGGAACTATTGCTTGTAATACATTCATCGGTCACCAATTTATGTTTGCAGAAATCCATGGAAATCCATAACCATATCTATTATAGTAACCATTTCACTGCTATTGTTGGATGCGGAACAGTTCATTTGTATCTGTGTTACTAATCATTACATTTCATTTTTTCTGGAACACTTCATTTGAATTTAATTTCAGAAATGATTCATTGCATTTGTGGATGCATAACAAAATCTGCAATATTAACTATTTCAATACAGTTGTTGGATGTGGAACAGTTCATTTACATTTGTGTCACTACTCATCACATTTTCTTTTTTTGGAACATATTATTTGAATTTCATCTTCATTGTCATTTTACTTTACATATTTATATGCATCTGGAGTCATCATTCATCACTAACATTCATATTTTAGTATTTTTTTGGACATTTCATTTCACTCATCATTTTGGGAGCTATTATTCCATTATTAATAATCACATGGCATTATTTTTCATCACTATTTGAATGTTATGTTGTATATATGGTATCTTATTATTATTATAGGGATTTATTTAGGACATTGTTGTAGGTGGTATTTTGTGTGGATGCTGTTTAGCTATTTTAGATCGTGATATTAATCCCGGTGTATGAGATCTATTGGATCAATATAATACTGATTTACTATACAGGCACTTAAGTGCATATAAGTAGACACCAAGTGGGGGTCCTGTAAGGGGAGAAAACTAATTTTGTGTCCGTTTTATACCAGGTGGTGGTCTTGCTATATGTGCACCGTGGCTTGTATGGTCTAGTTGCATTAGGTGGCGCACAGTAAATGCATAGGATACATCATATGTGTGTTTGCGTATTGAGCCTCCTGGCACATTGTGGAAGACATGTAGGTGTTATATGTATTTGACATATAATATCGGTGAATATAGCATTTCTATATTTGAGATATTTCTCTTACATAGATATTGGTACATAGGAATAAGAGCTGTTAATTTGAGGATTGACCGTATATGATTATATGGTTTTTTAATAAAAGATTTTTGCCTATTTCAGGAATCGGGGTGGTCATTGTCATTGGGTTAGTATATGGATATTAGAATTATGGCGCTTCGCACTATATAATATTTGGTATGCAATTCTTTTTTCCATACAAGTGAGGGTTTTGTGTGAATTAGCAACATTTATTGTTGGCTGTAGGGCGCAGTTCTAGGTATATATTTACAAGACATTAACATTATTAAGGTGATTGTAAATCATTTTTTTTCATCTTGTAGATGTGGTGGAAGTCTTACTTGCACAGCAGAATATTGAACTAAATCAACAGGTAAATATGTGTTGAATTTTGGAACGTCAAAAAATAGTTTTATGGAGAGGAAATGAGAGAATCAGGCATTACATATATAAAGCTGGAGATTTGTAATGCATTGTAAAGGGCTGTATTTGAGCCTGATATTTTCAGTGTTTAAAGTGGTCTTTCACTTTGTAATAAATATGTGATTTTGAAAGTGTAATTTTTGGTTAAAACAATAGTTTGACATATTTGGATTCATTTGTCAATTTATAGGCATTCGTCACTGTTCCACATTCCAACTGCCACTCCCTGCTAATCAGTACTAGCTAATTTGCATAAATAAAGCACAGACTGATGTTTGAAATAAAAATGCTAGCATAAATACAGTTCCACTTTGATATTGTATCCATGTTGCGTGAGCAGAAATTAATTGCTTTAGGGGCTTTTTTTTTTCATGTTTTGGGGCATATTTCTATAGTCTAAAGTGGAAAAAATCAACAGGTGTGAGTTTTGCCTGTTATCTGCATTGTATTTTTCTTCTAGTAACATCAGTTTACAATCTGATACAAACAACACAGGACTAACGTGTTGTGATGAGGTTTGAGATGACATCATATTTGGCATAAGCACCCCACCCTACTTAACATAAAGAAAAAGAAATAAAGCTAAATAATTCAAAAACTACTTTTCTTTAACAAAAGCAGAAAAGAAATCTACAGTTTTCTTCCCAGCATATGCAGAATTTGACCAGATTATTCAGGATAAATGGCGTAGACCAGATGAATCCTTAGTCATTCCTATAAAGTTCACATGCATATAGCCTTTCCCTCTAGAAAAGGTAGAATCATGGTCAATTCCTCCAACAGTGAACCCTATGGTCTCTAGATTATGTAGGCACACAACATTTCCAGTACAGAATTCTGCCACACTCAAAGATACAGTGGACAAAAAACTAGATTCACTTACAGGTTACTGTTCTTGGGCCAGAAAGCCATCATTAGAGCAGCTTTCACTTTGGCAAGGGCGTGCAGAACTATGGAAGCATGGCAAGGTCAAATTTTGCAAGCTGTTCAGGATGATGCCTCAAAGGAAAGATGATCTTCCCTTTAATAACATTTTTGTAAAAGGCCACTCTATACAGTGGTGAAGCAGCCTTAGAGATCTCCAAAGTGGCAGAGAAGTGATCAGCTGCTACAGTTGCAGCACGTCACATGCTATGGCTAAAAATATGGAATGCAGAATTTGCTTTCAAGAATGCATTAGCAGCTTTATTGTTCACAGGGCCAGTTCCACTTGGTTCTGATTTTGATAAAATTGTTAGTCACGCCTCTTTATGGAGGAAAATTCAGTTGGGCCCAAAAGAAAAATTTCCCCAAATCGGATGAGCACAAATCCACCACAGCACGAAGGTGGAAGTGTGAAGTACCCAAACATCCTCCACTAGGAGAAAGATTCCAACAGTATATCCAACAGTGAAGAAGCTACGTTACAGATTAACGGTACTGCAGGTTATAGCAGAGGGATGTAATTTACCACCCTTTCTTCATCCCATTTCTTTATGTCCAGACTAAACATAGAAAGAAACCTTCAAGAGGCGTTCCATCAAGCAACACACCAATTCTTAATAAATGTGGTGGTGATTCCTGATTTGAGAGAACAAAGGTTCAAAGGATTTTATTCAAATCTATTTATATTCCAAAAAAAGGTGGAGGCTTTCATCCAATATTGGATTTGAAAGCCTTGAAGCACTTTCTAAGAGTACCAAAATTCAAAATGGAGTCAATCAGTAATAGCAGCAATGAAACCAAGAGAGTTCATGGCATCGTAGATTTGCTTACCTTCACCTTCCGATTTAGCCAAAACATTACAGGTATGTTCAAATCCATTGTTACTAAAGTGTGACTCTCCCATTCAGCCATAGCACCGAGAGTGTTCAAGAAAGTAAGGCATCAATTTCATGAACAGCATTGCTTTAGCCACTTCTGCTTGCAGCAATAAACTAATCTGACACGTAATCATATAAATGTTATCAATCCATGCTTTAGAAGGGTTTTTATTTGTTAGTGGTTTCTGATTAGGTAACCAACTGTTGGAGCTCTAGGGAGGCTTGTGAGGTAGCAGGCCTAGACTGATCAGGGCAGGGCATATAGTGGCAGTGAAATCTTTCTGAATAATTAAACCTCCTGAATGAACTATGAGGAACTAAGAATGATTCTAAGTCATTCCAGAAAGATAGTGTAGATTAACAATGTGCACAAATATTGATTATTGATATGTGTCTGTTTTTCCAGTTTCCCATTAATCAATACATATCTGCCTTCTTTACCTTTAAAGAAAGAGTAGAAGAAATGGCAAGTGGTTACTGATCAGAATGGATACAGAAAGCAAATGATGAGCAATTCTGGAGTAAATAAACTCTGACGTATTGCTTCGCACCCTAGCATTCAAGAGGTTAAAAGCCTCATCTAAATCAATAGTAATTTTGGGAAATTGTATTTGTCTTCTATTATGCCACCTTGCTCCAGAATTGTGCCCATCTTGTGCTTTCTGCAGAGGACCTTTTTATTTTTAGTTTCCTTCGTGGGGGGAAGGGGGGGAATTCATGTGCATGCTGTACCATTTCTTTTTCAAATGAATTAATTTATAATGGAAGAAAATGTCTCTTGTGTTCCAGAACAAGCTTGGAGATACTGCTTTACATGCAGCTGCCTGGAAAGGATATGCTGATATTGTAGAGTTATTGCTGCTGAAAGGTGGGTCTGGTAAAGTAAAATACTTCTCCCCCTGCATCTTTATGTTGCATTGCATCACCTAGAGAAGCAGGAACTATTAAAGGGATAGTGATACTTGTATTAAAGGGATAGTAATACTTCGTTTTAACTTTATTTTATTTTGTAGGCATTAAAAAAACATGAAGAATGATATAAGTCTCATCTCTCAATCCTTTATGGTTTAGGAGATATTCACAAGCAAAGTTCCCCTCCCCGCCCCTTTTACCTAGTGTAAGACATCTCTTCTCAGATGTGGATCAGGTTGTATGACAGGACAGATAACAGAAGGGGACAATTTTCTTTGTATGAAAACAATGAAAGCCCTTCCCCCCTTGACAAGTTTTTCAGCTTTTTCCATTATCTTAATTGAAGATTGTCCCTCTCTGCAGTCTACCTGGGCATCTCCCTTCTGATCTGGCTGAACAGGGGGGGGATACTTTGTTTGTGAATATCTCTTAAACCATAAAGGTCTGAGAGATAAGACTTATATCGTTCTTCATGTTTTTTTAATGCCTACAAAATAAAATAAAGTTAAAACGAAGTATTACTATCCCTTTAAACTTGAGCTCCTGGTATTCTTTATGTTTTTTTTTGTAACACAGCGCTATAGTTGAATACTCTCAGTTCTGTAGTTCAAGCGCTATTCAATCAGAAAGGATCCCCCTTTCGCACCTTCTGCTGCCTCCCATTAGATTTGTAATTCGGTAGTGGGACCGGACAGATGCAGCGAGGGACAATCTTCATGCGGTAAGTATAAGAAATCCTGCCCCACTTTACAAAGGATGACAGGATTTTCCTTTTGCTTGCTGAAGACTGTCCTTCGCTGTGCTCCATCTGGACCAGACTGAGAGGCAACGTGGCATAGGAAAAGGGGAGGGAGCAGGAACCTTTCTGATTGAATAGCTCTTTAAAGCGGAACTTTCACCTAATAATAAGTTGCCATGCATTCTTTAACCCCTTAAGGACCAGCGGTCCAGGGTAGTTACCTTCCCTTAAGGAATGCTTTGATCCTTGCTGACTTGCCGGTACACGTGACCTGTTACGTGTACTGGCGTGCCGATTTGGGGCCTAAGAGAGACCGTTCCAGTCTTGGCCCCGTTTTTACTTACAGTGCTCCCGGTAGAGCGCTGTAAGTAAAAAGTATGTGACGTGCTATGACCATCACCGGTCCTTAAGGGTATAAGGACCTTGATGGTCACAGCACGTCATCTGGTCCTTAAGGGGTTAAGCATATGGCGACTAGCTTGAAAATACACGTCTTGCCTATAAAAAGTGGCAGATTCCAGAATCAGATTCTGAAAAGAAAAAAAAAAAGATCCCTGGTCCTTAAGTGATGGCTGCGTGCGTGCGTGCACGGCTGGTCCTTAAGGGGTTAAATACTATTGTTTTGCAATTTGGCAAGAAAGAATTCAGTACCAGTAACTTAAGACTAAAATGGATCGGTACGAGAACAGCAGTCTAACAGAAACTGAAATTGTATTTTGGGAAGTTTTTCAGTCCCCCATTCATCAACTGGTACTCAGGGAACTGCAAATACACCTTTTTTCCTGGGATCCACAGAACACTGTCTGCAATCCCAGCCATGTTACACTGTACCCTTGTAGCCACAGAACCACACATACATGGACTGTGAACCCAGCCTTCTTCCACATTCTCCCACTGAGTTTGAGAACCAGGGATGTCACTTGGTCAGTATAAGATGTTGTTATTCAGTTGCATCCACTATGAACTACTGAATTAACACAATCAACATACTCTTATTGTTTTGATGTTTTGGGGGTATACACCTTTTTACAAGCAGGGAATATTAATGCATCCTGTTAACAGGCCTTATATTGAACAATTTGTGTGGCCTGCCATTGTCAGATCAATTGTTTTGCTTTTATAGTTTTTGAGGACCTGCAGAGCGTTGCTTAGCAATGTGTTCCTTTCCACTCTGGTCCTCATATAGTTGTTAAATATACACTAGTGCATTTTACTTTGTCCAACCAGGTTTGTCACTAGTCCCAGATTAATGCTTGAGTAGAAATGGTCAGCCTTCCTTGTGGAAACAACGCAACACCTTCACATAAGCTATTGTCCTTTCTAAGAATAAAAAATAACTATTTGCCCCTCATTCTCAACCAAATTTAAATGCAATTAACGAATATCTGAAAACAGTTAATCTCCCACAAATTGATGTAACAGCTAAAATGTCCATAGAATGGCCTATCTCAGAAGAGGAAGTGTCTTTAGCAATTAAATCACTACCCCCTGGTCACAGCCCAGGTCCAGACAGTTTTTCACAGCTATACTACATCACCTACAAAAACCTAATTATCCCTATTCTCTCTAAATGTTTTCAAGCTATGCCTGACTGACCTAACTCCTCTCATACTCTGACTGAAGCTCATGTTACTGTAATACCAAAAGATGGCGAAGACCTCACTCTGTGTTCCAGTTACAGGCCTATCTCTCTCTTAAATCTGGACATAAAAATCTATGCCAAAATCCTAGCGGAAAGATTAAAATCGTCTCTACCCTCCCTCCTCCACTTAGAGCAAGCTGGGTTCACACCTAATAGAGAAATGAGAGACAACACAAGGAAGCTGCTATCCCTCCTCCACTACAAAGAAACGCAAAAACTACCATCAGTTTTTCTGACTACAGACGCAGAAAAAGCTTTCGACCGGGTAAACTGGTCCTATATGTTTTCCACTCTTTGCTCCTTCGGTATAGGACCCCGCTTTCTCTCATATGTTCAATCACTTTACTCTACCCCTACCTCTAGGACTAGGGTTAATGGTTATTTATCCTCTTCACTATCTATAACCAATGGAACCAGGCAGGGATGTCCCCTTTCTCCTATCCTATTTGTCCTAGTTATGGAAACTCTAATGCAACATGTCTGCTCCAACTCACAAATTGCTGGGATTAAAGTCCACAAATTGCCTGTTTTTGCGGATGATGTCCTTTTGACCACTTCTTATCTGATACACTCCATGCTTGCTTTTCTTTCAGAATTTGAAGAATTCTCAAAACTTTCAGACTTTAAAATCAATCTTCAAAAATCTGAGACCCTACCTCTTTTTCCTTTCTCAGGAAGCTCTTACCCACCTTAAAGCTCACTTGCCTTTTCAGTGGTCTTCCACCTCCATCAAATATTTAGGTGTACATTTAATGACGAATTTGGAGTCATTATTCTAAACCAATTATCTACCACTACTGCAAGCTGTTCTCAAAGATCTTTATAAATGGTCATCCCTCCATGATTCATGGATTGGTAAAATGATGATCCTTCCGCGCTTTCTTTATCTCTTCCAGACCCTACCTATATCTCTCCCAAATTTGTTCTTTGAGTTAACACGCAAACTCCTTTCATCCTTTCTGTGGGGCAATAAAAAAACCTAGATTGAATAAAGAAACTATGTGTAGACACAGGAAATTAGGCAGCTTACATGTTCCTGATCTTAGAAGATACTACCATGCTGTTATCCTATATTCCATTCCAGATTGGCATAACAATGGTAATCACAAACTATGGGTCCAGCTGGAACGGTCCTTTTACAAATTGTTTGACCCCCTGGTTGAAGCATTGCTCCCTCCGTTGAAGAGAAATACCAACAAATTGACTCACCCGTTAATCCGCAATGTAATGTTGTTATGGTCCAGATTGAATCATAAAGACATGTTAATCCCTTTACCATCTCCTTTCAATAGAATATTTTCTCCCCGTCAATCAAGTTATTCTCTCCCCCAGATTCAATTACCACACTGGAAAGCAAAACTTGAAATTACTATTCAAGATGTTAGAACCCAAACTACTGTTATGCCCTTCTCTAATATTCAGGACAAATATTCTGTCCCTCCAAGGGAAATATGGAACTATTTACGTCTTAAACACTTTCTGATGAATCCCAAATTTTCCATCTGTCTCAGCAGACCACTTACCAGCTTCGAGGCATCATTTTTGTCTCCCAATTGTCCAAAACGCGGGCATATTGGTAGAATGTATGATATTCTTTCCCTATCTTCAGCCACTGATAAACCATCCTATGCATGTGCATGGGAAAAAGAATTGAATTGTCCACTTTCTAAAGACGACTGGACAAACATATACACTACCATATATGCCTCATCCATCTCAACCAACTTAATCGAAATGAACGTAAAAATCCTTACAAGATGGTATTACACTCCGGTAAAGCTTCATGTGTTTTCACCCTCTCTCTCTGCTACATGCTGGAGATGTAAACGTGACAAAAGTATGCTTTCCCATATTTGGTGGTTTTGTCCATTGCTTAAAGGGATAGTAATACTTAAAATGTAAAAAAAAATGTTGTAGGGTTTATCCCCCTGAGTAAAACAAGAGTATTCCCACTGCTGAAAGATGTTTCATTCAAAAGTTATTAATTTTCAAAGTTGAATTTTTTAGGTGCAATATCACAGTGGCCTGAAATTGTACAGTGGCGCTGTTGCTACATGATCCTATGGACAGCACTGCTCCCGGGACCATAACTCTCCATAGGATGGTGTAGCAACAGTGCCACTGTACAATTCCAGGCCACTGTGATATTGCACCTAAAAAATTCAACTTTTAAAATTAATAACTTTTGAATGAAACACCTTTCAGCAGTGGGAGTACTCTTGTTTTACTCAGGGGGATAACCCCTACAACATATTTTTCACTGTCGTCCAATACAGGTCACTGGTACTTCTGGGAGGCGATTCGCCCCTTTAATAGGCAGGAACAATTATGCAAATGATTGCAGGGGGCGGAGCCTCCCCTCCTACTTAAGCCACCTTCAGGCCAGAGCCACTAGATTGATTTGTTCCTGGGTGCTGTGCACACCAGGTAGAGAACATCTATGCATCAACTTAGTCTTTTGTTATTTTTTATTCAAATATGGAATACCACCATTAGGAGGGTGACCATGGCTGTGAATTGCCCTCTTTAAAGTGGCTGGTGCAGCTTCCAGGGATTTTCTGTGGACCTTATGCCCTGAAGAGGGAACAGCTTGAGTCAAGCAGCTTCCCTTCTGGGGAATTTTCCTCTGGTCTATTCCCACTTCATCATGGTCACCTGAAGACAGAAGTCCTTGCAGGAAAGGTGAGCCACCCTTTGAGTGCTGAAGGTCCACTTGTCCCCACAGTGTCCCTTTGCTGGGCTTGTATTTGGGAGTTTGCTTTGCACTCCAGCACTCATAGGGTGTTTTTATTTGCATTTAATGTATTTAATGCAGTTTCTGTGGTATTCTCTGAGTTTGGAGCCTTGTATAGTATTTCTTTATGTGTTTTATGTATGTTTGGGCACTTTTTAATGTTTTCTTAAACTTTATTGAAAATGGTGTTCCGCGCCTTTAAGCGCGGCTTTTCCCGCTTACACGCTATGGCTCCTTTACTCTCTATGAGATTTCACAGTCTGGGACGTATCTCTGGAACCGCTTGTCACAGCAACTCCAGAGAGGGCTCATTTTAATGCTAAGCTCCTGCTCTATCATCCGGTGTATGTTTTATTAGTGTGGGGTGTTCAGGGGGGCTTCGGGCACTGTTTGGGGTACTTGTATGGGGAAAACTACATTTCCCATGAGCGCCCGGTTCGCGCTCGTTTCTGATTGGCTATCCTGACGGCCGCCATTTTGTGGAGCTCTTCCTCAGCGAGTACACTACGCAGGGACCGAGCCTTCTCTCCCCTCATCAGATTAACCCTTCGCTGGCCAGATAAGTCCAATATTAGGCATTTCTGGGGTGAAACTTTAATCTTCCACAATCTTACTGGGTGATAGAGTTTAAAGTGGGGTATATTGACGCTGTGAGCATGTCTACTTCACTGGAGCTAGGGGCTAGACCCAAGTCTAAGGAGGATGGGGGGTCTGCTCCCCCCATGGCGTTTTGCTCCTCTTGTCACACTGGGTTATCTAGTGATAATGTGGGTGATCTATGCCCTAACTGCACTGGTCAAGATAGCAACCCTGGGCTTTCCAGCCACGCTATTGAGCCATCTTGGGTGAGGGAGTTTAAAGCTGCCACTAGGGATCTCAGATCCACTCTTCAACTTTTTCCCTCTCAGGTACAGGGGGCTCTCCAGGTCTGGCAGACCCCCACTACAATCAGGACCTCCCTGCCTAAGCCACAGGGTGCTCCTGATGTGTCTGATTCTTCTGAGGAAGAACTCTTGCAGGATTCTGATGCTGAGGAACGCACTGTTATTGAGTCTTTGGGGACCCTTATGAATGTGACCCTGAAGTTTCGGCTGAGGGTCTGATTAGAGCTGTACTGAATACGCTTAACCTTCCTCTGACTCAGGAATCCACTTATGATCCTACTGATGTTTTTCAAAAGAAACCATCTAAGCCTGTTGTTTGTTTTCCAACTAACCCTACTCTTGCCCGTCTAGTCTCTGAGGCATGGAAGAATCCTGATAGATCCTCCTCTGTCTCTAAAAAGTTTGCTAAACTGTACCCTTTTCCTGAGGCTGAACTGGCAAAATGGGTTCATCCCCCCAAGGTGGATGCTCCTGTTTCCAGACTATCCAAGTCTACCGCCTTGGCTGTCTCTGATGCCTCTGCCCTGCAGGATTGGACGGATAAAAAGCTTGAGCTTTCTCTTAAATCTATTTTTGCCTCCTTTGGCACTGCCATGCGTCCAACCTTTGCAGTTGCTTGGGTTAATAGAGCCATTGCGGCCTGGACTGAACGACTGACTGAAGCGGTTCACCAGGATGCGCCGGTATCTGAACAGTTGCAGCTTCTTGCTAATATCACTGAAGCTCAGAACTATGTTGCTGACGCTGCTTTTGATGCTGTGCGCATGATGGCGAGGGCCTCCACTGCCTCTGTGGTGGCTAGGCGTGCCCTTTGGCTGAAAATTTGGTCTGCTGATACAGCCTCTAAGAAAGCTTTGCTTTCCTTGCCCTTTCAGGGGACTTTGCTATTTGGATCTGAGCTCAAAGAAATGATCAGTGAGGCTACTGGTGGTAAAAGTACTCTTCTACCCTCAGTCTTTAAGAAAAAGTTTCCAGCCAAACGCAATCGGTCCTTTCGTTCCTTTCAGACTGAGACACTCTCCTCGGCCCAGACGGGTCCTCCAACTACAAGCTCCTCCTCCAAGCCCAAACAGTCCTGGAAGCCCAAAGTGGCCCCCAAGGCCAAGACCTCCAAGACTGCTTCGGCATGACTCGCCGAACCCGGGTCCGCATCCGGCTGTAGGTGGACGTCTCCGCATCTTTCGCCGGACTTGGGAGGAGTCAGTGGCGGACCCATGGGTTCTTCAGGTGGTGTCAGAGGGATACAGGATCCCTTTCTCCTCCCTTCCTCCTTTTCGGTTCCATTTTACTCGTCCTTCTCAGGAACCCACAAAAAGACGTCTGTTCGACGACGCTATTCAGGATCTCTTGGACAAAGAGGTTCTGGAAGTGGTTCCTCAGGAGGACACAGGTTCAGGATTTTATTCCAACCTGTTTGTGGTGGCCAAAAAGGACGGAGGGGCTCGTCCTATTTTGGCTCTCAAAGATCTCAATGCCTATGTGGTGACTTCCCACTTTCGCCAGGAGTCCCTGCGCTCTGTGATTGCAGCAATGTCTCCAGGGGAGTTCCTTGCCTCCCTGGACCTTCAGGATGCTTATCTTCACCATCCCTATTCATCCAGAGAGCAGCAGGTACCTCAGGATTGCCTGCCACAGGGGACACTTTCAGTTTTCTGCTCTTCCCTTTGGGCTGACATCAGCTCCTCAGGTCTTCCAGAGAGTGTTGGGCTCCCTGATAGCGGTGCTTCATCAGGACGGGGTCAGGGTGACTCCCTACATGGATGATCTCCTTATCAAAGCTTCTTCGGTGGAGCTTCTTCACCAGCAATTGCAGAAGTGTATCCACACTCTGACCCGCCATGGCTGGATCCTGAATCTGGACAAGTCGGACTTGGTCCCATCTCAGAGGCTTCTGTTCCTGGGTCTCCTGTTCAACACTCGCCAATGCATGGTGTTCCTGCCGGAGGATGTGGCTCATCAGATAGCTATCAGAGTGGCGGGGATTCTGGAACTGGACTTGGTGCCGGTAACGAAGTTGTCATCCCTGGTGGGGAAGTTCATTTCCACGATCGAAGCGGTTCCCTTTGCCATGGCCCACTCCAGGGAACTTCAGAGATTTGTGATCCAGACGTGCAAGAATCATCCAGATCATCAGCATCTGTCAGTCTCTCTACCTCCTCATGTGGAATCGAGTCTGCACTGGTGGTTGGATCTCTCCCATCTCCTGAAAGGGAGATCCTTTCTAGTTCCTTGTTGGACCACGATCACAACGGATGCCAGCCTTCGGGGCTGGGGTGCTGTGTTGGGTCGCTTCAGTGCTCAGGGGAAATGGGGTCTGGAGGAATCTCTTCTCTCCATCAATGTTCTGGAACTACGTGCCATCCGGCTTGCCCTGAGACACTGGGAATCTCAACTGACCGGTCTTCCGATCAGAGTGGAATCCGACAATGCCACTGCGGTGGCTTACATCAACAGGCAAGGCGGCACAAGAAGCGGCACCGCCTGGTTGGAGGTCAAGGATATTTTGTCTTGGGCAGAAGATCACGTGCCTGTCATCTCTGCAGTTCATATTCCAGGCGTGGACAACGTCATGGCAGACTTCCTCAGTCGTCATACCGTCGACAGCGGAGAATGGGCTCTTCATCCAGAGGTGTTTCAATTGCTCACCCAGAGGTGGGGGATGCCGGAGGTGGACCTGATGGCATACAGACACAACAGGAAGGTTCCGGTGTTTTGCTCCCGGCGGAGGGACTCCCTTGCTCTAGCAGTGGATGCCTTGTCGATCCCTTGGGATTTTTCCCTGGCTTACATCTTTCCTCATCTTCCTCTATTGATCAGAGTCATCCAGAAACTGAAGCGGGAGCGTTGTCCTGTGATCCTGATCGCTCCAAACTGGCCTCGCCAGTCCTGGTATCCGGAGTTGATGGCCATGTCAGTGGCGGATCCGTTCCCACTTCCTGCCCGTCCGGACCTACTTCTTCAGGGATATTTGTGGAAGGAGGATGTTCACTCTCTCCATTTGATGGCATGGCGGTTGAATCCTCGATTCTAGCAAAGAAAGGATTTTCTCCTTCTGTGGTGTCAACTATGCTCAGTGCTCGTAAGCCTGTGTCTTCCAAGATCTATCATCGCATATGGTCAACTTTTGTGACATGGTGCTCTGATAGGAAGTTTTCCCTTGAGTTTCATCTTCCCACTGTCCTCGCCTTCTTGCAGGACGGTGTGGATAAGGGGCTCAGTCTGAGTTCCCTCAAAGTTCAGACTTCTGCCTTGTCTGTGTTTTTCCAGGAAAGGATTGCTATCCTTCCTGATGTGAAAGTTTTCTTCCAGGGTGTGACTCATGTTCGACCTGCCTTCAAGAGTCCTGCTCCCCAGTGGGACCTCAATTTGGTGCTGGGAGTTCTCCATCGACCACCGTTTGAATCCTTGGCTTCCATTCCATTACGTCTCTTGACTTGGAAGATGGCCTTCCTTTTGGCTATTGTTTCAGTTCGCCGGGTAGCAGAGTTACGAGCTCTGTCTTGTAAACCTCCTTACCTGGTGTTCCACAAGGATAAGGCTGTGCTTCGCACTACCAAGGAATTCTTACCCAAGGTTGTGTCCGAGTTTCACATCAATCAGGAGATTGTGGTTCCCTCTTTCTGCCCTAATCCTTCATCTGACAAGGAAAGAGATCTCCATTTGTTGGATGTGGTGCGTTGCCTCAAGTTTTATGTTCATCGCACCGAGTCTATCAGGAAGTCTGACGCTCTATTCGTCATTCCTGAGGGGCCTAGGGCAGGGAGACCGGCTTCCAAAGTTACCATTGCCTCTTGGATTAAGGCTACTATCCGTGAAGCCTATAAGTTGCGGAATAAGCATGTTCCCTTCCGGGTGACTGCCCATTCCACCAGATCTATTGGGGCCTCTTGGGCCTACAAGAATCAGGCATCTGCTGATCAACTGTGCAGAGCGGCCACTTGGTCCTCTGTGCACACATTTTCTAAGCACTATCGAGTGGATGTACTGGCTTCGGCTGATGCCAGTTTTGGAAGGAAGGTCCTGGAGGCAGTTTTGCCTGTGTAGGTCTTCCGCTCTGTGATCCTTAGTGCTTCCTTACTGTTGAGCCCTGTTGGCTCTAGTTCCGTGTGCTGTGTTAGTTCAGGGATTGTTCCCTTGATTGGTGTCCATTGACACTTACAGTTTGGGCTATGTAATTAACTGGTTCATAGCAGTTGTAATGACTTGGGCCTTGTTCTGGTCCTTGCCTTTTTCCCACCTCTGGATCAGCTCAATGTTTGTACATCCCAGAAGTACCAGTGACCTGTATTGGACGACAGTGAAAATAGGATTTTAGTCTTACCTGTTAAATCCTTTTCACTTAGTCCATACAGGTCACTGGTCTCCCACCCTGTCAAGGGACCAGACCTGGCTCTCCTGTGGCATTCAGTGGGAGACCTTTGGGGCATGCTCACAGGAGTCTTTCTTCTTGCTTACCTGGGGTCAGTTTTTAGGGTCTCAAATCAATCTAGTGGCTCTAGCCTGAAGGTGGCTTAAGTAGGAGGGGAGGCTCCGCCCCCTGCAATAATTTGCATAATTGTTCCTGCCTATTAAAGGGGCGAATCGCCTCCCAGAAGTACCAGTGACCTGTATGGACTAAGTGAAAAGGATTTAACAGGTAAGACTAAAATCCTACTTTTTTTACATTTTAAGTATTACTATCCCTTTAAGTCTTACTGGTCCGCGTGCGTTTCACACATAGAAAGGATATCTGGAGTCACCCTCAACAGAGACCCTTGGCAGATACTTTTATATCATAAACTTCCCTCCACCTCACTTCCTCAAAAATAATACTGCTGGCTATGCTTAACTCTGCCAAAGCTTTAATACCTACTAAATGGAGGTCTGCCATGCCACCGACATTCGAGGAATGGCTGGGAAAAGTTGATGATCAGCTAATTTTGCTAAACTGACATGGATCCACAGGCAACAAAACCCTAGAAAACTAACTTGAGTGGATCTCGAAATGGTTTGAAGTGAAGAATTTTATCCTATTTAGATGAAACCCCTCTTTAGGGCCCTAAGATATAATAAATCGAATATCCAGCAGTCCTCGGTTCCAATATCATCATCTTCAATATCCTTCCCTCTGCATTCCAATACATGCTCTGTTTCCAAGTTCTCACTTTCTTCTCACTTCCTCCCATTTTCTCTTCAACTCCTATTCTTGCCCTCCTTCCCTTCTCCTCTTTTCTTTCTTCTATTCTATACTCCTTCACTCACTTAATCCTTTTTTTTTTTCTTCTTTTCTTCCTGACTTATTGCTACAAAAATGGTTGTCATAAGCGCTCCATTTCATGAAGGATCAATATGTTCTGTACAGTTTTATGGGCATAATGCTGGTTTTGATTGGTCTCCTTACATGTTGCAAGTATTTCATCTAATGTTTAATGGTCCCAATGACACTGTTATGCATATGTATTGGTCATGTTACTGTTTTCTTACAATACTTGTATTTGACAGCCTAATAAACACATTTATGGAAAAAAATATTGATTTACTTGTCTTCAGTATGATCATTTAGATAACATATAGTGTAATAAAGCAGTTTTTGTTATTTTAAAGTGTTGTTTAGGGACATATAAGATTGTACTTCTTGAGGAACCATAGCTATAGAAATATGTGGATGTTAAAGGGATAATAATACTTAATTTTTCCTATCCCTCATGTTGTAGCCCTTAAAAATTGGAATTAAACGAGACCAGTGGCATCTCTCAAACCTTTATGATTTGAGAGATATCCAACATTCAAATTTCCCTCTCCTTCTCTCTCCCCTGACGTCATAGTTATAGCTATTGTGCTACAACATGAGGGATAGTAAAAATGAAGTATTACTATCCCTTTAATTTGTTTAATGGTGGGGGGTGGGCTTAAATGGGAATGTGGGTGTACAACTCATGCTATTTTTTTCAACTTACTAGGTGCAAGAACAGATTTAAGAAATAATGAAAAAAAGCTTGCACTGGACATGGCCACAAATGCCCAGTGTGCTTCACTTCTTAAAAAGAAACAAGCACAAGGTAACTTTTATTCTTGTTGTGTTTTTTTTGTTGTTGCTTAATTTGATACATTTGGCTTTCATGTTTTTTATTATTATATTATTATTATTATTATTAACACTAACAGAAAATAACTTTTTTGTAATATGCTTGATCAACAAAAACAAAAATGTAACATAGTTGAAGAGGCCAAAAAAAAGACACAACTCCATCAAGTTCATCTTTTGCCATGTCACTTCTGTTTATGTTGATCCAGAGGAAGACAAAACAAAAAACTACTACATTGAAGCCATTTGTAATTATGTCTCAAGTGGGTCAAAAGATAATCTGATATGTCTCTGGATAAAATCCAGCCTGTATTGTAACCATCATAATTAGCATTATTGTTTTGAGCTAAAATGGAGGCCAACACAGCTGCAGTATCCAAATAATTCCACATTGTTACTGCTTTTACTATGATAAATCTCTGCCTTTGTTTTAGTCAAAATCACTTTTCCTCTATCTATATATATAAAAGAAGACTTCTGTGTGCCTGGCAAACACACCCAGGGGCGACAAGAATGTGGAGTTACTGCTTCCATTGGCTGATTCAATGGGGGCGTGATTTTCATAGGACTTGCAGTGGCCGAAGGCCACTGCTAGTCCTATGAAAATCATGCAGGGATTTGGGCCACCCCCACTATCCAAGTGAGGAAAAAAACAACATGGCTGCCATTCGCTCCTGCACCACAGACACACACTCAGCACCAAACACACACTAGCCCCACATACCCACACAAGCCCCACACACACAAAAAACAAACAAAAAAAGGTGTCTGCACAGGCCCCACACCCTTGTAAGTACTGGGTTAATCGTAGCTGCCCACCCACACGTGATCCTGCCAGTCCTTGCTTCTGCCGCAGCACTCATGAGGTACAAGAGTATGGAGCACACATCTATATTCACTACCTCTGATGGTGTGTGCGCATCAGAGCACCTTAAATCCATATTTCAGAAGGGACTCCATAAGCAGTAACAGCAGAGCACGCATGCTTGATTGCACTACATCTCCCATAATCCTCACACATGTTGAGTGCGCGCAATGAAAACGGTGATTTTAGGACAGTTCATTATCTTCTTTACTTCATGCATGTCACGCCATGTGTGGGATTACACTGCACGCCAAACACAGTCTCATCCCACACATGGCGTGACAAGCATGAAGTAATGAAGATAGTGAACTGTCCTAAAATCGCCATTTTCATTGCGCGCACTCAACATGTGAGGGTTATGGGAGATGTAGTGCAATCAAGCATGCATGCTCTGCTGTTACTGCTGAAGGAGTTCCTGCTCAAATACCCTGCGGTCTACACTTCCATATCATGGCCACACGACAAAGGGCAGCACCGGGGGAACACTTACACAATCGGTCTCACCAAATGTAAGGTTATGGTGTGCACGCTTGCTGCTCTTTGTTGTGTGTGTGAACGCTGATAGCCTATAGCGGATGCTTCCCCCAATAGTGACTATCTCTGTCCCGCACAGCTGTTTCTGACCTTCTTTCGGTTCCAGCCGCAACGGGATCCCCATTTGCAATGCAGTCGGCGTCGGCCTTCCAGCTGCTCTTACAATGTGCTGCTTAGGACTGAAAAGAAACACACAATCACTAAGGATAACATACAGTGTTACCCTTAGAAGATTGTGTGTTTCTTTTCAATCATAACCAGCACATTCCAAGAACAGCTGTCTGGAGACAATGGGACACACACACAACTCCAGGGCAGAAACGACCAGCGATCTGGGGACATTGCGAGCCTCAGGTACTGCGGAGTAAGGTTTAAGCACATTACTTTATACTATGGCTCTCTCCACTCTTCCTTTCACAGTCAATATCAATACAGCTTCAATGGGACATCAGTTCAGTTCTCTGGACTCACACCTAGGATTCAACTGATCTTCCACTGAAGCTGTATTGATATTCACTGTCAAAGGAACAGTGGAGAGAGTCTAACTATAACGTCCTAAACCTTACTTATTTAGTACTATATATATCTCACATATCGGAGCACTCCGCCGGCCTCTGTCTCAGCTGTGTCCTTTTGTCCCTCCCAGCTTTACTGCTTTCATTCATACTGCACTGCTCTGTAAATAAAAAAAATAAAGTAATAAAACTGCTCTGTGTAAGCTACAACTGTAAAAAACCTACACCATATATTAGCTTCACATATTATTATATCTGAGCGCTGCTCCACACTGGGGATGATGGGAGTTGTAGTCAGCTGTCATTCTGCACACAGAAAAGGGGAGACACAGACCGACCCCATATCTGACCACTGCGCCGGGCTCTATCTCTCCCCTTCTCTGCATCCAGAATGAGCACCTACTACAACTCCCATCATCCCCACTCTGGCGCACCGCTCACATATAATATCATATGATAGCAGCGCAGTGCTATTTAAATACGCCACATGGTATGTCTTCTTTCTGCATGTTATACATTGCATGTATTTATGTATGCATATGTGCATGTTTGGCTGTCTCTGTGTGTACATGTGTTGCATTCGTATGTGTGTGCTTTAATTCCCTACATAACAACATGACTGGCAACGCCGTCCCACATTGCTAGTTCTTAATAAATGTACCGTTGTTTTTTTTCCTTAGTTGTTTTAGAAGAGTTCATCAGCATGTTCTTTGTATTGACCTAATGTATAATTATAAATAGTAATCATGTGCTCCCCCCCTTAATAGCCTCTTCTCAGATTGGCCTATTCATTTAATTCTCATCAAAACACAGTGAGGCAGAGTCATCCTGGAGCAAAGCAATTTCAGCATAGGGCCCAAATAAAAATTCCCCAAATTCACTTTATTTAAATGGAACTTTGAATCCCTTGAATGCCAGAGGATAAAACTCCAGTAAATCAAGGACAATTTTTATTTGTTCATGCAAGTCATTCAAGCGGAACTGTCACCAACTATGACCCCCACCGAAACAATTGCTTATGTGGTAGATATAATAAATAGGCCAGTTTCACCTACCGCAGTATTGCATTATAGGTGAAACTGTTAACCCAAATTTGAGCTGATATGAGGGAGAGCTATCTTTCCTCCTTCTAAGATGATGTGCTGCACTCTCCCTGACATTTGCTGTCATTTGCCTTCCCCTTTTCCTCCAGTAGTGGTCTAAACATCTGCCTGCACGCAGCATCGACATGAAGGAGCAAGCCGGGCAATGAATACACTGTAAAAAGCAACATTCTACAGTTATCGGTACACTGCTGTTTACAGTGTATTCATTGCCCGGCTTGCTCCTTCACGTTGATGCTGTTTAGACAAACTGCTGGAGGAAAAGGGGAAGGTGGTGGGCAGTGGGCAGACATACGTTCCTGCAGGTGGTGCCACAGTGCCAAAGCCATACTACACGCAGGATGCATTAGGTAAATTTTTACACAATACAAAGTTAAAAAAAAAAAAAAAAGCACTTTTTATCATTGTCTTTGCTCCCATTTTCATATGGGAGCAACATGTATAAAGGTGCTAGTTCCCTTTTCATGTTCTCTCTCTTTTTAAATAAACTGTGAATGTTTGTGCTTCTTTAAAAATGTACACAGCTTGAGGGGCCAGAGCGATGCACTTTGCTTTGCGCACCCTTCTGGTCATCAAAAGGGTTATCAAACACATGAAAAGAAAAGAAAATCGAAAAAGTGGGCTAAATAACATCCACTCAAGATTACTCATCTGATTTTAGCATGAGAAGTCAGAGTGACATAAAACGAAGCCAAGAGACCAGTTCGGTACTATATTAAAACTCAACTTTTATTAAACTAATGTAATAATATAGCTCAATGATCATATGTGAATTCACATGTATTAAAAACATATTATATTGAAGTGTCTGTGAGTGGCATTTTATTTACTTGATCACAATGTGCAAATGTCACAGCAACATATATATATAGGTGTCTGAGCATCATTGGTATTTCCTACATATTTATATGCTCTAGGGGTAATATGTGCTATATACGTACGACAAAAATGTTTGCTACTTTGGGTATTGTGTATATTTGGTTATACTGATCCCAGTATAAATGGGACCAAAAATGGCCGACATCCAAGCTGAGGCTTGGCTCTTTCCAAACCTCGGTTTCATTTACAATGAGGTTTATAAGGCGCTCTCAGTATCAACGCATTTCCTAAAATGCCCCTGACGAACCCAGATATACTGGTGAAAAGCGTTGGGCTATTTAAGGATACTATATCTTAGTACCCTTTTTTATGTTGATGTACTGTGAGGGCTCAATTACATTGTTAGTGACACGTACAGTTCTTGTGATTAAACAGACAGCATGAATTAAGCACGATTAATATCTTAGATTCAGCAGTGTTGACCTGAGTAAGAAACCATTCGTTTACGGCCAATAACTAGTTGATTGCTGGCGACCACTGATAAGATCGAGCAGCAATAGGGACATAGTGGCAGCCAGGTTTATAGTAGATGCTTCCTTATTCATGAGACAACCCTGTATTATCGAAAACTAACTGTTTGCCGGTGACCACAAGAAAGGATCGCCTAGCAACAGTAACAAGGGATCTCATTGATATAACAGGTTTACAGATAAAATTTCTTACCGGTCATTAATTGGTGTTAGACGACCATAAAAAGGATTGCTTTATAATAAGACAAAGTGTGTATGACAGATAATATATATCAATTTGTTACCGGTCATTGATTGGTGTTAGGCGACCATAACAAGGATCACTTCATAACAAGGTAAAGTGTGTACGCATAATGACCCGGGGATCACCACTGTAAATTACTAATTGAAAGATAAGGTTAGACATTGATTTACACATTTTTATCAGTGTAAACAACATATGTGATGTCCTATTGTAATCATCATATGTCAATAGCAGGGCACCTGCAGTAAGTATCGAATAACTATTTGGACACATGAACGAATCATTTGAAGGAGAAATAAGATTTACTCACTGGTATAATTGGTCTAGCTGATTGCTAACCTACAGGTACGCAGGGTACCTGCAATAAACACAAAAGCAAGACACCTGCAGTTTAGTATCTGCTAATCCTTTTGAACAAGATTCTCAGGATATGGTTAAGAGGCAGTTTGAATAACGTATCCACTCACTGATACTCAGGGCACCTGGGATTAACTTGATAGTACGGCACCTGCAGTCATGTATCACATTATAATCATATCTTCTTGAAAAATCAATTTTGGATTATTCAGTTAGTTAGAAGATGTTGGTGTTCATTAATACACAGGGCGCCTGCAGCTAATTGAACTCCATACACACCCAGTGTTTGTTTAACTACACGTGGGGATGGTAAATAGGCAATTGCGCATTTGGTGACTTGTACACGTAAACGAGGGTATTAAGATACTTTCTGATATAACTATCATACAGAAGATTTCCTCATTCCTGTGACATTCGCACATTGTGATCGAGTAAATAGAATGCCACTCACAGACACTTCAATATAATTTGTTTTAAATAAATGTGAATTCACATATGATCTTTGAGCTATTTTATTACATTAGTTTAATAAAAGTTGAGTTTTAATAGATTTAATACAGTACTGAACTGGTCTCTTGGCTGTGGGTTTTATATCACTGACTTCTCATGCTAAAATCAGATGAGTAATCTTGAGTGGATGTTATTTAGTCCCCCACTTTTCCTATCTTCTTTTCTTTTCATGTGTTTGATTATATAATCAAGACTTGTTGTATGAGCTATTATTAAATACGCACCCTTAGAAAGTGTCTACATCAATAGAGTTAACATGACTTCAGTAGAGGCTTCTACTCCTGTAACACCACTGTTTTTCTGTTCATAGGTATTGTACGAACGACCAGCAATGCAGAAGAGTATCTTGATGATGAAGACTCAGATTAGATCTCATCTGTAATAATCCTTAAAGGTTTTAGCTGTACACACTTATCATTCCATAGTGCCTCCTTATTCCCCTAAGCAGACCAAAGCAGTACAAAAAGTACTGTAGCTGCAAAATGATGCCTAAATTACATTGAAATGTTTAAGTGTCATCATCTGGTTTTATATTCAAGTAATTTTAGGCAAAACCATTGATAACATCATCAACTGTAGTGGAACTCAGGCCTCAGTTACACACTGTGCACTGGAACTCAGTATCTTGGATTGGGAACTGGCTTAAGTTAAAACAAAAATGCACAATATACACAAAGACCGAAGTGCAGCAATTTTGGAACATACCAACTGATCCAGTTAAAAAATCCCATTGGTTTAATGGGAAATAAAGTTTACTTATGAAAAATATACATTATAGGGCTTTTGTTGTTGTGAAAAGGAAGGTTACTTCTACTGTTGGGTGATGCGTCATTTAAAAGTTATTACTGTTCAAACTTTTTTTTTTTTTACCCTTTGTGTGGCAGAGGGGTACGGAATGCATTGCATTCCATACCCCTTTGGCATGCAAATGTTTAACCCTTTGAATGCTTTGCACACCCCTCTGGCATTCAAAGGGTATCAGACTTGGCAACAGCTCCATGTGATGTCCAGAGGACCTATTTCGTAAGGGACTTCATGGGAGAACTAAATACAGAACTGTTCATGTTAATCAATAGAAGAAAATACTGTATGATGACTAAAATAAATAATTGCAGTGCATAACGTTTGAATTTTTATTCATATTAAATTAAGCATCTTCGAGCATTGGATATAGCTTTGTTTTTGCTCAGTAGGAAATGCAGGAAAATATATCCTTTTCAAAGTAGGAGTTTACTTCTCCTTTAAATGGGGACTCTAACCATTTGAATAATAGACTTCTCCAATACTTTGGTTCTCAGTGCATTGAAGACCATGCTAGCATTCAAGGGATCTTAAGCACCATTAAATCCATATGAAATCTTTTTGTCCCCTGCTGTGCAGCTGGTTTGTCCCAGAATTGCTTTTCCTTATTCTATGCATATGGCTGCTTGGTTTATTTTTCTTACTTTTGTTCTATAAGTCATAATCCAGAAAGCAGAGTTACTTGAGTGCTGCCAATTTGTGTTCTCTGCACTTGTTTTCATTCGTATGTGTACCTTTTTTGTGCCTGTTAACTTTCTGGTAATATGAACTGTATCTTGTTTTTCTCTATGTGCCTTCAAACATTTTCTTAATTTCTTCTCAATGATTAAATTGTTTGTTTTTTTTTGTTAGTGGTTAAGATGTTCATTAAAATATTTTTACTGATGAGATAATCAAGCCTCAGTTATTTAAACTTTTATGCACACAATAAATGTTTATAAAAAAAAAAAACGGGATTTAGTTCTTTCAATAGTTTTATATTTGGAGAGGTTTTTCTTAAAGGTGAACTATACCCAAGGAATACATGTCTCTTAAAGTAGATTTCTTTTCTGTGTATAGTGTTTACTATTTAGTCTTCCTTCAGTGTATACCTAACAGTAAACCATTGGCTCAAAAGGGTCATTTGTCTTTTTCAGACTGAAACCTGTTAAAAACCAGCAACTGACAACAACAGAGATCAAAGGAAGTACAATTATGTAGCCATAACTAACTGCTGTGGATAACTGCATATTTAATGCATTCTGTTAAATTAGATCCATGATGTGCCAGGACCGTCATGGATAAACTTGTGTTAAGGACCCATGACAGTCCTGGCATTTCATGGAATTCAGGAGTCCTGACCCCTGAATTCATTGCGCAAAAAAAAAGCTCCATGTCCTTAACTGCCAGACGGGCGACTGCACATCTGGTCTTTAAGGGGTTAAGAGCCACTTATACCTAGGGTATATTTCCCCAATATTTATACAAACAAATTAATTATATCTGCACTGTAGCTCAATTATAAGTTCTGGTTTTTCATGCAGATAGAGTGGTTCTGTATACTCCCTTTGGCTTCCTTACAAAGATGTTTTCTGATTTTCATATTATCAGAAAATTGTTCTTCTGTCTCCTTGTTCAGTTCTATCTAACAGACTGGAACAGGTGCTTCACTGCTTGGACTTGGGTGTCTGATTTTGTATGTTCATTGCACTGAACCTTTCCGTAAGTCAGACTTGCTTTTCATTATTCCAGAAGGCCCACACCAAGTGGCATCTATAGTGGCCAGGCCTATGTCTGTAGGACCCTCTTAGGGTCACTGCTCACTCGTGCAGAAGGTGGGAGCTTCCTGAGCCTACAAGAACAAGGCTTCTGCAGACCAGTTGTGCAAGGCAACTATGTGGCTGTCTCTTAACACATTTGCTAAACAATACAGAGTCAATGCCCTGTCCTCAGCTAGTTTTATTTCCACAGGCTTACTGGCCAATTCCTGTGTAGGAGCTTTTCTTACCCTTATTTCTAGTAATCTCTTTACCATTACTTTTGTTGTGGTGTGTCTGTGTCCATAAAAATGTAAAGTTCATAACTGTTTCTAGTTTGTTTCAAGGGGTTTTCTCTCCCTGGAATCATGGTGGGATAGCATTGGGATATCCCAGTGATTCCTGTATTCTATAATGGACAAAACAGAAAAGGATTTTTGTGTACTACCAATAAATATTTTACCAGTGGAACACAGGATATCCCATCCAGGGGAAAAAAACAGGTTGTTTTATTTCCGTGCAGTGCTATCCTTTGGGTTATCTAGTATGGTGACCACCTTCCTGCCCTACTACTCTTTTTCTTATGTCTTGGCTATACGTTGGAACTGAGGCTGCTAGGTGGCGGTAAAGCGGAGCTGGGAGGGAGTCTCCACCTCCAGAGGATTCTGTATGTAAGTCCCTAACTTCCTGTAGGAGGATAATTTACTCCATCCATCGTGTGTTCCACAAGGGCTAAAAGAAAAGGATGTAGTGGCAAGTACACAAAAATTACCACCTTCTGTGCAAGAGAAATATACAGCATGAAATTAATCACATAATGGATGAGCTGCTGTGACGGAAACCCCAAAGCCCACCAACAGAAAGTAGAGAGAGAGACACCATCGGAGTGAATAGCAAGGATAAAGATCAGACTCCTCCAACAAGAGATAGGGAAGCTAGATGCTCTTGGGTGATGCTAGGGTTTGTGGCTCGGGAGCGGAGGTTGTTTACTGGGAACTGTGCTGTGGCATAGCTGTATAGAGGTGCTAGCCACAAAGCTAGATTGGCCCCCTCTGGTTGAGCCAAAGGAGACCCCGGATGACCCCCCCCCCAGTAAACAAACTCTACTACCTTTATCCCGAGGGAGAAAACACACTCCAACAGGAACAGTAGTACTAACTCAGACTGGAGCAAGTGAGATGCAGAACAGCACTGGAACCCAGAGGGCTATAGATGCATGTATAGTCCAAAAGCAAGCCGGTCATACACAGGAGATCACTGAAGAGGAGCCAAACAGGAGCGTAGTTCAATGGAATAGCCAGGTCATTCACAGTAGGAGCTGGACAGGAGCGTAATCAAAATGGGATAGCCAGATCATGCACAGGATCACAGTAGAAGGAGCTGGACAGGAGCATAGTCTGGTCAGTGAGGAAGAGCCGAGTCATACACAAGTAATACACAGGGAGCAAGAAAGGATTATGGTCAGATGGAAGGCCGGGTCATACACGAGAGTATTAGGAGAATGGCTAATGAAGCAGAACACTTAGTAACAGGACGCTACAATAACTATTCTGACCCAGGCAAGGACTGGCTTGATACAGCCGCAACCCAGAAGCGAGCAGTGTACCTAGCAACGGGATCACATGACCCGCTACTAGATGCAAAACCACCCGACGTCATAACAGCCAGACGGAAAAGTACACTAAGTGATGGAAGACAAGGCAAGCGGCAGTGAACGGCACAGTAATCGTGACAGATGCACTAAGGTTCGATACTGTGGCGATATGTGCATTTGGGAAGAAAAAATCCCAGGGGTACTTATAAACTTAATGGAATCATTTTAGGGGACTCGTTGCTAGAGAAAGACCTGGGTATCCTTGTAAACTACAAACTTGGAAACATTGACCAGTGTCAAATAGCAGTAGCCAAAGCAAACAAAATGCTGCCTTGCATAAAAAAGGGTATTGAAGCAAGAGTAGATAACATCATTTTGCCATGTACAAATCATTGGTAAGACCTCACCTCGAATATGCAGGAAAGTTTTGGGCACCAGTTCTGAAAAAGGATATGCTAGAACTGGAGAGGGTAAAGTGAAGAGCAACAAAATTAATGAAGGGAATGGAGGACTTGACGTATAGACTAGATAAACTTGGCTTATTTACTCTAGAGAAAAGACGACTAAGAGGAGATCTTATCACATTGTACAAGTATATGAGTGGTCAATACAAGGATCTTTGTGGTGAGCTATTCATTCCAAGGCATGATCAGGTGACCAGGGGACACCCCTTAAAATTAGAGGAAAGGAGGTTTAGACTTCAGCAGAGGAAGGGGTTTTTTACAGTAAGGTCTGTTAAATTGTGGAATTCCTTGCCCAAGGAGGTGGTTATGGCAGACACAATGGATACATTTGAGAAGATTAGATACATTTATGTCAAGGTTTTGCTCTGCCTGTTGATTCTGATGTCTGAGCTAATCTAGTGTTCTGCTATCCACCGCTGCTGTCTTCTGAGCTTCTGGCTCAGGCTGATCAGCTGACCTTTCTGATTGCTCACCTGACTTATCAGCCAACCCTCCCAGGGTATTTAAAACAGCTTGGCTCACTTCCCTATTGTCCTTGTGTTTGTTTTCTGACTTGTTGCTGCTGTGGATTTTCCTGTGCTCCTGTTTGCTATGTTCCAGACCCTTGTCCTGTTCCAGACTTCGCTGACTTCTGTGCTTCTGACCTCTGACTTGTTCCTGACATCGTGAACTTCTGTGCTTCTGACTCTGGCTTGGCTTTTGTGTCCCGTCTGGTTCCTGGTCCATAACAATTTCTTTCAAAAGGGAACACACCGGGAGATAGTGAGTATTAGTAATCAGGAAGGTCTGATAAATGACTAACTTATTTGGTAGCAGGATAGCTATACATTTCTCATGTCACTAGGTATGAGGCAAAGGTCAATGTTCATGGACTTTTGGCTTTATTCAAACTAGTTTTACTATGTGTGCCTGGCAAAGTGTGGTGGGGACACTTCACCTTGGCAATGTAGACACACATCACCATATGCAATAAGATTTAGTGATTCAAGGGGAGAGGGAGAAGTTCCCCATCCGCATACACGGTTGTCAAATTGCTGGTGATGTGTAAGGCATGCCCAATCATTCCAGCCAATCATTTTAAAGCACAGCCTGTCCCAACCCAAGAAAACGTTTCAGGATTTCACTCCAATCTTTATGTGGTTCCCAAAAATGCTGACCTATCTTGAACTTGAAATACCTCAACCACTACACGGTAGCCACATAATTCAAGATGGAATCCTTGTGGTCTGTCATCACAGCGATGTGTTCAGGTGAGTATCCAACCTCCCTAGACCTTCAGGACACATACCTGCATGTCCCAATTCATCCAGACCACCAGTGTTTCCTTCACTTCGCCTTTGCATGCAGTCACTACCAGTTGACTGCACTACGCTTTTGTCTGAAGTCAGTTCCAGTAATCTTCACAAAGATAATGGCATCTTTGCACAAATATGTCCATTCACAAGCGATCTCTCTGACTCCATATCTGGACAATCTTCTCTTTTGTGCAAGTTTTGCTAAGTGTAATAAGTACCTACTTTACCCCATGTTTCCTGTGTTCAACAAGAACTAAGAGAAAAGGATTTATATGTAACTACACTGTAATAATCTGCATGGCATATTTCAAGTAGTAGATTTCAGAATTACTTTAAGTATTTAGTACTAAAATAACTACACCACAGTGGTTTTCGGAACATAAAAAAGTAATGTTGACATTTTGAGCAGGAAGCTTGCATAATGATTTTCTCACCACAGATCTTTGGATGACTATTTTGCTCTGTGCAATAGCTTTCCACAGGAAAGAGCAATGCAATGCCTTACATTTGTAAAACTGCAAACTGACACCGTGGGGATGATGTATTAACGTGAAGTGAAACAATTCCGGATAAAAATAAAACCTAACACAACTCTCATTGATTTCATTGGGGCTTTTCACCCCTTGAATGCCTCAGAGGTTTCCAGTGCATTGAGAGGGGTTAAAAGCTCCATTTAAATCAACAAGAATTTTAAAAATTCCCTTATGGTGCGGTTGAAATACTCTGCTTCTTCTTAGTCACCAGTCTCCATATGACCTAATATATAAGTCAATGAGAGTGGCAGGGACATAAAGGAGCAGTATACCTTTGTTATGAAAATATATATTCTAGGGCTTTTCCTGTTGAGTAAAATAAAAGTAATTGCAAGCTGAGAGATGCATATTTACAGAGTTATTACAGTTTAAAACTAAGTTTTTACATTAGCAGTGCCCTCTAGTGGTGAGACCCCAATTAGTTATTCTATTACATTCTATTTGAGAGGAAAGTCAATGGCAAACTGTTCTCCATAGAATGTGATCGAAACTTTTGAGTCATGCTGTCAGTTAGAGCATCCAGGAATTTTGGTGATTTTGAAAGCTCTTTCAAAGACATCTATATGTTGTATTAGCAATTAAAACATGCCTCAATGCATTCACACTTAACTCTTTCAGTGCTAGATGAGGTGCACAATGCATAATGAATAAGGTTGGTGAGTAAGGGAGATAATGTAGAGCTAATGTAAGAAGTTGCTGCATGATGTTTTAACTGGCATAATCTGTCATTCTAACTTAAAATCTATGTTTAATACAAATGATAATAGAACATATGGGTGATTTTGAAAGCTCTTTCAAAATCATCAAAGTTGTTTATAGATGATGGTGTCCCTTTAACACCTCAGTTCCAATTTGTTATAGGATGCTAAGAACATACCCACCATATTTAAATGGGAAATGTGGCATGACATGCAGACCACTTTATCCTGACACCCAGGATGGGGAGTCAAATATCCACACAGCATATGCTCTGTGAAGTTGTCATGTTCTGGTCATTCATCAGAAAATTATAACTACAGAGCACATTGCTATGCAGATCCACAGAACCCCCTGCTGAATATACTGGGCCACTCACCTCACCATTCCTGCTAATACAAAGCATAATGTAAATTAAAAAAAATAAATAAAAAAAAAAAATTCTCCCCATGGTGGGGGTTCTTCCCCCCCCCCCTTATCTGAATGGTTGGTTTGGTTGATCATGCTTTACCTCACCTCAAACGTCTTTTCATACATTGAGATAAACTGGTTACATTCCTTGTCATCAGAAAGCCTTGGGGGAACTCCTCTTTAATTTGCACAAGTCTGGCGATCTGTAATTCTCCCACCAACTGATTTACTTGTCTTCCTGGCTTCCTTGCCAATGATCAGTGCAAATACTTTAATATTTAAATAATTTGCTTGTCTCCTCAGATAGTCATTAGATTTTCTGTACATAGTTGTTTCTTGCAAAAAAACGAAAAAATTATATATAGTTATATAAAATTAATTTAAAAGAGCAGCACCTGTAGAGATTTAAAGTGCCCTCTTTTTTCACTTTGCATCTGTGTTTGGGATTAAGCAATTTCTTATCATTGAGAGAGTTGTGAAAGTGCTAGCTGCCCATGCCTTTTACTCTGAACGAGGTGTAGACTACATTTTGCTTTGTAGAAGTTGGGGACTATATACCCTTATCTCCAACTGTCTGGTAGTGAATCATAGTTATAATCGCCAACTATAGTGCCAAAAATTGTCTTCATCTGCTGTAGACCTTCCTCTATCTCAGCACCAGGCAATTCATTCCTATTATTCTCTGCCTTTTCTCTTTTCCACCTCAACATGTCTGCATTCTCCTAATGCCAATAAAAATATATTTGAGACTACTAAATATGCGTCTATCCAGGGCTCTCCCCTGCTTTAACTCCTGGACCACACCTCCCCCTATACCCACCCCTTTCCCCCAATGCATTGCCCGTTACACGATCATCATACCATTACGTGAAACCAGCATTATATTAACCTATGATTTCTAGAGAGGTTTCTAATACATTACAAAGCAATACATTAAAGACGTTCACATTCAAGGGGTTAATCTGCTACATGAGACAATCATAGAGGATCATACCATTATGTAATAAATCAATCATTCCATTAACCCCTTGAATGCTAGATTGCAACTTATTGGAAAACTCTGTAGCATTCAGTGGGTTAACCCAGTGTATGAGACCATAATTCCATTAACTCTTGAATACTAGAGAAGTCTCCGATGCATTGAGAAGCAATTAGCTGACATTCTCTATCATCCAAGGGGTTAAAGAAGGGTCTTAGCTTAAAGTCTGGCATGACTGAGATTGTGTTATTAACAAACTGAATTCTGATTTAGTCCCCAATGTATTGCTAAGCAATCAGTTCGGTTCTTGCATCCAGGAGGGTTAAAGCAAGGGGCTCAATTCATGGGCATCTGGAGGGGGGCTAGGGGGAGCACTTGCCCTCTCCATATAAATATAGAGCCTGGGTGGACTGGCCTGGGAGTCCTATTATGGCTTTGCCCCTCCCTGGAAACATTTCTGTGGACGCCCCTGGCTCGATTCTATTTGGGCCATTAGTGAAATAAAACTAACAGTGGAAATTTTAAGTCACGGTTTGGTATTCTACTACCTGTGCTGTGACAAACTGTCACACAACAGGCACAACCTTCATGGGCTTTTGATAGTAGTTGGGCAATGACAGGGCTGGATTTCTGTTTTTGGAGGATTTAGGCTGTTTAGAAGTCCTCTTCTGATGTCTCATTTAATGTCAATAAGATTTTATTGAGTTTTAAGGTTAAGACATAACAAAGAAGGTAACAGAGAAAAAAATACAATAAGACACATGGAAAACCGAAATCAGGCATTAAGAAAAATAGAAAAGATTGGGAGGGAAGGGGGAGGGGGAAAGTACCAGGATCCACTCATCTCGTAATGCACAATCATATCCATCACCAAACAGCACTGGAGTAAGACACCGACTTCAATTCACAGAAAAGAGATCCCACATGAGAATAGCCCTTAACTCGCAATATAATTGGTGAAATCAGTGCTCTCAAGGAAAAGCATCCAGGGCCCCCAAATTCCAGCATACCTAGCAACATCGTCTGCAGAGGAGGAGTCCAGCTCTGCCAGTACCCTAAGTTCCTCCACCGTGTTTACCCATTCTCTAAGACCAGACGGAGATTTCTGTCTTCAATGCAGAGATATCAGGCTATTGGCCGCCGCCAGTAGCTGAGGGAGCAAAGTCCTCCTATACCTATGCGAGCTCTGTGCCGTATGATGCAGGAGGAGATGCTCAGGCTTGAAGGTAGGGGGGGCCTCCAGAAGGTGTCCAAGAATCTTATAAATCGCCTTCCAATAGGCTGCAATCTGGGGACAGTCCCACCAAATGTGCAACAGGTACCCAGGAGCAGCCCTACACCTCCAGCAAAGACCATCTCTGGAAAGATCCATCTGCTTTAACTTGTCCGGGGTCAAGTACCATCTGGACAATAGCTTATATGCAGACTCCTGAAGTTTGGAGGAAATAGACACATGATGGGTAAGATACATCATTTGTTCCCATTGCCGAGATGTAAAGATAATCCCAAGGTCCCTCTCCCACTGTCCTACATATTTTGAGGTCTGGGAAGAATGGTCAGTCAACAGCATCAAATACAAGCGGGAAATACCATGACCAAGCGGGTCTGGCCGAACACACTCCCTCTCAAACAGCATAAGGGGTCGGGTGATTTGGTGCTGCTGAATGACAGAAGCAATGAAATGTTTGAGTTTAAAGTACCAGTACTCATCCAGAAAAGTCGGATGTTCAATGCCCAACACGTCAGTCAGTGGCGCTAAATGTCCTGCAGTCATAACCTGATACAAGTGATCCCTTGGCAATGGGGTTACGGGAAAAAGTCTGCTACCTAAAATACCTGTAGAGAGGTCCGGATTATGCACGAGCGGGGTCATGGGGGATGGGAAGGAGGTCAACTCGCACTTGAGAGCTAGAGAAGTCCATATAGTCAGAGTCGCGTGTATATACGAGCATCGTTTCGGGGTAGGATCTCTCTGATGAGGTCGTAACCATATTGCTGAACGGAGTAGACCTCGGGTCCTAGTATGATCAATGAGGACTCACTGCTTGCTCCGCAACGCCACCGACCACTCCACTATCCGAAAAAGATGGCAAGACTGGTAATAAAGCTTAAAATCGGGGAGAGCTAAACCCGATTGGGAAGCTGTCTCGGCTTCCTCCCTGTCCACACGTATTGCAGCACAGCGGTTCGGAGAGAGGTAAAAAACAGCTTTGGAAGGAGCACTGGCAACATCTGAAAAAGACAGAGAAGACGGGGCAAGATGTTCATTTTAATCACATTAATCCGGCCCAACCATGTAGTATGGGGGAAGGCCCATGACTTCATATCTGAAAAAATTTGTGTAGATCCGTCGGTTCCGAGGTAAGCCATGCGCCCAGATATTTAATCCGATGCGTACACCATTTGTAAGGAAAGGAATCCTGTAAACCAGCCCATATCCCATCAGGGACAGAAATATTAAGAACCACAGATTTAGACATTTTGATCTTCAGATTAGAAATATTCCCATTCTAAAAAAGCACAATGTAGTAAAGGCAAAGAGACAGTAGGGTTTGTGATCAAAAACAGCATATCATCTGCAATTGCGGCTACCTTATACTGCGTAGTACCCACAGTCACCCCCAGTATGCTAATATTAGCTCTCACAGCATTAAGGAATGGCTCTAAAGGTATCACGAATAGGAGCGGTGACAGGGGACAACCCTGCTGCGTCCCATTACCGATGGAGAATGGCTGTGAGAGGAGACCATTAACCCGCACACAAGCGGATGGTCCACTATATAAAGCAGTGATCCAAGCACACATATTATCCCCCAAACCGACATGAGCTAAAGTAGCCATTAAGAAACGCCAATTCACCCTGTCAAAGGCCTTTTCGGCATCCGTTGACAGATGGAGTCCCTGGTTGCCTGACTTCGCCGCGCTCATCAGGCCCAATACCTTAGCCGTACTATCTCTAGCCTCACGGCCCCCACAAATCCAGTTTGGTCGGAGTGAATGAGACCCGGCAAATGGGGCACCAATTGTAACACCAGCAGCTTAGCCAATACCTTCACGTCCACATTAAGCAATGAGATGGGGCGGTAGCTGGAACACAATTCCCCATCCTTCCCCTCCTTAGGAATCACTGTGATCGTCGCCCAAAGTGTTTGAGAATGTAAACAATTCCCATGAAGGATCGAGTTAATCAACCATATGTTTCCATAATTCAGTCCTAAATGTCTTATAGTACTGCAGCGTAAGTCCGTCAGGTCCCGGCGCTTTACCCGGCTTAGAGTCTCGTATAGAAATAGACAACTCTTCCTCTGTAATAGGGTTCTCCAGCGACAAAGCTGCTGCTGGGGATAATTTCTGATGAACGTGCGCCTCCAGATACCGGCGGATAGAAACATCCCGTGCGTCGACATCCCCTGTCGGAGTAGCCGGCTCAAGGTTGTACAGGGAAGCACAGTAGTCCCTAAATGCTGCTGCTATTTTTAGCGGCGTGAATTCCATCTGACGTTGTGCGTTCTTGATCTTTGCTACATGCATCAAGAGCGCACGTGTTTGAAGCATGCGGGCTTGTACATGTAATTGAATGTTTGTGAGTCTGCTCTAGGAGAGCTATTTCCTTAGTCAAAGATAGGATCTGTTGCATCTGTGCCCGCTTTTGCGACGCTCCCTGCACAATAAAATAGCCCCGAAGGACACTCTTATGTGCCTCCCACACCACCTGACAGGTTCTCAGCAAAGTAGTGTGAGATGGCCGATGACATCGCAGAAGCAAGCAGTGGGTCAAGGAGGAGCGATTTGTTAAGCCGCACAGCTATCTCAGCCCAGGGGAAGTAGAGGTGAGGACAGTTTTGTTTTAACAGGTGAATGATCGGACCAAGTAATAGGTTCAATGGCGATAGATTGCAGAGAGTCTAGGTCTCTATGGGATAGGAACAAATAGTCTAGCCTAGAGTAAGTTTGATGGGGAACAGAGAAGAAGGCATAGTCATGCTCCGTTGGGTTCATTACCCTCCAACAGTCAGTGAGTTGGTGTTGTGCTAAAGTGGCCCTCATCCGCCGCAAGAGGTTACCAGGGATGCATGACGTAGAGCAGGAGGTATCTAGCAACGGGTCATGAGCCACATTCAAGTCGCCCCCAAGAATCAAAATGCCGTCCCTGAACCCCTGGAGCTTCCCCATTACAGACTTAAAAAATGTAGACTGTCTCACATTAGAGGAATACACATTGGCAATGGTGTACATCTTACCCATCCGTTTCCCCTTCACAAACAGAAAGTGTCCCTCCTCATCAGCTAAGGTCTCTATGTCAGTGAGAGAAGTGCTCCTCGAGAGCAGAATAGCAACTCCCCTAGATTTAGTACGTGAATAATTGCTATAATAGGCTATAGGGAAGTGGTTAGTCGCCAAGGAAGGGAACTTGCGTGCTACAAAATGAGTCTCCTGAATCAATGCTATCGAAACATGATGAGAGCGCAAATCTCGCATCAAATTAGACTGTTTCTCAGGAACTTTAAGGCCCCGGGCATTTACTGTATAAAACGTCAATGAGGCAGGTGAGCATGCTATGGTTGTGCTACACAGCTAAGGGAGGAGTGGATCCCAGTACTGTGGAGGAGGGAAAAGACAGGGAAGGAGAAGAACAGAAAATTAATAAAAGGTAAAATATATGTAGTTCAAAGATACAAACAATCTGTCAGTGGAGTACTGTGTCAAATACAAGGACCCGTCGCTGCCAGGCGAGGAATCTGTATGTAAGGGAAATAGACACTAATTCCCTCTGAGGGAAATAACCGTAACAACGAGCAAGATAAGTAAGGTAAACTAAGCACACTCAAACAAGTGTGACACAAATAAGAACTCACAGTACAGTGTATAACAATACAAGGTGTGATTACTTTGAGCCCAAACCGGTAAGCCCAATGCGGACCAAAGCTGCAATGCAGAACCAGAATATAAGGAATGACCGCTGAAAAAAACACCCCATGTATTTATCTCCCAACCAAATGAAATGAGAGGCCCCGACTAGCCAACCCTAACTCGGGGCCCAAGGTCTACATCCCGGGTGCAAAGTCCCGATCTCACCATTCCGTATTGGACACCGCATCAGCATGGGCAGTACCCCACCACCCTCCAGTCCACCACACTCCCCCACCTCAAAGCATATCTCATCCCCATACTCTAGGTTACCCTCTATGGAAAAAAAAAAAAAAATAATAACACCCCGGGGGCAATGCGAAGGGATCAGACTAACTTACCACCCAGGACCGTTGACCGTATGAATTAGCAGGCAAGGGTCTCATTTAAAAGCGTCTATGCCCGACTTATGCCCACCCCAAGTGATCATGCTAGGGTACCCAGAGTATTAGAAACCCAACACTTAGGGAACATGAGCTAAGCTGAAATAATACAATCCCCCATCCTGAGGTTCTGTTATAACAAAAAATACATATGCATTATGGAGAGGAGCAGAGCAACAATCTTAAGGGTGCAAACATTAAACAGTATCCCACATGAGACCCCTTACAGTCCACACAGTAAGACCCTGCAGCGGATACCATTGGGGGGGAGGTAGCCAACAGGATGCATAGTTGTATAGATGACTGCAAGGGTAGTTCAACAACAGTAGATCTACAAATCATGTCCATAGGGCAGACTACGGGTCCCATTCCATAGGCTCCTCCCCAGGAGCCAGCACTCGGGAGTCGGGGTGTCCAGAGGGCCCAGACAGCAGGGCCAACCCAGCCCACAGCAGTGGGCACTCAATTCCCCCAGCCATAGATATCCAGGTGCAATGGGAAGTCAACTGCCAAGCCCAGGAACCAGAGGAATCAGGAACGGAAACATCTCAGTCGATCCTCACTCCTCAGGCACCCATCCGCGCACCGGTGTAACTGTAGGTGAAGTCCCCTCTTGCGGCCTGAGAGGTCCAAATCTCCGCAGTTGGCAGGACCTCGTGGCAAACACTGGGTCTTCCCAATCCGGAACCGAAATATTCAGCGCCCTGAGCAAACCTTGAACATCAGAGTGGCTTCACACTACATGTGTGGTATTGCCTAGTCGACCGAGAAGGCTGAAAGGATAGCCCCATTTGTAAGGTATCTCTCGGGAGGACAGGGCCTGGGTAATAGGCGGGAGAGCTTGTCTTTTCTGTAGTGTAACCCAGGAAAGGTCTTGGTAAAGGGCTACCTCCGAGTTTTGATAGGGCCATAGGTGGCAAGCCCTTGCGCCCCGCATAATTTCTTCCTTCAGTCGAAAGCTGGTCAAACAACAAATTATGTCCTGTGGTGGACTGTCCTGCGGTTCCCGCTGGCGAATCGCTGTATGTGCTCTGTCAAATTCAATCTGTGTCTCTGCAGGCCTGTCCAGGATGACATTGAAGATAGCTGTCAGCGCGGGCTGGAGATTTTCCGCTGAAACATCTTCGGATAGGCAACGAATTCTAATATTATTTCAGCAGCCCTTATTATCCACATCCTCTATCATTCTCTGAAGCTCAATCATTTGCGGTGAAATGCGGCTCACCGATGTCGATAGGCCCCTCACCTCTCCTTCAATACGGGAGGCACGCTGCTCAGACTGTAGCACCCTCGCGTCCAGCGCGGTTAGGCCTGCGTGGAGACCAGCAATGTCGTCTCGTACCTCTCTAATACTCTGCTTGAGCTCCACTGCCAGCGTATGGAAGTCATCCTTGGAGGGGGTAGCGCTCATAAGCTCCATCAGGTCCTGCGGCACCACCAAAGAACGGTCTGCAGTACACTGCTCTCCCACCACCTCCAGGGAACCCTCCGAGGCCTCAGAGTACGCCGGGGACCCAGCCATATGAGGCGCCGTATCTCGCGCCTGATGCCCAGTAGATGAGGCGAAGTAGCTACGAAGGGGTGAATCCTTGTGTGTCCTGTTGGACCCGGGTATCTGCTGGTCCTTATTCTGTTTACAATTGTGGACCATAGTATCTGGAATTGTGCTATAAATGCGTAGAAACGGGCCACCGGGATAGAGCAAAGGAAGTATGCGGCCATCTTGCCCGCTGGTCGGCCACACCCCCTGATGTCTCATTTAAAACAGGACACAAGTGGAGTGAGCTCTGGTGGCTGGAGCTCTGAAGTTTGGGTGTATTTTCTAGTCTGTCAAATTATGCCACTAATGAAGGCTTTATTAAGTCATGAAAGAACTCAGTTTTCACTACTATCATCTTCTTAATGGCTGCAGAGAAAACCTGTATTTAGTGAAAAGTGAGAATTAGCAAGGCTGATATATTAGAAATAACTGGTGCAATTGTGGGGCAAACCACCTACTCCTTAGATGGTTGAAACCTCCACTTGCTCCTCTAAAAATGGAGGATTCTCTTGTGTTCTAATGTACTCCGGCTCATCAACTGGGCAAAGTCATCCAAGCAATACCATACAGCAAAACATAGGTGGTATCGTAAGTGACTGTGTATTACAGTCAAAATCTATTGTCACAGGTCAAACAAGGCTGGAAAGAAGAGATAGCATATTATGCAGCAAGGTAAGTCTTGCTAGCAGGTTGAGACATATGGCAGCAAAATACTTAAAAAAATTGTTAGCAGGCTGAGGACTACAGGAATCCAAGCCAATTGTTAGAAAGTTGAGGCCTATGGCTTGCTAAGCATTAAAATTGTTAAAGAAGATATATAGCAAGGTATGCCTTCAGAAAATAGTTTTATTCCTGGTGGTGGTGGTGGTGAGCTGGTGGAGTGACTGGTGGTGGTAGATGTAATAGGTGAGATTTTGTGGCATATCATCATAATTATCATCGTTGTGGGGACGGACAAAGGATGCAATAACAGTACCTGATTTTCTTGCTCAACATACACCTCAGCCTGGTTATGTTGGATGTGCTTAATTAAAGCAGATGCGCAAAGTTATGATCTTATGGAGGAGAAGAAAGATTATGTTAACTGAATAACATCTCATTATTTGTCAATCATTCATTAACAATCATAGCATCAGTTCTAAGTGTCATTGAATGTGGCAACTGTGCAAATCCATTCTCTTGCTCTGATGACAAATCAGTGCTTTTATCAAGACTACATATGCCTATAGTATAGCAATCAAGCAAGCAGAGGCGCTTCAGCTACCAGAGCAGGTCGGGGAAAACTACTGAACAAAGGCAATGGAGGGTAGTAGTCCTACAGCCCCGACAATCCTCGATAATCAGATATGCCATGGAAGAAACACACATGTATTGAAGCCGGCGCTGACTTGCGTACCTCTCCAAAGATGCCCTTAATTTACTTTATCCTGAGAGCTGACCAAGTAAAGTAAAGCTGACCAAGACTCGGCTCTCAGGATAAAGTAAATTAAGGACATCTTTGGAGAGGTACGCAAGTCAGCGCCGGCTTCAATACATGTGTGTTTCCTACATATGCCTATGCTTCTGTCTTATGAATTTTGCCACTTCTGCTACATACGTGTAGCAGATGTTGGTTCTGTAGTGGTGTGAACACCTGGTCTCCTTTATAGGGCCGTGTCTTCCTGGCAATGGGGCTTTCTTAAAGTTTTCTGTTTGGCTTTGTCCAGTGTTTGCAGTTTGCACTTGCTCTCCAGTTACTGATAAGCTATGTTCCTGACCAGATATTTTCTTTGTGTCCCTGTAATGAACTGCAGTTACTGATATAAACCTGTTGCTGCCTCACTGCACTTGGTGCAGTTATGCTTTCAGCTGCTTTACCAAATATGTTACAGTTCTTCACTGTTTGATTCTGTGTGTGCTGCTTCCTTGCTATTTCTAGACTGGTTGTTGGCCCTGGTTTGCTGCAGTCTTGAACTTGTCCGAGATGTTTATATTTGCCCTTGCTGTTGTAGGCTTTGGTATTGTGGATGTCTGTACCATTCACCTTAATTTCTTTGCATATTTAAACTGTATTAAAAACTGCCTATATGTCATGTTATCCAAAAGATCAGCAAATGTACAGTTAAGGAGATATAATTGTTCCCATATGCTAACTGTGGTATTCATGTGTTACCAGTGCTGTTTTCATATTCTAATTAAGCTTGTCAGTGACACTTCATATGCTAATTAAGCCTTATTATTATTATTATTATTTATTGTGTGGATCTTGGAGTGAGTGTAAAACCTATTCTTTTTGAACTGTCATTTCTTCCTTCACACTCCCCTCACTCCACCTGGCCAGAGAACAAATGGCTACCAACATCTTTTAAGTCAAGTAACTCCAGCTCCTTCTCTTTCTTTGACTCTCTGCCTCTACCCTAGCTCTCCCAAGTACACACTGATAAAATGCATCCTGTTTAATACTGGTAATTTTCCATGGTTAGAATGTATGGGACAAACTCTTCGTGTTTGTGTGTGTGTTTGTGTGTTTATTTATTAAGAAAATGTTTTACCAGGAAGAATACATTGAGATTTCTCTCGTTTTCAAGTATGTCCTGGACAGTTTTCAGTAGAGGGTTGCATATTTACACAAACTGAGAAACATTATATATTACGCGTTATTAAATATACATACGAATATACATACATATGGAAATTTTAAAATTATAAACAGTTACACTCTGTTTTTAGATATAGAGAAGCATTTACTTTTAAGGATTTTAGACTGGGAGCATATTTGATTATTTCAGGCAGATTGTTCCAGGCCTTTGTTGCTCTGAAGGAGAAGGCAGATCTTCCTGCTTCTTTCTTGTATTGTGGTATACGTAGCGAGTTGTATGCGGTGGAGTGGAGGTTATACTTAGTATGGAGAGCAGGAGTGAGCAAACTGCTCAGGTAGTGTGGTAGTTTTCCAGAGAAGTGGTTGTGTACTAAGCAAGAAAGGTGAAGGGCACGTCTACATTTGAGTGTTAACCAATTTAGTTCTTTTAACATTTCACAGTGATGAGTAGTGTAATTACATTGAAGGCTAAAGTGGCATATTGAATTATACAGGGTGTCAAGTTTACTAAGATGGATTTCTGGCGCTGGATCATAAACTACGTCACCATAGTCTATGACAGGCAGCAACATCTGTTGCACAATACGTTTTCTAACCAGGGGACTTAAACATGATTTGTGTCTAAAAAGAGTACTGATTTTGGGATAAAGCTTGGAGGTTAACTTGTCAATATGATGTCCAAAAGTGAGGTTGGGGTCAAGCCACATACCACTGGGGCCAATTTACGATTAGACTCCATTACAATGGATAGGTGGGTATTGCTAAGATTACGCAGTTTGTGCTTTGTGCCAAACAGTTTTGTCTGTGTTTAAGAACAATTTGTTCCTTGCTATCCATCTTTCAACCTCGTAGAAATCATCTTGTAATACGGCCTCAAGGTGTGATATGTTAGAGAATGGTGTCGTCTGCATACATGTGTACTGAAGATGATTTGCAAACCTTGGGCAGATCATTTATAAAAAGAGAAAATAGAAGAGGGCCAAGAATGGAGACTTGAGGAACTCCACTTGTTACTTTGAGCAGAAGGGAGTCATTGTCAGCAACTGACACATACTGCGTTCTGTCTGATAAATAGGATCGGAACCAGTTTAGAGAATTATTACCCAGTCCTGATCTTTGGATTTTATTTATAAGAATATTATGGTTTACTGTGTCAAAAGCCTTGTCAAAATCTAGGAAAATGGCTCCTGTGAGGTCACCATTTTCCATGCCCGTCTGGATATCGTTGGTTACTTTTAGGAGGGCCGTGACTGTTGAGTGATTTGGTCGAAAGTCTGATTGAAGTGGGGTGAAAAAACTGGTCTGTTGGTAATATTTATTTAGTTGCACGTGTACACATTTCTCTAGGATTTTGGATAAAGTGGGGAGTAGGGATATTGGTCTGTAGTTTGATACTACATTTTTATCCCCACTTTTGTGGATAGGCACAACTCTAGCCACCTTCCAGGATTTGGGCATGTACCCTGTTGCCAAAGAGTTATTAATTAAAGATGCAATTGGTTTGGCCATTACCATAGCACTGAGCTTTAATAGCATTGCTGGTAGTTTGTCAGGGCTAGATTGGCATTTCATTTTTGGATTGAGGAGGTGATCATATATTTCGCTTTCATTTACTGGCATGAAATTGAATTCATTTTCAGAATTGGACCGGGCAACAGGTGCCAGTGAATGTTCTGTAGATGGCTGAACTTCCGAGTTATCTTTGTTTTGTGTAATCAGGATGGTGGCACATCCAACAAAGTAGCTGTTAAATGCATTGGCTATGGCTATGGGGTACTGTATTATTTCATTATGTACAATTACAGTTGATGGGTGAGTATGATTAGGAGGGTTATAGAGGTTTTTAATAACCTTCCAAAAGTTGGCTGAAAGTTGAAATGTTACTGTTTAAGTTGTCAGTAAAATATTGTGCTTTTGCTAATTTTGTTTGTTTTGTACATGTATTCCTTAATTGTCTGTATGCAGTGTGATCATATGCGGAGCCGGTTTGTTTAAATTTTGTCCATAAGGCATCTCTGAGACTGTATAATTGAATCAAGTCAGCTGAGACCCAGGGTAGATGTGCCCCCCTAACCCTGACCTTCCTTAGTGGGGCATGTGTATTACAGACCTGTAAGAATTCAGAGTTAAAGAATTCTATCGCTGAGTCTAGGTCTGGTATCAGCTGTATTCTCTGCCATGAGCAATTTCTTAAATCATTTAGGAAGGACTGAAGATTACAATTTTTAAATGATCTCGTGATTATAACTTTGGAACATGACTTGACTGGTTTTATTTTGCGGACACAGTAAACTATGGAGTGATCGCTAAACACATTTACTAGTACATCTGAATCTTGGATTCTGATTGTGCAGGATGAAAGGATCCAGTCTAGCAGAGTATGGTTGGATGTTTTAAGATTTATGCGAGTAGGGGAGGATATTAGTTGTGATAAGTTCAATGTTTTAAACAATGAACAAAATTTTTCATTCCTGGAGTCTAGCCAATTAATATTAAAGTCTCCAATAAACATAAGCTCGCTTTTCTTGTTTTGAGTGGCAATCTACTTTAGGTGTTGCGTTATGTCTGAAAGGGTATGTGCTGGGGTATTTTGCGGTCTGTAGATGCCAACAATTATGATTTGTTTTGAATATGGAAGACAAATTTTGCCAGCAATGTATTCATAAGAATCAGTGTTGTGAGAGTCATTTAGAAGTGTAAAGTTTACTGATTCCTGTATGCATATGATTACCCCTCCTCCTCGCTTTGCACGGTCTTTTCTAAAGCATGAGTATCCATCTATGGCAACAGCAGTATCAGGTATTTTTGGGGATAACCAGGATTCAGTAAGTATAAGAATTTTAGGTTTGTATGCGTAACGCCATGCTTTTAATTCATCCATTTTGGGCAGTATACTGCGTATGTTGCAGTGCACAAAAGACAGACCCTTTTTAAAGGGGAGGTTGCCATTTATTGCTATTTGAGGGCCAGGGTTGGTTTCTATGTCATTTGCCAAGGCAAGTAATAGAATGCATAAAAATTTAGTGATTTGGTTGAGGGGTAGATTACATTATTATCAATGATTTCAATGCAACACAAAATTGTCAAAGAGGAAAAAAAAAGTGCGTGTTTCATGGGAATTCTTGTGGAAGGAGGGAATTGCTGTTTTGTTTTTTGCATGTTTCTCAGCCATCCCTAAAGATATTCCCCCCAAAATTCTGTTTGTTGCCGCTTTTCAAAGTTTGCTAGGCACTTCAGAGTTTCATGAAATTACATTGTTATTATGGTCTGCACTGTGTCACTTATTGACTAGAGTCTATGGGCCGCTGTGCAGATCATTCACATGGACAATATTAATTAAAAATAAATGGATGATACCCATGTCAGTCAGCCTTTTGACACGTCTGCCACATAGTGAATGTAGCAAATCAGAGGTAAGTAGGCACAGAACATTTGGAATTAGCTAAAGTGGGGTGCCTATGTGGACATAGCTTTTGTTGTATGACACTGTTCACACAATCATCTATTGCAGTCCATGTCACAATCTAAATCAGCTTACTGAAAATGTATGTTATGTTCATCTACCAACAACTACCTACACTCGCTAGGACACCAGAGACCACCATAGTTGCTTCAGAGCATGACTTTAGTTCGATGGTTGGGTACATTATCAGCTATGTGAATGTCTTTGCTGCAGCAGTCCTTGTTGAATGCAAGGGTGAATTCAAACCACAAGCTGAGCTAATGGTCACCCCCCTTAAATCAGGCTTTCATTCAAATCACTCTTCAGTCACTGCCATCCTAAAAGTAACCAGTGATATCCAGACTGACATGGAAAATGGTGAACTCACTGGAGCTACTTTCTTAGATTTTGCAAAGACCTTTTATACAGTAGACCATAGTATTCTGATAAGAAACTCCAAAGTTCAGGATTGGGTAATCATTCTCTAAACTGGTCCAGATCCTATTTATCAAACAGAATGCAATATTGTCTATTGCTAACAATACTTCCCTTCCTCTCAAAGTAACAAATAGGATTCCCCAAGGCTCCATCCATGGCCCTCTTCTGTTTTCTCTATTTATAAATGATCTACCCATGGTTTGCAAAGCATCTTCTGTACACATGTATGCAGATAACACTATAATATATGCTACAAATTCAAATGAATCACAACTGGAGGCCATGTTACAGCATGATTTCTCTGAAGTTGAAAGATGGATAGCAAAGAACAAACTGTTCTTAAACACTGATAAAATGGTCACAATGTTATTCGGTACAAAGCATAAACTGCGTAATCTCTGCAATACTAATCTATTCATTGTAACAGAGTCTAATAATAAATTGGCCCCAGTGGACTCCTACAGATATCTCGGGATGTGGCTTGACCCCAGCTTCACTGTTGGTCTTCATATTAATAAATCAATATCCAAACTTTATCCCAAAATAGGTGCTCTGTTTAGAAACAAATCCTGTTTAAATCACCTGGTAAGAAGACGTATTGTACAACAGATAATGCCAGTGATAGACTACGGGAATGTAATATATGCTCCCATGCCACAAATCCATCTTGCTAAAATTGACGCTCTGTATAACTCATTATGCTGCTTTATCCTCCAGTGTAATTACACGACCATCATTGTGATATGTATGAAGAACTAAATTGGCTAACGCTCAAATCTAGATGTGCCCTTCACCTCTATTGCATGGTTTATAACATCTTCTCTAGAAAGCTACCAGACTACCTGGGCAGTATGATCACTCCACCCCTCCATACTAACTATATCCTCTGCTCCACTACTAACAGCTCACTGAGTATACCACATTACAAGAAAGAAGATGGTCAATCTGCCTTTTATTTCAGAGCTCTGAAAGTCTGGAATAACCTACATGAAAAAATCAAATATTCTCCCAGTCTAAAATCCTTAAAAATAACTGCTTCTTTATATCTAAAAACAATATACAACTGTATATAACATTTTTAATATGTATGTGTGTATATATATATATATATATATATATATATATATATATATAATGTCTCTGTATTTGTGCAAATACACAACTCTTTGCTGTAAACACTCCAGGACATACATGAAGATGAGAAATCTCAATGTATTCTCCCTGGTCAAACATTTTCTGAATAAAATAAGTGTACACACAAGAAGAACAAGTGGTGTAAGGTCTCCTCAAAGGAAGGTAAGTATAGTTGAGGTAGGTAGATGCAGAAACAGCAATATCCTGGTAATTGCTGAAGCTACCAGAGACTGAAACAGGCTTGCTTAACCCTTTGAATGCCAGAGGAGTACGGAATGCATTGTAGAGCAATGCATTCCTTATCCTCTGGCACTGAAAGGGTTAAACATCTGGTAGCAATAAAAGAAAAATGACTTGAATAACTTCAGATATTGGTCTGATTTTTTGGTCAGTAGATGGAGCTCCAGCACAAATAAAGTTGAACAGTAGACTAAGCTATAGAAAGAGATGACAAGAGAAATCTTCCCTAGTAATGCAGCATCTACAGCGGGTTCAGGAAGAGGCAAACCAAAGGAAGAAGTGAAAGTTCAAGATGTGGTACAGATGGGTAACTCTAAAAGGAATCCAGGGACAGGCCAGTAGTCTGGGTAGGTGACAAACTTGCATAAACAGAAACCAGGTAGGGGTCTAGCCGGGCAGCTAGGAATAGTACTCCTGAACAGAGGGTAGCTAGGAATAGTAATCATCAACAGACTGGGTCATACACGGTAATCCAGGGGAACACCAAACAAAGCTACTAACATTCTCAGAAACACTATGCATATGCAGTTAAACACTGGCAGGGGAGGTTAAGTAGAAGAGCAAGGAAGAATGTAAGACAGGGACTGAAACAGGGTCAGGGGGAGAGCAAAAGAAAAATCTGAACTAGCCAAATGTGAAATGACCTAACACTTTCTAACAACAGTGCACTGAACTGACACTACACACTAGGAATAAATGGCACTTTATTTGTTTAACAGAAGGGTTTACCTAGGGTATTCTTCAAACAGCCATCAGTGGTATATAACTACCTTTCTTTTTTGGATCTTTTTTGTGGTGTTCTGCAAGTACGTTTCAGTTCACAATCAGATCAGTTGTAAAAGGGCCCAGCCTTTAATTTAGCCTATTGGCTCCGAACTGTCCTGCCATTTCTTATAATCAGATCAGTTTCCTATCATGTTGGGTGGTTGCTGACATGATCAAACACAGCTGCTACCAGCCAGTAAAATAATAATAGTTGGAGAGCCCTTTCCCTTTGGTTCCTTATTCTTTCAAGCACCAGATAGGTGAACATATACTACAGTGGGCGCCCAGCTGATTTTAGCTATGCTAGTTATAATGCAAACAAATATCGGAAATAAAAATTATTTCCGACACAGCACAGTATGCTAAATGATTATTTACATGGTCAGACTTATCTCTTGTAGTTCTATGAGAAAGGGCCAGAGTGACAGCCCTGTCTAGATTCATTCATAGCAAAGGTGAAGTGGGTTAGCACAGAAATAATTAGCATAAATTGACACCTTATACCACCAGCAAATAAAGGTTAATTTCCCAGGAGCTATTTATAACACACACAAATGGTTAAAACAACAAATATGTACAGTAAAATCTCAGGTATAATACGCACCTGTGTATAAAATGCAGGTGTACCTTGTACCCAAGATTTTAGGGGAAAACGAGAGTGCCTTTGTATAATATGCACCCTTGTTTTCTCCTGTCACACACACACAAAAATGCAATTTTCTGACTGCTTCCCTCCTTCCCCGCTTACACATGGCCACCTGTCCCCCTCCGTAGTCCAATTTCGGCATTCTGACAGGGTTCCAGCCATGCTTGCAACTGCCACCCACTTCCAACATTGCCCTGTCAGGACCTCTTCTGCCTAGCCAATGGTAATACCATAGATCCAATGTGCATAGCTAGGGTTAGAAATGTTAATTATTTAGTGCAAAATGTGAATGCAAAAAAGCTTAAAATTGGTATAGATATGTTGGTTAGTTTTATATTCTGCCAGTAGATGGCACTAGCCACTTCATTTTCTCATCATCTGTATTTCTGGCTGTATTTCTGTGTTCCAGATTGGTATCCCATGCAATGCACTACAATGAGTTGGATACCGCTTGAGCACTCAAAGGGTTAAATATCCATGGAAAATATATGGGTTATTGCTGCTTTCTTTTAAAAAATCTCAAAAGACTAATAAATGTATTCAAAATAGATTTCTTTTCAATGTTATAAATAGTATAACAGTAAATGCATATACATAGGATCATGCATCAGTATGTAAAAGAACAAACGTTTACCATCTTGGATCTTGAGAGATATCCCATTCATTGCTTCACATCAAAGGAGTAACTAACATTCAAATCATTCAACTAGTGCATAGTCCCCATTTAGTTCAGAAAAAAGAGTTATCTGTAATCATCTTCAGTCAGTTTAGTTCCTATTTAGAAAAATAATCTTTTGTAATCACCTTCAACATTTTGAAGGTGAAATGGTGTAGGTGTGTATTAGAAGGCTATAAGATCCAGCTGTCACTTTGAGGTAATTTCCTTGCTAATGCTGTCTTTTTTTAATGAAGTATCAATCAGTATTCTCTTTGTGATAGTTTAAAGGGATAGTAATGTTTCATAATAAAAGCAGCTCTAATTAATCATCATAGTATTTGGACTTTGGAGGGTGTTATTTCAGTTCTGTCAGAGTTTTAGTTCAAGAGTAATTCAATGACAAAGTATCCCCCTCCCACCCCTTTTACTGATGTAACACTGTTCAGCCAGATCAGAAGGGAGGTGCCCAGGTAGACTGCAGAGAGGGACAATCTCCAATTAAGATAAGGGAAAAACCTGAAAAACTTGTCAAGGGGGGCAGGGCTTTCATTGTTTTCATTTAAAGAAGATTGTCCCCTTCTGTTATCTGTCTGGTCTACGGACTGCATTCCACATCTGAGAAGAGATTGCTTACACTAGGTAAAAGGGGCGGGAGGGGAATCTTTGCTTGTGAATAAGAGATTGAGAGATAAGACTTATATCATTCTTCATGCTTTTTTAATGCCTACAAAATAAAATAAAGATAAAACAAAGTATTACTATCCCTTTAATTAGTTTTCTAGGGAATACCCAATATATATTGGTCACTGGAAGCTATGATAATTCAGTTTTGATTTTTGTTATCTGATTACCCTTTATTTGTCTATATTAACAGTGCTAACCTTAACTGGTCAGTATTACCATAAAATAACATTTTAAATCTCATTAAGAGAAATTTGCAGCACTAAATTTAGTAAAAATGCTGTTAACCCTTTAAGGATCAGAGGGGTGTGCAGTGCATTGCTTCATGATGCTTTTAACGTCCCCCCTGTTTCTCAAAAGGTTAAAGACAAACCTTTAAACTGATAGAAAGAAAAAAACAAAAAGCACAAGGTATTGGCAGGTTGAACAGGTAAATTTGATAATAGTGAATGCTGGCAAATAAGGCCGATTTAAGTAAATATTTGGGGTGTTAGGTCCCTCTTTCTCATGACAGATAATAGTGTAGTTACACAGTAAATATTGCTACATTTTGTTAATGAGGGACAGATAGTGAGAATGTATACTTTTTCAGAACTTGCCTGAAATAGAATTGCTCAAAAAGTTTACAAAAAGCAGCAATCAACCTCTTGGGGGTTATGCACTAAGACAGGATAAAGAGGGGATAAAGAGGTCATAAAGCGGAGATGACTTCTCCAGTTCCTATGGATCCTATGCACTAAGATCTCCAAAGCTGAAGAAGGAGTTGGAGAAGCGATATCACTGGAAAAGTTATCTCCGCTTTATCACTTATTTATCATGCCTTATGAATAATATCCACTGGTTTCATGAAAACCTAAAGAGAAAGTAACACCTCTTAATAATATCCCCCCTTACCTTACTATAGCCATAACATCTTAATGGCACCTATGAATTTTGCCATGTCCCTTTGATTACATCTTTATTCAGTCCTGGATATAATGTCCATTGAAATAGACAGTTTCTGGCAGTTTTTCATGCTTAAGAAGGCAGAAGGCAGAGTATATGAGCCGACTGAACCCTTTAAGGACCAGAGAGGTGAGCAACACATTAAGGGTTAAAATTACCATATTTAGTGGGTGGAGTTTGTGTCTTTAGTTCTGAATCCTGGGTATGACATCAAGGACTGATTGAAGAAATTATCTCTTGCCATTATTAGGGTATATGGAGGGTTATTATTAGGAGGTGTTACTTCCCCTTTAAGCTGGTGGCTTGAAGTTATGCATGTATCCTGAGGACTGACCTAGCAAAGGAGGAACTGCAACTTCTGCTACTTTAACATCCCAGGAAGACTTATCTAGCAAAGGAGGAAATGCAGCTTCTGCTACAGCAACATCTCAGGAAGTAGTGAATCCAGGTAAGCATACATAGTACTGGGAATAGTACAGCCACAAGCCCTTGCAGACACTGAAAATCAGGGAGATACTTCAGAAGAGTAGGAAACAGCATTAACTCCTGTCTACACTGAGTATACTTCAGACACATAGAAATCAGCATCAGCACCAACTTCAACAGACACTGAAAATACGTCAGCAGAAACCAGCATCAACTTCTGCAGACACTATCATTACCCCCTGATTTTGTGCTATAAAACTGATTTTATTTTATAAAAATAACTTTTGTCAGGCAGAGTTGATTTTTGTGACACAAAATCAGTTAAGGATTCTGTGTGACAAAATAATTGATTTTGTATAACAAAATCAGTTTTTAGAGACAACCTTATTTTGTGCGATAAAATAAATTTTTGTGGCACAGAGAATTTATTTTTATGCCAGGAAATCAATTTTGTGAGACATGAGAATCTTTTGTAAGACAAAAAAATAAATTGTGTAGCAAATTTTTATCTGCGCTTCTTTGTCCGTCACAGGATGAAGATGCCCTAAGGTGAGATGAAGGGAAGAAACTATCAGACTTTCCAGTGAGAGAAGCTCTACATTTCCTATGTCATTCTATGGTGTCTATGCACTAGTAGCTCTCCTGTTGAAAACAAGGCTCCTTCTCTTACCTTCTTTGCCCTAGTAGTCATTCTCAAATAGTACTTTCTCCATTTTAGCAACTGTTTTTCCAGTATGTGCGTTAGTAGATTGTCAGGGGACATCCACTTCTGAAGTAAACAGTAATGCCACTTACTGATTTTAGAAATGAATCTGTAACTAATTAAGTTTTTTTTCCCTAATGACCAAATCAGCTGTAGGGTATTAACAGCCATCTTGATTTTAGTGATTCTCAACCAGTGTGTCTTGGACATCTACGTAGGGTACCCCTTGTTTTCTATAAAGATGTTTACAATATTTAAATGCTGAGTTTCAAATGTATGTTTATGGATATTTTTATGCACAACATTGTTTCTGTTATTAGACTTAAGAATAACTATATGTTACTTGTTTGTACCCCTTAGAAAAATGACATGTAGAATGTTAGCGGTGCTCTGAAAAATCTAGATTGCTTATTAGGGGACTTGAACAAAACATTGATTGAGAAACACTGAGCTAGGATTTATTATTATAGATGTAGTTAGCAAGGCTGAGCAGCATAAAAGTTTTGGTTTACAATGTTCAAGAGTAATTTTTAGGCACACTAACTGTACCATAAGGGACAAATACAAATTCCCATTAATTTAAAAGGGATGGTAACCCTTTGTGTGCCAGAGGGGAATGCAATGCATTGCTATGCAATGCATTGATTACCCCTCTGGCAATCAAAGGGTTAAATCCTGTGAATACTAGAGAGGTCTCCACAATACTGCAAAAGCAATGCTATGTAGAAATCTTTACTACTCAGTGGAGGTTATGCAGGTGTGATAAAGAGGTGATAAAGAGGAGATGACTTCCCCAGTGATATCAGTTCTCCAGTCCCTATGTTATTCTATTGAGCTTATGCATTAAGATCGCCAAAGTTGGAGAAACCTTGGTGAATTGGCTCCATAGAATAACATAGGAACTGGAGAAGTGATATCACTGGAGAAGCCATCTCCATATTATAATGTTAGTGCATCTCTCCTAGGTTTAAAGGGACAGAAATGTCCCATAAAAAAATCTTCTACTTTTATAGAGGTTAAAAAATAAACTATGCCTCACTAATCCTATCTCTCAAACCACTATGGTTTGAGAGATATTCGCACTGAAAGTTCCCCTCTCCCTCCCCTTCTCCTGATGTCAGCCGTAAAGCTGACAGCAGGAGATCCCGGTCTGGGGACCAGTCGACTGCTGTGCAGCAGAGCCGAAATTGCGTTATTTAAAAATAATTACTTTATTGGAAAGATCTACAAAGCGTGCTTGCAAACCAGGCACACTTTGTAGACCTTTCCAATGAAGTAATTCTTTTTAAATAACAAGATTTGGGCTCTGCTACAGAGCCGTCGGCTGGTCCCCAGACCGGGATCTCCTGCTGTCAGCTAGAAGCTGACGTCAGGAGAAGGGGAGGGAGGGGGGAACTTTAAGTGCGAATATCTCTCAAATCATAGCGGTTTGAGAGATAGGATTTGTGGGACATAGTTTATTTTTTTAAGCTCTATAAAAGGAGAAGATTAACCCCTTAGGCTTCCTTTTGATACCACACTTATATGGATAGCCCACCATTTATTTTAGTAAAATTAAGGAAATGGTAAAATGTAAAAACATGTTTTTTTTTTCTCTTGGGATCATTTGGGCACAATGGGTTAGATTTTTATGGAGACTGCTTGAAAGGTATGACCGATCAGTCATATATACAAAATGGGCAGTTTTAAGTGGGCACTGTCCCCCCTGGGTGAAAATCCCCATGTCCCTTTCTCCCACCCTATTTTGCCACTTTTTTATTGATGACATTTGGCAGTGTGTATAAATGTATTACATAGCTCCACAACAGGCACACTCCCAATTTTGTTCATTGACATGTTTGTTTTTTTAAATAAAATTTTTTATTTTGTAAAAAAAAATTGTGTTTAAAAAAAAATATATATATTTTAGCAGGTTGAAAATGGACCTGCATCCAATCAGCCTCCAGCACAGCAGTGAAGGGGTTAATACCTCCAGCTGCTGCATTTTTTTTCCACTAGGTATCTCCTCTCTGCTTCTCTCTCCCTTACTTTGATTGTAAGGGACAGAGAGGCAGAGGGGAAACACAGAGGCAGTATGCAACTCATTCAATGCCGGTACAAGTGATCGCTGCTGCAGTGATCACATGACCCGGCACAAGTGAGAAGGGCTGAGACTGAACACTCTGGTACTGGAGCGCTCAGTTTCAGCCTGGAATGAATGACAGCAGCGTGCACGGAGGTGCGCTGCTATCATTTAACCCATGACGGTCCAGGATGGTCCTTAACGCGATAGTATTTGGGCCAATTAATGTTTTCAATACTGTCAGAGTTGTAGTTCAAGAGTAATTGAATGATGAAGTATCCCCCTCCCACCCCTTTTACTGATGTAACACTGCTCACCTCAGAGCAGCAAGACTGTCCAGATGGATCCCAGAGAGGGACAATCTTCAGTGAGCATAAGAAAAAACCTGAGAAACCTGTCAAGGGAGGCAGGGTTTCCCTTATGCTCACAGTAAGAAGACTGTCCCTTGCTGTGACCTGTCAGGTCAAGATTCCACATCTGAGGGGAGGAAGCTTACACTAGGTAAAAGCGGTGGGAGGGGAATACTTAATCATTCACTTATTCTTGAATTACAACTCTGATATTACTGAAATAACACTCTCCATGGCCCAAATACTATGAAGATTAATTGGAGCTGCTGATTTTGTGAAACATTACTATCCCATTAAAATAGTCTGACCATACCTCACCTTTAAAAAGGGACACATAGGAAATAGGCATATTTCAGGAGTGCACCAAAATCAAAGCAACCCTGTAGTATGCATTATTCATGTGTGTCCCTTTTTAAAGGTGAGGTATGGTCAGCCTACATTAAAACCCCCTTTTAAATCAATGAGAATTCTGTGGGGCAGTTACTTTTCCCCAGTGTTGTGCTTATGGCCTTAAATTAGAAAAAAATACGTAATCATTGCAAGTGTAAAAATGATTACGATCAAAATACTGTGACAATTTATAAAAAACTATATTTTAATATCTGAAAGTGATTGAGAAAAATATAAAAGTAATTAAAGGTCGCTGTAATTAACACAAAGGAGGCACTGGGAATTTTTTTTCATTACAAAAATGGCTTAGAGACAAATTTCTTCATTAACCTTATGTGGTCTTAGTCTACTTAAATGAATTAATCCACAAGGCTTTTCCTTTTACAAGTGTCTGGATTTAATCATTTTCTAGCATTAGGTATTTTCATTTCTATCTCAAATGCCTATTAACATTGTTTAACTTAAAAAGAGTTTTATAAATGAAAATTGTGTTGCTACTGCCCCTAAAGGGTCACACTGTCCTGAGTCCAATGGGAACTAACAGTCCTTTAATAGACTATGGGAAAATGTATTCTGAACTTTATTTTATAAAATTTTAATAATTTAATGGATTTATAAGAAATGCTTTTGTAGTTAACACCTTGAGTGCTAAAGATGTCACTAGTGTATCACTTCCTAATACACTGGCAGCATCTCTAGCACCCAAAGGGTTATATGTAAAGTTTTGAATAAAAAAATATTTGAAGCTATGTTTTTCTTTAATCTGTTTTTAGTCTAAAGTATTTAGGATTATTATCTAAGTGGTTGGTGGCACACACTTTTGTTTAAACACAAAAGTGGGGTAAAATCAGCTGCACCAAAGGAACAAACAAATTTTCCTATCGAAATGTGGCTTTTCTCTCCATGAATGCTAGAGAGTAGGGAATGGGCAAAAAGTCCTCTTTCTTTCTTTCTTTCTTTCTTTCTTTCTTTCTTCAGAAATTCTCAGTAATAGAAAATCCATTAAAATGCCAGTGAGCAGTTGTCAATTTCAGCCTATGCTTTCCTGCTTCAGTACTATTCCTCAGGACTACTACTTATTTCATCATCACGAGTACAGAGGCTAGATGTTGCAATAGTACTACTAGTATTAGGTGGCCGTGGTGTTGCACCTTGAACAACAGCAGGTGCACTCATAGCAAGGATTGCTGTTATTGACTAAGCAGCAACACAGTTCAACAACAGTTAGTGTGACTGGAATAGATGATGGACTTGGAAGAGGTGAGAGTGATGATGATGACTGATATGGACTGTGTATCTTTAGGAATGTTTACTTGTCCATATATTGCAGCAGAAAGCACTCTAAATAGCATGAACAATGGGAAGTTCAAAGGAAAAAAGCTAAAGATCGATGACTGAGATACTTTCAAGACCAATTGTTAGCTCATCTGTGTTACCCTTACCTGTCATCCACTGTCCATCTTCTTAAATCTTCCTTCTTTTTTAATCTTCCTTCTTCTTTCTGACTGGAACCTGCTCTATTTGTCTGCCATACCATCATTGATCTCTGATTGATCTGTATCAGAAGAATGGGATAAGAGTAGAGGGACATGTTTTAAGGCAATTTAATCAATTAGGACAGTAGCAACGGCATCTTTGATAGTGCCAAATTGTCTTCCTCCCTACTACTTTGTTTCTTTTATATCTTTAAATGTCTGAAAACGTTTTTTTTTTACCTTTACCTTAGTAGGAGTTATAGAACATTGACCACTGGTTTGTGTCAGCATGGCACTGTCTGATGCAACAGTTGGTCTCACTACTGCACAATCCTCCTTCACTATGGAAACAACATTAGAATGTGACTCATTGATGTCTTTAGTGCTAAAAAGCTTAGTATACTGCAACTGGGGAACATTTCATTATCACTTTTACAAACAGCCTCCTCAGGAGGAGAAGGATTATCAATATTTACTGCACAAATTGGTGCATCCATGGGTGCAGTCAGTGTGTTATTACCATGAACACATCAATGCACTCCTCCTTGTTTGCACCCCTTTCCCTGTCCTCTATCATGTTTGGTGGATGTAATGGAAGTAGTCCACAACAGAGCTGTTAGCTTCAGCATGTCTGTAGTATGCAATTAGTTGCCCAGGAGAACAGCACAGCAGCAGCACCAAATATATCTTTATCTTTTTTTTTACTTGAATTTGGAGTGATGTATGTTATTGTCTGTTATAAAATAATGTATGATGTATGTGTCTGTCTCTAGTAAGTGCTACTGTCATTTACAGTTCCAGCTCAAGTAGGATCACCTGCCTGTCTGGGGGTGTATGCGCATTTGTTGGCTTTCTAATCCTCTTTTTGAATTCCATGTTTGAAACAAGAAGCAGAGGAAATTGGCAACATTTTCTCCATTTCCTGCATATGCTATAGGAGATACATTCAGAACCTGATGGTTTGAATATCTTATCAACTGCAGAGTGTGTGTTCCTGTATGCAGAATAATGATCATGCACTCTAGTACATATCCCGGAGTGCATGGGAAGTGTAGTGTCCTAGCAGTGAAAATGTAGCAGTGAAAGTTTGCCAGACTTGTGCAATCATCACTAAATACGTAACAGAAATATAGGAGGCAAATATAGTTTTTGATACCTTTTATTGGCTAACTAAGCAGATTTAAATGCAAGCTTTCAAGACCTTAGGTCTCTTCCTCAGGCATGTTATACAGATAAATATGAAAACATCTCTCTTAAATACAAGTACACATCACATTGTTTAGCATGGAAATCAGATAACAGAATGCAGTCCAGATCCAGATATCTTTGATCAGTCAATGGTAAATTGCACTCTCTCAGAGGACAGAAAGGTATGGGAGGTAAAATTAGTGTTAAAATTTAATGCAATTTGTAGTGGTTTGAATAGGGATAAGGAATTCATGTCAAAATACAATTTAGTTGATTGACCTTTCCAACAGACCCAAGAGCATCGTAAATACCTCTAAAGCCTCAGAGGAAAAGTGCAATTTATCATTGACTGATCAAAGATATCTGGATCTGGACTGCATTATCTGATTTCCATGCTAAACAATGTGATGTGTACTTGTATTTAAGAGAAATGTTTTCATATTTATCCGTATAAGATGCCTGAGGAAGAGACCTAAGGTCTTGAAAGCTTGCATTTAAATCTGCTTAGTTAGCCAATAAAAGGTATCAAAAACTATATTTGCCTCCTGTATTTCTATGGCTAACACGGTACCAACTCTCATCTGTTAACAGAAATATGACAGCCGAAACATCAGGGTTACCCCAATTGCATTTTAATTAGTCATATGTCATGATTGTGTGTTTTATTTCTGGATCTAGAAATTGAAATAGACATTACATTTTGATATGAGAATTTGGAGAATTTGAGCAACTTACAATGCAGTAAGCTTAAATGTACGTAATTTTGTACAGATATACACCTGGTGGGGGTGTTATTCTTTTCAGCTGTAACGTTTACCATTACACTGCAGACAGAAAAAGGGTTTATTTAATTCAGATGATTTGCTATTGCATTTGTGTGCTAAATACATTATGATCCAATAAGCCTAATAAAGAAATGTAATTTACTTACTAATAGTAGTAGAAAAAAATTAAATGCCTCATTTGCTCAAGCTACAAATCATTGAAATTGCTTTTAAGCTTTTGGTATCAAATACTTTGAAACTATAAATTATGTACATAAAGCTACAATCCATTAAGCTGGTGACTGTTTTATTAATATTCTCTAATTATTTAATTGTATCGAAATTGTTATTTCACTGGTGCAAATCTGATTAAGTCCAAAATGGCTTTGAATAACTTATTCAATAACACATTTCTCCATAATGCTATGTTCTTTCTATGCTTAGCTCTGTCACAGCTTAATCACATATGAAGGGCATACATGCAAGAAACTGTTGAAATATGGGAGCAACCACACTGCACTAGAGGTGAAGATATTTTCTTACCTGTCAATTCCTTTTCTTTCATGGTTACACATGAGACATCCCTGACTCTCATTCTGCAGTTGATGTTACTATTACTATCAAGTGAGAGTTAAAGGGATAGTAATACTTTGTTTTATCTTTATTTTATTTTGTAGGCATTAAAAAACATGAAGAACGATATGTCTTAGCTCTCAAACCTTTATGGTTTGAGAGATATTCACAAGTAAAGTTTCGCCTCCTGCCCCTTTTACCTAATGTAAGCCATCTCTTCTCAGATGTGGAATGCAGTCCGTAGACCAGACAGATAACAGCAGGGGACAATCTGCTTCCTATGAGAACGATGAAATCCCTGCCCCTCTTGACAAGTTTTTCATTTTTTTCCATTATCTTGATTGAAGATTGTCCCTCTCTGCAGTTTACCTGGGCACCTCCCTTCTGCTGTGGCTGAACACTGTGTGACATCAGTAAAAGGGGCAGGAGGGGGACACTTTGTCATTGAATTACTCTGGCACTACAACTCTGACAGAATTGAAATAACACTCTCCAAAGTTCAAATACTATGATTATTAAGTAGAGCTGCTTTTATTATGAAACATTACTATCCCTTTAATCATGTCTATGAGGTTCTTTTATTTGTGAATTATAGGCTGCAGAAATAGCATACCTATATATATGCTCATACACGCATGCAACAGATATGCATTCACACACATGCAACAGATATGCGCACACACACACACACACAGAGGAGGACACAGATACAATGATAGAACTCCTGTCTCCACAGGTTGCGGCTCTTGCTTGTCCTCTGGATCTGTATGTTCTGAGTGTAGATGTGTGGGCTCTGGCAACCCTGGGATTGGTGTAGGTAACAATCTTATATGGATGTGAATGTGTCCAGTATTGAGAGAGTTAGAAGGTAAATGTAGTCCTTTAAGGACCATAGGACATTGCTTCACAATGCGTAGCACCCCCCACCCCCTCCAGTCTTGAAGCCATTGCATACCTCCCAACATTTCAAACAGACAAAGAGGGACACTTTTGTTTTAGGTGGTGTTTATGGAGGTGTGGCTGGTGGACTGGGCATTACCGAGAATTTTTAGGTTATTTGAAGAAATTTTGACACTTGTTTGTGTAACTGAATAATTTATTTACAGCAAGACTAAATTATTTTACCTACACAGACTAATTTAGAAACACATATATTGAAGATTAACTACACATTTATGTGACTTTTATTGCTGTGGAGCAATGTGATATACACTACTAATTCTGATCTCTAAAAAAGAGGGACAAAAGGTAGAAGAGTGAAACAGAGGGATCTGGATCTCAAAAAAGGTATTGTCCCTCCTAAAGAGGGACACTTGGGAGGTATGCCATTACATCAATTTTATATTTTATTTCCCCTTAACTTTGGGCCAGAATTACAGTATTATGCCTGTGTGTATTTGGGTTGTGCAAATGGAATGCAGAAAATAAAATGGTTACACCAGCATGTTAACCTTTTGCGTGCCATAGGGGTTTGCAAGGCATTTCTTTGCAATGCATTGTGCACCCCCTCTGTCACTCAAGGGGTTAAGTTATAGAGTGGCATGCATTATAAACTAGTGTGTAATGTCAGAGTTTTATAGCTGTGGGAAGTATGTTCATACCTGGGAACTTTGTCTTGTGGAGTCCCTGAAGGGGACTCCTGTGGTGGTACTGGGGAGAGATCAATGAGGCAATTTGTGAGTAGGGGCAGGGCTTAACAGATGTGAAAAAGTGTTAGAAATAGGCTGGGGAGGGAGGAGAAGTGGGAGGGAAATGGAAGTTTACAGTGTGAGCATTTTGAGGATGCTTCCATCTATGCTGCTGGTCTGTCCTGTGGGCTAAAAGTTGATAGACACCGTGTGGCAGTCAGTGGGTTAAGTGTGTACATGACGGCTGCCTGTCCTCTGTCTTGCATGGCAAATGTTGACACCCATAAACTAATCGAGCAACGAGGGCCTACCTTAACCCTTTGAGTGCCAATACATTCAGTGCCCGTACTACAGGTCTGGCTAAGGCCACTGGGAGTGAGTGAGAGTGTGGTATGTTTGTGTGTATGTATGCCTGTTTCACTGTGTGTGTGTGTGTGTGTGTATACCATGTTTGTTTTCTTGTTGACTAGGAGGTTGTGAGAGGGCAAAATCCAAAAACTCCTGTCAAAATCATGCCCCCCTATATCTCCAGCACTAGCAGTAGACTAATTATGTAATGAGGCTTTCTCTTATATATATATATATATATATATATATATATATATATATATATATATATACAAAACTAGATGTCGAAGAAGCACTCTCGGAACTCCATGCAGCTAAAAGTTCACATAAATGTTTATTGTGTGAAGTTTATGTGAACTTTTAGCTGCATGGAGTTCCGAGAGTGCTTCTTCGACATCTAGTTTTGTATGTATCTTGCACATTGGAGCATCACCCGGACCATAAGGAAGTCATCTAAACAGTGAGTGCTGCCATCACCCCTATGCTTCTATATATATATATATATATATATCTTATAAATAATATGTTTGTTTTGTTTTTTAATTGAGATTAATAAATTTTCTGTATTATAATCACCATCTAGCTTTACATGTCTTTCACACTGAAGTGGTCTTCTAAGATGTAAAGGTATAGCTGAACTGAAATTCAATTACCTTGCCAAATCCTTTTCTTTTCGTTTGATTACATATTTTAAGATTTACAGTTTTTATGACACATAAACATCACTTACTGTATACCTCTCTTTATTTGTATCTATCAATATAAAATATAGGTAATCTGGAAAGCTCTTGCAAGATCAAGTAAACATTTTTTAATGGCATTTCCATTTAAGTGTCACCTGACCAATCATTCCATATATCACATATATAATATTTTATTGCCAAACTTCCCTGTATTTTTTAAATAAAGTTACATTTTCTAGTTGCTTTAGCAATGTATTGAGACCATTCTATTATTTTTAAAGGTAAAAAGGTCTATAATCTTTACTGCTCTAGTAAAATACATTTTGCTGTTATCAACAATCATAGAAACTGCAGGCAAAGAAAGGTGACAGGTCACTTTTCCAGCTATATGTCAGTGCTTTTATAGTTCAAAAAGAAAGTATACATTGTGTGTAAGCTTTACATAGTGCTGGCAAAGTTGGTAAGGAGAATTAAATTTCTTCCGGTAAAAAAACAACAGAATTGTTTGGGACAGTAGACTTGCTTCTAATGCCCAGTCAAAAATATTATACACATTGGGCTCCACAATTTTGCAAACCTTTGAGGCTCAGGGGTGATTTTCTAAAAACCAAGGCACCAGGGAGTTATTCACTAAAGCATGATAAAGAGGTGATTAAGTGGAGATAACTTCTCCAGTGATATTTCTTTTCCAATTCCTATGTTATTTTATGGAGCCAATTCACTAAGATGTCTACAACTCCCAATGTCTCTTAATTCTTAGTGGACAAAGTTCCAAAAAAGCCCAGACACTAATAGTTACTGACAAAATATTACCTGGTCACAAACAAAAGGTACAGGATGACTGCATTTCAAAAGGTGTCATAAAAAATTAAAAATGACGGTAAGAAAATTAGGAGTGGGTAAAAAGTGAGAAAAATTTCCCACATGACTTTTCGTGAAAAACTGAAGATTTTTTGCTTTTTTCACAAAAGTTTTCTCTTTTACTCCAATGCAAGTTTTTCCTCCTTTTTGCTATTCCAGCACATTTTTTTGCCTATTCCAACACATTATTCTCCTATTCTAACACATTGTTCGCATATTCTAACACATTTTTTGCCTATTCAACACATTTTTCTCCTATTCTAACACATTTTGCTCATATTCCAACACATTTTTTCCTATTCTAACACACAGCACAATATTACTTCTTCTGGGGGCTGTAGTGGAAAAAAATGAGCTGGAAGTTAAAATTGTGAATCCTACAGCATGGTATGGTAAAATGTCTGAGAATTGATGGACCATGGCATAAGAAGTTTTTTATTCTGATTACAGACTGTTTCAGTTACCACCGCTTTTTAAACATCTCGCACTAAGTGTGGGATGACAGTACATAGAAGAATGATGTAACTTTATTGCTTTAATGACATGACTTGTGGAAGTGGTGGGGGTGGTTGCAATATTTGTAGACATTCTACGACTCTTGTCATCTCCAAAGAAAACTCCTCTCCTCTGCAGCAGGATCAAAAAATCTTGGTGCACTCTCTAACACATCAGCAACACTTCTATTATGTACCCCAGACCCTGGTAACATTTAGGAGTATTACCTCTGCTGCTAGTTGTGGCACCTCTGAGTTGTTAATGGTGTGTCTCTGAGTCAGACCTGTGGTTGTGTTTCAGGTGGGAACTCACTGATGAGGTACCTAGGTGTGAGTCTTCTTTTCCCATGCTCACATGCTTTTTACACTGACAACATGTAGCAACATGAAAGATTCAGTACCCTTCTTGTTTTGGACAATTTTGATCCGTATTGAACACACTAAATGTATTAACGGTGTAATCACCTTAGCATTGTATTTATACTTGTATGTATGGCTGAATCCACGCTGGTGATTGTGCCACATACTATATGTGAATTCATAGCACCGATTTCCATATTGTTTTTATTAACTTGTAGCAACATATTTAGCTTTTGGATCCTCAGTGAAGTATCTCCATAATGTGGACTTCATTGAGTGTGGAGTTCCTGATTGGCTGCTACTACTACTACTGGGGCTAGATGTTGCTGAAATTGTACTACTACTAAGTGTCACAAGTGCTACACTTGCAAGCTTTAATTCTGTGGATGCTAATAACCTATGTTGTTGCTGGCTACTCAGCACTAAGGATGGGATAAACTTTCGCCTCAAACCAAAATTGTTGAAAAATTACACTTCCGCTTGATGAATAATTTCCTGAGAAAAGAGTCATTTTTCCACTTTTTTGCCCCTAGCTCATTGTATTGAAATCAATGGGAAGAAACATTTTTCCAGACCAGATGATGATTTTCTCTACTTTTCTACAGCCACATAAAAGGGCGTCAGGCTCTCACAGCATGCCATTCTGTGTATGTGAGAGGAGAAAGCAGCACATTTTTAAGCTAAAGAAGATAGGCAAATAAAGGTGAATTGAAGCTTAGTTTAGGGAGTCTTTTAGGTAGGACATTTGTTCTCTGTAGTAGGGGAGTCTGGGGGCACAATGAGGAGAAGAAGGGAGGAAGACACAGGCAGCTGGGGTCCAAATTGCTTGCTGATTTTACTTTTACTGTCTCTCTGCTGTGGAAGACTGGGTAAAGAAGTTGTTGATTTTGTTTTTTAATTATATATGTTTTGGGGGACTAACTGTGATAACATATGGTGGCCAACTTAAAAAAAAACACACCAATCACACCACGTAAGTCCCCCACCACCAGTATCATACACATCTACCACATTGTAGAATATACTTTATTTTATGTTTTTTTATCACTTGAAATCATTATGAATATGTGTCAGTGTCACTTAAGCAGGAAGTTAGTGTTGTGGGCAAAGGACAAATTCACTCTGCATGCTAACAAATTTTTCAGGGTATATGTTGCTGTAGGACTCACAACTTTGACTTTCAGCTACTTATTTCTTCACAACAGCCCTCAGAAGAAGTAATATTGTGCTGTCAAATGTTGCACCATTTTAATCATAGGCAAAAAATGTACTGGAATAGGGGAAAAATATGTTGGAATAGGCAAAAATTTGCGGGAATAGACAAAACATAGGAAAATTTTGCATTGGAGAAAAGGAAACACTTTTGTGAAAAAAGTGAAAAACTGTTAGTCTTTTGCTAAAAGTCATGCAGGAAATGTTTCTCACTTATCACCCACTCCTACTCAACACTATTAGTGTGTGCGCTGAGTGGGACTTGGAAGTGGTGATGATGCTGATGAGATGACTGACTACTTTTATATTCCTTTAGGCTTTTAGAGATCTTAAGCAATTTCTTTTTACTTCTCCCCTTTGAGGGATTTTCAAAATGTTTGCTACTACTTTCAGGATAGGTGTTTTGTACTTATATATCTCAATGTCAGATGCAGCAGTTGGTTGAGCTGATACACCTTCTTTCACTATGCCATCAACATTGGCATGTGACTCACTGTTACCGTCAGTGCTTTTAGATGGTTAATTAATAGTACTGGTTCCTGTGGTGATGGAACTTTTGGTGGGAGGAGAGGAATCACCATTATTTATTGCATACTCTGCAGCAACCATGTCTGCAGTCAGTTTTTGGACTACCATTTAACTCTCCCATCCCTGCTGCTCTCAGTCCTTTCACCCTCCCCCTACCCCTTGTGTGTTTGCTAGATTTTTCTGAACTACTGTATGTGTTTTTACTGATTGTGTATAATGTATTGCCTTGGATCTCTACAAAATACTCTATCTCATCCATTATCAGTCTGCCTCAGTCAAAGATCACATCAGGGTCCCTGTCTCTGTCACCTATCAATTTTTAAAATTGCATTAATTTATTTATTTTAATTGTCTGCCCTATCCCTATCACTTTCATCAAAAAAACACACTCCCTGCTTCTTTCAACTTCTTCATCTGCTTCTTTCCCCAGACTCCCCTAGGAAAGAGATAACAGCCAGATCAGGAAGAAACGTGGATCATGGTTGCCTGTGTCTTCATGGAGAATCATCCAGAATTTTTGGGTATTTGAGGTAATTATCCTTTGCTCTCTTCTCACACTCATAGACTCCCCTAGGAGAGAGATACCAGACAGATGAGGATGGAACATGGATCACAGCTACCTATGCTTACTTGGTCACACAAAATTTTGGGATATTTGGGTTAAACCTCCTTTGCTCCCTTCTCATACCCACAGACTCCCCTAGGACAGATATAACAGCTAGAGCAGGAAGAAACTTGGATCACCTCTGCCTGTGTGTTCCTAGTAACTCACACAGAAGTTTTGGGTATTTGGGATAATTCTCCTTTCCTTCCTTCTCAAACCCACAGACTACCCTGATAGAGATAACAGCCAAATCAAAAAGGAATGTGGATCACAGCTGCCTGTGTCTACTCAGTCATACAAAATTTTGGAGGTATTTAGGGAACAACACTTTTGATCCCTTCTAACACCCCCAGACTCCACTAGGACAGAGATCACAGCCAGATCAGGAAGAAACTTGAAACACATCTACCTGTGTCATCACAGTCAGTCACACTGAAATTTGGGGGTATTTGGGGTCAAACTCCTTTCTCCCTTCCTGTCCACCTGACTCCCCTAATACAAAAAAACAAATATTCTGCATATAAGACTCCCTAAACTAATCTTCAACTCCACATTATTAGCCTGCCTTATCTAGCTCAATCATGCGCTTACAAACACAGAGTGGTACACTGTGAGAGCCTGACCCTTTTATATGCTTATGGGAAAAGAAGAGAAAATTGCCATGTGTTGGGGAGAAAATCTGTCTGTCCATTAATTTCAATGTTAAGAGCTAGGTGAAAAAAGTGGGAAAACTGCACTTTTTGCTAGAAATTTCCCACTAGGCGAGTGTCACGATTGACATTTGTGATTTTTGGTCCTATTGACTCCCGGTAGATCCTATGAGCACTCTGAATTGCTATTAGTTCAGGGAAGTTTAAGTTTCCTGTAGACCTCACATTCGATGCCAGATTATTCGGACTAGCTCAGTGTTCCTGTGCTTGTCTCCTGCATATTTTGGGTTTTCTGGTTTTGACCCTGGTTTGTTGCTTGACTACGATTTTTGTCCACTACTGTTTTTGGCTCCAGATGTTCCTATTGACCTCAGCTACCTGTTACTGACCAATCTCTTGCTTTACCTCCGTTGATCCTGACGCTCAGCCCGTTCTCCTCACTACTCTATCTGTGCTTGGTCTCCAACACATCCTGACTCTCCCGGTACTATGGCTTCTCTGACTATGAGTTTGCTTCCAGTGACAGGGGCAATTTGGCCTGGCCTTCCCTTCTCGCTCCTGCTCCCCACTTACCTCAGGTCCCAGAGGTTTCTAAACAGCTCATGTTCTGTTCCGGTATTCTGATCATCAGCACCTCTGCCTGCCTGGCTCTAGCAGCCATCAGCATAACAGCATACTCTCTCCTCCTCCTATCTTGACTGTCCCATCTCTGGGAGGGTTGGCTACCGACAGCTTCGGATGTAAACCCTCTGCGTTTTGTAGGCATGACTGACAGGTCATACCTTTCATGCAGTCTCCATAAAAATGTAACCCTTTGTGCCCAATTGATCCCAAGAGAAAAAACAAAAATGGAGTTTTTTTTTAAGTTTTTTTTATTTTAATAAAGTAAATGGTGAGTTAGCCATATAAGTGGGATATCAAAAGAAAGCCCTATTTGTGCTTAAAAAAAACAGTATATAATTTATGGGGGTGGAATAAAAGCCTAAGAGGGTAAACACTGCTGAACAAAGACATAGTTAAAAAGGTTAGAATTGCTCCGGTCCTTAAAGGGATAGTAATACTTGAAAATAATGTTATTTTATATTGTAGCCCTTAAAAAAACATTAAAAATGATATAAGTCTTATCTCCCAAACCGTTATGGTATTCACAAGTAAAATAAAGTAAAGTTCCCTTTTCCTGGCTGTTTCAGCCAAGTCTGCCATCTAATGGACAGATTTGGAATCCGGTCCACAGATCAACCAGCAGCTCTTTAGCAATGCTGAGTTCACAATCTTTAAAAAGAACTACTTAATTGGAACTGTGTACAAAGTGTGCCTGGCTTGCAAGCACACTTTGTAGACCATTCCAATGAAAAAATTATTTTTAAAGATTGTGATCTCGGCACTTTTGGAGAGCCGCAGCCAGTCCCGGGACTGGATTCCAAATCTGAGAGCTAGAACAGTGACGTCACTCAGGGGGAAACTTTGCTTGTGAATAGCTCCCAAACCCAAAGGTTTGGGAGATAAGACTTATATCATGTTTAATGTTTTTTAAGGGCTACAATATAAAATAAAATTATTTTCAAGTATTACTATCCCTTTACGGGAAAATGACCTTAAATTTACCCAGTCCTTAAAGGGTTAACAGCAATATTTCTGATAAATGCATGGTGCTCATATGCACACCTTCATTATCCACTGAAAACTGAGCTTGCTGACTTGTCAGTCACACCCATATACTTTTCCCAATTTGTACCTTATTAGTCTTTGGAACTTCTCTAAAGCTACTTTGAATTACAGTCTTATTGTTGTACTTATTTTCGCTTTCAATTTAATAAGTAAATATATCTTCATAAAATATTAAGATACCATCTTATTAAGATGAAGCACTGCATTGTGCATTAGCAAACAATGAAACCAGAAGCCAGGAAAACTAATGCGACTCTCATATTTATAAACAGACTAAAACATGGGCACATGAAATTACACTAGAGTGAGATTAGACTGAAAGGAGCCAACACTTATCTGTGCAGCTGCTGGCAAGACACATATAACGGCTGGTGAGCCAATGTTACAACAAGATATGCCATGAAAACACAGCAGGTGCAATGAGACCTACAAACACAACAAATCAAAGCCAACTAGATCTCATGATCTCATTTTTTTCAGTTTATACAAGCTTATCTGTATTTTGCTTACAAAATAAAATATTTGTCTTGGATAGTTATTGGTTAATCCCTTGTTGCTAGGCTGAATTCTTCAAGGGTCTTGTTCATGTAACAGGGTACCCCACCTCCTTGGTAGTAGAGATGGATGAAAATTTTTGCCTCAAACTGAAAAACAGTGAATAATGGCACTTCCTGCTTGGTAAATAATTTCCAGCGAAAAGTGCAGATTTCCCGTTTTTTTCACCTAGCTCATTCCACTGAAATCAATGGAAACTTTGAATTTACACTTAACACATAATAAACATTATTTTATTTCCCAAAGGCATAGTATAAAATGGTCATGATGGAGCCAGTGTTGGTGGGGTGTGGGGAAAGAACCAGTTGACCAGGGAATGTTTTTTTTTTGGGGGGGGGGCAGTTAATACAAAATAAATACTAAATACAAATAAAAACCCCCATAAGACATGGTATAAAAGGTGTCTGAGGAGGATGTCTGTGTTGGTGGGTGGAGACTGGGAAAAGAATCAGTTGAACAGGGAATTTGTTTGGGGGGAGTGGGTTCTTGACTGGTATTAGGGGGACAATTAATGAAAAAATGAATCAATATAATAAAATAAGAGATTTGTATGTAAAGTGATAGAGACAGGAACCCCCTGACATAAGCTGCCACTGGGGTGGACTTGACTTGATAGAATATTTTGTAGAGGGTGATTTGTTAGATTTGTTGTTAGAGGCCCAAGCCCTGAGGAAACATTGATTTGTAGGACTTAGGCATGTATGGCACAAGCCCTAAGGAACCATTGACACCAGAACCCAACTAATGTTGCCATCACTATACCCCTTGTCCAGAACCCGCTAAGGACACATGACAAGTTGCTGACAGTTTAATAGTAATGATGAAACCTCCCTGTCAGCATCTTAGCATATTCTGCGGGATGAAATCTCCTCAGATGCCACTTGATGCCCTGCTTGCAATTCTCCTCCACCACACTGGCATGTGTGGTCAGTGCACCACACAGTGTGCAATGGGTAGAGATAAACTGCCACATCCTAACATCAACAGAGTGGCTATCATTTGGCAGAGGAGGTAACGATGAATGAGGTGGATTGGCAGAAGATGTAGTTACCCTAGAGGAAGAAGGTGATGGCGGGATAGTTGTTTCACTCATCATGGAACTTCAAGTCTCTGCCTGGGTTTCCCTGTTCTTCCTTCTCTTTGATCACCACCTCACCTCTTGTTGCCTTTCTGGAGAGTCAGGTGGTACAGCAACAGTGGTGCCTGATTTCTGTGGTGGGTGTTTGGCTTTAACATGTTTGACATAAATGTCATGGTGTCTGTGTTGCATGTGTGATATCAGGGCGCTTGTACCAAAATGTGTTCCCTCCTTTCCTCTTCTCACTGACTTTTCACAAAATGTGCACAATGCTGTTGCTGATGACTGCACTGTGCCTGCCCCAAGAGAAAATTAGTCCCACACCCATTACTTCAGGGGGGAAGGTGCAGGTGGAGAAAAATGTCCTTTTTCTCCTTGTCCTCCACATTCCCCTTCACTGTCTGTGGCAGCAGATAATGTTGCTGCTGTTGCTGCTACTGCCTCAGATTCAGCGTTACATCTAGGAACAAGAGTATTGCTGGAACTGGCAAGTCCCACATCACTTGTTGACCCCATTCCCACTGTGTCCACGGTGGTCTGTGTCACACTAGCTTGCTCCTCAGCATCCTGCTGCCCTCGCATCTCAGCAGCAGCAGGAATTAGAGCAGCTGCAAATTCCTCAAATTCCAAAATGTCAATGCTAGTGGTGGGGGTGATGCCCATCCTCACCCCTGTCTCCCATTCCTTCTTGGTTTCTGCTAAAACGGCCGTCAATGTCTCTTCCACCCCAGCTTCTCCAGCTTCATTGTCACTACCACCACTACTAGTCTTTAAATGCTGCTGCTCTATTACAGACATCTCACTGCTGGTTGGAGTAGGTGACAAGCAATGTGACAGAGGGTCCCCTAATGTCACACTTAACATTAATTTGTACCCTGAAGAAGGCAGATTGGCAGCAGTAGCAGCAGCCACAGGCAGCTGATCTATGCTACTGCTGCTGGTGGTGGTATTAATTGTGCACCTGCTCTCCCCCAACAACAGTTCTGGCTTCTTAGTCTTCAGGATCCTTTTGCACTTGGAGACTTTAGTGAAGGGAAGGGGAGGACTCCCAGGGTAAGAGGAATGGTGTGGGCTCCCTTGACTGCTAGTCTGAATGCTCTCAAATGTTTTCCCTACCTACTACCTCAGCATTACTGCTAATACTACAGACACCAACCACATTAAGTTCAGCTGCAGAGTCTTCCTCCTCCCAGACACTAGTAATTTGAGGATATTGTTGATTACCCACTCCTTCACTCCTAACGCTAACAAGCTGCTGGACCTTATTAGTAGTACTAGCACTGGCAGGACTGCTTGGGGATGGCATATGTGACATAGGGTCCTTTGCTGTCACATTTGGCATCATCTTCTCCTTCACCTCCTCCTGAGTATTACACGACAAACTAGCAGCAGGATCAGCACTGGTGGCAGCAGCACGTCTGACAGCAGGCATTGCAATGGTGGTGTCAGTAGCATGGGCATCACGTCTGGATTTTTTGCGGGAACACGGTGACAACTTTCGCTCACCCCTACTTGGTAGTGCTCAATAGCCTGCCCAGGTATGCCCCGGGATTAGTGGGAGATCCTAGGGTGGAAAAAGGTAGGGTGATTCAGCAGTAGGCATATATTGCCCTGTTGGTGGGAGTTCTCCTGCACCCAGGTTGGAGAAGAGAATATGTTCCAGTCTGGAGCCAAACCAATACCACTATGGAGGGATACTCTCTAGATTTAGGCCTGCCAAACAGCTCATGTGAGGCAAATCCCTGCAGTTCCTTCAAGAAGCCTTAGAGGTTTGCCTGGGAGGTGCTGATGGAAGTGGGGGGGGGAGGTTAGAACCTCTGAAGTACCCCTATCAAGTGGAACCTAGGTAGAGTTGTCGAGGATATAAAGGAAAGGGCTAAACAGGAGACGCAATTAGGTTATATATCGTTACATAAATAGACAAAATAATAATATTAAATTAATTTGAGAACTTTACACAATACTAGGTATTGACACGCTACATCACAGTAAAGAATTGATTGAAATAATCAATTACGCATATTTGTGCAAAAATATACATAATTTATTTAAGCAAAAAATGACTATATGTAAAATGTAATCACCATTGATATAAATGAGTGAGCACCAATTGAAATAGACACACAGTAACTCAAGAACCAATATCACAAAACAATATTACTGAGTATAAACAGGATTAAACATTGCATAGGTGTATCCAGAGGTATTTGGTAGCAATAATTGAACACAGCAGCATAGGAAAGGGTAATTGATCCTACAATTCATTACAATACAGTTAGCAGCAGTGTATATGAATCCCTCTGCCCCAGAATCTGTATAGACTATGCTGATTAAGGTCTAAGGAATGATGTTATGTGAATTGCTTTTAATAGCAGGTCTCATAACAATTTTATTGTACCATATAAAAATATATAATTTAGAAAATGTATCTGGAATAAAAATCCCAGATTTAGATAAATAGAATTTAACTATTTATCTACTGTTTTCAATATTGCATACCTTCTGGATAAGACTTTCCATTAGACAAAAGTTAGGTCCAAAAACACATGCAACAAAGAAATTCTATGAAATACACATCAAGATAGACAAATAGCAGATTAAGGGTTAATTAAAGAATTCAAATAATTCACCAGATCAACATAAGCTCAATAACCTTTACAGAAACACAAATATATGATTCTATAAGTATCAATAATTTGATTAACTAATATATACAATGCTATATTAAACTAAATGCTATCAACTACTTCTCAGTTATCTGGATAAAATTACAAATTAATTAATTAATTCTGTTTAGTTCCAGAATAAACTACAGCCAAATATAGGCTTATTATAATAATTCTAAAAATAGGTGGCCAGTCCACTTAAGAAAAATCATAAGTAATAATTTTTCCTCAAATGTAGATGAAATATATATTTCTTAGAATGTTACAAAATTAAAATAAACAAATTATAATGTAATAATCCTTATCAGAATGTCACAGCCCACCCTTTTTTTGATTGGGTGATTAGTCATCTCATTATAATATGATGTCAGACTATATTATCTGCACTTTTTGATTGGTCACTATTAACTTCCATTCTTTTGAATTTTGAGAATTCTTCTAGCAATAATTTTATTATTCCTGAAGATGACACAGCAACACCATATTAAAAATTGCACATATTGGCAACTGGAATTTATGATTTATAACTATTGAGGTATTTAGGGAGTACCATACGTCATGTAAAACTGTCACTTATAATCCTAAGTCTTCCCATATGATTGTAGGTGTTTTCTAGACTTTTTGTCTACAACTTAGTTGTAAATACATACAGTTTACTAAAATATTTCCAGCCACTACACTGAGGCAAATTGGACATTGTTTCTTGAAATGAGATCATTCACACATAAGTTTTCACGAAGGATTTTAGTAAACTCATACTTGTTTCTAAAAATGTAACCCTCTACTTTCCAGTCACAGCAAAGTCTCTGACAGAGTCAGTGCTTTGCTTAAAGATATTGATTATCAATTCAATACGTTGAAGTCTGTCAAAGTCCCTTATTCTCACCTTTTCATGGTCAAGCATCACATAGAGAGAAAGATTATGGAGCATTAGCCCATTAACAGAACAGTTTTATTGCTGAACATACATAGGAAAATATTCCTTATTTATTATCTTTCCCCGAAAAAGTGGATGACAGATTCACAATTTTTTTTTCCTTTCCTGGTCAAAGATCTACAAACATCAAAGGCTATCAAATATAATTTTATGTTTCTTGTTCAAAAAGTGATTGCTTTCTTTTTTCCTTCTAGAATTTGATGCCAGTCTCTGGAGAGTGAGATTAGGGGAACTAATAGCAGGGGGAAAAAGTCCCATTATTAATTTTCTCCACATAAATTGTTTGGAAGTTTTAGCTGTTCCTTGTCCCCTAAAATGTTTACTGAAAGACAAGGTAAATTATTGTATCTTACTAAAGTTGGACAATATTTAAGAGGTGAGAAATCAATCATTTAGATTGCACCAAATCAAAAACACTTGCAGATTTGGTGAAATTATTTGCTGTTTCTGCCTCAATTGGAAATGTTAGTAGTCCATGAGAACAGTTCTGAGAACTGCCCTTCTATGTCACCTTTTAAAGGAGCAGTAAAAATATGTTATGTAACTTTTACTGCTGAGTATAACAAAGACATTCCCACTGCTGCAAGATCATTCATTTAAAAGTTATAGCAGCTCATATATGTTTTTGTGTTTAATTAAGCTGCAATTTTCTATTCACCAAGTTTTACCATTCATAATACTTACTATTGAGAGCTGTAGTCAATGACTCAAGCTCTCCCATAGAAAACATTATCAAAATAGCTGCCTTTTTTCACTACTTGACACTGTTTTTAACAGCTTAATAATAAAATAATATTTTTGGGCTGTAATAACTCTGAATGAAAAAAGCTCCCTATATTGGGAATAACCTTGTTTTACTCAACAGAAGAATCCCTATAAATTGACAAGTACTGGCCATCAGCAGAGGTACAGGCTATTACATAGCTTCCCTGTCCACTGTCAGTTGTCTCAGCAACAGACAGGGCCTATATTCATTGTGGATGGAGGACTAAGGAGAATTGGAGCAGTTGTGGAGCACAATAAGTGCACCATAGGGGACAAGCAAAAAAATTACCAAATTGTTATTTATTTAAATGGGGCTGTTACCCACTGGATGCATTAGAGCCTTCTTTAACATTCACAGGATTAAAGGACCTATTTCAATTAATGGGAATTATTATCTTTCCACAGTGGGGCAGTTGGCTTATTCTAAAAGTATATATATATATATATATATATATATATATATATATATATATATATATATATATATGTGTGATGGGGGGTTCAGGGGTTACTGATTGGTAGACCGAGGGTTAAGCGATTTATCCAGCCAGACAAAAAGATAATAAATTGCATTTATTAGAGGGGTCACGGCACACAAACATAGGACAACAATTACAGGCAAACAAACAGGGGTAAAACAAAAACTAAACACTTCTGCTGTTCTCTTCTTAGTTGCATAACTTGCCAGGGGTTACAAATAATACTCACAGTCCATTTTAGCTTAATGCTGGAGCTTATTCATAGTCCCACTAAAGGCAAGAGTAGGCATCCACATGCTTCTGGATTACATGAAGGTTCCTTGTATCTTTTAGTCCTGGCAGAGGAGTTGGGGAAGACATCCTAAGATCCTTGTGGTAGGAACATCAGGGTACTCTCTCTGTGTCTGAAGCCGCCTTGACTTACAGCCCACAACTGAAAAGGGGACCTGGCCCTACAGTGCCCGCTCACTCTAACTCTTCCGGTAAGGGCACTCACCAGTCTCTTAGAAACCACCTGGACCAGTCCAACTCTAGGCTGGCCCCAGGCCTCCCCCCATTCTGGAGAGGGGCTCTCTCCTGCTCCTACATTCTTCAACTCTCTCTCTCCCCTTTCTCTCCCAGGTTTTCTCTACCCACCCCCTACAGGATGTGATGTCACAGGTACCATCTACCAGGTCTGTTCTGCTTGGCCTGATGTGAGGGGGAAGATACAAACATTCCACACACAGATTTGCCCTACCCCCCCTCTATCTGACCAACACTGGCTATCTCATAGCACAATCTCTGAGTTTAGCTAGACTGGATGGTACCATTCCTCTGTACATCCTACACAGTAACCAACCCATTCACTGCTGGTAACTGGACAACCCTCTCTAATGCATGCACACACAGGGGACATTAAGGTTTCAAGAATAGGAACACGTTAAGACAATGGCAATCACTGAAAACAGACACATTTCTTTCTCTGGGTGACAACCATTCCGTCACAATATATATATATATATATATATATATATATACACAAAATGACATTAGGCACAATAACAAAATATATAAATATGCAATCCCCTTGTATTATAAAATATAAAGCGCTATATAAAAAATATTTTTATGTGAATTCCAAAAAATTATTGCAACGCTCCAGATCAGTTGGATATCACCTGGAAGGGACTGTGATGTATAAGCTGCTAAAGCAATGTAGCAGACAGGTGTAGTGAAATAGGAACAGCCGGAATGTCAGCGTCTCTTTCATCTTTAATCAAATAAACAGAACTGTGTTTAGTAATGGATCTTTTTCACTCCAACAGCGGGCAGAGACCTTCAACAGATAAGTCTAGATGGAGTCAATGTTGTTCACTGTCAGGCGTCTCTCCCGTCTATAGTTAAATATAGAACACAGTGGATCAAAGCAGTTCTTTGTGTAAAGCTTATGCAGGCAGAGTCTTGTCAGAGTCTTGAGCATTGCTCAAAGTTGTTACACCTCCCGTCCTTCCAAATATATGAATCAACAGTCCAGTTGTTTCACAGTGATATTCCAGTGCAGCATTAAAAGATACAACAGGGTTCCAATTCTACATGGTTCATATCTGTGATGATCCTTCTCCAGGGAAAGCAGTTTTCTTAGCTTCATTTTTAAATAGTGCGCCTTTTCTGTTTAAACCAGTCAAATGTTGATTACTTCACCTTGTAATGACAAGGATCACACAATCTCAATACATAAACCCGAAATCTTTGCAAGTATTAATATATGAGTATAATAATATAATAGCTATACTGATATAATTGAAATGAACAACAATAGCATCAAATTCATCACGTTTGTAAATGTGTAGTAAAGAATTCTAAATGGCAGTAAGAAGATTTTGATGAATGTTGCCTTTAAAAAGTCTGATGCTAAAAATGTCTTTGATTTTGTCTTTGAAATGAAAATTTTCAAAGAAACAAAGACATTTTTTGTCTTTGAAATCACAAATTGCCAACAGTACTTTCATTTGTCTTCTCCAAGTTTAGAACATTCTTAAATTATGTTAATCAGTTAAAAAAGTGACGTTGATACTAATATTTTTTTTTTTTTAAAGAACTTACAATATGATGGTAGATTAAACCACACCCATTTTTTAGACAGGTTTTCCCTTTGACGGAAATGGTGGAATTGGATGCAAAAAATGACGGAAACATGTCTGCGAAGTGACGGACCATGGTGTAAGAACTTTTTTATTCTGATTACAGACAATTTGTTTCCACCACTTTCTGAACATCTCACCCTAAAAGGGCATAAGTATATTTCGTTATACATATTATGTGGAACAATTCTTATTTGGATCACGTCAGTTTCTACTTTAAAAAACAAGTCAACTGATTGACATTGATACTGTTACTAAACTTTTATATATATATATATATATATATATATATATATATATATATATAGATATATATCCTTATGTCTGTTTGTGACAGTTCAGACAGTTTCTTTGTTATACCAATGGTAGGAGTTCTTCATTATTCCTCTGTGATAATTTTCTTTTAGCCCTTTGAGTGCCAGAGGGATATACAGCGCATTTCTTTGCAATGTGTTAGATGCCCCTCTGGCACTCAAAGGGTTAAGGCATACAGAGTCTTAGCAACAATTGATAGATTACTTTCGGCCATATGTAAAAACGGAAAGTAGAGCAAACCAACTGCACTGTAGGGGCCAAGTGTTAAATCGAAAAAACTTTTCTGTCTCTTTAAGTTATTAACATATCATTTGTGATATACTGTCAGCAATAATACTAACTATAGCCTAGCATCTGTTCCAATCAATCAAAATTTATATATAAGCATAGCACGTGGATAATTTATATAATTACATATTCATAAGAGGCTTCACAGTATATCCATGTTTGAACATATACAAATTGATTAAGGTGTACTATCCTTATGAGGTACAACCGATCATGTTTATCGAATCCTAAAGGTATATATATAGTCACTGGGCCTGGTAGGTTAAAGGGATAGTAATACTTAACATGTAAAAGAAAAATTTTGTAGAGTTTATCCCCCTGAGTAAAACAAAGGTGCTGAAAGTTGTTTTATTCAAAAGTTATTACAGTTCAAAGTTGAATTTTTTAGGTGCAGTATCACAGTGGCCTGAAATTGTACAGTGGTGCTGTTGCTACACCATCCTATGGAGATTTATGGCCCCGGAACCAGAGCTGTCCATAGTATGGTATAGAAACAGTGCCACTGTACAATTTCAGACCACTGTGATTCTCAGGTGGATAAACACTACAACATTTTTTTTTTACATTTTAAGTATTACTATCCCTTTAAGAGAAGAATGGAAATGACAGTTGATACCATCAAATGTTGTCTGCCATTGACAAGGAATATCATGCCAAATTAAACATTGAAACACTGTAACAATGCTGTTAACCATCAAGCTTCCTGTAATATCCTGTAAGATCATGTAAGAACCTGTCATTCTGTAATGCTTTAATAAAGACAAATCTGCTCATCTGCAAGACTATACACTTCTGTCAATCAAGTAATTTAACCCTTCAGAACCAGTCTAACACCAAGTAAAACAATCTCCAACTTTTCAGTTGTTAACCCCTAGAGTGCCAGCTACTTACAGCGTACAAGTTTGGACAGCTGTACCTGCTGTGCCAAGCTTGTATGCTGTAAGAGTAAAAGGTGGTCACTGCATTAGCCTGTATAACCGGCATGCAGTGGCCGCATTAAAAAAAAAAAAAAAAAAAATGGTAGGTAGGAGAGAAGGGCAGGAGAGCTTTGCTCTCCTGCGGTCGCCAAATTGATCTCCCAGCCCAATCGGCTTGGAGATCAATAACTGGAGGGACACCAGGAGGGTTCCTGATGTCCCTCACGAGGTCTGAACAAAAAAAAAATAAATAAATAAAAAAATGTAAAAAGTAACCCTGTGAGTGCCGCAGGGGTCCCCAGTGCATTGCTTTGCAATGCGCTGGAGACCCCTGCTGCACTCACAGGGTCACTTACTTTGGGGTACTTTTTTTTTTTTTTAGACCTCATTGGGGGGATCAGGAGGGGTCCTGATGCCCCTCAATGAGGTCTATAGTAAAAAATAACAATGATGGCAAAAATTAACCCTGTGTGTGTGACACGGGGGGTCCAATGCAGACCCCCCCTCCTGTGGCACACACAGGGCTTTTATCTTTAGATTGCAATCAGAGATTGTTGGGGGGCCATCAGAAGTGGTCCTGATGGCCCCCCAACAAGCTCTGATTACAAAGTAATGAAAAAAAAATAACCCTCTGAGTGCCACAAGGGTCCAATGTATTGCTTTGCAATACGCTAGAGACCCCTGCGGCACTCACAGGGTCACTTATTTTGGGGACATTTTTTTGTCCTAAGACCTCATTGGGGGGGTCAGAAGGGGGTCCTGATGTCCCTCAATGAGGTCTATAATAAAAAAATAAAAAAATTAACCCTGTGTGTGCCACAGAGGGGTCCAATGCAGACCCCCTCTCCTGTAGCACACACAGGACTTTTATCATTAGTTAGTAATCAGAGATTGTTGGGGGACCATCAAGAGTGGTCCTGATAGCCCCACCAACTAGCTCTGATTACGAAGTAATGATTAAAAAATGTTTAACCCTCTGAGTGCCACAAGGGTCCAATGCATTGCTTTGCAGTACAGTAGAGACCCCTGTGGCACTTGCAGGGTCACTTCTTTTGTGGACAAATATTTATTTTTACTAAGACCTCATTGGAGGGGGGGGGTGGATCTGGAGGGGTCCTGATGCCCATCAATGAGGTCTATAATAATAATAATTAAAAAAAAAATTAACCCTGTGTGTGCCACAATGCACACACAGGACTTTTTTATCATTACTTTGTAATCAGCACTTGTTTTGTGGGCATCTTTATACAAACTAATGATAAAAAGAATAAAATAATAATTAACCCTTTGTGTGCCACAGGGGTCCAATGCATTGCTTTGCAATGCACTGGACACCCCTGTGGCACACACAGAATTATTTATCTCCCTTTTATTTTTTTATTCAGGCCTCATTGTGGGGTTCTGATGCCCACAACGAGGTCTACACAAAAATATTGGGGGCAAAAGCCCCAAAAAACTGCACGCTCCACAGGGGGGGTTCAACGCAGTGCTTTGCAATATGTTGGACCCCCTGTGACACACACACACAAACACACTTTTTTTTCTTCATTATTTATTTATTTATTTTTTACCTTGATGGGGGGCACCAGGAGTGTTCCTGATACCACCTCCCCTATGAGGTATGAATAAAAAAATAACAAAAAAATTAACTCTTTGTGTGCAAAAGGGGGTCCAATGCATTGCTTTGCAGTGCATTGGGCACCCCTGTGACATGCACACAAAATGCCCCCGACCCCCACTTACCCTATCCCTCTGCCTGGTTCCACAGCCCACTGGCAGTCCCATTCCCCAGCCTATTTCCACTGCAACTGGTAGACTCAAATTACCAATATACACTAGATTCAGGCTGGGAACCAAACTTTGTATGAGGGGGACATTCAGTGCACACTGGTAGTCACAGATCCCCCATATACACTATCGGACACTGCCCCCCCTTACCACCACCACTATCATCCTTGGCCCACTCCCCACTAGTAGACATACCCACATACACTGCCTAACCCCAACCCCCTCACCCCCCACACACTTTGTTACAATGGCAGTCACAGGTCCGCACGTACAACGGCTGACGCCCTAGCTTCTTTCATTTGTTAGCCATAAAATCACACATACACTGTTTGCTTTCCCATCTCTGTTCCACTGGTAGCAACGCTCCTGTCACCGAAATTGGTATATCAACCCACAGCAGTGGGGTGCAAGTTTTCTTAGGCTGGAACTCCCACGGCGTTGAACCATTTTAGTATCTTTGAAGTGACTGATGTGTAAAAAAAAATGTTTTTTTTCCTGTAGCACCACATTCTGGAAATAGCTGTGCACACTAACTTAGGGGTAAAAAGGCAAGTGACTCCTCATTCGATGCAGCAGGTTATCTTCTTTCCAAAATAGTATGGTATGTCTACCCTTTCTTTACTTCTGTAGCTGTTATAACCATTTTTGTACACTCAAGTCCTGTTTGAGAAAATGTTAGAAAAATCAGATGTTGAAGTAGGTGTAGTTTTGTGCTTCTAGCGCCACCTAAGCTATGTCAACTCATACCAGTGGGGTATCGTTTGACTCCTAAGAGCACTAGCTAACAAATACAGTTGAAAATTATATGGTTTTCACAGATTTCAATTCATTTGAAGGGGCAGAAATGTAAGAAAATGCCATTTTTTTCATTAGCGCCACCTTCTGGAGGCATTTGTGAATAAAAGGCTTGGCGTAACAAGGCAAGTCACCCCTAATTAGATGCGACAGGGTGTCTTCTTTACAAAATGGTATGGTTTCTCTAACTTTCCTGCATATCTATAATGGGTATGACACGTTACATGCATATAATTTCAAAAACAAAAAAGTCAGGTTTAGGTAAGTGTTCCTAGCACCCACATATTGTATGTTATTCCACACAAATGGGGTACCATTTTTCTCATGTTGGTAGCAGGTACTGAATACAGCAGGAAATGTTATGGTTTTCAAAGATTTTAGTATCTTTGAAGTGGTGAAAATGTAAAAAAACATGTATTTATTCCTATAGTGCCAACTTTTGGAAATAATCGTGCACTTCAGCCCGGGAGTAGAAAGGCAAGTGACCCCTCATTTGATGAGGGTGAATGTCTACTTTCCAAAATGGTATACCTTTTATACCTTTCCTTCATGTCTATAAAAGTTATGAACATTTTAGTAGAAGCAGTCATTTCCAAAGAAGAAAACAGGTAGGTGATTTTATGTGCTTTTGGCACCCCTACGGTATGTCAACCCATACGAATGGGGTGTCATTTTTCTCCTAAGAGCACTTGCTAATGAATACAGTTGAAAATGCCATGGTTTTCACCAATTTTAGTACATTTGAAGGGGCAGAAATGTAAGAAAATGCCTTTTTTTTCACTAGCGCCACCTTCTGGAGGCATTTATGCACACCAGGCTTGGGTTAACAAGGCAGGTCACCCATCATTAGATGCAGGAGGGTGTCTTCTTTCCAAAATTGTATGGTTTGTGTACCCTTTCTTCACTTCTGTAATTGTTATAACCATTTTTGTATAGACAAACAATCTTTGAGAAAATGTTAGAAAAATTGGAGGTTTTAGTAGGTGTCGTTTTGCACTTCTAGTGCCCCCTGAGGTAGGTAAACTCATACCAATGAGGTGTCATTTTTCTCCTAAGAGCACTAGCTAGTGAATACAGTTGGAAATGCCATGGTGTTCACCTATTTCAGTACATTTGAAGAAACGTAAGAAAATGCCTTTTTTTCATTAGAACCACATTCTGGAGGCATTTGTGCACACCAGGCTTGGGGTAACAAGGCAAGTCACCACTCATTAGATGCAGCAGGTTTCTACTTTCCAGAAATATATAGTTTTATTTAGTTATTCCACTACCACAAAAACCCTAGAAAGCTCGTATTCGTTCATAAAGTTGAAATGCCATTTTGCGCTTCTGGTGATTAGGGTTCTTCACTAGCCATGGACGTAGGTGAAACTATACAAATTTGGTATTTTTTTACTTGGAGGGCTTGGGGCTTTTTCGAATAATTGAAACTTTTGCAATCAAGGTAAATGTTTTTGATACATAGTATGTGATTTTAGCAAAATAAGTAAAATTTCATTTTTTTTGTCATTATGACATCATAACTTTTTGCACGATGCAAAATTCTCTTCATGTAAGGTACCATGAAAAAGCTCAAATCGTTCTGAAAAAACAATATATAGTTTTCCATATGTCACTAAAAATTCCCAGAGGAAATCAAGCCTAAACAGAAGGATAGCAAAAATGCTGAAAAAGTGTCTGGCCTGCAGGGTACAGGAAATGGCCCGAGCCTCTGGCACTGAAGGGGTTAAGCCCCATGTAAACCAGTAGGGATGTGTATTTGTCCTACTGCATCATACCCCCAATCATATCTCCCAATATTTCAGATAGCCTAAGAGGGACATTTTCTTTTAGGTCGTGATGGTAGGGGCGCAGCTTGGGGAAGTGCATTACTGAAAAGATTTAGGTTACTTCATGACAACTTTTTATATAAATGAATAAATAATTTAGAACAAGACCAAACTATTTTATTTACACAGACTGATTTATAAACACATATACTGAAGTTTAAACAAACATTAATGTGAGTTGTATCTCTGTGGAACAATGTGATACACTTCTATACACCACACAGTCTGATCTTATAAAGAGATGGACACCATGGTGGGAAAGAGGGACAGAGGGATTTGGATCTCAAAGCAGGACTGTCCCTCCTAATCAGGGATATTTGGGGGTATTCCAATTTCCCTCAAAACATAAGGACTTTGTGCTTATTTAAATTCAATATCTAGCATTATACTTCAGTTCTACTTTTATGAGGTTTCACTTCAAATGTCTGCATTCTTCTAGCATGGACTCTTAAATATAACACTCTACATACACTATCAATCAATAGGAATGTCACTTTATTTTTTCCTTGTGTATGCTTGCAAAATCTTCTTTTTCTGGCCCTCAGATTTGATTATTCACTGCACTTTGCTACCTCTTACATGTTTGTTTAAACTGTACTTAAGAAATAAAGTGATTTGCTGCTCCCTGTGTAGACAGAACAACATATTGTAAGACCTGCATGACCCCAATCAAATTCCCAACTTCTATTGACATACTTACATGGTCATGAATTCTCAATGACTCTCACCACAGTGCAGCTGCTCTTTACTGTAGCACATTAATCAGAAGATAAGGTGAAATTGTTTCTATACTATGTTGAATTAGGAATGATAGACTACTCTTAAATTGTAAGCAGATCTTTGTATAAAAGTAGGTTTTAGATTAGGGCATTTGAGAAATACAAATATAGTATGCTGCTTTACTTTTTTGGGTAAAATACTGCGATTTTCTGTTACAAAGTATTGTTCTGTGCTGGTTCTCTGCAATGTTGTGTATGCACACAATCAGCTGACTGTCTGTGTTCATGCTCTGACAGTGTTCACAATTCAAATCATCAGGAGAAGACTTGCGTTAAATGTACCAATATACATTTTTCAATGAACTAGTTACAGAATTGAGGGATGGGATAAGCAATGATATTGCAAATTGCCAGTAGTGAAACTGGCTGACATTAATGGTTGTATATATATATATATATATATATATATATACATGCAGAATAAACAAAGCATCATCACCCATATAGTATAAAAGTAACAAGCTGAAAGAAACATGATGGGGGAGATTCACGAAGCGGTGATAAAAAGGTGATGAAGTGCAGATGACTTCTCCAATGACATCACTTCTCCAGTTCCTATGTTATTCTGTGGAGCCTATTCACTAAGATCTCCAAAGTTGACATAGGAATTGGAGAAGTGATAAACTGGACAAGTCATCTCCACATTGTCACCTCTTTATCACCACTTAGTGAATCTCTTAGTGAAGCCTGACACTACACATACAGGAAACTGAAACACAGGAACAGGACTGATATAAACTCAAACTCTCACTGAAACACAAAGATCGTGTGACAGCACTGGGAAACTGGAGCCGATAAAGCAAAGGAGCAAGAGGGAAAACAAGAACAGGAAACAAGGAATACAAGCGATAAGGGAAGTGAATAAGACCAGGAATGGAATAGATGACTGGACAAATGGACAGAACATGACTAAGTAAAACAAATATAAGGAAAATATATAGAAAAATAAATGTATTAAAATGATAAAATATTACCTGTGGGCTAAAACAGGATCACATATGTGTACATATAAATGCTAAATGTAAAATATGCAATACTAAAATAGCGAACTGTATATTGAAAATCACCCTTACAGGGTATCATACATCTTTCATATATCAAGTCAATTCTAGAGACAAATCCAGGTGTCTAGCGATAGATATCCCATTACTTGATTATCAGAAGTAGTACGCCTTATATGATAGAAATAGAAGTCTTCACGCTCCGTCCCTGAAGCCAGTCACCATCGGTGTGCTCTACCACAATCAGTGAACCCACCTGGGTTGGAAGGCTTTTTCTAAATCCATACATTGGTGTCTTTGAAGATAGGGGAGTCCCAGAGTCTCCTGTCCCAATCTGAATACAATCTTGTCATAAAACGTGCAGTCAAATCCAAAATAAAGTTCACAGGTCGGTGCATTTTGGTGCTTAAAACAAAAGTGCCTCCATCTGGAGCAAAGGGGTGCCAGACTAAACTATCACTATTTATAGCACATACTAGTATGAAAGCCCTTATACACGGGCTAAAGTGCACCCAGCTTCCCCAGAGCCGGGAGCAGAGACAGGATGAGAGCCGTCCGAATCGGGGCAGCGCCTTCAGCGAGTCTCTACTGCACATGACTGCAGTCATGTGCAGTAGAGACTCGCCGAACGCACTGATCCTTAGTGGGGAGCTCCAGACGGCTCACAGCGAAGCTCCCTGTGTGCGAAACCACATATGCACAGTAGAGACTCTCACTGCGCATGTGCGGTTACGGCTCACAGTGAGCGACGCATTCTACCACTTTATGTAATAAGGATATTTGCTACATGATACCTGACACTTGTATCAATTAATGCGGTAGATGCGGCGAAGGTGGGATTAAATAAATGGCACTCATTTCTTACCGAAGTGCTGAATAAAGTGACCATGATCCATCACCAGAACTTTGACCTGCTGGTCCGTCTTGACAACACTGAGAAGTTATCTCTCCTGAGGCTCTGCCTGGTTTCCTACAGCGACTACTTCAGCACATCTTAAAGTCGCAGGACCCAATCTGTTTCAAACTAGATAGAGCTCATCGGGCCTTAAGGTCGAAGCCTTTAATGGATGAACAGCCGAGAGATGTGATCTTACATTTTCATAGCTTTAGTGACAAACTTACAGTTATTTCCGCCATGTCCGCCATGCGTAATGTATCATCTGTCGCATTTGAAGACCACACGATTGCATGCTTCATTGATCTCTCTCCTACCACAGTCAAATGGCAACGCAACCTCAAGCCTATCACCTCAGCCTTGAAGATACTTAATATCTGCTACTGATGGGTCTATCCCTTCACTCTCATCGCCACGGTGGATGGTAAGAATCACCACCTGAAATATGATGGCAATTATTCAGCTTTTATCCAAGCCCTGAACCTTAAGCTTCTGGATGGCAAGGTTCGACCTCTGTGGTTTGGGGACTTGGTTTCTTGGAAGCACTGTTCAGTCTTGGACTTGTGCTGGCCTCCAGCTGGGAATACGAAGCGTAAGTCCTCCCTTACTCAATGACCCAACTAGCAGGATCAGCCTAATGCCCGTCAACTACCTGGCTGAAGCTTAAGCAAACTCTGGGAACTATGGTCCACTAACCAATATGGGGTAATCCCCCAACCCACAACCTGGCTACTATTTATCCTTTTGAGGTTGGACTGAGTGTATTGCTCCTGGATGCTGCTGAATTTCGATGGCAGGGGCTCTCCCCTGTGGACCTTACAGATCGTAACGTATTCTGAATTTTATATTTGTGTCTTACTTTGTTGTAATGCTGCAATTGTATTATATACAGCCCTTATTTTACCGGCCCTGCCAATATACCAGGCAAGGCAGCCTAACGGAATATATCTAAATACAGACTCTACCGGCCCTGCCAATACCGGGTAAGGCAACCCAAGATGGTAATGAAGGAAGGGTTCTACCGGCCTTACCAATATACTGGGCAAGGCAGCCTTAACGGAAAGGTTGGCAACCACTGAGGCCTCAGTGACCGCGTACTGGGAACCCAATTGTATATCGAGGAAACAAAAGCCGTGAGGCCGTGGAGCAAACCAGTACCCGCGTACTGGGAACCCAATTGTATATCGAGGTAACAATAGCCGTAAGGCTGTGGAGCGAGCCAGTACCCGCGTGCTGGGTACCCAATTGATTATCGAGGCAACAATAGCCATGAGGCTGTGGAGCGAACCAGTACCCGCATACTGGGAACCCAATTGATTATCGAGGCAACAATAGCCGTGAGGCTGTGGAGCGAACCAGTACCCGTGTACTGGGGAAACCAGCAAGGTTGGAAATGTCGCCTAGGCGACCAGGGAGCAATCGCTGATACAGGTGAACTGGAAAATGAGCGCTGCAGCAACACAGGAACCAGCATACACGTCGGTCAACCGGATCAGGAATGGCAGCGTAGCTGGCAGCAGGAAGCAGCGACACAGGACGACTCCAACCGGATCAGGAATGGCAGCGGAGCTGGCAGCAGGAAGCAGCGACACAGGACGACTCCAACCGGATCAGGAAAGGAAACAGGAACTGCTGAACAGGAGACTCAGGAACTAGACAATCTCAGGATAGGAACTCAGCCATGGCCCAGGAAGCTCAGGAACACAATGGAGATACGAGCAGCATAGAGACAACATGAAAGGGCAACCAAAGGGTGCCCAGGCTCAGACTAAATAGGCAATGCAGGGTGGGCTGAAGGCAGACAGCCAATGGGGAGCCCCCTACAGGTAACTGACACTAAAAGGCAGCAATCACGGTCACCGTGATAGTATACGCACTGAATGTTCAGATGTTTGTACACATTTTGATTGCTTCACTGAGAAATCTCTACTGGGTATATTTCATGTACTGCTGGGACTTCTTATTATGATATTTTAAAAGCTTTCACTGTATTTCATGATCCCTCAGCCCTACGGCAGTCAACCATCCTTATACCTTGTACAGACATGTGAGATGCTGTAGATAATTGGTCCTCATCCCCGATCTCCACATTAAACAGTGCATTATCCTTCATGATTTCCCGGTATCTATGTATTTGTTCATGATGCAATACAAAGTTACTCTGAGTGATTATTTCTGCAATACGTGTATTGCCATCCCTTATTTTATTCTGTTGATCTGTTGTACTGCTAGTTGTTTCCACAGTGTCGTGTTTTTTTCTTTACACCCTTAAGTTTACTGAGGAGATGTCAACATCATGGACGAGCAGGACTCGTACTACCCCTACCTCTGTTTCACTCATTCCCCTCCTTTATGCTGCCCCTTGTGACTTGCCTCTTATGCACCCCCCACTTGCCCATAATTTAAGGGATCCCCGAGATGCGGACCTGCTGATGCCGCCCACTTTCCTTGGTATATTACCCGTCGTAACTGGTTCTCTATACTACTTCCTGTCCAGGATGTTGACTGACCCCTCTCTTCCACCCCAGAAGGTGACTCTCTATACTGTATATAATTGTCTGGGCCAGGATTGGCTGGTCCATCCTGTGTCTCAGTCAAGAATATGCCTGTCTCTTTACTGTTCCCTCTCTCTTCCCCGCTGTTTTCTCTTTTCCCCTTCTTCCTCTCTCCCTATCCCCAGCCCTGACCCATGGGTGCTGAATGCTCTGCAAGGCTTTAACCTCATGCTCCCAAACTCTCTGACTGTATTAGGGCACCTTAGCAGTTACAGTCTATCCTTTCTATTTGTTCAGCATGGCTAAGTCGCCCACTGCTGTGTAATATCAATGGGTCTATTGAAATTAATATCACAGAATACCAAAGGCTTGAATTCTCCCAGAAAGTGATCCTTAGTTTTAAGAGACTTCCAGTGACTGAGAGGAGATGTTGTATTCATACAGGAGACACACTTTAAAAGATCGCAAGAAATGAAACTTATCAATTTCTCCTTCTCCCAGGCCTTTACGGCCTCAGATGCAGTTAAGAAAAATGGTGTGGCTACTCTTTCATAAATATACCCCCCTTGTTCTCTTGGACTTGCTTAAGGATAAAGGGGGCAGATTCTTGTTTCTAATTGCACTATTAAAAACAGGGTCTATACTTTCGCCAATATTTATGCCCCTAATACCCTTCAAGTTGATTTCTTAGACTATACCCTGGATAAATTAGCATCCTTTCAAAAAGGTGTGCTTCTGTTGGGAGGTGACTTTAATCTTGCTTTCTATACTAAACTAGACTGCTCCTCCTGCTACCTCCTATTCTCAAAAGGTTATTAGTCGATTCAATCACATGTTTCACACACGTAGACTGGTTGACATCTGGCGTCTTTACCACCCGGACGGTAAGGACTTTTCCTTCTACTCCCATCCACATGCCTTGTACACACGTATTGATTTTATCTTTATAACCCATTCCTTTATTCACCTAGTTCATTCTGCTCAAATAGGCTTGATTACATGGTCTGACCATGCTCCCACAGCTACTACTTTCCATCTGTCCCATAGATCCCAGACCCCTAATTTGTGGAGACTTAATGAGTCTCTGCTGCTTAACTCAACCATCCAGAACAAAGTCAAGACCATGATCTCGAACTACATATCTGACCATGCAGTAGGTGAAGTGCCCAATTTGATATTATGGGAGGCGCATTAGTGTGTAGTGTGGGATGAACTCATTAAGCAAGCAGCTTGGGCCAAGAAGCTTCGTGACCGGGAACTCAATGATCTGTTAGCGGAGATTTTTCCCTGGAATCTCTTCACAAGAGATTGCAGACTGAAATGAATTTCTTTAAACTGCAGGCTTTGCGTTGCCATCTTCGGGCCTCTCTGAATAACATGATTGTTCGTGCCTATTTCCATTCCAAACAGAAGCATTTGAATTTGTCAACAAAATTGGGTTATTTCTGGCATGGCAGCTCTGGGCTCTTCAACGTCACCATTATATTCCCAAAATTATCTCTTCCTAAGGTGCTGTGGTACAGGACTCTCATGAGATCACAGATGAGTTTCAGAAGTATTATTCAACTCTCTACAACTTGAGGGATGGCCAGTCATCCTCTCTTTCCTCGAATTTCGACACCATCCGTCGGTTCCTTGCTGAGGATCTCTGATGATTCTTGTTCTTTCCTTGAATCCCCTTTCACGGAAGAAGAGGTTGCTAAGGCTATAGATGCTCTCCCTGTGGGTAAATCTCCTGGACCCGATGGGTTTTCACAAGCTTATTATAAAAACTACAAATGTTTATTGATCCCTCTTTTAACCTCAGCCTTTAGGACCTTGCCTGATGATGTCACTCGGCACCCAGCTTTTGCTTAGGCCTATATATCCATCATTCCAAAACCAGCCAAGAACCCTACTCACTGTGAGAACTATAGGCCAATTTCCTTACTGAACCTGGACCTGAAACTATATGCCAAAGTTATAGCTGAACATCTGAAACCCTTTCTGTGTTCTCTGGTCCATTTACATCAGGTGGGATTCAAACCCCACAGGGAAGCTAGTGAAAATACCAGGAAACTCGTAAACCTAATCCACTCTGTCACCATCGCAAATACACCTTCACTGCTACTTACCACAGATGCCGACTGGGGCCTATGTTCCTAAAATGTATACTCTCTATGTACACCAATCCTTCTGCCAGGGTCCGGGTTAATGGATGCCTATCTGACCCGTTCACCATGTCAAACGGTACCCGACAGGGCTTGTCCCCTGTCCCCACTCCTGTTCATTATGGTGATGGAACCCTTCTCTCAGCATGTCTGTATGAACTTCGGATTTGAGGGGATCAAGGTAGGACATACAGAATATAAGTTATCTATGTTTGCAGACAATGTGCGCTTGACAGCCACCTCTCTGGAAGGCTCCATTATGGTGTTCATGTCTGAACGCTCTACTTTCTCCTCCCTCTCTAATTTTAAGATCAATATGTCTAAGTCTAAAGCCCTGCCTGTTGGGGTTCCCCCTGCTCTGGTCACCTCTTTGCACTCTTCATTTCCATTCTGCTGGCCTCAGAATCATATTAAATGCCTAGGTATTAACCTTAATCCACATACTGACTCCATCTACGCTGCCAATCCCCCCCCCCCCTTTTAGTCTCAATATGACGTGACTTATCATCCTGGGATCATCTGTATGTGTCTTGGTTAGTTTGGATCCAAGTCGTGAAAATGATGATCCTTCCACGGCTGCTATATTTACTCCAGACGATTCCAATACGGTTACCTCGACATTTCTTCTCTGATCTGCATTTTATCGTGTATAACTTTATTTGGCGATCCAAGGAACCTAGTGTCACGGTTTGTTAAGACTTTCAGATGCAAAGTTAGGTAAAAACACAACTTTATTGAAAAGTTTAAGACAACCCCATAGGGTAACATACACGTCCATACATATATATTGCAATGACAGGAAACAAGCGATGATAATAGCGATACAGGCTCTACTGGCCCTGCCAATATACCGGGCAAGGCAGCCAGGAAGTTGGTACAAGGAATAGATAGGTTCTACCGGCCTTGCCAATATACCGGGCAAGGCAGCCTGGAGACTGGTACTCGGAGGATTAGTAGGCTCTACCTGCCCTGCCAATTTACCGGGCAAGGCAGCCTGGAGACTGGTACTCGGAGGAATAGTAGGCTCTACCGGCCCTGCCAATATATCGGGCAAGGCAGCCTATAGGCAGACAGCAAGTATAAAGGCTCTACCGGCCTTGCCAATACCGGGTAAGGCAACCCAAGATGGTACAGAGAGGAATAGGTTCTACCGGCCTTACCCGCATACTGGGGAGACCAATCCCTCATCCGGTGCAACAGCAGCTGGTGAATAGGCGCGAGCTAGTACCCACGTACTGTAATCATAAACTGTACCAGTGCAACGGCAGCTGGTAGTTGGTGGAGCAAACCAGTACACGCGTACTGGGGAAACCATCTCTCTTCCGGTGCACAGCAACCGGTTGAATGCAAGCAGACCAGTACCCACGTACTGGGAGCACAAATCTCAATAGGTGCAATAGCAGCCGGGTGGCTATGGAGCGAACCAGTACCCTCATACTGGGGACACAAATCACAATGTGCAACAGCAGCCGGGTGGCTGTGGAGCTAACCAGTACCCACGTACTGGAGCACAAATCTGTATCGGAGCAATAGCAGCCGGGTGGCTGTGGAGCTAACCAGTAACCGCTACTGAGACACAAATCTCTATCGGTGCAATAGCAGCCGGGTAGCTGTGGAGCGAACCAGTACCCACGTACTGGGAACACAAATACTATCGTGCAACAGCAGCCGGGGCTGTGGAGCGAACCAGTACCCGCGTACTGGAGTAACCAGCAAGGAGAAGAAATGTCGCCAAGGCGACTATGGAGGACTATCTGACTACAGGCGATACTGGATCAGGAGCACAGCAGATGAAAACAGGAACCATCACTCCAGGCGGTCAACCGGATCAGGAACGGCAGTGGGGACTGGCAGCAGGAAACAGCGACACAACAGCAACCTCAACTGGATCAGGAATGGAAACAGGAACCAATAAACTGGTAACTCAGGAACTTGGCTATCTCAGGTTAGCAGGAACATAACCAGGGGCCCAGGAAGCTCAGGAACACAATGGAGATACGAAAAGCATAGAGACAACACGAAAGGGCAACCAAAGGGTGCCCAAGCTCAGTCTAAATAGGCAATGCAGGGCGGGCTGAAAACAGACAGCCAATGGACAGCCCCTTACAGGTAACTGACACACAAAGGCAGCAATCACGGGCACTGTGATACCTAGGCTCTGAGCCCATATGCTTTCTAGGCATACTAGTATGGGAGGGGTGAGCTTCCCCGATTTCCTCCTTTATCACAACGCTGCTCTTTTATCCTCAGTTCCTTATTGGGCCCTTAATAGTGCTCATAAACCTTGGATTCCCCTAGAAAGATTTTTTCCGGGAAAGGAAGACCCTCTTGTGGACTTCTTTAGCCCACAGACTGGGATTCTAGCAATGCACATTAACCATCCGACCATTTCTGCAGTTCTGTCAATAGGAAATATTGACAGCTCTTCCCAAAATATTTCCTATGTGTGGATCTTCTCTCTGAGGTCTTCTCCGAATTTTCTAGAAGCTAACCAATTACCTCTCTGGTCTGCACACCCAGATGTCTGTATTAAGGATCTCATGAACGATGGGGTGCTCGAGGACTTTGTAGACCTCAGTATATCACTCTCACTCCCTCCTAAAGAAATTTGGTGCTATATCCGAATAAAACACTTTGTTGACACCCCCCATGTTCGTCAATGCACTTCCCGACCTCTGATGCGTTTTGAGGCCCTCCTTCAACAGAAGCACCCCATAAGGAGGTTTTTAGGTAAAATTTATAAAATTCTGCTTTCCGATTCAACGACTGCTCTTCCGTCTTATGTGAAGGCATGGAAGACGGATTTGGAACGCTTGTTACCATTTGAAGACTAGAAGGGTATTTTGCATGTTACGGCTCATTCCTCTATATCCCCTTAGTCGCTGGGACTCAACTACAAATTCCCATCCCGATGGTATCTTACTCCCGACAGCCTGAAAACGATGTATTCTTCCAAATCTTCAGGATGCTGGAGATGCAGAAGTCCACAAGGCTCTCTATTGCACATATGCTGGGATTGCCCATGGATACAACCTTTCCGGGCGGACTGTCTTGCTTTTACTGAAACTTCTTTGTTTAGAGACCCTTTGCAAATTTTGCTTTATTGCGACATTCCTTTTTACCTAAACTTAAGAAGTATCTACTACTATTATTCCTGACCTCAGCCAAAGCAATGATACCATTGATGTGGAAATCTCCGGACCGCCTTCACTGCTTGGGTGAAAACAAGGAGCTATGAAGCAAGCTTCCTTTACACGCTTGGCATTATTGTATAGAGGCTACGATCTAAGCTCTGTGTGGCCTACATTTGACTATTGGTTCGATTGAGGTTAGTCATCTTGGAGTCCCCAGAGGTCACTCCTTCCTCTTTGCCCCTTCCCGCTCTTTTCCTATTCCCCATTCTTTTCTACTCCTCTCTCCTGTACTTTCTCTTTTTGGTTGTAGTAATCTCTTTCCCTCTCTGTTACAGTTTACATTTCTACTGCTCATTCAGTTATGTTACTGTAAAATCTTGAATCCGTCTGATTTAATTGTACTTACATGTTTACTCTACTGTATTCCCGATGTACAATGTTCCATCTACATTTAAGTGTATGTATGACTTTTATTATTGCTGATTCAATAAAAACAATGTAAACAAAAATCACATGAAACTGACACAGTATCATCATCCAAAAAAAAACGATACATCTGAATAGTGAATATACTAAATCCAGTGGATTTCTGGAAGATAAAAAACTGAATACTGCTGATGTAATATATAAATACTTAAAATAACTAAAAAAATTGTATTTAAGGAGTCACAGATAGAACACCATAAAAATGGATAATGTACAAAAAACTAAAAATTGTGAATATAAATATAAGAAGAGCATGTACAAATGCAATATAAAATGGAAAAGTACATATGAAAATAATCGTTAGTAAATAATAGGATCTGTTCTCTCCCTGTCTCTCCCAGCTTTTTTTCTGTAATAATAAACTATCTACAGTACTGAAGCTGATGTTCCAAGAGGAAGCAGTTCTAGATCAAATAACCTGCAGCAGAACGAACAAATCCATATTCATGAAAATTCCCTTTGATTTAAATGGGGCTTTTTTTATAATAAAAACTATTGTGGATTTTACATTACAGGAAACTAGAAAAGGTTATCTTATACATGCTATAAAACTATAAACGCTATTATGATTTAAATAGTGCTTTTATCCCCTTGAATGATAAGGAGGTTACCAGGGAATTGCATCTCAAAGTGTTGTAGACGCCTCTTGAATTCAATGGGTTAAAAGCTCCATTTACATTAGTGGGAATTGTTGTTTGTCCCCTATGATGCCACTGGTTTTCCCCTGAGTTATTTCAGTTGTTTTTTGTTTATCAGCCTTATCATGGTAGGCATGTATTTTCTACATCTTATAGGAGAGGAAGCATGAAAGCATATAGCTGAGTGGGCAACTGCCTAGACAGCCAAGTGTTGAAGGGTGCCATGCTGACCAATCACATTTTTTTAGTTATTGGTGTGGTTGTAACAATCCTAATGTTCCTGAACCAACACAAGCTCCTAGTTTATGGAGACTATTTTAATTATCAGTCTACATAATGTTTGCTGTTTCTTTAGAAATTACAATGAGTTAACAAAATGTTTTTGTGCTTGTATTTATGGACTAAGAGTATATTCCATGAATGGTGCCTGTAGTGGGGTCATGCGAGGAGTAGGGGTGTGAACATGGGTGGGCTAATGGAGTCTATACTGTCTTTACTATAAGACCTACAGATCTAAATCTGTCCCTATAAATATTTCCTGGAAACAAGCTGGACAAGAAACAGGAACAGATGCTACACAGAAGTAATTCATTACTGTACTACACTAGGCAGAAATTCTAAAATGACTCAGGCAAGTGGAGCTCTGCAAACAGACCTGCAGAAACACAAACTGTATTGCAGAACACAGGCAGGTTGAGCTGCAGGTACTTGAAGGCTGGAAAGATGTCATCATATGAATAGCAGTACTGCAGGTAATTAAAGATGTGATCTCATCAGAGGTAATGCGCATTGTGGCCCTGGTATTGGGAAGACCTGTTCCTGTGACCCCTAAGCTCTGTTTATTGTCTGTTTTCCCCGATGAGATTGAGAATGCAAATGACAGGACTCTCTTGAGTGAGCTCTTGGTGATGGCGAGGAAGGTGGTGGCCTTGCACTGGATGTCAAGCAGGGCTCCCAACTGTAGAGCGTGGTTAAACTTGGTCCTACAGTGTGTTCCACATTATAAATTGGTTTACTTGCACCGGGACACTTTGATTAAGTTTGACAAGATATGGGGAAGGTGGCGGACCTGGTGGACAAGTAGGGCTGAGGCTCCTGTGGCACCTGATGATGTGCAACTCCTTGGAGATGACTGACCGAAATCATTCTTGTGCGTGGTGTGGGTGGTTGTGGCATATACTTGTTTCATGACACTGTGAATGAATCTTATTTGTACAGGGATTTTGTGAAATCACTGGCTGATGGGTGTGGGGGGGGGCTGCGGGCTCGGAGGAGAGAGGAATTGGGTGTGAGGGATATTGTAGAAGTTCAGTTTAGGTAGAGTTTAGAATTTTAGGTTATTGTAGGTTTGAATAATTATAAAAAAAACAAAACAAAACATCAGGTAGACTCTGTACGCCCTATTACTATGCATATGCTCTTTTCATTGCTATACCTGTTTCCATGCTTTTGTGTATTTGAAGATTTTATATGTGTTTTCTCCTTTTTTTGTAATCAAAATGTGTATGGAGTGATCTGATAATAAAATATATTTTAAAAAGATGTGATCTCATGGAGCAGGTGTGTCCAAGAGATCAGACATAACTACAAATAATCCAAAAGAGGGCATTCCAAGATAAGACTTAGAAAGAAAATCAAAGCAAGACCCTTTCTTCAGGGCAGAAGAAAGGCTTTTCAAACCACATGGTACTGAAGAGTACACTTGCAGAAAATGGACTCAGAAATCTTGTGTATTGTGCATACTTCATGTCTGTTCATAGATACTGGTGACCCAGGGCCATTAGAAAGCAAAAGAATTGAATTTCTTTGGCTACAGCCTGACCCTGTCTCTAGGAGAATTCAAAGATTCTGAGAAACAGTTTTTAGCATCTACTCTTTTTAGAAGAGTCTCAGCAGCTAGAACTCCAGAAGGAAGAAGTTGAGGCACCTAGAGTAAAACCCACTGTTACAGTAGCTGAAATAGGAATGGAACCTAGTTTCACCAGTTGAATCAGTAGAGTTGACAGGAAAAAAACACTTAGTGAGGGTGTGGACAGCTGGAAGGCTGCTGCAGCAAAGTTACATGAAGAGTAAACGAGGAGCAGGTACTGGGCTCAGACACAGATGCTCTGTTGCAATGTCCTGAACAAGGCAGAAATTCCAAATGGAAGAAGATAGGTTGAACACAGTAAACAGACTTTATGCAGGAAATCAAATTCTATGTAACAGTATAGGCAGGCTGAGCTGCAGATGTTTCAGGATCAGGAGGGAGTGGTCAGATAAGCAGAAGTACTGCCGATAATTAGAAGTGCGATCTCAGGGAGCATGTGTGTGCACGAGAACAGACAGAATCACAAATAATTTTTGAACAGGAATACTGGAACAGGTTCTCACAGTGGTGTTCTGTCCGTGTGATTCTGAACTTTCTGTCCTATAGCAATCAACATTACCTACACACAGAAATACTAGAGTATTAGTGTGCATACCCACAATCTACTATACTCCTTTCAGCACCAGGCAAATGTTTTTTGGTGATTTGTAGCGGTGTATACTTATACTCATTCAAATTGGGACTTATAACCCATTTAATGTTAAAGAAGTCTCCAACACTTTGAGGAGCATTGGAAATGTGTAGTCTTTTATTTGTTCCCTGTGATACATTTGGATTGCACCAGAATCACTACATCTCTTTGTTCATATAGCCCAAAGTCAGTGGAGGAAATAGTCAGTGGAGAGCCCTGGTGCAAACATGTTTTTGGGTCCACCCAACACAAAACTTTTTCCAGGGGAGCATATCTAAAACCAATTGGAATCTGTAGCAGATAGGGCCCCTTTATTTCTGGGCCCCGGCACAACTGATCCCACTAAGCCTCCTGTAGTTTAGCCTCTGTCCATACTGACCAATCTAAAATTACTCATACGACAAATGTAACCAAACCATAAAGTATAGTGGAACTAATGTGGCACATATCATCATAACCCCACAATGCATTGCACACTTCTTTGGTCCTCAAAGGATTAACCCTTTCAATATTTTGCGGTCTACGTATTACTGTTACTAGTTATATAAGGAAAACTATACAAAATTCAGATTGAGCACTGTTACTGAAGTCTTTTGCATTATACGAGAAGTTATGAAAAAAAATTACTTATTTTGCTAATATCAAACATTTTGTATCAAAAAACATTTAAGATGGTTGTGTTAGGTTAAGTTATTTTTAAAAGCCATGAATTACCCTGGAGTACAAAATTACTGAATGTGTATAGTTTTGCCTACATGCACGGCCTGGACAGATCCACACACACACTCCATTGGTTACTTTGTACACTCAATAACTATAATAACTACATTAAAGCAAAGACTTCCCAAAAGTAGACCAGATTATGAATCATAAAATGGCTGTAGTTTCTTCCTACACAAATGATGATGAAAAGAAATGTTAAAAACTATTTTTTTCAGAAAGTTTTCAGAAATGTATGCTAAGGTCACAATTTACTGTACAACATCTCAAGCAAACTTAGAATAACTAACAATAAAATAAAAAATATGAATGTCACATATCTCCTGATGCACAATATGTATAGGTGCATAAATGTGTGTCATTCCCTGGGGCTCTTCACCTGGGGCCCCCAACAGTACATAACAGAATTTTACATTTGTTGATATTTTCATTTTAATAGCCAAAATGAGCAAAACATACTTTGAAGGCTTAGTTACAGTATAGCATGAAAAATAACCCCCTAAAAGCATTTATTTTCTTCATCAAATGAGGGGTCACTTGCCCTTCGACCTATAGCCTGTTGTGCACAATTGATTCCTGAAAAGAGGGCAGAAAGTTGGCATTGTTTAACATTTTCACCACCTCAAAGTTACTGATATTGCTGAAAACTAAGGAATTTACTGCATTTATCTAATGCTCTGAGAAAAATGTACCCATTGGAAGGGGCTGACATAATGTTGGGGGGGCCACAAGCATAAAACTATGCCTACCTGTTTTCTTTTTCAGTCCTAACTGTTGGAGAGATGAATAGAAGGTTTATCACTTTTGGAAAGTAGACATTCATCCACATCAGATGAGGGGTTGTTTGGCCAAGTCTGCAAGGAGCATCTGTTATTCCAGTGAAGCCCTGCAAAAATGGTCCTTGTTAACTCTTTCAGAGCTGGGTTACTCAACCGTGCTTACTATAGAGGAAACACTAGTCAAAACACATCTATGATAAATGTCTCAGGATTTGTCAATTAGAATTAGTAAAAATGTTTAGGATGATTACAGAATAAAAGAAGAAAAATGGGAGATGCTCAATGAGAACAAAGACCATTGATTAGCCTGTTATGTGTGGTAGTACACACCCAGGGGCAGCTAATCTCATGAGAGATGCACTGATACTGAACAACACTGATTAGCACTCTCGGGAGCAACCAGGCTGATGAAAAGTGCTGAACAAATCTCACTAACCTATTATATGGTGTGGCACCCACTCAGGAACATGCTCATTAACATGTCTGTGAGGTGGTGTCTACTCAGAAACTGCCAATCTCATGAGAGATGCAGTAAAAGTGAACAATACTCATTAGCACATATTGTGGGATGGCAACCAGGCGGGAACAATCTCATGCATGGAGACCGAATAGTGTTCATTAGCATGTTCTATGGAATGGTACCAGTCTCATGAGAGATGCATTGAAATGGATCAGTACTCATTATCATGTTCTATGGGGTGATACCCACTCAGGAGTATGCTCATAACCTGGTCTATTGAATTGTACCCACTCAAGGGCAGCCAATCTCGTGAGACCAAACAATGGTAATTAGCCAGTTCTATTGGGTGGTACCCATCAGGAGCAGTCAATCTCATGAGATATTTATTGAGACTGAACAATGTCCATTAAGTTTTACTATGGGTTGGTACCCACTGAAGAGCAATCTCATGAGAGACGCACTGAGACTAAATAGTGTTTATTAACATGTTGCATGTTGTGGTACCCACTCAGGAACATGTTTATTAATATGTTCTTTGGGGTTGTACAGACTCAGGAATAGGGGAGAGCAAAAGGTCTGTGGTTGTCTGCTTTTTCCATGGGAAAATCTGCTTTAAATAAAGCCCTTAAAATCTTTGCCGTTTTTGTCTATTGCCAAAGCATTTTTGCTATTTTATTTCAAGGGCTACAAAAACATGACTTTTGCAGGAAGTTAAACACAATACAAGGAGCTAGAAAGAAAGACAGAGTGCTAGGCTGTTATGCAGTGATTTATCGAAATTAAAGCAGGAGAGGCTCATAGTGTGTGCTATCACTATGAGCACCTAGATGACAGAAAAAAAGGAGGAGCTGGAAGGACAGTGATGCATCCAGTGAGTCTGAGAAGGAGGAGTATGTGACCCCTACCAGCACTGAAGGGTCTGGAAGCCCTGATACCCCAGGCCCAATGATGTCCAGTCCACCCTAAATCATCTCTTGGTATCTTGTGGAAAATAGTGTCACAGGCACATGAAGAAATAAGTATCAGAGTGAGCAGGACAGGTCAGCTACGTGTGCCTGCTGCTAGTTCTGACAGTGTGCCTTTTGATACTCAGGAGGGGGGGGGGGATGATTGTAAGTGTGACAGGACAGGACCCTAAGTCACACTTTCCATCACCAAGCAGTCCCACTACTACTACTACTGCTACTACTACTACTACTATTACTAAAATGCAGCAGCTACACACTCAGAGTGTTGGGAGTGAGGGAGGGGGTGATAGTGATGAAGACTCTGAAATTGATATTGTTACTGTTAGTGAAGCAGCTGGTGGGACTAGAGTGACCACAGTAGATCCCCCTGCTGATGCTAACGTGGAAGGGGAAGTAATCCAGAGCAGCCAGACTGGCAGTCAACGGAGCCCACAACATCACCCTGACCCTGTGATTCCCCTTTCCCAAGCATTGTGTCTCAGGGATGATAGATCAGCTGCTTGAGAGATGGTAAGTGTGACAGTAGGGGACCCTCTGTCACATTTGTCATCACCTCCAAACATTGAGACAGCGGCTGGAGTGGAAGAGAAATTAATGGCCTTTTTATCCCAAACCAAGAAGGAACGGGAGACCGAGATACAAATGGGGATGGGCATTACCACCACTACTAGCAGCAGTGATGACATTTCAGCATTTGCCACTGCTGTAATTCCTGCTGCTGCTGAGTTGCAAGGGCAGCAGGATAATCCTGAGCAGACCACCGTGGACACAGTGGGAATGCGGTCCAGCAGTAGTGATGTGGAACTATGACAGGTTCCACTTGCCAGCAGCAATACTTCTCCTAGTCCTAGTTGTAGTGCTGATTCTGATGCAGCAGCAACAGCAGAAACATCATTCTCTGCCCCAGATAGTGAAGGGGGATATGGTGGAGAAGAAGAAAGAGGCCATTCTTCTCCACCTTTTCCTTCCCTCCCAAGGTCCTGGGTGTGGGACTATTTTTCTTTTGGGGCAGGCACAGTGCAGTCATCACTGTGCACTATATGCGATAAGACAGTGAAAAGGGGAAAGGAAGGAATGCACCTTGGCACAACCACTCTCATAACATAGGAAATACAGACACCGTGATATTTATGTGAAGTATGTTAAAGCCAAACCCCCACCAAAGAAATTGGGTGCTGTTGTTGCTGAACCCCCTGTTTATCCCCAAAGGCAACAAGAGGTGAGGTGGAAATCAAAGAGGAGGATGAATAGAGAAGCCCAGTAAGAGCCTGAAAGTTTGGTGGCATTCAAATACCTGTTTCTCCATCACCTTCTTGCTCTAAGGTTTAGGGTAGAAGCAACATCTTCAGGCAATCCACCTCATTCATTGTTACCTCCCCCACCAGCTGATAACCATTCTGTAGATGTCAGGATGTGGCAGTTCATGTCTACCCACTGCACACTGTGTGGTGCACTGACCACACATAGCAGTGTGGTGCAGGATAATCTCAACCAGGCCATCAAGCGGCATCATAATGTGTGCTATCACTTTGAGCACCAGGATGACAAAAAAAAAAGGAGGAGCTGGTGGCAGGAATAAGCTAAGCTGGTGGAAGGGAGGGTTCATCATTATTATTAAAACTGCAATTTGTCATGTGTCCTTAGAGGGACAAGGGGAATAGTGACAGCAGCAATACTTTCTGGTGGGATGATTTCACATTAAGGACCTCAGTGTTATGGCATTTGGTTGTGCCAGTTGTTTGATCTGAGTGCAGATGTGCCCATTATTCTCACTCATTTCACTATTTACTAAACCTACTGTGCATATTGAAGTTGCTGGTGAGAGGCACAGTTCCTGCTCTCCAGGTAAAAAATTATATTCCAACAACACACCCATGATTTTGGAGGAGGGATAGGAGGAGAAGCATTATTGGCCAACTTAATTTCTCATACCTGAACTGTTCGGAGCTAGTTGTGGTGCTGCTACTGCCTCAGGTGCATCACTTGAGCTAGTACTGGCAAGTCAAAAAAGGATCATAATCACCCATATCATTGCTGTTGTTGATCCCATTCCCTTGGAGCTGCCTAATTACCCTGCTGCTTATACAACTAAGCAGCAGCAAGATCAGAAGTTGCAAATGCTGCAATGACATCTGGGCATTTTCCAATGGCCAGTGGCCACTGGCCAACACAAAATGGCCTGCTGGTAATAGGCAAGGGCTTATTCTTTAAACATAAACCAGAGGCATACATAAACAGTTTTTTGTGGGGCTTGTTTCTAACATGCCTAAGTCCTAAAAATCACTGATTCCTCAAGGCTTGTGATGCTAACAAGCCTTATTGACAAAAATTATCTCTAATTTTCAGGGCTTGTGACGCCAACAAACCGGATTGATAAAAAATATATATGATTCCTCAGTGCTTTTGATGCTAGCAAGTCTGATTGATTAAAATGATCTCTGATCCTCAGGGCTTGTAATGATAACAAGCCTGAGCGATAAAAAATATCTCTGATTCCTCAGGGCTTGTGACACTAAGCCCTACAAATCAATGTTTCCGCAGGGTGTGGACCTAAAAAGTCTAAGTCCTACAAATCCATGTTTCCCTCAGGGCTTGGGCTTAACAAGACTGTCCTACAAATCAATGTTTTCTCAGAGCTTGGGCCTCTAGCAACAAGTGTAAGTCCTACAAATCAATGTTTACTATTAACAAGACTAAGGGCTCAATTTAAAGGCAGCCGTTAGTAAAAAAAAAAAAAAAGACTAACGAGTGCATTAAGGTGCAGTAAGCCATTCAAAGGTCCGCGTTATGTTCAACTAACGGCAGAGCACAAGTCACAACGGCCGATACATTTACATGCATTGGGACCCGTAGAACAAAATTCCCCAGAGCAAATAAAAGGAGTGCGGGACTGCTAATGGCAGCGAAAAAGATACAGTTAACGGCCAAGAGTTAAGACCCAGTTTTGTTATGCGTTAGACATCTAATGGACAAAAAAACCCCCCGCTACATGGTAAAACAGACGAACTGCTTCCCGCACAAGAATACAAATGGGAAAATTAACCCGTGCAATGCCAAAATAACACAAAAAACATGTCCATACACAACAGATCACTGGCACAAACAACACAACAACCAAGCAACACCACATGGACATGGCCCAACAAAAAAACACCAACACAACATGCCACGGAACAATGGGGGTTAGCACACAACACGGAAAACTGCCAAAACAAAACAAGCTCACCTGGGCAACATCACCACACGATCCAGACACAACCTGCACCGCAAAGCTCCACACCCGCAACTGACAGGGACACAGCAACCACAACACAGCACACTTGTAAACACAGACACACCTGCAAACACTTACCTGGACAACAAACACCTTCCCATTCGTCAGCACTCACCTCATCACCACACCTACACAATTCCCCACCACCTACTTAAACGGACAGCTAACCACACTCACTTGTGGCTTGTTTTCCACTCAGGGGAGATACAGAGAGATAGAGATAGAGATAGATAGAGGGAGCGATAGATAGGCACACCTGATCAACAGCCCTCACCTGTTGCAAGTGAGGAGGCTCCGGCTCATGAGCCACACAGGAGCCCATCCCCACCCAGAGTACACCTGCCTGCAGATGCACAGCTGCAGCAACAGGATGCTCACCATCAACAGGATGCTCCCCAGCTGCCACAGGGACCCCTGCAGAAGCCCAGGATGCATAGACGACCACCAAGGCCCAGGGTATACCACCCAAGGGTCACTCTCTTTGGAATGACCGATGACGAGGTCATTGATCGCTACAGGTTGAGACCACACAGCATCATTGCCCTGTATGACATCATCAAGGATCAGGTGGATCCCATATGCACCCACAACCATGCCCTAACTGGCCTGCAAAAGCTCCTGTGTGCCATACACTTCATGGCAAGTGGCGCCTTCCAGTCGACAGAGGGTTACGCATCTGGCATGTCACAGGCCACATTCTCCAAGGTGCTGGCCCAGGTCTTGCCAGCCCTCAAAGGCAAGGCCAGTACCTATATACATTTCCCTATCACCGACATGGAGTGGACACACCTGAAGCAGGGCTTCTATGCAAGGGGAGGCACGCCCAGGGTCATGGGTGCAATAGATTGCACCCATGTCCGTATCAAAGCACCAGCACGTCAGGGACATATGTTCATGAACCTCAAAAACTTACACTCCATGAATCTGCAGAAGATGTGTGACAGCAACCTGGCCATCATGAATGTCTGTGCGAAATTTCCCGGGAGCTGTCACGATTCACATATACTCAGAAATTCATCTGTGCAGAGGGATTTCGAAAATGGGACCTATACAGGCGGATGGCTTCTGGGTGAGTTAACAGTAGTAAATGACACCACATACACATGCTAGTACGTTCACCACATAAAACATCATTCACACAACATGTGCTCCTTGTCACACCATGTCACTAACTATCCACAGGTGATGCTGGCTATGGATGCAAGCCATGACTCCTCACCCCGATCACCAATCCCCAAAACCCAGGAACGATATAACCAGGATCATGCTAGAACACGGAATGCCATTGAGCGGACCTTCGGTCTGCTCAAGTCCCGATTCCGATGTCTGGTCCACTCGGGGCAAACATTGCACTATGCACCAGGCAAGGTCTGCGACATTGTCATGGCATGTGCCATCCTACATATTATCGCGGTGGACACCAGACTCATCGACGATGTCCATCCCCAACCCACACCTGGACCACCAGGATCAGCTATTCCGTGGACCAGTCAGATTGGGGCTAGAGATTCCGATTACATCTGACAACATGTTGTCCATGTTGATACTGCTACCTCAAGGATATCATGCATGCCCCCTGGAAACCAAGGTACAACACTTTAACCTTGTTCAGCATATCCCACAGCTCCCTAGGCACCAACTAAAGTGCTTTGCTAGGATCAGACCCATAGCAACCATGGTACCCCTGTAGCGAGGGAGTCTCATCCAAGCCAATGCATCGGATAGCACTCTGTCATATAAGGGGTTCAGGGGGCATTCGAGGGGACATGGGACCAGTTGTTTGCTACAGCTGAAGAGAGCAGCAGAGGGGTGGATCTACAGTAATAGTGTGTTACACAACATGGAGCTCATGAAGTGTGGATCACATCTCCAGGGACACCATGCTGCCCTATGTGTGTGCTCAGTGGTATGTGCCCCAGAAAGAAATACACACATCAACAAATATGTCCTACTAGCTCCATGAACCAAACATATTTGGGCTGTCTCTGACAGTGGCAGCCCAAATATATTGTTGTCAGGAAGCTATTAGGACATATCTGTTGATGTGCATAACCATGTCAGGGGCATATATCCCTAAGGATGGTTAACATCCCTTTAGTTCCCCCCATGATGGTTCATAGACCAGTACACAACTGTTACGGTTCAGTACACTCGGACACGGTAGATGTTGGTAAAAGCACACTTTTATTAAGGCACACAAGGAATGAAGTAACCCTCACGGGTCCAGTAACAACAGTAGAAACTGACACAGGACAGGTTACAAGCAATTTAACCGACACGGGTCCAGTATGTAATATACACACAATACTGACACAGGTCAGGTTAATGAATATGATACAGTGTATGAATGTCCAAGGTAACCAGTGAAACCACTGGTAGTATGTGTAACGAAGGCCCAATGTCGCCTATAGCCAAGGCGAGGCGACAATGACAGGACTGCAACCACAGGCACTGGACGCCTGTAAGCGGATGCAGTGGTGGACACCCTCCAACGATAAACAGGCTGGACAGAGCTTGTGCCTAAACGGAGGCCCTACCAGAGCAGCCCAACACAGTGTGCAAGTACTACCTTAAAGGGTTAATGTACGATAGTATAAATGGATGACAACCGGAAGCGCACAGCGGAACCAAATGGAGACTAATCATACACTGAAACGGAGCCCAACAAAACCCAGAGTGGTAGTAGTAAAACGAGGCCCTTCCCCCGAAGGGGTTAATAGCACTATGGTCTACATAACGGCAACCACCGAAGGCGCTCAACTGAACCACAAAGACCAAGCGAGTGCAACACGTTGTGGAGGCACAATGAGGCTCTTGACCAATGACAGAGTAAGCTGAGCCCAGTAAGCTGGACGGTATCTGATAGCAGCAGGAACAGTTTGGAGGAGCCCAACTGGGCACAGCAGGAGCAGGAACCATCGCCAAGTCGAGTCGGTACACAGAGCAGGAGCGTCAGTCAAGCTGGGTCGGTACAAGGAGCAGAATCCTCAGATGCGCCGGGTCGGAACACAGAGCTGGGTCATCGGTCTCGCTGGGTCAGTACACGGAGCAGGAACGTCAGCCAGGCCGGGTCAGAGCAGGAAGCAGGAACGTCAGCCAATCCGGATCAGTACACGGTATCAGGATCAAGACAATGGCATGGTCAGGCAGTCCGGGGTCATACACTGGATCAGAACAACAACAACTAGCGCCAGGTATCAGGCACACCACAAAAGGGCACTAGCAGAGTGACAGCCCAGGGTATAAAAAGGCTGTCACTAGGAGGAGCAGTACAGAGCAGCCAATAGGAGAGCAGTATCAGCGAGATGGACAGAATGTCACCCAGATCACGGGCGCCGTCATAACAACACATTACAAAGCAATGGTTTGTGTAGACCTATGTAACGAGAAAGATTAAGAGGATCATGATGTTGTAGCTGTTGCATGACGATCACTTCGAGGGTGATGTTCCAAATCCTGTCCTCTTGTCCCACAGGCATCCATAGCACGATCCATCCTTGAACGGAGGAGTTTCCATGTGACTGGACTGAAGTCTGGACAACACTTCCATGAAGCTCAACCCTTGGTGTTTCAAGTGATTGTGTTGGTGATGCAATATTTGACCTGATGTTCACAGCAACCTCTACTGGAACATTCACATATGGACACGAATTCATGTGTGTTCTAACATCCAGCTGTACAGACCTGTACAGTAAGCCTGCTCATACACAGAGTTGCCAAATCATGTGGACAACACATGAGCAGTTCACTAGTGTTACTAAAGTATTCCTATTTAATTCAGATGTACCGTTTGTGTGCTCATACAAGTGTTTAATGCATATAGGCTATATACCCTGAAAACGCATGTATGTTAAAATGTATTTTGAGACACAATTCTGTGTCTGTATGAATGAATGTTGGATCAAACCTCTGTCAACGTGGAACCATATCCAAGGCTAGACTATCCCTCAAACAAAGGAAGGAATGACCCACATCACAGGAGTCCACTTATTGTATGACCATGAGTGGACTTAATGATGTATACATGCAATGACATGATGGCAGTGATACACTAATGTGTGTTGTGAGTGATTAAGTGGTGATACAGGGGACAGACTTCCACAGTGATGTCCATGGTTTGTGTGTTGCTCAATATAATCAACGTCCTGAGATTGCTGTAGGTTGACATATCTCAGTACATGGGCTACATCAACAAACAACCAGACCAATTGGATAAGTGTTATCACTGGTGAAGTGTGTTATAACCTTAGTTAAACAACAACACAACTTAATACATAACCCAATGTCCAGCCTAAGATTTCAATGTGTGTGCTACACATTAACATCTTAGGAAGATCATTGGGTTATCCAATGAGTTAGGCTGTGATTCAAACTCCTGTTGTGCAACTGACTCACTGGAGAACACAATGCTCCCCCTAGGATCCCAATGTGTAGCACACACATTGAGATCCTAGGGTGTACATTGGGTTCTCCAGTAAGTCAGTTGCACAATAGGAGTTTGATCCATAGACAATAGTGATGCATGTTACATCTGTCCTGCTTGTTATTTCCCTGCTAAGTCACATAGCAGTTTGTTTGGTTTTCCCCTGAAACACAACAAGTGATGCAGACGAATGTTCAATGTTGCACAAGTTGCTGTGCTAAGGGCTATGTTCTGATTAAATCTAACACACATCATGGCCATGTAACACTGTCGTGTTATATGGCTACAGGGATGGTTTACCAGGTGTATTTGGACAATGGTGTGTGTGTGTGTGTGTAAACCCATGTTGTAACAAACATCCCACAAACATTGTACCCAGGCACAAGTTGTGTTCACTGCATTGTTTGGCAATGCATTGGAGACAACCCTGCTACCCAATCCATAACTGAATACACAGCAGATCAGACAGGATTCAAAAGCACAATGTTCCTTTATTGTGGGGGCAGATAACAGGTTGGGCCTTCATTTATTCTTTTTTTTTGGGGGGGGGGGGGCTCAGACTGGGTGCCAGAGGTGGATGCCCTGGCTGATCACCTGGTCACCCTCTGCCCTCTAGGTGTGGCTTCAGGGGTAACACTGAAGGGGGTGGTGGTTGCAATGGACCCCTCTGTGGAACGCATGTTCTCCCTCTCCATCCTCAGGTTCTCCCTGCGGTTAATCTCTCGCAACTCCACCAGCACCTGTGCAAACATGTCCATCATCCCCGTGTTGAGCTGGTTGAGTTATGTGTTCACCCTGGCCACCTCCGACTCCAGGGTTTGGATCCTGGTCTCCACCCTGTTGATGTTTCTTCTGGTATCCCTCCGGCTCCTCGTGATGTTGTCATTGGTGGAGTGGCTTGACCGGAGTAGTCGTCTTTGCAGGGACATGCACTTCTCCTCCAGACCCGTGGGGCATTGTCTGCTGGAGATGGGAATGCCAGGTGACTCAGGTGCTGTCTCCTCAACCTCAGCTGTCTCCTCAACCTCAGATGTCTCTGCATCCTCCTTCTCCCCAGCTTCAGCTGTCTCTTCAGCCTCTATCTCCCCAGCCTCTGTTGTCTCCTCTGCTGGTTCTGGATGTGATGTGGCTGCTACTGCTGTTTCTGTTGGTGGAGTGTCTTGTACAGACGGTGTGTGGGTGCCCACCACATCAAGGGAACCACTGCTGCCCACTGATATCTGTGCTGGTTGAGGTGGTGGACTGAACAAGTCCCTCAGCTGAGGGCGCTGGGGCTTCCCAATCAGGCCCAGGTGTTGGTAGTCAAGTGGCCAAGGGTCATACCTTGGCCACTGGTAGGTTCTTGGCCCCCACCTGGGATCATACCTGGGGACATGCTGGGGAGCCATCCAGGAGGGTAGATCCATCTGGGTGGAATATGGCCCATATTGGCTGGTGGCCACATTCCCGGGCAGCCATTGCCTCCCTGGTGGTGCTGCTGCTGGAGGGTAATAGCTCCTGGAGGTGGTCTGATGCATCCATCTCTCCCCCTGCATCCAGCCGCTGTACAGTTGTGGAGTATCCTGTGGTGGTGCAGGCAGTTGAGGGGCAGGCAGTAGAGGGGCAGGCAGTTGAGGGGCAGCCAGTTGTCGAAGAGGTGTGGTGGTTGTATATGGTTCCCATTGGCTAGTCCCCTCCTCCGTATACTCCTCACTGTGTGGTGTGGTCGGCTCCTCCACGGGCTCCTGCTGTGATGGAGGCCCATAAGCTGTGTGGAGAATTGAGATTGTGTGATTAGTAAACATAGCCATGATGGGATTAATGGTATACTAATACATGAAATGCGTAAAGGGAAATATATGTTGGGTGGTTTATCACCCTGAGTGAAACAAGGGTACTCCCACTGCTGGAGGGGGTTTTTGTTCAAAAAGTATCCCAGCTCAGAGTAGAATTGCTTTGGTGCTATATCCCAGTGACCTGAAGTTGTACATTGGCACTGTTGCTACATTATCCTAGGGATTTATGGCCCCTGGACGAAAGCTGTCCATAGGATTGTCTAGCAACATCGCCATTGTACAGTTCCAGGCCACTGTGATATTGCCCCTGGAATAGTCAACTTTGAGCTGTGCTACTTTTTGAATGAAACACCTTTCAGCAGTGGGAGTACCCTTGTTTTGCTCGGGGGATGAACCCTGCAATATATTTTTCTTTTCACATGTTAGGTATTACTATCCCTTTAACGGAATAGCAATGGTTAATTTCACCATGATGTAATATTGTAGGCATCGTAAGAGATAGATGTGGATCGATGTTAGTCCTATCTCTCCAACCCACATGGTTAGACAGATATTGCTCTATTTGACAGCCATTTTGACATTTTTGACAGTCATTTCACCACATGGAGGCTCTTCAGCAGAGCCTAAATTGCCCCATTCAGAGATGTAAACTTCATTGGAATGGTGCACAGAGTGTGCTTGCAAACCAGGCACACTTTGTTGACCATCTCAAAGATGTATTCATCTCTGAATGGGGCAATTTAGGCTCTGCTGAAGAGCCTCCGTGTGGTCTAATGACTGAAATCTCCAGCTGTCAAATAGAGCAATATCTGTTTAACTATGAGTGTTGGAGGGATAGGACTAACATCGATCCACATCTTGATGAAATTAACCATTGCTATGCCATTACAGTTACATACAAGGAGAAATTGTCAGATATGCATATGGATATGTACCTTTCATATGGATACGAATATATCCTTTCAAGATATGAAGCCAGAGATCATTTCAGTACATGTGAGTGCCTTACTGGCTATATATGTGCACCCATCAAAATATACATTGGATTGATATCATGGATATGAACATACCTCATATATCCCATCTACGTAGAGTGGGATATACTAGGTATGTGTATTTGGATGGTATCAATGTAAGTTAGTTTCTGATGGGTGCACATATCTGGCCAGTAAGGCAATCACAGTCAGTGAAATGATCTCTGGGTTCACATCGTGTTGGGACATATTTTGAGCCATTTGAAAGGTACATATCTGACCATTTTCCTTTGTGTGCATATCTTTTTTGAACAGATGTGCAGTGGGATTCAAGTGTTATTCAACCCAATCTATCTTCTTAGTTGATCCCGTACAATGCACAATTTTTCATTACTTGACAGGTGACTCTCTGGTTGTCAGGATGATATCCTATGCATTGCATTGTGAGTCATGGGATACCACCCTGGCAATCAGAGATTGATGAACTGGACAGGATCCTGTCCATGTCGTGTGTTCCAGTTGAATCCTGAAGGGCAACAATCACGCCAGTAGTGAGGGATATCTTTGATTGAGGCCTATTTTCTTGGAGTATGAGCCCATCCATCCTTCTGAGGCAACCGTACTCAATCCAAGATATCCATCATTCATGGCCTGTTGGTGACCAAGGTACAATGGTTGATATTTGGTTCCCATGTGTATCCTGCAAACAGTGGTTGGTGTACCATCCATCCATGGCATCAGCACTCCTGAGGATCAATGTGGGAAACAGATGTGAGATATGTCATTTAAAGTTAGAGTAAATTATTGCAGCCACAACACCAAGGCCTACTTTTTCCACCTTTAATTCTGGGGAATTGTTTGAGGCCTGTGTGTTGCACATACAACCAGTTATTCTCAGTGACGGTGTGATGTGTGACCTGCTCCATCAATTTTGTGGTTCAGTAAGTGGTGATGCCGACATGATGGAGTGAACATGATGCTGACTTCTCCAGTGATCTCATTTCCCCATTTCCAGTGTTTTCTATGGACTCTATACAATGTGACCTTAGCAACTTGATTCATCTTATTACATATTCTCCATAGACTAACACTGGTATTGATGGTGTGAGGGTGTGTAAGGGTTAATTTCTCTCCACCATCTCTTTGTCACCGCTTAGTGAATGTCCCCTGTGTAGCATGTGATTGTTGGCCTATTGACGTGTTTGTTGTCTGGTTAACCCTTTGACTACCAGAGGGATTGCCAAGGCATTGTTGAGCGATGCATTGATGAACCCTCTAGCAATCAAGGGGTTATGTGCTGACTTCCCTGTGGGTAAATGGGTAACATTGTGTGGGAACAGTGATGCTGTATAACAGACGACAATTTCAGGAAGCATGGTTTGTATGGATTGTGTGTGATGAGCACAGCAACAAGAGGGCTGAACTGGGACTTGGACAGGTTTGGGCCTGGTTGAACCTTGCCATTTGTCCTTGTGTTGTGTCCTGTTTTTAACCCTCAGGGTGCTGTGTTGGTGCAGTTGTGTGGTTGAATGATGGGCATGTGTTGAGGTGTGACTGTGTTTGCAGCTTGTGTTGGTTGATGTGGTGAAGCACTTACCGGTGGTGTGGAGGCTCCTCTCATCCCCAGTGTCCACTCCTCCAGAGACCCCCTCTATGAGTGTTGGCAACATGTTCATCCGCACCATCTCCTCCCAGCCGCAGAAGGTGATAGGGACGGGTGGGCCACCTCCAGTGCCTCGGGCGTGCTTGGCGAGCTCTGTCATCTTGTTCTTCACCACCCTCCGGCAGTCGCCCCATCGCTTTTTGATGGACTCCACGTCCCGCCTGCATGGAGCCACCGCTTTCACCTGGATGCAGATCTGGTTCCAGGCTGCCTTCCTCCTCGCTTTCAGGCCAGGGACCTTCGCCGTCGGGTGGAGAACACTCTGTCTCTCCAGGACAGCCTCCACGAGAGCCGTGTTCTCCTCCTCAGTATATCTCGGATCCCTGATCCTGCCCTCGTCAGCTCCGGCATGGGAGGATTCAGAGCCGGAGTGTCCTGCCTGGTCTGACCCTGACTGTGTGGGGTGCTTCCCAGCAACTACCCCTCGTCCCACTTCAGGTTCTGTCTCTGTCGTCTGTGTGCCTGCTCTTGTGGGCCGGGTCCCCCTCCTCCCTGCGGATATCCCTCTCACACCCCTGCTCTGCTCAGGGATGCCCTCCTGACCTTCCTCCTCCTCCACTACTCTCACCATCCCTCTTTCCTGTCCTCCTCTCCTGGCCATCACTCACCCACTGACACCCAGGCACTCCCACAGGCCCTCACAGACATACTCGATCCACTCACTCTCTGTCACACACTTTCACTCACAGATTCACGCTGTAAAAATAAAATTTAAAATGTGTAAGGTGTTATAAAATAAAAGGACTATGTGTATGTATGTGTATGTGTTTGTATGGGTGTATGTAATATGTGCAAAGGTGTGATATGTGTCGTATTATGTTCAATGCTCTCCTCTCTCCAAACTCCAAAACTCCTTCTACCTTCAATATACGCTCCTGTCTCCCTCTCTCTGATCACTATCCTCCGCTCCTGGGTCCTGATATCTAGCTCTCAAGAACTCGATAACAGACAGTGTGTGATGGTTATTGTTGGGTATACATACGTGTATTTGAAGTTTTTGCATACTTTGGGGCTTTGTGATTGGCTGTGTGTTTGAATTTGTTTTTGCATCAATCAGGGTTGCTAAACAACGGCAGCCGTTATGTTACATGTTGTTTTGAGCGATGTTATTGTGTGATTTGGCCGTCCGTTGTGCATTAACATGAGCGACAACGGCTTTTGCTTTACGTGTTTTGTGTGTACCTATGCTCGATAGCTATTGTCGTAGAGTACCTATTGAATCTGCCGTAACTCATGTATTATTTGCGAGCGATGTGCCTTTTTCACTTAGTGGCTGGTTTAACGTGAGCCTTTAAATCGAGCCCCAAGTCCTACAAATCAATGTGTTCTCAGGGCTTGTACCTAACAAGTCTAAGTCCTAAAAATCAAAGTTTCCTCAGGGCTTGTACCTAACAAGTCTAAGCTTGGGTCTCTAACAACTAGTCTAAGCCATACAAATCAATGTTTGCTCACGACTTATACCTAAAAATTAAAATAAAAATTTGCTATATATTGTGTGTAAACTCAATGTTACTATTGATTTCAATGTAATGAGATAGGCAAAGCTAAATCATTTTCATCCAAAGCAAGACCAGGCAGTCCTAAAAGTGACAATACCTTCAGAAGACTAGTATATCAAGCTCACATCATTACAGAATAGTACACCAACAATTCAAGCCCAGCTAAACCATTAAGAGAAATGGCAGTCATATCAAATAATGAGAATATTTGATTTTCAATATGTAGTAATAAACATTTTTTTTTACTTTTATTAGTGAAAATAATGTATTTTTGTGTGAGAAACACTTTATATTTTGTCTAAACAAATTAGTTTTTCAGAAATGGACAGTGGACTCAGAGTCTTGGACCCTACTATCTATCTATCTATCTATCTATCTATCTATCTATCTATCTATCTATCTATCTATCTATCTATCTATTTGTGTATGTGTGTGTACTTGAGGGTGGGAGAAAGCTCTCACCGTATTCCCGCGAGAAATTCAGTGAAAATCACGTCCGCTTTTTCGAGAAAAAATCAGCTTTAAAACCAGCGATTAAAATCTTTGCATTTTCCGCCTATTGGCCAAAATTCTTCTCCATTATATGAAGATTAGAGGAAAGGTGCTCTTGACTACAACAAAGGAAAGGGAGTTTTAAATTAAAGGCAGTAAGTATGTAGAATTATTTGCCTCTGGATGCTATGTTGCAGATACTTTAGATACTTTCAACGTAGTGTTGAATACCTTTTTAGCTAAAAAATGCATAGAATTATGAACTAAATCCAATGCATGCAGGAAGCTGATACAGGGAGAAATCCAATTGTATTCTAACGTGAGGAAGAGTTTTTTTACTTGCTTGATGTATAATTTGAAATGCCTTCAGTGAGGTTTTGTTTGCCTTCCTCTGGTTCAACAGACATAAAGGCTGAATTTGATGGACTTTTGAGTGTCTTTTTTCAACCTAATCAACTATGTAAATAAAAAAAATACAACCAACACTTAACTAAACTCTGGAATGGTAAAGCTTTGTCAGTCAAGCTGCCAGTTAATTTCTTAGGTAGCATGGATGTTAGTATGAATTCTCTTCCTTTACCACAGAGGTAACCCACCTCTCCTACGTGCAAGACAACTGCATTTGTCAGAGCAACGGGGAATGGGGGGCATTTAAAACCAATACACTGGAGACCTTTCTAGTGTATATAGGGTTAGAAGTTTACTTTGTCCTCTAATAGAAAAACATTGAAACTGAAGTATTAAGAAGAACTGGAGCAAATCAACTGTTCCACATTGATTTAAATAGGTCTCCATCATTCAAGGGATTAACCCTTTGAGTGCCCAAGGCAAGTGTGAAGCAATGTGTTAGATACCCCTCTGGCACTAAAAGGGTTAAAAGAGCTATTTAACTCTTTGAGTGTCAAATAGTATGTATTGCGCACCCCTCTGGCATTCAAATGTTTAACTCAATGGGGATTTTATATATAGTTATTTCTCCTCTATGGTGCAGTTGGTTTGCCTCAGAATTGTCCCCATGCTTCTTGGTACATCAGCATCATCAACTGTTGTATTTGTTCTAAGCCAAGGCTGAGGTAAGCATGGCCCAGCATGGCCCAAGAAACACATACACTAGATTAGTATTTTATTCTCACAGAAAATGGGAGCTAAGACTCTTAGGGCTCGATTTAAAGGCAGCCGTTAGCAAAAAAAAATCACTAACGGGTGCGTTAAGTGTCATGTTGCAATTCAAAGATCCATCTAAACAACAGCTAACGGCAGTTGTAGAATCCTTACGGCCGATACACTTACGTGCATTCAGACGCATGGAAAAACATACCCCAGAGCTATTCAAAGGCTTGCGGTACTGATAACGGCTGAAAAAAAGACACACCTAACGGCTAAAAGTTAAGACCCACTTCTCACACACGTTAGACACTTAACGGCCAAAACAAAACACCCGTTACAGAGGAAAACACACCAAATGCTTACCGCACAACCATGTAAATGGGAAAATTAACCCGTGCAATGCCAAAACAACACAAAAACATGCACACACAACACAAATCACTACACAAACAACAACAACCAACACCACAGGGACAACAACACACAAAAACAACAACACAACATGGCACGGAACAATGGGGGTCATCACACAAAGCGGACACCTGCAAATACAAGCTCACCTGGGCAACATCAACACGCCACCTGCACCCCACAACTGCACGTCCGCAAATGGCACACACAGAACAAGCACAACACACCACATCTTATAACACACACACACCTGCTAACACTTACCTGGACAAAAACAACTCACCATTGGTCAGCACTCACCTCATCAACACACCTACACAACGCCCTAGCAAGTACTTAAAGGGACAACTCAACACACTCACTTGTGGCTTGTTTTCCACTCAGGGAGGGAGAGAGAGAGAGAGATAGATAGATAGAGATAGAGAGAGAGAGAGAGAGAGACAGATAGAGACAGATAGAGAGAGCAAACAGTATGTTGGGTTACATATTGTTGCGAAGGCTGCGGAGAAGGCGTGCAAGGGAGAGAGCTGGGGAACATCAGCAACCTCCAAGCACGCCTCATCAACAGCCTCCACCTGTTGCAAGTGAGGAGGCTGTGGCTCAGCAGCCACACAGGAGCCCATCCCCACCCGGAGGACACCTGCCTGCAGATGCACAGCTGCAGCAACAGGATGCTCCCCAGCTGCCACAGGGACCCCTGCAGCAGCCCAGGATGCATAGACGACCACCAAGGCCCAGGGTATACCGTCCAAGGGTCACTCTCTTTGGAATGACCGATGACGAGGTTATTGATCGCTACAGGTTGAGGCCACACAGCATCATAGCCCTGTATGAGGTCATCAAGGAGCAGGTGGATCCCATATGCACCCATAACCATGCTCTAACTGGCCTTCAAAAACTCCTGTGTGCCATACACTTCATGGCAAGTGGCGCCTTTCAGTCGACAGAGGGTTACGCATCTGGCATGTCCCAGGCCACATTCTCCAGGGTGCTGGCCCAGGTCTTGCCAGCCCTCAAAGCCAAGGCCAGTACCTACATACATTTCCCCATCACCGATATGGAGTGGACACATCTGAAGCAGGGCTTCTATGCAAGGGGAGGCATGCCCAGGGTCATGGGTGCAATAGATTGCACCCATGTCCGTATCAAAGCACCAGCACGTCAGGGACATATGTTCCTGAACCGCAAAAACTTCCACTCCATGAATGTGCAGATGGTGTGTGACAGCAACCTGGCCATAATGAATGTCTGTGCGAAATTTCCCGGGAGCTGTCACGATTCACATATACTCAGAAATTCATCTGTGCAGAGGGATTTCGAAAATGGGACCTATACAGGCGGATGGCTTCTGGGTGAGTTAACAGTAGTAAATGACACCACATACACATGCTAGTACGTTCACCACATAAAACATCATTCACACAACATGTGCTCCTTGTCACACCATGTCACTAACTATCCACAGGTGATGCTGGCTATGGATGCAAGCCATGACTCCTCACCCCAGTCGCCAATCCCCAAAACGATGCCCAGGAACGATATAACCAGGCTCATGCCAGAACACGGAATGCCATTGAGTGGACCTTCGGCCTCCTCAAGTCCCGATTCCGATGTCTGGACCACTCGGGGGGAGCATTGCAGTATGCACCAGGCAAGGTCTGCGACATCATCGTGGCATGTGCCATCCTACATAATATCGCGGTGGACACCAGACTCATCGACGATGTCCATCCCCCACCCAGACCTGAAGACCCTGTGGATATCGTTGAGTGTGAGGAAACCCCAACAGGGATGCAGACAAGGGACAGATTGATCAGGGATCACTTCTGCTGTGAGTATAAAACATGTATGCACACAATCCATGCATACACACCCACCACAACACACATGTTCTGTTTCACCCCACAGGATCAGTGACACAGCCCTGTCACTGGCTGCAGTATGGACCACCAGCATCAACTATTCCGTGGACCAGTCAGATTGGGCCTAGAGATTCCGAATACACCTGACAACCTGTCGTCCATGTTGATACTGCTACCTCAAGGATATCATGCATGCCCCCCCTGGAAACCAAGGTACAACACTTTAACCTTGTTCGGCATATCCCACAGCTCCCTAGGCACCAACTAAAGTGTTCTGCTAGGATCAGACCCATAGCAACCATGGTACCCCTGTAGCAAGGGAGTCTCATCCAAGCCAATGCATCGGATAGAACTCTGTCATATAAGGGGTTCAGGGGGCATTCGTGGGGACATGGGACCAGTAGCTTGCTACAGTTGAAGAAAGCAGCAGAGGGGTGGATCGACAGTAATAGTGTGTTACACAACATGGAGCTCATGAAATGTGGATCACATCTCCATGGACACCATGCTGCCCTGTGTGTGTGTGTGTGTGCAGTGATATGTGCCCCAGAAAGAAATACACACATTAACAAATATGTCCTACTAGCTCCATGAACCAAACATATTTGGCCTGTCTCTGACAGTGGCAGCCCAAATATATTGTTGTCAGGAAGCTATTAGGACATATTTGTTGATGTGTGTAACCATGTCAGGGGCAAATATCCCTAAGGATGGTTAACATCCCCTTAGTTCCCCCCATGATGGTTCATAGACCAGTACACAACACATTACAAAGCAGTGGTTTGTGTAGACTTATGTAACGGGAAAGATTAAGAGGATCATGATGTTGTAGCTATTGCATGACGATCACTTCGAGGGTGATGTTCCAAATCCTGTCCTCTTGTCCCACAGGCATCCATAGCACGATCCATCCTTGAACAGAGGAGTTTCCATATGACTGGACTGAAGTCTGGACAACACTTCCATGAAGCTCACCCCTTGGCGTTCCAAGTGATTGTGTTGGTGATGCAATGTTTGACCTGATGTTCACAGCAACCTCTACTGGAACATTCACATATGGACACAAATTTATGTGTGTACTAACATCCAGGTATCAGACCTGTACAGTAAGACTGCTCATACACAGATGCCAAAAGATGTAGACAACACATGAGCAGTTCACTAGCATTTCAAATGTATTCCTATTTAGTTCAGATGTACCTTTTTGTGCTCATACAAGTGTTTAATGCATATTGGCTACATACACAAGAAACATCACTACTCAATCCGTGTCTGTATGAATGAATGTTGGATCAAACACCTGTCAATGTGGAACCGTACCCAAGGCTAGAGTATCCCTCATACAAAGGAAGGCATGATTTACATCACAGGAGTCCACTAGTTGCCTGACCATGAGTGGACTTTGTGATGTATACATGCAATGACATGATGGCAGTGATACACTGATGTGTGTTGTGAGTGATTAGCTGGTGATACAGGGGACACACTTCCACTGTGATGTGATGTCCATGGTTTGTGTGTTGCTCAATATAATCAATGTCCTGAGATTGCTGTAGGTTGTCATATCTCAGTACATGGGCTACATCAACAAAAACAACCATGTGGACAAGTGTTATTACTGGTGAAGTGTGTTATAACCTTAGTTAAACAACAACACAACTTAAAGGGATAGTAAACCCTGAAAATAAGTTTATTTCACATTGTAGCCCTTTAAAAACCATGAAAAATGATATCAGTCTTATCTACCAAACATATATGATTTGGGATATAAGACTTATATCATTTTACATGTTTTTTTAAGGGCTACAATATAGAATGAACTTATTTTCAAGGTTTACTATCCCTTTAATACATAAGCCAATGCTCAGCCTAAGGTTCCAATGTGCGTGCTACACAATGAAATCTTAGGAAGATTTTTGGGTTATGCAGTAAGTTAGGCTGTGATTCAAACTCCTGTTGTGCAACTGACTTGCTGGAGAACACAATGCTCACCCTAGGATCACAATGTGTAACACACACATTGAGATCCTAAGGTGTACATTGTGTTCCCCAGTATGTCAGCTGCACAATAGAATTTTGATTTAAAGACCATATTGATGCATGTTCAATCTGTCCTGCTTGTTATTTCCCTGCTAAGTCGCATAGCTGTTAGTTTGGTTTTCCCCTCAAACACAACAATTGATGCAGACGAATGTTCAGTGTTGCACCAGTTGTTGTGCTAAGGGGTATGTTCTGATCAAATCTGACACACATCATGGCCATGTAACACTGTTGTGTTATATGGCTACAGGGATGGGTTGCCAGGTGAATTTGGACAACGGTGTGGGTGTGTGTGAACCCATGTTGTAACATCACACAAACATTTCCCCCAGGCAGGAGTTGAGTTCACTGCATTGTTTGGCAATGCATTGGAGACAACCCTGCCACCCAATCTATAAGTGATTACACAGCAGATCAGACAGGATTCAAAAGCACAATTTTCATTTATTGAGGGGGCAGATGACAGGTTGGGCCTTTCATTTCTTTTTTTTTTGGGGGGGGGCCTTAGACTTGGTGCCAGAGGTGGATGCCCTGGCTGATTGCCTTGTCACCCTCTGTCCCCTAGGTGTGGCTTCTGGGGTAACACTGGAAGGGGTGGTGGGTGCAGTGGACCCCTCTGTGGAACGCAGGTTCTCCCTCTCCATCCTCAGGTTCTCCCTGCGGTTAATCTCTCGCAACTCCACGAGCACCTGTGTAAACATGTCCATCATCCCCGTATGTATCTGGTGGAGTTGTGTGTTCCCCCTGGCAACCTCTGACTCCAGAGCTTGGATTCTGGTCTCCAACCTGTTCGTGTTCCTCCGGGATTCCCTCCGGTTCCTCGTGAGGTTGTCGTTGGTGGCGTGGGTTGCCTGGAGCTGTCCTCTTTGAAGGGCCATGCACTCAGCCTCCAGATCTGGGGTGCGTTGACTGCTGGAGATGGGAGTGGCCGGTGACACATGTGCTGTTTCCCCAGCTTCAGCTGTCTCCTCAGCCTCTGTTTCCCCAGCTTCAGCTGTCTCCTCAGCCTCTGCTTCAACAGGTTCAGCTGTCTCCTCAGCCTCTATCTCCCCAGCCTCTGCTGTCTCCTCTGCTGGTTCTGGGTGTGCTGTGGCTGCTACTGCTGTTTGTGTTGGTGGAGTGGCTTGCACAGACGGTGTGTGGGTGCCCACCACATCAAGGGACCCACTGCTGCCCACTGATGTCTGTGCTGGTTGAGGTGGTGGGGTGAACAAGTCCCTTGGCTGAGGGCGCTGGGGCTCCCCAATCAGGCCCAGGTGTTGGTAGTCAAGTGGCCAAGGGTCATACCTTGGCCAGTGGTAGGTGCTTGGTCCCCACCTGGGATCATACCTGGGGCCATGCTGGGGAGCCATCCAGGAGGGTAGATCCATCTCGGTGGAATATGGCCCATATTGGCTGGTGGCCACATTCCCGGGCAGCCATTGCCTCCCTGGTGGTGGTGGTGCTGCTGCTGGAGGGTAATAGCTCCCGGTGCTAGTGGGATGCATCCATCTCTCCCCCTGAATCCAGCCGCTGTACATTTGTCGAGCATCCTGTGGTGGGGCAGGCAGTTGAGAGGCAGGCAGTTGAGAGGCAGGCAGTTGAGAGGCAGGCAGTTGAGAGGCAGCCAGTTGAGAGGCAGGCAGTTGAGAGGCTGCCAGTTGAGAGGCAGCCAGTTGAGAGGCAGGCAGTTGAGAGGCTGCCAGTTGAGAGGCAGGTAGTTGAGAGGCAGGCAGTGGTGATGCAGCCAGTTGGGGAGGAGGTGTGGTGGTTGTAGACGCTTCCCAGTGGCTAGTCCCCTCCTCTGTATCCTCCTCACTGGGTGGTGTGGTCGGCTCCTCCACGGGCTTCTGCTGCGATGGAGGCCCATAAGCTGTGTGGAGAATTGAGATTGTGTGATTAGTAAACGTAGCCATGATGGGATTAATGGGATACTAATACATGAAATGCAGAAAGGGAAATATATGTTTTGTGGTTTATCACCCTGAGTGAAACAAGGGTACTCCCACTGCTGGAGGAGGTTTTTGTTCAAAAAGTCTCCCAGCTCAGAGTAGAATTCCTTTGGTGCTATATCCCAGTGGCCTGAAGTTGTACATTGGCACTGTTGCTACATTATCCTATGAGAATTTATTGCGTCTGGACGTAAGCTGTCCATAGGATGGTCTAGCAACATCGCCATTTTAGAGTTCCAGGCCACTGTGATATTGCCGCTGGAGTAGTCAACTATGAGCTGTGCTACATTTTGAATGAAACACCTTTGAGCAGTGGGAATACCCTTGTTTTGCTCGGGGGATGAACCCTGCAATATATTTTTCTTTTCACATGTTAGGTATTACTATCCCTTTAACGGAATAGCAATGGTTAATTTCACCATGAGGTAATATTGTAGGCATTGTAAGAGATAGATGTGGATCGATGTTAGTCCTATCCCTCCAACCCACATGGTTAGACAGATATTGCTCTATTTGACAGTCATTTTGACATGTTTGACAGTCATTTCACCACACGGAGGCTCTTCAGCAGAGCCTAAATTGCCTCATTCAGAGATGTAAACCTCATTGGAATGGTGAACAGAGTGTGCTTGCAAACCTGGCACACTTTGTTGACCATCTCAAAGATGTCTCCATCTCTGAATGGGGCAATTTAGGCTCTGCTGAAGAGCCTCCGTGTGTTCTAATGACTGGAATCTCCAGCTGTCAAATAGAGCGATATCTGTCTAACCATGAGGGTTGGCGGGATAGGACTAACATGGATCCACATGTTGGTGAAATTAACAATTGCTATGCCATTACAGTTACATACAAGGAGAAATGGTCATATATGCATGTGGATGTGTACCTTTCATATGGATATGAATATATCCTTTCCAGATATGAAGCCAGAGATCATTTCAGTAGGTGTGATTGCCTTACTGGCTATATATGTGCACCCATCAAAATATACATTGGATTGATATGATGGATAGGAGCATACCTCGTATATCCCATCTACGTAGAGTGGGATATACTAGGTATGTGTATTTGGATGGTATCAATGTAAGTTAGTTTCTGATGGATGCACATATCTGGCCAGTAGGGCAATCACAGGCAGTGAGATGATCTCTGGGTTCACATCGTGTTGGGACATATTTTGAGCCATTTGAAAGGTACATATCTGACCATTTTCCTTTGTGTGCATATCTTTGTTTGAACAGATGTGCAGTGGGAATCAAGTGTTATTCAACCCTATCTTCTTAGCTGATCCCGTCCAATTCACAATTTTTCATTACTTGACAGGTGACTCTCTGGTTGTCAGGATCATATCCTATGCATTTCATTGTAGGGCATGGGATACCACCCTGGCAATCAGAGATTGATGAACTGGACAGGATCCTGTCCATGTCGTGTGTTCCAGTTGAATCCTGAAGGGCAACAATCACACCAGTAGTGAGGGATATCTCTGATTGAGGCCTGTTTTTCTTTGAGTATGAGCCCATCCATCCTTCTGAGTGAGGCAACCGTACTCAATCCGAGATATCTATCATTCATGGCCTGTTGGTGACCAAGGTACAATGGATGATATTTGGTTCCCATGTGTATCCTGCAAACAGTGTCTGGTGTACCATCCATCCATGGCATCAGCACCCCTGAGGATCCATGTGGGAATCAGATGTGAGATATGTCATTTGAAGTTAGGGTAAATGATTGCAGACACAACACCAAGGCCTACTTTTTCCCCCTTTAATTCTGGGGTATTGTTTGAGGCCTGTGTGTTGCACATACAAGCAGTTATTCTCAGTGCCACTGTGATGTGTGACCTGCTCCATCCTTTTTGTGATTCAGTAAGCGGTGTTGTTGACATGATGGAGTGTACATAATGCTGACTTCTCCAGTGATCTCATTTCCCCATTTCCAGTGTTTTCTATGGAGTGTATACGATGGGACCTTAGCAACTTGATTCATGTTATTGCATATTCTCCATAGGCTAACACTGGTATTGGTGAAATGAGGATGTGTGAGGGTGAATTTCTCTCCACCATGTGTTTGTCACCGCTTAGTGAATGTCCCCTGTGTAGCATGTGATCGTTGGCCTATTGACTTGATTGTTGTCTGGTTAACCCTTTGAGTCCCAGAGGGGTTGCCAAAGCATTGTTGATCGATGCATTGATGATCCCTCTAGCACTCGAGGGGTTAAGTGCTGACATCCCAGCGGGGACATGGGTGACATTGTGTGTGAACAGTGATGACAGTCGACATTTGGAACTGCATGGTTTGTGTATTGTGTGTGATGAGCACAGCGACAGGAGGGTTGAAGTAGGACTTGGACAGGTTTGTTCCAAGTTGGACCTTGATATTTGTCCTTGTGTTGTGTCCTGTTTTTAACCCTCAGGGTGCTGTGTTGGTGCAGTTGTGTGCATGAATGATGGACATGTGTTGAGGTGTGAGTGTGTGTGCAGCTGGTGTTGGTTGCTGTAGTGTGTTGTTCTGTAGTGTTGCACTTACCGGTAGTGTGGAGGGTCCTCTCATCCCCAGTGTCAGCTCCTCCAACAACCCCCTCGATCAGGGTTGGGGACATATTCTGGCGCACCATCTCCTCCCAGCCGCAGAAGGTGATAGGGACAGGTGGGCCACCTCCAGTGCCTCGGGCGTGCTTGGCGAGTTCGGAGAGCTTGGTCTTGACCACCCTCCGGCAGTCGCCCCATCGCTTCTTGATGGACTCCACGTCCCGTCTGCATGGAGCCACCGCGTTGACCCGGCTGCAGATCTGGTTCCAGGCTGCTTTCCTCCTCGCTGACAGGCCAGGGACCTTCGCTGTCGGGTGGAGAACACTCTGCCTCTCCAGGACAGCTTCCACAAGAGCCGTGTTCTCCTCCTCTGTATACTTTGGGTCTCTGATCCTGGCCTCATCAGCTCCGGCATGGGATGACTCAGAGCCGGAGTGCCCTGCCTGGTCTGACCCTGACTGTGTGGGGTGCTCCCCAGCAACTACCCCTCGTCCCACTGCAGGTTCTGTCCCTGTCCTGCGTGTTCCTGCTCTTGTGGGCCGGGTCCCCCTCCGCCCTGCGGATCTCCCTCTCCCACCCCTGCTCTGCTGAGGGATCCCCTCCTGATCTTCCTCCTCCTCCACTACTCTCCCCATCCCTCTCTCCTGTCCTCCTCTCCTCGCCATCATTCACCCAGTCACACCCAGGCACTCCCACAGGCCCTCACAGACACACTCGATCCAGTCACTCTCTGTCACACACTTTCACTCCCAGATTCACACTGTCAAAAATAAAAGTAAAATGTGTGAGGTGTTATAAAATAAAAGGACTATGTGTATGTATGTGTATGTGTTTGTATGTGTGTATGTAATATGTGCAAAGGTGTGCTATGTGTCGTATTCTGTGCAATGCTCTCCTCTCTCCAAACTCCAAAACTCCTCTACCTCCAATGAACGCTCCTGTCTCCCTCTCTCTGATCACTATCCTCCGCTCCTGGGTCCTGATATCTGGCTCTGAAGAACTCGATAACAGACAGTGTGTGGCGGTTATTTTTGGGTATATATAGGTGTATTTGAAATTATTTGATACATTGGGGCTTTGGGATTGGATGTGTGTTTGAATTTGTTTTGGCATCAATCATGGTTGCTTGACAACGGCAGCCGTTATGTTACATGTTGTTTGGAGCTCAGTTATCGTGTGATTTGTCCGCCCGTTGTGCATTAACATGAGCGACAACGGGTTTTGTGTTACGTGTTTTTTGTGTGCCTACGCTCGATAGCTATTCTCGTAGAGTAGTTATTGAATCTGCCGTAACTCCTGTATTATTTGCGAGCGATGTGCCTTTTTCACTTAGCGGCTGGTTTAACGGTTGCCTTTAAATCTAGGCCTTATAGCATTAGAAACTTGAAGCAAATAGAAAAAGATACTGAGTATCATCATCTAGACCAGCAAGTATATTAACAGCGTTGGAGGATTTTTTTCATGTAGAAGTAATGTGTCATTAAAGTAAAAATTACACATTATAATGTTTAGGGAATTTCTCAACAGGAAAAATATTTCCTCACAGTTGAGCACTCTTAGCCACATATCATAAGCTTGATAGTTTTATAGCCCTATACCTCATTTCAACTACACTCATTGCAGTTTTTTGTATTTTGAAAGATTGCAAGTAAAAGTAATCCAAGCAAAACACTGCAGAGTGAGAGATAGCTTGGCTACTTTCACATATATTGCTCTAATAACTAGAACTATTGGATTTTAACCCATTGTAGATCAGTGGGGTGTAACACATTGCTTCTCAAAAGTTCTGAGCACCCCTCTGTTCCTCAAATCTTAAGCACAATCATGACAATCCATCCAAGACTTTGATGTGTAGATGGGGAATTGGCTGGGGGGTGGTTGAATGAGGTTCATTTTTTTCCTCATAGCTGTATCTTACATTAAGTACCAGCTGTAGAATCTGTTCAAACCTCAGGGTCATAGGTTCTAGTCCCTGCAAGGTCAACTCAGCCTTTCACCCTTCTGGGGTAGCTAAAATGAGTACCCAGGACGTACTTGAAAATGAGAGACAATAACAATGTATCCTTCCTGGTAAAATACTTTAATAAAAAAAAGGAATATGTATATACAATCTGTTTTAATCTAGGTTTGAGCTCTCTCCACCACTACAGATCCAGGTCTATTGCCACCCATTTCTTATTGTGAGAAGGTGAGACCTAGATTCAGGCTTCAGTAGAGGTCACTATATACAGGAAACTGCACATATAATGCAAAATATAAAAATATATACCTGGCTGCTGTATAAAACACATCTACGTAGGTAAATTAATCTGTCAACCAAATTAAGAGCTACTTATGATTTATTTCTTCTTTAATCCCTTGCATGCTAGAGATGTATCAAATATATTGCTTTGATCAAAGACTAAAACCAATTAGTTAAAATTGTGATTGTGTTTGATTAATCATGTGTTGTTAAATAGACTAGTTTGCATACATGGATGTAGAAGTAGCAACCTATGTAATGATAAAGCAGTAGATGTAGTATATCTAGATTTTGCAAAGGCAGTGCCACACAGAAGGCTGGGGGTATAAAATAAGGAAATTGGGTCTAGGGGGTAACCTTTGCAACTGGATAGAAAACTAGATGAAGGATATGGAACAGTGTGTTGTTGTAAATGGAAAATTATTCAATACAGTAAAAGTTGAGAATAGAGTACGTCCGGGTTCAGCACTTGGCCCACTGCATTTTAACATGTTTATAAATAACCTGTTAATAGATATAGAAAGCAATATATCAATATTTGCAGATGCCATAAAATTATGCTACGTAATAAATTCAGAACAGGATTTTGTTCTCTACAGAGGGATTTACATGAATTGTCAGTTTGGGCAAACAAATGGAATAGAAAAACATATATTAGATTCTCTGAGGAAGTGTCCAGGAGACAGGAAACGCGTTAGACTAAGACCCTGTAGCCTCTATATTGTACAAGAACTCTCCTTTGATACCAAGAAAGATTTAATAATACTCTGCCTGCTTGTGCATTTAATTACAAAGACTCTCTTGATGCAAATGTTGCCATTTGAACGCTCTGCCCGCAGAAGATTCCAAACAGCCAGGAAGTTCAAACAAGGTAGCTGTGAGTAACAGCATATACACGGCAGAGATAATCTTCCCCATGCTGTGTTTTGTGAGTACAAGGTGCCTCTTATATAGGAGATCTTACAAGGACAGGAGAGTGGAAAAGCGCATAAATGAACTAGTTACTTGCCGGGAGAGGTAACATTGCACTCTAAAGTGCATAACACAGTTGTCGGGAGAAGTAACATCACAACTACAGGGCTAAGCGGACTCTCAACCCAGTAGTTTCTTGTGCAGAAATAATGGACTATATATAAAAAATCTATAATTATAGAATAACATACTGTATTGTTTTATATCTTTCTATTTTTTAATAGTGCATAGAAGCCTGTTTTATTGTATTTGGTACTAAAATATTTATTATGTTATAAAGTATGTCTGTTTAATCACCTTTGGTTATGAGAATTTAATGCTTATTATGGCACGTGTGGAAGTTTAAACCTTTCCCTGTATAAGTATCTGAGAACTTATTATAGCGCTCTCCCAATAATATATGTTTTCTGTCAGCTATAGAGATTTATAACACTGGTCTGGGAATTGTAGCAGGCTATAGTGGGATCTTCTCAGGTCCTTGTACCGGCATTACATATATAGTTAGTATGGAAAACTGGAGTAATCATACTTCTCAGGTAGTCTGGTAGCTGTCTAGAGAAGTGGTTATAATTTAGGCAAGAAAGGTGAAGGTTATGTCTAGATTAAATTGTTAGCCACTTTAGTTTTTCATACATATCAGAATGATGGGTAGTGTAATTACATTGAAGGTCAAAGTGACATAAAGAATTAAACAGAGTCTCAAGTTTACCAAGATGTATTTGTGGTGCAGAAGCATATACTACATCCCCATAACCAATCACTAGCACTAGAACCTGTTAAAAAATACTTTTTCCTCACCAGAAGTGATCAACAAGATTTGTTTCTAAACAGAGGACCTATTTTAAGATAAAGTTTGGATCTTAATCCTCGTACCAGAGGCTTAGGCCATGTCCTGTATCCTGTAGGCCAGACACATGTTCAGCATTTTTGCTATCCATCTGTTAAGGCTTGATTTCCACTGGGAAATTTCTAGTTACATATGAAAAACGATATATATGTTTTTTTTTTTTTTCAGAACAAATTTAGCTTTTTCATGGTACCTTACATGAAGTGAATTGGGCATTGTGCAAAAAGCTATGAGGTCATAATTTCAAAAAAGTGAAAAATTACTTATTTTGCTAAAATCACATACTATATATCAAAACATTTATCTTGATTGTGAAATATTCAATATTCAATAATTTGAAAGCCCTGAGTCTCATTAGTACAAAAATACCAAATTTGTATAGTTTTACTAACATCCATGGCTACTGCAGAGCCCTAATTACCAGGAGAGCAAAATGGCATTTTCAAGTTTATGAACTAATATGCGCATGCTAGTGTTTTGTGGTAAAACTACCATAAAACAGTGGAATAACTATATAAAACTATATGTTTCTGGAAAGAAGATATCCTACCGCAATGAGGAGTCACTACCCTTCAACTACCGTAAAATCTCAGGTATAATACGCACCTGTGTATAATACGCAGGTGCATATTGTACCCAAGATTTTAGGGGAAAACAAGAGTGCCTATGTATAATACGCACCCTTGTTTTCCCCCTTACTACCAAAAAATATTAACGCTGCCAGCTACACTCCTCCATCCCCCGGCGCAATCCAACATTAAAAGAAGACTTACTTGGTTATATAGATCAAGCCAATGAAGTGCTACATTTAAAAACGCTCCCTCCCATCTTCCTTGCTGGCGGCATTCTTGCATTTGCCGCCCGCTTCCTTCAATGGACTACCAAGACCTTCCTCCTGCGGTATTGTCCTGTGAGGACCTTGAGATCCTCACAGGGCATTACCATTGGCTGGCGGCGGAAGGTCCTGAAAACCCATTAAAGGAAGCGGGCGGCAAATGCAAGAATGCCGCCCGCAAGGAAGATGAGAGGGAGCTTTTTAACATGTAGCACTTCAATGGCTTGATCTATATCACCAAGTAAGTCTTCTTTTAATGTCGGATTGCGCCGGGGGATGGAGGAGGGTAGCTGGCAGCTCTAATAAATATTTTTTTTTTATTCACCAAAAATCTCTCGGGTATAATACACACCCCCCACTTCACATAAGGTGAAGAGGGGTAAAATTGTGCGTATTATACCCAAGATTTTACGGTATATTAAAATCTTTGAAAACTATAGAATTTCCAACTGTATTCATTAGCTATTACTCTTAGGAGTAAATTGGCACCCCATTGGTATGAGTTGACCAACCTTAGGGGTGCTATGAGTACAAAACTATACCTACTACCTCTGATTTTTCTTATATTTTCTCAAACCTGACCTGACTGTACGAAAATGGTTATAACACTGACAGAAGTGAAGAAAAGGTAGACAAACCATAACATTTTGGAAAGAAGATAATGTGCTGCATCAAATTAGGGGTCACTTTCCTTCTAAGTCTAGAGGGCAGAAATGTGTCCAGAAGCTGGTGTTAAGAAAATAAAAAGGTATTTTTTTACATTTCCACCCCTTCAAATGTACGGAAAACTGTGAAAACTATGGCATTTCCAATTGTATTTATTAGCTAGTGCTCTTAGGAGAAAAATGACAACCCACTGGTATGAGCTGACCTACCACAGGGGGTGCTAGAAGTACCAAACTACACCTACAACAATCTCTGATTTTTCAAACATTTTCTCAAATCTAACTTTCCTGTATGAAAATGGTTATAACAACCATACCATCAAATGAGCACTTGCCTTTCTACCCCAAAGTTAGTGTGTACAACTATTTCCAGAGTGTGTTGCTAAAGGAAGAAAAAAAACATTTTTTTTTTTTTTTTACAAATTAGTCACTTCAAAGTACTTAAATGGCTACCAGTGGGGAAGCAAACAGTGTGTGTGTGATTCTATTGCTACCAGTGGTCATTATATGTACGTGCAAACCTCTGACTGCCAGTGAAACGAGGTGGGGGGAGTGACGAGGAGTCAGACAGTGTATATGGGTATATCTACCAGTGGGCATCACAGCAAGTATGGTGATGGTGGTGGGGGGAGGTAAGATAGTACATATGGTGGATCTGTTACTACTAGTGTGCACTGTAAGTCCCCTCATACACTGTTTGATTGCTAGACTGAATCCAATGCTTACTGGCACTTGGGTCTGCCAGTAGGCAGTGGAACCAGGCTTGGGGGGCAGACTGGGGGAATGGGACTAGCAATGGGCTGTGGAACTAGTCTGGTAGGTAGGGTACGTGTGTGGGGGGGTTGGAGGTATTTTGTGTGCACACCCCAATGCAATGCATTGGACCCCCGTGGCACAAAAAGGGTTCATTTTTATTATTTTATTACTTTTTATTCATACCTTGTTGAGGGGAATCAGGACCACTCCTGATGGCCCCCTGACACGGGCACAGGGGGGTCCAACACATTGCAAAGCACTGAGTTGGGCCCCCCCTGTGGTGGACGCATGTTTTTCCTTTTTTTTTTTTACCACCTTGTTTCATCAGGAGCCCTGATGCCACCCCAATAAGGTCTAAATAAAAAAAAAAATATATATATATAAAAAATCCTTTGTCTGCCACAGGGGTGTCGGACCCTATCTGGCACACAGAGGGTTCATTTTTTTAATTATTATTACTCTTATTATTTTTTCATAGCTTGTTGGGGGGGCATCTACCCAACAAGCTCTGAATACAAAGAAATACAAAAAAAGTTCTGTGTGTGCCACAGGAGGGGGGATTGCATTGGACCTCCAGTGGCACACACTGTAGTTCCTGCTGCTGTTGCGTTGCAATGACAACAGTCTGGTGAGGAGCAGGCTAGTGTGCCACACGTATGGGACTAGGGCAGGTTCCACTTGCCAGCAATACTCCTGGTCCTAGTTCCAGTGCTGATTATGAGTCTGCAGCATCCCCTGCCACAGCCAGTGAAGGGGATTGTGGAGAAGAAAATTAAATAGGCCATTCTTCTCCAACTTTCCCCTCCCCCGCTGAGGTCCTGGGTTTGGCACTATTTTTCTCTTGGGGCAGGCACAGTGCAGTCATCAGCGATGGCACTGTGTACTATATGTGACAAATCAGGAGAAAGAAGGGAACGCACCTTGGCACAATCACCCTGATAACACACATGAAATACAGACACCATGACATTTATTTGCAGCATGTTAAATCCAAACCCCCACAAAGGAAATTGGGAGCAGCTGTTTCTGTCCCCCTTCTCTCCTCAAAGGCACCAATAGTCAAGGTGGAAATCAAAGAGGAAGAAGAACAGAGAAACCCAGCCAAAGCCTGAACGCTTTGATGGTGAGAAAAGCACCTGGCTCTCTGTCACCTTCTTGCACTAAGTCTCAGGTGCGGGATGACGTAGAAACGTCTTCTGGTGATCCACCTGTGTCACTGTCATCTCCCCCACCAGCTGATAGTGATTCTGTAGATGCGAGGATGTGGCTGTTCGTGTCTACCCATTGCACATTTTGTGGTATGCTGACCACACATGGCAATGTGGTAGAGTATAATTGAAGGCATGGAATCAAGAAGCATCTGTGTAGATTCTGTCCCGCAGAATATGCTGGTGGCAGAGAGGATTCATCATTATTCTTAAAACTGCAATCCTTAGTCCAAAAAAACACTGATTCCTTAGGGCTTGTGTCAAGGTTTTGCTGAGCAGCTCTGTTCTGCCTATTGACTCTCATGTTTGAGCTAATCTAGTGTTCTGCTATCCACTGCTGTTCTCTTCTGACTTTCTGGCTCAGGCTGATCAGCTGACCTCTCTGATTGCTCACCAGACTGTTATCAGCCAACCCTCCCAAGGTATTTAAGGCAGCTTGGTTCACTTCCCCATTGTCCTTGTGTTTGTTTGCTGACCTGTTGCTGCTGGCTGCTGTGGACTTTTCCTGCGCTCCTGTTTGCTGTGTTCCAGACCATCGGCTTGTTCCAGGCTTCTCTGACTTCTGTGCTTTTGACCCTCGGCTTATTCCTGACATTGCAGACTTCTGGTTTCCTGACTCTGGTTCAGCTGAATACCTGAATACCCTGGCGTGTCTTTTGGTTTATGCTCTTGGATCATGCTTCTGTTTTTATTGCACTAATAAAGGTGTATTGTATTTTACCTTTTTGTGTCCTGTCTGGTTCCTGGTCCCTAACAGCTTGTGACTCTAACAATCCTGAGTCCAAAATTCATAATTGTTTCCTTAGGGCTTGTTACTTCAACTAGCATGAGTCCCAAAAATAATCACTGATTCCTCAGGGCTTGTGAATCTAACAAGCTTGAGTCCAAAAAATCATCACTGATTCTTCAGGGCTTGTGACTCTACCAATTTTTTTAACCCTTTGAGTGCCAGAGGGGTATGCAACACATTGTTTTGCAATGCTTTGCATATCCCTCTGGCACTCAAAGGGTTAAACAGTCCCCCCAAACCCAGTCTACAACCCCCAACCCCCCAAAAAAAATTCCCTATTCCGGCGATCCTTTCCATAGTCCAACAACACAGGCACCCTCAGGCCCCTTTTATACTATGCCTGTGGGAAATAAAATTACATTTTCAATGTGTTGTGTTTAACCCCTTAGTGACGGCCGCGTGCACTTAACGCCCGTCTAACATTTTTTTTTTTTTTGTTAAAAGAATCCGGAGTCCCCGAACGGCGTGCAGCCGCGCGGGGAGCCGGATTTCCGGGACGTACATGTACGTCCTCTGTCACTAAGTGACAGCCACACAGGACGTACATGTACGTCCTGTGTCGCGAAAGGGTTAAATTCGGTCTCCCCTTGGATTTCAATGCAATCAGCTAGGTGTAAAAGCGCAAAATGCATTTTTCACGGGAAATTTTCAGCTAGGCGGGAAGTGCCATTTTTTACCTGCTTTGGCTAGATGCAAAAATTCAGCAGTGCTTTTTGACCAGGGGGAAGTTTGTTGCTCTTCACTGTAGTTTCTCAGTTTTCAGAATTACTTTTTCTAGAACTGGTGCCCAAATATGTACTACATATTCTAGGGGAGATATTAATACTGATTTGTACAGTGGTAAAATTATGCTGCCTACTATTGAATCAATGCCCCAATTATTTGGAATGACACCCCTATATTAATACAATGGAGTTTTTAGCAGACAAGTGAATCATGACTCCTGGTTATAGAAAAAGGAAAAGAAAAACTCAAAGCGCTAAACTCACCATTTATTGTGAAAATTAATTATGAATATTAATGTAAAATGTGTATAAGAAAAGAGGGGCAGCAAGGATAGAGGGAACCCTCCCAGTCCCCAAACAGGGCTAGCCCAGTGCCAGAGAAAAACAGAAAACATCCTGCGCTTATCTATTCTAATACCTAAAAGACATAGCCGCCCTGTAACCATCATATATCAGAAAATATTTAATGGTTCATATGATCAAAAAAAAATCTTAAATCTGGGGGTTTCGTACCTAAAATGGCCAAATTATGGTTAAGCTTGCTGACCACGCCAAGGTACCCCAACTTCAGCGAGTCCGTAACAAAAACTCCATCTTTTGTAATTTTGAAAGTGTCCAAAAATTGGACCCAGAACCATGAAACGTTGCTCAATTGGCTTGTTCATCTCTAAAAATTGTAAAAATATTGGCTATATAAGTAGGATAAAACTTCATACTCTAACCTAATTAAAAACACCCCAACCCCCCTCTAAGAACTCACAATGGAAGGAGACATGCTGACTTACATGCTCAAAATGGCTGCAATGGGTGGGAAGAGCACACAAATACAGGACCTGGTTCTCCAGTCCATCTATAAATATGTGCTCCCCCCACCCAGGCAAGCCACATGACCCATGCATTTCTTCTCAAAGGGATATCCTAGCTAGAAGGCTATCAGAGAGCATGGTCATTTGTTGTATAAAAAAAGAAACCCCTTTAAGATATATGCATAAATGGATAAATATAACAGAGCGAACTAAATTAAATAGAAGTGACTGTGTATTTGAAACAGTGTAAAGAAATCAATATTTTTAAAAAATTGCCTTTAAGTGACTTTACATACAACTCATACATATTGATGTCATATTGAAATAAATTACAAGTGTATATATATTATGAAAATATAGTGAGTTATAGAAGCATTCCATCGTCCATTGAAATGTAAGACTGTCAAAGTTAAGGGGATGGGAGAGAAAATGGACTCTCAAACTCACAAAAATGTATTTCATGGGGAGCTGAAAGTGGCACAACCTTAGAGATGGGGGTGGGGTTGTTAATGTATTTCAGTTTTATGATTAATCCCTCCACTGATAAAACAATGTGAAACAATGCAGCACATGGGTAAAATTGGTGTAGTGTTGGTGATGTATGTTATTTAGTTTTCCATAAATAACGCCACTATTTTTAATGCATGCAATGCATTTCTAACCCGTCAGGCAATGGATGTTTAATGGTGCATGTTGAGGTGGGATTTTTTAGGGTAGCGGCTGGGATTCATATAGTGTCATGCTTGCCGTCCGCCAAAAAATGTCTGCTTTGCTCTAGGCAGCCTGTAGCACATGGTAGTTTCTGGGTATTCAGTTCCTCTTGCTTTATGCAGGGTAAATTCTTACATTTTCTTACTTATGCCTGCATTAGAGATTTGCCTTGGTGGAGTTGGATTTGCCATTATGCACTAAAGGCCTTTGTACATACAAAAAGGTGCAGGGGCAAGATTTTCAACCTTCTAAATAAGCACAGCTAATGGGCTTTGCTGGCGGATTCATATGTTTGTTGACAGCCCTATGGGGAACAAATAAAATTCCTCTCACAATGCTTTGGATAACTCTCTGGCATTCAAGGGATTACAAGTCCCATTTAAGTATACGAGAATTTGGGGAAATGTATGTTTGTTTCCTGGGTTGCACTTGGTATTCTAAAGAACTACTCTATGCCTTGTTAGTAAATCAGCTTCACTGACCCTAAAAAGGTAAAACATTGGGCCATCACTAATTGATGTTATATCAGTTAACTAGTTTTAAAGCCCATGTACACGGGCCAATACTGGTGTTGCTCCAGTCATGTGCAGTAGAGACTGCCGGAACGCACCGCGGCTGATACTGAGTGGGGCACCCCGAATTCAGACAGTGGTCCTCTCTGCACACCTACCTGGGACCGCTTGGTCCCAGGAAGGTGCGCAGAGAGGACTCTGGTGTGAATTCGGAATGCCCTGCTCTGTATCAGCCACAGCGATGGCAGTCTATACTGCACATGACTGCAGCACGTGCAGCCGTCTCTACTGCGCATGATGGCTTCTGACAAACATTGTTAGCAAATTATTATATAGGATGTATATTGGCTACCAAATGGTTTAACTTCTGATGCACATATGTGTATATTGAAGCTGACATACTACAGGGTACAAATACAAAATTCTCATTGATTTAAATCGGTATTTTAATCCACAGTGCATCAAGGTTTAAACATTTGCAGTGCTTAGTAATGCTTTGCACCCCCCTCTAGCAGTCAAAGGGTTAAAAGCCCCACTTAAATCAATGGGAAATTTGGTAATGTTTATTTCTTCCTTTGGAGCAGATAGACTGCTCTAGAACTACTCTTCCTTAGTACATGCCTCAGAGCATCATTTGAATTGATTATTTACATGAAACATCTAAGTCTAGCCTACCATGGAACAGGAGCTAAGTAATTGTATTCTGTAAGAGGGTGTTGTAGTCATTGTTTTCTTGGTTATTAAAATATTTCATTTTTATTGCCGACTGGAGAGGGTTCACTTATTGCAGCACATTTATGGTTCTCAAGGGTTTGAAAAATATTTTTATGTGAGTACAAGGAAACTATATTTCCAGGAAAAAAGATTTGTACTTTACTAGTTTTAATCCTTTTCCTTCTAACATATAAAGTGATATTGCATTTTGGTTTCTTTCTTGTACTGAACAGTTCCCAGTTAACATTATTTCTAGCTGTTTGGGAATTCAAGTAATTCCCATAATCTTATGCATTTGACGTGACCATACCTTTAACTCCTTGAGTACCAGCAAGGCGCTGAATTGGGTAACCCTCTGGAATTCATAGGGCCCTATGCACAAAGACAAAATGGTGTAACTATGTCATTTTGGAGCAAACCAACTGCACTGCTATGGAGGAACAAAAGTTCTCAGTTATTTAAATTGGGCTTTTACCTCTTGAATGCAAAACAATGTGTTGTTGAACTTTTCTAGCATTCAAGAGGTTAAAAGCCTAATTTAAATCTTATTTATTATTTAATGTTTTATGTGTGATGTATGGTGTAGTTGGTTTACTCTAGAGAAAGTTTATCTTTGGGCATAACTTCAAGTGGGTTAGATACAAAATGGCAGAATTATAAACTTCATGCATCTTACATTTTTCATCTTTGGTACAAAAACAATTCATTCTTTCTTTCTTTCTTTCTTTCTTTCTTTCTTTCTTTCTTTCTTTCTTTCTTTCTTTCATCTATCCACTGTATCTATCTATGGAGAGCTCTCTGAGTGTGGTACCATACGCTAAGTTATGCAAATAATGTATTTTATATGCTAATTAAGCTCTATGCAGCACTGAGCAACTTTAACGTTTTCTGAAATAATCTAATCTATGAATCTGCTGGATTTTTTGCTAATATAACACATGCACTGATTTCAATGAAAATGTCAAATATGCAAACTTAAATTCAAGGTGAAAGGTCCACTTTAAAGTAAAAAAATAAAAATGGTTTGTGTTTTTAATTTTTATTTTCACATGTCATATGCATGCAAAATATATTTATAAAAAAAGTTTAGTGATCTTCTTATGCTGTTAAGAGAATTGTGGCGTATCTTTGCTATCAATTGCTCTTACTTTGGTGATATCAGATTTTGAAATCCCATTCAGCAATCTCAGCTCATGCCATTTCTTTTCATTTTCTTTGGAGGGCTTGACATTCATTGGTATTGTGCCTACAAAATAGTCTTACTTATTCATGTGATAAATGAATGCTTGTAGATATTTTAATTGGCAGCTGTGTAGTTGTTCCATTATTGTTCAGTCTGTATACTTAAATGATTCGTTGGAGCAACTTAGTTTTACCTTTAATGAATTGCAGCGTGCTTTGGCTATGAAATGTGGAAAGTGACCCCCACATCATAGGAGAATATCTCTGCTTAATGCTTCTAAATGTTTGTACCCACTATTTGAGCCAATAAAGTGTTCATTATGCCTGAAGACCAGCTTGCTGCCTAATTGTATATATTATATTATATGCTGATGTGATATACTGTTATCTTTTGTTTCTGAAGCCCGGTTGCACCAAAGAGAAAAAATACAATGCCCTTTGAGTTAAACCATTTTTAACCCCTTGAATGTTAGGTGGGTCTCCAACAATAATTGAAGCAACACACTATAGACTTTTCTAGCATTCTATGTCTTAAAACTCCATTGAAATCAATGGGAAGTCAGCAAATATGTACCAATTTCTATAATGGGCACAGTTGGTTTACTGCAGAATATTCCAATAATAGATTCTGCTAATTGTAGATTTTGATATATAGTAAATAATTTTTGATTCAACCCAGTACTCATTGCTTAAGGGCTGTGTGACATAATAAACTGGTTTAATTTTGGATTTTATGGCAAGACACAGAGGCTTCTATTATGCATTTAAACTCCATCTTTACTACTCCAGCAGCAAAAATAAACAGTTACAGAAAGAAAAAGTGTATACAACAGAATGATAACCCCACCTCTTAGATAATGCTTATCCAATCACATCACAATAAGTTGTATAACTGTAGGGTCCAATAATCCCACTTCCTCTTCTTTGCTGCTCCTGGCACAAGATACGTACTCTGTGGTTTTGTTTAATAAATTTGATAAAATATTTGCTTTGTGTATAATTGATAAAATGTGTATTATATTTTATCTGTTGTGTAGGTGAATTTTGTTTAATTTATATTGTCTATTTCATTTGTTTATACTTTCATTCTTAGCTTTTCTTGGTCCCCTGAGGCTATTGATTTGCCTCTTATTTCCTTGTGAGGATTGCCCTTTTGTTTTGTATCCCTGGTATATTTATTTTCCTTCTCTAATGGGTTTTTTTCCCCTCAGCTTGTCAGCTTGTCTTTACCTCGGCTCCCTTTAGCTTTCTGAACATACTCACTACTTCAGAACTTGCCTCTGTGTTCTTTTTTCTTTTATTCTTTGTACTTTCGTTTTTTTTTTCTTCATAGCGGTTAGACTCCCCTCTTCTTCCCCTTTCAAATTATATATAGCATGTGGGGTATTTCTCTTTGTTAAATGCCCATTTTCTATTGTATATCCCTATTTGTGGCATCCACTTTCTGCTTTTATGAGTATGTGCAAACCTTTCTTCACAGTATACACCATTTTGTAACATTTCTTATCACTACAGATGTTTTTTGCTAGACAACAGACTTTTCCTGACTTGTTTATATATAATAGGCATTGTTTTTATACTTTTCTGGTATATATTTCCCTTTTTAGACATACTTTTTTGCTGTCCTTTTGGAATTTACTTTTACAAGACAATTCTGCTGGTTTAAAGTAATTGGGTTTTCTTGTATCTTTCATCCCAGTTTTGTCTTCAGAGTTTTGTTCCCTTGGACATCAAAAATGTCTCACAAAAAAATTTACTTTATCCATTACTCCACAAAAATGTAATAGGATCCCTTCTCATTTTATGTTGGAGGATAGTGTTTCCAATTCTGATTCGCAAGAGGCAATTAGCATGTCATCAAGGCCTGATACTGAACAGAAAATTCAAACCTTGATGGATCAATCTGTCAATAAATCTGTATCTAATGCCATTTCTTCTTGCAAGAATCAGATAACAAAAACTTTACGATTGCTGATGTCCTTAATCAAACTATTTTGAATAAGCCTCCTCAAACTTTATTAAAACCTCAATTAATTGGCAATAAAACATTTCTGACACCTCACCTGAGAGAGAGAGAAATTCAGGAAAATATCAAAGGCTAAATTAAGTATAAAACTAAACATTGTTCCTCACAGAAAAGGGAACATTCTTGTTCTCACCATGGAAAAGCTAGAACATCTAGCATGGGAAATTGTGGTTCAAACCTACATAAACGAACCTCAGCTCAGGAGGATGATTTGCCGAGAAAGAGAAATAGGAATCAGTCTAATCCAGATACCTTTTGTCTGGACTGTTCTACTGAGGAGTCCAATTATGAGTCAGAGGAACATATGGGCCAATTTTCTAATGAAATATCAGAGGATGAAAATGTTATTGAAAATAATATAGACAGTACTACACAAGGAAATAACATCATTCATGATGAACAGGGTCAACCGCTTTTCAATCCAGAGGGTATTAAATACCCCAGATAAGCTGAATGGATACCTAAAGATCATGCATCCAAATACATAGAATTTTGGATTAGGAAAGCTCTGGACGCAAAATCCAGAAACAAATGAAGTCTGAATGCCTGAGGCCATCTATTAGTAATACTTGCGAAACCCCATTTATGGACCCTCAGATGGCTCAATACATATATCAAAATCTGGTAGAGACCCTATAAAGGGAGTTGAAGTATCTCTGAAGCAGTGTCAGGACAAACTTTTAGATATTGTTGGCCCCCTAGCAAGATCTTTATTCTGACTAAGGAAGCAGTATCTAACAATACCCCAGTGGACTTAAATATTCCTAGAGGTTGGATACAAAGAACCTTGTGTCTGTTGAGTAATAGCAATACGGCTCTCTCAACAGAAAGACGCAGGGTAATTTTACTTTGAATAGACTCTAAGTTGTCTGACATGGCTTCCATGGAAGCAGGACCATAAGCTAATGGTCTTCTTTTTGGTGAAACCTTCATAAAAAATTTAGGTAAATTTGAGAATACAATCACAGCTTGGGATAAAGCCCAAACGTCAATAAAGAAGGTTTTCAACAGTAAGGTTTTCATTAGGATCAGGAAAAGCAGGGGCCATTTCCCGGCTGGTCGGTCAGTTCCTTTAAAGGACAAACAGGAACTACCAAGACCCTTCTAATTTTGGGAGATGAAGTTTCTCGTAGGACACCAGAGCTCCCCTTCCTTTCTTCCCTCTATGCAGCAGAGTCTAGATAGCCAAGAGTTTGAGAGGATTTCCTCCTTCATGACCCTTTTCAGGTAAATGTTTTTTGCCCCTCTTATCATTTTCTTTGGGAAAAATGGGTGGCAGACTCACCCATTTTTTCTAAGCCTGGTGGTCAGAAAACAGCAAATCTATGGATATTACAGACAATACAAGATCATCAGATAGAATTTTATTGCACTCCTCATCAGACCCTAATACAAAATTCTTTCCTGTACTCCAGAGAGGAGACAAAGAAATTCAGAGTTTACAAACGAAAGGAGTGAATATTCCAGCCCGAATTTCAGAACCAGGTTGCATAAGCAATATTTTCCTGGTACACAAAAAAGACTCGGCTGTACGACCAGTCATAAATTTTAACTATTAAAAAAAAGTTTAACTATTCCCATGGCTCAAGATCAACAAAATCTCCTTCAATTCCTTTAGTTTGCATATCTCCCTTTTGGCTATCATCGGCCCCTTGGTGTTTCACAAAAATCATGAAACCTGTCATCTGTTTTCTGAGAAGCAGAGGGGTTTGCATGATAACTTATCTGGACGACATGTTAATCATGTCTCAGGACATAGAGATGCTCAAAGAACATCTCCATCTGACTATTTAAGCCTTGATCAATCTTAGATTTATCATAAACTGGAAAAAATTGCTCGTTCTACCTATTTAAAACATAGAATTTCTAGAGGTTTGGAATGGGAAAGTGATTTTTGGAATGTCACCAGATTTTGTTGCGGAAACCTCACCACAGGAGGGAAATTGTCTTTTTTTCAGAAAACTATGCACATCAATTGCTTGGAGTTATTGGCAGGATTGTTCGCTGTCAAAAGCTTTACAAAAAAAAAAAGTCAAAATGCTGCATTCAGTTGAAGATAGACAATGTATCTGCAGTGAAATACATCAACCATCAGGAGGGCACCAAATCCAAAACACTGGCAATTATGGCCAAAGAATGTTGGCATTTTTGCTTAGACAAGAACATTTCAGTCCAGAATATCTACCTGGACTGTCCAATACCATTGTGGACTGGAATTCCAGGTACCTAGCAGATTCCAATGATTGGACGCTTCACTTTACGGTTTTCTCGAAAATAGATGCTATTTGGGGTCCTCTACATTTAGACCTTTTTGTGTCAAGGCTGAACACTTGTTTCCTCCTTTTGCCATGAAACCCACAGTCATTCTCCAGATCAGGAAACAGCAAGTTACCACAGTTATAATCACACTCTTTTGGACATCTCAACTGTGATTCCCTCCACTTCTTGATGTCCATAGACTTTTCTTGTTATCTAACTCCGCTTCCTGAGTTGCTTCTGGATCCGTCAGAACCTGTTTCTTCAAGATCAATTACACCTTATGGCTTGGCGAATTTCAGGACTCAATGGCTTATTGATAGACTTTCGGAATCTGATCAGCTTCTCATCTCAGACTTGGGCACCCAGTACTAGAGCATGTTACAAATCATGCTGGAATGTCTGGGCACGTTGGTGCCTGGAATGGAACCTGGATCCCGTTTCTTCCATTTTAACTGCCAACGTTAACTTTTTGTCTTCTTGTTTTCAAACAAGGGAAAGCTTACAGAACTATAAATTGCTATAGATCATCTATTTCAGCAGGTCATAATAACATAATCATTTTGAAGGTTTCCCTTCAGGTCAACATCCTTTAGTATGTAAATTGATGAAAGGTATTAAGTTGTCTAGACCAGGGCTCAAAATTTCCACTCACCACTAGCCAATGGCGAGTGAAAATGTAGCCCTGGCGAGTAGAAATTCAGCCCTGGTGGATATGTTATGGCTTGCAGTGGCGAGTAATTTTTCAGGTCTGGCTAGTAGCAAAGGACTTAAAATTATAAGCCCTGGTCTATACCACCTTCTACTAGGTATTCTGATCTTTGGGAAGTCAATATCATCCTTCATTTCATAGAATCCTGGCCTCCTAATGAGATGTTTTCTTTTAAACAGTTTTTGGCCAAACTCACCATGTCGTTTTTTCTAATTTCATTCAGACAAATGTCTGAGGTTCATGCTCTGGATATTTCTAACAGATTTCTTGAACTTGACGGTGTAAGATTTTTGATTTCTAGATGTACTAAATCTTTGTCTAGGGAAATCTTTTATCCAAGCTTCCCTCATGATCCTCAGCTCTGTGTTGTTCTTTGTCTGAAGGCAAATTAATCTGTTACTGCTAAATTTAGAGCTACTAATTCACACCAATTACTGATTTCATTTATGAAACCTTACCTTCCAGCAAGATGGTTTTGCTGGATCATGCAGTCACTCCTCTAAAGAAGCAATGGCTTCCAAATAGTTTCTTGCAGGTAGCAGACTTTAGGACATTCTCAAAGCCGCTGAATGGTTCAGAGAATCCACCTTTAAGACCTTTTATTTCAAACCTAGTACTCATGTAACTGCTAATGTTATACAACAGTTTTGAACTTGCATAATAGGAGCCTCCGTGTCTTGCCATAAAATTCGAGGATTTTCTTAACTTCGTGAAGGAAAGTCAGGATTTTATTAAAGACACTGAGGTGAGTATTATCCCTCCCTAAATAACCCTCCCTTTTCTACTTTTATGTTTTTCTCCTTTAGGATAGACGACCTCGGTATTCGGGGAATCATTAAGGAGTTCCAGACACTTATGTTACAGAATCCTGTTTATAGAAGTTGCTACAGTTGATGTTTGTCGCAGCATCAAAGAAGAGGAAGTGGGATTATTGGACCTTGCAGTTATACTCCTTATTGTGATGTGATTGGATATCATTCTGTTTTATACACTTTTACTTTCTGTAACTGTTTATTTTTTGCTGCCTGAGCAGTAAAGATGGAGTTTAAATGCATAATACTCACCTCTGTGTCTTTAATAGAATCCTGACTTTCCTTCACGAAGTAAGGAAAATCCTCGAATTTTCCTTGTTGTAGGTTTGTGAATTTCTACCATTTTAAACCATTGGATGCTAGAATGGCCACCAACACATGGTTTACCAATCTGTTAGAGACCTTTGCTCTGCAATGCATTGCGTATCCCTCTAGCAGTCAAAGGGTTACACGAAGGCAGTTATTGAAGTTAATATGTAAAGGTTATTTTTACAACAAACCTTTCCATAATTTTTACCTAAGGCAGTGAGCTAATAGCTCAAAACAATCATTATTAACATGATTGCATATACAATAGTTTGAGACAGTGTTGAATATAAACATGATATGGAAATTCCCATTAAGAGCAGTGTAGCAGGAATGTTCTTACAGTAAGTGCATAACACTGAGTTACAATTCATCATTTTCAAAGCAGCTATAATTCATTATAGCAGCAATATATAACAGTGGCAGTTTGTTCCAGAGGCAATTAATTGTGCATCACAGCTGAAACACCAATAATTCTGCTTTATAGCTCTGTGCTGATACCAAGGGTTTTCATGGTGAGTTTGGGTCACCTTGTTAGGCTAGTTATATCTTGGTCAAACACAATCATAAATTAATAACTTGAATGCCAAAGCTTGGGGGGAAAAACTATTTTGAAATAGCTATAAGTTTACTGTTGTTAATTCCAGTATTTTCTGATTTTGTCCCCCTATGAGTGTGTGTGTCCGCAGTACGGGTTTAGCCAATTGCAATTTCTGGACCCCCAGCTGTTGGGCACTATAACTCCCACCATCCCTAACCAGCCAACTGGTGGCTGAGGATGATGGGAGTTGTAGTCGCCAACAGCGTGAGGTTCAACAGTTGACTATGACTGCCTTAGTATATTCTTCCTACCTTTTTATACCACATGATAATATAACACCTTCGGTATTAGGGGAGTCTTAAAGAATAGATGTTTTGAATGAAAGTAGAAGCTGAGACCTCCTGGTGTACATTGTTTACCTCTTTCTTTTCCATGGCGTTGATCCCATGGGAAAAATATATGGTGACCCCACCATTTGCCTGTCTATGTGTTTCAGCAACACCCTGCCCAAAGGGAACCTTTTCTTATTCATGTAGGCCCCTACCTAGGGACTCGTTCATATCTGTCTTTTGGTCCCTATTTGATTCTCCGTTTATTCTTGAGGTGGCTGCTTCTGAAGTTGCTGCCAGAACAGTTCTCTCCCAATGACCCTCTGATACTGAAGTCCTCCATCCCTGCTCCTTCTTCTCCAGACTTTTTTCCTCCTCTGAGAGGAATATGATACCAGGAATAGGAAGATGTTGACTGTGAAGCTGGTCTTGGATGAGTGGAGGTATCTTTTGGAGGTTAGCCATTTGAAGTGTTGCATGTAAAGTTTTGCTTCATAAAATTATGCATGTATTCGTCCGCGTCATTTAAAGTGTTGCAATTACAGTAATGCGTCTTAAAGTGTCACAAATACATTTTGTGTCATTCCAAATGGTGCATTCACCATAACATGTCGCAGCATTAAGGACGCAATATGGGTGCATTAATGATGCAATTTGGGTGCAGCATTAAGGACGAATATAGGTGCATTAATGACACAATTTGGGTGCAGCATTAAGGAAGCAATGTGGGTGCAATATATGGACGTAATATGGGTACAATATGGGTGCATTAAGGACGCAATATGGGTGCAATACTGACGCAATTTGGGTTTAATACTGAAGCAATATGGGTGCAATATGAGAACAATATTGGTGCAATAAGGACGCATTAAGGACGCAATATGGGTGCAATACTGACGCAATATGGGTGCAATAATGATGCAATTTGGGTGCAATTTGGTTTTCTAGGTATGTTTTGTTGGGTTTTGGGTTTCTTTTTGGGTACATTTTGGACTGGGCTTTGTGTGTTTTGGGTTGGGTTTTGGGTTGGTTTTGGTGGGTTTTGGGTTTGGTTTTGTGGGTTTTGGGTTTGTTTTTGGTTGGTTTTTGCTGGGTTTTGGGTTGGTTTTGGTGGGTTTTGGGTTGGGCTTTGGGTTGGTTTTGGGTTGGGGTTTTGTGTGATTATTGCACCCATATTGCGTCCTAATTGCACCCATGTATAGGGTCATTATTGCACCCATATTGCGCCCTTAATCCACCCATATTGCACTCATATTGCGTCCTTAATGCACCCATATAGCGTCATTATTGCCCCCATATTGTGTCCTTAATGCACCCATATTGCACCCATATTGCGTCCTTAAAGTGATAGTAAACCCCCAAAAAAACTTTAAGCCAGATGATAGGAATAATAAAAACATACTTAACGCCCTCATTCTCATCTCTCAAACCGTTATGGTTTGAGGGATGTAAAAAAATAAAGACCTCCGCTTGCTCCCCCTTCTCATGCGTCCGCTGTGTTGCGGACGTCATGAGATCCTGCTTCCGGGACCAGACGGCGGCTCTTCAGAAGCAATGTCATCGAAATATCTAAGTATAATTACTGAATCGGAATGGTCTACAACATGTGCTTGCAAGCCAGGCACATGTTGTGGACCATACCGATGAAGTAATTATAGTTAGATATCCCGATGACAGCGCTCCTGAAGAGCCGCCTACAGTCGGGCGACCAGATTCTGCCTCTGACAGCTTTACAGCTCGTCAGGCAGAAAGGGGAGGGAGCGGAGACCTTTATTTCCTTACATCTATCAAACATACTTAACTCCCTCATGAGTTAAGTATGTTTTTATTATTCCTATCATTTGGTTTAAAGTTTTTCGGGGGGTTTACTATCCCTTTAATGCACCCATATAGCGTCAGTATTGCACCCATATTGCGTCTTTAATGCACCCATATTGCACCCATGTTGCATCCTTAACGTGTCCTTATTGCACCAATATTGCACCCATATTGCGTCCTTAATGTGTCCTTATTGCACCAATATTGCACCCATATTATGTCCATATATTGCACCCAGATTGCATCATTAATGCACCCATAGTGCGTCCTTAATGCTGCACCCAAATTCCGTCATTAATGCTGTGACATGTTGGCACACGATATGGGGAATGTGTCATTCGCAACAACACGAAATGTAGAATTTGCGACACTTTACAAAGCAAAACTTTAATTGCGACACTTTAAATGACGCGGTCAAATACATGCTTCATTTTATGACGCACACTTTACATGCGACACTTCGATAATAAACCCTTTTGGAGGCATCTCCTCATGTGGTCAACATTTTAACTGATCACCAAAACCTCCTGTACTTAGTATCTGCCAAATGCTTAAAGGCTCTCTAGGCCCGCTGGTCTTTGTTCTTCTCTCGCTTTGAATTTGTCATTTCATATATTCCGGGAACAATGAACGCCTTGTCTCATCAATATGAAACTTCTGGTTCCTATCCATCTTCTCCAGAATCTATCGTCTCTCTCTCACCTGGATTATATACTCTCTGTCTGCTACCCTTCTTACTAGGCTCAGGAAAGTCCAGTCTGCCTGTCCATCTGGAGTCTCTCAACCTCCCAATGTGTATTTTGTACAAAACAATACCATTCAGATATCCTTCATTGGGGGACTTGCTCTGTGACAGCTGGTCATCCTGGAATTCTCTGTACGCAGGATCTTATCTCCAGCTATTTTTGGTGGCCTGATCTTCAGACTGATATGTCTTCCTTCATGTCCTCCTATGCGGTATTTTCCCACATGAAAATAGCTAAATCCAGGCCTGTGAGTCCCCTACAAACTGTTCTCGTGCCAGCCCTTCCATGGATGCAGATCTCCATGGACTTTGTAATAGATTTACTTTCCTCCTCTGGCAATACTGGTTCATGTGTACTAGCTAAAAAAGTTTTTTGATAAGATATCAGGCAGGATGTAAACTGAGTGGGGTCAGGTAGGATGCACATTGGACATCAATGTTTTATGTCATTCAGAATTGTTTCCTGTCTGGGTCCGTATTGTCTGAACAAGGTAGAAGAACTGTTACATAACCTGTTAACCCCTTCATGACCATTGACGTGCCAGGACTGTCACGGTGGTCCGGCACTTAAGGACCAGTGATGGTCCTGGCATGTCATGGAGTCATGGATGTACATGTGAGGACCAGATACATTTCATTGGCTGAACCACACATGTAATCGATCACGTGTACCAGCTCACCAGGGTACAAACTGAAACTGACTTCTTTGATCTTGGAGCAGTCAGTTTATGCCTCCCGGCATGATCACATAGCTCCTTCAGGCGTGCTGTGATAATTTAACTCCTGAAGTGCCAGGACCATCACTGATCCTTAAAGGACCAAAATCTGTGACGGCCCTGTCACATCTTTGGACATTAGAATGGTTAATCTGTAAACTAACTAGAATGGCTAGCAAGTGTGTGTGTGTGTGTGTGTATGTGTGTGTGTGTGTGTGCTCTTAGTGTCATATCACACTCCTAGGTTGAATTAACCCTTTGGATGTAAGAAACAATATCAAGGCATTGTTGTGTATCCAAGAGGTTACTATCTTAAATATTTTATATATATTTTTATTTATATTTTAATTCAAGCAGTTCATATACATAATTTGCTCATTTTAAACGTGAGGGGGTCTTGTGTTACCCATAACAAACTCCACTGAGATCTAGTGCCCTTATCAAATCAGAGAGATTTACAATTTTATATGCTATTGTATGCAAGAGAAGAAAGTCTATAACCTCCATTCATCTGTTGTTGTACTACAACTCCCATAATTCTCAGCTGTTGACTGCTTAAGGATGAGGTGAATTGTAGTTCAACAGCTGAAAGAGTTGTTTTGGATGCAATAGACAATATATAATTTCATATTGCTATTGTATACTAATTACTTAAAGGGATAGTAATACTTAAAATGTAAAAAAAAATATGATGTAGGGTTTATCCCCCTGAGTAAAACAAGAGTACTCCCACTGCTGAAAGATGTTTCATTCAAAAGTTATTAATTTTCAAAGTTGAATTTTTTAGGTGCAATATCACAGTGGCCTGAAATTGTACAGTGGCGCTGTTGCTACACCATCCTATGGAGATTTATGGTCCTGGGACCAGAGCTGTCCATAGGATGGTGTAGCAACAGCGCCACTGTACAATTTCAGGCCACTGTGATATTGCACCTAAAAAATTCAACTTTGAAAATTAATAACTTTTGAATGAAACATCTTTCAGCAGTGGGAGTACTCTTGTTTTACTCAGGGGGATAAACCCTACATCATATTTTTTTTTACATTTTAAGTATTATTATCCCTTTAATTTTTGCACACCCATGTTTAAAAATCTGTCCCCTGTCATTTCAGTAAGTATAACTCCAATTTCTATTTTATTTTATTTATTTATTTTTTGTTTGTTATTTTATCATGTTACATATTTTATAGGTGAAATCCTATCGTTGTCCCTGTAATAAATGCCTAAAGGTGTTAGAATGTCTTTAACCATCTGAGTGCCAAAGGGGTTGGAGATCCCTATAGCACTCAAAGGGTTAACCCAATGAATGCTAGAGAAGGCTTCAACGCATTGCTTTGTAAAGTGTTGGAAATACCTTGAGCATGTGACGCTTTGAGTGCCAGAGGGATACACTTCTGGCACTCAAAGGGTTAAATATGTGGTATAGCCACTTATTTATGTGCAAATATAGCTGTGTGACTAAACATTCTATTTCTGGTAAAATGTTCTTGTCTTCTTTTAAATAATATCAATAAATGAACCACATACACTCACACATTGATTTACATCCTTCCTTGTAATTGTTTATGAAGCTTTTAATATATTTCTCAAATAGCCTACAGTTTCAAATATTTTTGATTAATATCTGACATATACTCCTCTGTTTTAATAGCAAAAGCCATAAGCATAGTTATTTTATATTAGGTTTTTAAATGCATTTTATAGCTACATTTATTCATGAAATTTGACCCACTTCTTTCATTTGAATAAATCAAGAGTAGGTTATTATTATGCCATTCAAGTCTCTAAGTGTAAGAATCCTCAGCGTGCAATAGGCTACTTGATCCAGTAAAATAAGCGGAAGTTAGACACCAATAAAAGTAAGTAAAAACAACATTATTATGCCAAGTTTTCTGTTCTAATTTTTTAAAACCCTCTCAGGAAATAATACTAAAATTCTCCTGCGCATAAATGTATAAAATGCATGAAAAGAATCCTCAAACGGGCAATTTATTTTTGTCAGATTACATTTTCATTCAGTTTTTTCTGCTTCTAAAAGTGACACTTCCTAATAATAACCACCTTAATATGGCCAGAAAATCCCTATGGACCTTATTAATTTTGCCCTTGTCCTAAATGTTTTCCCTTGTCCTAAATGTTTTCCCTTGTCCTAAATGCTATGTCCATGGAAGCAGACATGGAGGCAGCTTGTAGTGGTAAGGTCGCATGCAAAAGAGTGTGCGACCATATGAAACAGTTACCATGTCGCCATACTAAAAATGTTGACATGATACTCTAGCACTGCATGACAGCATGAGATTGTCATGTTGCATAGTAAAAGGTCACATGCTGCCCTGGCTGTATCACATCATGCTGCCCCGTGCTGCGCTCCGTGCTGCCCCGGAGCTGGCTGTAATAATGTTACAATGTCATTTTCTTGCGCTCCGTGCTGCCCAGGAGCTTTAATGAAACCGTATTAATACAGCTCAGAGGCAGCACGGAGCACAAGAAAATGACATTGTAATATTAATAGGTGTTAGGGCAATCGGCTGTATTAGGACAATGAGTCTGCATAAAAATGCCTGAGTATTTTGGGATTGATGTAAGGGGGACAGGTTAATTACTCTGCTTGAAGTGAGATCTCACATAAATGTATCAAGTGTATATATGCACCATGTAATAGAGGATGATTCCCTGCATGTTACTTTTGTAGCAAAGTTGATCATACTCCAATGTATCAAGCCGGCTTATTTACTTGTTGCTGTGCTGCTTGTGCTCTCTCACATCGTAGAACTAGTTGATCACATTTATTCCCTGTCCTTCTTGTGTATAAATCCCACTCAGTGCTTCCTGTAAGGATTATAATATGAGTCAGACCCCCATGAAAAGTATAGTAGGAATCTGTCTTAATATGGTTCCATTACAGCTCCGGGGCAGCACAGTGCACAAGAAAATGACATTGTAACATTATTACATCCAGCTCCAGGGCAGCACGGTGCGCAGCACGGGGCTGAGGCCTGGAGCAGCATGATGTGATACAGCCGGGGCAGCATGCAACCTTTTACTATTTGACATGAGAATATCGCGCTGTCATGCAGGGCAAGATTCTCATGTCGACATTTTTAGTATGGCCACATGGTAACTGTTTCATATGATCACACGCTCTTTTGCGTGCAACCATTTAAAAGTAAACCGCATCTAGCAGGACCACATGATGCGAACTCCACCCACTGTATCTGGAATTCCTAACCATGTAAGTGGGGGGTGAGCTTCTCAATGCACATGATGCAAACCCCACGCACTGTACCTGGAATTCTTAACCTTGTAAGTGGGGGGTGAGCTTCTCAATGCACATGATGCAAACCCCACCCACTGTACCTGGAATTCTTAACCCTGTAAGTGTGGGGGCGGGGGGAGATTCTCAATGCATTGCCTGCCCATCTGGTCATTAATCTTTTGAGTGCAAAAGGTTTTGGGAATTTTGTCCACCAAGGAGGTCAGGCACTTTTTCAACACCACTTTTTCAATACCTATATATGGAAAATTATACATTGTTTGTTTTTTTTTTTAGAACAAATTCAGCTTTTTCATGATGCCTCATGGGAAATAAATTATACAGCCTGCGATGAGCTATGAGGTCATACATATAAAAATGAAAAAAAAAATGTATTTTGCTAAAATATAGTGTATATCAAATACTTTTAAGTTGGTTGCAAAACTTTCAGTTATTTTTAATAGCCCAAACCCCCTAAAAATGCCATACATGTATAGTTTTACCTGCATGCATGGCCTGCATACACCCCTAATTACTAGGAGCACAAAAGCATATTATCAACATTAGGAACTAAAACTGTACATTCCATTGGTTTCATGGTTAAACTATCCTTAAACAACTCAATAACTTAATAAAAGGATAAAATCCTTGAAAGTACGCTAAAGAATGATTCACAAAACTGCTGACGTTTCTTCATATATAAAATGATGAACCAAGGAAATTTTGTAAAAATAGGCTTTTCTGGAGCGCTTACACAAACGCACACTTAAGTCACAAACTATGTCATATTTCTCCTGAGTATATTTTTACCCACTATGTATATGTGTACAAATGTATGTCCTTCACCTGCGCCCCAGATTGATAACAGCACTAACATTTTTATGCAGATAATCAGAATGTACTATGTGTAGTCTGAAGGCATAATTAATAACCCCATAACATAAATATAACCCCCCCTAAAAGCATGCATCTCCTAAAAATAGATATCCAACTGCATCAAATGAGGGTTAATTGCCTTTCTACCCCTGAACTCCTCTACCACTGAAAGTTAACCCTTTGACTGCCAGGGGGTACACAACGCATTGCAAAGAAATGCATTGCAGACCCCTCTGGCACTCAGAGGGTTAATCAATCATATTTTGTTTTATTATCAGTCAATTATTGGCTGTAAGTATTGAAGAAAGGGATTAAGCATGATTTGGTGCAGCAGTTTTTTCAAGTTTCCTTTCTGCATCCTGCATTGTTGCACTTTTAAAATAATCTGCCTTTGATGGTGTGTTATCCCTTTCTGCTTCATTTAAAGGGATAGTATTACTTCAAAATTACTATCCCTCATATTGTAGCCTTTAATAAACTGAGTTAAATGACACCAGCGGCATCTCTCAAACCTTTATGGTTTAAGAGATAGCCGCTTGGTTACCAAGCACACGTAGAAGACTGTTTCAATTAATAATTTTTCCTTCCATAATGAGATATCGGCTCTGCTGAAGAGCCTCCTCTTGATTCAGAGACCGGATTCTCCTTCTCAGAGTTCTGCTGCCAGCAGGGGAGAGGAAACTTTGAAAGAGGCTATCGTTTAAACTATAAAGGTTTGAGAGATGCCGCTGGTGTCATTTAACTCAGTTTATTAAGGGCTACAATATGAGGGATAGTAATTTTGAAGTAATACTATCCCTTTAAGAAAACTTTAAATTGGGGTAGTCAACTGATGGACCACAACTCCCATCATCCTCAACCAGCTGTTGATAATTTGGGGATGATGAAAACTGTAGTCAATGACAGCCGCAGGGCCAGCAATCGACTACCCTGCTTTAGATGCTACAGGTCTCCAAAACATTGTTACACAAAACATTGGAGAGCTCACTAGAATCCTAGGGGGTTAAATATATCAAAGTTATGTCTTATTTGATGCCCTTATTATGAGTAACAGATAAATCCCCTTTAAATACATTTTCAAGCTTCTGTAAGGGGTGTGTTCAAAATATAATTTTCAGTCTGGCCTTTAGTCCATGAACTCTAAAAAGATATCAAGTGCATTGCAAATCAATGCATTGGAGTCCTCTCTAGCATTCAAGAGATTATCCCTTTGAGTGCCAGAGGAGTAGGGTGTGCTTCTGGATGTGCCATTTTCTAGGAGCATGGTCCTAGAGTTGCAATAGGAAACAGAGAATCTGTCCATGTGTTATTATGCAGACTATTACCCTGAGAGCCCATCAAACAGGAGAGATGGCTGTTGATTTGGATTGCAGTGGAGTTCTAGAGTGGGGCTCCATCTTATGCATGAAGCAAACCACATAACTTTATGAAATCACATGATGCTTAGTTTCTTGAATACAGGTAATAAGAACACATTTGTCGTTTGGTGGTAGCATCCATTTAAAGGGTTCTATAGCAAATGGGGTAAAGATATCCAAAAACGAGGAATAAAAATGACTCTGAATTTCTCTGACACATGCTTGCAATAGCTCTTAGAAATTTCATGGTTGTCATGTCAGTAGGCATTGAAATTCGTTTACCCTGCGAAGAAGAAAGGCATAAATTCACCCTTGGTCTCCGTAAAACTGAACTACCACACAATAATTTATGGAGTGTTCTATAAGGACATCTAAGAGATGATTTTCAAGCCATAGAAAACAATTAAATAATCACTTTGTACCAGAGTGAGAAAGCATCATATAACTTTTACTGTCTCAGGTTTGAAGCATCGCTTGTATGTGTTTAATGATATTTACCTGAGAGATAGAATTGCCATGCATGGTCCACATACAGTGTCTTTGGGGCTTTGTACTCCAGCACTTTGGATTTGAAATGAAACAATGACTAAGATGATAAAGTGCAGAGTGTCAGTTTTAGTTTGATGGAGTTTACATCCATAAAACATGAACAGTGTAGGAATTACACCCCTTTTTACACATAGTCCCTTCATTTTAGGGGACCAAAAGTAACAACTGAATTTTCATCTTTGGTGAGTTTCTCAGGTAACTCTGCCCACTTCTTGTCTATTCCACCCACTTCTTGCCCAATTCTGCCCACTTTCCACCCATTCTAAAGTGAAACACACCTTTCCTCCTTTCAATCCTGGCGACCTGATTAAGCAGCATCCACTTTGATACAATTTGCATAATTTAGACATGTCCATTCCTAGCCCATGATCCTCTACTGGGGCTCCAAAGAAGATAGTTCCCAGGCACACCATTCAGGTCCTTAAGGGATTAATTTTATTGGGATTCATGTTCATTTTATAGAAAAGATCTTAAAGGAAAATGTTCATAAAAATAAATATTGCTGACTTATGCTTTTAGTTTAACCACACAAAAGCAACATTTTTACCCAGGTCTACTTAATACAATTACTGGAAATATATGTAAATCTGTCTCTGTCTGTCTCTCTCTGTGTAATAATTAATCAATAAAGTTAATTGTTATTTATATGAAAGACTAGATTAAAATAATTAACATATAGGTCTCAGATTTAACTAATTTGATATGTATAAACTGCACTACTACATTATGTGTGATCATCCATACTGCACTTCAGATGGAGGCAATACTGAATCACAAAGTCTGTCCTGTCACACCTCTGTAGGTTTCCAATCCCTCTCATCTTCTCTGTGCATTGCATTCAAAACACTACTCACTCTTTGTTTATTGCCTACTCCAGTTATATAGATATCACCTTTTGCACCCTTTTCATGCTTTCTCTGTAAAACATCATTGACTGTTAAGTTATATTTTGAACATTAGACTGGTAGAGTAAAAGTGATACCTTTATTGACTAACTTCTTCTTCAGAAGAGACCTACATTATCTTGAAAGACTGCATTCTAAAGCTATCCAGTTAGCCAATTTAGGTATTACTTTTGCTCTAGCAGTCTCCTGCTTTTTCTACGGCTAACACGGTAACACCTTTTACTGTGTGACTTAACAAACTGTGTGATTCAGTATTGCTTGACCTGAGGAAAAAGGCTGATCTCTTGATAGCTTTTCTTAAAATGTATGTTAGTCCAAATAAAAAATGTATTGACAAATACCAAAACAATCATATCTTTTTAACTTTGTTTATTGCAAATCAAATAAGAACTTGTTCTCTGCTATTGGCAGAATTGTTTGCTCAATGTGAAGTATTACGTTACCACCGTAATATTAATACATAATACTAGCATTGTGGGGTTTGTATTTTTTTCAGTATATCTTAGTGAAGGATCATTTAGGGTTATTTTTGACAAGCTTTATTTATATGTTCTGTTAGAACAAAAAGTGTTAGGAGCCAAGACTGTATGCTTTGCATTTAAATGTTTTTGTTTATATCTTGTACATGCTAAATGAACAAAATAAATGAATGTAAATGTAATGCAAGCAGTGTCTTTGACATGCATTAGTAGTTCTATAGATTGTTAATTTTGTGTGTACTAATGCAGTTCAGTAAGGCAGCCCTTGCAAAATGTCTATATACAAAATCAATGAGAAACAATGAAAATTCTGCCAAAAAAAAGACAGGCAACACCATCACCACAATGCTAGTATGTACTGTTTTGGCCTGGTGTTCTGGGCTGTCTGACCTATGCTTAATGCAGTCTAGGCTTTGTGCAAACCCCATGTGACCTGTGGGGGTGGGTGGAGAAGCAATATAAAGGGGACTGAGAGCTCCAGTCCTCTAGTTTCACTTGCTGAATGCCCACTCCCTGCAGGCCACTGAAGGTGAGTCCTGACATGAATGTGTTTGAAACTGTTTTTAAATGTGTTAAATGTTTTTAAATACACCCTACGCGTTACTTACAAGAATCAGGGGATTTTTAACCTAGATAGGAATGATTGAATGAAAAGTTAGGTACTCGCCTGATATAGGGGAGCCTTGACGTTGGCAGGCGGGCTTAGACATACTTTGGCCAATCTATGAAACGAAGACCCCAAAATTTATTAAAGTGGTATCACATATGCTTTACACAGGGTTCTCATTTGGATAGTTTATATGGAGGAGCGCAGATTTGTCTCGCTTTGGGTTTTTTTGTTTAGGCTTTGGCCTAACGTTGGGGAGTGTGAACTCCCACACTTCTTGCTGCCATTCATATTTATTCACTTGGGTTCTTAATTTTTATTTGTAAAATTAATGTATGGGTTAATGTGAGTTAGCGCTGTGATGTTTCTGTTTCTTTTGCACTAGTATGTACTGAAGCTGAAATAACACAAGGAGCTGCGCTGGGGCCCGGAGACTCGTAATGCCAAGTGATTGATGCAAATATGGCTGATGCAACTCCATGTGACTAATGTACACCACAAGCAAAAGGCATTTTGTATCCTACCTTTACAAAACTACACAGGTGAATAGAACTGTTTTGCAGTTGCCTTTCTATTTTTCTACCATCTGTCTAAATTATAATCTAATGTGATATGGATTATTTCTGGTGTGTTATATATATATAGCACTATAAATAAGTAATAAATATAGCAGGTTGCTGCCTTTGGTACCAGTGCTGCACACTTCAGTGACTCCAATTCTATTAATGGACACTTCATGTAAAATAATTAATCAAAAAGTATTATACATATATACACACATACATAATCTTGCACACAGTGAGTTAGCACTCTAAGCTGTTGTTTTTTCTTCATTCTTTTGTTATCCCTAAGTTCTCCCTTCCCTGTTGTGCTAGAAACTGTTCATCAGAGTACCCAAATTAATTATCAAGTATGAATATCCTTCAGGTTTGTGACCTGCCTACTTCTGAAAAAGAAAAACACGTTAGCTTTCCCCCAGCCGAATATATATTTTGTATGTGCTCGAGTACCGGCATTCCACCATCTTAATATCTCCTTCTCTAAACCCCTTTGCTGCTGATGTGGAGGCTGCCCTGAACTGGAACTTGGAGAGTGTGCTGCCAACCCCTCAGGAGGCCTGATTTCCAAAAAAAAAAGTTTTACTGCCTTCTGGGGGTTAGCAATACCCATTGACCCTTGCCACGCTGGTTGATTTTTGCTTTAGCCAACCAGCAGTGCACTGCCTCCTTTGACCATTTCACCCTAGCTATCTGTATCTCACTGTTCACTCACTCAAATTGCACTCACCTTTGCAACATCTGATGCAAGCACCCAATATCAGTTGGTCTTCGCTTATCCTCCACCCTGCCTTGCTGTCTCTCCTACCTTTTCATGACTTTCCATACCACAAGCTATTTTCTGCCAATACCATCTCCCCTTTTAGCAAAGAACGATATCATTGACAGCATTGTAACTGCTTTCTCCAGTGGTTTCCATAAATATTTCAAGTATTTCAACAACAATACCTGATAAACAGTAACCCTTTTTTCTCTGTACACCACAGCAAACTCTTCCCAGCCCTGCTATGCTTTCATGTTGACCCTCCATGTGCTTGGTGCTACAGATGTGCTGATAAGGTCATCTTATTATTTGTCCCTAACTGCCACATATAGAATGGACAAACACAACCAATTATGTCAGCATATACAGCCAGCACAAAAAATTAATCCCACCTTTCTCTATATAATGTCTGCCAATGTATTGTCTACTCCAGCTACATGCTTCGCTGTAAAGCTGATATTCTTAACCATGCACAGAAGTACTAGTATTCTGAGCAGTCTCTAAACTGGTGGTGATCCTGAAGACCTTCTGCTTAACACCCGCTCCATGGGAATCACCCTGGCTGCAAAATTCAACAATTCTAACAATGCCTGAATATCTTTTAGTGCAGCTTGCATTGCCCCTACCATGCTTACCACCCCCTCAGGAAGTTTTTGACTCTGCTTTTACAGGTCTCTTTCTATACACAGTCTATATATATATACATATATATATATATATATATATATATATATATATATATATATATTATTTTCTAATAATTGTTTTCTTTTACAGTTTTAGCAGAAGAGGGTCATCAAACTCATTGCTTAGGAATGTGCTGGACATCTCACTGGTATTCCATTGCATGTAACTTTTTATGAACCAAACAAAGTTTATAATGACCCACTTCCTAGTACTGACTGTTTCCTTTTATTGGATCACGGATAATGAGAATGTGCAAAATCTTTACAGCATTTTCCAATAAATATCCTATTGAGGACAAATTAGAAAGTGATGGCGGCAATTAAGCAAACAATGTATTATGAGACTGCATCACACTGAGTAACTGCCTCTTAACTTACATAATTATCATTTTAAATACATTTTTTTCTCATAGCTAGAAATTGCATGAATTCTTAATAAAACATCCCTGTTAAAGATGGTGAAAGAGAACCAAGTTAGCTTTGCAGTGTTGGTGATTGTTTCATACTAAAACAAGGGTTAGTGGTTCTAGTTGTCTGACTGGATTGAAAAAAGGTGATGGGAAATTAGATTATAAAAATTGCAATATCCATCATTGTCTGAAGGCCAACTAGAAGGCAGAGCACTTGTACTTTTTGTGGTGGGGATTCTTCCTCTATATCTCAATGCAGGTTGGCAATTTTACAATATAACCTGTATACATAGAATGATGTAATAAGACATTTAACCCCTTAAATGATAGATAGGTCTCCAGTGAATTGTAATTAAATTCTGCTATCCTTATATCTGGCAGCAGCAGTATAAAAAACATACAGCTCTCAGTGTGCATACTTTCTCCTCTTACTTATCCTTCCCTGAGTTCCTGAGTTCCTTCCACAGAGGCAGCTGATGATTACTTGTGACTGTGCAATAAACCTCATACCAAAATTCACATGAGGCTGCCACTGCCAGCTTCAGCTATTCCAAGAGGTGCAAGAAGAAGCTGGGTGGGTATCTCTACAATTAGAGCTGTAAGTTCATCATGCTGCCATTCTCAGCGGTGGGAGCAGAAGTGATTAGTAAAAGACTGAGCTTAACCTTTTTTTTCTATGTTAGTTGTCCTTTAAAGGAGCAGTAAAAGTTTTTTTATGAAAACACATATTATATAGAACTTTTCCTGTTGAATAAAACAAGGTCACTCCCATTGCTGTCGGATGTTTTATTCAAAATGATAGCAGTTTAAATAATCAGGAAGTGAATTTACTGTGTTTACTTCCTGATAGTTCTAACTGACAGGAAGTGACAGGCAGCTTCTATCACATTCTATGGAGAACTGTATGTCTCTGACTTTTCTGACTTTCCTCTCCATTAGAATCTAACAGGAAATCTAATTAGAATTTGACCACTAGGGGGCACTGCTAATGTAAAAAAAGGCATGGGTTTAAACTGTAATAACTCTGGAAATATAAATCTCTGGGCAGTGGGAGTACCCTTATTTTACTCAATAGGAAAAACCCTACAATATATATTTTTTCATAAAAAACATTTACTGCTCCTTTAATAAAATTACAAGTTTACTAAAATGACAATATGTTTCTATGAAATAACAGTATCGCTGTGTAACATTCAATTTCAAATGAGTCTGAGCTGCATTTCAACAAATCTCTATTCTATACTTTATATTCAATATCACAATTGTTTTCTAGAAACACTGATGTTTACTCTTTTCAAATTCCCACTACTACTATTCCTGCACCAATACATTCTATTGAAGTGTACTATATACCCTCCAATGATATACAATTGATACATGGCATTCGGATTCCTAGAATATCAAAATTCAGAACTACTTTACATACTTTAAGAAATATTTGAATGATGAATGGAATTTTCTTTTTTATGCTATAAATGTTTCAGGCTACTGTTCTTGAATATGTTTTAAATATTATTTATAGTCATTTCATATTCAAGATGATTCATATATACTGTATAATGCAATTGCATTTTTCAACACTGCAGAGCCATACTCACTGAAACATTGAATAATTATATTACTAGCACATGTATTTTATTTGTTTTATTATAAATGGATCATAGCTACTGTACCTCAATGATTCGATACATTGGCTTTTAAAACTGCGTATACTGGTACATGTTAATATCATATATCATTTTGGCTTGATAAACTTAGTCCACGGCAAATAAGAAACATTCATTTTCAAAAGTTATAAAATGTTATCTTCCTAGTGTTGTAAATTAGGAAACCAGAGTTCACAGGATAAAGACAATTTTTCACAAGTGGATTGTACAAACAAGTTTTAGTAATTTTTAGTAATATACATTAGTAAGAAATCTACCAGGATATGATATGTCTAAACTCTGGGAAGAATAAAAATAGATACATTTCTTCTCCACAGTGAGAGGTAGCTGGAAAAAAGAAAAGAAAATAATATTTAGGTTTGGGGTTTTTTAAAGGGATAGCAATGTTTCATTTTAAGTTGCTTTAATTTTGTAGGCATTACAAAAAGGTTTACATCGACATCTTATCTCTCAAACCTTTATGGTTTGAGAGATATAACTTGGTAAAGTTACCTCTTCTTGGCTGTTTCAGAGAAGTCAGCACTCTAGCTGACAGCAGCAGATTCCGGTCATTTCACAGGACGGTGGCTCTTCAGCAGAGCCAAAATCGTGCTATTTAGAAATAAATACTTCATTGGAACGGTCTACAAACTGTGCCTGGTTTGCAAGCACACTTTGTAGATCATTCCATGAAGTGTTCATTTCTAAATAAAGGTTTGAGAGATAAGACTTACATCAATGTAAATCTTTTTTTAAACCCTTAAGGACCAGCGCAATCCTGTGCGTCCGGCACTTGCGGACCATGGGGCATTTTTTTTTAACAGCGCTTCCGGTTCAGGGCTTCCGGAGTGGCGTGCAGCCACGACGGGAGCCCTGAACTCCATGCCGTGCCAGGACCGTCATTGGTCCTTAAGTGCCGGACCGCCGTGACGGTCCTGGCAATGGTCCTTAAGGGGTTAATGCCTACAATATAAAAGCAACTTAAACTTAAACATTACTATGCCTTTAAGGATCTTGGCCAAAACATGGAAACTCTTCTCCAATGTCAGGGCACCAGGGGGTTATGCATTAAGGTTTGATAAAGACTTGATAAATTGAAGATAACATCTCCAGTGTGATAAACTCGCCAAGTCCAAAGTTATTCTGTGGAGCATATGAACTAATGTCTGTGAAGCTGGAGAAATCTTAGTGCATTTGCTTCAAAGAATAACGTTAAATCAAAACATCGGAAACACCTCTGTCACTCAGAGAGTTAAATTACATTTTTAGCCCAGAACACTAGAAAGGTCTCCAACACATTGCATTACAATAAATTGTCTCTTGTGATTAAAAGTCCCATTTAACCCTTTAATTGACAGATAGGTATGCAATGTGTTGGATTCCTCTCTGACACTCGTAGGGTTAAATTGAGGGGTATTCTTATTTTTCCCCTATGGTGTAATTTTTTTTCCCTACAATTACTTCACTTATCTATTGCACCCACTCTCCTTTTTGTGTCTGGATAATGATGTACAAATGATCCTATTTTAATTATCTCCATTTCACTATGGTTCCCTGCCAGATAACAACACTTTTAAAGGCGAACACCTCCTAGTAATTACCTCCTAGGAGAACACCTCCTAGTAATGTCCATACAGGCAGCCATGACTGTTGCTAGCAGGACTTCAGGATATCAGACTCTGCCAAATAAGTGTACAATTCATTGCTTTGCAGTATACTGCACACTGCAAACACTCTGGAACGTAACCCTTTGAGTGCCAGAGGGGTACGCAACGCATTGCGAAGCAATGCGTTGCTTACCCCTCCGGCACTCAAAGGGTTAAAAGGTTAAGTAGGCTCATGCACTTTGCCTAAGGTAACCACATATCCTTTTAACTCAGGGATGTTTATGAAAGCATCAGCCTGCAGTCTTGTACAGGAATCAGTGCAACCCTGCAGTGTAATCACCTTAACTCTGCCTGCTTCAGTTGGGAAAACTGCCAGCAACTGTCATTTCTGCCTCCATGGATATGACATGTAGTATAAATTCCATAAGGGCTATTAGGATTTTGTAACCATAGTAAGATTTTGAAGGGTAATTAGTAGGTATTAGAGATTCTATGGAAGGTCTGTTTATTGGCTTATTATGCAGAAGTGTGAGTATGCTTATATGCATTTCCTTCTCATTACTGTAAACTGGAAGATAGTTGTGGCTTTTTATAGGCATCATATCTTATTTATTTATCTGGTATACGAAGACAGCAAGCTATTCTAAACAATGCCAGCAATGTGTGTCATATTGATAAGACTCAGAGGTCAACAGCTGTCAGAGAAGGTTGGCCATGCATTTGTTATAATAAAACAAGGTCTAACAGAAGTAGTATCTGCACTTTATGTAATTATAAGAAAAAACCCATAAATTCATAAAATAACAATACTTAGTGTGAGAAATTCATACATATATTAGATCTGATAAAATATTGAAACATGAATTCAATATTGTGTTAATATTTCCTTTTGATTAAAGGCGCTCTATGCAAATAAATGGGTGAACTGTTAATCCACGAGTCCAAGAACTTAGTAATTAGAGACTTAATGACAACATAGACTGTACCAATATAAAGAGGGGAATAGTATGATATGCTTCTTCCTCAAGGGCTCGATTTGATAAGCCCTGTAAAAAAAAAATACAGCCAACAGTAGTTTTTCAGGCACAGTAAGTCATCCAATTACCTGTGCTGTGAGAAATTACAGAAGGAAAAAAAACACATTGGGAGCTAAATTTTGTGCCCATTTGAAGCAATGAAAAATACTGTGATGTAGTGATTCAATTCCATGCGTTTGGGCAGTAACATGCGTTAAGGGACCCCACTTTATTGCCAAAATCTGTGCCTACAAAATGTAGGCTCAGAGACCCCTAAAGCATGTTTTAAATTAGTGATGCTGGAATTGAAGTGGAAAAAAAGCTGAAATAAAGCTACGTGACCAGTGGATATATTGATGTGGGACCCTACACCCCATATCAATACATCCAAAGTACTGAAAAAAGTGTGCAATGTAACAAAAATTAACCCTATAAGATCCAGTCGGTTATGCAAAGCATTGAGAACATTGCATATTCCACTGGCACTCACAGGTTTAGTCACACTAAAACTAAAACCATCCCCTGAATATAAACACTTACCTGAAGTCTTTAATCTTCTATCTTACGTCTTCTTCTGACTTCTTATCTTCTCATCTTCTTAGCTTCACTCTTCTAATATGCCAAAATAGAATGCCACAATAAATAAAAAGAAAATTCAGGTTCACAGAAGAAATGCGCCCAAAGATATGCCAGAACTGTATGCTGGCAACAGCAGCAGGAAAGAAGAGCAACAAATCCTCCCCCTCAGAGACCTCTTGGGCAGCTTCCAGAAGGAGGGATGACAAAACCTGCTAGAAGCTGATTGGCTGGGAGGTGCGTAACCCCACATCCCAGCCAGTGGAAGCCTGGAACCATTTTGAACAGAGACTGACCATATAAAAGCCAGTCTCTGTTTAAATTTTCCTCAGAATGGCTTGGGCAATGGCCTGAGAGGTATCTGAGGGGGGATTTTTGCTTTTCTCCCCGCTGCCTTCTCCAGTGGCGGCAGTGTGCAGTTCTGGCATATATTTGGGGAAATTTTTTTTCTGTGGACATGGATTTTCTTTTTATTTATTGTGGCATTCTATATTGGCAGATTAGATGAAAAAGATAAGAAGATGAGACGATAAGAAGACAGGAGAAGATGCAAGATAGAAGATTAAAGAAGAAGACTTGCAGTGGATGACATTTAAGTGTTATACAGCTGTGGGGTATGGGTGTTAAGATAGTGTTAGGGATAGTATTGTTTCACTTTATTGTTAGGGGTATTGTAGAGTTAGTGTTTGGGAAGGTGACTGTATTTCTAGCTCACGCTCGGTGTTTGACATTGTGTCAAACACAGAGCGTTAGTCAATTTCCTTTGATGTTCCTATTTCTCAAGTTATTTAGCATGATTTCTGGGAACAAAAAACCCATGAAGAACATTAGGCCAAAAGACTAGTTCTGTGTCCCTATGTTCATTGTGGTTCCTGTTAGGGAAATTGAATTTCGATGGTACCACTATGTGTGCATCACTCGCTATTCATTTTTGCCCTACTGGCAGTTTTACCGGCGACAAATTATCACGGTGCCCGTGATTGCCTCCAGTGGGTAATTGCTGTAACAGCGACATTGTTACTTCCTGGCTGTCACTCTATGTGAGTTGCCGTTCTTATAGGTCACTGTGCTTGTGATGCAATCTCTCTGCCCACCTGCCAGGCCTTTTAAACCTCAGCATGTCCTATTACCTTTGCCCTTTCTTGGTGTACCTGAGCCTTGTGCTGTGTTGGTTCATTGCTGATACTGTGTATTACTCCTGCTCCGTCTGACTACCTGTTCCGGCTCTGACTCCTGGCTACGTCTGACTACCCGATCCAGCTCCGACCACTGGCGACATCTGACTACCCAATCTGGCTCTGATCCCTGGCTGCCTTCGGTTACTCTCCCTCCGGTTGCAATAACCAGCCTCGGCTATTGGGATCCTTGCTGCCTGTGCCTACCCAGTTCTACGCTCGCTACATCTAGCAGCGTTTGTCGGTCAGTCCATGTACTGACCTCACGTGGTCGTTCCGGTTTGTGTGTTGCCTTACCTAGCCCTCAGTGCAGTTTACTTTGCATTCGGTATACCCTAGCGTTAAGGTATAGTTGTGCTTTATTTTCCTGCCAACTCAGATTGTGGCAGTGCTATGCACTGTCCTCCCATCTGTCTGTGAAGGTTCCTAGGTCCATTCGGAGACTAGACACACCTGCCTAGTGAAGGGTTGAAGAAGTATCTTGCACTGTCCTCACCTGGCCTTGTGGAGGTGGTGGAGTTAGAGTCACTACTGTGTGCTCCAGTGTCTGGAGCTACTCGCTGCCGTTGCCCGAGTTACTCTATCGTCTGGGTACAGATGTGGGTCTATCGCACTAGCCTAGTGAAGGGTAAGGAAAGTGAGTTCACTGTTCCTCTCTGGCCTTGTTAAAGTGTGTTACTCATTGCTTCCAACTACCGTGTCACTCATTGCTGACACTGTTGTGTTAGTCATCTTACTGTGAGCATTAGGAAAACCCTGGCCCCTTTGAAAGGTTTTTTAGGTTTTTCCCTTATGCTCACTGAAGATTGTCCCTCTCTGCGATCCATCCAGACAGTCTTGATGCTCTGAGGTGAGGTGAGCAGAGTTACATCAGTAAAAGGGGCAGGAGGGGGGTACTTTATCATTGAATTTATAATTCAATTACTCTTGAACTACAGCTCGGGCATTATTGAAATAACACTCTCCATGGCCCAAATCCTATGAAAATTAATTGGAGCTGCTTATATTTTGAAACATTACTATGCCTTTAAAGGGTGGATACTCCAATATATTTTATTTTTGTCCATGGCTGTGGTATTTTTAAACAAATAATCAAATAAATGCTGGGTTAGTGCCCAAATCTACTTTATGAATTATGAATCTCAGTGATTGGTTGAGAATTTTGTTGGTTCAGTGACTATAAGTAAATATCTGGCCAGAACGATAAAAAAGAAGTGAAGAGGAAGTGTGAGAGGAGTGCAGCTTATGAAAGGAATGGGAATGATTAGGATAGAGATTCTGTGTGTTGAAGTGGACCGTTTATATAGATCAGGAAGTGAATTATGAAACCCACCCTGGGAGGAATCATGGTATTGTTGGGTATTTATACCAAGGTTTTGTGCTATTTAGTTTGAGTATGTAGGTACACTGGCATTTTACAAGGATGATACTATAAGACTCCACAAGCATGTCTAATGTATTGCCTTTCAAATTCCTGCACCTCTGGGTGGGGTGTTTCCATTATGTTGGCTGCTTATTTGAATAGTACTCATTAGGTTCAATTCAATTAGGTAAAGATGTGCAATTCTGGAGCAAACTAATTACACCATATGGGAGCAACAAAAATTCCCATTGATTTAAATGGGACTTTGCAATGTGTTGTGACCTCTTTAGGACTCAAAATTGGAGCTGCTGTTTTTGTGAAACATTACTATCCCTTTAAGGTTTGTGTGTATGCTTAGGTCCTGATTGAGGATGAGTTAAATCATTTTTGCACAACATGAAACAAATCTTCTGAAAGAGGTGTTTTGTTTCGCATTTCCTTTCCTGTGTTACCCTATCAGATATCAGGAAAAGTGATCACGTGATAAGGAAATAGAAAAGTAGATTGGCTTACCTTCAGATGTCAGTCAAACAGGCTCCTGTCTGGGAAACTCATCGGAACAATGTAGAAGAGCTTCTTTGGTGATTGCCAGGAATGCTTCATGACTCCCACTCCCCCAGATCTCCACCATGCTCCCCCATGCTGCCAATTACTTCCTTCTCTGTCCGCATTCTCTTCACTTCCCCCTCCTCTCTTCTCAGTATCTCCAATGCTGTATTGTTTCTGCCTATGCTCCCTGCTGTTGCTTCTCCCTCCCCATGCTGTCCATGATGTTTCCTTTCTCCCCATGCTGCCAATTACTTCCTTCTCTGTTCCCATTCTCCTTTCTCCCAGCTCCTCTCTTCCTAGGCTCCCCAATGCTGCATTATTTCTGCCTATGCTCCCTGCTGTTGCTCCTCCCTCCCCATGCTGTCCATGCTGTTTCCTCTCTCCCCATGCTGTCTGCCACTGCCTCCTTTTTACATGCTTCCCTTTGCCTCCTAATCTTTCCCACACTCCCTGCTGCCACCTTCTCTCTCCTTATGTGCTGGATACCTATCTGTTACTCAAAGGTTTAATGGTGATGTAAAATAAAAAGGGCTGTCTCTCTTTACTGGATTTTTACCACTAAATTTTGCTCAAGATCAGTAGTGAATAATGAGTAAGGCCCTACTAAATCCTAAATATTTCTAATTAGCATTCAGTTGGTTTGTAAAGTTGTCTAGACCCTAGTTCTTTGCACCTGCTGCACCAAAAGTAGTTTTGCCCCAGCTCAGGATGGTAAAATATAAAGTCCTCCTCTGACAGTCACATTCCCAACAGATGTGCAAGATGAACTGAGATGGCCAATGTCCTCTCAGCCTCATATAAAAGCAGAAAGCTCTCTCCTCTGGCTCTTATACAGCTACAGGATTGTCACTGAGTGACTAGGAAATTAAAGGGATAGTAACACTTCGTTTTAACTTTATTTTATTTTGTAGGCATTAAAAAAACATGAAAAATGATATGTCTTATCTCTCAAACCTTTATGGTTTATGAGATATTCACAAGCAAAGTTCCCCTCCCCGCCCCTTTTACCTAGTGTAAGCCATCTCTTCTCAGATGTGAGTCTGGTTGTATGACAGGACAGATAACAGAAGGGGACAATTTTCTTTGTATGAAAACAATGAAAGCCCTTCCCCCCTTGACAAGTTTTTCAGCTTTTTCCATTATCTTAATTGAAGATTGTCCCTCTCTGCAGTCTACCTGGGCATCTCCCTTCTGATCTGGTTGAACGGGGGGGGATACTTTGTTTGTGAATATCTCTTAAACCATAAAGGTTTCAGAGATAAGACTTATATCATTCTTCATGTTTTTTTAATGCCTACAAAATAAAATAAAGTTAAAATGAAGTATTACTATCCCTTTAACACACTGACAAGTACAGATGAACTTAATATAAAACTTTATTAAATACAATGAATGACAGGAGATAAGGCAACAGGCTGGTGGCAACAAATGATACAACAGTAGTATGGTAATGACACAAAGTGGCAGTAGATAGTGGCACACCTTCACAAGACCAGGAAGGAACAGTGGAGTCACTTTCCTTACCCTTCACCAGGCAGGTGGTCAGAAACGGATTGGTCCTGGGACTACATGGTAGATGTGAGGGCAGTGCAGAGCACTCCCATACACAGATAGGATGGCACACCTTCACGAGACCAGAGAGGAACAGTGTAGGCACTTTACTTGCCCTTCACAGGACAGGTGGTCAGAAACGAAATGGCTCTGGGACTACACGGTAGATGTGAGGACAGTGCAGTGCACTTCCATACACACAGTCGGCAAGATAAGGAGCGGACCAATACCCCGACAGGGGATACACTAGGCGGGTAGCCAGATGGAGGATAGGCTATGCAGCACAAACCGGTACGGCCACGGGAGGTCAGACACACGGAGTGACAAACAAGCGCCGTTTAATGCAGAGTGGAAGACACAGGCAGCACGGGAACCATACTGAGGCATGGAATGGTCACGGAGTGCAACACTGAGAGAAAACCAGGAGGCAGCAATGGTCAAAACCGGATCGGGTAGTCAGACGTCACCAGTGGTCATAGCCGGAATGGGCAGTCAGTCATAGCCAGAAGTCAGAACCGGAACAGGTAGTCAGACGTAGCCAGGAGTCCAAACCGGAATGGGTAGTCAGACGAGCCAAGAGTCAGAACCGGAACGGGTAGTCAGACGAGCCAGGTAATACACAGGAACAGTAATGGACCAACACAGCAATAAGCTCAGGTACACTACCAAAGGGCACTGGAAATGACACAGGCTGAGGTTTAAAATCCCTGACAGGTAGGTGGAGCAATGACCTCGTCAGCGTGGTGCCCTATAAGAATAGCGACTCAGCGAGAGCAACAGCTAGGAAGTAAACAATGTCGCTCCAGGGCAATATCCAGCCACAGGCAATCACGGGGCACCGTGATAAGGATGTAGATATGATAAGCAGAAAAGCTCACAGTTATTCAATCATTCTATATAATAATTCACTAGAAAGTTTGTAACAACGCAGTCATGCCCAGTAGAGACTGCTGCGTGTGCTGCAGTCATGAGCAGTAGAGACTGCCCGAGACGAGGTTGATACAGAGTGGAGAGCTCCGATGGAGCATCCAGCTCTGTATCAACCACGGCGCCTGCAGCCTCTACTGAGCATGACTGCACTGCGACCGGCTTGCACTGTATCAGCTGTGGTGTGGGCAGTCTCTACTGTGTATGACTGCCCCACGACCGGCTGGCAGTGGCACTGTGGCCCATGTAACGGGCTCTTCAACTAGTCATAAATAAATGCAGAATAGAATGTTCCACTTCTGAAATTATCCACTAATGGGTCCATTACATTGTTGGCCATTTCTGCTCAGCTGATGCTAAAATTATTTGGCTTCAAAACAATAACATTTATTATATGCAAAATGACTATATTGTGTTTCACAGTAGGGGCTCTGTAATTGCTCAAGCCTCGGAAAGTGCAGCTGCACAAATCATGAAGGAGTTTACTCATACTGTCACAGTTATTCAAATGTTGCTATTCTGAGTTGACTCAAGATAGAAGAGGGCACCTTAAATTTACACAATAGCACAAGGTCCAAATTAACCCTTTGAATGCCAGAGGGATACGTAACTCATACACTACATAACATTGAACAAGAGTAACACATTTATATTCCAATGTCCTGGAGAGTCAAATTGAAATACATAATATTTAGGGGCAGATTTAAAGGCAGCCATTAACACCACCATTAATGAAAAAAGGCACATTGCTCACAAATAACACAAGATTTACGGCAGAGTCAAAAGGTATTGTACGAGAATAGCTAACGAGCATGGACACAACTAAAACATAACACAAAACCCATTGTTGCACCTGTTATAGCATCAACGTGCATCTAAATCACCCGATAAACCACAGCTTAAGTCAAATTGTAACATAATGGCTAATGTTGGCTAGCATACCCTGATTGATGCACCAACAAATTCAAACACACAGCCTATCCCAAGCCTCAAAGTATCCAAAAAGTTCAAATTCACCTATATATACCCAAAAATAAGGGTCACACTCTGTCTGTGTTTCGAGTTTTAGCGAGCTAGGGAACAGGACCCAGGGGTGGAGGCTAGTGATCGAGACAGAGAGAGAGGCGCGTACACTTGAGGTAGAAGGAGTCTTTGGAGTTTGGAGAGAGGAGAGAGGTGCACTTAATTATACACATATTACACCTTTGCACATATTACATACACCCATACAAACACACACATACACATAATCTTTTTTTTTTTATAACACCTTACACATTTACACCTCACACATTTAAAATTTTATTTTTACAGTGTGAATCTGTGAGTGAAAGAGCGTGACAGAGAGTGAGTGGGATCCAGTGTGTCTGTGAAGGCCTGTGGGAGTGCCTGGATGTGAGTTGGTGAATGATGGTGAAGGGAAGAGGACAGGAGAGATGGATGGGGAGAGTAGTGGAGTAGGAGGAGGAAGGTCAGGAGGGCATCCCTGAGCAGAGTAGGGGTGGGAGGTGGAGATCCGCAGGTCAGAAGGTGAGCAGGCCCAGAAGAGCAGGCACACGGAGGCCAGGTACAGAACCTGCAGTGGGACGAGGGGTACCTGCTGGGGACCACCACACACAGGCAGGGGCAGAACAGGCAGGACACTCTGGTTCTGACTCCTCGCATGCCGCGGCTGAGGAGGAGTCCGCTACTCCGAAGAGGAGAACAGGGCTCTCGTGGAGGCTGTTCTAGAGAGGGAGAGCGTCCTCTTTCCGAGGGAGAGGGTCCCTGGCCTGACTGCGAGGAGGAAGGCTGCATGGAAACAGATATGCAGCAAGGTGAATACAGTGGCCAGCTGCAGACGGGAAGTGGAGTCCATCAAAAAGAGATGGGGCGACTGCAAAAGGGTGGTCAAAAAGACGATGTGTGAAATCGCCAAGCATGCCCGAGGCACCAGAGGTGGGCCACCTGTAGAGATCACCTTCAGCGGATGGGAGAAGAGGCTGCGGCAGACCATGTCATCCACATTGATAGAGGGTGTCCCTGGAGGATCAGACACTAGGGATGAGAGGAGCCTCCACACTACTAGTAAGTGTAACCTCACATAATCACATACCACATCAACCAACACAAGCTGCAAACACAGTCACACCTCAACACATGACCATCATTCATCCACACAACTGCACTAACACAGCACCATGAGGGTTAAAAACAGGACACAATACAAGGACACATGGCAAGGTTCAACCAGGCCCAAACCTGTCCAAGTCCCAGGTCAACCCTCATGTTGCTGTGCTGATCACACACAATCCACACAAACCATGCTTATAGAAGTGTTGTCTGTTAAACAGCATCACTGGTCCTATACAATGTCACCCATGTACCCACAGGGAAGTCAGCACATAACCCCTTGAGTACTAGAGGGATACTCAATGCATCACACAATAATGCTTTGGCAGCCCCACCGGTACCCAAGGGTTAAGCGACCACAAACACAAGTTAACAGGGATAGTATTACATGCTACAAGGGTACATTTCCTAAGCGGTGTAAAAGACATGATGAAGTGAAGTGAAGTTAACCCTTCCATACCATCACTTTACCAATCCCCATGTTTCTCTATGGAGGCTAGTCAATAAAATGGTTCAAGTTATTGAGGGCTCATTGGATAGACTCCATAGAAAAACATTGGAAATGGAGAAATCATATCACTGGAGGAGTCATCATTTCCACTCTACCTCCACTCCATAAGGTCCTCATCACCACTCACTGAATCTCAAGAAAGATGTGTAACACACAGGCCTAGAAATAACCAACACTGTGGAATTAAAGGAGAACCAAGTTGGCCTTTGTATTGTGTATGCAATCATGTACTCTCACTTGAACTATCATACATTTGGTTTTCACATGGATCCTCAGGAGTGGTGATGCTATGGATGGATGTTATACCATCCACTATTTGCAGGATACACATAAGAACCAAATGTCCACCACTGTCCAACCCTTTCCCCTGATAAGTCCACGCCTCCTTTCCTCTAATCTCAAGGGGTGACCATTTTTTTGAGGAATTGTGGTTCAACCTAATTGCACCATAGAGGACACATAAAATGTCCATTGATTTAAATGGGTCGTTTAACACCTTGAATACTAGAAAGAATTTTAAGTCTAAAGTTTAAAGTATAACTGTCACCTTAAAACAAAAAAGCACACATACATCCTTATACACCAATGTTTCTCATCTCCTGTCCTCAGGACCCACTAACAGGCCAGGACTTAGGGATTTCTCTGCTAGAGCACAGGTGTGGTGATCAGAGGCTCATTCACATTGATTAACTCACCTGTGCTCTAACAAGGAAATCATCAAATCCTGGCCTGTTAGTGGGTCCTGAGGACAGGAGTCGAGAAACACTGCTATACACCATTAGAACTTTGTACACCGGTAAATAATTCTCTGTTTATATATGAGCAAGGAAGCTACCAAATGCTGTTTAGCATAAGAGATGCCCATCTCCCTTCCACTCAGTATTACATTGTCTGTACAGAGAACTCTAGTATAGTTAACTCCTTAATGGCCAAAGAGGTCTCCAACTTTATTTGCGTACCCTAATTGTTAATCAATCATGCATTTAACCATTTGACTCATTAGCTTTAAGTGTCAGAGGGTTTTGCACATACCTACCATTTAAGGGATTTGACCCTTTATCATCTGACTTGTACGTTAATTATAAAACATAAATAGGATAAACATGTTCCTTTATTGATTTTACCAACCCATCCTATAATTAACCCTTTCACTACATCCATAATGAAAGATGATTATTCTTTTACTGGAAATGGCCGCTGTAGCCTGTTTAGAAACTGCTGTGTTAAATCAATGATTGCACTGATTGTGCTCTCCCAGGAGTCAACAGCCATTCACTATAGTCTTTCTTATAGGCAGGAATTTAAAATATTGATTAGCCTTTAGTTTCCCTTTATGTTTGAAATTTGTTGCAATTTCTGTGTGAAATAGGGAGATTAATAATAAAGCAAGCCGAATAGTCGCTGCTGTACATAAAAACATTTTCCATCCTCAGATTCTCTTTAACCCATTGAGAGCCACAGGCGTGTGTGTGTAAGGGGTTCTGTCTGTGTATAGCTCCGCTATATAAGCAAGTGTCTCCTGTGGAGTTTGAAAGAATCTGGTAGTAAGTATGTATAAAGTGCTTGCGAGCTGCGCTTGGGTATCTAAATGGTTAAACCTTAGAGTGCCAGAGAGGTATCCAAAGTAATGGATACCTCTCTGGCACTCAAAAGGTTAAACACTAATTTTTTTTTTTTTTATTTGTGTGAGTGTGTGTTTTTGAGCCCTTGGACAGAGGAAGCTTGTGGAACCCCTTTGCCTGATGGATAAATGGCAGCACCACACATGTACATAGAGATAGGAGGCTTTGGGCAAACGCTCTCCCCCTAAATGCAGTTATCCCTCGGGGTGCAAAGAGATGTGAAATAATACATTGCTATGTTCAGGGGAGCTAGGAATAGTCACTTGTTCTGGCTGTGCCATCAGGAGACTGCATAGCACAAAAAAGAAAAATGGTAATAGCTTGAAAACAATTTTAACCCTTTGGGTGTCAGAGGGGGACTCAATGCATTGCAAATCAATCTAACATAATATATAGGGAATTTTCCACTAAGCTTTCAATTTGCCTAAGTTGTTTTAAAGGGATAGTAATACTTAAAATGTAAAAAAAAAATATGTTGTAGGGTTTATCCCCCTGAGTAAAACAAGGGTACTCCCACTGCTGAAAGGTGTTTCATTCAAAAGTTATTAATTTTCAAAGTTGAATTTTTTAGGTGCAATATCACAGTGGACTGAAATTGTACAGTAGCGCTGTTGCTACACGATCCTATGGACAGCTCTGGTCCCGGGACCATAAATCTCCATAGGATCGTGTAGCAACAGCGCCACTATAAAATTTCAGGCCACTGTGATATTGCACCTAAAAAATTCAACTTTGAAAATTAATAACTTTTGAATGAAACACCTTTCAGCAGTGGGAGTACTCTTGTTTTACTCAGGGGGATAAACCCTACAACATATTTTTTTTTTACATTTTAAATATCTCTATCCCTTTAAGGTAACAATTCCTGGTACTTTCCTGTTATCTGGAACCATTTTCAAAACTAATTCCTGTTGTTATTTCCTGTCAGAATCTGTCCTGTCAGATTATAATATTATAATAAATACCCATATAAATATATATTTATAATAAATATAAATATTATAATAAAGATTTTGTTTAAAAATATTTGAAAAATGTTTTGAAAATGGTTCCGGATAACAGGAAAGTACCCAGTTCCTCTTTAAATAAATGGTACATTTAGGAATGTGTTCTCTATGTTGCATATGGTCTGCTCCAAAATGTCCCCAGTTCTTCATAGTTACTTCTGTAAGTTGTACTAATGAAAGGTGCTTCTGAACTACACCATAGGGATCCCATAAAAGTTTTCATTGATGCAAATAAAAGTTTAAACCCCTTGGATGCTAGAGGTCTCTCTGGCATTTAAGGGGTTACAAATCCCATGTGAATTTTGGGTATGTTTGTTCCCATTCAATTTGTTCCAGATCTGCACCATTTTTCTTAACCCTTTAAGTGTCAAAGGGGTATGCAATGCATTGCGTACCCCTCTGGCACTAAAGGGTTAAGTACATTAACCACTGTGTATCGAAATCAGTGGTGGGCAATGCTGCCAGACTGAAACTTCCATGATTCTGGAATGGTGACAGTTGAGGTCTGGCAGCAGTCGAGGCGCTCACTATGCCCATCCCTGGTCTGTATAGCGATATCACTAGCATTGTGTATGGGAGGAATGGAAGCCTTATGCCAACATTGTAAAGCATGGGAATTGTAGCTCCCAGCAGCTGAAGTGAAAAAGGTTGTTTACCTCCATTGCAGGACCTAATTATCAGCACTAGAGTTTTGTTTAGATAACTGGGCAACACAAATTTTTATATGGGTTTTAAATATTTTTCTCATATTTGATAGATGTGAATTTAAAGTTTAGTTACACATAAAAGTGAGGAAGAAAAGCATACAATTTTCTCTGGAGTCTATCTGCACTAGAATAAATGTATCCCTGATGAAGCGCTGATAGATCATCACGAAATGCGTTGGAAATTGGATTGCAAGAGTACTGTTCAAGTCCACCCATACAGATTTTGCAACATCAGCTCAAAATAAGTTATACACCAAAGAAAGTGGAAGCCGGCTAGGAAAGATATATACCTGCACGGACAACCAGCTTGGAAGCATCACTGCCCGTGAAAAGGTATATAAAGAGACGGGAGAGATCCAGTTTGTCCAAACGGGGAAAAATTTATACTTCTACCCACTGACAAAGTAGGACAATGTACTTAAAGGACGAGAGACGAATAAAGAAATCTGACTGCTAAACGTCCAACAAAGACGGGAGAGTTAAAATAGACAGAAAAGAAATCTATAAATACCTGCAAATAATCACTAAAATATATATTGACTGAAATACTGATCAGTGGGACATATATATAAAATAATTAAAGAGCAAAGATTGGAGGACTTCATCAGTGAATACCCTATTGCATGGCATGAATATATTGTTCTAATATCGAATATTTTATGTTATTACATGGATGGCCATATAATTGTTCTTAAAAGAATATTAGTGATTTTTATTAATAAATATATATTTTTTGCATATCTATCGGTGGTGCTCTCTATAATCGGTTTGTTTCTAATATATATCTATCCTATATAATAATTTGCTAAAATGTATGTAACTATGCAGTCATGCGCAATAGAGACTGCCCGCGCTGCGGCTGATACAAAGCTGGACGTCCAGCTATGTGTCAGCCGCGGCGTGGGCAGTCTCTACTGCGCGCGACTGCCCCGTGACCGGTTGGCAGTGGCACTGTGGCCCGTGTAAAGGGCTCTTCAACTAGTGTATATATATACATACAGCAATGTGGAAAAGTTTTAGCAGTTGTGAAAAAACACTGTAAAGTAAGAATGTTTTCAAAAATAGACATGTTATTAGTTTATATTCATCAATGAACAAAATGCATAGTGACTGAGCAGAATGAAAATCAAAGTCAAGTCAATATTTGACTAGCAATGAAGCATGGGTACATCTGGCACACTGAAAGATCCCTTTATTTATTCACCTATAAATATGCTATATGTGTAAGCAACCCTTTGACTTCAGTAGGATATGCCAGCCATGTCTTGTCATGCAAAAATTGTTCACACTACTATGAAATCATTGCACTTCCCCACTGAAAAATGAGCAAATTCAAATCCATTCATATATTTGGAAACACAAGGGGAAATTCTGAATTACTGTAAATTGACTAAGATAAGATAACAGCCTTTCTGAATACAGCAGTGATTACTAATCATAACTACATAAATAACTGTAGCTTTTATCTCAATTCAGACAGTGCAAACAACATTAAATACATGCTCTATGAATAGGACAATGTAAACAAGCATTCAAAAGCAAGTTTCAGATTATATTTTAATTATGTAACATATGAATATCAAAAAACCCTAGCTGTAACTAAATGATATTTTAAGTTAAATCACCTTATTTCACTTTTTACTGTTAGAGACCCTTTAACCCCATGAGTGCCAGAAGGGTAAGCAATGCATTACAAATCAATGTGTTGCTTGCACTTCTGGCACTCAAAGGGTTAAATAAGTAGTAGCTGGAAAAAATTAGTAGCTTCCCATGCTGTCACATATCTCTTTTTTTTTTGTTAGACCTATAGCAAAGTCTTCTAAAAAAGAGTTGCTAAATTGTACCCATAGAACTTATTGGGTAACATCCAGTTTAATTTTTATTAAAACATAATTTTAGTATTCTTTAGCTTTTTTGCATGTGTTGGGCCATGTTTGTGCTAATTATGATATGCCGTACTTAAATGATCTTCCCTATATCAAACAGTAATTCCCCATCCTCTCCCACCCATCTACCTCCTTCACCCTCCCGCTATCTAACACACTGCAATAACTGCAGAGAGGGTTCATATGGAGCCTCTCTTTGGTCTATTAAATAGCCTTTTTATTTACTTCTGGTCAATCACTATATTGCCACTGACTACACAGCAGCTGTAGCTGATTCACAGAAAGAGAACGATCTCTCTTTCTCCATTGATGTCATTATTAACCCTTTGACTGCCAGAGGGGGACACAACACATTGGGTTAAAATCCAGTTAGGAAGATGTCTTCAAGCCAGAATCCCCATCTCTTTCTTTTTCTTACCATGTGGTTTCACCTTCATTCAGATTGAATGATGAGGATTATGGAACTCCAGCTTTCCATTCAAAAGTATGGTTCAATCAGTGGTCACATGAAACATTACGCTGCTGGAGTGGACCTATGGGCCATCTGTATCACTGGGATTAAATAATAACCCAAATGCAGAACAAAAAAAAATTAATTGATTCCTCTCTAGCTGTCTTTGAAAGGAATACAACTGCTATTGTTTGAGATGATCACTCTCTTTCCATGTAATCTTAACTAAAAAAGACATTTTAATGGATTGGACAGGGGGACCTAAATTGTCTATTTTGAGTGCAGATTTGGCTAGTGATGCAAATTCTTCTTTATTAATTGTTAAATGCTAGCATACAAGTGAACACCTCCCAACATTTCAAATTGTCAAAGAGGGACACTTGTGTTTTAAGGGGTGTTGCTGGGGGAGTGACTGGTGGGCGGGGCATTACCAAGAATTTTTAGGCTATTTCACAACCTATTGACACCTCCTTGTGTAACCTAATAAATGATTTATAACAAGACCAAAGTGTTTTATTTACACAGGCTAATTTATACACACATATCCTGACGTTTAAACAAACAATAATTTGAGATTTATTGCTGTGGAGCAATGTGATATACTTATATACACACCACACAATCTGATATCCTAAAAAGAGGGACAACAGGGTGGGAAAGAGGGACAGAGGGATTTGAGTCTAAAAGAGGGACTGTCCTTCCTAAAGAGGGACACTTGGGAGGTATGCAAGTGCTAAAGATATACCATTCTCCTAATTTCCTTAAATGTTACTGATTTAAGAGAATATTCAATATAGTTAGAGTCATTAATGTAGTTCTAGAAGCAGGAGTACACTGTCACAGTTGCTGTAGCCTTACCCTTTGTGTATGTCCAAGTACATTCTAGAACCTTTAATGCAACCCTGCAAGTTGAATAGCTACACCAGAAACTTTCCTGTGTATTATCTGGACATCAGATTGCAACTTTATGCTGTAATTAATTATTTCTTATTTTGAATAATTTATCAGGCAGCATCTACAGGAGGACAATAATAGTTTGAGAAAAATGTGCAGAATAATAAAGTAGAATCCAAAATCTAAAGGCCATGTATTGGATTAATAGACTGTATTGTCAGCTACTACAAAAGAAAATGATTTGAGAGTCATTATTTTTTTCTGTGTTGTGTAACAGGGCTTTTAAAGCACAGCATGGGTCAGAAGTGTATAGCAAGCAAACCTACCTTCATACATTAAGAGCTCCAATACTGGAATACTTCAGAAAGATGGAGAACGAGAGACACCAGAACAATAGGTTATACAATGGAACTGTAGTGTAGCAGACTAATGGGAAATGTGAGGAAGTACTAATTTACAGAAAGGATAGTGGACCCATATAATAGCCTCCTGCTGTGTAGCTGGAACACAGTGCTAAGGTTTGCCATGCTTTTTTACATCAAACCACAGCAGCATATGTCTTATATTTAATATGTCAATGATTCACCAGTAATAAATGAACACTAATACTAAAGTACATAATGCTGTTTTATGTAATTGTATATTGTAACATCAAAGAGAACAATACACAGCTGAATATATCTCTTAGAGGTTTATGCAGAAAGCAATGAACTGTTCTGGAGCAAACCAACAGTACCTCAGAGAACAAATAAAATTCCCCAAATCTCCCAAAATACATTGATTTACGACAATGTGATGGAGAGCACTCTATTTTCTATGTTTTAGTTGTAGCTTTTAATGACGGTTTCAGGCCAAAGGTATCTCTCCAACAAACAATAACCACAGGAGGGATTGCTATTTTAAATGAATGAATTTAATCTTTTGGCTGTACTTTCCTGTTAAACAAAATGGTCTTAGAGAACAGTGTGAATTGAATCAAATGTTGAAGCCAAGGGACTTGGATGTCATTGTATTCTGAGTAGTGATCTTTTACACACGTGAAAAAAAATAGCAGTAATCATGTACACATGTTAACATACCAGATGCAATATCCCAAAGCTGTCATTCAACCTTTGCTTTTAGCAGTAGGGGCACTACAGAGGGCCCTGCCGTGCCTTTACAGTACCACTACTGAAATTAATTTAAATTAAATCAGATGGCGATGTTGTAATAGAAATACAAATGCAGGCGTAAATGGGTGCCCCATGTGAATTTTTTGGCTAGGGCTCCCAAAATCCTAGAGCCGCCCCTGGCTTTTAGGGCTTTTGTTTTGTACCTTACATATATCCCATGGGCATCCAACGTGAGGGCGCTGGGTCAAATGCAGCCTGCTTGACCCCAGGGTGTGGCTTGCCTGAGATTTATTAACCCTTTAATGCAATGAGTTGCTAACCCCTCTGGCACTCAAAGGTAAGGCTTAATCGCCTGCTTGCCAATATCGTACAGTTCAAGAATAGATGTCTGCTAAATAGTATTGTCATTGACTTGATAGATCAATCAATTAATCAATATAATAATATAATAATAATCCTTTATTTATATAGCGCACACAGATTACGCAGCGCTTTACACTCATATTGGTCCCTGTCCCCATTGGGGCTCACAATCTAAATTCACCTATCAGTATGTTTTTTGTAGTGTGGGAGGAAACCGGAGTACCCGGAGGAAACCCACGCAAACACAGTGAGAACATATAAACTCATTGCAGATGTTGTCCTTGGTGGGATTTGAACCCAGGACCCCAGCGCTGCAAGGCAACAGTGCTAACCACTGAGCCACTGTGCTGCCATATTAATCAATCAATCCATATTAATGAATCGCTGACAGGCTATAATTCACCATCATTATCAATGAAAAAAATGCAGTACTCATACTTATAGCTTTCTGATCATGTGGTCCATGATTTAAAAAAAAAAAAAAAAAAAAAAACTTGGACGCCCCTGATATATAGGTTTCTTTCAGGTTGATACAAGTTTGAGGTTCAGCATATCAGTGAAGCCGTACCTTTCGCACAATATAAAACTATAGAGAGGCAATGATGTATCTCATCAGAAGTGATATTTTGTAATACTAGACAGGATGACAGCTCCACAGATGAGAGACATAATGTATTCTTGCAATGTTTTATTGCCCATAACTCCACTTCAGCATGAGCAAAGGTATTGAACTGTAAGAGGCTCAACAGTAATGTTTAAGTTTTAGAAGATATGTGCAAGAAAACTATCACAATACGTCTCTTCAACTATCCTTTTAAAAGTTTCAAGACATCTGTCTCAGATTTTTACAGAAATTGTGAAGGTTTAGCACATAAGTCACAAACTTGCAATAAATGTCCTCTTTAGCTTTTTTCTTGGGATGCTGACCTGTTTTATTTTCTGTGTGATAAAGAAGAATATTTGTTGTCTGAACACTTTTTATTATATATGGATGAGCAGGTATTTTGGTCAGTGGGCATACCTTAGGGCAGGTACCACTTTCCTAATGTTTCTATGATTACGACACTTATTTTATCCTGCATGTATTTATTGTAACATACTACTTGTAAAGCATGTTTACACTGTGTGGCGCCTTATAAATAAATACATACATACATGCATACTTACCGTAGCTGGGTCTGAAACATGTAGCTCAGGAGGGAATGGTGGGGTACAGTACATGTGCAAAAACTCCTGCTCTGGAATAAGTTGGTGCTCCAGTCCACCAAACAGAGATGGTTAAAGTAAAGTAATTGGATGGGAGATATCCTTAAAACATGGCCTGCTGATGGCCCTTGAGGTCTAGTGTGACTACTTCTTCCATAAGTGTTAGTGACTTTTCTCTGGGCTGAATAACCAAAATAGATTTGTAATCATTATCACAGATAAAGTGCACAACAAAAATGTACTGATTGTATCATTTTTAATGTTACTGGTATGTAGAAGTGTACATAGAGACCTACTGCACTAGATATGTATGCTATCATAGGAACTTTAACCCCTTAACGATCAGCGTTGCGGTTTAATTCTGGTTCCGGGCTCCCCGAATGGCGCGCAGCCGCAGGGGGAGCCTGGAATTCTCATGATGGTCATAGTACGTCATGGGTCATTAACTCGGATCGACCTATGACATACTATGACCATCAAGGGTCGTTAAGGGGTTAAAGAGATAGTAATACTTGAAACAAAATGCAGCACAGATTATTCTTTATCCTATTTGTCCCACTAGCACTGTATTTCAGTACTATTAGTCTTGTAGCTCAGCAGCAATTGAATGAGAAAGGATTCCCCTCCCACCCCTTTTAGCCGCCTCCCATCAGTTGTGGCATCCGGTTCTGGGACCGGACAGATTGTTGTAAGGGACAATATTCACTCAGTAAGTATAAGGAAAACCATGTCCCCCCTTGACGAAGGAGGACAGGATTTTCCTTACTATTACTGAAAAATTTTCCCAGCTTTGCTCCATCCAGACTGGCTTGGAGAGGCAAAGTGACACAGGCGAAAGAGGCGGGGGGGTTGATCCTTTCTCATTCAATTGCTGATGAACCACAAAACTGATAGTATTTAAATACAGCTCTGCGTGGGATACATAAAATGAAGAAGTATTGGAGCTGCGTTTTGTTTCAAGTATTACTATCCCTTTAATGAAATATTAGCTAAAATGATTACCTTTTTTAATTTTAAATTAATGATGTATGACCCAGGCTTTAATACAAGAAAAAACAACCTAGTGCCCTATCTAACTAGGGAACTATAAGCTCACTGGCTAGAACAGTGTTTGCTTAGCACTCCCATTGCCCCTCAGAGTGATCCATTGTTTAACACTTTCATTGCACAGCAGAACAATAACATTAGTGTTTATTAAAACAGTTAAAAAGTATAGAAACATAAAAAAATCCTCTCTACAGGAAAAAAGAGTTTTAATGAAGATTGTACCTTATTATTGACCAACACAGTTTATGTATACTGTGTGTAAAGACTGTGCAACTGTGTTACCATGGAACTTGATATATGGAGGAGACTAAAAGGATGGTAAATTCCTAGTATAGTACTTGTATTCTCACTAGCTGGTAGATTGTGCACAATTATTCTCAGGCTTAAGAGCGATGATAATTATGGAACATAATAGTGACCAACACAAAGCTATTTTGCATGCACCGATTAAACCATTGAAATGGCTGAACTGACAATATACAAACTGTTTTAGCTGTTGCTAAACACCATGGAGCGAAGTACTTTAACCCCAGGAGATGGTACTGAGTACCGGCGACAAATATATCCTAACTGCTTTCAAATTTACACAAATTTGCTCTATAATTAGCAAGCCAATTGCAGGTTACAAATATATGTATTCCATACTGGGATTTATGAAAGTGCAATGTTATTTTTGATAGCAAAGATTTTTCTAATCATGTGTATAGTGGTTAAAATTATTAAGCCGGGTGATACAACTCATTAATAGATTATATCACTTGTCTCAAGACAATTACAAATTCCACTGTACTGGTGATCTTAACTGGGACAACAAGAATTATAGCTACCATGTGCGTAAGTGGGATAGCCTTCATTCCATCTTATTAGAGTTTCTTAATGTGTTGAACTCAGGATATTGGGAGAGAATGTATGAATTCACCAGTGCAGCACTACTGGCTTTAGCCTCTAACACCAGTGGCTACACTTCAGTGTATACACTACAGTGTGTGACCACTGTAGTATATACTCTGTAGGACAATCTACCGTCATTGGAACTTGAATGCCAGCAAGTCCCACAGCATGCACCATTTCCACAACATCCTTTTTAGAAAATGTACCTTAACAAAAATAAGGAAGTGCTAATAAACTACTCCATTGTCCTCTCGCATTAAGAGGAGCATCACAGGTGTACATAGCTTAGTAAACTGATATTATGCAGGCATATGGGCTGGATGTTGATTCCATCTCCTGCTATTACATGGAATCAACATGGTGCCCCACTATCTTCCACATATTTTTGTGTCTATAAGAAATTCCACTAATTGAAAGCAGGAACATCTGCATTGCCCTATTTACTTCTTCCTGGATCTTTCTAATGGTTTCAGAACCGGAAATATCCATATAATTTTCACCTTTAAATCTGAAAATAATTTTTAATTAGTGTTAAATCAAAGACAGTCTCATATACAGCTTGAAACAATTATTTACCCCATTCCCAATTATTTTTAATAATGCTTCATCTTCTTGGGAAGGCCATCTTCTTGGGAAGAAAGTTTCTCATGAGCCAGACCCACTGCACATAAACACCTCTTGAAAATAACATTAAACTGGAACTTGGTTAATGGTAACAAATCCTGGAGTATGAAGAAACTGCAACCCCCCTTAGACCTGACCATCAAGAAATCTGACACCTCTAACACTGGAGCTTCTCACACTGGCCCAATTCCCTCTACCCAACTGACAAGTCTTTAAAGTTCTAAGAAAAATGTTTAAAACATTCCCTAACAATTGAACATATTCAATTTAGAAGCCCCCATTAACCTTCATATTGTTAGATGACACATCACCAATTCTGATGGCCTCACAACAGCTAAAAAAGACTATCTGAATAGTTCCACTTCATAGGCAGAGTAGAATACTCCTGACAATTTAGATAACAATTCAAATAACAGTCTTGGTAGAATGTGGTGCCTCCTGTCCCTCCTGCCCTTAACCGCATATGAGAAATAATTACCTGAACAGCCCGACTGCCCAACTACCACCTGTGAAGATGAAAACAAATTATTCACAGCTTGAACCACTCCCATATTATCACATTTAAATTCCATCCTCTTATTCTGAAACTTACTCAGCCATAGCTAAATAGCCACTACAATTGAAAATAATTACAAAGCCACCATATTCATACCCACCAGATAATATTTAACTGATCGGGTCCAGGTTCCAATGCACCATTTTCTTTTCCAGAATATGCCAAAACCCATACTTGCAGCAATGTTATTAAAAAGCTGTCAGAAAAAGATTTGCTTATCCTGAATAACAGACCAACCTTTATACTCCTTCAGTAATTCATACCACACAGCCGTGTCTTCCTCCAGCTCCTTCTTAATTCTGATATACAAGTGGGAGCTTTTATACCTGCAATAGCAAGGTAAAATCTCCCGAAAAAATTGTTGTCTTGACCTCTCTGTTTCCATGGTTACTCACCTGACTGTTATCAGCCAAATCCTTCCAGGCTATTTAAAGCAGCTAGGCTCATTTCCTCCTTGCCCTTGTGTTTGCTTCTGGCTGCAAGTGCGTTCTCCTGAGTTTCTGATTATCAGTGTATGACATGGCTTCCTCTGACATCCCTTCTGGCTCCTGACTCCTGGCTTGTTCCCGACATCACTGATCTTCATATTCCTGACCTCGGATTGTCTGAGTACCTGCCTTGGTTCCTGATCCCGGCTTGTCTTTTGGTTTACGCTCTTGTATCACGATTTTGCCTTGGTTCCTGACCTCGGATTGTCTTTTGGTTTACGTTCTTGGATCACGATTTTGCTTTGTTTGCTTTGGTAATTTTAATAAAGGTGTTTTGAACTTCACAATTTTTTGTCTGTCTGGTTCCTGGTCCCTAACAGTAAAGATCTCAATTTCAAACTTCTCATTAGGTAATTTAAATGTCATCTCCTCAGTATCAATAAATATACCTAAAAATGAAAGCTGTGTATTTGGCCGGACAAACTCATAAGAATGTTCACAGAAAATCATAAGTGTCCACTAAAAAAAAATCATCTAAATAGTTAACAACCGTATTGCTTCCAGTCCTACATTTTAAACCCCATTCTAAAAATGTGACAAAAGCTTCAAAGTAAGCACAATCAAAGAACATCCCATTTATCAATATGCAATCTCACTCAGAATTGAAAACATCAGGATGAATAGGTAAAAGTCTAAATGTAGATCTCACATCCACTTTAGCCAAGAACCTAACCCCCCAAGCTCTGACTAAATCCAAAGCTTCAAAAGACTTGTAAGACACTGTGCAACTGAATTATTAGTTTCATCACAGAGAGATTGACCAACCACAAAAGATAAATAATGAATGAGCCTAAATGACCCTTGCTCTTTTTTAGGGACTAAAACCAAAGGAGAAAGTCTAAAGTTATGGAAAGGGGGTGGGGATAAACGGGCCCTCAATCCAACCTGTCCCCAAATCCTTTTCCAGTTTCTCATACACCATTTTCTCATATTTACAAACTGACTTTAAATTCTCCACCCATATTTTGTTTGTTCCATTATAAACTGGGATCATGAACCCAACTCAAATCCAGAGTTAAGAAGCATCTCCATCTCCTTCTCTGGATATGCTTCAGCCATAGAAAAAACTTTTCCAGAATAAATGGCATCTGTGCTCTTTGAAATGCAAATGGGCACTAGTGCTTCTTCTGAAACAATGAAAAGCTGGACAACCTTCAGCACACTAGGAGTATTCATGCTTATACTTTATACAATTGCTCTGAAATTGCACTGATGGTGCAATTGATGGTTGTCCAACTACAACCCTTTCTCTGAACTAGTGATACAGAACCCTGCCTCTGAGTAACGCCACCAGATTTCTGTGGTAACATTAGACTAATACTTCATACCCCAAGTCAGACTTCTATGCACATAAATTTCTGGGGAAACATATTGTCGTCCTGGAACCAGGCAAAAGCTGGAAAAAATGTTATATGCTTCAAGGACAATATCAATATGTTTGAAAGGGCCTTTGCTCTCATGTGGATGTTCCTCTGTCATGACAGCCACATAAATGCAGCCATTTGTTAAGTCCTCTTCACAGGCCTACTCCTATCATTCTTCCCACTCCTCTTCACTAAAACTTCCTTTGCTGGAGCCTACAAGTACAATAAGTCCACATACTCTTCCTTCACAATTTTTTCTTTAATTTTCTGAGACAGATTAATTCCTGGCAGACAGGATTCACCACCCATTGACTCCTAAAACATACTTCAGAAATGCCACACCTATTTACACTGCTGTTCACACCAACCTCAGACTGACTTTCATTATGGATCATTACGTTTTGTGGTGTATTACCAACACATACAGGGGTACTATCCAAACTAACCTGTGGATCATCCCAGTAACTGCAAGGCTCCCTCCCCCTGGCGGTGTCCTGAAAAAATAGAAAACATTCAATTTGCAAGCATAGATTTACATGAATTAAGCATACAAGCAAGGTATGTCAAATTCACTGGTACAGCACACTGCTAGGAACTGCTAGGGACAGCATCTGATGAGCCAGCCCTCCAATCAGACTGCACTGACAATGAGCAGAACTCCTGGATTGGTCTAATTGGAGATGCTGATCCTTCTCTGCTGTCTCTGCTTCATATCTGGCTCTTCTGGACACTGGCAACACCTTCTTCTTTTGGATTGGCCAACTGGCTGGGGTTGTAGAAGATTCTGACATTGCCATCTTCTTCCTCTTCACCGCTGGTGCCGCCTCTTCTGTGATGTCCTTATGCCGCTCATCTTCTGGTCTTCTCTCTGTATCAGCAGACTTTGCTGGGGCTCTCTCCAAACAACTCTTCAGTCAGGCATCACCTTTTTGCTCTTCTCTTTCCCTGATCTTTTGCAGAAGGTCATCCAGCTCCAAGCTACTACCACCACTACCCAGCTCTTTTGCCATAGCTCTGTGGTGGCCAGCATCTGAAACTAAAAGTGAGCCTATCAATTCAAACAGGGGTATTAATACACCATCTCTCTGCCTAATCTCTCTACCTGGCATGAGTCAGGGAATCATTGGTCCATAACTAGAAAGGAAGCTATCCAATCCAAACCTTTACCTGAGCCGTTCGCATTCCCATAACATGTGGGGGTCTGCTCGCACATGGTGCCCCTTTGCTCCTAGCCAGAATTGGGACACTCTCTAGCCACTATGGCTGTGAAATCCCTCTACACCAACATTCACCTGAAGATGGCATTTCAGCTTGCAATGCATCCTAGAGAAGGAGAGCTTACCCACAGAACCTGTAGCTCAGTGAATACTCTTTATATTAATGCATACTTTTTTCACATTTGGGCAAGAACTAGGCATACAGAAGACAGGAATTGCTGGGAGAATGAGAATGACCCCACAATACACTAACCTATTCATGGCAAAATTGGAGGAGGAGTTCTTGTTCATGTGTCAAATAAAGCCTCTGGTCTACCCCTTCTACATACATTATATCCTAATCATTTGGACTGCTAGCGAATATTACATTTTTGTCACCATTAACCTCAAGCTCAGCCATTCACCAACACAAATTAACTTTATGGATATCACAATCAGAAACAACTCAATCCAGACATCTCTGTACAGCAAACTGACAGACAGTCCTAATTATCTCAGAAATTAGTTTCCATCCCAGGCACATAAAAACTCTATTGTTTACAATCAGACCCTAAAGTATAATTGCAGATTCTCTGAGACTTTTGACCAGGATAACCATTTTAAACATTTTAGGAGAGATTTTATCAGTGACAGATATAATGCCATGGTCATGGACACCTAAATTCAGAGAGCCACCAGTGTACCCAGAAGAAATCTACTGGAATACAAACAACCACAAGAAGCGAACAGACAATGGTAGTCACCTACAAACCCCAGCTTGAAGTTCTGCAAAATTCTCAAAAAAGCTCCAAATAATACTAGATACTGATAACAGATTAAAATAAATATTCCCAAATCTGACACTCCTCTCCTATAAACAGCCCCCCAACCGGAAACAACTGTTTGTAAAGAGCTCCCTTAAGAATGCAACAGTACATGGTACAGCCTCTGTCTACAAAACATTTCTGGCACTGTGCACACATATGTACAACAGATACCACATACTTTCAAAAACCACACCAAGGATATATTCTGCTGCAAATCATCTAATGTTGCCTACCTCATTGTGTGTGTGAAATGTCCCAACACAGGATTATATGTAAGTGAGACAGTGCAAACTCTAAGAAAACAGGTCCAGTCTGAACAAGAAAAGAGACACCCCAGTGGGTGAAGATGTTTTCAAAACTAGTCACAGCATCCAAGATCTCAGAGTGACTGTTCTGATAGGAAACTTTCAGACAAAGAGAGACAGAAAGATATGGAAGTATAAAGTGATTATCAAGTTTAACACTTTGAACTGTGACCTGAACTGTGACAAGGAATTTATGTCACATTATTCCAAACAATAAACATATTTGATCCTTTGAGTGGCAGAGGGGTATGCAGTGCATTGCAAAGTGGTGTGTTGTGCAGCCCTCTGGCACTCAAAGGGTTAACCCATACATTCCTTATATTTTGCCATCTTTGGCTGCCATCACAAACCCTCTATACGAAATGTACTGGAGCTATTCACAGATCTAAAAGGAAAGAAATTCTGTACCACTTGGGCAGCTACAAAAGATTCATCTACAGGAGTCTGACAAATAATTTACACAAACACTGGTGGTAAGAGTTTCACTTCCAGTGGAATTCATATTATTCAGGAATTATACGTGTTTCACCTCCAGTGGAATTCAAATGATTCAGGAACTTGCATGAATGTATATTTATGTTATGTATTTTGTTTGTAGGCTTCATTCTATAATGTCCTTGATGAAGAGTCTTAAAGATAGTATTTTATAGTATTTGAGCCAGGGAGAGTGTTATTCCAATACTGTGTGACCTGTAGTTCAAGAGTAATTGAATGATAAAGTATCCTCCTCCTGCTCCTTTTACTGATAAACCACTGCTCACCTCAGAGCAGCAGGGTGGTGTCCAGGTGGTTTGCAGAGAGGGACAATCTTCAATAAGCATAAGGGAGTGTCCTGAAAAAACAGTCAAGGGGGGCAGGGTTTTCATTGTTCTCACAGTAAGAAGATTGTCCCTTGCTGTGAGCTGTCTGGTCCATGGACCAGATTCCACATCTGAAGGGAGGTAGATTACACTAGGTAAAATGAGTGGGAGGGGGAGACTTTATCATTCAATTCATTCAATTACTTTTGAACTACAGCTCTGACAGTATTGAAATAACACTATCTATGGCTCAAATACTATGAAGATTAATTGGAGCTGCTGTTTTTGTGAAACATTACTATCCCTTTAAGTTGTCTTGAAAGCTTGCATTCTAAAAGTTACTAGGTTCACCAAAAAAGGTATCACTTTACTCTACCAGTCTTATGTCTAAATTCCCAAATTCCTTGCCACACCTTGCTCTTTAATAATACATGTATTGCAGGATGATGCCACTTTACAAGCAGTGCTAAATTATAAAGTTTAGTTATAAATTATAAATTACTCTTATCACTATCAAGGTGTTGCTTATGTTGTTTATTGGACCTTTGGTCTTTCATAAATGTCATGGTGTGTCTCCAAACAAAATGGTATGTACAGCTCTGAGATACAATGATACTAAGAAGAATTAAAGTAATATTGGGGCAAAACAACTGCACAACAAGAGAAAAAAAAATCCTATTTTATAAAAGTAATTTTTGATGCCTTAAATGCCAGATAGCTCTCCAGTTTATGAACAGGATTAAGATCCCTATTTAAGTCAATGATGATTTAGGCAAATTTGATTGGTCCCCTATACTTTAATTGGTATGCTCCAGAATTGTTCATTTTCTTCTTAGGTATGCCCCAGAATTAGCTTCCTCAATAAGATCTTATTTTCTTTTGTATCTACTGCATTTATTCTCCTTAACTATTACTGTGTTCATTATTATTTGAATAGTTATGAACAGGTATGGAATCAATCAAATAAAAATATAGAGACGTATAGACAGAAGAATAATTAATATCACGGATGACACATAATAATCACTACAACATATATAAATCAGTATAATTTTTATCATTCAATGTCAATGACATTAAATTAGTTCTAACTAATGTTACTCATTCAGTTATGACGATCACTGACAGACATTTGTTCAATAACAACCATTACTTAATGACCTGTCTTAGGAGTTTCATTGAAATTAATTACATCAATTTTGTATGACATATTACTTTCAGACATAATTTGAGTTTAACACTCCGTAATGACATATATCTGAAATTAAGTCTCAACAGAGAGAGGTAAAATAGGTCTAATTCTAACCTCTAGTGAGTGATTCATATCTTAGTGCAAATCTAGTTTTGCTGACATCTCTCAGCATCAACATTTTTACGTATTACCTTAAATAATGTTATGGAAAACTATATATGAGTAAAATAAGGGTACTCCCACTGATTGTAAATTTTTAGCTCAAAAGTTATTGAATTAAAGATATTTTGAATCAAACTAACAAAAAGCAAAGCCAAGTGGTATCCAAAAGATATTTTTATATTCACTCTACTGGAGAACTTGAGTTATAGTCTACAGCTCTACATAGTAAGTGATGGGAACAGCACAACCTGGTGGCCACAATGGAAAGTTGTAGTTTACTTAAAAAATAAGCTTTAATAACTTTTGAATGAAAAATCTCACAGTAACCTTGTAAAACTCAGTAGGAAAATAATTAGAATATATATGTTTTGATGAAATAGTTTCATGTTCCTTTAATATTTGACTGCAGTCAGTTGCTGTCTATTTTTTTGTTATTATTATTATTTGGTCAGCTGCATCTTGTAGCCCAACACAGGACCAGATTTCCCATTAGTCAGAGCAGGCAACTGCCCAGTGCTCCAGATATTGAGAAGCGTGTCAGCTCTGCTAGCCGCACCCACATTCTGAATTATGGGTGTGACCAGAGAAATCTCAATGTCCCTGCACCAGTTTTATACCCCTTTATAGGCTATTATTTTACCCCTTAGATGCTTGAGAGATCTCAAACTCAACTCAAAGCAATTCACTGAAGATATCTCTATCAACTAAGGGCTCAAAACTATTACCACCCATAAAACTGGCGGTAATAGTCAAAAAAATAAAGATGGCTAAACCCACGTACATTGTTGAGTTTGTTGGTTTTTGTTCCCATGACTCGCGCTAAATAGCAAGAATTGTGGGAACATCAAAGGGAAAAAAAGCCAACTCTCATTGTTTGACAGTGTCACAAGATTGAGCTCAAAACAGTCACCCTCCCCAGCTCCATTACACTAATCCTACACTATCCCTAACATTACACTTAAAAGATACTACCCCTAACACTATCCTACACAAAGAAATGTAACACTTGCCTGTCATCCACTGTCCATCTCCATCTTTAATCTTCTGTCTTCTCTTCTTTCTTCTTTTCTTCACTTCAATCTTGTTGAAAAAAATATCAGTTAGTTCTGTATTGTAATGAAAAAATAAATCCCCCACAGTTAACCCTTTGAGGGGTACCCTTCCGGCTTTCAAAGGGTTAACAATAGGTGCCATCTTTTTGTTTAGGATTAAAAAATAAAATGTTTTTTAATTTGTTTGTTCTTAGTAAAGGTGTCCAATGTCCCCCCTTTGCCTCTGCCGCCACTGTCTCCAGTGGCGGCGGCAGGCATTTGCAGTGGCAGACCTCTTGCCAACTATACTGTCAAAACCACCAGTGATTTAAAAAAATAACAGGGCTAATAGTATGGAGTTCCAAATGGATAAAGCTTTTTTTTGTCCTTGCTTGCCAAGGGTATTTTCTGTGCCAGAAAGAGTGGATGGGACTGGGGGTGTTTCATATGAGGAATGGGGGTGTGTATATGGATGGAGCTAAGGGTGCTCGAATGCAAATAGGGCTCTGGTACAATGTGATGATTGCCCAAATTCTAGACACAAAATATTGAATATAAGGAAAGGCATGGGAGTATTGGATAATCCAAAAGCACTTAGGTGTCATGCTTGGATATAAAAAAATAATAGTAATAATCAATATATCTAACTAATTTTTGTCACTTTTCTCTTGTGTATACTGTTTTTGGGGACTGTAAGATGCACCACTTATTTAAAGGTTTTGGAATAAAAATGATTGGTTTGGACTATAATACAATATTATAGATACCTTAAATATATACTGTAGATATTTTCCTGTTGAGTAAAATAAGGGTACTCCCATTGCTTAGTGATGCATATTTCCAGAGTTATGACAGATTAAACTTGTTGTTTTTACATTAACAGTGCCATCTACTGGTCAAATTACAATTAGTCATTCTGTCACTTTCTATTTTAGAGTAAAGTCAATGGAAACCATTCTCAAAACAATGTGCTAGAACCTGCTGAGTCATGCTGTCAGTTAGACCTTTCAGGAGGTCAAAAATCACTTCCTAATTATCTGTACTGTTATAATGTTTGACTAAAACAACTGACAGCAGTGAGAGCAGCCTTGTTTGACTCATCAGGTGAAGCTCTATAACATATAGTTAACTGCTCCTTTAAGCATCTACAAAATTAAGAAACGTTGATAAAGAAATTAAAATATTAGTGATGTCTTAAAGGGACAGTATGGCCTAAAATAACTGGTGAATCTGAAAGCACTTAACCAATGACCTATATGTTTATTGGCCATTTTAATGTAGAAAACTAATTTTAGAGTTATTTAGATAAACAGATTTTGCTTATTAAAGCATATCATACAGGTACTTCCTGTCGTAGCCCTAAATTACCTCCAGCACTCATTGACACTGTTCAGAAATGAATTGCCCACCTAGCACTGAAGAGTTAGGTATCAATGAGAGGGAGAAGTCATGAAGGGCTACAACAGGAAGTACCTGCACTGCACTCCGTAACCCCTTCGCGACACAGGACGTACATTTACGTCCTGTGTGGCTGTCACTTAGTGACAGAGGACGTACATGTACGTCCCGGAAATCCGGCTCCCCACACGGCTGCACGCCGTTCGGGGACTCCGGATTCTTTAAAAAAAAAAAAAATAAATGTTAGACGGGCGTTAAGTGACGGCCGCGTCTGCACGCGGCCGTCACTAAGGGGTTAATTAGCATAGTGCATACTTGTTTAAACAATGCCTTATACAAAATATAGTAGATTCTGAAAGCTCTTCCAGAATCACCAAATATGGTTTTAGGTGATAGTGCTTTTTTAAACATCCAAGAGGCTAAGATATTTGCTAAAGATTTAGACTATAATAAAATATTAGCGATATCAAGCATTTAATAGGTAAATATGCACAATGTACTTATTTTATGAAAAGAAAAACACATAATAGGGATTTTTCATTATGAGTAAAACAACGGTACACCCCCTGTAAGAAAACACATCGTTTCAGTTATTACAGTATAAACTGTTCTTTTTTTATATTAGCAGTGCCCTCTAGTCTTCAGATTTCAAATAGTTATTCTGTTACATTCTAATAGGAGAGACTAGTCCCTGAAAAATACCGCACAATCCTTGCCCTTTTTCACCTTAAGTAAAGTTGTGGGTTAATATTAAACAAGAGAGAAGGCAAAGAAGAGATCCGTGCATTGAGCAGAATTCTTGCATTTGCAACCTGCTTCCTGAGATGCCCTGTGAGGACCTATTCTCTTTGAAGCTAATTCAAACTAATGGTAGTGCCCTATGAGGACCTAGGTCCTTACAGGGCACCACTGTTAGTTAGAATTAGCTCATTAAAACTAGGGTAGGTCCCTTTGAAGATCTAGGTCCTCAAATGGAACCAACATTAGCTTGAATTAGCTTCAACCTAATTAGCCTCGGTAGGGGGTCAGTGTGATGATGATGGACACATTTTGAGTTCGGTGGAGGGAGGGTTGGGGGGTGAATAAAGGGTACATATTATACACACATAATTATTTCCCTTTAATTATAATGAACACTTACATATTGTACACAAGTGTACCTGAGACTTTATGATAGTTATCCATAGATTGGGAATGTAATAGAAACTGCTGAGTCATTCCTGACAGTTTGAACTTTCAGGACCTAATGATGCTTTTTCTCACTTCCTGACAATTTGAACAGTTATCACACAAGTTTTACAAGCCATATAAGTAAAATGCACTATAGGGAAAACACATTTTCATTGATTTAAATTGCAATTTCCACAGACCGCGAAAGATGTTTCTGAATGATTTCATTTGAATGAATACTTTTTCACATGCACAAATACATGTGATCACTCACCCTCCCATCATCATTCACTCATGCAGGGGCACAAAACATACAATCAACAATGCATGTGCACACATATACACACTCACCAACTGTGATAAGATAGCACCTTCCCAAGGCAAGTGAAACAGACCTTTTTCCACCTTATTTGTCCATCTGAAATGCTAAAGAGGTCCCCAGTGGACTGATTCACAATGCATTTGAGACCACTCTAGCATTTAAAGTGCTTAAAGCCCTATGTAAATCACTGGAATTTGGTGTATTATTTGTTCCCTATGGTATAGTTGGTTTGTCCCTGAACTTCTCACTTTACATTTGTTCATATAGCCCAACACATCTTTTTCTACATTTCTCCTTTACTACCCATTTTGAACAATGCATATTTGTCTATTTAATAAAACAGTGAACATAATAAATCTGTTGGGCATGAGTTATTAGCCAGTGTTTAAAAAATCTAATTGTAAATATATAGCTATAAAGATGCAGGGATTTACTATTATCTCTGCATCATTTAAAGGGATAGTAATGTTTCATAATAAAAGCATCTCTAATTAATAATCATAGTATTTGGACTTTGGAGAGTGTTATTTCAATTCTGTCAGAGTTGTAGTACAAGAGTAATTCAATAATAAAGTCTCCCCCTCTCGCCCCTTTTACTGATGTAACACTGTTCAGCCAGAGCAGAAGGGAGGTGCCCAGGTAGATTGCAGAAAGAGACAATCTTCAATTAAGATAAGGGAAAAACCTGAAAAGCTTGTCAAGGGAGGCAGGGATTTCATTGTTTTCACTGTAAGAAGATTGTCCCCTTCTGTTATCTGTCTGGTCTTACAACCAGATTCCACATCTGAGAAGAGATGGCTTACACTACGTAAAAGGGGCAGGAGGGGAAACTTTACTTATGAATATCTCTTAAACCATAAAGGTTTGAGAGATGACTTATATCATTCTTCATGTTTTTTTAGTGCCTACAAAATAAAATAAAGTTAAAACAAAGTATTACTATCCCTTTAAACAATAGTCTTGTTCAGTGTCTTCTTTACATCTCTACATATAAACACTGCTTTGGTTTACACTTCCCCAAATGCAAATGAGGACCAGTCCAGAGTGAAACAATGAGATGGCTGGTTAAAGGTGATGGATGAAGTCACCATCTAACTGTGTGCTTAGATGATGAAAGGAGTACATCAACTCCCAGCATCTTTATACTTATATTTGTAAAGAGTGTACATGTAAATACACACAAAAAACACAAGGGGTGCTAATAGTGTATTAATCCAATAGACATGTACCTCCCCACATGCTCCAAATAATTTACTAGATGTAAGTCTGTTAAAAACAGACAGTGAATGCAGATGGAGGGTTCAGACTGCCTCCACTCGGTTAATGTAGATGTACTCACTACTCCCCACAAAACAAAGGGCTTCCCCGGCTCCTCAAAAAACAAGATACAGAAGGCATATGGAGGTGCTGACTATTACAATCAACAATAATCAAATGATAAATAAATGTGAAAGTTTTAAGATTGGCTGGCTTTCTACATCACTAGCTGGACACTTTGCAAGCTGTAATATGAACCCGTCCTGCTAAGGATACACCAGTGCAACCGGAGCTCCTAGTAGATACAGAATAACACCAAGCAATTTCAATGTATAAATTCTCAATAAGATTCCTTTATTAAAAATCTGCTCAAACATTTAATTCTAGTAATGGTTCAATGTGTTTCTGAGCAACATGCTCTTTCATCAGGATCCAACAAACATTTGAACAAAGAACAATTAAAAAATGCTGGATCTGCCCCCTTATATCAACCAATTGTCAAATCAGCCTCTATCCAGTGTAGTGACTTGAAACATTAACCCCCTCTAAAGGATACAATTTCTTACAAAAAGGGAGACCTTCACCTCACACAAACATACGTAAATGGATGATACGTGCAGACAAGATGGTAGACCAGGCTATATAACTAAAATTGCTTGGTTAATACATAAATCTTCTTATGCAAAAATATCTAACCAGCAATATTATATGTTATGAACATTTACTATAAAATTTATTCATACATCAATGTATGCAAAAATAGTTCATATACAGCTGCACTAAGAGATTTTAGGTATATAGCCTGATCTGCCATCTTGTCTTCACATATCACACACAGGCACACACACACATATATATATATGTATACAACAAAATCAGCACTCACATGTCTTATTTCAAGTCATATGTTAACTTTACTTGTATCAATATTTTAATCCCCTCTTTGGATCTTTCTAAAGCTTTAAGGAAGATCACAAGACAGAGTAAAATAGCAGAGGGAAGCACTCTCACTGTTGGGATGAATGCCTCAGTGCTCTCACCAAAGGGAAAACCAATAGCAGCAGAAACATACAAAGGCAAGCATTCACAGTACATTCAACATAGCATAATTTAATGAAGTGTTAACATTTCATCGTGTTTCACATTTTCTTCAGGACAGGGAATGTACCCAATTTCCCTCTATATATAGAAAATACAAACTTGGCACCCAGAAACATTCCTACTACCTCCATAGTGATGTCATACCCATCCCTCTAATACATATGCATGGAGAGGTAAAAACCGTCATATAACTATGCATCAGGATAGAGCATGATTACAAGTAAATAAGAACATAAGATTGTCAACCCCAATAAGATTCAGAGAAATATATACAATGTAACTAAAAAAGAAACAAAAGGAAACATAATATAAATAAAGTATCTACATATTTGCAAGTGGAACATCACTAAGTCTGCTAAAGCTAGATCATGCACAATCAATCTGGGGCAATATACACATATAAGGAATTAAACTATATATCACCCCCCATGATCAAAGTCACCATGTTGCTGTGCCTTTCAGTGCATCTCAGTACACTAAGAAGAGACAAATTCCAACTTAATTATCACTCAAAAACATTCCCACTTATTTAGTGTCCCAACCACTGTCGCTTCCGATAGCCTAACATATTAATGAACTAGTTGAACAGCCCGTTACACGGGCCACAGTGCCTAGGGTTGCCACCCAGCCGGTATTCAGTGCCACTGCCACCCGGTCGCGGGGCAATCACGCGCAGCAGTGTGTACTGCGCATGTCATGGCGTTACACACGATTTAGCGAATTATTATATAGGATGGTGATGCACTCCAGTGCATTATGATGCACTGTGTATACGATAAACCCCCTGGTAATTTAAAAGATTGTTAAAAGGGTATAGTGTCTAGCAATTTTAAAGATGAATCAGTGCAGATTCATAATAGCGTAACTATTAACAACTCTTAACAACTGTGCACAACAGTGCATCATGTTGCACATTAAGGAGAAAATATGGACGGTATGCAAAACAGTGGAACATTCGCTTTTTTTTTTTTTAAAGCCTAAATTTATGAGCTATTTGCGATTTCTCACTTTTTGAAGCAAGAAACCAACGTCTTGATGCTGAATAGTACATATAAAGGCAAAGTTAGTGAAAGCCCCTAAATTAATGACAAAATTAGTGAATGTGCATAAATTAATGGCTAAGTTTGCGAATGCCCCAAAATTAATGTCAACATTTGTGAATGCTCCTACATGAATGGCAAAGTTAGTTAATGTGCCTAAATTAATGGTATAATTAGCCAGATGGATGAAAATTTGTGCTAATTGAATTTGCTGAATTAGGAGCAATAGCTCATCTCACAAAACAACAAACATTTTAGCTACACCAACTATTTGAAACACATTCACAAAAAAAGTGCAAAAAAAAAAAAAAAATTGCAGTTCAGTAACATTTTAGTTCTAATCATTTTTCCATCAAAAGTACACTGTAAATAGCGATTATGAACATTTCACACACTCCACCCTGTGTCTCTTCTTGGAGTTATATGAATGGTGATGCTCTCCAATTCAGCTCGGTGCACTGTTTGGTCATTTAAAAATTATATGAATATAGACTCTAATGCCTAAACATTTAGGAAATGAATTAGGGCTCATTTTCTGGACATAATTTCTAATACCTTGAACTCAAAGCACTTGACACCCTCATACCCTTTTGTCTGTCTCCTATTACCCATTTAGACTGTAAGGTCCTTGGGGCAGGGACCTCTCTTCTATTGTTCCTATGACTGCAACACTTATTTATCCCAATTTATTTATTGTAACCTACTACTATTGTAAGGCACTGCGTACACTGTGACACCGTATAAATAAAGATATATATATATATATATATATATATACTACTTACATAACCCAAACAATAGCTACTTCATTTACCAGAGCATCGTGATGCACATAAAGGGGAGCAAGAAGGTGTGATGTATGCACATAAATTAATGTCCCTTTTATTACATACTCAGGTCTAATAGACCAATACAGCAACAGATTGTAATGCACCCCAATGTATCACAACTCACTATTCAAGAGGTAAAAACTGGACAATAAGGATGCAGATCACTGCAACGAGGTATCCGTCTGGCAATCAAATCACAGAGAATACTAAGTCTCCAAATTTCCACACATAAATCACAGAGCTACAGTGCATCACAATATCCACAATGAGAGCAAGTTCAATAGATATGAGCAGAGGATAATATAGTGGTAAAGGAGGTCCAAAAAGGAGTCCCTCCATGTGATAGGAAGAGTGATAAACAAACCCTCACTAGAACGTGGATCCGAATAGACCATGATAAGGGTCCTCAATATAACATAGCACGCAGTGGGCCACTATACACAGGTGCCAGACAGTGCATAAGAAGCTCCAATAAAGGACTAGAAAGTAAAATAATATAATAATAATAATAAGCAATAAACTAAAATAAAAAAAAAACATAAAACTAATAAAAACATGAAATGTAACGGAAAAATAAAAATTTAAAAAACAACTGAACAGAAAAACAAAATAGAATAAGCTACATACCAGTACCTCATAGCATGGATGGCAGATAACAAATAATGAACAAATGAAGGAAACTGAGACCCGGGCACCTTCCAAATCTCATTGTGACCTTATACCCCAAATAATTAGATATCAAAATAATTAGATATCCCCACTGGTTCCAAATATGTTCAAATATAGCACTCTATAGGGAGATGAATGGTATAGGCAGTTTTAGGCGGATCAAACAAATTCTTAGAAAGCAGACCCATCGGAGAGTTATCAGTCTGTTTGTCTTTAAATAAGTCCTTTAAAGGGATAGCAATACTTAAAATGTAAAAAAATATATGTTGTAGGGTTTATCCCCCTGAGTAAAACAAGGGTACTCCCACTACTGAGAGACATTTTATTAAAAAATTATAACAACTCAAACTTGAATTTTTAGGTGCAATTTCACAGTGGCCTGAAAATTTACAGTGGCGCTATTGCTACACCATCCTATGGATTGCTCTGGTCTGTAGACTATAAATCTCCATAGGATGGTGTAGCAACAGCACCACTGTACATTTTCAGGCCACTGTGATATTACACCTAAAAAATTCAAGTTTGAATGGTTATAATTTTTTAATAAAATATCTCTCAGCAGTGGGAATACCCTTATTTTATTCGGGGACATAAACCCTACAACATATATTTTTTACATCTTAAGTATTACTATCCCTTTAATTCCAAAATACTTTGAAATATATATCTCAGAGGTGATTTCCCAAAAAGAAAAAGCTACCAAGTAACCTTATTCTTGGTGAGAGAAATTACAAAAAAACCCAAACTGATAAAAGGTACTTAGCTACTGACAAAAGGACAGGGTCAACGATCTGTCATGTCTTGGTTAAAAATCAGCTCTGCTGCATAGTTAATGACTCTAAAGCACCATCTTCTTAAAAATCATCCACATATAAGTGATGCACAGATGTGTGGCAGAAGGAAATTACTTTTGCTGGAACTTAAAGGTAACCATACACTATTAGTAAATGGATCTTTCTTTGCTGAATGGTTTAACTTTCCTTGGCAAATGTCCTTTAACCCTTTGAGTGCCAGAGGGGTACGCAACGCATTGCTTTGCAATGCTTTGCGTACCCCTCTGGCACTCAAAGCGTTAAATAGTAGTGGGCATGCTATAAAGTCATAAAAGGTTTGTTGGCATAAAAAGTCTTAAAGGACAACTACTGCGTAAAAATGAATAGTTAAAAGGTGTAGACTTTGTTCTGGATTCTGGCAATGCTTGATTTATGCTTTTATGTGCACTATTTATGTACTTATGAGTTATAAAAGTTGTTATTCATTTCTAAATAGACCCTATTTCCTGGTATTTGTTTTCAGCAAAATTCCTCACTTTCTAGAATGAGTCAAGTATCAGTTGTTGTGCATGTCTATCAGGTTAGATGAGTCACTCTACTTCTGCAACACTGGTGAAAAGGGAATAACTTTTGTTTATATTTGTAAGCTCCTGTGTTTAACCATACAAACCCAAGTATCCCTCTATAGGAGGGACAGTCTCTCTTCGAGACCCAAATCCCTCTGTCCCTCTTTCCCAACCTTGTGTGCCTCTTTTTAGGAGATCAGACTGTGTGATGTGTATATAAGGGTATCACATTGCTCCACAGCAATAAAACTCACATTAATATTTGTTTAGTCTTCAGTACATGTTTATAAATTGGTCTGTAAATAAAATACTTTGGACTTGCTCTAAGTAATTTATTCAGTTGCACAAAGAAGAGTGAATAGGTCATGAAATAACCTAAACATTCTCAGTAATGTCCTGCCCAATAGCCATGCCCTCAGCAACACCATCTAAAACACAACGTCCCTCTTTGGCCTTGTGAAATGTTAGGCTGTATGGTTTAACTTTCATAATTTTCAGCAAGATAGAATGTTAAAAAAACAGGAACATTTATGTTTGAAACCAGAATACTTCAGGAATATATTACTCGCATCCCAATACAGATATTTAGTCACAAAACATAAAATAGTTTCAAATACAGTAGCAGATTGCATCTGCTGATATGCTTTACTACATCAGTCATATAATGTAGTGCATTCCCGTGGCAATGGAGGTTGATGCCAGTGGGTCTGCCCTGGCATATTCATACATTCACCTCCAGCTCACAACGCCTTATAACAAACAGTAGGCTTCAACAGACCTATATAGTTTTAACTAGAACTGTATAAAGGATACCTTCCTAGATAAGACATTGTTATAGCTAAATGATAGCTTTTGCAATTATTTGGATTGTTTCTACTATTCAAGGGGTTAAATTGTTTGGATAGATTTATTTGCAACTTACTTTATAAAAAATAATGAAGTTTGAATTGCTATTTGTGCTATGAATGATACAATCTAGCCTTCATTAATTGCATATTATTTTGTGATAAATGCTTTGTGAAATTGCTTAGCTGTACAAAATTGCCATGTAATAAACAGCATTAGTTTCAAATGAAAAAAATCAAGAAAAAGTAAACTATGTATTTATTGTGCAATAACTGTTTATCACATTTTCAGATCCAATTTCCTGAGTTACAATATGTTTTGATATTTGTTGAAGTTTCTCTGAAATTGAAGTGCTGATATTGTTATCTGCCATTACATTTATTCCTTATCTTTCTCTATAATCTGACTTACTGTAATACATTGCAACACAATATATTAGTATTTCCATGAGGAGACTGTATGAATCCTCTGATATAGCTCAATTTCTGCACTTATATGTTAGTTTACAAATCTGGAACCTGCGTTTAGAATCATGATTGTTTTTATATATCCCAGCATTCACACTCCACCGGTTTTAACAATTTAAATCAAGCAGGATCCCTACAGCATGGGGAGTAAAATGGACTAACTTTACCATGATTTCCTCTGTGCCTCATCAGAAAATCACTATAAACAAGAACAAGTGAACAGACCACCCCATAATGCCAGTATATTCCCCCAGTGCCTTTTTATTGGGACAAACATCACAGATAACGTAATACATAATTCTTAAGCAGATGCAGTACAAAAACATGCTATTACTATAATCCTCAGTCTGTTTGGATGTTGGGCATTTCAGTAATGCAAAAATAAAGCTGCAATCAATTTATGTTGCTTAGCACAGATATAGGCAGTATGTGGTTTTCTACATGTAGTTGGACTATAATTCCCATTGTGCTTAGCTTGATGAGGATAATTTGAGCTGTAGTCCAACAAAATGTAGACCCTGGAGAATCATAGTCTACAGTACTGTGAGAAGCAATTCCAATGAGAGAAATGTCTTCAATCCCCCTATTCTTTGGTGCCTCCTTTTCAAATTGTTGAGATCCTAGTATAGTGATTAGGCACGGGCTAAAATTCTCGCCTCAAACTGAAATTGACCGAAAATGGCACTTTCCACTTGGTGAATAATTTCCTGCAAAAAGTGCAGATTTTCCACTTTTTCTCGCTTTTTCGCGTATCTCATTCCATTGAAATCAATGGGAGCATTGAAGTTACACACAACACATAGGAAATATTATTTTACTTCCCAAAGGCATAGTATAAAAGGGAAATGAGGGTGCCTGTGTTGGTGGGGTGTGGGGAAAGAATCAGTTAAATAGGGAATTTTTTTGGGGGGTTTGAGAGATACAGGCATTTAAAGTTCGCTGTCTCCTACTGACAGCTGTAAAGCTGTCAGCAGGAGATTCATGTTGGTCGACACGGTGGCACTTGAGAAGTGCCGTGATCTCGTTACTTACAAGGAATCCCGTCATTGGAATAGTCTAAAACGTGTAGGCACCGTGTCGACCGACACAAATCTCCTGCTGACAGCTTTACAGGCACACGTTTTAGACCATTCCAATGACAGTATTCCTTGTAAGTAACGAGATCGTGGCACTTCTCAAGTGCCACCGTGTCGACCGACACAAATCTCCTGCTGACAGATTTACAGTTGTCAGTAGGAGACAGCAAACTTTAAATGCCTGTATCTCTTAAACCACAGCGGTTTGAAAGATACGTTTTTTTGCATATAGCTCAGCTTTTTAAGCTCTTCTATATGCAAAAAAAACTTTTTTTGGACATTACTAACACTTTAATACAAAATAAATCCTAAATACAATTAAAAAAACCCCATAAGACATGGAATAAAATGGGTCTGAGGAGGGTGCTTGTGTTGGTAAATGAATTAATGAATCAGTTGAACAGGGAACTGGTTTTGGAGGGGTTTCTTGACTGGCATTGGTGAGGACAGTTAATAAAATAAATCAATAAAATAAAATAAGAAATTTGTATGTAAAGTGAGAGAGACAGGAACCACCTGACATAAGCTGCCACTGGGGTGGACTGATACTTGACTTGACAAAGTATTTTGTAGAGAATGATTTGTTAGATTTGTTGTTAGAGGCCTTTGTAGGACTTAGACTTATTAGAGGCCCAAGCCCTGAAGAAACATTGATTTGTAGAACTTAAGCTTGTTTAGCACAAGCCCTAAGGAAACATTGATTTGTAGGACTTACTTGTTAGAAACAAACCCCCAAAAATTGTTTACTTTTTTGTAGGAGTATGTTTTTTTTTTTCAAAGCACAATCCCTGAGAAAGAAAAATGACCAGCAGGTCATGTTGACCAGTGGCCACTGGCCATCATAAAATGTTCTCCTCCTAAGTCCATAATGGCGGAATTTGCAACTGCTGCTGATATGTTTAAGCAGAAGGATGATTAGGCAGCTTAATGGGAATGGGATCAACACCACAACTATCTCCAGTGATGCGCCCGAGGCAGTAGCAGTACAATAAGTAGCCCCCAGTATATGTGGAGAAAAGAAAAAGTTGGCCAATAATTCTTCTCCACCTGCCCTGCCTCCAAAATCATGAGTGTGTTGTGTTGTTATTGGAATAGACATTTTTCCCTTGAGAGCAGGAACTGTGGCTCTCATCAAAAACTGCAGTGTGCACAGTGTGTGTGGTAAATAACATCTGGGTGCACAACTGTATCCAAACACCATAACACCAGATCCCTAGTACTGCTGCTGTCACTATACCCCTTGTCCAGACCCCATTAAGGATACAGGACAACTTGCTGACAGTTTAATAGTAATGATGAACCCTCCCTGCCAGCATCTTAGCATATTTTGTGGGACTGTATCTCTTCAGATGCCCCTTGATGACCTGGTATCGATTCTCCTCCACCACACTGGCATGTGTGGTCAATGCACCACAGAGTGTGCAATGGGTAGAGACAAACGACCACATCCTAACATCAATAGAGTGGCATGGGAGGTGACGATGAATGAGGTGAACTGGCAGAATATGTAGTTGCTACCCTAGAGGAAGAATGTGATGGTGATGGTGAGCTAGTTGTTTCGCTCATCATGGAACTTCCAGTCCCTGTCTGGGTTTCTCTATTCTTCTTCCTCTTTGATCTCCATCTCGCCTCTTGTTGCCTTTCTGGAGAGTCAAGTGGTACAGTAAAAGTGGTGCTTGATTTCTGTAATGGGTGTTTGGCTTTAAATTGTTTGACATAAATGTCATGGTGTCTGTGTTTCATGTGTGATATCAGGGAGGTTGTGCCAAGGTGTGTTCCCTCCTTTCCCCTTCTCACTGATTTGTGACAAATTGTGCGCAGTGCCATTGGTGATGACTGCACTGTGTCTGCCCCAAGAGAAAAATAGTCCCACACCCATGACTTCAGAGAGAAGGGAACAGGTGGAGAAGAATGGCCTCTTTCTTCTTGACCTCAACATTCCACTTCACTGTCTGTGCTGGCAGAGGATGGTGTTGCTGCTGTTGCTACTACTGCCTCAAAATCAGCACTGCAGCTAGCATTGCTGGCACTGGTAAATTGAAACTGTCCTAGTCCTGCATCACTTGTTGACCCCATTCTCACTGTGTCCACGGTGGTCTGTGGCACACTAGCCTACTCCTTAGCAACCTGCTGCCCTTTCAACTCAGCAGCAGCAGGAATTAGAGCAGTTGCAAATTCAGCAAATTCCAAAAGCTCATTCCTAGTGGTGGTGGTTGTAGTGGTGATGCCCATCCTCATCCCTTTCTTCCATATCTTCTCGGTTTCTGATAAAAAGGCACTCAATGTCTCTTCCACCCCAGCTTCTCTGCCATTATCATCACCACTGCCACTAGTTTCTATGTGTTGCTGTTCTATTACAGACATCTCACTGCTGTGCTGCTTGGAGGAGGTGACGATGATGAGCAAAGTGACAGAGGGTCCCCTAATGTCACACTTGGCATTTATTTTTGACCTGAAGAAGGCACACTGGTAGCAGTAGCAGCAGGCACAGGCAGCTCATCTGTGCTACTGCTGGTGGTGGTGGTATTAATTTTGAGCCTGCTCTCCCCCAACACCAATTCTTGCTTCTACAGGATCATGTTCCACTTGGACATTGTAGTGAAGGGAAGGGGAGGAGGACTCCCAGAGCCAGAGGAATGATGTGGGCTCCCTTGACCGCTAGTCTGGATGCTCTCAAATGCTTGCCCTACCACTAGTCACACCAACCACATCAAGTTCATCCCCAGAGTCTTCCTCCTCATAGTCACTAGTAATATGAGAATATTGATTACCCCCTCCTTCATTCCTAACACTAACAAGCTGCTGAACCTTCTTATAAGTAGTAGTACTAGCAGTGGCGGGACTGCTTGGGGATGGCAAGTGTGGCTTAGGGTCCCCTGCTGTCACACTTGCCATCGTCTTCTCCTTCCCCCCCTCCTGAGTATTACAAGACACACTAACAGCAGCTTCAGCACTGGTGACAGCAGCTTCAGCACTGGTAGCAGGCACAGCACTGGTTGCAGCAGGGGCAGTATTTCTAACAGCAGGCACAGCATTGGTGGCAGCAGGTTCAGTAATGGCAGCAGGCACAGCACTTGTTACAACAGGGGCAGTACTTCTAGCAGCAGGCACATGCAGCTTACCTGTCCTTCTTTCACTAGTACTACCCTTTTTTCCCTCCTTCCCATTAAATTTCCTAAGATCCCTTGAGGTGACTTAGGGGTACTGGACAGCATTGCTTCAGTAGTGCTCACTTCCTCCTCAGACTCAGTGAACACATAAGGGTCCTTCCAGCTCCTCCACTGATTATTTTTCACCCTTCCCATAGTGATAGCAGTCACTATGAGCCTTTCCTGCCTCAATTTTTGAGCAGCACAGCATGTCTATCTCGCTCTGTAGCTGCTTCAATTGTGTCTGCCTTCAGTGAAAACATCACCTTTTTATAGCGGAAGTGCGAAACCAATGTAAATCAATGGAAAATTTAAAAAAAATGGCAAAAAATTTTGGTCAATGAGTGAAAAATGTGAACATTTTCATTGCTAGTTTTAAAGCGGATTTTCTCGCGAAAAAGCAGACAACAACATGGTTTTCACAGAATTTCTCACAGGAACACGGCGAGTGATTTTGCTCACTAGTAGTGATAGACAAATCTAGGCAGTAGGGGTGGAATACAAGAAATGTGCTCATGCACTGAAGGCATTTGTCATGCTCAGATAAATATTGCTCATGTTCTAAAGCAGGAAACCATATACCACACTCTTCTTGAATTGCGCATGAAAAATAAGCTTTAATAACAAAACTACACAGACATTTAAAATTGTTCCCAAAAGCACTTCTTGAATTAGGTGCATTCGCTATTTCACTCAGACAGATTGGTAAATTCTGACCACGCCCACAAAAAAAACATATGCGCAGCTGTTCGCTAATCTTGATTTTTCATACGCGATTCAACTAAAACATGTGAAAACCTATTCCCTTGTGGTTTTCACACTGGAAATAGCGATTGAGCATGTTTCCTGCATTCCCCCCTTAGGTGCCACGAATAACGCAGGATTGCAAGGTTTCACTATGCCATCACAGTTAAAGGGGAACTACCACCCCGCAATAACTTTACCTTAAATCAGTCTTCATCTGGCGACTAGGGACTGACAGCGCAGGCACAATGACGTCACTGTGACGAGATGTCCATGCTTCCTGCTCCTGTGACCATCAGAAAAAGGCAAAAATCTTTTGAACCGGGTAATATTTCTGGCGACTAGCTCTACTAAGCAGCTAGTCACCAGATGAAGACTGATTTAAGATAAAGTTATTGCGGGGTGGTAGTTCCCCTTTAACTTGATTAAAGTGACTAAGCCACTGACTAATTCACTGGAACTCAAGTGGGGGTATCCTGAAATCCTGCATTGGTAACTGCATTTGAATATAAAATATGCCTACCCCTGTCTTAATGCACACAATCCACATAATAAAAATATGATTGGGGAAGTTTCTTTCATTGGAGTGACTTTAAAGGTATGGTAATACTTACAGTGTAAAAAAAATCTGCTTTAGGGTTTATCCCGATGAGTAAAACAAGGGCACTCCCACTGCTGAAAGGTGTTTTATTTAGTAGTTATTAAAACTCAAACTTCATTTTTTTAGGTGCAATATCACAGTGGTCTGAAATTGTACAGTGGCGCTGTTGCTACACCATCCTATGGACTGCTCTGATCAGTTGACCATAAATCTAAATAGGTTGGTGTAGCAACATCAACACTGCACAATTTCAGACCACTGTGATATTGCACCTAAAAAAAATCAAGTTTCAGATGTAGTACCTACTAAATAAAACAGCTTTCGGCAGTGGGAGCGCCTTTGTTTTAGTCAGGGGGATAAACCCTACAATATATATTTTTTTACATTTTAAGTATTACTATCCCTTTAATCACCTCAGTACATGTCCATGTCCAGAACATTATATGAATTGGAACAGAAATCAGATCAACTGTCTAAATTACCTGAATGCCAGGTCTAGTCATTATTTAACCCCTTAAGGACCAGAAGGGTGTGCAATGCAATGCGGAGCAATGCGTTGTACTCCCCTCTGGTCCTTGAAAGGTTAAACATATTTCAATAGTATACATACAATGCCAGCAAAATATATTAAATCCTTTTGAGTGCCAAAGAGGTATCAAATGCATTGGGCTGCAATGCGCTGGATCCCACTCTGGTACTTAAAGGGTTAACCCTGTGTACCTTTACTGCAGCTTACTGAGCTCTGATATTATGAGTCATGTACACTTCAGTTTATAGAATTGTTACTAGTACTTTCATATTAGTAATTAAAGCGTGTTTATGTATAGCGCTAAACATTTTTTTGAGAGCTAGCTAGCATAAAGAGAAAGAATTGCCTACTAATTTATTTTATAGAACTCCCTTTCATGTAATGCTCTACTTTATTATTTAAAGAAAAGCATGTATACTTTTTATTGCTTTTTAAATTAGTTGTAAAGATATACTGATAATAAAGGGTATGAAGAATATGTCATATTATGTAAAGGAATAAAAATTATGCAACGATTCAGTTGTAACTGTTACAAACATAAATTCGGTGCAGTAGGATGAGATCGGATTTTAGAAAGTTATACAGTACAGGAAGTGAAGTGATGAAGGACACTTATTTCATTACCTGCAGTGTGTATTTCCAACGTGTACTTGTGAGCCATAGAGGATGATGCAGTATGCAGAAATGGAGAGATTCTGGTGCAACCCAGCTGGAAAATAGGGGACAAATAAGGATCCCCATGTGGTTTTAAATGGTGATTTTAACCCCTCAGATGCTAGAGAGGTCCCCAGTGCATTATTTTGCACACCCCTCTGATCCTTAAAGGAACAGTAATGTCCCTTAAAAAGTATTTAGAGATAGGTAGTAATTAAAAAAAGAAACTGTCATAAACCCTATCTCTCAAAGCGCTATGGGTTGAGACAGGGCTTATCATTTTAAGTCCTTTGCTGCTAGCCAGACCTGAAAAGTTACTCACCACTGCAAGCCATAACATACCAACCAGGGCTGAATTTCTACCCGCCAGGGCTAAATTTTCACTCGCCATTGGCTAGTGGCGAGTGGAAATTTTGAGCTCTGGGTTGAGAGATATAGGGATTCAAAGTTCACCCCTCCCTCCCCTTCTCCTGACATCAGCTGTAAAGCTGCCAGCTGGTGATTCAAGTCGTACGACTCGAGGACGCTCTGCAGCAGATCCAGAATCGCTTTACTTGAAAATAATTAATTCATTGGAAAGGTCTGCAAAGTGTGCCTGCTCTGCTGAACAGCCTCCTGCTGGTTCCCAGACCGGGAGCTAAATGCCGACAGCAGGAGAAGGGGAGGGAGTGGGGAACTTTGAATCCCTCTATCTCTCAAACCATAGTGCTTTGAGAGATAGGGTTTATGGCAGTTTCTTTATTTTATCACTACCAAAATCAAATTTTTTTTAAGGGACATTACTGACCCGTTAACCCTTTGAGTGCCAGTGGGTACCCCTCTGACACTCAAAGGGTTAAGTTACATTATAAAAGTACTAATTGTGCTATATTTGTGCTGAGGTAAGGCATAGCAGTGTCATGTAACCATAAGCTGCTCACTCATTGCCATTTATAGCAGAATTTCTAAAGCTAACTAACAACTTAGTCAATGCTGGTTTACAGCAAAGTGTGCCTCTAGGTTACCTCTAGAATTCAACCAATTGGAAACCTGGAATTCCTCAGAATTATGTCACAATCAGCACTTTGCTTGGACTGTATATAGTTACTTGAAAATTGACTTATACACATCTACATTTCAGTCTTTTTTGTGCATTTTTCTATTTTGAACCATCAAATGTGAGTGGGTGACAAAGTGTGCATTATGTGGAGGAGGCATGTATTGATTGGGCCCTGAGGTGATAAATTATCATTGATTTCAGAGCAATGGAAAAAAAGAAAAAAAAAGATGCACTATTTTGATTCAGGAGCATTACTTTATCATTACTGAAACACAATAGACATCATTTCCAACCTTTTCTCACACAGTTGTTTAAATTATTATATATACCTGTTCCAAGGCTGGTGGAGAGGATATTAACCCTTAGAGTGCCAGAGGAAAAGCAACATATTTCAGAGCAATGCTTTGCGAATCCCTCTGGCACAACTCAATGTCTAGGGACTAAGAGTTAGGAGGCAGGTAACTTTTGATGCAAATAGAAGGTGGAGGAGGGGTTAGGTAGAGACCCCTCAAGGCACATAATGGTTGTGCAGCAAGTTATCTACCAACTCTTCTATTTCGAGCTCTTTTGTTGCATGAAATGTTTAGTTATATAGATATTTTAAATTCTTATTAAACTTTCTGTAGCATGAGATGTCTACAATGCACTACCAGCCCTTATACCTCAAAGTGATAAGTATGGTGTTTGGGAAGAAATCTGTCTCAGAGCTGAATGGGAGCTGAAACCAAAACATCAGTGTAATAAAGAGACACTTATGTCTCAAGTCTATTACACAATTGATTCTTTTGTCGGGCTCTGTGACATCTAGAACCTTAGTCTTCTGCTCTCTGTATGAACTGACTTCTCCAATAAAGCACAGATTCATATGTCATAGATGAATTTAGAAATGTAATTAAGGCTGCATGAAAATTACTCATTAGACTCACAGTGGTTCTTGATTGTCTGCACGTGATCTACCTTGGCCATAAAATGGCAGTTCCTATTGGCTCTCTGTCATATAAATTGGATTTAAACCTGGATCCAGCTACCCATGTCCTGTATCTTGCTGATTCTTACCTGGATGTTTTATCTCTGCCTCTTTGCTACCTGCCCTGATCTCTGTACTGTTTAATGCCTGTCAATGTTTGCTCATTATCTTCTCCTCAGCTCATATTCAGACTCTGCAAGCCTGTTCCCACACATTATGTTTCTAAAGAGCTCATAGTTTTGACTCAGCGACTACCTTTAAACTCTTGGTGCAGTCGTTTGCATAAGAAAATAGAATCAGCTCCATACTGTTGTCCTTCTTCTGGTCAATGGGTTCATGTATGTTCTGATACTACATCTTACAGTAGAATGGATTTCCTCTCACTTCTAAGTATACTTTATAATTTGGAATCCATTGGATACCCGTTCTATTAATATTTTGAGTACCAGAGATGAATGCTTTGCAATGCATTGGATACCTCTCCAACAAGCAAAGGGTTACAATAGGTTTAATGAAGTGATCTAGTAGGGGTTTAAAGAAGGGAGGATTTTTTTACATATACATTCAATCTTTGATTTCTTTTTTTTAATTTTTCTTTTCTTTATTTTGGAGGTGGAACTATAGGGTGTGTTCTGAAGCTCAGTCATCAAATCTGTCTATCACCTTAGTAAAGACACATAAGCAAGTGATGAGGAAGCAACACTAAAGGTTTCTGATCCCATCTTGCTCAACCTGTGGTATTGCATTCTAAAATGATAATAAATAGAAACTTGATCTGCATCATAACCAGTTTGGCCATGAAGTACAGTATTATGTTTTCTGAATATTTTCTTATGACCCCTTTGTATGCTGGAAAAAGGTTGAATGCATTTAAAGTAATGCTTTGGAGACCTCTTTGACACAGGGTCAATGTACCACATAGGGCTCTATATCATCTTTAAGGAACACTGTCACCCTAAAAACAGCTGTGGTAATGTTGAAAGAGTTTTCAAAATCATGTCTACTTGTATTCCCCATTTTCTATTTAGAAAACTGTTTTTTAAATGATATAGATTTATAGAATTAATCTAGTTAAGGAGTGCCATGCATGTACTTCCTGACTTAAGAAGGGTCAACATTAGCCACAGGGGCTAATGAAATAACCCTGAAATACAGAGCTATTAAATTAATGCACTAAAAACAATCCATCAAATAAATTAATGTAAATAAACTTTATTGACAAATTCATATCACAAGAATAACTCAAAAAATCAAAAACAATCCTATATAATAATTCGCTAATTGTGTGTTTGTCAGAAGTCGTCATGTGCAGTAGAGACGGTTGCGTGCAATGCAGTCATGTACAGTACAGACTGCCTGTGTCGCAGCTGATAATGGAGCCGTGGCACTGGCAGTCTCTACTGTGCATGACTACACCGTGGCCGTTGCTGGGTGGCACCGCAGCCCGTGTACATGGGCTCTTCAACTAGTTGAAACATAAACAAGGAGAATATCTGACACCAAAAGTATTATTTTAAAACACAATAAAAATCCAACCAGTATAGCTGGGGATAAAGACCAGATATGAAATAATAATCTCATTTAGTACAACAAAGGAAATAAAAATCAAGAACAAGTAAAGCACCACTCAGTATGTATATGATAGTGCTGTACAAAACACATTAATCCATGAAGATAAATGATGTCCAATACTTATCCAAAATAGTGTCCGAGTGTGTCTAAACAGAGGAGAAAAGGTACTAGACAGTCTCCCTGACCCTACGCTTATCACCACAACTTTAAGATTTGATGGAGTGCCTTTAAGAAAACCCATAACCAATAGAAATACGCAGAAAGGTACATGCGATGAAAGATGAAAAAATAGAAATCAGTGAACTTTAAACAGAGGACGTATAACATCAAAAGTAGCAGTAATCTGAGATTAGTGAAAACTAAGCCTCAATCTCAAAAAGGACACAAGTCTGAATGTGCATCTCTGTATAAAGTCAAAACATATATGGCGCAATGCAAGAAATGTGTGCATCTGCTAAAGGCATTTTTGTGCACAGACAGATTTTGTGCATGTTCTAATCCAGGAAGCTGAATACCAAACTCTTCTTGAATTGCGAATAAAAAATTATTTTTTATGACAACACTACTCTACACTACAACTACTACTCAAGAGAAAGCCGGCAGAGAATTCGGCGATACGCATGGGGGAATTTCCTTTGTCTATGATACCATCAGGTTTGAGAAAGAAGTATTGGAAATTGGGAGCAGCGAATTACACGTGTGTAATTATCATGGAATCCAAACACACTGGGACGAGGCAGAGAACCCGGAGGAGTTCCAGAGTAGCTCCACTATAAATAGAGGTACCATAGGTGTAGGTGAAGTGGAACCTGGGCGGTCCGATAGTCCATTGATGTTATAGGAGTAATGTGAGATTTGATATTCACACTGGGAGAAACTGCTCGATGATACCTTTAGCCTGTTTTAACTGTACATTCTGTAAGTGTTTCTTATGCGGGGCTGTATTATTGGGAATAAACATACACCACTTTTAGATTTCTCTTTTTGTCTTTCTGCACCCCCTTTGTTCATAATGAAAATAACATATAGGTGATTGTGAAAGCACTTGTTGTTTTTAGTTGTTTTTTAACATATCCATGGATCCCATGGCTATATAAATTGTTACACATTCTTGACTCATTAGATAGTTACATTAGTTCATTATCTGGGGAGTTTATTTTATATTTGTTCCATCTGAGTTAAATATTTAAATTGTCTGAACAAATTCAAAATGTTAGGGTTCAAATGGGATGCTTTTTTATGCAAACAATACTGATGTGGTCTTTGTGTTGCAAAATATCTCATACATAGATCATTGTTTATGAAGGATAGAATAAACTTCACAATAACAAAGTTAAGATAAAGTCGTTCATTTCTCGAATGAATGCTGGAAGAGTGTTTCCATTAGCCAGAATCATTAGCAAAAAAAAGTCTGATAAGATTGTCTCCTGATACACAATTTTCCAACATGAGATGTATTATTGGAGTTGTAATCCTCTTTGAATGTCTATGGAACAGACATGTAAAATGTTGTGTACTAATTGCTGTGGGCACAATCTTGATTTGTAAATGGCCATTTAACCCCTTGGATAATAGAGACATATTCTCAAACACACTGGAGGAGATTCACTATGTGGTGATAAAGTGAAGATGACTTCTCCAGTTTATCACTTCTCCAGTTCCTATGTTAGTCTATGGAGTCTGTTCACTAAGATCTTCAAATATGAAGAAATCTTAGTGCATAGACTCCATAGAATAGCATAGGAATTGGAGAAGTGATAAACTGGAGAAGTAATCTCCATTTTATCACCTCTTTATCACCGCTTAGTCAATATCCCCCATTGTGTCTATCATCCATGGCGTTAAAGTGTAAAGTGGGTGGTCCTTGTTTTGCTTCTATGTGCACTTCTTACTGGCTACATTGTATCATGTTTCTGGAAAATGCAAGTTTAGGATTATAAGAATTGCATGCACTGTTAAAAGGATGCAAGCTAATAGAATCTGGAGCTTAAAGGATATACACCCTGACAGAGCCTGGAGTCAACCCGATGCTATCTGGATGTGTAAGATTAACTAGTCAGTTTCCTGTCCCTTTAAGGGTCAGAGGGGTGAACAACTCAGTGCTTGCACCATTTTAAGAACTACACCATTTTAACAACAGGACAACTTTGGTAGCTGCACTTCTTAGGACATAATGCTTAAAACCACATACTACCTTCCTGCAATTAAACAGAACAAATAAGTGAAGTATTATTATGATCTGTCTTTTTCCAAAGCTTAAATGTATTCCACAGTGCTGTACATGTGTGAGAGAAAAGCCTACTACAATTGGGGAAAATACACATTTAAACAAATTGGAACAAAAGAAAACGAGGGCATGGTTTGGTAAAGTTTGCAATTTAGAGATCATCTCGGGACAATTTAATTTTGCTCAAAGCCTTTCTTTGTTTGTATATGTTATGAGATTATCACTGAGAAATAGTGATGTTTAAGTTGCAGAAATATCATACACAAAGCATTAAACTATGCCGTTAGAAAGCAAGATTTATCTTGGAAGCAGCAAGTGATATGTGACATAATTGTGCCTCAGTATTAAAATATTTGCTCAATGTACTGCATAAATAAGTGTGAAATATATGCCATTTTATTGCTGACATTTAACAGTTTAATTAAATTGACGAAGGAGAAAGAGGAATTATGTAAATCTTTAAGCACTTAATGGACTTTCTAGATTAAACTGAAATTGTGTCCCATTGCAATTTTAACACAATTGAATCTTAAGGAATATGAAGAAATTGTGAAATGAATACAGTGTTACAAAATGTAGAATCTAATTAAGGCAAAGGCAACTAATTATTCTATATACAAGAACAGAAGGTCAAAGGGAGAACAAAGATCACTGAAACAAGTAAGTACGCAAAACGAATTTAAAAACCCAGAATGAAGGCGAAAAGACCTATTTTGCTTGAAACCGATCTTCTCAACCCTTTGAGTGCCAGAGGAATATGCAACTAAATACTTTGCGTACCCACTGGAACTCAAAACATTAATTTGTATTTGTCCATGTAATCTGTTTGTACTTGATTTGCTTTAAAAAGCCATGCTCTCACACTCATGGGGGCTTATGCACTAAGGTGTGATAAAAAGGTGATATAGTGAAGATGACTTCTCCAGTGACATCACTTCTCCAGTTCCTAAGTTATTCTATAGAGACTATGCATTAAGATATCCAAAGCTGGAGAAATCTTAGTGAATTGGCTCCATAGACTAACATAGGAATTGGAGAAGTGATATCACTGGAGAAGTCCTCTTCACTTTATCACCTCTTTATCATACCTTAGTAAATCTCTCCCATAATGTTTCAGTTTTGCTCCATCTGCAAAACTGATGTTAACTTTTAAAAAGCAGGAGACTAGCAGAGTAAAAATTATACCTTTATTGGATAATTGAGTGCCTGTAATGCTTTACCCAACTTTTTTGATTTATGAAAATGATTTGAATATGAATATAATTTATGAATATGATTTAACAAGAACTAGACCAAGAAAAACCAACTGTACCCCTTGAAATTAGAGGAAAGGAGGTTTAGACTTCAGCAGAGGAAGGGGTTTTTTACAGTGAGGTCTGTTAAATTGTGGAATTCTTTGCCCAAGGAGGTGGTTATGGCAGATACAACAGATACATTCAAGAGAAGATTAGATACATTTCTTTCAAAAGGGAACATACAGGGTTATACTGTGTAAAACAGGAAGTTCTGATAGACTAAATTATTTGGCAGCAGGAAAGCTATATATGGGTTATAAAACAAAGGTTGAACTTGATGGACTTCTGTCTTTTTTTACCTAATTTAACATGTTACTATGTTACCAGTGGAGACAATTAAAAATGAGGATTGATTTTAAATTGCGGCTTTTAATTCCTTGAATGCCAGAGAGGCTTTACTTTGCAATGCATTGAGACTCCTCTAATATTAATTGGGTTTAAAAGTCTGTTTCAAGCAAGATCATTTTGGGAGTTTATTTTTATTTGTCCCCTATGGTGCAGCTGATTTGCTGCAAAATTGTTCCATTTCTTTTCATTAAATCATCCACTGTATGTGTTTCTGAGTTGCCCTCTTGTAATGACATTTGAAAGTGAATTCATAACCTTTTGCTAGTTCTGTAACTTTTGGCACGATGCAAGAAACGCATGCAATCGCTATTTCCTGTGTGAAAACCATTAGGGAAAAGGTTTGCACATGATTTTGTTGAATTGCGCATGAAAATTCAAGATTAGCAAATGGCTGTGTATATATATTTTTTGTGGGCGTGGCTAAAATTAACAAATCTGTATGAGTGGAATAGTGAATGTGCCTAATGCAGGAACTGCTACTGCGAATGAATTATACATCTGTGTACTGTTGTTGTAAAATTGATTTTTTATGCGCAATTCAAGAAGCGTTCGGTATTTAGCTTCCTGGATTAGAACATGCGCAAAATCTATCTGTGCACAAAAATGCCTTTATCCAATGCGAACGTTTCTTGCATCTCGCCATGAGTCCTGGATTCCATTGAGTGTGGAAGACAACAGAACAAAAAGAAAACATTCTGTTCTTCTTACCAATACTGATTTTTATCTGCATGAATAATATCGTGTAAGCAGTTAGGGAAATATGGGGTTTGATGTTTTAATACATTGCTTAGCCACACACCTCTTTGTAAGCTTATTTGGTTTGATCTATATATTATCTTTCTTGGTATCCGAACATTTCATCAATTTGTTGTTTTTTTATCAGTTTTAGTTGTTTAAATATAATTCAGTTTGCTTATTAATTTGTTATTTTTTTTCTCTGTGAATAAATTGATGTTGCTCCTCCTGATATTCCACACTTAGTGGACACATTTACACTATTGTGTATTTCTTTTTATTTGCATGTCTGTGATTATCATCAAGGGATGTGAGATTATAGTTTGGTAAGTGCAGCATTGCTTGTACAGCATTTCTTTGAGCAGAATAAGGTTAGGTTTTAATAAGGAGTAAACACATCCCATATTCATTTATTTTACTATACTTAAAAGAAAGTGGGGTGAATCTAAACAATTTGTTCAGTTCTTTCTTACTATCTTGCATTATCCATACTTTGTGTTGTTTATATACTGGGTTTCAATTCCTTTTTGTACACACTCCCTCTCTTGTGAAGGCAATGTGCTATCATGACACTTCTGGAGCAAATCAATTGCACCACAGGGAACAAATAAATATCCCCAAGTTGAGCTTTTAACCCCTTAAGGACCCATTATGGTCCTGGACCGTCATGGGCTGTTATACCCTTAAGAACTCATGACGGTCCTGGACTGTCATGGAATTCTGGGCTCCCTGCGCGGCTGCATGCCGTTCGGGGCATCTAGAATCGAATGGGGAAAAAAAAATGCTCTGTGGTCCTTAAGTGACTGCTGCGTGCGTGTGTGGCTGGTCCTTAAGGGGTTAACCTCATGAATGCCAAACTATACAAATATATGCATTAGAGACAACCTTTGCATTTCATGGGTTAAAAGTCCCATTTAAATCAATGAGAATTTTAAGAATTTGTATTTGCTCCCCATGATGTAGCAGTTGGTTTGTTATAGTATGACTTCACTTTTCCTTATTAATCCACTGGGTGATGGAAGAAAAGGCAAAACATGGTGAAGGTCTCCACAGACAAATCCCCTGTAACATACAGATGTCCCCAGTAATAAAGACTCACCTAATGGTGCAACCCAGCGTTTCTGGAAGGACAGACAGTGGTGTGATAGCATGCAAAGAACTACATAAAGCCAGTTCCACTTGGGTTGAAAATTGGAAAAGACCAGATGCTATTAAAGTCTTTTATTGACTTAAATAAAAAATACTTTGTATACCTCTTGCTGGTTATTTCATCAGGAGGAAATCCATCCAATAAATGGCTGATCCACCTGGGCACCAGTGAATAGAACTGGCTGACGTTCACATGGGCCTGTAGTCAGACACACCCTTCCTGCTTCCGGAAGGGCAATGGAGTGCAGGAGAGATGAGTGAAAGACACGGTACTGTTACAGTCTGTCTTCTGTATGTAAGAGGCCACTGATTTGTAAAACAATGTGATGGAGACATCTCTAGCACTAGGGGTTAAAAAATCTGGTACAATTCAAGGGAAGACTGGAAAATAATTATTTTTTAGAAACAGTGAAGAGTAAAAGGCCAAAGAAATTCAGTGTTCCAGAAAAATCACTTAGCTTTGCAATTTCAGTAGCTGAGCAGAAAACAGCATTTTGTCTTCTTTTTGGAAGATCCCCAGATTCTATGTGGATTGTGTGCCAGGGTGGATATGTTCATAGTTTATAGAAATTGGAAGGTTATTCTAGGAGTGAAATGCTAGTAAGGGCGGAAAACTGGAATCTCGTTAGAGATGGGAGAATGTGTCACAGTTCACTTTTCTTGTACATAATAAAGCAGAAAAAAACAGTTCACATAGACAGCCCATGGATCTCTTCCATCTATGTGGATGAGAGGGGAGCTCAAATCAGGGGAAATAACTCCTTATATACCAAATGAAATATTCAAAATATATATGTCTTAGAATTCACTTACAATAGATGTGAAGTACAGCAGGTAAAGTTCAGACAAATATAAATAACATGGAGTTTGCTGTACAAGGCTGGACCAGGGACAATATGGGACTGACTCAAAATGAGAAAGAGTTGGTGTAGATGGACTAGTTTATAATACTTGGTGCAAATGATGTATCTAATGCTGGATGACAAGATATTGAGGTTTGAAGTGAAGTGTAGGTGGGCACTTCCCCCTTCCTTAATTATTATCTACATCGTTTTAACCAATAGAATCAGTCACATGAGATGTGATCATATTGTCAGAAACAACAGAAAGCATGTGTTATGTAGTTTCTGGGTCAATTTAAATTGCTTTCTGTGGAAGAAGCCAGGAAATGATGAAGTATTTACTATCTCTCGCCCACCATCACAATTCCAAACCTGTTTGCTGAATCCTGGACTTACCCATCCATTTTGTCATACCTATCTACCTATCCACTCTGCAGTGGGATATTTAATAATTTCTACTCACAATGGAAGGAACTTATAGTTGTATTATATGAATGCTGATGAAGGACTATCCCAAATTTGGTCACCATGGGATTTCCTCTGTATTTTTTTAAAAAGAGGGCAAATAGAGCATTTTTCCAGGCCCCACTGGTGGAAAGTATCTCCAACAAAAATTAAAGATAAAACAATAAATGTTATAAAACACATCTTTGGACACTGTGGCACTCTATCACCCTTATCTGTGGAAAAATGTGAGAACTCATCATTCTGTAAGATGGGTGTGAAAAGTCAGCATTGTGTGAAGATGGGTGTTAGCACTTAGCAATCTGTAAATCTAGGTGTGAGCATACAATATTTGATGAAATTATTTGAATGAAAGCACAAAACTGCATGACATTACATTACACTTGATTATTTCAATTTAGTAAGAGGGTGAAATATACCTTTAAATGCAGGATGCTTATAAAAAACGCACACTGCAGGGCTGTACTGTTTCCTGTGCTGTGCTGATGAATTACATTTTCATAAGCATCCTCAATTTAAAGGGATACCTGGTTACCTTAACCATGCAGAATATGCAAAATAGTTCTGAAACATGTGCTCCATCTATATACAGCAATGTTCAATAAGATTTCAGAAAACTTATAAATATGATACAAGTGGTTGTTGGTAAGGAGGTAAAGATCTGTGTAGATGTTCTAATATCCATATTTAATATACTCTTAATGTAACACTCTTCATTGCCAATAGTAAAGATACCCTGTCACCTAAACATAGCTTTCCTGATTTTGAAAGAGCTTTTAAAATCACCTACATGTTGTATTAGCCATTTCCTTATTTAGAAGCTAGTGTCTGAGTTATTTAGAGTTACAGATTATGCAAATTACGGCATGTCATGCAGACACTTCCTGTCTTAGAACGACATTGCCTCTCCCCACTTACTGACATTGCCCAGCATTGCATTGCCTAACGCCCTTACAACTGAAATTGTTAAGTGTCAGTATGGAAAGATAATGTAAGGCTAAGACAGGAAGTACCAGTCACATTAGAATAATTCGGCACTTCCTTTACTGAAGCTTTGTACTTGTGCTTATGATCCTCCTCCTGCTGTCTTTGTATGTTGTCATGATTACTAATTAGATTGTAAGCTCCTTGGGGCAGAGTCTCTTTCTCAGTGTATGATTCCCTTTGCTGACTTTTTCCCTTGCTAATAAGGAAATGATCTCACTTTAGCCTGATGTGCTTAACCCTGTCCTGATTTGTACTATTATTATTTGTGTAAAGCTTTGTGTAAATGTATGGCACTATATAAATAAAGATAAATATATACATACAAGTATCTGCATGGTATGCCTTAATTAGCATAATATTTAAATAAAAAAAATTAAATAAAAACTAATTTCTTAAAAAATATTGGATAATAATACATATGGGAGGCTTTGGACTCTCGTTCAAAATCACCAAAATTAATTTTAAGTGATGGGGTCCCTTTAAGAGGTTCCAATTTAGAAAGATTAGTCAGTTTTGCAGTGTATTAGAGGGATAAAATTCTGTGTGGAAGACGACTTGCAGAAGTGCCAGCTGTTTTTACTATCCAGCGCCTTAACAGTTGCCCAGGTACCTCACTCTCCCTTCCAGATGGTCTCATTTGATTCCATCACACTAAACATAATGCATTTATAAATCCTATCAGCAGTCCAAGTGAGGAAATTACCCAAAGAAGACTTAAAACATAATCAAAAACAATGTTCTCACACTAGCAGCTTTTTTAAATACCCCATTATCTTTCTGCTTTCTATGTAACTGTGCTATTTGTACAACCCAATTTTCAGCCAACTGTCAGCATTTTTCTAATGTATTATTTGATGTGATGCTTATTTTCTGTTGAATCTTATGGGTGCCAGAGGGGTGTCCAAATCATTGCTTTGCAATACGTCGGACACCATCTGGCACTCAAACGGTTAATAACCACATAAAAGCAAGAGAGTCCCCATAGCATTGCTTCCTTATTGGCATCCTTTCCAGCATCCAGACAGTTAAGGAACATGGGACCATATTGAATAAACCATGTGGAATTTTGGAGCAAATCAGCTGCACTATAGAGGTAAAATGAATATGACAGAACTGCTCATTGATTTAAATAGGGCTTTTTACCCTTGAATGCTAGAGAGTTGGTTAATGCATTACAAAGCAATGATCTGACAACCTCACTAGTGTTCAAAGTTTTAAAAGCCAATTTAAATTAATGGGAATTTTAACATATTTTCCTTATAATACAGCTGGTTTTTGATCTAGAATTGCAGCAATCTGATTATATCACAGGGAACAAATAATAAAAAATAGATGGAACTTTTAACTTTTTGAATGCTAGCTAGGTCCCCAGTGCAATGATGATTTGGGGAATTTTTAGTTTTTCCGTATGGTGCTATTGGCATACCTGGGAACTCTCCAGTTTTGCCCCGGAGACTCCGGATTTCAAACTGCATTACCGGGTCTCTGGGGCAGTGTGCGACTCACCGGGTGGGCAGAGTTTAAGTAGGAACTCTGCCCACTTGCACTCCATCCCGCCCAGTTCCTCCCACTCTCCACCCTCTTACCTCCATTTTGCAGGGTTTTTTTTGTCCCACCCCTTGTGACTAAGCCCCGCCCCTTTTATGACGCGAATAGCATCATTTTCCTCCCCAGTCGGCACTGACAGGGTTACCCTCCAGGTAGCCCTGCTTCAAAAGTTCCTAGGTATGGCTATTGGTCTGGACAGCTTACTTTGTGAATATAGCTAATAAGGTTGTAAGAACTAGGAACAACTTGGGAGACATTGGGCTGACTGTACAACAATGATTCAAAGCGAAATAAGGGGGTATATGCACTAAGGTATTATGTGGAGATATCACTTCTACATTTCCTACGTTATTCAATGGAGCCTATGCATGAAGATTTCATCAACTCTGGAGATCTTAGTTCATAGGCTCTGTAGAATAACATAGGAATTGGAGAACTGATATCACTAGAGAAGTGATCTCTACTTTATCACCTCTTTCTCACTGCTTAGTGAATCTCCCCCTGGTGTGGGTATAGATCCTTTTACCTGCCTATCCCTAGTTCACTAAACAATGTATGCTAAAATTCCTCCCCTTAATGTGCATCTGCCATTCTTCAACATAATATATTAACTAGTTGAAGAGCCTGTGTACACGGGCCACAGTGCCACCCAGCCAAGAGACTGCCTGCGTAGCGGCTGATACAGAGCGGGGCACTCCAAATTCAGACCGTGGGCCTCTCTGCGCACCAAGCAGTATCAGACGCGGCTCAGGCAGTCTCTACTGCGCATGATTGCAGCATGCTCAGCCATCTCTACTGAGCATTATGGCTTCTGTCAAACATCCTTAGCGAATTATTAAATAAGATGGGTATACAGGAAATGGTGTTGTTTTAGTCCATTCTTCTGTACATACCTTGTGGCTAGCATACAGGACTTGCTGGCATTATTTCTAACAACAACATTGATTGTCTACCCATATTCACTACAGTGATCATACACTGTAGTGTATACTCTGAAGTGCAACAACTGACATAGTAGGCTAATGACAGTGCTTTACTCTCCAATTTGTATATACACTCCATTATGTAATTTAAAACACTGAATGTGATATTCTGTTCTCCTCTGCTGCTAAAATGCTGTGTAGAATTTTACATTTATTAATACTGTGATACTAAGAATTCTGCATATAAGCTCCCTGGTACAGAAGGACAGGAAGCACTAAGAAGTGACAAAGTGGAGATGACCGTGATAAACTATCCAGTTTCTATGTTATTCTATGGAGTCAATGCACTAAGATTTTTCCAACTTCAGGGATATTAGTGCATAGGCTCCATGCACATAACATAGGAACTGGGCAGTTCATAACACTGAAACACTGAAGAAGTGATTTCCTCTGTATTACCTTAGTGCATACCCCTCTAGGAGGCTGCTATACTAAGAAGAATTGGAGCAATTCTGGATAAAACCATTTGCACCACAGAGGACAAATAACATTCCAAAACATCAGCCTGCAAAAGTGAAGTTCACAGAGACAGAACAGCCTTGCTCTCTGCCCTTGTAAGTGAAGAAAGTATAAATATATGTTTATTTCTATTTACAGTTGTAGCATTGGAAATGTTAAATATTCCCCAAACCATCAAGTGCTATAAAAACATCCCCCTCATAAGTCTTGTTATCTCCTTCATTGCCTCGGTGTCCTGCAGCACCTAGGTCTTAGTTTCAAAGTTCCCCTGCATTACACACCACATTACATTAACCCCATTATTGAATGATCTCCAACAAGTAACTAGAAATAAATAATCTTGTTTCATCAATTTATCAAAGTAACTTCTCCATTGCAACACATTTCAAAGTGATCTAGAGTAGCCCCTAAATAAATGGCTATGATTTGCTGTACACCACAACACATCCCTTAGCTTTGGAACTGGAATAATCATGAGGGACTGACCCCCACCTCATGTGCACAAGTTAAGCTCCGGGGACAAACAGCTAGGGTGGGGGTTTACTCTCTTTCCTTTAATTCCTTAGTTTTAGGGGAGATGGCAATATAATTCTAAAATGTGTTCCTCTAAACTTTAAGTAGTTTCTGTAGTCAGTGTATGTTGAGAGGGACAATGATCCCCACTTCAGTCTTTATCCCCTGGGTTGAGAGGTGCACTAATATTGGCCATATGCATTCTCTGAGTGCCAGGGAGTGCACATGACACTCAGTAGGTTAAATGAAAAAAAAATCTATTAATAAATATTTGATTTGTTCAGTTGCTTTAATCCAGCGATGATGAGTCAAAGCTGTGGTTCTCATATTCTCTCCAAAAAAATGGGGGGTTCCTAAAAATAAAGAGCTAAAAATCTTATCCTCCACCCTCAAAAAAAAACAACAAAAAAACAGACACAGAGAAAAAAAAATAGATCCACACCGATTCCTGGTATATCCTGAGTCATATCTTACTCTCCAGGGGGATTCAAATAAACATTGCAGATTCAAATCTCCTGAGTGTTGTGTTATTGGCTATGTTTAAATATTTAGCCAGTCGTAGCATACTTGCTTCTAATTGGTTGGGTGACCTGATTATCTGAATTGTAGGCTATGGCTTACTTTGTGATATTTCATGACTGACGTTGTAAAAGAAGCAAAGCATCCAGTTATTGACCAAAAATATATTATCTTAAAAGTATCTCATTTCTAAATAATTGGGCAAAGCTACATATTTGCTAATGCAGCCACATTGGTGTCTGGTTCTGAATCAGTTGGCTGCACTCCAGGGTATGCACTACATTGTATGACCTCTGTACTGAAAACCAAAAGATCACTTTGCCAGCTTTAATGCCAGCAAGCCCCAAACACCATTTCCATGGCAAGCAAAGAGTAGAGGAATGGAATGCCCAGAAATGCCCACACACTACCCCATTGTCCTTTCCTTGGTGCAAATAGCATTAAGTGGAGGATTCTGGGCTTACATAGCAGAATCAGCATGGAAGATTCACCCCAGTGTCTCACTGATAAAATGAGGCAGATGCATAAATGCTTTTAAACTATTTTTTTCAAACACAAATTTGATTTAAGTGTTAAATCTAAACAACTTTCATACTTAGTGCAGCTTCCTGGTCATAATCACTGGAGTAATTAGACACCTGAAGTCCCTGGTGATAACGTTTTCTTGGGCCCCCAATCGAAAAATATTCTCCCTGGGTGTAATTAGAACCTATTTTACTAGTGGATACTCTTGGAGGCTGGTCCCCATCACAACTGCCCCCTCTGCATTCCCCTGTAAATATGCCCTGGCTCGTATTATATAACTTTCATGTGCTTTTTTGAAATTATTTTATTGTTGTTTTGATTTTGTAATTGGAAATGGATTTTCTTACTATTGGATGAAAAACAACATGTTAATTATAAAAAAAAGGTTAATTCCTGTATTAACTGTATCTGCCATTCATGTTCTGAAATGTTATTACAGGGGTAGTCATTCACTGGACCTCCAGCTGATGGAAGCTATGTCTGCCTTATTGCCCCTCACTTACTTTGTAAACAAGGCAACCATCAGCTGGCTGGGGGGAGGGGGGTTAAAAGGTGTAGTGTCCAACCCCAGTAGGCTGTCTTAGTTATAGTACAACATCCTTCAGGTTTGGCAAGTGCTCAATAACAGGTATCATTTAAGAAGAGGAGCAGAATGTCATTCTAGACAAAAAAAATAGATGACTGGCTTTATGGTGAAGAAGGTCTGAATCGCTGAATTTGGTCAATAAGCCTTAACCCTTTGAGTGCTTTGCAATGCGCTGCATACCGCTCTGGCATTCAAAGGGTTAAGGCTTACTGGACAAATTAAAAAAATGGAACAACCTCCATTTTTTATTTCTCATTAACCCATCCTCTGCATTAGGGTATACAGCATATGAGTTGCAAGATACCGAGGCTAAAAGGGCTCTGGGGGGCATTTTCTAGAGCAAGTGAGTATTTAGTGTACATTTAACCCTTCCAATACTACAATGATACTGAGTAAATAGAAACAAAGATATATTTCTGTATTTTTCAGTACCATGGACAGAGAGGAGGGCTATTATGTCTCTACTAGTGTAAAAGCCTATGTACACGGGTCTGTAAGATGTTAACCCTTTGAGTGCCGGAGGTGTATGCAACGCATTGATTTGCAATGTGTTATATACCCCTCCGGCACTCAAAGGGTTAAAAGACTGCCTGAACACACAGAATGCTCCCAGCACAGAACTCCCAGCATTCTGAGCATTCGAGTAGTCTCTACTGCGCATGACGGCTTCTGACAAACATCATAGTGAATTATTATATAGGATATGAGCTCCTCTGTTGCAGGTTGATGTACTAAAAAGTTTCTGTGCAACAACTGCACAGCAGTAGGCAGATTCCCATGGATTTAAAGGAGGTTTTAAACCCTGTGAATGCTAGTTATCCAATTCATTTGGAGCTGTTCCTAGCATTCATGGTGTTAAAATCCCTATTTAAATCAATAGGAGATTTACAAGTATTTATTACTCCTTATGTTGAGGCTGGTTTTCTCTAGAATTCCTATACTTTTATATTGAACACAATGGCATAAAAGCTCAGTTGGCACTAATTTCCAAGACAACTTGTAAGTGAGACACTTATAGTTGGTCTTTCTTTTGCAATAGTTTTTTAATCCTTTTAAAGCAAATTTTATTCTTGCTTATTGAATTAGAAAATGTTAACCCTTTAAGTGCTAGAGGAGTATGCAACGCATTGCTCGGCAATGCGTTGCATACCCCTCTGGCACTCAAAGGATTGAGCTTTTTCTAAGGCTGCGTAAGAAAGACTTGCCACAAATCTACATGTGTGATCTTAGGGGTTGTCATCCAACTGTTGCTCTTGGTGACAGAGATATAAATATTTATTGGCTGGACACAGTGCATTTTTCTGGCTAAGACATACTCATGTATATTCCACAGCAGCAAACTAAAATAACAATTCTTCTCTCTCCTGTGGTGTACTTTATCCAGATATATCTGTCTATCTGTATATCTGTATAAAATAATCAGATCTCTACAGCCCATTACACGCACAGTATGTATATATGGACAGATGATTCAATATTTTACCTTGTGTATAATGGGCAGTATGGAGCTGATTATTTCTTTAGATAGTGGTACAATTTATACAGATATATCTAATAACATAAGGAGGTTGGACTATATGTTATACACAGCTCCCTTATCCACTCCACATCCATGTGATCTGGGGAAGGGGTGTGGGGGGCAATTTCAGGTTCTCCTTCTTGACCACCTGTAGCTGCCCATGCCTAAGAGGACTGTGTTAAATATGTGCTCTTGCTGAAACCTGGATACACAAAATCATTGAACCTGTGTATCTAAAGGGGGTGCAGTTTTGCCAGGGCCCAATATCCAAGGGGGCCCCATCTGCACCAGGGACCAGTAGCTTCTAGTTATGCCTCTGTGAAAATATTTTTGTGATAGGGCGCCCAAAAGATGTTTGCACTGCGGCCCTCCAATTACTAGTTACACCACTGTTTTGAATGTTCTTAGAGACAAAAGTCTACTTAACAACATTTCACAGTGAAAACACAGTATAAATGATTGGTTGTGTTTAATTTATTATATTTCCTTGCTAGTACTAACCCCCACTCCCCCCAAAGCAAACATCCTATATAATAATTCGCTAGGATGTTTGTCAGAAGCCCTCATGTGCAGTAGAGACTGCGCACGTTCGGGAAGTCTCTACTGAGCATGATTACATCACGTGAGTGAGGTGACACAAGACTGCGTCACATGGAGCAGTGAGGTAGCGGCCTCTTAACATTACCCGGACCTTGGCCCGTGTTCACGGGCTTTTACACTAGTATATTTATGTTATAAGAATGCATATAACTTAAGATGCATGAAGTAATTGATCTTTCTGCATCTTCTGATATTGACCTGAACAATGGCTTCCTCCCACCCCTTCAACCAAATACTGAATTGTTTAATTATTTTCAAAATTCTATAAAGGCATTTCAAGAGTGAAAAACATATCTGATTTATGTTGGGGAGGGAAGAAGCCACTGTGCAGGCCAGTCTGTTTAGATAAGAGGTCCTCAAACCTGTCCTGAAGCCTCCCCAACAGTGCATGTTTTCTGGCTGTCCTCTAATAATCACAGAATCAATTAGTGGCTCAGTCATTCTTGGCTTATGAGAGATCCACCAGTGCTTAACACTTTGAGGACAAAGGATATGTGCAATGTGTTGTGAAGCAATGCATTGAATGCAAATCTGGACAACAAGGGGTTAATTTAGGAAATCCTGAAACTGTAAGTTGTTGGTGGGGCTTGAGGACAGGTTTGGCAACCAGTGGTTTAGATGATGTACAGAGAACAAAGGCTTCTTGCATCTTTTGATAAGCACAGGGTAAATATACATTATTTTATGTAATGATGCTAATAGGTTAATTTTATAATATATTCATACATTCACCCCATTAAGGCTAAAGTTCACACTCCTCTGTTACTTACCCACAATACCCTGCATTTTACCTGTGATCCCATCACTTAGTGAGTGTGCTGTGGGGTGTGAGAAATGGGTGACCCACATCAGTGTCAGCCACATATGACTGATGATACCTACGTGGCTCACCATTGATTGATTAGTTATGATAAACATCTCATCAATTCAGCTGACCTTGTTAGTGTTCTGCAAGGTGGGCCTATAGGATGTAATGCAGAGTAGCTTTCAATAGCTATTACAGTGTTCTGAACATGGTAAAGTTTCAGAAATGCATTCAGGTTCCATCACATGAGGCAATTAATGGTGTGAACATACCGGTAGATGGACATTTGTGTTTTGGGCCATTAGCATTCCAAACATTTTACCTGGTGCTCTGGTGGATTTTACATTTTAGGCTTCTCGATATCTGTACATGGGTGATTCTCACAAAATCTTGGTTTCAAAGATTTCAAACATGACATTTTTAAAAAAGACTTCCATATACGAATTTCCTTTTTATGCATTAATATTAAGGTCTGAAGTGTTTCCGAACATTAAATTAAAAACACGTACTTACAATTTAACACCTTTTTGAACATATTTTCCAAAATAAGTCCTTAAAAATCTAATTACCGCAACAATCTGAAAACATCAGTACCATTAGGAAAGCGAACACATTTTCACAATTTTAAAAAATTATTATTAACAGTCATACACAGTTACTTGAAACTATATAATATATATAATTTTTGATTAAAAATTTTAATTGATTTTGACTGATTTCTGTCATCACCACATCTTGTGCAATCTGCAACCTAATATTTTTGATATTTCATTGAAACCTGACATATTTTCAGAATGATGTTGCAAACCTGAAAAAATATGATGTATAGATTCTGCACATGTATCTGAAAGCAAACTACTATGTTTCCATTCATTAAATTAACATTAAATGAACACCCATTGCGGTAATGATACATAGGTTACGGAAATGAGGTTGATGATTTCGGTAATGATAATAAGTATACTAAGACTGAGGTATGGTTAAACACATAAAATTTAATCAACTCAGTAGAATTCACACTCAACCAATTTCATTTTGCAATGCTTCAAAACTTCATAACATACAGTATATAGACTAAAAACAGAGGACACATAAAAACAACAAACAAAAACATTAGAACAAGGCTAAAAAGGGCAACATTACAACATATGGTAAATACACAAGAAACATTTTACTACTGAAAAATTAACTAAAACCAAGGGTTTTAATGCAGTAGTAGAAAATCAATCAGCCAACTAAGGTTAAATTGCCCTCTTCCACACGGTATTCAGATCAACTTGGAGGTAGGGTGCACATGGTCACTGTATGCCAGTAACCATCCCAGTCTACTCCTATCACCACCCCAGCTCCACCTGCTACCCTCTCTCTCCCCCTTCCAATTCCAGTGTTTTTACACATATTTGTTTGTGTACTTTGCCCATTTTGAAAGCACATGTTTCTCTGTCTGTGACTCTTTGCTGGCCAATCCAAAATGGCTTAAGCTTACAGAATTTAGCCATTGAAAGGTTGTACCTGGGATCTCAGATAGAAATATTTTATGAAAAATTGCCATAGTCTGTTAAGGATCTCTTACAGAATATCTGTCCCTTTTTCCAAATTTCTCCTGATTTCCCATTTATTATAAGGAGACCATCTTGATTATGGAAGTGATTAACAAGTGTGCACATTAATCTTCTCTTGCTGTTATTAGGTATTTTTTCTGATGGCTTCCCCTTCTCGTTTTATTCTGGACCACTCTGCCCTCCATGCTGAAACTTACCTGCCTCCTCTTGGCCATCATATCAAGTCTTTTCAATCTTTTTTTTTTAGGTTGACAGTCTCTTTGGTCCTTTCCAGAAGCTTCTTTTTTGTGTAGATCAACTTTGACCTCAGTTTAAATTTTCTTCTGTTTCTCTTTTTGGGTGATTCCTTTGGGGTAGATGTTATCATTAGTCCTGGTGTCCAGGAAGTCTCTCTTCTTTTAGGAGTTGATATGATGGAAGGGACATTTACCTGCTGAGGTGAGAATGGCTGTTCTCTTGGGGAGGTTGTGTCTTCTTGTAGATTTTGCTTTTCACCATGTTGAAGTGTACCTTCTTCACTTGATGGTATCATGTCCAATACAGCTGCAAGCCGTTTCTTTCTTCTATAATACCTTCTTGAGTTTTCCCTCCACTGTTTATTCTTTTTTTCATGTTGTTTCTTTGTCAGATCTTTCATTTTCTTGATTTTACCATTTAGTTTTTGTTTTTGATATCTGGAAATGGAAAGGAAACATGCCATGAAATGAGTGTGTCTCAAAACATGGGAAAATTGTTACTTTTATGGACACATCATCCTCTATCAGGGATTGAATGGCTTACAGACTGTGTGTGATGATGTGTACATGCTCATGTATACTTCATAACACTGTAAGGTGTTAGGCTTCCTATAGAGTATGGGCTAGATTACATTTGATAGGTAAACTTTACCAATGCTCTTGTTAAAGGGATAGTAATACTGTCTTATAAAAATCTTTAAAATTGTAGATATTAATAATAGAATTAGGATAAGCTACTTCCCATGTCTCAAATCTTCATATTTTTCTGTTCATAGCATTTAAACTCCCACCCTCCCCTTTTTTATACGTATGTGCTATAGCTGACAGATGCAGAATCCTGTCATTTGACCAGACGGAGGCTCTTCAGCAGAGCCAAAATTGCAAGGTTTATGAAGAAATACTTAATTGAAATGGTCTACAAAGTGTGCTTGGTTTGCAAGCACACTTTGTAGACCATTCCAGTTAAGTATTTCTTCACAAACGTTGAGTTTTCGGCTCTGCTGAAGAGCTTTAGTCTGGTCAAATGACAGGATTCTGCATCTGTCAGCTATAGCGTAGATGAATGAAAAAGGGGAGGGTGGGAGTTTAAATGCTACGAACAGAAAAATATGAAGATTTGAGACCTGGGAAGTAGCTTATCATAATTCTATTACTAATATCTACAATTTTAGAGATTTTTATAAGAAAGTATTACTATCCCTTTAAATTTCCAACTCCATTAAAGTTTATGAAGATGGAAATTTAACCAGAGCATAAAGCTTATCAATTAAATGTAATCTAGTCCAATATATTTGCTAATTACTTTTTTTTGGAAATAATAACATTTATTGTAAACATTTTTTTAGAATTGATAGTGCCATGAATCAATATCAGATACATCAGTTTTGCCAATATTAGCAAATATATCATTACAAAGAAAAGAATAATTACAACAATGCACGTGAAACAAGTATCTGGGATACAGCAGCAATAAGCCATGACTATCCAGGAGCAGTTAAAGATTAGACCATGTGAAAAATGCTGACCCATCACTATGCTTTAGACTTGCTAATTGTGTTTGCTGTAACCTTTCCAACCTCTAACCTCTCTCTCTCCTTCCTTCTGTACTCTCCCAGCAGTTCTAGGTTGCTATAAACTTTTTTTCTGAATTTTTTCAGTCTAGCCTTGGTTAAAGCTTTCTGTTTGCCGTTAGCTGACTGTCTGCAGTAAAATAGAACATAAAGCAAACATATCAACAGTTAGTAAATAATTTTTAAATTAATACTTCAAAATATACGTTTAAAAATAATCTGTATGATTAAATTCTCATTACCGAAACAGAAGTTCTCTCTACCCTAACTGGCCTTAAATTGTAGCGGTAAGTGAGAATGGTGTTGCTGAGGATGAGAGACCTTAATATATTTTGCTAACAATAGAGAAGCCATGATGACTAAGCAAATTTTTACTCAGTGTACATAATAAGACATTAATGAAGTATATTTTCATTGAAAATTTTAATTGTAACATTTGTCTAAATGTGGAAAAATAACTGTATCGGTAATGATAATTAATACTGTCGTGTACGCAGTCTGACAAGAGAATGTTTAACTTTTAACTGGAGAAATATTAGAGATCTGCTTACCTCGTATCCATCTTGAAAGTTCTGGCAGATGTGCTGCTTCATTCTAAATCAAACTTTATTTAAAATTCTCTGTGGGCATGTAAATAGTTGTTTAAAAATGTTGCGGAGGATGAGAACATCAGTCATGGACATTTACTTTTTCCATTGTATTTTGATTATTATTATACATGATTTTTCAGTTAATCATTTTTCTGTCATGTGAGAACTTCTAGTAGACATTCCTTATATTTTTTTCAGAATATTTTAATTTTACTCTGTTTAAATTGCAACATAATATACATTCAGACCTATCTGGACACATTGCGGTAATGAGAATTTCAGCACTAAATGAAATAAAAAACAAAAATAATTAATTCTTATGTTGAAAATATTCTTTGTGCAAGGTAGAGAACACTATTATCTTTATTATGATGTTTTAATATGTTCCTAAATTACAAGTTTTACATTAAAAATCATTACTGCCATGGTGTTTTAATGTTTTTGTGAGAATGACCCACATGACAATGCATCTTTAATATTCTTGGACCTCGTGTGAACACATTTCAAGCATTATTATACTCAGCTAAACTACAGAGACAAGTATTACAGTGAAATAAGTCTCCCCAGTGAGTCAATGCTGTACAACATGGTGTACGTTAGAAAAAGAACTTCAACATGGAGACTTAAAAGAGCAATACTTAGTGCCATGTGCAATGATGAGCAGTTCTAGAGCATACTAACTGCATTGCAAGTAACAAATAACTGTTCCAATTGATTTAAATGGGACTTTTAACCCAAATGAATCCTAAATAGGTTTGTTTCACAATGAGTTGGAGAGCTCTCTAGCAATCAATGGGTTAAAAGCCCCATTAAAATCAATGGTTATTTTGGGAATGTTTGTCAGCTATGATGCATTTGGTATGCTCAGAACTGCTCATCATCTGCTTTCTGCATATGGCATGGAGTATTGTGCTGTTATGTCTCCATGGTCAAATCAACTTGTACATACATGTCCTGCTGCCAAAAGGCAGATTGTGTTTGTAATGCATTCTGTGGGAACACTTGAGTCATTTACTATGGCTCTCCAATAACATTTGAATGAAAAAGCTCCTAGTAGTGGATCTACCCTTGCTTTACTTATCAGGGAATCCCTGTAATATATATTGTTTTTCATAAGGGTTTTTCCTTTAACTGTCACATTGAGATCTTCACAGAAAAGCATTCCCAGATGTTCAGGGAGAATGTCCCAGAAACTAGATTTCATAGATGTTTGCAGACCATAAAAATGAAATTCAATAATACATTTCATTTGGATTATAGTTTTGCAGAAAAAAAAGACATTGCAGTTCTCCCCAGGATTAAATGTTGATATGAGCCTCCGAGAGAAAAAAATTAAGGAGGTCTTCTGTAGAGATTAATTAAGGGAGAGGTACTCAGTGTGTGTAACATCGACAATGACAAAATGGCCTTCAGTGGACCTCTTTCCTTCCTGGCCTCCAGATGCTATAATCTATTTTTGTGATGGTATTCATACAAATATTGTTAAAGTCATATTCTGCATTCCCTATGAAAAGAGCACAAATAGCTTCATAAATTGAGAGCTGGCTTTTGCTATGAAAAGAACAGCAGTTTGGCTAAGGAAATGGCGATTTCCTTGTGACAAAAGGAGATGTTTAACACTAGGACAGAGTATATCAGCTTTTGTGCACAGAGAAGCTGAGGTACTCATAAATTCTGGAGCAAACCATATGGGATAAAATAAACATTCCCAAAAATCAATTTGAATTGAACAACCCATTTAGTGCTTGAAAGAAGGGGTAGGTGAACGATTTTGCCTCAAGCCAAAATCAGTGAAAAATGACACTTCCCACTTGTTGAACAATTTCTGCTTTTTCACCTAGCTCATTGCATTGAAATCAATGGGAAGAAAAAGTTTTCCCCACCACATGAAAGTTTTCTCTACTTTTCCTGCAGCCATATAAGAGGGTGTCAGGCTCTCACAACATGCAATTCTGTGTTTGTGAGAGGAGAAAGCAGCATGTTTTTGATCCACAGAAGATAGGCAAATTAAGGGGACTTAAAGTGATAGTAATGTTTCATAATAAAAGCAGCTCTAATTAATCATCTTAGTATTTGGACTTTGGAGAGTGTTATTTCAATTCTGTCAGAGTTGCAGTTCAAGAGTAATTCAATGACAAAGTCTCCCCCTCACGCCCATTTTACTGATGTAACACTGTTCAGCCAGATCAGAAGGGAGGTGCCCAGGCAGACTGCAGAGAGGGACAATCTTCAGTTAAGATAAGGGAAAAACCTGAAAAACTTGTCAAGGGGGGCAGGGTTTTCATTGTTTTCTAGAAAGAAGATTGTCCCCTGCTGTTATCTGTCTGGTCTTACAACCAGATTCCACATCTGAGAAGAGATGGCTTACACTAGGTAAAAGGGACGGGAGGGGAAACTTTGCTTGTGAATATCTATCAAACCATAAAGGTTTGAGAAATAAGACTTATATCGTTCTTCATGTTTTTTTAATGCCTACAAAATAAAATAAAGATAAAATTAAGTATTACTATCCCTTTAAAGCTTAGTTTAGGGAGTGCTTAGGTAGGACATTTGTTCTCTGTATTAGGGGAGTCTGGGGGAGTAGAAGGGAGAAGGTGGCTGACCCCAAATACAACAAAATTTGGTGTGACTGACTGGCAAGACACAGGCAACTGGGGTCCAATTTGCTTACTGATCTTGCTGATTTTGTCTCTGTGCTGTGGAAGTCTGGGGAAACTGTTGTTTATATTTTTTTCTTGACAAATTGTGACGATAGGATGGACAACTTTAAAATAAAGTATAAATGCATAAATATATTAGGATACATATAGCTAACTGGGAGTCTGACGTGAGCTTTGTGACTGAAGCAGACTTGATAAACAGCAGACGACATTGATCATTTTGTTGAGGACTAAGGCAAGACATCATACGCCATCAGTTGTGTAAGTGGAAAGTGTAAAAACACACGCAGTAGTTTAGTACTGTCCTGCAAATGCACAATGGATTTAGCAATGTCCAGCATAACCACAAGGGGCAGGAGGAGGAGGAAAGGTGAGCAGTGCAGGAACGTGTGAGTAAAGTGGTTGTTCAAAAACTAACTGAAGCCATGGTTACTGCATCGTGTGCAATAAATGATAATGATCTGTCTTCTTCAAGGGAGGTTGCAGTTTGTCAAGGCCCCAAAAAACTTCCAACACCACCAGAGTCAGTACAAAAAAATCCATATAAGAAGAACACTGAAGACAACAAGTCACATTCTAGTGTTGATGATAGCAATAACATAATGGAGGAAGGTGTAGCATCTGAACCATCTGCTGCATCAGATAGTGAGACAAACAAGCACCAAAACTCCTATGCTGAAAATAGCCAATTTTGTGAAAGGAAAAATAAAAATAAATTGTTTGAGACCACAAAAAGCTTAGAGGAATATGAGGGTAGTGGGCAAGAAGTGGAAGGCAATGCTGATGCTGAGGATGACCTAATGATGACTGATGATGATGATGCATGAAACATGATTATGGCAAAAACTGCTGTAGGAAAAAATATATATATACACACACACATCAATCACAACATGCCATTCCCCCTCCACCCTTACCATACAAATCTGCCATATTGTAGGCTGTACATATTTTAATCTCAACATCATCGTGAATATTTGCCGGTGGCACTTAAAAAGGAACAGATTTTTCAAGACATATGTTGTTGTAGGACTCACAACTTTGAGTTTATTAGTGATGAGTGAGCGTGCTCGGCCGATGCTCGGATCGGCTCGAGCATCGCTCTGCTCGGCACATGGCGGTACTCGTCGAGTACCGCCATGTGCTCGCCCGCCATGTTCGGGTGGCGGGGATCTGTGCCGGAAGAGGCACAGATCCGAAGACGCTCCGCTGGACCACCAGGGACTGGAGGTACGGGGGCATTGCGGAGATGAAGGGGGCATTGCGGAGATGAAGGGGGACATTGTGGAAGAGGGGCATAGACTCTATGCCCCTCTTCCACAATGTCCCCCTTCATCTCCGCTATGCCCCTCTTCCACAATGTCCCCCTTCATCTCCGCTATGCCCCTCTTCCACAATGTCCCCCTTCATCTCCTATGCCATAGAGGAGATGAAGGGGGACATTGTGGAAGAGGGGCATAGCGGAGATGAAGGGGGACATTGTGGAAGAGGGGCATAGAGTCTATGCCCCTCTTCCACAATGTCCCCCTTCATCTCCGCTATGCCCCTCTTCCACAATGTCCCCCTTCATCTCCTCTATGGCATAGGAGATGAAGGGGGACATTGTGGAAGAGGGGCATAGCGGAGATGAAGGGGGACATTGACCAGGCACCCTCCGCTCATCAGAGCAGGGGGTGCCTGGTTTAATGCTCGAGTGCTCCCATGCTTTTCAATGGGGCTCGGGTGCTCGGCCGAGCACTCGAGCCTCAGGGGGTGCTCGGTCAGAGCACCCGAGCACCCGAGCATCGGGGTGCTCGCTCATCATTAGAGTTTATGTTACTTATTTCTCCACTGCAGCCCTCATAGAAGTAATATTTTGGTGGGAAATGTTGCACCATAGGAAACACAGGAGAAATATGTGTTGGGATTAGCAAAATGGAGGAAAATATTGCATAAGGCATCTGTTTTTCGTGAAAACTAATGTAAGATATTTTTCTCACTTTTTGCCCACCCCTACTTGAGAGGCTTTCCCAAGGATTAATCCACATCTTCCTATTACATCAGCCACATCAAAGCTGATCTACTAATAGGAACTAGAATGATTCTAGCACAGACAAACTACACCATGGTGGAGACTTAACAATTCCTAAAATTTATAAAATTTCCTTAGATTTAACCCTTTGAGTGCCAGAGGGGTACGGACCTCAGGCACTCAAAGGGTTAAACTGGACTTTTAACCACTTGAATGCCAGAGTGCTCTTCAACACATTGGGTGGAATGTACTGGTCTTGCTAGTGCAGCTGCATGGTGTAAACATTTAACTGTTGTGATGGCACTACATTGTATGCACCACCATGTCTGACTGCTGCAGGGCTTACTGAAGGACAGTCGCTGTCACAATTAGAGTTTTAATGCCAGCAATCCATGTGCACCCGCCCCATGGCATGTTTAGGGAAACGGTGTACATTTACATTATTTCCTCTAAGCCTTATTCAGTGTGTAGCCAAGTTTATGGTTATACACTGAATAAGGTTTAGAGGAAGGTATAGAGGAAAACAATGCCCACAGACTGCTCATTATCTCCACTTGGTACAAGTAGTTCCATGGGGAGGAATTCTGGCATGCTTAGCTAATTCAAGGTACTTTAGGCAGGTGTAGGCTCCTGATTTAGCATGGAATCATCATTGTACATTGACCGCATTAATTGGCAATGTGTTGGAGATCTTTCTAGCATCCAAATCAGTTGAAAGCCTAATTTAAATGCATTGGATACATCTCTGGAACTCAAAGGGTTAAGTGGGATTTATAAGGTCCTGAATGCCAGACAAGTCTTCAGTGCAATATGAAGCAAAGAGTTGGAGACCTATCTGGAATTCAGGGGATTTTATTTGTCTCCTATGGAGCAGTTGGTCTGCTCCAGTTTTGCTCCAGTTGTTCTTAACACATCAGCCTCACTATAGTGTAGCTGTAACATTTGTGAAAACCTAGAAGTATTGAATAATGCTGTTCGTATGAGCCCTGGAAGCAAAATGAATATAGGGAATCTTTGCAGATGATGGTGAGTAAAACATGTCAACTATTTTACAGCCCTTTTCATGCTTTATTTCCTGAATAAACTCACAGAGAGATCTCTAAAAGCCACCTGGTAGTGGAATTTATATCCTGAATGCAATCACCAGGCATATTGAGAAATATACTGCGGCCCTTGTAAGTACACTTGAAATAAATTACTGCCGTACGTGTGAATAGCTAAAGCAGTGCACCAAATAGTCAAAATATATTTTTCCTAGGGCGTAACAAATCATCAAATTCCAGGAGCCTTACTAATGTTGTGTGTTGAACCTCAGGCACTGTAGGTGTTTTCTTCTGGCAATAAAAGAGTGTAAAGAATAGACACAGATTGACATGCCGTTCTGCTATTCTTCAAGCACGCCATTCATTTGACCTACCTTTGGGCATTACTTTTCAGTCCCGGGAAATATCTTCAGATAAAAAGACTGCAAATCCACTGAGTGCTTACCAATGTAAACCTCAATATGTCACACAAATCCTCAGTTATTATGTATATTTTATATCTGAGAGATTTCAACAAGACTATGACAAACCTTATATTTAAACATAAAAAATTGCTTTCATCACACTGTGGTCTTTATAGGCAAAGGTAATGCACATCTGGGGCAAAGCAAATGAAAATTCCCATTAATTTAAATGTGTTTTTTTTATTCCCTTGAATGCTAGAGAGAGGGCTCAATGTGTTAGAGACTCTCTAGAATTGAAATCAAAGGGAATCTGATGATATTTTATTTGTCCCTTATGCAGGATTTCCAATTGTCAGTAAATTTACTTTTCAGGAGAAATATTGCTAAAACTGGAAGGTGTCAATACAATTAATGTGTTGTCAGTAAAAATATGGCAGATCGGAAAAATGTGTCAGTAAAAATATTTGGTTATCCATAATTTTATTATTGACAGTAAAATGTATTGTTGGGTGGGATTTTCTGCAAGATCAAAAAACATGCGGAAAACAGGGCCATAGCCCTTTCAGTATATTATTTCCACATTGTGGACTGACGTGAATGTGTACATTTATGCATCATGATGTGTGTGTGTATGCATCATGACATTATTATGAGATTGTGAAGACTAAGGGCGAGATGTTCAAAAAGTCATTGTAATGAAAAACTTGTCGGATCATGAGTTGGTGGTTAAAGAAGGACAATATTTTCAAAAGTACATCCGTCACATTTGAAAATTCATCTAAAGGATTAAAAATGACGGTAAGAAGATCTCATTGAACATTGCCGTTAAAAATTATGATCTTAAAAATTGTCTTTCATTTTGTCTTTGAAACGAAAATTTTCAAAGAAACAAAGACATTTTTTGCCTTTGAAACAAATTTTTCTTCTCCAAGTTTAGACCATTTTTATTATGTCATAAAAAATGACGTTAATCAGACAAAAAATGATGTTCAAATGAATATTTTTTTCTGAAAATACCTTACATTATGATGGAAAATTAATCTACACCCACTTTTAAGACAGCTTTTTCCCTTTGACGGAGATGGCGTAATTGAATGCAAAAAATGACGGAAACATGTCTGAGAATTGACGGATCATTGAGTAAGAACTTTTTTATTCTGAATGCAGACAATTTCAGTTACCACCACTTTCTGAACATCTCGCACTAAGTCCAGGAATGTGAAGTCTGAGCTAAAAAACCTTCAGGGCGTAGATTTTGCAGTTATTTTCTCCGTGCATGAATTTCCAAGGAAAGAAGAAATATAGCCTCCTTTTTCCTGAAATTTCCATGTGGAAAAACTCTTTCACACATCCTTAGTAAAACATTATCAGGGATTGGCAGTCCTGCCCATATCATGTAGCTGATTTGCCCAAGACCTACTCTATTGCTGTGCACATACATCCCCTGGAAGCACAGTAACTAGTTGCACGTTTATAAGACTGCCAAAAAGTCAAAAGGGTAGCCATGAACATGAAGAACATGCATTAATATTAGGGAATGTGCTTGGCAAAAAAAATAAAACAGCCCAATGATACAGTAGGTGTATGGAAAAGGGGAATATGTCAGTTTGTCTATATATGGTTTGATTTAGCAAATTGCACATACTTGCACACTTGAAAATGACATGTCAGTGTGGTGATTATCCATGGACATGTATATATGTATTTTTTATGTCTTGCACCCATGCTTTAAATGTTTATACAATAGGTGTTTTGAACATTTTAAACATAACATATATGTATACAGATGTAGCCCTAATCATTATATAAAATGTATCTTACTACTGGGAATTTTCTGTGTTAAGTAAACAAAGATCCTTGTGCAATTCAGTGGAAGGTGCTTGTCAGCAGTGTTACGGACACTGGACAAAGTTTGCCCATGTTCAGAGCCTGTACCTCAGTGAGCTGTCACTGCTGGAACTAGATTCTGGCTTTACTTGACCAACTAAGGTCAGGATTTGTTGAGTAACAGAGTGAGGATTGATCTTTGGGGCAAAAGTCCAGTGTTGCTATTCTCAGGATTATATGCCATTTCATAAAATTGCATTTTTCTTTACACTTTTCCCTTTAAGAGTGCAGCAAATCTTTGTCACTGGCCAAAATGTAGCAGCAGTAATCAAGACATTACAGAAATATGTTATTTGAATAGTTCAGGTTCTAACCAGCCTATCCTACTGAGCATTTAAAGGGATAGTAATGTTTCATAATAAAAGCATCTCTAATTAATCATCATAGTATTTGGACTTTGGAGAGTGTTATTTAAATTCTGTCAGAGTTGTAGTTCCAGAGTAATTCAATGACAAAGTGTCCCCCTCCCGCCCCTTTTACTGATGTAACACTGCTCAGCCAGAGCAGAAGGGAAGTGTCCAGTAGATTGCAGAGAGTGGCAATCTCCAATTAAGATAAGGGAAAAACCTGAAAAGCTTGTCAAAGGGGGCAGGGATTTCATTGTTTTCATAGGAACAAGAGTGTCCCCTTCTGTTATCTGTCTGGTCTATGGACTGCATTCCATATCTGAGAAGAGATTGCTTACACTAGGTAAAAGGGGCGGGAGGGGGAAACTTTGCTTGTGAATATCTCATAAACCATAAAGGTTTGAGAGATAAGACATATCATTCTTCATGTTTTTTTAATGCCTACAAAATAAAATAAAGTTAAAACAAAGTATTACTATCCCTTTATGCATTTGTGTGTAATTGCATATTGATGCTCATGTACTAATCCGAACTGGAGCAATTCTGGAGCAAACAAACAGCACCACAGGGAAGAAATAAAATCCCACTGATTTAAATTAGGTTTATTTTTATCATTACATGTTTTATTATGTTTTCAAGAACAAAGAAAAAGCAAAATATAATATAGTAAAGTCTTAGCAGGAAGAAAAGTCATGTTCAATCATTTAACCCTTTGATTGCTCTAGAGATCTCCAACACATTGCAATGGATGCCTCTAGCATTCAAGGGATTAAAATTCCCATTTAAATCAAAGGGAGTATTGTTCCCTATGGTGCAGTTGGTTAGTTCCAGAATTGATCCAGTCTCATTGCATCAGTTCCCAGAGGTCCATATTTATAAAAGCAAACTGGAGTTTTCTGGAGTGTACCACAGGGGACAAATATAATTGCTAAATGCCCATGCACTTGAATAGAGATTTTTAACCCTTTGACTGCTACAGAGGTCTCCAGTGCATTGCTTGACAATTGGAGACCTATCAGGCATTAAAGGGGTTACAAGCCCAGTTTCATTTAACAGTTATTTTTATTTGTCCCCTACAATGCAGTTGTTTACTCCAGAACAACCCCATTGTGTTTTTATAAAAATGTGCCTCAGAGTGTTTAGCTGCAGTTTATGGTGAAATTGTGCCATAAATACTCCAGGTATAAAAGGGAATCAATTCCTATCATTCCCCTAATGGCCTTATAAACACAATCCAGTATAAGAGTGTCTAAACCAGTGACAGGCAACCAGGTTAAGTCCAAAGACTGCAAATATGGCTTTAATTCCAGCAAAGTGAGGGACATTACTGTTACAAATTCTAAATACAAGTTAGAAAAACTAGATGCCAGTGTGCATGGGAGACCTCTCTAGCACTTAAGGGGTTAAACCGGAACAATGTAAGAAAAGGGATAAGTGACTTTTGTGTGCTAAATAATGTGTGTGTGTGTGTGTGTGTGTGTGTGTGTGTGTGTGTGTGTGTGTGTGTGTGTGTGTGTGTGTGTGTGTGTGTGTGTGTGTGTGTGTGTGTGTGTGTGTGTGTGTGTGTGCATTTGATGCGGTAGAAGAAAATTACCTCCCCTTACCTTCTCACTGACCAGATAACAGACTGGGGACTTGCAGGAGAAGCCTCTGTCGGCCATATGTTGCTCAAGGGTTGCCAGTGATCTAAATAACATGGTATCAGTGTAACCATGAAATGCAAACATCTTTCATGGGCTATGCACTATAAGATAAAAATGGTACAATAATTAAACGATTCATAGATGCCACACAAAGACACTAATAGATTTGTGTTGAAGCTAAAGATTCAAGGAAGGACTGAACAGCAATTCATGCATTTATTGGTAAATCTGCTCAGTATTATGAACCTTACAGCAATCTTTAACAAGCCTGAACATAAATTCACACATATAATGACAAAGTTTATGCTAAACATAAAGATGCATAAACTGTTATAGCTTTTTCAATAACACCTTAATCCCCATTTTAAAATTATTTTTAAAAACATATTCTTCATTATGGCTTGGATTCCCTCCACTTCTTCAGCTTAAACACATCTTACTGTAATAAACTGAGTTTTTTTATGTATCTATCAAGATAGAGCATAATGGAGATTATATTACATTTAAGTTTCATGGTTCTTCATTACCCAGGCCCAGCCCTGGCATTTTATTGTCCCATTAGAGCAAATGAATTTAGGGGGGATGTTTTGGGGAAAATCAACCCTATCATAAGGACAAACTAAAAATTTCCTTTGATTTTAACCCTTTGAGTGCCAGAGGGGTACGTAACGCATTGCTTTGCAATGCGTTGCGTACCACTCTGGCAATCAGAGTCTTAAATGGGGCTTTTTTGGGGGGGATTTGTTAATTCCCTGTGCTACTGCAGTTGGTTTCTACCAGATTTGCCCCACTCATCAGCCTCACAAAGACTGAACCCTTTGAGTGCCAGAGGAGGTATCCATTAACCCTCTGGCACTCCTAAGGGTTAACATTCCAATAATTAGAAATGTTTACATGTGCATTTGACAATGTCAGAGGTTGGTAACCTGCTTCCCTTTAAAGGCGCAGTAAACTTTTTTTTAAGAAAAGCTATATGTTACAGAGCTTTTCCTGCTGAGAAAAATAAGGGTACTCCCACTGATTTGTTTTATTCAAATTATATAAACGTTCAAATAATCAGGAAGTGAATGTACTGTGTGTTTACTTCCTGGACGTTGTCACATTCTATGGAGAACTGTATGTCACTGACATTGCTTGCCATTATAATGTAACAGAAATCTAATTGGAATTTGACCACTAGATGGCACTGCTAATGTAAAAAAAACACACACAGCTTTAAACAGTAGTAACTCTGGAAATATGCATCTCTCTGCAGTGGGAGTACCCTTATTTTACTCAACAAGAAATGCCCTACAATATATATTTTTCGCATAAGAAAAGTTTACTGCTCCTTTAAATTTTTTTGTTTGTTTATGCTTCTTCTTTTACAGATTATTAGTGTTTCTTTTGATAATCCGCCATAGCTTCATTCATTGGGAGGATTGTAGGTTATCAAACCTGGATTAGGAGAAAATTGTATGCATATTGATGTTGTTCTTTCAGATATACTTTTCCTCACCAAGCTTGATAGGCCTTGAGCCCTCTCTAGTTATTCAGTTATTCATACATGTGAAATTTCTGCAAAAGCTGTTTGTTGCAGATTTCTATCAATATAAAGACATTTTTATAGTGTATTGCTGTGACTTATTTGTGTCTTTGAAAAGAGTCAGAAGACCAAAAAATGCTAATTGAAGCTCATGTATTAAATGGACTGGGCAATTCTGGGCTATATTTTACTTCTGCAAGATGCTTGGATGTATATACATACGTGCACATACTGTAGAGGTGAATTTTGTGCCTTGGTGATATGTTCAATGCCACGATGATTTTTTTTTTACTATTATGAGACGCGGACACTGTAGGGAAGGAGAATCGGAGTAATATCCTCCGACAGCTGCCTGTTTTCACCCATTGTTCTGCCTTCATGGTATGTTTGTGACAATCTCCTCTTTCTGATGCGGGTGCTCAAATGAGCAACACTTAAGCCCACACATTAATTATTGGTTAAGACTGAATGCAGAAAGCAGAAATTAACCTCTCTTTCTCCTTCCATTACAATAATATTCATCTTATTACATGTTTTTAATAATTCCTGGCCAGTCTGTATATTTGTAATCCATGATGTGATGCTCTTTGTACTATAAGTAGTACTACTACTAATAGTAATAATAATAATAGGGTTATGGCTACAATGACAAGAGCCAATAATTATAGCACAAACCATTCAAACAATAATGGAACTTTTTGAACGGTAAAGCTGTCCCAAGCATCAATGGGGGTATAACCCAATTTAAATTATAGACTAAGGGCTCGATTCTATTACCAGTGCTAAAACCTGTGTTACAGTAAAATCAAGCAACGTGTATTTTGCGAACATGTGTTATTCCGGTATTCTACTGCAGAACAATGGTAAAACAAAATTGGCATAGATGTACATTTCTATGAACTAACAAAATTGGTGCTGTCTGCTTCTATTCAACTACCACTTAAAACAAACACGCAAAATGTCAAAGGCCAAGGCATACATTTGTCAACAGAGAGATCAAGTTTAGTGTTATATGTGTTCCCCACATTATGAAAATCCCCCTTCAACATATTACCCCCCACCCTTTGAAATTAGAATTATAGTGCTTACTTTCACCATTTTAATTTGACAAATATTGTTCACCAGGTCATTCTTAGAAAGCGCAGCCACATGGATCATCTATCCTTCTGGATCCAAGATAGGGGGGATATCAGGAGGGCTCCTGATGTCCCCCTCGCGATCTGAATCATTAAACAGTAATAAAAAGCGCATATATAACCTATGTTAAGCATAAGTTATATGTGCTTTATTTAAAAAGTCACCCCATGGATCCCCTATCCTTCTGGATAGGTGAGCCATGTTAGGGGGTGTCAGGAGGGGTCCCTCGAGGTCTGAACAATACATTTAAAATACATTTAACAAAAAAAGAAGAAGAAAGCCCATATAACATATATGACACATATGTTATATGGGCTTTATTAAAAATTCCGGCAATTGTTGCCTGCATTGATCACCTATCCTACTGGATAGATGATCAGTGCTAGGGGGGTGTCAGGAGGAGTCCTGATACCCCTCTTGAGGTCTGAACTACTTATTGTAAATACAATTAAAATATAATAAAAACATTTTTATTACACATATACAGGCAACCTAAGAAGCCTCATACCCTGCTTATTAACCCTATCAGTACCAGAGGAGTAACAAACACATTGGAATGCATTGCTACCTCTCTGGTACTCATAGGGTTAAACATGCAATACAAATACAATAAGGGCATTTTTAAAAAACTAGGAGAAGAAGAACGATGAATTTAAATGGAGAAATAAAGTGACTGGAGCACTTTAAGTAAAATTTTAAAGTGAGGGGGTTAAAATGTTGAATGTGAACAATATTTGTCGAATTAAAATGGTGAAAGAAAGAACTGTAATTCAAATTTCAAAGGGGATGTTAATATGTCGAAGGGGGCACTCTATGTCAGATTTCTATGATGTATACAATATTCTGCACTGCTTTTGTTTGAACAACAATGGTTTTGAGACTGTCATCGTGGCTTCTACTCCTCAACTCTGAGGCTCAGGATTACCGACAGAAAATGTAACCACAAAACAGGCGCTAATACTGAGCATGGATAATAGAATTCTACTTGTTGTTTCCTATGGGCTTTTTTTGACTGGTGATAAGTATAATTACCGCTGATTTTGCTTTCACAAGTTGGGTAATAGGATACTAAAACCTAAGTTAATAAAACACAATACCTGTTTTTTTTTTTTAGTGCTGGTAATAGAATCGAGCCCTAGGAGTGTCCACGTTTGGTCCTAAAAAGAGCTGTCCCTGTTTAAGAATATGTTGGCCAATTAAAATGAAGGTGCCACTGATTAGCTCACATATGATTAACCCCTTTGAGTGCCACGGGGATACGCAACGCATTGCAAAGTAATGAGTTGCATACCCCTCTGGCACTCAAAGGGTTAATCATGGAACTCCTTAAATGCTGGCCTGTTGGTGGCCATTCAGGATCAAACTTGGACACCCCGGTATGTACAGGGGAAGGCTGGCCTGGGGGGCAGGGGGGCAATTGCCTCCTAGGCTGGTCATATGTCTGGGCTGGTAGGCCACAGCATCTCACTAAATCTCCTGATTGCTCCTTTAAATTGAGCCACACTAGTGATACCACAGAGCTTACAATTGAAATGGAGTTACATAAATGGTACCACAGAGGTACAATCCAAATGGCGCTACACTAGTAGGATAAACCATTTTCCTTGTAAGCTCTATAGTATCACTAGGTAAGCTTTGCTTAAATTGTAAGCTGTGTAGGAGCGCACTAGTGTAGGCCCATTTCAGCTGTAAGCTATGTGGTATCACGTGACTTCACAAAATTAATGCCAATTTTAAAATTAACAATAGGGGGTGGGCTGGAACAGTGGCCTGGAACGATAATAGAAATGGGCCACTTGAATGTATTTTCCCCCTGGGCCACAAATTGCCAGCCCTCCCCTGGGTATATATAATCGTTATCTGCTCTCTAAGGTGCAGTTCACAGTTTTGCATATCTTTGATATAAAAGTGCATTTTTTGTGATATCATTGATGGCTCTGTCTGAGACCAGGAATGCCAGATCATAAAATTACATTTTCAGAACTGTGCTTAGTTTTGGTTTATTAAGAGAGTTAAAAAAGTATATATTCAGCAAGACAATGTCGTTACAATGTATCTCAATGCCACACAAGGACAGTTAAAGTTGTATAAAATATATGGATGCCTGTTATATGGTGCAGAAATGTCCTGTACTTCAAGCAACATCCCTAAGTAATGTTCATAATTCCAATATGCTTTTAAAAAGTACAAGTGAAGAACTATGTCATTTTGGTATGCAGCCTACATTTATAGTCACTGATGGGACTTATTCAAAGAACATAATCATAGAATTAAGTACATAAGAAAATAGCTTTAACATAGCTGTACTCTAAATTGCAGAGGTCTGCAAACTTTCAAACTGCATGTATTATTGAATTAAAAGTTTCAGTGAACTGAGGCTGAATGTTTAACTTCCCTGCTAAGAGAGCTATGCAAGCAAGTTGTATGCAATTATTTAGTTTGATCAAGGATTTTAGAAATAATCAGAGGTCTCAACAGTAACCTAATGTCAATATTGGCAATGAGCAAAGCATTTCTCATCAAAAGAGAAACAGGCAAAATATGGCACTTCCCTCATCCTGGGAAAAGTGCAACTTTTATGCTTTTTTGATTGCATTGAATTGAATGAGATTATTGTTTGATGCTAGCTAGTGTAGCGGTAGACAGACAAAGAGATATTGCTGTGGTTTCCATATAGGAATATTGGTAGAAGCCAGTTGTTCTCTGTGCAGTGCAGGAATGTGGGTGTGAAAGGAGAGTTAAAAATAAATACATTAATAAAAAAAAAACAAACCTTTCTGACTAATAATTGACTGACAGTGGCAGTCATAGAGGCAGGTGATGCTTCCTACCTGAGCTGGCTGGGCCTAAATCTTGTCTGAGACTGAGTAACAGATATTAAGCAGACATAATACATCATCACACATTTGAACCAAGAAATATATATAAAAGGTATAATTTCACACACTGTGTTTTTATAGCCTCACAGAATAAGAGGAACAAGTATATATGTGTGGTGGACTCTGGTGCTGCACCTGCTGCTGTGCTTCATCCTTTATTGCAAGCTGCTGATTCTGAAGATAAGAGGTCTATCTTGTACTGTACTGTGAAAATTAACACTGCAATCCTTGGGACATAAATAAAAAAAGCTTCTGGATTTTTAGCATTTTTTACTAGTGGATGGGCAGGCAGGCAAAATGGTGGAGCTGAAGTTGCAGGGACTGTGGGTGTGATTTGTAGACATGACACAGTGGTAGACAGGAACAGAGTAACATATGTTAGAGACAGAGACAAACATCAGACTTTATTTTCAGACATACAACAACAAACAAAACATTAGGGATGGGTGAAACTTTTCACCACAAAAAAAATTAAAAAATAATGCTTCATACCACTTAGGAAAATTCCCATGAAAAGTGTAAATTTTTCCCATTTTCAATCTTTTTATTTCAATTAATTCCTACTGTTCTAATATATAAGGGGTGTTTGCTAATGTCCCACATATTTTCAATCTATGCTTATGAGAGAGAAAGCTATAAAGCGACTGCATTTTGGATACTAGCTAGTGTAGGAAGACAGACAAGGAACAGGAACTGGAGTTGCTTGATAGAAGTGTTGTTAGCAGAGACTGACAGTTGTTGTCTAGGTGTAGGTGTAAAGGGAGAAGGGAAAGTATTAAAAAACCCTACATTTTGACTGATAAGTGACAGGCAGCAAGGCTGGTGATTCTTCTTACTACAGCGTGTTGAGTCTGGTTGAGGTTTTACTAAGACTGAATGACAGATGCCATGCAGAAATACAATACATCATAATATACAGACAAGAAAAATAGAAAAGGAGGTACAACTTGACATAGTGTGCTACATCAACATCAACAAGAACAAGAGGGACAAACATATACTTAGTGGTGGTGGCTGCTGCACCAGCTGCTGTGTGTTTTATTCTTTTATTGCAAGCTGGTGGTTTTGTGATTTGTAGACAGTGATACAGACAGTGACACTGCAAAACAGGAATGCTAAAAAATCAGTTAACCCCCCCAAAAAAAAAACTCTTGAATAAAATGTGTCACAGCCGGAGACAAGTAGGAGATTTGTTTACCTCAGCTCCAACCGAGATTAACAGTGACAGATGGGGACATAGACCATACATTATAGTTAGTCAGACAAAACATGAATCCACACTGATGTATTTTACATAAACAATCAACTCTACTATTTTTATGTCTACCAAATGTGCAAGGAGCAGGGGTAATGGGAAATGGCAGTAGAAAGAGTACATGGACATGTTGGTAGTAGTAAATTTGTACTACAAAATTGTCTCTATGGCTTAAGCAGTAGGTGATAATTATGAAGATCTTCCCTCTCACGAGGAATGCTTTTGTAAAACTGATATGAAAATTTTCATCACCAGTAGTAGTAGTACTAGCAAACCTAAAAACATTGAGGAGTCTACTGTTCTTACTATAGCGGAGGAGGATTTAGCAGTGAGAACAAGTGCTGAGTCTGACAGTGACAATAACACTCTGCCAAAAACTAGTGGTCAATCTTCTATAAATCTCCCTATAGAGAAAGTGAAAACAAAGGGGGTTATTTACTAACGCATGATAAAGAGGTGATAAAGTGGAGATGATTGAGAAGGTTGAACTTGATGGACTTGTGTCTTTATTCAACCTAATTTACTATGTTACTATGTTACTATGTTACTTCTCCAGTGATATCACTTCTCCAATTCCTATGTTATTCTTTGAAGACGATTCACTAAGATTTCTAGAGCTTTGGAGATGTTAGTTCATAGATTCCACAGAATAACATAGGAATTGGAGAAGTGATATCACTAGAGAAGTTACCTCCGCTATATAACCTCTTTATCATGCCTTAGTGAATCTCCCCCATTGTGTTTATACTCTGAAAAACAACAAGATTTTTAAAATAGTAGGCATGGGGAAGAAATGGATGACACTGCTTCTAATGCTGTTGCTTACAAGCTAATTATTGATAATAATGATTCTGTAGTTTTCCTCCCCTTCTTCTTCAGATACAAATAAAATAGAGAGTGAGATTCTTGATGATTTGTCCCAAAACCATCTGAAAGGAAAAGGCTCAGTCTTCCACTACTGGAAATTAGCAATATGCCTGTTTAAAATATCCTTATGATAAATCATGACTTGAGTGCTGGAAAATAAAAACTGTTGAAATTCTTATTTGCCAACCAGCAAGCATGCAATCTGAGTGCATTTTCAGTGCAGCACATTATATTGTGAATGACTGCATGACACATCTGTTCAGCAGCAGTGTTGGTAGATTTTCCTTTTTAAAATGAACCAGCATCTAATATCATATGAACATCATGTAACAGAAGTAGAAAAAGCACACAAGAGAAGCATACAGCACATGTAGAAACAGCAGCATGGAGGAAGAAGAGGGATTTGCACAGTTAGGAATGATAATAACAGTTAGGACTAGTGCTATGAACACTGAAGAATGAAAGGTAAATAATAATGCAAGGTTATATTGGGATCATACTGCATTAACGTGAGTGTATTTCTTTTTACGTATCATCATCATATATTATACCCCACCACAAACATCCACCTCATTAAATTAAACAATTATTTTTAAAATCATTATATTGTTGAATGATGTTGAGATTCTAACTTAATGTCATCGCCATGTATGATCATCACTATCATTTTATAATTACACTTTCAAGAGGAACAAGAGCAGATAACAATACAGACTATTCACTCTCATGTGGCATACACAGTTGGTATGCCTTTCCAAACATTTGTAACAGGCCTATAGTAGCAAGGTGGTCAAGGGAGGAGTGCAGATATATTCGTGAGTAGGGATTGGTGAAAATTTTACCCTCAAACTGAAATAGGCGAATAATGACACTTCCCACTTGGCGAATAATTTCCAGGGAAAAATGCTGTTTTTCCACTTTTTTTTGCCTAGCTCATTGAAATCAATGGGAACATTGAATTTAAACACAACACATAAAAAATATTATTTTATTTCCCAAAGGCATAGTAGAAAAGGGGCATGAGGTTCCTGTATTGACAGGGTGTGGAGAAGGAATCAGTTGAACACATAATGACATAAGCTGCCACTGGGGTAGACTGATACTTAACTTGATAGAATATTTTGTTGAGGATTATTTGTTAGATTTTTTTTAGAGGCCCAAGCCCTGAGGAAACATTGATTTGTAGTACTCAGACTTATTAGAGGCACAAGCCCTAAATAAGCATTCATTTCTAGGACTTATGCTGGTTAGAAACAAACCCACAAACATTTTTTTTTTTTTTTTTATAGGACTATGGGGTTTATTTTTTATGTATTTTTTTAAGCACAAGTCCTGAGAAAAAAATTGCCCTACTAATCTAGTGCCAGATGGTCATGTCATGTTGGCCTGTTGCCTTGATGTAGATGCAGAATTTGCAACTGCTGTGTTTGCTGCTGATTTGTTTAAGTAGCAAGATGATTAGCTCAAAAGGAATGGGATTAACAACATCAGTAACATGGGTTATGGATGATGAAGGTTCCATTTGCCATGACTACCTCCAGTGATGTGCCAGAGGCAGTAACAGCACAATAAGTAGCCCCCAGTATATGTGGAGAAGAGTGGAAGTTGGACAATAATTCTTCTCCACCTGCCCCTTCTCCAAAATCATTGGTGTGTTGTTACTAGAATATACATTTTTCCCTTGAGAGCAGGAACTGTGCCTCTCATCAGGAACTGCAAAGTGCACAATGTGTGTGGTAAATAACACCAGGGGGCACAACTGTATCCAAACACCATGACACCAGAAAGTACTGCTGCTGTCACTATACCCCTTGTCCACACCCGGCTAAGAACACATGACAACTTACTGACAGTTTAATAGTAATGATGAAACCTCCCTGCCATCATCTTAGCATATTCTGTAATGGAATCTCTTCAGATGCTGCTTGATGCCCTACTTGAGATTCTCCTCCACCACACTGCCATGTGTGGTAAGTGCACCGCACAGTGTGCAATGGGTGGACATGAACTGCCACATCCTAACATCTACATAGTGGCTATAATTTGGTGGAGTAGGTAATGATGAATGAAGTGGATTGGCAGAAGAAGTAGCTATCCTAGAGGAAGAAGGTGATGGCGAGCTAGTTGTTTCGCTCATCACTGAACTTCCAGCCTCTGCCTGGGTTTCTCTGTTCTCCCTCCTCTTTGATCTGTGCCTTGCCTTGTGTTGTCTTTCTGGAGAGTCAGGGGGTACAGCAACAGCGGTGCTTGATTTCTGTGGTGGGTGTTTGTCTTTAACATATTTGATATAAATGTCATGGTGTCTGTGTTTCATGTGTGTTATCAGAGCTGTTGTGCAAAGGTGTGTTCCCTCCTTTACCCCTGTCACTGACTTGTCCCAAATTGTGCACAGTGTCATTGGTGATGACTGCACTGTGCCTGTCCCAAGAGAAAAATAGTCCCACACCGATGACTTCAGGGATAGGGATAGGGAACAGGTGGAGTAGAATGGCCTCTTTCTTCTTGTCCTCCACATTCCTTTTCACTGTCTGAGGCAGAGGATGATGTTGCTGCTACTGCCTCAGAATCAGCACTGCAACTAGGACCAGGAATATTTCTGCTGCTGGCAATTGGAACCTGTCCTAGTCCCACATCACTTGTGGACCCCATTTCCACTGTGTCCATGGTGGTCTGTGGCACACTAGTCTGCTCCTCAGCACCTGCTGCCCTTGCAACTCATCAGCAAGATTTAGAGCAGTTGCAATTACTGCAAATTCCAAAAGCTCACTGCTGGTGGTGGTGGTGATGATGCCCATCCTCATTACTGCCTCCCATTCCTTCTCAGTTTAGGCTAAAATGCCATTAATATCTCTTCCACCCCAGCTTCTCCATCATCATCATCACCACCACCACTAGTCCCTATGTGCTGCTGCTCTATTAATGACATCTCACTGCTGGCTGGAGGAGGTGATGAGAAATGTGCCACAGGGTCCCCTAATGTCACGCCATTCTTGGCGACGTGAAGAAGACAGACTGGCAGCAGTAGCAGCAGGCATAGGCAGCTGCTCTGTGCTCCTGGTGGTGGTGGTGGTGGTATTATTGCTGCACCCACTATCTACCACCAGTTCTGGCTTCTTCAATATCATGTTCCACCTGGAAACTGTTGTGAAGGGAAGGAGACTTCCAGGGTCAGAGGAATGGTGTGGGCTCCCATGACCGCTAATCTGGATGCTCTCAAATGCTTCCCCTACCACTCCCCTAATACTAGTCCCACCGGCTGCTTCACCATTACTGTTACTACTACTAACACCAACCACATCAAGTTTAGCCCCTGAGTCTTCCTTCTCACAGTCCTAGTAATTTGATGATTACCCCCTCCTCCGCTCGTAACACTAAAAAGCTGCAGGCCCTCCTTCGTAGTGCTAGGAGTGGCGAGACTGCTTGGGGATGGCAAGTGTGACTTAGGTCCCCTGCTGTCACATTTGGCATCATCTTCTCCTTCCCCCCTCCTGAGTATTAAAAGGCAAACTAGCAGTAGCTTCAGCACTGGAGGCTGCAGGTTCGGCACTGGCAGCAGGCACAGCACTGGTGGCAGCAGGAGCAGTATGTCTGACAGCAGACACAGTACTGGTGGTAGCAGATTCAGCACTGGTAGTAGGCACAGCACTGATTGCAGTAGGATCAGCATGTCTGACAGCAGGCACAGTACTGGTGGCAACAGGGTCAGCACCGGCAGCCGGCACAGCACTGGTGGAAGCAGGTTCAGCACTGGTAGCAGGCACAGCACTAGTGGCAGCAGGTTCAGCATGTCTGACAGCAGGCACAACACTATTGGCAGCAGAGGCAGCACATCTGGAAGCAGGTACAGAAATGGTAGCATCAGGGGCAACACGTCTGGCAGCAGCCACAGGCAGCTGACCTGTCCTGCTCTCACTACTACCCTTTTCTTCCTCCCTTGACATTGATTTCCCCAAGATCCCTAGGGGTGATTTAGGGGGAATGGACAGCATTAGTTCTTTAGTGTTCACTTCCTCCTCATACTAAGTGGACACATAAGGTCTTCCAGTTCCTCCTTATATTATTATAAAAACTTCTTTCATAGTGATAGCAGTCACTATGAGCTTCTTCTGCCTCAATCTTGCAAACAAATCACAGCAGAACAGCACTGCACATTTAGCTTCCTCTGTAGCTGCTTCTGTTGTGTTCCACTTCCTGGAATACGTCATGTTTTTATAGTGAAAAGGCGAAAAACATGTAAATCAAACTTTCCAGTCATTGAAAAAATGGCAAAGAATTTTGGCCAATAGGCGAAAAATACAATAATTTTAATTGATGGTTTAAAAATAGATTTTCCTGCAAAAAAGCAGACAGCGAACAAAACAACATGATTTTTACAAATATCTCACGGGAACATGGTGAGACCTTTTGCCCACCCCTACTCCTGAGCTGTAATTTATTAGATATTAACTTATAAAAAATTTGACTTTCTAAAAATTTGGATTTTTGTTCACAAGCTTATGGCCCTTGTACCTTAAGCATTTCCAGAAGGGTTAGGCATTACAGCAGACTTTCAGAACATGTTTTTATTTACAGCTAGTTTACAAGCTAAATAAATCATTCATAAAGTCTTACACGTTGGATTGTCTTTTCATAAATAGTTATAAATACAGGTAAAACTTTGGAGGATTTGTTAGAACAGCCTTCTAGGCTTACATCAAGACAAGCCTTGAAAAAAGTTTACAGTCTTGTAGCAATGCTAGCCTTTAAAGAAGTGTTTGCAGACCTATGACTAGGTAAGCCATCATGAAACCCATTAGTGGTATTGTGATTTTAAGTTCATGGGTTGCTGTTTTCATAGAGGTTATCATGTGGATACTTTGAGATGTTTAGTAAATTTTTCAATGTTTTGCATAATTCACTTGTCCTTAAGGGGTTAAGAGAGTGGGGGTGTTAGGGAATCACATACAGCAGGGATGTCACACTAAAATACAGTCAAGGGAAACATTTCAACATAGTCTGTAAAATATTGAGCTTTGGTTAATTCTGCTTGCTTTGTGCAGTTATTCTACAATTATCTTTATGAAATGTGATTGTATGTGGAGCCTTTTTGTTTAAATTTTGTACATACGACATAAGGTAATTTCTTAGATAATTTAGGAAAGACTGGAGACTACCTTTCCTAAATGATCTAGTAACTATGACTTTGAGACATGAACACAGTACACTAAAGAATGATCACTAAGTATGTTTGCCAGTACTCCTGAATCTTGGATTTTGCTTGGGCAGGATGAAAGGATCTAGTCCATGGTTTGATTTATGCGAGTTGGGGAGGAGATTAGTTGGGATAAGTTCAGAATCTTAAACAATGAACAGGATCTTTCATTTCTGGGATCAAGTCAATTAACATTAAAGTCACCAATAGGGATGGATGAAACTTTTCTCCTCAAAAGTGAAACAAGAGAAAATTGCACTTCCTAGAGAGGGAAATGTTTAAATGAAAAGTACCTATTTTTTGCTTTTTCCCACCTAGCTCATTGCACTAAAATCAAGAGTAAGACATAATTTCCCCCACACTGGGGTTATCCAGCAGAACAATAATGGTTATTACTATAGAATTGTGTTTATTTATGTGTAAACATGAACATTCAATAATGCACACATAAACTGACACAAACATACATTTGTACATAACATCTCACATTCCAAGCTGCATCTGATCAGATGTAACAATTCCAACCACAGGAAGTAGGAAGTAAAAGGCACACAGGCAGAATATGTAAAAACATGCACTGATACATACACACAACACATACACACACACAGTCACACACACTTTCTTGTAGTGGCCCACTCCACAGAGTTTTTAAAATGAAACTATCCTTCAAAGTTTATGTGTGCCTGTGTGAGTTTCTCTCCCAATTCATGTGGTCCTTAAGGAGTTAATATAATGATCTGTATGTGGGTTAGTCTGTCTGTCCTATCAATGTGTTGAAGACTTCTCTAGCATTAAAGTAGATAAAATCAATTTAATTGAATGTAACAATGTTTGGAGACTTCTGTCATAACCTTCAATGCTAGACAGACTCCAATGCATTGTGACTCAATGTGCTGGAAAGCTCTCTATCACTGAAGGGACTGAATAAGTTAAATCCCCTTTTAACCCTTTCAGTGCCCAAGGCAAATGCAAATAATTGCTTTGCAATCTGTTGCACCCCTCTAGCATGCAAAGTGTTAAACCAATGGGAATATGCAGAATATTTATTAGTCCTCTTTAGCGCACTTGGTTTTTCCCAAAATTGTTCCACTTTGTTTTATACATAATTACTTGTTTTGGTCTTGAGATCTATTTCACAGTTACAGTTGATGCTGTTCTCTAAAGGGTCTAGTAACATATCCATTGCCTTAAATTTTATTTAATCAGCCAATGGACACCTTGTAATATATACAAACTGGAACATCACAAGGGCTCTGAATAATAAAGTTGTAATTGGTGTATACTTTTGATGTTATCAAACATCTACCTATGTATTTGTGGTTCTAAAACAACTAAATGCAACAATAAAAACAACAAATATCAGAGAACAACAAATGAAATACGGCATCATTTGTTTTCATCTTTTGGACATAGCAAATGGGTTCTGGCAGATACCCCAAGAAATGTCTGTGCACATTCAGTACTCCTTAAAGAACAATAACTCATTGCAAAGCTACAACAAGACATGTTAAAGCATTGTACAGAACTGAACGACATTCATAAAAGTGGGAAATAGGGGAAAGATGTGAGCAAACACAAGAGACAATAGAACTGCGATAAATCTGTCCTCTGAGAACATACATCATGAAAAATGGATGAAGATATGCAATGATTTTATTTAGGTTGAAAATACAAATGCTATGTGATTTGTTGTTTATCTTTATTGCCTTGTGGGCTTAAAACTAACAAAAAGGAGATGTTTCGTAGAGGACCATTAACATTTAAAACATTACTTCACTGCAGTGGTTCTGCTATAATGATTTGTTGAGGTGGCTCCTTCTTTACCTGCAGACCAACCACCCTGGCCAATCTAGTGAAAGAAGAATCATTTCCAGCCATCCTGGCAGTACAGTGAAAGAAGAAAAATTCCTGGCCATTCTGGCTAGTACAGCGAAAGAAGAATGGCTTTAGCGTTTTCCATGATCCTTTTCAGGAACAGACATCAAATTAATATAAATAATATATGAAAGTGTGAAAAAGTGATAAAAAAATCACAACTGGAAATTTAATAACATGGGAATAACCTGCAATGTGATAAAAAACTTATGAGGTCAATGCAGTTCTGAAATTTTTGTATAATGTGAGTTTATATACTCACAAAACCTAAATATTGACAACAATATATGCAATGATCAATGTACAATGGACAATATACTCAAAATGGGTATTCCATACTCATATGATGTAAAGGTACAAGTAAGCACAATGGTCAAATATATTCAATTTGTTCCCCTAACATACATTACTTGCTATAAGAATATATAATAGAAAAATTGTACTCACAACACCCAAATCTGACAACGATAAAGAACCGTTTTCAGGCTTGATGTCTACGAGATTCACATTGATGTCACATAGGAAAGCTACAAAATAGACACGTAGTGTGATATGTAAACTAAAACCCCAAAAGGATAAAACAAAGTCAATTTTCTCCGAACAATGATTCTCCAACGGTAATTCAAAACTGTAGAACACTTGATCTTCAATAAATGCAAACACTCACTTCCAAAGTCACCGCTTGGCTGACGCACCAGTCAGACAAGATGGAGATGCATGTGAGGAGTACATAGACTGTCATCACTCAGTCAACAACAAAATATCCCAGTCACATCAAAGATAAATGGAGAAAACTCACAACAGAGGGGTATGATGTCACACTCGGGTTAAAGCTTATGAGGATAATTCTCTGAACCAACCCACTTGGTCTATACAATGCCAGATGTCTTTCTCGGATGATACCAGTGAAACAATGTGTCTACTCCAATTGCAATATTACAGAAGTGTTAATATCGATAACACTTCGAAAATATGTTTAAAAAGTATTTAAAATGGACAATACAAGAAATGAAAACAACTTGGTAATCATATATTAGTCAACGCGTTTCATAACGTTTCTGGTTATTTCATCAGGACAGAGAGAGAGGACACTTTTCCACAAAAACATTTCACAAAAAAAATGAAACATCATCTGATATCTCCCCCCCCCCAGTTTAAAGTGCATTTTAATATATCATGACTTTTTATTTGTCCCCATTGCAGGTGGTTTACTCCAGAATAACTTCAGTTTGCCTTTATTAATATGAGCCATAGGAGGAGATTTATAAATAATATTCTTAAAGCTATCTGCATGTTGGTCATTGAAATGTCACTAATGCATCAAAAGTGAGGTTCTAGTTGTAAATGAACAACTACAGCAAAGTAATACTTAAGATGTAAAAAAATATATATGTTGTAGGGTTTATGTCCCAGAATAAAACAAGAGTACTCCCACTCCCAAACTTGAATTTTTTTGGTGCAATATCACAGTGGCCTGAAAATTTACAGTGGCACTGTTGCGACACCATCTTATGGAGATTTATGGTCTACAGACCAGAGCTGTCCATAGGATGGTGTAGCAACAGCACCACTGTAAATTTTCAGGCCACTGTGACATTGCACCTAAAAATCTCAAGTTTGAGCTGTTATAATTTTTTAATAAAATATCTCTCAGCAGTGGGAGTACCCTTGTTTTACTCAGGGGGATAAACTCTACAACATATATTTCTTTACATTTTAAGTATTACTATCCCTTTAAATATGGAATAAATCACTATTCTATCAATACATTTCCACCAGTTTTACATGGTGTTAAAATCCTGAAGAAACTTTTGTTGCAAAATTGTCTCAGTTTGTGACATTTCTTAATAAATTCACTATTCCATTTTTTCACCAACTCTAATGTCAGCTCTATAAAAGCTTGAACAGTGATCGTTATGACTTCCAAACTGTCGTTGGCAGTTTTATAAATGCCAAATGTAATTTTTAGTACAGATTACAGCCATTATTCTCAACTCCAGTTTGATAAATCTCACCTATATGGCCTTATATGCAAGGTAAAGTGGAGCAGTTCTGGTCTGGAGTAAACTAACTGCACCATAGGAAACAAATATCTTGGTGATGTCTCTAGCCCCATTTAAATGTATTGGCATTCAGATTTGTTCCCCACACTGCAGATGGTTTACCCAAGTTAGATTCACTTTGCCTTGATATATTTAAGGCCCATAATTACGATATTATCAGCTTTTACAATGTGTAGCTCCACTGTAGCCTCTAACAACTATATGTTTGTATCAGATTTCTTGGAGTATGGGGGGAGGGACTGAGACATTAGCTTTGTATTTTACTGTTTTACTCAACTTGCTGAATATGGTGTAGGCAATTGTTTGACCTCAAGTTGCTGGGGACTTCAACTTCCACCTTTCCCCACCAGCCATTGTCTACTTGGGGAACATGGGAGTTGAAGTGATCTTCAGCTGGTGGGCAAAACATTGTACTACCCCTAATTTAATAGGTGGAATTCAGACAAGTACTTGGCTAATCCCAAGCTCTGCTGATATAGGAGCAGATTTGGTTTCAGTGAGTTATATTTATTTAGAAAGTGTTAACCAGGAAGAATATATTGACATTTATATCCTTTTATATGCCCTGGAGAGCATTTCCATCTACATACAAATATAAACAAAAAAAACACATTAGCATGTATATACAGTTGCATGTTATTTTTAAATACAGTTTTTTATAGGGATTTTAAGCAGTTGTTTATGGGGATTTTAAACTGACTGCTGCTTTTTTAAGGTAGGTTATTTTAGGCTTTGAAATCTCTGTTGAAGAAGGCAATTAAACCTACTTCTTTCCTGTAGTGTGGAATAATCTGTGAATTGCTGGTAAGGGAGCAGAGGTTATAGGAAGTAAGGAGAGCTGGAGAGTGCATGCTGCTCAGTTAGTGTGGATTAGTCACAGAGTTGCTGACAGTGGGGTGGAGGTTATAGGAAGTATGGAGGGCTGGAGAAATGTATTGTTCATGTAGTGGAATAGTCAGTGAGTTGCTGAAAGTGAATTAGAGGTTATTGAAAGTATGTACTGTTGGACTGAGCATACTGATCAGGTAGTGTAGACTAATCTGTGAGTCTCTGGCAGTGGAGTGGTGGTTTTGGAAGTATGGGGAAGCTGGAGTGAGCATTTTGCTCAGTTAGATTGGTAGTGTTCTATATAAGCAGTTAGAAGCCACCAATTTAGTTCTTTAAACATATCACAACAAAGGGTAGTGTAATTACATTGTAGGACAAACCGGCATAATGTATTATACAGAGGGGTGTGTTTCCAAAGATGGGTTTGTGCAGCAGAATTATATATTACATCCCCATATTCGATGACTGACATTAAAATCTGTTGTACAATTCATTTTCTTACCAGGAGATACATAGATGATTTGTTTCTAAACAGAGCACCCACTTTAGGATAAAGTTTGGATGATAATTTATCATGTTACATTTGTTTTTTTAATAAAATCCCACCTGAGGATGAAGTATTAATAAGTACTGGGGGGTTATGCACTAAGGTGTAATAAAGATGTGATAAAGAGAAGATAACCTCTACAGTGACATTGCTTCTCCAATATCTATGTCATTCTATGGAGCCTATGATCTAGGATTTCTCCCACTTGAAAAATCTTAGTGCACAGGCTTCATAGAATAACATAGGAACTGGAGAAGTGATATTGAAGAAGTTATCGCCTCTTTATTACTCCTTAGTGCATCTTCCCCCAGGAGTCATTCTGGAGTAGATTAACTGCACCACAGGGCATACATAATATTTCTATTGGCTAAATGGGACTTTTAACCCTTCATGATTGCCGTAGAGATTTCCAAAGCATTGCAAAGCAATATGTTGGAGACCTTTCTAGCACTGAATGCTTTCAAATCTCATTTAACCCGTTAACGACTCATGATGTGCCAGGACCATCATGGGTAAATTTCCCTTAAGGACCCATGACCTCGGTGCATGCTGCTATCATTCTGCTGAAACAGAAACTGAGCTCTCTAGGACTGAAGCGCTCTGTTTCAGTCTTTGTCTCGTCTGCTGGTACACGGGATCACTCCAGGAGCAATCACACGTACTGGCATTTTCATTCAAAAAGGCAATGTGTATAACATATTGCCTTTGTGTCTGCTCTGTGACTATCTCTTCCTTACTATTAAAGTAAGGGAGAGAGAAGCAGAGAGCAGACACATAGTAAAACAAAATCATGTAGTAGTTGGGGGAATTAACCCCTTCAGTGCTGGTGCTGGAGGCTGGCTGGATGCAGGTCCATTTCTGACCTGCTAAGGCAACTTTTTTTTTATTAATAAACTTAAAACAGAGTAAATATTTTATTCAAACATACTATGTATAAAACAAATCTGCTAAGTTTCCACAAAAAATGGGATTGGGATTGTTATGGAGCCATGTAGTACACTCCACCAAATCTCATCAATAAAAAAGTAGCAAAATATGGAGGGAAAGAGGGACATGGGGATTTTAAAACTGCCCATTTGGTATGAATGACCGGTAATACCTTTCATGCAGTCTCCATACAAATTTAACCCATTGCGCCCAAATGATCCCAAGAGAAAAAATAAACATTTTTTTTTACATTTTTTTTTTTACAGTTTTCTGTAATTTTAATAAAATAAATACTGGGTTATCCATATATGTGTGGTATAAAAAGAAAGCCCTACTTGTGTGTAAAAAACGGTATATAATTTGCGTGGCTGGAATAAAATACCTAGAGGGAAAACACTGTTGAACAAAGACAGAATTGCTCAGGTCCTAAAGTGCAATCCACTGTAGATTTTCCCAGTCCTTAAGGGGTTAAATCTATAGGGTTTTTTTCTCTGCTGTGGTGAGTTGATTTATTCCAGAATGACTCCAGCTCTCGTTAGTTTATCAGCCTCCCGGAGAGTTATACTAAAAAGTGATTCATTGGATCATATATATATATAAATACAAAAAGTAGCAATTGTGGGGCAAATAAACTGTACCATAGGGAAGAAATACAGATTACCATTGATTTTAAAGGGATAGTAATGCATGCTGTTAACAAACTTTAATATTGCAGATATACAAACATGTATATTTTGAGAGATATAAGCTTTTAAAGTCCTCACCCCTTTCACAGACGTCAGTGCTCTAGCTGACAGCATGAGATCCTGCTCCCGGGACAGGTCTGCGGCTCTTCAGCAGAGCTGAAATAGTGATATCTAAAAAGAAATACTTCTTTGGAACGGTCTACAAAGTGTGCCTGGTTTGGAAGCACACTTTGTAGACTATTCCATTGACATATTTCTTTCTAGATAGAGCTATTTCGGCTCTGCTGAAGAGCCGCCATCGGGTCGCACAATCCGAGTCTCATGCTGTCAGCTAGAGTGCTGACTCCTGTGAAAGGGGCAGGAGGGGGAAATTTAAAAGTTTATATCTCTCAAACTATAAATGTTTGAGATACAACACATATATCACTGAATCTATGTTTTAAATATCTACAATATTAAAGTTTGTTAACAGCAGGCATTACTATCCGTTTAAATGAGGCTTTTATGTTATTCAATTGATTAGGGCCCTATCTAGCATTCAATGGATTAAAGGGAAATGTTTATCTTCTTTTTCCTGTAACACAGTTGGTTTGCCCCAGAAATCCTTTGCTTTTACCTTTATATGTACAGTATGTACAATTGTATGAATACATCAGCACACAGAGAATCATTGCAAGCTACAAGAAGGACAAGAAGTTCAGGCTACATTTCAGCAGAGGGCACTGGCCTTGAGGCAGTGCCTGACCCAAAAACTAAAAATTGCAGAACAATTCTGAAACCAGAGAGGTGCACTAAGAAAAACCAACAAAGTAGAAAGTAGTAATCAATTAATCCATTGGATGCTAAATACTGTATATCTCCTATGGGTTAACCCCTTGGGTTCCAGAAGGGTTTAAAGTCACAATGAAAGTTCTCCAAAAAAAAATAATCTAAAATAGAAATACTACTACTACTCCCAGCAGAACCATCTGATGAGACTTTTCTACTTTTGTGGACCATTCTTGGATAAAATACATATATATCCTATATAATAATTTGCTAATGTATGTTTGTTAGAAGCTCTCACGTGTAGTACAGGATGGCTGCACATGCTGCAGTCATGTTCAGTACAGACTGCCCGTGCCGCAGCTGATAATGGAGTGGGCTGCACCGAATTCAGACCGTAGTCCTCTCTGCACACCGAAGGTCTGAATTCCGAGCACCCTGCTCCGTTATCAGCCGCAACGCGGGCAGTCTCTACTGTGCATGACTGCACCGCTGCCGTTGCTGCCTGGCACTGTGGCCCGTGGCCCGGGTTTTGGTCCAAATTCTCTGGGTCGTGCAAGTCACACAAGGGGGTGATTCACTAAGCGGTGATAAAGAGGTAATAAAATGGAGATAACTTCTCCAGTTTATCACTTCTCCAGTTCCTATATAATTTTATAGAGCCTATGCACTAAGATCTCTAGAGTTAAAGAAATATTAGTGCATAGGCTCCATAGAATAACATAGGAACTGGAGAAGTGATAAACTGGAGCAGCTATCTCCACTTTATCACCTCTTTATCACCGCTTAGTGAATCTCTCCCAAGGTATGCAAGGGGAAAGATCTTGCTTTTCTTGGGTGTGTTCAAACAGTGAAATATCTAAGATCTCTAGAGATCTCTCTAGCATTCAGGAAATTAAAAGCGCCATATAAGCCAATGGAATTATTTTTATTTGTCCAACAATTGGTTTGTCCCAGAATTGCTTCATTTCTTCTTAGTCCATCTGACTCTATATGTCCTTCCAACATTGTTCCTATATAATCACATGCCTTCATAAGTGTAGGGCAGGGCCCGCATTTGTGGGAGGGGCTGCAGGTCCTTAAGTAGCGGACCTCAGCCTCTCCCTCAGGGAGCATCACAACTTGTGCGTCCCCTACGTTCATCAGTAGCAGATCTAGCATCAGCCTCGCCACGCCACTTCCGGTTTCGTTCGTCTCCAAAGGTAAGCAACGCCATACTAGGCTACCCACCCCGTACGCCTTTCACTATCGGCAAGAGCCGCATATAGAGCAACAGAGCTCCACGAGGTAATCCTTCTTGGGACTTCCTATTTCTCCTACACATCATCACAGATACACGCTGTCATTCAGGAAAACAGCCGTCTCATATGCTAGGATGTTATCATCCACGGGGCTGCACACAGGTGCCGGGCTTGGGCAGCTTTACTCCATTCATCCTATTCAGTCCTGGGCCTACCTGGAGCAGGTTTTTGGGCAGGCTTACAGCGGTCACCTTCCTACTTTTTGTTTCGGCCCCTTCTATCTCCTCCGCCCTCTCCAAACCATATTAAGCTAAGTACAGGAAGGTTTCATGTTATGTTCATACATAGTCTAATTTGAGCGAGATCCACATACCCCTATCTCTGTCCTCAGGGCTTCTTGACTGAATTAAGGATTCATGTACTTAGACATGTGCAGAAACCATTTATCAATATGTTAAATAATCTTGAGCCATTCAGCCCCTATCTCAACCTTTCCACTATATTTTACAAGAATGGTCTGGCAAGGAAGCATAATTAAGCTTTCAAATTATACACACATCACGGCTCCCATTGTTCTGCGTTACCATACATTTACAGCCAGTGTACAGTACACACCCGATTATTTAATTAGGACTTCCATATCATTGTATTCTCCCTCTTCCACATCAGATGTATATCACGTACTATCTATGCTAGACCAAGTATGTACTATCAGCTTTGTTTTATTCATAGGATACTTCATAGGTTGTTTCAACGAATCAGTCATTAATTATACAAACAATCTATTCAATTTACAAGTTTATGTAAATTATATTAACATTGTTCATGTGCATTGCTATGTCTTTAACCCCTTAAGGACCGGGAAAATCTGAGGTTGTTTTCCCTTAAGGACCGGAGCAGTTCTGACCTTTTTGACTATATCTTTGTTCAGCAATGTTTTCCCTCTAAGTCTTTTATTCCACCCCCATAAATTATATACTGTTTTTTTAAGCACAAATAGGGCTTTCATTTGATACCCCACTTATATGGATAACCCACCATTTACTTTATTAAAATTAAAAAAAAAAGGTAAAAAAAATGTAAAAAAACATCATTTTTGGTTTTTCTCTTTGGATCAATTGGGCACAAAGGGTTAAAATTTTATGGAGACTGCATGAAAGGTATGACCGGTCAGTCATACCTACAAAATGCACAGTTTAAAGTAGCCACTGTCCCCCCTGGGTGAAAATCCCCATGTCCCTTTTTCCCACCCTATTTTGACACTTTTTATCCGTGACATTTGGCGGTGTATATAAGTGTATTACATAGCTCCACAACAATCACACTTACACTTTTGTTTAATTAGATTATTATTTTTTTTAAATAAAATATTTTTGTAAAAAAAAAAAAAAGTGTTTTGTGTTTTTTTTAAAAAAAAAAACAAACAAACAATTATTGCAGGTCAGAAATTGACCTGCATTTAGCAAGCCTTTGGCACCAGCAGTGAAGGGGTTAATACCCCTAGCTGCTGTATTTACTTTCACCACTAGGTGTCTCCTGTCTACTTCTGTCTCCGTTACTTTCATAGCAACGGAGCCAGAGGCAGACTTGACAGGCACAGACAGCATGCTTTCTTTGCTGTCTGTGTCTGTCACTTTGCCGGTACATGTGATCGCTGGAACGGCGATCGCATGAATCAGCAAAGGCAAGAAAGGCTGAGACTGAATGCCCCGGTCTCGGAGCATTCAGTCTCAGCCTGGAATTAATGATAGCAGCGTGCACGGAGGCACGCTGCTATCATTTAAGCCATGACGGTCCTGGACCGTCATGGGTCCTTAACGGGACTGCAACCCATGACGGTCCAGGACCGTCATGGGTCCTTAAGGTGTTAATGTATTTTATTGATTTCAGTCTTTTTGCTCTCGTTATACTTTTCTCGCTTACTCATAGGTTGCTGTACTACCAAAAGCATCAGGACTCATACATCTGGTCCTTCCGGCCATAATCTCATAATCTCCTGAATTACGTCCTCTGAATATAGGATTAACAACCCGGGAGATCAGGATCAGATCATTAGTCATTCCATAACATTATACTTCATTCCAGGTATAGCCTCGATCCCTCTACAAAAAAAAAAAATTTCAATCCTCTAACCTGCTCTATCCCATAGGCATCAGTCAGCACAAGGCAAGGTAAGGACTTAATTCACTTCTATAGAGTCAATTCACCTAGGCGCTTCACTTCTGGGGGAGACCCCCATCTCCCTTGTACAGTTATTCACTCGCTTAGGTAGAGATAACAAGAACGACACACCCATGCCGCAGGCCGCTCAATTACATCAGGGTATTATGCGGTAATGAGGCCCTGTCCAAAACGCTTACTCTACTCACTCGCTGATCAAGAACGTTGCACCAGGCCTTAAGAGCTACCAAACGACCCAGCCAATGCACACAGCTACTATGCAGGTGTCAGTCAACTAGTTCAGGGCTTAAGCACGGCAAGATCAAATTACCTTACCCATCCCTCGTGCACACCCACCATCACAACCCCACCAATTATTCAATTATCAAGTCACAATTCACAACTCTAAATATCCCATCACCTTTCAGTAGTAGTTCAAGGTTACCCAGTCAGGTCCCACAGATAGGTACCAATCTCTCATGAAGCCTTAGGTCCCACAGATAGACACGTCACCTCTTCACAAGGTTGAAGGTCCCACAGACAGATACCTCACATCTTTGTAGAGGCCGGAGGTCCATCAGACAGTTATCTCATCTCTTCTGGAAGCCAGGGACCCATAGTCAGTTACCTCACCTCTTCTCAGAGGCCGGAGGTCCCACAGTCAGGTACCTCACCTCTTCTCAGAGGCCGGAGGTCCCACAGACAGATACCTCACCTCTTCGCAGAGGCTGGAGGTCCAACAGACAGATACCTCACCTCTTAGTATAGGCCGGAGGTCCCTCAGACAGATACCTCACCTCTTCGCAGAGGCCGGAGGTCCCACAGACAGATACCTCACCTCTTTGCAGAAGGTTCCTCAGTCAGTTACCTCACCTCTTAGAGGCAGAAGGTCTCACAACCAGATACCTCTCCTCAGCACAGAGAACGAAGGTCATAACAGCCAGTTACCATATCTCTCCGAGAAAGTAGCAAGTCCTGAGATAGCTATATATCAGAACGTACCAAGTTCCTCTCTCTCTTTCTCGTTACTACAGCTAACATGGAGAACGACAATCAAGCAGCTTCAGAAACAGAAGTCCCCATAACAGAAAACCCAGTCCCCCCACCATGAAGCCCCCCACTCCGTGGATGGACAGTGGGGAAATTGATGGCAGAATTAACTCGTCTTCACATCCCGTTCTCAGCTTCTGCCCGGAAGGCCGAGCTATATTGGCTCCTGATGGCACCTCCCCCCAGCCCAGCTGTCCCCCCCTCACCATCACTTTCTCACCAGCAAACGTCACAAATTAACAAACAATTTAACCACATCACCCATCAGAGATGGGGTCAGCCATATCAGACTTTCAAAAATTAGTGTCGTCCCTGGAACATACTTCACGCCCCATGAATCAGGAACTCCAGCCAATAGAATACATCCAACCAGGTACATCTCAAGCCCCTTGCCCAAAAATTTCCCCGGCACACATAATTCCACCTCATATTAGAAGAAACATCATAGAAGGGAAAGAAATTAACTTAGTCTACCTTCTTATCACTTCCCAAGACTTATCTGACAATTAAGTCATTAATTGCGGTGATGTCTCGGTCACCTTTAAATCAAAAGACCCCAGACTGTCCAAGAAGCTCTTAGTGGTGGAGTTAATTCTGGCCTTTGGCGTCTACAGGGAAATATTGTGTACGGCATTCCCTCACAGATGCCAGGAGCTAGATCACTACCTCCACTTGGTGGTTGACTTGGCACACAAATACGGTGGAAGCACCTTTTATGATTATCACCGGTCTTTTGTTGCCAAGTCGGCCGCAGCATTGGCACAGTTCAATTTCGTGATAGATTGGGGCAGTTTGGACACCGAATTATTTTGCAGGCACTTTGTCGGCCTTAATGCCCCATTATGCCTGCATTGCCAATCTTCATATCATTCTTCCTCCCTCTGTCCCTCGGCCCCCCTAAACAGCAGTTAGTCAAACCAATCCGCTTCTTCAGCCAATCATCAACAAAACCAGCCAGGTTGCTCATCCTCCCTACCAGCTTATGATAAACTCTGCCGGCCAATCTACTACAATGGAAGCACCCCCATATGCAATAACTTCAATTCCAAGGGGTGTTTCTTAAGTGGTTGCCGGCTGTCCCATACATGCTCCAACTGCAAAAAAGCCCACTCTAGGTCCATTTGCCCCCGGTTCAACCACATCAATAAAAGCCTGGGTGGAATATACCTTTCAGTGTTGAAGTCTCTCCTCATTTCTCATCCGAATTCCGTAAGGACAGAGTACATAATAACAGGATTTAAGGAAGGTTTCCAAACCAGCATCATGACCTCCCCATCCACCTCAGTAGAATGCCCCAACTTAGTTTCCGCCCTTTCAGTCCCAGCAGAAGTCTCTGCTCTCTTAGCCAAAGAAGCAGAAAATATTTTTTTAATAGGCCCATTCCCTTCCCCCCTTTCCCTATATGGCGGATCAATCCACTAGGTCTCACAACTAAAAAAATTTTGCACAAAAAACTTTTAATTTTAGACGTGTCAGCTCCTCACTCCACCGTGGTTCCCAGTATAAACTCACTAATACCTTCCGAATCTTTTTCACTTCAGTATGCCACAATAGATAATGTCATTAGTCTTATTAAACAAGCACTCCCAGACTGCTGGCTAGCAAAAACGGACATACAAAACACATTTAAGCTCCTCCCAGTGCACCCCTCACTCTGGCACCTTCAAGGAATTAAATGGCAAGGTCAATATTATTTCACTACCACACTCACATTGGGCTGCCACAGCAGCCCCAAAATTTTTGATGACTTCGCGGACATTCTCTGCTGGCTGCTACTCAACCATTGCAGATGTCCAGCAGTAATACAGTATTTAGATGATTTCCTGCTCATTGACAACTCTCCATCCACTAACAGTCTTAAAAAACTCACTGAATTATTCAAGTCACTAAATATCCCACTTTCCAGTCAAAAAACTAGCGACCCAACCAAACTCATCGAATTCCTGGGTATCATTATAGACACCTCATCACTGGAGACATGCATTCCACTAGATAAATTGAGCAGAATCAATACTATCATTCAAAACACATTAGCTAAACCCTCATTGTCAAAAGTAGAACTTCAATACCTCATAGGCCACCTTAGTTTTGTCATGAGAATCATACCCCAAGGGCGTTCGTTCATCTCCCATTTCATCTCACAACTTCCTTCTGCATCCCAGCCAAGCCCCATTATTCAACTGAACCTACTAGCACTCTCAGACCTCCGCATGTGGACAAACTTTCTAAAACATTGGAATGGCCGGTCCATGTTCCCCCCCTAGCCCACCCCATTCAGCCCTACACTGTTTACAGATGCAATTGAAGGCATGGGCTTTTCAGCCATATGTGACACACAATGGTTCGCTCAACCTTGGCCATTAGAAATTACCAACATCTTAGCCATTAATCACATACTGTTAGAAATATACATTATGGTGGCAGCAACAAAACTATGGGGACACCTGTGGTCCGGGCAAACTGTCACATTTTACCCTACAAGCTTAGCCACATGTGCACTTATCAAAAAATGCAGATCCTCAGCACCGCTTATCACTCAATATCTCAGGAAACTCACATGGCTTTCTTTACTCAATAAATTCATTATACACACTACCCTAATAACAAGCCAAGACAATGAGCCAGCTAACGCTCTTTCCCAATTTCAATTACAGCACTTCTTCAACAAGCACCCAGCTGCAGCCGCACAACCGTCAACCCCCCCAGCCTTCGAAGAACAAATCTTTCTATAAACTCACTCCTGACAGACGCATCAGCAGTCATCAACCAAGCCTTGGCCCCCAACTCAAGGAAGGCCTACAACAGAGCTTGGGATGCATTCAGACTTTTCACTGCCATCACAAAACCAGTCAAACCATATTCCCAATCTACCATTCTGGCATTTGCCGCCCACTGCCACTCTGGTCTTAAATTATCACCTGCCTCTATCAAAGTATATCTAGCTGGAATACAGCATCAACACGCATTACATCATCCTTTTCACCCGTCCATACTAACATATTATAGCATTAAACTATTTCTCAGAGGTATCTCTAACGTTCACCACCTAACACCTCGTACTCGCCTTCCCATCACTGGTCGCATTTTTAGACGTATCTATGAATTCATTAATACCAAACCTTTTCAAGCTCAAACTAACATTGTCATTCAGGCAGCAGTGTGCCTGGCCTTCTTTGGCTTTCCGCCCAAGCGAGTTCTCCTCTCGCACAAGATTTTGTGCGCAAGCAGCAACTTACTCACCACTCAGATCACTTCACACTGTTCATCACACACTCCAAAATGGATCAATCCCACACCGGCCACTTCATCCCATATTTTGCTACTAACGACCCTCACCAATCTCATCCTTCCACACCTTAATGATAGTCCACTCCTACCACTTTCATCAGGCCCACTCACTACGTCCTCATTCACCTACTACATACGCACCATACTGTCACGCCTAGGGTACAATCCTAATCACTATTCAGGACATTCATTCAGGATAGGAGCAACATCAGCAGCATCCAGAGTCAGGTTCCCGCTCACATCATATAAAAGCTCTGTTGATGGCAATCTGCATGTTTTAATAGATACATACCAAATCCCGATACTGAAATCCGCAGAGCACTCACTAACCTAGCAAAATAATGTCATCTTTGCACAAGCATCAATAAATAAAGTTATCAGTACAATCTCTCTTCTCTGCGCAACTTGTGCCCCCCCCCTCCAACACCCTTTTTTCAAAAGGATTATTAAGGCAGCCTCTTTTTAGGTTACCTTCACCGCCTCATCCCCTGAGGTCTAAGACAGACCAGGGGGACAGCAATCCCTCATGTTATCATACTCCGGAAGCCCTGACTACAACTTTACTTTATCACTGCTTAGTGAATCTCTCCCAAGGTTTGCAAGGGGAAAGATCTTGCTTGTCTTGGGTGCGTTCAAACAGTGAAATATCTAAGATACTGTGTGTTAATTGTTCCTAGAGAACTAGTTTACAGCATGCAGGGTCCTACTGCTGAGAATCCATTTTATGTTGAATGTTAAGGGATAATATTTATGAAATCTCAGGACTAGCTCATTTTGAAAGTTCCCACATAGGCAAATATATGGCTTGTGAGAGGCTAAGGAGAACTGAGGCTATTCTAGAGCAAACCAGCTACCACTGGGGAGACAAAAGTTCCTCAAGTTCTCATTGATTTAACTAGAGCTTTTACCCCTTCAATGCATTAGAGATCTCTCTAGCATTCAGGAAATTAAAAGTGGCATATAAGCCGATGGAATTATTTTTATTTGTCCCACACTTGGTATGCCCCAGAATTGCTTCATTTCTTCTTAGTCCATCTGCCTCTATATGTCCTTCCAACATAGTTCCTATATAATCACATGCCTTCATAACCATGACATATGGAATAGTCCTTCTCTAAGAGGACAGAGGATTATACCCAAGGGCAATATACAGTAAGTCTTTCTCTGGGCAGACAGACAGACAGAATCCAAAATTCAATAAGCACTGATTACAACTGGAAAGTGAGACCAATGTCTCTCCAATAAATCAAGATAATTAATAATTTTGACCTGATAAAAATAGATTATCTTTAGTAGCACAGTTGTCGTTGCTGCTGCTTCACTGGAACCCTTTGGTAGACTGCTCCTCAATAACATGTAAAGAAAACCAGAAACAGAAAAGGCACAAAAGCTCTCAGTGTAGACTGCTTGAAATATTTTCACCTCCACGATACTGAAACACCCTACAACAGGATGCAATGGTACTCACATTTTCAAGAGGCAAAGACCCGCTTCTAAGTATCAGTCAGTCACTGGATAACCCCTAGTGTCAGTATCTGCCAGATTCCATGCCTGACCTCCTTCGTATCAGCTCAACATGGTGATTAGGAAATCTGGTCCTCCTTGATGTCCAGAAGAAACTCTATTCTTGGGAACTACTGGCACTCTACATAATGGGAATATCTAGATCCAGTGGATGTAAGCAATAACTGAATCCCTTCTTGGTGCTGTATAGATGCTATATTCATGAATGGATTAGAAATATTTTCTTTAATATATCTTGCAATATAGCGCAACAAATTAAAATACACAATTGTATTGTAGCTAAAATAATATGATAAAAAGTATACAATGGTCGATTGCCCTACGCATTTCAAAGCATCACTCTACTTCCTCAGGGGGTAGAAAAAAGGCAGGTCTTGACCTCTTGAAAAGTGAGAGTGAGTACCATTGCATCCTATTATAGGGTGTTTCAACATGGTGGTGGAGAAAATTTAAAGCAGTATACACAACAGACAGACACAGACAGACAGACAGACAGATAGATAGATAGATAGATAGATAGATAGATAGATAGATAGATAGTTAGACAGACATATAGATGGAAAAGTCACTTCAACTATTTGAGTCTCAGCCAATTTGGGATCATAAACAGTTAACATTAACTTTTTTTTTTAACTTTCTTTCAGTGGACCCAACCCAAACAAATGGTTTGGCAAACAGTTCACAAGTCACACAGTGATCAGTTTGCTTATCCCTATTTAATACCTTACAAATATTCCTGAATTGCTGTGTAAATGGAATAAAATACAATTTCACATTGTGCACGGGGAATTACGTTATCACTATGTATAATTGATTCCAGATTCTTGTTTTAGTCTTTAGCTGAATATTTCTGCTGGTTAAAGAAGTACAGGAGGTCTTTATAAAGTTGCTTCTCTTGAAAGCAGATGTCAGATTTGCCTTCATCTTACTTTAAAATATTTTAATTGGCTTGCTGGCAAAACTCTGTTTCAACACCTTTTTTCTAGGTCTCACCTACTGAGAGGTGAAACAGAGTCAAGTGTCTCTTAAGACAAATTTAAATTGACTACTCAATAAAATAGGCAAAAGAGGTCAGATCTCTGAAAAGAGATTGTTAGTATGTGAAGTTCAGTTCTACAAAAATAAGTTTTATAAAACACATTTAACTGTTTGAGTGGCACTCTGGCTACTCTCAAAGGGTTAAGCGGCGCTTTTAATTCTATATCTATACATACTTCAGATGATCAAAAAATACAATTTTAATATTGTGGGACATACTATTTTCCATCTGCACTAAAACTTTCAATCTGCACTTGTTCATTCTAATGCAGAAATTCAGAGATTTAATAATGCTAAAGAGGTCAAAGAACTGAATAGCATTACAAATTAGCTGTACTCCAAGTTAACTGGTTCTCTTATAATCCTCAGTGTGTGGCAAATCATCTCAAGGATGGTACTGTAATGGCTCATAAATGGCACAACTACAAATCTATTCAATGCACATTGGCAGTTATGAACAACATTAGCTAATGACTGTGACATTTGTGATTTGAGAAGACGTTTAATTCCCCTTACTTCCCACTTTGAATGACCATATTTACTACAAATTTGTTTACTTAAACAGTTAAATCAAATGAGGTTAACAATCAGCCATCTCATTCAGAGTCAGTGGTCCATAAATAGTTAAAGTACGTGCTTAGGGTACTTTTTGTTTATCAGTGAACAATTACCATTATCCTTTAAAAGTGTTATGATATTCTTTTACACAGAAAAATGGGAGAACAATGCATGTAAAAGCATGATAATTTCCAAACTGTTATAAATGCTAAATGAATGCATAGTGAAAAGGTAATAATTAAAGATAAATCATTTTCTATTAGTTGATTGAGGGATGCAGGGACTGTGGGGTATAGAGGCCCCTCCAGAAAGGGAGGCACTCGAACTAAAATTCCTCCCTAGTTCTGCCCCTATCACCTGCCAGTAGTTCAGTTTACAACTAGTAAAGCAGAGAAGAGTTAAAAACATTAGGGCAGAGAAGTCAACAAACAGCAGGGCACCCCAACCACATACAATTACAGTTAAATTGTAGTCCTTAAAAAGTTGAGCACAGCACAAAAAAAGTATCTCTCAAACCGCTATGGTTTGAGAGATACAGGCATTTAAAGTTTGTGATTTCCTTCTGTCAGCTGTAAAGATCATTTCAGCCGACACGGAGGCTCTGCAGCAGAGCCGCGATCGCATTATTTACAATGAATTACTTCATTGTAATGGTCTAAAAAGTGTGCTTGTTTTTTTTGTGCTGTGCTCAAGTTTTTAAGGACTACAATATGAAAAATATTTTTTGTGGAACATTACTATCCCTTTAAAACTTAGTGAAAGTATGAACAGATGACCAAGTAGCTGCTTTGCAGTGTTGATCAGCAGAACCTTGGTATTTGGAAGCCCATGAACACGTTTAATTGGCTGTAACCCTGAACAAAACTGGAAGACACTTTAATTCACAGCTTTTCTCAATGCTTGAAAGTTATGGAAACGGGAAGAAACCTAAACAGGTTACCAATGCTTCAAAAGAAATACCACGGCAACCATAAATCCATCACAACGTACAATGGACACTGTCCTTTTACATTTCAAGCTTGTGTGTATATGGGGGAGAGAAATACCCAATAGAAAAAAACTAGAAGGTAAATAACTCATACAAAAATGAATACAAAGAAAAATAATTCAAAATGGATCCAAAATAAGTTTATTACAAAGCCATACAATTTATATACAATAAAATTATATATATACATATATATATATATATATATATAGAGAGAGAGAGAGAGAGAGAGAGGAACTGATTCAGGTTCCTAATAAACTTATTTTTGGATCGAACTTGAGAATGCAAGTTTTTCTCATAGTCCATTTAAGCCGTGCGAAGAAAAACTAAAAGGACAAGCGGCAATTATAAAAAGTAATAAATATAAGAAGTGGTAACACAGATCCACCCACAAAATTATTGTATGAATATGATACAAGTGAGCAGAAGCGTAACACAAAATGCAGGGGCCCCCCTGCAAACTCGAAGAAGGGGCCCCTTAGCCCCGCCTCTATTTAACTCCACCCCATTTAAACCCCACCTCTATTAAACCTCACCCATAACAATAACGAATAGAAATAAGGAGTAACCATTATTCAAATGTTCCTAGCACACATGAAAAATATATACAGATGTACAACACAATTACTTACATAGTCTCTAAATTGGCAAAATGCCAATGATGAGAAATCCAAACCTTTTCTAAGCAAATTGCAAAAAAAATACAAACAAAAAAAAACACAACAGAAAATTAATATCCCACATATCCTAAAACAAATTTACACTGACTATGTTCAGGACAGGTCATATATATGCTTTTACACGTGTATATATATACACAGCAGTGTGTTGCTCAGCCCTTTGGCATGCAAATACTTTAATGCTACTGAGCGCCATACCAAACTCAGAAGCTACAGTGAGGAAACAGCAGCCATAGTCCCCTGCCACCCCGCCCTTTTCAAATGGATGGGCACCATAGCAGCCATAGGGATTATCCAGATACCAAACTAAAATAAACCCAAAATAAAACACATTCCACTTGTCTGTATTAACTCTTTGGGCGCTATAGAAGTTCTCAAAGCTCCAAGGAGTTTATATAGAAAAGTTTTATTTTACACATTAACCCTTTGAGTGCCCGAGGGGTATGCATCGCAATGCATTGCGTACCCCTCTGGCACTCAAAGGGTTAACACATTCCTGACACAACCTATATTACACAAATGCAGAGCTTGAATCAGGCTCAATAAACAAAAATACTGGGACCCTAGGACTAGTGGAAGTGCTTTTAAACAATACAATTCATCTGTAGTTCACTAAGGTCAATATAGTCAATTAAAATATTACTAGAGTTACAGGCCACCACAAGAGCACTACAGTTATATGCCACCACTAGAGCTATACAGTTCTGTCACCAGCATATCAATACAGAGAGTTATATACCACCACCAGAGCAATATAGTTATATGTCACCAGCATATCAATACAGAGAGTTATGTACCACCAGCACAGCAATACAGAGTTATATGCCACCACCAAAACAATACAGACTTATATGCCACCACCAGAGCAATACAGTTTTATGTCAGCAACACAGCAATATAGGGTTTTATGCCACCATCATAACAATACAGAGTTATGTGCCACCATCAGTGCAATACAGTTACTGTAAAATCTCAGGTATAATACTCACCTGTGTATAATACACAGTTGAACATTATACCCAAGATTTTCAGGGAAAACAAGAGTGCCTATGTATCAACAAACACAAAAAAATGTCACTGCTGCACTGCTTTCCTCCCTCCCCGCTTACCCATGGCCTCCTCTCCTCCCTCTGTAGCCCAATTTAGTTATCCTGACAGGGTCCCAGCGGGAGGCATGCATGCATCTTCCGCCCGCTTCCAGCATTGCCGTCAGGACCTCTTCTGCTTCACCAGAGGTAATGTCTTGCGAGGACCTCAAGGTCCTCGCAGGGGAATACATAGATCCAAAGCATATAGCATATATATATATATATATATATATATATGGTATTGCCCTGCGAGGACCTTGAGGTCCTCGCAGGGCGACAGATGCAAACATGCAGCCCGCAGGGACCCTGTCAGGATAACAAAATTGAACTACGGAGTGGGAGAGGAGGCAAGCAGTACAGCAGTGGCATTTTTTTTTTTAATGTATAATACGCACCCCCCACTTCACATAAGGTGAAGGGGGTAAAATTGTGTGTATTACACACAAGATTTTATGGTATGTGCCACCACCAGAGCAATACAGTTATATGCCACCAGTACATTAATGCAGTTATATGTCACCATCAGAGCAATACAGAGTTATATGCCACCACTAGAGCAATAGCTTTTTATGCCACCACCAGAGAAATACAGAGTTTTATGCTACCACCAGTGTCATACTCCATTATATGCCACAAGTAGCAAAATCCTGGTGTTACTAGGTGAGAACCGCAAATAAGATATCCATTGGATTTAGGTGGCCAACAGCGCCCAATAATATTTATTTTTACAAAGTAGTACATTTAAAATATTTTGACTTGTTAATAAACCCAACCTTTGAGTGCGAGAGAGGTAAGTAACTGGAAAGCAATATATTGCTCAGTCCCCTGGCATTCAAAGGGTTTGTTGTTAAACCAATTTTACCTTAGATTTTTTTTTTTTTTATATTTTTGCAGTTTTCCCTATAAGGCAAACCTGGGCAACCTGAGGGCCTCCAGCTGTTGTTGTACTACAGATGACAATGGTACTTGTTGTTCAACAGCTGCTGGTGGGCCTCACAATGTCCACCCCTGCTCCAAGTTGTTGAGCGGTAACAGGAAGAGATACATGGGAGATGTAAGGGTGAGAGGCAAGAGAGGAGCAAGTTGTAAAGTGGTGGGGGGGAGAGGGGTAAGTGAGAGGCAAGGGGGTGAGAGAGGAGCAAGTGGTATAAGTAAGGGGAAAGAGGCAAGTGACAAAGGCTACAAATAAAAGGAATAAGTGAGAGAAACAAGGGTGAATGTGGGCACGAGGACATGAAGAGGCACATATATTTGCTTGTAACAGATGTGAAGGGAAAATAGTGAGTGATTTTTCTTGTTCTACAAACATGTTACATGGAAGTATTAAATCAAGGCAGTGGCAGGGATTGTAGTTGCTAAAATAATTTATAACAATGTTCTGAATCACACATTTTTGTAGACCAGTGTCTAGAACTCAAGGGGTTAAATATCAGCAAGGTATCCAATGGACTGGACATCCGTCTGGCACTCAGGGTTAAAGAACAGCAAACAGCCAGCAGTTCACCCCTTAGAGTCCAGTATGGTGTGATCAGCATGGAGGGCAGGCAGACAGGGCTGATAAGGATTATCTCCCCAGTACTCCCTTTACCACTCCATCATAAGGAAACATACAGTCCTTGCTTTCCTTAAAGGGATAGTAATACTTAAAATGTAAAAAAAAATATGTTGTAGGGTTCATCCCCCTGAGTAAAACAAGAGTACTTCCACTGCTGAGAGGTCTTTCATTCAAAAGTTATTAATTTTCAAAGTTGAATTTTTTAGGTGCAATATCACAGTGGCCTGAAATTGTACAGTGGCGCTGTTGCTACACCATCCTATGGAGATTTATGGTCAACTGACCAGAGTTGTCCATAGAATCGTGTAGCAACAGCGCCACTGTACAATTTCAGGCCACTGTGATATTGCACCTAAAAAATTCAACTTTGAAAATTAATAACTTTTGAATGAAAGACCTCTCAGCAGTGGGAGTACTCTTGTTTTACTCAGGGGGATAAACCCTACAACATATTTTTTTTTACATTTTAAGTATTACTATCCCTTTAAGACAGCTCTACTGACAGACCTTGCACTGCTTTTAGTGCCGATATAGTGGGGATCAGATTGCCCCTCTGCTGTTACAATACATAATATTGTGTATATAGGGATCATCACTAGAAGCAGTGCAATGTGTGTCAATAGAGATGACATGTACATAGCAAGGACTGTGTGTTTGTCTTATAACAGGGAGTTCTACAGGGAGTCTGGGACAGAATCCTTATCAGCCTTTTCTGTTGCTCACTCCAGTGTGACCTAGGATCCACAAAAACAAATAAAAAACTTTTCTCAGCAGAACTGAATTGCAAGCTTGCTGCATTTTAACCCTTTATGTACTGTTACTTTACCACCCTCCTGGAAAGCCAGGTGCTTTTGCAGTGGTCCCCTGTTCACATGTAACCAGTCCCAGAAGCAGGGGACTGCAATGAGAACCTCTGGGGTGCATCCTTTTTATTTTTTCAGCTGTCTGAGGAAGTTACAACCCAGTGCTCTGACAGCTGGAAATAAAAAAGGATGCATCGTGTGCAGTTGCAGTCAGACAGCATTTAACCCTCTGAGCGCCACAAAGGTATCCAATACTTCTCTGGCACTCAAAGGGTTGAAACTTTACAGTTACTGGAGAGGATGATAGGGTCAGGGAGAACTTGTAACTATGCAAAAAAAAAAAAAAAAAAACTCAGGTGCCCATCCCAACCTCATGGAAGCGGCAGTGACTGGGAGTTTTAAGTGGCTGACAGGCTTTAGGCTGTGTGAAGGCAGCTGAATGCCAGCTACACACGCCTGCAAATGTAAGTGCGTAACTGGAAACTTTACTTTTGAAGCAGCCTGTGCTACTCTTCATTACTAGGGGTAGCGTGCATCCGCACGTTATTGTCTCTCACGTCACCCCCTGTCTGCCGTAACATGCAAGTAACAGCAAGCTAGCACAGGCCACAGGTGAGCACAGAGCTTCAATGGAGACCCCTTCATAATGGAGCCAAAATAAATTATGACCAGTGCCTTCTAGGAGGCCTGAATCAGGCACTACACCACCGCCCCTGTTCCTTGCTATAGGTTTCGTATGCCACAGACTTGATTCGGGGCTGACCATGAAACACTCAGGGCTCCAGCCCCCTTAGCCCCCCCCCTAAAGACACCCCTGACTGATACCAAATGTTTAGTATGGTGTCAGCCAGATGCAGCCCTTCCCCTTTCCAGAAAACCCACAGAGCGACTGGAGTCTGGAGGAGGGGAGATGTCATGTGCCACTGCCAGCCAACCACAGCTAGAAGCACTGCAGGTAACATCCGCAACTTAGTATGGAGGAGTGACAGGAAGCGGACTGGGACGCAGAAGTGAGAAGTGAAGCCTCCTGGCACACTGACCGGCGCTTCTCACTTCTGGGGGGCTTTTTCATTTTCTTTTGGGGGCCCCATGACTGGCGGGGCCTCCAATTCAATAAAAAGGGACACAAAAATGTGGGGTCTCTAAGTCAATATAACAGGACAAAATTATTTGGGGGGCCCCTGAGGCCGGCAGGGCCCCCCACCGCGGGGGCCTCTGCTACGCCTCTGGTAGTTGTTTTGGGTTTTTTTGAGCAGGCAAGAAGGCTGGTCTAAGACAAAAAAGAGCAGCCAGAAGAAATCATCAATCAGATGAAAGAAAATGTCACTACATGGGGAAAATGATAAAAGGAGATTTCTGTGTACCGACAGATAAACCATTTTCTCTTAGTCCTTGTGGAACACAGGAACCATAGGGTAAAGTGTCTAACTCAAGGAGGCAGAGCACTGGCAAACTAAGGCCTCGATATAAATGTCCCCTGCCGGCACTTTTTCCAAGCATGGTAAGATGTTCAATTACCTGTACTATGAAGAAATGCCAGCAGAAAAAAAGCTTCTAAAAGTAGTAGATTGGAAATATAAGTGACTGCTGTGTGATGGACTCCTACCTAGGGAAGTGCTTCTGTTACACACAGTAGTTATATAGATATACACCTGACTGCTGTATGATGGACTCCTACCTAGGTAAGTGCTTCTGATACACACAGTAATTATATAGATACACCTGACTGCTGTATGATGGACTCCTACCTAGGTAAGTGCTTCTGATACACACAGTAATTGTATAGATACACCTGACTGCTGTATGACGGACTCCTACCTAGGTAAGTGCTTCTGATACACACAGTAATTATATAGATACACCTGACTGCTGTATGACGGACTCCTACCTAGGTAAGTGCTTCTGATACACACAGTAATTATATAGATACACCTGACTGCTGTATGATGGACTCCTACCTAGGTAAGTGCTTCTGATACACACAGTAATTATATAGATACACCTGACTGCTGTATGATGGACTCCTACCTAGGTAAGTGCTTCTGATACACACAGCAATTATATAGATACACCTGACTGCTGTATGATGGACTCCTACCTAGGTAAGTGCTTCTGTTACACACAGTAGTTATATAGATACACCTGACTGCTGTATGATGGACTCCTACCTAGGTAAGTGCCTCTGTTACACACAGTAGTTATATAGATATACACCTGACTGCTGTATGATGGACTCCTACCTAGGTAAGTGCTTCTGTTACACACAGTAGTTATATAGATACACCTGACTGCTGTATGATGGACTCCTACCTAGGTAAGTGCCTCTGTTACACACAGTAGTTATATAGATATACACCTGACTGCTGTATGATGGACTCCTACCTAGGTAAGTGCTTCTGTTACACACAGTAGTTATATAGATATACACCTGACTGCTGTATGATGGACTCCTACCTAGGTAAGTGCTTCTGTTACACACAGTAATTATATAGATACACCTGACTGATGTATGATGGACTCCTACCTAGGGAAGTGCTTCTGTTACACACAGTAATTATATATAGATACACCTGACTACTGTGTGATGGACTCCTACCTAGGGAAGTGCTTCTGTTATACACAGTAATTATATATAGATACACCTGACTGCTGTACTATGGACTCCTACCTAGGTAAGTGCTTCTGTTACACTAATTATATAGATACACCTGACTGATGTATGATGGACTCCTACCTAGGTAAGTGCTTCTGTTACACACAATAATTATATAGATACACCTGACTACTGTGTGATGGACTCCTACCTAGGGAAGTGCTTCTGTTACACACAGTAGTTATATAGATACACCTGACTGCTGTATGATGGACTCCTACCTAGGTAAGTGCTTCTGTTACACACAGTAATTATATAGATACACCTGACTACTGTGTGATGGTCTCCTACCTAGGGAAGTGCTTCTGTTACACACAGTAGTTATATAGATACACCTGACTGCTGTATGATGGACTCCTACCTAGGTAAGTGCCTCTGTTACACACAGTAGTTATATAGATACACCTGACTGCTGTATGATGGACTCCTACCTAGGTAAGTGCTTCTGTTACACACAGTAATTATATAGATACACCTGACTACTGTGTGATGGTCTCCTACCTAGGTAAGTGCCTCTGTTACACACAGTAGTTATATAGATACACCTGACTGCTGTATGATGGACTCCTACCTAGGTAAGTGCCTCTGTTACACACAGTAGTTATATAGATATACACCTGACTGCTGTATGATGGACATCTACCTAGGTAAGTGTTTCTGTTACATACAGTAATTATATAGATACGCCTGACTGCTGTGTTATGGACTCCTACCTAGGTAAGTGGTTCTGTTACACACAGTAATTATATACATACCCTGTGTGCACGCACACACACACAACACACACACATTACTCACACCAAATCCATACAATGTGTGACACCCTAGCCTTGTTCCACTGTTCACTGGCAGTAACAAACCTACACATACACTGTCTGACACCCATCCTTGTTCCACTGGTAGTGACAGAACCACACATACACTGTGACACCCCAGCCATGTTTCACTGTTCACTAGTAGTCACAAACCTGCACATACACTGTGTGACACCTAACCTTGTCCCACTGGTAGTCACAGAACTGTATACACACTATGTGATAACTCTGCCTTACTCCACCTATGAAGGGGGGGGTGGATATGCAAGGAAGGGGAGAAAAGACAGGAGGATGAAGGAAACATGAATTGGGAGGAGGCATTGAAGAAGAAGGGGAAGGAAGACATGAAGAAGGATGGGTAGAGGCAGACATGGGTTGAGAGAGACCCTTCTCTTCCTTACTTATCGCTCCAAGTCTGGGCAGGACCCAGTGTAGACTGATATTAACCCTTTCAGTGCAGAATGATTAAACAACACATTGCTTTGCAGTGTGTTCTCATTCTCACCATTATGGCACTGAAAGGGTTAATTGTGTGTAAACACTGGCCTAGTATGTGAGTCATTTGTGAACAGTGGTCATAAATCCTCCAGAGTTGCTTCCTAACAACACATGTCTCTCAGTCTGTGTGTCTGACCAGTAAATAAGCTGCTTTCAGGCAGAGACAGACTGAGGCACTCTTGGGAATGCAGCAGCAAGGGGGAGGTAAAAATAATAGCCCTGGAGGATTTATTGCCACTACCCACCAACAGACGACATAACACAATAATGTGCAGGCGCATAACTCTTTCAGTGCCAGTGGGGGTGAGTGTGCAAAGGGTGCTGAGAGAGATTGGAGGGTGACTAGTGGATGAGGATGAAAAGGAGAGTGATAGTATGAAGGGTGAGAGAGGAAGAGAAAATAAAGTGGTTTTAAAGTTACCAGTGGGATGGAGCCATAGAGGTGTCCTGAGGGTACACAATGAGTTAATGATCTTTTAGCATGTACTAGAACATAGCTGAAGCTGTATATAATTTATTCAAGCAGACGGGACAGAGAGACTAATTTTCCTGAATAAATCACCCAACAGCTACCTCCTCCGATCAAACAGGCATTTGACAGTTTAAGGAGATTCATTCAAAAAGGAGTTAGAGCCGATCTCTCTATTCCGGTCTGCTTGAATAAATCATATAGGACGGTGTGCTGCAACATTAACCCTTTATGTGGCAGACAGCTGTCCAATGCATTGGACACCCCTCTGTGGTGCACCTACTTCATTAAATAAACTCAAATGTGCAAAATTCTTCACCCTGTCATCTACACTGTCTCATAGTACAACTTTTAGCCCCTTCCATTACTCAAACAAATGACTTTATTGCTAAACCTATTCACAAACCCACTAAGTATACCTATTTTGCCAGTCACCTACTTGCTTCCCCACTGCCATTCTGCATGCTCAGTCTGGCTTCCGTTCCCCTCCTCAGAGTCATCGCTGAAGTGATGCAGCGATGTGCTGTCTCTCTTCCTCCTCTGCCTACACACTATGCCCGTCAGTTTGACTTCCAGATATGTTGCACACACGGGGGGCATTCCAGCCCCCCTTAGCGATGTCAGTTCGGCAGAGCAGTCTGGACTCGGAGGCCCCTCACTCTGACAGCTCTGCAGTATATTAATAGTGGCAAAACTTCTGTATGCCCCTGAATCCGACGGGGGGCCTCCGCTAAGCCTCTATTATAGGTTTCTTTTTAAGCAGCCCGCGCTAGCTAGGTACTTGTTGATTTAGCGCGCGGCTGCTCAGGGAAAGTCACCCCGCACCAGCTGACTTGTCTGAGCTCTGTAGCGCCGACTGCTGTCTGCTGAGCAGGAAAGGAAGGAGGAGCTCGTTTAGGAGAGTGACAAAGTCTATCTGTCGGTGAGAAGGGAAGCCGCCTGGCATACTGACCTGCGCTTTTCACTTTTGGGGGCCTCTTTAATGTTCTCCTGGGGGCACTATTTCTGGATGGGGCCTCCAATACAATATGAGTGGTACATTTTTGTGGGGGGCCCCCGAGGCTGGCGGGGCCCCCCGCACCGCGGGGGCTGCGGGGGCCTCCGCTACGCCTCTGCAAGTGAGTCTTTAGAAGAAAAGGAGCAATGGTATCCATTTGATAGATGTAGGAATCATAGATTGGCTTCTGGCTTTTTGATACTGTTGTAACTGCAGGAACACACAGAACACATCCAATCTAGGAGTAAATTTGTATTAGAAGCATGTATTCAACAGCCCCCTGATAAAGATCCAACTCACCGGATCTAAATGTGGAAATGTGCCAAAGAATCCCGACCTGGCTGCTATGACCCTCCCTCAGTGAGGGATAGCTTGATAGGATATGTATTCCCCAGAGATCAGAAACAGCAAGGTCCTTGCAACAAAGAAACACACAAAAATCCAATCTGATAGTAAATCTGTATAATGGGTATAACCCAACACGGCCCCGAAATGGACCAGACTCACCGGACTGTAGTGTTATTCGTGTGGATCAAGCCCGACCCGGCCGTGACTCGCGGAGTTTAATATAAACAAATGTGATGTAAATAGTAATGTTAATTGAAATACTTTATTGTGTCAATAATAACCCTACGCATTTTGTGGATCTTCTGTCCACTTCGTTGAGGGATAAAATACATTAAAAACTACAGTCATTTATACTTTTTAAAAGTTTAGACACATACCGTAATTGTTAGATGGAGGACGGTGTCCGGCCCGCATGGCGTGACTGACATCGAGGTTATAATAATGAATGATACAATGACACAATGGCACAGCGGTCTGGATTTGCCTAAATGTTTATAGAGCAGAAGAGATGATATAAGCAATATCGGATATGTATATCTGATTTTTATTCTAATATTTATTCTAATATTGTGATTTTGTGTCCAAAATCACAATACCTTGTATCAATAATTATTAATTTAAAAAGAGATTTGTTATGGTATAATATATAAAAAACTAAATACTTTACATATGTCTGTATTAAAAATATCTTAGTTATTATCGCAATTCTGCATATTTAAAAAAATAAATAAATGAAATACAAAGGATAAACATGTACATATAATTTAAGAAGTATATAGTATATACATAAAGTTTCCCATTGTTAATGTCATTAACAGATCTCTTTTCCTCCCATGAGGCGCAAGTACAATGAATAAAACAAATGTTCAGAACAGCACATTTTTATTTTGAAATATGCTTCAGTGGTATCCATGATACTAATTAATTAAGTCCATTTGGGGATAGCGTCTCCAATATATAGATCCAAAACGCTTTTCTACGACATAGGGTGGAAAATCTATTGGGGCATGATGTTGGAATCGGTTCAATGCCAGTGATCCTAAAGTTATTAATTAATTAATAACGCCTTTGTTGCAGTTATTAAAATGCTTTGGAACTGTATGATTTTCATCTTTTTTACCTATAAGGTATCTGTGTTCACATTCTCGGTCTCGAAATGCCCTAGTGGTTCTCCCCATGTATTGGATGCCGCACACACATGTAATAACATAAATCACAAATGATGTTTCGCATGTGATAAGCATTTGCTACAAGAGGGATTAGATGAGGGAATACTAACCAAAGAGGAATTCCAATAAATCTGTCTGGAGCATGATGACCCCCCGTTTTTCTATTATATCCCCAAACGTCATAAGAACAATAAAGGCCCATCATTTCGGGGTTTAAGTCATTCACTTCAAATCTTTCTGAATATATAGATTTCTACCTACAGAAATATGTCATCACCCTCTCTTCATATATAAGAGACTCTCAGCATGTACTTAATATACTATCATTTTTACATGGAAAGACCACTATATGTGGGCAAGAGGGTAGGGAGACAGCGCACCAGAGATCTAAGTGTAGTCTCAATGGGATATTATAAGTATAGAGTATATATAGACAAATGTTCTGTTATATATGCAGAAAAGTACTCAATAAAGTTAATTATATCAAATAGATAAATCTCTTTATTATTAAAAGAAATTAAAATTGAACAGAAATTAAAAATAAAATATATAAGGCTTCTAGAATCAATACATAAATAGATCAAAATAGTCAGCCACTGGTGCTGAGTAAAAGCAAAAACTTTCAATCAATATAACAGACACTCGATAGACACAATGTTGCTAGATATTATAAATGTTATAAATTAGCAAACTGAGATGGAGTCTGTGTAGCAACGTCTGCACGGAGTCAGTTCAACTCGATATATGTGAAGCGTGGTGCTCTTTCAGGGCATCAGAAACCCACTTGTACACTGGTATGTGCCCAGGAGTAGCAGTCACCCGAACGCTTTGCCCAAGGAGGAGTGCCATAATACACACAGGGACAGAAGATCCACCCGAATATTTAAAACTGCTTACCAGATACTTTCTTGTTTTGATTGCATATCGGGTGGTCTTGGCTGAAGTGTCCCTAGTGCCTAGGCAGCCCTTTTGTGTTGTGTTTCCTCTTGTTCTGGGTCACGTCTGCTGTGCTTTGCGATGTGATGGAGACACGTACTAGCGTGTATGTTAGTTTATTTGAGGGGTATTGCCACTCTGTATATCTTGTCTGTCAGAGGTTACTGGATCTCAAGTTCACCAAACAGAGGGTCCAGTTGATTGCTCTTGATGTGGTCTTTAGTTCATAATTTAACCATTTGAGCCCCAGAGAGGTACGCAACGCACTGCGTTGCGTTCCCCTCTGGCACTCAAGGGGTTAAACTATATATTAGTGTGCCACATATATATGCTTTTAACTTATACTTTTTTTGTGTTTTACAGCAAGAAGGTAGAAGAGACAAGAGACAAGAGAAGAGAGAAGAAAGAATGGCGATAGGAGGAGACAGGCAGTGGATGACAGGTAAGCGTAACACATATTATTTACCGATCGGTGCTTGGCAGTATGTCAGGCACCAATCGTTAGTTTTTTCCTTTGAAGTTCCCAAAACTAGTGTTATTTAGGTGCGTTTTGGGAACTTAACGCTCAAAACGGACGTTTGGACACAACACCAGTTTTGTGGCCTAGGACATTTGAATACTGACCAAGACATTTTATTTTGTCGGTCGGTATCCATTTTGCTCTACCGGCATTTTTTTACTCCAACATTTGGATCAAGCCCTAAATGTGCCATTCATACCAGAACCAGCTTTATGTTGTCCAGAAAACAACAGCTACAAGAATGAATACACATTTTCTTTCATAAGCAGCAAGTAAGAGCAAAGCATATTTGTAATTTAATTAAAAATTAATATCATAATTAAATCGGATATTTTTATTCTTAATTTCACTTCCTTGATATATATTTTACAATTGTACTTTACTCGTTCTTACATTTTAACCCAGGAACAGACAATTTTTGAACCTCCATCTGTTTGGGGACTACAAAATCCAATCATCACAAAGCAGCTAACAGCTGCTTGGGGATGATGGGAGTTGTAGTCCCCAACAGGAGGTCTAACAATTGACTACCCATGTCTTAAACACATAGATGCAAGAGTAATATCCAACACATTGGGAGAGATGCATTAAGATGTGAGAATAGATTGGGAGTAAATGATTTAGTGGTATCAACACTGCTGTCACCCATTGTTGCCCCAGAATCATAAAGGGACTGCAAATTTAAGAAAATACTACAGCCCGGATACTCCCTCTTATAAGTGGATAGAATTTAGAGAGAAATGGATATTGTTGCATAATATCTGGAGTAAACATTACTTAGCATTATTCAGCAAACCCCAGTTTAGAATGTATTCAGGTCATGCTGTGGCTAGTAACATATTGAACAACAAGACTATAATCCAGTATATTACCAGCCACTAACCCTAAAATTTACCAGCTCAAACTTTGATTGGTCTTAATTCAATTCATCTTAAATCCAGGGTATAGTCATCTTTGGGTTCTCCAGCTGCTAGGGCCTACCACTCCCAACTAGCCAGTACCTTACTGGGAATGCTGGGATTTGTAAACCCCAAAACCTGTGGAGTCTGATTCACTCTGTCTTGGGAACAGGCATTGTAAACTAAGGGCACAATACAGAGAGAATAGTCACCCATGGGATCTGTAGCTGTTGGGGTCCAAGTGGAATCCTGGGAGTCATGGGCCCCTAAGCGCTGGACTACACACTGATTTAGATCTTTATTACATTCCCAAATCAGAGGTTTAAACCAATCAGGGGTATACACCATTATAGCTGTAAGTGGACCTTTTAGTTCCTGGAATGATAGAGAGGCCTCCAACACAATGAAAAGAAATGCATTATAGACTTTATAAAACTCTGTGATGCACTACCCAAAATCAAGGTATATGAGGTTTTATTTAGGTAATTTGCTTATGAAGAGAGTTAAATGCAAAGAGAAAAACAAATGAAACAAATATACTAGGTAGCACCAGAACCCCCTCCAAATGACTGGATGAATCAAATAGGCAAATTATATAAAAAAAGAGATGCGATGGGGGAGCTAAAACCTAACTTTTATTATATACAGTTAAAAAATACATATAAAATGAAATCAGGCTGCACATTTGTATACAGAGTATTTTCTCAGGATAAACCTGATCATGTAGTAGACACCACTATAAGTATTAATAGCAAAATGTGTGAACAGCCCTTATGAGAATACTCACAGTATCACCCAGACACACTGAATTGGTTTGGTGTGCTTATCGAAACTAGTATCTTGGTTGTGGAGACTTAGTATCTCATTAGGAAAAGACACACACACACACACACACACACACACACACACACACACACACACATTGGTCTAAGACAGCCTCTTCAAAAGATGCAGGTGTGCCAGTCAAATATATCCAGATATTATGCAACAATATACATTGTCCCTCTAAACTCTATCCACTTATAAGTGGGAGTATCCGGACTATAGTATTTGTTAAATTTGCAGTCACTTAATGATTCTGGGGCAACAATGGGTTACAAAAACATATATATAATGGCCCTGAAACCGCTACCCCCAATGTACTAGTAAGAGGGTATGTGGCTTACAGCATTGGAGAAACTTTGTATATCAAAAAATACATCGCCCAAGTAATTGTAGAGGGATGTGTAAGCCCACATACATATCTCTTACATAAATGGTGTTATCCCTAAATGGAAGCCGTTAGCCACGTGTATAACAGTGACAGTTGTTATAGAAATTCAATGTTTGATAATCAAAGGAACGGGTAGTATCATTACATATCTATATAAGTTGTTATGGCTAACTATCATCTTATCCAACCACTGAAAATAGTCTGGTACTCAGACCATAATCACAATGTTGACAGATCACTCTATTAACCATCTGATATAATAGGAAGATTATAGTCTGATACATAGAGATGATTGTAACATGCCACAATAATAATATCCTCAGTACTGGGAAGTAATATAGAATTGACAACACATGTGTAAGTATATGGCATTCTAAGCCCTCATTAGTGCAACATAAGTAAAATTTGTGTTTGGTTACGATCAGATGGCTGAGTAGAAGGGAAAAGTTGGACTGCCATTAAAAGTAATTAGGTAGCAGTATTAAAAATCAAAGTATCCCTAATCGAGAACTTGAATTTAAACACATAAAGCATTGTTAGTATGGAAGCAAGTTCAATGCAAGCTCCATCTAGTCATCCTGTGTACCTTTCACATTTCTTTGTCCTTTGCAATGAAGAGTTTAACAATGCTTTGGAGGCCACACTAGCATTAACAATAGCTAAGAGAGTGGCCTTTGTTTTTCATTTGAAAGTGCCTTTCCTCTAATCTTAAAGGATGCCTCCTTGATTATTGTTTAGGTCTTCTAATAAAGGTTTCCCTAGACAATGCCTTGTATTGGCCATGTATATATATACTCTATACTGTTTTCCAGGTCTATAATGTCTTTTTAAAGAACTGGCGCTCATGCCTGTACTCCACATTCTAGATGAGGTCATACCAAGGATTTATCAAGAGGTAAAATTATATTCCTGTTCCATTTATCCATATACCCTAGATACTTAGTAGTAACCTTTGGCCCTTGCAGCAGCTGAGTGACACTGCACACTGTTGTTTAGTCTATTGTCCACCAGTACTCCCTAATCTATGGATAACAAGAATTCCCCCAAGAAGTTTAACATTTAATGTATAAGTAAAATGCATGTTTCTGCAACGCAAATGTATAACCTTACATTTATATATAGTAATCATGCCACTTTTCTGCTGACTCACTAGTTTACCCAGATCTTTCTCAGAGAAAAATCATCCAGAGTGTATATCTATTTAATTTACAGTCATCAGCAAAGAATGAGGCACTACTTCCAGATTCCAATACCCACTTCAAGATCATTAATAAATACATTTTAAAGCATTGGACTCAGGACCAAAGACTTAGACACTGCACTTACAAGTTTAGATCAGCTTAAAAAGGTTCAGTTATCAAGAACTCTCTACATTTTATTGTTTAGCTATCCATGCACAGATATTGCCTCCCAATCCTATTCCTTTTAGTTTTTGAAGTAATCTGTTGGAAGGCACTGAATCTAAGGCTTTAGTAAAATACAAGTATACTAAATATACAACTACATCCTTGTCCAAGTGTCACACTAACTCACAAGACAGGAGGTGAAACTGCATGGTAGAGGAGGAGGACTAATAGACACCGAAACTCCAGCCAGGGATAGATTCAGGAGTGAGAGAATACTACCTACTCATTTGCCAGAGTGGAACAGGATCTCTGGGGAGCCACTTGTTGGAAAACAGGAAAAAACTCAAGACTGCCTCTTAAGAACTGCTTGAGAGCAAAGCTGGGGTGCATAGCTTCAGAGTGGATGTCAACTGCAAGTGCAACCTTTCTATAGCTACTTATCAGTAATAATGGGGACAGCAAGGTCAATTTGTCAAAACCCGTTGAGCTGTTAATGGACAAGGATAGATACCCTTGCTTACACTTGAAAGAAGCAGCAGCCAGGGGCATAAACAGATAAGTAGCAGGACAACAAGTTCACAAAAGAACCAAAGTCACATGATCCAAATCAGCATTTAGTCAGGTCATAAATGTAGCTGAGGTCAGGGCAGGTGGCAAACAAGCATTGTTAGGAACAAGCCAAGGTCATACACAGAACAGTGAAATCAGAGCTCTGGAACACTTGTCAAAATGACACTATACATGTACACTGCAGTGACTGTGTGGCTACTTGATTTTCAGCATCAGAGTCATGTCCAGGAAAGCAGAGAGTATACCTGGTAATAGCTGAGCAGGAGTAAGTGCAGTGGGTGTGTCCAGTTAAATAGTTTGACATGATATTTTTTTCATAAAACCATGCTTACTCTTACCAGTGATATGGCTGTTTATTATATAATCCTGAATACTATCCTGTAGTAATACTTCTAGTATATTATCCACTTGCTCTTTCTCACACACTCCCACACAGACTCCCTTCTACTACCTAGCAACAAACTCTCCAAAGAATATATAAATGCAGACATACAAACAAATACAAAATAAAATGAAAAGATGTGTAAAACAAATATATGTCACGTGGAAATGTAATAAAAACCATAAAAAGAATGCACAGCAAGGAAAAGAAACACAGAGAAAAAAATCACAAGAAATAAAATTGCCAGAAGTAGAGGAAAAAAAGGAGATTGTGGATGAAAAGGGAATGTGTGGTGCAAAGGAGAATGTGTAGGGAAATGTGTATATGAATGAGTATGTATGTAACGTGCCTACAAAACTATTCAAACCCCTGACCAGTTAATTCATATTACTGAATTACAAATGGTACTTTGTAATTTCATACTGTATGAAATTTTATTTTAAAACATTGAAACTCAAAATCATTTATTGTAGGGTGACACTGGTTTTATGTTGGAAATTGATTTTAAGAAAATAAAAAAATGAAATATGTTGCTTGCATAAGGGTTCAACCCCAGCACATTAATAGAGCTACCTTTCATTTCACAGCTTTAAATATTTTGAGGTAAGTATGTACCAGCTTTCCACACACTGATTTTGGTCCATTGTTCTTGGCAGATTTGCCCCAGATTGTTTAGGTTAATTGGACATCACTTGTAGACTGCAATTTTCAAATAGTGCCACGGTGTAACGGTTTGTTTGACTCACAGACACAGAGTTAAGATAAAAACACAGCTTTATTAAATTCAATAGTACACAAAGAACCCTCACAGGTCCTGTAATATAACACATGTAGTACAGACACACGACAGGTTAATTATGCCCACACAGGTCCAGCATATATAAAGGAGACAAACAGTTTATGCTGACACTGGTCAGGCGACCGATAAGGTTTCCAGGTTCCAGCAATGCAGGAGTTAATGTTCAGAGGAAAGAAGAACAGTCCCATATGTTCTGGCAATCAACAGCATCAGAAGACGTCACAGAGGAGTTCACAGTATACTAGGCCACTGAGGAATTGATTGGAGTTACCGGTGCTATAACGGAGGCAACACTTGCAACCGGTATGGACAGAGTGGAGCAAACCAATGGTAATGTACCGGTGCAGTAATGGAGGCAACACAGCAACCGGTTTAGACAGAGTGGAGCAAACCAATGGTAATGTACCGGTGTGATAATGGAGGCAACAGCAACCGGTTTTGGCAGAGTGGAGCAAACCAATGGTACTGTACCGGTGCAATAACGGAGGCAACACAGCAACCTGTTTAGACAGAGTGGAGCAAACCAATGGTAATGTACTGGTGAGATAACGGAGGTAACACAGCAATCGGTTTTGGCAGAGTGGAGCAAACCAATGGTAATGTACCGGTCCGATAACAGAGGCAACACAGCAACCGGTTTTGGCAGAGTGGAGCAAACCAATGGTACTGTACAGGTGCGATAACGGAGGCAACACAACAACCAGTTTAGACAGAGTGGAGCAAACCAATGGTAATGTACCGGTGTGATAACGGAGGCAACACAGCAACCGGTTTTGGCAGAGTGGAGCAAACCAATGGTACTGTACCGGTGCAATATCGGAGGCAACACAGCAACTGGTTTAGACAGAGTGGAGCAAACCAATGGTAATGTACCGGTGCGATAACGGAGGCAACACAGCAACCGGTTTAGACAGAGAAGAGCAGCCAATGGCAGAGTACCAGTGCACTCACGGAGGCAACACTGGCAACCGGTATGGAACGGAGGACTAGGCCAGAGGCGCTCTGAGCAAATGGGAACCAGGCAAGCCTGCAAAACAGAGGTGCTAGCAGGAAGGCACCAGAAGTCAGAATGTCGCCGAGGTGACTAGTACCACAACGGGGAACTGCCAAGTGGGATCCAGGAGCAGGAACGTCAGCCAGGCCGGGTCAGGATACAGGAGCAGGAACGTCAGTCAATCCGGGTCGGTACACAGGAGCAGGAACGTCAGCCAGGCCCGGGTCGGTACACAGGCGCAGGAACAAGAGAGTAGTCAGGCAAGCCAAATCGGTACACTGGAAACCTAATACAAACGTAGAACTGGCACAGGAACACCTCGAAAGGGCAGTGATAAGGTGCAGGAGCCCAGTATATAAAGGCAATACTGGGCAGGCTAAACACAGGGCAACCAATGAGAACCTGATACGGGATAACTGACAGAAAAATAAAAAAACAAGGAATCACAGGCACCGTGATACACGGATACTCAATGGCATTGAGATTAGGACTCTGACTGGGCCACTGCAGGACATTCATCTTCTTGTTCTTGAACCACTCCAGTGTTAGTTTGGCCTTGTGCTTGAGACCATTGTCCAGATGAAATGTGAATTTCCTTCCAAGCTTCAGTTTTTCGGTGGACTAAAGCAGGTCCCCTTGCAGTATTTCACTGTATTTTGCAACATCCATTCTTCATTCATTTTTAACAATACTTTATGGAAAACTCCAGATGTGCTTTCAGAATTCACTTTGTGAGAAACGGCTTCTTTCTTGCTACTCTCCCATACAGACTAGTGTTATACTAAGCCCTTTCTATAGTTGACTGGTTCACAATACTCCTCTCCCAGCCACCAAACTCTGTAGCTCCTTTAACCCCTTAAGGACCAGCGGTCCCGGGACGTGCCGTCCCTTAAGGACCACATAGGAAACTTTGACGTGCCGTCCCACGTGACTGATCACGTGGGGCAGCATGTCAAATGGGGCACTGGAAGAGATCGCTCCGGTCTTGGAGCGATCAACTTCAGTGCCCGGTATTACTCACCGCGCTCCTACAGAAGCGCGGTGAGTAAAAGTACGTGACGTGGCAGGACCGTCACTGGTCCTTAAGTGCCAGACCAGCGTGACGGTCCTGCCACATCAATGGTACTTAAGGGGTTAAAGTGATTGTTGGCCTCTAGGGCTGCCATCAGAAATCTTTGGGCCCAGTACAAACTTAAAGCCACCCCTCTACACACACACACACACACCACAAATTTGCATTGCAAACTGGAAGTATATGTAAAGATGTGGTACATCTCTACTATGTGGTATGATATGAAATGAAGGAGAGGTGCACTACACTTCTCCACTACTCTACCTACCAAATATGATTAAAAAGGCCCACCAGGAGATCCTCCTGAATTCCTGTGTGCCAGTTTAGGGACCCCTTTTGACATACCCCCCCCCACATTGCAGGAGCTGTATGGACCCAGTACAAAGATACTGACTATAATCCCTTGATGGCAGGCTTATTGGCCTCTCCATGGCTTCTCACCCAAGTCTCCATCTAGTTTGAATACTGAGTTTTGAGGGACTACATTTCTGGCAGTGCCTAGGCGGTGTGATACAGCTTCCACTTTGTTGACTATTAATATCTTTCACTGGAATATTTAAACAATTGGATATTATTTTGTACCCTTTCTTAATATATGCATTTGTATTATTTTATCTCTAACCTCTGTAGAATTTTCTTTGGTCTTCCTTTTCTTTTAGATCCTGACTAACGATTCTTCAATAGTGATGTCTTTATCTTAAAAATGTGACAGTACACACATGGAGGCCAAGGTAATGTGTCCTAGTTAAGACTTTTTGTTTTATTTGTGTAAAGTGGGAGCTTCCATGGCAGTTTTTTATTTTTCTTAAAAATATTTTGCAACATAAAACAAATGTCATCTTAAGTGATTTTGAGTTTGTGTTTTAAAATAATCATACAGATCGAAATTGCAATGTACAATTTGAAATTTTAATTGGCATATACTATATAAAATCTAACATGATTTTTGGCCAAAAGCATATAACTAAACTTCACTCTTTATTGTCTATAGTAAGTTACATGTTATTTATTTGTAGTGATCAGCATTTGCAATGATAAGGATTTGCTACATTAGTATAGTGATGTTTGTATGGATGCGTAAGTGAATATATTTGAATAACTGCAAATCACAACTCTCAATTAAAACATTCCCATCTTCTAACATTAAAACCAGCCTACAACCCCTGAGCACTACACCCTAACTCAATAATGCCTGGTCAGTACACAGATGAAAAAAATGGCATACATCCTTATGTAGGATCCCCACTAGTCACTCTACCCAGTGTAACACTCAAATCTGCTAATGGATTTCAATATTTAAAATTTTGGAATCAAGTTTTCAGCCATTTGCTTAGGTAAAGACAGGCATTTGGTAGAGTTACAAATTACACAGATTGATATTCACCATTGTGGCTTTAGCAGTAAAACCTGCCATTTTAGAGAATGGTGATGAATGGTGGCTATGACTACAATATAATTTCTAAATGTTTGCATTTAGTTTTTCTATAGAAGTAGCAATATATATATATGCATATATATATATATATATATATATATATATATATATATATATATATATATGTATATATATATATAATATATTTGTAATATATTCAGTATGCTCTCTGTCCACTGTGTTTTGTATTATGTACATTTATTGAAAAATGTCCTGTAATAACAGAGTTTAATTTTGACTCTAATTGTGATTCATATAATATTTATACAGTGTTGTAAAGTATGTAAAAAAGTAAACAGAGTTAAATGGCAGTAACAATGATAGCTGAAATACTTTCTCGTGTCAGTGAAGAAAATGTTTCCTTTTTCCTACATTTGGTGAACATTAGTTCATAATATTTGTCCTTCTTTGCCCTCTTTCACTTGCTAGAACTGCCTGAGAGTGAAATATCTTCAAAAGAGAAAAGTGATTTAGGATATTTATTTCCACAATTCATTCAAATAAACCCCCCTCACCAGATGAATGGTTTCACATTGTAATAATATCAAAATACACAGTTTACATTTGCTGAACAAAATAGTAAATTTAAAATCATTGCCAAAATATTACAACTGGAATTTTCCTTTTTATATAGTTTGCTGAAAGTACTTGTTATTGTTCATAATGTTGCTTAGTGTTCCCTGCTACTGTGTCACAACAGCTGTAACGTTGCTGTCAGGTTGATTTATCAATGGGATTAGCAATAATTAGTTGTAGGAATGTTTACCATAATTAAATGTTCTTCACCTGCAATTAAGTGTTTTTCACACCACTGTAAATATGTCCTAAGGTGCCCCAAAATGCTAGTGCTGGATGCCATAATATGTGCTTTTCCAGATAGACAGGATACCAGCTGGGCATATTGGACTTGCAAGGAGAGTATTGTTATCCACCATTTTTGGATACTCAGGAGTAATTTTCTAAAAAGAACATTTCCCTCTCCTTCTGTTCTGTAATGATGTATTGTGCTGCTGGTGGCATGCAATGATGTATTGCCCTGCTGGTGACATGTTAACCTGGTAGCTTTTTTATCTTGTATTATCAACCTACAATGTAGGCATGAGTGATAGTATTCTGTAAGTAGAGAATGCGCACAAAACATGATGATTCACAAGACACAAAAAATTAGTCAATTTAACTAATCAGATTGCAGGAAAAGTGAGCATGTGATGGCAAGAATATTAAAACATGTAGATATCTTTATCTTCACATGTCAATCAAACAGGTTTCTCTGCAGGGCACACATCTGAACAAGATAGGAGATCTACTTAGGTGGGTTAGTAGGCAGGTATGGCTGCTGGACACCCCCTCTCCTCCCCTGCTTTATCTATCACTTTCTCTCACACTCTCTCTCTCTCTTTCTCACTCTCCATTTCTACCTGCCTCCATTCTATCATTGCCTACCCCCCTTTCTCTCCTTGCTCTCCAATGTACATGCTATCACTCCTCCTGCACTATCTGGGGCTGTCTCTCCCAACCCTCTCTCTTCCAATCAACACACTCCTCTTGTGGAATTATCTCTGTTACTCTATCACCATTGGCTGTACCTGCCTGGAATCCAGCTCTAGAAATCCTGCACTAGTGATTATGAGCTGACCCACCTGAGTCCTTAAAATGAAACAAATAATACAGAAAAATTATTCAAAAGTAAGACTGTGGAATAGCAAACTGCAAAATGTTGGCAGTTGACATGCTGCTGTATTCATTTGAAAACAGTAGTTTTTAAAGAACTGATGTCATGTGTTGCCACCTACTGACATATCCCATGCTACAACATGGTTAGTATTGTGGGCAAAATGACTCAGCCTGCTAACTATTTTTTCCAGACTTATGTTGCTGAAGGACTTGGCCTGCTAATAACTTTTTCATTCAACTCCTGATTGCTCCACTCCAGCAATCCAGTAAGCAGCATAGGCAGGAAACATCAACGTTTTTGTGGGAAATTAATTTCAAGTAATAAAAACACTGACATTTTATGCATTTTCAGTACACTGGAATTTTTGTGCAAAAAGCACCAAATTGTCTTTTTTTCATTGAACATTCCAGCAAAACAAAAGCCAGACTTTTTGCCCTTCTTTAGTCTTAATATAGGGGTACACTTAGATATGTTAGAAACCTGGCTATTGGGCAGACCTTAGGGATTAGCATTCAAGGGACAAGATTCTCTATTAAAGGGATAGCATTGTTTCACAAAAACAGCAGCTCCAATTAATCTTCATTGTATTTGGGCCATGGCGAGTGTTATTTTAATACTGTCAGAGTGTTAGTTCAAGATTAATTGAATGATAAAGTATCCCCCTCCTGCCCCTTTTACCTAGTGTAAGCCGCCCTCCTCAGATTTAGAATCTAGTCCATAGACCAGACAGCTCACATCAAGGGTCAAAATTCTTACTGTGAGAACAATGAAAACCCTGCCCCCCCTTGACAAGCTTTCAGGGTTTTCCTTATGCTCCTTGAAGATTGTCCCTCTCAGTCATCCGTCTGGACAGTCTTGCTTCTCAGAGGTGAGCAGTGTTACATCAGTAAAAGGGGCAGGAGGGGATAGTTTATCATTCAATTACTCTTGAACTACAAGTCAGACATTATTGAAATAACACTCTCCATGGCCCAAATACTATGAAGATTAATTGGAGCTGCTTTTATTGTGAAACATTACTATCCCTTTAAGGGTGTCTGTCACATTATTTGTTTGTAGGCCTCTATTAAGAGTCTCTTATAAAGGAACAAAGCACTTGCCATGAAGACTCGCTGATATAAATTAGAAATCTTTTTTGTGTAATGATAGGTTTTCAGTAAATAGAACTGATTAACAATACTTCACCCTTTATTTTGATAAACCTCAAATCCCATAACTAAAGTACTGTTTAACCCCTTTTTTGTGAGAGATTTCTCAAATGCAATGTAAATCAATATGTTTGAGCTTTTTCTAGCATTCGGGGGGTTAAATATATGCCAAGGGAGGGGAGTGCTACTAACTAAATTTGGCAGAATAATGCAAATTAATTGGAAATCATCCAATTAATTCAATGACTAAGACTAAGGTGAGCTCTTGGAATACTCACACTGACAGATTGGGACTCTGCTGCAAGTTGGAAATATGACTCACATCCTCTCTACAGCCATTTAGTACTTACATTGATCCTAATTTATTATAGCCATATACAGTGATACTCCAAATATCATCCATTAACAGCAAGGCGTCATTCTTTTCTTGTTTACCGCATTAATATGTCATCACATGAACAATTCATTCAAAGTCTAATTTGTACAAATGAGAAATTCACTCAGGCAAATGGAGGCAATATGTAGACATTCTCCTGATTCTCTCCATGGTGTTATCTGTTAATGTGAAAATAACACAGACAGCAAAAACAGTTCAGTCTTTAAAATGACATTTTTTATTTAAATATACATTGGTCTATTACTAGTAGCATCAAATGTCCATAAGGGATCTTGGGTTCGATACTATTACCAACGCCAGTAAGAAAAACTGACGTTGCTGTTTTTTAAGTCAGTTTTCAGTATCCTATTACAGAAGTTGCAAAAACAAAACTTGTGGCATTTCTACGCACCACCAGTTAAAAAAAAAACTCATCAGATTCAACCAAAAACAAAGAGCAAGTAGTATACTATTACATATGACCAGTTCTACCTCATGTTTTGTGGTTCAGTTTTCTGCCGGTAATAGTGCGCCTCAAAGTAGAGGCATAGAAGCTACAAAGATGGTTTTAAACCATCGTTGTTTCAACAAAAGCAGAGTATAATACATACATACATGCATGGTCTCTAAGGACAAAACAAATGTCAAGTTAACCCCTGAAAGCACCTAAACAAATGGAGAAGTGTCAAGTTAACCCCTGGAAGCACCCAAACTAATGGAAAAGTGTCATCTTGCATAATATATTGCTGAGGACACCAGGTTATTAGCTGACCTCCACCCTGATCCCCAGGATGAGGTACCAGTGCCACAGCCATTGGAGGGTGATACCATCAGAGGTGGAGAGACATGGGCCAGGGGTCATCAGAGAATACATTGTGAGTATCATGCACCTCAAGCCAACAACACTAGATCACGAACATGGCTTCACATTTTCTGAAGTTCAAACACGTTTTGTCTCCATTCCCAGGATGATGATTTCTTGCTGGACACCTGCCACTGCACCTGAGTGTTGTGGAAGTGACTGTTCCTCCTGGACTTCCTTTTCAGAGCTGACACCAACTCCAACAATGACCTGGATCATGCAGCCTTTCACATTCACAGGACATAGCCTTAATTTGTTTGAATGGATCCAGAGGCCTTGCAATGGACTTCAGCAGGTGAATGTGTATTGACACCTAACATGTGTGATATCCCTCAGTGTTAGTTGTCCCGTGTGAGACACTTCACATAGTCACCTGTGATTTGTTCTCTGTCTCACATCTGTTTTCTCCTCTTTCCCTACATGTCACCAATCTGCAGAGGACCATGTGGCTCATCGATGCAGAAGAGATGTGTGTGTGATTCACTTCCCCTTCTTCCTGTAAATGTATGATTCTACTTCTAGTACCATTAAAATCTACACTGTGTTCATGAACATGTCATGTTGTGTCTTGCTTAAGAGGTCTATGCCTTCTGCTTAACCCTATGAATGCCAAATGGGAATACTATGCATCACTCTACAACACATGGCTTCCCCTCTGGCATCCAGAGCTTTAATGAAACTTGTGAGAACTTACACACATCCATTATGCCTCATTCCTCTGAACTCTGCACCCAACCTGTTGAATGGCAGGCATGTCTGAAATGCAAAGGTATTGGGAGTGTTACAGACCAATCCACCATACTGGGTGGGATTCACTAAGGTGTGATAAAGAGGTAATAAAATCCCCAGTGATATCACTTTTCCAGTTCCTATGTTATTCCATGGAGCCTAGGCACTGACAAACATCTCCAAAGTTGAAAAAATCTTAGTGCCTGGGCTCCATAGAACAAAATAGGAATTGGAGAAGTGATTAACTGGAGAAGTCATCTCCACCTCATCACCTCTTTATCACAGCTTAATGAACCCCCCCCCCAAAACTGTTCAGATGAAATGTGATATACAGAAATCCCATGTAATATACCCCCACCAATCTGAACTACAGTGAGTGTGAGTGTGTTTTCCCCCCAACCACACTTTAATACAGTCCAGTAAGGCATGTTACCTGATCTAAAGATAGGCTCTGGAAGCAATCATTGTTCCATGGTCACTAATCTCGTCACCTGTGATGCACACAGCATCACATGTGCACACTAAAGGGATCAAGAACAGAAGCAATGTTGGGATGTTTGAGTTGTAGTTTGTAGAATACAGACTCAGTAATTCTTACCTGACTCACTTGTGCTAGTGTGTTTGCATGTGTCCCAGATGTTAGTTGGCATGCATATTGCCATCCTGTCATCTGTGAAACATGTTTTGTTGTCCCTACAGTGTCTCAATGTTACAAATCTGAACCTGCATGAACCCATATATAGGGAACAATCTGTGTGTGCATCAGTTGTTGTTGACCCACAGCTTTCATGAGAACCATCTGTGTACCCCATATTGATGAGTCTCAGGTAATATGAAGGTCGGCAACAGCTGAGGATTGTTTGTTGCACTGATACAAAACATCCATGGACCCCAACAAACTGTATAGTGCCAGAGTGTTATCCATTGTATTGCTTTGCAATGCATTGGATACCCCTTTGACAATCACGGTGCCCAACGACAGTGGAAAAACACAGACACCATCTTACCAAGGAAGGCATGTTTATTAGGAGGAAAGATCACTTCCTTCCTTTTTTTCGGGTGGGGGGGCATGAGGGGCTGAGGGGTCAGATGGTTCCTGCCTTCCAGACCTCCTTGTGGGCACAACATGGGTTGGGGTTTGGACTGGTGTTGAGGTGGAGGAAGAGAGGGTGAAGGATGACCATTGGAGTATGAGGACCTGAGTCTGGATCCTGTTATGGTCTCTCAGCTCCATGACCACTTGGCCCAAGAGGTCAGCCTTCACACCCCTAAATTGCCTCATAGTAGACACTTGGCTCTCTATCTGTTAATGATGTCGCCTGTTGTCTTGCATCATCTGCCTCTGCAGCTAAAGATATTCCCTATCCAGGGAAAGCACACCACTATCTTGGGGATGGTGCAGCTGATTATTCCTCCCCAGAGGAATGTCTTCCTCCCACATCAGGCTCCATTTCTGGCTCACTGGTCTTCAGTTCCCCAGCAGGTTGTATTTGTAGCTCAGTCATCTCCAGCTCCCCAGCAGGCTGCATCAGTTGCCCTGGGTCTACAGGCAAGGAGGATCCTCCACCCACCACATCTATCACCTCCCCAGATGATGATCCAGCCTGGGTGTGAGGACTGAACTGGGCTTGTGGCCACTGGGGCTCACCTACAAGCCCAATGTGGGTGTAATCCAGTGGCCAGGGTTCATTCCCCAGCCACTGACTGCTTTAAGGCTGACTCCAGGTTGGTTGGCCATGTGTGCTGTATGGTGGTGGTGGTGGTGATGGCCATGTGGAGTCCATAGGTCCCATGTGAGGTGTACTCCCACAGCTGTTTATGTGGTTTGATATTGACTGATTCTTCAGGAAGTGCATTTTGTGGGTGGATCATTACTGTCACTCAGCATTTTGATATTTAGCTCTATTTGCTAAACAATTGTGTGCTATTTTTACTTTAGCACAACTGTCTGTGGCACTAATTCAGTCACTGGAACCTGTACACATTGCACGTGTCAGTCACTAAATGATGGGTCTGACTGACACAACTGTGAAAAGCATGTATGAGCAATGTGAAACTGAAGGGGTTAACAACATAGTAAATCCTAATGTATGTCAGAGGGGAAGCCAATGCATGACAGGGTATGTGTTGAATACCTCTCTTATCAGACGGTTAAACTGAGCTGAAATATGTGGTCTGTTACTGTTAGAGTCTTGAGTCAAAATATCAGTAAATATGTACTATGTACAACACTGAAGCAGGGAACAATACAACAGATATGTGGAGTGGAACTAATGGTATGACAACCTCTATAACAGGGCGTTAGATGGGGGACAGGGGGAAGAGAGATGGTTACTTACCAGGATCTTGAAGGGTACTGTAGTCTCATTTGTCACAGCCACCAGGGATGCCCTGTACCTCTGTGTTAGACAGGTTACCACAAAGCAGCTCCTCCAATGTGTTGAAGGTGATAGAGGATGGAGGGCCACCATCTATTCCCCTAATGTAGGCTGCAAGCTCACCCAAATTGTGTTTCACCTGCCTCTTGCAATCTATCCAACGTTACTTTACACCTTCCACCGTCCTCCTGCACAATCCAACAGCATTGATAAGGTCAGTCACCTCCTGCCATGCCTGCCTCTTATGGGTAGAGATGCCCCTGACCTTGTCCAAGGAGTACAGGATCCTTTCCCTGTCTAGGATCCCGCATACCAGAGCCATATTCTCCTTGAAGGTGTACTTTGCCTCCCTGCCTTTGTCACCTTCAACTGCAGGCTCAGCTTGTTGGGACGTGAAAGGTCTTACCTGCTCTGGCCCTGGCTGTGTATGTCCATCCCCGACACCCACACCCCATCCCACTGCCATCTCCCTCCCTGCCTGGTGTCTGCCTAGATGTTGGCGGGTCCCCCTCCTCCCACCTGCTCTCCCTCTCCTTCCCTGCCTGGGGATGCCCTTACCAATTTCCTTTGGCATTGAAGATATGCACGTTTTATGATGCTGAAGTTTAACACGTGGTTGGATAAAAGCAGACAATGCCAAGTACGGCGACATGTGCGGCCTATGGCGGTTTTGTTTTATTGTGGTTCACCAATAGAAAATTGGTCAAACACGTTTGCAATTTACATGGTGCTTGTTTTTACTATTACACCTGTTTTGGCACAGGAATAGTATAATGCCCCTTACCTTAGTAATCATCTCTTTTAATGTTGAAATTCGGAAAAAAATTGTTACCCTAATATGAGCTGTGAATTCTGCTTGTCACTAGCTGACATAGAAAATCCTGTGGCTATAATCTTTCACCAGCGTCACCCAGTTCCTGGCCACCATTCCTGTCTGATCCTGGGAGTTTGACTACCTAATATGACCCAGCTTGTTTCCCGACTACCGTTTTACCCCAGAGTTGATTTGATCTCCTGTTGTGACCTGACTTGTCTACAGACCCTGCTTCTTCTTCCGTCCACCTGGCAGCACCTCAACACCATCTCCGACTACTCTGCTTCTGCTTCACCCAGAGACTCTGGTGGATCTCCATTTCAGCCTGTTGCCTTCTACCGGTGAGTCACACAGATTCCACTTCTGCTTGCGGCAGGTTGATCTCAGGCAGGGCCTTACCTCCTCAGATGGCCTATGGGATTTATCCCAGACTTATCTGGCAGGTTGATCTCCGACCGAGCCTAGCAACTACCGTTCAGCCGGTTGGATAGAATTCTCTGACCTCGACCTATACATGATTACAGGAGAGTAGCCGTTGCTGGCTGTTTCTTCATCACCTATCAGTACAGACTCTGGTCTTGAACTTAGCAGTGTACTCATACTATGAACTGTTGCTTGCTGATCTATCTTGTAATCTGTTCCTCCTGGTCCTGTATGGATCCTCAACTCTCTTCCTAAACCTGGTTACAACTGCTGAGAGATATTTTATTCAAAAGTTATTGCAGCTCAAACTTGAATTATTAGGTGCAGTATCTCAATGGCCTGGAATTTTATGGTGGTGCTTTTTCTACTCCATTAGCTCTGGTCAGTTGACCATAAACTTCCATATGATGGTAGAGCAACAACATCACTTTAAAACTGAGATACTGTACCTAATAATTCAAGTATGAGCTGCAATACATTTTGAATAAAGAACCTCTCAGCAGTGGGAGTACCCATGTTTTACTCAGGAGTATAAACCCTACAATATGCATTTTTTTGTGTATTTAGTGTTACTATCCTTTTAACCATTTGTGTTATTGGGGGTGACTGGTGGTGACGTGTGGTGTGTATGTGGGGGGGGGGGGTATTTATTATAACAAACAGATGTTAGCCCCTCTGTTGCCAGTGCAGCAAGATCATTATGATATGGTAAGGCAATAGTTAACTGCAGTTGGCAGTAACATAGAAACATAGAATTTGACTGCAGATAAGAACCATTTGGCCCATCTAGTCTGCCAATTTTCCTACTGTAAAAACATCAAACCTTATTTGGTCCTTGGTCTAAACCTGTGTCCCTTTAGTTTTAGACTGTGGCCTCTTGTCCTAACATTTTTACTCCTTTGAAATGTACTTCATCCTGCACTTTGTTGAATCCCTTTAAGTATTTAAATGTTTCTCTCATATCCCCTCTCTCTCTTCTCTCCTCCAAGCTATACATGCTCAGATCCTTTAGTCTATCCTGATATTTCTTTTCCTGTAGACCAGTCACCATTTTAGTAGCCCTTCTCTGAATTTTCTCTAGAGTATCTATATCCTTCTGGAGATGGGGTCTCCAGTACTGTACACAATACTCTAAGTGAGTTCTAACTAGAGATATGTAGAGTGGCATGACCACTTCCCTTTTTCTGCTACTAATGTCCCTAGCTATACAACCCAGCACCCTGCCTGCATTCCCATCTTCTTTATTACAATGCCTGCCTACCTTTAAGTTATTAGAAATAATTACTCCTAAATCCCTTTCCTCTGTTGTCTCTGACAGCAGAGTACCCTTAACAGTATATTTTTCCTTTGGATTTTTATGTCCCAAGTGCATTATTTAACATTTATCAACATTAAACTGCAGCTGCCACACTCCATTCTTATAATTTACCTAAATCATTTGTTATTTGGCTTATTCCCCCTGGAATGTCTACCCAATTGCAGATATTTGTATCATCTACAAAAAGGCATACCTTACCTTGAAGAACTTTTGCAATATCAAATATGAAAAAGAATGGGCCCCAGTACAGATCCCTGCGGTACCCCACTAGTAACACTACTTTCATACGAATATTCTCCATTGACTACCGTGGAGTGGTACATGTAAGAGCAGGCAGGGGATAGGGGTCTATTGTTCTTCCCAGGTTAGCCCTTACAGATCCAGCCTAAGGGATTCGGCCGATATCAGGCCACTATCACGGTGCCCGTGATTTGCTGCAGTTACTTGTCTGTCACCAGTAGGGGGCTTCTATTGGCTGTCTGCAGATAGCCCGCCTCTTATTGACTATTTAAACCTGGATTGGGCACCCTTTGAGTGCCCTTTCGTGTTGTTTCTGACCTTCTTGCTATCACTATGCTAGTGATAGCTGGGCCTCTGTTCCAGTGTTCCTGAGTTCCTGATCTCATGTGTTCCTGAGTTCCTGATCTCTACTGTTCCAGTGTTTCCTGCATGCTGAAGTACTTCCAGTCCTGGTTCCGGCCTAGTCTCTGGTGTTGCAGTTCCTGCTGAACTTCTCTGCTGTTTTCTGACCTGACTGATCGTTGCTGGTTCCTGTCATCTCATCACCTGTCTTCAGTATCCTGGCGACCTTCTGCCTGGTCGCGTTGGTGACATTGCTACAATTCCGTGTTGGTCCCAGCGCGCGGACGCTGGTTTGCTCCCAAGCCTTGCGGCTATACAAACTCGCTTGTTACACCAGTGTGCGGTCACTGGTTTGCTCCTAAGCCTATCAGCTATACAATTCTGTGTTGGTCCCAGCGTGCGGACGCTGGTTTGCTCCTAAGCCTTGCGGCTATACAAACTCACTTGTTACACCAGTGTGCGGTCACTGGTTTGCTCCAAAGCCTTTCAGCTATACAAATCTGTGTTGGTCCCAGCGTGCGGACGCTGGTTTGCTCCTAAGCCTTGCGGCTATACAAACTCGCTTGTTACACCAGTGTGCGGTCACTGGTTTGCTCCAAAGCCTATCAGCTATACAAATCTGTGTTGGTCCCAGCGTGCGGACGCTGGTTTGCTCCTAAGCCTTGCGGCTATACTACTCGCTTGTTACTCCAGTGTGCGGTCACTGGTTTGCTCGCTAAGCCTAACGGCTATACTATTCAGTGTTGTTTCCAGCGTGCGGACGCTGGTTTGCTCCAATGCCTTGCTGCTTAACGATTCTGCTAATTTGCCAGTTCCATCTGACTGCTGCTATTATCTCTGGGCTGCCCTGCCCGGTATTGGTAAGGCCGGTAGAACCTTTTGCCACATTCCATCTGAGGTTGCCTTACCCGGTATTGGCAGGACCGGTAGAGCCTACATTGTGTATCTATTGAGGCTGCCTTGCCCGGTAATTTGGTAAGGCCGGTAAAACCGTTATGCTATTCCATCTGTAGGTTGCCTTACCCAGTATTGGCAAGGCCGGTAGAGCCTAAAGACTGTCCTGTCCGGTATATTGACAGGACCGGTAGAGTCTGCCTTCTGTCTGTGCTATATTCTGTATATATATATGTATGTTATTGCCATCCTAAGTTATCATTTATTATTTCAATAAAATTCATTTTTTTTACCTAAAACTTGTGTCTGAGAGTCATAATAAACCGTGACAGTACGAAAGGGCCATGACCTCAGACAGCAAGGGTGAAGGTAACGCACAGAATATCCATTGGAGGATGGATGTGCTCGAGCAACGTTTGGATCAGTTGGCAGTTGCAATTCAAACGATCCTTGAACGCACGGTACCTGCTGACCAATCTAGCTCTAGCCCGGTGGTCTCGCCAAGTCAGACACCGGAAAGTGATACCAGACCCCTAGGGGGTACTGTTAAAGGGTTAACGGCTTCTGCACCCTTGCCGCTAAGATATGATGGTGACCCTAGTCTCTGCAGAGGGTTCATCAATCAACTCGAAATCTTTATGGAATTGACGGCACACGCATTTCCCAATGATCGTAGTAAAGTGGGGTTCACGATATCACTGCTCACTGGCAGAGCATTGGCTTGGGCTAACCCCTTGTGGGAGAATGCTAAACCTTGTACTAAGAACTTTAGTGAATTTGTGCGTTCCTTTCGAAGAGTGTTTGAGCCTCCTGGTAGAACCACCTCTGCTGCCAAACGCCTTATGGAGATACAACAGGGCAGGCGTACAGTGGGCGACTATGCCATCGAATTCCGCACATTGGCAGCAGAGGTAGGTTGGAATAACGAGGCATTATTGGCAGCCTTCTCTCAAGGCCTGAATGACCACATTAAAGACGAAATTGCTGCTAAAGATCTACCTATTGATCTAGATGATTACATTGAGTATGTTATGATAATTGACTCCAGAATACGTGAGAGATCAATTGCCAGAGATCGTAAGTTACGGTCAAAAAATAATGAGCCTAGTAGCATGTTTTGCCCACCCATCCCTCCCTTGGCATTGAAGTCTAGTGAACCAGTACGGGAAACAAGTGAACCTATGGAAATAGGCTTCACTAGACTATCCAAGGCAGAGAGACTATATCGCAAAAAACAAGGGTTATGTTTATACTGCGGTAAAAAAGGGCACTTGCTAAATTCCTGTCCGGTACGTCCGGGAAACGCACACACCTAGGGTATCTTGGGGGACAGGCCCTAGGTGGTGTACAATCGTCCCCAGTGTCGGGCATAATGAAACCCACCATACAGGTGGTATTGTCTTGGGCACAACGCTCTGTGGAGGTTTTGGCCTTGGTTGACTCCGGTGCAGCAGGGTATTTTATGGATAATACCTTTGCTGAATTGCACGGAGTTCCACGCATTGAAAGAGAAAACCCCTTGACTATTGAAGCGATTGATGGTAGACCCTTAGAACCGCCTCAGGTTATATTTGAAACTATGCCATTGTCTATGACTATTGGGGCACTTCACAGAGAAGAGCAGCAGTTTCAACTGATTAATTCCCCGCACCATGCGGTGATATTGGGATTTCCGTGGTTACAGTTACATAACCCACAATTCGATTGGAAAAAGTGTGAAATTGCTGCTTGGTCCCAGTTTTGTATGGACAAGTGCGTCATCCAGCCTATTAAGGTCATGTGCACCTCCTCTGCTATGCCGGATGTGTACCAACAGTTTGGCGATGTTTTTAGCAAAGGAGAGGCTAGTATGCTACCCCAGCATAGACCTTATGATTGTTGCATTGAATTGCAGCCTGGTGCAGTACCTCCGAAAGGACGCACTTATCCATTATCTTGTGATGAAAATAAGGCTATGGAGGATTACATTTCTGATGCCCTTGCTAGAGGGATCATACGTAAATCTACCTCTCCAGCTGGGGCTGGGTTCTTTTTTGTAAAAAAGAAAAATGGCGAATTAAGACCATGCATTGACTACCGGGGCTTGAATAAACTAATGGCAAAAAACGCATACCCAATACCACTCATCACCGAGCTTTTTGACAGGCTTAAGGGCGCTTCGATATTTACCAAGTTGGACCTACGGGCCGCTTACAATCTGGTTCGCATTCGAGCAGGTGATGAGTGGAAAACTGCCTTTAATACTCGAGCTGGGCACTACGAGTATCTAGTAATGCCTTTTGGGCTGTGTAATGCACCCGCAGTTTTCCAGGAACTGATAAATGATGTTCTGAGAGATATGTTACAGACATGTGTTGTGGTGTACCTCGACGATATACTGATTTACTCCCAAAACATGGCACAGCACATCAAAGATGTATCCGCAGTATTGCTACGACTCCGTGAGAACAAATTATTTTGTAAAATGGAAAAATGTGAGTTTCATAGAACCAGTGTGCCATTCTTGGGGTTCATAATTGGCAATGATGGCATTGCCATGGACAAAGAAAAGTTGTCAGCTGTCCTACAATGGCCAAAACCCAAGGGTCTTAAAGCCATACAGCGTTTCCTGGGTTTCGCTAATTATTATAGGAGGTTTATTAAGAACTTTTCTTCCATTGTCAAACCTCTGTCCGATCTTACGCACAAGGGTGCTAATCCTTCTTGTTGGCCGGTATCTGCTGAGAAAGCCTTTGAGAATTTGAAGCTGGCATTTGCTGCGGCTCCTGTGTTATCCCACCCCAATCCTTTACTTCCATTTACGTTAGAGGTTGATGCCTCAGATATTGGGGTCGGGGCAGTACTTTCGCAGCGACACGAGAAAGGTGGAACTCTCAGACCTTGTGGGTTTTTCTCTAAAAAGTTGACTGTCACTCAAAGCCACTATGAGATAGGTGACAGAGAATTATTGGCCATTATCCTTGCTCTTAAGGAATGGCGTCATTTGCTTGAAGGTACTAAGAATCCTGTCTTAATCCTAACAGATCATAAGAATCTGACCTATCTCTCGGAGGCCAAGAGATTGTCCTCTCGTCAGGCCAGGTGGGCACTGTTCCTGTCTCGATTTAATTTCATTGTATCATATTTACCAGGGTCAAAAAATATCAGGGCTGATGCACTGTCAAGACAATTTGAGGCCGACAGTGACAGAGTGGAAGCACCAGCTCCTATCATCCAACCTGATAGAATACTGGCTACTATACGCACGAGTATCACTTCTCCTCTAGGGGAGGAGATCCTGGCCTCTCAGGGGTCCGCTCCCCATGAAACCCCAGTGGGCAAATGTTTTGTCGCTGAATCATTTCGTACTAGGCTGCTCGAAACCTACCATTCCTCTAAGGCTGCGGGACATATTGGTAGAGACCAATTGTTATGGTCCCTTTCTCAGTTATTTTGGTGGCCTTCCATGAGAAACGATTGTGCCGAATTTACGAATGCCTGTGCCACCTGCGCCCGCGCTAAGACCCCGAGACATCTCCCTGTGGGCTTGCTTCAACCGGTGCCTAATGGCGAACGCCCCTGGTCTCATGTTTCCATTGATTTTATGGGAGAGTTGCCTATGTCGAAGGGGTACTCCTTTATATTCATGGTGGTGGACAGGTTTTCTAAAATGGCTCATTTCGTGCCCCTCCGTGGTCTTCCTTCAGCGAAGGAATTGGCAATGGTGTTCGCCAGAGAAGTATTCCGGTTGCATGGAGTGCCTAGGGTACTGGTGTCTGACAGGGGGAGCCAGTTTGTGTCTAGATTTTGGAGGGCATTTTGCCAACAGATGGGCATACAGCTGTCCTTCTCCTCTGCCTACCATCCCCAGACCAATGGAGCCGCTGAACGAGCTAATCAGGGCTTGGAACAATTTCTCCGTTGTTTCGTTACTGACCATCATGATAATTGGTCCGACTTGTTGCCTTGGGCAGAGTTCGCCAGGAACTGTGCGGTCAATTCTTCATCTGGGAGCTCTCCGTTTCTGATTAATTATGGGTTCCAGCCCTGTTTGCTTCCAGACTCATTTCAGACGCAACAGATTCCAGCTCTGGATGAGCATATCGAGCAACTCCGTTCCACATGGGCACAAGTTCAGAGGGCACTTGGTCAGTCATTTCAGCGTCATCAGCGCCATGCTAATCGCAGAAGGCTTCCAGCGGTTTCCTTTCAGGTTGGGGATAGAGTATGGCTTTCCTCCAGAAATCTCAAGCTGCAGGTTCCGTCTAATAAGTTGGCTCCTCGGTTTATTGGTCCATACAGAGTTATTCGCAAAATTAACCCTGTCTCCTATGCACTAGACCTACCTGCATCCATGCGTATCCATAATGTGTTCCATGTGTCCCTTCTTAAGCCTCTGGTTTGCAATCGCTATACTACCACACCTGTGGTGCCAGGACCTGTTGAGGTCGAGGGCCAGGAGGAGTACGAGGTTCAGAGCATTATTGATTCCCGTAGGCTTAGAGGAAGGGTACAGTACCTGGTACATTGGAAAGGGTATGGTCCTGAGGATCGATCATGGGTGGATAGTACGGACCTTCATGCACCTAGGTTAACTAGGGCCTTTCATGCCAATTACCCGCAGAAACCTAAACCCTATTCTAGGAGAGGGGGTCTTTGAAAGGGGGGTACTATCACGGTGCCCGTGATTTGCTGCAGTTACTTGTCTGTCACCAGTAGGGGGCTTCTATTGGCTGTCTGCAGATAGCCCGCCTCTTATTGACTATTTAAACCTGGATTGGGCACCCTTTGAGTGCCCTTTCGTGTTGTTTCTGACCTTCTTGCTATCACTATGCTAGTGATAGCTGGGCCTCTGTTCCAGTGTTCCTGAGTTCCTGATCTCATGTGTTCCTGAGTTCCTGATCTCTACTGTTCCAGTGTTTCCTGCATGCTGAAGTACTTCCAGTCCTGGTTCCGGCCTAGTCTCTGGTGTTGCAGTTCCTGCTGAACTTCTCTGCTGTTTTCTGACCTGACTGATCGTTGCTGGTTCCTGTCATCTCATCACCTGTCTTCAGTATCCTGGCGACCTTCTGCCTGGTCGCGTTGGTGACATTGCTACAATTCCGTGTTGGTCCCAGCGCGCGGACGCTGGTTTGCTCCCAAGCCTTGCGGCTATACAAACTCGCTTGTTACACCAGTGTGCGGTCACTGGTTTGCTCCTAAGCCTATCAGCTATACAATTCTGTGTTGGTCCCAGCGTGCGGACGCTGGTTTGCTCCTAAGCCTTGCGGCTATACAAACTCACTTGTTACACCAGTGTGCGGTCACTGGTTTGCTCCAAAGCCTTTCAGCTATACAAATCTGTGTTGGTCCCAGCGTGCGGACGCTGGTTTGCTCCTAAGCCTTGCGGCTATACAAACTCGCTTGTTACACCAGTGTGCGGTCACTGGTTTGCTCCAAAGCCTATCAGCTATACAAATCTGTGTTGGTCCCAGCGTGCGGACGCTGGTTTGCTCCTAAGCCTTGCGGCTATACTACTCGCTTGTTACTCCAGTGTGCGGTCACTGGTTTGCTCGCTAAGCCTAACGGCTATACTATTCAGTGTTGTTTCCAGCGTGCGGACGCTGGTTTGCTCCAATGCCTTGCTGCTTAACGATTCTGCTAATTTGCCAGTTCCATCTGACTGCTGCTATTATCTCTGGGCTGCCCTGCCCGGTATTGGTAAGGCCGGTAGAACCTTTTGCCACATTCCATCTGAGGTTGCCTTACCCGGTATTGGCAGGACCGGTAGAGCCTACATTGTGTATCTATTGAGGCTGCCTTGCCCGGTAATTTGGTAAGGCCGGTAAAACCGTTATGCTATTCCATCTGCAGGTTGCCTTACCCAGTATTGGCAAGGCCGGTAGAGCCTAAAGACTGTCCTGTCCGGTATATTGACAGGACCGGTAGAGTCTGCCTTCTGTCTGTGCTATATTCTGTATATATATATGTATGTTATTGCCATCCTAAGTTATCATTTATTATTTCAATAAAATTGATTTTTTTTACCTAAAACTTGTGTCTGAGAGTCATAATAAACCGTGACAGCCACTTAACGTGGGCTTTTTGAAGACTCCAATGAGACACACAGTTTAAAAAACACAATTCAGCAATCCAATTCTGAGCAGATTGTGACTGCAGAATTGATCAGCTGGAAATATCTGTCGAAGCTATCACAATAACCATTCTGCAAGTATTCCCCTTGTAATGGAATCTCTGCCATGCCGTGAAAGAGAAATTATACAGTGAGATTGATTTGTTGGATAAACTTTCATGTATGTTTATAAGCTCATAAACAACAAAGCAGCTGTAAGTAAGATGTTCTATAAAATCCCCTACATTAAATGTTTTCATTAGTTTCTGTTCTTACCGATAAGTAACACAAAAAACCCTTGACATTTACTTGACAGCACTGTTACGATGACAATCGGTTGTTATTTTTCATGTTGAGCACATTGCTTGCAGTGCCTGTTATTACTAAACTAAGCTTGAACTCTTACTCAGTTTGGCTAATGTCACAACACTGATATGTTGCAGTGCTGAGACATTATGCAGTATATTAGAATTTAACAGATAATCTCTAATGGAATTCAATAGCTCAGCCTTTTATTTTGAAGTGCAGCAGAATATCATATGGAAATTGTATGTTTTAAAAAGAAAAGGAAAAATTAATTGTGATAAGTAGTATATCAACTTTAATAAAGAATGAGTGATCATAAAAGGTTGTTTTACATTTAAAAATACCACAAAATTTTTCAATCATTGTTGAACATAGGAACATAAGTAAACATACAAAGAATAAGCACCGGCACCTGGGTAGCTATTAATAGGATGTACCCTGTAAGAATGGAGGAGGTTTAATAGACAAATAATGCAAAAAGGTAAAAACAACAAACAAATGGTAAAATAATAGAAAAATTAGAATGTTCTACAGTCTCTACAAAATGTGTATTGCTGCAAGTCAAATGGATTGGCACCCCAATATAATTCTTTGATGCAGCTTTGCCTGTAGTTGCTCAGATCCGAGTAGCACTATGAGAAACAAAGAAGAAAGGGGAGGGGGGAGCAAACAAATAGGATCCCTCTAAGTGTAGTATCGAGGATACATATAAAAAAAACAATTATTGATATGAGAAAAACAAATAGAAATATTAAAATATATCATTCAAATTGAAAAATAGAAAGGAAATGTGAAAATATACTGTAAGATAAAAAATATAAGATAAAATAACAAATAAAGAGACTCTCAAATGATACATAGTGCTCTATGTAAAAACTCAACGCGTTTCGACATTAACAATGTGCCTTCCACTGGAACATGGGGTGCTGGGCTGACCCATCCATATTTAAAGGCACAATGGCCAATCAGAAAATGAGTGATAATGAGGTGTAGTGCGTATGAATATGCAAAAGTGCAAAATTAAATAAAATTGAATAAACAAAACTCCTTTGTTCATTAATGAATGAATGGGTGTAGACAAATTTTAAAATGAGTGAAACACGTTGAGCTTTTACATAGAGCACAGCACACTTGTGTTGGATTTGGATCTAGCAACAAGCAGGTAAATTGAGAACCAAGAGTCTGCGGAGAATGCCGTTGGCATGAGGACACGTTGTCGATCCCTGAGGTACCTGAACCTGAACACCGGAACTGGGTGGATACACCAGCGGGGAACAGAGATCAGGACCGTCATCAAAGGGACTTAAGACATTATCCTGTCATGCTGTTTCCTCTTGGCTATCAAGTAAGGGGCCATCGGGCCATCTATTACCGTATATGTAAACTGGTGATTATTCTTGCCTTCACTGAAGACAATAGTATTTGGCGGATTTTTGCAGTTATTACATCCAGCCCTTTTTATAGCTGTGCTATCTCTACTGAATTTCTTTGAACTGATTAAGGTACACTACCCGAACCTATTGGTTCTTACTGTACAATCTGAGGGAATTTTAACACCCTTATACACCACCTATTTACATACGAATTTTTTCTCACAACTATATATCATTTGAGGGTCTGTGTATTTTTATCCATTTATATTTCCATTTATTTGACGCAACAGCTCTTTATTTGTTATTTTATCTCATATTTTTTTATCTTTTATAGTATATTTTCACATTTCCCTTCTATTTTTCAATTTGAATTATATATTTTAATATTTCTTGTAATTTTTTTCAATAATTTGCTGTTTTTAGCACATCAATAATTTTTTTTTTTTTTTATATGTATCCTCAATACTACACTTAGAGGGATCCTATTTGTTTGTGCCCCCTCCCCTTTCCTCTTTATAAATACGTCTTCCCACAACCTGTAAGGAAAAATATGTGACTTCTTTTTTTACCTGACTACGTAAAATTCAGTATGCAATTCAAGAAGTTAACCCTTTGCCTGCCAGAGGGGTACACAACACATTGGTTGAAAGCCAAACTGAAATTAATAAGAATCTGGGAAAAATTCAGTTGTCCCCCACATAACAGAATTACTACTGACATTTTCATGCAATATATATATATACACACATACATTTTCATTGGAGATACACAGCACTCACAGGATTTTTTGCAGGAAAAATATTATCAGTGTTTATTTATCCAACATTCCGGCCGAGATTTTGGCCTTTATCAATGTTCTTGATAAAGAGTAAAGACCAGAATTTCGGCTATGTTGAATCAATAAACACGGATAATATTTTTCCTGCAAAAAATCCTGTGAGTGCTCTTTATCTCCAGAGAAACTGTATGTATCATCATTTATTTATGAACATAGCACCTAGGACCGTTGCAACAGTGACAACTGTGCATCTCATCTCATATTATATTATATATATACTAGTGTAAAAGCCTGTGCACACGGGCCAAGGTCCGAGTAACGTGTTAACCCTTTGAGTGCAATGCATTGCGTACCCTCTTACACTCAAAGGGTTAAGCGGCCGCTACCTTACTGCTCCATGCGATGCAGTATTGCACGAGAGTCAATCATGCGCAGTAGAGACTGTCCGAACGCTTGCAGTCTCTACTGTGCATGATGGCTTCTGACAAACATCCTAGCGAATTTTTATGTAGGATATATATATATATATATATATATATATATATATACATTAGTGATGATCGAGCACCCCGATGCTCGGGTGTTCGGGTGCTCTGGCCGAGCGCCCCCGGAGGCTCGAGTGCTCGGCCGAGCACCCGAGCCCCATTGAAGTCAATGGGAGGACTCGAGCATTACACCAGGCACCCCCTGCTCTGATGAGGGGAGGGTGCCTGGTTCATAGGAAAAGGTCAGAAAATGATGGAAACACCACAGAAATGGTTCAGGGACAGCATAGGGAGGATGTCTGGATGCATCTTGGACTCCAACGTCGCTGCTGGGAACGATGTTTCGCCCGTAGTACGCCATTTTTACAGACTGACCGTAAAACACACAAAAAGGAAGATAAAAACGATTGTAGGTGAAAAATTGTTACCAAACAGTATTTGCTGTATATTTACTTGTATATCATCTGCAAATTCTGCAAAAAATTTCATAGATTTTTCGGAACTGGGGCCATGATTAAGAGGGAAACGTGCGCAGCGTAAAGCAGGTGTTCAACGTGGTTATGGCCCGGGTAAGGTACAGCATTCAGGAACGGAGGCCGCAGCGACCACAGGTTTTACAACATGTCCGTTTGCCCTTGTTAAGTCCAAAATTTATAGTCGGAACAGTGGGGTCTGATCCATTGAGTAAAAGTGACGAAGTGACTTAGTGGATGAAGCCAAGAACTACCTTCTGCTCTGTCGAACACCCCAGCCCTATTTAATTCAATGGGAGGACCTGAGGCACTCCGATACAACCTGCATATCACAAAATGGAGGGCCTCATTCACATTGTGGTACAATAGTTCAGGTAGTGGTCCAACACTCATAAAGCCTATGCACTAAGTGAAAGGACTGCCAAAAATTAGACTGAAATGTCACTCCAATACACCCTTTATTACACATAAAGGAGGGCATCATACACAGCCTTGAAAAATTAGGATTAATGGCCTGCTGGTGAACCTCTAAAACATTAGGGGCGAGGGCATGCTGCTAAGCAGACCATCTAAAACATTAGGAATGAGGGTCTGCTGCTGAGCCGACCATCTAAAACATTATGGGTGAGGGTCTGCTGCGGAGCTGACCATCCTAAACATTATATGCGAAGGCCCGCTAGTGAGCTGACGCTATAAAACATTATATGAGAGGGCCCGCTAGAGAGCTGACCCAATAAAACATTATATGAGAAGGCCCGCTGGTGAGCTGACCTATACAAAAATTGTCACAGGGCCCGCTGGTGAGCTGGCCCTATATAAAAATTATATCACAGGGCCCGCTGGTGAGCTGGCCCTATATAAAAATTATATCACAGGGTATATGGAAGAGGAGGAGGAGGATGAGAAGATTAAGAGTCAACCATATACCCGTTTTTTGGGTGGAAGGGGTGAATGGGAATACAGAGTATTCCCATCATTGTAAATAACATATCCAAAGTGACTTTATGTTCACCCGGGGCTTTCCTCCAGTGGAGTGGAGAAGTCAGGGGAAATCCAGGCCTTGTTCATTTTTATAAGTGTCAACCTATCAGCATTTTCGGTGGAAAGGCGGATACGCTTATCTGTTATGATGCCACCTACAGCACTAAATACCCGCTCAGACAGAACGCTGGCGGCAGGGCAGGCCAGCACCTCCAAGGCGTAGAGTGCCAGTTCATACCACGTGTCCAGCTTGGACACCCAGTAGTTGTAAGGCACAGAGGGATCATTGAGGACGCTGACACGGTCTGCTACGTACTCCTTCACCATCTTCCAAAACTTTTCCCTCCTTGTGACACTAGGCTGCGCATCAGGGTGAGGGTGCTGGCGGGGTGTCATGAAGGTGTCCCACACCTTGGAGAGTGTTGCCCTGCCTTTGTCGGAACTGCTGTGTGCTCCCCTTTTCTCCCCTTCTCGGTTGGCCAAGGTAGCACGTACTCTGCCGCCAGCGTTGTCAGATGGAAAATTTTGGAGCAATTTTTCAACAAGAACCTTCTGGTATTGCACCATTTTGCTTGTCCTCTCCACCAGAGGAATGAGAGATGAGAAATTCTCTTTGTAGCGGGGGTCCAGAAGGGTGAACACCCAGTAATCCGTGTTGTCTAAAATGCGTATAACGCGTGGGTCACGGGAAAGGCAGCCTAACATAAAGTCAGCCATGTGTGCCAGAGTACCAACAGGCAAGATTTCGCTGTCCTCACCAGGAGGATGACTCTCAATCTCCTCATCCTCTTCCTCCTCTTCTGCCCACCCACGCTGAAGAGATGGAAATAAAGTTCCATGGCTACCCTCTGTAGCGGAGGCAACCGTGTCTTCCTCCTCCTCCTCCTCCTCCGCCTCCTCCAATTGTCGCTGAGAAGACGAAGTGAGGGTGCTCTGGCTATCACCTTGTGTAAGCTCTTCCTCCCCCATTTCCACCTCTTCCACATGCAAAGCGTCGGTTTTAATTGTGAGCAGCGAGCGTTTCAGTAGACACAGAAGTGGGATGGTTACACTGATAATAGCGTTATCGCCGCTCACCATCTGTGTCGATTCCTCAAAATTGCGTAAAACCTCACAGAGGTCTGACATCCATTCCCACTCCTCACTTCTGATTAGAGGAAGTTGAACGGAGAGGCGACGACCGTGTAACAGCTGGTACTCCACTACTGCCCTCTGCTGCTCACAAAGCCGGGCCAACATGTGGAAGGTGGAGTTCCAGCGCGTGCTCACGTCACACAGCAGCCGGTGAGCTGGCAATTGTAAGCGCTGCTGCAGCTTCAACAGGCCGGCTGAAGTTGTAAATGACTTACGGAAATGTGCACACACGCGGCGCACCTTCGTCAAGAGATCATTCAAATTGGGGTAGGTTTTTAGAAATCGCTGAACCACTAAATTAAATACATACGCTAGGCATGGTACGTGTGTGAGCTTGCCGAGCTCCAAAGCCGCCACCAAGTTACGCCCATTATCACACACAACCATGCCTGGTTGCAGGTTGAGTGGCGAGAGCCACTGCTCGGTCTGGTGACTAATCCCCTGCAACAGCTCTGAGGCCGTGTGCTGTTTGTCCCCAAGGCAGATCAGCTTCAGCACGGCCTGTTGACGCTTCCCCACTGCAGTGCTACACTGCTTCCAGCTACCGGCTGATGGGTGAGTGGCGCTGCGCGCAGAGAATTCGGAGGTGGAAACGGAGGAGGAGCCAATAACGTAGGTGCTGGAGGAAACCCTGATGGAGGTAGGGCCCGCAATCCTCGGCGTGGGTAGCACCTGTGCCATCCCAGGGTCCGAGTAGCTCCCAGCCTTCACGACATTCACCCAGTGAGCCGTCAGGGAAACGTAGCGTCCCTGGCCACAAGCACTTGTCCATGTGTCAGTCGTTAAGTGGACCTTCCCAGTAACTGCATTGGTCAGGGCACGGGTGATGTTAAAGAACACATGGTGGTGTAAGGCGGGGACGGCACACCGGGAAAAGTAGTGGCGGCTGGGGACTGCGTACCGAGGGACAGCTGCTGCCATCAGGCTGCGGAAGGACTCAGTGTCCACAAGCCTAAATGGCAGCATTTCGATGGCCAGTAATTTGGAAAGGTGTGAGGTTAGTGCTATGGCCTGTGGGTGGGTGGCTGGGTATTTTCGCTTGCGCTCAAATGCCTGGGGTAACGACATTTGGACGCTGCGCTGGGACAGGGAAGTGGATGTGGTCGCTGATGGTGCTTCAGATGGTACAGGTGCAGGGCGGGAGGTATGCGGGCCTGCGCCTTCGACAGGCGATTGGCCGGCACCGAAAACAGGGGAAGAGGAGGCAGTGGTGTGGCCTGCAGACACAGATTGGCGATCCGGGCGTTCCTCCCACTTATTACGGTGCTTGGATGCCATGTGTCGGATCATGCTGGTGGTGGTGAGGTTTCTAGTGTTCATGCCTCGGCTCATTCTGGTGTGGCACAGGTTGCAAACTACAATTTTTTTGTCGTCCGCTCTTTCCTTAAAAAAACGCTATACCGCGGAACACCTAGCCCTTGGCAAGGGAGATTTACGCAAGGGGGTGCTCCGTGGAACATTTGCGGGCCGTTTTGGTGCGGTCCGCCTTCTTTCTTTAGCCACACCACTGCCTCTTCCAGCCTGTTGCGGTGCTGCAGATGGCTCACCCTCAGGATTGCTGTCATCGCTCGGCTCTCCACCTTCCCAGGTGGGGTCAGTGACCTCATCGTCCACCAAGTCCTCCTCCACTTCCTCACTCTGATCATCCTCCTCATTTCTTGATCCCACCACATCCTCAGTCATTGACAACTGTGTATCATCCTCCTCATCAAGGTCTTGAGACAGTAATTGTGGTTGATTTGATGGCAACTGTGTCTCATCATAATCATCCACTTCCTTTGACCTTAAATGCCGTTCCCCTCTGTCATCTTCTTGTGATTGGGTACCCTCTAGAGGTTGTGAATCAGGGCACAAGATCTCATGTTCCTCTGCAAGCGTGCTTGGAGAGAGGTTCAAATCAAGGATTGGTGATGAGACGAGCTCCTCACTATATCCCAGTGTGGGATCACTTCTTTGGCCAGACCCTCTATGGTGGGAGGAAGGATGATCAGGGTGAGGATTATGTTGACCAGACTCTTGGCTAGTGAGAGTGGACTTGGTGGAAGACAGGGTGGTGCTTAACCGACTGGAAGCAGTATCAGCTGAAATCCAACCGACCACCTGTTCGCAGTGGTCTGACCTCGAGAGTGATGTCCTGCGACGCCCTGTAAACTGAGACATGAAGCTAGGTATGGTGGATGTCTTTCTTTCTACGCGTCCTGACCCGCTCCCTGAACTATCAGGATCACGTCCACTTCCCCCTCCCTTTTTACCCGCCTTCTTCATATTAAACGGAATATATGCCGCTAATCTGCGGCTAGGCACACGAAACAGAATGTGACGCTAATCTGCGGCTAGGCACAGTGAACGGAATATGTGACGTTAATTTGTGAATTTGCACACTAAACAATATGTGACGTTAATTTGCGAATTTGCACACTAAACAATATGTGACGCTAATCTGCGGCTAGGCACACTAAACAATATGTGACGCTAATCTGCGGCTAGGCACACAAAACAGAATGTGACGCTAATCTGCGGCTAGGCACAGTGAACGGAATATGTGACGTTAATTTGTGAATTTGCACACTAAACAATATGTGACGTTAATTTGTGAATTTGCACACTAAACAATATGTGACGCTAATCTGCGGCTAGGCACACTAAACAATATGTGACGTTAATCTGCGGCTAGGCACACTAAACAATATGTGACGCTAATCTGCGGCTAGGCACACGAAACAGAATGTGACGCTAATCTGCGGCTAGGCACAGTGAACAGAATATGTGACGTTAATTTGTGAATTTGCACACTAAACAATATGTGACGTTAATTTGTGAATTTGCACACTAAACAATATGTGACGCTAATCTGCGTCTAGGCACACTAAACAATATGTGACGTTAATCTGCGGCTAGGCACACTAAACAATATGTGACGCTAATCTGCGGCTAGGCACACGAAACAGAATGTGACGCTAATCTGCGGCTAGGCACAGTGAACGGAATATGTGACGTTAATTTGTGAATTTGCACACTAAACAATATGTGACGTTAATTTGTGAATTTGCACACTAAACAATATGTGACGTTAATTTGTGAATTTGCACACTAAACAATATGTGACGCTAATCTGCGGCTAGGCACACGAAACAGAATGTGACGCTAATCTGCGGCTAGGCACAGTGAACAGAATATGTGACGTTAATTTGTGAATTTGCACACTAAACAGAATGTGACAATAATCTATGGCTAGGCACACGTTTAAAATGGCCCTTTTTGTCGCTGCGTTGTAAAATATTTGTCCCTGTGCACCTAGTACAATGTCACCTTACTAATATCCCCCCCACAAAAAAAAAGGAAATTGTGCCCCCCCAAACAAAATATAAATGCTGCCCCCACACACAACAGTCCTAAAAAGGACTTTTGGGTCTTGAAAGAGTACCAACACTTTTATTCTCCCTACACTGACTTTCCCTGCCTGATCGCATCTCTCCCTGGCTGAGAATGAGCTGAACTCGCGAGTCGGGTGCTATACAGCACCCGATCACGGGTTCTGGCCAGCCAATCAGTGTAATGCCAGCAGCCAACATGGCTGCTGGCATTACACTGATGTCAGAGCCTCCCCGCACATTTATTGGCTGCGCAGCAGCTGCGAAACGTGCGGGGAGGAGACCCGAACATGGCGGGCGAGCACATGCGGTACTCGTACGAGTACCGCCATGTGCCGAGCAGAGCGATGCTCGAGCCGAACCGAGCTTCGGCCGAGCATGCTCGCTCATCACTAATATACATATATATATATATATATATATATATATATATATATATATATAGTAGTTGAACAGCCCATTACACAGGTCACAGTGGCACTGCCACCCGGTCGCGGGCCAGTCACGCGCAGTAGAGACTGCCCGCACCATGACTGATACAGAGCGCCCAGCTCTGTATCAGCCGCGATGCGGGCAGTCTCTACTGCGCATGACTGCAGCACGCGCAGCAGTGTCTACTGCGCATGTCGTGGCGTTACACATGATTTAGATATACAGGTACATCAAATGCTGGGTTGCTTGACTTTTTATCCCTAGCTTGATGAGCACAAATGTTTCCAGAATGTGATGCTAAAGGAAAAAAATGCCTATTTTCCCTTTAGTGACACATTCTGAAAACATTTGTGCACAGAAGGCTGGGGGTAGAAAGCATGTGACACCCCCATTTTATGCTTTGCGTTGTCTGCTTTTCAAAATGTTAGTCAACATTTGCATTTACTTTTGTTGTGGCAACCATTTTAGTGCAGGCAAATCACATTTTAAAAAAATGTAGGAAAAGGGAGAGCTTGCAGATGGTGCAGGTTTGTACTTCTGGCACCCTCTACAGCAGTTAAACTCATAGCAATGGGATGCCATTTTTCTAGGAAGAGCAGTATTGAATATAATAGTAAATTTCATACTTTTCAATGAATTCAGAAAAATTTGAAGGGATAGAAATCTAAAATAATGCCTTCAAATCCTTGGAAACTATGAAATGTGCTACTGTATTCATTATCTTCTGCTCATCTGAGACAAATTGTACCCCATTGGTATAGGTTGATATGCAGTATGGGTTGCCAGAAGCACAAAGCTACACATACCGGTTTTCTTTTTTGGAATTGCCTCCTTGCATTGATATGGTAATAAGTATTAGATATATGAAGGAAAGGTATGCACATGTCTATGCAAAGTATCCTGGCAGCTTACATGATTCCTACATTCTCTAAAACTCCTCAGTCCATAGAGACTTTGAGAATAGAACTTATACAGGGGGATGGCTCAACATGCTCCTGACTAGTACATCCACCACACAAAACATCATTCACACAACATGTGCTCCCTTTCTCACCATGTCACTCAAATTCCACAGGTGATGCTGGCTATGGCTGCAAGTCCTGGCTACTGACCACTGTGGTCAGTCCTCGAACAGATGCCCAGTAAAGGTACAACAAGGCACATGGCAGAACGAGGAATGCCACTGAGCAGACCTTTGGCCTCCTCAAGTCATGATTTCGATGTCTGGACCACTCGGGGGGAGCACTGCAGTATGCACCTGGAAAGGTGTGCGACATAATTATGGTGTGTGCAATACTGCACAACATCGCAGTGGGCACCAGGCTGGTGGATCACATCCAGGACCCCCCATACCTGAAGTGCCCATGGATATCGGCCATGTTGAGGAGACCCAGAGAGGGGCGCAGATCAGAGACAGGTTCATCACGGAACACTTTACCTATGAGTATAACACAGGCATGCAAACAATCCATGCAAGTCTCCCCATCAGTCCTGTGAATTGGTGCCAACACACTAACCACACCATACATGATGCTCTGTCTCACTCCACAGGAACATTGGCACAGCACTGCACTGGCAGCAACATGGCCCCAAACATCAACCATACCATAGACGTAGCATATTGTGTGTGGGGATTCCAAAACCATCTTCCATTCCCCTCTGCACGTTGACATACATACCTCAAGGATATCATGCACACCCCCAGGAGAAACAAGGTACAACATATAACCCATGTTCATCACATTACAGGGCTTGATTGACAGCAACTAACTTGACTTGCCATGATCATAGCCAGAGCAACCATGCTAGCCTTGTAGCGAAAGAGTGTTATCCAGTGCTATGCATTGGATAACACTCTGTCACATCAGGGGTTAAAGGGCCATTGGACTCAATATGGGACCTGTACTGTGCTATACATGAGAAGAGCAGCAGAGGCATGGAGGTACAGTGGTATTGTTACACAATGTAGAGGTCATGAAACGTAGATCAGATCTCCAGGGACACCATGCTGACCTGTGAGTGTTTAGTGATATGTGCCCCTGACATGAATACACACACCAACATTACTTCCATGGTGCTCTCAGAACATACTTATTGATGTGTGTATTCATGTATACATAGGGCTGGTGCACATTTCCTTAGTTCTCCACATAATTGGTTACATACGAGTACACAACACATTACAAAGCAATGGTTTGTGTACTCGCCTGTAACTAAAAAGATTGGGGGGATTATAAAGTAAAAATTGTTGTTGCTTGATGATTAGTTTGAGTCTGCTGCTCCAAATCCTGCCCTCTTGTCCCACAGGCATCCATAGCATGATCCATCCTTGAACTGAACATCTTCCATGTGACTGGATTCATGTCTTGACAACACCTTTATGAAGCTCACCCCTTGCTGTTTCAAGTGATTTTGTTGGTGATGCAATGTTTGACCTAAGGTTCAACCTCTACTGGAACATTCTCATATAGACACAGAAAACACAAATTCATGTGTGTACTAACCTGTACAGTTAGGATGCTCATCTACAAAGTTGTCAAACCTTGTGGACAACACATGAGCAGGACAGTAGTGTTACTAAAGTAGTAATATTTAGTTTCAAAGTACATTTAGTGTTCTCATACAAGTGTTTAATGCATATAGGCAATATACCCAGAAAACACATGTATGTTCTAATGTACTTTGAGACACAATAAAGAAAAACTATCACTATTCAATCTGTGTCTGTATGAAGAAATGTTGGATTACTCATTTGTCAATGCGTAAACACACTCAAGGCTAGAGTATCCCCCATACATGGGAAGGCATGACCCACATCACAGGGGTCCACTACTTGTTTGCCAGTGATGTGATGTATTCATGCAAACAGATGATGGCAGTGATACACTAATGTGTTTTGGAAGTTATAAAGAGGTGATACAGGGGACAAACTTCCACAGTGATTTCATGTCCACAGTTTGTGTTGCTCAATCTAACCAATGTTCTGAGATTTCTTCACTTTGACATATCTCAGTTACATGGGCTACATCAATGAACAACCAGACTAAGTGGACAAGTGTTATCACTGGTGAAGTGTGTGACAACCTTAGGAAAACAACAACTCAACTTACTGGAGAACCCAATGCTCACCCCAGGATTTCAATGTGTGTGCTACACATTGAAATCCAAGGGTAAACATTGGGTTCCCCAGTAAGTTAGGCTGTGATTCACACTGTTATTGTGCAACTGACTTACTGGAGAACACAATGCTCACCCTAGGATCACAATGTGTAGCACACACATTGAGATCCTAGGGTGAGCATCGGGTTCCCCAGTAAGCCAGTTGCCCAATAAGAGTTTGAATCCAAGACTATACTGATGCATGTTCCATTTGTCCTGTTTGTTATTTCACTGCTAAGGGGTATGTTTTGTTGTTCAAATTCAAAACACAACATCGCCATATAACACTGTTGTCTAATATGACTCCAGGGATGCATTGCCAGTTGAATTTGTGCAACGGTGTGTGTGAACCCATGTTGTAACATCCCACAAACATTTTACCTAGGCAGAAGTTGTGTTCACTGCATTGTTTGCAATGCATTGGAGACAACTCTGCCACCCAATCTATAACCAAATACAAAGCAGATCAGACAGAATTCAAATGAACAATGTTCCTTTATTCAGGGGGAATGGAACATGTTGTGCATTTTATTTTATTTTTTTTGGGGGTGGGGCCTTAGACTGTGTGTCAGAAGTGGATGCCCTGGATGATCTCCTGTTCACCCTTTGCCCCCTAGGTGTGGCTTCAGGGGTCACATTGGAGGGGGTGGTGGGTGCAGTGGAGCGCTCTGTGAAACGCAGGTTCTCCCTCTCTAACTGTAAGTTCTCCCTGTGGATCTGCTCTCTCAACTCCACCAGCACATGTGCAAACATGTCCATCACCCCCGTGTGGAGCTTATGGAATTGAGTGTTGATCCTCGTGACCTCCGTCTCCAGGGCATGGATCCTTGCCTCAATCCTGTTTGTGTTTTTCCGGGATCCCCTATGGCTCCTGGTGATGTTGTCATTGGTGCAGTGGCTTGACTGGGCCATACACTCCGCCTCCATCCCCGTGGGGTGTTCACTGCTGGAGATGGTTGTGCCCGGTGACTCTGCTGCTGCTGTGTCCTCCGCAGCCATTGCCTCCCTGGTGGTGGTGGTGCTGCTGATGGAGTGTAATAGCTCCTGGAAGTGGTAGGATGCTTCCACCTCTCCTCCTGTTGCATCCAGTCACTGTAATACGGTGATGTAGCCAGAGGTGGTGCAGCCAGTTGGGGAGGAAGTGTGGATGTTGGGTACGGTGCCCTCTGGCTGGTCCCCTCCTCTGTATACTCCTCACTGGGTGGTGAGGTGGCCTCCTCCAGGGCTCCTACTCTACTGGAGGCACATAAGCTGTGTGGAAAATTGAGATTGTGTGATCAGTAAACATAGCCATGATGGTGTCAAATTGATATTAATACTTGAAATGTGGAAAGGGAAATATATGTTGTAGGCAGGGCTCAAAATTTCCACTCGCCACTAGCCAATGGTGAGTGAAAATTTTGCCCTGGCGAGTAGAAATTCAGCCCTGGTGGGTATGTTATGGCTTGCAGTGGTGAGTAACTTTTCAGGTCTGGCTAGTAGCAAAGGACTTCAAATTTTAAGCCCTGTTGTAGGGTTTATCCCATCCCCCTGAGTGAAACAACAGTACTCCCACTGCTGAAGGGTGTTTTATTCGACAAGTATCACAGCTCAGAGTTGAATTCCTTTGGTGCCACATCCCAGTGGCCTGAAATTGTACATTGGCGCTGTTGCTACATCATCCTATGTGGATTTATGGTCCCTGGACCAAAGCTGTCCACAGGATGGTCTAGCAACATCGGCATTGTACAATTTCAGGCCACTGTGATATTGCCCCTGAAATATTCAACTTTGAGCATTATAAGGATATGGTTAGACAGATATTGCTGTATGTGACAGCTGGAGATATCAGTCATTTGGCCACATGGAGCTTCTTCAGCAGAGCCAAAATGTAACCATTTGGAGATGGATACTTGATTGGAATGGTCCACAGAGTGTGCTTGCAAACCAGGAACATTTTGTAGACAATTCCAAAGATGTATTTATTCCCAAATGGGTCAATTTTGCCTCAGCTGAAAGCCTCCGTGTGGTCAAATGACTGATATCTCCAGCTGTCACATACAGCAATATCTGTCTAACCATCTCTTAAAGGGATAGTAATACCTAAAATGTAAAAAAAAATATGTTGTAGGGTTTATCCCCCTGAGTAAAACAAGAGTACTCCCACTGCTGAAAGGTGTTTCATTCAAAAGTTATTAATTTTCAAAGTTGAATTTTTTAGGTGCAATATCACAGTGGCCTGAAATTGTACAGTGGCGCTGTTGCTACACGATCCTATGGACAGCTCTGGTCTCAGGGCCATAAATCTCCATAGGATGGTGTAGCAACAGCGCCACTGTACAATTTCAGGCCACTGTGATATTGCACCTAAAAAATTCAACTTTGAAAATTAATAACTTTTGAATGAAACACCTTTCAGCAGTGGGAGTACTCTTGTTTTACTCAGGGGGATAAACCCTGCAACATATTTTTTTTTACATTTTAGGTATTACTATCCCTTTAATAATGCCTACAATGTTACATCTGGGTGAAATTAACCATTACCATCCCGTGCAAGGTACACAGAGAGGAATATGGTCTGATATGTGTGTATATGTACCTTTCATATGGGTACAAACATATCCTTGATAGATATGAACCCAGAGATCCGTTCAGTACATGTGATTGTCTTACTGCCTATATATGTGCAATCATCACAAACTAACTTTCATTGATACCATGAATGAAAATATACCTTGTGTATCCCATCTAAGTAAGGTGTAATATACTAGGTATGTGTACTCTGATGATATCAAAATGAGTTAGTTTGTGATGGGTACACATATATGGGCAGTATGGCAATCACACGTACTGAACTGAACTCTGGGTTCACATCTTGTTGGGACATATTTGTACCCATATCCACATCTGTACATATCTTTTTTTAATTGATCTGCATTGTGATTCAAGTGGTATTCATCCCTATGGTATCAGTTTATCCCGTACAGTGCAGGATTTTTTCTGATTTGACATGTCACTCTCTGGTTGTCATGATGGTATCCTATGCGTTGCATTGTGATGCATGGAATACCACCGTGGCAATCAGGGATTGATGTACGTTATAGGATCCTGTCCATGAGGTATTTTCCAGTTGAATCCTGAAGGACAACAATCAAGCCAGTATTGAAGGATATCTTTGATTGAGGGCTGTTTTTTTTCCTGGATCAGCCCATCCATCCTTCTGTGTGAGGCAGCCATACCCAATCATAGATATCCATAATTCATGGCCTGTTATTGACCAAACTACAATGGTTCATATTTGTTTCCCAAATTTATCCTGCAAATAGTGGCTGGTGTACCATCCATCCATGGCAGCAGCACTCCTGAGGATCCATGTGTGAATCAAATGTGAGATATATAAATTTAGGTTAGAGTAAATGATTGCATACACAACACCAAGGCCAACTTTTTCACCTTTAGTTATGTGTAATTGTTTTTGGTCTGTGTGTTGCACATACAACCAGTTATTCTCAGTGGCACTGTGATTTGTGACCTGCTCCATCCTTTTTGTGATTCATTAAGCGGTTAATGGGATAGTAATACTTCGTTTTATCTTTATTTTATTTTGTAGGCATTAAAAAAACATGAAGAGCGATATAAGTCTTATCTCTCAAACCTTTATGGTTTAAGAGATATTCACAAGCAAAGTACCCCCCCCCCCTGTTCAGCCACATCAGAAGGGAAGCGCCCAGGTAGACTGCAGAGAGGGACAAGCTTCAATTAAGATAAGGGAAAAATCTGAAAAACTTGTCAAGGGGGGGGAGGGCTTTCATTCTTTTCATACAAAGAAGATTGTCCCCTGCTGTTATCTGTCTGGTCTTACAACCAGATTCACATCTGAGAATAGATGGCTTACACTAGGAAAAAGGGGCGGGAGGGGAAACTTTGCTTGTGAATATATCTTAAACCATAAAGGTTTGAGAGATAAGACTTATATCATTCTTAATGTTTTTTTAATGGCTATAAAATAAAATAAAGTTAAAACGAAGTATTACTATCCCTTTAAGTAGACCTGATGAACTGAACATGCTGCTGACTTCTCCAGTGATCTCATTTCCCCATCTGCAATGATTTCTATGGAGTCTACACAATGGGACCTTTGCAACTTGATTCATGTTATTGAATATTCTACATAGGCTAACATTATAATTGGTAAAGTGAGGGGATGTAAGTGTAAATTTCTCTCCATCATCTTTTTCACCGCTTAGTGAATGTCCCCTGTGTGGCATGTAATCGTTAGCCTATCGACTTGTGTTTGTTGTCTGGTTAACCCCTTGAGGACCAGAGGGGTTGCCAAAGCATTGTTGATCGATGCATTGATAATCCCTCTAGCACTCATGGGGTTATATACTGGATTCCCTGTGCGTACCTGGGTGACATTGTGTTGGAGCAGTTCTGATGTTTAACATACCACACTTTTCTGAGCATGGTTTGTGTGTATTGTGTGTGATCAGCACAGCAACATGAGGGTTAACCAGGGAGTTGGACAGGTTTGGGCCTTGTTGAACCTTGACATTTGTCCTTGTCTTGCGTCCTGTTTGAACCCTCAGAGTGCTGTGTTGGTGCAGTTGTGTGGATGAATGATGGGCAAATGTTGGGATGTGACTGTGTTTGTTTGTGATGGGTGTGTGGTTTGAGGTGGTGTGTGGTTATGGGATGATGCACTTACCGGTAGTGTGGAGGCTCCTCTCATCCCCAGTGTCTGATCCTCCAGGGACCCCCTCAATAAGCGTAGTTGACAGGGTCTGCCGCAGCCTCTCCTCCCATCCGATGAAGGTGATGGGGACAGGTAGACCACCTCCGGTGCCTCGGGTCTGCAGGGCAGCATCCCCCATCTTCTTCTTAACCTGCCTTTTGCAGTTGCCCCATCTCTTTTTGATTGAGTCCACATCCCGTATGCAGGTGACCACCGCATTAACCTGGATGCAGATTTGGTTCCAGACAGCCTTCCTCCTCGCAGTCAGGCCAGGGACCCACTCCCTCGGAAAGAGGACACTCTCCCTCTCCAGCACAGCCTCTGCGAGGGCCATGTTCTCCTCCTTGGTATATCGGGGATCCCTGATCCTGTCCCCCTCAGCTCCAGCATGCAAGGAGTCAGAACCATAGTGTCCTGCCTGCTCTGCCCCTGCCTGTGTGTGGTCCCCAGGAACTACCCCTCGTCTCACTGCAGGTTCTGTCCCTGTCCTCCTTGTGCCTGCTCTTCTGGGCTTGGTCCCCCTCTGCCCTGCGGATCTCCCTCTCCCACCCCTACTCTCAATAGGGATCTCCTGCTCTCCTTCCTCCTCCTCCACTACTCTCCCCATCCCTCTCTCCTGTCCTCCCCTCCTCACCATCATTCACCCACTCACATCCAGGTACTCGCACAGGCCCTCACAGACACACGCTATCCCTCTAACTCTCTGTCACACACTTTCACTCACAGATTCACACTGAGTAAATAAAGTTTAAAAAATGTGTTAGGTGTTATAAAAAAAAAAAAAGACTATGTGTTTGTATGCATGTATGTAATATGTGCAAAAGTTTGATATGTGTATATTTAGTGCAATGCTCTTCTCTGTCCAAACTCCAAAAACTCCTTCTACCTCAAGTGTAAGTGCCTCTTTCTCTCTCTCTCTCTCTCTCTCTCTCTCTCTCTCTCTATCACTAGCCTCCACTCCTGGGTCCTGTGCCCTAGCTTGCTAAAATTTGAAACACAGACAAGGTAGGACCATTATTGGGGTATATATAGGTGTACTTGAACATTTTTGCTACTTTGGGGCCTTGGGATTGGCTGTAGGTTTTAATTTTGTTTGTGCATCTATCAGGGTTGCTAGCCAACTCCAGCTGTAATGTTACATTTTGACTTAAGTTGTGTTTTAACGTGTGTTTGGGGCACACTGTGATGCGAAATCAGGTGCGACACTGGTTTTTGTGTTTTTGTTGTGCCTATGCTCGATAGCTATACTTTTACTCTTACCTTTAAATCTACCGTAAATCATGTGTTATTTGTGGCCGATGTGCCTTTTTTACTTAGCGGCTGGTTTAACGGCTGCTTTTAAATCAAGCCCATAATGCGGTGAAATAATTTTTCTATCAGTGTGATAAAATGTCAGATTGGATCTTTAGCATGAAATAATAAAATATGATTGATATGAAAAGTAAACCCTTTTTCAGAATACATGCAGTGTTGGCCAAGTGTACAATGAAGTGCTGGGTTGTACAGCCAACATATTGTGCCTCACAACAATATGACAACAGATATAAAACTTATGAAGAACAACTGTTTATATATCCTCCCATTAACCCCTTAACAACCCATGACATGCCAGGACCATCACACCTGTCTGGAAGTTAAGGACAGGTGAAGGTTCTGGCACGTCATGGAAGTTTGTGATCACAGAGTGGTTGCACATCACCCTGTGATTACAAAACACAGCTATGCAAAATAAAAGTGCCATAGTCCTCTAGAACTCTCCACCTCCGGACCGTGAGGTCCTTAAGGAGTTAAAATCAATTTTAATTTACCTGTAATCAATGAGTATTAACACACATCAGGCTCCCAGATTTTCCACTGGTATTGCTGCACCCACAGAACCCACATGTAGAATCCCCAGTTCATGTTAAAACCCATCCTCAGGTAGAAGAAAGAATTAGACATAAGACTGCGGGACAACTTATGCAAACACATACAAATTAATTTCCTAATTGGCATTAATGTTGTGAAGTAAGCCAAGTATCATTCAGTAATTTAATGCTTTACCAAAATGTAAACATGTCAATTTTGAGTAGTGCAGCCTTGCACCTGCTTGAGTGGTAATATTTCATTCTGATTATTAACTTTGAAGTACATTTAATATTCAGCAGTCAGTGATCCCACAGACTTTACACATGGAATATAACTACTCTAGAGATGCCACCAAGTATACCATTGAAATTGAGCTACACTAGTGATACCACAAAGCTTACAATTGAAATTGAGATACACTAGTGATACCACAGCGCTTACAACTGAAAAACTAGTACACTAGTTTTACCACAAAGCTTACAGTTAAAATTAAGCTACACCAATGATACAAAAGATCTAAAAATTGAAATATAGCTATATTAGTGATACCACAAAGCTTAGACTTATATGACTACCAATAAGTAGTCATAGACTTGTAAGATCTGCGGAAGCAAAATGTATGACAGGGATTGAGGGGAAAGCCATGCCACACACACAATGGGCAGTATACAAAAAGCGGATAATGTATTTAATGCAATGGAAGAGGGAAGATCCTATTTGGAGAGGAAGGTTGCTGGGCCCCCAGACAATTGGGGAGATGCACTAAGGTGTGATAAAGTGGTGATAAAGCAGAGATACTTTCTCCAGTGATATCGCTGCTCCAAATCCTATGTTATTCTATGGAGCTTGTGCACTAATATCTCTCAGCCTGAGCTCTTTGATACAACAATGTGTTGAGTAGCTCTCTGCCACTCAAAAGGTTAAGGGATTTTAGTGCATAGTCTCTATAGAATATCAAAGGAATTGGAGAAGTGATAACACTGGAGAAGTCATCTCAACTTTATCACAGCTTCAGCACACCTTAGGGCATCTCCCCCATTGTGTTCTACCAGATCTTCCATGCACAGACTATAACTGTAGGATACTCAGTAATGTGAAGCTGATAAAATACCTGAATCTACCAAGTTCAGCCAATAACATATCACCTATGTTGATCCAGAGGAAGGCAAAAAAATTAAATAAAAAATAAATGATTGAAGCAATTTCCAATTAAATCTAAGTGGGTAAAAAAAAATTCTCAATGACCCCAAATGGCAGTCGGATATTTCCCTGGATCAAAATTGTCTCTGCTCAAAGAGAAGTGATATTGCTTCCTGCCACTTATGGTGTTCTCCCCTTGAACAAGAGCCCTCATACAGTGAAGTGAAGTTTCCTGGCCTCTTGATCAGAGCTGATTCTTTGCCACAACATGGCAAGACTTCTCTCAGAGGAAGACACAGTGTTAAGTGTCGAAACGAGTACAGCTATTCACAGAATTTCTTGATTCTTCACCCATGAGGATACCATCATCAATTATACTGGATCAAGTAAAGCAGGAGAGAATCTTGTAACATTGTGGCAAAGAATCAGCTCCAATCAAGACTCACTATTGGGTTATGATATATATCATCTAATTGTATTTGTTTAACTCACACTAAGTTTGCTTTCCTCCATTCACAGTTCAGGATCCTAAGCACCAAGTTTATCTAGCCTGCTGGCTGTTAGGCTGGTATTATCCCCATTATGACTGGCCATCCAGCTGTTTTGGCCATCCAGCTGTTTTGCTTTGGACATTGGGGTGTAAACAAAGGATATGAGCTTTCTGTACCCTACTCCTTACTTTGTATGCCAATGCTTCCAACAACAAAATCAGTGATTGGCTGTTTTTCTGGCATTCTGGGTATTTAAGGTACATGCAAGTCCATTATAGTGACATCTGTCTCAGAATCACATTGAAGCAGCTAGATGTATTTGTTTTAGTTATAAACATCCACATAATTTTTTTATTAATGAAATCATTTATACCATAGAAATGGGCTATCTTTCTAAGATTATGATGTCAGTGTGGAGTTTTTCCTGGACAGGGACAACAGATTTTCCCCTGCCGGTTTGCTGCAGCTTGCAGTCACATGACATTTACTGATATGAGTATATTGGTGTTTTATTTGCAATATAATACTAGTCCTTGTCACAAATATACTAGTGTATTTCTTCTCTTCTTTTGAGGAATTGTTCTTTCTGTATTGTTATTCAACTGCTATATTTGTGGAGGCAGTTCTAATATCCTCCTTAGGCTCATTCCACCACTCACCACATTACATAAGTGCATATCATGTGAACAGGATCATCTCTTGTGAATCCCAACCAGTGAGCAGTCCCATTCTTGACTTTTTCATAAACTGTAGTATGGGGAAAACATGGGCATTACCACTGCTGGCACTTGTTTTATTCATTGTAATATTTCGGATACCTCTCTGGCACTCAGTGTTGAAAGTTATAATAGTCCAAATTGTCATTAAGAGATGGAGCTGTTAATACCACATTTAGTGGAAAACTGTTGCCAGTGGCTTATCTCTCCAATTGAATGCAGCAGAATAACTGTCTGCATCCAAGGTGGACAGTCTGAACATCATTTGGCACTGTTGATAACAGTATAAGTAAGAAAAATAAATCTGAATCATAATAACTTTTCAATGAAGCAGCTACCATCACTGTAAGTATTTACTCAGAAGGAAAATATTTCATAATAGAAATGAACTGCTCTTTTACAATGTGTTTACTGATTTTGTTGGATTGAGTTGTGTTCAGGTGTATGTCTACACATTCCCTGATGAGCTCCAATCCAATCCAGTCCAAGACATCTTCACTGGTTAGGAACTACTGGACAGGTGTATGGCAATATTCATAAAAGACAAAGCTGAGCAATTCTGGGGTGAACCAATTGCACCATAACCCCTCTAAAACTCCCCTTTGATTTAAACTGGGCTTTTAGCCCCTTGAATTCTGCAGAGGCCCCATTTAAATCAAATGGATGCTTGTAAATATTTGCTTGGTCCATATGGTGACTTAATGTGCCCCATAATTGCTCTACTAATTTTGGCCCTGGGAATTGTGTTTCTGTCATTGAAATTGCCTTTCTTCTAAGCAGGTAGGAATAAAATTTTACAATCCACTAATTACATTTTGTGGCATATTGTTATTTGCTTGACTTGATTTTGAGAATTCTCTTTACATTATTGTGAACAGAGTCAAATTTGTATCCAGAACACAATGAGATCCCCTGAAATTATCTATTGGTATATGATAAACTTACATTTTAACAGTTGTATATTCGACCAAATGCATTACAAATTAATCATTTCTGATTTAGTGGTTTATTTTTAATGATTATTTTTCTGTCATTTTATGCTTTGTGTAAAGCCATTTAATAAAGATTCTTTGGTATTTTAACAGCCTTGTATACAGCAATTTGTTTGATATTACTACAATTACTACAATTCTGGCAACATAAAATATGTCTGGCAGGATCCTGCTTCAGTGTTACAATGAATATACAATAATAATGAACTGTTTTGAGCTACTTGCTGTTAGTTTAAATGAATACATACAAATTGGGGGTCACATAATCACATCTGGGCAACTATGTATGTACAATATATTATTTTGTTATGGACCAGGAACCAAGCAGGACACAAAAAAGTAAAATGCAAAACACCTTTATTAACCCCTTAACGACCCTTGACGGTCATAGTACGTCAAGGGTCGATTTGACTTAACGACCGATGACGTACTATGACCGTCATCGAGTTCCGGGCTCCGCCCGCGGCTGCATGCCACTCCGGGAGTCCGGAACGCAACGGAGCAATAAAAAAAAATTGCTCCATAGTCGTTGAGTCACCTCCGTTTCCGGATTCCCCGGTCGTTAAGGGGTTAAAGAAACAAAAAATAAACAAACAGAATTGTGATCAGGAGCATAAACCAAATGACAAGCCAGTGTCAGGAATCAGGACAGGAAATCAGCCAAGCCGGAGTCAGGAGCAAACCAGAGGTCAGAAGCACAGAAGTCAGCAAAGTCTGGAACACGTCAAGGGTCTGGAACACAGCAAACAGGAGTGCAGGAAAATCCATAGCAGCCAGCAGCAACAGGTCAGCAAACAAATGGGGAGGTGAGCCAAGCTGCTTTAAATACCCTGGGAGGGTTGGCTGATAACAGGTGAGCAATGAGAGAGGTCAGCTGATCAGCCTGAGCCAGAATCTCAGAAGACAGCAGCAGTGGATAGCAGAGCATTAGATTAGCTCAGACATCAGTATCAATAGGCATAATAGAGCTGCTCAGCAAAACCTTGACAGTATTTCAGAGGTCCAAAACATAGAGAACTGAAGGAAAATTAATGGGTGCACACAGTTTGTCTCATGTAATTCTGGTCATTGTAAAAAAGCATACTTAGCTTCTATTATCCTTAATTCCATCTATCTTATAAGATCATATAACTAGGTTCCCCAATTTTATATATTTATTAATCTGTCTCCCTTGAAATCTGACCTATGCAAGATTAGAGAATTTTCTCGATTACAGAAGTTGCAATCTTAAAGATTTCGGGACAGAGTCCATATCACAGATGCGTACTGATCATGTGACAGATAATGATTAAAAAACCCTCAATATTTCTTTAATTCTAATACTTAACCTGAATTTTCAACTATTATAAGTTGTATTTCAGGCTATTTTAGAAAACAAAAAATAAATTGGCTTTTAAAAACCATGCTAGATTAGAGAAGTTGCAGATTAGAGAGTTTTATCTTTTACTTGCAATAATTATCACAGTTTTGTCTTTATAAATATTGCTACACATCTATACAATACTACAGAATATGATAAAGATTCTTATGTGCTTATAATAAAATAAAATTGAATGTATACATTTTGCAAAGTTGGTAAAGGTATAACAATGTATTTTTTTAGTGCAGCTACCTCTATTTTTTCATTTTTAAATTTTATTTTGATCCCACAGACCATATTTATATTCCTTGTTTACTTTAGCTTTAGATACCAGCATTTTCCTATTTTCTTGATTTGACAAATGTTCCCAGTTGATATATAAACAGGGACTGATATATACATTTATTGTTTTTATAGGCAAAATAATGTCTAAAGTCACGTTATGTTTAAATCACTCTTAAAATAAGGCAGATATGTCACAATGAATAAAAAAATTACACTTACTTCTTTCTTAAATTTTGGATTGACTTTGATCTGACCCCATACTTCATATCTCAGCTGAAAGGAACTGTAGTTATATATATTGCCAATGGACAGATTGTATTATACCAGTGGGAGCTTTCCTCATCATCAGATGAATTGCAGAAACAAAGGCAGGCTGAACCATGGCAGAAATATGTAAAAGATAGATTGGATCAAATTTAGTTAGCAGCCTATTTCTTAACATAGAACTTTAGTTTCTCACTGGAGTACTTGAAGAGTCGTGCATTTTCTAGAACAGTCAAATATTATACTAGATAAAGAATGGCCATAAAAATAGGACATCATTTAGAAAGGAAGGAGAAAAACAATTTTCAAATGCAATCAATTTTTATCTTCAAATTGGGGTTTTCTGTACTAGAACTGGGCAAGTTTATCTAAATCAGCCAGGTTTTATGGGAACCTTAGTATTCAATTCAAATTAATTAGGGCATCTATTTAATGAGGAGAAGATAATCAGAGATGGGAGATGCTAATGGTATTGCTGAAATAACTTTGTTACGATAGGAGTGCATTGAGATTATTTCAGTGAAATATCCCTGACAGGCAAGAACATATAGTTAATGTTTTATAAACTATGTTTTTTTATTATTGTACATGACACTAGTTTCTGTGGTGCATCTATCTATCAGTATGGACAAAGGAAGGGAAATAAGAGCATTTACTTGTAATTGAACAAAAAAAAGTCATAATGTTGAAATGAAGGAATGACACTTTCAAATGCTACTCAGTAAAGCTACAAGGCTTTGGGATGCATTTATTATAGTAACCCATCTATTATAGTGGACCGTATGCACGAAAGAAAAGATGAGAAATGCTGGGGCAAACCGACTGCACCATAGGGAACACATAACAATCCCTATCAATTTTAATGGGGCTTTTAACCCCTTGAATGTTAGAGGTCCCCAGAGCAATGTAGAGGATTTCATTGGTATTTATCATGTATATCATGAAGTCTCACACTCACTTTTATGTTTACATTTTATTGAAGACTTTCAGTCTTTACTTTAGGCATTTAACGCCTCTTTTCAATCACAACATAGGTCTGTCTTACACATTTATTTCTCTCCATGTTTACACATGATCATATTTCACCTATATCACCATTTTGCTATTCATAGTGTCAGGTGTACAGATTTAATTCATTTTTAATTCTTAGTATATTTATATATTCATACATTGTTGGTACCAGTACACGTTGTAGTACTTGTCACTTCTTTTATGACATATCTCATTAGTTTTATATTTTTGTTTATGATTATTATCATCAGTACTGATTCAGGGGCAGCCCTGGCATTACAGTCAGAACACATATCCATGTCCATCCACGAGATATTATATTATTATTCTTTATTTATATAGCACCAATTAATTCCGCAGTACTGTACAATAAGGAATGGACATACAGAGATTTTAAATAGTACAAATGTGGAGAACAGAAGAATCAGAAGGTCCTGCTCATGAAAGCTTTATGAATTCCTCTCTCTTTCACTATTAGCCTCTGGAAGTCAGAATGTAGTAAGTTTTTAAAAAGACATGCATCTTTTAAGTTCAGCCTTTGTAGCATCACCTTTGACTTTATTGATCCAGAAGAAGTTTAAAAAAGGTATATATATTGAAACCATTTCCTGTTTTGCATACTGTTGAAGCAAGTGCTACCATTACCAGAGATATTACTTTTTAACCACTAAGACACATAATTTGCATTCTGTGGTAATGACGACGTGTTCAGCAAAATGTTGTGATGTTTTTGTTGATGTTGTGGTTGTTGATGGTATAAACTCATTGCTTATTTCTTTCTCACAATCCATTCTACTAGTGTTTTGGCTCTACCTTTCTCTCTATATCATCATCCACAATGCAACCCACCACTCTATCTATAAGCATGTATTTATATTCTTTCACAGAATCCCATTCCTCAGAGAGATGATGCTCATGCCTTTGCACAAATTAGGGAATGTTGCATTTAAAGGGATAGTAATACTTCGTTTTAACTTTATTTTATTTTGTAGGCATTAAAAAAACATTAAGAATGATATAAGTCTTATCTCTCAATCCTTTATGGTTTAGGAGATATTCACAAGCAAAGTTCCCCTCCCCGCCCCTTTTACCTAGTGTAAGCCATCTCTTCTCAGATGTGGATCAGGTTGTATGACCAGACAGATAACAGAAGGGGACAGTTTTCTTTGTATGAAAACAATGAAAGCCCTTCCCCCCTTGACAAGTTTTTCAGCTTTTTCCATTATCTTAATTGAAGATTGTCCCTCTCTGCAGTCTACCTGGGCACCTTCCTTCTGATCTGGTTGAACAGGGGGGGGATACTTTGTTTGTGAATATCTCTTAAACCATAAAGGTTTGAGAGATAAGACTTATATCATTCTTCATGTTTTTTTAATGCCTACAAAATAAAATAAAGTTAAAACGAAGTATTACTATCCCTTTAAAGTAAGGGTCCAGCAAAATAGAAAGAATGTGTACCTCATTGCTTTTAATGTACATATCCTGCTGAAAGCATGGTAACACCATTCACTTGCTGGTCCCTATGTGTGTTGTCATTATTGGAAGGTTCACCAACCATGTGCCTTAGTTTTTTCTGCAGTAAATATGTAAGTATGAATGTATGTATATGTATGTATCTTTATTTATGTAACTCCATGCATGTACCCAATGTTTTACAGAAGTTGTAACAGTACAATACGAAAATACAGAACAGGGTTAAAGGGATAGTAATGGTTAACTTTATGTTTCTTTCATATTGTAGCATTCAAAAAATATTAACAACTCTGTAAGTCTTATCTCTCAAACGTTTATGGTTTGAGAGATATAAGTTGCTAAAGTTACCTCTGGTCATTTGACCAGATGGAGCCGAAATCGTGTTATTTAGAAATAGTTACTTCATTGGAATGGTATACAAAGTGTGCCTGGTTTGCAAGCACACTCTGTAGACCATTCCAGTGAAGTATTTATTTCAAAATAGCGCAATTTCGGCTCTGCTGAAGAGCCTCTGTCCAGTCAAATGACCGGATTCTGCAGCTGTCAGCTAGAGCGCTGACTTCTTTCAAACAAAAGAGAAAAGCTGAAAAACAATGTAAGTCCCCTAATTCAGCAAGAGCCTTAATTTTATTCCTCTGTTCTTCTTTGAATGTCTCTATTGTAGACTCCTAATTCCCTTAGATGCTCAAGTATGAGAAAGAAACCGACTTAGAAGATTGCGTAGATGTTTTTGAAGTCCTCCATCTGTATAATATCCAGGTAGCAGTCTTACAAACTTTACTCAAATCGTACCTTACTACTCAAAGATTATATCAAATGGGCAGGCCAATTTGTTTTGGAAGGACTGCTGCCAAACAGGATAGAATTGTGGTGGCTATGCCCCAAGGTGAACAAACATTTGGATGATGCCCACAATCACAATCACAGCCTCATACATAATGTCCTATTGCTAGATGTTGCCTAGAACCCCTGGATAATACTTTTGTCCAACCCTGCTGTAGATTAGGCAGAATAAGATTTTATCTTTCTGGTGGCCAGGCGAGCTGTGGCTGGAATAAAATGATTCCTATCTTCTCTGTAGCTAAAAAGAATATGTATGAGTGCTTGTAGATGGATAAGCTTGCGACCCGGATCAGAGGAACAGATAAGTATTTTAATAAGCTTTGGGAACCTTGGATCCTATACACCATCTTACTGTACCAGTGGATCCTATTAGCTTTATGTGTTTAAAGGAAGCCATAGTGTTTCTTCAGATCCCAGTTATCTCTAACCCTATTCCTACTTTCTCATTCCTCTTCCCCCTTTCCTCTTTGCCCTTGTTTATTTTTGGTTTATTTTATATGTAATAATGTGACTACTCTGAAGTGAGATTGGGAAGGTTGTTTCTCTTCTTCATTTGTGTATTTATTTCTATTTATGTACTCTGATTTGTTCTTTACCTTTTTTGACAAATGAAGATTTTAAATGTGTATTTTAACCACTTGAATGCTTGGTCTGTAATATATTGACCTCTCTACCATTCAGTGGGTTAACAGCTCTGTTCAGATCCACACAGGTTTTTATGTCTTCCCTATGTGCAGTAGGCTTGCCCCAGGATTACTCCAGTTTACTTAGTACATCTGTCTCCCTGAATTGTGTGCCTGTGACTGCAAGTAGAAGTGTATCTAGGCCAGATGGTCACCACAAATGCCAAATTAAAATTTATGTACAGCAGTGTCCAACTGATAAATGTTTCTCCTCTTAAATATAGATAATTTAACATCATGCAAGCAATGTAACAAAACCATGTAATAGGAAATATATAGCCAGTAAGATGGCACATTTCACAGGCATGGGATTTAGCAAGACGAAAAGAGAATAATGTAATGTCAGCAAATAATGAATCACTTGGGGGTGGGCAGTCATTGAGACATGATAAATGAAAATGTGGCTACATCTTCAGTTATTCACATTGGCCAGGAGCCTGAATTGGAGAAAATGTCTGTTATGCCTGATAAACTGGATTGTATAGAAGCAAGTGTGAATAAAACTTCAAATGCACAGTAAATTGAAATCTCTCTCTCTCTTTTTAGGTGCTAAGTGGGTCTTCTGCCTTTTTAACTTCTATGTGTAAAGGTCTTTGCACTTTGATATGGACACTATACATTGCATGCTCTATGAGGTTTGTAAAGTGTGCTGGTGTTAATTGCAGAGTGGGAGTGCATGAGAAAGAAGACACAGAAATCTTCCCTTTCTGTAAAGCTTCTGTAAATTTGGCATAAAGGGATTGTGTGCCTACTGCTTAGATTAGGATTATTCTTTGGATTACCTGCTGTTTCAGATAACAAAGCAATTGGCTGGTTGGTGATAATGGGAGTTGTAGACATCAACAGATGAAGGTCAAAAGTTTGATTACCCCTAGCTTAGATGGTATGAGCTAGAGGACAGAGAAGTTGGGTTTGAAAATGTAATAAGGTATGTACCTAAACACAGGCACCGCACTCATTTAGCATGATTATATATTTCTCTTCCATCAAATATGGAACACAGATACCATGGGGCTAAGTGCCTTCTTTTGGAGGGACGGACCCATCTCAAAAGGCTTAACCCCGATCCCCTTGACTTGCATTCCCAGTATGACTGTGTCCTCTATGTTGAATGGATGTAGCAGAGACACTTTTTTAGCCTTTTTATTATTTTCTGTTAGATATAGAGCTGCCAAAATCCCCTCAAAAGACAGAAGACTGGTGAGTAACCATCTGAATCCTTGGTCCAACTATCTGGTGCCTCTCCATACAGAGGTTTTCTCTGAGCCCTTTGGGCCCCTGTACTCATGTTGGGTACTAATTTATTATCTCTTTACTGTTCTTTCCCTGGGCTCTCTAGCAAGGATGGCTGCAGTTTTTAATGGATTAACCCTTTCTCTGCTTTTTTTTCTCTAGCTTGGAGGCACCATGGGCTGTTCTTAGCTTTTCCCTGTGCTTGGCCCCTGTGGGTTTTGGGTATTTGGTTTAACATAATGTCTGAATGTGTACCGTGGCCCCTTTAAGAAAGGGTGCCCACATCTTTGTCCAATGACTTCTATGGGTGAACTTGATTTGAACCTACAGTACTGTGCAAAAGTCTTAGGCAGGTGTGAAACAATTCTGTAAAGTAAGAATGCTTTCAAAAATAGACATGTTAATGGTTTATTTTTATCAGTTAACAAAATGCATAGTGAATGAATAAAGAAAAATCTAAATCAAATCAATATTTGGTGTGACCACCCTTTGAATTCAAAACAGCATCAATTCTTCTAGGTCCATTTGCACAAAGTAAGGGATTTTGTATTCAGGTGTATGATTTAACAAACAGGTGCAAATCATCAATTTAATATGCAGGTTGAAACACAATCATTAACTGAAATAGAAATAGCTGTGTAGGAGGAATAAAACTGGGTGAGGTACAGCCAAACTCAGCTAACAAGGTGAGGTTCCTGAATACAGTTTAATGTCAAAAGTCATACACCATGGAAAGACTGAGCACAGCAACAAGACACAAGGTAGTTATACTGCATCAGCAAGGTCTCTCCCAGGCAGAAATTTCAAGGCAGACAGGGGTTTCCAGATGTGCTGTCGAAGCTGTTTTGAAGAAGCACAAGGAAACAGGCAAGATTTAGGACCATAGACACTTTGGTCGGCCAAGAAAATTTAGTACAGCAGATGAAAGACACATCCTGCTTACTTCCCTTCACAATCAGAAAATGTCCAGCAGTGCCAGCAGCTCAAAATTGGCAGAAAACAGTGGGATCCTGTTACACCCATCTACTGTCCGGAGTCTGATAAGAAGTGGTCTTCATGGAAATCTTGTGGCCAAAAAGCCATACCTCTGACATGGATACAAGGCCAAGCGACTCAACTATGCATGAAAACACAGGAACTGGGGTGCAGAAAATGGCAGCAGGTGCTCTGGACTGATGAGAAAAAAGCTGAAATATTTGGCTGTAGCAGAAGCCAGTTTGTTTACCGAAGGGCTGGAGAGAGGTGCAATAATGAGTGTCTGCAGGCAACAATGAAGCATGATGGTGGTTCCTTGCAAGTGTGGGGCTGCATTTCTGCAAATGGAGTTGGAGATTTGGTCAGAATTAATGGTCACCTCAATTCTGACAAGTACAGGCAGATACTTATCAATAATGCAATACCATCAGGGAGGCATCTGATGGCCCCAAATTTATTCTGCAGCATGACAACAACCCCAAACATACATCCAAAGTCATTAAGAACTATCCTCAGCATAAAGAACAATGAGTCCTGGAAATGATGGCATGGCAACCACAGAGCCCTGATCTATACATTATCAAGTTTGTCTGGGATTACATGAAGAAAGAGAAGCGACTGAGGCTGCCTAAATCCACAGAAGATGTGTGGTTAGTTCTCCAAGATGTTTGGAACAACCGAGCTGCCGAATTCCTTAACAAATTGAGTACAAGTGTACCTAGAAGAATTGATGCTGTTTTGAAGGCAAAGGGTGGTCAAACCAAATATTGATTTGATTAAGATGTTTCTTCTGTTCACTCACTATGCATTCTGTTAATTGATAAAAATAAACTATTAACATGTCTATTTTTGATAGCATTCTTACTTTACAGCATTTTTTCACACCTGCCTAAGACTTTTGCACAGAACTGTATCTCTGCAGCTGTTTGACATGCAGAAGTCAGAGTGGGTTCTTTTTTCCTGTTCATGCCCTGAGTGTCTACATCTACGTTTCCCAGAATGCCTGTTGCAGAGGATTTCTGATGACTGGTTGCCAGTCATACAGTCATCATTTTACTTCTCTCTTGCTTATGCTACACAGAGACAGACTCTCCTTTCTCTCCTTCTCCAGATTAACCATTTGCTTACCAGAGAAGTGATTTTCTAGGGTGAATTATTAGTCTGGTGAATTGCTTCTGACACTTTTATCATCAGGATGTCGGATTCTAAGGGACATGGCATAAATCTAATACTAAGGACATCGCTTACCCCCCTTGCTTACTGTTCCACATGTCAAATGGTGCTCCCTAGGGAGTATTTTGGATCTTTCTGCCCCTCTTGTACTGTGGCCCCTACTACTCCACTGGGGCCATCCAGCACAGACTAAGAGCCAGCTTGGGTTAAAACACTATTGTCCTCCGTGGCCCAAATCCTTTTCTCACTTGAGGGGTGCTCTAATCTTGGAAGCCCACCACTACCTTTAAATATGTGGCCCCTATCTCTCAGAGTGTTCCTCGGGTTCTAGGCGCTTCCACAGAGGACAACTTGTCAGATCTGGAGGATGAGGAGGGGGAATATGAAGATATGGACTCTTTCTATTCCTATGGGGACTTATTAGAGATGTTTTGGAGATGTTTCAGGTCTCTGACACCTCTGATGAGGAATCTTCCTCTACAGATGTCTTCCAGAGATGTAAGAAATCTTCATTTTTATTTTCCCCTGATGCCATCTTGACAGGATCCTTCTGGATGAGTGGAAAACCCCAGATAAGTGGCTGTCTATCACTAAGAGGTTCTCTAAGCAGTATCCTTCTTCAGAGGAAGTTTGGTGCAGTGTGCCTTTCCTCCAACCTTGGATCCCCCAGTGGCCATGTTGGCTAAGTCTACTGCCCTGCCTTTGGCAGGTGCAGCAGGTTTGAAGGACCCAGCAGATAAGAAGCTGGACTCTATCCTCAGGGACAACTTTGCAGCCACTGGAGCGGCACTGAAACCTACTTTTGCCCCTGCCTGGGTTAACAGGGTTGTTATCCTATGGGGTGAACAGCTGCTGGACGCTGTCTGTGCTGAGGTTTCCAAAGAGGATCTGTTGTTCTTTTGGCTAACAATTATGTATCTGATTCTCCTTTTGAGGTGGTCAGGTCGTCCGTTAAAGCCTCAGCTTTCTCTCCATGTCACACTCTGATTTGGTCTGCGGAACAGTCTTACAGGAAGTCATTGGTTTCATGGCCCTTTAAGGGCAAGTCCCTGTTTGAACCAGAATTGAAACAGATGCTACTGGAGCAAGAAAATATTATTGCCTCAGATGACCACCAAATGTCCACTTATGGTAAGGAAACTGTGTCTTTTTCATTCCCCCACTAAATGGAGGAGCAAAGGCCAGAAGATTTGCAGGCCTCACATTCATGCTCCTACACCAAGCCCAGACAGTATTGGCAGCCCAAGCGAACAGCTCCAAGGGCTAAGTCTGTCAAGCAATCTTCCACATGACTTGCAGAATCCTGGTCTGATGTTAAATGTAGGGGTCATCTTCTCCTTTTTCAAGATGCCTTGGAGTCCTTGGTTTGTGACCAGTGGATTTTTGGGGTAATCTCAGAAGAGTACTGAAAAGATTTAGAATCCCTTCCACACTATCGCTTCTTTTTGTCAAGGTTGCCAAAAGAGACGTACAAGGCACAGCTGTTTCAGGAGGCATTGAGTTCCCCACTGGCAAAGAAGTTTCTGATTCTAGTACCTCTCCCAGAGCATGGTTCAGGTTTTTATTCCAACCTTTGTGTGGTTCCGGCTGTCATCCCATCTTGGACCTCAAATGTCTCAACAAATATGTGATGTCTACGTGCTTCAACGTGGAATCTTTGCATTGTGTCATTGCAGCAATGTGCCCAGGACCTTCAGGATGCGTACCTACAAATCCCTATCCACCCAGACAGCCAGCGCTGTCTGCGATTTGCCTATGACTTGGATAATTACCAGTTCACAATGCTGCCATTTGGCCTGGCTTCTGCACCTCAAGGGTTCACCAAAGTCATGTGGGCCTTAGCGGCCTTCATTCACACCTATGGCATTTCCATGACACCGTATCTGGAAGACCTGTGCTCAAGTCTCCCTCAGAGGTGGTCTTGGCCCAGCATGTTCAAGACTATGTTTGATTGCCAGTCCACCACAGGTGGATTCTGAACATGTTTAAGTAATTTTGGGTACCTTCCCAGGAGTTGGTGTTCCTGGGGAGGAGGTTCGACAACTATAAGGGGAAAATTTTCCTCCTGGAAGATAAAATTCTTCTGGTCGTACAGGAGATATCTCAGGCCCTGGAGTGGTACTTGGCATGATTTGGAAGTACATGAGTGTGTTGGGCAGGCTAGCTGTGGCTTAATTTCAGATACACATGAGGGAACTTTAACAACATCCTTCAGAGTTAGTCAGGAAATCCAGCACACCTCTCTCTCTCCGGAGGCCAGTTGGGACTTTCAGTGGTGGCTGCGCTGATGCAACCTGGAACAGGGGAAACCCTTTGTGGTGCCAGTATGGACTGTGGTCATGATGGACACCAGCATGATTGACAGGGGTGCGGTTCTGGGTTACCTGGGGGTCCAGGGTAGGGAAACTGCAAAGGGGTCTCGCGAGTACTTCAGTCTTCTGAAAAAAAAAATTAGGCCAAAATCGAATTTTACTGAAAATGTTTGCAGTGCACAAGTCTAATGCAGATCATGCGTTGTACCTTTATTTCTTATATCTCCTTCATTATAGTTCTGAAGTTATTTATCTATTGCTCTAAGTGACATTAGACATTTTCAGTGCAATTAACACATGAGTCAAGTAAAAGATACTTCTGTCATCATCAATCCATTATGGAAATAAACTGTGGAAATTACATTTTATAATTGCTAAGGGTCTCAGAGCACATTTGCTGCATAGAAATTAGTTTGAATCCCTTGGCTGTTTCTGATATAAAATCCCCCCACTTGTATGGTCAAAATCATCTTCAATATAGTAGTCTATAATCCAATTCTTTGTCTATTCAAATTCTCATTGCAAACTATAGAATTAATTACATTTAAGAGGAATCACTTACCAGGAATGAAGTACCCTAAAAATGCTTTTTTTAGAGCTTTTTCAGTTTACATTATGGAAATCCAATGTCTTCAGGAGTTCACGTCAGGGCTGATCTGGAGCCAAAAAAACATTCATCAGAACATACTATTATGACTTCTGGTATGACTAACTTCTGTTTGGGGGAATTCTGCTTCAACAACTGTAGAATGTTGAAGCAGCTTAAAGGGATAGTAATACTTAAAATGTAAAAAATATATGTTGTAGGGTTTATCTCCCTGAGTAAAAAAAAGGGTACTCCCACTGCTGAAAGGTGTTTTATTCAAAAGTTATTAAAGATCAAAGTTTCATTTTTTAGGGGCAGTATCACAATGGCCTGAAATTGTACAGTGGCGCTGTTGCTACACCATCCTATGGACAGCTCTGGTCCTGGGACCAGAGGTGTCCATAGGATGGTGTAGCAACAGCACCACTGTGCAATGTCAGGCCACTGTGATATTGCATCTAAACATTTCAACAAAAATTCAACTTTGAGCTGTAATAACTATTAAATAAAACACCTTTCAGCAGTGGGAGTACTCTTGTTTTACTCAGGGTGATAAACCCTACAACATATATTTTCTTGCATTTTAAGTATTACTATCCCTTTAATTTCACTAGCTGGGAGCCACATTTTAGTCCTTGATAGCTTGAAATGTCATACTGCTAAACACAGTTTGATTTTTAATATTGAGTGGCCTATTTAGTGCAATGCCCTGATCAAACACAGCTTGATTTCTAATATTGAGTGATCTATTTAGTACGATATTTAATTCAATAGAGTAATATGGCAATGTACTGACACTGAGGTTTCAGTTTTAAAAAATTACTTTACAGACATTTATGATGCTATAGAGAAGTCATTAATAGTCATCTACAAATCATTTTTATCATATGTTGCCTCCCATTGACTTCCTTGAATATTTAACCAACACAAGTATGGATTACATTAAACAGCATATTCATAATTCATCGCAGTTATTTTGAAGTTTCCATAGAAACTGCTGAAATAATAGGTTCAGATGGAGAAAGTAGTAGCCAACAGGCTTGAAACAATGTAGCACTATCCACAACAGGCAAGAGATACAATGTGTTGCTGAACACAGGGTAACCCTGGCAGAAAGGCAGCAGCCTCAGTAGATATACTGAGAATGGAGTCTTGCTGCTACAGTATCACTACAGAGTGCAAGAAGAGGCCCACAATATGCAAGCTGGCCACCGTCAATGCAGAAGGGCACTCTAGAGCTAAAGTAAGGAAGCCCACGAAATAGAAATTGAGCCTCCCAGGTGGCAACAGGAAACAATGGACAGAGAGAGGCCTCTAGTAAGGAGAACAGGGCAGAAAGATTAATCCAGGGACAGGACGGTTCAACAACAAGAGGACAGAAATAGTACCTAAGAGCAAACAGAATAGTCAGGGGATAGCTGAGGGTTGAAGTCTGGAAAACTGAATAGCGAAAGTATAAGAGGTGATCAAAAGGCACAGTAAAAACAAGCAGGGTCAGCAACAATGCACGATACAACTGAACACTGGAACTTCTGGATAAGAGCTTGAGAAACATCCTAAAGAGGTGCTGATAACACCCATAAAACCCCAGTAGCCAATCAATGGCCATAGTACTATGATACTATATTACTATGTAAGACAGAGAAGTACACCTTGATATAATCTATGTGTTTACACAATCCACTCACTCCTACATGCATAACAATGAAAGGAACAAACATATAGTGGTGCTGCACCAGCTGTTGTGCACCATGTTTATCCTTTATTGACATCTGCCGATTCTGAAGCTAACAGCTCTATCCTCTTCTTGTAATGTACTATAAAAAAATAACATTGCAGTCAAGTTAAAAGTGAAAAAGAAAACTGGTGCTTACATTTTCACACTATTTACACGAAGAGGCAGACAGGCAAAGAGGTGGAGTTGTGTGCTGTGAGAGTGGATGTGATTTCTTTGTTGAAAGACAAGGACAGTTTAAAAAGAAACAAATCCTTTTAACTGATAGGTGACAGAGATTGACAGCAACAGATACTAGACAGAGACATACATCATACATTATTGTTGATAGCAGGTCTCTTGTGTTCTTTACAGTAAAAATACATGCTTCTAAAAGAGACATGAGAAGTTCTACCACCACTACCACCAGTAGTAGTACTAAACTTTTTAGAACACTAAATATGACAAAGAGGCCCATTCTAGTGTTGTTGTCATGTCTCCATTTGGTCTCAATGAAGATTTAGGTTATTCCTAGAATATTTGTATGGATTATATTTATAATATGTATATATATATATATATATATATATATATATATATATATATTTGACCACCTAGGGAAGGAACTCTGTTATTTTGTTAGGTTTTAATACATATTTTAAATACTTTTATTATTTAATATGAACATATAGCAGGCATATGTGGAAATATGCCTAAACCCGATAAAGACCCACTCCTACCTGGTAATTTCCCTCCTAATTTGCTACTAACCTAACCTAACCTAACCTCAATTTTGGTCACCACATTGACAAATTAACCTCTAAACTTTATCCCAAAATAAGTACACTTTATAGAAACAAATTACGTTTTCTCACCTGGGTACTTAGACATATTGTACAACAGATGCTGCTGCCAGTCATAGACTATGGTGACGTAGTATATGCTCCAGCGCCAGAAATCCACCTCAGTAAACTTGACACTATATAATTCATTATGCTGCTTTATCCTCCAGTGTGACTACACAACCCATCATTGTGACATGCTAAAAGAACTAAATTGGCTAACACTCAAATCTAGACGTGACCTTCATCTTTCTTGCTTAGTACACAATCATTTCTCTGGAAAACTACCACAATACCTAAGCAGTATGCTCACCCCATTTTCTAAATAAATAAATAAATAAATACTAAATTCTGATATCAAGCTCTTTGCAAAACACTGGCCCTCAGACTTAAACATATCCTCCCTAGCATTATTCACCCAGATCAAGTGGGGTTTATCCTTATGCAAGCACTTGACAAGTCTCAGAGATGTATAGACCTAATTTAGCATGTTCAAGCACACATCTTCTGCGTTTTCTATCAGTGGACTCTGAAAAGGCATTTGATAGGGTTACTGATCACGTTTCCCTCCTGGAATTTCAAAACTTCGCCCTTCCCTTTCTCAATGCACTAAGAGCCTTGTACTAAACTCCATCAGGTACAGTCCTGGTTCCAGGCTCCCACACTTCTACTTGCAAACTCTCCAGTGGTACCTGACAATACTGTCCCTCTGCTCTTTGCAGTCATCCTTGAACCCCTTCTTAACACTATTCACCTGTCACTACAGATCTAAGACATTTAGAGTAAAGATTCTGACCACACTGTAGCTGTGTATGCAGATTATATTCTTTTTACAATTATTTTTACTCTTCCCTTCCTCAGGTTATATGTCTGATTGATGAGTTTTCCTCTGATTTCACTGAACAACAGTATCAACTTACTTTCCATAGTCCCTCTATAAATTTAGGTGTATAGCTGACTAAAGATGCAACTCGGCTTTAGTCAGAGAACTACAAACCTTTGCTTTGTACAATATGTTGAACCTTGGTAAAATATGTCATCTTCTGGACAGGCAGGATTGCTTACATTAAGATGAACCTCCTCCCATACCTACTCTATCTCTTTCAAATCCTCTCGATCCCTTTTAACCTTCTGGATATTACATTCCTGCAAAAGCACATTGACAACTTAATCTGGAGTGACAAAACCCCTATAATTTCCAAAAAGGTCATGTATACTCCAACACTTCATGGTGGTTTGGGCCTCCACAGTCTTGTAAAATATTACCATTCGGTCCAACTGGCCCAAATTCAGTCCTAGCACACCCGCTTTGGCTTCAAGCTCTGGGTGGATATTGAGAATGTCCACATCCTGTCATGAACCTGTCCTCTCCTCAGTCTGGTGCAGTACCTCACAGTGCCACTACCTTCCCTTGGTGCTGGTGTAGGCTGCTGCACTCAAATTACAAAGGCCTGACTCTGTTCCCAGTAGTGTTGAGCGAGCATGCTCGGCCGATGCTCGGATCGGCTCGAGCATCGCTCTGCTCGGCACATGGCGGTACTCGTACGAGTACCGCATGTGCTCGCCCGCCATGTTCGGGTCTCCTCCCCGCACGTTTTGCGGCTGCTGCGCAGCCAATAAACGTGCAGGGAGGCTCTGACATCGGTGTAATGCCAGCAGCCATGTTGGCTGCTGGCATTACACTGATTGGCTGGCCAGAACCCGTGGTCAGGTGCTGTATAGCACCTGACCATCGAGTTCGGCTCAGTCTGAGCCAGGGAGAGCTGAGGATAGGAAGGGAAAGGCAGTGTAGGGAGGAAAAAAAAAAATTGTGACAAAAAAGAACCAAAAGTCCTTTTTAGGACTACTGTGTGTGGGGGCAGCAGGTTATTTTGTGTGGGGGGAAAAAAACAAAAAAAAAAAAAAAAAAAATATTCTGTTTAGTGTGAAAAGTTGCAGATTAGAGCACATTCTGTTTAGTGTGCACAGTTGCAGATTAGAGCACATTCTGTTTAGTGTGCAAAGTTGCAGATTAGAGCACATTCTGTTTAGTGTGCAAAGTTGCAGATTAGAGCACATTCTGTTTAGTGTGCAAAGTTGCAGATTAGAGCACATTCTGTTAAGTCTTCAAACTAAAATATCAAAGTCACGTATTCCATTCAGTGTGCGTCGCCGCAGTTTAGCAGCACATTCTGAGTACTGTGCAGAGTTGCAGAATAGGAAGAAATACTGTTAAGTCTTCAAACTAAAATATCAAAGTCACATATTCCATTCAGTGTGCTTCGCCGCAGTTTAGCAGCACATTCTGTGTACTGTGCAGAGTTGCAGAATAGGAAGAAATACTGTTAAGTCTTCAAACTAAAATATCAAAGTCACATATTCCATTCAGTGTGCTTCGCCGCAGTTTAGCAGCACATTCTGTGTACTGTGCAGAGTTGCAGAATAGGAAGAAATACTGTTAAGTCTTCAAACTAAAATATCAAAGTCACATATTCCATTCAGTGTGCTTCGCCACAGTTTAGCAGCACATTCTGTGTACTGTGCAGAGTTGCAGAATAGGAAGAAATACTGTTAAGTCTTCAAACTAAAATATCAAAGTCACATATTCCATTCAGTGTGCTTCGCCGCAGTTTAGCAGCCTATTCTGTGTACTGTGCAGAGTTGCAGAATAGGAAGAAATACTGTTAAGTCTTCAAACTAAAATATCAAAGTCACATATTCCATTCAGTGTGTTTCACCGCAGTTTAGCAGCCTATTCTGTGTACTGTGCAGAGTTGCAGAATAGGAAGAAATACTGTTAAGTCTTCAAACTAAAATATCAAAGTCACATATTCCATTCAGTGTGTTTCACCGCCGTTTAGCAGCCTATTCTGTGTACTGTGCAGAGTTGCAGAATAATAAGAAATACTGTTAAGTTTTCAAACTCAAATATTAAACTCACATATTCCATTCAGTGTGTTTCACCGCCGTTTAACAGCCTATTCTGTGTACTCTGTACAGTTGCAGAATAATAAGAAATACTGTTAAGTTTTCAAACTCAAATATTAAAGTCACATATTCCATTCAGTGTGTTTCACCGCCGTTTAACAGCCTATTCTGTGTACTCTGTACAGTTGCAGAATAATAAGAAATACTGTTAAGTTTTCAAACTCAAATATTAAAGTCACATATTCCATTCAGTGTGTTTCACCGCCGTTTAACAGCCTATTCTGTGTACTCTGTACAGTTGCAGAATAATAAGAAATACTGTTAAGTTTTCAAACTCAAATATTAAAGTCACATATTCCATTCAGTGTGTTTCACCGCCGTTTAACAGCCTATTCTGTGTACTCTGTACAGTTGCAGAATAATAAGAAATACTGTTAAGTTTTCAAACTCAAATATTAAACTCACATATTCCATTCAGTGTGTTTCACCGCAGTTTAGCAGCCTATTCTGTGTACTCTGCAGAGTTGCAGAATAATAAGAAATACTGTTAAGTTTTCAAACTCAAATATTAAACTCACATATTCCATTCAGTGTGTTTCACCGCAGTTTAGCAGCCTATTCTGTGTACTCTGCAGAGTTGCAGAATAATAAGAAATACTGTTAAGTTTTCAAACTCAAATATTAAACTCACATATTCCATTCAGTGTGTTTCACCGCAGTTTAGCAGCCTATTCTGTGTACTCTGCAGAGTTGCAGAATAATAAGAAATACTGTTAAGTTTTCAAACTCAAATATTAAAGTCACATATTCTGTGTAAGACGAAGAAGGCGGGTAAAAAGGGACGGGGAAGTGGACGTGATCCTGAAAGTTCAGGGCGCGGGTCAGGACGCGGAGAAACTGTGCCTGGTGCCAGAGCACAAGAAAGAAAGACATCCACCATACCTAGCTTCATGTGTAATTTTACAGGGCGTCGCAGGACATCACTCTCGAGGTCCGACCACTGCGAACAGGTGGTCGGTTGGATGACAGCTGATACTGCTTCCAGTCGGTTAAGCACCACCCTGTCTTCCACCAAGTCCACTCTCAGTAGCCAAGAGTCTGGTCAACATAATCCTCACTCTGATCATCCTTCCTCCCACCATACACGGTCTGGTCAAAGAAGTGATCCCACACTGGGATATAGTGAGGAGCTCGTCTCATCACCAATCCTTCATTTGACCCTCTCTCCAAGCACGCTTGCAGAGGAACATGACATCTTGTGCCCTGATTCACAACCTCTAGAGGCTACCCAATCTCAAGAAGATGACAGATGTGAACGGCATTTAAGGTCAAAGGAAGTAGTGGATGATGATGATGATGATGAGACACAGTTGCCATTAAATCAACCACTATTTCCGTCTCAAGACCTTGTTGAGGAGAATGTTATACAGTTGTCAATGACTGAGTATGTGGTGGGATCAAGACTTGAGGAGGATGATCAGAGTGAGGAAGTGGAGGAGGACTTGGTGGACGATGAGGTGACTGACCCCACCTGGGAAGGTGTAGAGCCGAGCGATGACAGCAGTCCTGAGGGTGAGCCATCTGCAGCACCGCAACAGGCTGGAAGAGGCAGTGGTGTGGCTACAGAAAGAAGGCGGACCGCACCAAACCGGCCCGCAAATGTTCCACGGAGCACCCCCTTGCGTAAATCTACCTTGCCAAGGGGTAGGTGTTCCGCGGTATGGCGTTTTTTTAAGGAAAGTGCGGACGACAAAAGAATTGTAGTTTGCAACCTGTGCCACACCAGAATGAGCCGAGGCATGAACACTAGAAACCTCACCACCACCAGCATGATCTGACACATGGCATCCAAGCACCGTAGTAAGTGGGAGGAACGCCTGGATCGCCCATCTGTGTCTGCAGGCCACACCACTGCCTCCTCTTCCCCTGTTTTCGGTGCCGGCCAATCGCCTGTTGAAGGCGCAGGCCCGCATACCTCCCGCCCTGCACCTGTAGCATCTGAAGCACCATCAGCGACCACATCCACTTCCCTGTCCCAGCACAGCGTCCAAATGTCGTTACCCCAGGCATTTGAGCGCAAGAGAAAGTACCCAGCCACCCACCCACAGGCCATAGCACTAACCTCACACCTTTCCAAATTACTGGCCATCGAAATGCTGCCATTTAGGCTTGTGGACACTGAGTCCTTCCGCAGCCTGATGGCAGCAGCTGTCCCTCGGTACGCGGTCCCCAGCCGCCACTACTTTTCCCGGTGTGCCATCCCCGCATTACACCACCATGTGTCCCGTAACATCACCCGTGCCCTGACCAACGCAGTTACTGGGAAGGTCCACTTAACGACTGACACATGGACAAGTGCTTGTGGCCAGGGACGCTACATTTCCCTGACGGCACACTGGGTGAATGTCGTGGAGGCTGGGAGCGACTCGGACCCTGGGATGGCACGGGTGCTACCCACGCCGAGGATTGCGGGCCCTACCTCCATCAGGGTTTCCACCAGCACCTACGTTATTGGCTCCTCCTCCTCCGTTTCCACCTCCGAATTCTCTACACACACCGCCACTCCCCCATCAGCCAGTAGCTGGAAGCAGTGTAGCACTGCAGTGGGGAAGCGTCAACAGGCCGTGCTGAAGCTGATCTGCCTTGGGGACAAACAGCACACGGCCTCAGAGCTGTTGCAGGGGATTAGTCACCAGACCGAGCAGTGGCTCTCGCCACTCAACCTGCAACCAGGCATGGTTGTGTGTGATAATGGGCGTAACTTGGTGGCGGCTTTGGAGCTCGGCAAGCTCACACACGTACCATGCCTAGCGCATGTATTTAATTTAGTGGTGCAGCGATTTCTAAAAACCTACCCCAATGTGCATGATCTCTTGACCAAGGTGCGCCGCGTGTGTGCACATTTCCGTAAGTCATCAACAGCTTCAGCCGGCCTGTTGAAGCTGCAGCAGCGCTTACAATTGCCAGCTCACCGGCTGCTGTGTGACGTGAGCACGCGCTGGAACTCCACCTTCCACATGTTGGCCCGGCTTTGTGAGCAGCAGAGGGCAGTAGTGGAGTACCAGCTGTTACACGGTCGTCGCCTCTCCGTTCAACTTCCTGTAATCAGAAGTGAGGAGTGGGAATGGATGTCAGACCTCTGTGAGGTTTTACGCAATTTTGAGGAATCGACACAGATGGTGAGCGGCGATAACGCTATTATCAGTGTAACCATCCCACTTCTGTGTCTACTGAAACGCTCGCTGCTCACAATTAAAACCGACGCTTTGCATGTGGAAGAGGTGGAAATGGGGGAGGAAGAGCTTACACAAGGTGATAGCCAGAGCACCCTCACTTCGTCTTCTCAGCGACAATTGGAGGAGGCGGAGGAGGAGGAGGAGGAGGAGGAAGACACGGTTGTCTCCGCTACAGAGGGTAGCCATGGAACTTTAGTTCCATCTCTTCAGCGTGGGTGGGCAGAAGAGGAGGAAGAGGATGAGGAGATTGAGAGTCATCCTCCTGGTGAGGACAGCGAAATCTTGCCTGTTGGTACTCTGGCACACATGGCTGACTTTATGTTAGGCTGCCTTTCCCGTGACCCACGCGTTGTACGCATTTTAGACAACACGGATTACTGGGTGTTCACCCTTCTGGACCCCCGCTACAAAGAGAATTTCTCATCTCTCATTCCTCCGGTGGAGAGGACAAGCAAAATGGTGCAATACCAGAAGGTTCTTGTTGAAAAATTGCTCCAAAATTTTCCATCTGACAACGCTGGCGGCAGAGTACGTGCTACCTTGGCCAACCGAGAAGGGGAGAAAAGGGGAGCACACAGCAGTTCCGACAAAGGCAGGGCAACACTCTCCAAGGCGTGGGACACCTTCATGACACCCCGCCAGCACCCTCACCCTGATGCGCAGCCTAGTGTCACAAGGAGGGAAAAGTTTTGGAAGATGGTGAAGGAGTACGTAGCAGACCGTGTCAGCATCCTCAATGATCCCTCTGTGCCTTACAACTACTGGGTGTCCAAGCTGGACACGTGGTATGAACTGGCACTCTACGCCTTGGAGGTGCTGGCCTGCCCTGCCGCCAGTGTTCTGTCTGAGCGGGTATTTAGTGCTGCTGGTGGCATCATAACAGATAAGCGTATCCGCCTTTCCACCGACAATGCTGATAGGTTGACACTTATAAAAATGAACAAGGCCTGGATTTCCCCTGACTTCTCCACTCCACTGGAGGAAAGCCGCGGGGGAACATAAACTCACTTTATATATGTTATTTACAATGATGTGAATACTCTGTATTCCCATTCACCCCTTCCACCCAAAAAACGGGTATATGGTTGACTCTTAATCTTCTCATCCTCCTCCTCCTCTTCCATATGCCCTGTGCTATAATTTTTATATAGGGCCAGCTCACCAGCGGGCCCTGTGATATAATTTTTATATAGGGCCAGCTCACCAGCGGGCCCTGTTTGACAATTTTTATATAGGTCAGCTCACCAGCGGGCCTTCTCATATAATGTTTTATTGGGTCAGCTCTCTAGCGGGCCCTCTCATATAATGTTTTATAGCGTCAGCTCACTAGCGGGCCTTCGCATATAATGTTTAGGATGGTCAGCTCTGCAGCAGACCCTCACCCATAATGTTTTAGATGGTCGGCTCAGCGCACGTTTCCCTCTTAATCATGGCCTCAGTTCAATAAAATCAAGTAAATTTTTGGGAGAATTTGCCTCTGTGCACGTTTCCCTCTTAATCATGGCCTCAGTTCTGAAAATCAAGGAAATTTTTGGGAGAATTTGCCTCTGCGCACGTTTCCCTCTTAATCATGGCCTCACTTCCGAAAACCAAGGAAATTTTTGGGAGAATTTGCAGATGATATACAAGTAAATATACAGCAAATATTGTTTGGTAACAATTTTTCGCCTAAAGTCGTTTTTATTTTCCTTTTTGTGTGTTTTATGGTCAGTCTGTAAAAATGGCGTACTACGGGCGAAAGATCGTTCCCAGCAGCGATGTTGGAGTCCAAGATGCATCCAGACATCCTCCCTATGCTGTCCCTGAACCATTTCTGTGGTGTTTCCATCCTTTTCTGCCCTTTTCCTATGGACCAGGCACCCTCCCCTCATCAGAGCAGGGGGTGCCTGGTGTAATGCTCGAGTCCTCCCATTGACTTCAATGGGGCTCGGGTGCTCGGCCGAGCACTCGAGCCTCAGGGGGTGCTCGGTCAGAGCACCCGAACACCCGAGCATTGGGGTGCTCGCTCATCACTAGTTCCCAGCTGTCACTACCTTGTAATCAACTACTCCCTATTTAGTTCAGTCTCTCCCCTTGCTCTGGGCCAGATTATACAGTTTAACTGGTCTGTTCAGGTCAGTTCCTTGAGCCAGCTACATCCCTGTGTTGCTGAATTGGCAGTTGCCTTCCTGTTTTCCTAAATTGGCAGTTGCTTTCCTGTGTTCCTGAGTTGGCAGTTGCCCTCATGTTTTCCTGAATTGTCAATTGCCCTCCTGTGTTCCTTGAGTTCCAGAGTCGGCTGCACCCCTGTGTTCCAGTGCAATCTCTTTCTCCTTTGCCCAGAGGCTCTGTATCCCTTTTGCCCAGAGGCCCTGTTCCGCTTTTACCCAGAGGCCCTGTTCCCCTTCTGCCCAGAGGCCCTGTTCCCCTTCTGCCCAGAGGCCCTGTTCCCCTTCTGCCCAGAGGCCCTGTTCGGTTTCATTGAATGTTTTATTGTGCATTGCTATTTAATGTTCCATGTATGCATATGTATAATACATTGGTGTTCCCTTTAATTGTGTGTGTGCTGGTTTCTTGCTCTCTGAGTTCTACTTTATTTATTTACTTTTCCTGCTGTGGTCAGCACCCCTTCCTGACCAGCAGCCCGTGATAGAATAATCTGGCCATTTCTTATGGAACCCGCAAAGAGAACTCCTATACACACAATGCCTTGCTCTGTTGATAATAATGAATCTGATTTACAACCTGAACGTGTTACATTTAATGCCTGCTATAGTCAAGGATGAAAATTACAAGAAGTTGTTTCTAGTATGCTGAAAATATGTTCCTCCACTCTGGAGTTGCCTTGAAAAACTCCTAAGCCTTCAATCTTTGAGGTAGTTTCTGTGATGCATGTGACCTATAAGGAGATGTGTAGTGCTTGGCCTTTGCTTTTTTCTACCATTGAATATTATTTGGGTAGACCCTCTGCTTTGCTTCAGGTGAATGATATTGTTTCTGTTCCTTTAAGAGACATTTTAGGTAAACATTCTGTGTCTCACATGAAAACTCAGCTGCAAACTATTCAAGACAACTGCAGTTGTATATTTTTGTTCTTACCTGGTTTGGTTGATGTGTTGCTGGATAGGATTAAACATTGGTTCGATTGTAGCCCTGTGTAAAAAAAAACAGCATCTCTTGCTTCAGCAGAATCCCAGACTGCAAACTCTGACTTACTGAAGCACACCCATATACCTGTTAACCCTTACGTGGCTCATTCTGAGATCTGTTCTGTCTCAGCCCTGAGTACTGTTGGGAATAAAGCTACCTCACAGCACCCCAAACTTCTGAGTATTCACGCATTATAAATGTTATATCCTGTTCTCCTGACTCTGACACAGATTACTCTGCTTCAGAGTATTGACTTGTTGACCCCCCAGACTGGGATACTAAACCTGTTACTCATGTCCAGCAACCTGTATACTTTATTGACTGGGAATCAGAGGATGAATTTGCATATAGCACTGGGGGCCGCAAAATGGATCGCGTCTATGATCTTTATGATGCTCAGTATTTAGCCTCACTGGATGATTTCCCCTCAGACTCAGAGGAATGTATAGAACTCCAGACTGCGGTATGGTCTAAAGGGCCCCAGAACTGTGTTTCTAATAAGACTCTTGGAAAAAAGACCTGTAAGAAATCTGTTACTGCAAAATGTTCTTTTCAAGCTGACTCTCAATTTAAAGGGGAAGTGTTCCCTGCTTCACAGTCACAAGATGATTACCCCTCAGACTCAGAGGAATGTGTAGAACTCCAGACCGCAGTATGGTCTAAAGGGCCCCGGAACTGTGTTTCTAATAAGACTCCTGGAAAAAAGACCTGTAAGAAATCTGTTACTGCAAAATATTCTTTCCAGGCTGACTCTCAACTTAAAGAGGAAATGATCCCTGCTTCACAGTCACAAAGTCCGGCTGAACACAAGTTGACTTTGTGTTCATATTGCGTTCCAGAACAGCAGTCTCTCATATGCAAAACTTTTTCTACAGTACCTAGAGTTAACCCCTTAGTGATAGCCGCGTGCGTAAACGGCTGTCACATTAACGCCCGTGGTAGATTTTTTTTTTTTTAAATGATTCCGGGGTCTCTGAACGGCATGCAGCTGCACGGAGACCCGGACTTCCGTGACTTACCAGGTACGTCCTCTGTCACTAAGTTACAGTTTTTGCAGGACATACCTGGTAAGTCAATTGTCGCGATGGGGTTAAAATTCCAGCTTCTGGTATTTCTGTGTTCCTGAATTGGCAGTTGCCCTCCTGAACTGGCAGTTGCCCTCCTTTGTTCCAGAGCCGACTGCACACCTTGAGTTCCAAAGCCAGCTGCACCCCTGTACTCCAGTTCAGACTGTTTCTCCTTTGCCCAGAGGTCCTGTTCCCCTTTTGCCCAGATGTCATGTTCCCCTTTTGCCCAGATGTCATGTTCCCCTTTTGCCCAGAGGTCCTGTTCCCCTTTTGCCCAGAGTCCCTGTTCTTTTCATTGAATGTTTAGTTGTGCATTGCTATTTAATGTTCCATGTATGCATATGTATAATACATTGATGTGCTGGTTTTCTCTCTCTCTGGATTCTACTTTATTTAATTTTGCTGCTGTGGTCAGCACCCCTTCCTGACCAGCAGCACGTGATACATCCTCCCTAATTGGATATCACATTCTGTTGGGTTCTGATATACTCTATTGTCTTCACATCCATTGCGAACTCACTAAAAATATGGGATAAGCTGGCACTCGCGACACTTGATTTCAGATCCCTCACCTTTTCTGTCATTGTTTGTTTGAACAAGGTTTAACTCTACACAAACTCTTCCTCTAAGAGTGTCGTCTTTCGCATAATAGTGACCTTTATTGAGATGGCAAGCTTGTGTCCTTTCAGGATATTAGACAGGATACACATCAAGCACCCTACACTTTCTGTCACTTTCTCCAGGTTCAGGTCCACAGTTTTGCTAGCTCTCCACTTGTCCATCATGGGTGTACGAGGTTTGAGTAAATCTGTCTAGCTAACCATTCCTCGAAGGGCCTTTATATCCAAAATGTACTCTACCTTAGTCACTCCACCCTCTTATATTAAATTTGGGCATATGTTAGCATGGGAATGTGATTTGGACGCCACACGCTGATGAGGACCGGAGAGATATCTGGGAGCAAACTGCCTCCCTTTCTACTTTTGTTAACTATAAGGAACAGGCCTATAAAACTCTGGTTAAATGGTACATTACTTCCTCTAAACGATCAGCCATGTCAGAAAACATCTCCTATGACTGCTGGAAGAGCTGCATGAGAGGCTCTTATACACACACACTTGGCGGTCCTGCCCCAAACTGTATAGCTACTGGTATGTTAGTTTAATCAACAACTGCCTTGGAGCTCCTATCCCTAGAGACCGCTGAACTCTGCTCCTGTCCAAGCTGGTGGACGAGCTACCTCGCTCTCACAATAAATTGATCTTTCAAATGACTCTAGCTTCCCAGAGGACATTAGCTGAACACAGGAACTGCTCCTCTATCCCTTCATGACCCAAAGTAAACAGAAAATCAGAGAAAACTTTGAAATTGACAGACTAACAGACTAAGTTTCCCCCTCCCTCCCCTTTTACCTAGTGTAAACCCACTCTCCTCAGATGTGGAATTTGGTCCATAGACCAGGCAGCTCACAGCAAGGAACAACCTTCTTACTTTTACTTCTTACTTACTTTTATATTATTCTGATTAAAGCAAGGGTATTCATGTGCTGGCAGCTGTTTTATTAAAAATGTTATAACCAGTCAAACTGTCAGGAAGTGAGTAAGAGGTTCATACTTCCTGGCAGTACAAACTGACAGGAAATGATGACGCGGCTACTATAACATTCACTGGAAAATTATTGTCAGTGACTCATCTCTACCATTGAATGCAAAAAAAAAAAACAATTTTAACCAAAATGTTTTAAGCGATATTAGTACTTACTATTTTTCAGAATTTTTCCAAATTCTGTACGCGGTTTTCTGACACAGTTGGTTGTGGCATATTTATGGATCTTGCTATTCTTTTGAAGAATATATGCAGTAATATTTTACTATCTGTGGAAAGAATGCTCCCATATTTTCTTTGCTATGTTTCATTGTTATTATACTTTTTTATTATTTGATCTATCTTTAATTTTTTTAAAATGCAGTTGAAATGCTTTGAATATATCAGCCTTCACTCGCTCATAACCCACTTTGTGAAGTAAAGCATGTAATGTTTGGATTGATTTCTGCATATAAGATCTTCTGAGACAGACAGTAGGGTGGTTGTAATTAATTTTATTTTTGTACATGTATTTTTTTAATTACACGTTTTCCAATACACCAAACAAAAATTCTGATCGTAGCTTTCTGATTTTGTTATATGAAACATATTACTGTTTACTGCAAAAAGATTGATATGAGGTGGCAATACATTGTAGCCTTTAATAGGAGTGAAAGTGTGGTATGCCACACAACGTATTTTCTGCATTTTGTTTAATCATGATTGTTTTTGATCCATGTTGTTTTCTTTTTTTTTCCCTCAGGCATTTCCAAGTGATCAATCAATTGATAGTGATGTAATTTAATTGGTAAATAACAATTGCAATGATGGAATGTATGGGCATGCCACATTTTTAAAGGGCTAGTAATGTTTCACAAAAAACCCAGCTTTGATTAATATTCATGATATTTGGACTGTAGAGAGAGTTATTTCAATTCTGTCAGAGTTGTAGTTCGAGAGTAATTGAATGATAAAGCATCCCTCTCCCACCCCTTTTACTGATGTAACACTTCTCACCTCAGAGCAGCAACACTGTCCAGATGGATTGCAGAGAGGGACAATCTTCGGTGAGCTTAAGTAAAAACCTGTCAAGGGGGGCATGGTTTTCCTTATGCTCACACTAAGAAGATTGCCCTATACTGCGACCTGTCAGGTCCAGAGACCAGATTCCACATGTGAGAGGAGGCAGCTTACACTAGGTAAAAGGGGCAGGAGGGGGGGATAGTTTATCATTCAATTAGTCTTGAACTACAACTCTGACAGTATTGAAATAACACTCTCCATGGCCGAAATACTATGAAGATTAATTGGACCTGCTCATTTTGAGAAACATTACTAGCCTTTTAATAAATTTATTTATTTATATTTTTTCTTCATATTGATTCTAAGAGTTTCATTGATTGGCTGGTCCATATGTATTAATCTGTACACTGTGTTGTCCAGCACATAAACTATGGTTGTTTATGTGATCCTGTTAGGCAACTGAGCCTCGGCTTCATGTAAGGGGCTGTCTAGAAGATGGGATTACTGACATTGTTAAATCTTGACACTTAGATCTTTTGTGCATCATTTTTTTCTCTTTTCATGTCCCTGTCTATGCCAGTTACTTAACTTTGAGGTGAGTGGTTAAGAGGAAGATTACACTTGTATGTATGCTGTTCGAATTAGACAAACAAAATTCATCATAATGCTCAATAAAATGTTGTAAAAAGTCAAAGAATATCATCTGAAGGGAAGATCACAGGACTATTGTTGCACACTATCTCATGCTCATTATGAGAGTGGATAAAACGGAGGTGGATTGGCCTCTGTTTTTGGCGAATGCAATCATTAATGTTGGGGTTTCTGATAGATTGCTGGGGATCTCCTGATCTACTATCTGAATCTGTCCAGACTTCCTGATTACTGGTTGAATCAGTCATCCATGTTTCTTATACCTTTATCCTTTATGGGATCCATTTTTAAGCACATTTTTCTAGATCGACTCTGGAGAAGTCTCTTATAAAGTTATCTATGGACTTTTATATACATATTTTTGTGGTTAATTTGAGTTTCTTCTTTCCTTCAATCATTTGATATTATTCATTGGTAATTCATTTTATTGGGCCAAGATTAATTGTTTCATCTCACCCATCTATTTTTTCATTAAAGTGGATGTGTCACCTATGTATAACATAGCATAAATAAGCTACATATCAAATACTACTAAATGGGTCTTCATTTTTTTTTAAGTTTTAGTTAGTGGAAATGTAACTTATAAAGTCAGTCCTGCAGCTACTTCTGCATAGACTGCAGTCCATCACTCTGCCTCTGCGGTCCATTAGCTAGATATCGATCTCTGCCAAAGAGACCACTCCAGCTTACAGACAGAAGTCTCTGTCAACGAAGGAGGGAGGAGAGCAGAGGCAGAGTGATGGGCTACGGTTACAGAGCAGGTAACCACAGTCTATGTGGAAGGAGATCCAGCCCAGACTTTATAAGTTAAATTTACACAAAATAAAACTTAAAACGTTTTAGTAGTATTCGAAATGTAGCCTAACTATTTATGCTATGTTATATATAGGTGACACATCCACTTTAAATACTTGTCATAAATTATCTTTATTCACATTTATTACATATGCATATGGCTTTAGAAATATATGGTTATGCTTAAAAAGATACATCGTTTATATTATACAGTTATGTGTATTATAAGTGATCAGTTTTACACAGGTCTCACACAACATAATTTGTGATGTTATTCAGAAAGACTCATGCACTTAGAAGAACTGGAGCAATTCTGGAGCAGACAAACTACAAAATAGGACAAAAATAAAAAAATGTAAATGGGGCTTTTAAATCATTGAATGCTAGAGAATGCATTTCAACACATCTCTCAGCTGCAGTCATTTTCACTGGATATTCATTTACCTTGGAACGCCCACTCTATCACCATTTGCCAATCATCCACACATCATCACTTTCAAGCATCTCCCAAAACTCACCTGCGTAAGGAGGCATCTCAGAACCAATTTGTCATCACCTGTCAGTTACTGCCCTTGTACATGCCTCTCCTCATCTGCTTTACACCTTTTCCTTAACCTGATTGGATATCAAGTTATTAAAATCCAGTCCATCTGTTTCCTCTTTCACCCAGTGTTGGTCATGTTAGTTCTGTAACAGTGCCTTCTATCTTGCTTGTCCTCCCATTTTTTACTTGGCTTGCCTTACTCTGCTGCAGTCTCTGTTCTTGATTTCTAGCATTTGCTTTGGACACTGTGTTTAGCTCCAGTTCTTGACTGATCTGCTTCACTGTTTCCTGGCCCATTGGCCTCCTACTCGACTTTGGCTGCAGATTCCAGTCCTGCAGCTGCAGCTTGTTATAGTCATGAATAGTGTTGAGCGAGCGTGCTCGGCCGATGCTCGGATCGGCTCGAGCATCGCTCTGCTCTGCACATGGCGGTACTCGTACGAGTACCGCCATGTGCTCGCCCGACATGCTCGGGTGAAGAGGATCTGTGCCGGAAGAGGCACAGATCCGAAGACGCTCCGCTGGACCACCAGGGAATGGAGGTACGGGGGCATTGCGGAGATGAAGGGGGCATTGCGGAGATGAAGGGGGACATTATGGAAGAGGGGCATAGACTCTATGCCCCTCTTCCACAATGTCCCCCTTCATCTCCGCTATGCCCGTCTTCCACAATGTGCCCCTTCATCTCCGCTATGCCCCTCTTCCACAATGTCCCCCTTCATCTCCTATGCCATAGAGGAGATGAAGGGGGACATTGTGGAAGAGGGGCATAGCGGAGATGAAGGGGGACATTGTGGAAGAGGGGCATAGAGTCTATGCCCCTCTTCCACAATGTCCCCCTTCATCTCCGCTATGCCCCTCTTCCACAATGTCCCCCTTCATCTCCGCTATGGCATAGGAGATGAAGGGGGACATTGTGGAAGAGGGGCATAGCGGAGATGAAGGGGGACATTGACCAGGCACCCTCCGCTCATCAGAGCAGGGGGTGCCTGGTTTAATGCTCGAGTGCTCCCATTCATTTGAATGGGGCTCGGGTGCTCGGCCGAGCACTCGAGCATCAGGGGGTGCTCGGTCAGAGCACCCGAGCACCCGAGCATCGGGGTGCTCGCTCAACATTAGTCATGAAGTCTGACTACTTATGCCGTTGCCTGGTTCCACCTGTCAGTCTTGCTGGTCTGCTCTATTGATTAAGGGGCATACCATTCAGATACTTCTTCTTCTTCAGTGATTGAGTTGTCTGTTCCTAGACTATTCTTTTGCAGCCACCAGAGTTGTTCAGTTGATGGATCTAGCCTAGTATCTTCTGCAACTTCTGGGGAATTGCTGTTGCAATTCCTCTGATCCTCAGACTCCTCAGATTTCCGAGAGACAGGTGTACTCATCCAACTTTACTAGGGCATTGGCCTCATCAAGGGCATACTTGGAACGAACTGCTCTCGCTAACATCACTCTCAATTCCTCACACCCTGGCTTTCCTGAGAAATCTTAACCCTGTCCTGTATTTTTGTATTGTACTCAGGTCTCAAAATTTCCACGCGCCTCTAGCCAATGGCGAGTGAAAATTTAGCCCTGATGAGTAGAAAACCAGCCCTGGTTGGTATGTTATGGCTTGCATTGGCAAGTAACTTTTCAGGTCTGGCTAGTTGCAAAGGACTTCAACTTTTAAGCCCTTTCTGCTATTACTATTTCGAAAGAGCTGTTTACTTGTAAGGTGCTATATAAATATACATACATACATACATACATACGTACAATGCATAGGAGTCCTGTCTAGTGTTCACTGGGTTAAAAATCACCATTAAATTCAATGGAAAGCTTTGTTCCTCCCTTATAGTGCCGGTGGGCTGCCCCAAGTACATCAGAATGCTTCATCAGGATACAATTTGCCCTGCCACCCACAAGAACAGCCTCATATAACTCAAAAAGTATTTAATGCTTTTTGGTAGCTTTCTATCATTGCAGCAAAATCTTGACTGTGGGCTAAGGCTAAGCCATTACTGTTTTACGCTCAAAAATATATTTCCGGCTATGCACATTGTATTATAATAACATCAGAAAATTAATGCATAGAAGCTCCATGTAAAATAAAATGCAAGTTATTATTAAGAAGTCTAGTAGATTAAGAAAATAAAATATTTCAATGATTGACTGTAACAAATGAGGATTTATCTGGTAAATAAATGCCAAATGTTATTTATTTGTGGATACTGAGTCTAATTAAATAATAGTTGGAAAATACAGTTGAATTTATGACACTATAATAAGGTCCCTTGGGCTCAGTAAATGCTATGCTTAGAGTCTAGTATTAATTTGATTCTGTAGGAGTATTTGCAGTTTGCTGCCAAATATACTCATAAGTCACAGGCAATTGGTATTATTGGTGCAGTCTATCTACAGTATTGACACTTAAACCAATCCAAATTGACTTTTAAAGTGATTATTAAGCAATACAAAATGACAGAATTTATCTCTTCATTAAGGACTGAACATTATTATAGCAGCGCAGCAAAGCACTATATGTAGTGGAAAAAGAGAAACATTTACATATTTATTAACTCTGCTGACTCTTTTGATAGGAAATAATGAAATGTTGACATTAAGACAATTAGGAAGACAAGTGCAATATAATCTCACTGAGACTGATGCACCAAAAAGAACAGGAACAATTCTGGGGTAACCCACTGCACCAAAGTGGCAAACATTCCCCAAATTCCCATTAGGGAATTTTTAACCCCTTGAATTCTAGAGTGGTCACCAATGTTTTGCGTTCCTACAACAAATTGCTTTTGTTCTAGTATGACAACATGCATTCCTTCATTCTGGGATGACAGCACACATTGCTTATTTGTAGTATGAAAGCATGCATTGCTTTTGTGGTAGTATGATAGCAAGAATTGCTTTGTTCTAGTATTACACCATGCATTGCTTCATTCCAGTATGACAGCACGCATTGCTTTGTTATAGTATGATAGCACACATTCCTTTGTTGTAGTATGATAGCATGCATTGATTCATTCTAGTATGATAGCATGCATTGTTTAATTTCAGTATGACATCACACATTGCTTTATTCTAGTATGATAGAACGCATTGCTTTGTTCTACTATGACAGCACACATTGCTTTGTTCTAGTATGATAGCATGCATTGCTTCATTTCAGTATGACATCACACATTGCTTTGTTCTAGTATGTAGCATTAATTGCTTTGTTCTACTATGACAGCACACATTGCTTTGTTCTAGTATGAAAGCATACATTGCTTTGTTCTATTATGACAGCACACATTGCTTTGTTCTAGTATGATAGTATACATTTCTTTGTTATAGTATGATAGCATGCATTATTTCGCTTTAGTATGGCAGCAGGCATTGATTCATTCTAGTATGAAAGTACACATTGCTTCATTGTAGTATGATAATAGACATTGCTTCACTGTACGAGAGCATTCATTGCTTCTTTGTTGTATGATAGCCTCACTGCTTTGTTGTACTATGACAGCATGTATTGCTTTCTTGTTTTACAACGGCATATAGTGTTTCCTTTTAGTACAATAGCACACATTGCTTCATTGCAGTACAATAGCACACATTGCTTTGCTGTACTATGATAGCATGCACTACTTCATTATAATAACACATTTTTAGAAATATTGAAAAATGTTTGTATATTGTTGTAAAGAATAGCTATACCAATATAGTTTGAAAGCAAAAGTGCAGAAAGGAAAGTCTTACAATACTGTATAGTAACTGATATTGTTTTAATTAACCCATTATAAATTGACCCTAAATTATTCAAAACATCCTTAATCTACTAATGTTAAAGGTACCAAGGGGGCAAGGTATCATAAAAAAGTACCATAAATGATGAGGGATAAATAAAAATGACCATTGATTTAAAAGGGGGTTTTGACCACTTCAATGTTAGAGAGGTCGCCAGGGCAGCAGCCTATCTTGCATTCAAGGTGTTAAAAGCACTATTGAACCCTTTGAGGTATCCAACACATTGCCATCCCAGGCATTGACCATTGCCTGACATTTCAGAGAGGTCTGTCTGTCAGTAGGAGCAGGCTAATATGGAAATGGAAACTTTCTCTCTGCAATGGGAGTGAAAAACATGACTTGGGCACCACTGAGGGGCCACAATACCTTAGAACAGAACACTTTATTTTGTTTGTTCTCTGTGGGTGCTTGTCATATTCTTTGCTGTAAGAGTCCCCGTAAGGGCTAAGTGTCACCTTCACCAACACCACTAGTAGCAGTCATGGTATTAAAGAAAATAAATTACACAGTTCATCTTCCATGTGCTGCCAACCCACACTTATTGAGGTCTTAGAAAGAAATGCAAAACTGCGCAAAAATAATCCAATAGCTCATTTCTAGAATAGCAAATTTGCCAGACAGTTGGTGGTATTGGTAAACATGCTCCCCTGTTCTTTGCTGAAAACAAAGTTTTTAAAGAACTGACGTTATGTGTTGTACCCCATTAGTACAACTAAAGCCATAGTTATTTTTCAAGGATGAGTGTGAAAGAGTTGTACAAGCAGGTGGCTGTATCAAAGACAAAGGCCTGGAAACATCATATAAAAAGAGTTCACATGACAAAGATATGTGGACAAGTGGCTAGAGTTCAGTCTATATGACTGTCACTACTAACTGGGTATATTTTCCATCAATGGGCAGCAGCCAATGTTGGCCAGCAGAAAGGTAGCACATACAATGGGCATACCATTTTAAGCATGCAGATGTTTGAGAGACAATCCTACACAGCTGTGGATGTGTCAAATAAACTGCAACAGGTCTTTAACAGCTCCTTGGAAGCAGGATTTGTATCTGCTGACAATGGTTCCAAAATAATAGCTGCCTGGGGAATAGCCATTATGGCACATGTACCCTGGTTCACGAATATCTTAAATCTAATTGTTACTTGGTTCTTCTTAGAATCAGAAACCCTTAAAGAAATGTTAAATTTTACCAACAAAATCTGTGCACATGATAGCCAATCCTATAGTGCTTCCAGTACATTGTATTGCATACAAGAGCATATAAAATGTAATTCTTTAAATCCAACTCCATGTTCTATATGGTCATGCTTAGCTACCACTCAATGATAGAGGATGGGGGAACTGCCCTGCCTGCAGGGGTATTGGGTGTGGTTTGGATTTTCCTTGGGATAGGTTTCCCTTTGCTGTTTCGGAGGTTTAGGTTTTACTTTCACTTATCTGAAAATCGGGAGGAGATACATTATGCTTACATTTACTATGCTGTATATGTGCATGTTATACTTGTACTTTCTGTACTGATGCCTGTATTTTGGTCATACATGTGTGTGTGTGTGTGTGTGTGTGTGTATTACTCTGTCCGTAATAAAATATATTTCAGAAAAATTTTAGCTGGTCTTCTAGAATGCATTAGATGTTTTGCAAGACTGTAACCACCTGCCCCATCCCAAAATTAAAATGGAGATCTGCACCAGGTGGAATTCCACATTGTGCATACTGGACCATTTATAGGAGCAGACTACAGCCATTAGTGAATATACAATCTGTAACTGGAAGGACTTGTAGGAGGTTTCTTTGTCATCTGGTCAGTGGCAGCTCATGTGTTACTTTGTGAGCCTCTGAAACCTTCTGAGAAAACCTATGCTAGTGCAGGAATCAGTGAGATACTTCCTCTAAAATATTTATTACAAGAAAAAAAAATGAAGAACATGCCCAATGATTTTTACAACAACAACAGCAACAACACAGACATTAACCAATTGTGAATTACATGTTAGCATGCTTTCATCTGGATCATTGCATTGTCTCCATTAATATATTCTAACTAAAATTTCTGAATATCAGCTTTAAACATAACATTTCTGAGTTTGTACCAAGGTGTGAGTAGAAAGACTCTAAGGAATCTGATTCTGTGAAAACATGAAGTATAAATAAAGCCTTATAGATCAAGTGGAAGTTTGCATTGTGGAGGATGAGATAGAGAGAAACTTAGGGGTAAAACTACTCGAAAACATACTGAAAAGGAAGACAGCAACAGGCTTATACTCTCAGCAGAAGCAAAATCACAAAGTATTGCAGAAAACATCATCAAGGAAAACAATTAAAGTGTATCAAGGGGAACATTCTAACATTTGTGCTGGTGGCACTGGCACATCGCTATGGGACTTGCTACCATCTGTCTTCAAAGAGTAGCCTCACTGCATGTAAGATGGTAACAGCACACTAGCAGGATAAATATGTTATAAGCCAAAATGATGACACACTTGAGTACTGACAAACAAAAGAGTGTGTGTGTGTGTGTGTGTGTGTAGTAAGCACTTGTGGAAACCCTTTGTTGTCCACCAAGCAGACTGCAGTCAGAGAAATTTTTCAAGGCATCTGGTTAAATTGTTAATGACCTTATGATAGATCTATCCAGAAGCAAACGGCAGTGTTGGTAAATGTCTATGTTTACAAAATAAACCAGAATCTAATAACATACTAGCATCATGTAGCATAAGTGGGAAAAAAAAACATACAAGACAAAGAAGCATGTAACAGTAGTAAGAACAATAGCACTGAGGAGGAGGTGGAGGAGGAAGAGGAATTTGTACAATTGCCAGCATCCACAACAGTTGGAAACAGTGCTATGAACATTAATGAATCATATATGATACAAATATAATATGTTTACCATTATATACTTTTCATTATCATAATATATCACCACCACCATCCACAACGTTCACCATATTAAATTCAACATTTCATTTTTCATTTTCATTATCTTTATGTAATTGATTTTGATTATAATGTAATGTCACCTCCACTTATGTTTTAATGTTGATGAATAATCTCACATTCTTGCACATTAAAAATATTATGGGGTGACTGGGCTTATATTGTTTTTTCACACTCTCCATCTTGATCTCATCAGGAAGGGAGTTGATTTAGTTTCTTGAAAAACGGTGGTTAACCTCTATGTTGCCTGAGCAGTTAGATTCCTGTGATCTGACAATGCAAAGGTTAATCTGAGTTGGCGGGTATGTGGGCAGGCTATTGGCCACTAATTTTATCTGCTTGATCCAAACTAAGGGTAGTCAGTTTGGGGTTGTTTTGAAGTGCTTTTCAGCTCTCCAAAAGGATTCCAAATGGGACTTTGATTGCAAAAAAAAAGCAATCAGGCAATCCAGTTTTTATCCTTGGTCAGAATGTTATTGCAGAACTGACTAGCTGTAGATATCCTTTGGCAAATATTTCAGATTGCAACGCAATCAAGTTCTAATTCTACTTCCATAAAAGTAGATATTGTAAAACATGATATTTGTCTTTTAGCCAACTGAATACTATAGCGATCTCCAACCCATTGCTTTGTATTGCATTGGAGACTACTTTAGCATTTGAGTTAAACTACTTTGCATGCCTCTGGGTTCACTACACATTTTAGCTTTTATGTTAATACAGGGATACCTTTTGCCTTTTCAGCTAATGTTATGACTCTCCTGTTTTTTTCAGGTGTGTATGTTTTGTATTGTTTACAATCTGCCTAAATCAATTTAACTACTAATAGTAACTAAATAATAACCACTGTTGAACAGAGCATTATTGATTAACAGGTGCCCAAGGGATTAAAGGGCTCAGTAAATACATCATGTATTTCATGTAACCCTTTGAGTGCCAGAGAGATATTCAACACAAAGTAATGATTTGAATATCTCTCTGGTACTGAAAATGTTAACCCATTGAGTGCCAGAGTGGTAAACAATGCATTGCAAAGCAATGTGTTAAGTACTCCTCTGGCACTCAAAGAGTTAAATATGTATGCCCATGTTATCATTCTTTGCATGAATCAAATCAAGTTCTAATACATTTAACCCTAGATATCTTCTCAGTTCAGTAGGAAATGAAGACACATCTCCTAGGAGGCACTCTTTTGAATACACTGCCTTCATTTAAATTTTGTCCAGATTGTTTTCATTCTTTCATGGTATGAGGGCAAAGCAAAAGCATCGCTTTGCAGGTCTACTGCAGAAATCAACCATTAGACCTTTATGTTACCATAAAATATATCTCTTAGGAAAAAATACCACAAAAACAGCATGGCTATAAAACAAAACATAGCTTTTTAATGACCAGCAAATCAGTTTCTTTTATTTATTTATTTTTTTGTGGCCAAAAGCAAAAAGACATCTAGCTATCAACTACAAAGGAATGCTTACAGAAGCATATCAGATTGACATGTTGGATCATTTTCTGATGCTTGGCTGCTTCAAAGTATAAAATCTTGTCATTAAGTCTGACAGCAACAAACACTTAAATGAATATAGCCCACCTCTGATATGTGAGCTTCACAACACTGGGCCTTACGAACAAAAGGAAAGAGGAGTAATTATTGTGCCAATCACTTGCACCATAGGGGACAAATAAAACTGCCAGTTAATTTAAATGGAAACTTTAAAGGTATAGTAATGTTTCAAAATAAATACAGCTCCAATTACTCCATGGAGGGTGTTATTTCAATACCGTCAGACTTGCAGTCGAAGAGTAATTGAATGATAAAGTATCCCCCTCTTGCCCCTTTTACTGATTTAACACTGCACAGCTCAGAGCAGCAAGGTGGTGTCCAGATGGCTTGCAGAGAGGGACAATCTTAAATTAGCATAAGGGAAAAACCTGTCAAGGGGGCAGGGTTTTCATAGTTCTCACAGTAAGAAGATTGTCCCTTGCTGTGAGCTGTCTGGTCATGTGACCAGATTCCACATCTGAGGGGAGGTGGCTTACACTAGGTAAAAGGGGCAGGAGGGAGAAATGTTATAATTCAATTACACTTGTACTACAACTCTGACAGTTTTGAAATAACACTCTCTATGGCCCAAATACGATGAAGATTAATTGGAGCTGCTGTTTTTGTGAAACATTACTATCCCTTTAACTCCTTGAACAATAGAGAGTTTCAAAACACATTGCTTCACAATGCTTTGGAAATCCTTCAAGGCTTCAAAGGGTTACAGGAAAACTAATACCTCCTATTAATCACCCACGTACCTTACTATAACTAGAAAATATTTTTTTGTTCCTTGGTTCAGGAGATAACATAGTCAGAATTGGATGTCTTATTCTGTACATAAAGGCAGTTGTTATCAGAACCACAGGACATCAGACTCTGCTCACAGCACATGGTAATCTTAAGTAGACTCATACACTCTGTCTGCTACAGTCTGAAAAATCTGTCAACAACTGACATGTCTGTATGAGTGGACAGTGCATCCAGGTCAGACCATACATGTTAGGCTAAACTAATTAGGATTTTATGGCCATAGTAAGATACATTTGTATGCAAAAGTCTGGGCATCCTTGACCAAATTGCATGTTTTGATGATTTTCTAAATGAAAAAAATGTTAGCAAACCTCTGCAGTGAACAACTTAAACTTGACATATTTCTGCAAATTGTAATGCAGAGTTACTATTTATTTGCTGATTTTAATAGATTGAAAATAATAAATCAGAAAATGTGTCGTGCAGAATTTTGGGCACCTTATCAGTAAGAACTTAGTAACATTCACTTGGGCAGACATCACAGCCTCCAAACATTCTTGCAGCAATCTCTCAGTCTTTCTATTCTTGCTTTGGAAATTGTTTCTTACTTTTCCTTGCCGAATGCTTCTAGTTCCGAATTATTCTTAGGTTTTCTTGCATGTACTGCATGTTCAAGTTCTACCCACAGATTTTCAATAATAATCAAGTGTGGGAACTATGAAGGATGTTCCAAAACTTAAGCATTTGTTTCTTGAAGTAATTCATAGTTGATTTTGAGGTTTGTTTTGGATCATTTTCTTGTAATGTCCATCCTCTGTTCAGCTTCAGTTTCTGACGGTGGGACGTTAGCTTCCAGTATTTGTTGACATTTAGTATAATCTATTCTTCCCTATACCCGTAAAATATTTCCTGTGTGCAACAATCATTCTTAATAGTTGGCAAGGTGTTCCTTTCTTCAAATGCTTCTCTTTTTTTCTCCAAATGTACTGTACCTTTGGTGATAATAGCTAGAGAGTCCAATTTTCAGTTTATCAGACTAAAGCACTTGGTTCCACAATGACTCTTGCTTTTCTTTTTTTTAATTAAGTCTTTATTGGGTCAATAAGAGAAAAAGTTGACAACAACCTATCTGACCAAATGGTTACAGAATACAGTCAGAAGAGTGTACAAGAAACAAGCATAGTAAATTACAAAAGGATACAAAATACATTGCATTACGGACCTCAAAAGAAGAGTGATTATCCCAAGGGAAACAAATTGGAGTACAAATCTGCAATTGATAACAATTATGACAAACCATAGATGGTGTGACAAATAAGTAGAGATGCCTGACCCTTCTACATATCAGAATAGAGAAAGAGAAGAGAAAAGAGAAGGAGAAGAAGTATGAAGAGGAAAATATACAAGAGAAGAACAGTGGGATCAGGCTAAGAAACTGGAGGGGGAATTAAAGAAGTGGGTTCGGCAATCGGGATTGGCCCTGAATGAAAGCATCAGGATCATGATTCAGAATCTAAAAGTGATATAATTTGAGACTCAGGATAGCATAAATTGTAGAGGAGAGGATTTTGGGTAGACCCAGGGATTATCTGTCAAACCAGCCCGACAGTTATCCCAGAGTCCGGATTATAATTCCTGTGTATCAAGGTAAGTCTCATTAGAAGAATCTGATCTTCAGCTCGGGCTTTCCAAGCCTCCAGGGTTGGGGCTAATGATTGTTTCCAGTGGAGGGGTATTAATGCTTTGGCTGCATTAAGTAATGTAAATAGCACTATTTTCTTCATCTAGGGTAGGGGTGGAAGGTCTTTAAAAAATAGGATTGGGAGGGGGAGTCTGGGTAAGTCTATTGACAAGGTTTGATACATTTTCGAGATACAAGCCTCCCAAAAAGGTAAAATTAAAGGGCATTCCCACCATAAATGCAAATATGTTCCTGGGGCTTCACTACATCTCCAGCAGAGTGGGTTAAGGGAAGAGGAGACTGCATGAAGTCTGGTGGGCGTTAAGTACCAGCGCATAATCAATTTGTAATTCATTTCAAGCGTCTGAGAGGAGAGAGAGGAACTATAAACAACAGACCAAGTATGCTGCCAGTTGTCCAAGTCCAGGACTATATCCAGCTCCTGTTCTCACTTCAAAGCATTGGCGGGTTTATTAATTGAGGGTATCCCAATGAGAATATCATAAATTTTCCCTAGGAAATGCTTTTTAACCAGGTAATTCTGCTGAAGAATCGTCTCAAACTTGGTTAGAGACCTAGTCAAGGAAGGTTTGAAATTGGGAGTCTGAAGGAAATGCTTTAAACGTATAAACCTCCACACTTCTTTATAAGGCAGATTAAGCAAAATCCTAAACTCATCAAAGTGAATCAGTTGACCATCTTTAACTATATCTCTATGGCACAAATCGGAGGTAGCAGACCATGAAGGAAAATGAGATGAGTCCAAGGAGTGATGCATGGGAGAGCTAGAGAAGATTCTAGATAAGGGGGAAGGCAAGGGGAACAAGCATCTTTCTTCCGAATAATCAATACCCACCCTTAACACAGGAGCTATAAGATCAGAAGCAAAGGCGCCAGATTGACTGGCAGGTGGCAACAGAAATTCAGTGGCAGGATTATTATGGGATAAATATGAAGTTTCTATATAAGATGACTCTTACTTTTCTAAGTGTTGTGTTGTATAGTTCAGAAGATATTTGTGATGACATCACAGGTAAGATTCCCTTCTGATGACTCTGTGATGCAGATCATGTTTGTGCAAGCAATGCTGCACAGTGGACTGGTGCAAGATAACTCCTGTGCCAGTTAAACTTTCTTGTGGGATTTTTTCAGTGATATGGGAGTTTTGCTTTGCATTTCTGACAAGTCCATGAATAGTTCTTAGATTTTTCTTGGTCTTCCAGCTCTTACCTTGATTTCAACAATTCCCCTCTACTCCCATTTCTTAATGACATTTCAGACAGTGGAAACTGCAAGCAGGAAACCTTTGGATATATTTTTATATTATTTTCCTGCTTTGTAAGAGTGAATTATCTTTATTTTCTGATCCTCGGTCAGCTGCTTTGATCTCGGGTATAGCACGGGAGAAGTTCTGTAGGTGGGAATAGGAGAATGTAATAAGAGCTACAGACAGAAGAAGATACTGTGCAGAGTGGGAATGGCAAGTGGGAGTGTATTTGAAATGAGAGATGAAATATGGGGGGGGTGCAGTGTTAGTAAGGTCTCAGGAAGTTAGCACCAAAATTTTTAATTTCATTCTATATGCTAACAGTAGCCAGTGTAGGGATTAGCAAAGCTAAGCTGTATTATCTGTTTGGTTTTTGAGTGCAAGCACTATACTGTGAGATGTTAGAAGAGTCAGAGAACGTATTAAGCTCTGGAACTGTCATAGCATAACTTAGATTAAGGCCTAATGAGTCAATTGAGTTCTGAGCCTTAAAAAAAATAACACAAGTAGATCAACCGGAAGAGTTCCCAAAATTTTTCACATGTCACATTTGCAGACAACTTTAGGTGGAAGGTTATTGTTAATAGGTGTTAATTCTGTTTTAAAAGCCTTATTTAAATAAGTGGAAGTTTTCTTCATGCATTTGGAATAATGTGGGTCAAACTTACCCAATGCATGTGAGTTCTATTATGTCCATGTAACTGGTTTATCATCATGTATCTTTAGCTTAATTGTAATACTGTGTCCACCTCCATAGGGGGTGGATCTTGTGAAACTGGGAAAGTCCATTGTGCCTTGGAATGATAAGTTTACTATAGAGATCCTTGTATTGATCTTGCATATATACTTATATAATATAACAAGATCTCCACCTTTTCTCTAGAGTAAATAAACCAAGTATGGCTAGGCATTATTCATACTTCAAATCCTCCATTCTGTTAATGTATGTTGTTGCTCTTCTCTGTACTCTCTCCAGTTCTAGAATATACTTTTTCTGAACTGGTGCCCAGAACTGCACTGCATATTCAAGGTGAGGTCTTACCAATGATTTGTACAATGACAAAATTATATTATCCACACTTGCTTCAATACCCCTTGTTATGCAAGGGAGGACTTTGTTTGCTTTCTTTCCATAGCAATGAGTCTCCTAGAATGATTCAATTAAGTTCACAAGTAGCATTGCGATTTGTTCGTCCAAATGCATAACTTTACTTGCCTATATTAAATTTCATATTACATTTATTTGCCCAATCTGTCATTTTATGTAAATCCCTCCATTTAGAACAAACATCCTGCTCTGACTGTATTACCCTGCATAATTTATTGTCAACTACAAATACTGAAATTTTGCTTTCTATACTTTTTTTCCAGGTCGTTAATAGACATGTTAAAGAGCAGTGGACCAAACACTGAAACCTGGAATACTCCACACTCCGCTTTAACAGTATTGGAGTATTTGGATTTACAACAACACACAATCCTTCAGTCAATTTTCTATCCAGTCGCAAATGTTATCATTTAGGCCCAATTTCCTTATTTTATACATCGGCCTGATACTGTGTGACACTGTATTAATGCCTTTGCAAAATCTAGATATACATCCACTGCTTTGCCATTGCCTAGCTTGCTACCTACTTATTCACAGAAGCTCAAAAGTTTTGTTTGGCAAGATCTGTTCCTCATGGAACCATGCTGATTCCTGATAATAATTGTCTTCTTCTAAATGCAATTTTGAATATAATCCCTTATTATCCCTTCTGTTTTCCCACTTCTTATGTTAAACTCACAGGTCTATAATTCCCAGGTTCTGTTTTCTTAAAGATACTACATTTGCTTTACACCAATCTTGTGGCACTGAGCCTATGGAGAGAGAGTCTTTAAAGATTAAAGAGAGTGATCTTGCTAGCACTGAACTTTGTTCTCGAAGAACCCTTGGATGTATGCCATCAGGCCCAGGTGCTTTGCTAATCTTGATCAGGTGACAGTAGCCCCTACAAGCTGTATCTCCTCAGTATTCTTCCTTTGCTGCTCTGCCAAGATGAGTATATGCATTGATGTTTATAAAAATGTTCTATGGTATGTTTTATTTTCTATTATTTTTTATTCCATTGTTTGTTTGCTCTTTCCTTAAGAAATATTAAATCATTTGTAATGTTATCTCTCTTGCTATTATATATGAACTGTTTGCCTTTATTGTTCTCCTTTGGAAATACAATTTTATCTTTTGTTTGCTTTCTCTTTTGACTTCAGGGGAGTTTTTGCCCTGATCTATTAGAGCTATCTTGATAGTTTTCTATTTTACTTTCTTGGAGTTCCTTTAGCAGCAGCGTTGAGTGTACTTTATAACAGCATTTTCTACATATGTACCTTGGGTGACCTTTCGTCTTTTTCAAGTAGACATATCACATTTAAGTCTTTAAAATCCCCACCCACTCCCATGAAATCAAATAAAATTCCACAACAATTTTTACCTCAATATATTAAACCTGAGAGCCCTGAGTTCCATTTGGCCACTTCCAGCCCTATTTAACATACATCTGAGGATCAAATACAGACCATTATGCATGCCTCAGTAAATAAATCAGTGACTCAGGCTATGTCTACCTGTGACTCAGGCTATGGCTACCTGTATGACAAAAATGTCAGACAACTTGGTAAAATCACTTTCTGATGTATTTTCTAACTTTTCTGCCAATAAAATACTATCTGACCCTCAGAATATTGATATAAATAAAAATCTTTAATATCAATCTGACCCATCCCCTAAAGAGAAATTATCATTTGAAAAAGTACATGAAAAAAGAAGCATACCCATTCAGCGGAACCTGAACGAAATAGAGGTAAGAAATTAATTTCTAAGTATAAAAAACAAGAATAGGTCTCACACTGAATTGATCTCTAGACCAGATGATTTATGTGGATTACCTCCACTGTCAATACCCTCTACTCGTGAGGAAGAGCAATTCGAGGAAGAAATTCAGCCATAGGCAAAAACCTGACTACTTTTGCCTTTCCTCTACTGAGGATAACTCATTTCATGAGTATGATGATGACACCTCTATACACCCTGAAGAGGACATTACGTATTATCATAATCAGAACATTATTGAGACCACTAAAAATATATTGCAGAACAAAATAAATAATGATACAAAAAGGTTATAATCTATGAGCAAGGAATCCCACTCTTTGACTGAGACAGTATTAGACATCCTAGGTCAGGTGACTGGGCCCCTATTGATCATGTTTCCAATAGAGTATTGGATCAGATGGCCACTTGATAAAGAGATCAAGAACAAATTACTGGCGGAATGCCCAAAATAAATCCTGTCAGACACCAGATTTGGATCCCAGTATGGTACAATATTCAACCAAATTGGGTAAAGACCCTAGGAAAGGGATAGACAGGTATTTAAAAGACTGTCAAGACAAATTACTGGATGTAAATTTTTCGTCTATTCTAACACATTATTCTCCTATTCTAACACCTTTTTCTCATAATATAACACATTTATCACCTTTTCAACACATTTTTCTCCTATTCTAACACAATTTTCCTATTCCAACACTTCTTATGTTTAATATGGTGAAACATTTCACAGCACAATATTACTTCTTCTGAGGGCTGTAGTGGAGAAATAAGTAGCTGGAAGTCAAAGTTGTGAGTCCTACTGCAACATATACCTTGAAAAATGTGTTAGTGTGCAGACTGCCTTTGTCGTTTGCCCACAAGACTAACTTCCTGCTTAAGTGACACTGGCACATATTCATGATGACGTCAAGTGATTAAAAAAAATAAAGTACAACCTACAATGTGGCAGATGTGTATGGTAGTGGGGGTGGGGGGGACTGGCATGGTGTGATTGGTGGGACCTTGACAAACTGCATCCACCCCGGGAGGAGAGTGATCATCATCATTTATTGCACATGCTGCAGCAATCATTGCTGCAGTCAGTTTTTACACTAACACTTTACTCCCACTCCTCTGCACTTCCTCTACCTTTCCCACTCCCACTTGTGCATTTGCTAGACATTACTCAACTACTGTGTGTTTTTACTCTCTACAGTACACAACTGATGGAGTGTGATGTCTTGCTCGACCCTCAACAATATTCTCAGTGTCGTCTGCTGTCTATCAAGTCTGCCTCAGTCACAGAGCTCCCAGTCAGTTGTCTAATATATTTATTTGTTTAATTTTTTTTCTAATTATTTTTTTTAAGTTGTCCACCCTATCTTATCACAGTTAGTCCACAGCACAGAGACAATAAAAGTAAAATCAGCGAGCAATCTGGACCCCATCTGCCTGTGTCTTGCCAGTCAGTCACACCAAATTTTGGGGTATTTTGCGTCAACCTCCTTCCTCCCTTCTTCTCCCCATTGTGCCCCCAGACTCCCCTACTACAGAGAACAAATGTCCTACCTAAATGACTCCTTAAAACTAAGCGTCAAATCCCCTTTATTTGCCTATCTTCTCTAGCTCAAAAATATGCTGCTCTCTCCTCTCACAAACACATAATGGTATGTTGTGAGAGTCTGACGGCCTTTTATATGGCTTTAGAAAACTTTCATGAGGTGGAGAAAAATGTTTGTACCCAATGCAATGAGCTAGGTGAAAAAAGAGGGAAAAGGCAGGAAAAACATAATTTTTTTGCCAACTTCAGTTTGAGGCAAAAATTTTTGCCCATCCCTTATTTTTCCCTTAGTGGAGTAGACTGTGGAGAACAAGAGCTTCAAGAGGACCTTTCAGATCCAGACCCTTCTCAGGTAAGCCCCTTTCCTCCTTCCCTTTTTTTCCACAAGTGGGTTGCAGACTTCGTCCGTAATTGGTCAGACATAACTTCAGATCCTTGGATTCTAGAGACAATCAGAGGTTATCAGATAGAGTTTGATTAATACCCTACTCAAAATATGACTCATCTTTCATTCCAATTCTCAGAGGAGGAACAATATTAGTGGACAAAGACGATCACAATTTAGCTCTAAAAGAAGCTATCATAGAGGTTCCCCTATATTCTTCAGGGTACATCAGCAACCACGTTTTGGACAAGAAAAAAGACTCAGATCTCAGACCAGTAATAAAATTTAAATAACTAAAGACACGTGTCCTATATAGAGCATTGGAGGCATTCATTGTCTAAGGAACTCCCCTTTACCCTCTATTGGATGGTGAAACTAGACCTGAAAGTTGCTTACCTAACAGTCCCCATAGCTCACAACTATCAACCTTACCTTCAAATCATTTGGAACAGACAAAAATGACAATTTGTTTGCCTACCTTTTGACTGTTCTCAGGCCCCTGGAGCTTCACGAAACTGATGAAACCAGTGGTCTCTTTTCAGAGGACCAGCTGTGTGTGCTTGATCATATATCTGGATGACATACTCATCATGTTCCAGGATCTGACAACAATAAAATTGAACCTTCTATGAACTATTCAACTGTTAACCCATCTGGGTTTTATCATCAGTTGGGAAAAATTAATTCTCACTCCGACTCAGTCAACAGAATTCCTAAGCTTTATGATAAATTACCAAACAACTTAATTTCATCTGCCACAAAGGAAGTTGAAGCTAATTCTGAAAGAAATAAACACTCTTCTGTACAAAGGCATCATATCTTTTCGAAGTATAGCTACAATGGTAGGCCTATTTTCAGTCTCGATCCAAATGATTTTCCCAGGTTCTCTCCATACCAAGCACTTCAACAGTTAAAAACATTCTATCTACATAAAAGATCAGGTTATTCAGATCTCATTCCCTTGTCTCTGAAAGCAAGGGAAGAATTGACTTAGTAGTGTGTCATATGGAGACATGTAATGGCAGAACCATTTTCAATACGTTTCCAGACATTATTATTCAGTCAGATGGCAGCCATCTGACTCACAACACAACAAGTTATTGCATTTTATTCCAAATGGACAATGTTTCAGCGGTCAAATACATCAATATTTTAGGGGGAACCAAATCAACAATATTAGTCAATCTGGCCAAGGAAATCTGGGATTTCTTTCAATTCAATCAGAGTATCTTCCAGGATTGGCCCATAGAGTTGCAGACTGGCAATTGGGGCACCTCAAAGATTACAGTTCAATCAAATTTGGGGACTGTTACAAATAGATCTGTTTGCGTTATGGCTGAACAAACAGTTACAACATTTTTATAGTTGGACACTGGACATAGAAGCTTTGCGGTTGGATGTGTTTCTTCAGTTATGGAAAGCGGGAAAGAAATATGGCTTTCCCCCATTCGCCTTGATTTCCAGAGTCATTCTTCAGATCAGGAATCAACTAACTACTGTACTCCTAATAACTCCCCTTTGTCCAGCTCAGCCCTGTTTGACACCTGATCTGGAATTGTCAATAGATTACTCCAGATATCTTCCACAGTTTCCTCTTTTGTTGTTGGATCCCTTGGGGAATTCTCAAGAATTATTGGTTTCAGACTCATTGCATGGCTGATCTCCAGAAGACCAGAGCTGTTGAAGGAATTTTGGAGATGACTTTGTCCGCCATGGATGTAACTTGGGCCCCAGGTACCAGGGCATTTTATTGTTCATGCTGGACAATTTGGTCTTGTTGATTCTTGCAATGAAGCCTGTATCCCATTTCTTCTGATTTAGCTAGTGTGATAAATTTCTTGTCCTCAATATTTCAAGAAGGGTAAGCATATAGAACCATCAATTGTTATAGATCCACAAATTAAGCTAATCATGATTATTCAGAGAACCATTCCGTTAGCCAGCACCCTTTAATATTCAGACCAATGAGGGTATCAGACTATCCAAACCACTAACCTCTAGATATTTCTCACTTTGGGATGCCATTTCCTTATTACAGTTCTTAGACTCATGGATAGGGATGGGCGAAAATTTTTGCTTCAAACTGAAATTGGTGGACATTGGCACTTCCTGGTTGGCGAATAATTTCTGTCGAAAAGTGCAGTTTTTCTGCTTTTTTTGCCTAGCTCATTCCATTGAACTCAATGGGGACATTGATTTGACACACAACGTATATTAAATATTATTTTATTTCCCAAAGGCATAGTATAAAAGGGGCATGAGGGTGCCTCTGTTGGTGGAGTGTGGAGAAAGAATCAATTGAACGGGGAATGTTTCTTTGGGTGGATTGTTTAATGGGATTGGTGGTAGTTAATAAAAAATAAACTACAATACCAAATAAGACATGGTATAAAAGGGGTCTAAGGAGAGTGCCTGTATTGGTGGGTGGAGTCTGGGGAATGAATCAGTTGAACAGAGAATTTGATTGGGTGGGGTTTCTTGAATGGTATTGGGGGACAGTTAATAAAAAATTAATAAATAAAATACAAAAATAAATTTGTATGTAAAGTGATAGAGACAGGAACCCCCTGACATAAGCTGCCACTGGGATAGAGGCCCAAGCCCTGAAGAAACATTGATTTGTAGAACTTGTTAGAAACAAACCCCCAAAAATTGTTTTTTTTTTGTAGGACAATGGTTTTTTTTAATTTTTTATTTGTATTTCTTTTTAACACACAAGCCCTGGGAAAAAAAATGCCCTACTGGCCTAGTGCCAGCAGGTCATGCCGTGTTGGCCAGTGGCCAATGGCCATTCTCAAATGCCCTGATGTAGATGAAGAATTTGTGACTGCTGTTCTTGTTGCTGCTGCTGAGATGTTTAAGCAGCAGTATGATTAGGCAGATCAAAGGAAATGGGATCAACAATAGCAGTAACATGGGTGATGGATGATGATGTTGCCACTTACCAGGACTAGCTCTAGTTATGTTCCTGAAGCAGGGACAGCATATCTGACAGCAGGCACAGTACTGGCGGCAGCAGGTTCAGCACTGGCAGCAAGTACAGCACTGGTGGAAGCAGTTTCAGCACTGGCAGCAAGCCCAGCACTGGTGGCAGAAGAGCAGCACATCTGACAGCAGACACAGTGCTGGTGGCAGCAGGGCAGCATGTCTGACAGCAGGCACAGCACTAGTGGAAGCAGGGGCAGCATGTCTGGCAGCAGGTACAGCAATGGTGGCAGCAGGGACAGCACATCTGGCAGCAGGCACAGGCAGCTGAGCTGTCCTGCTCTCACTGCTACTCTTTTTTTATTCTTCCTTGACTTTAATTTCCCCAAGAACCCTAGCGGTGTTTTAGGGGGACTGGACAGCATTGGTTCTGTATTGCTCACTTCCTCCTCAGACTCAGTGGACACATAAGGGTCCTTCCAGTTCCTCTTTTTATTATTTTTAAACTTTCTCATAGTGATAGCAGTCACTATGAGCCTCTCCTGCCTCCATTTTCCAAAAAGACCAGCACAACACGTTTACTTCATTCTGTAGCTTCTTCTATTGTGTTTCACTTCCACAAATATGTCACTTTTTTTTTAATAATAAATAGGAGAAAAACTTGTAAATCAATGAGTGAAAACTTTCTAGCCATTGAAAAAATGTCAAAGAATTTTGGCCAATGGGTGAAAAATGCAAATATTTTAGTAACTGTTTTTAAAGAAGATTTTCCCGCAAAAAGCGGACAACAACGTGGTTTTTGCTGATTTTTTCACAGGAACAGTGAGACCTTTAGCCCAAACCTACTCATGGCTTGATAACGGCCTCTTATCTCTTAAAGAATATTTGTCTAAACTCACAGTGCTACTTTGCTTGATCTCCTTAGGATGGATATTGAACATCCAGGCCACTCTAGCCCATTGGATTATGCAGTCAGCAGGTATCGATGTGTCTCGCTTCAGAGCACATTCGTACAGAGGAGCTATGGCTCCTCAGGGGTTGTTAGCTGGAGGCAGATTAGAGGATATTCTCAGAGCAGCTAACTGGTCTTTATCAATATACCTTATAAACTTTTTATGTAAACTTATAAATAATGTTTCTTATAATACTCCAAATGTGTATGAAACTGACACCAGTGAAGAGATGGTAAACTGCAAATATATGCAATAAAGTAAAGAGAAAGGGTTCTCTACTTGTTTCATAGCAACAGATACTTCCTCAAGGTAAAAATAATGCTTCTTGTAATATTGATAAGCTTTAAAATAACATATTATGAAGCCTCAAATCTTTAAATAAAATGTATATATTTTTCTAACTTTGTGAAGGAAAGTCAGGATTTTCTTAAAGACACAGAGTTTAATATTATCCCTCCCATGTTTTTCTTGTCATTATAGGTTCATTCTGCAGGAAGTTAACAGTTGGTCTATCCTTAACTAAGAATATTCGTTACATGTTTGGTTTTTGCATCAAAGATAGAGGAAGCTGCCACAGGATTACACCAGTTTAGAATGGGGTGATTGGTGGAGAGTGGTCAAGGGGAGGTGTCAGGAATGTGCAATAAAGACATATTTTTCTTTTTGTTATATTTACAGCCCAATCATATGTATCAGCCCATTTGTTTCAGTTATACCAGTTATATCCAAATGATCATTAACTGCCAGTAATTCATGCTCATGCATTTTTCCTACCATACATCTTGCATTCTCAAACATACAATTAATTTTGTCATCATTATTTATTTTACCCACTACTTGCCTTTTTTTCTACTCTGAATTTAATATGAGTTTCTCCCTGTTAACTATATTTATCTCCACCCCTTCTCCATCCCCCATGAACCTTTAATTGTACCCAGTTCCTCTACACTATGTACCCCATTTTACTAGCTTTACTATTACAATTAGTTCTGATACATTCTTTTCAAGCGGAAAGTCACTGGCAAACTGCTGAGTCATGTTGACTTTCAGGAAGTAAATGCTCTGTAAATTCACTTCCTGTGCTGTTGTTTCATTCAGCAGGAAAAGCTCTGACATAGCTTTTCATTTTAAAAAAAAAAAAAAAAAAAAAGCTTACTGCTCCTTTAAGGGGAAAATTTCAGGGTAATTACTGGGTTAGTACATAGGCTTTATGCAATGCATTGAGAACTCTCTTGGATACAAAAGTTTAAAAAAAATCTATGGGAATGTGTCTTTGTCCCCTGGTGGGGCAATTGGTTTTCTCCATAATTGCTCCAGTTCTTCTTAGTACATCAGACACATGAAGATACAAACTTTTCTCCAGCGTTTACTTCACAGAACTTACAACTAGTGATTAACTCCTTGAAGTCCAGGGGGCGTGCAATACTTTGCTTATGGTTAGCAGAAGAGATAGGGATATTTGTTTTACACACTATACAGGCACAAACCACACAAGTAATTTTGTTTTAACATTTATCTCTTTTGGATTCAGTAAAATATTTACTTGCTATGTGAATATTTATATTTCATTCTTACACAATACAAATATAAAAGTGTTTATTAATTTGTTTTAGTACATAAATCACAAGCGCTTCAATAACTTGCAACACATTATTGCTTACAACACACAGGAGGAAGTTATACAAATATTTCCACAGGATTTATTATTTATTATTAGAAGATAACATCAGCCAGAGTAATGAAAGTATGCTGTGTAGTGGTGCAGATAACATACCATGGCAGATTTATATTCAGATTGGCAACATTAAAAATCAGGGAGATAAAATAATTCATAATGTTAAACATTCCATACTGCTTCTTCAACACTACATTGTCAGATTCCACATACATATTTACACCCCTGTTGCCATGGAGGCAAATACTGTTGGAAAATGGAAATGCTAAGCTTTGAAATATGTACTCCTAGATTCCAACATTAATGACTCACACACAAATTGTACACATTCAGGCCTCCTGAAGCCTGACTAAGGCTATAATTTTCTTAAAGGGTGCTATAGATTAGGGTTTTTTTTTAAATCAATAGATGTTGTTGAAATGTGGAAAATGTTAGCTAAAAACTATTGAAAGTAATGTTCAGAAAAATAAAATAGAAAGGATAGAAAAAAGACTGAAAGGAATATATATATATATATATATATATATATATATATATATATATAGTTAAGGTTGTAGCCGTATTAGTCCAGTGATGTAGATGTAAAAAAACAAACTCAATGTTTTAACTGTTATAACTGTTTTAACTGTTAATTCTGTGTCCTTGTGCTCACAAATTCTTCAGACTTGAGAAAGGGAGTTTATCCCGAAAGCTTGTCAATCCAAAATTCTGTTAGTTCAATAAAAAAGGTATTACAAGATATTAATTTTTTTTGTTATTTTACATATATATATATATATATATATATATATATATATACACACACATACAGGGCTCAAAATTTCCACTCGCCACTAGCCAATGGCGAGTGAAAATAATTCAGCCCTGGCGAGTAGAAATTCAGCCCTGGTGGGTATGTTATGGCTTGCAGTGGCAAGTAACTTTTCAGGTCTGGCTAGTAGTAAAGGACTTAAAATTTTAAGCCCTGTATATATATATATATATATATATATATATATATATTTATATATATATATATATATATTTATATTTAAATATATATAGAGAAAGATAAAGAGAGAGAGAGATGGAGACAGAAACAGAGGCAGAAATACAGAGAGAGAAATAGAGAGGGAAGGAGACATATTGAGGCTTGTGTTCTCTGATCTAGTACAATTCATGGGCAGAGAAACTGCACCACAGGGAGCAATTGAAAATGAAAACCCACAAACTACTCCCTGATAATACTAATAGGCTGGATAAACCCTAATAATGCACTCATCAAGCATATCCTAAATTTGTAATCAAGTTTATTCAGGCATACAGTCTAGAACACATAGACAAGATAATTAAAAGCACGCATAGAGTGAAAAGGGCAAATGTAGAACAGGTTCATATTCCTTATTGGCAGTCAGATAACAGAACTATGTTAGACCAGGGTCTGTGTAGCACATAAAGGTAAGAAACAGGCAAACAGAATGTAAAATATCAAGCAGATTAACTCATTGTTCATCCCATTTTTAATGTAATACAGACTACCTCTGTCCTCTCATGAAAGAAGGCCCAATGGCCATTTCTCTTACTACGCACATGTTTTTCCCTTCACCCCTTGTATTTATTCTTGCTGTGGCTCCTATTCTTTCATCCATCCATCCAGTGCATGAAATAAGGATGCATTTACATGCTGGTATATTCAAATTGCATGTTGAAGTGTTTAGTTTTATAATTTTTTATTTGGAGGCTTTTCACTTTTTTTGCATTGTTATACCTAATGATTAATATTTTTTTTCTCCCAAAGACTGTTGCCCACAAGACGCCTTCTTGAAAAATAAAGAGAAATAATGATTTAAGTATTCTTCACTATGTACTGGACAGTGTACCAATGTGTGTATATACATGCAATACACGTTAATGGTAAACAAACTGAAAAGTGCAAGTTCTACCTGGTCAAGACAAAGGGGTTTTTCATTTTTACAAGGATAGCAACTATTATTACTACTTTTACTATTATATGCTCTCCAAGGAATTTCATTTGGGAGTTTATTTTGTTTCAATAAATTCAAAGTGTTATTGCGGCAAAGTGTAGACTTCCAGTACAGTGATGATTCAGTAGACTTCCTCACTTGAAATCACAGTAAATGCTAGAATTCCAATACAATCCTAGTTGAGCATCTCTGACTTTTGATATGCATATGCAAATTACCCTTGGGAATCCAGCATGCGACCCATTGCTCACAGTGCTTAGAGAGATCAGCTACACCTCACTGACGAGGCCCAACAAGGCAGAAATGTACATCTGTGGTTGGCTGCTTCTTTTGTTCAGAGAGATATTGCCTGGCATTTCGTGGTTGGACTGCTTTAAGGGCGGGACCAATATGATATGCTTTAGGATATTTCCTCTCTGTGAAAGGAACTAGGGGGCTAAAAGAGATTGCACCCTTGGTAGGACACCATTCCTATAGAGCCTGCAAAGTTGTATTGCAGGTTCGTTCCTAGCTGAGCATCTCTGACTTTTGATATATAGAATTCCAATACAGGACTCTATTCTATAACCTCACTTTGGCATTGTATTATCAGCTTTGTAAATCATTATCATGTGGTAAACTGATGCAACATTCTATAGAATTCTTCTCTTTAAAAGCAATGGAAAATCATACTTGTTACTCTTTTGTATGCTGTGAGTGTTAATACACATTTGGTTGATACATTTTCTGCTGTTATTTCTGCAATCATATAACCCAAGTGTAAAAATAAAACATCACTAGATACAAGAAAGCATTAGGAAAAAAGGTACATTCATGAGTTTGAGGAATTTCACATATATAACATACAAATCAACAATATACACAACAGCCACAGGTGGCTACAGGACAAGAAAGACCTGGAGGTTCAGCATAAAAGGCGGCGATGCCCACAAAAAACCCTAATATACCAGACCAAAGTCACACTGTTTGGTAAGGTGGAGGAAGAGGTGATAGACAGGTATTCGGAGCATGCCTTATGCTATGTGTGTGTCTTGTGTGTCCAGTTAGTACACTCATTGCCATTAGAAAAAAATGGCAAAACATATAAATAAATATATATATAAAAATATATAACAATGTTATATAACCTTTCATCATGAAAGAGATCATGGTTAGACAACTGGTAGTTGTTCTTGCACCCCAACTCTTGTGATGCTCAGCAAGCATTTATGCTATGGAATTCTTTGCCTCGGGATGTTGTGCTTGCAGATAATGTAACTGCATTCAAAAAAGCAATGGATGCCTATCTAGCACAGAACAATATTGACAGTTATGACAGATGGCTTCAAAGCAAATAGGATATTGAACCGGGGAACTATTTGACACACACACACACACACACACACACACACCTACACTGGAAATTGCTCCAGAGGGCTTTTTTGTTGCCTTCCTCTAGATCAACAGGGGTGTTATTGGCATGGGCTGGACTTGATGGACACATGTCTTTTTTCAGCCTTATCTACTATGTTACTATGTTACTATGTAAGCATTTGTTGAATCTGTATGTTGATGAGACTTCTGTAAGATGGAGTTTGGAGATATCTGAGGATCTTGCTTTTAACCACACCTGCAAGGCATAATTATTACTTACTCCTCTGAGTTCCACAGGAGAGTCCAATGCATTGTTTTGTCACTAGACACCCCTCTGGCATACACAGGGCTACAAAATTCATAGAAAACACAGACACAATAGTTGAATCAAGAACGGGTTTAATTTAACATAATGAGGGAGGGGGTGGACAGTGTGAGAGAAACATCTAAGTATAGTATATTTATTCAGTATCAAAAAATGCAATGATAAAATAAAATGGAACAAGACATAAAAAAGGCGGTAAGCTAAATTAATGTAAAAGAAATATATGATAATATTGAGTGCCCAATATAGGGATAATTAAGAACAAATATTTGATAAATACATAAAAAAATACAAGTAGAAAAACACAATGGACTAAAAGTCTCCAAGTATCTAATTTGGAGAGTCTGGTTAACAGTGAGTAAATATAAGTCTTAAGGAGACTCTGATACTCAAAGGTATCAGTATATAGAACTCATTACTCAGGTTGTTAGCTGGTAGGAAACCAAGGACAAGAGTCTATAAAAGATCAGTCAGTGATATAGTCATGGCCTCTTACATGGATGCTAGATAGTAGATGCAACAAAGTGTCTTATGAAGTTATATATGTCTTTCATCTGAATACATCTGTAAGAAATGGCTCTTACTTGATTCTCATGGTGAGTTGTAACCTTGTATCCTGCTGGAGATGAGGACTTATGGATGATGCCTCTGGCTAGCGCATCAGAAACATATTCTTCCATGACTTTATTCTCTTCTACCGACAAGGGATAGACACATAAGCTCCAGAGAGCAATCATACAGCTTGTGTGGTGGTAATGCCCCACCCTGACATTCATTAAACACCTACGTTAATGCTGGAGCAGTAGCGTTAGCCAGTCTCACAGGACAGGAGAGACATGACTTATAACACTGTGGAGAACAAGCCAAAGTGTCACACATGTGCCAGTCCATCCTAGGGTTGTGCGTCTGCAACCACGGAAACCCCAGCACGATGGCGTAATGTGGGAAGTTAATTACCTGAAAGTTCAGGGTTTCGGTGTGAAGGGCTCCAAACAGAGTGGTTTCATGTGTAATGTGAGATGGTAGCAGGGGTCTACCATCAATAGCCTCCACTTCCAGTGGAGAAGAATGGGACTGCAATGGAACCTCTTTACTGGCCGCAAATTCCGCATCAATAAAGCAGCCCACAGCATCTGTATCAAGTAGTGTTGGGACAGAGACCGACCTGTCCGCCCAAGAGATGCACACCCTCAACATGGGCTTATCTGAAAAATTTTCTGGGGACTGAGAAATGCTAATTAAGATCTGTCCCCAACAGGATCTTAGGTGTGAGCGTTCTCCTGGACGTACTGAGCAGGAACGCAACATATGTCCTGGTTTGCCACAGTACAGACAAAGTCCTTCCCTCCTCCTGAAGGCCCTCTCCTCCTTTGAAAGCCAGGTAGCACCCACCTGCATAGGTTTACTTCCTTCAGAGACAAGCCCAGGAGGCATGGGGGCTAGGGAGGCTAGGATGGGCCAGTATTATAAGGAGATAGTCTACCCGGAGCCCTTCGCAGGTGCTCCCTAAACGAGGGTCATTTCTTGAGTCAGGTATCTATTAAGATACTGAATTAAATCAATTTTTCAAATGCATCAGGTAAATTGCGGGCCTAGATTTCATCCTTCTTAGCATCATTTAGCCCCTGGAAGAAGGCAGTTGCCAGGTCCAAGTTATTCCAGCCTACTGCAGCTGCCTGAGTGAGAAACTCAACGGCGTACTCAGCCACAGTACAAGAGCCCTGGCGAATGGTCATGAGGTTTTTTGAAGCCAAGACCATGCGGCCTGGCATGTCAAACACACTTTTGAATGATCTCACAAATTCCATAAAGTTATCCACAATTGGTTTATCCATCTCCCATAATGGATTAGCCCGGCCAACTCCTTGTCAGTAAAGAGAGAAAAAAGGAAACCGACTTTAATGAGCTCAGTCGAAAAAGAAATATGACAACATCTCTAAGTATATGCCAATATGGATGAGGACCCCACTGCAGGACTCTGGGTCTCCTCCATACCGCTGAGGAGGCTGAGCAGAACCAGACAACCACCGGTGTCAAGGGTGAAGGGGGTAAGGCCACCTTTTGTGGGTTAAGGGAGTGTGCTGCAACAAGGTCTGCAAGGCAAAAGACAATTGATCAATACATTGTCTCCATCCTATCCAGAATTCCTTGAAAAGCTGAATTACTATTACCGTCCATTTTCATGGCCTTTGCATACTGTCACGGTTTCCCAGGAACAAACCAGGAGTCAGTAAGGTATAGTAAAACAATCTTTATTGAATAAATATAAATACAGTAAATCACAGAACAATGAGTAAATAAATCACAGAACAATGAGTAGAGGTCCTTCTAGTATCAGAAATAGGAGTCTGACAAAAGTTGGAACGCTCTTAAAGAGACCGGCAGAAGCCTCTGGAGTCTCTATATAAAGAAGGCCCAGCAAGAATCCCAGTAAGAGACTAACTGACTCATGCCTACAGTCAGCAGGTAGATCTAGGGATCTCCCTAAAGATGATACGGTAAGGGAGAAGTACTGGTTCAAGCCTGCAGCCAGTAAGGAGATGGCCATCTCCTTTCTCAGAGGCACCAGAATGATCCTGACTCATGCCTGCAGTCAGGGAGTAAGGTCTTACCCAATCTGGTGCAGACCTGTGGCTCTGGTTGTCTACTACACAATAGGAGCAAGCAGGAGAATAGTCAGACAGAGCCACAGGTCAGCACCAGATCAGATAGTCAGTCAAGCTGGGTAATACACAAATCGGGCAGTCAGCCAGAGCCACAGGTCTGCACCAGATTGGGTGTCCACTACACAATGTGAGCAGGCGGAAGAGTAGTCAGACAGAGCCACAGGTCAGCACCAGATTGGATGGTCAGACAAGCCAGGTCATACACAGAGCCCAAGGAAACCCAACTGTGTAGAACAACAACACAAGGGCAACTGAGTCAGGACTCAGACTGCCCTTTAACCCCTTAGTGACCAGCCGTGCGTGCACAGGGCCGGCACTTAACGCCCGCTGAACATTTTTGTTTCATTTGTTTGAACGGCTTCTGGGACGTACATGAACGTCCTCTGTCCACCTGGGACATCCGTTTGGGATGTACATGTACATCCTCAGGCGGTAAGGGGTTAAACCCCTCCTCAGGAAGTAGGTAGGAGGAGCAGGCTTAGAGGAAGAAAGTAGGCAGGAGGAGATTACAGGAAGCATGGCATAAAACAGAGGCCTGCTTCACTCTGAAGCCTCGCGTCTGCAGATGATGCGTGGAATGATGCCGAGCATCACTGAAGTGGTGGCGTTGAAACCAAGGAAAGCTGTTACAGATATGCATTGAGGCCAAACAAGATGGCGTCAGACCATTTGGCTTGAGAACAAAACACAGGCCTAGCACAAACAGAGAGACACACAGTATGCTCACACTAACAGACAATAGCACAGTTATTGGAAACAATATGCACTTGCCAACACCCCAAAAGCCAACCCATTAATTTAGGATATACTCAGAGAAGTTTGTTCTAATGACCAATACCACAATTAACACAATAACACCCCAGTACTAGCAATAAGCAATAATATTTAATAACAAACAATAATATTATAATAAGAACAATACACTGTATATTATCAAATATATTCTAGCTAAACACCTAATAATATTAACTAGACAACTCACTTACTGCAGTGCAAATTAAAACAATATTCAACAATTACAGCAGAGACACTATACATTGGTTACTAGGGTGTTTTTCCCAGAAAAACACCCTAGTTTCTATACTCATCTGTGCTGGAACAATGAAGATGGTGCAGCACAAAAAGGCAGGCCAGGATCCTGGAACAGTTCTTGTGCCTACACACCACATGGAGGCCTGGTTGGATTTTCCTGGGCCTCAATCAGCCAGGCTGGCTGGTCACCTCTACCCCCCTCCATCCATGGCTCAACTCCTTCACTCCAAGACTGCCATCCCTAGCTTAGAGTATGGCATTCAAAATAACCAATCCTCCCCCCTTAGTAGTTTCCCTATTCTCTCCTCCTATGTTCCACCCACTCTCCACCCACCCATTTCCTGTCTTTTGAAAACCTATGCCTTCCTAGAACTGGAATAACTGGTTTTCTGGCCTGCAAGAGTCAATTTCAGACAGAGGAAATTAACCCTTCCAGTCCTGAAAACTGTCATGTAATCCAGGGAATATCTTTAGTGAATTATTTCTGCAAAAGCACAAGTCAAAATGTTACTTATTTTTCATTTCCATAACAAGTGCCAATTAGGATGGCTACAATGGCCTGGTGGTAAAGAGTCCATGCACCCAGTATGTCCTGGTGGAGATACAGATGTCTGTTAAGTCACTGAAGCTCAGAAGCTTTCAGTGAATGCCCACAAATGCTCTGTCCAGAAAAATTATGTTGGGTTAGGAATCTGCAGCATGAAGCTATGGATGCTTAATAATGTTGTTGGTACTACTGTTGACACATGTAGTAATGCTGCTGATGATAGTAGTGATGCTACTTGTGCTGCTGATCCTGTTGCTGCTGCTTCTGCTGCTGCTTTGGAGTCTGCTGTGTTGGATGATGGGGGTGAAGATCCAGGAGGGCATAGATCTGTCTGCCCTACACCTATGATCTTATCACTTTTTGCCACTTCTTCTGCCACCAGGGGTGTCTGCTCTGAAGGTGTCTGGCTTAGTAGAGTAAATCTAGTGTGTGATTGTGGCCTCTGTGTCTCAACCACAAACCCAAATTGTTGTTAGCCCAGTGACCACTGTTGATATTGTTGCCACTGTGGTGATGTTTTTCCCTGAACTGGGATGATGCTGCATATTGGTGTAGTGCAGTGGTGATAGCATCCATCTTGGATCATCTGGCGGGGTGAGGGTGAGGGGACAAATGCACTGTATCTATGTGTCTGTGGCATCCAGCTTTATGAATGCATTGGGGTGGCCGGTAGCATCCATTGCTAAGAAGGGAGTAGTGGCATGAAATCTATTGAATATGGTGGTTGCTGCATCCAGTTACTGCCTTCCTTAGTGTGGCTGTGTGTGTGTTGGAGAGTGCAACTCCATGGGTTAATTCTGCTGTGGTGCAGACATAGATACTGTAACGTAAAGGTGATAGATAGGCGTTAGCAAATGGTGCATTGGAAACATTGAGGCTATGAAGTGGCATTCATTTTTAACACATGTAAATGGCATGTTCATAGATGCTATTGAAATATTCCTCAAACAAAAATAAACAGAGCAAGAGAAACACATTCTCTTAGTGTAGTATTAGTTAGGTAGTCATTAAAAATGCCCACTTTTGGTCAATATGTTAATTTAAACAATTAAATAACTATTAAAATATAAGGCTAAGAAAACACAAAGTCCAATAAATCAGTTTACAGCTAAAAATAAATCAGTGTAACTAAAGAATATAACCACAAGCCTATACAGTATACAGTCAACGCAAAGGTTTAACCCTTTGAGTGTCATAGAAATGAGTAACACACAGGGTTAAATAAGACAGATGAATATCTCAGTAAAAAATTACTGATGTACACTAATACAAGTCTTCCATAGTATAAGACATAAATAAATGATGAAACAATATAAACTTATTTAGCTTTTGCAAAATTATTGCTGCACTTGATGAAAGGAGGGAGTAGGTGACACTAATAAACCTAGAGATTTTTTTGTATCTGAAACCCCAAAGTGTCAATAGCTCACCTTACTATGACAGTTGTCTTCTGAGGCAGTGGAAATGTGATATCCCTAAAGGTCAGTTTCACAGACTCAGACACAATTGCACTAAAGATATAGATTATCATAAACAATCTATTGTCCTTAAAGATAAACTTATAAATCAAGGATATTCTGTGTACTTAGTTGAACATACATACCGGCAAGTGGGATCCTTGATAGAAAAACATTCTGTATTAAAATTCTGAATTAAAACAGGGACAAGAAGAGTCAACGAATACAGATATAATAAATAATAATATCAAATATAAAAATAAAAACAATTGTATTGAGAGTCATTGTGTCAAGTACCCTAAGTTTGTAACTAGATATAACACTTTCCATTTCAAAATGGAGTTCTAAGAAAACATTGGCCAATCCTTTTACAAGATCTGTTACTTAAAAATTAAATTACATCTTTTGCATCAGTTATACTTACCAAGAATAGGAATTTGGAAAATAATTTTAAATAAAGCACAATCCAGTCCTAATCAATTTGGGAGATATTTTTTGGACAAAAAGGGAATTTATAAATGTGGGGTAAAGAGATAGATTACATGTGGATATATAGTACATTTAGTTAAACATTTTAAAAACAGTAAGGGCCAGCTACGCCACATGCAACAATATATTACTTGCAATACACAATATGTAATGTATAATACAATATTGCCTTGTAATAAGATCTACATAGGGCATACGAAGAGAAGACCTAAAGGAGCAGTAAACTTTTTTTTATGAAAACCTATATGTTATAGAGCTTTTCCTGCTGAGTAAAACAAGGGCACTCTCACTGCTGTTAGTTGTTTTATTCAAAACTAGCGTAAAAGCCCATGTACACGGGCCAAGCATTCAGGCAGTGTCTACTGCACATGACTGCATCGGAGTCTCTACTGCATATGACTGCATTGGCCAGTCTCTACTGCACATGACTGCATTGGCCAGTCTCTACTGCACATGACTGCATTGGAGTCTCTAGTGCACATGACTACATCGGGCAGTCTCTACTGCACATGACTGCATTGGAGTCTCTAGTGCACATGACTGCATTGGAGTCTCTAGTGCACATGACTGCATTGGAGTCTCTAGTGCACATGACTGCATCGGGCAGTCTCTACTGCACATGACTGCATCGGGCAAACATACATCTGGCCTTTTATATATAGAAGATTTGTAGCAGTTCAAATAATCAGGAAGTGAACTGTGTGTTTACTTCCTGATAGTTTTAACTGACAGGAAGTGACTCAGCAGTTTCTGTCAAATACTATGGAAAACTGTTTGTCCCTGACTTTACTCTACATTAGAATGTAACCGAATAACAAATTGGATTTGATCACTAGAGGGCACTGATAATGTAAAAAAAACATGGGCTTAAATGTAATAACTCTGTAAAAAAGCATCTCTCAACAGTGGGAGTACCCTTATGATACTAAAAATGAAAAGCCCTGCAATATATATATTTTCATAAAAAAATGTTTACTGCATCTTTAAAGACCGTTTCTGCTATCTTATCTGGGTTAATAAATATCTGATATGCATAATAGAGATATTACAGATGTTATAATGATGCCATATAGAATCCTATCCTATTGGATATATATATATATATATATATATATATATATATATATATATATATATAGATAGATAGATATAGATAGATAGATGCTTTACAAATCATCACACTCCGGGAACTTCTTATAAAATGCAAAATGGCTTTATTTGCGGATCAACATTTTGATCCCCACAGGGATCTTTGTCAAGATAGCATTTGAGTCAACATACCGCCAATATATACCCTATCACCTGTGACCTTTTACCTCCCCCCATAAGAGTGTGAGTTAAAAAAAGACTTATCGTTATACTCAAAAATTTAACATAAAAAACAGTGAGACATAAAACAATCGCAGTGAAACAAATGAATATGCCATAAGAATACTGGCATCTAATATAAACCATATTACTTATACTGTTGTAATGATAAATGTGTTATTAGAATCCAGAAAATACACAAATGTTATTATAACTGTGATCTTACACATAATTATTACAATATGTATCTCATGCCGGTGTGCATTACATCGCGGGTCTCCACCGCATCGCGCAGCACACTATGGCATGATAATACATAGAAAAAATTTTTTTGCTAGAAACACTCCACAGACTGATTGCTCGTACCATACACAATATACTCTAATTATCAATACATAAGGGAAACGTGCTGATAAGGTTCAAGTATAGGAAGCGTGGTGCATTAACAGCTGCTTAGTATTACTTATCAACCCATTAAGCGGTACACAATAGCGACATGGCAATCCACATGAATAATAATAGTACACCAATACAATTTAATAATAACTGTGATCTTACACCGAATAACTACAATGTGTATCTCATGCCGGTGTGCATTACTTCGCGGGTCTCCACCGCATCGCGCAGCACACTTCGGCATGAAAATACATAAACATCTATTTGAAACACTCCATAAATTGAATGCATGTTCCATATGAGATATTCTTATTATAAATACACAAGGGGACCTGCGCAGATCAAGTTCAAGTGTACAAGATACCACTGACTACTTTGGAATGAGTCAAGTGTTCACAGCCGCTCCGTTATTCTAATCAACACATTAAGTGATACACAGTAGCAACATGGCAAACCTCATAAATAATCAGTGGTAACTGTTGCAAGCCCGAAGCAATACTCAATAACAAACTTGTGCGCTCCACAGAGGATCAGTAGTAGCCTAAGATGAAGTCTATCATAATAGTACAAGTGTTCTGGCACCTGAAAATGTAAAAGACATTCACCAAATAATAGATCTATCCTCAATGTCCATCCTAATAGAAATTGCTGACCATATATAATTAACATGTACATCTCTATGTTGGATATGTAGATCTTTAAGTAGCTCCATAGATACCCTTAAGAAATATGATGTCATAAGTCAGTATAAAGTACTGTATCACGTATAGAAAGATTATTAACAAAATAATATGAGTAACCAATAGGATGTTCCATACTTCAGTCACTTGATGATAATGATAATTCAAAGGAACCCCTCCTGGTAGGACAGTGCCCTATGGCTACAATAGAGCACTTGTCCCGTCTTTAGAAGGGAACCTAAATGTAATACCAATGGGAGGTAGTGCCATCCCGGGACCCAAGACTCGGTCCGGTCCAGGTCCTCCAGGTGGTATACACTCCCTTTCAACAGTATTTATTTCCATAGATTCAGATACAGGATAAACATCTGGTCCAACAGACAGACAACTGGTTACTCCAACTGTAGTGGATAAACATAGCTTACGTTGTAATTACCCACTTTCCATGATAATTTTCCTTCTATCCGCCTCCATTATACCTTGGATTAGAGCGGAACTCTTATGTTCTTATATTGATGTGCAGGCTACTCAAGAGCCTGCAATCTCCAGGAATATGCCGCCTCCATAGTTCCATGGATTAGAGCGGCAAATCATAGAAAGCATGAATATGAAATATACTCATTCAGACCATTAGGTGCCAGAGTGTTCAATCTCTTGATCCAACTTGTTTCTCTTTGTAACAATTTACATCCCCTATCATCCCCTCTTGGGGGGTTGGGCTCCTAGTCAATAATCATATATTTTAATGATGTAACAGTATGTTTGCATTGAGCAAAATGTCTCACCACTGGTTTGTCAGAATGTCCTGTTTGTAGCGCATCCCTTATAGATTTCCTATGGTTTGCCATCCGTTCTCGAATTGAAGTAATGGTCTTCCCAATGTACATCAGGGAGCATGGACATATTATGAAATATATAACATAAGTAGATGTACATGTTAATCTTTGTTTAATAGCAATCATTTTTCCAGATCTAAGGTCACGGAAAGTTTGTCCAGTTAAAAAGTTCTTACATGTTATGCAGCTTGGACACTTAAAGCAACCAGTCTTGTCATTAGTTAAACACAATTGTTTTTCACTTATGTAACAATGTTTGGGATCCGTTTTTACCAGCATGTTTCTCAAGTATGGTCCCCTTCTGTAGGCCATAAGTGGAGGGTTTCTAAAGATGGGTGGTAGCGACCTGTCTTTGGCTAGAATATGCCAGTGTTCATGTATATTTTGTTTAATCCTATGTGAAACTAGAGTGTATTGTGAGCTGAAAATTAATCTTTGGGTTGATGTGTAGCTTTTGTTGCTGGCTGTAGTAATTGGTCTTGTGATAAAGCACAAGCTCATTGTAAGTGCTGACTCGTTGTAAGTTGTTCCTTATACCCTCTGTCTTTAAACCTAGTAATTAATTCCTCAGTTTGCTCCAATCCCATTTCTCGAGCTTGTGCTTTATAATATATATATATGCAGGCATTTACATACATATCGAGAGTGCTTCCCTACCTTCGAATAATATATATATATATATATATATATATATGTAGTACTATGATTCGTAATGGACATAATTTGAAATTTTATTTATTATTTCTTTCCATTCCACTTTGTCACTTTGCACATATTACTTATTTTCACTTTTATTTAATAATATTTATTTTACTTTAACATTGGCATAACTTCCAGATTCCTGATTTAAATTTCAGTTTACATTTATTTTTAACTACATTAGTTTTTTTTTGGGACTTATAATTTATTGTGCGTATTGTAGAAAGTAACAATTATTATTACTATTATACATATATTTGGATATAATAATATTTTAATATTTATGTTCTTGAAACTGTTCCTCTTCAATTGTCAAGGATATATACAATCAATTAACCGTGGGATGTAGATGAGAGGATTTTTTATCTATCATTTATATACATGTTTCATCTATATTATATATTGACAGAACATGTGTATGTTAACATGATTATTAGTTCTCAATATTTAAAATCAATATGTGTTTTACATTCAGTGGTTTAACTTCAATGTTGCATAGATTATGTGTGTGTGCATATATATATATATATATATATATATATATATATATATATAACATGTTCCTATTATATATTATATTACAGGGCTCAAAATTTACACTTGCCACTAGCCAATGGGGAGTGAAAATTTAGCCCTGGTGAGTAGAAATTCAGCCCTGGTGGATACGTTATGGTTTGCAGTGGCGAGTAACTTTTCAGGTCTGGCTAGTAGCAAAGGAATTAAAATTATAAGCCCTGTTATATTAGGTTACTAGTTGAACAGCCCGTTACACGGGCCACAGTGCCTCTGGCAGCCGGTCGTGGGGCAGTCACGCACAGTGGAGACTGCCCGCGCCTCGGCTGATACAGCTGTATCAGCCGCGGCGCAGGCAGTCTCTACTGTGCATGACTGCCGCACGCGCAGCAGTGTCTACTGCGCATGTCGGGCGTTACACACAACTTAGCGAATTATTATATAGAATGTATGTATCCATATACTATCAATAGTGTTGGAGGAATACGTCATCATTGGGACAGCTTTAAATGGCAGAATAGCAATCATCAAAGGGTTAACTCTCTCAAGATGTTACTCATTGATGGCACACGCTGCAGCAACCATTGCTGCAGTCAGTTTTTGAACTACTACTTTACTCTCAAGTCCCTGCACTGCGACACCCCTCCCCCTTCCCCTTGTGCACTTGCTGGACATTACACAACTACACTGTGTTTTTTTACTGTATGGTACACAACAGAACTGATGCCGCTGTATGATGCCTTGCCTAAGCCCAGTCAGCTTAGATATTTAGTTTTTTATTCTTTTTAATTTTTTTCATTTTATTTTTATTTATTTATTTATTTTTTAATTTGTCCCCCCTGTTGTCTTATCACAGTCTGTCCAAAAAAAAGATAACTGAAAAACAAAATCAACAACATCTTTCCCCAGACTTCCCCACTCAGCACAGAGATAATAACAGCAAGATCAGCAAGCAAATAGGTCCCTAGCTGCCTGTGTCTTGCCAGTCAGTCACATGGAATTTTGGAGTATTTGGGGGTCAACCTCCTTCCTCTCCTCGTATCAACTAGAGTACCCCCAGACTCCCCTAATAAAGAGAACAAATGTCCTACCTAAATGACTCCCTAAACTATGCTTCAATTCCCCTTTATTTGCCTATCTCCTCTAGCTCAAAAACATGCTGATCTCTCCTCTCACAAACACAGAATGGCTGCTGAGAGAGCCTGACAGCCTTTTATATGGCTGTAGAAAACTTTCATGTGTTGGAGAAATATTTTTCTTCCCATTGATTTCAATGGGTGAAAAAGGCAGGAAAAGGTGGAAAAACTGTACTTTTCGCAGGAAATTTTTTGCCAAGCAGAAAGTGGCATTATTCGACGATTTCAGTTTGAGGTGAAAATTTTTGCCATCCCTAGAGGAGACACAGATTGGAAACACATTGGAAGAGATGTTTATGGAACAGATTTTTGTTTTATTTTAACTTTGCACAAGATCTGCAATATATTGTTACAGCAAGGAAGGCTAGATTGCTATATTACAAGAAGGGAGACACATAAATACATCTATAAATCATTAATTCTATATACGGTCGTTGGTGTGGTTATTGTTAGTGAATAATCTATGAGAAGTGAGAGTCATATACACCAGGCTTTGATCTCTGCCCGCTGCTTTCATCCCATGATCCTGGGACAGGCTATTAGAAATATATGGGCTCTGCTGTTTAAATACATATGAAGGGAGACCTCTGCCAGCTGTTTGTGTATTATGGGTCCATCTGAAGTGGACACTAGTGACAGGATTGGAAAGGATAACACCTTATTATAAGATTATATTTCCTGGATTCTCCTCTTCAAACAGTGAGCATAACGCAAGTTTGGTTGATATTGCTTCCCCTCCGTTAACTCCTTCCTTACGATATTTTTGATCTATTTGTGTGTACACACTATTTGATATATCACTTTTTATCTTACGTAAGATTTTATACTGGACTTACGTGTATATTTGTCCCTTGTATTGTTGCAAATATTTGTATACATGTCATTGCATGTATGGTACCACAATACAAGAAAATATGTAATATCATCAGGTATAGCAATGTATTAGCCACACCATCACCAAAATGGAACATTACTCACAAATGTGCATGCTGGAATAACACGTATATGTACTCCAGCTTTGAATCATAGGTAATCTTAGCTGCTTCCCAAGACAGACTTGCAAATCTTTCCTCTGTATCTCAATCGGCTGCACTACAAGAGACTCCACCAAAGGAGTGATAAACATGCAACAAGACAAACAGAAAAACATGGGTGCCAATAGTGACCATCACTCAATCACAATAATAGGCGTGCAAATAATATACATTTCGATGTGGCTGCTAGGCAGGTATATACCTCTAAGCAGCATTTCAGAGATAAAGAGACATTTAACCCATCTCTGTTCGGGCTCTCCAGCTGTCCGGCTCCAATTAAAATGTGTCCCTTTCATATATATATGTTCCACAATTTCTTAGACCACATGCTTGAAGGAGAAATAAACTTCCTTATGAAAAAATATATATTGTAGGGCTTTTCCTGATGAGTAAAATAAAGGTTCTCCCACTGCTAAGAGACACATATTTGTAGCGTTATTACAGTTTAAGCCATTTTTATATATTACATTAGCAGAGCCACCTAGTGGTCAAATTCCAATTTTTCTGTTACATTCTATTTGAGGTGAACATTAATAAAAAACAGTTCTCCAGAGAATGTTATAGAAACTGCTGAGCCATGCTGTCAGAACTTTCACAGTAAATTCACTTACTGATTATTTAAACTGTTATAACTTTTGCATAAAACAACTGACATCAATAGGGTTGCACTTGTTTTACTCAGCAGGAAAGGCTCTATTTCATGAAAAGGTCTACTGCTCCTATAAGCCTTTAGGACAGTAGCTTTCTTCAGCAATATCTGGGTTTAGCTATATTATATTGCCATTGAAAATATTTGAGAATTTTGAGGGCCACTTCCAGTATTGGTTTTAGGGGGACATGACAGTTGATAGCAGGATAAAAGAAAAGTATTCAGTTCAAGATTAGACAAATATGACACAGTCTCTGTGGCCCATGTATGGCCTATGTATGTTGGTAGCCCCACACTTAGAAGGAAACAGCTCATTAATGGATATATATGACTTCACTGCACAATTATCCCTCTCCCATGACTGCACAAGTCTCCTTCTTCCATGCCTGCACAAATGCCCTTCTTCCATGCATACACAAGTATCCTCATCTATGCCTGATCAAGTCTCCTTCTCCCATGCTAGTAAAAGTTTGTCTCTCCTATGCCTGCACAAGTCTCCCTTTCTCATCCCTACAAAAGTGTCTCTCTCCCATGCCTGTAAAAGTCTCCTTCTCCCATGCCTGAACAAGTATCCCTTGCCCGCTCCTGAACACCTCTCCTCTCCCATACATGCAAAAAGTTTTCTGCCATTCCTGCAGAAATCTCCTCTCCCTTGCCTGAACAAGTCTCTCTCTCCCATGCCTGCACAAGTCTTTCTCTCCAATACCAGTGCAGGTCTCTATCTCCCATGTCTGCACAAGATTCATCTTCCATGCTGGCACAAGTCTTCCTCTCCCATGCCTACATAAATCTCCATCTCCCATTCATGCATAAGTCTTTTGTCTCATACCAGTACAGGTTCCCTCTCTCATGCCAAGTGTCTCCTCTAATGCCTTCACAAGTCTCCTTCTCACATGCAGGTACAGGTCGTCTTGTGTAAATCATCCTTTCCCATTCCAGCACATCTTTTCTCCCTTTCCAGTATGAGTTCCCTCTCTCATGCCTGTACATGTCTCTTACAATGTATGCACAAGTCTTCTTCTAACATGCTGGTACAAGTCTCCCTCTCTCAAGCCAACTCAAGTCTCCATCTTTTACTAATGCTTGCACCATCTCCCACCCTCCCTCCATAATTGTTGAGGCCCTCATTAGAGGCTAATGTTGAGGATGAGGCCCTTGACTATAATTGAGTTTAAGTACCAGTCTTAGTATATAAGCTACATAGTTATTGCCTCTTTAACAAGTCTTAATCATATCTTAATGCATAACTCCCACTTTCACCAGCTCTCTCCCCATCATTCTCTCTCCCCATCCTCTTACCAACCATTTTCACACTCCCCACCCTTTTCAGTCCCAATTTGCCCTGGTCTTTGTACCAGTCCTTCCTCTTCCATCCTTTTTCTCATGCTTTAATCCCAGATGCATTTTTAGTCAGTCCCTCTCCCTCCTCCTCTCCCATGTTTTCAGCCCCAGGCAAACACCCCTCCCTCCCTCTCTCTCTCTCTCTCTCTCTCTCTCTCATTCTCCCACTCCTACCCCTCTCCCTCTTCCCTGCTTCCCATCTCCATTTGGATATGTACAGATCTGAAATGTCCTCTTGGTCCTCCAGATTAAACTTTGAAACTAATTGCAGATGTTTTATTAATCTCAATATACTCCTTATTGGTCACTTAGAAAAGCATTGCAGACCACTCTAGCATCATTGGGGTTAATGACTATGGATCTACAGTATTTACCATAAGTATAATATTGAGCAGCATAGGTACACCACACACAAATTAGTAGGTATTTTACTATCTTGCACATAATGTATCACTATGGATCAGGCAAGTAATTAAATAGTTTTTTTTATCCTACAGAGATGGCCAAAGAGATGAATGAACAGCCGTTGCTAAATGGGATATATTTATGGGATTTTCACTCTTGGAAATGTACCTACTGCCCATGAACCCCCGTAAATATAAATGCTATAGTGACATTAGCATCAGGTATTTTTACAATGCTGTGCTGCTTTGCTTACTGTCATATTTTACAATACTTTATGATGTATCCCTTTCAAAGTAAGGATACATTAATCTCTAGGGACTTCATTAAATAGATACAATGTTGCAATATACTATTCTCTGTTCTAAACAACCTACCAAAAACCTGTTTACCAAAACATTATTAGTGCAATTCATTTCACAAAAGATGCATACATTTGTATATAATAAGTCCAGGAGGAATCTAGAGCAAACTAACTACACCATATGAGACAGATAAAAATTTCCATTGATTTAACTAGGAGACTTAACTCAATAAATTCTAGAGAGGTATCAAATTCATCGCTTTGAAATGCTTTGGAGACATCACTACCATTCAAGGGATTAAAATCCCTATTTAAATATTTAGGAATTTGATGAATTTTAATTTATCCACTATAATGTATTTGGTTTTCTCCAAAATTCAGTTCTTCTTAATACATCAGCCTCATTAGGGAGAATACTGTAATATGATTCCATTATAAATTGTGTATCAGAATAGGAGCTACAACTGTATTTGTCCCTGTCTAATGTATTAAGATATCTATCTATAGTCCCATTGGTAAGGGTGTTTTAAGTCTTTCTGTTCCTTGTACCTTGTTTAAAGCCAAGTACTAACAAGGTACAGAGGAAACAACCATAAAATTACTACATTTTCTTTCACATGCCATAGGTGTGGTGTTCAGGGCCTGTTCGCATGAAGCCTTAATGATGGTAGAGGGAGCCAATATGCATTAAAACGGTGCTTGTCATCCACCATCCTTCTTCGACCTGTGCAGATCACTGGAAATTTTAGTTCTGGTGGAAGTCCAATTTAAGATAAAAACATCATCATCTTTATTGATATACAAATAAAAAGTAACTTCATAATTCATAATAACAACTAAACTATATTATATATACTTTTAGTGGTCGAGTGACCTGTGAGTTCTATTACTATTATGGAGAGTGAAGTATCTGAAAATGGTGACGTGAGTACCTGTAGATGTTGGTGAGCGATAGAAGATATTACTGTGTAATTATCAAATTCTAATAAGTTATTTATTGACGACCAGAAATTTTGCCACACATCAAGAAACTCATGAATTATCAGTTCTATTCAAAGATTTAGATAAACTATTGGAAAAGGAAATACAAATTTGGTGGGAGATCATAACCTTGAAGCAGCATATCACAGTACAAAGAATCCCCATTGGTCTTTTGATATCCTGTTACAATGACAGAAGGATATGATGGTTAAACAGAGCATGCTGATGGTTCATAAAGAGGATACAGATTTTATAAAACTGGATAATAAGCATTCAAGCAATCTGGGAAAATTAGAGAAATCAGTTAAATGTTTCAGCAGGATAAGGAAGAATATGAAACCAACAGTATTTATAAATGGAAAAGAATACCTTATTCCAGATATAGGTGAATTTTAAAATCACAACCTAGACAGAAAAGAGTATATTTTTTCAGTATAGAATTAGATACTACAGATTCTCAAAAGGTTGATATTTCCGCAGCAGCTCCTATGTCAAGTACATCTTCTTTTTTTATACCTGGGTCAAGGGGACAAAGTTGCAAAAGTATTTACAAATTCCATGGTGGAGTGTAATGTATGGAGAACACCACCACCACCAAAGAGGTCATCATCGAGGTCCAAAACTCTGAAAAGAGCATGAAGAAATAGACCGGAAGGGGTGGAAAAAACAGGAACAAATTATGTAGACGAGGGGGACTCGATATCCAGAAAGTAACATCTGTGGTTCATCTTTCTGAGTACATATATCACTATTTGAAGAAAAGATTCTCAAAAAATTTTGAGCCCACTAGGCGCTTTAATTTGTCTGACACTATTATGGATGTAACTAAATTTGTTATAAAGTTAACTTTGAAAGAGTTCTTTAATAACATTGTTAATAATCCTAAGGATATGTCTTCAACTGAAGATATTAATACTAGGGAAATTAATACTTCCTCGGTAGGTATGTAAAAAGGATAGCAATTGGTTATCTATCAGAGAACTATGTACTGGAATCCAACAAGAGAGTGTTCTTGGTACATCTAAAGAAAATATTACACATATGGCAGTTGATCTTAGTTCGCTATCAAAATGTTATCCTGCTGCATGTAGATGCAAAATTTTGGACACTTCCCTAAGTTTAGTTGAGAGAGATCTTATTTCCCTAAACAGCAATTAGATAGAGAAACCCTTTAATATGCATAAATAAGAAAGAGTAGCCTTAGAAAATGTAACTAAAAAAATGCAGACAAGAGTGGGTCAGTTATGGTACTGGATGCCAAGTACTATCAAAATGAAGCAATGAGACAATTATAAGATCAAGAAGTTTATAGTATACTTCCTTAAAATCCCACCAGAGACTATGCCTGCCTTCTATACCTGGTTGAAAGAGAGTTTACCACTGGGATACTTATACATGATGAGAAGCCAATCTGATATTGGTGGAAACCTCCATTACACCAATTTTTCCCCACCTTCAAAAAAATACATAATTTCAAGAGGGAGCCAGATGGCAGGCCAATAATTTCTGGTATACGATCCCTCAAAGAGAATATAGATAGACCATTATTTACATCCCCTGGTGCTCAGGTTGTATCACAGTCTCCCTTACAGGCTAAGTTTATTTAGGTTATTGTTATATGAAAAGGGATATTATTAACTGATAATATTTTTTAGCAATTTATCACATCTTATGATGTTTAAGTCACTTAAGGTGTATTTATTAATAATTTAAGGTGGAATTAATGTAATATAACACTTATCACAATTAGTGGGGATTTAAAATAAAATCAAATAAAATCAAATTTAAAATTTAAAAATTTATTTGTAATAGGTTTTTTAATGATATTTGATCACTAATAATTTTTCAAGGGAATTTCAAAGTTTAAAATATAAAAGATTTATATTCCATTGTAGATATGGGATTAATTAATTTGTATTTGTGATCTAAACTTTATTAATTTATAGACACATATATTTAGGAGTTATTTGAGCACAGGTATTTTTGTTTAAGAATATATATATATACATCGTGTCAACGTATTATTCCTTAACGAGTCTAAGCGCCCATGTGACCTAGATTAGTGTTTGATCATGTGATTTGGTCACAGGGATTGACGTCATGCCTGCGTCCGTGGTGGATAGAGGTTGCAATGGCATCTGATTTTTGACTTAGGAAGTACGGTAGGATATTTGTATTGGTTGATTTTGTTTGAATTTTATTTGAATTGTGTATAAAAAGAGTTGCCTGACCATCAGTCTTGATGTTCCGTGGTTCAGGCCCGCTCTTGCTCCCTGTTGTCTCTGCTTGCGTGACCCAGAGTGGAGACTGGTGCATCAGTACTATGCCCTCTGTTGTTTCATCTGCACTTCGGGCCTAGTCTCTGGTATCTCGCAGTAGTGCAGTGCACAGCATAGTGTTTGGCTCTGGGTAGGAGCCTGGGTGCTATCATCCAGGGTTCTGGGGTTGTGTGGGCTATATGATTATTTGCTGTACATTATAAATAAAGGTGGTCATTTATATTTTATGATTGTGCCTGTCCTTCTTTGCCTGAAAACCATAACAGGTTGTTTAGCTATTTAAAATATACCACCCCTGTAATGATGAGTATACAACATATAGAATGCCATGTTGACTATAAATGAGTCAGTTGTGATGTCAAACCTTTATATTCATGTATACTGCATGAGTTAAGTCAATGTGCTATAAAAAATCATCTCCAGCATTATAATGGGTATTCTGATTCTTTGAGGGAATTTCTGTTGTTGTCTATACGATATCTCGTGACACAAAACTATTTCTTGTTTTATGGGAAGTGCTATGTCCAGAGACACTGGACCTCAATTGAGGCCAAATTTGCACCCTCATATGTCCATCTTGTGGGATGGTGGTAGAATAGCATAGTGTGGTATGGAAGATATGTAGACAATCTCTTGCTGATATGGTGTAGGACGAATGTGACATGGAACATTTTATTTCACATCTAAAACAATAATGATCTGAACTTGAAGTTTACCTCAGTTCTAATCATCTCCTATGAAACTGGTGAAACCTATGAAGCTGGTGATGAGATCATTACTGATGTCTACTGTAAATGTGCATCAGGTAACAGCTTCCTTAAAGGGATAGTAATACTTCATTTTAACTTTATTTTATTTTGTAGGCATTAAAAAAACATGAAGAATGATATAAGTCTTATCTCTGAAACCTTTATGGTTTAAGAGATATTCACAAACAAAGTATCCCCCCCCTGTTCAACCAGATCAGAAGGGAGATGCCCAGGTAGACTGCAGAGAGGGACAATCTTCAATTAAGATAATGGAAAAAGCTGAAAAACGTGTCAAGGGGGAAGGGCTTTCATTGTTTTCATACAAAGAAAATTGTCCCCTTCTGTTATCTGTCCTGTCATACAACCAGACTCACATCTGAGAAGAGATGGCTTACACTAGGTAAAAGGGGCGGGGAGGGGAACTTTGCTTGTGAATATCTCATAAACCATAAAGGTTTGAGAGATAAGACTTATATCATTCTTCATGTTTTTTTAATGCCTACAAAATAAAATAAAGTTAAAACGAAGTGTTACTATCCCTTTAAAGCAGGGGGCTGACATCCTAGGCACACCATTTTGGTTATACCAGTGGGGCAATTTGTTTGCTTGCATCAAAACTGCACCTCCAATTAATTTGTTTGAAAAACAAGCTGGGGATTTATACAACAGGTTAATGCAGAGAGGTTACTCCTGCTGGATGTTAGATAGAGCACTGAAGAGGGCTAGTAATATCAATTGACAGAACTTACTGGAATACAAGAACACAAATAACAAAACGAAAAACTGCTAAGATAATTTTTGTTCCACACTGTATAGTGTAGAATTTGAGGCAATCAAGAGGATCGTAAAACACATATCCCTATTTTAAATGGAGATGAAGGGATACAAAAATGTGTGTCTGAGGGTTTTAGATTTGTACTCCAGAAGAAACCAACCATATCTACCTTGGTATCTCCTAGACTATTTGTTACAGATCGGAATATACAAAAGAGCACTTGTTTATCAACAGGTGGAACTTTTAGATTTGGGAGTACATTATGTGGCTGTTACAAATGAATCAAGGTTTCAACGACTTTCATTTTTGGTGTTACAGGAAAATAATATAAAATAAAAACCTATATTAATTGTGCAACTAGAAGTCTCATTTATCTTCTCTCACATACCACATGTAACATACAGTATATAGGAAAAACTATGATATCTTTAAGGGAGTGGGTGAATGAGCATCTCAGTGACATATGTAGTTCAGAGATGAGATCTAATGTGGCCTCTCATTTTAAGACAAGTGATTGTAACATTGACTCTCTAAGTGGTCAGGGGTTGGAAAGCAGGACCCTTGGAGTGAGGGGAGGTAACTTTGATAGATAATTGTACATAACAGTTTTTTTTTTTATCTTTATTTAAAAGCTAAACATTCAATGTGTTTAAACAAAGGATATGATATTACTTGTTTTGTTGAAACTCATCTTTAAGATTCTATTTATATGTGGTTTGGTCGATATATATATATATATATATATATATATATATATATATATATACACAAGTTCAAAGCAGCACACTCAGGACTTTATGAAAATGGTTAACAATTTATTGTCAAAGTTTCAGACACATAGTATGGCCTTTCTCAAGACAAATGAAAGAGTGAGCATACACATCTAATATACCCTAAATGCACCGAAATTGCACCACAACCAGCATGTCAAGGCTTGCAATGATGTCATCACCTGGGGGCGTGACCATAGAATGTCAGGGAGTGGGACACAAAACCCAATCATGAAAAATGTAACAGTAAACATAAAGTAAAACGAGAAATGTTACACAAGACATATTACAACTGATACAGTGTAGCAGGAAGACGAACTGTTAGGAACTAAAGAACCCGGTGTGGCGGTGAAGCTCGTCGGAGGGGCTCATGGGAGACGTAGACTCTATCCATGTGTATATTTCTCCTCCTTTTGCCACTGATGTATGATTTGATGGGGATGTGCAGGAGATAAAACAATGTCTGTGGTCAGTCCCGTGCCCATAGAGTCTAATCCACAAACTTTTTGGGTAAAACCAATCATTGGGGCCAAAGAGTTGGAGAGCAATGCTGCGGTTCATCGCAATAGACAGCAGAAAACCCTATAGCACAATATACTATATATTTAGGGTTGAAAGTATGGGGTTCGAATGTACTAAGAGTAGGAATACATTACAGGTGCATATAGCTTCATGGGAATAAACTATGCTCGATTGGCAATCGTAGTGGATCAATGAGCCGTTAAGTGGGGCATATCATATAGGCAGAGTCAAGGGAATTAGAGTCCAAAATGATAGTTCAATAAGCCAATAACAAAAAGGCATGTTACCATCAAGGTTTATCACTGTGGCCATTGGTCAGAGCTGCCCTTATGCTAGATCTATGGTTGGCCATTTGCTCCCTAAATGAGGTGATGGTCTTACCCACGTAGTATAACTATCACGGTGGCCGTGATTGCTGCAGTTCCTTGTCTGTCACCAGTAGGGGGCTTCTATTGGCTGTCTGCAGATAGCCCGCCTCTCATTGCCTATTTAAACCTGGATTGGGCACCCTTTGAGTGCCCTTTCGTGTTGTTTCTGACCTTCTTGCTATCACTATGCCAGTGATAGCTGGGCCTCTGTTCCAGTGTTCCTGAGTTCCTGATCTCATGTGTTCCTGAGTTCCTGATCTCTACTGTTCCAGTGTTTCCTGCCTGCTGAGTTGTTCCAGTCCTGGTTCCGGCCTAGTCTCTGGTGTTGCAGTTCCTGCTGTACTTCTTCTCTGCTGTTTCCTGACCTGACTGATCGTTGCTGGTTCCCGTCATCTCATCGCCTGTCTCCTGTATCCTGGCGACCTCCTGCCTGGTCGCGTCGGCGACATTGTTTGTTACACCAGTGTGCGGTCACTGGTTTGCTCCAAAGCCTATCGGCTAGACTATCCTGTGTTGGTCCCAGCGTGCGGACGCTGGTTTGCTCCTAAGCCTTGCGGTTACAAAACTCGCTTGTCACACCAGTGTGCGGTCACTGGTTTGCTCCAAAGCCTATCGGCTAGACAATCCTGTGTTGGTCCCAGCGTGCGGACGCTGGTTTGCTCCAAAGCCTTGCAGCTATACAAACTCGTTTGTTACACCAGTGTGCGGTCACTGGTTTGCTCCAAAGCCTATCGGCTAGACAATCCTGTGTTGGTCCCAGCGTGCGGACGCTGGTTTGCTCCAAAGCCTTGCGGCTATACAAACTCGCTTGTTACACCAGTGTGCGGTCACTGGTTTGCTCCAAAGCCTATCGGCTATACAATCCTGTGTTGGTCCCAGCGTGCGGACGCTGGTTTGCTCCAAAGCCTTGCGGCTATACAAACTCGCTTGTTACACCAGTGTGCAGTCACTGGTTTGCTCCTAAGCCTATCGGCTATACAATCCTGTGTTGGTCCCAGCGTGCGGACGTTGGTTTGCTCCAAAGCCTTGCGGCTATACGAAACTCGCTTGTTACACCAGTGTGCAGTCACTGGTTTGCTTCAAAGCCTATCGGCTATACAAGTCAGAATTGGTCCCAGCGTGCGGACGCTGGTTTGCTCCAAAGTCTTGCGGCTTTACTACTCCCCTGTTGGTCTCAGTGTGTGTACACTGGGTTGCTTACGATCCTGTCAATTTGCCATTACCATCTGACTGCTGCTACTATCTCTGGGCTGCCCTGCCCGGTATTGGTAAGGCCGGTAGAACCTTTTGCCACATTCCATCTGAGGTTGCCTTACCCGGTATTGGCAGGGCCGGTAGAGCCTACATTGTGAATCTTTTGAGGCTGCCTTGCCCGGTAATTTGGTAAGGCCGGTAGAACCGTTATGCTATTCCATCTGCAGGTTGCCTTACCCGGTATTGGCAAGGCCGGTAGAGCCTAACATTCTGCTTCTTCAGACTGTCCTGTCCGGTATATTGACAGGACCGGTAGAGTCTGCCTTCTGTCTTGTTATATTCTGTATGTATCTGTATGTATGTGTTTGCCATCCTACGTTATCAATTTATTATTTCAATAAAATTGATTTTTACCTAAAACTTGTGTCTGAGAGTCATAATAAACCGTGACAGTACGAAAGGGCCATGACCTCAGACAGCAAAGGTGAAGGTAACGCACAGAATATCCATTGGAGGATGGATGTGCACGAGCAACGTTTGGATCAGTTGGCAGTTGCAATTCAAACGATTCTTGAACGCACGGTACTTGCTGACAAATCTAGCTCTAGCCCGGTGGTCTCGCCAAGTCAGACAGCGGAAAATGACACCAGACCCCTAGGGGGTACTGTTAAAGGGTTAACGGCTTCTGCACCCTTGCCGCTAAGATATGATGGTGACCCTAGTCTCTGCAGAGGGTTCATCAACCACCTCGAAATCTTTATGGAATTGATGCAACACGCATTTCCCAATGATCGTAGTAAAGTGGGGTTTACGATATCATTGCTCACTGGCAGAGCTTTGGCTTGGGCTAACCCCTTGTGGGAGAATGCTAAACCTTGTACTAAGAACTTTAGAGAATTTGTGCAATCCTTTCGAAGAGTGTTTGAGCCTCCTGGTAGAACCACCTCTGCTGCCAAACGCCTTATGGAGATACATCAGGGCAGGCGTACAGTGGGCGACTATGCCATCGAATTCCGCACATTGGCAGCAGAGGTAGGTTGGAATAACGAGGCATTATTGGCAGCTTTTTCTCAAGGCCTGAATGACCACATTAAGGACGAAATCGCTGCTAAAGATCTACCTATTGATCTAGATGACTACATTGAGTATGTTATGATAATTAACTCCAGAATACGTGAGAGATCAGTTGCCAGAGATCGTAAGATACGGTCAAAGAATAATGAGCCTAGTAGCATGTTTTGCCCACCCATCCCTCCCCTGGCATTGAAGTCTAGTGAACCTGTACGGGAGACAAGTGAACCTATGCAAATAGGCTTCACTAGACTAACCAAGGCTGAGAGACTATATTGCAAAAGACAAGGGTTGTGTTTATACTGCGGTAAAAAAGGGCATTTGCTAAATTCCTGTCCGGTACGTCCGGGAAACGCACACACCTAGGGTACCTCAGGGGACAGGCCCTAGGTGGTGTACAATCGTCCCCAGTGTCGGGCGCAATGAAACCCACCATACAGGTGGTATTATCTTGGGCACAATGCTCTGTGGAGGTTTTGGCCTTGGTTGACTCTGGTGCAGCAGGGTATTTTATGGATAATACCTTTGCTGAATTGCACGGAGTTCCACGCATTGAAAGAGAAAACCCTTTGACTATTGAAGCGATTGATGGCAGACCCTTAGAACCGCCTCAGGTTATATTTGAAACTATGCCACTGTCTATGAGTATTGGGGCACTTCACAGAGAAGAGCAGCAGTTTCAACTGATTAATTCTCTGCACCATGCGGTAATATTGGGATTTCCGTGGTTACAGTTACATAACCCACAATTTGATTGGAAAAAGTGTGAAATTGCTGCTTGGTCCCAGTTTTGTATGGACAAGTGCGTCATCCAGCCTATTAAGGTCCTGTGCACCTCCTCGGCTATACCGGATGTGTACCAACAGTTTGGCAATGTTTTTAGCAAAGGAGAGGCCAGTTTGCTACCTCAGCATAGACCTTATGATTGTTGCATCGAATTGCAGCCTGGGGCAGTACCTCCTGGGGCTGGGTTTTTTTTTGTAAAAAAGAAAAATGGCGAATTAAGACCATGCATTGACTACCGGGGCTTGAATAAACTAATGGCAAAAAACGCATACCCAATACCACTCATCACCGAGCATTTTGACAGGCTTAAGGGCGCTTCAATTTTTACCAAATTGGACCTACGGGCCGCTTACAATCTGGTGCGCATTCGAGCAGGTGATGAGTGGAAGACTGCCTTTAATACTCGAGCTGGGCACTACGAGTATCTAGTAATGCCATTTGGGCTGTGTAATGCCCCCGCAGTTTTCCAGGAACTGATAAACGATGTTCTGAGAGATATGTTACAGACATGTGTTGTGGTTTATCTTGACGATATACTGATTTACTCCCAAGACATGGCACAGCACATCAAAGATGTATCCGCAGTATTGCTACGACTCCGTGAGAACAAATTATTTTGTAAACTGGAAAAATGTGAGTTTCATAGAACCAGTGTGCCATTCTTGGGGTTCATAATTGGCAATGATGGCATTGCCATGGACAAAGATAAGTTGTCAGCTGTCCTACAATGGCCAAAACCCAAGGGTCTTAAAGCCATACAGCGTTTCCTGGGTTTCGCTAATTATTATAGGAGGTTTATTAAGAACTTTTCTTCCATTGTCAAACCTCTGTCCAATCTTACGCACAAGGGTGCTAATCCTTCTTGTTGGCCGGTATCTGCTGAGAAAGCTTTTGAGAATTTGAAGCTGGCATTTGCTGCGGCTCCTGTGTTATCCCACCCCAATCCTCTACTTCCATTTACGTTAGAGGTTGATGCCTCAGATATTGGGGTCGGGGCAGTACTTTCGCAACGACACGATAAAGGTGGAACTCTTAGACCTTGTGGGTTTTTCTCTAAAAAGTTGACTGTCACTCAAAGCCATTATGAGATAGGTGACAGAATTATTGGCCATTATCCTCGCTCTTAAGGAATGGCGTCATTTGCTTGAAGGTACTAAGAATCCTGTATTAATCCTAACAGATCATAAAAATCTGACTTATCTCTCAGAGGCCAAGAGATTGTCCTCCCGTCAGGCCAGGTGGGCACTGTTCCTGTCTCGATTTAATTTCATTGTATCATATTTACCGGGGTCAAAGAATATCAGGGCTGATGCACTGTCAAGACAATTTGAGGCCGACAGTGACAGAGTGGAAGCACCAGCACCTATCATCCAACCTGATAGAATACTGGCTACTATACGCACGAGTATCACTTCTCCTTTAGGGGAGGAGATCCTGGCCTCTCAGGGGTCCGCTCCCCATGAAACTCCAGTGGGCAAATGTTTTGTCGCTGAACCATTTCGTACTAGGTTGCTTGAAACCTACCATTCCTCTAAGGCTGCGGGACATATTGGTAGAGACCAATTGTTATGGTCCCTTTCTCAGTTATTTTGGTGGCCTTCCATGAGAAACGATTGTGCCGAATTTACGAATGCATGTGCCACCTGTGCCTGCGCTAAGACGCCGAGACATCTCCCAGTGGGCTTGCTTCAACCGGTGCCTAATGGCGAACGCCCCTGGTCTCATGTTTCCATTGATTTTATGGGAGAATTGCCTATGTCCAAGGGGTACTCCTTTATATTCATGGTGGTGGACAGGTTTTCTAAAATGGCTCATTTCATGCCCCTCCGTGGCCTTCCTTCAGCGAAGGAATTGGCAATGGTGTTCGCCAGAGAAGTATTCCGGTTGCATGGAGTGCCTAGGGTACTGGTGTCTGACAGGGGAGACAGTTTGTGCCTAGATTTTGGAGGGCATTTTGCCAACAGATGGGCATACAGCTGTCCTTCTCCTCTGCCTACCATCCCCAGACCAATGGAGCCGCTGAACGAGCTAATCAGGGCTTGGAACAATTTCTCCGTTGTTTCGTTACTGACCATCATGATAATTGGTCCGACTTGTTGCCTTGGGCAGAGTTCGCCAGGAACTGTGCGGTCAATTCTTCATCTGGGAGCTCTCCGTTTCTGATTAATTATGGGTTCCAGCCCTGTTTGCTTCCAGATTCATTTCAGACGCAACAGATTCCAGCTCTGGATGAGCATATCGAGCAACTCCGTTCCACATGGGCACAAGTTCAGAGGGCACTTGGTCAGTCATTTCAGCGTCATCAGCACCATGCTAATCGCAGAAGGCTTCCAGCGGTTTCCTTTCAGGTTGGGGATAGAGTATGGCTTTCCTCCAGAAATCTCAAGCTGCAGGTTCCGTCTAATAAGTTGGCTCCCCGGTTTATTGGTCCATACAGAGTTATTCGTAAAATTAACCCTGTCTCCTATGCACTAGACCTACCTGCATCCATGCGTATCCATAATGTGTTCCATGTGTCCCTTCTTAAGCCTCTGGTTTGCAATCGCTATACTACCACACCTGTGGTGCCAGGACCTGTTGAGGTGGAGGGCCAGGAGGAGTACGAGGTTCAGAGCATTATTGATTCCCGTAGGCTTAGAGGAGGGGTACAGTACCTGGTACATTGGAAAGGGTATGGTCCTGAGGATCGATCATGGGTGGATAGTAAGGACCTTCATGCACCTAGGCTAACTAGGGTCTTTCATGCCAATTACCCACAGAAACCTAGACCCTATTCTAGGAGAGGGGGTCTTTGAAAGGGGGGTACTATCACAGTGCCCGTGATTGCTGCAGTTCCTTGTCTGTCACCAGTAGGGGGCTTCTATTGGCTGTCTGCAGATAGCCCGCCTCTCATTGCCTATTTAAACCTGGATTGGGCACCCTTTGAGTGCCCTTTCGTGTTGTTTCTGACCTTCTTGCTATCACTATGCCAGTGATAGCTGGGCCTCTGTTCCAGTGTTCCTGAGTTCCTGATCTCATGTGTTCCTGAGTTCCTGATCTCTACTGTTCCAGTGTTTCCTGCCTGCTGAGTTGTTCCAGTCCTGGTTCCGGCCTAGTCTCTGGTGTTGCAGTTCCTGCTGTACTTCTTCTCTGCTGTTTCCTGACCTGACTGATCGTTGCTGGTTCCCGTCATCTCATCACCTGTCTCCTGTATCCTGGCGACCTCCTGCCTGGTCGCGTCGGCGACATTGTTTGTTACACCAGTGTGCGGTCACTGGTTTGCTCCAAAGCCTATCGGCTAGACTATCCTGTGTTGGTCCCAGCGTGCAGACGCTGGTTTGCTCCTAAGCCTTGCGGTTACAAAACTCGCTTGTTACACCAGTGTGCGGTCACTGGTTTGCTCCAAAGCCTATCGGCTATACAATCCTGTGTTGGTCCCAGCGTACGGACGCTGGTTTGCTCCAAAGCCTTGCGGCTATACAAACTCGCTTGTTACACCAGTGTGCGGTCACTGGTTTGCTCCAAAGCCTATTGGCTAGACAATCCTGTGTTGGTCCCAGCGTGCGGACGCTGGTTTGCTCCAAAGCCTTGCGGCTATACAAACTCGCTTGTTACACCAGTGTGCGGTCACTGGTTTGCTCCAAAGCCTATCGGCTAGACAATCCTGTGTTGGTCCCAGCGTGCGGACGCTGGTTTGCTCCAAAGCCTTGCGGCTATACAAACTCGCTTGTTACACCAGTGTGCGGTCACTGGTTTGCTCCTAAGCCTATCGGCTATACAATCCTGTGTTGGTCCAGGCGTGCGGACGTTGGTTTGCTCCAAAGCCTTGCGGCTATACGAAACTCGCTTGTTACACCAGTGTGCAGTCACTGGTTTGCTTCAAAGCCTATCGGCTATACAATCCTGTGTTGGTCCCAGCGTGCGGACGCTAGTTTGCTCCAAAGCCTTGCGGCTATACAAACTTGCCTGTTACACCAGTGTGCGGTCACTGGTTTGCTCCAAAGCCTATCGGCTATACAAGTCAGAATTGGTCCCAGCGTGCGGACGCTGGTTTGCTCCAAAGTCTTGCGGCTTTACTACTCCCCTGTTGGTCTCAGTGTGTGTACACTGGGTTGCTTACGATCCTGTCAATTTGCCATTACCATCTGACTGCTGCTACTATCTCTGGGCTGCCCTGCCCGGTATTGGTAAGGCCGGTAGAACCTTTTGCCACATTCCATCTGAGGTTGCCTTACCCGGTATTGGCAGGGCCGGTAGAGCCTACATTGTGAATCTTTTGAGGCTGCCTTGCCCGGTAATTTGGTAAGGCCGGTAGAACCGTTATGCTATTCCATCTGCAGGTTGCCTTACCCGGTATTGGCAAGGCCGGTAGAGCCTAACATTCTGCTTCTTCAGACTGTCCTGTCCGGTATATTGACAGGACCGGTAGAGTCTGCCTTCTGTCTTGTTATATTCTGTATGTATCTGTATGTATGTGTTTGCCATCCTACGTTATCAATTTATTATTTCAATAAAATTGATTTTTACCTAAAACTTGTGTCTGAGAGTCATAATAAACCGTGACAATAACCCACATGGGCAAATGAGCATATAAACAACATGGTCCGAAGTGCATGTCAATCTGTGTCTGATGTTAATGCGCTCGTTAGTGTGGGGGTGCGTGAAATATGTGCCAGTCAGTAGGCTGCTGTAGGTGATGCAATTAGAGCACTTAAAACATCCAAGTTTTTGGCTGTTGACACTGCGATTGTTGCTTAAGCCATGTGTCTCCTCTGGGTACTTCTTTTCTCTTTGATCAGTCAGGCTTCATTAAGATGCATGCAATGTTCTATCTCATCTGTAGGCCATCATAGAGGGTGACATATTGTGAAATGGTAGATTACAGTCAGTGGCAACATAGGACCAATTCTTCCTAATGATATTGGCCATTTTCTGGCTATAAGGGACAAAATCCGTCACAAACGTCACTTTTTCAGGGGATAGAAGAAGAAGTGAGACACATCTCACGAAATGTGTAGGGACAGAATCATATGTTTTATTGTATTTTTCCCAAAAAATTATCTCTATTTAACCACTTCTGTACTGTATTGGAATGGAGCTCCCCAGGTGAAGCCAGGTCGGGCTTACTGTGGAAATGTGATCTCTGGTGAGTGACTACTACTTGGGGGGTAAGATCTTTTAGTGATACAGAGTTGCTCTTAGAGGAGTTTTGTATCTTTTTCACCCATAAGGAGTATCGCTCTGTTAACCAGCGGACACCTATAAAGACGTGAGAGTCTGTAACGACTTCTGGAACGGCATGGACTCAGGGGAGCTCTGCTATAACTACAGGAGCAGATTCTGGCTTTGATGTTGGGCATTCCTTACAAGAATACATCTTGTAAGTAGATTGATTTACTTTATTTTATTTAGCATATCAGATGCTACTCTCAGGTAGCCTTTGCGCTTTTTTCCATTTTTTTCAATTATGCACATGGGTAGAGCCTACATCTCCCATTAGCCCCTCTGACAGGCTTCACCACCGTACCAGGTACTTTAGTTCCTAATAGTTCATCTTCCTGCTACACTGTATCAAGCCATGCCCAGTGATTCAGTTGTGTTATGTTTTGTGTAACATTTTTCGTTTTACTCCATGTTCACTATTACATTTTTCACGATTGGGTTTTGTGTCTCACTCCCTGACATTCTATGGTCAAGCCCCCGAGTGATGATGTCATCGCCAGCCTTGACACACTGGTTTTGGTGCAATTCCGGTGCATGTAGGGTATATTAGATGTGTGTGCTTACTCTTTCATTTCTCTTGAGAAAGGCCATACTATGTGGCCGAAACGTTGACAATAAATTATTAACCATTTTCATAAAGTCCTGAATGGGCTGCTTTGAACTTCCATTTTTGTTTTACTTGGCTTTATTGACTGCACCCTGCAATCTACTCTTGAACTGTGAGTGCTTCCAGACCAAGTTGTTGTGTATATATATATATATATAGAGAGAGAGAGAGAGAGAAAGAGAGAGATAGATTCATTTATTTATTGAATCTCACATATGTATTTACATTTACTTTCCAAAAGATCATACTTTGCCACTTTATTTTTATAATTTTATGTTGTTAATATTCTGTTTTTAGAAATGTATTAAATATGATTACATTGTTTTTCATTTTAGAACACCTTAACATTGGTTTCTGATATAATGTGGACATTTTTACACTTTGCACTGAATTGATCCGCTAAGGCTTAACAGTAAGGATGTGTTTCTGTATAGTGTCTTTAACTCATTCAGGAATGCTGTTCATATACCCCATTTAATGAAACATAGTAAGTGTTACTGATCCATTTGGGTAATGATCACAATTCATTATCTGTTTGAATTAATATATTGATTGGTGTATATATTTAGTCTTTTAATGTCCGGTTCTTTGTGGAATTTCCAGTTCGGTACATTTAGTGGGGGTTCTAATTTGGTATCAGAAGAGTTAAGTATTATCAATCTAGCAGATGTTCTCAGTCTGGGGTGTGTTCATTTCCATTATGATGTTATAGTAAGTTAGTGATTGGTTGCTTGATCTTCAGAAGTAGAGTGGTTAGCAATCTTGGCCTCCTTTGGTCAGGAATACACATTCTATGCACAAACATGTTGATCCTGGTTAACAGTGCTGAGCAATTTCTCTCTGTTTGTACTCACCTGCGAAAGTATCTCCTTGAGCAGTCACAAGTACTGAAGGTACTTTTTAATTTAATATATCAATAAAGATGATGATGTTTTTAGCTTAAATCAGACCTCCACTGGTGATTCATGTGGTAGTGTGAGGCTATAAATCACACAGACAACACCAATATAGATTCAGAATACAGATCATCCAGAAGTGCAGTATCACATAGTTGCACCACACCACACATGTCCTCTAAAAAACTTTTCCTTTAACTCCGCTCTCACCATACGTTTGGAACCACTGAATTCCTTTTAGTTGCTACAAAACTAGTTCTGGTCCTTGTAATGCTTTATGTGACCCTATACTTCATTTGAAATAAATAGTTTGGGCCTCAATAGTCATCATTGTTTTTTTAGGAAGGTGGCTTCTGCCAGACAGTCCCTATCTTCAAAATATCTGACGTCAAATTCTATGTCTCTATATCTGAGAAACACTGTACTAATGCAAGCATCCACTTTAATATCTACCCAGAGTTGCTGTCACATGATTGCTATGTCTAAGTCCAATTATAGAAAACATGCTTCACTTGAGGATTTATACGTCTCCCCCCGCACACACACACACCCATCAAGTGTTGCACTGCCTTATTCTTTATTCTAAACAACCTACCAAAAAACATGTACACCAAAACTTTATTAGCACAATTCCTTTAATAACAGGTGCAGAGCATACAAAAATGACAGCCAAGTGTGATTTCACTTAATAAGAATTGGAAAATTATTACAGTTGTAGAAGAAACAGTATTCAATCAATTGCAATAGATTAGCTATTACAAGATACATTTAAGGTATGTTCTACCAAAGTCTTTATATTTATGCCAGGTGATTTTTTAGTTAAATGTAGTATATAGATATATATGTATACACATACATATTACATCTGTTAGTAACCTACTCATGCTCATTATTTTATAGACAAAGGCCCAAGGCAGGGCTGAAATGTTGATAATAAACTTTGCACAATTTTGAAGCATTTGGAAGTCCTGTGAGTGCGGTCCTTGAACAACAAAACTGTATGTATCTTTTGTGGAACCAGGCACCCAGGCCATTGATTTTGATTGGGAGAGTGGTAGGACTTATATGTTTGGTATATATATATATATATATATATATATACACAGGGCTTATAATTTTAAGTACCCTGCTACTAGCCAGACCTGAAAAGTTACTCGCCACTGCAAGCCAAAACATACCCACCAGGGATGAATTTGTACTAGCCGGGGCTAAATTTTCACTCGCCATTGGCTAGTGGTGAGTGAAAATTTTGAGCCCTATATATATATATATATATATATATATATATATATATATATATATATTATTGTCCTCTAGAAATATGTCTCTGAGAGATATGTCTCTAATGGCAACAACTAAACCCTTCATCTGAATACAGGTATACAGTGCCCAGGATTATGACATGGGATTGTCACATACCCAAAATTCCTGGAATAAGAGAAATGATGGAAAGATACTCATTAGTACACAATTTTATCCATGACCCAACAGTGCATCCTACTTAATAACTACATAAAGTAGGTATAATTATGATAATGAGTATACCCCAACAGTGCACTATACACAGATCTGGTATTCAAAGGGAACAGTGGACATATAACCCAAAGATAGGTTTATTTAATTTTAAAGAGAAGCAAAACTGCTTATAGGTTTTTCTAGCTATTTGTTTGCAATATAAATAGTTTTTGAGGAACTAACCTTTATTTGTCAGTAGAACACTGCAACATTTTATACTAATTCTTACCTGTACTGGGCCAATATTACCACACACTGTGCTATGAATTAATCTAGACAGGGCCTACGCATTAGGCACAATTCTAAAAAGACATAAATGTGTTTCCATAATAAATGTTTCTCCATGAAAATAATTAATTAGAATACCATGCAGGAAACTACATTGTGCCACCAAAACAAAAAGGTTAATTTCTCAAAAACGATTTATTTAACAGAACACTGACTAGTACAGCATACAAACTAAGCTAAAATAGTCTTAGGGTGGCAAATCCACAGTAAGTATGTGATCTAGTAGGAATTATAGTGGTAAAGGACTGTGGACAATTTTCTTTCTATTCACAAGGCTCTAGGCAGTTGGCATTCAAATATAACTCTATAGTAGAAGGACATTTTCATGAAGGGTAATAGGGTAATATGTAGAAGCATGACTACTGGATAGATTTCTAGGAAGAATGTATGTATATATTCGCTAATTAAACACAGAAACATTTGACGGCAGATAAGAACCATTCGGCCGATCTAGTCTGCCCATTTTCCTACTGTAAAAACCTCAAACCTTTTTTTGTCCTCAGTCTTTTCTTATGTTAAGGACAGCTTTATGCCTATCCCATGCATGCTTAAACACAACAATACAGAGTCCCTTAACGTATGCGATAAACCACCACATGTAATTGGATAGCAAATTCATATGCTTTTTCGCTGTTTACAATGGCTGCTAATTTAGTGCCCGTTATGCATTTTTAGCTGTTGGTAGTTTGTCAAAGCACCTGACTGTGACTTAAAACTACTGACGATGATTTGTTTTCCCTAATGATGCTAATAGTATCGAGCCCTCAAGGGCTACCAACAATCTGGAATGCAAGGGTTTCCCTGTTTGAGTGCAGGTGGGCCAGTCAAAAATGAATGAGCCACTGATTAACTCATCTGTGCTTAATCAGGAGAAATCCTTAATTACTGGCCTGTTGGTCACCGTTGTGGATGGAACTTGGTTTAAAGGAATAGTAATACTTTGTTTTATCTTTATTTTATTTAGTAGGCATTAAAAAAACATGACGAACGATATGTCTTATCTCGCAAACCTTTATGGTTTGAGAGATATTCACAAGCAAAGTTTACCCTCCCGCCCCTTTTAGCTAGTGTAAGCCATCTCTTCTCATATGTGGAATGCAGTCCATAGACCAGACAGAAAACAGACGGGGACAATCTTCTTCCTATGAGAACAATGAAAACCCTGCCCCCTTGGACAAGTTTTTCAGGTTTTTCCCTTATCTTAATTGAAGATTGTCCCTCTCTGCAGTCTACCTGGGCACCTCCCTTCTGATCTGGCTGAACAGTGTGACATCAGTAAAAGGGGTGGGAGGGGGATACTTTGTCATTGAATTACTCTTGAACTACAACTCTGACAGAATTGAAATAATACTCTCCAAAGTCCAAATACTATGATGATTAATTAGAGCTGCTTTTATTATGAAACATTACTATCCCTTTAAACTGCAAGTAAACAGTGAATTATTCTGTCATCAATAGAAAATCCTGTCAGATGTATTGTGAATATATATAGTATCATAAAACATTTTTAATGTGAACATTGCATAAAATCATAGCTTTCAAGTTGTATTACACATCGGAGTTATAGAAGGTACATTTGTGCTTTTATTAATGATAGCAACATATGAAATCCCCACAGAAGCGAATTAAATGGTCATTCATTATTAGCTTGTCTATTATGCGACTCCCATTAAATTCTATTGTGAGAATGCATAAGCATGTAGATAGTAATGGCCACATCATGCTGCAAAACCAACATGGTATTGAAACATCAAATTTCTAACATTTTACTGCGAAAAGGGTGAAATGTATACTTTCCATATTAATTTGTATTAAAAGTAATAAACTAACCAATCTGCTTATTATAATGGAAATAATATCAATTAACAACTTTGGTGATTTTGAAAGAACTGTAATGTTAGCCATATTTTATTTAAATCAATAGTTACTAAAATATTTAGCTTTATTTGTCAGGTTATGCAAATTAGAAATATCTGGTTAGTACTAGGGATAGGTGAAAATTTTCGCCTTAAACTGAAATCAGTGAAAAATGGCACTTTCCACTTGGCGAAAAGTGATGTTTTTTCCTGCTTTTTTCTCCTAGCTCATTGTATTGAAATCAGTGGGTAGAAAATGTTTTCTCCACCTCACAAAAGTTTTCTCCAGCCATATAAAAGGGTGCCAGGCTCTCATAGCATTCTAGTCTGTGTTTGTGAGAGGAGAGAGCAGCATGTTTTTGAAGCTTAATTTTATGGAGTCATTTAGGTGGGACATTTGTTTTCTGTAGTAGAGGAGTCTGGGGGCACAATGGGGAGAAAAAGGGAGGAAGGGGGTTGACCCAAAATACCTCAAAATTTGGTGTTGTTTATGGCAAGACACAGGCAGCTAGGGTCCAAATTGCTTGGGGAAGTCTGGGGAAAAATATTGTTGATTTTGTTAGTTAGTTATATATATCTTTTCTGGGACTATGATAAGATGTGGTAGACAACTTAAAATAAATAAAATGAATAAAATAAATAAATAAATAAATAAAAAACATAAATAATTTAACAAACAAATATATTAGACAGTTTACTGGGAGCTCTGTGACTGAGGCAGACTTGAGAGACAGCAGACGACATTGAGAATTTTGTTGTGGGCCAAGGCAAGACATCACACTCCATCAGTTGTATACTGTAGAGAGTAAAAACACACACAGTAGTTGAGTAATGTCTAGCAAATGCACAAGCGAGAGGGGAAAGGTGGAGGAAGTGCAGGGGTGTGGGAGTAAAGTGTTAGTGCAAAAACTGACTGCAGCAATAGTTGCTGTAGCATATGCAATAAATGATGATGATCCCTCTCCTCCCAGGGTGGATGCAGTTTGTCCCACCAATCACACCACGCCAGTCCCCCACCACCACTGCCATACACATCTGCCACATTGTAGGTTGTACTTTTTTTATCACTTGACATCATCATTAATTTGTGCCAGTGGCACTTAAGCAGGAAGTAAGTGTTGTGGGCAAAGGACAAAGGCACTCTGCATGCTAACACATTTTTCAAGGTACATGTTGCTGTAGGACTCACAATTTTGACTTCCAGCTACTTATTTCTCCACTACAGCCCTCAGAAGAAGTAATATTGTGTCCTGGGAAATGTTGCACCTTATTAAACATAGGAACAAATGTGTTGAAATAGGAAAAAATATGTTTGAAAAGGAGAAAAATGTGTTAGAACAGGAGAATAATGTGTTAGACTATGAGAAAAATGTGTTAGGATAGGAGAATAATGTGTTGAATAGGCGAAAAATTTGCTGGAATAGGCAAAAGGAAGAAAATTTTGCATTGGAGAAAAAGAGAAAACTTTTGCAAAAAAAAAAAGCAAAAAAGCTGCCAATTTTCGCGAAAAGTCATGCAGGAAATTTTTCTTACTTTTCACCTACCGCTAGTTAGTACAGCATCCAGATACTAAAAATCCATCCTGCCCTCCATTGTGCTACTTTCTATTGTACAGAACTAGACAATTTGTATACAATAACAAATAACTAAAGCTAAATATCTATTAATTGGATTAAATTAAAATAAATGGCGAACATAACATATAGGTGATTTTGAAAGCTTTCTTAACTTTTTCAGTGCCCCATATTATACAGGGGCATTGAGATGTGATAATTATGTCAACCACTTTGAATCCGCCATCAATTAATAGTGGAAAGTGTATATGTGTTCCCTGAATACCTCATAGAGAGTGTTCAGCCAGTTGAGAGGCTCCACATTGTAACCTAGGACTGTGCTGAGCACAGGTTAACCTTGCCTACTGAAAATAATGAAAAAAAGGTTATGGGAGCAGGTGGATGATAAATTTTATATCTGTGATGGTTGCTGGGGTGGAGTATACCTCATAGTTAAAGTGGAACTTTCACCTTAATTAAAGTTTGCATATCTGAACACTGCATTAAAAACTGCCTGTATGTTATGTTAACCAAAAGTGCAGCAGATGTTTAGTTCAGGAAATATTTACACTTTATTTCTGGGAAAAGTGAAAGTGAACATTTCCTGGTACTGCACAAACTGTACATTTGTTGATCTTTTTGCTAACATGACAAATACCAAGTTTTTAATGCAGTTTTCAAATATGCAAACTTAAATTAAGGTGGAATGCCCTCTTTAAGCTCCTTGATATAACTAATCAATTTTATAACAGTGGTTAGTATCTATCCTTTGCTAAATATTTTACTGCCATTTTTGCCCAGTTTACAAAACTATATATAACATCTTATATTTACAGAAATTTGCAAATGTTTCCAATTAGTAGGTCATTTACTGTGTTAAGGAAGTTTTGTGTTTCTGGCACCCCCTATGGTATGCCAATCCATATCACTGGGGCACCATATATCTCATGAAACCCATAGCTATTTGCATGCACTTGTATTCCATCACAAAAGCACATATCTTGTAACAAAAAATATTAAAAATATATATTTTGTTAATAGCTCTATCTACATTATCTTTATGTCAGGATTTTTCAGCTTTGCAAGTGTAAGCAAGCTGTTTGGAATTTTATACGTAAATGTCAGTTAATATATTTACATGTTGTTCAATAAATATTGTGACCTCTTCATCTATTAAAAAAGAGAAATTTTTTTTTCAAAACCCGAGAGACTAAGGAAGGCGCCATTCAATATCAAGTAAAATAGTACACTTTTTAGTCCTCAATTAACTCACAAATACTTATTATAATTACAGAACATAAAATCTAAAATATTTATTAAAATCAGAACATATCCCGTAACAGTTTATTCAGAAGATATAGGACAAGTTCCATCTATATATCAATTTGTATGGAATAATGTATTTTATTAGAGATACTAGTTGAAGAGCCCGTTACACAGACCACAGTGCCACTGCCAGCCAGTCGCGGGGCAGTCATGCGCAGTAGAGACTGCCCGCGCAGCGGCTGATACAGGGCTGGACGCTCCAAAGGAGTGTCCGGCTCTGTATCAGCCGCTGCACGGGCAGTCTCTACTGCGCATGATTGCAGCACATGCAGCAGTCTCTACTGCGCATGATTGCAGTGTTACACATGTTTTAGCAAATTATTATATAGGATATGGGGACAACATTATAAATCAAAGCTTATTTATCTTCATTTTAACCATGATGATGTATTGTTTATATTAATTGTCTAAAAAAGAATCTAAACATTCTTTCATTTTTAACCAAGATGGTATCTTGGCTACATCATATATCATCCACTCAAGAAAGGTATCATTAAAGGAGCAGTAAACTTTTTTTATGAAAAAATATATATTGTAGGGATTTTCCTATCGAATAAGATAAGGGTACTCCCACTGCTGAGAGATTTATATTTCCAGAGTTATTACAGTTTAAACACATGCCTTTTTACATTAGCAGTGCCCTCTAGTGGTCAAATTCTAATTACTTTTACTGTTAGATTCTAATGGAGAGGAAAGTCAGAAAAGTCAGAGACATACAGTTCTCCATAGAATGTGATAGAAACTGCCTGTCACTTCCTGTCAGTTAGAACTATCAGGAAGTAAACACAGTAAATTCATTTTCTGATTATTTGAACTGATATACATTTTGAATAAAACATCTGACAGCAATGGGAGTGACCTTGTTTTATTCAGCAGGAAATGCTCTATAAAATGTTTTCATAAATAAAAGTTTACTGCTCCTTTAATAAGACCAATTCATGATGTAGAAAGTTGCTCAAAGGAAACAGTGTGGAATAAATTGAATAATTCTGAAAATTCAGTTTGTCACACTGCAGTCAACTTCCAACAACTACCATGCTGCTCTCCTGTGGTAACTGAGTCTAAGCCTACCTAGTGAAATTATTACATGAGGACAACAAGAACATAAAAGGTCACATCCATCAGTAGTCTTCAATCATAATATTATACAGAGTTACATCAAAGGGAGTTAAATGTTCAAAGCAAATATTCATACATTAAAAAATCTTTATTGTGAATAGAGACATAATAATAAAATGCATGTTTTCAATCAGTGAGTAATAGCATACTTTGAAAAAATGTATCTTATATGGAAGTTATGTCAAGTAAAAAATAATGAATGCTATAAAGCAAAAATAGGCATACAATATGAATAAAAAATATGCCTATGATAAATTAACGTCATAATTTGTAGAAACACCAAGATGGTGAATTTTTCCTACTAGCTAAGATAATTTTGTCTTTCTCCATATGTTGTCAGATTTGATTAAAGTTGAGGGAGGTAATGTTGGCATCTCTTTTGACCAAAACCATCATTTTTTTCTTCCAGTAGAGAGTTGGTTTCCATGTCTTTCACATAAATACCATCTATTTCCAAAACAAATCTTCAAAAACTGTATATATCTTTAGCAGTGTATTTTCTATGCTCTTTTGTTGATGCTATTCTAATAGAAAGATAGACAAAGGTATAGACAGAGTCATTATGGAAAGCCTATTCCCTGAACGTAGTAATGTCCATGATTTCTATGGAGAGTGGTGTTCTATGCACATTTGAACATTGAGTGTGGGGCAATGCCTTTCACTTTCTTACATTTAGTGTAGTAGATTAATATGAAGAATATAAACAATTGTAATGCAAACCATCTGCACTGTAGGGGACAAATAAAATGAACCCCTGGAATGCTAGCTAAGGCTGGTTTAACGTTTAATAAAATATGGATTTGGCTAAGTTTAATTTCATTTTCTATTCCCCATGACGATGCCCAGAATATTCCAGAGCTCATATGTTCAGCTTTGTGTGAGGGCCAACTGATGCCTGTCCTATCCATCCTGGAGGAACTTAAAGGAGAATGAACACCTTCTAATAATTTGTGGTGATACCCAGGTTCTTCCTAGCTGGACACTCTGAATGCCATTGACCTCTCATCCCCATATTCCCAGATTTACCTTTCCTCAGCTGGATATTGTGTCACTCCATGCAAGCATACCAGTGGGGCAAGTGTATTTTGCTTTTGCCCAGGCTGGAGTAGACCTGTATTAAGGAAGTTGAAGTAGAACTGATTTTATTGAGAAACTGTACAAACGAGTAATCTAATCACTGAAATAACACATAACTAAATCTATGCTAAACAATTAACCCTTTGAGTGCCAGAGGGGTATGCAAAGCAATGAATTGTGTACCCCTCTGGCACTCAAAGAGTTAAACATTATACAGTGCAGGAAAATACAGAACAAACCAGTAAATGTTAAACATTTCAGGCCCAGCAAAAGCTGTCACATAACCTCCACCACTTACCTTACTATAGCCAGACAATGCAAATTTCCCCTATGAGTTTTTCCCTTGTGCATTTGTTAAAAAGATAAGGGGGAGATTAAATAATCGGAGATAAAGAGGTAATAAAGTGGAGATAAAATAGAGATGATTTCTGCAGTTTATCGCTTCTTCAATTCCTAAGTTATTGTATAGAGACTATGCACTAAGATCTCCAAAGTTGAAGAAATATTAGTGCATTGGCTCCACTCTCCACTTTATCACCTCTGTATCACCTATTAATGTATTTCCCCAACATCTTCAACCAGACTTAGATTACAAGTCTGTGGAGAGAAACATGAGAGTTGCTGGAAATTTGTTTTGAGATGAAACAGGCACAGCATATGGGCCTACTTAACCCTTTTAGGTCCAGAGGTGTTCACAAAACATTGTGACACAATGTGTTGAACATTCCTCTGCACCTTAAAATTTTAACCCCCTAACAGTCTTTGACGGTCATAGCACGATATGGGTTGTTATACCATTAACGACCCATGACGTGCTATGACAGTCATGGAATTCCGGGCTCCCGCCACGGCTGCATGCTGGTCTGGGAGTCTGGAATCCGAATCGCCAAAAAAAAAAAAATGCTCCGTGGTCCTTTAGTGACTGTAACGTGCCTGCGCAGCCGGTCATTAAGGAATTAAGATTATCATGTGCAGTGGGTAGAGTTTGTCATGTGGTCCTGCTAGCAACTGTCATGTCTGCCTCCATGAACATTCGTAATCAGCCCTAGATGGCATTAGTGATGGGCGAAAATTTCCGCCTCAAACTGAAATAGGTGAAAAATAGCACTTTCTGCTTGCTGAAAAATTTTCTGCGAAATGTGCAGATTTTCCGCTTTTTTTGCCTAGCTCAATCCTTTGAAATCAATGGGAACATGTAAGTTACGCAAAACACATAGCAAATATTATTTTATTTTCCAAAGGCATAGTATAAAAGGTGCCTGTGTGGATGGGGTGTGGGGAAAGAATCAGTTGAGCAGGGATTTTTTTTTAGGGGGGTTGTTTACTGGGATTGAGGGCAATTAATAAAAAAATAAATCCTAAATACAAATATACAAACCCATAAGACAAGGTATAAAAGGGGTCTGGGAGGGTGCCTGAATGATTTAGGTGAACATGGAATTTATTTTGGGTGGGTTTCTTGACTGGTATTGTGGAGACAGCTAATAAAAAAATAAATCAATAAAATAAAATAATTTGCATGTAAACTGATAGTCAGGAACCCCCTGACATAAACTGCCACTGGGGTGGACTGAAACTTAAGTTGATAGAGTATTTTGTAGAGGATGATTTATTAGATTTGTTGTTAGAGGCATTTGTAGGACTTAGACTTATTAGAGGCCCAAGCCCTAAAGAAACTTTGATTTGTAGGACTTAAGCTTGTTTGGCACAAGGCCTAAGGAAACATTGATTTGTAGGACTTAGGCTTGTTAGAAACAAACCCTTCAAAAATGGTTTATTTTTTTGAAGTGCTATGTGTTTTTTTTTTTCAAAGCACAAGCCCTGAGAAAAAAAATAAAAATGCCTATTGTCAGCAGGTCATGTTGGCCAGTGGCCACTGGCCATTGTCAAATGTCCTCCTGAGTCTATAATTGCGGAATTTACAACTGCTGTTCTTACTGCTGCTGCTGAGTTGTTTAAGCAGCAGGATGATTAGGCAGCTGAAAGGGAATGGGTTCAACAATAGCAGTAACATGGATGATGGATGATGAAGGTTCCACTTGCCACAACTATCTCCAATGATGCGTCTGAGGCAGTAGCAGCACAAAAAGTATCCCCCAGTCTACGTGGAGAAAAGAAGAAGTAGGCCATTAATTCTTCTCTACCTGTCCCTCCTCCAAAATCATGGGTGTGTTGTAACATCAGCAACTGCAATGTGCACAGTATGTGTGTGGTAAATAACATCTGGGGGCATAACTGTAGCGACACAATGTTGGTGCGTATTTTGTAGTAATTAGTATTGAAAGTCACAAGAATATATTCAATCAAAAAGGAAGCAAAGAAGAGAGAAAACAAAGTGGGTTAATAATATACACTTCAGATGTATTTATCACATTTGGCTGAAGACATCAGAGTGATAAAAAAAACACCAAAAAAGAGACTAGTTCAGTACTATATATTAGGAGATAATGGGGATATTAAAACACATCTTTTATTAAGTAAATGCAATAAAATGATTCAAAAAGTCACATGTCAATAAACATATTTTAAAACCATCAGTAAATTAACGTGTGCATGGGTGACATTTTATTTACTCAAAGCAGGTGTGAGAAAGACACAGTAGAGGGGCAATATTCGGTATAATAAACTCGCTATAGTATCTCGATAACTACATGGAAGATGGAGCAATTACTCACACCATGTACTAACACTGAATGTATATAGAGACCATATAACTGAAGATGCCCTGCGTATCACTGGACAATAATGTCCCTCATCTAACTGAATTGCTGAGTGGTAACTAAATATTATAAAATATAAAATATTATATTTATTCAAGAAACAAATAACATAAAAAAAAATATATATATGTGCATGCACTGACAGTGCTTTAAAATAATAATAATATAAATTTGACAAAGACAATATAAATATATCCAATATATAGTGATATCAGAAATACAAACAATACTCTCACCCTACGCGTTACATGATATACTATCACTTCTTCAGGATAGACCTCTGAAGAAGTGATAGTATATCACGTAACGCGTAGGGTGAGAGTATTATTTTAAAACACTGTCAGTGCATGCACATATATATATATATATTTTTATGTTATTTGTTTTTTGAATAAATATAATATTTTATAGAGAACTATATAGTTCAGTATGTGGTTCTTACTATAATAATTAGTGCCCCCCCCGCCTTTGGGTATTTGTAACTCCAATTAGGTACCCCATTTGTATAGCTAGTCACTCATCAGATATAGAGTATAGGTTGGAGATTTTAGAGTGGAAGTACTATCTCCATCTACTCTGGGTGAGGTGGAACACTAGGCGCATATTGGGGAGACTGGTGGATGATCCAGGAAGGAGTGATACAGATACCCGCACTGGGGGTGATCCAGTGAAAGCTAACACACTGAGAGGCCGGTTGTAACGGTTTTTAGGACTCTCAGACCAGTAAGTGAAAATAAAACACACTTTATTTAAAGTAAATAATGCTCAAGTTCGCCCTCTAGTGGCGGTAGGTAATACACAGATCAAGTAAACTGAGATATTACAATAGTAATAGCACAATAGATATACATGCAAGACAGTATGTAATTGGATGATATGAACCCCCAAGGGGTTAATGTCTAGATAACAGTCCGTCTCAGATGTGGAGGTTTGACACGCCCTGGATGTTAAGAGGCTGTGCTGGATAGACAAAGTTCATCAAGTACTGAAGACCGAACTGCCTTGCCAAGGTGTTTGGATATTAAGCAGAATAGGAATCAACTTAGCCCCCACGGGCGTAGTTACTGGAACTGCTTTGGTTTGTGCAAGTGCAAATAGCCCCCACGGGCGTAACGGGAACCGGCCGGCAATGCAAGAGCTAACAGCCTCCTCAAGCTTAGTCGAATGCTGGAATATGAATGCAAGAGCCACTAGCCCCCTCGGGCGTAGTACCGGATAAGCCAACCCTGAAGCCTTACTGCCACCACTCTGTATTACGGATATCGCCGGTAACCAACACCGGAGAGCCTTAGGCGCCCAAACGACCCAAACAATGTGACTACTCTGCAATGGAGGACTAGAGTTGCCGACGGTGAGCGGCCAACTCAGCAGCAGTATCACGGATATCGAGGCTCGTACTGGAGATAGAGAGAGTGAAATCGAGGCAGCACTGCAAGAGTTAAAAAGCACGTTTACTCGAGGCTTCAGCACTACTGGAAGGCTCTGCACTGAGAGGAAGGCACACAGATTCACACACAGCTCTGCACAGGTAGCGAGGCACAGCACTAATCGTGGGTAACACCAGGCAAGGCAGTCACACTGAAGTGGGCAACAGAGACTGATAATGTCGCGGCGGCGACAACTGGAACGCAGGTCACTGGAACAAGCTGGAAGTCGATCTTCGGAGCAGGAAGTCAGCCGGGCCGGGTCGGAGCACGTAGGAGGCAGTCATACAAGCCGGGTCATACACAAGCAGGAACGTCAGTCTAGCCGGGTCAGGATCCAATGGTGGTACGCAGACGAGCCGGGTCATACACAAGCAGGAACACTGGAGAATAGTCAGGACAAGCCGAATCGGTACACAGGAACTCAGAATACAGGAACACAGCAACAGCACTACTGGCTCAGGAACACCACGAAAGGGCATCTGACAGATGTGATAGCCAGGTATAAAAAGGTCATCAGGAGGCGGGTCAAACCCAGTCAGCAAATCAGTGACAGCCACAACTGAGAGTGACAGGAATCACAGGCACTGTGATACCGGTTTAGCCTCATGGAAATGTGAGTAGTCATTCTGCTTGCTCACAGGTGATCGTTTTTTGGTGGAGGATTCCATATATTGGCATTACAGTCTACACTTAGATCGTGTGCGCTTCTCTTTTTCTTTGTTTTTGTTCACATGTATTGAAGCTCGAATACGTGACGGATATTGGGAGGCAGCACCGTGAAAAGGAAAAAGATTGAAGAAGGCTGATCTAGAGACTTTATTCCAGTTTATTTCATTTTATTTTAGTATTATTACTATTTTAGTATTTTATTTTATATTTTTATTATTTGGGTATATTAGCCTCTGAATAGTGAGCGCTAGTGCACAGAAGGAGTGTAATAGTAATGATGAACCCTCCCTGCCACCGTCTAAGCATATTCTGCAGAATGGAATCTCCTCAGATGCAGCTTGATGCACTGCTTGCGATTCTCCTCCACCACACAGTGTGCAATGGGTAGAGATGAACTGCCACATCCTAACATCAACAGAGTGGCTATCATTTGGAGGGGGAGGTAACGATGAACAAGATGGATTGGCAGAAGATGAGGTTGCTCTATTCTTCCTCCTCTTTGATCTAAGCCTCGCCTCTTGTTGCCTTTCTGGAGAGTCAGGGGGTACAGCAACAGCGGTGCTTGATTTCTGTGGTAAAAACAAAGGACCAAATGGGAAGGACGCCCACTAGTGTAATATAGTCTTCTAAAACAGTAAATATGAAATAATAAAAAATGGCTAATCACATTTGTAATGGTCAGTACAGGATAAGCTGACTAATGCGCATTTGGAGAAGTGCCAGTCTCCGTTCGGGAACCACTCATACTATCACGATGCCCGTGCTTCCTGCTCTGATGGCAACATTGTGATTCATTGCTGTTCGCTGATTGGCTGGGCATAATTGCTCCTACCAGGGCTTTTTTATACCCTGGGATGTCTTTCCTTAGGCGCTCTTTCGTGGTGTACAAGTTCCTGACTGTGTATCCGTGCTAATGCTTATCGTGTATGACCTGGCCTGCCTGACTACATTCCTGAGTTCTGTTTCTGCTGTTCCATTGCAGACCATATCTGGCTGAGAACCACTCCGTTGCTGACTGTATCTGGCTGAAGAACCCGCTCCGTTGATGACCGTATCTGGCTGAGAACCCGCTCCGTTGCTGACTGTATCTGGCTAAAGAGCCCGCTCCGTTGCTGACTGTATCTGGCTGAACCACCTGCTCCGTTGCTGACTCTATCTGGCTGAAGAACCCGCTCCGTTGCTGACCGTATCCGGCTGAGGATCCCGCTCCGTTGCTGACTGCTTGTGGCTGTGAACCGCTCCGTTGTTGACTACTTCTGCTGAAGTACCGGCTCCGGTACTGACTGTGTCTGGTTGTACCCTTTGGCGACCCCGTGTAGTCACCGTGATTACTGGGCCTTGTATGTCATTGTCGGTGTGCGCCGTGTGGTGCTATTTCTTGTCGACCAAAGGCTAAGCCTGTGCTTAAGCTGCTCTCATAACTGCTGCTGGCGGTGTGCACAATCGAAGTACCGGTACAGTGTTCTATCACTGACTGTGTTACTCTGATCACTCTCTGTGTCCTCCTTCCTCCTTGTGGAGAGCCCCAAAAGACATAGAAATAGGAATTGTTTCCATAGTGATAAATGCAGGTTCCAAGGGTTTGCCATCAATGGTTTCAATGGCCAACGGAGATTCCCTTTTGAGTAACGGAATCTTGTACAATTCGGCAAAAGATTGGTCCATAAAGTATCCTGCTGTACCGGTGTCCACCAGTGCCATAACCAATATAGACAGATCTGCCCAGGAAAATGCCACCAGGATTGTGGGTTTCCGTGTACTAGAATCTAGGGACTGCTGTACGCCACCTAGGGCCTGTTCCTCAAGGTACCCTAGGTGCATCCGTTTCCCGGTCTTTCCGGACATGTGCGTATTAAGTGGCCAGCCTTGCCACAATATAAGCATAAACCCAGCCTCTTGCGGTGTGCCCGCTCCTCCTTTGTAAGTCTGGTAAAACCTAGCTGCATAGGTTCACCCACCTCTGGGGATCGTTCAGGAGGAATGGGAGGTGAGGGTGGGTTAAAAAGGTTACCATGCCCGATAATTCTGGATTTCGCCCTTCTTGCCAATCGTCTCTCGCGAATGCGAGAATCAATGAGCATAACATACTCAATGTAATCCAAATCACTGGGTACATCCCTGGCAGCAATTTCATCTTTGATGGAATCAGACATACCCTGAGCAAAGGCTGCCACCAGTGCCTCATTGTTCCATCCGACCTCTGCTGCCAAGGTCCGAAATTCGATGGCGTTATTTCCCAAGGTATGCTCGCCCTGCTGGATCTCCATTAACCTTTTAGCAGCAGAGGCAGCTCTACCAGGGACCTCAAACAGTCTGCGGAACTTTCTTACGAATTCATCGAAGTTCCGAGTGCAGGGTTTGGCATTTTCCCAAAGAGGATTGGCCCATGCCAGTACTTTACCCGTTAGCAGGGAAATCATAAATCCAACTACGGTCACTAGGAAATGCCTGGGGCGTTAGTTCCAGAAAGATTTCTAATTGATTAATAAAGCCCCAGCATAGGTTAGGTTCGCCATCATATCTTAATGGTAACAGCGCCGCCGCCGTTAGGCCTCTGGAATGAGCGATAGGAGATACAGACTGATTATCCGGTGTCGTAACTGTGGAGACCACCGAATTCTGGTTAGGTTTGTCAAGGTGTAACGTTCGCTCAAGTAACGTTAGTTCCAGAAAGATTTCTAATTGATTAATAAAGCCCCAGCATAGGTTAGGTTCGCCATCATATCTTAATGGTAACAGCGCCGCCGCCGTTAGGCCTCTGGAATGAGCGATAGGAGATACAGACTGATTATCCAGTGTCGTAACTGTGGAGACCACCGGATTCTGGTTAGGTTTGTCAAGGTGTAACGTTCGCTCAAGTAACGTTTGTAAGGCCAATGCCAATTGGTCTAGGCGCTGCTCGTGAACATCCATTCTCCAGTGGATGTTTTGTGTATTATTCTCACCCTTACTGTCTGAGGTCATGGCCCTTTCGTACTTTCACAGTTTTCAAGACACTCAGACCAGTTGGTGAAATAAAACACAGTTTTATTAAACAGAAAAATAAAAGAAATGATCGCCCTCTGTAGGCAGCACTGAGTAATAACAAGGAGGCAAAAATAGGACACAGGATACAGATAATAACTTAACAGCTCAGGCACATAACAGATACTGAGAACAGATATACAAGGGTTAACACAGTAATCAGTCCATCTCAGTTGTGGTGTTTAGCACACCCAAGGTGGTAATAGGCAGTGAATGGTGGAGAGAACTCAACACCTAAAGTTCATAAAACAGAGATAAATGTTCAGTAAAAAGGACCTGCGACCCAGAGTCTGCTGAAACTTGAGCCTGTAGCCCCCACGGGCGTAATAATGGAAGCAACCGGATTGCTAGAGCTAGAGCCAATAGCCCCCACGGGCGTGATAACGGAGAAAACCGGATTGCAAAAGCTTGAGCCAATAGTCCCCACGGGTGTGATAACGGAAGCAACTGATTTGCAAGAGCTTGAGCCAATAGCCCCCATGGGCGTGATAACGGAAGCAACTGGATGCAAGAGCTTGAGCCAATAGCCCCCACGGTCGTGATAACGGAAGCAACTGGATTGCAAGAGCTTGAGCCAATAGCCCCCATGGGCGTGATAACAGAGACCAGAACAGTAGTAGCTAAAGCCCTAGCACCTACTCCGGGCGCGGTAACGTAAACCAACTATACTACAGGGAGTGGAATGAACTGTCGCCTCTCAAGGCTACTATGAACAGGCTCAGCAGTAATAGTGGTTGAAATGTAACGGCTCAGCAAGAGTAAGCAATGCTCTGTACCAGACTGGAGGCTCAGAATCGGAGGCACAGCTCTGCACGGGTGAACGGCTCAGTTTACAGGAATACAGCTCTGCAGGGGTTAACGGCTCAGTAGGAGGAGCACAGCTCTGCACGGGTTAACGGCTCAATAGGAGGAGTACAGCTCTGCACGGTAACGGCTCGGTTAGCAGGAGTTCAGCTCTGCACAGGTTAACGGCTTCAGTAGCAGGAGTACAGTTCACTGGAGATAGTCAGAATGTCGCCTCGGCAACAGCAGGAAGCTGAACCGTTGTCTGGGTTGGTTAAACAGGCACAGGTCACGGAGCAGGAACGTCATCCAGGCCGGGTTGAATCACGGAGCAGGTTCTCAGACAAGCCAGATCAGGTCACGAGCAGGAACGTCAGCCAGGCCGGGTCAAGTCACGGAGCAGGAACACAGGAACGTAGTCTAAGCAAGCCAAATCGGTACACCGGAATCAGGAACACAGGAACACAGCACAGCAATACTGGCTCAGGAACACCACGAAAGGGCACCTGACAGGTGCCAATGGCCAGTTATAAAAAGGTCACCAGAGGCAGGCCAAACAGGCTCAACCAATAGGAGCGCGGCACAAGTGAGAGTGACAGAAAAAAGATCACGGACACCGTGATAGTTCCCCACACACATCCATCCTGGTGCAGACCTAGGGCTCTGGCAGACTCTGGCTTTACTGACTGCAGGCATGAGTCTGTAGTCTCCATTGTTGCCATCCTTATTGGAGACAAGCTCTTCCTTACTGACTGCATGAGTGAGTCAGTAGTCTCCCTTGTTGCTGTGTTACGGGAGACTGTAGGTTCTGTGTTGCGTTTCGCCTACTACCCTGAGACTACAAATTGGCTTCGGCCTAGTCTCCAGCATTTGTGGTTGACCTGTCGGCAAGCTCCTATTTCTGATAGAGTCTCTAGCCTCTCCAGTCAACTTCTGCTTATAGTATCATTAATATTTGCCTACTATTTATTATTCTAATAAAGGTGATTTTAACTATACTGTCTGACTCCTTGTCTTGTTTGCAAACCGTAACACATACCAGAGGTTTCGTCAGCGAGACATGGAACACACTGTGTATCCGCATATTGGGAGGAAAGTCTAGGGCATAGGACACAGGGTTTATCCATTGGAGGATACGGAAAGGCCCCACAAAACGGGGAGCCAGTTTCTGAGAGGGCACTCAGAGGTGAAGATTTCTGGAGGAAAACCAGACCCTCTCCCCAACCTGGTAGGAGGGTGCGTGTAGACATTTACAATTAGCGTGGAGCTCCTGGGATTGTTGTGAGCGTCACAACAACTCTTTGTCCTGCACCCATGTGGAACGGATTTGCTGGAGATGATCCTAAAATGCCAGGATCCCCTGAGGAGCGAACAAATCTGGAATCATGGAGGGTTGGTACCCATAATTCACCATGAAAGGAGAGATCCCATTACAGAAAGCAGCCACGAGAGCCTCATTATTCTAACCAACCTTAGCTGCCAGGGTACAAAACTCTACGGCATAATCGGAAGCCATCCTAGTACCCTGCTGGATGGACGTTAGGTGCTTAGCAGCTGAGGTGGAGTGGCCCGGTATATCAAATACCTTTTTAAAGGATGCCACAAGCTCAGGGTAATTGTAAACAATAGGTTTCTGCGTCTCCCACAGGGGAGTAGCCCAAGCCAAGGCTCTGTCAGAGAGTAAGGAAATCCCGAGGCCCACCTTACTCCCTATCAGACCGGAAGGGCTGTGGTACTATCTCCAGATAGATGCCAACCTGGTTTATAAAACCTCTGCATTGGTTAGGGTCACCCCCATAACGCTGGAGAAGTGGGGCAGGCCATGTCATACGTCTCACAACATTGGAATCACCATTGGCAGCCAGAGAGGGAGTGGCAGCAGCCATAGTGTCAGCCTGCGCTGAGGACCGCTGAGGCTGTGGAACCAGATGCTCAGAATGGAGCAACAAAGCCTTGAGGGCTGCAGCAAACTGGTCCATGCACTGGTCTACCAGGTCCAGCCTAAAAAAAATATTTTGTGGATTGCCTGCCTCCTGAGTTCATGGTCCTTGTGTACTGTTATGGACCAGGAACCAGACAGGACACAAAAAGGTAAAATGCAAAACACCTTTATTAAAGCAACAAAAAATAAACAGAATCGTGATCAGGAGCAAAAACCAAATGACAAGCCAGGGTCAGGAACCAGGACAGGTAATCAGCCAAGCCGGAGTCAGGAGCACAGAAGTCCTCGATGTCAGAAACAAGCCAGAGGTCAGACGCACGGAAGTCAGTGAAGTCTGGAACAAGCCATGGGTCTGGAACACAGCAAACAGTAGCACAGGAAAATCCACAGCAGCCAGCAGCAACAGGTCAGCAAACAAACTGTTATCAGAGGGTTGGCTGATAACAGTCAAGTGAGTGATCAGAGAGATCAGCTGATACAGCCAGAGCCAGGAACTCAGAAGACAGCAGCAGTGGCTAGCAAAACAGTAGATTAGCTTAGACAGCAGAATCAATAGGCAGAATGGGAGAGGCTCAGCAAAATCTTGACAACTATTTGGCCCCCATCCCATGTCTTCCTTTGTTTTTGCGTGGTTGATCGTTTTGGGGAGAGTGTTTTGGTAAGGGGCGGCCCCTTTTACATCAAAGGATGACAGATTTGCTGTTTTGGGGCAGCCAGAATAATCCCCTCAAGTGCTGAAGCTGTTCTCCACATAAATGTATGAACAACATTTAATCTCTTAAGTATAGCTCACTTGAGTGTTTGGTGGCGGTCCATTTCATTTGTCTGATTCAACACAAGGGAAGCCTCCTGTTTCCTTTTTCTCCCCCTTTTCTTCTGATTTCTGTGGTGGGTGATTGGCTTTAAAGTGGAACTATCACCTCAACTTAAGTTGCCCTGCAATACTTAGGAAGGTGGAGACTATCTTAATAATCATTATTTGCCCCAAATAAAGATATCCTTAAGCTTTCGAGACCAGAAGCCAGGCATCACAGCAGACATCTTGAATGCGCGCCTGCATTTTCAATCCCCGTCACCCTTCATAGGCATTGCACTGGCCTGTAAAGCTCCGGAAGAGACTGACGGCACAGGTGCACAGGCTGCAGTAACCTGTCCGTCAGTCTCGGAAGCTTATGGATAACTATATTCGGGGGCACTTTTGAGAGGTAAAATAATGATTACTAAGCTAGTCGCCACCTGCCTAAGTATTGCAGGGTAACTTAATTTGAGGTAGTAGTTCCGCTTTAACATGTTTGACATAAATGTCTTGGTGTCTGTGTTTTATCTATGATATCAGGGAGATAGTGCCAAGGTGTGTTCCCTCCTTTCCTTTTCTCACTGACTTGTCACAGTGCCATTGCTGATGACTGCACTGTGCCTGCCCCAAGAGAAAAATAGTACCAAACCTATGAATTCAGGGGATAGGGAACAGGTGGAGAAGAGTGGCCTCTTTCATATTGTCCTCCACATTCCCCTTTACTGTTTGTGGCAGTGGATAATGTTGCTGCTGTTGCTGCTACTGCCTCAGATTCAGCACTGCAATTAGGACCATGAGTATTGCTGCTGCTGGCAAGTGGAACCTGTCCTAGTCCCACATCACTTGTTAACCCCATTCCCACTGTGTCCACAGTGGTCTGTGCCACAATAGCCTGCTCCTCAGCATCCTGCTGCCCTTGCAACTCAGCATCAGAAGGAATTAGGGCAGTTGTAAATTCCTCAATTTCCAAAATGTCACTGCTAGTGGTGGTGGTGATGCCCATCCTCATCCATATCTCCCATTCCTTCTCAGTTTCTGCTAAAAAGGCCATCAATGTCTCTTCCACCCCATCACAGCTTCTCCACTATCATCATCATCATCACCACCACTAGCCCCTATGTGCAGAGGGTCCCCTGTAGAAGAAAAACGCTGACATTTTGCTCTCTGTTTTAAAAGCGGATTTTCTCCTGAAAAACCAGACAATAACATGGTTTTCATGGAATTTCTTGCGGGAACACATCAACAACATCCCTAGATGGCATCCCTTGAACAAGTGCAAAGGGCAAAATCCATAGGGCCATTAGGAGTTTTTGGCCATAGTAAGGTAAGAGGAGGTGATTAATAGTAGGAGTTAGTTCTCCTTTACGGGTTAGTTGCTCTTTTTCATCTAGCAAAGCAAGATTTGAAACTCTGCCCAAGTAACATAATGGACGAACATAATCTGACCATGCACAGAAAAAGTTTCAAGTTTTTCTGCAATACGCTGGAGCACTACAAGTAACTGCTTAAATGACTTCATGTTAGTTTCTTCTTGCATAATAGAAAAGAAATAACATTTAAGACCCAATTACAATACACACTCTTGATGCTTTCATTATGAGGAAAGAATATTTTGTAATGTCTTTAAAATAGTAGGATAGAACGGCTAAAGCAAGATGCTCTGCTCATAATATGCTTATGAATATGCCTCACAGTCAGTACCTTAGCACTTGTAAATTAGTCAAGTAGAATAAAGAATTTTATTAGAAAGAAAAGGAAGCAGATTTGCTAGATTACTTTTTTCGCATATTCAGGACTATTAAATGTGAAATGCATATTTATAAAGCATAAAGGAAACAGTACTCACATAAAAATTGAGTTCATCTGAATAACCAAAAAGTAAAGACATTGTGGAAAATAATTGTCATTGTCTAGTTTCTTTTCTCTTTAGTTACAAATGTTATTGATTCCAAAATCATGTTCCATTTATCAGAATATAAAACACATTGAGAACATTGTATTTCAAGTTACAAAAAAAATTACGCTTGTAAAAATGATACTTCTACTCATCTATCCCTAGGCACATCAGGTTTTAAGAATAATGAAAGTCTTTAGGTATACACATATTCCATTTTCTTGAACTATTTGATACAATATAAAAAGTTACCTTTTTAAATGAATTTTCCCAATTGTTCCTTATTGTTTTTGAGATAACCGGTGCATTACTTAAGAGAATATCTTATCTTTAAAGGGATAGTAACTTTTCACAAAAACTGCAGCTCCAATTAATCTTCATAGTATTTGGGCCATGGAGAGTGTTATATCAATACTGTCAGAGTTGTAGTTCAAGGGTAATTGAATGATAAAGTATCCTCCTCCCGCCCCTTTTAGCTAGTGTAAGCCACCTCCCCTCAGATGTGGAATTTGGTCCTGACTTACTAAGAAAGATTAGTATTTCTCTGTGCAGAAGCAAAGGGACTCCTCACTCATTTGGGTGTGTGCGGGAGTATCAAAAAACTCACCTCTATGGCTGAAATACAGACTGGAAGTCTGTGGGTCTCTGTCACAAATTCTAGGGTTCCGTGCACAGTCCCCATAGGCCCTCTGTGTCAGGTTTTCAAGCTTGATACAGCAAATCTGTGAGGACATACATTGCACAATGCAGTGTATAGATACACCATGGGAGCATCAGGAGTCTCCATTTAGATGCCTATTCTGCTCCCCTGTTCATGTGTTATGAGTCATAATGCAGCACCAATTTAATCTCAAAGAAGCAGATGTGCTGATATAAACCCAAATGACATCAGACTACTGGTCACGGAAAATCAAGGTTAACTTTTTTTAACACCCCATTCATATTGCATTGTTCCTAATACTTGTGTTATGTTTGTAAATATTGCTGTTCCTCTACTGTGTTTATTTTATTTAAATATCTTATATATATATATATATATATATATATATATATATAAATATATATCATTATATGTATTTTCTATACACTCAGGTGTAAGACTGAGTCAATCCATAGAGCTGTAGTTTATCTTATACCTGGAATATGAAACTCCCCTCAATAAATGAAAAAAACTACAGCTTAACCTCTTAAAGACCATGAGGTCTGGGGTGGTGGTTTGCCCTAGAGGACCACAACACTTTTTTTTTTTTTACTGATGCGTTCTGCATGCCACGCTGCCATCCCAGAATTCCATGACGTGCCAGGACGATCACTGGTCCTTATTACAGAATCACTGATGACAGTCCTGTCACGTCATCAGTCGCTAAGGTGTTAAAATGGAATATTTGGAATAGAAACAATTCTTAAATAAAACTCAACATAAACTTCACAGGAAATTAAACTGGAGTGATAGTCTAAAATGTCTCAATGTGTTTAACCGATTGAGTGCCAGAGGGGTACGCAATGCATTGCAAAGCAACATGTTACATTCCCATCTGGCATTCTAAGGGTTAAAGTGGGCCTGTTACCTACCCTGCTTTTAGTATTATTAAATGTATTTACTTAAACTGCCTATAACATTTTGTTTTATGTACAGGCTAACAGTTAAGATATGTTTGGTTTAGTAGTTGGGGAATCTAGCCTCAGCGGTGTTTTGTTCTTTCACTTAATCAGATAAAGCTGAGTCACTAATTACTCACATACCAGGAAAATCACCTCTCTGCTTCTTAAAAGCAAAAATGTTTAAATGGATAAAACTAATTGAATTTGAGGGACATAGGGACATATGTTCTATTGGTTTCAATGAAAGGACTGGGGAGGCATAATTATGCAAATATTTCAAGATGATTTGGAAAGGAACTAGGTCCTCTTTAACAGAAGCAACTTTCTATTTAGAGGTCCTTCATGCAGCAGTCAGCTATATATTTATATATATAGTTTAGTGTAATAACTGCAGTTGCCTGTATTTGCACTGAACTGTTTAAGCAATATATTTTATCAGTCTGAATGAGATTAGCCATAGAGATAGAGACCCAGTCATAATTCTAATGGGACCTTTTGTGAACCTTCTCAAAGTAGTGACATCACCCTGTTCAGACTATAGCAGAGCTTAATGAAAAAAACAAAAAACAAAACTGTGAACAAGGCACTATAATCTAACAGAATATGAAGAATGTATTTTAAATTATTGCTTCCTGTATATACCTCAATATTTGCATTGATAATTCACTAGATGTGCCCCCTGGTCTCAGTTTGTGTCTTCTGGATCCTACACAGGTCCCACATTTGCTTATAAAAATGACACATCTAAAATGTACTTTGTCTAGCACAATTGCATCCCACTTAGCATTTAAAGTGGACATATCACCTTAATTTCTTACATATTTGATAACTTCATTCAAAACTGTCTATGTGTTATGCTAACCAAAAATCCAGCAGATAGGAAATTTTCATACTTTTATTTCTGGGAAAAAGTGAAAGTATCCTGGTGCATATGAAATGTCATTGGTATCATACAAGTGCTGCCGGTAGCATATATCTGCATTCAGTAACATGTATAAATATATCTTAGTTGCTGGTCTTTTGGATAACATGGCATATAAGCAGTTTTTATTGAAGTTTTCAAATATGCTGACATGAATCAAGGTGACAGGTCCAATTTAAGCCCTTTAGGACCAGAGGAGTGTGCAACACATTGCTTTGCTACACATTGCATACCTCATTGGTCCTCAAGGGGTTTACCTGTTGAGGGCCTGATATATGTATAACACAATGCCTGTCATCCTTCTGATCCTTAAGGGGTAAAGCATGTGAACTCACAGAAAATGTACATGAGCAGATCCAAAGGAACCCATTTACAGTGAAAGTTTTAATTTTCCTGATAAAGTTAACTATACCCATAAGTAGCATTAGGTAGGCGTCTTCATGATACATAATATCTCCAGTTGCCTGTATATGATGTTCCCCATTTTAGGTTTGTATTTAGCTCATACCTCCTCACAATAAACAAAAGGCTTTCTCAGTCTGAATGAGAATTAGCTATAGATAGACATTTCCATCTATAACACTTTAGAATCATGTAACGCAGAGCTGAAATACAGTAGGGAGATGTACTAATATGATTCCACTCTAAAATAAGCACTAGAACCAATGTTAATAGAAAAATAACACAAAAACTAATGGTTATTTTGCAGTTATCCACCAGGAGTCACTAGTAATATCTATATAATAAGAGCTATAAAATATGCATTTGTAATGCTTCAGAAATCTGAGTAATACTATTTTTGTGGGCCCAGAAATCAGCAAAAAGCTAAATCTGATTTATTTGTAGTTAAAGAGAAAGTATACTAAAACTAATATAGAATATCTCCCCTTCTGTATAATTAATTTCATTCTAATTTTATAATCTTTTGAACTCACAGATATAAGACTTTTGAAGCTTTCCATTTATTTTTTCAAGGTACCACTGATGAAAGGACAGTTGAGATCATGTTAGTTAGAAATCCCTTAGGGGTAGTTTACATGGGTGTCTGGGGAATGGGGCACACCACGCCACTCTATGTTGTCTTACTAATATATCTTATAAATATCTGGATACTGCATTTGTATGGGAATGTCCAGAAATATAAGTATTTAAAGGGGATCTCTCACCCCTAAACAAGTTAGGCTTATTAGTTAGAGTATATAGCAAATATGTTTAAAACTTTATTTATTTTTTTAAATGCTATTTGGGCTAAAATTATTGTTTACAGAGTGCCCTGCACCCCACTTCCGCATAGACTGCTCTTGCCAAAGTTTTCCGCTCTGCCTCTGCTCCCTTCCCACTACCCAGCCTCCTACGATGACGGAGGCTTCTGTCTGTAAGCTGCACCGATCTCATTGGCAGAGATCGATATCTAGCCAATGAGACCGCTCCAGCTTACAGACAGAAAGCCTCCGTCATCGGAGGAGGCTGGATTGAGGGAAGGGACTAGAGGCAGAGCGGAAAACTTTGGCAAGAGCAGTCTATGCGGAAGTGGGGTGCAGGGCAGTCTGTAAATAATTTTAGCCCAAATAGCGTTAAAATAAATAAATAAATGAATAATGTTTTAAACATTTTCTATATATACTCTAACTAATAAGCCTTGTTTTGGGGTGAGAAATGCCCTTAATAACACTTAATTTAGGGGTATCATGATCAATAAAGGGCATGTATATATACACTTTAAAGATGCGATCTATTCAGAATTATACACAAGTGTATATATATATATATATATATAGAGAGAGAGAGAGAGAGAGAGAGAGATATGTAAGGCTTCTATGACCCCTATTTATCAGTGTTGATACCCGGTAGGAGGATCAGGGTGTCTTCTTATGGGCCACTAATTATTAGTAATGAGCACATACTGGCTGACATCTTGATGTCAGTAATATTTTTCATTATTTATGAGGAGGCAGTTAGGCACTGCATATGTTCTGAGGTTAAAAAGCCCAATCTTTTGTGGGTTGCTACCTCATACTTCCCCAGTTTCCTTCTTAGGAGGGACAGTCCCTCTTTGAGACACAAATCTCTCTGTCACTCTTTCCCACCTTGGTGTTCCTCTTATTAGGAGATACAACTACATTTTTCTGTGTAAATAAAATACTTTGGTCTTCTTCATAATATTTTATTCAGTTACACAAAGAAATGTCAATAGGTCACAAAATAACCTAAAAAATATTGGTAATGTCCCACCCACCAGCCACACCCACAACAACACCTACTAAAACAAAGTGTCCCTCTTTGGCCATCTGAAATGTTGAGATGTATGGTAGTTTGGGTAAACACAAAATCAGGTGTGGAAAGATTACAGTTAGTTCTATGGAAATAAAAGCAAATTGGCACAATTCTGGGGCAACCCAACTGCACCATAGAGAGCATAGATACATTTTTCACATTCTCATTGATTTACATGGGGTTAAAAGTTCCATTTACATCAAAGAAAGTTTTTTTGCCCAGTAGTGTGGTTGGTTTTCTCTATAACTACTCTGTCTTACTTTTGTGCATATAGATCTTAATGCCTGAGCCACTACTGTGGGTCACAGTTACAACATCAAAAAAATTGTGAATGACTACAGTGACAGGTGAGCAAAAATGTAATACAACGTCTTCATCAGTATAAATACAACATTTTCACCTTGTAAACCAAATCTTCTGACATGATTTGCAGTTAAGGTTGTAGCTTCATTAGATGAAGTGGTAAACTGAACCAAGCAACATGTCAGGAGGCTTGACTTGCTAGCTGGTAAGTTTGACATATTTATAAATAAGAATAATAATAAAAATACTTTTTCAACCTGCCATTGTAGTCCTTCACATTCTTCATCTGAAGTAGTTAGGGTATGTTGCAGGTTTGTATTGGGCAGTTAGTCAGGACTAATAGAACTAGATAATGAGATGGTGCTAACTAAATAGATAGAGTATAAGTGTTTGTATGGCTAGTCATGAGATACATGAGATAGTCCTTATTAGTATAGGCAATGAATGGTATTTAAAGGTTAGCTATATGCCCAAGATTCCTGATACATGCAGGTTAGTAATACAGGCTCTTACTAGAAGTCGGTCCGTTTAGAGTGAGATGGCCCAAATATCTGAGAGTAGGTCGGGATGGGTTTTGTGCCCCAGGCCCGGTCTTCAGAGTGCTTCAGCGTTATCTAGAGGGCACAGAAAGTGTTTCAGAGGCTGGTGCCACTGAAGAGCAGGTTACTTCAATCATACATTGTAAAGACTTGCACAATGTAAATTATATAGATTTGTACATTGTTATGATGTATTCATGCCCCATTAAAAATGGTACACATGAGTACACTATAAATGGATATGATATGGAAACTTTTGATGAGAGATAAAAGTTGAAACTACCAGTCGTACCTGCAACTATTGCCAAATGTATATTTTGTATATTGTGCATTTGTCTATCATATGTCATTGATATTTAAATATATGTTTTATACTTGGATGCATGTTGGCATCATAACGGATGTTAGTGTTAGCTGTTGTTACAGGATTCTATCCTGAGTAAAGGAACTGTGTAAAGAAAGAGATTTACAGTACATATCCAGTCTCAGAAACAATATTGCAGAGCCCTGATCACAAGGTTCAGCATACTTTGAGTAGCAAGTATCTGTGTGTTAAAGGGGAAGTGTGAACAAAGAAAGTATGAAGCATTCACTCAAGACAACTCACAAGTGATCTTGAAATCTACCTAGGTAACTTTCAATGGGAGGAATTTGGAGTTTTGGAGTAGGAATGGGTGGAAATTTTGCTTCACAATAGAAAAAAAATGCATTTAGCCTTGTACAGTAATTCAATGCTATTTTTCTGTTTTTAACAATCAATTCATCATGCATTTCTTCATGCCATCTCAGTAAAAAAAAAATTAAAAACACAAAAAGTTAATTTGCAGCTGCAAAAAGACAGAAATATTATATATATATATTTGTGTGTGAATTTCGGTGAAAATCCTCCCCCACACACACACCAAATTTAAACCCAAACAAAAAAAGTGACTTTCTGCATAGCTCTATTCTGGAGCATTACTTAACAAAAAAAACTGAAGAATAATTTTGGAGAATGAATCCATTAACTCCTTGAGTGACAAAGGGGTACGCAACGCATTGCAAAGCAATGCGTTGCGTACCCCTCTGACACTCAAAGGGTCAACCGTTTTAGTGTCAGAGTGGTACCCAATGCATTACTTTGCAATACATTGGACCCCCTCTGGCACTTAAAGGGTTAACAATTGATACGCAGTGGCCATTAAGATTATCTCCCCAGGTTAAAGTGGTTTATTAATAGGAAGTGTTAGTCTGTTAATAGAATGGAGAGCTATAGCGTTCTTAGGTTAAAATCCTCATTTAACTAGTTGAGTGTCACAGGTGTGTCCAGTGCATTGTGGAGCAATTCCTTGTACACCTCTGTATCACTCAAAGGGTTAAATCAAAGAGAATGCATTTATTTGGCTATTATGGAACAGTCTGTATGCCCAAGAATTACTTGTTTCTTTGTGCATACAGGTCTGTATGTGCAGAATTTATAATGTATACCTTTAATTTTATCTTTGTTTTGTCCTAATAAAGTGGAATTGTTTTGTCTAGACAATATTTTCTTCATTTAATGGAGTTGATGATCCGTGAATGGGCGTAGAGCACATACTACATGATTGCTGCATCGCAGAGATTCAGCTGCCAGTGCTGTTTGTCATTGCACTCTGCCAAGGACCTTCATGAAGTAAATCTGCTATCTTTGACTAATGGGCAAGCAAGAGTCTACCTTCTGACCTGTATTTTGATTTTCCTTTTAACCTTTCAAGGACCAGAAGGATGCACAATGTATTCTGAAGACATACTTTGCACACCCCCTCTGGTCTTGACCACTTTAAACATACTTACAAAGTAAAATAGGAAACTGATCATTACGCAGTAGTACAGTTAATACCTTATACAGAAACCAAAAGATAAGCAGCTCTGCACCATAAGGGGGAGGGATACAAATTCTTATTTTAAAGGAGAAGTAATACCTACTACTAATAATAACCTCTCACATACCTTATTATAGCCCCAAATCCTAATGGTCCCTAAGAATTTTGCTCTTGTGCGTTTGTTCAAGAGATAACACCTTCCTCTATATTGTAATCCCTCATGAGCCGGGACCACTGATCCTTCTGTTCTCCACATTTGATTTGTACTATTTTATATCTCTGTATGTCTGTTCTCTATTGGACAGTGCTGTGGAATAAGTTGGCTCTATATTAAAAAAAGAATAATAATCATCTTTAATCAGCCCTGGTTGTCACATCCATGGAGACTGGTATGACATTTGCTGGCAGTTTGTTCAAGCTAAAGTAGGCAACGAACATAAGCCTACAAAGGACCAGAAAGGTACACTATGTATTGTGAAGCAACATATTGATCACTGTGCTGATCCTTCATTAGGTAAGATTAACATGTGCTGGTGGCAGACTTTGTGTCCTGTGCAGCTGCTAGCAACTGTTATATCTGTTTCCATAGATGTGACATCCAGGACCATAATAAGTAAGTGGGGGTTTATTATTTGGCTGTGTTACTTTTAATTAGGCTTTTAGCCTTACAGTGGGAATAACAGACCTTTATCCTCCGGTACCTTGAAATTGAGTGGCACATCTCAGTTCAGCCAAACAATAACGCATGTTTGAACATCCACAAGACATTAACCTTTTGAGTGCCTGAGGGGTACACAAAGCATTGCAAAACAATGTGTTGCATACCCCTCTGGCACTAAAAGAGTTAATATCAAGAGGGTTTTTTATGCACTTTAGTTTATAAACTTAAGATTTATCTTTTCATATCCATATTCATATGGGACAGAAATTCTACATGCTAGAAATACATGCTTAACCCCTTGTCGACTGGCCAATGTGGACATGGCCGGACATTAAGGACCACACCTGGTCCATCATTGAAGGTCAGGAGATGGTCCTGGCATGTCATGGAATTCCAGGGTTGCCATGCAATGATTTATACACACACCTTCACCCATAACAAGACAGTCCAGAAGTGCAACCCAAGGGATTTGCAATAAGTAGAGAGGCCGTCTGTCTTCTCTGCATAAATTTGTATAGGTTGCCAAAGTACCTTTGCTATGGCCCTGCAAATACACACACATAAATACACGTAACTAATTTCTAGACACATTTCAACCTACAATGAAAAAGTTATTGAGACTATCGCAGACACTGCCCATGCTCTTGTACCAACTGTAAAACAAGACAAACCAACCTGAATGTCAAAAGAAACAGTTGCCATGATGAAAAAGCAATGTGAAATGAAACAAAACTGTAATATTAGAAACAGGGTAGAATATGTAGAAATATGCAAGACCATAAGGAAGAGCATTAAAGAAGAAATGTGCAAATTCAATGCTGATCTTATCAAAAGGACACTGGAAGAAAATAGAAGGCTAAATAAAGCAAAACAAAATATGGCCACACAAAGGAGCCAAAAGTTTGCATTAACCACTTAAGGACCACGGACCATTTTTTTTTCTAGAATCCGATTCTGGACACCCCGAACGGCATGCAGCCTCATGGGGGACCATCATGGGTCCTTAACAGAGAACAAGTCATGGTGGTCCTGGACCGTCATGGATCCTTAATAGAAAACAAGTCATGACGGTCCCATTATTTAACCCTTTGAGTTCCCTTTAACATTCAAAGGGTTTAAATGCATCCTTTAAATTAATGGGAATTTTCAGAATGCATATTTGTCCTATACGACAGGGATGGACAAAAATATACTTAAGAGCCACACAGAATTGTTATGCACTAGTTAGGGCTAACCCTTTGAGTGCCAGAGAGTTATCCAAGGCATTGCAACATGATGACTTGGATACCTCTCTAGCACTCAGGGCTAAATAACCACTGAAAACATGCATGTAACTAATTGTATGGTATATAACAGATCAAAATTAAGTAGACAGAAGTAAATTAGAAAACTTGGTTCTAAGACTTCAGGGACTTTTACCCCCCTCTGTCCTATGGAGCAAGAGTCTCAGATAGCATACAATACAATCCAGGTATTTGGACAGTGACACAAGTGTTGTTGTTCTGGTTCTGTATTCCAGTACATTGAATTTGAACTCAAACAATGCCTGAGGATAAAGGGCAGCCTGTCATCTGTAATTTGAGCATATTTGCACCATAAACAGGAATTACACAATCACTTAGTGAATTGGTCTGTGCCTATTCAGAGAAAACATGCACTGCTGGTAGCTCTTGATGACTGACTACCCCTTATATATAGAATAAAATCAAAATAAATATGTCACTAATATATTAAACTTTTACATATTTAACCTCTTAAGGTCCTTTGGTCCCTGGGTACATTTACCCTTGAGGACTGCATAGACGACATCTGGTGTAATGGTTTGCCAAAAAGGATGATGAAACTGATGGCTCTTGTCTTGGAGCAGTCAGTTTCAGACTCCCCTAATGATCACAGCCCACCCACAGGAGCACTGTGATAAAAAAGTAATGACAATCCAGGACCGTCACCAGTCCTTAATGCCTGGGCACATGTGACAGTCCTGGCATTTCATTGGTCTGTAACAGGTTAAAGGACCAATATTTTATGTTAAAAGCTTTCCTTCTAATTAAAACAAGGGTACATCCACTGCTGGAAGTTTTTCCATTCATCAGATTAGATACTGTTTTAAATATGCTGTTAGAAGCAGTGCAAACTGCTGTCCAAAGGGTACCTTTTTATATTGCACTCAGAGGGAAAACTGGCCTCATGGGCTACTGTTCTCCGTAGTAAGTGACCTGGTGGCCTCAATAGAAAACTGCAGGTTAACTAACAGAAAAAACAAACAAGTTTCAGCTCTAATAAGGTTTGACTGAAAAATCTCTCAGTAGGGGGATTACCCTTGTTTTAGTCAGTAGGAAAGCATTATAATATATATTTTTTCAAACAAAGGTTTACTGCTTCTGTAACTACTTTCTCATATTGATTTTATTATTATTATTATTATTATTGTTATTATTTCCTTGATTTAAAAAAATGGCAACTTTAATTTTTAAGTACTTAAATGATGGACCTATATATTTAGTTACATTTTCCTCTCTAACACCAAAGAGTTAAAATGTTAATATTTTCAACTCTGCACTTTTGTGTTAAATAATAAACATAAATAAATAAATAATAATGAGCAATAGGCAATATAAGAAATGCGATAACTCTTAAAGGAATGATTTTCTATCCCAGTAAATCAATAAACAAACATATGTCTGATTAGTTAGTCAGTTATTCTAACCTCTTTTTTCTTACTGAAATTGATTTCCATAAAACATTGTTATCAATATATTTATTTGTACTCTTTTGATCTTGAGGTTTGCTTATCTGAATGCCTTTACCAGATCAGTTTTGTCAACCTCTGATAAACATGAGGCTTTTCCTGATAAAAAAGTAAGATGGCACACAAACTTTCTGTATAGTCCAACTGGGCACTGTGAGGCCTGTCAATTGTTGTGAACTACAACTCCCATCAGCCCCAGCCAGCCTTAGGGGTTTCACAGTGCCCATCTCTGGTATAATATAGTCAATTTGATACCTTTACTGGCTAACTAAGCAGATTTTGGATGCAAGCTTTCAAGACCTCTTATGTCTCTTCCTGAGGCATGTTATAAGTTTGCATCCTAAATATGCTTAGTTAGCCAATAAAGGTATCAACTTGACTATATTTGCCTCTTGTATTTCTACTGCTAACACGGTACCAACTCTCATCTGTTCTAAAGCATAGTTGTATCAGTGTAGCTCATTTTACTCTAAAGTTGCCATTCTGTTGCCTTGCTGATGTTCAAAATGCAGCCATTGACACCTATTGCTAGTATTAATGCAAAATCTATCCCCTGTATCTATCCACTGTAGTAATACTAATCCCTTAGGAACCCCTAAGTCTATCAAAAGAACAGCATAGAGGTACTTCACTTGTGATCCAAAACTTAAACATTTTGCTGTCTGCAGCAAAGGAGTAAAAACAGGATCGCATCTAGACATTTCTTCATTGAGATCCCACCTAAAGCACAACCACATGTCTGATTGGGAGACAGACCAGCAGCACATCAGACATGAAACAGTGTGAGAAGTAGAAGCACTCCTAAAAGTTCTCTGGGCTCAAGGGCACATAAAAGTAGTGCTGTAGATGCGTCAGAGAGGGCCAACATTTTCTTTATTTGCAATAAAACTTCTGTCTCTTGCTGCTGTTCTGCAAATGCAAACAATGAGGCATATGACTGAGTTTGTTGGAGGAGATTACAAGTCATAAACTGCCACCAACACCACCTCCAACACCACTAGTCATTGTGTTAAAACAACAACTATCCACAGTTCATACTCAATGTACTTCCAGCCCACATTTGCTGAGTTCTTTGAAAGGAGTCAAAAACTGCACAAAAATAATCTAAATGTATGCCTGTGGAATGCACATGCCATAATATTGGAGGTTGGCATGATGCCCTATTCTTTTGTTGAAAACTGAGATTTTAAATAACTTAAGTCATGTTTTACACCTGCTGACATATTCCAAGCCACAGTTAATTTTTAAGGCTTGCTGTGCCAGAGTTGTACAAGCAGGTGGCTAGTGATGTGGGCAAAGGGACTCGCTTGTTAACATTATTTTCTAGGCTTATGTTGCTGTAGAACACAGCCTGCTAGCAACTGTTACATTCAGTTGATGGTTTCTCCACCTCAGCACTGAGCAGCAGTAGTATTGTAGTGATAATTCTTACAAACATAGAAAGCATAGGTAAAAAATTGCAAAGTCCTTTCAGGAAATTCATTGATGGTGGCAAAAAGGTTGAAATGTTATGTTTTTTATGCTGTAAACTGACACACACCCTTTTATATTTAGCCTGGCCCATAAGAATTTAGCCCTTGAGCTTTTGTTCGATCACTCCTGGATGTCATGTCCATGGACCCAAACATGATAATTGCTAGAAGGACCTCAGGACACAGACCCTGCCTACTGCACATGGTCATATTTACCCTTTACAGACAGGATGATTGTGTACCACAAGGGTCAAGTAGGATCATGTACTCTGCCTGCTTCAGTTTCAAAAATCTGCCAGTAACTGTCACATGGACCACAGGAAGTTAGAACAGGGTTAGAACAGGATATGTTGGTACAGAAGAAGAGAATGCAATAACTCAGTGGTAACATAACTTGGAGCCACCAAGTTGTGCTAATGAACAGACAAGAACTGAAAATAAAGCAATGCAGTTGCCCAGTGGGGCCTGACAATGATGGCAAGAAGAAAGATAACACCAATTGTGCCCACCTGTGGAGCAAGAGAGAAGAAAACAAGAGCTGACCCAAAAAAGTAGCTTTCCTGTCATCAGAAAGTACAGACTGAAAAACAAAGCTGAAGAATTAATTCAGAATAAGTCTGCCAAACCACTGCAGCTATGGAACAATGGGCAAGTGTACACCACCAGAGCTAGGGTACAGTGAGAGGACAAGCTGCTGCAAATAGGAAACACAGTACAGCTACAGTCATCACTGACATGAGAAGGAAGAGCAGATAAATTACCAGTGCTTTGGAATGAGGAAGTTTGACACCACCACAGCAGACAAGAAAGGGAAAGAGGAGGACGGCTGCAAATCCACCACAGCAGGAATGAACTATGTTACAGACTCTGTTACAAGAAAAACAGACTCTGGTACAGACAGAGAATTTGTACTGGGAATATGATATGGACACAGGTACTGGACAATATTAACATGTATTGAAATGCATATTAAGTAGGTATAAAGAGGTTTGGGGGCTGTGCTTATGTGGGCACCTGAGCTGCAGGTAAATGGAGACATAGACTTGTGGCAGTGGGTTCTCACAACAAAACAATCCACACCACCCTATGGCATGTACAAGCTGAAATACTTGGCCTCAGCAGGGGAACAAAACAAATTATCCTGCTGACTTCACTGGAAATGATCTATTCTTTGGCTTTTAATCAGATAACCACTACTTAGAAAACACCCAGGCTGTTATCACAGGCTAGGAGCTAAGAAAAACATATGACTCAATGGGAGTCTCTAGAACATATATGAACATTTTATAATTCCTCCTAACCTGGGATAGTTTGAGAAGATGAGGGATGGATTGGATCCCACAAGATCACTGTTTAATTATATTATTGTTTTATAGCATTAACGCTATAGATACTACAACATGTTGCTTTTCACTTTGCAGGCCTCTTTGGCAATGGAAGGGCTTTTTATCACAGTATAGGTGGAAATTATAGTCAAATGGCTAAAATGGTTAAAACATTTTCCCCGCCTCATGCCCTGGATTTAAAATATGTTGCAAACTAATTTCACAATGGAGGGATTAATCTGAGGTCAGTGTACAGAGAGGAAGGTTTTAGAGGATTATATATATTTTTAATATGTTGCTTTGGAAAGGCAACAGAGGCATTAATGGTGATGTATCGCGGTGCCCGTGATTCACTTGGACATTCCTACTTCCTGGTTTGTCTTGGCTGCCTCTTATTGGTTCTGGCTGGCTAGCCCCTCCCAGGGCTTGCCTTTATATACGCCCTCCTGTCACTAGGCCGGTGCCCTTTCGTGGTGTTCCTGACCTGACATTTGTATCTGTGTTCCAGTTCCGTGTATGATCCGGTTTCGTCTGACATTGCTCCTGTCTCCGCGCTCAGTATACTGACCCAAGCTTTGGCTGACTACCGCTTTCTGTGTACCAATCCAGGCTTTGGCTGACTACCGCTCTCTGTGTACCGATCCAGGCTTTGGCTGACTACCGCTCTCTGTGTACGGATCCAGGCTTTGGCTGACTACCGCTCTCTGTGTACAGATTCTGGCATTGGCTATTCAGCCTAGTGTCCTGTTTTCGCTAGTGCTTCTGTTGCCCCATTGTGACCTACGCCTTGCCTTTACGGTAGCTGACAGTCTGCTCCTACTGTGGCCTCCGGTTGCGTTACTCCAAGCCTGTGCCTCATTGCAGCCTCCGTTACATGCTATACGGCCTGTGCACTCTGGTCAATAGCGGTGTTACCACTTGTCAGTCTGCTCCCAACTGTTGCCTCCGGTTGCGCTACTCACAGCCTGTGCCCACCGGTCACTAGCGGTGTTACCACTTGTCAGTCTGCTCCTACTGTTGCCTCCGGTTGCGCTATTCTAAGCCTGTGCCTCAGCAGCCTCTGTTACATGCTATACAGCCTGTGCCCTCTGGTTACTAGCAGTGTCACCACTTGTCAGTCTGCTCCTACTGTTGCCTCCGGTTGCGTTACTCCAAGCCTGTGCCTCTATTCCATTGACACCAGTTATAGGTAAGGCCGGTAGAGCTTCCTCAATTCCGTTGACACCAGTTACTAGGCTGCCTTACCCAGTTATAGGTAAGGCTGGTAGAGCCTCCTCTATTCCGTTGACACCAGTTACTAGGCTGCCTTACCCGGTTATAGGTAAGGCCGGTAGAGCCTATTCACCTCCCTATACTGAGGTGCCTGCCCTGCAGTATAGTTCCCTCCTAGGGCCTATCTGGTTCTGTACTGCTTAGGTTTTGTTCCTGTCTACGTTCCAGTCACATTTGCATATTGTGTCAACCATATTGCCCTGACCTGTGTCAGACCATCACATTTGCATATTGTGTCAACCGTATTGCCCTGACCTGTGTCAGACCATATATCTGTTCTCTGTGTATAGTCTGGACCCATGTAGGTCCTTGTTGTGCCTTATACTGTTTAATAAAGCTTCCTTGTTTTATCTTACCAAATTGTCTGAGTGTTCAGTAAACCGTGACATGATGTTTGGAAGTAGAGGAAGGGTGGTTGGAATGCTGGGGTCACTGGGGGAGTCAGGTAGGGCTAATGTCCACCAGTGGCATAACAGAACATGCTGCTCCCCCCCCCGCAAGCTATGTTGAGGTGCCCCACACTTCTGAAACATAAAGGGCCCACTATTAATAGCAGAATCTCACATATACAGTCTACCACCCCAATCTTGTTCTACTAGTAGTCAGAGAACCACTTTTACATTGTCTGACATCCCACCCTTCTTCCTCTGTCCACTGGTAGTTACATACTACACACATGTTCAGTTTGACAACCGGCCTTATTCCACTGGTAGTCACAGAACCACATACACTGTCTGACACCCCAGTCTTGTTCCACATATAAGGACTTTCACATTTTCAAGGTGATAATATCCTGGGTGTTACTAAACCCGCTTTGAGCAAATGATTCAAATGTGCTCAGTCACTTAACATATTTGAATAATTTGCAATGGCGCCAAACTGTATGGTGTATAGGGGACTCCATGATACATACCACCACAACCAAATATTGGGGGGCGGCCAAGTGGGATATTCTTCTTCAGTGGGCTAGTTCTACTATCAGAGGCCCTTCTGACAAGGGAAACTGAGAACTGTATTAATTAGAATAGCTGTACTGTAACTTTAATTGTGGTGGTTGTACAGAGTCTTTCATTGGAGTGGCTGAAGTTCTGGTACTGGACTGAAGAGACAGATTGATACTGAGGTTTTAACACTGAGACTGGATAGATGGAGATAGCAATTCAGATCTTGGCCAGAGAACAGACTATGCAGAGAAGGTATGAGCCAGCTGGGAAGAAAAACTCTGCAACAGATCACAGAGAAAACTCACAGGAACTGATTAGGATCACCAAGGAACCAAGCTGTGGGGGCATAAATCACAAGAGGTAAATGGCAGTACACTGGAGGCTAAAACTGACACCTCCATCCAACAGCTGAGGTTAGAGAGGTATGCTAATACCAGGACATTTCTGGGGGAATGACTGAAGAGGCACTGAGTCAACAGGCAGTAACAATGTCTGAAGAAAGCTGGGTCTCTAATCAAAATTGTGATGCACCAAATTAGTAATCAGAAACCAGGGTCAGGACCATAATCTGGGTCAAAACTGAAAGGAAACAGCCAGGTCGAGGTAAAAATCAGAAGACAGACCTCTAGACCAGGAACATGCCAGAAGTCAGAATGAACACACAATGAAATACCAGTTAGGAAGCATGGAGAACTGGCAAATACCTGAGTCCAGGTGCAGAGATAATAAAGGCACAGGGAGACAATAAAAAAGAGAGGGAGTATAATCAATAAACAAGTGAATACAGTGGTAACCAAAAGGTGGTGATGATATCTACCAACTGAAAATGCTGGTGCATTTTTAGTGCTACAAAGTAGTTAGTTTTCCCAGCATATCAGTCTCTCAATATAACCAAATCAAAGGTAAAATCCAGAAACCTGCAATAGTTGTGCAATTTCAATGAAATTCCAATACTACAAATTTGTATCTGCATTATCATACTGTTGGAGAAAATTTGTAGCATGCTGAGTTGCTCTACAACGTCAGCATGTGTTGCCTGTGGGGAATGCCCCAAAGCACACTGTGACTCACATCTCACACATTTTTATTTTACTATTTTCTGTCACTGACACATTGTTGCTGTGTTAAAGGGTCCTTGCTCCACTTTTGAAAATATGGCAATATTAGCACTGTTTAGTCAGAAATAGAGGAAATAAATATCCTTTATGCTGACATTTTGGTGGTTATGCACATACCTGGCAACTCTCAGGATGAAGAACCCAATTCACAGAGTGAGAGAGTCCATTGTTAACTTCTATATGATCTGCACCAATTAAAGGTATAGCAATGTTTCACAAAAACAGCAGTTCCAATTAATCTTGAAAGTGTTATTTCAATACTGTCAGACTTGTAGTTCAAGAGTAATTGAATGATAAAGTATCCCCCTCGCTCCCCTTTTACCAAATGTAAGCTGCCTCCCCTCAGATGTGGAATCTGGTCACTTGACCAGACAGATCACAAGAAGGGATAATTTTCTTACTGTGAGCATAAGGAAAACCTTGCCCCCTTGACAGGTTTTTCAGGCTTTTCCTTATGCTCTCTGAAGATTGTCCCTCTCTGCGATCCTTCTGGACAGTCTTGCTGCTTTGAGGTGAGCAGTGTTACATCAGTAAAAGGGGCATGAAAGGCATACTTTATCATTCAGTTACTCTTGAACTACAACTCTGACAGTATTGAAATAACACTCTACACGGCCCAATTATAGGAGTTGTGTTTCAAAATTTTCTACAAAATAGTTTTGTAGGTAAGATGGTGTTTGGCCTTCTTCAGGTAGAAGAGAACCATCTAAATGGTAAGTTTGACCTTGTATTTTGAAAGTAGGCATAAAATGTGGTGCCTTGATATGTTTTGTTGCTCCAAGCGATGTAATTTGAAATGCTGAATTGTAGGATCTTATGTTTTGTAAGAAGTGTCTAAATGTTTATTATTTTCTGTAAGGAGATATTTTAATGGACATGGTGGAATTTCATTGAGTGGTAATTTAATTTACCATTTGGTTCTCCTTTCCAAATCAATGCTTTGCAATGTTTGCATATAGATGTCATAAGTCCTATTGTGACACTTTTATCAGTTTCATAGAGTATATTTGGATTGTATTGAAAAGCAGCTTTAAATTTATGTTTTGTTAGATGTGTTTGGTTGTGTGAATATTGTATTTGTTTGTGTATTTTGGTCATAATGTTGTGTATTGTTTTTTGTTGGATAGTATTGTTTTTGTCTTGGATAGTATTGATTTCAAATGGTGGTATATTAAGTTGGTTGGAAGTGAATGACAGCATTGTTATGAGGTATGGTTTGACTTGTGTGTCTTGGGTGTCTAAGTTTGTTTGTGTTTTTGTTTTTTTTTTTCTTTCATAATATTTTTCGTTTTTTTCCAATCTTTTTGAAGAGTTTCAAAATGTTGAGAAGGTGTCATTGTGATTTTTCTTTTGTGTCTACGGAATTATTGTTTCTCTTTTTCAATGTGTTTGTCATGAGTGTTTTGTAAGTTATTGTTTGGTATTGTGTTGTTTATTGTGTGGTGTTCATGTGATCTGTTATGTTGTGTTGATGTTAATGTTGTATTAATGTTTGTTTGTAGAAATAATAAATCATACTATACATTGTCAGTTTCTCCACTATAAAGTAAATATATATTTTGTTGTGGTGTTGGGCTTGTAATATGTATGATATTTTCAATATGTTGATGTTGTCTGTGTATACATATATTTAAACTATAGAAAGGCAAGTGCTTGTATTTCGACGTTAAGTTGTTGATCGTTGTGTGTATCTCATACTTCTTCCTGTGGGTAAAGACATAAATTTAGTACTACTACAATTATGTGTGTAAAAAAGTTTGGTATTGTTATAAAAAAGTTTAAAGCACAAAGACTGATAGTAGGCATTATACATTTATATACAGCACGTGTGGGACATGAGCAAGTATATCTTGCAGTGTGAGGATTATGAAATGTATAATCACAACAAATGTTTTGTTAATATGTAGATAAGAATGTGTATACAATAACTGTATATCATGAAGGTTGACAACATAGAAAATAAAACATTGTAATACACAGTTTCTTATTACATAGTGGTTGAAATGGGTTATGTTGCGGTGGTAAGCACGTTCCAAGTATATTGATTAACTGTGGACCTAATGTTATTAATAGCATTGCTGGTGAGAAATAGAAGGCGTAAAAGAGAGTTTGTAGTACACTTAAAATATGAAATAGAAAATAATATGAATAAAAAGTATGAATGTGAAAGTTGTATTTTTATATTGTATGTATATATGAATGTAATGTACATGTTAAAACAGTGTTGTGTTTATGCAGTTATATGTGTGTAGATGAGTATATGATATTATATGAGATGTTGTAATGTAAGTTGTGTTTGTGCGTGTGTGTAATGTGATGACATGTGTTGAAGTAGATTTGTGTACATTGTTTAATATATTTCCAATACAGTGATATACATAATGGTGTACATGCAGAGGGTGTGTTGTTTCTGTTAAAAGAGACACAGATGTTGTAATATAAAATGTACGTTGTGTTTTTGTTGCTTTCTGTGTGTATGTGTACATTAGTATGTGTGTTTGTATATATGTATGTCTGTGTGTCACAGTATGTGTGTGTATATTTATGGTGTGTATGCTGTTGATATATATGTGTGGATATGTATGTGTGTGTTTGTAAATATATATATGCGTATATATGTATGTGTGTATATATGAGTGTGTGTGCATGTGTGTATTTGTGATAATGTTGATTTGTGTATATGTAGGGTCAAAGAAAATGTGTAGGTGTTTACATTATGTCAGTAACAGCAATGCAGTTGAGTAAGAGTGCCTGTTAAACACATTGTACAAGACATGATATTTCATACGGAAAGCATAAAAAAAGAAGTATAAACGATATAGTTATTTTGCATATTGATGTATCTGTGTGTGTTTATGTGTGCGTTTGTGCATAAAAGGGGCACTATAAATGTGTGTGTGTATATGTGTGAGTATGTAAATGTGTGTTATTGTGTGTCTGCTGCTGCTGTGTGTGTGAATTAGTGAGTATGTAAATATGAGTGATTGCTTGCGTATGTGAATATATTTGTATGTGTTATTGTTTAGTAGTGCATGTATTGTATGTGTGTATATATAGATGTAGCTGTGGGTATATATCAGTGTGTATATGTGTGTTTGTGTGTGAGTGATAGTATGTGTGAGTATATATGATGTGTATGTTACTGGATATATATATATATATATATATATATATATATATATATATAGCAAGAAAAAATGTAGCCCTGGCAAGTAGAAATTCAGCCCTGGTGGGTATGTAATGGCTTGCAGTGGCAAGTAACTTTTCAGGTCTGGCTAGTAGCAAAGAACTTCAACTTTTAAGCCCTGTATATATATATATATATATATATATATATATATATATATACACATGTATGTATATGTGTGTGTGTTTGTGTGATAATGTAGATGTGTATGTATATAGGCTGCAAGTATATGGTGTATGTATATATATATATATGTTAATGAGTGTGTATATATATATGTGTGTGTGTGTGTGTGTGTGTGTCCATGTGTGAGTATGTAAATATGTGTGATTGTATTTGTATGTGTTAATGTATAGTACTGCATGTACTGTAAATGCATACTAGCCACCTGTCCCAGGGCCCAGACCCGCTGTCCCGCTGCATAGCAGTTTGTCACATTTTCCTTGCCTGTTCCCTGTTTTGCCTATACACATTATCGCCCCAGCAGCTAAGACGCATGACACCATGCTGATCATGTGACTGTGAGCCACATTGCATGATCTGCTGAGAGATGTCATCATAACGTCTGTTCACTGTGCACATGCGTGCCACACAGACTTCATATAATATGCGCATACAGGCAATCTCTCCATACTCCGCCTGCCACCCTGAGAAGTGAGTGTGAGGCTGACTGAGCACAATGCAGAGAACAGACCCGCCGCACCTGACAGTTATTTGAACAAATTGCTCCTGGTCAAATCACTCTCTTGTGGTCCTGGTATCCTCTGGGTACGCACAATATTGTAACCGGTACAGTGAGTGATTCATATTGCAATGTATCAGCGGTGGCTCAGCTGATTAAGATAAATTAATTGTGAGGGGGTGCGAGGCTGTTGATGCCTGGCCATGGCAGAGGTGCTTGAATCGCCGCTGAGTGGGACACAAAGAGCACACTGACTGATGTTGTGCTCATCATGCTGCCTCACTCAGCTTTCATTGTCTGGCAGCCTCCAAGTTATACTGGAGGCATCAGGCTGCCAGGAGGAGAATAGCTTAGCTCGGCTGGTAACTAGTTGTTCATCAGTGCACTCACTGCTGCACAACTGGCGGTGTGCCTGGCACGTCACACAACATACCACTATCACCAGCCTCAGCAGTGCAGCAGTCAAATAAGCTGATAGTTCTGCTGGGGAGGTTGGTATAACTAGGCCCATATAAAAATTGACCAAAAGTTCACAACGCAGGCATAGTGAGTGAATATGGATATGCACTGATATGCAGTATTTTCACTAATACAAACACACACACACACACAACAACTTATCAGACTGTGTGGTATGACACTGCTCTACAGCAATAAAACTCATATTAAGCTTCAGTGTACAGTATATGTTTATAAAATAGTCTGTGAGTGTGTAAATAAAACAGTTTGGTCCTGCTCTAAATAATTTATTCAGTTACTGAAAGAAATGCCAACAGGTCATGAAATAAGCGAATAAAATCTTGGTAATACCCAGCCCACCAGCCACACCCTCAGTGTCCCTCTTTGGCCATTTGAAATTTTGGGAGGTATGTAAATGTAAATCCAAAACTGTGACAAAATGTATATATAAAGAAGATGTCAATGTGATATGGGTGTGTCAATGTAAATATATGTGTGCTGTGTATTGTGTGTTATTTATCAAATGTGTCTTGTAACAAGTAAGTGTGTGTTAGTGAACATGTGAATGTTATTGTGTGTGTGTTTGTTTCTACATCTGAAATTATTTTGTTTGTAAATAGATGTGTTGAAAAAGGATATATGATGATGATGATATGAGTGTGTAAATGTAAATATAGGTGTTTTGTATGAGTAAATGTGGGTTGTGCAGATGAAATGTGTGTTATATAAATTGTTGATGTTATGGTGTATGTGTGAATTGTATGTTTGTTTTTAAAATGTGATATAAAACCATATAATAAGTAATTGTTATTATAATAATCATTTATAGTGGGATTATGTAGTAGTTAAAGGTGTAAGACCATGGTGGTGTTGTGTGTTAGATGTAAAATACTGATTTTCAGTGTTGCATAGAAGAAATATGGATGAGTAAGAGTGTAATGGAGTAGTAGTGTATAGGCTGAAGATTATAGTTAAACAGTAATGTATGTAGAGTGTGTGATGTATTGTAACATATGTCTCACATATGAACTAAAAAAAAATATATATATATATATATATTGTCATGTATGAATGTGTAAATGCTTATTTTGTATAGATTGAATTGTCCCTCCGAAATAGTAGATGTGGATTGACTGTTGCAGTCAAGAATGTAAATAATTGGTTGCGAGTATTTGGTTATGTATGTGATTTTTATTTTGTTTGTTTTGGTGAACTGGGTATATTGATAGGACTAACATGTAAATACTTTGGATGAAGTGTACAAGCTTAGGGAGATAGTAGATTTTGTTTGAGTGGGCAATAAATGTGGTGTATATGGTGCAGATTAAGACAGGTGCAGATTAAGACAGGTGAGAGGTTCATTCTTTGTACGTGAGTAGTGGAGGATCAGATAAGGGATAAGGGATTGAAGAGTACAGATATGAAGAGGGCTACATGTTGAATATGTAGTAGGTAAGAGACATTGACAGTGTTAACCCCTTCAGTATGATAGGGTTAGGGTATGCATTGCCCTACATGTTGTGTTTCCTACATGTGTGGCACTGAATGTATACATAAGAAAAGTTTATTAAGAAGTGAAGCGATGAGGTCTTCAAATAAAAATATGAGAGAGAAGCATTATGGCTTCGGATACGGCACAGTGTTGTGTTCTGCATCGTTTTTTTAAGCAGCTTCAAAGTGCACACAGTGGAGTACACTACAGCAATCATCAGTGTGTGTGTGGTTAGAAACAGTAGCAAGCAAGGTAGGAGTGACGAACATAGTTGTGCATTATATATATATATATATATATATATATATATATATATACGAGTGTTATAGTGATAAACAGTGTTCACCGCACATATGATTTTGGTGATGTATGTAAGTACACAGAGTACTGTTTCACTGAAGTGTAGTACAGTATGTGATGTGTAAAATGTTTGTGACATGCACAATGCAACACTGCAGCCTACACTGTGTAAAGCAATGTTTTGTATTAATAGAAAATTGAGGGCTTACATAGTTGAAGGCAGCATCTGTGTGGGGCTCAGTGTGACGGATATAGAATATGCGTGTGAAAGGGTAGATTGTGTGCAGTCTGCTGTCCATGACACATTTTTTTACTACTGACACAGGTAAGGAAGTCTGATGGGTGAGACACATGCATTCCTTAATGTTCGTGCGGAAAAGAATATGTGTTTCCGAAAGTGCAGAGCTCATACTGTGAGTTACAGTGTTTGTGGGCATCCTTTCAGGCATCGTGTGTGTGGGGCTGAGTGTGATCAACACAGAATGTGAATGAGGAAGGGTTTTTTGGGGGCGAATGTTACTGAAGAGGTGTCCTGAGTTGGCCTGTGAGACATATGGGTGTAATGTGATTGTACTGGAGGCCTGAGTTCGGAATGTATGTGTTTAGTTTGTGAGCGCAAGAAGTCTGGTGTGGGGGACACATAAGGCTGCAATATGAGTTGGGCATCTTTATTTATGTTGAGCATGCAATAGTAAGGGCAGGCGAAGTCCCTGCAGAGAAGCAAATAGTGAGAACACAGCAACTCTGGTCTGCGGGACACAAAAGGCTGGAATGTGTAGAAGAGGCACAGTAAATTCCTTGCAGACAGGTTATTGGAAACCAGTGTGAGCCCTTGCAGAGATTTTCATACCAGCTGTATATTGCAGAGATGTGAATGGAGGAGATGTGCTTATCTCCTCCTTCTGGATGCACTGGGGTGTGTGTGGCATGTCTTTAGAATTGTTGGTCACATGACCACATTCTCATTTATAGTATAGATGTATATATATATATATATATATATATATATTATGTGTGTGTGCCTATGTGAGTCTGTGAAGAGTGTCTTTGTGTATGTGTGAGCATGTGTATTTGTGTGGGTTTGTATATTTGTGTATGCCTGTGTATGTGAGTATTAGTTTGTGGGTCAGCATGTATGGCTGAATGTATGTGAGTGTGTGTTTGTGTATATGTATGACAGTCAGAGTATAGGTCAACATATATAGATGCATGTAAGCGCGTATGTAAATATGCGTGTCTGGGTGCATGTATGTGTGTATGTGAGTGTGTGTGTCTATGCATGAATGTTAGAGTATGCGTCAGCTTGTGTGGGTGCATGTATATGTGCATGCAAATGTATGTGTGTATGTGTATGACAGCATGTGAATGTGAGTGTGTGTTAGAGTATGTGTGAGTTTGTGAGTGTGTAAATGTGATTCTGTGTGTATGAAAGTGTGTGTAAATGTACATGTGTTTCTCTGCATCAAAATTATAGCAATCAATACACTGGATAACCCTAACTGTGAGCTGCTCACCCTTGAGTTAAACAGAGCTACTGATTATAAAGTTGTAGCAGATCTGCCAAGAAAGGATTAAAGCTTTTCTCAAATACAGACTCAGGTCAGTAGCTTGTTTCACTGTCCCTTTACAATGGGTATTCATTTCACTACTAATTATTTTTCCCCATTCTCACATCTGGTCTACAAGTGAATAACAATAGTAACAGGAGGTTCTTTCATGTTGAAAGGCTTTAAGATATTTTTGCCTCTGAGTCATTGTTAAATTTGATGGCAGGCTACTAATTGTAAAACCAACTGCAATTAAAGCAATTATGCAGATCACACATCTTGTTCTGATACAAGGAGGTTTTTCTGGGACAAGCTCTCCTGGCTATGGCTGGCAAGGTGAGGGAGGAGGGGGGAAATGATTCTAATCAGTAGTTTTTTTATACAAAGCATTTTCCCTAAAACAGTAATTATCAGTGGAACATCACCTCCACCTTCTGGAAAGACCCCAGTTTGTGACTCCTGTACACAAAAACAGGCAACAAAAAGTCTAGTTGAAAAGTTTAAGAGACCTGAAATATTTTATTTTAACTTTTATTTTTTTAGTTGCATAGAAACATTTTACCACATGTTCTCTTTTTTCCTAAATTCTATGTAATTATTGGATTCACATAATTCAGTTTTTTTTTTATTCACATTTAACCCCTTGAGGATCAGAGTGCTGAGTAAAGCATTGCAAAGCAACATAATGACCACCTCTCCGGTCATCAAGGGGTTAAAGTTTAAACCTGTCACTTTGTAAAAAAAAATAGGTGATTTGGAAAGGGTTTTCAAACTCACCTTTATTACCCAATTTTATTTAAAACCATAGTTTATGATATATATATATATATATAATATATATATATATATATATATATATATATATATATATATATATACATATATATATATATATATATATATATAGAGTGGAGATTGTAGCCGTATTAGTCCAGTGATGCAGATGTAAAATAACAAACAAAATAAGTATCTTGTAATACCTTTTTTATTGGACTAACAGAATTTTGGATTGACAAGCTTTCGGGAGAACCTCCCTTTCTCAAGTCTAAAGCATTTCTCATATATATATATATATATATATATCTTTATTTGTTTGTCTATATATGCATATTAGACAGTACAGGCAGGCATTCCAGCCAGGTGCTAAGATTCCACATTGCTCCACATCCCAACTATCACACCCTGCCAACCAGTACTAGCTTATTTACATAAATGGGAATTAAAGAAAAATATCTAATGTCCTATTTTGAAACTGAAAAATAAAAATGAACATACTTATAGGTCATTTTAAAAGGTCTTTCAAAATCACCTATTTGTTACAAAATAACCTTTCCACTTTAATGAAGTGAGCCAGTTCTGTTTGCAGTCTGCTCATGGAGGAGCACAGAGAATCACAGGTAAGTACATTTTGAATACATGATTAGGTATCATTGTAATTTGCATCTGTTTCTTTACTTAACAAAGTCCCTCGCTGAGCTCTATTAATAAAGTTATGCGCCAAAGAGTCTAATATGACTTTTCTGCTTGAGTTTGTGCACATGAGAGTTACAATGCTTGGATACCCCTCTGGCACTCAGATGGTTGACAGACACAGGTCAGAATTTAATCCTTTGCATGTCAAAGTTATGTGAAAGAGACTGGGGTCTATTTAAAGTGGAACTTTCATCTTCATAATATTGCCCCCCAATATATTACTAATTTAGCGATAGGCAAAGGAATACTAGTATTATGCAGAATAAATCCACATTATTCAAGTAAACTAGCTTTTTCTGCAGGTATCCAGGGCACAGAGCTTACAAGGAAGGTCTGTGCGCCTGCGCAGGCAGCAACTTCCGTTACCCTAAGGTAACCAACGGACATCACCACCAATCCGGGCAGTGCACAGGACAAACGGCACAGACTCATAGGTAACTTTCCTCTAAGATGTCAGTGCTGTTATCCGCTGCGTGCCTGCAGAAGGAGCTGCTTTACTTAACCCCTTAGTGACGGCCGCGTGCCGTCACTTAACGCCCGTCTAACTTTTTTTTTTTTTTCAGAAGAATCCGGAGTCCCCGAACGGCGTGCAGCCGCGCGGGGATCCGGATTTCCTGGACGTACATGTACGTCCTCTGTCACTAAGTGACAGCCACAGAGGACGTACATGTACGTCCATTGTCGCTAAGGGGTTAATAACGTGGATTTATTCAGCATAATACAAGTATTCCTTTGCCTGTCGCTGTTAGTAATGTACTGGGGGGCAATATTATTAAGATGAAAGTTCCCATTTAATAAAATAGTGTCTATCACAGGGTAAGTGGGTAAGGAGGTTAATTCATTAATGCTTTTAGTAACAGGTGCAGCTTGTAGATTAGCTATACAAAAGATGCAAAAAGTTGCATTGAAATACAGTTTTAAATGTTTGAAGCATTTCATTAGCATTGCTAACTTTTCTTAGAACTAATGAGGATGTTTATTAGCAGAAATACACTGAACATTACTATTTTATTTATAGAAGTGAGTGCCAAATTTTTTAGAAACAATGCATTTTTTAATAGCATTGATATTTTGAGAAGCAATGCCACATTTATCAACAATGCAATTGTTTTCTCTCAGCTATTTTTTTATAAGCAACACAAGTTTTAGGAGAAAATATACTTCTATCACAATTAAATTATATAATCATAATGTATATTTGTTTTGCACTGTGTTTTTAGTGCTCAATTTTATTATATAGATCCGTTACGCCAACACCAGCACAAACGAATGCATGCTCATGCACGAACACATGCATACACATACGCATACACACATATGCACACATATATATACACACACTGCATATGTATCATTTAACCAAAATCTCAGCAAATGCTGTTCATAGTTTATGAGATTTATATTATTTTTGAAAAAGTAGTAAAATGCAGCACAATATACAAGTCTTATACAATACTGATAGTGTTACATTTGTACAAACAATGGAATAAGGTCAACAGACCTGTTCTTCAAAGAGGAATATACCTTCAAAATAAGTTCTTAATTTAATAGAATTGCTCCTTCTTACAACTCCTTCTTATATGTATTTCTGTTTTTTTGTATTTAAACTCTGATGCAGTCTACAACCAAACAGGAACGTTTTTCTACCTTGACAATATTTTGTATAAGGACTACATTTGCCATTTTCCCTTCCCATCAGCCACCAACATAACACCAAACTAACATCCCACATCCTTACCCCTTCCCTTCAAAGAAACACACATACAACAGAAATATAGTGGTAGAATATGAGGTCGCAGCTTTTATTAATTGAAATGTTAACCTATTTAAAGTAACGCAATAAGTACCCTCCCCCAGGGCTCCTTATAGCTTGGGCCATGCCTGCATCCAGCTTGCTGCCGTGTGAAGTAATCACTGCCACCCCACTTCTGGTCTCTCTCCAAACCATACCAGGGGATATGAAAAGGCTCCAGTGTCAATCTGCCAAGACACTATCTCCATGCCTCCCCTACCACAGTACTTTTTGGCAATCACCAGTCCTTTGTGCAGGCTGACCAGGCCACACAGTACACGGCTACCTGCCCACTTTCAACATTTGGCTATGCCACACTGTCAGAGCCCTGGAAGTGCGACACCCACTAAGGGCCTACTTGGGTTGCCATTTCTGCCTTCATCCAGCTCCTTTTTGGCCTAAGCATGACCTCTTCACATAGCAGCTTCTGCATCTCTTCATAACCTGTAATATAAGGGAGGGGAGGTGGGACAACACAGTGCAAGTAGTGTGCTTACCTGACTACAGGTAATCCTTTTAAAACGAAAAACCTGCCCCCTTTTTTCCCACTCTAACATCAACCAAATCCACTGACAAAGACTATTGTCTGTTCTGTAAGAATAGGGAACTTGCATTAACACTGCAGTTGAATAACTCCCATGTTGCATAATACCGGTTTGTACAATTGTACTTACAAGAGAACAAAGGATATGAGTACCTTTTCATCATTATATTTATATTATTGTAAAGTTAATGTAAGCACTCCCTATTCTTACTTCTTGGTATGAATACTTCTTGCAACCTGGCTGTTTTTCCTTTGTATAGAAATGATTGATCATACAGAAAGCAGGTAAGAGTCATATAACATTGTTCTGTGTTGGTGGCAGAAAGAATATCCCATACATGCCTAATTGTTGCTAACGTTTAAATTGTGTGGAATCCAAGAGTACTTACAAGTATTTTTTTATTTCAGGCAATTGTTTGGATGTTATTACCATGTGAAGTATCCTCTTTTCATGTGTTTATGTATCATTTATCGTGTTGAGTTTTAAACTAAATAAAAACTAAATATAGGCAAAAGCAGACAATATAAACAAAATATCTGCCTGACTATAGTATGGAGGACTCCTTTGTAGGTATTCAGGTCCTTCCCAGTTGTCAGCAACTCTGAAGGAGAGTGGGTGTGTCCTGCTTGCTTAGAGGAATAGAGGATCTCCTAAATGTAGGCCCAGGCACTGACGGTTTTGGGAGTGGAACTATATTTGCCAAGGCACCAAAGAAGGATATTGCTGCAGCTGAAGACATATTGGCCTCAGAGAAGCTAACAAAATAATGTAGTGGAGATGCTTGAGATGAAAAAGAAAAGTATGAAGGTGAGCTTAAAGGAGGACTCTCACTCTATTAAAGTTCTCCTCATCTTAATGTTCCACTTGAGTCAAACTTTAATCCATTTTTTTTTTTTTTTAATGCAGTATAGCTCGAGGTTTAACCTTATCACCTCATCCTCTGACAGGGGAATCCAATGTGTGAGCTGGAGCATGTGCTGGAGCGATCTCCTTGTCAAGAGAGCGTTCAGACTCACACAATCGATTCCTCCATCAGAGGAGGAGGTGATAACTGGGAACAACTGGGGAGGGAAAGAGATGAAAATTGACAGGCTGCGGGGCATAACAGTGAACTGAAGTCACAGTCTTATTTTTAAAAGGTTAAATCTATATATTAAAAACCAAAGGATTAAAGATGGAACATTAAAATGAGGAGAACTTTAATAGATGTAAGAGTGGCAGATTTAATAGTGGAAATAAAGGCCCTGGAGGACTGTGCAAACATGGAAAGGTGCAGGCAAAGCCATCCCTGAGAGTAAGGCCTATCTAGGGACCACAACCTGCATTCCACTTGTGAGTAGAGATGGGTGAACATTTTTGCTTCAAACCAAAGTAGGCAAAAAAATAGCACTTCCAGACTGGCGAAAAATTTCCAGTGAAATGTTCTGTTTTTCCACTTTTTTCACCTAGCTCATTTCATTGAAATTAGTGGGAAGATTGAATTTCTCTCCCCTGCACATGGAAGTTTTCCTTACTTTTCCTGCAGGCATATAAAAGGGTGTCAGGCTCTCACAGCATGCCATTCTGTGTTTGTGGAGAAAGCCGCATATTTTTTGAGCTAGAGAAGATATGCAAATAAGTGAAGATGGAGCTTAGTTTAGGGAGTCTTTTAGGTAGGAAATGTGTTCTCTGTATTAAGGGACTCTGGGGGTACTCTGAGGGAGAAGAATGGAAGAAGGAGGTTGACCCCATATACCCCAAAATTCTGTGTGACTGACTGGCAAGACACAGGCAGCTGGGGTCTAATTTACTCACTGATCTTGCTGTTATTTTCACTGGTTGACCCCATATACCCCAACACTCTGACTTGATTTGATTTGAAAGACACAGGCAGCTACAGCCCAAGCAATTTCCTTGCTGATCTTGCTGTTATTATCTCTGTGTTGGGGAAAGAAGTTGTTGTTTTTGTTTTTAGTTATACATTTTTTGTACAGTGATAAGATAGGGTGCCCAATTGTAATAAAAAAAAAATGCGACAGCTGACTGGGACCCTGATGTGAGCTGTCTGACTGATTCATAGATAGCAGATGAGATTCAGAATTTTGTTGAGAGCCAAGGCAAGACATCACACTCCATCAGTTGTGTTGTGTACTTTAAAGTAAAAACACGCACAGTAGTTGAATAATGTCCAACAAGGGGAAGGGGGTGGGGGAAAGGAGGAGCAGTGCAGGGACATGGTAGTAAAGTGGCAGTTCAAAAACTGGCTGCAGCAATGGTTGCTGCAGCATGTGCAATGAATGATGATGATCCCTCTCCTACCAGGGAGGATGCAGTTTGTCAAAGTCCCACCAAAAGTTCCACCACCACCAGTACTATAAAAAAAAACATAAAAGATGAACACTGAACACGACAACGAGTAGCACTCTAATGTTGATGATGACAATGGCATAAAGGAAGTAGGTGTAACAGCTGAACCAACTGCTGCATCTGACAGTGAGACAAACAAGCACCAAAATACCTCAAAATAGTAGCAAACTTTGTGAAAGTAAAAGTAAAGTAAATAGAAATTGTTTGCCACTTCTAAAAGTTTAGAGGAATATAAGGGTAGTGGGCAAGAAGCAGTGGGCTATGATGAAGATGACCTAATGATGACTGATGATGTTGTGGATATAGAATATATCCCCCCAGCAGCCTCTTCTTCAGCTACAGATGAAATTGAGAGTGAGAGAGATGATGACATGACCATAACATTAGCTGAAAGACAAAGGCTCAATCTTCCACCAATGAAAATGTGCTCTGGAAACTCTGATCCTGTACAAGCAAAGATGCCTAAAAATACACAGTCATCCTGTCGGTCATCACCACTTCCAAGCCCACGCATCACTCAGCCACACTATCACAGTGTACCTTTGCATCAGTACTGCCAGTTACCCTCCTGCTATTTTCTGTTCTGTCTGGTGGTCACGGGCACGGCCTCGCTTCTGTCTCTGAACGAGATGCTTGTTTATACGCACGCATTCATTTGATTTTATACCAATCCTGGGAGAGAAAACTGTAGCCTTGTTTCCTGCTATCACGGTGCCCATGATTCTGGTGCTTTGCTTTGCCTGTCCTCTTTCCTGTGATTGCTTGGCGGCAGCATGGTGGGTGACTACTTCCTGGTTACTCACATGTCATTCTGAGCGCTGGCTATTTTATAGTTCCACCATTACTGACCTATCTGAACCCCACCTCCCAAAGAGACCTTATATGCTGCATCTTGCCATTGTCTCAGTGGCCTGTTCTGTTCCTGGTTGCTGAATCTGTTCTGTGTATGACTCTGGCTTCACAGAGAATAAGGAGAGCGCTCCCTGGACTATATATATATATATAAACCTATTATGGCAAATGTATGAAGATAATCGTGAGGAGATACTCTATAATAGCTTCTTAATATTCTAAAATGTATTTATTATGTAAAACAATGTGCATATGCATTCATATATTACTCAATCATAAAAATACAATTGTATAAAATACAAAAGTGAACTTATACACAATATCTTCAATCTGGCCGGCCAGCTAAATATTGAACAGGATCATTATATGGAAGGGTTCAAAATCAGATTTAGTGGATTTTATAAATGGTTTGAACATAAATAATATGGGATTAAAATTCACATATACAGTAAATAAACATACAATTAATTTTTTGGGTTTGAGTCTCAGAAATGAGAATGGAAAAAGTATTACTGAAAATTATATAAAACCTACAAGTACAAATGCGTATTTGCATTATGACAGCTGTCATCTAGAGGGATGGAAGAAAAACATCCCAAAAGGACAGTTCTATAGATTAAGACAAAACTGTACAAAAATAGAAGACTATAAAGAATAATCAATAACATTAAGAAATGCATTTTTAGAGAAAGGATATCCAAAAACATTAACAGAAAATACTTACCTAGAGACAGAGTCCAAGAACAGAAGAGAAATAATACATCCCACTGTAAAAAAGAATATAGATGAGAAAAAAGAAAGAAGGGAAAATATGAAACAGAAGGTAACAAATGATAATATAAATAAGAATAAGAAAAGATTCAATCAACCAAAATTTGTAACTAGATTTAATATACACCATAGAGCTATAAAACAGATTATAAAGAAACATTGGCCGAGTTTACTATATGATCCCCTATTAAAAGGAACAATTGAAAATAATACAACTATTATTTTTACAAAAAATAGAAATATAAAAAATATCCTTACAAGGAACAAACAACAAATGGAAAAGAAAATACATAAATTAGATTCTCTATGTGGTAGTTTTAAATGCCAGTTGAATAGATGTATAACTTGTAACCACATGGCACATACAATTAAAGAGTTTAATAATGATAAAGGAGAGAAATTTAAAATTAAACAGTTAATAAATTGTAATGCCAAATATATAGTATACAGTATACGTTTTCCCTGTAACAAAGTATATATAGGTCGAACAAAAAGGAAATTAAAACAAAGATGTTTAGAACATAGAAGAGCAATATTAATGGGAGATATGAAATATCCCTCAGGTAAACATTATGCTATACAAAACAATAGAGAAATAGAAGGGACTATCTTATTACCCCTAGTACAAATCTCTGAAACAATACAGAGTGGGGAAAGATTTAAACAACTATGTCTGAGAGAGACATACTGGATTTTTAAAATGGACACATTACAACCAAGGGGGTTAAATGATAGGCTAAATTCACATACATTTTTATAGAGACATATGTTGTGATAGGGTTAATAGAAGGAGCAGTTTCTTAAGGGTGGCATCGCTAACCCACATCGTATTTTAATTTAATTTAACCTTTGTTATTTTTATTTATTTTGTCTTTTTTTTTTACTTTCATTTATTTTTTTTTATTTTTATTAGAGTTTCTTGTATAAAGGCAATAGAATATTAATATAGGTTAACAAAAGAGTAAAGAACTACATCCATTAATTGTATGATCATTAAGAACATCTGAGGAACAGGGTAGTGATGGGATTGGACTAGGAATCATGGGAAATAGATTTAAACATGGCGATTCCAACATAAGGAATCTATCACAATAATACGAGATTCCCAGAAGAAATACTGAGGTTCAGTACATAACGCTTTGGAGAAAGCTATTTACGGCCAGCATATTTTGAATTGAGAATTCTGAAAGTGTATCTACAAGTATCCTAGGATACAGTGTTTCTGCATGGTAAAAAAAACACTCCAAGTGGGTCCGCTAAACAGCTCACTAGTTGGAGCTAGTGAGGGAAGAGACTACACAACTGCTCTTTAGATAGTAATGTTTCATAATAAAAGCAGCTCTAATTAATCATCATAGTATTTGGACCTTGGAGAGTGTTATTTCAATTCTGTCAGAGTTGTAGTTCAAGAGTAATTCAATGATAAAGTGTCCCCCTCCATCCCTTTTACTGATGTAACACTGCTCACCTCGGAGCAGAAGGGATGTGCCCAGGTAGACTGTAGAGAGGTACAATCTTCAATTAAGATAACGGAAAAACCTGAAAAACTTGTCAAGGGGGGCAGGGCTTTCATTGTTCTCACTGGAAGAAGATTGTTCCCTGCTGTTATCTGTCTGGTCTATGGACTGCATTCCACATCTGAGAAGAGATTGTTTACACTAGGTAAAAGGGACGGGAGGGGAAACTTTGCTTGTGAATATCTCTCAAACCATAAAGGTTTGAGAGATAAGACTTATATCTTTCTTCATTTTTGTTAATGCCTACAAAATAAAATAAGGATAAAACGAAGAATTACTATCCCATTAAGAAAACACTGCCTGTTAAACAGGTGAAAAAACGTGAGACCTCCACCCATCTGGTTGAAGCAAGGGGAGAGAGAAAGTGATATCTACACACCTTCCCATTTAAATAAGAAAGACGGGAGGAAGACAGACTTGCCCACAGATACAAATATAGAGACGGGAAGACTGCACACTTGCCCGTGAAGAGTAAAAAACGAAAGTCGGGTAAGGAGTTATATATAAGAGACGGGGATAGTCATACTGTCCTATACAAGCTATAAAGACTGGCAGTTGAGCGGATGAGCACTACACAGTATATGTGAGCAATTACATCTGCAAATAACCCACGACTTAACATCGGAAATATATTGATATATCTATACAATAACATTGCTATATATCAATACATACGGATGCTGTCCTACTTAAACAAACAAATATTAAGAGACCATTATTGACTAGCAATCCAGAATATCCGGACATAGCATACATCTGAGGACACGGAAGGGCCATTGGTCATCTTTGATAGACTTTACCTTTAAGCCCTGTTCAATATTTAGCTGGTCGGCCAGATTGAAGATAATGTGTATAAGTTCACTTTTGTATTTTATCCGATTGTATTTTTTATGATTGTGTAATATATGAATGCATATGCACATTGTTTTACATAATAAATCAATTTTAGAATATTAACCCTTTGAGTGCCAGAGTGGTACGGAATGCATTGCAAGGCAATGCTTTCCGTACCACTCTGGCACTCAAAGGATTAAGAAGCTATTATAGAGTATCTCCTCACGATTACCATCATACATTTGCCATAATACATTTATATATATATATATATATATATATATATATATATATATATATATATATATAGTCCAGGGAGCGCTCTCCTTATACTCTGTTTAGTCTATTTTAGAATTTGACCTATACACTGGGGTCAAATAGGATTGTAGCTGTGATCACTTACACTATACTAATAGATCCTCCTATATATAGATAAATCAACAGCGCCAGATACACCTTGGCTTTTTGGCTTTTTTGAATTTTCTGTTTTATGACCCTGCCTTCGTCTGACTACCTGATTTGTGCCTGAACATCTGGCTTGGCTGACTGACCACTCCGTGATGACTTTAGCTTTGTCCGACTACCCGCTCCGTGTATGACCTTTGGCCTGGTTGACTACCCCCTCTGTGATAAGTGCTGTGGCTTTGTCTGGCTTCCCGCTCAGTGCTAGTACTTTGGTTTGTCTGACTACCCCAACCGTTTTGACCATTCGCTGGTCTGTTTATGCTCTCTCACTCCCTGGGGCCTGGCACCCTCCTTGCAGGCTCTCAGTCTCAGTCTTTAGTCCGGTAGCTCCTGTTAGTGGTTCAGCAGTGCCTAGTCCTACTGGGGCTTTAGCCCCCAGCATTCTAGGGTGTGTGGTAGTTTCTGTAACCTAGCGTTCTAGGATGTGGGCCTCCTGTATCCTCTCCGCTATAGAGGATGCTTGCCACTATCTCTGCCTCTGTGGTTCTGCTCACCCTACCGGTTCGCTCCTAGTCTGTTCATCAGTCTGGCTAGGTTCAGTATCAGTTCCTGGTAGTGGACTGTGCACTGTCCCCACACCTGATCCCAGGAAGGTTGGGGAAGTGTCAGTATTCTGTTTTCTTGTGTTCAATCCTTAATAAAGTGTAATTGATTTTATGTGTACCTGTCTGAGTCATTATTGGCAAGTCCCCGTGACTCCTGCTCCTTTCTGGGTAGTACAGGCATCTGCTCAGTGTCGGTCTGGGTAGTGGACTAGGCCTGTCCATTATATATTCTGGGGCATTGCTGGGGTATTCTATTATTGTGTGTCTTAATAAAGGTGGTTTTACTATATATACCTGTGTCCGACCTTCATTTTGTACTGGTTACCATGACACACGCCCACTTATGTTGATAAACCAACAGCAACAACAGCACAGGTTATTAACATCCTCAACCTTAGCCTCTGCTGCTGATGAAAGTTCTGCATCTTTTATACCTAGTAGTAGCAGTAGAATTGAACCAACATCTAGCCCCAGTAGTAGAAGTAGCAGCCCCTCAGAAACCCCCACAGTCCATGAAGTCCACAGTATGGAGATACTTGATACTTGACAGGAAGACACACTATGAACAGGACAGAGGTGTTACAATTAGCAGCAGCAGAAGCACTCCAAAATGTTCCCTGGTCTCTGGGGTAGGGAAGAGAAGTAGTTATGCTACTGAGGTGTCAGAAAATGTGCCACTGCCAATAGTTAGTTAATTCCAAATAACTGATCCTCCTGCTGCAGGGGAGTATGATGATTCTGGGTTTGCTGTATGAGATGACAAGAGTGTTAGAGTGCCTATATATATATATATATATATATATATATATATATATACCATCACCACCTCCACAAGTATGGTGTTAAAGCAACAAATTTACACAGTTCTTCTAATATGTACTGCCATCCCACACTTACTAAATTCTTAGAAATAAGTCAAAACTTGCAAAACCTAATGCAAAGGTATGCCTATGGAATCGTAAACTTGATAAAATGTTGGCGACTGACACGCTGCTCTTTTCTTTTGTTGAAAACAGAGGCTTTACAGAACTGATGTCGTGTTACACCCTTCTGGAATATTCAAAGCCACAATTATTTTTTAAGGATGGCTGTGCCAATGTTACATAAGAAGGAAGTTAGTGTTTTGGCCAAAGCACAAAGATACTCAGCCTTCTAACAATCTTTTCAAGACATATGTTGTTGTAGGACTAACAACTTTGACTTTCAGCTATTTATTTCTCCACTTCAGCCCTCAGAAGAAAAAATATTGTGGTGGGAAAAATTGTAGTCATAGGAAACGTATGTGAAAAATTATTGGCAGTGACGAAAAAGGAGAACACGTTTGCATTGGTGAAGAGGAGAAAACCCAGCAAACATTTTAACAAGTTTTGCAGCAAGTTTCCCAAGGGGGCCACCAGCCTTTTCAAGCAACAGGTGTCCCTAGAGTGCATACCCCAGTTTTGCCTATGCCAGTAGTAACATCACAATCAAAATACATCACTAATAAAAGCATTTCCTGTTCAACAAGAAACATCAAATATAACACAAATCATCTTTCTCATCCCAAGTTTGCATTTACCCTGCATTATCATTACAAACAGATCAAGATCACATCTTTCAGCATATCAAGTTAAGAGTGAAGATCTCTGGACTGGTAAGAGGGAGAGGAATTCTATATGTTTTTCATTTGCCCCAATCAGAAATCATAATCTTGGGGGATTAAATGTGGAAAAGGTGATTACGGCCTTAGAAGAGTGGAGATTGGCTCTGTCAAGACTGAAAAGTGGAAGAGATGGAAACTGTCCTTAATAGAAAGGGCTGGCGTGATTAAAATGTTCCTGCTTCCTGTATTTTTGTACTTTAGTTACATTTACCATTTTCCATAATCCTTCTATATGAGATTCTACAGTCTATTTTACAAGGTGTTATATGGAAGTAAAATGTACTTCAACAAAAGAAACCTCATATACCTTGCTAGGCATGGCAGAAGGCTGGTTATGGTTTGATCTTCTTTTTAGTAAATATTTCTTTAAGTATTATGACCTATTGTGGAGAAGGCTCCTAGGTGAATATGTATTTTTTGAGATTAGGTTTCTCTCTTTTTTGACACTTGGGAAGCAGGTGGTAGCATGATGTATCTCTAGGAAACTTATTGACTGGAAGGTTTTAAACTGTTATTTTTATTCTCCATTGGCCTTACAGGACATCCCAGAACATGTACTTAAGATAGGACTCTCCAATATAGTTTTCTGTAGAACTTCCCATAAGTTTAGGGATATTGTCTTGCATGAGAATCTCTGTGTTAGGGGTTATCTAAAGTGTAGGAATGTTGATGATTGTGATTGATTGTGAGTGTTCTGGGAAAGAGTAGTCTTTGGACCACTTCCTGCTGACATGTCCTTTTAAAAAAGTGTAGAAAAGGGTATCTTGCACCTTGGGTCTTCATTGCCTCTAGATCCTTATCTACTATTCCTATGGACATTTTCAGGGATTGGAGTGTTTTGTTTTGAGTGCTATTTTTATAGATACTTCTATAATACACTCTTACACCTGGATGACATATTTTTATGTAACAAACAGACAAAAGTCCTTCCCTGTCAGATGCCAAAAAACAAAAAGGGGGAGAACATCATAGTGTATCTCTCTTTCACTTGACCATACAAAAAATATAATAATAGAAACACTCACATTCAGTTCATGCTGCTAAATAAATACAAGCAGCTAATGGACCTGTGGAGGATATTACACTGCCTCCACACAGATATCCCTGGTCAACTCGCTCGATCGCTCCAACCAACTCCAAATCACTCACGTGCTGAAGGAAAAAAACGAAATAACACACACAGGAGGAGAGCTCTTCACAGCATATAAAATTCTTTCAAATCATTTATACATCTGTATATCTTACTTCGTGTTATCTCACCGGTCCGTTTGTTATCCAGAACCGGTGTTGACGCTAGCGGGGGATATCTCACCGTCCCCCCCGCAACAGGACACGAAAGCTTCCGTGAGCCAATAAAGACTGGATACCACAGACCGATATAAAATCAAATGGATTTCTTTAATATAAAAACATATCCAATAATGGAATAGAATTAACCTAACATGTTTCGTAACCCACTGGTTACTTCTTCAGAGGAATCTAACGGTCTGATATTATAGTAAAGGTTTATATACCTTTCTACTCATCCGACCGTTAGATCGGTCTGTTTCATTCAAACATCGTGTGAATTTACAAAGTATCCAATCCGACAACATCAAAACATTTCAATCCTCCTATATCAACTGCTTTCATTACAATGTATCTATCTTCCAGTATCACCCAAATGTGACAGAGTTACCTATTGGTCCTCCTATTGTTTTTATATTAAAGAAATCCATTTGATTTTATATCGGTCTGTGGTATCCAGTCTTTATTGGCTCACGGAAGCTTTCGTGTCCTGTTGCGGGGGGGACGGTGAGATATCCCCCGCTAGCGTCAACACCGGTTCTGGATAACAAACGGACCGGTGAGATAACACGAAGTAAGATATACAGATGTATAAATGATTTGAAAGAATTTTATATGCTGTGAAGAGCTCTCCTCCTGTGTGTGTTATTTCGTTTTTTTCCCTGTCAGATGGTGGTGTTGCAGTTGTGGGAAGTTCAGAACTTTGAAAGATCCTCTTTTGGTAGAGGCATATTCCTATCAATTTGATGTAGCTTTTCTTCCTTTGATCACCTTTTTTATTGGTTTTTCAAATGTTTTCTCTTTTTTTTCCAAGAAAGACTCTTTCAGTTTTAAATGAGTATTTTTATTAGTTGCCTCTGTGAATGTAAATATATGTGTAAATGTCCAGGACATAATTGAAAACGAGAGGAATCTCAATGTATTCTTCCTGGTAAAACATTTTATAAATAAATAAAATGTATGTACTATATGTTATTTTATGTTATTTTCAGTTATTAAGAATGTTCAAAAAGTGTTAATTTTTGTTTGTCACACTAGTCTGGGAAAAAAAAACATGTTATTGTTTCTTCTGACAAATAAAAAATATCGTACCTCGGTAAGTGCTTCTAAAAGCTCATATTAAGAGAATCTTGTTTCTATAAGTATAGGTGTCTCAGAAGAGATAGTGTTTTCTTGCTTGTAAGTGGGCCAGTGATAATGGCCTTTTAAATTAGAGGAAAAGTGGTTAATAATCTCAATAAATGAATAGTATTATCTGTGCACAAACATCCAAATTGTATATATATATTGGATGGTCTACACACGCATTTAAAATCCAAGTTTATGATTACATTTTAGGGATCTAACATAAATAAGTAACTTTTTTAGATGCTAGCTGGAAGAATCTGATATTTAAAATTATATATCACCTAAGTGCATTTTTTGTGTTAATGTCCATTAAAGAGAAACAGAATATCCTGGGGGCAAACTAACTGCATAATAGGGGGCAAATAAAAATTACTCAGATTCACAATGATTTGAACAGGGATTTTTACTCCTTGAATTCTAGAATACTCAGCAATGCACTGGAAACCTCACTAGCATTCAAGAGGTTAATTGTTCTATTCAAATTAACTCCTTGTTGTGCACCTCTCTGGTCTTTAAGAAATGAACTGTTTGAGTGTCAGAGAGGTATCCAATGCATTACAATGCAAATGTGTTATATACCTTATCTGGTGCTCATAGTCACAAGGTTAAAGGGATAGTAATGTTTCACAATAAAAGCAGCTCCAATTAATTTTCACAGTATTTGTGCCATGGAAAGTATTACTTCAATACTGTCAGTGTTGTAGTTCAAGAGTAATTGAATGATAACGTATACCCCTCCTGCCTCTTTTACTGATGTAACACTGCTCAGCTCAGAGCAGAAAGGTGGTGTCTAGATGGCTTGCAGAGAGGGACAATCTTCAGTTAGCATAAGGGAAAAACCTGAAAAACTGTCAAGGGGGGCAGGGTTTTCATTGTCCTCACAGTAAGAAGGTCATCCCTTGCTGTGAACTGTCTGGTCTTATGACCAGATTCCACATCTGAGGGGAGAAGGCTTACACTAGGTAAAAGGGGCGGGAGGGGGAAACTTTATCATTTAATTACCCTTGAACTACAACTCTGACAGTATTGAAATAACACTCTCCATGGCACAACTATTATGAAGATTAACTGGAGCTGCTGTTTTTGTGAAACATTACTATCCCTGTTATGGGAATTCTTATTTTCCCTCTTATGGTGCTGCTGTTTTTCCCCAGAATTCCTCCTATTTTTGTTTGTGCATAAGTCCCACACTGTAGTATATATGAATTCTGCTGTAATTATTCATTAGTAGGTCATGATACAAGCATTTGTTTCCTTGCAATTACTGCTATGTTTGCACATTGTAGGATTGAGTCTAATTTACCTTCGTTTCTTCCACATAATCATATTTATGAGCCCTGCAGTCATAAAAAGCCAACCTGTTCTTCAAGGGTATACTTTGAATAGAAGGAATATATTAAACAAAGTAATCAATGCAGAGTAGATTTGCTCTAGTTGTGTATCTACATTCTGCAGAATACTTATGCAAAAAGTAATCTATCTTTTAGCAGCTTTACATATTCATACATTTATACACTGTGTGCGTAAAGGTAACCTTTCTGTCTGCAAATGAAACAGCAGCCAAGCAGATAAATGAGCACCTGCAGAGTCTGTTCTCAAAGCATTTGACTCTGTACTAATCACATTATCCATGGAGTGTTAAAACGCCCTGGACAATTCTGACTCCAGAACAATCCTAACTTTAGGTTTGTAGCTCAATAAAGTTTTTGCTTTTTTAATGCAGTATAATAAATATAAAAAAAAACTGCATTATTAAAATTTGTTACCTTTGCTTGCATGTTTTCCTCCTACTTGTCCTACTATTTATGGTGCTATCTGAAATGCAGAATGCAAATGGTGACATTTTCTCTGTACATGTTTAACCCTTTGTGTGCCATAAGGGGTTTTTAGTGCTTTGCTTTAGAATATGTTAGACACTACTCTGACACTTAAAGGGTTTCAGACAAAAGTGGAAAAATTATAGGGCAAACAAATTGCACCATAAGGAACAAATAAGTATTTCCAAAATTCCCATTGATTTCAATGGGACTTTTAATCCCTGAGTACATTGATTCATAATATATTGGACACTAGGGATGGGTGAAAATTTCCGTCTCAAACTGAAATCGGCGAAAAACAGCACTTTCCTCTTGGTGAAAAATTTCCCACGAAAGTGCCGATTTTCCTCTTTTTTTCCACTTTTTCCATCTAGCTCATTCCATTGAAATCAATGGGAACATTGAAGTTACACACAACATAAAATAAATATTATTTAATTTCCCAAAGGCATAGTATAAAACGGGCATGTGGGTACCTGTGTTGGTGGGGTGTGGGGAAAGAATCAGTTGAACAGGGGATGATTTTTGGGGGGTTGTTTACTGGGATTGGGGGGCACTTAATAAAAAAGAAATCCTAAATAAAATAAAAACCATAAGACATGGTAGAAAGGGGTCTGAGGAGGGTGCCTGTGTTGGTGAGTGAATGAATCATTTGAACAGGGAATTTGTTTTGGGGGGACAGTTAATAAAAAAAAAGAAATTTGTATGTGAAGTGATAGAGACGGGAAACCCTGGACATAAGCTGCCACTGGGGTGGACTAATATTTGACTTGATAGAGTTTTTCGTACAGGATGATTTGTTAGATTTGTTGTTAGAGAACTGTTGGTGTGATGCAAGAAATGTTCACATCTGCTAAAGGCATTTTTGCGCGCAGATAGATTTTGCGCATGTTCTAATCCAGGAAGCTGAATACAGAAAGTTTCTTGAATTGCGCATAAAAAAACCTCCTTTTTACGACAACACTACACAGACGTATAAATTCATTCGCAATAGCACTTCCTGCATTAGGCATATTTGCTATTCCACTCACACAGATTTGTTAATCCTGGCCACGCCCACAAAAAAAAAATAAATATGCACAGCTGTTCGCTAATCTTGCTTTTTTCATGCGCAATTCAACAAAATCATGTGCAAACCTATTCCCTAGTGGTTTTCACACAGGAAATAGAGATTGTGAATGTTTCTTGCATTGCACCACAAGTCCTGAGGAAACATTGATTTGTAGGACTTAAGCGTATTAGAAACAAACTCCCCAAGAATTGTTCATTTCTTGTAGGACTATGTTTTTATTTATTTTTTATTTTTCAAAGTACAAGCCCTGAGAAAAAAATAGAAATGCCCTATTGGCCTATTGACAGCAGGTCATGTTGGCCAGTAGCCACTGGCCATTGTCAAATGTCCTCCTGAGTCCTGAGTTGCAGCTGCTGTTCGTACTGCTGCTGCCAAGTTGTTTAACCCCTTAAGGACCTTTGAAGGTCCTGGTACGTCATGGCTGGATTTGAGTTAATGACCAATGACATACCAGGACCATCATGGCTTAAATGATAGCAGCGTGCCTCTGTGCACGCTGCTATCATTAATGCCAGGCTGAGACTGAGCGATCCGAGACTGGGGCATTCAGTCTCAGCCCTTCTTGCTTGTGCCAGTTCATGTGATCGCCGTAGCAGCGATCACATGTACCGGCATAGTGACAGACAGAGGCAGCAGAGAAAGCATGCTGTCTGTGCATGTCTCGTCTGCCTCTGTCTCCCTTGCTATCAAAGTAAGGAAAACAGAAGTAAACAGGAGACACCTAGTGGTGAAAGAAAATACAGCAGCTGGGGGTATTAACCCCTTCACTGCTGGTGCCAGATGCTTGTTAAATACAGGTCAATTTCTGACCCGCAATGATACTTTTTTAAAACACAACACACTTTTTTTTTTTTTTTTTTACAAAAATATTTTATTTAAGAAAAAATAATCTAATTAAACAATTTTGGAAGTGTGATTGTTGTGGAGCCATGTAATACACTTATATACACCGCCAAATGTCAAGGATAAAAAGTGTCAAAATAGGGTGGGAAAAAGGGACATGGGGATTTTCACCCAAGGGAGGGACAGTGGCCACTTTAAACTGCACATTTTGTAGGTATGACTGACCGGTCATACCTTTCATGCAGTTGTCATAAAAATTTAACCCTTTGTGTCCAATTGATCACAAAAGAAAAAACAAAAATGATTTTTTTTTTACCTTTTTTTTAATTTTAATAAAGTGAATGGTGGGTTATCCATATAAGTAGGGTATCAAATGAAAGCCCTATTTGTGCTTAAAAAAACAGTATATAATTTATGGGGGTGGGATAAAAGCCTAAGAGAGAAAACACTGTTGAACAAAGACATAGTCAAAAAAGTCAGAATTGCTCCAGTCCTTAAGTGAAATCCACCTCAGATTTTCCTGGTCCTTAAGGGGTTAAGCAGAAGGATGATTAGGCAGCTGAAAGGGAATGGGATGAACAATAGCAGTAACATGGAAGATGGATGATGAAGGTTCCATTTGCCACGACTGGCTCCAGTGATGCGCCTGAGAAAGTAGCAGAAGAATAAGTAGCCCCCAGTATTTGTGGAGAAAAGAACAAGTTGGCTATTAAATCTTCTCCACCTGCCCCTCCTCCAAAATCGTCATGGGTATGTTGTTATTAGAATATATATTTTTCCCTTGAGAACAGGAACTATGGCTTCCATCAGCAACTGCAATGTGCACAGTGTGTGTGTGTAGTAAATAACATCTGGGCAGGGGCGGACTGACAGGACCCAGGGCCCCTGGTCCAAAAAGAGGTCTGGGCCCCCTGCAGAAATCTCCACAATGCCCCTTCGACCTCCACAATGCCCCCTTCATCTCCTCTCCACAATGCCTCCATCTCCACAAAGCCCCCTTCATCTCATCTCCACAATGCCTCCTTCATCTCCACAATGCCCCCTTCATCTCCACAATGCCCCCTTCATCTCATCTCCGCAATGCCCCCTTCATCTCCGCAATGCCCCCTTCATCTCATCTCCGCAATGCCCCCTTCATCTCCACAATGCCCCGTTCATCTCCACAGTGCCCCCTTCATCTCATCTCCACAATGCCCCCTTATCTCCACAATGCCCCCTTAATCTCATCTCCACAATGCCCCCTTGATCTGATCTCTACAATGCCCCCTTCATCTCCACAATGCCCCCTTCATCTCCACATTGCCCACTTCATCTCCACATTGCCCCTTCCACAATCCCCCCTTCATCTCCACAATGCCCCCTTCCACAATTCCCCCCCTTCATCTCCACAATCCCCCCTTCATCTCCACAATCCCCCCTTCATCTCCAAAATGCCCCCATCTCCACATTGCCCCTTCCTCAAAGCCCCCATCTCCACATTGCCCCTTCCACAATGCCCCCTTCATCTCCACAATGCCCCTTCCACAATGCACCCGTCTCCACATTGCTCCTTCATCTCCACAATACCCCCTTCAGCTCCACCATGCCCCTACCTGCAGTCCCTGGTGGTCTAGCGGCATGGCTTAGCACTGCGATGTCCCGCGCACCTCTAGTAATGCAGAGGCTGGGAGATTATGTCATCTCCCAGCGCTCTGTATTACTAGAACGGCGCGCCGGCGGCCATTGTAGGAGAGCTGCTGAGCAGCTCTGGAAGTGGCGGCGGCGGGCCCCCTTCGGTCACGGGCCCTCGGTCCGTGACCGAATGCCCGTATGGTCAGTCCGCCCCTGCATCTGGGGGCACAACTGTATCCAAACACCATGATAACCGAAACCAAATACTGCCGCTGTCACTGTAACCTTCTTCAGACCCCGCTAAGGACACATGACAACTTGCTGACAGTTTAATAGTAATTATGAACCCTCCCTGCCAGAATCCTAGTATATTCTGCTGGATGGAATCTCCTCACCTGATGACCTGGTATCGATTCTCGTGCACCACACTGGCATGTGTGGTCAGTGCACCACACAGTGTGCAGTGGATAGAGATGAACTGCCATATCCTAACATCAAAAGAGTGGCTATCATTTAGCAGGGGAGGTAACGATGAATGAGGTGGATTGGCAGGAGATGTACTTGTTACCCTAGAGGAAGAAGGTAATGTTGATGGCGAGCTAGTTGTTTCTCTCATCATGGAACTTCCAGTATCTGGGTTTCTTTATTCTTCCTCCTCTTTGATCTCCACCTTTCTGGAGAGTCAGGGGGTACAGTAACAGTGGTGCTAAATTTTTGTAATGGGTGTTTGGCTTTAATATATTTGACATAAATGTCATGGTGTCTGTGTTTCATGTGGGTTTGTGCCAAGGTGTGTTCCCTTCTTTCCCCTTCTCACTAACTTGTCACAAATTTTGCACTGTATCATTGCTGATGATGACTGTACTGTGCCTGCCAGAAGAGAATAATAGTCCCACACCCATGACTTCTTGGGGGAGGGATAGGGAACAGGTTAAGAAGAATGGCCTCTTTCTTCTTCTTCTCCACATTCCCCTTCATTTTTGTGGCAGTGTATAATTTTGCTGCTACTGCCTTAGATTTAGCACTGCAACTAGGACCAGGAGTATTGCTGGTGCTGGCAAATGGAACCTGTCCTAGTACCTCATTACTTGTTGACCCCATTCCCACTGTGTCCACGGTGGTCTGTGGCACACTAACTTGCTCCTCAGCATCCTGCTGCCCTTGCATCTCAGCAGCAGCAGAAATTAAAGTAGTTGCAATTTCCGCAATTTCCAAAAGCTGATTGCTAGTGGTGGTGGTGGCGATACCCATCCTCATCCTTGCCTCCCATTCCTTCTCACTTTCTGATAAAAAGGCCATCAATGTCTCTTCTACCACAGCTTCTCCAACACCACCACTACTACTAGTCTCTATTGCTGCTGCTCTATTACAGGCATCTCACTGATGGTTGGAGGAAGTGACGAGCAATGTGACAGAGGGTCCCCTGTTGTCACACTTGGCATAATTTTCTCCTTCCCCACCCAAGTACTGCAAGAAACACTAGCAGCAGGCAATGTATTGGTGGCAGCAGGTTCAGCACTGGCAGCAGGTACAACACTAATGGCTGCAGGTACAGCAAAGGTAGCAATGGCAGCAGGGGCAGCATGTCTGGCAGCAGGTACAACACTAGTGGCTGCAGGTACAACAATTGTGGCATTGGCAGCAGGGGCAGCACGAGTTGCAGCAGGCACAGGTAGATGACCTGTCCTGCTTTCACTAATACTACCCTTTTCTCCCTCCTTTCCCATTCCTTTTTCTCCCTTCCTTCCCATTACCTTTTCTTCCTTCCTTCCCATTCCCTTTTCTTCCTCCCTTCCCATTAAATTCCCCAAGATCCCTTGAGGTGATTTAGGGGGACTGGACAGCATTGGTTAAGTACTGCTAGTCACTTCCTCCTCCTCAGACTCAGACTCAGTGGACACATAAGGGTCCTTCCAGTTCTTCCATTGATTATTTTTCCCCCTTCGCATAGTGATAGCAGTCAATATGAGCCTTTCCTGCCTCAATTTTTGCAAAATATCACAGCAGAACAGCACAGCTGCTTCTATTGTGTCTGCCTTCAGTGGAAAAGTCACCTTTTTATAGCGGAAGTGCGAAACCAATGTAAATCAATGGGTGGAAACTTTATAGCCATTGAAAAAAATGGCAAAAAATTTTTGCCAATGGGTGAAAGATGCAAAAAAATTTTAACTGCTAGTTTTAAAGCGGATATTACAGCGAGAAAGTTGATAACAATGTGGTTTTCGCAAAATTTCCTGTGGGAACACGGCAACAAGTTTCGACCACCCATATTGGAGACCTCAGTAGCATTCAGGGGGTTAAAAGTAGGGGTGGGAGAAATTTTTCTCCTATTCCAACACATTTTTTGCCTATGTTTAATATGGTGCAACATTTCCCAGCACAATATTACTTCTTCTGAGGGCTGTAGTGGGGAAATAAGTGGCTGGAAGTCAAAGTTGTGAGTCCTACAGCAACATATACTTTGAAAAATGTGTTAGTATGCAGAGTGCCTTTGTCCTTTGCCCACAACATTAACTTCCTGCTTAAAGGGTTAGTAATGTCTAAAAAAAACTATTCTTCATTTCAAAGAGGTTAAAAAGTTGGCTTGAATGCAAAAAAAAGTATCTCTCAAACCGCTATGGTTTGAGAGATACACGCATTTAAAGTTTGTGATTTCCTGTAAAGCTATCAGCAGGAAATCCGTGACGGCCGACACGGAGGCTCTGCAGCAGAGCCGCAATCGCTTTATTGACAGCGAATGACTTTATTGGAATAGTCTAAAATGTGTGCTTGGTTTGTATATGGCTGTAGAAAAGTAGAGAAAACTTTCATATGGTGGGAAAATGTTTTCTTCCCATTGATTTCAATGCAATGAGCTAGGTGAAAAAAGCAGGAAAAGCACTTTTCACAGGAAATTATTCACCAAGCGGGAAGTGCCATTTTTCTCGCTTTTGGTTTGGGAGGACGTTTTCGCCCATCCCTAGTTAAAAACGTAATTTAAATCAGTTATATTAATTCCTTGTATATTGTATTGTATATTTCTATTTATATAGCGCCAACCAGTGTACTTGGCACTTTACAGATTACATTTAATATAGAAGGGGTACAATAAGTGCGGTGATTAAGTGCTTATATAGGCAGTCATAAGGGGAATGACAGGTGAGTATACATTAGGATAAGAGGTCCCTGCCCCGTAGAGCTTACAATCTAAGTATAGGATGGGTGACATACAGAGGAGGAAGTGCAGTGTTTGACTTATGATGATAATGTTTGATAATGTTTCCATATTACGCTGTTGCTAGAGATAAAAGGTGCCCTTTGAGCTTTGATTTAAAGTTGTTGAGGGTTGAGGCTTGGCGAATACTGGGTGGTAGGGAGTTCCAGAGGTAGGAGGCAGCAAGTGAGAAAGTTTTCAATCGTGAAACAGCGATAGTGGTTAAAGGGGCAGACAGTCGCCCACCATGTGTTCTGCGTAGTGGACGTGCAGGAATATGGCGGGATATCAAAGATGAAATATAAGGCGGGGACAAGCGATGGAGAGCCTTGAAGGTAATGAGGAGGCTTTTGAATGTGATACGCTGCTTTATGGAAAGCCATGACAGTGATTTTAAGAGTGGTTGGGTGAGTACTGTTCTGGAGGAGAGGAAGAGTATTCTGGTGGCTGAATTAAGAACTGATTGAAGAGGAGCAAAGTGGTTAGTAGTAAGACCAAAGTAAAGAGTTGCAGGAGTCCAGGCAAGAAAGGTTAATGCATGCATGAGGGTTTCTGTTGTAGAGTGAGAGAGGAATGGCCAGATTTTTGCTATATTCCAAAGAAAGAAGCAACAGGTTTTGGTAACGTTGTTAATGTGGGTGGAGAAGGAAAGAGAAGAGTCCAAAGTTACCCCAAGGCAGCGGGCCTTGTCTGCAGGGTAAATTGTGGAGCCTTCAACAGTTATAGAAAATGGAGGTGTTGTGCAGGATTTAGGAGGGAATATAAGGAGCTCAGTCTTGGACATGTTAAGTTTTAAGCGACGATGAGCCATCCAGGAAGAGACAGCAGTAAGGCAATCTGAGACCCCCTGCTGTATTTCAGGTGATATTGAGAGTGCAGAGAGATATATTTGTGTATCGTCTGCATAGAGATGGTAGTTAAAACGAAAGGATTTTATCAGTTGCCCCAGGGAGAGTGTATACAGAGAAAAGAGAAGAGGTCCCAGAACAGAGCCTTGGGGTACACCTACTGAGATGGGGATGGGAGGTGAGGAGGTTTTAGCATATGTCACAGAGAAAGACCGTTGAGAGAGATAGGATAGAAGCCAGGAATGTGAATGGAGAATCTGGGATAGAAGGGTATGGTCGACTGTGTTAAATGCTGCCGAAAGGTCTAGGAGGATAAGAAGAGAGAAATGGCCTTTGGTTATTGCAGTGTGGAGATCGTTTGTTACTTTGAGAAGGGCAGTTTCTGTAGAGAAAGTGTGCTGAAGCCAGACTGCAGAGGGTCCAGATTGTTATGGGAGTTTAGAAAGCTAAGTAGACACGAGTAGGCTAGGCGCTCAAGGAGCTTAGAGGCAGAGTGCAAGAGGGATATGGGGTTGTAGTTGGATGGGGAGGTGGGGTCTAATTAACTTTTCTTGAGGATTGGAGATACTATTAAATGTTTGAATGAGGAGGGGAAGATGCCAGAGGATAGGGAGGATTTGAATACCTGAATTAGCATGGGTACTAATGTGTGTTGCAGGGGAATGAGGAGGTGGGATGGTATAGGATCAAGGGAGCAGGTGGTGAGTGGTGATGTGGACAGCAGAAGGGAGACCTCTGCTTCTGTGACTGAAGTAAAGGAATCAAATAAGTAGGATGGAGGATCAGGAAAATACAGTTGTGAAGGCTGGGAAGGTAGGATTGTTTGATGTATTGTGTTAATCTTTTGTGTGAAAGATTCTGCAAAGGCTAGAGGGGTTAGGGAGGGGAGAGGGAATGATGGAGGGGAGGGGCGAAGGAGGGAATTGAAGATACAGAAGAGGCGCTGTGGGTTCGATTTGTGAGTATTGATTAGTGAGGAGTAGTAGTGTTATTTGGCAGAGGATAAAGCAGTGTTGAAGCAGGACAGGAGGAATTTGTAGTGGATAAAGTCTGTGTGAGAGCGGGACTTCCTCCACAGGCGTTCAGAGGTGCGGGTACAGGAGCAGAGAAAGCGTGTTTGTGAGTTGAGCCAAGGGCGTGGGTTTGAGGGGCGTTTGTGACGGGCCTGGACATGGGCATACAGATTAAGTGATGAGGAGAGGAGGTTGTTGTAGGATTCTACAAGTCTGTCCGATTCAGAAAGAGTGTTGAAGGTGGAGAGTGCAATGCAGAAGATAAGGCAGAAATGTCTAGTGAGCGAAGGTTGCGGGTGTAATGCGGGGCCATAGTTGGTGGGGGAATGAGGGAAAGGGTTGTAGAGAAGGTTATGAGATGGTGGTCGGAGAGTGGGAAAGGAGATATGGAGAAATCTAGTAAGGAGCAGTTCTTTGAGAAAACCAAGTAGAGGGGGTGACCGTCTTTGTGTGTGCTAGAGTCAGTCGATTGTTGAAGGGTGAAAGATGAGGTTAGTTGAAGGAGGCGTGAGGCCCAAGAGAGGGAAGAATCATCAATGTGACAGTTGAAGTCCCCATGTATGAGAGCAGGAGAGTCAGAGGATAGAAAGAATGTAAGCCAGTACTCAAAGTCTGAAACGAAGGCAGAGGGTGTGGTTGTGGGAGGTCTGTATAATTGCTACAGGGTGGAATAATTGGATAGCATGTACCTCAAAGGAGTTAGTGGAAAAAGATGGGGGAACAGGTATCAGGTATGAAAGCGACAAGAGGAGGCAAGCAGTACACCTGTGCCACCACCTCTACACAATGTGCGTGCTGTGTGTGATAAGTACAGGCTTCCATGTGAGACTGCAGCCTCCATGGCTGAATCATGTTGGGAGAGCCTGGTCTCAGTAATAGCAAGAAGCTGGAGTGCTTTGAGCAGAAAAGATCATGTATGAGAGCAGATTTGTTAGTGAGGGAACGGACATTCAGTAGGCCACAGGAGAAGGGCTGGGCAGGAAGTGGGAGAGTTGAGACGGGGATGAGATTAGAAAAATTAGAGCCTCTGTGGGATGGGGAGGAGAGTGGGCGTGGGCGGTGGTATATGGGGATATGATTGGGGCCTGGGTTTGGGGAGATGTCACTAGCCACAAGGAGGAGAATAAGACATACAGCTAGTAGGTGGGAATGCGAGCAATAGATACAGGGTGTGGTTGCAAAATGGATTTGATGAGCGTAAGGAGGGGGAAATATGAATATGGGGAGAAGTAGGCCTATAAATAGAGTGCTGGATTTTGCAGTATAGGAGCAGAGTTGAATATAGCACTAAAAGGGCAGGTTGCATTGTGGGGTGGAGTAACAGAGCAGGGAGAAAGGAAAACAAGAGTATTTAGAAGTGTGTGTTGCTGCAGAGAGGGCAGTCCATTTTCAGTCCCCCTTCTCACCTCTGCTTCAACATTCCTGTAACTCCATTAAGTCCTTAACAGAAGCACTTGAGATGTTTGTTCATCCTAGCACATAGAGTCTTATAATATCCCAGACAGTCCAAGTGTTAAGAGTGATTTATTTTGTATTAAACTCCAGAGACTGATGGTGAGTTTGGAAGGTCTCCCATTAAGAGGACTGCACAGTTTTCAAATGTGAGGTGTTCTTCTCCAGTGGATCCTTGTTGTTCTTTTAGCCAAGTCCTTCTCCAAGTCCTGCTTTAAGTCCTTGTTAAGTCCACCTGCCTTGGAATGTCTCGCTTAGAATGGGGAACCCTTCAATACATGCACCCTTAAAGGGATGGCACCCTTATACTGGAGCCTTTAAATAGCAAATCTTATTCACATAGGCCAGTTTGAAATTAACTAATCAGCAAATCAGAGCATGACCATTTGTTTGCTCAGGGTAATTTAACAAGCTAATTCACACCTATGTGCAATAAGAAATTACCACTGGAGACTTAAGTCTAGGGGCAGAATGCAGAGGGAAAAAGTGAACAGAAGAGTAAGACATACCAGGACCCTGAATGGTTAATACACAGATGGGATATAACACAAGGTTGGAAGCTGGATGAATGGTAGACACATACCTGAAAAACAGAAAGATATGGAGAGTATGAAAATATAGCTGAAGTCCTGGTTAAGTCCACCTCCCTTGGAATGTCTCGCTTAGAATGGGGAGCCCTTCAATACATGCACCCTTATAGTGTACTTGGTGTCCCAGAATTGGTCCACTTTTTTTCTTTTGTACATATTAATTACTTATTATGTTATGTTATCTAAGACACAAATCAAAATTCATTTTCTTATTTAGTTGTATGTAAAACTTTGGACAGCCCTGACCAAATTACATGTTTTGTTGAAAAAAATGTAACACAACCTCTGAAGTGAAATGTAAACGTTATATATTTCTACAAATTATAATGCAGAGTTTCTATTTATTTGCTGAATTTAACACATTTTAAAAAACAGAACATGTTGCATGTGCAATAGTTTGGGCATCCTATCAGTCAGTACTTAGTAACACCCCCTTTGGCATTAATCACAGCCTCCAAACGTTTCTTGTAGCCGGCTAACTTCCTTCCAATTCTTGCTTTAGGATTTATTTGTAGTCTTCCTTGCAGAATGCTTCTAGTTCAGAAATAACCTTAGGTTGTCTTGTATGCACTGCATGGTTGAAATCTACCCACACATTTTCAATAACATTCAAGTCTAGGACTGTGAAGGCCATACCAAAACTTTAAGCTTTTGTTACTTTAAATACTTAATTGTTAATTTTGAGGTATGTTTTGGATCATGTCTTGTTGTAGTACACAAACTCTTTTCAGTTTTGTCACTGACTGTGGGACATTAGCTTCCAGAGTTTGTTGATGCTTCATATAATCGATTCTTCTCTCAACCACACAATATTTCCTGTGCCACTGGCTGCCACAGAACCCCAAAGCATTACAGATCAACCCCATGGCAAGGTATTCTTTTCTTCAAATGCTTCTTTTTTTATTCTTCAAATATATCCTACAGACCCCAGCAATTATCTATATGTTTTGTTGCATACTTCAGATGTTGATTTTTGTGATGAGATTGCAGGTAAGGTTTCCTTCTGTTGACGATTCCATTCAGATTATGTTTGTGCAAGCAACACTACACAGAGGGTTGGTGCACCACTAATCCCATTCCAGATAAAATTTTCCTTAAGGTCCTTTACAGTGATACAGATTCCTTGGAGATTTTTCTTGGTCTTCCAGATCTTGCCTTGCCTTTAACCATTACCCTTATCTTCCATTACTAAATGATATTTCGAACAGTGGAAATTGCAAGCAGAAAGCTTTTAGATATATTTTTATAGCCTACCCCTGCTTTATAAGAATCAACTATCTTTATTTTCTGATCCTCAGTCAGCTTCCTAGAAGAGCCCATGGTTTTCCAGGGAATTTAAACTCTGGAATTGTTAATTACTTTCTGAAACCTTACAAAAAATGACACTAGTGGATCAGCTGGAACAGTGTCCAAACATTTGCACGGGCTACAATTTCTGTTTTATTTTTTTCAATTGGTTAAATTCAACAAATAAATAATAACTGTGTATTACAATTTGCAGGAATATGTCATGTTTAAATTTGTTTGTTACAGAGGTTAGGTTTACTTCATGTAATTTGGTTAATGGTGCCCAAAATTTTGCATAAAAGCAATACTTATTGTGCACAGACATTTGAAGAATCATATCATCATTATAAGTATATATCATTTTATTCAACTGCACTTCTAGATACTGGCTGACAGTTCTAAAGTGCAAAGCCTTGTGATTAAACCTTTGTGTGTTGAGACAGGTGAAAGTATCCAGTCTTTTTGCCAACTTGTGGCATGTCATGGTGCTAATCTACTTACAATTAACCCTTTGATTGCAAGATAGGTAGGCAACACATTTAATGGTGCAAATGGGCTGCATTGTGCCCTAAAAAAAGTATTAGACTGAATCAAACCCTGGGTCCTTTGGTAAACTAACGATTGCTTGATTTCATTCATAAATGCAGCAAAAGGGTCCCTAGAACTGTACAAGTTACATCACAGGGTAAAATGCATACTTGCCAACATTGCAAAACTATTTATTGGGACACTCTTCCCCTGAGAAGTCACATGAGCATCTCTAGTGGTTCATAGTACAATATGGAGTGAAGCCAGGAGAAATACAGCAGAAATAAAACTGCACTTATACTTCAGAACAGAAAATAAGCAGACTTACATAAAAACTGAATCATATAAATAAACAAAATGTACACATGGGAGAACTAATATAATTGTCTTCTGTCTCAAGAAACCTGTAGGGAGAGGCACTAAGGTTGTGAGCACATCAACTTGACAACGGAGACACGCAGCCATATTCACTAAGTATAAAAGTATACAAGGGGAGGGTGAAACAATGTAATCATTAATATGGAGGGTGGTTGGCAATGTGTAAGGTATTGTAAGTCTTAGATCATCCTCTCTGATCGCCCAATTGCCCACTGGAGATTGAAGAAGATGTGCTCAGACTTCAGCACCACAAACTGCATCACTCTCTAATCCTTTCAGTGCCATAAGGATTTGCAATGCACACTCCTGTGGAAGTGAAAGTCTTAAGAATACTTTGCCTGAGGATAAGGGAAAGGAAAATTATACAGAATTAAAGAAGAATGCCAGCACAAGCTGAAGACCTGAGCAAACTGCCTGAGCTACACGGCACTGAAGGACTAACAATCACTCAGATTTCTTAATTAGCAATCTTCTTTTCAGAGCTAAATGCGGTATCATACATATTCTGAAGGTTTCCAGATTGCTTGGGATTGAGAAGAACATCTGTGGGAAAAAGGGATGGTAATAGATGAGATAATATGATTGACAGCTCCTCAAGCCTTTTAGTGCAACATTACTAAATTAACAATCAGAGTGGCTATTCTTGTCTTTTTGTTGATAACACCTGTGTCCTTTTATTGTGTATAATTTACCTTTGCTTGATCCTTGGGCAACGTATTCTTAACAATTTCACTGCCAGAGAGTTAGCTAAAGGACAACTTTAACTAAAGTTTTTTTCAAATTCCTGTATAACACATTTTAATGTATCGCATATTACACATTTTGATATCAATACTTTTAACAACACCAAACATTCCTCTCTGAGAACATTCTGCTAGCAGATTTATAGTAAAACAGGTGTAACTGTAAGCATCCAAATTACAATGGCTGTTTATGTATTACTAACACAGACAACACTCCAATCTTTACTGCAAAATAACAAATCAAGATAAATTCTTCATCTAACTGGAATGAAATCTACTGACTGCATCCAAAGTGACATCAAAACCATTCTACTGCTGCACAAAAATGTAAAACAAGCTGACTCATAAGATAGCAGACAGATGTTGAAACAGCTGTTTAAGAACAAATAGAAATGCCAGATGGTGGAAACATTATTACAATCCACACATCTCTCCACGTGTCGTGGCAGAAGTATACCAATGGAGACATGCAAATGGAATCCATCCAGAGGTTTTGGTTATCCTTTAATTGCTGGCATATTAACAGAAACAAACATATATAAGTGTATTATATCAATATTTGTAAGCTGTCAGGTTAAACAATGTCTTATCTAGTAGGTATTCTTTCTATCGATCTCTCTGTCTGTCTGTCTGTCTGTCTGTCTGTCTGACTATCGAGCTATGTATCAAGATATAGATAGATGTCAGACACGGATAGATAGATAGATAGATAGATAGATAGATAGATAGATAGATAGATAATGGTGTTGCTAGACACTTCTGCTGACAATAAAGAAATGGCTGTGTGACCTTGACTGTTGTTAATACACTGAAGCTCCAAACCAGTGGTCCTCAAACCGTGCCCTCAGTGGCTAATAACAGGCCAGGAATTGAAAATTTCCTTTTAAGAGCACAGGTGAGTTAATCAATATGACTGAGCCTCTGATCAACACACCTGTGTTCTAGCAGGGAAATTCCTAAGTCCTGGCCTGTTAGTGGCCACTGAGGGCACAGGTTGAGAACATCTGCTCCAAACTATGGAAAACAGAAACAAGATGACAGGCATTTACATTATTTTTTATAATGAACCAAGCAGTGGTAATTTATTAAATAAATCAGTTGATGTGATAGAAGCACTCTCAATACAATGTATAATGCTGCACTGGTACACAGCCAAGTAGCAATGATTATGGTAAGAAAAGTCAAAGGCAGCACTTGTGGTACATGAATACAAATGCTAGGCAGAAGGCAGTATTCATGAGACGTGAATATATGCATTCAGAAGTTTGTTATCCTGTCTTAGCACATTTACAGATCATTATGGACACTCAGTGGAAGCACTGGAAAAGACAGGAATGTCTGCTACCTCAGAGCACATGTATGACTACACTTTTTTACATGGCATTTTTAGATGCCAGTGTTACTTTAATTGCACTCTTATAAGTCAAAGAAAATTTGTGATATGGTGGTGCACATCCCACTGATTAAAGTAAAAAAAAGGGGTGTGTGGGTAGGCCAAGCAGATGTAATTCTGCAGGGTTCATATGAAGCAAACTACAATCCCTTGCCACACCTCAAAATCAATTAAAAACACCCTTATTGAATACTCTGTAACCACAGACACCTTGTTCTTTCTGAGGATGCCCTTTCTTACATCTGTCCAGTAGTTATGGAGCAAGCAGACCTCATGACTTGCATCCTACTAGAAGCCCTGTGCAAGGCATATCAGACTTATTTGGCAGCCTACTCAAACTTGCTAATACAGAAGAGCAATTTGTGATTAACTGCGAATTACAGAAAAGGTAACTTGAGCTGGAATAAATGAAGGGAACGGTGGTCTGAGGAGACACCATAGGAAAGCAGAACATGGAGGCCCCTAATTGTCTGAACAAATGTGAAGCCTAGACAAAGAAGCCTTATAGTCATGTGACTTGCAGGCTATGGGTGGCACTGTATGATTACTTCATTGATTACTATTCAATCATATACTTTTGTCTGGAACTTACCTTGGGGCTAGGAGCAGGAAAGAGTTGAGGTGGACTAGCCAGAGCTCCAGAACACCGGCAAGGCACTGAGATACAGTGGATATAAAGTCTACACACCCCTGTTAAAATGGCAGGTTCTTGTGATGTTAAAGAAAGATAAATCATGTCAAAACTTGTTCCACCTTTAATGTGACCTATAAAGTGAACAATTCAATTGCAAAACAAACTGAAATTGAGGGGGAAAAATAAAAAACTCACAATAACCTGGTTGCATAGGTGTACACACCATCTTAGAACTGGGGATGTGGCTGTGTTCAGAATTAAGCAATCACATTCAATCTCATTTTAAATAGAAGTCATTACACACTTGCCATCATTTAAAGTGACTCCAATTAATCACAAATAAAGTTCAGCCGTTCTAGTAGGATTTTCCTGACATTTGTTTAGTTGCATCTCTGAGCAAAAGCCATGGTCCGCAGAGAGCTTCCAAAGCATCAGAGGGACCGCATTGTTGAAAGATATCAGTCAGGAGAAGGGTACAAAATAATTTCCAAGGCATTAGATATACCATGGAGCACAGTGAAGACAGTCATCATCAAGTGGAGAAAATATGGCACAACAGAGAACAAGAACAACAAGAACTAGACGTCCCTCAAAAATTGATGAGAAGATGAGAAGAAAACTGGTCAGGGAGGCTTCCAAGAGGGCTACTGCAACATTAAAGGAACTGCATGAATTTCTAGCAAGTACTGGCTGTGTGCTACATGTGACACCAATCTCCCGTATTCTACATATGAATTGGCTATGGGGTAGGGTGGCAAGACGGAAGCCTTTTCTTACAAAGAAAAGCATCCAAGCCAGGCTGAAGTTTGAGATAACGAACATCAAGTTCCCCAAAAGCACGTGGGAAAATGTGTTATGATCTGATGAAACCAAGGTTGAACTTTTTGGCCACAATTCCAAAAGGTATGTTTGGTGCAAAAACAACACTGAACATCACCCAAAGAATACCATACCCACAGTGAAGCATGGTGGTGGCAGCATCATGCTTTGGGGCTGTTTTTTCCTCAACTGGAACTGGAGCATTAGTCAGGGTGAAAGGAATTATGAAAAGTTCCAAATACCAGGCAAACTTGGCACAAAACCTTCAGGCGTCCATTAGAAAGATGAAGAGGAAGTTCACCTTTCAGCACGACAACGACCCAAAGCACACATCCAAATCCACAAAAGCATGGCTTCACCAGAAGAAGATTAATGTTTTGGAATGGCCCAGCCAGATCCCAGACCTGAATCCAATTGAACATCTGTGGGGTGGTCTGAAGAGGGCTGTGCACAGGAAATGTCCTTGCAATCTGACAGTTTTGGAGCACTTTTGCAAAGAAGAGTGGGCAAATATTACCACGGCAACAAAGTATTTGTTTAAGGGTGTGCACACCTATGCAACCAGATTATTGTGAGTTTTTTATTTCCCCCCCCTCAATGATTCCAGTTTGTTTTGCAATTGAATTGTTCACATATATGTCACATTAAAGGTGGAAAAAGTTCTGACATGATTTATCTTTGTCTCATTCTTTAACATCACAAGAACCTGGCATTTTAACAGGGGTGTGTAGACTTTTTATATCCACTGTAGGTGGAATGGCTGCAGAGACATGGAAAATAGAAGCTACACAGATGCTTGAATGTCCTATGCAATCTGGGGTGAGTCACAGTGGAAATTCTTATATATCTTTGTAGCCTCCCCTGATCCTCTCCCTATATATCAAAAGGGTGATGTGCCAATACTAATTACAATGACAATTCTAATCAACGGCATAGTCATTGGCAAATTCCATCCTAGCCAACCTTCAGTGACTATATGGGACACATTGCTTACAGTGTTTCCATATGCTTTGTGAGCTAGCACAGAAGTGTGTTGAGGCTCTGCTAGAGACCAGTGGCTGAAAACAGAGACTTTCAGGGAATCCATATAATTCCAAACTGACTAGAAAATTTCACTACCTTCACTGATTTAGACAAGTTCACTGAATGATTGTTTATGCACAGCATAACAACTTTTTGACATCCCTCAATGAATAAACAATCATGGCAATAGAAAGGTTATGGTAATATTCACTTAATACCTCTCTGGAATGTGATGGCTATTGAAGTGTCAGCAACCTTAAGGAACTCATTGAGGTGATTGAGCTACATAGAGAGGAGACAGATGCCATTCATGTGGTATGGAATAACAGAGGCAATATCTATAAGGTACAGTTTACATGATCATTTGCTTTATAACACAGCTTCAGCATTAGTAGTAGAGATCAGTTAATTAGCTACTCATGAACTTGCCTTCTCACACTACAATACAATCTTAAAATTTCCATTTCATATTGGACAACTCCTGCCATTGACTAACCCTTGTGTAATGATACTTTAGGTGGATTGCCACATATATATATATATATATATATATATATATATATATATATATATATATATACAGAAACCAGAAGTTGGAAGCACTCATTCTTCAAAGACAATTGCCCAGGTGCACAGTCCTCAAAGTCTAATAATATCAATAATAAATTAGGAGGCAGCACCAGTGGGTCTTGATTTGAAAAATATTTTATTCAAGCTAATGGGTCGACCTGTATTATGACCCATTAGCTTGAATAAAATATTTTTTCAAATCAAGAACCACTGGTGCTGCCTCCTAATTTATTATTGATATATATATATATATATATATATATATATATAATACCAGATGTGATATAGTGATCTTTGAAGGAGTCGTATTTTGTGTATAAAACAGAAAACAAGAAATAGAATGGGGGACAGCTTTGCAGTGCAGTATGCTGAATATTCTAGAACAATCAAATATCACAGGTAAGAGTGTTACTCAGATTCTAACATTGCTATCCAAAACCATTGGTAGCAAGTAAATCATATGGAGGATATTCACACTGCCCCCACACAGATCTAATGCTGTTGGTCCACTCAGTCACTCCAAAATGAGTCATCCACAGTGGCTCACTAGAAACAATGCAAAGAAAACAACAAGCAGGAGGAGAGCCCAAGGAACAGGAATTATTGTCTAATTGTCCGGTATAGTGCAATGTTAATATTCACATAACAAATATGTGACTGGAAAGTTGTGAGCCAGAGCTCCTTTCAGTATTGCATTTTAGTAACTACAGTGATCCATACTGAGGCAGAGATACAGGGTAGCTATGAGCAGCTGGAGGAGAAGCTGTACTAGTGGATGGGGAACAAGGCCATGTGGGTGCTGCTGCTATTTGACCCGCTTTCGCCTCACTTGCTACCGACCCTGTCTTTCTCATATCTGTTCCCACTCCTGCCATCTCAAGATCTGCAGGCTTTTAACCAGAGTCAACGTACAAGAAGAGGTTCTCGTGGTTGGGGAATGTAGACCTACCATCCATGACCAAAGAACTTCAGATTTACATAAAGAGTCTGGTGTCAGTGATCAACATTGTGATGGAAGGCATCGGGTTTGGGAGGAGTGCTTCTCATTTGGCTACATGAGCAGGATTATTGCAAGCAAACTGTCCAGTTCCCCACACGTGAGGAATTGAAGATACACTGCATAAAACAAAGTCTCTCTGGTCTTCATAGACAAGACATTGGACCTGACTAGTACGAGGACCCTCTCCAGACTCTCCATATCTTGGGTTTTGATATATGTGCTTGTATGTGATGACCAGGACATGACTGTGACTGAATGTGTTTGATGGGCGTAAAGTATTAAATGGAGTAAATGGGAAGGGGCAACTCTGTGTGGCTTTTGCTCTGTGGTAATGCTACAGATGAGCATGTAAGGTGGTAAGGAGTTGGTGAGTTGAATGTAAGGTGGGTGATGACACATACACTTTTTGTGTTCATGGGTCAGACGAAAGTGATTATGAGCATAATGTAGGTGAGGAGCATGAGATTGTAATGAGTTTTGTTGGCGGCAGAGATTTTCATTGCAATGTGTGTGCATAGGGCTGCCGTGAGTGTGAGTGGAATACAAGGAAAAAGAAGGACACTGGAATAGGTGTTATTCAGTATGAGGTGTTAATCATAATGAAGTGTTGTTTGTCGCAGAGATTTTCAAAACACTTTCGGCCCAATGCACAGTGAAGTATATATGTAATATTAAGAACAAAGGAACATTGGTGTGAGGTGTAACATTAGAATGAGGTGTAATTCGTTGGAGAGATTTTGAATTTGTGATTTACAAAAGGTTCCTTTCCCAAAACCACCATATGAAAGTAAAAATGTAGGGTGTAATAACAGAGAAAATGTTTATTACACAAGAGTCAGTAATAATAATTTAGCTTCCAGTCCAAAATCTTTCATCAGGTCGCTGTATCCCATACATTTTTTATTTAAGGCTATTGGTGAATTAGCTGTTCACAACTTCCCATTCAGTCAGTTGCAACCAGAGACTGACATGCTGTGATAAATAATATTTACAATACAACCCCTGTCTCATTCTTGTTATTATGGGTTATACCATCAGTTCAACAGATTTTTTTATCCATTTTAAGTTACCTGATTATATTACCCTACTCTCTTCAGGAGTCTTTGTGGCTATTTCCTGCATATGAACAAGGATAACGGGAGAGGACATTGCTTGATGTAATCAGTAATGATATTGTAGCAATATATTTGTTATTATTTGGCTTGTGGGCAATTATGCCAAAGGAGAACTTGCTAACCCTTTGATCACCAGACGTGATATACAAACGCAGTGCCCTCAAGTGGTTCAAATGAAAAAGTGTCAGTAGTAGATTGAATGGTGCATCTCCACAGTAATAATAAGCAGTCCTGAAGGCAATTATATGTTTAATGGTTTAACCCTTTGAGGGGTTTCCAATGCAATGCAAAGCCAAGTGTATAACTGTCTGGCATTCAAAGGGTTAAGAATAGGTGACTCACTATATTATCATGTGTTTTGTCTTTTCTGGGCCACTCTGTGTTTCATTTAATTTTTTTACTGTCATAATTTAGAGCATTATGAAATGTATGTGATTTTCAGTTCTGGAGCATCTTACAATAGTTTTCTTGGTTAAAAAAACCCAAAGTTAAACCAGAAAGCATTGTTGATGTATATTTATTTTTATTTCAAATGGTTTTATTGAATAGCAAAACAGAAGACATCTTATACATAAGTACAGAAGTCATGTAATATAAGTTACATATGAAGCATATTAAGACAGTGAAATCAGCACGATTTCCCATAAGTGAGCCGGTATCCGAAAACTATGACACATTACTGTATAAAAGCTAATTAAACCTCCGACTTTAGAGCTCCAAAGAGTTTGAAAAAAAAACGTCTAGTTTAAGAAAACAAGACCTGTCAGTTACAGGCACATGACCGCCTACAGTCAGAAAGAGAAGAAAGAAGAAATTGAAAAATCAGAAAAGTAAATCCAAGAACTGGAAGGATTACAAAGACACAACAGAAATAAAGGAGAAAGTGAATTAGAAAATGTGCACCAACAGACAGGGGGAGGGGACCAGCGACCCACACAGTATTGCACAGATGCTGAATAAAGGCATCAGCCAATGCCAGGGAGACCAGTGAGAAAAACCAAAATAATAACTTAGGGTCTGTTATTACTTAATTCCAGTATTCCTCCATTATCTAGACCACCCACCTCCTAGGGCCATTGATACAAGAATGAGAATAAGAACACTATCGTAGCCCACACATTCTCAGATACACTTATACTATCATGGATAGGGACATGGGCAGGAAACCCACCTCAAATATCAGGACATGCATCCCAATAGTTCTTCTCCAAAAAGGATTCCATACGTCCCGTCAAGATGGCATGCATCCATCTTGTAAGTCCCATCCACTCTAGCCCTCCAAGCCTCAACTGAAGGGGATACAGGTAATTTCCAATGTAATGGTATCATATGTCTAGCATGATGAAGTAATATTTGGAGTAAGGTCCTAACAGAGGAAGGAACTGTTGGCGCAGTTGGAACTAAAAGAAAAAGGCACAAAAGGGGGTCTGAGTACACAGAAAGAGAAATAATTTTATTTATAACTAGAATGAGTTGTCCCCAATATGGTTGGATCATGGCGCATTCCCACCATAAATGAAATAATGAACCCTCAGCCATCTCCAACACATAACAGAGACCTCAGGGTAAAATTTATGCAAAACAGCCGGAGTATAATACCATCTGGTAAATAATTTATAACTAGATTCTTTCATGAGGGCATTGGGTGTGCATTTGAGAGCTCCCTTTAGAATGCTAAACCACTTTAGTGTAGGAAGAGAAACTTGTAGATCAGCCTCCCATGCGCAGATTTAAGATGGTTTCACCAATTGTAATGATCTAGATTGTATAAAATAAAATTGGTACAACTTTGTCAAAGGTTTTACAACCTGTTTTCCAGAAAAAAACAGTTGTTCAAATACAGTTAAATCAAGAATCATATAGCCCTTAGTGATCAACGAAAGCAAGTAGTGCCTCACTTGTAAATATTGCCACATCTGTGATGGGGTAAAAGAATGACTAGTCACCAAATCATTAAAGGATGGATCCCAGCGGTTGTTACCAAGAATTGTAAAGTGTATATATTCTTTTCCTTCCAAGACAGAAAGGGGGGACTATGAAGACCCGTTAAAAAAACAGGGTTTCCCACTATTGACTGTAAAGGTGAAGGATACGGCGCCGTCTGAGTTAACGAATTAAAAGAATCCCATTTGGTTAACAAATGCTGGAGAATCGGATGAGCGCCGACTATTGTTCGCCTATCTGCTGGGTTTAGCCATAATAAGTTGTCAATAGAAGCAGATGGAATATGAAAGTTCACTGCTAACGCCCATTCCTTGTGTGGATATTGGACTTAGTCAAGAAGTAAAGACACATTAAAAGCTGTATAGTAGTACTGTAGATTTGGTAAAGCTAGACCACCTTTGTCTATTGGGAGATACAGACACGATGCTGGAGATCTTGGCTTCTTATAAGCCCAAACAAAAGCATTAACGGAGGATTGAAGTCGCACTATCCGCACTTGGGATAATGGCAAAGGAAGCGATTTAAAAAGATATAAACGTTTCGGCAATGTGATCATTTTAATTAGGTTAATTCTCCCAAACCAGGATATAAACAGTTTGTTCCATCTTTGAAGATCATCTAATAGCGTCTGGTAGAGAAATTTGTAATTTAGTGATGCTGTTAAGTGAGTGTCTGTAGTCAGAAAAACACCAAGATATTTAATCTTCTCCGTAGGCCAACAAAATGGAAAGCAAGTTTTAAGCACATCACAAGTCGATCAGGAAATAATAATAATAATCCTTTATTTATATAGCGCACACAGATTACGCAGCGCTTTACACTCATATTGGTCCCTGTCCCCATTGGGGCTCACAATCTAAATTCACCTATCAGTATGTTTTTTTGGAGTGTGGGAGGAAACCGGAGTACCCGGAGGAAACCCACGCAAACACAGTGAGAACATACAAACTCATTGCAGATGTTGTCCTTGGTGGGATTTGAACCCAGGAAGGTTTATATTCAAAATTTCAGATTTATGTTCATTGACCTTATAATTAGAAATCATACTAAAGTCTCGGAAAACCGCCATCAGAGCTGGCAAAGAAGAAAGCGGGTGTGAGACGAACAAAAGCACATCGTCCGCAAAAGCGGATAACTTAGTTGTCCCTCCTAAGCTCGGGAACCTATAAATGTCTGGATGTAAGCGTATCAAGTGTAATAAGGGTTCAAGCGATAAAATAAAAATAAGCGGGGAAAGTGGACAGCCCTGACGGGTTCCATTCCATTTATTTTCAGTCTTGCTGACGGTGAAGAGTAAAGAGCCATTATGCCATGTTGCCCTCTCATTTTTAGGCCCAAATAGTCTAGGAGGCTGTCTATGTAGGTCCAATGTACCCTACTGAATGCCTTTTCACATCTACCGTTAGTAAAAGCGATGGGATGTTATTGGTCAAAGCTGTATGTATTAGAGACAGGGCTTTCGTTGTATTATCTCTCGTTTCTCTACCAGGGACAAAACCAGATTGATTTGGATGGATAATGCCTTGGAGATATGGCTTCAATCGATTTGAAATTAATTTGGCAAAAAATTTGATGTCATTATTTAAGAGAGAAATTGGCCTATAGTTTGCACATACTGCAAGAACTTTATCAGGTTTTGGGATAAGGGTGATGTGTGCCTCCAAAGCGGTAGGAGTAAATTTCTCACCTCTTAAAATGGCATTAAAGGAAAGAAGCATTGGAGGCAACAATAAATCAGAGAAAGTTTTATATTATGCCACTGGGAAACCATCTGAGCCTGGACTTTTGCCACTCGGCGTAGTACGTATCACATCGTTCAATTCAGTATACATGAAGGGAGACTCAAGAAGGTCTAAAGCCTCCAGTGGTAGCTTTGGGATATTTGATCTGGCCAAAAAGTCTCTTACTCTACCTTTGAAAGTTTCCTGATCATGAAGTGAAAGAGTGGGCTCCACATTATATAAACCATGAAAAAAATTACAAAAGGCTTCTGATGTCAGGAAATGTATGACATAAATTACCTGCATCATCTTTCATATGGTGAATAAAGTGATCTTTACATTTTATTTTAGCCACACGAGCTAATAACCTACCACATTTATTACCCTGGGTGTAATTTGCATAGTGAGACCACAAAAAAAGACTTAGTCGCCAATGCTGAATAATTATTTGCAATTTCCTTCCTGATAGCCACAAGTGCTTGATAATCGTCCCTGGATCGTGAAATCAGATGTTTCTTAGTCTGCTCTCGGAGGCGAGAAAGTAGAGAGTCAAGATGAGTGTTTAGTGTTTTTTTACGCACCGCACCCAACCACATAAATTTACCCCGAAGCACACACTTGTGAGCCTCTCAGAGGGACACAGCTGAGTCAACCGATCCAGTATTGAGTTCAAAATACTCTGTGATCCACTTAGCGACTGTCTCTTTCCCAACTGAGCCCTGCATAAGAAGTTCATTAAGACGCCAAGCAGTAGGACCTCGAAGCCCGGTGTCAAGTTTGAACGTCAATCCCACCGGTGCATGGTCTCACCATGAAATTTGGTCTACCAATGCCTCCGTTAGTGTATTAAGTTTATATTGTTCCATCAATAGAAAATCAATCCTAGAATAATGATAGTGGCATGAGGAGTAAGTAGTAGTAAGTCACGTGCCGTTGGATGTAAGAGGGGCCACGTATCAAACAGAGTATAATCTCTCAAGAATTTCCTACATTTTCTATAGAGGATTGATGAACATGCGAGGTGTCTGCCGAACAGTCCATTAATGGGTCTAAAGGCATATTCAGATCTCCTCCTATTAACAATTGGCCTTGTCTAAAACTGTCTAGTTGACGCAAAACTTTAGCCACAAAAGTAGCCTGTTTAGTATTTGGGGCATAGATACTGACTACAGTGAATGGGACTCCAAAAAGCAAACCTCTGATAAATATATATCACCCATCAGGGTCTACTAAAGAATCATGATGGGTCCATGTTATTCACTTATCTAAAATGATAGAGACACCTTTCCATTTTTTGTTACTGTTACAACGTGCATGCCAGCCCATAGAATAAAATTTAGACCTGAAAGAGAGGGTTCTATTATTCAGGAAGTGAGTCTCCTACACCATGACTATATCTGCCCTCTGTCTCTGAAAGTCACAAAGAGCAATGGAACGCTTCACCGGTATATTCAGGCCCCTAGCATTGACCGATAGTACCTTTATCAACTGCCATAGCGAGCCTGTTAAATGTGAATGCTTCTGTAAGATTGTGACATCACTGGTCCCAATCCCCCCACCCCCCACATGATGCACAAAGGAAACATAGAGAAAGCAAAAAAGGAAAAGAGAAAATAGAAAGAGAATGACAAGATAGTCAGTCTGGAAGGAAATTGAATAACGGCCAAGGACCATCATCCCCGTGGATAAAGGGGACGTGATCCAGAGGGGGGTAAGCGGCTAAGACTCCAACCACCACTCGGGTCGCATAGCAGGACCATCCTGACTAATATGTTAAGAAGCTAATAAAACCAACACCCAACAAACCATGAACATTATAGAAGAGTATAGCTGTTGAAACCTATAGCAGTTTAGCTGAAACTCCCATGAGTCTTGTTAAATTTCTTAGCACCAGTTGACTGGTATTGGGGGGGACAGTTAATAATAAAATAAAATAAAATAAGAAATCTGTATGTAAAGTGATAGAGACGGGAACCCCCTGACATAAGCTGCCACTGAGGTAGACTGATACTTGACATGATAGAGTATTTTGTAGAGGATGATTTGATAGATTTGTTGTTAGAGGCACAAGCCCTGAGGAAACATAGATTTGTGGAGAAAAGAAGAAGTTGGCCAATAATTCTTCTCCACCTGCCCGTCCTCCAAAATCATGGGAGTGTTGTTGCTAGAATAGAAATGTTTCCCTTGAGAGCAGGAACTATGCCTCTCATCAGCAACTGCAATGTGCACAGTGTGTGTGGTAAATAACACCTGGGTCCACAACTGTATCCAAACACTATGACACCAGAAGTCTAGTACTGCTGCTGTCACTGTACCCCTTGTCCACACACTGCTAAGGACACATGATAACTTGTTGACAGTTTAATAGTAATGATGAACCCTTCCTGACACCATCTTAGATTATTCTGTGGGATGGAATCTCCTCAGATGCCGGTTGATTCCCTGCTTGCGATTCTGCTCCACCACACTGCCATGTGTGGTCATTGCACCACACAGTGTGCAATGGGTGGACATGAACTGCCACATCCTAACATCTACAGAGTGACTATCATTTGGCAAGGGAGGTAGAGATGTACAAGGTGGATTGGCAGAAGATGTAGTTACCCTAGAGGAAAATGGTGATGGCAAGCTAGTTGTTTCGCTCATCATTGAACTTCCAGCCTCTGCCTGGGTTTCTCAATTCATCCTTCTCTTTGATCTCCTCCATGCATCTTGTTGCCTTTCTGGAGAGTCAGGGGGTACAGCAACAGTGGTGCTCGATTTCTGTGGTGGGTGTTTGGCTTTAACATGTTTGACATAAACGTCATGGTGTCTGTGTTTCAAATGTGTTATCAGGGTGGTTGTGCCAAGGCGTGTTCCCTCCTTTCCGCTTCTCACTGACTTGTCACAAATTGTACACAGTGCCATTGTGATGACTGCACTGTGCCTGCCCCAAGAGAAAAATAGTCCCACAACCATGACTTTAGGGGATAAGGATAGGGAACAGGTAAATAAGATTGGCCTCTTTCTTCTTGTCCTCCACATTCCCCTTCACTGTCTTGGGCAGAGGATGATGTTGCTTCTTTGCTGCTACTACCTCAGAATCAGCACTGCAACTAAGACCAGGAGTATTGTTGCTGTTGGCAAGTGGAACCTGTCCTAGTCCCACATCACTTGTTGACTCCATTCCCACTGTGTCCACGGGGGTCTGTGGCACACTAGCCTGCTCCTCAGAATGCTGCTGCCCTTGTAACTCAGCAGCAGGAATTAGAGCAGTTGCAAATTCCAAAACCTCACTGCTTGTGGTGGTGATGCCCATCCTCATCACTGTCTCCCATTCCTTCTCAGTTTGGGCTAAAAAGGCCATCAATGTCTCTTCCACCCCAACGTTTCCTCATCATCATCACCACCACCACCACTAATCTCTACGTGCTGCTGCTGCTCTATTAAAGACATCTCACTGCTGGTTGGAGGAGGTGACGAGCAATGTGACAGAGAGTCCCCTAATGTCACACTTACCATTTATTTTTGACAAGAAGAAGGCAGACTGGCAGCAGTAGCAGCAGGCACAGGCTGCTGATCTGTGCTCCTAATGGTGGTGGTACTATTACTGTGCCTGTTATTCACCATCAGTTCTGGCTTCTTCAGGATCATGTTCCACCTGGACACTGTCGTGAAGGGAAGGGGACTTCCAGGGCCAGAGGAATAGTGTAGGTTCCCTTGACTGCTAGTCTGGACACTCTCAATGCTTCCTCTGCAACTACACTACACTACACTGGTCCCACCGGCTTCTACACCGTTACTGTTACTACTATTAACACCAACCACATCAAGTTCAGCCCCTGTGTCTTCCTCCTCACAGTCACTAGTAATATGATGATTACCCCTCCTTCACTCCTAACACTAACAAGCTGCTGGACCTTCTTAGTAGTACTGCTAGCAATGGCAGTTTGGGGATGGCAAGTGTGACTTAGGGTCTCCTGCTGTCACACTTGGCATCATCTTCTCCTCCCCCCCCTCCTGAGTATTAGAAGACACGCTAGCAGGAGATTCAGCACTGGCAGCAGACACAACACTGGTGGAAGCAGGGGTAGCACGTCTGACAGTAGGCACAGTACTGGTGGAACAGGTTTAGCACTGGCAGCAAACACAGCACTGGTGGAAGCAAGTTAAGCACTGGCAGCAGGCACAGCACTGGTGGAAGCAGGAAAAGCACATCTGACAGCAGGTACAGCACTGGTGGCAGCAGGTCTGACAGCAGGCACGCGGCAGCAGGGGCAACACGTCTGACAGCAGGCACAGCAATGGTGGTAGCAGGGGAGCACATTTGACAGCATGGACAGCACTAGTGGCAGCAGCACATGTGGCAGAAGGTATAGCAATGTTAGCAGCAGGTGCAGCACATCTTGCAGCAGGAACAGGCAAAACAGGCAGTTGACCTGTACTGCTCTCACTACTACCTTTTCTCCTCCCTTGACATTAATTTCCCCAAGATCCCCAGGGGTGATTTCGGGGGACTGGACACATAAATGATGTTCCAGCTCCTCCTTTTATTATTTTTAAACTTTATCTTAGTGATAGAAGTCACTATGAGCCTCTCCTGCTTCAATTTTCCAAATAAATCACAGCCGAACAGCACAGCACATCTACCTCGCTCTATAGCTGTTTCTATTGTGTTCTACTTCCAGTAATACGTCATATTTTTATAGAGAAAAGGCGAAAAACACATAAACCAATGGGAAGAAACTTTGTAGCCATTGAAAAAATGGCAAATAATTTTGGATAATGGGTGAAAAATGTGAAATTTGTATGTCCAGACTAAAAATTAAACAAGCTTGAGATAATACTACAGTAAGCTCTAAAAGGGCAACAACAAAAACAAAACAATTACTTTAACCCCTTAACGACCGGCCGATCGGCATAAGGACCACAGAGCATTTTTTTTTTTCAAATTCTGGTTCCGGACTCGCCGAATGGCGTGCAGCTGTGGGGGGTGCCCAGAATTCCATGATGGTCATAGTATGTCATGGGTCGTTAACTCAAATTGACCCATGAGGCACTATGACCATCAAGGGTCATTAAGGGGTTAAAAAATAAAATAATAATAAAGTGACCAAGGTCAGGAGATCCACATGTTTAAAAATGTGAATGTATAAATATATATTCCAAATTAATATCATACAAACAATTGCATTATTAACCCCTTACAGGATTTCATCTCCTATACATAAGTGGTACCAAAAAACACTCAAACAAAAACTACATAATGGACTAAATGACCAAAGTACTATTTTATATAGATCGGATGAAAACAATCAAAAAGAAGAAATGGCCAAACAAGGTCCATTCCACATATATGACCTTCTTTCAACCATTATTATATTATCCTTGGATAAAAGAGTCATTACTCCATCATCCTAGGACAAGAGAACAAAAAGGAAGAAGAAAAAGGACAAAAAAGGACAAAGTACACATTGCTGATTAGCAAAAATGAGTATAGGTGCGTGAGAGAAAAAAGGGAGAGCTGTTTGTGTGCATCAGTGAGAGAAAGAATGAAGGAGAGAAAGAGAGGGGGGAGAACTGATAGAGATGTGAACTGAGAGAGCGAAATGTGAAATAAAAATGTGGGAGAGATGTGAGTGAAAATGAATGACAGTTGCTGTTCTGCTACACAGATAAATAAACTAATCATGCCAGGCTCTCTGTTCACTAGAAGAATGATACATTGTCTCAGCTTTATACTGTGTATACATAGCTTATAATAACTAACCACTCTTTCCCCACAGAAAAAGCCAGGAGGAGTCTTTTACTGTGCAGAATCACAGCTGAAATGTTAATGTGGGCCTAGAAGCACAATGAATATCAAGACAGGCCCTAAAGCCAAATCAAGTCAGTCAAAGCATTGTATTTTGCCCTGGATGACTGGGGGGTTAATAGGGATTCTCTTGTGGGCTTAGATTCCATACCTCCCAACATTTCAAATTGCCAAAGAGGGACACTTGTGGTTTAGGAGGTGGTGCTGGGGGTATGGCTGGTGGGTGGGGCATTACCAAGAATTTTTAGGCTATTTTATGACCTATTGGCACCTCCTTGTGTAACCTAGTAAATGACTTATAACAACATCAAAGTATTTTAATTACACAGACATTTATAAACACATATACTGACATTTACACAAACAATACTGTATGTTTTATTGCTGTGGAGCAAAATGACACACTTATATACACACACCACACAATATGATCTCCTAAAAAGACGGACGTTAGGGTGGGAAAGAGGGACGGAGGGATTTGGGTCTAAAAGAGGGACTGTCCCTCCTAAAGATAGACACTTGGGAGGTATGAGATTCTGCTTTTGTACAAAATACAACTCTCACTCTTTCCTGTAAAAGTCTTGACAGAATTAGGTAGTAGGCGCAACAAATAAGTGAAACTGAAGACAAAATACTTTGGCTACCATGTGCAGCTTTTTTGTTACTTGGACTGAAATTTTACATAATTTCTTTTACAATAAAATGCTTTTTGTCTTTCTTGGAAGAAAATATATTCAGAGAGTTTGGATTGCAACGGTTTAGAACATTAAAGCAGATCTATCACGTTAGCGAAAGTCACCCTGCAATGCTTAGGCAGGTGGCGACTAGCTTAATAATAGTTATTTTACTTCTCAAAAGTACCCTCTGGTAATGTAATCCTTAAACTTCCGAGACCAGAAGCCAGGCATCAGCACAAACACCTTGTCTGTGCACCTGTGCTGTCAGTCCCGGTTTCCCTTCAGCAGCATTGCACTAGCCCGAACGGCACCAGAAGGGACTGACGGCAGTGGCGCGCAGACTGCACTAACCTGGCCATCAGTCTCGGAAGCATTACAAGGGAGTACTTTTGAGAGGTAAAATAACTATTATTAACCCCATCCCGACAATGTATGTACATGTACGTCCCGCAGAATCTGTCACTTAGTGACAGAGGATGTACATGTATGTCCAGGAAGTCGTTGAAGGTAATGGGGGAAGAACGTTCGGCAGGCGTTAAGTGCCGGTCGCATCCGCGTACGGCCGGTCACTAAGGGGTTAAGCTAGGGTTGCCACCTCTTCTTCAAAAAAATACCGGCCATGGCATTCCCTCCATAGACTTAACATTGGACAGAAGCCAATTTTTTACCGGCCTGCCGGTAAAATACCGGCTCGGTTGCAACCCTAGTTTAAGCTAGTCGCCACCTGCCTAAGTATTACAGGGCGACTTTAGCTAATGTGGTAGTTCCACTTTAATTAGATAGCACACATCATGACAAAGGAGGCTGTAGTAAAAGTAATAGGAGATCCCTTCACTAAAATCCAATCATGCTCTAACTATACATGTTTAACCCTTTAACGATCAGAGGAGTGTGCAGCGCATCACTCCACAATGCACTGTGCACTCTTCTTTTCCTTAAAGTGTTAATGATACTTCGCTATTTTACTAGTTCACACAGTGAAATGTCTATTATTCATTTTATGTGCCATTAATCTATTGACTACAATCTTAATTTTGATTAATAAATGTGATTAAGGCTTCAAGACTGTTGGACTTTTATTAGAAATTATATTTAAAAAAATAACAGACTAGGAAGGTTAATATAGACTAAGAAGGTCAGATGCCAACAGTGACTTAGTAAGTGACTTCAGAGCTCTTTGCAAATGTATTTACTGTGCTTTTCCTCATTTTAACTTAAAGTACAGGTCATAAAGAGAGGGTATGATCCCAAAATAAACACAGACACATCTTGCTGGAGATAACTTCCCACAGCTTTGTTTAATTATTTCCAAGCACATTACTATTATTGTTCTTATTCAACCACAATAATTATTTAAGTATTAATTATTTACTGGCAGTTCTTGCCAATCCACCTTCCTTGAAACCAAGCATGGCCAAATTGCACTGATTCATACTAGCATCACCATATTCTTCAGCACTATAGCTTACCCCCCCCCCCAACATTCATCAGCACTTACAGCTGACTCCACCACTCTTCAGCACTTACAGCAGACTCTACCACTCTTCAGCACTTACAGCTGACTGCATCACTCTTCAGCACTTACAGCTGACTCCCAAGGAATTTCCCCATTGGCCATCCACTTTAGCTTTAATGGTTAACATAACCAACCCATGACCTAAGTGCAGGGCAAACTCCCAAAGGGCTTCCACCCAAAGATAGAATTGACATAACTTTACCCCATCAGTTAACAATCTCTGAAAACCATGCAAGGACTTTCTGCCCCTGTTACACATTCCCAAGCAACCATACAATCACACCATAATACAGAGGGAGGAAGGGATGCTTCTCCTTGTCCTCTCTTTCCAAACAGCAGCCACTTCCTGTTACCAGCAAGTGATAATAAGCCGTTTTCCGTTACTCCTCCCTCATCACACACACAATTCCTTTATGGGTCAACCCTCCCCATGACCACACCTGGGAACTCTCAGGGTTTGATCCTGAGACTCAGGGTTTTGACCCAAATCTCAGGGGCTCAGGGTGAAGGGCCAAATTCTCAGGGTGAGAGAGGTCTGTGTCACCTACTATATGAATTTCCCCAATTAAATGTTTCCTTAGCCGCTAAACTGTGCCATTAGTACCAGAAAGACAGTGGGAGATGTCCTGCTTGTCTTGTTTGTGTTCAGGCAGTGAGTTATGCAAAATGTAGCATGTTAAAGGTCCCTCGCACACGGACTGGAGCACCTCTGTGTTAGAGCAAGCAGGCACATATCGCATAAAATCTACATTATGGGAAGCTTTAAGGGTTAATATTTCAAAGATCTCAGGGTCAGCTCATCTTGAAAGTTCCCAGGTATGCCCATGACATGTTTACCCTCTCTGTACACTGTGTCCCAGTCCAGGGAAGTCTTGGAAATTTAGACCTTTAATGATCAGACTGATGTGCAATACATTCCGAAGTAATGTGTTATACGCATCTCTGGACATAAAAGGGTTAAAACAAATATAATGCTAATCGTCATTATGATCCCATTGTACTTCATGCAGGCTGATATATATTTCTGCAAATCTTAGGTTAGTACACCAACAGTGTAGGCATTATAGATATACTTACTTTAGTACACACAAATTAGTCTATTGGGTGTGGATATACGAGTCTATAATACTTGATGCCTGAAATAATATCTAGAAATATGTGTATAAGTATATAGATACATATTTAGCAGATTTCTTTTTACTTAGTGGGGAGACCTATATAAGTATCCTATTAGACATGCTGACAGACCTCCTGAAGAAGGAACGCGCTCAGTTCCTACATGCATAGGGAGAACTGTCAGCATCAAAATGAGACATTATACAAGTAGAGTTGACATATTATGGATACAATTTTCATTGTTTTAAATGTGAGTTCAATATTTGATCCTTGTCCAAGTTTGCAGCAACAATTACCTTTAGGGCAGTATTTTTTGGTTTCTCTTCATATAATAGTGAAAGCTGATTAACCCTTTCAGTGCCAGAGGGGTAAGCAACGCATTGCTCTGGCACAGAAAGGGTTAAAATAAAGAAATATGAAGGCTGGTATTAGAATAGAATTCTGGGACAAACCAAGTGCACTTTATGAGAGAACACATTGCTTTGCAATGCTTTGGAAACCTCTTTAGCAATCAAGAGGTTAAAATTTCAATGTAAGCAAATGTACACTGGAGAGTTTTTTCCCAATATGGTACAGTTGGTTTGTCCCAAAATGACTCCAGAGGGGAGGTTCGCTAAGCAGTAATAAAGAGGTGAAGAAAATTGAAGAAATGTTAGTGCATAGGCTCCACAGAATAACATAGGAATTGTAGATATGATAAACTGGAGAAGTCATCTTCACTCTACTACCTCTTTATTACTGTTTACTGAATCTCCCCCCTGTTCTTTGTAGTAAATGGACTTCCTCATGTTTAATCCTCACAGATGTTCCCCCTCATTAACCTTTTGAGTGCCAGAAGAGTATCCAACATCTTTGTTTTGCAAAGAGTTAGCTACCCCTCTGGAAATCAAAGGGCTAAATCTTTTTATTCCTGTAACCTTTAAATATTAGTTTTTTTTTTCATCCGACCCAATTTTCCTTCAAGTAGCAATATATTTCTATAGCATTCAACAAGGCAGCATTAAGGACCCACGACATGCCAGGACCATCATGGGAAACTTCCCTAAAGAGCCAGTCACAGTCCTGGCACATCATGGAATTCAGGGTTCCCAGCACTGCCGCATGCCTTTTGGAGATCCCTGAATCAGACTGCATAAAAAAATAAAATAAAATGCTCAGTGGTCCTTAAGTGCCTGCCGGTCCTTAAGGGGATAAAAAACACATTAAGTTCTCCAACATGATTATTGGCCTTTGTAACATAATATATCTCATAAAAATGCAATGCATGCCTTCAGGGCCAGATTTACATCTCAGAGCAAAATAGCTTGCAATGCATTGTAGACCTTTCTAGCATACAGGGGGTTAAATAATGGCCTGTAAAAGGGTATGTAAACAAAACTGGCCAAAATAAAACAAAGGGCATTGGGATTTGCAGTGGTAATACCAACAGCTTAGAATGTGGGTGTGACCAGCACAGCTGATGCTCCACTCAAACTTTGGTGCTCTAGAGAGTTGCCTACTCTGTCTAGTGTGAAATAAAGACCTGTGTGTCTTATTGTAAGGAACTATATATGTTCACAGTTATTTACTGCATGCATCAGTATTTGCAGAAGCACATCCTGATACAAATATAACATGTAATAATTGTGGAACATAAAAAAGTTAAAATAAGAGTTTTCATGCCATCGTAGAAGTTAAACAGGTTCTGGGAAGCCATGTTTCTTTGCACTTCCACTAGGCATGGGCAAAAAGTGAGAACAATTTCCTGCAGACGATTTTTCTCTTTTTTCGCCAAAGTTTTCTCCTTTTCTGCAATGGATAATTTTCCTCTTTTTTGCCTATTCCAACACATTTTTCTCCTATTCTAATACATTTTCTCCTATTCCAACACATTTTCTCCTATGTTTAATATGGTGCAACATTTCCCAGCACAATATTACTTCTTCTGAGGGCTGTAGTGGAGAAATAAGTAGCTGAAAATCAAAGCTGTTAGTCCTACAGCAACATATACCTTGAAAAATGTGTTAGTATGCAGATTGCCTTTGTCCTTTGCCCACAAGGATAACTTCCTGCTTAAAGGGATAGTATTGCTTGAAAATAATTTATTTTATATTGTAGCCCTTAAAAAAACATTAAAAAATGATATGTCTTATCTCCCAAACCTTTATGGTTTGGGAGGTATTAGCAAGTAAAGTTTCCCCTAGAGTGACATCAATGCTCAAGCCTTCAGATTTGGAATCTGGTCTGCGGACCGGCCGCGGCTCTTCAGCAGTGCCGAGATCACAATATTTTAAAAATAATTTCTTCATTAGAATGGTCTACAAAGTGTGCTTGCAAGCCAGGCACACTTTGTAGACAGTTCCAATGAAGTAGTTATTTTTAAAGATTGTGATCTCGGCACTGCTAAAGAGCTGCCCGCTGATCTGTGGACCGGATTCCAAATCTGTCCACTAGATGGTAGACTTGGCTAAAACAGCCAGGAAAAGGGAACTTTACTTAATTTTACTTGCTAATATCTCCCAAACCATAAAGGTTTGGGAGATAAGACTTATATCATTATATCATTTTTAATGTTTTTTTTAAGGGCTTCAATATAAAATAAAATTATTTTCAAGCAATACTATCCCTTTAAGTGACATTGGCACATATTCATAATGATGTCAAATGATTAAAAAGAATAAAGTACAACCTACAATGTGGCAGATGTGTATGGTATTGGGGGTGGGGGGGACTGGCGTGGTGAGATTGGTGGGACCTTGACAAACTGCATCTACCCAGGGAGGAGAGGTATCATCATCATCATTTACTGCACATGCTGCAACAACCGTTGATGCAGTCAGTTTTTGTACTACCATTTTACTCCTACATCCCTGCACTGCTCCACCTTTCCCCCTTCCACTTGTGCATTTGCTAGACATTACTCAACTACTGTGTGTTTTTTTTTTACTCTCTACAGTACACAACTGATGGATTGTGATGTCTTGCCTTGGACCTCAACAGAATTCTCAATGTCGTCTGCTGTCTATCAAGTCTGCCTCATTCACAGAGCGCACAACAGGCTCCCAGTCAGCTGTCTAATATATTCATTTGTATAATTATTTATGTATTTTTTATTTTTATGCTATTATTATTTTTTAAAGTTGTCCACTCTATCGTATCACAGTTAGTCGAAAAAATATATAACTAAGAACAAAATCAACAACTTCTTTCTACAGACTTCTCCAGCACAGAGACAATAACAGCAAGATCAGTAATCAAACTGGACCTCAGTTGCCTTTGTCTTGCTAGTCAGTCACACCAAATTTTGGGGTATTTTGGGTCAACCTTCCTTCTTCTCCGCATTATGCCCCTAGACTCCCCTACTACAGAGAACAAATGTCCTGCCTAAAAGACTATCTAAACTAACCTTCAATTCTGTCATGGTTTCCCACGAACAAACCAGGAGTCAGTATGGTATAGTAAAACAATCTTTACTGAATAAATATAAGTACAGTAAATCACAGAACAATGAGTAAGTAGATCACAGAACAATGAATAAGTAAATCACAGAACAATGAGTAGAGGTCCTTCTAGTGGCCAACGACTCTATCAGAAATAGAAGTCTGCCAAAACTTGGAACTCTCTTAAAGAGACAGGCAGAAGCCTCTGGAGTCTGTATATAACAAAGGCCCAGCAGGAATCCCAGTATGAGACTAATTGACTCACACCTACAGTCAGCAGGTAGATATAGGGATCTCCCTAAAGATGATACGGTAATGGAAAAGTACTGACTCAAGCCTGCAGTCAGTAAGGAGATGGCCGTCTCCTTTCTCAGAGGCACCAGAAGGATCCTGACTAACCCCTGCAGTCAGGGAGTAAGGTCTTAACCAGAGCCTCAGGTCTGCACCAGATTGAGTGTCTACTACACAATGGGAGCAAGCAGGAGAATAGTCAGACAGAGCCACAGGTCAGCACCAGATCGGATAGTCAGACAAGCCGGGTCATACACAGTTCAGGTAGTCAGCCAGAGCCATAGGTCTGCAGCAGATTGGGTGTCCACTACACAATGGAAGCAGGCAAAAGAGTAGTCAGACAGAGCCACAGGTCAGCACCAGATTGGATGGTCAGACAAGCTAGGTCACACACAGAGCCCAAACTAAAAAGAACTGTTTTTACAACAACACAAGGGCAACTGAGTCAGGACTCAGACTGCCCTTTAAACCCCTCCTCAGGAAGTAGGTAGGAGGGGCAGGCTCAGAGGAAGGAAGTAGGTAGGAGAAGACTACAGGAAACATGGTATAAAACAGAGGCCTGCTTCACTCTGAAGTCTCGCACCTGCAGATGACGCGTGGAATGACGCCAAGTGCCGCTGAAGTGGCGGCGCTGGAACCAAGGTAAGCTGTGACAAATTCCCCTTTATTTGCCTATCTTCTCTAGCTCAAAAACATGCTGCTCTCTTCTCTCAGAAACACAGAATCGCATGCTGTGAGAGCCTGATACCCTTTTATAGGGCTGTAGAAAACTGGAGAAAACTTTCATGTGGTGGAGAAAAAAAATGATTTCAATGCAATGAGCTAGGCGAAAAAAGCATGAAAACGGCACTTTTCACAGGAGATTTTTCTCCAAGTGGAAAGTGCCATTTTTCTCCTATTTCAGTTTAAGGTGAAATTTTTCTCCCATCCCTACTCACCACCTCCTGGTTATGAAACACTGTGCCAAGGATAGGCAACATGAGGCCCTCCAGCTGCATCTTGACTGCAATTTTCATTATCCTCACAAAGGGCTGAGATAGACAACTTAAGGCTCCCCAGTTGTGGTTAGACTAGATAACTCCCATTTGGGAGTACCTATTTATTGCCAGAGGATGATGGGAGTTGTAGTTCAGACACAGCTGGAAGGTATCATGCTGCCCACCACTGCTGTATGCCAGATAGTGGGATGGGAGTAGTCCAAAAATATTGTTTACCCCAACCTGTTGAAAAACAGCACATGCAAAATATATATCATAAGCGCCATTAACTTGTAAATACATTAACATTTATTTCTGTGAGTATCTCAATAGAATGCTGTATTTTAGCACTGGTGTTCCTTTAAGTAATATCTGAAAGGATTGTATCACATTTTTACCCAGGATCTTTCAAGATTCTCATTTATTTTAGGATTCCCAAATGCATTATCATTCTTTGTGGATTTGTGCATTGACAAATCTTTTATCAGCAGAGGGTACTCTTGGCTTGACTAGCCTTTGTGAGATTTATAGTCTTACTGATGTGTTCAGCTTTCTTCATGATGTGTGTGGTTAGATATTACACCATCTTATTTTTGCACAATATTTTGCATTTTATTCACAGTAAGCCCTATAACTAAAGGGATAGGAAGCTCTCAATTTAAAAGAAGTCTATACCTATGTAAGCTTTCCTCCAATACTAGGGCACTATGCCTGAAAGTGAATCAATAAATATTAGGCATAATGGATTTGCTATTACTATACTAAGTTAATTAAGTATTAATTTATCCCATTTTTACAGGATCTTACCCTATTGGCTCTTGCAGCAGCTGAGTGACACTGCACACTGCTGTGAAGTCTATTGTCTATCAGTATCCCAAAATCTTTCTCTAAGGAGCATTCCCCAAGCAGATTCCCATTTAATGTGTATACAGTGTGTTTGTTTCTGCAGCCAAGTACATTTATCTATATCAAACCTCATCTGTCATTTCTCCTATTCACTCAGTTTATCCAAAACTTTCTGCAGAGATAGAACATACAGCTCTATATGTATTTCCTTTTACAGCTTAGAGTCACCAGCAAAGAATGAAAAATTATTTTCAAAAATCACTTCTAGATCATTAATAAACATGTTAAAAAGTATCTGGAGCTTGTAGCAAATTCCCATTAACAATGTTTTATTATATATGCCCTCAATGTGTATTTCAACCCACAGTGCCTCTACAGTCTTACTGAACACTTCATTAGTACCTTCCATTATACTAGGTTTAAAAGGGTTAGTAATGCCCATACTTAACTTAGTGCAGTATTGTAGATGTAAAAAAAATAAACAATGTGGAGAAAGTCCTATCTCTCAGACCTTTATGGTTTGAGAGATATTCACCTCTAAAATCCCCCCTCCCCTTCTCCTGACATCAGTGCTCTACTGACAGCAGGAGATCCCGGTCCTGGGACCAGCCGGTGGCTCTGCAGCAGAGCCGAAATAGCGATATTTGAAAAGAATTACTTCACTGGAACGGACTACAAAGTGTGCCTGGTCTGGTTTGCAAGCACACTTTGTAGACCATTCCAAAGAAGTAGTTGTTTTTAAATTTCGCTATTTCGGCTCTGCTGAAGAGCCTCCTCGAGTCTACCGACTCGGATCTCCTTCTGTCAGCTTTACAGCTGCCATGAGGGGGGGGGGACTTTAGCGGCGAATAGGACATTTTTAACATCTACAATAGTGCACCAAATTAAATATGGGCATTACTATCCCTTTAACACATGCTTTGCATATAGGCATACCCCCACACACACGCAAACACACACTTCTTTATTTTTCTTCATCTCTGTACATTTTCAGTGTAACAATGTTTTGTTTCTTTTTTAAAGAAATGATGCCCAAAACTATAGTCTGTATTCTAGATGAAGCCTTACAAAGGATTTATACATCCGTAGAACTGTATATCCATGCCTTGCATCTATACCCCTTTTTATACATTACTAGTGGTGTGGGAAGGCATTGCCCGTCTGTTTGTTTTTTAAGCAATGCATAACCCTTTGAGTGACAGAGGGATACACAAGGCATTGCAATGCACTGCGTAGTCCTCTTGCACTCAAAGGGTTAATGTGAGGCTGAGTAATGCAGGAGTGTACATATAATGATATATAATGTATATTAATGTACACACTGTAGACACAGGAGTATATATGATGTATATTAATGTACACACTGTGTGTACATTAATATACATTATATATACAGTTCTGTGTGTACAGTGTGTACATTAATATACATTATATATATATACTAGTGTAAAAGCCCGTGTACACGGGCAAAGGTCCGGGTAATGTTAAGCGGCCGCTATCTCACTGCTCCACGGGATGCAGTCTTGCTCAGTCGAAACTGCCTGAACGTGCGTAGTCTCTACTGAGCATGATGGCTTCTGACAAACATCCTGGCGAATTATTATATACTAGTTGAAGAGCCCGTTACACAGGCCACAGTGCCACTGGCAGCCAGTCGCGGTGCAGTCATGCTCAGTAGAGACTGCCCGTGCCGCGACTGATACAGAGCGGGACGCTCCTTCGGAGCACCCCACTCTGTATCAGCCTTGTCACTGGCAGTCTCTACTGCACGTGACGCAGCATTACACACAATTTAACAAATTATTATATAGGATGATACAGTCATGCGTCTAGAGTGTGTATATATATATCATATGCATGTTATGTATATACAGTCCTGTGTCAGTGAGGCTCACGTTAACCCTTTGAGTGGCAGAGGGATAAGCAGTGCATTGCAATATATTGCATACCCCTCTGCCACTGAAAGGGTTAAGCATTGCTTGAAAAAGAAACAAACAGACAGGCAACAACATCCCACACTGCTAGTTAATAATAGAAGATTAGCTTGTAACATTGTGTTTGTACTCTCTGTCTGTCTACTATATTAGAATATTATATATGAGATCGAACATTTTAATTATAATGTTTTCCCAGTGTAAATATTCTCTTAACATCTTCAGGTGATTGTCTTGTTATTGAATGTTAATATAAGTGACATTTCCCATGTTGAAGACAGCCGCTCCATATGCTGCTGTAATGGAGTGTATAAAATCCCATTCAAGTGTGTTAGTGAAGGTTTAAGTTCACTTGTGTCTCTGGACTTGGCACTTGGCTATGTCTCTATTTCCAGCCTCAACAAGGTGAGAACTGTATTTAACCATTTGAGTGCCAGGGTGCCATTTGTGACACTCAAAGGGCTAATAAGCAAGATGTGCAGTTCTAGAGCAGAGCAACTGCCCTGTATGGGACAAATACAATACAAAAAGTTTTTATTGATTCAAACGGGTTTTTAACTACTGCAATGGCAGAGAGGTCTTCAACTCATTGCGAAGCATTCCAGGGTTTGCAAGGCCCATTTAACATGTTGAGTGCTATAGGTGGATGTGCAACGTATTGCAAAGCAATACTTTGGACACTGTCTCTTGGCACTCGAAGGGTTACATCACCGTTGGTCACCTCCAACATTCCCCCTCTTTAGATTGTTGGACACTGCCCTGTACACCATTCAGAAACAAATATACAGAATGTCTAGTGCTTTAAGGATAAGTGGTTTGCTCAGCTTATGGCAAAGGACCCTGCTGGTCCTTAAAGTGTTAAACCCATGGTGCTTGGGATCCTGAGTGTGTGTGACTGTGTATTTTACATTGCACAGATCTTTTCACTAGACATATTCCAAGATATGGCTAGATCAACTGTGTGGCAATAACCCTTTGAATTTCAGAGAGATATGTAATGCACTACTCTGCAATGTGTTGTGTATCCCACTGGCAATAAAAGGGTTAAGTCTGTTTTTTTTTTTGTTGTTTGGTGGTGGTGGGTTGGGGGAAGTGGTGATTAACCAGTTGAGTACCAGAGAGGCTCTCTGGCACACAAAGGGTTAAACTCCCCTTGTTGCCTCTTGCCTACCCCTGCAGTACAATCCTCCCAACCTGGAAAAGCACAATTCACTGCTCACTGTGACCTTTTTGTGATAGACATATTGTCAAGGCTTAGGAGAAATATGTCTCAGCTCCCAATTTTATTTATCAACGAGAGAGAGAAGTTAGTGTTCTTGGTCCTTATTGTTCCCTTGCTGGCTACAGAAGGAGGTGAGCAAGGGGATCTCATCGTATTGTCCACTATATACACAGGGTACTAATTTACCCCAACAAAAACAGCAATCAGCTGCCCCTCTGAAATGACTGATATCTTGTGCACAATATAGAAATGTCTATCTATTGTCTCATATTCTAAAAATTTCTGCAGCTTCCACCCCTTTGGTGGCTATTAAACACTTTGAGTGACAGAGGGGTACACAACGCATTGCTGTGCAATGTGTTGCATACCCCTCTGACACTCAAAGGGTTAACCTTTATGTGTCAGAAGGGACATGCAATAAATTACTCTGAGCTGCTTTTCCCACCTCTCTATCAGCAATAAGGTTAATAAGGTGGCTGTTGCTAAGTTTGAAGTTAATTTGAAGTATTTATGGTACAATAACTTAGGGGAGTGCTTTGTACCACAGCCTGTCATTGTTAGCCTCTTCCCCCTCCCCAGTTACTTCCCATTATTACATCCTCCCATGATTGAAGATTCCAGCATGTGAGCTGGACCAGTGCGATTTTGTGATGTATATGCAAGAGTACAGTTTACCACTTAATCCTATGAGTGCCAGAGAGGTACGCAACACATTGCTTTTGCACTGCGCACCCCTCTGGTACTCAGAGGGTTAAGGTGTAAACTGTACTCTTGCATATATATCGCAACATCACACCGCTCCAGCTCACATGCTGGAATCCTCAGTCATTGGAAGATGTAATAACAGGGACCAACTGGGCAGGGGGAAGAGGCTAACAATGACAGGCTGTGGTATAGAGCACTCGTGCAGACTGTCATAAGTGCTTTATGTGCTGTGCCCCCCCCCCCTCTCTTGTGTGCAACTGGCACACTATGGGACACTATGCAGAGTGTGCTCTGTATATACTGCTCCATATTGTGAGTACATGAAGAGACTGGGGAGCAGCAAAACAGACCGCTCCACACTGTGAGGATGCCTGTTTGAAAACTGTCTTCCAAAGCTGTTAACCCTTTGAGTTCCGTCTATTTCCGCCATTTAATTTTTTGGTTTAAAATGGGGAGGGGCGAAGTTATGTCTCTGTGTATGCTGGCCTCAGGCAGTGTGTAGAAGATATGTAGATCTCCTCGTAGCTGTGCCCCGGAGTGTGTATGTTGGGCTCAGGCAGTATGGAGGAGATCTGCATATCTCCTTTTTGCTGCCACACCGGGGTGTGTGCATTATAATTTAATGTGTAATGCTGGGCTCAGGCAGTGTTGAGGAGATATGCAGATCTCCTCCTAGCTGCCTCCCTGTGGTGTGTGAGGCATGGATGTAGAATGTGGTCACATGACCGCTTCTTCTTTTGTAGTATAGATAATACCCTATTTTCACTGTAAGCAGCTGAGTGACACTGCCCACTATTGTGAAATCTATTGTCTATCAACACTCCTAAACATTTTTCGAACAATAATTCCCCAGCTATTTTCCCATTTAGTGCAAATGCAGCATGCTTGTTTCTGCAAACCAAATACCAAACCTTATATTTATACTAAACCTCATCTGACATTTTTCCACCCACGCACTCAATCTTTCTTCAGAGAAAAAAATCCTGTTCAGCATGTACGTCCTTATCCAGTTTATTGTTATTAGGAAAGATTGAGAGGCTACTTTCAATACTCACTTTGTCACACGACTGAACCGTGATGCACTCCACCCTTAGATCAACTTCAAAAAGTTTCATTAACAGCTCTCTGCATTCAGCAGTAAGTTTACATGTGGATATTTTTGCACACAGAATTTGATTAATACATTGTAGAATACCTTGTCATCTTCTTTTCGTAACATATACCCTTAACCCATTAAACTATTTCTTACATAAAAAGCTACCCAAACTAATACATTCCCCCATTTCCATCCTTGACTGCAGTCCCACATGCCCCATTCTCCAGTGAGACAGAAACAGTATAAACCAATTTATAATAAGAGAAAGGAAGAGGCTCCATCAACAGTTATGAGATTTTATGAATGAATATCTGACCAATTAACCAGTCAGTCAAATAAATTAAAAGATAGGAATGAAGTGTGCCCACTATCCTCCTGCCATAGATCAAACCACAGCATCCTCTTCAGTGATATTCCAGTGATGTTCTTATATCAGGTATTATTTTGTTAAATAGACTGAGGTCAGCCAAGGTTCCCAAATGTTTTCAAATTTACTTGGAGAACCTCTATGAGAGTGAAGAATATTATCCCCTTAGTGACAGACGACTTACCTGGTAAGTCCAGGAAGTCATTCGCTATAATGGAAAAAAATGAAACCCCTGTCATTAAGGGGTTATAATGCTGGAGGTTGATAGTCACAAGGTCCACCCATTGTTGATGACTTGGTGTCTGACTTGCCATCCAAACAAATACAATGATCTTTTTTGCCATAATGAAGAACTCAGTCAACAGAGGTCTGTTGGTTCCTTGTTCAATTTACCACTTATCCTTTCATAGAATACAAGTAAATTAGTTTGTTGTGAGCTATTCTGCATAAAACCATGCTGCCTCTTACTAATACAGTTCTTTGTCATCACATAGACCTGAATAAAGATGAGAGACAACTTTTTGGCTTGAAAGAGAAAAATGCAAACAACAACACTTTCCACTTTCTATGGGCACTTCCACAACAAGTACAATGTTTCTGCTTTTTTTTCTTTTGCCACACCCATCCTGACCCCCTGATTCTGAGTCTTGTCACACTGCAATAGTAGCCATAGGGATGGGCAATGTGAGGCACTCCAGATGCTGCCATAGAACCATGCATACTGACCCCCAGAAGGTATCTATAGAACCCCACCACCTTAGCCTTGTTCTACTACACTGGAGCCATAGAACCCAAACATACTGACTCCCGACTTTGTCTGACTGAAGTGGTAGCCACAAATACTACTAAGTATGAACCCCAGTGGGATGTCTTGGGTATAGGTGAAAAAAAAACAGAAAAGTTCTCACGGGAAATTTGTAAGGGTTAGAAGAAAAGTGGAAATTTTATGGAAGTAGGAATATATGAAAAAATGACAAATTTTTCACCCATTCATTTTCCTGAATGTCAATGGTTATTAATCCTTATAATATCTTTCCCAATATATCTTCTTCTTGGAGCTTCTTCTTGTGGTTCACAAAATGAATTTTATTGGTCAAAGATTCTGGTAACTCAAATCAATGTTTTGTGAGCCACAAGAAGAAGCCTCATTAGTGCTATTCCTGCTCTGGTTACTATTACTATATACAGTGCTATATATGCTATATATTTGTTTTTATTTATAGCAATATTTCATGAAATGTTTAGCTTTACTTGTCAGTTTATGCAAATAAGACAGTGCAGTCTATAGTGTTAGTAAGATACTAACATTACACACTTTTCTTCCTTACATTCTAAGAAAATTTGCACCTGTGAATATATTTTTCACACACATAGGTGTCACAATGAGGGAGATTTATAAAAAGTGTTCTTATTCGTTGTTCATAAACTATTCTTAAATTGACCCTATTCCTTATTATGATAGTTGATACTTATAACACAAAATATGAACGTTTTTAAATGCAGTGAACTATGCCAGAAATAAGAAAAGATCAGACACGGAGTTAATATTGTGGTGAAAATTTTGACGCCAAACTGTTGCAAATAGTGACACTTTTTTATAAATTCGCTGTGCCACTTTTTTACACTGGAATTCAGTTAACTCCCCTTTTATAAATATTACCCTATATTACTTCCAATAAGAACAGGTTATACCTGGCGTTAAGGTTTAATTGCTAAAACTGCCTTCATTTTTGAAGCAATTAGCAAATTTCTTTATAAATACACTGGGACACAATTCTTATTTGGCCAAGATAATTTCTACTCCACTTTTCAGAAAAGTCAACTAACTGGAGTTAGCACTTAGTGAAAATATCGCTAGATGTTTATACATATACTTATGTTGTTTTGAGACATTTTTACAGACATTTTCTTTATAACTTCAGTTTTATACATCTCCCACTTATTCCTGTAGTTTTTTTTCATAGTCTTCCCTATCATATCTCAATCAAACATTTATGCATGTTTTATTCTAATACTACTTATCTTCTTGCATAGCTATGTTACTCAATTTCTTCAATATTCTTATGCTCTCATATTTAGCTTGCATCTATATACATAATTATTTGCCATTTCTGTTTCAAGTTCTCTTTGGTTATTCCAGAAGTTTTTGATGTTGAGTGTTTTTGTCTTGATTTTAATCAGTTTTCTTTCTTCAATAACCAATCTACAGTCATTTCTGTCAAAATGATTAAGGACGGTAACGTTTTAGATTACATTTCTTCTTAGCCAGGGTCTAGACAATTTAATTCTATGTTGCTTTGGGTCCATTTTATGAACTTTTTTATTTTTCTTAATAAATCAATGATGAAATAATAAATGAAAAAGTGTAAATTGCCCATAAAGTAAGATGTGTACAAATGAAAATATGAAACATGGTTAGTAATATAATACATATTGAAATGTAAAAAAATGGTATGAGTATGAAAGTAAGAATAAAGAAAACTGAAGACAAAAAATGCAAAACAATCTTCAAATAAAATGTATATGTTTGAGCACCAGTTATTTGGATACAGATGTAGCCCAAGTTATTGTACCTTTTTAAAATTCTCGAAATATCATTCATAGCAGTATTCATAAATACAACAGAAAGGTATCATATGATTACAGTCCATTGAGAAATATATTATACATAAAGCATATGTAAATTAACAAAAAGAGGCATGATACATATGTAATTTGGTCTACCAATGTAACTAAGACCACTGCAATGATGATATATTGAAACTGAAATGGACAGAAGGGCAAAGGGGAAAGAAAGATAAATAGAAGAAGAGGGAGGAAGAGGAATGCGACAGAGAAAGGCAACAGGAATTAGGGGGGTAAAGGAGAAGAATATAACGACTAAGTGTAACAGATAGTGGATGAGAGGGGAAAATGGTGGGCATAAGGTGGAATGTAATGGAAGTGGGGCGGAACGATGAAACTCCAATACATGGCCATATTGATGAGAAGATGAGACATTTAGGAGAATAGGGTATGGAGAAGTAGGAAAAACAAAGCAGAAAATATAATTTCCTGAGCCTCCCAAGTGTCCCCCAGCAACAGTGAAGAGTTAAGAGGCAGAGGAAGTATTCCACCAAGTAATAAAATGTGTATAGAATCAGGATCCTCTCCATGTCTAAGTCTGGTCAGGATGATGAACAGCAAATGTTCTCCCACTTTTGAGTGCCACACCTCTGGAGTAGGGTTAATGCGGGAATTCCAGTGTGTTGGGATGAAGGATTTGGCTACATTCAGCATAGTTATTAATATGCATCTGTGATAGGGGGATAGGATGGGCCGATTTAAATAAAACAAAATAGGCAAGCAGTCTCTGGGCAGGGGAAGATATAGAGCATGCTCCATGAATGAAAGGCATACAGACCAGAAATGTTGAATCATGAGGCAGGAACACCATATGTGTAGGTAAGATCCATTCTCCCATGTGCCCGAGAGCACCACCAACAAAGAGAACTAACAGAGGAAGGGATATTGTAGAGTCTTAAAGATGTGTAACACCATCCATACAGAAACTTATAGCTGAATTCCAACATTGCAGATGATTTAAAAGAGGACGCTGTATGTTTTCATATTGTATGAGGCAAATAAATACCCAACTCTCTTCCCCATGTCTCAGTGTATTTAGGCATCAAAGAGCATGACGAAAGTAGAAAGATACAATATATAAGGCCTAAATAACATCTATGAGGGTCTGAAGAGGACCAAAGTGTTTAGAACTGTGTCAAGGAATATAAAGCGCCCCCACAAAGTCCTGAGATATCTCCAGCTTTCGCAGAGAGTAAATGATAAGTGATCTTGGAGGGACACAAAATTGAGAAAAAAGTTTCTTAAATTCAAGTGATAGTGGATAGACCATTGAGGAAAAGAAGCATGTGGAAGAGTAGCTAGAGTAGGTCTACCATCTAGTATAGAATATTCAAGTAAGAGGGGAAGGTATTGAAATTAGTTGCTTCATTTTGATCCACCAATTCCAAGTAATCAGGACAGGAGAAATAATCAGATGAAACTTCAACACTGGATGTTGGCAGTGGCCAGAAAGGAAGAATTCAGCCAGAACATTGCCTTACATGACTATAGAGCATTCCATCTAGACCCAGAGCTTGGTGTTAGTGTTATGAGACCAGTCCAGAATAGCATGCCATTGGTGATGTTAAATGAGGCAGAAAGAAAACCATTTGTTTTAACCTTTTGCCTTTGGGTTGGTGTACAAAGCAAAGACAGTATGAATAAATCCTGGGCCAAATCTTTAAGCATATAGCATCTGAGACAGGAAAGACCAATTAACTCTATCAAACGCTTTCTCAGAGTCAGTGGATAGAAAAAGATTCGGGACAGAAAAACTGGAGGAAAAATGAATGAGATTCATAGGTTTCTTGGTATTTTGAGAGCACCTCTTTATTACAAATATATAAAATCTGCTTTCCTATATTGTACTTACAAGATCTTATGAAAATGAGGCCCCCAATGAGACCACACTCTCTCCGGGTCTTATTGGGGCCTCATTTCCATCTTTTCCACACAGATTTACCCTCAGATGGTTTGTGTTGTTTTGTCTCTTTTGCTCAAGGGCATTCTGAAGGAGCTGATACATAAAGCTCATCATCTAAGGTGGTCCCTAGATGTCTCCTGGACATATTTGGAGGCACACTTTACCATCAAGCCAGTTTGTGGTGCATAAGGTGCACTTACAAGATAAGATCTTGTAAGTACAGTATATGCAAGCAGATTTTATATGTTTCTAATACAGAGGTGCTCTCAGATTTTTGCTCTCTTATTTATTATTTCTCTTTTTGTACATTAGTTCTGCGAAGATGCTGCTAAGAACACCAGTGGAAGAAGGTGCATATCTGGACACTTTTTCTGTATTTCTATAGATTTGGGTCCTTTTCTGACTGTTGATTTATTGACATTGTATCACGGTGCCCGTGATCCCTTGTTTATATTTTTTCTGTCGGTCATCCTTGTGACGTATGCTCAAGAAGTTTCCAGTGTACCAACCCGGATTGCCTGACTAGGCCTCTGGCCTAGTCCTCCATTTCAGTTTTACCGGTTGCAAGTGTTGCTTCCGTGATTGCACCGGTACATTGCCATTGGCTACGCTCCATTCAGTCTAACCGGTTGCAAGTGTTGCCTCCGTGATTGCACCGGCACATTGCCATTGGCTACGCTCCATTCAGTCTAACCGGTTGCAAGTGTTGCCTCCGTGATTGCACCGGTACATTGCCATTGGCTACGCTCCATTCAGTCTAACCGGTTGCAAGTGTTGCCTCCGTGATTGCACCGGTACATTGCCATTGGCTACGTTCCATTCAGTCAAACCGGATGCAAGTGTTGCCTCCATGATTGCTCCGGTACATTGCCTTTGGCTCACGCTCCACTCTGTCAAACTGGTTGTAAGTGTTGCCTTCATGATTGCACCGGTACATTGCCTCTGGCTTTCACTCCACTCAGTCAAACTGGTTGCAAGTGTTGCCTCCGTGATTGCACTGGTACACTGCCATTGGCTACACTCCACTCTGTCAAACCGGTTGCCGTGTTGCCTCCGCGATTGCTCTGGTACATTGCCATTGGCTTACACTCCAATCTGTATAACCGTCTGCAAGTGTTGCTTCTGTTATTGCTCCGGTACATCGCCTTTGGCTTACACTCCACTCTGCCAACTGGTTGCAAGTGTTGCCTCCTTGTCTGCACCCGTAGCGCTCCTCTTACTTCAGTGGACTGGTAACTCTCAGTGGATGCAGACTTTGGCATGTTTAAGAATCAGTTCAATACCTTCACATATGGGACTGTTCTCCTGCTTTGAACTTTAACTCCTACATTGCTGAAACCCAGAAACCTAATCCTCTGCCTGACCCGTGTCAGCATAAACTGTTTGTCTCCTATATTTGTGCTGGACCTGTGTGGGCCTAAATATTACCTGTCGTGTGTCTGTACTATACGTTGTATATTACATGACCTGTGAGGGTTCGTATTGTATTATTGTATTCAATAAAACTGTGTTTTTTTATCCTAACTCTGTGTCTGTGAGTCAAACAAACCGTTACACATTGGTACAACCATTCAGCCTGCTAGGAGCACACCAGCTTTTTGTTCTTCTGGGTATTTATCTTGCCTCTCTCCCAGGGGTAAATCCTGCCTTATCTTGCTGTATAAGATGTTAGAGATGAGTTTTGAGTCTATCTGCTAAAATGTTTGTAAACAGCTTGACTTTGACATTCAGCAAAGATATGGGCCTATTGCTAGAGCATAAGAGTTTATCTTTGCCAGGTTTGGGAAGCACTGTTATGTGAGCTTCTAGTGAAGTTGGGTGAGAGGAGACCGCATTTTTAATATGCTCTAAAAGAGTCTGCTAAGAGTGGGGCTATTATGTGCTTGAATAATTTATAATATACCTGGGAGAACCCATCAGATCCTGAGCTTTTACCCCATTCAAAGATTGAATGGTTTGAGTTATCTCCAATTCAGTAATAGGGGTGTCTAGAGCTGTTCTGGCCTCATGAGAAAGCTGTGGAAAATGAGCAGATTCCAAGTATGATGAAATAGCTCGTATTTGTATATCATCAGAGGAGGGGGGAAGTTGTATATTAGATACTGATTCATAATATTTTCGAAAGATACCAGAGATTTCCGGGTCAGTGTGTCTTAAGACCCTGGACGGGGATCGCATTGCAGGGATATAAGTAGACACTATGGAGTGGCAAAGTTGCTTAGCTAGTAAAGAACCAGTTTTGTTCCCCAGCTCAAAAAAAGATTGCTTGGTATGAAAAAAAGTAATTATACTTTAACATGGAGTAGTCCTTTCAGTTATTTTCATAGTGATACTAAAAGCTGTAATATTGAGCAGGATAATGATGATTTACTCTGTGTTTCCAATAATCAAATGGATCCCAATATATCGTTCAGTTTTTAGAATGATCATGTTTAATCTGCAAAGCCAGTTTAATAAATTCCCCTCTAATTAATAATTTGTGAGCTTCCCATATTGTTAGCGGCAAAAGATCCGGAGTACAACTGAGATCAATACATTCCCATAGCTTGATCTCTATAGTTGACTTAACTTCGTAAGTGTTCATCAAGTCTCCACAAAACGTGTGAGCATATCAGGGAGGACTAGAAAGTATAAGCGATCCAGTGTAAGAGGAATGAAACAGGTGTAAATAGGGGTGAGCAACGAAGAGATAGTCAGTTCTAGAATAAATACCATGGGGGGAGAGTAAAAAGTATAGTACTTCCCATCTGGGTGTGTTAAACGCTATGTGTCAACAAGCTGGGTTGAATTTAAAAGACATTACATTTATGTGTAGCAAAATGAGGATAAAAGTCAAGAGCAGGGTAAAGAGACATATTAAGGTCTCCACTGAGCACCATTGTACCTTCCTGGAAAACATTCAGCGCGTCTAGAGTGTCTTGAAGAATATATAGATTCATATTCAAAGAAAGAACAACAGCGCTCTCCAAAAATGGAGAATTGTGTTTATTCAACATCGACATTTCAGACAGTCACAGCTCTGGACAAATGTTCAGTACAACAATGGTCCTCTATATACTTTCCTTGGCGTGAATAACGGCAAGTGTGTCCTAGTGTAGGTATGACATCATGCTAGTAGGCGGAGGTCAACTTGAGTACATCCATTCCCAAGAAGGGAAAATACACATGACCAGTAAAACATCAAGTGCACAGTATAATGTGTATAAAACATATCAAGCTGAAAGATACAAATGTTTGAGAGTTATATACTAAGGGTAAATGAGATGTTAAATGACATTAGTAATAGTATGCCATATTAGAACAAATAGGTGATTATAACAGGAGAAGAAAAGGTAATTGAGCCTAGTGAAAGTCCATAATCACAAGGATAAAGGTATGCGTATCTGGACTGAACAAGTCACCGTGGAGCCCATACAGAGTATATAAAAGACAAATGATCATTAAGTGCTAAATAGGACAATAATCATCACCAAGAATAGGGATTAAATTAAACCCAATCTTACTTTTAATCTTATAACAACCAAATTATCAGAGCTCCCAAAGGAGATCATGTAGCACAGCTACACACAGCGGCACATTGCAATGTTACCACAAGGAGCCAGATTAATCAGCAATTATTGTAAACAGCACTGGTGACGCTCAACCAAGCAAGACCTGAAAGTCAGGCTTCCCTTGACAAATACCATCATCTGTGGGGTTTTTTCCTCTTATTTTCCCTACTGTTCCATATATAGTCTTTCTATGTGCTGTTTAAAGGGGAACTCACACCTTAGTTAAACTTGCCTTCCTATTACAACTCAATGTTTTTGAAACTGTAATTAATTTCCTATTTTCATTTTAAATCAGTAGTTGCAGAGATATTAGTTTATAAAGTTGGGATCTTTCAGGGTGTGGGTACAGCTCCGGCCCTCAAACTGTCAATTTTCGCTTCCTCTCCTCCTCCTCCTCCGATGAAGGAGGAGTCCTGCATATGACCACTCTCTAGTAAAAGCGCGTCCAGACCATTGTTCATGCACAGACTGGGCGTGTTCATGCTCTCCATCCTTTATAATCAGTGCCAGTCTCTAGCTGTCACAGAAACACCTTCATAATGAGCTATGTACTCAAATAATTATGAGCAATTAAATGGCAAAGTAACTGAACTGTGGAGGAAAAAAAAAATCCAGCTAATAAAAGAATACCACCGCCAACTCTGAAAAGAACCGGGAAAAACAAGCCTGCCAAAATGTTTAACCCCTTAAGGACTACATGACGTACTATGACCGTCATGGTCCTTATACCCTTAAGGACCGATGATGGTCATAGTACGTCACGTACTTTTTACTTATAGTGCTCCACCGGGAGCGCTGTAAGTAAAAATAGGGCCTAAAATTGACCGCTCCAAGACTGGAGAGGTCTCTCTTGGGCCCCGAAGTGGCATGCCAATACATGTGACAGGTCAGCTTTATGCCTATCCCATGCATGCTTAAATCCATCCACACTCTCAGTGAAGTAAAACTTTCTTATATTACATGTAAACCTCTGTCCTTCTAGTGTTAGACTATGGCCTCTTGCTCTAACAATTTTACTCCTTTGAATTGTACTTCCCTTCTGCAATTTTTTGAATCCCTTCATGTATTCATATGTTTCTCTCATATCCCCTCTCTCTACTTTCCTCTAAGCTATACATGTTCAGATCCTTTGGGAGCTCTGATCATCTCAAGGTCCTTATTGGAGGGAATGATACGGAAAATGATACATGTGGTTGAGCAAGGTGAAATCCTTAGTGGTCAAAAGACATCTCAACTGTGTGCTTTGTGATAAACAGAGATTTAAAAATGTAACAAAGATTTCCCAATTGTGGTAAACATAGATCCTGAGAAAAAGGAAAACTGTAGCAGTCAATGCCAAAATATCTATTCAAGTCAACAGACGGCCTATTAGAGAGCAGCCTATATCGTTCTATAAAGGTTCTTAAAAGTATCCACCCATGGTAAAGTCTCTCGACAGCATAAACAGAATGTAAGAACTGTATCAGTTTAATATAATTAGGGTAAAGTAATTAGAACCATGATGAATATGTGTGGGTAACTGTGAAAAAATGAAAAACTTCAGTCTTTAAACTTTGACATGTATACCAAGCTGCAAAAGCTAAAGATATGATCAAGCTCAGCTCAACCATAACAAACAATAAGGCAAAAGAAGGACAGCACTACAGACTACTTATATAACTAAGCTTCATAAACATGGGGTAAGACCACCATCAGCATCCAATACAGCAGATTAATCTCTTCACTAGGGATGGGCGAAAATTTCTGCTTCAAACTGAAATCGGTGAAAAATGGCACTTTCTGCATGGCAAAAAAATTCATGCGAAAAGTGCCAATTTTCCGCTTTTTCACGCATTTTTTGCCTAGCTTATTCCATTGACATTAATGGGAACATTGAAGTTACACACAACAAATAGCAGATATTATTTTATTTCCCAAAGGCATAGTATAAAAGGGGCCTGTGTTGGTAGGGTGTGGGGAAAGAATCATTTGAACAGGGGATGATTTTTGGGGAGGTTGTTTACTCGGATTGGGGGGGCAGTTAATAAAAAATAAATCCTAACTAAAAAGAAAAAAAAAATATGATGTAAAAGGGGTCTGAGAAAGGTGTCTGTGTTGGTGGGTGGAGTCTGGGGAATAAATCAGTTGAACAGGGAATTTGTTTTGGGGGTTAGGTTCTTGACTGGTATTGGGGGGCGGACAGTTAATAAAAAAAAAATAAATAAAATAAGACATTTGTATGTAAAGTGCTAGAGACATGAACCCCCTGACGTAAGCGACCACTGGGGTGGACTGATACTTGACTTGATAGAGTATTTTGTAGAGGATGTTTTTTAAGATTTGTTGTTAGAGGCCCAACCCTGAGGAAACATTGATTTGTAGGACTTAAACTTATTAGAAGCACAAACCCTGAAGAAACATTGATTTGTAGGACTTAGGCTTGTTAGAAATAAACCCCCCAAAAATTATTTATTTTTTTGTAGGACTATGTGTTTTTTTTGTTTGTTTGTTTGTTTGTTTGTTTTTTCAGAGCACCCTGAGAAAAAAAATAAAATTGCTCTACTGGCCTAGTGCCAGCAGTTCATGTTGACCAGTGGCCACGGGCCATTGTCATATGTCCTCCTGAGTCCATAATTGTGGCATTTGCAACTGCTGTTCATACTGCTGCTGAGTGGTTTAAGCAGCAGGGTGATTAGGCAGCTGAAAGGGAATGGGATCATCAATAGCAGTAACATGGGTGATAGATGATGAAGGTTCCAATTGCCATGACTAACTCTAGTGATGCGCCTGAGGTAGTAGCAGCACAATAAGTAGCCCCCAGTCTATGTGGATAAAAGAAGAAGTTGGCCATTAATTCTTCTCCACCTGCTTCTCCTCCAAAATCAGGGGTGTGTTGTTATTAGAATATAATTTTTTCCCTTGAGAGCAGGAATTGTAGCTCTCATCAGCAACTGCAATGTGCACAGTGTGTGTGTGGTAAATAACATCTGGGGGCACAACTTTATCCAAACACCATGACACCCAAAACTAGTACTGCCGCTTTCACTATACCCCTTGTCCAGACCCCACTAAGGACACATGACAACTTGTTAACAGTTTAATAGTAATGATAAACCCTCCCTGCCACCATCTTAGCATATTCTGTGGGTTGGAATCTCCTCAGATAACACTTGATGCACTGCTTGCGATTCTCCTCCACCACACCGCATGTGTGATCAGTGCACCACACAGTGTGCAATGGGTAGAGATGAACTGCCACATCATAACATCAACAGAGTAGCTATCATTTGGTGGAGTAGGTAATGATGAATGAGGTGGATTGGCAGTAGATGTAGTTACCCTAGAAGGTGATGGCAAGCTAGTTGTTTCACCTGTCATGGAGGTTCCCATCTCTGTCTGGGTTGCTCTATTCTTTCTCCTCTTTGATCTCCACCTCACCTCTTGTTGCCTTTCTGGATAGTCAGGGGTTACAGCAACAGTGGTGTCATCAGGGTCCTTGGGCTAAGGTGTGATCCCTCCTTTCCTCTTCTCATTGACTTGTCACAAATTGTGCACAGTGGTAGTGCTGATGACTACACTGTGCCTGCCCCAAGAGAAAAATAGTCCCACACCCATGATGACTTCAGGGGGAAGGGAACAGATGGAGAAGAATGGCCTCTTTCATCTTGTGCTCCACGTTCTCCTTCATTGTCTGTAGCAGCAGATAATGTTGCTGCTGTTGCTGCTACTGCCTCAGATTCAGCACTGCAACTAGGATCAGGAGTATTGCTACTGCTGGCAAGTGGAACCCATGCTAGTCCCGCATCACTTATTGACCCCATTCCCACTATGTCCACTGTGGTCTGTGGCACACTAGCTTGCTCCTCAGCATCCTGCTGCCCTTGCAACTCAGCATCAGAAGGAATTAGAGCAAGTTGTGGTGATGCCCATCCTCATCCTTGTCTCCCATTTCTTCTCAGTTTCTGCTAAAAAGGCCATCAATGTCTCTTCTACCCAAGCTTCCCAGCATCATCATCACCACCACCCCCAGAAGTCCCAAGGTGCTGCTCCACTATGTTACTGGCCGCGAACAAGACAAGGAGTCAGACAGTATAGTTAAATCACCTTTATTAGAATAATAATTAGAAAAGATTAATAGCTGATAATACAAGCAGAGGGTGACTGGAGAGGCTATAGACTCTATCAGAAATTGGAGCCTGCCGATGGGTCAACCACAACTGCTAGAGACCAAGCCGAACCCAACTGGAGTCTCAAGGAATGGAAGTTACGGAGAACAGAACCTACAGCCTCCCACCAGACAGCAACAAGGGAGACTGATGACTCTCGCCTGCAGTCAGTAAATCCGGAATCTGCCAGAGCCCCAGGTCTGCACCAAGATGGATGTCTGTAGGAAACAGAGCCACAGTGGAGTGAACAGACAGAGCCACAGGTCAGCACCAGCTAGGATAATCAAACAAGCAAGGTTCATACACAGATCGGTTAGTCATCCAGAGCCACAGGTCTGCACTAGATAGGATGTCCACTGATAGTAGGAAACACTGGGAGGATAGTTGGACAGAGCCCCAGGTCAGCACCAGAATGGATAGTCAGACAAGCCAGGGTCATACACAGAGCGGTTAGTCAGCCAGAGCAACAGGTCTGCAGCAGATAGGATGTCCACTGGTAGTAGGCAACACTGGGAGGATAGTTGGACAGAGCACCAGGTCAGCAACAGAATGGATGGTCAGACAAGCCGGGTCATACACAGAGTGGTTAGTCAGCCAGAGCCACAGGTCTGCACCAGATAGGATGTCTTAAGACAAAAGGCGCACACAGAGAGAATGGTCAGACAGAGCCACAGGTCAGCACCAGAATGGATAGTCAGACAAGCCAGGTCATGCACAGGATACAGGAACAACTGGAACTAGGACTGCAATGAACAACAACGTGAGGGTAACTGAATTGAGATCCAGTTACTCTTTAAAGGGTGGAGCTATAAGCCCCAACTAGTACGAAACAGAGGTCTGTGACAAATGGCAACCTTGTGCCCAAAAGTGACGCATTGCAACAAGATGCGTCAAAATGTCAACCCTTCTCCGCGTCATTCTAAGATGCAGGCCCGATTAGCACAACGACACGGACAGCCATTGACGACGTCAAGTGTGCCTAGACCCAGTCCCTTAAGACACGCAGGGAATGATGCCGCGGCGACATTTCAGCCATATACTACCTTCATCAACCTGCCCGACTTTGCTGGATATAAGATAACCATGACACTCTATTACAGACATCTCAATGCTGCTTGGAGGAGGTGACAATCAATGTGATAGAGGGTCCCCTAATATCACACTTGTCATCTCTTGGTGACGTGAAGAAGGCAGACTGGCAGTGGCAGCAGTAGCAGCAGGGACAGGCAGCTGATCTGTGCTCATGCTGGTGGTGGTATTAATTGTGTACCTGCTCTCCCCCAACAACAGTTCTGGTCTCTTAGTCTTCAATATCCTGTTCCATTTGGACACTTTATTGAAGGAAAGGGGAGGACTCCCAGGGTCAGAGGAATGGTGTGGGCTTCCTTGACCACTAGTCTGGACACTCTCAGATGTTTCCCCTACCGTTCCGGCTGCTTCACCATTATTGCTACTACTATTAACACCAACCACATCAAGTTCAGCCACATAGTCTTCGTCCTCGTCTCACAGTCACTAGTAATATGAGGATATTGTTGATTACCCCCTCCTTCACTCCTAAGGCTAACAAGCTGCTGGACCTTAGTAGCAGTAGTACTAGCACTGGTGGGACTGCTTGGCAATGGCAAGTGTGACTTAGGGTCTCTTGCTGTCACACTTGGCATCATCTTTTCCTTCCCCCCTCCTGAGTACTACAAGACACACTAGCAGCAGGCAAAGTATTGGTAGCAGCAGGTTCAGCACTGGCAGCAGGTACAGCACTGGTGGCAGCAGGGGCAGCAAATCTGGCAGCAGGTACAGCAATGGTGGCTGCAGGTACAGCACTGGTGGCAGCATGGGCAGCATGTCTGGCAGCTGGTACAGAAATGGTGGCTGCAGGTACAGCAATGGTGGCGCTGGCAGCAGAGGCAGCACTTCTTGCAGCAGGCACAGGCAGCTGACCTGTCCTGCTCTCACTAGTACTACCCTTTTCTCCCACCCTTCCCATTCCCTTTTCTCTCTCCCTTCCCATTAAATTCCCCAAGATCCCTTGGGCTGATTTAGGGGGACTGGACAATACTGCTAGTCACTTCCTCCTCCTCAGACTCAGTGAACACATAATAAGGGTCCTTCCAGTTCTTCCTTTTACTGCTCTTTGTGAAAGCAGTCACTATGAGCCTCTCCTGCCTCAATTTAACAAACAGTTCACAGCAGAACAGCACAGCACGTCTATCTCACTCTGTAGCTGCTTCTGTTGTGTTTCACTTATTGCAATATGTCAAGTTTTTATAGCAAATATGCGAAAACAGTGTAAATCAATGGGTGGAAACTTTCTAGCCACTGAAAAATTGGCCAGGAATTTTTGCTAATATGCAAAAAACACAGAAATTTTACTCGCTGTTTTAAAAGCAGAATTTCTCATGAAAAAGTGGACAATAATGTGGTTTTCACCGAAATTCTCACTGGAACATGGCGACAACTTTCGCCCATCCCTACTCTTCACACTGGAAACAGTTCCAGGGAGAGGTGCAGAAATTGAACTAGATAAGGTTCCTATTGTGTGCATGACTTCCCAGTATAATCTCCCAAATCAGAGCAGTCTTATACTGGTGCAGATTATGTTAATTTCTTTGCTAATTGTTATACAGACTCAACAACAATAATATGGTAGATAATGAGCAATATTTTACTGTTCCGTTTTTACATGAGCTGTCCCCTTGTTATTATATAGGAGACTGATGCCTATAGATATGCTCCTGTTTTGAAATCTTACTCCTGGACAAACAGTGTCAAAAGTTTGAAGCTATTTATCGTATGACCAACTGAATTTTATGCAGCACAGAATATAAGGTTGCCTATAAAGTGAAAAAACAGAAATATATATATATATATATATATATAAGATTTTCAATCATCAATATATATATATATATATATATATATATATATATATATATATATATATAGTTATATATATATATATGATGATTGAAAATCTTTAATTAAATGCACTTTATATAAAATTACAGTTTTTGGAGTAATCACTATAAATATCAATATATTAATAATACTAGTCTTTAAATTTAACTTTCAACCAAGTCCTTGCAATTTTTATGGATTGGTATAATTAAAATATCAGAGACCAACATGATTCAAAAAGTGCTCTCACTTCATTAAAGGAGCAGTAAAATAAGGCTACTCTTTGCTGAGAGGGTTTGATTTTTCTTTTTTTCAGCTCAAATATACCTTTTTAAGCAACAGTGCAACATATCTGAAACATTTATCTGAAACATTATTTTTAATTTACAATGCATTCTTTAGGAGAGCTTGAGACAAATATAGCTCTTTATAGTAAGTGACAGGAACAGCACCTTCTGGTGACCACAATGGAAAATTGCACTTTAGTTACAGAAAAAAAGTCTGAGCTGTATTAAAATTTGAATAAAAACATTTTCCAACAGTAAGTGTACCATTGTTTTACTCAGTAGGAAAATGATTACAGCATAACATTTTTTACAAAAATGTATTGTTCCTTGTACAATCTTTAATCTTTTATTTTTATTATATTAATATCAAAACCCATCTTTGCCTGGATTGCTTTTAATTCATATGAGCCAAAACATATTTCTTAGAACTATATCTTCCCAGACACTCATTATCCTAATCAGAGTTCTACATTTGGATAATAAGGTATTAATATCTTAACCATTTGGTAAAATGGGAATGTCACTTAAATGTAGGGAGAAGTAGTAAATTGGTTATGATCCACTTTTATACATATAAAATTTCTCAGTTGTCCTGAAATCAATTTCTTCACCCGGCACTCTTTCTTGTAAAACCAATGCCTTGTAAATGTCTATTCATACAGTGTTTTCCTTTCACCTGTTTGAACAATTTCTAGCAATAAAAACATGTAGTATCACTGTTACTGTTATAATTTGCTTTTATGTAATATATAAAAGTTCAAGGAAAATTGAGAACAAAATAAACATTGTGTATTACTGAAAAGTTAAGAAGGATAATGCAGGACTTGTATGAGAAGCTTAAAATTATATGGTCGGTCTAGAAAGCCTTAGACAGCAAACATTTACTAGCAAAGTGAGAAATACAACAAATAACCATAAAAATCCTATTGAAAGAATAAAGAAATTGTATTGTTATAGATATTATGTGAGACATAATTCAAATCACGGGTTCTTTAGTTAAATAATCATGTCAATGATAATACGTTTAATAATTTGCATGTTCAAATTATAAATGTAATTTAAACCAAAAATATAATAAATATGTATTGTATGTGCTTCTGTTTTTGAAAACCTAGAAAGTCTCCCTAAGTGTAATGAGAACTCCAGAAATGGACATCTTGCTCTCTTTGTCTAAGGAGAGCAGCTATATCTCACTCGTGAGACCCAAAAAATGTCAAAAAGTACATCTGGGGCTTGTATTCTTCTGCAGAAAAGATTTGCCCTACATTTTTAGAATGGGCTTCCCTTGTGTGTAGCGTCAGCTCAATATACAAATGAAATTTCTCCTTTATAATGGCTCTGGAGGGCTAAACCGTGATATTCATGTGTAGTCACCAGACTAAGAACAGTTGACTTGATTTTGTACATTCTCTGTGAGTATTTGTCTCTGTGCTTTTATTTTTTTAAACCCTAGTATTTGTAAGGGTCATGGGTACTTTCCACATAAATACCTTGTTTTCAATGCTAAAGAGACCAGTTACACCTCACTGACAAGGTCCAAAAAGTCCAAACCATATGTTTGAGGTGGACTGCTATTCTCATGCCGAAGAGATATGCCCTGCATTTTTAGGACTAGGCTATCTTTTTTTTTTAAGTCAGCTTGATATACAAATAAGATATCACCTTTGTAATGGTACTAGAGCACTAAATAGTGATACTTCTGAGCAGTGACTAGAAAAAGAACATGCAAATGCTGTTTTTTTGTTGGTTTTCACTGAGTAGTCAACTCTGTGCTTCCCTTTGTACAGTGTAATCTGATGTAATCTGTAGGGGAAAAGTTGATATACTTTTTGTTGCATTACAATAATATCTACATAGATAGAAAATAAAAATATACATTTATTATGGTAAAGACAGATTAGACAGAAAATGATCTGCATTTACTGTCTCTATATGATATATATTTGTTTGAAGTGATGTTTCTAGGTAAAAAGAATACTGTGCTTTATAACTAGATTCTGTATCACAACTATGAATTAGAGATCCTCTCTTCAATAGAGTTTTCTTTCTGCTTGATAAATCTTGGTCAAAGGTTCAGTTCCACTTATATGTTCATAATTAAGCTGATTCAGCATGTTATTTCGCTTCATCTGGTCACACACTTTATTGTGCAACTGTGCAGATGGTTTGCTATCTTTGGAAAATGTAAATAGAAAACATTTTCATCTGGGTCAATGCTGTTTTTGTTGCAACATACAGTTGCACTGACATCTTATGTTAAAATGGGTTCAGTTAGAGAGTAATCCAGAACCTTCTGGCAATGCTAAAAATGACTGAAGTTAATGCATGCTTTGCACATGTAGACTTTTAGCACTTTTTAATGAAAAATGTGAATGTTTGTTCTAGGGTTGAAGGTTACACGGGCATGAGCTACAGCTGTCCTTTATGTAACAAGATATGTAATAAAAGCAAAGTAAATATAAAAAATAAGTAACAGGGACACTTTGGGCAATCTTAGAAATCAGAGGGAGTTTTAATTTTGCCCACTTTACTAGTACAGCCATGTGAAATTCAGATATAATGAAGCATATGAAACTCAAATACACTCAAGAGCGACATACTCAACATTTCCCTCTAAGGAAGGCTGCAACACTGGCTGCTAGGGTCCCTGTGTGTGTATGTATACACCTTAGCCTTATTCCACTGTACACTGGCAATCACAGAGCCATGCATACATGCATACACTGCCTGACACATCATCCTCGTTCCACTGTTCACTGATATCCACAGGACCACCCACCCATCTGACACCTCAGTCTCACCCTAATTTTGCTAATTATAGTTCTCTCCCTGTCCCTCCAAATGTATCTCTGTCACCTCTTAATCCTTCCACAAGTCTCTCCCTCCACCCTACACACATGTACAAACTCTTTCTATCTTCACCTCCCAAGGTCTGTGAATTTCTCAGGCAGGTTTCTCCCCTACTTCTCTAGCAAGGCTTTCCCTGCCCTCACAAACCAACCAACAAACAAAAATCTTTCCAGACCTCTGCAGGTTTCCCCCAACCCTATAAACACAGGTTACTCCAATCAGACCCAACACAAACAGGTGCCCATCCTTCCAACATCACCCGCTGTCTCACATTAGAGACAAAAAAAGTGCTATAGAGTTTACTATGAAAAGTGGAGCAATTCTGGGGCAAACCAACTGCATCACAGGGAATAAATAATATTGCCATTGATTTAAATGGGGCTTTTAACCTCAAGGCTTCACAATGCCTTAGAGACTGCTCTAGCGTGTTCAGGGTTTAAAGCCAAAATTATATCATTGACAATTTGCAGAATTTTCATTCACCCTATGGAGCAGTTGGTTTGTTCCAGAATTTCTTGGTTTTTTAACCCTTTGAATTCCAGAGGGGTATACATCAAATTGCAAAGCAATGTGTTGTGTACACCTCTGGCACTCAAAGGATTAATAAACCCAGTTTGTTTTGTGGAGGACAAAAGCTGATGTACAGTCCAAAAATATTGCAGTTCTGGAGTAAACTAAGTGCATCTTAGGCAACAAATAAAAATGCCAACTGCTTTGAATGGGGCTTTTAACCCCTTCAATGCTAGAGAGAAGTCCAATGAATTCAAGAGGACAGAAGCAAGAAAAGTGGACAGGAAGAAACCCAGACTGAGGTAAGGAGTGGGAGTGAAGATATATATGGGGTCTCACATTGGCCGCCCTCTGGCCACACATTGGTTCCCTGTGGACCCTGATTGACATACCTGTCCTAAAACATCACTTTAATGAACACTGCTATATTTTTTATTTTCATACAAATATTATTCAAATTATTTATAGAACATGCATGCTGTCATACTATGGTATATACACTGCAAAAGAGAGATTTAAACTTTACCCCATCTGTTGACTTCTACATTTTCTTCTGCATGTGCCTAACTCATTAATCCCACCTTTTACTTATCAATTGATTTTTAGTACTATCAAGCAAGCTACGTGTCAATCCCTCTTAAAGGGTTAGTAATGTCCAGAAAAAAACTATTGTTTGTAGTGCTGCAAAAGTTGAGCTAAATGCAAAAAACCTATCTCTCAAACTGCTATGGTTTTGAGAGATACAGACATTTAAAGTTTGATGTGTCCTTCTTTCATCTGTAAAGCTGTCAGCAGGAGATCCGGGTCCCTAGACACGGAGGCTCTGCAGCAGAGCCGCAAATGCGTTATTTACAAGGAATTGCTTCATTGGAATTTTCTAAAAAGTGTGCTTGCAAACCAGGCACACTTTTTAGACCATTCCAATGAAGTGATTCCTTGCAAATAACACAATTGTGACTCTGTTGCAGAGCCCCCATGTCGACCAACATGGATTTCCTGCTGACAGCTTTACAGCTGAAAGCAGGACACATCAAACTTTAAATGCCTGTATCTCTCAAACCATAGTGGTTTGAGAGACGTTATTTTTGCATTTCACTCAACTTTTGCAGCACTACAAAATACACAATATTTTTTTTCTGGACATTACTAACCCTTTAAAAATAGTCATAAATATGTGTTTCTACACTTCCTTAGGAATCCCCATTTTCAACTAGGTGATGCTGACGTTAGAATCACTGCCTGGGAGAGGAGGTGAATACAAATGGTTGGCTATATGATAAAACCTCTTATGAATAAAATATGCACATTCCCAGAACTGCAAGTAAAGTATAATGTCATTCCAAAGCATATTTTCTTATATGTTCAACTAAAACATTATGTCCAGAGTTTATTGACTGATCTTTTAAGTCAACTAGATAATAATCTCCTTGATTTCTATATCAAAACACATCTAATGTTAGGTTTATCACTTCACTACTATACAAAATAATTCCCCACATGTTGATTATACAACTAATAAAGGAGGACTTCAGAGATAGATAAATGAAACCCAGGACATTACAGTAGAAAATATCTTTAGAAACTTTTCCAGACAGATTAAAGGGATAGTAATGTTTCATAATAAAAGCAGCTCCAATTAATCATCATAGTATTTGGACTTTGAAGAGTGTTATTTCAATTCTGTCAGAGTTGTAATTCAAGAGTAATTCAATGACAAAGTATTCCCCTCCCGCCCCTTTTACTGATGTAACACTGCTCAACCAGATCAGAAGGGAGGAGTCCAGGTACATTGCAGATAGGGACACTCTTCAATTAAGATAAGGGAAAAACCTGAAAAACTTGTCAAGGGGGGCAGGACTTTCATTGTTCTCATAGGAAGAAGATTGTCCCTGCTGTTATCTGTCTGGTCTATGGACTGCATTCCACATCTGAGAAGAGATTGCTTACACTAGGTAAAAGGGGCGGAAGGGGGAAACTTGCTTGTGAATATCTCTCAAACCATAAAGATTTAAGAGATAAGACTTATATCATTCTTCATGTTTTTTTAATGTCTATAAAATAAAATAAAGATAAAACGAAGTATTACTATCCCTTTAAAAGTTCCCCTTCCACATACCTTCCTGAAATTTCAGATAGACTTCTCCACAGAGTCTATGTCAACCCAACAAAAGCTAGTAAAATATGTCTTTTTATTTACAACAGCTGTCCAAAATGTCAAATACCGCAGGATGGTCTACTCCACTGTCTATGGCATTGTCCACATGTAGAAACATTTTAGAATCTCATTCTGAAATGTATTAACTGAGTGAATTAATTAGTATGTTTATTAATATAGCACCCTGAGTGTAGAAGGCATTTAACAATTTAAGGGTTAGACAATACAAGTGCTTAGCAAAGCTTAAAAGCTTACAGTCTAGAGTGGTAAAGTGAGACGTACAGAGTAGATAGGGAATAAGCGAGGAATACAATGTTAGAATTCTGGTTGGGATAGGGGACACATAGATAAAGCAAATAAATTGTAAGAGCCTTGGATCTTTGAAGTCACTTCCTTCTCTGCATGAAGAAAGTCAGTGCCTTCTAGTATGTTGAAGCTTTGCTGAACATGAAGAATCTACATCAAAGCTTTCTGAAACCATTCCGTCGACAAAAATAATAACTTGTGTATAGCACTTTGGATTATCCAGATAAAATATACAGTAAAATTCACACCAGGCCAATGCCCAGCAAAATAGGCTGTGATTTGAATCTGCAGGGGTTGTTATTCAATCTTCTGCAGACCAATCATCATCAGGTATGCTGTGATTGGCTAAAATTCTCATCACATTACACCCTCTTTCAGAAAGCAGATCAATATAAAATGAGCTCCCCTAGGTAACCTTGGTTCCATGGTGTACTAAACTGTGTTTTATACCTTGGCATGTTATGCTGTTTCAGCTCTGTCAGCAACCTTTGCACTTAACTTGTCCAGTCATCTGCTTGTGATCATTAACCTGGCCTATCCAAAACTATGGATTTAGGAATATCCTGCCTATTGTGTCTGGTGGGTTCCTGTGCTTTTATTCATAGATTAGGTCCCTACATGACAAATGTTTTTTAATAGAATTTTATTTATGTACATACAATGATTGTGCCTAGTTAATGTATTATATATGGTGTAGTCACAAAGACGTATATTATAATCAGATGGTGTATGAATAACAGTTTAGAGATGAGAGGGAGGATGTGAGTTTTGTCAATGCCATTATGCAAGGAGTAAAATAAAATGTAACATTTAAAAAATTGTATATGCCTTTATATATTTTTTTACATTCATTGTGCAGCAGCAAAAAACTATTTCTATGATACTGGAGCAATGAAATCTCTTAAACACTTCATGTCCAGGTAACCACTGAAATTTCAATTTCAGAATAAGTATTTCAATAGTGATACTGTAATGTTTGCATGAGCCTTTCTGAATCCATCCAGACAAAAAACAGGGAATGTCTATGTCAGTTAGTTACCTATTTTAGAACATGCGTCTCCTTACAAACTTGACCAAATAGACATATGAATAGTAGTGTTGAGCGAGCATGCTCGGCCGATGCTCGGATCGGCTCGAGCATCGCTCTGCTCGGCACATGGCGGTACTCGTACGAGTACCGCATGTGCTCGCCCGCCATGTTCGGGTCTCCTCCCCGCACGTTTTGCGGCTGCTGCGCAGCCAATAAACGTGCAGGGAGGCTCTGACATCGGTGTAATTCCAGCAGCCATGTTGGCTGCTGGCATTACACTGATTGGCTGGCCAGAACCCGTGGTCGGGTGCTGTATAGCACCTGACCATCGAGTTCGGCTCAGTCTGAGCCAGGGAGAGCTGAGGATAGGAAGGGAAAGGCAGTGTAGGGAGGAAAAAAACAAAAATTGTGAAAAAAAAGAACCAAAAGTCCTTTTTAGGACTACTGTGTGTGGGGGCAGCAGGTTATTTTGTGTGGGGGGAAAAAAAAAAAAAAAAAAAAAAAAAAAATATTCTGTTTAGTGTGAAAAGTTGCAGATTAGAGCACATTCTGTTTAGTGTGCACAGTTGCAGATTAGAGCACATTCTGTTTAGTGTGCAAAGTTGCAGATTAGAGCACATTCTGTTTAGTGTGCAAAGTTGCAGATTAGAGCACATTCTGTTAAGTCTTCAAACTAAAATATCAAAGTCACATATTCCATTCAGTGTGCGTCGCCGCAGTTTAGCAGCACATTCTGTGTACTGTGCAGAGTTGCAGAATAGGAAGAAATACTGTTAAGTCTTCAAACTAAAATATCAAAGTCACATATTCCATTCAGTGTGCTTCGCCGCAGTTTAGCAGCACATTCTGTGTACTGTGCAGAGTTGCAGAATAGGAAGAAATACTGTTAAGTCTTCAAACTAAAATATCAAAGTCACATATTCCATTCAGTGTGCTTCGCCGCAGTTTAGCAGCACATTCTGTGTACTGTGCAGAGTTGCAGAATAGGAAGAAATACTGTTAAGTCTTCAAACTAAAATATCAAAGTCACATATTCCATTCAGTGTGCTTCGCCGCAGTTTAGCAGCACATTCTGTGTACTGTGCAGAGTTGCAGAATAGGAAGAAATACTGTTAAGTCTTCAAACTAAAATATCAAAGTCACATATTCCATTCAGTGTGCTTCGCCGCAGTTTAGCAGCACATTCTGTGTACTGTGCAGAGTTGCAGAATAGTAAGAAATAGTGTTAAGTTTTCAAACTCAAATATTAAAGTCACATATTCCATTCAGTGTGTATCACCGCCGTTTAGCAGCCTATTCTGTGTACTGTGCAGAGTTGCAGAATAGTAAGAAATAGTGTTAAGTTTTCAAACTCAAATATTAAAGTCACTTATTCCATTCAGTGTGTATCACCGCAGTTTAGCAGCCTATTCTGTGTACTCTGCACAGTTGCAGAATAGTAAGAAATACTGTTAAGTTTTCAAACTCAAATATTAAAGTCACATATTCCATTCAGTGTGTTTCACCGCCGTTTAGCAGCCTATTCTGTGTACTCTGCAGAGTTGCAGAATAGTAAGAAATAGTGTTAAGTTTTCAAACTCAAATATTAAAGTCACATATTCCATTCAGTGTGTATCACCGCCGTTTAGCAGCCTATTCTGTGTACTGTGCAGAGTTGCAGAATAGTAAGAAATAGTGTTAAGTTTTCAAACTCAAATATTAAAGTCACTTATTCCATTCAGTGTGTATCACCGCAGTTTAGCAGCCTATTCTGTGTACTCTGCACAGTTGCAGAATAGTAAGAAATAGTGTTAAGTTTTCAAACTCAAATATCAAAGTCACATATTCCATTCAGTGTGTTTCACCGCCGTTTAGCAGCCTATTCTGTGTACTCTGCAGAGTTGCAGAATAGTAAGAAATAGTGTTAAGTTTTCAAACTCAAATATTAAAGTCACATATTCCATTCAGTGTGTATCACCGCCGTTTAGCAGCCTATTCTGTGTACTCTGCACAGTTGCAGAATAGGAAGAAATACTGTTAAGTTTTCAAACTCAAATATTAAAGTCACTTATTCCATTCAGTGTGTGTCACCGCAGTTTAGCAGCCTATTCTGTGTACTCTGCACAGTTGCAGAATAGTAAGAAATAGTGTTAAGTTTTCAAACTAAAATATCAAAGTCACATATTCCATTCAGTGTGCTTCGCCGCAGTTTAGCAGCCTATTCTGTGTACTCTGCACAGTTGCAGAATAGTAAGAAATAGTGTTAAGTTTTCAAACTCAAATATCAAAGTCACATATTCCATTCAGTGTGTTTCACCGCCGTTTAGCAGCCTATTCTGTGTACTCTGCAGAGTTGCAGAATAGTAAGAAATAGTGTTAAGTTTTCAAACTCAAATATTAAAGTCACATATTCCATTCAGTGTGTATCACCGCCGTTTAGCAGCCTATTCTGTGTACTGTGCAGAGTTGCAGAATAGTAAGAAATAGTGTTAAGTTTTCAAACTCAAATATTAAAGTCACTTATTCCATTCAGTGTGTATCACCGCAGTTTAGCAGCCTATTCTGTGTACTCTGCACAGTTGCAGAATAGTAAGAAATAGTGTTAAGTTTTCAAACTAAAATATCAAAGTCACATATTCCATTCAGTGTGCTTCGCCGCAGTTTAGCAGCACATTCTGTGTACTGTGCAGAGTTGCAGAATAGGAAGAAATACTGTTAAGTTTTCAAACTCAAATATTAAAGTCACTTATTCCATTCAGTGTGTGTCACCGCAGTTTAGCAGCCTATTCTGTGTACTCTGCACAGTTGCAGAATAGTAAGAAATAGTGTTAAGTTTTCAAACTAAAATATCAAAGTCACATATTCCATTCAGTGTGCTTCGCCGCAGTTTAGCAGCACATTCTGTGTACTGTGCAGAGTTGCAGAATAGGAAGAAATACTGTTAAGTCTTCAAACTAAAATATCAAAGTCACATATTCCATTCAGTGTGCTTCGCCGCAGTTTAGCAGCACATTCTGTGTACTGTGCAGAGTTGCAGAATAGGAAGAAATACTGTTAAGTCTTCAAACTAAAATATCAAAGTCACATATTCCATTCAGTGTGCTTCGCCGCAGTTTAGCAGCACATTCTGTGTACTGTGCAGAGTTGCAGAATAGTAAGAAATAGTGTTAAGTTTTCAAACTCAAATATTAAAGTCACATATTCCATTCAGTGTGTATCACCGCCGTTTAGCAGCCTATTCTGTGTACTGTGCAGAGTTGCAGAATAGTAAGAAATAGTGTTAAGTTTTCAAACTCAAATATTAAAGTCACTTATTCCATTCAGTGTGTATCACCGCAGTTTAGCAGCCTATTCTGTGTACTCTGCACAGTTGCAGAATAGTAAGAAATACTGTTAAGTTTTCAAACTCAAATATTAAAGTCACATATTCCATTCAGTGTGTTTCACCGCCGTTTAGCAGCCTATTCTGTGTACTCTGCAGAGTTGCAGAATAGTAAGAAATAGTGTTAAGTTTTCAAACTCAAATATTAAAGTCACATATTCCATTCAGTGTGTATCACCGCCGTTTAGCAGCCTATTCTGTGTACTGTGCAGAGTTGCAGAATAGTAAGAAATAGTGTTAAGTTTTCAAACTCAAATATTAAAGTCACTTATTCCATTCAGTGTGTATCACCGCAGTTTAGCAGCCTATTCTGTGTACTCTGCACAGTTGCAGAATAGTAAGAAATACTGTTAAGTTTTCAAACTCAAATATTAAAGTCACATATTCCATTCAGTGTGTTTCACCGCCGTTTAGCAGCCTATTCTGTGTACTCTGCACAGTTGCAGAATAGTAAGAAATAGTGTTAAGTTTTCAAACTCAAATATCAAAGTCACATATTCCATTCAGTGTGTTTCACCGCCGTTTAGCAGCCTATTCTGTGTACTCTGCAGAGTTGCAGAATAGTAAGAAATAGTGTTAAGTTTTCAAACTCAAATATTAAAGTCACATATTCCATTCAGTGTGTATCACCGCCGTTTAGCAGCCTATTCTGTGTACTCTGCACAGTTGCAGAATAGGAAGAAATACTGTTAAGTTTTCAAACTCAAATATTAAAGTCACTTATTCCATTCAGTGTGTGTCACCGCAGTTTAGCAGCCTATTCTGTGTACTCTGCACAGTTGCAGAATAGTAAGAAATAGTGTTAAGTTTTCAAACTAAAATATCAAAGTCACATATTCCATTCAGTGTGCTTCGCCGCAGTTTAGCAGCCTATTCTGTGTACTCTGCACAGTTGCAGAATAGTAAGAAATAGTGTTAAGTTTTCAAACTCAAATATCAAAGTCACATATTCCATTCAGTGTGTTTCACCGCCGTTTAGCAGCCTATTCTGTGTACTCTGCAGAGTTGCAGAATAGTAAGAAATAGTGTTAAGTTTTCAAACTCAAATATTAAAGTCATATATTCCATTCAGTGTGTATCACCGCCGTTTAGCAGCCTATTCTGTGTACTGTGCAGAGTTGCAGAATAGTAAGAAATAGTGTTAAGTTTTCAAACTCAAATATTAAAGTCACTTATTCCATTCAGTGTGTATCACCGCAGTTTAGCAGCCTATTCTGTGTACTCTGCACAGTTGCAGAATAGTAAGAAATAGTGTTAAGTTTTCAAACTAAAATATCAAAGTCACATATTCCATTCAGTGTGCTTCGCCGCAGTTTAGCAGCCTATTCTGTGTACTCTGCACAGTTGCAGAATAGTAAGAAATAGTGTTAAGTTTTCAAACTCAAATATCAAAGTCACATATTCCATTCAGTGTGTTTCACCGCCGTTTAGCAGCCTATTCTGTGTACTCTGCAGAGTTGCAGAATAGTAAGAAATAGTGTTAAGTTTTCAAACTCAAATATTAAAGTCACATATTCCATTCAGTGTGTATCACCGCCGTTTAGCAGCCTATTCTGTGTACTGTGCAGAGTTGCAGAATAGTAAGAAATAGTGTTAAGTTTTCAAACTCAAATATTAAAGTCACTTATTCCATTCAGTGTGTATCACCGCAGTTTAGCAGCCTATTCTGTGTACTCTGCACAGTTGCAGAATAGTAAGAAATACTGTTAAGTTTTCAAACTCAAATATTAAAGTCACATATTCCATTCAGTGTGTTTCACCGCCGTTTAGCAGCCTATTCTGTGTACTCTGCACAGTTGCAGAATAGGAAGAAATAGTGTTAAGTTTTCAAACTCAAATATCAAAGTCACATATTCCATTCAGTGTGTTTCACCGCCGTTTAGCAGCCTATTCTGTGTACTCTGCAGAGTTGCAGAATAGTAAGAAATAGTGTTAAGTTTTCAAACTCAAATATTAAAGTCACATATTCCATTCAGTGTGTATCACCGCCGTTTAGCAGCCTATTCTGTGTACTGTGCAGAGTTGCAGAATAGTAAGAAATAGTGTTAAGTTTTCAAACTCAAATATTAAAGTCACTTATTCCATTCAGTGTGTATCACCGCAGTTTAGCAGCCTATTCTGTGTACTCTGCACAGTTGCAGAATAGTAAGAAATACTGTTAAGTTTTCAAACTCAAATATTAAAGTCACATATTCTGTGTAAGATGAAGAAGGCGGGTAAAAAGGGACGGGGAAGTGGACGTGATCCTGAAAGTTCAGGGCGCGGGTCAGGACGCGGAGAAACTGTGCCTGGTGCCAGAGCACAAGAAAGAAAGACATCCACCATACCTAGCTTCATGTGTAATTTTACAGGGCGTCGCAGGACATCACTCTCGAGGTCCGACCACTGCGAACAGGTGGTCGGTTGGATGACAGCTGATACTGCTTCCAGTCGGTTAAGCACCACCCTGTCTTCCACCAAGTCCACTCTCAGTAGCCAAGAGTCTGGTCAAAATAATCCTCACTCTGATCATCCTTCCTCCCACCATACACGGTCTGGTCAAAGAAGTGATCCCATACTGGGATATAGTGAGGAGCTCGTCTCATCACCAATCCTTCATTTGACCCTCTCTCCAAGCACGCTTGCAGAGGAACATGACATCTTGTGCCCTGATTCACAACCTCTAGAGGCTACCCAATCACAAGAAGATGACAGATGTGAACGGCATTTAAGGTCAAAGGAAGTAGTGGATGATGATGATGATGATGAGACACAGTTGCCATTAAATCAACCACTATTTCCGTCTCAAGACCTTGTTGAGGAGAATGTTATACAGTTGTCAATGACTGAGTATGTGGTGGGATCAAGACTTGAGGAGGATGATCAGAGTGAGGAAGTGGAGGAGGACTTGGTGGACGATGAGGTGACTGACCCCACCTGGGAAGGTGTAGAGCCGAGCGATGTCAGCAGTCCTGAGGGTGAGCCATCTGCAGCACCGCAACAGGCTGGAAGAGGCAGTGGTGTGGCTACAGAAAGAAGGCGGACCGCACCAAACCGGCCCGCAAATGTTCCACGGAGCACCCCCTTGCGTAAATCTCCCTTGCCAAAGGGTAGGTGTTCCGCGGTATGGCGTTTTTTTAAGGAAAGTGCGGACGACAAAAGAATTGTAGTTTGCAACCTGTGCCACACCAGAATGAGCCGAGGCATGAACACTAGAAACCTCACCACCACCAGCATGATCCGACACATGGCATCCAAGCACCGTAGTAAGTGGGAGGAACGCCTGGATCGCCCATCTGTGTCTGCAGGCCACACCACTGCCTCCTCTTCCCCTGTTTTCGGTGCCGGCCAATCGCCTGTCGAAGGCGCAGGCCCGCATACCTCCCGCCCTGCACCTGTACCATCTGAAGCACCATCAGCGACCACATCCACTTCCCTGTCCCAGCACAGCGTCCAAATGTCGTTACCCCAGGCATTTGAGCGCAAGAGAAAGTACCCAGCCACCCACCCACAGGCCATAGCACTAACCTCACACCTTTCCAAATTACTGGCCATCGAAATGCTGCCATTTAGGCTTGTGGACACTGAGTCCTTCCGCAGCCTGATGGCAGCAGCTGTCCCTCGGTACGCGGTCCCCAGCCGCCACTACTTTTCTCGGTGTGCCATCCCCGCATTACACCACCATGTGTCCCGTAACATCACCCGTGCCCTGACCAACGCAGTTACTGGGAAGGTCCACTTAACGACTGACACATGGACAAGTGCTTGTGGCCAGGGACGCTACATTTCCCTGACGGCACACTGGGTGAATGTCGTGGAGGCTGGGAGCAACTCGGACCCTGGGATGGCACGGGTGCTACCCACGCCGAGGATTGCGGGCCCTACCTCCATCAGGGTTTCCACCAGCACCTACGTTATTGGCTCCTCCTCCTCCGTTTCCACCTCCGAATTCTCTACACGCAGCGCCACTCCCCCATCAGCCAGTAGCTGGAAGCAGTGTAGCACTGCAGTGGGGAAGCGTCAACAGGCCGTGCTGAAGCTGATCTGCCTTGGGGACAAACAGCACACGGCCTCAGAGCTGTTGCAGGGGATTAGTCACCAGACCGAGCAGTGGCTCTCGCCACTCAACCTGCAACCAGGCATGGTTGTGTGTGATAATGGGCGTAACTTGGTGGCGGCTTTGGAGCTCGGCAAGCTCACACACGTACCATGCCTAGCGCATGTATTTAATTTAGTGGTGCAGCGATTTCTAAAAACCTACCCCAATGTGCATGATCTCTTGACCAAGGTGCGCCGCGTGTGTGCACATTTCCGTAAGTCATCAACAGCTTCAGCCGGCCTGTTGAAGCTGCAGCAGCGCTTACAATTGCCAGCTCACCGGCTGCTGTGTGACGTGAGCACGCGCTGGAACTCCACCTTCCACATGTTGGCCCGGCTTTGTGAGCAGCAGAGGGCAGTAGTGGAGTACCAGCTGTTACACGGTCGTCGCCTCTCCGTTCAACTTCCTGTAATCAGAAGTGAGGAGTGGGAATGGATGTCAGACCTCTGTGAGGTTTTACGCAATTTTGAGGAATCGACACAGATGGTGAGCGGCGATAACGCTATTATCAGTGTAACCATCCCACTTCTGTGTCTACTGAAACGCTCGCTGCTCACAATTAAAACCGACGCTTTGCATGTGGAAGAGGTGGAAATGGGGGAGGAAGAGCTTACACAAGGTGATAGCCAGAGCACCCTCACTTCGTCTTCTCAGCGACAATTGGAGGAGGCGGAGGAGGAGGAGGAGGAGGAGGAGGAGGAGGAAGACACGGTTGCCTCCGCTACAGAGGGTAGCCATGGAACTTTAGTTCCATCTCTTCAGCGTGGGTGGGCAGAAGAGGAGGAAGAGGATGAGGATATTGAGAGTCATCCTCCTGGTGAGGACAGCGAAATCTTGACTGTTGGTACTCTGGCACACATTGCTGACTTTATGTTAGGCTGCCTTTCCCGTGACCCACGCGTTATACGCATTTTAAACAACACGGATTACTGGGTGTTCACCCTTCTGGACCCCCGCTACAAAGAGAATTTCTCATCTCTCATTCCTCCGGTGGAGAGGACAAGCAAAATGGTGCAATACCAGAAGGTTCTTGTTGAAAAATTGCTCCAAAATTTTCCATCTGACAACGCTGGCGGCAGAGTACGTGCTACCTTGGCCAACCGAGAAGGGGAGAAAAGGGGAGCACACAGCAGTTCCGAGAAAGGCAGGGCAACACTCTCCAAGGCGTGGGACACCTTCATGACACCCCGCCAGCACCCTCACCCTGATGCGCAGCCTAGTGTCACAAGGAGGGAAAAGTTTTGGAAGATGGTGAAGGAGTACGTAGCAGACCGTGTCAGCGTCCTCAATGATCCCTCTGTGCCTTACAACTACTGGGTGTCCAAGCTGGACACGTGGTATGAACTGGCACTCTACGCCTTGGAGGTGCTGGCCTGCCCTGCCGCCAGCGTTCTGTCTGAGCGGGTATTTAGTGCTGCTGGTGGCATCATAACAGATAAGCGTATCCGCCTTTCCACCGACAATGCTGATAGGTTGACACTTATAAAAATGAACAAGGCCTGGATTTCCCCTGACTTCTCCACTCCACTGGAGGAAAGCCCCGGGCGAACATAAACTCACTTTATATATGTTATTTACAATGATGTGAATACTCTGTATTCCCATTCACCCCTTCCACCCAAAAAACGGGTATATGGTTGACTCTTAATCTTCTCATCCTCCTCCTCCTCTTCCATATGCCCTGTGCTATAATTTTTATATAGGGCCAGCTCACCAGCGGGCCCTGTGATATAATTTTTATATAGGGTCAGCTCACCAGCGGGCCCTGTTTGCCAATTTTTATATAGGTCAGCTCACCAGCGGGCCTTCTCATATAATGTTTTATTGGGTCAGCTCTCTAGCGGGCCCTCTCATATAATGTTTTATAGCGTCAGCTCACTAGCGGGCCTTCGCATATAATGTTTAGGATGGTCAGCTCTGCAGCAGACCCTCACCCATAATGTTTTAGATGGTCAGCTCAGCGCACGTTTCCCTCTTAATCATGGCCTCAGTTCTGAAAATCAAGGAAATTTTTGGGAGAATTTGCCTCTGCGCACGTTTCCCTCTTAATCATGGCCTCAGTTCTGAAAATCAAGGAAATTTTTGGGAGAATTTGCCTCTGCGCACGTTTCCCTCTTAATCATGGCCTCAGTTCTGAAAATCAAGGAAATTTTTGGGAGAATTTGCCTCTGCGCACGTTTCCCTCTTAATCATGGCCTCACTTCCGAAAACCAAGGAAATTTTTGGGATAATTTGCAGATGATATACAAGTAAATATACAGCAAATATTGTTTGGTAACAATTTTTCGCCTAAAGTCGTTTTTATTTTCCTTTCTGTGTGTTTTACGGTCAGTCTGTAAAAATGGCGTACTACGGGCGAAAGATCGTTCCCAGCAGCGATGTTGGAGTCCAAGATGCATCCAGACATCCTCCCTATGCTGTCCCTGAACCATTTCTGTAGTGTTTCCATCTTTTTCTGCCCTTTTCCTATGGACCAGGCACCCTCCCCTCATCAGAGCAGGGGGTGCCTGGTGTAATGCTCGAGTCCTCCCATTGACTTCAATGGGGCTCGGGTGCTCGGCCGAGCACTCGAGCCTCAGGGGGTGCTCGGTCAGAGCACCCGAACACCCGAGCATTGGGGTGCTCGCTCATCACTAATGAATAGACTAGAAAAATGGGCCCATATTTATAGAAGCTGGAGTTATTCTGGAGTAAACCAACTGTACCATAGGAAACACATAAAAATTCCTGTTACGTAAAATTGGGCTTTTAACCCCTTGGATGCTAGAGAGGTCTCCAATGCATTGCTGTGCAATGCATTATAGAACTCTAACATTAAAGGTGTTAAAAATCTCTGTTAAAGTGCATGGCAGTGTAGGAATTTTAATTTGTCCCCTATGGTGCAGTTGATTTACTCCAGAATAACTCTGGACCATGGTTTTGTAAACATTCATTCCAAAACCATGGTTGAGACAACATTATATGCAAAGATGCATAAAGCCATTTTCATTTGTAAATGTAAGTATCCCTTAACTTCAGATATAGGCAGACCTTCATATAGATTTAGCACAATAGACTGCTTTTGTACATGCTCCAACCTAAAGCCTATATACAAATACGTTTACATGAAAACATGACTTTGATGCCTGCCCACACTACCCATCCTTTGTCACATGTAGCTTTGCACCATTTGTGCCAAGGGTTCAGTAGTGTGAGCATGTACTGACATTTCATTCCTCTGTGCACTGTTCCACACCATATAGTTATACGACTCAGGGAAAATCAACACACAACTTTTGATGTTTCTTACAACTGCCATAGAGTTGGTATTAAAGGGATAGTAATACTTCGTTTTAACTTTATTTTATTTTGTAGGCATTAAAAAACATGAAGAATGATATAAGTCTTATCTCTCAAACCTTTATGGTTTAAGAGATATTCACAAGCAAAGTTTCCCCCTCCCGCTCCTTTTACCTAGTGTAAGCCATCTCTTCTCAGATGTGGAATGCAGTCTATAGACCAGACAGATAACAGAAGGGGACACTCTTATTCCTATGAAAACAATGGAATCCCTGCCCCCCTTGACAAGCTTTTCAGGTTTTTCCCTTATCTTAATTGAAGATTGTTCCTCTCTGCAATCTACCTGGGCACCTCCCTTCTGCTCTGGCTGAACAGTGTTACATCAGTAAAAGGGGCGGGAGGGGGACACTTTGTCATTGAATTACTCTTGAACTACAACTCTGACAGAACTGAAATAACACTCTCCAAAGTCCAAATACTATGATGATTAATTAGAGCTGCTTTTATTATGAAACATTACTATCCCTTTAATGGCTTGTTCCTATGTAAGTTGTGTACCAGCAGAGTTGTGTGTGTCATTATGCACACTAAAGTGTCTGTACATAAGTAGTGGTCCAAACTCTGGATTTGCTAGCCTATACAGTATATTAACTCAGCAGATGAGCTTCCGTGGTGGATTTTTATATTCCCCTCACATACTCTGCTTTCTTTGTATTTTCATTTTAATGAGGCTGTGGTCCTATTATTAGTCAATAAAACATATGTGCATTTCTTCTAATTTTTTTAGACTAGAGAGTTGTTATTTGTGGAAGTCAGACGCACAACTAAAGCTGTCAGTGTGATTACCATTGATGCAATTTGTTAATGTAATATGTTAGCACTTTCAACCAATTCAATTTTAAAACGTGAAAGGTTTCTAATTAACTTGTTCTCTAACAAATAAAATGGTAGAAATGAGCACATGATAGCAATAAAACAGAGGCAGACAACATGAGGCCCTCCAGCTCTTGCTGGATGATAACTTCCATCTTCCTCAGCTAGTTTTTGGCTTTGCTGAAGATCATTGTCATTATAGTCCAGCAAATAATGAATGTAGTTCAGTATATAGTTATGTAGGCCATATTCAGTGTTCAGCTAAAGAAGAAAAGGAATTTTTTTTCTCTTCACGGGCAATTGACACTTGGTGGATGATGTCTATAAAAAGCAGCAGAGAAAGTAAAGATGTCCTCTAGATACTTTTTCTTACACTTGGCACTGAACAATATCATCTCATTTTCATGCTATATCCATGCATATGAATTCCCTAATTTTCTATGAATCACAGCTATAAATATATTTCTGTTACTGGAAACATAGAATGGCATTGATGGTTTTCTGTTTTATAGCAGTGTAGGTGATGAGGAATCACTATTTCCAAAGATAGGAACCCAGAAAGTGTATCAGGCATTCTGCTGTAAATAATATGAATATGGTGGGAGAGAAACCTGCAAGTAAATACAAATCTTGATCTTGGAAAAGAATAACTGAAAATGTAAACAGAGCAGAACTATAGAGTGTGAAAGAAATGTTGCACATCTGTGTCACTTCTTGTCTACCACTACTATGTGCTTAGGAATATAGGAAAGTTAAATCTACACTCCAGACAATGGGCTGGACCCTCTTCAGGGCACTACTGAACATTTCTATGCATTTCTTTCCTTCAAATTACGACTTCAAAAAATGAATCTGCTAGGGGTAAAATCACTAATGCTTTCTGACTCTATGTAACAATTAGAACAGCAATGGAAATTTCCAATGCGAAAAAAAAATCATTATCATATGGCCAAAAATGCATCCTTAAAGGGATAGTAATGTTTCGAAATAAAAGGAGCTCCAATTAATCTTCATAGTATTTGAGCCATGCAGAGTGTTATTTCAATTCTGTTAGAATTGTAGTTCAAGAGTAATTGAATGATAAAGTATCCCCCTCCAACCACTATTACTGATGCAACACTGCTCAGTTCAGAACAGCAGGGTGGTGTCCAGATGGCTTATAGAGAGGGACAATCTTCAATTAGCATAAAGGAAAAACATGAAAAACGTGTCAAGGGGACAGGGTTTTCATTGTTCTCATAGTAAGAAGATTGTGCCTTGCTGTGAGCTGTCTGGTCTTAAGACCAGATTCCACATCTGAGGGGAGGAGGCCTACACTAGGTAAAAGGGGAGGGAGGGGAAACTTTATCATTCAACTACTCTTGAACTACAACTCTGGCAGTATGGAAATAATACTCTCCATGGCCCAAATATTACGAAGATTAATTGGAGCTGTTTTTATTTTGAAACATTACTATCCCTTTAAATATAATAAATTAAAAAGATATCCCATGTGTGCAGAATTTAGATGGATTACACAAATGTTGGGGGTTCTTATATTACATCATCCCCCATCATCTGTGTTTGGCAAAGCTATTTACTCTGAGGGTTGGTATTAACTGTTCTGCAGTCAAATCTGTTCAGGCATATGTTAACATCAGTATCATTTTTGTCTGTGGTTGTTTAGCGTTTACATTTTTCTGCTCTGGACGCCTCAGGGGTCCGTCCAGAAAAGCAAACAGGATCTCAGGTAAGAGAAGAGCTGGAGTAAGTGAAGTGGGTGTGTCCAGGAAAACAGTCAGAGCTGCAAATAATAGAAGAACAGGACTTACTGGACTGGGTTCTTACAAATATATAACTCCAGTGGACAACTGAATAGAAAATCCATGGAAAATTAAATTAAAATATACTTTTATTACAAATATGTACATATGTATTAAAAAAAAAAAAAATCAAACAGTAGTTCTCATCATACTGCTTATAATAACTTGACATATTTCATAACCCAAATGGTTATTTCCTCAGGAGAAAAACATATTTGTATTGTTGTATAGATGAAAAAAGAAAAAAAAAATATTTGTAAAAAAAAGTATCTTTTAATTCAATTTTCCCAGGCTTTTCTATTAAATTATCCTGTGGAGTTTTATATTTATTTAAATCACGGATCTAAGGGATTTATTATATACTAGTATGGAAGCCCGTATACACGGGCTAAGTGCACCCAGCTGCCCAGGCTGCTGCCCGGAGCCGGAAGCAGATGCATAACGTGAGCCGTCCGGAGAGGAGCAGTGGACTCGCAGAACGGGCTGATCGTTAGTGAGGAGCTTCAGACAGCTCACAGCAAATCTCCCTGTGTGTGAAACCACACATGCACAGTAGAGACTCTCTACTGCACATGTGCGGTCATGGCTCACAGTGAGCGACGCATTCTACCACTTTATGTTATAAAGGATCTTGCACATCCATAAGAGGACTTCAAACAGGAGAGATGGAGAGAGGACAGCTTAAGAATTACCCCCGCAAGCCTTTATCCCAAGAGTGGCACAAGACCCCTCTGGTTGTATTAACCCTGGGAGTACTTTTAGGGTTAATCTTTGGAGGTAAAGTTTCAGTTCCATTTGGAGTTCCAAGGAAAGTGTAAATGTAGTCTGAATGAGGACAGTCCAAATTTTCCTCACAAATTTCTTCTTCAGCTTGTCTGACTCATGTTAGTCAAGTGGTGACCCATGAAGTGAATTTTGATTCCTATTGCTACTAAGAATGGCACATACTGGACTGCCACCTGATTAACTCATTCTACTCATAATATATGTCTCCTTTTTGATCTATAGATCGGATTATATCTTGGTATATAATTTAAGAAGTGTCTCTATTTTTAATCTATACATTAGATTATTTTCCAATCAATTTATTCAACACACCACATCTGGTCACACTATGTGCTATTTTCCCTTCTTTGTATATCATCATCGTATTGAACATTTGGAGATATCTACTTGAACATTTGTTCTAACACATGTATAGAACATTTGGCTGTGTAAGTACTATACATTATATGTATGTATTTGTATTATCTATGTGTATGATTATTGATTTCTAATGATCTTCAAATGTTTGATACATAGCACTCACCTATATAAGAAATGCACAACATAAGTAATTTATAAAAAATAGATTAATAATATAAAAAAATTCAAACCCATGCTCAGCATGTCATGAAAACAAACTACCAACCAACCTGTTAAGGGAGACTTAATGAAAGTAGCTAAAGGATATCCACTATAGACAAATGCACACAAATAGTCAAATAAATGAAACACAAATAAATATAAATAATAAACTAATAAACCATTAAAGTAATTCCCAATATTACATACTAAAATTTCATCCAAAAGCACCATACATATATGGGTATGTAATGATGTATACTAGCAATTAAATGGAATAGTATCCATGTAGCACATTACTTACTGTGCCAAGTTAAAGTGTTGAAAAAAGTTCAGTTTGTTATGAATTAGTAAAGCAGATGATGAAGGTGGTGTAGCATAGCATGACTTACATATCCCACTCAAACTGCTATGCTAACAATGGAGTCATTAACAAAAATACACTGAGAGAGAAGATAACACAGCTATTCACCGACAGTATTATCTCACCAGCCTTTGCCCCCTGCATGGGCTCTTACTCATTTCTCCATGTTGCCTATATACACACGAACTCCAATTCTTGACAATAGTTCCCACCTTCATGTATGTTAATGCAATAACCTCATCCTGTCTCCAAGCCACACCTCCAAGTACTGTATCCAGCTGCCAACAAACAAATCCAAAGGAGATATTCCAATTTGACTGGATAGAACTGCTGCTCCAGTGCTGTCAAAGTTTCAGATGTTCAAATCTAAATTATCCCTGGGATAGGGCTTACATACCCTTACACCAACATGTTTTACATAGTGACATAGTAACAGGGCTCAAAATTTCCACTCGCCACTAGCCAATAGAGAGTGAAAATTTAGCCCTGGCTAGTAGAAATTCAGCCCTGGTGGGTATGTTATGGCTTGCAGTGGCGATTAACTTTTCAGCTCTTGCTAGTAGCAAAGGACTTCAAATTTTAAGCCCTGATAGTAACACAGTAATTTAGGTTGAAAAAAGACTTGCGTCCATCTAGTTCAACCGTTTCCCTATTCCTGTTTACCACCATTGATCCAAAAGAAGGCAAAAAAAAAAAAATTTCAAATTCTGCCTTGAATGGGGAGGAAAAAATCCTTCTTGATTCCAAATGGCAATCAGATTTCTCCTTGGATCAACAAGCACTAACTAAATATTAATCCCAATACTAACATACATAGCCCTCTATGTTCTGCTCTTTTAAAAAAATATCCAGGCCCTTTTTAAAGGCATCTAAAGTATTTGATAGCACCATCTCCTCAGGCAGTGAATTCCATACCTTTATTGTCCCTACTGTAAAGAATCCCTTCCTCTGTTGTAGATGAAATCTCCTTTCCTCAGGTCTAAGCAGGTGAACCCTTGTCCTTTGTACCGTTCTGTTAATGAGCAGGTCTTTGGAAAGCCCTTTGTATCGGCCCTGAATATATTTATATAATGTTATCATATCTCTTTAAGACACTGTTTCTCTAGTGTGTACAAGTTTAACTTTTCTAGCCTTTCTTCATAATTAAAACTTTCCATTCCCCTTACTAGTTTTGTAGCCCTCCTCTGCACTTTCTCTAGTTCATTAATGTCCTTTTTCAGAAAGGGCGCCCAGAATTGAACAGCATATTCTAGGTGGGGTCTTACCATGGACCTTTGAAGAGGCATGATTATATCTTCCTCCCTTGAGTCAATACCCCTTTTAATACATGCCAATATCTTATTGGCCTTTGCAGCTGCCAACTGGCACTGAAGGCTACTGCTGAGTCTATTGTCTACCATTACTCCCAAATCACTTTCATTAATAGAGTTCCCCAAAGAAACACCATTTAAGCTATATGTTGCATTTTTATTATTATAACCAAAATGCATTACTTTACACTTGTCTATACTGAATCTCATTTGCCATTTGCCTGCCCAGTTACTCAATTTGTCCAAATCCTCTTGCAATGAAGACACATCCAGTTCAGATTTTATTACCCTACATAATTTTGTGTCATCAACAAACATTGATACATGGCTCCCTATGCCCTCTGGGAGATCATTAATAAACAAATTAAAAAGAAGAGGACACAGGACAGATCCCTGAGGTATGCCACTTATCACATTTGTCCAACTGGAGACCTTCCCATTTACTACCACTCTTTGCATTCTATCTTTCAGCCAATGTCTAATCCACGCACAGACGTTTGCTCCTAAACCTATTTCATTCAATTTATAAAGTAACCTCTTGTGTGGAGCCGTATCAAATGCCTTGGCAAAGTCTAAATAGATCACATCAACCGCTGCTCCCAAATCTATATTTTTACTCACTTTTTCATAAAATTCAATCAAGTTAGTTTGACAAGACCTGCCTTTCACAAAGCCATGTTGGCTCCTGCTAATGATATTCCTGTTCAAGATGAATTCTTGAATATATTCCCTTAGCAACCCTTCAAACAGTTTCCCTACCACATATGTCAAGCTTACAGGTCTGTAATTTCCCAGCTGGGATTTTGATCCCTTTTTAAATATGGGCACTACATCTGCTTTACGCCGATCCATGGGCACCATACCTGAAACAAAAGAATCCCTGAAAATCAATATTATCGGTCTGGCCAGGGCCTGACTTAGCTCTTTAAGTACCCATGGGTGTATACCATCTGGCCCTGGGGCTTTGTCTATCTCCATTTAATTGTTTTAACACTTTTTCTTGTGTTAGCAAATCCCATGCTTGCTGTGACTGTTCTGTAAAAGTAGTTTGCAGGTTCTTGCCCATCGGGTCTTCCTTGGTAAAAACAGAAGAAAAGAAATTATTTAAAATATCTGCTTTCTCTCTGTCCCCACTGACCAGCTCACCCATTTCAGATAACAAAGACTCAACATTTTCAGACTTTAATTTTTTGCTATTAATGTATTTAAAGAATGTTTTTGGGTTGCTCTTGCTCTCCTTAGCAATATTTTTTCATTCTCTAGTCTAGCTAATTTAATCGCCTTTGGCATTTTTGTATTTTGCAAATGCCTCTGCTGATCCCTCAGGTTTATAATGTTTAAATGCTGCTTTCTTGTTATTTATTTCATGAATTACTTTACTGGTTAGCCACACTGGTTTTAATTTGCTTATTTTGTATTTGTTTCCAAAGGGGATGCATTATATGTATATTTTTTGCAAAGTTATTTTGAAGGCATTCCACTTACCTTCTGTGTTTTTCCCAGAAAATATTCCATCCCAGTCAAAAGACCAAGGGATGAATGAATACTGCTAAAGTTGGCCTTTTTAAAATTCAGTGTTTTGGTAGAACCCATACCAAATGTCTTTTTTGAATTAATATCAAACGATACCATGTTATGGTCACTATTCCCCAAGTGTTTCCTTACTTGGATGTTAGAGGTAAGTTCTTCATTGTCAGTTATTACCAAATCCAGACATGCATCACCTCTGGTTGAGGTCTGCAGTAGTTGAGACAAAAAATTGTCATTCAACAAGTTCAGAAACTTACTGCTTTTAGCAGAATTAGTTGTTCCATTTTTCCAATCTATTTCTGGATAATTAAAATCTCCCATAATTATAGTTCTCCCTATTTGAGAAGCCTTTTCTATTTGCATTAATAGCTGTGTGCTTTACCCTCATTAAAAGGGCTTTTTCAAGGTATTGATTACTTAGTTTATGGAACTTCCTTTTTATGCCCCAAATCCACAGAAGTGGCATTCCATAAACATAGAAACAAACAAAGCTTGTGTATAACACATTTAAATCTTCTCTGACTGCACACACAGCCCAATGTACTTTTTGAACAGTACACATCTGGTCCAAATAAAGTTGCTATTGGCATACAAATCTACACTATCTTAAAAGAATAGGAACCCATAACATAACTTAAAAGAACATGCTGAATTTTAACTAATCATTCAACTCAAACAGTTGAATAGAGCCCAATATATAAATCGAATAACTTTCCACTTAAACTCTGTCTCTAGATCACACCTCTTCAAAATAAACCATAGGCTTTGATATTCAGAAATGATTATAATGGTATCAGATTGTAATCAGCTAGTAATAGACTAACACAGAAATCAAAATATAGATATAACTGATTGCTGTCTGAAGGACAATTGCACAGGTATGTCCTTCAGTTAAACTCATTACAGGACACTTAGTCATAGGAAAACATTACCCTTTTAACAAAATAAATCAATGGAGATCAACATTTTTATTTGTAATTTTATTACATTTGGCACTTAGGCTTTTAACCCAATGGAAATCACAAATGATAGACAGAGCTAAGAAAAACCTGTCTATTTCATGTTATATAGCTGCTTTGTTTGGAGATTTGTTGTCTCTTCTGGCCCAACCCCAGGGAAAATGGTAAAGTGGAAAGGAATAATAGTATGATTCTGTAAGGGGTAAGCACACTTTGGCACTCTAGCTATTGGCGGAATACAATTCCCATCATCTCCAAGTAGTTATTGCCAGATAGGAGTTGTCAGGGCCAGACTGACATGTGAAGTGGTGCTAGGCAAGGTATCATAGGTGCTCTTTGTCACTCGTATGGTCCCACCTCAGCTTCCCTCATTATCACACTAACAGCTTCATCCATTGTTGCCTGGCACACAAAGTACCCTTAGCATTTAAGATACAAGCACAGGAAAATATACACAAACTGCTAAATAAACTGGCCAGATAAGTATATACGCTGGTAAATAAACCAACCACAATAAACCAGGTGCTGGTGACTCTGGCAGTGGGATCTGAACTGAAGTGACCACACCCACAACTCAGAATGTAAGCATGGTCAGCAATGGGAAATGCAGGTCTGGGAGTGATAATCCTCAGAACTAGAGGGAAGATGTTCTAAGGTTCAGCATAATGCCAGGTTTCTAGGTGATGTGATTAAAACACTTTGCCTTGGAGAATAAGGTACAAGTATTGTATATACAAAGGGAGGGGAAAGACTCTAGTCATTAGCATGACTAAAGCAGCTGATGTGTTGTAAGAGTATATCTGTATGACAATGTTTTTTTAAAATGGCAGTCAACCTCCTTTCTGACTTTACATATACTTGATAGGTAAGCAAATGCACACATACACACACACTCACAAAACACACACACACACACACACACACACACACACTGACTAAACTGAGTGGAATCTACAGCCTTGTGTACCCCAGAACAGTCTGCTTTCATCTTAGTGCAGGGCTGGAAAATGGGGGCAAGCACAAGTGTTCCATGTCTACATTACTTCAGTCTACCTTCCCAAACCACCCCTCTTTTGTTAATTTTATAGCTGGCAATAATTTTGTGAAGTAAGGAAAGTATCAGTTAGTAATGTAATGTTGTTTCACATAATTTAAACAAATGTACATACTGAGTAGTGTTGCCTTACAGTGTGCTTTCTCTCATTTAGCATCTGCTTGCATAATTATTATGGATTATTTAACATAGTAGATGAGGCTTAAGGTCAGGAGGTCTGGCATTTCACATATATGACAGCTTCTTCAATTTGCCCACATGTTCTGATTTTAAATACACTGTGTAAATAAAATAAATAATTTGAGGGGCTAGTAGTATTTATTTTGTTTTTCAAATTTAATGGAGAAATATTTTAAATAGGTATTATTTTTTCTTTAAAATTCATCACATGACAGTTTATAATTGGCTAATATAACCCATGATCCTTGTGTTGATCATTTTTTTATATACAGGCCACTGACGTCAACTCAAAGGAAACATTTTAAAATCTGAAAATAACCAAGGGAAAATTGTAATTTCTTTAAGCACAAAAGTATTTGATGCAAATAATGCATGCTAAATATATTTTTGGTGCTGATATCCCTTTGACATGCCATTAATGATAGTCCATATTAGTTACAGTAGGGAAAGTACCTTTAAATCTTTGTTTGCAGCATAGGTAATGACAGCCAAACAATAAGTACTTAATGTTTTCCTTAAGGAAAAAGAAAATATATTAATCATGCATTAATACAGAATCTGACACAGAGCATTTGGTCTATTTAGCTTGCTGTTTTCTTGCTGTAGAACATAAAATCCATTGGGATCAGTGTTTTTCTATTCTATTTATGTCGGGCCCAAACCTTTTCTTTTTAATTTCTGCACTACTGGAAATCTTTTCAAAACAAGTGCAACTCCCAGCTTCAGGAGAGGACATTCTGAGGCAGATATGCTAAGATATTGAACTTCCCATTGATTTAACCCTTTGAATACCAGATAGGTATCCAAAGCATTGTGTTGCAATGCATTGGATACCTCTATGGCACTCAGAGGGTTTAAATGGACATTTCACCATGAATGCTAGACAGATTTTCAATGCTTTGAAAGTAAGGTGTTGGAGACCTCTCAAGCACTAAAATCCCCATTTGAATAAATGGGATTTTGGAGAATTTTTATGTGCATTTGACATAATCCAGTTCTTACATCAATTTCATTCAGTTTTGAGAAAACAACAAAGTGATACTTTTATCTATCTATATATATATATATATATATATATATATATATATATATATATATATAGATAGATAAAAGCTAGGACTGTTTTTGAAGCCCTAGCTGGTTTCTGGACTGGTGGCATCCACACCTCCTGGGTGGGTTTAATGTGGCTGGTCAGTGAATGGAACTGTGTATTATGGGGTTTAGAACACTGAGTGCCTTCTCAGATTATGTAATACAGTAACAAAGCAAACTAGTTGACGAGGCTGAAGAAAGACAGCCCATGTCAAATCACCCCCGTTAATCAAGAGAAAGGCAAAAAAACAAACAAAAAACATTTGCAATTAAAGGGATAGTATTGTTTCACACAAAAGAGCAACTCCAATTAATCTTCATAATTTTTGGGTCATGGAGAGTGTTATTTCAGTGTTGTCAGATTTGCAGTTCAAATGATAAAATATCCCCCTCCTGCCGAAAATCTCAATTTTCCCACTTTTTTGCCTAGCTCTTTCCATTGAAATAAATGGAAAGACAGAATTTCCCCCCACCACAGGGCACTTTTCACTTCTTTCCCCACAGGCATATAAAGGGTGTCAGACACTCACGGCATTCCATTCTGTGAGGGGAACAGAAAGCAGCATGTTTTTGAGCTAGAGAAGGCAAGTTAATAAAGTGGAGTTGAAGCTTAGTTTAGGGAGCCTTGTACATAGGAAATATTTTCTCTGTATTAGAGGAGTCTGGGGGACAGGAGGGGAAAAAGGAGTTTAACCTCAAATACCCCAAAATTCAGTATGACTGACCGGGAAGACACAGGCAGCTGCGTTCCAGATTTTTTCCTGATCTGGCTGTTATCTATGACCTACGGAAGTCTAGTGGTTTGAAAAGGAAGCAAAGGTGTTTTATCCCAAATTGATGTGGGATAGAGTAGATACAGGCAGCTGTGATACAACTTACTTTTTGATCTGGCTGTTATCTCTGTCAAGGGAGTCTGGGGGTGTGAGAAGAAAGCAAAGGAGAATTACCCCAAATACCCCCCAAAATTCTGTGTGACTGAATGGGAACATACAAGCAGAGGTGATCCAAGTTTCTTCCTGTTCTGGCTGTTATATCTGTCCTAGGGGAGTCAGCTGGTGTGAGAAGGGAGCAAAGGAGGTTTACTCCACATACGCCAAAATGTTGTGTGACCAAGTAAACAGAGGCAGCTGTGATCCAAGTTCCTTCCTTATCTGGATGTTATCTCTGTCCTAGGAGAGTTTATGGGTGTGAGAAGGGAACAAGGAAGAATTTCCTCAAATACGCCAAAATTCTGGGAAGACACAGGCAACAGTGATCTAAGTTTCTTCCTGATGTGGCTGTTATCTCTGTCCGGGGGATTCTGGGCAAAGATGTAGTTGAAAAGGGAGTATGTTTTTTTTGTTTTTTGTTGACAGTGATGTGGATGGGGGCATTCAGTTAACTAAAATAAAATGTAAAAAAATTGATAGATGACAGAGACAGGTACCCTGGTGTGATATGTGACTGAGGCAGACTGATACTAGAGCATTTTGTAGAGATCCAAGGCAAGACATCACACTATCAGTTCTATTGTATACTTTATAGTAAAATCACACAGCGTATTTGCGTAATGCCAGTAAATGCACAAGGTGTAAGGCGAAAGGATTAGGAGCAGAACAGGGACATGATTAAAGTGGTAGTCCAAAAGCTGACTGCAGTCATGGTTGCTGCAGCATGTGCAATAAATTATGGTGATCCCTTTCTTCCAGAGGAGGATACAGTTAGTCAACGTCCCATCAAAAGTTTCACCACTAATAAACCATCTAAAAACACTGAAGACGAGAATGAGTTGCATTCCAATGTTGATATCATAGTGCAAGAAGGTGTAGCAGCTCAACCAGCTGCTTCATCTGACAGTCACCTGTTCTGAAAGTCATAGCGAGTGTTGTGAAAATCTCCAAAAGGGGAAAAGTAGAAAGAAATTGTTTGATTTCACTAAAAGCCTAGAGAAATATAAAAGCAGTAGGGAAGAAGCGCCGGGTGATGCTGAAGATGACCTAATGACTGATGATGGTGATGATGTAGATCTAAAATGTATCCCTCCAGCATTCTCCTCTTCAGTGAGAGAGATGATGACACGGTTAGAAAGGCTCAATCTTCCAGTACTGAAAAGGAGAACTATACCTGTTTATAAACTGGTTGAGAAAACAAATGGAAATTCTGACCATGGACAAGCAAAGATGGCAAAAAGCACAAAGTATTCCTGTCAGTCATCATCAGCATCATCACCATTTCCAAGTCCCAATCAGCCACACACTAATAGTTTTGCGTAACCAGTAACAACATAGGTTATAAGCATCTGCAGCCTTAGCTTTGGCTCTTCTGCTCTTGGAAGTGTATCACCTGTGACACCTAGTAATAGTACAAATTCAACAACATCTAGCCCCAGTAGTAGTAGCAGCCTCTCAGGAACCCCACAGTCTATAAAGACAAGGACCAAAAGCTAAGCATGTTGCTATCTGTAGTCTATGTAAGAAGCATGTGAGCAGGTGGAAAGCAGGCTCTCACCTAGACACCTACCCAATGAGTTTCCACCTGAAGCACAACCACAGGTCTGACTGTGAGACACACCATCAAGAGGGAGGTGCCAAAACAGCAGAATAACTCCTAAATGTTCCCAGGGCTCTGACGTACATAATAGAAGTGCTCTTGATGTGTTAGAGAGTATGCCAAGATTTTCTGCTCCAGCTGCAGAGGAGTTTTTTTTTTGGAGATGACAAAGACATAGAGTGCTTACACATATAGCCACCACCCCCCACCACCTCCAGAAGTCATGTCATCAAATTAAAAGTTACACAGTTCTTAAACTATGTACTGCTATCCCACACTTACTAAATTCTTAGAAAGAAGTCAAAAACCTGCACAAAAATAATTCAAAAGTATGCAAATGGAATAGTAAACTTGCCAAAATCTTTGCAGTTGACATGCTGCCTTTGACTTTTGTTGAAAACAGAGGATTTTAAGAACGATGTCATGTGTTGCACCCTGCTGGAATATCTGCTGGAATATTCCAAGTAGCAGTTATTTTTTAAGGATGGTTGTGCCAGTGTTACTTATGCAGGAAGTTAGTGTTGTGGGCTATGCCTGCTAACAATTTTTCGAGGCAAATGTAGATGTAGGTCTCACAAGTTTACTTTCAGCTATTTATTTATCCATTTCAGCCCTCAGAAGAAATAATATTGAGGCGGGAAATGTTGCAATCATAAAAAAACATAGGTGAAAATGGCAAAATTTGTTTGTTGTGGCAAAAAAGAGAAAATTGTATGTATTGTCTATGAGCAAAACCTTTCAATAAAAATGTTTGGGTTTTTTTGGCAAAAATTCCTGTGGCAAATTTATCTGAATTTTTCCCCATCCCTACTAGATATTAGTCCATTACTTTCCGAAAGCAGTTACAGTATCTGCAAGTACAGCATCCCTAGGCAAAGAATTCCCTAGTAAGGGCAAAGAATGCCCTTACTGTGAAACAAACCCCTAGCTTTGTTTTAGTCAGTAGCTGGAAACACACGTGAAAGGAGCACTTTAGATGAAAAAAACAGCACAGAGGTCAAGGAGCAACGTTGCCAACACACACACATACACAAGTTCCTTAAGATGTTCAGATTGCCCACGGTACAGTTTTTGTTTGCAATGTGCTAAAAGGGTTAATGGGACACCACCCTCTATTTAAAGCATCACCCATATTTGGCACAATGCCCCTCTCCTCTCACAGGTAGTACAAAATATACTTCTCTGTGGCTCTCTCTCCCCTGTGCTACTGTGCTGTGTAACAGCAGGATACTATGTTTAGCTGGGTTCCTTAGTAAAATCTACTGCTTTGGGGCATAGCCTGGCCTGTGGAGCGCTCGGACGTGCTTGATGAGCTCTCTGCGCTGTGGGGCCTAAATCTCTGGCAATCCTGCTCGAAATACCAACATACAGCCTAGAAGAATTAAGAGGGGGCTTCCCCGCAGCCTCCCCTACCTGTGTTTATACTTCTTGTTGAAATCTGACCTTTGGGTGCTCCTGCTCCAGTCGGCGGTAGACTAGGCCACACCGCTGTGGCCTCGAGTGCCGATCCTGCCACTTGCATGGGGGTGCTGGAGGATTCAGCCTCATAGCCAAAGTGGAAGCCAGCCTACGGATCGTCAGCGGAGGGCGATCAAGCTCCTGAAATATCTTCCTGCCCTTTGGGGTACTATTGCACCTATTGGACAACCGGATTCTACCACAGTTTGGCCTACCTCGTTTATTGGGTGCCGGAGTGGCAGTCTGTTTGCGACATCACCTGTTGTTTACCCTACCTCAGAGATCAGGGGATTGTCATTGGCTGCCTGACAAGGCCAGGTGCACTCCCTTAGCTCTCTACCCTTTTTGTTATTTGTCTTCCAGTACCCCTTCCTTCCAATAGGCAGTTGATAAAGTGGAGTGGTTGTCTCCCTAGTGGGGATTTACAGTGTTTGACCATACTTGCCTGTGGTGCCGTTCTTAACCTTTTATCATTATCTACGTAACCCATCTCCCTTTTGGGAGGTTTGCTGGACGGTGTCTTAACTAAATTATGTCCATCTCCACATGGTCTACATGAAGTAATGTCATTTGTACTGCAAATCCCGACTGTAGCTTGATAACCTGAACCTTTGTCCTGCCATTTACTGCCCTGCTTCTCAGCTTTTGTCAAGGCCCTTACCTTCACCCTCACAACATGGGTAAAAGGGATTATAAATCCAAGATAAGCAAATATGCCAGACGACAGATGGCAGAGGGGGAAATGGAGGCAGCTATGAACTCGCCATCTAACTCTGCATTTCCTGCTCACTCCTCTGCATCTGAAGATGCAACAAGTTCAAATTTCACTGAATTGATGACAGCCATATCTACATGTCAAAGTGTTCTAACTACGAAAATTGACACAATACAGATGGAGTTGTATCTCCCGAGAGCAGATCGACAGGCAATGCGAGAAAAAACATCCGATACACAAAGACGTATATCGGCGGTTGAAGACACGGTACCTCCTGTAGCGGAATCTGTTGAAATGCTGAAACAACAAGTGAAAATGTTCCAAAGAAAAACTGATGACCTGGAAAATAGGTCCAGAAGATGCAATCTAAGGGTGTTTGGTATACCCGAAGGAAGTAAGGTGAATAATCCAGAACTGTTCTTGGAGAATTGGCTGAAGGACACTCTTGGTACTGAGGGGTTATCTCCTATGTTTGCCGTGGAAAGAGCACACAGAGTCCCAGCAGTCCCCCCAACACCAGGAACATTGTTGAGACCACTAATAGCCAAAATATTAAGCTTCAAGGACAGAGATGCTATTCTTCGCTTGGCTAGACAGAAGGGATCAATTGGATACGACGGCCAGCGAGTCTCAGTATTCCCCGATTTCTCCTCAGAGGTCCAAAAGCAAAGGCGAAAATTTGTTGAGATCAAATGGAAACTCAGAGAGAAGGGGATTTTGTATTCTATGATGTATCTAGCAAAGTTGAGAGTGAACATGTCCACGGTGATTCAGCCGGTTAGAGCAAATTGCTGAAGAGCTATTTTCATCTACAGACCCTAGATGATTTATTGAGAGTGTCACATGGAATCTGACCCTACCCTCTTGGGGACGATGGACACTTGCACTACGTGTTTGGTGCTGGGTGCTTCATTGGTGAACTGACATGCCTGGCTGGAGGCATTATTTTTCTTTCCTTCCTTCTCCCGGCTCCCTCTGCTCCCCTCTTCCTTCCCTTCTCCCCTTAGCTGAATACTGAGAGAGAGGGTGTATATGTTCTACTGTATGCTCCGGTTCCATATGGGGGTGTACTGTAGATCTGGGGTCGGTGGCGTGCAGGGGGGATGCCATGGTCTGACAAATGAGCTATGGTAGAGATACTTACTGCTAGTGGTTCTTGGCTGGGCATTGCCGACCCAGGATACTTATATATATATATATATATATACATACAACCAGTACCCTGGTTTGTTACGGGGGAAAATATGTACATGGGGGAGCCATGGTCTCCTGGGTGGGCCACTCTTGTGACTATTGTTGCTTGGTGGCTTCTCAGTTGCACATTGCTTGCTTAGTGGATGTGCATTTTGTTGCACAAATAACTATGGGGCTAGAAATACACAAGGGGGGTGCCATGTTCTCCTGTTTAGATGCTACTACTGAGGAATCTAGTTACTTGAAGGCTCCTCATCTGTGCATGATGGGTGTTCAGGGGGGTAGAGGGGGGCTAGATATGCTGTATATGACTAGCTAAGATCTGTAGTTTTACCATAGTGACGTCCGCGAGTCTGACCTCCTACACCAGCCGGGTCTAGGAGGCGTTGCTAGGAGCTGGCCAGCTCCAAAAGGGACTGACAGTGTAGGCGCACGGACGTCACTATGGCAAGATGTCCGTGCTCCATCCTGCTGTCAGTCCTGGAAGAATAGCGATTTCTCTTTAACCTGGTAATAATTCTGGCAACTAGCGCTACTGAGCAGCTAGTCGCCAGATGGACAATTATATGGGGCAATATTTTTATTGGGTGGTAGTTCCGCTTTAAACCACTTGGTATCAAACAAATTGGGGGAGATGCACTATGGTGTTTTAAAGAGATGGTCAAGTGGAGATAACTTCTCCAGAGATATCACTTCTCCAGTTCCTATGTTATTTTATGGAGTCGATGCACTATGATGTGATAAAGAGGTGATATAGTGGAAATGACTTCTCCAGTGAAATCACTTCTTCATTTTCTATGTTATTCTATGGAGTCAATACACTAAGATATCTCCAACTCTGTAGATCTTAGTGCATAGTCTCTATAGAATAACATAATAAATGGAAAAGTGATATCACTGGAGAAGTTATCTATGTGGCATCATCCATTTATAACGCCTTAATGCATAACACACATTGATTTGAAATGGTAAATTGGGGAATTTCTAATTGTCTCCTATGGTGCAGTCAGTTTGCAGAAGAATTGCTAGTAAATACTCCCTAAGTTCATTAAACACTGAATACATATTATTCTAGGAATCCTTATCAAAGTGAATGTAGCAGTGTAACTCACTGGTGCAGGCTTCTAGTGGCATGCCCGAGTATCTCCCTAGGTTAGTGGGAGATCCTGGGGTGTCATGAAATAGATTAAGCAAGCAGAAGTATTGTATATATAGGTCTATGTGGGAGGGCTCTGGTATGAGATTCTTAAGGGAAGGTTCTGAGAGAAGACCTGCCAAGGATGGAGAGGTTAGAGACATGCAGTATTACCTAGAGAGAGAAAGGGAAGCACATCTGAGTGTGAGTCACAAAATCATTGATACTATTGGAGAAGCATTGTTAAACACAGTTTATGCTCTAGGTGAAAACTCCTGCTACCAATCTAATTTGGAATTATGGACCAAACACACTGATCCTTCAGCAGGGCCGGATTTCTCATAAGGCAGAGTAGGCATCTGCCTACAGGCGCACCCCACAGAGGGGCGCCTGTTATTGGCATCCATTTTTTTTTTTTTTTTTATTAGCCTTGCCGCGGGCACTAACCCCCCACCCGGTCAAGTCTTTGCCTCCTTCGACACAGACCTGTAGCTGCTGAGTTCCCTCGTAAGATCTTTAGTAATGCAGAGCCTGGGAGATGTAGCCAGCAGCTACAGGTCTGGGCAGAAGGAGGCACAGACCTGGCCTGCCATGCCGCTGGACCACCAGGGAGGAGGTAGGAAACAGGGGGGGCGCAATGTGAAGGTAATATGGAGCTGATGGGTGGGCAAGTTGGAGCTGATGGGGGGCAGTGTGAGGGCAAAGTGGAGATGATGGGGGCAATATGAGGGAAATAAGGAGCTGATGGGGGGCAATGTGAGGGCAATATGGAGATGATGGGGGGGCAGTGTGGAGATTAGGAGCATTGTGGAGGTGTCCAGTGGAGATGGCCAGTGGGGGGGGGGGCGCTTCTGATTTCTGTGCCTACAGGCTCCTGAGATGTAAATCCAGCCCTGTCCTTCAGGGCAAATGCCCTAGAAAGGAAGTGAGCCATGGGAAGAACAGCCAGTAAGTGATGTGTACCTGGAGGAAAAGGGCCCATCAGAACCCAAAGGACGTCAGAATGAGTAAATTCTGGACCCCAGTTGGTAAGGCTGTTGCATGTATATTGACAGGGGATGAATCCATCACTTCAAAATGTATTTTTATGAAATTATAGAATGTATCAGCAATTTTGGAGAAGGTTAGCTGTCGAATAGGAAACAAACAACACACATTGATTTCATTTTGGTTTTTAGTGCTAGAGAGGGGATTAAATACCAATTTAGTAGAGATCAAACAACCAATTAAAATCTATGTGAAGTTGGGGACATGTTATTTATCCTCTATAGTGCAGTTAGTTTTCTCCATAATTGCTTTAGTTCATCTTATTATAGTAGTCTTAGTGTGCTTTTATTTTAGAATATATGCTTATCTTGATTGAATTTTGGCTAGTCTCATTTTTTCAGTATTTTTGACACAACCTGCACCTCCCACATTACATTACACTATGTGGATAATGTTTAACAGCATCCAAGTAGATGTCAAGATATGACATATTCTTGCTACAGTGGCATATGCTAGCCTACTATAGCTCCCTACTGTCAGGCTGTCACACAGCTATTTACTGAGGTTGTAATAGAAACGAACAGAATGTTAAGAATATATTGATAGATAAAGCCTGTGAAATGGCACTTGCAAATGTTTGACATAATAGTTACAAAGGTTGGTATACTTACGACCTATGCACAAAAATAGAAAAATTATGGGGCAAAATAACACACCATGGGGACAAAGAAAAATTGTCACCTATTTAACCCCTTGAATGCAAACCAGTACATTGGAAACTTATCTAGCATTCAAGTGGTTAACAGCTCTATTTAAAGGGATAGTAATGTTTCACAAAAACAGCAGCTCCAATTAATCTTCAGTATTTGGGCCATGGAGAGTGTTATATCAATACTGTCAGAGTTGTAGTACAAGAGTAATTGAATGATAAAGTTTCCCCCCTCGTGCCCCTTTTACCTAGTGTAAGCCACCTCCCCTCATTTGTGGAATCTGGGCCACAGGCCAGACAAGTCATAGCAAGGGACAATCTTCTTACTGTGAGAACAATGACAGCCCTGCCCCCACTGACAGGTTTTTCAGGTTTTTCCCTTACATTAATTGAAGATTGTCCCTCGCTGCAATCCACTTGGACACCACCTTGCTGCTCTGAGATGAGCAGTGTTACATCAGTAAAAGGGGTAGGAGGGAGAAAATGTATCATTCAATTACTCTTGAACTACAACTCTGACAGTACTAAAAAAACATTCTCCATGGCCCAGATAGTATGAAGGTTAATTGGAGCTGCTTTTATTATTAAACATTACTATCCCTTTAAGTCAAAGAGAATATTGGACATACTTACTTCTCTTCTATGGCTCACTTGATTTGCCCCAGAATTGCTCCTCTTTTATTTTGTGCATATGGCATCTAGTATCATTAAATGTATCTACAGTAATGAGAAAAAGCTTGTGAACCCCAATGATAATTATGGAAATTACCAAGACCAAGATCAGCCCTTGTCCAAATATTGTTGATATTAACCAAGTCTGTGTCTTCTGAAACAGAACATTGTATAAATTAGATAAACAATGAAAAACTATGATATATGTTGTATAATGTTGTATTGGAAGCACATAGTGCCACAACCAATAGACATCCATGAAGACCACAGAAAGATAGTTAGTGATAAGGATTTTGGGTTCCGCCCTTCCGCTGACAGGAAGGTGGTCTACAAATGGAGAAGGATCAAGTGTCAAGCTACCCACAAGAGGTCATCCTACCAAAATTTTTCCAAGAGAAACCCAGCACATCATCCAGGAAGTCACAAAGATCCTTGGGGTAAAAACAAAGGATCTGCAGGTCACTCTTGCCTCGGCTAATGTAATTGTTCTTGACTCAATGATCAGAAAAAGACTGAACAAAGGTTGTTCATGATAGTGAAGAGATGAACAAACCACTGGTCTCTAAAAAGAACATTACTACCCATCTGAATTTCACTAAAGATCACATAGATGATCCATACGACTTCTGGAACAATGTTCTCTGGAGTCAAAGACTTTTTTGAGAGCATGATGGTTTGGGACTCCTTTGCTGCCTCTGGAGAATTATCAGGACACTTGTGTTATGGAATGATAGCCTTATATTCACCAACCAGTGAATTTTGATGCTAAATCAAGCATCAGAAGATGATGGGCATATATGTTGACATGTAATATTGACATCTGTATACAAAATTAAGATGGACAAGTATAACTACCAATAGCAAGAAGGCTCCCTGTGTAAGGTAACCAGTGCAAAGTTTACAGGGAAAGGAGTTACATACAATGTCCAGGAAGATCTACACGTGCGCATTTAAAAGATACACCAATCATCCTGGTATAACCATAATAAGAAAAGAAGAAAAGAAAAGAAAAACAGAAGGGTTTTTTTTACCAATTCAGTGAAAAAGAAATCTATTTCCTATTGCATTTGGTTAGTCAGAATTTTGTTGGAAAAAATTGGTGTAACCTATGACTACGGAGAGATGGGGAAAAATAAGTATATATACAACAGCATCTGAGGTGGATGAAGATGGGAACAATGACACACTGGTGAATGGATATTGGTGGACAGACAATTCATGTGTGAGGGGATTTTACCAGGAAGAGAGACAATGCATATTATGGAATTATTTCCAAACAGAGAACGTATTGATTTAATTATCTCATTGTTATTCCTGTAATCACACTACAACAAGGGAGGGGTCATTTTGTCATACATTCTATGGTGATTTTCCCATTCATATATCATTTCCCCTCTTGTATTATATTACCGCACCTCACACTTAGCATTTCCACCTTAGTGTGATCAAGTGGACAAATGAATATACAAAGTGAATTTGCACGGATAATAGAATGTGACATCCTTTATTCTGAGTCTTTTTGAACAGTGCCATTCATTTGTAGTTTTAATCTGTAGTTTTAATGCATCTATGCATTGCATTGCAAAGAGTTGCATACCCCTCTGGCATTCTAAGGGTTAACCCATGGGTGTCCAATGTTGATTCTCTAGAGCCACCAACAGGACAGAAATTTAAGATACTCCTGATTAATCATTTGCGTGTTAATCATTGGTGCATTCATTATGCTTGGCCCACCTGTGCTCAAGTCCTTAAAGGGATAGTAATGTTTCATAATAAAAGCAGCTCTAATTAATCATCATAGTATTTGGACTTTGGAGAGTGTCATTTTAATTCTGTCAGAGTTGTAGTTCAAGAGTAATTCAATGATAAAGTGTCCCCCTCCCGCCCCTTTTACTGATGTAACACTACTCAGCTAGAGCAGAAGGGAGGTGTCCAGGTAGATTGCAGAGAGCGGAAATCTTCAATTAAGTTAAAGGAAAAACCTGAAAAGCTTGTCAAAGGGGGCAAGGTTCATTGTTCTCATAGTAAGAAGATTGTCCCCTGCTGTTATCTGTCTGGTCTATGGACTGGATTCCACATCTGAGAAGAGATGGCTTACACTAGGTAAAAGGGGCGGGAGGGGAAACTTTGCTTGTGAATATCTCTCAAACCTTTATGGTTTGAGAGATAAGACTTCGTTCTTCGTGTTTTTTTAATGCCTACAAAATAAAATAAAGATAAAATGAAGTATTACTATCCTTTTAACTCCTGGACTCCTTGTAGCTAGTGAGAACTGAACTTTGACACTAGTTTAATCCTGTTTTATGTTAGGGAAGTCTCCAAAGCATCCACTCATTTTTAATTTCATTTTAAAATACCTGGATAAATACCTTCATTATTATAGATTTCTTTTAATACCATTTAACATCTATACTTCTCTGGTGCTTGAGAGGTTAATGGAAAACCTTCAAAGCCTGATGCAAGTTTGATATATATTGTAAGCTTATCACTGATATATGGAAAGAAAAGATATGAACCAAAGCTAAATGCTTTGAGAAATGAAAATCGAGTGTGTGCTTTCTGCAAAATCATTTCAATTTCACCCCAACAAATTCTCAGTGCGAGTTGGATCTCAGCCCAGGTTATATTTCACCAAACATCACTTGCAGGGAAGCCCAGTGGGGAAAATCCTGGGTCTTGGCTGCTGGATAGTGCGATCAATAAACAAAACAAGGGACACAAGATATTCAGCATTATGAATGATTTGTAGATGTTACAAGAAATAAAGGAGCTAGGACGAAAATATAACCATTAAAAAAATAAGATTGTGTTAAAGATTGGTTGTGTATCACATTTCTCTGTTTACAGCCCAGATCAGACCAAGGCTATGTCACTAACAAAAAAAAAAAAAAAAAACATGTGCGGCTAGCAGGGTGTGTTCTGTGTGGATTGTGTTATAAAGCCCAGTGGAAGAGGATGATGTCATGGCCATTTCATGGATAAAGCCAGGGATATTGAACACATTATTCTGTCAACAACCAAGAGTGAGAGGCACAGGTTTTCATTCGGGGAATCAATAGTATGATATGGGAGAAAAAAATCCAATTGCTTTAACCCTTTGAGTGTCAAAGGGGTATGCAATGCATTGTTTTGTAATGTGTTGCATACCGCTTTGGTACTCCAACAGTTAAAAAAGAACTAATAACTTCTTGGATTCCAGAGAGGTCTCCACCACACCATAAAACAATGCGTTGGGGACCTCAGTAGAATGCAGGGTCAAACCCTTCTATCATGCTGCTGTGAAGCACTAGTACCTACCTTCTCCTTGTGTTTATTGTGTTATCTGTCTGGTCTATGGACTGCATTCCACATCTGAGAAGAGATTGCTTATACTAGGTAAAAGGGGCGGGAGGGGGAAACTTTACTTGTGAATATCTCTAAAACCATAAAGGTTTCAGAGATAAGACTTATATCATTCTTCATGTTTTTTTAATGCCTACAAAATAAAATAAAGATAAAACAAAGTATTACTATCCCTTTAATGTTAGCATAATCATAGTATTTGGGCCATGGAGAGTCATTTCAACACTGTAGTTCAAGAGTAATTGAATGATAAAGTATCCTCCTCCCACCCCTTTTACTGATTGAACACTGCTCACCTCAGAGCAGTAAGTCTATCTGGATGGATCGCAGAGAGAGACAATCTTCAGTGGGCATAAGGAAAAATATGAAAAACCTGTCAAGGGGGGGGTTCCTTATGCTCACAGTACGAAGGTTGTGCCCTGCTATGATCTGTCTGATCAAGGCACCAGATTCCACATCTGAGGGGAGGTGTCTTACACTGGGTAAAAGGGGCAGGTGAATAATTTATCATTTATCAATTTATCATTCAATTACTCTTGAACTACAACTCTGAGAGTATTGAAATAACACTCTCCATGGCCCAAATACTATGAAGATTAATTGGAGCTGCTCTTTTTGTGAAACACTACTATTCCTTTATGTCAGTGGTAATTTTCATTTCCCCCATGTGTTGCATTCAGTTGATTAGATCCAGAATTTCGTTGTATTAATAAGGCCCTGTTTGTACTTGTATGCTACTTTAGTGGAGATGGATTAAACCATTCTTAGTTTATTTTAAAGAATTGTCTCTAGAATTTGCAATGATGGGTCATATTTAAAAACTAGTAAAGGCAAGTTTATAAATATGTCTATCTGAGAATATTCAGAGAAAATTCACTAATGAGCATTTTCTTTTGCATACATAGCGTATGCACTATTGCTATATACTTCCATTAAGAAGAGGGTTATACCTTTCATTAACATTTAACCATTAAAACAGCCTTTATTTTTGGCTAATCTAGTGCATTTCTTAATACATTCATCACAATACAATAATTATTTGGACCATTTCTGCTCCATTTGTCAAATAAGCTGACTGACTGGAGTTAGTATTTACTGAGCATGATGCTAAGCATTTATATATGTCTTCATGTCACTTTGCAACAAATTTGCAGACACTTTCTTTTTTACCCCAATTGTTTGTGTTTTTCTCCACTCAGTACACCTAAAAGTATAAACTGGTGCTTTCTAAATAATAGATAATAATAATAATAGTAATAAATGAAAGGCTTGACCTGAATTTGTGGGAGTGGCTATAAGCCATCATAAGCAGGCCGCAGCCTCTCCCACTGGGGTGCTCATTGTCTATGGCCACTCCAGTTACACTTTACCATTCCTCTTTTTAATTTACACTTTCAATTATTCTCTAGGTGGGCCCTCAAAATCATACTCACTTCATGTGTACCTCCCAGGCAAGAGTACCCAGGGGGCACCATACAGGTCATCCATCTTCATCTGGTATTACCCTGGATCCCCAGAGAACACTAATAATAATAATAACAAGCCTAATTAAAATCAGTGGGAATTTGTGGAATATTTCATGTTTCTGTGTGGCAGTTGTTTTCTTAATAGACAGACAAATGCAAACTGGGAACCAGTCATTTTGGCTTGAGCCCACAGGGGTACCAGCCAGCAGGGCCGGATTTACATATCAGGAGCCTGTAGGCACAGAAATCTAAAGCACCCCCCTTCCCTTGGCCACCTTCACTGGACACCTCTGCAATGCTCCTAATCTCCACATTGCCCCCATCATCTCCATATTTCCTTCACATTGCACCCCATCAGCTCCAACTTGCCCCCATCAGCTCCACATTGCCCCCACCATCTCCATATTGCCCTCACATTGCCCCCCTTTGGCTCCAACTTGCCCCACCATCTCCATGTTGCCCTCACATTGCCTCCCCCCCCCCCATTGTTCATTTCCTACCTCCACCCGTTGTCCGTTTCCTACCTCCCTGGCAGGAGATCTGTCATCTGTGCCTCCTTTGGCACAGTCCTGTATTTGCTGGAGCTCCAGCGCGGTCTTCTATTCAGGAATGTAGAGCGCTGGGAGATGATGTCATCTCCCAGAGCTCTGCATTCCTAAAGAGCCGACGAGGGAGCTCAGGACTTACAGGACTGTGCCAAGGAGGCACAGATGACAGATCTCCTGCCAGGGAGGTAGGAAACAGACAACGGGGGGAGGTAGGAAACAGACAATGGGGGAAGGCAATGTGAGGGCAACATGGAGCGGGTGCCGAGGCTAATTTAAAAAAAATAAATAAATAAAATTAAAAAAACCTATCCCAATTACAGACGCCCCTCTGTGGGGTGCACTTGTAGGCAGATGCCTACTCTGTCTTATTGTAAATCCGGCCCTGCCAGCCAGTATTATTGCTGTGATGAGCATTATGGCACTCCATCAACACTTGAGTGAAAGGTCTCCACTGTGGTCTATCCTTGATGCATGTTTACTGTTTTCCAGTGTGAACACAGTAAAGTTACAGCATCCTGGACTTTATGTTCACACAAGATAATAGTCGCCAATGTGAAAGGCACCATAGCCAGCATAGCACCTTTCACAATGGCGACATCCCCAATACATTATTGTTGCATTTGTGTTGCCATTGTGAAAAAAGTAAGGTTTAATGAATATATAAATATACTGAGATATGTGTAAAACATGCTTATCCACAATTTCAGAATTCAGAAGTATAAGACAGTGGTTCTCAGACTGAATACCATGGAATACCAGAGTTTCCTTAAGAAGTTCTAAGGTTTCCACTAAACACACTTATGTAATGGAGAAAAGAAGAACAGTCTGGGCTGGCACAGTGTCTGTTTTTATGAGAAAACTATGGGAAAAACATAAATATTTCTACAGTTGAGTTACTGTATAGATTGTAGCAGTTGTTTTTTGTTGTAATAAGCACTATAGTCTTGAACCTGCTAATATATATATATATATATATATATATATATAAGAACAGTTAATAGTGTATCACTATGTTAACAATACCTTCTAGTCCCAGATGTCCTCTAAAAAGCAAATGGTAATACATGTATAAATATGAAGTGTTCAAATATACCATAAGTCACCATATTATCTCAGAGTATCTTAGTTTATTTTCATCAAGCATCATTTAATCCTAAATATATCCCTGAAATCATCTGAAGACATTGGAACGGTCTACAAAGTGTGCCTGGATGCAGGCACACTTTGTAGACCGTTCTAATAAAGTATTTCTTTCTATATTTCGCTATTTCGGCTCTGCTGAAGAGTCACAGGATGGTCCCGGGACTACAATCTGCTTCTCTCAGCTAGATGGCAGACTTCTTGTGAAATGGGAATTTAGATGTTTCGATTTCTCAAACTATACAAGTTTGAGAAATGGGACATACGTCATTCTATTCAGATTTTTAATCTCTACAATATAAAAATTAGTTACATTTAAGCAATACTATCCCTTTAAGCAGTCCTCAGTATGTTCAAAGGGATAATGACAAAAAAATGTCTTATGAAAGAAAAAATAAGTAATTTTGTGCATGAACGACATATTTTCTATATAGTATACAACAAAAAACTAGCAATGTCAGTTGTGTACGAAACTTCTCCAGAAGTTGTATGTCTGTACATACGACAATTTCAGTCAGGACAAACAACACATTTCTGATCACAACTGGATCCCAACGACACTGTAGTTTGAAAGGTCGTTACAAATGACAAAAGCTATTTCACTACTTCTTTGAACATATGGCCCACAGACACACACATATACGCACACACGCACACATACATATACACACGGAGACAGAGGCATACATGCACACACATACAAAAACACAAACATCTCCAACAAATTGCTTGGCAAGGAGTTAAATGCCCCATGTAAATCAATGTGTATTTGTATTTTTTTACAGCAACTTAGGGCTCGATTCAAATGTTGGCGTCGCCAGAAAAAACTGGCAACGCTGCTTTTAACGTCAACTGAGCAATGCAAATGTCCTACTAGAAACAAGCGACGCCAGTTCTGAAACAGACGTCGCCCGTCGCCAGAACAGCAAGATCTCACCCATAGAGGATAATGTACAAGCGACGCCAAAAGCGATTCAAATGTTGGAGTTAGGGCTAACGCGAGTTAAATTGCAACATTTCACGCCAGAAATCTAACGCCTACTTTTTTTGGAGAATAGCACAGGAGGCAGTGTAAAAAAACCCACGTCTCCAGTTCTGAACAGCATTCTCTGTGCTTTTCCCTACCCAGCTACTAGGGGAACACAGAGATGGCTTTCAGCACCATAGACAGCTTTGAATGCCATAGGGATGTGTACTGCTCACCCCTGTGGCATTCAAAGGGTTACAATAAAGAAAACTAGTACACCAAGCACTACACAATGCCCCCTTCCACACCCCCTTAATATGTCACATATATTGCATATATGGGACATACTAACCCCATCCACATCCACCTCATGGACTTCCATGTAGTGGACAAATCTGTCTTTTACTCCACAATCAACCCTTTGATTACCAGAGAGGTAGGAAAGCATTGCATAGCATGTCTCCCAGCCCTCTGGTTCCCAAAGGGTTATTAGGCAAGGTATGCCTGTATGTGTGTGAGTGGGTGTGTTTCATACATTGTATAATTTAAATACTATCATGAAACGTAGATTGACTTAGATCCATTCATTTGTAATGCCCACCACCTATGTCCCATTGCTATCATTATTTTTGCTCCACTCTCCTTCCAATGCAGAGTGAAGCAAACACACAAATAACAATGGGACACAGTAAGTAGGACATTATTAACCCCTTGAGTGCCAGAGTGGTATGCAACGCATTGCAAAGGCGTGCGCTGCATTCCACACTGGCACTCAAAGGGTTAAAATACAATTGAGGAAGCAGGCTGCACTCTGACTGCAGCGCTTCCCTTCATTCATAAAAGTGCCATTGCTACGGGTGGCTGTGAAGCCCGCAGCATAAGAAAAGGCTGGGGACAAGAGAGACATCGGAGGAAGCGGGTGGCAGGCTTGTATTTGCTGCCCGCTTCCTCCAATACCTCTCCTCTCCTCACACGTCGCCATTGTCCCCTGCCTGGCGTCGCCTATTCTACAATTCGCAGATGCGTTGGCACAATGCCAACGCGTGAGGAGAGGAGAGGTATTGGAGGAAGCGGGCACAAGGGAATACCCAAATAAAAAAAACATATGGCCAGCATCAGGTACCACTTTGTCAATGGCAATGAGGAGGAATAGTGCTTCAAATGTCCCATACACACATCCCCCCAAAAATGTGTAAAGTCAATATTACCAATCACCAGTGCAGAACATAGCAACATGGGAAAAGTGATGCATCCTGAGCTGGTGCACATGGGGCACCAACATCACATGACACCCTCATACCTCCCAAGTGTCCCTTCTTTGGAGGGACAGTCCCTCTTTGAGATCCAAATCCCTCTGTCCCTCTTTTCTACCCTTTTGTCCCACTTTTTCGGACATCAGAATGAGTGATGTGTATTACATTGGTCCACAGCAATAAAACATACATAAATGTGTTGTTAATTGTCAGTATATGTGTTTATCCAGTAATATGGGCAACTAAAATACTTTGTTCTTTTTCTAAATCATCCATCAGTTAAACAAAGAGGTGCAGATGGGTCAAGAAATAACTTAAATATTCTTGGCAATGCCTCACCTACCAGACGTGCCCCCAGAAACGCCACCTAAAACAGAAGTGTCCCTCTTTCGCCATTTGAAATGTTGGGAGGAATGCACCCTGGTTGGGAACCACCGCCCTACACAGACAAACCATAAGAATCAAGCAACCCAACAGGGACCAGGGGAACACAAAGCAGCACAACATAAGCCATCCAAAATCACCTCCGACCAACAGGGGTTAACACACAACACCACATGCACATCTGTCACTCCAACAACATGTCAAGCTCACCTATGTAACCTCAGCAGTCCATGGAGACAAAACACACACCTGGCAGGTACATACCACTTACAACACATCACACCACTAACCACACACCAGAAAATAATTACCTGGATAACACACACCTTACCATTAGTCCATCATAACCCACATGACTGTTCATGGACAACACACCATATATATATATATATATATATATATATATATATATATATATATATATATATATTTATATGAGAGAGAGAAAGAAAATATGATGGCAAAGGAATAGCATGACTGTTGTGTTCATAGTGCACCTTCAATCTTGTTTCCACCCTCTGCAGGCATCCAGGCCATGATTTAATATGGTCCAGAAGTTTGTTCCGGTGACATGTTTACTCCACATCCATGAGGATCATCTGTTTGTTAGTGTTGATATCAATAAAACATATGATCGTTTATAACTATCTATCTTGTGTCATTGATTACTTCTCCCTCTTCATGTTCTTTGAAAAGATTATAGTAATACATTGAATGTTTGAAAATCCATGCAGTAGAGTTTATCACCCTGAGTGAAACAAGTGATCTCCCACTGATGACAGGTGTTGAATTCAAAAGTTGTTCCAACTCCAAGTTTACATTCATAGATTGAATATCCCAGTGGCCTGAAAGTGTCAAATGGCACTGTTACTACACCATCCAATGGACAGCTCCAGTCCCTGCACCATGGATCCCCATAGGATGATGTAGTCACAGTGCCATTTGACACCTTCAGGCCACTGGGATATTTGTTATATGACTTCAAGTGTTGAGCTGGGATAACCTTGGAATGAAACACCTTTCAGCAGTGGTTGTTCCCTTTTTCAATCAGGGGGTGAACCCAACTACATATGTTTTGACACATCCTAAGCATTACTATCCCCTTAATTGTGATCATGTGGTTGATCTGTTGAGATATCTAATGTGTTCATGTTGTTTAAGTTCAAGTCACATCATGGAACAACACCCTGATGTTGTTCGGCTTTCAGATGTCTGTGAGTTGAACTTGGACAAACATGTCTGATTGTGATGTGTGTGTTCACCCTGCTGTAAAAGCTTGTGACACCATTCATTGTGCATGAGTTGTGTTCAATGCATAGCTTTGCAATGCATTGGAGACAACTCATTACTTGACACCCATGTTAGATGTGCATGAGTTGTGTTCAATGCATAGCTTTGCAATGCATTGGAGACAACTCATTACTTGACACCCATGTTAGATGTGCATGAGTTGTGTTCAATTCATAGCTTTGCAATGCATTGGAGACAACTCATTACTTGACACCCATGTTAGATGTGCATGAGTTGTGTTCAATGCATAGCTTTGCAATGCTTTGGAGACAACTCTGCCCCTCTAACTGTATCATCTGAATAAAACACAGACATTGATATGTTCTCAAGCAACAACTGCACATTTATTTTCTTTTTTTGGGGGGTGCTTTGGGCGGGGCTGCAGGGGTGGCTTCCTGCACTTGATGCCGTGAGGCTCTAGTGGTTCTGGGGGCTGGGGGTGCCACTGGTGGAGTGCTGGCAGGGGTTGAGGCACTGGAACTGGAGGCCTGGGCCTGGCGGATGGTCTCCAGCCTGTTACTCTCACGGAGCTCAGCAACCACCTGGTCAATTGAAGCTGTCACCCTGTTGGTGTGGGTGACCAGGTGGTTGCTGAGAGTAACGTGATGGGCCTCCAGTGCCCTCATGCTGTCCAGGAGGTATGCCATATGTTGCTCAAGCCTGTTGAGTGAGCAGGCACACCTCCTGGCCACCCTGAGTTGCCTCCTTTGGGGTACCAGACACTCCTGATCCATCACCATGGTGTTGTCAGGAGTGTGTGGTGTGGAGGGGGAACGGGACAGTGGTGGGGATGCCCTCTGGCTGTCCTGTGGCTCCACCACAGGTGTTGGGGGAGATGGGGTGGACCCATGGGTCCGGATGTGGAGGGAGCATGGGGAGCCCATCACTGCATCCCCAGATGAGTGACCCCCTGGGGATGTCACAACTGCCATATGTGTGGCTAGCATGGTTTGTGGGGGTGTTGTGTGTTGGGGTGGGGATGGTGTGGTGACCACCACCAGGGCCTGTGGCCGTTGTGGCTGGCCAATGAGGCCAAAGTGTTCATAGTCCATTGGCCACTGGCTACTGTCCCGCGGCTGTGGCCTGGTGGCTGCCTGCAGTGGCCCATGCTATGGCATCCCCACTATGTCTGGCATCCGGTGCCTCCCCATGGCTGTCGGCACATCCTGCAGGGGAGTGTACCGGTGCTGGACTGTGGGAGGTGGGGCCTGGGGGCCATGCTGTGGCCACTGCTGCTGCTGCTGCTGCTGGTGGGGTGAAGCCTGGGGGCCATGCTGTGGCCACTGCTGCTGCTGCTGCTGCTGCTGGTGGGGTGAAGCCTGGGGGCCATGGTATGGCCACTGCTGCTGGTGGTGCGGTGGGCCTTGGGGGCCATGGTATGGCCACTGCTGCTGGTGGTGCGGTGGGCCTTGGGGGCCATGGTATGGCCACTGCTGCTGGTGGTGCGGTGGGCCTTGGGGGCCATGCTGGGGCCACTGCTGCTGCCACTGCTGCTGGTGGGGTGGTGGTGGTGGTGGTGCACTGGAGGTGCTGGCCTCCTCAGTGGAGGAACCTCCTGTGTCCTCTGCTCCTGCTGTCTGGTGTGCTGTGTGGGGAAATGACATGATGTAATCAGTGATGTGAACTATGACAGGAGTGCTGCAAGACTATTACACTGACACGCAAACCGTTGAGTGGCAGGATGGTATCCATTGCATTTCTTTGCAATGCATTGGTTACCATCCTAACACACTTTGCTAGGTTTGACGTGATCACATACATTGATTACAGTAACCTGCAGTGATGTGATTTGGTCATCATGTGTATCCTGAGCAATGGGGATGGCAAGGCATATACCTCCTTGCTATCCCCATTCATCAGGATCCATGTGGTGAGCAACACTGAACTATCACACCTTGAGTGACACAAACCCACTGCACATTCTACACCTGGGCCTCAACAGCAAACACACCAGGACCTCTAAACACAGCAATGCACCAGTGAGGACCTATGACTACAGAGGCCAATCAATCAGTAAATGATGTCGGCAGCAGGAATAACCACACCAAGCACGCCAACCAACATGATCTGTGGAACCCAGGAACCCAAACAGCTGGAGGACACACAAACACACCCCAGGACAGCTAAAATCCTAACACACAGCAAACAAGTGCATTGTTAGAATGTACTATTGGAGGTTGTTTCTACCTTTTCACATGTTTGTTATGCTATGGAGCCTAAGCACTGGTATGTCACGTGTTGTTTAGATCTCAGTGCACTGGCTCCACAGAACAACACAGGGATTTCAGGTGTGATGACACTGCAGTTGTCATGTACACATTGTCACCTCTTTCTGACATCCTAGTGAATGCCCCCCCCCCCATCATGGTTGAGTCCTGTGGATCACATATGTCCTGCAGAGTGGGGATGGCGGGGAATGCCCCCTGGCCATCCCCACTCTGCAGGCTACATATGATGCAGAAAGCTGAACCTTCACTATTCCACTTAGACTAACTACCTACATGTACAACGTCTAGCCCTGACATGCAGTAACAATACAATAGGAAACACACCAAGTCCCCTCCTTGCTATTCTCCGGTAACCCATTGGGTGCCAAGGGACTAGCCAATGTATTGTCAACCAACGAATTACTTATCCCTGTGGCATTCAAGGGGTTGTGTGCTGACCTCTTTGTCACTATGTGTATGACATTGTGATACACATAACAGTTGGATCTGTGACTGACACATGACATTGTGCATTGTTTTTGTGCTGTGCATGATGTCGTTTTGGACAGCATAAAGGGGGTTCAACAGGGACTTGACCATTACCATTCAGGCTAGGTTGGTCATGTATTCTGTCCTTGTTTGACGTCCCTCCAAGCTGTGTGACTGAATTGTGTTGTGTAATGCTGTCCATGTGTCACTGTGTTGGCTTCTGCCTGGTGGGTGTCAGGATTGGTGTGATGTGTGTGTGGGTCTTGATGCACTTACCAGTGGACTGGAGGCTACTTTCATCCCCGGTGTCACTCCATCCAGGGATCCCACACACCATGATGGAGGAGATGGTCTGACGCACAGCCTCCTCCCACTGGCTGTATTCCACCCGCAGGGGAGGACCACCCCCTGTGCCAGCAGCGTGCAAGGCCTGCTCGCCCATCTTCTTCTTCACCTTCATAATGGTAGACAAAAATGGGAAAAGGGTTGAACTAGATGTATACAGGTCTTTTCTCAACATTGATTACTGTGTTGCTATGTTACTGTCTTACCTTAGCCTTGCAGTCTGCCCATCTTTTCTTCACAGAATCCAATGTCCGGCTGCGGCAGGACACTGCATTCACAGCAGCCACAACCTCCTTCCAGGCTGCCTTCCTCTTTGCTGACAGGCCAGCTTTAGGCCCCTTGGGGAAGAGGTACCTATAGTGGGCAACAACAGCCTCACAGAGGACCAGGTTTTCCTCCTCTGTGTATTTGGGCTCTCTAAACCTCTCCTCCTCCTCACCCCCAGAGGTTGGTTGAGAGCCCTGGCTGTGGCTCCCCAGCCCTGCCTGCACTGGCCCTGTCTGTGTGTGGTGCAGGGGGACTACCCCTCGTCCCACTGTGTCTGCCCCTGCACTAGATGTGCCTGGTCTTGGGTGGCTGCCCCTCCGCCCCAGAGATCTCCCTCTCCCTCCCCTACCCTGACCAGGGTTGCCCCCCTGAATCTCCTCCTCCTCTCCTCCTACACTCCCCACCCCTCTCTTCTCTCCTCTCCTCTCCATCTCTCTCACCCACTCACACCCAGGCACTCACTCAGGCCCTCACACACTCACTCACTCACTCACTCACTCTCTGTCACTCACTTGCACTCACAGACTCACACTGTCAAAATAAAGAAAAAAAGTGTGTGTGTGTTTTACAAAAAAAAATATGGGCTATGTGTATGTGTGTATGTGTGTTTGGATGCGTGTATTTGTATGTTCAAAAGTGTATTGTGTCGCTTTGTGTGCTGCCAAACTCTCCTTCTACCTGTCTGTGTGTGTGCGCCGCCTAAACTCCCTTTCTCTGAAAAACTAACCTCCGCTCCTTGGGTCCTGATATCTAGCTCTTGGGAACGCGATAACAGACAAAGGTGCGTAGGTGATTTTGGGTCTATTTATAGTTTATTCGACTCAACTTGATACTTTGGGGTGCTGTGATTGGCTGAGACTGGGTCACGTTGGACGTTTCGCGTGTTTGGTTTTTTTTTGGAGACGTTTCTCGCGTTTATCGTGTATTTGGCGTCGACGATGAGGTCAAATATTTGGCGACTCCAGTTTTGTAGTCTTCGTGTGTTTTGTAGGCCGTCGCTCGTTAACTCTTCTGGGTAACAAAGATTTGAATCTCACGTTACCTGGTCTTGCTTAACGAGCGAAGGCAGTTTTTTTCTTCACGTTGGTTTTAACGCCAACATTTGAATCGAGCCCTTAATCTGGCCCAATATCACCTTTAAAGGGATGCTAAGTAAAAAATACATTTTTATACTTTATATAAATTTCAATATCATACTATCATATATATATCATATATCATACAGATATAGTATCTGTAAAATTTAGTTATTTTATGTCAGAACTATAAAATCTAATTCTAAACTTTTATTTTACTGCACATGTAGACTATTCTATGACAATACATTTTGTTAATTGTTTGTGCAGAAATCATACTGTTAATGTATTGAGATTAACACTCATTCTTCTTACATTCCAAAAGGCGGGTACCTTATCTAAGTACATTTAAAAACAATGCAGCACAATCACTTATTATACACCCTATCAAGATTGCTTTGTTGATGGGAGCCCTGGAAAAAACATAAATGACAGTCCTCACAGAGCATAGATAAAAGGTAGATTTTAGGTCTCAGAAAACAAATATAGAATGTTTACTGAGGTTAGCATGCAGTACAAGAAATGTTAGTGTGTATAGCACTATTTAGGTACTGGTGTCCCTTAAAAGGGATAATAATGTCTTTAATAAAGTTGCACTCTGAGTCTTGAACATTGGTTTTGTAAGATGCAGCACTAAGTTTAATAACTTACTGTTCAGTAGTTCAAAAGATATTGAAGCTTAAATGATCCCCCTCCCGCTCCTTCTGGCCGCCTCCCACTGAATCTCTCCATCCGGATCACGCTCACAGGCAGCATGACGCTGCCAGAAGGGATGAGAAGGGAATCATTTAAGCTTCAATATCCTTTGAACTACTGAACCGTAAGTTATTAAAATTAGTGCTGCATGTTATAAAACGAATGTAGAAGACTCTGAGCTCAGCTATATTATAGACATTACTATCCCTTTAACTGTGGACACATCCTATATTATAATTCACTAAGGATGTTTTTCAGAAGCCATCATGCAAAGTAGCGATGGCTGCGTGCACTGCAGTCATGTGCAGTTCCAGACTGCCCGCACCGCGGCTGATATGGAGCAAGGCACTCCGAATTCAGACCGGAGGACTATGGTCTGAATTTGGAGCCCCCTGCTCCAAATTATTATTATTATTTATTTATATAGCACTAACTAATTCCACAGCACTTTACAATTAGGAATAGACATACAGAAGTATTAAATAGTATAGTCAAATGTGGAGACAGAAGGATCAGAGGGCCCTACTCGTGAGAGTTTATCAGCTGTGGCTCCAGTGTTGGCCCGTGTACACAGGCCTTAAAACAAGCATGAAATATTCATATTTCTGGCCTGCACTGAAATCAAAGCAGCTGTTCGTATAACCCTGGTTAAAAAGTGATCTGGTCAGCCTACAGTACATTAGCCTCACTGTGAAAGGACAGAGAAGTGAGCAATGCATTGCACGTACACCTGACACTAAAACTGCTAAAAATAAAATAATCTGAAAGTGGCTTGTTTTGATGTGTGTGTGTGGGGGGGGCGCATTTTTATGTCAGAGACGTGAACAAACATTGCACATTCCTCTGGCACTCAAAGAGTTAAAGAAAATCATTAGGCAGCTGTATGGGGCCCAGCTGCATTTATAAAAAAAAAACCTTTGAGTGTGAGCAGTGCACAGTCCACTGTCACTCAAAGAATTAAGAAACATAACTGGTAAACTGTATGGGGAAGAGCTAGATATGAATCCCACTCCCCACCCCACACCCACAGGGGTGCCTGGCTATAACACACAGCAAACTCAGCAAGACAGGCAGCCAAATTGCTGCACAGCACCTTATTAACAAAAATCACATAAACATTGATGAAGACAGGTAAAATAAAAATAAAGGGGCAATAATGAAAAGGGGCATGACTGTGGGTGGGGCATTGGGAGTTGTGGCATATCATAAACTCTGATACTGTAGGCAAGTGCCTACTGCCTTATGATCATACCTGGGAACTCTCTGGATTTGCCCCGGAGACTCCGGTTCTGACAGAGCTTTACCGGGTCTCCGGGGCAGAGGCAGATTCCTCCGGATGTGGAGAGTTTCTATTGAAACTCTGCCACATCTGTTTTTTTCTCCCGTTGTGCCTCCGTCCCCAGCCTTGTGTGTTACACATTTAACCCTCTGAGTGCCAGAGCGGTACGGAATGCATTGCTTTGCAATGCATTCCGTACCGCTCTGGCACTCAAAGGGTTAAATCCCCCCCAACACTCGAGTTAAGCCCCACCCCTTTTTGACGCGATTAGCGTCATTTTTGTTACCCCCTGCTGAACAGAGGACTACCCTCCGGGTAGCCCTCAACTGAAAGTTCCCAGGTATGCTTATGATAAATCCTGCCCTTCTGCTGAGTCTCAGGATGGAATGCAAAAAAGTACACTATTACAGTGTATACTTTTGATAGCAAAATTATTAGCACCAAAATGTTAGTGAATTGTGAATGTTTTTCCAGAGTTAGCGAACATTTGCACATTTTTTTGTGAATGTGTTTCAAAAAGTGGGCGTTTTTAATATGTCCTCCGTTTTGTGAGAGAATTAGCAATTGTGCCTAATTCAGCAAAGCAATTAGCACACATTTTCATACTTCTAGCTAACTTTGCCAGTAATTTAGGCACATTCTTTAAAGGGGAATGCTCAATTCTATTAATGTTGTCTTCATCTGAATGTTCCCTAGGAATGAATCTGCACTCTCTCTTGCCAGTGCACATTCAGGTCATTGTATAGGCAAAGACCAAGCACGTTCATGTGCTCAGTCTTTTATAAAAAGTGGGAGTCCACTTTCTGAACTAAAAATAGCAACAAAAAAGCGGACTGATTGTTGATTGTGATCACTGGCCAGTTATTCCTTCCTTGCACAATAAAAAAGATGTACATCTCTGGCATTAAGAGGGTTACATTTTGGTGATGTCTGTAATAAAATAAAATATTTATTGATATACCTAGCAATTTTATTTTTTATTGTGCAATGAAGAAATAACTAGTCAGTGATCAGAATGAAAGATCACCCTGCTTGCCTCTGTTGCTATTTTTAATTCATCAGGCAGACTGCCACTTAATTATTTATTTATTTATTTATTTAATTATTTTATTTTCAAAAACGCTTTATTGAAGATAAAAGCCAACGAAAGTTAGACAACATGGAGTAATAGTAAATAGTACAGTAGATAACCAGTATGATTACAATATCCGACAAGTAGAAATATGTTATATCAAATATAGTCATAAAGGAATATACATTATTGATGCAAAACACAAAGTGAGCATATAATCTTCATCAGAGTGTCTCCAACTATTAGACATTTGAAAACTTAAATGTATTAGTAGCCCCCAACTATTAGAATGCAAGGATAAGAGAGAAGAAGAGGTCGAGAAAGAGAAAAAGGGACAGAAAGAAGGAGGATGGAGGGAGAGAAGAGAGGAAAAAAAAATTTTTAGAGGGCTGGCGGGTCTAGTGGCACACATACAGATTACCATAAATTCCACATATCTAAATATGTTAACAGGTGCATGTTGAGAAAAATGCATCTACTGCATCTGGGCCCCCGTAGGGGAGCTAATATCTTTCCAGTGTCGAAGAAAGAGAGATTTTGCAGTGAGGAGCATTGCGTATAGTAAACATTTCTTAATAAATGGTAAATGTGGGAGTTTTAAAAAGAACAGAGTTTGCCAGATGTCTCCAGAAAGAGGGATGCTTAAACTCCTCGTAATTAGGTTAAAGGGATAGTAATGTTTCATAATAAAAGCAGCTCTAATTAATCATCATAGTATTTGGACTTTGGAGACTGTTATTTCAATTCTGTCAGAGTTGTAGTTCCAGAGTAATTCAATGACAAAGTGTCCCCCTCCCGTCCCTTTTACTGATGTAACACTGTTCAGCCAGAGCAGAAGGGAGGTGCCCAGGTAGACTGCAGAGAAGGACAATCTTCAATTAAGATAAGGGAAAAACCTGAAAAGCTTGTCAAGGGGGTCAGGGATTTCATTGTTTTCATAGGAATAAGAGTGTCCCCTTCTGTTATCTGTCTGGTCTATGGACTGCATTCCACATCTGAGAAGAGATGGCTTACACTAGGTAAAAGGGGCGGGAGGGGGAAACTTTGCTTGTGAATATCTCATAAACCATAAAGGTTTGAGTGATAAGACTTATATCATTCTTCATGTTTTTTAATGCCTACAAAATAAAATAAAGTTAAAACGAAGTATTACTATCCCTTTAAGACAGACTGCCACTTTTATAAAGGACTGAGCTCATGAACATGCTCAGTCTCTGCCTATGCAAAGACCTTGTCACAAATTTGAAAGAGAGCGAGCCAGGTCACATGCAGGAATCTTCCATCACTGGAGGAGGTAGGAAAGAGGCAATACTTGGGGAGAGGAACAGTCGAAGATTGACAGGCAGCGGTACAGAGTGTACTGCAGCCTTTACAGAAATGACGTCACCAGCTTAACTTTACATGGCAATATCTTGGGCATTACAGAATTATATTAAAAACAAATGAGGGATGACAGATTAATTCCAAGGGAACATTCAGATGAAGACAACATTAACAGAGGTGTGAGTTCCCCTTTAACATTGCCATTAATTTAGGAGCACTTGCAAGTTAGTTTAGGAGAATGTGCTATTCAGCATTAAGGCGGCATCAAAATAAATGTATGACTTTCAAAACATAGTGAATGCTCCACTTTCTGCATTCTGCCCTTAGTCAGCTGCTATGTCTACTGCATGAAGTTCTGCTGGAGGTCTTAAAGGGATAGTAATGTTTCATAATAAAAGCAGCTCTAATTAATCATCATAGTATTTGGACTTTGGAGAGTGTTATTTCAATTCTGTCAGAGTTGTAGTTCACGAGTAATTCAATGATAAAGTGTCCCCCTCCCGCCCCTTTTACTGATGTAACACTGTTCAGCCAGAGCAGAAGGGAGGTGCCCAGGTAGACTGCAGAGAGGGACAATCTTCAATTAAGATAAGGGAAAAACCTGAAAATTTTGTCAAGGGGGGCAGGGCTTTCATTGTTCTCATAGGAAGAAGATTGTCCCCTGCTGTTATCTGTCTGGTCTATGGACTGCATTCCACATCTGAGAAGAGATTTCTTACACCAGTTAAAAGGGGTGGGAGGGGAAACTTTGCTTGTGAATATCTCTCAAACAATTGTTCTTCATGTTTTTTAATGCCTACAAAATAAAATAAAGTTAAAATGAAGTATTCCCATTAGAATATTCTGCCCAGCTTAAGGAATGTATGGATTTATTATGAGAAGGTGTCAGCTTAAGTTACTTTAAGTTACTGTTGCTATCTGGATTTCATTTAATCAAAACTAAGTGAACCCCTTAGATGCTAGAGTGATATCAATACATTATGAAGCAAATTATTGGAGTACACCCTAGCATCTGGGGGATTAAAGGGTTTTGATCAGTAGGGTGTCTCTGGCATTTCATGTCAATCAAAATGTTTCCATCATAGCAAAAAGGCTGAGAACCACTTCATAGAATGTGCAGGCAATTGCCATGGCAAGTCTACAAAAACTAGCCAATATTTTGAGTTGGTCAGGACCCTTGAGTACTTTACAAAGAGTTACATGCAATTCAACTACTTACAAGGCCAATAAAAATGATAATGCACTAAGAACATCAATGCCATCACACCATGACATTCATAAGGAGCCTTGACATTTATATTAAATAACAAAATACGGCATGCTCTGGAAGTCCCATCATCATCCAGGTGCTTCTTCTAATAGACAAAGTGCTGTTTTGGATGCATGCAGCCTATGGCATCTCACTTTCTGGCAATTCTTCCTGCTTCTTTTTTTGTCCCTATGAATTTGTGGCAATTGTGATATGTATGTTAGTAATGAAGGGAAGAAAAACAAGGGATGTGAGTCCAACATGTAGTACATAGTGGGATCAGAGAGTTTGAATAGAGAACCTGATCCCACAGAAGGTTCAACTATGGGACAAAGGGGACAATGCCTATTATGTTTTTTTTAGGAATGAGTGCTTTTTAATTTGTTTAACATACTAGTTACCTAGGCAAGTGTCATTCAAACAAATTCAAACAACAGCCAGTTATATCTATATATTATTTGTAGTTGCTTTTGATCTCTGTTTACTGCTGCTGTTTTTGTTTACAATTGGATAAGGATTTGTGCCTCTTACAAGTGACTCATGTCTATTGAGGTCTGTTGTTTGCAGTGAGAAGATGTGTTCTAGAAGCAAACCTCAGATCATTATATAAAGGAAACTGTAGATATAATGCAATATATATATATATATATATATATATATATATATATATATATACCTAATTCCCTAGGTAAGTCAATGTGTTAAATAAATTTGGGGAGAGCCAGTGAGTTGTTGGACCTCCAGTCAATTACTCGTTGGAGATGATGGGAGTCATAGTCCGCAAAGCTGGAAGTCAAACAAATGACTACCCCTGTCCTAGTGTATAGTTTCCCCTTTAATGACTTGTTTCACATCTGTGCCTATAAACATACCTGGGAACTCTCAAAATGAGCTGACCCTGAGATTGTGTAAATATTAACCCTTAAATTTCCCACAATATAGATTATCCGCGATATATCCCTCATTGCTGTAATCGAGAGTTGCTCCATTCAGCATTCACAGAGACATTAATATACAACAACTTACAGATATCACTTCATGAACACACACATATCAACCAGGACTTCTCCCTCTGCCTTTCTGGTACAAATGGCACCAGTTTAGAGACTAAAGAAGCATTTAACTGGAGCAGAATATATAACAGGTAGCACTGAACTCTCACACCCTGAGATTTTGGCTCTACACCCTGAGACCCTGAGATCTGGGCCAAAACCCTGAGTCTCAGGGTCTAACCCTGAGAGTTCCCAGGTATGCCTATAAAGCAATATGCAGTAGCTGCTCCTTACATGTGTCCAGTTACTAATAAAATAAATTCAATGATGGGATGAAATCATTAAAATGGAACTGTCACCTTAAAACAAATTTTAAAACATATTGCAAAAAAAAAAGCCCACATCTTCCAGTACACCATTAAAGCTTTATACATAGGTAAAAATCACTGCTGCTATATTGAGAATTATGACTGTTGGTTTCAAAGTGAGTAGGATGTTGTTCTAGGGAAATATTTGACTGCCTTTTGGACTCAGGAGTGAATATTTTTACACACTTGGGGCTTTATTTGAAATTGTTTCAAAAGGGATTTTTTTGTCTTCTTCTAGATCAACAAGGGTGATTTGACACTGGCTAAACTTTATCAACTATATTACCATAGGGGAGATTTATAAACCTGGAGTTGTGAAAAATATGGAGTAAAAGTGGCATAAAAATGATGGTTGTCCTTTAAAAAGAAGCTTACACCAGTTTTGGAAGCCTTAAAGGCACATTGTTATATTTTGGGAACAGATGACGAAAATTCTGGTGCAGCGAATTTATAAAGACATGTCACTAACTTCTACAATTTCCCAAAAGAGATTTCACCACACTCTTAATGTAAGCTATAGTCTGTTCTTAAAGGGATAGCAATACTTAAGTATTACTAATCCCTATATTAAAGGTCTATTAAAAATAAATGTATTGCCCCCAGTGTCATCTCTCAAACCTTTATGGTTTGAGAGATAATCGCTCCTAAAGTTGCCCTCTCCCTCCCCCTTCCCTGTAGTCAGCGTTCTAGCTAACTGCAGGGAAGCCAGTCGTAAGACCGTCAGATGGCTCTGCAGCACAGCCAAGATCGCATTAATAAAAAAAAAATCTGTCACTGAAATGGTTGTCTACGTGTGTTTGGTTTGCAAGCACACATAGAAGACCATTTTAGTGAAATATTTTTTTTTATTAATGCGATCGCGGCTTTGCTGCAGAGCCGCCTGATGATCTAAGACCGGATTTCCCTTCAGTCAGCTACAATGCTGACTTCTGGGAAGGGGAGGGAGAGGGCAATTTTAGGAGCGATTATCTCTCAAACCATAAAGGTTTGAGAGATGACACTGGGGGCAATACATTTATTTTTAATAGGACTTTAATATAGGGATTAGTAATACTTAAGTATTATTATCCCTTTAACAGTTCCAGACATTAACATCAACTTACTAACAACATATTTATAAGCATGCCATTACTCATTTATAAATCTGACATTATCACCAGTTGCCATGAGTTCACAATAATATTTTTTATAAATCTCCCCCACTGCCACCATGTTACATTGGGGAAGATTTATAAAAGTGAAATAGAGAGCCTGTATTCTGTGCTACTGAGACAATTTAGAGAGAAATTCCACAAGAATCTTATTGCCAGGTATAATTTGTTTAAACATTCCAGGCGTTAACATCAGAATAATAACACCATATTTATAATAATGCCCTTACTCATTTATAAATCAGATCTGACGTTATGGCCAGTTGCCATGACTTAAGGACAATTCTTTAAAAAGTCCACATCATCTCTATCCCACTCATTATCAAAATTGTCTGTGTAGTCAACACCTTAATTCCCAAACAGGTGTGTAACTTACTCTGAACATTTCGAGGGTTAAACATGCATTTAATAATTTGACTCAAATACTCAAGGGATTTGCACTCACTTAGCACTCAAAGTATTTAACCCTTGACATATCTGACTTGTAATTTTATAATATAAATAGAACAAACATTTTTTATTGTAGATGGCTGCTGTAGCCTGTTTGGAAAGATATCCTTCTGAAATGTCGCCCACTATTGGGCGCTCAACTAAATGGCACATTAACCATGTGAAAAGGGAGACATGAGAATTGCAGCCGCATCAAGAGGGAGAAATTCCCAGGTGGCAGGCGTTGCTCATTTGAGCATCCACATTAACATAAACATACCTTGCTGATATGTGTGTCTTCTTAGGTGGACTATAGCCAGAACAGGTCTGTGAGTACTCCCACTTTCCTTCCCCTCAGTGTCCGTGGCTCATAAAAATAATAAGAAAAATTCATATTACCATTTGCAAAGACACGGGTGTGCAATTCACCCCTACAGTATGTGCACATATACATGCAGGGGTGAACTGCACGCCTGTGTCTTTGCAGATGGTAATATGATTTTTTCATTATTATTATTATTATTATTATGAGCCATGGACACTGAGGTGAAGAAGAACTGTTCTGGCTTCATGGTGACATTTCCATAGTTCCCCTATGAAGACACACATATCGGGAAGATATATTTATGTTGATGTGGGTGCTTAAATGAGCGACGCTTAAACCTGCAACATGAGAATCTCACCCTTTTGATGCGGCTGAGATTCTCATGTCACCCTTTAAATCCCGGCAACATGGTTAATGTGCAGTTTAGCTGGTCACCCAATAGTTGGTGACATTTTGATAGTGAACCATTTGGCAGCTGGTGGGTTAAATCAGTGATTGCATGAGCTGTTGTCTCCAAGGAGTCAGCAGCAGTTTACTTTAGGCTTCTTGTATATTATACTGTCATATAGCAGGAGTTTATAATATACTATTTATAAGCAGTTTAGTTTCCCTGAAGAGAATGCAGTATTGCAAGATTTTGTTTGATATGTGTTGCAATGTATACATAACACAGGGAAATTAGTAATATAGCAAATGTAATAGTCACTACTGTAAGAACATTTTGGCAAATCCTCATTTGGACTTAGAAGATAAGGCTTTCTCTCTTTTCTTTCTTATTTTGTTTTGTTGGCTGCTGATACTTCTGTTATCTGCTTTTCTGTTCTTTCTAGTAGATGTTTGCTTTCTTCCGTGTGGAAGTTGAGCAGTTTACCACCATACAAAGTGGTTGTTCCAGACTGGTTCCCTTCCTGGGAATTCTAATGCTTGCTTCATATTGGATGTTTGCATCCGATCTGTTTCTGTTATGTAATGTTTACAATAGCTTTTTCTCTCCTTAGTATTATTGTCTTTTTGTAATGTTTATTCCTCTCAATAAAACTTTTGAAAACAGAAGAAAAAAGAAGATAAGATAAGGCTTTGGGGAAACCCTCTCCCCCTGGATCAATTGCTTCAAGTGCAAAAGAGTTGTGAAATGCATTGTTATTGATCGCACAGATACGTGGAAGGCAAAGGGATCAAGTTGCACTTGGAAAAAAAAAGTTGCACTTGGGTTGGAGAATGGAGGGGGTAGGTCAAGTCACTTGGGTCAGCTGGGCAGAAAAAAAATGCTCATAGCATGAAAACAAGTTTAATAATAAAACACATTTAACATACAGGTAATTTTGAAAATGTTTTAAAATTGTTTAAAATGTTTTAAGGTGACAGTTCCACTTTAATTATACTACAAGTGTCTGAGCCCCTGTCTCCTATTGTGTATATTAGTAGAGCAGATTTGAAGCATACGGCTATGACTCCAATTAGCTTTGTGTTTGGCAGCCTATTCTGCTACATGTGCCAATGTGTGTTCTTACCTGTACTTCACTTAATCAGTCTCATTAGAACAACTTATCAGTGTTAATTGTTCTTCCTTTGAGATATTCATTTTGTTTCTATTTTCCTTGGATGTTTGTTTTGAATGCTGTATGGTAATTACTGCTCATTCCCATTATCTCTTAAAACTAATTACTGTGTATTGCCATCCATAGCAATGCAAAACATCAAACAGCATATACTTTAGATGAGCAAATACAGAAAATGACATGAGACAAAGAACTTAAAACCATCCAAAGAGGCAGACTTTTAATGAATAGTAATGTTTTGTTTAAAGAACAAACACATTTTAGAGCTTTTGATGCTAAGTAAAACATTGTGTTCCTACTTCTGGGAGATACGTAACGCACTAAGTGCCAGAGGAGTACGTTATGCGATGCATTGCATACCCCCTGGCACTAGGAGGGTTACTTCAATGGTTATTAAACTTCAAACCTATTTGATTTGTTTAATCAAAATTCACTTTATAAAAAATAATCTGTTGGTGGCACTGTTGCTATGATTTTCTATGGATAACTGCTGTTGGTAACCAGAACCTCACTAAAGGTAGAAAGAGAAAAACACATTTTATGGTTTGAGCTGTAGAAAGTTTTGGATGAAACATCTTCCAGCATTGGTTAGGCAAAAAAACACTCCTGTTCAATCCATCATTAAGTTCTAATTCAAGCAATCAAAAGGGAAATGCACTTACATTTCAGTGGAACTGCAACCTTAATGCAAAACATATGTTTTTGCGTTTTGTGCAAGATATTTAATTCAAAAATTATTACAGCTTAAACTTTTTTTAGTAAATTGTTATATATATATATATATATCTCAAAAAAGGAAGCAGAAAAGAAGGGAGAGCGCTAGTATATAGTGTAAAGAGCATCACATTTAATAAAAGACATACACATACGTAAATAAAATAACAATATATAGAGAATATAAAATCCTTTTGTGTCCAAAAGGGACTATTATAGCTCTAAAACACAGCAAATTAAAATAAAAGAAAAAAATGTACAGCTAAAAGTTCACCAAACAAGGTATATATCACCTTAAAGTAATCTCTCTGTGTTGTAACAGCTGTATAATGCCTTGTAATGTGCCAAACCAGTGGGCAGTTGATTATTGCTTGAAAAGTGTGACTTTCGGTCCTTGCTTATATCAACAGCTTCTCCTCCATCTTTGTTTGGATTTCTCTGGGGGTGGGTCCTGCAGGCAGAAATCCTTCCCTGTTGCGGGCAGAGGCCTCAAGCTTAAAGATGAAGACTGAAAATGGCACCTCCCGTCCTTGCTTCTCAACTGGGCACCGATGTTGTGAACTTATTAAGTGAACTTTGCCAACTGACTTGTAAGAAGTAAAGTAAGTGCTACGTGTTTCATATCTACTGATACTTCCTTTGATAAAAATAATGGTTTAAATACTAGCTCCATTCCATTTAAAGCAATAGGAAACTGATTCTGACGTAGTTACAGCAGATGTAGAGAGTTGGTTTAATTAATCCAAATGTCATTTTATTTTTCACATAAAGCCAAAGTCCCAGTACATAAGGTAAAATAAACCTAATAGTTCAAACATATAACATATGAATCTTGGGCACATTCGGTGTACAATGTAAGTATCACCAAGCAATATAACCAATCCTATATAATAATTCACTACAAAGTTTGTAACGATGCAGTCATGCGCAGTAGAGACTGCCCATGACGAAGCTGATACAGAGTGGGGTGCTCTGAAGGAGCATCCAGCTCTGTATCAGCTGCGGCGCGGGCAGTCTCTACTGAGCATGACTGCACCATGACCGGCTGGCACTGTATCAGCCGCAATGTGGGCAGTCTCTACTGTGCATGACTGTATCATGTTGCCCGTGCTCCTGGTTGCGGGCGGCAACATTCTCACTTCCTTGTTTTGACTGCCGCATTTCTTATTGGTCCTTGTAATTGACTCCACCCAGGGCCAACCCTTTTTATACCCTGTCACGTCAGTAGACAAGCACCGTTTTGTGGTGTACCTGTACTTATACTAGTTCCTGCTGCTGCTTTGTTCATGTATGACCTGGCCTGCCTGATGACGTTCCTGTGTATCCTGATCTGTTCCAGTTCTGTTGCTGACTGATCTGGCTGAGAACCCGTTACATTGCTGACTGATCTGGCTGAGAACCCGCTACATTGCCGACTGGACTGGCTGAGAACCCACTACGTTGCCAACTGGACTGGCTGAGAACCTGCTACATTGCTGACCGATCTGGCTGAGAACCCGTTACTTTGCTGACTGATCTGGCCGAGATCCCAATACGTTGCCGACTGCTCTGGCTGAGTACCCGTTACGTTGCCGACCCGACTGGCTGAGTGTCAGCATCCGTTGCTGACCGTACTGGCTGAGACACAGTTGATGTGGCTGGCTGTGCTAGCTCTAACCATTGGGCTGAGCACTGACCATTGGGCTGAGCTGCCGACCATTGGGCTGAGCACTTGCTGCTTCAGCCGTTCATACTGGTATCTTCCGCCTCTGGCGGTGTGCACGCATGGAGTACCGGATCTCGGGTTATCTGTAGTTTGGCCGTGTTACTCATTACTCTCTATGTGTCCATCACTACCACTTCCTTAAGCTGGGCTCACTCCTTGTGGGGAGTTACAGGCTGTTCTCTGGGTGCTTTACGTGAACCTTGCTGTACCTAGGTATCTTAGGAACGGTTCACTGCTTGTCCTGCCTAACATCTGCTGTAGCCTTTGGGCTAAAGAGACAGCTGTAGGGTGGTATACCTACCAGTAGCTGTTGTCTTGGGCCTCCCTATACCCTAGTGCTCTAGGGTCCTTGCTGCCAGCATCCGTATTGGGCCTCCAATCAACCCTAGCGTTCTAGGGTCTGTGTTCTCCAGTTGAGAGCCTTGGGACTCCTAGCGTTCTAGGGTCCTTGTGTCAGTACTTGTGGTCCGTGTGCCATTGGTTACCCTAGCATTCTAGGGGCTAAGTTGCCAGTATCCGTTGGTCTTGGGCTTCCAGTCATCCCTAGAGTTCTAGGGTTCTAAGGTCCAGTGTCTACATCAGCAGGTCGCTGCCTATTCCTCACCCTAGCTCTCTAGTGAACTTGCTGCTTGTCTGTTTATTGTTAATATACTGTACCTATCTACCATTGTGTATTGTAGACAGTATTTGTACCATCTTATTCTTGGCTTGTGTGGGTATGAACATTTATGCTGTGTTCGTACTTTATTTTCAATAAAGATATTTTTAACCGTACAAGTCTTGTCTGAGTGTTCATCAAAAAACCGTGACAGACTGCCCTGCGACCGGCTGGCAGTGGCACTGTGGCCCATGTAACGGGCTCTTCAACTAGTGTTAGATAAAATATAAAATACTAGTTTAAAAGCCCGTGTACATGGGCCAAGGTTTGGGTAATGTTAAACCTTTGAGTGCCAGAGGGGTATGCAATGCATTGCTTTGCAAATTGTTGCGTACCCTTCTTGCACTCAAAGGGTTAAGAGGCCGCTACCTCACTGCTCCACGTGAAGCAGTCTTGCATCGTCTCACTCATGCAATGCAATCATGCGCAGTAGAGACTGCCCGAATGCCAGCAGTCTCTACTGAGCATGACTGCATCATGACAAACATCCTAGCAAATTATTTTATTGGATTTGTCCACCCAATATATAGATTGATCTGAAGAGATATCCTGACATGTCAAAAAAGGACAGAATGGATCCCGCACAGTGATACACCATATATGATTAGGTGATGTGTGAATAAAATAAAAATGAAAAGTGTATTTGGGGAAGATGGTCCCGGTTATGTAAAGGTGGATACATCAAGTTTTTCATTATGACCACCAGGAACCAAGGTGTCACAATGGAATATCCAGAAGTTTTCCTTCTGGCATAAAATCCAGAATCTTTCCCCCTCACTGTAATGACCCGATATGTGTTCTAATGGATTAACAGTGGTGGCCTCCAAATTTTTATTTTGATAACCCCTATAGTGTATAGCTAGAAGATATTTTTTATCTGATGTTAAAATCGCTCTCCAGTGTTCAAGGAATCTGTCTTTAAGTTTACGTTTAGCACAACCAATATAAGCTTTATTACAGGGGCATTACATATACTGGGATTATATACAACATAGGAAGTCATCAATGATGTTAATTTTCCCTTGTCCATCTTTAAATTGTTTTGTGTTGTGTGTCAAAAATGTGCATGTGGTGCACCATGTAATACCAAATTTATAAACTCCCTTACATTTTAAGAAATAACCCCTATTTTTAGGTTTGGTATTTAATTTCTTTTTAGAAAATTTCTTTTTTTAATTTTTATTTTTAGTGTAAATGATTTGTGGTTTAGATGGAAGAATAAGTTTTAATAGGAGATTCTCCAGAAGAACCGACCAATGCATTTTCAGGATTTTCTGGGTATCGCTATCTGAGTTATTGTATGTTGTAATAAATTCTACCACATTAGATTTACCCTTATTATTAACTGTATCACTTTTAACTATATCTTTTTTCATTTTATCAATAAGGAAATCACTTCCCATCACGATCACATCACATATCTTCTCACAGTTTTGTTTCACAACAACCTCCACAGAAGATTAACACTCCTATTGTATCCAAGTCCAGCTTTCAAAGTTGCTCTGCAGAACAATCTACAGATTCCAAAAACTCAAAAGAATATTGTTAAATGCCAATAAGGGAGAGGATGTACAAAATACAAATAAAAAATATATTTAATATCAGTACTACTAATATATATGGCATTTTGGATATTCAGAGCAATTTAATACATATTTTAATATCTTTGGAGTCTGAATTGGAGGCTCTGTCTTCCACCAGTTATGCGCAGATAAGTAATAAATCTAATTATCTTTTAGAGATAAACAGTCCTACCAAAAGAAGCAGAAGTCTATCACCTTAATCAAATTTTAAAAAACAGTCTAGAGGAGTAAGAGCCGGTAAAAGAAAAAAAGAGGGTAAAACCAAATATTCCAAAACTGAAATTCCCAAAATAATCAGTAATGAAGATCTGCAGACTATGAGTATTTTCAACTTGACTCGGCATAATTTTAATAGACATGAAATATCCCTTACAAACAGGGGATTAAAACTTGCCCCTACAGTGGGACCTAAAGAATTGGATTTATTCTTGCATTTAAATCGGTTCACAAGAAATCTAACATTGAAGACACATTTTTCTAAACATCCAACTCAAATGGATTATGAAATAACTCTATTGAAGGATTTAGAGGATTTGTTGAGTGAAGCTGAACATTGCCCATATACATGTATTGACACCATCAATAACTCAAATAACTATATTCATACTAACTTCCAGCCCAAATTTGTCTTCTATCCCCAAAAGGGCTAGAGGCTAATAAGGGGGGAGCCATGGTTATATAGGATATTCACGATTATAATACAGACGCCAATGGGTTACTCAGATACCAATACGTATACCTGTCACGGTTTTGGATGAACACTCAGACCAGAACGGTAAGGTAAAAATTACTTTATTAGAATAAAGTGCATACACAAAATATAGGCCTTTAGACCCACAGTACAAACATAAATACAGGGCTCAAAATTTCCTCTCGCCACTAGCCAAAGGCGAGTGAAAATTTAGCCCTGGCGAGTAGAAATTCAGCCCTGGTGGGTATGTTATGTCTTGCAGTGGAGAGTAACTATTCAGGTCTGGCTAGTAGCAAAGGACTTCAAGTTTTAAGCCCTGATAAATATATACATATAATAGGGTACAACAATAGCAACCAGTATAGGTAATCTGGACGAACTGGAAGCAATACTGGCAAATAAAGTTCTTGCTAGAACCAGAGAGACTGAAGGCACACAGTCCAAGACCTGACAGCAGGACTTCTGTCACAGGTGGTCCAATAATGGAGGACTGGCACAACCCAGACGCCTGGGTACAGAACCAACCGGAGCGAGGCAACACTGACCCTGGCTCTAGACCACAGTAAACGAGGCAACCACGTAGTGGGCAGCACTGACCCTAGGTAAAGGGTCACCGGGAGACCAAAGCAACTGTTATGTAGGTAAATCCCTAGAACGCTAGGGGTGGATCAAGATAACGGTATAAGATGGAACGCAACCAGTGTCCCCTCCACCTGAGGGATGGTAATATGCAACACTGGCTCTTGAGCCCAAGGCTTCTGCAGTGAGGAACAGTAATTACCCTTACCTGGATGATCCAGGTACTCACAGGGTTAATAGGTAACACCCAGAGAATAACTGCAACTCCCAAAGGGAGTGGACACAGAGAGTCATCAGAGTAACACAGTTAGTTCTAGAACACTGTACCGGTACTTCGCTTGTGCACACCGCCATAGGCGGTTAAGAGAACAGCTTAAACACGGAGGCTCAGCCTTTGGTCGACAAAGTAATAGCGCCACACGGCGCACACCAACAATCGTAATGCAACGGCCCAGCACTTATCCGTGACCTCACGGGCAACCAAGCTGAACAACCGGACACAGAAAAATGTGGAGTGGATACTCAGCTAGCCACGGAGCGGTACACAACCGGATACAGTCAGCTACGAAGCGGGTTCTCAGCCAGATACGGTCAGCAATGGAGCAGGTTCTTAGCCAGATACGGTCAGCAATGGAGCGGGTTCTCAGCCAGATACAGTCAGTAACGGAGCAGGTCCTCATCTAGATATGGTCAGCAACGGAGCGGGTTCTCAGCCAGATACAGTCAGCAATGGAACGGTAGCACACAGGAACTCAGGAACGTCGTCAGGCAGGCCAGGTCATACACGATAAATGATAAGCACAGTTACACGTCAGGAACTCGTACACCACAAAAGGGCACCATAGGTAGACATGACAGGGTATTTAAAGCCCATCACTGGGCGGTGACAAAGGTGTCTAGCCAATCAGCATGCAGTAATGCAAAATAGAAGTCAAAATGTCTCCGCCTGTAGCTCAGAGCACAGGCACCGTGATAATACCAATTTAAAAAACTGACCCTACCAAAGAATATGCTAATGCTTTACAAACTACTATTAATGAAGTCTACAAACAAGGATTTTTTAATAAAAAAGAAATGGCATATTTAACTATCAAAAATCCTAAAATACGGTATTTTTCTTTAGTCCCCAAAATACACAAGACCCTTTATAAACCTCCTGAGACTTATTATTGCCAGTATGGAGGGGGTGATGTCACATCTCTCTCACTACATAGATTTCTTTCTCTTGGGGTATGTTTCTCAATTGCCATCCCATACTAATGACAACATTTACTTCAGGTTTTGGATGGCTTCCCCTGGAGAGATGACTATTACACATTGCATCACATGCACATTTTTGACACACAACACAAAACAATTTAAAGATGGACAAGGGAAAATTAACATTATGGATGACTATATAAATTGTAACACTACCTATGTTGTATATAGCATAAAATTCCCCTGTAATAAAGTTTATATTGGTCGTACTAAACGTAAACTTAACGACAGATTCCTTGAATACAGGATAGCTATACACTATAGGGATTATCACAATAATAATGTGGAGGGCACCACTGTTACTCCATTAGAGAACATATCGGGTTATTATAGTGAGGAAGAAAGATTCTGGATTTTATGCCAGAAGGAAACCTTCTGGATATTTTATTTTTTCATATTTATATTTATTAGAAGGTGGATCACTGTGTGGGATCCAATCTGTCCTTTTTTGGCATGTCAAAATATGTATTTAGATCAATCTATATATTGGGTGGCCAAATATTTTATATTTTATTTAACATTCGTTATATTGCTAGGTGAAACTTACATTGTACACCGAATGTGTCCAAGATTCATATGTAATATGTTTGAACTATTAGGTTTATTTTACCTTACATACTGGGACCTCAGGCTTTATGTGAAAAACAAGCGGACATTTGGATTAAATAAACCAACTCTCTACATCTGCTGTAACAGAATCAATCTCCTATTGCTTTAAATGGAATGTCGCTAGTATTTAAACATTATTTTCTTTTTGGAAATTATGTCCCTGAGGAAGTATCATTAGATACAAACCGCGTAGGACTAATTTTAATCTTTACACGTCAGCTGGCATAGTTCACCTACTGAGTTCACAACATTGGTGCCCCACTGAGAGGCAAGGACTGGAGGTGTTATTCTCACATTTGGGAACTCTCCGGATTTGCCCCGGAGACTCCGGTTTTGGCACTGCTTTACCAAGTCTCCGGGGCAGAGGCTGAGTCCTCCGGATGTGGGGAGTTTCTATTGAAACTCTACCCACTTCCACTTTTTCCCCCGGTGTAGCTCCTTCCCCCCAGCCTTCTTTTAAGCCCTCCTCCGGCACTTGCGTTAAGACCCACCCCTTTTTGACACAATACGCATCATTCTTCCCACCACCTATGGCAGCAGAGGACTCCCCTCCAGGGAAACAACAATAAAAAGTTCCCAGGTATGGTTATTCTCAGTCTTCACCTTTAAGCTGGAGGCATCTGGCTGCTATGGAAAGGAGATCCACCTGCAGGATCCACACCCAGAGAAATTCAAACAAAGACAGAGGAGAAGCTGTTGATATAAGCCAGGACTAAAAGTCACACTTTTCAAGCAATAAGCACCTGCCTGCTGGTTTGGCACATTACAAGGCATTATATAGTTGTTACAACACGGAGCGATTACTTTAAGGTAATATATACACTTTTTGGTGAACTTTTAGGTGTACATTTTTTCTTTTATTTTTTCAGTGAATTCATTGTTTTTTATAGCGCTACAATAGTCCTTTTTGGACACAGAAGGACTTTATATTCTCTATATATTGATTTTATTTACTTATGTGTATGTCTTTTCTTAAATTTGATACTCTTTACACTAAATGCTAGCGCTCTCCCATATTTTCGGCTTTCTTACTGTTTTGCCCTGTACACCATTAGGGTTTAGGATAGCAGTGACAGTATTTTTTGTGACTTTTTCACTACTGGATATATAGGGTTAATTGAAACATACAGGAGCCATTTATCCAATATTGGGTGACAATGACAAGAAAGGGTTACCTTCTGAACAAACATTTTCACTGTAATGGCAGTACCCTTGCTTTACTCACTATAACATGTTTTTCTTAAAAATAAATTATACTTTAAAGTGTTAGTAATGTCTGAAAAAAACTTTTTTGAATTTAGAAGAGCTTAAAAAGCTGATCTAAATGCAAAAAACCATATCTCTCAAACCACTATGGTTTAAGAGATACCGGTGTTTAAAGTCTGATTTCTCCTACTGACAGCTGTAAAGCTGTCAGCAGGAGATCCGGTCAACACGCTGGCGCTTGAGAAGTGCCGAGATCTCGTTACTTACACGAAATCCTTTCATTGGAATGGTCTAAAACATGTGCCTAGTGTTCAGGCACACGTACGTTTTTTTGCATTTAGATCAGCTTTTTAAGCTCTTCTAAATGCAAAAAAGTTTTTTCAGACATTACTAACACTTTAAGTCATGAACCATACTGCTGCTAGATATTTCATAAGGTATAGACAAGAGCAATTCACAGCGGAGATTCAGATTTAAAATTCTCTGCATCCACATTTCCATACTTTGATCACTTAAGTGAAAATAATAACAGTTTTTATAACATGAAATATAATTTCCAAATAATTTCAGTGTTTTCAATTAACACTGCTTAACAACCAATCAATCAATCTTTTTGGATCAGACAAGTGCACTTTGTGCAGATCATCAACCTTATTTGGTCATTTAACGTTATTTTCAATCCAGCATGCTTCATGCTCAGGCTCAGCCTTTTTCTTTTCATTCTATATTTTGTTCAATCGAGTGCATTTCATCCATATGATTTACATATTTTCCAACTTATGTTTTTTTTCAGTCAAGTGCACTTTGTGCACATGATCATCATTTTTGTTTGCTTGAGTATGATATACAAGCACAAGCGCAAGCACAAACAACACATTTTTTTCCATCTTGTTTTTGGATTAAAATTGCTTCACATGCACAGCTTTAGTTTTCATCTTTAGTTTTGTTTGATTGAGCATAGTAATGTTTTGTTATATTAATTGTGATGATTCATGCTCGAATTGATAAATGTTTAATTCTCCACTAATGTCTTTCTGTAAAAAATGTCTGTATGTATTGACAAACAAACTCTATCCATTGTAAAACTGCATTGCATGTACACAACCTGGTATATTCAGAGCACAATGAGAAAAAACATATGGGGAAAAAGTAAAACATATACTTTAGGACTTTCCCTGTTGAGTAAAACTCTAAAGGCTGGCAGTTAATTTATTAAAAGGTATAATAGTAAAAAGTGACGAGTGCTGGAGAATTTATTATCAAATGGAGTATAGCAAAAGACATCTCTCCCTTGGGATGCAAAATAATTGTCTGTTATCAGGTGGCACTTTATCTAAAAAATTAATATTACAAAAAAATAGTTTGAGCTAGACTTGTGCATTCATTTAATAGCAAATTAACATTTCACAGAAAATCATGTATTTTATGAGTTTCAGATTAAATTGACATACTAAACAGTAGTTGAGCAAAGTGACACAAAAACGAAGGACAATTTCAACAGATTCATTGAAATCAATTTGTTTGTGCCATTTCTGCAGGGAACTTGGGAAGGCACTGTGTAGGAAGACAGAGAGAAGAAATGATTGATACACAGGATAGCCAGTACAATCCTGGAAGGAAGTGGTGGGACAGGAACCTTGGTCATGGCTGTGATTGATCATTGCAACAGCCTGTGAATCTCTATAAACTGTGATGTGATTTATACTCTGCTCAATCTTGACTTCCAAGGGGATGACCTGTCAAACTTATAAAATCTGGATGCAGCACATTTTCCTTATTTGCATTAGCTGCCAGGACAGAATCAGTGTGTCACAGGCTTGTGATCATCATCTCCCTTTATTGTTGGAAGAAACAAAATAAACAGGGAAGCTGTAGTACTACTTACTTGTTTAGGTTAGCTAATAATTAATTAGGTAGGTTAGCATTGTAAATAGGTAGATAGGTAGGAATGTAGGCTGGTAATCTAATTCCAGAAAGTATGCTTTTTATTCCTGACTGTTTGAAAGTATAATTTTAAACACATGAAAATTAACTTCATACAAATAGGCAGACTGGGCGGTACAATTGTTCACACTAAAGTGCATACCTGCATACAAACTGGCAAGCACTGTGCATGCAATGTCCCATCCAGATTCCACTGCTGTTTCTAGGAATTACTCCTGTTCCTGAGTGTGTGTTAATATAATTTTAAAATAAGTACAATTACATTTACTGTTCAAACTGAAGTGCAAAGCTGCACACACAAATATGCACTGTGTACTCGTGCATTATTCCATCCAGACTCGACTGGTTTGTCCAGCAAATATGCTTGTTATTTTTTGGTGTGTTCATCCCAAAAAAAAAGAGCCAAATTATATTTACAGATCAAATTTCAGTGCACAACTGAGCACACAAATAGGCAGTGGGCACTGCTGCACACCGTTCCAGACTCCACTGCTGTCTCCAGCAAATGAGATTGTTATTTCTGGGTATGTGAATATAATTTTAAAAAAAGCCCAATTATATTTACTGTTCAAATTTCAGTGCACACATATAGGCAGTGTACACAAGTGCATACTGTGTTCCAGACTCCAATGCTGTCTCCAGCATTTTATCCCCTGACGAAGCCGCCACACATGAGCGGTGAAACGCGTAGGGTACTTTAAGGGTTAATATTTCCCCAGATGACTATGGACATACTCGGTAGCAAGCTATCTCAGTATAGTAACTGGTAATAGGGTACTGCAATGCTATTCACACCCATACTTAACGGGTGTCCTATTTTTCACCTCTCTCTCATTAGACTAGGGACGGTTACCGGTGAAGTTTTATACTGACCCGGGAGGTAATATAAGTGCTTGCATGTCTGAGACACAAGCTCTAGGTACCTTTGCTTCATTTCAACTCTTTCCTATCCAAGTGTAGGGACAGCTACTTTTAGCACTACTGAGTATGTGTATACTTACCATAGTTTTCTTTGGAGAAATACCCTGTATACTACATAATACACAGCTGGGCTATTAGCTTTGTGAGCTGTTGTATTTTTAAAAGTAAATTACGAGGAATTTTTATTTTTGTGATTTAGTAAAGGTTAAGTTTTAACCTATTAGTTGTCAGTACTCCCTTTCAGCACTGAACGGATTAATTGGCAAGGTTCAACACAGTGGACTCAATAACCTACTGTGATTGTTCCTATGCATAGATCTTTTGTGTTTGTACTGATCAGTGAAGCAAACTCAGGATATAATAATGCATTGCCGGGTAAAACATCACTGTTTTCCATGAAGCCCTTCATTTTCTGGAGAAGGTAGGTTAATAAATTGATAACTTGGCCCAGGCTGGCAGTGGCTTGGCTTAACTTTCCTTGACATCCCTGAATGGCTTGAGGGCCATCACTATCTTCGCATTATTGCCCATTCCTCTCTGTCCAGTTGGCAGGACACCCCAATGTTCTGCTCAGAGGATATGGAGTCAAGTGCTCTCTGCTTCTCCAGGATCATCTCCATCTTCTCCATGGTGGAGTTCCACTGGGCGAAAACATCTTGACATAGCCAGTTCTGTGATAGACCCACATTCTCCTGCATGTCCCTTGGCTACTGGCTTGACCTAAAACTGAAGTGTAAGTGCCCAGAAATCTTACTAAATTGATCAATTAGGTTTGAGAGTCTGCAACGCCCATCAACTAGAAGAGCTGCCCTTATCACCAGATGCAGCAAATGTGCAAACCCTTAAAGTTGCTAGTCACCAGTAATCCCATCACCACTGGTGTGTCCATCTGCTGTCCAACCTACTGTGCCAGCATCTTAATAAATGTTGCTAAAATGTGAGCTGATGTGTGTTGCACATCCATAACTTCAGCAAAGAGGTGAAGAGACGAATACCCCAGCTGCCCTCCTGACCCAGTTCCACTCCTCCTGTCACCTGTTTTACCTTCAGCACTAGCACCATCCTCCAATGCTTTGGGTTACCACTAATGTGCCATTAGAAAAGAAAGGCATGCTGTGTGTGAGGGGCACTCCATACATCTGAGGTGAAGTGGGTGGTCTGTTCAGCAACCTTGGACAGACATTCCTTCACCAGTAACAGACTTAAGTGGTAAAGTGACCGCACTACATTCCAGCTGAAGGTGGTAGATGTTGGGAGACTGTAAGGAGGGTGAGAGCCTCTAATACCCACCTAAAGGGGTCCCCTTCCATCATGGAGAAGGAAGTTCTACCCACAGTGATTATGTTACCAAGTAACTGGGTCAACGTATGTGACTACTGCTTGGACATACTCCTTGAATGGAAAGCCCCAAAGTGTTCAAGGATGGACTATGCTGAGATTCCTTTCTCACCTGTCTTTGGGAGCTCATCTGACTCTTAGAGGATGCCAAGATGCCCTCTGCCCTGGCTGCTGCTGGTGGTGGCTGTTGTGGTGTTGTGTTGGCACCAGTGGTATAGTTTGTGCCCGAAACAAAACTGCACTGTGGTGTGTGCAGAGATGTTGGTTCATGCCAGAACCAGTGAGATGTCCCAAACATCCCCCGGCTCACTGCCTTATGACACAACTTGCACCTTCCAGTGCGCATATCTTGGAACACGGAGGCAGAAGCTTGTCCACAGGCTGTGTGAGATGCAGTGAAAAGGGGGCATGCTGAGGGAAGGAGGGGTGCAGGATATGAATGTGGAAACTCCCTGCAGCAGCAGCACCAAGCAGTTTTATGCCCAATACATCTCACCCATGCACTGAAGACGCAGCAGGAATAGAAGATTGACTGGAGGATCAGCTCTTTGGTCAGAGGTACTTGATTGTTTGGTATGTCCAACTGAAGAGATCAGAACTGAGAGTAGTACTTCCAACATGGCCAAAGCCTACCTTGACGAACTTCCACTGCCTTCTACTGCTGACCTAAACTACTAGGAATATAAGCTAATATCCAACCAGCCCTCTCCTTGATCACCCAGGAGATGGTTCATGCCCATCCATCAGTGTGCAAAGTGAGATGGTTTTCTCAGTGATGGGCAACATCTTCAGACTTCAGTGCTTGCAGCTCTCCCTGCACCTGGTTGAGCAGATAGCCACCTGAAAGGTCAATCTGCCCAAGCTTGGATATCCTGTTCTAAATTTACCTTCTCTATCATTGCCTGAAGCCCACACTGGTCTAATGATGGTGCTGAAGGTTTTGGTGATACTGAAATGCCAACTCTTGTTTGCTAAATCCAATATACTATATTGTTCTTCTAACAAAAATGTGGCTGCTTACTTCCTTAGTTGCAGAGATCACAGTGTGTATTATTATTATGGTGGCTTTCTGTTAGACACAGCCACCCGTACTTTCTCTTTCTATTGACTTTTGCCCATGCTGCTGCTGCTGTATGTGACTGTCTAGATTGGTCCAATGCTGGTGCTTGTGGTGATACTGCAGTTCCAACTCTTGTCTCCTCTATCAGCATCTAACCCCAAAATCATACTTCTAACAAGGTAAAAAATGTTGCTGCGTTCTGTTAGACTCAACCACCTGTACTTCCTCTTTCTATATATTTGTTTATATCATATACCATGCTGCTTCTGTATGTTTCAGTCCAGACTGGTGGTGTTACATAAATGATATCTCCCATCTCCTCTGTCTCCTAACTCCCATTTCATATTTCAAACAAAGTCAAAGATGTTGCTGCTTCCTCCTTACTCTCAGAAATTGCAGTGTATGTTTTTTTTTTTTGTTGTTTTTTTGTGGGGGGACTTTCTGTTAGTCTCATCCACCTGTACTTCCTCTTTCTATAAACCTTTCTAGCACATGTTGCTGCTACATCTGTCCAGATTGGTCTACTGCTAATATTGGTAGTTATGATACTGCAATGACAACTGTTGCCTCCTCTATCAACTCCTAAAACCCAATATTGTGCTTCTAGGAGAGTCAAAGATGCTGCTGATTCCTTCCTCACTCTCAGAGATCAGTGTATTTTGTTTGCGGGGGTCTGCTTTTAGACACAACCACCTGTACATCTTCATTCTATAGACTTGTATAGCCCATATACCATTCTGCTACTGCATGTGTTTGTCCAAACTGATCTAATGCTGACGTTGGTGGTGGTACTGCAATGCCATTTCTCATCTCCTCTATCAGCTTCTGACTCCTTTATCATACTTCTAATAAGATCAGAAATGCTGATGCTTCTCTCAGAGATCAGTGTATGCTACTTTTTTCGGGTGGGGGGTAGGGCACGTCTGCTGTTGGACACAAATACCAGTGCATCCTCATTCTATAGATGTTTCTAGTCCATATACCATGCTGCTGTTCACACTAGTCTAATGCTACCGCTGGTGATAATACAATGCCAACGCTGGTGGTAATACAATGCCAACCCTCATCTCCTCTATTTTCTTCTAACTCCCATTTCATATTTCAAACAAAGCCAAAGTTACTGTTGCTTCCTCTCAGAGATCACAATGTATTTTATTTTGGGTGGGTTTCTGTTAAACTCCATCACCTGTACTTCAACTTTCTATAGACTTTTGTAGTCCATGCTGCTGCTTTACATGTGTAATGCTGGTGGTGATATTGCAATGCTAACTTTCATCTCCTCTGTTATCTCCTAACTCCATATCATACTTTTACCAAAAGGTGCTGCTAATAATAATAATAATAACCTTTATTTATATAGCGCCAACTTATTCGGCAGCGATTTACAATAGGAGATAGACATATAGAGATATTAAATAGTAAAAATCATATGTGGAGAACAGAAGGATCAGAGGGCCCTGCTCGTGAGAGCTTACAGTCTAGAGTAAGGTGGGTAGGATACTGAAGGTGTAAGTGCTGTTGGGTGTAAGTTTCTCCTGCCACATAAGCTGCCGGTCAGTGGAGAGAAATGCTAGTGAGTGCAGTGGTCCAGGGAATGGTTGGTTCTTGGTGATAGCATTTATGGAGGCAGTTGATATGCTTCCCTGAAGAGGTGAGTTTTCAGGGAGCGTCTGAAGATCTGAAGGCTAGTGGGAGAGTCTGATGGGGTGGGGGAGGGAATTCCAGAGCTTGGGTACAGCACGGGAGAAGTCCTGTAGGCGGGAGTGGGAGGATGTAACAAAAGCTGTGGAGAGGAGGAGGTCATGTGCAGAACGAAGATGGCGAGTGGGAGTGTATTTGAATATGAGAGATGAGATATAGGGGGGTGAGGTGTTAGGAAGGGCTCTATAGGTGAGCACCTGCTGCTTCCTTCTTTACTCTCAGAGATCAATGTACGTTATTTTGGGGGGCTTTCTGTTGTTATACACAGCCTCCTGTACTTCCTCATTCTATAGATGTTTCTAGCCCACATATACCATGCTTTTGCTGTATGTGTCTATCCAGACTAATCTAATGTTGATAGTGTGGTACTGCAGTGTCAACTGTTATCTCCTCTGTCAACTCCTAAAACTCAATATTGTGCTACTATCAGAGTCAAACATGCTACTGCTTCCTTCCTTACTCTCAAAGATCAGTGTATTTTATTTGGGGGGCGTTGTTAGACACAACCATCTGTACAGCCTCATTCTGTAGACTTGTCTAGCCCAAATACCATGCTTCTGCTGTATGGGTCTGTCTGCACTGGTCTAATGCTGGTGATGGTGGTACTGCATTGCCAACTCCCATCTCCTCTATCAACTACAAGGTCAGAAAGGCTGCTGCTTCCTTCCTTACTCTCAGAGATGATTCATAGTGTATGTTATTTGGGGGAGGTGCTTTCTGTTAGACTCACTCCCTGTACTTCCCCTTTCTACAGAGTTTTCTTGCAGAAATACCATGCTGCTACTGTATGTGTCTGTCAAGGCTGGACTAATGCCGGTGATGGTGGTGGAGGTCGTACCACAATGCCAACTCTCATCTCTCAAGGAGGACATTTTATGAATTTTCAATGTGCAGGAAATTTAATCGAAAAAATGGTACATTTTTGTTGTGGACCGAAATGTTGACCATCAATGTTGCAATATTTGAGCTTCAAATAAATTGCCTTGAGAAGACCCACGGGTGCTGCCCAATTCTTTCTATTTATATATATATATATATATATATATATATATATATATATATAAAAAGAAAGTTCACTGCTTATTAAAAAAAAATGGATACAAAACTGATGTGGTGGGTATCTCACATCACACTGATTAACCCTTAAAGAAACAGATTGGTGACACCCTTCTGTCACTCAAAGGGTTAAACAAAATGAATAATTTGATACTGTGCATCTGCAACCAAAATAGTTGGGCGATGGAGACCCTAATCCATATGTTATGGTGTTCTCTGAAGCTCCGACATATTGGAGTTTAATCTTTGTAACTAATCCCTATTCCTCTAGAACTAGCAAATAATCCTGATTTGTGTGGTCTTATTAAACTAACCACCAGAGAATATTAACACTTCGCAAAGGTGATTAACAACACAGATATGCTCAGCTACCAGATGTTTCTTGACAAAGGACTGGGAATCTAATTCCTCACCCAATGCCCAAGTAGAAAATAAGATCCAATGCATCATCTTCAAGCAAAAATAGACTGCAGTTTTGCATGATAAACTAGTATGCTTCACAAATGTAAAGTTTCCTCTTCACCATGATAGTGCACAATGTTAACTATTTGAGAGCCAGAGAGATGTGCAACACATTGCTCTGCACAGCTGCACAGACTCTGCTGTGGTTAAGACTTAAACGTTAGTCTTATGCCATCCCCATAGCCTATGAAGGAAAATGGCATACAATTATGCCAATTTCTTCTGCACTTTCTTAGTGCCTTGTGTACAAAAAGGTGCAGAGCAAAGGAATACCTTCCCTTCCCCACTGTCCTCCTCCTTGGTGTAAGCAGTGATTAGGGCAGAACTGAAGGTGTAGGTTTGTAAATTGGTGTTAGGGAGAAGAAGGCCAAGAAAATCAATGCAAATTATTAGTTTACCAAGGAACTGGATTTGTCCTTTTACCCATAGACACACACGTATACACACAGAAACAAAAGCACACTCTTATGCATAAAAAGATACAGAGAAACACACACATATGCAGTCACATATACACCCACACACATGAACATAGCTGGGAAGTCTCCAGATTTGCCTCAGACAGTCCGGTGCAGAGGTTGCATCTCCAGATGTGTTCCTTCCACTCTGCGGCTTCTTTTCCTCCTTCCCCAGCTTATTCATTATACTTTTTTTCATTTTGTAAGCTCCTCCCCCCACATACACTCGCAATTAAGCCCCACCCTTTTTTGGAGCAAATTTTGTTGTTTTTCTTCCCCAGCTGCATCACAGCACTCCCCCTCCTGGGAGTTCACAACAAAACGTTCCTAGGTATGCACATGCAGACACAGAAACAAAGCCACACTCAGAGGAACATACTCAGACTCACACACACAAACATACATGCATACACAAACACGTAAGCAAAGGTGTACACACACACATTATACACAGAAACTTACAGATATGCAGACACATACACACATATGCACATGCACACATACATATATTCACATACATGCATACACAGAGAGAGAAACAAAGGCACATATACATACATCCACACAAACACACTCACAGACATATGCATACACACTCAACTTTATCTCCTTATGATATTTATGCATTAAAATTTAGGCTGCAACAATACTGTTAAATGGTTTTACATATTATGTCCTGACCAGGTTATTATATATTTTATCACCTAGAAAATAAAATCTAAGCAAATTATAGCACACCTGTATTACATATTACTTCTCTTTTTCAACAGAAATATTACGTTTAAAATCCACTTCTGTTGGCAGATAAGCTAGCATGTCATCCATCACAATACATTTTTGCACTAGCAATTTCCATATATTCACACTTTAGAGAATGTGAGGAATCCAAGTGTAAGAATAGGGACATATTATCAGTGAATTAATTCTAAAAAGGGTGTGATTTTAACATAGCCTCAGTTCACCCTTTAATAAATTCCTGTCCAAATAGAATATTTCTAGAGAACAGTTCACTGCACATCATTAATAGCTGTACCTTTTTGTATACTAGATGAGGCAATGCAAATAAGTATTAGTTGTCATACTGTGGGTCCCTTTCAAACTGGAATAAGTGTCTCTTATTGTTTTTACAGAAGAACTTACCAAGGTTAGTGTGCTTAATACAACAGTCAGGTATATCTATATAATTTTTCCATCGTATCTTAAGTTTTCACCTTCACATAATAAACAATAGACTTATCAGTCTCAATGATATTGGCCATAGACAAAAAGAGCCTCACCCATGATTTTAACGGGACATGAAAACCTCAAGAACTCAAATGCAAAAATACAGTAAATAGATATCCCTGACTGAGAACTGAAGGACAGATATTTGAGTAACTGTAGTAAAAACATTATATGTCAATAAACTTAAAAGGTATGGTTCCCCTTTAATATCTAAGGTGCTTGTGAGGTCTCCAAAGCATTGCTCTCCATGTATCCTTATGGTTAACTTTGTTATTAAGTCATTGGCAATAGACAAGAGTTAACTTATTCTGTAAATCCTGTATTTTTGCTTTTGTAAATCTCGTACCATAATTCAGAAACATGGAATTAGTTTACAGTGTTTTAGCCAATAGGATTGCCGAAAAATTAAACATAATGTGAGGAATAATTAAAGGGCTACTATCATATTTAACTTGAAAAATTCTATGTTGCAATGTACACAAGGGAAAACAAGCAAGATACGTACAGAAAAGGTTCACTGGTCTGGTGTGAAATGATCATAGCATTGTGTTTCTTATAAAAAGTTACTCACATTAACACCAGTGTTTACATTCCCTCCGGTGGTGTAAGTGCTTGCTTGGCAAATTTATGGCTTATCCCTTTTCAGGTCTCATTAGACTTTTGATTCACGGTAACAATGTTGGTGCTTTATTGAGCAGATAATAGAGAAACAGAAAGTGCAAGCTCTAAAAAGGTTTATTTTAAAAAATATACATAATAATGTTAAAAATGCTACATGCAAGGAGTAACACTTCCTCAGTCGAAACAAGCAATCAACATTTTAAGAACAGGAGGATCGAGTCAGAGAGTATTATAGGCACTTAAATCTGCCATTTCTGTGTGCAATACCTCATCCACACAAGGAGAAAGAGGTCTGGGACCTTTTCCTCTACCCTCCCCAAGGGCAGAGAGAGTGAAAAAATGTATAATGGATAAGTCCCTGTATTAATTCCTGGGACACAAAAAGAGTTGTGAGGAGCACACATCAAGCACGAACAAGATTAAGTGTCTTGTTCTAAGGCATGGTAGCCTCTCAGTGGTGCTACAACTCACGTTTTTCACTCAGAACAAGACACTTAATCTTGTTCGTGCTTGATGTGTGCTCCTCACAACTCTTTTTGTCTCCCTTTTAATTCCTGGGACACCTTCTACCAACTATGTGCATGCATGTTTAACTTAAAACATCATCTGGATGTCAAATGTCCAGTGGAGATAGCAACCCATTGGCTGGGAGGTAGGGTTACAAAGGGCACCTCACCTTCCAGAAAATCATAGAAGAAAAGAGGGGGTCGCCATACTGACCTTTCTTATCCAACTTTCTCTCCTCTTGAAGATGGTAAATATTGGACCCATTCCTTGGGAACATGGCTTGATTTGTATGGGGGCCCTACAGCCCATAGTAGTCTTTTTTTCCTCTCCCAGTGAATGTACCCCATATGTTTTTTAACACATTTTGGCCATTTTGGCCTTAAATATAATAGAATGTTTATTTTTGTTAACCATGAACCCCTCTGTGCCAGTTTGGCAAATTTGAGCCATTCCAGCAACAAGGTGGTTAATCTGAGGTTAAGATAACATAGATGGGGTAGAGAAGGGATAATTTATTAGGGATGGGTTAGCTCATCCAGATGCATGTTTGTCCGATGGATTCAGGTGCAATAGACACTGCCCGAATGTGCAGAATGCTGGCCCGGGTACACGGGCTTTTACTGTAATGTACATTAACCTCTCTCTTGCCAGCGAGATTGCAATTAATTGCATTGTAAACTTAGATGGTAACAGAGGGGAAAAACAAGGGGGTTCATGTGTGGGGAAGATTTTTTTTTTGGGCAGTGGGGGACATGGCGTTCAGGCAGGGCAACAGGTTGTGCCTGCCTGAAGTAAGTGTAGAGAAAGAGGGATATAGATTTCTCTACAGTTATTTACAGTCAGCACTGTGCAGGTGCATGCTAATGATGTCCACTAACCTTAGCGTACCCAACTGATCAGTTATGTACTGGCTTTGGACTAGCAGCAAGGCTATAATCTACTAGAGACCAGTGAGACCCAAGCAGGATATTTTTGCTTTTTTTGCCTGCTTTGTCTCCCACACACTCACATATATACTGTGTGTTTGAGTGGTAGAGTGGGATGTGCATATAATACATGTGATTCATACAGTATCATCTTGTGTGACACCCAATATATTTTACTTTCCATGTTGCAGTGTATGTTTTGTGGATTCTGGCGGTATCCTTTTGAGCATGTGATATTTAGCCACTATAACCTTGTCGCCAGAATCAAGATCGCCATATAAGAATCTTGCATGAATCAAAAGGGCGAGATTCTTATGGCGCCTTGTAAAACATTGCAGTAGTCTCAGTCTCTGCAGGCACCCCTCAGGTTAGCACTGCCGGGCCTTCTCTCCCTGCTCCGGCTTCTTATTCTGCTGTGAAGACAGACTTCACTGATAGTGTCATAAGGTTCAGAGATTGTGAATATCATGGAAATGTGTTACAGATACTAAGACTGAAGTTGGCTAATACACTGGGGGCAGCACACGGAGGCTCTCCAGCTAAAAGTGTGTCTTACTTAACCTTCTGAGTGCCAGAGGGGTACGCAATGCATTGTAAAGCAATACATTGCATACCCCTCTGGCATTCAAAGGGTTAAAATGTAGGAGCAGCTGGAGCTCCTCCGTGTGCTGCATACATAATACTTTTCCATCTCGCTCCTTGTCATGATGAATGGGATGCCTCCAATCTACAGTTAACTGACAAAGTAGCGACCTGAGGACACATGAGTTACATGAGGACACAGGTTGCTACTTTGTCAATTAACCGCAGATTGGGGGGATCCCATTCATCATGACAAGGAGCGCTATCAGCTCCATTCAGGGTATACTTTGGTAGACATGGAACTGACCCTCTCTCTTTCCCCAACTCCTACCATTGCTACTAATACCATTGTCTGGATCTCTAGTAATATTGCTCATTAGCTTATCTGAAGGTTTGACTCCCTCCCTGCTCTCTACCTGAAGCATTTGTGATTTCCACATCCTCAGGTTACTGCACCCAGCTCGCAACTGCACAGATATAGCTATATAACTTGATCCTGTTCCTTCCAACGTGGTTGAACACTGCTTCGGCGTCTCTCTTTGCCCTTCTCTGTGTGCTTGTGCTCCTCCCTGTCATTCTGCACGCAGAGAAGGGCAGAGAGAGACGCCGAAGCAGCGTTCAACAATATTGGAAGGAAAAGGATCAAGTTATATAGATATATCTGTGCAGTAAATATGGGCAGAGCTGAGGATGACACCAGTAACGGGGGACTTTTCTTAATAAATACGCTGCACCACTTTTTACAAACTTCCTTACGTCATCTTTGAAAAAGTACCACAGTGCATTAAGCCCTGCTAAATTGTCTTTAATTCTTTTATAACTAACAGAGACAATCTTACTGCCATTTTAATGTTTTATTTTTAATTAACGTCACTTTTATAAATCTCCCCATAGTTTCTGCTTGACTGGGGATGGGAAGAGTACTACTTGTGTGTGAGGGCACAGAGAAGTTAATATTATCCATAATAATGGATAATAAACATTTTTTCTCCATTCTCCCCAAACTCTTCAGTTAATATGTGTAGTGTGGTGAAGCAGTGGTACTTCAGATTTTGAAGGAATACAGCTCCTGTCATATTTGACTGCTCTGCAGCCTATGATGATGTGAGTTCTATTTCAAAATAGTTGTGGCACACTCGTACACATTTGCACATTCATGCACACATTCAAACACCCATCCACACTGGGCACATATTCCCATGTGTATGCATTTTTATGAATGCATTTTCATAACTATTTTTAATTTACAGAGATAGTAACACTTAATATGTAGAAAAAATGTACTGTTTAGGACTTATCCTCCTAAGTAAAATAAGGGTAAAAATTGTAAAATAATGCAGTAAGGCAGTAAGATTACTGTGCTGTCAGTGAAAACAGAGGAAAAGGATTTGGGAGCAATTATTTCTGATGACTTAAAGGGATAGTAATACTTTGTTTTATCTTTATTTTATTTTGTAGGCATTAAAAAAACATGAACAATATAAGTCTCATCTCTCAAACCTTTATGGTTTGAGAGATATTCACAAGAAAAGTTTCCCCCTCCCGCCCCTTTTACCTAGTGTAAGCAATCTCTTCTCAGATGTGGAATGCAGTCCACAGACCAGACAGATAACAGAAGGGGACACGCTTATTCCTATAAAAACAATGAAATCCCTGCCCCCCTTGACAAGCTTTTCAGCTTTTTCCCTTATCTTAATTGAAGATTGTCCCTCTCTGCAGTCTTCCTGGGCACCTCCCTTCTGCTCTGGCTGAGCAGTGTTACATCAGTAAAAGGGGTTGGAGGGGGCTACTTTGTCATTGAATTACTCTTGAACTATAACTCTGAGAGTATTGAAATAACACTCTCCAAAGTCCAAATACTATGATGATTAATTAGAGCTGCTTTTATTATGAAACATTACTATCCCTTTAAAGGTAGAAAGGCAATGCAACAAAAAGGTGGGAAATGCAAACAGTGTGCTGGGTTGTATAGCTAGGGGCATTTGTAGAAAAAAAGGGGAAGTGATCATGCCAATCTACAGATCTCTTTTTAGATTTCACCATGAGTATTGTGTACAATATTGGAGACCCCATCTACAGGACGATATAGCTACTCTACAGACAATTCAAAGAAAGGCTACTAAAATGGTGAATGGTTTACAGGAAAATAGATATCAGGATAGAATAAAGGATCTAGACATGTACATCTTGGGGGAGAGAAGGGAGAGAGGATATGATAGAAACATTCAAATACACGAAGGGATTCAGCAAAGTGCAGGAGGAAAGTACATGCCAAAAGAGTAAAAGTGTTAGGTTATAATACCAGAAAGACAATATAGATAGGGATTTTATAGGCACTCATCCAAATTATGACACTAGTCTATAAGCAGAGGGACAGAGATTTAGATGTAATGTAATCCAGAAAAAAAGATGGTACCGGTTAGCCAGTAGAGAAGATAGGATTCAGTATAGCAAAAAACTCACAAGAGTGATATAAAGGTATAAATATAAGACTGATAAAAAAATGTAATGTAAGAAAGTTTTACTTCACTGAGAGGGTAGTAGATAACTCGAGTTGTCTACCAGCAGAGGTGGTAGAAGTTAATACAGGGACATAATTTAAGCATGCATAGGATAGGCATAAGGCTATCCTGTATATAAGACAAGAAACAAGGACCAAATAAGGTTTGAGGTTTTTACAGTAGGAAAAATGGGCAATCTAGATGGGCCGAATGGTTCTTATCTGCCATAAAGTTCATTTTTCAAAAGGTACCCCCACTGCTGAAAGTTCTTTTATTCAAACGTTTTTGCAGCTCAACTTGAATTTTTTTAGGTGTAGTATCTCAATAGCCTGAAATTTTACAGTGGTGCTGTTGCTATACCATCCTATGGAGGTTTATAGTCAACTGACCAGAGATGTACATAGAATGGTTTAGCAACAGAGCCACTGTAACATTTCGGGTCGTTGAGATATTGTACCTAAAAAAATTTGTGCTGCAATAACTTTTGATTACAACATCTTTCTTGTAGAGGGTAAACTCTACTATATATATATATATATATATATATATATATATATATATATATATTTATTTATATATTTGCATATAACGTGTTACAATCCCTTTATGTTTTATTATCTTTTACCAGTTTACAGAAAAAAGAAGATTGTTAGCTGCATATATGGAATCCAAAGAACTAAATCTGTTTCACAACATACTCATACTTTCCTGATAATGCATTGGTTAATATACAATAAAACTTATTTTCAGTCAACCATCTTCCTTCCTAGATTTCTTTCAATGTACATAATTTGTTAATATCTGTTAGTAATGTTGGGCTATGACCTGACCACTCAGAAGTACAATCAAAGTACCGGTGCAGTGTTTTACACACTGACTGAGTTACTCTGATCACTCTCTGTGTCTGCCTCCCTAGTAGTGCTGGGCTCACTCCCTATGGGAGTTGCAGTTAATTTGGGCGTTGTCATTTAACCCTGTATGTACCTGGGGCTTCCAGGTATAAGAGCATTACCGTTTCTGACTGCAGAGCCTTGGGCTCAAGAGCCAGCGTTGCATTTCCAGCTTGCAGGTTGAGAGACACTGGTTGCGTTCCTGTACTTACCTCTTCTCGATCCACCCCTAGCGTTCTAGGGTTTTCCAGTAGCAGCTGTCTAGGTCTCCATTAAGCCTTTTTGGGTTGGTCTGCATCTACACGGTTGCCTCCTGCCAGTGGGCTAGGGCCTTGGTCAGTGTTGCCTCGCTCCAGTTGGGTCAGTACCTAGGCGTCTGGGTTGTGCCAGTCCTCTACTGTGGGCTCCATGACACTGTAGTCCTGTTGCCATTCCAGAACTGTGTACTCATTTCCTTGCTGGTTCTGCCAGAGTTCTGAATTGTCAGCCAGTACCTGTCCTTTCCATTTGTCCGTACGGGTTCCAGTACCCAGGCGTCTGGGTCAGTCTGTCCTGTTCATATACCTCATGTGTTGGCACCCTACCATCTGCTTTTGGACTGTACGTTACCTCACCAAGTGTGCCAGATCCTGTTTGATGTATTGTCAGTATCCTACTGTCTAGTTCAGACCTTCTTACCGTACTCCTGGTATATCTTCCTGTTCTGTTTGTAGGCCGAGAGCCTACACCCTTGTATGCACTTTATTCTAATAAAGTTATTTTAACCTTACCGTTCTGTCTGAGTGTTCATCTAAAACCATGACAGGTCGCCTTACATGCACTGCATGTTTGAAATCATCCCACAGATTTTCAATAATATTCAAGTCTGTGGACTGTGAAGACCATTCTAAAACCTAAAGCTTTTGTTTCTTGAAGCAGTTCATGGTTGATTTTGAGGTTATTCAACCTCTTTCAGTTTCAGTTTCTTCACTCACTGTGTGATATTAGCTTCCAAGATTTATTGATAAAATAGAATCCATTCCTCCTTCTACCCACCAAATATTTACTGTGCCACTGGCTGCCACAAACCCCAAAGCATAACAGATCCACCCCCATGCTTAACAGTTGGCAAGGTGTTCTTTTCTTCAGATGTTTCTCTGTTTTTTTACTCCGAACATTTCTTTAGTGACTGTATCCAAAGAGTTCATTTTTAACTTCATCAGACAACAACACATGGCTCCATAACATCTCTGACTTATATAAGTGTTTTGTTGCATACTTCCAACATTGCCTTTTGTGATAAGATTGCAGGTAATGTTTCCTTCTGAAGGCGCTTCCATGCAGATCATGTTTGTGCAAGCAACACTGCACAGTGGACTGGTGAACTGCTACTCCTGTGCCAGCTAACCTTTTCTACAGGTCCTTTTTAGTGATATGGTGGGGTTGCTTTGAATTCATCACCAGTTTACAAGCAGTTCTATTAGTTATTTTTCTTAGTCTTCAAGATCTTGTCTTGACTTGAACAGTTCTTAAAACCCCTACGCATTTTGTGAGTGCAACTACTCACTTCCTTGGGGGGGGAGTGAATAGTTGCACTCACTAAACACGTAGGGGTGCTTTTACATGTATTTATATTTTAGATAGTTTATATATATTCTTATATTTTATTTTATTAAATTATATCCATATTCTCTCCAGTGCATCTGGTCCTTTTCCATTTGGTCCCCACAGTCTGATGGTATCCAGAATACGGAGATCTCTTTTGGACTTAGACTTGATTACTTGCTGGTAAGCAGGGCATTGGGAAGTCCGTAGAGACCACTTGTCCAGAAGGTATTACACTTAGAGGATTTGTATACCCTTTGTGTGTATTTTATTTCTGGAGCAGACTTGGGGAGAAAACAAAGATACCACCAGGAGATCCTAGAACAAGCAAACTTTGAAATCTTGATTGAAGGCTGGGTATACACCTTGTATCGTTTGGGCTCTACTATTTCATCAGTGCTGTAAATACAATCATATTAGACAGGCTTGGTACCTATACAGATTTTGCTCTCAGATTGTCCTGCACTCTTCTTTTTTCATTTTAGTTATACTATAATATACTCAGAAGGTGTTATTTGGGAAGCACCATGAAGAGGCAGTGGGCTCAGAATACTTCTGTGATAGCTCATTTACTTTTTGGACATTACAACTATTGTACTTGATGCATATGTTGTATATCTTTAAATGAGTAGGATTTATTGTTTTATAAGTGCTTTGTATCTTTTTTGTTTGCATATGTATTTGCCCATAGCCTGTCATTGTTGCTTCCTTTCTATATATACAAAAGCAAAGAATGTGTTTAGGGTGTCAGCCATATCCTTATCCTCACTAATCAATTCAATTGTCTCAGCCTTAAGAGGACCAATATCAACCTTAACCCCTTAACGACCCTTGACGATCCTGGCACGACATGGGTTGTTTTGCGTTAAGGACCCATGACGTGCCAGGACTATCATGGAATTCCGGCCCCCCCGCGTGGCTGCATGCCATTCGAGGAGCCTGGAACTGGATGCCGCATAAAAAAAATGGTCTGTGGTCCTTAAATGACGGCCAAATGCACTTTCGGCCATCATTAAAGCGGAACTACCACCCGACACAATCTTTATCTTCACTAAGTCCCCATCTGGCGACTAGCTGCTTAGTAGCAATAGTCGCCAGAATAATTACCTTATTTAATAGATTTCTGCTCTCTTCCATGGGTGACAGGCAGGACGGAGCGCGGACATCTTGCCATTGTGACATCGGCACGCCTGCACTGTCAGTTCCAGCCAGAGCCAAATAGCTTCTAGCAATGCCTCCTAGACCCGGCTGGGACTGACAGCGCAGGAGCGCGGACATCACAATGGCAAGATGTCCGCGCTCCGTCCTGCCTGTCATCCATGGAAGAGAGCAGAAATCTATTAAGGTAATTATTCTGGCGACTAGTGCTACTAAGCAGCTAGTCGCCAGATGGGGACTTAGTGAAGCTAAAGATTGTGTCGGGTGGTAGTTCCGCTTTAAGGGGTTAATATTTTTGTGATTAATATACTTGTAGGATTCTTTAAGATTTTTCTTGCTCTCTTTTTAAATTTTAGCTAGCCTAATTGCTTGTTTGCAGATTTTATTGCATTCTTTATATTTTTTAAATATTGCATCTGACCCATATGACTTAAACACATTAACACTTTGAGTGTCAGAATGGTACACAATGCATTGCTTTGCAATGCGTTGCGTACCCCTCTGGCACACAAAAGGTTAAAATCCAGCTTTACATTTCTCATTTCCCTGCAAACCACATTATTAAGCCATGTTGGTCTCAATTTACTCCTCTTGTGCTTAATCCCCAATGGTATATATTGACGCGTATATTTGTCTAAGAGCATTTTAAACAAATTCCATGATTCTTGTGCATTTTTATCTTTAAAGATTACATCCCACTGGATATCCTTTAATAACACTTTTAGCTTTGTAAAATTAGTCTTTTTAAAATTGAATATTTTGGTTAAAGGGATAGTAACCCCCCCGGTATACTTTAAGCCAACAGCTAGTAATAAGCAAATCATACGTAACTCCCTTTTCCCATCTCTCAAACCATTATGGTTTGAGAGATGTAAGAAAAGAAAAAACCTCCGCTCCCTCCCCTTTCTGCCTGATGAGCTGTAAAGCTGTCAGAGGCAGAATCCGGTCGACCGACTTACAGCGTCTCTTCAGGAGCGCTGTCATCTGGATATCTCGGTATAATTACTTCATCTGTATGGTTCACAACATGTGCTTGCAAGCCAGACACATGTTTTAGACCATTCCGATGAAGTAATTATACTGAGATATCCAGATGACAGCGCTCCTGAAGAGACGCCGTCTGGTCCGGGAAGCAGGATCTCATGACGTCCGCTGTACAGCGGACGCATGAGAAAGGGGAGGGAACGGAGGTATTTCTTTACTTACATCTCTCAAACCATAACGGTTTGAGAGATGGGAATAAGGGAATTAAGTATGATTTGCCTATTACTTGGATTAAAGTTTACTGGGGGGTTACTATCCCTTTAAACACTTACTGTTGGGTTTCTCATAACAAATTTCAAAGGATACCATATTGTGGTTACTACTGCCTAAATGTTCCTTTACCTGTATACTTCTTATCATGTTAGAACTGTTAAGATTAACTTTGACTTTTGGAAAACGTGTATGTTCACACACTTATTAACAAATGCATAAGCACATTTGAATGTTCACACACATTCCTAAGCAAATATGCACACGTTTGCACATGCAGTTTCACATACATTCACACAGGCATGGAAATGTACATCCATATTTGCATGATACATGCATGCACACACATTCACACGTTTGCGTATGCACACATCTTTGCACCCACATTTGCATGCATGCATGTTTGTATGTGTATACAATCACTCAAATACCTACTGGCAACCTACACACATTCCGTCACATGCACTTTCACATACACATTCAGAGACTCATCAACACACATCTGTCTACAACAGACTGTAAATACAAACAAAGAAATGTAGCAAGGAACGAGAGGTGACCTCATGGCAGAGAGTCCACTGATCAAACACAAGAAAAGTCATAAATAGATCCACTTTAAATATGACTTCAATGAATTCAAACTGTCAGTTTGCACTGTGTTTATCATGTAGAGAAAATGACAAACAGGAAAATATAAGTTTTAAACCAAGATACTCTTTACATTGCTTATTTAAATATTAGTAATTTATTTAGTGGACAATTACACAAAGCAAAAACACATGATAGTTTTTCCCTTTAATAGAGATGTTTTCTCATCATCTTGAGTATGTTCCCCTGTTTTAATTTTCTATAACAGAGGTTCCCAACCCTTGCCCTCAGTGGCCACTAATAGGCCAGAACATGGGAATTTCCCTGATAAAGCATCAGTGTGTTGATCAGAGGCTCATTCAAATTGATTAACTCACCTGTGATTTAACAAGGAAATCCTCAAAACCTGGCCTGTTATTGATCACGGAGGACATGGCTTGAGAACCACTGTTCTACAATATATTGGTCAGTGGGAAACCAAGTAGAGATTCCTCACCAGGTGTGACATGGACAGGATAATAAAGCCATTTGGAGACTTTGTAGTGTGTTTCCATCTCATCTATCCTTTGCTGTTACAATGTAGTACTATCCCTGCAGCACTGAATTCACTGTATGCTGTATTTAGAGGCAGTATTTTAATCTTTTTATACAATCCCTGACAGAGAGCTCTCTGAAAACAAAGATTCGGGGAGCCTGGTATAAGAGACACAAAAGTGTAAAAACAAAACAGGTAGAAATAAAAAAAAATAATAAACAGAATAGGAAATAGGCATTACACATAAAATACTGACAGAATATGTAAAGTAAAAAGGAGATTTACTGTCACTTTAAAAGCAAATGAAATATCATGAGAGAATGCAAACTGTAATGTACAAATGCAGCACGTAGCCTTTAGCATTTCTGCATCCTATCACTTTATTAATGTCTTTTCACATGCCGTAACAGGTACTAGAGATGCTGAATTAACAGCTATTAACATAAGAGTGATTAGGTTTACAAATTAGCCCGGGTTCATATAGAGCTGTATGCAGAAAACAAAAGAGGAGAAATTTTGGAGCAAATCAACTGGACTTTAAGGGCCTACGGTAATTATGAAAATTCCTTAAGTCCTCATGCTTTTAATTTAATTTCTTGACTGTTAGCGAGGTCGCCACTCTCCAACAAAATGCTTCAACTGTACTGGACACCTCAAATGTATCCAAGTGAACCCACTGAGTGCCAAAGGGGTATGCAAAGCTTTTCTCTGCAATGCACTGCGTATCTCTCCGGCACTCAAAGGGTTCAAAAAATCTCATCTAAAACAATGGGAATTTTTAGAAAAGTTCAATAATATCTTATAAAATATTGAATATGTACCGCTTCAAAGGTTTTTTTTTTTTTACAGTTATGTTGAGTTTCAAAGGAAATCTAACCCCAGTAAATCAGACTTAGCTTTTAAGGGGAATTATTACTGCAAATTGATCTTTGCCAATGCCCGCTCCTGTCTGGGTCTTACTATTAACCTACTGGACAAAATCTATTAGATATGGTGACTTCTCAGATGCTATGTCAGGTGCTGTGCCTTAAAGTATGTTTGAAAAAACTAATCTCTGGCTGTGGAAAGAGATCAAAGAGTAAATATTGCATCCAGCAGAACCCAGTAAAATGTGATGACCTGTTACCCAGATTGAAGCACAATCACTAGAGAAGTTATATATGCAGATAGAGTTAGTTTATTTAATTTTATTTTTTATTTTTCATGTTTTTTAACCTAAGCATGTGAAGCCTACATTGCTCAAACTGTTGTTGTACTATAAGTTCCCAAAGTGAGTGTTTTATATGTGTGCGTATGTGTATTGCATTTGTGTGTATATTATGTTTTTGTGTGTATTACATGTGTGTATATTATGTTTGTGTGTGTATTGAGTGTGTGTGTCTGTGTATTGCTTGTGTTGTCTGTGTGTGTGTGTGTGTGTGTGTGTTATATGCGTGTGTGTGTTGTATGTGTGTGTGTGTGTTGTATGTGTGTTTATAGAAAGCCCAGCAATTCCTTGCAGAGCTTTGCCCCCCCCCCAGCTGCTTCCTGTGAAAATCACTCCTCCATGAATGGACCTATAAGAGTGCCAGAATACAGAAGATTTGAATAACTCCTTACTGCCGCCAGTATTTATTTTAGTATATACAAATAGTTGTACCAGACAGATCTATGAAGGGTTCCTACCAAGGAAAGGCCTTCTGTTTAACAACTTAAAAGCCACTTACCCTCATTTGTATAAACTCACTTTAAAGAGAAATAATCATGTTCTTTGAGTCTGCTCCTGTAGGATTACTTAGTAATAAGTCCAGAATTGCCCTATCAGCCATTCAGGGGGTTAGAAAACTCACCCCTTGGTTGAAAAACAACTCGTACATCTGTGGTCCTCAGCCACAAATTCCAGACTTTTGTGCACAGTCCCCACTGATTGGTGTGTCAGACTTTCAAGCTTTATACAGTTGGCATATGTGGTCTGCATCATGCAGGATAGGAAACTGTCATATGTGATGCAGTATAAAGGCAGCAGGAGAGCATTAAGGGTCTTTTTTCAGATCACCATTGTAACCCCCTACGATGGTCCATTTGGCTCACAATAGATCTCTGGCTTCACCTGCCCAGGGGAGTATTGCATAATAGTTACCAATTAAACCAAGACAGGGCTATTTGCACACACAAAAAACAAGCAGTTCTAGAACAAACAATTTGCACCATGAGGACAAATCATAATTCCCAAAATGCCCATTCATATAAATGGGGCTTCAAATTCATTGAGTGCTAGAACAGTCTTCAAAACCAAAGCAATGCATCAAAAAACCTCTCTAGCAGTCAATGATTTCAACTCCCTATTTACAACAATGGCCATTTTCATTTGTCCTCTAAAGTGCAGTTGGTCCAGAATTGATCTTTTGTTTACTACATTCTGTATAAGACGGTATCAGTGTACTATGGATGTATCTGAGATGGTTAAAATGAATAAAGAATTAACTGTTCAGGAAAAACTCACTCTGTTCCAAGCATTTGCCCCAGAACACTCTCTCACTGAGAGTGATCCCCAAGAATAGTAGTAGAATACAAAGAAAAAATATTGGCGCCCAAGGAAGTGTTGTACAAACAAAGAGAAGAAAACCTAAAACATTGCCCTGAGGAAGACCAACAATGAATGGGAAGGGAAAGCTGCAAACTGGAAATGATTCTACTGTCAGTTCAGCTATACTTTGTTCATGCATCTTTCATCTGCTGCACCCAAATCTGTACCTAAATAATCAGATCATTTGCACTTTGCTTCCTCATAGAATCAGGTTTTAAGGACCTATTCTAAGGTGACTAGGGAGTAAAACAGGAAATGATCCATGGGGTGCATGGTGTACCATTTTTTTATAAAGATAAATACAGTAAGCAGGGCTAAAAAGTTGAAGTCCTTTGCTGTTAGCCAGACCTGAAAAGTTACTCACCACTGCAAGTCATAACATACCCACCAGGACTGAATTTCTACTCGCCAGGGCTAAATTTTCACTCGCCATTGGCTAGTGGCGAGTGGAAATTTTGCGCCCTGCAGTAAGTATAACAACACAGCACAGTAAAAACACAACCCAGTACGGAATGATTCTGTGCACCAGAGACCTCTCTAGTATTAAAGGGTTTAACCCTTGGAGTACCAGGGGTTTACAAAGTGCATTGCTCTTCAATGTTCTGCACACCCTTCTGGGACTCAAAGGGTTAAATACCTCATTTACATCAATGAGTGTTTTATGTGTTCCCTATAGTGCAGCTGGTTTGCCCCTCAAATTGCACCACTTGCTTTGTGCATGAGAGTGAGGCTGATGTACCAAGAGGAATTGGAGCAGTACTGGGGCATACCAACTGTATTGTGAGGTAAAAATAAAGTTTGGATTGATTTAAATGGGGTATTTAGCCTCTTGAATGCTAATGAGGTTGCATTCAATGGGTTACCATACCTATTTAGATCATTGAGAATTTGATGAATTTTTAATTGTCCCTTATTGCAGTTGGTTTGCCCCAGAATTGATCCAGTTCTTCTTAGAACATCAGCCTCATTGAGGATTAAGAACCATATTCATAGTACCATAAGGTAAGAAGACGACCATATTCATAGTACCATAAGGTAAATCGAAGGCCATATTCATAGTACCATAAGGTATGAAGACGAATATGTTCATAGTACCATAAGGTAAGAAGAAGGCTATATTCAAAAATGTATACACTGATGCAATATGCACATTCCCTTTGAGTGCCTGAGCAGTATCCAGTGCATTACAAAGTAATGAGTTGGACATCCTCTCTGGCACTCAAAGGGTACACTTCATCTTATGGGATTGTCCTACTGACTAAAAGAAGGGTATGTCTACTGCTGGGAGATTTTTAAAGGGATGGTAATATTTCACAAAAACAGCAGCTTGAATTAATCTTCATAGTATTTGGGCCATGGAGAGTATTATTTCAATACTGTCAGTGTTGTAGTTCAAGAGTAATTGAAGTATCCCACTGCCACCCCTTTTACCTAGTGTAAGCCACCTCCCCTCAGATGTGGAATCTGGACCTGGGACCGGATAGCTCACAGCAAAGAACAATCTCATACTGTGAGCATAAGGAAAAAACTGCCCCTCCTGACAGGTTTTGCTTATGCTCACTGAAGATTGTCCCTCTCTGCGATCCATCTGGACAGTCTTAATGATCTGAGGTGAGCTGTGTTACATAGGGTAAAAGGGGTAGGAGAGGGATACTTCATCATTCATTTACTCTTGAACTATAACCCTGACATTATAGAAATAACACTCTCCATGGTCCAAATACTATGAAGATTAATTGGAGCTGCTTTTATTGTGAAACATTACTATCCCTTTAACCTAAAACTTACTAGATTTTTTTATTATTAAATTGCAATTTTTTTATTGCAGTCACCAGGTGGTGCTGTTTCTATCACTTACTATGTAGTTTCAAAGCCTGTTACTCAAGCTCTCCTGCAGAGAACATCATAATACAAAATATGTGCTTTTCGACCAGTTGGCACTGTTTCTGTTTGATTTTAAAAAAAATTAAGTTTCGGCTGTAATAATCTTCAAAAAAAAATCTCCCAGCAGTGGAAGTACCCTTTTTTATTCAAGAGGAAATGCCACAAAACAGTTTCATTAAATAAGATGTATTTTTTACTCTCTTTTGTTCAGGAAAACAATCCCCATGGTTCCCCCCAGTATGATACTGGATGGCCAATTGTCTGTACCAAATGCCTTTTCTTTTATACACACCCACTCCAATTCTATTCACAACTCCTATGATCAACATTCTATTGACCTTTAAGCTCTGGCGTCTGATCTCTTAACCCTTTGAGTTGCGGAGAGGTATCCAAAGCATTGCTAGGACTAGTTTGCACAGGCTACATTAGCTGAATGATAATAGTGTATGGAACAAATGCCTGAGTTTATCATTGTACTAGTTGAAAAGCCTGTGCACACAGGCCACAGTGCCACCCAGCAACCTCAGCTGGTGGCCGGATCCTCTCTTCTCACTGGCCATGCTGCAGTCATGCTCTGTACTGACTGCCCGAATGCACCGGTGCTGATATGGAACGGGGTGCTCCGAATTCAGACCGTAGACCTCCCTGTGCACCAGAAGGTGTGCAGAGAGGACTACAGTCTGAATTCGGAGTGCCCTGCTCTGTATCAGCTGCGGCGCTTTCGGGCAGTCAGTACTGCAAATGGCGGCTTCTGACAAACATCCTAGCGAATCATTATATAGGATTGAATGAAGCTATAAACAGACTATTATAACAGCACGTGTTAACAGACCTACAGATGTGCAGTATCGGTCTCAGTGGAATCATTTTGGAATCACATCGTAATAACATGAAAAGTGCACATAGTTGTGTTTCCATGCAAAGTTGTGGCTGCTGTTTGTACTGATAAATGGGGATGCGGAGAGAAAAATGTTCCTACTCTATAGTATGTGAAACCCAGTAACATGGCATCTTTTTTTCCCATGAGATTTCATTCCATCAAACACTGCTGCAAAAAAATCACCCACGTGAACATGTCTTTGACTTGACAGGCTTGTTCAGTAACACAGTGCTGTCATCTGCTCTACACATAATCAGAATGCTCCCATGGAATTCCTCTGCACACATCCTACTACCCCACTGAGTCTGATATATTAAAGATATATTAAGACATTTTAACCATCACAGGGGCATGCAACACATTGTGAAGCAATGCGTTACGCACCCCTCTGGTACTCAAAGGGTTAGAACAAACCATTTATGTTTACTTAAATATGGAGTTTAACCCATTGAATGCAAGAGTGATCTCCAACACATAAATCCCCTGAATCATGGGGAGGTTGGTAAATTTTATTTGTTCGTTAGGGTACAATTGGTTTGGGCCAGAGCTGCTCCATTTTCTTAGTACATCAGCCTTAGTGAAGTGAATGTAGGAAAATGCCAGTGCAGCCCACCAGCTCCAGTGATTGCACAAGAACAGTGTTCACCAACCAGGAGAACATGGCAATTTAGTGTGCCTCAGGCATTCAACTTAAGATATCTATTTTACTGGAGACTTTGAAAAACAATGTGAACATTATGTTTCATAGATATATTGATGGAACCTTTTATGTTTAATACTCTCTTTATTGTTACCCTGATATTGGAACCAAATAATAATGTATATACATGTTCATTTTCAGTATGTCTGACAGACTATATGCAAAAAGTTAGGGGTGCCTTGAAAAATCCAGACTGTGTGTTCGGAGTGCCTAGAGCAAACAGAATGAGAACCACTGCACTTACACTGCACGGGCTGTAGAGCATGCCAGAGCACACACTCCCCCTGTCAACACTTTAACCCTTTGAGTGCCAGAGAGGTATCCAATCCATTGCAGCACAATGCATTGGATACTTTTCTGGCACTCAAAGGGTTCATGCTAGTCAGCCACCTATGCCTGTCTGATAGCATGATAAGGAAAATAATGTAAAGTTACACCGTGTTCTCTGCATTGTTAGTACTTTATCCACTGCACACTATCCTCCTCTTGCCATAAGGGGCTTTAAAGGGAGAAATTTCAGTGTAAGTAAGCTAAAAAATTGGCATTTGACAGCTGCAGGACTAGAAAATCTATTCCAGCTCCTGTTTTACATTGGAATTGTACTCATGTATTTCCCGTAATTATTTTTCTTAACCCTTTCATGGCCAGAGAGGAAGCGAACACATTGTGTTGCAATATATTGGATACGTCTGAAGCACTCAAAGTTGCAGACCCACATTCATATACATGTTTCTTTGAATATCTCTGAAGGAAATGTTACTAACATACATAGTTTTACCAAAAAAGCAGACTCCTCCCTAGGTTTAAGGGACCACTAGTACCTCTTAATATAAAATGTCCACTTATCTTAATATCTGTAGTGAATTGTAATGGCTACTATGTATCAATTTTGTGTGGATTGATTCTGCAAAATTAATCTTCAATTAGTACTGTGTGGATTGATTATCTAGAATCAGTACGGACATCATGTCTATGGATGCCATTTCTATGGAGTTAGACATTATTCTTTGTTGCAGGACTCAGTAATCCAAAACTCCAATCACTGAAGGCTTCCTAGGAATAAGAGGTGGTTTTATTATTAGGTGGTATTGGTGTTCCTTTAAAGGAGCAGCAAAAGTTTGTTATAAAAAATATATTGTATGGATTCTCTTGGTGAGCACAAGGTTGCTGCCACTGCTATGAGATGCATATTTTCAGTTATTACAGTATAACCATTTGTTTTTTTTTGCATTATCAGTGCCCTCTAGTGGTCAGATTCAATGTAATTATTCTGTTGCATTCTCAAAGAGAGGTGAGTCTCTGACAAACAATTCTCCATAGAATATGATAGAAACTAAACTTGTGCATTTGTTTTGTTATGAATGCAAAATGTAACGAAAATTCAAGTTTTGTGACATTCAGAGGAAAAATGATAAACGAATGTCCCAAAACACACAATTCCAGAAACATGAATGACACAACACTTTCATACACATACATTTGTTCCATTAGTTCCTTTGTTCATGCATTCACATGCATACTTGCAAGCATACACACAATCACAACTTGAATAACACTTACCTTGATGTCTGAGGTCCAGCTGTGTCCAGAATCTGTGTTTTCAGGGAACTTTCTTTTCAGGAATGTGAAATCAGAGATAATTATTTATCAGTCTCTCTACAGCAATGACTAATCTGTAGGCCATAGAGGCAGGCTTTTCTACATTGTTTCACTGTCTGTTTTACATTGTTTTACTTTCTCTCTCTCTTTCTCTCTCTGCTTTCACAATCCCGTACAGAAAGCTTTCTGAAAACAAATTCAGCTAGCTCCCCATCAGAGACATAAAGGTAAAAAAGAAGTTCAAGATGGAAATAATAATAATAATAATACAATAAATAATAATAAGAAGAATAGTCACTTTTATTGGCCTGCCAGAATAAAAAGCCTACCTACAATAAGACTTGTATTGGATGTTGAAACATAAAGCTGATTTATGAGCACAATTTTTGTTTGTAGCATATAAAGATAATCATATAATAAATTATTGCTGATACATTTAAGAACGGATGCCTAGTGGTATTCTTTATTGTATTGAAAATGTCAGCAGTATCGAATGATTTGATGAGAATACAAAAATCTCCATTATGAGCAAATTTATTTTGAGTTGAAATGGAAAATAAGTAATATTGTGATTGTTCACAGGCACTCGCTGAGGCTGATGTACTAAGAGGAACTGGATAATTCTGGGACAAACCAACTGATCTGTAAGGGATAAATAAAAATTATTATTGATTTAAATGGGACTTTTAACCCCTTGAACACTAGAAAGGTCTCAAAGGCATTGCAAAGCAATGCTTTGGAGACCTCTCAAGCATTCAAGAGTTTAAAAGCCCACCACTATCAATGGAAATTTAGGAAATTTTTACTTGTACCTTATGGTACAATTGGTTTGCGCTACTTGTTCATAGTACATCAGCCTCAGCAGGCACGTGCACACATAGAGACCAAGGGGGGCTTGAGCACCTGCCCTTTTTGTCCAAAGTGCCCTTGTGCCCTTTTAACGAAAAAAAAAAGTTGCCTCGTCGCCTGCACTAACCCCCCCACCACCCAGTCAGGTCTGTGCCTCCTTCAGGACAGACCTGTAGATGTTGCGCTCCCTCATCGGCTCTTTAGTATTACAGAGCGCTGGGAGATGACATCATCTCCCAGCGCTCTGCATGAAGAGAAGACTGCGCGGGAGCTCCAGCAGCTACAGTTCTGTGCCAAAGGAGGCACATACAGACCTCTCCTGCCGCTGGACCACCAGGGAAGAGGTAGGAAATGGACACTGGGTGGCAATGTGGAAATGGTGGGGGAATATGGATCTGAAGGGGGGGCAAGATGGAGATGATGGCAATGTAGAGACGATGGGGCAATGTATGTGACGGTAAGTTGGAGCTGATGGGGCAATATGGAACTGATGAGGGCAATATGGAGCTGATGGGGGCAATGTGAGGGTAAGTTGGAGCTGATGGGGGCAATATGGAGATGATGGGGGCAATGTGGAGCTGATGGTAGCAATGTGGAGATTAGGAGCATTGTGGAGGTGTCCAGTGGAGATGGCCAATAGGGGGGGGTGTTTCAGATTTCTGTCCTTACAGGCTCCTGAGATGTAAATTCTTTTCTTTTTTTTTAAAATATATTTTGAATAAATAATTATGAGAAGTGCCCTTTATTCATTTGAGCCCCTGCCCCCCAAAATGTCTGTGCACGTCCCTGAGCCTCAGTGTATACTATTTGTATTATAGACATAATGTCTGGTATAGAGAATGATGTGTAGTAGTGTACCATAAACATATATATCTGGTAGCTGATACTGCAAGTGTTGACTATGAAGCTCCGCAAGCAAGCAGAGAGAAAGAGAGAGAGAGAGAAAATAATACAGATGTGCATAATAGAGAAGTCATATTTTCCCAGTGTTTTAGATCTATGAGTGCACATATGTGTAGCATACCAGCCTAATGAAGAAACTGGAGCTGAGCTATAGATTATGACCAGGCTATCTATACTAAGTAGGGAGTGCTATATGAGGGGGATGTGTGTTTCATGTTAAATTCTAAAGAGTGAAGGTCAACAGAAAACAAGCATAGAGTCAAATAAGGGGAACATGGAGTCTGAGTGTAAAGAATATGGGTTAGGAGTAATGACAAGGGTCACGGTGTTGAAATGGAGAGAAATAGAAATGAGTGGGAATTGGACAGAATCTTGTCCATGGAATGATACATGGCAGTGGTTCTCAGTCAGGGTGCTGTGGCAGTTTGGTGTGCCGTGGACACCAGCTTATAATGCCCTGCATTCTCTATGACAATTTTGGCAAAAATAATACTTAAACTAGTTTGAAGTGCCTATATATAGAATTAAATCCTGGAGTTGGAATTTTTTAGTGGAGATACTGTTTGTTAGCGCAGCCTTTTTCAGATAGGGCGCATATTAAAGTGATATTATTTTTTGTTGTTTAATTTTGGCAAAAATGTCAAAGCTGAGTTTCTTATGCATATTTATTTATGTGAATGTCTATACCCAAAACACTATGGGGAAGATTCACTAAGTGGTGATAAAGAGGAGATTAAATGGAGAAGACTTCTCCAGTTCCTATGCTGTTCTATTAATACTATTCGCTAAGATCATCAAAGTTGAAGAAATCTTAGTGCATAGGCTCCATAGAATAGGTACTGGAGGAGTGATAAACTGGAGATGTAATCTCCATTTTTTACCTCTTTATCACCGCTTAGTGAATATCCCCCATTTGATGTCATTCTGACTGTGACTGTGACCTAAGAATTACTATACATTTGCCTATTTAACATTTCATTAAGACATTGGGGGAGATTCACTAAGTGGTGATAAATAGGTGATAAAGTGGAAAATACTTCTCCAGTTTATCACTTCTCCAATTCCTGTGTTGTTCTGTGGAGCCTATGCACTAACATTTATTCAGCTTTGGAGATCTTAGTGCATAGGCTCAATAGAATAACAAAGAAATTGGAGAAGTGATAAACTGGAGAAGTTATCTCCACTTTATTACCTCTTTATCACTGCTTAGTCAATTACCCCCATTGAGAAATGACCTACGTAATGCTAGGGGTGCAATGGATATTCCAGATTGCATGTTGGGGGTTTCTTAAGTAAAAAAAAAAAAGTTGAGAACCGCTGCTCTATGGTCATGGTGGGAGAATAGAGAGGAATACAAATTAGTGTGTGAATGGAGATCAAATCGGAGTGGGAAGCAAGTCAGAGTTGTGGTAAGGAAACAGAGAAGAATAGAAATAAAAGTGGAAATGGGTTAGCCTCATGGTAAGAAAATGGAGACAAATAGAAATAAGAGTAGGAAACTGGATAGGGTCATAGCAAAGGAATTGATTGGAACAGAAGCAAGAGTGGGGAATTGGATAGAATCGTGGTGACATAATGTGGGAAGAACAGAAATAAGAGTGGGAAGCATTACATGTTCATAGTAACATAGGGCCTAATTCATCAAACTAAACAGGTGCTGTTCTGGAACACAACAACTGAATCTTAGTGCTGAACTGAAAATTCCCACTGAATTAAAGGGATAGTAATGTTTCATAATAAAAGCAGCTCTAATTAATCATCATAGTATTTGGACTTTGGAGAGAGTTATTTCAGTTCTGTCAGAATTGTAGTTCCAGAGTAATTCAATCACAAAGTGTCCTCCTCCCGCCCCTTTTACTGATGTAACACTGTTCAGCCACAGCAGAAGGGAGGTGCCCAGGTAGACTGCAGAGAGGGACAATCTTCAATTAAGATAAGGGAAAAACCTGAAAAACTTGTCAAGGGGGGGGGGGCTTTCATTGTTTTCATAGGAATAAGATTGTCCCCTTCTGTTATCTGTCTGGTCTATGGACTGCATTCCACATCTGAGAAGAGATTGTTTACACTAGGTAAAAGGGGAGGGAGGGGGAAACTTTGCTTGTGAATATCTCATAAACCATAAAGGTTTGAGAGATAAGACATATCATTCTTCATGTTTTTTTAATGCCTACAAAATAAAATAAAGTTAAAACAAAGTATTACTATCCCTTTAATTAAGGCTCCTAACCACTTGAATGCTAGACAAGTCTCCAAAACATTGATAAGAGTTGCATTGAACTGAACTAGGTGGCTTCTTATCTGAAGACAGGTGTCATGAGTTTATTATCACTTTTAATAGGATACATAGAAAGTGATCAAAACTTTTTTAATGATTTTAGAACTTTCTCACTAAAGAAATGTTTTAGAAAATGCTAGGAGTACACAATATTTTAATGTAGTTGAATCATTTTCATTTTTTGATCCTAATGCCCTATTAAATCAATGGGAGTTTGCAGAATTTGTGTTTCAACTGTTTGGTTCAGTTGGTTTATTCCAGAATTGCACTTGTTTAGTATGCTGAATCAGGCCCTATTGTAACATTGATGAGGAGGTTGAAAAAATACATGATAAGAGAATGGAAAGGGCTAGAGATAAGAATGGGAAATGTTATATGTTCATGTTGAGAGAATGGAGGGGAACAGACATCAGTGGAAAACTAGACAGGGTCACGATAAGAGAATGTAAAGGGGGAGAGAGCAGAGGAGAACAATAGGGTTATGTTGTGGAATTAATGTGATTGGAATGAAAGAAAAGGAATAAATGTTAGTGAAGTGGCAAGTGGTGGGATTCACTGAAATTACATAGCTAGGGTTTGTGTTTCATACATTTTGCAACATTTTATTTGTATCATGATAAGTGTTATCAGTGTCTTGAAATGCAGCACTTCATATGTGACATGGTTTTCTTTTTCAGCTTATAAAAAATATGATGAATGGAGCATCAAGGCATATTGTTAAAGTGCAAGATAATAACTTACCATTTATTTTAGGGAACACAACATGTTTTGGTTGAAAATGTCCTTCACCAGGTATAGATTAAATTGGCTTCCCACTAAAATCTCGCTAAAATTTCTGTGGGGAGACAATGCAGTGAAACCTACCTTTGGAAGGTAAAGTCTAATAGAGAGCCCTCCGGAATAGGTCAGTGGAATACTATTCCCTGAGGAATTGCAGTGTAAGGCCCTGTTTTCTTCTTCAGATGGAAAGATCTGCTCATCCCTAGTGACTATATGAGAGAAGTGAATGGCTGTCAAGCTAACTGAGCACCAGACTATTGTCAATTCTGCCATTCATCACCTCTGTATTAGAAAACAAAAAAACATGTTTTCATACATCTTTTGCAGTAAACTGTAACACAGCACAAAAGGAGAGACAGCTGTCAATGTGGTGCATCCTAAGGTCACCTATTTATTATACAAAATAAAAATTCTTTCAATATTTACTTCTTGCAAATGGTATTCCTACAAGCATTGTGCATACAGTGCAATGTGGCGAAGCACAATGATACTCCAGGCTGTTCTCTAAAAATACTAAGTCAATAAAACTGTCAAAAGAAAAACATATTTTACTGGCATGTCAGCAAACTGCAAGTTGTGAGAGAATGCATTTTTGCCAATTCACATAACTGACACATCGTGGGTAACATGTGGCCCTCCAGCTGTATTTGGATCGCATATCCCATTATTCTCACAGTACAGGTAGCACTAAGAGGGGGTGGTTGAATGTATTTGGACTACAAATTTTATCCTCACACAACAAGTTGCAGGAAGACAGGGGCGGATAACATCTGTCTCACTAGATGCGACTGGACTACAACTTTTTTCATCCTCACAGTAGAAGCAGCTCACAGACAGAGATAGGCAACATGTGCCTCTCCAGCTGCTACTGCACAACAGCTCCCATTATATTGTACAAGCGGCAGACAAGAGTGGCAACCGGTGTTGTTGTACAGCTCCCATTAGCCAAAACAGCTGGAGAGCTACCAGTTTCTATCTCTTGAAGTGTAAAATAATAGCGTAATATTAAATGTGTTTATAATCATGTTAAGCGTTAATAAAGAGGTTATGAATAGCCAGCTGTTGCACTTTTGCTGTGGAAAGTACACTACTACTATAAGCGCACACCTCCCATGCACTTCACAGTACATCCCATATAGGTAAGAGGATCGCTGTGCATTGTGAGGCTCATGTACTAAATAAAAGCGGTGTAATTCTGGAACGAAGCAACTACACCACTGGAAACTGATACAAAAATCCCACTGAAATCGTGCTTTCAACACTATTGAATGCGAGAGATGTTTCGTGTTGGAGACCTCTCTAACATTCAAGGTGTTAAAATCCCGTTTAAATTATCAGGAATTTGTGAAGTTTTTATTCATCCTCTATTGCACAGTTGGTTTGCCCCAGAATTGCACAATTTTCATACAACATCAGCCTCCGTGTGTGTGTGCGTGTGTGAGTAGCAGGAAGAGGGGAGAGGATAGTAGAGGGGTGGGAGGGACAAGGAGCTGTGAGACTCCGCCTCTCTCTTACATCTGGGTGCTGTTGGTTTCGGACGGGAGGAGAGCAGAAGGGGGGCAAGTCATTTATGCAGAGAGTGGGAGAGAGAGGATCTGCCTTTTCCCACTCACACTCCACATCCATACATTGAGCAGGGACTCAGCAGGGAGCTTGGAGGTGGACTAGGTACCCACTCCCTTTCACCCTGATACTATATTTCCAATCCATGCCCCAGGACTGAGGAAGGGGAGATCAGGAGGACAAGGAGCCAGCAGATTAGCACTTGGCAACAGCAGACAAGAGTCAAAGTGCAAAGCGATCCCCAAGCGAGGAATTATATACAAGTGCCTTACCTTCAGCTCCTGGTGGGAACTTTGCTAAGCTCTGCCTGGCTTATCTTGGCATTTCCCAGTGCCGTCTGTGCCCTCTCACCTTGTATGAGTTTGGTACCCCTTCTTGGAGGCTCAGGGGACCTATTTTAAGGGGGCGGCAGGGCACTCAAGATGGCAAGTAAGTGGCTGCCCGGATGGTCTCTGCCCTTCGCCCTGACCGTGCTGCTGCTGGGAATCCTTCTACCTCCTGCATGCTGGGCTCGCATGTTCACCAACCACTGGGCTGTGAGGATAGCAGGGGGAGACTCAGAAGCCAACAGGATAGCAAGCAAATACGGATACACCAACATGGGACAGGTAAATTGCTCACTGCCTGGGAAAGGCTTTTAATATGGACTCTGCTGGTATGCCAATGCATGTGGTCGTGTGTGTACATGCCACTGGGCATTCAGGTGGATACGTTTAACTTTGCTTGTGCTGATCATGTTGTTATGCAATCTCCATGTGGGGCTGGCTTGTGCCAGGACTCCTTTAGCGTTGCAGGGCATTCATTCCGGGACACTGGTGCATGGAGGGTATTATGCGTTAACCCTTTAATAGCCAGATGAATGTGCAACGCATTGCTTAAAATGCTTTGCGCAACCATCTGGCCCTTAAAGAGTTATGTTTCCAGCAGTTTCGTTATATTTGTCATTGGTGAAGTTTTGTCACCATGTGGCTCTGCATCTGCTGATGTACTAAAATTCCTAACATCCTCAGCAGACTATTGGTCGGCTTATGATGATGAAAGTTGTAGTCCAGCAAAAACTGGGAAGCCGCAGGTTGCTCATCCAGCCTCAATGCTTTTTGAACTGGGAAGATGATGGGACTTGTCCTAGAATAGCTTCAGAGACTCAACTCGCCCATCCCTGTTTGACTGATTTATTTGTAGTCCTGTACTAGCTTGGGGACCACATGTTGCCTATCCTTACAGGGATGCTGCGTGTACTGTGAGAATAATGGGATATGTAGTCCAATATGAGCTGAAGAGACACGAGTTGCTTACCACTGTCTGTTTTTGTACTGTGAGGATAATGGGAGATTGCACTCCACCAACAGATAGAGAGCCACATTTTCCCACCTCAGTTGACTGTTATTTAAACGGCGAGGGTGATGGGAGTTTATAGTCCAGCAACAGATGAGTGCAACAGTTTTCCCATTTCTGCTTGGCTGCCTTTTACTGTGAGTTTTCAGTCCCAACATCAATTTGATAACTGCTGCTTGTACCGTAGTGATGATACAACTTGTAGTCCAAAAACCACCTAGCGAGGCACAGGTCACCCACTCTTGTTTGACTGATTATTGTACTATGACAACTAAATGATTTTCTACTCCAGCATGAGCTGGAGAGTCATTGGTTGTTCACTCCTTCCTGACTGCGGATTGTTCTGTGAATTAAAGCAGACCTTTAAATCCACAGGTTATTTTCACTGCATGATACATTAAGTTTCTCTAATGAAAAATAGAGATGCTTGCCAGAAGTAAACATTAGACAGGCACAACTCTATAACTACTTATTTATATCAGTCTGTGGTGTAATTATACTAATGTCATGTTTAGCAAAATACTTTATACAGCAAAGCATGAGTTAGCACACACACACACTTATCTGCTCAGCAAATGATCCTAAAATGAATTTTAAAGGGGACTCTCTGGCCATTACAGAATCAAATAAACAAGAGTGCGAAGTACAGTCATAGAAATTCTCATTAACTGCATTATTTGAAAATGATGTAGGGGTTTGGCTGTCATATATTGATATGGCTTGGACTGCAAGATAATGATCAGACTTTGGTGTTTACTTTGTTTAACACCTTGAGGACAAAAGGCTGTGAAACTCTGTCCAGTGTGATTCATGTTCAGGCAGAATACAGACCAAAGAAATTGAGTCATTCCCTACTAAACCAAGTGCACCTTAGGGCAAAAATACACATTTCCAAATTTCCCTTATATGTAAGTGGGGTTTTTTAATTCCTTGAATGCTAGAGAGGTCTGCAACTCATTGCTGTAGCATTCATAAGGTTGGAATCCCCATTCAAATCAGGGGCAATGTCCATTAGTCCCTGATGGGGCAGTTGGCTTACTTCAGCGCTATTTACTACATCACTCTCCATGTGCAAGCATATAATTGTGTGTTATTTGTAGTTGGCCATTGTCATTCTGGCAGTGAAGTAGTTAAAGATAAGCAAAATTGTTCATCAAAGGACAGAAACTAATGACAAACCCAGCAGCAAACCCCACAGTGGCAAATCTGTTAATCTCAATAATTTGCAGTGAAGAATAGTTATTTTTATAACTCCCCCACCCACTTGAATTTAACCCTACAATGACCAGAGAGGTGTACAACTCAGTGCAGTGTAATATGTTGCAAACCCATTTGGTACTTAAAGATTAATTTATTTTGATTAACCTTCAGCCAGTTCTAAAGAGGTCAATAAACTGCTCTTCTAATCACTGTTACCCAACTGGATGCTAAAGAAGTCTCCAATGCATTGCGCAGCAATGTGTTGTAGACCTTCCTAGTATCAAAGAGGTTAAAGATTTAACTAGTCTGTTGTCTTTTAAGAACTGACCATTTCAGCTCCCGGTGGGTATGACCATACCTGGGAACTCTCAGGGTTTTGACCCAAATCTCAGGGTCACAGGGTGAAGGGCCAAATTCTGAGGGTGAGAGAGGTCTGTGTCACCTACTATATGAATTTCCCCAATTAAATGTTTCCTTAGTCTCTAAACTGGTGCCATTAGTACCTGAAAGACAGTGGGAGATGTCCTGCTTGTCTTGTTTGTGTTCAGGCAGTGAGTTATCCAAACTATAGCATGTTAAAGGTCCCTCGCACACGGACCGGAGCACCTCTGTGTTAGAGCAAGCAGGCACATATCACATAAAATCTACATTATGGGAAGCTTTAAGGGTTAATATTTCAAAGATCTCAGGGTCAGCTCATCTTGAAAGTTCCCAGGTATGGGTATGACACTATAAGACAGGGGCATTGCTAGGTACTGGTTGAAGAGTCTAAGACCCCAAGGTCTCTTGCTTAAATCCCTGGTTCTTTTTGCTAGCTTGACGCTTGTAATTGTGACATTGAGCTGTATAATGTAAAATGTTTTTTGGGAGTCTAGCAGCTTTCCTTGTTTATGTATTCCAATACTTAACCATGTGTAACCAATTCTTGTCAAGCAAGATTATACAATCATTTTATATCTTCACTTATATGTTTTTGCACTTTTATATCCCTGACAGGGACACTCTGAATATGTTTCCAGAGAGCTTTCTTTGTGGGAGTGTGAAAGCAGAGAATGTTTGTGCTACAATGGAAATAGGATACAATGTGAAAAAGACACTGGGACTATATAGAAAAAAGCCTTCCTCTTCATCATACAGATCAATCAGGGTTGCAGGGACACTGCAACATTGTATAAATAGCCCTGCTTTCACAGCCCCTGACCAGTAATTCAGTGAGATCCCTGTCAGACAAAGTATATAAAAAAAAAATAGTATAGGTAATTTTAATTTGCTTATTAGGTACTAGCAGAATATGTAGTTAAATATGAGTTTTACAGTCTTTTTAATTCATTACACACGAAGCTGGAAAATAATATTATCTGAGATATTTATGAGCTGTAAATACAATATTATTATTTTTTTTTTATTATTTATATAGTGCCAACTAATTTCACAACGCTGTACAATTGATAATTCAATGAATGTCTTTGGAAAGATGTGACACAGTGGGACGAATGTACCATGCCAATTACATGCAATAACAGGAACTAGAATTGGTATTCTGTTACTATAACTGCCTACCATCAGTTTACTAAGCAACCAGTGCCAAAAATGTACCCTTATTGCTGCTTGCATCAGTCTGTGGACAGCCTGTGGCATTCTGGGAAGTTCCTTTCCTCTTTGCCTTGGTTAGGGAAATGTACTCTAGAAGGTCTGTAATGGCCTTTTGCTGGAGTTGTAGTTAGGGGCTTGATGGAATTAAAGTCTTACACTGGCAGTCCTACCCTGAAGTGCGCTGGCGTTAGATACTGACATGTATGTGGTTGCAATGTAACATTTGTACATTTGTCCAACATATGAATGAGTCCCAACATTTCTGTTTGGAATCACTGTTTCATTCTTTTTGCATCACTTCTGTACACAATATGCACATAACTTTAACCCTTGTAGATGGAATCTTGGTCTATTATTTGGCTAGAATTGTATGATGATGAAGCAATTCTAAAGTCATCTAAAAACAGCATGCATTGAAATGCATTTCACAGCCTCTGGAACAGACTGCACATGAAGTCATTGAAGAACACAGTTACTGAGAGCAGAATATACTTGTCTCAGATCAACAAAGGGAACTGTCTGACGTAATAGAAGATAAGCTTAGATGTTGTGTCTTGTGGGCTGACGCAGATAGTATTCATCCCTTGCTGCTCCCACACTACTTTTTATCACCTGTCTATAACTTGAAGGTGGCAATATATATATATAGTCTATCTCCACAGTGAACAAAAATAAGAGTCATCTAGGGGAATGAACAAATAAGCCACTGCACATTGGGGTATGTACTAGAGAGTATGATGGCTTTAGTGCATATGGCACAAACTCCACCATCATTAAAGCAGAGCTTTCAAGTTGTATAAAGTTGCCCTACAATAATTAAGTATACGGCGACTAGCTTCAGAATAGTTATATTGCATCTCACAAGTACCCGATTCAAAAGTTATCCTTAATCTTTGGAGACTGACGGCCAAGTTAGTGCTATCTCCGCGCCTGTGCCGTCAGTCCCTTCCGGTTACCATGCGGCACACTGCAGTGCTTCTTAGAGGAGACCGGGACTGACAGCGCAGGTGCGCAGACAAGATGTGTGTGCTGATGCTTGGCTTCCGGTCTCCAAAAATTAAGGATAACTTTTGAATCGGGTACTTCGGAGATGCAATATTACTATTATGAAGCTAGTCGTCATATACTTAATTATTGTAGGGAGACTTTATACAACATGAAAGTTCTGCTTTAAAGGGATAGTAATACTTAATTATTACTAATCCCTATATTAAAGTCATATTTAAGATAAATGTATTGCCCCAGTGTCATCTCTCAAACCTTAATGGTTTGAGAGATGATCGCTCCTAAAGTTGCCCTCTCCCTCCCCCTTCCCCATAGTCAGCGTTCTAGCTAACTGCAGGGAAGCCAGTCGTACGACCGTCAGGTGGCTCTCCAGCACAGCCAAGATCGCATTAATAAAAAAGAAATCTTTCACTGTAATGGTCTTCTACATGTGTTTGGTTTGCAAGCACACGTAGAAGACCGTTTTAGTGAAAGATTTTTTTTTTGTTAACGCAATTGCGGCTCTGCTGCAGAGCCACCTGATGATCTAAGACCAGATTTCCCTTCAGTCAGCTACAACGCTGACTTCGGGGAAGGGGAGGGAGAGAACTTTAGGAGCAATTATCTCTCAAACCTTAAAGGTTTGAGAGATGATATTGGGGGCAATACATTTATTTTTAATATGACTTTAATGTAGGGATTAGTAATAATTAAGTATTACTATCCCTTTAAGACTTTATTGTGAGCAAGAACAGAACACCACCTTTATACCATGCACAGGAACATGGAGTTAAGTTACCCACTTTCCTCTGGGACTCGTTAGTAAATATTGTTAAGACACGTAGGAAATAAATGCCCCAAAATACCCATTCTTGTCCCCACTGCCCTTCCCTTGACTCGTTATTCACAGAACTGTTTTCAACACAGGTAGCTTATTAAATTGGTTCCATCATCTATAATAGTACAGAATCAGACGAGTCACTCCTCATTTAGGGGTTTTAGGAGCCAGTTAAGGGATCATGTAAACAGGATCTTATCCACAAAACCAAATTCACAACAAGGGATATATACGTTTGTTTTGTGTCAAATGGGGATTTTAACCCCCTGAGTGCAAAAGAGGTATTCAGTACATTGCTTTTCGAAGGCATTAAATCAGTGGGAACCTAAACAAAGTGTATTGTCCCCTATGGTGCAGTTGGTTTGCTCCAGAATTGTTCGTTTTTCTTGTTTATATGGCCATAGAGTTAACACCAAGACTGTTGAGCTAGGAGTGGAATTTTCAGAGCGACTGAGGGTTTTTTTTTTCAACCCCTGAATAGTGATAATTAATTATTAACATTTGCAATGAGAGCTCTTTCCCATTCTAGTGTCACTGGTTATCCTGGTTTGCTCTTATGTGCAGGATAACATAATATTCCTTCTGAAAAAAAAGAACCATGTCATTGAGGCTCTCTTTGCTGAGCCTATGGTCTTTGTCTGTTTAGGTGGTTCGCCCCTAGCACATACATTGAAAGTTCATAGTGTGAACTTTGATACGTTTTTCACAAAAGCAAACCATGGCAGGAAACAGATAGGGGGTTGTGCTGTGTCTGGCATCCAAACGGATAACAAGGATGCAGTCCTCTGGAAAAAGAAAGAGTTAATATGCATTCAAAGGCACACCTGGCAAACTATTGTATCTAGAGGCAAAATAGAAGAGGAGTTTTTGTTTGCTTGTTTGTTTTTTTCACTGTCTGTCTTCCATCCCCCCTTGCGATCAGGGTAATTCAGCATTACCACATGAAAGTGCCTGGTTAGATGCATCTAGGTTTGAACCTATATTTTGTGTGGCAAACATAGCTCATCACTGAATTTAAAGGTGAATTAACACCCCTGATAATAACTCTCTATTTATCTCCAGAAAAAAACCAGTGTATTATTCCCTGCTCTTTGGTTTGAGAGAGAACTTATTCAGTCAGTCCTGATGTCATGTGTGCTGCAATTCTGTATATAAAGTGATTACAGCTGCCTGGATTTAGACACATGCTAAAAAGCAGAATACTTTTCACGCTTATAATCATACTGAAATCTGAACACAAACACATCCTCTGAATCTGCTACTTGCAATATGTAGCAGTATAACAGTAAATATATAAAAAACAGGTAGATCAATAACAAGAGGTTGTCCATTAAGACTAGAAGAAAGGCATTTTCAACTGAAACAAAGGCCATTTTTTTAAAGTAAGGGCAGTAAAGTTATGGAATTCTTTTCCTTGGGATTTCTGTGCTTGAAGATACTGGAACTGCTTTCAAAAAAGTAATGGCACGGAACAATATTGAGAGTTATGACAGTTGGCTTCAGAGCAGATATGATGTTGATACAAGGAAATATCTGACTGCCATTTGGAGTCAGGAAGGATTTTTTTAATCCACCTTGGGCTTAATTGGAAATGGCTTCATTGTTTGTTTTTCTTTGCCTTCCTCTGGATCAACAGGGGTGATTTGCCATGGGCTGGACTTGATGCACGCATGTTACTATGATTTATCCTGTAGACACTGGTATAATTCAAATAGATGCAGTACAGAGATATGCCACATAATTGGGTGCAGTACGCTGAACTGTGCAATCATTTGGCACATTTTGCATGGCTATCTTTCTCCAATTCACAAAAGTGATAATAAAAAAAAATGTTGGATACTTTACATGTAAAAATGAATCCTATACATGGACCTGCAATATTATAACCTTACAATTTGTAATAATGGTATATGCACCAGGCCGAGTTGCTTAAAAAAGGGAAAATAGTAGAGATTATGTCCCAAAAGTTGTTAACTGGAGCTTTGCAATCTTAAAAATGGCAGTATCTATAGAATTATTGCTAAATGCAGGTGATTGACACCAAAATGAAGAGGACAAATTGAGATAAAGTAGCATGTTAATGGAAAGACATTTTGACAGGTTTTTTTACTTGTATTGAAATAAAATGCTAAAAACAATCTAACAAACATCATGTGTTGCTTTGGCAATTAGTGATGGCTTTACTCTCAAATTCATCTGGGCCTGTCAGTTGATTAAACATCACCCAGCACTCTTAGCTTATGCTGCTGCTGCTGCTTCAGGTTTCCCTAAGTGGGGTTGGCTTTAGATCATCAGGGGGAGTTTACAGGAAGAATTGAGCAGAATTAAAGGTATAGTAATACTTATAATAAAGGTAATCTCTGAGTCTTCTTTATTCTATTTTTAGCAAGTAGCCCTATATTTCAGTACTAACAGGCCAATAGTTCAACTGCAATTGAATCCGAAAGGATCCCCCTCCCACCCCTTTCCCATGCGTCACTCTACATCTTATGCTGACCCTGATGGAGTGCGGCAAGAGACAATCTTCAGTAAGCTAAAGGAAACTCCTGCCCCCCATAGTCAAGGGGGCACGTTTTTTTCCTTATATTTACTGAGTGAAGATGTCCCTTGCTGCTATCCAACCAGTCCCACAGCCGGATTCCACAACTAATGGGAGGTGGCCAAAAGCGGAAGGAGGGGGATCCTTTTGGATTTAATTGCGGTTGAACTACAAGCCTGTTAGTATTGAAATATTGTGCTACATGCTAAAAATAGAATTAAAAAGATTCAGAGCTGCACTTTATTATAAGTATTGCTATCCCTTTAAGAGGAAAACAGCTGCAATTAGAGGCCCTGGAAACATGCAGAGAATGGTGGAAATATTAAAAACTAACCGTACATTTCTAAGGTATGTGAGACCACTTGGGGTGACCAGGATAGGCTTCCAGTGGTATATTTATTAACTCTTTGAATGTCAGAGTGGTATCCAACACATTGAAGAAGTTTTTTTATGTACCATTACCATTCCAAGCTAATTCATGCACTGGCATCGATTTTCAGATCCTACACCTGCCTAGTCAGTTTACTAGGCTACATATGCCAGGGGACTGTGACAGTCTATGTTCATTTTGGGTCATTCTTTTACTTTTAATTTGTTTATGGCTATGCATTCCATAAGCTGTGGAGGAAATGGTGTAAGTGTAAGCCAGTTCCCTGCACATTCTGTGGGGCAGGCTGACTGGTCTAATGATGGCTGAGATTGTCTGCTGGTATGCACTACAGCTCTCATATATAAACAGTAGTGCAAAGGAGGGGAAGTGAAAAGTTCTGGGTAATTGGAAACGCACTCTCTCTTTACCCACATGAGTGTATGTATAAAATATTAAAATTATTATGTGTGCCATTTTGCCCTTTATCCCCTTGGATTATAGAGATGTCACCAACACAGTGTACTGGAGATGTCACTGGCATCCAAAGGATTAATGGAATTTGAACACTTTCTGCAGTAATATAGGCTCCGTACATTTGTCTTCTCAGAGAATCTAGATACTCTTTGATCTTTTACAGATCTCCAAAATAGCTACCTGGGAAGGATATGTCAGTGCAAGCCTGTAATTATCCAGTACAAATTATGTTATCCTGTCACTTTCATATCCAACAAAGCTGTCTTATTATTCAATTCCTTATTCTTTAGAAATGTCCTTATTACATTGCAGTGTAAGGTGTTGGTGGAGTTTTGGCAACCAAAGACTTATCCCAGTTAAATCAAGGCTAGCAGTGGTTGGGGATGGCAGGGATTGTAGTCCCCAACAACTGTAAGATTGAGTATCCCTTACTTAAATGCTAGAGAGTTTTAGCATCCAAGGTGTTAAATCTACCCAGTGATTTAGGAAAGCCTTAATGGATACCCTCACTGTTTTTTTTACAGAATTTTTCATGTCTTCTTTCTTCTGCTTCAGTGTAAACATGTGCAAAACACTTGATTATATTATACAGGAAAGCCTATCATAACATCTTCAATACAAAGACATAACCTGAAAATCAGTTTCATATCTCAGCCTCTATTTTTTCTTGCTTGGAAAAATATGTTCTTAATAATCAATGCAATCTCCAGAGCACCTTTTGTTCTGCTTAAGATTTAAGTGTCACATGAATTTTCAACTTCCCTTCCAAAATTATGGCATGTTGGCCCCCTCATTCTGACTTCAAACATTCTAGTTCTGTGCTAGGCAAACCGTTTAACTGTCTCTGGTGCTAGTTCTGTGCTAGGCAAATAGTTTAACTCTCTGGTACAAGTTCTGTGCTAGGCAAACAGTAACTGTCTCTGGTGCAAGTTCTGTGCTAGGCAAACAGTTTAACGCTCTGGTGCAAGGAAGTTTATACACTTTGTGAAACAATGTGTTTCATACTACCTGAAACACAAATAATTAACTCTAAAGGGACACCATACCTTAATTATGAAAAAAAAAAATGTTTAGGCTAATCCTATATGGAAAGACAAGATACTGCAATGCTCGGAGTTCATTCAAAAGTTATTAAAAAGATAACTTGACATTTTTCAAGATCGCTTGAGTTCAAGGTATACACAGTTATACATTGTAGCTGGATCTTGTCCTGCCTCTTTAATCCCTTGGATGCTTTTGAGGGCTCCAAAATGTTGTCAAGCATTAAGATGGAGACCTTTATATCTTTCTAGGGATGATACCTTAACTGTATCTATATGTTAACAGATTTTTCTTTGCAAGTAATGGACATTTTTTCCTGTGACAAAAATGGATGGCTCTGGGGTGGCAGCCTTGGTAGACACTAATCCCTATGAACATTGCCTGACACCCAGCCTTGTTTCCTTGCCCTCTGGTAGCTGCATATTCCCATGTGCAGTGTTTGACCCCCCCAACCCGCCATCAATGTTCCCTTGCCCACTGGTATCTCCCTAGCATGGCTCCACTGCTCTGGTGCCCATAGAAATGCTATATAAACTGTCTGACCCCCCCCCCCCCCCCCCCCGTTCCACTGGTAGCCACAGAACCACAATTTACTCTGGCAATCCAGCCTTATTCCCTTACTAGAAAAAGAAACACACACTCAAACACACTCACGCATGCTGATCCCCCAGCCTTCCTCCACTAGGCCCTGAGGGAAGGTTCTACTCAAGTCCTGATGTAAGTTTAACCTTGGATGAGTCTCTTGTTTTTTGTGTAGACTGTATTCTCACGGGGACCCTCTGTTTCTGTATTGCATTATTTTTGTAACTAAACCCCCAACTGTATTGTGCTATAAGATATGTTTGTGCGTGATAGTAATATATCTACTGAATTTTCACATCTGAGACCTCAACCCAAAAATTGTAAATTCAAAACTTTTCCTGCTGGCAGAAGGGCTTGGTGAAGTGCTTGTGCCCAGACTTTGGTAGTTATCAAAGTAAATGTGGTGCATCCAAGTGGATAAAGGAATACCATCTTTATGGTTTCTTGATATGTAATAAACTTTATTCTTGGTTGTATGGGTTTCCACCTTTTTAACGTGAATATGTGAAGTTCTGTGACTCTTAGATTTGGTGCATAACCCCTTTAGGAACAAAGTGGTGTGCAAAGCAGACTGTTTTATATATATAGAAGTTTCCAAACCTTGTTAGAACTTAAGATATATGAAATTACATGTACAATTTTGTTCAGCAGGTAGGGGAAGTCTTATTTACATCCTGGTATTAGAAGCCTTGGCTCCCAGGTGCCTTGGATTTTTCCAGTACATAGATTATTTTTATTACTGGTACAGAATGTACAGATATATATATATGTTACAGAATACTCTGTTATATAAACGTGAACATTAGCATTATCTTTCATTTAAGCCAAAATATGGGTGGAAGAGCACTGTGCAGGCTTTCATGTAGGTGGTCATGGCCTTGTACAATAGATTTGAAGTGCTAGACTGAGGTGCAGTTCAATCCTTTGAAGTTGAAAAGATTAAATGAAAACATGAACAAGTACTTGATCTCTTAAGATGCATTCACTTTGTCAATGTCAAAACCAGATACATTTGTTCTTACCTTTTATCTTCGGTGAACTGCATTGATCTGTATTTTAAGAACAGTTAGCAGCAATCACAATGTTGGTATGAATGACCAGGTTGCAAGAGATAAAGAACTGCATTAAGCTATGCAGAATTGTATAACCTATTCTCACAAGTTATTATAACCCTACAAGGAATTATACTTAATTAGTTGATTCATTAGGTCTTCCCACCTTGTTTTTCTGACAATTGAAATGGCATTGTTGTCTAGTTTGTTAACTGTGATGCAATACCCCTCAACAAAGTCTTTGGGCCCAGATTACTTCCATAATATGATGTGCATGTCTAACCCCATGGTTGTTAGAGAAGTCTCCAATGAATTTGCTCCTAGTGCTTCAATGGTGATAAACCATTAACTTATCTGTGTTTACATAAATGGGATTCTCTCCATATTACCATTATATAAATAAAATAATCACCAAGTATATTTTAATACTGTGACATAAACATTTTGATATGCTTTGGAGTATCTTAATCTTGTGATTATGAAGACCTGTGAGTCCTTACCTTTCCTTGACTCACTGAGCTTTCTATAACTCGCTTCAGCACCCAGTCCAGGGACCTAGATTTGATATAATATCTATATATCTATATATCTCTATGTGTAATTTTGCATTTTTTCTGTCTAACTGATGAGAATTGCTTCCTACAAAGGTTACTATAGCTCAGACTATTGTTTATTTCTATTAAAGGGACAGTAATGTTTCAAGAAAAATTAAACTTCAATAAAGTGTCCCCCTCCTGCCCCTTTTACATATGTTACAAATCTTCCCATAAGATCAGCAAACCAGTCTTGATGGATCGCTATGAGGGACAATCTTCTGTCAGCATAAGGAAAAACCTGCCCTCTTTCATCAAGGGGGGCAGGGTTTTACTTATGCTGACAGCCAGAAGATTGTCCCTCATTGTGATTTGTCCAGACCGATAACTTGATTCCAGATCTGAGGGGAGGCAGCGTTATATATGTAAAAGGGGCAGGAAGAGGACACTTTATAACATAATTACACATAAACTCGACAGATTACAGTATTGTAATAAGGCTCTGCAGTGTTGAAAAATTATGAAGAATGTTCAAAGCTTAAATTATCTTGAAACATTATTATATCTTTAAGTTATTAGTAAGAGCACCAACTGGTATTTAGATAGCAACTATTATCTGAATTTTCCTGAGACCTCAGCTGGTTAGCTCTTCCTTCTGCCATTTTTTCCACTGATAATTAAATAGCAACCCATTGATAAAAAATTGAAAGCAAATCATTAGCTGAGATGGTTGTGTGGCATATGAGCAGCTGGAAAATTAAGAGTAAATACCCTTTTCCTTTGCCATAGAAACACAAAACACTTGTTAAACAGTTTATTAATATTTTATGTGAATAAGCAATATTAAGACTAAAATAAAAGCTCAGATCTCATTTATTATCTCCTGTCTCACTTTTGCCTTAGGAGACACTGCCTCTTTAAACAACTCCCCCTCTTTCTGACAGTTTGAACTGTAGTAACATTTGAATGAAACTTCTCACAGCATTGTTTTTATTCCCTCATGCCTTTTTCTTTAAAGTGATAGTAATGTTTCACAAAAACAGCAGCTCCAATTAATCTTCATAGTATATAGGCCATGGAGAGTGTTATTTCAATACTGTCAGAGTTGTCGTTCAAGAGTAATTGAATGATAAAGTATCCCCCTCCCTCCCCTTTTACCTAATGTAAGCCACCTTCCCTCAGATGTGGAAACTGGTCACTGGACCGGACAGATCACAGCAAGGGACAATCTTCTTACTGTGAGTATGAGGAAAATCCTCCCCCCCTTGACAGTTTTTTCAGGTTTTTCCTTATGTTCACTGAAGATTTTCCCTCTCTGTGATCCTTCCGGACAGTCCAGTTGCTCTGAGGTGAACAATGTTAACATCAGTAAAAGGAACAGGAGGGGATACTTTATCATTCAATTCCTCTTGAACTACAACTCTGACAGTATTGAAATAACACTCTCCATGGCCCAAATACTATGAAGATTAATGGAGCTGCTTTTATTTGGAAACATTACTATCCCTTTAAAGCATTGTATTTATTTAAAGGGATAGTAAACTCAAAAAAAAAAGTACAGGAGAATTTATAGATACAATTAAAACATACTTACTGCCCTCATTCCCATCTCTCAAACCGTTATGGTTTGAGAGATGTAATAAAATAAAGGTCTCTGTTCCCTCCCCTTTCTGCCTGACGAGCTGTAAAGCTGTCAGAGGCAGAATTCCGGTTGCGGTCGCCCAACTTTAGTCGGCTCTTCAGGAGTTCTGACATTGGGATATCTAACTATAAATACTTCATTGGAATGGTCTACAACGTGTGCTTGCAAGCCAGGCACATGTTGTAGACCATACCGATGAAATAATTATAGTTATATATCTCAATGACAGCGCTCCTGAAGAGCCGCCTTCTGGTCCCAAAAGCAGGAGCTCATGACGTTGGCTATACAGCAGACACATGAGAAGTGGGTGGGAGCAGAGACCTTTATTTTATTACATTTCTCAAACCATAACGGTTTGAGAGATGGAATGAGGGCAGTAAGTATGTTTTAATTGCACCTATAGATTTGCCTGTACTTTTTTTTTCAAGTTTACTATCCCTTTAACGTGCTACTGCACTCATCCCAGGAAGATAAAAGTCTGCCTAATTTAATATATGTCTAAAAGCCATCTCCTCAGGTTTAGAGGCCTTATGTTCAAAGAAAAAGTGGAGGAGTTCTGGGGCAAACATTGCACAATAGGGGAGAATTAAAAATTCCCATTGATTTACATGGGGTATTTAACTCCTGGAATGCCAGAGCTGTCCAAAGCATTGTTTTGCAACGAGCTGGACACCACTCTAACATTCATGGGGTTAACTGCCCCATTTAAATTAGTGGAAGTTTTGGGAATGTTTATTTGCTCTGTATGGTGCACTTGGTTTACCCCACTTTTCATTTGATCATAGGGCCCACTGATCTTATCTCCATTCTTCCTGTAACCCTTTCTTAACCCTTTGAGTGCCAGAGGGGTATGCAGTTCATTGCTGTGCAATGCGTTGCATTTCCCTCTGGCACTCAAAGGGTTAAGTCCTCTTACTACTGCTTTTTATAAGTGTCATTGTATACCAGGAAAGGACAGCTTGTGGCCCTTCAGCTGTTGTTGCACTTCAACTTCCTTCATGCTTAGCCGGCCTATTGCCATTCGAGGATGATAGGAGTTGTGGTCCATTGACAGATGGAGAGTAGAAGGCTGCCCAACTCCTGTTGTATACTGTGAGTGATATTTATAGGAGTCAGAAGTCCAGTGTATCTGCTGTGCTCTGCTTCTGCTTGCAGAAATCATTCATACATGCCCTTAGGGCATGTGTGAATGATCAAGTGCATTTCCCTGTCTAGTATATGCTAGCCTGAGAAATATACCAGAAATCAGCATACACAGGACTTTCTGCATATAAATTCTTATCATCTCCATGTGCCTGTTCATAAGCTGCATGCATATTTGTACGATCTTGCACCACTGACTAATTTAGGATAAGCCATTCAAAATGTGGAGAACAGAAAAAATGCATCTCTGTGTTATAACATTGTACCATGCACACACACTTGCTCTCATCCCTAATTTTGGCCAGGATTTCATTGCAGTTGATAAATGAATGGTTTTATGTGCAAAACTGTTAAAAACCAGGCAACATTACATCACAAGAGCACACACGCATATTCAACCCAACCCTTATATCAATAATCCCCTTCACTCACATACTCACAATTTCCAAATCTACAGTCACATATATCTCTCCACATACAAACCAAAACACATAAGCTTATTCAAATATCCACAAAGGTATGTACACACAACACCTATGTGCCCACGCGCACACAACACATGTTCACACACACATACTTATACACACAATTGTAAACCACTAATTAGCATACCTGGGATCATTCTTGTCCCCAGTCCCTTGATTTAAGACGATGGGATGGGAATTAAAGGGGATCTATCACCCCTATACAAATTTGTCTTATTATGTAGGTTATTTAGTGACTAGGTGTAATATTGTATCAATTTCTGTTTTTAAATCACTATTTGGCTGATATCTAAGGAATAATTATTGCCCTGTTCCCTGCTTCTAGACAGAGTGTGGTTACCAGCTATGTAACCTCAGTCTGTCACTCTGCCTCTGCTCACCTCACTCGATCCAGCCTCCTCCGATGACGGAGGCTTTCTGCCTGTAAGCTGGAGCGGTCTCTATCCACCATCATCGGAGGAGGCTGGATCGAGGGAGGGGAGCAGAGGTAGAGTGACAGACTGCAGTTACAGAGCTGGTAACCACACTGTGTCCAGAAGTAGGGTGCAGGGCAATATATATCATACATATTAAGTTAAACTTGTATAGGGGTGATAGATCCCCTTTAAAGTGTTCAAATGATGCAGCTCATGTCATAAAGTGGTTGAGGGCATTATTGGGAGGAGGAAAGCTGGGATTTGACCCAAAACATTGGCAGGCAGTGATAGGAATTCACTGCGAGTGGGCAAAACAGGGCGAGGGCTAAGTTACTCAGAAAGCTGACCAAGCTGCTAAATTAGCCTCTATATCTGAAGACCCAGTAATTAACTCTAAAAACTAAACCTCCAGGGCAATTCCAGTGAGTTCCCAGGTATGCTAATAAGAGGTTTTACATACATTGAATAATCATTCAGGGAACACAGAACAGAAATGTAAGGAAATTCAGCCATGTGTAGTAAATGTGCAGCAGATTCTGAGGAGATAAAATAATTGTGCTGAAGTTCAGGAGTAACATAACAAGTAGTGACATTAGGTTGGGCAGGTGGGCCAAGGGATTTACCTGCTGTTTTTATTTAAACTGTTCTGTTGTTTACTACATGATAGGGATTGAGGAATTGTCTGAATGCAGTCATGAGACACAGGGAAGGCTTTGTGCTGGGAGGGGATTCCAGAGACATGTTTTTAGGCTTTTCTCCAACACCAAAGGGAGAAAGATAGTTCTGAGAGGAAAGAAAAGCTGAAGGTTAAATCTGTGTAATAGTAAGGTTAATCTAAAATTGAGTAATCTGCCTCTTTGGCCTGCAGGGTTGCTTTATACATGTTTCAGAACTTGGGAAGGGAAGCGTCTTGTTAGACTACAAAATTCTCCTATGCCTCTCTTTTCACTGACTGGTGACTGTAGAGGGGAAACTAGTATTTTTTGTTCACTAGCTGCTGTTGGGCTACAATTCCCTTCATCCTCAGTCAGAAAATGTCCAACTAAGGATGATGGGAGTTGTATTCTAGCAACAGCTGCAGGTCTATAAATTGGCAATTACCTTTGTAAATATAGCAACATTACCAGTGCACTGCAATAGAAAACAGAGCACTGTAATAGCAAAGGGAAACAGTCGTGGCGCTACAATATAAACAGAATAGGCGGCTGCTTAGGGCCCCCACTTGGTCATAGGGCCCCGCAGCACATATACAATACAGAGGCCACATGTAAACAAAATCAGATGACAATGTCTTATTATAAATATTCATGTGGGAGTAAAGGGAGGTCCCAGGTATATATATTTGGGACATTTTTATTTCTCTTTGCACCAGAATTGCTCCAGTACTCCATGGAACATCAGCCTTGCTGTTTGCCCCTCAAGCGTAGTTCGCTTGTCCACCATTACTTATATTTGCTCTATGGAACTCATTGTGCTTCTTCGGGGAACCCTGGGGTTCAGCTGAATCCATTTTGAGAACCATTGGTTTACATCAAGGTAGAAAAGGCCTTTTAAAGGGGAACTACCACCCGTCCCCGTTTGCTTAGTAGCGCTAGTCGCCAGAATAATTACCTTATTTAATAGATTTCTGCTCTCTTCCCCTCCTGACAGGCAGGATGGAGAGCGGACATCTTGCCATTGTGACGTCTGTGCGCCTGAGCTCTCAGTCCCAGTCGGGTCTAGTAGGCATTGCTAGGAGCCATTTGGCTCCGGCTGGGACTGACCGCACAGGCGCGCGGACGTCACAATGGCAAGGTGTCCATGCTCCGTCCTGCCTTAGCGCTACTAAGCAGCTAATCACCAGATGGGGACTTAGTGAAGCTAAAGATTGTGTTGGGTGGTAGTTCTGTTTTAAGGTTTATTTAGTAAAACTTACGAGATATAAGTAGTCAACAATAACAAATTAAGAATATAGCAGTCAAAATCAGAATCTATGACAAACTGGCAATCAAAGTCTCTAATGCATGGCAAAGCAATGTACTACAGACTTCTCTAGCTTGTAAGGCTAAAGGATGAATTTATCCCTTTGAGTGCCAGAGTGGTACGCAACACATTGCTTCTTCCCTTTAAACCCCATTGTGTGCTAGAGGGGTACCAGTGCATTACTTCACAATGCATCACATATGCCGTTAAGAGGGGCATATAATAAAAACATAGCTCTTTATGCATATTTAACATACTTATACCAATATGTGTTGCTGATGATTTTGTACTTAGGAACAATAGCACCTGGATCATTGTAACAGTTCAACAAATTAGTGCCATGATTTTGGTGATCTTAGGAAATGGTGCTATCAGCATGTGTTCATGGTTCACCATAGTGACTTTTTGCTGGTGTCCATTTGCTTTTGCATATTAACACTCACATCTTATAACACCAGCCAGTCCTTACTTCTGTGCTTGGTTATTGCTATATATACCCTTAGATCATGGGTGGTCAATCATTAGACCACCAGCTGTTGGAAACTATGATTCCCATAGTTGGGAATGATGGGAATTGTACTGTGCTACAACTGGAGATACAGTTGTTACCATCCACTGCATTATGTATATCAGAGCACTGTTTGATGCAGCGCAGTGGTGTCTTTCTGGCCCTGACTTCCTGTTGACATGAATGACAATATCAGTACGGTGCTGCCAACTTGGCAATATTACTGGACAATCCTCTCAGACTTTTGCCCTGTGCAAAGTCTATGAACAGTTTTGCTTCATAACAACATTTCTTTCTTCAGTAGAAACTGCTTATCATGAAAAGTAATTTACCACTATTGCAAAAGAAGGGAGCATAGTCCATATATATATATATATATATATATATATATATATATATATATATATATAATAGTAGCAATATTATTACTCATGAATCACAGGTTTATTAGTTGTCTCTAAACATGTATGATGAGATCACTTCACCTTACCTGTTACTAAGGGTGAATCAGAGCTTTTGCATATGTCTTGCTTAACTCATTGCATGCTATAGATACACGCCAATGTATTTCTAATGTATAAAGGGTGCAAACACAAACTCAGATGAATAATACATTATATTTAGTCACTTTTGTGATATTGCCTATCATATTGCCTATACTTACTTTTTTCCCTGACATTGGGTTCTGTGGATCTGTGTTTCCAGAGAGCTTTTAGCCTAGAACTGTGAAATCAGAGATATTTATACAATGTTGCCATCTCTCTGCAACATTAAGTTATCTGAATGATGTAGTGGTAGACTTTTCTACATTGTTTCACTGACTTTTTTACAGTGTATCTTTCACACTTACTGCTTGCCTAGTCACAGACAGAAGGCTTTCTCAATGCAAATTCATAGACCTCTCTGTCAGAGACATAAAATTAATGTAAAAAAATGTGAAGATAAAAAGAATAATAATAAAAAGTATAGGGAGTTTGACTTTATATATTATGTAGTTGCAGAATATGTAAAGTCAAAAAGGAGGTTGACTGTCTATTTAAGCCTAATTTGCGGTGTATTGTAAATTTAATATAGTTAATCCCTGTTGATTTGTGTCATGTGCAACACTGATCATTCTACACCTGTGCTAGTTTGCAAATGAGATGTAACACCTCTTTATTATAACCCCCACTTTCCATACTATAGCCAGAAAATCTTAATGAATTTTACCCTAGTGCAGTGGTTCTCGACTCCTGTCCTCAGAACCCACGAACAGGCCAGGATTTGATGATTTCCTTGTTAGAGCACAGGTGAGTTAATCAATGCGAATGAGCCTCTGATCACCACACCTGTGCTCTAGCAGAGAAATCCCTATGTCCTGGCCTGTTAGTGGGTCCTGAGGACAGGAGATGAAAACCACTGCCCTAATGTCTTTGTTCAGTTTTGGCTGTCATGTCCATGGAGGTGGACATGACAATTGGTAACAGGACCACGAAACCTCAAATGCTGCTTGCTGTGAAAAGGTAATCTTAAACCCAAGGATTGTACAATGCATTGCTAAGAGATCCCACACTATGTTCATTTTCTATATTTCCCAATTTCTAGGTGCCATAATGACCTGACACCCGTATTTATTGAGCCCTGTCTTACCCCTAGTACTTTCACTAAGGTGCACCCCTAAAATGTCTCCTTTTACAGTATCAGAACAACCTCTCGGTTCTAGCTTTCTGCTCAGTCTGGGGCTTAGCGTACAACTTATTCCATTGCTCCCCATGCTGCCGTGCAGTCAAACTCACCATGCTCCTAGGAGGCACCAGGTGAATGGCACTGTGGGGAACAAGCTCTTGATAGATAAGCTGAGAGACCAGAATCATTGCTCACCTTAAACTATCTACTCTTTGGCAAATGAGACTCGGATACAATGCAAAAGGAAGGAAAATGGGCCATTTTTTGCATCCTGAATGGTAGCGAGGTCTCCGACATATTTCAAAGCAATGCGTTGGTGACCTCTCTAGCATCTAGGGGTTAAAAGTCCCATTTACATCATTGAGAGTTGTTATTGGTTCCCTATGGTGCAGTTAGTTTGTTCCAGAGTTGAACGTCTCTTATTTAGTTTACCAGCTTCAGTGAGGGTGTTGGGGGTTAGAAAATATTACTTTATCAATACTAGTAAGATGACTCAGAGACATTCTGGAGCAAACTAATTGCATCATAGGGAACAATAACAATACCTCACATTCACATGCCGATGTGTGGAGATTACTTTGCCATGGAGAATAGCACACACACAAACCACCCTATGCACTAAGAATTTCATATGCAAGGGGAGAGATATTAGTTATTAGCACATAATTCTGGAGTAAAGCTGCTGATGCTTTTGGGAAGGCATGGGGGAGTGGAGAGGATGTGTTCTGCCTCAGAGAGTATTCAGCACCAAGAACAGCCACAGCGCACCTTAGTTTTTTTAGTCAAGTGAACTCTTAGAGTGCCAGAAATGTGTCCAGCATGATCTAATGTATTGGACACTGGCCTGGCCCTTCAAGGGTTAAGATCTATATGGTTGTATTGTAAACTATTGTAAGATGCGTAATTTGCCATCCTCCAGGAAGCTAATTAGTTCCTGTGAGCTCAAACAGCATAATCAGCTATCTTAGCTTAGTGCATGTGGAGAATAGCCACATTAACATATAAGCACACACTCAGGAATATGTAGTAGGCTCATTATGCCATATTTCAAAATGTAAATGAGCCATTAGCAGTGGATGCACTGCAATTTCATAAACCTGACGAAGGCATGGAGAAGGCATGGCAATGTAGGCATATCCGAGGTGTAATTGCAGGGATAAGATGGAGATGACACCTTAGTGCAGGAGTGCACAAACGTGTCCATAGGCCCCCTTCAATGGTGGAGGTTTTCTGATTCTTCGTACATGAAAAAGGTCAATCGAACAGTTTTTCAATTATTCTTAAAGATTGATCTGAATTAACAACATTTACTTGTGTTTAATTGAGGACATCCAGAAACATGTGCTGTATGGGGGAAGAGGGCTGAGGAAAGGTTTCAGCATCACTACCCTAGTGCATACCTAGTGGATTCTGATCCAATTCACATATTGCCAAACTGGACCCAAATTGACTTTAGTGCATCTACCAATTGTGTGTTATACACTAAGCTGTGATAAAGGTGAGACAGACTGCCCAGTGGGATAATCTCTCACATTTTTCTGTTGTTCTGTGAAGTCTATGCACTAAAATCTCTTCTACGTGAGATACGTTAGTTAATAGGCATACTTGCTAGCTTTTCAAAAGAAATGCCAGGGACACTTTTCCACTTGGGCAGTCACATAACAGAGAGTCATTAGTGATCCACGGTATTGTATAGCACAGCATAGGCAGAATATGTTGTACAACAGACTTAGAACTTCCCTTTTACAGCAGAATGACTGTTGGATACCCCTCTGACACTCAAAGGGTTAAAGAGCCACCAACGCCTATGCACAAAGGTGTCCCTATTACGGGGCTCTGTGCACGCAATGGAGCCCCAGGCTGGAACCCCACAGCAACTGCTTTCCTTGGAGACAAGGTGACCATTTGAAAGACATTCCTCAAAGTGTCATTACGTAAAGCTCCTTCCAGGAGTACAGCCATAGAGGTGTATAGCCCTCCGTATATCATCATGTGTACAGGGAACCTGAGAGCCCATCAAACAAGAAAGATGGCTGTTGCTTTGGACTTGGGTGGAAGTCCACCAGGGGGCTCTATCTGGTCCCTGAAAGCTTTAGGAAGCTGCCTGATACTTCTTTCCTTGTATACAGGTAATAGAGACACCTTCGTATATAGGTGTTAATGTACCTTTAATCTTCAGATTAAAAGCACATAGAATAGGGATTGAATTTAAATTAGAAAATCTAGGGACAAAAAAAGGGACATCAGGATCCAGGGACAAGCAGCCATAATCAGGGACTGTGCTTGGAAACAAGGGGCAGTTGGCAGGTATGCATGGAATAACCCTTTGAATGCCGGAGTGGAAAACAATGCATTACTTTGCAATGTGTTGCATATCCCTCTGGCATTCAAAGGGTTACCACAGGGATTTGAAAGTTTATCACTTTTTTATATTAGCCCTTGAATGCTGGAAAGGTATTGTAATGCTTTGGAGACTGAGCTATCATTCATTGGGTTATTTGTCTACAGTGGTGCAATTGGTTTGCCCCAGAATTCCTCCAGTACTGTTTAGTACACCCGCCTCTATTTTTCATGTCTAGATTTGTTTTCACTAGCTAAACTCTCAGCATCACTGACAGCCTCATAAACATCTGGCCATGAACCAATTTTGGTGAATATTTAACTCCTACCTTTCACATCATAGAGACATTAGGGATTTTGTATACCTGAAAGGAATCACAGTGTGTGATCTCCTTACAAATACATTTTTCCTTTAGCCTTGTATAATTATCAAATTAAGGCACATTTTTGTAGCTTACAAAAACAGCCAGGCGTGCTTGATGGGCAATCTGAGAAAACTCAAAACCAAAGCACAACATGGTCATTTTAACTCCTAGAAATGCTGTAACGTTTATTTAGTCTCCAAAATAATTTTAAAAACATACGGTACAGTAACAGCACATGGAACCTCCTTACATCAGTGGTGGTTAATGTGAGGGACTGAAGTTGCTGTCAGACTCCATCTCTCATCTTTGGCTGGAGTTGAAATCAATACATGTTTTCACATATAATATCATTAGGAAAAGCAAAAGCTCACAGCACCAACTCACCATAACATATCCATATAATAAATATAATTTTAGTGTGAATGTAAAGTAGATATATAGAAATCAGCAAGGAATGAAAGGGTTCTCCAGTCTCCCAGATATCAGGCCTAAACCTAAAGTGCAAACAAACAAACAAAAAGACAAACCTGAGGTACTCGATATAATTTTTATATAGAGTAGCGCAGGTTTGTCTTTTTGTTTATAATATCATTAAATGGATAGTGATAGAACTTGGAGCTACATTCAGATGCTGATTAATACTTCGTTTTATCTTTATTTTATTTTGTAGGCATTAAAAAATCATGAAGAATGATATAAGTCTTATCTCTGAAACCTTTATGGTTTGAGAGATATTCACAAGCAAAGTTTCCCCTCCCGCCCCTTTTACCTAGTGTAAGCCATCTCTTCTCAGATGTGGAATGCAGTCCATAGATCAGACAGATAACAGCAGGAGACAATCTTCTTCCTGTGAGAACAATGAAATCCCTGCCCCCCTTGACAAGTTTTTCAGGTTTTTTTCTTTATCTTAATTGAAGATTGTCCCTCTCTGCAGTCTACCTGGGCACCTCCCTTCTGCTCTGGCTAAGTAGTGTTACATCAGTAAAAGGGGCGGGAGGGGGATACTTTGTCATTGAATTACTCTTGAACTACAACTCTGACAGAATTGAAATAACACTCTCCAAAGTCCAAATACTATGATGATTAATTAGAGCTGCTTTTATTATGAAACATTACTATCACTTTAAGATATTTATACTTGAAAGGATACCCTTGAAACGGAGATGCTATGTTTATAAGAAGAACAGGATGGTTATGCACTAAAATGTGATAAAGAGGTGATAAAGTAGTGATAATGTCTTCAGTGATCACTTCTCCATTTCCTGTGTTATTTTGTGGAACTCATGCACTAAGCTGAAGAAATCTTAGTGCATTGGCATCATAGAATAACACAGAACTTGGAGAAGTGATCACTGGAAAAGTCAGTATACGGGGGAGGATACACTAATTATATAAAAAAATAAGCTGTAGGGATTTTCCTGTAGAGTAAAGGCAAGGGTACTTCAAATTCTTGGAGATGTTTGTTCCAAAAGATAACTTGATTTTTTTCTGATGTTTGAGTTTAAGATGTTTTGCAGCCAGGTGACACTGTTGGTGTTGCAGTCTGTAAAAAGCTGAGTGTTGCAGGCACAGGATTACAATGGGCTCTGTGGGGATACCCCGTGAGCACCAAAACAATCTATCATACCACATTGCCTGAAGAGAAACAGTGACTCTGGAAGAGTAAAATTATAAGGGTAATGAAGACACAACAATGACTAAATCATTGCTGTTGCCAGCAATGTTCGTTGGTTACCTTAACCCTTTCAGTGTTAGAGGGGTACGCAACGCATTGCTTCAATGAATTGCATACCCATCTGGCACTGAAAAGGTTAAGGTAATAGAAGTTCCTGACAGCACAGGCGCAGAGAGCTTCTCTTGTAAGCTCTGTGCAGTGGATGCCTACTGAAGTTGTTCTTCTTCAATAATGGGAACTTACTAACATAGTAACATAGTAAATTAGGTTGAATAAAGACACAAGTCCATCAAGTTCAAACTTCTCCTCATACCCCAGTAATTTTATAGCTTTCCTGCTACCAAATAAGTTAGTCTTTATCAGAACTTCCTGATCTGCATACTAATAAACAGTATAACTCTGTATGTTTCCTTTGGAAAGAAATGTATTTAATCTTCTCTTGAATGTATCCATTGTATCTGCCATAACTACCTCCTTGGGCAATGAATTCCACAATTTAACAGACCTCACTGTAAAAAACCCCTTCCTCTGCTGAAGTCTAAACCTCCTTTCCTCTAATCTCAAGGGGTGTCCCCTGGTCATCTGATCAGGCCTTGGAATAAATAAATCGCAGAGATCCTTGTATTGACCTCTCATATATTTGTACAATGTAATAAGGTCTCCTCTTAGTCGTCTTTTCTCTAGAGTAAATAAACCAAGTTTGTCTAGTCGTTCCTCATACGTCAAGTCCTCCATTCCCTTAATTAATTTTGTTGGTCTTCGCTGTACCCTCTCTAATTCTAGTATATCCTTTTTCAGAGCTGGTGCCCAAAACTGCACTGCATACTCAAAGTGAGGTCTTACCAATGATTTGTACAATGGCAAAATAATGTTATCCACTCTTGCTTCAATACCTCTTTTTATGCAAGGCAGGATTTTGTTTGCCTTTGCTACTGCTGTTTGACACTGGTCACTGTGTCCAAGTTTGTAGTTGACAAGGATACCCAGGTCTTTCTCTAGCAATGAGTCCCCTAAAATCATTCAATTAAGTTCATAAGTAGCCTTGGGATTATTTCCTCCCAAATGCATGACTTTACTCTTCCCCACATTGAACTTCATATTCCATTTGTTTGCCCAATCTGCCATTTTATATAAATCCCTCTGTAGAGAGCAATTATTCTGTTCTGAATTAATTACCCTGCATAATTTAGTTATCTGCAAATATTGATAGATTACTTTCTATATCTATTTCTAGGTCATTTATAAACATGTTAAAAAGCAGCGGACCTAATACTGAACCCTGAGGTACTTCACTCTCCATTATAACTGTATTGGAAAATTGTCCATTTACAACCACACACTGTTCCCTATCTTTCAACCAGTTATGTATCCAATTGCAAAGGTTATCTCCTAGCCCTGATTTCCTTATTTTATACCCCAGCCTTCTGTGTGGCACTGTATCAAATGCCTTTACAAAGTCTAGATATACTACATCAACTGTCTTGCCATTGTCAGCTTAGTCCTCTATGGTGCAGCTGGTTTGTTCCACAATTGATCCACTTTTCTTTAATACATAAGGCCCAGAGTGTCCTGTGAATGTTTCAATATAACACTGCCCAAGCATCAATATCAAACTTAAGAGGGAATCTGTCAGATTGAATGGGGTTTTCATATTTGTAAAGTTCATTTAACCCTTTGAATGCCAGAGGGGGATTCAACACATTGCTCTGTTGCGTACCCCTCTGGCACTCAGAAGGTTAAAGGGAAAGTAATACTTAAGTATTACTAATCCCTATAGTAAATCCCTACTAAAAAAAAAACGTATTGCCCCCAGTGTCATCTCTCAAACCTTTATAGTTTGAGAGATGAACGCTTCTAAAGTTGCTCTCCCCCTCCCCCGAAGTCAGCTTTGTAGCTGACTGAAGGGAAATCCGGTCATAGATCATCAGGCGAAAAAACTTTCACTAAAACGGTCTTCTACGTGTACTTGCAAACCAAGCACACGTAGAAGACCATTTCAATGAAAGTTTTCTTTTTTAGTAACGCGATCCGGCTGTGCTGGAGAGCCACCTGAAAGTCGTACGACTCTTTTCCCTGCAGTCAGCTAGAATGCTGACTACGGGGAAGGGGGAGGGAGAGGGCAACTTTAGAAGTGTTCTTCTCTCAGAGATGACATTGGGGGCAATACGTTTTTTTTTAGTAGGGCTTTACTATAGGGATTAGTAATACTAATATTACTATCCCTTTAAAACTGCCTATTCATCATGCTAACTAAATAGCAAGGTGTAGATTAGCCCCACTCTAAGTTTCTGACATCTACTCATGGCATTATTGTGATTCTTTATACAAAATAAGCCTTGTGTAGCGGATGCTACCACGGGTAGGCATGATTCAGTTTTGAACTTCGTATGATCAATTTTCCTGTTGTCTGATTGGTTAAAACAAGCTAATTAGCAAGATGAATTTTATGTTCCATGTATCCTATAGGGTTGTGAGATCAATCCTCTGCTTCTTTGAGGCTGATGTACAAAGTTGAACTGAAGCAATTCTTTGTCAAACCAACTGTACCATAGGTGACAAACATAAATCCCCATTGAATTAAATTGGGCTTTTAATGCAGAGCAATACATTTGAGACATCATCAGCTTTCAATGGTTTTAAAATCCCACTTAAATCAAAGGGAATTTTTTTGGGCCTTTAATAAATATGATGAATAGGTATTACAAAATTGCAGCATTTTAAAACTAGGCAATGTACTATCTCTGAGAAAGCATTGATTCTAATTGTATATTGGTTGAATTTAATTTCATCCTTTCTACAGAGAATATTTCTGGAGCAAACAAACAAAAAAAACATTAAGTGCCCTTTAGCAATTACTTGCACAGTATGGCATAGAATTTCATTTTCCTCATTGATATAAATAAAGCACAACATTGAGACATTTTATTGAGTAAAAAAATACTGAAATATTGTAAGAGGTATTTTCTTAGAGTGTTTACATGGAATTTCTATCAGCAGAATTTATATCAACAAATACAATACAGGAATAATGTAATGCTAAAATATGTACATTTTACAGAAAACAAAAAGCTTCATATTAATATTTCCCTGGCGAGCGATGAAGGGGATAGTAATGTTTCCCAATAAAAACAGCTCCAATTAATCTTCATAGTATTTGGGCCTCGGAGAGTGTTATTTCAATACTGTCAGAATTGTAGATCAAGAGTAATTGAATGATAAAGTATCCCCCTCCCGCCCCTTTTACTGATCTAACACTGTTCACCTCAGAGCAGCAAGACTGGATGGATCACAGAGACGGACAATCTTCAATTAGCATAAGGAAAAATCTGTCGGGGGGCAGGGTTTTCATTGTTCTCACAGTAAGAAGATTGTCCATTGCTGTGAGCTGTCTGGTCTCAAGACCAGATTCCACATCTGAGGTGAGGTGGCTTACAATAGGTAAAAGGGGTGAGAGGGGGAAACTTTATCATTCAATTACTCTTGAACTGCAGCTCTGACAGTACTGAAATAATACTCTCCATGGCCCAAATACTATGAAGATTAATTGGAGCTGCTGTTTTTTGTGAAACATTACTATCCCTTTAAGGATCTGTGACATGCCAGGACCTTCAACGGTGGATTTGTGTTAAGGACCAGTGATGGTCCAGGCACGTCATGGATCTCTGGGATGGCAGTGCTGCTGTACGCTGCTCTGCCATCCCAGAATTCATTGCACAAAAATAAAAAAACTCAGTGGTCCTTATCAGCTGTCCCCCACCATATTGGGCAGACGTTATGTTTTCTCACATTATGTTTTGTCTCTTTAAATATAAAAACATAATAATAAATGTTGAAGTTGAAAGTGTTCTATTAGTTCATCAAAATGCTCTAGGAATAGAAAGAGGATCTGGCAAAGGTTGGACTTATAGGTCACCTATAAACATCTTTTGTGATTTTGAGAGCCTTTTTTTAATTTGGAAAATTAGTACCTGAGTTATTTAGATTTGTGTATTATACTACTTGGGAATCAGTGCAGGTCCTTCCTGTCATGACCCTAAATTATCTCTTCCACTCACTGGCACTGCTCAGCAATACTTTCCCTACCTCCATAACACTGAACGAGTTAAATGCCAATGAGTGCGGAAGGAAATGTAGAGATGAGACAGGAAGTCCCTGCATGCCTGTATAATATAATACGTCAGTCTAAATACTTCAGAATTACTTTTCTAAATAAAAATTGGCTAATACAACACAACGGTGATTTTAAAAATCGCTAAAGTTTTTTTCAGGTGATAGAATCACTATAAAGAAACACTAAAACCTCCTAAGGTAACACCCACATACCTTAATCTGTGCAGAGAATCCTAATAGCCACTATGGCTCAATTCTGTTATTGGACTCTGGTGCCCCAAATTTCTTCAGTACTAACTAAATGTAATTTTTGAAGAATCAATCCACACAGAATTGGCATATAGTGGGCATTAAGATTTTTATCCTAGAGTCAGGTAAATTGGGTTTTATTTGTATTAAAACATTCAACAAAAGGTCAGCAAAAAAGATTGAATAGGGCATGTGGATCATGTTCAATCAAACAAAACAATGTAATAGCAAAAGGATGATTGTGCATGAGGAGCATTATTGATTGAAAAAACGTGTCACAGATCAAGAAGGTTGATTGATCAAGCTGATTGTGCTCAACTGAAGAAAAGATTATACTGCCAACATAATATTTTTAAAGGGGTAGTAGAGAGTCCATGCAATACCCTTTTAAATCACTGGCTAAGTCCCAAGAGCTGTGGGAATGGATTTCCTTTAGCTCAGAACTGCTCTATTTCACCCCACTTGCCTTTCAGTTCATAGTGCTCTGCAGAGCTTGGTGACATCAGCACAGATTGAGGAGCCCCTAGGACAGGGCTTAAAATTGGAAGTCCTTTGCTACTAGCCAGACCTGAAAAGTTACTCGCCACTGCAAGCCAAAACATACTAACCAGGGCTGAATTTCTACTCGCCAGGGCTAAATTTTCACTTGCCATTGCCAAGTGGAAATTTTGAGCCCAGCCCTAGGAGATTCCTTTTCTTGCTATAGAAGCCAATTAATGTGAGGCTTCTATATATTACAATACAGAGGAGTTTGCCATGAGTGCCTCACTTAGTGAGCCAGCCTTGTCCAGGGCCGGATTTGCCATAAGGCAAAGTAGGCACCTGCCTACAGGCGCACACCACCGAGGGGCGCCTGCCAATGGTTTGGTTTTTTTTAATTCTTTAAAAAAAAATAATTGCCACCTCGCTGGTTGTGCCGGCACCCACTCCATGCTGCCCTCACATTGCCCCCCCCCATTGTCTGTTTCCTACCTCCCTAGAAGATCTGTCGTCTGTGTCTCCTTTGGCACAATCCTGTAAGCGCTGAGCTCCCTCGTCGGCTCTGTAGGAATGCAGAGCGCTGGGAGATGACATCATTTCCCAGCACTCTGCATTCCTGAATAGGAGACCGCGCGGGAGCTTCAGTAACTACAGGACTGACTGTGCCAAAGAAGGCACAGACAACAGATCTGCTAGGGAGGTAGGAAACGGACAATGGGAGGGAGGCAATGTGAGGGCAACATGGAGATGGTGGGGGCAAGTTGGAGCCGAAGGGTGGCATTGTGAGGGTAATGTGGAGCTGATGGGGTCAATGTGGAGCTGATGGGTGCAATATGGAGTTGAATGGGGCAATGTGGAGCTGATGGGGCAATATGAGGGCAATGTGGAGCTGATGGAGTCAATGTGGAGCTGATGGGGGGCAATGTGAGGGCAATGTTGGGATGATGTGGCAATATGAGGGCAATGTGGAGCTGATGGGGTCAGTGGAGCTGATGGGGTCAATTTGGAGCTGATGGGGGGCAATGTGAGGGCAATATGGAGTTGAATGGGGCAATATGAGGGCAATGTGGAGCTGATTGGGTGCAATGTGAAGGTGTTGGGGGGCAATGCGAGGGCAATATGGAGATTTGGAGCATTGTGGAGATGGCCGGGGGGGGTGGGGGGCGCTTCAGATATCTGTGCCTACAGGCTCCTGAGATGTAAATCCAGCCCTGGCCTTGTCATATCACATTGATCTGTAAGGAAAATGGAGGTAAAGAGAGTAGGTCTGAACTATGGGAACTCCATTGTGTGGCTTCTTTAGTGCCCCTTTAATCTCCAGTTATAGGATGCAGGGGGGAACTTTAAGTCCACAACCCTCCTGTCATTTGTGGAAACTATGATGATGACTTTAACATAAGTTTTTTTTGCCTTTCAATATATAAATATGTATACACATCACTGACTAATATGGCTGTCCTTTTACTTTGTAGTATCCGTATTAGTCCAGTTTTAGCAACACAAAGATATGAACACTTTGGTACTTGATGATTGGTCTAACAGTTTATTATTATTATTAACCCTTTGAGCGTCAGAGCAGTATGCAGCACATCTTTGCAATGCGTTGCATACCTCTCTGCCACTGAAAGGGTAAATCCACCTTGCAGACTGAGATGTTAGTGATCATGACAGAGGATTAGGTTTTCATGTTCTTTTGATTTTGAGCATAAATAATTTGAAAGAGATTCTAGCCTTTTATTTTAAATTGACATCTTCTGCATAATATGTACAGCCAAACTACCTATACTCTTTATTATTTTTATATTATTACTTTTTAATTTTACATTTTTATGTCCCAGACATAATTCTCTCTGCATTTGTTTCCAAGAAGCAATCTTTCTTAGACTGTGAAATGAGGGCTAGTGATACTTTGTAAAAAGGGCACAATATAAAAAAGATACCATGTAGAAAAGCCTGCTAGTCTATTAAATACAAACTACAGTGAAAGCAGCGCTACAGGGATGTTACATTGCATCACTGTCCATGCTTTCTGGAAACAAATCCAAGAAGCTTACTGTCAGGGACCTGTAACATTTAAAAATATAGGTAAAGTATAAACAATTTTATACAGTGAATCAAACTTTTATTTTGTGAGAAAATGTAGCATCTTATCTGATATTCCTATCTATAGCAGCAACTGCTGAATATGTGCAGCCAGCCAGAGCCAAGGGCAAGATTACATTTTCCTACTGGCTGGATTTGGGCCTATGGGCTGGAATTTGGCCTATCTGTACACTAAAGTGAAAAGATACCCTCCAATTCCTCTGTTACTCAAAGGATCCTATTTATTAAATAAGCTCAAACTTTAAAGGACAATTATCACATATTACTAAGGCTGCTCCAACATGAACAAAAATCCAGGGGATTTCTATGTACACTCAGTATCTCTTCTCAAGGGCTAGGGGGAGTGGGTTCAGAAAACTGATCCACTCAGCTGGAACACTACCCAGAAATCTTCGTCTCACAGCCATAAACTTAATGCACTTATGTGCACTACCATAAACCCTCTGTGTAGGGCTTTCACCCTGAAACTGTCCTGCTTGATGCATTGGAAACTGGGGGAAAGGTCTCCCTTCAGACCCCAGTTCTGCTCCCCTGTTGATCTGTTCATGTGCCTAGGCTCACAATGCAGCCCTGGCTTAATCCTTTGAGTGCCAGAGAGGTATCCGACATCTCTGGCACTCAAAGGGTTAATCATCAGCTGTACTGTCACAGAAGCAGATCTGCTGATAGGGCAATTATCACATGGTAGTTGTCTTTTAAAACAAGCTCCATAATATAACAGAAATTGGACAGATTATCTTTGGAGACTTCTCTCCCCTAAGTGCATATCAATAAGCAGCTAACCAGCATTCTACTTATTCACATCGTAGACCTGTAATCTGTAGTGTCAGTGACAATCATTCACCTTCAATACAGTGCACACATTAAGAGTATGTAACTGTGGGTGGCTAGAGGAGACGTTGGTATTGATTGGAACCTTGCTATGCTAGCTTCATAATGGATATTTTCTATCCCTTTTTTGAAGACAAAAAGCCAAATATTCTAGCAATGCACATTTCTGAGTTAACCCTTTGAGTGTCAGAAGGGTACACAATGCATTGCTTTGCAATGTGTTGCGTACCCCCTCTGGCACTCAAAGGGTTAAAGTGTTTGGCAAATATGTAAACTATAAATGGGTTAAATCACTTGTAGGTGTGATTCATAGCGTTTTTGTTATAATTTCTGTTTCAGTTTAACCCTCTGAGTGCTGGAGAGGTATCCTTGAATACCTCTCTGGCACTCATAGGGTTAAAGGACTTTATCAGTGTAAAGGCTGGACTGGTTTATCTTGTGGCATTTTCCTACTGGTTAGGTTTATAGCTTGAATGATGCCCATTATCTAGTTGGAGTTTTTATTTGTGGCTCCTATGTGCGCGCGTGTATTTTTTACAATAAAAATGTAAAACATGGCATGGATAAATAAAAAGCATTCATAAGTCCCAATTCTGCCTGCAAAAAAAGGTGCAATTTTGTAGCAAACCAACTGCTCCATAGCAGGCAAATAAAAAAGTACCAAATGCCAATTCATTTATATAGGCTTTTACATTTAAAGGGAGCTTAATTCTTAAAAAAAATATGTTGTAGGGTTTATCCCCCTGAGTAAAACAAGGGTACTTCCACTGCTGAAAGGTGTTTTTTTCAAAAGTTATTACAGCTGAAATTTGAATTTTTTTAGGTGCAATATCACAGTGCCCTGAAATTGTACAGTGGCGCTGTTGATACACCATCCTATGGAGATTTATAGTCTACGGACCAGAGCTGTCCATAGGATGGTGTAACAACAGCGGCACTCTACAATTTGAGGACACTGTCATGTTGCACCTAAAAAATTCAACTTTGAGCTGTAATAACTTTTGAATAAAACACCTTTCAGCAGTGGGAGTACCCTTGTTTTACTCCGGGGGATAAACCCTACAACATATTTTTTTTACATTGTAAGTATTACTATCCCTTTAACCCCATGATTGTGAGAGAGTTCACCAAAACTTTGCTTCATAATGCATTGGAGATCTCTCTCACATTCAGTGGGTTAAAAGCCCTATTTAAATCAAGGGGAATTTTCATAGTTGGTTTGGCCCAGGATTGCACCTCTGCAGCTTATTGAATTTCACCTATTGTATAATGATATTTTGCTGTCATAAATTAAATGACTTCCAGGATAAGAAATGTGCAAACAACAAAATAGAAGAATTTCAATAAATAAAACTCCAGATTCTGTTACTTTAAAATGTACCTGTATCCTTGAATGATGATTTTCTTAGAAACACCATTACAAGCTTTTTAACATATCAAGGCTAAGCTTGTCGGATGAACACTCTTGCAGAAATATTTTTCATAATGCAATCAAGTCCTTGATCCTGGAGTCATCTTATACCTCCCTCAGTGTGTCATTAGTAGCAGATGAAGTCCTGTGCTGAGTGGGTGGATGAGATTACTAGACTATGCAGGAGCAGACTCCTTACATGGGTACAGTATCCGTCTTACTGATAGTATAGCGAGTAAAGCGCCTTGTGATGCAGTGGTTCCAGTTCCACTAACAGTGACTACTATCTTTTTTGTCATCCTCTTCTTCGTCACACTTAAAGGGATAGTAATTCTTCGGTTTATCTTTATTTTATTTTGTAGGCATTAAAAAAACATGAAGAACGATATAAGTCTTATCTCTCAAACCTTTCACAAGCAAAGTTTTCCCTCCCTCCCCTTTTACCTAGTGTAAGCCATCTCTTCTCAGATGTGGAATGCAGTCCATAGACCAGACGGATAACAGCAGGAGACAATCTTCTTCCTATGAGAACAATGAAAGCCCTGCCCCCCTTGACAAGTTTTTCAGGTTTTTCCCTTATCTTAATTGAAGATTGTCCCTCTCTGAAGTCTACCTGGGCACCTCCCTTCTGATCTGGCTGAACAGTGTTACATCAGTAAAAGGGGCGGGAGGGGGATACTTTGTCATTAAATTACTCTTCAACTGCAACTCTGACAGAATTGAAATAACACTCTCCAAAGTCCAAATACTATGATGATTAATTAGAGCTGCTTTTATTATGAAACATTACTATCCCTTTAAGGAAAGTCTTTCCAACTGTGGGGTGCAATTTACCTCTTGATACTGCAGAGCCATTTTTCACTTACTCCATATATAGCACTATTTGTTCTCTGCTTTCCACCCTCAAACTAACAGGCAAACTGAACTCATCAACCAAGCACTAGAGCTATATCTCCACTACTACTCCACCTACCTTCAGGATAATTAGGTACCCTTACTGCTCCTCTTTGAGTTTGACTTCAGTACCATGGACCATTCCATTATGGAACAGTCTTTCTATGCTAACCTGGGTCTCCATCGTTTCTCCTTTCCTCTGGAGATTGACCTGACTCCTGTACCAGAGGCACAGGCCTGTCTCAAACGTCTGGCAAAAAATGATGACATCTTGCAACAGATCATAAAGGAGGCCCAGGAACAATTAAAAATCACTGCTGACAGACTCCATAGGCCATCTACTACCATAAGAGTAAGACACTTGGTCTGGCGATCAATAAAGAATTTAAAGGGATAGTAATGTTTCACAAAAACAGCAGCTCCAATTAATCTTCATAGTATTCGAGCCATAAGGAGTGTTATTTCAATACTGTCCGGGTTGTAGTTCAAGAGTAATTGAATGATAAAGTATCCCCCTCCGGCCCCTTTTACCTAGTGTAAGCCATCTCTCGTCAGATGTGGAATCTGGTTGCTAGACCAGACAGATAACAGCAGGGAGCATTCTTCTTCCTATGAGAACAATTAAAGGCCCGACCTCCCTTGACAAGCTTTTCAGGTTTTTCCCTTATCTTAATTGAAGATTGTCCCTCTCTGTAATCTACCTGGGCACCTCCCTTCTGATCTGGCTGAACAGTGTGACATCAGTAAAAGGGGCGGGAGGGGGATACTTTGTCATTGAATTACTCTTGAACTACAACTCTGACAGAATTGAAATAACACTCTCCAAAGTCCAAATACTATGATGATTAATTAGAGCTGCTTTTATTATGAAACATTACTATCACTTTAAAGCTGAACGGCTCACATGAGAAATACTTTAGTTTTCTGACTTCAACTTCCTTCTTAAAGGATTCTTCCAGTCTTTTATATTTCGCTTCTGAAACTATACTACTCTAAACAGGTATATATATATATATATATATATATATATATACACACATACACACAATTTGTGGGTTAGTACCAATGTTCTTCTATACAGAAAAGCTGATATATTAACTCAGTCCATTTAGAGACAATAATTATTATTATTCTTTATGTATATAGTGCCAACTAATTCCGCAGCGCTTTACAATTAGTAATAGATATACAGAGGTATTAAATAGTACAATCAACTGTGGAGAACAGAAGGATCAGAGGCCCTGCTCCTGAGAGCTTACAGCCTAGAGACAATGCAGCTCAATCACTTGTTAGACACCCTATAGAGATAGCTATTGTAATGAGCAGAAATGGAAGTGCCAAGAAACCATATATGTTTAGATTTTAGGCCTCAGAAAACAGAGTCTTTTTGCAGCTGCTGCCATGGAGTCCAAGTTATTCAAGTGTATAAAACCCTAGATGATTTTTAAATGGACAGTAACACTTAATATATGTAAACAGATATTGTTTGGTTTATCTTCCTATATATTCAAAAGTTATTGCGGCTCAAACTTGAAGAAACCTCCATAGGATGGTGTAGCAACAATGCCACTGTAACATTTCAGGGCAGTGAACTGCAATAACTTTTGAATAAAAGACCTCTCAGTTGTGGGAGTACCATTGTTTTACCATTGTTTTACTCAGGAGGATAAACCCTACCAAATATATTTTACTATATATTAAATGTTACTATCACTTTAAGTCTCAGTGTTCCTTTAAGTTTAAAGACATATGAATGGCTCTGAAGGTCAAGTAATAATACACTTACTACTTACTCACCGAATAAATGTTCTGTTCAAACAGATATTCATCTAATGTAGTTGAGTAAATGGAAATATGACCTGAAAGAAAGCTTCAACATTTATTCCAAAGGCATATTGTCATTTTATATTGATTACTGCTCTTAAAATCTACCATTTAATCATGAAAGACATCTATCCCCATATAATCATTTCCACTTTTTAAACAATAACTGGCATATTACAAACTAAAACTGCATGTTCTTTTCACAATTAACTGTACTCTTAAGGATATCGGTTTAATTGTGACATTCTATTCTTCTGGAAAGAATGAAATATTCAAGAATTTCAGAACTGAAGTTTGTATTTTCTTCAGGCTTAACATTTACTTAAACGTGGCTTTATTGATCCATGAAATCTTCACAGCCATGACCTGAAGAAGTATTTTCTGTACAATTGTACTCTCCTGTCAAATCCATTTCCAAGTCTATACACTTTGAGGCTGATTTATTAAGAACTGGAGCAATTCTGTGGCAAACCAACTGCCCTATGGGGTCAAATAAAATTTAAAAAATCACCCAAATTACAATTAAAGGGATAGTAATGTTTCACAATAAAATCAGCTCCAATTAATCTTCATAGTATTTGTACCATGGAGAGTGTTATTTCATTACTGTCAGAGTTGTAGTTCAAGAGTAACTGAATGATAGAGTATCCTCCTGCCACCCTTTTTACTGATGTAACACTGCTCACCTCAGCAAAGTGGTGTCCAGATGGCATGCAGAGAGGAACAATGTTCAATTAGCATAAGGAAAATCCTGAAAAACCTGTAAGTGGGGACAGGGTTTTCATTGTTCTCACAGTAAGAAGATTGTCCCTTGCTGCGAGCTGTCTGGTCAGTGGACCAGATTCCACATCTATGGGGAGGTGGCTTACACTAGGTAAAAGGGGGCGGGAGGGGATACTTTATAATTCAATTACTTTTGAACTACAACTCTGACAGCATTGAAATAACACTCTCCATGGCCCAAATACTATGAAGATTAATTGGAGCTGCTGTTTTTGTGAAACATTACTATCCCTTTAAGTTGTGCTTTTAACCCCTTGAATGTCTGACAGGTTTCCAATGCATTGTGAAGCAGTGTGTTGCTGATCTTGCTAGCATTCTTGGGGTTAAAAATCCCATTTAATTTGAAGAAGACCCATAGGCGTATGGATTTGGAAGCTGTTAGAGGGGCTATGGACAGGTAAAAGGTGAGGCAGTATTTCACATGATTCATGGCCAGGATGTTACGTTGACACATGGGATGCATGGGCTCCATTCTGTTTTGTTTCAATCCCCCTTTCTTCTTTCCTACTTTCCTGGTCCTTTCGCTCGCTATTGGTTGGGGGGATGGTCATGTGGATTAGGTGTGGGAGGAGTAGTGTTTGACTGTTTTTTTGTTGATTGGTGATTTAACATAAAAAATGACAACCACTGTTTGACATTGTGGGAGCCTGTGGTGATATTAATAACCATTTCTATAGCTTGTATCTATATCTATATATCTATATATCTATATATAAGTATGCACTTTTATAGTTATTCTTAATTCACACAGTCATAATGACCAAAGCAAACTGTACTTAACCAATTCCATAAACATACATTTGAAATTCAAGAGTCCCATTTTTGTCACATTCATCATAAAAGCAAAGCAGCACCCTAAACTAGTTGAGAACCACTCCATTATAACATGTACAGGAAAATTAAGTCATTTTACATTGATTTTTCCAGCATCTTTTTACTAAATGTTAAAGGTACATCCAAGCCATCGTAACCACCTTAAGTGCCATGACAAGGGTCTCCTGCAGGAGAGATCTGACAGGTCGTATGTCAAGGTCATCAGGAAAAATAGGAAGAATGCCCACCTTTGGCGCATGGGGAATCAGTGGATGCAGGGCTTTTAACAATAATTGAAACTTTCACCAACAACTTAAATATTTTTGATGCATTATATATGGTGATAGCAAAATAAGTAATTTTTAAAATGTATTTATGACAAATTTTATTTTGAAAAGTTGACATTTTACATAAAAAAATAAATATACAGTATTTCATATGTAACTAGAAAATTACCTATAGAATCATACCTAAACAGATGGATAACAAAAAGCTGGCCTGTCTGGAGGAAAAAAATCCTGAAATCCCTAGTACTCAATGGTTAATGTACTGGATGCAGGCTTTTAACCCCTTAAGTTCTACATGACGTACTATGACTGTCATGGTCCTTAAATCCTTAAATACTTAAGGACCATTGACGGTCATAGTACGTCACATGCTTTTTTACTTACAGCTTTCCACCGGGAGCGCTGTAAGTAAAAATAGGGCCTGAAATTGACCACTCCAAGACTGGAGGTATCTCTTTCAGGCCACAAAGCAGAGCGCTGATACATGCAACAGGTCACGTGTACCGGCGTGTTGGCAAGGATCAAAGCGGTCCTTATGGGACGGAAACGTCCCAGGACTGCAGGTCCTTAAGGGGGTTAAGCTGCAGGGATGATGTTTAATTTTTTTCACTATCCCTACTCTCACAGTCCCTGTCAGAGAGCTCTCTGGAAACAGATCTCACTGGTTGGGACATAAAAGTGTAAAATAAGTATGTGTAAATAAAAAAGTAATAAAGAGTATAGGCAGTTTGTCTTTACTTATTATGCACATGCAGATTATTCAAAGTCAATAATTAAGTGTACTATCTCTTTAACTCATTGGGAATTTTTATTCCTCATCTACAATGTGGTTGGTTTATTCTAGAACCACTTCATGCACTAAGGCCTGATAAAGAGGTGACAAAGCGGGGGGGACTTCTCCAGTGATATCACTTGTCCAAGTCCTATGTTATTCTATGGAACCAAGGCACTAAAATTTCTCCACCTTTGGAGAACTTAGTTCATAGCCTCTATAGAATAACATGGGAACTGGAGAAGTGATGTAACTGGAGAAGTCATCCCCACTTTATCATCTCTTTATCACTCCTTACCGCATAACCCCCTAGTTGTTCTTAGTACATCATCCTCACAGATGTTCAGTAGCAGCCTATAGAACAGAGAGATGTATAAACTGACTCTCTGGGACTAATCACAGCCATTACACAAGGTCAGTCTGTGCTTCCATGCAATTTTAATTAAAATCTCACTTTGTGGCCACAAGAATGCTTGTCTTTAATGCTATTACATTTGTTAATAATATCTGTCCCTCAATACATTTTTTGTTTCTTAATGAAAAAGGTTTGGATAATTCTATCGATTCAACATGCAAAGTATATTTATACATCCATTTATATGGGTATATATCATGCTGGATTCTTTTTTTTACATCTATTACTTGTTTACTGGTCTGAAATATTGTTGCAGGCATTGTTCCACACTATTTCACTTATTACAACATCCAACCAACACAATGAGAACAGGCCCAAATCCCTTCAACAAAATTTTAATTCAGATCTTGTGGAGAAACCTCTGGCTTCCCTGCAATGCAAATCCCTGGTGATATCTCCACAGCTAATAACAATTCTCTGCGTTTTGAAGAAACTTTTAAGAAGCTTAAAAATGACTTGCAGTATACCCTGCTTCTATTTAGATAAGGCTGCCCCGTTTATGTCATATTGAATGATTATTAAATCCATCATTTTTTACTCAATATCAGTTGCACATACAAATACAGTTTGGAGCTGAGAATAGTTCTGTTAACTCTGTATGTTAACTCTGTGAGGCCTTTTATAACGCACTGACCACCACTCTGGTTTAACCCTTTGATTTCCAGAGAGGTTTTGAACACAATGCATTGCAATACATTTGATACCTCTTTGAAACTCATAAATGGTTAAGAAAAAAAACAGCAAATCAAACCCTGCAGCTTGAGCAGAATTCATGTGATACTAAACAATAACAAACTCATTACTAGATACATGCAGTTTTCTATTTAAAAATACATGTAGATTTAAACATAGATTTTCATGGGAGAAAAGAACCATTAACCCCCTGCAAATATGCTTCTTCTTAGAACTGACTTATGCCTAACTCAGTTATTTTTGAATTCCCTGGCAGTATAGGGGTTATGCACTAAGCGGTGAAGAAGAGGTGATAAAGTGGAGATGATTTCTCCAGTGATATCACTTCTCCAGTTCCTATGTTATTCTATAGGGCCAATGCTTTAAGATCTCCAAAGCTGAAGAAATCTTAGTGCATAGGCTTTAAAGAATAACATTGGAATTGGAGAAGTGATATCACTGGAGAAGTCATCTCCACTTTATCTCCTCTTTATCAATCCTTAGTGCATAACCCCTGTCACTCCCTACCATCTCTGTTGGGAAGCTGTTCCATGATTCGATCACCCTTCCGGTAAAGTAGTACTTACCTACATTCATTTTGAAATTTCCACCTTCTCAATATAGATCTAGGTCTAGATTCTATAACAGGTGCTAATTTTATATCTGCGTTTATCTCCAGTTTTTCCCATAGACTTCAATGTTTGATAAAATGGGTGTTAACATTTAGCACCTGTAATAGGATCTGGCCCCATGACATCTATTTCTAGTACTTCTCATTTTCTAAAAAATGCTTTCCTCCTGAACTACTGGGACTCAGGCAGCAGAGACTTGGGGAGGGATGGACTCAGGCCCACTGAGTGCCCATCACCTCATAACCTTTCCAGTGACCATAGTAACCATGTATTCTCACTGCTTTCTGAGTATATGGATGAACAGCTTTGAATTACATTCATTGCCATTTGAATCAGGGCAATACGACAAGCCTTACAACATTTATATTTTCATAATTCAGATTTACTGTCTCTTTGAATGGAGTATCCTATTCGTATGATGCCACCTACAAGGCTAACATCATAGTACTCTCACAATGGACATATAAATGGCACCTGGAACGTGTTGATGGCCAGAATGTCACCATGTAAGTGTCTGTTAGGCTAGGTTAGTTATTCATAGGTTAGGATGAGTTAAGATTGTATTTGTTTGTTAGGGTAAGGCCAGTTAGATTAGTATCTATTAGGTTAGGATCAATATCTACTATGTGTTAGGTTAGGGTCGCTGTCTGTAAGGGTATGTAACGGTGAGGTTTGGGGCATAGTTTCAGTTAGTTGTTATGTTATAGATAGTTGTTAGGTTAGGCTACTTTGTGACCCTTTAAAGGTGACACCTTCAATACACCTTTTTCAAGACAGCTACATAATTAAGTCACCATTTGCTGCTCTCTGTTAAAAGCAAAACATTCCAGTAGTGAGTCTTTTTAACCAATTGAGACCTCTCTAGCATTTCTATGGGTTAAAAGCCCAAATTTAATTACTTGGTATTTTATTTCTCCCCTAACTATAGGTAATTTTGAAAGCCAAATACTGATCATCCCACAAGTATAGAATAAGAGAAAACAGTCCCATTTGTACCGTACTTACAAAAATAACGTTTTTTTCCAGATACAGAAAGGTTTTGGAGAGGAGACTGTTATGCAATGAAATAGAGCAGATGCCTTCAACTCAGGATTATGATTATGTTTATTGTTCATTTTTCATTTAGTTATGTGTTACATTATAACACAGAACAGACAAGCCAGCCTCAATTACAAAATACCACATTTTCTGACAAATGTAACCCTTTCAGGACCAGAAGGGCTAGCAACACATTGCGAAGCAATTCAGAACACACCCCTCTGGTTCTGAAAGGGTTAAACTTTTTTTTGTGCAGATCTACAGCTCAGTTATTTTATTGCAGGAGGAATCTCTAGGGATCAGTACATGTCATGTGTTATGATTTGGGGCCCCACTTATCAAGGTAAGGAAGGATCCTGTATATAACAGTCTAGTGCAGCTACAGCTTTTGTGCATGTGCGCCTGCAGTACTCATCCATTTCACAGTTTAATCCTCTAGTTCTGGGGTTTTGTAAAGCAGTGTGAGTATGGGTACATAACTACTTGTACTCTGGATTGCTTTATCAGAATGTGACTGTGGTGGAGTGTGTAGAGACATGAGCTAAGTAAATACTGCAAGCCTGTGTTGGTCCTAATTGAAGGACCATTATTATCCCTATTTGCATAAGTGAATCTTAATTTGATTAACAGACAGACTTACCTAGGTAGGCATGTTCAAACAGATGTCAGGCTATTTGTATACGTTTTTTTGCCTTGGACATCTTTTGTAGTGTGTAGTCCGTCACTTTCAATTCACAATTTATAGACAAGAGAACTTCAGAATAATAAGCAGGAATTTCTTTATAATATTTCTTATAAGTCTGTTAAAGCCTGTTGTCTGTTGTGAGGAGGTGGCAACTAAATACAAATGAGAATGTACCAATATGATTTTCAGTTAAAGTACTGATTGTGCCTAGTGCCCATGCACTAAGCTTTGTTGCAGGAGACTGGTAGAGTAAAAATGATACCTTTATTGGCAAACTGAACTAAGAGACTATACTGGAGTCTAGGAAATGAATTATAGACAGTACTGAAAGGAATATTCACTGCCAGTGGAATTTATATGTTAAAATAATTTTCATGAGTGTTAACATTCATGAAGAAGAGACCTAAGTTGTCTTGAAAGTTTGCATCCTAGAACCAATTAGCCTATAAAGGTATTGTTTGCCGGTATCCTGCTTTTTCTATGGCTAACATGGTATCACACTTTGCCTAAGCTTTTTACATTGAGTCTTCTCTTTATATTTCTTATGCTAAGGCGGGTTATGCACTGGTGTAATAAAGAGGTGATAATGCAGAGATAACCTCTCCAGTGATATCACATCTCCATATCCTATGTTATTCTATAAAGCCAATGCACTAAGATCTCCAAAGCTGGAGAAACCTTGGTGCTTAAGCTCCATAGAATAACAGAGGACTTGGAGACGTGATCTCACTGGAGATGTCATCTAAACATTATGACCTCTTTATCACGCCTTAGTGCATCTCTTCCTATGAGTTTTTGGAGGCATGCTGTTCCTCTATATGTTATTTATTGCAATGTGCAAACAAGGAGCAGGTGAAATCAGCAAAAAGAGTCTTCCTTTTTCCTTCTCTTGTTTAGTGCCTAGGCTCAAGGCGAAGTAGATAAACTGACTTGCCTAAGATTACAAGGAGAGATCACAAATCCAACCAGGTGCCGTTGCTTCAAAGCTAGCACACTTATCAACTACAAAATCTCCTAATGAGATCCCTGTACGTTTTAGTCCAAAAAGACTGTATCACTAATTATCTGTTGCTATATCTTCTATTAGGTAACACCACAAGGCTTACCTATTTGAAAAAAGAATAGAAACTCTATATTTTACTTTACATAGTATAGAAGTATATAAAATGTTACAGTCAAATCGATTATACTTTTTATTTATTTATTATTTTCACCTTTTTTATATACATGTATACTCCTGACAGTGATCTATCTGACTGTCAGTTTTCAGAGAGTTTTCTGGTTGCTAGACCATGATAGCAGGATGTAATCCAATGTTACAGTCTCTCTGCAGCACTGAATGCTGTATTTTCCATTGTGTCTTTTTTACATTCTATCACTAGACCTGCTTTCATGGTCCCTGACACTAAGCTCTTTGCAGACAGATCCAGGTAGCTAATAAAAGTGTAACAAAATAAATACGGTAAATGAAGATGAAAAATGATAATAATAATAATAATAATAATAATATAATGTATAGGTTATTTGACTGTACAGATGAAGTGTTTTCAGAATGTGTAAAGTCAAAACAAAGAGTTACTTTTCCTTTAATGCCAATAATTTGTGAGTAGGCAAAGTACAAACACAAGACTTAACAGAATGTATATCTGCACTCCCACACCTGCCCTTCGATAATGGCACCAATAAAGGTTACTCCATTGGGAGATTAGAGCACACTATCTTAGACTCTGACCCTGATGAGTTCAATAGGGTCACAAGGTAAAGAAAGAATGCAGGAAATGGAGGGAGACTCTTTACAAATGGTTATGTTGACCCAGCTTAACCCCCTGGATGCTACAGTGGTCTCTAGTATCCAAGGGTTAAAATATTCATGACACAGAAAAACATTTGGCAATTAGAATGTAAATTCCCAGGAGCTATAATGTAAAATGTAACTAAAGAGATATACAAATGCATACTGGAACCAAGATGCTTGTAACCCTATGAGTGACAGAGGGGTGTTCAACACATCGCAAAACAATGCGTTTCACACCTCTCTAACACTCGAAAGGGTTAATTTTACTGTAATTAAATCTAAAACTATTGCATAAATAGTGACTTATGGGGACAGCAAAGGATGTGCAATTCTGGAGCAAGCTAACTGCAGTATAGGGGACAAATGAAAATCACCATTGATTTAAAATGAGGTGTTTTTCATCCCTAGTCTTGTACCACCGCTCACTGTTCCACTGGTTTTGGTAGTCAAAAACCACACATACACTGTCTGACTCCCTAATCTTATTCCACTATGCTACTGGCAGCCACAGAATCAAATATGCACTGTTTGACATCCCATTTTCCACTGTCCTATTGGTAATCATGGATCTATACATACACTATCTGACACCTCAGCTTTCTTTCAGTGTCCACTGGTAGTCAGCGAGCCACACATATACTATCTGCTTGCCCAACCTCTATAATGTTTTGTTTCACCAGTAGCCATTCTCCTGGCACCTTCTATGGTATGTCAACCCATACTAATGTGTAACTGTGTTTCTTGGGCTGGCATTAGCATGGGCAACTCATATTGTTTTTTTTTTCTGGCCTATAGTTTGTCAAGTCATGCCAGTGGGTCCCATTTTTATCAGCTAGTATCATCTTTCAAAATTGGTATTCTTGTTTCTTAACTTCTGTAGTTGTGTACAGGCAAGTCATATATGGGAAAAAAAAATTAAGGAAAAATTAGAGATTGTAGTTGGTGTTTTTCTATGCTTCTGGCACTCCCTAAAGTATGTCAACACATACAAATGTGGTTACATTTTTCTTAGAAGAGTGGCAGCTTATGAATGCAATAGGAAATCCCGTAGTTGTCAATAATTTCAGTAACTTTGAAGGAGTGCAAATGTAAAGAAATACATCTTTTTTTTCCTTTTGCACCATCTTCTGGGAACATTAAATCAGACTAGGTCATAGAAAAGCAATGGGATATCTACTTTCAGCAAATGTATTTTTCATTTTTTTTATGTTTTGGAGAAATGATGCCTTTACATTATGTTCAGTGTTTTCTTGTTACATGCATTAAAATGTCAGTCTAAATTTTGTTAAGTGCTGTTACCAATTTGGGACTTCAGGGAAAGATAATCTTTTGCGTGCCTATACATATTGTTTATCAATATACTCAGGAGATATATGGCATGTTTCATCCTTGTTTTTTATTTTGTTTTTGTTTGTTATACTAAGCTTGCTTGCCATTTTGTACAGAATATTATTATTATTCTTTATTTATATAGCGCCAACTAATTCCGCAGCGCTGTACAATTGGGAATAGACATACAGAGGTATTAAATAGTACAATCAAATGTGGAGAACAGAAGTGTATGTCTGATCTTTTTCTGAAAACCCCTATTTTTAATAGAATTTCCATTGTTCATTGTTTCATAAGAAATCTATTTTCTGGTTCGTATGTTAGTGTACTTTCAGGAAATATGTGATTTTATATTGTTATTGTGCTGTTGTAGGGCAGTTTTACAATGTAACTAATGGAATGTGCATTTAAGTTCATAAAGCTGAAAATACTCTTTTGCTCTCCTGTTAATTAGGGATCTGTGCAGGCTGTGCAGCTAGGTTAAATTATATATATATTTGTTATTGGTGTACTTCATGGATTTAGAGCTTTTAAAAATTATTTTATCTTCACAACCAACAAATGTTTTTTATATAATGTATGATATTAGCAAAAATAAGTCATTTTATTACTTTCATATTTATCACAAACAAGTGTAAGTAAAATATTCCCATCTGCTTTACATTATATGTCATAGAAAAGCAAATGGCGGCTTCCATAAGGATTACTTTGGTCACTAAGGCTTACTTTATAACGCATTGCATTGGAGACCTATCTAGAATCCACTGGGTTTAAAGTCCTATTTAAATTAATGAGGATGTTTTTGCCCACTATAGTTCAGTTGATTTGCCAGAATATTGCTTTTATTATGTGACTATAGCCCATATAGTGTTATTTCAAGGAGAAATCCGATGGCCCATTTGGCATGTTTTAAGGGGCTTCATTTGTCTTTTTTTTGTCTCTTTGATCAGATAGTGGTGAATGTAGAAATCCTCTAGCGCAGCTCATTTCTGATCCTAAACATTGGCATAAAAATCATGCCCCTACACTTGGGATATATATTAGAGCTTATGATCATTTTAGTCTGTACTGTGGCACACACTTCACCACCGTTAAGTCTTTAATGAGAGCAAACCCAGAACACCTCCCATATCACATGTTCAGGAGTGGTACCTTTATTGGCTGAGTAGCTTTAGAATGTAAGCTTTCAAGACAACTTAGGTCTCTTCATCAGCCATGTTTGACAAAGAATCCTAGGTTTCTTCAAAATTTGCATTCTAATGCTACTCAGCCAATAAAGGTATAACTTTTACTCTAGTAGTCTTTTGGTTTTTCTATGGCTAATACTGTACCACCTTTTACCTATACTGGAAGCTGGAGTAATCTTACTTTAATACCCTCTGCTCTTTAATTAGTACAGGGTGGAATACGCCAAACATTCCAAACTCTTCAACAATGACTTCCTCATGCACATGAAGTGTCAAGAGGAGACTCTTTGGTGTAGGCAGTTTTGTGTGTAAGAATTAGGCAGACAACTAGTGCTTGTTTTAGAGCCGAATCCTATTAGTATATCCTCTCTAGGGAAGCTTTGAAAGACTGAACTTGAAAGATATATGTCTTTTTTTTATGCTTTAATAACTATGTAACTACACACTTGTTTATGTACTTCAGTATGTAAGTGGAATATTTAATGACATAAACACTGCAATTTGTAGTAAACTGCTGCCAAAATATTCTTGTGCTAAATGTGTAACATGAATGACTTTGTATGTCACATGGATAAACTAGATTTAAATAGCATAGTCATTTTATTTCCACCCATCGGAGCTTAGTGAATCATATTTGTAGATGTCCAGTGACAAAATCCACAGCAAGCCATGAATATCTTTAGCAAACTTGAGCACAAATTAGGATATGTATTAACCCTTTGAGTGCCAGAGGGGTACGCAACACATTGCTCTGCAATGTGTTGCGTACACCTCAGGCACTCAGAGGGTTAACCATGAAAGCACCAGAAGTCTATTATGAGAAGTATAGTTACAGATTTAAATAGCAACTTAAATTAATATTAATAACCCTGTAAGCACCCGAGGAGAGAGCACAATGCTTTGCTCACCCCTCTGGTATTTATAGGGTTAATATATTATACATTCTATTCTTTATGTGACAATTGCCACACATCAGATTTATTTCCCAAGGAAGGGACAGCTATTTTATTACTTACACTATTTGTTTTCTATTTTATTGTCTAATTTGAGATTGATGATTACATAATGGGATGCTGTCATATTAAGCCAGATTTTATGGGAGCAGACTTAGTAAAATACCAAGGGCTGCACAGTGACCTATGGCTGGGCATGATGGGAGCTGGAGCCTCCAACAGAAGGACAGCAAAAAGTTTCCTACTCCTGCACACAGTGATCATACTCTCTAGTGCATACCAATTATGTGCACTGACCACTGAGGATAACTCCAGTAGAGCTATAATGGTAGAATCGTACATTCACCTAATTGTCTTTTATGGTAATAGCATACCTGGGAATTCTCCAGATCCGACACAGATAATCTACTTTTTTATACTTGATTATTAGGGTTCAAAGAGATCCCTTGTAATGCCTCCTACCTAAAGTGATAGTAATGTCTATAGTAAAGTGCACCTCTGAGTCTTTTTTTTTTTTTTTTTAAAGTGCTATGTTTAATAACTTGCAGTTCTGTAGCTCAAAAGCTCAAAAGATAATCAAGCTGAAAGAATTCCCCCTTCCTCCCCTTCTGGCCACCTCCCACTGAATCTGTGATCCAGTCGTGGGACCAGAAGGATTCAGTAAGGGACAAACTTCAATCAGTAAGTATAAGGAAAAGCCTGCCCTACATGGCAAAGGAGGGCAGGATTTTCCTTTTGCTTACTGAAGATTGTTCCTCACTGCTCTCCGTCCAGACCACAGTTAGAGGAAGCATGGCACGGCCAGAAGGGGAGAGTGGGAGAACTTTTCAGCTTTAATATCTTTTGAATTACAGAACAATAAGTAATTAAACATAGCAATACATGTTATAAAAACCATATAGAAGACTTGGAGGTGCACTTTAATATTGACATTACTATACCTATTACGGTCACTCTTCACCCTGTTCTTCCTACTCTCCACTCATTTTAATGACAAACCCTGCCTTCCCTCCCAATCCCACCCACACCCCAGTTAAGCCCACCTACTTTATGACACAAATCTCATCATTTGGATACTCACACACTTAGATCTTATTGGACCTCTGGAGGCTTGGGACAATAAAGTTTCCTGGTGTGGGGATTAGCAAAAGGGCATCAGAGGGTCTCTTTTCAGATCCCAGTCCAGCTCTTCCACTCATCCTCCAGGGCTCACAAATCGATACAGTTTTGTCTCCCTCAGTATACCTTCTCCCAGAAGGTACGACTAGGTGATAGTTGCATTTTAAATTAGACCTTTTTAAAAAAAAAAAAAAAAAAATCTGCTTCTTAAATTTAAATCTGTTTTCTTCTTTGCATTAGATCAGTATAACATAGTCTTCTGTCATCTCTTTGCCCCATTTTCTTTCTTTCACAGTGCTGGGGGCACAATCAGATAGCAAGAAAAGCACTTCAAGGTCAATAAATTGATTCATATGGGTCATTCACTCGTCTGTATGAATCTGTGTATGTAAGACTAAAGGGATTCATTGAAGGTGCAATCATGGTTTACAGATAGAAACCTCTGGCCCAAATTAGAACAGAAAAAGATATATCAGGGCAGGCAGTATAGGAGAAAACACAAAAAAGAACAATGGTCCAAATTTATAAAAGCAAACTGGAGTTATTCCAATGTAAACCAACTGCACCATAGGGCGCAAATAATAATAATATAATAATATCAAATTATTTTACCAGGAAAGATTCACTGAGATTGTTTCTCATTTTCAGGTATGTCCTGGTGGTATAGCTATTACTCATTTTATCTACCTCAGATGGATGAGTCGACCCTGCTGGGACTAGAACCTTATGACGTGAACAGATTCTACAGCCGGTGCATTAACCAACTGAGCCATCTGTTAAATTCATTTGGGCTTTAACCCCTTGAATGCTAGAGAGGTGTTCAATGCATTGCGAAGCAATGCAATGGAGACCTCTCTAGCATTCAAGGGGTTAAAAAGCTCTATTCAAGTGCATGGGCATTTAGGAGTTTTTATTTTGTCCCCTATGGTGCAGCTGGTTTACACCAGAATAGCTCCAGTTTGCTATTATAAATATGGGCCAGTGTTCCTTGGAGTGACCCACTTCTGAGTTAAAAGAGTAACCTAAATTGGTACATATGTTATTCCAATGCAGCCCCTTTCAGAAACAGTCTTATTTAACTCTTTAATTGCTGGGTTGCTGACTGGTGCTTATTTGAGAGGGGACACTGAAGAAGAGGTTTGTCTAAAATGGGGGGCACCATGAAGCCCTCCAGCTGTTGCCAGACTACAACTCCCATCATCTACTGCCAAGCAACATAAAGCCCTCTAGCGGCTGCCAAACTATAACGCTTCTCATCAACTGCCAGCCAACAGTTAAGTTGGATGATGGGAGTTGTAGTCCAGCAAAAGCTGGAGGGCCTCACATTGCCCTACATTGGTCTGATAGGAGAAAGTGAACATTTTGGACCATGTGCAAAAAAAAAAAAAGGAGGAACAATTATGTTGCATACCAGCAATACCTTGGAACATTTAGACCCAAGCCTCCTGAGGTCCTCTAAGATCTGGGGGAGGGAGTGCCCAAATGACATAATTTACATCATAAAGTAGGTGGGACGTGATTGGGGCGGGAATGTGAACAGTAGAGGAAGAGTTTACCTTAAAATGGGCAGAGAATGGGAAGAACAAGTCAGGAAGTGACTGGAACTGCCAATGAAGGGGCGGAGTTACAAGGAAACTCATTGAGCCCTGAGAATCAGCTGTACCCAGATACCGTGTAATTAAGTATAAAAACCAGAGTCTCCAGGTCACATCTGGAGAGTTCCCAGGTATGATACTAGCTGCACCACTGAGGTTAAATGGGACTTCTAACAACTTGAATGAGTTAACTCCAAAGCATTTGAGTTATACACTGGTTATCTTTCTACCATGCAAGAGGTTAAACTCCTCATTGAAGCAGAACTTTCACCCGCTGTAAAGTCACCCTGCAATAATTAAGCAGGTAGCGACTAGCTTTATCATATATGTTACCTCTGAAATGTAGCCCATTATAAAAAAATCCTTTGTTGTAGGAGACCGGAAGCCAGGCATCAGTGCAGACATCTTGTCTGTGTGCCTGCGCTGTCAGTCCTGGTCTCCATTGACAAAGCACTGCAATGTGCCACATGGTAACCAGAAGGGACTGGCGATGCAGGCGCACAGACTGCACTAACCTGGCCATCTCAGTCTCCTACTATAAAGGATTTCTTTACAATGGGCTACATTTCAGAGGTAATATATATATCTATTATAAAGCTAGTTGCTACCTGCTTAATTATTGCAGGGTGACTTTACAGCGGGTGAAAGTTCCTCTTTAAAGGGTTATTAATGCCATTTATAACTTTATTTTGTGTTGTAGATTTTGAAAAAAAGAAATTATATGGAGCAAATCCCATTTTGAGAGATATATGCCCCTAAAGTTCCCCCCTCCCTCCCCTTCTCATGACGTCAGCGCTCTACTAACAGCAGGAGATCCCAGTCCTGGGACCAGCTGGCAGCTCTTCAGCAGAGCCGAAATAGCGTTATTTAAAAAAAATTACTTCATTGGAAAGGTCTACAAAATGTGCTTGGCTTGCAAGCACACTTTGTAGACCATGAAGTATTTCTTTTTAAATTTCACTATTTCGGCTCTGCTGAAGACCTGCCTCGAGTCGGCCGACACGGATCTCCTGTCAGCTTTACAGCTGACATCAAGAGAGGGGAAGGAGGGGGGAACTTTAATGGCTAATATCTCTCAAAGGTTTACGAGATGGGATTTGCTCCACATAATTTATTTTTTTAAATCTACAACACAAAATAAAGTTATCGTTGGGCATTGCTAACCCTTTAAAATCTAATGAAATTTAGGGGATTTTCAGTTGATACCTATGATGCAGTGTTACCCAAGAATTGTTCCAGTATCTTACTTCATATAGCCCTTTATATCATTATGGCAGCATGAACAAGCTAAGCTGTAGATTTTAAAAAGCCAATAAATTGTTGCGCTCTTAAGGACCAGATGTATGTGGCATGCATTGTGTACCCCTTTGGTTCTTAAAGGGCTCAACAAACATTGGGGAATTTATAAAGGGTTAGCTAGAGGTAAAATGGTCACAGATGACCCTGGAGATCATCTGAGGAACCACTTATGTTTGAGATGCTGCTGTTCACAGTCTGCTGGTCATGAAGTCCAGGAGGAATACACTGAGATGTATCTTTTATAGCTAAATAATACATACAAATAACAACATTTTATATTCACTTACCTATTTTTATAACAAATAAGCAGTTATTTTTAGGTATTTTAGGCTGGGAGAAGGTCTGATTTTTCCAGGAAGGTTATTTCAGGTGATCAGGGCTCTGAAGGAGTTGACAAATCGATCAGATTATTTCTTATTCTGTGGTATACTCAGTGAGCTGTTAGCAGTGGAGCTAAGGTTATAGCTAGTTTGGAAAGCTGGAATGAGCATACTGCTCAGGTAGTCTGGTAGCTTTCCACGGAAATGGTTATAAACTAGGCAAGAAGGGTGAAGGGCAAGTCTAGATTCAAGGGTTAGCCAATGTAGTTCTTTAAACATAATACAATTATGGGTAATTTAATTACATTGGATTATGAAGTGGCATAATGAATTATATAGAAAGTTGAATTTGAAAACATGGATTTATGGCACAGAAGCATATCCTGCAACCCCGTAGTCTATGACTGTCATTAAAGGGATAGTAATGTTTCATAATAAAAGCAGCTCTAATTAATCATCATAGTATTTGGACTTTGGAGAGTGTTATTTCAATTATGTCAGAGTTGTAGTTCAAGAGTAATTCAATGACAAAGTATCACCCTCCCGCCCCTTTTACTGATGTAACACTGTTCAGCCAGATCAGAAGGGAGGTGCCCAGGTAGACTGCTGAGAGGGACAATCTTCAATTAAGATAAGGGAAAAACCTGAAAACTTGGCAAGGGGGGCAGGGCTTTCATTGTTCTCATAGGAAGAAGATTGTTCCCTTCTGTTATCTGTCTGGTCTATGGACTGCATTCCACATCTGAGAAGAGATAGCTTACACTAGATAAAAGGGGCAGAAGGAGAAACTTTGCTTGTGAAGTTTTGAAAGACAAGACTTATATCGTTCTCCATGTTTTTTTAATGCCTACAAAATAAAATAAAGATAAAACGAAGTATTACTATCCCTTTAAAACTGGTTGAACAATGGGGGCTATGCACTAAGGCGTGATAAAGAGATGATAAAGCGGAGCTGACTTCTTCGGTAATACCACTTCTCCAAATCCTATGTTATTTTATAGAGCCCATGCACTAAAATCACCAAAGTTGGAGAAATCTTTGTGCATTGGCTCCATAGAATAACACAGGACTTGGAAAAGTGATATTACTGGAGATGTCATCTCTGCTTTATCACCTCATTATCACACCTTAGTGTATCTCAAACAATATGTTTTCTTACCAGGGGACTTAGACATGATTCACTGGTGTAATGCTCAGTCATCACTGGGAATTCAGACTATACTATATCTTCGGTGGCAGGTGGAGGTTATCCTTCTGCACATCCGAGAGCTGAAGTGTCTGCACCTTGCATTAAAAAAGCAAGTTTAGAATTAGATTTTAAGAATTAGATTAAAAATAAGTATCTGATATTTTAAGTATATTATCCAATTTTATTAACCTCTTAAGGACAAATGGCATGCCAGGACTGCTACACAATTTGGTCCTTTGAGGACCGATGACGGCCCTGGCACATCATGGGTTAATGATCGCAAAGTACTTCAAGGCACACTGTGATCACTGCGTGGAAACTGTAACTGACTGCTCCAAGACCGGAGCAGTCAGTTGCAGCTGTTCCACAGTGGCTCATCACATGTGACTGCTGCTACAAGGATGACATGTGCTAGATGACAAGGGCAATGTATCTACACATTGCCTTGTCACTGGTCTCTGTGTCTCTCCTCTTCTTTGTGAGGGAGGTATGAATGAACGTTCATGCTTTTTATTCAGTTCTTGTTAAAAACATGCACTAAGTACAAATCATCACAGGAAAAACTATGAAAAATTTGTTTTTTATTTTTTCCGCTTTTTATATTGTTATTAAAATAAATTATAGTTTATACATATAAATATGGCATCAAAATAAAGCCCTGCATATCCATAAAAAACAGTGTATAAATTGTGTGGGTGTACTAAATGAATTAAAGGGAAAATATGCTTGGAATGACAGTATCATTTTAAAATTTTGCATTTGAAAAGTGCATGCAAAGAAATGGAGCATTCACACGGTTGCAGTGATGAAAAGGGCGACATGAGAATCTTGCCCTGCATCAAAAGTGCAAGATTCTCATGTTGCAGGCTTAAAACTCGCTTCAGCCTGCAACTTTGGAACATTTCACAACATTTAACTCTTTGAGTGCCAGAGGGTTACACAACGCATTGCTTTGCAATGTTTTGCGTACCCCTCAGGCACTCAAGGGGTTAACAACCTGCTCTGAGTGTCCTCTACCAACGAGCTCCAAGGACCCTCAGAGCAGGGCAGATGCCACCATACAATTCAATGGAGCGGCCGCACACTCAACAAGGGCCCAGGGGGAGAAGACAGAAGAGATGGCTGCTTACTGTGGACTTGGGGTTATAACAATGAATCAGGCTGTTAATGCTGTGAAATGTTCCAACGACATGAGAATATCACTCGTTTGATACAGGGCGAGATTCTCATGTCGCCCTTTTCATCACTGCGACCTTGTGAATGTGCCATTTCGTTATACACACTTTTCAGTGCAACATTTTAAAAGTGAACCAACAATGACATACTAAATAGGCCCAAGTTGCTCTGGCCATCTAATTAAAAAAAAAAAAAAACTTTGCTCATCAAGGGGTTAAAGTGGACCTCCAACCCTAAGTCAAGTTAATTTTTTTACAGAGTAGTAAAAGCTGATTATATGTTATAATTACATTTTTATGCAAAATAAATCATCTTTGAGAAACTAAACTTTACATATGGTAGAGCAGTGTGGCACAGTTTGTGGTCAAAATGATTGATTGTTGTACTAATAGAAAAGCCTGAAGTGTATGATCGCGCTCTCTGGGTTCATAGATAGCACAGTGAAATATCGCCCCAGCTCATAAACTAATTAGCATTAAGTACCACATTGTACCACAAACACATAGAAGCTTTTTTTCTCAAAATTGTGCATATTAAGAAAAAATGGCTAAAACCACATATAGGGAGTTTTCTCACCTCTTCAACCCCTTGAGTGCCAGTGCGTTGAATACCCCTTGGCACGCAAAGGGTTAAAATTAAGATGACAGGTCCATTTTCATTATCATTGATCAAGTAGTGCACATATGTTGGCAAATTATTGTACCTTCTTCTATGTTAAATCCACATCTTTATCCTTGAGAAATGGGTGTTGTTTCCCCAAAACCCCATTCAACCCAATGGAAGTTGCATGCCACATTGTGGTATAGTTATAACACAGAAAAGGAGTAGAATGGGTCATATTTATAGAGTAAGTGGATCAATTCTGGGCCAAACAAACTGCAGATGAAGGAACAAATAGAAAATCGCCATTGATTTAAATGGGCCTTTTCACCACTTGAATGCTTGAGGGATCCCCAATGCATATTGTGTTTGTGACCTTTCTAGAATACAAGGGGTTAAAAGCCTCATTTAAATGAATTTAAATTATTTGTTCAGTATACTGCAGATGATTTGTCTGAAAGTTGCTTATTTTATGACGTTTTACATAAGGCCTGATGACTCAGGTTAATCCAAGCATACTTTGTAGATTGTTCCAGTGAAGGATTTCTTCCTCAATAACGCGATCTCGGCTCTGCTGAAGAGCCTCCGACAGTCCCGGGACCGGATTCCTCTGAAGTCAGCTTGAGCGCTGAAGTCAGGGAAAGGGGAGGGAGGGGGGATCTTTAGTGCAGAATATCTGTCAAACCATAAAGGTTTGAGAGATGGGACTGGGGTCATTTAGTTTAATTTTTTAATGCCTACAAACATAGTAACATAGTAACATAGTAGATAAGGCTGAAAAAAGACATGTGTCCATCAAGTCCAGCCCATGCCAATAACACTCCTGTTGATCCAGAGGAAGGCAACAAAAAAGCCCTCTGGAGCAATTTCCAGTGTAGGTGTGTGTGTGTCAAATAGTTCCCTGGCTCAATATCCTATTTGCTTTGAAGCCATCTGTCATAACTGTCAATATTGTTCTGTGCTAGATAGGCATCCATTGCTTTTTTGAATGCAGTTACATTATCTGCAAGCACAACATCCCGAGGCAAAGAATTCCATAGCCTTACCGCCCTTACTGTAAAGAATCCCTGCCTGTGTTTTAGTCGAAAGCGCCTTTCCTCAAGTCTTAATGGATGACCTCTTGTTCTTAGCTCAGCTCTTTGCATAAATAATTCATTGGATAGTTCTTTGTATTGACCTTGAATGTATTTGTAAATGGTAATCATATCACCCCTTAGACATCTCTTTTCTAATGTAAACAAACCCAGTTTGGCTAGTCTCTCTTTGTAACTCAGATCCTCCAATCCCTTTATCAGTTTTGTTGCACGTCTCTGCACCTTTTCCAGTTCAGCAATGTCTTTTTTTAGAACAGGCGCCCAAAATTGTACTCCATATTCTAGATGAGGCCTAACCAAGGATTTATACAGAGGTAGGATAATATTAGCATCCCTTGCTTCTACACCTCTTTTTATGCAGGCTAGTACTCTATTTGCTCTTGCAGCAGCTGAGTGACTCTGCACACTGCTGTGAAGACTATTGTCTATCAGTACACCTAAATCTTTCTCTAATGAGGATTTCCCAAGTTGTTTCCCATTTAGAGTATATGCAGCAAGTTTGTTTCTACAACCCAAATGCATAACCTTACATTTATGTACATTAAATGACATCTGCCACTTTTCTGCCCATTCACTTAGTTTATCTAAATCCTTCTGTAGGGAAAAAACATCGAACAAGATTAATGTTTGTACAGATGTGACAATACTATCCTTTTAAGACTGGAATTGTAGCTGCTGAAAAATCCTTTATAGTTTGAGAGATATAAGAAAATAAAGTTCTCCTCTCCCTCCCCCTTCTCATACTTCATTGGAACGGTCTACAATTTGTGCCTGGTTTGCAAGCACACGTTGTAGACCATACCTATGAAGTATTTATTTTTAGATATTGCTATGGCAGAGCTCCTGAAGAGCCTGTCTGGTCGCGCAAACAGATTCTGCCTCTGAAAGCTTTACAGCTTGTCAAGCAGAAAGGGGAGGGAGCAGAGAACTTTATTTTCTTATATCTCTCAAACCATAAAGGTTTGAGAGATAGGAATAAGGGCATTAAGGGCGAGATGTTCAAAAAGTCGTCATAATGAAAAACTTGTCAGATCATGAGTTGGTGGTAAAGGAAGGACCATATTTTCAGAAGTAAGTCCGTCACGTAAAGAATTTAAAATGACGGTAAGAAGATCTCATTAAACATTGCCGTTAAAAATTCTGATCTTAAAAATTGTCTTTGATTTTGTCTTTGAAACAAAACTTTTCAAAGAAACAAAGACTTTTTTTTGTCTTTGAAACGAAAAATTACTTCTCAGTTCTTTAATTTTTCTTCTCCAAGTTTAGGAAAAAAAAGACTTAATCAGACAAAAAAATTACATTCATACGAACATTTTTTTCTGAAAATACCTTACATTATGACGGAAGATTAAACCACACCCACTTTTAAGACGGCTTTTTCCCTATGATGGAGGTGGCGGAATGGATGCAAAAAATGACGGAAACATGTCTAAGAATTGATGGATCATGGTGTAAGAACTTTTTTATTCTGTATACAGACAATTTCAGTTACCACCACTTTCTGAACATCTCGCACTAAGTCTTTTTTATTGCACCTATCATTTTGCTTATACTTTTTTTGGGACTTTAGTATCACTTTAAGGAAGACAGGCATCAGCTCTGGACCCAAAATCCCTTGGAGAGCCCTATAAAAACTTATATAAAAAACACACAGTTTCTAATCAAAACATAAAGTTCTTATCATTTTGAACAAGGACAAAACTGCATTAAATACTCAGAGTCTCCCTATTAGGAGTAGGGCTGTTCAAGGGATTTTGGGTCCAGCACTGACGTCTGTCTTCCTTAAGTATAATAAACTAAACTGAGTCAAGAACTTCAAGTACAATAGTACAAGAACATCAAGTACAATAGTACAAGAACATCAAGAACATCAAGTACAATAGTACAAGAACTTCAAGTACAATAGTATAATATGAAAATTAAAGTGCATAATATGAAAGACAAATTGCGTAGACTTTTATTATGATTTCTTTCATGTTCAGCAATTTTTTACACTTTTATCACCCTGACAGCGATCTCCCTAGATCTATGTCATGGAATGTGAAAGCAGAGATAGTGGTATAATGTAAAAAGATAGCAAAACACAATATACAAAAGACTTCCTCTAGTTTATTAAGTGCAGCATAGAGTGCACTGTACTGCAGGTATAGCGTTACATTATATCACCCTGCTTTCACAGTCACTGACCAGGACACTCTCTGGAAATAGTGTTCCAGGGAGCTCACTCTCAGGGGTTATAAGAGTTGTAAAAAAAGAGACAAAGATGGAAAAAAACTAATAAAAAGTATAGTTGAATTGACTTTATATACTAGGCACCTGCAGATGTAAAATCAGAAAGGAAGTTTGATGTAACTTTAATATGTGCAAATTACTTGAACCCTTTGCATGCCAGACAGGTAACCAAAAAATTGCAAAGCAACGTATTGCGTGCCCCATCTGCCTTTCAATACGATAAACTCCCAATAATTATTTTACATTTTAGCACATTTAGTAAGGGGGTATATAATGGGCTAGACCTGTACAATTTTACAACTTTACATTTTAATCCAGAATGTCAGTATGCATCATTCTTAAAACACATTTCAAAAACGGTATAAGCTATTGTATAAAATGCCTTGTGATTATTTCCTTAAGCAAAGAGGTTTGTGATGTATGGTTTGTGTCTAAAAAGGTTGTTCAATTCAGCATCTCAGTTCAGAGCCAGTTATTACCCAGATAGGGTTGGCAGTTACTTTCATTGCATACAACCTTGAAATAGCTGTTTTGTCTTGTATCTGGAGATGATACATGTTTTACTTTGCTTTAGTATACACTTCAGTCATAGATAAAATAGAGGTGGTTATTTAAAAATGGCCATGAACTGTTTTTAATATGAGCAATTCGCGAGTGAAAAAATGACCATTTGTTTACTAGACCCCTTTCACAAGGGCGAAGTTGCAGCATTAGAAAATGGTTACAAAAATGCATCACAGAGGCATCATGCCCTGTAATTTCTGCAACTCTCCTCAGACAGTGTGTTTATGCAGCTGAAAATTTGTATCATTGGTTTCAGTAGAATCACATTTAAATCACATCAAAACCACACAACTGTTGCAGATAGCTGCATTTTCCCTTCAGTTTTATCACTTGTGTTTCTTTTAAGACAATAGGATAATGGGAAATCCTTGTTACACTGTAGTACTAAAAACGCACCAAGGTTTTCAGTTGCTACAAAAAAGTCACACTGCAAAAAAAGGTGTACTACAAAGAGACTTAAACGTGTGTGTCATGGATGCATCTACCTTCAGTAAATGCAAGCCATGTGTTTGAAAGTCAAATGCTATATCTAAAACAACAAAGATTAGAATTTAAAGAGGCCAAAAGACATGCTGTGAAAGAATATGGACATCATTCCCCAACCTTTTTCACAAGGTAGTATAATAATGTTGGAAACTAGGGATGGGCATTACTTTTCCTCACAAAAGAGAAATGTGAAAAACAGCACTTTCCACCTTCTGTGGAAATTCCTGGGAGAAATGTTTTTCCTTTTCTTCTGCATTGTGTCATTGATATTTCCATGATAACAATGTAATTTCATCTCACATGAAGAGATACTTCCATGTATTCCTTCGGGGGAGGGAGAGGGCAACTTTAGGAGCGATCACCTCTCAAACTATAAAGGTTTGAGAGATGACACTGGGGGCAATACATTTACTTAAGTATTAATGAGTGTTGTTGGCAATCAGTTGGTGAACTCATAGGTGTGGTAATGTTTTACCCTGGGGGCAGAGACTGTGCAGTTATCAACAACTGCAGTGTGCACAGTGTGTGAAAAGGTAGGGAGGAAAGATCGCACCTTGTCATGTCTGCTTTAAGTACAGTGAACAAAACCAGCTTGAGATTTGTGTTGTCAATGTTAAGCCATTTCCCCATGAAATTAGGTTCTGTTGCAGTACCCATTGTCTATCCCTTAACAACAGTGTGTCCCAAAGTCCACACTGAAATGCCTGTTCAGGCAACCTCCCCACACAGACACATACACCAGCCCACAACAATGACATCACTGCTGAGGTTGGGGCTTTGCTAGTAGTAATATCTTGTATCGCTTCAATTCTCTTAGGGTCCATCCTGGCATTGACATTGCCATAACCTGTACCACCACCAGACAGCAATTTCCCAGATCAGACTATGGGATTATTGTGTAGCGCAATGAATACACAAATCAATGTGGTAGAGCGAAAAGGGATGCAGGATATAGGCAACATCTTGAGACTGTTCTCTGTGTAAAATATGCATGGCTCAGCCTGCTAACAATTTTTCCAAGGCTTACCATGCCATAGGTCTGCAAACTATTTTTTTGAAGAGTTATCTTGCTGTAGGCCTTAGTCTTCAGAAAAAAATGTTAGCAGGCTGAGACTTGTGGCAAGGTATGCTGGGTCCTTCTATAACTGATGCTCAGAAGACTGCAGGAACTAAAGTAGCAAACAGTTGTGTCGCTACTGTTGGTGATACCCATTACTATCTGATGATCTCTCTCCCACTCTTCATTTGAGCTAAGAATTATGAAATTTCACTGTCATCATCATCATCACCACCACTCTCATCTTCATTACTACCACTACATCCACCAGATTTGTTGTCACATTTACAGGTACAGCAGGCTGGTGCTTGGTTCTCACTACTACTAGTACTCTAATACTACTACTACTACTTTTATACTACTACTGATTTTGATGTTAACTTCTCTACATCAGTATTCAGTAGCAGTAGTATTCCAGTAGGAATTCTTGTGGCCGTAGAAAGCATAGAAGAAAATTGCCACTTTTTTATGGGAATTTCATTGATAGTAATGAAAGGAGGACATTTTAATAGATTTTCTATCTTCAGCAGTTTCAACGAAAAAGAGAAAAATTGTGTTTGTTCCATAAAAAGAAAATGGGATTTTTCACCCATCCTTAAAGGGATAGTAATACTTCGTTTTAACTTTATTTTATTTTGTAGGCATTAAAAAAACACGAAGAATGATATAAGTCTTATCTCTCAAACCTTTATGGTTTATGAGATATTCACAAGCAAAGTTTCCCCCTCCCGCCCCTTTTTCCTAGTGTAAGCCATCTCTTCTCAGATGTGAATCTGGTTGTAAGACCAGACAGATAACAGCAGGGGACAATCTTCTTTGTATGAAAAGAATGAAAGCCCTTCCCCCCTTGACAAGTTTTTCAGCTTTTTCCTTTATCTTAATTGAAGATCGTCCCTCTCTGCAGTCTACCTGGGCACCTCCCTTCTAATCTGGTTGAACGGGGGGGGGGATACTTTGCTTGTGAATATCTCTTAAACCATAAAGGTTTGAGAGATAAGACTTATATCGTTCTTCATGTTTTTTTAATGTCTACCAAATAAAATGAAGTATTACTATCCCTTTAATGAAAACTCCCATAATGCAAAATGTGGGTGTTGCTAGCACAGCTTGAGGGTGCTTTCTCTGCCTAATATAAAATCAGTCCTAGTTTTTCCTCTCTAGGGAGGATGCACTAAAGTGATTCTGTTTTAAAATAGAGACTGGAAATTATTTTCGTATTTTGCCTGCCTATCACTTGATTAGTAATCTGTCTGAACCAAACATTCTCCATTTTAGGGTACTTGCTCCAAAGAGAACAGTGTTGGAATGTGTGAGCATTTGAGTTGTTCCATTCCTCTACTTCAGGTATAACCATATTGCAGAGGAAATTGAAGTAAAACTGCTCAATTTTTCCAATCATGGTATAGGGGTGGCAATTGGTGCTTGCTGATATTGAGGTCTTAATGATGATTGTGTGTGATCTGGCAGAGGGAACTGAAGTAAAATTGCTCAGTTTTTCTGATCATGGTATAGGGGTGATAACTGATGCTTGCTCATGATGAGATCTTGATGATAGTGTGTGATCTGGTTTGCACTAAAATCATCATGCAGCTGTATGATATGTATAAGTACTGGAAATGAGCTATTTGTAAATTCCCTTACCTCTCTGCCACTCATACAAGAGGAATACATTGTGCCTATCTGCTCCATGTAGGTCTCATCGCCTCACATAGTCAAAATAAAGTCTGAGTTATTGTTTCAGTGACATCTTCACTCTTCAGTACACCAGATGTGTTACAGAACTTTGAAAAATAGTTCAGAAGAGTGTAGCAGATGAAAGCAGCCTCAATGCAGCCCAAGGCAGTCTGAATTCTTTAAGCCCCCATCAGATAAGAGGAGAATGGCCTGAGTCAGCATGTCACACAAGTATCCTAGGGAGAAGAATTACAAATAATAATAATAATAAAGAAAATAGTTGGAGAAATCAGACAACATTTATTCAATCAGTTTGTCTATTCTGATGACCTTATGTTTTTATATTATTTTCATTTATTATTCTGTTATCGTTTTAACCCCTTGAGTGCCAGAGTGGTACGCAACGCATTGCAAAGCAATGCTTTGCATGCCCCTCTGGCACTCGAAGGGTTAATGCAAATTAGAAAACCCAGGCAACAAAATAATTAGTAATTCACTCAGTCCTCAAGTATATCAGTTTGCCGTATTTATTATTATTATTTTATTGAGTTGCAGTCTCTCCAACTGAAATATTTTAGGCATCCACTGCTGAAATTATAATGGGTCCCTAATTTCATCCACTTAAAGGTATAGTAATGTTTGACAATAAAAGCAGCTCCAGTTAATCTTTATAGTAGTTGGGCCATGGAGAGTGTTATTTCAATACTGTCAGAGTTGTAGTACAAGAGTAATTGAATGATAAAATATCCCCCTCCCTTCCCTTTTACTGATGTAACACTGCTCAGCTCAGAGCAGCAGTGTGGTGTCCAAGTGGATTGCAGAGAGTGACAGTCTTCAATTAACATAAGGGAAAAAACTGAAAACCCTGTCAATAGGGGCAGGGATTTCATTGTTCTCACAGTAAGAAGATTGTCCATTGATGTGAGCTGTCTGGTCTGTGGACCAGATTCCACATCTGAGGGGAGGAGGATTACACTAGGTAAAAGGGGCATGAGGGGGATACTTTATCATTTAATTACTCTTGAACTACAGGTCTAAAATTGTAATAACACTCTCCATGGCCCTAATACTATGAAGATTAATTGGAGCTGCTGTTTTTGTGAAACATTACTATCCCTTTAAAATAAGTAAAACATAACCTCTTGAGGAGAAAATGGTTGTATAATTGCATTGTGGTTAAGATAGTTTATATATATATATATATATATCTATATATCTATATATATAAAAGAATAAGCCTCATTGCATAATTTATGGTACCCCACACATAGAACATAATTTATGTCTCCTCAGAAAAGAAACTCGCATTGAACAGAATGTCTAATTACATAATTTATGTCTCATTAGGAGACACAACTCCTATTGGGTGATTGAATGGGGACTTTACTGCTCTCATTGGGTGATTCAATGGGGGCGTGTTTCTCATACAGGGAGTTGGCCTGCCCCCTCCAGCCCGCCCACCACTATCCAACTGACAAAAAAAATATATATATAACTGCCACTCGCTCCTGAGGTAGGGATATCAGTAACTTCTCCTGGTCCACTCACACTCTCACTCAGGATCATGACCCCACAAACACACTGTTTCACCTCCCACAGATAACTGTAACCCTCCATACACTCTGTTTCAGTATGAGGGTGTAATGTTCCCATAAAATACAAACTTAATAGCAACTCTTATTTAACTCATCATCTCTTCAGTCACCTCACTGTCTCACTGTCACTCCTCCACTTCCTGCTTCCTGATTCCCACCCTTTCTCCTTAAAGGGAGAGAGATGCTTTGCTGTATGTTACAGAGGGCAAGCCTCAAACACCACTTTCTATTTGATACCTCAGCATATTGCTACGTTGCCTCAACTGAAGAGCCACCGTGTGTTATATTGCTATGTTAGCTCAACTTAACCCTTTGAGTGCCAGAGGGGTAAGCAACGCATTGCAAAGCACACATTCTGTCTCACACTCTCACACAGTCTCTCACACAGTCGCAGTCTCACAGTCGCAGTCTCACTGTCGCACACACTCTCAGTCTCACAGTCGCACACAGTCTCAGTCTCACAGTCGCACACAGTCTGTCTCACACTCTCACACAGTCTCAGTCTCACACTCTCACACAATCTCACACTCTCACACAGTCTCACACTCTCAGTCTCACACTCTCAGTCTCACACTTTCACACAGTCTCACACTCTCAGTCTCACACTCTCACAGTCTCTCACAGTCTCTCTCGCAGTCTCACACAGTCCCTCATACTCTCACAGTCCCACACACTCTCAGTCCCACAGACTCTCAGTCCCACAGACTCTCAGTCCCACACACTCTCAGTCCCACAAACTCTCAGTCTCACACTCTCAGTCTCACACTCTCACAGTCTCTCTCGCAGTCTCACACAGTCTCTCTCACAGTCTCACACAGTCTCTCTCGCAGTCTCTCACAGTCCCTCACACTCTCACAGTCTCTTACACTCTCAGTCTCACAGTCTCTCACAGTCTCACACAGTCTCACACACTCTCAGTCTCACACACTCTCAGTCTCACACACTCACATACTCTCAGTCTCGCACTCTCTGTCTCACACTCACACAGTCTCACACACAGTCTCACACACAGTCTCTCACACAGTCTCTCTCACACACACTCTCTCTCACACAGTCTCTCACATTCACACTCTCAGTCTCACACAGTCGCACTCTCTCAGTCTCGCACTCTCTCAGTCTCGCACTCTCTCAGTCTCGCACGCTCTCAGTCTCACACTCACACACAGTCTCACACAGTCTCACACAGTCTCACAGTCTCACACAGTCTCACTCTCACACTCTCTCACTCTCACACTCTCTCACAGTCTCACACACAGTCTCACACTCTCTCAGTCTCACTATCACACAGTCTCACACACACTCACAGTCTCACACTCTCACACACAGTCTCACAGTCTCTCACACACAGTCTCACACAGTCTCACACACAGTCTCAGTCTCACACTCACAGTCTCACACTCACAGTCTCACACTCACACAGTCTCACAGTCTCTTACTCTCACAGTCTCTCTCTCACACTCTCACAGTCTCTCACTCTCACATAGTCTCTCACTCTCACATAGTCTCTCTCTCTCACTCTCACACAGTCTCTTACTCTCACAGTCTCTCTCACACTCTCACAGTCTCTCTCTCACACTCTCACAGTCTCTCTCTCACTCTCACATAGTCTCTCACTCTCACATAGTCTCTCACTCACACTCTTGCACAGTCTCACTCTCACACAGTCTCACTCTCTCACTCTCACATAGTCTCTCTCTCTCACTCTCACATAGTCTCTCACTCTCACATAGTCTCACACTCTCACACAGTCTCACTCTCACACACTCACATACTCTCAGTCTGGCACTCTCTGTCTCACACTCACACAGTCTCTCACACAGTCTCTCACACAGTCTCTCTCACACACAGTCTCACACACACACACTCTCTCACACACACTCTCTCACACACACGCACTCACACACACTCTCACACACACACTCTCTCACACACACACTCTCACACATACACAATCTCTCTCTCACACACACACACACACACACACACACTCTCTCAGTCTCACTCTCACACAGTCTCACACACTCACAGTCTCACACTCTCACTCACAGTCTCTCACTCTCACACACAGTCTCACACACAGTCTCAGTCTCACAGTCTCAGTCTCACAGTCTCACACTCACAGTTTCACACTCACACAGTCTCACAGTCTCTTACTCTCACAGTCTCTCTCTCACACTCTCACAGTCTCTCTCTCTCACTCTCACATAGTCTCTCACTCTCACATAGTCTCTCACTCTCACATAGTCTCTCTCTCTCACTCTCACACAGTCTCTTACTCTCACAGTCTCTCTCACACTCTCACAGTCTCTCTCTCACACTCTCACAGTCTCTCTCTCTCACTCTCACATAGTCTCTCTCTCTCACTCTCTCATAGTCTCTCACTCTCACACTCTCACGCAGTCTCACTCTCACACAGTCTCACTCTCTCACTCTCACATAGTCTCTCTCTCTCTCTCACATAGTCTCTCACTCTCACATAGTCTCTCACTCTCACACTCTCACACAGTCACACTCTCACACAGTCTCACTCTCACACACTCACATACTCTCAGTCTCGCACTCTCTGTCTCACACTCACACAGTCTCTCACACACTCTCACACAGTCTCTCTCACACACAGTCTCACACACACACACTCTCTCACACACACTCTCTTACACACACGCACTCACACACACTCTCTCACACACACTCTCTCACACACACACTCTCACACATACACACTCTCACACACACACACACACACACTCTCTCACACACACACACTCTCTCAGTCTCGCACACTTGCACTCTCTCAGTCTCGCACTCTCTCAGTCTCACACAGTCTTGCACTCTCTCAGTCTCACACAGTCTCGCACTCTCTCAGTCTCGCACTCTCACAGTCTCCCACTCACAGTCTCCCACTCACAGTCTCACACTCACACAGTCTCACAGTCTCTCTCTCACTCTCACAGTCTCACTCTCACATAGTCTCTCTCTCTCACTCTCACACAGTCTCACTCTCACACAGTCTCTCTCACACAGTCTCTCTCGCAGTCTCACACAGTCTCTCTCGCAGTCTCTCACAGTCCCTCACACTCTCACAGTCTCTTACACTCTCAGTCTCACAGTCTCTCACAGTCTCACACAGTCTCACACACTCTCAGTCTCACACACTCTCAGTCTCACACACTCACATACTCTCAGTCTCGCACTCTCTGTCTCACACTCACACAGTCTCACACACAGTCTCACACACAGTCTCTCACACAGTCTCTCTCACAGTCTCTCTCACACACACTCTCTCACACACACTCTCTCTCACACAGTCTCTCACATTCACACTCTCAGTCTCACACAGTTGCACTCTCTCAGTCTCGCACTCTCTCAGTCTCGCACGCTCTCAGTCTCGCACGCTCTCAGTCTCACACGCTCTCAGTCTCACACGCTCTCAGTCTCACAGTCTCACACTCACACAGTCTCACACTTACACACAGTCTCACAGTCTCACACAGTCTCACACAGTCTCACTCTCACAGTCTCTCACTCTCACACAGTCTCTCACTCTCACACTCTCTCACAGTCTCACACACAGTCTCACACTCTCACACACAGTCTCACACTCTCTCAGTCTCACTCTCACACAGTCTCACACACTCACAGTCTCACACACAGTCTCACAGTCTCTCACTCTCACACACAGTCTCACACACAGTCTCACACACAGTCTCAGTCTCACAGTCTCACACTCACAGTCTCACACTCACACAGTCTCACAGTCTTTTACTCTCACAGTCTCTCTCTCACACTCTCACAGTCTCTCTCTCTCACTCTCACAGTCTCTCACTCTCACATAGTCTCTCACTCTCACATAGTCTCTCTCTCTCTCTCACTCTCACACAGTCTCTTACTCTCACAGTCTCTCTCACACTCTCACAGTCTCTCTCTCACACTCTCACAGTCTCTCTCTCTCACTCTCACATAGTCTCTCTCTCTCACTCTCACATAGTCTCTCTCTCACTCTCACACAGTCTCACTCTCACATAGTCTCTCTCTCTCACTCTCACATAGTCTCTCACTCTCACACAGTCTCACTCTCACACTCTCACACAGTCTCACTCTCACACTCTCACACACTCACATACTCTCAGTCTCGCACTCTCTGTCTCACACTCACACAGTCTCTCTCACACACAGTCTCACACACACACACTCTCTCACACACACTTTCTCACACACACTCTCTCACACACACACACACACACTCACACACACTCTCTCACACACACACACTCACACACACTCTCTCACACACTCTCACACATACACACACACACACACACACACTCTCACACACACACTCTCTCAGTCTCGCACACTCGCACTCTCTCAGTCTCGCACTCTCTCAGTCTCACACAGTCTCGCACTCTCTCAGTCTCACACAGTCTCGCACTCTCACAGTCTCCCACTCACAGTCTCACACTCACACAGTCTCACAGTCTCTCTCTCACTCTCACAGTCTCTCTCTCACTCTCACATAGTCTCTTTCTCTCACTCTCACAGTCTCACTCTCACACAGTCTCACTTTCACACTCTCACACAGTCTCACTCTCACAGTCTCACTCTCTCACACTCTCACACAGTCTCACTCTCACACTCTCACACAGTCTCACACTCTCAGTCTCACACACTCACATACTCTCAGTCTCGCACTCTCTCTCTCACACTCACACAGTCTCACACACAGTCTCTCACACAGTCTCTCACACAGTCTCTCTCACACACACACTCTCTCACATACACTCTCTCTCACACAGTCTCACACAGTCGCACTCTCTCAGTCTCGCACGCTCTCAGTCTCGCACGCTCTCAGTCTCGCACACTCTCAGTCTCGCACGCTCTCAGTCTCACACGCTCTCAGTCTCACACTCTCACAGTGTCACACTCTCACACTCACAGTCTCTCTCTCTCACTCTCACACTGTCTCACTCATTCACACTCTCAGTCTCACACACTCGCACTCTCTCAGTCTCGCACGCTCTCAGTCTCACACGCTCTCAGTCTCACACGCTCTCACACTCTCACAGTCTCACACTCTCACAGTCTCACACTCTCACAGTCTCACACTCTCACTCTCACAGTCTCTCACTCATTCACACTCTCAGTCTAACACATTCACACTCTCAGTCTCACACACTCGCACTCTCTGTCTCACACGCTCTCACACTCTCTCACACGCTCTCACACTCTCACAGTCTCACACACACACAGTCTCACACACACACAGTCTCACACACACAGTCTCTCTCACACTCTCACAGTCTCTCTCACAGTCTCACACTTTCTCACACTCTCACAGTCTCACACTCTCTCACAGTCTCACACTCTCTCACAGTCTCACACTTTCACAGTCTCTCAGTCTCACACTCTCTCACAGTCTCTCTCACAGTCTCTCTCACAGTCTCAGTCTCACAGTCTCTCACACTCTCAGTCTCACAGTCTCTCACACTCTCAGTCTCAGTCTCTCACACTCTCAATCTCACAGTCTCTCACACTCTCTCTCACACACTCTCAAAGTCTCTCTCACACTCTCACACACTCTCACAGTCTCACACACTCTCTCACGCTCACATTCTCACACTCTCAGTCTCACACAGTCTCTCTCACTCTCTCAGTCTCACACCCAATCACTCACACACTCAATCACACTCACACAGTCTCACTCAATCACACTCTCACAGTCTCACTCAATCACACTCACACACTCTCACTCTCAATCACACTCTCACAGTCTCACTCAATCACACTCACCCTCTCACACAGTCTCACTCTCACACTCAATCACTCAATCACACTCACACAGTCTCTCACACAGTCTCTCTCACACACAGTCTCACACACACACACTCTCTCACACACACTTTCTCACACACACTCTCTCACACACACACACACACACACTCACACACACTCTCTCACACACACACACTCACACACACTCTCTCACACACTCTCACACATACACACACACACACACACTCTCACACACACACTCTCTCAGTCTCGCACACTCGCACTCTCTCAGTCTCGCACTCTCTCAGTCTCACACAGTCTCGCACTCTCTCAGTCTCACACAGTCTCGCACTCTCACAGTCTCCCACTCACAGTCTCACACTCACACAGTCTCACAGTCTCTCTCTCACTCTCACAGTCTCTCTCTCACTCTCACATAGTCTCTTTCTCTCACTCTCACAGTCTCACTCTCACACAGTCTCACTTTCACACTCTCACACAGTCTCACTCTCACAGTCTCACTCTCTCACACTCTCACACAGTCTCACTCTCACACTCTCACACAGTCTCACACTCTCAGTCTCACACACTCACATACTCTCAGTCTCGCACTCTCTCTCTCACACTCACACAGTCTCACACACAGTCTCTCACACAGTCTCTCACACAGTCTCTCTCACACACACACTCTCTCACACACACTCTCTCTCTCACACAGTCTCACACAGTCGCACTCTCTCAGTCTCGCACGCTCTCAGTCTCGCACGCTCTCAGTCTCGCACACTCTCAGTCTCGCACGCTCTCAGTCTCACACGCTCTCAGTCTCACACTCTCACAGTGTCACACTCTCACACTCACAGTCTCACAGTCTCTCTCTCTCACTCTCACACTGTCTCACTCATTCACACTCTCAGTCTCACACACTCGCACTCTCTCAGTCTCGCACGCTCTCAGTCTCACACGCTCTCAGTCTCACACGCTCTCACAGTCTCACACTCTCACAGTCTCACACTCTCACAGTCTCACACTCTCACTCTCACAGTCTCTCACTCATTCACACTCTCAGTCTCACACATTCACACTCTCAGTCTCACACACTCGCACTCTCTGTCTCACACGCTCTCACACTCTCTCACACGCTCTCACACTCTCACAGTCTCACACACACACAGTCTCACACACACACAGTCTCACACACACAGTCTCTCTCACACTCTCACAGTCTCTCTCACAGTCTCACACTTTCTCACACTCTCACAGTCTCACACTATCTCACAGTCTCACACTCTCTCACAGTCTCACACTCTCACAGTCTCTCAGTCTCACACTCTCTCACAGTCTCTCTCACAGTCTCTCTCACAGTCTCAGTCTCACAGTCTCTCACACTCTCAGTCTCACAGTCTCTCACACTCTCAGTCTCAGTCTCTCACACTCTCAATCTCACAGTCTCTCACACTCTCTCTCACACACTCTCAAAGTCTCTCTCACACTCTCACACACTCTCACAGTCTCACACACTCTCTCACGCTCACATTCTCACACTCTCAGTCTCACACAGTCTCTCTCACTCTCTCAGTCTCACACCCAATCACTCACACACTCAATCACACTCACACAGTCTCACTCAATCACACTCTCACAGTCTCACTCAATCACACTCACACACTCTCACTCTCAATCACACTCTCACAGTCTCACTCAATCACACTCACACTCTCACACAGTCTCACTCTCACACTCAATCACTCAATCACACTCTCACAGTCTCACACTCTCACAGTCTCACACTCAATCACACTCTCACAGTCTCACTCTCACAGTCTCACACTCAATCACACTCTCACACTTACAGTCTCGCAGTCACACTCAATCACAATCACACTCACACTCAATCACACTCTCACCCTCAATCACTCACACCCTCAATCACTCACACCCTCTCACTATCATACACACTCTCACTCACACATTCTCACTCAATCACACACACTCACTAACACACTCACTCAATCACTCACACGCAATCACTCAATCTCGCACTCAAATGCAATCACTCACACGTAATCACACCCCGGGAGCCAGCACGATCCACCTTCCACCATAGTCTCACTGTCACTCACACCCCGGGAGCCAGCACGATCCACCTTCCACCATAGTATGTGCAATTACCACACGCATTTCAATTACATGAATGAATGCCAGTCACTCGCATCCCGGAAGCCAGCACAATCCACCTTCCACCATAGTATGTGCAATTACCACATGCACTTCAACTATATGAATGAATGCCACAGTGGAGGCATAAGTACAAACACAAACTCATTACAATGACACATAAGTCACCCCCTTATGACTCACTTCTGTGTGTGTGTGTCTCTGCGTGTGCCTGTGTGTTTCTCACTGTGTGTGTCGCATGTCTGTATCACACTCTATGTGTCTGCATGTATGTGAGTATGACTGTCGCTCTTTAAGCATCTCAGTGCATGCGTGTGCATTTGCGTGTGTGTCTCTGTGTTTGTCTCGCATCCGTGTGTGTGCATTAATTCCCTATATATCCTGACGGGCAACGCCGTCCCACATTGCTAGTATATATATATATATATATATATATATATATATATATATATATATATATATTGCTTCGCAGTGTGTTTCACCCCCTCTGGTCCTCAAGGAGTTAAAGACCCCTCTGGCAGCACTGAGTTTAAGTGCCAATGGTGAAACATCAGCAAACATCTGGCCTAGCCCGGCTGAAAAGTTGATCATAATAAGTTGCTGAAAGTCACAGTTTAACCTCTTAACAACGGGGAGATCTGGCGGTGGGTGGCCGTAAAGGACCAGGGCACTTTTTTCTTTCTCCTTGCAATGAATTCTCAGATGGCAGAGCGGAGTGCAGCTGCACTGCCATCCACAATTCCATGAGTCAGCTGGACCATCACTGGCCCTTAATGTCCAGACTCCAACACTCCATACGTTGTTAAGGGGTTAAAGGCGAGTGCTTTAGTATTCTTTCTGGGTGTGTTTGTTTGTTGTGAGTCATTATAGTAAAAATATTTACCCCCACTTGTAAGCTGCATCCTCCCCATGATATCAGGTGTGCTTTATACCATCATTGACATCTCAATGCAAAGGAGACAGGGCCAGATATGTGTCTGAGTCTTCCCTAGGCAAAAATTCCCCAAAGTTCTCGTAGCTCTACCTATGTCCACATACTAAAATCTCATAATACCCTACCCTGGCCCACCCCACTGTTGCCTGGCACAGAAAATAATCTTGCCCTGTAACAAAGAAGCACAAATAAAGTTTAACCCCTTGTTTGCTAGAGATGTCTACAAAACATGGCTTTGCAATGCATTGGAAACCTCTCCAGCATCCAAGGTATTAAATAAATGACAGTAAAGGGTTTGTAAACTGGTAAATAATCTAGCCCAATAATCTTGGAACAGTGGGATTGTTTTGACCACACCCATACCTAAGAAGTCAGCACAGCTGAGGTGCACCTCAGAATTTGGCATTCTAGGCAGTTGCCTACTTTGCATTATGGGAAATCTGGTCATGGTTGGAGACCTCTATAGCATCCAAGTAGTTATACATTCTTGAAACTTCACTGAAATACACAGTGTAAAACAAAACTCTCTGACTGACTGTCAGGCTAATTGGCTCACCAACCTGCGGTAATACTCTAAAAGTTATCCTTTAGTTGATTTGTGTGGTTATTAGAATTCCATCTCATTCCTTGTTGTTTTAGAATACACTGTAACAAGCAACCATGAACATTTCTACTAGTCTGTTAGTCTGTGGCTAGTAAACACAATGCAGCAGTCTAGTTAAAAAAGCAAAACCATTCTTTAAATTTAAAAGAGCATTAACACCTAAAATATCTTTTTTTGCCTTGTGAAGGCCCCTTTCCCTCAGGCAACACCAATGCAGTGATTCTGTATTGGATTTTTCAGCCATGTTGAAAGATAACATGTTGGACTATGGTGCCTTCCACAGACAATTATCAAGACAATTATCACCTCGTGTGAGTGCACCAAAGTACAGCATGCTGTAACTTTACTCCTTTCTCATAGGTACATGGAACAGCTGCAGTAAGCAAGGTCTGCGCAGGGGCTTGTTTAGGCACAGGTAGACTGTCATATGAGCTGTGTTGGAATGTGTGATGTTCATTACAACCTTCAGTGAATAGCAAACCCACATAGATGTCAGCCAGTAATATTGGTGGGTGCTTACCTGGGTAGGCTGGAAGATACACCCTTTCTGCATTCTGATTGGAAGTGGAATACAGGAAAGACGCAAGTTAAGTTCCATAGGTGATAGAACTGCGGCAGGTGATAGTTACTTAAGTGACAGAATTGCAGTTGTCCATGTGAAAGAGCCTTAAAATTATCTATAAATCTCATGCCTTTTCTTTTTCGATCAACAAAATGGTCTTTGTTTTAATAGTTAGGGACTCTTTAACCGCACCAGAGCTGAGGTCTCTGGCAAGTGTGGCAAAGAATTACTCAACTGTCCTGAAATCACCTCTCCCCCCCTCACCCCAGGATATTCCAGCTTCCGCCAAAGGGGTAGAATAGATTAATATGGATAAATAATAATGCAAATTCTGTCATGGTCGATGTTCATAGTAAGGTCAGATTCGGAAAAACAACAAGCAAAGAGGTGGATACTAATCTTTATAAATTAACTGCCTTAGATTGTGTCACTCATTTCAGACTACACCAAGAAAAGTAACCAATCATCGGACAACATACTACACATGCATGCCATATATATATATATATATATATATATAAGCTTGTCAATCCATAATTCTGTTAGTCCAATAAAAAAGGTATTACAAAATATTAATTTAGTTTGTTATTTTACATCTACATCACTGGACTAATACAGCTACAATCTTAACTGAAATATATATATATATATGCTAAATAACATAATTGGTTCATCAGCCAGAGATAAAAGTCAAGACTTGTGGAAATGTACAGTTTTGCCGAATATTGAAAGTAGTCTTATATGTACTATCAGCATCTATAAACGTATTTGCATATTTAAATAACGTTGTGCTCCACATGTATAGAAGGCTGTGCAATGTTTGGTTACTTGTGTTTGTGTAGTTTGAAATGAGTTGGATGGCACCACCTGAAGGGATGCCAGTTACTGAACAAAAGCTGTACCATCTCTTATGTTGAAAGAACGCTCAGCAGCATGTTGTTGGTAGGAGAGTTCAGCTTCCCCATCTCCAGGAAACAATGTTACAATACTGTAAGTAACTTGAGAAATATAAAGCTGCAGTCTGTAACACAGGCATAGTTAAAGCCAACAATGTACGCTTTAATATTAAATAGCTGCCTTTTGGTATTGATTTATATCCATTTGTTTATTATTAGTGATGAGCGAGCACCCCAATGCTCGGGTGTTCGGGTGCTCTGACCGAGCACCCCCTGAGGCTCGAGTGCTCGGCCGAGCACCCGAGCCCCATTGAAGTCGAGCATTACACCAGGCACCCCCTGCTCTGATGAGGGGAGGGTGCCTGGTCCATAGGAAAAGGGCAGAAAAAGATGGAAACACTACAGAAATGGTTCAGGGACAGCATAGGGAGGATGTCTGGATGCACCTTGGACTCCAACATCGCTGCTGGGAACGATCTTTCGCCCGTAGTACGCCATTTTTACAGACTGACCATAAAACACACAAAAAGGAAAATAAAAACGACTTTAGGCGAAAAATTGTTACCAAACAATATTTGCTGTATATTTACTTGTATATCATCTGCAAATTATCCCAAAAATTTCCTTGGTTTTCGGAAGTGAGGCCATGATTAAGAGGGAAACGTGCGCAGAGGCAAATTCTCCCAAAAATTTCCTTGATTTTCAGAACTGAGGCCATGATTAAGAGGGAAACGTGCGCAGAGGCAAATTCTCCCAAAAATTTCCTTGATTTTCAGAACTGAGGCCATGATCAAGAGGGAAACGTGCGCTGAGCTGACCATCTAAAACATTATGGGTGAGGGTCTGCTGCAGAGCTGACCATCCTAAACATTATATGCGAAGGCCCGCTAGTGAGCTGACGCTATAAAACATTATATGAGAGGGCCCGCTAGAGAGCTGACCCAATAAAACATTATATGAGAAGGCCCGCTGGTGAGCTGACCTATATAAAAATTGGCAAACAGGGCCCGCTGGTGAGCTGACCCTATATAAAAATTATATCACAGGGCCCGCTGGTGAGCTGGCCCTATATAAAAATTATATCCCAGGGCATATGGAAGAGGAGGAGGAGGATGAGAAGATTAAGAGTCAACCATATACCCGTTTTTTGGGTGGAAGGGGTGAATGGGAATACAGAGTATTCCCATCATTGTAAATAACATATATAAAGTGACTTTATGTTCCCCCGGGGCTTTCCTCCAGTGGAGTGGAGAAGTCAGGGGAAATCCAGGCCTTGTTCATTTTTATAAGTGTCAACCTATCAGCATTGTCGGTGGAAAGGCGGATACGCTTATCTGTTATGATGCCACCAGCAGCACTAAATACCCGCTCAGACAGAACGCTGGCGGCAGGGCAGGCCAGCACCTCCAAGGCGTAGAGTGCCAGTTCATACCACGTGTCCAGCTTGGACACCCAGTAGTTGTAAGGCACAGAGGGATCATTGAGGACGCTGACACGGTCTGCTACGTACTCCTTCACCATCTTCCAAAACTTTTCCCTCCTTGTGACACTAGGCTGCGCATCAGGGTGAGGGTGCTGGCGGGGTGTCATGAAGGTGTCCCACGCCTTGGAGAGTGTTGCCCTGCCTTTCTCGGAACTGCTGTGTGCTCCCCTTTTCTCCCCTTCTCGGTTGGCCAAGGTAGCACGTACTCTGCCGCCAGCGTTGTCAGATGGAAAATTTTGGAGCAATTTTTCGACAAGAACCTTCTGGTATTGCAACATTTTGCTTGTCCTCTCCACCGGAGGAATGAGAGATGAGAAATTCTCTTTGTAGCGGGGGTCCAGAAGGGTGAACACCCAGTAATCCGTGTTGTTTAAAATGCGTATAACGCGTGGGTCACGGGAAAGGCAGCCTAACATAAAGTCAGCCATGTGTGCCAGAGTACCAACAGTCAAGATTTCGCTGTCCTCACCAGGAGGATGACTCTCAATATCCTCATCCTCTTCCTCCTCTTCTGCCCACCCACGCTGAAGAGATGGAACTAAAGTTCCATGGCTACCCTCTGTAGCGGAGGCAACCGTGTCTTCCTCCTCCTCCTCCTCCTCCTCCGCCTCCTCCAATTGTCGCTGAGAAGACGAAGTGAGGGTGCTCTGGCTATCACCTTGTGTAAGCTCTTCCTCCCCCATTTCCACCTCTTCCACATGCAAAGCGTCGGTTTTAATTGTGAGCAGCGAGCGTTTCAGTAGACACAGAAGTGGGATGGTTACACTGATAATAGCGTTATCGCCGCTCACCATCTGTGTCGATTCCTCAAAATTGCGTAAAACCTCGCAGAGGTCTGACATCCATTCCCACTCCTCACTTCTGATTACAGGAAGTTGAACGGAGAGGCGACGACCGTGTAACAGCTGGTACTCCACTACTGCCCTCTGCTGCTCACAAAGCCGGGCCAACATGTGGAAGGTGGAGTTCCAGCGCGTGCTCACGTCACACAGCAGCCGGTGAGCTGGCAATTGTAAGCGCTGCTGCAGCTTCAACAGGCCGGCTGAAGCTGTTGATGACTTACGGAAATGTGCACACACGCGGCGCACCTTGGTCAAGAGATCATGCACATTGGGGTAGGTTTTTAGAAATCGCTGCACCACTAAATTAAATACATGCGCTAGGCATGGTACGTGTGTGAGCTTGCCGAGCTCCAAAGCCGCCACCAAGTTACGCCCATTATCACACACAACCATGCCTGCTTGCAGGTTGAGTGGCGAGAGCCACTGCTCGGTCTGGTGACTAATCCCCTGCAACAGCTCTGAGGCCGTGTGCTGTTTGTCCCCAAGGCAGATCAGCTTCAGCACGGCCTGTTGACGCTTCCACACTGCAGTGCTACACTGCTTCCAGCTACTGGCTGATGGGGGAGTGGCGCTGTGTGTAGAGAATTCGGAGGTGGAAACGGAGGAGGAGGAGCCAATAACGTAGGTGCTGGTGGAAACCCTGATGGAGGTAGGGCCCGCAATCCTCGGCGTGGGTAGCACCCGTGCCATCCCAGGGTCCGAGTCGCTCCCAGCCTCCACGACATTCACCCAGTGTGCCGTCAGGGAAATGTAGCGTCCCTGGCCACAAGCACTTGTCCATGTGTCAGTCGTTAAGTGGACCTTCCCAGTAACTGCGTTGGTCAGGGCACGGGTGATGTTACGGGACACATGGTGGTGTAATGCGGGGATGGCACACCGGGAAAAGTAGTGGCGGCTGGGGACCGCGTACCGAGGGACAGCTGCTGCCATCAGGCTGCGGAAGGACTCAGTGTCCACAAGCCTAAATGGCAGCATTTCGATGGCCAGTAATTTTGAAAGGTGTGAGGTTAGTGCTATGGCCTGTGGGTGGGTGGCTGGGTACTTTCTCTTGCGCTCAAATGCCTGGGGTAACGACATTTGGACGCTGTGCTGGGACAGGGAAGTGGATGTGGTCGCTGATGGTGCTTCAGATGCTACAGGTGCAGGGCGGGAGGTATGCGGGCCTGCGCCTTCGACAGGCGATTGGCCGGCACCGAAAACAGGGGAAGAGGAGGCAGTGGTGTGGCCTGCAGACACAGATGGGCGATCCAGGCGTTCCTCCCACTTACTACGGTGCTTGGATGCCATGTGTCGGATCATGCTGGTGGTGGTGAGGTTTCTAGTGTTCATGCCTCGGCTCATTCTGGTGTGGCACAGGTTGCAAACTACAATTCTTTTGTCGTCCGCACTTTCCTTAAAAAAACGCCATACCGCGGAACACCTACCCCTTGGCAAGGTAGATTTACGCAAGGGGGTGCTCCGTGGAACATTTGCGGGCCGGTTTGGTGCGGTCCGCCTTCTTTCTGTAGCCACACCACTGCCTCTTCCAGCCTGTTGCGGTGCTGCAGATGGCTCACCCTCAGGACTGCTGTCATCGCTTGGCTCTACACCTTCCCAGGTGGGGTCAGTCACCTCATCGTCCACCAAGTCCTCCTCCACTTCCTCACTCTGATCATCCTCCTCAAGTCTTGATCCCACCACATACTCAGTCATTGACAACTGTATAACATTCTCCTCAACAAGGTCTTGAGACGGAAATAGTGGTTGATTTAATGGCAACTGTGTCTCATCATCATCATCATCATCCACTACTTCCTTTGACCTTAAATGCCGTTCACATCTGTCATCTTCTTGTGATTGGGTAGCCTCTAGAGGTTGTGAATCAGGGCACAAGATGTCATGTTCCTCTGCAAGCGTGCTTGGAGAGAGGGTCAAATGAAGGATTGGTGATGAGACGAGCTCCTCACTATATCCCAGTGTGGGATCACTTCTTTGACCAGACCGTGTATGGTGGGAGGAAGGATGATCAGAGTGAGGATTATGTTGACCAGACTCTTGGCTACTGAGAGTGGACTTGGTGGAAGACAGGGTGGTGCTTAACCGACTGGAAGCAGTATCAGCTGTCATCCAACCGACCACCTGTTCGCAGTGGTCGGACCTCGAGAGTGATGTCCTGCGACGCCCTGTAAAATTAGACATGAAGCTAGGTATGGTGGATGTCTTTCTTTCTTGTGCTCTGGCACCAGGCACAGTTTCTCCGCGTCCTGACCCGCGCCCTGAACTTTCAGGATCACGTCCACTTCCCCGTCCCTTTTTACCCGCCTTCTTCATCTTACACAGAATATGTGACTTTAATATTTGAGTTTGAAAACTTAACAGTATTTCTTATTATTCTGCAACTCTGCAGAGTACACAGAATAGGCTGCTAAACGGCGGTGATACACACTGAATGGAATATGTGACTTTAATATTTGAGTTTGAAAACTTAACAGTATTTCTTATTATTCTGCAACTCTGCACAGTACACAGAATAGGCTGCTAAACGGCGGTGAAACACACTGAATGGAATATGTGACTTTAATATTTTAGTTTGAAGACTTAACAGTATTTCTTCCTATTCTGCAACTCTGCACAGTACACAGAATGTGCTGCTAAACTGCGGCGAAGCACACTGAATGGAATATGTGACTTTGATATTTTAGTTTGAAGACTTAACAGTATTTCTTCCTATTCTGCAACTCTGCACAGTACACAGAATGTGCTGCTAAACTGCGGCGACGCACACTGAATGGAATATGTGACTTTGATATTTTAGTTTGAAGACTTAACAGAATGTGCTCTAATCTGCAACTTTGCACACTAAACAGAATGTGCTCTAATCTGCAACTTTGCACACTAAACAGAATGTGCTCTAATCTGCAACTTTGCACACTAAACAGAATGTGCTCTAATCTGCAACTGTGCACACTAAACAGAATGTGCTCTAATCTGCAACTTTTCACACTAAACAGAATATTTTTTTTTTTTTTTTTTTGTTTTTTTCCCCCCACACAAAATAACCTGCTGCCCCCACACACAGTAGTCCTAAAAAGGACTTTTGGTTCTTTTTTTTCACAATTTTTTTTTTTCCTCCCTACACTGCCTTTCCCTTCCTATCCTCAGCTCTCCCTGGCTCAGACTGAGCCGAACTCGATGGTCAGGTGCTATACAGCACCCGACCACGGGTTCTGGCCAGCCAATCAGTGTAATGCCAGCAGCCAACATGGCTGCTGGCATTACACCGATGTCAGAGCCTCCCTGCACGTTTATTGGCTGCGCAGCAGCCGCAAAACGTGCGGGGAGGAGACCCGAACATGGCGGGCGAGCACATGCGGTACTCGTACGAGTACCGCCATGTGCCGAGCAGAGCGATGCTCGAGCCGATCCGAGCATCGGCCGAGCATGCTCGCTCAACACTATTTATTATGTATTTATTATGTATTGGGTTACCCTGTGGTCTGGTATGTGCCATTTATCACACAAGGGGTTGAGGGCCAGTTAGGGCAGTTCATTGTCTCAAGGTGTGTTGAGCTCCCCCCTCTGTTTAACTGTGGTAATGGCTGCTATCCAGTATATATACCTGAAAATCCTGTACAGGTTAACCCCTCTTGCTATTTACCAGTTGTTTGTCTGTTCAAGCAGGGGATTATACTATGTGAATATCATTTTTATCACAAGTGGTTTTTTTTTATTACAATTGTTATTTGTTAATGTAAAAGCACCCCAGTTCTACGCTCATGGTTCTGATCTAATACTAAAGTATGTTGATTAAGGGTGTAAGTGTTCCTTTAAGTAAAGGATTAATTAAATTAAGATTAAATTAAAAGTCTAGTGGGGAGATTCACTAAGCGGTGATGAAGAGGTGATAAAGTGGAGATGACCTCTTTAGTGATATCACTTCTCCAGTTCCTATGTTATTCTACATAGCCTATGCACTAAGATCTCCAAAGTTGAAGAAATATTAGTGTATAGAACAGAATAACATAGGAACTGGAGAAGTGATAAAATGGAGAACTCATCTCCACTATATCACCTCTTTATCACCTTTTAGTGAATCTTCCCCAATGTGTTTTATCACCTTTCTTTATGAAGGATGCTTCTTATTTTGTGGGGAGGAAATTCTATGAAAGTGTTAACATCTTCATTTAAAGAAGAGGTTATAAAGAGATTTATTTTTTAAAGTTTCAAGAGGTATGTGTAAAGTGAAGACACAATTAATAAATATGCTGACTTTGTAGCTGCATTAGGAAGTGCAATAAAAATTCCTAAATTCCCATGCACTTGAATAGAACTTTTTAACCCCTTGAATGCTTTTTAATGCATTGGAAACCATTCTAGAATTTAAGGGGTTAAAAGCCCAATTTAATGTAAAATATTTTTTTATTTCCTATATGGTGCAGTTGTTTTAATCCAGAATAACTCCAGTTCGCTTTTATAAATATGGGCCTCTGGGGAGATTTATAAAACATATTCTAAAAGCCATCTGCATGTTGGCCCTTAAAATGTTGCTAAAACATGTAATTGAGTTGCTGTTTATAAAGGAACCACGGTAGCTTTTTAACCCTTTGTGTGCCAGAGTGGTATGGAATGCATTGCTTTGCAATGCATTCCGTACCACTCTGGCACTCAAAGGTTAAGTTTGGAGTAAATCACTATTCTATCAATACATTTCTAATACACTTTTTTTTATATAAAGAACAGATTATACATTGCATTAAAATTCTAGACAAAATTTTGTCACAAAATTGTCCCAGTTTACAACATTTCTTTATAAATTCATTGTGCCATTTTTTTTTGCAGATTACAGCCATGTTTCTCTTAAAGGGACAGTAATGCCCCCCCCAATTTTTTTTAGTTATGTAGAGCTTAAAATATTCATCAAATCGCTTCAAACCCTATCTCTCAAACCACTATGGTTTGAGAGATATAGAGAGTCAAAGTGTCCCCCTTCCCTCCCCTTCTCCTGATGTCAGCTGTAAACCTGACAGCAGGAGAATCGAGTCGTACTACTAGAGGAGGCTCTGCAGTAGAGCCCGAATCACATTACTTTAAAATAATTCATTCTTTGGAAAGGTCTAAAAAGTGTGCCTGGTTTGCAAGCACACTTTGTAGATCTTTCCAATGAATGATTTCTTTTTAAGTACCGCAATTTTGGCTCTGCTGCACAGCCGCCTGCTGGTCCCCGGACCGACATCTCCTGCTGTCATCTAGACGCTGACATCTGGAGAAGGGCGGGGGACTTTGAATCCCTATATCTCTCAAACCATAGCGGTTTGAGAGATAGGGTTTGGAGCAATTTGATTAATATTTTAAGCTGTACATAACAGTAAATAACTTATTGGGGACATTACTGTCCCTTTAACTCCAGTTTTATAAGTCCCCCCTAATGATTTAACCACATTAAGTTGGTTTACCATTGCTTACTGCCAGTTTTTTAGTTAAACCTTTGAAGACCAGAGGTGTATGCAACATAGTGGGGTTAATCATTAGGCAATGGTTAATCATTAGGCAAATAACACATTTAAGAAGAAATGTATGAGGGAGGGATTTCATTCAGAATGTTATTCACTTCTTACTTTTAAGTAGAGGTTAAGTAGAAGTGTTTTTAACCCTTCCAAATATCTACTTCTACTTAATATATGCTATTTCTAACATGTTGATTGAACTCATTCCCTGATTATCTAACACTTCAAAAATAATTACACCTCAAAAGCTGCCTAAAATGCATACATATGCCTAAGGGATCCAGGTTAAATGGATGGAGGCCAAAGGTCACTGACCTGTAAAAGCAGTTCATCTGCATGTTCCTGCTGCATTCTCTAGGTGCTGTACAATTATTGTTTTTTGAGTATAGGTATGTGTCAGATGTCCCCTTTAAGGCAAGAGACTTATGAAAAGTCGCAGAAGAATCAGTACAACCCTGTAGCATGTGTTTTCCATAAGTGTCCTCCCATAAAGCTAAGGTCTGGCCATTTTAAGCATATTTTTACCTTCTGATTGAAGTGTATTTCTTTGCTTTACTAGCAATAGTGGGATGAATGTATAAGTGTTGTAGTGCAAACCGGCAGACAAAAAAACCACCATTGATGGGACCACAGTCCCTATATGCCATGTTTAAAACATGGTGTTAAGGCATAGATTAAAAGAATGCTCTGAGGCATCTCTGAGGCATTCCATTGCCATCCCCACTGCCAGTGATGGGAGGATTTTTGACATGCATAGTTTAGTAAATTGACATTAAGCTGGAAATGGGACTAAAACTCAATTCCAGCTCTTGTTGTAGTGCGGAGTTTTTGTTATACATTCACCCTGGTGTTTCCACAGAGATCAAGGGCCTTATTCAGATTGCTCCAGAATTGCTCAGCTTTTGCTTTCTTCCTAAATCCAAAGTAATTTATCAATCGATTGTAATAGCCAGTAACCAATCCTCCCCTTTGCATCAGTGGTTTATTTTAGAAAAAAATGGTTTTCTCCAGAAGGTCGCAGCAAATTATAAATATTGTAATTCTGCTAAAAGAATTAAGGCCAAATTAAGGTATTTTAAATTAATTACAGTTCAATTAATTTAAAGAGTGTATTTATTTTGAGGTAGCCATTTGTCTGTGATATGGTTTTTGAGAAATTAAACTTTGTTGCTGGCACAGTAAGGCACTTTATGCTAATTCGTTTATGTCTTGCAACAATATTCATACACTGTTTTATGACTAAATTCTGCAGATCCCACACACTGAGAGGATTTCTAACAGCACAGAGAGGGATATGCTTGCCTTCTAACATAACTTTTTAGCCTACTGTGCAGGGAATTAGTAAAAGTTCTAAACTGTGCCACTAAAACATAAAGGTTAAAGGGGTAGGTATACAAGCAAAGGTTAGGTGCACTCACAGAATACAAAACAGAATATGTATTATGTATTTAATACATAAAATGTGTCCATGATAGACATCCTGCTGCTATTTTCTTGCTGCTATTTTCAATGAAGGCCACTGCTTAGAGACATTCTGTACTGTGCATGCAATAATGAATTGCACTGACCTGCCATAGTAAGTCCTGAAAGGGATAGTAATGTTTCATAATGAAAGCAGCTCTAAATAATCATCATAGTATTTGGACCTTGGAGAGTGTTATTTAAATTCTGTCAGAGTTGTAGTTCAAGAGTAATTCAATGACAAAGTATCCCTCTCCCGCCCCTTTTACTGATGTAACACTGCTCAGCCAGAGCAGAAGGGAGGTGCCCAGGTAGATTGCAGAGAAGGACAATCTTCAATTAAGATAAGGGAAAAACCTGAAAAACTTGTCATGGGGGGCAGTGTTTTCATTGTTCTCATAGGAAGAAGATTGTCACTTGCTGTTATCTGTCTGGTCTATGGACTGCATTCCACATCTGAGAAGAGATTGCTTACACTAGGTAAAAGGGGCAGGAGGGGGATACTTTATTATTCAATTACTCTTGAACTACAACTCTGACAGTATTGAAATAACACTCTCCATGGCTCAGATATTATGAAGATTAATTGGAGCTGCTGTTTTTGTGAAACATTACTATACCTTTAAGGACTAAAGTAAAGAGAAGCAATTCTGGGGCAAGGCAACTGCACCATAAGGGGAAAACCAAAAATGTAACTCAGTAGGAGTCTTTATTTTTCCCCTATCGTGCAGCTGGTGTGCACCAGAATTGCTCTAAGAGCCTTTAGCAGAAAATAAATCATTAGCAAATATATACAATAACGCCGTAGATGCTAAAAAGGAGGCTCCAACACATTGTTTTCTACATCCAAGGGGTTAGAGGGATAGTAATGTTTCATAATAAAAGCAGCTCTAATTAATCATCATAGTATTTGGACTTTGGAGAGTGTTATTTCAATTCTGTCAGAGTTGTAGTAATTCAATGACAAAGTTTCCCCCTCCCGCCCCTTTTACTGATGTAACACTGCTCAGCCAGAGCAGAAGGGAGGTGCCCAGGTAGATTGCAGAGAGGGACAATCTTCAATTAAGATAAGGGAAAAACCTGAAAAACTTGTCAAGGGGGGCAGGGCTTTCATTGTTCTCATAGGAAGAAGATTGTCCCCTGCTGTTATCTGTCTGGTCTATGGACTGCATTCCACATCTGAGAAGAGATGGCTTACACTAGGTAAAAGGGGCGGGAGGGGAAACTTTGCCTGTGAATACCTATCAAACCATAAAGGTTTGAGAGATAAGACTTATATCGTTCATCGTGTTTTTTTAATGCCTACAAAATAAAATAAAGTATTTTTATCCCTTTAATACATTTATTTCACCAACTCTTTAATTCTTTACATTAACAATCCAAACTTCCCATGATACTACTATATTTGGTGTGTGTGTGTGTGTGTGTTTAATGCAGTTTATGTGTCAGCAGGGACAAGCGCTGATATAGAACTTTGCATATAAATTAAACATTAAAAAGGTAGACACAGGCAGACTCAGAAGCTCAATTATAATGTTTGGTTATGCAGTTAGTGCCTGAAGGACACCTACATTCATTTCATATCACATGTCCTTCTTTTGAAAGATGATCATTGGATCTCAAGTAATGTTCCAGCACAACAGGAGAATGCATAATTTATAGGCTTATTTCCTTAAAAAAATATAGAAAAATAAACCTGAAATCCACTCATCAGTAATAATAAAACTATCTCCCTGCTTTTTCCCTGCAGATTGGGGCACTCCAAGATTATTACCACTTCTATCACAGTAAAACCATTAAGAGGTCAGTTATGTCCAGCCGAGGCACTCACAGCTTTATTTCAATGGAACCAAAGGTAAGCCGATCTATTTCTGTGTGTCCACATGTAACATGTCTTCCTACATTTTTAATTCGTAATGTCATACCGAGAAGTGATGCTCAGTTGTCATTTGACTCCAATAAGGCTGACACTCTACCCACCCTGTTCCAAAGCCCGATACATGAGACACAATAAGCCATATGCAGAGAGACAAAAGTGGATCATTTCTGGAGCAAATCAACTGCAGAATGGAGAGCAAATAACAAGTAATATTGATTCAATTCGGGCTTTCAACCTCTTGAAAGCTAGGAAGGTCTCCAGTTCAGTCAAAGGTTTAAATGCCCAAATTAAAGTAACAGTCACATGCCTATCTGACTGTACATATTCTGCAAGTTCATCATATGTAAAGCCAAATTGCCTATACTTTTTATTATTTTTTGTCATCCCCCCACACTTTTATGTGACTGACAGAGAGCACACTGACCTTCCATTTTATTTCAAGGACTGTGACAACAAGGATAGCGATACAATGTAATACTATCCTTACAGCAGAAAAGCCTGCTTCCACTACAGCATACAGAACACTCAAGATAGTGCAGTATAGTGAAAATAGTATCACTGTCCCAACTTTCACAGTCCCTGAAAGAAATAATAGGAAATAATAGGAAGTTTGACATTAAGTATAATACACTTGCGGAAAATGTAATGTCAAAGGTGTGTGATTGTCACTTTAAATCAATAGTAATTTGGGAATTTCTTTTTCTTTCCCATAGTGTAGTTGGTTTACTTCGGTTTTCCTATATACATCCCATAATCCAGCACAGAAGCATGTATAAAGAGAAAGATGGAGCAAGGTTAGGCAAACCATCTAAACCATAGGGGATAAATACAATTTCCTTAGCCCTTTGAGTGCTAGAGGGGTGCAGAAGGCATTGCTCTGCAATGAGTTACATACCCCTCTGGCACTCAGAGGGTTAAATCCCCATTACTTGAAATGGGGCTCTTAATACAGTCAATGCTAGAAGTGTTTCCAGTGCATTACAGAACAGTGTGTTGGAAACATCTCTAGTATCCAGTGGGTTTAACCCTTTGAGTGCCAGAGAAATATCCAACCCATTGCTGTGATGTGTGTTAGCTCTCTGGCACTCAAAGGGTTAAAAGAACAGTAAACCTTCATTTTGACTTGACATAGTCTGCGAGTGGATTATATGTAATGTCAAATTGCCTATATTTTATTTATTTTTGTTTTTCATCTTCACCTATATTTATAAACTTTTATGTCCCTGGATTTGTTTCAGAGAACTTTCTGTCAGGGAACATGAAAGCAACTCTAGAGATCCGAAGTAAAAATGACACAATGTGTTTCAGAGAGAGTGTAACATTGTATCACTGTCCTGCTTTGATGGTCTGTGGCCAGGAAACTCTCTGAAAAGAGAAATTCCATGAGCTTACTGTTAAAGACAGAAATGTATAAAAAACTGGTGAAGGTGGAAAAATAATATAAAAGGTATAGGCAATTTGACTGCACATATTATGTACTTGCATTATATGAAATTAAAAATATGGGGTTCCTGTTCCTTTCAAGCTCAAAAAAGGTTGTACCGTGGTAGTCAAAGAAAAAACAGGAGAATGGTAGAGTAAAAGTGATGCCTTTATTGGCTGAGCTAAAGACACTCAGCCAATAAAGGTATCACCTTTACCAGTTTCCTCCTATAGATAAATATACACCCATCTGGTCCTTAATGGGTTTAGCAGGCCCAAGTACTTTGCCTGGTTTGGTTTGAAAAACCCTTACGGAAACAGTCTTTTCCACTTCTATGGACATGACATACAAGACTGATAGAAGATATGTCTGGAGCAAAAGCACAAGAGCAAGAGTCACAGGGGCCATTAGGATTTTCTGGCCACAATAATATAAGTGGGGTGTTATTATTAGGGGTTTACTATGAAAATGTCAGCCACTATTGAGCGACAAAAAACACGGCACAATGAAAAGGGCGATATCTTGCCTGTATTAAAAGGGCGAGATTCTGATATTGCAGGAATAAAGCGTCACACATTGTAATAGTTAATGTTTAAAATTCTAAAGTACATGCTGCACATGCTGAGGAACTCAGAGCAGTTCACTACAAATGATTTTAATGGATGTAGGAATCACACAGCCAACTGCTGCTAATGCTTACATCCATGTTTGCTAACCCTTTGAGCGCGAGAGGGGTACTCTTGCTCTGGAATCACTCTCACGTTCAAAGGGTTAACATACATGAATGTAAGCACTAGCAGCAGTTGGATGTTTGATTCCTACATCCATTAAAATCGTTGTTGTAGTACATCGTTCTGAGGTCCATCAGCATATGCAGCATAGCATGTAGGTTATATTTTTTTAAACATTAACTATTACAATGTGCAGGCAAGATTCTGATATCACCCTTTTCTTTGCAGCGACATGTTTAATGTGCCGTTTTCTTTTGTGGGCGACGTTTCAAAGGGATACCATTATTAGGATGATAGGAACTATCCAGCTCATTGCTTTGGAGATGTCTCTGGTATTCACTCTTTTTAAAGCGCCAATTTTCCCTGATGGTACAACTGATTTGCTCTAGAACTGCTCATGTTTTACAGTACCTAGTATATCAGTTTCACAATATAGCATATATTACCTACATGTTAACTCGCATGCATTTCTCAAGTTCAGGCTTTGGTTGAATAATTTAGACAAAATATAGCCAAGCTTGCCTGCTGTCACTTTAGTTCACTTCTGTTTAAGGCAAGTGCTAACAATATAATTTTGCCATATCAAATGGTGTATCTGCTTCTCTTTATATAGACTACAGCTTTCAACCTGCATAAGCTTTTAATGACCTGCTAGTGGGTTATACCTGCAGTGTGTCATGGAGAAATTCAGCTTTTAAGTGGTATTCACATCCTTAGTCTATGTTTACATGGACAGCTTGAGCAGTGAGAACTCTTTGTAGTGCTGATCAAGCTGTCTGTGTTACAAAGCAATGTGATAAAGACTTCAGCACTCAAATGATTAATATCCCCATTTCAACCAGTGGGCATTATTTTGTCCTGAAACGTACAGTTGCTTTGCATTAGCCTCACTATCTTAGAATATCAGCCACTATGCCCTTAGTGCTGTATTTTAGTTTTTTCCCCCTTTTCTAAATAGGAACATATGTCTTGACAAAAAAACTAAATTAACTCAGGTGTGGATTCCACTGCAGTAGATATTTTTTCACTTTCAGTTATTTTTTTATCTACAAACTAGTATAAAAGCCAGTGTACACTGGCCAAGGTCCAGGTGATGTTAACCCCGTTGCGTACCCCTCTGGCACTCAGTGGGTTAAGAGGCCAGTTCTGCCAATGAAGCAGTCATGCATCGTAGAGAGTGGCCAAAAGCACAGAATGCACCCATCACAGAACTCCCAGCATTCCTACATCTCCCAGCATTCTGGGCGTTTGGGCAGTCTCTACTGCACATGACAGCTTCTGACAAACATCCTAGCGAATTATTATATAGGATTTCCACATAGATTTCAATAGGAATCTGTGAAATAAAATCAGTGATAACATTTATCATGTACACTGTAATCCAGCCCTATGAACATTGTAGTAGTAGGATATAACAGAGCAAAAAGATACATGATTGTTTTGTGTTTTTACTGCTTGATACTTTGCAAAGTACCAAGAAGTTCTTGCTCTTTGAAGCTGAGTTTTTGCAGCCTGAATGATACGTCAGATGTATACCTAAATGTCAGAAACATAAACAACATGCAACAGGGGATAGTTGCTAAGCCATGATAAAAAGCTTAATTAGGTAAAAGGTCTTCAATACTAAATTAAGCATTCCAGAATCTAGAAATGATTTACCGCAACACAATAAATACTTTTGGCTGCTAAAAAAAGTATCAACTTGTTACAAGTGCTTTAAATGAACTTGTATTAGCTAAGGATTATTGAAAGAGTGCAGCACACAACAATGCCATGGCATCAACTGGACATGATGTTTTAGGAGCATGTAGGAGGGAGGTTCAGTGACATGCATTGGGAGAACTGAGCAGATTTGGGTATATTGTTAAGCCACCACCTCTATTCATGTCTTTAATTTGCCCCTTGTTTACCAGTAGGGTGACCACATTTCCTTTCTGTAATTCAAGGACCCTCTTGAGATGGGAGTGGCAGAGTACTTCTCCTTGGCTCTACTGCAGCTGCACAGGCAGGGTCATATGATGTCTCATTATCACGTTATCTTGTCTTGAGGTCAATGGATGTCAGGGAGCAACCTGCTGTTTCTCCAGAGCATCATAAGGCTGTCTTCCTCCAATCTGTGTTCATAATGTTCTGTATAGTATAGAAAGTGCTCATCACTCTGTATACTGCAATTTCCATGCTAAATTAGAAATCCACTGAAGTAATTTGTGACTCCTCTGGACCACCCTAATACCAATTACACCTTTCCTAACACATCAGTGTATAGATCTCTGTGAGCCAGACTCCATTCACAAATACACATGAATGCATTTAAGTAGGTCAGTCTATTGAGAGCCGAATCATGTGTATAGAACAGAACTATTAAGGTGAGGAAGGCCTCACTGGTATTACATGGGAGTCCATCTCAGGAGCAACACTGATGAAACTCCAATCTAGTGGCATACACAGTACAAAACCTCTGTATACAGATTGCTTGAACAAAGGTTCTTTAGCCTATCTTTCTAATATTTTCTGTACAAAGACAGTAGTACATTGTGCCATGAGCCCTACATTTATTGTCCCCCTAGAAAGAGGATATAGTAACTTCACTTCTGTAGTTGCAGAATAAATGAAAAAGCAAAACAAAGATGTCTATCTCTTTAAAGGGATAGTAATACTTCATTTTATCTTTATTTTATTTTGTAGGCATTAAAAAACATGAAGAACGATATAAGTCTTATTTCTAAAAACCTTTATGGTTTGAGAGATATTCACAAGCAAAGTTTCCCCTCCCGCCCCTTTTACCTAGTGTAAGCCATCTCTTCTCAGATATGGAATGCAGTCCATAGACCAGACAGATAACAGAAGGGGACACTCTTATTCCTATGAGAACAATAAAAGCCCTGGCCCCCTTGGCAAGCTTTTCAGCTTTTTCCCTTATCTTAATTGAAGATTGTCCCTCTCAGAAGTCTACCTGGGCACCTCCCTTCTGATCTGGCTGAACAGTGTTACATCAGTAAAAGGGGCGGGAGGGGATACTTTGTCATTTAATTACTCTTGAACTACAACTCTGACAGAAATGAAATAACATTCTCCAAAGTCCAAATACTATGATAATTAATTAGAGCTGCTTTTATTATGAAACATTACTACCCCTTTAAGCCTCCTACATTCAGCTAACATCTGAATTTACAGACTCTCACTTTGAAGAGCACTTACACCCATAGGTAAGGATTTGAGGATCAGAGGGTTACACGTTGCATCGCAATGCATAGTACTCGCCTCAGGTTATCAAAGGGTTAACTATAGGTTATTGAAATACAGCTCTGTGTTATAAAGCTTATTCATTAATTCAACTGAGGGGTTAAGGGTTAGTGCTACAGCACTGTGGAGTGTTGGTGCAAGTCTGACATGCTTTTCATTGCAAATAAGATTTATTATTAAGGTCAACTTTACTTCTGTAATAACGTGCCCTATTAGTGTCCGATAATGGGTTCTGTTCAATTAAAATGGGTATTTACCACAATATAATAAAATGTATCCCCTCATTTTATATATATATAATTCAAACTGTTTTTGATTCTCCGTCCGCCCCATCTGGGGGCGACATGGGGACAGAGATCAGCAGCAGGCAACAAATCAGGGGAGTTGATTTTCACAGTGAGATTCACCTCTGCAGTGGTTCAGTGGGCCCTGGTACTGCATGGTGTGTCCATTCATAAAGGTAGTGCCATGCACCATTCACTAGTGCAGGGCTTGACCATATTGGTTTGACTCTAGAGGCCACACCAAAAATGTAGCAGCCAGACTCTGCATCAGTTGAGAACCTTCTTGTGGGGCCTAGTGGAACAAGGTTAGGGAAGTAGAGTGTGTGTATTTATGTATATGTTTGGCTACCAATGGACCAATGCTGAACTGTCAGAGTGGTTCTGTGGATACCAGAAGGGAAGGGAACAAGGCTGGAGGGTAAGCAGACAGTGTTCATGAGGATCTGAGGCTACCAGTGGGTAAAGGGAAAAAGGTTTGGGGTAAGGCAGTGTCCATGGGGATCTGTGGCTACCAGTGGGCAAGGAAACAAAACTGGGTGGTCAGAAAGTGTCCATGGGGATCTGTGGCTACCAGTGAGCAAGTGAACAAGGCTGGGGGGGGGGCAGACAGTGTATGTGGGGCTTTATGACATCAGTGTAACCAAGCTGGGGGAGTGGGGGTTCAGAGAGTGTATGGCTGGTATGGGGCCAGGCTGGGGCAGTGGGTTATTTTTTTTTATTTTTTTTGTATAATTAGTTTGTGTCCCCACCCCCCAAATCAGACCTCATTTGAGCTTTAGGAACCCTCCTGATGTTCCCCTTGCTATTGATCTCCCAGATGACAGTGGGGACTATGACTCTCCCCAGCTTCCACTCCTATCCATACTTCCTGGTAGGAGTGGGTGAGAGCTGGGACGCCTACGCATGTCACCTGGCTCTGGTCTTGCTCCTTGTCTTCACCTGGGAAATCAATAGCTGGGAGGGGGCGTCAGGAGGGGTTCTGATGCCCACCTAAGGAGGTCTGATTAATTCTAAATTGAAAAAAAAACCTTTGGTATGATTGTAGAACCCTAAGCTAAGAAGCAATACTTAGTCGTCATGGCAGCCTGTCTCCTGGGGTTTGTCGAGCCCTGCGCTAGTATATCTATCTATCTATCTATCTATCTATCTATCTATCTATCTATATACACACACACACGTAGGTCATATGCTTCATTACTCTTACTTTATGTATGCTTCAGACTTGAGAAAGGGAGTTTCTTTCTCTCTCTCTCTCTCTCTCATACAATTTAAATGTTAGCCCAATAAAAAAGGTATTACTACAAACTGGAATACTCATTCATTTGAACTCTACACAACGGCTATGTCATACTCTTTGCCAGTAGTCCTGAAGAACTGCAAGAACACAATGAAGGGCTACAACTGGAAAGCACAAATTTTGGTCTGAAGATGAATATCAACAAAACATGTTATGTATTACAAGTTTACCAAACCAAGGAAAATCACAATAGATGGATTAAAACTAGAAGAAGTGAACAGGTATGTTTACCTTGGACGGGAAATGTCAACAGATGTAAACACCATGATAGTAATTGAGAGATGAATAAAATTGGGATGGGGAGCATTTGGAAACCTTAGCAATACCATTCTGCCTCAAGTAAAAGGTTTTTTGACCAGTGTGTCCTCCCAGTCCTTACATATGGTTGTGAAACATGGACACTGAATGCCAAAGTCATAAAAAAATTAAGTTTACACAGATAAATATGGAGAGGAGAATTCTAAACATAACAAAAAGAGACTGAAAAACATGTGTGTGGATACCTCAGCAAACAAATCTATGATGTAATTGAGAAACTAAAACACGTGAAATGGGAATGGAAAGGCCATATAGCAAGAAGATCTGATGGTAGATGAACCAAAAGACATTTGGAATGGATTCTACTTGATACTAAACACCCAAGAAGAAGACCAAAGAAAAGTTGGGTAGATGACGTTACCAAATTTGTTGGTACACAGTTACCAAATTTGTTGGTACACAAAAAGCACAGGACTGAAGTTGTAGGAGGCTTGCTGAAATACATAGGAAGAAGGAAAATTAGGGAGTGGCAGATGAGAGGGAGACCATTGTGAAGTGTTAGCATTTGGCGCACAGCTTTTCCAGGTAGTGCAGTTAACTTACAGCAAACAGAGGTTCCCCTTATACATAGGGTGGTCACGGGGTAGTAATTTTTGGCACTGCTCCATTCTCTGTTACTCCATAAGTTAATGTGCCCTACAGCTTATACAGAAACATAGAATATGACAGCAGATAAGGGCCATTTGGCCAATCTAGTCTGCCCATTTTTCCTACTGTAAAAGCCTCAAAGATTATTTGGTCCTTGGTCTTGGTCTTGTCTTATGTTCAGGACAGCCTTATGCCTATCCAGTGCATACTTAAATCCTGTCGCTGTATTCCATTTATCTACTACCCTTTCGGTGAAATAAAACTTTCTTACATTACATCTAAACCTCTGTCCTTCTAGGTTTAGACTATGGCCTCTTGTCCTAACATTTTTCTCCTTTGAAATTTCCCTCCTGCACTTAAATCCCTTCATGTATTTGAATGATTCTATCATATCTCCTCTCTCTCTTCTGTCCTCCAAGCTATACATGTTCAGATCCTTTAGTCTATCCTGATATTTACTTTCCCGTAAAACAGTCACCATTTTAGTAGCCCTTCTCTGAATTTTCTCTAGAGTATCTATATAATTCTGGAGATGGGGTCTCTAGTACTGTACACAATACACTAGGTGAGGTCTAACCAGAGATCTGTACAGTGACATGATCACTTCCCCTTTTCTGCTACTAATGCACCTAGCTATACAACCCAGCACCCTGCATGCATTCCCCACCTCTTTGTTACATTGTCTGCATACCTTTAAGTTAAAAGAGATACAGGCTGCTGTATTTCTGGTGGGGGCATCTGCTTCCTTGGTGGAGGCCAGGAGGAGCTGGTGAAGATCTTTGGGATTTACCTTTTGTCATTTTAAGATGACATAAAAAAACAAAATATGTCATTAATAAGCATGTCAATGATGCATATTAAAAAAATGAATAGTTCATTTTTCTGATATCCATTAACTGCCTTGGGGTGGAAAAAACGCTAAACAGCAATTCAAATAAAATAATTCAAGAAAAAAAATTGATGATATCGATAGAAAAATTGTACTGGGTCTGATTTAAAAAATTGCACGTGAACATCACAGGGCAAATAGGTAAGGCTCGTAATGTATTAATGCTTTTAACACCATCAATCAATCCATTTTTTCCTGTTGTTTTGTGAATTACATGAAAAATTTGATTTCTTCTTTAAAAAAATTTGCATTGTGTCTCAATAATTTGCATAAAAATATATGCATCTTTAAATGTCTTGAAACATTGTATTAGCATTGCTATTTTGTTTTTTACATCTATGAATTTTTATTACCATTGATAACAATTCAAATTTTTATTAGCCTTGCTGATTTGTAGAAGCAAGGCCAAAGTGTAAAGCAGTGCAATTTTTCCTTTGAACAATAAAAGTTTTCTATGTTATGAAAATATTTTTAACTAGTTGAAGAGCCCGTTACATGGGCCACAGTGCCACTGCCAGCCAGTCACGGGGCAGTCATGCGCAGCAGAGACTGCCCGCGCCACAGCTGATACAGAGCTAGACGCTCCTTCGGAACGCCCAGCTCTGTATCAGCCTCGTCACAGGCAGTCTGTACTGCGTATGACTGCCGCACGGGCAGCAGTCTCTACTGAGCATGACTGCGTCGTTACACACGTTTTAGCGAATTATTATATAGGATAAGCAATGCTAATTTTTTAGATGGATGCATCCATCAAGCAGTAAATGTTTCTTTAATCTGTCTTATCACAAATGGTTAGCAGAGTTTGCAGCTTCAAATAGCATATATTTACAATCGCTAAATCAAATTAATTTAAATTCTTTTGAAACAAACTATGAAGTAACAAATTAAATAATTTCCATTAATGAAAATACATTTGCTTATCTTACCTTTAGGCAGGTCAACCACTTTCAAGTAATTCAAATAAGTAAATAGGGATATTACGGCTGGTATTTTAATTAACTAGACCTTTTTGAGACAGAGAAGAAAGCAGTACACAATAATTTCATAACATTATGACCCTACCAGCTGACATTTTCTCAAGGTTAACCATACTTGTAGCTAAAATGACCCACAACTGCAAGGAGGTGCAGTCAGGAATAATTTACAGGTGATTCGGGCCTGAGATATAGGGGTAGTCAATTGTTGGCCTTCCAGCTTTTGGGGACAACAACTTCCATCACCCAGAACCAGATGGGAGTCATAGTCCCAAACAATCTTGCAGTAACAACCCCCCCCCCCCAAAAAAAAAAGGACAAATACCCATTCTTCAGCTCCATATTAACCCTTTATGTGCGTTGCAATGCATTGATACCCATCTGGCACTCAAAGGATTAAGGAGGAGTTCTTCTTGGTAAGCAAACAGCATCATTTCAAACAAATAAATTATAATTTTACCCGCTTGAAGACTAGAGAGGTCTCCAATGCATTTGTTCTACAACTGCTGTTCTTCTTAGTTAGTGCATATGGCCCTAAGGGCCGTATTCAGGAAGCTGAGCGCATACAATTCTTGTGTAAACTAGCTGCACATAAGGGATTAATGAAAACCCACTATGGCAGGGCTTGACAAACCCCAGGTGCCAGGGCACAATGGTGACTAGGAATGGCTTCTTTGCAACTAGGGTTTTACCTACACTACAAACACATTTTTAAAAAAATATTATTCATTTAAATATTAATCAGACTTTGTTGGGGGGGCATCAAGACCCCCCCTGAGGCCCCCAGCTATTGATCTCCGCCGGCCAATAACACTGGAAAATCATGCAGGTGACGCAGGGGAGCAACACGCTTCCCTGTGTCCACTCCTACCTGAACTTCTGGGTAGGATTAGGTGGGATCGAGGAAACTTCCTCACTTCACCTGCATTCCTCCCAAGCATTAAGGGACTTAAAAGCCCCCATTAAATGAATGATACTTTGAGGAATTATTACTTCTTGTGCCAATGGTTTGCGCCACAGTTTCTCCATTAACCTGCCCCCAGCGCCATAGTTGCCTGACACAGAAAGCACCCTTACATTTTTATATAAAATACAAGAAAATAATATCAGATCAATAATATACAATACGAGTGTAGATTACCTGTTAAGAAAGCTTACTAAAGTAGTGCATTAAGGGTTTTATGTTCAAAACAAGAGTGGTAGACTTCTGAGGCAAACCTTTTGCACTATGGGGGAGAACTAAATATTTCAATTGATGTTAAATGGTGACTTTAGCCACTGGAGTGCTAAAGAGGTCTCCAGTGCATTACAAATGAATGCCTTGAACATCTCTCTAGCACTCAAGGGGTTAAAATACCCATTTAGTTCTCCCCTATAGTGCAGTTAGTTTGGCCCAGAATTCCTCCACTCTTCTTTTGAACATACGCCCCTTTGAAAGTGGACATTACTACAATCTAAAAACTGGTAAATAAACTGGCCACCATTAAAGGAACACTAACACGTAAGATGTATCTGGGCTAATTCAAAATTACACTCCGTTCTAGTATCTGTAAAAATTCTCAGTTTGTTTTCTGAATTTTAAAATCAAGTCTTACATGTTCTCTCTGGATCCCCCATTCCTTCTTTTTCCAGGGCTCCCATTAACATAGCAATCTGTTTAGATGTCAGAGAAGTGCTAGGGTATTAATGGATGCAAATGAGCCGAACTATGGTAACATGGCCTTTATGAATTGAAAATCAGTGAGTACTAATCTCCATAAATTATTTGAATGATCTTTTCTCGTTTTATTACTTGAAGTTGAGGAATTCTTCTAAATGTGATGCCCACTGGGGTTGCCTGCTCTGCCTAACGGTAGATCCAGCCTTGAGCAGACATCAAATGCATATATGCCATCAGTTTAGAAATATTTATAGGGGCACTTTTCCCCAGGGTAGTCACATGACAGTGTATCACTATTGCTCAACTGTATCTAGTCGTGCCAACAGAAAACCTTGTACAACTGAATAGGCACTAAGATAAAATTATATAATTAGGAAATATTAACATATCTGGAAGTTCATAGCCTATTAAACGATCAAGTGCAAGAGCATAAATATAGGATTGCAGTGCAGTTTTAAAACCATGGACAAAGTAGGGACAGCAGGATCCAAGGAAGGGACACAAAACTGGGGACTGTCCCAGGCAATCAAGGATAGTTTTCAGGTATACAAACATGCACTTACATTTTCTCCTCTAACATCCTACTCACTTCCTGTTGCATACACCTGCACTTGTCATTGCTTTCTCACGCTACACAAAGGCAAACACACAGGGGACTTCTTGTTGCCTAAAACCTCTTCCCCTTTGCCCTATAAGATTAGGGAAAAACGCTTTGTCGTCCCAAAATTTGTGCAAATTGAGCATCTCCAGTTTTTGCTGAACTGCATGTGGCCATCTGAAAATGATGGAAATTGTAGTCCAACAACAGCTGGAAAACTGAAGGTTTCTCCTTCCTACACTTTGCTTCGGTGTCAGTAATGGACTACAACAAAACTAATCGTAGGTCGGGGTAGGCAAAGGTATAACAAAGTTTGTAGCCAAACAGAATTTTTAGACGCCGACTAGGAGTTACAGGAGCCAGCTGAGGGACAAATATACATCAGTTATATAATAATACCCCAGAAGTTTAGGCTACAGAAGTAAAATTTTAGCAGCTTGGGCTCCAATGAAGCCGGTATTTTTACACAATTGTTCTAGGTATACTTGTTTTATTATTGAACCCTTTCTACGAACATACTGGGATTGCCCTTGCCACAGCAGTGATGCAGGTGACAGGCATGCATTTCCTGCCTTGGGTGACAGGCATGCTCTTCCTGCCTTGGGTGACAGACATGCACTTCCTGCCTTGCTCCTATTGCATTTGATGACCTGGTTCATACCTCCCAACATTTCAAAATGGTCAAAGAGGGACACTTGGGTTTTAGGTGGTGTTGATGGGGCTTGGCTGTGGACGGGACATTAGTGAGAATGTTTAGATTTTTTCATGACATACTGACACCTGTTAATGTAACTCAATAAATTATTTAAAGCAAGACCAAAGTATTTTATTTACTCAGACTAATTTATAAAAACAAATACTGACATTTAAAAAAACATTAATTTGAGTTTTATTGCTGTGAAGCAATTTGATGAACTTATTTACACGCCACACAGTCTGATCTCCTAACAAGAGGGACATCAGGGTGAGACAGAAGGGCAGAGGGATTTGGGTCTCAAAGAGGGATACTTGGTTTGTCCCCAGAACTGCACTTCTTTTCTTTTACACAACTGACGCTAAAACATTCTTCATGTTTTTTTAATGCCTACAAAATAAAATAAAGTTAAAATTTCACCAAATTCCCACAATTTAAATGGGCCTTTTAACCTTTTGAGTGCCACAGAGGTTTCTGACACATTGCTTTGCATTGCTGTTGGGTGTTATAAAGATCTCCAGTCTGCAGCATATGGAACACTAAATTGTTAGAAATTGGGCTTTAATCCCTTGAATTCAGTGCAGTCCCCAGTGCATTGCTTTGCACTAACATGGACACCTTGTTTTAGCAGTCATAACATGAGAATGATTGTTTATTCCCTAGGGTGTACTTGATTTGCACCATAATTGCTCCTCTTTTGACAGTTTTCATATGGCCTCTGGCATTTTCACAGGAGTTGCATTTTCTTAACCCTTAGAGTGCCAGAAGGTAACCGGCTTATTGCAAAGAGTTAAAGGGATAGTATTACTTCAAAATTACTATCCCTCACATTGTAGCCCTTAATAAACAGAGTTAAATGACACCAGCGGCATCTCTCAAACCTTTATGGTTTAAGAGATAGCCGCTTTCAAAGTTTCGTCTCCCTTGCTGTCAGCGTTCTGCTGCCAGCAAGGGAATCCGGTCCCGGGACAGGCGGAGGCTCTTCAGCAGAGCCGATATCTCGTTATGGAAGGAAAAAATATTCATTGAAACAGTCTTCTACGTGTGCTTGGTTACCAAGCACACGTAGAAGACTGTTTCAATTAATCATTTTTCCTTCCATAACGAGATATCGGCTCTGCTGAAGAGCCTCCTCTTGATTCAGAAATCGGATTCTCCTGCTGGCAGCAGAACGCTGACAGCAGGGGAGAGGAAACTTTGAAAGTGCCTATCTCTTAAACCATAAAGGTTTGAGAGATGCCGCTGGTGTCATTTAACTCAGTTTATTAAGGGCTACAATGTGAGGGATAGTAATTTTGAAGTAATACTATCCCTTTAAGTACCCATGTAACTCTTTAAAGGGATAGTAATACTTCATTTTAACTTTATTTTATTTTGTAGGCATTAAAAAAACATGAAGAATGATATGTCATATCTCTCAAACCTTTATGGTTTATGAGATATTCACAAGCAAAGTTTCCCCCTCCCCGCCCCTTTTACCTAGTGTAAGCCATCTCTTCTCAGATGTGGAATGCAGTCTATAGACCAGACAGATAACAGAAGGGGACACTCTTCTTCCTATGAGAACAATGAATGCCCTGTCCCCCTTGACAAGCTTTTCAGGTTTTTCCCTTATCTTAATTGAAGATTGTCCTTCTCTGCAGTCTACCTGGGCACCTCCCTTCTGATCTGGTTGAACAGTGTGACATCAGTAAAAGGGGGGGAGGGGGATACTTTGTCATTGAATTGCTCTTGAACTACAACTCTGACAGAACTGAAATAACACTCTCCAAAGTCCAGATACTATGATGATTAATTAGAGCTGCTTTTATTATGAAATATTACTATCCCTTTAAAGGTGTAGTAAACCTTTGTTATTGGAAAAAACAAACATATACTGTAAGAGTAAAAAAGGTATTCCCATTGCTTGTACACATGGCCGTCTGTAACCAAAGGAGCTAGGAGGGCCGGTCTGGGGTTCATATTATGCCCCCCCCCCCCGAAAAATGTATGCGGACACCCATGCTTGTACACAGTGGCATGGACCATGACATAACTAGTCACTGGAGGGCACAAGTGGAAACATTTTTAGGCTCACTACATGCAAATGTTCTCCCCCATGACTGCATCACCTGTACCCTTTTAGTTCTACTACTGTTTGTAGATGCTTCCAATGTTATTAAAGATGTTTTTTTTTACAACCTCAACATTTCAACCTATGTACATTTAGCTTGTTTTTCACAGATATTATGTTGCATTCTGTGGGAGACGTGAGCCACTGGGTGTAGAATGTTATAGTAATAATGTGGAAACAGAAGAAAGAACAAAGGAGGGAGCTCGTAGGGTTAATAAGTCAGTTAACTGTTGAAAAAGAAAACAGACATAATCATACTCACATCTGATAATAACCTCTATTAGAATGTGGTTACATTCACCTGTGGGGTATATTACACTGCCTTTATGGTGGTCAAAATGCTGTCTCACTAAGGCTGTGCTGTGTGCCAGTACTCCCCTTAGACTGTTCAGTGTGAGTGCCACTTATGACCACGTTAGTAAACATTTAAGACCAAAGGGTTTAAAGGGATAGTAATACTTCGTTTTAGGTTTATTTTATTTTGTAGGCATTAAAAAAACATAAAGACTGATATAAGTCGTATCTCTCAAACCTTTATGGTTTAAGAGATATTCACAAGCAAAGTTTCCCCTCCCGCCCCTTTTTCCTAGTGTAAGCCATCTCTTCTCAGATGTGAATCTGGTTGTAAGACCAGACAGATAACAGAAGGGGACAATCTTCTTTGTATGAAAAGAATGAAAGCCCTTCCCCCCTTGACAAGTTTTTCAGGTTTTTCCCTTATCTTAATTGAAGATTGTCCCTCTTTGCAGTCTACCTGGGCATCTCCCTTCTGATCTGGTTGAACAGGGGGGGGATACTTTGTTTGTGAATATCTCTTAAACCATAAAGGTTTCAGAGATAAGACTTATATCATTCTTCATGTTTTTTTAATGCCTACAAAATAAAATAAAGATAAAACGAAGTATTACTATCCCTTTAAGATCCATGGGACATGATCTTACTCAACCACAAGAACTGTCAAAATATTTACTTGGGGACACTCCGGTGCACTCAGACATTAACCTTTGAGTGCCAGAGGGGTACGGGAATGCATTGCTTTGCAATGCGTTCCGAACCTCTCTGCAGCTCAAAGGGTTAATATTTTGACATCCAATAGTTGCCACAGTGGAAATAACATATTTCAATAAGGTGGGTTCATTTTAAAGAGCATTCAAAAGCAAATATATTTGTTTGGCATTTTGTTTTCTTTATCAGTTTAAGCAAATGAATAAGTACTGGCTGACACAGCCATGGGGCATGTAAGGTCCTGACATATGACTGTGCCAGCCTTTACTGTCTAATTTACATAAACTAACACATAAATAGATCTCAAACTATTTTTTAATTAAATAATGACTAAGTATAGGTGATTTTCACAACTCTTTCAAATGAACATACACTGTTACTAAGTGCATCACTTTAAAGGGGATGTATCACCTTCTAAAAAGAAGTTCCCATATGCCTTGTTAATACAAGTTATACTATATACTCTGTACTATATACACTGTTGTTGTTTTTTTTATTTAACTACTTTAAAAGATATTTTATATTCTGTGCTATGCACTTCTGCATTATGTGCACAACACAGATCTTCAGTCCGTCCTATTTCTCCTCCCACCTCCCTCCCAGCTGCCCCAGGGAGAGCGTTCACACTTCCCTTCAGTGTGAAGTGAACGGCTCCTAGCGTTACAGCAAGCTGCAATTAGCATTATACTGGGGTTGCAACCTCAGTATAATGCTTGCTGTAACGCTATGAGCCATTCACAGCATACTGAAGGGAAGTGTGAACGCTCTCCCTGGGGCAGCTGGGAGGGAGGTGGGAGGAGAAATAGGATGGACTGAAGATCTGTGCCGGTCAGCATAATGAGACACGCTGATTCTGTGGCAAAGCTCTTCTGCACTTGAAGATAAAATATATTTAAAGTATTAAATAAAAAAAACAGTATAACTTGTATTAACAAAGCATATGGGAACTTCTTTTTACAAGGTGATACATCCCCTTTAAGGGGTCATACGGGTCTTTGACACAGAAAATACCCTTGGCAAACAATAAGAAAAGACAAAAAAAAGTTTCACCCCTTGGATGCTAGCGAGATCCCAAATGCATTGCTTCTCAATGTATTAGATAACTCTCTAGCATCCAATGGGTTCAATAATAGCCTGTAAATGAGTATACAACTGGTGCAGGGACACTGATATTGCTCTGGCCACACCTACAAATCAGGATGTGGGTGTGGCCATCACAGCTGAGGCACCCCTCAAAATGTGTCTCTCTAGGCAGGTGCCTACTCTGCGTATTTGGAAATCCCTGGCTGATGGGAAATGCCATAATCCTGATTCCCACTGGATAAGACTTGGGGCAGCAAACCACCTGCACCAAAGGGGGCCATTAAAAATTCTCATAAATTTAAGGAGGGATTTTAGCACCTTGAACGACAGAGGTCTCCAGCGCAATTAATTGGAGATTTCTGTAGCGTTCAAGGTGTTAAAAGCCCCTTTTACATGAACAGGAATTTGGGGAATTGCTATTTTTTTTATCACTGGTGCAATAGGTTTGCTGCAGAATTGCTCCAGTTCTGCTTTCGGCATATGGCTCTTACTGTGTAGGAGAAAGTTCTTCTTTAATGCATCTCCCACATAGTTCTTTCAACTAACACTTTAGTATTACAAGACAGAGTTAGTGAACATCCATAAAATATCTAAGCATTAGTTATTAAACTAATAAATGAAATTTACAGCAACCCTTCTCTCTAGAATGCAGCCTCAGACGATAACATATATTTATGGCCTAGGACAGTAGCAATTCCAGTCCTGACTTTCTGCCTGTCTAGCTTAATCCATCTCCGTTCATATCTGCCTTTAAATATAAAACACTTCTCACATTTCTTTACTAGCTAAAACAATGACTTTTTCCTCTCTCTAACACCGCACTTCTCATTTTAGGAGAGGTGAAAAAGTCTCAGTCAAAACAATGTTTAGTTTATATGTTATAATTTATAGGGATTGTAACACTTAGTATTAATACATATATATATATATGTGTGTATGTGTATATATATATATATATATATATATATATATATATATAATAATCCGCTAGAAAGTTTGTAACGATAAAGTCATGCACAGTAGAGACTGCCAGTGACGAGGCTTATACAGAGCGTGGAGCTCCAAAGGTGCGTCCAGCTGTGTATCAGCTACGGCACGGGCAGTCTCTACTGTGCATGACTGCCCTGCGACCGGCTGGCAGTGGCACTGTGGCCCATGTAACTGGCTCTTCAACTAGTATATATATATATATATATATATATATATATATATATATATATTTATCTCTTGAGTAAAACAAGGGTGCTCTCACTGTTGAGAGATGTGTTATTCAAAAGCTATTGCAGCACAAACTTACATTTTTGGGTTCAGTACCACAGTGGCCTGAAAAGTTATAGAAACCACACCACCATAACCTTTCAGTCCATGGAAGTATTGCACCCAAAAATGAAAGCATAAGCTGCAATAAATATTGAATAAAACATGTCAGCAGTGGCCGTATCCATGTTTTACCCAGAAGAATAAACCCATACTATGCATTACTATCCCTTAAAGAACAAAAATATCTCCCAATAATAAATACCCACTTACCCAAAAGGGGTAGTAATACTTAAAATGTAAAAAAATATATTGTTGGGTTTTATACAAAAGTTATTACAGTTCAAACTTGATATTTTCCTTGAAGCATCTCAGTGGCCTGAATTTGTACAGTGGCGCTGTTGCTACACCATCCTATAGAGATTTATGATCAACTGTACAATTTCAGGCCACTGTGACATTGTACCTACAAAATTCAAGTTTTAACTGCTATATGTTTTGAATAAACACTTTTGCTTTTCTCGGGGAGTAAACCCTAAAACATATGTTTAGCTTTTTTTACACTTGAAGTATTACTATCACTTTAAATTGGGCAGAGAATTCTAATGATACTTCCAAACTAAAACAAAAGGAGAAGCGCAAAAAACACATCTAAGAGTAGCATCTGCATAGAAGATATATAGAACGCATACAAATGTACTCTTCTATGCAGATGCTACTCTTAGATGTGTTTTTTGCGCTTCTCCTTTTGTTTTAGTTTGGAAGTATCATTTTGGGTTTGGCCTTGAAAGGTGAATTACTGGACACCCTGGGAGAGAGCTGCATAAACACTGAAGAATATCACTTGGAACTTGCTTGTTGTGTGAAGATAAGTGAGATCTTTTGAACTGCTCTATTGCCTACTTATCACCCCTACACTTGGATTTCTTGCGCTGTGTATTTGTTTTTTCTTTTTCCAGAGAATTCTAATGGGCCACTGATAACCTGTTCTGTGTGGATTGATGCTACAACATTAATATTAAATTAACTGGATATCATGTTCATAGAGGTGGACATGATTCTTTGTTGCTGGACTTTAGTAGCCTAGACTGAAGTATTCCTTTCCAAGAACCCTTTAAAGGGATATTAATGTTTCATAATAAAAGCAGCTCTAAATAATCATCATAGTATTTGGACTTTGGAAAGTGTTATTTCAATACTGTCAGAGTTGTAGTTCAAGAGTAATTCAATGATAAAGTGTCCCCCTCCCGCCCTTTTACTGATGTAACACTGCTCAGCCAGAGCAGAAGGGAGGTGCCCAGGTAGACTGCAGAGAGGGACAATCTTCAATTAAGATAAGGGAAAAAGCTGAAAAGCTTTTCAAGGGGGTCAGGGCTTTCATTGTTCTGATATGAAGAATATTGTCCCCTTCTGTTATCTGTCTGGTCTATGAACTGGATTCTACATCTGAGAAGAGATTGCTTACACTAGGTAAAAGGGGTGGGAGGGGAAACTTTGCTTGTAAATATCTCTCAAACCATAATGGTTTGAGAGATAAGACTTATATCGTTCTTCATGTTTATTTAATGCCTACAAAATAAAATAAAGATAAAACGAAGTATTACTATCCCTTTAAATGGGAGGATATTGAGGAGCTGTAGTACAGCAACAAAGAGTCATGTCCACCTCCATGGCTGTGATATTAAGTTTTTGAGTGCCAGTCCACTCTTAGTTAACCCTTCAAGTTTTGGGTGTACGCAATACATTCATAGTGGGCGTTAAGACTTTTTTCCCCAATTAAGGGAAGCAGGGGTTTATTATAAGGAGTTGTTCATGTTCCTTTAAGCACCTGATGCTGGAGAGATCTCCATTGCTTTGATAAATAATGCAGTGTGTGCTTTTCTATCTTCCAAAGCAGATGGTTCCTTATTTAAAGAAAATACATTTCGACTTTAACCCTTTGAGTGCCAGTGAGGTATCCACTGCATTGCATTAACCATTTGAATGTTAGAAAAGTCTAGTATCCAAATGGATAAGCTGAATAATGCATCATTAACTTGTCTTTTTCTTTTCGGCGGGGGAGGCATCTGTAATTAGGGAATATAAGAGACGTACTAAAAGACACAGAATCGATATGCAAACAGTAATAGAGTGCAGTTTGGTGGATACTTTGTACCCATGTGTAAAGATAACCACTGCTCCATTTATTTGGGACAATAGTTTGTCCTCAGTGGGTGTGACACATGGATATGCTGTGAATTAGTGCATTTTACATACCTTTTATTTGCTCTGACACTGTGCTTTGTATATGCCTATGACCAATATACCAGACAAAGGCTGATGTGCTAATAAGAACTGGTACAATATGGAGCAAACTAACTGCACCGTAGGTGTCAGAAATCCCCCAAATTCCCTTTCATTTCAATTGGGCTGTTAACCCCTTGAATGTTGGAGAGGTCATGAACACATTGATTCTCAATGCATTGGAGACCTCTCTAGCATTCATGGGTTAAAATGCTCATTTAAATCAGTGTGGATATTTATTTGTTCCTATGGTACAAATGGTTTTCCCCAGAATCGTTTCAGTTCTTCTGAGCATTTAACCCTTTGAGTTCCAGAGAGGTATGCAATGCATTGCCTTTATGTTTTTTGTCGTGGGTTCTTATGCCTATGTTAGGATATGTGACGTAAAATATGTTTTAAAGTTCAGGATTTGCAAATGATGTCAGTATATGCATTCTTGTTCATTTTGCTAAAATTACAAAAAATAAAATCACTTTCTGGTTATTTTGCATTTTAAAATTATATGTTTGACAAATTGTGCTTTTAAAGGGATAGTAATACTTAAAATTACTATCCTGCCTCTTGTAGCCAGTAAAAAACTGAGCTAAATGAGCCCAGCGGCATCTCTCAAACCTTTATGGTTTAAGAGATATCCGCTTTCAAAGTTTCCTCTTTTTGCCTTTTCCCCTGACGTCAGCATTCTAGCTGACATCAGGAGAATCCGGTCCCGGGACCAGCGGAGGCTCTTCAGCAGAGCCAAGATCCCGTGGAAGAATATATAGGTGTGCTTGCAAACCAAGCACATGTAGAAGACCATTTCAGTGAAGGATTTCTTCTTGTATAACGCAATCTCGGCTCTGCTGAAGAGCCTCCGCTTGCTCAGGGACTGGCTTGCCCTGCTGTCTGCTAGAACGCTGACGTCAGGGGAGAGGGAAAAAAACGAAACTTTGAAAGTGGATAGCTGTCAAAAAAGAGATGCTGCTGGGCTCATTTAACTCAGTTTTTTGCCGGCTACAAGATGCAGGATAGTAATTTTTAAGTATTACTACCCCTTTAAGACATAGAATAAGCCACAGTCATGTACACTGGGGAAGATGCATTGAGATGTGATAAAGGATAGATCTTTTCTCCAGTGTGATATCCTTTCTAATTCCTATATCATGTCTCCATCAAGAATATATTGAATACATACTAGCCACAATATATATAAAAAAATCATGTACACTTTTCTCTAGGCAGACACATGACAGTGTTGCTAGTGTACATAGTACCCAGTAACACAAGCAGAAAGACTTGTACACCAGACTTAAAACTACACTGGTAGCAGAACAGATATTACCAATGCCTAAACTGTAAGTTAAGTCCTACAGTAAGTAATAGTCACACGTGGAAAGGTATAACACATTGTATTGTATTGTATACCGTATTGTATTGTATATTTTTATTTATATAGTGCCAACAAGTGTACTTAGCACTTTACAGTTTACATGTAATATAGAAGGGAACACATTAACCTTTTTGTAAGAAGAGCAGACAAAATGGAGTTGAAAAACAATTTTAAAAACAAAAACGAAGACTGCAGGATCCAGGAGCCAAACCCAGGAACTGTTGACAGAAATGAGTCAGGAAAAAGGATGGAAGAACAGTAAAGGAGGGAGGAGTAGAAGCAAGAAAAGTGAATGAGAAGAAGAAGAAGAAAGAAACGTGAAGAGGGAGGGAGAAATGGAAGAAGAGGGAAAGGGAGAAGAAGAAGTGGGAGAGAGAAATTGAATGAAAAGAGGGAGGGAGGAGAGGATGGAAAGGGAAAGAAAAAAGGGACAAGAAGCTGGGGAAGAGAGAGGGAAAGAAATGGGAGAGAGAATTTGGAAGGATGAAGGGAGTAACTAGAAAGAGGAAGAAGTTGGATAAGATGGTGGAATGGATGAAAGGAGAGAGAAGCTGAAAGAAGGAGCGAGAAGGAAGTGGCCGAGCAGCTGGAAAGAGGGAAGCAGTGAGGTAGATGGGTGGAGGGAGAAACTTGAAACAGGGGGAGAGAGATGTATGGATGGAGAAACTCAAAAGAGAGAGGAATGTATTGATGGAGAAACTGGAAAGAGAGAGAAGTGTATGGATGGAGAAGTTGGGGAAGAGAGAGGGAAAGAAATGGGAGAGAGAATTTGGAAGGATGAAGGGAGTAACTAGAAAGAGGAAGAAGTTGGATAAGATGGTGGAATGGATGAAAGGAGAGAGAAGCTGAAAGAAGGAGCGAGAAGGAAGTGGCCGAGCAGCTGGAAAGAGGGAAGCAGTGAGGTAGATGGGTGGAGGGAGAAACTTGAAAGAGGGGGAGAGAGATGTATGGATGGAGAAACTCAAAAGAGAGAGGAATGTATTGATGGAGAAACTGGAAAGAGAGAGGAGTGTATGGATGGAGAAGTTAAAAGGAGAGATGACTTAAGGCATCTCCACCAGTTCATGGCCTTCAACCACCACCATTTTGAGAGGTGAGATACCTCTCAAAATCTTGGAAGTTGAAGGCCATGTACTAATACAGGACTCTCAGCCTGCTAATGTATCTGCATTGCTAAGGGCACCAGAATACTACACTGAGTTCATTTATGTTTCACATGTTGCTAATCTTTAGATTATCTAACAAACAGAAGTGAGAAGGGCCTCAGGGACACACACATTATAAGACTCAGAAGGTTATCCTGTAACAGTTGGACACATTCATAGACAACAGAAGAATATAAATAAATAAATGACCAGGAGAAAGAAAATACATTAGAGACTGGGGTATATGTTTCTTAATTAGCAGAACTAAATAATGCATAGGGAAAATAAAGGTGATACTATCCCTTTAATGAACAGATCAGTCATGTTGACTGACACAGTTATTGAGGCTTCTACCCCACCCACTGTAGATGTTCTACTGATGGTAGGTTATTAACCCTTTGAGTGCCAGAGGGGTGTGGACCGCCTTGCATATTGCATTCCGTACCCCTCTGGCACCCAAAGGGTTAAATGTTTACAAAGTTTGTAAGCTTAAAATTATATAGTATATAGCAACAAGTAAGCAACATGAAAATGATATTAGTTAGGAATATCCTTAACCCTTTAAGGACCAGGGGTGTGTGCAACACACTGTTTCACAATATTTATCCTTGGGGGAGATTCACTAAGCGGTGATAAAGAGGTGATAACATGGAAATTACTTCTCCAGTGATATCACTTCTCTATTTCCTATGTTATTCTATGGAACATATACACTAAGATTTCTTCATCTTTGGAGATATTAGTGCATTGGCTCTATAAAATAGCATAGGAACTGGAGAAGTGATAAACTGGAGAAGTTATCTCCACTTTATCACTTCTTTATCACCGATTAGTGAATATCCCCCCAGATCTACAGAGTTGAAGAAATCTTAGTGCACAGGATCCATAGAATAATATAGGAATTGGAGAAGTGATACACTAGAGAAGTCATCTCCACTTTATCACCTCTTTATCACCTCTTAGTGAATCTCCATTGGGCCAACCTAATGTATTATTAGTGCACTGTGTAGCAACAATGTAACCTCTCAAGTGAAACAAACTGGGATCTTCACTCACCTTAATTCATACAGTCGCTCTATATGAAAGTGTGCCCTGTCATTGTGTCTCTAATGCTGACCACAGCTGCTGGACAAAGGATCTCCACCCCTCCTAACAGTATAACAACAAAGTATCCACACACGATCACTCAATGTATAATAAAGTAGAAAAAACTTTATTGAAATATTAAAAACATCCAGACAATCAAGAAACAAATGGGTAGATCACCCCTGAAACTCCCTGACATGTTTTGGAACAAACAAGTTCCTAATCATAGGTAACGCGGGTGGGAGAAAGCGAGGTTTAAATACACAACTCTCATCAATACATCCAACATACTTAAAGTTATATACTTGTATAAAAAATAGTTACGATAAAAAGCTAGCAATGAAGAGACAGTGTCCATTCTAGTAAAGGAGTAACCTATAATCCCATAGAAAACAATATAACAGGATAATACAACATTACATATATCCTATTTATGCACACATATAAAATTGTGTACCGGAGTACTACTAGGTTCCGGGGCAGCTATTCACAGATCGTAAACTAAGGAAAGAACCCAGGGAGCAAAACTCAAGATCAAATTCAATCAGTTCACCAAAAACTCAATAAAACAGTCCCATTATGAGTTAAGTCCTCTTCGGATCCTGGTATGCAGCTGATGTATCTAGAACATCTCCTTTCTACCCAGTCAGTACACACTGTTACTGCCCCTTGGGTGTCTGGATACTTTCTCGATTCCCTGGAACCCAAAATTGTCCAAACCCTTACTATGGGACAAAGAATGTCTAGCTTTGCAATGCGTTGGATACCTCTCTGCCACTCAAAGGATTATTATATCAACCTCAGTGTTGATAGCAATAATAAGAAAATAGATGAAAGCAGGAGAGTTACTACTGAGGGTGCAGTTGTGATGGGGCCTAACATCCTCAGGGCCTAATAGATTTAGTCAGCACGTGGGGAACTGTTTTTGAGTTAATGGCAAATTACATGTTTCCAGGTCCCTTTAAAAAGATGAAGTCTGGAAAGCTGGGGTGACAAAAGTTGGCTGTACCATCACCAAGGTCTCTGTACATAAACACAGCAATGGGTGTTTAATTTGTGAACAATATATATATATATATATATATATATATATATATATATATATATACAGAACCACAGTGGGTTCCTACATTCCCCTAACTAAGCCTCTGAATAGCAGCGAGATGTGCATCACATTCTGGAACAGTTGAGAGCCTTCTGCTGCTCAAAGGGTTAATAGCAGCATATCCACAAGGTGAACCCAGATCTCCATTTGAAGTTCTACCATTGTTGACAGTCATCAGAAGGGATTATAGGGACATCCTATAAATCCTTCCTAGCTGTTCAGCGATTCCTTTTCACTGTATATCATCATTTATATTAACGTCACTCTAATGGAATTTGAGATCTGTGAATTATCTCCATTTGCTGGAACAAAAGACAATCTGCAAGAACCACAGAATGAAGAAGTAACATTAATTTCAATTCCCCAGGCACTTTTATTATTTAGAATTATTAATATTTCAACCTCCCACTGGTATGAAGAAATTAAAAACAAACTAACGCTGGCCTTCTAAATGATAATGATATCTCAGAGACTAAGCCTGCAGAAGGTTATGCATTTGTTACTTGTCCTTAATAACTTGTCTGTTTTGTTCTACATTCTGATCCGAGACAACGTCCGCAGGCAGTGATTTGTTAGAATAATGTATATAGCAATTATGAGGGATGCAGTGCACAGGGCAGAAATGATGAACCAAGTGATATGTGTAAGTACAAGACAAAACTGGGACTTATTCATCAAAGGGTGCAGTTTTGGAGCAAAACATCTGTTCCATAGAGGGGGAGATTAATGCTACGCATCAGGTGGACTAGCAAAAAACAGTTCCTGCTCCTATTTAATGCACTACATGTCCTCTTTTATCTAGATGCTTCACCCCCACCCCAGTACTAAACATGGTATGTCTCCCCTTGCCAAAGAAATAACAGGCAACAACATGACAGTGATACGTTATTCACTGTGGTGCTTAGGTACAATAATACTCTAGAATAACTCCAGAATGCTTTTATACATATGAGTCCATGTGCATACACGTCGGGTATGATGGATTTAATATATAACAGTGCACACACTCTGCAAGTCGTTAATGCCTCCCACATAGCATGTGCAGGAAAATGGAATAACGTTCCACGTACTTGCTCCACTCCTTTTTAATACACAGCAAAGAAAAGAAACACCCTAAAATACCCATCCACTCTCTTACTGTTCACACCCTGATGTAAGAGAAGCAAAAATCATTTTCTGAGCAGATTACTTAATACATAGGTGTTAGGCTCAGTACACAAATAGATACTCCTGTGTATAATTTACATTGGAATCTTATTAGTACATTCCCATTTTATATGTGTTCTTCACTTTCCTCTGTTGTAGGAATCATGCTATTCATACCTGGAAACACCCTCCCCTTGAACCCCCAGAGAGGGCTTATGTGCTGCCGACCAGCGAGGATCTAAATAACACTATTTGTGTCATAAAGGGGGTGGGGTTAATCAGGTGGGTGGGGCTCACAGTCCTTGTACCATAAAGTAAGCGACAAGTGGATGGGAAGATCCATTACCTTTACATTACAGAACCAAGTTCATATGTACCTGCCTCCCTGGAGCAAGCATTTTATCCATTGGTGGGCAATTTGAGGCCCTACAACTGTTCAGGACTACAGCTTCTATCATCCTCAGCCAGCCAACAACATAAACAGCTGGGGGACCTCAGGTAGTCCAGCCCTGACATAAAACACACAAAAAAGACAAAATTAAACAATATATATCTTAGCCTGCTGATAGTGAGACTACATTTCAATTCTGCCATTCAGGAACACTGCAGAGATGAGAGCAGATACACAGTGTTCTAAACACTAGATGGAGAATTGCCCATTGACTAATGTGACAGAAATCTATGCCTGTGGGGTTCTACAAGATAATGTACATCACACCCAAAGCATTAGACTAGCAATACACTACAGCACTGAATCCTGCTCCTGTTTGATGCCATGATCAAGGCTATTGTCTCTCTCTAGTGTTTAGTGCTCTGTCTGGAAGCCATTTCTTATAGCCCAGCAGAGGCTTCACTTTCTGTCACAGTAGGCAATGGGCAGTTCTCCTTCTAGTCTTTAGAACTCTGTGCTCTGGATCTGGAGTATTCATCCGGGACTGTCCTGGGCAATCTGGGACACTGGTCACCCTTCCTGCTGAGAATAATGGGAGTTGTAGTTCAACAACACTTGAAGGACCACACAGGTATTAACTTCAGTATAAATGCTTCAGGTTTTGATTAGCTTTCAGACATATTTTGGAAAGTACTGACATTCTTCTGCAGTGATGTCTATACGTACTAAATAATATTTGGTGCTTGCTGTTCTTCTGAGAGGTCATGTGACCTAGGAATTTGCCCACATTTGTCTTTAGCTATGAACATCCATAATGGGGGAGAGCCTTGGACAGAAACACACTGTCAAAAGCTCATTTGACCTTGAAATTTAGTTAGTCTATTATTTCCAGCTTCTCACCAGAAATTAACCCGGAGTCCTGTACCCTGGTGTGAGTGGTTTTATGCTGTGAAAAATACTTCCATCCAGACAATACAGCTTGTGAAAGCTTAATTGACTGAATCATGGCAAATAATCACATTGCACTGAATTATATTTTTTTTCTTCATTCTGTAGTCTGTGAGGTTGCTGCATTTTTTTAAATTAGCTTTCGGCCTGCCTTACAGAGTGAACTATTTCATACAGATATAATGAACAGCTTTATTCTCCTTATATGTAAAACTGTAACTAAGATTGAAATGTGGAGCAATTCTGGAGCATACCATATTCATAGGGGACAAATGAAAATCCCCCAAATCCCCACTGATTTAAAAAGTGGTTCTTAACCTCTTGAATCCTAGTGAGGTCTTTTTTTTACAGAGTTTTTTTTTCAAATTTACAGGGGCAACCTTGGCAGTGTTAGCGATATTTACCATGGGGTGGAGATAGTCAGGGTCAGATTTCTGATTAGGTGGAGTAGACAACTGTGTAGTGAACCAGCTTTTGATGGGTGTCTCAGCTGTGCTGCCATACTTGGGAGTGGCCCATAGTCAATGACTCAAGCTCTGTTAGATTACTTTATAAAACATGCATCTTTTGGTGTTGTTTAATATTAAAAAAAAAAGTTGGAACATTGGAAATAAAAAATTCCCAGAAGTGGAATGATTTGTGTTTTACTCAGCAGGAAAATGATGTAACATATTGTTTTTCATAAATAAAGTTTACTCATTGTTATAAGTTTTATCAAGTTATCAAAACAGTTAAAATGTATTTGTGAATTCTACAAAATATCTATTTATCTATGTAAATGGGGGAGGGGAGGCTATCACTGTGGAGGAAGAGATAAGAGGGGATAGAGGTAGCTAGAGAGATGTGTGTGCGTGTGTATATATATATATCTATATATATATATATCTATATATATATCTATATATATATATATATAGTAAGGAAGCACTCAAGTGCCTGTATGCAGTCAGGTTAGCCTTAGTATATGCAGAAAGAAATTCACAACAGCACTCTCAGGACTTATAATATGTTCAATAATTTATTGTCAATGTGTCAGTCAGAGGTCCTGGCCTTCCTCATATATATATATATATATATATATATATATATATATATATATATATATTAGCAATATTGGCTCAGCTTTGCACATGTGGTTAATAAAACAAAGAAATAAAGAAAACAAAAATCCCATGACTAGATAAACATAGAATGTTTTGTAAAGAAAGTATCATGTAGACAGACACTACAGAAGACATCTTAAACAGGAGTGGCCATTATATGTGTTATTTACTACACTGCAAACCAATGCATTGCATGCATGTCTGGCACTAAAAGGGTTCAAATATTGAAAGTAGATTTACCTGTAGGACTATTTTCCCCTGACAATCCAGGCAAGTACAGAAAGCAGGAAATGTTTTTAATGAGTGGCTTGTTGAATTTTCAGTGCCCATTCCTTTTAGCTCCAAAAAAACTGCGCCAGAGGTGTAACTAGAAGCCACCGGGCCCTGGTGCAAGAATTGCCATGGCCCCCCTGACCACATTGGCCCCCCTCAACTACATTGGCCACCTCCATATTGCCCCTTCCACATTGCCCCTTTCACAATGCCCCCATCTCCACATTGCCCCTTCCACAATGCCCCTCATTCTCCACAGTGCCCCTTCATCTCCACAATGCCCCTCATTCTCCATATTGCCCCTTCCACACTGCCTCCATCACAATGCCCCTCTTTTTCCACAATGCCCCTTCCACAATGCCCCTATCACAATGCCCCTCCTTCTCCACATTGCCCCTTCCACAATGCCCCCATCTCCACATTGCCCCTCAATCTCCATAATGCCCCTTCCACAATGCCCCTCATTCTCCACAATGCCTCTTCCACAGTGCCCCTCATTCTCCACATTGCCCCTTCCACAATACCCCTACTGACCGCCCCGCTCCTCCTACTTCGAGTCTCTGGTGGTCTAGCGGTGTGAAATGACAGATCTGTGCCTCATTCGGCACAGACCTCTGTCTGTAACTCAAGCTCCCACGCGGTTCTTAGTAATGCAGAGCACTAGGAGATTATGTCATCTCCTAGCACTCTGCATTACTAGAGCGCTGGGAGATCAGCTGTGCTGCAGGCGTGTGGTGAGGGTGTCGCAGGGGGCGGCCGGGCCCCTGAGAGTGACGGGCCCGGTCGCAGGTGCGACCCCTATTGTTAAGCCACTGAACTGTGCAATGCATTACAATAAAATGCATATGTATTGTGTATGTGTGTGTGTGTGTATTGTGTATATTTGTAGGTGTTGTATGTGTGTATATTTTGTGTATTGTGTATGTGTGTATGTATTTTGTATTATGTGTGTATATTTTGTGAATTGTGTGTTTGTCTAGTATGTGTGTGTGTGTGTGTGTATTGATTATTGTATGCAAACTGTATACCTCTCCCTACCTCTTTGTGGACTGCCAACACTGTGCTTCTCTTGCTAGTTCTTTTATATTAGAGCAAGGTGTGATTTTAATATTTTTTGCAATACTGGCTTTGAAAATGAAAAAAATATTCCACAAGAAGATTAACTTGAAATTACAGATATCTTGAAAAAAAATCTAATATATATATATATATATATATATATATATATATATATATATATATATATATATATATATATATTCAGGGCTTATAATTTTAAATCCTTTGCTACTAGTCAGACCTGAAAAGTTACTCTCCACTGCAAACAATAACGTACCCACCAGGGCTGAATTTCTACTCACCAGGGCTAAATTTTCTCTCGCCATTGGCTAGTGGCGACTGGAAATTTTGAGCCCTATGTATATATATTATATATATATATATATATATATATATTTTTTTTTTTTTTTTTTTTTTTCAATCTAATGTTGAACTACATGTCACATTTTAGAATTGAGAAACCACAAATAGAACACATAAAAAGAAATCATTGACAACTTGGCATGAGTGCAACATAGCATTATAGTAGCACTGAGAATAGAGAGAGACTGCCCCAAAGAGCTTGCAGTCTAATCCAATTGGGGACACCAGCAGGCACAGTAGGATTAGTTTAAAGATGGAATATATGTATCATGCACGCAGTGGGAAACAGACCAAAATTTGACACATTTGTTGATAATCACTGTGGTTTGTAACGCTTACCAAATGTTTTCCTTATTGGCAGGTGGAGTGGATACAACAGCAGGTGGTTAAAAGTCGGAAAAAGAGGGATTATAAAGCTAGCAATACACAAGCCACTTATTTCAATGATCCCAAGTGGCCAAGCATGTGGTATATGGTAAGTGTATATAATATAACCTCTTAGCTCAAGTCATGGAAGGACATTTTAGCGGCTGGTATCCTAAGAACTGGAACAGTTCTGAAGCAAACCAGTAATACCTCCTAATAATATCCCTCACATTTATACATTACTAGAGCAAGAAAATCCTAACTGCCCCTACAAATGCCCTCGTCTTTTTTTATTAAATATGTTCCATAAAATAAGAATCATTATGTCGAACCTATTAAGTTTAATTTCTCCTTAATTTATATCTAGTTATATATGGTTCCCATAACCCCATGCTGCTTGTCAATTGAATTGAATAGCTTTTATCTGCTTCTTTGTCTCTGTTTCTTACTGATGCCCCATTTTTAAATTGCTAATATTTTTCATTGCATTGTCCTTGATAATGTCTTCAATAGTGTTTTAATCTGAATTTCAAAAGACAAATGAAGTAAATAATATTAAAAACAATACTTAGTTATTTGTAGGTCCATTCCATTTGTCAGATTACAGAGGGCTGCATTGTGTGACAAGTATCATCTGAAAAATCAGAAGAATGCAAATACTTTTGAATGAACACATTATTGTGTTTTAGTATTCAAGCGGTGGAACAGCTCCATTTAAATCAGTGGCAATCTGAGGAGTGTTTATGCCCGGGGTATGCTTGTGCCATCATTGCTACACTTTTTATATGCATAAAGCCTGGTGGCCCATATGTATAAAAATTGTTTTTGGAGTTGTTCTGGAGTAAACCAACTGCATCATAGGGGACAAATAAAACCTCTTAAATCCCCATGCACTTGAATACAGCTTTTTAATCCCTTGAATGCCAGAGAGGTCTGCAATGAATTGTGTCACAATGCATTGGAGACCTCTAGCATTTAGGGGGTTCGAAGCCCAATTTTGTTTGTCCCCTAAAGTGCAGTTGGTTTACTCTAGAATAACTCCAGTTTGCTTTTATACATAAGACAGTGTTCCTTTATTCCCATTATGCTAGAGATAATTTCTCTGCATTGTAAAGTGAAGTGTTGCAGACCTCTCTAGAATCCCTCATGGAAAGTCTATTGGCCAAACTCTTGCATGTAGCATATGAGATAAGGTTTACACTAACTAAACCCCCTAGTTTTCCTGTTTATATCCCCTCATGTCACCTAAATGTCTCCTCAACACCTAGCAAACTATTAGCCCTTTGAGTGCTAGAGGGGTACGGAATGCATTGCTTTATCCGTACCCCTCTGGCACTCAAAGGGTTAAACATTTCACATAATGCCACCTGTGACACCCTCAAATTATGTTTAGCGTTATTGGACACTTAATGAATCTTAATTTGAGTGCCAGAGAGGTATGCAAGGCATTGTAAAGCAATGCATTTTGCACCGCTCTGGCCCTCAAAGGGTTAAGTTAATCTCTATCTGTGATAAGATAATGCCAAGCCACAAATACAGTGGAAACAGTATTATAACAGTAGAATATGATTCACTTCAATAAGCAATAGGTTCAGAGAGTGCACAGAACTGGCTCATTTATTGATTTGATCTGATGTAAGAGAAAAATTCTCAGTATATACATAAAGAATAAAGATATTCTAAAATGGTGTATGTATGCGCACACACACACACACACACTCTCTTAGAAAATTAAACAAAATCAGATATCCTTTTCTTATACAATGGCTTAGATGTGATTGGATGCAGTGAGATGAAGGTGAAGCTTGTTTTCCTTAAAACTAGACTTGAACGATGTTACACACTAAAAGATTATGATACTCCTCGTCATACTCCCTGTGCCCACTTGCACCTGTCCAAATTCCAGACTTCTGAGTACAACTTTCTCCGTTAACCCAGTGCTGTGGTCCTATTGCACTTTTAAGTGGATTTGTCAACTTGCTTCAAGTATGGATTTCTAAAAACTTTAATAACACCTTAACGACGCAGGACGTACATGTGCGTCATGGGTGGATGTCCCTAAAGGACCCATGACGTATGTGTACGTCATCGATTTCAGGGCTCCCCATGCGGCTGCACGCTGTTCAGTGAGCCCTGAATTGGAATTTTTAAAAAAATGCTCCGTGGTCCTTAACCCCTTTAACAAACACTGCCATGGCAGAACCGTCATGGCTGTCCGGCACTTAAGGACCAGTGACGGTCCTGGCACGCCATCTAGTTCAGGGTTCCCCACGTGGCTGCACGCTGCTCGCTGAACCAGAACAAAAAAAAAAAACACCCTGTGGTCCTCGTGCTGGCCCCGTATGTGCACGCCGGTTCTTAAGGGGTTAAGTTCCGACCGCGTCATCACATCACATCACAACAACAAATCTAATCCTCGCCGTCTCTTTGCAGTCTTTGACTCCTTGCTCCATCCTTCCACAGCTTCCTCTCACCCCATCCATTCACCTGAAGCTTTTGCAGAACACTTCAAACATAAAGTGCAGTCTATTCAAAAACAGATTCCCACTATTTCATCTGTCTCTGAACTCTCTCTCCCCAAATCCCCTTCATCATACTTTGACAGTTTTACACCTGTAACAGAAGAAGTTTATCAGCTTCTCCTATCTACCCACCTCACTACCTGCTCCTTGGACCCTTTGCCCTCCCACTTAATCAAACCACTTGCACCAGTCCTTACACACATTTTCAACACCTCTCTCTCCACAGGCACCTTCCCTTCTTCATTCAAACAGGCACAAATTAAACCCCTACTAAAGAAGACTAACCTTGACCCCTCCTGTCTCTCTAACTATTGACCTGTCTCCCTTCTAGAATGCCTTGTCTTCTCCCAAATAACCAAATTCCTCAGCTCTAACAATATTCTGGACCCTTTGCAGTCTGTTTTCCGGTGTCGTCATTCAACTGAGACGGCTCTCTGTAGACTTCAGACTGCAAAAGCCAATGGACAGTTTTTTATACTTATACTACTTGACTTATCATCTGCCTTTGACACAGTTAACCATTCTCTTCTTGCTCTAATTCTCCACAATCTTGGTTTCCGAAATCAAGCTGCTTCATGGCTTCCCCCTCTGTCTTTAAGTCTACCCTGAAATCTTATCTTCTGGAGCACAAGGACCATGCACTACCTTTTGCCAAAGCCAGCACTTGTAACCTCAGCACTTGATACCCTCATACTCTGTTGTCTGTCTCCTTTTACCCATTTACACTGTAAGCTCCTTGGGGCAGGGACCTCTCTCCTAATGTTTCTATGAATGTGGCACTTTTTTATCCCCTCTTATTTAATGTAACTGACATCTATTGTTGGTGCTGCGTACACTGTGTGGCTCCATTTAAATAAAGATATACATACATACATCAGCTAAACTTTTGGCTAACATGATACATAGGACGTTTTGAATACTGTTTTCAAGCTTGCAAACAATTCAGGTTGACAGGTGTTCTTTAAAGGGATAGTAATGTCTATATTAAAGTCTTTTATATGGGTTTTATAACATGAAGCCTTATGTTTAATTACAAAAATGTTTGTAGTTCAAAAGATATTCGAGCTAAAAGGATACCCCTCCCACCCCTTCTGACTACCTCCCCTTCAAGCTGCAATCCGGTTCTGGGAACAGTCAGATGCAGTCAGGGACAATCTTCACTCAGTAAGTAAAAAAAACCCTGTCCCCTTGAAGAGGGAGCGCAGGATTTTCCTTTTGCTTACAGAAGATTGTCACTCACCGCTCTCCATCTGGACCAGACAGAAAGGCAGCGTGATGCAGGGAAAGGGGAGGGAGGGGGATCCTTTCAGCTTGAATATCATTTGATCTACTGAACTGGAAGTCATTAAACATAGCGATACATTTTATAAAAACCATATAGAAGACTCGGAGCTAAACTTTAATATAGACATTACAGTGCAGTTCAATCTGTTGGCGACTTCTCCAGCATTTAACACCTTAAGGACCAGCGGTCTAGGGATGTTACCTTCCTCTCAGGACCGCTTTGACCCTTTCCGACGCGCCTGGACAAGTTATCTGGTACATGTACCAGTGCAAAGCGTTGGGATCTCTGAGAGACCAGTATTGGAGCGGTCAATTTCAGTCCCCATTTTTACTTACAGCTTTCCCAGAGGAGCTCAGTAATTGAAATGTACATGACATGCTGTGACCGTCACCGGTCCTTAAGGGTATAAACCGCGTGACTGTTATAGTAAAGACCCAGTTTAAATCAAATATATATATATACGCTTCCTTTTATGTGCTTCCTTATGGTCTTGCAGATAGAACCTGGTAATTCTTAGCACTCTCTGGAAATAGTAAGTAGCTCTCAAGCCTCTGATGAATGAGGGCCATTATTTTTGTTTTGAGGCCATGCAGTGGGGAATAGACTATAATTTGCCAAGCTGGTCTAGTGTGGGTTGGTAGGTTTTGGATCTATTTAGTCTGGTGTCTTAGCTTTGATCTGTCCACCTTGGGTGACCCTACCAGGAGTATATGCTCCCGATGGTATAGTTCTTGGCTTTATTGACACACAGACACTCTCACCTCAATAAGGCATTGACCCATGGGAGTGCATAAAAGAAGAAACACTCAGATTCTGTGATGAGCCCATCAGAAGGACACTGGAGGAAAGTCAAGGGCTAAAGAAAGCAAAATGAAAGATGGCCACACATAGGAACCAAAGGTTTGCGTTAAAGTTTGAAGATGGTACAACAGCAAACCTCAACAATATATAGTAAAACAAGAGGAATCATTTTATTCAAATCTTTATAAGGGTGAAGAACAATAACTGAATGCAGTGCTAGTGGCTGAAGCTGTGCCAGAAGTTTTCATAAAAGCTGCAATAAAATCAATGAGAAATGGCAAAGCAGCTGGACCTGATAAAGTTACTAGTGAAATGCTGAAAGCAGGTCAACTCTTTTTCAAAGCCCTAGCTGACGTATGTAATGCCTACTACTCTGCAAAGTGCCTGAAGCAAGAAAAAATGCAGAAGTCACCCTACTGCACAAAAAAGCGGATCTAAAAAAACTACTTACCAATAAGCCAATTGTCAGTCATCTGCAAGGTTTTCCACAAATGTACTATTAAGAAGATTGGACACAATACTTAATGCGGCACAATCTAAAGAACAAGTAGGCTTCGGAAGTGGTTTCAGTACAATGGCCCATACCCAGGCAGTGCAGCAAGTTATAGAGCGACAAAATGAATACAACTTTCCATTATGCATAGCCTTCACTGACTTGGGAAAGGCCTTTGACTCAGTGAAAAATCAAGCAATAGTGCCCGGTGCTCTAATAACCATGGAATAGAAACAGCTTACATCAGTATCCTCCTAACAATATATGAAAATGCAACTGCATCAAGTCCAGGTCAACAAAGAAAAAGAGACCAACAAGGAGACACAATCTCCCCCAAACTATTTTCTGCTTGTTTAGAAAAAAATTTCCTCATGCTAAATTTGGATCAAAAAGGAATTAAGATCAATGGAGACTACCTACTTCACTTACAAGAAAGCATTGAAGGGCTACAACAGTAAAGCATAAATTTTGGTCTGAAGGTGAATATCAATAAAATGCAAGTCATGTTTAACAAATTTACCATACCAAGGAAAATCACATTAGATGGACAGAAACTAGAAGTATTTGACAAATATATTTACCTTGGACAGGAAATGTAAATAGATGGAAATACCATGATGGAAACTGAGTAGCAGTTATAATTTGGATGGCAAGTATTTGGAAAACATAGTAGTACCATCTTTAAAGGGATAGTAATGTCAGAAAAAAAGTATTAACTATTATCACGGTGCCCATGATTCTGCCTGAGCGACATTCCTACTTCCGGGTTTGCTTTGGCTGCTTCTTATTGGCTCTGGGTTTTCAACCCCTCCCAGGGCTTGCCTTTATATACGCCCTCCTGTCACTATGCCGGTGCCCTTTCATGGTGTTCCTGACCAAACGTCTGTTGCTGTGTTCCTGTTCCGGTTTCGTCTGACCTTGCTCCTGTCTTCACTGCCCGTATTGTTTTTGACCCGGCTTGCCTGACTACGATTCCGTGACCAATTGTGCTACTACCGCCCTCTGTTAACCGTACCCGGCTTGGCTGACTACCGCTCTCTGTGTACTGTACTCGGCTTGGCTGACTACCGCTCTTGGTGTACCGATCCAGGCTTTGGCTGACTACCGCTCTCTGTGCACCGATTCTGGGTTTGGCTGACTACCGCTCTTTGTGTACTGTTCCAGGCTTTGGTTGGCTATCGCTCTCTGTGTCCCAGGCATTGGCTACTCGCCTAGTGTCAGCTTCGCTAGTGCTTCTGTTGCTCCAGTCGCGTGTCTATTGCCTTCCCTTATGGTTGCCGGCCAGTCTGCACATATCTGTTGCCTCCGGTTGCGCTACCTTTCAGCCTGTGCCTCACTGCAGCCTCCGTTTGTATACTATACAGCCTGTGCTCTAACGTTCACTAGTGGTTCCACCACCTGTCAGTCTGCACATATCCGCTGCCTCCGTTTGCACTATCTTATAGCCTGTGCCTCACTGCAGCCTCCGTTTGTATACCATACAGCCTGTGCCTTAATGGTCACTAGTGGCTGCTCTACCTTTCAGTTTGCGCTTATCCGTTGCCTCCGGTTACGCTACTTAGATCAGTGCCTCACTGTCAACCCTGGTTACACTCTATTCTGCCTTGCCTCAGTGGGTACTTGTGGTTGCACGACCTGTCCGTTTGCACCTATCAGCTGTCTCAGGTTGCGTTGCTGTACTGCTGCTCTCTCTATTTCCTCCGAGCATATTAGACTCAGTCTGCCTTCTATCACCTCCGGTTGCACTCCGTGCAGACTGTGCCTATTCCGGTTGCCTCCGGGCATCTCCTCAGTGCCGTCACATGGGCTGCCTTACCTAGTTATAGGTAAGGCCGGCAGAGCCTATCCTCTCCCCAATCTATTGGGGTGTCTGCCCTGCAGTACTTGCCGATCCTAGGGCTTCTCCTGACCTGTACCGCTGAGGTTTTTTTTTTTTTTTAATTTGTCTGCATTTCTGCATTTTTGTCATATCTAATGTTATTTACCCTGACCTGTGTCAGACTCAAAAGTGCTATCCTCTCTTTGGGTCTGAACCTGTGAAGGGCCTTTCTGTTCTTTATTTTGTTTAATAAAGCTTCATTGTTTTTACCTTAATCAAATTGTCTGAGTGTTCATTAAAACCATGACAACTATAAGGTAACATGACAACTATAAGGTATCGTATCTCTCAAACCATAATGGCTTGAGAGATATAGGAAAATAAAGTTCTCCGCTCCCTCCCCTTTATGCTTGACGAGCTGTAAAGCTGTCAGAAGCAGATTCTGGAAAGGGGAGGGAGCGGAGAACTTTATTTTCCTATATCTCTCAAGCCATAATGGTTTGAGAGATACGAATAACTGCAAGTACTCTCTTTTAATTGTATCTACCATGTAGTTAATACATTTTTTCTGACATTACTATCCCTTTAAGATAAATTTACCACTCTGTGTCATCCCAGTCCTTATGTATGGTTGTAAAACATAGACATTGACTGCCAAAGCCAGAGAAAAACATAAGGTTATACAGAGAAGTATGGAGTGCTGAATTCTAAACATAACAAAAAGAGACTGAAAAACATGCATGGATTCGTCAGCCAACAAAGGTCTATGACATCACTGAAAGACGTGACAGTAGATGGATCAAACAGATTTTGGAATGGATTCCACTTAATTCCATATGCCCAAGAAGAAGACAAAAGACAAGATGGATAGATGAAATTACCAAATTTGCTGGGACACAGTGGTGACAAAAGGCACAGGACTGAAGTTGTTTGAGGCTTGCTAAGGAGGCCTTCATCCAGTAGAGGAACAACAACAGTTGAATATGATGACGTGAATATATTATTCCTGCTAATCAAAACAATTTCCTCACAAGAGAATTTATAGTTTGCATTGCCTTTTACGTCTGTATCTTGAGACAGTCTATCACTATCTCTAAACATGGAGCGTTGACCATTAAAAATTACTTTCTTGCATTCCCACGAAGAAAGGTCATGAGTGATATTCTTTGTCCTTGTTTTCTGAATGTTCACCTGGGCCAGTTCATTGCAACTATAATGAGTGCTTTCTATCAATATGCTTGTTATATATATATATATTTAGCCATTGTCCATCCACTGCAGGATGAAGACCTCCTCAGCAAGCCTTTAACAACTTCAGTCCTGTGCCTTTTGTTGCCACTGTGTAAAAAACAAATGTAGTAATTTCATCTACCCATCTTCTCTTTGGTTGATTAGATAGATAGATAGATAGATAGATAGATAGATAGATAGATAGATAATCTATCTATCTATCTATCTATCTATCTATCTATCTATCTTTCTATGTATAGTTATATCTCTATATTATATATATATATATGTAAAATAACAAACAAAATAAGTATCTTGTAATACCTTTTTTATTGGACTAACAGAATTTTGGATTGACAAGCTTTCGGGAGAACCTCCCTTTCTCAAGTCTAAAGCATTTATATATATATATATATATATATATATATATATATATATATATATATATATACACACACACAGACACATATATAGCTCTCTATATCTATATGTCTACATGTCTGTTATCTACCAATTTCTTTATTTATCTCTGCATCTATCTATATAGAGATCTTTCTGTCAGGGAACATGTAAGCAGGTCAAGTGATGCAATGTATTCAGTACTGCAGAGAGACTATAACGTTGTATTACATCCTGCTGTGATGGTCTGTCAAGGAAAAATGGTTTGTCTGGTCTGTGTTAAGGATATCAAAGTGAAATAATAGGTAAAAATGAACAAAAAAAAGGATAATCAATTTGGCCCTACATATTATGCATTTCTTGGTATATGTGAAGTCAAAATAAAGGGTTACTATTCCTAAAAGGTTAATTGTACACACCACCCCCTTTTAAGAAAATGTGTTTGGTAGAGTAATGCCACGCCACATAGGACAGAAGCCTGTGTTTTGTTTATATTAGCGAATACACTTATAAATCATTAATCCTGTCTCCATCTGTACTGTAAATGTTGGATGAATCATTGTTTTCCACAACTGGACTCCTGCAGTGAACAGCAACAAGTTATCTTAGCTTTCTTTACCCTTTGAATTCTGAAATGGTTTCAAATGCTTTGCATAGCATTGCCCTGAAAGCTATCCTGTCCTACCATTGGTTGATCCATAATTCACCTTGAGATGAGGTTGATGTAACAGGAAGAGCTGGAACAATTCTGGGGCAATCAGCTGCACCATAGTTGATAAATAAAAATCCTGTTGGTTGAGCTTTAACCCCTTAAGGACCAGAGGGACGTGCAATGCATTACTTTTCAATGCATGGCACACCCCTTGAGTCCTTAAACCTCTTAAATCCTTGAAAGGTCTCCGGTTCATTACTTCTCAATATTTTGAAGATATCTCATGCATTCAAAGGATTAAAAGCCCCCATTTGAATCAATTGGTTTGTTGCAAAATTGCCCAGTTCTACTTAGCGTATCAGCCTCAGGCTTTCCTTTTCAGTCTTCCATTCTGAGGATTTCTCATAAACTGATATATTTCCGATACCATAAAGGTATATATTTCCTTTTAAGGATTGGAGCCATCTATGTCCCTGGACAGGGGTACTAGCTGTGAGCATGCAAACAAGAATCAACCACACTCTTCACAGTGGGAATTAATGGGAGCCTTGCTTTATAAAAGCGCAACTAACATGATGCAATTAAATATTTATATATTTGTTTATGCTTAATATTTTACTAGTTTATTGCTGCAGTTCTCACAGTGGGAGTAGCAGTATTTTAAAGTGACAGTAAATGTATCTAGAAACATATTTTGACAGCGCATAAGAACCAATTGGCTCATCCAATCTGCCCATTTTCATATTCATATACATTGAATTCTTATATTGTCCTCAGAATAAACTTTTATCCATCCCAGGCATTTTTGGATTCCTTTACTGTATTAGCCCCTGCCTCTTCCGATGGAAGCTGTTTCATGAATATATTGCCTTAAATAAAGTATTGTTGCACATTACTTCTACATTCTATATTAAGGTTATGCCCTCATGTTTTAATACTTAGTAACATAGTAAATTAGGGTGAATAAAGACACAAGTCCATCAAGTTCAACCTCATACCCTAGTGACATGAGAACTGTATAGCTATCCTGTTATCAAATAAGTTAGTCTTTTCAGACCTTCCTGATCTGCCTACTAAAATACAGTATAACCCTGTAAGTTCTCTTTTGAAAGAAATGTATCTAATCTTCTCTTGAATGTATCCATTGTATCTGCCATAACCACTTCCTTGGGCAAAGAATTCCACAATTTAACAAACCTTACTGTAAAAAAAAACCTTCCTCTGCTGAAGTCTAAACCTCCTTTCCTCTAATCTAAAGGGGTGTCCCCTGATCACCTGATCAGGCCTTGGAATAAATAGCTCACCGCAGAGATCCCTGTATTGACCTCTCATATATTTGTACAATGTGAGAGTAAATAAACCAAGTTTATCTGGTTGTTCCTCATAGTCAAGTCCTCCATTCCCTTAATTAATTTTGTTGCTCTTCGCTGTACCCTTTCTAGTTCTAGTATATCCTTTTTCAGAAATGGTGCCCAAAACTGCACTGCATACTCAAGGTGAGGTCTTACCAATGATTTGTACAATGGCAAAGTTATGTTATCCATCATTTGATGATGTTATCTCTTTTTCTGATTTTTTTTAAAACATTTTTGGCTTCTGAAGAAGCCTGATAATGTTGTGCAAGGAGCTGAATCACTGTCTTTCTCAATAATTACATGGGTTATAACCGTAAGACTGTGCAACTTTAAAAAAAAGAATTTTGAATATCTCCTGGGGAAAATTTGCAGCTGGCCAATAACTTTATTGCTTCGAGGTCAATCTGTTAGTAACTGAGTTTCATTGCATTATAAAAAAACATATCTAAATAGCTATCATACTACTCACATACTGCCACCACTGGCCATGTATGACAATTTATTAGTTCCACGTTGGAGGAAGCCTATCTTTGATCATAACAGGAACTCTGACAGCTCATAAGGTTGGAGGAGCAACATATTTAACTATGATCATAGTATATAATTACAATATTATGCTATAAGTGATCATTTCTGGAATGTCAGGCACTTATGGGATTGATAATGCATTCAAGTGTTCAATTCCTCTTATGCCAATGACACATTTTCACTCATGTATTGATTTACAGCCATTCTGTGGTGCATTGTTACCTTACCATTATATATCAAGAGTTGAATCTACAGTAAAATAATCCCAATAAAGCTTGTCAATTTGTTTTTAACTGGTATTCACAGTGTATATTTGTGTATTGAAAGCGATTCAGCTAAGTAAATGGATTGTAATCATTTCCAAAACAGAACAGTTTGTTCATCATAAGGAACAGTACCGCCGGCTGCTCTTATTCTCCACAAATGTACATTTAAACTGTTATTTTATGCAGAAGTTTATCCCTTCCGTCCCTTTCCCCGATGTCAGCATTTCAGGCTGACTATACTGTACCTTTAAGTACAAGGGCATTTGGGTTTATGTCTCTTACTTCCCATTATTTCCCTTTTTTATTTCATATAATAATGAAAGCAGAATTTTACTTTACTATATTAGCTTCTTATATCTTCTGATATATTTAAGGTTGCAGTGACATATATCACACAGGGATAATATAAATGTGCCTGTTAAATAGTTTTCTTTTCTTTCTTTTATGCTTCCTACAGAAATTGATTAAATTCTTTAAAATATGTAAATGTTTCAATCATACCCCCCCTTCCTCCCATGCTGTCATAAATGCCTTCCATCATTTAATGACTCTTCTTTGAAATTCATCCAGTTGATTCATAGTAACATAGTAATTTAGGTTGAAAAAAGACTTGCGTCCATCTAGTTCAACCCTTTTCCTATTCCTGTTTACCATCGTTGATCCAAAAGAAGGCAAAAAAAACCCTCAATATAGCAATTCCAAATTCTGCCTTGAATGGGGGGGAATTCCTTCTTGATTCCAAGTGGCTCCAGAATTAAACACTGTACTCCGGGTGAGGCCTTACTAGAATGGCTTTATTACCTCCATTATCTTGACTTTACATATCCAAAAAGTGTATTATTGCCTATACTTTTTGTTATTCTATGTCATCACCTACTTTTATATACATCTGTGTCAGTGAGTTCCTTGAATTTCTGTTTCAGACAGCTTTCTTTCTATTTAATTATCTTGAGTAGTATGGTAGTTGTAATCCAATATCAGCTAGAAAGCCACAGGTTGAGTGACAAAGGGGTCTCACTTGTGTTACTGGATAAAAATGGATTTGGCTTTAGTTTAACACTGTGGTGGCAATCACTTTTGCCCCAGATTCAAGTGCATGTCTGGAAACGGTAGACTTTTCACTCACATGGTCAACCACTTTGTTGTTTAAAGAGCAACTAAAAAAGCTGTTTCATATTATCAGTAACTGCACATGAACAGTTCCTCTTCATCCCTTTCTGCTCTCTGTAATAACATCCTCACCACCCCACTCAACATCTCATGACAATTCACTGCAAGGAGTTGGTTAATGTTTACACTTTCACATTTCCCTAGATTGTGTTCTACTAGGGGAATAAACTATTTGAAACATACCTTGGGCAGTCTGTGAGAATTTTCAATCACAGTGCAAGTATATGCTCATGCATGGTAACGTCATGTAACACAGCCTCATATGGACACAAACCTGCACTCTGTGTGATAATTCTCACTCCTTCTTAAAGGGATAGTAATGTTTCAAAATAAAATTAATCTTCATAGTATTTGGGCCATGGAGTGTGTTATTTCAATACTGTCAGAATTGTAGTTCAAGAGTAATTGTATGATAAAGTATCTTCCTCCTGCCCCTTTTACTGATGTAACACTGCTCAGCTCAGAGCAGCAAGGTGGTATCCAGGTGGATTGCAGAGAGAGAAAATCTTCAATTAGCATAAGGGAAAAACCTGTCAAGGGGGCAGGGTTTTCATTGTTCTCACAGTAAGAAGATAGACCCTTGCTGTGAGGTGTCTGGTCCCAGGACTAGTTTCCATATCTAAGGGGAGGTGGTTTACACTAGGTAAAAGGGATGGGAGGGGGAAACTTTATCATTCAATTACTCTTGAAATACAGCTCTGATAGTATTGAAAGGGATAGTAATATTTCAAAATAAAAGCAGCTCCAGTTTATCTTCATAGTATTTGGACTATGGAGAGTGTTATTTCATTACTGTCAGAGTTGTAGTTCAAGAATAATTGAATGATAAAGTATCCCCCTCCCACCCCTTTTACCTAGTGCAATCCACTGCCCCTCAGATATGGAATCTGGTCTTAAGGCCAGACAGCTCACAGCAAGGGACAGTTTTCTTACTGTGAGAGAAATTAAAACCCTGCCCTCTTGACAGGTTTTTCCCTTATGCTAATTGAAGTTTGTCCCTCTCTGCAAGCCATCAGAGGGCACCTTTCTGTTCTGAGGTGAGCAGTGTTACATCAGTAAAAGAATTGGGAGGAGAATACTTTATCATTCAGTTACTCTGGAACTACAAGTCTGACAGTATTGAAATAGCACTCTACATGGCTCAAATACTATGAAGATTAATTGGAGCTGCTTTTATTTTGAAACATTACTATCCCTTGAAATGAAGATTAATTGGAGCTGCTGTTTTTGTGAAACATTACTATCCCTTTAATTCCCTACCATTCTAGTGAGCATGCAGTGTTTGTGCGCATGTGCAGCAGCATTGCATGATGCCCTCCATGCAGACATCTTCATTCAGACATCCAGTTTTTGTGCACATCCAAATTGTGGCACATGAAAGTGGCAGGTAAAACTCTAGGCTCCAGGAAGAAATTCCAGTGGGTTGACCACCCCACTGGCACTCAAAGGGTTAAGTGTACTGTCTACAAAGTACACGTTCTCTTTCAGGCCTGTCCTCTCCAGAGCTAGTGTTGTAACCTCTGGAGCTGTAGATGATGATTACTGATGAGTTACCTATTTAGTTGTAGCTATATAATGCCAAAATGGAGGTTGACAGTCACTTTAATGTATCTGTAGAGTGTTCTATTCAAGCATAATTTGTCTAATTTTTATTTTGTCCTGTACTGAGATTAGTACCCACTGGTCTTTTATTTATAATTTCTGGTACCCTGTCTCAGCCTATTTACACACAAAGCATTACATCTGAGACACCAGCCAAGATTGCTGTGTTAATGGGAGTCAGAAAACCCTGTGAAAGGCAGCAGTGTAAGCTCACACTGAGCATATAGGCTTCAGAAAACAAATAGAACGTTTTATATATGCTAGCATGCAGTACATGGTATTAAAGTATATACATAACCCCAGTTAATTTTTCAGTCTCAGTGTTCATTTAATGAATATTTTGTTTGACATATTAAGGGACATGTAAAAATACACCAGCACAGCACGAGCTGAGCTTCTGTAGTTATGCTAACGGAGTGCCTTTACTAACACATTAGTACATAAAGGTGCACAACTCTGCCCATGCTTAACTTTAACCCCTTAACGACCGACCAATCGTCGCGGCGACGCGACTGAACGACTGAGGAACATTTTTTTTTATATTTCTTTACTTTTTCTGGTTCTGGACTCCCTGAACAGTGTGCATCCGCGGGGGTAGCCTGGAACTCCATGACGGTCATAGTACATCATGGGTCGTTCAGTCAGATCGACTCTTGACGTACTATGACCATCAAGGGTCGTTAAGGGGTTAATGTGAACAAGCTCTGTAGTAGGTGAAAGAATAAGGAAACATTTTGTGCTGATTTCCTTAGTGTCTTGTGAGTACATAGTGTGAAATAGGATGCAGGGGAACTACATGCCTTATACACACGTAAATAATTACAAACTGGTTGGCCACCTTAGAAACTAAAACTCACAAAATTCTATTTCCTCTAGAGGTCAACAGAGAAAAGTGCCACTCATATAAGACAAATAATTATAAAAAAATAATGTAGTTACAAAAAACTGAGATGGCTCAGTTAAGGAACCAGCTGTAGAATTTGTTGAAGTCGCAAGGTCGCGGGTTCTAGTCCCGGCAAGGTCAGCTCAGCCATTCATCCCTCTGAGGTAGATAAAATGAGTCCAGGTTCTAGTCCCATGAAGGTCAGCTCAGCCTTTCCCCCTTCTGAGGTAGATAAAATGAGTCCAGGTTCTAGTCCCATCAATGTCAGCTCAGCCTTTCACCCTTCTGAGGTAGATAAAATGAGTCCAGGTTCTAGTCCCATGAAGGTCAGCTCAGCCTTTCACCCTTCTGAGTTAGATAAAATGAGTCTAGGTTCTAGTCCCATCAATGTCAGCTCAGCCTTTCACCCTTCTGAGGTAGATAAAATGAGTCCAGGTTCTAGTCCCGGCAAAGTCACCTCAGCCTTTCACCCTTCTGAGGTAGATAAAATGAGTCTAGGTTCTAGTCCCATCAAAGTCACCTCAGCCTTTCACCCTTCTGAGGTAGATAAAATGAGTCCAGGTTCTAGTCCCATCAAGATCAGCTCAGCTTTTTGCCCTTCTGAAGTAGATAAAATGAGTCCAGGTTCTTGTCCCGGCAAAGTCATCTCAGCCTTTCACCCTTCTGAGGTAGATAAAATGAGTCCAGGACATACTTGAAAACAAGCGATAATCTCAATGTATTCTTCTTGGTTAAATACTTTCACACACAAAAAAAACAACAGTTAATTAGAGTCCCTTATAGAATCCTGTTGGTTAGGATCTTCGCAGCTTAAAGAAACTGGTTTGTGTTTCCAACGACACAAAACTCTAGTAACTAGAAAATAACATCACATCAGAGCAGTAAGATCCATCTAAGTATCGTATGTATGTGTATTCTTCAACACTCACCTTCTCCCTGTGCTCATTAGTATAATACATTTCTGCTCTGCTGTTATTTTCTCATTGCACACACACTGCTCATCACTTGGTGCCAGTAGCATAGAATGGCCATTTAAGCCTTTGAGTGTGAGAGAGGTATCCAATGCGTAGAGAGGTATCCAACACATTGCAACACAATGCGTTGGATACCTCTCTGGCAGTCAAAGTGTTTAAAGCTCAATTAGCTTTATACATGGGTATTTGGCAGACACAAAAACAGTGAATGTGCTTTGATATGTGGAAATCCAGTGCCTTTCAGGCAGGATATATTCAGCTTAGTTTTTTGGTGTCATTTCTCATGTCAAATGGTGCAATCATTTTGAAAGCTTCTCTCTATACTCTCCGCAGTTGTTACAATGAAAATCACTTTAAAGTGGAGCTGTCATCTTAAGATAAGTTTACTTAATTTTAAAGTGAATTAAAAATGGTTTTTATGTTGTGCTAGCTATTTGTTTGTCATATAAATAGTTTTTGACAAATAGATTCTTATTTCTTGTCAACGCAGTGCGCTGGGCCAATATTAGCACACACTGTGATATAAATGAATCCAGGCAGAACCTAAGCACATTTCTAATGCTACAATAAGTGGTAAGTTTGGCATCAGACTTAACTAATTAGAATACAGTGTAGGGAATTAACATAAGTGCAACAATGAGCCGCCAAAACATAAAAAGGTGCATTTCCCAAAAACATATTTTAGAGGAAAATTCCTATCACAACAAATATACAGTAGTCAGGTCTGAATTTTCTGTAACACAAACTAAACCTGTCTTAACGCTTTAACGACCACCAGATCTGGCACGTGGGCGTGCAGTTTTAATTCTGGGATGGCAGAACGGCATGCAACCATGTTCCATGTTCTGGGACCGTCACCTTCATGACGGCCTGGCACATCAAGGTCCTTAACCCCTTATCAACGAGTGGTCCTGGGACGTTTCCGTCCCATAAGGACCGCGTTGATGCACGCCGACGCGCCAGTACACTTGACCTGTTGCGTGTATCGGTGCGTCACTACGGGGCCTGATAGAGATCGCTCCAATCTTGGAGCGGTCAATTTCAGGCCCTATTTTTACTTACAGCGCTCCCGGTAGAGCGCTGTAAGTAAAAAGTACATGACGTACTATGAGCATCATTGGTCCTTGAGTATTTCAAGGACCGTGATGGTCATAGTATGTCACATGTCGTTAAGGGGTTAAAGCGTTAATAATGTCCGATTATAATTTCATGTTATATTGTAGATATTAAAAAAATACATTTTCTGGAACAAGTCCCGTCTCTCAAATGTTTATAGTTTGATAGATATAAAGTTTTAAACTTCCCCCTCCCTCCCCTTGCACTGATGTCAGAAGGAGATACTGGTCCTGGGACCAGCCGGTGGCTCTTAAGCAGAGCCGAAATTCTGCAACTTAAAGAAAAATACTTCATTGGAACAGTCTACAAAGGGTGCTTGCAAACCAGGCACACTTTGTAGACCATGCCAATGAAGTATTATTTCTTTTTAGGTATTTTGGCTCTGCTGAAGAGCCGTCTGCCGGTCCCAGGACCAGGATATCCTGCTGTCAGCTTACAGCTGAAATCAGGGAATGGGGAGGGAGGGGAGAACTTTAAAACATTATATCTCTCATACTATAAATGTTTGAGAGACTTGCTCCAGATAATTTATTTTGTTAACCCCTTAAGGACCGGGAAAATCTGAGATCGTTTTCCCTTAAGGACTGGAGCAATTCTTACCTTTTTGACCATGTCTTTGTTCAACAGTGTTTTCCCTCTAAGTCTTTTATTTCACCCCCATAAATTCTTTTGATACCTCACATATATGGATAACCCACCATTTACCTTATGAAAATTTTAAAAAAATGTAAAAAAAAAAAAGTAAAAAAAACACAATTTTTGTTTTTTCTCTTGGGATCAATTGGGCACAAAGGGTTACATTTTTATGGAGACTGCATGAAAAGTATGACCAGTCAGTCATACCTACAAAATGCGGTAGGGTGAAAATCCCAATTCCAACCCAATTTTGACACTTTTTTATCCCTGACATTTGGCGTATAAGTGTATTACATGGCTCCACAACAATCACACTTCCAATATTGTTTAATGATATGTTTTTTATATTAAATAAAAAAAATTTTTTGTAAAAAAAAAAAAAAAATGCGTTGTGCTCCAGCAGTGAAGGGGTTAATACCCCCAGCTGCTGTATTTTCTTTTACCATTAGGTGTCTCCTCTCTACTTCTCTCTGCCTTACTTTGATAGCAAGGGAGACAGAGGTAGAGGAGACACTCAGAGTCAGCATGCTTTGCATGTTGACTCTATTTCTCAGAATGCCGGTACATGTGATCGCTGCTACGGCGATCACATGAACCAGCACAAGAAAGAAGGGCTGAGACTCAACGCCCTGGTCTCGGAGCGCTCAGTCTCAGCCTGGAATTAATGATAGCAGCTTGCACGGAGGCACGCTGCTATCATTTAAGCCATGACGGTCCTGGACCGTCATGGGTCCTTAAGGGGATAACAACCCATGATGATCCAGGACCATCATGGGTCCTTAAGGGGTTAATATCTACAATATAACATGAAATTATAACCCCTTTAAGGGGTTTGCTAAAGGGATTTTTGATTAACCCCTTGGCTGCATGACCAGGGTTAAAATTTCTGACATTTTATTTTTAGGAAAAGTTGTAACTCTTTAAGGACAGGACCAGAAGGCTATGCAGAGCCATCCGTTTTCATTAATCTGTAAAACTTGTATTTATTTATTGTTATTTTAAAAAAACTCTCTATTTAACTTCTTACTACATATTTTATTCATACTGTTATGATTTTAGTAAGAGGTTAAGTAGAATTTTAAAGTGGCAATAAGCAATTATGTACTCATATTAAAATATTCTGCTTCTCTCTCTCTTGAATCATTTATGCACTTCTATTTAACCTCTGCTTAAATATAAGAGGACATTATTACAATGAATATCACATCTCCCTTTTAAATACAATTCCCAGTGAGCTTTTGTTAAATGAACACACATACCTAAAAATGAAAATAGGTTAAAGGAGAAGTAAACTTTTTTAATGGAAAAAATATGCATTGTAGGAATTTTCTTGTTGCGTAAATAAGGGTACTCCCAGTGCAGAGAGATGCATATTCACAGAGTTATTACAGTCTAAACTTTTTTACATCAACAATACCCACTAGTGGTTAGATTGCAATTAGTTATTCTGTCGGTGATGTGAGTCACTAACAGTTCTCCATAGAATTTGACAGAAACTGCTGAGTCATCTTGTCAGAACCTTCGGGAATTAATCACGTTGTCACTTACAGTTGAACTGTTGTCATATTTGCAGGGTATGGCTGGCAACATTTGGCCTGGGGGGCAAGTACAATCCAGTAGCCCATTTCTATTATCACTCTACCCCACCATCCCAGTCCACCCTCTTTTGTTATATTTATAACTCGCATTAATGTTGTGAAGTAACGCAACTATCAGTCAGTAATGTAATGAAGTTTAGCAATTTATTATCAACTAGTGTAAAAGCCCGTGTACACGGGCCAAGGTTTGGGTGATGTTAACCCTTTGAGTGCCAGAGGGGTACGCAAGGCATTGCACACAACACATTGCTTTGCAATGTGTTGCGTACCTCTCTGGCACTCAAAGGGTTAAGAGGCTGGTCCTGATCTGCGTCCTGCCGCTGACACAGTCATGCACTATATAGACTGGCTGAAAGCACAGAATGCTTCCAGCACAGAACTCCCAGCATTCCGTTCTCCCAGCATTCCTACACCTCCCAGCATTCCGTGCTCTCAACATTCTGTGCTCCCAGCATTCCGTGTGTTCGGGCAGTGTGTACTGCGCATGACAGCTTCTAACAAACATCCTAGCAAATTATTATATAGGATAGAAAATAATATTCAGTTAGTTAAAAGTATTTGGAACTTACAGTAAAATCTCAGGTATAATATGCACCTGTGTATAATATGCAGGTGCAAATAATACCCAAGATTTATGGCAAAAAAGTTATTTCCTACGTATAATATGCACCCCCTACTTGGCCCCATCTGGAGGCAGTGGGCAGCATTCCTGCTCACGCCACCCGCTTCTTCTATGCTGCAATACTTCAAAAACTTTAAAGCCCACCTTGATAACCAGGATCCCCCTCTGGAGTCCAGGCAGCCATGAAATAGGAGCAGCGGGCGGCATTCTTGCATTCGTCACCCGCTTCTTCTGCTCCTGGAACGCCTCTACCTATTTGGGATGCCCTGTCAGGACCTACTATAGATTCAATGCGCATTGGAAATTATTAAGAAAACTTAAATGCATAAGAAAAATAAGAAGTGCACTGCTTTTTAAAAAAATATGTATGTTTCAATATATACACAAAGAGAGAGAGATGGAAATATTTAAATATTATTCCTAACACATTTAAAACTAAAAACTTGATCAAACAGTTCATAAAGACATCATCAAGGGAGGGATTTCACAAATAGGTTCTAGAAGATCTTGTTCTACTGACATAATCATTTGAGCATCAAGCAATTGTTTTCCAATTATTTCTCACAGTCTTTTCTGAAGCGTTTACGTTTACTAAATGCTTTCTCACATGCCACTTTTGTAAAAGGGGAGAGTCAACAGGTATATTCATAGGCAGTGGAAAGATTTTCATAAGCTGCTGAAAACTTGTACCTGTGACAGTGATAAAAGCATATTTTACATGAATTGCACTTTACTTCTTGTTCTGCATTATCTTAACAAGAGAAAACACCTACTCATTGTAGTCATCATCATCAAGTATTATGCCTTATTCCTGTTGGTCAACTCTCCAGCGATGCATTTTTTTTGTGACTCTTTTGACTAGGAGCTCACTATGAAGTTAAGAACTTGACTTTCAGTCATCAAGTGATTCATTTTTGTTTCAGAATGTTTTGCCTTTTCTTTTTTGTAATCAGACTTTTTTGGTTGTTCAATTACACTTTCCGCCATTCACCATGCTAACAAAGTCTAGACCGTTGGTTTGCAAGTATTTAGAAACATCAAAAACTTGCAAAAATAAGTCTGCTGTGAAGAGTCCGGAATTCATAAAGTTTTCCAAAAAGGGATTAGACCTCAGTCTTTTGAATTAATGCGGAACTTTTACCGAAGATTAAAGTGGATTTGTCACCTCAATATAATGTAGCAGAAATAGTTAGGCTATATAGCGAATATTACTAAAACTGTCTTAATTTTTTTTTTTAAGCTTTATTTGTTGTAAATTTAAGTTATTAAGTCGGTCCTGCTGCAACTTCTACATAGACTGCGGTTACCTGGTCTGTAACCACAGTCCATCGCTCTGCCTCTGCTCCCTTCCCTCTGTCCAACCTCCTGCGATGATGGAGGCTTCTGTCTGTAAACTAGAGTGTTCTCATTGGCAGAGATCGATGTCTAGACAATGAGACCACCCCAGCTTACAGACAGAAGCCTCCATCATCGGAGGAAGCTGGATAGAGGGAGGGGAGCAGAGGCAGAGAGATGGACTGCAATCTATGTGGAAGTGGCTGCAGGACCAACTTTATAACTTAAATTTACAACAAATAAAGCTAAAAAAAATTATGACAGTTGTAGTAATGTTTGCTATATTGCCTAACTATTTATGCTACGTTATGTTGAGGTGACACATCTACTTTAAGGATTACTTTAGAATCTGTGACTTCCGAGAGGTAATAGAAGTAATATGAAGCTAGTCGCCATATGCTTAATTATTGCAGGGTGACTTAAATTGATTGTTTGGAAAATTAACACTAAAACTTTGAGGGTATCTAAATAAAGATAATGTTTGTTTCCAAAAATCCAGACGAGGGTCTTTTTTGCCCATGACCTTGTCCCTCCAATATTTTTGTAGCCACAACAATTTTTCCTGTTCATGTCATTGATCAAGTTGATCCTTCCAAACATTAAACTATCTTGTGTGAAGCTTCAGTAAACATTCTCACAAAATGGACTGCACTATTCCTTATATCCGATAGATTGCAAAAGATATATTATATACAAAGAAATAGGTAAGAAAGGAGAATAAATGTAGGTAGATTAAAGTGCTACTATCCCGTATATAGTGAGTATGTGTAGCTCACTACAAAATCTAAAAAGACTAATACAAAAAATTCGTTGAAAACGTCTAATAAGTGGAGAGCGCTACAGTCTAGATATTGCGTATAATCATGTATATTTTATTAAAATTCAAAGTATAGAAAGTAAAAAAAAATCATGAAATATAAAACACATAGGGTACCCTATGTAAAAACAATATATATGTAGTGGTAAATACAGCAAATACCTAATCTGTTTTCAGATGGTAAAACACTGTGCAAATGTTAGTCCATAGGTAGTAAAGATGTACTGGTTGTAGAAACACAAGCCTGGATGTAAAATGTGGAATAGGTGCCAGCGTCCCGGCCTTACCACTAGGATCAGTTCACTCCCGTCTATGTCGCTGTACTGGATCTCCCCAGAATCGGAGATATTTAGCGGGCAGAAAATGCTATAATGACCGGCTCATTGGTGACTGGCACAATGCATATCTCCCGTCTGTAATCTCCGATATGATTCTGGATAGCGGGCAGAAAATGTAGCCTCCCATCACGTTGGAATGTCCACAAGTTCATGTAATGCAACAATGTATCTCTTTCGCGGGCAAATGTGATCTGTTGTCAATGGCTTAATTCCACCCAATTGCTACAATGACTCTGTTTGAATCAATGGTATATATCAAAGCAACAGAGTCCAAAGTAATGCCAACAGGTTTCCTGTACATAAGACACTTCCTCAGGGTGAACTCCGAAGTCATTCCAAAGTGACGGGAGGCTACATTGCCTGCACGCTATCCAGAATCATATCGGAGATTACAGATGAAAGATATAGATTGTGCCAGTCACTGCTGAGCTGGTCGTTACAGCATTTTCTGTTTGCTAGCTCTCCCTTCAACCTTTTGTCTTGTAAACATTTCTTCTTTTATCACTTTCTTGAATACATTTTTCAAGGTGATTTTTAAGTGGAACATCATATTTCAAAAGAAGAAAAACCATCTCAAAAAATTTTTTTCCATGGTTAATTTCACTGTTATTTAAAGAGTACAAGGATTTGTTAGTTCCATGGACACGAAATGGCAACCTCTGTTTCCTAAGCCGTTTTACATTACTTTTCATGACCTCAATATTTTGAAATATCTCCTTTCTTTTGGTTGCTCAGTCCTGGTTTACTAAAACATCAATGCTTCTATGCTTTTTCAAATTAAAATAAACAATAGCAGCATCACAACGGCTTTTAGAAACCTCATGCTTATTAGCAGCCTGGTAACAATGTAAAAAATTAGAGAAGCCAGTAATGAAAGAAGAAGAAGAGGAATCAGAAACAGCAATACATATGCTACAGTAAAAAGCTTTTAACTTTCAATCCTTCAATTTTAAAGAGAGCCATAAAGGCTTAATGAGATCCCCACTTGGCTTCCTGCAGAAGTAAAAGTCGGCTTATATAAAAGGAATATTTTAATATTCGGTGTTAGTTGGTTGCAAGGGATGCTTTGTAACAAATGCCAATTTTTCAGCAATGGAACATACAGAAGGCAGGCTAAATGGTATTTCCATAGGATGATTCACAAGAAAACTCAGTGTTGTCTTCTGGTGTAATACACTCTAATTCAGGACGGTCTTTAGATTTATCTCGGCTTTCAGTATGTTTTGGCAGTGGAAAGCTCATCTCAGATCTGCATTGAGAGAGGTGTCTCCACTTCAGTGTCATGGATTTCTGTTTGTACTCTTATTGTAACATAGTAACATAGTTGATGAGGCTGAAAAAAGACATGCCTCCCTCTGGTCCAGCCCATGCCAAAACCACCCCTGTTGATCCAAAGGAAGTAAAAAAAAAAAGCCCTCTTAAGCCATTTCCAATTTAGCCTCAAGTGGGTAAAAAAAATTTATTCCTGACTCCAAATGGCGGTCAGCATTGAAGCCATCTGTCATAATTTTCAATATTGTTCTGTGCTAGATAGGCATCAATTGCTTTTTTGAAAGCAGTTGCATTATCTGAAAGTACAACATCCAGAGGCAAAGAATTCCATAGCTTTACCGCACTTACTTTAAAGAATCCCTGCCTTTATTTTAGTCGAAAGCATCTTTCCTCTGAACTTAATGGATGATCTCTTGTTCTTAGTTCAACTCTTTGTGTAAATAATTAATTGGATAGTTCTTTGTATTGACCTTGCATCATATCACCCCTTAGACGTCTCTTCTCTAATGTAAACAACCCCAGTTTGGCTAGTCTCTCTTTATAACTCAGATTCTCCAATCCTTTTATCTCCTATTCAAGCGACATATCTGATATTCTTGACAGTACAATTTTTACTAACAGAAGCTTCACCAAAATTAGATTTTTTTGTGTACACCAGCCATTTCTGCGTGTGCTCTGTTGTCTCCTCTTCAAGTGACATAGTGAAATAGAGTCATATTTGAAAGTCTACTTAGACCAGGAGAAGCTTCCTCAGAATGAGTTTCCTGGTGTATGCCATCAGAAAATATGCTCTATGAAATGTAAAAAAAAAAAAAAAAAAAAAAAAGGAGAACCTGTAATGTAGTCCCACATGAAAAACTCAACCATGTCATGTAAACATGTGGTGTGCATTGAAACCTGTTTCCCATAAGGTTTCATGGAATGTCATTATTATAAATGAAATTCAAGGTGATTATGTGTGAGAAATATACAACTCTGGTTTGGTGCTCTCCTTGAGCAAATTGAAATTTATATTTTGCTTCTCTTCTGTTGGGCCTACATGTTATATTTTACCCATAAATTTAAAAATGTAGAGAATGTGACCTTTAATTTATTAGATAAAATCTGCTCTCTCTCTCTCATTTGCGCTCTCTCTCTCTCTCTCTCTCTCTCTCTATATATATATATATATATATATATACATATATATATATATTTACATGTGAACAGAACACACTCACAGGTCTTTTATCAGGTGAAAATAGTGCATATTTATTCCATCAATGTTTCAGGCTTATTTTGGGCCTTTATCAGTATATTCACAGAAAGCAAGAAACAGAGCCTATTTAAACACAACAATGTCAGTGATTGGTGCCAAATGAAATCATCAAAAGGGTGGATGGGAATGGGGAAAGTAACCAATCATGTCAAAACATACAGATGTTAATTGTATACACTATGTATAAGATATAAAAATTATAGCATAGAAAAATAACTTAAAAAAGAGAAAAGAAAAAATGTCTGTGTATGACACAGAAATATCTCTGTGTGTGACAAAATAAACAACCCGACTCTCATCTGATTCCAATAATACAAATATTTAGAATACCTAAATTCATGGAAGGGAATAATGAAGACCCGAGGACCCTCAGATAACAGAACTTAGTGAGTTTGTTATTAAGTTAATATAGAAAATAAACAATTTAATTATTGTGAATATTTAACTATCTTCGAGACATTAGAACAAACAAAAAGAAAAAGATAAAGGAAGAAAGAAGAAAAATTGGATAAAAGAAAATATGTGTGGTGTTACGTTACAAAAAGAAATTTATCTGAGCGAATGAAGATTTATTTTAGCATTTTTAAGTAAATATGCAGGAAACGTGTTTCAGAGCGTTGCAAATAATTTTATCGTTGCTAATACATAGTAGAGTGAATTTATATTTTAAGCACTTAAACTGTGTGAACCTTCCTTAAAGGGATAGTAATACTTCATTTTATCTTTATTTTATTTTGTAGGCATTAAAAATACATGAAGAACAATATAAGTCTTATCTCTCCTTTTATGGTTTCAGAGATATTCACAAGCAAAGTTTCCCCTCCCGCCCCTTTTACATAGTGTAAACAATCTCTTCTCAGGTGTGGAATGCAGTGCATAGACCAGACAGATAACAGAAGGGGACAATCTGCTTCCTATGAGAACAATGAAGGCCCAGCCCCCCTTGACAAGTTTTTCCCTTATCTTAATTGAAGATTGTCCCTCTCTGCAATCTACCTGGGCACCTCCCTTCTGATCTGGCTGAACAGGGTTACATCAGTAAAGGGGGCGGGAGGGGGATACTTTGTCATTGAATTACTCTTGAACTACAACTCTGACAGAATTGAAATAACACTCTCCAAAGTCCAAATACTATGATGATTAATTAGAGCTGCTTTTATTATGATGCAAAATTTTTTGTAAAGTTGATACCTTTATTGGCTAACTAAGCAGATTTAAAATGCAAGCTTTCAAGACTTCTTAGGTCTCTTCCTCAGGCATGTTATACAGATGAATATGAAAACTTCTCTCTTAAATACAAGTACACATTACATTGTTTATAATGGAAATCAGATAACAACGTTAGTCCAGATACCAATTCCTTGATCAGTCAATGGTAGAGGATGTGATTTAAATAGCATTCTTCCTCTGGGTCCAGGTATTTATGATTCCAGAGGGACTGTCGTAAAAGTTAATTCACCATTAAGTACAATGTAATGTGTACTTGTATTAAAGAGAGAAGTTTTCATATTCATCTGTATAACATGCCTGAGGAAGAGACCTAAGAAGTCTTGAAAGCTTGCATTTTAAATCTGTTTAGTTAGCCAATAAAGGTATCAACTTTACAAAAAATTTTGCATCCTGTATTTCTACGGCTAACACGGTACCAACTCTCATCTGCTTTTATTATGAAACATTACTATCCCTTTAACTTCTGAACTTTTAACTTATCACTATAAAAGATAGTTTCATTTGCTTAGGGTCCTTCACTGCTATTGCAAGCTCTCCGGACTGCATTTCTTGTGCTCTCTGAGCAACACATTTCCCCTTAGATTTTCTACTCTCCATATTGATCAGTATGTATTTAACTGTAATCATGCTGAACTTTAAAAAACTTTATAATAAACAACATAAAAACAGCAAACTCAAAGCCACATATCATTATCTACCTCATACAGAAGTACATATACCCCAAAGTACCTTCAATATGTACAGTCCAGACCAAACTAACTACATTGACAGAAATTATGGAAAGAAATGCCACATATACAACAAATGAGCATAAGCTTGACAAATGTCTGTATACCACATTTGTCCCGAGATTATCTACTCTTCATATAAAAAACATAGAAACTTTGCATGTTTCTTATGTTTCTGAATAGTAAATCAAACACATGTACGAGTACAAGCTAATTTGTTTAATTTATTGAGATTAGTATATTCTGCTCTTGTATTCAATAATAGCTGCACTAAAAGCTGTGGTAATTCATTCATGGAGTCCTGCAAAATGCTTGAGTGGCCGTCTCCACGATGTACGACTAGATTTTAGGTTTTAAAAAAAAAATGCTGACTTTTTACCGATGCTGTCTGGAGGTACAAATTAATCCAGTTCAGTTTTAGGTGTTTGTGTTTTTAATCCACAGTCCCAGAATGGGTTTATAAATAATACTGCAAATTCAAGTTGAAACATTTTTCTTTTGTCAGTTTAGTATAAGTTAAATTATACTTTTTAATTCTTGCCATTTTCTTGATAGTAGAAAATTCATTTTCATGTAAATGAGGTAGAAGAACCCTGTGATGCTGGTTTTTCATTAGGGACTTGGATAAAAGCAGAGCCGGGCCCCAAGTGTTCTTGACAAGCACAAACATTCCTTTTGGCTGTTTTTGAAAATAAATTAGGGAACATTAATCATTACAAAACTAAAATTTATCTTTTTTTTTTTTTTTTATAATTTCTAACTCGTAAGGATGAGTTCACAGAAATGTTATGCAGGAAGAAGTTTTGAAATTGTGCTCAGCAAAAGTATATGACACTAAGGGCCATATGTTCAAGAGAAAATGGTGGAATTCTAGGGCAAACTATTTGCATTATAGTAGAAAAAAATCTCCATTGATTTCCCTATGATTGCTAGAGAGGTCTCCAACGCCTGGCTTCGCAATGTGTTGGAGAACTCTCTAGCATTCAAGGGGTTAAAAATCACCATTCAAGTCAATGAGAATTTTTAGTTCTCCTCTAAAATGCCATTGGTTTGTCCCTTGGGGGAGATTCACTAAGCGGTGATAAAGTGAAGATGGCTTTTCCAGCAATATCACTTCTCCAGTTCCTATTTCTTCAACTTTGGAGATCTTGGTGCATAGGCTCCATAGAATAACATAGGAACTGGAGAAGTGATATCACTGGAGAAGTCATCTCCACTTTATCATCTCTTTATCACACCTTAGTGAATCCCCACCTCCACTTTTCTTTTGAACATACTGCCCTAAGGTCCTTATCTGCAAAAGAAGCATCAAGACTTCTTCAAACTCTTATTGCTCTAAATGGGAGTCCTCTCTAGCAATCAAGGGAGGGAGATGCACTAAGGCGTGATAAAGAGGTGATGAAGTGGAGATGACTTCTACATAAGGTTGCCACCTTTTCTTCAAAAGAATACCAGCCAAGGCATTCCTTCCATAGAGTTAACATTGGAAAGAAGCCAATTTTTTACCACCCTGCCGGTAAAATACCGGCTGGGTGGCAACCCTACTTCTCCAGTGATATCACTTCTCTAATTCCTATGTTATTCTATGGAGCCTATGCACAAAGATTTCTTTAACTTTGGCGATCTTAGTACATAGGCTCCATAGAATAACATAGGAATTGGAGAAGTGATATCACTGGAGAAGTCATCTCCACTTTATCACTGCTTAGTGAATCTCCCCAAGATGTTATAAAGCCTACACCCCAGAACTGCTCATCTTCTCTTTTGTCTACAAGGCCCTATTCAGCAAGCCAAAGAGAGCAATTCTGGAGCAAACCAACTGTGCTATAGAGGGAAATGAAAATTCCCATTCATTTAAATGGGGCCTTTAACCTTGTGACTCTCTAACAATTAAATGGTTAAAAGCCCCATTTGAATCAGTGGGAGTTGATTTGCTCCACAATTTCTCTGTTCTTAATAAATGCACAAAAAAGACTGGAGTAATTATAATACAAACCAGCTGCACAATATTGAAAAAATAAACATTGCCCAAATTCCCACAGTGTATAAATGGGGATTTTAATTCTTAGGGTCATTAGGATTTTCTGCCCATAGTAAGGTTTGTGGGAGCTATTATTAGGAGATGTTACTTCTCCTTTAGGCCTTGAAGTAGTTATGATACTATGGGGTCTATTTAACCCTTTGAGTGCCGGAGGGGTATCCAATGCATTGCAAAGCATTGCGTTGGATACCCATCTGGCACTCAAAAGGTTAAAGTGGACCTATCACTTTGAACTTGTTTTTACATATTACAAAACTCCATTCAAAACTGCTTATATGTCATGATAACTAAAAGTCCAAAAAATGTATAGTTCACACTGACATATCTTAATTAGCATATGACATGTCACTGGCACTGCATGAGTACCATACAGTGCCAAGTATGAATATCTCCTTAACTGTAAGTTTGCTGTACATTACACATAGGCAGTTTTTAATAAAGTTTTCAAATATACAATCTTGAATCAAGGTTACAGGTCCACTTTAATAAGACAGGGCTATGGCAGCACAGTGCAAATCAGCTGTTGCAATTTATATAATAAGTTATTGTGGTTGGTTCTCCCTGTATAGTGTAATCAAGTGAATAGTGGCTGCTTCCTGCTCCTGTATTAATTTACTCAGGACTGGGTAAAACAACCTAGTGTTTGGCAGCAGGTGCAGAAAGCTGTCACTATTCAGGTCTGTCCATTACATTATGCATTGAGAATGTCTCCCTGCATCTTTATATCAATTCACAGCACAGGTTAAATATAGGGAGGGAGGATATAAGCACTGGTGCCAGCATCTTATTAAATAAAGGTGCAAAAGCTGATTTTCGTTGCTATGTTTTATTAAATAGACCCCTTGAATGTTAGAAAGGTCACCATCTTGAAGGCCTTGGCCTTTCTAGCTAAAAGCCCCATATAGATCAGTCTGCATTTTTATGTGTTCCTTATTGCGCAGTTGGTTTGTTCTAGATTGTCTCCAGTACATCAGCTGCTCTGAGCTCAGCATATGTGAAACAGTGCAAATAATAGGGTTATTTTTTTAATTTAATTATACATGTACTGATTTATCCCAAATGACATTTACATGAAGAAAACATTTTCTAGGCAATAAAAGCTATTAAGAAGAGCAAACTAATCCTAAAGGTATAATTCAGCAAGCTAATGAAATGCAGTTCTGGAGTTAACCACATTCACCATAGGGTAGGCTGACTAGGCTGCCCCTTTAAATAAGGATATATATATATATATATATATATATATATATATATATATATATATATATATATACAGTATATATATTGCATGAATGCTTTGAATGCAGTCCATTCCTGAAATAGGCATATTTGTGTAGCCCAGTTAAATGTGATGTCATGTCAGCTTATCATATGAGAAAAATAAAAATTCACTTGATTTAAATGGGGCTGTTAACCAGTGAATGCATTAGAGACCTATGTAGCATTCAGAGGTTAAAAGCTCCATTTAAAAGGACAGTATTGGATTTATGCTGGTCCCTTTTAAATGCTAGACTGTGCACCAAGATCTAACCTCCTCCATTGCTCTCCAGTAATCTTTACAGTTCATGGTGATCTGCAAGGCTGGGTGTCATCAGCACTGTATGAAAAGCTCATGGAAGATTGTTCTCCTCTGTATTCAGCTCAGTAAAGGACCAGTGCTGGTGAATCCACTGTCACTGTGCTTCTATACATAAGACAGTAATCTATGAGAGCCTCACTCCTATGAATGCAGATCACCTGCAAGTCTTTCCGGAACCCAACGGAGGAATTTAGATCCATGGGAACTCCATTTCCATAGCTTTTGGGGTACAGCTCATACCAGCTACATAGCATAAACTGACAAATAAGTAAAGCTAAATATCTCAAATTATTGTTTAAAATAAAAAATGACTAACAAGTATAAATGATTTTGAATGCTTGTTCACAAAGTGACAGTGCAGATCCTGAGGACTGAACTTCAACGCTCCAGCTATAGACTCTCAGTTCTGGGGCAATTCATTTCAATTATGGTGAGAACAAAAAAAAATCCAAACATTCCCATTGATTTAAATGGGGATCTTAACCTCTTAATGACTGGCCATGCACACGCGTTGCTGGCACATAAGGCCCCTGGAACATTTTTCTTTTTTGAGGATCCGATTCAGGGCTCCCCGAATGGCGTGTAGTCGCGCGGGGAGCCCTGAAGTCCATGACTTACATGTACGTCATGGGTCCTGTAGGGACGTTCATCCCATGATGTACATGTACGTCCTTGGTCATTAAGGTGTTAATCCCGTGAAACTTCTAGAGGTCTCAAATGCATTGATAATTGCTTCACAATGCATTGGAGACATATCTAGCATTCAAGGGTTTAAAATCTCCATTTAAAAAAATTGAAGTTTTTAGTTCTTTCCTATAGTGCAAATAGTTTTCCACAGAACTCCTCCACTTTTCTTTGGAATATTCATCCCTAACCGGGGACATCCTGTGCATAGGGTTGTCACCTATACTTATACCGGCCATGGCCTTCCCTCCATAGACTTAACATTGGACAGAAGCCAATCTTTTACCGGCCTGCTGGTAAAATACCGGCTGGGTGGCAACCCTACCTGTGCATAGTAGTAGCTTATCATCATAAGTAAACACATGTGTACGGGTGGGATGGCTGCAAGAACTATATTTTGGCAAACAGGAAACAAATGCACTTAAATCCTGATCACATCTAGCATCCAAGGGGTAAAAATCGTCACGTTCACGAGAGGTCTCTGATGTACTGTGAAACATTCAAGAATACATATATATACAGTTGAGGTGATTGATGAGTAGGAGAAGAAGAGAGCACAGTGAAATATATAGGAGTATACAAGAGAAAATTAAAAGCACATTTTAAATAGTTATGGTGCCTGAAGAGTTGGAGAAAGGTGCATAGTGAAATATATATCTTTATGTATTGTGCATTGGCAGTCTCACTGTTAACCAAAGGCCCCTAACATGTTTTGCTTCTGGTGTGCTGTTTTGCATTCTAATGATAATGAAGCAGAGTCACTGTGAAATGTGTAAGAGGGCTGTAGCCACTTGAGAAGTGGGGTTACTTATGCTTCATTTCAAATAAATATGTTTAATTCCACTTACTGTACTTGTATTCCATATCCACTGTAATCAGGCTGTGTGGTATGCAAAATAATAAAATGCTCTGGCAGTTCTAATATAGTTCACTTTCAAACCATCTAGGGAATACATTTTTTCATCAGAAATATAACAAAGACGAAAAATCCATTAACAAACAATGAGTTCTACAGATAACAAAAGATGTCGGCCTCTCTGAGTGCACAGAGGGTGTTGTGGACAGAAGCTGCAACATAATGGGCCTTGTGCGCAAAGAATAAAGTGGAGGATTCTGGGGAAAAATAACTGTATGACAAGAGACTTATAATCATTCCATAAATCCCCACTGATATGAATAGAATTTGTAACTCTTTGAGTGCCAAAGATGTATCCAGTGCATTGTATAATCAAACCATAACCTCATATTTAACAACACTAAAAATGTCCAGGATCACTTTTCCCATGGGCACAGACATGTCAGCATTACTAGTGGTCCACAGTTCTATTTAATGCAGGTCCCAGAAGCTGACGTATTAAGTAGAACGTAGAGTAATTATGGAATAAACTAACTATAGTAGGGAAATGGTTGAAGTGAAGTAAAGGGATTATTATACTCAGGAATATATTAAAAAAAAATATATAAGCTGAAATAATCATGGTGTTATGATGATTAGATATTGCCAAATAAATATTTTGAGCTACAAAGAAGAAGATAGTAGGAACCTAGATAATGATCGCGCAATAGATGTATACCTAGACAGGGGTGGACTATTGTTCCATGGACCACATTTCTGTTGTCAGTGTTGTTGAAGGGTATCTTGTATTTATGTGTGTGTGCTACCACCGCACCATTAGTAATCTTCCCTTTGACTGAGACATAAGTGAAACTGGCAGTGGGTTATGCTTGGCTGTTTCTTGTGCTTCTACTTAACCTCTAATCTGTTACAAAGGAAGTGTATCAATTCTAGCTCTGTCTGCACTGGCAGAATTTGTTTCAAACTACACACTAGCCAGACCCAATGGCAAACAATTTAGCAAATTATTATATAGGATGTGGTGATTGCAGTTAGACTGGATACATTTAACCCCTTACCGTCGGAGGACTTACATGTACGTCCGGAGCAGATGTCCCAGGTGGACAGAGGACGTAATACATGTACGTCCCAGAAGTCATTTTAAGTAATGGAAAAAAAAAAAGTTCAGCGGGAGTTAAGTGCCGGCCGTGTGCACAGAGTGAGGGATTCTTTACAGTAAGGTCTCCTACATTTTGGAATTCTTTATCTGGGGACTAGTTGAAGAGCCCGTGTACACGTGCCACATTGCCACCCAGCAACGGCCGCTGTGAACTCATGCACAGTAGAGATTGCCTGCTCCACGGCTGATATGGAGCGGGGTGCATGACGGCTTCTGACAAACAATTTAGCAAATTATTATATAGGGTGTGGTGGTTGCAGTTAGACTGGATACATTTAACCCCTTACCACCCAAGGACTTACATGTACGTCCCTAGCAGATGTCCCAGGTGGACAGCGGATGTAGTACATGTACGTCCCGGAAGTCATTTTAAGTAATGGAAAAAAACGTTCGGTGGGAGTTAAGTGCCGGCCATGAGTGCGTGCGGCTGGTCACTAAGGGGTTAAGAAATATTTCACATACATTTATAGCAGACTAGTGTAAAAGCTCGTGTACACGGGCCAAGGTCCGGGTAATGTTAACCCTTTGAGTGCCGGAGGGTTATGCAACGCATTGCTTTGCAATGTGTTACGTACCCCTCTGGCACTCAAAGAGTTAAGAGGCTGCCACCTCACTGCTCCACGTGATGCAGTCTTGCGTTGCCTCACTCACGTGATGCAATCATATGCAGCAGAGACAGCCAGAATGGGGGCAGTCACTACTGAGCATGACAGCATCGTGACAAACATCCTAGCGAATTATTATATAGGATGTGGTGATTGCAGTTAGACTGGATACATTTAAGAAATGTTTCAGATACATTTATAGCAGACCAGTGTAAAAGCCTGTGTACAGGGGCCAAGGTCCGTGTAATGTTAATCCTTTGAGTGCCAGAGGGGTACACAACTCATTGCTTTGCAATGTGTTGCGTAACCCTCTGGCACTCAAAGGGTTAAGAGGCCGCTACCTCTCTGCTCCACGAGATGCAGTCTCACTCATGTGATACAATCATGAGCAGTAGAGACTGCCAGAACGGGGGCAGTTAGTAGATTAAAAAGGAAGGATTATGTAGCTCTCTTTTTCTGGGATATACTGGGCAAAGGTTGAACTTCATGGACTTGTGTCCCTATTCAGCCTAATTTACGATGGATCTGAACCATAAAGGTGAAATAGGAAGCCTCCTTATTCCTTTAAATGGTTCTGTTAACCCCTTGAATGCTTTGTGAAGCAATTTTTGTTTTGTCCCCTATAGTGCAGTTGGTTTGCTCTAGAAATGATCAGTTTCCTATGTGCATATTACCCTTAGTATAATAGGTGAGACAGGGAAAGTAACTATTGTATTTGAATTATACAATTTAAATAATGGCCCAATTAAAAAGTGCCAGCAATTCTAGTGCCATATTGCATCATCTGTTTTGTTAATTTCGGATCAACCAAGGCGATGGCTAATGTTTTGAAAATGTTTCTTTATCAAATATATCTGCGTGCATATAATAATTACAAACTGTCTGAACATTATTGCTTTTAGTATACATGAGCCAAGGGTATGTTTATCTGTGTATCTTTGTGTATGAAATTACACTGGGCCTTAGGTACAAATGAAAAGTGCAGCAATTCAGGAGCAAGCCAACTGTACCAAAGGGGAGATCAAATATACATTCTCATTGATTTAACCCTTTGAATGTCAGAGTTATCTTACACAATGCTTTGCAAAGCAATGGATGTCCCTTTGGCATTCACAGGTTTAAATGTTTTTTTTTAACCCTCCTGAATGCTAGAGATGTCTCCAACACATTGCAAAGCACCCATATAAGCAAACTTAAAAAAACAAGATAATTACTCTTTAACCCCTTCACGTCCACTGATGTGCCAGGACCATCACGGTGGTCCGGCACTTAAGGACCAGTGATGGTCCTGGCAAGTCATGGAGTTCAGGGCTTTGAACCAGAAGTTTAAAAAAAAAAAAAAGCCCTGTGGTCCTCAAGTGCCGGCTTGAACATTTCATGTCCCTTTTCACTGCTAATGGCTCCAGGTTTTCAGTTTTCCAGTTTATCAGTGAGCATCTGTACTGTTGCACTCACATTTACTTTGAGCACAAGTATATAACTTCCAGTTTGTTTAATATCGTAGGTATTAAAAAAAGAATTAAATTGATATAAGTCCAGTCTCTCAAACCTTTATGGTTTGAGAGATATAACCAGCTAAACTTCCCCCCTCCAAAAGTCTGCCCTCTAGCTGACAGCAGCAGATTTCAGTCATTTGACCAGCCTGCGGCTCTTCAGCAGAGCTGAAATAGCGCAAACTAGAAATAAATACTTAATTTGAACAGTCTACAAAGTGGGCTTGCAAAGCACTTTGTAGACCATTCCAAGAATTTATTTCTAGATTGCGCTATTTCAGCTATGCTGAAGAGCCGCTGGCCAGTCCTGGGACCAGAATCTGCTGCTGTCAGCTAGAGGGCAGACTTTTCTGAAACAGCCTGGAGGGGGGAAGTTTAGCTGGTTATATCTCTCAAACCATAAAGGTACGTTCTCAGTGATTTAACCCTTTGAATGTCAGAGATTTGTCTTACATAATGCTTTGCAATGCACTGCATGTCCCTCTGGCATTCACAGGTTTAAACGGGTATTTTTAACCCTCCTGAATGCTAGAGATGTTTCCAACACATTGCAAAGCTCCCATAGAAGCAGACATAAGAAAACAAGATAATTGCCCTTTAAATGCTTGAACATTTCATGTGGCTTTTCACTGCTAATGCTTCCAGGTTTTCAATTCTCCAGTTTATCAGTGAGCATTTGTACTGTTGCACTCACTCATTTAGCTTTGAGCACAAGCATATAGTTCCAAGCAGTTCTGGGACTTTTTCATTTCCCCTGTGGTGCAGTTAGGGATGCTAGATCATCCCTTTACCCTTTGAGTGCCAGAATGGTATTGAAAGCATTGCAGTGCATGTTCTGGCAATCCTAGGTGCAGTCGGTTTATCTCATTATTGATCTAATATTTTAGCATTCTGGACTATCACTAGTTATACTATAATATTGTCCTGTCAGTGATCTCTGTATTAGAGATGCCAGAATGTCTGGGATCTGCCAGGTGCTAGGATTAACACTTTGAATGCCAGAGGGGTGTCCAACACATTGCAAAGCAATGCTTTGGACACCCTTCTGGCACTCTCAGCCACCCCAGTTTGGGAGCAGTCAATGAATAATCACTGGTGGTGTGACTGCATTTACCGTTACATATGAATGGGTTACCAGTGGCCTATCAACAGAAGATGTGTGTGTTCAGTGTTTCTCTGAGGAGAATATGGAAAACCACTACACTAATTAACTTTAAATATAAAGTCTGCTAAACAAGCTACTTTAATTAAATTGTAGCTGTTGGGGCTCTTTTTTCGCTTACTTGAATATGCCAGTTTTATTGCTTGTATTAGTGGTAACCTAGTTATATGGTTGTCACTTTACTATTCAATTATATATAACCCCTTAGAAGCTAAAAAAAAATTTCCGACACAGTGCTTTTCCAATGCATTGGAGATGTCTCCAGCATTCACACAGCTCTAATGATAAAATATATTTTTTAATATGAAAGAGCATTCGTAAAATTCTGTCTATATGTTTCCATATTATTATATAATATATTGCATATGTTATTCTAAGCAGAAAATGGGAAGCTGTTTTCTTTGCACAGTTCACTTCCTGTTGGGAGATGCACAAGGTGAGAAAAAAATCTCCAATCCCTCTATCATTCTATGAAGCATATGAAATAAGACAGTGGAAGTCAATCTGTTAGTCAATATTTGAACCTACAATTTTTTGGTACTACAACTACCATCATCCCCAACTAGACAGGTATGATGGGAGTTATAGTCTCCAACAGCTAAAGATCCAAAGATTGACTACACCTGTACAATATTTCTCTAACATGGAAAGCAGGCTCCATTCAATAACAGGTATTCAAGAGTTTCTCTCTTTAGTGCTCAGTAGGTACATCGTGTGAAAATTCTTACTGAGTGCTATTTGAATTGAATATCTCTAGAGTATTCAAGGATTTAAAAGCCACACTAAAATCAATGGGAAATGTGGAATGTTTTATTTGTTCCCTATGTAGTAGTGTTTACGACAAAATTAATTTGTTGTAGCAGATATTTACATTATTGTGTATGTTGTTTTGGTTCAGTTTTATTCTTTAACTCTTTGAGTGCCAGAGGGGTACGCGTACCGCTCTGGCATTCAAAGGTATATAGTTAGGCAATATACAGAGACATACTGTATGTTGTGTGACGTGCTTAATGTGATGACTATCTTTGACAGATCATCCCTTTAAAACTGGACCCATATACAAAATGCCTGCCTCAAGGCTGCAGAGGTTATTGCTTAATTGCAGTTGTATCCATGCAGCAGGCATTTTTTGTGTCCAATTTTAACCCTTTGGAATTCAAAGGGATGATCTGGTAACCATACGAGGGACCATCAATGCATGGTGGTATGGTAGTAGGTGTGGGGTTGCCACCTGTTTGGGTTTGATCAGAACATGCCAGTTTTGACAATACTGCCCGTGTTTCAGAGGTTTTGAAACCTAAACAGATCTAATTTCAAGTATCTTGTACTTCCATTGGTTAGAAGACACATATATCATCAGAGCACTAATTCAAATTGGCTAGTCATGCAGATTTTAACCCTTTGAATGCTAGAGAAGCCTCTGTTGGCAACCCTAAGTAGGTCATTTTAGGATAACTAAGAAAAAAGTAGATCTTATACCACTATAGTTTGGGGACCCTTGCTTTAGTGGTGCCTTCTTTAGTTGTAGTACATAATATCTCTGCTGTGACTAGTACAGTACAGCCATGTGACTAGGAAGTGAGGAGTGCAATGGAAAATAACTCCCCACACCGCACATTATAATATCTAAAGTTCTATTAAGATACTGAAGCTTTAAACATATCCAACTATGAATCTTACAAGGTGCTTTTTCATAACTTGACCAGATATCAATTTAAGTGTAGAATGCTTAATAAAAACACACAATATGGGGTTACACTGGTTCTTGTGCAGTCTTGCTGAATAATCCTATATAATAATTCGCTAGGATGTTTGTCACAATGCAGTCATGCGCATAGGGTTGCCACCTTTTCTTCAAAAAAATACCAGCCATGTCATTCCCTCCATAGAATTAACAATGGACAGAAGCCAATTTTTTACCGGCCTGCCGGTAAAATATCAGCTGGGTGGCAACCCTACATGCGTAGTAGAGACTGCTCCCATTCTGGCAGTCTCTACTGCGCATGATTGCATCACGTGAGTGAGGCAACACAAGACTGCATTGCGTGGAGCAGTGAGGTAGCGGTCTCTTAACTCTTTGAGTGCCATAGGGGTACGCAACACATTGCAAAGTATTTTCATAATTATCTTGAGTTAAAGGGATATCTGGCCACTTCACTCTTTTATATAGGAGTAGGGTTGCCACAACTGGACACATGAAAATAGGCTGCCTGCCTGCTGCATGGATACATGGTAACCACTGCAGCTAAGTAATAATGAGAGCTGCCTGGCTGCAAACATTTTTGTATGTGTGCCCAGTTTTAAAAGTATAATCTTGCAAGACTTTATAGGAACAACCTATATTTTACAGTTAGTGTTTCTTTAATGTTTTCAATTGGTAGACCTAATGAAAATGTTAAAGCACATTACAATAAAACTACTTTTAAAGCGGAACTACCACCCGACACAGTCTTTAGCTTCACTAAGTCCCCATCTGGCGACTAGCTGCTTAGTAGCGCTAGTCGCCAGAATAATTACCTTATTTAATAGATTTCCGCTCTATTTCCCGGCTGACAGGCAGGACAGAGTGCAGACATCTTGTCATTGTGACGTCCACATGGCTGCGCTGTCAGTCCCAGCCGGGTCTAGGAGGCGTTGCTAGGAGCCATTTGGCTCCGGCTGGGACTGACAGCGCAGGCGAGCGGACATCTTGCCGTCCTGCCTGTCACCCAGGGAGACTTAGTAAAGCTAAAGATTGTGTCGGGTGGTAGTTCCGCTTTGAAAGTAGTTTTATTGTAATGTGCTGACTTAAATGGGAACATGACCCATAGGTATATGTTTCCTTTAATGTGTTTAAAGGGATAGTAATACTTAAAGTGTAAAAAAAAATGTTGTAGGGTTTATCCCCTGAGTAAAACAAGGGTACTCCCACTGCTGAAAGGTGTTTCATTCAAAAGTTATTAATTTTCAAAGTTGAATTTTTTAGGTGCACTATCACAGTGGCCTGAAATTGTACAGTGGCGTTGTTGCTACACCATCCTATGGAGATTTATGGTCCTGCGACCAGAGCTGTCCATAGGATCGTGTAGCAACAGCGCCACTGTACAATTTCAGGCCACTGTGATATTGCACCTAAAAAATTCAATTTTGAAAATTAATAACTTTTGAATGAAACACCTTTCAGCAGTGGGAGTACCCTTGTTTTACTCAGGGGATAAACCCTACAACATATTTTTTTTTTACATTTTAAGTATTACTATCCCTTTAACAGACTTACCTAGGTACTAACTAGACATTCATACAGCAGGTATATATATTATATATAGCTTCCCCAAGAGACCAGCACTCACGGGACTTATCACAAACATACACTGTTTAATAGTTCAACGTTTCGGTCCTACACGAACCTGTATCAAGAACACAAGAACGTTAAATGTGTAAACAGTCCTCTTTAAAACCCTCAGTGGTTCTTCAGAGTTAGGGAAACGTAACTGACTGCTGTATGAAGCACGTCTGCTTGGGAAAATCCTTCTGTTACACATATTAAAAGCCACTTATTACACTTGTCTCTATCATCTTCAAAATAAAAGCAGCTCAAATTAATCTTCATAGTATTTGGGCCATGGAGAGTGTTATTTCAATACTGTCAGAGTTGTAGTTCAAGACTAATTGAATGATAAAGTGTCCCCCTCTGCCCCTTTTACTGATGTAACACTGGTCAGCATCAAGGTGGTGTCCAGATGGCTTGTTGAGAGGGACAATCATCAATTAGCATAAGGGAAAAACCTGAAAATCCTGTAAAGGGGGACAGAGTTTTCATTGTTTTCACAGTAAGAAGATTGTTCCTTGCTGTGACCTGTCTGGTCAAGAGACCAAATTCCACATCTGAGGGGAGGTGGCTTACACTAGGTAAAACCCCTTTAACATGTTGCACAAGTGGTTTCCTTAGGGCTGGATTTACATCCCTGTTGCACTGGGTACACTTAGCTCCACCCATGGCCACATCTCCACATCTTACATCCTCCCCCAGTCCCATCCACTGTTTCTTGTTGGCCTAGAACAAGCAATAACCAAAAAAAAAGGCTTAACACCTTAACGACCACCAAATCCTAAGCGTGGGCTTTTTTTTCTAACTGAATTCTGGGATGACAGAGCGGTATGCAGCCGTGCTGTCATCCCAGAATTCCATGACATGCCAGGACCGTCACGGTCTCTAACATCCGGGACTGGTGTGACGGTCACAGCATTACATACATCCTTAAAGGTTTAAACCCCTGGTTGCTGGAGAAATCTCCAACATATTGCTCCTCAATGCACTGGAGATCACTCTAGTATTCAAGGGGTTAAATAGTATCCTATAAAGGGGTGTACAACTGGTGCAAGAATGTTAAGCTTGCTGGCCACACCCCGTATTCAGTATGTTGGTGTGGCTAGCACAGCTGAGCCATCCCTCAAAATTTGGAGCTCTAGGCAATTGCCTACTTTTCCTATTTTCCTATTGGTTTCCAAGCCTTAATTTGACCAGATTGCCATTTTATCGTGGGACATTAAAGAAACACACACACTGCACTATTCTGTATAGCAGGGCTGGATACATTTTATTTCTCCAGCTGCTGTTGGCCACTGTGAAAGATAGGAGTTGCAGTCCAACTACAACTGCTGAGCTGCAGTCAGTTTGCCCACCATTACTATAAAGCTTTATAGCACATTCAGACAATTGCAGTTCATTAAGTACTCCAGACTTGGTCATTTTATTCCAATCTTAGCTTATCATTAAATTAAAAGTTTGTTACAAAATGCCTACAGCAATGGGAATAACAAAACAACATTTTTTTTTTTTTTTTTTTTTTTTTTTACAAATTACATTAATTTGCTATCAAAATAGAAGTGAGGGACTTGTTCTGAATCAGTGCATGTCAGCGAAGTGGAAAGGAGATTAAGACAATTGGTACAAAAAAATTCCAACACATAGTGCTTCAGGGCAAAGCACACAACTGCCAGATGTAAGACTAGTACAAAAATGCACCCCAAATTAACACCATGAACAAACATTGAAGGTTAAAGTCCATGGCCTTAAACAAGACAATAATGATGCTCCAGGCCTCAGCCCAGAGGCCATTAAAGGGCACATAATTATCACTGCAAGGCATGCTCCAAAAGCCACACTTAGGGCCAAAAGTAAGAGGCTGCTATACCCAGCCCTCCATGGAGTCAAACTGCCTACAATGATAATAACAAGCCACCTGCTAAAAAAAATGTATTACCAAGAATGAATAAATCATAAAAATACAAACAAATTACTATGTTTCATAAAAGAAAATTAAACAAAACAGTCCAAAGAAAGAAGACTCTAACCAAAAACAGGAAGGGATGCTTTCACTACCTGTTCCTGGGCCAAAAGGAAACCATCCCCAGACATCACTCAGTATCCTGCCTTCCCCTCGCAACCACTTAACTGCCATCCCTGTCACACATACTATCCCCTGTCAGTCAAGCTGGCCTTCCCCAGACCGTGTGTCTGGGGGGCCAATCTATGCATTGGTCATGGAGTCTGGATCTGCTGCTTTTATTCAGATTGGATTATTTGTTTAAGTGCACAAATACATTTCTGATAAGATCTAAGACCGATGTAGCCAACTATGGTCTTGAAGAGCTACCAACAGTACTTTTTCCATATATCTAAGCAAAGTGCAGGTGGACTAGTTAGTGGTTCAGTCACTTTATTGGGTCCATTTGTGCTCATTTAGGGAATATCTTGAAAACATGCATTGCTGGTAGTTCATGAAGACCAGGGTTGACTACCCCTAATCATAGATCTGAAACCAGTTTGTCACTAGAGATTTGTTTCAGTTTGTGATAATGATCCATAATCCAGCAGTGTTTAAAAAAAACAACAACAAACGCCAGCTAGCCATAGCCTACTTCTGTACATGGATCTTTAATGCTCCACAACTCTGTTTAACAGAAGGCATTAAACCCCTGTTGTGCAAAGTTGTGGATCAACCGGAATTGACGTCATAGCTGAACATTAGTCCTAGCCCAATGGTTCAGTAGAATGAGGAACAGCAGGATTCAGTCCTGTGAATCTGTCAAGATTTGAGGGGGGGGAAGGGGATTAGTTTAACCCCTTAATTGTAGAGTTTGCAGAGCTGTACAGATTTACAATACTGGACAGAGAATATGTAATTCTGGGGTGAATGCGAGAATCCACCAGCCCCCAGTGCCTACACCCCAGTGAATGAATTAGAGTATATGAATGCTGTGGCGCATACCAACAGACACAGTTTACTGTTGAAAAGACTTTAGTTCCAGAAAGCTCCTTACATCTGCCAAAAATCACGTGCAGGAAAATAAATTATTTAAATTACTTAACGTTACATTTCCTTTACACCTTGTGTAATACATGGCATTACACAAGTCACAGAGGCAAGGAACACCCCAAAATGACCAGATCCTGCTCTTTCCTTTGCACAAGTGCATTTTTTTGCATGAGTTAATTGCTATTAGGCAGGGATAAGGCTAGAAAAGTATATCCAGCACCTGTTTTTGTGCATAATCATATTTGTACACATCCTCCCTTGGAGTTAGGTATCACAGGTTTATTGTAAAGTAACTCTGATTGGGCAGTAAGTATAAGAGAGCTCTACTTATGTTAGCTTTGGTTACCAACTACTCAACACTTTACAATTCTGGAGCAACCCAACTGATAGTGACAAATATAAATTCTCCAAATTCCTATTGAATTAAATGGGTAGAAAGGTAGGTAACGTATTACAATGCAAGGCATTAGAGACCTCACTAGCATTCCAGGGATTAAATGCCCCATTTAAATAAGGGGTTTTTATTTGTTCCTCTGGTGCAGTTGGTTTGCCCCAGAATTGTTCATGTTCTTCTTTGCACATCAGCCTCAGACAGTCATTGAGGAGTAGGCCTAGGCACTTAATTCAGACAGTCTGTGAGGAGTAGGCCTAGGCACATCATTCAGACAGTCTGTGAGGAGTAGGCCTAGGCACATCATTCAGACAGTCTGTGAGGAGTAGGCCTAGGCACATCATTCAGACAGTCTGTGAGGAGTAGGCCTAGGCACTTAATTCAGACAGTCTGTGAGGAGTAGGCCTAGGCACATCATTCAGACAGTCTGTGAGGAGTAGGCCTAGGCACATCATTCAGACAGTCTATGAGGAGTAGGCCTAGGCACATCATTCAGACAAACTGTGAGGAGTAGGCCTAGGCACATCATTCAGACAGTCTATGAGGAGTAGGCCTAGGCATATCATTCAGACAGTCTGGGAGGAGTAGGCCTAGGCATATCATTCAGACTGAACTCAGAGGAGTTAATGTTCAAAAGAAACAGGGGCAATTTTGCACCAAAGGGGACAGATACACATTCCCCAAATTCTCATTGATTAGTGCTAGAGATGTCTCCAACGCATATCAAACCAATGTGGTGGAGAACTTAATAGAATCCACCTTTTGAGTGCCACAGAGGTGTGAAAAACACTCCCACTCCCTGAACAGTATGCTCTCTATACTTCCTATAATCTCTGCTCCACAGCCACAAGCTTATAGAGTATTTCACACTACCTGAGCAGCATGGTCACTCCAGCTCTCCATACTTACAAACTTTCTGTTTAACCTTCTGGTTAAAGGTAATCAGGATATGAGGTTTGTTGAGGAGACTGATGCGGTCCAGAAGAAAGTTGTAGTAGGGAGTCAGAATGATGTAGTGAGAAGGAAACATGAAGAAGTTCAGGAAGATGCGTGATTTCAGCACAGTACAAATTAGCATCCCAGTGGAAGAGGATCTGCTGAACAATTAGGGTGGTTCCTTTGAACATGGATGCTGAGATTTGTCCTGAAGCCCCCAAGGTTACATGTTTTCAGAATCTCCTCAGTCAGACACAAGTGAATGTTAGCAACTCAGATAGATCCTTCAGATTGATTGAACCAATGACTGATACACCTGTGTTCATATTCTGAAATTCTGGACCATTGAGGCAGGGCCTGATCGAAGTTTATAGCGTCCTTGTCTCGGATGTCATGCATGGCACCTACGGAATCCAAATATGTGCATTAAATGGTAACTGGAGGAAAGTCCATTAGCTTGTTCAGGGAGTTGGGATTTTGGTATATAGTGCAACTATCCCTTTTCTCTTGGTTAGAGACTAGGTTCTCCTGCTAGGGAGCAAACCTTTTATCCTCAATAATGATGTTACAAAAGTCAAAAAAGGTTTAATGGGATAGTAATACTTAATTATTACTAATCCCTATATTAAAGTTATATTAAAAAGAAATATATTGCCCCCAGTGTCATCTCTCAGACCATTATGGTTTGAGAGATAATAGCTCCTAAAGTTGCCCTCTCCTTCCCCCTTCACCGTAGTCAGTGTTCTAGCTGACTGCAGGGAAGCTTGTCGTACCACCATGAGGTGGTTCTGCAGCACAGCCAAGATCACGTTAATAAAAAAGAAATCTTTCACTGAAATGGGCTTCTAAGTGTGCTTGGTTTGCCAGCACACGTAGAAGACCGTTTTAGTGAAATATTATTTTTTTTTTAGTAATGCAATCGTGGCTCTGCTGCAGAGCCACCTGATGATCGTAACACAGACTTCCCTGCAGTCAGCTAGAACGCTGACTACAGGGAACAGGATTAGTAATAATTAAGTATTACTATCCCTTTAAACAATTAAAAAAGCCAATTTGCCCTAGCAGATTAAATAGTCATAATAGAATGGGGCTATCTCTTTAATGAAAATGTTAAAGTTTAAATAATAAAGTAGATATCAAATTGGTCTGTAAATAAAACAAAAAATAAAAATACACATCTGTTATTTCCTAATAAGCATTTTGAAGGATGTATTTCTGTGCTTTAACCCCTTATAATTGTAAACTAGTATATTGTAGGCTTTATTGAAACAGATCTCACAGCCATACTTTGTCCCACTGCCTTCAAATGAACCTTTCACTTTCCCCCTTCCACAATTCTGAACAATTCAGTAGCTATTCATTGATGAATAGTCCTGTGTATGTTTGGAGGCCCCACGCCCTGTTTGTTAGTCTTTTTGAAGTCTTGTAACATTTTAACATGCTTGATTCTGAAATTCCCTGGAGAGATTCTCATTGCTGAATGTCATATAACACTTTCCCACCTGAAATCAAACTGTTGGTTCTTCCATGACATAATCTGAACATTTAACCACTTGGCTTTCGAGAGGTCACCAATGCTTAGTACTGCACAAGTCTGCTATGACTTCCTCTCTTGTCATCATGGGCAAACCCAGGATTTTCGAAGAGGAGTTTCCAAAGTAAATGATAATTACGGATTAAATATACCTAGAATTTGATTTTTGCAGATCCACAATCAGAACCTTTGCAGCTGATTTTGTATAGGCGAGGAGTGAGCAAACTGCATCCCTCCAGCTATCGTTGGACTAGAATGGCTGGCTGAGGATAATGGGAGTTGTAAACCTACAGACTTTGATGTCTGATATGATAAAAAAAAACAAATGGAATCCCCCTCCTTTGTTTGTCATTGGTCATGACCTGAAAGTAAAGATAAAAACCAAGGTGACCTTTTAGGATAAGAGGATACATGTGATTATGACCTGTATAGACAAACTGATGCTGGCATAAGTACAGTATCTATAATGCATGAATTCCTCTTGCTGTAGCCACTTTTAGCAATGTTTTCTTTTCTCTGTGTTTTCTTGTATTAGGTTTTATTACATTATTACAGGCATAAATATGGCAGTCCATTAATATTAACTGCAAATATGTTTAGAGAAATATCCTTCTAGACTTTGGAATTTGGGATTTTTCTCCAGTAGGTGCTACTTATATAGATGTAAAACCTAATAAACAATTAAATGAGCAATAAACTTGTATTATGAAAAAATGTATTTGTTTAGGGATTATCCTACTAAGAAAAGATGGGTACTCCCACCGATGGCAGCTGCTTTATTTAAAACCTATTACAGTACTTTTTTCACATTTTTCTTTAACATTTGCTGTTGCAAATGATCTTACTAACACTACACCCTCCTAGATCTCATTCCTTGTTTTGAATACACCCCATCTTGTATTCTTCACTGTGCACAGGGATTTCTTGTCTCTCTTTATCGCTCATTACATTCCCATTCCTGTCTGCAAGATTTTGTTTGTGCTGTGCCTGAACTTTGAAATTATGTTGTCCTATCAGTCTCCTAGGCTTCAAATTTTAAGGTGTTCACTGAAAAGTTGCCCCTATGACTGTTATGAGCAAAGCTAGATTAATGACTTATCTATCTTCTGCTCATCCTTGTTCCCTTGTACCATTTAAGTATACCTCTACCACCCATAGCCTCATATGGATATCATTGCTATCCCCCCAATAGATGTGTTATTTGCCTGGACCACTGCACTGAAAAGCACTTCTATCTCCCATCCATGGACCCACAGTTCATGTGGCTGGAGGAAGTTACATCCTGTAGCACTTACACCATCTCTGTTGCAACCTTCCTTCCTGTAGACTGTAAACTGTCATGAGCAAGGACCTCTAATTCATTTAATTGTAGTAATGTAATAAATAATTCAACAAATGCGTACTAAGTAGAATGTGCTTGATTTCCTTTGACCATACTCTTCTTTCCCATGTCCCTGTAAGGTTCCTTCATGTAATCCAGTGACATAAGCATTCCCTGCGGCAGGATTGGATTGGCCGTAGATGCTGAGACAGCTTGGTAGATCCCATCCCAGATGTCAAAATACATCTTTAGGCAATCAACTGTCTCAGTCCACATTAAGATCAATTCCAGACCTTGAACATTAGCTTGGCAATGGAGGTACCATGTGTAGGAGAGCAATGTTCATGGCTACAAAGAGAAGGGACCCTTGATATGCTATATACCCAGGCATGGGTAATGTGAATACCCATCTGTGAAAATTAATTGAATTATCCATTAAGTTTACTATAGATAGATATGATTATTGTGTCTGTATTGGTCTCTGTGTTCTTTTCATATTCCTTCCATTGAGTTCTGTCATTGTCAGTCCACTGCAGGATGAAGGTCTCCATAGCAAGCTAAAATGAGGGTATGGACCATAATAATTATATCATTTGTTCCATTCCATTTTGTCATCAGGTATTTCATTTACCATCAGCGTGATAGGACTTTGTTTACTGGGTCAGTGGATTTTACATTGCTTTCTAGTTAAGCATTATTTTAGTTTTTGTTTTACACTGTGTTTTTAAGGTAATGTATTTTAAAATGTTACTTAAGGAAGGATATTATCTATATGTTGGTTACTCACCTTAGGTACCTGCTCAAACTCTCCTTTTTTATATTCTTTAGTGTTTTTTCTTTTAACTGTACTTTTGGTCTGTTTTCTATTGTACAGTGCTGCAGATTAAGTTTCACCTTGGAAATACAGGATAATAATAATAAAAAAAGACATGACAGTTTGCACTGTAATCATTTTTGACTGAAGCTATTCCTAACAGTGGCAATACTCTGGAAAATGCCTTAAAGGGGAACTACCACCCCACAATAACTGTACATGAATGCAGTCTTCATCTGGCGACTAGCTGCTTAGTAGCGCTAGTCGCCAGAAATATTACCTGGTTCCAAAGTTTTGGCCGTTTTTCCGAGGCTCACAGGAGCAGGAAGCACGGACATCTCGTCACAGTGATGTCCGTGCGCCTGCGCTGTCAGTCCCTTTTGGAGCCAAGTGGCTTCCTGCTCCTGTGAGCCTCTGAAAAATGGCAAAAACTTTGGAACCAGGTAATATTTCTGGTGACTAGCGCTACTAAGCAGCTAGTCGCCAGATGAAGACTGCATTCATGTACAGTTATTGCGGGTTGGTAGTTCCCATTTAATATTATTCACAATAACACACTACATAAAAGAAAGTATAGATATGGGCTATTTTTATGTAACAATAAAAAATACATATATTTCTACATATATACGTAATCTCCTCTCTTATCTGACATCGGTCTCTCTCTCTATGAATTATGGTAAGAATTTGCAAGGTACCATGTACACTGAAATCATTCACTTTTACTAATCTATATCCTCAACTCTAGCGGTTCTCACTAATTCACGAATCCTCTTGGAGGTAACTTTACATAGCAGAATTTTTATATGTCTGAATGTTCTAGGTGAGAAATTGTTCGATACATGTATGTTGTATTATGACATATCCATTGTGCAACGACCTGCCTGTCATAATTGTTTCTCCTTCATAGGCTACAACTGTAATCTCCATTGGTTTACAATAAAATAAAATATAATAAAAAAAAGGAGGATAAGGTCACCCGGGCCATGTCCTTGGTACAAGTATATGTCCCCAAGAAAGAATGTGTGGGTAGTGTTAACTGATACATTGGATTATTTTTCATTATTGCTTTCATCATCTTGGTAGTTACTACATTTTGTGTAGAAGTACCTTATACACCCCCAAAGAGGATTATAGAGCCATTCCCAAGGACTATGCATGCTTATATAGTTTACCCTTTTCCTGTCATAAACTGAAGCTCTGGTATAATGAACACCACTGACTTACTACAGTGATATAAAAGTAAAATGAAGGATGTGTGATAAGTGTATCACAGAGCTTGTTGAATGAAATAGTAATCAATCAGAATATATTAAATACATTTTATCACTCTTGGTTCAGAAGAACATGAGAAACATCCAGATACATAATAGTATTATCTTGCATATAAGGACAGTCGAGGCCCAAAATTTCAGGCAGTTTTCCTCTGTACGAGAAAAAACGCTAACCCCTACATGTATGTTTTGGCCTCAGTACCAGTTCTAGGGTTTGAGAGGCCAGGTATGATATAATTTACGGGGCTGCTTTAAAAAAAAAAAAAAAAACACAATATGTTGCTCACAATTTCTGGCCTCCATTGTTTCGTCTAGCGCTCTGTCTGTGCTAGGTGATGAGAGGATCAGCATTAGCCTAGATAGTTTCAGGGCGAGAGGATGAACAGGTGACAGTGACAGGCCCCACCTCCCAAAATGTATCAGGCAGTAGCAGTCGACAGAGGTGGAGTGGTCATTCTTTTACAGTGCAGCTCTGCCCCCCGTAAGTGCAAGGCCGGGTGTGTTGTGCCTTCGCAGCTGCCCCAAAACCGGCTCTGTTAACTTGGTACTTGCTCCATCAGTGAAGTGCAGCTAATCTTTCTTGGCACATAGATCATGGTTCCATGTCTGGAGTACCCTCAAACATTTTAAAAAAGCTTATCACATTTTGTTTTTGTCACACTAATTGAAGTCTATAGATATAATAGTGTTTGATTTGATTTGGTACAGTTCACATACACAAGAATAAAATCAAATAACTTGCATGTTTTTTCTAACTGGCAAATAACAATATGTCATAAACAAACAAATCAAATAATAGTATGTTGTCTGTAGTGGTTTCAGCTGCATCTTTAACAGGGCCCCTCTGAAGTAAATGATTTAAATTGCATTCAGTTAATTACACTTAAGAATATGGCAGTTACAGTAGAGTAGAAAATAGAATACATGCATTATATATATACATATATCACTGTTTATGTTTCATTGTGTCTACAGCTGTTACAAAGTAAACTACCATATTACAATGAAAATCTTTATGAGACTTATAAATACAGAACTGTGTGAAGTAAATGTTCCTGGAAACCATGAATAATAGATCCCTAACAATAATGGAAATGAAATAAATTATTGCTTAACCATTTGAATGCCTGAGGGGTATGCAAAGCATTGTAGCATAATGCATTGCTTACCCCTCTGGCACTAAAAGGGTTAAAATGACATGTGTATTGACATAAGTGGAGCAATTCTGGGGTACCACGGGTACAAATAAAAATTCTCCCAAATACTTCTGATTTGAATATGACTATTTTGCCTGCTTAATTTTAGAGAGCTTTCCAGTTTTTTGTGAGTGAGGCCACTGTAGCATTCAAGGGGTTAAAGGTCCCGGTTTAGTCAGTGAAAATGTTTACTTATTTCCTGTGTTGGATTTGGTTGGCCCCAGACTTGCTTTACATTTACCTTTACACATTGGATCCAGTTTTTGGAAATTGGCTATATTGTGGCAGGTTTTTTTTTATTGTGGAACTAGTTGAAGAGCCCGTATACACGGGCCACAGTGCCACCCAGCAATGGCTGCTCTGTAGTCATGCACAATAAAGACTGCCCGCACCACAGCTGATATGGAGAGGGGCGCTCCAAATTCAGACTGTAGTACCTTCAGTGCGCAGAGAGGACTACTGGCTGAATTCGGAGCGCCCCAATCCGTTATCAACTGAGGAGTGGGCAGTCTGTACTGAGCATGACTGCAGCGCGTGCAGCCAACTATACTGCGCATGACAGCTTCTGACAAACATACATTTAGCAAATTGTTATATAGGATGATGGATGGTTATGGGCTCTTCCACACATGAGACTTTGTAGCACAAGTTTTGGTGTATTTTTAGTTCTAAAATTTAGCAAGGTTTCACCAGCATCGTATTCTCTTTATGTAAATAGAATTGCGAAAAATTGCAGGGAGTACCCAGCTACCTGCAACATTTGTGCATTTGTAATACTGCTTCAATACAATGACATTAATATTAATACTACAAATTTGTAGCCACATTAGCATCCCATCTGAGGAAACTTTCAGCACAAAAACACAGAATTTGATGGCACGTAAGAATCATTTGGCCCATCTAGGGCTCGATGCTAAGACTGGCATTACAAGAAAAACAAGCAACATGTATTTGGCAAGCATGTGTTATGCCGGTATTCTGTTGCAGAACCACAGTAAAAGAAAACTGGCGTAGACAGCACATTTCAGAGTACTAACAAAATTGCCTCTGTCAGCTTCCGTTCAACTACCGCCTACAAAAAACGTACAAAATGTCAAAACCCAAGGAAATAGGCATACGTTTGACGACAGAAAGGCCAAGTTTAGTGTTAGATGTATTCCCCACATTATCAAAATCAGACTGAGAGTGCCCCCCCTTTGACATTTTAACAGCCCCCTTTAAAATTCGACTTACAGTGCTTTCTTACACCATATTATTTCGATAAATAGTGTTCACATTCAACATTTTAACCCCCCCTTAAAATTCGACTTACAGTGCTCCCATGACTTTCTTTCACCACTTAAATTCGACATTGTTCTTCTCCTATTTTTTTCGACATGTCTTTGTATTGCAAGATTAACTCTATGAGTACCAGAGAGGTAGCAAGGCATTGCAATGTGTTTGCTACCCCTCTGGTACTCATAGGGTTAATAGGCAAGGTATGCGGCTGCATACCTCGTCTGTATATGTGTAAAAAATGGGGTTTTTTTAATTATATTTTTAATTTTATTAAAAAAAAAGAACTATGCCTTCTTTAGTACTTGAGCAGCTGTATAAGCCGCTGTAGTACAAGCACTTGTTGAATGAATGAACGCTGTCACCGGATCTTTCTTGGAAAGCACAGCACTGCGCTTTCATTAATGAATCAGTCACCCGGGTCAAACCTTATTTAGTCCTTGGTCTTATTCAGGATAACATTATGCATGCTTAAACCCCCTCGCTGTATTAACTTGTACCACTTCTGCTGGTAGGCTATTCCACTTACCTATCACACTCTTAGTGAAGTAAAGCTTTATTCCATTACAGCTAAGCCTCTGACCTATTGTCCTAACAATTGTTCTCCTTTGAAATGCACTTCCTTCATGCATTTTGTTGAATTACTTTATGTATTTGAATGTTTCTGTCATCCCTTCTCTCTTCTCTTCTCTCCTACAAACTATACATGTTTAGTTCCTTTAGTCTTTCCTGTTCATTTTTATCATGTAAACCATTCATCATTTCCAGAGTATCTATATCCTTTTGGATATGATGGGCTGGATTCTATTACAGGTGCTAATTTTATCAGTGCTTTTATCTCCAGGTTTCCCTATAGACTTCAGTAGGAGATTTTTTTTTATAAAACTGGAGGTAACATTTATCTCCTGCAATAGAATCTAGCCTGAAGTCTCAAGTACTGCACACAATATTTTAAGCAAGGTCTGAACATAGATCTGTAGAATGGCATGATCACTTCCCTCTTTCTGCTACTAATGCCCCTAGCTATACAACCCAGCACCCTGCTTGCATTCCTATCATTTTGTACATTGCCTGTCTACCCTTAAAGGGATAGTAATACTTAAAATGTAAAAAAGTATGTTGTAGGGTTTATCCCCCTGAGTAAAGCAATGGTACTCACACTGCTGAGAGATATTTTATTAAAAAATTATAACAACTCAAACTTGAAATTTTTAGGTGTAATATCACAGTGGCCTGAAAATTTACAGTGGCGCTGTTGCTACACCATCCTATGAACTGCTCTGGTCTGTAGACCATAATACTTCATAGGATGGGGTAGCAACAGCACCACTGTAAATTTTCAGGCCACTGTGATATTGCACCTAAAAAATTCAAGTTTGAGCTGTTATAATTTTTTAATAAAATATATATCAGCAGTGGGAATACCCTTGTTTTATTCAGGGACATAAACCCTACAACATATATTTTTTTACATCTTAACTATTACTATCCCTTTAAGTCATCAGAAATGATTACTCCAAAGTCCCTTTCCTCTATTTTTGCTGACATTATGGGACCCTTAACACTATATTCTGCCTTTGGGTTTTTAAATCTGAAGTGCACTACTTTACATTTGTCAACATTCAGCTGCAGTTTACACACTCCAGTCTGTTCCTCTAATTTACCTAAATCATTTGCCACGTGGCTTACTTCTCCAGGATTATCTATCCTGTTGCAGATCTTTGTATCGCTGGTAAAAAGGCATGACAACCTTTTGTAATAGTACTAATAAAAATATTACAAAGAAAGGGCCCCAGTGCAGATCCCTGAGGTACCCCATTAGTAACATGGCCTTCCTCTGAATATTCTCTCCCTTCATTCGGCCATTGCCTTATCTTTTCAACTATTTTTACATCCACACTGCAATTTATTAATGAGTCTTCTGTGAGGGACAGTGTCAGGTGCCTTACCACAATCTAGATAAGCTAAATCTACTTCTTCCTCTTATTTTAGTTACCCAGTCAAAAAAATCTATGATGTTAACGCTGTCTTGTAAGCCTCCTTTCCTGGTTTTTCACCAGGAAAAGGTGGTACTTCATACTTCCAAATGTTTCTTAACTAAAGTAAACTCCAATTTTCACATTAAGTAGGAAATTGTCCTTCCTTCTTTTTGTCCTGATCCTTCCACCAAAGAGAACCAGGATCTTCATCTGTCGGATGAAGGTTGATGCCTTAAATATTATGTGCATTGCACACATTCGTTTAGAAAGGCAGATTCTCTCTGTGTCATCCTGGATTGCCCTAGAGTGGGTCAGGCTGCATCCAATGTCACAACTGCTTGTTGGATCAAGGCTACCATAGGCAAGTGTATGTGATCTGAAATAAACCTGTTCCTTTCAGAGTGACAGCGCATTCCACCAGATCTGTGGGCATCTCCTATGCCTACAAGAATCAGGTCTCTTCCATCCAACTGTACTAGGAGATAACATAGTCATCTTTGTACACATTTACTAAACACTACACCATTAATGTCCTGGCCTCAGCTGAGGCCAGCTTTAGCTGGAAGGTTCCTTGTACCTATTTAAAGGGATAGTAATAATTCATTTTATCTTTATTTTATTTTGTAGGCATTAAAAAAATGAAGAACGATACAAGTCTTATCTCTCAAAGCTTTATGATTTGAGAGATATTCACAAGCAAAGTTTCCCCTCCCGCCCCTTTTACCTAGTGTAAGCCATCTCTTCTCAGATGTGGAATACAGTCCATAGACCAGACAGATAGCAGCAAGGGACAATCTTCTTCCTATCAGAACAATGAAAGCCCTGCCCTCCTTGACAAGTTTTTCAGGTTTTTCCCTTATCTTAACTGAAGATTGTTCCTCTCTGCAGTCTGCCTGGGCACCTCCCTTCTGCTCTGGCTGAGCAGTGTTACATCAGTAAAAGGGGCAGGAGGGGGACACTTTGTCATTGAATTACTCTTGAACTATAACTCTGACAGTATTGAAATAACACTCTCCAAAGTCCAAATACTATGATGATTAATTAGAGCTGCTTTTATTATGAAAACATTACTATCCCTTTAAGGATCTTTTCTTATCTGTACATCCAGTTCAGTAGTTTTGAGTTTTGGCTCTTGTTTGCTGTGGTTACATGATGCCAGTTTAGTCCTGTGGAATACTGGTCTTTTGTGGGGAGAATTATTTTTTCTATTTTCCCTCCCAGGAATGTTTATGGGTTCTTTGGTATATCCCAGTGGTTCCCGTGTTCCATATTAGACGTAAGAGAAAATAGGATTTTAGTAAACTTCCCATTAAATCCTTTTCTCTTAGTCCATATGGAACACAGGACTCCCACTCGGAGAAAAATACCTGTGTTTCCTTCCCCAGGCAGATTAGACCTGTTGGGGTCTTTGTTCAGGGGATTTTGTTCTTTTCTTCTGATTTTTGGTACTTCTCTGTGCTACTTTGCTATATGTGAATCTGGAGGAGGAGGAGGGAGTATCTGCCTCAGACAGCCTATCTTTTTTAAGAGCTCAAGCTCCATGGTTCCTATGTTCCATATGTCCTAAGAGAAAACGATTTAATGCTAAGTTCAGTAAAATCCTATTTTACATTAATGTTTCTGCTATTGCTGTAAGACTTACTTGTTTAAAGTTGTCAGACTTTTCTCTGCTATCTTTTTTGTGAAGTGGCGGTACATTTGCTAACTTCCAGTGTTCTGGAACTATTCCTGTCAATAGTGACTGAATGATTCTGTTGAAGGTTTTGCCAGCACATGCCTAAGCTCTTTGAATAACTTTGGGTGTATCCCATCTGGTCACATTCATTTATCTCTTTTTACCTTAGAGAGTTGAATTAGAACGTTTTCTTCTTTATCCCTTTGAGTGCCAGAAATGTAACCAATGAATTGCTCTGCAGTCTGTTGATTACCTCACCGGCAATCAAAAGGTTAAACATGTATGTTTTAAATGTTTGTTTTTTTCACTTATATATCTAAAAAAATATATGTTTCTGTTTTTTATTGACTGGGTAATGTGTGTTTCTCTGCAACAATTGTAGCATATGTTGCCTATGTGAAATGCCTCATAGGCCACAATGTGGGGTATGCACTAAGGGGTGATAAAGAGGAGATAACTTCTCCAATGATGTCACTTCTCCAAGTTCTGTGTTATTCTATGGAGCCAGTGCATACTCAATCCCACAACACAGTACAATAACAAAAAATATACTCATCGTGTGGGTGAACATACCATTATAGGGAAAACAAGGTTGATTATGTACATGAAGTACTCTCCATCATTACATGGAAGAAACAAATGTTGATTCTGCTCATATATTAAAAGTGTGTGATGTTTCTGGGGTGAGACTTATATGATTCCTCTCTCCTCTAGTCTCTCCTCTGTCTTTACTCACCCTCATCTGCTTTTCTGACAGAGCTTCATATAGATCCATTTGACAGCGCATTGATGTTTGTTTTTACAGTGTTGCCTCCTATGTAACTTTGTATCATCACCATAGTTAGAAAGCAAGCACCTCCCAGAATGTACGTATCTAAGGGGAACTTCCCCAGACTTGTAGAACAGCTCTAAAGACAACTGTTTGCGGTCTCCTACCCTGCAGTTTTATAATAATGTTTCCATACTCAAAATCTTAATATTTTTAATGTGCGTAAGTAGCGGTACAAAGAAAGTGGAGAAAGTTAACGGTAAGAGAAGATTACAATGTATAGTGCCTAACAGCAATATTAATTTTTAAAAATCAATTAAATAGGAAGGAGGGATTTAGGGAGGTGCAATTTAAGATTGCAGGCTGTCATATAGACTCTATTTGTCTTCAATATTAACCAAATTGTCTTTAATATTAGCCAAACTAAACAGAAACATTCAGTCTCATTCTGATATGTTTTTATTATTATTTTATTTTTATTTTCCTTTAAGGTTAAAAAAACATATTTCTCTAAAAGGGATTTCAGTTTATGCTCATAATGTTTAAATAACTACTGTTTGAGACCACTAGAATGTAATTTAGCTTCAGGAAATATATTTAGATATCTGGAGGTACTAAGGCTACCAAGGGAAGTTTTACTTCTCAGCAGCTGGGAAACCAAAGGTTATTTGCTCTTGGACTAGGGCAATGGTGATCAATGTGAGGCCCTCTAGCTGCTTCCAGACTGCAACACCCACCGTTCCCCCCCAAAAGCCAATGGGATGATGGGAGTTGTGGTCTGACAGCAGCTAGAGGGCCTCACGTTTCCTACCACTGAAACAGCGAATAGAATTACATTGTATATTATCATTATATCTCTACATGAAAAATAAATAACTGGCCCATGCATCTTATATCTGTGTTGTTTAACTCTTTGGTTGTTAAAATCCATATATTTAGCATCAGCTACAGTTATTAATGTGTCTCTTCTATCTGCAGCACTGCAGTGACAATACCCATCACTGCCAGTCAGACATGAATATTGTAGGCGCTTGGAAGAGAGGATACACTGGAAAAAATGTTGTGGTTACTATCCTGGATGATGGCATTGAAAGGAACCACCCTGATTTGACACAGAATTATGTAAGTTTTTGATTCCATGCAAACAAAGATGTTTTTGGAAAATTGTTTGGGGATAGTCTACCTGTTGTACTACATTTTGCCAATAGGAGGTTTTACTGAAATATAAAATACTACAGAATTTAGTGAGTTTTAAATTGTGTACACACACATACACACACACACATAGGGCGTTGCTTTGAATGTATTTGCTCTTGAAATGCACATTGTATAGGATGAAGTTTTCGAAGAAAAAAACCCAGAATAAACTTAGCTTTGTTCATATGCTTTTTGGATAAATACGCTAATCATATTTCACTGAGAAACAAAAAGAGGAGCAAATTAACAGCAACATTGTTAATAATAAGGTTATTGAGAATGTAAGAAAGAAGTATGTATTTAAATTATTAATGTCAAAACCATCTAATTCTTAGTAAATAAATATATATAAATAATGTTAAAAAATCTGCAAAATAGAAATTTGTTCAGCTGAAATTTAACATGAAAAAATTATTACAAAAGAGAATAAGAAAGGCAGACATCTTGGAGAAGAGGAATCTAAGCATCTGCTTTGTCTGTCCCTGCCTGTACTGTGCCGTACAGTGCAACTTCCCCTTTGGCAAATAACCTATCTGTGAGGAGACAGGGACTGACAGTGGAACTTATGATTCCATTTTCATGATTACCGCTATGCTACAATTAATTGGGAGGAAAATTAGATCTATGTGATAGTTCCAATTTAATATTAAGTGGAATGCATATAAAATGTGACAAAGAAAACCATAAGTAAAATAAGTCAGCAAATCTTTCACTGAAAGAACAATTTAAAGTTTTGCAACAGATGCATTCTGCCATACTATTCATTATTCTAATTTTACATTCAGGTTGAGGTCATATAATTTGCATAAAACATTATAATCTTGTTTTAATGTGTCAAGGTAAACTCAATGAATGCACAGTAGGAGCAGTGGGTATGATCAGGAAGGATGTCGCAGCTCATACTCTGTATTACCAATCACAAATCAAGCTGTAAGAAGAAGCCTCCTATTGATCATGCAGTTTATGGTGCTGATTCAGTTCAGCAACTGGAACAAAGTTTTCTGTTTTGAATGACAAAACAAAATAGCTGTAGCCAGAGTAACATAACCTTTCTATTACTTAGTTATTGTTAGGATTTACCATTACTTTAAAGGCATAATAATGAATCATTTTCACAAAATTTAATATTCTAAATATTAAAAAAAATAAATCAATTGATGCCAGTACGATCTCTCAGACTTTCATAGTTTGAAAGATATAAGGATCTAAAGTCCCCCCCTCCCGAAAATTATCCATTACTATCCCTTTTAATGTGACTGATGCATTATGAATAACTGGAGCAATGCTACTGCAAATCAGCTGCATCACAGGGGACAAATAATCATTTCCCTTTGATTTATATGTTGTTTCCATTTGATTAAAAAATTGTTTAACACTTAATGCAAAGCGTCAGAGATCTCTCTATAATTCAGTGGATTAAGGACACTAATCAATTTTGTAAATGTTTATTTGTCTCTATGGTGAAGTTGGTTTGCCCTAGAAATGCTCCAGTTCTACTTAATACATCAGCCTCATAATCAATGTCACTAAGCAGTAAATGGATAAAGAGCATAAAGGGAAAGTAAAACTATAAGCCTAATTTTTATATGTAAATAACAATAATAAAAGATCATGACCTCCGTCTCTTTTTACCTAAGTGAAAGGATTCTTCTCCTACCCTGCGTTGGGCCTGGGGAGATCTATCAGTTGTATCCTAGATGCCCATCTCATTGCGTCCTTCTTTCTGTAAAGTGACTTCAGGGTTGTGAGGATGTTCAAGATCCTGCATGTCCTATTTTACTAATGCAGAGGTTTCAACTGGATATTGGACTAAAATATATACATTTCTTTACAGGCAGCATCAGGTTACAACTAACACATTTACAATACAATACAAAATGTAAAAATGATTGGAAAATAGATATGTATTGAGTAGAAAAACTCACAGAGGAGGCATTCCCTGCCCTGTAGATCACGTAGAGTCAAAGTATTGGTAGACCACTAGAAACAGAGTAAAGATAAACAGGGAACTGGGGGTTGGTTCAGTCTTCCCCATTTTCCATTCTTCTTTTAAATTGTGTAACATTCTTTTTTAAGTAATGCCATGTAGTTGAAAAATCATAATTTTGGTAATATATTTATACATTAAAAATAATATACCTTAAAGAAATAGTAATGCTTAAAAATGACTTTAAAATCATTTGTTGAATCACTTTAAAGGGATAGTAATACTTCATTTTATCTTTATTTTATTTTATAGGCATTAAAAAAAACATGAAGAACGATATAAGTCTTATCTCTCAAACCTTTATGGTTTAAGAGATGTTCACAAGCAATGTATCCCCCCCTCGTTCAGCCATAGGAAAAATACTTGGTACCTGATGATAGCTCCCCTTCAAATGCTAATAATTTTATATAAAATTACAGCTGTTTATAATGTAGTAATTTGGAACCTTATTCCGAATGGTTCCCTCTGTGAGGTTTTGGATGGGAAGTCTTTGAGATAAGGTGAAGGAGCAGTAGACACAAGATAGAATCACAAAACGTGTGAGGTGCGAGAGTTGTATTCTAACTCAGTTTTTTAGGGCGGGATTCAAATCCAGGAGATAAATGTCACCCCCCATCTCTTTATAAAAAAAAAAATCCCTGTTGAAGTCTATGGGGATACCTAGAGATAAAAGCAGAGATAAAATTAGCACCTGCATTTGAATCCAGCAGTTAATCTCTTGGATGCTAGAGACTAAGAGCAATTCTGGAGGAAAAAAAAACAATGGTACTGTAGGGAACAAATAAAAATGCCTGGTGGGTTATTCACTAAGGTGTGATGAAGAGGTGATAAAGCAGAGATAACTTCTCCAGTGATATCACATCTACAGTTCCTGTGTTATTCTATGGAGCCAATGCACTAAGATCTCCAAAACATAAGAAATGTTAGTGAATTGACTCCATAGAACATCATAGGAATTGGAGAAGTGATATCACTGGAGAAGCCATCTCCACTTTATCACCTCTTTATCATGCCTTAGTGAATAACCCCCCTGTTGATTTAAATACGACTTTTAACCCCTTGATTGCTAGACAGGGTTTCAGAACATTGCTTCACAATGTGTGGAGACCTCTTTGAAAAGCTCCACTTGATTCAATGTGATTTTTGTGGATTTCTTTTATTTGCCCCTTATGGCAGGGCTTATAATTTTAAGTCCTTTGCTACTAGCCAGACCTGAAAAGTTACTCGCCACTGCAAACCATAGCATACCCACCAGGGCTGAATTTCTACTCGCCAGGGCTAAATTTTCACTCTCCACTGGCTAGTGGCGAGTGGAAATTTAGAGCCCTGCCTTATGGTATAGTTGGTTTTCTATTTCTGCTTAGCACAGTTGGTTTTCTCCAGAACTCTTCTATTTCTGCTTAGCACTGTTGGTTTGGTTCAGAAGGACATCAGCTTCAGAGGAAACCTGTTTTTGTTCAGTCATCTGAGATACAGGACTGCAGGGCCTATATTCTGTGTGATTGTGTTTTAATAATGTGACACGGTTCCCACTCCTTCGGGGAGTACGTACATAACTGCTCTTTTTCTGCTGCTAGCTATTGTTGACAGTTCGGTGCCATTAATCATATATCCTGCATTTGAATTTTTATGTCCCAAATGTATTTCTTTGAATTTATTGACATTACAGTGAAGTTACAACCCTCTTGTTCATTGCTCTAATTTTCAGAAATAATGAAGTGTCTTGTTTACCCCCTCTGGAACACCTAGAGTGGTGATCTGATTTATGGATCTTCTGCAAATAGACATATCTTGCATTACACATGATTGGAGATATCCATAATAAATATTAAACAGAGTGGGTCCACACCAATCCCTAAGGTGTTCAATGTTCCTGAGACAGAAAGCCCAGACAGAGGAGGATTTGGAGAGATAATATAAGTTGTCCTTTTATGAAAGAAGAATGTATACACATAGTCTCATACTGGTCTGTTGGGTATACTTGCACTTTAATTCAACACCAAGGCTAAAATAAAGATAGCTATTCCGTCAGATCACAATTTTATTGTTTGTTTTGTTTTTCAAAAGCACTTAACTAGAGTTGCTTTGTAATTGAGAATACTGCTTTAACACAAGGGGAAATGATTTCATTTAGTTAGTATCCAAGTGGGAATAGGTTTGGGATGTGAAAATTGTATGTAATTATGTGAAGGTTTTGGCTTAATTTGCAAATGAGCAATGTCAACTCTTGTGGTCAAATAATATTGTACAGATATGAATACAGGATAAATGCTATGTTTAGTTAAATTACATTAATTATATATATATATATATATATATATATATATATATATATATATATATATATATATATATATATGTATAAAAAGTATATATATATATATATATATATATATATATATATATATATATATATATATAATATTGTTCTTTAAAAAGACTCAGTTGCTCATAAAGCCACAATCCTGGTCTATAGCATTTGCTTTTTTAAAATTATGCTAGCAGTAAGTGATGTGACCAGATCTCCATTTTAATGCAGGGAGCTTATGGGAAACACACACTGAATGCACACACGACAGAGTTGCACTGGTTCCTACGCAGTCCAAAAGATTTACATTGTTATAGGCATCTTGCATTAAAGGGGAGATTAGGGGGTCGATTCTATTAGGACTGGCATTAAAAAAAAACAAAAAAAAAAAAAACGATGGTTGTTTTAAGTCACTGTGTGGTATTCTATTACCTGTGCTGTGACCAACTACCACAGGTAGTCTATATGACTGTCAGATCTTTACATTCCATTTGTGTACAGTAAATCCATCTGTGAGATTTTCCACACTCTGTTTAAACTGTTCAAAGATGTTCTAATTTGTGTATTAAAGGGATAATAATGTTTCACAAACACAGCAACTCCTTAATCTTCATAGTATTTGGACCATGGAGAGGGTTATTTCAATATTGTAAGAAATGTAAATCAAGAGTAATTTAATGATAAAGTTTCCCCCTCCCGCCACTTATACCTAGTGTAAGCCACTTCCCCTCAGATGTGGAATCTGGTCCCTTGACCGGACAGCTCACAGCATGGGACAGTCTTCTTACTGTAAGCATAAGGAAAACCCTGCCCCCCTTGGCAGGTTTTTCCTTATGCTTACTGAAGATTGTCTCTCACTGCAATCCATCCAGACAGTCTTGCTGCTCTTAGGTGAGCAGTGTTGCATCAGTGAAGTGGTTCTCAATCTTTTTTTTTTTTTTGCTCGAGGCACCCCTAGCACAAAATCTGGAACTTCCAGGGCACTTCTTACATATTTAATGTAATTTATCAAGAGCATAATGAAGGGTACAATACATAAATATACAGATATTATCAATCATAATCACAATTTCTATAAATCTACATTTAAAAGTCAATATTCACATTTTTGTCATTCTTCGTAGAAATCAAGGGGCACCCTATGCTGATGGCCGTGGCACACCAAAGTGCCATGGCGCCCTGGCTGAGAATCACTGTATCAGTAAAAGGGGCGGGAGGAGGATAATTTAACATTCAACTCTGACAGTATTGAAATAACACTATCCACAGCCCAAATACAATGAAGATTAATTGGAGCTGCTTTTATTGTAAAACAATACTATCCCTTTAAATAATACGAACAAACAGGTGATAAACTGAAGATGTGCATGTATAGTTAGCATTTATACATGCAGTGGGATTGTGTAGAACAGCTTTTTATTGCTTCATCAAGCTTCCTCTGGCATTCTTCTAGATGAATTTGAAGCAAAAGGTGTAAAGGGTGAGGATCAGGTATATATAATTCATACATCTTACATTTACTTTTTTATATCTGAATTAGATTATATTTCATGCTTCCCAAAGTCTTTTTACAAAATTTTTGAACCATATAATCACCAGATTAATGATTTTGTGATCACATAAATATACTTTAGTTCACCACTTAATATTGTGTAAAAGACTGCCAAATCTTGACATTTTATTTGTATACTCTAAAATCATCTGTGAGATTTTTTATACTCTGAGTAAATGGTATGAATATGTTTCTAGTTTGTGTATTAAATAATATGAACAAGTAAGTGATGAGCAGAAAATGTATAAGCACAGTCAGCAGTTATATTTGCAGTAGGACTGATTTTATTGACTCGTAAAGCTACCACTGACATTCTTGTAGATGATTTTGAAGCAAAGTATATGGAGGGTGGCGATCAGGTTCTGCCATGGAACTTGATATGGAGTTTAGTGAGAACTGGATTATATAACAGTAGTGTGTGTGAGGGGAAGAAAATAAGTGATATGGAATGAAGAAAAGGTGATGGCAAGTGTAGAAGAGACAGCGGTGACAGGGAAAAATTGTGTGGTCAGTAGCGACATATGAGTATGGAAAATGTATTGGGTTAAAACATGAAATGAACTGAAGAGAATAAAGGGTAGCTGTTAGGAGTAAATAGTGGAGAAGAGTTACTGGGGACAGTGGCAGGAGGTGAGGTACGGTGATTTTGGAGGGGGGCAAATGACATGAAGGAGATGCACTAAGTCAGTGCTGTCCAAGTTCAATCCTCAAGGGCCACCAACAGGCCAGGATGTATGCATTATCCCCGATTAAGCACAGGTAAGGTAATCAGTGGCTCATTCATTTTCACTGACTCACCTGTGCTTAATCAGGGAAATCCTTACATCCTGGCCTGTTGGTGGCCCTTGAGGACTGAACTTGGACAACCCTGCAATAAGGCACGATGCTATGGCAATATGTGTCTGCAATATGTGGCAAGCACATCAGCTGGGTGATGGAGACACATCTCCATATGCACTAAGTATTAAGGAGGGGGAAGAGTGAACTCATTAGCATGCAGGATGCCTCCTTACTCATCACCAGCGGTTCAACAACCCTGAAGCTTGAGCACATCCTCTCTGCTCCTTCACTTACTTGGTGTGGGAACAGACAAGGTTTGCTCAGCCTTCAGCATCACAAACAAAATCCTCCCATAACCCATTCAGTGCCCTAGGGACGTGCAATGAACACCCCTGTGGCAATGAAAGAGTCAGGAGCAGACCACATTTTATTAAATGAGATTAAAACAGTCAGCATCCAACATTCTCAACAGCATAAACAAATATAAATATACAAGCAATAAAATATAGTAGAGGAATCACACTGATACATTGACAGAATGCATCAGCATACACTGTGTAAATAAAGAATAATGATGTGTAACCTAAAATTAGATTCCTCTACTGTATCTTATTGGTTGCATATTATATTTTTTATTCTTTTGAGGATTTTGCATGCTGTTTTAATCCAATTTTTTTAAATCATGGCTGTTTAAATCCAATTTAATAAAGTGTGTTTGGTCCTGCCCCTTTCACTGCCATAAAGAAATGGTTAAGGGAGGGCTGCTCCTGTCTCTGGTATTTTAGCAGAGACAGCAAACTGTCCTCTGGTTCCATGGAGTTATAGGATGATCCCAACATTGCCAACCTCAGGTTGGAGATATTGGGACTATGAGCTCTAACAGCAGAGGCTGCTATTGGAGCTTATTGATGATGTACCATATTAACATATAACCCCCATATGAATATGACAGTGACTCAATAACTGCATTTCCATATGTAAATGAGTCACTGTCAAATTAGTTAGGGCAAAATCGTAAACCAGTTGAAGACATGGTGATGTTGGTGGATTGGTGGTGATTTCACAAGGATGATGGGGAAGACCTCTCAGTGCATGCCACTATATTGTCATCCTGTCCCCCTTACCATCATTTAGTACATCTCCTCCCTGGGGAGATAGGTGCATAAACAGCATGTGGGGTGAGAGGGAACAAGATAGTTGACAGGAGGGGGTAGTAGAGGAGAAAAGAATATGAGAGAGATAAGGAGAAATGTGGGACTATGAGATAGTTTGTGTGTCATCAGGAAGTAACCAATGGGAAGTGAGAAGGTAAATGAAAACATGAGGGAAACAACAAATGTAAGAAAGATCATAAGCAGGTTGGAATGAACGAAGAAGAGTTGAAAGGAAAGTAGTAAATTGATGACTGAGTTCTTAGACAAGAGGGGGTCAGTAAATGATGAATTAAAATAATTATAATTTGTTATAATTTTTATAATTTTTGATGACTAGTGGGACAAACTCAAGAATCTGGACTGTTACATGCACTTATTAACTGCAAACAGGAGAGGACCAGGGGCTGGATTCAAATGCAGGAGATAAATGTTACCTCCTGTTTTATCAAACATTTTCCTTTTGAAGTCTATGGGGATACCTGGAGAAAAAAGCAGAGACAAAATTAGCACCTGCATTTGAATCCAGACCCAGGTGACTTGACAGCACTGACTTTTAGTGCAGATGGAGACATCCATGCAACTTACCTCCAATGTTACTGATTTGCCCCAGCGATCCTGTTGGTGGGAGGGGAGCATGCTTCACTTATGACCAATGAGCAGTCCACATCAGTGTCAGACAAAATAGATTGGCTGATGTTCACATGGGCTGCCACTGCCTGGACTATTGTGGTGTGCACCTCAACAATACAGTCTACTGTATGTACGTTGTAGAATATCACTGATGCAACTTCACTTTGTGGACAGCAGTAAAGATGCAGCATGCATTGTACTACAGCAGCTAGACTGCATTTCCAGTTAATCGTTTCTGAACTGCTTAACCAGCAGATGGGCCTCCTGCTCTTAATTACAAGAAATTGTTTATTGCACAGTACTGTTTACACAGTGTTGATACATGCCCTCTTTATGTTATTTAGCATACAAAACTTTGTTTGCAAAGGTACCTGTTTTAAAGATAGTTAAAGATAACCTATCTTCTTTATATGACTTGCCTACCCTCAGTGGGAGCTTATATCTTGAAAGGGTTTGTATGATTATTCCTCATTATTAATTTACTCTACCCCTCTGGGTTTTTAGCATATTTTAGGCTCACTGAACTGTTTGCAAACCAAAAAGCACAAGGTATAGGCAGTTTAAATATATACTATTAATGACTCTAAAATGTGTGTAGGTAACATGGCGCAATCTGTAAATATACAAAGTGTGTAATTTGATCATTAATGCTTAGGAGCTTTTTCTGATCTACTGCTATGTTCAGGAATCCCAATGGAAGAAATTCTGGAGCAACCAACTATATCATAGTGCACAAAGTAAAATACCCATTGATGTAAATGGAGTAGAAAACCTTGATGCTAGAGAGTTTTCCAAGGCATTGTGATGCAATGCTTTGCACAACTTGCTAGCATTGAAGGGGTTAAATTCTCTGTTTACTTCAGTGGGGATTTTGGGGATTTTAACTGATCCTTATAGTGCAGCTCTTTGGCTACTTGAATATAGTCCAAGATGAAGTGCGGCGGCACACCCGGTTTTTAGGGGAACTTGAAATACAGGCAACACATACACTGCAGCTGCTAAAAACTAGACATTTATTCGAACACATCAAAATCTTAGACATGGACATAGCGAGACGGAATCATTGACATCGGTTACCACAAACTGTCTAACCGATGTCTATGATTCCTTCTCGCTATGTCCATGTCTTTGATTTTTAAAGTGTTTGAATAAACGTCAAGTTTTTAGCAGCTGCAGTGTGTGTGTTGCCTGTATTTCAAGTTCACCTAAAAGCCGGGTGTGCCGCCACACTTCATCTTGGATCATATGTGTGAGTCATGTTGGAGGACTCAAACTGTTAATAGAACACCCTGAAGCCATTGGTGAGTCTCCATCTGTATGGAGTGAGATATCGTTTATTTACAAATAAAGAAGTGGTCTGTAGCACTTTCCTCTATGTAATTCTTGAATATAGCTCCAAATTCCATACCAAATGAACGTGCTTTTGTATGTGAGAGCCAAGTGAGCTGATGCCAATGCAACGAAGCCATGTCTAATTTCTTTTTGTCTTTTTTTGGGGGGAATAGGATGCCCAAGCCAGCACGGACATTAACGGCAATGACTTTGATCCTATGCCTAGATATGATGCAAGCAATGAAAACAAGTAAGGCTTGTCTCTTTAAATTGATTAAAAACAAATTGTGTATAGCTTATAGTTATATTTCACTGTTTTCAGGTTTCTTTGTGTTTGGCACTTAACCCACTGAGTTCCAGAGGGGTGTCCAGTGTATTGCAAAGTGATGCACTGGGCAGCCCTCTGGAGCTCGAAGGGTTAAAGGCCTGATTATTACCATACCTGGGAACTTTCAAGATGAGCTGACCCTGAGATGTTTGAAATATTAACCCTTAAAGCTTCCCATAATGTAGATTTTATGCGATATGTGCCTGCTTGCTCTAACACAGAGGTGCTCCGGTCAGTGTGCGAGGGACCTTTAATATGCTACAGTTTGGATAACTCACTGCCTGAACACAAACAAGACAAGCAGGACATCTCCCACTGTCTTTCTGGTACTAATGGCACCAGTTTAGAGGCCAAGGAAACATTTAATTGGGGAAATTCATGTAGTAGGTGACACAGAGCTCTCTCACCCTGAGAATTTGGTCCTTCACCCTGTGACCCTGAGATTTGGGTCAAAACCCTGAGAGTTCCCAGGTATGATTATTACTCTCCCATTTTACCTAAATGGAAAAAATATATAAAAATAATCAATACGCATATGTATATATTGAATCTGTCAGCAACAGTGAGCTCAAACACCACTGCTAACAAACCTGTTTTATTGATGAAGACTGTCAGTATATTTTATTCAGATTGTAAATGAAAATTATGACAAGCATTTAGCAAAAGTACCAATGTGTGTAAGTTAAATTACAGACATTGTGCATGAAGTATTAAAGGGATAGTAATGTTTCATAATAAAAGCAGCTCTAATTAATCATCATAGTATTTGGACTTTGGAGAGTGTTATTTCAATTCTGTCAGAATTGTCGTTCAAGAGTAATTCAATGACAAAATATCCCCCTCCTGCCCCTTTTACTGATGTAACATTGTTCAGCCAAATCAGAAGGGAGGTGCCCAGGTAGACTGCAGAGAGGGACAATCTTCAATTAAGATAAGGGAAAAACCTGAAAAACTTGTCAAAGGGGGCAGTGCTTTCATTATTCTCATAGGAAGAAGACTGTCCCCTGCTGTTATCTGTCTGGTCTATTGACTGGATTCCACATCTGAGAAGAGATAGCTTACACTAGGTAAAAGGGGCAGGAGGGGAAACTTTGCTTGTGAATATCTCTCAAACCATAAAGGTTTGAGAGATGAGACTTATATCGTTCATCATGTTTTTTTAATGCCTACAAAATAAAATAAAGTTAAAACAAAGAAAACTATATTATATATTAAAATATATATGTATATTTTTTTCTATTGGTAAAACAAGATTACACCCCCATACACCCCACTCACATTTGGGCAGTCTCTACTGCGCATAATTGCATCACGTGAGTGAGGCAACGCAATACTGCATCACGTGGAGCTGTGAGGTAGTGGCCTTAACCCTTTGAGGGGGCAGAGCAATGCTTTTGTACCACTCTGGCACTCAAAGGGTTAACATTACCTGGACTTTTACACTAGTAGAGTATATTGTAACAAAAGTGCCTTTTGGACAGTACATGGTTCTGTTGCTAGCTGTTTGAAAAAAAGTATAAGCAGAGTGAGTACCTGTGTTTTACATAGTATAACTATAAATAATATAGTTAATCTGTTTCAATGGACATTTTTAATGTGTGACAATATCCAAGAGGTACCAATGTCAAGGAAAATGAGGAGCATGGCATCTTTGCTTGAAGCTACTCAGTCACTCCAGCAGAGTGCAACAGGAAATGGTATGTCTCCTTCTAACCATCATAGCCACTTAACTATAGAAACCATGTTCTCATAGCTTAGTACTCTCACTGTCTACCCTGTAGATCTCTGTGATCTGCTGGAATGGGGATGTCAGCCCTCACCCCTTTTTTTTTTTACTGTTAAAACCTTTTCTGGCATCCCCTTGGATATATACATACTACATAGAAAATGCAGCTTCCTGAACAGGAAGTGATGCGTGCAAAGGAAATATCTTCCATCAGCCTGCTGAAAAATAGCTTATACATTATACCTTAAGTTGTTTCAGGGTATGGAAACTTTCACTTATATTTGTATATGTGGCTATTATAGTGTTCTCTTTCATATAATAACATATGTTAAAATTGGTGATCCTTTTAAGTGATAGTAATGTTTCACATAAACAGTAGCCCCAATTAATCGTCATAGTATTTGAGATATATAGAGTGTTATTTCATTACTGTGAGCAGTGTAGTTCATGAGTTATTGAATGATAACATTTCCCCCTCCTGCCCCTTTTACCTAGTGTAAGCCCCCACTCCTTAATTGTGGAATCAAGTCCATAGACCAGACAGCTCACATCAAGGGTCAAAATTCTTACTATGAGAACAATGAAATCCCTGCCCCCCTTGACAGGTTTTTCAGCTTTTTCCTTTTTCTTAATTGAAGATTGTCCCTCTTTTAAATCTACCTGGACACTACCTGCTGCTCTAATCTGAGCAGTGTTTCATCAGTAGAAGGGGCGCGAGGGGGATACTTTGTCATTGAATTACTCTTGAACTACAACTCTGACAGAGTTGAAATAACACTCTCCAAGGCCCAAACACTATGAAGGTTAAATAGAGCTGCTTTTATTATGAAACATTACTATCCCTTTAATACCTCAGATGCTTCACATCTCTAGCATCCTAGGGGTTCATTTTAAAATGAGATGGAAAAAATGGCGTATTGTTTTGGCTAGGCTGTAAGTTTTGTTGCTTCTGTTAGGGATTCATCAAACTGAGATCCCACATGATGTATGCATGATGCACAATTTCACAGCTTGATACATCCCAGCCTCCGAGATTAGAATGTACTTGGACATGAATCCACGTGGGTCTGATTAGTCTCTTTGAAGTCTTTCACTGGAATGCTTTCTTTTATAATGGAAAAGGTTAGAACTGTGGCCCTTATGTGTAAATTCAATGTTCTGGAGCAAACCAACAGCACTATAAGGGACAAATGCGTATTATCAAAATTCCCATTCATTTAAATGGGCCTTTTCACTCCTTGAATAAGACATAATCTGAGACCTCTCTGTCATTCAAGGGATTAAAAAAAAAATGTAAATTAGTGGTACATGTATTTCTCTACTGTGATACAGTTAGTTTGCTCCAGATTAGTTCAACTTTCCACATAAGGTCTTATGTCTCATGTACATACATCATAACATCTGGAGAACCTGGGAGTGACTCCTTTGGTGCCTTTGGGGGATATAAATGACACGATTTGAGTAAAAAAGGGTGGGTTTTATTCATGAGTGGGGGCAGGACTTAACAAATGTGTCACAAAAGTGGGCATGCAGTGGAGAAGGAGAAGAGGGCAGAAGTGGGCAGAGTTTCTTATGAAATTCCACACCACTGGACAATCAGTGTCTGTCCACGGAGACCCAGTCATCCGTTTCCAGGGCAGATTGGGAGAGTTCCCGGGTATACTCCTGTATAAAGCAATTGGTAATAAATACATACAAACATTACTTACAGGTGTGCGAATGGCTCATCAATGGTAGAAGTGTTATATTCATTTTCATAGCTGACAGCATCAGCCGTATGCACAAAAGAAGACTGGAGAATTCTTGGGGCAAGCTAAAGATCATAAAGGACAAATAAAAAGTCCTCAGATTCCCAATTATTTAAATTAGGCTTTTAAAGGGATAGTAATACTTAAAATGTAAAAAAAAATGTTGTAGGGTTTATCCCCCTGAGTAAAACAAGGGTACTCCCACTGCTGAAAGGTGTTTTATTCAAAAGTTATTATAGCTCAAAGTTGCATTTTATAGGTGCAATATCATATTGGCCTGAAATTGTACAGTGGCGCTGTTGCTACACCATCCAATGGACAGTTCTGGTTCCGGGACCATAAATAAAACACCTTTCAGCATTGGGAGTACCCTTGTTTTACTCAGGGGGATAAACCCTACAACATATTTTTTTTACATTTTAGTATTATTATCTCTTTAAAGGGACACTAACACCTAAAACACTGTTACTGATTTTCAAACTCTCACATTTGCCTGTATTTTATATTAACCATTTTTATTTTGATAACTAGTGTTGTTTAGATGTAGCGCTTATGCATGACATTTCCTGTCTCAGCCCTACATACCCTTCTCCATTCACTGACACATAGTCCTTCCAGTGCTAGGGGAGATGAGCAATGCCTTGTGCAGTATCAGTGTGTGCCTAAGGTTATATAAGGCTAAGACAGGAAGTGCCTTCACAGCATGCCTTATTTAGTTTGTAGCACAAAATAAAGGTGATTTCTGAAACTTCTTTCAAAATCAGCAGAGCTTTTTTAGTTGCTAACGTATCTTTAAAGGAGAACAGTCACCTTAAAATAACTTAAGCAATTTTAAAACATCTTCTAAAATGACCTATATATGGTGTTAGATGTGTTTTATTTATTAAAATTATTTTCAAGCTTTTACCGTTTTTCTGTTTTGTGATATGCATTTGCCTGCTGGCACAGCCGGCACAGATGACTTCCCCTCTTCCCTTAGCTCACATGGTCTACCCCCCTGTGACCTCCTCTTCCTCCCATCTCCATCCAAAGAACAACTTTAACCCTTGTGTGTTGCATATATTTGTCCAACAAATAGTAGCAAGAGCTTACAATCTAGAAAAGGGATGTGTAACTTGAGGCCCTCCAGCTATTGAAGGCTACAGTTTCAATCATCCCCAACTCTTTTTAGCTGTCCAGGGATGATGGAAGGTGTAGTCCTCAACAGCTTGAGGGCCTCAGGTTACCCAAACCTGAGCTATGGTGTGATGGGACAAAGACACAAGGGGAGATCATTTTACATTGTGCATATGAAACACAAATGATTTATTTTGATTTCCCTTATGCGTGTATCTGTAAGAGAGTAATTATTCAGACAGGCTTTGAAGTGTCAATTGCAAAATGTTTTATCATCATGATGTGTTCATAATTTACTCTGTTATATCACAAAATCAAGAAACTGTCTGGGTTTGATCACAAACCTCCCATGCATCTTCTGTAAATGTGCTTTTCATTTAGAAAATGTTTGCATTTAATATTTATAATAAAATGTCAGTTTTGGAAAATCCGCTCACCACAAATCTTAAAGGATTATTAGTTTTGTAAATAGATATAGCCATATGTTGTAATTCAGCAGACAATGAATTGATCAGCTTTACAGTTCAATTTGCCCCACTGTGAACAAACGTAATACATTTATGGACTTATTTACAAATGAATGTAGATTAATTCTGGGGTAAACCAGCTGCTCCATAAAGAAGAAATAAATGTTCCCCAAAGTCCTATATAGGCCGGGATTCATCAAGGTGCGAATGGCTTAAAGTGCAAGAAAACTGGAATATTTCTTTGTGCAGTAACTATTCACCCATTCAGCAACTTACGGATTGTATATGGCCATTGTTATTCATCGATAAGCAATGGTCAGATAGATCCGCCAGTTTCTGGCAGATCCCATTACAATGTATGGGACGAACACACACATACATGTTGTAGCTTGTGCGTGGGTTTTTTCGCCTGACTGCATACGCAAAGCAGGGAAACACGCCAAATCATTAATGAATACCCGAAGGTGCCCATCAATGATCGTGGCAAAAGAGCAGCATATTTGATACACTGCTTTTTCCCACAGTTTGGTGAATCCAGGCCTAAGTGGGGCTTTTAATGCCTTGAATGCTAGAATCTCCAGTGCATTGCAAAGCAATACGCTGGAGACCAATCTAGCATTTAAGGAGTGAAAAGCCACATTTAAATCAATAGGAATTATCATTTGTCCCTGTGTGACTCTGTCCTCTAGAACAGAAGCTCTCAACCCATACCCTCAGTGGCCACTAACAGGTTCAGTCATATTGATTAACTCACCTGTGCTGTTAAAAGGAAATTCTCAAATCCTGGCCTGTTAGTAGCCACTGAGGGCACGGGTTGAGAACCACTGCTCTATAAGGGGAATTACAGTCCATGGAGAGGACTTGTTTTGAAAAGCTGGCATTAAAGGGACAGTAATACCCAGGTTAAACTTTACTGTTATAGGCATTAAAAACATATTAAGAATTATTTAAGTCTTATCTCTCAAACCTTTTTGGTTTGAGAGATATTCGAAACTAAAGTTCCCTTTTCCTATCCGTTTTAGCCAAGTCTCCCATCTAGCTGACAGACTTGTATTCTGGTCCGCAGACTGTCCGGCAGCTCTTCAGCAGAGCCGAGATCACGATCTTTACAAAGAACTACTTAACTGGAATGGTCTACAAAGTGTGCTTGCAAACCAGGCACACTTTGTAGACAGTTCCAGTGAAGTAGTTCTTTTTAAAGATCATGATCTCGGCTCTGCTGAAGAGCCACCAGCCGGTCTGTGGACCAGGATCCAAATCTATCAGGTAGAGCGGTGATGTCACAGAGGGGGGGCTTTAGTTTCGTATATCTCTCAAACCATAAAGGTTTGAGAGATAAGACTTACATAGTTCTTAATGTTTTTGATACATATAATAATAAATAAAGTTTAAAGTAGGTATTGCTATCTCTTTAACCCTTTGTGTATAAGGTGAGTAAACCTAAAATAACATTATTACTAAAATAAAACCTGATGTCATGTGAATGGAAATGTTGAGATATTCACAGACATGTAAAGCAAAGATAAATAACTTGGTTAGATATGTAAAATTTCTGAACATTTTTGAACCATGCACAAAAAAATAGAATTTGAGTAAAAATATGGGCTAGAAAGATTACATTGCAGGTGATAAATGTCATCACTAGTTTTATCTGACAGATTTCTATTGAAGTCTGTGGGGAAATTTGTAATGCAAGCCTGTTAGGCAGCAATATATTTAACATCTCACTCACTTTTCTATGGTAATATCATATATCTAAAAGGGCAACTTTCACATTGTACATTGTCTGTTCTAATGGGAACAGGCATAGTAAAAAGCCCTGGGTTGTACTGTATAACTCCAAAATGACTCCTATCAGCAATTTTTAGGATAAGAAGGGGCTGGGATTCACAAGTGACTGTCAGGAGGACTGGAATTCACAAGTGAAGTCTGTGTCTTAAAGGGACACTAGCACCCTGTAAGAAAGATGTCCCAATTACCTTAAAATAATTAGAGCTGCACCCTGGAGCCATCTAACATTTTCCTAGGGGGGTCATGCACCAGAAGGATACCCCGCTGGAACCATTCAGTCCTTGCGTCTCTATTTGATGAGGCAACCATAGGAAAGGCTGCTTTTCTCCTTAAAAAAAAAATAGTAATATGCTTCCAGACGCGCATCGACATCCAGCAGAATGTCCACAGTTTAGTACTGGTCCAGCTGTTTGGATGTGGAGTTTGAAAAAAGAGAGATGGCTGCTGCTTTGGGCAGCATTAGGTTTCCAGTGGGGGTCTCTATCTGGTGCACTAAACCCTCCAGAAATCTTTATACAGCTTACAGCAGGGCTTAAAATTTGAAGTCCTTTGCTACTAGTCAGACCTGAAAAGTTACTCACCACTGCAAACCATAACATACCCACCAGGGCTGAATTTCTACTCACCAGGGCTAAATTTTCACTCGCCATTGGCTAGTGGCGAGTGGAAATTTTGAGCCCTGGCTCACAGTATATGTTTCTGCTTATTTTGAGGTAATAAGGACAGTTTTGTTAGACAGCAGAGGATGTCAGTTATGACTTTCAAATCATCTGTCTAGCTGAATAGTTGGACTTTACATTGTAGTCCTTTTTAGATTGGAAGGTCACCTCCCACAGGAGCAGATTTGCCAAGTGGAACTATTCATATGATATTTTCCAATGGAAGGGGACGTGTCACCTTTACAAATCCTCCTCTCAGTGGAAGTCTCTATCTTGAAAGGATTTACATGATTATTTCTCCATGTCAATGTATTTCACCCGTCTGGTGGGAACTGATAAGTGATGGCAGTGTAAGACAGAGGAGAGAGACAATTTTCTGGATATGTGATTAGTTATGCTGGCTTTATCCGCCAAAATTAAAGAACAAAGCCTTGCCCAGATTAGCTTCCGCGATTATTAAATAAAAAATGTCTAAAATTATTAAACTGATTGAAAAACCAAAAATCTATAGGCAGTTTAAATTGATACCTTCAATAAGACCAAAAAAGCTCTGTAGGTAACAGGTCCATTTTATGTCCTAACAAGGTGAAGTACATTTACAGTGTGGGTTGTACACCATGCTCTTGTTGTGGCAGCTTGCATTTTACCATTGGCCTGTTTTCTTAAACCACTGGATGCTAGAGATATCTTCAGTGAATTATGTGTGCCTAGCATTAAGGGGTTAAAGGTAGTGAAATGAAAAATACTTTTTGTGCTTTAGCTGCAACATTTTCAAAGTTCTTTTTTCCATTCTGAATGTTATCAGAATGAATTATCACCAGCAGCAGGTGTGCAAGCCCTTAGCTATCAAATAAAACTAAGGTACTCAGTGGGTTAAAAGCAAACAGAAATTATGGAAATGGTATCAATCTACAAGTAAAAAAATGATTTGTGACTATTCATTGAGCTTTTCTGCATAGCTATAAATGTTTTTTGGCTCAGGCTACTTGCTAATTTAAAGTTTCATTGCATTTTGAATGCTGTATTTTTTGCGTGATGATGTGGGACATTAGTGAGCTGTTCCCAGAACATCTGGGCAATAAAGCAGGTTGAAATTAGCTGCGTGGCTAATATGATACTTGTCCCCATTCCAAACTCCAGTTTAAACATCCTCTCAATAAATCATTTAAGTTAGCCGTAAGGTAGGAAGGGCGGAGGGGTATACAATTTAGTGGCAGGTTAAATGAGGTCACTTATTGTAAACCTTTTTTTCTAAAAAAAAAAAAAAAAGTGTTGTTTAAGGATAATGTAAGTAATGGGATGATAGAAAACAAAACAAAGGAAAAACTGTAGATGTAAGCGTATTTCTCAGTAAAGACCAACTCGGACACAGCTGGTAAAGTGCTGGACAGCTGGTAGAGTGCAGGTTCTCAGTCTCTGCTTACTGAACATGGCTTAACTCTTTAAGAACTAGACAGATGTGCAAAACATTGTTTCGCAAGGGTGGAGATGCACTAAGATGTGATAAAGAGGTGATAATGAGTAGATAAAGTCTCCAGTGAGATCACTTTTCCAGTTCTATGTTATTCAATGGAGCCAATGCATTAAGATTTCTCCAGCTTTGAACATCTTAGTTCATAGACTCCATAGAATAACAGAGGAACTGGAGAAGTCATAAACTAAATAAGTCATCTCTGCTCTTTCACTACTTTATTACACCTTAGTGCAGAATCCCCAATGATTTGCATACCCAACTGGTCCTTAAAGGGTTAAATAGGCTAATGCACTCTGCCTGCTTCAGTTTGTACAAAATGCCAGCAACTGTCATGTCTGCCTTTGTGGACATGACGTTCAGTATGAAGATGTTATCTCTAGAAATAAAGGATCAGGGGTGCCATGTACAGAGGTCAATAGGATCTTCTGGCCATAGAATGGCGAGGGGGGTGTTATTGTTAGGAGTAGTGTTGAGCGAGCATGCTCGGCCGATGCTCGGATCGGCTCGAGCATCGCTCTGCTCGGCACATGGCGGTACTCGTACGAGTACCGCATGTGCTCGCCCGCCATGTTCGGGTCTCCTCCCCGCACGTTTTGCGGCTGCTGCGCAGCCAATAAACGTGCAGGGAGGCTCTGACATCGGTGTAATGCCAGCAGCCATGTTGGCTGCTGGCATTACACTGATTGGCTGGCCAGAACCCGTGGTCAGGTGCTGTATAGCACCTGACCAGCGAGTTCGGCTCAGTCTGAGCCAGGGAGAGCTGAGGATAGGAAGGGAAAGGCAGTGTAGGGAGGAAAAAAACAAAAATTGTGAAAAAAAAAGAACCAAAAGTCCTTTTTAGGACTACTGTGTGTGGGGGCAGCAGGTTATTTGGTGTGGGGGGAAAAAAACAAAAAAAAAAAAAAAAAAATATATATATTCTGTTTAGTGTGCAAAGTTGCAGATTAGAGCACATTCTGTTTAGTGTGCACAGTTGCAGATTAGAGCACATTCTGTTTAGTGTGCAAAGTTGCAGATTAGAGCACATTCTGTTTAGTGTGCAAAGTTGCAGATTAGAGCACATTCTGTTTAGTGTGCAAAGTTGCAGATTAGAGCACATTCTGTTAAGTCTTCAAACTAAAATATCAAAGTCACGTATTCCATTCAGTGTGCGTCGCCGCAGTTTAGCAGCACATTCTGAGTACTGTGCAGAGTTGCAGAATAGGAAGAAATACTGTTAAGTCTTCAAACTAAAATATCAAAGTCACATATTCCATTCAGTGTGCTTCGCCGCAGTTTAGCAGCACATTCTGTGTACTGTGCAGAGTTGCAGAATAGGAAGAAATACTGTTAAGTCTTCAAACTCAAATATCAAAGTCACATATTCCATTCAGTGTGCTTCGCCGCAGTGTAGCAGCACATTCTGTGTACTGTGCAGAGTTGCAGAATAGGAAGAAATACTGTTAAGTCTTCAAACTCAAATATCAAAGTCACATATTCCATTCAGTGTGCTTCGCCGCAGTTTAGCAGCACATTCTGTGTACTGTGCAGAGTTGCAGAATAGGAAGAAATACTGTTAAGTCTTCAAACTAAAATATCAAAGTCACATATTCCATTCAGTGTGCTTCGCCGCAGTGTAGCAGCACATTCTGTGTACTGTGCAGAGTTGCAGAATAGGAAGAAATACTGTTAAGTCTTCAAACTCAAATATCAAAGTCACATATTCCATTCAGTGTGCTTCGCCGCAGTTTAGCAGCACATTCTGTGTACTGTGCAGAGTTGCAGAATAGGAAGAAATACTGTTAAGTTTTCAAACTCAAATATTAAAGTCACATATTCCATTCAGTGTGTTTCAACGCCGTTTAACAGCCTATTCTGTGTACTCTACAGAGTTGCAGAATAGTAAGAAATACTGTTAATTTTTCAAACTCAAATATCAAAGTCACATATTCCATTCAGTGTCTTTCACCGCCGTTTAACAGCCTATTCTGTGTACTCTGTACAGTTGCAGAATTATAAGAAATACTGTTAAGTTTTCAAACTCAAATATTAAAGTCACATATTCCATTCAGTGTCTTTCACCGCCGTTTAACAGCCTATTCTGTGTACTCTGTACAGTTCCAGAATTATAAGAAATACTGTTAAGTTTTCAAACTCAAATATTAAAGTCACATATTCCATTCAGTGTGTTTCAACGCCGTTTAACAGCCTATTCTGTGTACTCTGCAGAGTTGCAGAATAGTAAGAAATACTGTTAATTTTTCAAACTCAAATATTAAAGTCACATATTCCATTCAGTGTCTTTCACCGCCGTTTAACAGCCTATTCTGTGTACTCTGTACAGTTCCAGAATTATAAGAAATACTGTTAAGTTTTCAAACTCAAATATTAAAGTCACATATTCCATTCAGTGTCTTTCACCGCCGTTTAACAGCCTATTCTGTGTACTCTGTACAGTTCCAGAATTATAAGAAATACTGTTAAGTTTTCAAACTCAAATATTAAAGTCACATATTCCATTCAGTGTGTTTCAACGCCGTTTAACAGCCTATTCTGTGTACTCTGCAGAGTTGCAGAATAGTAAGAAATACTGTTAATTTTTCAAACTCAAATATTAAAGTCACTTATTCCATTCAGTGTGTGTCACCGCCGTTTAGCAGCCTATTCTGTGTACTCTGCAGAGTTGCAGAATAGTAAGAAATACTGTTAAGTTTTCAAACTCAAATATTAAAGTCACTTATTCCATTCAGTGTGTGTCACCGCCGTTTAGCAGCCTATTCTGTGTACTCTGCACAGTTGCAGAATAGGAAGAAATACTGTTAAGTTTTCAAACTCAAATATTAAAGTCACATATTCCATTCAGTGTCTTTCACCGCCGTTTAACAGCCTATTCTGTGTACTCTGTACAGTTCCAGAATTATAAGAAATACTGTTAAGTTTTCAAACTCAAATATTAAAGTCACATATTCCATTCAGTGTGTTTCAACGCCGTTTAACAGCCTATTCTGTGTACTCTGCAGAGTTGCAGAATAGTAAGAAATACTGTTAATTTTTCAAACTCAAATATTAAAGTCACTTATTCCATTCAGTGTGTGTCACCGCCGTTTAGCAGCCTATTCTGTGTACTCTGCAGAGTTGCAGAATAGTAAGAAATACTGTTAAGTTTTCAAACTCAAATATTAAAGTCACTTATTCCATTCAGTGTGTGTCACCGCCGTTTAGCAGCCTATTCTGTGTACTCTGCACAGTTGCAGAATAGGAAGAAATACTGTTAAGTTTTCAAACTCAAATATTAAAGTCACATATTCCATTCAGTGTCTTTCACCGCCGTTTAACAGCCTATTCTGTGTACTCTGTACAGTTCCAGAATTATAAGAAATACTGTTAAGTTTTCAAACTCAAATATTAAAGTCACATATTCCATTCAGTGTGTTTCAACGCCGTTTAACAGCCTATTCTGTGTACTCTGCAGAGTTGCAGAATAGTAAGAAATACTGTTAATTTTTCAAACTCAAATATTAAAGTCACATATTCCATTCAGTGTCTTTCACCGCCGTTTAACAGCCTATTCTGTGTACTCTGTACAGTTCCAGAATTATAAGAAATACTGTTAAGTTTTCAAACTCAAATATTAAAGTCACATATTCCATTCAGTGTCTTTCACCGCCGTTTAACAGCCTATTCTGTGTACTCTGTACAGTTCCAGAATTATAAGAAATACTGTTAAGTTTTCAAACTCAAATATTAAAGTCACATATTCCATTCAGTGTGTTTCAACGCCGTTTAACAGCCTATTCTGTGTACTCTGCAGAGTTGCAGAATAGTAAGAAATACTGTTAAGTTTTCAAACTCATATATATTAAAGTCATATATATCGTGTAAGATGAAGAAGGCGGGTAAAAAGGGACGGGGAAGTGGACGTGATCCTGAAAGTTCAGGGCGCGGGTCAGGACGCGGAGAAACTGTGCCTGGTGCCAGAGCACAAGAAAGAAAGACATCCACCATACCTAGCTTCATGTCTGATTTCACAGGGCGTCGCAGGACATCACTCTCGAGGTCCGACCAGTGCGAACAGGTGGTCGGTTGGATGACAGCTGATACTGCTTCCAGTCGGTTAAGCACCACCCTGTCTTCCACCAAGTCCACTCTCAGTAGCCAAGAGTCTGGTCAACATAATCCTCACTCTGATCATCCTTCCTCCCACCATACACGGTCTGGTCAAAGAAGTGATCCCACACTGGGATATAGTGATGAGCTCGTCTCATCACCAATCCTTCATTTGACCCTCTCTCCAAGCACGCTTGCAGAGGAACATGACATCTTGTGCCCTGATTCACAACCTCTAGAGGCTACCCAATCACAAGAAGATGACAGATGTGAACGGCATTTAAGGTCAAAGGAAGTAGTGGATGATGATGATGATGATGAGACACAGTTGCCATTAAATCAACCACTATTTCCTTCTCAAGACCTTGTTGAGGAGAATGTTATACAGTTGTCAATGACCGAGTATGTGGTGGGATCAAGACTTGAGGAGGATGATCAGAGTGAGGAAGTGGAGGAGGACTTGGTGGACGATGAGGTGACTGACCCCACCTGGGAAGGTGTAGAGCCGAGCGATGACAGCAGTCCTGAGGGTGAGCCATCTGCAGCACCGCAACAGGCTGGAAGAGGCAGTGGTGTGGCTACAGAAAGAAGGCGGACCGCACCAAACCGGCCCGCAAATGTTCCACGGAGCACCCCCTTGCGTAAATCTACCTTGCCAAGGGGTAGGTGTTCCGCGGTATGGCGTTTTTTTAAGGAAAGTGCGGACGACAAAAGATTTGTAGTTTGCAACCTGTGCCACACCAGAATGAGCCGAGGCATGAACACTAGAAACCTCACCACCACCAGCATGATCCGACACATGGCATCCAAGCACCGTAGTAAGTGGGAGGAACGCCTGGATCGCCCATCTGTGTCTGCAGGCCACACCACTGCCTCCTCTTCCCCTGTTTTCGGTGCCGGCCAATCGCCTGTCGAAGGCGCAGGCCCGCATACCTCCCGCCCTGCACCTGTAGCATCTGAAGCACCATCAGCGACCACATCCACTTCCCTGTCCCAGCACAGCGTCCAAATGTCGTTACCCCAGGCATTTGAGCGCAAGAGAAAATACCCAGCCACCCACCCACAGGCCATAGCACTAACCTCACACCTTTCCAAATTACTGGCCATCGAAATGCTGCCATTTAGGCTTGTGGACACTGAGTCCTTCCGCAGCCTGATGGCAGCAGCTGTCCCTCGGTACGCGGTCCCCAGCCGCCACTACTTTTCCCGGTGTGCCATCCCCGCATTACACCACCATGTGTCCCGTAACATCACCCGTGCCCTGACCAACGCAGTTACTGGGAAGGTCCACTTAACGACTGACACATGGACAAGTGCTTGTGGCCAGGGACGCTACATTTCCCTGACGGCACACTGGGTGAATGTCGTGGAGGCTGGGAGCGACTCGGACCCTGGGATGGCACGGGTGCTACCCACGCCGAGGATTGCGGGCCCTACCTCCATCAGGGTTTCCACCAGCACCTACGTTATTGGCTCCTCCTCCTCCGTTTCCACCTCCGAATTCTCTACACACACCGCCACTCCCCCATCAGCCAGTAGCTGGAAGCAGTGTAGCACTGCAGTGGGGAAGCGTCAACAGGCCGTGCTGAAGCTGATCTGCCTTGGGGACAAACAGCACACGGCCTCAGAGCTGTTGCAGGGGATTAGTCACCAGACCGAGCAGTGGCTCTCGCCACTCAACCTGCAACCAGGCATGGTTGTGTGTGATAATGGGCGTAACTTGGTGGCGGCTTTGGAGCTCGGCAAGCTCACACACGTACCATGCCTAGCGCATGTATTTAATTTAGTGGTGCAGCGATTTCTAAAAACCTACCCCAATGTGCATGATCTCTTGCCCAAGGTGCGCCGCGTGTGTGCACATTTCCGTAAGTCATCTACAGCTTCGGCCGGCCTGTTGAAGCTGCAGCAGCGCTTACAATTGCCAGCTCACCGGCTGCTGTGTGACGTGAGCACGCGCTGGAACTCCACCTTCCACATGTTGGCCCGGCTTTGTGAGCAGCAGAGGGCAGTAGTGGAGTACCAGCTGTTACACGGTCGTCGCCTCTCCGTTCAACTTCCTGTAATCAGAAGTGAGGAGTGGGAATGGATGTCAGACCTCTGCGAGGTTTTACGCAATTTTGAGGAATCGACACAGATGGTGAGCGGCGATAACGCTATTATCAGTGTAACCATCCCACTTCTGTGTCTACTGAAACGCTCGCTGCTCACAATTAAAACCGACGCTTTGCATGTGGAAGAGGTGGAAATGGGGGAGGAAGAGCTTACACAAGGTGATAGCCAGAGCACCCTCACTTCGTCTTCTCAGCGACAATTGGAGGAGGCGGAGGAGGAGGAGGAGGAGGAGGAGGAGGAGGAAGACACGGTTGCCTCCGCTACAGAGGGTAGCCATGGAACTTTAGTTCCATCTCTTCAGCGTGGGTGGGCAGAAGAGGAGGAAGAGGATGAGGATATTGAGAGTCAGCCTCCTGGTGAGGACAGCGAAATCTTGACTGTTGGTACTCTGGCACACATGGCTGACTTTATGTTAGGCTGCCTTTCCCGTGACCCACGCGTTGTACGCATTTTAGACAACACGGATTACTGGGTGTTCACCCTTCTGGACCCCCGCTACAAAGAGAATTTCTCATCTCTCATTCCTCCGGTGGAGAGGACAAGCAAAATGGTGCAATACCAGAAGGTTCTTGTTGAAAAATTGCTCCAAAATTTTCCATCTGACAACGCTGGCGGCAGAGTACGTGCTACCTTGGCCAACCGAGAAGGGGAGAAAAGGGGAGCACACAGCAGTTCCGAGAAAGGCAGGGCAACACTCTCCAAGGCGTGGGACACCTTCATGACACCCCGCCAGCACCCTCACCCTGATGCGCAGCCTAGTGTCACAAGGAGGGAAAAGTTTTGGAAGATGGTGAAGGAGTACGTAGCAGACCGTGTCAGCGTCCTCAATGATCCCTCTGTGCCTTACAACTACTGGGTGTCCAAGCTGGACACGTGGTATGAACTGGCACTCTACGCCTTGGAGGTGCTGGCCTGCCCTGCCGCCAGCGTTCTGTCTGAGCGGGTATTTAGTGCTGCTGGTGGCATCATAACAGATAAGCGTATCCGCCTTTCCACCGACAATGCTGATAGGTTGACACTTATAAAAATGAACAAGGCCTGGATTTCCCCTGACTTCTCCACTCCACTGGAGGAAAGCCCCGGGGGAACATAAACTCACTTTATATATGTTATTTACAATGATGGGAATACTCTGTATTCCCATTCACCCCTTCCACCCAAAAAACGGGTATATGGTTGACTCTTAATCTTCTCATCCTCCTCCTCCTCTTCCATATGCCCTGTGCTATAATTTTTATATAGGGCCAGCTCACCAGCGGGCCCTGTGATATAATTTTTATATAGGGCCAGCTCACCAGCGGGCCCTGTTTGACAATTTTTATATAGGTCAGCTCACCAGCGGGCCTTCTCATATAATGTTTTATTGGGTCAGCTCTCTAGCGGGCCCTCTCATATAATGTTTTATAGCGTCAGCTCACTAGCGGGCCTTCGCATATAATGTTTAGGATGGTCAGCTCTGCAGCAGACCCTCACCCATAATGTTTTAGATGGTCAGCTCAGCGCACGTTTCCCTCTTAATCATGGCCTCAGTTCTGAAAATCAAGGAAATTTTTGGGAGAATTTGCCTCTGCGCACGTTTCCCTCTTAATCATGGCCTCAGTTCTGAAAATCAAGGAAATTTTTGGGATAATTTGCCTCTGCGCACGTTTCCCTCTTAATCATGGCCTCACTTCAGAAAATCGATGAAATTTTTGGGAGAATTTGCAGATGATATACAAGTAAATATACAGCAAATACTGTTTGGTAACAATTTTTCGCCTAAAGTCGTTTTTATTTTCCTTTTTGTGTGTTTTACGGTCAGTCTGTAAAAATGGCGTACTACGGGCGAAAGATCGTTCCCAGCAGCGATGTTGGAGTCCAAGGTGCATCCAGACATCCTCCCTATGCTGTCCCTGAACCATTTCTGTAGTGTTTCCATCTTTTTCTGCCCTTTTCCTATGGACCAGGCACCCTCCCCTCATCAGAGCAGGGGGTGCCTGGTGTAATGCTCGAGTCCTCCCATTGACTTCAATGGGGCTCGGGTGTTCGGCCGAGCACTCGAGCCTCAGGGGGTGCTCGGTCAGAGCACCCGAACATCCGAGCATTGGGGTGCTCGCTCATCACTAGTTAGGAGTTGTTCATTTTAACTAAGTCAAAGTGAAATGGTTATTAATAAGACAACTGTTTCGAGTGTCAGTTGGTCTGATGAAGATGTGCTAAGATGCAATGAAATGTCAACTTATCATTAAATATCAACCCTTTGAGTGCCAGAGAGGTATCCAACGTATTGGATTGCAGACCTTTCTTGCATCCACAAGGTTGACTTTGAATAGAAGTATTTATTGAGAAGACCGGTGGGGGTTATGCACTAAGGCAGGGCTTATAATTTTAAGTCCTTTGCTACTAGTCAGACCTGAAAAATTACTCACCACTGCAATCCAAAACATACCCACCAGGGCTGAATTTCTACTCGCCAGGGCTAAATTTTCACTCGCCATTGGCTAGTGGCAAGTGGAAATTTTGAGCCCTGCACTAAGGAGTGATAAAGAGGTGATAAAGTAGAGATAATGGGAGATTCACTAAACATTGATAAAGAGGTGATAAGGTGGAGATGATGTCTTCAGTTTATCAGTTTCACCAGTTCGTTTGTTATTCTATGGAGCCTATTCACTAAGATGTCTTCAGCTTTGGCCATTGTAGTGCATAGGCTTTATAGAATGACATAGGAACTGGAGAACTGATAAACTGCAGAAGTCATCTGCACTTTATCACCGCTTAGTGAATCTCAACCAATGTCTCAAGAGATATCACTTCACCATTCCCTATATTATTCAATAGAGCCAATGCAATAAGATCTCCAAAAGTGGAGAAATCTTAGTGCATCGGCTCCTTAGAATAACATAGGAATTGTATAAATGATATCACTGGAGAAGTCATCTCCTCTTTATCACCTCTTTATCATACCTTAGTGCATAACCTCCATGAATTTGAGTGTCTTAACACACCTACTTCATTGACTACCAGATCAGATGAACAGCTGACACATTGAAATTATTCTCCATTCTATATCCATATAAGCAAAGCACTGGAGATCTCTCTAACATTCTAGGGTTTTTATAGATAAAATGTTTTGGTGTGCATAATCATCATTCTAGAAGAGCGGCCAGCATTTTGTTTGGTAATATTATCCAATATATTGTACTAAGAAAAACAACTGTCTGTGTTCTGAAAAATGGAAATGTGTTCAATATATCTCTGTTTTGGAGTTTACAGTTAAAAAATAATAGCTCTAAACAGTAAATCACTTAGGGCCATATGTCCTAATCCTGGGTGTGACGATGATTCCTTTAACTACTATGGAATTTAGCTATCCTGCCAAGAGGTTACTCTAGTTTCTTACAACTTGGCAACAAAAACACGCATCTTGTCAATGGTACAGGCATATACTGGAATTTCACTCCACTCAATTGAAGACAGCAGTCAGCTGTGGATGAAGTCATTCCTGCTATGTAAAGCATCTAGTCTCTCTGTAATGTTGTATGTAATGTTGACCATTGCTAGTAATCCCTTATAGGTTGTTTTGGCACAACTGTTAAATGCTCTCTTTGGAGATTTCTGGATCTCATTATTTCTGATATTTCCCATCACATATGGAAGGCAGAAATTTGCTGGAATTGACCCCAGCCGAGATTGCTTCATGTGGTCTTTTTTGTTAAAAGAAAAAAAAATCTCTTGAAGTCTACAAAACAGGGGTATACTCATATCTGTTGTGATAACTGTTACATAGTGTTTTTGTTACTCTTTGATCTGTGCAATATTTGCTGATTTAATTAACAGATAACAAATGACACATGTAATTTAGCCCTTTAAGGACTAGAGGGGTGAGCATCTCTTTGGGAAGCAACTAATATTTGGTGTGACCACCCTTTACCTTCAAAACAGCATAGATTCTTCTAGGTACACTTGCACAAAGTCAGGGATTTTGTAGCCATATAGTCAAGTGTATGATTAAACAATTATGCCAAATGATCATCAATTGAATATGTGGGTTGAAACACAATAATTAACCAAAACAGAAACCACTGTGTAGGAGGAATAAAACTGAGTGAGGAACAGGCAAACTCAGCTAACAAGGTGAGGTGACTGAAGACAGTTTAATGTCAAAAGTCATGCACCATGACAAGACTGACCACAGCAACAAGACACAAGGTAGTTATTCTGCATCAGGAAGGTCTATCCCAGGCAGAAATTTCAAGGAAAACAGGTTTTCCGATGTGCTGTCAAAACTCTTTTGAAGAAGCACAAAGAAACAGGCAATGTTGAGGACTGTAGATGCAGTGATAGGCCAAGGAAACAGTGCAGCAGATGAAAGATACATCGTGCTCAATCAGAAGATGTGTCCAGCACTGCCATCATCTTAGAATTGGCAGAAAACAGTGGGATCCTGGTATACCCATCTCCTGTCTTTTTTGATCAAAAAGCAATAACTCCAAAGTGGAAACAAGGGTAAGCGACTCAACTGTGCATGACAACACAGGAACTGGGGTGCAGAAAAATGGCAGCAGGTGTTCTGGAATGATGAGTCAAAATGTGAAATATTTGGCTGTAGCAGAAGGCAGTTTGTTCGACGAAGGCTGTAGATCAGTACAAGAATAAGTGTTTGTTTTCAACAGTAAAGCATGGTGGAGGTTCCTTGCAAGTTTAGGGCTGCATTTCTGCAAATGGATTTGGAGATTTGGTCAGAATTAATAGTCTTCTCAATGCTGAGAAGTAAAGGAAGATACTTATTTATCTTGCAATACCATCAGGGAAGCACATTTATTCTGCAGCATGACAATGACAAAAAACATATAGCCAAAGTCATTAAGAATTATCTTCAGCATAAAGATGAAGAGTTCCTTAACAAAATATGTGCAAGTGTACTTAGAAGAATTAATGCTGCTTGAAGGCAAAGGGTGCTCACACCAAATATTGATTTAATTTAGATTTTTCTTCTGCTCACTCACTATCATTTTGTTAACTGATAAAAATAAGCTACTAGCATGTCTATTTTTGAAAGCATTCTTACTTTAAAGGGATAGTAATGTCAGAAAAAAGTATTAACCCTTTGAGTGCCAGAGGGGTACGCAACGCATTGCTTTGCAATGCATTGCATACCCCTCTGGCACTCTGAGTGTTAACTATATGGTAGATACAATTAAAATGGAGTACTTGCACTTATTTGTATCAAACTGTTATGGTTTGAGAGATATAGGAATATAAAGTTCTCTGCTCCCTCCCCTTTCTGCTTGACGAGCTGTCAGAAGCAGATTCTGGTCCCTTGACCAGACGTGGCTCTTCAGCAGCGCCCATATAACAATATCTAAAGATAAATACTTCATCAGAATTGTCTACAATATGTGCTTGCAAACCCGGTACACGTAGTAGACCACTCAGATGAAGTAGTTATTTTTAGGTATCGCTATGTCTGCGCTGCTGATGAGCCGCCTTCTGATCCAGGAACCAGAATCAGCTTCTGACAGCTTTACAGCTCATCAAGCTGAAAGGGGAGAGAGTGGAGAACTTTATTTTCCTTTATCTCTCAAACCATAACTGTTTGATACAAATAAGTGCAAGTACTCCCTTTTAATTGTATCTACCATATAGTTAATACTTTTTTTCTGACATTACTATCCCTTTAAAGCATTCTTTCACACCTGCGTAAGACTTTTGCTCAGTTCTGTATATATATTCCCTGGCAGACACAACCCAAGGGTGGCAGTAGGGTGGATCCAGACTCTAGCCATTTCTATTTAAAGACATGGCTGGGGGGAGGGATTTCTACAGGATTAGGTAGGAGAGTGAAGCCCTCCCTGCCCAGTCCTTTCCATATCACTGCAGGACCCCTCCAACACTTACCCTTTCAACGCTGTCACCAGAAATGAGGATCCTTGATGAATTTCTTACTTTAATGCTTATTGTTGTGCTAAGTCTTTGAGTTACAAAAGGGTGTCAAACATATTGCTCCACAACATTTTGGACACCCCCTTTTCACCACAATTCTTAATGTGATATTCTCTGTCAGTTTGCATGGCTCCCCACTTCCTCTCAGTACCCCCTGTCAGCTCAGATACCCCCACATTCTAGAAACGTCCCTGTCACTTTTCATATCCCCTGCCTCCTATCAATGTCCCCGGACACATTTCAAATCTCTCTCACCTCCTCTAAATGTTTCCTACCACATTTTATATCCCCTTCCTCTTCTCAGTGTTTCCTGTCATATTTTACATCCGTCTCCCCCTCTCAATGTCCCATGTTACATTTCATATCCCCCAACTCCTCTCGTTGTCCCCTTTTACATTTCATGTCACCCTGCCTTCTCTTAATGTCCTACCACTTTTCATATCCCCCACCTTCTCTCAATTACCTGTCGCTTTATGAAAAGGGTATTCTTGTCAGTGTATATGTGGTTCTGTGACTACCAGTTGACTATGGCAGAGGTGGCAGCCAGTTTTAGTACGTGTCCATGGCTGGGTTGTCAAACAGTGAAACAAGGTTGGAGTGGCAGACAGTATATGTGTGTTTTTCACTACTAGTGGGAGAGTAGGAAAAGAATAAGGCATCAGGCAGTGTATGTGTGGATCTGTGTCTACCACTGTGACTGTGGAACAAGGTTACGGTGTCAGGCAGTGTGTGTGTGTGTGTTTGTCCAGGTCTGTGGTAGCAGATAGTAAAACAAGGCTATTGTGGTAGACTGTGTATGGTCTGTGACTACCAAGGGGATAGTAAAACAAGGCTGGGGTGATAGTGTATGAGTCATTCTATCACTACCAGTGGGCAGTGGAACAAAGTTGGAGTGGCAAAAAGTTGGTAGTGGAAGAACGCTGTGTTCTGAATCACTCTGTGTGATTCTTTGACTGCCAGTGGAACATGACTTGCGTGTCACACAGTGTGTCTATGAGTACCTCTGGAACAAGGCTGGGATGCCAGAAAGTCTATGTGTGTGAGTGGACAAAGGGAAATCATCTGTAGTGGCAATACGCATAGGGGTTTGGGCATGGAGCACAGCTGCACTTTACGTTTTTTCTTGATGTTAGAAAGTATTTGGAATTTACTTTAGATAAATATTTGCTATTCATATATTGATATGGATTGGTTTTTGATGCACATCACTTTAGATGTGTCTTATTATTGTAGCACTATTACATTTCTTGGAGTAAATGTATCTTTACTCTTTATACCCTAGTTACATTCTGCTGATGAATTGCTTTCCATGGATTTGTATCTTCCTTACTGCAAGAATTCTATTATTATTTTGTACATTATTCCCAGTATTTGGTATTTTAGGTCTTTTTTAGTGTTGTTATATTTTCATTGAGGTTTGTTCTTTTATCTTTGGTGTTGTCTCACTGCATTTATTTATTTTTTATAAATCGTATGATCTATTTTTGTACTTGGTTTATCATTGAATTATAATTAATCTGAGATTATGTTGGAATTGCACATGATACTGCATATAATTATTTGTCTGGTGTTACTTCCAGTTCATCATCAAATATCTACCACCACCATCCACATCCACCATGTTAAATTCATCCTTTCGTTGTTTAATTAGCTTTATGTTATTGATTGATATTGACTACAATTTAAAGGGGAACTTTCACCCCTTAATAACTAAATCTCCCCTTACTGCTGACCTGGCGACTAGCTGCTTAGTAGCGCTAGTCGCCAGAAATCTTACCCCGTTCTCAAGATTTCGGCGTTTCAAAGGATCAGGAAGCACGGACGTCTCTTCACAGTGACGTCCGTGCGCCTGCGCTGTCAGTCCCTTGTCAGTCCCTTGTGCACCGTACGGTGCACAAGGGACTGACAGCGCAGGCGCACGGACGTCACTGTGAAGAGACGTCCGTGCTTCCTGATCCTTTGAAACGCCGAAATCTTGAGAACGGGGTAAGATTTCTGGCGACTAGCGCTACTAAGCAGCTAGTCGCCAGGTCAGCAGTAAGGGGAGATTTAGTTATTAAGGGGTGAAAGTTCCCCTTTAATGTCATCACAGTTTGTTGTTTATGAATATAATGTTAAAATTATACTGTCAAGAGGAATAGCATATATAGTCAGCACACAGAGTAGTATTCAGTATTCATGCACACACAATACATCCTCAACAATATATAAAACTTTATTTTGGAGGAGGGACTGGCAGATGATTTCACTTTCATTTTATTATTTTACTTTATCATTTTCATTTGTTTTGTTTATTTCCATTTTAAAAATTACACTATTAAGAATTATTGTATTATGTATTTTGATTCAAATAGCAATAATGATTAGTCACATTCATGTGACGCACGCAGTCAGCAGGAATGCCTTTCACACATCATGCCTTTGAAAAATCTTTGACGAAACACGTATCAGTCATGTTATATTTCGTTTTCATTTTTCCTCTGGCCATGAAGAGCTTCTCTTAGTTTTCAGTGTCCTTGGAGTATTTTTAACACTAATTTCTGTTTGTTGTGGTTGAGGAATATAAGAACACTGCACATAACTACTTATTTGTAATAGAAACTTTGTTTCCCATGTTTGTTCATCAGTGCTATAAAACATTTTTCTACCTGTGATGAATAACAGGATTTTTAATGTTAAATTCAGCTGACCCTTAAAGGGATAGTAATACTTCGTTTTATCTTTATTTTATTTTGTAAGCATTAAAAAATATGAAGAACGATATAAGTCTTATCTCTCAAACCTTTATGGTTTGAGAGATATTCACAAGCAAAGTTTCCCCTCCCGCCCCTTTTACCTAGTGTAAGCCATCTCTTCTCAGATGTGGAATGCAGTCTATAGACCAGACAGATAACACCAGGGGACAATCTTCTTCCTATGAGAACAATGAAAGCCCTGCCCCCCCTTGGCAAGTTTTTCAGGTTTTTCCCTTATCTTAATTGAAGATTGTCCCTCTCTGAAATCTACCTGGGCACCTCCGTTCTGATCTGGCTGAACAGTGTTACATCAGTAAAAGGGGCGGGAGGGGGATACTTTATTATTCAATTACTCTTGTACTACAACTCTGACAGAATTGAAATAACACTCTCCAAAGTCCAAATACTATGATGATTAATTGGAGCTGCTTTTATTATGAAACATTACTATCCCTTTAAGTTATTCTCTTCAGGAACATTAGTTTCTCTTATTTATTTTTTTCATTTTTTAACTAGTCTTGGGGGCAAACCAGATTGCAATCCGGAATTAGTTATTTATTTCTGCCGTTTATCATGTGGCAAGCCAAAAAATTCCACAGTGTTCTCTATGCATGTTCGAATTCTAACGTGGCAAGTTGGATGGTGCCCAGCAGTAACCTAGAAACATTGCATAATAAGTTTGTACTTTCATCTGGGGCAAGCCAGACAGTGCCCCAACATAACTTTTTTGTATTTCTTTGTACTTTAATATGGCAAGCCAGTTTGTGCCCCAGCATTTTCTTGAGATACATTTACTCATTCTCTCTTTTAATATAATAAATAAAAGTTAAGTTCTGGGTAAATGTCCTTTGTTTTTCAGTTGGCTACATGCCAATAGAGTCCTTATTGAGTTGTGGTTCTGCAGGGCTATCTTTCCACTCTCCTCTTTTATCTATTCATTTACCCTGTAGCACTTTTTTTTGTTTAATTACAAATCCACTGTGCTGGAGTACAGAGGCAAAACAACAAAATTTGTGTCACTGTCCAAATGCCAATGCACTGCACTATAGATGTAGGTGGAGCACCTGGAGTTGCATTCATAGCAGCAGGCTTAGGGGCAGGCTGTATGATAGGTGTATGTGGTGCACCTGGAATCACACTCACAGCAGCAGGCTAAGGGAAGGTTGTACTATAGGTTTAGGTGGTGCAGCTACAATCACTCTCACAGAAGCAGGGTCAGGGGCAGGCTAAGGCAGCTGTCACAGTGTTGTGCCACTGTTGCTTTCCACTTGGGGATAAAGCAATGCCCCCTCTTGAAAACCAAGCCCCAGGGTCCTTTGCATGTGTGGGGGGGGGCAAGTTGGGTGGCAGCACAATCTGTTGTGTGGTGCTGCCAGGTTCTGTGGCCCACTGCTGCTTGTGCTTTAGCTGCAGTATTCCTCCTCCATATCAGCAGTCATCGAACCCCTCCTGCTCCTTTTAGAACAGTGTCTCAGTATATACACTGCACTCAGAATACAGAAGATAACTGCTACAAACTATTTTTTAGTCTCTCTCTCTCTCTTGCTGTTTCCAGTTTGTAGCTACTAAACTACATTTTGCAGCATGGTGGGAAGTTCTGGGTTTGAATGATATTAGGATGGGAATTCTCATGGGCCACAGAGAGCATAATCAGGAAATGGCAACGTTTGCATGATATTCTTTGGTGGTAGCAGGAAGGAATTATTTGCGCTTTCTATATGTTGTAAATTTCTCTGTAAAAGCAGATACTTCCTGCAGGAAAAAAATGGATGTGAAGGAAGGACCCTGAGAATTCCAGACTGTGGTGCTGAAGTGCTAATTAACAGTAGAGGAGTCCTGGATCAAACCAACAATATCACAGGGAACACAGGGACTTTTAACCCGTTGAATGCTAATGAGGTCTCCAATGCATTGTGAAGCAATGTTTTTGAACCTCTTTGATTGCAAGAGAGGTATCAAAAGCCCCTTTAAATCAATGGGGATTTGGTGAATTTGTATTTGTCCCATGTGGGACAGTTGGTTTTCTCCAGGATGTCTCTACTTTCTTAGTACATCAGCCTCTGTTTGGCTGATTGAGAGAATCACTTGGTTAGTCATTTGGACATATGATTCTTGTGAATTAAATCATTACATATGAATATAGCTAGATTATTAATTCCAGGGAGAGTCTTAACTTACTGTGTTTTATTAAACTGGATGTGCAACAGTTTCATTTTGAAAACTGCCATCTAATTTTAGTCATTTGGGGCACATAAATGAGGAATATTTTCACTTGTTGGTTTTTAATTTATGGTTGTCATTTGTTTTAATATTTTAAAGTTAAGCTATATTTTGCTTCAGGGAAAAGAAATACATAGCAAACAAATATTTTGTTTTATTTCCTCTAACACTATATAAAAATGATATAAAATATTTGTTTATGGAAATGCAAAGCAAGCTTCATAAGCTTTGGTGTTTACTGGATAACAGAATGAAAGATGTCTAGAGAGAACAGCTGCACCTCAAGGAAGAAATGTATGTCTGGGATTAAAGGGATAGTAATGTTAATGTTAATCTTCATAGTATTTGGGCCCTGGAGAGTGTTATTTCAATACTGTCAGAGTTGTTGTTCAAGAGTAATTGAGTGATAAAATACCCCCTCCTGCCCCTTTTACCTAGTGTAAGCTGCCTCCCCTCAGTTGTGGAATGTGGTCTCTTGACCAGACAGGTCACAGCAAAGGACAGCCTTCTTACTGTGAGCATAAGGAAAACCCTGCCCAATTTCAAATCTCTACAATGGCTGCCTATCAAACAGCGGATATCTTTCAAAATATTGCTTTGTCATTCAAGACCCTTCTTTCCTCTTCCCCTTCCTACTTTTCTCCCTCTATACCCCATCCCGCCACTTAAAATCAGCCAATGACAGTCTCTTCCCACCTCCTTTTGGGCTGGATTCTATTGCAGGTACTAAATGTTAAAACCCGTTTTATCAAACATTTTCCTGTTGAAATCTATGAGGAAACCTGGTGATAAAGGCAGTGACAAAATTAGCACCTGCAATAGAATTCAGCCTCTTGTGTCTACTGCTTAGGGTTGCCACCTTTTTTTGAAAAAAATACCGGCTATGGCATTTCCCCCATAGACTTAACATTGGACAGAAGCCAATTTTTTACCGGCCTGCCGGTAAAATACCGGCTGGTTGGCAACCCTACTACTGCTCTCTCGTGTCAAACCCTTTTCACTCATTGCTCCATATCTGTGGAATGCTCTACCTCCCAACCTGTTTCACTGCACCTCTCTTACTGTCTTCAAGTCGTGCTTAAAATGACACATCCTCAATAAAACGTAAACAAAGTAGAATGCACTGACTTTGTGCAACTAAGGCTCTTATAATTTACTTACTTTATTTATGTGTCCACTATCCTAACCAGAACTCTAGCACTGTATTCCACACTTGACCTTATGTACTCTGTATGCCTCCCGTTACCAGTTTAGGTTGAAAGCGTTTGGTCAGGGACCTCACTTCCAGTATTTCACTCTACAAAGCACTTATACCCCTGTATTATAAAAATCCTTAAATTGTAGAGAGCTGTGTACACTTGTGACACTATATAAATAAACATATTAATTAAATCATTATTTCATTCAAACCAATCAACAGTAATAAAAAAAAACTCATATAAAGGTGTCTTTCTGCACAAACCCAACAATTCACTAACAATAAACAAATTAATTTATGCACCATTACTTTCAAATATCTAAGAATGGGCAGATTTTCTAAACATCAACATTGTACACATTGTAGTCATAATATGACATCAAGTAGAATTAACCAAAAAAAAAGTATTAAAGTACTAGAAAATGTGGCTATTATGCAACAAAAATAGTCCCGATTAAACCATTTTGAAAAATATAGTTATTGAAAAGTAGTTAAAGTGCCCATATAATGACATACTTGCACAGTTTGGATGTGATGAAATGACAATGAAATGTTATGTCAAACTGAAATAATGAAATATGAAGAGTGAGTAGCATTAAAATGTATCGTCAATGAATCTGTAAAATATAGTCTACACAGGGTACCGACAATGAGATAAGTGAGTCTGGTGTTGATTTCATAACTTGGTTATACACATCTAGACATAGTAAATAGAACTAATGATAAAATAATGTAATATTAGACAGTGATAGAATGGAATGATAGAAATGAAGGATGAATATTTTTGGTTTATGGTGCCAATTAATCTGCAAAGTATATATATTTTGCAGATGATGAAGAGTAGCAAGTGTGGCTGTTATGGTTCTTCACTTAGACTTACATGGCAGATGGCGATGAAGACAAAGCACAACTTGTGTAGATGTAGCAACTTGTGTAGGATAGTGCCCGAGCTAGGGCTGTATTATTTGCCCCAGCATCAAGCAGGGGAAGAAGAACAAGTGTCTGAAAAGAGACCCAGGGTCTTCCTTGCTGATTGCACAAGAAGATACTGAACTAGCTTTTCCTGCTCTACACAGGTCTCTATAGATCCTACTTTGGTCCTGAAAGCTTGACACTGAGGCTATATGGACGAAGCACATGCAATCAACAAAGTTTGCAGCTGTGGGCCATATACTTCTTGGCTGTATTTCAGCCAGGAGGGAGAAGTTTCTGACAAACACCTCTCTTCCTGAATGGCTGATAGGAGGAGACTTAGTAACATTTGATAATTGCCCTTTAAGAAAGAACTTGGCCACTTTTTTCGCAGGTTCATTCATTTTTTGTAGCAACAGCAGGATTATATAAAAAATAACTCAGGGTATAAATTTATATAAAATTCTAAGCATCAATATGGAATACATCTATGTCTGTTCATACAAAAAATATAAAACATAGAGGTTCCTGGCGAGCTCAAAATAACTTTTATTAATAGTGTTCAACTAGTTATGTGTATAATCAGGAGAGCAGCAAGAACTCTGGTATGAGTTACATCCCAAAAAATGTACATTTCAGTTAATGATTGTGTTTCAACCTACATTTTGATGATCATTAGCACTTGTTTGGTATAATTTTAAGCATAAATCTGACTATATGCCTACAAATCCCTGACTGTGTGTAAGTGTACCTAGAAGAACTGATGCTGTTTTGAAGGCAAAGGGTGGTCACACCACATATTGATTTGATTTAGATTTTTCTTCTTTTCACTCACTACACATTTTGTTAATTAATAAAAATAAACAATTAACATACCTATTTTTGAAAGCATTCTTACTTTACAGCATTTTTTCATACCTGCCTTGCACAGTACTGTACATATATTTAAATATGCATAAACATGCATGCACATACACCCATGAATACACATACACACATGCACAAACATATACACACAACAGAGATTGTAACAAAGAATAGCACTCATAGAACTTGTGCATAGGTGTGCAGCCAGTTAAATTTGCTTTCAACATTTCAGATGTAGAAATATCCTTTATCATAACTCTTTGTGTGCCAGAGAAGTATTCAACAGATTACGCTAATATTGTTAAATGAATATGCCTGTTGCATATAAAACTGCATGTCAGCCACATTCGGACCATCAAAGGATGGAATTCTGTGACAGTCTTGGCATTTCATTCAGCGTTAAGGGAATTGGCTTATGGGAGGAGGAGGGCTTTAAGGGAACATTTTATTTCCTTTGATTTAGTTTTAAGGAGAAGTATAGATGATTTTATAATGCAAGAACTAGGGAATTTCGTGAGCCAGTGTGTGTGCATAATGAAATAATAAGGAAATTGTGTAGAATGATTATAGCTTAGATCTAAATATAATTGGGACCATTTTCAGTAATATATAATAATAACTAGTATTTATATAGCACCTTTCTCCCAGTGGGACTCAAAGCTCTTTCAGCGCATGCTCTTGGAATCAACCAAATAGGCAGCTAAAATAATAGGGGTTATTATTACCCAGTAAATGGTACTCATTTATCGACCTCGGAAGGATGAAGGGCTGAGTTGACCCTGCCAGGATTTGAATAGGCTCCATAGTCAGGGAAGTTACCACTGAGCTATCTCACTGGTTAGTCAGCTATCTAACCAAATATGTAATTCTGCAGAACACTAGCTATACCACAGGGATAAGAAAAAAAAAACATTTTAAAAATTCTAATTTTAGCTTTTAATGGGTTAATAACAACCATTAAAATAGAGGCTGTGATATTATTAAGGATTAAAGGGATAGTAATGTCCCAACAAAAGTATCCGCAAAATGGTAGCTGGAATAAAAGAATACTTAATGGACTTACTTGTATCTCTCAAACCTTGATGGTTTGAGAGATATAATAAAATAAAGGTCTCCGCTCCCTCCCCTTTCTGCCGGATGAGCTGTAAAGCTGGCAGAGGCAGAATCTGGTCGGGCGACCAGACTCGGCTCTTCAGGAGCGCTGGCATCGAGGTATCTAACTATGAATACCTCATCGGAATGGTCTACAACGTGTGCCTGCAAACCAGGCACACGTTGTAGACCATTAAGGTGAAGTATTTATAGTTAGATACCTCGATGACAGAGCACCTGAAGAGCCGTCGTTTGGTCCCGGAAGCAGGATCTCATGCCGTCAGCGATACAGCTGACACATCAGAAGGGGGAGGCAGCAGAGGACTTTATTTTCTTATATCTCTCAAACCATCAATGTTTGAGAGATACGAGTAAGACCATTAAGTATTCTTTTATTCCAGCTACCATTTTGCGGATACTTTTTTGGGGCCATTACAATCCCTTTAAAGGGATTGTAATACTTTAATATTACTAATCCCCATAGTGTAGCTATTTAAAAAAGAATTCAGTTGCCCCAAGGTTAAAGGGATAGTAATACTTCATTTTAACTTTATTTTATTTTGTAGGCATTAAAAAAAACATGAAGAATGATATAAGTCTTATCTCTGAAACCTTTATGGTTTAAGAGATATTCACAAACAAAGTATCCCCCCCCCTGTTCAACCAGATCAGAAGGGAGATGCCCAGGTAGACTGCAGAGAGGGACAATCTTCAATTAAGATAATGGAAAAAGCTGAAAAACTTGTCAAGGGGGGAAGGGCTTTCATTGTTTTCATACAAAGAAAATTGTCCCCTTCTGTTATCTGTACTGTCATACAACCAGACTCACATTTGAGAAGAGATGGCTTACACTAGGTAAAAGGGGCGGGGAGGGGAACTTTGCTTGTGAATATCTCATAAACCATAAAGGTTTGAGAGATAAGACTTATATCATTCTTCATGTTTTTTTAATGCCTACAAAATAAAATAAAGTTAAAACGAAGTATTACTATCCCTTTAATCTCTCAAACCTTTATGGTTTGAGAGATAACCGAACGCAAAGTTCCCCCCTCCCTCCCCCTTCCCTGAAGTCAGCGTTGTACTGACTGCAGGGGAAGTCTGTCGTACAACAGGCTTGCGGCTCTGCAACAGAGCTGAGATTGCTTAAGTAAAAAATAATTATTTCACTGAAACGGTCTTCTACGCATGCTTGCTTTAATCTCCTACGTGTGCTTGGTTTAATCTTCTAAGTGTGCTTGGTTTGCAAGCACACGTAGAAGACCATTTCAGTGAAATCATTTTTTTTACTAAAGTGATCTCGGCTCTGCTGCAGAGCCGCCTTATGCAAATAAGACTGGATATCCCTGCAGTCAGTACAATGCTGACTTCAGGGAAGGGGGAGGGAGGGGGAAATTTGGTTATGGTTTTCTCTCAATGAACCTGGCGGCAATTGAATTCTTTTTTAAATAGCAACACTATGGGGATTACATGGGTATTTGGAGTGCATTGTGCAGCAGCATGATTCAAACCTGACTCTGTATTCCCTCTGTTCCCCTTGTAATACAATCACAAGAGGCGTTATGATGGTGGGGCTTATAGCCAGCCCATGGGGGTATGGTTGACAGCATATCATCACAGAAAGTTTGCACCACAATGTTATTAACCTCTTCAGTGCCAAGAGTCCATCCGATTCCATGCCAACTGGGCATTTTGAATCTTCAAGCATTGTGATGAGGTCTTGATTGTATTTGGTCTCTTATGTTTTAAACATTAATACCATTATGTTAAGGAGTCGTTTGTCTTTGATCATGATTAAGCACCGCAAGGTGGGAAACGCTTAGATCAGAGATCTGCTTGTATCCTATACTCTGCTAGTGCCACCTCTGACCAATTTTTTTATGATGTCAAGAAGGTACGTGTTTTGTTTTATGTGGATTTCTACAAATAAAAATGATTTAAAGTAAGAATTGGATCGAGTCCTGGCATTGAAGAAGTTAATAAGATTGTGGTGCGAACTTTCTGTGAAGATATTGTTACCTTGAAATATTGAGAGAAGACTTCATTTTTGCACGCTATGTCTATATCTCAGATGAATAAGTTATGGAAGCCTTCAATTCTTTTTTGTTTTAGTCACAGAGTCCGAAATATATGTGTGGTCATTTCTTTAATTGGAGCTGTCTATGTTTGAATAATCACATGGTATGGTTGACATCCACATAGACCAGCCATTGACTGGCTTGATGCAGTGAACAGTGCATTTAATGCTGTGTGGCGTCCACATAGGTAAACCTATCCTGTAACTTTCCTGCATTCTGTGCTGTGCAACATGTGGCAAGATTACCCGTGTAAACAGTCCAGCCCACAGGAATGATGAGCATCTTGATGCTTTCAACACCCATGGAAACTAGGCCTATGTGTGAAGAGAAAAACTGTACATGAAAAACAACATGGGGTAAAGGACTGACCACTGTGAAAGGTGGTTACATAATTTGTCAGACTGGAAAAAAAATAATTTTATCAAATTTACAATTTGTTAGATCTCAAGTTAGCTGACCCAGTGAAATGCAACCCCCCCCCCGACAAAAAAAAGTGGAGGTGCTGAAAGAGAAGTAGACACAAACTGTTGGAGTGGTGGGATAAGCACCAGGAGAACCCTTCATCATGTAGGTTTATGCAGCGATGATTTCACTGTTTCAAGCATAGTGAAAACATCTAAGAAGTTTAGAAGAGCATGGGCATTTTGAATTACAAATGACCACAATCTTGACCACCTTCAGGAAAGAAGCTTTAGGTACAATTCAATAAAGAAGTGCAATTCTGGAGCATACCGGCTGCATCACAGGGGAACAATGTATTTGTCCCTTTTGGTGCAATTGGTTTGCTCCAGAATCTGTAGGGGACTGTTGAGATCTTGGGACTGTTTAGAGACGCGTTCAGACCATAGAGGCAGGGCTTATAATTTTAAGCCCTTTGCTACTAGCCAGACCTGAAAAGTTACTCACCACTGCAAGCCATAACGTACCCACCAGGGCTGAATTTCTATTCGCCACGGCAAAATTTTCACTCGCCATTGGTGAAAGAGTGGGTAAAGAGAAATGATGGTAATTAGAAAAATTTAGGATGATAGGGTGTTCATTTTACATGAGAAATTAATATGGCAATGTACCACTTATAGATAGATAGATAGATAGATAGATAGATAGATAGATAGATAGATAGATAGATAGATCTGACTGATTCATGAAGGACAGCTTCATACTTAAGCCAATCTGTTAAACAAATGAAGAGCTATTTATTCTTATAGTCTATATCCCCTGTAAATTGGAAATGGCTGATGCTGTCTTGTAATGAATGCAACAAGACTGTGCCTTCATACTCCGTCTAGTCTTCACATTCAGTCAATAATTTATCTTTCAGCATCTTGGTCTGAAAAGGCTCTATTGTGACAAATTGAAGTCACTTGGTCGTTAGTGTTATTGCATAAAAAGTAAAGGGTTTCTTGATGTTTAAAAAAGTAATTGGCACGACTGAATACAAGCTAGGAAAGAGAAGGACTGTGAAAGAGCTCCATAAGATCAAAGAATAAAAGTGCTTTCGGCTCTTAAGTATCAATTCAGGAAATATAGCTGAGGTTCAGAAAACAACTATGGGAAATAATGAAAATATGAGCATAATGCCAAAATAATAGCTAGCTTAGGGGAGGTCATGATCAGTTGATTCAAGACTTTCACCAACAAAGCTGTCTTTTTTTAACAATTGTCTTTTGGCAACAAATAAACTAAAAGGTATAATAATGTAAAATATGTCACATACACTCAGATTTCTGTGGGTTGTTGTAGGGCTTAGAGTGAAAGAAATATTTCTGTGGGTTGTTGTAGGGCTTAGAGTGAAAGAAATATTTCTGTGGGTTGTTGTAGGGCTTAGAGTGAAAAAGACACATCTGTGTGTTCAGTAACAAAGTGGAGTCATTCTGGGCAAACCATTTGCAGCATATAGGAAAAATAAAAAAAAGTGCAATGATTTAAATGATACTTTTAACACCTTGAATGCTAGAGAGTTCCCGAACGCATTGCTTCACAAAATTGGACACTGCTCTAGCATTCAAAGTGTAAAAAGCCACATTTAACTCATTGAGAACAGTGTGTTGCTCACCATTCTGGCTCTCAAAAGGTTAAAGAACAACTGTCACCAGGATAGTGCCCCATTAAAGGGATAGTAATGTTTCAGAATAAAATCAGCTCCAATTAATCTTCATAGTATATGGGCCATGGAGAATGTTATTTCAATACTGTCAGAATTGAAGAGGAATTGAATGATAAAGTATCCCTTCCTGCCTTTTTTACTGATGTAACACTGCTCACCTCAGAGCAGCAAGACTGTCTGGATGGATTGCAGAGGGAGACAATCTTCAATTAGCATAAGGGAAAAACCTGAAAAACCTCTCACAGTAAGAAGATTGTCCCTTGCTGTGAGCTGTCTGGTCCAAGGACCAGATTCCACACCTGAGGGAAGGTGGCTTATGCTAGGTAAAAGGGGCAGGTGGGGGATACTTTAACATTCAATTACTCTTGGACCACAACTCCATGGCTCAAATACTATGAAGATTAAATGGAGCTGCTGTTTTTGTGAAACGTTACTATCCCTTTAACCCCTTAACGACCGGCCGCGCAGGCACGCGGCGGTCACTAAAGGACCACGGAGCATTTTTTTTTTTTTTTAAGAAGCTGATTCCGGACTCCCCGAACGGAGTGCGACCGCGGGGGGAGCCCGAAATTCCATGACGTTCATAGTACGTCATGGGTCGTTTAGCAGATTTACCCATGACGTACTCTGACCATCAAGGGTCGTTAAGGGGTTAAGAGGTTTATTCCCCTGGAAGCAGACCCGCTGATGAAGGTGAGGCTGCACTGTGAGACCAAACAGACCAATGAGGGAGCAGAATGGAAAACCCTAGTGCTTCTCTGGGAAGGAAATTAACTGCATTGTGCAGGTAGCTTCCTGTCTTGTGAGATGCAGGTCCCCTCTGTGTGGGATTTGTAGTTCAGACACAGATGGTCTATGGTGCTGCACATGCATCCCTTGATGAGCCACAAAGTTCCAGATTGTGTTCCATCCAAGGGAAAAGCAGTCCTCCCACACACCCAAACATGCAGAATGGTTGACAGGAGCAGTTTTGGAGCTGTGCATTGCACCGGAGCAAACTTTCTAAAATGCGAGAAGTACGGTAAATTTGCCCCAAATTTGTTTCACTTTTCATTTAAAGGCCTACAGAAACTGATATACTAAGAAAGTACAGCATTTCAGGGGCAAACCAGCAAAACCACAAGGGATAAATAAATTTAACATAAATTTAAACCAACTTTTAATCCTTTCTATGCTATAGAAGTGTTAGAGACCTTGCTAACATTTGATGGGTTTCAATGTAAATGAAAGAGAACATGGGTAACTGTATTTGTTCTTTTTGGGACAGCTATCTTGGTTCTGAATTTGTCTATTTTCTTAGTACATCCAGGGGCAGACCTGGGATTTCCAGAGCATGGATTCCAAAAAATAAAAAAATATATTATAACAATAGCAAGATTTATTTTTTTGTAAATTCTTAAAAACTATTGTAGGTCCCCCACTAGAAGAGTGGGCAACCTACAACTCTCCAGCTACTGTTGGACTACAGTTCCCATCATCCTCAGCTCGTCAGTGGCTCAGTTAGCACAATGGGGTTCTAGTACAACAGGTTGCTTTACATAGACATACAACAACAAAAGGGTATAATTTGTTGGGATTCAAAGCTTTGTCCCTCTCTGAAGTGATAGTAGGAATAGGGGTTTCTGGGAAGCTGAAAGGCCAGCTCAGTTTGCCTTTGACATTAGTCTCACATAGGCTGAAAGATAAAAGTAGAATACAGATATAGCCATATTCCAGAAAGAGGTAATGCTTTCTTCTGTATCTTTTGATTTGTTTGAACTGTGGAAAGCAATTAAAAAAAAAACGTATCTGTGAGTTTGCAAAACCAAACAGTGGATGTGTGTTTTAATGGTGGCATTATGTTATTTTTCCTACTGATTCCTACTGCAATATGAACTTTCATATAAGAACATCATTATATTATTATATATATATTGTTGACTATTTTATTGTAATAATGTCCATTATCATAAAACAATGGGGAGAGTGTATCATGCAACTTCTGCATATTAACCGGTGCTAGAATATGTTTTCTGTCCCTACACCGGTGTAACATCAATTTTCTAAATTATATATGCACAAAATCCTCCATTCAATGCCACTTGCGCCAAAGGGAGGAAAAAGAGGACAGTCTGTGAACATTTCACGACATTGCTCAAGTCAGCTCCAAAGTCTACATCATGCATTAGCATAGAAAAATTGGTCTGTGTATGGAGCTTCCTGGCATTAAAGTTTAAGCCTGGTGGAGTTTACCCACAGGTATGCATTACAGCAATCATACTCTGTAGTTCATACCACTGGTTATAGCTGCAGGCTTTACAATCTAATGCCTTGCAGCTTCACTGATGGACATTCACCCCACTGTCTGTTATGTTGCAGAGGCTAGTTCTGCACAGTTTGAATTAGTTCTAATCCAAGGTGCTAGTCTTCGACACAGGAAAGGCATCGAGTCCAATGTATGGAGAAAATTTTGCAATTCTAGAGCGAGACAGCTGTATAAATACAAATTCCCCATATCCCCACTGATTTCAATTAAGCTTTTAAACCCTTTAATGCTAGAGAGGTCTCCAGTGCATTTTGCTAATGACCTCTCTAGATTTCAGGGTTTAAGCCTTTGAGAGTGCCAGAGGGGTGTCCAACTCATTGCTTTGCAATACATTGGACACCCCTCTGGCAAGCTAAGGGTTAAAAGCCATATACTTCAGAATCTTTATTTGGTCCTCTTGCAGTTGTTTTTTGTCATAATTGCACCACTTTGCTTTGAACACCAGCCTCAGCGTTAGTTGCGTTCGATAGCGGCCAACATCAACACTGATGTATTACGAAAAATAATATTGCATAAAAGAGCTGTTATATTCCATCTGCTTGCACTGAACCAGTTATGTTTGTAGTTGTCATTATGTATCACTATGCATCACTATGTGCAGTGAGAAGAGTGTCAGTTCCTATGATCTTTCTGGCAGCTGTCATGTCTGCCTCGTGTCTGTCTGTCTATCCCTTAATATACCCTGTGAGAGGAAAGGCACTAAAACTGGTGTGCCTCACTCTATGATGATGTCACACAAGGAGGTGTGGCCGTCATTAACATAGTGGTAACATAGTAGTTATACCCAAATGTAAATAACTATATGCAAAATAAAGCCACACCTGTACAAAACATTACTTAGATTTAAGAAATCTAAATGTACAGTTGTGCATGTCAGAGTCAAACAGCTGATGACAAAATCCTGAAATACTAACACTTATCAATGCCCATTGTCTGATCTCAGCATTCTCCCATAGAGCTGTGCCTTAGTCAATTGCAAGGCAAAAATAATTACTAAGATGATAAATACTAGACGGACCATGTACAAAGGGTTATGCGTGTGAAGATAAATAATAAAATAAAAATATCGGATGTTGTATTGCATTGCTTGCTTCACATACATAGAGGTAAGACAGAAGCCTAATTATTGAATAGGGCAGCTTATCAGGGGATCACTCACTCAGGTCCAGATTCAGCTGGTCTGTACAGCAAAGCTGCACAAAGGCAAAAGATGAAGGGAAATATCACGGGGGCACCTCATAGGGTAATATAATCCAGACAATGAGGCTTATAGTGCAAAATCAGAATCCTTCTCACATTATTTAATATCCACTGCAAGTATCCAAACAGTAGCAAACCAGCATATGAAGGAAATTACACTGCCTCAATCAAAAAACATTGTATTTCACAGCTGCTTCCCAATCAATTGCAATGAATAACCAGTATGATCTTCTATGCATTAGTGAAACCTGACTGGATGATTCACATGACTGGGTAATCAATGCAGAGGGTATATTCAGGGACAGGGTTAATAAAGCTGGTAAACAGATATGCCTATATGTAAAGCAAGCCTTAAAGCCTAGTATAAGGGAAGATATTAATGAATAGTCCATGTAGAAAGACTGCAGAGACATACAACAAAAGCGATAAACAGACCGGAAGATAAAGACAAGCCAAACTGGGTTTGTCTACAAAAGAGAAAAAATATGTAATGGATGACATGATTTCCATTTACAAATAGATTCAAGTCCAGTACAAATAACTATTTTGGGATGTCTTTAGTTACAGCAATAAAACAAAAGTTCATTCATTAACCCCTTAAGGACTGCACAGTCTGGGGGTGGGGCACTCTGGAGGTCCATGGCAATTTTTTTTTTTTCAACACGGAAGTGATCTGTGATCACAGAAAGGTGTGCAGCAGTACTGCGATTACAGTCTTCCGTGATGTGCCAGGAACATCACCGGTCCTTACCGCTCGAACAACCATGACAAACCTTGCACTTCATTGGGCGTTAAAGGGTTAAGTCTAGAGAAAAGGGGCTTTAGACTAAAATAAACGCAGACATTTTTACAATAAGGACAATATGGTTGTGGAATTTGTTACTGTGGGAGCTGTGTTTAGAGATACTGTAAATACATACTGTAGGTGATTCCTTTCTAGTGTGGAACAATATAGAGAATTGCGATAGTTTGTTTCTCTGTCTTCCAATACAGGTTACTGGTAACTTTGGGTAGGCGATCCGCCCCTTTAATTGTAGGCAGGAACAATTCTAGAATTGTATGCACGGGGTGGAGCCTACTTTCCCTCCTTGGCTGCAGCTAGCCAACCAGCTCCAGAAAGATTTGTTCCTTGGTGAAGACACAGGCAAGAGAACAGTTCTGCTATAGTTTTAAAAACTTTTTTATTTTTCTGTTAGAAATAGAATACCACCATTAGGCGGATTACCATAACTGACAATGCCCTTAGATGTGGCTAGCTCAGTAACCAGGTGCTTTTTGTGGACCTTAAGCCCTGGGGGGAAAATCTTGGCTACAAGTTCTTTCCTCAGGAGTTGCCCACCGAGGCTTCTTCTTAATATATGATAGTCTGAAGAGAGAAGATCTGCAGGAAAGGTGAGCAGCCCTTTGAGTGCTGCAGGTCCTCATGTCCCACAGTGCCCCTCCGCACAGGGGTTTTCCTTTGGAGTTCTTATTGCACACTCCTGCACTCATTGGGTCTATCTGTATGTCTATTGGGTGTTTTGGAGCAGGTTTATGTGGTACTTTAACCCTTTAGATGCTGGTTTTTCTGACACTTTTCCTACTGGTTCAGTGTTTTTTGGGTATCCTAACATGTTCCAGTGATGTTTCATGCATTTTTATTTTTCTATGTCACTTTTGTAAAATTTGAGTTCCGCGCTCTTTACCGCATAGGCGCCATTACTCTATTCACTCCTATGGGACTGTACATTTTGGGACATATCTCTGTAACCGTTTAACCTAGAGGCTTTAGAGATGGCTCATTTTTCTTGTCTGCCCTAGTTCTATCATCCAATTCATGTTTCTAGTGTGTTGAGGGGCTCAGGGGGCTTCGGGCAGTGTTGGGGTACTTTTTCTGGGAAAACTACATTTCCCATGAGCGCTTGCTTCGTGAGCTCGTTTCTGATTGGCTTCCACCACGGCAGCCATATTTTTTCCATTTCCAGAACGAGTATCCTATGCAGGGCTTGGACTCTCCTTTTCTCCTCTGCTGATTAACCCTTCTCCTGCCAGATAAGTCTAGTTAAGCAATTTCTAGGCTGAATCTTTAATCCTACACACTATACTTGGGTGATTTATCATATTGTAAGGTTGTTGACACTGTGAGAATGTCTATACCATCGGAGCTTGGGGCCAGACTAAGGATGCTGGGGTCTCTGTATCCCCCATTGCACATTGCTCTTCCTGTAATTCTGGGTTACCTAGAGAATTCTCAGGTCATTTATGCCCAGCACTTTCTGATGTCCCTGAGAGTCTCAGGGACCTCCAGCCATTAGAGACAGTTTGGGTGCAGAGTTCAAGGCTGCTACTAGGGACCTTAGGTCTACATTGCAACTCTTTCCATCCCAGGCACAGGGGGTCTTCATTCTTGGCAGACCCCCTCCTCCGTCAAGCCCAAACCTCAGGGAGTACCTGACGTATCAGATTCCTCTGAAGAGGAACTGCTGGTGAATTCAGATGTTGAGGAAATGTTCTGCTCTGGGCTCCTCTCAGTTTTTTGGGGATCCTTTTGAGGCTGATCCTGAGCCCACTGCTGAGGGCAGATCAGGACTGTCTTGAATATTCTTAAAATTCCCTTAGTTCAGGAGGTTCCTTATGGCACCTCTGATGTGTTTCAGGAGCCTAAAAAGCCCCTTACGTGCTTTCCACCTAACCCCACTCTTGACCGCCTTGTGTCTAAGGAGTGGAAATCCCCGAACAGGAAACCTTCTGTGTCCAAGAAATTTGCCAAGCTTTATCCCTTCTCTGAGGCAGCACTTGCGCAGTGGGTTCATCCTCCCAAAGTGGATGCTCTTATATCCAGGCTATCTAAGTCTACTGCCTTGCCAGTTTCTGATGCACCTGCTCTGAAGGACTGGACTGACAAGAAACTTGAGGTCTCCCTCAAGTCCATTTTTGCCACTGCTGGTACTGCCATGCGTCCAGCTTTCGCTGCAGCATGGGTGAACTGGGCCATTGCGGTCTGGGAAACTCAATGGTTGTACATTCCAAATTTACCAGTAACCTGTATTGGACGACAGAGAAAATAGGATTTTGGTCTTACCTGTTAAGTCCTTTTCTCTTAGTCCATAAAGGTTACTGGTCTCCTACCCTGTCAAGGGACCATGCTTGGCTGTCCTGTGGCAGACTGTGGGGGTCCTTTGGGGTCATGCTCACAGGAGTCTTCTTTCCCTTCCATTATATAGTCAATAGTTGGTGTCTTCAAAGTCCCCCCTCCCCTTACCCTGACATCAGCGTCTAGCTGTATGCAGGGGAATCCGATCCTGGGGCCATCCGGCGGCTCTGCAGCAGAGCCGAGCTCGTGTTAATGAAGAAAAAATCCCTCACTGAAACACTGCTGCAGAGCGCCGGATGGTCGTATGACAGAATGCTCCTGGAGTCAGCTAGAACGCTGCTCTCAGAGAAAGGGGAGGGGGGACTTTAAAATTGATTTTGGGGGCATTACAAATCTTTTTTTTAAGTTCTACAAGATGGGGATTAGTAAAATTAAAGTATTACTATCACTTTAATGGGTTAATTCTCTGGTCCATAAGGGGTTAAAATGACATTATACACGCTAGCAATGTAATTCTTGGTTAGAGTACTTAGATACCATACAGCATAAATGATCTTGTGCAGAAAGTAAATGATGGATCATTCTGCCCGTTTTTGAAAAAATCAAATTGCAAAACTCCCATTGATTTAAATGGGGATTTTAAATGCTGGAATGCAAGAAATGCATTGGCGTCCTCTCTTACATTCTACGTCCCCCCCATGGTTCAATTGGTTCACTCCAGAATTACTCATCTTTTTTCTTTCTGCATGAGGCCCTATACTTCTTTCTCATTGCCATACCTGGGAACTCTCAGGGTTTGACCCTGAGACTCAGGCTTTGAGGCAAATGCCAGGGTCTCAGGGTGAAGGTCCCAGTTCTCAGGGTGAGAGAGTTCAATATTTCCTGTTATAGGATCTGAACCAATGAACTGCTTGTTTAGCTTCTAAATTGGTGCCATTTGTACCAGGAAGCAAGGGGCAGAAGTCCTGCTTGTCTTTTTTTGTCCAGGCAGTGTTATATGTAGGTTGTAGTATGTTAAAGCGGAACTTTCATCAGATATTTTGTCGCCCTTCAATAATTAACCCCTTAAGGACTGGCGGTCATGGGACATTTCCGTCCCATAATGACTGCATAGGCGCACTTGGACGCGCCGGTACACGTGACCTGTCACGTGTATCGGCGCGTCATTATGGGGCCTGAAGGAGATCGCTCCGATCTTGGAGCGGTCAATTTCAGGCCCTATTTTTACTTACAGCGCTCCCGGTAGAGCGCTGTAAGTAAAAAGTACGTGAGGTACCATGACCGTCATCGGTCCTTGAGTATTTCGTGACGGTCCTGGTACGTCAAGGGTCCTTAAGGGGTTAAGCAGGTAGCGACTATTTTTATAATATAAATATAAATGTTACCTCTGAAATGTAGCCCATTATAAAGAAATCCTTTATTGTAGGAGACCGGAAGCCAGGCATCAGTGCAGACATCTTAGTTTGAACAACCCTGTTCTGTTGATGCCACATTTAGTTATGCTTACCAACAAATAGTTTAGTAATAGATTTGCATGAATTCCTTAAATACATGAGGTAAGAATACACGCAACTATTTCTATCTGTAATATGAATGAACTCCCTTTGTATTTTTTTAAATCTGCTGTTATTGAGCAAGTGCAGGATTTCCCAGTTTTTTTTTTCCAAAATTGGTATTCTCCTAGGTAGAAGCTGTCCATCAACTTTGCTTAATAATGCAACATTTTGTGTAACCAAGGTTTCCTGCAGTCCTCCTGTCTACTTTATCATCCTGACGGTAACACAAAGAATAAATGGACAACCTTTTAGCCTGATGTCTCTTTAGACTGTAATTTAAAAGCCTGGGAACTTGTTCCTCTCTATTATCAACAATAAAGAAACTCTGGTGAAATGAAGCACGTGCTCTCTGATCTCTTATTTGTAAGGCAAAGGCTCTTTACACATTTTTAAACATGTTTTCTCTTGAGGTTCAATCACCTTGAAGTTGTTTTTTTACTGTACTTATAGCAAATATTGGGTAAATCAACAGTATTCTACAGGGAAAACAGAGAGAGGGGTGGATAGAGAGAGAGACAGACAAATAGATAGATAGATAGATAGATAGATAGATAGATAGATAGATAGATAGATAGATAGAATAGAATAGATAGAGGGCTCAAAATTTCCACTCGCCACTAGCCAATGGCGAGTAGAAATTCAGCCCTGGTGGGTACGTTATGTTTTGCAGTGGCGAGTAACTTTTCAGGTCTGGCTGGTAGCAAAGGACTTAAAATAATAAGCCCAGATAGATAGATAGATAGATAGATAGATAGATAGATAGATAGATAGATAGATAGATAGATAGATAGATAGACTTGCTCAATACACAGTAAACATTTCCCAACAGTGTCAGACAGACAGAAGGAGAAGTCCTATGGCAAGCCTACCCTACCATAGGGCACACATTGAAATGCACAATGATTTAAATTGGGATTTCAATAATTTGAAATCTGACAAGTTCTCCATTGCCTGTCCTTTATATTGCTGTTATTGTCCCACAATTCCTTAGGTTCCTAGTACAGTGTCAAAAGTTACTTATTCCTTTAAGAAAAGTTCCCTTTCAAAGCCACTCAAAACTGTTCCTACACAGGCTTGACCCATGTCATCAGGAAATACATTTGATTGATTGAGCCAGAACAAATTCAATTTTCCTTGGGTTGTCAAAACTGAGCTAACCTTAAAGTTATTCAGCTAATGTAAATATCAATCTGCGATTATTGTTGGTTTTTGAGGCTTGTTTTATGAATACTGCTATGTGTTGAACTCCAGTCAAGGTCTGTGGACCCTTTTGTTCATGTAGTAGTGAGCAATCTATTTTTTGAAGGATTGAGCTTTATCAATTTAAATTTAACCCTTTGAATGCTAGCGATGTTTCCAACACGTTTATGGACAGACGTCTTTAACTTTCACATTTTTTTTTGCTGTTCTTTTTTCTACCAGGACACACCAAACAGAATTCTTATTCTGAGCTGGGTTATGAACCAATGCATTGCAGACTTCTCTAACATGAAAGAGTTTAACCCTTTGAGTGCCAGAGGGGTACACAACGCATTGCAAAGCACTCAAAGGGTTAAAATCCTCAGTTTAATCACTGAGTTGGCCGATTATTTTTTCGATGAATCAATTAATCGGATGAAAAAAAACAATATGCCAATTTTTCATTATTTAAAATGAATTAATGTACAAACTGAGTGTTAAAAACAAACATCAGAATAAAAAACTTAATTTACATTAACATGTGTCATTTTACTAAAAGGTGAGATGAGCTGAGATGAACATTTTATCCCCCAAGGCCATCCAGAACACACTCAGGTCATCCATTACCGCCTAGGCCATCCATTACCGCCTAGGCCATCCATTACCCCCAAGGCCATCCAGTACCCCCGAGGCCATCCAGTACTCTCCCAGGCCATCCGTTACACCCTCAGGCCATCCATTACCCCTTCTGGCCATCCATTAACCCCCTAGGTCATGTGCTCACCCCTCCTATGAGCCAATGTTACTTCTAGGATGATGTAAATAAGCAGAGTCCAGGAAATAACCCACCACGTACAAGGTCCACCTTTAACACAGGGGGTACCCCATTCACTGCCATAATCTGCCTTGTGTTAAAAAAAATATATTAAAATAAGTGGAGAAAATCTGGGGTAAACCAACTGCACTACAGGGGACAAATGCACATTTCACATATTCCTATTGGGTGTAATGTGGTGAAGTTTGTTTTCCCCAGATTTCATCCACTTCCCTGTGGAACATTAGGCACATAGAGGCAAGGCATGACGTTGAAGACTGCTGACAGCAGCCCCTCTATCAGAAAGAGCTGGTGAGGGGAATGTACATACATACATATACCTTATACTATTTGGAGCTTGTGTGAGAACTGCTGTGCTATGGCTTTTGTAATTAGTCTTCCACTAGTCCTAGTTGTCCTCATGCCGTTGTGGCTATTACTATAAGGCAGGGGGGTTATCAACCTATGGCCCTACAGCTGATGGACTACAATCAACATCATTTGGCAGCCACTGCTCACTTGTAATGTTGATTACTTTGTAGTTCAACATCACCTGTGGAACCACATGTTTTCCACCACTGACTGCTGCCCTAAAGCCTCACTACTTTCTGTATCCAGAGGGTAGTAATGATATTCCAGAGAGTTGTTGCCCTGATGCTATTAAACCACAGTGGGTTATCTTTCCACGTTGCCCCAACATTTCTCCATTCAGGGCCCACAGCTACTCACATGGGCTCCAGTAACTTGGCCAGCCAGGTTTTGAAAGCATACACATTCTCTATCAGCATGTTGGCAGCTATCGCAGGCCTTTGGGGGTGTGGAGGTCCACTATCGTAACAGTATCGCGATACCAACACTTCTCATTCTCAACTACTGGGGCCGCACTCCCTAATCCCTCGGATCCCGTTAACGTGTAATGGAAAGATGAATAAAAGACTAGTAATTATCCTGGGACCGTAACACTTCAATCACCTATCAACGGATCAACTTACTGGCCCAGCGCCGAACAACTTAGCCAAGCAGCAGGGCATACTGTGAGCCCGGAAGACACACAGGTCCATCTAGTCAATCAGCTGGCGGAACTCAATTAGTTATGACCAATCGGCACATTGGGGGCAGGGCTGACCCTGAGTTGGTCACTAGTAGGAGGGCTCGACATGTGAAGCAGTGGTGCCGCATGGTGAAGGGATTCTGTGTGCTGTACAACCTGTGTGTCTATGTGTGTCTCCCATAGCATAAGCATGTTTACACAATTTCATTAAAAAGGAATTTTAGAAAATGCCCGACTGTCAGTCCACCCCTGCAACCAGCTCCACCCTGCACAACTAATCGATAATGAGAATCATTGACAACGATTCTATCGATTTTTATCGATTTCATCGATTAGTTGTTGCAGCCCTATCCCTTTTCAATCTGAAGTGTTATCTTAAAATAATACAATGTGCCTTATGAATAAAAACAAAGTGGAACAGTTTTACTGGAAATAAACTGCTCAACAGGAAATAAAAATTCCTAAATTTCCCTCTGGTTTAAAGGGATAGTAATACTTCATTTTATCTTTATTTTATTTTGTAGGCATTAAAAAAACATGAAGAATGATATAAGTCTTATCTCTCAAACCTTTATGGTTTATGAGATATTCATAAGCAAAGTTTCCCCTCCCGCCCCTTTTACCTACTGTAAACAATCTCTTCTCAGATGTGGAATACAGTCCATAGACTGGACAGATAACAGAAGGGGACACTCTTATTCCTATGAAAACAATGAAATCCCTGCCCCCCTTGACAAGCTTTTCAGGTTTTTCCCTTATCTTAATTGAAGATTGTCCCTCTCTGCAGTCTACCTGGGCAGCTCCCTTCTGCCCTGGCTGAGCAGTGTTACATCAGTAAAAGGGACGGGAGGGGGGAACTTTGCTTGTGAATATCTCTTAAACCATAAAGGTTTGAGAGATAAGACATATATCATTCTTCATGTTTTTTTAATGCCTACAAAATAAAATAAAGTTAAAATGAAGTATTACTATCCCTTTAAATGCTTATTTTAACAAATGCTATGCAATTCATTGAGTACATATCTAGCATTCAAGGGGTTAAACACTCCATTGAAATCTATGCATACCTCCCAATTCTACCTCTTTGAGACCCAAATGCCTCTGTCCCTCTTTCTTACCGTGATGTCCCACTTGTTAGGATATCAGACTGTGTAGTGTGTATATAAGTGTATCACATTGCTCCATAGTAAAACTCGCATTAGTTTTTGTTTACACTTCAGTATGTGTGTTTATAAATTATTCAGTATAAATAAAATATTTTGGTCTTGCTCTAAATAATTTATTCCGTTACACAAAGAGGTGTCAACAGTCCATGAAATAGCCTAAAAATTATCAGTAATGCTCCTCCCACCATCCTCACCCCCAGCCAAATCACGTTATACAAAAGTGTCCCTCTTTGGTTGTTTGAAATGCTGGGAGGTATGTCAATGAGAATTTTAATTCATACCCTTTGGTGCAGTTGATATGCCCTTCAACTGCTCCACTCTACATAAAGACCAATGTTCAGGGCCAGATTTACATTCCAGGCACCAGTAGGCCATGCACCCTATGCTCCTTTAGCTCTGTCCGTGGCCAAACTTCTCCTCACATAACCTCAACCATAGTCCCATCCACTGTTTCCTGGCACAGAAAATACCCTTGTCCCATAACAAGCAAGAATGAATAGAGTTTTCAACCCTTGTTTGCTGGAGTAATGCTTTGCAGATGTATCTACCATCCAAATAATAATTAATAGCCTGTAAAGATGTATAAAACTGGTGCAGGGATATTGAGATTGCTGTGCCTACAATGACAATTCAGAATGTGGGTGTGGCCAGCACAGCTGAGTTGCCCCTCAAATGTTGGAGCTCTCAGCAGTTGCCTCCTCTGCCTACTGGGAATTCTGGCCCTGTCAATGGTTTTTGTAACTTCTATTAACATATCAGAAACATGAATCATATGAGACAAAGTATGTAAGCACTAAACACAGATATGCTCTAACACTATAGGAGAAATACACTTCTGTAAGAAAGAACAATGAGTTTAATGTATAAAAGTGGAGTAGGACAATTCTGGGATAAACCAGCGTCTCCATGGGGTGAAATAAAAATGCCTCAGTTTGCCACTGATTTAAATGGGGCTTTTTAATCCCTTGAATGATTGTTTTGCAGTGCATTGGAGACCTCTCTAGCATTCAAAGGTTAAATGTTCCATTTAAATAAACTGGAATATTTTTGTGTCCCCTATGATGCAGCTGGTTTAACCCAGAATTGTCCTGCTCCACTGGACACTCTCCAGATCTACCTGAGAGACTGTAGGTTCCAGAATTTATTACTGGGTCTCTGGGAACAGAGTCTCATTCAATGGCTTCCAGAGTTCCCTGGTAACCCCGCCTACTCCATGCCTGGTTCTGCTCAGTCCTTCCCTGTTCCATCCACTTCCCTGCCCATTTCAGGATAAACTACTTCCTTGATTCTCCCAATCCTGCCCACCCCAGTTAAGTTCTGCCCACATTATAACACAGATTGCATCATTTGGACAGTCCTATCTCCATCCATTCATGATTCTCAGAGAGGCTTGGACTTGACGGTTCCTAGGCATGCACATAAGGTCCAGTGTGTAATGTTTTGCAAGCTAAAGAGGTCAAATACTTTTTTTTTTATAAGGGAACAAATGAAAATTCCCATTGATTTAAATTGAGCTTTTAACCCCTTGAATCCTAGACGTCTCCAACACATTGCTTAAAGAAAAGGGAGAGCAGTGGGAGAATATATTAATATTTCAGGGATATTCCCTTTCTCTACCTGTTGTTTAAAGGTACAGTAATGTCCCAAAAAAATATATCCAGTTTTGTAGACTTTGAAAAAAAAAAAAAAATGCTCCAAACCCGATCTCTCAAACCGCTACAGTTTGAGAGATATAGGGATTCAAAGTTCACCCCTCTCTCCCTTTCTCCTGACGTCAGCATCTAGCTGACAGCAGGAGATCCCAGTCAGGGGACTAGCAGGCAGCTCTGCAGCAGAGCCGAAATCACATTATCTATAAAGAATTCATTCACTGGAAATGTCTACAAAGTGTGTTTGCAAACTAGGCACACTTTGTAGATCTTTCCAATGAATGAATTCTTTATAGATAATGCGATCTCAGTTCTGCTACAGAGCCTCCTTGAGTCGTATGACTAGATTTTTCTGCTGTCAGCTTTACAGCTGACATCAGGAGAAGGGGAGGGAAGGGGGAACTTTGAATCCCTATATCTCTCAAACCATAGCGGTTTGAGAGATCGGGTTTGGAGCATTTTTTATTTTTTTTTAAGTCTACAAAACTGGATATATTTTTGGGGACATTACTGTCCCTTTAACACTACAGACTTTCAAGGCAAAGGGGAAGCTCGTGTCAGTTTTCAATATTTTCCTGCGCATGCTGTGGAGAAGGCATTTGTGGGGTGCTCTTATTAACCTTTAAATGCCAAAGCTGTATTCAACGCATTGCAAAGTGCTCACATTAACAATGCCAGAGTATTTGCACCAGTATGCACTAAATCACTCATACTCTCCAGTAACCCAATGTGGATGCTCAAAAGTCAGAACCAACAGCACAGAAATTAAACTGTGCTGGTGCATATGTACATTCTCCCTAATGTGTCAGAGATGTCCCTAGCATTGGTTAAAGTACCAACAGACTGATTTTTATCTAACTGCGAGGTCATTTAGCTGGAGAAGAGATAAAGCTCTAAAGATATTCCCAGAAGCCTTTGTGCTGACAGCAACAGACTGGACACTTTCCAAATATCTCTGTAGACCTATGACATTTAAGAACAACAATCTGCTCAAAATGTCATGGCTCCTGCAGAGTTAAACACTGCTGGAACTCTGAGTGGCGTTAAGAAGTCAATTACCTTTTATAATATCTTTTTATAGCTGGAAATTTTACTTTAATATCCCTCTCGTCAAAAGAAACCGCAAGAAGGTCAAAGTGCTGCTGAACTGCCAGTAGCCATAAGTACAGGCCCTATTATTCCAGCTGTGAAGCACCTGTGCTCTTGCCTCATCTGCAGGCTTCATCCGAAGCTTTGTACTTTGTAACTATTAGACCTTTTCTCAAGTGATTTCTTACAAGTACATACTATCATGCTAGTTTTGTTACTTTTGTAAGAAAAAGCATGAGCCATCAGAGTTAATGTATAAAAAATTAAATTACTATTCTGATGGAAAGAGTAGGGCTACACTTTATTTTTGCAGATTTACTCAATGTAACAGCTGTGTCAGATGCTATATGGGACAAATAAGTTTCCGTTGATAAACCCTCGGAGTGCCAGAGGGGTATCCAACTCTTGCTTTCTACAGCGTTGGATACCCCTCTGGCACTCGAAGGGTTAAAAGGAAACTTTTAACCACTTAATTGCTAGAGAGGTCTGCAAACATTTGTGAAGCAAAGTTTTGGAGACCTGTCTAGCATTCAGCATGTTAACCCTTTGAGTGTAAGACGGGTACGGAACGCATTGCTTTGCAATGCATTCCGTATCCCTCTGGCATTCAAAGGATTAACACCTTGGGTTCTAGAAATGTCTCTGGTGTATTGCTTCAAAATGCATTGGAGACATCTCTAGCATCAAAGGAGTTATTCAGAGTTTTGCAGTTTTGTATGGTGATTATTTGCTTATCTCTAAGCCATATTTTCCCCTTTTGCCTCTGTATGAATTCTGTGATCTTCTTTATAATCTGCAGGCATGGAACCCGTTGTGCTGGTGAAGTGGCAGCCACAGCAAACAATTCACACTGTACTGTAGGCATTGCTTTTAATGCCAAGATTGGAGGTATGTGTCTTCAGTCAGATAAATGTTTGTTCCTATTACATAAAGCAATGTATTTGATATACCATAAATATAATACTACATCCCAGATTACTAAATACATTCACAAGTAATGTTATTATGATTATTATTATTTTTATTATTGTTATTAGAAGCAAAATATGTGTTTAACCCCTTAAGGACCATCGCGCACACGTGGCCGGCACTTGAGGACCATGGACCTTTTTTTTTTTTTTTTTTTTTTTCATTTCCGGTTCAGGGCTTCTGGAGCAGCGTGCAGCCGCGCCGGGAGCCCTGAACTCCATGACGTGCCAGGACCGTCACTGGTCGTTAAATGCCGGACCCCTGTGACGGTCCTGGCACGTCAGTGGTCATTAAGGAGTTAAAGATAATAATACATATTAAATGAACATGGGTCCTAATAATAAACCCTCACTTATCTTAATCTGTGCAGTAAATCCTAATGGTCACTTTGAACTGGTCCTGTGGGGATTGCTTTTCCCAAATGAATGTTTCTTTACTACTGGATATTATCTCTATGGAGGCAGACATGATGCTTTGTTGCTGGACCTCCCATTGCAGTCTTCATTTCTTACTAAGAGGGCTACAGTTGGAGGAGTTTGAGAACCATAACACTTTGAGTGCCAGAAGGATACGCAACGCAATGCAAATCAATGCGTTCAGTGCCCCTCTGGCACTCAAAGGGTTAATCCTGTAGCAAAGAATAATGTCTGCCTCTATGGGCATGCTATGCAGTGCTAATTAAATATTAATTTCGGAGAGCCAGTCACCACAGAATTGATTCATGGTTGCCATTAGAATATGTTGCCTGTGTTAAGTTCCATTCCTGATACTGCCACCCCCCATCTCCCCAGTTTCTTGTCCCACCTTCTTCAAGAGTGGAGCTGCTATTAGCAGCCTCATTCCTAATAGCTGTACAGGTGGGTGTGATGTGTGTTGGATGTCACAACAGCCAATAGCAATCATTATTTGCTCCTCCAGGGCTTACGGCATCAGCTCTGAGGAGGGGAAGCCCAGGGTGAACCTACAATTTTGGTGTAAACCAACTGCACCATAGGTGACAAATAAATCTGCCCATTAATTTAAATGTGTCTTCTGACCCTTTGAATACTCATGAGGCCTCCAGTGCAACTGGTGGTCTCTCTAGCATTCAAGAGGTTAAAAACACCATTTAAATCTTTGGGAGTTTCGGGAATGTTAATTTCTTCCCTATGGGACAGTTTGTTAGCTTCTATCAGAAGTAGAACTTTAATGTAGATTGTTTTATTATGTAATGGTTAGTTGCCCTTTAACTACATCTATCAATAAGTAAGACATTGGGAAAGGTTCATAAAGAAGTCAGAATGTCATATATTATGATATCCAGGTGGATAGTAAATAAATGAATTGGGGGATATTTTTTATGACAAACAATATTGTTTTTGTGACAAACAATATGCACTTAATCACACACTTAAGCCCTTGTCAATAACCACACTTCTACCATACCGCACCCCATTAGCTGATCACTGCAGCTCAATGGGGCCAGTGTCCAAACCCGCAACACTGTCCAGGTGTTATTGTCCTTAGGCCGCTGGCCTACCATCTTCCTGTAACCATATCCAACTTAATGACCTTATACACATTGGCAAGGGCCCATCGCACCCGCAAAGCTGTGACAAGTAAGAAAGCAAACACCACTGACCAGTGCCCCAAACACCACACCCCAAGAAGTACCAACCTAAGGGAGGGAGGGAAGCTGTTCTGTTCTTCAAAGCAAAGAAGAAGTGACACATTGTCTTGCTCTCTTTTTATAACTTCTCTGACCTATTCTTGCCTCACTTCCTGTCCACACCTCCTACTTTTCCTTGCCATCCCCCAGCTCAGTCATGTCTCCCCTTCTTATTTTTTCGGGGAGTTCTTGTCTTATGCATGGGGTAATGGTTCAAGTAAAGACACAGACACAATAATTGTGTGTTAACTCAGGCCACAGCTTTATTTTTAAATACATAATAACCATTTTCAACCCAGACTTTAAGCCCTTGCCAATAACCACACTTGGTAGGCCAAAACCAGCCTACCCCCTTTTGAGCCTTAGGCTCACCCCAATCATGTTCCACCATATGGGGCCAGTGTCCACACCCGTGACACTGTCCGGGTGTCATTGTCCTTAAGCTGCTGGCCTACCATCTTCCTGTAACCTTATCCAACTTAATGACCTTATACACATTGGCAAGGTCCCAAAGTGTCACAAGGGCCTAATGCATCAACCTACTCATTCAGGCCCCTCCCCCCACATAAAGCCATGGCCTGCTCCAAAGCCCCAGACAATTCCAGGGTAAAGAAAAACAAACCAATAACATAGGGGTGAACGCCAGTATCCCTGAACAGGATAGAGCCTGATCCCCCAAAGCCTAATGCCGGACAGCAAAGCCCCCGAACTCCACAACAAACCCAGACACCTGCCGAGTCAACCATATCCATGCTCAATCATCCATCAGTTCCACACCCAACAACCAAACTGGAAGTGACTGCCCACCTGGCCTCAAGGAAGGCCAACCAGCCCAGAATGGTCACAAAACCCAAACCCAACCTAGACGCACAGTGGCAGTGACGGGACCGACAGACGTGAGGGACTCACTTGAAAAACCCGTAAATAAAAAAATAAAAAAATTGAAAACTAACCATGCCATCACGATGAAGCAACCAAGGCCCACTGATCCAGGACCAAAAATAAAAAAAAAAACGCTGCACCCAACCCACAGGGTAAACCACCATGCCCCCTATGGGAGAAAGAGCCATTCAAACTTCAGCACTAAGTGCATCAGACTTGGACTGGCAAATCCAAAATTCAAGTGAGTCCACCCCTACCCAGACATCTGCCAACAGAACCCCCCCCCGGGATGAATCTTACCCCACTCACCAGTTTGCCAATGCGAAGGACCCTGAAAATAGGCTAAAGCCAAAGCCATATCGAAAAAGACACATATCCCAGACACAACTACAAATCGTTGACAGTACCACGGTAAGTCGTCACAGGAGGTGAAAAACCCATACACGCCACAAAGTCCCTGGTAACATCACACCACCCCCTGCATTTGAAACCGAATGCTAAGCCAGACACCATAACCTCAAGGGCCACTGAAGAGAGCCCTCGTGCATACCTGACCCACACAAACCACAACACACCTTACCTCCACTCAGTCCCCGTAGCCAGAGAGCCAGCCAACATTCCAGGCCAGTCCAGTCCACCCATGCCGCCTACCACGCCCATAAGGCCGGTGACCTGGAATCTTCACCCAGGTAATAACCGCAGTCCTCCAAGCTCTCACAAGAAGAAACAGGGCAAGGTGTTCCCACTGCCTTTGTCTTTGGAACATCCCCGAAATGTAGCCACCTGGAAGAGAGATAATACAGCAGCCGCAACAGTTCAGACACCAGGCTCTTGACCCGCCCGACAAGACCCAGTCATGCACAGACCACACAACACCAATGCTTTAACAAAGACAGTAGTGGAGGAGAAGAAGCTGATAGCATAGGTACCGCTTGAACCACATCCTTGCAATGAACACCACCCTGCCATCTCTTACCCTGTCGCCCCACAGAGTAACCACCACCACAATAGAAAACATATCCAGGAACACAATATTCCTCATAATCCCACTAACACCAAGGCATGTATCCAAGTATTGAACGCTGCAGGCATCGTCCGATACCCCTGGCATACTGTCACCTCTTTCTTCACAGCATCCATATTCACCTACTAAGCAACACTTCATCCCAAGGAAGGAGGGAGAAAACTCCACCACTTGGTCCGCCAGATTATTTCCCGCACCTCCACCGACAAATGAATACCCAGAGGACCCGCCAAGCTCATAGTAGCAGCCCCAAAGGTCGACGTCAGCACCGAACCCAAGTGAGCCACCCCGGCTTCTACCCTCGGGACCACTCAGACCTTGCAACTGCAAGCCCCAGTAGCCCATTCCCCATGCAACCCCGCACCCAGGAGCCCAGCAGCGGGATTGCTCACCAGACTAGTAGCCGCGAAGCCTACCATACTCCCTGCAGCTGTAAAAACCCCCATAGTCCTATGTAAAGGGAAGATAACCCCTGCCTGACAGGGAAGTCCCCACCACGCTGGAAGCTGTAACCCACTGTCCACAGCCAATGGAGGAGAACCCTGAGGCTGTTTGCCCACCAGTAGTCAAACCCACCACACCTGGCCCAGTGCTAGATGGACCCAGAAACCCACCATCGGCCGGGCCTGAGTACGGGCCACTGGCTCTCGAATCCAAACCCAACCCTGACACAGAAGCCCCCCCAGGCCCCTACAGCAGTATGCACTTAGACCCCCAAGTGCCCTGTCTTGACAGACCCCCAACTTGTGACAGAGAGAACCCACAGAAGTAGACCCTCCCCCAGTCCCCACAGAGTCAATCAGCCCAGACAGCCCCATACCTGTCCCCAACAGAAGAAGAGCCGGTACGGACTGTGTCACCGCCTCTCTACATGCTTCCTCCAGCCAACCACCAGAACTAGGTTCAGAAGCACCAGCTCCATGTGAACTCTCCACAACCTGCAAAGGAATCACACAAATACAACATACCAAACACCCAATATATATATATATATATATATATATATATATATATTTTATTTTTTTATTTTTTTTTTTATTATTTAATTTTTTAAACTTAACACCCCTCCCCTCACGAGAAAGGGAAAAACAAGGACCACTGAGCATACCCCAAGTAAGGGACCCAACCCCAGGCACCAAACACCCACCTTGGCCAGTAATACCAGAAGAAAAGGAAGGGGAGGGGGAACAGGGATGCAGCAATAACGAAGTCCCAGGCACAGAAACCTGGATAAAAAGGAGAAAAGGGGGTGGGGGAGTGAAAGAGGACCAGGACCTGTGAGAAGGACACTCCAGTGCTGACACCGCATCCTGACCCTTAGGAGGGGGGGGGCAGCCTCACGACCCCATACAGCAGGCACCTGGTCCGGACAGTGAGGAATGAGAGGAGTGACTCCGGTCTCGCGTTGCTCCAGCCCTAGGCACCAGATCAGGCATTGGAAGCTGACTCCTCCCCTCAGATATACAACGCGGTCCTGGAGGACGCTCTGTCACTCTGCCGGCCAGCCTCAGCACAACGGGCGCATCCCTCCTGCTCCCCCACCTCACCGGGTTGCCACTGCACCGCCACCCACGCACTGATGAAGGGCTCATTCATGCAGGAGGCCAGGCGCATGCTCCACGCACTGGCAGAGCTGGAACAACCTGCGGATTGTCAGCACCCTGCCAGCGCGCCCAATGCTTCAGATCCTGGAACACCAATAACCTCCTGCAGCATCAGGCCTCATCCAGCCACAAATCAGACAACACACCGATCAGTAAACCAACCACACACGGCACAGAATCCCACACAGCCTCCTTAGAAGCAGTTCTGTTCTTCAGTGCAAAGAGGAACTAACACATTGTCTTGCTCTCTTTATATAACTTCCCTAACATTTAACCTCACTTCCTGTCCACACCTCCTACCTTTCCTTGCCATCTCCCAGCTCAGACATGCCTCCCCTTCTTATTTTTTCTGGGAGTTCTTAAAAACAAGAACTGGGAGATTATTTTTTAGAAAACACAGACCATGTGTGTGGGATATACCTTGCAAATCACAGAGATCATATTTTTTAGGGGGAGGTGTTAATTTTTTTCTTTAGAGGTAATGGGAGTCCTATATATTACCCAAGTTCAATTCTGGAGCAAATCGACTGCACCAAAGGGGATCAATCAAAGACCCATGGGATAGAATGCACAAAATATGCTCAATCTTTATTTACAATGCACTTCTGATGGCAAAAATTAGTACCCACATGTTGCTGATTTGCACATGTTTTTTATGAATTAACAAATGTGTGGGCTTTTTTAGCAAATGCATTTCAAAAAGTGGGTGTGGCTAAAGTGTCGGTTTTTATGTGAGTGGATGAACCATTGCACATACCTGGGAACTTTGATGTGTTGTCTTCTTGGTGCTGAAGAGGTGAGGAAAATTACGTGAATCACGTCAAAAAGGGGTGTGGTTTAACCACAAATGGGGGGCAGGGATTAACAGGGTGAAAAAAGGGGGAAAGAGGAACAAAATGGGAAAGTGGATAGACTTTCAGTAGAAACAACTCCACATCTGGAGACTCAGCCTCTGCCCTGGAGACCCGCTAATTAGCAGCAAAAAACGGAGTCTCCGGGGCAAATCCAGATACTTCCCAGTTATACTGATTCAGTAAATCAGTTAGTACACATTTTCATACATCTATCTAACGTTTCCATTAACCCTTTGAGTGCCAGAGAGGTATCCAATGCATGGTATACTTCTCTTTCACTCAAAGGGTTAATTTAGGAGCATCCACTAATTTTGCCTTTAATTTCAGGCCCCAAGCCAACATGATTACCATATTTAGCAAACAATTTGAATGCATCACTAAAAATCTGTAGTAATGAATTGGCTGCAGTTATATTTAATTGAACTGAATTGTTTTAACCTCTTGAGGACAGGAGGGAAATTCTAATGTTTCACTGCTTTTTTGTGTAGGAGTTCGCATGCTGGATGGAGATGTAACAGACATGGTGGAAGCAAAATCCCTCAGCTTGAACCCACAACATGTCCACATCTACAGTGCAAGCTGGGGCCCAGATGATGATGGCAAAACAGTAGATGGACCTGCATCACTGGCCAGAGAGGCCTTTGAGAATGGCATCAGAACAGTAAGTAAGCAGTGAGCTTGAATCAAGTGCTTTATTATTACAGAAGGCCTAGTTATATAGTACATTTGCATAAATAGGTGATCTTGTAAGAGCTTTCAGAATCACTTATATTTCTTTTTTTAATTTTAAAGAATACTCTCTGAGATGTTTTAATTTATTTATGTATCAGTTTGAGCAAATCAACTAGTGGTGGCTAGCAGGAAGTGGCAGTTGGTAATACAGAGAAGTGTGTAATGTTAGTATATGCCTGACATGTCTGCCAGGTTTGCAATAACTGACAACGCTAAATATAAACTATAGATTTAAATAAAACAAATGTCTAGCATACATATATGATTTTTGAAAGCCCTTACAAAATCACCCATTTTTTACAAAGTGACAGTTCTACTTCAGACAGATTGTTAAGAGGGCTCTAGATGCTGTCACTGGACCAAAATAACAGAATATTATTAATTATGCTCTCAAACCAACATATGTTCCTCTTTACGAGGGCGGGACTGTTCCTCTTTGCATCCCGAATTCCTCTTTACAACCCTGGTATCCCTCTTTTCTAGCTTAGACTGTGTGGTTTAGCATTCTAGGAGTTAAAAGCTCAATTGAAATCAACTGTGATATTTAGTTTTCCCCTGTGGTGCAGTTTTTTTTGCCCCATAATTGTTCCAATTTGAGCTGGTAGCTATAGCATATTAAATTGTGTCTAGTGCATACTTATCTCTCAGATTGGATTCCTGCCAGCTAGCACACTTCTTCAGACTCAGGCAATGATGGATCAACAGTCAGCTCCTGGCTACTCTGGAATCATGACTGAGACATGGCAATATGAAATTACATTCTGAATATACAACATATCATAAATACAGCTGGAAAGCTAATAACTACTTTGCTTTAACAAGTACCTGCAGTTCTATTTTCTTGACGGTGTCACTGTCCTGTCTAACAGCGGCTGTGAAGAAAATGTTGCATTGAATTACAATGAGGCGGGGCAAACCAACCGCACCATGAGGAAGAAATGCAAATTCTATTCTATTTATTTAAATAGGACTTTTAAACCTTTGAATGCTAGAGACGTCTCTAATGCACTACTTTGCAATGCATTGGAGACCATTCTAGCATTTACGGGATTAAAAGGCTCATTTAAATCAATGGGAATCTTTTTATTCATGCCATAATATTCCAGGGAGACTCAAACCTATTCACATGTCCCCTCAACAGTGTGTGTTTCCTCAACTGACCGTTTGGAGTGTTAGTTGCATTGTGAAACAATCCATTGCATACTCCTCTGGTCCTTACAGGGTTAAACACAAGTGAATGTCAGTAACTCAGTTTAACACCTATTCCTGTTATGTCCTTGAGTGCCAGAGGGGTATGCAATGCATTGTTTTGCAATGTTTTGTATACCCCTCTGACACTCAAAGGGTTAATTACTGGTCACGAGCACTCACATTATAAAAATTAAAAGCCAGGTGTTCCATTCTCTACTCTATTAGGCAGCCGTGTGCCTGTTCCTTGGTCACTGTTGTATAGGAAGGGGTGAGGGTGGACCCTAGTCAGGCACAGGGTTCACTAGCACAGGAGAATTTATGAATCGGCCAGCACAGTTCATTTTCTGGACATGTAAGTTATTTTAAAAACCTTGTGCCTACACTTTGCCTAGGTACAAATGCCTTTAAGGCATCCCTGAGCACAAAACTCCGCCAGCATTAAAGAGGTTGTATTGTCAAAAAAATAAATATACATCCGATTGCCCAGTTTAATTTTTTATAATGAATATTATATTCTGAAATTATTTTACCTTCATGTTCGGCTTAAAAATCCATTTAAAAGCTTCCCCCTCCCACTCCTTATCAGCATGTCATGCAGACTTCCCTCAGATAAGAAAGATGTCCAGACGAATTGCAACGATGGACAATATAGTGTGTGTCAGTATAAGGAAAACCCTGCACCTCTTGCTGACACAATATCATCCTTTGTTGAAATCCATCCGGACTGTCTTATCTGAGGGAAGTCTGCATGACATGCTTAAAAGGGGTGGGAGTAGGAACTTTTAACTGGATTTTTAAGCTGAACATCAAGGTAAAAGATTTCCAGAATATACTATCCTATATAATAATTCGCTGGGATGTTTGTCAGAAGCCATCATGCGCAGTAGAAAGTGTGCACATTTAGGCAGTCTCTACTACGCATGATTTCATCATGTGAGTAAGACGACACATGACTGCATTGTGTAGAGTAGCAAGGTAGCGGCCTCTTAACCCTTTGCGTACCCTTGTGGCACTCAAAGGGTTAACATTACCCGGACCTTGGGCCGTGTACACGGGCTTTTACACTAGTTCATTATAAAAAATTAAACTGAACAGTTGGATGTATATATATATATACATCCTATATAATAATTCGCTAGGATGTTTGTCAGAAGCCATCATGCACAGTAGAGACTGCCCGAATGCACAGAATGCTGGGTGGTGTAGCAGTGCTGGGAGTTCTGTGCTGGGAGCATTCTGTGCTTTCGAGCAGTCTTTACAGTGCATGACTGCATCGGTGGTAGGAGCAGGACTGGCCTCTTAACCCTTTGAGTGCCAGAGGGGACGCAACGCATTGCAAAGCATTAACACCACCTGGATTTTGCCCCTGTACATAGTCTTTTACACTAGTCCTATATAATAATTCTCGAAATAGTTTGTAACAACGCAGTTATGCACAGTAGAGACTGCCCGTGACGAGGTTGATACAGAGCCGGTCTGACTTCAGAGCGTCCATCTCTGTATCAGGAGCAGCGTGGGCAGGCTCTGTGGGGCATGACTGCACCACGACCGCCTGCCACTGTGGCCCATGTACACGGGTTCTTCTACTAGTATATATATATTTGACAATACTATCCCCTTAAGACTTTAATGACAGAAAACCCAAACACTACTCTTACAGTATGCTCAGGAGAATGGAAGAATTTTACATTGATTTCTTCTGTGCCTACTTAGTACATGATGTTAAATAAGGTGAACAGGAATATAATCCCTTTTGTATATTCCCCTGATTAAGTATGGTTAGTTACCTTTAATTAGCTTAGCTTAATTAGCCTTTACTTATCTTTAGCTTGTAATGAGTGAATATTAGGCAGAGAGATAAAACTGTGCCAGCTACAAAAAAAATTGTCTGTAATATTGGGTGTTGTCACTAGGACTAGCTGAGTATGATCTAGACTTAGATGTGAGAGTAGATGTGAATTCCACAGATATGTTGAAGATCAGTGGCAGGCAACGTGAGGCCCCCTCATTGAGATCTGCTCAGCTGGGTGATGTCCGCTTCTTACTCAGAATTCACAGGAACCTTTCCTATCCCCTTAGAAGTTCCATATTGATGAATTCACCATCAAAGGGCTTTTATAGTAAGAGTAGACGTTCCCAAGAGCACCATGTAATGCTCTGATGTCACCCAACTGTGCATTTCCATGTCATTTGCACATTAAGCTAGGAGAGAGCCAGTTGTTTTATTTACCCTATACTGCTCCTTTAAATCTACGTAAATCTTAATATTTACCCTGTGTTGAAATTGTTTTGCACCAGAATAGTCTCCCAAAGATGACCCATCGTGTTACCCTTTTTACAGTTTTACTGTTCAATATGCTCCTCTTTGTCAATATCTGGTACACAGAATTCCTTTGATATTAACATTATGTAAAACTTCCATTGTTGTTTAAATGTAACAGAAAAGAAAAAAATTGTTCAACAGCAGAGAATTATATTTATTTTATGGCAGCATAGAACAAACATCAATTAAACATGATGTACCATTTAATGTGAAAAGTTATCAATAATATAATATTTCATAAAACTTTTTCATATAAAACTAGTTAAAAACCAATCATTTTATTTATTTCCTTTATTCAGCTCCAAGTGTATTGAATGCTTTGCTCTACATTTGGACTGACAAGTCATAATATTATCTAAATTGCACAGTAAAGATGTCTTCTAACTGAAGCAGTAAAAGAAGAACTTAGATATATTTTTTTGACTGCTGACAAACTGAAAATAATTTTGTTTTTGACATACTGTACTATGAGATGAATGTAAGAATCTTTCACTGCTGCTCTTCTGGTCTCGACCTCTCATTCCCACGTTCCCAGTTCGTAGTATGCACTAGTAAGGATGATCTTTCTAGTATATGTCGCAGCACACATCTTGAACTGTTAAGTGGACCTAACATCTTAAAACAACTTAGGTGATTTTGAAAGACATTTTCTCTCGTCCAGTGTGGGTCACAGGAACCATGGGGTAAAGAAGTCTATTTCTTCTCTGAGGGTAGGATCTGGTGCTAAAATAGGGTATTTATCTCTGTTTGTTTTTTGGATGTTCCAAAAATGTAAGGCCTCGGAGGTGGAGACTCTCATCTTCCCTCCACTTTACCCCCATCTCCTAGTTCCAGTTACAAGTGACGTTCCATACTGGGTGTACGGGCACTGTTCTCTTAGTTAGACTTCTTTATTATGTTTTATTTCATGGGCTCGATAGATTATATAGATTTAAATAAATATAGGTGATTTTTAAAGGAGCAGTAAACTTTTCATGAAAACCTATACTTATAGGACTTTTCCTGCTGAGTAATACAACCACTGTTGTCTATTGTTTTATTCAAATGTTATAACCTTTCAAACTGTCAAGAAGTGAGTGACAGTGTGATTACTTCCTAAAAGTCCAAACTGACAGCATGACTGTTTGTCAGTGACTCAACTCTCCAAGAGAATGACTAATTGAAATCTAGAGAGCAATATTAATGTAAAAAACCAAGAGATTAAACTGTAATACCTGGAAATACATATCTTTCAGAAGAGGAAGTGCCATTGTTTTACAGAGTAAGAAAAGCTCTACAATATATATTTTTTCATAACAAAAATGTACTGCTCCTTTAAGTAAGGGGGCTTGTTTATTAGTACCGTATGGAGCATTGAGCCTACACACACACACATATTTTTTTTTAACAGATGCTGATATTGAGTAGACGATACTAAAATGATATGACCAGATTTTCATTCTTAGATGTGAGATTACCGAATAAATATACTGTATAGCATAAACAGAATGCTATGTATTTAGTTAACCTTTGAGCAAGTCCTGTCTTTTCTCTCTTCAATCGATAACATAAGTATTTATCATAACATTACATTTGGTTGGAAAAGGAAAATCCATTAATTTTATCCCAATAGCATACCTCCCAAGTGTCCCTCTGTAGGAGGGACAGCCCCTCTTTGAGACCCAAATCCCTCTGTCCCTCTTTTCTACCCTTTTGTCCCTCTTTTTAAGACATCAGAATGAGTGGTGTATTACATTGCTCCACAGCAATAAAACATACATAAATGTGTTGTTAATTGTCAGTATATGTGTTTATACATTAATATGGATAATTAAAATACTTTGGTCTTGCTCTAAATCATTTATCAGTTACACAAAGAGGTGTAGATGAGTCAAGAAATAACCTAAAAATTCTTGGAAATGCCCCGCCTACCAGCCACGCCCCCAGAAACGCCACCTAAAACAGAAGTGTCCCTCTTTTGCCATTTGAAATGTTGGGAGGTATGCAATAGCTGACATTATACACATACCTGGGAACTCTCCGGATATGCCCCAGAGACTCCAATTTTGATACTGCTTTACCGGGTATGATTATACAGTTCAATGCACAATAACAAATCTAACAAAAATATGGCCAGGGATGCATTTCCCCTGGACAACCACATTACGCAACATCACTAGTGATCCATAGTACTGTTCAGTGCACTGACAACAGAATGGTGAGAGTACCAAAGCTTAACTCAGCAGGAAAAGCCCTAATATATAAAGTTATTTCAAAATATCCCCAGCCATTATTAAGCACTTGTTCCACTTTAAGGCTTAAATGGTGACAAGCCCAGAGCACTTGCCTTATAAAATGTATGCCATTTCCTCTGTCTTAATATATGGCCTTAAACAAGTCACAGAGGAACGGAACTCCCTGAAATACCCACACACTCCCACATTACCCTCCACTTGATGTAAACAACATTTACGGGAGACTTTTCAACATAAGTAGCATAGTAAGGTAGCTTTAGCAGGTGAAGGGACTAAGAAATCAGTTCCAGTGCATGTTATAGTGCAGAATTTTATTAGTATATCTCCTTTATGTGTCATATTGTACACATAAATAAATATGTACTTATTGGCTGCTTTAATGTGAATACAAATGGAAAATGCTTTAATCAAACAACAAATTTTAAAAATAATAGTTTAGTAAATGAGAAGCAAAACAATTACTGCGTATGTAACAGAGAAAAAACATGGATATCAGTGGGATCATATTTCATACATGTGGGCCAAAGCAATGCGTTGTGTACCCCCTGGCACTCAAGGGCTTAAAAGTGCATTTAAATCAGTGGGCTTTTTGGGAATTTGTATTTATTTGTCCCCTATGGTGCAGATGGTTTGTCCCAGAATTGCTCTTTTATTCTTTTGTGCATAAGGCAAATATGGTGCAGTTGTTTTGCTCTTTATTTACTAAACTAGGTGCATGTGTCTAAGGATGTGTGAAAAATGTCATTGCCTTCACACAGAAATTTCCACAGAATAAGAGAATTGTTTCTCCTTGACATGTAATTTCCCATGACAAAGAAAATGGCCACAGGTGCTTTGCCTTCCAGCATGCACGCACACCTACTTCTTGTATGCACACATACCACACATTCACTCACAGATCAACCCCAGGAGAAGCAGGCTGCTTATTTGCCTACTTCTTCCCATGGCAACACTTTTTGCCCTTTCCTCTATGTGCTCTAATGTGTCCATGAAATAAAAAATGGGAAAAATGTAATGTCACCTCCAAATATCATTTTAGATTTTGTTAAAATGGATAAGTCTGGTTATATTTTTCTTTGACTTCATCTGTCTCTCTTTGGGTGTGTTTCTCTTCATTTATCACATAAAGATGAATTTTATCTTTCTGGCATCATTTATCACTATGAAATATTTTTAAAATGCTGTTGTTCCAAATACAATACACATGAAAAGTATAAAATCATGTCAACAGTAGGAAAGTTGTGGCAAAGTAAATACCAACAATGTATTTAAATACCATTCCATACTAAAATATACTCTGGGATCGATTTTTTTTTTTTACGCCTGTGCTTGCCAATTTAGTAAGCTACTTAGCTTTTTCAGGATATCACCAATTATGCACCCATATCTCAATCACAATGACTGAAACACTGGTTAATGACCTGTAATTAAGCAGGGGTGTACTGAATAGATGACCTGTTGGTATTTCCCAAAGACTGACACTGAGAAACACTGCTCTAGTACATACCCCTGAATGTAGCCCGTGTTATTGGAGGCTAAAACTGCAGTAGTACTAATGGCAGTCTTGCACATTCCTCACACTAAGGCTTGTAATAGTTAATTGTTGGATATCCTTCTGTTGGCTGGTTGGGGATGATTTCAGTTCTAGTTCCCCAATAGATAGAAGTCCAAAGACTGATACCCCTGCTCCTAGGTTCCAGGCTTATTTTTTTATTTATTGATGTATTTGTTCAGTTTTTTTTTTTACTGCAGCACCTGCACTGTCCATTTCATAAAGTATTTCAAATGTAGTTTTGTTATAATAGCCATAGGCATGGAGGAGAGACAGGGCCAGCTTTACATCCCAGGCACTCCTAGCGAAGGCACTCTAGGCAACATTAGCTTCCTCCACAACAACACCCCTAAGCCTCACATGGCCCTGGCCCCATAAAAAGCAAGGGCAAAAAAATCACACATCTCTCAGGCATCCAAGAGGTTAAATAATAACCTGAAAAGGGTACAAAATTAGTGCAAAGAAATTGCAATTGCTCTGGCCACACCCACAATTCAGAATGTGGGTGTGGACAGCATCACTGAGGCACCCCTCAAAATTTGGAGCTCTAAGCAGTTGTCTTCTCTGCCTATTGGGAAATCTGGCCTTGAGGAGAGAGGAAGGTGAGATTAGTTGTGAAATGTGCCATGGTAGCACATCGTTTATCCAGCTGGCAGGTCATTACTTTACTCCACGTGGAAATACATTATACTGTACGACCTCACCATGAATACATGGGCCCTTATGTATAAACTAGTGTAAAAGCCCGTGTACATGGACCAAGGTCCGGGCGATGTTAAGAGGCCGGTCCTGCTCTGCATCCTGCCGCCTACACAGTCATGCACTGTAGAGACTGCCAAAGCACAGAATGCTCCCATCATTCTGTGCGTTCGGGGTGTCTCTACTGCGCATGACGGCTCCTGACAAACATTCTAGCAAATTATTATATAGGATGTGGAACAATGCAGTTACAGGTCATATTAGACACAGGTTATGTACTGTACTGTGCATTTCCTTCAGTTTACTGTGGTTTACTACTACTATTTATGAAGCAATGCTTTTTGCAGACCGTTCTGGTCCTTAACCCTTTGCGTTCCAGAGGGGCACTCAAAGGGTTAAAATTTAAAGGACCAATACATTATATATATATATATATATATATATATATATATATATATATATATATATAAAACAGAATAATTTATGGTTCCTCAAACACAGAACATAATTTATGTCTCATCAGAGACACAACTCCCATTGGGTGATTCAATGGGGACAGTACTGCTCCCATTGGGTGATTCATTTGGGGCATGTTTATTATACAGGGAGTTGGCCTGCCCCCTCAAGTCCGCCCACCACTATCCAACTGACAAAAAAAAATATAGCTGCCACTCGCTCCTGAAGTTCTCCCGGACCACACACACTCTCACTCAGGATTACAATCACACTGTTTCACCTCCCACAGATAATTGTAACTCTCTATACACTCTGTTTCAGTACGAGGGCAAGCCTCAAACAACACTTTCTATTTGTTCCCTCAGCATATTGCAAAGTTGCCTCAACTGAAGAGCCACCGTGTGTTCGTGCAACCACAATGTCAAAACATCCAACTCAGGAATCAACACACAGACAATAAAAAAGAAGACACAAGCCCCGTCCACACACACACACACACACTATCTAGTGGGCAGTAAACTTTATGTCTGAGGTGGATAACGACAGATCCTCCAGCTGTTGCCAGACTACATCTCCCATCATCCTCAGTTAGCCGATGGAGGATGATGGGTTTTGTCCGGCAATTATTGCTTTGCCTCACTGTAGATCCTCAGCTGCACTCAAAATCCCATGAGCCTCTCACCTACATACTCAAAAACTGGACATTTCGTCTCACAGCTTCCTCGCTCCTTCCGTTTAAGGGAATATAACTTTAATTCTTTGTTTGCTAGAGGGTTGTGCTGCAGTGCAGCTAGATGAAACACAAATTGATTCAAGGGCTTTTAACTCCCTGGGTGCCATAAAGATCTCCATCATATTACAGAGAAATGCATTGTGGACCTCTCTAGCACTCAAAAGGTTAATTATATAAATGCTGTAAGTTGTTATGCCACAAAAAGTCTCCTTTATCTCTATACATATACCCCAACACATATCACATTCATCAGAGAATAAACTATAGGTTGATACATCAATTGCTTTGTAATGCTTTGGATACCCCCCGGCAATCAATCGGGTCACTGTCATGTTCTTGTGCCCATTCATGTTTTTCGTATCCTTGATTGTGACTGCAGTGTAGTTCAGTGCATTAGCACTACTCCCCTGCTGATTGATACAAGCTTTGTTTCAGTTTGATTGATGATGCCTTTTGTATCAGTTGCATATCCACAATGGAAATTACACAATATGCTATAATCAAAAGTATATTATGCCTATCTGTAAACAGGATATAATGGAATGAATTGATTAATTCACTAGAGTAGCTCCACTGGCATTAGCCTTCAATACCATTGGGTGCCCTCAGTTGTATGTACTAGAGCATGTAATCGATTTAGTACATACTGAAGCACAGACTTTACCATTGTTAAGAGTTTAATACCAGCAAGCCTGCTATGCCTGCCTCATAGTATGTGTATGAAAATACTGTTACATTGCTCCAATTTCCTCTACATCTTAATAGTACATCACTTGCAAACACCAATACATTCTTACACTACACTCCATTTGGTGGAAGTGCCGTTAAGGAAATAATTTTGTCGCAAGTAGCTTAGTAAATTTGCTTTAGGCAGGAGTAGGACAAGATAGTCTATTCATCAAAACATCTCCTTCATGTATAAGGGCAAGGTCATACAATTCTGGACAAATCATATGTACTGTAGAGGACACAGGATGTTCCAGAAATTACATTTATTTTTTTTAAATTGGTCTTTTTATCTCTTGAATTCTTTTTAGGTTTCAGTATGTTGCTGTTATGGATAAACCACAGAAACATTATCCAATGCCCTCTCTACAATTCGTTAAGAATAAACTTTCTTAATGTTCTTTTAAAAATTAAATGTTAAATAATAATTTTGCCTCATCTTTCTAATAGTGTTATTTATAATACGGAATCAACATAATCCAATCTGGTTTGAGATGGTTTCTGACAACAAATCTCTATATCTGCATGGTGGATGCCATCTTGGTCCCACTAGACCACAGGTAGGCAACCTTCAGCTCTTCTGCTCTTGGAGACTGCATCTCTCAACATTGCCCAACCAGAGCTGGTTGGAGATAGTGGGAGTTGTCTTTTCCTACAGCTGGAGAGCAACATATTGTGTGTCCCTGCATTAGACCATTACATTCAACCCATTTGCAGTGTGTTGGAAACCTCTACATTGGGTTAACATGTTGGATGGATGCCCGAAGCATTTGATGAGCAATAACGGCATTTTATTTCTCTCACTTCAGAAACCTTTGCTGCTGTGATTGTTATTCATTGCAGTTTATCAACAAAATCAATTGCTAACCACATAAATGAAAACAACAATCAACAATTCTAAGAGCCAAAATGTGGTCTTTAATTAGGATTATTTTACACATGCATACCAACTGGCATTCTTTTCTGTGCAGATGGCCAAGAGTTTAGATTTTAGAGAAGAAAATAGGTGCTTGTGCTTGGTATTTGGATAGGTGTCAGGAAGATCATCATTCGAGTGAAACAAATGAGTGGTCAATATCTCTGTGACACTTAATCAAGCTCTTTTGTCCCCTAATTTAGTGTGCTTTTTGTGGTTGCATGCAGCTAGAATAAATTGGCACAAGAAGTTGAAAAGAAATCATTACAAGTGTTTGGTTAGCATGTGTACACAGGTTTGTGACAGGCTTTTGTAACAGAACTGAGCAAATCTTCGCCTTAGCCAAATGAACAAAGCAAGAAAAAACTTAAAGGGATAGTAATGTTTCATAATAAAAGCAGCTATAATTAATCATCATAGTATTTGGACTTTGGAGAGTGTTATTTCAATTCTGTCAGAGTTGTAGTTCCAGAGTAATTCAATGACAAAGTGTCCTCCTACCGCCCCTTTTACTGATGTAACACTGTTCAGCCACATCAGAAGGGAGGTGCCCAGGTAGATTGCAGAGAGGGACAATCTTCAATTAAGATAAGGGAAAAACCTGAAAAGCTTGTCAAGGGGGGGCAGGGATTTCATTGTTTTCATAGGAATAAGAGTGTCCCCTTCTGTTATGTGTCTGGTCTATAGACTGCATTCCACATCTTAGAAGAGATGGCTTACACTAGGTTAAAGGGGCGGCAGGGGAAACTTTGCTTGTGAATATCTCATAAACCATAAAGGTTTGAGAGATAAGACTTATATCATTCTTCATGTTTTTTTAATGCCTACAAAATAAAATAAAGTTAAAACAAAGTATTACTATCCCTTTAAAATATATCCACTATTTTCCAGTGTGGCTGGACATTATTAAAGTAAAAAATTAACTGTACAGCAAAACGTAAGTCTACGGTTATCCTATGCATTAAAAAAATGTAACAAATTGTATTTATATATCTAGAATAGCATCCAAATGAAAATAGTAGAGGCTAAAACAGTAAATTAATTTAAGCCTTTTGAGAGCCAGAAGGGTATGCAACACATTTGTTACATACCTCTCTGGCACTCAAAGGGGTAAGAAATTTACTGGGATAAATATAAGGTTATTAAAAAGGATTAAAGGGATTGTAATGTCTATATTAAACTTGTCTGAGTCTTCTATATCGTTTTTATAACACATATCACTATGTTTGATTACTTAACTGTTTGTAGTTCAAAAGATATTAAAAGCTGAAATGATCCTGCCGCCCCTTTCCCTGCGTCACGCTGCCTCTCTGTCTGGACCAGACGGATGCAGTGAGGGACAATCTTCAGTAAGCAAAAGGAAAATCCTGCCCTCCTTTGTCAAGGGGGGAAGAATTTTCCTTAAACTTAGCGAGTGAAGATTGTCCCTCACTGCATCCGTCCAGTCCCACGACTGGATCACAGAGCTAAGGGGAGGTAGTCAGAAGGGGCGGAAGGGGGGAGTCCTTTCAGCTTTAATATCTTTTGAACTACAAACATGTAAGTAATTAAACATAGCGATATATGTTATAACAATGATATAGAAGACTCGGAGATAAAGTTTAATATAGACATTACTATCCCATTAAAGGGATAGTAATGTTTCAAAATAAATGCAGCTCCAATTATTTTTTATAGTTTTTGGGCCATGTAGAGTGGTTTTATCATTCTCTACAATGCGTAGTTCCCGAGTAATTGATAAATTATTAAGTGTCCTCCTTCCACCCATTTTACCTATTGTAAGCTGTCCCCCATCAGATGTGGGACAATCTTCTGGCTGTGAGCATAATGAAAACCCTAACCCCCCTTGAAGGAGGAGGGCAGGTTTATCCTTATGCTCACAAAAGGTTGTCCCTTGCTGTGATCCATCAGGACGATCTTGCTGTGCAGCTTTACATAGGTGAAATGGGCAGACGGGACACTTTATGATTCAATTACTCTGGAAATACACATTGTAGAGAATGATAATAACACTGTACACGGCTCAAAAAGTATAAAGAATAATTGAACCTGCATGTATTTTGAAACATTACTATCCCTTTAAATAAACACTAATAAGTGAAAAAGTAAAGTAAAAAGTTGGGGTTATATACTTAAATACTCTTTATTTCATGCTAGTTTCTGCAAAAATGTCTCTGTTTTATTAGGCTTACAATATAGTCTTTTAGGCTTTTTCAAGGCTCCAGGTCGCCCATGGATTGCTCGGGACTGCCTCTTAATGTTTTGAGATAAGATAACAGCTTTTCTTAATAAAAGAGCAGTAGGCACTGATCACAGTCAATTAACTAAGCTCTTATTGTTCAGTACAAACTTCACAAACAATATTAAATAAATGCTTTCTGAACAGGTCAATCTACACATGTTAGAAAGCAAGTTTAGGATTATATTTTAGGGATGCAATAGAAGAATAATTCATTTTTAACTTTGCTAGCTGTAAGTATGTGATATATAAAAAATTAATCTTTGAAAATTAATAACTTTTGAATGAAACACCTTTCAGCAGTGGGAGTACTCTTGTTTTACTCAGGGGGATAAACCCTACAACATAGTTTTTTTTTACATTTTAAGTATTACTATCCCTTTAAACAAATTGAGAAATGGGCAGAATAAACTGGCCAATTGGTTCTCAATCCCATAGAATAATGAAATGGCATGGATGGGTGCTTTTTATGAATAATGGGAAGTGGATAATTTTTCGGAATAAGAATGATAGCAAAACAATTGAACCTGAACTAAAATTGGAGGGGTGAAAAATTGGAAATCTGAAACTAATGCATTAAAGATGAACAAAACTGTTGCAGTTCAGTTTATGTATGAATTTGTACTGTGTCCCACATAAAATGAGTCATAACAAGCTACAAAAATGCATAAACACACATACGAGGCCGGATTTCCCAATAGGAAGAGTAGGCAACTGCCTAGAGCTCTAAATTTTGGCAGATGCCTCAAATGATCTGGCCACACCCACATTCTGAACTGTGGGTGTGGCCAAAGCAACTCTTTGTCCCTGCTCCAGTTTTATACCCCTTAAAGACTATTATTTAACCCCTTGAATTTTAGAGGGATTTCCAAGTGAAGTGTTGACGATCTCTTAAGTAACCAAATGGTTAAATCCTTTGTTTATCCTTGCTTGTTATAGGCCAAGGATATTGTTTGTGTTATGAAATCATGGATGGACCTGTAGGTGGGGCCATGTTAGAAATGGGAGAGTGACCATGTGTGGAGCTAAGGCCACCTGCAGTGCCTTTCCTTGGGAAGCCTGGGATATAAACCCATCCCGGCACACATACACATATGCCACCAAACACACAGGTATCATGAAGAAATGTGCTGGAGTTATCTGTAGCATTCAAGAGATTAATTAAAGCTAGGAAAGTGACCCAGCCTTTGCTTTCGTCTCAATAACCCATTATAACTTATCAACCATTTTAACAACCCCTATCAACACACACACACACACATGCACACACACTCATTCACATTGCTCCTACAATACTGACTTGTAGTTCTGCCTAAGTAGTACTAACTTGTTCTGTCAGTTCTTCTACTGAAGAGTAGTGTCCCGGACAGGAACCTATTTGAATGTCCTAGTAAATTATGCAAACAATTTCACCAGGCAATTGTTTTTCCTATGATCTAATTGGTTAACCTGGCAAAAGAAACTCTGTACAAAACGCTTGTTTCCCAAAACATGGTCTTGGTCTTGGGATACAGGTCACTATTCAAGACCTTCGGGATAAATGTATGACTATTTTAACCCTTTGAGTGCCAGAGTGGTATGGAATGCATTGCAAAGCAATGCATTCTGTACTGCTCTGGCACTCAATGGGTTAATAATTCAGTCTTACGTAGACTTTGAAGCAGATAATGAATCGGGCTGATTAGATGGACCAACTGTCCCTTATCTGCCAACAAATTCTATTTTCATAAAACACCCATTCATGGCAGTTGTATAGTACAGCTATCTCAATGAAATTCATAAAATACACACCACAAAATAAGAATATGAAACTGACACAAACCCCTAACCTTTTTCTTGTAGCAGTTGCTTCTCTTACTGGATAACCCTAATATGCCCAGTCATGAAGAAGAATGAAGGAACTCTATTTGTGCAGTCCAAAAATTACAGTTTTCTGATGGGGGAGGGGTTAACCTGCCCTAAATTTTTGTGTGATTTCAGCACTGCACAAATAAATTGGGCAATACTATTTAAATACAGATTTGAACTCCTTAAAGGGCTAGTAATACTTTGTTTTATCTTTATTTTATTTTGTAAGGATTAAAAAAAACATGAAGAACGCTATAAGTCTTATCTCTCAAACCTTTATGGTTTGAGAGATATTCACAAGCAGAGTTTCCCCTCACTGACCAAAACGATCAAGTGGATCTCGAGATATAAGAAGAACTACTTCATTCGAATAGTCTACAAAGTGTGTCTGGTTTGCAAGCACACTTTTTAGATCCTTCCAATGAAATTGTTATTTTTATATCTTGCGATCTCGCCTCTGCTGAAGAGCCTCTGGTTCATCTGCAGACCGGATTCCAAATCTGACAGCAAGATGGCAGACGTGACCATTTTGGTCAGTGAGGGGGAATTTTGCTTGTGAATATCTCTCAAACCATAAAGGTTTGAGAGATAAGACTTATATCGTTCTTCATGTTTTTTTAATGCCTAGAAAATAAAATGAAGATAAAATGAAGTATTACTATCCCTTTAATCAGTCTTCAAAACACCATTCCTAAATGGGTGGGTTGGAAAATAAGGCAGCCGTCTTCATTACATAACAAATGGCAAAATGTATTCATTTGACTTCATGTCATTTAGTGCATTTCATGTTTGGTTTTCACATTTCACACGAAAGGCATAAACTGCAGCTCTGTGATTCACCTTTGCACCACTGCGCATTGGCTTTCTATATCCTTTTATCATTTCATCTCATGTTTTCAATGGCTGCTCCCAAATTTGATCATGGAGGGACCATCGATAGGTATATCCCTACACAGCTTTGTTGCACTGCAGGACTATTAGCTCCATACACAAAAATAGATGAAATCAATGGCGCTGAACCTCCTAATATATAGAATAACCAGCTGTGACAGTGCCTAGACTAGCTGTTACTATTCCTATAGATGTGGGAATTCTATATAGGACTGAAGCTTTCTATTAGCTCCATAGTTTATTTTGTTTAACTGTCTAAGTGCCAGTGGGAGTATGCAATGCTTTGTGAGGCATTCAAAAGGTTAATCAATGCCAAGTTCCCAGTTCCTACCAGGCACTTTTTATTATTAGAGATAGTTATTGCAAATCTGTAGACTTGCAATTTTCTTTATTACGTTAGTCATTTCTTGACTATTTTTATATGATTGTTTCGGATGGCACAAAGCAGCACTGAACAGTAATAAAAAAACAATTATTTTCTTATCTCCTAAAATTAGTGTATTAGTAGTCAACTAATTCAGATGTGTATATCTTTGTTTATCTTCATGGACCACGGCAATAAAATGTGAAATATTTTATTGTTCTGCAGAAGAGCTGGACTTTATTACATTTTTACACTCGTGCTCGGAATAGTAGTACACAGTACGTGGGCAAATTAAATATGAAGGGGCCATTGTACAAAGAAGAAGAGAAGCTGTTCAGCAGCTGTGTTAAAAATGTCCCACGGGCACCATTGTACCTGATCCATATTTATACAAAAGATGTAATATTACAGTAATTGTAGTGTTAAAAATGATGCAGGTTGTCACTCTTTCATACATAAGCTCTCATAAGCAGGGTCCTCTCTCCCATGTAGATCAATTTGCTTAAGCTTGTCATGCTTTTAATGAGGGTTGCCTAATCCTACAGCAATGTGGAACATATTAAGACGTTATAATTGAACTAGCAGGTGTGTGGCACAGCTTTGCCAATGCAGCAAACCTTGGGTTTTTTAACCCTTTGAGTGCCAGAAACATATCTAATGTCTCTTAATATCTAATTAATACCTCTGTGGAACTCACAGGGTTAAACTGTATTAAAAGTCACACCCCTCCTGATGCGCCTCAGCTACTGATCTCCCAGCTGGTAGATTTATAAAGGCGACACAGGGGAGCAAGAGGGCTGCCCTGCTTCCATCCTACCCTAAATACTGGGTAGGAGTGGGCAGGATCAGGAAACCCTTTCACATCAACGAGGGAGAGGGTTTCTTGATCCCAGCCATTCCTACCAGGGTACTCCGGGTAGAATGGAAGCAGGGGAGCTCTCTTACTCCTCTGTGCTGGCTCTACTTATCTCCAAGAAGAATCGGCTGGGAGATTAGTAGCAGGAAGGGGGGCATCAGGGTGGATCCTGATGTCCCACCACGAGGTCTGACTTTTTGTTTTATAAACTGTTGATTGAAGAAACCAGTGGCTAACATTTTTTTTTTCAACTGTGGCAGAGGTGGTTGGTTGAGGCCTCCTACTCAACTAATCAGCATTTTCCAGCCAAGCCCCCGATAGTGAACCAGATTCACTTTGGCCTTTGGTAGCTTACTGCAAAGGCATTAAACATGATCAGCAAGCACACTGGCTGTAGCATCTATTCATACCAGCCAACTGTCCCGATTTACGAGGGACAGTCCCGATTTCAGGACCCAAACCCTCGGTCCGCAAGCATTACTCTATGTCCCGCTTTCCTGACCTGTTCCCCACTTAATAATACTTGCCTGTACCACTGTAGCAGCCTACAGCCACGTTGCTAAGCGGTGAGATGCCTAACTGACTGCATGCACATGCATGCACGCAGTTGTTCACGCATACTACACCTTTGGCTGCCTTCTGATCAATAAGTATTGAGTGGCTGAGCACTGCAGCAACCAGAGGCGCGAACTGCAAGCAACTCGGTCAAACAGTGCCTAATAGCTGTCTTAACATAAAGATCTATCTTCTCATGGGTACAATTACTAGTGACTTTCTTATCTGTCTGTGGCTGTCACTGATAATCTGATCTGTCTCTCTGAACTATGAGCAGCGGCGGCACCTGACTTCATTGCATGCAGCGGGGGGTCATGGCCACAGGACGTGAGTAATACACACTGCCTCAGTGCCTGCCTGGCCTCAAAGGGACATGGACCAGGAGGCGGCAGGTCAAGATGATGATACTCCAGTTTGGCTGAAAATTGAATTTCTATGCAAAGCGCCCGTATCAGGCTTACCACCCAGCATCCTCAGCAGTCAAAGCTACCACTGCTGGGTCTTGCTCAACTGGCTAGCAGCTTGTTCAACAGTATCACGGTATTAATGCTTAACCCTTTGAGTGCCTGCCAGAGTGGTATTCACTGCAATGCGCACCCCTGTCACTCAGATGGTTAACTAAAGCAACGAGGTGAGCGCTAGATGCTGCTTACAGCCAGAGCTTGGCTTGTTGTGTTAGTTAACCCTCAGAGTGTCAGGGGTGCACAATGCATTGAATACCACTCTGGCAAGCACTCAACTGATTAACCCTATAAGTGTTGAATTAACTGGGGACACTGGGTTATTCTGTAACAGATCGCTTCCCCTTACCTGGGATTTGGTGGTGCAGATCTTATACCCAAGCTGTTCCAATTAGCCCCCCTGTGAGTCGTATAATAACTGGGAAGTTTAGAAAATGACTCCCACACAAGCTCTCTGTTTCAGTGTGCTCAGACTGACACAGGCCTGGCAACCTATAGCTTACCAGCTATGGAGAGAGGGCAACTACTATCAAAGGTTGCTCGCAGTTGCTTGCTTTCAAGCATCTGAAGGGGATGGCATGTTCTTCAAACATTATTGTGGGCAGGAATTTGAGTTGTCATACTGAAGACTGAAGGATACTGTTATCAAATATCAAGTGTTTAAACATAAGCTACATCACACAATATACTATGTGATTAATTAGTTACACTGACGTGGGTAAATTGTAGGACAATTATTTGTATCACATTGCTCCACATCAATACAACTCACATTAATGTGTGTTTATATTTCAGTATAGGTGTTTATGAATTAGTCTGTATAAATAAAATATGTTGGCCTTGTTCTAAATAATTTATTCTCTTACACAAAGAGGCGTCAATAGGTCACAAAATAATAAACGCTGGTAATGCCCCACCCACCAGCCACACCCCCTAAATCAAAAGTTTGCCTCCTTGGCCAATTGAAATGTTGGGAGGTATATCTATTTCAGAGCAGAATCATGTTAGTACATCCCTCTAATGTTACTGTGTATCGGAGATGTGAGCATTTTTTTGTCATTCAGTTCAAGGGTTGGGGGGAAGATGTCCTATCCTAGTCCCTACTAGTAACTATTCACACAGGAACCTATTCAAATTGACATGGGTGCTATACAGAGCTGATCTGTTTCTTGTTTCTGACATCACTTAGTGGCTTTGCCTGTGATCCTGCTGGTTAAAACAATGTAAGAAACATTTATGAAAACTCAAGGTCTTAGGCAACTAACAAAAGAGGTGCAGTTGTAGGGCAATCCAGCTGTACCATGGGTGACAAAAAACATTTCAATTGTTTGAAATTAGGACTTTAACCACTCAGATCCAATGCTTCAGGATCCTCTCTAGCAACTGAGCGGTTAAAAGCCCCATTTAAATTAAATCAATATGACGTTTGGGAAATGCCATTTTTCTCCTGTAAGGCAGTTGGTTTGCTCCAGGATCTCTTTTGTTTGTTGCATAAGGCCCCAGGTTCAGAATGTATGAAATTACATAATTCATTCAAAGAGGAACAGAAATGATTCATTTCACTTTACATAAATCTTACCTCAGGTGAGTACTGGATCTAACATGCAATGTGTACTTTTGTATCACAGATAAACAGAATAGCTTGTTCACAACAAAGTTAAAACCTGAAAATCCAGTAAAGAAAAAGTATGTTTAATTTTGTTATTTTAATAGTATTTGCTACTATACTACTATAATGAATCCTTATTCTTTTCCTTACACCAGAAACAAATTTACTGGATCTTAAAAGGAACAGTAATGTCCCAAAAATGTCCCATTTCGTACAGTTTAAAATATTAATCAGTATGCTCCAACCCATATCTCTGAAACCTCTATGGTTTGAGAGATATAGGGATTCAAAGTTTGCCCCTCCCTCCCCTTCTTCTGACATCAGCATCTAGCTGACAGCAGGAGATTCTGGTCTGGGGATCAGCAGGTGGCTCTGCAGCAGAGCCAGAATCACTTTACTTAAAAAGAATTAATTAATTGGAAAGGTCTATAAAGTGTGCTTGCAAACCAGGCACACCTTTTAGACCTTTCCAATGAATGAATTCTTTAGCAATAAGGCGATTTCGGCTCTGCTGCAGAGCCTCCTCTAGTCGTACGACTCTATTCTCCTGCTGTCAGCTTTACAGCTGACATCAGGAGAAGAGGAGGGAGTGGGGAACTTTGAATCATATTGATTAACATTTTAAACTGTACAAAACGGGACGATTTTTTGGGGGGACATTACTGTCCCTTTAATGTGTATTCAGTTGTTGGATCTTGATTTGCTTGATTTGAAAAGCATATAATTAACAGTGTGAGAGAACCCTTATTCCCTGAGGATTTTGCACTCAGGAACCATGCTGCAAGATTCAGCTTGAAGGCTTGTTGGTCCTTGATGTAGAAGGTTCTGTTCCTGGGGAATTACGAACAGATCCTACACTGTTAGAGATGTAAGGATGGAACAGGGCTGGACTGGCCTACCAGGATACCGGGAAAATTCCCAGTATGCCGCCTGCACTGGGCTTCCCTGGGGCTGCTTTAAAATCAAGAAGCAGCAATCCGTGGCCGCAATCCACCAGACTTGGGCCTCCAATTGCTCACTGGCTGGCCCACAATTTGCCCTTTGATTATAGCGCGGAGTCGGAGAAGTGGTCAGCCGGCTTCACATCACACAAAATAACTCATTGCCAGCTTCCACCTCCGAACTAGATGCAGAGCTCTCCATCCTCAGTCACCTCAGTCAACTGGCATGTAACATCAAAAGCAGCCACACGATACTTCATCACGTAGCTGCGCGGGCTGCTTAAAATCCGCAGGTACCAGTGCACATTTTGCTTTTGTGTTACTAGCAGCGTCCAGTGCTGTTCCTTTCTCCCTGGTGCTGAGAAGGTGAGGGGGGATGTACACTACAGAAGAGGCACTAGTTATTGACATTTTTGATAGTGAGAGAAGAAACCCAGATCTTTATTGAATCCTTTTTCATACACTTTAAAGGGAACTATAATGCTTAATTACTTCTAAGTGCCCTTATACTCATAAATACTGCATTCCTGTATGTTCAGGAGTATAATCCTGTGATGTTGAAAGTCTTCATTGTGTGGTTGGCTGTGATGGATTTGTTTATGTGTTTGCAAAGTTGTCAGAGAGTGACATTGAATGGTTTTGTCCCATTGACTTTATGATCAGTTCCACTGGGGAGTTTCCTGCTTATCAGTTTCTGTTTGAGGTTTCTAGGTTGCCAGCATCTGAAGTTTGGGGAAGATTTAAACAGTCATAATAAGCTGTAAATCTTTGATTATTTTTCTCAAACCTGCTAGTATCAGTTGTATGTGGCTACTAGTGGTGTTCATGTGTTTAATGCATATCTTAAAGAAAGATTTTTAGTCATAATGTGATTATGTCACTATCAGAAATTCCTAGAACCAGTGCATCCTCTGTAGTTTTCTCATCTCCCTCATTTTCTGTTAGTCCTGCATCCAAACTACTGCTCAGACACCCATTTATTTATTTTCCACTCCATTTACATAGAGATCACCTTTTTCACCCTCTCCAAGGTTTCCCTGTTGCATTCTAGATTGTTATTTAACTTAAAAACATGGCATTGTTTTAAACAGACTTTGTGATTCAGTATTGCTTGAACTGTGGAAGAGAGATTAACTCTTGGAAGCTTGCCTTAACCCGTTCCCGACAATGGACGTACATTTAATTTAATAAAAAAAAAAAAATCTTAGCCGGGTGATAAGTGACGGCTGCCTGTGTGTGTGTGGACGGTCACTAAGGGGTTAAAATATAAACTGTTAGTCCAAATAAAAAAGGTATCTTCAAATAACAAATCATTCATGTATTTAACCCTTTGAGTGCCAGAGGGTTACGCAAACATTGCTTTGCAATGCATTGCTTACCCATCTGGCACTGAAAGGCATAAAAGTGGTTACAACTTAAATAAAGGGATGGTAGGAAACCTGAGCCTCCAACTGTTTGGACTTCAACTCCCTTTAACCAAAGCCAGCTTCTGGCTGTCTGGGGTTGATGGGGATGGTAGTCCTGAACAACTGGGGGGCCTCAAGTTCCCTAGCCCTGCCTTACACTGTTCAGAATGCATTCAGTAGTAAAGATGCTAGCATTTCCATTGCTAGAATACTATTACAACTGCATCTAACAGCAAATAACATTTTAGCTGCAAACTTCTCTAAACTATTTTCCAATAATGTTTTTTGGAATAAACAATAAAATATCCAATCTGTTTAAAGCTCAAAAGCAAATAACCCAATCATGCATCTGCAGCGAAACCCTTCTGTGATTCTGAAGCAAACTTGACACCTAATCCAATTTAAATCCTGTTTAGAATTTCAGCTTGAAGTTGGCTTTGTACAAATAGTTTTCCAGCTTGAACAATCAGTTTAGACTCCTGCTCATGATTTCGTGCTGCTGATGTGATATGTTTCACAAGAGCTGGGCCCAGATTATTTCATTTCTCTTCTCCCTTTTTAGGGTTCTATTAAATTATTAATATAAAATGAAAAACTTTGATATACATGCATTAAGTTAATTTTCCCTGAACTTTGAAGTACAAATCTAACTTATTATTGGTTATGTGTTCTCTTGAATCTGAATAAATGTGTTGAGGCTGATGTATTAAACCCTTAAAGGGATAGTAATGTTTCACAATAAAAGCAGCTCCAATTAACCTTCACAGTATTTGGGCCATAGAGAGTGTTATTTCAATAGTGTAAATTTTGTAGTTCAAGAGTAAGATAAAGTATCCTTCTCCCGCCCCTTTTACTCATGTAACACTGCTCTGCAGCAAGACTGTCTGGATGGATCACAGGGAGGGACAATCTTCAGTGAGCATAAGGAAAAACCTGCCTAGGGGAGCAGGGTTTTCCATATGTTCACAGTAAGAAGATTGTCCCTTACTGTGAGCTGTCCGGTCCCAGGACCAGATTCCGCATCTGAGGGGAGGCGGCTTACACTAGGTAAAAGGGGTGGGAGGGGGAAACGTTATCATTCAATTACTCTTGAATTACAATTCTGAGAGTATTAAAATAACACTCTCTGTGGCTCAAATACTATGTAGATTAATTGGAGCTGCTATTTTCTGTGAAACATTACTATCCCTTTAAGGATCCATGATATGCCAATACAGTCATGGGAAAACTTGCGTTAAGGACCCATGAAGGACACCTGAATCCGTTCGCACAAAAAAAAATGCCCCGTGGTGCTTAACTGCGCGGCCCATCATTAAAGGGGAACTACCACCCCGCAATAAGTTTACATGAAATCAGTCTTCATCTGGTGACTAGCTGCTTAGTAGCGCTAGTCGCCAGAAATATTACCTGGTTCCAAAGATTTTGCAGTTTTTCCGAGACTCACAGGAGCAGGAAGCGCTACTAACCAGCTAGTCGCCAGATGAAGTCTGAATTCATGTAAAGTTATTGCGGGGTGGTAGTTCCCCTTTAAGGGGTTAAGAGCTGGGGCAATTCTGAGGCAAAGCAACTGCACCTTAGTGGGGCAATAAAAGTTCCCAAAATTGACTTTGCTTTAAATGAGTCATTTGACCCCTTGAACACTAGAGAGATCTCCAGTACATTGTGAAGCAATGCTTGGAAGGCTTTGCTAGCATTCAGGAAATAAATGTCCCATTTAAATCAATGGGAATCTTCATCATTCTTGGGAACCCTCTGGATCTGATCCAGAGACTCTGGTTTTATACCTAATTACTGGGTCTCAGGAACAGAGGGTGATTCTCAGGGCTTAGTGAGTTCCCTTGTAACTGCCCACATCACTGCCAGTTCTTTCCACTTTCTGACCATTTCAATGGAAAACCTTGCCTGCTTTCCTCCCTATTCCACCCATCCCAGTAAAGCTTCACCCACTTTATGACATAGAGTGCGTCACTGGATACTCCCACCCCAAGACCGTAGTTGACCTCTGGAGGCTTTGTGACAAGATGGTTGCCAGGTATGATTTTCTTTGGTCTCCTATGGTACAGTGCTTTGCCCTAGAATTGCTCCAGATCTTCTTAATCAGCATCCATATCTTTGCAATATTTTACTATCAGACTGCCATTTACTGTAGTAGTAACATTAAGTAATATACTGTTTTACATTTTTTATATTTGCATATAGGGTTGCCACCTTTACGTTTGCATATAGGGTTGCCTATATTATTGCCTGACTTATTATTGACTACAAACCTAATATTTATTGGTCTTACGGTATTATACTATTTATTTTCATAGAAACACTATTAACATTACAGTATTTTTTTTCGAGAAACTGAGAAATAAGAGACATTAGTGAGTCTGAATATAAATTAAATAATTAACTAGTGATGATTAAATGATTAACTAATGATCAAATCAAACATTAACAGTAAAATCAGCAGGGCTTTTTTCTTTTGCCCTATTGAATAAGAGGATTGATTTCGCTTCTAGCCTGAGGTGATTTCCATGTCATGCATAAGAGAAGAAAATGGCTTGGCGTGAATGGGAACTTTTTATCGAGTCTTTCTATATGTATTGATTAGCTTAGCTTTGTAGGGCAGTTGATACCTCTCTACCATCCAAGGGGTGTAACACCTATTTAACCCATTGAGTGCCGGGGGGTATGCAACACAATTCTTGCAATGCATTTTGCACCCCTCTGGCACTCAAAGGGTTACATCAGTAGGATGTTGGGAATGTTTGTTCATTCTAGTGCAGTTGGTTTACATTACAATTGCGCCTGTTGCTCACTACCTCACTACCACTATGGTGGGTTTGCTAAGCCCCAAAATTAGCTACGTGACCTATATCAAACCCCTTACTCACCAAAATGGCTTCTTTGATTTTGCATAGCAACTAACATGTACATAAAAAATATTTGACAACATAGCATAAACAAACAGTAGAGACATTCTGGAGCAAACCCACTGCCCCCAGTAGAAGACAAATACATGGAGACCTAGTTGTCATCCAAGGGGTTAAAATCCCCATTTAAATGAATTTGCAGTTAGGGAACGTTAATCTGTTCCATGTGGTACAGTTGGTTTGCACTTGAATTGCACCACATTGTTAGTACATCAGCTTCAGTGTATATCTAGTGGTTTAGGATCTATATATTTCATCTCATTATCAGTGATAACACGTCTGTCTTTCTAACAGGGGAGAAGAGGATATGGCTCTGTCTATGTGTGGGCCTCTGGCAATGGAGGCCGAAGCCGGGATCACTGTTCTTGTGACGGATACACCAACAGCATTTACACCATCTCTATTAGTAGCACAACAGAAAGTGGCAAGAAGCCGTGGTACCTGGAAGAATGTGCCTCAACCCTGGCTACCACATACAGCAGTGGGGAAACGTATGACAGGAAAGTGGTAAGTGTCCCCAGTCCTTTTTCACATTACATAAAATACATATTGCAAAGGGATTTTATGACCAGTAGCATTTTTTGAAAAAAGAAATGCCATTCATTAAACACATATTACCCACAATGCACTGTTGTACAACTGATGACCTTTTATGCATGGAGTTTGAAAGAGTTGCACAGTACACGTAAAATTTGAGTTTACTTTTTGTAATCAAATTAACATTGTGTCTTCTTTGTAATTGAGCAGTAAATGTTTTTTCATGAAAACCTCTATGTTATAGGGCTTTTCCTGGTGAGTAACACTAGGTTTCTCATACTGTTGTATGTTGATTTAATCAAAGATTATAACAGTTCAAACTGACAGGAAGTGAAGAAGCTGCTACTGTCACGTTCTGTGGAGAACTGCAGTCAGACTCACCTCTCCCATAGAAAGTAATAGAATAACACTGTAAGGACGCAAATTGTAGGTGAACTTTGTGGACGCCAGTAGGTGCTGCTAATGAACAAAAAGTTTGTACTGTAATAACTTTGGAATTACACATTTTCAAGCAACAAGAGTACCACTGTTTTACTTAGTGGGAAAAACCTTATGATATATGTGTTTTATACAATAAAATGTTTTCTCAACTTTTAATGTATATTAGTGTGTGCTTCAGCGCTACATAAACAAAATATAATTTGTTGTATATGGAAATCAGACTATTGGCCCATATGTGCAAAAGCAAAGTGGAACAACTCTAGAGCAAACCAACTGCCCCATAGGGGGCAAATACCAATGTTCTAAATTTCCCATTGACTTAAATGGAGGTTTGTAAACCAGCCAATGGGAATATTTATTTGTTCCCTATTCTGCTGTGGGTTTGCCCCAGAATTGTTCCAATATGCCTTTATAAATATGGGCTAATGGACTGATTTTATTGCACCAAATAATGTATATTCTTCAATGTGTTGGTACAAATGTTTGTGCTGTTTGCATTTAGGCATAAGACCTAACATCAGTTAATTGATTGTGATTACTGCCCATTTCTCTTTAGAAATGTTATCTTATCTTAGCCCAATAACAGACAATCCTGGTCAATCCATGGGTGCCCTGGAGCCTAAGAAAAGACAGGACTATAACACCTCAAAAAATAATAATACTTTGTACAGATACAAACAAGAAGTACAGGGTTATCAAGCAAAAAAGATCAGCGCTCCGTGACCCTTCAAGAATCAAGGATACAATGGGACAGTTTAAAAAAAAAAAAAAGTTTAATGTTTTACACAATAGATATATGTGTATATATATATAGATAATTCCCAAAAATAATTGGGTTTATATCATAAAAATTAAAAGTATCTGCTAATACAACCAAAAAACATATTAAATATCTAAGGATGCCCTAATGACATGCCCATATATCATCCAATAGTATCTCCCACTGGAGGATGTGAAGCGACGGTAGCCCAATCAGACTAGCGCTGAGATCCGAGACTACACCCCATATAATCTATATGGTCATCTCTTCTCCTGCGCTTGTCCCATATTCGGAACTACCCCACCCAATCTCCCCCCACCAGAGTGACTACTATGGTGAATAGGCTAATCACTATTACGGGCACTTCCAGAGATCACTATAACAATATATATAACGTGCTCTAAATGTCAGTTAAGGCCAGTGTGACAAGACAATATGCCACTTGGACCTCAATGTAGTCCATTCACTTCTATATGATCTGCCACTTCCAACCGAAACCTTATAGGGGAATCGGGAAGTGGCTGCTCAGTACATATATCTCTACAAAATAAATGTACAATAACTAATGTGGATGATCATCCCCACAAAATATATAAAAAATATTTAAAAAAACTGTGACAAAATTATCACACAAATACAATAAATCCTCTATTTCCAAGGAACAAGCAGGACAAGCATAATAATTCCACCATAACCTTAGCTCTGATTAGGAGAATGTTGTTGATTGGGAACATAGGAAACTGTTGAAAAAACTGACGACGGTGGTTCTTTAAGTCAAGTATGCACTGCAAATGTTCACACACGTAAGAAATAAAGGCAGTTTTGAAAACACAACGTTCATCGCCAAAAGATCAAAATATCGCCCTTTGAGGACAATGTAAAAGCTAACCTCAGAGCCATTCAAATGTTGGAGTTAGGGATAACGTGAGTTAAATTGCAACATTTACAGACAGAAATCTAACACCTACTTTTTTAGACGCACAGCACACAACTCAGAATAGTAAACCACCATAGAGGAAAACAAAACAGAGAGGTAGGGATAAAATGAGTTAAATTGCAACATAACATGAGTTAAATTGCAACATTTACCCAAGGACTCTGTGAAAGGAACAGGAGTTAAATTGCAACATTTACTCAAGAACTCCATGAAAGGAACAATACATGAAGATCTAGGTATTATTAGGTCACACAGTGGGAAGGAGAATATCGTGCAGAATAAAACTTCCCTTAAATCTACATCATGAAACAAATATCCAAACGGTGCGTCGGTTATTTTGGGTTTTCTGACTGAATTTGATACTTTAGGGTGCTGTTATTGGCTGTGGTGCTAGGTAGCGTTTTTGTTGTGTGTTTTTAGGTAAGACTTTCTATGCGACGCAGGTTTAAGGTGAAAGTGTATTTTGTTGGTCGTCACTCGTTAGCCTTTCTGGGTAAGGAAATTTTGAATCTCACGTTACCCGGTCTTGGTTAAGGAGCAAAGGCAGTGTTTTTCTTCACGTTGGTTTTAACTCCAACATTTGGATCAAGCCCTTAACCCCTTAAGGACCCTTGACTGTCCTGGCACATCATGGGTTGGGGAGTGATAAGGACCTATGATGTGCCAGGACCGTCATGGGGCTCCCCGCGTAGCTGCACACCATTCAGGGAGCTCTGAACCGGATGCTGAAAAAAAAGTGGTTCGTAGTCCTTAAGTGCCAGCCAGGTACGCGATCGTCCAGTCCTTCAGAGGTTAAAGAGCAACTATTATCATTTAATAAGCATGTTCCAGTAGAAACTGACTTAAAGGGATAGTAATACTTTGTTTTATCTTTATTTTATTTTGTAGGCATTAAAAAAACTTGAAGAACAATATAAGTCTTATCTCTCAAACTTTTATGGTTTGACAGGTATTCACAAGCAAAGTTTCCCCTCCCGCCCCTTTTTCCTAGTGTAAGCCATCTCTTCTCAGATGTGGAATCTGGTTGTAAGACCAGACAGATAACAGCAGGGGGAAATCTTCTTCCTATGAGAACAATGAAAGCCCTGCCACCCTTGACAAGTTTTTCAGGTTTTTCCCTTATCTTAACTGAAGATTGTCCCTCTCTGCAGTCTACCTGGGCACCTCCCTTCTGATCTGGCCAAACAGTGTTACAGTAGTAAAAGGGGCTGTAGGGGGATACTTTGTCATTGAATTACTCTTGAACTACAACTCTGACAGTATTGATATTGCACTCTCCAAAGTCCAAATACTATGATGATTAATTAGAGCTGCTTTTATTATGAAACATTACTATCCCTTTAAAGTGATAGTGTCACATAAAATGAAAAAAAATATATATTTTAGGAGTTATCCTGCTGAGTAAAACAAGGGTATTTCTACTGGTGAGAGTTGTTTTAGTCAAACATAACTGCAACTTAAATTTGAATTTCTTGGGCGCAGTAGTTCCATGGCTTGAAATTTTATGGTGGCGCTGTTGCTAATGCAGTCTATTGACAGCTCTGGTCAATAACAATAATTTTCAGCTGTAGCAAACAGCGCTATTGTAAATTTTCTGGCCACAGAGGTACTGCACCCAAAAATTGCGAGATTGAGCTGCAATAACATTTGACTAAAGTAACCTTGTTTTACATTTTCCCATTTTATTTGACCATATTCCCATATTGTACTATAATTTAAGGTGTAATTCAATAAGCTAAAGAGGAGCAACTCTGGAGCAAACCAACTGCAATGAAGAAATTAACATGTCCTTTGATTTATATGGGACTTTTAACCCCTTTGAATGTAGGAGAGATCTACAGTGTATCTCTCTCTAGAATTCAGTTGATTAAAAGCCCTATTTTATTACTTTGAATTTTCTCAATAAAGCTTCTTTGAACTGGAAAAAAACCCTATTTTATTGGTAGAGTAAAAGTGATACCTTTACTGGCTAAATAAAGCAAACACTGAACCACCTTTTACCTCTTTTTTACTGTTTCCACACAATTTAACTATTTGTGTATAGAGAGTGGTTGCACAGCATAGCCCCTACTGCTCTGGCAGATCTGCTCTTATGTGAGCAGATTCCAAAGGGGATCTATACCATGATGGTACCACTTTAAAATATATGATATTGCATGTTGTGCTTTTCATCCAAGTGGAGGAACGATTTTGCCATGAACTTCTCACTTCATGCTATGTGTTTCACAATAGTGTAGAGGCAGCCCCTGCTGTGTTGCTGATCAGGAAAGGTAAATTTGCTTCCTCCACCTACTTAATAGCAAATGAACTATAATCCTTCTTAATTTGTATCAATGTACAAAACTTTAATTTACAAACAACTGGCTGTCCAGCTGTTGGAAACTACAACTACCATCATCCCCAACCAGCCAACACCTGGATCAAGACAATGAAAGTTGTAATACTTATCAGCTGTAAAGACATAGGTTGCCTACCTGTGGGCTAAACAAAACAAACAATGCACTCCTGACACATCATGCAATAGTTTAGAACAGGAGTGTTCAACCTTGAAGACTCCAGCTGTTGTCAGACTGTGGGGAGATGCACTAAGGCACAATAAAGCAGTGATAAGGTAGAGATGACTTATGCAGTGATATCACATCACTGATTCCTACATATTCCATGGAGCCTATGCACTAAGATTTCTCCAGCATTGGAGATCTTAGTGCATAGGCAATATAGAATAACATAAGAACTGGAGAATTGATATCTCTGGACATCTCCACTTTATCATCTAGTTTTCACTCTTTATTGCATAACCCCCCTACATTTCCCATCATCCTCAGCCCTCCAACAGCTGACTGAAGATGATGGAAGCTATAGTCTTACAACAAATGGAGGACATAGGCTGCACATCTCTGGATTAGAGGAAACACTGAGTAGAAATAAAATTGGTGGGGCCATGACCCTTGAGGCCCAGCCTCTTTCCACATACTGTGTACAGTAATAATGTTTTAACTATAACATGCTCTATGATGCATCCTAAAGTAGCAAATTGAACTTTTATATAATGAACTGCTGGAATGTCCAAAGAATTCACACTGGTTTTACTTAAAGGGGATCTATCACCCCTATACATGTTGGTCTAAATAGTTTATGTAGCGACTAGATGTTATAACGTCTTCATTTTTAATAAAATCATTAGTTTGCCGAAAATAAACGAGTAAGATTGGTCTGCGCCCTACTTCCGGACAGACTGCTGTTAACATCACTGTACCAGTAGCCTGTCACTTTTCCTCTGCTCCTCTCCCTTGATTCAGCCTCCTTCGATGACGGATGCTTTATGCTTGTAAGCTGGAGGGTTGTCTGGTCAATGAGAGCCCTCCAGCTTACAGACAGAAAGCCTCCGTCACTGGAGGAGGCTGGATATAGGTAGGGCAACAGAGGAAGAGTGACAGACTGCGGCACAGAGCTGGGAACCGCAGTCTGTCCGGAAGTAGGGCGCAGGGCAATCTTTACTCGTTTATTTTCGGCAAAATAACGATTTTGTTAAAAATGAAAACGTTATAACATCTAGTCGCTACATAAACTAACTATTTAGACCAACATGTATAGGGGTGATAGTTTCCCTTTAAGTAAAACCAGTGTGAATTCTTTGGACATTCCAGCAGTTCATTATATAAAAGTTCAATTTGCTACTTTGGGATGCATCATAGAGCATGTTATAGTTAAAACATTATTACTGTACACAGGATGAGGAAAGAGGCTGGGCCTCAAGGGTCATAGTCCCACCAATTGTATCGCCTACTCAGTGTTTCCTCTAATCCAGAGATGTGCAGCCTATGTCCTCCATTTATTGTAAGACTATAGCTTCCATCATCTTCAGTCAGCTGTTGGAGGGCTGAGGATGATGGGATATGTAGGGGGGTTATGCAATAAAGCGTGAAAACTAGATGATAAAGTGGAAATGTCCAGAGATATCAATTCTCCAGTTCCTATGTTATTTTATATTGCCTATGCACTAAGATCTCCAATGCTGGAGAAATCTTTAATGCCATTCAGTGATCCAATATCCTGATAGTTCTTTATAGACTGAAGGACAGCATTATGAAAATGTGTAGGTTTGTGTTTATTTATTTCAACAGGTACATTGAAATGAGAGGCCTATTGATGGTTTTACCCCATGGATCCCTAAAACACTGGAGTAGGCTCACCAGATTGCAGCTATCTCATGATTACTGTCAGAGGGCCGTATGTTCAAAAGAAAAGCGTAGGTGTTCTGGGGCAAACCATTTGCACTATAGGGGACAGAGAAAAATTGTACAAATTTGCATTGATTTAATTGGAGTTTTTCCCCTATTGAATGTTAGAGAGGTGTCCAACACAGACCTCTCTAGAATTCAAGGAGTTAAAATCACCATTTATATCAATGCAAATTTGTAATTCTCCTCTGTAGTACAAATGGTTTACCCCAGAACTCCTCCACTGTTCTTTTGAATATATGGCCCAAAGACTCACTCTGTTAGACCAATAGAATGCTGGGAGTTTTTTCAGAACACAAATAAGCATTTTGTGTTCAGAAAATATATATCCCATTAAAAACCAGAGGCGGATATGGTACATTAAGAAGCAATACGTTGCACTCCCCTCTGGTCCTTAAAGATATATAAATGTTTATCAACCTCACTATTCTTGTAACATGTGGAAATGTATCATTGTTTCTGGAATTGAGGCTTGACTGGTGTTTTGAAATCAACAAATCCTCCTAAAATTGAGATATATATGTAACAGTTTTAATGAGTGTTTACTCTACAGTGCCTTACACCCCACCATTTGCACGTAAAATATTAAATAAACTTGTCCTGATGAAGGAGTGTTCAACACACTGAAACCTGTATTCACTAAATGACCTTACACATTTTACGTCTCAGTGGGCCATGGATTTCTTTTAGCAGGATTCACAGGAGATGTAATGCATTATGATTATCAATTGGCAGATGCTAAAAATAATCAATTGGTTTCACCTTCAAATGAACAAACCTAACCAATAAACAGATAACAACCTAACGAATTAACCAAAAACATCACTAAAGCCAATACCATTGTAGCGTTATATAAGAGTATGTTTAACCCCATGGATGCTAGAGAGGTCTCTAATGCACTTTGAAGCAATGTTTTTGAGGCATCTCTAGTATTCAAAGGGTTAATGTATATTTCTTGAATTTTCATCTTGTTTCAAGAAATGTATCATATTAAGGGTCATATTCTGGGAAAGCCAACTGCACAATAGGAGACAAAAGAAAATTCCCATTAATTTAAATTAGTTTTTTTAACCCTGGTTACCTCTATAAAATTCAAGGGTTTAGAAGCCCCTGTTATGCTGTTGGTTTGCCCTGTAATTGCTCCAGATTAGTTACCTGTGTAAGATTCAAATTTTTCCTTTCAGTTCTATAGCAAAGACCCCTAGCTTGGCTAGAAATTATTATATTGTACTGATAAACACCATTGATTGAAATGTCATTTGTGTTCTTTTTGAGCAGCTGTGAGGAAAATCACCCATAATCTATAAGTATGTCTGTTACCAACATCCTTGTTCACACTGGTTATTTTTTTCCAGTAACTTCCTCGTAACAGCAAGTTTCTCAGAAGAGATCATTAGTTTCTATGGGGTAGTTCAAATGGCTGACTTTTACCACTGTGATCACTTTCAGTGGCCAGAGTGTATCTCTACATCATTGATAATCACCCCTGTAATACGTTTCATGTGGATTTTCATCGAAATAGCAAGTCAAACCTAAATACCTAACTTCCCTAAATAATTATGCATGTTTTATTTCAATACATTTTTTTGAAGTTTAACAATAGAAAGGGTAAATAAAACAACACCCACCGTTACAAGCCAGGTGATCATCAGTACAAAACAACTGCCAAGACTATTAGAATTAAAGTGATAGTAATGTTTGATAATAAAAGCAGCTCTAATTAATCATCATAGTATTTGGGCCTTGGAGAGTGTTATTTCAATTCTGTCAGAGTTGTAGTTCAAGAGTAATTCAATGACAAAGTATCCCCCTCCCACCCCTTTTACTGATGTAACGCTGTTCGGCCAGATCAAAAGGGAGGTGCCCATGTAGACTGCAGAGAGGAACAATCTTCAATTAAGATAAAGGAAAAACCTGAAACACTTGTCAAGGGGGGCAGGGCTATCATTGTTCTCATGGGAAGAAGATTGTCCCCTTCTGTTATCTGTCTGGTCTTACAACCAGATTCCACATCTGAGAAGAGATGGCTTACACTAGGTAAAAGGGGCGGGAGGGGGAAACTTTTCTTGTGAATATCTCTCAAACCATAAAGGTTTCAGAGATAAGACTTATATAGTTCTTCATGATTTTTTAATGCCTACAAAATAAAATAAAGTTATAACGAAGTATTACTATCCCTTTAAAGACTTTTGTTCATAAGACCAATAAGGAAGTTTTATATAATGGTATTTAAACATTAACAAACTCTAAATTAATGTATAAAGAAAAAGAAGAGAGTGTGGATAGGTGTTAGATGATAGTATAGTGCCTCTGGGTGAAATAATGTATGGTTAAAAGTAAAGATATTTTAATAGAGAATAGTGGCAATCTACAATCAATGTGCAGACAGGTATTGCTCATGACATTGGAGAGACTCACATTTGAAAATACTTACTGAAAACACTCCTTTGTTTCATGTAATATTTTTTAACGAATCAGTGTTATTGGACAAGACTAGGCACTCTGAAAATACAATCATCAGGAAAATGATTGTGCAAGACAAGTAATGTAACGAATACTGTACAAGCGATGGGTTTCTTAAGGTAATGTTTATATCATAATGACGTATGAATTGTAACATACTGCAGTTTGTGTCTCTAATGTGATTTGTTTATGCTTTTGCTAGAAGAAAGCTTAATGTATCACATTAGTACATATGAGGCTTTTCTAGTTTTCAATTTAAAACAAAAATCTCTATTTGACAAGACCTAACGCATATTACTCCTCTGCACATGTTGACTTCCTAATACTGACAGTCTTACTTGCATGTTGTGATTAATGAGCTTGTCCCAGCATGGTCTTGCATTTGGAACATCATGTTAGCTATTGAAGTTTTCCTGCCTGTTGGTGGTCTTATGGCCTTCTTATTTGCTTCTTAAGATAGATGGAAGACCTCTGTGAAAGTGAATGCTTTATAGCTGAAAGCCTGGTCTTAGATCTATCTGGTAATTATGCTTAAACACCCCTACTCCTGTCAACAACTTCCTTTTGAATGGGCCCTGATGGATTTTCCAGTCAGGGAGCTTTCTCTATGTATTATCCACTTGCTTTCTGGTAGCCAAGTAAAGCAAATCTAAATCAAGCCACAGATGTTATTGTGAGAGCCTTTTTAGTGGAACGTGCCAGAGCAGTAGAGACTGCACTTTCTGTTTTTCAAACAAAGGATTTGTCTTCATTCACAATGAAAGTTCATGAGATAAAATTAGCAAGTAAAGAAAACGACACTCACTTTAGAGTTTTATTAGTGGAACGTGCTCTCTATAGATTAAATCATTAAATCATTCTTTAAATTAACTGCACTATTAAGGACAAATAAAAAGTGTGCAGAATTCTCACTGATTGAACACTTTAAGTTCCAGACGGTTAGCTGATGTATTGCAACACAATGCATTTGATACCTCTCTTCCACTAGAACATTTAACCTCTTGAATGCTAGAGAGGTTTCCAGTGCATTGGTTTTTTTGCAATGCATTGGAATTGTTGCTTGTATTCAAGGCTGTAAAAGCCCCATTGAATCCAATAAAGGAACAGTAAACTTTTTTAATGGAAAATTCACTTCCTGATTATTTGAACTGTTATAAATTTTGGATAAAACAACAGACAGCAGTGATAGTGACCTTGTTTTACTCAGCAGGAAAAGCTCTATAACATATAGGTTTTCATTGGATAGCTATGCATTGCACCCCTCTATGGTCCTTAACCCATTTACAACGGTTGACGTGCCAGGACCGTCCCAACTTCCCCGCATTAAAGACCGGCGCCAGTCCTGGCACATCATGAAATTTCATGATCACACCAAGCCTATAAGGTGCACTATAATCTCCAGGTAGACTGAATAAAAAGAAAAAAGTGCATTGGTCCTCCAGCAACCCCCACCCCTGGACACTGTGGTCCTTAAGGGGTTAAATCAATAGGAATGTTTGTTTATTCTCTGTGGTGCAGTTGGTTTGTTTTAAAATTTTCCAGTTCTTTTTAGTACATCAGCCCAGAGGAGTTGAAAAGCTCACTAGAGAGATCATTTTATTGACTTTGCATATACTTATTCATTTTAACAATATCCCCTCTTAGATGTTTTGTTTTTTTGTCTAGAGTAAATAAACCAATTTTGGCTAGACATTCCTCATACTTCAAATCCTCCATTGATTTAATTTATTTTTTGTGCTCTTATCTGTACTCTCTCTAGATCTAGAACACAGTTTTCCAACCTGTGCCCTCAGGGCCATCTTACAGGCCCTGTCTTAGGAATTTCCCTGCTAGAACACAGGTGTGGTGATCAGAGGCTCATTCACATTGATTAACTCACCTGTGCTCTAATAATGAAATCCTCAAATCCAAGCCTGTTGGGCACGGGTTGAGAAGCACTGTTCTAAAATGCATATTCCAGGTGAGGTTTTACCAATCAGTTGCACATTGGCAAAATTATTTTGTCAGCTCTTTTTTCAATACTCCTTTTTATACAAGACAGTACTTTGTTTTTACTACTTCTGTCTGACACTGATCACTGTTTCCAAGTTTACAGTGTACACTGAGTCCTAGATCTTTCTCTAGCAATGAGTCTCATAGAATGATTCATACTAAATATTATGAATTGTTTATCCCAACTGCATAACTTTACACTTTCTTATATTAAATTTCATATTCCATTTGTTTGCCCGATCTGTCATTTTTCTAAATTCCTGTAGATAACAAATATGTTGCTCTGAATTTATTACACTGTATAACTTAGTGAAAAGAATGTATTCAGAACATCGCCTTTTTCTTATACTCTCTAATCAACTCTCCCGTATATTTTGTAAAGGTCCATAGCTACTTCCTCTTGTTTTTGTCATTTATGTATTTGAAAAACTTATTTGAATTAGTCTTGCTCTCCCTTACAACTCTCTTTTCGTTTTTTTTTTTGTAGCTTAATTGCCTTTTTTGCAATCTTTGTTGAACTGCTTGAATTTCAAGAAATCATTATCTGTTCCTTTACATTTAAATTGTTAGAATGCGTTTTCTGCCTTGTCATTTCCTTCTTTACCTTTGGATTTAACCACATTTATATGTGATCTACTTGATTTGTGTTTATTCCCCAGTGATAAATACTGGCGAATATATTTCTGCAACCTTGGTTTAAATTCTGACCATTTTTCCTCAGTAATTTTTCGTTTTAATAACTCATCCCAGTCGATGGATTGCATTGATGCTGTTACCATTTTGAAATTAGCATTTTTAAAATTAAGAGTTTTAGTTGTACCTATATATATATTTGCTTTTTTAAACTGATCTCAAATGAAACCATCCATGATCACTGTTTCTCATATGTTCACCTACTTTTATATTGGGCACTATATCTTTGTTACTTGTTATAACTAGGTCCAATACATTGTTATTCCTTGTTAGCATTTCTACCGTTTGTGTCATGTAGCATGCTGATAAACCTGCTTCCCTTAGCACTCTTACTTGTCTCATGTCTCCAGTTTATATCTAAATAGTTAAAATCTCCCATAATTATAGTATGCCCAAGATGTGCAGCTTTTTTGATTGGCAAAAACAGCTGGGCATCCACATTCTCATCAATATTTGGTTGATTTGTAGCATATATGCACCAATAAACCTTTTTTTAACCTTTTATGTCATGGAGAAAACATTATACTTATACTGCTGTGCCTGCTGAATGCAACAATGGTACTTCTACTCCTACATGCTTCATTGAAAGTTATTACAGCTCAGACTTGCATTTTTGATATACTACTTCCATGGCCTGAAATTTGAGGATGTTGTTGGTGCTACAGTAGTCTACTAGGGCTATTGCTAGTCAGAATAATCTTCCATAGACTAAAGTAGCAACAGCACCATTCTATTATGCCAGGCCATAGGACCATCACTGCTGTTTTCCGTTAAGGATCAGTGACGGTTCTGGCACATCACATATTTTGAATCACATCGCTCCTGCGGGAGTGCTGTGAGTAGTAGCGGGGACTGAAATTGATCGCTTCAAGATCAGAGAGATCACTATCAGTCCCCTTTTCGGCATTCCAGCACACATGGGCCGCCACGTCAAACTTCGCTATCTGGTCCTTAAAGGACCACACACCCTGGGACCGCTGGTCCTTAAGGGGCTAAAGCAGCCATTAAAGCAAACATAACTTCCAGTGGCCATATGCGACATTACAAAAGTTGAGCAATTCTGAGGCTATCCATCTGCAATGTAGGGAACAAATCTAGGTGCCCATTGATATAACGCTTTGAAGATCAGAGAGGTATGTAGCGCACTGCTTCACAATGGTTTTCTCACCCCTCTGGTCTTGAAGGGGTTAAACAGGCTTTCAAACCCTTGAATGCTAGCGAGGTCTCCAAAATACTGCTTATCGTTGTAGCATTCAGTGGGTTAAACGCTCCAGTTTTCCACTACCATGCCACGGTCCCATAAGGTTTCCCTAGCTCATCTCTATACAATACGGGTGGGACCCACTGCACATTAACTTCCTTGTGACTCAATTTTTCATTTACACCCCCAAACCCCCCCCCCCCCAGTGTTGGTGGATGAATGTATTTCTTTTGTAACAGTCCTTCATCCTAATCTTAGCATATTACCCCCCTTTTTTTCTTTCCTCCTCTCTCCCCACATTCCGACACACTTATACAATTACTTTCCATTGCATTTTTTTATGTTTATAACACAGACCCGCAGTCCTATTCACCTGTTATCAACAGATACGATTAGTTTTCAACTAACCATATTTCCTTTCTACTGCAGATACTGGGTCATCAACCTTCCCTATAGTAGTACACGTCTTATGGCTTATAATACAATATATTTGTGTTGCCTGGTCTATTACCTTAACTGTCTCTTGCTTTACTATATTATTCTTGTATATTTATTGACTGGTCTGTAATTGCATTCTTTATTCAAAGTTTTTTGTTTTTTTGGGGGAAAAAAAAGCTCCAATTATACTAATAGGAATTTGTATTTGTTCCAAAAGCTGCTGTTAGTTTATCCCAGAATTCCTCCATAGATATGTCCCATTCTATGATTTATTGTTGTGGTTGCATTGGCTACTTGACAGTTAAATAGTTTATTTTAAACATTTCATTCCAGTACATTTAGCTACTCAGTCAATGCCACGACATCTGTATTCAGCTCTCAGAAAGCTTAGTACAAATCCAGTATTATTGTTTTTTAACAACACTTCCTCAGTTCATTTTGGAACATAATTACATTTATCTTTTTTGTAAACATAACAGGATGGTTACAGCACCAGCTGTTGTCACGTGGTGAGATTTTGTTTTCACAGGTTCTTTTCACGAGGTTGAGTACTAATCTTTTGGCATTCAACTGCCTTGCAATTGTATGGTGTCTTTTTTCAGAATTCCAAGTATTCCAAGCATCAGGCTGAGAGTTGTACCATTTATTTTACTTTTGTGCATTGATAATTGAATCACATAAAATTATAATAGTGACAGATTGTGCAGTGTCAGATTTCCCTTTATGCAGTGTAAACAGCCTCCCAGGGCACTGGTGGACAACTGGAGACCCGGTGGCCTCATGTGGTCCTCAGTGGCTCCTCCTGTGACCACCAGTGCATCTTCTGGAGCAGTGGCAATAGGATAGATTATTCTGTAAATCAGCACATATACATATAACAGGGCTTAAAACTTGAAGTCCTTTGGTACTAGCCAGACCTGAAAAGTTACTCGCCACTGCAATCCAAAACATACCCACCAGGGCTGAATTTCTACTCGCCAGGGCTAAATTTTCACTCGCCATTGGCTAGTGGCGAGTGGAAATTTTGAGCCCTGCATATATAATGTATCCACCCTAAAAGCACATATTCATTTTCTATTTTTGTACAACAAACTACACATTAGTTCAATAAAGGGTTAAACATATTGTGGCAATTCTGAGCTAAATCAGGTGCAGGAATCAATTTTTAGTCCCAGTGCCAGCTTTAGTTTGATTTAACAATATACATATGGCCAGAAATCCTCTCCTTAATGCCAATTGCAGCAAAGGGAGGGAAATGGGACTTTAGATTGTAAGCTTTCGAGCAGAGACCCCACTTCCAGTGTTTCACTTTGCAAAGTATGTGTAACCCAATATTGTCTAAACCCTTAAAGTGCTGCGTGAACGTGTGGTGCTATATAAATAAACATATTCATTAAGTGGGACAGTCTGTGGGCAATTTGGGTTGTTCCTTTTCTCTATACCTTGTTAGCATTAGTGGCTTATGTCAGTACTAGTTTTAAAGCCCGTGTACACAGGCCAACAAAGGTGGCGCTGAAGTCATGCACAGTACTGACTGCCCGAACACGCTGCGGCTGATAACGAAGTGGGGTGCTCCGAATTCAGACTGTAGTCCTTTCTGTGCACCGGAAGGATTACCAGGGGCATTTCTAGGTTCCAAAATAATCTGGGGCTAGAGCCCATGGGAAAATTCAACCACTCTCCTGCCACTTGCAGTAGTGACGATAACCACATAGGCACACATACACACACAGATATGTATATGGATCCACTAAGGTTGCTACAGGGCTTACAATTGAGATGGAGCTACACTAGTGATACCAAAGAGATTTGCCTGGAATGTGGTGCTGGGCTGTCCATATGAGTATTGTCAGACTGATATGTAAATGGTAGATTATCCTGTAACAAGCTATTTATGCTTTGATTTATTTTCCCAAATACAATTTCATACATTTTTGGTAAGGTATCTGTGCTTCATACTACATATATTTATATAGATATGTCTGCATTGGAATCGGTTGTAGTCTGTAACTGGACAGTAGAATTTACTTGCCTGAAAACTCATTCAGTTGTCTACAGAACCATGGGTGCAAGGTTGACTTCTTAGTTAAATAAGTATCATGTTACCTAATTATTTATTGGTGTAGTGCCTTGCTGGTGAAACATAATGGTGTATTGCTCAGTTGTTCTCATGTACTACCAGATAAGAAGGTACCAGGTTATCATCTTAGCTTAAAATCAGCCATGCTTGGGTACTTGGTTTTTTTATTATTATTTATTATTCATTTTACACTGGAATTCTGATTTAATCTATAGCTATCAGTTTTATTTCAAAATTATATCCTCTGCTGTCACATAGATCTACAGAACCACATGTGAGGCTTGTTTGAGTTTTCTCATGTAGACTGAAGCCTGCTATCTATTGTGAAGAGGTATAATCTAAATGCAGACGTCAGTGGAGATCTGCAAATGCATCAAATACCCCTCTGGCGTTCAAAGGGTCAATACATATAGTAATGTTTTCTTATTAAACAAATATGTATTATAGGGATTTTCCTTCAGAATAAAACAAGGTTACCTCCACTGCTGGGAGATAAAACATTCACTGAACAGCTTAAAATAGTGTGATTTCATGTCTTTTTTTTTCTGTTAGTGTTATTATATTTCTTTAGAAAATCACAGTGGCTATCACATATGGGAGTAACAAAAAGTAAAGAAAAAAACAGGAAATCACAGGTGTAGATAACCAAGTACTGAACAGGATGCTGAGGTAGCAAAGAGCAGCCAACCAACTAAAGACCTGAGTTACATGGTAGTGCCTCCCTGAAATAATCTCATTGATGTCCGATCAGTTATATGGCAAGCCATAAAAAAGGAGTGAAGGGCAGAGAGCTACCAGTGCTCAAGGGGAAGTGGGGAAAGAGAGCACTGGAGTGAATAGAGGAAGATGAAGGATGAGGGACAAGAGGGTGAAATGAAAATAAAAAATGAGATTCGTAGGGGAAAACTCACACATGGTCTAGGATGGGCAGATTTGGCTAATAATTGTCCTAGGGGTATCCAGAGAAAAAAGCAAGGGCAGTGGGTCTCATTGGAGGCATGCAGCCAAGCCCAGGCCAGACAGAGAAGCCTCTAACGAGAGTGGAGGAGAGGTAAAGGGAGGAAACAGGAAGTATAAATTAGTTAAAAAAGCTAGTAGAGTGTTAAAGGGGAAGTAGATACCATCAAGGGTACAGGAACAAAATGAGGAGGATGGGAGAGGAGAAGATGGAGAAGTAGGGGATGGAAGGGGAGGGAGGAGAGGAGTGTATTAAGGAAGAAGGTGGGAGAAGTGGGGGGAAGACAAGAGGAAGAAATGGGGAAGAGGCAAATGAGAGACAAGAGTATGTGGAAGGAGAAGAAGGGGGTTGCATACGTGCCCTTATGAAACTGTGGAAGATATGTCTTTTTTTATATATTTAATCAAATAATACCATAGTGTCCACTAGGTGGTGTTGTTTCATTAGTACCTACTGAGAGTTTTTATCTAATAAATACACAACAGAAATGTAAGTGACCTGCTAGGTGCAGATACTGATTAATATAGCACACATGGCAACTGTAATAAATTCTTACACAACATGAACTGAAGCCAAAAGGCTTCAAAGACTAAATTGAAATGGAAACACTTGTTGCCCGTGACATCATAAATATCCATTGGAAGTTTAGTCTTGGCAAGCCATATCATTATTAAATCAAAATGCAGCCCAAAAAAAGCAGTTAAGTCATTAGCCAATTGGACAGGTCATAAGATAACAGTTTGATAACCCATACTGTACAATATGACACACACCCGCTTGGATGTTGCTGTCTGTACAATATCATGGATCATGGATGATGTGACAAAAACGGGAGTTTCCAATGCCATCATACTCACTTGTTAACTTGTGACAGGCAGTGCTGAAGGCTGGAAGGGCTTTTTGGGTAAATCAGGCCTCCTCTCCCCTTGTGCACTGCCGATGCATGCTCCTCCTGCCTCCAGGCCCTGAGGTAACAAATTGCACTGCTCCTTGACCGTCTCTCTATGTTCAAAAGCACCCCATCACACACATTCGACAGCCAGTAAGAGAGGAGTATCCTGTCAAAACACTCCTCTCTCATTGGCTGTAGTGCTTTTGCAACTTGCTGGAAAAGTACTGGACGGCAGCGCACATCTTAGGTAATGCCGTCTGTACCTTGCTTCTTATTTTATGTTTAGGGGCCAGACCAGCGTGGCAGTATGATTTTTGAATTTGTTAAAAACTAATTGAGGCTGAACTTCAGTGGCCAGAACATTCTGGGCTGCCCACAGCTACACTCGGGGCTTCATCGCCCTTAGCTCCCCCCTAGCGATGCCCCTGAGAACTGCGGTCTGAATTCGGAGTGCGCCACATCTTTATCAGCCGCGGCGTGGGCAGTCAGTACTGCTCATGACTGCGGCACGCAGCCGTCTCTACTGCGCATGACGGCTTGTGACAAACATTCTTAGCAAGGCTTCTGACAAACATCCTTAGCAAATTATTATATAGGATGGTGTCAGTATGGCTGCATTGGTAAATTCATACATAACACTCCACTATGTGGCCATTTTGATAACTCAGAAGCCACATAGGAGCCCCTCAGAGTAAAACCAGTATCCTCTCAAAGGACCGGGGTAAAAAAATTTGAGTGGGATTGTTGCCACACCCCCTGAGTTGTGGGTGTGGCTTCCACAATTCCAATTCTCATACACTAGAAACCTGCTCCTGGTAGCTGATTTATTTACCAGGTTATATGTTGCTATAATGCCCAGTTTCTGTATTAATTTGGGCACTGTCCATTTTAAATAGACCTTTTGTGGGTCCGTTTTATAGGCTGAGGTTATTTACTGTACCAGACAGTTGGGAGATGAGGAGTGCTTAGCAGCGGGCTGTGATTTGGGCATCTGGGGTTATTTACTCCTTTTTAATCCCTTTGGCACTAGAGATATCTTCAATGCATTGCAAACCATCTCTTGCATTCAAGGGGTTAACCATCATGTTATCCTTTAGTAATACTTTAAGTGTAAAAAAAATATGATGCAGGGTTTAGCCCCCTGAGTAAAACAAGGGTACTCCCACTGCCGAAAGGTGTTTTGTTCAAAAGTTGCTCAGCACAAACTTGACATTTTATGTGCCGCATCTCAGTTGCCTGAAATTGTACAGTGGCACTGTTGCTACACTATCCTATGGACAGCTGTGTGTAGCCACAGTGCTACTGCACAATTTGAACTGTAATAACTTTTGAATAAATCGTCTTCCAGCAATGTGAGTACCCTTGTTTTACTCAGGGGGATAATGCCTACAACATATTTTTTTACATTTTAAGTATTACTATCCCTTTAATGAGTCAAAATCTGATTATGTCAACCCCTTAAAGCAGTGATTCTCAACCAGGGTGCCGTGGCACTTTGGTGTGCCACGGACATCAACTTGGGGTGCCCCGTGTTTTCTATGAAGGCTAACAAAAATTGACTTTTAAATAAAGATTTATAGGAATTATTATGCACATTGTGTTTCCTTTTGTTATTATGATTGTAAGACCTAATAATAACTGTATATTTATGTATGGTATCTTCATTATGCCCTTGATAAAGTACATTAAATATGTTAGGGGTGCCCCGAATTTTCTAGATTACATGTTAGGGGTGCCCTGAACAAAAAAAGATTGAGAACCACTGCCTTAAAGCCTACAGGTGTTGTACTCTCCTCTGCTTTTTAAGGGGTTAAATAAGTAAGTAATACTGCTCTATACACTTTATTATTTCTTTTTTGTCATTGGGAAACACACGGTTCAGCAGCTATTCACCTGAAACATTCAAGGATTTTGCAGAATCTCAGAACCACTGGGTAAAGAAAAGTAACAGCTAGACAATCAGTTACATATATCTAAGAAGGACACAGGTCAGTAGTGATACAGTGGTAGGGAATTTTTCCAGCAAAGGTGGCAACTCTTTTATAGTAACAGACTGGCAGGAAAGCAGGGACAAGAAAAGTATTCAATAAAATTAAAGGAGGTCAATATAAGAGAATGCTGATTTCCAGTAGTTGTGTTAGAGACCCTCTAATAAGCTGTGTTCATTTCTAAAACTTCACATGTAATTCATTTCTTATTTTGTATCATCTGAAGTTGTGTAAATTGCTTTATAGAAACAGTGAATGGGATGTCCATCAATATATGAAAAAATAACTTCATTATAGTCTGGCAAGAATGTATGAAAAATGAGAATGTGTGTGTGTGGGTGGTGGGGGTATAGTACAGTATTTACCTCATATATTAGATTATTGTTTCAGATCTGTGGGGTCCATTCATTATTTTCACTCACATACTGAAGTGAGAAAGCACCAAAAGAGCAAATCCCAAATGCTGTGGTAATGTCATGTTGACATCAGAATGGCAGTATGGACAGGGCCGGATTTACATTCCAGGCTCCCCTAATCAAGGCATCCTTAGCTCCGCCCCTGGGCCATACCCCACTCCTCACATGACCACTCCACCAGTCTCATCCACTGTTTCCTGGCACAGAATATACCTTTGGCCTGCAAAAAGTAAGGACATAAATGCTTTAACCCCTTTTTTGCTAGAGAGATCTCCAATGCATTGCAGAGCAACACGTTGGTTATCTCACTAGCATCCAGGGGGTTAAATAATAATCTGTAAAGGGGTGTATAAGCTACTGCATGGATACAGAGATTGCTGTGGCCCTACCCACAATTCAGAATGTGGGTGTGGCCAGCACAGCTGAGGCACCCCCTCAAAATGTGGTGCTCTAGGCAGGTGCCTAGTCTGCCTATTGGGAAATCCGGCACTGAGTATGGAATTGTTCAAACACTGACCCAACAATATCAGATGGCCACAGGTGGAAAGAATATTAAATAAACCAAACACAACAAACTAAACCAATAGAGAATGCAACAGTCCAATCCAGTCAATGAAAAAACATGAAATATTAAGTAAATTAGAGTCAAACAACTAGATGGTTTTGTAACTAGGTAGATGATAGGTGATAAATGGTATAACCCTTTGAGTGCCAGAGTGGTACGCAAAGCATTGCAAATCAATGCGTTGAATACCCCTCTGGCACTCAAAGGGATAAAGCAAAATTTTTAATTTGTCAGTGGAATAAAGCAAAATGTAATTTACAATGGCAAAAAATAAACAAAATATCTAAATGTAAAAATGATTTATCATGATAATTACTCTAGATACATATAGGCCGGGATTCATCAAGCCTGGCTACTGACACTTACGCTGCCTGCTCTGAAAATTCTCCCAGTAACGGCACATTCTCCTACAGGAAGGCACTAGGGAATTATATTGGCATTTTGTGGTATTACTTTCCCATACACCTTGTACTAACAAGGTTCAGTGGAAACTGTTGTAAATTACTCCCATTTCTGCGAGCAGGCTATAAAGGAAGCTTTCTGGCCCTATTCACATTATTCTTAAAGGAGCAGTAACACCTAAAATGATTGAGGGTTATATACACTTAACCTTTGAGGGTTAAATCCCTCAGATGCTAGCATCTGTAAAAATTATTTCTTTTTTCTGAGGCCTAAAATCTAGTCTTATGCATGATGAAGGAGCAGATGTTCCTGCCTTTTTGCTGCGTTTGATTGTCAGGGTTAACTGTCAATGTGCTTAGGTACGATAACAATACAAGAGCAGTGAGCACTAATCCCAGTCAATTACCTGGCATTTGGTCTTATCTATCAATATGATCAGCACATTCATGATTAAATAAATGTCCTCTGAACAGGACAGTTTACACACACATGTTGAAGAGCAAGTCTACAATTATATTTTAGTGATGTAACATATGAATAATTATGTTTTACATATGCAAGCTGTAAGTCTGTGATATTTAAAGTTAGAGTAACCTATTTGAATTTTTGGTGTTCGTGTTCCTTTAACAACCACTGAGTGTGTGTGAGCCGGTATGCACTACAGAGAAATTACACTCTACTGCTTAACCCAAAGTACAGCCACAAGATTTCAAGCCTACTGCCAGCAGAGCTTCACTGGCAGACCCATACATTGCCTTTGTTTCTTTTGATTTTGTTTAAAGACTTTTTTTATTTACTATGTTTTGATCTTTGTAATTTGTGAGAAAAATCAACCAATATTTCTTTTTGCTTTATTTCAGATCACCACAGACCTTCGACAGCGTTGTACAGACAGTCACACGGGAACGTCAGCATCAGCACCTATGGCTGCAGGAATCATAGCCCTTGCACTGGAAGCTAAGTAAGTATTGATTGTGCTGAATTTAGAGCAGTAATGAGATGGCTCTCGGACCACTGGTTCAGATGCATTTTGAAGGCTTGAGTTGTAAGTGCGTAAAATAAACAAAAACAGCCATGTTATTTTCATTAGACAACTAAACAATTAAGCAATGATTCCAGCAGAGAATTGCTTTACCCAGCAGTGTATGACAGAAGGAAGAGGTTGATTTGCCATTTAGTATGTGTAAAATTTCATATTATGCTGTTTAAGACTTCATTGGTTACAGCCTTTTAATCTTTTTTATAGATGTTTTTATTCACGTACATGAAATTTAAGCATCTAGTTCTCGCTAGTCTCAGAAATTTGTTTTCACCCTAAGGAAAGTATGATATGTAGATGACTGTCAGTATTGTGGGGGGATTAGATGTATTTTACTTTAAACATATTTTCCTATTTCATTTTTGATCCTGTTGTTTAATAAACATGGACATCTTAGCATTTAATTCTTTTTTAAACATCGTTTTTCATAAAACATAATTTTTTCACCTTTAAACATAATTTTTTCACCTATAATAAGCTCATGAATTTATTATAGGTGAAATATTCCCTCAAGATATAACTGAGTTCATACAGACTCTGAATCAACCGTTATAAAAGAAGATATAGTACAAATAATCCAAATAATAATCAACAAAATATACACATTTTCGGAAACGCTCCACAGCATGAGGTATAGTGAACTCTATCTTGTCAGCATGAACAAGCATGGATAGGAAGACTAGGAACCCTGATGAGCCTTTGTTCCTTTGTTGTTTGTTTATCACATGCAAGTCTGTGCGCCAGAGGTTTTCAAATAGCAAACTGTAGACAAATAAGCAGCTACCATTTTAATAAACATATTCTAGATGCGACAATAGGGAAGACATGGTGGTAGTAGTAGTAGTAGTAGTAGTAGTAGTAGTACCAGTTGTTCTTTAAATTAAATAGATAAGGCCCAATTCAAATCTGTATACTCTCCCATAGGGAGAAGGGCAATACTGCTTAATTCCACCAGTTTTGTTTCAAAGGAGCCCATCTAGTACTTCTCTACAGTATGTCTGCAAATCAGGGGAGAGATTCACTAAGAAGTGATAAACAGGTGATAAAGTGGTGATAACTTCTCCAGTTTATCACTTCACCAATTCCTATGTTATTCTATAGAGCCTATGCACTAAGAGGTCTTCAACTTTGGCGACCTTAGTGCATAGGCTGTATAGAATAAAATAGGGACTGGAGACGTGATAAACTAGAGAAGTCATCTCCACTTTATCACCTCTTTATCACCGCTTAGTGAATCTCCCCCCAGGACTAGTAATCGGCCCTTCCAGAAGGTTCTGTGAGTCCCTTTGAGGGGACCATGCCCTTCACAGCACATGCCTTAGGTACCAGTGGAATACCACTCTCGCAGGGAGCCATCTTCAGAACGCTTGCTTCTCTTCCCATCTGATGTGATTCTTTCTCCCACCCCTTCAAGTACCTACTTAGTCACAGTTGCAGGAAATCCTTAAAGGGACCCTGACTCTCCAAAAGCCAAAGTAAAATTAAATACCTACGAGGTGTACTCTATGATGCACAAAAGACATTAGGAGCAACTGTAGGGCAAACCAGCTGCACCATTGGGTGGAAATAAATATTCCCAAAATTCACATTGACTTAAATGGTGTTTTAACCTCTTGATTGCTAGAGAAGTCAACAACGCATTGCATTGTATTGCTGTGGAGACATCTCTTGCAGGCAAAAGGTTAAAATTGATATTTAAATCAATGGGAATTTTTATTTGCCCCCTAGGCTGCAGTTGGTTTATTCCAGAATGATTCCATTTCTTTGTAGTACATCAGCATTCTTCACTTGCAGATATGTTTTAATGGAAATGAATCCATCCCCAGACTCTCTACTTATTTATGCTATGCCTGTGTGTATTTCAACAGGAAATGAATTCTGTCTGTGACTCCTCATGTTAATATCGGGATGATAGATGAAATAGTGGAACGTTAATAGCTGTTCTTTCCATTTCCAGTGGGTCAGATAGGGTAACTTAAAAAACTAACTTTTAATTGGTGTGGAATGGCACACTAGAATAAATACAAGGAAAGGAATTAATGAATTGTGTTAAAAAAATGTCATGTGTACTCCCAAAGTGCTTGGAAAGAGTTGACATCTAATAAAAAGGCTGAAAATTACTCAATTTGCGTGGATTTATATTGTGTTTCCCAGAGGAATATGTCCTCTAGCTGCAATGTCATATGTACATTCGTTTTATATTGCATGAAATGATTATCACTGTGAAATCCCTAATGTACTAGAACCACTTCGATGCAGCATAGCTTTAAAAGAACATTAATTCAATAATACAGTGAAAGAGCAGGATGGAAAATTCACAGAGATGTATATAAATGTTTCCAGGGTTTCCATTCACTTATATGGGAATGTACTCATATGATTTTGAGCTAAATTAGGCACTGGAACTGATTTATTAGTGCTACATTTGAAGTGGACCTGTCACCTGACCAAATCCTTCTCTCAGTCAGAGCCTCCATCTTGAAAGAATTTACATAAATGTTCCTCCACACTTGTCTATTCCACCTCTTAGGGGTAAACTGGTTCTGGCAGCCTATGAAGCTGGAAAGACATGTGAGTAATTATGCAGCTTTATTATATTGGTCAGAGAACAAAGCTCTGCTGTGGTTAGATTCCCCAACTTCTAAACCAAAAATCTTTAACATGATTAAACAGGTGCAAAAACTAAGCACACAAGGTGTAGGTAGATACATTTAATGAGACTAAAAGCTAGTAGGTATCAGGTCTATATATTTTACTAAGCTATTTACGCACAAAATGTTAATCTGTATGCTGTTTGCACCAAGAAGAGGGAAGTGGGAATGAGTATGGGTATTTTATGGTGTGCCATTCCTCTGCTCCTTGTGTAACTCCATGTATTACAAGGCCCAGAGGAAAGTGGCATAACTTTCTTCCATTTTCCTGTGAATGTTAATGTAGGCATTCAGGGCTTGGTTACATTAAAGCGGAACTTTCAGATAATAGCAAATCACCATGCATTCATTAAATGCATGACAACTAGCTTGAAAATAGATGTCTTACCATAACAAAATATGTGTGTCTAAAGGAATCCATCCTGTCTGGTGACTGGAACTGAGGCTAGAGCACAGACATCTTGTCTGTGCGCATGCGCCGTCAGTCCCGGTCTCCATAGAGTAGACTGCTTTGCACCATATGGTTACCGGAAGGGACTGACGGCGCAGGCTCACAGACTGCACTAACCTGCCAGTCAGTCCCGAAATGGGACGGATTCCTTTAGACACATGTATTTTTTTACGGTAAGACATCAAGCTAGTCGCCATGCATTTAATGAATGCATGGCGACTGGCTATTATCTGAAAGTTCTGCTTTAAAGCTTAACAATGGGGCAATTTGTTTTCTTGTGTGTACTGAAGAGATCATATGCTCTAGTACATTCTCTGAAGTGCATCTGCTTGAGTTGGAGGCTAAGACTAAAAGAAGCTATGCAGAATGGAATAACAGTGGGGCTTTTACCCCACTGAATGACAGAGAGATCACCAATGCATTGCTAAGCATTCACAGGGTTAAAAAGTCCATTTCAATAAATAGTAATTTTATTTTGTCCCCTACAGTGTAGTTGGTTTGATTCAGAAATGATTCCAGAAATGGTGCCTGTTGGGTAGGTTCGGTATTCAAGCACGCCTCTTGTGCTTTAAATGAAAAGTCATTTTTCTATTTATGTAACCATGTAGGTTGTAGGGCTTTTCATGCTGGAAAAAACAAAGGTCCTCCCACTCCTGAAAGATTGTTTATGCAAAAGGTATTAACCCTTGAAATGCACTGCATGCCCCTCTGGCACTCAAATGGATAACAGCTCAAGTTAATGCCTCTCTTTTTCAGTGTTTGCAGAACTTTACATTAATTGACAGAAAATATCCATAAGAACTAATGAAAGATCGCCTAGTGGTCACTTGTTTAGAACTTTTTTATTTGAATAAAGAGGACCTGACACTTTTCAAAATTCTCCCTTCATGCTAAAATAATTTGCATGATTATGCCTGCATGTGAATTTATTCCAGCCCTCTGGCTGCCTAAGAAGGTAGAGAGATGTGATATCCTGGACATTAGTGAAAGTGATGAAGGTTTTATCTGACCAAATCAGAGAACAAAGCTCTGTTAAGATATGATTTCCCAACTACTAAGTCATAGATTTTTAAAACTCTTAAACAAAATGAAAATCATAAAGCACAAGTATAGATAGTATAAATAGATCCCTTTAATGAGATTTATAAAAAAGAAAGGCAAGAAACCAAACACGTTTGAGCTGTTATATGTCCTGCTGTTATATGTATTGAGTGAATTATCTCCCAGCAATGGGAGTAAGCAGAAAAAAGCTACGTTATATACATACCTTTGCACTTTGAAATGCTGTCTTCCTGGAGCGTAGTCCTCTGGTGCAGTAGGGGATGAGATAAATGATGCAAAGCGCATCAGAAAGGGGTGGGGCTTGACATGAGTTGGGGGGCAGGGCTTAACAGGTGTGACAAAGATAGTAAAATAAGGCTGGGGAAGGAGGAACACTGGGGGAAAGAGCAGAAGTGTCAGAGTTTCAATATAAAATCCCCACTTCCGGAGACTCAGCCTCTGTCCCGGTGACCCGGTAAAGCAGTGTCAAAACCGGAGTCTCCGGGGCAAATCCGGAGAGTTCCCAGGTATGATTATATATTGTTTCATAAACACAACTTATGTGTGGTTATGAGCTCTTATTTACTACTTACCAACATAAATGTCTCTGTGTTGTGACATACGCAGTATTATACAACAACACCGCACAGTGTCAGTCAGCCTTGTGTTGTATTCGCTAGCTCAGTCTTTCTGGCTCCCTGTCTTTCACTCTCTCTTTCCTCTCTCAGTTTCGGACTCCCTGTCACTATTGCTGTCTTGCAGTTATCATCTCCATTTCTCTGTGTCTTTCTCTCAAATCTGCTCTCTCTTGATTGTGCACTCTCTTGTGCTTTCTTGCTCATGTTCACTGTCTCACATAAGTGCTGTTCACTCAAGTGCGTGCTCTCTTGTGTGCTCTGTATTGTGTTGTCCCTTGTGTGCTCTTGCTCATTCTCTTTCTCTTCAGTGCACTCACATTTTTGTGTGTTCACGTTCTCTTGCGTGTGCTCTCTTGAATGCATTCTTCTCTGAATTATTTTTGTGTGCTGTCTATTGTGTTTGCTTTTCTTGCATTCACTCCATCACATGCTGTCTCCAGAATGTTCTGTCTTGCTTTATTGCATTGCATTGTCTCTTTCATTTGCACTCTTGTGAGCTATAGTGCTCTCACATGCACTTTTCTTGAGTGCTTTGTCCTTCTCTCTTTAACTGTTTCCATGCGTCTCTTTTTCTTCGTATGACTGTCTTTTTTTGTTTCTCTGTATCTGTCTCTCTATGATGGGAATTGAAATACAACAGCTAGAGAGCCACGCATTGCTAATTCCTATTTTATGCAACAATAATATTCAAAGTGCCAGCTGAAATAATCTGCCAGATGGATATAAATGCTGATTTGTTTTCTTAAATATAAAAACCATGTACATACAAGGACAATAAGTAGCAGTGTCTAGTGGATGCTATTACCCTGCCAAAATGACTTGTAAATATTGCACTACCATAATATACCCCAAATGTCCAGATGGGCACCCAGTATCACTGACATAAGAGGGGAAAACTGTAGTGCAATATTTACCAGTCATTTTGGCAGGGTATTAGCATCCGCTAGACACTGTTTTTTGTTGTCTTTGTATATACATGGATTTCAAACTTAATAAATCGGTATCATTATAAATCCATCTGGTAGATTATTTCAAGTGGCTCAATGAATATTATTGCGGTGTAAAATAATTAGCAATTTGTATTAGGTCCACCCCTGCCTCCTCCTCAGCTAATTGTCAAAGGGGGAGTTTTGCATAACTCAGCCTTTCTAATGCCCCGGGTTGCGGCTGACAGCGAATCAGAGGCCCTCTTAGAATTATATACATATTTATTTGTACCATAGAAATAATTTTTTTTACAAATTACTGTATAATTAAAATATTGTTGGGGATGTATTAACGTGACATCATTAAGAAAGGATATATATAAAAGATCACCAACATTTTCGCTAAGATAAATAAGAATAGTGTTGCAACTTATATATCCTATAATATAAAGGCAAGAATGTTTGTCCGAAGCAGTCTTGCGTTAGGGCAGTCTCTACTGCGCATGACTGCATCCCGTCTTAGTGAATAACCCCCTAAATCTCTCTAGCAACCAACTAGTGAAAATCTTTTTTTTGCTTTGCTTGTTAAAAGGAAAGTGTATTTTCTCTGCCAGCAAATAGCTTATAGTTCTGGGAGTAGGGCCCTGTGAGAAATGGAGGTGTGATCATGGGTGGTGCTAAGGGCACCTGGGATGTAAATCCAGCCCTGAACAGAGGGGTGTGCAGTGCCTTGCACAGCAATCTGTTGCATTCCCTTCTGGTCCTTGAGGTGTAGTACCGTACAGGGCAGCTGCTTTTTGTTCATTATGATATACCTATATACATACCTGGGAACTTTGTCTTCTGGAGACTCCTGTGGTGCTGCTGGGCGGACATAAATTATGCAATATGTATCAAAAGAGGTGTGGCTTATTGGAAGTGGGGGAGGTGCTTATCTGACATGTCTTAAAGTGGGCGGGAAGTGGGAGGAACTGGGTGGGGAAGGAGGAAGAGTAGGTAGGAAATGGGAGGAACAGTGTGGGGAGTAGCAGAAGTGAGCAGAGTTTCGTATGAAACTCCCCACCGCCAGAGAATCGGCTGCAAAAAACTGAGTTTCCGGGACAGATCCGGAGAGTTCACAGGTATGCCTATATATGGTAAATAATTTAGATTTTTTTTTTTACCCATTAGATGTGAGACATGTCTCCATTGCATTGCATCATAGCTGAAGGGCGGCTGTAGATCTAACTCCAGGACAAATGGGAATTTTACTGTAATTGAAGGAGTGAAATTGAAAGAAGTATCCATATCATATAAAGGTTTATAGGAAAAACAGATAATGATAAAGACTACAGTGGCTGCACTTCAGGGTATGATCACTGTAGTACATACCCAGGCACACAGACTCCTCTGTCATTAATTGTTTGAGTGCCAGAGGGGTATGCAACGCATTGCAAAGCAAAGGGTTAAGACTTTAAAGCGGAACTATCACCCCCAAATCCATTACTAATGTAGCGATAAGTAAAACCATACTTTTATTATGCTGAAAAAGTCTGCGTTATTAAGTAAAGCGGCTTCTTCTATAGTCATCCATTGGACAACAGAGCAGGCATGTTAGAAGAAAGTTGCTTATGGGTCTGTGCTGTCTGTCCTGTGCACTGCCCGGATTGGTGGTGATGTCTGTTGGTTACCTTAAAGTAACAGAAGTTGCTAAAGGCACAGGCTCACAGATCTTCTCTTGTAAGCTCTATGCCCTGGTTGCCTGCAGATGAAGTTGATTTTCTTTAATAACCCAGACTTTTTCAGCATAATAAAAGTATGGCTTTACCTATCGCTACATTAGTAAATGATTGGAGGCAATATTATGATGGTGATGGTTCCACTTTAATGGCAGGAATCCCCTACATTGTGTTGGAGACCTCTCTAGAATTCAAGGGGTTAAAAGCTGAATTGAAGTAAATGTAAATGTTGTATATTTTTATTTGCCACTATTATTTAGCTAGCTCACACCACTATTGTTCCAGTTCTTTTTAGTGTATCAGCCTCGGAATTCACATTCCCCAAATAGATGCTATCTAAAGAAAATCGCCTTGGCACTTGTAGATGTTATTGCAAAATACCTTACATTAATCACACTCTGCATGTAATTGGCTTAAGCTGACTTTATCTCTGAAAATAATGCCAGTTTCCCTTTTAGCTCGCATAACCTTATTTTCCCTGACTTAAAGCATCATTACCATCTGGAAACACATATTTTGTGCTCCTCATTCAATTGCTGATTCAGGGGCATTTTTGCATAAAAACTCTTATTGACTTAAACAAAAGATTTTGCCTGAAAAATCTCAGTTGCTCATAAATGAGTTTATATACTGAGCATTTGAAAATGTTACATTAACATTTCAATCTATCTGCCCCTGTTCCTCCAACTATTAACCCATTGGTAAGGAGTAATATTTTACCTTTGTTCAACCATATTTTCCCTCTAATATATTTAGCAGACTCACACAAACTATATGCAATTTTTTAACGTTAAATAGGGCTTCCTTTCATGGCACATTCATATGTACATTTAATAAAAAAATGTAAAAAACCCACATTTTTATAGGTTTTCCTGTGATTATTGGCGCTCAATGAGTTAATTTTTTACAGGGAACGACTAAAAGGTATGAATGTTTGATCATACCTCCCAAGTGTCCCTTTTTGGGGGGTGCTATACCTCTAAGTTCCTCTTTACCAACATGCTGTCCCTCTTTTCAGGAGATCAGACTATGTTTTGTGTATATAAGTGTATCAGTTGGTGTTCTGCAGAATAGCACCACTGTAGCTTAATGAATAAGGCCCATACTCTCATGCTGTAACTGTTCTTTAACCCGTTTGTGTCGGGAGATAGTCCTGCCACATCAAACACTTCATGATCACCGTGAGCTCTGTGATCACGCTGGTAAGGCTGTAACTAACTGCTACAGGAATGGAGCAGTTAATTTCAGCCATTCTCTATTGAGCTGGTTCATATGATTGCTTCTATAGCAATCACGTGCCGGTTGAGCCAATGACAAAAGGCAATGTTTCTAAACATTGTCTATGTCAGTGTTCTCTGTCTCTCTCTACTTCACTGTGATAGTTGGGAGGAGAGAAGCAGAGAACAGTGCCCCCCATGCCTCAGATTGCCAAAATGAGGCACTTTTGAGGTACTGGGAGCAGGACTGGGGGTAGGGGGACATAAAACATATATATAACAATATATGTATATAATATATATACAGGGGTGGATTGTGGTAAAAAAATTGCCCATTAGTTGGTATTCCATTAAATAAACATATGTATGTACGTGTGTGCGTGTATGTTTGATTGAGTCATGTTCTCATCAGTGAAGAACATTAAGGACCCTTTGAATGCCAGAGGGATACCCTCTGGCACTCAAAGGGTTAAAATCCAAGATGTTCAAAGTCAGTGAAAATGTGTCCTTGAGCCTTACACATCAAGTTAAAGAAGATTAGTTTTGAGGAAAGCAACTACTAAAATGGGTAAATTAAAATTCTGCAAAGGGACTATACAGAATTTTAATTTCTCCATTTTAATAGTTGCTTTCCTCAAAACTAATCTTCTTTAACTTGATGAGCAAGGCTCAAGGACACATTTTCACTTACTTTGAACATCTTGGATTTTAACCTTTTGAGTGCCAAAGATCCGGTACTTGGAGTCATGTATCCACCGGCAATGCAGGATATACTGCATGGATAGCTCCGGTTCTTATAGGAAATTCTATCTATCTAGTACCCTGGCACTTCTCTATCAGTAACTGTATAGTGGACGACAGAGAGGCAAGCATGCTCCTTCTTGTTAAATCATGGACTGCTTTATTTTTAACCAACACAGCATTTTGAACAGTTGAGAGAAAAGGGGCAGTCACATGGACAAACATAACACGCTTGGGTTAAATAGAAACACAGAGAAAAACAGAGGGTGCCCAATAGTGCCTGTAAATGCAGTACTTGATCCAAAGATTAGATTTAGAGAGATACTGTACTCACAATTTGCAGATGCTGGTTATACTGGCTTATGCCCCAACCAGCTTCAGAGCCTGAGGGGAATTTATAATCTGTCCCCACTCAGATTGTCCAATATTTAGGGATTAACAGGAACAACAGGAATATATAAAGGTGTAGTCCTCCAGGGTATAAATAGAACTGGCTGCTCAATGTCTAAAAAACGTATTTATTTAATAACAAATATAACAAACCAATTGTAAATAGTTAGTAAAAGGGATAAGGGGTTAAAGGGATAGTAATACTTAAGTATTACAAATCTCTATATTAAAGCCCTAGTAAAAAAAAAAACATATTGCCCCCAGTGTCATCTCTCAAACCTTTATGGTCTGAGAGATGAATGCTTCTAAAGTTGCCCTCTCCCTCCCCCTTCCCCGTAGTCAGTATTTTAGCTGACTGCAGGGAACAGAGACGTACGATTTTCAGGTGGCTCTCCAGCACAGCCCGATCGCATTAACTAAAAAAAAACTTTCACTGAAATGGTCTTCTGCGTGTGCTTGGTTTGCAAGCACACGTAGAAGACCGTTTTAGTGAAAGTTTTTTTTTTTACTTTAAGCGATCGCGGCTCTGCTGCAGAGCCGCCTGATGATCTCTGACCGGATTTCCCTGAGTCAGCTAGAATGCTGACTACGGGGAAGGGGAAGGAGAGGGCAACTTTAGAAGCGTTCATCTCTCAAACCATAAAGGTTTAAGAGATGACACTGGGGGCAACACGTGTTTTTTTACTAGGCCTTTAATATAGGGGTTTGTAATACTTAAGTATTACAATCCCTTTAACATCAGACAAAGGATACTAAAAGGGGAGGAGCTGGACACAAGAGTAAGACTCTTGTCACCTTCTTTATAAATCTCCAGGGGGGAGAGGAGTTAGCACAAACAGCAACACTGTACACATTCCATTCTCCATGAATACCTAGCTGTTCCCCCCATAAAACCATCAATCTCATCTGATAGTCATCTGCCTCTAAGTTTGCTATGGCGGAAGTTTGAAAACAGGCTTCATTACTATCTATTTTCTCTATTGTCCACATGGTCCTTGCCAGGAGGAGGAGAGGCTCCACCTCTTGCGCCATGTGACTTGTGACAGTCCTGTTTGTCACAATTGCAAAGCATTACATGCCCCTCTTGCACTTAAAGAGATAATCTAAAATGTTAACTAGGTTTCCCATTGTGTAGATAACACCAAACCACCCAGGTTTACACATGGAAATTATTTACTTGGCGTTTGCTAAGAGGAAACTTTTTTCTCTTCTTTTTATAAACAGGGAATTTGTAAAGTTGATCCACAAAGATTAATGGCATGGGTTGCCTTATGTAGTTTTAGTCTATTAATCTTCTCTACACAAAACTTTAAGCTTTTCCTTTTTTTATTTGTAAGGAAGTTACCAAACACTAGTTAATCATATGTGTGTGTGAAATGTTTTAGTCATGCACAATCACGTATAAAGTAATTTAGGAATGACTTGCATTTGCAAACATACATACATCACTGTCTGTGCCTGATTAATTACCTAATCCAGGCTATGACCAGAAGCAGCACTATGAATCTGATGCACTAAGAGGAACTACACCAAGTCTGGATCAAGCCAACTGCACCAAAGATAACAAATAAAAAATTCTTAAAGGGTTAGTAATGCCCATATTTAAGTTTTATTTATATACTTTATTAAAAAAATAAAGTATATGGAGAAAGTCCCATCTCTCAAACCGTTACGGTTTAAGAGATATTCGCCGATGATATTCCCCCTTCCCTCATGTCAGCTTTAAAGCTGACAGAAGGAGATCCGGGTCGGCAAACTTGAGGAGGCTCTTCAGCAGAGCCGCAATAGCAATATTTAAACCAGGCGCACTTTGTAGACCGTTCCAACAAAGTAATTCTTTTTAAATTTCACTATTTCTACTCTGCTGAAGAGCCGCCAGCTGGTCCCAGGACCGGGATCTCCTGCTGTCAGTAGAGCGCTAACGTCAGTGCAAGTGGAGGGAGGGGGGAACTTTAGCAGCGAATATCTCTCAAACCATAAAGGTTTAAAAATAATTACTTCATTAGAACGGTCTACAAAGTGTGCCTGGTTTGCAAGCACACTTTGTAGACTGTTCCAATGAAGTAGCTCTTTATAAATATCACTATTGTGGCTCTGCGAATATCTCTTAAACCGTAACGGTTTGAGAGATGGGACTTTCTCCATATACTTTATTTTTTTAACATCTACAATACTGAATAAACTTAAATATGGACATTACTAACCCTTTAAACTCCCATTGAGTTACATGCAAGCTTAACCCTTTGAATGCCAGAGGCGCCTCCAACACTTTACAAAGCAACATGTTGGAGACTTCTCTCAAGGAGGGTAATGTACTAAGTTGTGATAAAAAGGTAATAAAATTGAGGTGACTTTTTCATCTATATCACTTCTCAATTTCCTATACTATTCCATATCCTGTTCACAAAGATCTCCAAAGTTAAACAGTATAATATGGTTGATGAAGCTGAAAAAAGACATCCGTCCAACAAGTCCAGCCCATGCCAAGTAACCCCTGTTGATCCAGAGGAAAGCAAAAATTAAACATTGAATCCATTTCCAAATGGCAGTCAGATAGTTCCCTGGATCAACAACCTCTCTGCATTGAAGCCATCTGTAATAATTCTCAATATTGTTCTGTGCTAGCTAGGTATCCATTGCTTTTCTGAAAGTAGTTACAGTATTGTCACCCTCGCGCCGATGTTGTTACCTGTCTTGTAGACTGCTCACACCACTCCATTCTCTCGGAGCAGAGCACCGCACTTTCGGGTTTATGACGGCTGCCCCTATATAAGGCAGCCGTTTTGGTTCTCGGATACACTTTCACAGTGTTCCCAGTAAGTGTAGTCTTGCCACAGAAGCATTGCTGTAAGCTTCTTAGCCCCTAGTACCTTGCCTAGCCTAGTCTGTTAATCCAGTTGTGACCCATTGCCTGCCTTTGACCATTCTTAAAGCCTGCTGATATTCTTGCCTTGTCTAAACTTGTGTATGACCCTTTGCCTGCCTCCGACCAACCATTTAGCCTGCAGATATTCTTGCCTTGTCTGAATTTCTATGTATGACCCTTGGCTTGTCTTTGACCATCCTTTTGCCTGCTGATATCTCTGCTACTGTGTATAACCTTTGGCCTTTCTGATACTTCTCTAGACTTGCAGCTGGCACCTTAGTTTGACCCTCACCACAGCATGAGTCTATTCAGGCAGCCTACAAACGTGAGCTCTGCTCCCTAGCGTCACAACCCAGCACTCCCTCTCCTGCAGACTACTCGCTCTTGACAAGTAAGCACAATTTCCCGAGGCAAAGAATTACATAACTTTACCACCCTTACTGTTAAAAATCCCTGCCTTTTTCATAGTTGAAAGAACCCTTCCTCTAGTCTTAATGGATGATCTCTCGTTCTTAGCTCAGTTCTTTGCATACATAATTAATTGGATAGTTATTTGTATTGACCTTGAATATATTTGTATTTCAAATCACCCCTCAGACATCTCTTCTCTAATGTAAACAAACCCAGTTAGGCTAGTGTCTCTTTATAACTCAGATCCTCCAATCGCTTTATCAGTTTTGTTGCACGTCTCTGCACTTTTTCCAGTTCAGTAATGTCTCTTTTAAGTTCTGGTGCCCATAAACTGTACTCCATATTCTAGATGAGACCAAGGATTTATATAGAGGTAGGATAATATTAGCATCCCATGCATCTATACCCCTTTTTATGTAGGATAGTACACTATTTGCTCTTGTAACAGCTGGATGACTCTCTGCACACTGCTGTGAAGTCTACTGTCTATCAGTACTCCTAAATCTTTTTCCAATGAGGATTCCCCAAGTTGTTTCACATTTAGTGCAGAGAGTAGAAAGATCTTAGTTCATAAGCTCCATAGAATAACATAGGAATTGGAAAAGTGATATCACTAGAGAAGTCATCTCCACTTTATCATCTCTTTATCAAGCCTTAGTGCGTAACATTCCACCCCCAAGAAGTTAAAGGACAGTAACCCCTTTGTGGAATAAAAATAAAGTTTCTTAGTTTGAGTGCCGGGGGTTCACAATGCATGGCTTTGCAAAGTGCTGTTCACATTTGTGATGGTCAGTTCTAACTTTATAATTCTTTCCAATGGGAAGTATTTCAAGCCTGTTTAATGCAAGTAATGCAATTTGGGCCTCTCTAGCATTCAAATGGTTAAAAGCTCCATTTAACCCTGTTTCTGCCAGAGGCTTGTGAAATTTTTGCTGGCCAGACACGTTTTCAGCATTTTTGCTATCCATCTGTTTAGGTATAATTCCCATTGGTAACTTTCTAGTTACACATGAGAATGTGTGAATTTAGCTTTTACATGGCATCTCAGGAGAATTAGACTTTGCACTGTGCAACAAGCTATGATATTAGACATACAAAAATCTAAAACAAATTATTTTCCCCATCATAAACTATATATCCAAATAAAATATATGTTGGCCAAAGAAAATCTAATAATTTTTAAAAGCCCGGAATCCTCTTGAGTATAAAATTACCTAACACATATTGTTTTACCTACATGCATAGCATGTAGGTAATTAACAGGAGACCAAAGTGGTATTTTCAGCTAACAATGCACATTTCATTGGTTGCATATTAAACTACCCTAAAATAGCTCAATAACTATATTAAAGTATATATTTACTGAACGTAGATATCCCACTGCATCAAATGAGGGTTAACTTGTCTTTCTAACCATAGCCTGGAGCACAAATGTTTCCAGAAGGTGGTGCTAAAGGACAACATTTTAATTTGTTTACATTTCTACCTTTTAATATGTAGGGAAATCTTTGAAAACTATGTAATTTCCTACTACTAAGAAAAAAATGGCACCCCCTACTGTAGGGGGTGCCATAAGCAACTACATTTTTATATATATATTTTTTTTATGTTTTTTCAAAGATGAGTTGCCTGTACTAAAATGATTGTAACAACTAGGAATGACGAAAAGGTAGGCAAAGCATACCATTTTACTTGCCTTTATACCACTAACCTGTTGTGCACAAATGTTTCCAGAAGGTCATGATAAAGGCAAAAAATAGGCATTTTTTACATTTACATACCTTCAATTGTAATGCAGCTTTGAAAAGTATAGCATTTTCTACAGCATTCATTAGCTACTGCTTGTTCAAGTTTAATGGTACCGAGGATAATGGTACCAAGTATAATGTTACCAAGCAGGGTGAACTATAATGCCCTGCATGCTATACTCCAGTTTTGATTGTTATCAATCAGTGGAATGTACATATTTCAGTTTTCTGCACATTGTGTTTGTTATGTTTGCATAGTGCAGGCTGTGCCTCCTTCTTCTGTTTTTTCTTTTTTCCTCATTGGTATGGTTGACATACCATAGGAGTTGCCAGGAGCACAAAACTGCATTTGGTTTTTGAAATAGGCTGCATTCACTAAAAGGGTCATAACTATTTGAGATATGAAAGAAAGGTATGCAAGGCATACCATTTTTGAAAGTAAGCATTCAACTGATATATTTAAGATATGTTTCCCTTTCTAACCTTAGGCTAGTACGCACAATTATTTCACTAAGATGGTGCTATAGGGGGAAAATACTGTGTTTTGGTTTTGTGTTTTACACTTCTACCACTTCAAAGATACTAAAACCTTTGAAATCCATGGAAAGTCCTACCAGCCCAGGAAACATTTTCCAACATGAGAATTGGATGACATGCCATAGGTGATGCCAAAAGAGCAAAACTACATATGCCACTTTTCTTTTTAAAATTACCTTCCTGTGCAAAAATGTTCATAAACATTACAGATATGAAGAAAAGGCCAATATAGCATGCAATTTTAGAAAATAGACATTCCCCCACATCAAATGTGGGGTCACTTGCCTTTTTACCCCTAGGTTAAGTGTTCACAATTATTTCCAGAATGTCAGGCATACAAAAAGTCAAACATACTAAAATATTTCAATACCATGGAATTTCCTAGGATCTTCAGTACCTAATGCCAGCCCAAGAAAAAACAGTACCAGATTGGTATGAATTAACATATCGTAATGGGTTTCAGGAGCATGGCTACTAGTGGAACAAGCCTGGGGAACAGGCAGTATATGTGAGCTTCCACAACTACCAGTGGAACAAGGTTGGGGGGATAAGAGAGTGTATGCAGGAATTTGTGACTACAATGGGCAGTAGAACCAGGCTGAGGGAGTTCAGACACAGTATGTGGGCATCTGTGACTACCACTGGATAACGGAACCAGGCTGGGGAGGTCATTCAGTGTATGTGAATGTTGGGGGGTGGTATGTCTACCAGTGGACAGTGGATCAGGAGGCTGGGGAAGTGCATTCCATAGGGGCGTCCAACTTATTGTAAAGCAATGTGTTGGCTACCCCTCTGGCACACATCTTTTTTTCAGACCTCTTTGGGGGCATCAGGACCCATCCTGGAGCCCCTCAGTTATTGATCTACCATTTGATAGACTGGGAAATCAGTAGTGACTGTCATGGAGAGCAGCGTGACTCCCCAACATACAACCTTTTTATTTATTTAACTTGCATGTGTGTGACGCGTGCAGCAAACCTTGGGGGGGGTTTGTTGTATTTTTTAACCCTTTGAGTGCCAGAGAGTCGAGATCTAACGCCTTACATTGCAATGTGTTGGATACCTCTGTGGCACTGAAAGGGTTTAATTGTATAAAAAGTCAGACCTCATGGTGGGGCATCAGGACCCCTCCTGATACCCCTCAAGCTACTGATCTCCCAGACGATTCAACTGGTGACACAAGTTTTGTCCCCAGTGATGTGGGAGGCTTTCCTGATGCTACCTACTCCTACCCTGAACTTTGAGTAGGAGTGGAAGCAGAGGAGCACACAGCTCACCTACAGTTGCTTCTGTTGATCTCCTAGCCCTATCGGCTGTGAGTTCAATGCCTGGGGCAACAAGATCTGCTTGATTAAATACATTTTTAAAAATGTCAAAAATTGAGGAGCTATGCAGCTTTCCTGTCTGCTGGGAGATCAATAGCTGGGGCAAGAGTGATCCAGATGCCACCAATTTCTTGTAATTCAAAGGGCGTTGGCACACAGAGGTATATTTTTTTTACTGTGCAGCTACCGCATACAGGAAGTACATGCTTATGCGGTGACTGCATTAAGGCAGTACGTTGTACAGGTATGGTACAGCAGGTCCACCTGTACAAAAGGTTAAATCAGCATGTAGCTGCACAACCAGCCTATTAGGATAAGTACTCTGGTGACTTATGTGTGCTCTATACAATAGAACTGAATCTGTTCAGATTACAGAACCTCTGAAATCCTGAAAGTGTTGACAGAAATGAACAAGGGAGTCCAAAACCGGACTGTTCTGGTCAAAACCAGACAGGCGGCAACACTATCCTTGACTCTCCTTATCCGTCTCGCAAACATAAAAAATGTCCAGTTCATCTTTTATCTTTTCACCATTATCTGAAATTCTACAGTGCCTCCAAATTCAGATGGTTTCCTCTTCCTTCTTCCCTTTTTTTCTTTAACCCCCTCTCTCTGATAATAAAAACAATAACTGATAAAAAAACATTTGAAGGAACATCATGAGCTGAGAGGGCAGGGTGGAATAGAAGCATCTGACAACACCACAGTAAGAGAATTGAGAGCAAAGCCCCTGCCAATTGCCACAGCAACACACAAGAAGCCTATTAAACTGTTTTATATTAATTTATGTGAATAAGTGATACCAGAACAAAATGTAAAAGTACATATGTGATTTGTTTTCACCAATTAAATGTATCTCAGTTTTGTCCTAGGAGGCACTGCACCTGTAACCCTTTGAGTGCCAGAGCTGTGTTCATGCAGTGGATGGCAGTGTGTTAACACACACCTGCTCCCAAAAGGTTAAACACCCCATATAAATCAATGATCATTTTAATTGGCCCTGATAGGGTAGTTGGCTTGTCACAGAATTGTTCCAATCCTTCTTAATACATCAGTCTTGATAACCCAATAATTGCTTAGATTAAATTAATAGTTGTGTGAATAATCTAAATAAGATTATTACCAATAAAGAACTTTATATAAACAGGGGGAGATAAACTAACGTTAGAGAAAGGTGTGATAAACTCTCCATTTCCTGCTATTCTATGAAACCTATACACCAAGATATCCCCAATTGCATCCCCCCAAGATGTGAATCAAACTCTAAACTACTCTTGGTCAGCCTAATGCTCTTTAGGTATTGTTTGGCTCCAATTGCCATAATCAAGTATCAAGTGTTTCCCAGCCCTGAAAGAATTAACAGAAATGTTTATAATTATACATCTGCTAATACATGGAGGCCTCCTGGTAATGGGAACCCTGTTCAATACATATCAGTGGAATGGGAGGAGGAACATGTTGTTGGTTTATTTATTTATTTAGAGTCTACCCCAGAGAGCTATCATTTAAAATATTGAATTCTAAGGGATGTTCATTTATAAATAAAATGGTGCCTGGTATTACAGAATATACCCTCCCCCAAGAAAAAAATAATAAGGACTAAGTTATGTGAAGCAAATATTGAGCTTAATAAACCATATTTTTAGTCTGTGCAAATGAGAATCTAAAGGGGTCATTAAAATTTGGCTTACTGTGTGTAAACAAATCTGTATCATAACAAGAGAAGAGCTTATAAGGAATTACAGTTATATTTTCCTTTTATTAGACTTGACATTTATTCTGTGTACAGATGTTTGCCAAGCTCCATTTTAATCCTACTTTAATTCACATTTCCTCACCATAGGTTTTAATCTCTGACGTACTGAATGAAATATTTTACAGTATAGAGATGAATGGACCTCATGAACATCTTGTATGAGGAACAGTAGAGCCCAGCATTCTGTGCATTCGGACAGTCTCTACTGTGCATGACTTCATCGGACAAACACACATCTGGCCTTTTATATTATAGGATGATAACAGTTCAAATAATCAGGAAGTTAATTTACTGTGTGTTTACTTCCTGAGAATTTTGACAACATGACTCAGCAGTTTCTGCCACATTCTATGACTTTCCTTTCAAATAGAATGTAACACAATATCTAATTGAAATCTAACCACTAGAGGGCACTTTTAATGAAAAAAACACAAGTTCAAACTGTAATAAGCTTGGAAATATACATCTCTTAGTAGTGGGAGTAACCTTATTTTATTCAACAGGAAAAGCCCTACTATATATATAAGGTTGATATTCTCCTTCTGTGTTAAATCTGTGTCAGTAAAATATAGTTTAGAATATATATACCATGAGTGTCTATATACATTGGTGTGAAGAGGTTTTATAAATTCCTTTTCCCAATAATTAAACAGTTATTTACACAGTGAAAAGAATATGGGGGAACAGAAGGGAGAGAAAGAAAGAAAACAAGATGAGATTTGGGAAGTAGTTTAGCTCCAATTAGTATAAAATAAAAATAATAATAATAACTAAGGTTATAAATCCACTTTTTGACAGATGTTCTAAAAACTAACATGATGCCTTAGTAATCATCTGCCAGGTTATGTCTTCTATCTTTTAGTGCAATCACAACTTCCTGGTGTTGCCAGTTTATTGTCATATTGTAACTTATACAGTTTGGCACAAGCCTCTAATACAAATCTACGGACGTGGATCTATCAACTGGATTTTTTTTTACTTATTTTAAAACTTCATTTAAAATTGTGTCTTGCTCACAAAATTGCAGCAGATGTATTGTTTAGGAGATATTCACAATTTTTCTGAGAAACGTGAAAGTAAAAATGTCCTGGTATTGCATAGAGCTTCATTAGCATATGAAATTTGGCTGCTTCTTGTTCTGCAGCCAAACATTGCAGTGTTATACATGGTCCTGAGTGTAACAATGTAATGTTTGGCTATAGGAAATAGAAGCAGCATCTGCCCAGGTTTGAAGGTAAGAGAGACACAGGGAGTGTCTCCCTGCAAATATTATAAGGTTCAGCACTAACCAGTTCTTAAATAAAGTGCAAGAACAATTTGTCCAGGGCTGGCATAGTCCTCATCTATAAAACAAATCCCTATGTGTCACAACCCAACATAGATTTTCACATAGAGAGAGAGTGAAGTTTCTGTGCAGTGACTAGAGAGTATAAAATGTTTTGGGTAACTGTTTATTTTAGCAAATTATAAATTGTTGCTCATAAAAGGAACGTAAAGTAAATATTCTTATTTTTCAGCACGTAGTACTTAAAAAAATATATCTAAATATTTGTTATGATTCTTAGGACTTGTTACACAGCATATGTATTAGAAATATAAGATGATCAAGTACATTTAATATTTAGAGATACCCCAGCCCATTCTTGTAAAGGGATAAATAGACAAGATAAAGTGGTTGATGTTACAAAGTAAATCAGGTTGAAAAAAGTCCATAAAGCTCAACCTTTGCCACAGCAGGTTTCTGAAATTGAGAACTATGTAATCCTTCTGATGCCAAGATGGGTGTTCCCCTATTTTCCAGTACTTCCTATTTAGTATCCTAACACATAACAATGTATGTAGTGTATTAAATGTATCCATTGTATCTGCCATTAGCATACCCTAGGCAACAAATGCCACAGTATAACATACCTTACTGTAAAGAACCCATTCCTCTGCCAAAGTTGAAACCTCCCTTCCTCTAGTCTTTAGAATTTGACCACATTGACCTCACGTATACCTACATTGTAAAACTATCTCCTCTTAGGCATCTTTTCCCTGGAGCAAACAAAGTGCAGCACTGGGAAGAAATCAAAATTCCCATTGATTTATTCTGTGCTAACCTCTTTTTTCAAGATACGTGATTTTTAAAGAGGTAATAAAAACTTCCAAGTATTAAGGTTCTTATTAACCCCTTAAGGACTGGCCACGCACGCATGCAGCCGTCACTTAAGGACCACAGAGCATTTTTTTTTTTTTTTAACCGCATCCGCTTCCGGACTCCCCGAACGGCGTGCAGCCACGCAGGGAGCCCAGAATTCCATGACGGTCCTGGCATGTCATGGGTCCTTAATGCTTATCCACCCGTGACATGCCAGGACCTTCAAGGGTCCTTAAGGGGTTAATGAAGGTAAAGAGGTGCAATTCTGGAGCAAACCATCTGTGCTATAGGAATGGAAATAGTTATGTGTCCGAATCAAAGTGTTGGAGACCTCTCTAGCATTTAAGTTTAATTGTCCCAGATGTCTGTAGCATTGAAAGAGTTAAAATCACAAGGCATCATTATCATTCAAATGGTTAAAAGTCTGATTTAAAGTGATAGTAATGTTTAACAAAAAAAGCAGCTCCTATTAATCTTCATAGTGTTTGGGCCATAGAGAGTGTTATTTCAATACTGTCAGAGTTGTAATTCAAGAGTAATTAAAAGATAAAATATCCCCCTCCCTCCCCTTTACCTAGTGTAAGCCACCTCCCCTCAGATGTGAAATCTGGTCTCTTGACCGGGCAGGTCGCAGCAAGGGACAATCTTCTTACAGTCTTGCTGCTCTGAGGTGAGCAGTGTTATATCAGTAAAAAGGGACAGGAAGGGAATAATTTATCATTCAATTACTCTTGAACTGCAACTCTGACAGTATTAATAACAATCTCCATGACCCAAATAGATTAATCAGAGCTGCTTTTTTGTGAAACATTACTATCCCTTTAAATCAGTTGAATTTTTAATTGTTCCCCGTGGGTCAATTAGTTTTCCCAAGAATTTCTCCTCTTTACTCAGTACATCAGCCTCCCAGAGTAAGGCATATCCAAGCTACACATCTCTGTGCTGCCCACATTACTAAGCAGACACAAATTCTATTCTTTTATTTTTCCCCATACAGTCCATTTTTAACCTGGAGAGATGTACAGCATATTATTGTAAGGACCTCGCGCCAAGGACACCTAAATGCACCTGACTGGAAAACAAATGCTGCAGGACACAAGGGTAAAGTCTTTATAATTTGGTTTTTATATTTATTGATTCATCTTGTTCTGTCTTCAGCTCTTACATTCCTCACTGTAACAAAATGATTTCTGCTACCTTCTTCCATGACTGCTTTGCTTTTCAGAACAGTAGTCTACATTTAAAAGGAAGGCAGATCATTTAGTTGTGAACAGTGTTTGACAGTTGGACTTTTGTATTTCATGCTTCCGTTTCAGTGAACAATTGCCATCATCTGGGATTTATACAAACATGGCAAAATAGAGATTTGGTTTTTTTTTCTACTTTAAAGCCAGATATTTAGTGGATTTATTAATCTCTTTAATGGGACAGATGTCTCCAAAACATTGCTTTTCATTAAAGATGTCTCTAGCATCCAAGGGGTTAAAGGTGCGGCATTGATTACTACCCTTGCTATATGGTACTAGGATGATACCCCAACATCAGTCCAGTTTATAGAGATGAATCACACACAGGGTTCATATTTTGGGTAACAACCATTTTATTAATGATGGTGATGGTGATGTGGTTATAATGCTTGTCAGGGGAAAAACCTTCTCAGGTAACCAGAGAAAGCAAGAGTTACTGCCCATGAAAGACAGTGTAATTATAGCACTACCATATAAAAAAGGATTTTTGAATATAAACCTTGAGTGGGACTCTCCTCTATAAACTAGTGTTTTATTTTTATTTTATTTGATAGGCATTAAAAAACATGAAGAACGATATAAGTCTTATCTCTCAAACCTTTATGGTTTGAGAGATATTCACAAGCAAAGTTTCTCCTCCCGCCCCTTTTACCTAGTGTAAGCAATCTCTTCTCAGATGTGGAATGCAGTCCATAGACCAGACAGATAACAGAAGGGGACAATCTTCTTTATATGAAAACAATGAAAGCCCTGCCTCCCTTGACAAGCTTTTCAGGTTTTTCCCTTATCTTAATTGAAGATTGTCCCTCTCTGCAGTCTACCTGGGCACCTCCCTGCTGATCTGGCTGAACAGTGTTACATCAGTAAAAGGGGCGGGAGGGGGACACTTTGTCATTGAATTATTCTTGAACTACAACTCTGACAGAATTGAAATAACACTCTCCAAAGTCCAAATACTATGAAGATTAATTAGAACTGCTTTTATTATGAAAACATTACTATCCCTTTAACGGCAACTGCACATTTATCCAAATAAGATATGCCACTCATGCACCTTATTAACCCCATAGTAGCTAGGGCTTTTTGACACCAGAGGACAAAACCAATTTTGGCCTTTTTAGAATTCCTTTATTCTACACTACTTTTCCTCTAATTCATTTAGTCCAACCATAAAAATTATATACCATTTTTAAGCATAAGTAGGTATTTCTTTTAATAACATATTTATATGTATAACCCACCATTTCATTTGATATTAAAAAAAAAGAAAATAAATAAAAAACACAACTTTTTCTAGGTTTTCCTGTGATAATTTGTGCTTAATTAGTTAATTTTTAATACGGACTGGATGAAAGGTATGAACGCTCATTCATACCTCCAAAATGACCCTTTTTCCCTGTTTCTCACCCTGGTGTCTCTCTCATAGGAGGTCAGGCTGTGTGTTGTGTATAAATGTGGATCACATTTCTCCACAATAATAAAACTCACATTAATGTTTGTCTAAACGTCAGTGTGTATGTTTAAAAATTATTCTGTGTAAGTAAAATATGTTGGTCTTGCTCTAAATCATATATTATGTTACAGAATGAGAGGTCAATGTGTCATTGCCTTTTTATTATTATTATTCAAAACTCCAGCAACAGTCCTGCTCCCAGTACCTCAAAAGTGCCTAATTTTTGTCTGTTTGGGACACTGGGAGCGCTGTTCTTTATTTCTCTAGTAGCAATCACATGTGCCAAGCCACCGGGGAAGGCTGGAACTAACTGTTCCGTCCTGGAGCAGTAAGATACAGCCTCACTGGCATGATCACAGTGCACCCTGAGGTGCATTGTGATAATTAAAGTATTGATGTGAAAGGACCGTCACCTGTCCTTAAAGGAAGGAATTGTTTGATGATCCCGACATGCCACCTAACGCAAAGTAGTTAAAGCTCAATTGTCATGCAGTATCTATCCTATCAGCAAGTCTGCTTTTCTGGGAGTAGCCCTACTGAAGAAGACTGTGCTGCACTATGAGCACTGGCAGAGTGGAGCTCTGAAAAGAGAACTCTGATGCTGTCCTGCTGATACCACTATATATAGACTCTGAACACTTCCAGGGCTCGATTCTATTACCAGCCCTAAAAATAAAACAGGAGTTGTTTTTTTTAAAGTCAGTTTTTGCTATCCTATTACCTGACTTGTGAAAACAAAACCAGCCTTAATTATACTTACCGCCAGTCTAAAAAAAGCCTATAGGAAACAACTAAAAACAACTTGCAATTAGTATCCTATTACCCACGCTCAGTATTACCGCCTGTTTTGTGGTTACATTTAAGTCAGAAATTCTGTGCCTCAGAGGTTGAAGACATAACGACAGATTCAAAACCATCGTTGTTCGAACAAAAGCACTGTATAATACAGTATACAGCATAGAAATCCGACATAAAGTGTCCCCCTTTGACATATTAACCCCCCCTTTTTAAAAGTCGACTTGCAGTGCTAATATTGTTCACATTCCACATTTTAACCCTTCCCCTTCAAAATTTGACTTGCAGTGCTTTCTTTCACCACATTAATTCGACAAATATTGTTCATAGTAGACAATTTAACCCTTCCCTTTCCAAATCCGACTTATAGTGCTTTCTTTCACCACATTAAATCTACAAATATTGTACATCCGACATTTTAACCCCCCCCCCCACTTAAAAATTGGAGCACTGTAGTCTAATTTTTAAGTGGGGGGGGGGGTTAAAATGTTGGATGTACAGTGCTCCCATGACTTTTTAACCATTTTTATCCGACATTTTTCTTCTCCTTTTTTTTTTCGACATGCCCTTGTATTTTGTTTTTCAAGATTAACCCTATGAGTACCAGAGAGGTAGTAACACATTGCAATGTGTTTGCTACCCATCTGGCACTCAAAGGGTTAAAGGAATTAGTGGAAACAGTGCTCCTCAATATTATATAAACCTATATCTTGATTCTAATGAGTAGCCTAAACTCTATTTTATGAGATCAGCTCTTAGTAAATAATAGAGATCTAACTTCCATTATCTTTATGAGCCACCCTTACACTGCCAGTTGCTTGTAAGCCTTGGGCTGTAGAAACCTCAGAGTTCTCACAGCCAGTTTGTGTATGTATGGCTTGCTGCCAAAATCCGACAATAAGTTCCAATCTACCCTTGCAACAAAGTATTCTTGAGCACACTGACTGAATGTGGAATGTGAACAATATTAGTCGAATTAAAGTGGTGAAAGAAAGCACTGCAAGTCGACTTTTAAAAGGAGGGTTAATATGTCGAAAGGGGGCACTCTGTCGGATTTTGTTATGTGAAGAACACATCTAACACTGAACTTGATCTTTCTGTCATCAAATGTACGCCTATTTCCTTGGACTTTGACATTTTGCGCATTTTTTGTAGGTGGTAGTCGAAGAAAATCAGACAGCGCCAGTTTTGTTACTACCCTGAAAAGTGCTGTCTACTCCAGTTTTATTTAACTGTGGTTCTGCAATAGAATACCGACGTAACACATGTTTGCAAAATTCATGCTACTTGTTTTTCTTGTAACGCCAGTTTTAGCGCGGGTAATAGAATCAAGCCCTCAGTCTCTCAGTTCATAGTCATGTGGTGTGCATGCTACAGTCCCCAGAAACTGCTAAAGACAATTTTTGTATCATGACACTAGGAGTCTATGGGGACTGCTCTCGCAACTAATCTCAGTTTGTAACTGTGAACCACAAGCTTCTGGGTTGTATCCAGCCACCCTGCCAGGCAAGAAGGTCCCATTTTCTGATGTCCCAGTCATCTTCCAGGAGCCATTTTGTGGCCTCACAGTGTAACTTTGAGCTTTTTACAAACTTAGTAAACATGATAATTGTCCTGTAAACATCAGGTTTATTTATTCAATCAATATTTTGGTTTCTTAGTAAAAGAAGCACTGTCCTCTGAATCATCATTTTTACCCTTATTAGCTAATATCTACCATATTTTATACACTTTTCTAGGCAGATGTACAAAGAAGAAATGGGTCAATTCTGGGGCAAGGCCACTATGCCATAGGGGAGGACACATAAGAGTTCCCTTTGATTAAAATGGAGTGTTAACCCTTTGAGTGCCGGAATGGCATGCAACACACTGCAAAGAAAATTGTTGCGTACCCTTCTGACACTCGAAAGGTTAAACCCCTAGAAGTTAAAACTCCTGTTACATAAATTAGAAAATTGGGAATTGAGTATTTGATGCAGTTGGCTTGCTCCAGCATAGCTTCAATTCGTCTTAACCCTTTGAGTGCCATAGGGGTACGCAACGCATTGCAAACCAATGCGTTGCGTACCCCTCTGGCACTCAAAGGGTTAAGCAAAGCATTGGAAGGTTATTTGTTGTCCAGTTAGTCAAGCTCAGTACACAATAAATAAATATTTTTGTAAATATGATTCATTTATATGTGCCGCAGCTCACACAATTCTAATGTTGCCGAGAGGCATTTACAATGATGTGGTTGTTTTCAACCATATTTCATCCATCATAATTCACTATTTTCCTATTTATGTTTTATATAAAGTGAGCGATTAGACATTTTCAGCGAGTGGGCATACTGTGTGCGCTTACAATAGACTGACATTGGAAGCAAGTCAAGATGCTTATCCATGAATCAGACCCCTTCATCTTGCAGCAATTGTACTATGCAGAAAGCACAGCAGTATAGGAAAACGTGAGAAATGAATGCAGTATCTCTATGTGGTTGAATGACACATGCATACAGTAAAGTGTGTTCAGAATCTGAAAAAGATGGGGAGGCATAACTTACAAAGATATTTTTTCAATAAAAAAATCAGAGATGTACTACTTAAAAGTACTGGAGCAATTCTTGACTAAACAGTCTTCACTGTAGTGGACATTTTCATTGATTGTAACCCTTTGAGTGCGAGAGGGGTTATCCAACACACTGGGGGAGATTCACTAAGCAGTGATAAAGAGGAGATGACTTCTCCAGTGATATCACTTCTCCAGTTCCTATGTTATTCAGTGGAGAGTATTCACTAAGATCTCCAAAGCCGAAGAAATCTTAGTGCATAGACTGCATAGAATAACGTAGCTTTATCACGGCTTAGTGAATCACCACCATTAAATTGCAGTGTGTTGGATAACCACCTCTGGCACGCAATGGTCTGTATGTTCTTAAGAAATTTGGAGGAGTTCTGGGGCAAACCACTTACACTATAAGGGAGAACAAAAAATTCCACAAATTCTCCTGGTGACCTCTCAATTTAAATCAGTGGGAATTAATAGTTTTACCCTATAGTGCAAATGCATATCTCCCAAGTGTCCCTCCCCTCAGGGGTCAAAATTTCCACTCGCCACTAGACAATGGCGAGTGAAAATATAACCCTGGTGAGTAGAAATTCAGCCCTGGTGGGTATGTTATGGCTTGCAGTGGTGAGTAACTTTTCAGGTCTGACTAGTAGTAAACGACTTCAAATTTTAAGCCCTGCCTCCCCTCATTGAGACCCAAATCCCTCTGTCCTTCTTTTCTACCCTGCTGTCCCTCTTTGTAGGAGATCAGACTGCGTGGTGTGTATATAAGTGTATCACATTGCTGCACAGCAATAAAAGTCACATTACTGTTTAGTTAATATGTATGTTTATAAATTAATCTGTGGAAATGAAATGCTTTGATCATGTTCTAAATAATTTATTCAGTGAAAAAAAAAATCTCAGTAATGCCCCTGTCTACAGCCACACCCCCAGAAACACCCCCTAAAACAAAAGTGTCCCTCTTTGACCATTTTAAATGTTGGGAGCTATGCAAATGTTTTTTTTCTCAGAATTCTTCCAATTTTCTTTTGAACATACAGCTCAAAGCATTAAATTTGTTTCCAGTATTGCAGTTGGTCTGACCCAGAATTGCTGTGTCATAGTTATAAACTAATGTGAGAATTCTCGAGCACAAGTAAAGGAACACCAATACCCAAAAATCAGCTGAGGTTATACACACTTAAATACAGTGTACTTCAGGATCTTTTTTTTTTGGCGGGGTGGGGGGAGGTTGTGAGGCCTACTATTATGTATGCTCTGAGGAAGCAGCCATCCTGCCTTTTCCAGGTCTTCTGGGCCTCCCATTGGTTTTCCAGGATTGTTTTCCAGGATTGTCTGTTAATGAGATAACACAACAACCTTTCTGAAAACAAGGTGCTGGGTACTAATCCCAATACATGAATTGACTTTAGCATTTATCTCTCATTACAAACATCACAAACAAATTACATAAATACTCTCAGAATGGGACAGTTTACATATGCATGAAAAGTCAAGTTTAGGATTATATTTTAGGGATGAAAAATATGAATAATCGTTTAAATATAGTATATGATATAAAGTGGCATTATATTGTCCCTACAAGACCCTTTTAAATCCTTGAAACTCATTCATTGTATTTTGATTTGCCTTTTTGATCATAATGATCTGCAAGGCTGAGTGACAACAGCACCTCACTCAGCACTCATGGGAGATTGCTCTCCTCTCTGTAGAAACCCACTGAGAGTAGATACAATGACAAAGAGCTACTATAAGCTTCTGGCCAGGAGAGCAATGTCCTATGAGGACCAACATCACAGAGCCGAACAAGGTAAACTGGGACACAATGCATGAGTTTTGATTACAACTTATTGGAACTCAGTTCACATAGCTCTTGGGACACAGTCAGTAATTAAAAAGAGTCTTGTATGGATCCTGTACTGCCCCTATAAAGTTATCAACCTATTTCATTGTTATGTTAGGGTTCCTTTAGCCCTCCAGTTCTTATTTTATACTGCAGAGCATGTACATCAAAATGGGGTTTCCAAACAAAGATTTGCGACTCTTGGGCCTTGGCTGTATGGTTTTTCATGCAGCTTCAAATAAACGTGGCTTATAGCAAAATAGAATAATCACGAGCTGATCTTTAGCAATGAAACAAATATTAAGTTCTCAGTATGGAATTGTAAGTAACAAAATACAAAGTTACGTGTTCATTTGGCTGGGGATTGCATAGGACAGTCGATATAAGCTCTCATTTTGTGTCCATGAGAATGGGTGTCTTTAACCCTTTGAGTGCCAGAGTCACTCAAAGGATTAATGCTATCACATTGTTTACACTATCTGTCTCTCAGTGTATTTTTTTCCTCTATCTGGCCTTTGATGGAAAAAAATTAAGTTTGCATACTGCTATACAAAAAATTAGTTGGGGGCACTTATATCTCAGTGATAGTTCTGCTTTAAGAAGAGAATGTTCTTTGTAAATAATTTAGTCCATAGGCGGTAGGCAAGTGCAGTAGATAAACCAATACCTGTTTTAGTGAAGAATCATATTAGCACATCTCACTAGAGAATCTTATGTTAGTGCATAACGACACTGATATCATTTCTACAGTAAACCATTTTCCCCACAGGGGACAAAGAAAAGTTTCCATTTATCTAAAAGGACATTTTAACCCTTTGGATGCTAATGATCTCCAAAGCATTGCGTTGAAGACCTCTCTAGTAATCAAGTGGTTAAAAACCTCATTTAAATCAAAGGGAATGTGGAGAAATGTCTATATGTCCTCTATGATGTAGTTGGTTTGCTCCAGAATTGCTCCACTTTAAAGGGATAGTAATACTTAAGTATTACTAATCCCTATAGTAAAGCCCTAGTAAAAAAAAGTATTGCCCCCAGTGTCATCTCTCAAACCTTTATGATTTGAGAGATGAACGCCTCTAAAGTTGCCCTCTCCCTCCCCCTTCCCCGTAGTCCGCATTCTAGCTGACTGCAGGGAAGAGAGTCGTACGACTTTCAGGCGACTCTCCAGCACAGCCAGATCGCGTTACTAAAAAAAAAAAACTTTCATTGAAATGGTCTTCTACATGTGCTTGGTTTGCGTTTTAGTGAAAGTTTTTTTTTTAGTTAACGCGATCACGGCTCTGCTGCAGAGCCGCCTGATGTTCTATGACCAGATTTCCCTGCAGTCAGCTACAAAGCTGACTACGGGGAAGGGGGAGGGAGGGGGCAACTTTAGGAGCGATCATCTCTCAAACCATAAAGGTTTGAGAGATGACACTGGGGGCAATATGTTTTCTTTACTAGGGCTTTACTATAAGAATTATTAATACTTAAGTATTACTATCCCTTTAATACATACAGCCCCAGGAAATTAAAGGAGAAGAAAAAAATCCTTAGTGAAATGAAATAAAAAAGGACATTCAACTTTGTAGTACAGTTCATCACATAACTGGTAACTGTTGCCAAAAGTAACAATTAACACCTACTTTTATGGATGAATGGATTACTAGAAAGACTTTCTCATGGGCATTATTATGGCATTTTGTTGGCAGTGAACTGACAAACAGGAAGGAATGTCACTTTGCTGACTTACATTTTGTATAATTTGAGCTCAGAAAGTGAAGTGGTTGTACTGCATAATAAAGGCAAAATATGCTCCCAGATAAGTTAAATGAACTTAAAATAATAGTCTGTAACTTGCCTATGATTTTTATTCTGTGAAACTCAATTTGTTGCCTATTGTTTGGTAAATAAAATATATAACATTAACTCTTTGAGTGTCAAAGGGGTATGCAACGCATTGCTCTGCAGTGTGCTGCATACCCCTCTGGCACTCTATGGGTTAATAAAATGTATTCTTAACCTCTTAAAGCCACTGCTATTTTGTTAAAGACCAAGTCAATTTTTTAAAAATTTTTGAATGAGCTTTATTAAATTAAATATGTTTACAAAACGTATATAATACAATTATCTGGAACAGAATAACAATAAGTTTCAGTATTAAGAATACAGAACCTCCCGAAGAATTATACATTTCAAATAGGGAACAACATAAGTGGAGGGAGGAAAGGCCTGTCATGTAAGGAAGTGTCCATGTAAATATATAGATCTAATTCTTAAAGGGATAGTAATACTTTATTATTACTGTTCCCCATATTGTAGATATTTCCAAAAGAATTTAATTGCCCCAGGTTCATCTCTCAAACCTTTATGGTTTGAGAGATAACAGAAGGCAAAGTTCCCCCCTCCCTCCCCCCTCCCTGAAGTCAGAGTTGTACTGACTGCAGGGGAAGTCTGTCGTACGACAGGCTTGCGGCTCTGCAGCTAAGCCGAGATCACGTTAGTGAAAAATAATTATTTAACTGAAATGGTCTTCTACATGTGTTTTGTTTGCAAGCACACGTAGAAGACCGTTCAGTGAATTAATTATTTTTTACTCACGCGATCTCAGCTCTGCTGCAGAGCCGCCTGATGAAAGTCAGACCGGATATCCCTGCAGTCAGTACAAAGCTGACTTCAGGGAAGGGGGAAGGAGGGGGAACTTTGCATTCTCTTATCTCTCAAACCATAAAGTTTTGAGAGATGAACCTGGGGGCTATTAAATTATTTTGCAAATATGTATAATATGGGGGATAGTAATAATAAAGTATTACTATCCCTTTATGTCATAGTCAAGTGGGTAGTGGACGAGAAATTGATGAGGGAAATAGTAAGACTGGGGCATCACAGAGTATCCCACCGCAACTAAATCAAACAAAGTCACTGCTCAATAAGTTGTACATTGTATTAACATCTCAGGTGGCTGTGAGAGATGGAGGATTTGGAAAGTAAGGATGAATATGTTTATCTACTTACTGTCAGAACAAGCTTATGAAAGCGGCCGAGATCTGTAAGAGGTCCACTTTGACCATATACGTTCAAAAAGGGGCATGGAATCTGTTGAGATCGTGTAACACTTATTTGAACTTCGTTATCAACCTTCCCCAGCCATTCAGGGATAGATTGGGGGGGACGGTATCACTTTTCCAATGATATGGAATTAATATTTTCGCTAATATAAGACCAGGTCAAATGTAATATTCTTTTCTATTTGTCTGTTAAATGAAGTTCCACCATTTTGTTTGTTTAGATTACATATGCTTTACTGTAGATTGTTGTTTTGGGGGATATGATAACCTTTTTTTGTGCCATATTTAAATTTACTGTATATGCTGCTTTCACTGTCAGTGTACACTGCATACAGTGCGCCTCATGCATATCCATCTTGTGATCATTCAGATAACAGTGATTTCAACATTAGATCTTGGCTCAAAAAAAGTGAAGTAGTATTTTTTCTATATCACTGGAGCACTCCACAAAACTGGCTCTTCTCTCTATTTTTCCAGATGACATTAATTATACTGTTAGAGGTCAATGCATGAACTTTTAGTCTGGATGGTGAGCCAGCCTCCCATTTGTCAAAAATGGGTGGACTTAGTAAATAACAACCTCCAGCACTACAAATTTCTCAAACATAGAGGCTTTCCAAATTTGTTTTATAAACTGTGGGTCCTGTGTTTGGCCTCTGACCGTATACCAAAATAATTAGTTAAATATTTATTTATATATCATTTTTTTCTTTAGCTCTTTCCCACATCTGTTGTACCGTGGATGGGAAGCTTTTACTCACTGTGGTGTGTGTCAGGGGAGGGGGTCGCCACTCAAACGGGGGTTGATTACTTTGTCCCTTACTATATGTCCATTGGTTTAAAGGGAGACTTGTGGGGAGGGGAGCACTCAGGGGTTATGGGGGGATACATAAGGGCTATTTGTTATTTATGATAACTTATGGGGGTTTTAGATTATTAGGTCTATGTAGCTTTAGAAATAGGTTTAGGATAAGTTTTGGCCTCAGTTTTATGTTGGAAAATAATGATGATAATGACATTGTTTCAGTTGTATTTGATATCAACGATTGCTTCTGTAAGATGCTGTGTGTGTACTGATTATACTGTCAGTGTTTTCAATAAGTCAGCAATTAAAAATATTCTTAAAAAAAATCAGCCCTTATTTTATTCCCATGAGATACAAAAAACAGGCATCAATCACATCTCCCCTCTGGATCACTAGTCTGAACAAGGTAGAAGACATCTTCAGGCTTTTATGCACATCTTATTGCTACCACCCCACACTCTCCCCATCCTCCTCCCTAGCTTTCAAGCTCACTGTTCTTGTCTCATGCTCCAGCCCTTCTCCCAGGCTCCAACCCCCCACTTCTTGTCCCATACACGGCTCCCTTTCTCATTGTCCTCTCTCTCCTGTGTTCCTGCTCCCTAATTACTGCTAACCCCTCTTCCTCTCCAACATAGGCCTTTTCCTTCCCTTTTTCTTCCTGCCTTAAATTGGAACTTCATTTGCAGGCATCGGGCTGCAGAAAGCTTATAAGAGAAGCTCTGTGCCCCTGCATGGTCAGTCCCTTGCAGTGCTTTAAGGCACCAAGGAACATCATCACCAATTCTGGCAGTGAACGGGACAGACAGCGCAGACTCAGAGGTATATTTCCTCTAAGATGTCTGTGCTGTCGGTCCTCTTGTTCCTGCCAAAGAAGTCTTTTTTCAGCAATAACCTGAACTTATTGAGCTTAAAGACAGTAAGACTTTACATATCACTGGGTTAAAAATATATTGGGGGACAATGTTATTAGCATAAAAGTTCCGCTCTAACCTGGACCTTCATCACCCTGAGAGCCCCCAATCCCTCCACAATTTGTCTGAAATTAATTTGAAAGGACTTGGCATTTTCTTAAGGTCCTCACCCGACAAAAGTAATCACAGACATTTACCTCATCCCTAGAGACCATGGTACTTGAGGAATTAAAATTGTATTCCAAAATAAATTGCAATTATCATTCCATCTTAAATGCTTAATAAATACAGAAAAGACTGAAAACAGTCACAATACTCTGGAGACGTCTCTCGCTAGGTGCTAGAGACATAATAAATGAACAAGTACAGGAAATTATTCATCCGATGATAAATCAGAGAATGGCTAATATGTGTATAATAAATAGACTCATAAATCAATTTGGACAAATGTGTTGTAATTTGGTGGAAAACAGCCTCACCATATTTATCAAAGTAAAATCCCTTTCATTTCGTTAGAATGCTTTCTTTGCTGTACTTTGTTTACCTTTGTAAATCTGCACCATAGACTCTTCCACAGTAAAATAAAGTATAGTCTGTTCAATGATGTCCCTTTCTGGTTCACATTTGTTTGTCCGGTGATGCCTGCACAATAATAAATAGTAATGAACAAATTCAAATGCATATCTTTATAATTTGGAGGGTGGAAGGTGGATTTGTATTTGATCTGTTTTGTAGGCTATAGCTTTGCAGCAACAATATTATGTTGGAAATTGTTGGATCATTCTCGCTATATGTGATAAATCCTATTGTTTATTGTGAAGAGGAGTGAACAGAATTAAATACAGGATTAAAGGAATAGCACTGTTTCACAAAAATAACAGCTCCAATTAATCTTCATAGTATTTGGGCCGCGGAGAGTGTTATTTCAGTACTGTCAGAGTTGTGGCTCAAGAGTAATTGAATGATAAAGTATCCCCCTTCTGTCCTTTTTACCTAATGTAAGCCACCTCCCCTCAGATGTGAAATCTAGTCCTGAGACCAGACAGCTCACAGCAAGGGACAGTCTTCTTACTAGGAGCATAAGGAAATTCTGCCCCCTTGACAGGTTTTTCCCTTATGCACACTGAAGATTGTCCCTCTCTGCGATCTATCCCAACAGTCTTGCTGCTCTGAGGTGAACAGTGTTACATCAGTAAAAGGGGCAGAAGAGGGATACTTTATCATTCAATTACTCTTGAACTACAACTCTGACAGTATTGAAATAACACTCTCCATGGCCCAAATACTGGAGCTCCTTTTACCATTAACTTTTAACAAAACATCTTATTGATTTGAAAGGGAATTTTAACTCCTTGAATGCTAGGGGTCTCCTTTGTGAATAAATGCATTGGATACCTCTCAAGTATTCAAGTGGTTAAAATCCACATTTAAATCAGTGGGAATTTTTTGTTCTCTCGTATAGTACAATGGTTTGTTCCAGAACTCCTCCACTTTTCATTTGGACATACGACCCTGAGATATAGCACCCAAATAATAATAATAAATATTTCTGCCACTACATGCCAATCTGCGTTCCCAGAATGTATTGTGAGAGCAGAATGCTGCAGCCCTTAACTGCCCTCCGCCCCTAGATTGGGTGATCATTAAGGAGTTAAAGGGACCTTTTCAATTAAAACAATGTTTGTGATTTTGAAAAAGGTTCAAATCACCTATGTGTTGTAACAGTCATTTTTTTTTTCTAGAAAAGGACTTTTGGATTTATTTAAATATATTGATAATGCTTAGGGTTCCACCTGTCCAGTTTTGACCAGGACAGTCTAGTTTTATGCTCCCCTATATTACCAATAGGGTCTGAAACTTAAACAGATTCATTTTCAAACTCATGTACTCCTACTGGTTATAGCACATATCTATCTCCAGAACATTTATTCTAATTAGCTGACTATGCAACTGTCTGCTACTTTAAATTAGGGTTGCCACCCAGACGGTATTTTACAGGCAGGCCGGTAAAAAATTGGCTTCTTTCCAATGTTAAGTCTATGGAAGGAATGCCTTCGCCGGTATTTTTTTTTTTTTAAGAAAAGGTGGTAACCCTACTTTAAATGGGGCATTTAACCCTTTAAATGCTGGGGAAATCCCCAGTGCATTAGTTGCTTAAAACAGGCCTGCGGGAATACATTAAGATTTTCATTGAACTTAATTCTAAAATTAGAAATTGACCTCAAAAAAGGTATTGGGCTGCATTTAGCAGAAATCATTCTGCCTTCAGTTTTGGCAAGAATAAAAGGTGGCAAACTTAGTTTATTACTAGTTTATTACATTTACATTACCTCCCCTGCTGCTGTTGTACATATGACAGTACCGGTGTTTGACACCTGCAATCCTCCAGTTGTGGTTGAACAACAATTCCCATAATACTTATCCAGCCAAAGCCTGGCTAAGAATGATAGGAGTTTAGGTCAACAACAATTGGAGGGTCACCAGCAGTCCACCCATATCCAGTTCCAGAGGTGGAGAACCATTGCCTGTTCTGCTCTTATTAACTACAACTCCGATCAACCCCAGCCTGGTTTGGTATAATGGGAGTTGCAGTCACAAGCAGATGGAGAGCCGAAGGCTTCCTAGCCCAGTTTATGGAAAGGCAAATGAGTTATGTTCTGGATTCAGACTTTTATTAACCTTTTGAGTGCCAGAGGAATATGTAACATCATGCAATACATTGTGTACCCCTCTGGCACTCAAAGGGTTAAACAAGTATTGGTATGATTATTGTACAGTTATTTAAACTTTTGCAACTGCCTCTGTGGAAATCCCGTGTTTGCCCCTCTTGATATAGTGAGAGCATTTCTCTGGTCTGTCCCATGCTTTTCTTGGACTCTGAACAGGCATAGCAGTACAGTTTGTGTTTACCTTCTTTATAGTTTTATTACTTGTGGTATAAGGCACCTCGTTATCATACAGACTTCAGAATTAGTCACAGCTCATGAATGTGTCACTGCTTTTTTTATTACCAGAGAAAACACTGATTTCCACAAATGCCATGTTTTCTTAGTATTTTTGTCTGTGTTTTACCATTTTCCGAATGGTTATTATTGTGAGTTAGAGAAATTTGTTAACATTTTGGTTTTACATTTATAGTTATCTTACATATTTACCTGCAGACAAACCAAGGTGCTTAACTCTCTAAGTGACAGAGAGGTATCCAACCTTTAAGGCCCAGTAGGGTGACCACATATCCAGTTTGCCATTCAGGGACACTGCAGAGACGAGAGTAGCAGAGTACTTGTCCTCGGCTTTAGCGCAGTCATGCGGAAGAGGTCATTGTACATCACTAGACATAAGTACACTGCCTGCTCTTTATCTGGCGCACCACAGAGTTCTAAACACTAGAGGGGGAACTGCCCTTTGACTCCTGTGACAGAAAGTGATGACTGTGGTTGACTACAAGAACTGGTACTTCACGTCCTTAGACTAGCCTTATACTACTATAAAATTGTACTGCAGCTCCTGTTTGATATCAGGATGAAGGCTGCATTCTCTCTAGTGTTTAGCGATCTGTCTGGAGGCCATTTTCTTGTAGTCCAGCAGAGGCGTCACTTCCTGTCACAGTAGGCAATGGGATGTTCTCCTTCTAGTGTTTAGACTTCTTTGCTCTGGAGTCTTCTTTCCAGGACTTTTTATTGTCACAGGAAGTCATCATCAGGGACAAGGGACACACATTCAAAATCAGGGACTGTCCTGGGTAATCAGGGACAGGTGGTCACCCTAAGGACCACGGATGGCACACCCCCCTCTGGTCCTTAACACTTTAAAGTCTGGTGTTGTTCTGCCACGTCATGCCAATCTGCGTTCCCAGAATGTATTGCGGAAAAAGAATGCTGTGGCCCTTAACTGCCCTCCGCCCCTAGATTGGGTGATCATTAAGGAGTTAAAGGGACCTTTTCAATTAAAAACAATGTTTGTGATTTTGAAAGAGGTTCAAATCATCTATATGTTGTAACAGTCATTTTTTTTTTCTAGAAAAGGACTTTTATTTAAATATATTGATAATAATGCTTAGGGTTTCCACCTGTCCAGTTTTGACCAGGACAGTCTAGTTTTATGCTCCCCTATATTATCAGTAGGGTCTGAAACTTAAAACAGATTCATTTTCAAACTCATGTACTCCCATTGGTTATAGCACATATCTATCTCCAGAACATTTATTCTAATTGGCTGACTATGCAACTGTCTGCTACTTTAAATGGGGCATTTAACCCTTTCAATGCTGGGGAAATCCCCAGAGCATTACGTGCTTAAAACAGGCCTGCAGGGAATACATTAATATTTTTATTGAAATTAATTCTAAAATTAGAAATTGACCACAAAAAAAGGTATTGGGTTTCATTTAGCAGAAAGCATTCTGCCTTCAGTTTTGGCAAGAATAAAAGGTGGCAAACTTAGACATCTACATTACCTCCCCTGCTCACTGACACTATTCATCCAATTTTCTAGTACTGCGAGGATTAAGTGTCAGTGAGTAGGGGGAGTACAACAGGAGTAAAACAGGAAGTACTTACATGGCATACCTAAATTTTTTCGAAATAAAAAATGGCTATTTTTTTCAAAATCAGAAGTTATTTTTAGGGGTAGGGTCCTTTTAAAATGTTAACCCTTGTGTTAACCAGGTGGCCTGCAATCCAGTGCCTTGCAGTTATCTGAAGTGTATGTGCAGTGGAGGGGTAAATTACACTAAAAATAAATAAATAAAACGCTACCATCTTGCATTACCATTCTAGTAACTCAGTGAAATGTAGTAAAAATATACCTAATCCCCCCACCTTGCACACTTTTATCATTTGCCTGTCAGTTGCTAAATGTGCCTGCAATGCATTGCAGTGTGTTGAGGCCCTTCAATGGAGCAGAGGCAAATTATTGCAATCTAGTATTAAACTAAATATATCCCAGTAAAACCAGAACTGTGCAACTGTAGTAGCCAATCCTGGTCCTCAAGATCTACTAACAGTATGTATGTGTATGTTTAACCCTTCTTTCACTCAAATGGATAAGCTATCTCAGCTTGTGCACAGATGGATCAATTAAAATGCCTTCTGATTAATCAACCTATATGTCTGATTTAATGAACCAATCCCCTGAAGAAAATACGTGTCATATACCAGATTAGAATAAAATGTTATTTATTCACTCAACAGGTAAGTCGACGTTTCTGAGTGAAACACATCTCTTTCATCACTTTCTTGTCATGCAGGGCCGTATGTGTCTGATCCCAGTACTTAACTCCAATGTGTGCAGGAGCTATCCATATTGCCAGATGAACCAGTCCAGACAGGACTGAATCTTAGTGGTCATTGAGATTCTCTTCCCAGATAGAGATAAGTGGGAGGTTATTACGAGGTGTTGGTGTTCCTCTAGTTTGCTTTGCGTTGTAGATTTTAGACGGCAGTTTACAAAACTGGTTGAATCTGAGACAAGGCAAATTGGCGTGTAGTGTGCGTTGCAGCAGGTGTGTTTTTGCTGCTGTAACTGTAGCTAAGCAAGGCACTGCATGATCTAATGATAGCAGCGGCTGCTTAATTTGCAGTTTTATACATGTAGTGACAGTTGTCATGTAGTATTATGGCTTTCAGCAGTAGCTGTCTGAAATAATTTTACATCAGATTTACAAGTAAATGTCATAACAATAAATATGTTTATCACCATATAAAGGGGAATTCCTCTTTATTAACCAAAATAATGTTTGGATGTCTCTCTCTCATCCAAGAGGTTAAAAGCCCAATTTAAATCAATGAAAATCTGTGGAATTTGTATCCCTCCCGCCCCCAGTGCTGTTGATTTGTCCCTGAATTATATTTCTATGTATTCTTGAATACAATTTTCATACATAACATAAGACCATTCAAGGCCCAAAATAATTTCCTAGAGCTTAGTTTTGCTGCTACTGACCAAAGTACAGCATACAGAGCATAAATGCAGCACCACCATATGATAGAAAGAATAAAAATACACTACAGAACATACTTAAAGGGTTAGTAATGCCCAAAATAAAGTTGATTCTATATGTTACAAAAATAAAGTATTTGGAAAACGTGCTATCTCTCAAACCGCTATGGTTTGAGAGATATCCTCCGCTAAAGTTCCCCTTCTCCTGATGTCAACTGTAAGCTGACAGAAGGAGATCCGTGTCAGCCGACACAAGGAGGCTCTTCAGAAGAGCCGCAATAGCATGATTTAAAAAGAAATACTTCTTTGGAACGGTCTAAAAAGTGTGCTTGCAAACCAGGCACACTTTGTAGATTGTTCCAAAGAAGTATTTCTTTTTAAATCTCTCTATTCCGGCTCTGCTGAAGAGCTGCCTTTCGGTCCCCAGACCAGGAACTCCTGCTGTCAGTTTACAGCTGACGTCAGGAGAAGGGGAGGGAGAGGGGAACTTTAATGGAGGATATCTCTCACACCATAAATGTTTGAGAGATAGGACTTTTTCCAAATTCTTTATTTTTGTAAAATCTAACAGATAGCATCAGCTTTATTTTGGGCATTACTAACCCTTTAAAAAAGAGAAATCTTCATGTATTATTCCTGGTAAAACACTTTATAAATAAAAATAAATAAATAGATCATCTCATTAAATAAATTTTCACAATAACTTGTGCTGCCCCTTTAACCCCTTAAGGACCAGCAGTCCAGGGAAGTTACCTTTCCTTAAGGACCATTTTCATCCTTGCCGATGTGCCGGTACACAAAGCAGGTCACGTTAGGCCACTTTGGGGCCTAAGAGAGATCGGTCCAGTCTTGGAGTGGTCAATTTTAGGCCCCGTTTTTACTTACAGAGCTCCTGGTAGAGAACTATAAGTAAAAAGTATGTGACGTGCTATGGCCGTCACTGCCCCTTAAGGGTATAAGGACCATGACGGTCATAGCATGTCATCTGGTCCGTAAAGCTTTAAAGCTTTATTATAAAAAAAAAAAAAAAACACATATATTGTATGGATTTTCCTCCTGAATACAACTCTCATGGCTGGAAGTTTCTTCATTCAGACTGTCAAGTACTGATGGAGCAGTTCCAATAACATACTTTGAAGAACTGTAGCCAATGTCTTACCTCTGCTATAGAATGCAATAGAATAACTATCTGGACATCAGGTAACCTTACTGGACATCAAGTTGCACTATTGATATGTGTATGTATGTGTATATTTATATATATATATATATATATTATATGTACCCTATAATATAAAAGGCCAGATGTATGTTTGTCCAATGCGGCCATGCACAATAGAGACTGCCCGAATGCAGGCCAGCAGTCATGCGCAGTAGAGACTTCCCAAACGCAGGTTTGCTACACATTGTGAACCACCTATATGGTCCTTACAATGTTAACCCTTTGAGTGCCAGAGGGGTACGCAACGCATTGCATAGGGTTAAAGCTTTTAGTGTCAGAACAGCATGCAATGCATCAGTGAAATGTGTTGCCCCCCAAGGCATTCAATTTAGTAAATCCAGCCTGCTTGAAACAGGAAAATAAATATGTGATCCCGGTAATCTCCAACTCAACAAAGTTTTCCACTGAATTGCACTGCAAGGCCCTGTGTTAGCCAAAGGGACATCCATCCAAGAAAGGAAGGGTCGATAAGGATGTATCAACAGGATTAACACAGTTGGGTGTTATGATGAAGTTGGGGGAGGGTTTCAAGGTGAGGACAGGAGTATGGAAAGGATAAGTGGGGTATGGACATTTAAGAGAAGAACGTGATGAGTGATAGAGAAATGAGTTTCACACAAAAAGGGAAAAGTATCATTGTCAGGTGAACCAGATGATCCCAGAGATAGTGAGGAATGGTGGATGTGGAGAACAGGACTGAATAAAGGGAGGGAGCTGAGCAAAAAGGAAGGGGACTTTGGAGGACTGAATGGAGGAGAGGAAAGGAGAAGAGAAGGGCTGGGGCAGGGGAAGAGGAGTAGACACAAGTGAGGAATTGATTGACAGAGGAGTGGGAGGCAGTCTTAATGGACAGAGTGTGTGTGTGTATTTTTATATATATACTGTTATGCAAATACAGCTCCCATCATTGATAGAGGTCTAGGAATGATGGGGCTGTAGTCTAAGAGCAGTTAGAGCTGTGTTGTCCAACCTTGCTATTCATGAACAAAGCAAGCTTAAAAAGAAATGTATATCCATATTTGACTTATCCTATAACATAAAAGGCCACATGTATGTTTGTCCGATGCAGTCATGCACAGTAGACACTGTCCAAATGCCGAGAATGCATTGAGGTAACGCTCTGAAAATGTCTTTCTTTACGCGCTTTGGCTCGTGTACATGGGCTTTTACATTAGTATATATTTCTCTGGTAACTTTGGGTAGGCAATCTGCCCCTTTAAGTAGGCAGGAACAATTCTACAAGAAAATGCAGGGGGTGGAGCCTACCTTCCCTCCTTGGCTGCAGCTAGCTCCAGTAAGATTTGTTCCTAGGTGAAGATACAGGCAAGAGAACAGTTCTGCTATAGTTTTAGCTAATTTTTTATTTTTTTGTTAGAAATGGAATACAATCATTAGGCGGATTACCATAACTGACAATGCCCTTAGATGTGACTATCTCAGTATCCAGGTGCTTTTGTGGACCTTAAGCCCTGGGGGGATAATCTTGGGTTCAAGTTCTTTCCCCAGGAGTTGCCCACTGAGGCTTCTTCTTAATACATGGTGATCTGAAGACAGACGATCTGCAGGAAAGGTGAGCAACCCTTTGAGTGCTGCAGGACCACATGTCCCACAGTGCCCCTCCACACAGGGGTTTTCCTTTGGAGTTCCTATTGCACACTCCTGCACTCATTGGGTTTATCTGTATGTCTGTTGGGTGGTTTGGAGCAAGTTTCTGTGGTAACCTAACCCTGGTTCAGCATCTTTTGGGGGGTTGTTGGCATTTTCCCTACTGGGTTCAGTGTATATTGGGTCTAGTGACATGTTTTAGAAATGTGTAGTGCACATTATCTTTTACAACTCTGTCACAACTTTGCAATTACCGCATAGACACCATTGCGCCATTCACTTCTATGGGAGTGTACAGTTTGGGACATATCTCTGCAACTGCTCATCGTAGCAACTTCAGAGATGGCTCATTTTGTTTGTCTGCCCTTGCTCTATCATCCGGTCAACGTTTTGTGTGTGTTGGGGGGCTCAGGAGGCTTCAGGCACTGTTGGGGTACTTTTTCTGTGAAAACTACATTTCCCATGAGCGCTTGCTTTGTGCGCTCATTGCTGATTGGCTCCCGCAGTGGCAGCCATTTTGTGCTTTTCCTGAATGAGTATCCTACACAGGGCTTGGACTCTCCTTCTCTCCTCTGCAGATTAACACTTTGCCTGCCAGATAAGTGCATTTTAGCGATTTCTGGGGTGAAATTTTATTCTTCCACACTGTATTTGGGTGATTCCTTATACTTTAAATTTTTTGACACTGTGAGAATGTCTAATCCATTAGAGCTTGGGGCCAGGCCTAAGACTAAGGACGCTGGGGTCTCTGTGTCCCCTATTGCGCATTGCTCCTCATGTCATTCAGGGTTACCTAAAGAATTCTCAGGTCCTTTATGCCCAGCATGTTCTGATGTCCCTGAGTCTTCCCCAGGGACCTCCAGCCGTGCATTAGAGCCAGTTTGGGTGCAAGAGTTCAAGGCTGCTACTAGAGACCTCCGGTCTACATTCCAACTCTTTCCATCCCAGTTACAGGGGGTCTTCCACTCCTGGCAGACCCCTACTTCCGTCAGATCTTCCCTTCCGAAACCGCAGGGAGCACATGACATATCAGATTCCTGTGAGGAGGAACTGTTGGTGGATTCAGACGGTGAGGAATGTTTTGCTGTGGGCTCCACTCAGTTTTTTGAGGGACCTACTGTCTCCAGGCTATCTAAGTCCACTGCCTTGCCAGTTGCTGATGCGTCCTCTCTGAAAGACTGGACTGACAAAAAACTTGAGGTCTCCCTCAAGTCCATTGTTGCCACTGCTGGTACTGCCATGCGTCCAGAGTTCGCTGCGGCATTGGTGAACCGGGCCATTGCGGTCTGGACTGAACAGCTCACCCTGGCTGTCCATCAGAGTGCTCCTACTTTGGATATGTTGCGACTTCTTGCCAACATTTCTGAGTCCCAGCACTATGTTTCTGCTGCCTTATTTGATGCCATCCATTTGGTGGCAAGGGTTTCTACCATGTCTGTGATTGCCAGATGAGCTCTTTGACCCAAGAAAGCTTTGCTCTCATTGCCTTTTCAAGGCACCTCTTTGTTTGGGCCAGATCTTAAGGATCTGATCAGTGAGGCCACAGGGGGCAAGAGTACCCTTCTGCCCTTCCAGACTGAGATATGTGCGTGATCCCTTTCATCTTTCTTCCTCCCTTTCATTTTTTTCCCTCTCATACACCCCAGGGTGTAGAAAAACACCATCTGTTCAGTGGCACTATTCAGGCCCTTTTGGACAAGGATGTTCTGGAACCTCTTCCAGTTCGGGACAGAGGTATGGGTTTTTACTCTAACCTCATTGTTGTCTCCAAGAAGGACGGTGGCTGTCGTCCCTTTTTGGATTTGAAGGATCTCAATTCTTTTGTCATCAAGACTCCTTATCACCAGGAGTCCCTACGGATGGTGAATGCTGCTATGCCCAGAGGGAATTCCTTGCCTCTCTGGATCTTCAGGACGCATATCTGCACATCACCATTCATCCAGAGAGTCTGCAGTATCTCAGATTTGCCTGCGACCAAGGGCAATTTCAGTTTTCAGCTCTTCTCTTTGGTCTGACTACAGCTGCTCAAGTCTTCAGCCGTGTCTTGGGAGCCTTAGTATCCATCCTCCATCGGGACGGCATCGGAGTTACTCCATACATTGGCGACCTGCTTCTGAAAGACCCTTCTGTTGAACTTCTTCATCAGCAGGTTCAGGCCTGCATTCATGCTCTCACCCATCACGGGTGGATCGTCAACATGGACAAGTCGGATCTTGTCCCATCCCAGCATCTGGTCTTCTTGGGCCTTCTCTTCGACACTCAGCAGAGCATGGTGTTTCTTACGGGCAAGGTGGCTCACCAGATCGCCCACAGGGTTTCTGTTGTTCTGGCTCACGACCCAGTTCCAGCAAAGAAGCTGTCCTCTCTAGGGGAAGTTCATTTCCACCATAGAAGAAGTCCCGTTTGCCATGGCTCACACCAGTGAACTCCAGAGGTTTGTGATCCAGGTGTGCAGAGGTCAAACAACCTTCTGAAGATGTCAGTATCCCTCCCTCTTCATGTGGAACTGAGTTTGTCGTGGTGGCTCGACCTCTCCAGTCTGTTGAAGGGCAAGTCCTTCCTGGTATCCTTCTAGACCACTGTGACGATGGATGCCAGCTGGGGAGCGGTCCTAGGTCACTTGAGTGCTTAAGGTCAGTAGTCTCCGGAGGAGTCTATCCTTCCCATCAACATGTTGGAACTTCGGGGAATATTTCATGCCCTTTGCCATTGGACACCCCAGCCTGAATAATGCCCAGTACAAGTCCAGTACGACAACGCCACTGCCGTGGCTTACATCAACAAGCAACATGGAACAAGAAGTCTTGCTGCTTGGTTAGAGGTCAAGGCTATTTTGTCCTAGGCAGAAGAACATGTTCCTGCCATATCCGCAGTGCACATTCGCGGCATAGACAAAGTCATGGCAGACTTCCTCAGTCAGCACATGGTGGACAGTGGAGAATGGGAACTGCACCCAGAGGTGTTCACCCTCACTGTTCAGAAGTGGGGTCTTCCTTGCATCAACCTGATGGTGACAAGACACAACCGGAAGGTTCCGATGTTCTGCTCTCACTGGAGGGATCCTCTGGCTCTAGCGATGGATGCTATGTCCATTCCTTGGTTATTTCCTCTGGCTTACATGTTTCCTCCCCTCCCCATGTTGCACAGGATGTTATGGAAATTGAGACTGGAGCACTGTCCATTCATTCTGATTGCTCCGTACTGGCCTCGACAGTCTTGGTTTCTGGAGGTTCTGGATCTGTCTGTGGGGGAGCCATTCCGGCTCCCTTGCCATCCGGATCTTCTTCTACAGGGTTACCTGTGGAAGGAGGATGTTCATCTTCTAGGTTTGATGGCTTAGAAATTGAATTCTCAGTACTGAAGAAGAAATTTTCTTCTTCTGGAGTGGTGGCTACTATGCTTAGTGCCTGAAAACCTGTTTCTTCTATGGCCTACCATCGTGTCTGGTCGACGTTTCTCTCTTGGTGTGCTGATAGGGACCTTTCTCAGGATTTTGCTCTGCCTACGGTCCTGGCTTTCTTGCAGAACGGTGTGGATAAGGGCCTCAGTTTGAGTTCCCTTAAGGTTCAGACTTCTGCTCTCTCTGTTTTCTTTCAGTGGCGCATTGCTGTTCTTCCTGATGTCAAGGTTTTCTTCCAGGGCATTGCTCATACTCGTCCTGTTTTCAAGACTCCCGCTCCTCAGTGGGCTCTTAACTTGGTTTTGGGCGTCCTTCAGGGCCCCCCCTTTGAGTCCTTGGCTACTATTCCTCTGTGCCTGCAGACGTGGAAAATGGCTTTTCTCCTGGCGATCGTGTCTGTTCACCATGTCGCTGAGTTGCATGCTCTGTCTTGTAGACCACCCTTTTCTGCGTTTAACAAAGACAAGGCAATGCTTCACACTTCTCAGGACTTTCTACCGAAAGTGATCTCTTAGTTCCACATTAATCAGGAGATCGTGATGCCTTCTTTCTGTCCTGACCTTACCTCTGACAAGGAGAGGGATCTTAGACAATCTGTTGCGCTGTTCAGCATTCCTGAGGGTCCCAGGGCAGGGAGACCTGCATCCAAAGTGACTATTACATCATGGATCAAGTCCACTATTCGTAAGGCTTACGAGCTAAGGAAGAAGCCTGTTCCCTTTCGGGTCACAGCTCATTCTACTAGATCTGTTGGGGCTTCTTGGGCTTACAAGAATCAGGCCTCCGCTGATCAGTTGTGCAAGGCTGCCACTTGGCCGTCAGTGCACACCTTTTTGAAGCACTACTGTGTTGATGTGCTGGCATCGGCTGATGCCAGCTTTGGAAGGAAGATCCTGGAGGCAGTCTTGCCTGTCTAGGATCTTCTTCGGTTCTTTGGTGCTTCCTTCACTTTTGAGTTCTGTTGGGTCTACTTCAGTGTGCTGTGTGACAGTTCCTGGGCTGTTGTTACCCCTGTTCAATGACCGTTGACACTTCATTTGTTTTTGTTGGGCTATCTCTGATCTGATGGTTCATATATGCTGGTGACTTTGGAGGCCTTGTGCCTGGTCCTTGCATATATATATATATATATATATATATATATCCATATACATAGTTTGAGCTGTAATAATTTTGAATGAAGCATTTATCAGCAATTGGAGCAATCTTGATTAACTCAGCAGGAAACTCCCTAAAGGGTATGTGTTTTTCATTATAGAAGTGTATTGCTTCTTTAAGACCTTTGTACAATATTGCAGACGTCTATGGGTAGATTTTCATAATTATAAAACAATGGTTATTTTTATTTACTCTTATTGTATATATTTTATGACTTATGCTCTTCTACTTCATATTCGGGTATTTCCCTCTCATCATTTCACAAGGAAGCTCCATTTAGAATTACCACAGCAATATTAGACAGAACAAGTAGAAGTCATCAGTCCAACAGTAGCCCTTTAACTGCCAGAGGGTGTCCAGCACACTAGAAAGCAATGTGTTGTTGGACTTTCAAATTCACAGGGTTAAAGGAACACTTTCACCACGTGGAGCAATGCGTTGCATACCTCTCTGGCACTCAAAGGGTTAATGGAACACTATCAACAATATAGTATAGTATGTTATAATATATATATGTTATATTATCTTTTTTATATATAGAAAGTAGTTCTTGAGTTATTTGGATTTAGGGATTATGCTAATGAATGCATATCATGCAGGCACTTCCTGTCTTAGCCCTAAATTACCTCCCCAACTCACTGAAGGCCAAATGCAATAGGACATACATGTTAGTGCCTAGGCTCCATAGAATAACATAGGTATTGGAGCTTTTTATCACACTGCAGACATTATTTTCCCTTTATCACCTTAGCACATCTTTCCCCTGGAGTAATTCTGGAACAAATCAACTGCACCATAGGGAACAAGTAAACTAAATTCCATCAAATGATAGAGAAGTCTCCAACAGACTGAGAACCAATGAAATGCAATAAAGCATTTATGGGGTTAAAAGCACCATTTAAATAATAGGGAATACTTGTATGTCTCCTGTGGTGTACTTGGATTCCCCAGGAATACTCCAGTTCTTACTGGATTAGTCTCTAGAAGGGGGGCAGGAGGTTATGCACCAAGGTGAGATAAACTCTCCAGTTCCTATATTATTATATGGAGCCCCATTTTAATTTTGGAGAGAAGTTAGTGCATAGATGCCATACTGTAACAGAATAGTTTTTTCTCACTTTTATCTCACCTTATTGGATCTCCAATCAGGTTTCTACTAGATGCGAACAAAGAATCTGCCATGATTGTAACATCCACAGCCTATAGGGAAGGCATTAAAGTACCTATTCTTGAACCTTCTTGATACCAGATACCATCTAATCCTGATGTTATAGGTGATGTCCCAGATCACTGTATGAGTGGAGCAGATTTTGGCACACTTTACAGTTATCTCAGCATTTGTACAAATTCAGGCTTTCATCTAAAATTTTCCCCATTGGCTCATCCTATATAATAATTCACTAAAACGTGTGTAACGACACAGTCATGCGCAGTAGAGACTGTCAGTGACAAGGCTGATGCAGAGTGGGGTGCTCCGAAGGAGCGTTCAGCTGTGTATCAGGCGCAGTGCGAGCAGTCTCTACTGAGCATGACTGCACCGCGACCGGCTAGCACTGTATCAGCCACAGCGTGGGCAGTCTCTACTGAGCATGACTGCACCGTGACCGGCTAGCACTGTATCAGCTGTGGTGTGGCCAGTCTCTACTGAGCATGACTGCACCGTGACCGGCTAGCACTGTATCAGCTGTGGTGTGGCCAGTCTCTACTGTGCATGACTGCCCCCCGACCGGCTGCCAGTGCCACTATGGCCCGTGTAACGGGCTCTTCAACTAGAATATTATATTTTTCTTTCAAGCAACTGTATGAAGGATACAATACATTTGGGAGATTAATTTCTTCCGTTGAGGTGCCTTGCATCTTTTCAGATCTCAATATGAATCTTCTTTATCAAGTCTGCATACATGTAATTATATTGATTTATGACTGGAAATTATTATTCATAGTTTAAAAGCTGCCAAAAAATTCATCTGTAGGCTTGCTCTATAAGAAAGCTTTTATGTCTGTCCTGAACAACTGCTTTATTTCTAATGATACATTTCAGAAACCAGATACGTTTTTCATTTTTGTTCTCTATAGAACAGATGAAAATAAAATGACCTTGTCTATGTTTGGGTGAAGGGAGACAGCTTCTTTGGTCACCATGATAGATTTCTCATTAGTCAATATAGTCAAAGTCATATGAATGTTCAGTTCTGCTGGCCACACCCACTACACTGAGGAGCAAGCCCAATTCCCTTGTAACATACATGCTCCTGATATATAGTGGCTGAATATATACTGCTGTACTGTTTGTTTGGTAACCTGCTTTGCTGATGATAAATGCTATCACTGGTTTTATTTCACACTAGTTGAAGAGCCCGTTACACGGACCACAGTGCCACTGCCAGCCGGTCGCGGGGCAGTCCTGCACATTAGAGACTGCCTACGCCATGGCTGATACGGAAGCATGGGCAGTCTCTACTGCGCAGGACTGCATCGTTGCACATGTTTTACAAATTATTATATAGGATATTTCTATTGAAATCTCTGGGGACATTTGGAGCTTCATTTACCCCGTTTGCCTTGCAGATAACACAAAGCTGGATGAAGTCAGTTTCAAGTGAAGAGATCATGGGAGATTCCTATCCTCAGTATTGAAGTCTATGGAAGCCCCGTGTTAGTGAATTTGACATCTATGGGCTTCTGTAGTGAGAAAAGGAGCCTCGCATAATCAGCCCACTTGGCTCTGATAAGGCAGACAAGGAGGGGGCAGTTTTGAGCTTTCATTGTCATAGACCATGTGGCACGGCCAAGGGTTAAAAAAGGGTCTTGTGACAACATTATGCTGCCCCTTTAACAGATTACATACACTACCACTGGCCAAATTATTTAACTCATTTGTTGCTAGAGAGATCTCAATGCCTCTAGCTTTTTGTGTTTGTGTGAAATAAAAGCTAAAAGGCTGACTATAAGAAATGGAGAAAACAGCTGCATCATAGAGAGGAACTAAAGAGGTACCAGAGAGGTACCACTGATTGTTGTGCTGTCCTGCAGAATTACATATTCTTAATGGTCTTGATTTAAAGAGAGACGGTGACACTTTAATTCATTGGTTTTGGTGAAAAAGAGTTATGATGTAATAGCTCAGAGATTAGCTAATATTAAAACATGATTTTGTTTTCCTCCCTTGCAGTGAGCCATCTGTATGGATTTGGTTTGATGGATGCTGAAGCCATGGTGATAGAAGCTGAGAAATGGACAACAGTCCCCGCACAGCACATATGCGTGGAGAACACTGACAGGCAGATCAAGTAATGATTTACAGGATTGATAGTCTGAATCTATTTCACTGTGCCACTCCTATTTTCACACTTACACCAGTCTTGCTTTACTCACTGTAGCCGGCACCCAGCATAGTTATTTTACTGCCTAGTTATAATATTCTTAAAGAAGCACTTTTAGGCTTGTGTCCTTGGAATTCAAAGCATGTATAGGAGTGCATTAGCATCTTTTGACAAGGTCTGCATGCATGACATTTTACTTTATAAGACCTTTGGTCCCCAAGAGCTACCAACAGGCTAGGATTTAAGGATTGCCCTGCTTAAATACAGGTTTGTTAATAAGCCACTGATTAATTTATATGTGCTTAATCAGGAATATCCTTAAATCCTGGCCTGTTAGTAGTTCTTGAGGACCAAACTTGGGCACCCTTCTCTACAAAGTAAAATACCATGTTTATACATCTGTGTGAAGATGCTGATGCATTCATATACACACCTTTATGATTGAGATGGAAATTATAGTCCTAATCACCTGGAGGGTCTCAGTTTTCCAATTATTATTCTAAACACTACTTTGATGCTATATGACAGTTGTCTTAATATTATATACCAAAGTGATCTAAATCCTTATTATATTTGGCAATATAATAGAAAAGCTGCAGTGCTCTACACAAGGGTGCCCAGGTTCAGTCCTCAAGAGCTAACAACAGTTACAATTGAAGTATTTCCCTGCTTGAGCACAGGTGGATTAATTAAAAGAAATGAGTCACTGATAAATTCAGATGTGCCTTATCAGGGATATCCTTATATCCTGTTCTTTTGGTAACCTTAAGGACTGATCTTGAACTATTCTATGGACCTATAATATGTGGACTATACATAATACATAATTAAGAGTCAGGAAACACTCACCTATCTGGTGCCAGATCTGTACTGATGGAGAGAGGTATATGTATAAAGTGAAAAGTGGAGAAATTAAAAAAAAACATCTAAAGAAAAACTACTAAGTTTAAAAATCCATAACTCAATGGAAGCATACGTCTTGACTGCATTTGCATGATTATCCCTCCCCATTTATTTATTCCACCCCTTTGGTGGAAGCTGATGTGTTCTGGCAGAGGGAGTACTATGGAGGAGAGAAGTAGAGGAATGAGGAAGAGGAAGGTGATTTCATGATGGGTGAATAATTAATTATTCAGGCTGTGTCACACAAGTCACTGAACTTAGCTCTGCAGATATTATAGAATACCTAACTACTAAACCTTAGATCTCTAAACCATTGCATTGATTTACAAACAAAAAAGTATAATATATAGGAAGTTTAAATAGATAATACCTTTCATGGTAGGGACAGAGCCATTTTAACTCACTGGGAATTTCTATTTGATGCCCATGATGCAGTTGGTTTCCCCCAGAGTTAGTCCACTTTCTTTATGCCTGTGATGTGATACAAAGCAAAACAGAAATGAGCACAAAATGTGAAACAACGATATAAATATTTAGTTTAGTGTAATAACAATCTTATAATGGTACTGTCACCTTGTAACAAATATGTGATTTTGAAAGAGCAACAAATGTGTGTATATTTGCTCACCATTTTCTATTTGAAACAAGTTTATGAAATAATTAACTTTAAATATTATTTGTCATTTATACAAATCTCAAAGGCATGCCAGCCAGATAAAAACAATCCACACTGCTTCCCATCCCAACTGCTACTTCCTGCCATCCAGGACTAGCTAATTTATATAAAATATCAAATAGATTAAGCTAAATATCTTATTGCCTATTTTTTTAAATAAAGAAGCCAACATAAATAAAGGCGATTTTAGAAAGCTTTTACAATATGACTTATTTGTTACACAGTGATGATTCCATTGTAATAAATTGACTGCTCCTGAGTGTTGATCACTGATCTAAAACAGGGATAGGCAATTGTTGGCCCTCCAGCTGTTCATGACTACAGCTCCTATCCTTCCCAATCAACAGCTGGTTGGGGACAGTGGAAGTTGTAGCCCCCGACAGCTGGAGGATCAACAATTGACTACCAGTGCTATAGAATACCCCAGTCTTACTAATGTTCGTTTAAATGGAAATTACGGTAGATAGACTGGATTATTCCTTTTTATTGTTCTTCTTTGTACAATGTAAGATAGGAGCTAAGCTCTTATACAATGCAAGCAAAGAGATAAGCAGGTTATTAGTAAGTGACATTTATCACCATACTCACAGGAGAGTGTCTAGGCAACCATATATGTAATGTCATTTCCTATGAAAGGGTACAGATCATGGTTACTGCGGTCTTTCAACAGATTGCATTTTCTGGTTGATCTCTCCTGATATATCACTTCTTCTTTGTAGCCCCTATTTTCATTTATATTGTGTTTAGATTCCATATAACTTAATGAAACCCCCCGCATACACACACAAACACACATATATACAGTTACATGTGGAAGTGAGCTTGATTACTTTCACACATTTTTAATACTCCAATTATTTTCCTGCCTAACTCCACACCACATGCTCTCAGCTGTGAATCACTGAGATATTCAGGCAGTAATGATTCAAATCCCCTAAAGCCTCTTATCTGCAGGAATCTGTTGAGACTGGCCTGCTGCAGGTAAAATGTTTTAAGATGTATGTATACGCAGTCAAGAAATAAGTAAATTATTTGCATTGATTATAATTTGCAATTTTAATTTTGGAAATTATAAATGACAATTCAATAGTTTGATTCCTGTTTAGATTGGGCTACCATTAATAATACAGTATGAATAAAATAAGGTGTATATATATATATATATATATATAGATAGATAGATAGATAGATACATATATATATATATATATATATATATGTGTGTGTGTGTGTATATATATATACTGTAACAAATCTGGGGCAAACTATGTGCACTATAGGGTAGCAATCACATAATATTTCTAGCCTTTGCCTAGCCCTGTATTCGAGGGCTACTAAACCAAACCCCTCCCCAGTAATTAACTGCAATGTGGCTTCTTATTCTTTCCTTCTTTTCTGTACATGTGCAAAAGCCATCAGAAATCATTGATTTATATTCAATCTCCAAATTCAAATAACAAACTAATTTTCATATGGGGAAGTAGTGCTTAATTCATTTTAATAATAATATTGATACAAAAAGCAGATTTTAATGGAACATTTAATTACTTCTTAAAAGAAATTTCTACAAAACATGGGCATATATTTATTCAATTATGTATAGCCACGTATCATGCTGAGGTAATTGTAGCTTCTTGCCTCACAATCTGTAGCAGATCTCGTTTTGATGGCATTGATTTGTACAGTCTGACCAATGTGTCCTAATTCAGTCATTCTGTTTTCATACTGTATAACTAGAACATTGTGGCAAATACATTATAATAGAAAATCCAAATTCTCTTCGAGAGGATTTGATCAGTTAAGAGAAGACTTGGGGCCACATGCACAAAGTAAAAGAAAATAAGCAATTCTGGAGCAGGCCAACACCATTAGAGGGAACAAACACACACCTGTTGATATAAATGGGCTTCTGACCCCTTGCTCTGTAATATATTGCAGACCTTGCATTCAATGGGTTGAGTGTCGGAGATGTGTGCAACGTATCGCTTCATGACGCATCTCTCTGGCACTCAAAAGGGTTAATCCATTGATTGCAAAGCAATGCATTACAAACTTCTCTTTTATTCAAGGGGTAAGAACCCTTTGTGTGCCAGAGAGATATCCAATGCATTGCTCTGCAATGGATACCTTTCTGGCACTCAATGGGATGATTTTTATCCCCTAAGGTGCACTTGGTTCTGACCAGAATAACTCCACATTTTAGATGTGCATATGGCCCCTAATCTGCTATATAAATTCAGTGCTATCAGAAAAAACTAATACCTTAGGAATAATTAGGCAAATACTGAAGTAAATCAACTACACCATAGTCAACAAAGGAAAATAAATCAAATAACCATTGATTTAAATGGGATGTTTAACTCCTTGAATACTAGGGAGGTTATGTAATGCAGTGAAGACCTTTCTTTGTTTACAGTGTTTAAACTCCTCATTTAACTAATTGAGAATTCATATTCATATCTCCTTTGGTTCGTGATGGTTTGCCCCACATTTGATTCAGTTCTTATTACCATCTGGACTTTATTACAGTCGAAAATTCTCCATAGACTTCATTGGGAACCTGTTAGATAAAATCATTGAAAACAATTAACAAATGCAATGTAATCTAGGCCTACATAAGCCTCAACAGGTGTTATGCACTAAAAGCTGATAAAAAGAAGACTGTTCCAGTGATATCACTTCTCCAATTCCTATGTTATTCTATAGAGCCTATGCACTAAGATTTCTACCACGTGAGTGCATTGGCTCCATCGAATAACACAGGAATTGGAGAAGTGATATCAGTGGAAAAGTCATCACCAGTTTATCACCTCTTTCTCACACCCCTGATGAGTTCTTATCAAAGGTAAATCAAAACGAGCCATCAAGACGCTTAAAGATTTACCCACAAAGAGTGATGCACTGCAGTCAAAAAATCTCATTGTACTGTCTTCAAATGTGGTTTTACATTTATTAACCCCTTGTAGACCAGAGAGTTGTGCAGCACACACCGTGAAGCACCGTGAACCCCTCTGGTTCTCAAGGGGTTAATCAAATGTTGTGGCGCAGTCATATACCAAATATGCCTCTCTTTTAAAATCCAAACTTAAAACACTTGAGAAATTAACGCTATTCTTCAGAATTCGTTGATTAACCCTTTGAGTGCAAGAGTGGTACGCAACACATTTCAAATCAATGCGTTGTGTACCACTCTGGCACTCAAAGGGTTAAAAACTAATGTTTTCTACTCCCCTTTCTTGCCTTCTTATTAAATATGTATCACTGTTCTTGTGTGCTGGAATTGCTAATGTAAACCTATGAGTGCCAGAGAGGTATCCAAAGTATTGCTTTGCAATGCGTTGGATACCTCTCTAGCACTCAAAGGGTTAAACATCTGTTTTTTGTGAAGTTGTGCTAACATTTCATATGCTTAAAGGAGAAGAAACTCATAATAGTAACCCCCTTTCACATATTAAGGCAGAGCTTTCCAAACTTTTCATGTTGGTGACACACTTTTTAGACATACATCATTTCGTGACACAGTAATTCAGTTTTGATAGCAAACCGAAGGTTAAACTAATAATCCCTTATAAGAGATATGGACACATACATAAATTGTGATAAGATGATGTATGGGGACACAACATATCTCATGAAAACCTTTCATTCATACTGTGGAAGGCATTAAGCATGTTGTGTGGTTTTTAAAAGAGCGACATGAGAATGTTGAGCTACATATAAGTGCAAGATTCTCATGTCGTATTATTAAATAGATAGCGCATAACTGATTTTAGAAGTACTGTCCGTCTTTCCTGTCTCATCGGCACCAGAAGCAACAGCCATGTGACAGCCAGCCTCTGCGCACAGGGACACCTCCAGCCTGGCAGCCCAAAGAGAGGGCAGAGGTATAAAAGAGGTGGCATCTCAAAACATTTTAACAGCTGAAGCACCAAAAGATTTGGAACAGCTGGAGTACCTCCGTGTGCTGCATACATATTATGTATGCAGCACACAGAGGTACTCCAGCTGTTACAAATCTTTTTTGGCGCTCCAGCTGTATGCAGCACACAGAGGCAGTCTCCTGCTGTGTAAATGCAACCATTAAGTAGTAGTGTTTTATCTCCCAGTGTAGCTCGTCCTTGGGTTGAATGTCAATCTCGTTCTGTGTAAACGGCACCTTTTCCTGTGACACACCTGCACACTGCAGCCGACACACTAATGTGTCGCGACACACAGTTTGGAAAGCACTGTATTAAGGCCAAAAAATCCTAGTGGTCATTATGAATTTTGGTCTTGTGACTTGGATGTCATGTCCATGGAGGCAGACTTGAGACTTCCTATCAGGACCACAGGACAGAAACTCTACCCATTGTGTATGGTAATCATTTACCTTTAAAATGGATCTATCTCATATAGACAAGTAATGCTCATTAGTTAGAGCATTTAGCGAAAAAATTAATATTTAAAAAGTGCCCAGCAGCCTACTTCCGCTTGCCGCAGGTTGCCACACAGAAGCCTCTCCCGTCCCACTACCCAGCATCCTCTGATGACAGAGGCTGTCTGTCTCTAAGCTGGAGCGATCTTATTGGCTAGATATCGATCTCTGCCAATGAGATTGCTGCAGCTTAGAGAAAGAAAGCCTCCGTCATCAGAGGATGCTGGGTAGTGGGACGGGAAGCAGAGGCAGTGCTGCAAGCTGGAAGTAGTCTGCTGGGCACGTTTTAAACATTGATTTTTGCACAGATAACTGTTTTTTTTTTTTTTTTATAAATGAGTAACGTAAAATTTTTTCGCTAAATGCTGTAACTAATGAGCATTGCTTCTGTGATGTGATAGATCCAATTTAAGGATTAGAAGGATGTGGAAGGCATGGTTTTGCAATGTGTTGCTCTCCCCCTGTCCTTAAAGAGTGAAGGGTTTACTTTTAAATGGTCGCACGCAAAAGAGCATGCAACCAAATTACACAGTTACCATTTCGTTGTGGTAAAAAGGTTGACACGAGAATCTCGCCCTGCATGACAACGTGAGATTCTCATGTCTCCGGAATAAACGTTGCATGACAGCCTCTGGGTTATTCTTTCTCTCACCCTGTGTATCAGCCAGCGATCTGATCAAATTAACATTACACCGGATACTGATGCAACTGCTCAGAAAACGAAATCGAGATACAAGTCAAGGATCAGGACAAAATCAAGATGCAAGTCAAGGATCAGGACGAAATCGAGATGCAAGTCAAGCATCAGGAAGGTCTCTTTCTCTCACTGTTGCTGAGCACTGCGCCGGGCAATCTCTCCCCTTCTTTGCATGCTCCGCTCCACCCTGTCATTCCACACACACAGAGAAGGGGAGAGAGAGAGCCCGGTGCAGGGCTCAGCAACAGTGAGAGAAAGAGACCTTCCTGATCCTTGACTTGCATCTCAATTTCGGCCTTATCCTTGACTTGCATCTTGATTTCGTCTTCTGAGCAACTTGTAGGCTGTTATACACTTAATTCAGTTGCACCAGGATCAAGTTTAATGTTAATTTACACCGGCTGCTACACAGGGTGAGAGAAAGAATAACCCAGAGGCTGTCATGCTACATTTATTCAGGCAACATGAGAATCTTGTGCTGTCATGCAGGACGAGATTCTCATGTCAAACTTTTGATCAAGGTGACATGGTTAGTTCTCCCATATGTCGCACATTTTTTTGCGTGCAACATTTAAAAAGAATACCAGGGTGTAGTAGGCTCATCCACTTTACCTACTTCACTCTGAAAAAATAGCCAGCATTTGTCATGTCTGCCTCTGTGGTCATGACTTCCAGGACTGATTTAAAGATGTTATCTCTCACATACTGGAACAAGGGCCAAATTAATAGGGGCCATTTGGATTTTATAGCCATAGTAATGAAGGTGGGGGGGAGGCATTATTTGGAGGTTTTACTTTTCTATAAAAGCCTTGGAAACTCTCAAACTAAGGCCCATATTCACAAAACAAAAGAGGAACAATTCTGGAACAAACCAAATGTACCATGGGGAAAGAAATAAAACTTCCCAGAATTTCCATTAATTTAAATGGAGTGTATAAGCACTTGAATGCTAGGGAGCTTATAAGCATTTGAATGCTAGGCATTGCTTTGAGCATTCAAGAGATCAATTCCCCATTTAAATCGGGTGTCATTTTTATTTTTATTTTATTTTATTTTTGTTTCTTAATCCTTTGAGTGCTTTGCAATGCATTATGTAACCCTCTGGCACTCAAAGGGTTAATATCTCCTCTTTAGGTTCCTGAATTCTGCCCTAAGAGTTTCATCAATGGACCCATTTGGTGTGATATAAGGGTGGGGAACCGGTGACCCATCACTGACTGACCAAGAATGATGGGCATTTTAGTCTAACGTTGGATTCCCACTGACAATATTTCTGCCACTCAAAGTTTGGTTACAGTTCTGAGCCCTGTCTAAAATCTGATTTTCCGCAGGACTATTCGGCCAGATAATGTTGTCCGCTCTATATATAAAGCCACCGGCTGTACTGATAACAGCAACCACCATGTGATATACTTGGAGCATGTAATCGTACGTATTACTATCACGCACCCACGCCGGGGAGACCTAGCTATCTACTTGACCTCGCCTTCAGGAACAAGGTCACAGCTTCTGGCTAACAGGTGAGTTTGGCACTATTGTGTTCACTCGTACTACATATTCAAAATTATTATTAGCTTTGTACAGTATACATATTTATGAACATCTAACAGGCTATAATATTATTAGTTATTAATATATTCATGCGGCCCTCACACATATGGATTTCTGATTGTGTGGCTCACGATTAAACTTGGACGCCCCTGATTATAACCCATACAGTTAAAATGCTTTAAGGGCAATGGTGGAGAAGAACCTTACCCAAAAATAATTTATAGTTGAAAAAAGCCTTTTTTGACTGTAATGGAATTGCTTGCAGGTTATTTTCATAGTGAAAATCTGCTAATTGACCAAAAATCATCTAAATTATTGAATGTTATTACTCTGTCTTCATAGCTAGAAGGTTTCTTCCAGTTCACATGCACCAAAAGTCATATGGATTCTGATTTATTAAGAACAAGAGGCCAGATTCTATTGCAGTAACTAAATGTTACCTCCTGTTTTATCAAATATTTTCCTATTGAAGTCTATAGGGAAAACCGGAGATAAAAGCAGTGATAAAATTAGTACCTGCAATAGAATCTAGCCCAAGAGGAGCAATTCTGGAGCAAACCAACTGCACTGTAGTCAACAAATACATTTTCCAATTTCTCATTGACTTTAAAGTGGACATCTCTAACATTGAAGAGGATAAAAATTATAAATAAATCAGTTGTAATGTGGGGAAGTTGAATTTGTTCCTTAAAGGGATAACAATACTTAAATATTACTAATCCCCATATTGTAGACATGGTGAAAAGAATTTAATTGTCCCCAGTGTCATCTCTCAAACCTTTATGGTCTCAGAGATAACCACATGCAAAGTTTACTCCCCCCCACTTCCCTGAAGTCAGCGTTGTACTGACTGCAGGGATATCCGGGCTTATTTGCATCGGGTGGCTCTGCAGCAGAGCCGATATCGCGTTAGCAAAAAATAATTATTTCACTGAAACGGGCTTCTATGTGTGCTTGGTTTGCATTCATGGTGATGATGAGGATTAGTGGCAGAATGATAAAGATATTATTGTGGAAACATATTTGTGTATACTGGTGATGTGCCTTTGACACAGATCCAACACAACATCAGCATCCTGAGCCCTTATTGTACATTAGTGAATTTCGCCCATGGTGTGTCAGAGAGATGTCCAATGCATTGTGTTGCAATTCATGGGATAACTCTCTGACTCTCACAGGCTTAAAGGGGATGTATCACCTCTATATAACTTAGGCTAAATAGTTAGGTTACATAGCGAATCTGACTAAAACTGTGTTCATTTTTTTTTTTAAGCTTTGTTTTGTCTAAATTTAAGTTATATATGGCGCGATGCAGGAAACGTGCGCAATCGCTATTTCCCGTCTGAAAACCACTAGGGAATAGGTTTGCGCGTGATTTTATTGAATTGCGCATGAAAATTCATGATTAGCAAACGGCTGCGTATATTTATTTTTTGTGGGCGTGGCTAAGATTAACGAATCTGTGTGAGTGGAATAGCGAATGTGCCTAATGCAGGAACTGCTACTGCGAATGAATTTATACATCTGTGTACTGTTGTCGTAAAATGGAATTTTTCATGCGCAATTCAAGAAGCTTTCAGTATTTGGCTTCCTGGATTAGAATATGAGCAAAATCTATCTGCGCACAAAAATGCCTTTATCTGATGCGAACGTTTCTTGCTTCACGCCAGTAGTCTTCCCTGCAGCTACTTCCGCATAGACTGCGGTTACCTGCTCTGTAACCTAAATAGTTTGCTCTGCCTCTGCTCTCCTCCCTCTATCCAGAACAACGGACTGCGGTTACAGAGCAGGTAACTGCAGTCTATGTGGAAGCAGCTGCCGGGAAAACTTTATAACTTAAATTTAGACAAAATAAAGCTTAAAAAAAAAATAAACACACTTTTAGTCAGATTCGCTATATAACCTAACTATTTAGCCTTAGTTATATAGAGGTGATACATCCCATTTAACAAAGTGCAGAAGAACAGAGCTCCCCAAAACACATACTCTTTCACTGCCATCCCTTGGAAAAAGCGGCATTATATTTGGTGTAGATTACTTAGTACACAGGCAATAGGACGACATAGCACAGGACCTGCTTTAGCAAGGAATAATATTTCTACATTGCCCTAATAGTGTTTAGGGATTTTGGCTGAAGCATTCATAAGCATTGCTCAGTCTAAATTTGCATCCAATTAATGTAATGATTTTTCTGGCAGCAAAAGACTTGTGTATTACTGTGTGTTGGGATATTTAATTTTTATCTGATCAAACTCTAATTTGCTCCCTTTGTGCCAGATTTATGGAGTTGGAATTTGGAAAGCTTTCTAGTGTACAGATTTGCATTGATATTCATTATATATGTGTAATGGCATCATAGAGCAGGAACAAGTAATTAGAGTCTCTCTGAGTTCTGCTAATTGAACCTCAATGATAAATCAACCCCCAAATAGCAGTACTAACATTTATATGCTACAAATGTACGACAGCCCAAGATAGCCGCTAGGGCAGCTGTAGCTTAGTCCCTGCCAGTTTGGTAGAAAAACACTGGTTCCTGCATGGCACATCTCTGGAAGTGATTGCTATGCAAGGACAGCAGACAGTAATATGTACTTATCTTGTTTGCAGCCCAGCTCATTGCGAGGAAATAATGACTTCACTCCTGGTGGTCTGCTGTATGGGAAAGAATGATTTTATAATCTGCTAATACCACACCATCCTTCTGACTTCTGACAATTTGTTCTACTTTTCTGATAGGGTTAAACAATAAATTTATACACATACAGAATACTGTGCTGTCAGACCTGTCAGTTCGCTACTGCCTATTAGTTTTATTTTGGCAAACATTATGAAGAATATTGGCAGTGTTATATTCTTATTGCATTTTGTCTGTTGTGAGAAACATCCCTCATTCCTATATATATATATATATATTATATATATCTACATACTTTTTGTACTTTTAATCTCTTGAATGTGTTGGACATTTCTCCAGCATTCAAGGCTTTAAAAGTCCCATTTCAATTAATGGAAATGCTTGGAATTTGTATTTACTCCTTATGGTGCGTTTGGTTTGCCCCAGAATGTAACCACTTTTCATAGTAAATTAGCCCCATTGAGGTATCTCACCCCTCTGGTCCTCAATTCTCAGTAAGCAAAAAAAAAGCTCTCTTATTGAAATCTGAGTCTGGATTGCCATGAGGAAAAAGGCTTATCCTTACATCTGCCTGGATTTCCAGGAAGACAGAGCTTCTGCTTGTGATCATTTGTCAGTTTGTGTTTGATAGTGATAGAGATAGGCAGGGCCATTTCAAGTCATTGATGAGTCCTGGGGAAAGTATAAAGTAGCATGCCTTTAACCCCTTGAATGCTAGAGAGGCACCAACACATGGTGTACTGACTTACAGATGAATTATCGAGAACAAAATATGTTCCAGCTAATGATAAATATGAGAGTGTTTAACTGTTTGAGTGCCAGAGGGGTACGCAAAGCATTGCTGTGCACTATGTTGTCTATCCCTCTGGCACGCAAAGGGTTAATAGACAAGAAAATGTGATTTAGCCAGTCATATTGTTAGGACCTATAATCAAAATGGTCTTGAGATATAAGGAGAACACAGGAGGAGGATCTCTATGGTAACCACCAAAAGCATCCGATCAAAGCCATCGGAGTAAATAAAAACCACCAATTTATTTATAAATTTATTAAAAATGATCTTATTGGCCTTGAGATATAGCCTTACTCACTTTTTCATCAGTGGTTAGTTGGTCACTGTCTAATTAGCTACTTCACCCTTGACAAGTTGATGAACATGGCACCTATGTTGTTATAAGCTTCTGCTTTCTGGGGAGCAGTATATGATATATAAATCCAACTCTGTTTGCAATGCTAATGTTATTGAGTTTTGTCAGGCACGGAATGTCATTATACTTAAAAAAAAAAAAAAAGTCCTACAAAATTAAATGACAAGCAGAGGTAGAGACAATATAACATCTGTGCCTGTCTGTGGCTGGAATCGGCAGTGGACTGAATCTAGCCCCTGTAGACCACTTACAGTAAGTCAAGTCTGCCATAACTGGTTCAGAGCCAGATGACCTGGTGCATATATTATATTGTCTCTGCATCGTTGTATTTTTCAGGATCCATTTTTTAGTCAGTTTTTGACAGGATAAATGAAGAATTACAAGGCTATGTGTTGACAGTCCTGGAACTAGGTAAAAGTAAATAAGGTGTTTTTATTTTGTAGTTTATTTCATAATACATAATGTAAATCCCTACTCCATACCTCAGAGACATCAATAGCAATTCCACATAACATGAATGACCACTGTCTAGGTTCTTTCAGGTTCTTTCGCTAGGATGTTTGTCAGAAGCCGTCTTGCGCACTAAAGACTGCCCGAACTCACAGAATGCTGGGAGGTGTCGGAACACTGGGAGTTCTGTGCTGGGAGCATTCTGTGCTTTCGGGCAGTCTCTACAGTGCATGACTGCGTCGGCGGCAGGACGCAGAGCAGGACCAGCCTCTTAACACTTTGCCCTTCTGGCACTCAAAGGGTTAACATCACCCAGACCTTGGCCCGTGTACACGAGCTTTTACACTAATATCTTAATAATACAAAGAAATGGCTAGCACAATATTTCAGTAGTTTTTTCATTTTTTTTCTGATTTGCTATAATTATATTAAAGTGACAGGTACATTTTTGCATTGTCTGTGGTGGCACATATTATACTAAGATATTAACCCTTTGAGTGCCAGAGGGGTGTACACACACATTGAGAAGGACACCTAAACTAGCATTCTCCAGTTAGACTCTTGCCATCTCTCTATTATATATGCTCTATAGTGTTTGGCAGCATCTCATGATTGTATTTTTGTGTTTTACTATTGCCATCTGTTTTGCACTTTTCTTTGTAAATTACTTGGAGGTCTTTATGCACAGATCACATATGTCATCTTCTGTAAATACTTATATAACTTATAAAAAATGAACTCTGTTCTTCATTAGATTTTCGGATATCCAGATGTAGTTATTGGCCATTCTCAGATGCTATTAGATGCAATTGCAAATACATTTCATGAAGTAAAAATGCATTTTAGCTTTTGGCAAAACCATCAGTTCACGTGACAGGTATTGTCGCTCACACCAAGCAATATTTTGTTACATGTGATTTGCACTGCTGAGCTGAAATTAACATCTGTAAATCATTTTTCAAAAAACTTTTTAACCCTTTGAAGAACAGAGGGGTTAGGTGAAAAAGATGTATCAGATTCCAGTCTATTGCATAAGAAGAGGATTACATCTTCACAAGACTGAATTTAAAGTTGAGCTTTCACCTTAACTCAAGTTGACATATATGAGGGGTACTCAACTCATTGCATTGGTTAAAAACTGCCTATATGTCATGTTAAGTCCAGCAGATATATAGTTTAGGAAATATTTACACTTTAATTTATGGGCAAAGTGAAAGTGAACATTTCCCGGTACTGCACACAGCTTCATTAGCATATGAAACATAATGGAAACATTCATTAGCATATGACACATCACTGGAAATACTTAATTAGCATGTGAAATGTCACTGGCAAGCTTAATTAGCACATGAAGCTATCACTGGTACCACAATTAGCATATATTAGCATATGGTAAAGTGTGAATATCTCCTTGTACGTCTGCTGGTCTTCTGGTTAACATGACATATAGGTAGGCTGACCATACCTCACCTTTAAAAAGGGACACACATGAAAAATGCATACTACAGGGTTGCTTTGATTTTGGTGCACGCCTGAAATATGCCTATTTCCTATGTGTCCCTTTTTAAAGGTGAGGTATGGTCAACCTACATATAGGCAGTTTTCAATGCAGTTTTCAAATATGCAAACTTGAATTAAGATGAAAGTTCCACTTTTAATATGAGTTTTAAAGGACATTTAGCACCCCCTAATAATAAGACCCCATTCACTTTAACCCTTTGAGTGCCAGAAAGGTATTCAATGCATTTCAGCAGGATGTGTGGTACTTCTCTGGCACTCAAATGATTAATACAGGCAGCAATATTCTATTGACCTCTATGTATCAATTCTGTGTGGATTGGTTCCTCAAATTAATTTTACTGCCAGAGACACACAACCTTTCAGTATCAGGCAAACACATGCACAGCCTTTCACTTCCATTGGCACGGACACCCCTTTCATGCCAAAGAGGCAGTAACACCCTTCAGTGACACAGCCATACACAAACACGCACATATACATACAAACTCATTAGACTTTATCTCAAAAATTCCTACTGAGTTCAATAAGGAGATTTATAGAGAAATCCACTGACAATTTTATAACTTGAAGCTGAATATGCCTTTGTGTCAAAGTTAAAATGAATACAGCATTGTAGTATCTTATAATATTAGATTTGGAGCAGTGCAGCACATTGTTCATAATGCAAGAAAATGTTTTGCACTCCCATTAACATTGATTATAAGTACATTAATTGAACATTTTACTTCATAGCTCCTAATTAAAAATAAATAATATTCTTTTATGATATGTTTTGTAAATGATCTACCAGTGTTCTTGTAATACATTATAGCCGGAATATCAGAAAGCGCCAACAATTTCTCACAGGAACAATTCTTCAAGGAAAATGAAACCCTTGATTCAGAGTGACATCTCAAACATATTGGGGGTTATTCACTAAGAGGTGATAAAGAGGTGATAAAGTGGATATGACTTCTCCAGTGATATCACTTCTCCAATTCCTATGTTATTCTATGGAGCCTATGCACTAACATCTCCAAATCTTAAGAAATGTTAGTGAATTGGTTACACAGAACAACATAGGAATTGGAGAAGTGATATCACTGGAGAAGTCATCTCCACATTATCACTCTTTATCACACCTTGGGAATAACCCCCCAGATTCTCACTAAGGCTAATGTTTCAAGAACTGTTATCCAGGAGGAAACTTTTTTTTTTAAATAAATATATATTGAGCAATAAGGATAAAGGAGAGTGCAGAGCTCTCAATATAAAAAGTACAGCATAAAGAAACACAATGATATCAGTATCTCTGGTCAAATTTTTCTTTAAGTAAGTATGAAACAGAAAAGGGAGCAGGAAAGGGGAGAAGACAGAAGAGTGGGAGGCAGAGACATGGATAAGAGAGCAGATAGTGAAGGACTATCTGAAGATTCACATAAAAAAATCCATTAATCCCAAATATCTGCATTTTTGGAAACATTCCCCTTGAGATATGCAGAGCTATTCTCTAGCTTGCCATAGTATAAACATCCGTTTCTCTAAAGAGGGAGGATTAACTTGCTTCCAGTGAGAGGCTATGATGAGACATCTAGCAGCACATAATATATATGGGTAATGCATGCTAATTCCAGTACCCATGTGGCATAGCTGGGAACTCTCCAGATTTGCCCCAGGGACTCTGGTTTTCACACTGCATTACCGCGTCTCCAGGGCAGGGGCTGAGTGTCCGCATGTGAGGAGTTTCTACTGAAACTCTGCCCACTTCTGCTCTTCTCAGTCTTTCCTCCTAATACCTGCTCACTTTCTCCTTTCCGAGGCTATTTTTTCTCTTTTTTCTAGCCCGTTAAGCCCCGCCCCCACTCACAGTTAAGCCACACACCTTTTTGATGTGAATAGCATCATTTTTCTCCCCGTATAGGCACCACAAGACTCCCCTCTGGGGAGAGCACGCAGCAAGGTATGCTGTGTGGTACCAGTGACATTTCATTTGCTAAGTAATCTTTTTCAGTTACTTTTTATATGCTAATGATGCAGTTTCAGTGACATGACATATGATAATGAAGGATTTCAGTGACATTTCATATAGTAATGAAGCTCTATGCAGTACGAGATAATGTCCTCTTTTTCCAGAAATCAAAGTGTGAATTTCGAAACTATACATGTGCTGGAATTTGGTTAACATGATACATAAGCAATTCTGAATGACGTTTTCAAATATGTGAAGAAAATTCAAGGTGATAGGTCCAATTTGTTGGATTTTCTCTCAAAGCTCTGCATTCTTAAAGGGCTTATAATTTTAAGTTGTTTGCTACTAGCCAGACCTGAAAAGTTACTCACCACTGCAAGCCATAACATACCCACCAGGGCTGAATTTCTACTCACCAGGGCTAAAATTTCACTCGCCATTGGCTAGTAGAGAGTGGAAATTTTGAGCCCTGCCAATGATATGGGCCTCTATCCTGCTGGCTTTTACTACTAGTCAATGCTTGTGGTAACCCACTGCTGCATACTGCTGCCCTCTGATGGAAAAGATACCCAATTAGCAGTGACATTCACACAGTTTGTACTCTGGCCTCATATCTGTGTTGAAGTGACTTTTCTTACTGTATAATATTTCTAGTGTTGTGCCCACAGCTCTGGTAAAGCTGTTTTTGACAAAATAACTGTTACTTGGGATCTTGGTAGGGTGCAACACATGACATTGGTTCTTTGAAAACTGCTCTCTACAAATGAATTGAGAAGCATGCCAATCACCAACATGTTGGCAAGTTTGCCATTCCTCAGAAGTACTTTTTGAATTCATTTTGTGCATTATATGATTTATTTCAAAGAACTCAGTAAGTGTGGGTTAGAAGCCCAGAAGAACTATGTAACTTAGCTTTAACATGACTAGGTGCTGCACTTTTGGGGACTTTTTTGACTCTTGTCACCTCCAGTTAACTCAGTCTCAGAGTTATCTTCCGCCATGCTTTGCATTTGGACAACAGCAGTAGGACACGTGTTAATGTTATTGTGAAATAGCAATATACTTTGCTTTTAACACTTGAGCTCTGTTTTATTTCACTTGTTCCTATAGGTATAGCTCCAATGAAATAACCAGCGGACTGCTTGTGTGATCAGCATCCATCAATGCTTAGTGAAGTTGATATTCTAATAAAAACTGGAGCAATTCTGGAGCAAATTGACTGCCTCTTAGGGTATAAATAAATATTCCCAAAATTCCCATTCATTTAAAAGGCACTTTTAAAGTAGATCCTATCCCCTGAATTTTCTTTGCATATTTGAAAACTTAATTGAAATCTCATATGTGTCATGTTAACCACAGTTCCAGCAGATGTACAGTTTAGGGGATATTCAAACTTTTATTTCTGGGAAAAGTGAAAGTATCCTGGTGCAGCACATCACTTCATTAGCATATGACCATGCTACTGAGACCCTTAATTAGCATATGACATCACTGAAACCTTCATATACATATGACACATCACTTAAGGCTTCATTTTCATATGATACATCACTGAAAATGCTTTATTACCATATGAAATGCCACTGTTAGGATACATTAGAATATGGTAACAAGTATGAATATCTCCTTAACTGTACATTTGCTAATCTTTTGGCTAACATGACACTGTTAAATCTAAAATGACTGATTGTTTCTTTATTATATTAACAGATCATTTGTGATCTACAAAGTCAACAGTAAGTGTCAGAGTTAAAGGGATAGTAATACTTTATTATTACTATCCCCCATATTGTAGATATTTGTAAAATAATTTAATAGCCCCCAGGTTCATCTCTCAAACCTTTATGGTTTGAGAGATAATCGAAGGCAAAGTTCTCCCCTCCCTCCCCCTTCCCTGAAGTCAGAGTTGTGCTGACTGCAGGAGAAGTCTGTCGTACGACAGGCTTGCGGCTCTGCAGCTGAGCCGAGATCGCGTAAGTGAAAAATAATTATTTCAGTGAAATGGTCTTCTACAAGTGCTTGGTTTGCAAGCACATGTAGAAGACCGTTTCAGTGAAATAATTATTTTTCACTAACGCGATTGCGGCTCTGCTGCAGAGCCGCATGATGAAAGTCAGACCAGATATCCCTGCAGTCAGCACAACACAGACTTCAGGGAAGGGGGAGGGAGGGGGGAACTTTCCCTTCGGTTATGAACCTGGGGGCTATTAAATTATTTTACAAATATCTACAATATGGGGGATAGTAATAATAACTCTGACACTTACTGTTGACTTTGTAGATCACAAATGATCTGTTAATATAATAAAGAAACAATCAGTCATTTTAGATTTAACAGTGTCATGTTAGCCAAAAGATTAGCAAATGTACAGTTAAGGAGATATTCATACTTGTTACCATATTCTAATGTATCCTAACAGTGGCATTTCATATGGTATGCTTGGTTTTAGTGAAATATTTTTTTTTATTAACGAGATCGCGGCTCTGCTGCATAGCCGCATGATGATCTAAGACCAGATTTCCCTTCAGTCTGCTACAACGCTGACTTTGGGGAAGGGAGAGGGCATCTTTAGGAGAGATCATCTCTCAAATCATAAAGGTTTGAGAGATGACGCCTGGGGCAATACATTTATTTTTAATAGGACGTTCATATAGGGATTAGTAATAATTAAGTATTACTATCCCTTTAACCCACTGATTGATAGAAATATCACCATTGCAATGCTTAAGAAGTTAATAGTCCAATTTAAATCAATGGTCATTTGTATTTGTCTCCTGAGTTGCAGTTGACTTGCTCCAGATTTGCTTGATGGAGAAGTCATCTCCGCTTTATCACCTTTTTATCATATCTTAGTGCATCTCCCCCAGGTCTTCTTAGTTCATAAATCTCGGTGATGTAAGCAATGAAGAACAGTTTCCTGATAATTCGTAGCTTCTGACAGACAGCTTGTTAGATATCATGTGGAGATCAGCTGTTGAAAGGGATAACAAAGTAAAAGAATATCCAGTAGCTGCAAGTAAAGAAAAATCTATGGTTTATTCAAATCCCTTGCCGTATTAGCCCTGTATGTAAAGACCACTTACACGCTGAGATACTGATTTTGTGGTCAGGAAACCATCAGGAGGATTATGAAGGAGAAATATCAGTCAATATTAATTTGCCTATCATCTCTTTTTGAAATAAGTTTAATCTTTTAACCCCTTGAATGCACCAAAGGGTTTAAAGTAGTTTCTTTCTATTTGTGTGACATGCATAATCATATCTGATTCTTGTTGTAGCAGCCTGTGGGTTTCAGATCTAACTTTATGCCTGAAGACATATTTGATTTTCTTGCATAACAATTGCTTGGGGATTGTTGTGTGTTGTTTTGTATCTATCTTCTATGCTTATTATTCCTAAAGATCACAGACATACCACAGACAAGGTATGCTACTTAATCTATATGCCATTCAACTTTGTAGCATCTTTACATGAATATTATTGTAAGTCAACTGGCTGACTAGACAGGTTTTGACACATGGGGGGTTATGCACTTAGGCATGATAAAGAGGTGATAAAGAGGTAATAAAGTGGAGATGCTTGTTCAGTGATATCACTTCACCAGTTACTATGTTGTTCTATGGAGCCAATTGATCTTTTTGCAAAAGCTCTATAGAATAACACAGGAAATGGAGAAGTGATATCACTGGAGAAGTCATCTCCACTTTATCACCTCTTTATCAAAGGGATAGTAATATGTTATATGTAAAAAATATATATTGTAGTGTCTATAACCCTGAGTTAAACAAAGGTACTCGCACTGCTCAGAGGTGTTTTATTCAACAGTTATTAAAGCCCAAACTTGAAATTTTTAGATGCAGTATCACAGTGGCCTGAACTTGTACACTGGCGCTGTTGCTACACCATCCTATGGAGATTTATGGTCAACTGACCAGCTCTGTCCATAAGATGTTGTAGTAACAGCGCCGCTGTACAATTTCATTATTTATTCAGGGGGATAAACCTTACAACATATTTTTGTTTACATTTTAAGTATTACACATCCCTTTATGCATCTCCCCCCATATTGTACAATGTGTGTGCTGATATGTTATATGGAAACATAAGTGCTTGTGTGCTATTATGTTATATGCAAACATAAAGGAGAAGTAACAAGGATTAATAACTCCTCTTACTTTACTATGGTCAGAAAATCATAATAGCCTTTGTAACGGAAGCTGCGAAGGGACCGCGTCGCCTTCCGCCGTCGTTCCTGGGTCTCTCCTTCTCGACGCAGATAAGCGCCGTCGGATGCACCGGTTGGAGTATGAACAGTCACTGGAAACAGCCACAGGATCGCTGGAAGCAGGGAAGCAGGGAAGAGTCCACGTCGCCGCCTGACAGTCCACGAAGTTAGGTCGCAGGAAACTGGCAGCAGGCGGTCGGCGATTCAGGATACTTGACGCAGATGGGTATCAGAGTGGATACTTTAGACCATAAGCAATACAAGACTCCAGGACTCCTTGTTCACTCCAAAACAGAACTCTCTTTATTGAACCAAACCACACATATTTATACAGTTTCAAACCACACTAACTTGGAGCACAGTACAGGAGACTTAATTCAATCACAGTTCATCAATAGGACACAGCAAATGGTAGGGCAGAATACAATGGAGTAGTCACAGGGATAATTCAGTCACCACAAAGGGTCCAAGAACCAACAACAAATGATTCAGGGAAACATAATAGGGCAGACATGATTGGATTAATCACACAGCAGGGGGCCACAAGACAGTGCTCAATACAATGACTTGAGTAATTAAGCAAAAGGCTTGGGGGACTACAAAACATATTGAAAGTAAATATGCTCAAACTCAAATGATTAACCCTTTGCAGGTCAGAAGAGTTTGCAGCACCCAAGCCTTGAATTGTTCTTTCCTCTGGTACAGCTGCCTATCCACATAAGGCTAGCCAAAGTCTCTTAGTCCAGGATAAGGGCTTGAGAGATCGTATGCCAGGGCACAAAGGAGTGTCCAATATCCATAATCCTTGGGCCCAGGGGTGAATAAATGCCATGCCCAGACAAGAGCTCCCAGTAACGGGTAGGATCCGTTACATTTCTCCCCCTTTTGGTTCCAAGCCAGCGGGTGCGGTAGTAAACGCTGGCTGGGAGCTGTAGGAGGGCATGGAGGTGGTGAGGCACTTGTCTGGACAGTGCACTAGTCCGAAGGCCTTGGTCTTAGGCCAGTTTCTACTGAGGTGCCCCTTGTCCTGGGCCAGTGGTTAAAGTAGTCTTTCTGTTCTGGGCCAGGGGGAAACATGAGCCCTTTGTCTGGGCCAGGTAGGGGGAAACAAGGCCCTGGTCCTGGGCCAGGGAAACAATTGCAAGTCCCTTTGTCCTTAATCCTGGGCCAGAGGGTGAAGCAGTCTTTTTGACCTGGGCCAGGGGAAAACATGAGCCCTTTGTCTGGGCCCGGTAGCGGTGTACAGGGCCCTTGTCCTGGGCCAGTGAAGAAAATGCCAGTTCCTGTGTCTTTAAACCTGGGCCAGGGGAACTGATGCCTGTTTGTCCTGACAAACATCAAAACAGGTGGCCTCTCCTGGGCCCTTCTCCAGGCAGTGCTGAAGTCAAATCCTTCTGGGTCTGGGGCCAGTGGCTCAGGGTCAAGAGCCAGTCTATAAGGGGGATCTTCCTGGGGCAATTGTGTCTCTGGCTTCTGTGCATCAGAGTGTGGGGAGAGAGGCATATCTCCCCCTTTTAGTTGGGCCAGTGCCCCAGAGGCACAGGAGATGATGTTTGTCCCACTCCCCTGTGCTGGGGCAACGTTCTGGGGCACATTCCCACCCCCCATGCAGAACTCAGGGAATTCAGGGGGCACAATCGTTGGGCTGGGGATGAGGACTGTTGTCCCATTCATCCCAGCCAGAGTTTCACAGGGCCTGGTGCGCTCGCTCCCACGCCCCACGCCAGGGGTTACAAGGGTGCTGATGGGGAACGCATTCCCACCCATCAGTTCACAGTTCAAATCCACAGGAGGAAATGGGGTCTTGGGGCAACATCCAGGGTCTTCCGGGGCAGTAGCAGCACTGCAGTGAGGCAGTGTGTTGGACCCTTCTTCTTTCTGGCCCCTCACATCAGGGCCATCTCTTCTCTTGGGGAGGAGGGCACTCTCAATCCTTCTAGCCATCTTATCCATGTACCTGGAGAATACATTCTTCCCCTTCTCCAGGGCAACAGCAACAGGGGACGGACTGGGGCTGCTGGTGGGGACCTGCATCTCCTTCACCACAGCAGGGGTTTCCCAGACCCTGGTGAGCTCGCTCCCACTCACCAGGTCAGAGTTTACAGGGGGGCTGATGGGGCACTCTTCTCCACCCATCAGTTCACACAACATATCCTCAGGAGGGCCAGCAGCACTGCTCTCTTCCAGTCCGCTGGGGTCCTCCTCTTGTAGGCCATCACTTTCCAGGGCCTTCTCTGCCTTGAGGGAGACCGCAGTCCCATCCCTCAAGGCGGCATCCTCTGTGGCCCTGGAGAGCACATACCGCTCCACTTCCAGGGCGTTTTCCAACCCCACAGGGGGCATCATCTTGGGGCTGCTGGTGAGCTCTTCCACACTCACTACAGCAGGGGGGTCATAGGGACTGATGGGCTCTCTCCCACCCATCAGCTGGGACATACAATCGCTGCTGGTGGGGACCTGCATCTCATCCACCGCAGCTGGAAAGACAGGGGAAGGGGCAACATGCCTATCAGGGGAGACGTCTGTCCCATCCCCTGATGCCGAGGCATCTTCTTCACTGAGGAGGAACGCATTCCCACTCCTCAGCTCAGGGAAAATACAGTTCAGGGGCAAAGGGGTATCAGGAAGGACGATTTTCCCACTTCCTGATGCAGGGGCAACAACAGGGGCACTGGTGAGGAACGAATTCCCACTCACCAGTGTGGAGTGAACAGGGGAAACTCCATCCAGGTCCTCAGCTTCACTGAGGCCCTCCTCAGATGAGTGACCCCCCCAGTTTTCTTCTTCCTCTAGGGCCTCCCGAATTTCTTGCACTAATTTGGCATACATGTATTCCACCTCACACTCCCAACTGACTGTGTCGCTCAAGTCCTCTTGCAAGCTCATGGGGACGTACCCCCCTAGCATATCTTCTCGTTTGGCCAAAAGCTCCAAGAAACGGTCGTTTTCTGGACTGCCAAAGTTCGAATCCCACAGATAAGCATCCCATACCAGCCCTTGGATCTTACATCGCAAGCGGGCCGGGGAGAAGGTTACTGGGAGCACGGGGCCATACTCTTGTTCAATGTGATTTACCAGCATCCAGTAGGCATCTTGCATCCGTAGCTCCTCTGTGATGCAACCACCCAGTTCTGGAATAAAGTCATTTACAATATCGCCCAGCCAGAAACTCCACTGAGACCGGATTAATTCAAAGCGATCCTCATATGACCCAAAAGCATCCTCCATATCTCACTTGATGCAACCGATGAATGAAGGAGAAATCCCACCGCTATGCCACCAATGTAACGGAAGCTGCGAAGGGACCGCATCGCCTTCCGCCGTCGTTCCTGGGTCTCTCCTTCTCGACGCAGATAAGCGCCGTCGGATGCACCGGTTGGAGTATGAACAGTCACTGGAAACAGCCACAGGATCGCTGGAAGCAGGGAAGCAGGGAAGAGTCCACGTCGCCGCCTGACAGTCCACGAAGTTAGGTCGCAGGAAACTGGCAGCAGGCGGTCGGCGATTCAGGATACTTGACGCAGATGGGTATCAGAGTGGATACTTTAGACCATAAGCAATACAAGACTCCAGGACTCCTTGTTCACTCCAAAACAGAACTCTCTTTATTGAACCAAACCACACATATTTATACAGTTTCAAACCACACTAACTTGGAGCACAGTACAGGAGACTTAATTCAATCACAGTTCATCAATAGGACACAGCAAATGGTAGGGCAGAATACAATGGAGTAGTCACAGGGATAATTCAGTCACCACAAAGGGTCCAAGAACCAACAACAAATGATTCAGGGAAACATAATAGGGCAGACATGATTGGATTAATCACACAGCAGGGGGCCACAAGACAGTGCTCAATACAATGACTTGAGTAATTAAGCAAAAGGCTTGGGGGACTACAAAACATATTGAAAGTAAATATGCTCAAACTCAAATGATTAACCCTTTGCAGGTCAGAAGAGTTTGCAGCACCCAAGCCTTGAATTGTTCTTTCCTCTGGTACAGCTGCCTATCCACATAAGGCTAGCCAAAGTCTCTTAGTCCAGGATAAGGGCTTGAGAGATCGTATGCCAGGGCACAAAGGAGTGTCCAATATCCATAATCCTTGGGCCCAGGGGTGAATAAATGCCATGCCCAGACAAGAGCTCCCAGTAACGGGTAGGATCCGTTACAGCCTTCAAGGAATTTTGCGCTTGTAACTGTTCAAGAGATGACATCTTTAATCACTCCTGGATGTCATGTCCATGGAGGAGGACATTACAGTTGCTAGCAGGATCTCAGCACATGAACTCTTCCCATTGCACATGGTAATGTTAACCCTTTAAGGACCAGAGAGCTGTGCAAAGCATTGCTTTCTGGTCTTTTAACCCTCTGAGTGCCAGAGGCATTGCAACGCTCTCTGCCTGCCTCAGTTTGAAAAAAACTGGCTGCAACTTCACATGATATCCAGGACTGACAGAAAGGGATAGTAATGTTTGAACATAGATTCAACTTTGATTATTCCTCATAGTTTTGGTACCATGTAGAGCGTTATTATAATTGTGAACGCTGTGTAGTTCATGAGTAATTATGGTATAAAGTGTCCACACCCGCTCCTTTTACATATTGTAAGCCGCCTCCCCTCAGATGTGGAATCCAGTCATCAGACTGGACAGCTTGCAGCGAGGGACAGTCTTCTGGCTGTCATTATAAGGAAAGCCCTAACCCCCACCCTCCCATGAGGAAGGAGGGCAGGTTTTTCCATATGCTCACAGAAGATTGTCCCTCATCACAATCCATCCGGATCAGCTTGCTGATCTGAGGAGAGCAGCACTGCATATGTAAAAGGGGCAGGAAGGGGGATACTTTATAACATGAACTATATAAAATATATATATATATATATATATATATATATGGCAGATTGGGCAAACAAATGGAATATGACGTTTAATGTGGGGAAGTGTAAAGTCATGAATTTGGGAGGAAATGGAAACTTAATGGAAGCATTTTAGGGGACTTGTTGCTAAATAAAGACCTCGGTATCCTTGTCAACTACAAACTTGGAAACAGTGACCAGTGTCAAACAGCAGTAGCAAAGGCAAAGTCCTGTCTTGCATAAAAAGAGGTATCGAAGCAAGAGTGGATAACATTATTTTGTCATTGTACAAATCATTGGTAAGACCTCACCTTGAGTATGCAGTTCAGTTTTGGCCACCAGTTCTGAAAAAGGATATACTAGAACTAGAGAGGGTACAGTGAAGAGCAACAAAATCAATTAAGGGAATGGAGGACTTGACATATGAGGAACGACTAAACAAACTTGGTTTATTTACTCTAGAGAAAAGACGACTAAGAGGAGACCTTATCACATTGTACAAATATATGAGAGGTCCATACAAGTATCTCTGCAGTGAGCTATTTATTCCAAGTCCTGATCAGGTGACCAGAGGACACCCCTTGAGATTAGAGGAAAGGAGGTTTAGATTTCAGCAGAGGAAGGGTTTTTTTTTTTTTACAGTGAGGTCTGTTAAATTGTGGAATTCTTTGCCCAAGGAGGTGGTTATGGCAGATACAATGGATACATTTAATAGAAGATTAGAAACATTTCTTTCCAAAGGGAACATACAGAGTTAAACTGTTTATTAGCAGGCAGATCAGGAAGGTCTGATAAAGACTAACTTATTTGGTAGCAGGAAAACTATAAAATTACTGGGGAATGAGGAGAAGGTTGAACTTGATGGACTTGTGTCTTTATTCAACCTAATTTACTATGTAACTACCAGGGCCGGACTGGGAAGAAAAACCAGCCCTGGAAAAAATTGCTGACCAGCCCCATATCACTGCATTTTTATACCAGCCCCATAGCATAATAGCATTTTTTCTTGTTTATAAAAAGGGAAAACATGCATTTTAAAACACATCTGAATTCCACCACCAGAGCAATACAGAGTTATTTGTCACCATCAGAGTAATAAAGAGTTATAATATATATATATATATATATATATATATATATATATATATATACATACACACCTCCCTTTGACTCTTGATTCCCCCCTTTTGCATCTTTCTCACACTCTTCATCCTCACCTTTTGCTTCGTACTCCCCTTTTGACTCTTGAGCCCCCTCCTTTGCCTTTTTCTCTCCCTTTTCATCCCCCTTTCTCCCCCTCCTTGACTCTTGATCCCCCCTTTTGCCTCTTTCTCCCCCTCCTGATCCCCCCTCTTTTTGCCTCTTGGTCCCTCCCTTCTTTTGCCTCTTGATTGCCCCTCCTTTCGCCTCATGATCCCCCCTCCATTTGCCTCTTTTTTCCCACTCTTGACCCCCCTCTGCCTCTTTCACCCGCTCTTGATTCCCCCTCTTGTCAAGTTGCCTCTCTTTACACCTCTTGATCTTCCTTTTGCCATTCTACCCCTCTTGATCCCCCATTTTGCCTCTTTCCCCCATTGTCTTTTCATCCCCCCCTTTTGCCATTCTCCTCCTCTTGATCCCCCTCTTTGCCTCTTTCCCCCTCTTGCCTTAATCCAGCCTTGACTCTTGTCTTGAGCCCCCTTTTGCCCTTCTCTCCCTCTTGCCTCTCCCCCCCCTTCCTGATTCCAGAATTTAAACCTCTTGATCCCCCTCCTTTTGCCTCTTTTTTCTCATTTTTGCCTCTTTTTTCTCTCTCTTGACCCCCTCTGCCTCTTTTACCCGCTATTGTTCCCCTTTTGCCTTTCTCCCCCTCTTACCTCTATATAAACACTCTTGATCCCCCTTTTGCCTTTCTCTCTGTCTTGATCCCCCCCTCTTGCCTGTGACCGTGTATGGCTTCTGCTGATGCTGTCTCTGCTCCCAGCCTCCCGCTCAGCTGTGTCTCCGCAGACCGCAGTGCTTAAGGTAGGAGCAGCCGGCCTACCCGGTGCACAGACGCAGTGCTTTTCACACTGCTTCTGATGTCAGTGGGTCTAGGCCCGGTTGTTGAAAGCAATCATCCGTGGCCGCAAGGCAGGGCCGGCCCAAGACATTGTGCTGCCTGGGTCCACGGATTAAATGCTGCCCCCCCACAACAAAACCAGGGCCACCAAAACACACCCACATTCATTATGTTATATCATGATAATTAAGACTAAAATTAAACTTAGAAGAAGAAGGGGCAGACACAGAGAGACACATATCGGCAGTTGGACTGACAGAGAACAGGAAAAGACTATACAAAATGGCAGCCAGCAAACAGAGGGTAATCACTTAAAGGCACAACTAACACCAGCTATGGACTAATACCACATGAGTCTCACCCTGTGCGGGATGGGAACCCACTACTGATTTCACAGTGCGATTAAGGAAATATAATAATTTGCTGGAGTGGGAAGTGCTACCAGGAATAGATGTTTGTCTCTGAACCATCAGTGTTTAGGATTATTGATAGCTGCATTTTCTGAGAGGTTCTGTAACAGCTGGGGTTCTCACTGCGCTTCTCTTTGTGACCCATGTGCTTCACAGCGTCACTATGATAGCAGACGGTATAATTCAAAATCCTATCGGACCATGGAGCAATTTCTTCTGTGCTCACTATACTGGGACAATGGGATGTGAAACAGCCTCCCCCAATGAAGACTTTAATTCACAGTCCTTAAAATATGGCTGTGTTCTTTGTATAATTGCCATTATATATCGACCCCTTGATTGTCAGACTGATAAACTAAAAAATGGTTTAGATCATTTAACCATTGAAAGCTTCTCTAGCATTCAAGGAGTTGATTCACAAAAACATATTGCAGTCACTGGCAGTTTAACCATTTGAGCGACAGAGAAAGATGATACACCTCACTATGCCACCTAAAGGGTTAATCCAGACCATAGATATATACATTATAGCTTTCATTAACATAAGGTGTGATAAAGGAAGAATAAAGTTGTTTTAAACTTGCCACTGGTCTGGGAGGGAGCCATAGATGTGTCCTGAGGGAATAGGAGCTCTCTAGCACATAAAGAGTTAATGTTTTAACACATACTAGAACACTGCTGAAGCTGTAAATGATTTATTCAAGCAGAGGGGACTGAGATACTGATTTCTTTGAATGAATCACCCAACAGCTACCTCCTCCGATCAAAGAGGCATTTAAAACAAGAGAGTGGGAGGAGATTCATCCAAAAAGGTTATCGGAGCTTCTCTCTCCAGTGTGTGCTTAAATAAATCATATACAGCATTGTGCTGATATTTGCTCAAACATTAACCCTATGTGTGGCAGACAGCTGTCCAATGCATTAACACCCATTTGTGCTGTACCTACCTCATTAAAACAAGCTCAGATGTGCAACAGAAGGAACACAAGTCCACATTATTCACTCGTTCCTCTAAACTGTCTACTTAACTACTTCCTGTACACAAAGGGATTGTTTTACTGCTTAACCCATTCTTGCACATTCACAAACACATTACATACACCTATCTTGTCAGTCACCTACTTCCCCACTGCCATTCTATGTGCTCAGCCTGCCTCCCGTACTCTCTGCTTCTGCTCTGCTGTTCCCTCTCATCGGACCTCAGAGTCATCACTGATGTGAGAGCGATGCAGCAACATGCTGTCGCTCGTCCTCCTCTGCCCATACACTGTGCCCGAGTGAGTTCCCAGATATGATGCCTACTTGGGGGGGTACATGGGCAGCCTAGGAATTCCTGCAGGGCCCCCGGTGCCCATATTTAGCTACACCAAAGTGCCGCCTGGGTCCCATGTAAGGGCAGGCTTTGCTGCAAGGTAACAGGCAGCCGCGGATGATTTCTTTGAAAAAGGTTGGCACGTTTAAGCAGCCCCCGCCGGCCACCAGGGATGCCCAGTGCTGGCGGCCTACCGGGATTTTTCCTGGTATCCCGGTAGGCCAGTCCGGCCCTGGTAACTACACAGTGTACACAATTGTAATAACTCTCTGCATGGTACAAAAACTATGAGTAATAATCGAAGCTGCATTTATGTTCAAACATTACTATCCTTTGAAGATGATATTACTTCAACAAAGGGACAAGGGCAAAATTCATGGATGCTATTAGGATTGTCTTTCCATACTAAAGTAAGTGAAGGGGGGTGGGTTATAACGAATTGGTGTTTCTTCTACTTTAAATGCTTCATGTGCCAATATATTAGTGCAAACTTAATTGTACTATGTGCAATGTTTTATGCACACCTAGATGCACTATGTGCTGGTATACAGCGTAGTTACTAGGCCAACCTAAATAATTATTAGTGCACTGTGCAGTCCATTTGCAGATTACTGGTAGAGAAATTAGCACCATTACATACCACAAAGCTGAAAACAAGACCTGTGGCTTTAAACATGAGGTCTGGGGTTTTAGTACCTGCGGGAATATGTTATACAAAGTTAGATACACAAACAGACTATTCAAACTTCTAGTAGAAGCATTGAGAAACAGACTTGAGGATGGGCCTAAGTAGGCAATGCACCTTGTAGAAAAGTCTAGCCAATGCAGACAACTCAGGGATGGTATGACTTTCTAATGTTGACCAAACTGATACAGTCAACAAAAACGGTCACAACTGCACCACAGGTGTAAATCAGTTTATATGTGTGTGTGAAAAGGTAATGCTCCTTATATAAGACCACAATATATGGGGATATTCTTAGAAGCAATATGTCAATATACTTGTATTACCCCTTGGTTGCAGGAGAGGTCTCCTTTGCATCCAATGCGTAAATAAGGCAATTAAAGTTTTATTTCCCTCTGCTGCCATAAACATAATAGCAGCTAATATATTAAAGCAGAACTACCACCGCTAACATCTTGCCCCCCGGTGCTGTCAGTCTCAGCCGCTCTAGGAGGTGTTGCTAGAAGCCGTTCGGCTCCTAAAGGGACTGACCGCGCAGGGGCGCAGACGTCACTATGGAAAGATATATGCGCTCCGTCCTGCCTGTTAGCCTCGGAACAATAATTCTGGAGACTAGCGCTACTGAGTAGCTAGTCGCCAGATGGGGAATTATTGGGGGGCAAGTTTTTTAGCGGTGGTAGTTCCACTTTAAGCTCTTGAATACTAGACATTGCAGGATGGTGGGGACATTTCTAGTATTCAACGGGTTAAATGAGGGAACAAAACATTTGGCAGCAATAGTGATAAATTTAAATTCAAGTTATTATCTAGGGATACCCACATACACATGCAGGCTATGCTGGGATGATGCAGCAATGTGAAAATGTGAAATTGCACCAATTAGTCTCAATTGAAGCTTATCCACAGAGTAATTTAGTTTCTCATTTGAGTTCTCCTTGTAATGAAAAGATTGCTTATAGTCTCTACGGGAAAGGTTGGTGTTTACTTTAACATTTCCACATAAGATAACATCAGATGGAGATTTACCAAAAGGTACCTTGTCACTTTAACAGATTCATTATTAGCGTTACCTACAGAATTAGTTAAAAGGTTGCCCGCTCTTTTGCATGTGACCTTTCAAAAGTGAACCATCGTCAGTTAGACCTAAATACCAAGTTCACTGTAGATAGGAATCTAATACAGGCTTATATGCTTTTGCCTGCTTCCGCGTGAAGGAGAAAACTGCCATCAACTTTCATGTCTTCATCAATGGATATGTTATCTGGGACTGTTTGGTGATGTTATCTCTTGAACAAACTGAATGACCATTTACCTATAGAACAGGGTGGTGTTTTAAATGTACTGCACTATACTGTGTGTGTGTCTTCCCTTTCCAGTTTCAATCTATATAATGTAAAATTCCCATATCTAGTACTCATTGATGGCTCCATCCAGTAAGTCAGAAAGAGGAGGATATAGAGGCAGTTTAATCTGTCCAGGATACATATAACAGACCTTGTGGTATTAATATTTGCAAACTAAATTGTCCTAATAATAAACCACCATTTTCTTTAATCCTTTGAGTGCCAGAGAGGTATTCAGTGGGTTAAAATGGGCAGAATAAATACATTCTTTTTGGATTGGTTCCCATAATTAACCCTTTGAATGCCAGAAGGATGCACAGTAAACCCCTCTAGTACTCAAAGAGTTAATAATCATTATTGGGTATCATGTCCATGGAAGTAAACATTTTTCTTTATTTCTATGATTTCATAACCCTGAACTCCTCCCACGTGTCTTTTTGGAAAGCCTTCAGTTAGGGGTGTTTGGGGTCCTGCAGTATAGGTTGCTGTCTGCCTCCATGGAAATCATACCTAATACTAATTATGGATCAGTTTTGGAGTACAGAATTGATGTATACTGGCCCTTAGGATTTCATATCTAGAAAAAGATCAGCGGGGGGCTCATTTTTTGAAGTGTTCCTTTAAGGCTCAGTTCACACAGGCTTCCTGAACAGCTCTCCCAGAGTTCCATATGTAACAGCTTTAGTACAGTAGTACTGTGCGGTAACTGATGCTTCATTTCTTACAGATGAATTTTCATAAACCCCTGTTTTGATAGATCTTTGCATTGTATATCTTTCAGTATTTCCCTCTTCTAAAGAGAACTGTATAACCTTTGTCTGACTGCAATGATAGAAACAGCAGAGTGTTCTGATGCTCTTTATAGATGCCCATTGACAATGAAAGTCATTGGGGATCTATGCAGAAAGTTAACCCTTTGAGTGCCAGAGGGGTACACAACGTATTGCAAGCATTGTGTTGCATACCTTTCTGGCACTCAAAGGATTAAGACAGAAAAACGAACCTGCGCTTCTCCATACAAGTTACCCAGTGTGAACCCTGTATAAAGCATATTCTATAACACTGTGAATACATTTTCAAAAATGAGGGTTTTGTTTCATAATTTGGCTAAAGTAAGTTTAAGCTAGCTTACCTCGCCAAGGTGCCCCATGTCAAGCAAGTCCTATCTAATATACATTGCCATCCCTATATAATATTTAAAATTGAATTCTTGTAAGGAAACGCGTAGGATTTACAGGCACCTGGTTAAAAACATAAACACAATTTCTAATATCTTTATGGTAAGACTAACCTGCTTTCTAACAGTGTTAGCTTGGAGTGAGTTGGGCAGAAGAGGACAGGAGGCACATTAGTCCCCTTTATAGGTCTTTTCCACCCACCACTACATGCCACATGATTAAGTTGATTACAAATGGACATAGGCCAAGCAGGCCAAACAGAAGGGCACATACTATGCCTTTAATAAGCTCTTTTCAAATAATAACAAATGTGCAAATTTAAACTTTAAAGGGATAGTAATGTTTTGTAATAAAAGCAGCTCTAATTAATCGTCATAGTATTTGGACTTTGGAGAGTGTTATTTCAATTCTGTCAGAGTTGTAGTTCAAGACTAATTCAATGACAAAGTGTTCCTTTTACTGATGTAACACTGCTCAGCCAGAGCATAAGGGAGGTGCCCAGGTAGACTGCAGAGAGTGACAATCTTCAATTAAGATAAGGGAATAACCTGAAAAACTTGTCAAGGGGGGCAGGGCTTTCATTGTTCTAATAGAAAGAAAATTGTCCCCTTCTGTTATCTGTCTGGTCTTACAACTAGATTCCACATCTGAGAAGAGATGACTTACACTAGGTAAAAGGGGTGGGAGGGGGAAAATTTGCTTATGAATATCTCCTAAACCATAAAGGTTTGAGAGATAAGACTTATATCGTTCTTCATGTTTTTTTAATGCCTACAAAATAAAATAAAGAAAAAATGAAGTATTACTATCCCTTTAAGTGCATTTCATTCTATATCATTTATAACAGTGAACTTAAATGAAATATGTTAGAACTAGTTTTGAAACCCGTGTACACGGGTTCAACACTGGCGGCGCTGCAGTCATGCACAGTACTGACTGCCCACGCCGCGGCCAGGAAGGTGTGCAGAGAAGACTCCGGTCAAAATTCGGAGCTCCCCGCTCCATATCAGCTGCTGCGCGAGCAGTCTATACTGCGCGTGACTGCAGAGCACGCAGCTGTCACTACTGCGTATGAAGGCTTCTGACAAACATCCTTAGCGAATTATAGGATGAGAAGGAGAAAAGACTTGCAGAGGCAAAGAAGAAAATAAACTCACAGACGTAGATGGTATGCTAGGTCTTCTTTGCCTCTGCAAGTCTTTTCTCCTTCTCATCCTATATTATAATTCGCTAACATATACATATAATATATACATTCAAAATAACAACCCAGGTGAATAAGGTATGGAGAAAGTCCTGCCATAAACCATCAATGAACTGATGTTTAAAGGGACATTATCACCTGAAAACAACTTTGGCATCTTTAGTTTAGAAAACTAGTTGTAGACCCAGAGAGATGGACAATGCATGAAAACTAGTTGTAGACCCAGAAGGATGGACAATGCATTTCTGAGCACTGTCAGTGAGTCGAGGAGATAATGTAATACAGGGAGAACCTGCATGGCATGCCTTAATTAGCACAATCTATCAATCTAAATAACTCAAATACTTATTTTAAAAATAAAAAATGGCTAATACAACATATAAGTCTTTCGAAATCTCTAGAGTTTTTTTTAGGTGAGAATCCCATTAATCAGGAGGCAGATACAAATGACATGATAGTTATTGAACCTCCAGCTGTTTGGGAACTACAGCCACTGGATGGTTGGTACCACAGCATCTGACCACCAGTAAACTAAAGTAAGTTCCTTCAAACAAGCAGTATTAGAGAGTATAACTTAAAAAATACCTAATCAAATTTTGAAAAATCATTACACAGTCTTGCATAAGGCTACGTAAGATTTAGAGGCAAAATACATTTTATTACAGATTACGTATGCCGATTTATTTATTTTTATTTACCCAACTTTGTTTAGAGGGCATAGAAATCCATATAAAGATTATGAAATTAAAGGGAGTTATTATACCTTTAGAGAATACAATAACTAACGTTTCAAACGCATTTTGCATTCAAAGCTGAATTATTTATTGTGTTTTTAGCTTATTATTCTTTACACATAGGACTCCTACAACAACACCGTTTAGCCCTTTATAGATTTTTTTCTGTGTACTTGGTTACAATGCAGTAATGAGTAAATTATTGATTTTAGTAAAATATGACCAATTACGCGCTCAGCCTAGATTTCATAGTAATTATCACAAGACCGAGGGTACGTTTATATTAAAATTACTAAAGCTTTGGGGGAAATAATTCTTTCTCGCAGCTTTAACCCCATATGGACCATTAGGGTTTGTAATGCTGTAGGAAAAAATAATTCTTTTTTTGTAGAATTAAACTTTGTGTACCAGCAAGGGTGTTTATAAGACAAAAGAATAGCTATTTATTTGTGTTTTTGTCACCTTCATTATGTCCTTGACAAACGACCTATGAAATGGCTTTGAAATGCATTGCACATACCATTGAATCTTAACGTTTGAGTGTCAGATGGTTGCACAAGGTATTGAGGGCCAATTTTGTTGCATACTCCTCTGACACTCATAGGATTGAAGGGTTAAAAATCAAGGAATGTATATGTTTTAACCCCTTAAGGACAGGCAGATCAAATACCTGGCCGGCACTAAAGGACCACGGACCATTTTTTTTCTCGGCATCTGGTTCAGAGCTCCCCGAATGGCGTGCAGCTGTTCAGGGAGCCCTGAATTCCATGACGGTCATGGCACGTCATGGGTCCTTATTGCTCCCCAACCCATGATGTGCCAGGACGGTCAAGTGTCCTTAAGGGGTTAAACTGTATGTCATGTTTGGGCATCCTGTGAATCTTCAGGTGTTGCTGGGCCAAACAGTTGTCTACTGATGATCATGGGAATAGTACTCCAACAACATATGTAAAATCTCAAGGTGTTCTCCACGTAAAGAATAAATTCAGCTGTCAATAGGTTAGTTAAATCTCCAACAGGAATAATGTCTTTCTTTTACACATTTCTTAGATTGTTTGACCATTCTATGGAAGGCTTTAAAAATTGGGAGTTTATGACCACACATTGCTGGGGAGAGAAGGCCTCAGGAGATTGGATACTGGAGATTTATGATACCCCATCGCAGCTGAGAAACTTCAAGACACCAGGTACAGGTATATCCAAGCACTGTATACTAATGTTATCAAACAATGGGAGAGATTAAAAAAAAAAAAAAAAAAAAGAAAAAAAAAAAATTCTTAGTGTACATTTAGGAACTGTCTCTAAAGTTCATAACATTGGTTCATATTTCTAAAGGTGTAAAGATAAGTTTATAAATATGTGTATCTGAGAATGTTCTGAGAAAATTCACAACTGAGAGTATTTTTTTCATGGATTCCTATCACTCTATACTTCCATTAAGTACAGGTTCTACCTGGCATAAAGCTTGAATAACTAAAACTGCCTTTATTTTTGCTGTAATTAGCTAATTTCTTTATAAATACATTGAACCACAATTCCTATTTGGAGAAGACAATTTCTAATCCACTGACTGGAGTTAGTATTAGAGGAACTGTTGCAGAGTTAAAAAAAACTGTCCTTAAGGGGATAGTAATGTTTCACAAAAACAGCAGCTCCAATTAATCTTCATAGTTTTTGAGCCATAGAGAGCATCATTTAAATACTGTCAGAGTTCTAGCTAAAGAGTAATTGAATTCTAAAGTGTCCCCCTCCCTCCCATTTTACCTAGTGTAAGCAACTTCCCCTCAGATGTGGAATCTGGTCTTGAGAGCAGACAGCTCATAGTAAGGGGCAGTCTTCTTACTGTGAACATAAGGAAAACCCTGCTGCCCTTTACAGGTTTTTCCCTTATGCTAACTGAAAATTGTCCCTCTCTGTGATCCAGCCGGACAGTCTTGCTGGTCTGAGGTGAGCAGTGTTACATCGGTAAAAGGGTTGGGAGGGGAATATTTTATCATTCAATTACTCTTGAACTACATCTCTGACAGTATTGACATAACACTCTCCATGGCCCAAATACTATGAAGATTAATTAGAGCTGCTTTTATTGTGAAACATTACTATCCTTTTAAAGCATGACAAATGGAGATATCATTAAGTCTGATTTATAAATGATTAAAGGCGTTTTTATAAATATGGCATTATTATGCTGATTTTAAAACCTAGAATGCTTAAGGACAGCATATACCTGGCATTAAGATTCTAGCAAAAATGTGGGTGCAAAATTGTCACAAATAGTGACATTTCTTTATAAATTCACTGAGCAAATTTTTACAAATGTCCATTTTACAAAAACACAAACTACACGGTGTTCAGTCCTCTTAAACTGCCATTACTTCGTTTATAAATATCAGACACTCTGTTACAGCCATATTAACCCTTATTTTCGCTTAGCTCCACTTTTATAAATCTCCACCCATGTCGCTATACATTTATACATATCTTTTTAACACTTTGGGACACTTTTAATCCCTTATCGACCAGCCGTGAGGCCGGCAGTTAAGGACCATGAAGTTTTTTGCGATGACATGCAGCCGTGTGGGGACCGTTGAATTTTGTGACATGCCAGGACCATCACTGGTCCTTAACGCAAGTTCACCCATGACAGTCCTGACACATCATGGGTCCTTAAGGGTTTAAATAAGCATTTTTTATTCATAACTCCAGTTTTATAAATCTCCCCCAATGTAGGACTAATTGGGTGACATCTTAGCAGTGGGAGTGCCCTTGTTTTACCCAGGAGGGTATATATTTTTTACATTTTTAATATTACTGTCATTTAATAAAATTGTTCACTTGTCAGGAAATTCAATATATATTGTTTTCATAACTGTGGTTTTTACATGACTCATTTTACACTCACAACTTGACTTCCAATCACGCTAGTGATAAAAATAAATATAGTTTGAAGTATCTCTTCACCTGCCTTACAAGAGTTAACATTTCTCATACATGCAAATTTTGATATGATCCTACTGCTTATATCTTAATTACTAGCCCCACTAAGATTGCAATGTCTCTTGTATACAAGAACTGAAATGCCTTTCCTTCTGTTATCATAATCTGCGACCAGAGTAAAATTAAAATACCTGAATTAAACTAGCCTGTGAACGTTCTGCCATGTAAGGTTTAAAGGCGCAGTAAACTTTTTTTTATGAAAACACATATTTTATAGCGCATTTCCTGCTGAATAAAACAAGGGTACTCCCATCGCTGTCAGCTGTTTTATTTAAAATTTATAACAGTTGAAATAATCAGGAAGTTAATTTACTGTGTTTACTTCCTGATAGTTCTAACTGACAGGAAGTGACAGGCAGTTTCTATCACATTCTATGGAGAACTGTATGTCTCTGACTTTCCTTTCCATTAGAATCTAACAGGAAATCTAATTAGAATTTGACCACTAGAGAGCACTGCTAATGTAAAAAAACATGGGTTTAAAGGGATAGTAATACTTTGTTTTATCTTTATTTTATTTTGTAGGCATGAAAAAAACATGAAGAACGATATAAGTCTTATCTCTCAAACCTTTATGGTTTAAGAGATATTCACAAGCAAAGTTTCCCCCTCCCGCCCCTTTTACCTAGTGTAAGCCATCTCTTCTCAAATGTGAATCTGGTTGTAAGACCAGACAGATTAACAGAAGGGGACATTCTTCTTTATATGAAAACAATGAAAGCCCTGCCCCCCTTGACAAGCTTTTCAGGTTTTTCCCTAATCTTAATTGAAGATTGTCCCTTTCTGCAGTCTACCTGGGCGCCTCCCTTCTGATCTGGCTGAACAGGGGGGGATACTTTGTTTGTGAATATCTCTTAAACCATAAAGGTTTGAGAGATAAGACTTATATCGTTCTTCATGTTTTTTAATGCTTACAAAATAAAATAAAGATAAAACGGAGTATTACTATCCCTTTAAACTAATAACTCTGGACATATAAATCTCTGGGCATTGGGAATACCCTTATTTTACTCAATAGGAAAATCCCTACAATATATATTTTTTAATACAAAAAGTTTACTGCTCCTTTAAGGTCTATTGTCACATGACGTTCTGCGTAGATTTGAGCAATGAACTAAAAGATACTTATTAATGAATTATGCTTAAATATATAGCTGTGGGGCACTTTCTACAAACATGGCACAGTGCATTTTCGGAGAGTAAAAGGCTGTTTCTAAACTTCTAGCTGATCCATATTTCTACATATTTCTAATTTTCAATGTACTTTGAACATCCAAATGGCCATTTAATAGCATATTTGCCAAAAAAAAGTGGTAGAAATTATGACAATGTGCTGGCATGCTTTTTATAGTTCATCATTTTTTTATTCAAGGCACCCCAACACGTCATTTTATAGTTCATTTTTTATGACACAATGAAGGTGACAGAAAAATAAATATATGTAAATCAGAGTGACAAAAACAAATATAATGTTCATAGCAGTCTCCATAAATAAATATTTTAACCCTCTGAGTACCAGAGAGGTATCCAACACACTGCATTGGAGAAGGGGGGTTATGCACTAAGGTGTGAAAAAGAGGTGATAAAGTAGAGATAAGTTTTCCACTAAGATCACTTCTCCATTTCCTATGTTATGATATGGAGCCTATGCACTAAGATCTTTCCCACTTGTATAATCTTAGTTCACTGGCTCCATAGAATAGCATAGAAACTGGAGACGTGATATCACTGAAGAAGTTATCGCTACTTTATCACCTCTTTATCTCACCTTAGTGCATAACCCCCCTGTTCTCTAACAAATAAATCCTCAAATCCTGGCCTGTTATTGAGCCCTTTTGCCAGGATTTAAGAACCACTGATGTAGAGTCTGCATGACTTATTAATTAATACATATGGGATACATGATCACATATACTGAGGTTGATATACAAGACGAACTTAGGGGAGATGTACTAAGGCAGTGTTTCTCAACTCCTGTCCTCAGGACCCACTAACAGGCCAGGATTTGATGATTTCCTTGTTAGAGCACAGGTGAGTTAATCAATGTGAATGAGCCTCTGATCACCACACCTGTACTCTAGCAGACAAATCCCTAAGTCATGGCCTGTTAGTGGGTCTTAAGGACAGGAGTTGAGAAACACTGTACTAAGGTGTGATAAAGAGGTGATGAAGTGGAGGTGACTTCTCCGGTGATATCACTTCTCCAATTCCTATGTTATTCTGGAGCCTATGCACTAAGATCTCTGCTACATGAGATATCTTAGTGCATTGGCCCCATAGACTAACACAGGCATTGAAGAAGTGATATAATTGAATAAATCATCTCCGCATTATCATCACTTTATCATACCTTAGTGCATAACCCCCCAGGTGAGTTAACCAAACTGCTGAGCCTCTGATCAACACACCTGTGTTCTAGCAGGAAAATACACATGTACTGGCCTGTTAGGCAGCCCTGGGGGAATGGGCTGAAAATTACTGAGCTAGATATGACTTACATTAGTTATAACAACCCCCTGTGCTATCATATATGTTGGTATATTTACTTGTAGAGACCATCATTAATTTAACTAGGCCACATTATATCTGGCAATAAAATGTGTGCCCCTAATCTAAACAGATTTATGTTTGTGTATGAGCAGTTTGGATAACCTCTGCTCTGTGAAAATGAGGTGATAGGAAAGTGAGTGTTTTGTTAATAAACTGTAGTATTTGGCATCCTCTCCTTGTTTTCATTTGATGCTGAAATCTGATTAGCAACTTTTAATTGGCACAGTTAAACCTGTTTTGTTTTAAAGGATGCTGAGGTGGTGATTATTCAGAATGAAACATTAGACTGTATATAGAAAGGAAAGAGGAACATAGTGGATAAACCAAATGGAGTTTATAACCCCATTGCCACCAAGGGGTTAAAATTCCATTTAAATCACTGAACATTTTTGGAATAATTATTTTCTCCCTGTGGTGCAGTTTGATTGCCCCAGAATTGCTCAGTGTTTTCAGTGCATATGGTCCAAAACCAAGATACATGGAAACAATACAGTTTCTCTTGGATTTAAATGGGGCTCTTAACCCCTCGAATGCCAGAGAAGTCTCTAGCATTCAAGGGGTTAAAAGCACCATTTAAATCAGTGCAGTTTTGGAGACATTTATTCATTGCTTGTACAGCTGGTTTACTCAAGGATTTTGCCCCTTTGTAAAATCTCAGGTATATGCAGGTGTAAGTTATACTCAATATTTTTGTGGAAATTAAAAGTGCCACCCCTTCTCTCCTTCTAACCACAAAAAAATGAGTTTCTTATCTGCTTCCCCTCCCTCTACCCACTTCAATATGATCCCGCCTTCCCCTCCCTCTACTCACCCCCTCCAAAGGCATCTGGGATATCTGGTCTGCGGGTGGCATGCTTGCATTTGCTGTCCATTTCCGGCAGGAGCTGTGTTAATTCAAGATAATGGTTTGCCCTTTGAGGACCCGAAGGTCCTCACAGGGCACTACCAAAGATTCAGAACACAGAGGTCTATGCATTGGATCTACACTAGTGCCCTTCAGTGCATTAACTAGTGCACTAACTTCATCTTGAACTAACAGGTCCTCACATGTGGATGCGGGAGGCGGGTGACAAATACAAGCATGTAGCCCTCTGAGCAGATATCCCAGATGCCTCTGGAGGGGGTGATTAGAGGGAGGGTAAGGTGGGGGCATATTGCAGTGGTGGGAAGTAGACATGAGGATAGATATATATATATTGTCTTTCTCATGTATAATATACACCCCCCACTTCACATAAGGTGAAAAGGGTCAAAATTGTATCATACATGAGATTTTACAGTAGTGAAATATGTGCTTAGCAATTTGCTGATGCATTGTTGTGTGGTTTATATAGTGTGCTTTATCTTGCAGCTACAGAGTCAACGTATAATCTTTTTATGATCCAACTAGTTGAAGAGCCCGTTACACGGGCCACAGTGCTACTGGCACCCGGTCGCGGGGCAGTCATACGCAGTAGAGACTGCCCGCGCTGCGGAGCATCCAGCTATGTATCAGCCGTGGCGCGGGCAGTCTCTACTGCACATGACTGCAGCACGCGCAGCAGTGTCTACTGCGCATGACTGTGTCGTTACACATGTTTTAGCAAATTATTATATAGGATAATAATACTGTTTATGATATCACACCTTTTCATGTATGCCACAGGCAAATTGTTCACATTAACATTTCAAACCTAATTTCTTAACATGAAAAAGGCTCAAATCTGTTAAATTATTATGTACCCGTAGACAGCATTTGAGATGTATATATATATATATATATATATATATATTTTTTTTTTTTTTTTTTTTTTCTTTAATGTTAAAGTTCTAAATTAGTTCTCAATAATATGTGAAAAAGGTCTATAAAAAAAAAAATCTAATGTAACCATACACAGTGATAATTGTTTTGAGACTAGAAGCCACTGAGTTCATTTCACTGTAACTCTTTTTAACCCTTTGAGTGCCATAGTGATATCCAGCGCATTGCATTGCAATATGTTGGATAAATCTTTGCCAGTCGAGGGGTTAATTTGGTTACCTAAATCAGGCTATATATTGTCCTTATCAAATATATAAAAAAGAGGGGTTAAATACACAGCTGCCTCCAGCTGAATAGGAAAAGTACACATTTTAATATATCTTGTGGTTTAGGCAACTAAGAAATAATTTTCACAGATGCTGATTAGGAGTACTTGATATTTAAAAGGGTATGAACTCTGTTAATTTTTAGGCAATAATGTCCCTTCAAGTCAAAATGATTTGCCAGAAAGTAGATTATGCAATGCGTTGCGTACACCTTCAGACACTCAAAATGTTATACTTATTAATGTAATCTGGGGGGGTTATGCACTAAGGTATGATAAAGAGGTGATGAATTATCCAATGATATTACTTCTCCAACTCCTGTGTTATTCTGTGGAGCCAATGCACTAAGTTTGCTCCACAGATAAAATAGAATAACATAGGAACTGGAGAACTGATATCACTGGAGAAGTCATATCCACTTTATCACGCCTACAGGTGCAGCAGAGTCCTAACATTGAACCAGACTCTGCAGGTCTTCACAAGTGTAGAGTCCTTACCTTGAACCAGACTCTGCAGGTCCTTCCAGGTGCAGATTCCTAACCTTGAACCAGACTCTGCAAGTCTTTACATGTGTAAAGTCCTAACCATGAACCAGACTCTGCAGGTTCTTACATGCTCAGAGTCCTAACCTTGAACCAGACTCTGCAGGTCCTTACAGGTGCAGAGTCCTAACCTTGAACCAGACTCTGCAGGTCCTTACAGGTGTAAAGTCCTAACCTTGAACCAGACTCTGCAAGTCTTTACATGTGTAAAGTCCTAACCATGAACCAGACTCTGCAGGTTCTTACAGGTGCAGAGTCCTAACACTGCAGGTCCTTACAAGTGTAGAGTCCTAACCTTGAACCAGATTCTGCAGGTCCTTACAAGTGTAGAGTCCTAACCTTGAACCAGATTCTGCAGGTCCTTACAAGTGTAGAGTCCTAACCTTGAACCAGATTCTGCAGGTCCTTACAAGTGTAGAGTCCTAACCTTGAACCAGATTCTGCAGGTCCTTACAAGTGTAGAGTCCTAACCTTGAACCAGATTCTGCAGGTCCTTACAAGTGTAGAGTCCTAACCTTGAACCAGACTCTGCAGGTCCTTACAGGTGCAGAGTAAACAAAGCAAAGCTTTTTTCCTTTTTCTTATGCCTGTTATAGGAGAGGCACTAAGGGGTTCTTCACATTATAGGAGAGCTAAACCTTTCTAATAATAACCCCACATTTACACATGATATGGACAAAAATCCTAATGGCCCATCTGAATTTTGCCCTTGTGCCTTTGTTCAATAGGTAACATCTTCAGTCAGTCCTTATGGCATGATGTCCACGGAGGTGGACATGGCCATTGCTAAGAGGACCGCAGGACTTAAGTCTCTGCTCAGTGCACATGGTAATCTTAACCCTTTAAGGACCAGAGGGCTGTGCAGTGCACTGCTTCTCAATGTGTTGCACACAACTTTGATTCCTTAAATGGTTAAGGATCAGTAGGGTAGAAAAATGTATATTTTCTTCTTTTATTTGGAGTGGGGTGTTTGTTTAAGCTTTATTTTGCCCAGATAATATGTTCATCTAAATTAAAAAATTGTTGTAACCTTGAAAGGATTTAATTAGTCTTTTGAAAAGTATGCCAATTTCATAGCGAAGCCTTTAATTGTGACAGTGTTCAGTATTATTGTGTCCTTGTTTTACGGAATCTTTGTTGGCATTTTCAAGATCGTGCATGTATATCTCAAGGGTTTTGCAATGACTTAAATGAAAGCAGTAAAACAAACAAAACAGAATATCCAAGGGTTTAAAATAAGAGCTTTTGTTTGTCTGATTTCCTTTGTTCTTTTCAAGGGAAATTAAAAGAATGGTCTCTAGTTCTGTACGGCACATCTATTCAACCATACTCCCCTAGGTTTGATGTCCCCAAAGTTGAGCGTGTACGTTCTAGCCCTGTGGAGGAACAATCAGAAGATTACAACATGGACGACTATACAGGTGAGAAGGAACAGCAAGTCTAAGAAAATCTCCATAAGCAGCACTTAACTCTTTGTATGCCAGAGTGGTGTACAATACATTAAGGCTGATGTACCAAGAAGAACTGGGGTGGTTATGCACTAACGAGAGATAAACTCTGCAGTGGGAAAACTCTCCAGTTCCTGTGTTATTCTATGGAGCCATATTTTCAGGTTGAAGAGATCTTCATATATGGACTCCATAGGGTAACATTGAGATTGGAGGTATTATCACACTGGAGTGTTTATCTCACCTTTATCCCACCCCCTGGAGTGCATAACCGTCTTAGGATAATTCTGGAGCGGGCCAACTGATCTAGTGGGGGGGAAATAAAATATCATATTCGTTTAAAAGGGTTTCTAACTATTCGAGTGCCAGAGGGGTACGCAACACAACCCCTCTGGCACCCAAAGGGTGAAACCACTTGAATGCTAAAAAGGTCTCCAACACAAGCACTAGCCTGTGAAGCTCCCTGTGTGCGTAACCACACATGCGCAGTAGAGACTGCTGTAATGATGCAGTCAAGAGCAGTAGAGACTGGCCGAACATGCTGTTCCGGTGCGCGGCGCACCGAACGACTCACCACCTGTCTCTGCTCCTGGCTCCGGGGCAGCAGCCAGGGCCGCTGGGTGGCACTTTAACCCATGTACACGGGCTTTCATACTAGTTGCTTCATAATGAGATGGAGTCCTTGCTAGCATTCAAAGTTTTAAGTTCCATTTAATTCAATGGGAATTTGTACAGTGTTCATTAGTTCCTTTGGGGCAGTTGGGTTACTCCAGAATTGCTGCAGTTTATCCTTATACATCAGCCCTATTGTTTTACATTGGAGGTCATTAGCATCCAAGTGATTAAGGACAGAATGGCTAATAATGCCCTCACAATGGGCCTTGTTTTACCATGGAAATATGCTTTTATGAACTTTTTATCCCACTTTGTTTAAAGGGATAGTCATGTCTGCCATAAAGTTGCTCTCTGAGTCTTCAATGCTGTAAAACTAGCACATTGCACTATGCTTAATCACTTACCTTTATGTAATTCCAAAGCTATTAATTGTAAAAAGATCCCCCTCCGCCCCATCTGGCCACGTCACACTTCTTCTTACTGTGGTCCGGATGGAAAGAGGCGAGGGACAAACTTCAGTAAGCAAAAGGAAAATCCTGCCCTCCTTCCTCAAGGGGGGCAGGGTTTTCCTTATAGTTACTGACTGAAGATTGTCCCTCGCTGCATCCGTCTGATTCCATGACCAGACTGCAGCTCTAAGGGGAGGGGGCCAGAACAAGCGGGAGGGGGATCTTTCTACATGTAAAATCTTTGGAACTACATAAAAGTAAGCAATTAAACATAGCGTAATGTGATAGTTTTACAGCAGAGAAGACTCAGGCAGCTACTTTGTGGCAGACATTACTATGCCTTTAAAGGACAACTAGTATTAAAAGGAATTAGTGGCTCATAACAGAAGGCATATATAGGTAGGAGTCCTTCATAGAACAGTCCATTATATCTGTACATATATTTTTTCATTGTACATGCAGATGCCTGTATTTACTGGTCTCCATTTTAGTCTGAATATAATTCATACCTCCTCTCAACAGACAATACCCCCTGCGGAATGAAAAATCTCATAGAGATAAGCCCCAGCCGTAGTTCTATACAGCACTTTAAGAGGATGAAATGTGAATTGTTCGTAAGGACCAATAGTCTTTATCAACTAGTGCATTGACAAACTAGCAATAGAGTACAATAGGGATCAAATGTAAGTAAAAAGCTGTATAGATATAACTAAGACACCATCCTAGATAAGTCCTTCTGTTAACCCTTTGAGTGCCAAAGCAATGTGTTGTGTACCACTCTGGCACTCAAAGGGTTAAATGAAGAGCCATTTATACTACAGGTAGAGTCCCCCTTAAATATTTATTTATTTCTATATGCATAATTAATGAGACATAACAATGCATTACTGTGCTGAGTTTTCTAAATAGACGTATGTATAAAAATGCAAAAGGGCTATTCAGAAAACAATTTTATTTCCTAAAACACATTTATTTTATCTTGACCCCAAAGGTCAGTGTGATGCAGAGTGCAGTGATGTGGGCTGTGATGGACCAGGGCCCCACCAGTGTAGTGATTGTCTACACTTTTACTACAAAGCAAAGAACAACACACGGTAAGAAGCATTAGGGTCCTATTAAGGTGCAATTCTGGAGCAAACCAACTGCACCGAAGGTTAGACAGTAAAATTCTCATTTATTTAGCTTTTAACCCCTTGAGTGCTCAGGAAGCCTCCAATGCATTGTGATGCAATATCTTTAATACATTCCTAGCTTTCAAGGACTTAAACACCCCATTTGATTTGGTTTGTTGGCTTTTCCCAGAATAGCACTTCCATAGCTAAATGAATAAAGCTCTTTGAACCGTATTTTTAAAAGAAAAAGTGGAGGAATTCTGGAGCAAACCATTTACACTATAGGATAGGACTAAAAACTCCCACTGATTTAAATGGGGATTTTAACCCCTCGAATGTTGGAGAGGTCTCCAACAAATTGTGAGGCCTCTCTAGCATTCAGTAGGTTAAAATTCCATGGGAATTTGGGACATTTTTAGTTCTCCCCTATAGTACAATTAGTTTATGTCAGAACTCCTCCACTTTTCTTTTGAACATACGCATCTTAGCCATTCCAAGCTATATATCCACTGTGGTCACAGCACTCCTTTTTAGCATGAAACATTTATGGGACCCCTGTATTTATACATTCATGCACAATACATAGATTTTTTTTAGGGCAGTCAACAGAATTTATCAGATTCAAGTCCTCCTGTCAGTGCTTTAGGAAGTGCAGTCCACTGTGTGCCAGCCCCTGGTATAAATATATATCCTATATTATAATTCGCTAAGGATGTTTGTCAGAAGCCGTCATGCGCAGTAGAGATGGCTGCGTGCGCTGTAGTCATTTGCAGTACAGACTGCCCGCACCGTGGCTGATACGGAGCAAGGCGCTCTGAATTCAGACCAGAGTCGGAGCGCAGAGGACTCCAGTCTGAATTCAGAGCGCCCCGCTCCGTATCATACGTAGCGTGGGCAGTCTGTACTGTGCATGACTGCAGCACCACCAGTGTTGGCCCGTGTATACGGGCTTTAAAACTAGTATATATATAAAAAGCACAACTGAAAAACTTGTCTGAAGCCTAACACACCCAGGGGCAGCAGTAAGGAGGGGATATTCATGACTCCTCCCTACTTCCGGTCCTGGAGATTCAGGGGTGTGTGATTTTCACAGGAGTGGTCCCTGCCCACTGCTGTGAAAATGTCTGCAAAGAGTTAGCCCTCCCTCAGGTTCCAGCTTAAGAGAAAACAAAACATGGCTGCCACACACTCACTCACACGCTGTCTCTCTCTCGTGCATCACCCATTCATCTCTGTTCTATGTGTCACTCACTGCTGCAAGTTCTGCCCCCTGTCACCAGCTCCTGTCCTGACTGCATGAACTCCATCTCACAGGCTCCTGTCAACTCTGAAGTTACAGCAATCACCAATGGGAGGTGGTTGCTGTAACATTGGAGGTGACAGGAAGGAGCCTGGGAGGTGGAGTTCATGCAGTCAGGACAGGAGCCGGACCCAGAACTGTTTGTGGTAGACCAATATATACTGTTGATATACTTCTCCTTACTACACAATGACCTGGGGATCTGACCAAGGTAAACTAGAGTGGGCTACTTACACTACCCCAGAGGGATAGCCCTAACTAGTATAGCATACCTTGTACCATCACCGGTTCCTTTTCTGAGGGCAGTCCCAACTCCCATGTGATGTTGCAGACCACACTGACAGAGTGATGGTGCGCGAGAACTCAGTTCTCCTAAGATTACAAAGTAGTGTGAGGCTGAGGAACTTTGTTCCAACCTCAAACTTCAATGAAAACATATTAGACTGACTTAGAACTCATATACCCTCTCATTTAGTATGCTCCCACTAACAGTTGGGGTTGCAGCCAGGCCAATTAATTAATTAGGTATTCAATAAATCAATAAGTGGTTTAGTATAAATGACATAGTATTAAAGAACAGTTAATGCTTTAACACTATGTAGTATTTGTGTGGGGATTTCAGGTCTGTGTCCTTTCTTATATGTCCTCCTTGTGGAGAAAAAAGGGGGTGTCTGTTGTACCCCCATTTGGCTAGTTTAAAGGGATTTATAGGTCTTAAGTGGAGGAAAAAGTGTGCATTTGCCGAGCCCATTTGGCCAATTTATTTAGTTTTGGGGTCCAAGGGAAAGCCAATATTAATATTATTTCCCCATCACCCCACAACCAAAGGCTAGAGAAATAGGAGGGTTCAGAGATGACCCAGCCACACTAAGCAGTGGTTGTGTTTCTTGGAGTCCCATGGGCACCATTATTATTATTATTATATACTAGCACAAGGGGCACGGCAATTCCTTTGGGTGCTTCAAGGGTATTCATCTCATTGCTGTATATGTACCTGGAATAAATATGCAGGTAGGTGTGTATGTACATTGAATACATACATATGCGCTACACCTACCTGCATATACATACATATATATATATATATATATATATATATATATATATATATATATATATATATGTATATATATTGTAATGCTATACTGTAAGGGTGGGCCCCCATCATTACCCCTTTCCACTCTCTCTAATTTCCATATGCTGGTTGACACACGGTTAGGCAACATGTGACTCTCCAGTTGTTGCGGACTACAACTACCATCATGCCCAACAAGTAATCGGTTGGATGATGGAGATTGAGGTTGCAGTGTCTAACAACTGGAAAGCCATAGGTTTCTTAGTGGTGGGCTAGCTTCAATTACATGTGGATTTTATCCCAAACATTCCTGTTGTAGTATATAAGAACATTTGCAGATCTTCTCAATATTCCTGGGGTTAAAACTCTGGCACTCATATGGATAAATAACTGAGACTTTTGAAAATGTGCCTTTGGCCCCATGTGGTAGCCTGAATTTGCGCAATGTTTGACATGAAATAGACACAGTGAATTCTTGCTGCATCTGTTCTGATGAATGCACTTTTATCAGTGCAAATCCTGCAATACAATATACTGTCCCTTCTGTTTCTCTATGACATATAACCAGTAGTGTAGCATCCAGGACCAGATTAAGGGCCTAATGCGAGTTATGGTCGGCCTATTTTACTGGAAGGGTGTACAATGTTCTATAGATGCACTGTAGAGGATGGCAAAATACAGCATTCACATGGCTTATTTGTTTAAAGGGATAGTAATGCTTATGTAAAAAGTATATATATTGCAGCTCAAACTTGAATTTTTTGGGTGCAGTATCTCATTGGCTTGAAATGTTACAGTGGCGCTGTTGTTACACCATCCTGTGGAGGTTTGTGGTCAGTTGACCAGAGTTGTCCATAAGATGGTGTAGCAACAGCCCCACTGTAACATTTCAGGACATTAAGATTCATTCAAGGTCAATACAAAGAACTATCCAATTAATTATTTATGCAAAGAGCTGAGCTAAGAACAAGAGATCATACATTAAGAGTAGAGGAAAGGCGCTAAAACAAAGGCAGGGATTGTTTACAGTAAGGGTGGTAAGGCTATGGAATTCTTTGCCACGGGATGTTGTGCTTGCAGATAATGCAACTGCATTCAAAAAAGCAATGGATGCTTATCTAGCACAGAACAATATTGACAATTATGACAGATGGCTTCAAAGCAAATAGGATATTGATCCGGTGAACTATTTGACTACCAATTGGAGTCAGGAAGGAATAATTCCCCCCCACACACACACACGCTTGGGACTAGATTGGAAATGGCTCCAGAGGGCTTTTTTTGCCTTCCTCTGGATCAACAGGGGTGTTTTTGGCATGGGCGGGACTTGATGGATGCATGTCTTTTTTCAGCCTTATCTACTATGTTACTATGTTAAGATACTGCACCCAAAAAAATAAAGTTTTAGCTGCAATAACTTTTAAGCAAGACATTTTTACCAGTGGGAGTACCTTTTTTTACTCAGGAGGATAAAACCCTACAATATATATTTTTTACATATTATGTGTTACTTTCCCTTTAAATATTAATACTTTTTTTTTAATTCACAATTTCAGTCAACATTAAGCAATAAAGTTGTATTGCTCCTTGTGGGCTGAATAGTGGCCCACTGGGGCTCAATCACTACTGATTGACTTATTGTTTCATTGGGCCTGGAGGTGTAGCTCCATCAACTCTCTTGTTAACCAGGCTGTGGAAACATCTAGTTACATTAATGAGTTGTAACCCACCTTTATGATCACTAACAGGATATGTGTATCAGAATGTCCGCCTGGCCACTTCCCTGCAGATAAGAAGCGATGCAGAAAGTGTTATCCACACTGTGAAATGTGTGTTGGGACTCGAAGTGACCAGTGCACTGCCTGCAAACCTGGCTACTATTTAAACGAAGAAACCAACAGCTGCATCACTAACTGCCCAGATGGCTTCTACCTGAATGAAAGTAAGTTCCTGTTACAAGTGTTATTTTACTTTCCTGCTATGTCAGTGCATCCTAATAATCACCTGTTACAATGGGGAGCTTAAAATGCATTCTGTAAGGGCAGGCACTTTGAACATATCAGGGCCATATGTTCAAAGTAGTAGTGAAGTAGCTTTTGTCGTTTGTAACGACATTTCAAAATACAGTGTCGTTGGGCTCATTAATATTTTCAGAGATTGTCGGTTGTGATCGGAAATTTGTCGTTTTGTCATTGAAGTACAATTCCTGACTGAAATTGTCCTATGTAACGACAAAAATGTTGTATGTAACGACAAAAATGTCTTAAATAATGACAAAAATTGTGGTATATAGGCATTGTAATTGTGCTTCTGTTGTGTTTCCTTCAATTATTATAGGTTTCTCACATTCAGAATCTTCACATTCCCTCCAGTTTTTTCTTATCGTACAAATTCTGACGTTTACATACATTTTCTTTCCTCTATATAACACTGGAGTATAGTTTAGCCACGCCTTTGCCCTGCCCCTTTGCCCAACAATTCTGGAGTTGTGTCATACACAACGGACATTACTAGTTTTTCGTCATACACTCTATAGAAAATATGTTGTTCATGCATACAATTACTTATTTTTGTCATTCATAAGACATTATTTTGTTGTTATCCCTTTGAACATACGGCCCTTAGGGAATGCCTTATTTTGAACTTGTGGTTCTAACAAAATCATTGAGCAGATGGTTGACACCTGTACAAAATCAGTGGTATCACTAAAATCTGCTTTGTTTCAGCTTCATAATAATGTACTTCGGGACACCTCTGGTGATCCTCCATGGTTTTTGCTAAAACACTGTTGCAGCACAAATCAAATACTCATTATCTCAATGGTGGGCAACCTGAGGCAATCTTAGTATGCAAGACTACCATTCCCATCATCCCCAGCCCGCCTTAGCTTTCCCATCGCTACATTAATCTGTTACATGTATTATCAGTAAGATTTACTACGTCTTGAAAATAGCAAGTAAGCTAGTTTTACTGTTATTTGTGCCACTCCATTCTTAAACCAATGGAAAATATTTCTTACTTAATAATAATTTAAGAGCATTTTTCCATGCAGGAAGGTGCAAAACAAATTCAGTAGAGTGATGTATTCTTAGGATGCTATATGTGGAGATGGGTGTTTCACAAAAAAACACTCTGCATGGGTGAACACAGGCTTTCTAGAGAGAGCTTTGCAAAAAAATATTGAGTATGCGGTAGAAATACCTAGAGTTTCTTTTGTTTGATTCTGTATCCAGAAACCATTGCATCATGCTGATCATAGGCTAAAGATGAGCAAACCTGCAATACTCCATCTTTTGTTGGACAAAAGAGTGAACAGTGTGGGTTTCTGGTCAAGGAGAAACTACATGTCTGTTTGCTCTTGCCCTGCAAAAAAAAAATCCAATCAATGGGAGCTTGACACTTTATGCTAATTGTATGCACAGTATGCTAAGTAGCTCTGTTTGAGGTAAATGTTATCACTTGCTTTCCTATTATAGGTTTCCCCAGTATATAGGCTCTGTCAAGATTTATTCTTAGCACAGTGTTTGGTAATATTAGCCAGCTCATAACTAATTAGCATACACTGCCATTTTGTTCCACCAACAAATAAGAGTTAATTTGTCAAAAACAACATATATTACAAAAACTTGGTTAGTACAACACATAAGCAGTTTTTAATTCTCTTTAAAATTAACTTGTCTTTGGGGTGGCAGGTCACCTCTAATCTGACAGACAAACTTAAAAGCAACTTATTCCTTGAGGATAATTTGTCTGTTTTGTTTGTCTAAATAACAGAAAATAATTAAACTCCCTAATCTAAACACTAACTTTATACTTCTAATTGTAGATAAGAATCTCTGCCAAAAATGCAATGAGAATTGTAAGACGTGCACTTCGGAGCAGACTTGCACAGAGTGCAGACCGGGTCTGAGGTAAGGAAATTATGAACTTCCCTGGGGAGAGGTCAGCTTGAGTTACACATATATCAAATGAATGTTGCCTGAGCTTTGGCTGGCGGTTCTGGGTGGGTGCAATTTTGTTTTCTATGCTTTAATGTTTTGTAACTAGGGCCTGAAAAACAGTTCTGTCAAGAAGGATGTGAAAAATGGTAGTAGTAACATAAAATCCTTCACGTAGTCCTAAGTATCAATGAAGTACAATGGTGATGAGCACAGTTTGCTCAACTGTGGTGGACTCAGAAGACCTTTTAGTTTAGGCCGTTATATCTCATACTCTGTCGATAAGAAAAATATACTAAACAGCTTTATTTTCTTATTATTCTGTTTGACTCATAGATGCTGATTTAAATGGAACCAAAAGTTTGTAACAACATTGGTTATTCTGAAATAGCTTTTGCAGGCACCTATACTGAATTTTAGCCATTTTTTTGTATTTAAAACATTAGTTTATGAGAGATTTCTTTTTTCTTACTTGTCAGTTTATGCAAAGCCAGATAATAACATGCCTACCACTCACTGATGCCCAGTACTAGCTAATGTCTGTCAACATGGATGCTGCCATGTGACAATGTGAGCATGTGGCAAATCTACATTGAAAGAAGAACTAGGGAAATTCTGCTCCACGAGAGACAAATCAAGCACCTGCATTTCCCTGTGGTATAAACTGGACATTTAACCTTTTCACAATGCGTAAGACACCTCTCTGTTATTCAAGGGATTAAATCCCTCTTTATATGAAGGGGAATTTGTATTTGTTGCCTGTGTTGTTCCAGATACTCTAGTTCTTCTGATAGCACAGTTTAGTCATGAAAGGAACATAAGTTTACCATAAAGCTAGCTATGTTGCAAAATAAATAAATAAATAAATAGTAACATGGTTGATGAGGCAGAAAAAGACACATGCGTCCATCAAGTTCAGCCCATGCCATATCACCCCTGTTGATCCAGAGGAATGCAAAAAAAACACAAAAAAAACAAGTCACAAGAAGGTAAGAAAAATCCTCCACGACCCCAAACGGCAGTCAAATATTTCCCTGGATCAACATCCTATCTGCTGTGAAACCAACTGTCATAATTCTTAAAGTAGTTGTACAATATCTGCCTCTGATTCATAAGGAAAAGTGTCATACATGAAACAATTGGACATTTGGACAAAACCAAAGTAGAGCAATTCTGGGGAAAATCATCTGTAACTTACATAACAATATTATTGACTATCGAGTCAAATGGAAATTTTACCCACTGTATGCTCGAGAGGTCTCTAGGTGTTAATCCTTAGAGGGATGGAGGCTTGCATAACATAATTGCTTTGCAATGCTTTGTGCACACCTCTGGCCCTCAAATGGTTAAAGACCTTACCAGCACTCAGAAAGCTGAAAATAAAAATGCATGCCGAATGTTAAAATTGTTGTTTTGAGATTTATTTATTTTTTTATACATTTTACCATGTAATTCAGTAGTGGAACACATTGCTTCTGTTTTGCATTTGTTTAACTTCTTGACTCTTGGTAATCAGCCTTCTGTTTGGATGCCTTACATAATGTTCCACATGTTTTTATGTTCTGGCTTTAAAGAGTTGACTTTAGTTTCACAGCACAGAAAATTCATTTTAACAATGCATATCAGCATTAAGGGATTTCATTGCCATCACTGGCTCCTTCATTTCAGTAATTTGCATAAACAGAAAGCCATTATTATATTCATCTCTCTACTTCAAGGCTGTTGGAAGAGGTTGGGGCAGGGAGGGCAACTGTGCTGAACAATACATATGGATGAGTTGTCAATTTAATTGCTTCAGCCTTTGCTCAGATATATTCAGTTCTCTCAGGCATCACTCTTCATTGAGAGGAGGTACTTGCAGAATAGTTTGTTTGTCTCTCCCCACAAATTGTAAATTATAAAGTGTGCAGGATTAGGTATAGTGGAACTTTTAGACCTGTTTTTTATCCACAGTGCATTTTCTTCCCTTAGCTTACAAGGATCAAAATGTGCTGTCAGCTGTGAAGATGGAACATATTATAATGCTCTCAAGAAGGAGTGTGATCCATGCCACAGATCATGTGCCACGTGTGCAGGTATTGTGTGTTGGGACTAGACTTTAGTTTTGTGCATCTTACATATGTTTGATCTAAACATCACTCATGCTTAACTCATATGTGTTGGGGCTAGCTACCAGTCATGAATTTTACATGTGTTGGAAGTAGACTGCAGTTATGTTTGCCTTATGTATGTTAACACTGCAGTCAAGTGCACATTGCGATGTTGGGACTACACTGCAGCCATTCACCACTGACACTAGACTGGAGTCATGTGCACCTTTCTTATGTTGGCTCTAGACTGCAGTCATGCACTTTTTGTATGTTGGCTCTAGACTGCAGTCATGTTTACCTTTCTTATTTTGGGAGCAGATGCCAGACAGCAAATGTGCACCTTATGTATGTAAGAACTAGACTGTAGTCTTATGAACCTTACTACAGCAGTCATGTGCATGTTACGTGGTTTGGGACTCGACTGCAGTCATGTGCAACTTACATGTTTTGGCACTAGACTTCAGCCTTGCACATTATTAATGCTGTGACTAGACTATGGTCATGTGCACTATATATGGTTGGACAATCCTTCAGTTGTATGCTCCTTGATATGTTGGGACTAGACTACAGTCATGAGTACCTTATGTATGGTGGAACTAGATTGCAGTGATGTACCTTATGTATGAAATGACTAGACTACAGTCATTTGTACCTTATGTATGGTGGAACTATACTGCAGTGATGTACCTTATGTAAGAAGGGACTAGACTACAGTCATTTGTACCTTATGTTTGGTGGAACTAGACTGCAGTGATGTACCTTATGTAAGAATGGACTAGACTACAGTCACTTGTACCTTATGTTTGGTGGAACTAGACTGCAGTGATGTACCTTTTGTAAGAAGGGACTAGACTACAGTCATTTGTACCTTATATTTGGTGGAACTAGACTACAGTGATGTACCTAATGTAAGAAGGGACTAGACTACAGTCACTTGTACCTTATGAGTGGTGGGACTAGACCGCAGTGATGTACCTTATGTAAGAAGGGACTAGATTACAGTCGTGTACCTTATATATGTTGAGTCTAGACTGCAGTCTTGTACTTTACTTAAGTTGGAACTACACTACAACCATGTGCACCTTATGGCCAAACGCCTGGAAAAAAGAATGAACCAGAAATGACTGGCACTTGGAACATCTACATCCAGTTCCGTTGTTATTTAGCGGCTGTATTTTTCCAAGTAATACTTCAATCTGTAATCAGAGTTAGATCACTGCATCTGAAGGATTCAGACAATCCTAACAAAAAGCCAGGATTGAACCAGAATAATAACTTCTTGCATCCCTTATTGGCTCTAGACTACAGCCGTGCACTTTTTTCTTTTGTTGAGACTAGACCAGTTATGTACCTTATATACCATATGTTTGTTAAGAATATTTTAATGTAGTTCAGTTGTGTGCCCTCAACATACAATGTATGTAGTTGAAAACATAGTTTATACTCTTGTTTATCTATAAATCAAGCTATAATTGCCTTTTCACATGTAAGTATCTTATTTCCTGAATAAAATCATCAGCCTCATTTCCCCATCTACTGACTCTTGTCGGTGCACCTGGGACCTATGCTTGTAATACCCTCTACTGATGTAAAATATACACACAATTTCAGATGGGAAATTACAAAGAAAGCTGCCTTTTCAGCAGACTACTTTATTTGTTTTTTGTTTTTTTATTTCAACATTAACTTTCCTTTGTAAGTTTATGTATACAGAATAAAATAATCCATGATTTATGCACCATAGGGCCTTATACAGAAAGCAGAATTGTAGTTCTTCAGGAGCAATTCAAGTGCACCACAACTCCTAAAGTTATATTGCTTTGTTTGAGGATTTTTATGCTTTGAAGACCTCTATAACATTCATTGGTTTAAAGTTATAATCCTCCTTTATTTTGGCTTCATTATTCTGCTAGAGAAGAATAAATAAAATCAAATTGCCTCTACTTTTTATGTTTAACCCTATTTTTTTTTTTATAGTTTTGCACTTAGTCTAACTGCAGTACAGGTTTTCTCCATTGAGTAGAGATGGACAAAATATGGCCAATAGGTCAGATGAAAGCATAGCTGCTTTACTGAAAAAGTATCACTTCTGGATTTCTGTGCATGAAGAATAATACATTGTGCAAAACTGTTTTGATGTAAAATGTATCATTCTAACATGAGTATTAATTGGCAATGACAAACACATACCCTTCTCAATGCATTTTTAATGTATGGTGAACATGGATGTGGTCCTCAGGCCAAAGTAACTCACCTCCCCCCCTTCCCTAAAGGGTGAACCCAGAAAACAATGTGAAAGTAGGGATAGTGATACAAATGTACCACTATCCCTGCTTCCTGAAAAGACTGGAGGGAAGAGACCTCTTAGCATACGCAATACTCAGTGCTCTGTATACGGGCGTGATGTTCAGAAAGTCATCATAATGAAACCATTGTGGGATTGTGATTTGGTGGTAAAAGGACAAGTATTTTCAGAAGTAAATATATCATGTTTGAAGAAAATGTCATAAAGAAGTAAAAATGGCTTTAAGATGAGCACGATGAATATTGGCCATTAAAATTGTCTTCGAAACAAAAATTTTCAATTAACAAAAAAAAGTTTTGTCTTTATATTGCAGTCATATTAACCCCTTAGCGACCGGCCGCTTGCACGTGCGGCCGGCACTTTACGCCTGACAAACTTTTTTTTCTCATTTTTTTAAATGACTTCCGGGACGTACATGTACGTCCTCTGTCTACCTGGGACATCCACTCGGGACGTACATGCACATCCTCAGGCAGTAAGGGGTTAAAAAGAAATGTATTGCCCCCCCCCCCCGTGTCATCTCTCAAACCATTATGGTTTGAGAGATAATCGCTCCTAAAGTTCTTCCCTCACTCCCCCTTCCCCAACGTCAGTGTTCTAGCTGACTGAAGAGAAATTCGGTCTTATGATCATCAGGCGGCTCTGCAGCACAGCCAAGATCGCGTTAATAAAAAAGAAATCTTTCGCTGAAACGGTCTTCTACGTGTGCTTGTTTTGCAAGCACACGTAGAAGACCATTTTAGTGAAAGATTTTTCTTTTAGTAACATGATCTCGGCTCTGCTGCAGAGCCACCTGATGATCATAAAACCGGATTTCCCTTCAGTCAGCTACAATGCTGACTTTGGGGAAGGGGCAGAGAAGGGAGAACTTTAGGAGCGATTATTTCTCAAACCATAAAGATTTGAGAGATGACACTGGGGGCAATACATTTCTTTTTAATATGACTGCAATATAGGGATTAGTAATTATTAAGTATTACTATCCCTTTAATTTGTTTTTTCCCAGCTTAAACCAAAAAAATATTTTTTTGTTCTGAAAATACTTTGAAATATGAATGCAGATTAAACCGCTCCTGCTTTTAAGACTATTTTTCCCCTCTGATGAATATGATGGAAATGGATGCAAAAAATGATGGTACTGACTGACCATGCCCAAATAACTTTTTAATTCTGATTACAGACAATGTCGGTTACCACAATTTTTTGAACATCTCACCCTATCCTATATAATAATTTGCTAAATTGTTTGTCAGAAGCCGTCATGCGCAGTAGAGATGGCTGTGCACACTGCAGTTATTGCATACTACATACTGCGCACACCGCAGCTGATAATGGAGCAGGGCTCCAAATTCAGACCGTAGTCCCCACTCCATATCAGCCACGGCACGGGCAGTCTCTACTGTGCATGACTGCACTGCAGCCGTTGCTGGGTGGCACTGTGGCCGGTATACAAGGGGTCTTCAACTAGTATGTCCATAACTGGATGCCTAAGGAATCCCTCTGATCTTTCTTAATATAGGTGAGGTTCCCCATAACCCCTCTAGCCCCCTAAGAGATACATGTATTGTCTAGTTATATGTAGAGCTTCGGATCCATGTCTGCCTCTATGAAACTGAGAGGTTTGTACAGAGCTCTGATAGTGAAAGATTCTGGAGGAATCAGGGGGATACCTTAGATATCAGGCTATGTCACTCATATGATGTAAATAAGTATATACAGTATACAAAGGACCTGGTTAGTGCAGGTATAAAATGAACCCTTTGAGTACCACAGTGGTATCCAGCACATTGCTTTTATTATTATTATAAAAAAAATATAATAATAAAAAGTATAGGAAATATGGCTTCCTAGCAGAATTCCCTAGCAGAATAAATAAAGTAACTATTGGTTTAAGAGCCCCATTTAGATCAATATGAATTTGTATTTGTCCCTGTGGTGCAGTTGGCATGACCCAGAATTGCACCACTTTTGCATTGGCCCATAGGGCTGGATTCTGAAAGTTGCAATTCACAGAGCAAAAAGCACCAGAGGAGACAAATACCTGGAGGAGACAAATAACTGTTCACTTTGATATAAATGTGGCCTTTATCCCATTGAATGTAATGCTTTGGAGACCTCTCTAGCATTTGAGGGGTTAAAATCCTCCATTGAAGTCAAGATTTGGGGTATTTGTCCTCTATGGTGCATTTGGTTTGCTACAGAATTGCACCTCTTTCTTCCCCTAAATATGTCCCATGGTGCTCTTGGAAATGTGCTGTAGTCGTTGAAGCATTATAAAAAGAGATCTCTATACAAGAAGCAACTTGATGCAGAGATAATTTGTTGGCAAAACACCATATTAATCTGCACTGCTGACATCACAGTTATTTCATATCTGGAGTTTAATCAAACTTTAACTGAAAAATATGTGTTTAACCCTTTGTTTGCAGAAATAGTTTGACCATTAAGGGCCACATATATAAAGCCAGTCATGGAGCAGTTGTGGGGCGTAGCAACTGCACAACATGTAACAAATAATCCCGTTGATTAATGGCCATTTAATTCCTTGTATGCTAGAAAGATTGAAATGCAAGGGGTTAATTTTGTAAACAATGCACAAGTATTTTAGCTCAGAATTGCTCCACTTTTTCTATTATACATATATGCCTTCCTTTCTGCAGAAGTAAAATGAGTACCTTTATTTACTCTGACGCACTCATATTCAGAGGACTGCAGAGGTATATATGTGGCACATAATAAATACATGTTGCCATCATCACTTTATTTTTTAACTCTTTAAGTACCAGAGGGGTATCCAACACACTGCTTTACCCTGGCACTTAAAGGGTAATATGTTAACACTAGAAGCAGTGAATTGTGGATGTCTACCATCCAAGGGGTTAAATGTAATTTTTATTTAGATTTTTAAGACAATCTGCTGAAATACAACACATATAATGTGATACATATATGTGTGTGTGTGTATGTGTATATATATATATATATATATATATATATATATATATACACTTATATAATTCCAAGTGGTTTCTGATTCACTGTTTGACCCGGTGGTATGGGGGCGGAGACTGGGCTCATGCAGGAAATCAGTGCTTCGCAATTCGCTGGGGATGTCTTTAGCGCCCAGCAGTTTATATAACATTTTTCTAATCTTCGCTGTGAAACATTATTATTACAAATTTAAAACTAGACTTTTCTTTTGGTATTTAGGCCCTGGAATAGACAACTGTATAAACTGCACAAAAGAAACTTTATTTGAAGATGGACGATGTGTGGTAACTTGTGGTTCTGGATACTATTTGACACAATATAAGTCAAATGGATATAAAACCTGCAAAAAGTAAGTGCAGTGGATGAGAGAAAATTGAGTATTGTAAATGTTAAAGGGATAGTAATGTATTATATATATGGTATAAACAATTAAAAGAGAATACTTGCACTTATTCGTATCTCTCAAACCGTTATGGTTTGAGAGCTATATGAAAATAAAGTTCTCCGCTCCCTCTCCTTTCTCATACATCTGCTGTATAGCTGACGGCATGAGATCCAGGTTCCTGGACCAGACTGCGGCTCTTCAGCAGCGCCGACATAGCAATACCTAAAAATAAATACTTCATCAGAACGGTCTACAATGTGTGCCTGGTTTGCAAGCACATGTTGTAGACCATTCCGATGAAGTATTTATCTTTAGAGATCATTATGTCAGCGCTCCTGAAGAGCCAAGTCTGGTCAAGCGACCAGAATCTGCTTCTGACAGCTTTACAGCTAGTAAAGCAGAAAGGAGAGAGAGTGGAGAACTTTATTTTAGTATATATCTCTCAAACCATAACAGTCTGAGAGATACGAATAAGTGCAAGTAATCTCTTTTAATTGTATCTACCATATAGTTAATACTTTTTTCTGACATTACTATCCTTTAAAGGGGGTTATAGGGTCAATGCAAGACTCTTATAACCATCTGCCAGTGCCCTCAGAGCTATGGTGTCTCTGTAGCTCATAACTCCACAGCTGGGTGACATGAGCTCCTTACTCAGAATACATGGGAGTTTTTTTCCTGTCTTATAGAGGTCCATTGATGGTGGATTCGCCAATACTCGACTTCTAGTGACTTCTGTGGAGACAGGAAAAAGCTCCTACGAGAACCAAGTACTGAGCTGACGTCACACAGCTTTACAGATATTTGTGATCTGCATGGAAAACTGGCAGATCACAGGTGAGATATGAGCTATAGGAATACTGTTTCTATAACTCTGAGGGCACTAATAGTGGGTTAAAGGGTCTTCTGTTGACCCTCTACTGCCCCTTTACTTGTTTCCTGATAGCCAGACACTTGCAGCACCAATCTCATAGTTGTTTTTTTTTCTTTTCTTAAAGCTCTTGTTTATCAAAATTATTTATCTAAGGAAGTGACCTTCACATAGCAATCAGATATATCTATATAATGTTTTGTGTGCATATGATCTCTAATCAGTGTCCACTGCTAGTTGTTTCTGTTTACAGTGAAATAACAACTACTGTCCCTTACGATCCATTCATGACATATGAAGCCTATTATTTGAGAAAGGCTTCAACAGAGATCATTACATATAGAAAATTGCAGATATAATGCAAAAAATAAAACTGGTAAATATAACAGACTGCTGCATAAAGGACACTTACTAAGTCAAGTCAAGATACATTAAGAGCCACTTATTCTTAGGGTATAGTTCCCCTCTAATCATAATATATTGAATAAAAAGTTATAGAACACTAAAGTTATATGAGATATTTCTTAATAGTGTGTAGTTAATGGATCATACTAGAGATGTGAAGATGAAAAAGTTGTTGCCGTAGTTGTCAGAACATAGATTATCTATATTATCTATATAAATCATGGTGGGCAGTCTGGGGCTTTTAAGCTGGTTTTGGAGTACCCTTAAAGAAAGCTAACATTCACATTATTACACCTATTTATTTTTAAACACATCCTTAAATAATATATTGAATAATGTTCTATGTCTTTGACTGCATCCATGCTTGTTCTATTTGCTTGTTTTCATTATTCATATCTCTGTAAACCTTTCTAGAATGTTTGGATAGATAGTAGGGCTGTTCAGAAATGATATCCTATTGGAATGTCACCTACATGGTGATAGGCTGATATAAAAATGTCCACATCAAAAGAGAGCAATGGGATAAAAATGTTGCCTGCGTCAAAAGGGTGCAGTTACCTGACCAATGCCCTCCTTCACTGCTGAATCTAGTTGGACAGTGTTGCAATGATGCCTACAATGTTAATGGGAGTCGCTAGAGAAGCTGTGTTATAAACTCCACTTCCAGCGAAACCAGTTGCCCATGGCTAGTAGTAAATTTAAGAATAGCGGTTATTAGGTTAGCTGGTGTCCCTGTGCCAGATATCACAATTTTTGTTGTATGGTAATTGGTGATTTAATCCCAGAAGTGCTTGTTACACCTGTATCTCCTGCTCGCGTTATAATGGTAGAAATTGGAGTTGTTTTATCCAATTAAGGACAAAGGAGGAGTGCAATAATGGCTTTGCAAAGTGTTGTGCACTACTCAGATCCTTAAAGGTTTAATGATGGTGCTAGTGTCTGGTTTAGTGGTGTTCGGAGAGATACTGCTAATAACAGGTTTGGACTGGATCAGAGACATCATTTTCTCAGATTTGAAATCAGAGTACTGCCACCAGGGACAGAAATTGGATTCTTAACCAAAGTGAGGGTCTTTGTGACACCACCGACAACCTGGGCTTACTGGGCCATTGTACAGTTTATGACTTATTCACTGTGATAATGGGAAGAGTCTGTGCATTGGCAGAAGAGGTGATTTAAGTTTCCACCTGAACTACAGTATTTTTCAACGTGCATGTGGCTGGATTACTGACCATGACTGGTGAGAAGGATACTTTCACAGAATGGAAGCCATTGTGACATATTTTATCCTTGTGGCTCCAGCAGGAACACTTAGCATGAGGGTTTCAGAAGAGTGAGTGATGTTCTCTGCGGTAGTAGCGTGCTGAAAAGTAACTAGAGCTGTGCTTACTGCTGATTGGGGGCCTCCAACTTTCAGCACGCCGCTGCACCATTTTACACTGCGACATGTTGAGTTTACCATTTTTACTCTGGAAGTATTTTGATACCACCTTTTTGACATCATTGACATGTTGACACTCAGTACTTGTCTGTATGAGGTATAATGCTTGTCTGTGTAGTATTTGTCACTCTCAGTTGAGTCTCAGGCAGAATCACTTGACTGTCACTGATCATATTTATTTATTTTTGTACTTTACTTTCTTCCTTAACACACACACTCTCTGTACAGTATCTGTCTGGAGAACAACTGGCTACCACCAATACTCTGTAAATTAAACAACTCCGACTCCCTCTCTTTGCCTGTCTGCCTACCCTTACTGGCATCAAAATTTCAGCTGTTCTCAATCTTTCTCTCTTTTTTCCAAGCACATTCTGACAACATGTGGTAAACTCACACCCCTCTTTTATTCTTGTGAGTTAGCACAGTGGAAACACATGATGAAAACTGTCAGCATTGGGGGGGGGGTTAAATTTTCCTAATTGATTCCAATGCAATGAAAAAAGTGGAAGAACTGCGCTTTTACCAGGAATTACAGTGGAAAGCTGCAGGTGAATTTTTTCACTTTTGTTGAAAAACTTTCACACATCCCTAGTACTATACAATTTCCATTGACTGATCAAGACACGCAGCTAATGAGAAGATCCTGAGAGGCCAGTGTTTTAACCCCTACAGCAGCTATTTGTTGTATGTTCCTTCTGTGAAAATGCCAAGTAACTGAAGTAAAGCTGTCTGTTGGTGAGTGTTTTCCTTAAAGTGTAATCCAGTCTTATACAGTCTATAGACAAATGGTGTCCAAGTTCAGTCCTCTAGATCTACCAAAGTCCAGGATTTAATGATTTCTCTGAGTGAGCACAGGTGGGCCAATCAAAATGAATGAGCCTCTGACTAGCTCACCTGTGTTAATTAGGGAAAACCTTAAATCCTGGCCTATTGGTGGCCCTTGAGGACTGAACCTGTAGACCATTCAAACAACAAACAGTACCATCAGTACAAACTCACATCGACAACATTTTTTATTTTCAGAATAATAGAATAATAGGGAAATAGACATCTTTGATAGCTCCAAAATACATTGCACACTGAAAAGGTGTGCTAATTAAAGTAAAACTCTTCATCTAATGAAACATTTCAGTCACCTCTGAGTATCAGATTAAAATACAGACAGTCTGTCATAGTCAAGTTACATCAGCGAGATGCAGGCTTTCCTGCTTCCAATTACGTATATTAATGCTCATTAGGTACACGCACTTTCACAAGACTTCACTGTTAATAGCAAGGGGGGATACATGTTTAGAGGGATAAAATGGGTACAGCTCTGCTTCTAATAGTCCACAATTGAAAGGGAAAGGAAAATGCTTCTGAAAAAGGAGCTGTGCTTAACCATTTGAGTGCCAGAGGGGTACGCAACACATTGCAGAGCAATTTGTTGTGTACCCCTATGACACTCAAAGGGTTAATTCCTCGTGGACCAGATGGGTGTGCAAAGCAATGAGTTCCATACCCTTGTTGCGTAGCCCTCTGGCACTCAAAGGGTTAAGTTTGTACAGTATATGTATATATTATATAGGGCAACTCTAAGCATTAATGTTGGAACAAACATTCATTTAAGTGGGGCTTTTAACCCCTTCAGTGATTGAGGGGTCTCCCAGTGCATTGCTTCACAAGGCTTTGTAAACAGCATCCAAGGGGTGTATTGTTATCAGTATTGAATGGCTGTTTTGCCCTTGAATTGCTCAGATTTATCTCCAGGACATAGTTGAAAACAAGAGAAGTCTGTGTACTCATCCCAGTAAAACACCTTCTAAATAAACATAAATACATATGATACCTATTTTCTATGTTTTTCACGTTATGATATTGTTCCATGTAGGTTCCAAAACGTGCTATGCTCATAGCTGTGAATGCGCACAATGCAAGTTAAAGGAGAACTAACGCCATCCCACTTATTTTATTATTGACAGAAAATCCTAGGCAGTTTTTTTTTTTTTTTAAAGCAGGATGCATTAGCATACAACTGTCACAATATAAGAACCCCCCCCCCCCCCCGAATCAACTGCTTATCTATTAAATGTCAGGAAGAGGCCAGTTTACCTACTATAGTTTCTCTCTGTAGGTGAAACTGTAAGACAGATTGTGATCCAAGACAAGGGAGAGCACAGCCATCTTTCCTCCATCTAAGATGACGTGTTGTGCTCTCCCAGTCATTTGCCTTAACAGTTTTCTCCAGAAGTCTGTCTAAACAGCTGCGTGCAGGCAGCATCAACTTGAAGGAGCAAGCCGGGCAATAAATAAATTGTAAAAAGCAACTTCCTGTGATTAACAGTGCAAGACGTTGCTGTTTACTGTGTATTCATTGCCTGGCTTGCTCCTTCACCTCAATGACACCTGCAGGCAGCTGTTTAGACAAACTGTTGTGCCACTGTGCCGAAGCCAACGATGTAAGCTGGATGTATGAAGTACATTTTTAATTAATACAAAGGCAAAAAAAAATGACATGACTTTTTATCATTCTCTTTGCTTCCATTTTCATATGGGAGCACCATATATAAAAGTGATAGTTCCCCTTTAAGGATCAGAGAAGTGTGCAAAGCATTGCTTCGCAATGCATTGCACACCCCTCTTTTCCTAAAAGATTACTATGTATAGTGAGCAAAGGTTGAGGTCCTGTAGTCCTGATAGCAACTGTCATGGCCGCCTCCATGGACATTATATACAGGGCTGACTGGAGCTTTCTCTTGAAAAGTGGCACATGAGCAACTTTTATAGGGCCATTACTGTCTCCTCATAGTTAGGTAATTGGGGGGCTAGCATTAGGTGCTGTTAATTCCTCTTTCATAGGAGGTGCATTCTGACAACCCTAATAAGAGACCAGTTAATAATTCACTACAGTACAAATTTCTTCTAAGCTAAATTACAAAGGTGCAAAAACAGTACTGTATTGTGGGCAACATCTGCATTTTGCTAAATGTTTGATCTGCAAGATTTCCCTTAGATAAAATATTAGTTTGCTTGGGGCTTAGTGAGGAAAACCACGTGGAATTTCCCCACACTGGATACTGGTATGGAATGGATAATGAACATGTAATAAAGACCACTTGTGAGTTATCTGACAGTAAATTAAACATAAGATGAATGTTATTTCTTTTTTTGTGGCTTCTAACATGTTTATAATGTCTCACAGATGTGATGCCAGCTGTTTAGCATGCTCCGGTCCAGGAGACAGAAATTGTACAAGTTGTCCAGATGGCTATGTGCTAGAAGGCAGTGTCTGTGTAGTGGGAACGGTCTGTAAAGATGGTGAGTTGATGAAAGCTAAATGGTTACTTCTGGGCTGATCACCATACACAATAACATAACCGGTGGATCACATTTAAAATGTCTTTATAATTATTCTCTATGTCATTTAAATTTAATATGAAAATGAGCAAGAGCAGTCAGTGAAGACTTCTTAAGGTAAGACTTTTGACTGCCATAATTCTGTAGTCTAAAGAACCAATCCCCATAGATGGAGAAAGATGACATTACACTAAAAATGCACTCCTAAGAAACCCCATGAGTGCATTATTAGTGTAATGTCTTTTTTATCCATCTGTGAGAATCAATTCTTTAGTTCTTTTGACATCTGTACCCATTGCCTTTGCACCCGTATGCCAATTTATAAATATATGGCATAATACCCATTCTAATAGATAGTGTGAGTTATATTTTTTATCTGTATTTAATTCTGTAGTCTGATGGCCTTTTGCACAAGAGACGAATCATTTTAGAGCAAACCAAGTGACAGAGGGCAAAAACTACTCATTAAAATGAGGATAGGCCTCCACCACTTTGCTTTTCAATATGTAGCACCTCCGAACATTTCAAATGGCTAAAGAAGGACACTTGTTATAGGTGTTGTTGTTGGCAGATGGGCTGGTGGGTGGAGCTTTACAGAAAATGTATATGGTATTTCATCATACCTCCCAAGTGTCCCTCTTTAGGAGGAACAGTCCCTCTTTGAGACTCAAATCCCTCTGTCCCTCTTTCCAACCCTGGTGTCCCTCTTGTTAGGAGATCAGACTGTGTGGTATGTATATAAGTATATCACATTGCTCCACAACAATAAAACACACATTAATGTTTGTATAAGCTTAATTAAATGTGTTTATAAATTAGCCTGTATATATAAAATACTTTGCTCTTGCTCTAAATTGTTAATTCAGTTACACAAAGAGATGTCAATAAGCCATTAAATCGCCTAAAAATGTCCTGTAATGCCCTACCCACCAGCCACACGCCCAGAAATACCACCTAAAACATAAGTGTCCCACTTTGGCCATTTGAAATGTTGGGAGGCATGTTTCATGACCTATTGATGCCTCTTTGTGTAACTGAATAAATATTTAGAGCAAGACCAAACTATTTTATCTATGCAGACTAATTTTGTAAAACACATATACTAACGTGTAAACAAACATTAATGTGAGTTTTATTGCTTTAGAGCAATGTGATATACTTATATACACGCCACATGATCTGATCTCCTAAAGATCTCTTAAAGAGAGGGACACCAGGGTGGGAATGATGGACAGAGAGATTTGGGCCTCATAGAGGGACTGTCTCTCCTAAAAAGGGATACTTGGGATGTATATGTTGGAGTCCTCTTTAGCATTCAACGGATTAAGAGCCCCATTTATATTAATGGACACTTACAGAATATTTATTTTTCTGTATGGTGCAGTTGGTTTGTCCCAGACTCCATTTTTCTTTTGGGCATAAGGCTGTAAAAATCCAGTACTGTAATATGTCCCCACATACCTAATGCAGTAAAGTGAATGTGGGGATTTTACTCAGATTTGCTTTAAGGCCTATTCAGTGGTTGACCTGGTTGCTTATATATGTGACTGTCAAACTTGTGTATGTACATTGCTCTTCAGTCCTGGAATGATGTATCTATGTATTTCACCACACCGGAAAGACAAACAAACCCATGCCTTAAAGGTAAATTATTTCTCAAATAAGGTTTTCATTACATTTTTAAAAATGTGTATTCCACCCTGTATAAATTCTTTGTGATGTTAGCAGTCGAAACATTGAAATTTTTTCTTTAAAGCGTTGTTGAACTAGTTTACAGTTAATAAATAACAAAATCAACAAAATAACATACAGTATGCACAGCCAAGACAAGAGTTTGTTTATTCCCCTAATTTCGTTATATCCATGATTAGTACATTAATGTTATCACAAACTGGTATACCCATTGACCTGCCTTTTCTGATATCTGTCAAAACAAGATGGTGTCCCTACCAAATGTATTCTTGTACAACTGATTAAGAAAATCAGAATTGCTATTCACCTGAAGAACAAAATATTGTTAAATTAATGATAACTATCTCTTTTTGGCATGTAACTTACATGTAATACTGACAAACATTCACTTAAAAAAGGTGGCCCTTGTCTCTATAAAGACTTTGACAAAAATGTAAATGATGAGCATTCCATGTAATATTATGAAAATTGTTATGCAAAATATGTTTTTTTATTCTAAACTAAGTATGTTATTGTTACCTTTACTTCCTCGACAAATGAACTATAAAATGTTAGGTGTGCCCCTAAAATTCCAGACTGTGTATTAGAGGTTCCTTGGTAAAAAAAAATATATATATTTTTAGAACTGCTGGACTAAGGCCCTATTAATGAGATCTTTATCGCGCATCCAACAATTTCTAAATAATGAAATCTATCGAGTGTTCACACCACTATTTATTGTACGTTCTGATACTAATGATAATGTAGGACAGCAGTTAGCAACCTGTGGTTCTCTTATTGATGGGATCTATAGTTCAACACCAGTTAGATAATTCCTTATATATTGTGTATTTACAGTAGACTGAGGGATTATAAATTATTCCTTTACCATATACCCAGCTTTATATAACCCTTTTAGTGCCAGAGGGGTATGCAACGCATTGCTTTGCAATGCGTTGCTTACCCCTCTGGCACTCAGTGGATCAAGATATGAAATCGGCTGAATGCTCACGCCACTCTTTTATCTACTGATATTACTAGAAATTTAGGTCAGGGTTGGACAACCTGTGACTGTCAGATTGTTGTTGGACTATAACTCCCACCATCCTTAGCCAGCCAGTGGCTGCAGGGGAATAATGGTAGTTGGAGTTCAACAGCAATCTGAGAGCCACATGCTCACCCTTCATTTAAAGAGGAACCACCACCTGAAATACACTTTAGCTTAATTAAGTCCCCATCTGGGGACTAGCTGCTTAGTAGCGCTAGTTGCCAGAATTATTACATTGTTTAATAGATTTACCCTTTCTTCCCGGGCTGACAGCAGGACAGTGTGCAAACATCTTGCCATAGTGACGTCTGCACACCTGCGCTGTCAGTCCCTTCCGGAGACGATCGGCTCCTAACAACACCTCCTAGAGCCATCTGGGACTGACAGCACAGGAGTGCAGATGTCACTGTGGCAAGATGTCTGTGCTCCGTCAGCCCGGGAGGAAAGGGTAAATCTATTTAACAATGTAATAATTCTGGCAACTAGCGCTACTAAGCAGCTAGTCCCCAGATGGGGAATTATTTAAAGCGGAACTACCACCGCACAACATCCATGGATGACAGGCAGGACGGAGCGCGTCTTCCCATAGTGACATCTGCGCGCCTGCGCTGTCAGTCCCAGCTGGGTCTGCTAGGAGCCGGCCGGCTCCAAAAGGGACTGACAGCACAGGCGCGTGGACGTCACTATGGCAAAATGTCCACGTTCCATGCTACTGTCAGCTATGGAAGAAAGCATAAATCTATTAAATAAGGTGATAATTCTGGCAACTAGCGCTACTAAGCAGCTATTCACCAGATAGGGACTTAATTAATCTAAAGACGTTGTGTGGTGGTAGTTCCCCTTTAAGCTAAAGTGTATTTCTGCTTTAACTCCTTGGATATTAAAGATTCCTGCAACGCATTGCTTTGCAATGCATTGGAGATATCTTTAGAACCTAAGGGGTTAAAAGCAGATGAAAAACACACATTATTTGCAGATGATGAAAGACATAATGGCACATTCACAAAAGGCTCTGCTCTCTTTTATTCAAAGCGGGTCATTTGTCAAAAGTCAGGCTCCAGTGCAATTTATGTTAAACAGATTCAGAATATCTAGGTAGGAGATGGGTCTCTTCTTCATTGACTTGCATCAGGTAAATGAGAGGAATTCTAAAAAGACACATTTGTTTTTGTATTACAGCCAGGATGTTGATAAATTATGAAAATCAGTTATGCGTTTACTCAATAATCCATCTGCTTTAACAAATGTCCCAGCCATGATGTTATCTTTAGGATTAACAAGAGTTAATTACTACTAAACAGGCTATTTATCACATTTATAGACTTTTCTGACCAGTCTAATATATCAGTGTGTATTAGAGTAGCTACCTCATCCATTTACTGGAAAAGTATACCTACAGGAATACATGGCTCTTAATCTGTTTAACTGACGCACTTACTTTGGTAGAGGTCCTTCATACAGCAGTTTGGCTTAAAGGAGCAGTAAACTTTTTTTATGAAATAATATATACTGTAGGGATTTTCCTATTGAGTAAAATAAGGGTACTCCCACTGCAAAGAGATTTATTTCGGGCAGTCTCTGCTGCACATGATTGCATTGCATGAGTGAGGTGACGCAAGACTGCATTGCATGGAGCAGTGAGGTAGCGGCCTCTTAACCCTTTGAGTGCCAGAGGGGTATGCAACATATTGCAAAGCAATGCGTTGCACACCCCTCTGTCACTCAAAGGGTTAACATTACCCACACCTTGGCCCGTGTACACTGGCTTTTAGACTAGTAGCAGTGTATTTTCCTTGTAACTATTAAACCCTTGGATACTGTAGATGTGTGTGACATTTTTGCATCCAGTGGGTAAATGAAAGATCAGATTACAAAAGGAAATGTGAAAAAAACCTGTAAATAGAAAGGCCAGGCTATATCTAAAGACCCCTGCTTGTAGATGATGGCCGCAGAGACACTATTAAATGATATCCAAAGCTTTGGGCAAAGCCCTTTATCAAGGTTATTTGTGCCTGCTTTGCTGTGCATGCACCACAGGCTATGGTACTTTTGTGTGTTTTGGAGATTACTGTCTATGTTTGACTTGCATCAATATTCTTTTTATTCTTATCATATGAAATATTCCTTGATTGCTTGGTTTAGATTTTTTTCTCTTCAGTTTATCCCAGTGAGGAATGCTTTTAAATCTACAGTTCACATTGAGGTTTTTTTTTCTTTTCATCCCAATGACACACTTTCCTTGAAATGTTTTCAGTATATCGACTGCAGAACAAGAACAGTATTTCAGAGAAGAAACATCTTCACACACCAGCCGTATTTATAGAGTGTAAAAAAGCACATTTGTCTTCTCTTTGTAGTGTTAGAAGTAATTGTCAAAGCTGTTTGGATAGAGGCTTTTTATCCACTATTGACATCAGTTGTTCAGCTATCTCTTTCAGTGCTACTAAAGCATCATGCCTCTGTGCCATTAACTCTTTGTTGACCAGGAGAATGTGCAGGGAATTGCCCCACCTCAACTGACACCCAAAGTATGCCTAGTGCAGTGATTCTCAACTCCTGTCCTCAGGACCCACTAACACACCAGGATTTGATGATCTCCTTGCTAGAGCACAGGTGAGCTAATCAATGTGAATGAGCCTCTGATCACCACACCTGTGCTCTAGCAGAGAAATCCCTAAGTCCTGGCCTGTTAGTGGGTCTTAAGGACAGGAGATGAGAACCACTGGCCTAAATGGATTGAAAAAAGCATGCTAATCAGAGAAAATGCAATTCTAGACTCTACAGAGGTCACCGTTTCAGCCTTGCCAAGACACCTTTATGAAGACTTGATAAAGGCATCTTATTGTTCGCTTATTCAGACTCCGCTCCATAACTCTGATATTTCTGTGCAGTGGCAGAGTTAGCCAATGTGTTCCTCCACCACAGACTGTGCTAATTACAGTGAGCAGCTTGGCAGAGGAACATATAAGCTGGATCTACCACTGCACAGAAATAACAAGAATGACAGATTCTGTGAAAGCGAGCACCCAAAACAAACAGCAGCTCATCTTGTCAGTACTATCAGACCCCACAACAATAAAGTGTGAGCAGGGAGGGAGATGCTGATAGCAGTGGGTATACATGATGAAAGCACAGTGGAGATACTGAGAGCTGGGGAGCTGATGCTGGGAGCAGGTAGAGAGATTCTGGGAGTGGGGGAATGCTGGGAGCTTGGTGGAAGATGCTAGGTGGGGGGGATGCTGGGAGAGTAGGGGATGATGCTGGGTGTAAGGGAGAGATTCAGGGAGAAGAATAGAGCTGATGGGAGCAGGGGGAGAAGCTGAGAGCAGGACTGGTGGGGGGAGACAGTAGGAGCAGGGGGAGAAGCTGAGGCTGGAGGAGATGTTGGAAGCAGGGGATGAGAAGCTGAGATTGGGAGGGGTGCCAGGGGGAGAACCACTGGGATCAGGGGTAGATCCTAGGATCAGGGCAAAGAAACTGGCATCAGTGAGATGCTGGGAGCAGTGGGGTAGATACTGGGAGCTGGGAGGAGATGCTGGGAGCAGTGGGGTAGATACTGGGAGCTGGGAGGAGATGCTGGGAGCAGTGGGGTAGATACTGGGAGCTGGAATGAGATGCTGGGAGCAGTGGGGTAGATACTGGGAGCTGGGAGGAGATGCTGAGAGCAGTGGGGTAGATACTGGGAGCTGGAAGGAAGAGCCTGGGGACAGACGGTGAGAAGCTGGGGGCAGAGGGTGAGAAGCTGGGATGAGGAAAGGAAAGTGGGCCAGGGGGGTGAGATGCTAGAACAGAGGGGAAAGACACTGGGAGCAGGGGCCATGCAGGGAGCTAAGGGAGATGTGGAGTGAGAGGGTGAAGCTGGGACCAGGGAGGGAAAAGGGAGCAAGGAGGGTGAGGTTTGGGGCAGAGGGCAAGATTCTGGGATGAGGAGGGGAGCGTGGGGCAGGGGGTAAGATATTAGGATGGAGGAGAGACAATGGGAGTGGGGGATGCGGGGAACAGGTGGAGGGAGCAGGGAGAAGATGAGAGTAGGGCAGAAGCTGTGAGCAGGGTGAAATGCTGGGAGTGGAGGGAGAGACTCCGGGAGCAGTATAGGAGCTGGGAGCAGGTGAGGAGTGACTGGGAGCAGTGAATGAGATGCTGACCATGGGGAAGCACTGGGAGCAACAGGGGAGACACTGGGAGTAGGCAGGAAGATGCAGGAGAAACATTAAAAAAACGGAGACGGGTGGGGGGTAGAAAGAAGATGGAACCCAGGGAAAGAAACTGAGAGGGAAAGGCGAAATAAGGTAGGATACAGAGCGAGAAAGTGTATGATTAACATGGGTGGCATGAGATTGGGGGGGGCAGAGAAAGAGATGTTGTGGGATTGGGGAGGCAGAGAGAAACTGTTTGAATAATAGTGGGGAAATAGAGGCTATTGGAGTAGAGGAGAGGGATAGAAGCGTGGCCCTATGATTTCTCTAATTGCCTCTTACCTATCACCTTTTCACCTGCCACACCCCACACAAGCAATGCTATGCTTTTTTTGCTAGTTTATAATATATTCAAGAGGAATTATTTACGTTCCATGTCATAGTACAATTTTCCTAAAACATAGTTGAATCCTTCCATTTTCAGTTTGTTATTTATAATATCAATATCTTCCTGCAAAATAAACATAGAATGATCATTGTATATATATATTAAGATTTTAATAGTATATGGAACATACATATTCCTTTTCACGAAAAAAAAAAACGAATTATATAGTACAGTGAGTCATTATCTTTTCAATTCTTCTTTGTGTCTTCCCTTTCCTATGTTCATTCCATTTAGTACATCATCCCAAACCCTACATTTCAGTCCATTGTACGAATAAGCTACATAATGTTGGCTGTTGCATTTTGTAATATTGGTACAAATAGTGGAGTGTCATTGCTTCTTCATATTGTGACTTTGATGCCATATAATGCATTGGAAATCTGTAGCATAACAGTTAGCTACCTGCACTCTAAAGTTATTGTTGGACTTCAGCTCATGTTATCGTCAGCAGGCCAACAGCCAGCTAAGGAAGTTGTATTCCAACACTAGCTGAAGGGCAGCAGAATGCCCACTCTTTAGCTCCCAAGGAGTTTGCAAAGAAATAAATAGCTGGAACATATGAAAGAAATGTGTTCACTACCCAATGTTGTTTTATATAATGCACAAAATGTTAATGTACACATTTTAATAATCATATCACTCTGTGCTCCTAAAAGATGGTTCAGCTGTATATGATTTTGCTTTTTGATCTGACCAAATGAAGTACTTTAATTACCATGATTTTCTTGAAGTTATATTCTAATTTTTTCTGTTGTCTTTTCTCTCTTTCTCTTCTCATCACGGATACCAATCACTTCCTGTTGGACTACTATATTACTTCCTGTCGAAAAAAAAAATTGAATGAAATTTCCTTTTCGATGGACCAAATTTCCTTGTTTCCTGCTGCTGAATGGTTTCTTCTACCCTCCCAAAATCTGCCTGTTCTTACCAATCAAACCTTCAAACCATGTCTTCTTCAAAATCTCCATAATTTCTGCTCCTTTCTACTGTCCACCTCTGGAAAGCTACGGAAGAAGCCTGGGCAGAGGGTGGCTTCTGCATGCTAGTTAAAAAGAATAACTTGTGCTTAAGGAAAGTACTTCAGCAACTTTGCTGCAGAACATGTACACTCCAGGGGTGAACTGGCTGCTGCAGAGGCTCCTTGTTCCTTTTAGACTTCTAGATTTTTTCATATTAATAATAATAATAAAAAGAAGCCATCTCTTTCTTTCACTTTCTTTTGCTTCCCTCAGCCCTCCTGTGTTGGGGGGGAATGGTGAGCTATTTTGTTGGAACTTCAACGAACAAAAAATATATATATATAAATAAATAAATAAAATGTAAAAAAAAAAAAAAACAAAACAAAACTACAACAGACCTACCTTGTCTAACTGGGTGTTTACATTAAAGCACCTGGACCCACAGTCAGTATTGTGTGACCAAAGCATTGATGCCAAAATAATGGTTTGAGTAATGATGTGATGTCAGCTACAAGGTATTGCCTTTTCTTGTTCATCTATAGTCTCCTCCATGTAGGATTTGACACTTAGGTCCATAGAGATAAAAGCAAAATGGAGTCATTTTGGGACAAGCCAACAAAAAAAATCCCCATTAACTTAAATGGAGATTTTTAACCCTCAAATGCTAGAGATATATATATATATATATATATATCTAGCATTTAACCCCTTAAGGACCAGCTACGCATGCATGCGGCGGTCATTTAAGGACCACGGAGCATTTTTTTTCATATTGAATCCGATTCCGGACTCCCCGAGCGGCTCCCTGTGCCCATTATTCCATGACGGTCCTGATATATCATTGGTCCTTAACCCCCTAACGACCCTTGACGGTCATAGTACGTCAAGGGTCGATTTGACTTAACGACCAATGACATACTATGACCGTCATCGAATTCCGGGCTTCCCCCGCGGCTGCACGCCATTCGGGGAGTCCGGAAAGCAACGGAGCAATAAAAAAAATTGCTCCGTGGTCGTTCAGTCGGGTCGCGGAGCGGATTCCCCGGTCCTTAAGGGGTTAAAGCAAATCCATGACGTACCAGGACTGTCAAGGGTCCTTAAGAGGTTAAAGGGTTAAATGTCCTCATTAAGTCAGTGGGAACTGTAATTTTCCACTGGCAAGCATTTGGTTTCCCCCAGAATTGTTCCACTTTTCATTTACACATCTGCCATTTAGGGCCTTAGTCACAAAATAAATGAGGATCAATTCTGGGTCAAACTAACATCACCACTGAGGAAAAATAATCATTTCCATTGACTGAAATTCACATTTTTAAAATCCTACAGAGCTAGAGAGGTCTCCCCTGCATTGTTTAGCAGTGATTGGGGGACCCCTGTAGCATGTAAGGGGTTTAAAGCCCCATTTAAATCAATTGTCACTTCAGGAAATTATTGTTACTCCCCTATGGTGCAGTTGGCTTGCCCCAGAATTGCTCCTCATTTATTTTGTGTATATGGACATTAGTATATCTAGAAAGCAACAGAGAAGCTGTCCTGCAGGAAACCGATTGCACCACAGGAGACCATTGAAAACCCCCACTGATTTAAAGGGGACTTTCAAAACCTTGGTTGCTACTGAGGACTCAGATCTTTGCAAAGCAATGCAGTGAAGACCTCTCTGGAATCCAAGGGTTAAATGCCCAATTTAAATCAATAGGGATTCAGGAAATGTTTATTACTTCTCAACGGTGCTTTTGGTTTATTTCAGAACTGCTCATCTGTAGCTTTCTACATAAGGAGCTTCTTCTTTTAACTCTTTCAGTGTGGAAGAGGTATGTCATATATTGATTGGGTAAAATTATATTATATCTATGTTGTCATTGATTATTATTACCTTAATGTCCCTGCATATCTCACGAAAGGATCTCTGAATTGTATCATTTATCACTATATGTTGATGTTCCCATGTAAAGCTTAGGAGTGTGACTGGGAAAAAACTATTAAAGGAACAGTAATGTTTTATTATGTCATATATTAGGGCTTTTTCTGCTGCCCCACAGTACGTCCCACACTAAACAGCTTGGGGATGTTTCATTTAATCCTTTGAATGCCAGAGGGATACACAATGTGACAGTCAAAGGGTTACATAGAAACATAGAAACATAGAAGATTGACGGCAGAAAAAGACCACCTGGTCCATCTAGTCTGCCCTTTAGTATTCCTTTATTGTTATCTTAGGATAGATACATGTTTATCCCAGGCATGTTTAAACTGTGTTACTGTGGATTTATCAACCACCTCTGCTGGAAGTTTGTTCCAAGTTTCTACTACTCTTTCAGTGAAATAATATTTTCTAATGTTTTTCTTGATTTTTCCTCCAACTAGCCTCAGATTGTGCCCCCTTGTTCTTGTATTCAGATTCTTATTAATCACACTTCCCTCCTGAACCTTGTTCAGTCCTTTAACATATTTAAAGGTTTCAATCATGTCCCCCCTTTCTCTTCTTTCCTCCAGACTATACATATTTAGATCTCTGAGTCGTTCTTGATAAGTTCTATGCTTTAGACCTTCCACCATTTTTGTAGCTCTTCTTTGAACCCGCTCAATTTTAGTTATATCCTTTTGCAGATGAGGCCTCCAGAACTGTACACAGTATTCCAGATGTGGTCTCACTAGAGCTCTATACAGAGGGATCACAATCTCCCTCTTCCTGCTTGTTATACCTCTAGCTATGCAGCCAAGCATACGATTTGCTTTCCCCACCGCCTGGTTGCATTGGTTACTCATCTTGAGGCTGTCAGAGATGACCACCCCCAAATCCTTCTCTTCTGAAGTCTTTGCTACCACAGAACTGCCAATACGATAGTCAGATTGAGGGTTTCTTTTCCCCAAGTGCATTATTTTACATTTGGAAACATTGAACTGAAGTTTCCATTGTTTTGACCACTTATCTAATAGTGCCAAATCATTCTCCATATTAAACCTTCTTACAGCTCAAACTAACCTGTTCTTTTTAAAGTGCAGTTGGTGGTCTGGTCACCAGGTGGCACTGTTGCTGTCTATAGAAGCTATCTAAATAAATGAAACTTTATGGTCTGTTCACTAGGTTTGCGCTATAATAACATTTGAATAAAGAATCTTCCAGTATGGGATATCTTGTTTAACGTAGCAGGAAAAGTGCTACACTATATTTCTGTTCATAATAAAACATTACTATTACACATAGAAAATTGTTCTAAAATATGTTTTGCTGATTGATGATGATGATGATAACAATAAATAAAAACTGATCTACATAAATAATGCTTGGTAGGAGTTATACAGCAGTTGGATTTGTGTAATCAAGTAAACCAATTAACCTCTTGAGTGCCAGAGGGGTGCGTTGCTCACCTCTCTGGCATTCAAGGGGTTAAAGCAAACTATGGGATGGCTCAGAGATTAAATGGCAGATAACACCTAAAAATGAAAAGCCGATACCTATTTTGTAGTCCAAACCAGTGAGTCTGATGTACTAAGTGGTGAAATTCTTGGGCAAACCAACTGCACCATAGGGAAATACAAAGTCCCATTGACTTAAATGGAGCTTGGAACCCAGTGCTGGACAATTAGATTGGTCTGTGGGTATTCATACCATATATACATACGCAATCACAAATCTCCATGCCCTATTAATAATCCCCTTCCTAAGTGAGATATGAGGTTTAACCCTTTCAGTGCCAGAGGAGTACAAAGCACATTCCAAAGCAATGTGTTGCATACCTCTCTGGTACTCAAAGGGTTAAAGGAGAAGGAACAACCTCTTATTAATAAACCACAGCTTACCTTATTATGACCAGAAAATCTTAATGTCCAATATGAATTTTGTCATTGTGCCTTCATCCAGTCCACAATATGTCCATGGGAGCAGACATTAAGATTTTCTACCCATAGAAAGGTAAGTGTGTGCGGGTGTGCTGGGGGTGGTTATCACTGGGAGGTGTTACTTCTCCTTTAAGTTTAACTATTCCTTGTTCTTCTAACCATACACTTACAGCTGTGCAGGTCTCAGTTCTGGCTTTCCCTGCACCGTTAGAATGATACATTGTACAACAAAACATGTTTCAAATAATTATGTATACTAAGTGTAGCTTAGTATAGCAGCTCTGCTGTATGTGCACAGCCAGCCAGACCCATGGACTAAGTAAAAATAGCCTGTGGGCTGTATGTTTCATATCACTGTTTTAACCCCTTATATGATAAGGGAGCTCTCTGCGTATTACATTTAAGACCTCTCTATAATTTAGGTGGTTTAAATCCCATTTTAAATCAATCTGCATTTTTATTTGTTCATTATCGTGCAGTTTATTTGCCTAGTGATTAAATCACACTGTCTTTCTTTACAAACTGGAGTAAATAAACAGCAATGTTGCTCTACAGGATCATAGCTGTTTGTTACTCCAGTAAAAGAACAAATGTAAGATCTAATTGTAGTTCTTCTGTATCAAATAAAGGAGCCCTATTCTTCAGGCCAAAGAGGTGCAATTCTGGTGCTAACCATTTGTACCATGGGGGGTGGGGGAGTGAAAAATCCATAAAATATCTCCTTGAATGCCAGAGATGTCTCTACTCTCCTCTTTTCTAACATTCAAGATGTAAAAACATCATGTAAATTGTTATGAATGTTTATTTTCCCCTGTGGAGCAGTTGGTTGACTTCAGAATTGCACCTCTTTAACTTGATGAACAAGGCCCAGGATATAAACATATATGACTCTTGTTTCACTTTTAGCCATAAGTTAACCTATACGGGAAGAAAAATACACATATTTTGAAAAAAGATGTATATGTTGGGTTATTTCTAATGCTGTAAGATTCCCCATTCATAGGTTATTAGAGAGCAAAACTGTATGGTGGTGCTGTTGCTAGTAATGTTTATGAAGAACATTGATGCCAATACACTGCAAAAAAAACAACTCCGAAGTAAAATGGAAATGTGATGGAAAACACTGCAGTCGCCATCTCACAAAAATGTGGCTTTGTAATAACAATACAATCCATTACAATTTGAATGTGACATCTTCCAGAACTCGATGTTTTGTTCTGTATCAAAAGACCTACAAAAAAAATATATCATTTTTTTAAAATAATTTTCCTTTCTCCAGGTTAAAAGGTATGTGCTTTACATTTGCTGTCTCTCCACATTACAATGACCACTAACAGATGCTCTAAAATCTGTGCAAAGTAAATCAAACAGAGCACCTGTAGCGTCTTGTTGTGCAACAACTGACCCCTAAAGATGCTTCTTCATTAACATCAAGAGTGCTAGAAACAGATTAAAAAGCATTTGAGACCCCTTTGGGGCATGCATTATTCATACACTGAAAATGTAATCCTTCCTGATATTGAATAAGTTAACCCCTTGAGGACCAGATGGGTGTGTGAGGCGCATTGCGTTACAATGTATTGCACACACCCCGGTCTAAAAGTGTGTAAAAGGCAGCGTGGAACCAGGATGAAATAGATACGTTGTTCTGCACAGCAAGAGTCTGTATTCTGTAAAAGTATTTAAATGTCACTTGTGGCACATTACATGTATTTCTATGTTTGTAACTCTTTATGTTTGTTTGTTGTTTTTTTCCAGTAAATGTATATACAATACTTTCACCATGTCATCTTTTTCCTTTACTAAGGGGCCCACGAGAAGTTACAGTAGACCTATCACCTTGAATTTTCTTTACATATTTGGAAACATCATTCAATACTGCCTATATTTCATGTTAAGCAAAATTCCAGCAGATGTATGATTTAGGAGATATTCACAATGTATTTTTTACAAAAGTGAAAACGTTTCCTGGCACTGTACAGTTTCATTAGCATAGTAAATGTCACAGAAACCTTCATCAGCATATGTCATGTCATGGAAATACTTAATTAGCATATGAAATGTCACTGGTATCGCACAGGTACCACAAGTAACATACATTAGTATATGGTGAGAAGTATGAATATTTCCTTAACTGTTCTTTTGCTGGTCTTTTGGCCAACATAATACATAGGCAATTTTTAATGCAGTTTTCATATATGCAAACTTGAATCATGGTGAATGTTCAACCGTAAGCAAATATTGGACTCCAGTCTGATACTGAAGTAATCATATATGCTACAAATGTATCTATTTATCATTACATCTTTTTAGTCTACCTTACACTCCTCTCTTCCTGGTCAAACACTTGACTGTGTAACCAACAGCAAGAAGTGAAGAGTGTTAAGAACACTTCTCCCAAAACTGTGCAAATCCAGCACATGAGATATTTTATATCTAAAGTTCACACATGATTTGGATATTTTTACATATATATTTGTCACAACATATATTATGTTGCCATATGTAAGCAAGTTGTGTTTTGGCATGTGTTCTTTTTAAAGTAGGGGAAGGCAACCTTTTTGCTCTTCAGACTACAACTCCCATCATCCCCAGCCAAGGTCCTTGTAGTCTCCAACAGCTTCACAGTTAGCCCAACTTGATTTTAGCCTCTAAAATCTTGGGTTTTTTTAGACCTGTGTAGAAGTGGGTAAAATAGTCCATATAATCTAGGTACAAAGATGAAGTGTGTGGGTGATGCTTCTGTCTGTTTGCAGGTCCACTATCTTCACAATGTTACAGAGGTTAGAGAACTACTGTATCCTTTTAAAATGTCTCACATTCTAGTGTGAGTAAGTAAATGGCGCATTCACCATGTCGCGGGGATGAAAATGGCAACATGAGAATCTCGCCCGCATCAAAAGGGCCAGATTCTCATGTCACGCTCATTTCAGCACCCACATGACAATGCACAACATGACTGAGCTCTCTCCGCAATATTCCCTCAGGTGCACTGCTCACCTCTGGACTACAAGGATTTGGGTGACTCAAGAACAGACTGTAGCTCGGTAAAATCCCATTGCAGGCTCTTGTCTGCTCGGTAAAATCCCATTGCAGGCTCTTGTCTGCTCGCACACTGACAGGAGCCAACGGCACTCCCCCCACTGACAGCTCACTGCGCTCCACCGACAGCTCTAACTTTACTAAGAACTCACAGAGTTCTCTGGATGGTCTTCCTTTAGGACAGGGTGACTGCAGTGTAAATTATTTTTTCTCTGTACTCCTTGGCATTCATTTTACAGTTGGCTGGGAGAACTCTGTGACTTCTCAGTAAAGTCAGAGCCATCAGCGGAGCGCAGTGAGCTGTTAATGGAGTGGGCTGCCGTCGGTTCCTGTCAGTGTGTGATCAGGCGCTGAAATGAGTGTGACATGAGAATCTTGCCCTTATGATGTGTGTGAGATTCTTATGTCGGCATTTTCATCCCCGCAACATGGTGAAAGTGCCATTTACTTACTCGCACTAGAGTGTGCAACATTTTGACAGTGAATCAGAAATACGGTTCATATTTATAAAAGCTGGAGATATTCTGGAGTAAACCAACTACACTATAGGGGACAAATAAAAAATCATGTTAAATCAAATTGGGCTTATAACCACTTGAATGCTAGATACGTGTCCAATACATTGAGAAGCATTAAAGTGACTAAAAAAACTCTTTTCAGGTGCATGGGAATTTAGGATTTTTATTTGTAACCTATAATGCAGTGGTTTTTACTCTGATATAACTCCAGTTTGCTTTCATAAATAAGGGCCTACTTCCCTTATCACTGCGAGTGCCATAGAGCATGAGGCAATGTGCTGCAGACCTTTCTGACACTAAAGGCCACTGTCCCAGGCCCTCACATTTCTGTTAGTTCTGGCTGTGCTTGTGCGCTGTTAACGAGAACAAATACTGGAATCGTGACAGTAATTAGTGATATGGAATATCACCACGTTTTTGGTTTATTTTTGTTTCACTTGGCTGGGCTTGTTTCACAATAATGTGTGGTTTGGCGTAGTGTTCTTTATTTTAATAAGCTCATTAGATGTATTTCATGTGGTGGAAAGAAGGAAATACATATTTCTACTTGATCATATCCATTATAAATGAGGTAACAGTGGAACTCTTACTGATGCATCTATTTCAAGGACAGATTTTACATTAAACATAGTACCTAACTCTCTAGGATAGTAGGAGGCAATCTGCGGCCTATCTGCGTTGTCGGTCTACAGTGTGGCTGGATGACGGTAATAGAATTTGTAGTTCACAACAACAGTAGGGCCTCAGGTTACCCATCCCATGGTTAGGGGGGTCCTAGTTGTGAGGAGACCTCAGCTGTGCTGCAGCCACATTCTCTGTGCTTAACCTCAAGTTTAAGAGACAATTCTTCTAATACTTGCTCCAATAGTGCTGAACTTTTTAAAGTAGTAGTAATACTTTGCTTTATCTTTATTTCATTTTGTAGGCATTAAAAAAAACATGAAGAACGATATAAGTCTTATCTCTCAAACCTTTATGGTTTGTTAGATATTCACAAGCAAAGTTTCCCCTCACTGACCGAAACAGTCAGGTCTGCCATCTAGCTGTCAGATTTGGAATCCAGTCCGCAGACCAGCTGGCGGCTCTTCAGCAGATTAGAGATCGCAAGATATAAAAATAACTAGTTCATTGGAACTGCAAACCAGGAACACTTTGTATACCATTTCAATTAAGTCGTTCTTCTTATATCTCGCAATCTCGGCTCTGCTGTAAAGCAGCGGCTGGTCTGCGGATCGGATTCCAAATCTGACAGCTAGAGCGGTGACGTCGGTGAGGAGGAAACTTTGCGTGTGAATATCTCTCAAACCATAAAGTTTTGAGAGATAAGACTTATATCATTCTTAATGTTTTTTTAATGCCTACAAAATAAAGTATTACTATCCCTTTAAGCCATTATCTTTTCTGCTTGCTGGGAGGTCATTTGGATCAAAAATTCCCAAACAAATCCTTGGAGACTACTAACAGGCCGTGCCTTTAAGATTTCACTGCTTGAGGACAAGTGAGATAATCAGGGGTTCAGTATTTTAACTCCTTAAAGGTATAGTAACCTTTCACAAAAATAGCAGCTCCAATTAATCTTCCTTGTATTTGAGCCATGGAGAGTGTTATTTCAATACTGTCAGAGTTGTTGTTGAAGAGTAAATGAATGATAAAGTTTCCCCCTCCCGCCCCTTTTACCTAGTGTAAGCTACCTCCCCTCAGATGTGGAATCTGGTACACAGACCAGAGAGCTCAAAACAAGGGACAATCTTCTTACTGTGAGAACAATGAAAGCCCTGCCACCATTGACAGGTTTTTCCATTATGTTAATTGAAGATTGTCCTTCTCTGCAATCCACTTAGACACCACCCTGCTTCTCTGAGCTGAGCATTGTAACTTCAGTAAAAGGGACAGGAGGGTGATACTTTATCATTCTAATACACTTGAACTACAACTCTGACAGTATTGAAATAACACTCTCCATGGCCCAAATACAATAAAGATTAATTGGAGCTGCTTTTATTATGAAACATTACTATCCCTTTAATTACCATTGATGTGCGTCAAGAACCTGTGACGGTTCTGGCACTTCATGAATTTTTATGGTCAAAGTGCGCCTGCAGGCACACTGAGATCATGCCAGCAGTGTAAAACTGACTGCTCTAAGACCAGAGAAGTCAGTTTCAGCCTCTTCCATGGAGAGCAGGTACGTGTGATCGTTCACACGTACTTGCTCGGCAAACAAAATGGCCTTGGTTGTCAGGTGCACAAAACCCCTGGTCTGCCTGGTCTTTAAGGTGTTAACTAACTCACCTGTGCACAAGCAGGGTATTTCTAATGATGTGACCTGTTTGTAATATTTGAGGACAAGTTTGGGAACCCCTAAATTAGGTAACTGCTTGCTGCCTGATCCCATGTTCAAAAAGCCACACTGTGCTCAAGCTTCTTGATAGCTGCTTCCTTATAGAGCTATATTGGGACTACTGAAGCTATGTAAAGCCGTGCATTATATAATGCTATTTGACTCCCTAATATTCCCACTACTGAATACATCAATGAACTACTGATATATATTCATTAAAGAACATTAACACTTCCTAATGATAAACCCCACTTACTTTAATATGGTGAGAAAATCCTAATGGTCACTGTGTATCAATTCCTTCTTCTGAATTAATCCTATTAATTTAATACTTCAAATCATGTCAGTGGAGGCAACCATGATTATTTTTGCAGGACTCCAAGGACACAAATCCCCCTCTCGCTGAACGTTTGTTAGGAAGTCTTCATTGGTAGTAGTTTGTGGAAGTCCTGCAACAAAGAAATATGTCTACCTCTGTGCACATGATATCCAGTACTAATTAAATGTTAGAATAGATTCATAGTATTGGTTAGGATTTTCTGCCCCTATTAGACCTTTGAGTGCCAGAGGGGTATCCATTGCATTGCTTTGCAATGTGTTGCATACAGCTATAATGCTCAAAGGGTTAAGGTAAGTTGGGGAGGTTATCATGTTAGTGCTTCTCTAAAGGGGAAGTATCACCTTGAGACAGTAGGTTTTTTTTAAAGCATATGTTCCAAAGTGCCCTGAAATAATAATGCAGCATACCACCATTAACAAATAAGCCATTACAGTGAGTCTTGTTTTTACTTTAGATCAGTGGCACACAAACTGTGTTCCTTGAAATCCCAGGATTCCCAGAAAAAGTGCAAGGGTTTTCACAGAACAAATGTTAGTAATTGAGGACAGGGGAACAAAACTGGGGTGACCATCAGTGTATGCAGCTCAGTGGATGTGTGGGATATTTTAACATTTCAGTCAATGCCATTTCTGTTTCTCTAAGACTTCTCTTGTAATAAGTCACTTCCAGTAATATTATAATGATAATACTTGGTCTCTGTTACCCAATACATTTTAGTCAGTTATTATTATTTTACTTTATTTATGCAGAGCCAAATTATTTTGCAGCACTGTACAATGTGGAACAGAGAGATAGAGAAGTAAAACAGTACACATGACCACAGGGTCCTTGCTCACACAGTATACACATGAGTTAGACTTAGATTACTGGTACCCTTAAATTACTGGTACTGCTAGCATTCTAATAAATTGATACTGATACAAAATTAACACCTTGAGTGCTAGAGAGGTCTCCGATGCATTGCAAGGCCATGAATTTGTGGACCTCTCTAGCGTATAAGGGGGTTAAAGAGTTCATAAAGATTAGTGTTCAGTGTTACTTTAAAACCACCACACAATGTTTGAGACTCACTGTTGCTATACAGTGTGCAAAATCAGATAAAGGTTATATGCATTATTCCTGCAAATGGAAAAATATTCAAGACCTGTAAAAATGACTCAATGCACACACACTCACCCATATATATATATATATATATATATATATATATATATATATAGATATATATAGATATATATATAGATACATATAGACATACATAGATGTGCTCAGCCTGGGGTATCCCTGGTTGTGGAGAGACATCACAAGCCCAAATATTAGAGTAATAATATAGAACACTGGCATTTAAGAGGGAGATATGGGTCTCTGACATACGATTGTATGTATTGAACAACTAGTTATGAAAAATTTGAGAAAAGGATGACACATTACAAGTCCATAAACATTGATATTCAATATCAGTATGCTAAATTAATTTGTGATAAAGCAATATTATATTGTCCAAGCATCCAAATAATCTAGCATGGATGATCCATAAACATTCAAAGAAATCAGTCTGCTTATGCTATGGTAAGTTTAGTCTATGAACACTTTATCGACGAAGGTGCTCTAAAAAACTCGGGAGCCATAAGCTCACTGCTGCATTCCTTACCATTAATGAACAGCCTCCAAGTTGTATTATTTTAATTCTTAACATGAATTCCACTGCTTGCTTACATACATACAGTCTTATATGCCTACTTGAAGGGGAATATACCTGACGAATAAATAGCTATTTGTCCGCTATATATTTATGGCATTATAGCTGCAGTTTCCTGTATATATTGAACTTTGGAGTCTGCTTCTAGATCTCATGGCCTCACAAAAAACAAAGGGATTCAACATACTTGATTGACTCATAAGAAAATAGTGACACATTTATTCTAATGGGATAGTTTCCTTTTATGATTTAAAGGTGGATCATTGTTTGTTATTACAGGAATCTATCATATAAAATGCTTTTGACTGGTGTAGTATAGAGTGGTAGAATGTTATAACATTTTCTCTTTTTCTTCATTATATTAATGATTTATGCAATGTGTTGGTTACTGAGATCTTTAAAAAAATTAAATGTAATGACATTTTAGGCAGAGTGTTTAATCCTTCGCCCCATAGGGGGTTTATTGACCCTCAGGGTCAATATATATCTCCATCAGGAAGTTGCTAAATAGTTCTGCATAGACTCAAGCATTTAATTTTTAAATTGCTGCTTTAAGGCAAGTATTTTCTAATCTAGGCATGAGTGATAAAATTACTATATTAAAATTAAGACTACAGCTGTCAGAAGCTTATATGGTATATTTATGCAAACTGGCACTTATATTAATAGAAAATTGCAGCCAATAAGGAAGGTTGCAATCATCAGTAAATTTACTGACTGTCAGTAAATATTTGGAAAAAACGAGACGGTCTAAAAAAAAATTGTGGTTAACACAAAAAGGTATAAGTAAAAAAAATTGGTTTTCTGTCATTTTTTTTGTAGTAATGACAGTTACAAATGTTTTCTGAGGCTGGGAACCTTATCAGTGGCTCACCTCTCTAATAAATTGCATTATAATTGTCTGGGCAGCAAACTCGACACCGGGTGGCACTGTTGCTAACAGTTTAATAAAGAAAAAAAAGTATTTGACAAGTAATAACTTTAGAACAAACCATCTGCCAGCAGTAGGGAGGCTATCCGCAAACGGAGACAGAATGTGTCCTGTCGTTGCACTTTGACACAATAACTACTTGATATGTGAACACACATAGACACACACATATATATTATAAATATCCTATATAATAATTTGCAGGGATGTTTGTCAGAAGCCATCATGTGCAGTAGAGCATGATGGGAGCATTCTGTGCATTCGGGCAGTCTCTACAGTGCATGACTGCTTCGGCGGCAGGACGCAGAGCAGGACCGGCCTCTTAACATCACCCGGACCTTGGCCCGTGTGGACGGGCTTTTACACTAGTATATACACTGTGTGCACAATTATTAGACAAGTTGTATTTTTTAGGATTAATTTTATTATTGAACAACTACAGTGCTCTCCATCAATCCAAAATGTTAAGAAACCTTAAACCTGAATATTTAAGAAAGTTAAAGTGAGGTTTTGGCTTTCTTAGGAGAATATCTATGTGTGCACAATTATTGGGCAACTATTAGTGTGCAGAATTATTATGCAACTAAATGAAAAACGATAATTTTTCCATCTTACGTGTTTATTTTCATCTATTAAAGTGAGAATACCAAACAAACAACTCAAAATTTACAAATAAACATTTGTGACATTTCTAAAAAAAAATCATTGACCAATATAGCCACCCTTCTTTTCAATAACAGTCATAAGCCCTCCATTCATGGAATTTGTCAGTTTCTTGATCTCTTGACGATCAACTTTTTGTGCAGCAGCAACCGCAGCCTCCCAGACACTGTTCAGAGAGGTGTACTGTTTTCCTTCAGCGAAAATCTGCCGTGTACGAAGGGCCCACAAGTTCTCAATAGGGTTTAGGTCAGGTGAGGAAGGGGGCCGTGTCATTATTTTATCATCTTTAAGGCCTTTACTGGCTAGCCACGCAGTGGAGTACTTCAATGAATGTGATGGAGCATTGTCCTGCGTAAAAATCATGGCCTTCTTGAAAGATGCAGACTTTTTCCTGTACCACTGCTTGAAGGAAGTGTCTTCTAAAAACTGGCAGTAGGTTTGGGAGCTGAGTCCATCTTCAACTCGAAAAGGTCCAACTAGTTCATCTTTGATAATACCAGCCCATAGTAGTACCCCTCCTCCACCTTGCTGGCGTCTGAGTCGGAATGGAGCTCTGTGCCCGTTACTGATCCAGCCACGGTCCCATCCATCTGGACCCTCAAGAGTCACTCTCATCTCATCAGTCCATAAAACCTTTGAAAAGTCTGTCTTCAGATATTTCTTGGCCCAGTCTTGACGTTTCAACTTATGTGTCTTGTTCAGAGGTGGTCAGGTTTCAGCCCTCCTTACCATGGCCATATTGCTGAGCACTGAACGCCTAGTACTTCTGGACACTCCAGGTAGGTTGCAGTTCTGGAATATGACAACACTGGAGGATAATGGGTTCCTGGTAGCTTCATGTTTGATTCTTCTCAAATCTCTGGCAGTTAATTTGCATCTTTTTTTCTCAACACGTTTCTTGCGACCCTGTTGACTATTTGCAACAAAACGTTTGATGATTCTGTGATCACGCCCCAATATCTTAGCAATTTCAAGAGTGCTGCATCCCTCTGAAATACTTTTTACAATTTTTGACTTTTCAGAGTCAGTTATATCTCTTTTTCTGCCCATTTTGCCTGAGGAAATGAAGCTGCATAATAATTATGTACACCTTGACATAGGGTGTTCATCTCCTTAGGCCTCACCCTCTCTCATTACACAAATACACATCACCTGATATGCTTAAATCCAATAAGCATTCAAGTTTATAGAGCTTGGTGTTAGAAAATATGCATAAAAATGATGATATGGTCAAAATACTCACTTGCCTAATAATTGTGCACACAGTATATATAATTGAACATTGATATACTTACAATGTAGTGAAAACTAGACTGTGCTTCACAGGGCACTACTATAGAGCTTCTGGGGAAAATAAACTTGATCCCACATAGGTAAATGCATTAGGAGTAACCTTGTGCTTCAGCAGGAAAAGCACTACAATACATGCTTTGGTTTTCATAATAAAAGTTTAGGTTTCCTTTAAACTCTAGGCTGAAATGACAATTAATATAGTAGAAGACTTCCCTATTTTGTATATAAAAGATTCCAATAAGTTGGATGAAATAGGGATTGCCTTGTGTCTGACTGTAGGGCTGATGCAAGGATTTTTGCCACCCTAGGCAAAACTTAATTTTGCCGCTCCTTGGCTCCACCCCTTGTGCCCTTCCCATTTATGCCCCGCCTCTGTATGTGTTTAAGTGTCAGTGTGTTCCCTATATGTGTCAGTTTGTGTGTGTGTGTGTTCTCTATATGTGTATGTGTGTCAGTATGTGTTCCCTGTATGTATATAAGTGTGTCAGTGTGTGTGAGTCTCTGTAAGGATATCAGTGTGTAAGTATGTGTGTGTGCTTCTCTATATGTGTATCAGTGTGACAGAGTGTATATTCTCTATATGTGACTCTCCCCCTCTTGACTGTTGACCCCCCTTTGACTCTGTCTCTCCGCCTGACTCTTGATCCCCCTCTTGACTGCTGATCCCCCCTTTGAATCTCTCTCTCGTCTGACTCTTGATCCCTTTCCTGACTGCTGATCCCCCTTTGAATCTCTCTCTCCCAGTCTGACTCATGATCCCCCTCTTGACTGCTGATCCCCCTTTGACTCTCTCTCTCCCGTCTGACTCTTGATCCCCCATTTGACTGCTGATCCCCCCTTTCACGCTCTCTCTCCCAGTCTGACTCTTGATCCCTCTCCTGACTGCTGATCCCCCCTTTGAATCTCTCTCCCCATCTGACTCTTGATCCCTTTCCTGACTGCTGATCCCCCTTTGAATCTCTCTCTCCCCATCTGACTCATGATCCCTCTCCTGACTGCTGATCCCCCTTTTGAATCTCTCTCCCCATCTGACTCTTGATCCCTTTCCTGACTGCTGATCCCCCTTTGAATCTCTCTCTCCCCATCTGACTCATGATCCCCCTCTTGACTACTGATCCCCCTTTGACTCTCTCTCTCCCGTCTGACTCTTGATCCCCCATTTGACTGCTGATCCCCCCTTTCACGCTCTCTCTCCCAGTCTGACTCTTGATCCCTCTCCTGACTGCTGATCCCCCCTTTGAATCTCTCTCCCCATCTGACTCTTGATCCCTTTCCTGACTGCTGATCCCCCTTTGAATCTCTCTCTCCCCATTTGACTCATGATCCCTCTCCTGACTGCTGATCCCCCCTTTGAATCTCTCTCCCCATCTGACTCTTGATCCCTTTCCTGACTGCTGATCCCCCTTTGAATCTCTCTCTCCCCATCTGACTCATGATCCCCCTCTTGACTACTAATCCCCCTTTGACTCTCTCTCTCCCCTGTCTGACTCTTGATCCCCCTTTTGACTGCTGATCCCCATACCTGGGAACTCTCCGGATTTGCCCCGGAGACTCCGGTTCTGACAGAGCTTTACTGGGTCTCCGGGGCAGAGGCAGATTCCTCCGGATGTGGAGAGTTTCTATTGAAACTCTGCCACATCTGCTTTTTCTCCCGTTGTGCCTCCGTCCCCAGTCTTCTGTGTGACACATTTAACCCTCTGAGTACCAGAGTGGTACGGAATGCATTGCTTTGCAATGCATTCCGTACCACCTGGCACTCAAAGGGTTAAATCCCCACCAACACTCGAGTTAAGCCCCGCCCCTTTTTGACGCAATTAGCGTCATTTTTGTTACCCCCTGCTGAACAGAGGACTACCCTCCGGGTAGCCCTCAACTGAAAGTTCCCAGGTATGCTGATCCCCCTTTCATGCTTTCTCTCCCAGTCTGACTCTTGATCCCTCTCCTGACTGCTGATCCCTCCTTTGAATCTCTCCCTCCCCATCTGGCTCTTGATCCCTTTCCTGACTGCTGATCCCCCCTTTGAATCTCTCTCCCCATCTGACTCTTGATCCCTTTCCTGACTGCTGATCTCCCCTTTGAATCTCTCTCTGTCTGACTCTTGGGGGTAGATTTAAAGGCAGCCGTTAAACCATCCGCTAAGTAAAAAAGGCACGTCGGCCGCAAAGAACACATGTTTTACGGCAGATTCAAAGGTAAGCGTTCAAGAATAGCTATCGGGCGTAGGCACTACAAAAACACGTTAAACAAAAACCAGCGTCGCACCTGATTTTGCATCACCGTGCGTCCCAAACACCCGTTAAAACACAACTTAAGTCAAAATGTTACATTACGGCTGCCGTTGTCTAGCAACCCTGATAGATGCACAAACAAAATTCAAACCTACAGCCAATCCCAAGGCCCCAAAGTATCAAAAATGTCCAAATACACCTATATATACCTCAAAATAACGGTTACACCCTGTCTGTGTTTCGAGTTTCAGCAAGCTAGAGCACAGGACCCAGGAGTGGAGGATAGCATTTAGAGAGAGAGAGAGAGAGAGAGAGAGAAGCATACAGAGGAGTAAGGTAGAAGGATTTTGGAGAGGAGAGAGTTACATTTAAATAGACACATAGCACACTTTTGCACATAGCACATACATCCATACAAACACATACACATACATACACATAGTCTTTTTTTTTTCATCACACCTTACACATTTTAAACTTTATTTTTACAGTGTGAATCCGTGAGTGAAAGTGTGTGACAGAGAGTGAGTGGGATCGAGTGTGTCTGTGAGGGCGTGTGAGAGTGCCTGGGTGTGACTGGGTGAATGATGGCCAGGAGAGGAGGACAGGAGAGAGGGATGGGGAGACTAGTGGAGGAGGAGGAGGAGGAAGGTCAGGAGGGGATCCCTCAGCAGAGCAGGGGTGGGAGAGGGAGATACGCAGGGCGGAGGGGGACCAGGCCCACAAGAACAGGCACACTAAGAAGAAGAGGGACAGATCCTGCAGTGGGACGAGGGGTAGTGCCTGGGGACCACCACACACAGGCAGGGGCAGAGCAGGCAGGACACTCCGGGTCTGACTCCTCGCATGCCGGAGCTGAGGGGGACAGGCTCAGGGATCCCCGATATACCGAGGAAGAAAACACGGCCCTCGTGGAGGCTGTGCTGGAGAGGGAGAGTGTCCTCTTCCCGGGGGACAGACTCCCTGGCCTGTCTGCGAGGAGGAGAGCTGCCTGGAGTCAAATCTGCAGCAGAGTTAATGCGGTGGCCACCTGCAGACGGGATGTGGACTCAATCAAGAAGAGATGGGGCGACTGCAAAAGGCAGGTGAAGAGGAAGATGGGGGATGCCGCCCTGCACGCCAGAGCCACCGGAGGTGGGCCACCTGTCCCCATCACCTACAGCGCATGGGAGGAGAGGCTGCGGCAGACACTGTCGTCCACCCTCATTGAGGGGGTCCCTGGAGGATCAGACACTGGGGAGGAGAGGAGCCTCCACACCACCGGTAAGTGCATCACCCCAAAACCACACACCACCCCAAACCACACACCCATCACAAACAAGCACTCACATCCCAACATCTGCTCTTCATTCAACCACACAATTGCACCAACACAGCACCCTGAGGGTTTAAACAGGGATCAAGACAAGGACAAATGTCAATGTTCAACAAGGCCAAAACCTGTCCAACTCCCTGGTTAACCCTCATGTTGCTGTGCTCATCACACACAATACACACAAACCATGCTCAGTAAAGTGTTGTATGTTAAACATCACAATTGTTGTCACACAGTGTTACCCATGTTCACACAGGGAATCCAGCACATAACCCCATGAGTGCCAGAGGGATCATCAATGCATCGATCAACAATGCTTTGGCAACCCCTCTGGTACTCAAAGGGTTAACCAGACAACAAACACATGTCGATAGGTTAACAATTACATGACACATAGGGGACATTCACTAAGCGGTGAAAAAGAGCTGATGTAGTGAATTTGACACTTGCATACCCTCACTTTACCAATTACAATGTTAGTCTATGGAGAACATCCAATAACAGGATTCAAGCTGCACAGGCCCCATTGTGTGGACTCCATAGAAAACATTGCAGATGGTGAAATGAGGTCAGCGGAGAAGTCAGCATCATAATCAGTTCATCAGGTCCACTTAACCGCTTACTGAATCACCAACAGGATGGATCAGGTCACAAATCACAGTGCCACTGAGAATAAATGCTTGTATGTGCAACACACACGCCAAAAACAATCACACATAAGTAAAGGTGAAAAAGTTGGCCTTGGTGTTGTGTATGCAATCATTTACTCTAACTTCAATTTACATAGCTCACATTTGATTCACATATAGATCCTCAGGAGTGCTGATGCCATGGATGGATGGTACACCAGACACTATTTGCAGGATAAATATGGGAACCAAATATGAACCATTGAGGTTTGGTCAATAACAGGCCAGGGATTATGGATATCTATGATCGGGTCTGGCTGCCTCACACAGAAGGATGGATGGGCTGATCCTGGAAAAAAAAGGCCTCAATCAATGATATCCTTCAAGACTGGCTTGATTGTTGCCCCTCAGGATTCAACTTGAACAGACCTCATGGACAGAATCCTGTAATGTACATCAATCCCTGATTGCCACGGTGGTATCCCATGCATCACAATGCTATGCATAGGATACCATCATGACAACCAGAGAGGGACATGTCTAATCTGACAAAATCCAGCACTGTACGGGATGAACTGATAACATAGGGATGAATACTACTTGAATCACACTGCAGATCTCTTCAAAAAAGATATGTACAGAAAGAAAAACAACCAGATTTGTATGTGGATATGTCCCTTTCAAATGGGTACAAATAGGTCCCAACAAGATGTAAACCCAGAGTTCGGTTCAGTACGTGTGATTGTCCAACTGCCCATATATGTGCACCCTCAACAAAATAACTCATATTGATATCATCATCACAGTACATATACCCAGTATATTACACCTACTTGGATGGGTATCACTTGTATCTATGAAAGGTCATTTGTGATGGCTGTACATATATAGGCAGTTAGACAATCACATGTTCTGAACAGATCTCTGGGTTCATATCTATCAAGGATATGTTTGTACCCGTATGAAAGGTACATATACACACATATCAGACCATATTCCTCACTGTGTACCTTGGCATGGCAATGGTTAATTTCACTTGATGTAACCTTGCAGGCATCATAAAGAGATGTTTAGAAAGATGTTACTGTATGTGACAGCTGGAGATGTCAGTCATATGACCACACGGAGGCTCTTCAGCAGACCCAAAATTGAAACAATTGGAGATGGATCCATCATTGACATGGTCCACAGAGCGTGCTTACAAACCAGGAACACTTAGTAGACAATGGCAAAGATGTAGTTATCTCCAAATGGGTCAATGTGGAGTCTGCTGAAGAGCCTCCGTGTGGTCAAATGACTGACATCTCCAGCTGTCACATACAGCAACATCTTTCTAAACATCTCTCTATGATGCCTGCAATGTTACATCAAGGTGAAATTAACCATTGCTATCCCGTTAAAGAGATAGTAATACCTAAAATGTGAAAGGAAAAATACATGTCATAGGATTGATCCACCGGGTAATGTAAGGGTATCCCCACTACTGAAAGGTGTTTCATCACAAGAGTATAACAGCTCAAAGTTGAATATTCCAGGGACAATATCACTGTGGCCTGAAAATGTACTATGCCAATGTTGCCAGACCATCCTCTGGCTAGCTTTGGTCCAGGGAACAGATATCCACAAAGGATGATGTGGCAACAGCGCAAATGTACAATATCAGGCCACTGGGATGTGGCACCAAAGGAATTCAACACTGAGCTGCAATACATGTAGAATACAACACCCATCACCAGTAGGAGTACCGTTGTTTCACACAGGGGGATACACCATACAACATATATGTTCCTTTACACATTTCAAGTATTAATATCAATTTGACACCATCATGGCTAAGTTTACTGATCACACAATCTCAATCCTCCACACAGGTTATGTGTCTCCAGCACATCAGGAGCCCATGGAGGAGGCCACCTCACCACCCAGTGAGGAGTATTTGGAGGAGGGGACCAGCCAGTGGGCACCGTACCCAACGACATCCACACCTCTTGGCCAGCTGGATGCACCAACTCTGCCTGCACCAACTCTGCCTGCACCAACTCTGCCTGCACCAACTCTGCCTGCACCAACTCTGCCTGCATCAACTCTGCCTGCACCAACTCTGCCTGCACCAACTCTGCCTGCACCAACTCTGCCTGCATCAACTCTGCCTGCACCAACTCTGCCTGCACCAACTCTGCCTGCACCGACTTATTACAGTGACTGGATGCCCCCCACCACCTCCAGGAGCTATTATCCCCCAGCAGCAGCAGCAGCACCACCACCACCAGGGAGGCAATGGCTGCCCGGTGATGTGGCCACCACCCAATACGGGCCATACCCACAGATTGACCTACCCTCCTGGATGGCTCCCCAGCATGGCCCCAGGTATGATCCTAGGTGGGGGCCAAGCACATACCAGTGGCCAAGGTTTGACCCTTGGCCACTCGACTACCAACACCTGGGCCTGCTTGGGGAGCCCCAACAGCCTATGCGAAGGGACGTGTTTACCCCACCACCTCCACCAGCACAGACATCGGTGGGCAGCAGTGGGTCAATTGATGTGGTGGGCAAATACCCATCTGCAGCACAACCAGCACCAGCAGAGGAGGACACAGCAGCAGCAGAGGAGGACACAGCACCAGCAGAGGAGGACACAGCAGCAGCAGAGGAGGATACAGCAGCAGCAGAGGAGGATACAGCACCAGCAGAGGAGGATACAGCACCAGCAGAGGAGGACACAGCAGCAGCTGATTCACCAGGCACAAGCATCACCAGCAGTGAACGGCCCATGGGGATGGAAGCTGAGTGTATGGCTCTGCAAAGGAGACTACTCAGGTCAAGCCTCCGCACCAATGACAACATCACCAGGAGCCGTAGGGAATCCCGTATAAACACTAACAGGATAGAGGCAAGGATCCATGCCCTGGAGTCGGAGGTCATGAGGATCAACACTCAACTCCATCAGCTACACACGGGGGTGATGGACCTGCTTGCACAGCTACTGGTGGAGTTGAGAGAGCTGAACCGCAGGGAGGACTTACGTTTGGAGAGGGAAAACCTGCGCTCCACAGAGGGATCCACTGCCCCCACCACCCCCTCTAATGTGACCCCCGAAGCCACACCTAGGGGGCAAAGGGTGACCAGGAGATCATCCAGGTTATCCACTTCTGCCACACAGTCTAAGCCCCCCCCCCCCCAAGAAAAAAAAATAAAATGCCCAACATGTTAAATTTCCCCTGAATAAAGGAACATTGTGCTTTTGAATCCTGTCTGATCTGCTTTGAATTTGGTCATAGATTTGGGTGGCAGAGTTGTCTCCAATGCATTGCCAAACAATTCAGTGAATACAACTCCTGCCTAGGTAAGATGTTTGTGGGATGTTACAACATGGGTTCACATACATACACATCGTTGTACAAAATCAACTGTAAAAACATCCCTGTTGCCATATTACACAACTGTGTTATATGGCAATGTTGTGTGTTGATTTTGCATAACAAAACATTCCCCTTAGCCCAACATTTGGTACAACATTGAACATTCATCTACATCATATGTAGTGTTTAACCCTTTGATATCCAGAGTGGTAGGCAACGCATTGCAAAGAAATGCGTTGGGTACCACTCTGGCACTCAGAGGGTTAAGGGGATAACCAAACAAACGGCTTAGCGGTGAGATAAGAAGCAGGACAGATAAATGGGACATGTATCCATATTGTCTTGGATTCACACACTCATTGTGCAACAGACTGACTGGGGAAGCCAATGTTTTCAACCTAGGATTTCAATGTGTAGCACACACATTGATATCCTGGGGTGAGCATTGGGGCCTCCAGTAAGTTGACTTGTTGTTTTTTCTAAGGGTGTAACAGACTTCCCCAGTGAAAACACTTGTCCACTTGGTCATGTACTGTGATATGTCCCAGTGGAGCAATATCACTGAACATTGAGCAACACATTAACTGTGGACAGGAATTCACTGTGGAAGTATGTCCCCTTTATCACCTCTTTATCACTCCCACAACACATTAGTGTATCACTGCCACCATCTGTTAGCGTGAATACATCACTGAGTCCACTCACTTGCAAACAAGTGCTGGAGTCCTGTGATATGGGTGATGCCTTTCCATGTATGGGGATACTCTACCCTGGGTGTGGTAACGCATTGACAACTGTGTTCTCAAATATATCCTCATACAGACACAGATAGAATGGTGATGGTTCATCTTTATTGTGTCTCAAAGTACATTAGGATGTACATGTGTTTTCTGTGTATTGCCTATATGCATTGAACACCTGTATGAGAACACTAAATGTACTTTGAAACAAAAAAATAGTACTTTAGTTACACTGCTGCCCAGCTCATGTGTTGTCCACAAGGTTTGACAACTCTGTAGCTGAGCATCCTAACTGTACAGGTTATAAAACTCAGGAATTAGTGTTTTCTGTGTCTATATGAAAATGATCCAGTAGAGGTTTGTGTGAACCTCAGGTCAAACTTTGCATCACCAACAACATCAACATAAACAGCAAGGGGTGATCTCCATGAAGGTGATGTCAAGACATCAATCCAGTCACATAGAAGAACTTCAGTTCAAGGATGGATCATGTTACGGATGCCTGTGGAAGAAGAGGACAGGATTTGGAGTAGTTGACTTGAACTGATCATCAAGCAACAACAATTTAGTTTTTTTGATCCCCTCAATTTTCACAGTTACAGGTGAGTACACAAACCATTGCTTGACAATGTGTTGTGTACTCATCTGTAACCAATTATGTGGAGAACTAAGGACATGTGCCCCAGCCCTATGGATATGTGCCCCTGACATGGATACACACATCAACAAGTGTTCTGAGAGCTCCATGGAAGTAATGAATTTGGGCTGCCACTGTTAATGTGACAGTGGCAGCCCAATGTCATTTGTTCCATGGAACTGTTAGGACACATTTGTTGATGTGTGTATTCATGTCGGGGGCACATATGTCTGCACACTCACAGGTCAGCATGGTGTCCCTGGTAATCTGATCTACGTCTCATGACCTCTACATTGTGTGCCCATACCACTGTACATCCACCCCTGTGCTGCTCTTCTCAGCTGTAGCACAGTACAGGTTCCATATTGAGTCCAATGGCCCTTTAACCCCTGATGTGACGGAGTATTATCCAATGCATAGCATTGGATAACACTCTTTCGCTACAAGGCTAGCATGGTTGCTCTGGCTATGCTCATGGCAAATCAAGTTAGCTGCTGTCAATCAAGCCCTGTAAGGCGATGAACATGGGTTATGTGTTGTACCTTGTTTCTCCTGAGGGTGTGCGTGATATCCTTGGGGTCTGTATGTCAACGTGGAGAGTGGAATGGAGGATGGTTTTTGAGTCCACACACACAATTTGCCACGTCCGCTGCAAGTGCAGTGCTGTGTCACTGTTCCTGTGGGGTGAGACAGAACAAAATGTGCAGTGTGGTTAGTGTCACAGGACTGATGGGGGACTTGCATGGATTGTTTGCATGCCTGTGTTATACTCACATGTAAAGTGTTCCGTGATGAGCCTGTCTCTGATCTGTGTCCCTCTCAGGGTCTCCTCAACGTGTCCGATGTCCATGGGCACTTCCTGTATGGGGGGGGCCTGGATGTGCTCCAGCAGCCTGGTGTCCACTGCGATGTTGTGCAGTATTGCGCACGCCACAATGATGTCGCACACCTTTCCAGGTGCATACTGCAGTGCTCCCCCCGAGTGGTCCAGACATCGGAATCTTGACTTGAGGAGGCCAAAGGTCCGCTCAATGGCATTCCTCGTTCTGCCATGAGCCTGGTTGTAGCTTTCCTGGGCATGTGTTCGAGGATTGGCCAGTGGGGTCAGTAGCCAGGACTTGCATCCATAGCCAGCATCACCTGTGTAATGTGAGTGACATGGTGAGACAGGGAGCACATGTTGTGTGAATGATGTTTTGTGTGGTAGACGTAGTAGCTGTGGGTCAGGAGCATGCTAAGCAGCGTTGTGTGTACGCCTGTGTATGTGATGTGATTTTGTATTGTGAACTCACCCAAAAGCCATCCCCCTGTAAAAGTTCCATTCTCGAAATCTCTGTGGACTGAGGAGTTTTGGAGAATGTATGAATCATGTGAGCTGCCAGGATACTTTGCACAGACATTCATTATCCTCATCTGGCTGTCACACACCATCTGCACGTTGATGGAGTGAAAGTTCTTCCTGTTGATGAATATCTGTGCGTCACGTGCTGGGGCCTTAATTCGGACATGGGTGCAATCTATAGCACCCATGACCCTGGGCATGCCTCCCCTGGCGTAAAAGGCCTGCTTGACTTGTATCCAGTCCATGTCGGTGGTGGGGAAATGTATATAGGTACTGGCCTTGCTTTTGAGGGCTGGCAGGACCTGGGCCAGCACCCTGGAGAATGTGGCCTGTGACATGCCAGATGCGTAACCCTCTGTGGACTGGAAGGCCCCGCTTGCCATGAAGTGCATGGCACAGAGTAGTTTCTGCAGGCCAGTTAGGGCATGGTTGTAGATGTAGATGGGATCCACCTGCTCCTTGATGACCTCATACAAGGCAATGATGCTGTCAGGCCTCAACCTGTAGCGATCAATTACCTCATCATCGGTCATTCCAAAGAGGGTGACCCTTGGGCGGTATACCCTGGGCCTTGGTGGTCGTCTATACATCCTGTGCCCTCCAGGTGGGGATGGGCTCCTGTGTGGCTGCTGAGCCAGAGCCTCCTCACTTGCAACAGGTGAAGGCTGTTGATCAGGCATGCTTGGAGGTTGCTGATGTTCCCTAGCTCTCTCCCTTGCACGCCTTCTCTTCAGTCTTCGCAACAATATGTAACCCAACATACTGTTTGCTCTATCTATCTGTCTCTCTCTCTCTATCTGTCTGTCTCTCTCTCTCTCTCTCTCTCTCTCTCTCTCCCTCCCAGAGTGGAAAACAAGCCACAAGTGAGTGTGTTGAGTTGTCCCTTTAAGTACTTGCTAGGGCGTTGTGTGGGTGTGGTGATGAGGTGAGTGCTGACCAATGGTGAGTTGTTTTTGTCCAGGTAAGTGTTTGCAGGTGTGTGTGTGTTATAAGATGTGGTGTGTTGTGCTTGTTCTGTGTGTGCCATTTGCGGACATGCAGTTGTGGGGTGCAGGTGGCGTGTTGATGTTGCCCAGGTGAGCTTGTATTTGCAGGTGTCCGCTTTGTGTGATGACCCCCATTGTTCCGTGCCATGTTGTGTTGTTGTTTTTTAGTGTGTCGTTGTCCCTGTGGTGTTGGTTGTTGTTGTGTGTATAGTGATTTGTGTTGTGTGTGCATGTTTTTGTGTTGTTTTGGCATTGCACGGGTTAATTTTCCCATTTACATGGTTGTGCGGTAAGCCTTTTGTGTCTTTTCCTATGTAACGGGTGTTTTGTTTTGGCCGTTAAGTGTCTAACGGCTAAAAAAAGTGGGTCTTAACTTTTAGCCGTTAGGTGTGTCTTTTTTTCAGCCGTTATCAGTACCGCAAGCCTTTGAATAGCTCTGGGGTATGTTTTTCCATGCGTCTGAATGCACGTAAGTGTATCGGCCGTAAGGATTCTACAACTGCCGTTAGTTGGTCTTTAGACGGATCTTTGAATTGCAACATGTCACTTAACGCACCCGTTAGTGATTTTTTTGGTTAACGGCTGCCTTTAAATCTACCCCTTGATCCCTTCCCTGACTGCTGATCCCCCCCTTTGAATCTCTCTCTCCCTGTCTGACTCTTGATCCCCCTCTTGACTGCTGATCCCCCCTTTGAATCTCTCTCTCCCCTTCTGACTATTTATCCCCTCTTGACCCCCCTTCCACTTACTCTTCCGGTGCACTCTCTCCCCAGTGAGTACGTTTTGGTGCTGTCCCTTGCCTGGCTTTTATTAACCTTCTCAGTGCCAGAGGGGTATACAACGCATTGCAAAGCTATGCGTTGCATACCCCTCTGGCACTGAAAGGGTCAGTGTAGCACAGCGATGTCCGTTTCTCTCTCCCCCTCCGCTTCTTCAATCCTGGTCCAGGATTGAAGGAGCGGAGGGGGAGAGAGAAACAGGTATCGCTGTGCTACATTAAAAAAATAGCCAGCTGAGGGAGGGCACCAAAACTTACGTTTGTTTTTTCTTTTTGTTTTTTTTTTTACTTCGGCAGTCTGTTGTAAGCGGCGGCGGGGGCAGATGCGCCCTCAGAGAATGTGCGCCCTAGGCCGGCGCCTACCTCGCCTATAAGTGGCGCTGGCCCTGTCTGACTGATTATACAAATAGAGTGCTACTATACAAAAACATACCATAGTAGCCAGAATATAAGACAAGGTTTTTCAGGTCAGTAGAAGATCTGATCCTGCAAGCAGCCCAATAGGAAATCTAGTTCTCTACCTTCCTCCTTCTATCTTACATCCAGGATGAAGCCTTGTAGTAGATGTGCCAGGTGTGCAGCACGTTTCACTCTCTTCCTTCCTTCTTTTCCTATGTATCTATGGTCTTTCAGGTCCTTCCAGGATCTGTCTTTCGATGCAGAGGTTTCCGATGTGAGCTGGCGCATTGAAAGACAGATAGTGGCAGGCCCTGGAAGGCCATAGAGACAAAAAGAAAAACAGGAAATGGCAGACAATTTAATCATATTGGACATACTGGACATATTTCTATAAGGCTTCCTCATGGATGTAAGTTAGAGTGAAGGAAGGATGTAGAGAGAGAGAGAGGGATTGTGAGAGGGAAGGAGACTAAGGGTGACCTTACATTCATTTTTTCATTTGAAATTCAATGTTGAGGGGGTTGACTTACATATGGAGTTGCCATATATCTGGGCAATACAGTATCACTGCTGACCTGCCCTGCAAAGGATAAATGATACATTTATTACAAAGCAGAATTTTAATACATATGTATCATTCTAACAGTGTAAAGTGACAGAAATGATACATTCTCTTTGTAGTAGTGCAACTGTTAATCACGAGCACAATCCATTAACATGACCCTCTGCCACTCACACCACAGTAAGAAAAGGGTTACAATCAGTGGTTGTATATATATATATATATATATATATATATATATATATATATATATATACACACACACTGATATCTGGCCCTCAAGCCAAAATAATTGCCCGCCACTGGGCTGGGGCATTATTATAAGAAATATGTGCTACATTTCTGTCTTTATCAAAATGAAATGCAATTTTGCAACCAGTAAAACAAGAGAAAGCAAACAGAACTCCAGGGGAAGATATGCTAAGGTGTGATAAAAAGGTTATAAAGGAGATAATTTCTCCATTGTAACATACACAACAATACTTATGTTATTCTGTGGAGCCTATGCACTAATATGTCTCCAGCTTGAGAGATCTTAGTGTAGAGGTAGTCAATTGTTGGGCCTCGAGCTATTGACGAGTTTCCTTCAGCTGCAGGAAGAGGCCTATGGTTCAGTAAGGGGACAGGTTGGTGATCTGATGGCATATTTGCTTCAATCACATCTCAATATGTGCACAAAAGATGTCTTCGCCAATAAATCCCTATAAATCCACTAATATGCGACCATTGCCATGCTTTTGCCATGCCTTCAGCAGGTTTATGATTTTGCAGTGATTACTTTGTTTGCATATTGAAATGCAGCTTAATGAGCCATTGTCTTATTTCTGGGGGGTGTTTATATGTTAATGTGGTGCTTCTCAAAGTGTACTAAGATAAGATAGCTGCATGGGCTTATGGAGTTCACAGTCCCAACTTCATCAAACTGAGATGGGGAAGTTGGGATCTTGACATAGTTTTCTGTGCAGTCAGAGGACAGTTTGCTGCCTCTACTGGAGAGCAGATACAGTAGCTGAGCTTCCTTAATTCTTTTGAGTGCCATAGGGATATGCATTTCACAGTTCATTCAGAAACTGAGAAAACTGTCAAAGCAGTTGTTACATATAAGAGCTTGCATGCCGATTCTGTTCTTACATGAAACAGCCAGTCAGCTCTTTCAAGTCCATAACGGATGATCAGGTGATTCAAGGAAACAGATGACTAACAAGACACTTTGTTTGCCTGATGGAGTACCTTGTGAGTCCTCTGTTTACATGGATTAGCTGATGGGTGGATACCTTGATGTGAACTAGAAAAAGCTGATTAGCTGTTTCATGTAAGGACTGACAGATAAGCTTTTATATGTAGCAGCTGCTTTGCTGGTTCTCTCAGTTTCTGAATGAACTGTGAAGTCGGGCAATGTATTCTTAATGTTATATACCTTTCCGTGCCACATAATTATGGCACCCAAAGGGTTAAGGAAGGACCGGAAGTGTTCTTGGTGCTTAAGTCTTGTCCTTCCTAACATATTACAAGCATTATATCAACCATGCATGCTTACGATTAAAGCATCTCTACCTCCCCTTGAACAGCTAATTCTCAATGCATAGGTTGGAGTGTGTCACATTCTCTATGACAGGGCTGTCCAAGTTCAGTCCTCTAGGGCCACCAACAGGCCAGTATGTACGGATTTCCCTGATTAAGCAAAGGTGAGTTAATCAGTGGCTCATTCATTTTGATTGGCCCACCTGTGCTTAATCAGTGAAATCCCTAAATCCTGTACTGATGGTGACCCTTCAAGATTGAATTAGGACACCCCTGTCTATGACAAAGTAATCGCCACTTATTGCCAGACACACTTTACCACTGCATGGACCCTTAGTATATCTCACCTCTGGAGGCCCAACAATTAAATACCCCTGTCTTGGGGCATAGGCTCTATAGGATATAATTTTAATTGGAGTTTTTAGCACAGCGGAGATGTTATCTCATTTATATCATAGTTTAGTGCATCTCCCACTTTTTTCCTGAAACTGGGATTTTTGTTTTACAGCAAATGGCTGTTGCTCAAACACCACTGATCCTCCACCCCTGTAGTTTAGGCATTATCAATGTTATCAATAATATTATTATTATAATTTGCCCATAGGAACACATGGAATTTCTGGTCATGTTGATTTTATTTTTATTTTAGATTAAATGCACAGTCATCTGTCTTTAAAGCACAACAATAATCATATTTTATTAACCCCCTGATCATTCTCAATGTAGTAGGGATGTGTCTCGCACCTTAAATTTACCTCTTATGTGGTTTTGTTTATTTTTTTGTTTTGCTTTTATCACTGAGCTGGCATTTCATACTTGCCCTATGGTCACCCTTTTCCTAAACAGAAATCATTAGAAGAGGAACTTGTGCAGACTAGGACATTCTATGTCACTGACTTCTGTTCCATTTGCATTGTTGATATACTGGAGATTGACATCAGATATTACAGTCTCTTCAGTGTGGTAATATAAAACAAACTTCCTCTTGTTCCATGTCTTCTTATCAGGCTTTTAATGATTCTGTTGTACTACAAATAACCGGAATAGTTCTGCAATAACCCAAGTGTACCACAGGGGAGAAATAAAAATGTCCATTGTTTACAACTGGGCTTTTAAACCTTTGAATGCAGAGAGGTATCCATCGCATTGCAACTATTACAAAGCAACGCGTTGTAGAGAGATACCTCTCTAGCATTCAAGGGGTTAAAAGGCTCAGTTAAATCTTGGTTTAATCCAATATTACTCCAGCTCATCTGGGTCAAACCAAGTGCACAGTGGGGGACAAATAAAAAAAACCCTTTACAGTAATGGAGATTTGTGTTTGTCCCCTATGGTGCAGTAATTATGCACCAGAATTGCACCTCTACTCCCTTGTGCATATGTCCCAGTAGTCTCAGGCTGATTTTAAACAGTACTAATGGAAACGTCAGATAACTGTACCAGCTGTACTCAGATGCTAGGAATGAACGGATGTACATTACAGATAAAGGTCATAGGCTAATTATTTTGCTATCAAAACAACACAATTCATTTGAAACATCTCACTTCTATAAGCAATTTAGCCAGTACACAATGATTATTCCATGCTTGCATCAGTTACAAGCTTATGTGCTATGACTTCTCACACATGATAATAACTGGAAGTTCATGAGGCAAGGAATTTTCCCCACTTGCTAAAGGGTCATTCAAATTTGGGGTTTGAGCAGATGTCAAAACTGTTTCCAAGAAGCTGCCCGTTAAACAGACAATTCAAAAAAATGACCAGTTTGCTCAGGAATTGAGTCACATTTCCTAATTCATTGAGAAAATGTAAATGTATTTTTTCAAAGCATTTATTACAGTAACATCACTATCCAAAGATGGTTAGAGAACCACTGACTTCTAAATATTGCCTTATCTAGAACAGGAGTTGACAGGCTAGCAATCCACGTTAATGGGACCCCCTCTCCAGTTACTAAACATAATCTGGAGAGGGAGATCTTTGGGAAAATTGAGGTTACAGAGGGGCTAGTGAGCTAGTTTAGCTCCAATTCTCAAAAGATAAAAATGTATTTATCAAAATAATTAACAAACATTGGGGCACATGCTTAAAACCCAAAAACAACTGCTTCATATTTATAAAAAAAAAAATTGTTTTCCTTTGATAGATACGGTTCATTTGTTTTGCTACAAAATTGCTCTACTTTGAGCTTGATAAATATTCACGTATAGTTAAAATAAAATATGAGAGAAAACATAAGAGATTTTGAAAGCTCTTTAGTAATCATATAATTTGTAATAGGATGATCAGTCCGCTTTAATTCTGACTTTTGAAAAAGCTAGAGCCGAAGTGTCATTTCCTATACAGAACAAAATGAGAGAGGAGATGCGGGAGGAATTACAAGCTAAAGACTGGCTTTTATCAGTCTATTGAGAGAGAACATAAGCACCTTTGTGAGGAAGCCATTTGATGTTTGCTTTGATTCACTATATGTCTGTTACATGTATGGATATTCAGCTTGTCACTTTTTAAAAGAAATCAATTGAGGCTGATGTACTAAGAACTTGAGGCATGTGGGGCAAACCATCTGCACCGTAGCAAAAAAATTCAATTAATTTAACTGAAGCTTTTAACCCCTTGATCACTAAAGAAGCTTCAACACATTTCTTTCCAATGTGTTAGACACCTTTCTAACAGATGATGTGTTAAAGGGACAGTAATGTCCCATAAAAAAAATCTTGTTTTGTATCTTTTAAAAAATTAATTATATGGCACAAATCCTATCTCTCAAACCTTTATGGTTTGAGAGATATTTGCATGTAAAGTTTCCCTTTTCCTGATGTCGGCTGTAAAGCTGACAGCAGGAGATTTGTGTAGGCCAACACGAGACGGCTCTTCAGCAGAGCCGCAATATCAATATTGGAAAAGAACTACTTCATTGGAAAGGTCTACAAAGTGTGCTTGCAAACCAGGCATACTTTGCAGACCTTTCCAGTGAAGTAATTGTTTTCCAGTGTCGGGATTTCGGCTTTGCTGCAGAGCTGTCGTCTGATCCCAGAACCAGGATCTCCTGCTGTCAGCTAAACGCTGACTTCAGGAAAAGGGGAGGAAGGGGGGAACATTACATGTGAATATCTCTCAAAACATAAAGGGATTTATGCCACATAATTTATTTTTTTAAACACTACAAAACAATGATTTTTTTAATGAGACATTAGTGTCCCTTTAAATGATCCATAAAAATCAACAGAAGATTGGATAACTTTTATTTGTCTGGTATAGTTTGCTCCAGAATTGCTCCAATTCCGTGAAGTGCATCAGACTCGCATTCTTATTGCTATTCATATCTTTTAACCCTTTCAGTGCCAGAGAGGTATGCAATGCGTGGGATAAGTCTCTTGCACTGAAAGCAAAGCTAGAAATAAATGTTTATTTTCAATTTAATGATATATAAATACATACATTATATACTTTACTGACCTGCATAATTATATATGTATATACTAGTGTAAAAGCCCATGTACACGGGCCAAGGTCCGGGTGATGTTAACCCTTTGAATGCCAGAGGGGTACGCAGCACATTGCTTTGCAATGCGTTGCGTACCCCTCTGGGACTCAAAGGGTTAAGAGGCCGGTCCTGCTCTGTGTCCTGCCACTGACGCAGTCATGCAATGTAGAGACTGTCCGAACGCACAGAATGCTCCCATCACAGAACTCCCAGCATTCTGTGCGTTCGGGCAGTCTCTACTGCTGCGCATGACAACTTCTGACAAACATCATAGCGAATTATTATATAGGATATATATATATAATATCAGTGATTCTCAGCCAGGTTGCCGTGGCACTTTGGTGTGCTAAACATGTTAGGGGTGCCCTGAAAGCTCCAGAATGTGTGTTAGGGGTGTCTTGAGCAAAAAAAGGTTGGGAACCACTGATATGTATATAATATTTATGTATGTTATTTGAAATATATAACAGTAAAATTAGATCATGGATTGTAAAATATTTTTTAATGTCTAAACATATAAGTTAAGATCTTGTTTCATTATTTTCCATTGTTATGTTCAGAACACAATTGAAGTGAAAAAAATTATTATACATGTATAAATGTTGCGTCAATATTTGTAGTTGTTTTTGATAATGGACAAAGTTATTATTTCATTTTTTTTTATAAAAAAATAAGTTCCTGTTCTTATTGTGTGTGAAATATATATTTTAAAAACATCAAATATGTTCACAAGAAAGCAATAGGGATTTTTTTAACCATTTAACCCCTTGGAGACCAATGATTTGCCAGGACCGATGGAAGAGCAATAGGCTGGCTGTTACTAAGGGCTCTAGGATAGGAGCGCTTAGTTTCAGCCAATATGGGCATTGCTGGCACATGTGGTTCTGTCACTTCTCTCTGTCTTCCTCCTCTTCACACACATCTGAGGAGAAGAAAGCCAGGAACATTGTTGCAAAGTGTAGCCATTGTTCCAAAATTGAAAAATTAGATTTTTCCCCCTTGATTGCTGTTAGGACAGTGATCAATTAATACCACCCCCTGATCACTAAATTTAGTGAGCAATTGTTGGCAATCAGCATTCACTGATCTGTGGTATCTTTTTGTCCATCTCCATTTTATTCCCCTTTTTTCGAGTAGTTTAGATATGTAGTTTTTGTTGAGTTAGCTAGGTTCAGGGTATAGGTGGGTTAGAGTAAGGTTTATTGTTATATAAATATAGTTTTATTGTAGGAATAGTGACAGTTTGGAGTTAGTTTTTTGGGGGCATTTTGTAATTTAATTTGGGTCCTTTTTTGTTTCTTGTTTTTGTTCAATTTTGTTTTTAATACATTAAGTTATTTAATAATCAATGAATTACTTAGTTTAGGTGGATAGTTTGTGTTAAATTAGGTAGGATTAGGGTTTTAAGTGGGTTAGGGTAAGATTTACGGTCAGAGTTTAGCACAGAAAAAAATATTTTTTTTTACATTTTTTTATTTTTTTTTTCCAAGCAATTTAATTTGGATAGTTATATAGCTTGGGTGGGTATTTACTTAGTGAGGCATTAGATAGAATTAGGCTTTATATTAAAATTAATTTAATAATTAAAAAATAAATAATTTACATATAGGTGAGTAAGATTAGTAGGTTCGTAAGTATGGGTGGGTATTTATTTAGTAGAAATTAGGGTACATAGTTAAGTAAGTTACAAAATACAGTGAATGTATTCTGCTGAAGAGGCATATGCCTTTTTGACTTCTGATTCAGAAGCCACTGATAGTACCTCAGAGTTTGATATTACACAGTTTATAGGCAACCCAGGAATTCATGTGTATGTGGCAGGATTTAACCATGAGCAGTTTTTTCATTTGTTTTTGGGGGAAGACATTTTGGAGGAGTTTGTCTCACAAACAAATCTGTATGCAGCCCAATACATTGCAGCCAATCCCTCATACTTCATTGCAAAGCAGCAATCATGGCAACCCACAGATGTCAATGAATTCAAACAGTTATGGGCCCTAACTATGACCATGGGGATAATTTAAAAAAAAACAAGCATCAGGTCATACTGGAGCAAAAATGCTTTATGTTATACCCCTATTTTCACAAAAACAATGACTAGGAGAAGATATGCAATGCTTTTGCTCTTCATGCATTTCATAGACAATACCCTGTGCCTCCCAAAAGAACACCCACAGTATGACAGGCTGTATAAAATTCACCCCTTATAAATTATTTACAAAAGAAGTTTTCATAAATATATACGCCCCAAAAACCATATGAATTGATTAATCCCTAAGGAAATATAAGGGAAGGTTGGGTTTCAAACAGTATATCCCCTCTAAGCACTCCAAGTTTGGAGTAAAATGTTATAAATTGTGTGAAAGTGCCACAGGTTATACCCAGGCTATTAGAATTTGGGGTAAAGGACAGACAACTTGATACTCTTGGTTGTGCAGAATATTTGGTAACCAATGTGAAAATTGTATGGGATCTGATTTATCCCTTATTAAATAAAATCTATAATTCATATCTTGACATTATTAAACTAGCCCTCTTTTATTTAAGTTACATATTTTGTTTTGACACAGTGGCCTGTAGTACTGTTAGACGCAATGGCAGAGAGATGCCTACGGAACTATTAAATTCCAAGCTAAAAAGGGGGGACGTCCTCATTTTTGTGCCAACAGGAGCTGCTGGAAGTTAAGTTTAGAGACAAAAATTATGTTTACATGCTGACCACCATGCATGCCGAGAGAACTGTGCCAGTCTCTGTCCATGGCAAAAGTGGGATACTCACAAAGCCAGTCTGTATCAGAGATTATAACAAGTACATGGGGGGAGTGGATCTACGTGATCAACTCATATAGCCTTACCTCACTATGAGGAAATGTAGAGCCTGTTACAAAAAGGTTGCTATTTCCCTGATGCAGACTGCTGTATATAATTCTTAATCAATTTTTAAATTGGCAACCCCCACTCAAAAATCCACTTTTTTGCAGTTTCAGCTTCATGTCATTTCATTTTCTTGTTTCAAGGAGCACCAAAAGTTGTATCTAAGAGACCGGGATAGGACACTATCCATTTAAAAATCCCCAAGCCACCCAAAAGAGAAACCCACAGAAAAGTTGTAGAGTGTGCTACGGCAATGGCAAATAGTGCCCTTCAAAATCTGGGCTCTGCATTGGTGACTGCAGAATCATGTAGGTGCAATACAGTAATTCTGTAAGAGTTATTTTATAATTTGACCAATTTTTCCCCCTGAAATATCCTGTTTATTTATTTTTCAAAAATCATCACTCCTTAGATCCAGCACTATGAAAATATAACGGGAAGCAATGCACCCTAAGTTTTTTCCAGTAGAGCCCCCAAACTCTGACAAACCTATGCGTATAGGGCATTGCTGTACTCAGAAGATGTAGCTAAATATTAATCAAAGCATTTTTAAAAGTCTATTAAAATCCTGTGCTTGAAATCCGCAGCAAAAGTGAAATATAAGTGGGAAATACAGTTTTTTTTTCTTACTCCAGGTTTTATGAGGGATTTGTGATAAAATGACTGAGAAAAAATTGTCAAAAATGCACATAGAGTGAAACCCAGGGTTGTCTACCTTTCTTAAAAAATATGCTCTGAATGAGACAAAGGCACCAGTTAAACAAGCTGTAAAAATTCAATGCCTTAAAATTGAAAAGCGCATGTTCCCAGTAGCTACCCAAGACCCTGACAAACCTATGCACATGAGGCATTGCAGTACTCTGAAGATAAACAATAGAAAATGCATTTTTAAAAATGTCCAAATATCCTGTGTTTGAAATACACAGCAACACCGAAGTATAGGTGTGAAATTACAGGGTTTTTTTTTTCTTACTGTAGGTTTTGTGAGTAATTGCTGTTAAAATGACTGTCAAGATTGTCAAAATGCACCTAGACTGAAACCCAGGGTTGTCTATTTTTCTAAAATATATACTTTTGGGGGAAAAAATAAAATGGAGCACTGCTAAGCAGCCCCAAATGAATCATGGCATCAGTAAATCAAACTGTGAAAAATCCATGTGTGAAACTGAAAATGAGCATGTACCAATTTGGTCCCTGTAGCTCCCACAAACCCTAAGAAACCTATGCGTATGGGGTATCGCCGTAGTCAGAAGAGGTAGATAAACACTAATCAATGCATTTTTGTATATCTGCATTGATCCCATGCTTGAAATCCATAGCAACACTGAAATACAAGTGTGAAAAACGCTGAATTATTTTCTTACTGCAGGGTTTGAGAGAGATTGATGGTAAAATGACTGCATTCAAAATGAGAAAACACACTATAATGAAAGCCTGGGTTGTCTACTTTTCAAAAATATACACTCTTGGGGGAACATTTTAAAGTGGAGCACTGGTACACAGCCCCAAATGAGACATGGCACCAGTTAAGCAAGCTGTGAAAATTGTGTGAAACTGGAAATGTGCATGTTCCAGTTTGAGCGCTGGTGCTCCTACAAACCCAGACAAACCTAGGCATATGTGGTATTGACGTACTCAGAAGAAATAACTGAACATTTTTTTTTTAAATCTGCAACTATTCTGTGCTTGAATTCCACAGCAACATTGCAAAGTGTGAAAAAAGCTGACATTTTTTCTAACTGCAGGGTCTGAGAGAGATTGACAGTAAAATGACTGTGAAAAATGTGAAAACACACCTAGAATGAAAGCCTGGGTTGTCTGCTTTTCAAAAATATACACTTTTGTGGGGACATTTTAAAGCGGAGCACTGGTACACAGCACCAAATGAGACATAGCACCAGTTAAGCAAACTATGAAAATTCCATGTGTAAAACTGGAAACTCGAATGTTCCAGTTTGGGCCCTGTAGCTTCCACAAACCCTGAGAAACCTATGCATATGGGGTATTGCCATACTCAGAAGAAGTAGCTGAACACTAATCAATGCATTTTTGTTTATCTGCAACTATCCTGTGCTTGATATCAACAGCAACATTTAAATATGTGTGAAAAACGCTGAATTTTTTTTTCTTACTGCAGGGTTTGAGAGAGACTGACGGTAAAATGACTTTGTGAAAAATGTGAAAACACACATAAAATGAAAGCCTGGGTTGTCTACTTTTCAAAAATACACACTTTTGGAGGGGAAATTTTAAAGTGGAGCACTGGTACACAGCCCCATATGAGACATGGCACCAGTTATGCAAGCTGTGAAAATTACATGTGTGAAAATGGAAACACGCATGTTCCAATTTGGGCCCCGTAGCTTCTCCAAACCCTGACAAACCTATGCATATGGAGTATTACTAATCAATGTATGTGTTTTTTTTTTTAATCTTTAACTATTCTGTGCTTGAAATCCACAGCAACATTCCAATGTAAATGTGAAAGCTGCAAAAAACAAAAAAATATTACCATCATTTTGGTACAGATTTCTGGAGAAATAGCTGTATTAAACTCTTCAAAATTCGACTGATGAATTACCCCATGTTGCCTACTTTTCAAATACATATACTTTTGTGGAGCAATTTTGGGTTCTGACACGTCAACTAACCTATAATTCTCACTTGCCAAATATTGAAGAATTATAGCTTGGAAATAATGGTGTTCACCTTTTAATATTTACCCTGTAAATGTGAAAAAAGGATTGAAATACTAGGCATATGGGATACTCCCATATTCAGGAGAAGCAAATGTATATATTTGGGGTATTTTTTTCTAATGAACTAACAGTGCACAAATCCTGACAGGAAAATGTATGCAAAATGTTTTTGTCTTTTTTCCAATTCTTTCTATTTTAATCAAATTAAAAAAATGAGGTATCCATATAAATGTGGTATCAAAAGAGAGCCCTACTTGTGCTTAAAAAAACAATATATAATTTGTTTGGGTGCACTAAAGGAATTAAAGGCAATATATTGTTCAACAAAAAATGTCAAAATGACTCTGGTCCTTAAAGGGGAACTTTCACCCCGCAATAACTAAATCTCCCCTTACTGCTCAGCTGGCGACTAGCTGCTTAGTAGCGCTAGTCGCCAGAAATCTTACCCCGTTCTCAAGATTTCGGCGTTTTAAAAGAGCAGGAAGCACGGACGTCTCTTCACAGTGACGTCCGTGTGCCTGCGCTGTCAGTCCCTTGTGCACCGTACGGTGCATACGGTGCACAAGGGACTGACAAGGGACTGACAGCGCAGGCGCACGGACGTCACTGTGAAGAGACGTCCGTGCTTCCTGCTCTTTTAAAACGCCGAAATCTTGAGAACGGGGTAAGATTTCTGGCGACTAGCGCTACTAAGCAGCTAGTCGCCAGCTGAGCAGTAAGGGGAGATTTAGTTATTGCGGGGTGAAAGTTCCCCTTTAAGTGCAAACGACCCCATTTTGCCTGGTTCTTAAGAGGTTAAAGACCAGAGGGCTGTGCAACACATTGCTTTGAAATGCATTGGCACCCACCCTCTGTACTCATATTGTTAATTACAGGAGGACTCTCAGGACATCACATCATTGTTTCTGTAAATTTTTATTACATTAGTAGAGTGAAGTTTTTTATACAATTTTGTACTGTGAGTCATTCAAATTAGTTTCTGCTTTATGTCATCATGAGTTCTCAGAACTGATTTCATGTTGCCATGCAATGTTCTGGAGGAGGTTTGTATACTCAAAATAATCATAAACCTAAAAACATCTATCCCTTGGATCCTAGAGACATTTTTCATCCTATAATAATTTGCTAAAATGTGTTAAACGACGCAGTCATGTGCAGTAGAGACTGCCCCGCTGCTGCTGATACAGAGCTGGACGCTCCGAAGGAGTCTCTACTGTGCATGACTGCCCTGCGACCGGCTGGCAGTGGCACTGTGGCCCGTGTAACGGGCTCTTCAACTAGTAATATAATAAAGTAATGCATTGGAGAACTCAGTAGCATTCAAGGGGTTAAATAAGGTGGAGTTCCGATTATAAGCCATCCTCGATTATAGGCCTTACCCACAAACTTGTTTACCATTTGAAACTTGCAATGCCCTGTAACGGAAGCTGGAAAGGGACCGCGTCGCCTTCCGCCGTCGTTCCTGGGTCTCTCCCTCTCGACGCAGATAAGCGCCGTCGGATGCACCAGTTGAGGTATGAACAGTCACTGGAAACAGCCGCAGGATCGCTGGAAGCAGGGAAGCAGGGAAGAGTCCACGTCGCCGCCTGACAGTCCACGAAGTTAGGTCTCAGGAAACTGGCAGCAGGCGGTCGGCGATTCAGGATACTTGGCGCAGATGGGTATCAGAGTGGATACTTTAGACCATAAGCAATACAAGACTCCAGGACTCCTTGTTCGCTCCAAAACAGAACTCATTTTATTGTCACAAACCACAGATATTTATATACAGTACAGTACATTGGATCACATGGGGAACCTGATACAATAGGGAACTTGATTAAATCAAACACATCAGACAAAAGGCAAGGGCTGACACAATGAGAGCATTCACAGAGGCAATCAACTCACAACATAATACAAAGGGCTGGCAACAGAGTTTCAGGCTATACAATAGGTGACTCACAGACTGAGGGGTGTGAATGGATTAACACACACAGCAGGGGGGTCTCAGGACAGTTCTCACTCCAAGGACTTGAGTGGCCAGAATATTCATTTCCTTAACAATGGCCAGGGGTTGAATAATTAAGCAAAAGGCTTGGGAGTCTGCAATACATAATGAAATAATTAACCCCTCACTGCCTATTCCCTTGGAGTAAACCCTCAACATACTACATACAATAACTAAAACGTTCGCCATACATTAAACATACTATGTGATCCAAAGTCTATGAATTTAAGTCTTTCTCTTAGGGAATAGCTGGCCAGTTTGTACTCCAAGGCACAGCACAGAGTCCAAACAGTAATAAATGTCCATAGTCTTTGAATAAATAGTTTGAGGTCCAGACAAGGGCTCAGTAACGGGTAGGATCCGTTACATGCCCCCTAAGTGATTTCCGCCTACTTTATGATTTCCTCTTTTGTGATTCCACCCCATCCCACTCCAAGATGCCCCCTAAGTGATTTCCCACTACTTTATGATTCCTTTGTGATCCAACCACTCCCATTCCGTGATGTCCCCTTTGTGATTTCACCCCTCCCATTTCATGGCATCACCTATGTGATTCCACCCACTCCATGATGCCCCCTTGGGATTTCGCCCCTCCCACTCTATGGTGTCACCTTTTGGATTTCACCCATCCCACTCAATGGTGTCACCTCTGTGATTTCACCCTTTCCATTCCATGATGTCTTCCTTGTGATTCCACTCTTCCACTCCATGCCCTCCTTTGTGATTACACCCTCCCACTCTATGATGCCTCCCTTTATGATCTTCCAACTACATAATGCTCCTCTTAATGACCCTCCCATTACATGATGTTCACTTTATGTTACAGATGTCCTCCACCTCTTTAAAGGAGCAGTAAAATTTTCTATGAAGAAAATATATATTGTAGGGTTTTTCCTGCTGAGAAAAATAAGGGTACTCCCATTGCTGAGAGATGAATAATTCCCGAGTTATTATTTTTTTACATTAGCAGTGCCCAATAGTCATCAAATTCCAGTTAGTTATTCTGCTACATTCTATTTGAGAAGAAAGTCAATGGAAAACAGTTCTCCATAGAATGTGATAGAAATTGCTGAGATTGCCAGAACTTTTAGGAGGTAATCACACAGTAAATTCACTTCCTGATTATTTGAAGTGTTATAACTTTTGAATAAAACAACTGACCTCAGTGAGAGAGCTGTTGTTTTACTCAGCAGGAAAAACATAACTGTGCCTGTGAATCACTAAAGAAACTAGGCTGGGACCTATGCAGTCAAGTGAAGAAAATTGATTGCGACTCTTTCTTGCAGGTTCTGGATGGATGTGGCTGATATCAGCACAAAGCAAGACCCTGCCCTGAGGGAATAGAGGATGATCCAGTGCTGATTTCAGCTGCATCCATCCAGCACCTCTAAGCAAGTGTTCCATCAAGGCAAAATATAGTAGGTGTCCTCTGCACACCCTCTTTACCTGACTGCAAGGGTTCCCAGCACAGCATCTTCACCTGACTGCAAGGATTCCCAGCACAACCTTTTTGGTGTCTGATGGTGAAACAGTTAATCTCAGGTATAATACGCACCTGTGTATAATACGCAGGTGTTTATTATGCCCAAGATTTAAGGGAAAACAAGAGTGCCTATGTATAATACGCACCCTTGTTTTCCCCTTCCTAAAAAAAAAAAAAAGTTAGAGCTTCCAGCTCCCTCTCTCTCCCTGCGCGATCCGGTGATAAAGAAAGACTTACTTTTTGAAGCTGTAATTGTAATTGTATTTGTATGGTGTACCAGTATCTGCAAAAAGATCCCTCTCTCCCATCTTCCCTGCGGGCGGAACGCTTGCATCTGCCGCCCACTTCCTTCAATCGGTTTTCAGGACCTTCCTCCCATGGTATTGCCCTGTGAGGATCTCAAGGTCCTAAAAGCCGATTTGAAGGAAGCGGGCGGCAGATGCAAGCGTGCCGCCCGCAGGGAAGATGGAAGAGAGGGATCTTTTTTCAGATACCGGTACACCATACAAATATTGAATTACAGCTTCAAAAAGTAAGTCTTTCTTTATCACCGGATCGTGCAGGGAGAGAGAGGGAGCAGAAAGCGCTAACTTTTTTTTTTTTTAAAGTCTGGAAAAAAAACTCTCGGGTATAATACGCACCCCCCACTTGACATAAGGTCAAGAGGGGTAAAATTGTGCGTATTATACCCGAGATTTTACGGTATGTATACTGTTAAAGGTATAGTAATGTTCTAGGTATTACAGCAAGATTGATTTTTCTATATAAATTTGTATAATGATATGTAGCTTTATAACCATCCATCTCTGCTGTTTTCGTTTTATACTATAATAAAGTGTCCTCCTTCTGCCCCCTTTACATGTCACAAATCTTCCCATAAGATTTACAATCCAGTCTGGACAGATCGCGATGAAGGACAATCTTCTTTCAGTATAAGGGAAAACCTGCCCTCTTTTGTTATGGAGCAGGGTTTTCCTTATACTGATAGAAAGAATACTGTCCCTTGCTGTGATTTGTCTCCCTTCAGATGTGGAATCTGGTCCTGGTACCAGACAGTTGACTGTAAGGGGCAATCTTGCTACTGTGAGCATAAGAAAAACTCTGCCCCCCCTTGACAGATTTTTCTTTATGCTCACTGAAGATTGTCCCTCTCTGAGATCCATCTGGACAGTCTTGCTGCTCTGAGGTGAGCAGTGTTACATCAGTGAAAGGGGTGGGAGGGGGATAATTTATCATTCAATTACTCTTGAACTACAACTCTGACAGTATTGAAACAATACTCTCCATGTCCCAAATACTGTGAAGATTAATTGGAGCTGCTTTTATTGTGAAACATTACTATTCCTTTTAGGGGCACAGTGCATGAAAAAAATAAAAAGCCTGATTATAGGCCAGTTTGAACATAGGTTACACCCCTGATGTAAGGGGATATCTTCTAGGAAAAATTTGTGGCCTAAATTTGGGACAGTACATGATTAAGTAAAAAAATCAACTAATTACTTGTTGATTGACTATTTGCAAATATTAACAGGTTCAATGGGCCATATGTATAAGAATAAACTGGAGCAATTATGGTAGTAAACCACAGGGGAGAAATAAAGACTCCTAACATCTACATTAATTTAAATGGTGTTGTTAACCCCTTGAATGTTAAAGAAGTCTCCAGTGAAGGATATATATTTAGCATTTCAGGGGTTATAATCCCCATTTAAATCAATATGAAGTTTTATTTGTCCCTTATTGCACAGTTGGTGTGCACTAGAATCCCTCTACTTTCCTTTTATACATAAGGCCCAATGTATTTTGTACACAAAACATTTTTAGTGCTGATAGTTTCTGGCAGGAATTATGGGAATTGTAGTCCCCAATTGCTGAAGTGCTTAGGTTGCAGATCCATGCAATACAGGCTTCAGCATGCCTGATCTGTACAGGGGCCTATGGTGCCACCGTGCAGCTAATTTACTTGTGTGACATTGGAGGGTGCGATGTTCTTCTCAGCCTCCATTGTCTGGCCTACTCACATGCATCAGCCAATAATACAGGGCTGACATTTCCATGGGCAAAGCTTTCATCATACCTCAGCCATTCCACCATTAGATGGGGCCAACAGTGAAGATCAGAGGTAGGTAAACACTGGAAGCTGATCTTCACTATAGTGCAGTGCAGTCTATTCACCTGCATAAGTAAGCCCTAAGCAACAATTTCTTCCCCACTTGATTATGTGCTATTCATATATGTAAACCCCACTCACTTGCATGTTGATGAGTCATATAAAGACTTCTTGCTTTTGTTTTTTTGAGTTTATTGTATAATTGCTTTCAGGGGCAGATTTACTCTTGACAAGATATTCCTTCCCATGGTCATACCTTCACTCCTCAAAAGTTTCTGCTGCAGCTCCATCCACAGTTTTATTCCATGAGAAATGTAATCCTACAACAAAGAAACACAAAAACTATCTTAACTCTTTGGGAGCTAGAGAGCTCTCTGATGAATTGTAAACATACTTAGGCTGCCCATCGAGCAAGAACTATATGCCATACTTGGGGCTGAAGCAGACCTTTTGTTGTCTCGCTGCAGTTTGACACTTCCCCCTTCTGTCCTTTCATTGTGTATTTCCTTTCACTATAGTCACAAACTGCTGTTCAATGTAATGCTCACTATTGTTCATACTTTAATGTTCAATGTTTACTCATTGTTTACTGCTACTTAAAGTAAGTAAGCTTTCAATAAAAGATTTTAGTCTTACCTGTTAAATCCTTTTCTCTTAGTCCATACAGGTTACTGGTAACTTTGGGCAGGCGATCCGCCCCTTTAATTAGGCAGGAAAAATTCTAGAATTGTATGCAGGGGGTGGAGCCTACCTTCCCTCCTTGGCTGCAACTAGCCAACCAGCTCCAGTAAGATTTGAGACACTAACTATTGACTAGATAGTAGAAGGAAAAGTAGACTTCTGTGAGCATGACCCCGAAGAACCCCCAAAGTCTGCCACATGAGAGCCAGGAATGGTCCCTTGACAGGGTGGAAGACCAGTAACCTGTATGGACTAAGAGAAAAGGATTCAACAGGTAAGACTAAAATCCTCTTTTCTCTGTCATCCAATACAGGTTACTGGTAACTTTGGGATGTCCAACCATTGCGTTTCCCAGAGGCGGGAAGGCAAGGACCAGGTGCAAGGCCCCCAAAAGTCACCAGTGCAGATATGAACCATCCGATCAGAGATAGCCCAACAAAACAATGAAGTGTCAACGGACACTGAACAGGGGTAACAACACCCCAAACTGTTACACAGAACACTGAACTAGAGCCAACAGGGCTCAAAAGTGAAGGAAGCACCAAGAACCAAAGAAGATCCTAGACAGGCAAGACTGCCTCCAGGATTTTCCTACCAAAGCTGGCATCAGCCGATGCCAGCCCATCAACACAGTAGTGCTTCGAAAAGGTGTGCACAGACAACCAAGTGGCAGCCTTACACAGCTGATCAGCGGAGGCCTGATTCTTGTAAGCCCAAGAAGCCCCAATAGATCTAGCAGAATAAGACGTTTCCTGAAAGGGAACAGGCTTCTTCCTCAGCTCATAAGCCTTACGAATAGTGGACTTGATCCAGGATGCAATAGTCACTTTGGATGCAGGTCTTCCTGCCCTGGGACCCTCAGGAATGATGAACAACGCGTCAGATTGCCTGAAAGACTCAGTGCAATAGACATAAAACTTGAGAAAATGCACCACATGTAACAAGTGGAGATCCCTCTCCTTGTCAGAGGTAGGGTCAGGGCAGAAAGAAGGCACCACAATCTCCTGATTGATGTGGAACTCAGAAACCACCTTGGGGAGAAACTCCTGAGAAGTGCGAAGCACCTCCTTGTCTTTGTGAAACACCAAAAAGGGTGGTTTACAGGACATAGCATGTAACTCCACGACATGGCGAAAGGACACGTTCGCCAGGAGAAAGGCCATTTTCCACGTCAACAAACGTAGAGGAATAGTAGCCAAGGACTCAAAGGGAGGGCACTAAAGAACGCCCAAAACCAAGTTAAGATCCCATGGAGGAGAGGGATTCTTAAAGACAGGATGAATATGAGCAACACCCTGAAAGAAAACCTTGACATCAGGAAGAATGGCAATGTGCCTCTAAAAGAAAACAGAGAGAGCAGAAGTCTGAACATTAAGGGAACTCAAACTGAGGCCCATGTCCACACCATCCTGCAAAAAGGCCAGGACCGTAGGGAGATCAAATTCCTGAGACAGGTCCCTATCAGCACACCAAGATAGAAAGGCTGACCAGACACGATGGTAGGCCTTAGAAGAAACAGGTTTATGGGCACTGATCATAGTAGCCACCACAGCAGAAGAAAAAACTTTCTTCTTCAATATTGAGGATTCAATTTCCAAGCCGTCAAAACTAGCCGATGAACATCCTCCTTCCACAGCTAACCCCGTAGAAGAAAATCCGGATGGCAAGGGAGCCAGAATGGCTCCGCCACTGACAGATCCAGAAGCTAGAGGCTAGAGGATCCCTCCAGTGAGAGCAGAATCTCAGAACCTTCCGGTTGTGTCTTGTCACCATCAGGTCGATGCAAGGAAGACCCCACTTCTGAATGATGAGGGTGAACACCTCTGGGTGCGGTTCCCACTCGCCACTGTCCACTGTGTGTCGACTAAGGAAGTCCGCCATGACGTTGTCTATGCCAGGAATGTGCACTGCGGATATGGCAGGAATGTGTTCTTCTGCCCTGAACAAAATAGCCTTGACCTCTAACCAAGCGGTGAGACTTCTTGTTCCGCCCTGCTTGTTGATGAAAGCCACGGCCGTGATGTTGTCGGACTGTACCCAGACTGGGCAGTCTTCCAGGTGAGGTGTCCAATGACGAAGGGCATTAAATATCGCCTGAAGCTCCAACACGTTGATGGGAAGGAGAGATTCCTCCAGTGACCACCGACCCTGAGCACTCAGGTGACCCAGGACCGCTCCCCAGCCCGAGAGGCTGGCATCTGTCATCACCGTGGTCCAGAAGGGTACCAGGAAGGACTTGCCCTTCAGCAGATTGGAGAGGTCGAGCCACCATGATAAACTCAGTTCCACATGAAGTGGAAGGGATACTGACGTCTTCAGAAGGTCTGGCTGACCCCTGCACACCTGGATCACAAACCTCTGGAGTTCCCTGGTGTGAGCCATGGAAAATGGGACCGCTTCTATGGTGGAGATGAATTTCCCCACTAGAGAGAACAAACTCTTGGCTGGAACTAGATTGTGAGCCAGAACAGCAGAAACCCTGTGGGCAATCTGGTGAGCTACCTCGTCCGTGAGAAACACCATGCTCTGCTGAGTGTCGAAGAGAAGGCCCAGGAAGACCAGATACTGGGATGGGATAAGATTTGACTTGTCCATGTTGATGATCCACCTGTGATGGGTGAGAGCATGAATGCAGTCATGAACCTGCTGATGAAGAAGTTCCGCTGAGGGGGCTTTCAGAAACAGGTTATCCATGTATGGAGTAACTGTGATGCCGTCCTGGTGGAGGACGGACACTAAAGCTCCCAGGACACGGTTGCAGACTTGAGGAGCTGTAGTCAGACCAAATGGAAGAGCTGAAAACTGAAAGTGCACTTGGTCGAGAGCAAATCTGAGATACTGCCGGCTCTCTGGATGAATGGCGATGTGTAGATACGTGTCCTGAAGATCCAGAGAGGCAAAGAATTCCCCCGGGGACATAACAGCAATCACCGTCCTTAGGGACTCCTGGTGATAATGAGTCTTGATCATAAAGGAATTGACACCCTTCAAATCCAAAATGGGACGACACCCGCCTTCCTTCTTGGAGACCACAAAGAGGTTTGAGTAAAAGCCATACCTCTGTCCTGAACTGGAACAGGTTCTAGAACATCCTTGTCCAGAAGGGCCTGGATAGTGCCATTGAACAGACGGCATTTCTCTGCCCCCTGGGGCATATGAGAAGGGAAAAAGCGAAAGAAAGGAAGAGAGACTAAAGGGATCCTGTACCCTTTCACCACCACCTGTAAAACCCCTGGTTCTGTCACTGAATCCTACCCCTGTGGTAGTGACGCAGATGGCCACCCACAGCAGAGTAGGGACCTGGGTTCGGCAAGTCATGCCGAAGAAGGCTTGGAGCAAACATTAGGCTTCCATTGCTGTTTGGGCTTGGAGGAGGCATGTGGAGCTGAAGGAACCGCCTGGTTCACCTGACGTGTCTCAGTCTGGAAGGAACGGAAAAAAAAATTATGCTTGAGAGGCATTTTCTTCCTGGGGACCAAAGGCAGAAGAGTACTTTTACCTCCGGTAGCCTCACTAATCAGATCCTTGAGATCTGGCCCAAACAATGAAATGCCTTGAAAAGGCAAGGAGAGCAAGGCTTTCTTGGAAGCAGTGTCAGCAGACCAGATCTGGCAACCACAGACATGGTGGAAACCCTAGCCACCAAATGGATGGCATCAAGTAAGGTAGCAGAATCATAGTGCTGGGCCTCATGTTGGCAAGACACTGCAACATATCCGAAGTAGGAGTACCCTGACGGACAGCCAGAGTAAGCTGTTCAGACCAGACTGCAATGGCCCAGTTAATCCATGCCGCAGCGAACACTTAACACATGGCGGTACCAGCAGTGGCAAAAATGGACTTGAGGGAAACCTCAAGTTTCTTGTCAGTCCAGTCTTTCAGAGCTGACGCATCAGAAACTGGCAAGGCAGTAGACTTAGCCTGGAGATAGGAGCATCCACTTTGGGGGATGAACCCACTAGGCAAGCGCCGCCTCAGAGAAGGGGTAAAGCTGGGCAAATTTCCTGGAAACAGAAGGTTTCCTGTCCAAGGATTTCCACTCATCAGACACAAGAGTGGGGTTAGGTGGAAAACAAGTAAGAGGCTTTTTAGGCTCCTGAAACACATCAGAGAGATCTGAAGAAACCTACTGAAGTAAGGGAATGTTTAGGGTAGTCAAGACAGCCCTGATCAGGCCTTCAGCCGAGGGCTCAGGATCAGCCTCAAAGGGGTCCCCAAAAATCTGAGAGAAGCCCACAGCAGAACATTCCTCAACATCTGAATCCACCAACAGTTCCTCCTCAGAGGAATCTGATACGTTAGGTACTCCCTGCAGTTTGGCAGGGAAGATTTGACTGAAGAAGGGGTCTGCCATGAATGGAAGACCTCCTGTAACTGGGATGGAAAGAGTTGCAATGCAGACCGAAGGTCCCTAGAAGTAACCTTGAATTCTTGCACCCAAACTGGCTCTAATGCATGGCTGGAGGTCCCTGGGAGAGACTCAGGGACATCAGAACATGCAGGGCATAAATGACGTGAGAATTCTCTAGGTAACCCTGAATGACATGAGGAGCAATGCGCAATAGGGGACACAGAGACCCCAGCGTCCTTAGTCTTAGGCCTGGCCCCAAGCTCCAATGGATTAGACATTCTCACAGTGTCAAAAACTTTTAGCGTATAAGGAATCACCCAAATACAGTGTGTAAGATTAAAGTTTCACCCCAGAAATCGCTAAGATACACTTATCTGGCAGACGAAGGGTTAATCTGCAGAGGAGAGAAAGAGAGTCCAAGCCCTGCATAGGATACTCGTTCTGGAAAAGGCACAAAATGACTGCTGTGGTGGGAGCCAATCAGAAACGAGCGCGTGAAGCAAGCACTCATGGAAAATGTAGTTTTCCCAGATATAGCACCCCAACAGTGCCCGACGCCCCCTGAGCCCCCCAACACACTTAAAACATTAACCGGCTGATAGAGCAAGGGCAGACAATTAAAATGAGCCATCTCTGAAGTCGCTACGTTGGGCGGTTGCAGAGATATGTCCCAAACTGTACAGTCCCATAGAAGTGAATGGAGCAATGACGTCTATGCGGTAAAGCGCGCCTTGAACTCAAATTTTTGCAAAGTTCAAACAGTAAAATAGAAGTACATGAAACATCACTAGAAGACCCAAAAAACACTGAACCCAGTAGGGAAAGTATCAATAACTCCCCCCAAAGATGCAAAACCAGCAGCTAAAGGGTTAAGTTACCACATAAACCTGCTCCAAAACACCCAACAGACATACAGATAAACCCAATTATTGCAGCAGTGTGCAACATGAACTCCAAAGGAAAAACCCCTGTGCGGAGGGGCACTCTGGGACATGTGGACCTGCAGCACTCAAAGGGTTGCTCAACTTTCCTGCAGATCTTCTGTCTTCAGACTACCACGTATTAAGAAGAACCCTCGGTGGGAAACTTCCGAGGAAAGAACTTGGACCCAAGATTTTCCCGCCAGGGCTTAAGGTCCACAAAAGCACCTGGTTACTGAGCTAGCCATATCTAAGCGCATTGTCAGTTATGGTAATCCGCCTAATGGTGGTATTCTATCTCTAACAGAAAAATAAGAAAGTTTCTAAAACTATAGCAGAACTGTTCTCTTGCCTGTGTCTTCAGCAAGGAACAAATCTTACTGGAGCTGGTTGGCTAGCTGCAGCCAAGAAGAGAAGGTAGGCTCCACCCCCTGAATACAATTATAGAATTGTTCCTGCCTAATTAAAGGGGCAGATCGCCTACCCAAAGTTACCAGTAACCTATATTGGACGACAGAGAATTTTTTTTTTTTTTTTTTAGTAATAAACAAGTTCAGTAGGGGCTATCTAAGATGGAAGTCAGATGCAGTGGCCTTGGGTTTGAACTGGTGTTTCCCACAACTCCTCATGGTGGCTGTGGCTTGTACAGATAAGATACTCCTCACAATTAACTGCTCTTGGCAATTTTTTACTCAGCCTAGGAGACTAGTAGAGTAAAACAAGATGGTACAATTGGCTTGCTCCAGAATGCACAGCTTCACAATGCTTTGGAGTGCTGCCTAGCTTTAAAAGCATTTTATTAGTTCCTTATGGTACAGCTGGTTTGCCTTAGAATTGCACCACTGTTGTTCTTATTACTTTAGCCTTTTACAGCGCAAGCTTTTGAGAATACTTATTTCAGGCATGGTATTGATAACAATAACATGAGCACAACAGTAAGCACAAGTTGTGCTGAGCTGAGCCTGTAATGTATATGCATAAGGGTCAGATAACATGAAGTGAGGTAGTGCCCCAGGAAGTGCTTGGGAGTGCAAGGCTGAGAAGCCAGTGTGTGATATTAGAGGGCTGTAATAAAGAAGTTGTTTAAATAGAACCTGGTGAATCTTTCAGTACAGCAATTAGCAGAACAGCACACAGGTGACCTCCCCATCCCTAGAAGCTATACACCATGTCTCACCAATTGTTGGAACTCCAGCTGTTGGGCACCATGGACGTTGTAGTCTGTAGGTGAATCAGTACTCTCCATGCATTAGCACAGTGGAAGGTGGTCCAAGGGAGAAATGTGGTGAAATACTGTAAAAAAACAAGGATTATAGATAGGCTGACCAGATCTCACCTTTAACAGGGGACACATAGGAAACAGCCATTTTCAAGTACTTTACTGAAATCAAAGCAGTCCTGCACTATGCGTCCCCGGTTAAAGGTGAGGTCTGGTCAGCCTAATTATCGAAGACTGACATTTTCAAGAATGGATGTAGATCAAGGTGGTCAACCTGATACCCTCCAGTTGTGGAGAACTACAGCTCCCATCAACCTCAGCCAGCCATTGGGTGGCTGGGGATGATTGGAATTGTAGTACTCCACAGCTGGAGGGTATCAGGTTACCCATCCATGGTGTAGGAGATGTAGGGTAAGACACACCTCCTCTTAAGCTGTGTACAGTGCATAGCATAAATTTGGCTGGTTTGTTTTAACAATAAATTGCTTGCCTTGCACATTTATAGCACTATTTCGTTAAACAGACTACTATGAGCCATTATATATATATAGACAAAAAAGGAGCAATTCTGTGACAAACCAACTTCTTTATAGGGGGAAATATAAGGCCCACTGATTTACAGTAAATTGTTCACCCTCTGATTGCTATATTCATCTCCAACATATTGTGAAGTGGTGCATTGGCGGCATAACCCTTGCAATGCATTGCATACCTTCTTGTACACGAAGGTTTAATGCAGTTAAAAGTTCTATTTAGGCCCATGGTGATTTTTATTTGTAAGCTATGGTACCGTTGGATAGCTACAGAATTGCTCTAATTTATATATGTGTAAAAGCCCATGTACAAGGGCTAAGGTCCGGGTAGTGTTAACCCTGTGAGTGTCAGAGGGGTATGCAATTCATTGCTTTGCAATGCGTTGCATACCCCTCTGGCACTCAAATGGTTAAGAGGCCTCTACCTCACTGCTCCATGCAATGCAGCCTTGCGTTGCCTCACTCACGCGATGCAATCATGCGCAGTAGAGACTGCCCGAATGCGAGCAGTCTCTACTGAGCATGACTGCATCATGACAAACATCCTAGTGAATTATTATATAGGATAGAGACTGCCCGAATGCGAGCAGTCTCTACTGAGCATGACTGCATCATGACAAACATCCTAGTGAATTATTATATAGGATAAATATATATATATATATATATATATATAGCCAATGGCGAGTGAAAATTTAACCCTGGCGAGTAGAAATTCAGCCCTGGTGGGTATGCTTTGGCTTGCAGTTGTGAGTAACTTTTCAGGTCTGGCTAGTAGCAAAGGGCTTAAAATTATAAGCCCTGTATATATATATATATATATATATATATATATATATATATGTCACTATTTATATTATTGGCACCTAGGCAACCAGCATATAAAAATATCCAAATTGACAGATAAAATTATAATTGAGATAAAAGGGTCATACCTATTCATAATTGTGTGACACAAATGACATGCACAATTTCTTAATTTCTTTACAATGGTGAAATAGAAATTAGATGATTATCAAGAACTCTATAATTTCATTCACACAGATTAATTAAGGGGTATAGTAATTCTGCATCTTTTCTTTAATCACAAGTTAAACTTCTCAATTACCCTTTATAACCAGAAGACCTTGTTATATCATAATGAAAAGGCTTTGGAAAATAAAATTAGATCCCATAGAACCTGATCCATTATAAAAGTGAATAATAAAAACTTTACACATTCTTAAAGGGTAACTAACATGGAAAAATAGAAGTACATATGTTAACCTTTTCAATGCCAGAGGGGCACGCAATGCATTTCTTTGCAATGCGTTGTGTACCCCTCTGGCACTGAAAGGGTTAAATCCCAGACTTTTACTCGCCCAACCCGCAGGGTCATTCTCTGCTTCTCTCACTTCTGTGAGTGGCAGCATTATGAAATTACAGCCCTCAGTGTACAGGTATCCATTTGAAGTGTTGCATGTAAAGTTTTGCGTCATAAAATGACGTATGTGGTTTGCCGCATCATTTAAAGTGTCTCATTTAAAGTTTTGTGTTATAAAGTGACGCACATACTACATTTTGCGTCGCTCTGAAAGGCGCATTCACCATTTCGTTCTTCAACATGTCGCAATCTGGGTGCAATGATAATGCAATATGGGTGCAATAGGGTTGCATTAAGGACGCAATATGGGTGCAATATTTGTGCAATATGGGTGAAATATGGATGCAATATGGGTGCAATATTGACGCAGATTGGGTGCAATATCAATGCAATATGGGTTCAATATTGGTGCAATATGGGTGCAATATTGATGCAAATTGGGTGCAATATTGGTGCAATATGGTGCAAAACGGGTTCAATATGGGTGCAATATGGGTTCAATATTGGTGCAATATGGGTGCAATATGGGTTGGTTTTGGTGGGTTTTTGGTTGGATTTGGTTGGTTTTTGGTTGGGTTTTGGGTTGGTTTTTGTGGGTTTTTGGTTGGATTTGGGTTGGTTTTTGCTTGGGTTTTGAGTTGGTTTTGGTGGGTTTTTGTAATATGGATGCATTAAGGGCAATATGGGTACATTAAGGATGCAATATGGGTGCACCCATATTGCATCCTTAATGCACCCATATTGCTTCATTATTGCACCCATACTGCTGACTTAATGCACCCATATTGCACCCATATTGCATCCTTAATGCACCCCTATTGCACCCATAATGCGTCAATATTCAATCCATTTTGCATCATTATTGCATCGAAATTGTATCATTATTGCACCCGTAATGCGACACGTTAACGCACGAAATGGTGAATGCCCATTCGGAATGACACAAAATTTTGAATCTGCGTCACTTTATGACGCAAAACTTTAAATGCGACACTTCAAATGACGAGGCAAAAAATGCGTAATTTTATGACGCAAAACTTTGCATGCATGTGTTGTCAATGGTAAACCAGTGTACAGATTTCCCTTAGCCTTCTCTTCCCCAGAGCTGGTGGTATGAACAGATAGGCAGCTGATGATTCATATTGGCTGTTAATATCACATCCACCAGCTTAGGCAGTAGCATACCTCCCAAGTGTCCCTCTTTGAGACCCAAATCCCTCTGTCCCTCTTTCCCACCCTGATGCCCCTCTTTTTAGTAGATCAGACTGTGTGGTATGTATATAAGTGTATCACATTGTTCCACAGCAATAAAACTTACATTAATGTTTGTTTAAAAGTCATTATAAGTGTTCATAAATTAGTCTGTGTAAATAATATACTTTGGTGTTGCTCTAGATCATTTATTAAGTTACACAAAGAGGTGTCAGTAGGTCATGTAATCACCTATAAATTATTGGTAATGCCCTGCCCACCAGCCATGCCCTCCGTAAAAGCCCCTAAACAAAAGTGTCCCTCTTTGGCCATATGAAATGTTGGGAGGTATGCAATAACAATGAGACTGCCTCTGGCAGCTTTATCTCTTGTTGGAGGCGGGTCAAAAAACTTGAGGTGGTCTGTTTCAATTAGGATTGTACATGTATGTGCTGTTACATACAGGAATGTGAGTAGCAATGATTAAAGTTGAACTTTCATCAACATTACATTTAGCCCCAAATCATTAATACGTTAGTGATATACATATAAATACTTGTATTTTGCAGTAGAAGTCCAGCATTAGTAAGAAATAGAACTTTTTATGCAGGCAGGCACTGGCAGGGATCTTGCAGTAGGCACTCTCTGCGTCTGTGCTGTCAGTCCCTTCCAGTGCCTTAAAGGGATAGTAATACTTAATTTTATCTTTATTTTATTTTGTAGGCATTAAAAAAGCATGAAGAACAATGTAAGTCTTATCTCTCAAACCTTTATGGTTTAAGAGATATTCACAAGCAAAGTACCCCCCTGTTCAACCAGATCAGAAGGGAGGTGCCCAGGTAGACTGCAGAGAGGGACAATCTTCAATTAAGATAAGGGAAAAAGCTGAAAAACTTGTCAAGCGGGGAAGGGCTTTCATTGTTTTCATACAAAGAAAATTGTCCCCTTCTGTTATCTGTCTGGTCTTACAACCAGATTCACATCTGAGAAGAGATTGCTTACACTAGGAAAAAGGGGCGGGAGGGGGAACTTTGCTTGTGAATATCTCTTAAACCATAAAGGTTTGAGAGATAAGACTTATATCGTTCCTCATGTTTTTTCATGCCTACAAAATAAAATAAAGATAAAACGAAGTATTACTATCCCTTTAAGGCACAAAGGCATTCAACTTGCCAGTCGTGGAGGTGACAGACAGAGCAGACTCAGAGATGGCGAGATGTCTACGCTGTTACCCACTGCTGCCTGTCAAAAAAGTTCTGTCTCTTACTAATGCCGGCTTATGCTGCAAATCACAAGTATTTATATGTATATCGCTAACATATTAAGGATTTGGGGCTAAATGTAATGTCGATGAAAGTTCCACTTTAACTAGAAAAAGACTGGTCTTTAACATATGTTTTTTATACCAGTTGCATTTAACCTGATAAGTGCCAGAGGGTCACGTACTGCATTGCTTAACAATGCATTACACACATCTCTGGCACTCAAAAGGTTAAATTCTGATTGCACAATTTTATCTAAAGCTTAAACAAGAATTGTGTAAACAAGAAAAGACTCAGTAATAGTGCTAATCGCTCTTTTTACGTAGGTACTACACTGAATGCTTTCTCATTTTATGTACAATTACTGTTTTCAGTGAATTAATATGTTTATTTATATAGAGCCACAAGTGGACACAATGCTTTACAGTTTAAGGGTTTAGATAATATAGGGTTACAAATGCTTTGCACCATGACATACTGGAAGTGAGGTCCCTGCCAGGACATAATTTATTTTTTTATCACACAAGTTTTTCCTCCCTCATCTATTCTTTGGCTAACATGACCTAGTTCTTTGTCTCAAAGGTATGTATATTTCAAGATCCTTACTTTGAGCACAGTTATATAAATCAGTGGCTCAGCTATTTTGATTGATTAGCCATTGCTGATATCCAGACTCTCTTCCCTATTAGCAGCTCTTGTGCACCAAGGACGACCATTATGAATTCATTACTGACAGCAAATAATCCCCTATTTATTTCCCACATTAAATTGGTACTGAGCATTTGGTTCCAACCTCCTTCCTTTGTGCTACTGTTAGGAGATATTGAGGACCAGAACTGATTACCACTCAAAAAGGCAAAGTGTAATATGGGGCAGGAAGAACACTAACACAGAGAAAATTATCATCTCGAGCACTCATTTTAATTAAGATGGAAATATAACCTAGGAATTAATTGTACTTAATTTGGTTAACAAAAGGACTTACCTAGGTATGTGTAAAGCAGTTGAGTATATCTATAAACATTACTTGTAGTTTTTAGTTGTAAAACGTAAAGGTGCAAGGGTGGGGGTTATATTGTAAAGTCCACTTTATGTTTTGTTTACTAAATGGGTACACCTGGGAACTTTGTCTTGTGGACTCCCCTTAGGGGAGTCCTGTGATACCACTGGGGGAAGAAAAATGACGAGATTTGCTTCCAAAAGGCGCGGTGCTTAATTGTGAGTGGGGGCTGGGGCTTATCTGGTGTGAAAAAAATAGACTGGGGAAGGAGGAGAAGTGGGAGGAAATGGGAGGAATAAGCTGGGAAGGAGGAGAAGTGGGAGGAAATGGGATGAATAAGCTGGGAAGTAGGAGAAGTGGTAGGAAATGGGAGGAATAGCTGGGAAGGAGCAGAAGTGGGCAGAGTTTCATTAGAAACACCCCACATCTGGAGAATCAGCCTCTGCCTCAGAGACCCAGTAATTAAAAGCCAAAACCAGAGTCTCTAGGGCAAATCCGGAGAGTTCCCAAGTATGTAAATAGGCAAATGAAAATGGAGCTTAACATAAACAGCTAGCATCATATTCCATTAAAGAAAATATATAAATTAATTTCCAACACTTCTGTATGAAGGAACACACATAAGCAATTCAATCTGTTAATAAAAAAACAACTTAGTATTTTATACTAATACAGCACTCCGGAAAACACCTTCAGTGGCAGCTTTGCATAGAGCTAGCCATTTCTTTCATCAGACATGACCTCTGCCACCTTAACACTTTGCGCAAAAAAAGGGCTGGACAACCCTTTGGCACTCAAAGGGTAAACTTTTCTTTGTATGGCATAAAGCAGCATTCCATCACTATACAATTATAATAAGGACTTTGGGGGGAATATATTAACAAGAATAACAAGATACGAGTAAATGCAGTTTTTAAATTTGCTATAATGAAGTTTATCATCCAATGACCACCAGTGCATCAACCCAGACATGACACAAAGAAGCAAACTAATATAACCATAGGGGACAAATAAATAGTCCCAAACTTCCCATTGATTTAAATGTGGCTGTTATAGTTTTGAATGGGAGATAATTATTCATTGCATTGCTTTACAATATATTGGAGACCCCTTGTCACATTTAACAGGTTAACAAACCCAATTAAATCAATGAGAACTATTAGGTCTCCTTCACGGTGCAGTTGGTTTGCTCCAGAATTGCTCCAGTTCTTCATAGTACATCAGACTCATTAAGTAAAGATTTTAAGCAGCGACATAATGAGAAATAGACGTGAAATGACTTATGGAATGATGGGCAATGGAGTGGAGAGTTCTGCTTGAGTGAAGACATTTGTAATGAATATGGAATTTTATAGGGGATGAGTTGAGATATTTAAAAAGCATAGAAGCACAGCCTGATACTGAGAAGAGTGAATAGCTTGTTAAAGACACAGTCACAGTACTATGATATATGTTTATGAGACTACCAGAGTAAAAATGATACCTTTAATGGGTAATTGAGAGGTTCTAGGATGCAAGATTTCAAGACAACTAGGGGCTGGATTCTATTGCAGGTACTAATTTTATCACTGCTTTTATCTCCAGGTTTCCTCATAGACTTCATAAGGAAAATATTTGATAAAATGGGTGGTAACATTTATCACCTGCAGTAGAATCCAGGCCATGGTCTCTTCTTCATGCATAATAAGAATGAAGGCTGAATGCACAATACATGACATTAAAACTCATGCACATCATTTTAACTTGTAAATTCTACTACCTATCAGTATGACCATAATCCATTCCGTAGGCTCCTGTAAAGTCTCCGTGAAGTGGCTAAAAGGTGCAAACAAGATTAATTACCTTTTTTATGGTCCAGTGAATTCTACCTTCTAGTCTATAGAATGAATGGGTTAAAGTGATAGTAATGTTTCATAAAAACAGCAGCTCCAATTAATCTTCATAGCAAATGAGCCATAGAGAGTTATTTCAATAATGTGAGAGTTGTAGTTCAAGAGTAATTCAACAATAAAGTTTCCCCCTCCCACCCCTTTTACCTAGTGTAAGCCCCCACTCCCCAGATGTGGAATCCAGTCCGTAGACCAGACAGCTAACATCAAGGGTCAATATTCTACTGTGAGAACAATTTAAACCCTGCTCCCCTTGACAGGTTTTTCAGATTTTTCCCTTATCTTAATTGAAGGTTGTCCCTCTCTGCAATCTACCTGGACACTCCCTACTGTTCTGAAGTGAGCAGTGTTATATCAGTAAAAAGGGCGGGAGGGGGATACTTTATCATTCAATTACTCTTGAACTACAACTCTGACAGAATTTAAATAACACTTTCCAAGGCCCAAATACTATGAAGATTAATTAGAGCTGCTTTTATTATGAAACATTACTATCCCTTTAACCCTCCAAGCGCCATCCATCACTTGGCTGTGAACTGTGTAGCCCCCTGGCACCCAAATGGACAAAAATATGTTTATTTTTTAGGATAATGTGACAAATTCTTTGGTTATCAGTTTATACTGACAGATATTTCTGTGTCTCTGTGTCTTAAATTTTCCCATCAGTAAAGTTACTGTGAGATCTTTAATTCTGTGATCAGTTTTGCAAAAATGTTGACTCACTGGGGTGTCGCTTTTGTTGTTCTTACTGGGCCTCATCCTCATTTATCATTATTCTCAGGGTCTGTCCTGTCTCACCTACATATAGTGCTGTTTGAGGACATTTCCCACACAATGAGGTAAACTACATTAAATGAGCCGCAGGAGACTTTGCCTTTGATATTGTGGTTTCAGTGGGGCACTCACTTAGCGAATAAAGGTATAATTTTTACTCTCCTAGTCTCCATTTTCTATTGCTTACACGGTGCCACACTTTACCCATATGTATCTATTGCAGGGGTTTTCCAGTTGAGTATAACAAGGGTTCTACACTACATTTGAACATTATCACTGAGAAAATGTGACACTGTTGCAGTTGCTGACCAGAGATCTCCCTAGATTACAATACCAATGCTGGGCTATGGGCAAAGTAGCGGGCACCCCTAACCACTTGGAATCTACATCTGTTTATAATGCATTGCTATGCAAATGCATTGGATACCTCTCTAGTATCCAAAGGGTTAAATAACTACACATGATTTTCCCTGTAATGCATATTGCACAGCAATGCCTACATGTTGTAAAGGAGATAAATATATGCTTTCCTCCAAAATCACACATAAAAGAACAATTCAATAAACAGTTTCATGTGTAGCATCTTATTCATCTGTTATCTATACTATAAAAGAGAATTTAGTCACGTGGCCACAAATTCTCCGACTGTGCCTGACACACCCGGGGTGGCAGCAAGGAGGAGATATGCTGATCTCCTTCTGACTGCCTGAGTGCAACCTGCAAGGGTGCATGATTTTGACAGGAGTGACCAGGGGGCCCCCTGTCAAAGTTTCTTCATGGACCTGGTCTGCCCACAACTTCCATCTGGTAAAAAAAAAAAAAAAATGGCTGATTCACTTTGTACCGTGTAGACATACAATCCAATTTTTCATACTAACTCTTGCTCTATCCCCACATGCACTTACACTCCAACCGCCTAAATAAGCCACACACACAATGCTGCCACCTGGATGTCTTCTATCAGCAGCAGCTGCTGATGTTGTCAGTTACAGCTGGAGACTCCGCTTGCCTTACAGAGTAGGCTAAACAAAAGCAAAAGGAGGCTTCAGCAGTGACCGACAACAGGAGCGCCTGCCAGTAGAAGAGCTCCAGATGGCGGCATTGCGTGTGTTGTCCCTACTAGGGATGGGTGAAAATTTTCACCTCAAACTGAAATATCCAGCAAAAAGTGCAATTTTCCAGCTTTTTTCACTTAGCTCACTGCATTGAAATCAATGAGAAGAAAAAGTTTTCGCCACCACATGAAAGTTTTCTCTAGTTTTCTATATCCAAATACACGTGTGTCATGCTCTGACACCATACCATTCTGTGTTTGTGAGAGGAGAAAGAAGTACGTTTTTGAGCTAGTCAGTATTAGGGGAGTCTGGGGGCACTCTGGGGGGGGAAGAAGGGAGGAAGGAGGTTGACCCAAAATGCCCCAAAATTTGGTGTGACTGACTGGCAAGATACAGGCAGATGAGGTCCAAATTGCTTGCTGATTTTGCTTGTATTGTCTCTGTGCTGCGAAAGTCTGGGAAAAGAAGTTATTGATTTTGTTTATATATATAAATAAAATAAATAAGAGTAATATTTATCAAATGCACAAGAGGGAAGGGGAACAGTGGAGCAGTGCAGGGACATGGGAGTAAAGTGGTAGTAAAAGACTGACTGAAGCAATGGTTGCTGCAGCATGTGCAATAAATGATGATGATGCCTTTCCTTCTGGGGAGGATGCAGTTTGTCAAAGTCCCACCAATCACACCACGCCAGTCCCCCACCACCCCTACCAAACATATCTGCCACATTGTAGTTTGTATTTTTTTTTAATCACTTGTCATTATGATGAATATGCACCAGTGTCACTTAAGCAGGAAGTTAATGTTGTGGGCAAAGGACAAATGCACTGTACATGCTAACAAATTTTTCAAGGTATATGTTGCTGTAGGACTCACAACTTTACTTACAGCTACTTTTCTCCACTACAGCCCTCAGAAGAAGTAATATTGTGCTGGGAAATGCTGCACCATATTAAACAAGGGATGATAATGTGTTGGAATAGGAGAAAATGTGCTTGAATAAGAAAAAATGTGTTAGAAAAAGAGAAAAATGTGTTGGAATAGGAAAAATTGTGCTTGAATAAGAAAAAATGTGTTTGAATATGCAAAAAAGTTGCTGGAATAGGCGAAAAGGAGGAAAATTTTGCATTGGAGAAAAGGATAAAACTTTTGTGAATAAAGAGAAAAATTGTCTGTTTTTTGAGAAAAGTCATGCAGGAAATTTTTCTCACTTTTCGCCCACCCCTAATCCCTGCTCTCTCATCCTGTATAATAATTCTCTAAATGTGTGTGTGTGTCAGAAGCCGTCATGCGCAGTAGAGATGGCTGAGCATGCTGCAGTCATGGCACTACAGACTGCCTGCGCTGCAGCTGATAACAGAGCAGGGCTCTGAATTCAGACCGTAGTCAATAGGACTACAGTCTGAATTCGGAGTGCCCCACTCTGTATCAGCCATGGCGCGGGCAGTCTACTGTGCATGACTGCAACACGGCCTTTGCTGGGTGGCACTGTGGCCCATGTACACTGGCTCTTCTATTAGTATTATCATGTTTCTGCTGTATATGCTGTCCCTCCGAATCTCGCTGTCTCCACTCTTCACCCTCACTCACATAATGATTCTACACTCTCTGGCCTTGATAATCACTGCTTCTCCCCTGTCCACCCTAAATCACTCACATGTTGGAAGCCTTCTCCCTACTACCATTCTCTCTCTTCCCACTTCTGTTTCCTGCAGCCCATCTCTCTCTCTCTCTGCAACGCATCTCTCCCTCCCCATCCCCTCTGTGCGCTCCTCAGCCCATCTTCCCCTGCCTGCAGTCCATCTCACAATCCGCACATGATCTCAGATGGTTGTTCTTTAACCTTTGAGTGCAGGATACATATCCAATGCATTTCTCTGGCACTCAAAGGGTAAGAAAAATACATGTCCCCGCTAGTGACTTTTTTTTTCCCAAAAAGCTTTATTGAAAAATGTATCAGAAATACAGCAAAAGTGTTTAAACAAATGCAGAAAACTACATAGTAAATCATAAGAACATCAATTACACGATGTAGAAAAAAGAATATAAAATAGAATAAAGGCACTGCCTCATGAGGAGATATAAAACAAACAGTTATATCATCTATAGAGGAGAAACCAAGGAGGTACATCTCAAACCGTCAGACTGGCTCTTGGAATGTGTAAGTTTGGTGACAAGATTAAGGTCTAAGCATCTAGACAGCAAAGAGTGTTCCAAGTCCTGCATAAAAGAAAAGAATAAAGAGAAAGACAAGAACTAGCGGAAAGGGAGGAAATATAAAGAATACAGAAGGATAGAGAGGGCACCAAGAGGTGGGAGGAAGATGAATCCAGGCATGCAGTAACTCCAATCTAAGACCACGTTGTGTCAAGGCAACACAGACTGTACCCTCATCCCCACACGCACCCATCAGACATACCTGTCAGATAGACTGGGCGTCCAGGGGAAGGTGATTAACCCAAGGGCCCCACATAGTGTCAAAGGCCTCTCGAGAATCGGCAATCACTGAATGTTGTTGCTGTGCAGAATAATGAGATTGCACCTTTGAATACCATGCGGCTAAAGTGGGAGGGCTCGCAGACTTCCAGTTCAAGGGAATAAGGCACTTAGCCGCGTTCATCAGGACACAGAAAAACTTCCACCTGGGTAAGAAAGCTCTAAGAGAGATCTGGGGGTGGTATGCAAACAGAATCAGCAGAGGGTCCAGGGGAATAGAGCAGCCCAGAATGCATATAGATTGGCTACTTTTGGCACACTGTACGAACTCAATCAGAGGATATGTCCACCAGATGTAGAACATAGATCCCGAGTGTTGTAAACATCTCCAGCGGGGGGGGGGGAGTAAGTGTCTGGCTATAAAGAGTGAAGGAGTTGAGGGGTATGGTACCATTGCGTAAGAAGTTTAAAATTACCTTCCTTGGTGGAGACATCATGAGAAGAAAACCAAAGGGTACGTGCAATTGTGGTCCAGTCATCCAAAGAAAGAAAAATTTGTTACTCATATTCCCACTCACAAAAGCAATGAGGTTTAGTGGGAGGGTAAAGTGAAAGACCGAAATAGTACCATTTAGTCAATGGCTTGAAAAATCGCTTGGGGTTGGTCAGGAGGACCTTGAATGACAATGGAGATGGAGAAGCGGAGAACAACCACGGTATCCGTATTGTCTCAGAAAGAAAATGTCGGACCAGATGATACAACCAGAAGTGGTCCTCTGGAAGGTTTGAATCAGTCACAAGAGATTCAGAAGAAGGCAGAGAACCCTCATGAAGCAGGGCCCCCAGTGTGTTAAGGTGCAAGGATAGCCAAGTTCGAGAGGAAGTCGAGAGTTGGCCCGGAGGGAAAGCTGGGTTAGCCACCAGGGAAGTCCTGGGAGAGAAATATGGTATTAGAGCATGTTTAGAGTTCATGGAAGACCAGAAGTAGAGGAGAAAACCCAAGATACAATGGGAGATACAGGACGGGGGAAAAGCAGATGGGTCGAACCAACAAAGGTGGGCAAGATCAATACCAGGGGCATACAGTTGAACACAATCCACCCATTTCTTCCGAGGATCTCGACTGAGATCTGAAAGCCTGATAATAACTGAAGCGTTGTAATAAATTAACAAATCCGGGACCCCAAGGCCGTCTCTATGGGGGGCGAGACAAAGGAGTGAGAGGGGCAATCGCAATTTCCGAAATTTCCATTTAAAAGAGTTAACCACTCGTTGGAGAGCCCTAACGTAGAGAAGGGGGATCCAGGTCGGAATAACATTAAAGAAATACAAGATTTTGGGCAGTAGGATCATTTTGGAAATGTTAACCTTCCCTAGCCAGATGAACATGTAAAAAAGGAAAAACAGAGAAGGGAGCGTAATATGGTGTAGTATGTCAGATATAGAATGTCCAATACAAATGTAATCTGTGAGGATTATACTCACATGTGGATGTAGCTACTAGGATTTCTCGACAGTAGCATCTCAAGCCTGTGGAGGATACTATACTGCCTCAGCACAGTTAATGGATGTTCAGCATCTTGATCCACAATATGCAAAATTGTCCCTGTGGTGTTAACCTTGATGCAAGATATAGAAAAACAAATAGGAGATCGCTAGTATACCAATATGATGCAAATAATCCAAACATCAAATGGAAAGAAAATCCGAACACTTACTTGGATCTTCCAAGACCGGTGTTTGGTAGCTCACAACCGGTCTAATGGCTTGTGGGGACAAATGGTGCTGGTCCTCCCCACACAGACCGTTCCAAGATTGCCACCAACAGAGAATCGTTACTGGTAAATCCAATGAATTAGAAATAGGAGATACATAGAAAATGGACTTTATTTGAAGTATTGTATATAAAAACTAGTTGAACAGCCCGTTACACGGGCCACAGTGCCTCTGGCAGCCGATCGCGGGACACTTAAGCGCAGCAGAGACTGCCCGCGCCACTGCTGATACAGAGCTGGACTGCCATGACTGCCGCACGTGCAGCAGTGTCTACTGCGCATGTCCGGCGTTATACACAACTTAGCGAATTATTATATAGGATTATATATACATCAAAAATAAGTAAAAAAATAAAAAATGATTAAAAAATATACACTGAACACATATGGGGTGTACACTACTAATAATCTATTCTCAACTCGTTTCATGATCCTATACCGATCATTTCCTTAGGAGGCTATCAAATTGTTTGTTCAATAACCGTTACTTTATATAGTGATGTCAACAAAAGAATGATGTTCCAATTGCCTGATTAAATAGCCAATTGCAAAAACAAAAGGCTTTTTTCAATTTGTTAGATAAGGCGACCCATGCTAAAATCGTGTAAAGCCAGATTTATGAGCACAGATATATTTAAAACACTCAGGTATATTCTTTTCTATTTTTTATTTCCATCAGAATTTACATGAGACCACTGTTTATTTAATAAACCTAATAACCTATGTAAATATAGATGTTATTTTGTATCGAATGGCGATCGCCGGCACAGTAGCAATTTAGCAGTTGTTTCCATATCATATAAGATTATCAATATTTATATACAGTACCCAAATGGGTTAATTTATCCCTAGTGTGCCGTTAGATCAGTGTTTCTCAACTCCTGTCCTCAGGACCCACTAACAGGCCAGGATTTGATGATTTCCTTGTTAGAGCACAGGAGAGTTAATCAATGTGAATGAGCCTCTGATCACCACACCTGTGCTCTAGCAGAGAAATCCCTAAGTCCTGGCCTGTTAGTGGGTCCTGAGGGCAGGAGTTGAGAAACACTGTGTTAGATCAACATGTCAATCATCCATTTTGAAAAGAGCCATTTGTTTTTGTGATTGGCTATTCAATCAGGCAATCGGAACATCATTGTTTTGTTGACATCACTATATAAACTAATGGTTATTGAACAAACAATTTGATAGCCTCCTGAGGAAATGATCGGTATAGGATCATTAAATGCTTTGAGGGTTTTAGAATAGATTATTAGTAGTGTACACTCCTATGGTCAAATGCTTTCTCCGCATCGACCGAAAAAATCAGAGAGGGTGGTTTGTCCTGTAGAGCATTAGAAATTAAGGCCACAGCTCTGGTGGTATTATCTCTGGCCTCATGACCAGGGACAAAACCGGCCTGATTGGGGTGAATTAATTCCGGAAGGAAATGTCTCAACCGATTTTCAAGGAGTTTGGCCTTCAACTTGACATCAACACTTAGCAGAAATATGGGCCTATAATTGCCGCAGAGCAAAGGGTCCTTATCTGGCTTTTGAATCACTGCAATATGAGCCTCCAAAGACTGCTTGGACCAAGGCTCACCCCTCATAATGGAATTGAATGTGGAAGTCAAGTGTGGGCCTAGAGCCTGTGAAAAGGTATGGTAGTAGAGAAATGTGAACCCGTCGGGCCCCGGGTAAGGACTTAATGGATAGTCCCACTTCTGACTCAGAGAATGGGAGTTCCAATTCCCGGATCGCCGAGGCCGACAGGACAGGACAGCCAGATCATTCAGAAAATCTCTTATACGACCTTTCCATATGTCAGTATCCAGTTGGTCGGGAGATAAAGCGATGTATAACTCAGGTGGCCACATACAATATTTGCTGAACATGACTGCAACCCCCCTATGTTTCGGTGAGGCTGAAGCATACCATCCCCTCAGGAAGTGAGAAGATGTAAGAGAACAGTGGAATGGGGCAGAAAAGTGAGTCTCTTGGATAAAGAGTAAATCAGAATGGAGTCAGCGAACCTCTTTAATAAGAGCCAACTGCTTTTCCGGTATATTCAGTCCCCTCGCATTTATGGATGTAAACGTAAGCTGTAATGGGGACATGATGAGGCAATTCAATAATGGTCAAATGAAGACCACCCCAGGCAAAATTGGTGAGATGGAAGGGAGGCGTAGATTAGCCTGATGAAGCGACTACAAACCTGGAACTCAACCCCAGAAGATGGGAGAAGAAGGCGTGGTTCAGATGGGGCAGGGAGGGGAAGGGGGGAAGGAGAAGAAGCAAAGGAACACAGCAAAAAAGAAGAAAAAGGTGAAATGAGGGAGAAAATAAAGAGAATAAACGGGAGAACTAATAGTAATCCAAAATCAGCTATACCCACAAAATGGATGTGAGACCCTGTGAAGGGTGAGAGGACTAGGAAGGAGACGAAAACAGAAAACACTGAGAGAGTTAGTAAAGTCTCCAGAGGAATTGTAAAGCCTAGAGTAAGCATAAGGTGTACTTCCAGGAACGACATCAGGAAATCAACAGTAAAAATGGGAGGTAGAGCGGCAGTAGTTTGTAAAGGTGGGTAAACCTCTTCTGTAGAAGAGTAAAGGAGTGAAAAGCCACCATATGATAGGACTAGAGGTGTAAAGTGAGGGAACGAGGGCAGCCTCCGTCACGCATGGGGGAGGCCATCAGTATATCTATCCAGTGGCAGTCACTGTCAAGTTTGCATAATTGTACTCTCAAAGGAAAAAAAATCACTGCCCCTTCAACAGTCTAGGTGAATTGCAGGTAAGTGGAACTCAACCGGAGCATAATCTTCATCTGGAAAAGAGCCACTAGTGACATTTAACCTTCTGAGTATCAGAAGAATATGCTAAGCATTGCTGTACAATGCATTTCATACCCCTCTTGCACTCAAAGGGTTACTGGCTGCGACACTGAACCTGTCATTTCAAAGATGTTATCCAGTCGGATTTTGCATCTGCCATGCCAGGAAGCTGAACATCATGTAGAGGTCTGCCCGCTAGGAGTGTCCTGCTGTGTCCTGTTGTGCCTGCTTGGCATCTCCTACTTGCAGTTCTGGAAAATGGTAATGTCTTTATTCCATTTATACAGATGCATAGCACATCATCTAACCCACTGTATGCTACATGCTTATAATTCTTATTTCCTTATTTTATACACACACACACACACACACACACACACACACACACACACACACACACACACACACACATGCAAATGTAAAGAAACACACACACACACATAGCTACACAGAGAGAGAGAGTCACACAGCTATGCACACACACACACACACATAGCTTCTCTAATACACATAGCTTCACATCATTGTGAACACAGAAAGGCTGATGTACTAAGAAGAGTTTTGGGGCAAATCAGCTTTCACCACAAGAACAAATAAAATTCCTCATTGACTTAAATTTTTAACTCATTGAATGCTGAGAGTTTCCAAAGAAGTTACCACTTTAGCATTTACTATTGAAATGCCGCCTTCTGCATGACAGCCCTCAAAAGGGAAATATCAAATGTCACCTATGTCAAAAGGGTGACATCAGAATATCTCTCACATAAAAAGGGAGCCATCTAAATGTTGCCCCGCATAAAGGTCTCCAAGGGGAAACTGCAGTGGCACACCAGCGCATTGCACAGGTATACCGGTGCAGTATTTCCTCAATAAAAACCATAGCCTACATCTGCCTTATTTGCCTGAAGCCACATGCAGCGCACCCCGCAGGATGAAACTATAAAGAGGAAATAATTATGTGTGCGTCAATCAAGAAAATTATCAGTTTTATCTACACTGGTGATGTTAGCTACTCAAAACCTGTCCAGCTCATGCTGCTCCATAAAGTGCCCTTCAGTGGGCTTGTCTTTGATCATCAGCAGGATTTAAGGTTTAACGCTTTGAGTGCCAGACAGGCACTAAAAGGGTTAAAGGAAAAAAGGGACAAAAGAATTAGGAGAACAGTTGAATGTATAGGGCTTGGAGAGATGCTAAAAATGTTTAAATATATAGGCTACTTAAGAGTGTCAGGGATAAGCTCTCCAATGCTGCATTTATTAAAGGTACAGTACATTATCACCTAAAAATTAATAGGCATTATGCTTAATTAAATATTGTGCATTCCAAGTCAGTATTTATTTTAAAAATATATATTTCTTAGGTGAATAAGCCTCAAATTAGTTATACATGTGATTTATTTATGGATATATAGGAAGCTGTGAATGACCATGTGACTCCCTTTATGTCATAAGGTCAATGTATGGCATTATTTAGGTAAACAAATAAATATGAGATAGCAGATTAATTGAACTTGACTGGATTGTTTCTAATCTCATGACAATTATCTCTTAATTATTATTATTATTTGCTTTTTAAGAGGCCTGATAACTGTAGCCACGTTAAACCTTTATTTTGAAAGATTTTAGAACCTTCACACCAAAGAAAAAAAAAGCTAACGAGAAGAATATAACCTTTTAATGGATACTAACTGTTTTCATTTTTTGATGATAATTGGCTGAATGTACCATGGAGATTCCACAATACAATAGATTTTCAAACCCTACGTGGGCCTAATGTCAATTTACTAAACTGCCTATGACTTTAACTCTTAACCTTTTAAGTTCCTATGCTAAATGTCCTCCTCTTGTAATGCGTTGGATAACCCTTTGGCTCTCAAAGGGTTAATGCTGCTTGCACCAAGGGAAGAGAGGTTGGACAGTCTGTGATTTTTTAGGGGGGCGTTCCTGTCCTCTACACCTTTTTTAAGCTATGTATAAAGAAAGACGGATATGACATGATTTGATTCCATTTCTGTGCACATGCCATGAGGCTGGCGTATGAGTCTTGCTGGCATTAAAGTTCTATATCTGGCAGTGTGTTTGCTGGAATGCACTTAAGCACTCATACGCTATAGAACATACTCTGAAGAAGAGCTACTGGTGTTAGAGCCTAATTTCAGTGGCGCTGCATTTCATTAAAGGAGCAGTAAACTTTGTTTATGAAAAGCTATATTTCATAGAGCTTTTCTTGCTGAGTAAACCAAGGGTACTCACACTGCTGTCATTTGTTTTATCAAAATGTATAACAGTTCAAATAACCAGGAAGTAAATTTCTAACTGACAGAAAGTGACACACACTTTCTATCACTTTCTACGGAGAACTGTAAGTCACTGACTTTCTTCTCCATTAGAATGTAACAGAATAACTAATTTGTGTTTGACCACTAGAGGGCACTGCTAATGTAAAAAAAAACCCACAGATTTAAAAAGTAATAACTCTGAAATTATCCATCTATCAGAAGTGGGAGTACATTTATTTTATTCAACAGGAAACACCCTACAGTGTATATTTTTTCATAAAAAGGTTACTGCTTCTTTAACCCTTGGAATGCAAGAGGGGTGATTAATGCATTTTCTTATAATACACTGGACATTCTCCTGGCACTCAAAGGGCCATATGTTCAAAGAAATAGTGAAAGAGCTTTTGTCGTTTGTAACGACTTTCCAAAGTACAGTGTCATTAGGCTCATAAATATTTTCAGAGAGTGTCAGTTGTGATTGGAAATATGGTGTTTTTTCCTGACTGAAACTGGCATATGTAAAGACAAAAATGTCATATGTAAAGACAAAAAATGTCTTAACTAACGACAAAAATATCTTAAAGGGATAATAATACTTACATTTTACTATCCCACATCTTGTAGCCCTTAAAAACTGAATTAAATGAGCCCAGTGGCATCTCTCAAACCTTTATGGTTTGAGAGATATCCACTTTCAAAGTTTAGCTTTTTTCCTTCTTCCCCGAAGTCAGCGTTCTAACTGACAGCAGGGGAATCCAGTCCTGGGTAGAAGACCATTTCATTGAAGGATTTCTTCTTCCATAACGAGAACTCGGCTCTGCTGAAGACCCTCCGCATGCTTGGGGGCTGGATTCCCCTGCTGTCAGCTAGAACGCTGACGTCAGGAGAAATGGAAAAAAGAAGAAGTTTGAAAATGGATATTTCTCAAACCATAAATGTTTGAGATATGCCACTGGGCTCATTTAAATCAGTTTTTTAAGGGCTACAAGATGGGGGATAGTACAATCTAAGTATTTCCTTTTAACTAAAGACAACAATTCTCACATTCAAAACCTCACATTCTCTCCACTTTTTTCTTAACTTACAAATGTTGTCTTTTGCGAGACATTTTTTTGTCGTTAGTTATGACAAATTTTCTTTTCCTCTATAGGACACTGGAGAATAGTTTAGCCACGCCCTTTCCCAGCCCCTTTGCCTGGCAATTCTGGAGTTGTGTTGTACATAACGGACATTACTAGTTTTTTGTCATATACTCTATAAAAAATATGTCGTTCATGCACACAATTACTTATTTTTGTCGTTCATACAATATTTTTTGTTGTTATACCTTTGAACACAAGACCCAAAGGGTTAGGAAAAGTGATTTCCTTTTTCAGTTAAGAGGCACAGCCCCTTTAACTAGTAACCCTTCTGTACTTCAGATGATATATTCAAACACACACGCACAAACACTCATAGTTAATGCTAGAGATATCGCTAACGTAATGCATTAGAAATATACCTACCATCAAACCAAATTCTGACTTCCATTTTGGTAAAAACATACATTGGTTTCTAGTTCGGGAGCACAGTTCCACTTTCAGATGTTCTGATCAGTTTTTCAGATTGTTCCTAATAAGTTATCTGTGGAATAAAAAGTTGATATACCACCCTTGACATATTGATATGAAACAAAATTGCTGCAATAAGAATTGATGACATACAATATTCACCTCGTTGTGCCCAGGTCATTTCTTTCTTTCTTTGCATTTCTATGTTCAGTTTTATCCTAAAAGTAGTTTCAGAACAATCAATTGTAATTTGCCAACTCTGTGTCTTTCTGATAAGAAAGCCATTGAAACACTTACTAATCCTGCAGAGGTTGCTCAGCACTCTCTGCATCCTGAAGGTGATTTAATACCATTGATTTGGTATTTTATTGCAGTTCAAAAATGAAATACTTGATGTATTCTTCTTACTTCTAAACTGAATCGCATTACTTTGAAAATGGTTTTATCAGTAGAATTAGAGAGAGATTTCATGTTAAGCTGAATAAACAGATGATTAACCCTTTAAGGACCGGAGAGGTGCAAAACGCACTGCAATGCATTGTACTGCTCACCTCACTTGTCTATATATATGTAACCCTTTGACTTCCAGAGGTGTATGCAACTCATTGCTGTGCAATGCATTGCATACCCCTCTGGCACTCAAAGGGTGAATCACTGAGCACACAGAAACCATTAAGACTGATGTATTAACAAATGGACTAGTTCTCAGACAAACCAGGGGCTAGATTCTATTGCAGGTGCTAAACCTTAACACCCGATTTATCAAATATTTTCCTATTGAAGTCTATATATATATATATATATATATATATATATATATATATATATAGCAAGCAGAGGGTTGGAGGCACTCACTCTTCAGATTATAAATGCCCAGGTGCACAGTTCTCAAGCAAAGTAATGGACATAGAAAGAATGAGAGGCAGCACCAGTGGGACTTATTCCAAAACTTTATTAATTGGGCAAAAAGGCAACAAAAGGTCAATGTTTCGACCCTAAGACAGGATCTTTCTCAAGACAAATTGCAAGATGGCAGTCGGTCTTTTTAAAGGCACTGCTGGAGATTACACATGTCCTCTACGATGATGATGACATCATTATATCGGGGACAGTATGGTGTCCGCGAGGCGAGCCATCAGCTCACAGCTGAACTCATGAAAGTCTTCACATTATCATAATCCACGGTGCAAGCTTGCTGACTATAAGTCACTAGTAAATAGAAGTCCAGAGCATACCACTAGGAGCTGTAGCAGTGCTATAGAGACAAAGTCTCCAGGGCATTGCACAGCTCCACGGCTTCAATGAATAAAGTGATACAATCGTGTATATACGCAATCAATAAAGAATATAGATCACAAATGATATATGAGAGAGAAATATAAAGGCTTCAATGAATAAAGTGATACAATGGTGTGTATGCAATCAATAAAGGATATAAATCACAAACGATATATTAGAGAACGTAATAACTGCATGCCATTACAGTAATTGAAAAATATAACTCTATAGATGAGAGCACTGGCAATAATGAATAATGCACTTTAAAGTGCGATATGCAGTGCAACATATAAGGGCAGAAAGAGTAGATAAAACTATCACTGTCAATGTTCAATAAGAAGCCTCAACACTAGTGGAGGAGGTGGGTCACTAATTCAATGTGAACATAAGACCCCAAAATTTGTAGTAGTCCAAATAAGTTCAGATGCAAGTGTTATAGGCAGTATTAGCCAATAGAGGTACTGTGTAAAAATGACCATCACCATTTAACAGGTGAAGATATTATCATGAACTTGGTGAGCCATAATGCAGCAGGGAAACTATGATCCAGGGGTAGTGCCAATAGTAGGCATATGTCATAATGTCACATTCAAAACTGCCAACAAGTATCCTGGTAGGATAGAGCCAGACAAAAGTGTATATACCATGAGAGACCAACACCAGATGTAAAGGTCTCTAAAGGGTACTGTGACCCAACCCTATTGTGTGAAGGATGTTTGAAGTAGCAACACCAGTCACTAGAAAGGATCTACGCCCATCCAACCCTGTAGGGGCTAACAGTACCTAAGTCATCTGGGTGGGAGGACAAGATGTGGCAACATGGTCATAGAGAATATATCCAGAGTTAGAGGTACAACCTGGGGTCTCAGGACAAATGTTTCAACTCTCCTTTATTTGGAGGTTTACTATCCCAAGACAATGAACAATTAGGAGAAATAGGAATAATTGGTTTTGTCATTCAGTCCCCGAGGGGTTAATGTGTTGAGTCTATGGATCTATGGATCCAACGTTCTTCTCTCTGTTTTTTTCTGTCACCTCCCTGTGGACGTTTAGGCTGTTGGTCAGTCACCATGTATTTAAGGTCAGCTAGAGTGTGATTTGCTTGTATAAAATGTATACCCATAGGTTTATCACTGCTGAGAGTGTGAATGGCCTGTCGGATGGAAGTTCTATGGTTCGCAATTCTGTCTTTGAAGGGAGTGATTGTCTTGCCTATATACTTGTAGATTAAATTCAAATCTAAAGTAGTTGTATGTTTTGAGGAATTTGTCATATATTTTGTTATGTGTCCTTGCAGCCTCATGTATATAAGCAAGACTATTATTAGGCAAGACTTAATGGAATCATTTTAGGGGACTCATTGCTAGAGAAAGATCTCGGTAACCTTGTCAACTACAAATTTGGAAACAGTGACCAGTGTCAAACAGCAGTAGCAAAGGCAAACAAAATCCTGTCTTGCATAAAGAGGTATTGAAGCAAGAGTGGATAACATTATTTTGCCATTGTACAAATCATTGTTAAGATCTCACCTTGAGTATGCAGTGCAATTTTGGGCACCAGCTCTGAAAAAGGATATACTAGAACTAGAGAGGAGCGACTAGATAAACTTGGTTTATTTACTCTAGAGAAAAGATGACTAAGAGGAGACCTTATTACATTGTACAAATATATGAGAGGTCAATACAAGGATCTCTGCGGTTTATTTATTCCAAGGCCTGATAGATGACCAGGGGACACCCCTTGAGATTAGAGGAAAGGAGGTTTAGACTTCAGCAGAGGAAGGGTTTTTTTACAGTGAGGTCTGTTAAATTGTGGAATTCATTGCCAAAGGAGGTGGTTATGGCAGATACAATGGATACATTCAAGAGAAAATTAGAATCATTTCTTTCCAAAGGGAACATACTGAACTATACTGTTTATTAGCAGGCAGATCAGGAAGATCTGATAAAGACTAACTTATCTGGTAGCAGGAAAGCTATAAAATTACTGGGGTATGAGGAGAAGGTTGAACTTGATGGACTTGTGTCTTTATTCAACCTAATTTACTATATATATAATTTACTATATTACTATGTTACTATTTAACATATAAACATTTGTGTGTATATATTTCTTAACCCTTTGAGTGCCAAAGGGGTATGCAATGCATTGCGTAACCTTCTGGCATTGAAAGGGTTAATACAAATTTTTGATATTTTCTACATCCCGTATATTTATTATTAGACTGTTTATATATATTTAAAGATACTTTTTCATTCCAGTTCAGATTACAGTACCATTCTTAAATCATATTAACTTTTTGTAATGTGGTTACTAACCTAATTTCTTTAACCCTTTGAGTGCCAAAGGGGTACGCAATGCATTGCTTTGCAATGTGTTGCGTACCCCTCTGGCACTCAAAGGGTTAAAACGTTGCGGCTTTATTGTGACAAAAATGCTTTTCTTTGGTAAATATTTTACACGTATTTGAAGTCGCATCTCAATAGGAAAATATCATATCAATCACAACATAGCTTTTTTGGTATGACTGTCTTTGAAAAATAAGTGCAATGAGTTGAACTTATATTTAACCCCTTAAAGGGATAGTAATGTTTCATAATAAAAGCAGCTCCAATTAATCTTCATAGTATTTGGACCATGGAGAGTGTTATTTCAGTTCTGTCAGAGTTGTAGTTCAAGAGTAATTGAATGATAAAGTATCCCCCTCTTGTCCCTTTTCTGATGTAACACCACTCAGCTCAGAGCAGCAGGGAGGTTCCCAGGTAGATTGCAGAGAGGGACAATCTTCAATTAAGATAAGGGAACAAGCTGAAAAACCTGTCAAGGGGGGCAGGGTTTTCATTGTTCTCACAGTAAGAAGATTGTCCCTTGCTGTTATGTCTGGTCAAGCAACCAGATTCCACATCTGAGGTGAGTAGTGTTACACTAGGTAAAAGGGGCGGGAGGGGGATACTTTATCATTCAATTACTCTTGAACTACAACTACAGTTGAAGTATTGAAATAACACTCTCTATGGCCAAATACTATGAAGATTAATTGGAGCTGCTGTTTTTGTGAAACATTACTATCCCTTTAAGAACCCATGACAAGCCAGGACCATCATGGGAAAACTTCCCTAAAAGACCCATGATGGTCCTGGCATGTCATGGATTTTAGGGCTCCCTGCGTGGTTGCACTCCGTTTGGGGAGCCCTGAATTGGATCCGCAATAAAAGAAAAAAAAATGCTCTGTGGCGGCCTTGTGTGCGCGGGGCAGGTCCTTAAGGGATTAAAAAGTATTAGCACAGTTTTAGCAATTGATAAATGTACTCTAATGAATTGCACATGCACACACACACACACACACACATATGTATTAACCACCAGAATGCTAGTGAGGTCTCCAATTGCTTCATAAACTGTTACATATCTCTCCAGCATCCTAGGTGATAATATGATGTGTGTCTTGCCTGGGTCTATTGTGAAGTTATTTGTACAGTACTTACTTGATGAGCAACTAGTTTGCACATTGAACAGGAAAAAACACCTACTTCATATAGCCGTGAATCAACTCTTTGAATTCTAGAGAAGTCTCCAAAACACTGCAAATCCAAACTTCTACATTATGTGGGAGGACTTCGAAATGCCATTTGCATTATGGATAAAATATGCTATGATCCCAAACTTCCCACATGACACACAAAATCAGGTTGCAGTGATAGGCAGACACACTGGCTTCCATATGTCCCCACAATTGATAGCCTAGTCCTCTAGGTGTTCAATAGCAGGGGGCATCATGAAGGTACTGATGCCTTCCCAAAGAGATTTGGTTACTGTGGGGGCCATGATCGGAGTCTATGAGAGCATGATCATTGACCCTAACTTTCTCTGAGAGCTGATCACAGGTAAAGATATGATTAGCTCTGAGTGAGATAGCTGATCACACCAATTCATTGGTAGCAATCATTAGGGTCCCATGAGACCCATCACAGCAGGAAGGATTACTGGGGATTAATACATAAATAAATACAAAAAGAGTCTAAAAAACAAAACAAAAAATAACCAAACATTTCATTTACATAGGTGCCCAGTCACTGTACCTTATGCAGCAGTATACATGAGGGACTGTGTTAACTGATAGCTTGCCATTCTTCATGCAACTTTCCAACTACTAGAGATGTTAACTGGGGAGTTGAATTAGTGAAAGTTTGCGTGACTGCCTATGTGGCAGCCGTGCAGGTCAGAGGTAACAGAATTGTAATGCTCATTGCAAGAATCCAATGCCTTACTGGCCCACATGTGTATAAAACGAAATGGTAGACCTTTATGAATTAACTTGGAAATCTACTTTCTGGAAATATATGCTTTTAGGGGTTTGTTTGTTAAAGGATAATTAGATCTTCCAAACCAAGTTTAGTTTTCTTTTGTTATCACCAGGAAAATATCACTCATACATTCTGTTATGTGCTGTTAATAATGTTGGGCCCCAGAGGATTATATACCTATGTGCACCAATACATGTTGGGTATCAATGTGCTCAGAAGATATGTGGCATTCATATTGCATATTTTTGTTTTGTAAACCTAAGCTTGTGTAAATTTCTCAAAAGATGTCTAAAAAAAACAAAAAAAAAAACTATTTTTAATGAAATATCCTTGTATCTTAATTTTATGTAGAAAGACACTTCAGCAATTTTCTGATTCATTACATTTTGAAATATATGACTTTTTATAATTATCAGTGGTTATATGGTGGTTTAATAACATTAAATTGTAAAAAATTATATATTGTAGGGTTTAATTGAAATGTTATTGCAGCTCAATCTTGAATTATTTAGGTGCAGTATTAAAATGGCCTGACATTTTATAGTGGTGCTGTAGCTACATCATCCTATGGAGGTTTATGGTCAGCTGACTAGCACTGTCCATAGGATGGTGTAGTACCAGCGCCACTGTACAATTTCAGGCCATTGAGATATCACACCAAAAAAAGTTTCAGTTGGAGCTGTAATAACTTTTGAAAAAACACCTCTCAGCAGTAGGAGTACCATTGTTTTACTCAGTAGGATAAACTCTACAGCATATATTTAGTGTTACTATCCTTTTAAACAATGGAATTCAGTTGATGTATATATGTTTAATTATACATATTATGGTATCACTACATTCAGGGCATGCGGGCATTTTAAAAATAATTTAAGCTCTAGCTACAAACATACATATATATATACTAGCAATGTGGGACGGCGTTGCCCGTCATGTTATGACCGTTGGGCGCACGTGTGTGAAATGCAGACACACTGATAAACACAGACATATACAACACACAGGCAGACACATACCATACATCCCAAGTGTCCCTCTTTAGGAGGGACAGTCCCTCTTTGAGGGCAAAATCCCTCTGTCCCTCTTTCCCACCCTGTTGTCCCTCTTTTTAGGAGGTCAGACTGTGTGCAGGGCAGCTCCACCTATAGGCGACGTAGGCGCCGGCCCAGGGTGCACACGTACTGGGGGCGCGGGCATGCAGCGGAGAAGAGCTGCGCCCGCACACACCACTCCGGGAACCACAACACAGTCAGGTCTGTGTCGCTACAGAGCTCCCTCATCTGGTCAGATCTTTAGTAATGCAGAGCGCGCTGGGAGTCATGATCTCCCGCCGCGCTCTGCATTACTGAAGAGAAGACTGCGCCGGAGCTACAGGTATGTGATGGGGGGCAAGTTGGAGCTGAGGGGGCATAGTGGAGCTGAGGGGGCAAGTTGAAGCGGATGTGGGGCAAAGTGGAGATGATGGGGGCAAGTTGGAGCTGTTAGGGGAAAGCTGGAGCTGAGGGGGCATAGTGGAGCTGGTGGGGGCAAGTTGGAGCTGATGGGGGCAAAGTGGAGCGGATGAGGGTCAAAGTGGAGCTGAGGGGGGGCAAGTTGGAGCTGAGGGGGGGCAAAGTGGAGCGGATGGGGGGCAAGTTGGAGCGGATGGGGGGCAAAGTGGAGCAGATGGGGGGCAAGTTGGAGCGGATGGGGGCATAGTGGAGCTGGTGGGGGCAAGTTGGAGCGGATGGGGGGCAAAGTGGAGCTGATGGGGTAAGTTGGAGAGGATGGGGGTCAAAGTGGAGCTGATGGGGGCAAAGTGGAGCTGAGGGGCCAAAGTGGAGCTGGTGGGGGCACGTTAGAGCAGATGGGGGGCAAAGTGGAGCTGGTGGGGGCACGTTGGAGCGGATGGGGGGCAAAGTGGAGCTGATGGGGGCAAGTTGGAGTGGATGGGGGGCAAAGTGGAGCTGATGGTGGCAAAGTGGAGCTGGTGGGCCAAAGTGAAGCTGATAAGGGGCAAGTTGGAGCTGGTAGGGGGCATCTCTTACAGGCATCTCCAGACCAGGGGCAGAGAGAGGACAATCATGAAAAGAGGTGGGGTATAAGTAGGCAGGGTATAAAGGGGTGGGACACAAGGGGCGGAGCGAAATGGGCGGCAAAATTAGGTTTTGCCTAGGGTGGCAAAAATCTTTGCACCAGCCCTGACTGTGTGGCATGTTTTACTTTGCTCTCCAGCAATAAAGCAATAAACTTCAGTATATGTGCTTATACATTAGTCTGTGCAAATAAAATACTTTGGTCTTGCACTAAATCATTTATTCAGTTACATAAATAGCCAGTAATAGGTCATGAAATAACCTAAAAATTCTTACTAATGCCCTGCCCACCAGCCACGCCCCAACAATATCACCTAAAACTACAGTGTCCCTCTTTGGCCATGTGAAATGTTGGGAGGTATGCACATACACACAGTGAGCGGCAGAAACATGCAAAAGACACGCACACACACAGACTCACTGGAGATGCACACATATGTAACAGATGTACACACACAGACACACTGGAGATGCACACATGGACACATATATGTAACAGAGATGGACACAAACACACATGCAACATATATGAGCAGAAACACATGCACTCATGAGTTGTGCACCCCTCTGGCAGTCAAAGGGTTAAGATATACAGAGGCATGTCAGAGTTAAATAGCAGTGGGAAGTGTGTTCATACCTGGGAACTTTGACTTGTGTAGTCCCTAGAGGGGACTGATGTGGTGCTGATGTGGAGAGACAAATGGGGCAATCTGGGTTAAAAGGGGGCGGGGCTTAATCGCGAGTAGGGGGCGGGGCTTAACATAAATGTGGAAAAGTGTTAGTAATAGGCTGGGGAAGGAGGAGAAGTGGGAGGGAAATGCAAGTTTACAATGTGAGGGGTTTGAACACACTCCCTGAGGGCTAAAACTTGATACACAACCCTGTGGCAGTCAGTGAGTTAAGTGTGAATCTGATGGCTGTCTGTCCTGTGTCTTGCATGCCAAATGATGACAGTGAAGAAATAATTGAGCAATGAGGGCCTACCTTAACCCTTTGAGTGCCATTTTGTTCTTCTGGTGCTGCACTACAGGTCCTGCTGAGGCCACTGGGAGTCAGGGTGAGTGAGTGAGTGTGTGTGTGTGTGTCAGCCATATTTATTTCTGGCTTTGTTTGTGTATGTGGTGCTGTGTGTGTGAGTGGGGGCATGTGTGTTTGGTGCTGTGTGAGTGGGGCATTGTGTGTGGTGGTCTGTGTGTGTGTGAGTGGGGCATGTGTGTGTGGTGCTGTGTGAGTGAGGCATGTGTGTGAGTTTGGTGCTGTATGAGTGAGGCATGTGTGTTTGTCTGTGGTGTAGGAGCAAGTGGCGGCCATGTTGTTTTTTTCTGACTTTGATGGTGGTGGGCGGGCTGCATAGTGGGGGCAGCCCACTAGTCCAATAGGAATAGTAACTCCTGCTTTATGCCTCCCCTGGGTGTGTTTTGGCAGGCACAAAGTCTTCTTTTATATATATAGATATAGTGCATGAGATTGCAAAAACATATATTTATTTCGTATTTATGACATCATATCGTGTCCATGATGCAACACTGACATCATATGAGGCATCATAAAAAAGCAGAACTTGTCCTGAAAATATATGTAGTTTTCTGTATATAGCTAAAAACTCACTCAAGTGAATCATACTTAGATTGATACCAAATTATTGAAAATGTGTCTGGTCTCCAAGGTATTAGAAATGGCCCAAACCTCTGGTAAGGGATAAAGGGTTAACTGTGATAATTCCAATACATATTTTACTCAATAAAAACAAAACTGTAGCTGTACAAGCTGAGTATTGGTTTCTGAGTGATTCTTATTTGTAACTCAGCTGGACAGAAGAATAGTGCTGTCAGTCCAGACAGGCACAGACATGCACAGATCGAATGTTTAAGAATCATAGAAATGGAAGAACTGAGATTCCAGTTCTGCTACTGTGCTACATTTTGTAAAGCAAGTAAAACAAGTTATGTCCATCCTTTTTCCATGTACAAAACTAACAACATGATGTTGATAACTAGATAAAATAGCTGCTAAGAGAACTGTTCAACACGCTTTACTACTACATGCTACTTACCAGGTCAATGCAATCATTTGGATTTAATTCTGTGTTTAAACCTTTTATATACTAAAAATATCTTCATTTCATTTGAAGCAAGACTTTGGAAATCTGTTTAGCATTCAAGCAGCTAAACTCACTGCTATCAAAATAGAAAATAGGTTTGGGGTCAATTAATAATGGAGCACTGGCATGTAGTGCACTGTGAATGGAATATGTGCTCTCTCTATGGTCACACAGTACTGTAGAAATTGATTAGCGCTCATATACAAAATGAGTCTGATGAACTATGAAGAACTGGAGCCATTCTGGTGCCATAGGGCACAAGTACAAATTCAAAATGCATCTAAATTGGATTTTTATCACTTGTATGCCAGAGAGGTCTCCAATGCATTTTAAAGCAATGCACTGATGATTGCTCTAACATTCAAGGATTTAAAAGCCCCATGGGTATTTTGGTTGGTTTTATTGTCCTCTATAGCGTGGATCATTTGCTACAATTTTACTTAGGATCTTAACCTCACTTAACTGTAATTTAGGTGAATTCTCATATTAGATGTTAAGTATAGTTTTTCTTTAAAGGGAGAGTAAATAATAATATTGTGCCCTTTAGTATGACCTAGTAAACAGTTTGTTATTTGATATGATGTGGAAGAGTTGTAGGAAATCACACTTGCCATTGAAAGCAAGACTTTCCGCTGACTGTTTAATCTGAATGCAAGTGCCACCACCCAGACACTGGGGCATGATACCATTCATCAGTTATATGTTTTTTTTCACTTTGACTAGGGGAACGACCAGCTAGATCACGTGGACATTAGTAAGAGTCAGTATGTTTTATGAAGGATAGAGCAAGTCAAATTAGTGTATTCACATGGTATGAAAGGGTAAGTGGTAACTTGGATAAGAGTATAGCTGTGGGTGTAGTATATGGATTTTGCTAAATTATTTGATACTGTGCCTCAGAAGAGATTACTGCATAAATTGAAAGGGATTGCCTGATTGACAATATCTGAGCATGGATAAAATAACTAGTCAAATGTAGTACCACTTCACAAAAAAGGCAGCAGGAAAGAGTCTGGCAACTACAGACCATTAAGTCTTACATCAGTAGCGGTTAAAATAGTGAAAACCATGTGAAAGGAAAAAATGTTAGATGTCTGGATTTAAATGGCTTGCAAGATGCACAGGTATACAGCAGGGAGAGTTTGTCAAACTAACCTCATATATTTTATTGACTGGGTAACTAAAATAAAAGACATGGGGAAGCAGTAGATATAGCTTATCTAGATTTCAGTAAGGCATTTGTCACCATCCCTCAGAGAAGACTCATTAATAAATTGCATTGTTTGGGTCTGGTTGTAAATAAAGTTGAATGGCTAAGGCAGTGGCTTAATGACAAGAGACAGAGGATTGTAGGTAATGGAGAATATTCAGAGGAAGGTTATGTTACTGGTGGGGTACCACAGGGATCTCCTGTCCTCATTTTTACATAACCCTACTATCACGGTCCCCGTGTCTTTCTGTCAATCTATCATAATGTACCTGTGCATTGGTGGAGACTGATTGGCCCGCCCAGGATGTGCCGTTATATGCTGGAGCTTGGGCAATTGTCAGTTGCCCTTTCGTGGTGTTCCTGTTGCTGCGCCTTGTTGCCATATTCCAGTGTCTTCTGTGTACCGACCCGGCTAGTCTGACTCTGTTCCTGATTCTGCTCCGTGATTTGACCCGGCTTTGGCTGACGACCCTGTTCCGTGATTTGACCCGGCTTTGGCTGACGACCCTGCTCCGTGATTTGACCCGGCTCTGGCTGATGACCCTGCTCTGTGATTGTTTCCGGCCTGCCTCTGTTCCAGCATTGCTCCGGACCTGTCGGCTGTTCCAGTTACTGCTCCGGTTCTGCCTGCTGTTCCGGTTGCTGTGCCGGCCTGTCTGCTGTTCCAGTGATCGTTCCGGTTCTGCCTGCTGTTCCGGTTGCGGGACGGCCTGTCTGCTGTTCCAGTGATCGTTCCGGTTCTGCCTGCTGTTCCGGTTGTTCTGCCTGCTGTTCCGGTTGCGGTACCGGCCTGTCTGCTGTTCCAGTGATCGTTCCGGTTCTGCCTGCTGTTCCGGTTGCGGTGCCGGCCTGTCTGCTATTCCAGTTACCGTTCCGGTTCTGCCTGCTGTTCCTATGTTCCTGCGTCATTCCAGTCGCTTGGCGACATTCTGAACTGCAATAGCGACTCCCTGTTCCTCTCACTTGTCAGTAGCTGTAGCCTGAGGTTGCTTTGCCTGCTGTTGGCTGCCAAGGTATTCGCGTGTGTACAGAACCATTTAACCCTTGCAGTGCCTGTAGTCTCCGGTCTGGTGCCTCCGATATTTCTTGCCAAGCATACATTTCTCTGACATAGCCTTTTACTCTGAGTGCTTCTGTGTGTCTCTTATTCCATCAGAGCCTTGTCAGTCCGTGTTCATTCTCTGGCTCAGGGCCACAGACGTTGAAGGTACATTCCCATTGCACTCCAGAGGACATTGGCTCAATTACAGCTTGTGCAGTTACCATCAGTACAGCACCCAAGGGGTGTATGGGCATATCCTAGTGGCACATGCAGGGTTATTACTTTTCTAGTCAAGGGCGATTTCGGTTCTGATCTTTACAGCGTGGCAATAGCACTCCTCTGTAGCCCCAGGCATGGGTACCGGCTCAGCTCTGGACTTTGGGTTCTAGTATATCAACTTGAGAGTGTATTCAGTGCAGTTACTCCACTATCCTGCTATTGAGAGACTGTGTCCACTATCCTGCTATTGAGAGACTGTGTTCCAGAGACTGCTATTTATCCTGGGCGTTGGCCAATCTTGTATATCTCACCCATTTCAGTCTTTAACCCTTTGGGGATAATTCCCTATCTATTCTAGCACTTGTCATTATCATTGTGTGCATTCTCTTTGTTATTTTTGCCATTGTTGCTATTTATGTGCTGGCCTCTAGGGGCCTTGTTTTATTTTCAATAAAACTGTGTTTTTACTTCATACCCTGGTCTGAGTGTCAGAAAACCGTAACACCTACCTCTTTTTATGCTGTTTATTCCTTCCTTCTTTAATTTGTTTCCCCTCCTTCCCTCTGCTGCTCCTATCTCTTTTGTTTCCTACTACTACTACTTCAGAATCTGTTCCCCCACAACTTACTGTTGCTTATCCATTCTTGCAACTGAGCTTGTCTCCATTATCTCCATTTTCTCACCCATTCTCGCAACCAGTGGTGTAACAATAGGGGTCGCACCTGCAACCGGCCCGTCACTCTCAGGGGGCAAGCCGCCCCCTGCGACTCGCTCGTCACGCGCCCGCAGAAACCTGTAAAACAGGGCAGTACTGTGCACAGCTGATCTCCCGGCGGCCTGTGTTCTAGTAATGCAGAGCGCTGGGAGATGACATAATCTCACAGCGCTCTGCATTACTAACAACCGCACAGGAGTTCCAGTCAGAGGTCGTCTGTGCCAAATCTGTCATGTCACATACCGCTAGACCACCAGGGACTCAAGGTAGGAGGACAGGGGGGGTCAGAAGGGGCAATGTGGAGATGTGGGAATTGTTGAAGGGGCAATGTGGATAATGAGGGGCATTGTGGATAATGAGGGGCATTGTGGAGATTGAGGGGCAATGTGTGTCACACACACGACAATAGGGGCCGTGTGGTGCTGGCTCTGGGTTCAGGTGCTAGCGAGCGATGCTGGAGTGCGGCGCTTGAGAGCGGTGATGGCGTGCTAGGTACTCCCTTGCTGCAGCCGAAGCTGGCTAAAGGTGCTGGTCGCGAAACCAGATTGTTCCACCCCGGTTGAGCCAAGGTGCAACCAGGATAGGAGTACCTAGGAACAGTTAGAAACACCAGGCCAGCAGGACCCCAGACGGGAAACAGGGAACACGGCAGAGGTCAGGCGCAGCCAAAGGTTCAAGCAGGAGCGGAGATCAAACGTGGTCACACAAGCCAAGGGTCAAGCCAGGAGCAGAGAGCAGACTTGGTCAGACAAGCTAAGGGTCAAGCCAAGAGCGGTAAGAAGACGTGGTCAGACAAGTCAAGGGTCAAGCCAGGAGCGGTAAGTAGACGTGGTCAGACAAGCCAAGGGTCAAGCCAGGAGCGGTAAGTAGACGTCAACAGCCCAGGAACAAACTATAATCAGCTTGTGGAACGGGCACCCTATGCCTGGGGCAACCCGTTTAAATGGGCAGATAAGCCAATGGAGATCAGGGAGCGGGAGGCTAGTCTGTGAGCCAAACCACATTGGAGGAGTGGAAGCCAGTAGGGGAGCGAGACGGGCGCATGTGCATCCGCCAGGCTGAAGGCGGACGCGAACCGCGCATGCGTGCCCGGCAAAGGAACCCGGAAGCGCCGCCGTGAAAGAAGACGCGGCCCGGGTGAACGCGCCAGTGGTGACACCGTGGAAGGGGCATTGTGATGGGGATATTGTTGAAGGGGCAATGTGGAAGGGGCATTGTGGAGAAAGAGGGGCATTGTGGAAGGGTCAGTGTGGAGACTGAGGGGCAATGTGGAAGGGGAATTGTGATCGGGGCATTGTGGAGAATGAGGAGCATTGTGATGGAGGCATTGTGGAAGGGTCATTGTGGAGAATGAAGGGCATTGTGGAAGGGTCAATGTGGAGACTGAGGGGCAATGTGGAAGGGGCATTGTGGTGGGGGCATTGTGGAGAATGAGGAGCATTGTGATGGAGGCATTGTGGAAGGGGCATTGTGGAGAATGAAGGGCATTGTAGAAGGGGCAATGTGGAGATTGAGGGGCAATGTGGAAGGGGCATTGTGATGGGGGCATTGTTGAAGGGGCAATGTGGAGAATGAGGGGCATTGTAGAAGGGGCAATGTGGAGATTGAGGGGCAATGTGGAAGGGGCATTGTGATGGGGGCATTGTTGAAGGGGCAATGTGGAGAATGAGGGGCATTGTAGAAGGGGCAATGTGGTGGTGGCCAATGTGGTTAAGGGGGTCCAATGTGGTCGGGGGGGGCCCATGGCAATTCTTGCACCAGGGCCCGGTGGTTTCTAGTTACGCCTCTGCTTGCAACTGAGTTGTCTCCATCAACTCCATTGTTTCAGTCCTTCCATCTCTTTCACTGACTTTATCTGTGCCAGCTCTCCACTGTATATGATATATATATATATATATATATATATATATATACTGTTGTAAATGCCTGTGTACACGGGCCAAGGTCCAGGTAATGTTAACTCTTTGAGTGCCAGAAAGGTATGCAACGCATTGCTTGCTGTGGCAGTCAAAGGGTTAAGAGGTCGCTCCCTGACTGCTCTACGAGATGTAGTCTTGTGTCGCCTCAATCATGCGATGCAATCATGCGCAGTAGCGACTGCCCGAAAGCGGGCAGTCTCTACTGCACATGACTGCATTGTGACAAACATCCTAACGAATTATTATAAAGGAGGATATATGTGTATATATATATCTTTATATATATTTAATTTCCTGATGTTCTCTTCTCCAGCACTACCTCTACCTACTCGGAGCATCAATGTTCTTGAGAAAGTAGTTATCTCTGCTACACCTATTAACCAAGGCTCTTTTGGGACACAGGTAGAATTTCTGATGCAGGGCTGTCTGCACCTGCTTATTAGAGGCACGGCCAATCCTACTTTATTAAATGGTTGCAGGGGAAGATGGATGACTATTCTCCTGTTCTGTTACATTTGAATGAGGCAAGAATAACTCTTGAAATGCTCTCCCCACACCTACACATTCCCAAGTTAACCAATCCATTGCCGTTCCAGCTTGGAATGAATAAATGAATTGGCAATGAAAATTAACATAATTGTACCACATTTTCATTTTTTTCATAAGAGGGAGGGGGGTATACATTTATATGGATTACATGTTTAATACAGTTCATAAAAAAATAAAATGAATAATAATAAGGGGTCAAAGGAAACCATATTATAATTTTATGTTTAATTCTAATTATTCTTTCCTTGGACATAAATAATTAATATAGGGACCCAGCATCCCATAGTATTTATTAAGACTTTTAATGAGATCAAGATTGATAGACTGGAGGAGTAAAGATACTACACGACTATTTAAAATATATATATATATATATATATATTTTTTTTTTATTTTTAGATTAACCACTTTGTTGCTCATGCATGTGTAATGAATTGCTTTGAAATGCATCAGGATAGTGTGCAGTGGTGATGGGGTTAATTTGTATATTTTTAAGTTATTCAACCCTTTTATTGAAACATAGAAACATAGAATTCGACGGCAGATAAGAACCATTCCACCCATCTAGTCTGCTCCTTTTCCTACTGTAAAAACCTCAAACCTTTTTTGGTCCTTGGTCTTTTCTTATGTTCAAGACAGCCTTATGGGACAGCATTATTCCTATCCCATGCATGCTTAAATTCTGTCACTGTATAAACTTCTGCCACTTCTGCTGGTAGGCTATTCCACTTATCTACAACCCTCTCAGTGAACTAAAACTTTCTTACATTACATCTAAACATGTGTCCCTCTAGTTTTAGACTATGGCCTCTTGTCCTAACATTTTCACTCCTTTGAAATAAACTTCCATCCTGCACTTTGTTGAATCCCTTCATGTATTTGAATGATAGAAACATAGAACATATTGCTAGAGAGTCACTCTTTGACGATTAAGTGGGGTCATTTCACCTCTACAAATTTCTTTGGGACTATTAAGGCATGAATAAGCATTTAAGGATAATAATACTTAAAGGAGCAGTAAACTTTTTTTATGAAAAAATATATCTTGTAGAGCTTTTCCTGTTGAGTAAAATAAGTGTACACCCACTGCTGATAGATGCATAGTTCCAGAGTTATTACTGTTTAAACCTCTGTTTCTTACGTTAGCAGTGCCCTCTAGTGGTCAAATTCCAATTAGTTATCTTGTTACATTATTTTAAAGAGGAAAGTCAATGACTTACAGTTCTCCATAGAATGTGATAGAAACTGCAGAGTCACTTCCTGTCAGTTAGAAATATCAGGAAGTAAACACAGTAAATTCACTTCCATGTTATTTGAACTGTTATAAAGTTTGAATAAAACAAATGACAGCAGTGGGAGACACCTTGTTTTACTCATCAGGAAAAGTTCTATAACATATAGGTTTTCATAAAAAAAAGGTCACTACTCCTTTAATATGAAGAAACATTCATTTTGCAGGGCCTTTGCTGCTGACCAGAAATGAAGTTCTCCAGGCAGTAATATCAATAATGTTATAATACAATTGAAAAATCACAAAAAAAACTATTGCACCCATCTTGCATCCAAAAACACACTTGTAATATGGTACATTTTGAAAGATGCAGCTCCCAAAATTAATGAATTCTCTGCTGGTAACAAAAAACATGGAAAAGCACATGAATATTTTTAATGTATTCAGTACCATGGACAGGGAGGATTCCAGTCGCAGATGACAAGCCATTTTTTCAGGCCACAGAGAGATGCTGCCTAGTGTGTACTTTCTATGTACGTATCAAGTCAAGCAGCAGTGTATCTTTCCATTCTCAGTTTTTTTTTTCTTTCTCAAGTGTCAGTGCATTCCATTTATGAACATCATAAGGCATGAAAAGTGTGCAAAGCTAAACTACCTTATTCTCTGCTTAGAACCATTCACTGTCAAGATAATAGAGAATGCATCAGTCACTTTTATTACTTTAATCATCCATCACAGTTAAATTATCTGGTCTGGCCGCTCCTCTGCCTCAGTGCTCACCCATTAGGAAAACGTTTCTCTCATCAGTAGACGATTTGTACAATTATGATCAGTTCCACTGTGAAAGTCTTTTCAGGAGTTTAATTTCCTGATCCATACCATTTCATTTAACCATTTGAATGCCAGCGTTATCCAAATCATTGGATACAATTCTGGCACTCAAAGGGTTAATGTCATTTTATTCCTCGGTCCAAATGCATATATGTCCTTCTCTCGGTGTCCTGCACTGCGGTGAAATGTGGAGTTATGTGTCAGCATAAGTAGGAATGATGTCAAAAGCCTAGAAACATTTGATATTTGTCAATAATTTATACCCTACAAACTGTGTAATATATGTATTTCTAGAATTAATGCTCCCTGAATTCTTATTGGACAGTGTAATGTAGGGGTAGGCAATCTTTGACTGTCTAGCTGTTGGGGACTACAACTCCCATCATCTCCTATCACCTATAGACAGCCAAAGGTTGCCCAACTCTGGCGTAATTACATATATTTATGTTATATCTCTGAAATATTCACTTATTTTCATTGCAAAGTAATAGTTTTTCAAGCCATCATATTCTAATTCCATATCTCACAGAAAAGTAATATTTGGCCAGTACAACAGTGTTTACTTGAAACCACAGTCTCCATCCACTTTACTGGTAGAACCCAACAGACAATTGCAGCACATTAGAATACTGCTTACACAACTGATTTTGTTCCCTTTTAGGGGAATACATTGATGATTCAGGAAGATGTCATTTCTGTGATGCCTCCTGCTCCAAGTGCACCGGCCCTGGCAAAAATAGCTGTATAGGCTGTTCTGTTACAAGGTAAGTCCTTTGGTTTAAAGGCATTCATGTATTATTAGAGCCTGCTGAAGTGAGTAGTATATGTTCTTTTGATGAATGTTAGGGTCAGACAAGCAATTAACTGCAAGAACACTGGGTCACTGTGGTTAAAACAACTGATACGATGTCCCATCTCAACATAATTAGTGCAATATTCTTAAGGGTTGTGGCCAAAAGATACTTAGTGACCACTGAGTGATGACAACTATTCCAACTGTAATCTAATAGATTACTTATGCCTAGGATACTTATTAATGGGCAAATTTCTCATTCATTGAATACAAGGACATGGAAGTAAGCTGTAGCTTTATTAACATAACCATTGCACCTATAAGGATTTAATGGTGTGGTGCTCATTGTAATTACTGTTGCTTTTAGGCACATTTTGCCACTGGCAGGTGCACCTACCAGTTTTTTCAGGTCTGTCATTTGCACACACACACACACAACATGAATCTAATTAGAGGAAATTGCTGCATACACGTTAATCCATATGTTTATCACATATCACAGCTTGTCGTGTGCTGTGCGATGTTATGAAGCACCTCTCCTAACATGGACTGTGAGTGCAATTGCTATATACAAGTCACTCCATCCATATGCGTATCGCATTTCACAGCGTTTAGTGTGCTGTGCAATGTTATGGAGCACCACTCCTAACAAGGACTGAGAGCGCAATTGCTTTTTCAGAGATGTATCATCAGTAAGAGACTAGCTAACATATTTGAGCATGATCCTCAATATGTGGCTAGATCAGTCTCCATGTTTAATCACAATAACTCTTATGATACTTCATATAAACTTGCGTATGTTCACCTCATATCATAACCTGCAACAGTGCTGTGTGATGTCAGGGAGCGCTTCCATACACAGAATTTATTGGCGTGAGACTCCATACTGTCAATTGACATATCAAGAAGGTATCACCATTTGGGTGTTTTGTAAGTTTGAATCCATTGGTGAGCCAGTACAGTACCCACTAGTTAGAACGAATACTGATGTAGGTATTTATAGGGGTGGTTTGTCAGCCGTTGCGTATGATACTCTTCCTCTGAAGAAGGCAATCTCGAAACGCACGTCAGGTGTTTATCTGTGTAGTCTTCACTTCCATGTTGCTCAAATAAACTTTATTGAGTTATCTAAGAGCGTTTTTTGTTTCAAATCAAAACATTCTTTGAAACAATGTGGCAGACAACCATATGCATCTACCTACAGTAAAATGAGACTCCTTCTTTGCTCTATTGTAGTTTAGGCAGGCAACCAATTTACAATAAAGAGTTGATCCACAGATATTGATGATATTTTATTATTAAGTCTTCTGTTGGGTAGATGGCAGAATTTTTAAGATATTTCTTTTAAACCTCCTCTTTTCTTCATTTATTTTTTGTATGAGTTTTTGTTACTTTTTGTTATTTTTCTGTCATCATTGGCAAGCCGGTTTGTGCCCTGGTAATTTAGATAGTGACTGTAATAAAAGTTAAGTTTTATTCAGCTAACTATCCCAGGCCTGGGTATTTTATGATCTACATATTGAGTAGCTATGGTGTGCTAGTTAGACAGGGTTATCTCTTTCTTTTTTATATATAAAAAAATGAAAAATGAATTCAGGGAAATTCAAAAAAGCTGGGAAAGTATAAATATAAAAAGTGAGCAAAGCAGGACAGAGTGAAAAAAAGAGGCATTTGAGGAAGACCAACTGCTACTGCAAATGGAAAAGACTTCTCAGTTAGGTAATGTAATCATAATGAAATTGGAGTGGGACCATAGGTGGGACTAAGGGCACATAGGATGCCTTACATAGGGACACAAGACATGTAAATCTGTCACTGTCCTTAGACCTTGAACCATCAATACTACTCTATCCTAGAAAACATAGTACAATCTGTATATTAAAGGGATAGTAATGTTTCATAATAAAAGTAGCTCTAATTAATCATCAGAGCATTTGGAGATTGTTATTTCAATACTGTCAGAGTTGTAGTTCAAGAGTAATTCAATGACAAAATGTCCCCCTCACTCACCTTTTACTGATGTAACACTGCTCAGCCAGATCAGAAGAGAGGTGCCCAGGTAGACTGCAGAGAGGGACAATCTTCAATTAAGATAAGGGAAAAAGCTGAAAAGCTTGTCAAGCGGGGCAGGGCTTTCATTGTTCTCATAGGAAGAAGATTGTCCCCTTCTGTTATCTGTCTGGTCTATGGACTGCATTCCACACCTGAGAAGAGATTGCTTACACTAGGTAAAAGGGGCGGGAGGGGGAACTTTGCTTGTGAATATCTCTTAAACCATAAAGGTTTGAGAGATAAGACTTATATCATTCTTCATGTTTTTTTAATGCCTACAAATAAAATAAAGATAAAACGAAGTATTACTATCCCTTTAAGCCTAGTTTTTCCTGCTCACAGAACTATGAGCAAACCTTGTTCATCAAAAGTCTAAGGTACATTGCAGCACAGGTACAATTTGAGCTTAAATAGTCATTTATGTTTATTTTTATTATTATAAAAACTGTCAGCAACTGTTATGTGCTTCTCTATGGATGTAACATTCAGGAATGAGTGAACAAATTAAGAAGAGCAAAATTCATAGGGGCTGTTAGGATTGTCTGTCCATAGTATGGTAAGTGAGGGTTTATATTAGGAGTCACTAAAACGTTCCCCTTGCCTCATGTTTCCTTCCCATATCACTGTGTTCCATATCATTAGCTCTCCTATCACCACCCTCTGATATAGCTACCTACCATCCTTATTTAGCATGGGCCTTCTGCCCCTTTTAACAGTTTGAGTGCCAGTTTAGGGGAAACTGAAGGATTACAGACAGGTCCTCGTGTTCACTCTCAAACTTAATGAATCAAATATCATGTCATAACAAATAGATGATTTTGAAAAAACACCTTTATTTATGTTGGTAAATTTTGATTTAACATGAGTCATTTATGGTAAACTTAGCGTTATTTATTTGTCAATTAGTGCAAATCTGCCAGGCACTGCTTCAATACTGATCATTCCAACTGCCACTTCCTACCAGAAAGTACTAGCTCATTTATATAAACTGACCAGAGTAAATATTTCATAATCTTTATTAAATAAATGGCTAACAAACATATAGGTACCTTTGAAAGCTGTTTCAAAAATACCTTTTTATTACACAGTGAAAGTTCTACTTTAAAGTAATTGTTAAATTGGGCTTTTTAATCCTTTGAGTGTCAGATGAGCACGCAACGCATTGCAAAGCACTCAAGGGGTTAAACCCCAAGCCCTTTTTTTTTCTAAAGCCCCTGGAAACTTAACAACTCCCTTGGTTCTTGGTGAATCATAGATTTAGAGGGGCCTTGGTGGCTAAAGTGCATATCTGCCCCTAACTGCATTTGTTCTAAATACATCTCTTGGGGCAGACTTTGGGAAAATCCCAATTTGCGAATTGGCATAAACCATTTTGCATTAACCTTTTGGTTAGTTATGCAGTGGGGACCTTTCTAGTATTCAGGGTGGTTAAAGGAGGAGTAATACCACCTAATAATAACAACCCCTACTTACTATGGCCAGAATATCCTGATGGCCCTGTGCATTTTAGGATTGTTTGAGAGATAACATCAGTCACTACTGGATATCTAGTCCATGGAGGCAGACATGACAGTTGCTCACAGAACCACAGGAAACAAATTCTATCCACTGCATATGGCAATATTAACACTTTAAGGACCAGGGGGTCCTTGCATTGCACTGAAAAGTGTTGCGCATCCCCCCCCCCCTCTGGTCCTTAACCCTTTGAGTGCCAGAGTATACCTCCCAAGTGTACCTCTTTAGGAGGGACAGTCCCTCCTTGAGACCCAAATCCATCTGTCTCTCTTTCCCACCCTGATGTCCCTCTTTTTAGGAGATCACACCATGTGGTGTATATATTACGTGTTTAATGTTGCTCTACAGCAATAAAACTCACACTAATGTTTGTATACATGTCAGTATATGTGTTTATACATTATTCCGTGTAAATAAAATACTTTGGTCTTGTTATAAGTTATTTATTAGGTTACACAAAGAGGTGTCAATAGGTAATGAAATGGCCTAAATATTCTTGGTAATGCACCGTCCACCAGCCACGCCCCCACACCCACCACCTAAAACAAAGGTGTCCCTCTTTGGCCATTTGAAATGTTGGGAGGCATGCCAGAGGGGTACAGAACTTGTTCCATACCCTTCTGGCACTCAAAAGGTTAAAGGGTGAAGCAGTCGTATTTACTCTGCCTGCTTCAGTTAAAAAGAAAATGTTAGCAGCTTTCATGTGTGCCTCCATGACATCTCAGACTGACTGAAGAGCTTATCTCTTCAAAATGTGTCTCCACATTAACTGGAATTTGCTTCCACCCAAATCCACTACTAGTGACTGTGAGCACTGACCAAGCTTCCTTGTTCTAACATTCTCACACGTGCCTTCACAAGAAGGTGCCAGTCAGCTGTGATAAAAGTAAGTTAATAACCACAGAAATGCTGCTTCCAGATTGCCCAGCCACCGTGGAGCCAAACAAACGGACTGGAACTACAAACAATTTTTTTCAGCTAGCAAATCTATGTGACTATATACAACCTGGCTTTTTTAGAAAGAGTCTGCTAGGCACACAGGACCAACCACAAAAAATCAGTAGCTACCAGGACCTAAGAAGAACCGATTTAACAGTTTTTTTATTGCATTAAACCTGCTTTGCTTCTTTGTTTTTATTTTACAAGCGTTGCCTGGGTAATGAATGGAAACTTTGCTGGTCTGTTTGCTCATGTTCATAATTTCTCTGTAGAATTTAACAAGGAACATATTTTTTTCTCCTAAGTCAGAAATATCAGATGAGAGAGTGTTTAATTGACAACTTGAGTGATTAACCCTTCACTGTCATTATTGATATAGGCCAGTGGTAGGCAACCTTTAGCTCTCTCCTGCTGTTGGAGACTACGAATTCCATCCATTGGCTGGTTGGGAATGATGGGAACTGTAGTCTTCAATAACAGTAAACTTTTTTTTTATGAAATAATATGTATTATAGGGCAATTCCTGTTGAGTAAAATAAGTACTCCCACTGCTGATAGATACATATTTTCAGAATTATTACTGTCTAAACCTGTTCTTTTTACATTAGCAGTACCCTCTAGTGGTCAAATTCCAATTAATTATTCTGTTACATCCTAATGGAGAAGAAAGTCGGTGACATACAGTTCTCAAAAAAATGTGACAGAAACTGCAGAGTCACTTCCTGTCAGAAGAATCAGGAAGAAAACACAGTAAATCCACTTCCTGATTATTTGAACAGTTATAAAGTTTGAATAAAATGAATGAGAGAGGTGGGAGCACCCATGATACAAATGACTGTCCCTAAAACTGGGTGTCTAATTGTTTGTGTCCCCTCTTTCCTGCTGCATGCCCTCAAAGAGTTGTATGAATAGAAGGTCCACAGATGGCTCATCGTAACACATGCCAAACAAATCAAGAAAAAAAGGGAATGGGGAGGACACAGCAAAAAATTCCCTCGAAGTGTAGTATTATAGTACTACACAGTTGAGTCAAACATAGGACATTCACATTGATAGAGTAAATAAAGGGCACAAAGGTGGAATATACTGCACAACCAAGTGGGTGTCAAAGAGGTGGAATGTATATAAATAAAAATAAACAAATTATTCCCACACATAAGTTGTGATATTGATTGCTGTTATCTCACCAATCACTATTTTTTCCTAACCCTTTGATTGCCAGAGGGGTACACAATGCATCACTTTGCAATGTGTTCCATACCCTCTGGCATTCAAAGGGTTAATATACTTTGATAGACCTGAATGGTTCTTGAGAGAACCTAGTTGTTATCAGATTAAAAAAAAAAAAAATGAAAAAAAAAAAAAAAAAAAAATATACAGTTAACCCTTTGAGTGCCAGAGGGGTACGGAATGCATTGCTTTGCAATGCATTCCGTACCCCTCTGGCACTCAAAGGATTACTAGAAATCATTGACTGCTGTTTGAAGGACAACTACCTCAGTAAGTCCTCCTGATAAATTGAGCCACTTATCTTAGAGTATATTTCCCTTGGAATTAATGTCCACATTGTTTTGGCATGAAAATATGGGGTCAGAGCAGGACATTTCCTTGCAGTTCAAACCATGCATTAAAGTTAAGTATATGCACATTGTAATCTCAAATACAAGAGAGAGAGTAGGAAAAAGGCAACACCGTCATCCAACCTCTTGGGAAGAACATGTAGAGAGATCAATAGCTCTCCAAGGTAAGTATTTGACATTCAACGTTCATTGTGGAGTCACTACGGTCAGTTAATCACTACATAAAATTAGGTAGAGGTAAATAGTTTTAATCAACCCTTCAAGTGCCGGAGAGGTATCCACCCTGATAACTATTAAAGAGAAAATTAAATAAGAGAATACAGGGTGAGATTGTGATAAAGTAAATTAGCTATAAAAATATAGCTGAGAGCCCATGATTGAAATCACCCAATCATGGGGCAGTTAATGAACTACACAGGACATCAAAACAGTTCTGTGACACCTTCCCCTGATTCCTTTTCTTTTTGCCCCCTTTACATGAGCTTGCTCTCTGCAGGACAGAATGATGAACTGGATAGGGGAAATAAGGGTGTGGTCACTGTACTGGCTCTTTATTCTTCCTCATAGTCCACTTGATAAACCAGCTCATCTGTGCATCAAATATGTCCATCCACAACACAAAGCCAAAATACAATATATATCTGGAAAAGGTCATCAAGTGGGTGTTCATGTGGCTTAAAAAATAAGCGGACTACTGTAAACCCAGAGAGTTGCCTCTTCTTGGCTACCTTTTTAATCCGATTTGTGGGTACACAATTACAATTGTTCATATATGTGGCAAATGTCAGGCCCTTAGTTATGGCCCAGTTTACAATGACGTTGAGAAGTGTTATCACTGATATTATCTACTGGATTTTCATTAAAGCCTGTTGAAACATCTGTAAATAAAACACTTGATAAAATTACCTGTTGCAATGTAATCCAGGCCTGTACTGGTTGCATTCAACATCCATAAATAGCTAATCAAGAAGAGGAGGGCTACTTGACATACAGCACCCACTGTGCTTTTTAACAGTGGATAAACTAAAATAAGAATAATACATTCATTTCAGTTTAAAATATACATAATTTAAACTCAAGGTTTGGCATTTTCATTAACAGTTGTGGGTAGTGAGGTTGCCCAGTATAAATAACCGTCCGACATTACAGAACAAGACCACATTCTTAGCTTTGGAATAGACAGAGGCTAAAGAAAATGTTAACAATTCTGGGGCAGCCAACTGCAACTTAGTGCACAAATACAATTCCCATTGATTTTAATGGGGGTTATATGGTTGTCTCCAACTTACTGAAAATCAAGACATTAGTGACTTCTTTAGCATTCAAGCAGTTAAAAAACCTAATTCAACACAAATGAAATTTGAAGAACTTTTATCTGACCCCACTGATGCACTTTGTGTGTCACAAAATACTCTGTTTCTTCTAAGTACATGAGCCTCACAGTGTATATTGACTCAGTGAGAACGTAACACTTGCCATATAGACCTAACAGGGGACCACAATGGACCATCTGGTTAATGTATTCTATAAGTGTATATGCTCTAGGTTTAAGGTACAAATAATACAATGAGCTGCTCCATACACACAACCTGCCTGCTACATTTTTCACGCTGATTTGCACCACAGATCACTCCATATAAGAATGGGCAAACTTTATTTAGAGAGCCATATCATGGAGTGATATGAGGTGCAAATCCACTTGAAATATATATAGAGAGAGTTTTAAAATATGCAGAGATTCACTTCATATTATTGTGCAGACTTGTGCTATTTGGTTTGGCTAATTTCGGAATTCGGAAGAATAAGGTATATTCGGCATCATTCAGACCATCTGAAAGCCAAGGTCCGCCCACAAAAAAAATCAGAATCCGAAACGGACCTAGTCCAAAATTTCAGTGTAAATTTCGGGAATTCGTAGCTACATGCTAGTAAAAATAGACGGCACGGCACTTTCCAACCTGAAACTATTACAATGTTGCTACATGCTGCTAAAAATAGATCCGGTAAAACAGGAGCTTTACAGTTCATGCAAAGTGCAGATATTAACCACATAAGGACACAAGCAATTTTGGCATTTTTGCTATGTGTGTGTTTAACCATAATTTTTTCTTGAATATTTTAATTTTTTTTTAATTAGGCAGACTAATTCAGACTATTGCCTAATTTTGTCCGAGTCTAACGGGTCCAGTCCGAAATTCGGATCCTCCAAATGGGAAAAAAAAAATTAATCTGAAATCTAATTTTACCGAAAATGTTTGCCATGCACAAGTCTATTATTGGGTGTCATAGTTACTGTGGTGCAAAATATCTGTGTAGCTACTAGAGTTCTTTGTGCACCTAACTGGGTGCGTGCTTTCCAGTGGAGAGGTAAACAACTGAAAAATAAATGGCTTCACAATGGTTGCCTCTTCAGTGAAATGGAGTACAATAGGAAACTGATTAACCACAAATTGCAAAGCTATTCAGGCAATCCACAACAAAGAAAAGCAAAAGCAGGGGTGTATGTGCAGGCACATTATGCAGAATGAGTAAGACCTGAAAATGTGTATGCTCTATGGCGTATTCATATTCTGACATGGACATTTATGGAACTGAATACATGTCAAGTTTTATTTTACTGCAATTGAGCATTTACCTGCTTTCTTTGAATGTGAAACTTTATTGCTTGCATCAACTGTTCAGGTGTCCACTGTTCACCCCTCAATTTCACAGCATGTATGGCTAGTTAGAAGCACAAAACTGTGACTTGGCACACTTTACACAGTTTGCATTTTCAGGATTCCTCATGAGTCTGCACCTTGCAGTTTGAATGTAATCATGGAAAAGTGTAATATTGCATGCTCTTTCAAAGAGAGATCTCTATAATAAATGTTATATCCTCAAATTATGAACATATTATTATACATCTATAAGTTTTACAATTGTCATCAAAGCTAAAAAAATTAGGTATCAGTGGATTGGAGTAAACACGCTCAGTTATGTATGTATGTATGTATGTTCGTATAACTATGTTTCTATAGTGCCTCTGGGTAATCATTGCAGTTGCATTTGTAAATGTAAGTAGACTAAACATATTTTAACCCTTTGAGTGCCAGAAATGTATCTAATGCATTACAACACAATGCACTGGATACCTTTTATGGCACTCAAAGGGTTAAGAAACACTTTAACCCCCTTTGCCTGCTAGTGACATCTCCAATATATTGCAAAGCAATGCTTTAGCGATGTCTCCAGCATCCAAGGGGTTAAATATATTTCCAACGTAATGTTTTATAATGTGCTGGTAATTTCACTATTGTCCAAGAAGTTAGAAAAAAATAGGCGTACTTATATTTTAATGTGTTCATTATTATTCAGAAAACATTACCAGCTCTTCTACCAGGTTAATTGAGTGAAGATATCATTAACCCTCAGGATTTGTTCTTTGTTTTTCTTGTTTTTTTTTCCAGATTGTTTGACGATGGGCAATGTGTCCTAAGCTGCCCCTTTGGAAAATATCAATTTAATAAGCAATGTCACAAGTGCCATCATACCTGTCACGAATGCAATGGCAGTGAGCCTGATAAATGTACATCTTGTGGCAATGGTAAGTTTCTAAAATATATTTATATATCACGGCCTACAAAGTACATTTCTGTCCCTTAGCACTGGTGGTTGGGGAATTGTACATGATGTTCTAAGTCAATGGTTCAGCAACAGAAAATGGCATGACTGTCCAAGATTGAGTGGAGCCGAGTGGAGTGTTAGCGGTACATACTGAGGTATTGAAAGGTGTGGGAGCTTAACCCTTTCAGTGCCAGAGGGGTACGCAGCGCATTGCTTTGCAATGCGTTACATACCCCTCTGGCGTTCAAAGGGTTAAAGTTTCCCTTCTAAGAGGACACACTACAATATATTTATGGAACACTAAAGTTTTATTATGAAAATATAGGATTTTCCTTTTGGCTAAAACCAGGCAAATGCTCAGTGCTGGAATATGCTGCATTCAAAAGTTATCACAGCTCTAACTGTTTTCTTTAGCCCTTTGAGTGCCAGAGGAGTATCCAATGCATTGTGTTGCAATGGTACTTAAATAAACACCAACACCACCTGGTTTACAAATGGTATTTTTCTCTTGCTCTCTTTGGGAGAACTGAGCTTTAGGCTGTACCTTTTCATAAAATGTGATCACATTGTGGAGGCAGTTTGAACTGTAATAGTTTTGGAATAAAGTATCTCTTAACAGTACTCTTGTTTTAGCCAGTAGGAAAAGCCATAAAATGTGTATTCTCTTAATGAAACATCAATGCTGCTTTGAAAGGTATATCATAATTAGCATGCATTCCTAGGACAGTCCTTTTAATTCCTTGGACACTATGGACATATCCAGCGCATTGTGAAGCAAAACATTGGAGTGGTCTCTAGCACCCAAGTTGGTAATGGTATCTGCACATCAGGATTAAGTGGCTATTAATTAGTTTAACAGGAAAACATACTAGGGTAATATTCCTCACACACCAGTTACTTATATCTATACACTTTAATTGTTTGCATTTGATCTCTCTTGTATTCTACTGTTAGTTGTTTCATTTTACAATTTGATAAAAACTAATGACTCTAAGGTAATTTTCACACATGTAACACCAGTTCTTCACTATTGCCTCATGTGACTGCACCAAAGTTCAGCAATCGGACACTTTACTGTGTTAATTCAGGAAACCAGTAAGATTTGCATGGTGGCCCATGGGGCTGCGTACAGACCTTTCACACAATCCCTGGTGCAGGTTATGATGCTCATTACAAACTCCAATGAACTGCTGACCCATGTGGTCCCCAGCCATTAAGACTACAGGTCAGCTGTGAGGCACACCTCTTCTGTATCCAGATTGGTGGTGGAAAGCAGGAGAAGATAAGTAAAATCATGTGGGCAACAATACTGTCTCAGTGGATTGAATCACTTATTTTGTCCATGTGAAAGAGACCTTGCAAGCAGTCCCCATCTACTGCAGCCTATAGTTTATTGTGCAGAGAGGTATGACCCAGAGATAGACTTCAGGAGAGATCACTATATACTAGAAATTGCAAATATCATGTTCCTGCCATTGGACCTTTCTCCAGATCTTAAATGGACAAGACCTGTGAGTGCTCCATCTGTGGACTCGTCTTCCCCATCATATTAGAGAAAGAAAGTTTTATCACTCCAATAATGATAGAAGTATGCTGCTTTTGTGCATATGGGCCCTCCTCCCAATGGCCCTCTGAGGATGATGGGACTTAAACAGCTTGAGAACTGCAGGTTGTGGTAGATAAGATCACAATAAAAGATGGCTGCCCTGGAGAGCACTGGTGTGGAGGAGCAGCCATTAATGAACAACAGTAGTGTGTGATCAATTAGTTCAGCTGCTATAGCCTGGCTGGCTCAAGTTACTGGTTCCTCTAGAGCAGGACTGTCCAAGTTCAGTCCTCAAGGGCCACCAACAGGCCAGGATTTAAGTGTCTCCCTCATTAAGCACAGGTGAGTTAATCAGTGATCATTCATTTTGACTGACTCACCTGTGCTTAATCAGGGAAATCCTTACATCCTGGCCTGTTGGTGGTGCTTGAGGACTGAACGTGGACAGCCCTGCACTAGACATTATTTTCTATAAAACATGCATTTTGGATTCCACCCTCTTATTCTTATACTCAGTCTGTCAAATACATAGGGTGCCCCCCTAATACAAGAAACACTGACTGGCTCTGGGGGGGAGATCAAGGCCGGAAACTAATAGATAGATATCTACACCAGTAGGGGATCAGGGATACAGTTGTTACAACCAGGGTTATAGAACAGTGTTTAACATTGGACATATTGTAGTGGATATAACACTGTGTACTTGTGGTAATGGGAAAGAAAAAGGTGTGAGGGAACCGATTGATATCAGTGGAACACCCTGTCTGATGACAGCAGCACAGTCGTTATCAGTCTGGCTAGTAAACAGTAAGACACTGGAAGTCCAGAGGGGATGGGCTGGTGGAGGATTTCCATAGTGAAGATGGTGCTTATCTAACAAATTCCATATGGTAAAATGGGGACTAGCAGCAACTAGTACATATCCCCCCCCCCATTAGTCACCACCTCCCACACAATAACATGGGAAAACTCTGCTGTTTTGGACCCAGAGTGCAAAGCAATTCTTTGGAGAGCTCCCTGGCATTCAAGGGGTTAAAACCCCATTTAAGTCAATGTTAATTTTTAGGAATTTGTACCTCTCCCCTGTGGTGCAGTTGGTGTGCCCCTAAACTGCTCCAATTTGCTTTGATATATAGGCCCAAGGATTATGTTTTTTAAAAAATGCATGTCACATTGTGTGATTGTGCAGTATTTGACAGAACTGCATGTTTGTGTGCAGTTAGACTAGAACAGACTGGAAATATCCAGGAAGAGAAGTGTGCTTGTTTCATGCTGTGATACATTTCTCATGTGACAACTGTCCTTACATCCAGGAGTGAGCAGATATCCACTCCCCTCAAGTTATACAACAAAGATCTAGTACCAAGTCCTTGTAAAAATCGCTTTCCTGTACTTAGAGAGATGTTTGTAACTAAAATTTATTTTAAACGTTTGAGGACCTGAGGGGTGTGCAATGCAATGTGTTGGGAACAACTCTGGTGCTTAATGGTTTAATTTTATTAAATCAGATAAATCTGTTTGATAGGTAAACTGTATACTGTTGTTTAAAGCTAATTATCATCAAGAGCAGAATGTCTGCACCAGCTCTGGGGTGGGCAAGCTATGGTTGGACTACATCTTCCTTTATCCTCTGTCATCCATTGGGTGGACGAAGTTGATAGGAGTTGTAGTCCAACAACAGCTGGAGTGTCACAGCTTGTCCAACACTAGACTATGCCTAAAAATTCTGAGAAACCAAGATCCAATACTGGAGTGATTCTGCTAGTTGTGATATGCTACACTACTGCCACCACCTGGACATTGTGGAATCCTACACCTACACCTGATGCTTGTAAGGCACAATCCCATGTATTCATGTTCTCATCTAATTGGAAGAAGTTCACATTAACCCCTTGGATGCCAGAGACATTTCTATTTTTGCCTTGCAATGCATCAGCAATGTCTAGAATTCATTATGTTAAAGATGAAATAATGCTTAAAAACACATAACTCTTATATGAAAGGGAATTATGTAATTCACAAACATGTTTCTAGATACTGATTCAACTTAAAATTGCCTGTGCTGTTTTTCAGCAGGTTGGGAGAAAATGTTGTCAGTACTCCTATTTTCTTTCTTAGGTAGTGACTAGTACACAGCATGGACACTACAACATACTGGGATATATACACAAAATTTTTACCAAACCTCAAGCAAACCAACCAAACACACAATAGGAGACAAATAAAAATTAGCATTAATTTGCCTGGTGCTTTTAAGTTCTCCAATGCATTTAAATCAATAGGAACTTGCTTTCAAAGGGATATCTGATCACCATATCCTCCTATATAATAATTCGCTAATTCGTGTGTAACGCCACGACATGCGCAGTAGACACTGCTGCTCGTGCTGCAGTCATGCGCAGTAGAGACTGCCCGTGGCGCGGCTGGTACAGAGCTGGGAGCTCTGAAGGAGCGTCCAGCTCTGTATCAGCCGTGGCGCGGGCAGTCTCCACTGCGCGTGACTGCCCCGCGACCGGGTGGCAGTGGCACTGTGGCCCGTGTAACGGGCTGTTCAACTAGTACGTATATGTGTTAGCACTGTACCAGGTTCCAGGGTTCAATATTATGTGAGCCACCCAACACTGAAACACCTGAAAGAATATTTAACCGTTTGAGCACTGGGGGGGGGGGGTACACAATGAATTGCTTTGCAATGTGTTGTGCTCCTCCTCTGGCACTCAAAGGGTTAAAAAACCTGCAAGGCTGAAAATGGCATCTGTTAATAATAGTGGGGCCAGAGGTTTATGGAATTTTATGTATCCTGCAAACCAAAAACATTTTCAAAGTTTTTGCTGTCCATCTGTTTAAACATGGTTTTTGCTGGTAATTTTCTAGTTATATATGGAAATCTATATACAGATTTTTTTCAGAATGAATTAAGCTTTTTTCATGGCACCTCACAAGAACTACATTTTGCATTGAGTACAAGTTATGATGTCATAAATCCAAAAAAGTTACAAAATGAATTATTTTGCTAGTCAAACACACACACACACACATATATATAAAATCAAAAACTTTTATGAAGGTTTTAATTACTTGAAAAAGATCTGAATCCTTCAAGTAAAAAATTACCAAATTTGTATAGTTTTACCCATGTTCATGGCCTGTGCAAACCCCTAATTACCAAGAGCTCAAAATGGTATGCAAATTTATTAACAAAAATGCACATTCCAATGGTTTCATGGAAAGGCTATCATAAAACAGCTGAATAACTATATACAACTATATATTTCCTTAAAGTTGATACCCCACTGCATCAAATGAGGGGTCACTGCCTTTCTTCTCCTATCCTGGTGTTCACAAATGTTTCCAGCAGGTGGTGTTAAGATTAAAGGAAAAATAGGCATTTTTTAAACATTTCTGCCACTCCAAATGTACTGAAACCTTTGAAAATTCTGGGTTTTCTTACTGTAATGACTACCTACTGCTGTTACTAGAAACATGGCACCCAACTGATATGAGCTGACTTACTGTAAGGTATACCAGAAGCACAAAACTACACCAACAACAAGCTTTCAACAAGTGAGGACCTCCATCTGATTGTTGGACTACAACTCCCATAATCCCTTGCCAACTGTTGGCTGGTGGGGGATGATGGGAGTTTTAGTTCACCAGCATTTGGAGGGCCTCACATTGCCCACATCTGTCTTAGTGTATAAGCCTCCACAGCTGTCAGTACATAGAACTAAATATGTATATATGAAAACTTTATCTAATTTGTTCTTCCTTTTCCCAAGACAAAAATGGAAGAACACGGTTCTTGTACAATGGAGAGTGCAGGGAGGCCTGTCCACAGGGTTACTACAACACAGAGAATACCTGCTTTGAGTGCCCAAAGTTTTGTGACCTGTGCAGCACTGAAACTACATGTGTCAGATGTTTGGAAGGGTTCATCTTAGAAGATGGCATCTGCCAGAAGCTAGAATGTGAAGAAGGTATGAAACTAGAAGTTACATTCAATAAGCTAAAGAGCTGAAGTTCTGGGGCAAACCAGTTTGTACCACAGAGGGGAAATAAAAAGTCCCACAGATTTTAAATGCTATAGTGGTCTCTGACACATTGCAAATCAATGCTCTGGCTACCTTTATAGCGCTGAAATGGTTAACCCCTTCCCGACAATGGACATGTACGTCCCACAAAAACTGTCACTTAGTGACAGAGGACGTACATGTATGTCCCTGAAGTCCGGGTCCCCGCGCGGCTGCACGCCGTTCAGGGACTCCAGTATAATTAAAAAAAAAAATCTTAGCCGGGCATTAAGTGGCGGCCACATGTGAGCGCGCGACCTGTCACTAAGGGGTTAAATGGCACATTTTAATCAGTGGGAACTTGGCACCTATGGTGCAGGTGGTTGGCTCCAGAATTACAACTCATTAGTCTGATGAATAAAACCATCGGGGCCTTATGCAAGAAGCTAAAGAGGTACAGTTCTGGGGCAAACCGACTATAAGGGAGAGGCCTTAGTGAGGCTTTAGCACCTGCAATGCTGGAGAGGTCTCCAGCATTCAAGCTTTCTAGCTTTCAGGGGGTTAAAAAAAGCCATTATAATCAATGGAAATTTTCCATTTTTTTTTTTATTTGTCCCCTAAGGTATAGTTGGTATGATCTTTAACCTCCTACATAAGGTCCCTAGGACCTGAAAACACATCTGTTTTAAGATCCATATTTGCTCTCCCTATTGTTGGGTGATAAAAAGGGAAAGCACAAACTGATTCAGGTTTGAATACAGGCCTACCATCAGGGCTACAAGTGATGGTGCTGTGCTGGGTCCCTCCCAACATTTAAAGGTGAGAGTGAGAGTTGGTTCCATATTAGCAGTAGGAATACAGAAGGCAAATATAGTCAAGTTGACACCTTTATTGGCTAACTAAGCAGATTTAGGATGCAAGCTTTCAAGACCTCTTAGGTTGCATGCCTGAGGAGGAGACCCAAGAAGTCTTGAAAGCTTGCATCCTAAATCTGCTTAGTTAGCCAATAAAGGTATCAACTTGATTATATTTGCCTCCAACAGTTAAAGGAACAGTAATACCTTTTAAATTAACAACTTCCACCAGTAGGAACATCCTTTTGTATTCAACAGGAAAAACCTTAAAATGTATGATTTTCTTTTCATAATAAAATGTTACCAATTATTGAAACACACTTGGACTGAAGTTTTAGGTTGAAAATAGTCAGTCCCCATTATTTTAATTATCCTTTTGATGCAAAAGGTTTACTACGCTTTTCTTTGCAGTTCACTGGAAAACTCTTTAGCACCCAAGGGTCTAATGAATATGCCAAAGTGGAACATATCAATTGTGTTTTCATTTACTGTAGTATTATTTGTATAAATATATGTTGTGTTTCCTATCTGTACAGGACAAGTGGTAGACCCAGACACTGGAAACTGTGTGGCATGCACAGAGGGATGCCGAGAATGCTACCCATGTAGGTATTCTTTTTCTTTATCTCTTACAAGGAAAGTGTTATTTAATATGGAAAAATATATATTGCAGGCTTTCCCTTGCTGAGTTAAACAAGGGTACTACAGCTGCTGAGGATGTTACTGCAGCTCAAACTTGCATTTTGTGGGTGCAGTACTTCTTTGGACTAAAATGTTACAATGCTGCTGTTGGTACAGCAGCCTATGGTAGATCACTGTCACTCATAATAGCTGTCCTTAGACTGATGTAGCAATAACACCACCATAAATTTTCTGGTCACGGAAGTCTTGCACCCAACAAATGTACAGATGCAATAACTTCTGAAGAAACAACTTTTAGCAGAATAAATCCTGCAATACATTTTTTCTATATTAAGGGATACTATGCCTCTGAGAAACCAGACGTCCCTAAGAGGTTAATGAGTACAGTATTCCTACAGTCTTCAGCTTTTCAACCCATATCATGAAATGTACTGTAAGTGACCACTGTTATTAGACACTTGTTTCACCTGACTGGTTTACAACCTTTGAGAGAGCCAGTCAGGTGAAATGCACATCAGGCATGGTGCTGATCATAGCAGCTTACTCTATAGCCTTGTTGAGAGATGTACAGAGACATATTTTACTTCTCCTAAGAAGTTTACCTATACTATTTTCTTCTTGCTTTGGTGATTATGTCTCTCTTTCCTGCCTTGTAAATGAGTTATATGCTAGTCTTCATTACATTTTTTAATTGAATTTCTATCCTAATTGGGTTATGATGGGAATTTCTTATTGAATAGTGGATTATGCCACCTTCATCCCGAGCCTTTTTCTTTTTTGTTCTCTTCCCTGTTTTCCCATCTATATTCACTTTTACCATTTATTTATTGCATACCGTTAGAGACCCTTGCATCTTTGGCAGATAGGTAATACCAGCGTGTTCTGTTTTGGCCATACCAGCACAGGAGTTCCCTGCCTATAGATCATGTGTGGTACAGGTCTTATGGTATGTTCATGATAATAATCACTTGTACTTTACTGTCTTTATTATACTGGAACTCTGTCCTCTTATCGTGTTCTTTCCTTATTTTAGTTTATACTCTTTTATTGCTATTTTCACCTTTTTTAGTCCATCTTTCACTAACTCACAATTATGCAAGAAACCAAGGGTCTCTTTTTCTCCACCCCTTTTTTCATTGGGGGTTTATGTGAATTTTTTTTCAGCTTTGGTGGAATTTTTATTACTGGGACATTTACTAAATATTTCAGTTTACTTGGTGGGTTATCCTCTTCCTGTGATTATCACGGTATTTCTAATCATTTTATGCCAATTTGCAGAGAATATTGGTTTTAATGACTTTTTTAAGTGTTGTAAATAAAAGTTAGATTTTAAACCCTTTGAGTGCCAGAGGGGTGTACAACGCATTGCTTTTTCAATGCTTTGGATACCCCTCTGGAGCTTAAAGGGTTAATCACTTCCACTGACCTCTTTATACAATTTAGAATGCTATATGGTCATATAGCACACAACAGCACTTCTCTCCCCACCCACTGACTGGCAGTTCATGTGGCAGGAGGCACTTAAAGCCAATAGCACTTACTCCTTCTGTGTCCAGCCTACCTTCCTCTAGACTGTAAGCTGTCACGAGCAGGGTCCTCTGATCCTTCTCCACATTTGGTTTGTACTATTTCATATCTCCGTATGTTTATTCCCTATTGTACAGCAATGCAGAATAAGTTGGCGCTATATAAATAAAGAATAATAATAATAATAATAGTGCTCTTATAAGTATCTATATGGATTGCAAGACAATAGATTTCCTTTTCACCCTTTTTTTTGACTATTGTTGCTAGCCTGAATTGTAAATTTATAAAGATCCTGTTTTCATGGTTATATAAAAAAAAACACACTGGAAAAGAATTGGAGCAGTTCTAGGACAAAACAACTGCAGCATAGGGGACAAATAAAATGTTCTATTGCTTTAAATAGGGCTTTTTATGAAGAATGTAGTGTGACCATACATACTTGGTGCACTAGAAGGTTACTCTACCTTTTGGACACCTGACCCTGATCTCAGTCCATATCCCATGTGGTATCAATGATTTCTCTTTATATTTTTCACTTCCCAAATCAATACCATTCTTCTAGTTTTTGACAGGAAATTAAACATGGATCACTTCACAGATACTTTTTCAAGAAATAGATGGATAATTCCTTATCCTATATAATAATTTGCTAAATTGTTTGTCAGAAGCCATCATGCGCAGTAGAGACGACTGTGCGCGCTGCAGTCATGCACACTACAGACTATTCAAGCCACGGCTGATATGGATCGGGACTCTGAATTCAGACCATAGTCCTCGACTACGGTCTGAATTCTGAGCACCCCGCACCGTATCAGCCGTGGTGCAGGCAGTCTGTACTGTGCATGATTGCACCACGGCCGTTGCTGGGTGGCACTGTGACCCGTGTACATGGCCTCTTCAACTAGTTTTTAAAGGGGAACTACCACCCCGCAGCTCCAAAAGGGACTGACAGCGCAGGAGCACGGACGTCACTATAGCAAGATGTCCATGCTTCCTGCTACTGTCAGCCTCGGAATAAGTCGTAAATCATTTAAACCAGGTAATAATTCTGGCGACTAGCACTACTAGGCAGCTAGTCGCCAGACGGAGACTTAATTAAGATAAAGATTTTGCGGGGTGGTAGTTCCCCTTTAATAATTAATATGGAACCAAGTTCCAATAATTTAAACAAGTTTCCAATTCTGCTATCATTATGCTGATAGTAGGAACTGAGACTGATAACAAATTCCTATTGCATGTTTTCCATATTATGTTAAAGGAACACTGCTACCGCCTAATAATAACCCACCAATTATCTTACCATGACAAAGAAATCCTAATGACCACTATGAATTTTGCCAGTGCTATTTGGTGCAAGAAATAGCATCTTCAATCCTGCCTGGATGTCAGGTCCACCGAGATGGATACGACAGTTACTAGGACTACTTGACTTCAGATTTCAGCCACTGGAACTACAACTTTCTTTGACCTCAAACAGAAACAGGCAGAGTGCAATAGTCACTGACAGACTTATTAGCATATGAAGTAGGTGCTGTTTGATGCTCAATACTCTTGCTAGCAACTGTCATGTCCACCTCCAGTCCTGATTGATCTCTCGAATGACAAAATTAATGAAATTTCCTTTTATTTTAACGGGACTTTTAACCCTTTGAATGCTAGATACATCTCTACCACATTGCCAAGAAATGGGATGAAGAGTACACTAACATTCAATGGATTAAAAGGCTAATGTAAATGACTATTTTCATTATTTTTCTATGGAGCAGTTGGTTTGTCTCTGATCTGATACTGAGTATTCCTCCTAGTGTCCAGAGATAAGACCAGTGCAATGACCAGAGGTCTGGTTGAAGGAGACAGCATTATTATTAAACTACAGATAATATTGCATGTCTTAGGACAGCTCTGGTGCAAGGATTTTTGCCACCCTAGGCAAAACCTCATTTTGCCACCCCCTTGGCTTAGCCTCTCTCTCCTCAGTTTCTAAACACACAGAAGCAGCCTCTTTATTCACCATTGGCTCTGTGCTCCTTGCACCCCTTGGCTCTGTGCTCCTTGCACCCCTTGGCTCTGTGCTCCTTGCACCCCTTGACTCTGTGCTCCTTACACCCCTTGGTTCTGTGCTCCTTACACCCCTTGGCTCTGTGCTCCTTGCACCCCTTGGTTCTGTGCTCCTTGCACCCCTTGGCTCTGTGCTCCTTGCACCCCTTGGTTCTGTGCTCCTTGCACCCCTTGGCTCTGTGTTCCTTGCACCCCTTGGCTCTGTGCTCCTTGCACCCCTTGGTTCTGTGCTCCTTGCACCCCTTGGCTCTGTGCTCCTTGCACCCCTTGGTTCTGTGTTCCTTGCACCCCTTGGTTCTGTGTTCCTTACACTCCTTGGTTCTGTGTTCCTTGCACCCCTTGGTTCTGTGTTCCTTACACCCCTTGGCTCTGTGCTCCTTACACTCCTTGGCTCTGTGTTCCTTGCACCACTTGGCTCTGTGTTCCTTGCACCCCCTGGCTCTGTGCTCCTTGCACCCCTTGGTTCTGTGTTCCTTACACTCCTTGGCTCTGTGCTCCTTGCACCACTTGGCTCTGTGCTCCTTACACCCCTTGGCTCTGTGCTCCTTACACCCCTTGGTTCTGTGTTCCTTACACTCCTTGGCTCTGTGTTCCTTGCACCACTTGGCTCTGTGTTCCTTACACCCCTTGGCTCTGTGCTCCTTGCACTCCTTGGCTCTGTGTTCCTTGCACCCCTTGGCTCTGTGCTCCTTGCACCCCCTGGCTCTGTGCTCCTTGCACCCCTTGGCTCTGTGCTCCTTGCACCCCTTGGTTCTGTGCTCCTTGCACCCCTTGGTTCTGTGCTCCTTGCACCCCTTGGCTCTGTGCTCCTTGCACCCCCTGGCTCTGTGCTCCTTACACCCCTTGGCTCTGTGCTCCTTGCACCCCTTGGCTCTGTGCTCCTTACACTCCTTGGCTCTGTGCTCCTTGCACTCCACCCCTTGGCTCTGTGCTCCTTGCACCCCTTGGCTCTGTGCTCCTTGCACCCCTTGGTTCTGTGCTCCTTGCACCCCTTGGCTCTGTGCTCCTTACACCCCTTGGCTCTGTGCTCCTTGCACCCCTTGGTTCTGTGCTCCTTGCACCCCTTGGCTCTGTGCTCCTTGCACCCCTTGGCTCTGTGTTCCTTGCACCCCCTGGCTCTGTGCTCCTTACACCCCTTGGCTCTGTGCTCCTTGCACCCCTTGGCTCTGTGCTCCTTGCACCCCTTGGCTCTGTGTTCCTTGCACCCCCTGGCTCTGTGCTCCTTACACCCCTTGGCTCTGTGCTCCTTACACCCCTTGGCTCTGTGCTCCTTGCACCCCTTGGCTCTGTGCTCCTTGCACTCCTTGGCTCTGTGCTCCTTGCACTCCTTGGCTCTGTGCTCCTTGCACCCCTTGGCTCTGTGCTCCTTGCACCCCTTGGCTCTGTGCTCCTTGCACCCCTTGGTTCTGTGCTCCTTGCACTCCACCCCTTGGCTCTGTGCTCCTTGCACTCCTTGGCTCTGTGCTCCTTACACTCCTTGGCTCTGTGCTCCTTGCACTCCTTGGCTCTGTGCTCCTTACACTCCTTGGCTCTGTGCTCCTTACACTCCTTGGCTCTGTGCTCCTTGCACCTCTTGGCTCTGTGCTCCTTGCACCCCTTGGCTCTGTGTTCCTTGCACCCCCTGGCTCTGTGCTCTTTACACCCCTTGGCTCTGTGCTCCTTGCACCCCTTGGCTCTGTGCTCCTTGCACTCCTTGGCTCCTTGCACCCCTTGGCTCTGTGCTCCTTGCACCCCTTGGCTCTGTGCTCCTTGCACCCCTTGACTCTGTGCTCCTTGCATCCCTTGACTCTGTGCTCCTTGTACCCCTTGGCTCCGCTTTTTTACTACCCTTTTCTCTCTTCTTGCCTTCTATAGTTTTCCTTTCACACATTTCTTCTCCAGGTCCCTTATTTCATTCTTATATCCCCTCCTGTTTACACACCCACTCTCTCTATCGTTTGTCAGCATTGTACATTGCCCACCCTTCTGGCACCCAAAGGGTTAAGCTATTTTTTCCTCTCCGTTCTCTTTCTTACTGCCTTCTCTTTCTTTAAAAGAAACTCCATTTCTTTTATATTTTCACCCAATATCAGTGATTCACAACCCTATCTGTCTCCGCATATATCCTGTAGATATCATTGTATCCTTCCTCCATTGCTGGTGCTTCTTTCTTTTACCTAATTTTGGTGGCGCCTCTCTCAAGTGCACATCTACTGGGGAAGCAGAGCCGCTCGCTGCCGCACCTCGTTGGCTGCTGTGTGGAGAAGAAACTCTCTTCAGTGTCTTCACCACACAGCAGACTCCAAGGTGCGTGCGCCCTAGGCAGGCGCCTACCTCACCTATAGGTGGTGCCGGCCCTGTCTTAGGAATGTATTCAGGGTTTTTTTCAGATTCTCCAGATCTCTCTTTTTTTTTTTTTTTTTTTTTTTTTTATAAAGAGCTTTATTGAAACTTAAGCAGAGTTACAACAAATCAAAAACATGGAAATGTTACAGTTTGAAGCCATGAGTCCCAAACACATGGAGAGTAGGATATAAGACAAACTGATATGAGTAGAACATACTACCCCATTAGCCATGGATAGACATCAGCTAAACAGTCATTTATCATCTTTAACCACATTACACTAGCCTCCTTGGCCACCTGGAATCTTGGATTTAACCCTTTGAGTGCCAGGCAGGCATCCAATGCATTTCAATGCAACAAATTGTATACCTTTCGGGCGCTCAAAGGGTTAAATGTCCTTATACTTTCCAAGCCCACTTCACTGACTGTCTCCTTAATGCAAATCCTTAAAGTGCTAGTGAACTTATTTTTTACTTTACTTGCTAAAAATTGCTTATGCATTTTTATAAACATTTTTTTAACCCTTTGAGTGCCAGAGGGGTATGCAACGCATTGCAAAGCAATGCGTTGCGTACCCCTCTGGCAATCAAAGGGTTAATCTTCATCTATTTTTGCAACTTTTATAGCAGTATAATGTAACACTATCCCTACTGAAGAAAAGATAATCTATTCTATTCAGCATAAAGAGCACTCAGAGACTTATTCATCGAGATAAAGAGGCTCCAGTCTGTAGTATAAAAAAAACTTTAACCCCTTTAATTCCAAAGAGATCTTCAATGCGTTGCTTAAAAATACATTGGAGAACTGTCTGGCATTCAAGGGGTAAAATCGGGGTTGATTTAAGCCTCTGGTGGACCCTGGGTAAAGTATGAAGTAGTAAGCTCCCTTATACACTTGGATGCTACAGAGTGCATTGTGACCTCTCTAGCATCCAAAGGGTATATTTACACCTGTTCTCCCTTTCTGCTAAATATGAATTTATAACCAAAACCAATTTGAACTTGCATCAAATGAACTTCACAGAATGTTAAGTTCACAAACTAGTTCATGCAATACAAAGTGCTTACATCTTCTGTAGTTTGAGAAAATAATGTAATTGCACATCTCTCTCCATATAATACTGAGTTCATGCACCTGGTTTCACACATGGAGCAGACTGCATTGTGTGTCCCGATAATAGGGGAGAGAGATGTACAAAGGGTTAAACACAGTGATGTGAGAGAGTTAGGATTTCTGATTGTGGGGGGTGGGGCCCTCACAAGAATTGCACCTCTTTATCTTAATGAATAAGACACTCAGTGTAGTTACCTTCAGATCTCCGCTGTTCAGACCTCAACCTTCCAGTCTTCGGACCCCATCCAGCCATTGCCTGGTTAGGGATGATGGGAGTTGTAGTCTCCATTAACTGCAGTTTTAATAATTGACTATCACTGGCTCAAGAGAATAAGTAGTTAAAATCCTAGGATTTAAAAGTTTTGTTCACTGCTTACAGCCACAAAATAACACAATCATCTCTCTCATTATTTTACTAGGGTGATATATAGTCATTATTATAATTCTAGGCATTGTTAACAGTATGTGTGCCAGAGGAGTGAGCAACACATTGAGAAACAATGCGTTGCACACCTGTCTGAACCTAAAAATGTTAATATATTGTGACTATGGTGTTGAAAGGGCAACTAAACTATCATGCTTTGCTATGGGAACAGTTAGCGAAAAGCTAAGGACTGTATTTAGTCAACCCTATGGGCATACCTGGGAATTCTCAGGGTTTAACCCTGAGACTCAGGGTTTTGATCCAAGTCTCAGGGTGAAGGGCCAAATTCTCAGGGTGGGAGACTTCAGTGTTTCCTACTGTCTAATTTTCAACAATTTACTACTTATTTATTTCCAAATTATTGACATTTCTACCTGAAAGCTATTGGCAGAAGTCCTGCTTGCCTTTTAAGTGTTTATGAAGTGATATCTTCGAAGTATAGCATGTTATAGGTTCCATTAGAACTGCCTGGATCGTCTCTAGTTTAGACCACACATTGACATAACACGAAAAGCCTACTTTCTTGGGAGTGTGAAGGGTTAATATTTCAAAGATCTCAGGGTGAGCGTATTTCAAAAGTTCCCAGGTTTGCCTATAGGGATATCACTGGACTGTAAGGTGGCTTGGTATAAATGAGAAAGGCTGGCTTAAAGGGATAGTAATACTTCGTTTTAACTTTATTTTATTTTGTAGACATTAAAAAAACATGAAGAATGATATGTCTTATCTCTCAAACCTTTATGGTTTATGAGATATTCACAAGCAAAGTTTCCCCTCCCGCCCCTTTTTCCTAGTGTAAGCCATCTCTTCTCAGATGTGAATCTGGTTGTATGACCAGACAGATAAGAGAAGGGGACAATCTTCTTTGTATGAAAACAATGAAAGCCCTTCCCCCCTTGACAAGTTTTTCAGCTTTTTCCCTTATCTTAATTGAAGATTGTCCCTCTCTGCAGTCTACCTGGGCACCTCCCTTCTGATCTGGTTGAACAGGGAAGGGATACTTTGTTTGTGAATATCTCTTAAACCATAAAGGTTTGAGAGATAAGACTTATATCATTCTTCATGATTTTTTAATGCCTACAAAATAAAATAAAGTTAAAACGAAGTATTACTATCCCTTTAAGCCACTAGCTTTAGTTGTTTCATGCTCATTTCCCATAAACTGCAAGGAAGTTTAAGAACTTGTCACTTACAATCTATGGGGACTGGGTGCCAAGCCCCTGGATAATGAGAAGTGAGAGTCACTGTTCAGTCTCTCTTGTTGGATAAGCCTGACAGCCATGTAACCCCAAATACAGAGGAGTAACAACAGATGGTACAAAGAATGCAGGTGTATTGGGGCCTGGCCTCCAAAGGGGGCCATCCAGTCTGCACTATCCTGAACCCCTTTACAATAAGACCCTTTTTCTACCTTAGCAGCCTCTGATCTCATCAAGCACTTCCATTTCCAGCTAATAAGATTAGTATAGCATGGTTGATCCCCTTCCTTTTTTTGGTTACCCCTGAGATGTCCACTTTGGAACTAATAGGGTTAGCTATCAGGACATGGTTCATGAATCATGATGCAACAGCTCCCCGGTGCTACAAACAAATAGGTGTTTTCGTTTCTCATCACGAGAAGCCTTCTGAGAAGCTCTAGTAATGAATTGTACCTTGGGTCTGTGCTGGCAAGTGATTGAAACATTCACTGAGATTTTAAATAAGGTCTGTGTCAGTGTGTGTTATTCAGACTTGCTTTAGAACAGCTATGATTGGCCCAGTTTTAGATTTCACCACAGGGCCTAGTAGGTTCTAGTTGTGCCCCTACCCAAATCTTCCCCCAATCTAAGCTTCCAGGGCCACTAATGCAATCCTGGTTTCCTTTGGAAGGTCAGCTAGCTGGACTAGATGAACTAGAGTAAAAATGCAACCATATGCATGATGCATACTCACACTTCAGTAGAAAAGAATGGTAGCAGACAGGAACAATGATAGCCTAATGCATAGAAATTACTAAATGGCATACCAGAGGCATATTTTGAATCAGTAAGTTCAGCATGTTCCTTCTTTAAGCTCCTAGACCTAGGATCTGTTATTGGGCATTCCACACATGGCTCTGGAATTGATTCTTCCTGAGCATATCTGGCAGAACAGTCTAGACATAAAAGACAGGATGACAGGTCCTACATAACATTATATGCTATGCATATTTACTTTGTAACACTATGCATAAATACTTGGTAAATAACTGAAAGGCCTCAAATGAAACCAGCAATAATATAATACTTACATTCATATGACCCAAATAATATTTATTACCCTTTTAAAGGGATGGAAACATCACTAGCATCCAAAGAGTTAAAAAAGGTTCAGTCTGCATTAAGTTTGTAAAAACACCTATAAAAAATTAATTATGCTCACTTTGTTCTCAAGAACCGATTAGGAAGTTATTTATGTTCTCAGTGTGTTCTTGTCACACCTCTTGTTTTTTGTCTCTGTAAGTGGAAGGGTATCTCAGTCATGGGATGTTGCTGTACTTGTGCTTGGAGCAATACTGCAAATCATTATGGCCCACTATAGGCCAAAATGTATTTCTGAGTTTTGCTGGGTTTTCTCATGCAGAGGATATTTGTCTGACATTTAAGGCCTGGACTGTCTGTGTGAGCAGAACTAGTCTGATATGAATCTGGAATTTTCTCCTCTCTCCACAAGAGAACAAAAACTAACTTAGCAGTTATAGAAGGGTATTGTGCTCAAGAACAATATATTATGTCAAACTGTTGGGTATCGTTGAAGGATCTGTAGTAATGGCTGTCCTTGCTGTGTAGAGCAACCTGTAATGTTGGAACTCCATTCACCACCCTTGTTGATCTAGTATGGGACATTTAATGTTTCCATTCTTGGACACCCCTACTAATCAGATCTGTGGGTGGATGAGACGGATAGGTATATGGAAATATGTTGACAAGTCCCAGTAAATGCCAAAAATACATTTGAGGTGTGCTGCTTTTCTCAAGCAGAGGAGTCTTGTCTAGCATTTCGGGGGCAGGGCTGCCTTGTGGGCAGGGTAAGACTTACACAGATATGGAAATATCTACTTTAGAATGGAAGATGAGTCCAAATGTGATTGAACAGCATCTGAGGGGGAAGCTATTATGTTATATTCATTCTCAGTGTGTGTGTGTCTGTTTCACCTCTTTTTTCATTTCCCTAAGTTGAATGGTGTCTCAGACATGGGCCCTTGGTATCTTTGTACCTAAAGAAATTCAGCTGAGGGCCATTGACAAGGCCCTTTAAATGTCAACATGCGTACTGGAGCTTTGCTAGGTTTCCTGTACAGGGGGATTTAGCCTTGCATTTCAGTCCTGGTCCTCTGTGGGTGGAACAAGACATTTGAAACATTTTTTTTTATAATGGCACAACAGAACAAAAAAATATGATTAAGCAGTACCTGAAGATGTATTATCCTCAAGAACAGCTTTTGAGTTATATTTGTTGATTGTGTGTTTGTCACACAACTGTTGTTACACAGGAAAGTAACTTCTTATGATCTGCAGTTTTGTTTGTTTTTGCTGATCAAATATTGGACATTTAGTGATCTGTACTGTTGGATCAGGTGTGTTGCCATTCTTCCTTTTCAAACATCTAATGTAAAGCTCTTTCCCTTCTGCTGCACATAGCGCAGATGAAAAATAACATAGCTAGGGATAACTGATATAAAAGGGGTTTATTCTACAAAGATTACCCACCTAGAGGAAAGGCAGCCATCAATATTTAATGGGTCTTTATTGAAAATGTTATTCATATTGCTAGTTTTTCGTGTAATATTAGTGTGCTTAAAAATGCTGATAAAGATGTCCTCATAATTTTTTGTGAATTAACTGCAGTACATAAAATATGCTTGATTAATATAAGGGTGATTCAAGGTACATATCAATAAGGCTCTGAGCCATAGCAATCATAAGTAAATCACTGCAGTCTGGTTGGTGACCAGATGACTTTTCTCAGTAGCAAGCAAATATAAATCCAGCTACACTGTGCTAACTCCATTTATTATAAAATGTTTGCTGTATTGTTTGGCCTTCAAATGTCCTATTCTAGTTCCAAGAGTTGTACTTTCCAAGAGTTGCACTTTTAAATAGCTTAAGTAATGCCCACAATTTTTATATAAGGAAATCATTTTCCTAGTACCTTGCTAATAAATATGAGAGAAATGAAGATTTCAGAAGTAACATTTTATTCAGGACAAAGTAACTGAACCACAGGGGAGAAATAAATAGTCTCAATGATTTAAATGGGGATTTAATTCTTCTATTTGCTAGACAGGTCTCAGCATTGGAGTCATCATTAGCATGCAAGGGATTAAATGGCACATTTAAATTAATGGGGGATTTAGGGAATATGTCTTTGTCCCCTTTAGTGTAGTTGGTTTATCCCAGATTTTCCCCAGTCATTTTAAGTACAACATAATCTGTGGATTCCAGCCCTGTAGATCAATATCAAGCTCTTTGTCACTTGAAAAAAATCAGGAACCATGACCATGAGTTGAGAATTTGGATGGTAGATAGGTCTCCAGTGCCTTCCTTCTTTTAAGGAGATTAATTCATTATGTGATCATAATTTACATTTCCTTGCATTCTTCCTTTCGTCTTAATTTTTCACAACATTTTTATTTTATTTTATTCTTTTTTATATTTTGATATTTTAGTGTAGTGGTCAATTTTTCCAAAACAACTTGCAATCTTGTTTTTTTCTGAGAAGTTGTTTGGCAAGCTGAGGACATCCTGTTTTTGAGGGCTACAACTACCATCATTCCTGGCCAACCAACTGGTCACGAATAATGAAAGTTTTAGTCCTCTGCAGCTGGGGGGCCTAAGGTTGCCCATCTCTGATTTAAGACTACCTTTGATATATATATGTTTTTTTTTCTAGATGATCCTACAACGTGTATCTCATGCGTACATGGATATTACATGTAAGTCATCTTGAGCTTTCTCTTGTCTTAATATTTCAAGTATTCTATTGGCTGTACAGTATTGGGACATATTTGTGTTTTGTTTTATATTGAATCTTGTGGTAGACCTGTGATTTACAGTTAAAGGGATAGTAATACTTCGTTTTATCTTTATTTTATTTTGTAGGCATTAAAAAACATGAAGAACGATATGTCTTATCTCTCAAACCTTTATAGTTTGAGAGATATTCACAAGCAAAGTTTCCCCTCCTGCCCCTTTTACCTAGTGTAAGCCATCAGATGTGGAATGCAGTCCATAGACCAGACAGATAAAAGCAGGGACAATCTTCTTCCTATGAGAACAATGAAAGCCCTGCCCCCTTGACAAGTTTTTCAGGTTTTTCCCTTATCTTAATTGAAGATTGTCCCTCTCTGCAATCTACCTGGGCACCTCCCTTCTGCTCTGGCTGAACAGTGTGACATCAGTAAAAGGGGCGGTAGGGGGATACTTTGTCATTGAATTACTCTTGAACTACAACTCTGACAGAACTGAAATAATACTCTCCAAGGTCCAAATACTATGATGATTAATTAGAGCTGCTTTTATTATGAAACATTACTATCCCTTTAAGTAAAACATCTTGAGGCGGAATAATTGGACTTGTGGCTATTTCCAAAGTAGATGTGAATTATTATGGAAAGAAGAAGAGCAATCTTATTTTTTCAAGCAACGTTTAAGGTAGACTGATAAATGGCAAGTCATTCAGTATGACTATAATAGAATAATTAATTCTAAAATACAACTGTACTTATATGAAGGAGATTTTTGTAACATACACATATATAGTGCTCTATTCAGTTTTCTGTAAAAATAAACACCCCACACACAAAAATAACACATTGTTGTATTTCATTAGGAGCAATGTGACTTCCGTCTCACATGAAAAACACCCACAAGGCCAGATAGTATTTCATTGTGGTGACACAGTTTGTCACTTTCCAGCTAAATACCAGTGAGATTAATGGGAAGAACTATGGAGGCAATGCAAATATTTCCTCTATAGTACATGCCAACCCCCTTTGAAAATAGTGGCTGTTGTTAAATAGAATGTATTGTTTAACCCTTTGAGTGCCAGAAAGGTATTCAACGTATAGCTTTCCAATGCGCTGGATACCTCTGTGGCACTCAAAGGGTTACGATTTTGTCCTTCATACAGCACTCAAGCATATTTATTTACTCTTTTTTTATCTTGAACTCTGCTGTAGTTTATACCTGATCAAGGACATATTGCTCCCTTGTGAACAATTCTGTGTCTCATTCAAATCATGAGTGGGGCTTTTTCTATAGCTCTCATATAAACTGAACATTTGTTCATTGTGTGGACCTAAAATGGTGAGCATCAGGTACAGGTAACTGCAGTTACTATGCAACAATATATACCTGCCTAGGTATGTGTTTCTGTTAATCACACTATGAGACACATACTCTTACAAGTATAATGCCATTAAAAATAATTTTCCATCGATTCTTTCCAGAAAGTAATGTTCAGAAGTATAAAGTCACCTCTTAAAAGTTACAGTATTACCTACCACCTTTTTTTCTCAGAAAATACAGACATTTGTTTGCTCCTTATTTAAAGTGATAGTAATGTTTTACAATAAAAACAGCTACAAGTACCCTTCATAGTATTTCAAAACTGTGCAAGTTGTAGTTCAGGAGTAAGTGAATGATAAAGTATCCAGGGCCAGATTTACATCTCAGGAGCCTGTAGGCACAGAAATCTGAAGCGTCTCCCCCCCCATTGGCCATCTCCACTGGTCACCTCCACAATGCCCTAATCTCCACATTGCCCCCATCATCTCCATATTGCCCTCACATTGCCCCATCAGCTCCAACTTGCCCCCCATCAGCTCCACATTTCCCCCACCATCTCCATATTGTCCTCACATTGCCCCCCATCAACTCCAACTTGCCCCCATCAGCTCCATGTTAACCTTACATTGCCCCCATCAGCTCCAACTTATCCCCCATCAACTCCACATTGTCCCCACCATCTCCAAATTGCCCCCCATCAGCTGCACGTTGCCCCCACCATCTCCATATTGCCCCATCAGCTCCAACTTGCCCCCCATCAGCTCCATATTGCCTCCACCATCTCCAAATTGCCCCCCATCAGCTGCACATTGCCCCCACCATCTCCATGTTGCCCTCATATTGCCTCCCCCCCATTGTCCCTTTCCTACCTCCCCCAGTTGTCATCTGTGCCTCCTTTGGCACAGTCCTGTAGCTGCTGGAGCTCCCGTGCGGTTTCCTATTCAGGAATGCAGAGCGCTGGGAGATGTCATCTCCCAGCGCTCTGCATTCCTAAAGAGCCGACGAGTGAACTCAGCAGCTACAGGACTGTGTTCTGCCACTGTGCAGCCAGCGAGGTGGCTAATTTAAAAAAAAAAAAATAAAGAATCCCAATGGCAGACGCCCCTTGGTGGCATGTGCCTTTAGGCAGGTGCCTACTCTGCCTTATGGCAAATCCAGCCCTGAAAGTATCCCCCTCCTGCCTCTTTTACTGATGTAATCTGGTCACCTCAGAGCAGCAAGACTGTCCACATGGATCACAGAGAAGGACAATGTTCAGTGAGCATAAGGAAAAACCTGAAAAACCTGTCAAGGGGGCAGGGTTTTCCTTATGCTCACAGTAAGAAGAGCGTCTGTTGCTGTGAGCTGTCCAGTCAAGTGACCAGATTCCACATCTGAGGGGAAGTGGCTTACACTAGGTAAAAGGGGAGGGAGGGGGATATTTTATTATTCATTTATTCTTGAACTACAAGTCTGACAGTATTGAAATAATACTCTCCATGGCACAAATAGTATGAGCTGCAGTTTTTATGAAACATTACTATTCCTTTAAAATTAAACCCTATGAGGGCTAGAAAGGTAGGGGATGATTGCCAAGCAGTGGAAAAATGCACTATATGATAACTGTGCAGAAAGTCAAAATCAGTCAAGCCCATATGTTTATAAGTTAAGAAATGCTATACTGATTGTGACGTTTCTCAGCATACTACTCAGCATTTCTTTGCTTCCTCATTTCCTACTGTGTGCTACATCCCACGGTACAGCCGCCTAATCAGGAACTGAGAAAAAGAAAGTTATGTCACTGAGTCTGCTCCAAAAACACAACATGAAAAGAATATATGTTAACTCCTAGCAAGGTATTATGTTTATATCCATGTCCTGTAAAGGCATCAAATATATATTCAGTTCTGTTAAGGTAATGAAACCATTAAACACACACACACACAATCTATGCATCTGTCTGTCTGTGAATGTTACATCATAGTGTCTCAAATAAGACCCATATGCTTTGGGATTAACAATCCTTCCGTTTGGATGTCTCTTTAGCATTCTCCATCACATGCTACTAAAACAAGTAAACAAACAGAAATCATATGAGATATAACAGGATTAATCACCAATTCCTTTCATAGGTATGAAGGCGTTTGCTATGCAAGTTGTCCTGAAAATACATACAATGATGACTTGCAGAAGATCTGCCTTGAATGTGACACAGATTGCTTCAGCTGTACTGAAAATGAGTGTCTGTTGTGTGAAGATGGGTTCTTTCTCCTTGGTAAGTTCATGCCAGTTTCTGCTTTCAGTAGAGGAGGAAGAAGTATAATTAGGCAAGGCCAAGATCCCATCTAGATATATATAATATGTATGTATTTTGGGGTGTATATATATATATATATATATATATATATATATATATATATATATATATATATATATATAATTGAATTCAAGGCAGTTGCACTCACTAGGTTAAATACTCAATTCAAAGGTTAGGTGCTTGTCCCATAAAAATGTGCAAATAAGTATCTAGATATACTCAGCCTGGGAAGCTTTGTATGAGGCAGCACACTGGATCAAGTGGTTGCATCCGTGGCATGGATGCTCCCCAGGCTGAGTATATCTAACTATAATGGTTAGGTGTGTTAGTACAGTGGTGTAGAGGCCAAATGAATGAGAATTGCAGTATGTAATAATACCTTTTGATTAGACTAACATTCATTTATATGGACAAGCTTTCCAGAGCAATGCTCCCTTTTTCAAGTCTAAAGCACACTGGTTTTAAAAAATGCAATATGTATATAAAAGTCATTCTAAAGGAAAGCTTAAAGGGATAGTAATACTTTTTATTTTATTTTGTAGGCATTAAAAAAACATGAAGAATGATATAAGTCTTATCTCTCAAACCTTTATGGTTTAAGAGATATTCACAAGCAAAGTATCCCCCCCTGTTCAGCCAGATCAGAAGGGAGGTGCCCAGGTAGACTGCAGAGAGGGGCAATCTTCAATTAAGATAAGGGAAAAAGCTGAAAAACTTGTCAAGGGGGGAAGGGCTTTCATTGTTTTTATACAAAGAAGAATGTCCCCTTCTGTTATCTGTACTGTCATAAAACCAGACTCACATCTGAGAAGAGATGGCTTACACTAGGAAAAGGGGCAGGAGGGGAAATTTTGCTTGTGAATATCTCTTAAACCATAAAGGTTTGATAATGCCTACAAAATAAAATAAAGATAAAATGAAGTATTACTATCCCTTTAAAACAGCTAAGTAATAAATCACCTAATAAATCACCTAACATATGAATGTGGGGGGAGGGTGGAGTATGAGTGAGTGAGAGTCAGAACCATGCTACATAGATATAAATAGAAAAATAATATGAGAGAGACAGGTAAAAATGTACAAGAATAAAATAGATAGAAGGTAATATTATGTAAAATTTTGGTGATATGCAAGCTGAAAAGGTTATGGTGGGGAAAAAGTGAAAACCCCTTCCACCTGAATGTGGTGGCTGGTAGATACAATGTTAAACAAAAATCTGCACACCAGTCAAGCCATAAGACTTGCTTTTCTCACAGAAATCTCACATTTGCGGTGTTGTTACTACTGCCAGGGATTCTGGCAAGGATAAGAATTATATTTACTGACCATTATCTTTGATAAAGTGGCTGTTCAACCTTTTAATATTTGCTGGCACATCCATCTGTGCCTTAACCCTTTGAGTGCCAGTGGGGTCCGCAATGCATTGCTTTGCAATGCTTTGCGGACCCCTCAGGCACTCAAAGGGTTAAGATACCCTCTTCCTCTCACAAGCACTGGTGACTGAGCAGTCAACGCAAATCAATGTGTTGCAGACCCCACTGGCACTCAAAGGGTTAAGAGACAGATAGATGTGCCAACAAATGCTAAAAGGCTAAATAGCCACTTTATCAATGATAATGGTCAGTAAATATAATTATTGTCCTTGTTGTTAATAAATCATAATTATTTGTACATCTTACTTGGAGAACAGTGTCTGATTCCAGTGACTGGGGGATCCCAATGGGAGACAGGTTGTACAACATCAATTGATTGCATTATACATCTTTCTTTTATCATTGAATACTGTATAACGATACAGCTTCATTGGGCATCTTTCTTCTTTTTGTCCTACACTTTTTGATGAGGGCTTGTGAGAGGAGGCGGGCATCTGAAGAGGGTTCATTCATTATGTTCAAAAAAAGCTTAATCAGGTATACGGAAGCATAGATCACACAGAATATCAATGCAGAGTATTAAAGAGACCAGTTGTAGTTTAAAGCTCATACTGGTAATTAACAATTGTCAGATGTCATATAGGGACCTGGGGTTCCTACCGTGCGACTTCAGAATGTCACCCTTTTGATACGGGCGACATTCTGATGTCACCCTTTTTTTTTATCTTATTTTTTTTAAGAAAATGTTATTCACGGCATTAGAGGTACACACATGTTAAACAGTGTAATATAACAGGATCAATACTGTACTATAAAGGCATCTATCAGAATGGCACCATAAACAATGATAAAAGATGAGCCATGTGAGACCCCTTCCAGCCATGCCTTTTCTCCCCCACCCCCCTATGTCGCTCTTTTGACGCAGGTGACATTATGATGTCACCGTTTTGATGGTCACTAAATAGAGGGTGACATTTCAGTAATAAACCCCCCAAAGTTATTGATTTAAATGGAGTTTTTAACACCTTGAATTGTAGAGAGGTCTCCATAGCACTATGAAATTCAAAGCAGAAAGATGCAGTTGTGGAGCAAACCGATTGTACCATAGGGACATAAAAATCAATCAAGGGGTTAAAAGCCCCATTTAAAGTAATGGGAATTTTTATTTGTTCTCTATATTGCATTTTGTTTGCCCTAGAATTGTGCAACGTTCTTAGTGCATGAGCCTATGTGGGATGCTAGTAACGTAGAACTTTTTTTTATCAGCTTCTATATGCAAATTATATTTAGAGATGGCCTTTAGGCGATGTGATATTTTCAGCGATACAGAATACTAAGCAGTAGGGGGCGCTGGACTATTTTATTTTCCCTTCCCTCATAATGAACACTTTTAATGAATAATACTAAGTTGGATACAATTTCCTTCTTTGCACAATTCAATATCAGTCCCAATCTATAAGCAGTAGTGGAAAAACACTGACCTGTTTGAATGGATTACAGCAGTTTATGCAACAGTTTGCTAAACTGTAACAAAACATACCTAAGTCCCGCAGATTTAAATGGGGATTTTTAACTTCTTGAATGCTAAAGTTGTCGCCAGTGCATTGCTAACATTCAAGAGGTTAAAATCCCAATAGGAATTTTTTTTTGCCCAATAGTGCCAAGACAAACTCCACTTTTGGTTTATACAAAACTGGTGAAGATGTCCATCATTGGAGAAGCTGCTCTAGAGAACTCTGCCTGCAATGTTCCCTTGGAAGGAGCAGTAAATATCGGACTGAGTTACTAAATATCAGATGCTAAGTCACAAGGATTTCAAGCAGTTAATGAAGCAGATTGCTTGTTGTACTCCAAATATTATGCTCAGATCATTAAAATCAATACTGGTACTAAAAATGCTAATATATTCATCCTTTTTGTGCTGCAAATCCCTGCCCTTGACACAAAGATGATTTATGTTTTATCATCACAGATGGGGTGTGTGTCACTGACTGTGGACCTGGATTTTATGCCGATGACATTGATAATGAGTGTGATACTTGCTTCAGGACATGTGAATCTTGTCATGGACCAGACTACGATGAATGTACTGCTTGCAAAGAAGGTTTTCATCTAGAAAAGGCAATATGTGTAAATTCAGCAAAGAGTCAACCACCAGGAACCTTTTGGAATGGTATGTTATGAAAAAATAATGGGGGGATGTGCAAATCTGCCTGCACAGTTCATATTCTGCAGTGGGGCATTGGCTTCCTACTTTTTCATCTGCTATTAGGGGTATGTACTAGATCAGTGATAGCCAACCCTAGTCCTGAAGCGCTGCCAACAGTGTATCTTTCCAGTGGGTTCCTGGAAAGTGCAGGTAGACCAATTAAAGTGACTGAGACACTAATTAATCTACCTATTCTCTAGCTGGGATATAATGAAAGCATGCACTGTAGTTAGCTGTTGAAAACCAGAGTTGGCTACCCCCTGTGCTGGATTATATGATCACTTTAGTGCATATACGTGCACACACTCTGCATTGTGAGCAACACTGGTATAACTAGTCATTGGAAGGCAATGGGGCAATTTTTTGAGGGCTCCCTAACATGAAATTATCGAAGCATAGGAGTAAATAAAACCTATTGGGCCCTGGTGCAGATAGGGCAGCTTGAATGCCGGGTTGCATCATATCTGTACCCCCTGCAGTTACATTCCTGGTGAGAAAGCCCTGAATACCACCCCTGTCTCATGTCAAAAGAACAGAGTGACATTCTGGCAATTTTCTCCTTCTCTTTTTAGTGCATAGCATTAATCAAGGAGTAGAGGAAAAGAACCCCCAGAAATGTCCATACACTTCCCTGCTGCCCTACCACTGGTGCAAGAGGTATACACAGGCCAATTTTTGGTGTGAGCAGCTTAGTAAATTGTTTTTTGTGAGGTGCAGATCTAATAAATTGGATCCAGTGCTAAGTTTAGTGAGGAATCTCAATAGTACATCCGCTTTCATGTATTGCTCTCAAAACTAAGACGTTACAACCTAAATTACATAAGCATGGTACATATGAGAGGCATTGCTAGGTCCTGACTGTAGTGTTTCATGCCACAGGTCTCATATTTAATGTGCACCAAATGTGTAAGCAGCACGTGGCATGTAATTGGTAATGGTATAAGTGAGGTATACAGTGCATTGGTAATACATTAAGTGGCCTAAGGACTAGGGGCTGTATACAGAAAGAACATGTAGCAATTATGGGGGTAAATCACCTGTACCACAGGAGGAAAGAAAAAAAATCTTATATTTCAAATGGGTCTCTTAAACGTGACAGAAGTCTCACATTGCTTCTCAATGTTTTGAGACTTCTCTGATAAATACATTGGGGGTTATTCACTAAGGAATGATAATGAGGTGATGAAGTGGAGATGACTTATCCAGTGATATCACTTGTCCAATTAGTATGGCACCTATGCATGAAGATCTCCAAAACTTAAAGGGATAGTAATACTTGCAAATGACTAATCCCTATATTGTAGCTTTGTTAAAAAGAAACTTATTGCCCCCAGTGTCATCTCTCAAACCCTTATGGTTTGGGAGATGATAGCGCTCAAAGTTCCCCCCTCCATCCTCCTTCCCTGACTGAACGCTGACTGCAGGGGAAGCTGTCATACGACAGTCTTATGTGCATCAGGTGGCTCTGCAGCTGAGCCAAGATCGTGTTGATAAAAAAGAATTCTTTCGCTAAAACGGTCTTCTACGTGTGCTTGGTTTGTGCTTGATTTGTGCTTGGTTGCAAGCACATGTAGAAGACCGTTTTAGTGAAAGATTTATTTTTTATAAACGCGATCTCGGCAATGCTGCAGAGCCACCTGATGCAAGTAATACCGGATATCCCTGAAGTCAGCATTCAGCGTTCAGTCCGGGAAGGGGGAGGGAGGGGGGAACTTTGAGCGCTATCATCTCTCAAACCATAGGGGTTTGAGAGATGACACCAGGGGCAATAAGTTTCTTTTTAACAAAGCTACAATATGGGGATTATTAATTTGCAAGTATTACTATCCCTTTAAGAAATGTAGGTGAATTGGCTCCATAGAATAACGTAGGAACTGGAGAAGTGATATTTCTGAAGCAGTCATCTCCACTTTATCACCTCTTTATCACGCCTTAGTGAATAACCCTCTAGGTTTGTAGCTGTGTTTGTTCTTGTGATGACTGAACAAGCAGCAGAAAGTCCTCTTTCGATGACATTTACCTAGTCGAAGTGAAGATAATTGAAGTTGCCTCATTATTATATTGTTTTCTGTTACTGCAGGCTATCAAACACTCTCATCAATTCACAATCGCTATCACCACACCCATCTTTTATTCAGTAGATATCTGTTGAAGCAAAAATGAATCTGTTCTATTAATGATAAAAACACAAGTCCAATGCATGCACTTTTACTGTTAGTTGTTGCTTTATGTTACATGCTAGTTGAACAGCCTGTTACACGGGCCACAGTGCCACTGCCACCCGGTCACGGAGCAGTCACACGCAGCAGAGACTGCCCGCGCCACGGCTGATATCAGCCGCGGCGTGGACAGTCTCTACTGCACATGACCTCAGCACGCGCAGCAGTGTGTACTGCGCATGTCGTGGTGTTACACACGATTTAGCGAATTATTATATAGGATTTAGCTCAAACAACTGCATTCATGCCAACTGTTCCTGATTTCCTGGGACAGTCCCTAGTCTGGGCTCCCTGTCTCTGCATCCTGTGTCTCAGTTATTGTCCCTGTTTTAAAAGTACATCTCAATCCCATATTCTGCGTGCTTCTCATTAAAATGTTAATAGGGTCTGAGCTTTCCCACGTGTTAGCATTCCTTATTTATACAATTTTATGTAGTGTTTAGGTGTGGGTACTATCTATTTTGTTGTATAAATGCAGTTTTAACCCTTTGAGTGCCAGAGGGGTACGGAATACATTGCTTTGCAATGCACTTCATACCCCACTGGCACTCAAAGAGTTAAGTCCCTTATACAAAGTTTTCTGTTGTCATCCCACTGCAGTATACCCTGTACTGATATTACTACCCTATAAAGTGACTGACCACCATTGTGAGCCAGAGAGGCATCCAACTCATTTGGATACCTCTTTGGCAATCAAAGAGTTAGATTAAATATTGGCAAGGATGTAATGGTGATGCTGTTTGCATAACAAGATAATAAATCAAATATAAGATACTGTTGAAAAGGTAAACAATATCTACACCTATAGGAATAAGTGGCTCTTAAAGGAACAGTAATATTTAAAATGCAAAAAAAAAAAAAAAGCTGTAGGATTAAAACTAGGATACTCCCACTGCTGAAAGGTGTTTTATTCATAAGTCATTACAGCTGGAACTTGAATTTTTTTAGGTGCATTGTCTTACAGGCCTGAAATTGTTCAGTGACACTGTTGCTACACCATCCTATAGACAACCTTGGTCAGTTGACCATAAATCTCTATAGGCTGGTGTAGCAATAGAGCCACTGTACAAATTTATGCCATAAAATCAATTTATTAAACAACCAGACAAACCTTGGAGGAAAATATATTCCTAGGGCCTTAAGTTCAAAAGAAAGTTCTGTAATTTTGGGGCAAACTAGCTGTACCATATGGCAGAGATAACATTCCACAAATTCCCACTGATTTAAATTGGGGTTAGCAATGTGTTGGAGACATCTCTAGTATTCAGTGGGTAAAAATCCTAATTTAAATAATTGAAAATGTCTATTTGTTCCCTATAATATAGCTACTTTGCTTCAGAATGACTCCACTGTATTTTGAACTTAAGGTCAGGGCTGGATTTTCATCTCAGACGCACCTAGCAAGGCACTCGAGTTCCTCTTAGCTTTGCCCATGGCCACTCCCCCCCCACACTTCTCACGTGACCCCACCCTCAGTCCCATCCACTGTTTTCTTTCACAGCAAGCTTTAACCCCTTGGTTGCTAGAGAGATCGCCAATGCATTGCTTCGCTGGTGCTCAAACACTCAAGCGAGAATGGAATCAGGATGCACTATACAGCATCTTGTGATTACAGGATCATAGGAAAGTAAGTTTTGCCTTGGCTGGACAGTACAAGAAATCGGGGAGCTCCTTGGTGCTATCTACACCTGTCCTATATAATAATTCGCTAATGTATGTTTGTCAAAAGCTGTCATGTGCAGTACAGATGGCTGCTTGCGCTTCAGTCATGCACAGTACAGACTGCCCACGCCAAGGCTAATAATGGAGTGGGGAGCAAAATTCAGAGCCGCGGCGTGGGCAGCCTCTACTGTGCATGACTGCACCACGGCCGTTGCTGCCTGGCACTGTGGCCCGTTTACACAGGCTGTTCAACTAGTATATTTTAATCAAATAGTGAAAATGTCAAGCATGCGTAATGTTTGGTGTACACAGATCCTATTATAGGATTATTGCATTAATTAAGTTTATTAAACGTTATCATATACACCAACATGTTTAACATAATATTATTAAAAGTAGCAGTACTTCTCCACTCATTTAAAAACAGCAAAAACAAAGTGATACATCTAAATACAAAGCAAGACACAAGCAGATCAGCAGGAGGAAAGAGAGCTTCCAGCACAGTCTATAATGCAGTAATTAATGCAGGTCTAACATGTTCCCTGCTTTTCAAATAATAGCACTGGCCACAGCTACAAGTGGCATGGATTGAGCCGCATCCATTTCCTTTGCTACACAATCAGCTGTTCAAATAAGTATGTAGGCATATGTGAATATACTCATGGCTCCTTCTCAAAGATCAGCTACTTCAGCCGCTACACTACTGATGCCATTAAATGATGGGTTAGCACTTTCCTGTCAGTACCAGCTAACAGAGGATTTGTTTAGCTTGACTCTTATGTCATATGCTAACTATCAGAGGAAGGAAAGTACTTTAATAACTATGGAGTGGCAGGTATCGGCTTCTAAAACTTAAAAGAACCAGTGATGTAAAAATTCAGTTAATTCTCTTATACAAATTCTCTTATACAAATGGCTGGAACAGCATCACCGGATACTTTTCAACTAATGAGTCGTTTTTCCAAGGTGTGGCAAAGTCACTGTCTTGCATACTTTGACATGTGTCAGTCAAAATTCACTTGTAGCTCTTGTTTACATGGTCCTTCAGCCTAAAACTTTTACATAGTACTGTGTGTGTGTATGTATATATATATATATATATATATATATATATATACACACAGTACTATGCAAAAGATTTAGGCAGGTGTGAAAGAATGTTATAAAGTAAGAATGCTTTCAAAAATATACACGTTAATAGTTTATTTTTATCAATTAACAAAATGCAAAGTGAGTGAACAGAAAAATCTAAATAAAGCCAATATTTGGTGTAACCACCCTTTGCCTTTAAAACTGCATCAATTCTTCTAGGTGCATTTGCACAAAGTCAGGGATTTTGTAGGCATATATAGTCAGGTGTATGATTAAACAGTTATACCAAACAGGTGCTAATGATCATTTAATATGTAGGTTGAAACACAATCATAAACATAAACAGCTGTGTAGGAGGAGGTATAAAACTCAGCTAACAAGGTGAGGTTGCTGAAGATAGTTTAATGTCAAAAGTCATACGCCATGGCAAGACAGCAAAACAGCAAGACACAAGGTAGTTCAACTGCATCAACAAGGTCTTTCCCAGGCAGAAATTTCAAGGCAGAAAGGGGTTTCCAGATGTGCTGTCCAAGCTCTTTTGAAAAAGCAGAAAGTAACAAGCAACGTTGAGGACTGTAGACACAGTAGTCAGCCAAGGAAAATTAGTGCAGCAGATGATAGACACATCATGTTTACTTTCCTTCACAATCGGAAGATGTCCAGCAGTGTCATCAGCTCAGAATTGGCAGAAAACAGTGGGACCATGGTACATCCATCTATTGTCCAGGAAGCCTGGTCAGAAGTGGTGTTCATAGAAGACTTGTGGCCAAAATGCCATACCTCCGATGTGGAAACAAGGCCAAGCATTTGAACGATACATGAAAACACAGGAACTGGGGTGCAGACAAATTGCATCAGGTGCTCTGGACTGATGAGTCAAAATTTTAAATATTTGGCTGTAGCGGAAGGCAGTTTATTCACCAAAGGGCTGGAGAGCGGTACAAGAATGAATGTCAGCAGGCAAAAGTGAGGCATGGAGGAGGTTCCTTGCAATTTTGGGGCTGCATGTCTGCAAATGAAGTTTGGGTTTTGGTTAGAATTGATGGTATCCTCAATGCTGAGAAGTACAGCAGATACTTATCCACCATTCAGTACCATCAGGGAGGCATCTGATTGGCCCCAAATGTATTCTGCAGCATGACAACAACCCGAAACATAGAACCAAAGTCATTAAGAACTATCTTCAGTGTAAAGAAGAACAAGGAGTTCTGGAAGTGAAGGTATGGCCATCACAAAACCCTGATCTCAACATCATCAAGTCTGTCTGAGAAACAATTGAGGCTGCCTAAATCCACAGAAGAACTGTGATTAGTTCTCCAAGATGTTTGGAACAACCTCCCTGCAGAGCTCCTTAACCCCCACTACCAGATTCATGGCTCCCCGAACGGCGTGCAGCTGTGCAGGGAGCCCTGAATTCGATGACGTGCCAGGACCATGACTGGTCCTTAAGTGCCAGACAGCTGTGACAGTCCTTGCACGTCATGGGTCCTTAAGGGGTTAAAAACTGTGTGCAAGTCTACCAAGAAGAATTGGTCCTGTTTTGAAGGCAGAGGGTGGTCGCACCAAATATTGATTTGATTTAGATTTTCTTCTTTTCACTCACTATTAATTGATAAATATAAACTATTAACATGTCTATGTTTGAAAGCATTCTTACTTTACAGCATTTTTCACAACTGCTAACACTTTTGCACAGTACAGATTTTCTCTGTAGGTGACCTCCCACCATCCCGGAACAAGATTTGTGTATAGTGGTTCTTTGTTTTAATGCAGATAGCTGAGAGCTTATTTGCTGCTATGCTATAATAACAGTATAACTGTACCTCATGGCCATGCTTTTCCAGCTTTCTATAATGTGATTATAAATGTGTTCTGTTGTATAAATCAGTGTCAGAAAGTGTGAATCTGTGCATTGAACATGCATGTAGCATGTAATGCGTAACATATGTGAGTGGCATGACATGCAATGTGCACTGTGTTCCATGTCTCAATGACATTGCTTTGTTTGTACGTGTTTTCTTGGCATTCTTTCACAAACATTATTAGAGGTACTATAATTGGTAGTACTGATCTTAACATTCCAATGGATAATAAAAGTGTTGGTGTGAACCAAAGGATCAGTTTGAGTCTTGAATTCAAATTAAATGTTTTGAAAATAATTGATTCAGGTGAACTTTAAGCCGATGTGTTCAACATCCAGGGTACAAACACTGGCACTGAAGGGGTTATAATATGTACTGTTTTTTCTTATTCGTAATCTTTTATGTTTAAATAATATGCCAAAGCTGAAATACTGTTTGTAAATGTGTAGACTAAGGAAGTACATTATGTTGACCTAATAGACTACGTAGCTTTATGCTGCCATCTAGTGTTCAATGTTCTGTATGACAACTGTAATATGTTTTTAAAGCAATAATAACAGAAAAATGAAATAGGTTGACATAACTTTAAATATTATGTTCTTGCAGCTGGCATATGTAAAAATTAATGATTCAAATGCTATGTCCCTAAAATATAATCTTAAATGTTCTTATTAATGTATATGTAAATTTTCCTGTTCAGAGATAATTTATTTCATGTGGTTTGTGCTGTTTGTATTCAGACATTGACATTTAAGTAAATTAATCAATTGAGATGAGTGCACATTGCTTTTGTATTTAGAAAGGCTGTTACCTCAGCCCAATAACAGACAATCCTGGATAATCAATGGGAGAACATGAGCCCTGTTGCTTAGAACAGGAAACCTGAGGAGGATGTCAGGAGTTGTAGTCTAAAAACAGTTGAAGCGTACAAATGGGCTACCCTGACTTAAATGGACTATTGAGTGCCGTATGGTTGTTCCTAGAGGTCAGCCCCTTCCTACTGCCTATGACTTGCACAATAATGAAAGTACTTGATTCACATAAATTATACATGATTGAGATCAAATGGCAATGTGGGTTAAGGTCATTATTTGTTATAATGGCAAAGTGTGTAAGTAAACAGAAATGTAAATACAAGTTTTCTTTGCAGCTCATGAAAATAAAGTCCAGCCATGTGAGTCCCCTTGTAAAACCTGCAATGACTCTGCTACTACCTGCACATCATGTGTTCAAGGTAAGCTCTTCAAACTCTTCATTTTGGTGAAATGAGTAATTATAAGTAACTAGTGTAAAATCCCGTGTACGCGGGCCAAGGTCTGAGTGATGTTAACCCTTTGAGTGCCAAAGGGGTATGCAAGGCATTGCTATGCAATGTGTTACATACCACTCTGGCACTCAAAGGGTTAAGAGGCCGATCCTGCTTTGTGTCCTGCCACCGACGCAGTCATGCACTGTAGAGACTGCCCGAAAACACAGACTGCTCCCAGCACAGAACTGCCAGCATTCCTACACCTCCTATCATTCTGTGTGTTCGGGCAGTCTCTACTGCACATGATGGCTTCTGACAAACATCCTAGCAAATTATTATATAGGATATCCTCTTGAACTGTGTGAGCACATTTAGTAACTAGCTAGGGACAGAGCCATCTATGAATCTATGATGACTGTTTCCTCTTAAGAACAGTATAAACCAAGTTTTTTTTATTCAGGTTTTTTAAAGGGTATCCCCAAAGAGGTATTCCTTAATCCTCCAACAAACCCCCAACAAACTCACGCACATATACATGCACATATACATACACCCCCCAGAGTTGTTTTTTTGATTCTTTTGCAAGAATAAAGATTGATCCATTCTGAATGACTTGTGGGGGCTTGAAGTCATGTTAATGATCCACTGTTTTAATATAAATGTATACATGTAACTATTTATTGTCCACTTAGGATACTCTAAAGTTTCTAAAAATAAAAAAGAGGTTAGCACTTTGAATCGATGATACCCAGGGGACAATAGTGAAAAATCACATAAATAAATAAGCATAATTGCTGTAAAGTATGTAAAGTATCATTTTGTTAGAAAAGTTGAAATACAGAGCCTAACTGTCCAATACATGCATGTCTGATGTACCTGGTTGAAACCCTTATGCTGCCAGTTGCTCTCAGGCATGCCTGCTCCTTTTACATTCATAAATGCCAATAGGAATGATTGACCATACTATGGATTTGAGAATGTTTGGTCTGTAAGACACCTGGTGGTATTATAAGTGCTAAAATGCAATATCGGATTTCCATTTCAGGTGCACTTTTGATGCCCACCTAATCCCACACATGGCCGCTTTCCCACTAATTTCATGTCCCTTTCCTCTTCTCAGTTACATTGACATTATAATCAGCCAGCTGATGCTATTTTTCCCAGTTCTCAATGTTTTTTCCTGAGGGAACGTGGGTTGATAGTACTGGATGAAAATACAGGCTATTCTTTTGCTGGTGATTTTTATCAATGGCCCCATTCACAACTATTATTGTCCTTCTAGTAACAATATAACAATATACACAAGCCTGTGGTGAGCTCAAACTAGTATATTAGTAGTATTCAAATAGGTACATATATATATATATATATATATATATATATATATATATATATATATAGTCAGGAGCAAAAACTATATATCGGCTACATACACCAAAATGACACAAACATTTGTGTATCAAAACCTAAACTTTGCCAGTAAGTAACCTATGACTTACTATAGACAATAAAAAATAAGGTGCAGTTACATGTTTGTGGTGAAAACATGATAAGCTTAGCTGCCCTGTCACGGCACCCCAGATGTAGGCAAGTACCAATCTGTCTCAAATCCTAGTGAACATGTATTTAATATAATTCAATTAAAAAGCAGTGATCCTACTTTACCTCTACTGTGAGCAAAACCCCTGTGAGGTAAGTAAGAGAGAGGTAGTATTTATAACTTTCCCAACTGGAGAAAGGTTACTAAAGTCAAATAGTAATTCTTGTGCAATTTAAATGAACAGTAAACTAAAATCCCTGCACTGACTAAAAGATTGGCTATGTGCCTCTGACTACCTCTAAATACTCTGGTAGCTCAGGCATGCTTCCCAGGAGTCCCTCTTTAGGAGCGACAGTCTTTCTTTGAGACCCAAATCTGTCTGCCCCTCTTTCCTATCCTGGTGTCCCTCTTTTTAGGAGATCAGATTGTGTGCTGTGTATATATATATATATATATATATATATATATATATATATAATATATATTGTGTGTGTGCGTGTATCACATTGCTCCACAACATTAAAACTCACATTATGTTTGCTTAAACTCCAGTATATGTGTATATAAATTAGCCTGTTTAAATAAATTACTTTGATCTTAAATCATTTATTCAGTTACACAAAGAGGTTTCAGTAGGTCATGAAGTAACCTAAAAAGTCTTGGTAATGCCCCTCCCACTAAGGACACCCCCAGCAACACCACCTAAAACACAAGTATCCCTCTTTGGCTATCTGAAATGTTGGGATTAATACTTATCCAGTCACACCCACATGGCTGATCCTGGACTGTCTTCTGAAGAACAGGGAGAAGGAAGCTCCACTTCTGAGCTTGAGCAGTGAATGTCAATATGTCTTTTCAACCCCTGTTACAGGACATGCCCATCATAAGACTTTTCTATTTATTATTATTATTATTATTATTATTAATCATGACACTTGAAGAGTAAAAATTATACTTTTATTGGCTGTCTCAATAGCTTTAAAGTGCAAGCTTTCAAGACCACTTAGGGCTCCTTGTCAATCATGTTATAACATACCTGACAAAGAGATCTTAGTGGTCTTGAAAGTTTGCACTGTAGAGCTATTCAGTTAGCCAATTATAAAGGTATAACTTTTACTGTACCAGTCTTCAGAAGACAGAGTGGGATGGGCCAGCAGATGGGTATTAACATATCTGGGAACTTTTTCTTGTGGGTGATAAATGACACAATTCACCTCAAAAAAGGGGCGGGCTTAATAGCAAGTGGGGTGGATCTTCAAAACATAGTAAATGTTTGAGGAATAGGCTGGGGAAGGAAGACAAGTGGGCGGGGAATCAGAGGAGAGAGGGAGAAATAGACTGGGAAGGAGCAGAAGTGGGCAGATTTTCAATATAAACTCCCTAAATCTGGAGAATCAGCCTCTGCCCCGGAGACCTGGTAATCAACAGCAAAAACCAGAGTCTCAGGAGCTATGATATTAACATTTGAGCAGGAGCATGTTAGCAGTAGTCATGGGCATATCGTACCTCCCAACATTTCAAATGGCCAAAGAGGGACATTATTGTTTTAGGTTGTTTCATTGGGGGTGTGGTTGGTGGGTGGGGCATTACTGAGAATGTTTAGGTTATTTCATGAACTGACACCTCTTTGTGTAACTGTTTAAATGATTTAGAGCAAGACCAAAGTATTTATTCATATACTGGCGTTTAACCCCTTAAGGACCATTGACGTGGCAGGACCATCATGCTGGTCCGGCACGTACTTTTACTCAAAGCACTCCTGTAGGAGCACGGTGAGTAATACCGGGGACTGAAGTTGATCGCTCCAAAACCGGAGCAATCTCTTTCAGTCCCCCATTCGGCGTGCTGCCCCAGATGATCAGTCACGTGGGACGGCACGGCAAAGTTTCCTATGTGGTCCTTAAAGGACCGCACACCCCAGGACCGCTGGTCCTTAAGGGGTTAAACAAACATTAAGGTGAGTTTATAGCTGTGGACCAATGTAATACAATCATATAAACAACAAATAGTCTGATCTCCTAAAAAGAGGGACACCAGGGAGGGAAAGAGAGACAGAGGGATTTGGATCTCAAAGAGGTTCTGTCCATCCTAAAGATGGACACTTGGAAGGTACATCATATGGCCAAACTTTTAGTTAGTGTAGGGTTTGGGGGTGACTGCTGTGATGCTCTTTTTTCCAATCCTTTGCTACTTTGCTACAATTGCAAGAGCAACTTGCTTTTCTGTTGTCATGTCTTAAATAAACAAGAATACAGTGTTAGTGTGTAGAAAATATTGTGTATTTTTGTGGTGTTTTCTTTTTAAAAAAATTATTTTTTGTGCATAAACAAATATAAACACATTTTTCTATTGAAAAAAATGTTACTGTGATATTTTTTTACTTTTTGAATAAAAGAGATTCTTTGATTATAAAAGGCAACACCTTTTAAGAAACTATGGGCACAAAAAAGAGAAATAGTTGTGGAGGAAACCAAGTGTACCAGGGGAGAAATACAAATTCCTATTGATTTAAATGGGGCTCTTAACCCCTTGAATGCTAGAGAAGTTTACAACACATTGCTTTTCAATGAGTTGGAAACCTCTCTAGCATTCAAGGGGATAAAAACATATTTAAAGGAGCAGTAAACTTTTTTTTATGAAAAAATATATATCATAGGGATTTTCCTACTGAGTAAAATAAGGGTACGCCCACTGCCAAGAGATTTATATTTCCAGAGTTATTACAGTTTAAACCCACTTTTTTTTACATTAGCAGTGCCCTCTAGTGGTCAAATTCTAATTAGATTTTCTGTTAGATTCTAATGGAAAAGAAAGTCAGGAAAGTCAGCGATATACATTTCTCCATAGAATGTGATAGAAACTGCATGTCACTTCCTGTCAGTTAGAACTATCAGGAAGTAAACACAGTAAATTCACTTCCTGATTATTTGAACTGATATAAATTTTGAATAAAAAATCTGACAGCAGTGAGAGTGACCTTGTTTTATTTAGCAGGAAATCCTCTATAAAATATATGTTTTCGTAAAAAAAAAGTTTACTGCTCCTTTAAGTCACTGGGAATCTGGGAAATTCTTCTTTCTCCCCTGTGGTGCACATGATTTGCTCCAGACTTGCCCCTTGTGCATAAGGCTCTGCGGTTTAGTAAATGTCTCCCAGTTGACCACGTACCTAAAGAAACGTGCGGCAATTCTCGAGCAAACCAACTGCACCACAGCCAAGGAATGAAAATGCCAATCAATTTAATTGGGCTTTTAACCCTTTGAATGTTAGAGAGGTCTCCAATGCGTTGCAACATCTCTAGAATTCAAGGAGTTAAAAGTCCCATCAGTAGGAATTTGTAGTTGCTGTTTGTGGCGCAGTTCATTTTCCCCAAATGTCTCCACTTCACTATGTGCAGCTTTTTTGTATTTTTTAATATTTGTATATATTTCTGTCACAGGGACATTTCTCTACAGACAAAGCTGTGTAAAGAGTTGTCCCAGAGGGACCATCCTCAATGAAAGAGACAAGCGGTGTGAGATCTGCACTGCAGGCTGTGAGATCTGCTCCGACAGCACGGCCTGTCTGAAGTGCTCACATGAGTTCCTGCATCAAGGGCGCTGTTACAGGACATGCCCAGAGTAAGACATCATGCAGACTTTTTTATTTATTATTATTATTGTTAATATTAATCATGACACTTTAATTGGCTATCTCAAGTAGCTTTAAAGTACAAGCTTTCAAGACTCTTTGTTAATCATGTTATAACATACCTGACAAAGAGATCGTAGTGATCTTGAAAGTTTGCACTGTAGAGCGATTCAGTTAACCAATAATAAAGGTATAACTTTTACTGTACTAGTCTCCTGCTATACCCATGGCTAACGGTACACCTTTTACCTACATTATTGTCATCATTACAGATCTTTGGGCCATATACAGTTCTGGAACAAACCAACTGCACCAAAGGGGACAAATTCCCCAAATTCCCATTCATTTAAAGCTGAACCATCACCCAATATACAGTCGCCCTCCAATAATTGGTATATGGCGACATGCTTCTTAATAATGTTATTATCTCCTACAAGTACCATGATCTGAAGCAATCCTGATGGCCAGGCTTGCACACAGACATCTTGGCTTAGAGCCATCTGCAACCTTGCGCCGTCCATCCCGTTCTCCTCTAGGGGGCATTGCATGGAGCTGAAAGGCATCAGACAGCGCAGGCGAGCAGACGGCTCTACAGCAAGAAGTCTGGCCGTCAGTCTCTGAAGAAACAGGATTACTTCAGATCATGGTACTTGTGGCAGATAATGACACCATTAAGAAGCTAGTCGCCATATGCATATTTATTGGGGGGCGACTTTATATTGGGTGGTAGTTCCGCTTTAAATGGAGCTTTTGAATTGTTTAGAGATCCTCAGCACATTGCTTTCAAGTGCTTTGGAGACCTCTGTAACATTGAAGGTGTAACAGCCCCATTTAAATCAAAGGAAATATTAATTTTTCACCACAATGCAGTTTGTTTACTCCAGAATTTGCTGTGCTATTTATTGTTCTTTAAAGAACCTATACTGATATTTCTGTTTTATTGCATGCAATTATAAAAAAGTGAGCATTTATAACCATTTATTAAATATTGGTATTGAAGGCCCGTTGGATGGGCCAGGGTGCCGCCCGGCAGCCTCTGCTGCTGCCCCGGGGGCGGGGATGGGCGGTGGGCTGTTGGGGACGCCCCTCTCCGGATCAGCTGTGCCTCAGACTGGGGCCCGGTGCGTTCGAGCAGTCTCTGCTACGCATGACTACCGCGCATGACTGCATCAGTCGGACAGTCTCTACTGCGCATGTGCATTTTACGCACACAGGGAGCTTCTCATCTTAGCAAATTATATTCTAGGATAATACCATATCTGCATGACTATAAGGAAATGTTTTTTTTAGGAACTTAGTCTGAAAAAAATGGGCTTGCCTTAAATTTGAGTTAACCCTTGAATTGGACTGTCAACTGGATTAGTTAAAGATTTGTGCCTGCAGGCAGCCCTTTAGAAGATCCATATGGCAGGCAGCATTTTTCATTTTGCACTGACATCCTTCTCTAGGTCTTGTCAGGTCTTGTTGATCAGTACACAGACCTCCCTGGAACAGCTGGAAATGATCTGTCACTTCCACATTCACATCCGGCTGTACCATATGAGTATGCGGATGGATTCGATTATTTTTGAGGTAGAAGGAGGGAAAGAGATGGAGGGATGGATGGACATACAGATAGAGAATATGGCTTTTTGAGATTTGGAAAAAAAAAGACAAGTTTGGTGGTGTCACCTTATTTTTAGTCACCCAATATTTGGGTAAAATGTGGTACTTTTTCAAAGAGTATTGATTAAAGGGCAGCTATCTTGATTACAGTTCACTACTGGCATATCTGCTCCACTGGGGCAAACATGTTGATGAAGTTTGGGCTGCATTGTGAGCCCCAGTCGTGAATAGAATGAGACACATCGGGGGAGATGCACTAAGGTGTGATAAAGAGATGATAAAGCAGAGATGACTTCCACAGTGATATCACTTCTCCAGTTCCTATGTTATTCGAGGGAGGCTAAACACTATGATTTCTCAAGTGGAAGAGATCTTAGTGCATAGGCTCCATTGACTAACACAGGAAGTGGGGAAGTTATCTCCGCTTTATCACCTCTTTATCATGACCTTAGTGCATAACCCCCTGTTGTTCTTCAGCTAGACCTGCAGAAAGTGACTGAATTGCACGACTGAAGACTCAAAATTGATTTTTGTCATGCCTTGTACAGTCCCCATGGACCCTGGTAAAGGGCTTGCAAATCCAACACTAAGAGTCTATGGAAACTGGGCAAGCAACCCACAAACTGTGTGGTTCAGAGACACAAAATTCCAGTTTGGGTTTCAGCCCAGTGCCAGCTGAGGGGGTCAGTTATCAGTCACCTCAAGTGGTTAACAGGAGCCAAAGCCCCAGGCTGTGTATAACAATGCCCTTTAAGTTGATTGATGCCATTTTAACAGTGCACAAATAACTAAAATTGTTTGGTTATTATTTAGCTAACAACATATCCCCAGAAATTCATCTACGGGAGATAAATATCTATAAATATCTATAATTTAATGCCATTAAAATGCTTTATTCTAATTCTTTATATATAAAGAACATTTTAAAACATGTTTTATATTGTTATTACAGAGGCAGAAATAATTTATAGCCAAGCATGTGCCTGAAATATGTACTTCTTAGGATCAGGGCCTAAATGCTTGGAAGGACAATTTTACCCAATGGGGGAGATGCACTAAGGAGTAATGAAGAGGTGATAAAGCGGAGATGACTTCTCCCAGGATATCACTTCTCCAATTCCTGTGTTATTCTGTGGATCCAATGCACTAAGATTTCTCCAACTTTGGAGATATTAGTGCATAGGCTCTTGAGAAGTGATATCACTGGAGAGGTCATTGTAACAGGAACCCAAGACGCCGGAGAGTCCGGGGCCATCGTCCCGGGATCCTCTCTCCAGAAATCGGCTGACAGATGGTAGTTGATCTGGCAATGGCATCACAAAGAGCTGGAACCACTGCAGCTGGCTCAAGCAAGCTGGAATGCTGGAAATCTAAGCTACAACTCTGGAAGCATAAGCTGGAACCATGGTGCTTCTGAATGGGGGTCAAAGGGGAATAAATACAGGAATAAAATACAGTATGCAGTTTAAGTCCAAAACAATGTCTCTTTTATTGGAAGCAAAGTCAGCTCTTTTATACACCTTTAACAACATTATCCAGGGACTGGATACAAAAAGAACACAATAGTACAATGGAAGCCACACACCATATGCAGGGACAATGGGGTAGGTGGCAACATGATACAATGGAGATCGGCAGATGATATACAATGGGACAATGGGGTAGGTGCCGGGTATAATGTATATACATGGACTGGAACACACATAACCCACAAAGGCACTTTACACAGAGGCATCTTTTGCCTAATTTAATCTTGCCACTCCGAAAACCAACCAAGTAGCCAAGTAGCGACAAAATCCAGTAGCCATTCCTGACCAAGGATGTCAGGACGGCCTCCCAGCCTATGAGGTTACATCTGTTGACGAGGAGGTGACCAATCCCTGGGTTGCCTTTTTTTCCCCATGTACAGTCTATGCGGGACCTTTAAAACTGTCATCCCAGGTGACAGCCAATCAGTGGCCTGCCGACTTTTAAATGGAAAGGCGGCCTTTTCTTTTCAGGCCCGTGGGCCGTCCTATTCTGGGTGAATGACAGTCCTTTAGACCAAATATTTCTCCAGATGTAGGATACAGTTACAAAGGCCTGACAAGGCCCTTCAGTAACGGCCTACCATCCTTTACAGTCATCTCCACTTTATCACCTCATATCACGCCTTAGTGCATAACACCCAATAGCTACAGAGTAATACAATATCATATTTAAATGGAACATAACCTCTTAGTTAAACAATTCTACTTCAAGAATGCAAAGTTTCAAATGTAACCCTTTAAGAACCAGAGGGGTGTGCAATGCATTGATTCGCAATGTGTTCAGCACCACTCTGGTCCTTAATGGGTTTAAAAGGGTGAAAAGCAAAACAAATGTATTGTCATTTTTAACCTCTCAGATACTAGAGCGGCCCCCATTGACCACTCTAGCATCTAGGGGGTTAAAAAAACATACTTTCTGGCTTAACAACATTATACTGTGGCTGAATGATCCAACGTGTGTTAATTTGTAAGTCTATAAAACCCCTGCTGTGACAGAACGAGCCCCACTGTCACCAGTGTGAAGAAAGTAGATCAGCCAGGAGGATAGTGCAACCTGTAACAACAGGAACATCAGGGCAAATATTATTATTATTAGTAATCTTTATTTATATAGCGCCAACAAATTCCTCAGCGCTTTACAGTAGGGAATAGACATACAGAGGTATTAAATGGTACAATCAAATGTGGAGAACAGAAGGATCAGAGGACCGAAAGCTGGGCAAGCACTACAGTAAGAAGGAACAGATCTGGTTCATTGGGCATTGAAATGAATCCTGAGCTAGCACTCAGTCTCTAGGAATAGCCCAAAATAACTCACAAACCCTCTCTTTATAATGGACTTCCAGGAACTCAGGGCTGACGGCAGCATACAGTTCTTCCTCCTCTGAACCCCTGTGTACTCTGGACGGTCCAATCCAACACCAGACTTTCATATCATGAGAAACAAGCTGTCCAATATGGGTGAAGCTGGTTTTAAAATTGACGAGTGAGAGTGTCACCCACAATCCCACACCCCCAGAAGCATGATCCACTCTCCCCCTGTCTGGAGGCTAGGAGTCCAAATAGACCTGTTGTTCCCCCAGGTTGCCTTGATGTGGACCCACATTTTATACAAATGCCCTAAGAGCCACATAGGCTGCCAGGTTTTACACAACATTTCTGAATGCCATAAGTAGCATGTATTCTATTAGGCATTGCACAATAAAGCAATGTCCTAAGTTACAAGCACACTATTAGGTATTACGCAACAGAACAAAGCCCTAAGTGGCACATTATCTATTAGGTATTACACAACAGTGAATCACCAGTTTAGCATGGTGCATAAGATGGTTATATAAAACACATAACAATCCCACTGGGAGACAGGTAGGGGAACTGGCTACATAATTGAATAATTATGGGGAAAAGGACAGGGGCAAAGTAGGTGGCCTCAGGCCAGGTATTGTCTATACTGTTTTCATACTAGTTGCAGATCTAAGTTACCAGATTCCCATAGTACTTTGAGGGTGGCAATTTTGCTGTTCTCAGGTAAGCACCTGGTCCCGAATAGTGACATACTTCCACTCCCACACAGTTCCCATAGTCGGCCTGGCTCCTTGCTGCATTCAGGCAATCATTGAGTGTAGCGCCACCAGCACATGCCTTCTATCAGGTGATCCTTGAGGATGGTCACCACACCTCATATTGTGGGAGGTCCTCTCCACCAATGAATGAGATCTTTTATTCTCTGAAATGCGTAAGGAGTAGACATGTGTTCCTTGGCAGGATGTAAGTACCTATGCCTTTAAAATATCTTTCATGTCAGGAAAATAAATGTTTTACATACAAGTGTGATTTCACCTGGATTTTATATATTTGGAATTGGGATCAGTCATTTCCTGAGGCTATTTGCCTCTGTTTGGCATCTCTCTTCTGCAGTCAGATGATACTGACTACAGTATGAGCTTTTCAGGTGATATTGACTACAGTATGAACTCGTCTCTCAAAGTCATTACGACCAGCATGCACTTATTCCAATCAGTTCTTTAAAGACATGTAGGACTCATTTTTGTCCAGAGCACAGCAGTGACTAAAGTTCTCTAGAATAAGCATTGAGCTTCAGCAGTAAAAACAATAATTTCAAGGGAGGGTTAAATTCATTAAATGACATCTCAAACCACACACTGAGTGCCATTTAAGGTCATTCTTAATAGCATCTGGTTTTAATCAGATTCCAATCATAGCACAAGAATTTTGGGCATGTACTACAAGATGAAAATATCTGTAGGAGATTGTGTAATTCTGTTCCAGACAGCACATTTGTATATTACTACAGTAACAAGACAGAAAGAGATGATTTTGTCAGGAGTGACAATTTTTGCAATGCAGAAGCAAATTTCTTGTTAAGTTGACCCCCTTGAGCTATACATTCAGATATATCAACCAAGATAAATGTTTCCAGCTTTAAAATTGTGGCATAGTTAGCAATTTGAAGAACAACTAAAATTATGCAAGGTCTACATCATAAAATGGATCAGGAAAAACTTGAATACCTTAATACTCTAACCCTTTAAGTGCCAGAGGGGTGCTCAATGCATTGCTTCGCAAAAAGAAAAAAGGGGTACACAAAGTTGTGAAAAATGAATATATCATTTCCATAATAAAATATAGAATAAATCCTGTCAGATATATTGTTTGGGAGGGAATAAAAATTCCAGATTGTGGGGGTGTGATTTTAGTATTCCTGATACTTTTAGTTCATATATTCGCTATTTGAGAAGTTATTTGTAACCCTTTGAGTGCCAGAGGCAAATGCAATGCATTCCAAAGCAATGTGTCGCAAAACCCCGTGGCACTCAAAGGGTTAAAGGGTTATGCCAGTGATTCTACAATCCAGTCCACAGGGCATACCAACAGGTCTGGTCTTCAGGATATCCTAAATTAAGCATATGTGAAATAATCTGTGATTAAGCAGAGATATCCTGAAAATGTGCACCATTGGAGTACCCAGAGGATGAACTCTGAGAGACTCTGGGTTATGCCATCAACATCTAAAAACACCAGAAGTGAGAATCATCTGAGGCTAAAGTCACAAAGTTTAGCTATATGTGACAATGTTTTCGTGAGAAAAATGTGGCTAACTTTTAAGGACCAGCGGTCCCGGGGCGTGCCGTCCCTTAAGGACCACATAGGAAACTTTGACGTGCCGTCCCACGTGACTGATCACGTGGGGCGGCACGTCAAACGGGGCACTGGAAGAGATCGCTCCGGTCTTGGAGCGATCAACTTCAGTGCCCGGTATTACCGCGCTCCTACAGGAGCGCGGTGAGTAAAAGTGCGTGACGTGGCAGGACCGTCACTGGTCCTTAAGTGCTGGACCAGCGTGACGGTCCTGCCACGTCAGTGGTACTTAAGGGGTTAATATTTCTACAGTAGGTAAAACTTCTGATTTCTGGTGCATCTAATAAATGCTGAACTGGTGAATTTTTGTACAGGGGTTCTGTAGGCAAATTGAGTAAAATAAATAATGGGTCCACAGAGAATTGTTCAACCCTTTAAGGGCCACAGCACTGTGCAACACATTGCACACCCCTCTAGTGTTTGAAGGGTTAATGAGTCTAAAGTCGACCATGTTCCTAGTGTTGCATGCAAAGTTCAGCTAGATCTAGTTTTTTCAAGCTCACAATCTATTTCTTTTTCTAGTTGTTTGTGTTTACTTTGTTATTCGTTTTGGATGTCTGTAGACAATAAGACTATTTGATTACTTACAAAGTCTTAAAGTAATTATTAAATACATCTGTAGGATGCTTTGGGTTTAATTAAAGCAGAACTATCATCCACATTATATTGAGTCCCTAATACTAATAATAATAGCAATATGCATATATGTTCGTGTAATTTCAATAATAATTGCGGCATTAGTGAAAAATAGACCTTTACTGGCAGACAGGCATCTGCAAACAGTGCAGACATCTTACAGAGAAGGCATCTCTGCGTCTGTGCTATCCGCCCCTTCTCCTCCACGATTGAAGTGTTCAGTGCCTGGCTACCTTATGGCATTGGAAGGGACTGACGGAGCAAGCACAAAGAGCGCCTACGGCAAGATCCCTGCCGATGCCTGTCTGCCTATAAAGGTCTATTTTTCACTAATGCCGTAATTATGATTGAAATTACAAGAACTTAGATACATATCACTATTATTATTAGTATCTGGGGCTCAGTATAATGTGGATAATAGTTCTGCTTTAAAGGGATAGTAATGTTTCACAAAAACAGCAGCTCCAATTAATCTTCATAGCAATTGAGCCATAGTGAGTGTTATTTCATTACTGTCAGAGTTGTAGTTCAAGAGTAATTGAATGATAAAGTTTCCCCCCCTTTTACCTAGTGTAAGCCACCTCCCCTCATCCAGTCCATAGACCAGACAGCTCACATCAATGGTCAATATTCTACTGTGAGAACAATGAAAACCCTGCCCCCCCTTGACAGGTTTTTCAGCTTTTTCCCTTATCTTAATTGAAGATTGTCCCTCTCTACAATCTACCTGGACACACCCTGCTGCTCTAAGCTGAGCAGTGTTACATCAGTAGAAGGGGCGGGAGGGGAATACTTTATCATTCAAGTACTCTTGAACTACAACTCTGACAGAATTGAAATAACACTCTTCAAGGCTATGATACCATGATGATTAATTAGAGCTGCTTTTATTATGAAACATTACTATCCCTTTAAGCATCTGTGGTCTCTGTCTGAACTGGATCAGAAATCTGTTACCTAGTGGACGTTACAGAGATCTCAAATGTGTTGTTTGACAATGCATTGATAACTTATATAGCATGTGGAAATGTTATCATGTTTAGTGTTTGAATTCCATTTTCATTCTGACACTATGGTTAGCACAGGGGTTGCTCTAGGTTTTTGGGGGACCTAAGAGAAAAATTCACATGGGGCCACCCTTTACTCCTGCATCAATATTTCTAATAAGACTTTACCATTTGGATTTATTTACATAAAACAATACTACTGTATAAGAGTTCTGGGGCCCAAGTTGGAGCCCTAAGGAGCGGCTTACCTGTTATATCATAGCACCACCACTTGGTCTGCTGAATTTGGTTTCTAACAAGTTACTTCTTTCTCCCATAATTCTCTCTACAGTGGCTTCTTCGGTTTTGATGGAAGCTGTATAGAATGCAGCAAGGACTGTAAAACTTGCAAGGACAACAGTGACTACTGCTTGTCATGTCATGCCCCTAAACTGCTCGAACAAGCCAAATGCAAAACTGCTTGCTCTGTTAGATACACAGCTATTGATGGGGTCTGCAGGCACTGCTCTCCAGACTGTAAGGCATGTGTGGACAAAGACACCTGCACAGGTATTGAAATTACTTCCTCTTTCTGGGGTAAAGATATGCAACATTATCACGTGCAATAATACTGAGTATTACGCACAGGAGCATTTTCAAATCTCCTTTTGATTTAAATGCATTGAAGATCTCTCTCTGTTAATCAAGCAGTTAACCTTTTGAGTGCCAACAAGTTATCCAGCGAATTGCATTGCAATGCCTTGCATACCACTCTGGTGCTCAAAAGGTTAAATTCCTCATTATAAATCAAAGATTTTTTTTTTCTCCACCTATGGTGCAATTGCTTTGCTCTAGAATTTCTCCACCGTTTCTTTGTGCTTAAAGGAGCAGTAAACTTTTTATGAAAGCCTATATGTTATAAAGTTTATCCTGCTGAGTAAAACAAGGTCACTCCCACTGCTGTCTGTTGTTTCATTCAAATGATATAACAGTTCAAATAATCAGGAAGTGACTTTACTATGCATTTACTTCCTGATAGTTCTAACTGACAGGAAGTAACAGTCAGGGGCGGACTGACAGGACCCAGAGCCCCTGGTACAAAAAGAGGTCTGGGCCCCCTGCAGAAATCTCCACATTGCCCCTTCATCTCCACAATGCCCCCTTCATCTCCACATTGTCCCCTTCATCTCCACAATGCCCCCTATCTCCACAATGCCCCCTTCATCTCCACATTGTCCCCTTCATCTCCACATTGTCCCCTTCATCTCATCTCCACAATGCCCCCTATCTCCACATTGTCCCCTATCTCCACAATGCCCCTATCTCCACATTGCCCCCTTCATCTCCACAATGCCCCCTTCATCTCCACAATGCCCCTTGCACAATGCCCCCATCTCCACATCGCCCCTTCCACCACCATGCCCCCTCATCTCCACACTGCCGGTACCTCCAGTCCCTGGTGGTCTAGCGGCGTGGCGAAGTCCCGCGCGCCTCTAGTAATGCAGAGGCTGGGAGATGATGTCATCTCCCAGCGCTCTGTATTAGTAGAACATCGCGCTGACGGCTGTGGTTTGAGAGCAGCTGAGCAGTGCTGGAAGCGGCGGCGGGCCCCCTTCGGTCACGGGCCCTCGGTCCGTGACCGAATGCCAGTATGGTCAGTCCGCCCCTGGTAACAGGCAGTTTCTATCACATTCTATAGATAACTGTAAGTCACTGACATTCCTATCCATTAGAATGCAGCAAGAGAACTAATTGGAATTTTACCACTAGAGGTCACTGCTATTGTAAAAGAAAAAAAAAACACACGTTTAAATGAAAATAAATGATGTTGTACTAAAACTCCCATCATCCTCAGTCAGCCATCAGTTTTAGTACAGCTGGATATCCCCAGGTTAAAAACATCTGGCTTATACATTAATCATCTTACTATCATAGTGTAGGCAAGGATTCACTGCAATTCCTGCCCTTTCATATAATTCATTACCACCAGTAATTGTCTTTCATTTATTTTTGGAAGCGCAGTTAAACGACCATTATGTAGTATTAATGTTGGTAATTTTTACTAACCCATGGGACACTAATATAAACATTAGTCAAACACAGTGCATTATGCAAAGTTTCCTATGTTCAAAAGACAGATGGAGTCAATCTGGAGCAAACCAACAGGGGACAAATAAAACCTCTCATTGATCTGAATATCTGAAAAAAGGAACACTAAAGAGGGCTCTCCATAGAGTAGTAATGTTACAAACAGGAAACACTACATCAGTTCCCAAACTGTTCAATTCCCATTATGATTTGGTTATAAATATAAATATCTGTAGCAGTAGAACATGTGGAGTATAATCAGCTGCCTCACACAGATACGTCACCAATTTTGTACTCCCTTTAAAACAGTTGACTGAATCCCTTGAAAACAAGGAAAACAGACAACAAAAAGCATAAAAAACCCCACACAACACGGGGGCACTTTAGAAAGAAAACATGCATGTGCTGAACTATTCAAATGTGATAATACTCACATATACTATTTTCTGGTGAGAATTCCCAAATTAACCAGCAGAAAAGCATCAGGAGGAATCCAACTCATCTCTGTAAGGGTACACAAACAATACTGTGATCCAGGATATGTAAAAGTCAGTGGGCTTTGATATATTTAAATTATGAACAAGGATAAAAAAACAATAGAAATGGTCTTTCAACACATTTCAATGTTCTCACAACCTTTTCATCAGGAAATCAGACCACAATTGTGGTCTTATTTCCTGCTGAAAATGTTGAGAGAACCTTGATCAAACAGATCATTTTGTACCATCCAACACTATCCAACTTTTAATGATAGAGGTCAAGATTTCTGTATGGCCAACATGTTGGACCAAAAAAGTATAATATTGACAAAAAATTATAGGGCACCCAAAGTGTATAATCCCCACAAGATCAGTTCAAACAATTCGATAAGGACAACTATACTTCCCAACATGCAGAGCTATTGAATTATTCTTCCTCATGTATGTGGAGGATATTCGATCTGCCCCACACATATAATTTCAGCAGCTTCCCAACATGTGGTCTATCCCTTAGTAGCACTAAACTGATGCTTTTCAATACAATTTTTTATCAGGAAGGATACACTGAGATTGTCTCTCATTTTCAGTTATGTCCTGGGTACTCATTTTATTTACCTCAGAAGGGTGAAAGGCTGAATTGACCTTCTTGGGACTAGAACCTACAACAACTGTCTTTTCTTCAGGAACAAAGATGGGCATACTGTTTATGAGAAGTGCAATTTAAAATGAACATACACTTTATCATATAGTGCAGAATATCTATATTTGCTTATCGTGGATAATTACACTGCCATAATGTTATAGGAACTATGGAGTTTTCAGGCTTGTCACAATTGGCTCACGGACTACCAGATGGACCCATATTTGGAATTTTTCTCTCATGAATGCCATTTTATTGAAGATAAAATTAGGGTTAGTTATTATTTGTCATGCTTTCCGTTTTGCAGAATTGTAGTAGTCAGCATTTTATTGACCTCAGTATTCTTATGGAGTCAACCATTTTGTTTGTGTAGCCTTAAGATTGCTACAATCGTGTGAGCTATAGCTAGTTACAGGCTGAGTCTCTCCAATAGAAATCACATTTAAGAGTCTTCACAAGATGTGTGGTCTTAAATGTTGTATCCTTTCCCCATGACTCGCTGCAAATCACATCTGTATTCTTGTCACAATCTGAAAGAATCACAATACTAGAAAGACAGAAAAGAGCAAGCAATAGTGAAGCACAATTTAATAAATCAACAAAAGCACTCAATCCATTGTACTTACTAGGTCAAACAAAGTCAAAACTCTTGATATTTTCCAAACTCCTCCAAAACATCTCTTACATCTTGGCTCTGCCCACCAGATGTTTTTTGTACATTTTGATTTTATTAAGGGTGATAGAGCCAATTTGTGATGAAATGTGTTGGGTGGGCATAACCAAGACACAGTAGATGCTTTGGTGGAGTGGACACAGAAGCATACTTGGAGATTTAAATGCTGTGTTTGACAGCAGCATTTGCAAGAGAAATTCCCTGTACCTGTACTCTGTGTGCAGCTATTTTGCTAAATATCTGACCCTAACTTGTCCTGTAAGTGCAACAGAGTGAGTGATTTTTGTCCATTTATTAAATTATGCTTAGTGAACTTCCCCTGTCATTTCTAGTTTCCTGATCATCTATAAAATGTATCCCACCCAAATAAATAATCAGATATCTATGCCAAGAGTTTTACATTTATGCAGATCTACAAAGATTTCCTTGGTATTTATTATTCTTAAAATGTAAAATATTTTATGCAGTAATTGTAGATCTTTTTCAAAAGTCCATTATTCAACACATGCAGAGGTATCTGGTATCAGAACAGAATATTTTCTGTGTTCTTTTTAGAATGCATGCCTGGCTATTTCCTTCATGAACGGCGATGCTTGAATTATTGCCCAGATGGATATTACAGTAGTGTTGGAACCTGTCAGCTATGTGACCCAATGTGTGCAAAATGCAGTGGACCTGACCCTGATGATTGTGAGGAATGTTCCAGCAAAAGCTTCTTCCTTTATAATGGAGAGTGCTTTGGTAGGTGTCCAAAAGGAACCTATTATGAGGCAAACACCCAAAACTGCCAAGGTAAGTCCTCCATGTTACACTTCTAACTTAAGTTATTTAGAAAGAATAATTATATGTTAAGTAGTTATTTCAAGTGGTTAACTCATTGAATGCTACTTTTGTAGCATCCTAGGGGTCAAAGGAGTGCAGCTAGACATATGCTCTGAAGGATCAGTTGTGAATTACATTAATAAAGGGCATCAAACACAATGATCCCTATAATGTATGGTAACCATGAAGCTCATGGGATTGACGATATTTATCTGTGTACAAGCCATGGTAAGATGATCATTGGCATTGGTTTGTCATGGAAACCTTCTTAGAAACCTACATATGTTTCATAATAAGAACAGCTCTAATTAATCATCATAGTATTTGGACTTTGGAGAGTGTTATTTCAATTCTGTCAGAGTTGTAGTTCCAGAGTAATTCAATGACAAAGTGTCCCCCTCCCTCCCCTTTTACTGATGTCACACTGTTCAGCTTGAGCAGAAGGGCGGTGCCCAGGTAGACTGCAGAGAGGGACAATCTTCAATTAAGATAAGGGAAAAACCTGAAAAGCTTGTCAAGGGGGGCAGGGATTTCATTGTTTTCATAGGAATAAGAGTGTCCCCTTCTGTTATCTGTCTGGTCTATGGACTGCATTCCACATCTGAGATTGCTTACACTAGGTAAAAGGGGCAGGAGGGGGAAACTTTGCTTGTGATTATCTCATAAACCATAAATGTTTGAGAGATAAGACTTATATCATTCTTTATGTTTTTTTAATGACTACAAAATAAAATAAAGTTAAAACAAAGTATTACTATCTCTTTAATGTCAGATTCAAATGGCATTTATTGACTGTCTATTCTCCTATATATTTAAAAAGCTCAGATATAGTCACAGCAATACACCCCAGGCATTCTTAAAGGGAAACTGTACCTTTGGAATAAATGGCTGTGAATCTGCTGCTGTTGTCTGTAAGAACAGGGACATGTTACTATACTCATAATGTTTATATGGTCCTTTATAATAATATGTCAGGCTCTCTCTCTCTCTCTCTCTAAAGCTAGAGCAACAGTGTGAGAGAGCCCCACGTATAAACTACAGTACCTGTATGTTGATCCTTGTTACTATTGATGATAATGGGTGCACAACAGGGGCATTTAAATGCACAGATGTTCTTCTCATTCACTGGGTGCCTCCAGGTTCAGGGGACTTCACATGAGTTTCCAAATACTCCAGCAAGGAACCAACTTACTCATATGAACAGAAAGCAGAGAGGCTGTCTTTTGTCCTTCCCAAACACACCAATGGATCAGTAAAGTTTTTATTATTTAAAAAGAAAACAACACATGTGCTGTAAGGCTTTTCTTTAGGAGTACAGCAAGGGTGGTCCCTCTGCTAGTAGTTGATTTATTGAAGTTGTAACAGTTTAAACTGTAGTGGAGATGCAGGGTATCACATTCTATGGAGAACTATAGCCATATGCCAGAGGCTCATCTCTCCCACTGAATTTCATAGAATAACTGTCTGGACACTAGTGAACTGTCTGGACATCAGGTGGTACTGACAGTAAGAACTTAAAGGGATAGTAATACTTTGTTTTAACTTTATTTTATTTTGTAGGCATTAAAAAAACATGAAGAATGATACAAGTCTTATCTCTCAAACCTTTGTGGTTTAAGAGATATTCACAAGCAAAGTTTCCCCTCCCGCCCCTTTTTCCTAGTGTAAGCCATCTCTTCTCAGATAGGGAATCTGGTTGTAAGACCAGACAGATAACAGAAGGGGACAATCTTCTTTGTATGAAAAGAATGAAAGCCCTTCCCCCCTTGACAAGTTTTTCAGCTTTTTCCCTTATCTTAATTGAAGATTGTCCCTCTCTGCAGTCTACCTGGGCACCTCCCTTCTGATCTGGCTGAACGGGGGGGGATACTTTGCTTGTGAATATCTCTTAAACCATAAAGTTTTGAGAGATAAGACTTATATCGTTCTTCATGTTTTTTTAATGCCTACAAAATAAAGATAAACAAAGTATTACTATCCCTTTAACATATAAAACACAGTTTGAACTGCAACAAATTTGGAACAAAATATATATACAAAACGTGAGAGGCTTCTGAGGATGAACAAACAGCACAATGGCCTGTTCTACGGCTAGTCACCACTCAGAAGTGTCACGTTTTTGATCTTTACTGCCATTACAGAGGAGAAATTTACACAGACATATTAGACTAATCCCGTCCAAAAGGGCAGTCCTGTTCCAAAACGATGGGCAAGTCCCCTCTGCACAGGAACACCAGCTAACCACCGACGTACGTTTAGGCCTTGTTGTGCCTCGTCAGCGAGGGGCAGCTGGATTCCCTAGGCACTGAGAGCACAGGGTCCACATCTGGATTACCCTTTACTCTTAGGGAGACCCCTTAAGAGTTTTCAAAATAACCTCTCACATCCTTTGGCAATTTTGGAACAAAGCATCTTCCAGCTGTGGGAATACGCAGGCTTTGCACTCAAGGAAAACTGTGTGTTGATATTGAAATTTTAATTTTAAAATATACATTTTTGTATTAACTCTTTGAGTGCCAGAGGGATATCCCAAGCATTGCTTTGCAATGTTAATGATTATTCCAGCTGCACCATTGATCTATGTGGGGATTTAAAGCCCTTGCATGCTACAGAGGTCTTGACTGACTTACTTTGCAATGCCTTTGTATACCTCATTAGCATTCTTTGGGTTAAAAGCCCCATTTAAATCAACCAGTATTTGGAGAACATTTTTTCCCCCTTTGGTCCAGTTCTTTTTAGTCCATCATGCAGAGATGCCCAATCAGGGTGTGGCTGAGTAGTTCTCCCAGTAATCACTTTTACTAGTCACCTGTTTCACCAGCTCTGATGGAAGTGTGAGTACAAGTTAATTCCTGAGGTCTCTGATGATTGGAGTTTATCTGCTTAATAATGTATGCACCTCTGTATGTTTTTTCCTTTGCCATTTGGGGCATCTCTGCAAATTAATGTCTAAGAACCTTATGTTCAAAGCAAAAGTGGAGGAATTATTGGGTAAACTAACTACACCACAGGGAACAAATACACAAAAAAATCACATTGATTTAAATGGAACTTCTAACACTTTGAATGCTACAGACGTGGAGAACTCTCTAGCATTAAAAGTCCTATTGAAATCAGTGGGAATTTGGGAAATATTTAATTACCCCTGTGGTATGGTTGGTTTTCTGCATAATTCCTCCACTTTTCTGTTGAACTTTATGTCCTAAAGAGTTATTAGCATTCAAATCTTGAAAAGAAACTTACAATAGGTATGTCTGTTTCTTTAGACTGTGACACATCGTGCAAGTTGTGCTCATCATCTACATATTGTGATGAATGCAGAGAAGACCTTGTTAAAAACAGTCAAGGTCAGTGTGTGTCACACAAGGAGTGCTCTCTATATGAGTACCAGGATGAGCATGGGGGCTGTCGTCCATGTCATAAGAAGTGTTCACGGTGCATGGGAGCCACTGAGCATCATTGCCTAAGCTGCTTAGACAGTCACTACCTTCTTAGTAAGTATGAACCCTATTGTCTATACATTATTAACTGAAAGCTCAGCAAAAGACACTAAAAAAAATGTCAACACTGAAAAAGGAGCTAGCCACTTCATAACAACGATTTACAGAATACGTCTTGTGCGTTGGATAATATATGTTGGAGTATTTCTTTCCTGATCATACTATATATCAATATTTATCTGTTTAATATTTCTTCACTATGTTGCATCCATACTTACCGTATATTGTACCTCCTTCTCATTTGTAGCCAAGCATTCAGTTTCATTTTTCCATAATACCTTAGGGTTTATGTACTAAAGTGTGATAAGAAGTGATAAAGTGGAGATGACTTCTCTAGAGATATCACTTCTCCATGGAATAACATAAGAACTGGAGAAGTGATGTTGTTGGAGATGTCATCTCCATTTTATCACATCCAGTGGTGTAACTATAGGGGTCGCAGAGGTCACACATACGACCGGGCCCATGCACTCCAGGGGCCCGGCCTCCCCCTGCGACCCCTCCGCCTGGCGCCCGCAATCTCCCGCCGGTGCTCTAGTGATGCAGAGCGCTGGGAGATGACATCATCTCCCAGCACTTTGCATTACTAAATGGAGTACGCAGGAGCTCCAGGTAGGAGATGGGGGCATTGTGAAGGGGGTCAATGTGGTCAGGGGGGCTAATGTGGGGGGAGGGCGGTCCCGTGGCACTTTTTTTTACCAGGGCCTGGAGGCTTCTAGGTACACCTCTGATCACATCTTTATCACTACTTAGTGCATCTCCCACCTTATCTATCTATCTCTTTTTTTTCTGTCTGTCTGTCTGTCTATCTATTTTCATAAATCAATGTCATATTGGGGGGAGGAAATACACTCTCAGTTACATAGTCTCACACGCACTTGCCTTACCACACAAAAGCCATCGTTTATATACACTGTCATGCACACATTCAAATGTTCACATAGGGTAGAAACAGGACAAGCTGTGGGACACTATAGCTTAGTTGAACAGTGTGTGTGTGTGTGTGTGTGCTTGAGAGAGCGATTAAAGAGGGGTAGATATGAGCCCCACGTAGAAATATGCCACATTTCGTTCCTTGAGAGCATTGAACCTGTGAGTGCCAAAAGAGAGAATGCTTTTCCAATTATACTTTGATATCGAAACAGAGAAACAATTACTATTCCATTTAAATATTTCAAAGTGTTAAAATTTAGATTAGGTTTGACCAGCAAGTCACATTTCTGTTAGTCAGTCGAGTGCTCTTCAAAGTGTTGCTCACCCCTCAGGCACTCAAAATGTAAATAGCACATTGTGATTAAAAATTCTAATTCTATAAATATATGTTTTATAGGGCAACTGCTTAACCCTTTAAGTGCCAGAGGGGTACTCAACACATTGCATTGCAATGCGTTGCATACCCCTCTGGCACTCAAAGGGTTAAAAATATAAGTAAACCTTGATTGCATGGATGCCAACAATGTGTTGCTTTTAGAGACATCAATATCACCCAATGGGTTAATAAACTACTAGTCAAAGGCTTACGACAAAAAATGTCATTTGGAATCAAGAAGGAATTTTTCCCCCCTTCAAGGCAGAATTTGAAATTGCTGTATTGAAGATTTTTTTGCCTTCTTTTGGATCAAAGATGGTAAAGAGGAATAGGAAAAGGGTTGAAACTAGATGGACACAAGTCTTTTTTTCAACCTAAATTACTATGTTACTATGATATTGTATGGCCTTACCTGTTGAGTAAAATGAGAATACTCCCGCTTCTGGGATATGCCTAATTCCAGCTTATTACAGCCCAAATATTTCCACTTTTTTAAGTAACCTGTGAACAATAGTGCCACCTGGGGATCCACTAAAGGTCGATAAGGGGCCAGTTTGATGATATAATGTCATATTTATGTAGATGGCACTAGTGAATACACCACAAACATGCCTACATCACCATGAATCTGCCATGGCTCTTTTGCATATGGAAATGCAGTTTAAATAGCCATGGTCATATTCATGTGGGTGTGTTTATATGTTAACTAGTTTCAAAGCCCGTATACACAGGCCAACACTGGCAGCGCTGCAGTCATGTGCAGTACTGACTGCCCGAACGCACCACAGAGAGGACTACGGTCTGAATTCGGAGCTCCCAGCTCCGTATCAGACACGGTGCGGGCAGTCTGTACTGAGAATGACTGCAGCCCTCGAAGCCATCTCTACTGCACATGACGGCTTCTGACAAACATACTTAGCAAATTATAATATAGGTGTAGCACATCACCATATGTACTAAACTCCAATGATACATGTTTAAAATAAAAATAGCAATTCCTTTAACCATTTGAATGCTAGAGTGGTGTGCATCTCTTTGCTCATCCCTCTGGCACTCAGATGGTTAACATAAGCATCAAATAATACGTACTGCTGTCTCAATATGCCATAAAAAAAAACATTTTACCACCAGGATGAAATCACAGATTAGAAGAGCATTGTTGGTAAATAAAAAATAAACCCTTACTTTACTAAGGCTAACTAAACTACATGATATTGTACTTATTTCACTGCCTATGTCATTTCTGCCTCCCACTATCATGTCACTGGCAGAATGTGTATCCTGGCAACCTTCCATTTTGCTGACTCTATCACAGCTTGTTCTTCTTTAGTCAGGTATTTTTCATTCATTGCTTGTACTGGTGGTATGACTGACATCATGTCATTCATTAACATGGTTGCCCTTTAACCATCTGAAAGTACAGGACCTTTGGACCTGTCACAGCTGTGTGTGCTCTTTATGTCCCTGTCTGTTTCTGCATTTAAAGGGTATTTGTGTTTGGATGGTCTTGTTACAACACTGACCTATTGACCTTCCTGTATTAACCCCTTTGGCGCTAGATACATCTCTACGATTTTCCCATTTTTCGAACAAATCTTCCATTTATCAATTTTTTTTTCTCAAAGGCGAATACTTACAGAGCGGTGAAATGTCACATGAGAGAGGAGTTGATAAAGAATATTTGACTAATTTCCTCTTTTGTGGGATTTCCTAAAAATATTATACTCCTAATAGTCAGAAGCTTTTTATTGAATTTCTACTGTATTCAGCTAGACATGCAAACAAGTTTTTCCCTATGGGAAACTACTATGTAAAGACTCTGTATCATGCAGACAAAATGCTGCTTTTGGATATTGATAGTTGATCTAAGGAATGTATCAGTTTTTTATACAATTACTTTTGATTGGTATTTTACCATGATTTATGATGTTGAGGTGTAAGCTATATGAATAGAATGGAAAGAAACAGTTTATTTTTTAGTTTATTTATATAGGGAGATTATGGCTATACATATCTGTAGTTTATATTAGTGTGGGTCATCAAAAAAACGACCACTTACTTGTCATGTTTGAATAACCTTCGGTTCACCACCATTTTGGTGGGAGGGGGTATTTTCTCTCTATTTTCACTATCACTATAACTGTCTATCTGTAAGGTTTGAGAAAGAGTACCAATTGCTTGAAAAATGATCTAACCTTCAGGAGTTGTGATGATGCTTTAGCTCACATCCATTTTTCTGTAGCCATTATGGAAGTGAAATTCTTACTCGCTTTTGAGTACTCTGGCATTTTAGCATGCAGCTCGACAAAGGTATAGAGATGGCTAAATTAGCAATATAGTAAATACTCTCAGCAGCAAACCCAGGGTTTCCTTAGAGGAGTATCCAGAAGAAGAAAAAAAATTGGTTAAAAATGCAATTAAAATACATAGAATTAATGTTGCGGGATTTTGAGATGCAAAAGCCATTACAACTATCTGAGCATAGACCACCAGGTGGCAACAAGTGACACTTCTTGGACTACAGTTCCCGTGATCCTACATAACCCAACAACGAGGTGAGGACAATATGTGGCATAGTATCTTTTCACCCCTTGGATGCTAGAGAGATTTCCAATACATTGCGTTCCTATGTGTTAGAGACCTATCTAACATCCAACATGTTAACAAAAACATGTTTTTTGAAGGTTATTTAGGACATCTCAGTTCAGTGTTTGAATACTTCTAGGCTTCCTCATATTACAAACATAAAGGACAATTCTATCAGTGACATCTGTTTCACATCCTACTCAGCAATTCGTTGCAGCTGGACCAGTTCTAACTAACACTGAGTAAGCAAGAAGCAGCTGTGGTCTGGTGTGATGATTCTTCTCCTCTGTGAACTCTTCTTTCAGTGGAATGGGAAGTGTACATATTGCTGTGTGCGTGTGTGGTGGGACATCTTATGTGGAGCATGGGACGGGCAGCTATTTTTATTGCTTAATTTTGCGGCAATAAACTCTTGGCCTTTTTTGTTCGACAGGTCTGGGTGCTTTATCTTGTTTTCTGTACAGCAAGCAAAAGTAAATATTGTTTCATTGTGGACTGGTATTTATTTTATTTTAAAAAAATATATAGCTAAAAAGTATTTGCAGTAAAGTGCATGCTGCAGACACACCTCTCTCTACATGTGTGCATCTATCTGTGTATTGCTAGCTGATCAATATAGATATATGAATCATAAAGACAATTATGAGAACTGCAAAAAATGTATTATAGTGAATATCAATTTCAATACATGGAAGTCTCATCATTTACATGTGTGTGTGTGGGGAGGGGCTGCATCAGTCGTACTGCACAGTGATCTGTCCATGTTTGCATACTAAAACAACCACGAAGACGGCTCAGCCAATAAATGACCATGGATGAAGTGAGAGAACCTAGTAGATAGATAGGCAGATAGATAGATAGATGCAAAAGACAACAGATAAGTACTCAAAATCTGAATAATGTATGTTGGGAAGATAGAATAAGTGATTCTTTTCATTTGTTTTCCTCAGATTCCACATGTGTAGACAAATGTGCTGATGGATATTACACAGAAGAAGAAGAAAGACATTGTGTTCCTTGCCACAGCACTTGCCTGACCTGCAGTGGAAAACGCAGCACTCACTGCCTGTCCTGTAAAGCTGGCTGGTATTCACAAGGTGGCACCTGTGTACAAACCTGCATCACTGGGTGAGCCACAGCCTTCTCTTCTATATAAATATAAAAATCTAAGTGAATCTGGTTCGCTGTCAGGGGCATAGCTGGTCAGCCACTGCTACCAGACTGTTAAAAATATATAAAAAAAAAAAAAAAAATCCCTACTTTTCTAACCCCTTTCAGTGCCAGAGAGGTATCAAACTTATTGCATTGCAATACATTGGATATCTCTGTGGCACTGAAAGAGTTAATTTGTATTAAAAGTTAGACCTCGTTGTGGAGCATCAGGCCCCTCCTGATGCCTCCCACAGCTATTGATCTCCCAACCTATTTGGCAGGGAGATCAATAGAGGAGATGCAGGGGTGCAAGAGACCTCTCCTACTTCCATCATTCCCATTCCTACCCGATAGATAGTAGGGGTATGATAGAAGTGGGGAGCTCCCTTGTTCCCCTGTGTCTCCTCTATTTCTCAGCCAAATCAGCTAGTTAATTAGTAGTTGGGAGGCATCAGGAGGGGTCTGACCTTTAACACAAGTAAAAAACAACAAGGTTCAATGTAGAGGAGAAGCCACACCACTCACATGCTAGTCAGAACTAAACAATATGCCCTATTTCACATAAACACATATACCTACCATACTGGAAAATGTAAAGTGTAGCATGACTATTAAAAGCAACAATAGATCATTTATATCCATAAAAGATAAACACCCAGAATGTTCCGTAACTAGTGAGAATTCCAACAATTACACTGATATCCTGAGGCTAATTTACTAAGTAAAAGTGGTGCAATTCTGTAGCAAACCAACTGCAACACATGGAACATTGCTTTGCAATGTGTTGCATACCACACTGGTCCTTAAGAGGTTAAAAGTTTCAATGCTAAACAGGTCCCTGTGCTGCTGTTGTTGTCCACCACTTTTCCGATATACATCAGCCTCACTGTCTGTATGGATATTAAACTATTGCTATTTCCTTCTCTTGTCTTTAGCCATTACAGTGATAATTCCAGTAGCGCATGTGAAAAGTGTCATAAAAGCTGTGAGGAATGTTCAGGTCCCGAGTCCACAGATTGTCTGTACTGTCACAAGAATTTTTTCCTGATGCGCACTAAAAAACAGTGTTTCAGCTCATGTCCAGAATACTACTATGAAGACAATGCTAAAAGGACCTGTGAGAGATGCCACCCAACATGCAAAACATGCACAGGTAAGTTAAACGTTCTTGGGAACTCAAAAGATCTGCCCCATAGACTACAATATTCTGACTTAATTACTGGGTCTCTGGCGACAGAAGGTGATTCAATGGATGTGCAAGATCTGTTGTTACTCCACCCATTTACTCACCTGTTCTGCCTTATTCCACCCACTCCCTACCCCAGGCTGTACATATTTGGGACAAACCACCACCTTCCCTCATCCCAATCCCACCCACTTCTATGAAATCCCACCCATATTATTTCACGACTGGCATCATATGGACACACTCACCTCCACTCATATTTGTCACTCTGGGGAATGCCAACACAGTTCTCAGGCATGCGAACAAAGTAGAACTTTCACCTACATAGCTTTTAGACTCATTAAAAGGTATCTATTTAAATTGCATATACTCATACTTGCCAAAAAAATAAATCATTTCCAGGGACACTTTGACCTGCTTAATCACATTACACAATGTCACTAGTAGTCCATATAAGGCAGGGATGGGACACATGAGGCCTTCCAGATGTTGTTGGACTACAATGCCCATCATTCTCTGAAAGCCAATGACTCAATGATGGGAGTTGTAGTCCAATAACAGGTGGAGAACCATATGTTTTCCACTCGTGATGCAGTATAATGATAATAGAGAACCACGTACAAGAGATTTTATACTGCTCTTCCATATTAGACTAGGCATAACCCTCACCTACATACTACATGAAACTATATAAATATTAAGTGTTATCACATGGGAAAGCTTTGAATTTATTAACATTTGTATCATATAGTGATATAAATCAATTTTAAAGGGATAGTAATACTTGAAAATAAGTTTATTTTATATTGTAGCCCTTAAAAAAACATGAAAAATTATATAAGTCTTATCTCCCAAACCTTTATGGTTTGGGAGATATTCAGAAGTAAAGTTTCCCCTGGAGTGACGTCATTGCTCCACCCTTCAGATATGGAATCCGTCCCCAACCGGCTGTGCCTCTCGAGAAGTGCTGAGATCACCATCTTTAAAAAGAATTTCTTAATTGGAATGGTCTACAAAGTGTGCTTTCAAGCCAGGCACACTTTGAAGATAGTTCCAATTAAGTAGTTCTTTTCAAAGATCGTGATCTCGGCACTGCTAAAGAGCTGCCGGTTGCTCTGTGGACCGAATTCCAAATCTGTCCACGAGATGGCAGACTTGGCTGAAACAGCCAGGAGAAGTGCATTTTACTATATTTTACATGTGAATATCTCCCAAACCATAAAGGTTTGGGAGATAAGACATATCATTTTTCATATTTTTTTAAGGGCTACAATATAAAATACAATTATTTTCAAGTATTACTATCCCTTTAAAGCCAGAGACAACATAATCCAGGGACAAAGAGACAATATCAGGGACAATTGGTAGTTGTGCTTTTGTTTTTCAATCAATGTAATAGTTTTAGAGATTTCTGGTTTAGTAGTTGGGGAATGGAATCTCCGCAGTGTTTTGTTCTCTGACTTGTCTGATAAAGCCTCAAAAAAACGTTTTCTTTGGCTGCTAGGATCTATCAGTTTCTACCAGAGGGGTGGAATACATAAATGGAGAGGAATAATGATGCAGATCTGGAAATATGCCAGCACAGGTCCTCTTTAAAGGATCACCTCACTTATTAAACTCACATTTAACTTAAATACTTAATACTTTAATATTACTATTCCTCATATTGGAGCTATTTGAAAAAGAATTGAATTGCCCCCGGTGTCATCTCTCAGACCTTTATGGTTTGAGAGATAACCGAACACAAAGTTCCCCCCTCCTCCCTCTTCCCTGAAGTTAGCATTGTATTGACTGCAGGGATATCCGGTCTTATATTCATCAGGTGGCTCTGCAGCAGAGCCAAGATCACGTTAGTAACAAAGAATTATTTCACTGAAACGGTCTTCTACGTGTGCTTGCAAACCAAACACATGTAGAAGACCATTTCAGTGGAATAATTCTTTGTCACTAACGGGATCTCGGCTCAGCTGCAGAGCCACAAGCCTGACAGACTTCCCCTGCAGTCAATACAACTCTGACTTCAGGGAAGGGGGAGGGAGGGGGGAACTTTGCCTTCGGTTATCTCTCAAAACATAAAGGTTTGAGAGATGAACCTGGGGCAATTCAATTCTTTTTCAAATAGCTACAATATGGGGAATAGTAGTATTAAAGTATTACTATCCCTTTAATCTTGGCAGAAAATCCTAATGGCCACAATTGATCAATCTTGTGTCAATTGGTTCTCCAAATTTATATGTAACCTCTTGAGGATAAGAGGCCTGTGCAGTGCATTGCATACCCCTCTATGGTCCTCAAGAATAACTAGTACAGGATATCATGTTCACAGAGGTGGGAGTGATTCTTTGTTACTGGATATCAGAGTGTCCCATCCTTCTAAGAAGAATTAATTAGGATGAATTTGGAATTCTGGTGTCTGGTAACAAACAATAATTTAAAGGGATAGTAATACTTAAACATATAAAAAAAATATAAGATCTAGGGTTTGTGTCCGAATAAAACAAGGGTACTCCCACTGCTGAGAGATATTTTATTAAAAAATAATAGCTCAAACTTGAATTTTTTAGGTGTGATAGCACAGTGGCCTGAAAATTTACAGTGGTGCTGTTGCTACTCCATCCTATGGAGATTTATGGCCTACAGACCAGAGCAGTTCATAGGATGGTGTAGCAACAGCGCCAATGTAAATTTTCAGGCCACTGTGATATTGCAACTAAAAAATTCAAGTTTGAGCTGTTATAATTTTTTTAATAAAATATCTCTCAGCAGTGGGAGTACCCTTGTTTTACTCAGGAGGATAAACCCTACAACATATATTTTTTTACATTTTAAATATTACTATCCCTTTAAGGGACAAGCCAAGCAGAATTAATTCATAGTTTTTGCCCAGATTTAAGCTAAAACAATACCATAAAGATCCATATCCATCCTACCTTACAAGCTATAGATATAGCATGCCAAAGGGTCCTCCTTACATGTAAATGAATGTTCTTTTCCAGACTGTAAAGTCTGTAAAATAAGTAAATAAAAATACAAAAATGGTGGGTGGGGGGAGAGGCTTAATTTCACTCTAGGAGCCATGTTGCCTAGAAACAACCCTGATGTTATTTGTAATTTATCCCTGATTGACTGAATGATTGTTTTATTAAAGGTTTTGGAGCACTTTCTTGCACATCCTGCGTTTGGAGCTATCAGCTGTTTGGAAGCATTTGTCAATCCAAATGTCTAGCTGGTGAATTCATAGTGAAAGAGGTACTCTTTTTCTTTTTTTTAATAAACAGGGGTTATGAGTGGGTGTAAGGAGACCCAGTGAGTGGATCATTGCTAAACCGGTAGTGGATTGTCCAAATATCTACATATAAAAACAATGCAAGCTAATGATTCAAATCTGCCTCTTTATTTTAATAGCCATTTTTCAGATAATACAGTATGCTAATTTGTCCAGTTTGAAATGGCTAGTACAACAGCAATTTTGATTTCTCTTTAAAATCAACTAAACTTAGGGAGAGGTCCACTTTTAGATCAGAGGACATGGGGTTACAGTTTCAACCAACAAAGAAGCTCTTTACAGTGATAATATTCAATATCAAGGGAGTTGGAGATGTGGACAGAAAGAGGAAAAAAAGACAGTGTAAATCCAAAAGGGTAACAGCACTTGGTGGAATTTGATACAAAAGCTGAATGCGCTCTTCCATAGACCAGCATTTCATCCATGACTGTTCATTTTGAACTGCCAATAACTTCAGAGTTGCATTACCTCAGCCGACCAATGGGGGAGCAGAAAAGGGAATCTGAAAAGAGACCCCTGTTACTCATTAATTAATCCTCAAAGAAGATACTAAAGTCTTACAATTCAGTCTTATAAGGCTTCAAAGATTCTTGAGAGCTACATGAGCTGTTTGCACAGTCTGAAATGATGGGACCTTTGAGCTGCATACATCTGGGTTGGGTTAGAGCCCGATACCAACTGTCAATATTCTGAATCCCCAAATGGTTGCAGTGCCAGGCTTTTTATTAAGACTGCTTCCATAGATACAGACTTAGTAAAACATAACAATTGTCTGATAAAGTAGGTCGATCTATATGAGACTAAAGGAGAAGTGTATTCCTTTTTCTTTATTATTCTTTGGGTTTTTATTGAACATAACTATGTAACTATAAGAAGGCCCCAAATGCTTCCCAATATGCTTGTATTTTATATAATGTAAGGCTTTTTCCTGGTGAAAAAAACAAGGCTATGGCCACTCATGGGAGATACAATATTCAAAAGTTATTACAGTTCAAATGGATCTACAGAATTTGCTTCTTTTCCTGTCATTGGGGTGCTTATGACCACCAGCTGTTCAGCTTTAGAACTTATGAGTGCACATTTTAAATGTACATTTAAAATTCAATATTCATATTTTTATCAAATCCTTAATGGGAAAAAGTGCAACCCTAAGCTAGGACTAGGGGCACACCAATATGCTGTGGCACTGGCACCCTGGTTCTGGTTTATAACCAGTGATCTATGGTGCTAAATATGTTTTTCCCATATATAACATATTAATTATTGTGCTGGATGTTTGTGCCCAAATCTATGAGAACATGATACAAATGTTGTCACTGGAATGATAAACTAAATTTCTTGATTTGTGCAAAGGACCCAGAGCTGCAATGTGACAAGTGCCATGACAGCTGTGTGGAGTGTAAGGGTGCTGGACCCTTCAATTGTACAGACTGCCCGGCGAGCTTTGTGCTGTATGTAGATGAAGGACGCTGTGTGCATTGCTGCAACTCAAAGTCGCTCAGTTCAGGAGAATGCTGTGACTGTGCAGAATCACTTGGTAAGGTTACAAGTATGGTAATAGTCTGTCAGGTAATAACCAACCGTGGCTTTCTAGAAGCTGCTGTTCTTGATCTCCCACCCACCTCAGCAGGCCATTGGCTGGGGAGGATGATGTTGAGTTGCTGTCCTACAACCACTGCTGGCCCCTAACCTAAATAGCAAACAGCAGTAATGCAAACTATTGCAACAGTAAATAGCCTGTAACTGATGCCTCCTGTTAAGTTATATTCTACATTAGTATTCACATTCATTTTTTGTAGTATGCAGCATTACAAGGGCTTTCAATGTAAATTAGCAGTTTATACACATTTGCATTTGTATGCAAAATAGAAATAGCTCTTTTAGATAGATTGGGACTTTATAACAGAAATAAATCAGGGTATTCAATATTTGGGCTTCAAACTATTAAAAATTATAACTCCCATCATTCCCAAACAGCCAACAGGTAGAGATCCAAAGATTAACTGCCCATGAATTAAATTATATATTGTTTGCATGGTTTAATCCTTTGAGTGCAATGCGTTGGATACCTCTCTGGCACTCAAAGAATGAATGGGCCGTCCATCAATCTATTTCTAAACATAGCTATTTTTTCTGAGGTAAAAGGTGTTTCTAAATATGCAGATCCTGAGGTAAAGATAGATGCATGGCTCTTAAGGGCATATTTTTACACCTTGGACACTCTTCTATAAATTTAAGAGATCCCCATTACTGAAGGGGTTAATAATATTTTGCTTTAAAAACAGAGATCCTATAGGTAATTATGTGTTAATGCACATAATGTATTCAATTGATTCCATCCCTTAATCCTCCTTTATACCAGCCCTTCTGTTGATACAATCTGGTTCTCATTTTAGAAGTTTTCTGGACAAAATTGTCACATTACCCACTCATACTTTTGACCCTTATATTCTCTCCCACTCTAGACTGTAAGCTCTCATGAGCCGGGCCCTCATTATCATCTGTTTCAGTCAGTTTCAGTAGGCCATTGTATGTTCTTCTCTCCCCAGTTTAGTACAGCACCGTGTAATATGCTGGCACTCAGTCAACAAAGCATAGCAATAACAGCCTCAGCTGTGTTTTTTGAAAGTGCACACAAAATGTAGCATTGCACATAAAACATTATACACAGAATGTATGTAGAAAAGTATGTATCTAGAAAGTAAAACATTCATTTACATCAATTGCCATCTATCTATTCAGATCTTTGGCCACATGGCTCAAGCTTTTTCAGCTCTTTCAGCCAGTCAATGTTTTTTTTAACAATATTTATAATGCTTCTAGTAGTTGCCAATCAAATATACATTTGTGAACACCAATAAAATCATAAAACCAAGAAAATCATTGGTCAGAAATGTGCATATAATATTTTCCATCATTTTGAGATGACTACACATAAACAAACTTCAAATGTCAACCTCCAACTTTATGAAACAGTAACACTTGACTATTAAGAGGGCAGGGCTTCCTACAATATATGCTTCATAATAAATACTGGATTGAGGCCTTATCCATGGCACCCCCAAGTTACACAACATAGCATAAAAATTAATATGGTCTCCATGACCTCCTTCTGCCCCTTTCTTGCTTTAATCTACCACTGCTGATATAAAAAGCCATCAGAAAGAATCATAAGGGAGCAACATGAGCAGAGAGGGATGGGTAGGATTTAATCAGCTGACATCATCAGAGAAGGAGGGATTAAGAGCAATTACCTTTCCTCATTGCTATAGTAATAAAAGAGTCTACTTAGTCTGTTTTTACTTTTTAATTTTGCAAGCGCATAAGATCCTTGAGGAAAAAATTATATAAACCACAGATCTGTTTTCATTGTTATCCTCGCAGGAATTCCTCTTTTAAAGGGGATGTATCACCTTCTAAAAAGAAGTTCCCACAATACAAGTTATACTGTAAATGGTGTTTATTTGTTTTTTAATTTAACTACTTTAAAACTTTAAAACTACTTTAACTACTAAAGTAGTTAATTTAACTACTTTAAAATATATTTTATCTTCTGTGCTCTGCACTTCTGCATTATGTGCACAGCACAGATCTTCAGTCCGTCCTATTTCTCCTCCCACCTCCCTCCCAGCTGCCCCAGGGACCATGCTCACACTTCCCTTCAGTGTGCTGTCAACGGCTCATAGCATTACAGCAAGCATTATACTGAGGTCGCAACCTCAGTATAATGCTAATCACAGCTTGCTGTAACATTACGAGCCTTTCACAGCACACTGAAGGGAAGCATGAACACGCTCCCTGGGGTAGCTGGGAGGTGGGAGGAGAAATAGGACGGACTGAAGATCTGTGCCGGTCGGCATAATGGGACACGCCGATTCATCGGTATAGCTCTTCTGCACTGGAAGATAAAATATCTTTTAAAGTAGTTGAAAAAAACAAACAAAAACAAAAAAACAAAAAACAGTGTTCATAGTATAACTTGTATTAACAAAGCATATGGCAGTGGTTCTCAACTCCTGTCCTCAGGACCCACTAACAGGCCAGGACTTAGGGATTTCTCTGCTAGAGCACAGGTGTGGTGATCAGAGGCTCATTCACATTGATTAACTCACCTGTGCTCTAGTAAGGATATCATCAAATCCTGGCCTGTTAGTGGGTCCTGAGGACTGGAGTTGAGAACCACTGGCATATGGGAACATCTTTTTAGAAGGTGATACATCCCCTTTAAATAAAATTTCATTGGTTAGCAGTGATCAATTCACACTAACACAAGCTTTTTTTCACCTGTTTCTAGATGAATGTATTTTAATGAAGGGGCTCTCTGTAGAATCTGATGGAAAGAAGAAGACTGCTTTGTTCATAACTACATCTATCTTGCTGGTCCTTAGTATTGGAGCAATCCTGTTCTATTGGCGGAGATCTAGAGCCAAAGCTCTGTCTGTCAAAAAGGCTGGTTATGAAAAGCTTCCAGATCAAACCAAATCTTTTCAGTCATTTAAGAGTAGGGAGAGTACATCCAGTTTCCAGAGGGACCAGGTGATTGAGTACCACGATCGTGAGGAGGAGGAGGAAGACGATGAAGATGATGACATTGTGTACATGGGTCAAGATGGAACAGTATATCGGAAATTTAAATATGGACTTTTGGAAGATGAAGAGGAAGATGATTTAGAATATGATGATGAAAGTTATTCATATAGATAATTAATTGTTGCATTTTAGGTGGTTTACCTGTCAATTAGTAAATAAAAAATCCTAACCCTTTAAGGACCATTATAGGGTTAATGAGCAGTATACTTTTATTATGAGAACATATATGCTATAGCACTTTTCCTGCTCAGTATAACATGTTCTCTGATGGGAGATCTTTAATTCAAAAGTTATTACAGCTGTTGTCCAAAACTCCCTTTTGTTTATAATGCACTCCATGAAAGAGTTTGGATCATAGGCTATAGCTCTCCAAAATAAGTCACAAGAACAGCACCACCTGGTGACCACAATGTAGAACTGCAGTTTAAATAAAAAGTTTAAGCTGTAATAACTTTTGATTAAAAAAAAAAATCTATGGCCCCGCCCATAACCTTGTTTTAGGTGGAAAATAATTAAAACCAGAATTTGTTTTTCCCTTGAATACGTTTATTGTTCTTATAAATGGACACCAGTACTAAAATATATCTTTCATAAAAATTATTGAGGCTGATGTACTAAGAACTGGAGTAATTATGGTGTTAAACATGCTACATTTTAGGGAACAAATAAAAATACCTATTCATTTAAACGGGGCTTTAACTCTTTCAGCTAAACCCTCTGCATGCAAAAGTGAATTGCATCACAATTATTTGAGATGTCTCTAACATTGAAAGGGTTAAGAGCCCCATTTATATTAATGGGAATTTCAAGAATGTTTGTTTGTCCCCATGGTTTTCTCCAGAATTCCTTTGGATCTTCAATTATGTTGTAACGTTCACATGTATGTATGTAAGTTGTCCATATCTGAGATATATATGTACACATTTTTTTTTCCCTAAGGGTGGTAAATTTCTTTTGCTCTTCCTACTCTCCTGCAATAAAGAACCATAGCATAGGATGGCCTACTAAAGAGGAAGTGTGGATTGCACTTGTCTCAACCTGCAAACCCCACCCACCCGCATCTACACTCTGAAGTTCTATCAGTATATGTGGACTTTTACATGTATTTCGGTGAATGTTCTTTCATATGAGCACAAATTATATTTTATTATTTGTTGTCCTTTAAAAAGCTTCTTTGGAGAGGAAGCACAAAGGGATACGCTATTTAATATTATTTATTAATGCTCTGAGTGTCACAGAGGTATTCAATGCATTGCTAGCACTCCAGGGGTTAAAGTTCTCTCAGCACAAAACTCCAGTAATTGTATTGCACAATACTCACAAATGGAAACACTCCATTTGATTTCAGTAGATTTTCTTTAACCCCCTGAAATGCGAGACATCTCTAATGCATTGCACTGAAGACTTCTCTAGAGTACAACGATGTAATTCAATGAGCTAAAAGGGTGCAATTCTGGAGCAAAGCAACTGCACCACAGGGGAAAAAAATGAAAATTCCCATTGATTTAAATGGCTATTTTTACAATGGATTGCTTCACAATGCATTGGAAACCTCTCTAGCATTCAAGTGGTAAAAAGCCCCATTTCAATCAATGAGAATTGGGGAATGTTTATTTGTCCGCTGTAGTGCAGTGGGTTTGCTCCAAGTTGAACATCTTTTGGTTATTTAATTGCACCTTAAAGGGATAGTAATGTTTCCTAAACACAGCAGCTCCAATTAATCTTCATAGTATGGGGTCCATTTAGCTCTTAGTGTGTAGTAGTTCAAGAGTCATTAATTTCCAAAGACCCCCCCTCTCTCCCCTTTTATCTCCCCTGAGCCACCTCCCCTCAGTTGTGGAATTCGGTCCGGGACAGCTTGCAGAGACGGCCAATCTTTGCGCTCTGAGTATAACGAAAACCCTGCCCCCTTATGCTCAGGGAAGATTTCCCTCTCTGTGCTCTGTCTCACCAGCTTAGTGAGGCAGTGTGACGTAGGTGTAAGGGGAGGGAGGGGGATACATTAGAATTGAATTACTCTTGAGCTACTACACGGACAGTATTGAAATACAGCGCTACATGACCCACATACTATGAAGATTAATCACAGCCGCTGTGTTTGGTAAACATTACTATTACTTTAATTGCTTAATATGATAGCACTGTGGTAATTGTTCCCTATGTCAAGTGAAAATATAATAAATAATGATTTGTGTTTAGACCTGTTAAATAAATTCTCACAATAGAAACATAGATACATTTCACAAGTATCAATATTTTTTTTGTTGTTTTTGAATTTTGAATAAAATGTCACATTTGTTTAGCAAACATTTTCCACAACCTAAATCAAAAAACAAGTTTTTGTTTAGCTACCGTGTCAATGAATGGGGCTAAAAATATGCATGAGTCTCTTTTCTTCTCTGGAAATAAAAGAACCAGTACTTCCTGATCCCTCATCGTATCCGGCTTGAAGGTTTTGGAATGAGTAAAGTGTGTATGTACATGTGTGTGGGGGGTATTGTATCATAGAGGCAATCAATCTTTGGACTTTCAGCTGTTGGGAACTTCAATTCCCTTTATCAATATCAAGCCAGTGGTTAGTTGGGGATGATGAGGGTTGTAATCCCCAAAAGCTGAGGTCAAAAGATTGACTATGCCTGCTTTAAAGGTATCAACTTATATAATAATTATATCGATTCTATACCCAACTTATAAACTCACATGTTCCTTCATCCGGTTTGTCTCTCGTGCAAACCGGATAGACGTTACAGGGAAATTGTAATCCGCCCCTGATCGGACAAACAATCTTAAAATTACCACCACTGGACGCAAATCTTAAAGTATAAAATCTTTATCTTTATAAACGCATTTCTGAGCTATAGCCGCTCTTTTATCAGGATACCTGATGAAGGAACATGTGAGTTTATAAGTTGGGTATAGAATCAATATAATTATTAGATTTGCTGGTATAAGAGCTCCCCTGTCTATACATTGTTTGCTGGTCTCTGTATTCTTTCTTTTTAAGAAAAAGAGAATTCAAGGAGGGAGCAGCTGTATGATCTATGTGGGGGCAATGTAGTTACATAGTTACATAGTAATTTAGGTTGAAAAAAGACTTGCGTCCATCCAGTTCAACCCTTTTCCTATTCCTGTTTATCATCGCTGACCCAAAAGAAGGCATCTGACTCCAAATGGCAATCAGACTTCTCCCTGGATCAACAAGCCCTAACTAAATATTAATCCCAATACTAACGTACATAGCCCTCTATATTATGCTCTTTTAAATAAGTATCCAGGCCCCTTTTAAAGGCATCTAATGTATTTGATAGCACCACCTCCTCCGGAAGTGCATTCCATACCTTTATTGTCCTTACTGTAAAGAAACCCTTCCGCTGTTGTAGATTAAATCTCCTTTCCTCAAGTCTAAGCGGGTGGCCCCTTGTCCTGTGTATTGTTCTGTTAATGAACAGGTCTTTTGAAAGCCCTTTATATGGGCCTTGAACATATTTATATAGTGTTATCATATCCCCTCTAAGACGCCGTTTCTCTAGTGTGTACAAGTTTAACTTTTCTAGCCTCTCTTCATAACTAAAACTTTCCATTCCCCTTACTAGTTTTGTAGCCCTCCTCTGCACTCTCTAGTTCCATAATGTCCTTCTTCAGAAAGGGCGCCCAGAATTGAACAGCATATTCTAGGTGGGGTCTTACCATGGACCTGTAAAGAGGCATAATTATATCTTCCTCCCTTCCTCCCTTGAGTCAATGTACTATCCTCCACAAGCGGATGTGCTACTTGGAATATATTAATTAGCCAGTTTATATACACAATAAGAATTTTACGATTTTGGATGTTATTACCCTATAATGCACCCTCTTTTTGCTTTAAAGCTATGTTTATTTGATCGCTTTTGGGTTAACATGGCTGATTTGAATACATTGTAGCACAACACTGTCCAATCCAGCCGTTTATATCTTCTTGTGTTCCCCATGACATCTTTTCACTGTGGGGCATGATGGAGGTGTGACGGATGACTGGCCAACTTTGACTTCAATCATTTATGATTGACTGATGCCCATGTAGGTTGGGGAGTCACTGGGCGTTGGAAAGAGAATACTCCATTGTAATCAGTGTGAATGATCTGCACAGGCTTCCATACAGATTTCCTATGCTGGAAATTACCAGTATTTCTGAATGCAGGAAAGTTGCAGTATACTACAAGAGGCTGCATTCTAGCATGGCAGTAGTCACACAGGAACAGCCTAGTAAGGGGCAGTACTCTATATATTGCAGAGGACACATCATGCAGACTTATTGCTATGTCACACATGTGATTATAGTTTTAACCCGTTGCGTGCCAAAGAGGTATCCGATGCATTGTGATGGGTTAAGATATATAAATGTTGTATAATGGGGAAGGGTTAAGCAACTGCTGTCACCAATGCTGTTAAATCTATCTTCAGCAGATCTGTCATATAGCTCAATTTATAGCTTGTATAGTTACCTGCAATGGTCTGCATTTCCATGGAGGTCCCATCAATGTGGTGTGTGACAGGTGAGTGGCTGATGGCCAAGTAATGTCTTGTTAGTCATATCTGATTGGTTGAAATCCAGATAGGTCAGTTGCAATGAGCATCACAACCTCCAACATAATTTACATGAATGATCTGTATCCTTGTATTCACAGCAAAGTGCAGGGACTTTGTTCACACAAGGCAGTAGTCAAATCTGTGAACAGCCTGATGGGGTAGTGGGTTCCATGTGTTAACTACTAGACAGAGATTTCAATGCTGAGCTAACATGCTTTTTCTCAGGATTTCTCCATTTAATTACAAATGGGTCAATCAGAGGCCCAGTAGCTTTAATTAAAGTGGATCTGTTATCTAGACAGCTTTTACTCTCAATATATATATATATATATATATATATATATATATATATACTCTGCTTATATCTTGTTTTTTTTTTCTTTTCCAAACAAATTAATAGTTTAAGAGGCTATTCGTGATGTAGTAGTTGTAGGGGGATCTAATCTTTGTAGTCATGGTCAGATAAAGTATGTGTAATTACTCACAGGCCCAGGGTCTGCTTTCTTTCACCTCTTTCCACCTTTTCAGGCTGCCTGAGCCTATCAGTTTCCACCAGAGGACTGGAATAAATTAATAGGGAGAAATAATCATGCAAATTATTTCAAGATGGATGGTTTAGAAAGGTTTGGGGAAAAAAAGGGGGCATCTTCAAAAAAATAAATAAAAACAATGTAAAATAAACTTTTCATTTTAATTAACACTTTTTTGTTTTTTTTAATGGTGGGTCTTATTTAATACATGTGCTCAAACAAGGATATCCTGGTTATCTCTATAAGGCCATCAAAGAGGACTCATAAATATGTGTATAAAAAGCTAAACAGGCACACTCAGAAAATAACCCTTTGAGTGCCAGAGGGGAGTGCAACACATTGCTCAGTAATGCGTTGCCCCACCATCCAAACACTTTCAGGGTTATATACATGAAGATAAATGGGTGCAAAATCATATAGTGCAACTACTGCCAAAACTCAATACATAGTATCACAAGAAATGGCCAGAAATGAACCCTGGACATAGATATTAGCACACAAAATGCTTTGTTATAGATTGCGTATGTCATACAAAGTAAACGAAATAGGGGGGGCACCCTCTATTTAGTCAAAAATACATAATACATACACCCCTCTGGCACTGAAAGGGTTAAGAACAGCGGTTTCCTACCCTCTCCTCTGGGTACCTAACAGGCTGCACCCTTTAGGATGTCCCTGTTTGTGCATAGGTAAGTTAATTAGATGTCCAAGCCTCTGATTAACTGACCTGGTCTCAAGCAGGGAAATCCTAAAAATATGGTCTGTTGGGTACCCAGATGGCAGGGTATTATTATTATTTATTTATATAGCTCCAACTAATTCCACAGCGCTTTACAATTAGGAATGATATACAGAGGCATTAAATAGTACAATCAAATGTGGAGAACAGAAGGATCAGAGGTCCCTGTTCCTGACTGCTTACAGTCTAGAGGAAGGTAGGTTTGACACAGAAGGAGTAAGTGCTATTGGGTGTAAGTGCCTCCTGCCACATGAACTGCCAGTCAGTGGGTGGGGACAGAAGTGCTGTTGAGATCAGTGGTCCAGGAAAGGGGTGATTCTTGGTGATAGTGTTTATGGAGGCAGTTGATAGGCCTCCCTGAAGAGGTGAGTTTTCAGGGAGCGTCTGACGATTTGAAGGCTGGTTGAGAGTCTGATTGGGCGGGGGAGGGAGTTCCAGAGTTGAAGTGCAGCACGGGAGAAGTCCTGTAGGCGGGAGTGGGAGGATGTAATAAGAGCTGTGGAGAGAAGAAGGTCGTGTGCAGAGCGAAGATGGCGAGAGGGAGTGTATTTGGAAATGAGAGATGAAATATAGGGGGGTGCTGTGTTAGTGAAGGCTCTATAATTTAGCACTAGAATTTTGAATTTAATTCTGTATGCTAATGGGAGCCAGTGTAGGGATTGGCAGAGGAGGACTGGTGTTAGAGAAGTGATGAGTGAGGTAGATTAGTTGTGCTGCAGAGTTCATTATGGACTGTAGTGGGGTTAGTCGGGTGAGAGGAAGGCCAGTTAGTAGTGAGTTACATTAGTCAAGACTGGACATGATGAGTGTTTGGATTAGAATTTTGGTAGTGTCTTGTGTGAGACAGGGACTGATTCTAGAGATGTTGCGGAGGTGGAGGCGGCATGATTTTGAGATTGACTGGATGTGAGGAATGAAGGAAAGGGAAGAGTCAAATGTGAACCCCAGGCAGCGAGCTGTAGGGGTTGGTGTGATGGTAGCATTGTTAATGATGAGGTTAATATCTGGGTTCAGTTTTGCCAAGGTTAAGTTTGAGTTGACGGGAGGACATCCAGGAAGACACAGCAGACAGACAGTCAGATATTCGGGACAGGAGGGAAGGGGAGAGGTGAAAGGAGGAAAGATATATTTGAGTATCATCAGCATAGAGATGATGGTGAAACCCAAAGGAGTTTATTAGTTTTCCAAGGGATGCAGTGTAGATTGAGAAGAGCAAGGGTCCCATTACTGATCCTTGAGGCACTCCAACAGACAGTGGGAGGGGTGGGGAAGTGGAGTCGGAGTAGGAAACACTGAAGGAGCGGTTGCAGAGATAGGATGAAAACAAGGAGAGTGCAGTGCTTCAGGGTAGGGATCCAATGCTTTATAACAAGGAACTCAAACTGTATTCCTACAGGACCAAAACAGTATAGGATTTGAGGATAGTCTGGATTTTGCACAGGTGTTTCAGTGAAAGTGACTGAGCTAAAAATTGTAATACCTGCATAAAACGAGAGACATCTCAAAATATTTCTCGTCTCTTTAGCAATGTTATTTGAAGAAGAATGGACAAACACTTAATGGTGGCACTAGACAACACTGGGAGTAATGTAATAATGTAGAACAAACACTAAATTATACACTACCGTCATTATTTTGACACACTACACTGTACAGTAATGGAGGTTGCAATGCTCCAAGTGGATGTCAGCCAACCATGTTTCGTTAATATGGGCCATCCAACTGGCAATGTCGACATCCCCCACCCCCAAACACTCAGTGACAGAATTGCCAGGGGATAGTAGAGGAGTGCAGGTAAGTGAGATGGATGATGGGAACATTGAATCATTCCAGTCACCCATTTATACAAATGCATAAGGTGTTCCCTGCTGGTGTTTTCATTAGTGGTTTTATCATTTGTAGTACGGCACCTTTGTTCAGACCGGCATATCTGTACAGCTTGACCTGTTAGCTGAGGGATTTGCCAGCTGTGGCTTTCCAGCTGTTTTACTACAACACTGTCATCCTCAACTGGACAATGGATGGCTGACATGGGAGTTTCAGGTAAACAGCAGGAGAGCCACATCTTGTCTATTTTTGTGAAAGGAGTAATTGCATGAAAAACCCTGTCCTAAACCACAAAAAAGACAACTACAAAAGAGCACACATCTAAAAGCACAGTGTAGCAATTGTGGTACAAACAAACTGTGGTATAGGGGACAAATAAAAATTCTGATGGATTTAAGGGAAGAGTAAGCATTTTTTTAAGATAAATCATATAATACCTGGATTTTCTTCATTGTTAGGGAATGTTAGGAAATGCATATTTCCAGAATTATTGCAGTTTAAAGGGATAGTAATACTTGAAAATAATTGTATTTTATATTGTAGCCCTTAAAAAACATGAAAAATGATACAAGTCTTATCTCCCAAACCTTTATGGTTTGGAAGATATTCACTTGTAAAATATAGTAAAATTCTCTTTTCCTGGCTGTTTCAGCCAAGTCTGCCATCTAGTGGACAGATTTGGAATTCGGTCCACACAGCAACCGGCAGCTCTTTAGCAGTGCTGAGATCACGATCTTTGAAAAGAACTCCTTAACTGGAACTATCTACAAAGTGTGCCTGGCTTGAAAGCACACTTTGTAGACAATTCCAATAAAGAAATTCTTTTTAAAGATCATGATCTCAGCACTTCTGGAGAGGCACAACCGGGACCGGTTGTGCCTCTCCAGAAGTGCTGAGATCATGATCTTTAAATCCGGTCCCGGGACCGGGACCGGATTCCAAATCTGAAGGGTGGAGCAATGACGTCACTCCAGGGGAAACTTTACTTCTGAATACCTCCCAAACCATAAAGGTTTGGGAGATAAGACTTATATCATTTTTCATGTTTTTTTAAGGGCTACAATTTAAAATAAACTGATTTTCAAGTATTACTATCCCTTTAAGGTGTTGTTGTTTTTTTTAACATTGCCCTCTAGTGGACAGATTTCAGATAGTTATTCTATTGCATTATGTGAGAGTCAGTGACAAACAGTTCTCCATAGAATGTGATCATAACAGTGAGTCACTTACTGTTAGTTTGAACTTTCAGCAATTAAGTTTCCTGGATCTCTGTTTCCAGAAAATATAACAGTTCTGAGCTGTTATACCAGTAATTCTCAGCTCTGGTCCTCGGGGCACACCAACAGGTCAGGTTTAAAGCTATCCCCCATTAAGCACAAGAGGAGCAATCACAATGACTCATAAGCAGGGATATCTTGAAAACCTGCAATGCTTGTGTGTTTTAATAAAACAACTGAAACAACTACCAGCAGCTGGAATACCTTTATTTTACTCAGCAGGATAAGCCATATAGCATAAAGGATTTTATGGATATATATATATATATATATATATATATATATATATATATATATATATATATATATAAATATGTTTACTTACAATTTAAATGGGGCTTTTAACTCACTGAATATGATAGAGGTGATCAAAACATTGCTTCACAGTATAAAGCAGACCTCTGTAGTAGCCCACAACAGCTGGAGAGCCTCAGGTTGTACACCCCTGGCTTACACTTTTTCTTTGACCATTCATAGAGTCTTCATGTATATCTTTTATGGAGCATGGAGATTAGAACCAGTGGGAGCTGAAATTCCAGTTTGGTGGATCACTGCCCACACCTAGGAGGGAGAGATGAGTAGATTAGAAATTTGCATTGTCCACAGCTGCTACTCTGGGTAGTGCCTGCACATTCACAGTGGTTTAATAGTAACACAGAACAGGAATTATTAACCCTTTAAGTAGCAGAAGGGTTTACAATGCATTGTTCTCCTTGAAGGGTTAATGTAATGTGTAAATTGAGAACCAACATGTCCCCTATCATTAGAAACTGTTGTACTGAAGAAATGGAACAATTGTGGAGTAAACCAAATGCCCCGCAGGGAAGGCAAATAAAAATTCACGCAAATCCTAATTCATTGAACCCTTTCCAGCATCAGAGGTGTGAGCAACACATTGTGCATCCCAATGGTACGCAAGGGGTTAAATGGGGCTTTTAACCCCTTGAATTGTAGAAAGGTCTCCAACATATTGTTGCTCCATGCATTGGAAACCTCTCTAACATTCAAGGGGTTAAAGCCCCATATAAATTAATGGAGATTTATATTTGCTCCCTAGGATGCAGCCGGTTTGCGGCAGAATTGCTCCATTTGTACATCAGTATCAGTAACAATTATTGTGACAGACAAAAGCAAGAGCCAGTGAGATCCCTGTTCAGGATTTAATCATACATACATATTCATACATACATGTATTTTGGTAGTATACATGGAAAATGTTCTACTTCTTTTATTCTTTTGTAAGTAAACACGTTTTTACTTTTACAGGAAGATTAGCAATTATAGAGCAACCAAACTGCATGAAAAGGGAAAAATGAAAATGCCCATTCATTTAAATGGGGTTTTAACCACTTGAATGCTAGAGAGGTCTCCAAAGCAGAGCTTGCCTTCTGCATAAGGCTGGCTACATTCACACAGGCGATTAGGCTATGCTAAGCTGCAACATATTGGGCATTCTGCGAGCAGGAAATCGCATGTGTGAACAGAACCATTAGTTGTAAACTGTTCTGCAAAGTGTATTTTGCTCCACATTAATATTCCGCTAAAGTCACCCATGTGAACCTAGCTTAAGACATTGGCAAGGACAGTCCCAGCTTATTTTGACTTCAAATATTCTGCAATTGCATAATAAGTAAAATCAAATTGCCTGTGCTTAATTATTATTATATTCTTTACTTTGATTCCCATTACCGCACTGAATTTCTGTTTCTATAGAGCTTTCAGTTGAGGACTGTGAAATCAGGGGATATTTACAAGTCTCCCCGCATACTGATTGATATGTACTGGCTGGCTTTTCTACATTGTTCACTGTATTTTTTACATTGTTGCACTCTAATTTCACAGTCTCACATGAAAGCTCCCTGGAAACACATTCAGAGTGTCCCTGTAAAGGATATAAACGTGTAAATAAATAGGTGAACGAACAATAACAAGTATAGGTAATTTGAATTGAAATTGTATGTACTTGCAGAATAGGTAATCTAAAAATATGATGAAGCAATCACTTAATGGTGTATTTTGATTTTCCAGGCTTTGTTATAGATATCATTGTCACTAAATGTAACTCTCATTCACTTCAAAATAATCAAAATTCTGTCAAATATATTGTGTACCCCTCTGACATTCAAAGGGTTAATGCATCTGAAATCTTTTTTTTTTTTTGTACTTATGCTTATTTAGAGCATCTGCTAGAATACAGAAGGTTCTTACAGAAAGAAGAGGAGAAACAGTGCTCAGTGGTATGTTCTCTCTAAATGATGTGGTAGGGATATGTGGAAGGTCTAGACAGCTAACAAGTATAGTACAATCTGGTTCATGAAATGTTATTGGACTAAGGTATGTACATAATGATCGAGCTGGATAGCCCAAAATTGGCCAAAATAGTTAACTGCCCTAAATAAGAAGTCAAATATAAAACCTTATATATTATTTATTTACCGGTATATATTTCCTCTAAGTGTAACATAAGCACACACAGGACTTCATAAGAATTTCAAGAAATGAAGAGTTTTATTGTATCAAAGTTTTGGTTGCTTTATTAGCAGCCTTCATCAGGATGATGATGAAGACTGCTAATAAAGCAACCGAAATGTTGATACAATAAAACTCTTCATTTCTTGAAATTTTTATTTAGTCCTGTGTGTGCTTACATTACACTTGGCGGATACATTTAGCCTTTTGCATCAGCACCTCTATAAGAGATGTGAATGCTTCCCTTCTGGTATATCTATCCAATCTATTGATCTATCTATCTATCTATGCAACTGTGGTGTAAAAAATAATAAGAGTCAACAATAAGAATCAACAACAAATCATGAGAGTAAACAATAAAAATCAACAACAAATCATGAGAGTAAATGATGGTTACATACAGTTCAGGATGAGAAGGTAATGTTCATGGAATAAGTAAACATTCATTTAAAAATCAGTGTATGACTCTATTATTGTCCCAATAGATATTTATCTCTTGAAATTTACCAAGAGCCTCACGTTATAACTACTACACTTAGACATCTATTGAGTTGTCTTTTGCTCTTTTTCTCTACAGATCTTACAGAAAAGTTGCCAGCAGTAGAATCAGGGAAAGGTTAGATGTCATTGTTTCAGATGCTGCTAAATCTTAAAGTGGAACTTCCACTCAAATTAAAGTGCCCCCTCAAATCATTATGCACATAGCGATATGCATATCAGTACTAGTATTATCCTGAATAAGTCCAGCATTATTGAGAAATCCAACTTGTTCTGAGACAAACAGGCAGGCATCAGTGCAGACATTTTATCGAAGAGACATCTGTGTGCCTGCGCGGTCCATCCTGGTCTCTTCTAGGTTTGGTGAGTGGGAGTTGCATTGTACGTTAAGGTACAGGAAGGGACTGACGGAACAGGCACACAGATGCCACTACAGCAAGATGCCTGGGTCTCAGAACAAGTTGGATTTCTCAATAATACTGGATTTGTTCAGGGTAATTCTAGTATTGATATGCGCATAATAATTTGGGGGCACTTTAATTTGAGTGGAAGTTCCGCTTTAACCCTTTGAGTATCTGCAAGGTATCCAGTGCACTAAGTTGCAATGATTTTATTTTTTAAATAATGCTAGAAATTTGCTGTGTTTTAAATAGTGTGTTATTTTAATTTTCCTAGGTATAAGCTTGAAACAGCCTATTCAGATCAAGCTATGTAAAAAGTATTACATTGAATCACTATTGTTTAACACGCTGGCTTGCTGTGTTTTAATTTGTGAATGGAAAGTGCTGACATCCACTAAAGCAGGGCTGTCCAAGTTCAGTACTTAATGGCCACCAACAGGCCAGGATGTAAGGATTTCCCTGATTAAGAACAGATGAGTCAGTCAAAATGAATGATCACTGATTAACTCACCTGTACTTAATCCTGGAAATACTTATATCCTGGCCTGTTGGTGGCCCTTGAGGACTGAACTTGGACAGCCCAGGACTAATGTCACTATATTTACCAGTGATAGGCAACCAGATTAACACCAAAGGATGGCACATAGATTTTTAAACTAATTAGGGGATGAGTAGCTTAAACCCTTGGATGTTAGAGAGACCTTCAATGTATTGCAAAGCAAAGTGTTGAACACCTCTCTAGCACCCAAGGGTAAGAGACCATATATCCTTTTAACCCTTTGGATGCCGGAGGGGTATCTAGCATTGCTTTGCACTGAAAGGGATAAATGCAGCACACACCGCATAAGAGTCTTGCATTTAACCACTTACACTGCTATGCATGTTTTCACATCTTTGTTGCAGTTTACAGTCAAATGACAGTTTTAAGTGCTTTTCTGTGAACAAGTCACACATCATATCCTGCACTTTGAAAAGATACCGCTGTTTTGTGGCTATCCCCCAACATAAATACAACATGTTTTCCAAGTCTATTTTTTCCAGTTAATCCTTTGAGTGCCTGAGGGGTGCTTCGCAATGCGTTGCGTACTCAAAGGGTTAAATGAATCACACACACACACACACACACACACACACACAACTGTCCTGGAGTGTATTTTTCTATGTCCCTTTATCAAATATTTATGGTTCTACGTTTAGCCTTAACTTACCTTTCTAAAACAACAAAATCAGTTTTTTTATGTGTAGTTCTTTCTATAAAATTTAGCAGTTGAAAAAAATTAAGTAATAAGTAAAATCTTGTTTCCCTGTGCTGTTTATAAACAGCTTATGGGTCTTTAAAGGTTTAAACCTTTGCATTAAACCCTTTAAATGTTACAGTGGTTTCAATCACATTAAGACCTCACTGGCATTCAAAATAAAACCTTAATACTGTTTTTTTAATCTTAAACAGTATTATAGTAGTGTACTTTCATAACTGTCAATTTGCCTAAAATTCTGTTTTAACCCCTTAAGGACCGGGAAAATCTGAGGTCGTTTTCCCTTAAGGACCGGAGCAGTTCTGACCTTTTTGACTAGGTCTTTGTTCAACAGCGTTTTCCCTCTTAGGCTTTTATTCCACCCCCATAAATTATATACTGTTTTTTTAAGCACAAATAGGGCTCTCTTTTGATACCCCACTTATATGGATAACCCACCGTTTACTTTATTAAAATTAAAAAAAAGTTAAAAAAAGTAAAAAAACCCACAATTTTTATTTTTTCTCTTGGGATCAATTGGGCACAAAGGGTTAAATTTTTATGGAGACTGCATGAAAGGTATGACCGGTCAGTCATACCTACAAAATGTGAAGTTTAAAGTGGCCACTGTACCCCCTGGGTGAAAATCCCCATGTCCCTTTTTCCCACCCTATTTTGTCACTTTTTTATCCCTGACATTCGGCAGTGTGTTTAAGTGTATTACATGGCTCCACAACAATCACACTCCCAGTTTTGTGTATTAAGATATATATTTTTTTAAATAAAATATTTTTTTGAAAAAAAAAAGTGTGTTTTGTGTTTAAAAAAAAAAAAAAAAAAAAAAAAGTATATTATTGCAGGTCAGAAATTGACCTGCATTTAGCCAGCCTCCAACACCAGCAATGAAGGGGTTAAAACCCCCAGCTGCTGGATTTTATTTGACCACTAAGTGTCTCCTCTCTACTTCTCTCTCCCTTACTTTGATAGCAAGGGAGACAGAAAAAGAGGAGACACACAGAGGTAAGCATGCTTTGTGTGCTTACCTCTGTCTCAGAATGCCGGTACATGTGATCGCTGCTACGGCGATCGCATGAACCGGCAGAAGCAAGAAGGGCTGAGACTGAATGCCCTGGTCTTGGAGCGCTCAGTCTCAGCCTGGAATTAATGATAGCAGCGTGCACGGAGGCACGCTGCTATCATTTAAGCCATGACGGTCCAGCACCATCATGGGTCGTTAAGGGTATAACAACCCATGACGGTGCAGGACTGTCATGGGTCCTTAAGGGGTTAAAGAGGAACTACCGCCCCTTACAAACATGGCCCCAAATAATTACACACCTGGCTGCTCACTAGTCACCAGAATTATTACCATGTTAATGAGAATTATACTCTGCTCCCGGACTGACAGGCAGGAAACAAAGCAGACATCTTTCCATAGTGACGCCTGCGTGCCTGCGCTGTCAGTCCCTTCGGGTACCATGCGGCTCCTAGCAGTGCCTCCTAGAGCAGGCTGGGACTGACAGCACAGGCGCGCAGACGTCACTATGGAAAGTTGTCTGCACTGTTTCCTGCCTGTCAGTCCGGGAGCAGTGTATAATTCTCATTAACGTGGTAATAATTCTGGCGATTAGCGCTATTGAGCAGCTAGTCGCCAGATGGGTAACTATTTGGGGCCATGTTTGTAAGGGGTGGTAGTTCTGCTTTAAACAGTTATAATCTTTGCTGGGTTTGCTTTTATTCACTTTTCTTCTCTCTTTCTCTGTATTAAATGAAAACAGAGATCTTTTATCTTACTACTCCAGTGCAGACCAGACCAGTGGTTCTCAGCCCATGCTCAAAGCTCTACAATAAAACATCATTATATAGCTTTATTTGAGAAAAGCTGATATAAGGCCCATGATTCCAGTCCATCAAGAAAGAAAAGGTTCTACAAGCAATCATAGACTAGGACGCAGATGCGCTAAAAGTCAGTGCGGTGTCGGTATGATATTGTCGATGTGTTCAATTCACTCCAACAATATGATCCTATTCTAGATCGCTTATCCGTTTCATTACGTACACCCTACAAGCCCATAAACTTCCTGACACCTGGAGGATATGTCATCCATCCCATAAGGACTATAGCTTTTTCTCTCATCCGCACAATGTTTATTCCCGGATTGATTACTTTTTCATCCCCCAAGATCACTTGCATTTATCAGAATCCGCGGCAATTGATAATATCACATGATCAGATCATGCACCTGTCAGGCTAGACCTGCATATGACCAGAGATATCCAAACCTCTCCACACTGGAGATTAGATGAAACCCTTCTGCTAAACCAAGAAAATGTGTCACACTTGAATTCGATCCTGGACCATTATGTTGCTGACATTACTGATGGAGTAACGTCTCCATTATCTCTATGGGCAGCCCATAAATGCATCGTTCGTGGGGAACTCATTACACTGGCGTCGACCTGAAAAAAGAAACGTGTAGCATGTATTTCACAACTTTTAACTGACATTGCTGATGTCTTGAGGACAAACATAAACTTTCTGCTGATGACCAAGAATTGTTACAACTCACACAACTCCGTTCCCAACTCTCATCTTTATTGAATCTCCGAATGGAATGCCTTTTTCAAGACTAAATGTGCTTTCTTTGAAAGAGGTAAAAAAGTGGGATCTCTTTTAGCCCGATAATTACGTGCCAGATATGCTTCTCACTATATCCCGTCTATTCGCACCCCCACAAACTCGTTAGTCCACGATAAAACAGCAATGGTGGAGGTCTTTCAGAAATATTAAGCTTGTCTTTACAACTTGCAAGATCATTCTTCCTCGTCCACACCAACTCTTGAATCTCACATCTCCTCATATCTTACATCCGCAAATCTTCCACAACTATCCCCTTCGGCGTATGAAGCTTCAGAAGCACCTATCTCCCACTCTGAAATTAGCAAAACTATTAAGGCCCTACCTCCCGGAAAAAGTCCTGGACCTGATGGCTTTTCCCACCTAAGATTAAGATTTATCAATCTAAGTTGATCCCCTTTCATGGCGGAGGTGTCACAGTTTTACCTGACGAGATTGGATCTCACCTGTCTTTGGCGGAGGCCCATATTACTATACTTCCCAAACCTGGTAAGGACCTGCAGAGATGTGAAAGTTACAGACCGATCTCTCTGCTTAACTTAGATATCAAAATATATGCTAAGATCCTTGCAGAGCGGGTTAAACTTCTTCTAACCTCCTTGATACATACAGATCAAGCAGGTTTTATCCCTTGTCAGGAGACTCGTGACAATACTAGGAAACTGCTGAATATCATACACTATATACAAGAGAGGTCGTTGCCTGCTGTCTTTCTGTCAACTGAAGCTGAAAAAGCATTTGACAGAGTCAGCTGGCTTTTTCTGGAGAGAACGCTACAGGCTTACGGCTTTGATCAGCTTATAATACGCTTTATACTCTCTCTATATAGACACCCCAACGCTCGAGTATGGGTTAATGGTCTTCTCTCTGATCCATTTATCATCTCAAATGGTACTAGGCAAGGGTGCCCGTTCTCCACCCTCTTATTTGTTTTTTAATGGAACCGTTAGCTCAACATGTACACATAAACAATCTCATCAAGGGGGTTCGAATGGGTTCTTCTGGATGCAAATTAGTTATGTTCGCCGACAATGTCCCCTCCACGCTATTCTTGAGAACTTGGAGGAGTTTTCAGGTCTTTCAAACTTTAAGATTAACTTTACAAAATCTGAAGCTTTGGGCTTTAATCTGCCATCGTCTTGCACTCCTTTCAGGTGGGCGGAATCTCATATCAAATACCTGGGGGTTAATTTATCCTCATCTTTCCATTCACTCTATGGTCTCAATTTTCCTCCCCTTTTGAAACTGGTTAATCACGATTTTGAAAAATGGAACACACTTTACCTGTCTTGGTATGGCAGGGTTATTGTTATTAAAATGAATGTCCTTCTCCGCTTTCTATACCTATTCCAAACTCTACAGATACCCATTCCATCTTCTTTCTTTACACTTCTGAACCGCTCTATTCGCCGTTTTCTTTGGCGATCCAGACCTCCTAGACTAGAAGAAAAGTATCTCCATATGCATAAATCCAAAGTTGGACTAGGGCTTCCAAACTTTGTTAAATATAATCCTGCTTCAATACTTAAGTCTATTATAGATTGGGTGCATAATGGTGTTGACAAATCCTGGGTCCACATTGAATGGGAAGAGGCTACTGCGGGGATCCGCTGGTCAAGGTATTTTTACCCCCCACTGCAAGGACTAAAATAACACGCTCTCATCCTATTTTAACACGTTCTCTCCATTTGGCCCTCTTGCAATCGAGATAATCTATTATCACACTCTCCATCTTTTGCTTCCCCAATATTTTACTCGCACGCCACCCCTTTTTCCCGCCCATCTGCCTCCTTTCCCAAATGGTCAAACATCACACCATTACTAGTGATGAGCGAGCGTGCTCGGCCGATGCTCGGATCGGCTCGAGCATCGCTCTGCTCGGCACATGGCGGTACTCGTCGAGTACCGCCATGTGCTCTCCCGCCATGTTCGGGTGGCGGGGATCTGTGCCGGAAGAGGCACAGATCCGAGGAAGCTCCGCTGGACCACCAGGGACTGGAGGTACGGGGGCATTGCGGAGATGAAGGGGGCATTGCGGAGATGAAGGGGGACATTGTGGAAGAGGGGCATAGACTCTATGCCCCTCTTCCACAATGTCCCCCTTCATCTCCGCTATGCCCGTCTTCCACAATGTGCCCCTTCATCTCCGCTATGCCCCTCTTCCACAATGTGCCCCTTCATCTCCGCTATGCCCCTCTTCCACAATGTCCCCCTTCATCTCCTCTATGGCATAGAGGAGATGAAGGGGGACATTGTGGAAGAGGGGCATAGCGGAGATGAAGGGGCACATTGTGGAAGAGGGGCATAGCGGAGATGAAGGGGCACATTGTGGAAGAGGGGCATAGCGGAGCTGAAGGGGGACATTGCGGAGCTGAAGGGGGCATTCGGAGATGAAGGGGGCATAGCGGAGATGAAGGGGGCATTGACCAGGCACCCTCCCCTCATCAGAGCAGGGGGTGCCTGGTGTTGCCCCATTCATTTCAATGGGGCTCGGGTGCTCGGCCGAGCACTCGAGCCTCAGGGGGTGCTCGGTCAGAGCACCCGAGCACCCGAGCATCGGGGTGCTCGCTCAACACTAACCATTACGCATTGCAGATCTGGCCTCTAACGGACGGCTACAGCATTGGCCTCCATATCTGCCTTAGTACTCGAATCCCACTTTAAATTTATCTCTAGGTGGTATTTAACTCCATCTAGGTTACACGAGATCTCCCCCTCTATCAGTTCTCTATGTTGGCGTTGCCATCTGGAGAGTGGAACCCCTTCGCATGTGTGGTGGACCTGCTCAAAGATCAGCCCATTTTGGACACAATGCTTAGACTATATTACACAATGTCTGAAGATCCCCCTGTCCGGGGACATTTGACAAACATTGTTTCTATTGAATCTCCCTAAACTACCTTCTCTGCAGAGGTGTCTTGTACTCACCATGTTTCTAGCAGCGAAATCTCTCATATCTTGCCACTGGAGGGATGATCTACCCCCAACCATTCAGGAATGGACGACTAAGGTTAGATCTCATCTTTCCATGATACGAATCCATGTCATAAATCAAGGAAAGGATCTGGACATGGTGAATAGTTTCTTTTCCACATGCCCCTTCTGAGTCCTCTCCAATGCTTGATTGTGTTTTGAACACCAGTGCTTCTTTCCCGGAGCACATCTCCTCTTGATTATTCTCTACCTTCATCCCCCTCATCGCTATGCCTCTACCTCTACCCCTTGTGTGTGGGGTGTGTGTTTTTTTTTTCTGCTTCCTCTCTCTCTCCATTCTACTTCCCCCTTCTCTTTTCTTTTCTAGAATCTACCTCTCCCTTTTTACTGCAACTGAGTTACATCCAAACTTTTTACATATGCACTTCATATCGTATAATCTACCCTCAACTGGAGCTACTTTTATTGTTCTGTCTAGTTCACTAATATATGCATGCCATTTCTAGAGCCTTATTGGCCATTGTTTAGGCATATTTGTTGTTTCATCTACTGTCATCCTATATTTTTTGCCTTCTTGGATGTAATCTTCTTTGTTATTGTCCTTTGACTATTCTCAATAAAGATGTTTTAAAATAAAAAAAAATATTTAAATAAAAATCCGTTTTTTACACATATACGGGCAAGGTATGCAGCCACATACCTTGCCTATTAACCCTTTGAGTACCAGAGGGTAGGAAACACATTGCTAAACAATGTCTCCCTACCTCTGGTAATCAAAGGGTTAAGTGTCGAATGAAGGACAGGTTCAGTCAAATATATGGCAGTAACTGTCCAATGAAGAGGTGAAGTCGAATGGAGCTAGTATGTCGACATATATTGCATATATTCAACATACTAAGGGGGGGATGTTAAAGGGGGGGAACATTGTGTAGAGCTTGGTGTACTGTTTCAGTTTATTTTAACCCTTTGAATTCCACAGAGGTGAGCAATGCACATCCTTATGGCATTCAAATCTGTCCATGGTGCTGAAAGCCTTCTCTTTATTCCCCTACTGGCTGGGTAGGGAAGCACAGAGAATGCTGTTCAGAATTTCCATAGCTCTCCCTGCTGTTACGCCATAGGAAAGTACAGGGGAGATCCTAACTATGACAGCATGAGGCAGATGAAGTGGAGACTGTGAATTGGGACAGCAGAGGCTGCTGTCGGAGTTTACTGAATGAGTCAAAGTGTCACATTATCATATCAACACACACCCTTGCATACGAATGTGTTTCATTATTCTGCATTTCCAAGTGTAAATGAGTCATTATACTTCATTACCATATGAAAATAGGCCATTGTCAATGTGATGAATTAAAATTCGTAAACCTCTCAGATTGATGTCGATGTGTGCATCTTTTTGTTGTAATGCTGGTGATGTAATGTCGTAGACAGTTTGGTGAATACTGTGGATGTGCCTACAACACTGCTCCGACAAAACATTGATATTCGTAGCCCTCTTTGACCTTTTGTGCATCTAGGCCTCGTACTTTAAAGAAGATGAAATGTTAGATTTTGCAACACTAAACTAGGTTAACAGTTTACAAACCTTTCCTCTTGTACAATGAACATATAAAGAATATAGCCTACTATATTATATAGTATAGTCTATTCTTCCATTATAGGCTATGTTGACAGTAGATTTCTTTAAAAAACAAAATAGTAATGTACTAGAAGTACAATAGGTATTTTGCTCAGATGTTAAAAAAAAAAAAAAAAAAAAAAAAAAAACACTTGTTATCTTTCTAATTCTAATATGTAATGCCTAAGTTACATGAACAACCTCTGTATCCCTGGAATTTGACCTCAAACTGCTGTAACAGCTCTTCTAAACCGTTATTTAGGATTGAGTGGATGCTTCCGCTAAGCAGGTTGAGTCCAAAAAAAGAAGAAGGACAGCCTCGGACCACCTCTTCCCCTACAAAAAAGCCAGGAAAGAATGGGCTTATGAGAAGTATAGTTTCCCAGTATTGAAAATGGCACCGTGGCTCTCTAGCAGCTGTTAAAATGCACCCTTCCCAGGGGCCAGTTTTCTGGTGGATAGTGTATGACGTTAGAAGCACCACCAACCCCTTTAGACCTACCAAAATACAGAGTCAAGAGATGTCTCATATAAGTTTTCCATCCTCTATAGTCACCATATATGCCCATTCTTTTTTTATTTTTTAGTATTTTTTTTTTAATGGACAACTAAAAAAAAAAAGACAGACAAAGTACATATACACTGACAATGTGTAAATAATTCCACAAATATATACTCAATAGTTATACATAAATTAATTTGCCATCAAGGAGAAAGTCAGCGAGAAGACATCAAGAGGCCAAGATGAAAAACCAAATCAACTTAAATCAGTTAAAATTGTCAAATGTTCAGGTATATGCGATGTAGTTTTTTCCAGCTTAACCAACCAAGTATCCCATATCTATACTTCTTGGCTGAGCTAATATAAGCCCAACTAAGCTGTTTCTCCATCCTAACCTGATATTTCAACTGAGATATAATCAGATTTCAAGTGGCGGGCAGTAGTTATTTTAACAGCCAAAAGGCTATTAATAATAATAATCTTTTAGTGTGTCTTTCAATAGCCTCGGACTTATTAGGACGTTCCTTGGTAGCAATATTTTTTGGCAGTAATCCATTCTTAGAATGCCATGTACTTGACAAGTCACCTGTGCAAATACGCTATCAGAGACAATTTCAAGCAAGTGTTTGATCTCAGTGGGGTCGTACAATTTTCTGACGATCCACTGTTTCATGCCTTTACTGAAAACCAGATTGTATCTTTCAGATCCTATTGGCAAACATGGTTTACGTGGAAACTTTATGGTTACATGCTTTCTGTTGACATTTTTATTGTGTGATAAAATGACCAATTCTGTTCTTGCCTCCATTGCATCCATATTAAAGTGGTTTCTCTTTGGTCTGAAACTTAGCACTTTTCTGTGGAAAACCTCAAGACTACCAGTATGGCAGAACTTGTGTAGATGAGACAAATCATTTAGGAGTTGACTATCCATTATCACACATTTTAAATGTTCGTGGGCAGGTTTCCCAGAACACAACCACTCAAATTTATGTTCACCATTATCCTCTAGTTCACCATGGAAACATCCATGGTACAGTGTTCCATCCTCCCAGAAATGCTTGTCTCATACATGTTGTAAGACCGATAGCCATGTCTCCTGAAGCAGATTTACATTTCCTTTGCAGTTTCTGGCACACCACCTTAAGTGGTTCACTAGTGGTTGTACCCAAAATATTATATCCTTGCAGCTTTTATTTTTGCTAGCGGCAACCAATTTTTTCTTGAGGCTTTTAGAAATGTGCCAAATATCAAATTGATGTGCAATGTCACTGTATTGTTCGCACATTATTTTCTTTATACTGACATGTCTGTCAGTTGCCACTGTCTGAACGTCCAAGTTGTTTTCCAGAAGGCTGTTAAGACATAGTTGAAAAGCCTCCTTTTCTAAACCTACAGATGATTTACATTTCTCCACCTGAACAATTTTGAAGTCCACAATCTTATTGGTCCGTATTTCCATCATTGAATAAGTGCAGAACTTAGCACTATGCCCTGGGCTGTCAAGCTGTCCATCCCCTGATACACAAATAGCTTTGTCTTTAAATTGTTCAGGTACAACATTATATTCCTTAATCCACTGTTGGTGTATTGCAGGGAATAGGTATAAACGTTGCTATCTGTAATAATTGTTCTTGGCCTTTTGTTGAATACCGATGATTTTAAGGAATTGATAAATGTTATTAAAATTGGAGCCACTACAAAGAATAGCAGCAGTTCCCCATAGGTACACAATTGTTTCTGGGCTGGCTGTCCCACAAATGAAAACTGTGTCCATTCAAACAATGTCCAGTAACCGAACCAAAGGCCTTCTTTTCTGTGTAGTCTACAGGTGCAAGACATGCTTTATCTGCTGTACATGTTGACGTGTTCAACAGAGTGTCCAGGCAGGATTCAAAAACTACACATTTTCTGTCTTTCAATTGATTTACAGGTTTTTGCTCAAAGGTTTCCTCTGCCTACATCAATTCTGAGGTACTTGGCACATATTCCTCATCTTCAATAGGTTTTTCAGACTGACTTGTAAAATCCATGATAGAAGTGTCTGTGAGATTACTGTCTGTAGACATAACTTCTGATAAAGGTGCTACACTTGTAAAAGTAGAATTATAATCAGACATTGCACATTCAGATCTGTATGGTGGGTTTTTTATGGAGTGTTGACGCGACAAGTGGTGAAAAGTTTGGTTCCATTTCACTGCATTGGCCCACATTATCAATTCCACCATTGCATTCTGCAGTCACTTCTGTTTCTGTCTGTATTCCTGCTACTTTTGTAAAGTATTTATTTTCAGTTTGACAGGATTTAGATTTCATTCCTCATTGGGGATTAGATTGTACAGTCATGTGTCTGAGAGGAATGAAAGTTTGTGAACTCACACTGAGGGGAATAGGTAGTGCAGGAGTTCCTGTAAGAATGCATGAGATTGTAGGTTGATTGCCATCGATCAATGGTCACAACCTTTTCCTTGACAGACCTATTTCTGAGGTATCAGACACTGTATTCCATCCTTTTTTAAAAGTAGTCTGGCTCCAAGAATACTATAACAATCAGAAGTAAAATGTTTGTAACACATAAGATATATGTAGTTTTTGTTCTCAACTAATATTTTCTGTGCTAAATCTTCTATGTCTCCAAATTCTGGCTTTATTTGAAGCAACCATTCCTTTATGTTGTTTATATCTTTTGGAAAAACCTGTAGTACCACGTGTGTTTCTTTTCTTTAGATCCTGTCCAGCTAGGACATTTCGGCATGGTGAATCACGTAAAAGTACCACAGCAAACTTCAAAGAACACCTGAAATACATAAAAGAGAAAATGTTTTATTAGTGAACTCTGTACAATAACATCAGTACATTTCTGTATCCCACTAGTAGAAAAAAAATATATAGTGTGAATAAGATTACAATTCAATAGTTTTGGTCTGCTTTGACACGGGGCTGGTGCAAGGATTTTTGCCACCCTAGGCAAAACCTAATTTTGCCACCTATTTGGCTCTGCCCCTTGTGCCCCACCCCATTATACCCCGCCTACTTATAACCCACCTCATTTCATGATTGTCTTCTCTCTGCCCCTGGTCTGGAGATGCCTGTAAGAGATGCCCCCCACCAGCTCCAACTTGCCCCCACTGGCTCCACTTTGCCCTCTATCAGCTCCACTTTGCCCCCCATCAGCTCCAACTTGCCCCCACCAGATCCACTTTGGCCCACCAACTCCAACTTGCCCCTGTCAACTCCACTTTGCCCCCACCAGCTCCACTATGCCCCCATCAGCTCCAACTTGCCCCCCATCAGCTCCACTTTGCCCCCCATCAGCTCCACTTTGCCCCCCATCAGCTCTAACTTGCCCCCACCAGCTCCACTTTGCCTCCTCAGCTCCACTTTGCCCCCATCAGCTCCTCTTTGCCCCCCATCAGCTCCACTTTGCCACCCATTAGCTCCAACTTGCCCCCCATCACATACCTGGAGCTCCACGCAGTCTTCTTTTTAGTAATGCAGAGCGCGCCGGGAGATCATGACTCCCAGCGCGCTCTGCATTACTAAAGAGTTGACGACGATGAGGGAGAGCAGTAGAGACACAGATCTGTGCTGCGTTCCCCGCTGCATGCCCGCGCCCCCAGTACAAGTGCGCCCTAGGCCGGCGCCTACCTCGCCTATAGGTGGCGCCGGCCCTGCTTTGACAGCTACTACAAAATCACAATGGTTCGCAGAAGTATTGTTCTGAGAAATAATTTACATAACCATTGTATGTGACCTTTTGCTGCTAAACTAATTTACTTTTGATATTCAATTTTCTAAACTTGTTCATTGAAACATAGTTTGGCAGGTGCAACGAACAACATCACACTGATCAAACTGGTTACCAGAAGTAACATAATTTGTGGTTGAAATAAAAATGTCATTCATAATGTAAAGTACTACGTGAGAAACAGATGTTCATTGTATGATTGTTTGTACATAGAATAGAGAGATCAAACTAAGGGATATAAATATACAAGACCTTACAATGCAAGTGATAAAAAATTACCTGTACTTAATTATTTTCAAACTGTTTTGCACATGACGTAAATCTACAGCAGCAACCTGCAAAGAAGGGAAGTAAATAGTTGACTTGTGTCCTGATTTTGTACTTTAGAGCCATTCATAAATAACAGTCCTCTTCTGTGATGCCAAGATGTATAGAGCTAGGGGTACACAGGGTATAATAAACAGGACTGAGCACTCATTCACAGCAGTTGATAATTCTAAAAAGGTTGTGGCAATTTATATGCTCCAAATGCTATACACCAAATGTTATTAAACATGCTATAAACAATACACCAAATAGTATATGCCAAGAGGTATACATAGTATGTCAAATGCAATAAGCCAAACTCTATACACTATAATCTATACGGCAAACACAATAACAAAACTGTATATGCAAGAATGTGTAGCCAAACACATATGCAAGACACAATACCAAAACGCTATATGCAATAAGGAAACAAATCTATACTCACTAGGCAAAACGCAATATTGCATACACACAGTCGTATTAGGCAATATGCTATATACAATAAGCACAAAGTTTACATGGTCTCACAGTTTCTATGTTTTACACAAGCTGTAAGCTACACACACACACACACATTATATATTAGATAAGGAAAAGACACGCACTCTCACAACTTCTTAATACATATATATATATATATATATATATATATATATATATACACACACACACATTTATATCTGTTATACAAATGAAAGATATTTATAAGTTATGATAATTTAGAATATTTCAGTCCAAAAAAAAAAAAAATACAACATCCCCACTGAGTGCAATAGTGGTACACATGCACTGGACTTGTGTTGTATGTGTTGTTTAGACAGATACTTCCTGGTGATTGGGGGGTTGTAGAGAAGCCCTACAGCTGGTGCTAAACATCAGTGGTGATGTGGGATGATGAGAGATGTAGTCCAACACCATATACAGGGCCTCACTTACCCCTTGTACTGTCACTCATCAGGCATAGGACAGAGTATGGATGACTGGCATTTACAAGGGAGAGGAGCTGTAAGAAGGAGATCCCCTTTTTAGTTTAGTAATCGATTATGATATGACTAGGTTCATATGTATGTATATGCACAATACACACTCACAACATACAGCTCAAACATAGAAAAAACAAACACATGCAGTGTGTGTGTGTGTGTGTGTGTGTGTGTGTGTGTGTGGAGGGGGTTTCATTTACCGCATTGCATACATTGAAGTAACCATTTGAGTGTACAGAGGGGTAGGCAATGCGTTACATACCTCTCTGATACTCAAAGAGTGACTAGAATGAATCATTCAGCAACTGTTTGAGTGCCAGAGGGCACTTGGGCTGCACTGGTATATACTGTGATGGAATGTTATTTTCAGAACAATACAATACATTTGCATGACACTGGCACACAAAGTGCTATTTCAGTTATTTGCTTGGAATACACTGATGGAATACACTGATGGAGCCATGCCTCCCTCTCTGCCCGTTGTTCTCACTGACTGGACGTGCACCACTGTGAAGTATATATATTTTGATTGTATATTGTGATACTTTTCCATCCCTCTTGAACCCACACATATCAATATATAATACATGATAGATACCTCCAGGGGCAGATACTATGAATAGGTACAGAATTACTAAGAATATGTACAGATACAGAGCCTGTCCATAACCCTTTGAGTGCCAGAGGAGAAAGCAATGTGTTGCTTACTACTGGCACTCAAAGGATAAATCAGACAGCACTACAGATACATCTCATCTGTAACCCTTTGAGTGCCATGGGTCCGAGCATCGCATGCAATGCATGTAACAGAAAACAGGTAGCTCTAGCCAGGGCACTGTGCTTAATTCTGAGTTTGATTTATTTGGGATATCATTGTACTGTATACTTTTGTAGACGTGTCCGTAACCCCTTGGGTGCCAGAGGAGAAAGCAATGCGTTGCTTACCACACTGGTACTCAAAGGATGAGAAACATCCATGCCTCCCTCTCTGCCCAGTGTTTTCAGTGACTGGACGTGCAATTTCCTTATTCAATTATCTGTTCAGCATCCACCTTCCCTATCACTATGAACATGTACAGATCGGCAACCAGGCTTACAGTCGCTGAGCATGGGCAATCTTTCTCTCTGCTCAAACCTGTATTACTGCTCAACATGAGCAAAATGTGTCTATGTTTGACAAGCAGTAATGCAGGTATGAGTAGGGAGCGAGATTGTCTCTGCTCAGACAATGTAAGGAGATGACAGTCTTCTTCCAGTGCCTTGCTGAAATCTGAAGGGTCCTTGAAGACACTCTTTTCTGTAAGTAGGATGTTCTGAACTTTAGCATGTGTGTTGCTGTGCTCAGGGCAACCTGTCCTATGGGAAATATTTATAGAGTGTACTGTTCCTTTATTGGAACACGAACACTGTGTCCGTAACCCTTTATGTGTCAGATTTGGGGGAAAGCAATGAGTTTCCTAGGGCTTCCTTGCTGACTCTCTAGACTCTCAGAATAAATATAGGAGTCAAGTCTTTAGTAGTATACTAATATTTTGCTTAGATTAGATTGAGTGTACCACAACACTAACAGAGGCCCATGATACATACATGATCTCGATTGCTATCAGCTACTTCTCCATCTAGAGCATCTAGATATTAGCAACATGACATTTTTATGTACAAATACAAATTGCTAGTATACTGCTGCTCAAAAGAAATCCGACAGTACTATAGATACAGCACTTATCGCTACTTCTCCATCTAGAGCACCCAGATATTAGAAACAAGGCATTTTTATGTACAAATCGAAAACGCTAGTATACTACTGCTCAAAAGAAATCCGACAGTACTACAGATACAACGCTCCTGTAAACCTTTGCGTGCCACAACTGTCAGTATAGTAGGCATACACTGTATTAGATACATTGCTGTAAAGTTAGTAAATTGGTACTTACGAGTAAAGCTCTGCTACACTCCTCTTCCAGTCAGCTTCTCTACTGAATGTCATGTGACAGAAAGAAGTTTTGCCATTGCAATTAAAACGGGAGTGTGTTGTGTAAAGGGGGCTTAAAGTGTGAAGCCTAACACTTTTGTCTGTTGGTGTAACTCATCGTGTCGTACGTCTGAATGGGGATTCAAGAGTTTCAACTGTGAAATCAGGAAAAGGGGTGGGAAGGGGAGATTTTACTTACAAATTACAGAAGAACTGGACTGTTTTGACCATTATGAAGGTAACACTCTGCATAACTTTAAAAGAGAAACTTAAACAAGATTACTGAAAACAAAGTATTACTATCCCTTTAAAGACCTGCATTTATCCTCCATCTGTGGCCAATTCATATGTAACAAAGCTAATACAGGAGATCTATCTAGCTTAATAAAAGTCAAAGCTTCTATAAGATCAAATATGTAAATATGTTCCTATTGTCTGGTTACATCTCCAACAAATTGTTAAACTGTTAGGGGACATTTTATTCAACCTAGCTGGAACAAGATATCATTTATTAATTAATTTAAAATGGGTTTCAGACAAATTCAGAGAATGTACCGATGACAGATCATGAAAGGCCCTACACCAATCTTTTAAATTCAATTCACATCCCAAATCCTCTTCCCAAGAGGAAATAACCTAAAAATTTATACAAGACTTTGTGAGCCTCATCAATTTTAACCCTCTAGACAACACTTTATCCACTCTTGATCCTTTAAATATCTTCTCAATTATAATAGAAATATCCTCTGAAGATCTCAGTATCTCTTTAGAGAGGAAATTCTTAACTCTAAGATAATTAAATATCTCTACATTAGACAACTGAAATTCTTGTATTAATCAATAGAAGACTTCGGTTTCCCTAAAATCATCAACTGATGTATATGCCCAGTACCTTTCCTCTTCCAAGAATCCATATCAATATCCTTAATGTTTTGTTCAAGAATTAATATAGTGGAGGAAGATGGTATCCTAGTTTTAATATTCAAAGACCTTTTAATAGATTCCCAGACTGTCAATATCCGACCGAATATTAAGCTAGTTCTTCCAATACACTTAATTGTATTATTCTTCTGCCTTCTCGTGTTCCAGCTCAAAACCCTTAATCCTTAAACCTACAAGCCTCCTGTTCGATATCATACCAACTTTCTTTTGTAGATTCATCAAACTGTAATCTATATGTGTGTGAAACTATACCTGCCAAAAATATTCTTTAATAATTGGAAAACCAAGACCCCCATCATTAGTCCTGTATGCTAACAATCTCTGACTTAATGTAGGTCTCTTACCTCTCCAAACAAAACTATTAAAAACTATCTTGTATCAACCTCAACCAATTGTCTGATATTGTCAGTGGGATTATAAATAACAAATACGTCCACTTAGGCACAACATATGAATTTAAGATATTAATCCTTCCCCACCAAGAAAATTCCATATGTCTCCATTCTATTAACCATTTATTAGTTTGTATCAACAGATGCAGACAATTATATTACATAATTTCCTTTATATCCCTGGTTATATAAATGCCCAGATGTACAAAGTCAGATGTTACCCATCTAAAATCATATTCTGAATTTAATTGCTCTTTTGTATTCCCATCCAAATTAATTTCCAAAAGAATGGTCTCATTCACATTCATCTTCTAATTTAAAACCAATCCATAATCCTTAACTTCAGCCATTAGATATTTCACTGAATTCAACGGGTTAGTAATAGTAATCAGCATAAAGTCTAATTTTTAATTCCTGATTTTTAGTAGGGTATCCTCTTATTATCAAATTGTGTGTAATATTTATAGCCAAAAGTTCAATAGATATGATATACAGGAGTGGAGACAGGGACATCCCTGTCTAGTTCCATTTTTTAAATTAAAGCAACTTGAGCAGATATTTGGACTTACTGTTCTTTCTGTAGGATTAACATAGAATGACATGATCACCCTGTTTATCCACCCCTGTATACCAAATTTCAATAATGAACTACTCATAAAATCCTAGCCAACTCGCTCTAATGCCTTTTAGGCATCGACCGACATAGCCAACAAAGGGATTCCTTTTTTTTCTCCACCGCACTGAAATATTTCACTCTTCTTATATTTACACAGGAAGATCTACCGATAATAAAACACACTTGGTCTAAATGGATTATATTATCCAAAACTTTTTTAACCTATTTATCAAAATTGACAAAAACATTTTTACATCTAAATTAATAAGCAATATAGGCCTATAGTTGGATACTTCAGTAGGGCACTTGCCTTGTTTAAGGATAGGCAAAACATTGGCTCTTGTCATCTCATTAGGAAAATATCCTTGTAGAACTATATTATTAAAAGTATATGCCAGATGGTTCTCCAATTGGGAGCCAAATAATTTAAAGGGATAGTAATGTTTCACAAAAACAGCAGCTCCTATTAATCGTCATAGTATTTGAGCTATAGAGAGTGTTATTTCAATAATGTCAGAGTTGTAGTTCAAGAGTAATTGAATGATGAAGTTTCCCCCTCCTGCCCCTTTTACCTAGTGTAAGCCACCTCCCCTCAGATGTGGAATCTGGTCCACAGACCAGACAGCTCACAGCAAGGGAAAATCTTCTTACTGTGAGAACAATGAAAGGTCTGCCCCCTTGACAGGTTTTTCAGATGTTTCCCTTATGCTAAGATTGTCCCTCACTGTGATCCACCTGCTACCTTGCTGCTCTGAGCTGAGCTGTGTTACATCAGTAAAATGAGCAGGATACTTTATCATTCAATGACTCTTGAACTACAACTCTAACAGTATTGAAATAACACTCTCCATGGCTGAAATACTATCACGATTAATTGGAGCTGCTTTTATTGTGAAACATTATTATCCCTTTAAAGAACAAATTACCAAATTCATCAGACCCTGGGGTCTTATATTTCACAAGATCATTTATGACATCCTTCACTTCCCAAACAGTTGTAGGTGTATTCAGAAACGCCCTTTGCTCAAAATCCTGGGAATCTCTGTCTTAGCCAAATATAAATCTATCTCCTCTTAGGAAATACTATTTTGCAAATTTTAAAGCTTCTCATAATAATCATTAAAACATTTCCCCATTCTTCTCTGGTGTCATGAATGTGTTATTTCCAGAAATCAGTTTGGTAATACGATTATTAGCTCTACTTTTTCTCAATCTGTTAGTCATCATCTTATCGGTCCTACTACCTCTACAATAGAATTTAGTTTTTAACCTCTCCATTATATATAGTTTTATCCATAATCCTTTCATTTATTTTACTTTGTACTTCAAGTAACTTTCAAGCTTTTCCTTGTGATGGAGATTCTTTATTCTTAATAGACACACTATTGTAAAGAATATAGAGCTCTGACAATTCCATCCCTTTCTCTTTCTTTGCTCTACTTTGCATTTTAACCAAATATCCTCTTAAGACTGATTTAAATATACACCAGTTATTAGCTGGTGAAGTCTCAGAAGGATCATTTTCTTCAAAAAAATCAGTCTATCATTTTTTTAATGTATTTTTCATTATCTTTATTACATATCAACGGATCATCTATCTTCCTGGTTGTTCTAGTATTAATTTTAATCCTATCGTTAACATCTGCTATTATGATACTAAGGTCCGACCAAGTATTTTTTATTGCAACATTTTTAACCTTATTAACTAATAAAATATTCCCCAACACCAAATCTATTTGGGAGTATGAAAAATGTACTTTTGGGGGGGGGGGGGCGAGCCACCAAGGTAGACGGTCGCATTCAGATCAGCTCCTAGGCCGAGTCACTATTTCTCATAGTTTAGCAGCTTAAATACTGTTGGTTCTTATGTTTTGTCTCAGGAGGCCCTCCTCCGTTTTCTCCTGGATGTTTCTGTGTAAGACAAAGCTGGAATAAAACAGAGGAGAAGTTACATTTACTGCATTCCTATCTGGGTGTTGCAAGGCTCAAGGCCATGGCTGAACAATATGGCGGCTGGAACTCCTTTGACGAAAGAGAACATTGCGCATTTATTCACCAGGGCAGACCTCCAGGAACTGGCAGAGGAGATCAAAGCAGCGGTTCGAGATGAGATGGTGAGCATCCAGTTGGAGTTTGGGATGTCCAGTCAGTCTCTCTCGATGTGGAAGCATGATACGGGCATCGAGACTCACCATCAGGCTTCCTTGAGGCATGCGGACTACCATCAGGATAAAACCTTCGATCATCTCAAATATTGCATTGTTGGCCTGAGACCTCCAGGACGAGCTGCTATTCCACAGGTTGGTGACTTACCTAGAACGGTTCCTGGGAGGGAGCTTAAGCCCATTCTGGCCTTTATCTTTAATAATACACCAATGGTCTTGGTGGCTGTTCCATCGAATGCGGTTTTGTGATGGTTTGCTGCTTCGGGAGAAGGGTGCTCTTCTGCCTTCTATTCTGGGAGCTGAGGAGACTGGATGGGATGCCTTACCCTGGGATCCAGGGATCTACATTATCTGCCTCTTTGTTTTCTGTTCAAAGAAGTGCGCTGTCGGGATGAGATGCCTTCAGTGGGATTCAGGAATCACAGTTTCTCTACTTGGTTATGCTTTGTTGATGGGGCTAGTGCTAGTCTATTAGATGAGTCTCCTTGAGGACTTTGCACCTGAATATCACTGTTGCAGTTCGGATGTTGGACAGTCATGTACTCATATTGACTTTATTACCTTAATAGGTGGATGTTTGTTTGGTACCATTATTAGATACTATTATTATGCTTTACGCCTCTCTGCATGTAGTTATGTCATCTCACGGATTGTGTAACCCTCCTGCTAAAGAGTGACCATTGGAAATGGTGGCCAGCTTGCCGCTTCTGCGAGTGATTCCCCTTGGGCCCGGGGGGATCTACTGTGTTTTATACTATTGGGATATATTGTCCCATTTAGAATGTGTTATGGGAAAGGGAGGTTCACTTGTTTAAGGGGCTGCTTTGCATGATTGGGGGTGTTTCTACTGCCACATTATAACTTTCAAACCCTTCCTGACTTTGTGTTTGTATTTGCATTGCTATTACTATCCTGCAGGTCACTATGGATGAGCTGCATGACCTTTTAGCAAGGATCTCTCTGTAGTCCTGGTACGATGTATTGTTTCCTCCGTAGCTCACTGGCTTGAGCCCGGGACCCGGAGAGATTCTCCCACTGCCGACTGATATGCCTATATAAAGTTGTTCTCAACATCGTATGCACTGTTTGGTATGATAATCATAATGTCTTTTATGGTTTGTTGGATACGCCGGTGCCACCCTCGATCCAGTGCGCGGGTCAGGGTCGGCTCCAGGGATTCTTTGTTAAATATTGAGATACCATGGTGAGGATGTGTATATTTTTCATTTTGCCTCTAAGGCTCTCTCTACTTACTTTTCTTTACTTTGTAATGCTCATCTTGAACCTTTGTCCGTACTTACTTGACCTGTTATGAGCAGTTAGTATGCCTTGACCTCTTTGGACAACGCTTCTTTGAACTGCATCTCATAGATGTATGACATTTAGCCCTCTTCTGTTTCTATACCAAGTCAGCATTTTAGTCTACTGTAATGTGCTTGTATTTTCATTCCCACTGCTTCTCCTAGAGCTTAGGCCTCTCAGATTTCCCTGTCCTCCAATTTAAGACTTTTTGGTAGTCTGATCTGACTGTCCTGACAGCCATCTATTTACTAACTTTACTGCCTCCCCATGCCTCGCAGTAGTTCTGCGGTGGTCGCATACTGTAGACTTAGGTCTGACAGTCGTTCACATCTAGTTATTAGCTAGATTACCTGTCTAACCATTTTCTCTCTTATTCTTTAGCTTATGGACTTCTTTTGTTTCCTTTCTACACAGTTCTCATATTCCTTAATCTGTACCTGCGGTCTGGGCTGTATTCTGCTGTATCGAGAGCCTGTTTGCCGCAACTTCCTTTCTTTTCTTGTTTTCTCCCTATACTCTCCATAGAACATATTAGGAGCCCTATGTAGACCAAGGTCGTAGGTATCTTGTCCTTTTATTTTTGGGACATTTAAATAATTTTGTTTCACTATTGAACACTCTCCCTCAGCATATCTAATCATACTGTTATTTGCATTCAAATTGCTTCCTTGATAGCTATTGCTTTGTTAAGATACGATGGGTCTCTGTATTTTACTCTGCATTCCAATAGATACGTTTTTGTATGCTGTTTCAATAGCTGGATGTATTAATGTCCCATTTCTATACTATGTATTGTCTCCTTTTTTTTGTATCAATATAGCTTTTGAAACAAAAATTAAAAAAAAAAAAGTACTTTTGACAAATGAGTATAATCTCTTTCTTGGGGGTGGTAAAACTGCTAGATATCATAAACTCTTATACGGGCCCTCATTCTGTCCCGCTTAGACTATTGCAATATCCTACTAACTGGCCTCCCTGCTACTCATCTTTCACCTATGCAATCTGTTTTAAACTCAGCTGCACGAATCACCACACTCTCCCCAAAAACTGAACCTGCCCACATAATTCTCAGACATCTGTCATGGCTCCCAGTTCAGCAGCGCATCAATTACAAAGTCCTTCTTCTCACCTTTAACGCTCTCCACACTGCTACCCCTCCTTACATCTCTTCCCTCATCTCCTATTATGTTCCTGGCCGCCTCCTTCGCTCAGCACATAATGCACTTCTTGTTGCACCATCCACACCCTCTGCCCTCTCCCGTCTCAAACCTTTCTCGCTTTCTGCTCCCTACCTCTGGAACGCCATACCCCTCTCCTTACGCCTAGAAAAATCCCCCTCTGTCTTTAAGTCTACCCTGAAGTCTTATCTTCTGGAGCACTAGGACCATGCACTGCCTTCGGCCAAACTCAGCACTTGTAATCTCAGCACTTAACACCCTCTTACCCCATTGTATGTCTCCCTTTATCCATTTAGACTGTAAGCTCCTTGGGGCAGGGAACTCTCTCCCATTGTTTCTATGATTGTCGCACTTATTTCATCCCCTCTTATTTATTGTAACATATGTCTATTGTAAGGCGCTGCGTACACTGTGTGGCGCCATATAAATAAAGATACATACATACATACATACATACATACATACATAAAGATCAAATTTATTAATTGTATTACTCAAAACCCAAGCTTGATTTTTTATATTTTTATCAATAACTCCACCCCTACACAATTTTTTATCCATTTCAGTGTATACCACACAATTGAAATCTCCAGCTATAATACAACATTCCAATTTAATCCTTTCCACCACTTCTAAAATTGTATTCCAAAGAATCACTGGTGTCACATTAGACAAATAAACATTTACCAATGTATAAACCCCTTCATTTACATTACAGACCATTATCAAATATCTCCCTTCAGGGTCACAGACTTTATGCTTTATTTCTAATTGTACCGATTCCGAGAAAAAACATAGCAACTCCTCTTTAAAAAAAAAAAAAAAAATTGGATACATGAATAACAATCTCCACCCCCCCACAAGTCCATTCTTAAAGGCATAGTAATATCAGAAAAAAGTATTAACTATATGCTAGATGCAATTAAAAGAGTACTTGCACTTATTCGTATCTCTCACACTGTTATGGTTTGAGAGATATAGGAAAATAAAATTCTACGCTCCCTCCCCTTTCTGCTTGATGAGCTGTAAAGCTGTCAGATGCAGATTCTAGTCATTTGACCAGACACGGCTCTTCAGCAGTACCGATATAACGATATTTAAAAATAAATACTTTATCAGAATGGTCTACAACGTGTGCTTGCAAACCAGGCACACGTTGTATACTGTTCCAATGAAGTATTTATTTTTAGGTATCACTATGTCAGTGCTGTTGAAGAGCCGCGTCTGATCCAGTAACCAGAATCTGCTTCTGACAGCTTTGCAGCTCGTCAAGCAGAAAGGGGAGGGAGCGAAGAACTTTATTTTCCTATATCTCTCAAACCATAATGGTTTGCAGATATGAATGAGTGCAATTACTCTCTTTTAACTATATCTACCATATAGTTAATACTTTTTTTCTAATATTACTATTCCTTTAAAGGCACCTCTATTGTGGACATATCATTTAAGGGATAGTAATACTTAAAAATGACTATCCCCATCTTGTAGCCCTTCAATAACTGAGTAACATGAGCCCAGTGGCATCTCTCAAACCTTTATGGTTTGAGAGATATCTGCTATTAAAATTCTCTCTCCCCTGACATCAGCATTCTAGCTGACAGCAGGGGAATCCGGTCCAGGGACCAGCGGAGGCTCTGCAGCAGAGCCGAGATTGCGGTAATAACAAAACCCTTAACTTAAAAGGTCTTCTATGTGTGCTTGCAAACCAAGCACACGTAGAAAACCTTTTTAGTGAAGGATTTCTTTTATTACCGCAATCTTGGCACTGCTGCAAACCCGCAGGCTCATCCCAGGAGAGGATTCCCCTGCTCTCAGCTAGAATACTGATGTCAGGGAAAAGGCAAAAAGAGGGAACTTTGAAAGCGGATATCTCTCAAACCATAAAGGTTTGAGCGATGCCGCTGGGCTCATTTTACTCAGTTTTTGAAGGGCTACAATATTTAAGTATTACTATCCCTTTAAAATGCTACGTAAAACTAAAACACTAGTATTTTTATAATGTGCAACCCACTGCTTTAAAATTCTTATCATATGTTACTATCTCACCTTAACCCTGGAGTCTAAAACGGAGCACTTAAAGATCAATAATAATGCAACCTTTTTTGGTTATGCCTTCCTTTCCTCAGGTATTGCTTCTCACTGACACAGCATGGTCCACTTGGGGGCCCTCAGGAATGACAAAAAGTCTGATTTCCTAAAAGGCTGAGTGCAGTAGTACTTAAAGGGATAGTAATACTTCATTTTAACTTTATTTTATTTTGTAGGCATTAAAAAAACATGAAGAATGATATAAGTCTTATCTCTGAAACCTTTATGGTTTAAGAGATATTCACAAACAAAGTATCCCCCCCCTGTTCAACCAGATCAGAAGGGAGATGCCCAGGTAGACTGCAGAGAGGGACAATCTTCAATTAAGATAATGGAAAAAGCTGAAAAACTTGTCAAGGGGGGAAGGGCTTTCATTGTTTTCATACAAAGAAAAGTGTCCCCTTCTGTTATCTGTACTGTCATACAACCAGACTCACATCTGAGAAGAGATGGCTTACACTAGGTAAAAGGGGCGGGGAGGGGAACTTTGCTTGTGAATATCTCATAAACCATAAAGGTTTGAGAGATAAGACTTACATCATTCTTCATGTTTTTTTAATGCCTACAAAATAAAATAAAGTTAAAACGAAGTGTTACTATCCCTTTAAGACAGATTATCACATCCAACTGATCAGGGCCGGCCCAAGACATTGTGCTGCCTGGGTCCCAGGATGAAATGCTGCCCCCCTCCCTCCGCACACCAAAACCATGCCCACCAAAACACACCACATCCTTAATTATATTAACCCCTCTCCTGCCCCTAAAACCACATAGAACTGTCATGTTTTTTGTTTACACCCCTTGTACCTCTTTCTCCCCCTTACCTTTTTACACCCCTTGTACTTCTTTCTCCCCCCTGTGCCTCTTTTTTCACTCCTTGTGCCTCTTTTTTCACCTATTTTTACTCCTTGTGCCTCTTTTGTCCCCTCATTTCACCACTTGTGCCTCTTTCCCCCCTCTTTTTACCCCTTGTGCCTCTTTCACCCCTTGTGTCTCTTTTTTCCCCTCTTTTCACCCCTTGTGCCTCTTTTTTCCCCCCTTGTCTGTTTCTCTTCTCCTTCTCTGTCTCTCTTCTCCCTGGCTTTCTCTTCTCCACTTGTCTGGCTCTCCCTTGGCTGTTTCTCTTCTCCTTCTATCTCTCTCTTCTCCTTCTGGCTCTTCCTCTTGCTTTTTACTCAGTCTCCCCACTGCTCTGCACTGATGACAGCAGGGACAGTGTCACATGCGGAGATGCTGCGTGGTGCATGCTGGGATTTTCTTCATCAGTCTGGGCACCATTTTTAAAATTGCACTGGCCTCCGAACAGATGAAGAAAACCCCAGCATGCTCTACACGGCGTCTCAGCATGTGACGCGGTCCCAGCTGTCATCAGTGTGGGGCAGTGGGAGACACCACGCATGAAATAGCATGCCTTGGGGCGGCAAATTGCCTCCCCTGTCAGAGTGCCGCCTGGGTCCATGGACCCACCGGGACCCATGTAAGGGCCGTCCCTGCAACTGATGGAGCTCCTGCTTGTTAGAAGGATCAGGGCAAAAGTAAGGAATCATGTCCTGATTAATGTGAAAATTTGAAACTACTTTGGGCAAGAAACCTCTGGGAGTACAAAGGGCCGCCTTGTCATGGTGAAAAATCAGGAAAGGGGGTTTACAAGACAAAGATTGTAGCTCGGCAACTCTGTTATACAATATCAAGAAGAAAATCCATCTGTAGAAGACATAACACAAAATTCAGATCCCACTGAGGAGTGGGATCTCTGAAGGTAGTGCAGGCATGAGCCATTCCCTTAACAAAGGTCTTAAGGTCAGCGAGAAAAGAAATACGCTTCTGAAAAAGAACAGAGAGGGCTGAGATCTGAACCTTAACAGAACTCAGATGGAGACCCTTGTTAACACCATCTTGCAATAAAGTCAGAATTATAGGAAAGCTGAATGATCATGGGGACACTTCTTGAGCCGTAAACCACTGGTAGAAGAGAGACCAGGCCTTAGATAATATGGGCTTCCAAGCCTGAAAAATAGTAGCGATAACAGCATCCGAAAAATCCAAGATGTTGGCTTCAGGAACCATGTCATCAAAGCCAACCTTTCCACCTGAGAACAAAGTGGACCCTGGGTCAGGAAATATGCCCTCAGGGGAGGCAAAATTGCTCTACGACGAGGCAGATTGGAAGGTCCGAGAACCAAGCCTGATGGACTTAAAAACTTTCAATCTTGATCTTACTCAGCACCCTGGGAATCAGGGGAAATGGCAAAAACACACATGCCAGATGATATTTCCATGGACATTGTATCCACCACAAATGCTAAAGGATCCTTCGTACAAAACAGAAGAACCACCCAGTTCTCATCTGATGCCATGAACGCCACTGATGGAAGACTCCTGTTGTGGACAATCTGGTCTTACTCACTTTGGCACCAGTCTGTGACTACGTTTTCCATACCTGGGATGTGAAATCGCTGAGATGACTTGTACATGACCTTCAGCCCACTATTTCACTTCTGGCTGTTCCTTGCCAATTGATTTACGTGACTGCTATAGCGTTATCCGATTGGACTCTCCCCAGGTTTGCCATTAGAACATGCGATCAGCAGCAAAGCACCATGTGAATAGCCCGTATTTGCAAAATGTTGATTGGGAGAAGCCACTTCTCCTTGGTCCAGCAACCCTGAGCTGTTAGGGAACCTAGGATCGCTCCACAGCCTGTCAGGCTGGCATCTGTGGTGATTACAATTCATTACCCATGACACATAGACATCCCAGAGTCAGATGGGTACTGTGGAGCAACAATTGAAGATCCACTTTCGTTCGTGGAGACAAAGACATTGCATGAGACAGGTGAGAGCATAAGCGTGTCAAACGTGAAACACGTTGATCTGTTATGACATTGTACCACATTGTGTTGTCTGAATTTAACCACCTGTGAGTCTCTCCATTTAAACACACTTGGCCAGAACATTTTTGGAGGTACCTTTTTTTTTTTTTTTTTTTTTTTTTTACTAAAATGAATAAAGTGTTTGATGTTTTTACATATGGACTTGTTTGGATTTATCTGTGGTAGTGCGTGATACTTTGTTGTATTCACACAAGAGCGTTTACTTGACCAGCTCTTGAGAATATCAAATCCTTATGTGAAATGGAGCACAGGGAACAGATTCCAAAAACAGAGACCAGACAACCTAGTAATAATATATTCCCTCACTGTCAGGATGGCCAGAATTGTACTTCAATCACATATAGAGATAGGGCTTGGATCTTGCCCCCCAGTAGAAATGTCCTCACTTGGAGGGTATCTCATGCCAAAAAAAAAAATACAGAGCATGAGAATGCACCAGATTTCTTGAGACGGAGTACCCATTTTTCTTCAGGATGTGAACATTGTCTTGAATCTGTGAACATGGAACAGCCTCCAAAACAACCTTGAGTAAAAGGTCATTTAACTAAGGAGTCAAGGATATTCCTTAGGGACAAATACGAGCTGCTAGAAGCAGCCATGACCTTTGTCATGACCTTTGGAACAGATGCTAGACCAAAGGGAAGATTAGTGAAGTGGCAATGACTGCTTTTGGAAGTTGAAACATAGGAAACGCTGAAGGCCTGGAGGAATCTGGACATGAAGATGTGCATTCTGGAGATCCAGGGAGGCAAGTAAGTGCCCCAGACACATGGCAGCAAGGACAGATCACAGAGATTCCTTGTTGAAGTGTGTATCTAGCACAATGGTTGCGAAACTTCAAGTCCAGAATAGGATGGCAGCAGTCATCCTTCTTAGGAACAACAAAAAGATTGGAATAAAATCTGGTGACGTATTCCTCAGCTGGAACGGGAACCAAAATCTGCTTTTCCAGCAGGAAGGATATTGCATTTATGAACAGACGCCGAGGAACCAGATACCAGGAATTTTAGACCAAAAGAAATTGTGAAGTGGAAATAACCCACAAAACCCACTGGTCTGTCACTGAAGACTCCCATGCACCTTAAAAAAGATGGAGGGGATCCCCTACAGGCAGAGATGGGCCAGGACACTACAAGTAATGCAGAGGTGGGCTTGTCAGCTTTGGGTTTCTGAGCAGACTACTTCTACCAAGCCTGGGCTTTGGGGCAGGGTGAGAGTGTATGGTCTGAGGGGTTTTAACCCTAGACTCCACAAACTGGCAGGGATATTGAAAAACGCAGGCAATCAGGAGGGCTGAGGCTTCAAAACTAGCAGCATTGAAGGCAGCCTCAGTAAAACATGCAATGGCCTCCATAATATTGGCCAGCATAACCAATAGTTCCTTTTTGGGAATATCCCAATGGATGGTATCTGACAGCTGTTCCCTTCAGATGTCACAGCTCTTGTTACCCAAGTCGTAACAAAAATGGGTTACAGAGTGCCCTCAAAATGTGCCTTCAATTAGAAATCTAAGCATTTATCAGCCTGATCCTTAAGGGTCACTGGTATTTTTAGCAAAGCAAGCTATTGGGTGATCAATTGCAGGCAGAGAAACCTACTGCAACAAAGCCTTGGTCGAAAAAAGGACAGAGGTTGGAAATGCACTCTTCCAAGAGAACCTGGTCCAGAGAGTGATGGGTGAAAAATTAGAAGACCTTGCATCAGAGCCCTTAGACCTCGTCGGAGTTTTGAATACTGCTCTGATGAGCCTCTAGGCTGAAAGGCACAGATCTTCCCCATAGGCATGCCCAAGGGACAAGGAGGAATTCTCAAAGTCCCTGTCAACTACCTCCACAGAGCAATCTCTAACCGACAATGGCCCCTAAAGACAGGGTCAATATGCCTGAAAGGGGGATGGGGAACCAAGAATGGAGAACCCCTTGACCAGATGAAGGGATAGAAGTTACTGAAGAAATCAAGAGTCAACCAAAACTGGCTCATTTTCTGCAGTGGAGGGTCCCAGGGGAGTATTAGGGGCCACAATGCAATGGGATATAATGTTACTAAATATAACCACGGTATGAGGAACAGTGTGTTAGAATAAAGAGTCCCCTGAATTTTTATGCTTTGGATTTCCCATGTATCCCTTTGGATTTGGCATGTTCAGAGAAACTGCCCCAAAGTAGGACAAAGTAGTCTAAGGTAGAAGAAAAGAATAAGAAAATGCACTGAAATACCCAAAAAGGTACTTATCTAACTGTAAGGGGTTAAACTGGTAAGGTAGAGAAGAATGACCAGCCTCTATGTAGCCTATGCAGTGAGTAAGATGGCTGTCAAAGCACCACTGTGACCAATCCACAAAACCCAGGAAATGGGTGATTCTGGGGAATATCATTTCTAATTGCATATGTCTGTCAAACAGTGGCACTCCAGCCATGCAAAAATATGATTATAGTCTCACATGTTAAATCCTTTTCTCTTAGTCCATACAGGTTACTACTAATTTTGGGTAGGGGATCAGCCCCTTTAATAGGCAGGAACAATTCTGAGAAGTGACTGCTGGGTAGAGCCTACCTCCTCTCCTTAGCTAGCCAATCCCCAACCAGTAAGATTTGCAGACTAACTATTGACTAGGTAGTAAGAAGGTAAAGGAAGACTCCTGTGAGCATGAATCCGAAAGGACCCCCACATTCTGCCACAGGAAAGCCAAGCATGGTCACTTGACAGGGTGGGAGACCAGTAACCTGTATTGACTAAGAGAACAGGATTTCACAGGTAAGACTAAAATCCTATTTTCTCTGTCGTCCAATACAGGTTACTGGTAACTTTGGGATGTCCAACCATTAAGTTCCCCAGGGCGGGAAGAAAGGCAAGGACCAGGAGGAGGCCTCCAAAGTCACCTGAGCAGCAATGAACCTACAGATCATAAATAGCTCAACCATAACCGCAAAGTGTCAACGGACACTGAAGAGGTGTAAAACAAACCCCATGAACTGGCACACAGAACTAGAGCCAACATGGCTCATAAGTGAAGGAGCACTGAGAGACGAAGGAGATCCTAGACAGGCAAGGCTGCCTCCAGGATCTTTCTCCCAAAACTGGAATCAGCCGATGCCATGAAATCCACACGGTATTGTTTAGAAAAGGTGTGCACAGATGACCAAGTGGCCGCCTTGCACAACTTATCAGCTGAGGCCTGGTTCTTGTAGGCCCCAGAAGCCCCAACAGACCTAGCAGAATTAGCCATGAGCCTGAAGGGAACAGGTTTCTTCCTAAGTTCGTAAGCCTTACAAATCGTAGACTTGATCCAAGAAGCAATAGTAACATTGGAAGCAGGCTTCCCTGCCCTAGGACCCTCAGGAATGACAAAGAGAGTGTCAGACTGCCTCAAGGACTCAGTGTGATGCACATAGAACTTGAGACAACGCACAAAAGTAGGGTTAGGACAGAAGGAAGGAGCCACAATCTCCTGATTGATGTGGAATTCGGACACAACCTTCAGGAGAAACTCTTGGGAGGTGCGAAGCTCCGCCTTGCCTTTGTTAAAAACTAAAAAGGGCGGTTTACAGGACAGGGCATGCAGTTCCGCGAAGGGAAACAGTCAACAGGAGAAAGGCCATCTTCCACGTCAGCATACGTAGAGGAATGGTAGCCAGGGACTCAAAAGGAGGACGCTGAAGTACGCCCAAGACCAGGTTAAAATCCCACTGAGGAGCAGGGGACTTAAACACCGGACAGGTATGAGCAACCCCCTAGAAGAAAACCTTGACATCAGGAATGATAGCAAGACGCCTCTGAAAAAGGACAGAGAGTGCAGAAGTCTGAACCTTGAGAGAACTCGGACTGAGACCCTTATACACACCATCCTGGAGGAAGGAAAGAACTGTAGGAAGGTCAAAATCCTGAGATAGGTCTTTGTCAGCACACCAAGCCAGGAAGGTAGACCAAACTCAATGGTAGGTCTTACAGGAAACAGGCTTGCGGGCACTAAGCAAGTAGCCACAACACCAGAAGAAAATTCTTTCTGCCTCAAAATTGAGGATTCAATCTCCATGGCGTCAAAGCCAGAAGATGAATGTCTTCTTTCCAGAGATAACACTGCAGAAGGAGGTCTGGACGGCGGGGAAGTCGAAGAGGTTCCGCCACTGAGAGGTCGAGAAGCTCCAGAAACCAAGCCTGTCGAGGCCAGTAAGGAGCAATCAGAATGACCGGGTAGTGCTCCAGTCTCAGCTTCCGAAGAACTCTGTTCAACAAGTGAACAGGAGGGAAGATGTAGGAAACGTCCACGGGATCGACAAAGCATCCACTGCCAGAGCCATGGGATCCACCCAGCTAGAGCAGAATGTTGGAACCTTCCTGTTGTGTCTGGTTCCCATCAGGTCTATGCATGGAAGACCCCACCACTGGATGATGAGGTTGAACACCTCTGGATGTAGCTCCAACTCCCCTGCCCAAGACAAAATAGACTTGACCTCTAGCCAAGCTGCGAGACTTCTTGTGCCGCCTTGCTTGTTGATGTAGGCTACTGCTGTGGCATTGTCCAACTGCACCCTTACCGGGCAATCCGACAGTTGTCATGTCCAGTGATGTATGGCAAGAATTATCGCCCAAAGCTCCAAGACATTGATGGGAAGAAGAAATTACTCCTTAGACCAATTGCCCTGAACACTCAAGTGCCCCAACGCCGCTTCCCACCCGGAGAGGATGGCATCCATCACTGTGATCCAGAAGGGCACCAGGAAGGGTCGACCTTTCAGAAGATTGTTCAGGTTGAGCCACCACAAGAGACTCTGCTCCACTTGACGAGGGAGAGATAGGGATCTTTCCAGGAGATCTGGATGGCCCTTGCAGGCCAGGATCAGAACCCTCTGAAGTTCCCTGGTGTGAGCCATGGCAAACAGAACTGCTTCAAAGGTGGAAATGAACTTCCCCACCAAGGAGGACAACTTCTTGGCTGGAACAGGATCCTGAGACAGGACAGCTTGGACCTTTAGTGCTATCTGATGAGCCACTTCGTCTGTCAAACACCATCCCCCTCTGAGTGTCAAAGAGGAGACCCAGAAAGACCATCTTCTAAGAAGGAACAAGGTGTGACTTGTCCAAGTTGATGATCCACCCGTGATGGAAGAGAGCATGAATGCAGTCTTGCACTGCTGGTGAAGGAGGTCCGGAGATGAGGCCTTCAGAACGAGGTCGTCCATATACGGAGTCATCCTGATGCCGTTCTGATGGAGGACAGATATCAAAGCTCCTAGGACTCTGTTGAAGACTTGAGGAGCCGTGGTCAGGCCAAAGGGGAGGGCAGAGAACTGGAAGTGCCCTTGGTCGCAGGCAAAGCGGAGATACCTCTGACTCTCTGGATGAATGGTGATGCGCAGATAGGCATCCTGAAGATCCAAAGAGGCCAGAAACTCCCCAGGAGACATGGCCGCTATCACTGTGCGCAGAGACTCCTGGCGGTATTGGGACCTGACCACGAAGGAGTTGAGATGCTTCAGATCCAAAATGGGGTGACAGCCTCCATCCTTCTTGGAAACCACAAAGAGACTGTAATAGAATTCCAAGCCCCTCTCCTGAGGGGGAACCGGCTCCAGGACCGCCTTGTACAGAAGGGCCTGGATAGCTTCCTTGAAAAGGCGTCTCTTTTCTGCTCCCAAGGGAGAGTGAGAAACAAAGGTCCTTGGAGGAGGAAGAGAGGAGAAGGGAATCCTGTATCCCGAGGCCACCATTTGTAAAACCTATGGGTCTGCCACAGAGGCCTGCCAAGCTGAAAGGTAGTGGTGCAAGTGGCCACCTACCTGCGGGTGGGGACCCAAATTCGGTGAGTCATGCAGAAGGAGGTTTGGAAGCCTTGGGCTTCATGGATGACTTGGATCTCCATTGCTGCTTAGGCTTAGATGAGGAGCACGGAGCCTGAGAGACTGTCTGAGCCATTTGGTGAGAGTCTGCCTGAAAGGAATGAAAAAGCTGATTCCTTTTAACAGATGCCTTCTTCCTCAGGACCACAGGCAGGTGAGAACTTTTCCATCCAGTGGCTTCATTGATGAGATCCTTGAGTTCAGGCCTGGACAGGGAAGAACCCTGAAAAGGCAAAGACAGCAGAGCCTTCTTAGATATAGTGTCAGCTGACCAGATCTTAAGCCAAAGAGCCCTTCTGGCTACCACAGACATGGTAGATGCCCTGGCTACAATATGCACAGTGTCAAACAGGGTGGCAGAGACATAATGCTGAGCCTCAGCAATGTTAGCGAGAAGACGCAGCATGTCAGAAGTAGGGGCTCCCTGACGGACATCAGAATTGAGTTGTTCAGTCCAAACAGCCACAACCCTATTAACCCATGCAGCAGCAAAGGTAGGGCGAAGAGCAGAGCCTGCTGTCACAAAAATAGCCTTGAGAGAAGTCTCAAGCTTCTTGTCAGTCCAGTCTTTAAGAGCAGAGGTGTCAGCCACTGGCAAGGCAATTGACTTAGAAAGCCTGTAAACTGGGGCATCCACTTTAAGGGGATGAACCCACTGAGTAAGGGCCATTTCAGAAAATGGATAAAGTTTAGCAAACATTTTAGACACGGTTTCTTGTCTGGAAATTTCCACTCCTCTGACACCAAGCGGTCAAGGATGGGATTAGGTGGAAAGCAGGCATGGGGCCTAACAGGCTCCTGAAAAACATCAGAGGGGTGAGAAGACGCCTCCTGCACCAAGGGAATGTTCAGGATGGACAACACAGCCCTGATCAGGCCCTCAGCCGAGGGAATGGGGTCCACCTCGAAGGGGTCCCCAAAAAACTGAGATGAAGGAACAGCTGAACAGTCATCATCATCAGAGTCCACCAATAATTCCTCCTCAGAGGAATCATACATATCAGGTACACCCGGTGGTTTAGGCAGGGAAGATCTGATAGGGGCGGGGGTCTGCAACGAATTGAAGACCCCCTGTAAGGTGGATGGAAGGCGTTGTAAGCTAAACCGGAGGTCCCTTGTAGTAGCTTAAACTCTTGCATCCATATTGGCTTTAGCACATGGCTGGAGGCCCCAGCAGGGGATTCAGGGACAGCAGCGCATGCTGGGCAAATATAACCTCAGTATTCTCTAGGTTACCCTGATTGATATGAGGGTTAGGCTGTGGATGAGAGGAGAGTCCAAGTCCTGCATAGGATACTCGATCTGTGAACACACAAAATGGCTGCTGCAACGGGAGCCAATCGGAAATGAGCACGCGAATCAGGTGCTCATGGGAAATGTAGTTTCTCTGAGAGACTACCCCAACAGTGCCCGAAGCCCCCAACCTCCCCAGAACATTGACTGGATGACAGAGCAAGGGAAAACCAACAACATGAGCCGTCTCTGACCTCGCTACGTGGAGCGGTTGCAGAGACACGTCCCAAACTGTAAAGTCCCATAGAAGTGAATGGAGAAATGGTGTCTATGCGGTAAACATGCGCCATAAAGTTAGCAAGGTGAATACCAAACGTAAAACCACACAAACACTGAACCCAGCAGGGAAAATGTCCAAAACCCCCCAAAAGGTGCTAACCAGCAGCAAAAGGGTTAAGTTACCACAAAAACTTGCTCCAAACACCTAACAGAATAAACCGATGAGTGCATGAGTATGTAATAGGAACTCCAATAGAGACCCCTGTGCGGAGGGGAAGCATGGGACATGTGGACCTCAGCACTCAAAGGGTGCTCAACTTTTTCAGCAGGTCTTCTGTCTTCAGATTACCATATATCAAGAAGCTTCGGTGGGCAACTACTGGGGAAAGAACTTGCAGCCAAGATTTCCCCCCCAGGGCTTAAGTCCACAAAAACACCTGGTAAACTGAGCTATCCACATTTGGGTGATGGGAATTGTCAGTGATGGTAATCCGCCTAATGGTGATATTCCATTTCTAACAGAAAAATAATAAAAACCTAAAACTATTGCAGAACTGTTCTCTTGCTTGTGTCTGGACCAAGGAACAAATCTTACTGGTTAGGGATTGGCTAGCTGCAAGCTAAGGAGAGGAGGTAGGCTCCACCCAGCAGTAACTTCTCAGAATTGTTCCTGCCTATTAAAGGGCATGATCGCCTACCCAAAGTTACCAGTAACCTGTATTGGACGACAGAGGAAAAAATGGTGAACCGAAATGGCCTAAACATTGTCCACAAACCCGATCATGTGATAGAGCAAGTCCAGAGATTAATTTTGAGCCCTCTATGATTCATAAGTGAAACAGGTGCATAGGTATGTCCCTGTAAAGATTCTCCATGCATTGATATGAAACAAAGATGGCCACTGCGTGGTCAGTGTTCAATTAAGCCAAATGTAAAACAATAAGGCTGAAACATACATATATAAATAGCTAAATTAAATATTAATTGAATAAGGCTATCTGCTCTAAAAGAAGAAAGCTAAGTTATTACAATGCAAGAACAGAACACAAAAACCCAAAACAAATAAAGCACTCACCTTTAGAAACACAGGCTGCAATGAAAATGTGAATGACTGAGCACAAAATAGACAAGAACAACACATCCCAGCGGGTACCAAGTAATATCAGAGACAAAAGAGAACCCCAAAGAAGTTCAGTGATGAGGTATAGACTTGTAATAAAGTCAACCTCCACAGGGAAATGATCCAGAACTGGTCAATCCATCTCCAGGGAAGGCAGATAACGGGAGCCTGCCTAATGGTGAATCATACAGTCCCATCTAAGAATAAAAAGTCTAAAACTAAGAACAGTGCCAACTTGCCCTTTCCTGAAGCAAGGTCACTTGAAACTGGGGGGCAGGGGGTCTTGTCGTCTGGAGGAGGGGAACTTTACCCCATGGTTTCTGTGTTCCAAATTGGATGTAAGTGAAAATACATTTCATTCAATCAAGAACTTCACTTACATGTGCTTTCCTGAGCTAAAGTTAGAGCCCATTGAAACCCATTAAAACCACTAATTTTGCAATTCAATTCCATGCTTTAGAATTAAGAGGCTTTAAAGTGATAGTAATGTCTAAAAAAAACTTTTTTGCATTTAGAAGAGCTCAAAAAGCTGATCTACATGCAAAAAAACGTATCTCTCAAACTGCTATGGTTTAAGAGATACGGGCGTTTGAAGTTTGATTTTTCCTACTGACAGCTGTAAAGCTGTCAGCAGGAGATTCGTGTCGGTCAACACTGTGGTGCTTGAGAAGTGCCGAGATCTCGTTACTTACACAGAATCCCTTTATTGCAATGGTCTAAAACATGTGCCTGAACACTAGGTACATGTTTTAGACCATTCCATTGAAGGGATTCTGTGTAAGTAACGAGATCCCGGCACTTCTCAAGCACCACAGTGTCGACCAACACGAATCTCCTGCTGACAGCTTTACAGCTGTCAGTAGGAAAAATCAAACTTCAAACGCCTGTATCTCTTAAACCATAGCAGTTTGAGAGATACGGTTTTTTGCATTTAGATCAGCTTTTTGAGCTCTTCTAAATGCAAAAAAGTTTTTTTTAGACATTACTATCACTTTAAGGGAACCACTTTAACAGGTGAAAATATGCACCAATTAGTCCCTTAGCGCATGTTAATTGAATTGAAAGTGAAAAGAAAAAAAAAAAAATTCAAGAGTAATTAAATGATAAAGTATCCCCCTCCTGCCCCTTTTACTTATGTATCACTGCTCACCCTCAGAAGAGCAAGACTGTCCAGATGAATTGTACACAGGGACAATCTTCAGTGAGTCAAGTGACCAGATTCCACATCTGAGGGGAAGTGGCTTACACTAGGTAAAAGAGGTGGGAGGGGGATGCTTTATCAATCAATTACTCTTGAACTACAACTGACAGCACTGAGATATAAAGCTATCCATGGCCCAAATACTATGAAGAGTAATTGGAGCTGCTGTTTTTGAGAAACATTACTATCCCTCTAAAGGACACTGTACATTACTAATTTCCTGCTTGCAGAATGCATCATATTACTTGGATGTGTTAGTGAGTCAGACACATCCAGATTCCAAAATGTTGATCTATGGGTCAAGATTGCTTTCATGGGAGATTCTGAAGAATACACTGGTGGTTATGCACTAAGATGTGATGAGGAGGTGATAAATATATACATTTGCTTACCGTTATTTGGTTTTCTTCTGTGTATTATCCAGGCATTTAAGTAGATGGCATTTAAGTAGATGGGAACGCCTCCACCCTCCAGCTGGTAGGACCAACAGTAAAGTTCAAAAGGAGCGATCCCTCTGCCTTCCCTCAGTTTCCTTTTGTCTGAGCTGAAAAATACTAGTGGACATATAGATTATTAGGGAGGGAATGCCTGGATAATACACAGAAGAAAACCAAATAACGGTAAGCAAATTTATATATTTCTTCTGTGTATTATCCAAGCATTTAAAGGGATAGTAATACTTCATTTTAACTTTATTTTATTTTGTAGGCATTAAAAAAACATGAAGAATGATATAAGTCTTATCTCTGAAACCTTTATGGTTTAAGAGATATTCACAAACAAAGTATCCCCCCCCTGTTCAACCAGATAAGAAGGGAGATGCCCAGGTAGACTGCAGAGAGGGACAATCTTCAATTAAGATAATGGAAAAAGCTGAAAAACTTTTCAAGGGGGGAAGGGCTTTCATTGTTTTCATACAAAGAAAATTGTCCCCTTCTGTTATCTGTACTGTCATACAACCAGACTTACATCTGAGAAGAGATGGCTTACACTAGGAAAAAGGGGCGGGGAGGGGAACTTTGCTTGTGAATATCTCATAAACCATAAAGGTTTGAGAGATAAGACTTATATCATTCTTCATGTTTTTTTAATGCCTACAAAATAAAATAAAGTTAAAACGAAGTGTTACTATCCCTTTAAGTAGATGGGACTTAAAAGCAGTTACCCATAAAGATATTAGGGAGGGAACAAAGAGTAAGAAATTAACTTACATTAGTGGTGCACTACTGCCTCCAAGACTTTTCTGCCAAACTTAGCGTCCACCGAAGCTTGGACATCTATGTGGTATTGCTTCATGAACATGGTTATAGATGACCACGTGGCTGCTTTGCAAATGTCTAGAGGAGAAGCCTGAGCTTGCTTTGCCCAGGAAGTGGACACTGCTCTAGTCGAATGTGCCTTAATGCCAACAGGGGCTGCCTGACCAGATTCTGTATAACATTTCTGGATGCAAGATTTTATCCATCTAGATATGGACCCTATAGAAGCCGCTTTCCCTTTTAACCTGCCCTGGAAGTAAATGAACAGGGTATCTGAAGTTCTGAATTCCTTGGTTCTCTGAAGGTATGAAGAGATGCATCTGACCACATCTAAGTTGTGCAGAATCTTTTCTTTGGAATTGGAAGGGTTACTACAGAAGGAAGGGAGCACGATTTCTTGGTTGATATGAAAATCAGTGATCACTTTAGGCCTGAATGAAGGCCTAAACCTTAGAACTACTTTATCCGTATGCATTGTCAGAAATGGGGTGCTACTAGATAAGGCTTGGAGTTCGTTTACTCTTCTGGCCAAAGTGATGGCTGTAAGAAAAACCGTCTTCAGTGTGAGAAGATGGAGAGAAATACTGTTAATAGGTTCAAAAGGATGCGGCTGAGACAAGACTGACAGAACAAGGTTCAGATCCCAAGGGGCTACTATCTCTCTTATAGTAGGCTTGACCTTGACAATTGCCCTGGTGAATCTTTTAACTAATTCGTGATCTGCCAAAGGTATTGCGAGGATGGCCGATAGAGCAGAGATCTGAACTTTTAATGATGCAGGTCTAAGTCCCTTTTGGAAGCCATCCTGCAGGAAGTCTAAAATAATTGCCACGGTAGCATCCTTTGCTGAAATCATCTTCCTTTTGCACCAATTAACGAAGACTGCCCAAACCCGGCAGTATACCTTAGATGTGGATAATTTACGCCCCTTCAAGATCGTAGAAATTACAGGATCTGAAAGATCTTGCCTTCTTAAAGAGTCCCGCTCAGCCTCCAGGCCGTCAGTCAGAGCATCCTGAGGTTGTTGTGGAGAATTGGACCTTGGTGCAGAAGATCCTTCCTCATTGGTAATTCCCATGGAGGTTCTGAGGACATCTGTACTAGAAGGGAGTACCAGATCCTTCTGGCCCAATTGAGGGCAATCAGGATTGCCTCTACCCTGTCTCTCCGAATCTTCTTTAGGACTCGCATGAGGAGAGGAGTTGGAGGAAAGATGTACACTAGACTGAATTTCCAGGGAATTGTTAAGGCATCCTGTCCCTGGGACTGAGGATCTGTCCTCCTGGAGAAGAAGTACCTCGTTTTGGTGTTTTTGTGATTCGCCATTAGGTCTATCTCTGGACATCCCCATCTGGTTGTAAGGAGGTTGAACATTTCTTGATTTAGGGCCCACTCCCCTTGGTCTAGACTGTGCCTGCTCAGAAAATCTGCTTCTGTATTTCGTACTCCTGAGATGTGCGAGGCAGTGAGATGAAGTAGATGACGTTCTGCCCACAGAAGGAGAGGTCTTACTTCCTTGTTTAAGGACTGGCTCCTTGTGCCCCCAAATTCTTTATATACATTGCAGTGGGTACATTGTCCGTTCTGATAAGAACACTTTTTTGCTGTAGATGAGCCTGAAACCGTAAGAGCGCCCGTCTGACTGGCCTGGTCTCTAGAATATTTATATGCAGGGATTGCTCTTCTAGGGACCATTTCCCCTGCGCTGTTCTTGGGCCCCAAACTGCTCCCCATCCGTTGAGGCTGGCATCCGTGTAAATGACTTGCCACTCTGGCTCTAGTAGTGACCTTCCTTGGGTGAGATTGGCTTTCTTCAGCCACCAATTGAACTCTATCTTGGTAGCTGGCCATAAAGGGATTCTCTGAAATGGATTCCCAGAGTCTGGTTTCCAGAAAGTCAAAAAATTCCATTGTAGGATGCGGTAATGCAATTTTGCCCAAGGAAGAATCTGTACAGTGGATGACATGAGACCCAGCAGTTCCTGGACCTCCTTTGCATGGTGGCGAGGTTTCTTCAGGAGCCTCTTGGTTGTGAGCTGAATCTTGGATATTCTGTCTTTTGAGAGCTGAACCAAGGCAGTCTGTGTATTTATACGTAGGCCCAGAAAACTTACGTTTTGTGTTGGGATTAATTGGCTTTTTTCCCAATTGATGATCCACCCTATCATTTGCAGGAATTTCTGAACTTCCCGGGTGTGAAGAATGGCTATCTCCAAGGATGGCGCCATAATCAAGAGATCGTCCAGATACGCCAGAATGTTGATCCCCCCTTGTCTTAGGCACGCCAGAGCTGGGGCCAGGATCTTCGTAAAGACTCTGGGGGCTGAGGACAGGCCGAAGGGAAGGGCTGTAAATTGGTAATGTTCTTGGTTCACTGCCAAGCGTAGGAACCTCCTGTGAGCCTGATGAACCGGAATGTGATAGTAGGCATCTTTGAGGTCGATGGACGTCAAAAACATTCCTGGTGACAGGGCCTGAATTATGGATTCCACTGATTCCATTTTGAAATGACTGTGTCTGAGAGACAAATTGATTTCTTTGAGATCCAGGATGGATCTGAAGAGACCCGATTTCTTGGGCACTAAGAAGAAAGGCGAGTAAACTCCCGAACCCTTCTCCTGAGCAGGGACTTTCTCCATTACTTTTTGATGTAGTAGATTGTGGATTGTCTCCAGAAAGGCCTGTCTGGTGTTCAGGTTGGAAGGGATTCTTGATCTGAGGAATCTCGGTGTTGGAGGGACAGAAATGAACTCCAGCGTGTACCCCTGCTCCAGGATCTGAGAGACCCAGGCGTCAGGATTTACCTGAGTCTCCCAAATCTGGGAGGAGGATCCCAGTCTGCCCCCTACTGGAATCCCTATGGGGCCCCGCTGACCTTCATTGAGACTCCGTCTTGAACTGGGGCTTCCTGGAGTAATTCCTCCTGAAGCCTCCTCTGTTGGAGAATCTACCCTTTTGATCCTCCTGCCGTCCTGTGTCACGTCTTCTGTTGTCCCGAAAGGACTGATTGCGAAATCTAGATGTAGACAAGGGGGAAGAGGGTCTCCGTTTCCTTTCTTGAGTAAGAAAGGGACTCTTGCCCCCGGAAGCTTTTTTAATAATTTCATCCAGATGTTCGCCAAAGAGTGCAGAACCTGTGAACGGGAGAGATACCAGCCTGTTCTTGGAGGTAGAATCGGCCTTCCATGGCTTGAGCCAAAGGGATCTGTGGGCTGAAACTGATAAGGCTGATGACCTGGCCATTAAACGGATTATATCTAAGGAAGCGTCACATGAATAATTGGTAGCTTCCTTAATCATGGCGACTTCTTTTAGTAGTTTGGATCTGGACACATTAGACTCAATCTTGTCTTCCAGTTCAGTTAACCAAATCCGCATAACTCTGGAAACGCAAGCCATTGCGGTACCTGCCTTCATGTTTTCTCCAATGATGGAAAACTGCTTCTTCAGGGCACTTTCCAGCTTGCGTTCCATTGGGTCCTTTAATGATGTTCCATCTTCCATTGGTAGAATGGTGTGCTTAGCTAGGTGAGCTATGGGTGCATCCACTTTAGGGGGGGGTCACCCAATTCTGTACATCTTTATCCCCAAATGGAATCATTCTCTTGAATTTCCTATGTACTGCATGCCTTCTATCTCCTAGTTTCCATTCTGCCATGATCATGTCAGATATAGACTGATGCACCGGGAGGACTGACGCAGGCTTCTTCTTACCTAAGAAAGCCGTGTCCATGATATCCATGTCCGCCTGGGTTTCAGAAAGACCTAGGGACTTTCTCAAGAGCATAATGAAGGAATCAATTCGGTCTAGATTGAAGACTCCTGAATCTTCAACTAACTCCCCTTCTTCTGAACCCAAGTCTGATGCCTGATCTTCACAAGGAGATTCTGGATCATATTCTTCTCCAATTGACATAGAGGTACCTTCACCTAGGTCCCTACGTTGTCTCTTAGGGGCTGGCTCACCTTGTTGCATGGACTTGAAAGTCTCCTGCATAGAAGACTTCATCCATGCAAGGAAATCCTGAAACTGTCCTGGAATGTCAGGACCTGCTGCTTTCTTCAAACATTCTTCGCATAATTTAGCCTTAGTAGAGGCTGGGAGAGTAGTATCACAGCCTGCACAAGATTTAGGCTTAGGGCTTGCTTTGTCTTCCTTCACAGTGGGATCACTGTGCTTCTCCTTGGAAGAAGCCTTGGCTGGGGCGGACATGCTGTAAAGGACTGGCTGCTCCTGTTAACACAAAGGCACAGACAAACATGTAGAAGGGAAAAAAATTCCTACCTGAATGGCTCGATTTAAAAACCCCGCCGATTCCCAGCTGATTCAGCCCATTGGAATCCGGTGTACTGCATTTCCTGATCCCGCGCATGCGCAGCACAAGCCCGCCTGTGTTCCATGCCGAAACGCAAGAAGACTTCCTCCGGAAGCAGGAAGTGCTCCGTCTAGCACAAACTCAAAAGGGCAGCATACCCAGTGCTGCCCGGCCACTGGAGAAGGGAGGCGGCGGTCAGCCTCGCGGGGTGACTCGGAGCCCAGCCGGCATGTAAGCGGAGGTAACTGGGACAATTTCTGGCGGCAACGTAAGGCGGCCTAGACGTGAGGAGACGCGTCCATCCAGCTGGTAGGACCAAAAAAAACTGAGGGAAGGCAGAGGGATCGCTCCTTTTGAACTTTACTGTTGGTCCTACCAGCTGGAGGGTGGAGGCGTTCCCATCTACTTAAATGCCTGGATAATACACAGAAGAAAGTAGAGATACCTTCTCCAGTTCCTGTGTTATTCTATAGAGCCAATGCATTAAGATCTCTCCCACTCAGCCAATGCATCCGTATTCTCCAGTGACTGTCAAACCCAGGTATCATCCAATAATAAATGGCCAAAGCCCATGTGGGTCAACTTGTGTTACACACTACCCACGTGAATGAACTTTATGGGGATGTACGTAGGCACCAGTAGGCTGGCATGTGTTAAAATGATTGCAGCCAAGTAGCCCATAAGAAAATTGCCTATAAAAATGTTCAAACCTTCCCAGTATGCTCTGCCAATCAATTTGTCTGGCCCAGCCTGATCAAGCTGGCTCATAGTTTAGACAGCAGGGCAATCAGGTTGTTTTTAATCAAAACAGCCTATGTATGGACAATTACTTCATCCTTGCATTAGATCCTAATGACCATTATGAGTCAATTGTTTGTATTAGTTCTCCAAACTGAATTAATTCATTTAATTAGCACTGGATATCATGTCCATAGAGGCAGACATGACTCTTTGTTGTAGGAGTGAAGACCTGAAAATCCTCTAATAAATATTTTCCTAGAAAAACTTAAATGGTGGAAGTTTGCAACAAAGAATCAGTTCTGTCACCATGGGCATGATATCTACAACCAATTACAAAAAATTCATTTTGGAGAGCCAGTCCACACAGTTTATTCACAATGGTTCTATCTGGACAGACAGTGAAGTGGGAGCTTATTATTAAGGAGGCATTAAGGCTCCTTTAAAGGGAAATATTCACATACTAAAAACTTCTAAGAATTAAAGCCCATGCTCAAAACTAGATTAGTGCAGTTTTTTTTTAAATTCTACTTACATACTTTTGGAGATACGAAGACTTAAAATACTGCACTTCTGCGTTGTGCAGCACAACTCCACAAGACTTCCCACCTCACTCCCAGCTGCCCCAGGGAGAGAGTTCATGCTTCCCTTCGTGCGGGGCCGGCACCACCTATAGGCGAGGTAGGCGCCAGCCTAGGGTGCACATGTACTGGGGGCGCAGGAATGCAGCAGAGAAGAGCTGCGCCCAGGGCCGGCCGTTCCTGCTAGCAGGACTGCTCCGCCGGGCACTGCAACACAGTCAGGTCGGCTCTTTAGTAATGCCGAGCGTGCTGGGAGTCAACATCTCCCAGAGCGCTCTGCATTACTGAAGAGAAGACCACACTGGAGCTGCAGCAGCTACAAGTCTGTGATGGGGGACAAGTTGGGGCTGATAGAGCAAAGTGGAGATGGTGGGGGCAAGTTGGAGCTGATAGGTGGGCAAAGTGGAGCTGATAGGGGGCCAAGTTGGAGCTGATAAGGGGGGGGGGGGCGGCAAAGTGGAGCAGGTGGGAGGCATCTCTTACAGGCATCTCCAGACCAGGGGCAGAGAGGACAAAAATTAATTAAAAAATGTGTCCAGGGTTTCCTCCCTAACCCTGACTACCTACACTGTATTTAGTTTACACTATAGTTTTGTGGGCACAGGCACTTAAAGGGCTGTCCAGTCACTGGATAATCCTTTGAGTGATATTGCCCACAAAACTGTAGTATAACCCTTTGAGTGCCTGTGCCCACAAAATTGCAGTGTAAACTAAACAATGTGTAGATAGACAAAGTTAGATAGGTATGGGGGGAGCTATTATACGGGGGGAGGGGGCCCCATATTGATACCTTGCCTAGGGCCCCGTGGAGGATTAATCCGGCTCTGCTGAGGAGAGAAGCACTGTCACACGTCATGTCTGTTGGAACTTGGAGTGTCGCTGTCGCCGTGTCAGACACTCCAGTAGTAAGTTCAGGTTAAGCTGTTTTGAATGGAATTGAATTTATTCTAATCCAAGTGAATGGCGCGATGGTGCCCCTGGGAGGGGGGTTAACCCTTTGAGTGCTGCTATGCTAGAGAGGATATTTTTCATGTTATGGATAGTTTAACCCTTTGAGTGCTAATGTGCTAGAAAGGTATCCAAAGTATTATGGATACCTCTCTAGCACAGTAGCTCTCAAAGGGTTACCCTATCGTTAACATGAAAAATATCCTCCACACCTCCATAATACTTTGGATACCTCTAGCACATTAGCACTCAAAGGGTTAACCTATCCAAAACATGAAAAATATTCTCCATAAGGTTTTGGATTCCTCTGTAGCACAGTAGCACTCAAATGGTTAACCCCCCCCCCCCACGGGGCACAATTACGCCATTCAGTGGGAGAAATAATTAATTCAATTCCAAACCAAGTTAGTGTTAGTCAAGTAGTGACTCCTGGTCCAGTACAGAAATTTGTCTTTGAAATGGACCTGGAAATTATTAAAAAGGTCCTAGGTTTAGTGAATATAAAAACTCTCAGATTCCTGTGTTATGATATGAATGACTTTTTTGTTATTTTCTAAAGACTCTTCAAACTGAGTGTCAATAGAATGACAGTTTTTCCCCCCTCTTTTGGGAGATCTTTCATGTTTTTAGTACATCCGCGGTAGGTATATTCCTAAACCTGTAAACTACTGTTGGATAAACCAGAGATGGTCATAATAAAGCACTCATTTGATTCACAATGCTAGTTCTGTAATGTGATATTTCATTGGTTCTCAGACTGGTACATTGAACCCTGAAGAACTTTAAGGGCTTTCACAGGCAGAATTGTATTTATGGCAGAGAGGGGGAAAAGCCTGGATTGGCAGGCAGTGTATTTGTGGTTCTGTGGCTACCAGAGAACATGTGGAAGACTAACATTTCACAAAGTGTTATTTTGTGTACTGTAAGATTCACCTTATAAAAAGCAATGTAACCTAGTTCCTTATAAGACAAAAGATCAGATACCATTTCCTGATGACTGTTATTTACTAGCAGGAACTGTCTTTGAAAGATATTTTGGTATTCACACTAGGTCAACAAAGCAACAACATACAGGGGAAATAAACATTTCTGTGACTTTTAACCAGTTATTAGAGACCTCTCTAATACAAAATAATCTCTAGCATTCAAGGGGGTTAAAAGTCCCAGTTAAGTCAGTGGGAATCTTTATTTTCTGTTATGGTGCAGTTAGATTAAATTGCGCTAAAGGTAACAATCATGAAAAGAGGTGGGGTATAAGTAGGCGGGGTATAAAGGGGTGGGGCACAAGAGGCGGAGCCAAGGGGTAGCAAAATTAGGTTTTGCCTAGGGTGGCAAAAATCCCTGCACCAGCCCTGCCTTCGTGGTGGTATTTATGTGGGCTATTGTTACAGAAAGCTGCATTACCATGCTACTGAACCTCCAAAAGTAAGTAGGGAAAAAAAAAAAAAAAAAAAGTGCCAATCTAGTTTTAAGAATTCAAGACCATACACAAAATGTATTATGTGAATGTCCTTCTTTAAAGGACTGAATCATCACTAGAAGCAGCACAATCCTAATACATATGTAATATACTTACAGTAAAGCTGTGCAGGTTGTTCCTCTAGTACAGCAATAATTGAAATATATACTGTGCTGAACAAAAGCAAAACTAAAGTTAAAATGAATGAAGAAAAAACACAACACATTTGTATTAAAATATTTAATAGAATGACATTCATCAGGTGTATAAAGACATACAAGAACACACGATTTTTCATGAACCCTTTTAGTGCCAGAAAAGTATTCAACTCATTGCAAAGTGATACCTCTGGCACTCAAAGGGTTAAACCTCAAGGTAAAATAATTTGGAGATCTTAAAACCAATTTTCACAGATGGTGTGGTGTGATGAAACAGAGACTGAATTTCACATAAAACATAAGAACTGAAGGAAAAAACAAAAACCTACATGTTTACATGCTGAATAAATTTAGAGCGACTTCATCTGGTCCCTACTGACTTTTTTCGGTTATAAAATGTCAGCTATAGCAAACATATGAATGGCGACAAAAACAAAACTACAACAATACACACTTCATATATAATTTAACCCAATGAGTGCCAGAGAGGTAACCAACGCATGTACTGGCTACCTCTCTGGCACTCAAAGAGTTAAAGTAGAATTAAAGGCTGGCATATATTAATATTTTGATATCTCAAGCATTTACTTGAACGTTGAATTTCTTTCCTATGGTTTTATTTCCTGTTTAATCCTTTGAGTGCCAGAGGGGTACGCAACGCATTGCAGAGCAATGCTTTGCGTACCCATCTGGCACTAAAAAGGTTAACTTTTTTTTTAAATAAAAAAATCCTGCATTTTCTAACCATCTTCTACCTGTCAAGAACCTCTGCATCTCAGAAAATGTAGCGACCATTTTAGAAACAGGTTCCATGCACTGAAGCAATGGCTCACTGCATAAACTGTTGGCAGAAGTAACAACTCTACTGGTCTGGCAGCTTTTCTGACATTACAAATTTAGGGGACATGAAAATATATTAGAAGATACACCTACAAAATATAAATATATAATTTAAGATCTTTTAACCTTATGTGTGCCAGAACGGTGTCCCTTGGCAGTTACAGAAGTAAATGTAAACTGCATGCTTCACATCTAAAATGATGCAACTGCATTTTAGTTTTTCATAGCAGCAACATCCTCAGTTCATTAAATATTTAAGTTTAGTCAAACATCTTCTACATTAAAGAAATAAATATGGCCTCAAATATTAAAAAAACATTCAGGCATAATATAAAGGCACTGTATTATCGATGGAGGCAGGTAGGCAAATCTGTGGCATTCTTAGTAAATAACCACAAAACCCCGCCATGAAACCTTGAAAAACTTCCGAGAATCTCCAATGAGAGAGGCAGAGTGCAGCCCAGTACTTCAATCTGGAAGTGTTTCCATCTACTTGAAGTAATATATTTGGGGCTCACTTACTAAGCATCAGAGAAAATGGCTACAAGAGATATAATGCTCTCATTTCATTCACAAAATGATTTATTTCCTGCCAGGATACAAGCGAAATGAACACATGTGGAACACACTGTGTGTGGGAAAAAAAGACTGGGAAAAAAAATAAATAAAAAAATTTAAAATACAGTTTCTGTGATGAACCAAATATTTTATACATTCCCACTGGTGGATTTTAACACCTTGAATGCTAGAGGGTACCCACTGAAATAAATTTTTTTATCTGTCTATGCCACGCCAATGTTATAGCTTGGATTTACTAAAGGGAGAATTTCGGTTATGTGCGGAAAGGGTTGGCTCATTGATGTATGTTTTTTGTCTTTTTCATATATATATTTAACCCCTCAAGGACCTGCGGTCCAGGGAAACGCCAGTACACGTTGACCTGTTGGGGTCTGAGAAAGACCGCTCCAGTCTTGGAGTGGTCAATTTCAGACCCTGTTCTTATGTACAACACTCCCGCAGGAGCACTGTAAGTAAAAGGTAAGTGACATGTTATGACCATCACTGGTCCTTAAGGGTACAAACCGAGTGACGGTCATAGCACGTCATGTGGTCCTTAAGGGGTTAAAAAAAAAAAAAAGTGATCTTCCATTTATTTATCTAGGTGCAGATAAAAAAAAAAACAATTCATTTCTTTGTATTGTGTCTTTGTGTTGGGGTAAGTCTGGCATTCAAGATATTATTCTTATAATAAATTGGAAGGATCATGGCTATTAAAAAAAAAAAAAAAAAAAAAAAAAAAAAAATCCGAGTTCTTGAGTTATAGTTCTTAACCGTTTGCTGGCATTTCATTTGCCATTTTTGACCCTTGCAAAATTAGAACCCTGTTTATAATCAGCAGGGACAGTAATAAATAAAATGTAAACAAATATACATGGTATTATTTATCCTCCCGAGTAAAACAAGGGCACTCCCACTGCTAAAAGGTGTTTTATTCAAAAGTTATTACAGCTCAAACTTGAATCTTTTACATGCAGCATCACAGTGGCCTGAAGTTGTACAGTGGTGCTATTGCTACACCACACCACCCTGTGGACAGATCTGATCAGTTGACCAGAAATCTCCATAGGATAGTGTAGAAACAGCACCACTGTACAATTTCAGGACACTGTGATATTGCACTTAATAAAATTCAACTTTGAGCTGTAATAATGTTTGAATAATGTTTTACTCAGGGGGATAAACCCTACAAAGTATTTTACAGTTTAAGTATTACTATCCCTTTTATCACCAGAACCTGCAGAATGGATTCAATCTAGCTAGTTAGTGGAGGACATATCTGGCAGCCAAAGGGTTAAGTTACAGTAATAAGATTACCATGATTATTAAGATAACTGTTAAATATTGGTATTTAAAGATGTAACTGATATTTTTTTTTGTTCAACACTGGTTTAACCCTTTAAGTGCCAGCCAGTTATCCAGTGCATTGTGCTGCAATGTTATAAGATTGATACCTTTCTGGCACTAAAAAAGGTTATGGGTTATTTAGTACTTAATATCCTCACTGCCACAGGCTTATGGCTGACCAGTTGCCCTGGCAATCCATCCAAATCTCATTCAGATATTTGACTCCATGCAAGTAGTTTTAGCGCATCTGGAGCATTGGCTAATGCACAGTAAGCGCGCACAAAGCATTACAACAGCTCACACAGAGAAATGCTGTTCGGGATCAAACAGCAATCACTCCATCTTGTGGGTCAGTCCCCTTATATGGAGAACAGGCTGACTTCTCAAAAAGAGGTGGGAGTGGTTGGATATTAAATGCAGAAAAACAAACTAGTGAGTGTTAAAGAGTATGACGCATCAGTGTCACTCCCAATAGTTTACAGAGCATTCAGAGAAAGTGTTATTTATGCCAACAAATTGTTGAAAGCAAAGCAGGCGAGCAGGTACTGAGTATACAAGTAAATCATATGAAAGACTTTTATAAATCTCTTGCATTGTAAAGACCCTTTATAGATACACTGTCCAGCTACACAATAACATTCTGTTATGTATGTGTAAAATGCCAAACTACACAGAAATAAGTAGGAAAATAGACTCACAGGACCTTATGCAGGAAGCTAAAGAGGAGCAATTCTGGAGCATACCAACTGAAACACAGGGGACAAATAAAAATGCAATATATTCACATTGCTTTGAATGGGGTATTAAAGCCCTTGGATGCAAGATGTCTCCAACACCTCTCTAGAATGCAAGGGTTTAAAATACCCATTTAAAATAAATTGGAAATTGTAATTTTACCCTGTGCTTCAGCTGCTATACCCCAGAATGGCAGCTCTTTAGCTTCATGAATAAGGCTCACTAGTTGCACGACTGTCTAGCAGCAAATAAGATAGAATCACATAAAAAACAAACAAACAAACAAAAAAAAAAAAAACAAAGCAACAGTGGTTTTAGATTAGGATGTGAATAAACCTAAAAAGTGGCTATTGCTTTATCGTCCTACCATAAGTTTATGCAATAAAACAGGCCTTTATGTATACAAGGTTTGAGCATTTGGTCTGGTGCTCAAGAGAACCAAAATAGGGGATTACCCTTTACAGTGCAATGCAAAAAAAAAAAAAAAGTCTATCTAAAAGTGAAAGATCGCTTCAGTCAATGATGTCCGTTCATTATTGTATGTGAGGAGGAGTTGAAATAGTGGTCTTTAAGTTCTTGGAGTTCTGGTAAGTCCAGTTGTTTCTTGGCCTCTTCAATATCACTATGAATTGCAGCAATGAGGGAATCTGTAAATTAAGGAATACACAACAAAATAAAATGCCTTGGAGCAGCAAATGTTTCATGTTAGGGGTATTTATAGGCCCACTACTTGAAATGTAAACTTATCTTGCAGAATGCCTGCCTAGAAAGGCTGAAATGTTGACAGTAAAGTGCTGCAAAATGAAAGGATTTAAGATCCTGCAAGTGCATCTCACATACACACAAATTATATATATATCACACATATATACACTAGTATAAAAGCCCGTGTACACAGGCCATGGTCCGGGTGATGTTAAGAGGCCGGTCCTGCTCTGCATCCTGCCACCTACACAGTCATGCACTGTAGAGATTGGCCGAAAGCACAGAATGCTCCCAGCACAGAACTCCCAGCATTCCTACACCTCCCAACATTCTGTGCATTCGGACAGTCTCTACTGCGCATGACGGCTTCTGACAAACATTCTAGCAAATTATTATATACTAGTGTTAAAGCCCGTGTACACGGGCCAAGGTCCGTGTAATGTTAACCCTTTGAGTGCCACGCAACGCAGTGCTTTCTCCTCTTGCCTCTTTCTACCCCCTCTTGCCTCTTGCCCACCATGCCTTTCTATCTCCTCTTGCCCCCCATGCCTTTTTCTCCACCCTCTTGCCCCATGCCTCTCTGGCAAACCCTCTTGCCCCCCCATGCCTCTTTCGTCACCCATTTGCCCCTTCCATCACCCTCTTGCCCCCATACCTCTTTTGCCTCCCATGGCTCTTTCACCACCCTCTTGCTCCTCACACCTCTCTTGCCCCCCATGCCTCTTTCACCACACTTTTGCCCCCCCAATGCCTCTTTCACAACCCTCTTGCTCCCCTTACCTCTTTTGCCACACTTTTGCCCCTCATGCCTCTTTCACCACACTTTTGCCCCCCCATGCCTCTTTCACAACCCTCTTTCCCCCATGGCTCTTTCACCACCCTCTTGCTCCCCATACCTCTTTTGCCACCTTTTTGACCCCCATGCCTCTTTCACAACCCTTTTGCCCCCCCCCATGGCTCTTTCACCATCCTCTTGCTCCCCATACCTCTTTTGCCCCCCCATGTTTCTTTCACCACACTTTTGCCCCCCATGCCTCTTTCACAACTCTCTTGCCCCCCAAGGCTCTTTCACCACCCTCTTGCCCCCCCATGCCTCTTTCACAACCCTCTTGCCCCCCCATGCCTCTTTCACCACCCTCTTGCCCCCCCCATGGCTCTTTCACCACCCTCTTGCCCCCCCCATGGCTCTTTCACCACCCTCTTGCTCCCCCATGGCTCTTTCACCACCCTCTTGCTCCCCATACCTCTTTTGCCACCCTTTTGACCCCCATGCCTCTTTCACAACCCTTTTGCCCCCCCCATGGCTCTTTCACCATCCTCTTGCTCCCCATACCTCTTTTGCCCCCCCATGGCTCTTTCACCACCCTCTTGGCCCCCCATGGCTCTTTCACCACCCTCTTGCTCCCCCATGCCTCTTTCACAACCCTCTTGCCCCCCCCATGCCTCTTTCTCCACCCTCTTGCCCCCCCATGGCTCTTTCACCACCCTCTTGCTCCTAATGGCTCTTTCACCACCCTTTTGCTCCCCCATGGCTCTTTCACCACCCTCTTGCTCCCCATACCTGTGGACGCGCATAAGTGACAGGCGGCCAGCTGCCAGCTCTCTGAGCTCGCACCGTGCATGTGGACGCATATAACTGACAGGTACCCGCGAGCGCGAGCATGGAGGAAGCGGGTGCCTGTCAAATACGCGTCCCTAGTTACCATAGAGGGCGCGGGTCAAGGGGGAGCGAGTCACGTGGCTCTCTGTGAGTTAGTGCTTCGTGCTACGCTCACAGGGAGAGACGCATTCTTACACTTTATAGTATAGGATGAAGGATAAGATATGCACTCACAGACTTGAGAAAGGTCCTGGTGAGAGGACTGAAACGTTGCTGCTGATAGTTTGCCATATGAATTCTTTAATGATGCTGTATTAATACAATTTTGAGACTTTGATATCAAAACCTGAGTGAGTATCTTTACATACACCTACTCACTTGATTATAACGCACCCAGGCTGACTAGCGGTAATCAGACTTACAGGAGATAAGAGGGCCAAATTTTGTTTTATTTTTAATTAAAAACTTAATTTTTCTATTACTGTCACCCAGTGATGCTGTTCTTATCACTTATTATATAGAACCTTGTCTGTAACTCAAGAGGGGAGTGATGAAAGAGGTGAAAGGGAGGAGATTAACGTCACAGCAGTATGTACTAAGCTCGCTATAGACTGGATAAGTAGTATCTTCAAGTGGTGGGAGTGCCCTTGTTTTACTCACCAGTAATGAAATTTCATAAGAAACATCTGTTCCATTAATCTGGAGAGAAAATCCTATTGTCCACAATTAATCAATTCTGCATGGATTGGTTGCCCAGAATAACTTTGATTTATGCTGGCTATTAACCTCGGGCACTGTTGCACAAGCTCCTTCTCAGTAGTACTCAATTTTTGTAGGCAATGGAACTTCAGCGAGACGAGTATGGGGTCCTTAAGTACTGTCCCAAAGATGCATGGCCACCAAATAGACATGATATCCAGTACTAAACATTAATTCTGGGGAACTAAAATGTCCAAAAACGTTTGGCCATCTGCAGCCTTAAATATTCGAATAAACTACTTCTGCTTCTTAGGATCTGATGTGTGCTGCCTCACTCTGGAACCAGGGGACACTGCAGGCTGAACACACCTATATACTAATTATCTTATGGGATGTGCACCGTGTGTATATACATACACTTTATTATAATTGACTCAGTGTGCGCCACTGTTGTGTTATATTATATATATTTGAAAGCCAAGAATTAACAGCTTTTGGATTACCGTCGTAACTAGTTTTGTTTTTATTGCTATAAGTATATGTGCACGTAGGCAAAGACAATGTGGACTCATTCATCAAAATAAACAGGTACAATACTGCAACAAGCCAACTGCACTGTTGAAATGAAAAATGCCTTGCGTACCCACTGATTTAAGTGGAGCTTTTAACCTCATGAGCAATAAAAGGGTCTGCAACACATTGCAAAGCAATGAGTTCGAAACCTCTCCAGCATTAAATTGGTTAACAGATCCATTTAAAATGTGAAGTTTACCCCTCGGGTGCAGTTCGTTTGCTCATGTTTAGAGTGACAACTGGACCCTTTAACCCTTTGAGTGTGCGTTCCAGAGGGGCAATGCAAAGCACTGCAGAGAAATGCATTGCATACCCCTCTGGCATTTGGTGTCATTTTGGAGAACACCAATTACACCATTGGGGACAAATAAACATCCCCCACATTATCACTAACTTAAATGTGTTTAACCCCTTCAGTGCTAGAGTTCTGCAACATGTTGTTAAACAATGCGCTGGAGATATCTGCAGCAATCAAGGAGATAATAGCCCCATTTCATTCAAAGGAGAATTTATTTGCTCCCTATAGGGCAGTTGGTTTGACCTGGAAGTGCACCACTTTAACCCTTTGAATGCCAGGGGGGTATGCAACGCATTACAAAGAAATGCGTTGCGTACCCCTCTGGCACTCACAGGGTTAATTTGCTCACTATAATTATACTTCTACTGGTCAAGAGAAAAATATTTTCACCCAATATGCAGGCTTACATTTGTAACACTGTATATTTTATAGCAATAAGAGGGCTAACTCCAATTGTTAGAATTCACTTGCTTTCTAAAATTATTTTTCCTATTTATAAACTACGAACTTACCCAGAGAATCAAAACTTTTTTCTGGTCTAATGTAGCCAGCAATGACTATACTAAGAATTTCTCCATAGAAATCTTCACCAAACTGATGTATAATATGAGTTTCCTGTTGAGAAAGAGAGGGGAAAAAAAATAAGTTTTACACGAAAAACAACAACTGGTTTGCCAGTACTTGCTAATTTACATTTAAGGACAAATAAAGCTAATACTGCAAACTACTGATGAAACAGAAACGAACGAAAAGCTCTCAAGCAAAAATCAAAAATATCTCAAGACACCCAAACTGTTTTCCTGCCAAAAAAACAGCATTTGTTTTTTGTACTATTTGTTTTGACTCAGAACACGCTTCTTCATTTACACCCAAAGTGTGGAACAGTGTGAGGTCTCAAATATCCAATGGATTAATCTACTCTCAATCCCCAATTAGAATTTTTAACCATAATAATATGTACCCATTTGGTGGACTTGAGGGACACATAAGCTACCCATGAGGGTGAATCTACTTGCATATGACTAACCAACCAATACCAGTCAGAGATTATCAGACCCCCATTCTTTCACTTGCAAAAACTAAATCAATATGAAGCACTTGGTGCAAAAATCCACAGACGCCTGGGCTCCTAAAATTTGACCTCTGGCTTCTAAATGTTGAGAGCATTTTATATAGCTCCAAAGTTTTTAATATGTTTGTGCACCCCTGAATTAAACACACTCTTCCATCATCCCCTGATCACCTTTTCTCTGTATTGGTTATGTGTAACATGATAAATCAAATTCATACAGCTCCATCATTTTTGTTCCATCTACCACACAAGCAAGCTAGGACATTTTTGTGAAATGTACATTTTTGGGTAAAAACCATCAATGGCCTCAATTTTTCAAAGAGGTCTGACCAAGTTACTGAACAGGTTTGCAAAGCAAGAAAAGGTTTATCTTAATCAGCTAGCCTACCAAACCCACTGTACACCAATGAGTTCTGATCTCTTCTGAGCACGAAAAATGAGACCCACAGGAAAATGTGTGTGGTTTTCTTCTGCTCCCAAATGCATTTTATCTTAGCTGCACTTCTTTGGAACTGAAAGCATGATATGCAGTCTCTAAACAAGCTGCATTTTACAAAGATTGCATGACTTAAGCCTTTAAGTACCAGAGGGGTACGCAACGCACTGCAAAGCAATGCGTTGCGTACCCCTCTAGCACTCAGAGGGTTAAAGAAACAGTAAAAGGATAAAACCCACTTGCCTTGATCTCGCCAGAAACTCATGGCAACTATGATTCAATTATTTGAGGACTGGTTTTCCAAAAACTAGTATTTAACACCAAGCATAATGTCCATGGATGCAGACACAGGATTCATTTTAGAGATGCACCGATACCAAATTTTTTTTAAGACCGAGTACGAGTACCGATACTTTTTTCAAGTACTCACCGATACCAATTACCGATACTTTTTTTTTTGCAGTCATTTGCCAGTTTTCCAAGTAACTGGCAAATGGCTGCAAAAAAAAGTATCGGTAATTGGTATCGGTGAGTACTTGAAATATTATATATATATATATATATATATATATATATATATATATATATATATATATATATATATATATATATATATATATATATATATATATATATATATATATATATATATATATATATATACACACACACACACCACCTCTTGATTCCCACCTTTTGATTCATTCTCCCCCTCTTGAGCCCCCTCCTTTTGCTCTCCCTTTTGATCCCCCTTTCTCCCCCTCCTTCACTCTTGACCCCACCCTTTTGCCTCTCTCTCCCTCCTGATCCCCCCTCCTTTTGCTTCTTCTTGGCCCCCCTCCTTTTGTCTCCTGATCCTTCCTCCTTTTGCCTCTTTTTTTTCTCCCTTAGTCCCTTTTGCCTCTTTTTCTCCCTCTTGACCCCCCTCTCTGCCTCTTTCACCACCCTCTCTTGATGCCCTATCTTGCCATCTCTGCCACTTGATGTTCTCTTGCGAGCCCCAGCAGAGGTCAGCATCTGAGCGTTGCCATGGTAACCTGCGGCAACACTCCGACGCTGCAGGAGGGAGAGAGGTGACCGGGGAGCATTGTGAGCAGCTCTCTGGGCTCCCTCTCTGCAGCACCGACCCTGACACAGGGTATCGGTGCTGGCAGCGGCCGCATTTGCGCGAGTACTGTATCGGCACAGATATCGATACCAGTATCGGTGCAACCCTAATTCATTTTGCAGGACTCCAAAATCCAACTAAATGCCTCCTAAGAATATAACTGTGGGAGGAGTCTGAAGTCCTGGAGAACAGCAAAAGAAAATTGTGTCTGCTTCTCTGGACATGATATCCTATACTTATTAATGTTCATGATGGGTAGAAAATCCATGCTGATTTCCTTTATAGTGGCCATTAGAAAACTCAGCCAAGACGAATGTAAGTGCTTTTAACCCTTTGAGTGCCAGATGGATTGCGTGGGACATGCCTCTGGCACTCAAAGAGTTAAAGAGACAATCACCCTCCTTTTTGGACTTAACATTTTATGCACTTCAGGTAGGGTTGCACCGATACTGGTATCGGTGCCGATACCAGCATTTGCGCGAGTACTTGTACTCGTGCAAATGCGGCCGATGACAGCATCGATACCCTGTAGAGACGTGGAGCCCGGGGAGCTTCTCACTCCTGCAGAGTCGGATCGTTGCCGCGGGTTACCATGGCAACGATCCGACGCTGACCTCTGCTGGGGCTTGCAAGAGAACAGTGAGCACCCGGCAGAGGAGAGTAAGGGAGGCAAGATGGGGCAGCGGGTGGTGAAAGAGGCAGGGAGTGGGGTCAAGAGGGATAAAAAGAGGCAAAAGGAGGGGGGCCAAGAAGAGGCAAAAGGAGGGGGGGAATCAGGAGGGGGAGAGAGGCAAAAGGGTGAGTCAAGGAGAAGGAGGAGGAGAAAGGGGGATCAAAAGGGAGAAAAAAGTCAATGCAAAAGAAGGGGGCTCAAGAGGGGTAGAATGAAGCAAAAGGTGGGAATCAAGAGGTGGTGTGTGTATATATATATTTATTTTTTTTTTTTTTTTTTTTTTTTTTTTTTTTTTTGAGGTCATTTGCCAGTTTTCCAAGTACCTAAAGCATATAGGTATTTAGAAAACTGGCAAATTACCGCAAAAAAAAAAAGGTATCGGTAATTGGTATCGGTGAGTACTTGAGAAAAAAGTATCAGTACTCGTACTCGGTCTGGAAAAAAAAAAAAAAAAAAAAAACATATCAGTGCATCTCTAACTTCAGGAATATGTAAAGGCTAACAGTCTATATGTGGGTCCCTCCCCCCTATATTACTTGTAGAATTATGTCCCCAATAGGGAACACGCCTTTTTTTCACCAGAGCGCTTCCTGTAAGGGTGGTGAAAGCAGGCATAGTGATGCTATGTTGCACTCCCTCTGCAGCACAGAGTGCTTGGTATGCTGCAACATTTTATAACTATCCCTGCTCCTGACAGATTGCTCTCTGGGGCTCCCTGTCGAGCACATAAAAGGGTAACAAACATTTAAACACAATTCTTACCACTGATTTTTTGGTGTTTTTGTAGAAGGGATTCCATCCTATACTCATAACCATTTTGTGAACGTCTCCATTTCCAACACAGCCCCATCCATAGTAAATTCCAGTAGATAAGTCATTAGGAAGATTGTCCACAACATGTTCAGGGAAATTAGCTGGAATTAGAAGAGAGATTTTTTTTTTAAACTATGGTATGAATATAAATAAGGGACAACATTAAGCAAATTATGAAAATGTCTACAACTTATTGAGAAGAAAGGTGCTCGAGAACTCTAGCATTCAAGGAAGTAAAAGCCCAATTATACCTTCCCATTCATTTATGTATCCGCTGTGGTGTAGCTGGTTTACTCCAATCTCCTTGGTATGGTGAATTTAAATCACTGGTAAGGAAGACTATTAACCCCTTGAATGCTACCGCCAATGAAACGCAAAGCGTATTGGTGTTGTCTAGCAGGCAAAAGCTAAACTACTAGTCAGTAAGATTCAGTTTACTACAAGTGCATTCTTGTTGGTTATGTTAACCTGAATACATGCACTTCCCAATCCAGTGACAGATGTATATTTAGGAGGTCCACACTATGCATTATTATTGCATTTTTTTAAGCTTTTCAGATATCGAGCTGTATCAGATGAATGAGTTTGGTATGGTTTACTACAGATAATTGAAGTACATCTGAATGAAGTGATTGGGTGGTGAATAACCTCCATTTTAATGGATTAATCATTAATATTTGTAAGGTTCTGTCCAGTGATCTAATACAGCATAACAATACAATTACATGATTTTCTTCTACAACGGCTGCATTGCTCCAGCAACCATAACGATCTGAGCAGCCTTGATAGCCCCTTCGAGATAAGGGCTAGGAAACATCTGGCTTTCCAGCTGCTGAAGACTACAATTCCCATCATGTTGGCAACGAGGAGGTGTACTGCAGTCTTCAACAGCTGGTGAGAAAAAGTATCACTATAGCTGTTTTCAAATGTCTTACTCTCTTGTCCAGCCTGGTTCAGAAATCCTATCAGTGCTGTTGGCACTGTTGCTACACCACCCTTTGGAGCTTTTTTTTTTTGGTCAAATGATCAGATCTGTCCATAGGATGAAGTAGCAACAGTGCCACTGTACGTATTTCAGGCAACTGATATACTGCAACTAAAAAAAATAAAATTAAATTGTGCTTGAGCTGTAATAACTTTTGACTAAAACACCTTTCCATAGTGGGCGTACCCTTGTTTTAGACAGGGGATAATGTCGACAATATGTTTAAAAAAAAACAAAAAAAAAACCTTAAGTATTACTGTCCTTTTAAAGAAAATAGCATGTGCAACTCATTGTAAAGCAGTGACCTGCACACCCCTCTTGTCCTTAAAGGGAGAGCAATCATGATAAGAATGGGACTGTGCTTATCAAAATGGACTGGCAGGAAAGACTGGAATGTTCTTTTTGAAAGTTAAACAAGACTAACTGTAGTTAGATTTTTCTTGGCTGTAGTGACGATTTATCAGATGCTTTTGTTCTGTATGTTTGGAAGTCAACTTGATCCACTCAGTTGAAATTTTCCATGGGTTACTAATCAAATCACTATTTTAGCAAGTTGAATGCATGTAAAATGTGCCACCCTTCAAGGGGAAACAATCACCTTAAACCAACTTGTGCAATGTTCTATCATAGTAGTTTAGTCCAAGCCCCCAGGGCCCACTAACAAGCCAGAACTTCAATATGTCCCTGCTTGAGCAGAGGCGAGTGAACTCAGAATGACTGAGCCTCTAAACCCTTTACCTGTATTCAAGTACGGAAATCATAAAGTATTGGCCTGTTCATGGACAGAGTATTAGAACCACCTCGTTAGGACACACCAACTGGCTGAAGCTTTTTTCCCCTTTCCTTTGAGATGTTCCATTGTAGCACCCCTGATTCAGGAAATCAGGACAAGAGACCAGAAGAGATATCCTGCCCTCCAAAAAAGCTAACTTGGGCTGCAATTTAGTTTCATAAATAAACTGAAGAACCACCAAGTCAGGCAGTGAAACCATATGCACAAAGTACTGGGAGCAATTCTGAGTCAAACCAACTGCACCACAGAAAAATAAAAATACAAAATGATTTAAATGGGACACATGACATACTGTGATGCAATGCACTGATGAACTCACTAGCAGCCTACCGTTTAAAAGCCCCATTTAAATCAATGGACATTTGTATTGGTCCCTTGTGCAGTTAATCTGCCATAAAAATTGTACCCCGTTAATGATGCGCTAGCACAGAGGCAGAGCTGGAAATCTACACTAGTCTATGGTTAGTATAACAATCCAACTGCAGAGTAAAAAATAAAGCTCTTCGTTATGCTTAAAGGAGCAGTAAACTCTTTTATGAAAAAATATATATTGTAGGGATTTTCCTATTGAGTAAAATAAGGGTACTCCCACTGCAGAGAGATTTATATTTCCAGAGTTATTACAGTTTAAACCCATGTTTTTTTACATTAGCAGTGCCCTCTAGTGGTCAAATAATTCTAATTAGATTTCCTGTTAGATTCTAATGGAAAGGAAAGTCAGAAAAGTCGCTCTCCATAGAAAGTGACAGAAACTGCCAGTCACTTCCTGTCAGTTAGAACTATCATGAAGTAAATACAGTAAATTCACTTCCTGATTATTTAACCCCTTAGGGACCCTTGACGTACCAGGACCGTCAAGGGTAAACTTGCTCGAATGACCCTTGACGGTCCTGGTACGTCACGTACTTTTTACTTACAGCGCTCTACCGGGAGCGCTGTAAGTAAAAATAGGGCATGAAATAGACCGCTCCAAGATCAGAGCGATCTGTTTCAAGCCCCATAGTGACGCGCCGATACACGTGACAGGTCACGTGTACCGGCTTGTCAAAGTGCCCCTATGCGGACGTTATGGGACGGAAATGTCCCATAATCTCCGGTCCTTAAGGGGTTAAACTGCTATGATTTTTGAATAAAACATCTGACAGCAGTGGGGGTGACCTTGTTTTATTCAACAGGAAATGCTCTGTAAAATATGTGTTTTCATAAAAATATGTTTACTGCTCCTTTAACACTGGGAGGACTAGAACCTTTGTATTCAGCCTGGTGAATCCACTGATATTTTTTCCAGCCCTACACATTGTAATTGATAATATATTCTGCTTTTAAAAAGGCAAGCTATTACCAATTACATACATTTGCCTCAGAACATTTAAAAAAAACAAACAAACAGCTTGTTTAACCTTCTGCATGCCAGAGAGGTATCCAATGCATTGCACTGGATACAGCCGACACTCAAAAGGTTAAACTCTAGAGTTTAAAGTGATAGTAATACCTCATTAAAACTTTAGTGCGGATTATTCTTTACGGTACAATTTAACATGTTGCGTTATTTACAGTGTCTTACATATTTGTAGTTCAAACTAGGGTTGCACCGATACCGATACTGGTATGGGTGCAGATACCAGCATTTGCGCGAGTACTTGTACTCGCGCAAATGCGGCCGATGCCAGCACCGATACTGATGGAATACCAGGTACTTGACTATGGTAGGTTATGTTGGTTGAGAGATGCAGGAGCACATACCCTTAAGATTACAGGGATTTTTATATCTTAGAGTTCCCATGGAACTAACAGTCAAGTGTGAGCCAATAAAAGATTTATTATGTGCACTACAATGCCTTCAAATACAATGCAGGGTCTTGTTTACTCCATCCAATATTAGTAAATTTAGAAACGTGTGCACATCCCCCACTGACAACCAAGATACCTCTCATGGCTTGCATTGTAATTAGTGTCACAGATGATGCAACATCACACCAATCTGTCGGTGGTGGGGTGAACTCTTAGCACCCACTTACACAGCTCCTACAAATTAATTAAGTCTGGTCTTTGGTAAATAACCATCAAACTAAAAAGTCCACCTCTGGAGCAAACCAAGTGCATCATAGGAGCAAATTAAAAAATAAAAATCCAAATCATTTACATGGGACTTTTAACCCCTTGTATGCTAGAGGTCCTCAACACATTGCAAAACAATAGTCTGGAGACCTTGCTACCATTCAGAGTGTTAAGAACTGGATAGATCCAGAATAGTATCACTTTAGCGTGATGAATAAGGCCCTTTAAATGCCACATTATTTGTGGCACTGAAGGACTGGTGTTGATTGTGTGTCTTTTTAGATGCTCTTCATGCAAAATCTAAAGAAGGTATGAATTATGTGATTTCACAGAAAAACTATTAAAGTATATAATATTTAAAAAAATAATCAAAACCTAATTAATAAAACTCTGTCCTCATAGAATATACCAGTCATGTGTCTAAACTCATGTTCAAACACAAGACATGTCACTGATTTCCCCAAGTTGCTAGTTCATACACATGAACAGGATAAGTTTGTTAGTAAAATGCATTCATTACAGAAACCTGAACTCTAACATTCCAGATGCTAGGTCTCAATTTCCCTTAAGCCATCATAGGAAATCAAGAAATAATCCAAGCACACCTATTATTATTCTTTATTTATGTAGCACCAACTAATTCTGCAGCGCTTTACAATTTGTAATAGACATACAGAGGTATTAAATAGTATAATTAACTGTGGAGAACAGAAGGATCAGATGGCCCTGCTCGTGAGAGCTTACAGTCTAGATGACACATTTCTGAAGTATTCACCATTCTGAAGAAACAGAACCTTCAGAATAGTGATTTATTTCAAGGATATTCATCAAAGCTGCCTGAGTAACATCTTCTCCATTACTGGACACATAAGTAATCATCCCCTGTATATAAGAAGTATGCTTTGCACCTCAGTGATAAATCGGTCTGTGGCTGGACTTCCAGTCACAGACTGATCTCTTAGCAGAACCACAGGGCCCACTATCTACTCTTTAAGTGTTGAGCAGCACTTCAGAAATATGATGTTAGTGTTAAATGGTCAAAGTTACTCTTGGAACACAAATGAATGGTTAATAAATGTACCCATTTATAACAAAATGCATTTGGTTAAAGCGGAGATTGGGGATTCATCCTCTACAACAGATGTGGCCAATCTGTGGCTTTCTAACTACCTTTGTATTACAACATGCATCATTGTTCAGCAGTTGATCATGATGTTATAGAGTAACAGCCCAAACCGATTTTCACATGCTTTGGCCAGGTATGTGATCCCAGTTAAGAAAGTTAAAAAAGTGATTCATTTGTCTTCATGCAGATATGAGCATAGGTCCTTAACATCTTGTTATATAACATTATACAATTACTTCAGGTGAAATAGCCATAAATTAGCTTATGGCTAATTGTGATCAGAGGCTTTTGAGGTAAGACTTATGAAAATGAAGAAAAACTGTTTCTGTATCACTGTTAACCAACCGGAAGCTACAAACATATCCAAGACAACAGCTTCACGGTACACTATGTACTTCAATTATGTAATCATTAAGCAAACAGAGCTTATGTTTAATGGCTTATTTGCAGTGCTGTGTAATAATCAGTTATACAGATCGTGGACTGGATTAAATATACCATAAGCCATTACAGCCAAAGAAAGTGGAACAATTCTGAAAACAGCAAACGTAAGCTACTGTGAAGCCAAACAAAGATAGCATACTTCTTGGAGGATGGGCATTACTTTAATTTAAGCATTTTCTTTGATAAATAAGGTGCAGTTGTTTTGTCCCACAATATCAGCAGTTAGATCAGTGGTGGAAATCATGTGTCTCTCCAGCTGTTCACAACTTCAACTTCCATCATACTTAGCCAATGGGTGGCTAAGGATGAAGGGACTTTGAGAACAGCCGAGTCACCTCCTGTTGTCCAACCCGAGTTAAAGGTTTTACTTTGATACATCTATATAGCAATTGTTTCCTTCAAACGTAACAATCATTTCCTCGATAAATAAATCTACTATCGGAAATAAAATGACAGTTAAACAGCGATCTCTAGGCACCAGGGTCACTGTCACTCAAAACCAGTTCTCTCACCTGTAGGGATGCCCAGGTCCTTTGAGCCTCTACCAAAGCCCTTTACCACTTCGCCACGGCAGAAGTAGGGCAAATTCTTCATTGCGCTGTGTCCTACTACTTTCTTTTTTGCCGCAGACAGCGGTTCAAGAATAGATTGACTGCGGGGGAGCTCAACGTCCACTCGACGAGGCATTTTGTTCAGCTTGGGACTGGGAGGTAAATGAAGCGCACGTACACAGTCTGCAGAAGGAGAGGCAGCGGCTACAGAGGGCACAGCTAATATCGCTGCAGCTCCGGATCCTCCTCCACCTGATCCCGAGCCAGAGCTCAGCCTACCGCTACACGCAAGGCGCTGGGACATGTCAAAGATAATGGCAAAGCAAGGGGTGTGTATAAAGAAAATACTAGAAAGGATTAAGTGCTTCAGTACGTAACACAACAACAAACACCCCTCATTCAAGTGACTGTATGTTGCGACCTTACTGACAACCATGAAGAGGCGGGGCGGAGAGGAGCATGATGTCACAGAATCTGCCTTTTAGCCGCTGTCACGGTCAATTGCTGATGTACTCCTTAGAGCGCACAATCACGTGATCTTCCCGACTGCATTATGGGTGCTGGTATGACGTAAATGGCGTCGATCCAATTGAGTAGTTGCGAAAGCAGTTTTACTTGTGTGATTATGTAGATCAGTGTTACATGAGGACGGTATTGTTTATTTATTAAATATTTTACTAGTATAAATACATTGAAAATTCTTTAATTTTCAAGTATTCCCTAAAGAAATATACAGTACAAAGTGACACGTTTAAAATATAATATATCCATGTTAAAATAACACGCTAACTTCCATACACGGATTAGGGTGACCACATTTCCATTCAGATACACAGTGGTGACTAGAGTACTTCTCTTCAGCTATGCGGGATGGGTTAATATACATCACTGGACAAACTGCTCTTTATCTGGGGCACCACAGGCGTCTAAACACTTAAAGCGGAACTTTCACCTAAAATAAAAATGTAATCATGCGTTTTAATCAAGAACACAACATTAGTGCTATGTAGGGTTGCCACCTTTTCCTCAAAAAAATACTGGCAATAGTTGTGGGTCGGTGAGGGCGGAGCCACAAAAGGGAGGAGCCGCAAAAGGGGCAGAACCACTCAATGTTGCATGACCCTACAAAACTGAGCTTCAGCCAGAAATGAAATTCCGTTACTTCTCTATGCTCCCACCCTACCCATAACTGAGGGTCTATCATTCACTCCACTCCAGGAGAAAGATGGGAGAGGGCATGGCTAGTTGCCTGGGTGGGTACAGGTGGCACAAGCACACAGTACTCTGAGAGGTACCCAAGTTGGAAGGGGCAGTGACAGGTGAATGTGTGGGTATAATCAAGCAATGCTAGTCTCTCTAGGAGGCATCCAGGCAGGACTAGGTGCTTTGGTGGGTATAATCAAACACAGTACCATTCTCACAAGGAGAGAGGCAGAGAGGATGCAGAGTTGGGTGACTGAATGGGTAAAAGCACAGTGCCAGTCTACCTAAGGGAAACAAAGACAGGCAGTAACTTGGGACATTGACAAATTCCTGGGTGGGTATATTCAAAAAGTACCAGTCTGTGTATGGGATACCCACACTGGGAAGGGCAGGGCTAGGTGCCTGAGTTGGTATAATCAAACACAATATCAGTCTCTCTCTAGAAGAGTGAGAGCCAGCGAGGGTGCAGGGCTGGGTGCCTGGATGAGTAAAGTCACAGTACCAGTCTAAGGGGCACACAGCCAGGGAGGGACACTGACAGTTTCCTGGGTGGGTGTATTCAAACAGTACCAGTCTCTCTATGGGATACCCGGGCAGGGCTAGGTGCCTGAGTGAGTATCATCAAACACAAAATACCAGCCTCTCCAAGGGGCACCCAGCCAGGGAGGGGCAGAGACAGGTGCCCAGGTGGGTATGATTGACATTTTCACCCATACAAGTCACATTGTGGTCACTCGTAATACAGCTGGCCCTGCAGTATATTGAAGAGGAGTATAATGCAGAACAGGCCCTTCTGTGGTAGGGGAAGGGTTAAGACTCAATGAAGCCCACAGAGCTCAAGTACCTGGGTACTGTCCTCCAATGTCTCCTCGATGGGCAACTGAAGTTGTCAGTACCAAGCATGGTTAGGGTGAATGGACTGGTCCGGGACCAGGAGAAGCAGAGCTGAACCGAAACGCGCATCCTACAGCGCACAGGCAGCTAGAAGACATTCCATGGCCGTCCCAGCGCTAGTCTCATTGGCTGCTAGCTGTCTAAAACACAGCTAGCTAATTGGAGTGGATGGAGAGATGTCAGTCACTGTAGCTTACTAAGGGGCGCGGCATGTAGGAAGTTGTCATGATGACGCTGGGATGCGAGCTGTGGTGGGTCACAGTGTGAGGAATGTGGGTCCTGGTCTGTTGTGTGTTCCAGTGCTTTATGAGGATGTAAACACACTGGGGACTGGGATCGGGGTCTGACATTGGCTGTGATTATGTCAAGGAACTGTTCACTTCCCACACTCACACAAATACCAGCTTTTCAATTGCCGGTATAATAGTTATACCGGCACCGGCTCCAGTGAGTGAATTACCGGCTGTGCCGGTAAAATACCGGCCGGGTGGCAACCCTAGTGCTATGTTTGTTTTTTTCATAACACACCCACTAGTGGAGATATTTAGCCTTCAAAATCAGGCACTTCTGTGTTCTGCGGGACCCTGTACTGTCTCAGAACTTCCCCAAGGAGCGCGTCATGCTCCCCTTCATAGCTGTATTTCTGTGGGCTAACGTTAGACCAACTCCATTTACCATGCTACTGAGGTAACCTCTTTGTATCAGGGCCGGGTGCTTGCCCGCAGCCCACTTGCCCTGAGACGTTCTGACCCACAGTGCGCTCCTTGGTCCCTGTTGCGGTGCGCATGTGCTGTGGCTAGGGACCTCTGAACCAGAAGTCATGTCGAACATGACACACGCCACCGTCGGATAAAGAGGACTGAGGAATCCTCTCCTCCGAAAGAGCCATGGCCACAAAGTTCTCTCCCACTGGCCCACAGTCAGGGTTAGTGGTGAGAAGGGATGCACTCAAAGCCCGCAGGGACTCCTGTCTCTCCACCCAAGCCTCCGCTACCCCAGGCCCAAAACCAATAGGGGGAATAGTCGGAACACAGGGGAGGCATAAAGGTGTCTGGAAAGCCAGAGGGAACAGATGGAGAGGACAGGCATGAAATACAGACAGCAGGGGAGGGAGAAGGACCAGACACAAGAGAGGAAAGCGTAGATCCCCTGGAGGGGATACAGAGGGGGGCAACGCAGGTGGCGAGGGATGGGGGACACACACAGGGAGAGAGACAGAGGGGACAGCAGAAGGGGAACACTTGTGCAGCGGCTTAGAAGCTGCCCTACCTGCCACCAAGGGCTCTTGGCGGTAACTTTTTAGGAACTGAAACTCTCCTCTGGGACAGCCTCTTCTTCTCCACAGCTCCACAAGCTACATCCATGGTATCTGGAACACATGGCACCTGCAAATATAAAAATACTGAGAAAGGTTAGTAAATTGTGAGGCCAACCTGGCTGGCCTCACCTTTATACAGTGCTACCTGATAAGGTGTTAAAACCCTACCCCCCTTTCCCACCTGCCATGGGGGTCCAGCATGCACCATCCCTTGTTCCAATTTCTCTTACTGGCAACGCTGGACCCCCACAGCCGCCATTTTGCCGTGCCTGAGGGCGAGTACCTTAAAGGTGCTCACTCCCAGGCAGTTGCTTGTTCTAACATAGGGAGAACTGTCCACTGACCACTGTGACAAAAAGTGATTCCTGTTGTGGGCTACAAGATAATATACATCACACCCAAAGCCTTAGACTAGTAATACACTATAATAAAATTGCACTGCAGTTCCTGTTTGATGTCAGGATCAAGGCTCAGTTCTCTCTCACTAGTGCTTAGAGATCTGTCTGGAAGCCATTTTCTTGCAGTTAATAGGCAGTTCTCTTTCTAGTATTCCAGGACTGTCTCTGGCAATCCGGGACATGTGGTCACTCTAACACAGATACATGTTGGTTTTAAGTACAAATAAGCAGTTCTATTGTTATTTGTAGTGATTTTAAACTGGAAGAAGATATTATTTTTTTCAGGAAGGTTATTCCAGGTTTTGGAGCTCTGTAGAAGTTGTTAGAGGATCTTCTGTGGAGAAACAGAGCTAAACCTGAGGCTCTCCATCCTCACCTGAACTACAACGGACTCAGCAGGAAGTAGGATTGCCACGTGGCCAGTATTTTACTGGCACGGATGGTAATTGGCGCACTGAAGCTGGTGCCGGTATAACTACTATACCGGCAATTGAAAAGATGGTATTTGTGTACGTCCGGGGAGGGAGATCAAACAGAGGCCAGAGCAATTCCCGACTCTGAGCGAGAGGCCCGAGGGGGCAGGGGTCTGGAGATGTGGCCCCATCTCCTGCACTTGCCAGAAGAAATATCCTGCTTATCTTCTCCTATCTGGATACCCAAGCACTGGGGCAGCTCGGGCAGGTGTGCAGGAAACTACAACACTTCATCAGCAGGGATTCAGTGTGGAGGCAGATAGCCAACTCCAGCTTCCTGCAGGCTGCAACAGGGGACAGACACGTGAGTTCCCTTGCTACAGCGTAGCATTATTGCAGAGCTGAAGGGGGAGGCTTTGGCCTAGCTCATATCTTAATGCTACATAAATTGCGTTGTTGCTAAGACGTGAGGCGGTTCTATCTTGAGAGTGTGATGTAGCCAAACCGTAATCACTTACATAGTGCAAGCATGCATGAGAAAGTATTTTATTCTGGAATTAACCAAGTACACCATGCGATGGCAAGTCGAGACCGGGTTTCCAGATGCATAGAAACCACTCTTGCGTTCTCTTGGTCCTGTCAAATCAAGTACCCAAGTGTATCACCCCCAAATAAAAGTTTTCTGTTGTGAATTTGATCATAAAGGGGAGAATGAACCTGCTTCCCTCCAGCTATTGTTGCACTACAACTCCCCTCATCCTGAGCTTGCAGTTGGCAACTGTAGTCCAACAGCTGCAGGGATGAAGGTTATTCATCCCTGACATATACAAATGTAACTGCAAACTTCCCTGGGTAAACAATTGCACTAAGCAAATTATATGTATGTTTACCGCATTTTTTTTTATTTTTATATATTTCCTCCACCACACAGAGAATTCTGGGTTTGTCCCTGCCAGAGGGAATAAATACAACTTCCAAAATTGCACACAGATATAAATGGGGCTTTTAATCCTATGAATGTGTCGTGAAGCAATGTTTCATATACCTAGCATTTGAGGGGGTTAACAGCCAATTTAAATAAACTAGACCTGTGTCTCTCGGTACCTGTAACGAGGACCCTGTTTTGCCCCTTTTGTGGCTACGCCCTCACCGACCCACAACTATAGCCGGTATTTTTTTGAGGAAAAAGTGGCAACCCTAGCAGGATGTAGTGATGCTGGTTGTCTATTGATTGCAACAGTACTCACGTTTACTGCTTCAGACTGTTAACTAGGCCACAAATCTAACAGATTTTCTGATATTTAGATTAAGCATAAGAGATTGCACATCATGCAATTCAGGGGTCCCCACGTAGCTAGTCCTTTAGAGGTTAAAGTCTGGTTTTAAGTCTTCTTATGAGAGTTAGCCATTGACTTCTACCTCAGTTATTATCTATAATTACTTATATCAACAATAAAGGAACTTATATATCTGAGTTTATTGAAACTGTATGTTTTCACCGCAGGTCTTCACAGTAATATAATAGAAAAAAGAAAAATAAAGTGAAGATGGATAAAGAGATACTCTATATGCCAAATATTTTCCTATATTAAATCACAAGATCCTCTTATTCCTTCCAAGACCAGTTTCGTGCTGCAAAATTTACAGACCAGTGGAAAAACAAGGATACTACGCAGAAGCATAGGAAAGACTGGAACTCCTGTCAGTTAATATGGGTCAAGTCTAATACAGCAATACTGCATGTTTACTAAATAGATCCTTGCAAGAATCATAAGACCTAACTTTTATCATATAAATATGTTGTTTATCCTTTATTAATTCAGAAGTGATTTAAAATACAAGTTCAACCAACACAGGGTAAAAACCTGACTTAAAAACAACACATCCCTGTTACTTTAAATAAACTCTCATAACAATCTGCTACAAGAATCGTTAATATGTCCACATATCAGTAATGATCATGATATAGATGAAGTAAATTCATCATACTATTGAGTATTATATTATACACACACTCTTTGCAATACATGTATCAACTAACTGGTATCAAGTCCCTATGAATATAGGGTTGAGCTTAGTAAAAATGCAAGCAAATTGAGACTACTCATTACCGATTCACTCTTTTATACTCCAAAAGCAAATACTTATTTCAAACCTAAATCATCTATTGAAATATAAACAATGTATCCCTTGGGTCTTACTGATAGAGAGTTGCTACCTGTGTTGATTAGTTCATAGTGACACTGTTAGACTTATTCATTTAGGTGCCTGCTTACCCAGTGTGCCTCTCTTACCAGGACCACTGATTTGGGATAAAAACAATAAGTAAATATGGTTGTAATTCAAATCCTGAAGTAGAAACCATTTATCAGATTGGAAGTAGTCTCATAGTTTGTCATAAAACTTAGTGATAATACAAGAGGATTAAGATCCCTCAGCTTCACTTCAAACACAAATAGTAGCTCCAAATCCTAATCATCTATTGCTTTACAAACCACATATCCCTAATGTCTTACTGATAGAGAGTTGCCACCTGTGTTAAGTAATTTGTGGCAACATTATTGAATTCATCTGGTGTAGTGCCTGCTTCTCCTGGTGTGCCTCTCTTACCAGGACCATTAATTTGCAATGCATTTCGTACCCCTCTGGCATTCCAAGGGTTAATTATATACTGGCATTCCAAGGTTTAAATGTATGCTGGCACTCCAAGAGTTAATTGTACACAGGCGGCATGAATGCAGAGCAAAAATCCCTCCCCCGAAAGATTCCTCTCAGGCCGTTGCCTGATTGGCTGGGAGATGTGTATGCACACATCCCAGCCATTTGTAGTGTGGGAACTACTTTGAACAGAGACTGGCCATATTAAAGAAGCCAGTCTCTGTTCAAAGACTCAAGAGGCATATTTGGGGTGGGGAGATTTTTGCTCTGCAGTCCTGCTGCGAATGGCGGCAGCAGCATGCAACTAACTATTATAGTGCTAGCATACATTTAAACTTTGGAATACCAGCATACAATTGACCCTTGGCATGCCAGAGGGATATGCAAGGCATTGCTCTGCAATGTGTTGTGTACCACTCCGGCCCTCAAAGGGTTAAGACCTACATGTCTTTGCTGCATATCTTTGGGGGGGCGTCTATAATTTAGAATATTTTTTTTTATTTACAGTGCCATTATATTTGGGACAATGTTGACGATCAGAAGACAGAAGATGAGAAGAATGAAGAAGAAAAGAAAGAAGTTAGAAGATTACAGAAGAAGACTTACACTAGATAGACAAAAATAAGGCCCAATGCTAAACGCGTTTCGAAGCGCTGCTTCTTCATCAGTATCAAAAATAGTACAAAATTTGGGCTCAAGAATTAAAATCAATTGACATACAAGATTATTCATACATGAATAATCTTGTATGTCAATTGATTTTAATTCTTGAGCCCAAATTTTGTACTATTTTTTGATACTGATGAAGAAGCAGCGATTCGAAACGTGTTTAGCATTGGGGCTTATTTTTTAATGTTAATGTTGAATTGAATTAAAACTTTTAAGAAGAGATCCAGAGATTCCAGTTTTTTGATCCAGAGATCAGTATATCTGATGCAGGGCGGATTATAAATCCCTGCTTGTTATACCGGTTGTAGTCAACTCAACCGGGTGCCTCATATATTGTGAGTATCCTTTCTTATTATTGGGGATTATCTTCTATTATTCGATATTGCACCCCTTCTGGTTTTCTTTTTCACTTACACTAGATGACCAGGGTGCTGTAAACCCCGATGGACATCAGACTTATGGGTAATTGTTTATTTTCATAGGATGGTGTTAGCTTATGCAAATAACCATGTTAGTGCAAGTTGGGTATGCAACACTCTGCAATGCATTGCATACCCCTTTGGCACTCATAGGGTTAATTTTTCTTACATAACACACATTTTTTTAGTACCTTGGATGTACTGATACATCCACTATTGTAGGGTTCAGGGTTTTCTGCATTTCAATTCCAGCATCAGTAGTTTAGAACATGCATTAGGGGAATCTATGGCAAAAAAAAGTTGGTTCAGATTTTTGGTGGTAAAATGGGGTCCCTTAATGCATGTTACTGCCCAACACGTGGAATTGAATTGGAAATTCAAACTCTTTTTAATTGCTTCCAATGGGCGCAAAATTTAGAGCACAAAGTGCTTTTTTGTTTTCATGCGGTAGTTTTTCACAGCACAGGTAATTGGATGGCATACTGTGCTTAAAAAACTGCAGTTGGCTGCTTTTTTTTTTTACTGGGGTCTGTTGAATTGAATTCCTTATGAGAGCTGAGGATGGACTACTATCAACAAAGTTCTATAAAAATCCTACCTCCAAAAGAATAGAAATGTAAATGAAATAATGGAAAAATAAAAATTTATGAAAATACATCAATTAAAAAAAACAGAAATTGAAAACTAATACAAAATGGATAAAAAGATGATTACTCTTAGATTGATCTCCTCACCTTCCTCTGCTTCACGTCTGCAATGGATCTATGTCCGCAAGGCACACACTCATGATAGATGAATAGAATAAGTGATGCTATATATCTTCAATGAATAGATAACGTCTTCCTTCCTCAGGGAAAATGGCTATTAAGCCAAGGCAAGGCTGCAAATCTCCTAAAATATCCAAACCCCTGCCAAAAATGTGTTTAAAGGGATATATTAACCCTATAAACCCTCACTTTTAAAAACACATGTAACCTATCTACTCAGCCTACAAGAATAGGAAGGGAAAGGTGACATAATAAAATCATATGTAACCAAAAAGCTCAAATTCAGATCCATCTGGACTCGCTTCTAGACATGGAAGCTATATGATCTCCTCCCCTCCAATTCTTTTGGACTCTTTCAACACCAAAGCAACTTAGATCTTGAATTCTTCAACCATAGTGAAACTCTGTTTTTCTTATCCTTTTTCAGTATTTAGAATATGTTCTGAAATTCTTACACTTAATTTTCTTTTTCTACAACCTACAAATTGTTTGGGACAATTACATTGTAATATTTATACAGTACTGTGCAAAAGTCTTAGGTAGGTGTGAAAAAATACTGTAAAGTAGGAATGTTTTAAAAATAGATATGTTAATAGTTTATCAATTAAAAAATGTTAGTGAGTGAACAGAAGAAATATCTAAATCGAATCAATATTCATTGCGACCACCCTTTGCCTTCAAAACAGCATCAATTCTTCTAGGTACACAAAGTCAGAGATTTTATAGGCATATACTCAGGTGTATGTGTCATGGTTTGTTTTGACTCTCAGACACAGAGTTAAGATAAAAATACAACTTTATTGAAAGTTTAAAGAAAACCCTCACGGGTTTGACATACACATATATCTCAACACATAATTAGTACAATGCAATGGTGAACAGTGGTACGGTGAATAATAATAGAGGCTCTACCGGCCTTGCCAATACCGGGTAAGGCAGCCTTAGAATAGGCACAATATGGAAATAGGCTCTACCGGCCTTACCAATATACCGGACAAGGCAGACTGGAAAATGGTACAACGAGAGAGAAGGCTCTACCGGCCCTGCCAATATACCGGGCAAGGCAGCCAGGAGACTGGTACAACAAGAGAGAAGGCTCTACCAGCCCTGCCAATATACCGGGCAAGGCAGCCAGGAGACTGGTACAATGAGAGAGAAGGCTCTACCGGCCCTGCCAATATACCGGGCAAGGCAGCCAGGAGACTGGTACAACGAGAGAGAAGGCTCTACCGGCCCTGCCAATATACCGGGCAAGGCAGCCTTGGGCCCAGAGGCGACAAGTACTGGTACAGGAGCGTAAGTGGCCTCAGCGACTGAGAAGTGGTGGCGCAAACCAGTCGCACATACTGGACTACACAGAGGCCTACCGGTGCTATATAGGTGTCAGCGAGCAGCCGGTGAATTTAGGAGCAAACCAGTACCCGCGTACTGGACTACACAATGAGCCTACCGGTGCTGTATGGAAAGCAGCAAGCAACCGGTGATAAATGGAGCGAACCAGTACCCGCATACTGGAGTACACATTGACACTACTGGTGCTGTATGGGAAGAGACAAGCAACCGGTGATAAATGGAGCAAACCAGTACCCGCGTACTGGAGTACACATAGACACTACCGGTGCTGTATGAGAAGCAGAAAGCGACCGGTGATATATGGAGCGAACCAGTACCTGCGTACTGGAGTACAAATATACACTACCGGTGCTGTATGGGACGCAGCAAGCAACTGGTGATATATGGAGCGAACCAGTACCCGCGTACTGGAGTACACAATGACACTACCGGTGCTGAATGGGAAGCAGCAAGCAACCGGTGATATATGGAGCGAACCAGTACCCGCGTACTGGAGTACACATTGACACTACCGGTGCTGTATGGGAAGCGACAAGCAACCGGTGATAGATGGAGCGAACCAGTACCCGCATACTGGAGTACACAATGGCACTACCGGTGTAGTATGGGAAACCGCAAGCAACCGGTGATAGATGGAGCGAACCAGTACCCGCGTACTGGAGTACACAGTGACACTACCGGTGCTGTATGGGAAGCCGCAAGCAACCGGTGATAGATGGAGCGAACCAGTGCCCGCATACTGGAGTACACATAGACACTCAGGGATGAAAATGTCGCCCAGGCGACATGAGGACGAAGAACTCTGCACACGATCTAGGAGCAGGAACAGACAGCCAGGCCGGGACAGGAAGATGGAACAGCAACGGCAGACGACCGGATCAGAAGCAGGAACGTCAACCCAAACCTGATCAGGAACAGAGGCAGGAACTACTTCAGCAGAGGAGGCTGTCAGGCAGGTAAGCAGACGGAATCTGGAAGGTAGTGTATGCAGCAAGGGCCCAGGGAACTCAGGAAAAGGATGCAGGTGACTATAGACATAGAGACACCATGAAAAGGCAACCAAAGGGTGCCAGAACCCAGTATATATAGGAAATACTGGGCGGATTCAAGACAGGCAGCCAATGGAGAGCCTTCACAGATAACTGACAGGAGAAGGCAGCAATCACGGGCACCGTGATAGTATGATTAAACAATTATACCAAACAGGTGCTAATGATCATCAATTTAATACGTAGGTTGAAACACAATCATAAACAGAAACAGCTGGGTAGGAGGAATAAAACTGGGTAAGGAACAGCTAAACTTAGCCAACAAGGTGAGGTTGCTGAAGTTTAATGTCAAAAGTCATACACCATGGCAAGACTGAGCACAGCAACAAGACACAAGGTAATTATAATGCATCAGCAAAGTCTCTCCCTGGCAGAAATTTCAAGGCAGACGGGGGTTTCCATATGTGCTGTCTAAGCTCTTTTGAAGAAGCACAAAGAAACAGGCAACGCTGAGGACCGTAGACGCAGTGGTCGGCCAAGGAAACTTAATGTAGTAGATGAAATTACTTCCCTTCACAATTGGAAGATGTCCAGATTGCTATCAGCTCAGAATTGGCAGAAAATAGTGGGATCCTGGTACAACCATCTACTATCCGGAGAAGCTTGGTCAGAAGTGGTCTTCGTGGAAGACTTGTGTCCAAAAAGACATATCTCTGACTTGGAAAGAAGGCCAAGAGACTCAACTATGCACGAAAACACAGGAACTGAGGTGCACAAAAATGGCAGCAGGTGCTCTGGATGGATGAGTTAAAATTTTAAATATTTCGCAGTTTGTTCTCCGACGGCAGGAAAGCAGAACAAGAATGAGTGTCTGCAGGCAACCGTGAAGTATGGTGGAGGTTCCTTTCAAGTTTGGGGCTGCATTTCTGTAAATGGAGTTGAGGATTTGGTCAGAATTAATGCTGAGAATTACAGGCAGATACTTATCCATCATGCAGTACCATCTGTCTGATTGGCCCCAAATTTATTTTTCAGCATGACAATGACCCCAAACATACAGCCAATGTCATTAAGAACTATCTTCAGCGTAAAGAAGAACAAGGAGTCCTGGAAGTGACATCATCCAGTCTGTTTGGGATTACATGAATAGAGAAGCAACCGAGGCTGGTTAGTTTTCCAAGATGATTGTAACTACCTACCTGCCAAGTTCCTTAACAAACTTTGTGCAAGTGTACCTAGAAGAATTGATGCTGCTTTGAAGGGAAAGGGTAGTCACCAAGTTTTGATTTTATTTAGATTTTTCTTCTGTTCACTCACTATCATTGAGTTAATTGATAAAACTAAACTATTAAAGTCTATATTTGACAGCATTCTTTCACACCTGCCTAAGACGTTTGCACAGTACTGTATATATAATATCTGTAGTACTACAAGTAATGAAAGATTTGATTTCTCTTGTACTGACAGAAGCAAAATTTGAAATTTTTCTTAAATTATGAGAGTTTTTTTAACTGTCTTCAGCCTTAGTTTTCAACAATTCCTTTCTATCCAAACTATAATTTTTATCTTATAAATTTGTATCTACTGGCTATTACAAATAGCTCCTATATTTTATTAATATGAACATACAACGGATAGTGTCATAACTAAAAGTGTCTGTAATAAATAAATTATATGTGTTATGGTTAACCATGTCAGCCTCCTAACAAAAGTAATGATGATGGAGGAGGAAGATCTAGCCTTGTTTACAATGTAAGCTCTGGTTTGATTGTCCATCAAAAAAAACACAGTATGACCAGTCCACCAACAATTCCAAACAGCAGCTGCTGCCACAATGGGGTGCACTTCGAACAAAGATGAGATTAGGTCAAGTATCAGAATTGCCAAAACCTCTGAAGGCCATCCGATGATTTTTGAAAATTGCAAAAAAAAACCTAAAGAAGCTGCCATATCTGTGAACACAGAAGGGGATGAGGAGGAGACACAAGAGATAAACATAGAATGGACACTGTACATCCTCAAAAACTGTGACCACATAGCCAAGTCAGACTTCACTGCTTCATTGAGCTGAATGATACTGTTCAAATCCATCATACCTGACAAAAGAGCCAACAGGTATGATATGAAAAAAACAACCCAGAGGAATTATCTTCATAGCAACATTCAGCATACCAAGTAGAGATTGAAGCTCTACCTTCCAACAGTAGTTCCTGGAGGAAAACACATTAATTGCCTCCCAAATTCAAAGCAGCTTATCTGAGGGTAGGTTCGCCTCCATCAGCTTGGAGTAGAGATGGGTGTCTAGAAAACACAAACTGGTATCTGGACCAAAAGTTTTATCTTCAGCTACAGGTATGTGAAGATCCTGAAACAGCTCCTTAAGAGTAATGAAACTGGTAGGGACTGAACACGGAGGTTCAATGGTAAGTAATGTATTACCATTGGATTATGGCAGACATTCAACAGAATCCAACACAGGGATCCTGCAAATAAATCAAAACACTGCAGACTGCTCTTTGCTGATACACTGAAGGTACCAGAGGGAAGGATGAGGGGGAAGCTTTAAGGACTCTGCCTTTAACAAATAAGAACCCTGACCTGAGAAGACTATGAGCTGAAAAACGTCATCCCCTGAAGAATAAGCCAGATTAAATTCCTCAGAAGAGATCAGGGAAAAGAAGATGAATAAGGGGCTGATGGGTCATAAATCAATCTCTTTTTATTAGAGAATTTACCTGTGACAACACCAATTGGGCTAACTCTCCATTCAGGGAACAGGGGGTGTTGTATGGCCCAATCACGCAACCTTTTGACAATTCCTTAGAAAGTAACAAATCTAACGTTGATGGAACCAGGACAGCTGACTAAAGGTTACAACACTTTAACATACCAAAGATTATGCCAGAGTTGGAACCCACAGAAAAACCGTCAACCAAAAAACTACTAAAAAGGGTGAGGCATGTGAACCGAGATAATTTGCTAATCTATGGACATCAACAGTAGATAGTTGGGATTTAGGAAAAAAATCTATGAGGACACATAGATTTAGGATGCTATCTATCGCAAATGACACAGACATGTAGCAAATGACAAGTGCTAAAAGAACAACTTAACGTATGAAAATGTATTACAAATCTGTGACTTGTTAAGGTAAGTGATTGGCCTGCCTAACTGATCCACTGTTTTAGCAGAATGGGTAGGCAGGAGCAAATCAGGAGCATATGTAGAACTGTACTAGGAGTTGAAGTGGTGACCTCTAATGGGCAGAAGTTAGAAGTATGTTCAATGGACTGGAATACCAGCCAGGAAGGGACTCCAGCCAGTAACAAAATTTTACTGTGCTAAGGCAGCCTCAGATTTTGCAGAAAATGACTGATGGTAGCCATAAAAAGCAAAATCGGCATATTTATTACCCAAGTCTACTACCCGATAATGATAGTGATCTAGTTCCTCACCATGTTTAGGATGAGCCAAACAGATCTCATCCCTAAAGGCTAGGACAAACTCTGGCACTGTCAATTTTTTTCACAGCCTAAGATCTCCTATCTCTATGTACCACTGATACCTGATCACAAGAAAAGAACGTATTGCCCTGCTATCAGGGGAGGAAGTACGCAAAGAAACCAGGTTCACAACTATACCTTCAAAAAAATCTTTCTTGAGGTGAGCAGGATCAAAGTGTGCTGGTGTTATTGTGGTGTGGCAAATTCTCAAGGATCCTGTATGGGCTAACGTGTGCTCTGGAACAGACTGTTGCACTGTAAGCCCCGGAAGACTCAAGAGGGGTGATTACAAAGCATCCAACCTGGCAAAAATGGACACTACTGAGAAAGTGAGCAGTCAGATATGCTTGTAAACTGCATAAGTCTACAGGAATGGAGGATCGCTAGCTGATGCTAGAAAAACAATTCCTCTGTGTTTGAGTTCTGCTGTTTGTTTTGGGATAGTCCAAGCTCGATATGAAGGTGAACTAGCTGATTCAGACTGAACACTTGGTGATGCTTGACAAAAGTGGATCACATCCTGGCCTGATGGAGTAGAATGTTGTTATGTCTAAAAAAACCAACAAGGACTCTGAAACAAGAAAATCATTATAGCAACAAATGCTGCTGGCCTGTGGTAAACACCTTAATATAAAAGTGAAGCAATTACCTTAGAAAGGGTGACAGGTGGGGCCCTGACTACTTACCAAGTGGCTGGAGCACGACACAAACTATGAGTTGGGCCAGAGGGCGTAAAGCCTTCTGATCAGGCTATGAATGTAGGCATTGTGGTGACAACTAAAATATACCAAGACTACAGGGGGCCTAATTAGTGGCAGTGACCAGGGAAGCCTTGCTAAATGCCAAGAGGCAGATAATGTGAGGCTATACCTATAAGCTGGGCATGAGTCTCTAAGAGACAAGGTTGTTGGCCTCACAGTGATGTCTGCCCTAAAGCCAAAAGGTGCTAAAAAATAAGAGAGCGAGTACTATGAGGTGGAGTCTAGGTAGCAGCACTGGTAATCGTGGGCTACAGCTGCGGGCTTAACTGTGTAAAGTTGCCAGCTGTGAACAGGATGATCTAACAGTTGCAGTTGTGCAGGAGAGTGCAGGCTAGGGTATGAGGCTAGGGAGCTAGACTAGCTAGCATAGTCCACTTGAAGGTAGTCAACTCTCCTTAGATACTTGCAGTGGTTGGCAGAAATCACAAGAGATACAGCTAGCAGAATATACAACAATGGGAGCAGAGTTGGTAGGAAGCTGGATGACATGAAGCACTTACTGAGGACTAGAAAGTAGGAGTACTCATACAGGCTGGGTCAGACACAGAGAGACAGCTAGGTAGTAATACAGGCCAAGTCAAACACAGAGAAGCAGTAGGGTAGTTTTACAAGCCAGGTTAAACACAAAGAATCAGTCTGAATATCAAGAAAAAGATACACAAGGCTCACTGGAACTCATGTTTTGGCCACAGAAACACCAGATAGCGTGCAGGTGAAAGTGAGGCTTATAAGAGAGTGGGGGAATGAGTGATAGGAGGAGAAAATGAGGCCGCACACTGACACTCAAATAGTTTGATATTCATGGAAAGGTACCTTTCCCCATCTATCCCTATCAATAGCTCTTAGGATGCTGTTAAATATTAGCATTGCCTTGTATTTAGAACAAGAGAATTGATTACCAGGAAGCATTAAACCAGAAACACAGAGCAAATAGGGGAGAGCTTAACGCCACCCATGACCACACACATCCCTTTTCACATGATCCCACCTCTAGTCTCATCAACTGTTGAACAACTTTCATGGTGGGTGTGGCAAGCATGGAAGAAGCACAACTCACAGTTTAGCTCTCTAGATAGTTGTCTAATTTTTAGCTCTAGGATCTAAGTGGTCATAAAACATAAGACACTTCCAATTAACAAATTTGAGACTTTATTTTATATTTGTTTTGCTTTCTTGTGACTGGATGTGTGTAAAGATGAGGTTTATGATTCTTTGAATTTATGCATCTTAAAGACCCGAAACACATCTACATTAAAAAATAAAAGAAGAGAAAAACATTTATATGAGATATTCACTTTACATGCCATTAGCAGCATCTTCCAGTTTGGAGAAGCTGTCCGAATAAGATAAAAAAATAAAAAAAATGATCCCCTCCCCTCTTGCTTTCCCCTGCTCAACTAGCAATGTCTTCCTCCTTGTTCCAAGCCCTCTTCCCTACCCTTTTTTGACCCACTCCTCTTGCTTCCATCTCTTCAGCCTACAAACCATCCATAGTCTCAGCCTGATCTCCTCCCTTCAATCTCTTCTGGACCACTCCCCATCCATCCATTTTCCAGCCCACTTCCATATGTTACATATCCTCTACCCCCTTCCCTCACTTAAATATCCTTAGCGTGCTTCCCTTTCACATTCCCCTTAGCCCTCCACTTTCCCTTCACTCCTACTCACCTGCTGGCCCCCTTTCACCCACCATCGAGTTGTCTCTCTAGCCCCTGTCCATCCTTCATCTTATCTCCTCTTCCCTCTGTTCCTCCCTGATTAATTCTGAATCTATTTGGACTGATCCAAAACTTGTTAAAATCCTCTGCATTGATCTGTTAAATTAATCATGGACATTTTGCTAATACCTAGTTGTAGGTATCTTTTCCCCTCACATTTTGCATATTTCTGCATACCTATAGGTTTTTCTAAAGTATGTAAATTAGAGCAAAGGTGTAAGAGTACAATGAAATAACTGACCAATAGATTAGAACAAGGTATGCAACCTTTGTCTCTCTTGCTGTTTAGTAACAAAATGAGTTCATCCTACACCAAGCCCAACTAATCCTATATTACAATTCTCTAAGGATGTTTGTGAGAAGCTGTCATGTGCAGCAGAGACGGCTGCGCACTCTGCAGTCATGTGCAGTACAGACTGGCCTCACCGTGGCTGATATGGAGCGGGGCACTCTGAATTCAGACTGGTGAGCAGAGAGTACTACGGTCTGAATTCAGCGCACCCTGCTCCATTTCAGCCGTGGCCCGTTTGGGCAGTCAGTACTGCGCATGTCTGCAGCGCTGCCAGTGTTGGCCCATGTATACGGGCTTTAAAACTAATTTAGCCCATAAAAGCCAAACTGTTGGGATTAGACACTTTTGTGTAGATAGTTCAGATACAGCAAGAAAGCACAAAAAGGAGGCACTCCTAGTGTAGTATATCAAGGTGTCTCTCAATTAATACAGGAGGATGGTATATACTCACAATTGATAAAGCTTGGTGTGACACTTATGTGTCTACCAAGTAAACAAGCTGTAGGGATCTTAAAACCGTCCCAATGGTTCTCACTGTGTAGTAGGCAACTCTCACTGGCCGCACCTCTCCATCATCCAAAGGAGGAAGCACATAGAAGACAAAGGAAAAAGATAGAGGGCGCCAATAGTGCCTGTAATCGTTCAATATCACTTTTAAATGTTAATTAAACAGAAATATACTCACAAAGGTAAAGGCTGATAATTGACGTATGTCAAAATCAGCTATATATGCATGTAGGAAGTATAAGTCTGTTCCCACTCAGACACCTCCAAACTTGCAAGACAACCACTGCTTTCAAAATGAAGGTCAATTCAAGGAAGGGTAAAGAAGACAGCTGCAGGATATCTTCCAAATAATTTTATTACATAAAAAAATGAGATAAAATCCAAAGACCAATTTCACAGAATAACAGCGTAACGTTTCTCAGTTCTAGACCGCTTTCTCAAACAAACTGGTCTGTACAAAAAAAGAAGAAACAACCCAGCAGCAAACTTCAGATTTAAATCTCCCTCCCTATAATTTGATTGGATCAGCTTAATTAGAGGTCAAAGGTCAAAAGTTAAAAGTCATAATAATGTAAATATGACAAACATATCACATTTACATGATCTATAAACTAAATCACATAATTTACAAAAACTTGCCATAATATTGATTAAAAAATAATAGAACATAATAAACATCATTAAATCTAGAGGTCTCAAAGTCCATCAAGTGATCAAAAATGCATAAATGTCTCTCAACAGAATCCTAAAATCATACCAATCTCCAGGAATCGAATGAATGCAACCGATCTAAAGAAATCATCATTAGTAAAGGTATAACATCGTTATCTAATAACAGAAATAAAATCATTATCTGACAGCAATCACATCCAACTCAAATCAAAAGTATTTTTACACTTTAAAGGGATAGTAATACTTCGTTTTAACTTTATTTTATTTTGTAGGCATTAAAAAAACATGAAGAATGATATAAGTCTTATCTCTCAAACCTTTATGGTTTATGAGATATTCACAAGCAAAGTTCCCCTCCCCGCCCCTTTTTCCTAGTGTAAGCCATCTCTTCTCAGATGTGAGTCTGGTTGTATGACAGTACAGATAACAGAAGGGGACAATTTTCTTTGTATGAAAACAATGAAAGCCCTTCCCCCCTTGACAAGTTTTTCAGCTTTTTCCATTATCTTAATTGAAGATTGTCCCTCTCTGCAGTCTACCTGGGCATCTCCCTTCTGATTTGGTTGAAGAGGGGGGGGATACTTTGTTTGTGAATATCTCTTAAACCATAAAGGTTTCAGAGATAAGACTTATATCATTCTTCATGTTTTTTAATGCCTACAAAATAAAATAAAGTTAAAATGAAGTATTACTATCCCTTTAACACAGGAATCTCAACGATAGGATCTTAAATGTTTAATACTAATGTTATTATTAATAAACTTTAGACAGTTGTTATATCCCGTTACTTTACCACGATCTAAACCAGGAAGTAACCTCTTGCGTTCCAAAGTGCCATACACGAAGCCAAATATTAAACCTCCTACAAACAAAGGAAGTGACGCTTGCGCTCCACGACTCTCAATCATCAGAGAACCAAAAAATAAACAATCTACAGTCGAAATATCATACACAAAACTAAGCCTCAACCATTCTATTGACAAAAGGAACTGACGCTTGTATAATATGTCCCTGCATGACAAATAAAATAATGCAAGCAAACGTCATCCTTCCAACTCAAGAAAGGAAATGACGCATGCGTTCCAAAACCCTACGTGTCAAATATCTCTAACGTGAATCTTAATCCACATAAAGTAAAAATATTCCTCCCTTCATACCACATAACATCATATTTATCTCTATATATCTACCTATAGATAGAAACAGAGAGATAAATAACACATAATTCCTACTCCATACATTCAAATGGACATGATGCTAATATTTAACCCTTAAATGTTTCTATATACAGTGCATCAATGTATTAAAGTAAAAGTGCTGTGTAACACATTATTTAATGATAATCTGTTTCATTAAAAGTGAATTATAACCTGTATAATATATAATGATGTCCTTTTATGTAATTCAATGCGTTCTATTTATAGTGAACTATAATGAGTGAAGGAGAGAGAAAAAAAAACATGTGTAATATTCACCATATTATTACCTCAGTCATACCTTTATTAAATAAATAATCAAAATAATAATTATCTCCTATGAACTGAACATAATAATATTCTACCATGCTACATCAGATACCTCATTTAAACCTTTTGGAATCATCGTATCTAATCTAAATATCCAATATGATTCTCCAACATAAAAGAGCAAGTAAAACATTTTTGTGCTCTACATTTATACACCCCTTTATCAGTAACTCTATCACCAATAACTTTATTTTTATCTGTATTATCACTCTTATCAAAAAACATTTTAATACATGATGTATTAATCAAACTATTTCTGTTAGAACTAGCTTTGAAACTTGTTGGGGATAGTATATTTTTCAAAGTCTTTGCTCGTCTGAAGGTCATTTTTGGTTTAGATGGAATACTCTTCTTCAAAAGAGGGTAGTCCCTAAGAATATTCCAATGTTTTTGCAATATAGTTCTCACACCCTTTCCTTTTGAACTAAAATTAGTTATAAAACTAGGAAAAATATTTTCTTGATTATTATACATATTATTATTTCTCTTTTTCTTTGGAATGCAAGATTTGTCACCATTTTTTACTTCTTGATAATTCTTATCTTGAACATAAGAATTTTCAACCAATTGACTCGGATACCCTTTTTCCTTAAATCTCTGCTTTAGAATGAGAGATTGTTGTTCATAATCTTAGATATCCGTACAATTACGTTTAATTCTCCTAAACTGGCCATAAGGAATATTATTGAGCCAAGGCTTATAGTGACTACTATTGTATTCCAAATAACTATTCGCATCTACCTCTTTAAAAAAATGTCTGCACAATATGACCTCTTTCACCAACAAGTTCTAGATCCAAGAAATGAATACATCTTGGATCAAAAGTACTGGTAAAATTCATATTTCAAATGTTATCATTCATATAAGCCACAAAATCAGCTATTAATGTGGGGTCTCCTTTCCAAATTATTAGGATGTCATCAATATACCTACGATAGAGCATCAAGTTTGCGCCAAACGGACAATGATCACAGATCTTCTGATCTTCTAAAAAACCTAAAAAAAGGTTAGCATAGCTTGGCGCGAACTTGGTGCCCATCGTAGTCCCTTTAATCTGCAAATAAAAATCATTTCCAAACATAAAATAATTATGGGTAAGAATAAATTCAATTGCTTCTACAAAAATATCAATCTGTTTCAATGGCATTAAAGGATCTTTTCCAAATAATATCTAGCAGCTTTTAGTTCACCATCATGTGGAATGTTAGAATACAAAGCCGTTACACACAAAGATAACCAGAAAAAATCTTCTTCCCATTTCAAATCCTTGAGTGTAGTGAGTAAGTGTCCCGTATCTTTCAAATAAGAATCAAGTCCACTGACTAGTCGTTGAAGATGAAAATCGATATATTCAGATAGGTTGCTAATAAGTGAGTCTATGCCCGAGATTATGGGACTACCTGGAGGATGGACTAAATCCTTGTGGATCTTAGGTAGATGATAATATAATGCCACTCTAGGACTTTTAGGGATAATAAAATCCCTTTCCAAAACTCCAAGCAGGCCCACCTCAAAGGCTTGACCAACCAAATTATTCAACTCTTCTACAAATTCATCAGTCGGATCATATGTCAGTGGTCTATAGTACATAATATCAGAAAGTATACGGTTCGCCTCACTCACATAATCACTCAAATATTGAATTACTACTCCTCCCCCTTTATCTGCTTGTTTTATAATGATATCCTTATTCTCAAGCAAAGATTGAATAGCTTTTCTCTCTGTCATCTTTAGATTATGACTAATATTTAAATCACTAAAACCTCTTTTGTCCAAAATCCTAAATTCTTCCATAACCACTGATGTAAAAACCTCCACATATTTACCTATAGATTCTACAGGGAAGAACCTAGATTTGGGCCTAAAAGGAGTAGGAACTCTACCTTCTAAAATAACTTGCAAATCAGTTTCAATAAAAGGCTGTATTTCAATTCCCATTGAATCCACCAAAGTCTTCTCAGTAATGATTGTCATATGTTCCGGATGTCTATTAAGAGACTTAAATGCAAAATATCTCTTCAAAGATAATTTTCTTACATAACTATGTAAATCCACAAAAAGATCAAATAAATTTAAATCAGATGATGGACTAAAAGACAAACCTCTAGACAATAAAGACTTTTCTGCATCAGTGAATACATATGTAGATAAATTAAAAATATTTTTTCCTGTTACCATCTTACACTCTAACTGGTCCTGGTTCTCTTGGGGTTTCCTCCCTCCCCCCTTCCCTCTTCTACCTCTATATCTCCCCTTCCGTCTCTCAATAGAAAAAAACGATTTTGTGTTTTCCACCAAATTGGACTGCTGTCCTTCCCTGTCTCTAAAAAAGATGGACCATTCTGAGAAATAGGGGCAGTACTATAAACTCTATTTGATGGACCCTCATCAGGGTCATCTAAAATCTGAGGTGTAATATCTAAAGAGGTATGGGGCTGGGCAACATTCAGATTTTTTTTTTCCGTTTTAAAAGCTTTATTAAGGAATTAAACATTTACAAAATAAATTGCAGATACATCAAGTTGTACAGATTGTAAGCTTGACATATGACAGCTGAAACAATGAACAGAAAGAACATCACAATATCAACATGTGAAAAATATACCCAAACAGGTAAGCTTATTAAAATACTATATCCAAATAATATATTAAGCTCTAGTAAGGTTCACGGTATCCATCATAAAAGTAGGTAAACCTCATCGGTTCCTGTGAAGTAAGAAAGCCAAATCAGATACAAATATAGAGATAAAAGTACAGAAAAGGCAAGTAAGGAGGAAAGGTAAGAGAGGGGTTTGAGGGGAGAGGGATTTAGGCAGGCAGCCCCAAGTGACACCGACCCATCATATGGCCCAACATCAACCAAACAATCACCCAAGGGGGATCTCAAATCTACATCCGAGGTCAGGGTCTCGGATGACCAGGTAAACTAACAGAAATTCGACTATAGGTGCACGTCCCCCCTCCAGCACCCGAACCCGGGACTACTAGGAAGCGCCGTCTGAGGGACCATCCAGTCCCCCCCAGGAGACCCACGGCGACCACACCTTGTCAAAACTCTCCCTTCTACCAGTTACAGTTGCATGGAGACGTTCCGCTGCCACGAATCTATCCACCCTAGACCTCCACAGTGGGGGATCTGGTAGACTTCCACATTAATGGAATCATTAGCTTCGCTGCATTGAGGAGGAAGTGGAATAACACACATTGAGTTTTATTCAATTTAAGGGAGGTAGGGAAGAGAGCAAAAAGAAAAATTTCTGGTTCACAAGGTATGCGAGTCAACAGTATGCCCGACACACACCGACTCACCTCCAACCAGAACCCCTGCACCTTCGGACAGGACCACCACATGTGGAAGAAAGTGCCAGGGACTGTCTGGCATCTCCAACAGGAGGTCCAAGTGCCTGGGAAGATACGGGCCAAATCTGTCGGTGTACGATACCAACGTGTCAGGATTTTGAAGTTGACTTCCTTCGAAGCATAATCGTGTGACATTTTATATAGAGTAGAGGAAATCTGGTTCCATTGTTCCAACAGTAACACCACTCCTAGATCCCGTTCCCACAAGATCATGAAGAAGGGCTTTAACTGAGGCTGAGGGGAGATAAGAAGAATCCAATCCTGGATATCGTCTTGAATTCAAAGTGTCCTTTAAGCAATAGGGATTAAAATTTCGTGAGTGACCGAACAGTAGCATCCTTCAAATAAAGGGTATCCACAAAGTGTTTAACTTGTCGTTAAGGCCAAAATTGCGTCTGTGGGAGGGATTTAGTCTGACACAAATGTTCAAAGGGAAGAATGGTACCTTTGGGGGCCAACGAAGAAAGGGTATGTATTCCCAGTTGTTTCCAAATTTTAAAGGGGCCTCCCCTGGCTCCAGGCAAAAAGTGTATTGATCCATATATAGACAGAAGAGGAGAGGGTTAAGGGGACAAGCCCAGTCTCCCTCCAACTCTCGACCAGACGTCCAGTGCATGCGAAAGAACAGGATGGGATGCCACTGTCCGCTTAGCCTGCACTGGCAATTGCCATAACAGGTTTCGGAGATCTAAGGAAGGAAAGGAGTTCTGAGCGACAAGTATCCAATACTTATCCCTTCCTTCATGACAGTCCAACAGGGGAACCATAGCACAAGAGTGATAATAATGGATTAGGTCCGGTAGTCCCAGTCCCCCTTGGAGTGGTGGGCGATAGAGGTATTCAGCGGCAAGCCTAGGTTTCTTGTGTGCCCAAGTAAAGGCGTTTAATGACAGACTGGAGTTTGGATATCTCTCTAGTTGGAAACTTCAAAGGAAGAGTTTTGAATAAATATAGCAATTTCGGTAATACAATCATTTTTATCAGATTAATCCGTCCGGTCCAAGAGACAAAGAGCTTATCCCAACGTTGAAGATCGGCCGCAATCTGCACATGTACTCCAGAAAGATTCAGTCGGGGTATCGAGCGGATGTCCGAGGACAGATAAACCCCTAAGTATTTAAGCCTGTCTGCCTTCCACTTAAAGGGGTATTGACCCTGAAGCTGAACCGCCATCCGTTTAGGAATGTTTAATGGGAGAATCTCCGATTTATTGTAGTTTATCTTGAAATTAGAAAGTTGACTATATTCACTGAATAGTTGCATCAGCGGTGGGAGGGAAGAGTCTGGGGAGGACAAAGTGAGCAAAATATCGTCTGCGAAACTTGAAACCACCGCACGATCAGCCGTAGACGGTAATCCCATAACCTGAGGGTGTTGTCGAATCGAGGCAAGAAGTGGTTCCAGGGTCAGTATGAATATCAGGGGGGACAAGGGGCATCCTTGTCGCATGCCATTCTGGATCTGAAGAGGATCCGACAAATATCCATTCACTAGAAGACGTGCTGAGGGATACCTATAGAGACTTAAAATGCTATGTAAAGCTTGCCGTCCCAGTCCCAGATGTTTCAATGTTTCTGTCATAAAGGGCCAATTGACCCTATCGAATGCTTTTTCTGCGTCAATAGTTAGTAAAATCATAGGAAGTGCTTTCGACATTGCCTCGTGGATGATCGTTAAAGCTTTAATAGTATGATCCCGGGTTTCACGTTGTGGAACAAAACCCGCCTGTGAATAAGCATCACCAAAAAAGGTTTTAAGCGAGCCGCCCACAAGGAAGCAAAAAACTTTGTATCGACATTCAGGAGAGATATAGGACGGTAGTTCGTACATTGAGTAGGATCCTTATCAGGTTTGGGGATCAATGTGATGTGCGCTTGAAGTGCTTGCTTCGGGAATTCACCTTCTTCAGCTTTACCATTGAATGACCGCAGCATATGAGGGGCGAGCAGTTCGGAAAACATCTTATAATATAGTGCTGAAAAGCCATCTGGCCCTGGGCTCTTACCTAGTGGTATATGTTTAATGCCTTCCAGAATATCTGCATGGGTGAAAGGTTCTTCCAACTTAGTTATCGCTTCTGGGGGAAGCTTTGGACAGCCCGCACGGCGTAAGAAGTCTCTAATTCGCCCCACAGTCACCTCCGAGTCCTGCATGTCAGCAGGAGGGGACAGGTTATATAAAGCTGAATAATAGGAATGAAAGAGAGATGCCATCTTTCGAAAAGAATAATGTGAAAGACCGGTTGCATCTTTAATCCTTGAGATAAATTGCTGTTTACGTTTAATTTGGACTATTCTGGCCAAGTGTTTGCCACATTTATTTCCTTGCATGTAGGCTGAGTATCTAGTCCATAAAAAGGATTTTTGTGTTTCAGCTGTGTACCAGTCTTGGATTTTGTCTCTAAGCCTGGCTATCTCTTCCAGCATAGCCGGGGCAGAGTTTTTCTTATGTCTGGATTCTAGTCTTCGTAAATCAGTCAGCATTTGCTGCAGGGCCTCCACTCGGAGCCGCTTGCGGCGAGCCCCCAACTTGATCAGAGTACCGCGTACTACAATTTGTGTGCTTCCCATACTACAGTCGGAGACATCTCCGGTGTCGAGTTGAGGTCAAAGTATTCAGCAATAGTCTCCCTCACAGTACCCACAATTTTAGGGTCAGAGAGTAATAACTCATTCAGTTTCCAAGGAGGTTTTCCTCCCACCTCATCCCCCATACTCACCTCAATCCACACCGGAGCATGGTCCGTCTCCGCCTTATGGACCATAGAAATGGTCCGTTGGTCTACCAAAAAATAATCGATACGGGTATATCTGTCATGGACTGGCGAGTAGTAAGTGTAATCTCTGGCCGTACCTGACATCATTCGCCAGAAGTCTATCAGGTGCGCTTCCCGCAAAGTTCTATTCCAGCTGGCGATAGTAGATACTGGTACATGCGTAACGCTAGATGAGCAGTCCAATGTTGGATCCAGTGGCAGATTAAAATCTCCCCCTAAAATGAGATGACCGTCCTGGAAGTCTGAGAGTTTATATATTATATATATATATATAGTAAGTATTCCGGAAAAGGAGTATGAAAAAGATTATTCACAGTACCAAGGTGATTTACTGGAAACGTGTGTGATGCCTGAAGACCAAAAGAATTGGGCTCCGACAGCACTAAACAAACACGTATGGGTCAAATTGACCCTGCGAGGAGGAAATGAGAAGTCTATATATAAGCAAACAATAAAGAAACCAATAAGAATCAGACCTCCCACCGCCCCAGCCCAAAAACAAGAAAAATAATTTTATATAAGAGAACCATACACAATTATTAGTGACTTAACATCATAAGCATGAACCATAGGATAGGAATCATGATCCCGGATTCAATACATCAGGTGTCTCAAAGTATTTAAGGGACAAGCCTTGAACTCTACTGAAGCCTCCCACAGGGCGCGTAGCAAGCTAAATAATAAAATTTCCCCTCCTCAAATCCAATCCTGAGGTAGAGGCACACATCCCCGTGAGGAGCGACATAGAGCCCTAAATATGAATAAGAGGTATAAAACAAATAGCAACAGCGATTACAGAGTTCCCTAAGGTAAACTCCCAATCCCTGATAAACCCTATAAACAAACAGAGTTACCCCCGTAAGAATTACCAAACCGTACTGCAATAATCCACCCCTTAATATAACGGTAGATAACCTCCCTAATCTAATAGCCTGCCAATCCCACCCCCAAACCTGATCACTTATGTCAGAGAAGTACCCTGTGTAAAACCTTTCCTCAGTGACGGGGACCAAGGCTATAGTAATATTGCCTTCATTCCGCGGTTAGGCAGAATTGTCTTTCAAATTAGCGAGTCACTCCAACTAATACCAGTATATGTACCTGTAAAGTTATGGCTATAGTTTCCAACCCCAGTCCTTTACGGGATCCAAAGCATCAGGGAAAACGACTGGAAAGGGAGAATCTGTAGAGCCTACAGGGTGAACCGTCATCTTTTTTTTTTTTTTCCCCTTCCTCTCACTTTCTGTCTCCCTTCCCTTCTTCCCTCCCCCTCCTTCTTCTTTATCCTTTCCCCTTTTCCCTTTCCTCTTTTCCTCTTTCCCTTTTCCCCTTCGTCCCTCTTCACTCCCTTATTTCTGTTCTTCCCATTTCTTTCCTCTTTTCCCTATCCTCCCCTCTTCCTCCCTTTCTCCTTCCTTATTAATCCCCTTCCTCTTTTCCCTATTCCCCTGACCTTTTCCCTGATCCCATCATTTGGTATCTGGACCTTGGAGCCAAAACACATATTGCAATTGGATGCGAAGTTAATGCATGCCTCCTTCTACCCGAAGGACCAAGGCTAGCGGGCAATCCCGTCTCTCAACCCCAGGATCCCCGGCATGTCGGGACCCCCCCCCCCCCATCCGAAAACTCTGGTGCAAAACCACTGTCCCCCGGGAGGCCTGCCGACCAGATCCACCCCCGGATTACCGTTGGCCAGCCGGTCCACAGCCCCCCCAGGACAACAAAAATCCTATCCAACCGGGAGACGGGAGTACCCAACACACCACGGACCCCCAGTTATCCTTGTCATATCCCATGGGTAAACTGAAACAGGTGGGTAATGTTGGAGTAGCATAACAGTCCTACACACTAACAAGTACGTCAGTTTATAGAAACACCTAACACTACTGTGAACATAAGTGTAAGCAAATAATAATAACAGCAGGAACATGTGGCATGTAAGGCTAGTTATACAGAACAATGGTACCTGCCATCCTGGTTACTGGTCAAAGTGTGCCTTCTGGGGGCCTAGTCACAAAACTCCAATATTTTAGCAAAACTTGACCAAGTGGAGGAAGGCCGGTAGGGTACGATCAGCTCATATAACTGAATAGTCAGTCCCAGTCCGATCTTTGTGGTCGAGCATCAGTGTCTACCATCCGGTGTTTTGCCTTCTTTTTAGCTGGACTAGATTCAGGAGTACGTTCCGTCAGTTTCTCCGATACACGGTCCGGGGAGCTCCCAGTATCTGTATTATGCTCCACTGTCCAAGGACCGTCTTTGGGCACGGCTATATGCAAGGTTGCACAGAAATCTCGGATGCCATCCAGGGGAACGCAACACCGCCGTCTTTCCTTGATGCTGGGCAATGAGGGCAAAGTGGAAGCCCCACTTGTACTTGATTTGGTGGAACCTCAAATGTGCCGTTAACGGTTTCAACTCCCGCCTCTGCTGCAAGGTGTACGGTGAGAGATCTTGGTAGAACTGGGTATCGGCGCCCATATATTCAATTTTCTCCATATCTCTGGCTGCTTTCATCACTCGCTCCTTCATTTGGAAGCTAAGGAAACAACATATGACGTCTCGCGGGGGATCACCCGCTGCTCCTTTGGGCCTAAGCGCTCGATGAAAGCGTTCCAGTTGGATACGAGGTGAGGAGGGTAGGCCTAGGACATCGGTAAAGATTGATAGCAGAGCTGTCTCTAGATCTTTAGGTAGTATGCTTTCTGGCAGTCCTCTGACTCGCAGGTTACATCTACGGCCTCTGTTGTCGAGGTCATCTATTTTATTCGTAAGCATTGTAATAGTGTCATCTTGCTGTGTTAAGAGAGTTCCAAAGATCGTCTGCTTTTCCACCAACACATCCCTATCTTTCTCAATGTCAGACATACATTGTCCAAGTTGCGTAATATCCCGTCTCAGACCGGCAATCTCGTCCCGGACCGCGGATTTAATTTCTTGTACTAAATCCTTCAAATGATCCTTAGTAGGTAGGTGTTGGAGCGCTGCTCTGGTTAAAGGTTCCTCATCTCCCATCTCCGAGGAACAGGCTAATGGGGCACAATCTTCCAAGGGAGCTACAAAGGAATCATTCAAATCGGCGTCTTCCAGGCCCTTGTGTGGCGTCGGTGATAGCTCAGTAGCCTCCTCGGGTAGGCCGTGTATCGCCTTCCTTGAATGCGTATTCAGCAACGGGCCTTTATGACAAACCGGGAGATATTCCATAATTCTCGCTCCAACTGGAGCACTAGAAGCTTTTTTCTTCCTGTATGGCATCGACAATCACCTTAGCAAAGTAGAGAACTGCGTTAGCGAAGTCAAGAGTGCAATGGTGCTCACGTAAGCTAGTTTTCAGGCCTGGGCAATGTGGAGCTCCACGTTCAAGCGGCCATCTTGTTCAGCGTTCGCTCCGCCCCTCCAACATTCAGATTTTTAACTGTAGTAGATGTATCTTTAACTCCATTATTTTTATTATTGTTACTGCTAGAAGGTCTAGCAGAAATAATACCTCTTCTATCATTATTATGACTTCCAATTCTCTGTCTAAAATATCCAGAATTATTTTGCTCACTTTTAAGTTTGTCAGCATTTTTAAACCTCCTAGGCCAGGTGCGTACTTGGTTATTATAATAATCAGTCTTATCACGCACTAGCTTTTTTCTTTTTCTATCAAGAATCTCCTCTTGAAATTTGGTTATATTTACATTTAGCTGATCTTCATAATTCTTAAAGGAAGAGTGGTTTTTATTTTTTTCAATTTCCTTATATTTTTCTTCAATCTCTTGATTTAGTTCTAGCAACCTACCTTCCCTGAATTCAACTAAAATATGCATTAGATTGTAAGAACACACATCCAACGCATCATACCATTTTTTAGCAAAATTTTCATCAGGGAAGGTAGGTTGCAAACCAAATCTCAGACCTCTAGGTATCATCTGTAATGTAATATAATTTTTCAAAGATACAGTGTCCGACCAATGTCTGCATTCGTTCTTCATGGCAGACTCTAAATCTCTAAACATTCTTTTTAAATCCACTTTAGGTTCTGCATTAGTAGCATTAGAGATTTCATTTACCGATGGTTTATTAAAGAACAATTGTTCACTAAGTAGATTCCTGGTGGACGCTCTATCTCTGAAACTTTGCATATTAAAACAAATATCACAATCTACTATACAATCAATCAAATTAATATCACAATGTACTATACAAACAATCAAATTAATAAATTTGAACCATATACAAACAATATTCAATAATCAAATAATAATCTTAACACCTTAAAAAACATGTAGTCCACTTCAGTGCTGCTCTCCACAAACAAGGATAACCAAGGAAACTCTGCAAGAAAGCACAAAAAGGAGGTGCTCCTAGTGTAGTATATCAAGGTGTCTCTCAATTAATACAGGAGGATGGTATATACTCACAATTGATAAAGCTTGGTGTGACACTTATGTGTCCACCAAGTAAACAAGCTGTAGGGATCTTAAAACCATCCCAACGGTTCTCACTGTGTAGTAGGCAACTCTCACTGGCCTCACCTCTCCATCATCCAAAGGAGGAAGCACATAGAAGACAAAGGAAAAAGATAGAGGGCGCCAATAGTGCCTGTAATCATTCAATATCACTTTTAAATGTTAATTAAATAGAAATATACTCACAAAGGTAAAGGCTGATAATTGACTTATGTCAAAATCAGCTATATATGCATGTAGGGAGTATAAGTCTGTCCCCACTCAGACACCTTCAGACTTGCAGGACAACCACTGCTTTCAAAATGAAGGTCAATTCAAGGAAGAGTAACTAAGACAGCTGCTGGATATCTTCCAAATAAATTTATTACATAAAAAAAGAGATAAAATCCAAAGACCAATTTCACAGAATAACAGCGTAACGTTTTGCGGTTTTAGACCGCTTTCTAGGAGGCACGCTGCTATCATTTAAGCCATGATGGTCCTGGTACGTCATTGGTCCTTAACGCAAATCCAGCCATGACGTGCCAGGACCGCCAAGGGTCCTTAAGGGGTTAAAACAGAGATTCTTCTAGTGCAATGTGTGGACAGCATGGCTTGTAGACTTATACCAGTGTAAACACTGTATTCAGCTGAATCATGTGATTGGGAGCTACTGCACTCAGGTCCATTTTCAATAATTTAAAGAGGTGCTGTTTTGGAGAAAATCAAGTATAGCCTATACCTTTCTAATATTCTAAGGGTTAAAAGTACCATTTAAATAATTTCAAATGTTAATGTCTTGTATGGAGCAGTTGGTTTTCTACAGAATTGCACTTGCTGAATATGGCTCTAAGATCTCTCCAACTTGAAAACAAGGTTCCATAGTATAAGACAGGAAATTGAGAGTTTATCTTACCTTAGTACAAAACTTACTGCATACTTCTAAATCCTTCTTAACCCTTTACGTGCTAGAGGGTTGTCACTTTGACCTCCTCTCTGGCACTGAAAGGGTTAAAGCTTTTGCTGTGTTTGGAGATCCTCCACAATTTTGCAAGAGAATGTAGAACAGGACAACTCTATGGAGGTACGTTTCTCTGTTGTTTCCTCCCTCCGGAAATTTCTGTGGGAACAACCCCTTTCCGCTAAGATTCCTATGGAAGGAAATTAGGCATTTGGTACTTCCCTACTCATACTCACATACTGTTACTGTATATCCATATACATGTCAGCAAAAATCTAATATACTGGGGTTCATTTTCTAAATGGACATTTTAAGTATGACAGAAAATGGATGTAATGGTTGTCAAGTATATAATGTGCCAGTTTATCAATTTTTACTTGATCATGTGGACCATAATTCTCTGTTCTAATTTAGTCTATGGGTCCTTTGTCCAAAAGAAAAGCAAATATCTGCACCACCAAGGTTGGATAAAAATTCCAATTGATTTAAACTGGATTTTAACCCAGAAGTCTCCATAACCCTCACTCTGCATAACCCTTTATGGCAACTGCATGTCACATTAGTTTCCCTCTTAACCCAATTGATTTGGTGTTATGCAGGTTGCTGAGAGTAGGGGCTGTCTACAGCAGTAAATAGAGCATAGGGCCATTTTCAGAAACCTAAAGTGCTATAGTTCTTGAGAAAACCAACTTCTTAGTTTCCTGAATATAACCGGTAGTGCAGCATTGGGACAATACTGTAAAGGTGTAGAGCAGAAGTTTTCTCAGTTTCCCTACATGATCACAAATGAACCAACTGGACTGAAAGACCAGCCAATAACACACCTGTGTTCAGACAGGGAAATCCTTAAAGTCCACACTGTTAGGGATACCTGAGAACTGCAACTGAGAAACTCTGGTATAGAGCATTCCCACATCAATAAAAGCAGAGGTAAGAGCTGATCTGAAAAAGTTAATTAATTGGCTAAGTACATCATATTATTTCTTGCAGGGGATGAGCACCAATCTTTGCATTATTCTGCACAGCTTCTGAGTGGCAGGAGTGTTTGTGTGTATCAGTGAAGCAGAGAACTATGCCATCGGGAGCATAAACTCCTGGCAGCTTCACCAAGGTAGACAACAGATCAAAGTTAAGATGCCAGACTAAATCAATCCAACTTGTACAAGAACTAAATAACATAAATTGGGACATCATTGGCTTATGTGAGAAGTGTAAAATTAGAAGATGGGCAGTAGCTATACTAAAAATGAACCAATGATAGATGGTGTTGAGGAATAGTATTAACAAAAAGACTGACAGACTCAGTCGTAAAAGTAGAAAGTATTTCTGAAAGGTTCACTTTTAAAATGTCGAATTCTAAACAGCGTGCAGCTACACTGTGCATTCAGCATGGTTCCATGGTGAAAAGGGAGACATGAGAATCTCATCCTGCATCAAAGTGCGAGATTCTCATGTTGCCTTTGAAGTAAAGAGCTGCTGCTGAAGTTATAAGCAGAAGAGAGCGAGAGGTTTAAATTGATCATGTGAAATGGACACATCCAGAGTAATTGCCCAAAAAAGACAAAAATCACACTCAATTCACAGACGTAGCTGTTGAATGCTATAAATGTCACCAATGCATCTCAGCAAACTGTGTGTGTGTGTGTGTGTGTGATGTGCTGAAAAATCACCCTTGTGATAAGCCCAGTCTGCAATGATGGGGTTCAATTTGGGGATTTAGCACAGAGTAGAAAACACTGCTCTAAAAACACCCATGTGAATATCACGGTGCCCTTGCTCTTGGCTGCAGGCAGCGACATTCTGACTTCCTAATTACACTACCTTGCACTGATTGGCCAGGTATCTTTGTCGCCGTCCAGTGATAGCCTTTGTATACTCTGTCATGTCTACACTATGGTGCCCTTTCGTGGTGTACTAGTTCCTGACGTTTGTTCTGTATCTCCCTGATCGTGACGACGTTCCTGAGTTTCCTGTGTTGCTGCTGCTCCATTGCTGACCATATCTGGCTGAGAACCCGCTCCGTTGCTGACTGTATCTGGCTGAGAACCCGCTCCATTGCTGACTGTATCTGGCTGAGAACCTGTTCCGTTGCTGACTGTATCTGGCTGAGAACCTGCTCCGTTGCTGACCGTACCTGGCTGAGTACCCATTCCGTTACTGACTGTGTCAGGCTGATTACCGCGATGTTGCCATCTGTGCCTGGCTATACTGCTCGGTTGCCTCCGTTTGGTCCAGTGATACACGATGTGGCCTTTCCGTTACGCAAGTCGGTGTACACCGCGTGGCGCTATTAGTCTTGTCGACCGTAGGCTGAGCATTCGTGCTTTAGCTGCTCTCTTAACCGCCTCAGGAGGTGTGCACATGCAAAGTACTGGTACAGTGTTTCATAGCACTGACTGTGTTACTCTGATCACTCTCTGTGTCCACCTCCCTTTCAACGCTGGGCTCACTTCCTTTGGGAGTTGCAGTATCTCTCTGGGCGTTACCTATTGACCCTTTGTGTGCCTGGATCTTCCAGGTAGGGTTAGTGCTTTATTCCTCACTGCAGTAGCCTTGGGCTCAAGAGCCAGTGTTGCATTATACCATCCTTTAGTGTGAGGGGACACTGGTTGCCTTTTATATATATATATATATATAACGATCCACCCCTAGCATTCTAGGGATTGCCTACTTAAACAGTTGCCTTAGTCTCCCTGTGACCCTAGTCCTAGGCTCAGTGCTGCCTACTATAAGCGGTTGCCTTGGTCTCCCTGTGACCCTAATCCTAGGGTCAGTGCTGCCTACTAAAGCAGTTGCCTTTGTTTCACTGTGGTCCAAGTGTCATGGTCAGTGTTGCCTCCGCCCTCTTGGGTTCTGTGCCTCCCAGGCATCTGGGTCTTTGCCAGTCCTCTACTCCTGGACTACCTGTCACCTAAGTCCTGTTGTCAGTTCCTGGACTCCGTTGCCTTCAGTCATTCCGGTTCAAGCCAGAGCTCTCGTTGCCAGTGATTGTTTGCATTTCATCATATATTACTATACTGGCTTGCTATTGCTGTACATATCTGTATATATATATATATATATATATATATATATATATATATATATATATATATATATATATATATATAGATGTTCTGTTTGTGTGGGTCTAAGGACCTAACTAAGTGTTTGTACTTTATCCTAATAAGGTCATTTTAACCTTACCGGTCTGGTCTGAGTGTTCATCAAAAACCGTGACAGTACGAAAGGGCCAATGACCTCAGATGGTTCTGGTGAAGGATGCTCTGTGTTTTTTTTCCATTGGAGAATGGATATGTACGAACAACGTCTCGATCAGTTCTCAGTGGTGCTGCAAACTATTTTAGAGCAGACCGCGCACTTGGACAAACCTGCTCTATCCTCGGTGGCCACCCCAGTTCAGGCACCGATGGTCCAAACTCCAAATGCTAACCAGCAATATAAAGGGCTATCTGCTGCCGTACCTCTACCGCTAAGATATGATGGAGAACCTACCCTATGCCGGGGTTTTCTCAATCAGCTCGAAATTTTTCTTGAACTAGCCCCTCAAGCCTTACCGACTGAAAGAAGTAAGATTGGTTTCATGATCTCGCTGTTGACAGGCAGAGCCTTAGCCTGGGCAAACCCTATATGGGAGACAGCAAAACCTATAACTGCCAATTTCAGTGAGATTGTGAGGGCCTTTTGTAGTGTGCTTGAAGTTTCTGGGTGCAACATCTCGGCTGCTAAACAAATTATGTGCATCCGACAGGGCAATCGTTCAGTTGCTGACTACTCTATAGAATTTCGCGCCTTGGCCGAGGTGGCATGGAACGATGAGGCCCTTGTAGCAGCATTTTCACAAGGACTCAATGACCTATCAAGGACGAAATAGTAGCCCGAGAGTTGCCTGGCACACTGGACAAATCCATCGAGTTTGTAAATCTTATTGATATGAGAATCAGGGAGCGGACGTAAAGTAGAGACCGTAAACCAAGGTCTTCCGCAGTGCAGTGGCACAAGAGTGAACTCCCACCCTTGCCTCCCTCTCCTCCCGTGCCTCCTGGGCAAAACGAATTGGTGGAACCTATGCAGGTCAGGTTTACGAGATTAACTAGGGAAGAACGGTCCTTCCGCCGTAAGAATGGGCTGTGTCTTTACTGTGGTAAAGGAGGTCGTTTGCTGCGTAATTGTCCAATACGGCCGGAAAACGCACGCATCTAGGTTTCCTAAGGGGACAGGTCCTAGGTGGCATTCAGCAGTCCCCAGATGAGGTGGCTTCCAAACCAGTGGTCTAGGTGGTAATTTCCAGCGCCAGCTTCTCCTTTACTGCCTCTGCTCTGATTGACTCTGCAGCAGCTGGATATTTTATGGACAAAGAATTTGCCACATCACATATCATTCCTTTGACCGAGCTGGTCAATCCCATGCAAATTGAGGCTATTGATGGGCGACCTTTGGTGCCTCCCCAAGTCACCCACGAGACTTGCCCACTCTCAGTGCAGACTGGAGCACTACATTTTGAGACCCTGTCGTTCCAAATTATTCAGTCACCATATTATGTGGTCATTTTGGGTTTTCCATGGTTGCGAACTCATAATCCTAGAATCAACTGGGGCTCTTGTGAAATTTTGGCTTGGTCTGAGTATTGTGTACCTCTCCCTCTGTACCGCATGAATACCAGTCTTTCAGCAATGTTTTCAGCAAGGGAGAGGCTAGCACTTTGCCACCACACCGGGTGTATGACTGTGCTATCGATATCGCGCTTGGCACGGTGCCCCCAGGGGTAGAACTTACCCTCTTTCCTGTGAGGAGAACCGGGCGATGGAAGAATATATTGCTGACGCTTTGGAACGGGGCATTATTCACAGATCTTCTTTGCCCGCGGGGGCTGGATTTTTTTTCGTTAAGAAGAAGTCTGGTGAACTAAGGCCATGTATTGATTATAGAGAGCTCAATAAGCTGATGATTAAAAGTGCCTACCCAATTCCACTCATCACCGAGCTGTTTGACCAGTTTAAGGGCCTATCATCTTCACGAAATTGGATTTGAGATCCGCTTATAATCTCATTCGTATTAAGGAAGGTGATGAGTGGAAAACCGCTTTCAATATGCTACAGGGCATTACGAATACCTAGTGATGCCGTTTGGGCTGTGCAATGCCCCAGCGGTTGTAAGGGATAGTTTTTTGGTGATCTCCTCAAAGTTAGTTGGGGGTTAATGCTCTGCAGTTATGGTTAGCAACAGCAGAGGGGCAGGCCATGCCAGCTTACGTAGTGTTTATGATTGTGCAATATCCCGTGTTATATAACCAGCATATACGCATGCGTAGTGTTAGACATTCCTTGCATACCGATAAGGGCGTAGTCTGTGTTTTTACCCTGTGTTTATAACTGTTTTAGTTAGAGCCATCTTGGGACAATGAGAGTGTACCTGATTTACACATCTGTCCATTCACCTGTGTTTTCAACTACAGAGTTTCGTGTGGCGGCTTTCCCACGCTGTTTTGCTACTCCGTTGATAAGTACTTTTTTCTTTCTTCTTCTTTGTGTATTGCAGAGTCTGTGTTATTAATGTAAGCTCTGGCAATAGCTCTGGTTTCTTTTATCTCACCACCTGTTAAATCATTGCATGTTTTAATAAACTGTATTTCACTTCAGTGTGTTTTTATCTTTATTCTGAAATTCCAGACCTCAATTGTAACATTTTGGTACCAGAAGTGGGGTTGGAATTTCACTAAAGATAAGAAGTGTGTACAGACATGTTTAACAAACTGAAGAAATTAACCCGTAAAGGGAGCAGGTGCAAGAGGGCACCAGTGTCAGCATGGGCAGAGACGGGACCGTGGTTCCCAATCGCCCAAGAGTTATATAAATATGTTGATGAACACAAACTGGCATAGCCGCAGAAAGCTGCTCTCAGGTTGGATCTATCTCGGTATTCTGCTGCAGAACAGAAGGCAACCGCGCATACAGGGTGGCTGTTGTTTCAAGCTTTGCAAGATTTGCAGAATGAGTATGATGGTTTGAAACGTGCTAATCAGGATTTAGAGGATAAATGAATTATGATGCAAAGTACTGTGCGGGAACAACAAAAAAGATTGGAACAGATGGGGGACAGTTTTGCTTCGTATGTGGTCAGTGTTGTGTCAAAGATGAGAAGGCAACGGAGAGGGAACAGGAGGGTGATGTCTCTTCAGAGCACTGTCCACATTCAAACTCTAGTGGCAGAGGAAAAATGGGATGATTTGTATACATGGGATGTGTCATCTGATGCAGAAAGCGAATCAGATGATCAAACAGATGCTCCACAATATGGGGCACGACCTATTGTTACTAAGCGGCAGCGGAAAGACTTTACTAACCGTATGCAAACCTCTCAGCCCCAAGCAGCTGGAGAGGATGCGGTTGCTGCACAGCCCGCTGCTTCCACTGCCGCACAGGAACAATATACAGAGGAAACAAGGTCATATTCAGCTACAGAGTTAGCAGATTTAGGAAAGGCATACAAACAAACTATGCATGAAAATTTGTTGGCATGGCTTATGCGTGCTTGGGACGCTGGTGGTGAATGTATGACATTGACCAAGGATGAAGCAGTTGGGTTGGGTAACATTTGTGTAGATCCTTTGGTCAGATTGCAAATGCGAAGAGCTAGGGCCACAAATGAGCCGTTTACGTTGTTGCATTTGATGCGTGATTCTATAGCACAGATGCATGAACATCTGATTGAGTTGATAGATCTTACACCCTGGACTACTTTGGGGGATGGAATTCAGAGATTACGAGAGATGGCATGTGTGGCTGGGTGTCAGCGGATAATAGGTGAGCAAGGCAGTATTGGAGTGAAGAAAGATTGGCAAGGTCTGTATGCAGAGCAGTTTGTCCCGTTGATGTGTAACAAGTTGTTGCAGTGTGCTCCTCCCAGGTATAAGGCTCCATTGTTCTCTTTACTGGGTGCTCATACCTTTGGTGGTACAGTGTGCTCAGCTAGTGGTCTTATGGGACATCTGAGTGCACTGGACCAGGGTCAGACACAGCCAGTGGCGAAGAATCGATCCGTTGACACTAAGACAGGTGGAGGTGGGACCAGGGTGAATATTAATCGTAGACAACTCTTTGTGGACTTGTTGGCTAGTGGGGTCCCCAAGGAGGAGATTGATGGGATACCTACAAATGCCTTGTTGAAACGCTGGCAGGAATTGAAACAAACAGGGAAGTTACAAACTGCCAGACCCAAAAAGGTGGCAACGAGTGATGTAGAAGTAGGAGGGGAGGGTGACATAGCACCTACTGACGTACTACAAGTGATACCTACAGCACCACCCCCTCCAATGACCACGCCATACACGGAAGCATTTGAGGCATTGCATGAACACTAACAGACATGGACAGTCCCTCAACCATTATGAAGTGTTGGCCGGTCCCCGTCCCCAAACCCTACTGTTTTCCATATAGCAGCATTGAAAGCAGGGGACCGCCGCCCATAGGTACGTGTGCCGTTATATTGGGGACAACAGAAGAAACCACAGTATGTACTGGCTTTTCTGGATACTGGGGCAGAAGTGTCTTTGTTTCACAGCAACACCAGGAATACAAAATACACTATAAGTAGTGTGACAGTTGAGGGGTTGGGAGGATGGAAAACACTTGCGTATCGAGTACAGTGTTGAATGCAGATAGGAAAGGGTCCTATTTTTCCAGCGGAGATACTGGTCTCCGAGTTACCAGATAACATTTTGGGTATGGACCTCTTAAAGGGACAGACAGTATACACAGAGACAGGTTGTTATACATTCGGCACTGCTATTTGTACTTTGTGTCTTTCAGCACTTAAGCCAATAGTCAGAGGGCATGCAAACTGGACCCCAGTGTACATTCCCCCACTTTCACAGCCAGTGAAGCTGAAACGGTATCGAATACCAGGAGGCCATACAGAAGTAACAGAGACTATACAAGGCTTGTTGCAAGCAGGTGTGCTGAGGCCTGCAATCAGTCCATACAATAGTCCAATATGGCCTGTGAAGAAACCAAATGGCAGTTGGCGCAAGACTGTGGATTATAGAGGACTCAATAAAGTAGCGCCCCCGCTGTCTGCTGCAGTACCGGATATGATTACCTTGGTGGAAAAAAATCGCACAAACAGCAGGGCAATGGCATGCTGTTATTGATTTGGCCAATGCTTTCTTTTCCATACCCATTGCTCAAGAATCCCAAGACCAGTTTGCTTTTACATGGAATGGACAACAATACACTTTACTGGTTTTGCCACAGGGGTACGTCCATTCACCTACTATTTGTCATGGACTAATAGCCAGAGACTTGCAAGCCATGAAGCCTCTACAGTGTACTCTGTATCACTACATTGATGATATCATGCTGTCCGGTGCAACAGAAGAACAGGTGGCCAAGGATTTGGACACTCCGTTACTGTGGCTGAAACACCGAGGGTGGGCTCTGAATGAGAAGAAGATCCAAGGCCCTGCCCAACAGGTGAAGTTTTTGGGAATGGTGTGACATGGAGCACAGAAAAGTATTCCTCAGCCTGTGCTGGATAATATTGCCAATCTGAAAGCACCAACAAATGTTAAGGAAGCACAAGCATTGCTGGGCATTTTTGGATTCTGGAGATCATTTAGGCCTGTTATTATGCCCCATATACAATGTGACATGGAAAAGAGCAGCATTAACTTGGGGTAAAGAACAAGAAGAAGCCTTAATCCTAGCCAAAGAAGCTGTGCAAGTCAATAACTAATTGGGACCTATACTCCCTGACCAACCGTTTATCCTGGATGTATCCATGACAGATCATGGCATGTCCTGGGGACTGTGGCAAAAGTCTGCCACTGCTGGGGTGTGGAATACTCCCATTGGATTTTGGTCAAAGCAGTTTACTCCAGCACAAAGAAAGTATAGTCCTCTGGAGAGACAATTGTTAGCACCATATACTGCTTTGCAACATACCGAAGGTACCACAGGAGTACAGCCAGTGACTGTGAGAACTGATTTGCCTATTAGCGGCTGTGTGCGTCAAGAAGGCCTTGTGGCCCGCACTGCAGTGGCACAGAAGCAGACACTACAGAAATGGAAAAGATTATAATAAGATGAAAATATACAAAAGGAAAACTAATATAATAAAATTACCATTAACGATTACTTCACTAAGGGAAAAAAATATTAAAACCGTTCCTCATATCATATGAAGACTTCTATTAATATAAAGTCACAGACACATGTTTAATATTTTAATTACATTTTATTTTTTATCATAAATAGTTTATTCATCACTTGAGTTCACAGTTCGCTACAGTCTAACCTGACACCTTTGACCTTTACCCTCTGTTTGTTGATGACTGAACAAATACTATTTAAGTAGGGAAAGAGACATGGGCTAACATCTCGCTTCCAGAAGAAGGAGCAATTACTAGCGCCGAAACGCGTTGAAGTATCTGCCCGCAGCCTGCAACCAGAAAACACGGGACACAGACCGGAGTACAGAGGAAGACACACGGCACTATCGAGGATCGGAAAGGGGAAAGAGCGGAGAGGACGAAGGAACTTATCGGCTTTATGGTTTGAGACAAGCTAAGATACATCATAGAACTGAAGTAAGAGGCCACCCAAACTCTTATGGGATTATGATACTTTGATTAAACATTGGTAACTGTTCTAATGTAAGAGGCCATTGCAACTATTATCTCACTAAACCAGAATTTACATCTCGCCTCTGTAGTTCCCCCATTACGCTCTCTATGTGTCCTTATAGTGTGGACCAACTGCACATACTGGTCCAAGTTAATTACCATCATCTTACCCGGAAGTTCTCCACCTGTTATACAGAGAGTTTTTTTCTCTATATAGGACATTTTAGTCTATACTTGTTTTTGTATATCTTGGACTTTTATCTTTTATATTTCTTTATTTTCTTTTCCTTTTTTTTATCGCATTGCTATATTCTCCAAGAATACATGTTTTTTAATTTATATTTTTATTCAAATTCTGTGCATTGTGCTTTTGACCTAATAAAATAATTACTATGCTTAGATTCTATTGCGCTGTCTTGCCCCTCCCTACTTCAGTATTTCAGAAAATACTACCTTAGAGGTCCTCTGCTTAAGCTTATATCCTAGGTCCCTGAAATCCTTCTTAACGGACCTCCATTTTCCACTGACTTTGTCATTAGTGCCAACATGTACCATGACAGCCGGGTCATGCCCAGCCCCACCCAACAATTTATCAACCCGATTAGCCACATGTCAAACCCGAGCTCCCAGGAGAGAGCAAACTGTACAATTGTGGTGATCTTGGCGACAGATTATCCTATCTGTCTTCCTTATAATAGAATCCCCTACCACCACCATCTGTCTAGGTCTGCCTGAGTCCCGGATCTCATCGGTGCTAGAGGGGCTGTTCACCCGGCTGTTAGAGAGAACAGTCCTCTCCAGTAAAGACATTCCTGCATCAGCATCCCCAACATCATTACTCAATGTAGCAAATCTGTTAGGATTAGTAAACACAGGAGTGTCCTCCCTATTCCTCTGTCCACCCCCCTTGCTATGTCTAACTGTAACCCATCTGGCTACCTGCTCTTTCTTTGTGCAGTCTCCACTCCCAGAACTACCTACCACAGCTTTCTGCTGCTCAGTCAGCAGACCCCTCTCAAGATTGGCCGTCTCTCTCAATGTTGCAACCTGCCCCTCCAGATCTCTAATTCGAGCTTCCAGAGAGACCACTTGATCACATCTGTCACAGAGGTATGCACCCTGGAACAGTTGTTCCAGGTGTGCAAACATATGGCAGTTTGTGCACTGAGTTAAATGGACAATCATGCTACCACTCATATGTGCCAGTTACCACAAGATAAAAAGGCAGGCAGGCAAAAATAGCTGCACAATAAGATTGATAAATGTGTTCCCCTGTGTAATCCCCTGTATTTGAATTCCCCTGTTTTAATTTCCCACACTTACCACACTTCTGCACTTGAATTCCCCTGTTTTAAATTCCCACACTTACCACACTTCTATACTTACACACTGATGAAAGATTCACACGTTCAAGTATTCACTATGTATCTGTTATTTAAGCCAGGAATCCACCAATTATAAACACAGCAATTAGTCACTCCCACCACACCAGACTTCAATTATGTGCTTGTCTCACAGCAAAGAGAGGGAAAACAAAACCCAAAGAGATTTGTTTTTAACCTCTCCCTTACCACACTACACCACACACAATATACTTATTCTATTTTTCCAGCAAGTATCCAAACTCAGTCTTTCAGGGCACAGGTCACTGATCAACTTACAGAGCTCTCTCACTCCTTGCTATATAAGCCAGGAATCCACCAATTATAAACACAGCAATTAGTCACTCCCACCACACCAGACTTCAATTATGTGCTTGTCTCACAGCAAAGAGAGGGAAAACAAAACCCAAAGAGATTTGTTTTTAACCTCTCCCTTACCACACTACACCACATATAATATACTTATTCTGTTTTTCCAGCAAGTATTGAAACTCAGTCTTTCAGGGCACAGGTCACTGTTTAGAAGAAATGTTCCCTTGGAAGCAAATGTCAACAGATGGAAACACCATTTTTGAGAGACAAATAAAATTGGGATGGCAATCATTTGGAAAACTTAGCAGCAAAAAGTTTTTGACCAGTGTGTCCTCCCGGTCCTTATGTATAGCTGTGAAACATGGACACTGAATGCCAAAGCCATACAAAAACTTAAGGATACACAGAGAAGAATGGCGAGGCAAATTCTAAACAACAAAGAGAGTGATAAAAAGTGTGCATGGCCTTGTCAGAAAACAAAGGTCTATGATGTAATTGAGAGAGTAAAGCACCTGACATATAGCAAGAAGATCTGATGGTAGACGTACCAAATTTAGGAATGGATTCCACTTGATACTAAATACCCAAGAAGAAGACCAAAGACAAGATGGATAGATGAACTTAACAAATTTGTTGGTACACAGTGACAATAAAAGGCACAGGACTGAAGTTGTTGGAGGATTGCTGAGGAGACCTTCATCCTGCAGTGGCTCAACAATGACTTGAGATGATGATTGATATATACACATATATATCATTTTGAAAAAACAGAAGCACACTCAGGTCTTTAGAAGTAGAGTTGAATCTCAAGGCTAATTTGGTCAACGTTTCGGTTGCCCACTGGCAGCCTTCAGCCTGACGAATGCTGCCAGCGGGCAACCAAAACGTTGATCAAATAAACCTTAAGATTCAACTCTACTTCTACTGTGTATGCCTTGACACTAGCTCCCAGGCAGACATCCGCCTTAAGCATGAGTACTTCCTCTCTGATATCCTATATAATAATTCGCTAGGATGTTTGTAATGATGCAGTCATGCTCAGTAGAGGCAGTCTCTACTGCGCATGATTGCATCGCATGAGTGAGGAGACGCAAGACTGCATCGTGTGGGGCAGTGAGGTAGCGGCCTCTTAACCCTTTGAGTGCCAGAGGGGTATGCAACGTATTGTAAAGCAATGTGTTGTGTACCCCTCTGGCACTCAAAGGGTTATCATTACCCGGACACGGGCTTTTACACTAAAATATTTATATATACATATATATATATATATATATATATATATATATACCAGAAGGGTTCCTACCTAAACAAGTTAGTATGATAAACAAGTAGGGATCTTAAAATTTTGCTTTGCAACATACTGCAGATTCTTATGACAAGAGAAAAAAAAGGCTTTATCATTGAAGTTAGAAACAAGGCTAAGACACATAAGGGGCACTGTGATAAAACAGCACTGGTTTTGAAGCTTATAGGTGTTGTACATGACCTGCTTGGTGAACCCAACTTTTTTTCAAGAAGCATCACTTCCATCCATGCTACATACAAAAGGGAATTTTTCTATTTACTATGGAAGACAGGTACCATGGGGTTGAGATCCTCCTTTGTAGGGCAGAACACATTCTCAAAAAAAGACAGGGTCTTGTGGGTGGAGACTCCCAGCTCAACCCTAGCCCCGCATCCAGTTATGATGTGTTCTCTGAAGTGAAATCATGGCCATAGCACGTCTTATTTTTAGATTTTTAATTATTTTTCTATTAGATATGGGGCTGTTAAAATTCTCCTATTAGGAGGGTTAACATTACTGAGCTTACTCTGGAGTGGATTGACAAGTGTGTCGGTGATTTGTGGACCCTTGCAGCCCTGTGGAGAGAATCTTGAAGCCTAAGTTTTTCCTCCCAGCAGAGTCTCTCTGGGGGTCTGCTTCCTTCACAATGGTAACCTGAAGAAATGAAGACTGGTGAGTAACCCTTTGAGTGCCGTGGCCCACCTTGTCCCTACTTGTACCTCTTACTACAGGGGTTTTCTCTGAGCCTTTGTGCTCTTTCACTTATTTTGGGTATTTTATTTCTGTATACTTTTCATTCCCTGAGTTATGGAGCAAAGATGGCTGCATTATGACTAGTTAACCACTTCACTGCTGTTTTATCCATGTTGTGGGCTTTTCCTGGGCTTTTTCCTTTAGGGGCCTGTCTCTTAGGTGCCCCCCACATGTTCCCTGGGGTCATTGGGTCTTTCATAATTTGTCTGTATTTTGAGTGCTCAGCTTTATCATTGACACACAAATCTCTGCAACTGTTTGACATACAGAAGTCAGAGTGAGCTCTTTCTTCTTGTCTCCTCATGCCCTTTTATCTGGTTCATGTCCTGAGTATCTTGGGGGTTGGTGGCATTCCACGGATGGAGTTGTAGGCATTGCTAGGCAATAAAGAAGACTACATTAACCGGAATGCCCCTGTTTGCTGGCTTTCTTCTGATTGTCTCCCTGTTTTGCAGTTGCCATTTTACTTCTCTCTTGCTTATCCTCCACAGAGGCAGACTCACCTTTCTTTCCTTCTCCGGCAGTGGCGTAACAATAGGGGTCGCAGTGGTCGCACCTGTGACCGGGCCCGTCACTCCAGGGGCCTGGCCACCCCCTGTGACCCCCTCGCCCACAGCAGTCGCTTAGCTGATCTCCCACTCAGCGCGCCGCTATAATAATACAGAGGGCTGGGAGATTACATCATCTCCCAGCCTCTGCATTACTAGAGCGGCGCGCGGGAGCTTCAGTTCTTGAGATCTGTGCCGAAGGAAGCACAGATCTGTCAAGACACTCCTCTAGACCACCAGGGACTGGAGGTAGGGGCAATGTGGAAATAAAGGGGAAATGTGGAGATGAAGGGGCAATGTAAAGATGGGGGCATTGTGGAAGGGGAAATGTGGAGATGGGGGCATTGTGGAAGGGGAATTGTGGAAGGGGCATTGTGGAGATGAAGGGGGGGCATTGTGGAGATGAAGGGGGCATTGTGGAAGGGACAATGTGGAGATGAAGAGGGGGCATTGTGGAGATGAAGGGGGCAGCCCATGTGGTCGGGGGGGCCAATGGCAATTCTTCCACCAGGGCACGGTGGATTCTAGTTACACCTCTGTTCACCGGGTTAACCCTTCACCTGCCAGATAAGATTTCTGGGCTTTTCCTGGGTGAACTATTAGTCTGGGGAACTGATATTAGTGATTCTTGTTTACTAGTTTAGACACTACTCCTATTAGGATGTCAGATTCTATGGTATATGGGGCTAGACCTAAGACTAAGGACTTGGGCGTCTCTGACCCCACCCCCCTTGCTTACTGTTCCTCATGTCAAACCGGGCTCCCTAGAGAGTATTCTGGATCTATCTGCCCCTCCTGTGCTGTGGCCCCCACTACCCTGCAGGGACCCTCCAACACTGAACAAGAGTCAGCTTTGGTCAAATCCTTGTTGTCCACAATGGCCCAATTTCCTCTCTCCCTCCAAGGGGTTCTTCAATCTTGGTAACCCCCCCTACTTTCAATTATGTGACCCATAGATCTCAGAGTATGCCTGTGCTCATAGGGACCTCCTCCGAGGATTGCAGAGGAATTTTCAGAGGGGGAATGCAAGGAATGTGAGGAAGGGAATATGAATATATGGATTATTCTTACTCCTCTGGGGATTCTAATGAGGGAAGACCCACTTCCTCCAGCTGAAGGGCTTATTAGGGCTGTTCTGGAGACCCTTCAGGTCCCTGACACTCCCAATGAAGGGCCATACTCTGCAGATGTCTTCCAGAGACGTAGGAAATCTTCTACTGTATTTAGCCACTCTTGATCAGATACTTATGGATAAATGGAAGACCCCTGATAGGTTGTTTAACACCAAGAGGTTTTCTAGACTTTTCAGTGGCAGCTTTAGTGCAGTGGGCTTCTCCCCCCTTCTGTGTATCCCCCAGGATACAGGCTAGCCAAGTCCACTGCTCTGCCTTTGGCGGATGCAGTGGGACTAAAAGATGTGTTGCATAAGAAGCTTGATTCTATCCTCAGGGCTAATTTCGCAGCCCCTGGGGCTACGTTGAGGCCTATTTTTGCCTCTGCCATGGGTAACAGGGCTGTTGCCATGTGGGGTGAACAGATGATGGAAGCTGTCTGTGCAGATGCTTCCAAGGAGGAATTGTTGGTCTTTTTGGACAACGTGAAGGAGGCCAACACTTATGTTTCAGAGGCCTTGTTTGAGGTGGTCAGATTGCCTGCAAAAGGCCTCAGCCTTCTTTGTTACTGAGTGACGCACCTTGTGACTTAAGATTTGGTCTGCAGACCAATCTTCCAAGAAGTCATTGGTTTCCTTACCCTTTCAGGGCAAATCTGTATTTGGACCTGAACTAAAGCAGATTATTAGTTATGCGACAGGGGGCAAGAGCACCTTGTTGCCTCAGATGCCCACCAAATGTCAATGAAAAAACAAAAGAAAAAAGAACAACAATACAGCACCAAACCCACCCCCTAAATACGAAAATTGAAGTACACAGATGGAATTAGAAAAGAAGGGGGGATATATTTATAAAACTTAACCTTTATTAAGAGTTCTAAAAAGCAGCGAATTTAATAAAAATAAAATAAAATATTCCTGGCCATCTTAATCATTATAGGTGTGATGATTAAGAATTTATTAGAAAACGATGTTCACCATAGCAAGTGTAAGTGCGTAACATAGCAACCCATTCAACAGTAATCATCACCTGTATATTCAACTATTTGGCTAATATACTAGACCAGCTGACATCACTTGATAAAGTAGTTAGGTAGCCACTGATTTTTAATGAGTCTCGTTCATAAAAACAGGACTTTAATAGAAATACTGAGACGATACAGGATCGCAGTACAAAGTGCGCTGACATATGATCCAAATGCACACAGTATAATAATGAGCTCCGTCGTCTGTATGGAGAGGGAAGGACAGCTTTACCTTCCTTAATTTAGTCGAGATTAGACTACTCAATATAAGTAACAGTGATGAGCAGATCTATTTGGAGAGATGCATACAGCCTCTCTATCCTAAATTCAATCGGGATAAAGTTACTCCATACAAATTACAATAGTGAGCGGGTCCAAAGAATTGTGATTAAATCTTCCTAAATATAAAGTACAATAATTATCCAGCACCTGCAACTCAATTGTAATTGTCTCTCCCCATATAAACTTTATGCAGCTATCTGCAATAGAGTGGCGTCTACCTATATATCAGTAAGGGAGAAATAGAAATTTGTACTAGTCTCTCACAGTATCTCTGTCTCCCATTCACATAGGTGTTATTAATTATCTACTGACTACAATCTCTTGGGTATAGTCTAGGACAGTATGCGCTGAGATAATTCTGTAGTATCTATATCCCTATTATCCATACTGCAGCTATCTAAAACAAAAATCATTGTTTAGAGGCTCAGGATATCTACATAACTGTCCCTAACGTACGTTTCGCTAAAATGCCCACCAAATGTCCTATAATAGTGAGGAAACTGTGTCTGTTTTGTTCCCCCAAGCAGAGGTGCAAAGGCTGCAAACTTCACAGGCCTCGAACCTTGCCAAGCCCAGACTGCAGTGGCAGCCCAAGCAAACAACTTCAAGGGCTAAGTATGTCAAGCCAACTTCCACATGACTCGTGGAATCCTGTTGCGCAGGTTCTGGTAAGCAGTTGTCTTCACCTTTTATAGGAATGCATGGGAATCCTCTTTCGTGGACCAGTGGCTTTTGTGGGTAATTTCAGAAGGTTATCAAATAGATTTTAAATTCCTTCCTCCTTTTCTTTTTCTACCCGCCCCTACTGTGCCAGCCAAGTTGAAGCTGTTGTGTGATGCAGTACAGTCCCTGCTGGAAAAGAAGGTTCTGGTTCCAACACCTCCCGAAGAGTAAGGTTCCAGTTTCTATTCCAAGCTGTTTGTGTTTCAGCTGCCATCCCATTCTGGACCTCAAGTGTCTCAACATGTATGTTGAGACTGCACACTTTAAGATGGAATACTTGCGTTCTGTTATCACAACCATGTACCCAGGGGAGTATCTGGAGTCTCTGGACATTCAGGATGCATACCTACACACTCCAGTTCATCCAGTCAGCCAACTCTATCCACATTAGGCTCGGAGCATTACCAGTTTATCACGCCGCCTTTTTGCCAAGCCTCAGCTCCGTGGTGTTTTCCAAGGTCATGGGGACCTTAACTTCCATGACTCCTTATCTGGGCAATCTTTTGATCAAGGCTTATTCAGATAAGCTCTTGGCCCAGCACGTCCAAGAATGTGCTCGAATCCTGGTCCACCATGAGTGAATTTTGGACATGATGAAGACTTCTCCTGTGTCTTCCCAGGAGCTAGTGTTCCTAGGCATGAGGTTTGGGACCCGTTTAGGGAAGGTTTTTGTTTGTCAGAGTGCAGGATCTTGCAGATCAAGCAGGAGATATCTCAGGCCCTGACGTGGCCCTCATACATGAGGGTTCTGGGCCAACTAATGTCTACCCTGAAGAATCTCTTCAGTCCATCAATGTTCTGGAGCTCAGGCAGCTCCAGCTCGCTCTGGCGTACTGGACCTCTCAGTTAAAAGTCATCCAGTATGAATCCAGTCAGCAATGGCATGGCAGTGGCTTACATCAACTGTCAGGGGGGCACTCTAACCTCCACCACCTGGTACAAGGTGAGGGACATTCTGGGGTGGGCAGAAGTCCATGTTCCGGCCATTTCCATCATTCACATTCCAGGGGTAAAAAAACATTCTGGCAGACATTCTAAGTTGGAAAGATATAGATCCGGGGGGGAGTGGGAACTTAATCTGGAAGTGTTCCACTTAATTGTGTTACTGTGGGGACTGCCTCTGATAGACCTGATGGCCACGAGGGACAACAGGAAGATTCCGGTCTTCTGGGGGAATCCTCTGGCTTTTGCCACAAACGCGATGTAGATTCCATGGCACTTGCATCACGCTTATGTCTTTCCTCCGATTCCTCTCATTCCCTGGGTGCTCTGAAAGAACAGGATGGACAATGCAACTTTGACAGCATGGCTGTTGAAGCCCACATTTTGATGAGAAAAGAAAGAGTACAGGATCGCTTAGGCCTCGTAGGGAGATTGTGATAGACAGTTTCCTTGTTTGTTATTCCTTAGGGTCCCATGGCAGGTCAGGCTGCTTCCAAGGTCACTATCGCCCCTTGGATCAAGCCTACCATTCGTCTGACATACGAACTTAGGAAGAAACACGTTCTCTTTAGAGTTAAAGTACATTCCACTATGTCTGTTGGGGCCTCCTGAGTGTATAAGAATCAGTCCTCGGCTGAGAAATTGTGCAAGGCAGCAATTTGTTCCTCCTTGCATACTTTTGCTAATCACTATTGTGTGGATGTTCTGGCTTTGGCTGAAGCCAGTTTTGGCAGGTAGGTTCTTCAGGCAGTTCTGCCTGTCTAAGGACCAATTTTTCCTTGTGCCTTACTGTTGTTCAACTGTTTGAGCCCAGATGGCTCTTGTTCTTGTGTGCTGTCCTAATTTGTTAGTGTATGTCAAAACTTAGTTTGGGTTTGAGCTGTTCTGGTTCTGGATAGTCCTAGGGAACTCTGGTATCATAGGGACAGATGTGAGGTCCTTTCTCCTTCTTCCCATTTCTAGGAGCCTACTATTGGTATATCCCCATGGTACCTGTGTTCCATTTGAGAAAATAGGATTTTAGTTTTACCTGTCAAATCCTCTTCTCTTAGTCCATATGTAACACAGGTATCCCACCCAGAGAAAGGGACCGCTACTGGTCTCACCTGTCTGGATGTGGGAGTCCTTCTAGGGTCTTTATTCTCATAGGGGCTTCCTTCTTCTTCTCTTTCTGTCCCCGACTGGTGTGGTTTACTCACATCATAACTGGAGGCGGGGCTAGGGATAGCCTGCATAAGGAGCTGGGAGTCTCCACTCATTAGACTCTGTTTTTTAGAGATTGTGTTCTGCTCTCCAAAGGAGGACTTCAACCTCACGGTACCTGTGTTCCTTATGGAATAAGATAAAAGGATTTAACAGGTAAAATCCTATTTTATTGAAACAAATAACATGTATAAAGGTGTAAAATCATAACAAAAGGCTCAGCAGAGGTTTGTCACGTTGTCACACTTTACTATATAACCACCCTGTTTTGATTTAGGACAGGCATTGTGAATTTAACAATATACTCTGTAATATCAGATACTTCCAGTAGATGGCAACACAAACTTGAAAATTAAACACTTAGCTACCAAGAACAGCTTGCATAGAATTCTACATATGCTCTTGCAGTAGTTCTTAATATTTATTTTTTATGAAAGTATTTTACCAGGAAGGATACGCTGAGATTCACTTTTTCAAGTATTTCCTAATTACTCATTGTATCTTTCTCAGAAGGATGAAAGGCTGAATTGACCTTGTTAGGACTAGAACCTGGTACCCTGAGGTTTGAACAGATTCTACAACTGGTACATTAACCAACTGAGCTCCCTAAAACAGTCTTAATTTTTTACAGCATCACAAATATTTTATAGGTCATATACAGGGTATAATGATGAAGGGTACAAATACGTAAAGTTATTTGTAGGTCTAGTAATTAGAAGTACAAAAATGAACATGTTGCGTATAATAGTATTCATACGCATACTTTGAAACTCGACATTCACATTTTTTTTTGTCAGTCGTCATAAGTCTGGGTTCACATGGTAACAATATCACTGCACAGACAATAGGTATTAATTTGATATAATTGTTTCCTGTGGATGTTTCCACATGGGCAACTGTTATTACACAATGCCAGGGAACGCAGTAATTATGTCTGGGGATGTGTTATAGCACCAATAAAAAAATAAACACTAAAGTCAATGAAAAAGCTTGTACAGACAAAAATGTGTATTAAATGCATTATTTGTGAAAATAGGTATGCATAGTATGTTTATTTTGTTTGCGTGATTGTGAGACTAAAGAATAATTATATATTTATGTATATTAACATTCATTATGCCCTTTATAAATGGCAAAAAAAGATTTTAGGAGTGCCATGAAAATTCCATATTTCATGCTAAAGATGCCTTGAGAAAGAAAAGATTGAGAACCACTGATGTAATCACGTGTAATTTTCACACATTTAATATGATTCAGAATAGCAGCTATGAAAAACTCATCTGTGTGAACGAAGCCTAAGGTGGTGCCCATAGAAGGCCACTGACTTAGGAGTTATAGATTTAGTATCAGACAAAACAGTATATCAACAGTATATCATATACATTATTCTCCTGTGTTCTCCGACTTGCTAACTGAGAAAAAACTTTGAGTATGCAATAATAAATGCATTTCTTTAGTGCTGTAGATTATTCTTTAATGTTCTACTGCTGGAAATACAGTAAAATTATAATATGCAATTTTTTAAAACTTTTTAACTTTATGTTAAGTGTGGGGGTTGTATTATACAAAAAAAACCTTCCAATTAAAATGCCCTTTCAATTTCACTCCCCCTTCGCTCCAGAGGGGGGCCTGTTCATGAAGGTCAGTAGAGGGAGGGAAATGGGGGCATACAGATTGAGGTGGGGGGAATGGAAGGGGAGAGATCAGTGGGTAGATACACTTAGGGAAAGGGGGAGTAGATACTGAATAAAGGAGGGGGTGAGAGATCAATGAGATTAGAAGAGAGAAAGGGGGTACATATTATACACATGTACATTGTTTTAACTAAAATTGTGTGTATAATTTACACAGGTCTGTATTATACCTAAGATTTGACGTTACTAAACTATAGTAGGCTTTTTGCATGGAGAATCCTGTTATTGTTATTGAAAAAAAAGCAAGAGCAGTCAAAGTAAGGCAGATGTACTAAGAAATGTGGTACAATTCTGCCTTGTATATACGCTAATGTGGGTATAATTATGAGGCATGGATGAACTCCGCCACCTTTCCATGTATTTAACTCTTTCTTTTTTCACTGCATATTCTCCAGTAGAAAGGTCTTGTTTGTAAGCCAAAATGTGGACCATTTCATAAAATTACTTTCTTTTTTAAGATCCCTTAAGTGCATTCATTCTTTAAAATAAATAAATAAATAGATAGATAGATAGATAGATAGATAGATAGATAGATATAGATATCCTATATAATAAAAGGCTAGGATGTTTGTCAGAAGCCGTCAAGCACAGTAGAGACTGTGCTCACTGCAGTCATGTGCAGTAGAGACTGCCCGTGCCACAGTCATGAGCAGTACAGACTTCCCAAACACTCCGTGGCTGATATGGACAATTCGGACTGTTCTCTGCGCACCTTCCTGAGACTGCTTGGTGAGCAGAGAGGCTCCGGGCACCAGCCGAGGCTGCTGGGTGGCACTGTGGCCCGTGTACACTGGCTTTTAAACTAGTATATATATATATACAGTTGAAACCAGAAGTTTACATACACTATATAAAAAGACACCTATGCATGTTTTTCCTCACTGACATGAAATCAGAATAAACCTTACCCGTTTTGGGTCAATTAGGATTACCAAAATTATTTATATTTGCCAAATGCCAGAATAATGAGAGAGAGAGAGAAATGTTTAAGGCATTTTTATTACTTTCTGCAAAGTCAAAAGTTTACATACTTACTATGCCTTTAAACAATTTGGGACAGCCCATATGATGATGTCATGTCTTTGGAAGCGTCTGATAGGTTTTTCGGTAACATCTGAGTTAACTAGAGACACACCCGTGGGTGTATTTTAATGCACACCAGAAACACACTGCTTCTGTGTGTAACATCATGGGAAAGTCTATAGAAATCAGCCAAGATATCAGGAAGAGAATTGTGGACTTGCACAAGTCTGGATCATCCTTGGGTGCAATTTCCAGATACCTGCAGGTGCCTCGTTCATCTGTACAAACAATTATACGCAAGTATACACAGCCATCATATCGCTCAGGAAGGAGACGGGTTCTGCATTTCAGAGATGAGCATGCATTGGTCCGACATGTGCATATCAACCCAAGAACAAAATCAAAAGACCTTGTGAAGATGCTGGCGGAAGCTGGTAAGATTGTGTCATATCCACAGTGAAACGAGTACTGTATCAACATGGGCTGAAAGGCCACTCTGCCATGAAGAAGCCATTACTCCAAACGAAACATATAAAAGCCAGATTAATGTTTGCAAATGCACATAGGAACAAAGACCTACATTTTTGGAGACATGTCCTGTGGTCTGACAAAACTAAAATTGAACTGTTTGGCCATAATGACCATCGTTACGTTTGGAGAAAAAAGGGAGAAGCTTGGAAGCCTAAGAACACCATCCTAACTGTGAAACACGGGGGTGGCAGCATCATGTTGTGGGGTTGTTTTGCTGCAGGAGGGACTGGTGCATTTCACAAAATATATGGCATCATGAGACAAAAAGATTATGTGGCAATACTGAAGCAACATCTCAAGACATCAGCCAGGAAGTTAAAGCTTGGGCGGAAATGGGTCTTCCAAATGGACAATGACCTAAAGCATACTGCCAAACTGGTTACAAAGTGGCTTAAGGATAACAAAGTCAATGTTTTGGAGTGGCCATCACAAAGCCCTGATCTCAATCCTATTGAAAATTTATGGGCAAAGCTGAAAAGGCAGGTGCGAGCAAGGCGACCTACAAACATGGCTCAGTTACACCAGTTCTGTCAGGAAGAATGGGCCAAAATTCCTACCAACTATTGTGAGAAGCTTGTGGAAGGATATCCAAAACGTTTGACCCAAGTCATACAGTTTAAGGGCAATGCTACCAAATACTAATGAAATGTATCTAAACTTTTGACTTTGCAGAAAGTAATAAAAATGCCTTAAAAAATTCTCTCTCTCTCATTATTCTGGCATTTGGCAAATATAAAAAATTTTGGTAATCCTAATTGACCTAAAACGGGTAAGGTTTATTCTGATTTAATGTCAGATAGTGAGAAAAACATGCATATGTGTCTTTTTATATAGTGTATGTAAACTTCTGGTTTCAACTGTATATATATATATATATATATATATATATATATATATATATATATATATAATATAGCCAAAAACTAAAACTATCCTTTTTCGAATGGAAAAAGTGGCCTGGGTGCAAGGTACCAAAGCTGTACACATATATTTGTAGACGAGCAAACTGCACTCACAGGTCTTCTTGAAAATGAAGAAATTATTTATTATATCAACGTTTTGGCCCCAAAGTAACTGTGGCCCATATTCCTTAGGGACCTTAACATTTTGCTTTGCAATGTACTGCAGGTCCTGATGCGAGAGGGGGGCCCTTTGCAAGGTTACTTCTCCCAAAGTATACAACTTATAAAAAAAACTTGGTTCCTTTGATTTATTTATTTAATAATAATGATATTAAACAATGGAAAGTATTACTATTCCTTTAAGTAACCTTAAGCAATCTTGCTGTCCTTAATCACAGCAAACAATATCCACACTGACTAGTCAGCCCTGGATTTATCTTGTATTGAAATTGTTAAAAGCCCCAATTAAGTCAATGGTAATGTGAATAATGTATATTTTCCCATATAGTGCAGCTGGTTTGCTCCAGAAATACTTCAGTTCTTCTAAGTATTTCTGCTTTCTGCTGTTGTTGGCTTCTTCAGGCTACTCTACTCCTTACAATATTTTTGATTAAACAAATGTATTTCCTTGTTTAAAACACACATTTCTTCACAATGCTTTATGTGCATCCTGTTCCTTAAACGGTTAATAAGCTGTTTCATAAGTATGAATTTGACACCAAAGGTCCTGGCTATGCTTGTAACTACTCTTATCCTGCAAGAATACACTCACTACGCCACTAAATGTATCACAGAGATGTCCATAAGTTGCACATCCCTATGGCATTAACAGAGTTAATAGGATACCTGTTGTATGTAAATAGACAATTTCCATGGCACATCCTTGTACTATGTCACTGATAAATGAGTAATCCCACTGACAAACATGAATATAAGCACAAGTACACTTCCCTGTGTGCATTACATTGATAATGTGACTATAAGGTCAGTAAGCTGAAGAGGTGCAGTTCTGGAATAAATCGACTGCACCAAAGGAGAGAAATAAAAAGTCCCATCATTTCCATTAATATGAATGGGGTTTAAAATCCCTTGAATGCTGGACTGGACTCCATCTCATTGGAAACTATATTTGAAGACCTCATTAGCATTCAAGGAGTTAAAAGTCATTCAATGAAAATGTTTGTGTGTCCCACTATTGCTCCAGTTCATCTTATCTCTTTGAGTTCCAGTGGGGAAGCCAAAGCATTGCAAAGCAAAGACAGCCTACCGCCTGGCACTCAAAGGTTTAATAAATCAGCCTCCTTGTTCTTTATAAATCCTAATCTCCTACAAACTCTACAGTGTGTGTTTTACTCTTATTAATAGGATGGCGTGTTTGAGGAATGGTGACAGTAATAGGGGTAATATATCCTCAGTAGCAGGGCAGTGATGCTCCATGTGTGGAAGAAAAAATAAAGAAGGGAGTGCAAGGGCACAGCAAATCAGACATTCACTGATTCACTGGTAAGTCCTGCTATGTGTATAAGAATTATGATACATGTCACCAAAATAAATCTAGACAGACTTTCCAGAAAGATAACCATCATCATCATCTGGGATGTTATGCAGGAAGCTAAAGAGTAAGGATGGGTGACATTTTTCACCCATAAAGAAAAAATATATAATGCCACAATCAAAAATGTCAATACATACAACTGGTTATTGTGCCTGATATATGACGCGTTTCAGAGAATACACTCGTTTCACAAATATTAGAGGCATATATATATTGTTAAAAACACAATGTTTCAATGTAGAAAAAAATAGAAGTACTAAATTCCCACAAAGTGCTACAATTTTACAAACACTTCTGCAAAACTACATAAACAGATGGATTTTCTGTCTTTTTAATATTTCCACACAATGTTTCCCTCCTCGCCTTAGTATAAAAGTGTGTCATGGGTAGGCTGTGCTGTCAGTGTGTGCTAGGAAGAGGAGAGAGCTAGAGGTGTGACAGGCCAGCTGTTGCATAGCTATATGGAGACCGCAGGTGTTGCTTTAATGATGCTTAGGTGGTGATTAGGTGCTGCTTAAGTGCTGTTTACTGGTGTTGCTTATCCACCCGATTCTATTATGGACATTAGTGAAATTGATCTAATGGCTGTAGTTTTAAGAAAACATTTTTTTGTATAAGAATTGCACTACCTTATCAAGCAAATAATTTAATAAGTATAGCATGCAAGAGCCAAAGGAAGTGGCACCACTCACTAAGGCATATAACTATATATACAGTACTGTGCAAAAGTTTTAGGCAGATGTGAAAAAATGTTGTAACGTAAGAATGCTTTCCAAAATAGACATGTTAATAGTTTATAGTCATCAATTAACAAAATGCATAGTGTGTGAACTGAAGAGAAGTCTAAAATTAATATTATTATTAACCCTTTGAGTGCCAGAGGGGTACGGAACGCATTGCTTTGCAATGCACTCCGTACCCCTCTGGCACTCAAAGGGTTAATTATATCTGTGTATTTAAAACTACCGGGAGGAAGAAAAGAGTAGAAAGATTAATATATTTTCTATTGTAATTGGAGTGTGTGCCAATCAATATACAAGAAAAATACAATTATACCCTCTAAGACAGTGTTTCTCAACTCCTGTCCTCAGGACCCACTAACAGGCCAGGACTTAGGGATTTCTCTGCTAGAGCACAGGTGTGGTGATCAGAGGCTCATTCACATTGATTAACTCACCTGTGCTCTAACAAGGAAATCATCAAATCCTGGCCTGTTAGTGGGTCCTGAGGACAGGAGTTGAGAAACACTGCTCTAAGAAGTATATATAGAAGAAGTAAACTTAAGATAATACAGTATAAACAAGATATAAACAATATATAGCAATATTTATTATCAAATATATAAGAGACAGAGGAAAATCTGTAGAACACTGTATATGAGAGTATCTGTAGAGAGTAGCTCTAAAAATGGCCAAAATGTTATAGTGATCACTAATAAAATAGAAAAATATAGTCACTCAGAAGATACATAAGCCGGGATAACCGGCCTTACCACATGTTCGTCTAGTCCATTCCAGGCTGTAGACAGAAGTTCCAAAATAGGGGGTATGGGTGTTATATGCGGGCAGAAACCCTTGGACCCTGTATATTCAATATGGTGGTATTCTCCCCAGTTTATCTATTTCCCTGAGGAAGTGTCATTGCCGACATGAAACGTGTTGGAAAGCGTATCTGAACACTGTACCTTTAAAGTTTTTAACAAAGTAGAACTTATATGTAATTTTGGAAGATACTTCACAGAAGAGTTTGGAAACCGTATTACAGTGTCTATGCACCATTGCCCGCATTTCTTCTAATATCACATTACAATTTGATCCAGCTATACCAACATATAGTCGGGAGATTTATTGTACATCTCTGCCCGCTTTCTCCATTCATCGCTATCTAGGAGGACCAAAGGGTTATTACAAGCAGCCAATCAGCAGACAGTGTTCTACAGATTTAACTCTCTCTCTTTTACATTCGACTAGCAGTGTGGGACGGCGTTGCCCGTCTCTATATTTCTTTTGTAAGCAATGTACATATAAATTATATATACAGGCCTGTGTCACTCAGCCTTACATGAACCCTTTCAGTGCCACAGGGGTACACAATTCATTGCAATGCTTTCCTTACCCGTCTGCCACTCAAAGGCTTAAGCATTGCTTGACAAAACAAAGAAACAAACAGAAGGGCAACTCCATCCCACACAGTTCAATTGCTGTATTATTCTCTAGAGTGTATGGAGTAAGAAATGTGAAAGTGAATAGATCTTAGTGTATAGTGTCCATACAGTAATATAGGAACCGGAGATTGTATACGTGGGGCGGTCATCACCTCTTTAAAAGGCATTATTTTAGTGCATAACCCCCCCAAAATTAGTTGAGGAACCTGTGGTGCTCCAACAGTTGCTGAACTAAAAATTAAATCCTAATCAGATGGCCAGCGGCCCTCTGAGGAGGATGGGAGTTGTAGTCCAAGAGCAGCTGTAGAAGATCTCAGAAGTAGCTATTTATTTTTTTAACTGGTGGTGCTAAATCATTGTGTCTCCCAAATATGATGGGAAATTTTAAAGGTACCTCTTAGAGGGTATAATTGTATCCCCCTTCCACCCCTTTTACAGATGTAACACTGCTCACCTCAGAACAGCAACAGTGAGCATAAGGAAAAACCTGTCAAGGGGACAGGGTTTTCCTTGCGCTCAAAGTAAGAAGATTGTTCTTTGTTTTGACCTGTCAGTTCAAGAGACCAGATTCCACATATGAGGGGATGTGGCTTACACTAGGTAAAAGGGGAGGGAGGGGGATAATTTATCATTCAATTAGTCTTGAACTACAACTCTGACAGTATTGAAATAACACTATCCATGGCCCAAATACTATGAAGAGTAAACAGAGCTGCTTTTTTGTGAAACATTACTGTAACTGGAGCCCAAGACGCTGAGCTGTCTTGGGCCTTCATTCTGGGTATCTCTCTCCTAGATGCGATTACAAGATGGGAGTTGAGACGGTCTTCATGAATCAAAGCTCCTGTGAATGGGGGTCAAAAGGAGACCCTTTACACCATTCAGGACATAAAGAACAGCATGCTCTCTTAGTTCCAAAATAAACACACTTTATTGTGGGAACAGAGGGCTATTTTATAGTGAAACCAAATACAATGAATCAATGGGACAGGGACATGGGGACAGTAGCATAACTAAACCATATACAATAGAACAATGGGGCAGTGACATGGGAACAATCATACAGTAAACATAAGAACAATGTTAACATAATTTAATCTTGCCGCTCCGATTCACAGCCAATAGGAGTTGTAGCGACAACAACAGGCGACCAATCAGGACCCGACTATTGTTCTCCACAGGAGACTGAATTACCTGGGTCTGACACATGACTCAATTATGTCACTCCGGCTCCTCAACCAAAAAGATCCGGAATGACAAGCTGGAGACAGGTGGTGACCATTCAGAGGGTGCCTACCTGTCCAGCACAAAACATATAGCACATTTTAACATGGAATGGTAGGCGGCCAATCAGGAAGCCCCTACACCTTACAGTACAGTAGGCAGCCAATGAGAAGGCCGCCTACATTTCAAATCAGGGAATGGCAAGTATCTTGTGGCCGGCTGGCCTCCCGTGAATACAGTCCTCTGAACTCCAAAGTGAAAGCATTGAGAAATGTCTCTGGTCGTTCCTTTAGTAATGGGCTCACTCCTGTTACAATTACTAGAACTTTAAGGAACTCAGCAGGTAGGTTGTTTCAAATGTCTTGGAGAACTAACCACAGATCTTCTCTGTATTTAGGCAGCCTCAATTGCTTCTCCATCTTCATGTATTCCCAGACAGACTCAATGATCTTGAGATCATGGCTCTGTGTGGGCCATACCGTCACTTCCAGGACTGCTTATTCTTCTTTACACTGAAGATATTTCTTAATGATTTTGGCTCTATGTTTGGGGTCGTTGTCATGCTGCAGAATACATTTTGGCCAATCAAATGTCTCCCTGATGGTATTGCATGATGAATAGGTATGTCACAGTTTCCCAAGAACAAGTCAGGAGTCAGACCAGTATAGTAAAAATACCAATATTTTATTATACAATATAAACAGAGGATCACAATAAACAGAAGTAATCACAGGCAATAATCACTAGGAACAGTAGAGGTCCCACTAAAGGTCAGCAACTCTATCAGAAATAGGAGTCTGCCTGAACAAGGGAACCTCTACCAGACATAGGCATGACCCCTGTAGTCTCTGTAACCAGGAAGGTACACAGGAAGCGCTGCTAGAGACAACCTGACTCACGCCTGCAGTCAGAGAGAAGGAAAGGGGATCTTCCAAAGGACAGTGGTAGGAAGATACACTGACGCATGCCTGCCGTCAGTTCAAGGAGAAATGAGTAGAACGTAGTCTTTACCAGAGCCACAGGTCTGCACCAGATTGGGTGTCCACTATGTACAAGGGGTAGGCAGGAGAATAGTCAGAGCCACAGGTGAGCACCAGGATGGATGGTCAGATAAACCAGGTCATACACAGAGCCCAAGGAAACCCAACTGTGTAAAATAACAATGCAAGAGCAACTGAGAATTGGCACAGTTCCCTTTTAAAGCCCAGCCCAGGAAGTAGATGGGAGAGATTAGCAGCCAAGCAGTATAAAACAGGGGTCTGCATCATTCTGCCTTTTCACGCCCGTAAATGATGCATCTTTCTGCGATGCGTCAAACCAGCGGTTTGCAACTGCGTCAAAGCGAGCACCAAATCCATCTAGCAAGAGGACATGGGTGGCCAATGACGCTGCCAGGCGTGCTCAAACCAGGAACTGTCAGTGACGCCTGGAAGGAAGCGACTGCGACACATCAACGTCTCCTGCATCCTCGTCGGCAGCGTAGCTGGAGCTAGGTAACTATAACCCTCCCCTCAAAGGCCCCTCCTCCGAGGAATCACTGCAAGCAGCAGTGAAGGCAGCACAATCGGACTGGAGACTAGGCCACCAGGATACCAGTGACAATGACCAAACCAATTGGTTGAGACCAATGTGCCCAGCAATTTTCGTGGTATGATAAGTCTCCAACAACCTAATGCGTAACTGTGCCGGGACAAAGCACCATCCGTCCTGCTTTTCCGCTGGAACATCTGCTTGAGCTGCCAAAATCTCCTTTCTCTGAGTAATAGAGGTGCATATCATCACAAGAATGTAATCAGCAGGAATAATCTGTGAAGGTGGAACCTCCTCCCTGGAGGGGCTGCAAAACTGGCAAGACAAAGTGTCTGTCTTAATGGTTTTCAAGTCGGGGAGATAAGAGACCACAAAGTTAAACCGAGAAAGGAACAGTGCCCACCTGGCCTGCCTGGAAGACAAATGCTTCGCCTCTGAAAGGTAGATGAGGTTTTTGTGATCTGTCAGGATCAGGATAGGCGTTTTAGTACCCTCCAAGAGGTATCTCCACTCCTTTAGCACCAGGATAATAGCCAGTAATTCTCTATCTCCTATTTGGTATACCATCTCAGCTTTAGACAGTTTTCTAGAGAAATACCCACAAGGGCGTAAAGCTTCACCAGGGGCTGAGCTTTGTGACAACAGGGAGCCCACTCTAATCTCTGATGCGTGCAACTCCAAGGTAAAGGGCAGGGAGGGGTTGGGATGTACTAATATCAAAGCTGCAGTAAAGGCAGCCTTCAGATTTTCAAAAGCCGGAATAGCCGTTTGAGACCATTCAGAGGTCTTAGCCCCTTTATGTATCATGTCGGTAATGGGTTTGACAACGGTAGAGAAATTTTTAATGAATTTTCGGTAGTAGTAGTAGCAAATCTCAAAAATCTCTGGATCGCTTTAAGTCCCAAAGGACGAGGCCAATCTACTACCGTGTACAGTTTCTGGCTGCCTGGACACAGGACTCAGGACTCAGACGCCTTATCGTTGATGTCCAGTGCAGTTCTATTTCGTTGGTTCTCTGTGCATGATCTGGCTTGTCTGACAACTGATCTGGTGCTGACCTCTGGCTCTGTCTGACTACCCGCTCCGTGTATGACCCTTGGTTTTGTCAGATAACTATTCCGGTGCAGACCTGCGGCTGTGGCTGACTACCCTTTCTGTGTTTGACTTCTGGCTTGTCTGACTCCCCATTCTGGTGTTGACCTGGGGCTCTGTCCACTGCGTATCCAGCATACCAACGCTTCAGTGGACATCCTATCTGGTACAAACCTGTGGCTCTGACTGACTACCCGCTCTGTGCATGAACCCTGGCTTGTCTGACCACCCAATGTAGAGCTGACCTGTAGCTCTAACTATCCTCTAGTATGGCCTTCTGTGCAGTTAGATATCCAATCTGGTGCAGGCTTGTGGCTCTGGCAGACTTACTCCTGGTTACTTTTCTATTTGTCTGGCTTCTCCCAGGTGCGGACCTGTGGTACTGCAGACTACTCCTTGTCCCATCGCGTGGACCTATATCAAGAGTATCACACAGAAGCAGTCTTCTATTTCTGGTAGTTGTCGCTTGCTCCGTTGTGTGCTTCTCTTTATTACTATATATATTGTGATATTTCTGTCTGACTGTTGCTGCCTAATAAAGTTGGTGTTGCCTTTTAGTTGTCCTGAGTTTTTCTTGCCAAACCGTGACAGGTAATCAAAGGTATCGGATACGCATTTTTTACCATCAGTTTGTTTAGCCCACGGAAGTCCATGCACTGACATAGCTCACCATGCTTTTTCTTAATGAAAAAAAATCCAGCACCAACATGAGATGTGGATTTACGAATGCGAATTATACCTCTGGACAGCGAATCCGAAACATATTCCTCCATGACTTTATTTTCCTCCAAGGACAAAGGATATATACGACCCTTAGGAGGAGTTGTACCAGGCATAAGCTCCAATGAGCAGTCGTAGGGCCTGTGAGGTGGTAAAGCCCCAGCCTTGCTTTCGATAAACACATCCCTGAATGTTTCATTCTCCTCCAGAAGGAGTGGAGCAGTAGCGTGAGTTAGTATTGTACTGTATTGTATTGTATATTTTTATTTCTATAGCACCAACTGGTGTACTTGGCACTTTACAGATTACATTTACTATAGCAGGGGTACAATAAGTGCGGTGATTAAGTGCTTATATAGGCAGTCATAAGGGCAACGACAGGTGAGTATACATTAGGATAAGAGGTCCCTGCCCCGTAGAGCTTACAAACTAAGTATAGGATGGGTGACATACAGATACAAGCTGGTAGAGGAGGAAGTGCAGTGTTTGGCTTATGATAATAATGATATGTTTCCATATTATGCTGTTGCTAGAGATAAAAGGTGCTCTTTTAGTTTAGATTTAAAATTGTTGAGGGTTGAGGCTTGGCGAATACTGGGTGGTAGGGAGTTCCAGAGGTAGGGGGCAGCATGTGTGAAAGCTTTCAATCGTGAAACAGCGATAGTAGTTAAAGGGGCAGTGAGTCGTCCAGCATGTGTGCTTCGTAGTGGACGTGCAGGAATATGGTGGGATATCAAAGATGAGATATAAGGCGGGGACAAGTGATGGAGAGCCTTGAAGGTAATGAGGAGGATTTTGAATGTGATACGCCTCTTTATGGGAAGCCATGACAGTGATTTTAAGAGTGGGGTGAGTTCTGTTCTGGAGGAGAGGAAGAGTATTCTGGTGGCTGAATTAAGAACTGATTGAAGAGGAGCGATATGGTTAGTAGGAAGACCAGTAAGTAAAGAGTTGCAGTAGTCCAGGCGAGTTAGTCTTACTGGACAAGACTTAGTACATTGTGGAGACCATGCCAAAATGTCACATGCGTGCCAATCTATCCTGGGGTTATGTGCCTGCAACTAAGGAAACCCCAGAACGATGGCGTAGTGTCACAGTGCCTTACCTCCGCCTGCACCATTTGGCCGAGAGCAGGGTTCTGGACTGACGCTCCAGCGTCACTAGCTGCGTCCCTCTTGCCTGTGGCCTGGTGTTACTGGCATCATGAATCATGCACTTGCCAGGACACCTGTTATAGGCCCAGCCTGGGGGACCTAATTGTTCCCACCTTCTCCTACTCCTTATAAACCTCTCTGCGCCTGTGTATCATTACCCTTAAGTTGGTGTTCAGTGCAGTTCTAGTTCTTGTTGCTCCTGTATGCTGTGTATGACCTGGCTTGTCTGACTATCCATTCTGGTGCTGACCTGTGGCTCTGTCTGACCATTCTACCTGTGTGCTCCTTTGGCTTTAGACATCCAATCTGGCACAGACCTGTGGCTCTGGCTGACTACCCGCTCTGTGTATGATCCTGGCTTGTCTGACTATCCAACCTGGTGCTGACCTGGGGCTCTGTCCAACCAGCCTCCCAGTGTAGCCTACTATTATTGGACAGTGCAGTTCTAGTTCTTGTTGCTCCTGTATGCTGTGTATGACCTGGCTTGTCTGACTATCCATTCTGGTGCTGACCTGTGGCTCTGTCTGACCGTTCTACCCGTGTGCTCCTTTGGCTTTAGACATCCAATCTGGCACAGACCTGTGGCTCTGGCTGACTACCCGCTCTGTGTATGATCCTGGCTTGTCTGACTATCCAACCTGGTGCTGACCTGGGGCTCTGTCCAACTAGCCTCCCAGTGTAGCCTACTATTATTGGACGTCATATCTGGTGCAGACCTGTGGCTCCGGCTGACTAACCGCTCCGTGTTTGAACCTGGCTTGTCTGACTATCCTAGCTGGTGCTGACCTGTGGTTCTGTCTGTTCACTCTGCTGTGTGGCTCCATTCCCCACAGACATCCATCCTAGTGCAGACCTGGGGCACTGGCAGACTTCGACCTTACTGACTGCAGGTGTGAGTCAGTAGTCTCCATTGTTGCCATCCTTATTGGAGACGTGCTCTTCCTTACTGACTGCAGGAGTAAGTCAGTAGTCTCCATTGTTGCCATCTGTAGTGGAAACAAGCTCCTCCTTACTGACTGCAGGCTTGAGTCAATAGCCTCCCTTGTTGCTACATTACGGGAGACTGTAGGTTCTGTGTGCGTTCCACCTACTTCCCTGAGACTACCAGTTAGCTTCGGCCTAGTCTCCAGCAGATGTGGTTGACCCGTTGGCAGGCTTCTATTTCTGATAGACAAATAGAAACAAGAGAGAAAAAGGAGGCGCCCCCCTGTGTTGAATCTTTAGAACAACAATATTCACTAAAACACCACAGTTCGTTATACTCACACGCAAGGATGCTGAATGTTCACTTATGTGTAAAACAGCTAAAAGGCAGTAGGGGAAAGTACAAAGCTGTCCCCATTCACAGCCACCTTCTGATCAATAGAATGGTTTACATCCACAGGGCTGCACTTCATAAAACGTTCCCTCCAAACGTACACATAGATCACTGTAAAATAGAAGGCGCCCAGTGGTGCAGTATGTCACTGTACCTTTACGTCGATCATTAATAGGAAATGATGGATACTCACAAATGTGGTGGTCAGCCTCAAGAGAGCTGACTTATGCACATCCGGAGAACAACCCATCTCCTTTCAGGTATCACCAGAGTATCGTCGGCTCTTCTAGAATGATATCAGAAAAAACTAAGAAACGGCTTCAACATAAAAAATCTATTTGACGTTTATTGATAAAAATCCAAAAATATATAGATATAAAAAATTAAAATTGATTATATGTTCTAGATAACAGTTCTAGGATGGAGTCAACTGTTATCTAGAACATATAATCAATTTTAATTTTTTATAAATACATTTTTTAATTTTTATCAATAAATGTCAAATAGATTTTTTATGTTGAAGCCGTTTCTTAGTTTTTTCTGACATAATCCTGGAAGAGCCGATGATATTCCGGTGATACCCGAACGGAGACGGGTGTTCTCCATATGTGCATAAGTCAGCTCTCTTGAGGCTGACCACCACTTTTGTGAGTACCCATCATTTCATATTAATAATTTAAGTAATGGTACGGTGACATTCTATACCATTGGGCACCTTCTATTTTACAGAGATCTATTTCTGATAGAATCGCTAGCCTCTCCAGTCACCCTCTGCTTATAGTATATGCACTTATTACCTATTGTTTATTATCCTAATAAAGGTGATTTTAACTATACTGTCTGACGCCTTGTCTTGCTTGAGAACCGTAACATGTGGTAAATTAATTACCTGAATCTTCAGGACTTCAGTGTGTAGGGCTCCTACCCTTAGGGTTAACAATTCGGTCTCATGCGTAACATTTGAGGGCATCAAGGGTCTACCATCAATGGCTTCTATGGCCAGTGGAGAAGAGCGTGGAAGGCCCTCTCCTCCTTCGAAAGTCAGGTAGCACCCAGCTGCATGGATTCACTACCTTCTGACACAGGTTTAGGAGGCATGGGAGGCGAGGGAGGATAGGGTTGGCCCGAGAAAAGGGAATGCAAACTGCTAGGAGGCCTCCTCAGGCGCTCCCTAAATGTGGGTCTTTCCCTGATCCTGGTGTCAATCAGTATGCAGAATGAAATCAGATCCTCCAAATCTTTAGGTAAATTGTGTGCCGTGATCTCGACTTTCAATGAATCTCATAGTCCTTGGACAAAGGCAGCCACCAATACCTCATTATTCCAGCCTACTTCCACAGCCAGGGTACAAAATTCGATAGAGTAATCCGCCACAGTACGAGTGCCCTGGCAAATGGTCATAAGGTGTTTAGAAGCAGAGACCACGTGGCCTCGCTTGAAAGATTTCACAAATTCCGTAAAGTTGTACACAACAGGTTTGTTGGACTCCCATAATGGGTTGGCCCAGGCCACCGCCCTACCCGTGAGGAAAGAAATCAAAAGGCCGACCTTACTGTGCTCAAGATAAATACTGAGTTGATTGAGGAAACCAGGCAAGCATCAGGATCCCCACCATACCACTGTGGGGCTTGGGCATACCCAGACAACCTCTTGATCTCGCCTGCATCAGAAGAGGTTTGAACCACTGGTGCCAGGGAAGGAGCGGGGTTGGCCACCACTTGTGGGTTAGTGCATTCGAGGTATGTCATGCGCTGCAACAACGTTGGCATGGCCAAAGACAACTAATCAATACGTTGATCCTGTGTCTCCATACTTTCCAGGATGCTTTGAAAAGCTGTTTTAGTAACGTCAGTATTCATGGCCCTTGCTTACTGTCACAGTTTCCCAAGAACAAGTCAGGAGTCAGACCGGTATAGTAAAAATTGGATCTTCCAAAGGACAGTGGTAGGAAAATACACTGACGCACTCCTGCCATCAGTTCAAGGAGAAATGAGGGGAACGTAGTCTTAACCAGAGCCACAGATCAGCCCCAGATTGGGTGTCTACTATACACTTAGGAGGAGGCAGGAGAATAGTCAAACAGAGCCACAGGTCAGCACCAGGATGGATGGTCAGACAAGCCGGGTCATACAAAGAGTAGTCAGCCATAGCCACAGGTCTGCTCCAGATTGGGTGTCCGCTATGTACAAGGGGTAAGCAGGAGAATAGTCAGTCAGAGCCACAGGTCAGCACCAGGATGGATGGTCAGACAAGCCATGTCATACACAGAGTAGTTAGCCACCCAGAGCCACGGGTCTTCACAAGATTAGGTGTCCGCTATGTACAAGGGGTAGGCAGGAGTATAGTCAGACAGAGCCACAGGTCAGTACCAGAATGGATGGTCAGACAAGCTGGGTCATACACAGAGTAGTTAGACAGCCAGAGCCACAGGTCTGCACCAGATTGGGTATCCACTATGTACAAGGGGTAGGCAGGAGAATAGTCAGACAGAGCTAAAGGTCAGCACCAGGATAGATGGTCAAACAAGCCAGGTCATATACAGAGCCCAAGGAAACCCAACTGTGTAGAACAACAACACAAGGGCAACTGAGAATTGTCTCAGTTCCCTTTTAAAGTCCAGCCCAGGAGGTGGATGGGAGGAGATTAGCAGCCAAGCAGTATAAAACAGGGGTCTGCGTCATTCTGCCTTTTTGCACCCAAAAATGATGCATCCCGCAGTGATGTGTCAAACCAGTGGTTCGCAACTGTGTCAAAACGAGCGCCAAATCCAGCTAGCAAGAGGACATGGGCGGCCAATAATGCCGCCAGGCGCGCTCAAACCAGGAACAGTCAGGGACATTTGGAAGGAAGCGAACGCAACATATCAACGCCTCCTGCATCCTCGTCGGCAGCGTCGCTGGAATTAGGTAACTATAACAAGTTATCTGTCTGTACTTCTCAGCATTGAGGATACCATTGATTCTGACCAAATTCCCAACTCCATTTGCAGAAATGCAGCCCCAAACTTGCAAGGAACCTCCACCGTATTTCACTGTTGCCTGCAGACACTCATTCTTGTACCGCTCTCCAGCCCTTCAGCAAACAAACTGCCTTCTGCTACAGCCAAATATTTCAGATAAAATGCTTCTCTTGACAACTATGTCCGGAGATGTAAAGAGAAGTAGTTTCATAGGTGAGTCACTCTAAGTGACTTTTATGGGTGGAATTGTTAATGGTGATATCATTTCCTATAGTTTGTATGTCAGCAAAAAGATAGAAAGAAGCCAGACTTGGTTATCCTGTAAGTGCATGTATTACAGTGGACATAATATATACAAGTTATGTAAACATATCTAAGTAGGTCAGAACTTCTTTAGTAGACAAAGATGATATATCCTATTAAGATTTTATAAATGTCAGCACCCTTGGGTGGTGAACTTTGGCCTCTGAAAGCATGTAGCAAATAAGGAAGTTATCACTTCAGGGTTAACAACAGCACTTTGCAGAACAGCATAATTGTAATATGGCATCTTTTTTATTTCAAGCAAGTATGTAAATAGGACAGGTAACTCTGAACCTCTTTTATGCAGGAGGGAAGTTTTTTGGATGTTTGAATTGGATACTAGATATTCAAAAGGACTAAGTAAGGAATTAAGGGCTCAATTCAAATGTTATCGTCAGCAGAAAAAACTGGCGACGCTGGTTTTAACGTCAACTGAGCAATGCAAATGTTCCACTAGTAACAAGCGATGCCAGTTCTGAAACACACTTCGCCCGTCGCCAGAACAGCAAGATCTCACCCATAGAGGATAATGTACAAGCGATGCCAAAAGCTATTCAAATGTTGGAGTTAGGGCTAACGCGAGTTAAATTGCAACATTTCTCTCCAGAAATCTAACGCCTATTTTTTTTGGAGAACAGCACAGGAGGCAGAGTAAAAAATCCACTTCGACAGTTCTGAACAGCATTCTCTGTGCTTTTCCCTACCCAGCCACTAGGGGAACACAGAGATGGCTTTCAGCACCATGGACAGCTTTGAGTGCCATAGGGATGTGCACTGCTCACCCCTGTGGCATTCAAAGGGTTACAATCAATAAAACTAGTACACCAAGCACTACACAATGCCCCCTTCCACACCCTCCCCCCCTTAATATGTCACATATATTGCATATATGGGACATACTAACCCCATCCACATCCACCTCATGGACTTCCATGTAGTGGACAAATCTGTCTTTTATTCCACAATTAACCCTTTGAGTGCCAGAAAGGTAGGAAAGCATTGCTTAGCATGTTTCCTACCCCTCTGGTACTCAAAGGGTTAATAGGCAAGGTATGGACTACATACCTTGCCTATATATATGTGTGTGTGTGTGTGTGTTTTAAACTTTTTTTAATTAAAATACTATTATTACACATTAGTTTAAATTAGATCTCATTCATTTTTAATGCCCTACCTCCTGTGTCCCATTGCTATTAGTATTTTTGCTCCACTCTCCTTCAAACCTTGACTATTAACCCTTTGGATACCAGAGGGGTAGGAAACATGCTAAGCAATGCTTTCCTACCTCTCTGGTACTCAAAGGGTTAATTGTGGAATAAAAGACAGATTTGTCCACTACATGGAAGTCCATGAGGTGGATGGGGTTAGTATGTCCCACATATGCAATATATGTGACATACTAAGGGAGGGGGATGTGGAAGGGGGCATTGTGTAGTGCTTGGTGTACTAGTTTTATTGATTGTAACCCTTTGAATGCCACAGGGGTGAGCAGTGCACATCCTTATGGCATTCAAAGATGTCCATGGTGCTGAAAGCCATCTCTGTGTTCCCCTAGTGGCTGGGTAGGGAAGCACAGAGAAAGCTGTTAGAACTGTCGACGTGGATTTTGGATTTTCTGACTGAACTTGATACTTTGGTGTGCTGTGATTGGCTGTGGTGCTAGGTAACATTTTTATTGTGTGTTTTTAGGTAAGATTTTCTATGGGACGCAGGTTTAAGGTTAACGTGTATTTTGTTGGTTATCGCTCGTTAGCCTTTCTGGGTAAGGAAGATTTGAATCTCACGTTACCCAGTCTTGCTTAACGCGCGCAGTCAGTTTTTTTCTTCACGTTGGTTTTAACGCCAACATTTGAATCGAGCCCTAAATGTTATTTGGGTATATAAACTGATATTTACATTTGCATGCTGTGGCTCCATCCTTATCTATCTCTTCCTGCAGGTAGTTGATAAATATGTGAATAAATATGTTGTTACAGGTATCTGCTACCCCCGTGCCCCACACACAAGCTTCCTCTTTTCATTCCCTTTATCCTTTATTAGGTTTGTTTTTTAAATCTTAATTGATTATATTATCATTTTCACTGTATTTTTCCAGTCTAGGGCTTATATACTTTTTCTCTATGCAGTTAGTGGATCTTACTATATGAGTATGATCATGGAATAGTTATGATCTATGCTGTATCCACTAATGTGAACTCTTTACTGCTAGTCCACAAAGTGGATGGTCTGTTGCAATAAATATTTTACTTTTGAGAAATAAGTGGGACCCACAAAGACTTATGATCCAAGTAAAAGTATTATAAAAGTAAAGTTAGTATTGTCCATATGAGTATAGAGGTTTTATTGTTCCTTTAACCCCATCCCGACAATTGACTTACAAGGTACGTCCCTCAAAAACTGTCACTTAGTGACAGAGGACGTACCTGGTAAGTCCCGGAAGTCCGGGTCTCTGTGCGGCTGCACGCCGGTTGGGGACCCCGGAATCATTTAGAAAAAAAAAAAATGTTAGCCAGGCGTTAAGGTGACAGATGCTTACGCATGCGGCTGTCACTAAGGGGTTAATAGAACAACTGTAGTCCTTTCTTTTGTAATTTACACCTACACTTTTTGAACTCATCCATCATTACTAGGTATTATTTTAATGATAATTACCTGTGGCCATTCATTTTCATTTGATTGTCTGTAAAATAATAAGATAACATTCTTAAACTGTAACTTTGACATAAAGCATCTTTTTGAACAGTGGATACAGGCACACTCTGTCCTTCTTGACTGTTTTTCCTTGCTCACTGCATGTATGGGTTTCTGTTGTTCCTTATGGCTTGCTGGATTCCTTGCTCCTTGTCCAGGTTTCTGCTTGTTCCTGTGCCTTTATTAAGCTCCAGCTTCTCAGTACAATCTTAGCGTTCTAGTGAGTGTTCAAGTTCAGTCTTAGTCCTGTTTCCTGTGTTCCTGTTACCCTTCTTCTTGCTATGATTTCTCATTACTGACCTTGGCTTTCTTACCGACTACTCTTCAGCTTCCCGTTCCTGTACCTCATTTCCATTCTTGTTTCTCAGTTGTTGATCCCGGCTCTCCTATATTGACTATTCTTCAGCCTGCTGATTCTGTATGTGATCTTCTATCCAGCTGTCGACCCTGCTTGTCTGACCATCTGCCTCTCTTGCTCCTATAGTCAGTGTTTGACTCTTTTGACCATCAGTCAGTCCATTGTTCCAGATAAGTTGGAGTTCAACTTTCAGGCTCAGTCAGTTCCTGTTTTAACCAATCAGTGTTTGACTTCTTTGACCATTAGTCGACATACTGTTACAGATTAGTTGGAATTCAGCTTTTAGATTCAGTTGGCTCCTGTTCCAGCCAGTCACTCTTGGACAAGGGAGCTCTGGCACTAGTCCCCCAACAGGAGAGAAGTTCAGGCTTTTATGCCAACCTCTTTGTCATTCTCAAGAAGTATGCTGGCTGTCGCCCGATCCTGGACCTCAATGCCCTCAACAAGTTTGTGGTCAAGACCCACTACAAGATGGAGTCCTTATGCTCAGTCATTGCAGCGATGTGTTCGGGAGGATTTATGGCATCCTTGTATCTTCAGGATGCTATTTGCACATCCCTGTGCATCCGGAAAGTCAACAGTGCCTCAGGTTTCCCTGCGAACTGGGTCACTTTCAGTTCATTGCTCTCCCCTTTGGACTCACAAAAGATCCTCAGGTGTTCAGTCATGTTCTAGGTGCACTGATTGCCTTCCTGTACACCAAGGGGATTCAGGTAATGCCTTTCATGGATGACCTTCTCCTCAAGGCATCCTCCAGGGCCCTCCTGGAGCTCCAAGTCCAGGACTGCACCCAGATCCTCCTCCAACACGGTTGGATTCTGAATATGGACAAGTCTGCTCCGGTGCCCTCACATAACCGGGTGTTCCTTAGTCTCCTCTTTGATACTCAGCAGAGTATGATCTACCTGACAGAAGACTCAATTCAGGAACTCACCTCTAAGATGTCTTCTGTCCTGCCTTTGACGTCAGCTCCAGCGAGGAAGTTCTCCTCCCTGGTGGAGAAGATGATTTCCACCATGGAAGCGGGTCCGTTTACCATGGCTCATGCCAGGGAACTTCAGAGGTTTGTGATCCATGTTTGCAGAGGAAACCCAGACCTTCTGAATCAACCTGAGGAGCTCAGAGCCTTCACTGGTAGTTGAATATCTTCATCCTGGTGAAAGTGAGGCCGTTTGTGATTCCATACTGGACCATAGTGATGATGGATGTCAGCCTGCATGGTTGAGGTACTGTCTTGGGTCACCTGAGTGTTCAGGGCCATTGGTCAGAGGAGGAGACTCTTCTTCCAATCAACATCCTAGAGCTCAGGGTGATTTCCCATGCTCTGGAGTATTGGACCTTCCATCTGATGGGGTGTCCAGTTTAAGACCAGTCTGACAATGCCACAGCCATGCCTTATATCAACAAGCAAGGAGGCACCAGAAGTCCTGCTGCTTGGTTAGAGGTCAAGGGTGTTTTAGCCTAGGCAGAAGATCATGTACCTTCTATCTCCACAGTGCACATACCAGGCGTAGAAAATGTATTAGCAGACTTCTTCATTTACCACATGCTCTACCAGGGTGAGTGGGATCTTCACCCAGAGTTGTTCGATCTCTTGGTACAGATGTGGGGTCTTCCTGTAATAGACCTGACGGCTAACAGGGACAGCCGGAAGGTTCAGATGTTTTGTTCACGCTGGAGGGATCCCCTAGCGTTTGTAGTGGATGCTCTGTTGATCCCATGGAGATTTCATCTGGCCTACATCTTTCCTTCTCTTCCTCTCATGCCCTGGGTGCTGCGGAAGATTTGAATAGACGGAACTTACCACTATCCTGATTGCTCCATAATGGACCAGACAGCCTGGATTTCCAGAACTACTGGCACAATCTGCCCAGACACCATCATTTCCACTGCCACACAGACCAGATCTCCTTCGCCAGGGTTACCTGTGGAAGGAGGATGTGGACCATCTGGCCTTTACAGCATGGCTGTTGAAGCCTCCATCTTTGCAAAGAAGGGCTGTTATAACCCGTTTCTTTTAAAGCCTATCATAGCGTTTGGTCTATCTTCCATGCTTGATGTGTGGACAAGGATCTGTCCTCACAGGAATTTGATCTTCCATCTATCCTGTCTTTTTTAGAGGATGCTGTGAACAAGGGCCTTAGCCTTAGTTGCTTGAAGGTTTAGACCTCGGCCCTCTTTGTCTTTTTTCAGAGATGCATTGCCACCTTACTGGATGTCAAGCAGAGCCAGATTAAGCCTCCATGGGGCCCTAGGCAGGATTCCAAATTTGGGCCCCCTGCCAGTTTGCCCCTCTGCACACTCTCGATTTGCCCATAGTCTGTTTGCCCTTTTTCTGCCCCCCCAGTCTATGTTTTCTGGCCCCCTCCTACACACCTACCTGTGCTGGCTCAGGACGGGGCATTATCCCTGTTGGTCAGGAGGCATGTGGTGTTGAAGGAGAGGTCTGTACTGTCTTCGGTACAGACCTCTTACAGCAGCTCCCGCATGGTCCACTCTAAACAAATTCAGAGTGTGGGAGATGACGTCATATCCTGGCACTCTGCATTACGGAGGACATCGAGCTGCGAGGAAGATCACAAATGTACACAGATCTCAGCTTGCCCATGGGGAGATCTGTCTGATCTTCCCACCGGCCAAGCTTTTTGTTGTGGGGTCGGTTCAGCTTTGCAGGCCCCCTAACTTAACCGGGCCCTAGGCAGGTGCCTTGTGCGCCTTGCCCATGATCCGGCTCTGATGTCAAGGTCTTCTTCCAAGGTATCACTCATGATTTCCCTGCTTATAAGGCTCCTACTCCTCAGTGGGACCTTAACCTTATCTTGGGAGTTTTTCAGCAGCCTCATTTTGAGTCCTTGGCTACCATTCCCTTGCGTCTTTTGATGTGGAAGATTACTTTTCTCTTGGCTATGTTCTCTGTCCGCAGAGTGGCTGAGTTGCAGGCTTTGTCCTGCAAGCCACCTTTCCTGGTGTTTCACAAGGATAAGGCTGTTCTCCGTACCTCCCAGGAATTTCTTCCTAAGATGGTCTCTGAGTTTCACATCAATCAGGATATTGTTGTGCCTTCCTTTTGTCCTGACCCTAATTCTGACAAGAAAAGGGATTTCCACTTTTTGAACATGATGAGCTTCCTTAAGTTCTATGTGCACTGAACTGAGTCTGTCTGTCAAACTGATGCACTTTTTGTCATCCCTAAGGATCCCAGGACTGATAAGGCTGCAATCAAGGTGACTATTGCATCTTGGATCAAGTCTACCAGTTGCAAGGCTTATGAACTCAGGAAGAAACCTGTTCCCTTTCGCATCACAGCACATTCCACTAGGTCTGTTGGGCCCTCCTGGGCCTACAAGAATCAGGCCTCTGCTGATCAGTTGTGCAGGGCGGCCACTTGGTCTTCTGTGCACACATTTGCCAAACACTACCGTGTTGATGTTCTGGCTTCGACTGAAGCCAGCTTTGGCAGGAAAGTCCTGGAGGCAGTTTTGCCTGTCTAGGACTTTACTTTCCTTTGCTTTATAGTATTTATCTTTTTGAGCCCTGTTGGTTCAGTGTGCTGTGTTACAGTTATTCAGTGTTTGTTGACACTCTGTTAGTTTGGGCTGTTTCATATCTGGATAGTCTATGGGAGCTCTGGTATCATGGGGACCAATACTTGGAACTTTCATTAATTTTCCCACCCTGGGAACTCAATGTTGGTACATCCCCATGGTACCTGTAAGCTATATTGGATGACAGAGAAAAGAAGATTTTAGTCTTTCATGTTAAATCCTTTTCTCATAGCCCATATAGCTTACAGGTCTCCCACCCAGTGAAAGGAACCATGCTTGGTCTCCTGTGGCTGGACGTGGGAGTCCTATTGGGTCCATGCTCACAGGAGTTTTCCTCTGCTTCTTCTCGCTATCTAGGTTTTATGTCACAAATCTAACTGGGGGGGGTGGCTAGGTAGCCTGCTAAGGAGTAGAGGGAGGCTCTGCCCCTGCAACTTCTTTGAAGAATTGTTCCAACCTACTAGGAGGATCTGCCGCCTCTCCATGGTACCTGTAAGCTATATGGACTAAGAGAAAAGGATTGAGAGGGATAGTAATACTTTATTTTTACTATGTTCCATGTTGTAGCCCTTAAAAATTGGAATTTAACGAGACCAGAGGCATCTCTCAAACCTTTATGGTTTGAGAGATATCCGCACTCGAAGTTCCCTCTCCTTCTCTCTCCCCTGACGTCAGCATTATAGCTGACAGCAGGATAATCTGGTCCCGGGACCGGTGGTGGCTCTGCAGCAGTGGCAAGATTGAGTTATAGAAACAGAAATCCTTCAATTAAATGTTCTACTACATTTGCTTGCAAACAAAGTACACATAGAAGACCATTTCTGTGAAGGATTTCTGTTTCTATAATGCTATCTCAGCACTGCTGAAGAGCCACCACTTGCTCACGGACCGAATTCCCCTGCTGTAAGCTACAACGCTGAATTCAAGGGAGAGGGAACTTTGAATGCAGATATCTCTCAAACCATAAAGATTTGAGAGATGTCGCTGGTCTCGTTTAATTCCGATTTTTAAGGGCTACAAGAGGGGGGATAGTAAAAATGAAGTATTACTATCCCTTTAACAGGTAAGACTAAAATCCTCTTTTTTATGGAACTGTAAGTTATTATAATTTCCAGCAGTCCTGGCACCTCTGTACAAAAAAAGAGGATTTTAGTCTTACTTGTTAAATCCTTTTCTTTTAGTCCATATAAGTTATAGGTAACTTTGGGAAGGTGACCGCCCCTTTAAATATGCAGGAACAATTCTTGAAAAAGAGTGCAGGGTGGAGCCTTCCTCTCTCCTTAGCTGGTTCCCAGCCAATCCCCATCCAGTAAGATTTGAAACGCTGTTATTGACTAGGTTGCAAGAAGGGAAAGAAGACTCCTGTGAGCATGAACCCGAAAGGACTCCCACGTTCGGTATCAGAAGAACCCAGCATAGTCCCTTGACAGGGTGAGAGACCTGTAACCTATATGGACTAAGAAAACAGGATTTAACAAGTAAGACTAAAATCCTCTTTTCTCTGTCATCCAATATAGGTTACAGGAAACGACTTAGGAAGTCTGCTAGAACGTTGTCTACGCCAGGGATATGAACAGCAGGAACATGTTCTTCTGTCCAAGACATAATAGCTTTGACCTCCAACCAAGCTGTGAGACTTCTTGTCCCACCTTGCTTTTTGCTGTAAGCCACAGCTGACATTGTCGGACTGGACTTGAACAGGGTATCCTTCCGGCTCAAGTGTCCAGTACCGGAGAACATACATGAAATATTGCTCGAAGCTTCAGAATGTTGATGGGAAGGAGAGACTCCTCCACAGGACACCGACCCTGGGTGTTCAGGTGACCCAGGACCTCTCTCCAGCTGGAGAGGCTGGCATCCGTTGTTACCATTGTCCAGAAGGATACCATGAAGGACCTACCCTTCAGAAGACTCAACTCCACATGAGGAGGTAGAGAAACCGACATCTTCAGGAGCTCTGTCTTACCCTTGCAGACCTGGATCACGAACCTCTGAAGTTCTCTCGTGTGAGCCATTGCAAACGAACCTGTCTCCATGGTGGATATGAACTTCCCCACTAAAGAGGTTAACTTCTTTGCTGGGACTGGATCAAAAGCCAGCACTGCAGATACCTTGTGGGTTATCTGGTGACCCACTTCGTCTGTGAGAAACACCATGCCCTTCAGGGTGTCGAAGAGAAGACACAAAAAAACAGTAATTGAGAATCCACCCGTGATGGGAGAGAGCATGAATACAGTCTTGGACCTGCTGGTGAAGGAGTTCCGGAGAGGGGGGCCTTCAAGAGCAAGTCGTCCATGTATCGAGTGACTCTGATGCCGTCCCTGTGCAGGACGGAAACTAATGCACCCAGGATACGATTGAAGACCTGGGGGGCCATAGTCAGACCAAAGGGAAGAGCAGAAAACTGGAAGTATCCTTGGTCTCAAGCAAACCTGAGGTACTGCCAGCTCTCAGGATGGATGGCTATATGCAGATAGGCATCCTGAAGGTCCAGAGAAGCAAGAAATTCTCCAGGACACATGGCCGCAATCACCGTCCTTAGAAACTTCTGGTGATAATGAGTTTTGACCACAAAGGAATTGAGATCCTTGAGGTCTAGGATCGGACAGCAGCCGCCGTCCTTCTTGGAAACCACAAATAGGTTGGAATAGAAAACCATAAGACAAAAAAAAAAAAAAAATATATATATATATATATATATATATATATATATATATATGCAGTGCTCCTAAAAGCAAAGTAATGATCAATATGTCCCAAAGTGTAAAATCCCATAGAAGTGAATGGAGCATGGCGCCTTTAACTCAAGTAATGCAAAATAAGCAAAATGATTCTAAAAGTAGAAACAACACATAAGAATCACCAGAATGAGAGTAAATAACACTGAACTCAGTAGGGAAAGTGTAATAAACCTCATAAAAGTGCACACAATGGCAAACAAAGGGTAAATGTACCACAGAAACCCCAGTGCTCCAAACCCCAAAGGACATACATATAAACCCAATGAGTGCAGGACTATGTAATAGGAACTCCAAAGGAGAGCCTTGTGCGGAGGGGAAGCGTGGGACAAGTGAATATCAGCACTCAAGGGTTGATCACCTTTTTAGCAGGTCTTCTGTCTTCAAATTACCATTTTGTGAAGAAGAAGCCTCAGTGGGCTTCTCCTAGGGAAAAACATGCCACACAAGATTTTCCCCTCAGGGCTGGAAGGTCCACAGCAGCACCTGGGAACTGAGCACTCCACCATTGGAACGTCAGTAATGGTAATCCGCCTAATGGTTGGTATTCCATATCTAACAGAAAACAATAAATATAACTAAAAACTATAGCAGAACTGTTCTCATGCCTTGCTTGATCAAGGAACAAATCTTACTGGATGGGGAGTGTCTGGGAACCAGCTAAGGCGAGAGGAAGTCTCCACCCTGCACTTCTTTCAAGAATTGTTCCTGCCTATTTAAAGGGGAGGCTGCCTTCCCAAAGTTACATGTAACCTATATTGAACAACAGAAAAATATGCTTTTGCCAAAGTTCTTAGGTGAAGTCACAGTTACTCTGATATTTTGAGTAAGTGAAGAATTTTCATCTCTGACCTTCATTGTGTGTGTAAATCTTTTTTTTTTTTTTTTTTTTTTTTTTTTAAATAGAAAATGGCTGTAGAGCTAAGAAACTGTTTGAAATATCATTAAATATTTCTTTATTAATTATTTTGAGCAATGTTTGGAAAAAGAAGGTACTAGTTCATCCCCAAGGCTTGAAGTAATTCCTTGAACACTAATTTTGAAGGGAGTGAAATCGTTTTTTCTACACATATATATATATGCAGGCTTTTGCCAACATCATCTATCCAAAGTCTAGTGCAAGAGCAAAGACAGCATAGTGGAACAGGACCTGATTAATAAGGTAGCTGATAGAGTGACAGCTCCAGGCCCAATGATAACAATTTTCCTATTCTCATCAGTAGTGTGGACTCCACAGTGGGATTTATTGCACTGCTGGTGTTCTTTTTTGTACCCTTTCAACGTCTCTGCAGTGTTAAAGTCAGACCTGGGCACTTGAGATGGCTTTCATCCAGATATGTGATTTAAAGGGATAGTAATACTTGAGATGTAAAAAATATATGTTTTAGGGTTTATGTTCCCGAACAAAACAAGGGTAATCCCACTGCTGAGAGAAAATGTATTAAAAAATTATAACAGCTCAAACATGAATTTTTTAGGTGCAATATCACAGTGGTCTGAAAATTTACAGTGGCGCTGTTGCCACACCAGCATATGGAGATTTATGGTCTACAGACCAGAGCTTTCCATAATATTGTGTAGCAACAGCGCCACTGTAAATTTTCAGGCTACTGTGATATTGGGCCTAAAAAATTCAAGTTTCAGCTGTTATAATTTTTATACTAAAATATCTCTCAGCAGTGGGAGTACCCGTGTTTTACTCAGGGGGATAAACACTACAACATATATTTTTAGACATTTTAAGTATTACTATCCCTTTAAACAAGCATGATAACATGCAGTACTCTATGTGAAAGTAAGAACATGAAGTGATAGATGTGGGAATCTCATCTCTGCTGTAAGGAAATTTGTTATATTCATGGAGTATGGGTTGGGATAACTGTGTATTACCTTCAGTTAATGATATTATGTAACCATTAGCTCTGGTACTTTGATCTGTATCTGTCCCCAAAAATACCACCTACAGTAGTAAAGTCTCTCTGTTTTAACCCTTTGAGTGCCAGAGTGGTATGGAATGCATTGCAAAGCAATGCATTCTGTACCACTCTGGCACTCAGAGGGTTAAGGATACTAATGCAAGTAGTACCACATTAGTCTAGTGATGGTGAATACTGTTGCAATAGCAAGTACCTAAATAGAAGTAACTAGCACTAGGAAGTCAACTGTGAGAGGTGCCTGAACACTGACAGTGTGTGATGTGATGAGTGCAGTAGAAGAACTGCTGTGAATATTGATGAGATTAACACAGTGAAGGTCATATGATTATACTATCTCAGTTTATGTGCTTGATCTCTGTGATATGGCATTATGCAAATCAGCGTACACCCTCATTAACACAGATTCTTAACTGATGAACTGAATGTCAGCCATAAGTCCATCTGCTTTACATGTCTAAAAACTAATACATGAGAATTCTCAATGTTTGTTTCATACATAAGTCTGCTTATGTGAAGGAGCAGGATTTACTAATATTTTGCAAGTTTTCACATTCACTTTAATTTCATCTGGTGCATATTTATTATGCTTATTAGACCCAAAGTTAATCTTTCTGGGTTCAGAATATATATAGTTTGGTGGTATAATTTTAAGTATGCCTTTTAGATAGGACATAACTGGAATTTTGGATTTTTGCTAAGATAAATAAATGACTGATTGAATTCTATAGTAATATTGGGTATCCCAGTCTTTATTTCTCTCTAGGCCTATTTTGTTTTTTGCTGATCTCTATCGGTCCCTTTCACAGGGCATAAGAAAAAAATATTTATTTTATCACTGAACCAGTTAAAAAATGTTAACCTTGCCAAAGTGCTTTGGTCATCTAAGATCACACACATTCCCGCTGCTTTCTAGGGTTATTCCCTGGGGCAAGTCTTGTTAACACTTATCTTTACATGTGGTTTCCCACTAAGCATTCTCCACCAACCTGAATGCACTTAGAGATAACTGAATTAGGTTTGTACCTATTGCATCCACACCTGTAGAAACATATAACACTGAATGAATAAGTATTAAGATATACATTAATTTGATATTTGGATAGAATAGTTTTAATACTTCCACTCTTCTTATATATTAACTAGTTGAAGAGCCCATTACATGGGCCACAGTGCCACTGCCAGCCAGTCGTGTGGCAGTCATGCGCAGTAGAGACTGCCTGCGCCGTGGCTGATACAGATCTGGGCACTCAGAAGGAGCGTCCTGCTCTGTATCAGCCGTGGCGCGGGCAGTCTCTACTGCGCATGACTGCAGCACGCTCAGCAGTCTCTACTGAGCATGACTTTGTCGTTACACACGTTTTAGCAAATTATTATATAGGATAGGATTTAGCATTTTCACTGACAACCTCCCTAAACACTGGATCCTGGGAAAGACAGTTATTAACCCCTTAAGGACCAAGGGTTTTGTACACCAGAGGAGCAATTCTGGCCTTTTTAGTATGTGTTTGTTCAATCTTATCCCCCCACCCAATTTCTTTTGTACACGCATGGAAATTATAAATAGTTTTTTAAAGGATATGTAGGGCTTTCTTTTGATGTCACATTTATGGGTATAACCCATTGTATTTAATTATAATATAAACATTTGAAGAAAAAAAAAAACAGACAATTTTATAGGTTTTCCTGTAAAGTTTTATGCTCAGTTCGTGCATTTTTAACAGGGACTGGATAAAATTAAATGTCCCTTTTTAAAGAGGTACTTTCCATCTTAGAAGAAAATTCTTATGTCCCTCATTCCCTCCCTTGTGTCCCTCTTTTAGGCGATCAGACTGTGTAGTGAGTACATACGTGTTTCACATTGCTCCACAGTAATAAAACTCCCAAAATGTTTGTTGAAACTTCAGTACACAAGTTTATAAATTAGACTGTTTAAATAATATATTTTGTGCTGCTTCAGTCCTGGAGCAGTCATTTTCAGCCTCTCAGTCATGATCACAACGTTCCTAGAGGTGCACTGTGATCATACTTGGTAACTCTCCGGATTTGCCCCGGAGAATCTGGTTTTGACACTGCTTTACCGGGTCTCCGGGGCAGAGGCTGAGTCCTCCGGATGTGGGGAATTTCTATTGAAACTCTACTCACTTCCACTTTTTCCCCCAGAGTAGCTCCTTCCCCCCAGCCTTCTTTTAAGCCCTCCCCCGGCACTCGTGTTAAGACCCGCCCCTTTTTGATGCAATACACGTCATTCTTCACACCACCCATGGCAGCAGAGGACTCCCCTCCGGGGAGACAACAATAAAAAGTTCCCAGGTATGACTGTGATAATTTAACACATGATGTGCCAGGACCGTTAATGGTCCCTAAAGGACCAAAATCTGTTATGGTCCTGACACGTTTCTGGATGTTAATGGGTTAAAACAGTGCATTTTCTATTTGTCTGGCTAACTCATTGGCCTTCTGCCCTAAGGAGAAGAGGGTACATTCTGGTGCAAACCAATTGCACCATATGGGACAAATAAAAATTCCCATTGATTTAAATAAGGCTTTTAACCTCTTAAAATAGCTGTAGAGCTACCAAACTGAGACATTTTTTTCTACACATATAATATATGCAGGCTTTTGCCAATATCACCTATCCAATGTCTAGTGTAAGACCAAAGAGACTATAGAGGGACAGGACCTGATTAACATGGTGGCTGATGGAGTGACAGTTCCAGGCCCAATGATAACAATTGTCCTATTCTCATCAGTAGTGTGGGATCCACAGTGGGATTTATTGCAGTGCTGGTGTTCTTTTTTTGTACCCTTTCAATGTCTCTGCAGTGTTAAAGCCAGACTAGGGTATTCTTATCTTCAGATGACATTCATTCAGCTATGTGATTTAAACAAGCATGATAACATGCAGTACTCTATGTGAAAGTATCAAAATGAAGTGATAGATGTGGGAATCTCATCCCTGCTATAGGAAAATGTGTTATATTCAAGGAGTATGGGTTGGGATAACTGTGTATTGCCTTCAATTATTGATATTATGTAACAATTAGCTCTACTACTTTTATTTGTATCTGTCTAAGGATACTAATGTGAGTAGTACCACATTAGTCTAGTGATGGTGAATACTTCAAAACTGTTGCAATAGCAAGTACCTAAATAGAAGTAATTAGCACTAGGAAGTCAACTGTGAGAGGTGCCTGAACACTGACAGTGTGTGATGTGATGAGTGCAGTAGAAGAACTGCTGTGAATATTGATGAGATTAACACAGTGAAGGTCATATGATTATACTATCTCAGTTTATGTGCTTGATTGTTGTGATACGGCATAATGCTAATCAGCATATGCCCTTATTAACCCTTTGAGTGCCAGAGGGGTACTGAATGCATTTCATACCCTCTGGCACTCAAAGGGTTAACACAGAATCTTAACTGATTAATTGAATGTCAGCCATAAGTCCATCTGCTTTACATGCCTAAAAACTAGGAAATGAGAATTTGCAATGTTTGTTGCATACACAGTCTACTTATGTGAAGGAGCAGGATTTACTAATATTTTGCAAGTCTTCACATTCACTTTAATTTCATCTGGTGCATAAGGTCTACTGTATTAAACCGTAGCCACTTTGTAAACTGTCGTCATGAAGATTTCCTTTGTATCCATTCCTGTTTCTGCTCTCCAGACGCTCCATCCGGTGTGCAGACCAGAAATCAAGTCTGACAGCTAGAGCAGAGATGTAGCTAAAAGGGGCGGGAGGGGTAAACTTTAGAACGCGATTATTCTTAAACTAGGAAAGTTATGTGAAAAATTCATAGATGCTTTGGTTTATTTATTTAATACGTACAATATTATTTCCTCCAACAATGAAATACTACTATCTGTTTAAGAGCTGCTTATGTCTTAACTCTATCACTGTTCCCACAAACTACCTGTATTGACGTTTTTTTATACTGGTGTTCGCTTTTGTGATTGTGTGAGTTGCTGGGAACACCTTGATGAGAGCTGTACACACATGGACTGATTATGATTTGTTTGTACGTAGAGGATTGCCTACTGAAGACAGCAGCTAAGGGTTAAAAAGGAGTCTGATTTGTGGATGAACCGGGGCTGGAAATAAAACATGTTTACAGTGAAATGTGCTACATGTGAACTAATCCTGACCTGTTCCAGCAAGATAATAGATACTGAAGGATTGCTGTTTGGAAATTCCTGTTTAAGCTCTGATGAGCTGGAACCTGGACCCATTGAATCAGTTACAATATAATTTACTTACTTACACTTTACCATTAGTTAAAGGGATCATATCTGATATTTAAACAGTGAAACTTGAGCACAAGCATTTCCATTACAGAGACACCCTGCATGTCCAGTTGATGGCAGTAACAAACTGAGAATGACTGGCCACCAGAATACTAAATAATAGTTCCAGCTATTTCACACAATATACATCTTCATTCAGTTGTTAAACATAGTGGGCAGTTATTCCCTCTCTACAGGTGTCAGATTGACTCTTCAGGGTCTACAAGCCCCCTCAGTGGGGCAGTTTAATTGATTCTTCTATTTTTATGTCTTTTTTTGGGGGGGGGGGCTATGCCCTTATCACGGGATATAGGCATACCTGGGAACTCTCCGGCTTTGCCCCGGAGGCTCCGGATTTCAGACTGAATTACCGGGTCTCCGGAGCAATGTGTGGATCACCGGGTGGGCAGAGTTTAAATAGAAACTCTGCCCACTTGTGCTCCATCCCGCCTGGTTCCTCCCGCTCCCCGCCCTCTTAGATACATTTTGCAGGTTTTTTTTTGTCCCACCCCCTCCATGACTAAGCCCCACCCCTTTTATGACACAAATAGCGTCATTTTCCTCCCGGGTCGGCACTGACAGGGTTACCCTCCAGGTAGCCCTGTTTCAAAAGTTCTCAGGTATGGATATAGGTGCAGATGATTCTACTTCCTCCCCCCACCAACCTCCTTAAGGGGACCACAGGGGCCCTACAGAGGTCTGAGTCTGGCAATATCAGAAATCCTCTGGATCTCGGGGTCCCACTGGAGAAACTTTATGTGGCAAAGGGGTACTATTCATTCACCCTCTTCTGGTTCTCTTGATCAGATTATATTTGGGGACTGGAGATCCCTGGATACATTGCCTTTCTTTAGCTTTTTGTCCACTATTGCAACTGTCAAGTACTTCTGTGTTGATCCACCTATTTTTCACCCTACTAACTCTCTACTGATGCAGCCACATTTTATTAGGAGGCCTGGATTCTCTTCTCAATATCAACTAAACAGCCATTGCACCAGCTATGACCACAGACCTAGGGGCTGAGGTTGTGACAAGGGACAATGGCCTTTGGGGTGATTGCTTAATGAAAGCAAACCTGATGGAGTCTCCCACGTGGAAAAGATCTTGTTTTTGTGATTTATATATATATATATATATATATATATATATATATATATATAAAAGAATAAGCCTCATTGTATAATTTATGGTACCTCACACACAGAACATAATTTATGTCACCTCAGAAAACAAACATATTGAACAGAATGCCTCATTACATAATTTATGTATCATTAGGAGACACAACTCCTATTGGGTGATTCAATGGGGGCATGTTTATCATACAGGGAGTTGGCCCGCCCCCTCCAGCCCACCCACCACTATCCAACTGACAAAAAAAAAATATATAGCTGCCACTCACTCCTGAAGTAGATGATATCAATAACTTCTCCTGGTCCACACACACACTCACACTCAGGATCATGACCCCACAAACACACTGTTTCACCTCCCACAGATAATTGTAACCCTCCATGCACTCTGTTTCAGTACGAGGGTGTAATGTTTCCATAAAATACAAACTCAGGGATAAACTTAATAGCAACTCTTTTATTTAACTCTTCATCTCTTCAGTCACCTCACTAACTGTTTTCAACTGTCACTCCTCCACTTCCTGATTTCCACCCTTTCTCCTTAAAGGGAGAGAGATGCTTTGCTGTATGTTAAAGAGGGCAAGCCTCAAACACCACTTTCCATTTGTTCCCTCAGAATATTGCTGCCTCAAATGAAGAGCCACCGTGTGTTATATTGCTATGTTACCTCAACTTAACCCTTTGAGTGCCAGAGGGGTACGCAACGCATTGTAAAGCAATGCGTTGCGTACCCCTCTGGCACTCAAAAGTTTAAGTAAGGAGGAGTTACCTCTCCCATTGGGTGATTCAATGGGGGAGCGATTTAAATCATTCAGGGAGTTGGCCTGTCTCCACTATCCAGCCCGCCCACCACTATCCAAGTGACTGAAAAAACAAAATGGCTGCCACTCGCTCCTACACCACAGACACAAACACATCAGACAAAAAAAAAACACATACACACTCACACACACTCAATCACACACTATCACTCACACTCTCACTCAATCATACACACTCACAATAATTCACACACTCAAACTCTCTCACACACACTCTCACTCACACACTCAATCACACACAGTCAACCACACACACTCACACTCTCTCATTCACACTCTCTCATTCACACTCTCACTCACTCACACTCACTCTCATACACCCTCTCACTCACCCACTCTCACACTCACTCACACTTTCTCACACTCACACACTCTCACTCAATTACACACACAATCACTCACACGCAATCACTCACTCTCGCACTCACACGCACTCACTCACACCCAGGGAGCCAGCACACATACACACAGAGACACACACGCAAATGCACACGCATTCACTGAGATGCATAAAGATCGACACAGTCATACATACATACATACATACATGCAATGCACAACATGCAGACACATAGAGTGTGATACAGACGTGCAACTCGCACAGTGAGGAACACACAGGCACACACAGAGACACACATGCACACACAGAAGTGAGTCATAAGGGGGTGACTTATGTGTCATTGTTATGAGTTTGTGTTTGTACTTATGCCTCCACTGTGGCATTCATTCATATAGTTGAAATGCATGTGGCAATTGCACATACTATGGTGGAAGGTGGATTGTGCTGGCTCCCGGGGTGTGAGTGAGTTTGTGTGAGTGAGTGGCATTCATTCATGTAGTTGAAATGCATGTGGGAATTGCAAATACTATGGTAAAACATGAATCGTGCTGGCTCCCGGGGTGTGAGTGAGACTATGGTGGAAGGTGGATCGTGCTGGCTCCCGGGGTGTGAGTATGAAAGTGAGTGAGTGTGTGTGATTGAGTGAGAGCGTGTGAGTATGAGGGTGTATGGGTGTGAGTGAGAGAGTGTGAGTGAGAGTGTGAGTGAGAGAGTGTGCGAGTATGATTGAGAGTGTGTGTGACTGAGTGTGAGTGAGAGAGTGTGAGTGAGAGAGTATGAGTGTGTGAGAGAGTGTGAGTGTGTGGGATTGAGTGTGTGATTGAGTGTGAGTGTGTGAGAATGTGAGTGTGTGAATTATTGTGTGTGTATGATAGAGTGTGTGTGATTGAGTGTGTATGACTGAGTGTGTGTGAGAGTGTGAGTGAGAGTGTGTGATTGAGTGTGTGTGAGTGTGTGCTTTTTGTCTGATGTGTTTGTGTCTGTGGTGTAGGAGCAAGAGGCAGACATTTTGCTTTTTCAGTTACTTAGATAGTGGTGGGCGGGCTGGATAGCGGGGACAAGCCAACTCCCTGCATGATTTAAATCACCCCCCCCATTGAATCACCCAATGGGAGCAGTAACTCCTCCTTAATTAACCCTTTGAGTGCCAGAGGGGTAGACAACGCATTGCTTTGCAATGCGTTATGTACCCCAGGGGCGTCGCTAGGGGTGGACTAAGGAGGCTGAAGCCCCGAGTGTGTCCGTGGGCAGCCCCGAATGTCAGACAATCAGCAGACTCACTCCTCCTGCTGTTTATCCTGAGGCTGGCTGGCTGGCTGGCTGCTGCCCAGCAACTTGTGGGCATATATAGCTTGGAACAGCAGGCTGCTGCCTTACTCTTTTCTCAGCTTCAGCCCACAGCCATCCGCTCCACACTGGCTCTTCTAGCACTTCCTGGTGCTTTGCGATGAGGTCATCAACATGCACCTGAAGTACCAGATGAGGCAGTGTGGAGCCCATGGCTCTACACTGAAACAGAAAGCAGAATGGGGCAGAGCAGAAGAGAAGGTATGAGGGACAGTATAGATGGGGGAAATATATGGCTACCAGTGGCAGGTAAACAAGGCTGGTGGGTGTCACATTGTATATGTGGATAATTTGTGGGCTGGCTACCAGAGGGCAGAGGAACAAGGCTGGTGGGGTCACACAGTTTATGTAGGGAATCAGTGGCTACCAGTGGGTATTGGAATAAGGATGGTGGTGGTCGTATAGTGTATGTGTAGAATCTGTGGTTTTCAGTGGGCAGGATAATAAGGCTGGTGGGGTCCACAGTGTATGTGGGGAATCAGTGTTTACCAGTGGACAGGGTAATAAGGCTGGGGGAGGTCACATAGTGTATGTAAGGAATCTGTGGCTACCAGTGGGCAGGAGAGCAAGGCTAGGGGGTTATATAGTGTATGTAGAGAATCTGTGGCTACCAGTGGTTAGGGGAATAAGGTTGTTGGGGGGGTCACATAATGTATGTATGGAATCTGTGGCTATCAGTGGGCAGGGGTAAAATGCAGTTGGGAATCACATAGTGTATGTGAGGAATCTGTGGATACCAGTGGGCAGGGGGGGCACAAGCAATGTATGTGGGGAATCTGTGGCTTCCAGTGGGCAGGATAACAAGGCTGGTGGGGATGCACAATGTATTAGGGGAATCTGTGGCGTCCAGTAGGCAGTTGTAGAAGGCTGGTGGGGTAACACAGTGTATTTGGGGAATCTGGGCAGAGAAACATGGCTGTGGCTACCAGTGGCCAGTGGAACAAGGCTGTGGTGTCATAAAGTTTATGTGTATTGTTCTGTGGCTACCAGCGGCCAATGGAAAAATGCCAGCAATCAGACAGTCTATGATTGGCTACAGGTAACCAGTGGAACAATGATGGGGTATCACACAGTGTAAGTATGGTTCTATGGATACCAGTTGCCAGTAGAAGAAGACTGATATATCAGTTCATGTGTGGGCCTGGTGCTACCGGTGGCAAACCACTGGGGTATCAGACAGTGGATGTGTGGCTAATAGGGGCTAGAAGCGCAAGGTTATCAGGCAGTGTATGAGGGGTTCTATGGCTACCAGTGGGCAATGGAACAATGCTGGGTATAAGCATACCTCCCAAGTGTCCCTCTTCGAGCCCCAAATCCCTCTGTCCCTCTTTCACACCCTGGTGTCCCTCTTTTTAGGACATCAGACTGTGTGGTGGGTATATAAGTGTATCACATTGCTCCACAGCAATAAAACTCACATTAATGTTTGTTTAAACATTGTTATATTTGTTTATACATTATCTGTGTAAATAAAATACTTTGGTGTTGCTCTTGATAATTTATTCAGTTACATCAATTGCTCATATGTATTAAAGCAACCTGGTTTTATTCTGGAGTAAACCAACTGCACAATAGGGGACAAATAAAAGTTCTTAAAATCCACTGCACTTGAATAGAGTTTTTAACCTCTTGAATGCTAGAGAGGTCTCCAGTGCATTGCTTTGCAATGTATTGAAGACCGCTCTAGCATTCAAGGAGTTAAAACCCCTATTTAATGTGACAGGAATTTTGATTTGTTCCCTGTGGTACAGTTGGTTTACACCACAATAACTTCAGTTAGTTAGAACAAAAAACAATGGCAAGAGTTGAACATAAAATGACTTACTTCTTAACTCTTTGCATTGCATTATATATAGATTAGTAAAATAAACATATATGTTGTATAAGGATAACCCACTCCACACTATAGCGTTATCATCACTACCACTGGTGGCAGGCACTCTGTTGAATTTTGCTGTGTGCTCTAGCCCCAGATCGTTTTGGAACCTAGAAACGCCTCTGGTGTACCCCTTGGCACTCAAAGGGTTAAGCTGAGGTAACATAGCAGTATAACACACGGTGGCTCTTCAGCTGAGGCAGCATAGCAATATGCTGAGGGAACAAATAGAAAGTGGTGTTTGAGGCTTGCCCTCTGTAACATACAGCAAAGCATCTCTCTCCCTTTAAGGAGAAAGGGAGGGAAGCAGGAAGCAGGAAGTGGAGGAGTGACAGTTGAGACAGTTAGTGAGGTGACTGAAGAGATGAAGAGTTAAATAAAAGAGTTGCTATTAAGTTTATCCCTTAGTTTGTATTTTATGGGAACATTACACCATCGTACTGAAACAGAGTGTATGGAGGGTTACAATTATCTGTGGGAGGTGAAACAGTGTGTTTGTGGGGTCATGATCCTGAGTGAGTGTATGTGTGGACCAGGAGAAGTTATTGATATCCCCTACTTCAGGAGCGAGTGGCAGTTATATTTTTTTTGTCAGTTGGATAGTGGTGGGCGGGCTGGAGGGGGCGGGCCAACTCCTTGTATGATAAACATGCCCCCATTCAATCACCCAATGGGAGCAGTAAAGTCCTCATTCAATCATCCAATAGGAGTTGTGTCTCCTAATGAGACATAAATTATGTAATGAGGCATTCTGTTCAATGTGTGTTTGTTTTCTGAGGAGACATAAATTATGTTCTGTGTTTGAGGTACCATAAATTATGCAATGAGGCTTATTCTTTTATATATAGAGATATAATTTTTTTATTATTTCATTTGTTTATTTTTTCAAAACAAAATTCAGCTTTTAATGGTGTCTCATGGGAAATTAATTATACATTGTGCAACAGGTTATGATTTCATAAGTCCAAAAAATTATTTTATATTTCCTTATTTAACGAATATCATACACTATACAGTGCTGTAAAGTAAGAATGCTTTGCAAAATAGTCATGTTAATAGTTTATTTTTATCAGTTAACAAAATGCATAGTGAGTGAACAAAAGAAAAATCTAAATCAAATCAATATTTGGTGTGACCACCCTTTGCCTTCAAAACAGCATCAGTTCTTCTAGGTATACTTACACATAGTCAGGGATTTTGAAGATTTTTTTGCTTTTCCCAAAAAAAATGTCACCATTTCACCTATGCAAAAATGTTGAGTCTGTAAGAATCAAAATGGGGGAACTGATAACTTCCAACAGATAACGCCACTCCTTTAACACCAAAATTATGGCCAGCATCTCCTTGTCACCAATCAGATAAACCCTTTTCGCCTTCAACAGTTTTTTCGAGAAGTAGCCACAAGGGTGCAAAGCCTCTCCAGGAGCTGACCGTTGAGAAAGGAGGGCGCCTACTCCAATCTCTGACGCATCAACCTCCAGGGTAAAGGGCAGGGAGGTATTAGGATGTACCAGGATCGGAGCAGCAGTGAATGCTGGCTTGAGGTTGTCGAAGGCAGATAGTGCATCAGAAGACCATTCTAACACTTTGGCTCCTTTCCGCGTCATGTCAGTGATGGGTTTTACAATGGTCGAGAAATTTCTTATAAATTTACGGTAATAATTTTCAAAGCCCAAAAATCTGAATCACCTTCAGTCCCTCTGGATGAGGCCACAGAACCACAGCCAACATTTTTTTTGGGTCCATTGCTAACCCAGATGCGAACCCAGATTGCAGGACAAGTTGTTTTCTCTCAGGAGTGAAACGACCCTGGATATATCCACATAGTGGGTCTCCAACATTGGAGAATGGATAAGGATGTCATCCAGATATACAACATCGCAGCTTTGCAAGTGTTCTTGCAGAATGTCATTTATGAATTCTTGGAAGACAGCGGAGTATTGCACAGGCCAAAGGGCATGACCAGGTATTCATAATGCCTGCTCTGGGTGTTGAACACGGTCTTCCATTCATGACCTTGTTTGATCCTGACCAAATTGTATGCCGCCCTCAAATTGAGCTTGGTAAATATAGTACAACCATTGAGATGGTCAAACAGCTCAGTGATCAGTGGTATGGGATACGCATTTTAATACACATTTTTTACCATGAATTTGCTTAAGCCCTGAAAATCGATACAAGGACGTAATTCTCCGTCCTTTTTAACAAAAAAATCCAGCACCCGCAGGGGATGAGGATTTCTGAATGATGCCCCTCTCCAAGGCATCAGCAACATATTCCTCCATGACCTTATTCTCCTCTACAGATAGTGGATACGTATGACCCCGCGGAGGGGTAGTCCCAGGCAGAAGCTCAATCATACAATCGTATGGTCTATGGGGAGGTGAAGCTCCGGCCTGGACTTTGTTAAATATCTTGGAAAACTGTGAATAGGCCTCCTTTAGGCCTTGAGACTCGGCACAAGCGAGTCTGATGGGACGTGAAAGACAAGACTACTCACAGTGATTCCCCCAGGACAATATCTCACACGTGCTCCAGTCAATTTTAGGGTGATGCTTTTGTGACCACGGAAACCCTAACACAATAGCATAGTGCAGAGAGTTTATCACCTGAAACGTCAGGGTTTCCTTATGCAGGGCTCCCACACTTAGGGTAAGTGGGCCGGTCTCATGAGTAATATGTGCTGGCAGCAGTGGTCTGCCATCAATCACTTCAACCGCCAAAGGACAGTCATGCAGCAATAAAGGAATCCCAAAACGATCAGTGAATGCGGCGTCCATGCCAGAATCTATCAAGGCAGGCACAGGAAAAGACTCTTGAGCCCAAGATAGAACTATGTCCAGCAAGAGAGGTTTCAGGGGACTGTGAGATGCCACCTAAGTTCTGTCCCCAACAGGATCTTAGGTGTGAGCGTTTCCCGGACGTACCAAGCATGATTTCAGTAGGTGACCGTGCTTACTGCAGTAGATACATAGTCCCTCACTCTGCCTATGGGCCCTCTCCATCACAGAGAGTCGGGTAGCCCCCACCTGCATAGGTTCACTACCCGTAGTGTCGGAACCAGGAGGCATGGGAGGTGAGGGAGGACAGGGTGGACAAGAAAAGCTGTAGGACATGCTGGTAGGATGCCTCCGCAGGTGCTCCTTAAACGAAGGTCTCTCCCGGACCCGAGTATCTATGAGGACGACAAAGGATATCACCTCATCCAGACTATTAGGTAGGTCACGAGCAGCAATCTCGTCCTTCAATTAATCGCAAAGCCCTTGGGAGAATGCAGCTATCAGGGCCTCATTGTTCCACAAAATACTACCCAGACTGACACTAGAGAGAGGCCTGCGCTACTCGAAAAGGAGAGGAATATAGAACCTAGCCTATGGTCCTATCTGTAGGTAGGACCAGGCACCCAGAGACAGGTTATCCTACCGTATGGTATTAATGCAGAAGTGGCAACACTGCCACAGCACCATACTATGAATAGCCTTAGCGGAGGAATCACAAGGAGCGAATAGGCAGCCTGTACCAAGTTCAGTACCGAGAGGATAGTCAGACTAACGACAACAATAAGCGAGTAGTAGGCTAGTGCCACAGGCCGGAACCAAGTGGATAGTCAGACAACCAGGGAGAACAAGGAGCGAGTAGTCAGCCAGAGCCACTGGTCAGCACCGGTGGATAGTCAGATAAACCGGGGATTAACACGGAGCGAGTACTCAGCCAGAGCCACAGATCAGCACTGCTGTGGATAGTCAGACAAGCCTGGGTCATACACAGAGCGAGTAGTCGGCCAGAGCCACAGGTCAGTACCGTTGTGGACAGTCAGAAAAGCTGGGGTCATATACAGGGCGGAATCAGCCAGAGCCACAGATAGTACAGATGTGGATAGTCATACACAGTGTCAGATCGGAGGCCAAGCAAGATTCACAGCTGAACGGAGCAGACAAACAAGACTAACTGGTACACCACGTAAGGGCAACTGGTACTAGGCCCAGAGGCATTCAGATAGGTACACACAAGGTGGGAACCAGTCAGGAGAGTAGACCCCATGTGTATAAACAAGCGCACGTCACAGAGCACGTCTGCACCCGTGACCATAAACAGTATTGGCTCAAGGGAGGTAGCTATTATTCTGCCTCTTTACATTTCCTTGGTAAGACCCCACCTTGAATATGCAGTCCAATTCTGGGTGCCTTTTCTGAAAAAGGACATTATGGAACTGTAGAAAGTGCAGAGGAGGACTACAAAACTAATAAGGGAAATGGAAAGTTTTAGTTCTGAAGTTCTGAAGAAACAGCGTCGTAGAGGGGATATGATAACATTATATAAATATGTTCAGGGCCCATACAAAGGGCTCTCCAAAGACCTGTTCATTAACAGAATGATACAAAGGACAAGGGGTCACCCGCTTAGACTGTAGGTAAGAAGATTTCATCTGCAACAGCGGAAGGGGTTCTTTACGGTAAGGACAATAAAGGTATGGAATTCACTGCCTGAAGAGATGGTGCTATTGAACACATTTAATGCCTTCAACCCCTTAACCCCTTCAGTGCCAGAGGGTTGGGCCATTTCCTGTACCCTGCAGGCCAGACACTTTTTCAGCATTTTTGCTATCCTTCCGTTTAGGCTTGATTTACTCTGGTGATTTTTAGTTAAATATAGAAAACTATATATTGTATTTTTCAGAACAAATTGAGCTTTCTTGTGGTACCTTACATGAAGAGAATTTTACATCCTGCAAAAAGCTATGATGTCATAATGAGAAAAAAGTGAATATTTACTAATTTTGCTAAAATCACATACTATGTATCAAAAACATTTACCTTGATTGAAAAAGTTTCAATTATTTGAAAAAGCCCTGAGTCCCCCGAGTAAAAAAATACCAAATTTGTACAGTTTTACCTATGTCCATGGCTAGCGCAGAGCCCTAATCACCAGCAGCGGAAAATGACATTTTCAACTTTATAAACTAAAATGCGCATTCTAGGGTTTTTGTGGTAAAACTACCTTAAAACAGTGGAATAACTATATAAAACTATATATTTCTGAAAAGTAGACAACCTGCCGCATCTAATGAGGGGTAACTTGCCTTCTTGCCCCAAGCCTGTTGTGCCCAAATGCTTCAGTGGCACTACAGGAAAAAAATGTCATTTTGGAAAGAAGACAACCTGTTGCATCTAATGAGGGGTGCCAAAATGCTTCAGTGGCACTACAGGAAAAAAATGTCATTTTGGAAAGAAGACAACCTGTTGCATCTAATGAGGGGTGCCAAAATGCTTCAGTGGCACTACAGGAAAAAAATGTCATTTTGGAAAGAAGACAACCTGTTGCATCTAATGAGGGGTGAATTGCCTTCTTACCCCAAGCCTGTTGTGCCCAAATGTTTCCAGAAGGTGGTACTATAGTAAAAAAAATGGCATTTTCTTACATTTCTGTCCCTTCATCTGTGCAGAAATCTGTGAAAACCATGGAATTTCCAACTGTATTCATTAGCTAGTGCTCTTAGGAGAAAAATGACACCTCATTGGTATGAGTTCACCTACTGTAGGGGGTGCTACCAGTACCAAACTACACCTATTGCAACCTCTAATTTTTCTTACATTTTCTCAAACATTTCTTGTCTATACAAAAATGGTTATAACCAGGGCTTATAATTTTAAGTCCTTTGCTACTAGCACACCTGAAAAGTTACTCGCCACTGCAAGCCATAACATACCCACCAGGGCTGAATTTCTACTCGCCAGGGCTAAATTTTCACTGGCCATTGGCTAGTGGCGAGTGGAAATTTTGAGCCCTGGTTATAACTATAGAAGTGAAGAAAGGCTACGCAAACCATACCATTTTGGAAAGAAGACAACCTGTTGCATCTAATGAGGGGTGAATTGCCTTCTTACCCCAAGCCTGTTGTGCCCAAATGCTTCCAGAAAGTGGCACTCTAGTAAAAAAAAGGCATTTTCTTACATTTCTGCCCCTTCATTTGTACTGAAATCTGTGAAAACCATGGATTTTCCAACTGTATTCATTAGCTAGTGCTCTTAGGAGAAAAATGACACCTCATTGGTATGAGTTCACCTACCTTAGGGGGCACTACAAGTACAAAACTACACCAACTACAACCTCTAATTTTTCTTACATTTTCTCAAACATTACTTGTCTATATAACAATAGTTATAACAACTACAGAAGTGAAGAAAAGCTACACAAACCACACCATTTTGGAAAGAAGACCATCTGCCTCATCTAATGAGGGGTGAATTGCCTTCTTACCCCAGGCCTGTTGTGCCCAAATGCTTCCAGAAGGTGGCAATATAGTAAAAAAAAAAAAAGGCATTTTCTTACATTTCTGCCCCTTCATCTGTACAGAAATCTGTGAAAACAATGGAATTTCCAACTGTATTCATTAGCTAGTGCTCTTAGGAGAAAAATGACACCTCATTTGTATGAGTTTACCTACCGTAGGGGGCGCTACAAGTACCAAACTACACATATTGCAACCTCTAATTTTTCGTACTTTTTCTCAAACATTACTTGTCTATACAAAAGTGGTTATAACAACTACAGAAGTGAAGAAAAGCTACACAAACCATACAATTTTGGAAAGAAGACAACCTGTCTCATCTAATGAGGGTGACTTGCCTTCTTACCCCAAGCCTGTTGTGCCCAAATGCTTCCAGAAGTTGGCACTATAGTAATAAAATGGCATTTTCTTACATTTCTGCCCCTTTATCTGCATGGAAATCTGTGAAAACCATGGAATTTCCAACTGTATTCATTAGCTAGTGCTATTAGAAGAAAAATGGCACCCCATTGGAATGAGTCGATCTACCTTAGGGGTGCCAGAAGCACATAACTACACCTACCCGTTCGCTTGTACTAAAATGTTCATAACTGTTAGAGACATGAAGGAAAGGTGTAAAAGGTATACCATTTTGGAAAGAAGACATTCTCCTGCATCAAATGAGGGGTCACTTGCCTTTCTATCCCTGGGCTGAAGTGCACAAATATATCCAAAAGCTGGTGCTATGAGAATAAATACGTTTTTTTACATTTCCACCACTTCAAAGATACTAAAATCTTTGAAAACCATAACATTTCCTGCTGTATTCAGTACCTGCTACCAACATGAGAAAAATGGTAGCCCATTTGTGTGGGTTAACATACAATACAATACAATACAAATGCTAGGAACACGTACGTAAACCTGACACTTTTGTTTTTGAAATTATCTGCTTGCACTAAAATGGTTATAACCATAATAGATATGCAGGAAAGATAGAGAAACAATGCCATTTTGGAAAGAAAACAACATGCCGCATCTAATGAAGGGTCATTTGCCTTTTTACCCAAAGGCTGGTGTGTACAAATGCTTCCAGGAGGTGGCTCTAATGAAAAAAGGGCATTTTCTTACATTTCTGCCCCTTTAAACGTATGGAACTCTGTGAAAAACATGGAATTTTCAAATGCATTTGTTTGCTAGTGCTCTTAGGAGTCAAATGACACCTCATTGGTATGAGTTGACCTACCTTAGGGGTTGCTAGAAGTAGAAAACTACACCTACTACGACCTCTGATGTTTCTAACATTTTCTCAAACCTGACTTGCCCTTACGAAAATGTCTATAACACCTTCAGAAGTGAAGGAAAGGTAGATAAACAGTACCATTTTGGAAAGAAGATAACCTGATGCATCTAATGAGGGGTCATTTGCCTTCTTAACCCAATACTGGTGTGCATAAATGTTTCCAGAAGGAGGTGATACAGGAATAATTGGCCTTTTTTTACATTTCTGCCCCATCAAATGTATGGAGCTCTGTGAAAACCATGGAATTTTCAACTGCATTCATTAGCTAGTGCTCTTAGGAGTCAAACGACACCCCATTGGTATGAGTTGACCTACCTTAGCGGGTGCTAGAAGTAGAAAACTACACCTACTACAACCTCTGATGCTTCTAACATTTTCTCAAACCTGACTTGGCTGTATGAAAATGGCTATAACACCTTCAGAAGTGAAGAAAAGGTAGATAAACAATACCATTTTGGAAAGAAGATAACCTGCCGCATTGAATGAGGGGTCACTTGCCTTTTTACCCCTAAGTTAGTATGCACAACTATTTCCAGAATGTGGTGCTACAGGAAAACAAACAAGCTTTTTTTTACAAATCAGTCACTTTAAAGATACTAAAATGGTTCAGTGGCATGGGATTTCCTAGGAGGACTTCTTGCCAGCCTAAGAAAAATGGTACCTCACTGCTGTGGGTTGACATACCAATTTGGGTGACAGGAGCGTAGCTACCAGTGAAACAGGGATGGGAAAGCAAACAGTGCATGTGTGATTTTATGGCTAACAGGTGAAAGAAGCTAGGGCGTCAGCCGGTGTACGTGCGGACCTTTGACTACCAATGTAAAAAAAGTGTGTGGGAGGGTGAGGGATTAGGCAGTGTGTGTGGGTATGAGCAGAGAAGCAAGGATGGTGTTGATGGTGGGGCAGTGTCTGATAGTGTATATGGGGGATCTGTGACTACCAGTGTGCACTGTATGTCCCCCTCATACAAAGTTTGATTCCCAGCCTGAATCTAGTGCATACTGGTACTTTGAGTCTACCAGTAGGCAGTGGAAACAGGCTGGGGGTCAGGCTGGGGAATGGGACTGCCATTTGGCTGTGGAACCAAGCAGGGGGATACGGTACATGTGTGTGGGGGGAATTGGAGGTATTTTGTGTGCATGCCACAGGGGTGCCCAATGCACTGCAAAGCAATGCGTTGGACCCCCTGTTGCACACAAAGAGGTTTTTTTTTTAATTATTATTTTGTATTCATACCTTGTTGGGGAGGTGGTATCAGGAACATACCTGGTGTCCCCCATCAAGGTCTAAAAACAGAATAATGAAAAAAAAAGTGTGTGTGTGTCACAGGGGGTCCAACACATTGCAAAGCACTGCGTTGGACCCTCCCTGTGGCACTTGCATTTTTTGGGGCTTTTCCCCCCAATATTTTTGTGTAGACCTCGGTGGGGGCATCAGAACCCATACAATGAGGTCTGAATAAAAAATAAAAGGGGGGAAAAAAAAATAATCCTTTGTGTGCCACAGGGGTGTCCAGTGGATTGTAAAGCAATGCATTGGGCACTTGTGGCACACAAAGGGTACAATTTTTTTTTATCATTACTTTGTATTCAGATGGCCCCCAAACAATCTCTAATAACAAAGTAATGATAAAAGCCCTGTATGTGCCACAGGAGGGGGGGCTGCATTGCCCCCCCCCCCATGGCACACACAGGGTTATTTTTTTTTATTTACTTTTTTATTATAGACCTCATTGAGGGGCATCAGGACCCGCTGATCCCCCAATGAGGTCTTACAAAAAAAAAGTTATCAAAATAAGTGTCCTTGTGAGTGCCACAGGGGTCTCCAGCGCATTGCAACGCAATGCATTGGATCCTTGTGGCACTCAGAGGGTTACATTTTTTTATCATTACTTTGTAATCAGAGCTTGTTGGGGGGCCATCAGGACCAATCCTGATGGCCCCCCAACAATATCTGGTAACAAAGTAATGATAAAAGTCCTGTGTGTGCCATTGGACCCGCCTGTGGCACACACAGGGCTACATTTAAAAAAAAAAAAAAATTTTAGTTATAGACCTCATTGAGGGGCATCAGGATCCCCCGATCCCCCCAATGAGGTCTGTCCAAAAAAAAATATCCCTCCAAAAGAAGTGAACCTGTGAGTGCCAAGCAATGTGCTGGGGACCCCTGCGGCACTCACAGGGTTACTTAGCATTTTTTTCTTCTTTTTTTTTTCTTTCATATTTTCAGACCTCGTGGGTCCCCTCAGTTATTGATTATGATGACATTTTGAACATAACTCTTTAAAGGCACGATTCAATAGACAGCATTATAATATAACAAAGTACCATTGGCAGTTTTAAGTCACAGTCAGGTATGCAATTACCTGTGCTATGACAACATTTGTGATTCAGTTCCATGCTTTGGGTAGTAACATTCGTTAAGGGACTCCACTTTATTGTCAAAAATCTGCACCTACAAAAAGTCGACTCTGAATTCCCTAACGCCTGTTAAAATCCACTGACACTGGAATTGAAGTGGAAAAAAGCTAAGTGGATTAATTGATATGGGGTCCTAAGCCCCATATCAATACACCCAAGGATCTTAAAACATGAGTAAAAAGAATACCCTATGAGTGCCAGTGAGGTATTCAATGCAGGAAAGTAGATGAACCCCCTCCCACACTTCCTATACTTCTCGGGCCATTGCCTGAGCCATACTAAGGGAAATTTATTTGGCCAGTCTCTGTTCCAAATGGTTCCCATGCTTCCAATGGCTGGGATGTTGGGCTATACACCTCCCAGCCAATCAGCTTCTATCGGGTTTCATCATTCCTACCGCTAGAAGATGAATGGCTGGGAGGTGCTTAAAGGGTTAGTAATGTCTTGTATTAATAAAAAGTAATATTGCAACTATTAAAAAAATAAATCAGTTGATGCCAGTCCGGTCTCTCAAACCTTTATATGTAATATAAAGTAATATTGTAGATATTCAAAAAATAAATCAATTGATGCTAGTCCGATCTCTCAAACCTTTATACTTTGTGAGATATACAGTGATAAAGTCCCCCCTCTCTTCCCTTTCACTGACATCAGCCTCTAGCTGACAGAAGAAGATCCTGGTCCCGGGACTGGTGGTTCTTCAGCAGAGCTGAGATAGCGCTATCGAAAAAGAAATACTTAATTGGAAACCAGGCACACTTTGTACACCATTACAATGAAGCATTTCTTTTTAGATAGCGCTATTGCGCTCTGCTGAAGAGCCGCCTCAAGTCACACTACTCAAATCTCCTTCTGTCAGCTTTACAGCTGTCATCTGTGAAAGGGGAGGGAGGGGAGAACTTTATCACCATATATCTCTCAAACTATAAAGGTTTGAGAGATTGGACTGGCATCAATTGATCTTTTGAATATCTACAATATTACTTTTTATTAATACAAGACATTACTAACCCCTTTAACCCCACATCCCAGTCAATGGAAGTGTGGGAACCATTCTGAACAGAGACTGGCCATATGAAAGCCAGTATGGCTTAGGCAACAGAGGTATATGGGGGGGGGGGGTGAACAGCAGCAGCGTACATTATTTACACAGAACTTCAGGGGCATAGCTAATTTCAAATTATATTTATTTCTTCAGTGGGCTGAAGATTTTTGAAGTCAGATAAGAAGAAAAGATCACAGATGAAGAGGATACAAGATTACAGATGAAGACTTACAGTGGATGACAGGTAAGTGTTACAGCTATGGGTTATGGGTAATAGGATAGTGTTAGGGCTACTATTGTCACTTTATTGTTAATGTTAGGGGTACTGTGGGGTTAGTGTTTGCGGGGTGACTGTGTTCGGCTTCATGTTCATTGTTTGACACTGTGTCAAACACCGAGTGTTAGCTATTTTCCTTTTATGTTCCCGTTTCTCACGCTGTGGTGGTTTCAGTTGGTAGGGCAATTGGATTCCAAAGGTACCACTATGTGTGTACTGTACGGTATCCATTTTTGCCCTACAGACAGTTTTACTGGTGGGAATTATCAACAGACTTATGACTCGATCAGACAGACATAGAAACTAATCTAACAAATAGCTGCACTGCAATATCATTTCCAGGTCTGCTCAGTGCATGCTGGCTATTAGGAAGAACATTGTCTGCTAGTGCCATTGTGACCTGTTTTACCCTTTGAGTGCCAGAGTGGTACGGAATGCATTGCTTTGCAATGCATTCCGTACCACTCTGGCACTCAAAGGGTTAAATATTTCCCGCTATGAGAGACAAATGAACAGTGGACCACATTGCATCCTCAAACAGGTAGGCACATTCCAATTTGTGCTGAAGATAATTGCTCTGTGTGAAGTATCATACATGTGTCATTGTTACCATCACTGTGAATATATAAACAGTTAGAAAATCTGCTAGTGCAGTGGGTTGCACATGACTCTTTCCCTTATAGTCTGCAGCCCACTGAGATTTGCAGTGTTCTGCATATACTGCTTCCCTGGTTCGTCATAAAAAAATAATGTATAGAGGTGTGCTGTAATCAGTCTTAAATATTTACCCTCTATGTGCCATAGTGATGCTCAATGTGTTGAATGTTCTTCTGGCACACAAAAGGTTCAAGAACAGTGGAAGGGGGTGAGTTAGCAGTTCACCCCCTTCACTCCAAAAATATTTTCCTTCCAAGTCCTCATTATATACAAGTTATCTCCTTTGACAGACTTTGTTGCATGTCTCCTGTGTGCTGAGATGCAACACCTCACTGGAAACTGGGTAAGAGGTGCATCTCAACATACAGAAGACATACAAGGATTACAGAAATCTGCACAAGGTTATTCTTCTAAAGACTGAGTTTACTTAAGATGGGGGATGGTAAAGTGGGGTGGGGCAGTATGAGAGATTCCTTTATAACCCTGCATGAACTCTGTGCTGTTTAGACAATGATGACTGGCAAAGATAGAAGAGATTATTTTTATCAGTTTGAGTGAAGGATTAACTCCAGATCTTTAACCCCTTAATGTCCAGTGTTCCTGATGTTGGAAAGCATATAGATGTCATTCTTTGAGCCGGCACATGTGACTGACTGCGTATACCACTCACTGAAGCAAAGTCTGGAACGGACCTCTCTGGTCCTGGAGCAGTCAATTTCAAATTCCCATGGTGCTCACAGCACTCCTGCTCCATAACGTGCCAGGACCATCACCAGTCCTTAAGGCAAAGACAACGGCGAAGTGTCAGACACATAAAGGGTTAAAAGTGAAGTGTCAGAACCGTCACAGGTCATAAAGGGGTTAGTTATTTGAGTACCAGAGGGATTCCAACAGACTGGACACCCCTCTGACACATAAAGGGTTAAAAGTAAAAACATACTCTTCTTTCCCTTCACATCCTTCACGTGTTTGTATGTGCATCTATCTTCTTGTCCTTTTCTTTCTCTCTCTTTCGCACCATTTACTTCTCTGGCTAGCCCCTCTCTTTCCTCCCCTTACCTTGCTCACTTGCCCCTTTCTATCTTCCTTGCCTTTTATTTCCCTGTCCCTTATCCACTCTCTCTTTGTCCATTTCCTCTTTCTCACTTCCCTCCGCTCACCTCATTGTCTCTCTCTTTCTCTCCTCCCTTGGCCCCCTTTCCCTCCTTGCCTCTCTTGGTTGCATCTCTCTCCCTTTGCCCTCTGGCACCCAAAGGGTTAACCCATCATAAGAAGTTTCCAAATTTCTATTTTGATGTAAATGGGTCTCCTAACCCTCCAGCACATTACTTCTTAATACATGGGCAATATCTCTAGCAGTAAAGGGATTAAGGTTGAAATCAATGGTAATGTGTATTTATCCACCATGGTATAGCTGTTTGCTCCAGAACTGCACCACTTTCTTAGTACATCAGCCTCGGTTGGGGGCATGTACTAAGAACAGATGGATGGAGTTTGAGTGTATTATAAGCGCATTAATCCACCTGTTCTATACATAATACACCTCCATAAGCATTTGTATTAAGGCTCCCTTGGAGCCTTTGTACAAAGGCAAATTTGCCCATTCAAGGCTGGCCACACCTTCCAGCTGGAGGCGCAACAAGTCCTGCTTTAGTGCATAGGAGCAAGCCAGGTGTGGTCCCTATGGTGCTCCCATGCTCCTGGAACACACAGGAGTAATTAGGAGGGCAAGAGTCCTCCTGGGCCCCTGCCTGCCCTAGAGTAACCTTCTTCCCTTAAATACCCTCCCCACACATAATTGTTCTATGAATTATCCACTCTCTTGCTAGAACCACAGCACCAGCCCCACAACAGAGGGATTAAGGGCTCGATCCAAATGTTGGTTTCGGCAGAAAAAACTGGCAACGGTGGTTTTTTAATTCAAGTATGCAATGCAAATGTTCCCACAAATAAGAAATAATGGCAGTTTTAAAACACACGATGCCCGTTGCCAAAATATCAAAATATCGCCCATTGAGGACAATGTAAAAGCTAAGCCCAGAGTCATTCAAATGTTGGAGTTAGGGATAACGTGAGTTAAATTGCAACATTTTCCTCCAGATATCTAACACCCATTTTTTGGCGAACATCACACAACTCAGAGTAGAAAACCACAGTTGAGGAAAACTAAACAGAGAAGCAGGTCATTCAAGGACATAACCCAAGCATACAGAGGTCAGATATTAACCCCTGCAATGCCTAGCAAATAAAACAACAAGTCCTAGACCAGTGGTTCACAATCCCTCCATCCAAGACACTCCTAACATGCAATCCTGATGTTTCCAGGGCACCCCTTGAGGACATAAAGGAATTCCCAAATAAAAATAACATATGCCCAATATCAGGTCCCACTGTGTCAATGGCAATGAGGAGAATATAGTGCATCATATGTCCCACACACACATCTCCCCAAAAAATGTGTAAAATGAATATTAACCAATCACAAATTCAGAACATAGCAACATGGGAAAAGTGACGTACCCTGAGCTTTTGCACGTGGCGCACCAACATGACATGACACCCTGGTTGTGAACCACTGGCCAACACCATACAAACAAGTCACAGACAAACAAGAATGCAGCAACCACACGGGGACAGCGTGGTGTAGGATGGTATAGCAACAGCGCCACTTGACAACATCAGGCCACTGTGATTTTCATATTTAAAAATCAACTGTGAGCTGAAATAACCTGTGAATGAAACACCCTTCAGCAGTGGGAGTTCCCTTGTTCGACTCAGGGGAATGAAACCTGAAACATATTTTCTCAAACATTCTAAGCATTACTATCCCCTTAATTGTGTTCATGATGTTCAGGTTCAACTTACATAATGGAACAACACCCTGATGTTGTTTGGCTTTCATATGTGGTCTGTGAGTTGAACTTGTACAAACGTTCTGTGCAATGTGTGTGCTCACCCCTGCTGTAAAAGCTTGGGACACCATCCATCGTGCATGAGATGTGTTCACTGCATAGCTTTGCAATGCATTGGAGACAACTCATTAGCTGACACCCATGTTAGATGTGCATGAGTTGTGTTCACTGCATAGCTTTGCAATGCATTGGAGACAACTCTGCCAAACAAACATCTTTAATAGGAAACATACATGGACACAGATGTAATGAAGAAGTGCAAATATTTATTGAAAGGGCCTGGAGAAGGTTGACCTTACCTCTTTTTCTTAGGAGGGCCTGGGGCGGGGCTGCAGAGGTGGATTCCCTCTGAGTGCGCCGGGTTACCCGAGGGGGTCTGGTGGCTGGTGGTGGTGGGGGTCGTGGATCACTTCTGGCTAGGGATGCATCACTGGACCCCTCGCGTGATGGCTGGGCCATGTCCTGCCGCTGATTCTCTCTGTGGTTTGAGTCCCGCATCTCCACCAGCATGTGGCCGAGGACCTCCATCATGCCGTTGTGGAACTGGAGCTGCTGAGTGTTTTAGACCACCTGTTGTGCCTCAATGGTCCTGATGCACCCCATGATTCGCCCGAGGGTCAGTTCCATCCACCTCAGGGTTTGGGCACACCTCTGTATCACTGTCAGCTGCTCCCCCTGGATGGCCACACATGCCGCATCAGGTGCCGCTGTGGCTGTGGGTGTCACTGGCGTGGAGGACATGGAGACTGGCGGAGGCAGTGGTGTGGTGTGGTGGAGCGGACTCCCATGGAGGGCCTCAGGAGAGACAACAACAACATGGAGGATGTGGGGGGATATTCCCATGTGATCCCCGGACCCCTCACCCCCCTCTGATTTTCCAGCCTCAGGGTGGCGCACATGTGTTGGTGTGGTTGGGGGTGATGGTGTTAGTGGGGGTGGCGGGGTGAAGTCGGTGCGACCCTGTGGCTGCTGTGGCTCCCAAAGGAGCCTGATATGCTGGTAGTCCAGGGGCCACACCTCGGATGCCTCCTGGCTTCCCAATGTCCACATGGGTGGCTGAGGCCTGGTACACGTGCGGTACTCCACCAGGCCTGGCATTGTCACAGTCTGTGGCATTCTGTGCCTCGCCATAGGCTGCGGTGGTGGAGGAACCAGAGAGTAGGATCAGGCTGTGGCTGCTGCTGTTGACCCTGGTGGGGCCACTGCTGCTGTGGCTGCTGCTGGGGGCCATGCTGGGGCCACTTCTGCTGTGGCTGCTGCTGTTGACCCTGGTGGGGCCACTGCTACTGTGGCTGCTACTGTTGACCCTGGTGGGGCCACTGCTGCTTTGGCTGCTGCTGGGGGCCATGGTGGGTCCACTGCTGCTGCTCAGGTGGTGGTCCCTGGGGGCCATGGTGCTCCCACTGTTGCTGAGACTGCTGTGGAGGTGGAACCTGGGGGCCACAGTGCTCCCACTGTTGCTGTGGCTGCTAAGGAGGTTTACCCTGGGGGCCAAGGTGCTCCCACTTTTGCTGTCGCTGCTGTGGAGGTGGACCCTGGAAGCCATGGTGTGCCCACTGTTGCTGCTGCTGTGGTGGTGGCAGCTCCCTGGAGGTGGTGACCTCCTCAGAGGAGCTTTCCCCTGACTCCTCCTCTCTTGCTGACTGGTATGCTGTGTGGGGAAATGACATGATGTAATTAGTGATGTAAGCTATGACAGGAGTGCTGCAAGACTATTACACTGACATGTGAACCATTGAGTATCAGGATGGTATCCACTGCATTTGATTACCATCCTGACACACATTGCTGAGCTTGACATGATCCCATACAGTGATTCTACTAACCTACAGTGGTGTAGATTTGGTCATCATGTGTACCCTGAGCAGTGAGGATGGCAAGGCATATACCTCCTTGCTATCCCCATTCATCGGGATACTTGTGGTGAGCAGAACTGAACCATCACACCTTGAGTGACACAAACCCATTGCATGTCCTACACCTAGGCCTCAACAGCAAATACACTAGGACCTCTAAACACAACAACATAGCAGTGATGATCAATGACTACAGAGTCCAATCAATGATGTCAGCAACAGTAACAGACACACCAAGCACATCAACCATCATGATCTGTGGAATCCAACAACCCAGTCAGCTGAAGGACACACGAACACACCCCAGGACAGCTAAACTTCTAACACACAGCAAACATGTGTATGGTTATACTGTACTATTGGAGGTTACTTCTACCATTTTTCTATGTTATCCTATGGAGCCTAAGCACTGGTATGTCATGAGTTGTTTAGATCTCAGTGCATTGGCTCCACAGAATAACACACGGATTGCAGGTGTGATGACACTGCAGTTGTCATGTACACATTGTCACCTCTTTCTGACACCCTAGTGAATGTCCCCCCCCCCGGTCATGATTGAGCCTTGTGAATCACATATGTCTTGCAGAGTGGTGATGGCAGTGAATGATTCCTGGCCATCCACACTCTGCAGGCTACATATGATACAGAAAGCTGAACCTTTGCTATTCCACTTGGACTAACTACCTACATGTACAACACCTAGCCCTGACATGCATTAACAATACTATAGGAAACACACCAATTCCCCTCTTTGCTATTCTCTGGTAACACTTTGGGTGCCAGGGGACTAGCCAAAGTATTGTCGAACAATGCATTACTTATCCCTGTGGCACTCAAGGGGTTGTGTGCTGAACTCTTTGTCACTCTATGCATGACATTGTGATACACATAACAGTTACATCTTTGACTGACAAATGATGGTGTGCATTGTTTTTGTGCTGTGCATGATGTTGTTGTAGACAGCATGAAGGGGGTTCAACAGGGACTTGACCATTACCAAGCAGGCAGGGTGTGTCAAGCATTCTGTCCTTGTTGGACATCCCTCCAATCTGTGTTGCTGAATTGTGGTGTGGAATGCTGTCCATGTGTTAAGGTGTCATTGTGTGTGGCCTCTGTCTGGTAGGTGTCAAGATTTGTGTGCTGTGTGAGTAGGCCTTGATGCACTTACCGGTGGACTGGAGGCTCCTTTCATCCCCGGTGTCACTCCATCCAGGGATCCCCTGCACCGATATTGAAGATATCGTTCTGCGCACAGCCTCCTCCCACTCGCTGTACTCCACACGCAGGGGAGGACCACCCCCTGTACTGGCAGCATGCAAGGCCTCATCTCCCATTTTCCTCTTCACCTTGGCCTTGCAGTCAGTCGGCCTTTTTTTAATAGATTCCAGCGACCGTCTGCAGCTGGAAACAGCATTCACTGCAGCCAGGACCTCCTTCCATGCAGCCTTTAGCTTGGCTCCCATGCCGACGACCTTCCCCTTGGGGAACAGGAGCCTCTCCCTGGCGATAACTGCCTCAACCAGGAGGAGGTTCTCCTCCTTGGAGAACTTGGGGTCTCTCGCCCTGTCCTCCTCCTCACCCACAGAGGTTTATTGAGAGCCTTGGTTCTCAGGCCCTGCCTGCGATGGCCCTGGCTGTGTGTGGTGCTCCCCATGCCGTACCCCTCGTCCCACTGCCAGCTCTTGCCCTGCACTCTGTGTGCCTCTTCTACTGGTGGTCCCTCCTTCTCCCTCTCCTACCCTGACCGGGGATGCCCACCTGCTCCTCTTCTGCCTCTCCTCCTACACTCCCCATCCCTCTCTCCTGTCCTCCTCTCCATTTCACTCACACACAGGCACTCACTCAGGCCCTCACACACACACTCACTCACTGTCACTCACTTGCACTCACAGACTCACACTGTCAAAAAAAAAAAGTAAAGTGTATGTGTTTTACTACAAAAAAATATGTGGGCTATGTGTGTGTGTTTATGTGTGTTTGAATGCGTGTATTTGGTATGTACAAAGGTGTATTATGTGTCGCAAGGTGTGCTGCAATCCCTCCAACTCCTCCTACCTGTGTGTGTGTGATGCGCCTCAACTACCTGTCTCTTTACACTAGCATCTGGCTCCTGGGTCCTGTGCTCTAGCTCTAATGAGTGCAATACACAGACAAAGGTGCGTTGGTTATTTTGGGTCTATATATAGTTTATTTGACTGAACTTGATACCTTGGGGTGCTGTGATTGACTGGGGCACTAGGTAACATTGAATGTTTCGCTTGTTTATTTTATTGAGACGTTTCTCTAATTTTTTTTGTGTGTTTTGCGGCGATGCTGAGGTCAGATTTTAGGCAACCCCAGTTTTGTAGTTTTCATGTGTTTTGTAGGCCGTCATGCGTTAACCTTTCTAGGTAAGGAAGATTTTAATCTCACGTTACTCGATCTTGGTTAACTCGCGAAGGCAGTTTTTTCATCACGTTGGTTTTAACTCCACATTTGGATCGAGCCCTAAGTAACAATACAATTAATCACTCATTCAAGGATGTGAATATTCTGCAGCTCTGGTCTCAACAGAGATCTGGACGCCTCTTTCTTGAAAAAAGGAAATAAATATTAAGACTAGGACCAGTGCTGACCCCCTATCTTGCAAAACTTGTTTTTTTTGTTATAAACATTCCAAAGATAACCTTGAACTTCATGTCTCAAAAAGATCAGAGCACTTCTCAAAAAGATCAGAGTACTGGACCTAAACTGAAGTTCAAGGTTATCTTTGGAATGTTTTTAATGGAGGGGTGTCAGTGTTGGTCTTATTCTTCACATTTAAATTCAGATAATGGGTATTAACAGCAGTCATTATGATATTGTGTTTTTTGCTAATATAGTAGTGGTGATGTAGTAGTTCCTGCTTCAGCAAATGTCACAATCACAGCAGGAGCAGACTGGTGTGTCCAGCAAGCTGTTAATAATAGTGGTGAGAATGGGATCATCATCCCTACTACTGACTATGGTGGTGGAAGTACCAGGCCCAGTAGTGATATGGGACAAGTAGTATTGGATAGTAATGCATACTCCTAGTACTGGAGCTAGTGCTCAGGAAGAAGCAACATCAGGATCTTCAATTGCATCTGGGGAGAAATTGTGCAGTCAAAGTGCAGTCAAAAAGTTCCTTCTTTACCTCCCACCTGAAATCACAGTTGTGGAAATAATTTTCATTAGGGCAAGGAGGGTGCAGTTGTCCCTAAGTGCAATGTGCACACTCTGTGACACGGTTGTAAGGAAGGGAAGAGGAAGGGTCATACTTTGGTATGTCTACCCTAATAAAGCATATGCAGAATAACACCCTGAGATGCATGTGGGACATGTGCCCCAAGAAATAACCAGGTGCTACTGTCACTGTGACCATCTGCCCACATGACAAGAACAACATGGTATAAAAAACTCATAAAAAGAGGCAATGGGCAACCCTTACCAGCCCGGAACATCAACAATGTCACCTGTGTTGTCATTGTCTATGGCTAGGGTCAGAGGCTGGGCTACTACTGATATCCCACTGCCATCAGTTTTCTACCAATACCTCCAGCAGACAGTAATTCTGTAGACAAAAGGATCTGGCAATATGTCTCTGCACACTGCACAATGTGAAGGAAACCAATAGCATGCAGGGGATAAGGGAGCATTTGTGGACAGTTCACCATATAGAATACTCAAGGTTCGCATCACCCTGGGTAAATTAGTTTTAATGAGCGTATTAATGACCATGGGGAGTGTTAGTAAAACATAGGTCCTTCACTACCAGTCAGTGTCACTTGTTATGTTTTGTGGGACAGACAAGGGACATAATAACTGATACCACTTGATTACTTGAGGGACAGTTTAATACACTCTGCACATTGCAGTTTTTGATAACTGAGCAGTCCCTCTCTGCTCTGAAGGAAAATATAACAACACCTATGATTTTAGAGGTGATAGATGAGGTCAAAGATAATGGTAAAGAAAAAAAAAACACTAGTACACCATAACATATAAAAATTTAACCCATTGTGCCCAAATGATCCCAAGAGAAAAAAAATGGTGTTTTTTCAATTTTTTTACCATTCTCTTTAATTTTACAAAAATAAACAGTGGGTTATCCATATAAGTATGGTATCAAAAGAAAGCCCTAATTGTGTGAGAAAAAATGGAATATAACTTGCATGGGTAAAATAAAGTACTTAGAGGGAAAACGCTGTTGAACAAAGACATAGTCAAAAAGGTCAGAATTGCTCAGGTCCTTAAGTGAAACCCACCTCAGATTTTCCCAGTCCTTTAGGGGTTAAGTTCAACCTGAAGAAAGAGCAGAAGAACCACAAGACAATCGGGATGCTTTCATGACCCGTGACCCGTGGTCTTCACACCACTGGTAGAACAAGGACCATACCCTATGATATGCATTGAATGAAACAAGCTTGCCAGCCTTCATCAGACCCAAGTCCCTTAAAGGGATAGTAATGTTTCATAATAAAAGCAGCTCTAATTAATCATCATAGTATTTGGACTTTGGAGAGTGTTATTTCAATTCTGTCAGAGTTGTAATTCAAGAGTAATTCAATGACAAAATATCCCCCTCCCTCCCCTTTTACTGATGTAACACTGTTCAGCCAGATCAGAAGGGAGGTGCCCAGGTAGATTGCAGAGAGGGACAATCTTCGATTAAGATAAGGGAAAAACTTGTCAAGGGGGTCAGGGCTTTCATTGTTCTCATAGGAAGAAGATTGTCCCCTTCTGTTATCTGTCTGGTCTATGGACTGGATTCCACATATGAGAAGAGATGGCTTACACTAGGTAAAAGGGGCAGGAGGGGAAACTTTGCTTGTGAATATCTCTCAAACCATAAAGGTTTGAGAGATAAGTCTTATATTGTTCTTCATTTTTTTAATGCCTACAAAATAAAATAACGATAAAACGAAGTATTACTATCCCTTTAAAGCCTGCACCCTGGTCCATGTCTATCCAGGAGGCCAGGGATAGGAGCCCACATAATGGGGATTACACAGCCCCATATAAGCTAAAAAACAAAAAATATGGTTAACTACTGGAATCTTTGCCCTGATGCACCTCATTTGATGTCATTTTTAAAATTAAGCATGTCTGGCCAGGGTATAGTGGAGTAAGGAGGAAGTCTTCACCTCCAGAAAGCCTTTTTTAGCCAAGTGCCCTGCTCTCCAGACTGGAAAAAAACACTATGATTCTTGACAGTGTGAATTTATATTTGTATTCATAAACAAAATAATCAGTGATGACTTTAAATTATAATCTAAACATCTATAAACAACATAAAGATAGTTACAAAAATCAAAGGCTGGATTTAACCCCTTAGCGACCAGCGGTACGGGGAGTGGTTTCCCCTCATTATGCATGCCGGCACACATGGCTGATCATGTGCGGTGGCTTGCAAGGTCAATTTCAGACTCCAGTAGTGTTCACACTGCTGCCTCAGGAGCACTGCGAGCAAAAAATATGTGATATGCCAGGGCCTTCATCAGTCATCAGGCAAGGACACGGGTTAAAGAGGTATAGATGGAGGTGGTGATGATGAACTGGAAGGAATGCTTTACAAATTATATGCAATATTTTGTACTATTCAGTTATAACCTTGGATTTTTTATTTGCTAGTCACTCATCATGTTTATAGCACCGGTCCCAACTGTCATAGGTGGTGGCAATTATGCAAATTCCTCCTCCTCTTCCTCAGTGCTGCTGTTACTACATATGCTGAATTCTTCTCTGTCTTGTGTGTTTATTAACACTTCTGCTACATGGTATTCAGATGGTATTAGATGATACTTTTTAGTAATTCAATTCTACAAACACTGCAGCTGGCTATATGTGTCCTACTGTCATAAATGTTCAATCCAACTGTGTTGCAATGCTCAGACTGCACACTTACTGGTGAGTAACTAAGAGTTTCCACAATAGTAGGCTTGTGTGCTGGCCCAGGACACTGTTTTCTCTAGCACTCAGGGTCTTCATTTTGGTCTAGAAAATAGATATCCTGCAATTATGCTACAATAATCTCACATGAAGTGGGGTCACTGCTTTAACATATACGTGATAATTTACAAACCTATATTATAGGAGCAAGTCTAATAGAGATGTGTCAGTGATGTCACCATCATCCTATATAATAATTCGCTAAGTTTGTGTGTTTGTCATGCACAGTATAGATGGCTGCACGCGCTGCAGTCATGTGGGCAGTCTCTACTGAGCATGACTGTACCGCGGCCGTTGCTGGGTGGCACTGTGGCCCGTGTACACAGACTTTTCATCTAGTCTTAAATATTAGACTGCCTACCCTGAGACACATAATTGATTTCTGAGTTGACATGTGTTATGCAAAATATTGAGATATACTGCTGCGGGTATAATTCTTTTTGCTTGCTTCCTTTCCACTCTGCTTTTTAGTAGTTTTATCCATACATTCTTCTCTCTCATCCTTCACAATGCATACGTCCACTCGATCTATAATGATATTTATTATTCTTTCACAGAATCCTATTCCTCATATTGCTGCTTCTCAAGCCTTCGCACAAAAAGAAATGTTATTTTTAAAGCAGGGATCCAGCAATATAGGTAGAATGTATTCCTTATTGCTTTTGAATGGAATCTATGTGAGGATCCTGCTCAAAGCATGCTAACATATCATTCATGCTTCTTCATATCTGTGTTGTAGTAGGTGTAAGAATCTTTGGCCGTGCTCTTCATTTTTTCTGTAATAAGTGTATTAGTCAGTCAAGTATCTCATTGGTTCCTGCATTGGCATGACTAACCAGCTAGGTAACCTCCTCAGAAGGATTCAGGAGCTTACATAAGTCCTACATTAGTGGTAATTGACCAGATGAGGTCTCCTTAAAAGCCTTCTATTTACATTGTATATTCACTAATGACCTTGTTCTGCTCATACAAAAGCTGATATGTACTTCCATTTTAAGCTGGTGATGGGGCAGGTGGTCAAACTCTTGCAAGACATGTAATGCATTTTGTGCAATATAGGACCTGATAAAATGTGTAAAGATTTTGCTGGCAATATTTAGCATTTCTCAGGTTTCATATTCTGAGAGGAATCAAGTAACAAATAGGTTTAGAACATAAGCAATGCAGGGTACATGCACCATAGTTGCTATTATTAAAGTTACCTACTATATTGGAACTATTGTCAGCATATTCAAAGCCTGCTTTCAAGGAGTAGGCTTCGAGCCATTCATCTATGACCTACTGCAGTTTATGAGATGAGTACTTTTTTCTATGTTTTATTAGATGCTGTGTTTTCCCTTGTATGAGCAGTGTTTGTGCGAACAACAATTTAGTTTATATTCAGCCTCCCCTGAATCAGGATGGCTCCCTTTTGCTGAGGACAAACCTTACCAGGTTCAGCAGCCCGAGTTGCCAAACCTACACACACACACACACACACACACACACACACACACACACACACACACACACACACACACACACACACACACACACACACACACACACACACACACACACACACACACACACACACACACAGTTACCTCATATGCATCCAACCACCTTCTCCACACTCGCACAATGCTCCCTTAACCCTTCACATTCCAGGCAGCTTGCAATTTGATGTCCAAAAATAAACTATCCACTATCCTTCCTAGGTCCACTATTGACCTTTCCATTTCTGAACTGTCTGGGAATGCATTACAATCAATATATTTCAGCAGGCCCAGCAATGGCAGGATTAAACTTGGTAAAACAGCCTTAAATAGGTTTCTGGGGAGATAACATTCTCTCCCAGTCTCTTTATCCTGGTCATATCAGGATAGATCGCTTTACAAAATAAAGGGGCCCCTGGGACCCTAAATTACATTTTTTTTGTTAAAAGGAGGGCACTTAAAAAGTGAGGTAATTCTCCCCACAGACAGGGTTAAGTTTTTTTTTTTTTCCTGGGATGACTGAAGCAGCAGATTTGTTGGGTTTTTATTTTTGTTTGCTTTATTTCTGTAGGTAAATTGCGTGGAGGACTGGGGCGGTCACATACACTACTGGACATCCAGCATTACTGCTATGTGCTTTACAGCATACGTACATTGCATAGCTGGGGGTGCGGTCCCTGCCTCCATATAATTTTTTGTGAGGCCACATTTTTGCAGTTAAAAATAATATGGGAAATAGTGTTATCCCCCATTTCTTTACAAGGGTCATTTTACCATGTTTCTTTTTAACAATCATAGCCCCTCCATTGCCATGGTGTATAATTGCAATGAAGGGGTTAATCATGTTATGGTGTATTATTTTGTTTTGTATTTTTTTTTTTTTTTTTTTTTACTAATGACTAATCCTTCCATTGCTGGTGCAATGATATGCAATCCGGCAATGGATGGGCTGATATTTTCTGTATATAGTGTGAAGAGGGGCAGCAGTGGGGTTTATGTGCATTTTTTAACTTATGTATACATACAAAGGAAGCAACAATAGCAGGCTATGAGCAAACAGAGGTAATCACAGTATTTCCTCCATCATATACATGGCTTACTGAGGTCAAAGACCAAAGAGACTGGAAAAGGTTATGGTGAATAAAGCACCTGGACCTGATAGCTTACATCCAACTGTAAGGAACTTATTTCACTAATAGCAGGACCCTTATACTTAATATTTATCTATTCACTATCATTAGCATAGCTGTGAACTGTCTAGTTTTGCCCCGGAGACTCCGGTTTTGACACTGCATTACTGGGTCTCCGGGGCAGAGTCTGATTCTCCGGATGTGGCGAGTTTCTGATGAAACTCTGCCCACTTTGCTCAATCCTACCCTGTTCCTCCCATGCCCCGCCCTCTTCTCCTCCTTCCCCAGTCTCTTTAACCCCTAGAGTGCCAGGTGGGTACAATGTACGAGTTTGGACAGCTGTACCCGCTGTGCCAAGCTCGTACATTGTACCCACTAAAATGCGGTCACTGCATGAGCCGGTATAACCGGCATGCAGTGGCCGCATTTAAAAAAAAAAAAAAAACTGGGCAATTGTGGGGGGACATGAGGATCACTCCTCATGTCCCCCCTGTTATTGATCTCCCAGCCGATCACGCTGGGAGATCAATAAAAGAAGAGGAGAAGCGCAGCAGAAGCGCAGCTTCTCCTCTTCCGTCTCTCCTACCCGAACTTCCGGGTAGGAGTGGGCGGGACCGGGGAAAGCCTCCCAGCGTCATCAGTGACATAGTTACTGATGACGTTGGGGTAGTTTCCCCGGTCCCATTCACTCCTACTGGTGGTAGGAGAGAAGGGCAGGAGAGCTTTTGCTCTCCTGCAAGTCGCCTTATTGATCTCCCAGCCGATCGGCTGGAGACCCTTGTGGCACTCACAGGGTCATTTCTTTGGGTTTTTTTTTTTTTTTTTGAACGACCTCATTGGGGGGGATCAGGGGGGATCCTGATGCCCCTCAATGAGGTCTATTATTAAAAAAAAATTAAAAATTTTTTTTAACCCTGTGTGTGCCACAGGGGGGGTCCAATGCACCCCCCCCCTCCTGTGGCACACACAGGGCTTCTATCATTACTTTGTTACTAGAGATTGTTGGGGGGCCATCAGGATTGATCCTGATGGCCCCCCAACAAGCTCTGATTACAAAGTAATAATAAAAAAAAATTAACCCTCTGAGTGCCAGAAGGGTCCAATGCATTGCTTTGCAATGCGCTGGAGACCCCTTTGGCACTCACAGGGACATTTATTTTGATTCCTTTTTTTTTTTTTTTTAAGACCTCATCAGGGGGAATCAGAGGGGTCCTGATACCCACCAATGAGGTCCATAATAAAAAAAATGTAAAGAAAAAAAATTAACCCTGTGTGTGCCACAAGGGGGGCCAATGCAGCCCCCCTTCTGCGGCATACACAGGGCATTTATCATTACTTCGTTATCAGAGATTGTTGGGGGGCCATCATGATTGGTCCTGATGGCCCCCCAACAAGCTCTGATTACCAAGTAATGATAAAAAAATAACCCTCTGAGTGCCACAAGGATCCAATGCATTGCTTTGCAATGCGCTGGAGACCCCTGTGGCACTCTCAGGGTCCCTCTGTTTATGGACATATATATATTTTTTTTAATAGACCTCATTGGGGAGGGATCAGGGGGTCCTTATGCCCCTCAATGAGGTATATAATAAAAAAAAAAATTAAAACACAAATTAACCCTGTTAGGAGGGGAGTTCAATGCCGACCCACTTCCTGTGGCACACACAGGACTTTTTATCATTACTTTGTGATCAGAGCTTGTTTGGTGGCCATCTGAATACAAAGGAACGATAAAAAAAATTAACCCTTTGTGTGCCACAGGGGCCCAAATGCATTGCTTTGCAATCCACTGGACCACCCCCTTTATTTTTTATTTAGACCTCATTGTATGGGTTCTGATGCCCCCAACGAGGTCTACACAAAAATATTGTGGGAAAAAGACCCAAAAATGCACGTGCCACAGGAGGGAGGGGGTCCAACACAGTGCTTTGTATGAGGGGACATACATTGCACACTAGTCACAGATCTCCCATACACACTATCAAACACTGCCCCACCATCACCACCATCCTTACTCCTCTGCTCATACCCACACACACTGCCTAATCCCTCACCCTCCCACATACTTTGTTACACTTGTAGTCACAGGTCCGCACGTACACCGGCTGACGCCCTAGCTTCTTTCATCTGTTAGCCATAAAATCACACATACACTGTTTGCTTTACCATTTCTGTTTCACTGGTAGCTACGCTCCTGTAGCGTAAATTGGTATGTCAACCCACAGCAGTGGGGTACCATTTTTCTTAGGCTGGCAAGAAGTCCTCCTAGGAAATCCCACGCCATTGAACCATTTTAGTATCTTTGAAGTGACTGATGTGTAAAACAAATTTTTTTTTTTCCTGTAGCACCACATTCTGGAAATAGTTGTGCCAACTAACTTAGGGGTAAAAAGGCAAGTGACCCCTCATTAGATGTGGCAGGTTGTCTTCTTTCCAAAATGGTATGGTTTATCTACCTTTTCTTCAATTCTGAATGTGTTATAGCCATTTTTGTACAGGCAAGTCACATTTGAGAAAATGTTAGAAACATCAGAGGTTGTAGTAGGTGTAGTTTTCTACTTCTAGCACCCCCTAAGGTAGGTCAAATCATACCAATGGGGTGTCGTTTGACTCCTAAGAGCACTAGCTAATGAATGCAGTTGAAAATTCCATGGTTTTTACAAAGTTCCATACATTTGAAGAGGCAGAAATGTAAGAAAATGCCTTTTTTTTCACTAGCGCCACCTCCTGGAAGCATTTGTGCATACCAGCCTTTGGGTAAGAAGGCAAGTGACCCCTCATTAGATGCGGAAGGTTGTTTTCTTTCCAAAATGGCATTGTTTCTCTACCTTTTCTGCATATCTATTATGGTTATAACCATTTTAGTGCAAGCAGATAATTTCAAAAACAAAAGTGTCAGGTTTACGTACGTGTTCCTAGCACCCACATATTGTATGTTAACCCACACAAATAGGCTACAATTTTTCTCATGTTGGTAGCAGGTACTGAATACAGCAGGAAATGTTATGGTTTTCAAAGATTTTAGTATCTTTGAAGTGGTGGAAATGTAAAAAAAACATGTATTTATTCCCATAGCGCCACCTTTTGGAAACATTTGTGCACTTCAGCCCAGGGGGTAGAAAGGCAAGTGACCCCTCAATCGATGCAGGAGAATGTCTACTTTCCAAAATGGTATACCTTTTATACCTTTCTTTCATGTCTCTAACAGTTATGGACATTTTAGTACAAGCCGCCATTTTCGAAGAAGCAAACAGGTAGGTGTAGTGATGTGCTTCTGGCACCCCTAAGGTAGGTCGACTCATTCCAGTGGGGTGTCATTTTTCTCCTAAGAGCACTAGCTAATGAATGCAGTTGGAAATGCCATTGTTTTCACAAATTTCAGTACATTTGAAGGGGAAGAAATGTATTAAAATGCCATTTTTTTTCATTAGCGCCACCTTCTGGAGGCATTTGTGCACTCCAGGCTTGGGGTAACAAGGCAAGTCACCCATCATTAGATGCGGTAGGGTGTCTTCTTTTCAAAATGGTATGGTTTGTGTACCCTTTCTTCACTTTTCACTTCTGTAGTTGTTATAACCATTTGTGTACAGACAAGTAATGTTTGAGAAAATGTTAGAAAAATTTGAGGTTGTAGTAGGTGTCGTTTTGCACTTCTAGCGCCCCCTGAGGTAGTTAAACTCATACCAATGGGGTGTCATTTTTCTCCTAAGAGCGCTAGCTAATGAATACAGTTGGAAATGCCATGGTTTTCACAAATTTCCGTACATTTGAAGGGGCAGAAATGTATGAAAATGCCTTTATTTTTTCATTAGCGCCACCTTCTGGAGGCATTTGTGCACTCCAGGCTTGGGGTAACAAGGCAAGTCACCCATCATTAGATGCGGTAGGGTGTCTTCTTTTCAAAATGGTATGGATTGTGTACCCTTTCTTCACTTTTCACATCTGTAGTTGTTATAACCATTTGTGTACAGACAAGTAACGTTTGAGAAAATGTTAGAAAAATTTGAGGTTGTAGTAGGTGTCGTTTTGCACTTCTAGCGCCCCCTGAGGTAGTTAAACTCATACCAATGGGGTGTCATTTTTCTCCTAAGAGCGCTAGCTAATGAATACAGTTGGAAATGCCATGGTTTTCACAAATTTCCGTACATTTGAAGGGGCAGAAATGTATGAAAATGCCTTTTTTTTTCATTAGCGCCACCTTCTGGAGGCATTTGTGCACTTCAGGCTTGGGGTAACAAGGCAAGTCACCCATCATTAGATGAGGCAGGGTGTCTTCTTTTCAAAATGGTATGGTTTGTGTACCCTTTCTTCACTTCTGTAGTTGTTATAACCATTTGGGAACAGACAAGTAATGTTTGAGAAAATGTTAGAAAAATTTGAGGTTGTAGTAGGTGTCGTTTTGCACTTCTAGCGCCCCCTGAGGTAGTTAAACTCATACCAATGGGGTGTCGTTTTTCTCCTAAGAGCACTAGCTAATGAATACAGTTGGAAATGCCATGGTTTTCACAGATTTCAGTACATTTGAAGGGGCAGAAATGTAAGAAAATGCCTTTTTTTTTCATTAGCGCCATCGTCTGGAGGCATTTGTGCACACCAGGCTTGGGGTAAGAAGGCAAGTTACCCCTCATTAGATGCGGCAGGTTGTCTACTTTTCCGAAATATATAGTTTTATATAGTTATTCCACTGTTTTAGGGTAGTTTTACCACAAAAACCCTAGAATGCGCATATTAGTTTATAAAGTTGAAAATGTCATTTTGCGCTGCTGGTGATTAGGGCTCTACGCTAGCCATGGACGTAGGTAAAACTATACAAATTTGGTATTTTTTTACTCGGGGGACTTGGGGCTTTTTCAAATAATTGAAACTTTTTCAATCAAGGTAAATGTTTTTGATACATATTATGTGATTTTAGGAAAATGAGTAAATTTTCACTTTTTTTGTCATTATGACATCATAGCTTTTTGCACGATGTAAAATTCTCTTCATGTAAGGTACCACGAGAAAGCCCAATTAGTTCTGAAAAAAACAATATATAGTTTTCCATATTTAACTAAAAATCCCCAGAGGAAATCAAGCATAAACAGAAGGATAGCAAAAATGCTGAAAAAGTGTCTGGCCTGCAGGGTACAGGAAATGGCCCAAGCCTCTGGCACTGAAGGGGTTAAGCAATTTTTTTTTTTTTTTTTTTTTAGAAGTCCCACCCCCCCACTTGCGATTAAGCCCTACCCCTTTTATGACGCGAATCGCGTTATTTCTCTCCCCTCATCAGCATCAGAGGGATCTCCTCCAGGCAGCCCCAACTTAGAAGTTCCCAGGTATGATCTTTAGGCATAGTGTACTGTGATTGGAGAAAAGGAGGTGTAGTAAACTTATTCAAAAAGGAGGCAGGAAATTATAGTAGTGGGTAAGATATTAGTAGGGTTACTAACTGATATTATTGAGGGCTATGTGAAGACCAAACTAATGTACTTGCATTTTATTAAAGGGCAAGTAATAATTTGCACAAGGGAATTGCTGTTGATGTAGTATACTTGGATTTTGCAAAAGTCTTTGATATTGTGCTTCACAACAGGTTACTGTATAAATTAAAATGCTTTGGTCTGGGGGTGATATCTGTGCATGGATTGACAAAATGTTTTATTATTGTTGCTGTTGTTATTGTGAGAAAGAGGTGTAAAGATGTGGGGGTGGGAGACACATGGGTGCTCCTCGACAGACTTTGAAAGGGTGATCCAGCATTGTGTGTTATGCCACTATGCTAGAGTCAACTTCAATGAATTGGAGATGTCTCTAGCATCAAACGGGTTAATCAGAGAAAACCTGTCCTACAACTAGAGACATCAGACACAAAAGGTCAGTTTGTTCAGAATACACCTATTAAACTATCCTTTGAGACTTACAAGTGGATTATATATCCTGAAGATTAGAGTCTGAATTCTTGAAGATTTTGTAACTCTGCTGTATGAAAGGAGATTCTTGTGTTGAGTAAGAATTCCAAAACTATCTGCAATAACAGATGGTTAAGAGATCAAGATGATAACATTAGCCTTTGTTTTCTATTCAGTCTATACAGGTGATGAGTGTTGAGAAATGAGAAATCAACATTGAAAACAAAAAAGGGACAAGCAAGTTTCACGATCCTTGTATCCTAGAAAGTTTCTTAGTGAATTGCATCAAGGCCTTTTTTGGGGGGGATGGTATGTTTTTCATTAGCATTAAAATTTCAATCAGGTCACATTAGTTAAGTGGCAGTCCTTTTTTTTACACTAGAAGACAAGAGCAAGTTTGGCCTTTTTAGTATTTGTTTATTTAACCACATTTTTCCTCTAATTCATTTAGAAAGCCCACACATGCCACCCACACATCGGAGCAGCAGAGAGGACGAGATATTCTAATGTGTCCCATACTGCTTCCTCACTACATGCATGGGGGCATGATTTTGGCAGGGGGCAAAGTTCCGGATTCTCTCCACCCCATGCAGCTTCCCTTCCCTGTCCCTTCCTTTTGTTTCCTCCCTCATACCCCATTGTGTCCCCTCCTCCCTTTCCTCCAACCCATCTTTAGCACTGTGTCCCCTCTTCTTTTTGCTCCCTCCCACTGTCCCTTGTCGTGTCCCTTCAATTTTGCTCCCTCCCACCTGCTTAGTTGTCTTTGGCCCCTCCCACACTCCCTCCTTTGCCACTCCTACCTTCTTTCATTTCAGTGCTGCGGGAAGAGAAGTATCCAATGCATTAGATTCCTCTTTTCCAGTGGAAGGGCAGTCAAAGGGTTAACCCATTCAGAGAAACAGAGTCATCCAATGAATTGGATATCTCTTTGCCAGTTAAAGGGTTAACCTTTTCATACCCAAAGGGTTAGCCAATGCTTGGATGCCTCTTTGCCAATGCACTGGCATGCAAGGGCAATCAAAGGGTTAACTTCCTCAAAGCCACAGACCTATCCAATGCATTTGTAACCTTTGCTACTAAAAGGGTTAACTTTTTCATTGGCAGAGGGAACCCCAAACAAAAAGGGTAATTTTCTTAACCCTTTCAGTGCCAGAGAGGTATTGAACGCATTGCACCTTATTACATGCCTCTTTAGCAATAAAATGGTTACACCTTTGAGTACAGTGATGTACTGCAGCCAACATCAATGCATTGCATACATCTTTGCCACTCAAACGGTTACATTTTTGAGTGCCAGAGGTCTATCCAAAACATACCGTGCAATGTATTGTATATGTCTTTGCAACTCAAGCACTTAACTGTCTTAATACAGGAAGGCTACCCAGCTCATGGGGAAATCAGTAAGTTACATACCCCTCTACCACATGAAGGGTTAAACCACACCGGAAATGCTGTGCTTCTATTGCTGGTAAATATATAAGGCATATGATTCTGGGAAATTCCATTTATGGTTTAAAAACTGGCGGGAATTTCTTCCTACATAAAATGGCGAAGCAAGACAATTTTGTTAAAAATAGGGATTTCAGAAATTTGTACTAAAGTCACAATTTACCTTACAGCTCAAGCAGGCTTAGTGTAAAAAAAAAAATTATGAAATATGAATGCTATATATCTCCTGAGTACACAGGTAACACATATATATATATATATATATATATATATATATATATATATATATATGTATATATCCTTCCAAAGGACCCAAAATTAGTAATACCACATAACAGAAATTCTAATAACATGTCATGCATATAACCAAAATGCTATTTATTTAGTGTGAAGGCATACTTAACCCATAGCATTAAAGTAACCCCTTAATTGCATGCATTTCCTGAAAGAAAATATCCCATTGCATCAAATGAGTGGATACCTGTCTTTCTACTCCCAGCCTGGAAACAAAGGTTTACAGTTGCTAGAGCTAAAAGGGAAAAAAATACATTTCCACCCCTTCAACTGCACTGAAATCTTTGAAAGCTATGGAATTTCATATTGTATTCATTAGCTACTCCTCTTCATGCTGTTGAGTATATGAGAAGCACAAAGCTACACCAACCACTATCTATAATTTTCCTATATTTTTCAAATATAACTTGCCTGTGGTTAGCACAAATCTACACCAACTACAATCTATAATTTTCCTACATTTTTCACATAGGACATGCCTGCATTTAAAGCAGCTACAGAAATGAAGAAATGGTAGACAAAGTGTACAATATTGTACAGTAGACCACTAGTCATATAAAATGAAGGGTACTTGCATTGCTAACTCTAGTTGCATTGCTAACTCTAGGCTAGTGTGCAGAACTATTTAAAAAATGTAGTGCTATTAGAAAAAAACATTCTTTTACCACTTAAATTACTTCAAAGATACTAAGATATTTAAGGAACCTGGAATTTCCTATTGTATTCAGACAGCATGAGAAAATTGATATACCATAGTGGGTGCCAGGAACATAGCTACCAGTAGAACAAGGCTGGGGAAGCAGACCTAATGTGTGGTTCTGTGGCTACCAGTAGGATAAGCTTGGGGAGACAGACAATGGGGGTTATGCTCTAAGGTGTGATACAGAGGTGATAATGTGGAGATGACTTCTCAAGTGATATCACTATGGAGCTCATGCACTAAGATTTCTCAGGTGATAGAGATATCCACAATATCACCTATTTATCACCCCTTAGTGCATAACCCCCAATGTATGCATGGCTCTATGGCTAACTAATTGGGAAGTAGAGCCAGGCTGGGGTTTCAAACAGTGTATTTGGGGATCTGTGGCTGCCAGTACACCCATGGTGAGGGGAAGGGGGTCAAGCAGCATATGTGAAGTGGTAGTCACAGATCTCCACTGGTAGTCACATTTTCCCACATATAATAGTAGCCACAGATCCCCACATACACTGCATGACTCCCCAGCCCGCATCCACTGGTAGACTCAAATCCCCACTAAAACTGTCAGACACCCCCCCAAAGCCGAGTTAGAAAGCCAAATGTTTTCTACCCCTGGTATAGGGCTAGTATTAGGCTTTTTATATAAAGCATTTAATTAGTTCCAAAGCACGCAATACACTATTCTCCCCCCACCATCACTGATAAAAACCTACAGAAATGTATCAAAGATTAAGCGTATTTCCCTTAGTGTAGATGCCATACACATGCATCTACAGTTCTTTTGTATGTAAAGACAGAGGCAAAAGCCTGATGTACAGAAATTACATATTTATGTGGCCTATACTTGTAGTTGCTCATGGAAAAAAGTGAGTAAAAAATGTTCTTGCTTCATTTGTAAGTATTTAAAAGGTATTTTCTTGAGGTTAAAGGGGAACTACCACCCTGCAAAATCTTTATCTCAATGAAGTCTCCATTTATTACCTGGTTTAAATGATTTATGACTTTTTCCGAGGCTGACAGTAGCAGGAAGCCATAGTGACGTCCGTGCGCCTGCACTGTCAGTCCCTTTTGGAGCCGGCCGGCCCTTTTGGAGATAAAGATTTTGCGGGGTGGTAGTTCCCCTTTAAGTCATTCACACCTTGATGCATTTTAGCTGAAGGGCGTATTTGGAGAGTTGTTAGGTACAGTATGTGGTCTTCTCTCTGGGTTAATATTCATGTTGTCATACTTTCTGCTATTGATATTTGAAATAATTTAAACAATTTGGATCTTTATAAGATTGTTAATGACTCAGATACTGCAACTGGCAAAGTTATTATAGTTCTTGATGCTAAATATTGACATTAGTAACAGCTTGTGTTACAAGTTAAAGTAAACTAGTTATCTCAAATCAATGTGATTTTAAGCATAATCAGTGTGTATTGTGGGGCATGCTTATGCTAATTTCTCCACTCTGTACTGAAATTATTCTTCATTAGATCACACTGTACATCCCCTTCTTAGTTCTCTCTCTCTCCTACCATAGGGAGGCTGGTGTACTAAGGATATTTAATTTTGGAGTATACCAAATGTCCCACAAGGAATACATACATATATATTATTTGTGTGTGTGTGTATAAATAATAAAAAAAATATATATACATATATATATATATATATATATATATATATATATATATATATATATACACAAAAGTTTTAGGCAAGTGTGAAAAAATGCTGTAAAGTAAGAATGCTTTCATAAATAGACATATTAATAGTTTATATTTGTCAATTAACAACATGCATAGAGAGTGAACAAAAGAAGAATTTAAATCAAATCTATATTTGGTGTGACCACCCTTTGACGTCAAAACAGCATAAATTCTTCTAGGTACACCTGTACACAGTTTGTAAGGAACTTGGCACGTAGGTTGTTCCAAACATCTTGGAGAACTACCCACAGGCCTTCTGTGGATTTAGGTAGCCTCAGTTGCTTCTCTCTCTCTCTCTTCATGTAATCCAAGACAGACTTGATGATGTTGAGATCAGGGCTCTGTTGGGGTCATACCGTCACTTCCAGGACTCCTTGTTCTTTACACTGAAGATAGTTCTTAATGACTTTGGCTGTATGTTTAGGGTCGTTGTTATGCTGCAGAATAAATTTGGGGGCAATCAGGTGCATTCCTGATGCTACTGCATGATGGATAAGTATCTTCCTGTACTTCTCAGCATTGAGATACCATTAATTCTGATGGAATACCAAACTCCATTTGCAGAAATGCAGCCCCAAACTTTCAAGGAACCTCCACCATGCTTCACTGTTGCCTGCAAACATTCATTCTTGTCCCGCTCTCCAGCCCTTCGGCAAACAAACTACTTTCTGCTACAGTCAACTATTTCAAATTTAAACTCATGAATCCAGAGCACCTGCTGCCATTTTTCTGTATCCCAGGTCCTGTATTTTCATGCATAGTTGAGTCGCTTGGCCTTGTTTCCATGTTGGAGGTATGGCTTTTTGGCCACAAGTCTTCCATGAAAACCACTTCTGACCAGACTTCTCCAGACAGTAGATGGGTGTACCAGGGTACCACTGTTTTCTGCCAATTCTGAGCTGATGGCACTGCAGGATATCTTCTGATTGTGAAGGGAATTAAGCATGACGTGTCTTTCATCTGCTGCACTAAGTTTCCTTGGCTGTCCACTGTGTCTACATTCCTCATTGTTGCCCGTTTCTTTGTGCTTCTTCAAAAAAGCTTGGACAACACATCTGTAAGCCCCTGTATGCTTTGAAATTTCTGCCTGGGAGAAACCTTGCTGATGCAGTATAACTACCTTGTGTCTTGTGTGTGGTGTATGACTTTTGACATTAAACTGTCTTCAGCAACCTCACCTAGTTAGCCGAGTTTGGCTGTTCCTCACCCAGTTGTATTCCTCCTACACAGCTTTCTGTTTCAGTTAATGATTGTATTTCAACCCACATATTAAAATGATGATCATTGGAACCTGTTTAATATAACTGTTTAATCATACACCTGACTATATGAATACAAAATCCCTGACTTTGTGCAAGTATACCTATTTATATAATTGTGACTGATTCCAGGACCATGTATACATCAGCCAGAGGATACAACAAGCAGTTTATCACGGCTATTAAATGGTTAGGTTTTTTCCCTTGCTAGAACACCTGCTCCTGGTTAATTAGCTCAAACCTTTATAGTAGACATGAGACAGCAGGGTGGGGTTAGGCTGTACTGGGATAGTGAGTTTGGAGACCTACAAGCTGTCTGTCTGCCTCTGAAACCAAGGAGTGGTGAGAAAGCTGCTTAACTGAAAAAAGACTGCATGTTTTTTTACTTTATTTTGTACTGTAGCCCAGAGTAGCTGGGTCAGTAACTGGCCGTGAGGGAACTACTGTGAGTTAGCCTCCTGAAAGCAGCAGGCCTGTTTATTTGTATACTTTTTATTTGGAATCAAAAGCCTGTTTGATTTAAAGGGGAAGCATACCCTAAAAGTGGAAAGAGACTTTTATTTTGTTGTTGCTGTTTACAATAAACTGCATTTAAGTTACAACCTCCTTTACCACAAGTGGTGCCAGAAGTGGGATGTTTGTTGTACCGGCTCCACTGTCACAAAAGCCTTAAACGTACAGAACTCACAGAAAATGGAGGATGTTGTAAAGGCCCTACTATATGCTACTGTTGTGCAGAAAGAGAGCAGCAGGCATGCTGCAGCCTCAACAGCAACCCAACAAGAGACCACCAGGCTCATCTCTTGGGGGGACACTTAGGGGTCCAAAAAACTCAAGAACAAGTGCTTAGATGATTCTTTTGGCCAGGGGTACATAGACAGTGAAGAGCATCCAGTCTTGTACTTGAGACAGAAACTGTTGCCGTGAGAGCAGTGCTATGTGGTGGTCGAAAAGGAGTGTTGGCTATTAAGTGGGATATGGACACTCTTAAAAGAGCAGTAAACTTTTTTTATGAAAAAATATATATTTTAGGGATTTCCCTATTGAGTAAGATAAGGGTACTCCCGCTGCTGAGAGATTTATATTTCCAGAGTTATTACAGTTTAAATTCATGTTTTTTACATTAGCAGTGCCCTCTAGTGGTCTAATTCTAATTAGTTTTCTTGTTAGATTCTAATGGAGATAAAAGTCAGAAACATACAGTTCTCCATAGAATGTGATAGAAACTGCATGTCACTTCCTGTCAGTTAGAACGATCAGGAAATAAACACAGTAAATTCACTTCCTGATTATTTGAACTGATATAAATTTTTAATAAAACATCTGACAGCAGTGGGAGTGACCTTGTTTTATTCAGCAGGAAATGCTCTATAAAATATGTTTTCATAATTAAAAGTTTACTGTTCCTTTAAGTATTATTTGCTTGGCAGATGCTTTACACTGATCACTGACCATGCTCCCTTACGGTGGATGCCAACCCTACAGGGTCAGAAACTTCAGGGTCCTGAGATGGTTTATGTCCTTACAACCGTTTAAGTTTGTTGTGCAGCACTGGGCTGATTTGCTTCATGATAATGATGATGCTTTGTCTAGGGCACATGGCCTTACGGCGGTGGCTGCTTCCCACGCCTGTGTTAACCTGGGGAGGGGAATATGTGACAGAGTCCAGGTCTATGTATACATCAGCCAGAGGATACAACAAGCAGTTTATCCCGGCTATTAAATGGTTAAGCACACCTGCTCCTGGCTAACTAGCCCAAAACTAAAACAGCAGGGTGGAATCAGGCTGCACTGGGATAGTGTGTTTAGAGACCTACAAGCTGTCTGTCTGCCTTTGAAACCAAGGCGTGGTGAGAAAGCTGCTTAAAGGGATAGTAATACTTAAATATTACTAACTCCCATATTGTAGCCATGTTAAAAAGAATTTAACTGTTGCCAGTGTCATCTCACAAACCTTTATGGTTTGAGAGATAACCGCACACAAAGTTCCCCCCTGACTTCAGGGAAGGGGGAGACAATTAAATTCTTTTTAACATGGCTACAATATGGGGATCAGTAATATTTAAGTATTACTATCCCTTTAAATGGAAAAAGACTGCATGTTTATTTACTTTATTTTGTACTGTAGCCCAGAGTAGCTGGGTCAGTAACTGGTAGTGAGGGAACTACTGTGAGTTAGCCTCCTGAAAGGAGTAGGCCTGTTTATTTGTATCCTTTTTATTTGGACTCAAAAACCTGTTTGATTTAAAGGGGAAGCATACCCTAAAAGTAGAAAGAGACTTTTCTTTTGTTGTTGCTGTTTACAATAAACTGCTTTGAAGTTACAACCTCCTGGCTCTCCTGACCGTGTATATATACAGAATTCCCCTTCCCATTAATTCAAAAAGATACTGATATACAGAATAAGCTTTGTATAATTGGAAAGAGTGTTGTACTTTCATTTGCCTTTTATTGTTTGTTTGTTTTTTACGATGTGTAGAGATAGAGGAGTGTTTTTGTTAATGATCCTCCCACTTTTTGGTGACATCAGTCCTTAATTTCAAAGCTATGCCTTAAGGATTTAATTTAAATAATTTAACTATTCCTTCCGGGGTCACTGCTGGGTCTTGCTGTAGTAACTAATATCCATCCATTCCCTCTCTGCACTTCCTATCAGCCCATTCTTATTCTCTCAAACAAGTCATTGGGTTATGCCAACTATTCACTGCAGTGACCTGAGTATACTGAACTGAAAGTCTATCTCAACTACACACACTTCTGTAATGTCTGAATGAAGAAAATAAGAGTCAGTCCACCATCTCAGGAATGGGGTGTGTTGCTTGGGAATGTTGGGGGTCACTGGTGTATCCTTGCTGTGGCCAGAGCATGGTTAAAGAGCTGGCTGTAAAGCCAAATGGCAGGATGAATATGCCAGTGTACAGCATGGTGATGGAAATTACTTTCCCCATGAAATAGATGAGACTAACTATGCAGATCTTATGCTGATTTGAGGAAGACTGTGGTGAAAACTGGATCACTAAAACAGCAGACAATTTGGGTAGACAACATGGAGGCAGAATAATAGAAGGAACAGTGCTATGGTAGAATGTAAAGCACTGGAGCTACCTCAATAACCTAGCACAGATAACTGGTAAAACCTTGCAATTCTGGAACACTGTATGGAGATGCTGAATAGGATAGGCTATGTGAAAGCAGAAAAATATACTTCAATGGGTGATGCAGAGACTGACAAAGAACTGGAGTGATAGAATGTTGCTAGAATCAATACAGGTGACTTAGGGAGAATAAGAGAACCAGGTACATAGCTGAAAACAACCAGGAGGACAACACTGAGGTAGGATGGAAGTGCTTTGGAGCAGTTACTTTAAGTATGTATCACTGACTTGGGGAGACCATGTTGAGGCACGTATACAGCTGAAGGCAGCCAGTGGGATGGTGGAATATATATATGTGGCTGCCCTATAGAGAGAAGATAGAGGAAAAGGGGGTTGGATGGGAGTTTCATCCCTGTGGGCAGTGCTCCTTTTTTTCAAACTAGAGATGTGGATTCACTCCATACTGGCTGTCTTTACAGAGAGTAAGTCATCAACCGAGACGTGGGAATCGAATGACACATAAAATACACCCACTGTGATGTGTTAAAGAGAGAACAAGAGCAAGGCAAGTAGAGATCCTAGAGAGATCTCACACAAACATTGTGAATCCTGTCTAGCATTCAAGGAGTTAACCCTTTCAGTGTCAGGAGTGTGCAAAGTGTTTCAGTCTTAGACAGACGGGATTAACTAACCCTCTAACTATAATCCATATACTATATATATATATATATATATATATATATATATATATATATATATATGCAATGAAATGGTGTAAACCATAGAACCAGTGCACACACAGGACTTGTGCCAAAAAATAATACTTTATTCTGTCAACGTTTCGGCCCCCTGGAGGGCCTTTATCAAGACCCTCCAGGGGGCCGGAACGTTGACAGAATAAAGTATTATTTTTTGGCACAAGTCCTGTGTGTGTGCACTGGTTCTATGGTTTACACCATTTCATTGCATATGATTGGTTTTAACCTAGTAGCACCCAGGCAGTAGTAATAATAATTTTTCAACATTAGGAGTGCCCTAACTTACATTTTCTCTCTCTCTCTCTCTCTCTATATATATATATATATATATATATATATATACACACACACACTATACACACAAAAAATTGCACTTCCTCACATGTACATGACACGTGTACCAGCATGCCGAGTTTGGTACTGGGAGAGACCGCTCCAGTCTTGGAGCAATCAATTTCAGACCCCATTTTTACTTACAGTGCTCCAACAGGGGTAAGTACAAAGTACGTAACATGCTATGACTGTCCCCGGTCCTTATGGGTATAAACTGAGTGACTGTCATAGCACGTCACATGGTCCTTAAGGTGTTAAAGTCCCAGAATTAGAACTTGAATACTATTATAAATAGACATCCCACAGTCAGTCTCAGCGGTGAATGTATAAATACGAATCCACGCTAAATGAGGCACTGTAGTTGATTTTCTAATCGTATGCCTGTCTAAAACCAATTTACTAAGCTACTTATGCCAACAAAATTCTCCCACTGCTTGCTCTAAGGGGAAGGCATGGGGGCAATATATGGGAGATTCAGGGAGTTCATTTCTTTGAAGGAGAGTTTAGCCCTTTGAATGCCAGAGAGATGTCCAACACATTGCAACGTTAATGCTATAAACTAACCAAGTATAGAAAAATGGTGTGATTTTCTCAATTTTCCTAAGCGTGCTATGGGTGGTGTAATGAGCTTCTTGGGATCAAAGTCTTAACAAAAGGCAGATATTCACTAAAGAAAACCATAGTCTATTTTAAGAAAAATGTTCACTATATATTAGTCATACATTACTTTGACGGCATGTTTTTATTTTTTAAACAAAGGATTAAATGGTGCATTTTAAAGGCCATTCTGTCAGGTATTATGTTGAAACAGGATTAAAGACATTTGTAAGGGAGTTTGACATTGTCTTCCCAAATATACTTCTAGTAAAATGAGCCAAGTAGTGCATTTGAAAGATGCATTTCATCAACTACAGGACAGGATTTTCCCTGAAATCATTCCATCAGTGCTCAGAGGAGTAGTCTAGTATATGTCAGTGCAGTTAGTAATAATTAGAGTGCTTATTAATACATTACACAAACAAATATGTCGCGCAATAGGATCAAGGATCAAACTCAACAGGGAACCAGCAGCTAGATCTGAATAACCCTACTCTTAGTGGTAAAAGACTAAACACTATTCCAAGAAGACCAGCGCTATATTCACCTTTTAGGATAAAGGATACAGTGATTCCAAAACCATAGTAAAAAATATATTTAATTAAAAACACTTGTCTCCCTCTCAGATAAAATAATATTGAACAACAAAAACAAGCCACATATATTATATGTAATGCAGGTAAATCTCCAATATAAATCCTTATGGCGGCATACCTCAGGTAACCGGATAAAACGGCAAAAGAAACCCCAAACCGTGGACCTCTTTCCAACACAGTAAATCAAGTTCTACCCACATATCAGTGGGTGACGTACCCACAAAATAATCCTCAATACGTCTCACCACTGCATTGAGATAGGGTGAACGATCCACCCCTACTGGAACTTGAACTCCACTACGGGGTTAACAATCCGCCGTATACCCACATCAACCGGGAAGTGCAACCAGTAATACAATCACAAATATGCACCAAGAAACAGAAAAAATTGAAGATCAATGTGGTGATAAAACCCCATACTCACCTTCACTTTGGCCCAAATGATAATCTGTGACACTGGTTCACTGACAGCAGCCCTACATCAGGGCTCTGAGGGTGAATAATCACTACATGAACATGAAATATACTACTAGAAAACATGGAGATTATCCTATTACAATTACAGAGAAATCCAAAAATAAAAATATAAAAAGTCACTCCACTGAGTAATAGGTTGTATAAGTCCCTTGGTTAGCATTAAACATACCCTTTAAGGGATTATATATTGAAATCTGGATTAGACCAATGTTTCTCTTATTCCACATCTGATCTTCCAAGTATGTGTATATCCCAAGTCATAACAGATCATATATATCAGTCTTATTAGCTAATATATGAGGAGCTTCACTTTGATCACTGGAGCACTGATCCCACGCACACTCCAAACACTGATATGTATACTGCACAAAAACTTCTTTGTCTTTAATATGCACTTTAAAACAGCTCATACCTTTGTATATGCTTCATATCCTCAGAACACTATCATAATGCAAGTTGTACTCAGGGATGCCTGTGTTTGTTATTCTCGAGCGTCAATCTTGTAACACCTGTGTGATGTCTGACGGCATCTCCTCATCCTTCCGGTATGCTGTTTTCTTCAGCAGTATATCAGTTGTTCGTGCATCAGACTCTCTATGTCAATGCTCCAGAGTTAGTGATGAGCGAGCATGCTCGGCCGAAGCTCGGTTCGGCTCGAGCATCGCTCTGCTCGGCACATGGCGGTACTCGTACGAGTACCGCATGTGCTTGCCCGCCATGTTCGGGTCTCCTTCCCGCACGTTTCGCGGCTGCTGCGCAGCCAATAAACGTGCGGGGAGGCTCTGACATCAGTGTAATGCCAGCAGCCATGTTGGCTGCTGGCATTACACTGATTGACTGGCCAGAACCCGTGATCGGGTGCTGTATAGCACCCGACGCGCGAGTTCGGCTCATTCTTAGCCAGGGAGAGATGCGATCAGGCAGGGAAAGTCAGTGTAGGGAGAATAAAAGTGTTGGAACTCTTTCAAGACCCAAAAGTCCTTTTTAGGACTGTTGTGTGTGGGGGCAGCATTTATATTTTGTTTGGGGGGGCACAATTTCATTTTTTTTGTGGGGGGGATATTTATAAGGTGACATTGTACTAGGTGCACAGGGACAAATATTTCACAGTGCAGTGACAAGCTGACATATTCTGTTAGGTGCACAGGGCCAATTATTTTACAACGCAGCGACAAAAAGGGCCATTTTAAACGTGTGCCTAGCCATAGATTATTGTCACATTCTGTTTAGTGTGCAAATTCACAAATTAACGTCACATATTCCGTTCACTGTGCCTAGCCGCAGATTAGCGTCACATTCTGTTTCGTGTGCCTAGCCGCAGATTAGCGTCACATTCTGTTTCGTGTGCCTAGCCGCAGATTAGCGTCACATATTGTTTAGTGTGCCTAGCCGCAGATTAACGTCACATATTGTTTAGTGTGCCTAGCCGCAGATTAGCGTCACATATTGTTTAGTGTGCAAATTCACAAATTAACGTCACATATTGTTTAGTGTGCAAATTCACAAATTAACGTCACATATTCCGTTCACTGTGCCTAGCCGCAGATTAGCGTCACATTCTGTTTCGTGTGCCTAGCAGCAGATTAGCGTCACATTCTGTTTCGTGTGCCTAGCCGCAGATTAGCGTCACATATTGTTTAGTGTGCCTAGCCGCAGATTAACGTCACATATTGTTTAGTGTGCCTAGCCGCAGATTAGCGTCACATATTGTTTAGTGTGCCTAGCCGCAGATTAGCGTCACATATTGTTTAGTGTGCAAATTCACAAATTAACGTCACATATTGTTTAGTGTGCAAATTCACAAATTAACGTCACATATTCCGTTCACTGTGCCTAGCCGCAGATTAACGTCACATTCTGTTTCGTGTGCCTAGCCGCAGATTAACGTCACATATTGTTTAGTGTGCCTAGCCGCAGATTAGCGTCACATATTGTTTAGTGTGCAAATTCACAAATTAACGTCACATATTGTTTAGTGTGCAAATTCACAAATTAACGTCACATATTCCGTTCACTGTGCCTAGCCGCAGATTAGCGTCACATTCTGTTTCGTGTGCCTAGCCGCAGATTAACGTCACATATTGTTTAGTGTGCCTAGCCGCAGATTAGCGTCACATATTGTTTAGTGTGCAAATTCACAAATTAACGTCACATATTGTTTAGTGTGCAAATTCACAAATTAACGTCACATATTCCGTTCACTGTGTCTAGCCGCAGATTAGCGTCACATTCTGTTTCGTGTGCCTAGGCGCAGATTAACGTCACATATTGTTTAGTGTGCCTAGCCGCAGATTAGCGTCACATATTGTTTAGTGTGCAAATTCACAAATTAACGTCACATATTCCGTTCACTGTGCCTAGCCGCAGATTAGCGTCACATTTTGTTTCGTGTGCCTAGCCGCAGATTAACGTCACATATTGTTTAGTGTGCCTAGCCGCAGATTAGCGTCACATATTGTTTAGTGTGCAAATTCACAAATTAACGTCACATATTCCGTTCACTGTACCTAGCCGCAGATTACCGGCATATATTCCGTTTAATATGAAGAAGGCGGGTAAAAAGGGACGGGGAAGTGGACGTGATCCTGATAGTTCAGGGCGCGGGTCAGGACGCGTAGAAACTGTGCCTGGTACCAGAGCACAAGAAAGAAAGACATCCACCATACCTAGCTTCATGTCTCAGTTTACAGGGCGTCGCAGGACATCACTCTCGAGGTCAGACCACTGCGAACAGGTGGTTGGTTGGATTTCAGCTGATACTGCTTCCAGTCGGTTAAGCACCACCCTGTCTTCCACCAAGTCCACTCTCACTAGCCAAGAGTCTGGTCAACATAATCCTCACCCTGATCATCCTTCCTCCCACCATAGAGGGTCTGGCCAAAGAAGTGATCCCACACTGGGATATAGTGAGGAGCTCATCTCATCACCAATCCTTGATTTGAACCTCTCTCCAAGCACGCTTGCAGAGGAACATGAGATCTTGTGCCCTGATTCACAACCTCTATAGGGTACCCAATCACAAGAAGATGACAGAGGGGAACGGCATTTAAGGTCAAAGGAAGTGGATGATGATGATGAGACACAGTTGCCATCAAATCAACCACAATTACTGTCTCAAGACCTTGATGAGGAGGATGATACACAGTTGTCAATGACTGAGGATGTGGTGGGATCAAGAAATGAGGAGGATGATCAGAGTGAGGAAGTGGAGGAGGACTTGGTGGACGATGAGGTCACTGACCCCACCTGGGAAGGTGGAGAGCCGAGCGATGACAGCAGTCCTGAGGGTGAGCCATCTGCAGCACCGCAACAGGCTGGAAGAGGCAGTGGTGTGGCTAAAGAAAGAAGGCGGACCGCACCAAACCGGCCCGCAAATGTTCCACGGAGCACCCCCTTGCGTAAATCTCCCTTGCCAAGGGCTAGGTGTTCCGCGGTATGGCGTTTTTTTAAGGAAAGTGCGGACGACAAAAAAATTGTAGTTTGCAACCTGTGCCACACCAGAATGAGCCGAGGCATGAACACTAGAAACCTCACCACCACCAGCATGATCCAACACATGGCATCCAAGCACCGTAATAAGTGGGAGGAACGCCCGGATCGCCAATCTGTGTCTGCAGGCCACACCACTGCCTCCTCTTCCCCTGTTTTCGGTGCCGGCCAATCGCCTGTCGAAAGCGCAGGCCCGCATACCTCCCGCCCTGCACCTGTACCATCTGAAGCACCATCAGCGACCACATCCACTTCCCTGTCCCAGCGCAGCGTCCAAATGTCGTTACCCCAGGCATTTGAGCGCAAGCGAAAATACCCAGCCACCCACCCACAGGCCATAGCACTAACCTCACACCTTTCCAAATTACTGGCCATCGAAATGCTGCCATTTAGGCTTGTGGACACTGAGTCCTTCCGCAGCCTGATGGCAGCAGCTGTCCCTCGGTACGCAGTCCCCAGCCGCCACTACTTTTCCCGGTGTGCCGTCCCCGCCTTACACCACCATGTGTCCCTTAACATCACCCGTGCCCTGACCAACGCAGTTACTGGGAAGGTCCACTTAACGACTGACACATGGACAAGTGCTTGTGGCCAGGGATGCTACATTTCCCTGACGGCACACTGGGTGAATGTCGTGGAGGCTGGGAGTGACTCGGACCCTGGGATGGCACAGGTGCTACCCACGCCGAGGATTGCGGGCCCTACCTCCATCAGGGTTTCCGCCAGCACCTACGTTATTGGCTCCTCCTCCTCCTCCTCCGTTTCCACCTCCGAATTCTCTGCGCGCAGCGCCACTCACCCATCAGCCGGTAGCTGGAAGCAGTGTAGCACTGCAGTGGGGAAGCGTCAACAGGCCGTGCTGAAGCTGATCTGCCTTGGGGACAAACAGCACACGGCCTCAGAGCTGTTGCAGGGGATTAGTCACCAGACCGAGCAGTGGCTCTCGCCACTCAACCTGCAAACAGGCATGGTTGTGTGTGATAATGGGCGTAACTTGGTGGCGGCTTTGGAGCTCGGCAAGCTCACACACGTACCATGCCTAGCGCATGTATTTAATTTAGTGGTTCAGCGATTTCTAAAAACCTACCCCAATTTGCATGATCTCTTGACGAAGGTGCGCCGCGTGTGTGCACATTTCCGTAAGTCATCTACAGCTTCAGCCGGCCTGTTGACGCTGCAGCAGCGCTTACAATTGCCAGCTCACCGGCTGCTGTGTGACGTGAGCACGCGCTGGAACTCCACCTTCCACATGTTGGCCCGGCTTTGTGAGCAGCAGAGGGCAGTAGTGGAGTACCAGCTGTTACACGGTCGTCGCCTCTCCGTTCAACTTCCTCTAATCAGAAGTGAGGAGTGGGAATGGATGTCAGACCTCTGTGAGGTTTTACGCAATTTTGAGGAATCGACACAGATGGTGAGCGGCGATAACGCTATTATCAGTGTAACCATCCCACTTCTGTGTCTACTGAAACGCTCGCTGCTCACAATTAAAACCGACGCTTTGCATGTGGAAGAGGTGGAAATGGGGGAGGAAGAGCTTACACAAGGTGATAGCCAGAGCACCCTCACTTCGTCTTCTCAGCGACAATTGGAGGAGGTGGAGGAGGAGGAGGAGGAGGAGGAAGACACGGTTGCCTCCGCTACAGAGGGTAGCCATGGAACTTTATTTCCATCTCTTCAGCGTGGGTAGGCAGAAGAGGAGGAAGAGGATGAGGAGATTGAGAGTCATCCTCCTGGTGAGGACAGCGAAATCTTGCCTGTCGGTACTCTGGCACACATGGCTGACTTTATGTTAGGCTGCCTTTCCCGTGACCCACGCGTTATACGCATTTTAAACAACACTGATTACTGGGTGTTCACCCTTCTGGACCCCCGCTACAAAGAGAATTTCTCATCTCTCATTCCTCCGGTGGAGAGGACAAGCAAAATGGTGCAATACCAGAAGGTTCTTGTCGAAAAATTGCTCCAAAATTTTCCATCTGACAACGCTGGCGGCAGAGTACGTGCTACCTTGGCCAACCGAGAAGGGGAGAAAAGGGGAGCACACAGCAGTTCCGACAAAGGCAGGGCAACACTCTCCAAGGCGTGGGACACCTTCATGACACCCCGCCAGCACCCTCACCCTGATGCGCAGCCTAGTGTCACAAGGAGGGAAAAGTTTTGGAAGATGGTGAAGGAGTACGTAGCAGACCGTGTCAGCGTCCTCACTGATCCCTCTGTGCCTTACAACTACTGGGTGTCCAAGCTGGACACGTGGTATGAACTGGCACTCTACGCCTTGGAGGTGCTGGCCTGCCCTGCCGCCAGCGTTCTGTCTGAGCGGGTATTTAGTGCTGCTGGTGGCATCATAACAGATAAGGGTATCCGCCTTTCCACCGAAAATGCTGATAGGTTGACACTTATAAAAATGAACAAGGCCTGGATTTCCCCTGACTTCTCCACTCCACTGGAGGAAAGCCCCGGGTGAACATAAAGTCACTTTAGATATGTTATTTACAATGATGGGAATACTCTGTATTCCCATTCACCCCTTCCACCCAAAAAACGGGTATATGGTTGACTTTTAATCTTCTCATCCTCCTCCTCCTCTTCCATATGCCCTGTGATATAATTTTTATATAGGGCCAGCTCACCAGCGGGCCCTGTGATATAATTTTTATATAGGGCCAGCTCACCAGCGGGCCCTGTTTGACAATTTTTGTATAGGTCAGCTCACCAGCGGGCCTTCTCATATAATGTTTTATTGGGTCAGCTCTCTAGCGGGCCCTCTCATATAATGTTTTATAGCGTCAGCTCACTAGCGGGCCTTCGCATATAATGTTTAGGATGGTCAGCTCCGCAGCAGACCCTCACCCATAATGTTTTAGATGGTCGGCTCAGCAGCAGACCCTCATTCCTAATGTTTTAGATGGTCAGCTTAGCGGCATGCCCTCGCCCCTAATGTTTTAGAGGGTCACCAGCAGGCCATTAATCCTAATTTTTCAAGGGTGTGTATGATGCCCTCCTTTATGTGTAATAAAGGGTGTATTGGAGTGACATTTCAGTCTAATTTTTGGCAGCCCTTTCACTTAGTGCATAGGCTTTATGAGTGTTGGACCACTACCTGAACTATTGTACCACAATGTGAATGAGGCCCTCCATTTTGTGATATACAGGTTGTATCGGAGTGCCTCAGGTCCTCCCATTGAATTAAATAGGGCTGGGGTGTTCGACAGAGCAGAAGGTAGTTCTTGGCTTCATCCACTAAGTCACTTCGTCACTTTTACTCAATGGATCAGACCCCACTGTTCCGACTATAAATTTTGGACTTAACAAGGGCAAACGGACATGTTGTAAAACCTGTGGTAGCTGCGGCCTCCGTTCCTGAATGCTGTACCTTACCCGGGCCATAACCACGTTGAACACCTGCTTTACGCTGCGCACGTTTCCCTCTTAATCATGGCCCCAGTTCCGAAAAATCGATGAAATTTTTTGCAGAATTTGCAGATGATATACAAGTAAATATACAGCAAATACTGTTTGGTAACAATTTTTCGCCTAAAGTCGTTTTTATCTTCCTTTTTGTGTGTTTTACGGTCAGTCTGTAAAAATGGCGTACTACGGGCGAAACATCGTTCCCAGCAGCGACGTTGGAGTCCAAGATGCATCCAGACATCCTCCCTATGCTGTCCCTGAACCATTTCTGTGGTGTTTCCATCATTTTTTGACCTTTTCCTATGAACCAGGCACCCTCCCCTCATCAGAGCAGGGGGTGCCTGGTGTAATGCTCGAGTCCTCCCATTGACTTCAATGGGGCTCGGGTGCTCGGCCGAGCACTCGAGCCTCCGGGGGCGCTCGGCCAGAGCACCCGAACACCTGAGCATCGGGGTGCTCGATCATCACTAGTGCTTATTAATACATCACAATGGCAGTATATCTCTTTTCCCAGGGGGAGGGGGATCCTTTCCAATTGAATTGCACTTGAACTACAAACATATAACTGGAAAAATATAGCAATATGTGTTTAAAAACATTTAAAGAAGACTCAGACTTCAAGATTACTTCGAGTATTACTATCCCTTTAAATGTACATCACGGCAGATATGGAATGTGAAAGCTGTACACGTATTTTTCTCCTTAACTCTTTGAATGCTACAGATATCTGTAATGAATTGCTCTGCAATGAGTTGGAGATATCTCTAGCATACAAAGTGTTAAAATTCAGTGGGAAGGAGGGCTGGCTGGTCTTGGACACTACTAGAGATTGAAATGAGAAAATGAAGGAAGAAGCCATGGTAGAAGCATAAACAAGAACTTCCATGTGCAGTGGAAGTGAAGGGGTGTATGGACAGATATGGGACCAAAGGCGAAAGTGAAACATTTTTACTTTTATATGTGGAGAGCACATAGGGCTTCTTGTACTCACTGGAGAATATACAAATTTGGATAGATTACATTTAAGGGGAAATTTCATCAAGAAACATGTTTTGTTTATTTTAATAATCATGTTGAAATAACTATACTAGTGTTGGTATTTTTTCTGTGTTTTGTAGTATTTGCATAAAAGCCTATGGTCTGTTGGACTTAGACTTCTATGCAAATCACGGTTTGCCGCCCCCACACACACACCACACCTAGCCATTGTCTAAGTAGCTTTGTGCAGCTGCTGTAAAATCTATAGGCAGTTCCAATAAACACCTACCCTTTCCCATCACTCGCTACCCTCCCACTGTGTCTCAGTATCATAATCCCATATACAATGTGTAGTTTACAGTACATTACACAATAAGCTTTTCAGCAGTATGGGGGGGGTGTACAGATATAACCGAATAAAAACATAGGAATTAGTAACAAAACTAATTAAAATAACCTGACTAGGTTTATTACTGATTTTATAGTGTTGTAATAGAGTTCAATATAACATTAGTTTCCTAATGAAGTTTCTCCTATAAGTTTTCTACCCAAAGCTGAGAGTCAGTAACAATGAAATCTGTGCACTGAAGATTTTCACAGCACATATTTCATTTCACACTCCACACCTGTGCCTGTAGGCTCTGACGTGATCATACTTATAGTGCACTGACTGATGTTGGAGGATAATGTCAGTGGTGCTGCACCAGCATATTCATACATTCACCCCATTAAATCTTTCTTGGTGGGTCTCAATGGGGCTTATAAGCTAAAGGCTCCTGGGTGCAAAGCATTGGCAATATATTTACACCCTATCTATACAGATGGAGCAATTTTGTTTTTCCAACTGGTTTTGCACATATGACTCAATGTCATATAACCTCCCTTGTATCTGTCTCTCTTTTGTGCTCATTCTTTCTCATTTACTCTCTTTGTTCTTCATTTGCACTAGTGCCCTTCATCTCACACTCCTGTATATGTGGATGTCTCTGTCTGTGAGTGTCTGTGTCTTGTGTATGTTTGTCATTATGTTTCTATATAGCTTTCTCTTTGTATGTCTCATTGGGGGGCAATTGGAAGTAAAAGGGGATGGGAAAAGAAGGAAAAGAACAGAGGGATAGGAAGCAGGGAAAGGGGGAAAGAAAAAAGGATGACATATGTTTTAACAACATGTTAACAGATTTCTTTGATGGTTAACCTTTGTCAGTCCAGCTATAAGATCTAAAAGCACCATTTTACCCCTCCCTCCAGCCACCAGATTTCATATTTATGTCACATGTAGGAGCGATGACAACTGACCTGGAGATTAAGGGAGAGTTCCCTGTAGTAAGCTTCTAATTGTGTCAGTAAAGCAGGTGTGGATGTTTCTTTATGTCGTAATTCTGTTTGATATTATGTAAAAGGGTGTCTGCCTTCTTTTTAAGATGTTTTTTATGCTGCAAGTCCTTCTTAATAAAGTGTCCACAAAGTCTCGAACACCTTCAGTAAAGAAATATTGTCTGACTAATTAGAGTCAAGAAGTTGCTGAATGCTCTCTCTCTCTCTCTAGTTTTCTGAGCAATATGGGAATACTTTAACATATATCATTTGACTTCCAGTTAAGCAGTGGTTGTGGTTGATTAGAGATTAAGATTAACAGAGACAGGGGCATGATCCAAGAAGATAGCACTCCCTGTTGTTGCCTGAGCTAGAAGCTGGAATTCATATATATAAAAAAAAATTGGATTGGAGAGTAATCTCTGTGAAATGGATGAAGAGATCGCTATGGGTCAATTAAACAATAGCTAGAGCGCAGCTTTGATAGAGTTCTAAGATATGACAAATTAATATGGGATTTGTGTGAGAAATCAGTCATGGTAAGGGTTTCAGGGGATATTGAAGTCTCCTCCAAGGACCAAGACCCCTGATTTAAAGGAGTCCAGCATATCCAGAACACCATGTAAGAAAGTCAACTGACCTGAGGTAGGGCAATACACCTTAGCTAGTATAATCATCCCTGCTATACAGTTTTTCAGGGATATAAGTCTTCCTTCCTGAATCAGCCATCCCAAGATACTGTCCTATGACATAAGATAGCAACCCTTTTTGTCTTGTCCAGAAATAAAGCCAACCAAACAATAGCAATAGAAGGAAATCTATCCCAAGCCAGGAACTATCTGAGCATGCAACTTGTGCAGTTCTTTAAAGCTTATAGAGTGCTATGCATACCCTTGATACTGTAGGAAATACTATTATAGGTTAAGGCTATAACTGAAAGTATGTAAAGACTTGTGGCTCTGGACCTGGTAGTGGTGAAGAGAAAAAAATGAACATAAATGTAATGTATTAATAGGGGTAATGAATAGGGAAAGGAAAAACACATATAGGCAAATATGGACTGCAACCAGGGACACCTAGTGAAGACTTGCACATGCCCACAAGTATGGAAACCCAAAACTGAACAAGATCATATAAGGCCCATTATGTGAACTATGCAGACCCAAACCCAGAGATCCCAATGGGAACAGCCAAGCCCTGAGAAGCACCCCAATGCCTAGCCCCATCCCACCAAGAGATATTGTCCTTCTCAGGGAATGAATAGAGCTTGGTAGTAGATCACTTCATAAAATTTACGCATGAAGGAAGAGGAAGCCCCCTACCTGGACCCTGCTAACATTAAGGGCAGGCGTCAAGCATAGTAAATAATATAACTACAACAGTAAATCCAAATTATAAAAGACTCTTGAGGGAGGCAGCGTGGTAACTTAGCCTTGAAATCCAGTCAAACGGTACCTGCAACAGCATCTGGCGAGCAGGCTGTGGAGCTGTTCTGTGATTTTATAGGTTTGGACCCCACCACCAAATGACATCACAAACTCTGCTTCTTCTCCATAACCAGTGTGGTGGTAGGTGAGGAGTTTGGAGCTGGGGAGGGTATGCCAATTCCCAGGTAACTGCAGAAAGTGGTAACCTCATCCAGAATTCTTAGAGGAGAATAGACGTCCCTCTTTCTGGACCTGCAAGTGGAAGGGGAACCCCACTTTTACATTTTCCGCAATAAGCGCAAATGGTCAGCCAGTGGCTTCAACTGGCATCTCTGTTGAAGAGTGTACATTGTATTTTAATTCCCATGTAAACCACCTTCTCCGCCTCTCTTACCTTAGCCATAAGCCTTTCCTTGTCTATGATATAGTGCATCCTGCATATGATGCTCCTGGGAGTACTTGAGAGGTCCTCTGGAATGCTAGGCCCGATGTGCCTGGTCAATTGTTAGAGGTGCATCTGGTGACGTTCCCAGGATACACAGGAACAAAGTGGAAGAATGATTTCAAGTCCTTGCTAGGTGTGGATTCAGGTACATTCTACATTCCTGGATGTTTTACCTGTGTCATCTGTTGTCTAAGTCACCAAGATTATAAATTGGTGAGGTTTTGACTCCTGTTGGTCCACCACAACCTGTTCTAGGGCAGGGACCTGAGAATGTAAGCCTTCAACAGAGTCCTCCAACAAATCAACCCTGCTACTCAGGCTTTGTATATCCTTCCGTACATCTGCCATGTCTGGTTTTAGCTCAGCTTGATGTCTGTGACCATTGATTTGAGGTCCTCTTTGATAGGTAGGAGTAGTAAGTCCTCTCTGGTAACAGCAACTGAGCTGGCCATCACAGTTACTGTGCTGAGGCTTAGATCAGAGATCCTTTTGAGGATGAGGCAGTCTCTCTAAAGTTTGGTGCATGGTTCTCCTAATCCTCCCCACTCTCCAGCCAGGAAATCAAATAGAAGAAGTGATCAACCCACGCCACACAAGGAGCCTGAGGTAGTGATGGTTTAGGGAGTTTCAGATCACAGGAGCTTTGTTCTTCCAGGCATGGGTACAGGTGGCAGGCAAGAATGCTAAGGCATGCTGTATCAAGAAGCATATATGGGAATATATCCAACCTTATGATAGCAGGTGCTCTATTGTGACTAACACGTGGCCATATTGCAGGACAACTTGAAATCTGAAATTAGAAGCATCAGGTGCATCATTTAAAAAATATAAAAAGAGTGTAAAAAATCTGCAAATAAGGAATTAGGCTAGATAAAATTGAAAATGAGAAAAGTATTGCACAAGACAGCAAGAAAAATCCTAAACAATTCTACCACTATATTAATGGCAAGAAGATTAAAGTTGACATTGGTACTCTTAAAACTGAGACAGGGGAATTCATTTCTGAGGATAAGACAATGGCTGACATGTTAAACACATTCTTTTCTTCTGTATAATCAAACAAAGCAACAATGGCAGGCTATGGGCAAACAGAGGGAATCGCATAATTTCCTCCATCATGTGCATGGCTTACTGAGGATAAAGTCCAAAAGAGGCTGGAACAGGTTATGGGGAATAAATCACATTGGCCTAATGATCTAGTTCAGTAATAGAAGACATACTTAATATTTATGGTTTCATTAACATCAGGCATATTTCCCTGTGATTGAAGATAAGCAAATGTAGTACCATTATTCCAAAGGTGGCAAGATGATCGAGTTGGGAGTTTGACTTCCATAGTGGGTAAGATATTAGAAGGGTTATTAACCGATAGTATTCAGGACTATATGACAACCAACTACATTACTAGGAGCCAGCATGATTCTATGAATAGATCATGTCTAACATATTTACTGGTATTTTACAAAAGAGTAAGTAGTAATTTGGACAAGGTTATAGCTGCTGTTATATACTTGGATTTTGCAAAAGCCTTTGATACTGTGCCTTACAACTGGATACTGCATGAAATCAAAGGCTTCAGTTTGGGAGGTGATATGTGTGCATAGTTACACTGCTTAGAACTGACAACGACAAATGGCAGAGAGTTGTTCTAAATGGAATCATTTCAATCTGGTCTAAAGTTGTAAGTGGAGTGCCACAGGACTTAGTGTGTGCCCAGTGCTTTTTAAGTAGCGTATTAACTCTTTTAGTGTCAGAGGGGTATGCAACGCATTGCTTTGCAATGCTTTGCAATGCGTTTCATATCCCACTGGCACTCAAAGGGTTAATTATCTAGAAGTGAGTGTTGAAAGTAGTGTCTCAATTTTTGCTTAGGACACTCAGCTGTGTAAGGAAAGATATACAGAGAAGGATGTTATTTCTCTGCAGAAAGATTTGGAAAAACTGAGGGAAAGGGCAGAAAAATGGCAGGTGACACTGAGTATAGATAGATATAAGGTTATGCATTTGGGCTGCAGAAACAAATATTCTACTAATACACAAAATGGAAAACTACTTGGGGAATACTCATTAAAGAAATATTTAGAAGTACTGATAAACAATAGACTTTACAGAAGTGTGCAGTGTTACTCAGCAGCTTCAAGAACCATGTATAAAAAGGAGTATAGATGGACGGAATGGGAAAGTAATCATACCTCTAAATAAATAATTGGTTAGGGCCTCATCTAGAATATGGTGTTCAGTTTTGGGCACCAGTTCTTAAAAAAAGATATTACTGAACTGGAAAAAATGCAGGCTCATGCAACAAAACTGATAAAGGGATTGGAGGATCTAAGTTATAAAGAGAGACTAGCAAACTGTTTGTTTACATTTACAGAAGAGACATGTAAAGGGTGATAGGATTACTATTTACATACATATTCAAGGTCAATACTAAGAACTCTTTAAAGGAACTATTTGCTCAAAGAACTGAGCAAACATTTTTATCATCTATAAAGACTAGAGGAAAGGTACTTTCAACTAAAACAAAGGCATTGATTTTTATAATACAGTGAGGGCTGTGTTTGCAGATACTGTAGTTGCTTTTAACAAATAATAAATATATTTCTAGCTCAGAACAATATTGGGAATTATGACAGTTGGTTTCAAAGCAGATAGGATGTTGATTCAAGGAAATTATTGACTGCCATTTTGGGTCAGGAAGGAATCTGGTTACCTACTTGGGGCTTAATTGGAAATGGGTTCAATAGAGTTTTTTGCCTTCCTCTGAATCAACAGGGGTGATATGGCATTGGCTGAACTTGATGGATGCATGTCTTTTTTCAGCCTCACCAACTATGTCTACATATTGCCTGTACCAAATGTTTTCTTTAAAGCGAATATATCAACTCAGGCATCCATCAGGTTCAGCCAATGCCATATCACCCTTGTTGATTCAGAGGAAGGGGATATATCAACTCATAAAAATTTTTTACTTTACGTTTTGTTAATAAAGTAGTATTAGGAAAAGAGAATTTTACTGGTTACTGGTAACTTTGGGTAGGCAATCTGCCCCTTTAAGTAGGCAGGAACAATTCTAGAAGTGAATGCAGCGGGTGGAGCCGACCTTCTCTCCTTGGCTGCAGCTAGCCAATCAGTTCCAGTAAGATTGAAGACACTAGACTAGATAGTAGACTAGATAGTAGAAGGGAAAGAAGACTCCTGTGAGCATGACCCCTTAGGACCCCCACGGCCTGCCACAGGAGAGCCAAGCATGGTCCCTTGACAGGGTGGGAGACCAGTAACCTGTATGGACTAAGAGAAAAGGATTTAACAGGTAAGACTAAAATCCTCTTTTCTCTGTCATCCAATACAGGTTACTGGTAACTCTGGGATGTCCAACCATTGAATTTCTCAGAGACGGGAAGTAAGGCAAGGACCAGGAGCAGGGCCCCCAAATTCACCAGAGCATATATGAACCATCAGATCAGAGATAGCACAACAAAAACAAATGAATGTCAACAGACACTGAACAGGGGTAACAACACCCCAGGAATTGTCAAACAGCACACTGAACTACAGCCAACAGGGCTCAAAAGTGAAGGAAGCACCAAAGAACCGAAGAAGATCCTAGACAGGCAAGACTGCCTCCAGGATCTTTCTCCCAAAGCTGGTGTCAGCCGATGCCAGCACATCAACACGGTAGTGCTTCGAAAAGATGTGCACAGATGACCAAGTGGCATCCTTGCACAACTGATCAGTTGAGGCCTGATTCTTGTAAGTCCAAGACGCCCCAATGGATCTTGAATAATGAGCTGTGACACAAAAGGGAACAAGCTTCTTCCTTAGCTCATAAGCCTTACGAATGCTGGACTTAATCCAAGACACAATGGTCACTTTGGATGCATGTCTCCCTGCCCTGGGGCCCTCAGGAATGACAAACAGCACGTCAGACTGTCAAACGGACTCAGTGTGATATACATAAAACTTGACACAAAGCACCACGTCTAACAAGTGGAGATCCCTGTCCTTGTCAGAGGTAGGGTCAGGGCAGAAAGAAGGCACCACAATCTCCTGATTAATGTGGAACTCAGAAACCACCTTCGAGAGAAACTCCTGAGAAGTGTGAAGCACCACCTTATCTTTGTGGAACACCAAAATTTGTGTTCTACAAGACAGAACATACAACTCCACGACACGGCGAACTGACACTATCGCCTGGAGAAAGGCCATTTTCCAGCAGGCATAGAGGAATAGTAGCCAAGGACTCAAAGGGAGGGCACTGAAGGACTCCCAAAACCAAGTTCAGATCCCACTGAAGAGCGGGAGACTTGAAAACAGGATGAGTATGAGCAACACCCTGGAAGAAAACCTTGACATCAGGAGGAACAGCAATGCGTCTCTGAAAGAAAACAGAGAGAGTAGAAGTCTGAACCTTAAGGGAACTCAAACCGAGTCCCTTATCCACACCATCCTGTAGTAAAGTCAGGACTGTAGGAAGATCAAAATCCTGAGACAGGTCCCTGTCAGCACACCAAGAGAGAAAGGTCGACCAGACACTATGGTAGGCCTTAGAAGAATCAGGTTTGCGAGCACTAAGTATAGTAGCCACCACACCAGAGGAAAAACCTTTCTTCCTAAGTATTGAGGATTCAGCTGCCAAACGATTGATGGAGGTACAACAGGGTAATCGTACTGTGGGCGATTATGCCATAGAATTCCGTACATTGGCAGCAGAGGTAGGATGGAATAAAGAGGCATTGGTCTTGCCAACCACATTAAAGATGAAATAGCTGCGAGAGAAGTACCCAATGATTTGGACAAGTACATTGATTATGTTTTCCTAATTGACTCCCGTATACGTGAGAGACGTATGGCTAAAGACCGTAGGCCTCGGCCTAGAAATTATGGGCAAAGCAGTTTTTTGAACCCACCCATGCCTCCCTCACCTCCCATGCCTCCTAACAGTTTACATGAGTCCAGTGAACCAATGCAACTCGGGTTCACCAAACTGACTAAGGAGGAACGGGCACACCGCAGGAGGCAGGGCTTATGTTTATACTGTGGCAAAGCTGGGCATCTATTACGTACCTGTCCTGTACGTCCGGGAAACGAATGCACCTAGGGTACCTTGGGGGACAGGCCCTAGGTGGTGTTCAGCAGTCCCTAGATCCAAGTATACAGAAACCCACTATCCAGGTGGTATTTTCATGGGCAGAACAGCCATTTGAGGTTCTGGCCCTGGTGGATTCCGGCACAGCCAGTTACTTCATGGATAATTCATTTGCTGCGTTACATAAGATTCCATTGGTCAAGAGGGATTCTCCCTTAACCATTGAAGCCATTGATAGCAGACCATTAGAATCATCTCAGATAACTATGGAAACTATTCCTATCTCTGACTATTGGGGCCCTCCACAAGGAGGAACAACAATTTCAGATAATCCATTCTCCTCATCATGCTGTCATTCTGGGGTTCCCATGGCTACATCTGCACAATCCCCAGTTTGATTGGCAGAAGTGTGAGATCACGTCTTGGTCTGAGTATTGCATGAAGCATTGTGTGTCGCACCCAGTTAAGATTTTATGTACCTCTTCCTCCGTGCCAGCTGAATACCGCGAATTCAGTAACGTGTTCAGTAAGGGAGAGGCTAGCGCATTGCCCCAGCACAGAACCTACAATTGCGCTATTGATTTGCCTCCGGGCGCCGTGCCTCCCAGGGGTCGCACGTACCCACTGTCGTGTGAAGAGAATAGGGCCATGGAAGAATACACTGATGACGCCCTTAAAAGAGGGATTATACGCAAGTCTACCTCTCCTACTGGAGCTGGCTTCTTTTTCGTAAAAAAGAAGAATGGCGAGTTAAGACCTTGCATTGATTACCGAGGACTGAATAAACTCATGTTCAAGAATGCCTACCCCATACCACTTATTACGGAACTATTTGACAGGTTAAAAGGGTCTTCCATTTTTACGAAACTAGATCTACGGGCCGCATATAACCTGATCAGAATAAAAGCTGGGGATCAGTGGAAAATGGCATTTAAAGTGTTAGTAATGTCTAAAAAAAACTTTTTTGCATTTAGAAGAGCTTAAAAAGCTGATCTAAATGCAAAAAACAGTATCTCTTAAACCGCTATGGTTTAAGAGATACGGGCGTTTAAAGTTTGATTTCTCCTACTGACAGCTGTAAAGCTGTCAGCAGGAGATCCGTGTCGGTCGACACGCTGGCGCTTGAGAAGTGCCGGGATCTCGTTATTTACACAGAATCCCTTCATTGGAATGGTCTAAAACGTGTGCCTGAACACTAGAAATCAAACTTTAAACGCCTGTATCTCTTAAACCATAGTGGTTTAAGAGATACGGTTTTTTGCATTTAGATCAGCTTTTTAAGCTCTTCTAAATGCAAAAAAGTTTTTTTTTTAGACATTACTAACACTTTAATACCAGATCGGGGCATTATGAATACCTAGTTATGCCATTTGGCCTCTGTAACGCACCCGCGATATTTCAAGAATTTATTAACGATATCCTCCGTGACATGCTTCAGTCCTGTGTAGTAGTCTACCTTGATGACATACTCATACACTCAGCTAACCTATCCCAACACATCAAGGATGTGTCCGAGGTCCTGCTTCGTTTACGCAAGAATAAACCATTCTGTAAATTGGAAAAGTGCGAGTTTCACAAGTCTAAAGTGCCTTTCTTGGGTTTCGTGATCTCTAATGATGGTATTGCCATGGACCAGGACAAACTCGCAGCTGTGTTACAATGGCCACGACCCAAGGGGTTAAAAGCTATTCAGCGCCTTCTTGGCTTTGCCAATTATTACAGAAAGTTTATCCAAAACTTCTGCACGATTGTTAAACCACTGTCTGACCTTACGCACAAGGGTGCTAATCCATCCCAATGGTCTGATGCAGCGGAGTACACTTTTGAGACATTAAAATCTGCATTTGCATCTGCTCCTGTACTGTCCCACCCCAACCCCGCCTTGCCATTCACACTAGAGGTTGATGCCTCTGAAACTGGGGTAGAGGCAGTACTGTCTCAGCACCCAGTTGCGGGTGGCACCTTGAGACCATGTGGGTTCTTCTCAAAGAAACTTTTGAGTGCCCAAAGCCATTATGAAATTGGTGACAGAGAACTCCTGGCTATCATTCTCACGTTAAAAGAATGGCGTCACCTACTGGAGGGTACCAGAACTCCTGTATTAATTTTAACTGACCACAATAATCTGACTTATCTCTCAGAAGCAAAAAGATTGTCCTCTCGTCAGGCCAGATGGGCACTGTTTTTATCTCACTTTAACTTTGTAGTATCCTACTTTCCGGGCTTAAAAAACGTTAGGGCTGATGCCCTGTCTAGACAATTTGGACCAGAGATGGAGAAGGATGAGCCTCCCGTACCTATCATTCAGCCTGATCGTATTCTGGCTATATTACGTACTAGTATCACTTCGCCACTGGGGGAAGAGATTTTGGCTACCCAGGCTACGGCACCCCCAGAAACCCCAGTGGGCAAGTTTTTTGTTGATGAGCCATTTCGTACCTTGAGACATGATATGATATGCTTGAGACATATCACTCGTCTAAGACTGCTGGGCATATTGGAAGGGATCAATTAATATGATCTCTCTCACAAGTATTTTGGTGGCCCTCCCTTAGAGCAGATTGCTCCGCATTCACTGCAGCCTGTACCACCTGTGCTCATGCCAAAACCCCCAGACACCTCCCAGTGGGTTTACTCCATCCTGTACCTAATGGCGAACGCCCTTGGTCCCACATATCCATTGATTTCCTGGGAGAACTGCCAGTGTCTAGGGTTTACTCATTTATTCTAATGGTGGTTGACAGATTTTCTAAAATGGCTCATTTCGTACCCCTTTTGGGCCTCCCTTCAGCCCAGGAGCTGGCAGTGGTCTTTGCTAGAGAAGTGTTCCGGTTGCATGGGGTTCCTAGAATTGTGGGGTCCGACCGTGGGGAGCCAGATTCCAGATTCTGGAGGGCATTCGTGTCCAGATTCTGGAGGGCATTCTGTGGCCAGATGGGCATTCAACTGTCCTTTTCCTTTGCCTACCATCCCCAGACCAATGGGGCCGCTGAGCGTGACAATCAGGGACTGGAGCAGTTCCTGCGCTGCTTTGTTACCGATCATCATGACAATTGGGCAGACCTGTTGCCTTGGGCAGAGTTCGCCAGGAACTGTGCAGTTAATTCATCGTCCGGGAGCTCCCCATTTCTCATCAATTACGGGTTCCAGCCATGCCTACTCCTGGACTAATTTCAGTCACAACAGATTCCAGCTCTGGATGAGCATATTGAGCAACTCCGCTCCACCTGGGAACGGGTTCAGAGGGCCCTCAGTCAGTCTTTTCAGCATCATCAGCGACATGCCAACCGTAGACGGCTGCCAGCTGTCTCCTTTCAGGTTGGGGACAGGGTATGGCTCTCCTCCAGAAATCTTAACTTGCAAGTTCCTTCCAATAAGTTGGCTCCCCAGTTCATTGGCCCTTTCAGGGTGTTCCGGAAAGTTAATCCTGTCTCTTATGCCTTAGAACTTCCGGCATCTATGCACATACATAGTGTGTTCCATGTATCCCTGTTAAAACCTCTGGTATGCAACCGCTACACTACCACTCCGGTGGTGCCTGGTCCTGTGGATGTTCAGGGCTAAGAGGAGTACGAAGTTCAAAGCATAATTGATTCATGAAGATTTAAAGGAAAATTGCAATATTTGGTCCACTGGAAGGGCTATGGCCCTGAAGAGAGTTCATGGGTTGATCAGAAGGACCTTTATGCTCCTAGATTATTGCGCAATTTTCACTCTAAATATCCCCAGAAACCAGGTTCCTCTTCCAGGAGAGGGGGTTTTTGAGAGGGGGGTACTATCACGGTGCCCGTGCTCTCTGGACTGCCCTACGTCAGTCTCTGTTGTGATGCGCTCCTATTGGTTGAGCTATGTTTGGCCCGCCCAGTATGGCCTTTATATACTGGGCTCTGGCACCTATCCGGTGCCCTTTCGTGGTGTTCCTGTACCAGTGCCTACTTGAGTTGCTTGAATTCCAGTGTACCGACTTGGCCCGTTTGACTACTCTGCTTCTTGTATCCTGCTCCGTGATTCGACCCGGCCTGGCTGACGTTCCTGCTCCATGACCTGACCCGGCTTGTCTGACGTTCCTGCTCCGTGATTCGACCTGGCCTGGCTGACGTTCCTGCTCCGTGACCTGATCCGGCTTGTCTGACGTTTCTGCTCCGTGATTCGACCCGGCTTTCCTGTTCCTGCATAGCTGTGTCGCTTGGGCGACATTCTGACTTCCGCTGTGCCTGAATCCTGTCTGGCAGAGTATCAGTGTTTCCTCCGTTACTGCTACGGCAGTGTGTCATAGGCTGTGTCCTCCATTAACTCCTGCTGAGCCTCTGTGTTGCCTCCGTTACTGCTACGGCAGTGTGCCATTGGCTGAGCCCTCTGTTAACTCTTGCAGAGCCTCCGTGTTGCCTCCGTTACTGCTACGCCAGTGTGCCATTGGCTGAGCCCTCCATTAACTCTTGCTTGGCCTCCGTGTTTCTTCCGTTACTGCTACGGCAGTTTGACATTGGCTGAGCCCTCTGTTAACTCTTGCAGAGCTTCCGTGTTGCCTCCGTTACTGCTACGGCAGTGCGCCATTGGTTGGGCCTTCCGTTAACTCACGCAGAGCTTCACTGTTGCCTCTGTTACTGCTACGGCAGTGTGCCATTGGCTGTACTCCCGTTCAGCTCTTGCAGAGTATCATTGTTGCCTCAGTTACTGCTACGGCAGCGTGCCCTTGGCTGTACTCCCGTTTGGCTCTTGCAGAGTATCTTTGTTGCCTCCGTTACTGCTACGGCAGTGTGCCATTGGCTGTACTCCCGTTTGACTCTTGCAGAGTATCTTGTTGCCTCCGTTACTGCTACGGCAGTGTGCCCTTGGCTGTACTCCCGTTTGGCTCTTGCAGAGTATTATTGTTGCCTCCGTTACTACCACAGCAGTGGGTTGTAGTCTCAGTTCTGCGCTAGCAGATTACAAGTGCTCTAGTCTCCATACTTGCACTGCAGTCTCCTACTCGGTGCTATTCCATCATATTGGGCGTTACTAGAGAGAACACCACAGACTTCTCTACACAGAGACTGATTACACCTATTGGGACTTTAACTCATGCTGTACTGTGGTTCTGGGTATTCACCCTTTCCTGCCTGACCTGTGTCAGTATAAGAACTCTCTTGCTTCCTATTATACTGGGCCTGTTTAGGCATATGCATTATATAACTGTATTATCTCTGTATGTTCCTGCTGAAGTATAACAAGGCCTGTGTAAGGTACTTGATTATTGTGTGTTCAATAAAACTGTGTTATATCCTAAGCCACTGTGTCTGAGTGTCGAACAAACCGTTACAGTAAGCCAGAGGAAATAACCAAGGAATGGACATGGCATCCACCGCTAGAGCTAGAGGATCCCTCCAGTGAGAGCAGAACATCGCAACCTTCCGGTTGTGTCTTGTCACCAACATGTCGATGCAAGGAAGGCCCCACTTCTGAACAATGAGGGTGAACACCTCTGGGTGCAGTTCCTGCTCTCCGCTGTCCACCATGTGCTGACTGAGGAAGTCTGCCATGACGTTGTCTACACCGGGAATGTGAACTGCGGATGTGGAAGGAATATGTTCTTCTTCCCAGGACAAAATAGCCTTGACCTCTAACCAAGCGGCGAGACTTCTTGTTCCACCCTGCTTGTTGATGTAGGCCACTGCCATGGCGTTGTCAGACTGGACCCGGACTGGGCAGTCCTCCAACTGGCATGTCCAGTGGCGAAGGGCAAGAAATATCACCCGAAGCACCAACACGTTGATAGGAAGGAGAGATTCCTCCAACCCTGAGCATTCAGGCGACCCAGGACCTCTCCCCAGATGGAGAGGCTGGCATCCATCATCACCGTGGTCCAGAAGGATATCAGGAAGGGCTTGCCCTTCAGCAGATTGGAGAGGTCGAGCCACCATGACAAACTCAGTTCCACGTGAAGGGGGAGACACACTGACATCTTCAGAAGGTCCGGGTGACCCCTGCACACCTGGATCACAAACCTCTAGAGTTCCCTGGTGTGAGCCATGGCAAACGGGACTGCTTCTATGGTGGAAATGAACTTCTCCACTAGAAAGGACAGCTTCTTGGCTGGAACTGGATCGAGAGCCAGAACAGGCGAGACCCTGTGGGTGATCTGGTGAGCCAACTCGTCAGTGAGAAACATCATGCTCTGCTGAGTGTCTAAGAGAAGGCACAGGAAAACCAGACACAGGGACGGAACAAGATTCAACTTGTCCATGTTGAGGATCACTGCCTGAAGAGATGGTGCTATTGAATATATTAGATGCCTTTAAAAAGGGCCTTGATACTTATTTAAAAGAGCAGAACATAGAGGGCTATGTACGTTAGTATTGGGATTAATATTTAGTTAGTGCTTGTAGATCCAAGGAGAAATCTTATTGCTATTTGGAAGCAAAAAGGAATTTTTTCCCCCCATTCAAGGCAGAATTTGAAATTGCTGTATTGAGGTTTTTTTTGCCTTCTTTTGGATCAATGATGGTAAAAAGGAATAGGAAAAGGGTTGAACTAGATGGACGCAAGTCTTTTTTCAACCTAAATTACTATGTTTCTATGTTACCCATGATGGGTGAGTGCATGGATGCAGTCCCAAACCTGCTGATGAAGAAGGTCCACAGAAGGGGCTTTCAGAAGCAAGTCGTCCATGTACGGAGTGACTCTGATGCCGTCCCGATGGAGGACGGATATTAAGGCTCCCAGTACATGACTGAAGACTTGAGGAGCTGTAGTCAGACCAAAGGGAAGAGCTGAATGCCCTTGGTCGCAGGCAAATTTGAAATACTGCCGGCTCTCTGGATGAATGGCGATGTGTAGATACGCGTCCTGTAGATCCAGAGAGGCAAGGAATTCATCCCGGGAACATAGCAGCAATCACCGTCCTTAGGGACTCCTGGTGATAATGAATCTTGATCACAAAGGTATTGAGATCCTTCAAATCCAAAATGGGAAGACAGCCTCCATCTTTCTTGGAGACCACAAAGCGGTTTGAGTAAAAACCCATACCTCTGTCCTGAACTGGAACAAGTTCCAGAACATCCTTGTCCAGAACAGCCTGGATAGAGCCATCGAACAGACAGTTTCTCTATGCCCTGGGGCATATGAGAGGGGGAAATCCGAAAGGGAGGAAGAGAGGCGAAAGGGATCCTGTACTCCACCACCTGCAAAACCCACGGGACCGACACTGAATCCTCCCAGACGCTGTGGTAGTGACGCAGACGGCCACCCACAGCCGAGTGGGGACCTGGGTTTGGTGAGTCATGCTGAAGAAGGCTTGGAAGCCTTAGGGTTGGAGGAGATCTTAGGCTTCCGTTGTTGTTTGGGCTTGGAGGAGGAAAGCGGAGCTGAAGGAACTGACTGGCTCGTCTGATGTGTCTCGGTCTGGAAGGGACGAAAAAGCTGATTACGCTTGATAGGTGTCTTCATCCTGGGGACCATCGGCAGAAGGGTACAATTGCCCCCTGTGGCCTTGCTAATCAGAGCCTTAAGATCTGGCCCAAACAAAGAGGTGCCTTAAAAAGGCAACAAGAGAAAAGCTTTCTTGGAAGCAGTGTCAGCAGACCAGATCTTGAGCCAAAGAGCTCATCTGTCAACCACAGACATGGTGGAAACCCTTGACACAAAACGGATGTCATCAAACAAGGCAGCAGAAACATAGTGCTGGGCCTCAGAAATGTTGGCAAGAAGCCGCAAAATAGCCGAAGTAGGAGCACCCTGACAGACAGCCAGGGTGAGCTGTTCAGTTCAGACCTCAATAGCCCGGTTCACCCATGCCGCAGCATGGCAGTACCAGTGGTGGCAAAAATGGACTTGAGGGAGACCTCAAGTTTCTTGTCAGTCCAGTCTTTCAGAGCCAACGCATCAGCAACTGGCAAGGTAGTGGACTTAGATAGCCTGGAGACAGGTGCATCCACCTTCGAGGGATGAATCCACTGAGTAAGCGCCGCCTCAGAGAAGGGGTAAAGCTTTGCAAATTTCTTGGAAATGGAAGGTTTCCTGTCCAGAGACTTCCACTCATCAGACACAAAGTGGTCAAGAGTGAGGTTAGGTGGAAAACAAGTATGGGGCCTCTTAGACTCCTGAAATACATCAGAGGGATCCGAAGAAACCTCTTGAACTAAGGGAATGTTTAGGGTGGTTAAGAAGGCCCTGATCAGGCCCTCAGCTGAGGGATCAGGATCAACCTCAAAGCCGTCCCCCAAAAAAACTGAGTGGAGCCCACAGCAGAACATTCCTCAACGTCCGAATCTACCAACAGTTCCTCCTCAGAGGAATTTGATATGTCAGGTACTCCCTGCGGTCTCGGCAAGGAAGATCTGATGGAAGTAGGGGTCTGCCAGGAGTGGAAGACCCACTGTAACTGGGATGGAAAGAGTTGCAATGTAGACCGGAGGTCTCTAGTAGCAGCCTTGAACACTTACACCCAAACTGGCTCTAATGCATGGCTGGAGGTCCCTGGGGGAGACTCAGGGACAACAGAACATGCTGTGCATAAATGACCTGTGAATTCTCTAGGTAACCCTGAATGACATGAGGAGCAATGCTCAATAGGGGACACAGAGACCCCAGCGTCCTTAGTCTTAGGCCTGGACCCAAGCTCTAATGTATTAGACATTCTCACAAAATGTTTAAACGTTTAAAGTATAAGGAATCACCCAAATACAGTGTGTAAGATTAAAGGTTCACCCCAGAAATCGCTAAAATGCACTTATCTGGCAGGAGAAGGGTTAATCTGCAGAGGAGAGAAGGAGAGTTTAAGCTCTGCGTAGGATACTCGTTCAAGAAAAGCACAAAATGGCTGCCGCGGCAGGAGCCAATCAGAAACGAGCAAGCGAAGCAAGCACTCATGGGAAATGTTGTTTTCCCAGATATAGTACCCCAACAGTGCCCGAAGCCCCCTGAGCCCCCCAACACACTTAAAACATTAACCGGATAACAGAGCAAGGGCAGACAAAATGAGCCATCTCTGAAGTCGCTACGATGAGCAGTTGCAGAGATATGTCCCAAACTGTACAGTCCCATAGAAGTGAATGGCGCAATAGCGTCTATGCGGTAAAAGTGCGCCAAATTCTGAAAAGTTGTAACTTGTAAATGTGCACTAGACAGTACTAAAACATGTCACTAGACCCAATAAACACTGAACCCAGTAGGGAAAGTGCCAACCCCCCCCCCAAAAGATGCTAATCCAGCAGCTAAAGGGTTAAGTTACCACAGAAATTTGCTCCAAAACACCCAACAGACATACAGATAAACCCAATGAGTGCAGGAGTGTGCAATAGGAACTCCAAAGGAAAACCTCTGTGCAGAGAAGCACTGTGGGACATGTGGACCTGCAGCACTCAAAGGGTTACTCAGCTTTCCTGCAGATCTGTCTTCAGATTACCATGTATTAAGAAGAAGCCTCAGTGAACAACTCTTGGGGAAAGAACTTGAACCCAAGATTTTCACCCCAGGGCTTAAGGTCTACCAAAGCACCTGGATACTGAGCTAGCCACATCTAAGGGCATTGTCAGTTATGGTAATCCACCTAATGGTGATATTCCATTTCTAACAGAAAAAAAAAAAATTTGCTAAAACTATAGAAGAACTGTTCTCTTGCCTGTATCTTCACCCAAGGAAAAAATCTTACTGGAGCTGATTGGCTAGCTGCAGCCAAGGAGGGAAAGTAGGCTCCACCCCTGCATTCACTTCTAGAATTGCTCCTGCCTACTTAAAGGGGGCGGATCGCCTAACCAAAGTTACCAGTAACCTGTATTGGACGACAGAGAAAGCTGTTTTTTTTGTTTTGTTTTTTTAAAGTAAGTACTTTTAAAGATATTGTATCTTCTGTGCTTAATACATAATACAGCATCCTGAATCTTCGGTTGCAACCTCAGTATAATGCTAACCGGAGCTTGATGTAACGATAGAATCCATTCACAGCACACTGAAGGGAAGCTGAACGCACTCCCTGGGGCAGCTGAGAGGGAGGTGCGAGGAGAAGAAGAGTTGTGAGGAAGATTCAGAGTGCCCATTATGCGGAAATGCGCAGCACAGAAGATACAATATCTTTAATAGCCCTTGCATTTATCCAATGTCTGAACACAGCAAAGAGGCGTATAAGGGGTAGGGACCCCTGAGATGCATAAAGCCCAAGATGGATGTAATGTAAGTGCAATGGGAGAAGGGGGGTTTGTTGCATTGTGATCGTTTTATTATATTTTATCATTAAACTACTACACTTGGAGGATTCCCCTCTATCGCCTCTCTTTTTTGTGTTTGCGCTGTCTATTCCCAGATATAATTTTCCCTTTGGATGCCCAAGGTCACCCACCTATTGACCTTCACTGAGATTAGATTGGAGTCTGGGCATCCTGGTTATTGACTGTTCAGAAACATCATTCATCTCATCTCATTAATTTTTGGATCATTTCATCCATACTCCATTTCATCCATTTGAACCTTTATAAGCTAAGTTCATCAATATTATTGCTCTTTATACTTTTATACTTTTTTGGAGGGTCCTATTGGATTGCTCACTTGGAAATTAGCAATATAAGGACTTTCTTATACCATTTTTCTATTTTTTTTTCTATTATTATTGTGACGGTACCAGCCGACACCCAGCCTTGGTGTCCCCGTCAATAGTCACTTCTTCCGCTATGAGCCAGATGAACATCCAACAGCATACCGCAATATACCCCAAAACTAGGCAAAACTAGTATCAGGATAACCAGGACACAGTCTGCATACAGCAAGCTTACCCCACCAGACAACACCAGTGTAGGTTAAGACAAGAACTGTCTTTATTGAAACAAACCACACATATTTATACTCAAACCTTGCATTCAAATACCTGGACAAAGCAGATAAAATAGGGCCATAATCAAATCACCATACAGTAAACAAAAGCCCAACAGCAGATGGTCTAACAAATACAATGACTTAGACATGATTATATTTCACACACAAAGGGGTTGCTGAACTCAGACAATGGACACAAAGGCTTGAGGGGCTTGAATGAATTAACAAACAGCAGGGGGTCTCAGTACAGTTCACAATACACTGGCTTGAGTGGCTACAATACACCTTGAAAGTAACTTTAGGTAATCTCAAATAATTAACCCCTAACGGCCCGGTCCCCTGAAAGCAGGTTATTATTTTTAGTAATTTTGGCATAGTTGTCTGCCAATATAATGTCCAAAAGTTCTACTTAGCAATATTAACTCCAATAGTCTTAAAACTGGTTAAAACAGTCCGCAGAGTCTGTAGGAAGGGGCTGGCCCCCAGGCCCCGCCAAATGCCAAAGGCCCTGTGGCATTTCTCCCCCTTGTCCACCTCCGACAGCCACAGCATGATCCACATGGGTCAGCTCGCTGCTGTCTGGAGTGGACACATAGTCTGCTAGTGCAATGTCCGCACAGTACTTGTACCCAGCCAGCCCCTACAGTCCTGGGGTTTGGCCAACTTTGCACCCTGCACCTCCAGGTACAGGGTGACTTAGACATAAGATGCCTTGAGCCGGGGAGGCTGTCCAGCCCAGGCTGTGGTACACAGGACCATTACATCAAAAAAAATAAAAAAAATATGTCGGAGATAAACTAGCACCACTGAGTTCACTACCTAATCTATAGAGGGACCATCACCTACTTATCAGTCAAAAGGTGAGGGTGTCAGATAACATGTACAGAATCCACAAAACAGACAAAAAATAAAAAAATATATCTCTAAGGCACTCACTCTGTCCCTGTAAATCTAATTGCCCTAAATGGCACAAACCAACCAATCCCCCAACTGCACCTAAAACGAGCAATCTGTCCCGCAAATACCTCCAAAAACATGGACAAAAAAATTACATAAAAAGAAAAAAACCTTTATTGCTAACACATTAAAACCTTCCTATCTAGGTGGTATATATGGGTACACTGTATACATCAAATACCAATGCAACAAAAGATCCGTCTCCCGTTGAGTAATGTAAGTACTGTACTCCTCCGGACAGTGATCTAAAGAAACTAAAGAAAGCATTATATATCTGGCGCACTAACTATTTAAATGTGTAAATGGGAGCCGCCGTGGAGATTGTCTCCTATCCCAGACTTTTAATTAACTTCAAAGAAACCCAGCGCTCCGATACACATAGATCTTAGGACACACTTACAAATAAATTCTCTTATATCAGAGATCTCTCAGTCAAAATAAATGGCTAATATGCCACACCATCAAGTTTGATATTATAAATTAAAATGCATACATAATATGGATAATAATTATAAATAGATAAATTCTTACTTTGATATCTTCAAATCTTAAGTTGAAAATCCTATATCCGACTTTGGTTCACAACCCGAATGCATTCAGACATAGAAAAAGAAACATAACATAGTGTAATCTGAAATAAATGAAAAAAGTCCAACTATACAGTTTATAGTAAATACAAAGTATCGTCTCTCATATATATATATTGATAGATGTCAAGTCAAAACATGATCTTCCATTCAGTGTTGTATTGTAAAAGCTTAAACAATGTGCGTTCTTAGCGATCCACATAAAACGGAACTCACTCACTCTGTTATTTTGTTGCTTGAATGACACTAGGTCAGACAAGCCAATCGCGTATGCAGGGTTTTTAAAGAGTTGCCCGCACTCAACCACAACGGACTTCAATTCCCAATATCCTCAGCACAGATGTAAATTTCAAAATACTCACAGCTTTATTTCTGCCTGGGAAGCTATAAACTTTCCCAGGACTCTAGGAGCGTGTGAAGGAGTATTTGGACCGCCCTCACTCGGTCTGCTTTCGGTAAAGATGGTAGTCTCAGACACACTTTTTCTCCGACTTCTTAATATCCCTTATATGTTGATGTATCCAGAGTTGTTTAAAAACAGAACCAGTATTCGAATAATATAAATAATTTATTGAACACAGGTTTAAAAAACATTTCCGAACCAGCGTCAAGTGTCATGTAAATGATCCTCACGGTACATACAAACACCGGAGGTACAATTAAATAAATAAAACACCGGTCAATTTCCCTCGTTCAGATCAGACCTGTTCTTTCACCGCATACCTCTCCATTGATACGGTCTCTCATCAGTTCACATGGTCAAATGGGTAACAGGAACACAAAGGAATCAAACAGCTTCTGTGTATCAGACCCTAATAGCGACCCCTGTCCCTCAATAAATATTGACCACGTGCTATCCGGAAGGAGATGATCCAAAAGTACTAGAGAGATCTCATTGGTTATATAATATCAATATAAACAGTAAGTAAACTTACACATAAACCACACTAGAAAAAACGTCAGTATATAAAAAAAAAATATATATATATGCGCAAGACTTCCTAGCTAAGAAAAATAACTACCCAGCCCCATAGATAATGAACTACCCCTAACTATCAAAAATTTCCCAGTCAGGGGAATAAGAAACCCTATCACTATCTGGGTCATCCGTCAAACTCCCGGAGTAACTCATATAATGAACCTAAGTTCCTACCAAACAGGAGTTCCCGAGCAGATTGACGGATTAGGCTTTGTCAGCTGAAGGCAGTCTTATGACCAAAGCAAACTGACTATTGCTAAGGAAAAAACAATATAAAAACAAGATATATGCGCCTAACGCGTTTCTCCCAACTAGTGGGCTCCATCAGAGGCAGCCTTCAGCTGCCTAATCCGTCAATCTGCTCGGGAACTCCTGTTTGGTAGGAACTTAGGTTCATTATATGAGTTACTCCGGGAGTTTGATGGATGACCCAGATAGTGATAGGGTTTCTAATTCCCCTGACTGGGAATTTTTTTGATAGTTAGGGGTAGTTCATTATCTTTGGGGCTGGGTAGTTATTTTTCTTAGCTAGGAAGTCTTGCGCATATATATATATATTTTTTTTTTATATACTGACTTTTTTTCTAGTGTGGTATATGTGTAAGTTTACTTACTGTTTATATTGATATTATATAACCAATGAGATCTCTCTAGTATTTTTGGATCATCTCCTTCCGGATAGCACGTGGTCAATATTTATTGAGGGACAGGGGTCGCTATTAGGGTCTGATACACAGAAGCTGTTTGATTCCTTTGTGTTCCTGTTACCCATTTGACCATGTGAACTGATGAGAGACCGTATCAATGGAGAGGTATGCGGTGAAAGAACAGGTCTGATCTGAACGAGTGAATTATGGAATGGTTAACCCGTTTGTGTATGACCTTGTTTAAATAGACACTACCGTTGTCAGTAACTTATTTTTATGTGTTGACGACTGTTGGTCTCTCACAGTTTCTTTAGATCACTGTCCGGAGGAGTACAGTACTTACATTACTCAACGGGAGACGGATCTTTTGTTGCATTGGTATTTGATGTATACAGTGTACCCATATATACCACCTAGATAGGAAGGTTTTAATGTGTTAGCAATAAAGGTTTTTTTCTTTTAATGTAATTTTTTGTCCATGTTTTTGGAGGTATTTGCGGGACAGATTGCTCGTCTTAGGTGCAGTTGGGGGATTGGTTGGTTTGTGCCATTTAGGGCAATTAGATTTTTAGGGACAGAGTGAGTGCCTTAGAGATATATTTTTTTATTTTTTGTCTATTTTGTGGTACACAGGAGTCTCTGACCCAGTAAAAACCCCCGCCCAAACAACAGTGCCTGCCCATTCAGCACATTACCGGAATCTCCTCTGCTGGCTGAGGATGATGAGAGTGGGTGGTAGAGTTGCTTTGGATACTGGGGTGAGAGTACACAACAGTCCTTCTCCTCCTGGATCTCGGTCTGCTGTAGGGGAGTGGTGCGGCCAGCACCCGCTCCCTGAGGCAATTGCCCAGATGGACAGAGGTCAGTGGTGCTCTACCCTGTTGCCAGCTCTTCCGCTGGGTATTCGTCTCCCGGTGGCACCTTGGGTGCTTTAATCTGCCGCTGGGAAGAGAGGTTGACTACCTTCTCTCCCGGTAGCTCAAACAGCTGCTGGGGAGTGATGCCGACTGCCTCCACTCCTGGAGACACAACCTCTAGCTGGAGGGGGGGTACAACAGCTCCCATCCCCGGGTCCTCACACTGCCGCTGAAGAGGGAGGTGGACTACCTCACCTCTGAGAACACAAATCTCCCGCTGGGGAGTGAGGTCAGCCACCTCTGCTCCCGGTACCAGGCACGGCTGTTGCTCTGAGGGGATGACTGCACCAAACCCTATAGCACCGCACTTGGCTGTTGGAACATCCTCAAAGGAAGGGGTAGCGGCAGCCGGAGTTTTGCCTGCTACCTGCTGACCCGACTCTAACAGGTCACTGAAGCCAGCCTCAATGAAAGGGGGAGCGGTGGCCGTAGCTTCGCCTGCTACCGGCTGACCTGACCGTAACAGGTTGCTGGGGTCCGCCATAGGAAGAGCCCACTCTTCTGCTTGCAGGGTGTCCGTGGCGACCGCAGTCTCATCCACGGCACCCTCAGTGCCCATACAAATCTGCCGCTGGGGAAAAAGGTTGACTACCTCTGCTCCCTGTACCTCCGACAGCTGCTGAGGCGAGACTCTGGTTGCGCCCTCTCCTTGGCACTCAAAGGCTGCAACCCGTGCTGGGCAGAGTCTAATGTTCCTGCTAGCAGATGAGGACTCTGTGCTGTGAGTCGGGCAGAGGACAGGGTCCCTCTGCCCTGTTGCCGGTGCTTCTGTCGTGCCTGTGTCTCGCGGTGCTGGGCAGAGAACAACATCCCTTGGACGCAACCTGTCCTCTCTCTCTTTCGGACTCCAAGGCTGGGCAAATGACGCCAATCTTAATTAGGTTACCTCTACAAGAACCCGTGTGATCACTTTGTGAGGGGGGTTTTTGCTGTAGAGGGCCAGGTGCTGCAAAACCTCTCGCTGAAACTCGGCAAAGCTCATTACCCCGGATGAGGGGTTGCTGCTCTTCTCCCCCTCCATTAATGAATCTTTTAGGGTGCTGCACTGCTCGCTGCGTTGCTGAGACCGGGGTCAAGCCAGCGGCTATATCTCCCCCTGGATGCTGGTCTCAGTTTCATTGTTGCTCCATCCACTGCTTGCTGCGTTGCTGAGACCGGGGTCAAGCCAGCGGCTATATCTACCCCCGGATGCTGGTCTCAGTTTCAGTTCCTTGGAAGAAGCTGAATTCCACCGCTTGCCACCAGATGTGACAGTACCAGCCGACACCCAGCCTTGGTGTCCCCATCAATAGTCACTTCTTCCGCTATGAGCCAGATGGACATCTAACAGCATACTGCAATATACCCCAAAACTAGGCAAAACTAGTATCAGGATAACCAGGATAACCCCTGAAAGCAGGTTATTATTTTTAGTCCTTTTGGCATAGTTGTCCGCCAATATAACGTCCATAGCAATAGTCTACATAGCAATATTAACTCCAATAGTCTTAAAACTGGTTAAAACAGTCCACAGAGTCTGTATGAAGGGGCTGGCCCCCAGGCCCCGCCAAATGCCAAGGGCCCGGTGGTTCCTGTGACAATTATCATTTTTACATTTTTCAAGATTTTGAGACTGTAATTTTGCTCATTTTGGTAACATTTATCATCATTTTGTGACTTGTTTCTCTATTTGGTTCTAGGAATTATCTCCTACTATAATTGTTTTGTTGCACAAGCTTTGCTCTATAGTGACTTTTTAAGTCTGCTTTTATTAACACTCTGAATATTATAAAAATCTCATGTTCTGTGGTTAAGTAGACTTAGTACTGAACCTTTGTTCAACAATATTTGTAAGTATCTTACACAGGAGCATATATACTAGAGGCCTCCCTAACTGAACTGAAAAGTAAGTTACTCCTCCACCGAGTAAGAGAGCTTATTACAACCCCTAGCATTGTATTGTTACAAGGAAATGCATTACTGGACTCATCAGCCTCAGTATCAGTTGTGATATTGGCTCCACAGTTCATTGTCACTCTGATTCAGACACTTGTCAGCTGTCAGGGACCAAGTGTGATGGCTAATCTTCTGCAGCCTTTTGATCTCTAAACTTTGCTCTTTAATTAATACCTTTATTTAACAAGAGAACATTTTTAACTCACAAAAGTCAGTGCTGTTTTCAGTACTACAGTCTAACTTCATTCAGTGACTCATCATTAATAACTGCAACTAGCAAACAATACCATTTTTTTTAATCTCTCCTAGCTATGACAGTTACCTAGTTCCAGCGACGCTGCCGAAGAGGACTCAGGAGGCGTCGATATGTTGTGGTTACCTCCTCCCAGATGTCGCTGACTATGCCCGGTTTAAGCGAGCTTGGCGGAGTCATTGGTCACCCATGTCCTCTTGCCATCTGGGTTTGGCATTCGGTTTAATGCAGGTGCGGGCCGCTGGTTTGACGAATTGAGGCGGGATGTGTCATTTATGGGCGTGAAGCGGCAGAATAACACAGACCCCTATTTTATGCTGCTTGGCTGATTTCGCCTCCCATCCACTTCCTGGGCTGGGCTTTAAAGGGCAACTGAGCCAATTCTCAGTTGCCCTTGCGTTGTTGTTCATCACAGTTGGTTTTCCTTGGGTTCTGTGTTGACCTGGCTTGTCTGTCCATTCATTCTGGTGCTGACCTGTGGCTCTGTATGACTATTCTTCTGCCTACCCCTTGTGTATAGCAGATACCCAATCTGGTGCAGACCTGTGGCTCTGGCTGACTACCTGTACTGTGAATGACCCGGCTTGTCTGACCATCCAACCTGGTGCTGACCTGTGGCTCTGGCTGACTATTTTCCTGCTGACTTCTTTCATAGTAAACACCCAATCTGGTGAGGACCTGTGGCTCTGGTTAAGACGTTCATTTCTATTCCACAGTGAGACTGGAGTCTCTTCCCCGTAGCGTTCCCTGGGGAGGTTTCCTTCTTGGAACTGATGGCAGGCTTGCATCAGTTAGTTCTCCCTAGTACTTCCACCTTTGGGGAGATCCCAGGGCCTACCCACTGACTGCAGGCGTGAGTCAGATGGTCTCTTGCTGCGTATCCTTGTTCATTCCCATATACAGAGACTAGAGGGGTGTGTGCTGGTCTCTGGTAAAGGTTCCCTCTGTCCTCTAGTGGGATCTCTACTGCCTTTCCATGGTTATTGCTTGAGTGTTATTTCTATTTATTGTATATGCTGTTTATATTTTTCTTAATAAAGATTGTTATTTTTACTATACCGGTCTGACTCCTGAGTTATTTATGGGAAACCGTGACACTAGCTTTGAGATCTTCCTCTATGTACTATAAAATAACAAATTATTACCAATACTAATTAGGTTATAATTAAGCAAGTTGCAAATTTCACATTTTCTTTTAGGATTATTTTGAATTTTTAACAATTGCTCTCTTTGCATTTATCCTAATTTCTTCTCCTTGTTAATCAATGAAGAATTTTTGTTACTCCTTGTAACTGCTTATATTGAAATATCTTTTAAAAATATATTTTTAAAATAACATTTACATCAATAGGAGTTTTTAGTGATCTCTATGGTACAATTGGTTTGTTCCAGAAATGCAGCACCTGTGACTTAGAAAACAGAATAACTGCCAGCAGAGCACAACTTTTCTTACAATCAATTCTTTAAAGAAAATCTAGCAGTTCACAAAGTTTGACTTGGGGCATGAAATACATAGGATTGAGGACTGACATTGCATGCCTGAAAGGTCTTAGACTCAGCTCAGGCAGTGATAGTAAGCCACAGTTTGAAAATAAATGTTTCTCCTAGTCTTTTAATGCATCAAGTTACAAGCTGGCTGCTAATTTTAGATGTAAATACAAATGTTTCTTTGGTTTAGAGGCTTTCACTGATACAGCATTAGTTAAGCCAAGGACACAAGCAGAGAATTGTTCCTTAAGATCATTGACACTGGAGAAACTGTCAAAGCACATCAGCAGAAAGCAGGAAAACCGAGAGGTCTTTACGTTGAGATTTCATATACTTAGAGGTGGTTGATATAAGCCTCAATGTGTTGACTATCTAGGACAATGGTGGCCACACTAAATTTAATACGTGAAAATTTTATAGGGTTACATCCAAAAATACTTTTTTAAAGCAAATACAACAAATACATATTGCAAGTGAGCTACCAAACTCAAATGTGCAGTGGGCCACTTGATGATGGGAACAATCAGAACTGCAAAAAGTGTGTACATAGATGGGTTCTCATTCTTTCTTAGCGCCAACTTTTTCCCCAAGTTTCCTTTAACCATACCAACTGATTATCACAGTGCCTGTGATTCCTGTCACTCTCATCTGTGGCAGACACTGATTTGCTGAGTTGGTTTGGCCCGCCCCCTGGTGACCTTTTTATACCTGCCTATCACTTCTGTCTGATGCCCTTTCGTGGTGTTTCTGAGCCAGTAGTGCTGTTGCTGTGTTCCTGTGTTCTGGATTTCTGTGTACCGAAACGGCTTGTCCTGACTATTCTCCAGTGTTCCTGCCTGTGTATGACCCGGCCCGTCTGCGTACCACCTTTGGATCCTGACCCGGCTTGGCTGACGTTCCTGCTTGTGTATGACCCGGCTTGTATGACTACCTCCTACGTGCTCCGACTCGGCCCGGCTGACTTCCTGCTCCGAAGATCGACTTCCAGCTTGTTCCAGTGACCTGCGTTCCAGTTGTCGCCGCCGCGATATTATCATTCGCTGTTGCCAGCTTCTGTGTGACTGCCTTGCCTGGTGTTACCCACGATCAGTGCAGTGCATCGCTACCCGTGCAGAGCTGTGTCTGTATCAGTACGCCTTCCTGTCATTGCAGAGCCTTCCAAGGTCGCTGAAGCCTCGAGTAAACAAGCTTATTAACCCTAGCAGTGCTGCCTCGGTCTCACTCTCTCTACCTCCAGTACGAGCCTCGTTACCAGTGATACTGCTGCTGAGTTGGCTGCTCACCGTCGGCAACTCTAGTCCTCCATTGCAGAGTAGTCACGTCTTTTGGGCCGGTTGGGCGCCTAAGGCTCTCCTGTGTCGATTACTGGGCGATATCCGTTATACAGAGTGGTGGCAGTTTAAGGCTTCAGCGCTAGCTTATCCGGTACTACGCCCGTGGGGGCTATTGGCTCTAGCACTCATATTCCAGTATCCAGTGAAGTCTGAGGAGGCTTATAAGCTCTTGCATTGCCGGCTGGTTCCCATCACGCCCGTGGGGGCTATTTGCACTTGCACAAACCAAAGCAGTTCCAGTAGTTACGCCCGTGGGGGCTAAGTTGATTCCTATTCTGCTTAATATCCAAACACCTTGGCGAGGCAGTTTGGTCTTCAGTACATGAGGAACTTTGTCTATCCAGCACAGCCTTATAACACCCAGGGCGTGCCAAACCTCCACATCTGAGACTGACTGTTATCAAGTTATTAACCCCTTGGGGTTATATCCCACTCTATTGCTTAATTTTTGTGCATGTATATTATTGTGCATTTACTCTTGTAATCTATCAGTCTACACTGCCTGTGTATTACCTACCGCCACTAGAGGGCGAACCTTTGCATTATTTTACTCAAAAATAAAGTGTGTTTTATTTCACCTACTGGTCTGAGTGTCCAAAAAAACCGTTACACTGATTTTTGCCACAAAAACTTATAATGTTTATAAATAACAACAGACATTAACCCTGCAAAGTAAATCTGTACAATGCGCTTTCAAAAAGAAGAAAAAGTGGCTTTGCTATAAGAAAAACACAAAGCCACTCACAATTCTTAAGTGGCAATATATGCTAATTTCCGTGGGGCTAATCTACGAATTTGCTACTGCAGCAACACTGTTGTCAGTCTCAAACTATAGTCACTAAACATCAGGGAATGCTCTACAGTGTATCACAGTGTATTGTTGTGAATACCGTCAGACAATCTTCACCAGTGTTAGGACCGCAAGTTCCTTGTTTAATACATAGAGTTAAACAAGATACAGAGAAAGGGAACAATCCAAAACCCCACAGACTGCTCAATGCCCTTATCTTGGTGCATGTGCTAACATACCCCAATATACATATAAATATCTATACAAAAAATAACCCAAGTGAATGTAGCAAGGAATGAGGGGATTCTCAAAAAAAAAACACAATCCTCTTTTAATTACAAATTACTTAAATGTGAACCACTGTATAAAGCATAAATTATACCAATGTGGAAATGTACCTGTTTCAAAGAAAATAGGATTTTAGTCTTACCTGTTAAATCCATATGAAACACCAGTGCCATGGTGTTGAGCTTCTCAATTGGAGGACAGACCACTTCTCAAAAAAGACAAGGTCTTGTGAGTGGAGACTCCTATCTCCCTCTGCAGCTCAACCCAGCCCCTCCTCCAGTTATGATGTGAGCAAACCACACCAACAGTGAAAGCCAGAGAAGAAGAAGGAAGCTCCTGTGAGAATAAGACCCTAGATGTACTCCCACAACCAGACAGGCGAGACCAAGAGAGGTCCTTTTTTCTGGGTGGGAGACCTGTGTTCCATATGGACTAAGAGAAAAGGATTTAACAGGTAGGAATAAAATCCTATTTTCTCTGTTGTTCAATATAGCACACAGATACCATGGGTATATACCAACAGTAAGCTCCCAGAGGTGGGAAGAAGGAGAAAGGACCTCACGCCTGTCCCCATGATACTGGAGTTCCCTGGGACTATCCAAAATCAGAACAGCCCAAACCAAAACTAAGTGTCAACAGAGATTAAAAAACTTGCACGGCAGACAAGAACAAGAGCCAACTGGGCTCAAACAGTTTAACAACAGTACAGCACAGGAAAAATAGGTCCTTAAACACGTAGAACAGTCTGAAGGATCTTCCTGCCAAAGCTGGCTTCAGCAGAAGCCAGAATATTCACCCGATAGTTCTTAAGCAAAGACAAGAAGGACCACGTCTCTGCCTTGTACAATTGCTCAGCCAAGGTCTGATTCTTGTAGGCCCAGGAGTCCCCAACATACCTAGTGAAATGTACTGTAACTCTGAATGGAACAGGTTTCTTCCTGAGTTCATGTGCCCTGGGACCCTCAGGAATGACAAACAAGGAATCCTCTTATGAAAAGATTCCATGAGGAGCACATAAAACTTAAGGCACCAAAGTGGAGATCCCTTTCCTTGTTAGACTTTGGATTAGGACAAAAAGGAGGCACAATAATCACCTGATTGATGTGAAACTCAGAGACCACCTTAAGAAGAAATTCCTGAGAGGTTCGAATGGACAGGCTTACCAGTTCCGCAAACCACACCCTCTTGGCCCAATAAGGAGTGACCAGAATTACAAATGCACCATCGATTCTGATATTCCAGAGCACCCTGGGAATGAGGAGAATCGCAGGAAAAACATAAGCAAGGTGGAAGTGCCACTGAATCGACATCTCATACGTAGCAAAGGCCAGAGAATATCCCTATCATGAGTAGAAGAACAAAACCTTCCTGTTGTTCCTCGTGTCCATCAGGTTGATCAGCAACAGTCCCCACAGTCGCACAATTAGGTTGAACACTTCCGAATGGAGTTCCCACTCTCCTGGATCTATATACTGGGGGAACGTTTTCTACCCCTGGAATGTGAACGGCGGGGATGGCCAGAACATGGGCTTCTGCCCAGCCCAGAATGTATTTCACTTAGTATCAGGCAGTGACACTTCGAGTGCCCCTGACAGTTGCTGTAAGCCACAGCCATGGCGTTGTCTGACTGGACTCCTACCGGGTGACCTTTCAACTGAGAGGTCCAGTAGATGGAGATGGATCGCCCTGAGCTCCAGAACATTGATGTACTGAAGAAATTCTTCCACACTGCACCCCAGCAGCTCAGGCTGGCATCCCTCGTAACCAGAGTCCATTCTGGCAACACGAATGGCTTCCCCAGTTTTACATAGTGCTGTTGAATCCGCCACAGCAGATTCTGTCTGACTTCCAGACAGAGGGACATCTGCCGATCCAGAAGAGCCCAGGGGACATGTGGGAGGCACCCAAGAGACAGGTCCCTAAAGGAAAAAGCCCAAGAAAGGTCCCCAACCCAGATGCAATAGCAGTGAATGGGTTAACTAGTCCCAATGCAGCCATCCATGCTCCAGAACTCAGGGGAGAACTAGTAGTAAAATACCCAACATGAGTGCAAGAGCCTCAAGGCTCAGAGGAAACCCCTGTAGGAAGAGGCACGAGGATAGACAAGTGGACCAAGGCACTCAAAGGGTAATGCACCAGTCTTCAAATCTTCTGTCTTCAGGTTACCATTGGGAAGGAAGCAGAGCCTCTGAGAGACACTGCTGGGAGGGAAAACTTGGGTCACAAGATTCTTTTCAATGGGCTGCAAAGGTCCTCACAGCACCTGCACATTGGTCAGTCCACTCCAGGGGAAGCCCAGTAACGGTAACCCCTAACTGGGGAATTGTAACAGTCCCATATCTAATGCAAAAAAATATATATACTTAAGAATATAAAAGTAAGAAGAAGTGCTCTGGCTACACCTTGAAGAACAAATCATAACTGGAGGCAGGTTTGGGTTGAGCTGCAGAGGGCAATGGGAGTCTCCACCCACAAGACATTGTCTTTAGTGAGAAATGCTCTGCCCTCCAATGGAGAAGCTCAACCCTATGGTACCTGTGTTAAATATTGGATGATACATCGCCAAGGTAACCCATTTAAATGAACCCTGTCTAATATACATTGCCATCTTTATAACTTACAAACACATTTTAAATTAAAACAACTCTTGATATTTAAAAATCTTCCTGATGAAACATGATAAAATTAAAAACACCTTAAAGAATTAAGAAATCAAATTAATTCTGACATACTTTTAAACAGGAACCACTTACAGTGAGTGGGTAGGGGACCCAAAAGATGGGAAAACCTTCACCAGTCCCTTTTTTATAGGTTTGACCCACCCACTATTAACCCCTTAAGGACCAGCGGTCCCGGGGTGTGTGGTCCTTTAAGTACCAGATAGGGAAGTTTAGCGTGCCGCTCCACGTGCTGATGACATGTGCCGTCACGCCGAATGAGGGATTGAAAGAGATTGCTCCGGTGAGTAAAAGTATGTGACGTGCCAGGACTGTCACTGGTCCTTAAGTGCCGGACCAGCGTGACGTCCGGGTACGTCATCAGATGCGAAGGGGTTAAAAACTGCATATAGCCTGGAGAACACACCATAATTACAGGCAATCCTAGGCCAGGCTGCAGACAAGCTAGTCAAAATATGGTCAAGTACTAAGCCTATAAAAACCTCTTTTGCAATCAAACAATTGTATGTTTTTTTATAATGTCAAAGAGTAGTACAGAAGACTACACCAACATAATCACTACTCATTGCATGATTAGGATTAAAATTGTAAGTTATATTTTAACCACTTGTTTAGCAAACTACCAACTGACCCTTTGCCTCTTTATTTTTGTCCTCAATTTTGTATAACCCTTTCAGTGCCAGAGGGGTGCGTACCCCTCTTGTACTCAAAGGTTTAATAAAATGTATATGATGCTGGCAGTAAAGACAATTGGTTTTATATGTAAAGCAATTCTGTGGCAAATAAAAATGCCCATGGCAGCATCATTAGATTGTGCCAATGCCACAGAGTTCACAACTGGGCAATGGTTAGTAAAGATGCTGGGTTGTGATGTGAGGAACACACCGGCTTCAATTTTAAAGTAAAGTCTAATAAAATGTGTGATAGTATATGTGAGTGTGTGTAAGTGTTGCATGTGCATATGTGAAGTGCATATGTGAATTTATAGGTGAGTGTGTATCTGTGAAGGTGTATGATAGTATATGTCTTTGTGTATTTGTGAGTGCATGCACATCCTGGTAAAACGAACACCCAGCTTCCTTCAAGACACCACGGATCTCTTGAACAAACTAGCAGACTTGGGCCCCATTCCAGAGAGCACCATCCTTGCCACTATGGATGTAGAATCCCTTTATACCAACATTCCACACACAGATGTCATAGCAGCATGCCAAGAATATCTAGAAAGAAATAACACAGCCACGGAACCAATAACAAAACTCATACACTTTATACTCACCCACAACTACTTCAAATTTGGACAGGACCTCTACCTCCAGAAAATGGGGACTGCAATTGGTACCCGAATGGCACCACAATATGCCAACTTGTTCATGGCAAAGTTAGAAGAGGACTTCCTGTCCACCTGCCAGACAAAACCCCTGGTCTATCTCTGCTACATAGATGATGTTCTTATCATCTGGACAGCCAGTGAAGAGGAACTTCTCAAATTCCACAAAAATTACAATGCATTCCACCCCAGTATCAATCTAACACCCAGTCACTCACGCACAAACATTAACTTCCTAGACACGACTATCAGTATTCAGAACAACTCCATCCACACATCCTTGTACCGTAAACCAACAGACAGACCAACCTACCTGAGGAATGATAGCTTTCACCCAAAACACACAAAGAACTCCATCATATACAGCCAGGCCATCAGATATAATCGCATCTGTTCTGACATGGCGGACCGTGACAAGCACCTCCAGAAACTCAGAAGAGACTTTATAAGACAGGGTTACAGTGCAAGGATTATTGACAGTCAGATACAGAAAGCTACTCACATACCAAGAAAAGATCTGTTGAGCTACAAAGAACAGCATAAGGGAAACCGTGTGCCACTTGTTGTCACTTACCACCCCCAGGTTGAAGCTCTGCGCAAAATATCAAGAGAACTTCAAGCAACCTTACACACAGATGAAAGACTTAAGAACATATTTCCACAGCCTCCCTTACTCTCCTTCAGACAGCCTCCCAATTTAAAGCAACTGATGGTAAGGAGTGCCCTGAACAAAAATACAAAAAATGGCACATTACCCTGCCTACAAAGTAGGTGTAAAACCTGTGCACACATTTATACCACAGACAAGATACCCATCCCAAACACCCAGTTACACCATAAGATCAATGGTAATTTCACCTGCAAATCATCCAATGTAATATACCTTATCATGTGTGCAAAATGCCCAACAGCTCTTTATGTGGGGGAAACGGGACAGAAATTACATAAGAGGTTTAATTCCCACAGATCCAGTATTAACAACAAAAAGACAGAGACACCAGTGGGAGAACATTTTTGCCAAAGTGGGCACAGTATCAGGGATATTAAATTGACTGTACTAATGGGGCAATTTCGCAATCAGAGGGACAGAAAATTATGGGAGGTAAAATTAATGTTATAATTTGACTCTTTGACCTATTGCATGAACAGGGACAGGGAATTCCTGTCACAGTACTTAATGGTGAATTAACTTTTACGACAGTCCCTCTGGAATCATAAATACCTGGACCCAGAGGAAGAATGCTATTTAAATCACATCCTCTACCATTGACTGATCAAGGAATTGGTATCTGGACTAACGTTGTTATCTGATTTCCATTATAAACAATGTAATGTGTACTTGTATTTAAGAGAGAAGTTTTCATATTCATCTGTATAACATGCCTGAGGAAGAGACCTAAGAAGTCTTGAAAGCTTGCATTTTAAATCTGTTTAGTTAGCCAATAAAGGTATCAACTTTACAAAAAAATTTTGCATCCTGTATTTCTACGGCTAACACGGTACCAACTCTCATCTATCATGCACATACATGGTAGCAAAATTACCCGCTCTGGCCCCTTCATGAACTCTAAACGTGTCCCTTGTACAAAATTATCATGTTTTCATTCACCTGTGGCTGGACTGTTGACACTGATCTATGGTGCTGCATTAATCCTTTATACTAAATTTGTAAGTACTCATTCAGTTATCTTGCTCTATTCTTTGTTAAAGGGATAGTATTACTTCAAAATTACTATCCCTCATATTGTAGCCCTTAATAAACTGAGTTAAATGACACCAGCAGCATCTCTCAGACCTTTATGGTTTAAGAGATAGACACTTTCAAAGTTTCCTCTCCCTTGCTTTCAGCTTTCTGCTGCCAGCAGGAAAATCCGGTCTCTGAATCAAGTGGAGGCTCTTCAGCAGAGCCGATATCTTGTTATGGAAGGAAAAATGATTAATTGAAACAGTCTTCTACGTGTGCTTGGTAACCAAGCACACATAGAAGACTGTTTCAATGATTCATTTTTCCTTCCATAACGAGATATCGGCTCTGTTTAAGAACCTCCGCCTGTCCCGGGACCGGATTCCCCTGCTGGCAGCAGAACGCTGACAGCAGGGGAGAGGAAACTTTGAAAGTGGCTATCTCTTAAACCATAAAGGTTTGAGAGCTGCCGCTGGTGTCATTTAACTCAGTTTATTAAGGGCTACAATATGAGGGATAGTAATTTTGAAGTAATACTATCCCTTTAAGCTATACAGCTTAAACAAGTTGATAGACAGAGGCTTATATGTAAAAAGGTCACAGCTTTAATTTAGGGATTTAACCTTTGTAAAGAGACCCCGGGGAGAACCTCACAGCATCACAACACAGGAGGAAGAGGCAGGGACTTTCAAGCATGACTGCCCAATACATACCCGAGGCCTCAACAGTGGCTACCTCAAACCTAAGGAGATGACCTAGAAGTGAACAATGTGTCATGTCCTGTCTGCCATGCCTCAGGGCTTCATGGCAATAGCCTGTTCTAAAGCAATATGACTTTACCAGCGCTACAGAATCTCTTTCAACTATAACCAACTTGGCAATGCTTCACTGGCCGTGTTTAGGAACATCCCCTTACCATGATTCTAGATGTTTACTGTCACGGATGATCTTAACAAATGTGACCTATTCAGTAGTTTATGCTACTCCTACTGCAGATCTAAGAGAATTAAAAAAAAATTGGGTTAGGGTAGGTAGGAAAAGCAAAGTTAAATTAATATCCCTGCAGCTATCGTGTATATTTTATCTGCTAACCACCGCCATATACCTCAATGTCTGGGTTATGATTTGTTCACCACAATTGTTAGCTCAGAGGGCCAACCCTCTGGTTCATGCTGAGCAGTAAGCCATCTTTAAGAAGTACTGGAACAAATTTGTGGCAAACCTAATGCACCATAGAGGTTAAATAAAAATCTTCAAAATTCCATTTTATTTAAATGGGCCTCTTAACCCCTTGACTGTTATGCATTTTTTAAGCAATTTGTTGGAAGCCTTTCTACCATTCAAGCAGTTAATTAAGTCTGTGGGAATTGTATTTGTCACCTGTGGCACAAAAATTTTGCCCCAGACTTGCTCCAGGTCTTCTAAGTATATCAGCCTCACAGATCTTCAGGCCTTTAGTAGAGGGTGTCACAGACTTCTGCAGACAGCAGAGTCACAGACTGTTTTTACAGACTGCAGATAATAAGTACTCATCATACTAAAAGTACAAATATATGAGTATTTGGTGATACCTTTTTTGGACTAAATTATATATTTAAAGGGATAGTAAAGTTTCACAAAAAGTGCAGTTCAAATTCATAATATGTGGGCCATGGAGAGTATTATTTCAATACTGTCAAAGTTGTAGTTCAAGAGTAATCGAATGTTAAAGTATACCTGTCCTGCCCCTTTTACCTAGTGTAAGCCATCTCCCTTCAGATGTGGAATCTGGTCCCTTGAACAGACAGATCACAGTTAGGGACAATCTTCTTACTGTGAGCATAAGGACAACCCTGCCCCCCTCGACAGGTGTGTCAGGATTTTTCTTATGCTCACTGAAGATTGTCCCTCTCTGTGATCCATCCGGACAGTCTTGCCGCTCTGAGGTGAGCAATGTTACATAAGTAAAATGGGTGGGAAGGGGATACTTTATCATTCCATTACACTTGAACTACAACTCTGATAATATTGAAATAACACTCTCCATGGCCCAAATACTATGAAGCTTAATTGGAGCTGCTTTTATTATGAAACATTAGTATCCCTTTAAAACATGCTTTTGAAAGATCAACTTTTCCTCATGTCACACAATACTGAATCACAAAGTATGTTCACTGTAATGTTTGAAACTGGCTAAGTGTTGATGTGTTAATAGCTTACTGAAAGAGGAAGAAAAGAACTGAAATAGATTATTCAAAATAAGAACACAAAAAAAAAGAAAGAAACACAAAACCAATAGGTAGAACAAATTAATTTATAGAACAAAGGTAAATTAATAAACAAGGCCCTCAAAAGGTTAGGGTTACAGGGATTACAAATTAACATTTACATAACTCCCAACATTTCAAATGGCCAAAGAGGGACATTTGTGTTTTAAGTGGTATTGCTGGAGGTGTGGCTGGTGGGCGAGGCATTCCCAAGAACTATTTCATTACCTATTGATACCTCTTTGTGTAACTGAATAGATGGCTTAGAACAAGACCAAAGTATTTTATTTATAAAGATTATCTTAAAAACACAAATAATGAATTTTAAATAATCAATAATGTGATTTTTATTGCTTTAGAGCAATGTGATAAATTTATACACACACCACACGTCTGATCTCCTAAAAAGGGGGACACCATGGTAGCAAAGAATGACTGAGGGATTTGGCTCTCAAAGAAGGATTGTCCCTCCTAAAGAGGGACACTTGGGAGGTTTGTATTTATTGATGTGTTATTCATGTAATAAATAAATAAGCAAATCAATACCTGATCTATTGTTCCATATTCATGGAAATATTTACTAGGCTGATGGTTAACTCCTTGGCAGACAGAAGTTTCCAACACATCTCTTCATATTGGAGATCACTCTAACATCTAAGGGGTTAAAATGCAGACAACTATTTACTTTACTATAATGACTCTCATAACCCCGGAAGGCATGGATATCTGAATTGCCAAACATGTTTTACAACTTGTCTTCTGTTTGACCTGCTTTTAACTTTTATGAGTGTCTCTTATAAACTTTGGGCCTTATTCAGAAAGCTAACCCCTTGTATGTTCTACTAACAGCCCTCCATTCTGAACTTCCAACCCTGATGCAGTGTCCTCCCTGAGATTTAACTCCTTGTATGTACTAACAGCCCCCATTCTGAACTTGTGGTATGTAACCCCCCTCTTGTAACACCCTGTCTTGATATTGTCTGCTTCCCCATTCCTTTCCTATATCTCTCTGTGTCTGTTTCTCAACATATGTTTTATTGGTGACACACCTGATTGCACTCAGGGCACTCCCGATTCAAATTAGTTTGTAATTAGGATCACAAAGTCTAGTTGAAATTCAGGCATAGTTAGTAGTGACATGATTGCCAGGGGGGTTTAGTTGCCACTAGGGTTGCCACCTTTTCTTCAAAAAAATTCCGGCCGTGGCATTCCCTCCATAGACTTAACACTGGACTGAAGCCAATTTTTTTAAAAGTACTGGCTGGGTGGCAACCCCAGTTGCCACCATTATCCAAATTACACATTTTTCAAATCATGGAGCATTAAACAGGAGAGCGACAGCTGCAGCACAACCACTTACAGATAACAGGCAAGTAAACAAAAATGGATGCAGTCGGATAGGAGGGAAGAGATTAAAATAAATCTTACAAATATAACATTGTCTTATCAAGCAGTCCCAGTTAGATGTTATATTTCAATTGTTTTCTGACTTCCTGCCCCACCCCCAATGCTATCTCTGTGACATGCATACCAAAATGAACATATTTCTACTGTCTGTTCTAATCTTTCCAATTTTAATACAGTTTTCCTCTTATCCCCACAATCATGAACCTCACTTGTACCATAAAGTATTAATCCACCATGGACTTCTGTATACATGCGCACTACCCTCTGAGTGCTGGTGGATAGTGTTAAAAATCCAGCCACACTAATTATAGCAACAAAAGCACACTTTCACTATGTGCTCAAACAACTCACTACATTTTTATGCATTTTTATTTCTTGCCTTGGAAAATGACATAGAAACCAACTCTGACTTTCAAATAGCAATAAATGACAACTTCTCCTTCAAAAATAGGACTCTTTTGTGCACTGCAACACTACCCAAAATGTATAAACTAAAAGTGTGTTGTTATGCGTACAAGCCAAAAATCCTCATATTCACTGAATCCTGGCTAAGCCCTAAAATACCTGATACTGCGGTTGCTATTGAAGCATACGCAAGCTTTAGGAAGGACTGAGAAAAGCGAGGAGGAGGCATAATCATAGACACTCAAGAGTCTATAAACTTTATACTTTTACATTTCTCTTATAACATTAATTCTTATATGTACATTACTGGCAAAATTCTTCCCTTCTCAAATCAAATCATAATTGTTGGTATCTACCAACTGCCAAGTATGCTAGCACAGTCCCTTTTGGACATAACCCACCACCTCAATGAGACTGCCACTCGGAATAAGAAAGGTGAGCTGTTGGTTCTTGGAGACTTTAATATTAACTGGCTGAACTCCAGGAATAAAAGTTAGTTTAAATCGTTGAACTTATCAAAGCTAATCTAAATATTGTGGAAAAATAATTTGAAGTATATTTTGCAAAGGCATGTGTGTTGTATCTATGATAGCTGGACAAATTATTTCTGCTAGAAGAGGAAACATAGATTGACTTGTTATCCAGTTCTGAAGTATCACACTCTGCCCATCTAGTTTTATACTATGACCTCAGCTTAACATTGCTACTGCTTTAAATGTATTTCCCTCCTGTACTTTGATGAATCCCTTATATTTGAATGTTTCTATAATATCCCATCTCCCTCTTCTCTCCCCATGTTCACATCTTTTAGTATATCCTGATATTTTTTATGCTGTAAACCAGTCACCATTTTAGTAGCCCTTCTCTGAACTCTCTTTCTAGAATATCTATATCCTTCTGGAGATGGGGTTTCCAGTACTATTCACAATACTCTAGGCCAGTGGTTCTGAAGGGATTTTTTCTGGTAGCCACCAATGCGGACACAGCAATGTTCTGGTGACCGGCACTGCGGCCACAGCCATGTCGTGGTGGCCGCACTACGACATTACACACACACAAATGGTATAAGGGGATAAAGACATACAAAAATTACATATAAACAAAAGTCACAACAATAAGTTTACATCATATTACAATATAAACATTCCAGAAACCACAAAGAATTAAAAACTTCCTCATAAAAAGTTTTTAAAACATACTAGTTACCGGAGATATATATATTTCAGAGACAGTATTGGAGACCGCTAGCCAACAGAGGGTTAAAAGCTCAATTTAAATCACTGAATTTGTATTTGTTCTTTATGGTGCCATTTGTCTGCACAAGCAGTGCTCCACTCCTGTCCTACTGTGCTTTTTATCACTGCTTATAATCATGGGAACTCCGTGGAACAATTATTCGGCAACCAAGTGAACCATAGGGAAAAAAATGCAATATTCCCATTAATTTAAATAGGAATCTTAATCCCTCGAATGCTAGTGAGGTCTCCAATGTATTGCAAAGCAATGAGTTGGAGACCTCTAGCATTTAAGGTATTAAGAGCCCCATTTAATTAAATCGGAATCTTGTACTTTCTATCCCTATGACTCCATTGTCTTGCCCCAGAACTTCTCCACATTTTGTTTTGTACATATGGCCCATTGTGTTTATCTAAATAACAGTCACATCTTGGCCCTGACTATACGACATATGTGCCCCTGGAGGAAGTGTGCGGGTGTTGTTGCACTGGTTACACAAGTGTGTGTGGAAGGCAGTTGTTTTTGCACTGGTCAGGGCTGGCACTAGTAAAAGGCGACTTAGGCGGCCGCCTTAGGGCGCCGCAGTGGAGGGGTGCCGAAACAGAGAGAGCTGTAAAAATGTTTTTGCGCTGATGCTGCAAGGGTGAGGCAGGTGCAGCAACTCAGCCCATATCCCTCTCCGGTGCGCTAGTAATGCAGAGCGCTGGGAAATGACATCATCTTCCAGCACTCTGTATTACTTAGAACCGTTCCACGCGGGAGCTCCTGCTCTAGAGACCTATCGTGCCACACCGATAGACCACCAGGGAGGTAGGAAATGGGTAATGTGGAGATTGAGGGGCATTGTGGAGAGGTCAGTGTGGAGATTTGAAGGGCATTGTGGAGACTGGGGGACATTGGGGCATTGTGGAAATTGGGGGGCATTGTGGAGATGGGGGGGCATTGTGGAAGGGCCATTGTTTAGATTGGGGGCCATTGTGGAGATTGGGGGCATTGTGGAGATGGGGGGCAATGTGGAGATTGAGGGCCATTGTGGAAGGGGCATTGTGGAGACTGAGGGGCAATGTGGAGATTGAGGAGCAATGTGGAGATGGGGGCAATCTGGAGATTGAGGGCCATTGTGGAAGGGGCATTGTGGAGATTGAGGGGCAATGTGGAGATTGAGGGGCATTGTGGAAGGGGCAATGTGGAGATTGAGGGGCATTGTGGAGATGGGGACAATGTGGAGATTGAAGGGCATTGTGGAAGGGGAATTGTGGAGATTGGGGGGGCATTGTGGAGATGGAGGGGCATTGTGGAGATGGGGGCATTGTGGAGATTGGGGGCAATGTGGAGATTCAGGGGCATTGTGGAGATTGAGGGGCATTGTGGAGATGGGGACAATGTGGAGACTGAGGGGCATTGTGGAGATGGGGACAATGTGGAGACTGAGGGGCATTGTGGAAGGGGCATTGTGGAGATTGAGGGGCATTGTGGAGATGGGGACAATGTGGTGATTGAGGGGCATTGTGGAGATTGAGGGGCATTGTGGAGATGGGGACAATGTGGAGATTGAGGGGCATTGTGGAGATGGGGACAATGTGGAGATTGAGGGGCATTGTGAAAGGAGCAATGTGGAGATTGAGGGGCATTGTGGAGATTGAGGGGCATTGTGGAGATTGGGGGGCAATGTGGAGATTGAGGGACATTGTGGAGATTGAGGGGCATTGTGGAGATTGAGGGGCATTGTGGAGATTGGGGGGGCATTGTGGAGATGGGGACAATGTGGAGATTGAGGGGCATTGTGGAAGGGGCATTGTGGAGATTGAGGGGCATTGTGAAGATTGAGGGGCATTGTGGAAAGGGCATTGTGGAGATTGGGGGCAATGTGGAAATGGGGGGCAATGTGGTTGAGGGGGGCCAATGTGGTTGGGGGGTCCATGGCAATTCTTGCACCAGGGCCCTGTGGTTTCTAGTTATGCCTCTGGTTGGCAAAGGATTATGCCCAAGCCTGCAGGCACTGAGAACAAAGGTATTGTCACAACCGATGCAAGGCCATTGAAGGATAGAGGAGTCAGGCACTTCACTGCTTGTGGCAGGCTCAAAAGTAAGAGCAGCCAGAACCAAACAGCTGGATATCCGAGAAGAGAGCTTAGAGAGGAAGCGGACAAAAGGTAGAGTCAGAGCCAGGCCAAATATCAGGTACCTGTGGGACTAAACAGCAGAACAGTCAGGTGACGCCAGGGTCAAAGTCAGGAAAACAGTAGACCAATTTTGTTGATTTTATAATACATATAAATAAACTTATAAATGTTAATGTAATGGAACAGATTCATCTGTGATTGGATTGTGCAGTGGGGGGATTGGCGGGGGGACATCAAAATGCACCTTCGCCTGTGTAGACAAAAATTCTTGCACCGGCCCTGGCACTGATACGCATGTGTGGGGAAGGCAGGTGTTGTGGCACTGGTTACACATGTGTGGGCAAGGCAGCTGCAGTCTCCAGTTCAGGGTTCTATGCAGAATACTGCCATGGTGCTGCTGGGGTTCACCCATTACACTATTATAGCTTTATATATATAGAACAGGATAGTGAACCTGAGGCTGTTGAGCTATTGCTGGCCTATTTCACCAGTTTCCCTCAGCCACCCCTGATGTAAACTAAGAGATGGAATACAATTCAAAAAATGCAATAGGAGAGCACTCCCAGACTATACCTGAAATACACTCAATGTCAATGACAATAAAAGATTTATATTATTTAATATATAACACATTAGTACAACCGTATTCCCTCATATAAGCATGTGTAAAAACTATGTATTAGAAACATAGCCAATGCAGACAATATGATAATAATCATACAAGTGAATGCATTAATTTGTTCTAGAAAAAAATGCTTATGAGTCCAGAGATAGTGACCAAATATGAATTAAATAATGTTTATTTTTTGGGGGGGCTCAATTTCCTATAATTTTACTTTTATCACTTAAAAGTTAAACCATTTTTTTATTTACATCTTTCAACATGCACCCCTTCTGAAATGCCTAGATGGCTAGTAAAAAAATTGTCAAGATATCTTTGTCCTCCCGTCTTTTAAAGTATACCAGATGGAAAATGGAGAACAATCCAATTTCCCAAGATTCCTTGCAGTTAGAAATAAACTTAAATATAACTAGTGATGCCAGAACATTCTTCTTTTATCTAGTTTTCTCTGTCACAGACAGTTAAAAGGATCAGATGGGTGTGCACTCCCCACTGGTATTTAAAGTGTTAAATATAACATGTGGAGAGAATCAAATTGCTCTTTTACCTGAACTATACAGCCTTCCCAAAATAGTCCCATCAGGGTGACCACATTTCCATTCTGCCATTCCGGGACATGTGGTCACCCTAGTCCCGCGGCTGAGACTCCTGCCGGCGCTGACCATCTTTCTGAGACTGACACAGAGTGAGAATTCCCAGTGGGAACTCTTACTTTGTGTCAGCCTCAGAAAGATGGTCAGCACCGGCGGGAGCCTCAGCCGCAGGTCTCACTTGCAGAGCCAGCATACCTGCTCCATCCCAGCTGTCTCAAATGCACCAGTCCAGCCAGCCAATGAAATGTATTTGCTAAATGGTCCTCATTGGCTGTCAATGAGGACCATATAGCATATATATTTCATTGGCTGGCTGGACTGGTGTGTGTTGCTCCATTCCGGGACTCTTTGTTGTCCCGGTGGGGGGTGACCCAGGAAACTGGACACAGACCCCCAATAAGGGACAGTCCCAGGCATTCCGGGACATGTGGTCACCTTAAGTTCCATTCACCTGACCCACCAGTAATTTTGATAGCTATGCAAAGAAATACATGGGTATATTATTATCTCCAACCATCCACTGGCTGTTTGGGGATAATGGGAGTTGTAGTCTCCAACAGCTGGAGGGCCAAAGACTGAATACCTCTGGGTTAACATAAAGGGTATCCATCTCATCAATATTTTTTTTATCTCGGTCACTCTTAAAGAATATTGCATTCCCCTTTTCTAAAGATAGTAGTTTTTGGATTGTTTTTTTTTTTTTTAATTTGGAGGTGTTATGGTCCATGCACAAAGTTTGGCTTTTATGATAGCTATTAGAGTGAGATATAAGATTCTGGGGATCTTAGGTAGCCCCTTCCCTTGTCTCCTCTGCTTTACAGTTTAGGGGGAGCGATGGGTATCAAAAACACTTGGGTTATTTATATTAAGACCCATGCTTCTATAGTTTATATTTACATCCTTACCTATAAGAGGACATAACCCATTGGTTTTTAACATGTGACAAATAAAGCCAAATAACCTCAAAAAAAGAGGCTCCTGAAACCTCATAGTAATTCAAGTGCTCTTTCGTACCTGCTCTGGGGACCTGTATGTGAAGATCCACATGATGCAGCAATGCTGTGTTTACTGTGGGTTTTCGTCATGAGTCGGGGCGCCACTTGTTCTGACTGAGAACAGACTCCCAGTGCAAGTTTGAAAGTGGTGCCCTGACTGGTGAAGAACACTCAGCATGCATGGCGTCACTGTGTCATGTGGATATATACAAGTCTGTTCATCACAAAAAATTTTAATAAACTGACTGTCCATCAGAAGTTGCATACATAAAGGCAATCAACTCATGAACTCATAATCTCCTTTTCTCTAATGCCACGTACAGATTTCACTTGCGGTGTGAATGGTGAGGATACTAGCCGATCACATATAAACCCCTCTTCTCAAGCGCCATATATAAGCCCGGCAAATAAAACTTAGATAGATAAAGAGAACAATCTCTGATGCCAAAGGCTGAAATTAACAGTGGATTCAGGAGGCAAGTGTTCTCTCAATACCGCTTACATTGAAAACCACTTCAATCATATTATCAGATCCAAGTTTTTTGTCCCTAAACTATAATGAATATCACATTAGCATCATTATTAGTAACTCAGACGCTGGATTCTTAAAAGAGACTTATAAGTATGGAATCATACTTATGAAATTCATATGAAATTAAAGAAAATAAGGGAACGCAGTGAATTGCCCTTGGAATCATTCCAAGAGCAAAACTATTTACTCAAAGAAATTAGGACCTTGATTACTTTGTCCTGACTAAAGTTTATTTGGCGATTCGGGTGCACAGTTTTTTCTGGGACACACACACTCAGCCTAGGAAAAATATTAGTTGGGACTAGATCCTAATCAACTAACAAGAGCTATTATGCATGGCACAAGTTTTATTCTATAAATTATTTTCTCTTTTAATATTAATTTCTCAATGAAGATTGTTGTTTTTAACTTTTGTCACATATTTCCTTTTGTGGGGATTAAAATAAAAAATCCCACAATTGGGGAACAGGAGTGCAAATATGGTTTCCTTTTCTCCTTGTCTTTAAGGATAATTTTCCTTTGCAAAAAAGGTGAGGATACTGGCTTACCTGCTGATCTGGATGGTGAGGTTGGAGGAATCTGTGAGCACACACACATGTGCACTAACCATGGATACTGTGCATGCTGCAATCTCAGAGGAGGAAGGTGGCTGCTCAGCTTCTGGACGCTCACACAGGGGAGGGGGGGAATAAGGGAAGGAATGATCTGGGTACTTCCTCCTTCTCTTGGCAGCTCCAAGCTCAAGCAGCCCACTCTGAAGTACTGGCGCAAGTTGGAGCAACACACCAGCTACGTAGTGGTAGCTGGTGTATGCAAATTTTAAGCAGCCCGCTCTGTCTGAGTGGTGACATAGTGTGCGGTTGCTCAGCACTCTAACCACATTAGCAGCAGAGCAGGCGTCCAGTTGAGCATTTACTTCCGCATCTAACTCTGCACATCATTGCGGGGCTGATGGCCGCATGCAGACACCATTACCGCATTTCTCGTGGTGGCCACATGAAAACATGCTGGTGGCCGCATGCAGCCATGGTGGCCACATTTGAAAACCGCTGCTCTAGGGGCTCCATCCAATTATCACCGATGGTAGTTTCAAATCACAGTCAGATATGTGTCACAGTGCCTTACCTTGGCCTGCGCCATTCGGCCAGGAGCAGGGTTCTGGACTGACACTCCGGCATCACTAGCCGCGTCCCTCTCTGACTGCGGCCTGGTTACGTCTGGTTCATTGTTACTGGCATCATGAATCAGGCACTTGCCTGGATGCCTGTTATAAGCCCAGCCTGGAGGACCTAATTGGTCCTGCCTTCTCCTACTCCTTTATAATCCTCTGTGGGCCTATGTATCAGTTACCCTTACCTTGTTGTTCTGAACAGTTCTAGTTCCAGTTGTACCTGTATCCTGTGTATGACCCGGCTTGTCTGACTATCCATTCTGGTGCTGACCTGTGGCTCTATCTGACCATTCTCTCTGTGCTCTCCATTTGTCGTGACATCCAATCTGGTGCAGATTTGTGGCTCTGGCTGACTACCAGCTTTGTGTTTGGCCCTGGCTTGTCTGACTATCCATTCTGGTGCTGACCTGGGGCTCTGTCCAACTATCCTCCCAGTGTAGCTTACTCCTCGTGGACATCCTACCTGGTGCAGACCTGTGGCTCTGGCTGACTACCCACCCCGTGTATGACCCTGGCTTGTCTGACTATCCATTCTGGTGCTGACCTGGGGCTCTGTCCAACTATTCTCCCAGTGTAGCTTACTCCTAGTGGAAATCCTACCTGGTGCAGACCTGTGGATCTGGCTGGCTACCCGCTCTGTGAATGAACCTGGCTTGTCTGACTATCCTAGCTGGTGCTGACCTGTGGATCTGTCTGTTTACTCCTCTTGTGGCTCTATTACCTACAGACACCCATCCTGGTGCAGACCTGGGGCTCTGGCAGACTGCAGGCATGAGTCAGTAGTCTCCTCTGCTGCCACTTACAGGAGACTGTAGGTTCAGTGTTGCGTTCTCTTCGTATCCTGAGACTACCATCTGCCTTTGGCGTAGTTTCCAGCAGTGTGGTTAACCCATCGGCAGGCTCCTACTGCTGACAGAGTCTCTAGCCTTTTCAGTCACCCTCTGCTTGTACTGTCATACTTACTTGCAATTGCATATTATTATTATTATTATTAATAAAGGTGTTCTTAACTATACCGTCTGACTCCTTGTCTTGTTTTGCAAACCGTAACAATATGCAATTACCTGTGACACACTACCGAATTGAAAACAATGCACTACGGCCAATAAATTTCTGACTATAGGAAGCAATAGCAAAGTAGTTGAAATTGTTATTCAATTACATGTGGTGGCTAGTAACACGCATTAAGGGACTCTTTTATCGCCAAACTTTACCCGCTACAAAATTTGCAGATGAGTCCTCTAACATAGTAAATTAGGTTGAAAAAAAAGACACAAGCCCATCAAGTTCATCCTTTGCCTCATAACCCAGAGACATTAGGATTATATAGCTTTCCTGCTGCCAAATAAGTTAGTCTTTATCAGACCTTCCTGTTCTGCCTACTAATACAGAGTATAATCCTTATCATTTTGAAAGAAATGTATCTAATCTTCTTTTAAAAGTAGCCATTGTATCTGCCATAACCACATCCTTGGTCAGGAAATGTCATAGTTTAACAGACCTTACTGTAAAAAAAACCTTTTCACTGCTGAAGCTGAAACCGCCTTTCCTGTAATCTCGAGTGGTGTCCCTTGATTATTTGATCAGGCCTTGAAATGAATAGCTCACCAGAGAGATCCTTGTATTGATGTCTCATATAGTTGTACATTGTGATAAGTCCTCCTCTTAGTCATCTTTTCTCTGGAGTAAATAAACTAAGTTTGTCTAGTCTTCCTCATATGTCAAATCCTCCATTCCCTTAATTAATTTTGTTGCTCTTCACTGTACTCCCTCCAGTTGTAGAATATCCTTTTTCAGAACTGGTGCCCAAAACTGCACTGCATATGTGAGATGAGGTCTTACCAACAATTTGTATAATGGCACAATTATGTTATCTACTCTTGCTTCAATACCCTGTTTTATGCAAAACAGGACTTTGTTTGCTTTTGCTACTGCTACTTGACACTGGTCACTGTTTCCAAGTTTGTAGTTTACAAGGATTCCCAGGTCTCTCTCTAGCAACAAGTCCCCTAAAATGATTCCATTAAGTTCATAAGTAGCATTGGGATTTTTTATTCCCAGTTGCATGACTTTACACTCTCCTACTTTAAACCTCATATTCTGTACACACTGTGTGTGTACAGTCCGGTGTTCATTTTTGCCCTACCATGGGCTTTACCGATGGTAATTGGATCGAGCCCTAGGTGAGGTCTAACCAGAGATCAATAGGGTGGCATGACCACTTCCCACTTTATGCAACCATGCCCCTAGGTATACAACCCAGCACCCTACTTGCATTCCCTGCTGCTTTGTTACATGGACTGATTACCAGGACCAGGTGTAACGGTTTGTACGACACTCAGACACAGTAGGTTAGAATAAAACACTGTTTTATTAAAAGACACAATGCGCATACCCACTAAGGGTTATAGTGAGTCACAGGGAAATATCAATCATGTAGACATGCCCACACAGGCCAGTATACAATGGTATAGAGATAGATATTGTCAAAGATCAGGCATAACCAGGCAACTTCAGCACAGCATGGGTTAAAGTTCATAGATCGTAATCAGTCTCTGATGTGGTGTGTTGACAACGCCCAGTATGATGGTAATGGTAGCAAGAGACTGTGGTGTGAGATGTGGAAGCACCTAGTCTGTAAAGCAGGACTGAGCCTATACCCTGTGCTGAGCAGAAACGGAGGCCACAATACTCTGCTAGAGCAAGAATAACTTGAGCCACGAGCACCCGACCGGTGCAGTAACGGAAACACTGTACACTGCAAGAGCTGATAGACTAGAGCCAGTAGTACCCGACCGGTGCAGTAACGGAGACACTGTACACTACAAGAGCTGAGGGACTTGAGCCAATAGCACCCAACCGGTGCGGTAACAGAGACACTGTACACTGCAAGAGCTGATGGACTAGAGCCAATAGCACCCGACCGGTGCGGTAACGGAGACATTGTGCACTGTCAGAGCTGATGGACAAGAGCCAATCGCACCCGACCGGTGCAGTAACGGAGGCAACAGTGCTCTGCAAGGGTTGATGGCAGGCTCAGTGTTAATGGAGCCAACAGTGCTCTACAAAGGTTAACAGAAGGCTCAGTGTTAACGGAGGCAACAATGCTCTGCAAGTGTTAACGGAAGGCTCAGTGTAATGGAGGCAACAATGCTCTGCAAGTGTTAACGGAAGGCTCAGTGGGATGGAGGCCACAACAGTCAGTCTGCTAGACCAGCACTTGCGGAAGTAAGAATGTCGCCCAAGCGACACGGAGAACAGTATCAGGATTGCTGGCTGGAACTCAGAGCAGGAAAGTCAGACAAGCTGGGTCAGATCACGGAGCAGGAACGTCAGCCAGGCCGGGTCAAATCACGGAGCAGGAACGTCAGACAAGCCGGGTCAGGTCACGGAGCAGGAACGTCAGCCAGTCCGGGTCGAATCACGGAGCAGGAACCAGAAGGAGTAGTCAAACGAGCCAAGTCGGTACACAGGAAAGCAGGAACACAGCAACACAGTAGCACTGGTACAGGAACACCACGAAAGGGCACCTGACAGGTGCCAGAGGCCTGGTATAAGAAGGCCATACTGGGCGGGCCAAACTAAGCTCAGCCAATGGGAGAGCACCACACAGAGAGTGACAGACCAGAGCACGGGCACTGTGATAGTACCCCCCTCTCAAAGACCCCCCTCTCCTGGCAGAGGGTCCTGGTTTCTGGGGATATTTAGAATGGAAATTGTGCAATAATCTAGGGGCATGAAGGTCCTTCTGATCGACCCAAGAATGCTCTTCGGGGCCACAGCCCTTCCAATGGACCAAATATTGCAATTTCCCTCTAAATCTCCGTGAATCAATAATGCTTGAAACTTCGTATTCCTCTTGGATGCCGGAAGTTCTAAGGCATAAGAAACAGGATTAACTTTGCAGATAATCTTGAAAGGACCAATGAACCGGGGAGCCAACTTATTGGATAGAACTTGCAAATTAAGAAAGCCATACCCTGTCCCCAACCTGGAAGGAAACCGCTGGCAGCCGTCTACGATTGGCATGCCGCTCATGTCGTTGGAATGACTGTCTGAGGGTCCTTTGAACCTGTGCCCAAGTGGAGCGGAGTTGCACAATATGCTCGTCCAGAGCTGGAATCTGCTGCGACTGAAATGAGTCCGGGAGCAGGCATGGCTGAAACCCGTAGTTTATTAGGAACGGGGAGCTCCCAGACGATAAATTAACTGCACAATTCCTGGTGAACTCTGCCCACGGCAACAGGTCAGCCCAATTGTCATGATGATCAGTCACAAAACAGCGCAGGAACTGCTCCGGTCCCTGATTGGCACGCTCTGCGGCCCCATTGGTCTGAGGATGGTAGGCGGAGGAAAAGGAAAATTGGATGCCCATCTGACTACAGAATGCAAGTTTGAAAGTGGTGCCCTGACTGGTGAAGAACACTCAGCATGCATGGCGTCACTGTGTCATGTGGATATATACAAGTCTGTTCATCACAAAAAATTTTAATAAACTGACTGTCCATCAGAAGTTGCATACATAAAGGCAATCAACTCATGAACTCATAATCTCCTTTTCTCTAATGCCACGTACTGATTTCACTTGCGGTGTGAATGGTGAGGATACTAGCCGATCACATATAAACCCCTCTTCTCAAGCGCCATATATAAGCCCGGCAAATAAAACTTAGATAGATAAAGAGAACAATCTCTGATGCCAAAGGCTGAAATTAACAGTGGATTCAGGAGGCAAGTGTTCTCTCAATACCGCTTACATTGAAAACCACTTCAATCATATTATCAGATCCAAGTTTTTTGTCCCTAAACTATAATGAATATCACATTAGCATCATTATTAGTAACTCAGACGCTGGATTCTTAAAAGAGACTTATAAGTATGGAATCATACTTATGAAATTCATATGAAATTAAAGAAAATAAGGGAACGCAGTGAATTGCCCTTGGAATCATTCCAAGAGCAAAACTATTTACTCAAAGAAATTAGGACCTTGATTACTTTGTCCTGACTAAAGTTTATTTGGCGATTCGGGTGCACAGTTTTTTCTGGGACACACACACTCAGCCTAGGAAAAATATTAGTTGGGACTAGATCCTAATCAACTAACAAGAGCTATTATGCATGGCACAAGTTTTATTCTATAAATTATTTTCTCTTTTAATATTAATTTCTCAATGAAGATTGTTGTTTTTAACTTTTGTCACATATTTCCTTTTGTGGGGATTAAAATAAAAAATCCCACAATTGGGGAACAGGAGTGCAAATATGGTTTCCTTTTCTCCTTGTCTTTAAGGATAATTTTCCTTTGCAAAAAAGGTGAGGATACTGGCTTACCTGCTGATCTGGATGGTGAGGTTGGAGGAATCTGTGAGCACACACACATGTGCACTAACCATGGATACTGTGCATGCTGCAATCTCAGAGGAGGAAGGTGGCTGCTCAGCTTCTGGACGCTCACACAGGGGAGGGGGGGAATAAGGGAAGGAATGATCTGGGTACTTCCTCCTTCTCTTGGCAGCTCCAAGCTCAAGCAGCCCACTCTGAAGTACTGGCGCAAGTTGGAGCAACACACCAGCTACGTAGTGGTAGCTGGTGTATGCAAATTTTAAGCAGCCCGCTCTGTCTGAGTGGTGACATAGTGTGCGGTTGCTCAGCACTCTAACCACATTAGCAGCAGAGCAGGCGTCCAGTTGAGCATTTACTTCCGCATCTAACTCTGCACATCATTGCGGGGCTGATGGCCGCATGCAGACACCATTACCGCATTTCTCGTGGTGGCCACATGAAAACATGCTGGTGGCCGCATGCAGCCATGGTGGCCACATTTGAAAACCGCTGCTCTAGGGGCTCCATCCAATTATCACCGATGGTAGTTTCAAATCACAGTCAGATATGTGTCACAGTGCCTTACCTTGGCCTGCGCCATTCGGCCAGGAGCAGGGTTCTGGACTGACACTCCGGCATCACTAGCCGCGTCCCTCTCTGACTGCGGCCTGGTTACGTCTGGTTCATTGTTACTGGCATCATGAATCAGGCACTTGCCTGGATGCCTGTTATAAGCCCAGCCTGGAGGACCTAATTGGTCCTGCCTTCTCCTACTCCTTTATAATCCTCTGTGGGCCTATGTATCAGTTACCCTTACCTTGTTGTTCTGAACAGTTCTAGTTCCAGTTGTACCTGTATCCTGTGTATGACCCGGCTTGTCTGACTATCCATTCTGGTGCTGACCTGTGGCTCTATCTGACCATTCTCTCTGTGCTCTCCATTTGTCGTGACATCCAATCTGGTGCAGATTTGTGGCTCTGGCTGACTACCAGCTTTGTGTTTGGCCCTGGCTTGTCTGACTATCCATTCTGGTGCTGACCTGGGGCTCTGTCCAACTATCCTCCCAGTGTAGCTTACTCCTCGTGGACATCCTACCTGGTGCAGACCTGTGGCTCTGGCTGACTACCCACCCCGTGTATGACCCTGGCTTGTCTGACTATCCATTCTGGTGCTGACCTGGGGCTCTGTCCAACTATTCTCCCAGTGTAGCTTACTCCTAGTGGAAATCCTACCTGGTGCAGACCTGTGGATCTGGCTGGCTACCCGCTCTGTGAATGAACCTGGCTTGTCTGACTATCCTAGCTGGTGCTGACCTGTGGATCTGTCTGTTTACTCCTCTTGTGGCTCTATTACCTACAGACACCCATCCTGGTGCAGACCTGGGGCTCTGGCAGACTGCAGGCATGAGTCAGTAGTCTCCTCTGCTGCCACTTACAGGAGACTGTAGGTTCAGTGTTGCGTTCTCTTCGTATCCTGAGACTACCATCTGCCTTTGGCGTAGTTTCCAGCAGTGTGGTTAACCCATCGGCAGGCTCCTACTGCTGACAGAGTCTCTAGCCTTTTCAGTCACCCTCTGCTTGTACTGTCATACTTACTTGCAATTGCATATTATTATTATTATTATTATTAATAAAGGTGTTCTTAACTATACCGTCTGACTCCTTGTCTTGTTTTGCAAACCGTAACAATATGCAATTACCTGTGACACACTACCGAATTGAAAACAATGCACTACGGCCAATAAATTTCTGACTATAGGAAGCAATAGCAAAGTAGTTGAAATTGTTATTCAATTACATGTGGTGGCTAGTAACACGCATTAAGGGACTCTTTTATCGCCAAACTTTACCCGCTACAAAATTTGCAGATGAGTCCCCTAACATAGTAAATTAGGTTGAAAAAAAAGACACAAGCCCATCAAGTTCATCCTTTGCCTCATAACCCAGAGACATTAGGATTATATAGCTTTCCTGCTGCCAAATAAGTTAGTCTTTATCAGACCTTCCTGTTCTGCCTACTAATACAGAGTATAATCCTTATCATTTTGAAAGAAATGTATCTAATCTTCTTTTAAAAGTAGCCATTGTATCTGCCATAACCACATCCTTGGTCAGGAAATGTCATAGTTTAACAGACCTTACTGTAAAAAAAACCTTTTCACTGCTGAAGCTGAAACCGCCTTTCCTCTAATCTCGAGTGGTGTCCCTTGATTATTTGATCAGGCCTTGAAATGAATAGCTCACCAGAGAGATCCTTGTATTGATGTCTCATATAGTTGTACATTGTGATAAGTCCTCCTCTTAGTCATCTTTTCTCTGGAGTAAATAAACTAAGTTTGTCTAGTCTTCCTCATATGTCAAATCCTCCATTCCCTTAATTAATTTTGTTGCTCTTCACTGTACTCCCTCCAGTTGTAGAATATCCTTTTTCAGAACTGGTGCCCAAAACTGCACTGCATATGTGAGATGAGGTTTACCAACAATTTGTATAATGGCACAATTATGTTATCTACTCTTGCTTCAATACCCTGTTTTATGCAAAACAGGACTTTGTTTGCTTTTGCTACTGCTACTTGACACTGGTCACTGTTTCCAAGTTTGTAGTTTACAAGGATTCCCAGGTCTCTCTCTAGCAACAAGTCCCCTAAAATGATTCCATTAAGTTCATAAGTAGCATTGGGATTTTTTATTCCCAGTTGCATGACTTTACACTCTCCTACTTTAAACCTCATATTCTGTACACACTGTGTGTGTACAGTCCGGTGTTCATTTTTGCCCTACCATGGGCTTTACCGATGGTAATTGGATCGAGCCCTAGGTGAGGTCTAACCAGAGATCAATAGGGTGGCATGACCACTTCCCACTTTATGCAACCATGCCCCTAGGTATACAACCCAGCACCCTACTTGCATTCCCTGCTGCTTTGTTACATGGACTGATTACCAGGACCAGGTGTAACGGTTTGTACGACACTCAGACACAGTAGGTTAGAATAAAACACTGTTTTATTAAAAGACACAATGCGCATACCCACTAAGGGTTATAGTGAGTCACAGGGAAATATCAATCATGTAGACATGCCCACACAGGCCAGTATACAATGGTATAGAGATAGATATTGTCAAAGATCAGGCATAACCAGGCAACTTCAGCACAGCATGGGTTAAAGTTCATAGATCGTAATCAGTCTCTGATGTGGTGTGTTGACAACGCCCAGTATGATGGTAATGGTAGCAAGAGACTGTGGTGTGAGATGTGGAAGCACCTAGTCTGTAAAGCAGGACTGAGCCTATACCCTGTGCTGAGCAGAAACGGAGGCCACAATACTCTGCTAGAGCAAGAATAACTTGAGCCACGAGCACCCGACCGGTGCAGTAACGGAAACACTGTACACTGCAAGAGCTGATAGACTAGAGCCAGTAGTACCCGACCGGTGCAGTAACGGAGACACTGTACACTACAAGAGCTGAGGGACTTGAGCCAATAGCACCCAACCGGTGCGGTAACAGAGACACTGTACACTGCAAGAGCTGATGGACTAGAGCCAATAGCACCCGACCGGTGCGGTAACGGAGACATTGTGCACTGTCAGAGCTGATGGACAAGAGCCAATCGCACCCGACCGGTGCAGTAACGGAGGCAACAGTGCTCTGCAAGGGTTGATGGCAGGCTCAGTGTTAATGGAGCCAACAGTGCTCTACAAAGGTTAACAGAAGGCTCAGTGTTAACGGAGGCAACAATGCTCTGCAAGTGTTAACGGAAGGCTCAGTGTAATGGAGGCAACAATGCTCTGCAAGTGTTAACGGAAGGCTCAGTGGGATGGAGGCCACAACAGTCAGTCTGCTAGACCAGCACTTGCGGAAGTAAGAATGTCGCCCAAGCGACACGGAGAACAGTATCAGGATTGCTGGCTGGAACTCAGAGCAGGAAAGTCAGACAAGCTGGGTCAGATCACGGAGCAGGAACGTCAGCCAGGCCGGGTCAAATCACGGAGCAGGAACGTCAGACAAGCCGGGTCAGGTCACGGAGCAGGAACGTCAGCCAGTCCGGGTCGAATCACGGAGCAGGAACCAGAAGGAGTAGTCAAACGAGCCAAGTCGGTACACAGGAAAGCAGGAACACAGCAACACAGTAGCACTGGTACAGGAACACCACGAAAGGGCACCTGACAGGTGCCAGAGGCCTGGTATAAGAAGGCCATACTGGGCGGGCCAAACTAAGCTCAGCCAATGGGAGAGCACCACACAGAGAGTGACAGACCAGAGCACGGGCACTGTGATAGTACCCCCCTCTCAAAGACCCCCCTCTCCTGGCAGAGGGTCCTGGTTTCTGGGGATATTTAGAATGGAAATTGTGCAATAATCTAGGGGCATGAAGGTCCTTCTGATCGACCCAAGAATGCTCTTCGGGGCCACAGCCCTTCCAATGGACCAAATATTGCAATTTCCCTCTAAATCTCCGTGAATCAATAATGCTTGAAACTTCGTATTCCTCTTGGATGCCGGAAGTTCTAAGGCATAAGAAACAGGATTAACTTTGCAGATAATCTTGAAAGGACCAATGAACCGGGGAGCCAACTTATTGGATAGAACTTGCAAATTAAGATTTCTGGAGGAAAGCCATACCCTGTCCCCAACCTGGAAGGAAACCGCTGGCAGCCGTCTACGATTGGCATGCCGCTCATGTCGTTGGAATGACTGTCTGAGGGTCCTTTGAACCTGTGCCCAAGTGGAGCGGAGTTGCACAATATGCTCGTCCAGAGCTGGAATCTGCTGCGACTGAAATAAGTCCGGGAGCAGGCATGGCTGAAACCCGTAGTTTATTAGGAACGGGGAGCTCCCAGACGATAAATTAACTGCACAATTCCTGGTGAACTCTGCCCACGGCAACAGGTCAGCCCAATTGTCATGATGATCAGTCACAAAACAGCTCAGGAACTGCTCCGGTCCCTGATTGGCACGCTCTGCGGCCCCATTGGTCTGAGGATGGTAGGCGGAGGAAAAGGAAAATTGGATGCCCATCTGACTACAGAATGCCCCCCAGAACCTGGACACAAATTGGCTCCCCAGGTCTGACACCACAACTCTGGGAACCCCATGCAAGCAGAACACTTCTCAAGCAAAAACCACTGCCAGTTCCTGGGCTGAAGGAAGGCCAGAGAGAGGCACGAAATGAGCCATCTTAGAGAATCTGTCAACCACCATTAAGATAAATGTATACCCCATAGACACTGGCAGTTCTCCCAAGAAATCAATGGATATGTGGGACCATGGGCGTTCACCATTAGGTACATGTTGGAGTAGGCCCACTGGGAGGTGCCTGGGGGTTTTGGCAAGAGTACAGGTGGCACAGGCTGCAGTGAATGCGGAGCAATCGGCTCTAAGGGAGGGCCACCAAAATACTTGTGAGAGAGACCATATTAATTGATCCCTCCCAATATGCCCAGCAGCCTTAGACGAGTGATATGTCTCAAGCAGACGGGTACGGAATGGCTCATCCACAAAACACTTGCCAACTGGGGTCTCTGGAGGTGCCGTAGCCTGGGATGCCAAAATTTCCTCCCCCAGTGGCGAAGTGATGCTAGTACGAACAGTGGCCAGAATACGATCGGGCTGAATAATAGGCACAGGGGGTACAACCTTCTCTACCTCTGGCCCGAATTGTCTGAACAGGGCATCCGCCCTAATGTTTTTTGAGCCCGATAGATAGGATACTACAAAATTAAATCGGGATAGAAACAGTGCCCACCTAGCCTTGAAGGAGGACAACCTTTTTGCCTCTGAGAGATAAGTCAAATTCTTGTGGTCAATTCGAATTAACACAGGGGTTCTAGTGCCCTCCAGTAGGTGACGCCATTCCTTCAATGCGAGAATAATAGCCAAGAGTTCTCTGTCACCAATTTCAAATGGCTTTGGGCACTCAAAAGTTTTTTAGAAAAGAACCCACAAGGTCTCAGGGTGCCACCCACAGCTGGGCGCTGGGAAAGTACTGCCCCACCCCTATTTTGGAGGCATCAACTTCCAAGGTAAACGGCAGAGCAGGATTGGGGTGGGACAGTACAGGAGCAGATGCAAAAGCAGACTTCAATCTCTCAAAAGCATTTTCAGCTGCCTCGGACCATTGAGATGGATTAGCACCCTTGTGCGTAAGGTCAGACAGAGGTTTAACAATCGTAGAAAAGTTCTGGATAAATTTCCTATAATAATTGGCAAAGCCCAGAAAGCGTTGGATAGCTTTTAACCCCTTGGGACATGGCCACTGTAAGACTGCTGCGAGTTTCTCCTGGTCCATGGCAATGCCATCTTTAGAGATCATGAACCCCAGGAAAGGCACTTTGGACCCGTACAACTCGCATTTTTCCAATTTACAAAATAGTTTATTTTTGCGTAAACGAAGCAAGACCTCGGACACATGCTTGATGTGTTGATGTAGGTTAGCGGAATGTATATGTCATCGAGGTATATGACCATACAAGACTGAAGCATGTCAAGGAGGATATCATTGATTAACTCCTGAAATACCGCAGGTGCGTTACAGAGGCCAAATGGCATCACTAGGTATTCATAATGCCCAGACCTAGTATTAAATGCTGTTTTCCACTCATCCCCAGCCTTAATTCTGATCAGGTTATAAGCGGCCCGTAGATCTAGTTTCGCAATGATGGAGGAGTCCTTTAACCTGTCAAATAGTTCAGTATTAAGTGGTATGGGGTAGGCATTCCTAGACATGAGTTTATTCAGTCCGCGGTAAGCAATACAAGTTCTTAGTTCGCCATTTTTCTTTTTTACAAAAAAGAAACCGGCACCAGCCAGAGAAGTAGACTTGCATATAATTCCTCTTTTACGGGCGTCCTCAATGTAGTCTTCCATAGCCTTATTTTCATCGCAGGACAATGGGTATGTGCAACCCCTGGGAGGCACCACGCCTGGAGGCAAATCAACAGCGCAATCATACGGTCTGTGCTGGGGCAATGCGCTAGCCTCTCCCTTACTGAATACGTCACTGAATTCACGGTATTCAGCTGGCACGGAGGGAGAGGTACATAAAATCTTAACTGGGTGCAACAAACAGTGCTTCATACAATACTCAGACCATGATCTAACCTCACATCTCTGCCAATCAAACTGGGGATTATGCAGATGTAGCCATGGGAACCCCAGAATGACCGCATGATGAGGGGAATGAATTATCTGGAAACGTAATTCCTCCTTGTGGAGAGCCCCAATAGACACAGTAATAGGAATAGTTTCCATAGTAATCAATGCAGGTTCCAAAGGTCTGCCGTTAATGGCTTCAATGGCTAAGGGAGTGTCCTTTTTGACCAAAGGAATTTTATGTAATTCGGCAAATGAACAATCCATGAAGTAACCAGCTGCTCCAGAATTCACCAGGGCCAACACCTCCACGAGCTGTTCAGTCCAGGAAAATACCACCTGGATGGTGGGTTTCTGTGTACTAGGATCTACGGACTGCTGTACACCACCTAGGGCCTGTCCCCCAAGGTACCCTAGGTGCGTTCGTTTCCCGGCCGTACAGGACAAGTGCGTAATAAATGCCCAGCTTTGCCACAGTATAAGCATAGACCCTGCCTTCTGCGGTGTGCCCGTTCCTCCCTTGTGAGTTTGGTGAACCTGAGTTGTATTGGTTCGCTAGGCTCAGGTGAGCTGTCAGGAGGCATGGGAGGCGAGGGTAGGTTCAAAAGGCTGCCTTGCCCATAGTTTCTGGATCTCGCCCTTCGATCTTTAGCCATGCTTCTTTCATGAATACGAGAGTCAATTAGCATGACATAATCAGTGTATTCGTCCAAGTCACTGGGTACATCTCTAGCAGCTATTTCATCTTTGATAAGGTCAGACAGACCTTGGGCAAAAGCTGCCACTAACGCCTCATTATTCTATCCTACCTCTGCTGCCAATGTCCGAAATTCTATGGCGTAATCGCCCACTGTACGATTACCCTGTTGTATCTCCATCAATTTTTTGGCAGCAGAGGCGGCTCTACCAGGAACCTCAAACACCCTCCGGAACATTCGTACAAACTCACTGAAGTCCTGAGTGCAGGGTTTGGCATTTTCCCATAAAGGATTAGCCCAAGCCAGGGCTCTGCCCGTTAGCAAGGATATTATGAACCCGACCTTCCTCCAGTCGTTAGGAAAGGCATGAGGCTTTAGTTCCAGGAATATCTCTAATTGGTTAATAAAGCCCCTGCATAGGGTAGGTTCGCCATCATATCTGAGTGGTAACGGGGCCGCCGCCGGTAACCCTTTGGTTGGTGCAGCAGGAATCACGGAATGATTCTCCGGTGTCAAAACTGGGGGGACCACTGGATTCTGATTGGGTTTGTCTAGGTGTACCGTACGCTTAAGTAATGTCTGCAAGGCCAGTGCCAGCTAGTCCAGGTGCTGCTCATGCACATCCATCCTCCAATGGATGTTCTGTGAATTACCTTCACCTTTATTGTCATGGTCATGGCCCTTTCATACTGTAACGGTTTGTACGACACTCAGACACAGTAGGTTAGGATAAAACAGTTTTATTAAAAGACACAATGCGAATACCCACTAAGGGTTATAGTGAATCACAGGGAAATATCAATCATGTACATATGCCCACACAGGCCAGTATACAATGGTATAGAGATAGATATTGTCAAAGATCAGGTATAACCAGGCAACTTCAGCACAGCATGGGTCATAGATCGTAATCAGTCTCTGATGTTGTGTGTTTGACAACGCCCAGTATGATGATAATGGTAGCAAGAGACTGTGGTGCGAGATGTGGAAGCACCTAGTCTGTAAAGCAGGACTGAGCCTATACCCTGTACTAAGCAGAAACGGAGGCCACAATACTCTGCTAGAGCAAGAATAACTTGAGCCACGAGCACCCGACCGGTGCAGTAATGGAAACATTGTACACTGCAAGAGCTGATAGACTAGATCCAGTAGCAACCGACCGGTGCAGTAACGGAGACACTGTACACTGCAAGAGCTGAGGGACTTGAGCCAACAGCACCCGACCGGTGCAGTAACAGAGACACTGTACACTGCAAGAGCTGATGGACTAGAGCCAATAGCACCCGACCGGTGCGGTAACGGAGACACTGTGCACTGCAAGAGCTGATGGACAAGAGCCAATTGCACCCGACTGGTGCAGTAACGGAGGCAACAGTGCTCTGCAAGGGTTAATGGCAGGCTCAGTGTTAACGGAGCCAACAGTGTTCTACAAAGGTTAACGGAAGGCTCAGTGTTAACGGAGGCAACAATGCTCTGCAAGTGTTAACGGAAGGCTCAGTGTAATGGAGGCAACAGTGCTCTGCAAGTGTTAACGGACGGCTCAGTGTGACGGAGGCAACAATGCTCTGCAAGTGTTAATGGAAGGCTCAGTATTAACGGAGGCAACAATGCTCTGCAAGTGTTAACGGAAGGCTCAGTGTAATGGAGGCAACAGTGCTCTGCAAGTGTTAACGGACGGCTCAGTGTGACGGAGGCAACAATGCTCTGCAAGTGTTAATGAAAGGCTCAGTGTTAACGGAGGCAACAGTGCTCTGCAAGGTAACGGAAGGCTCAGTGGGATGGAGGCCACACCAGTCAGTCTGCTAGACCAGCACTTGCGGAAGTAAGAATGTCACCCAAGCGACACGGAGAACAGTATCAGGATCGCTGGCCGGAACTCAGCGCAGGAATGTCAGACAAGCCGGGTTAGGTCATGGAGCATGAACCAGAAGGAGTAGTCAAACGGGCCAAGTCGGTACGCAGGAACACAGCAACACTGGTACAGGAACACCACGAATGGGCACCTGACAGGTGCCAGAGGCCTTGTATAAGAAGGCCATACTGGGCGGGCCAAACTAAGCTCAGCCAATGGGAGCGCACCACACAGAGAGTGACAGACCAGAGCACGGGCACCGTGATACCAGGCTTCCTATAAGGTGGTATAAACAGTTGAGTATAACTGTACATTTTTAGGGGTGCCTCAGCTGTACTCCACACACACCACTGTGCATTGTTGTGGGTATGGTCACTGTTATCCCAGTCCCCTTGCACCAGCACCTGCATCTGATTCATGGAGGTAAGTTTTTTCTAGAGTACTATCTATTTATCACTGTTCACCTATGTTGTAAGCTAATGTTGATTTTTTATTTACACCTCTACTGGCCAGCTTATTTGAAGTGACAGTTAACCTTTATAAAACCAGTGTAAACCTTGAGCTTCACAAGAATCAGAGAAGAGACACCAGTAAGATATATTCTGTTCTGGTTTGTGTATATTAAATCTGTAATTAAAAGTAGTATAGAAAGAAAATCCTATATAATAATTCTCTAAGTTGTGTGTAACGCCCGACATGCGCAGTAGACACTGCTGCGCGTGCGGCAGTCAAGCTCAGTACAGACTGGCCGCGCCGCGGCTGATACAGAGCTGGGCGCTCCGAAGGAGCGTCCAGCTCTGTATCAGCAGTGGCGCAGACAGTCTCTACTGCGCGTGACTGCCCCGCGACCGGCTGCCAGAGGCACTGTGGCCCGTGTAACGGGCTGTTCAACTAGTCTATATATAAAGGAACAAATGATGATGTGTATGATGTCCAAATATCTGGCAGTATTCTCAGAGTTTCTGTAATGCTGCTTCCCAAAAGTAAGGCTTAACACGTCAGAAGACCCATAGTATAAAAGAGAGAGCACTGAACATCCAATCTAAAAGTACTATTTATTAACTGTACAATTTTAACACACACAAGTTAAAATACACCAAAATGATTTCTTTAAACAAAGAGACCATCATGTTAACAGCCTATTTTTAAACCACAAACTGAGTGTCCATTCAGTGATCCTTCTGCTGGTTGGCATCCTCATTCAGTTCTTCTCACTCTGCTTCTGCTTCATATAACGATCCTCTGTAGTGCTAATTGTAGTGCTGTACTTCATGGAGTTAGCCTTTTTAGGAGGGGTATAGCATATGGCAAGAAATAATCTCCTGACTTGCGTCCTACAAGGCGATACTGTCGGAGAACGTTAGATCCTGTACCTGGATGCTGCTGGGAGCTCAGGCAAATTCACACAGATTGAATGACTGGGAGGGATAACCACAAGAATACTAGATACTGTTCACAGCGGACCGATTTTCATATGTATAGGGAAATCATCTAAAATTCTGGTTAATGTCTGTAATGATTGCCCCCTTGGCACAAGACTTCACCAGGAGCTTCTTACTTCCTTGCACAATAGATTCCCAAAGAAAAGGTTTAGTAGGTAATTTAAAGGGATAGTATTACTTCAAAATTACTATCCCTCATATTGTAGCCCTTAATAAACCGAGTTAAATGACACCAGCTGCATCTCTCAAACCTTTATGGTTTAAGAGATAGCCGCTTTCAAAGTTTCCTCTCCCCTCCTGTCAGCGTTCTGCTGCCAGCAGGAGAACCCGGTCTCTGAATCAAGCGGGGGCTCTTCAGCAGAGCCGATAACTCGTTATGGAAGGAAAAATGATTCATTGAAACAGTCTTCTAAGTGTGCTTGGTAACCAAGCACACGTAGAAGACTGTTTCAATGAATCATTTTTCCTTCCATAATGAGATATCGGTTCTGTTTAAGAGCCTACGTCTGTCCCGGGACCGGATTCCACTGCTGGCAGCAGAATGCTGACAGCAAGGAAGAGGAAACTTTGAAAGCGGCTATCTCTTAAACCATAAAAGTTTGAGAGATGCTGCTGGTGTCATTTAACTCAGTTTATTAATGGCTACAATATGAGGGATAGCAATTTTGAAGTAATACTATCCCTTTAAACATCCTACAGGATACAATAAAAGGAATAGGGTGTCAGAAGACTGCCTAGACCTGTATCCACACTGTACAACCCAAGTAAAATAACTGAACTGCTTTCCACACAACCAAAGTCTCCAGAATTTATCCCCACTCTCTTGAAGGTTCTCTTACCTGAGAAATCCAAATCAGGCACTAAGCAGACTGCCTTGAGAACAAACAATGAGTTGAATCACAGGAAAATTCCATCAGTTTGAATGACTGGGAGGAATAACTACAAGAAAACTAGATACTGTTCACAGTGGACAGATTTCCATATGTATAGGGACAAAATCTAGAACTCTGGTTGGTGTCTGTGATGATCTTCCTCTTGGCACAAGACTTCAAGGGGGGGGGGGGTTCTTACCTTACCTTGTGCATTAACTCCAGAATCGAGCTGAGATTCCCAAAGAAAAGGTTTATTAGATAGTCTAGACATCCCACAGGATACAAAAAAAATGTTATCTCAGAAGACTGCCTAGACCTGTGTCCATGCCTTACAACCTGAGTAGAATAACTGCTTTCCACACAGCTAAAGTCCCTGGAATTTATCCCCACTCTCTTGAAGGCTCTCTTACCTGGGGGATCCAAATCAGCTACTTACAAGTCCCATGCTTGATTTTATCCAATTGAAACCCTGCTGACAATCTCCAGAACAAACAATGAGTTGAATGAGTCTCTATAGGTAATCTCCACAGGCCTGAGGACTCCCTGTGGTGTATTACATTGTACTCTAAAACAATGAGGCAAGCTTGTGACTCTCTGTTTCAGTCACGGTGCTGAGTGAATGGAATGCAAATGCAGTAACTGAAAAACAAAAACTTGAAGCACAATTCATACAGCCCACAATATTTTATTAGCTATAATTTAAACAAAATCCTCCCACATCTTATACAATTCAGTAATAGATTTTTATACTACAAAACAAAATGTGCCTGCTGGGGATGCGGAAGAAAAGATGGGTAGCCATCGCCTGCAAGAGCTGGGAGCAGAGTGCTGTCCTTAATCATTAATTAGACCGGCAATCTAACTCCTTGTCCGCTCATCTTATCCCTCACCATCCCCAACAAAAGTGAGTCAAGGATCAGCATTGACAGATTATTCATCAGATCACTCAGAGGCTCACTCCTATATTTAGTTTAGTCCAGTTATTTGTTCTCCTTGTGAGACAACTCATCCGTATTCTGGTGCTGGCCCCCTCTCTAGTATTATTATTATAATAATTATCCTTTTTTTATATATAGTCAACTTATTCCGCAGTGTTGTACAACGGAATAGACATAAAGAGACATTAAACAATACAGTACAAATGAACTTCAAAGACAAACGGAATCAGAGTTTCATGAGAGCTTACAGTCTAGAAGAAGGTAGGTGGGACACAGAAGGAGTAAGTGCTATGGGGTGAAAGTGCCACTGTAAATATGAACGTTGTAGTGTCAAGCTCCAGCACAACAAGCAGCCATGGTTCCCAGCCACCCTATTCAGCCAGGTCAGCAGGTTATGGTCCATAACTACAGTGAAGTCTCACCCATACAAGTAGGTCTTTAGTTTTTTGAGGGCCCACACTACAGGTTACAAGGTGCTTCTCTACATTGTCCTCTAATTGGCTGAGGATGGCTCCACAGGGGGAGGCATCAGTATAGACCTGGAATCTCCTAGTAAAGTCTGGGGTGGCGAGTACTGGTGCACATCAAAGGGCAGATGTCTGGAAGGTTTCCTTGCACTCTGGAGTCAAACCGATTGTGCAGGGTTGTGTCTTGCGAGTCAGATCTATCAGGGGTTCTGCAAGAGAACTGAAGTTAGACACAGACATTCAGTAGTAATCTGCAGGTCCCAAAAACTGCTTCTTTGCCTGCGGAGTGGTCTGCTGGTGCACTGCCTCCACCTTAACTGGTTCTGGTCTGAGCTTCCCATTCCCCACCTGATTACTCAGGTACTGAACCTCTGCCTCCCCATCTGACGCTTGTCTGGTTTTACTGTCAACCCAGCCTCTTGTATTCGGTCAAGCATTTTTGCTAGATGGGTTAAGTGATCTTCCCAAGAAACACTGTACACTGGTATCACCAAGGTATGCACAGGTACAGTGATGTAAATGTTCCCAAAGCTGGAGGTCCAGCAGCCTTTGGAACATAGCAGGTACATTCTTCATCCCAAACAGCATGACAAAGAACTCATACAGGACAAATGAGTTGATGAATGCAGACTTTAAACAGACTTGGTCCATCAAGGGTATCTGCCAATACCCCTTGCCCAAGTTTAGAGTGGGCACATACCAGGCCACGGTGAGCTGATCCAGCATTGTCAATATGGGGCATGGGATAGGTATCCATGAAAGTGAGTGGTCTATACAGAACCTGTTTGACCCATGCGTTTCTGGGCACCAGAACTACCTAGGAAGGCACAGGGAAAAAATAATGGCTGAATGACAGCTGGAGCATCTCCTAAATCTCCTCCCGCATGGTATGTATGCCAGAACTATTATGGGAGGTTCTGAAATAAGGTTCTGTCTGGGTTTCTTGACCCAGTGGGTTGCTAATGGGATTAAACCAGGGGGGGTCAGTGAACAACCTGGAGCACCTTTCTAACAGAGATCACAAATTCCCTTGTAGCTGGACTCTTTGATGGTAACACATCCCAATGTCCTCTACTGGCCTTGTGCCTCTGGAGGCTGCTAATAAGTCTGGAAGGTCCTCTTGCTCTACCTCCTCATCCAGCAGATGCCAGATAGCCATCATCGGAGCCCTTCGCTTTTGTTATGCCTTTAACACATTGAAGTACAGAGTCTTCTGACTGCCATCTCAGAGAGAAGACAACAGAGTAGTTTGTGTCAGAGAGTTTCTTGGCCACCTCGAATGGACCATTCCAGATAGCCTGAAATTTGTTTTGGGGGTTGGGCTCCAACACCAACACATGCTGTTCCTTCTGGTACTCCTTGGTGTGGGCCTCTTATACAGCCTGTGCCACTTGAATGTATGCCTGTGTCAGCCTGGCCGGCACCTGACGAAGGTAAGATTTCCCTGAAACGTTGTGCAAATGGTGATTAATAAACATGCTCAGTAGAGTTTAAACTACAATTCCGTGTGCACACATCATCCTTCCTTTTTGCTGGCCAGCTGTTCCAACCAGTCATGGGTCTGCAGCACATACGGTACTACTGGGGTGCCCGCATCCTGTGTGGTCCCTTCCCATTACTTCCTCAGTATGTTTATGGATCACCTCACCTTCCTGCTGTATAGGAGCTTGAAAGGAGCGAGCCGTTGGATACCTGAGGTAACTCTCCGTAAGTGAAGAGGAGGTGCAGCAGGTACTGCTCCCAATGCTCAGATTCTGTGAAGGTTCTCAGCATCTTTTTCAAAGTGCCATTAAACCATTCACATAATCTATTTATTTGAGAGTGGTAGCAGGTGGATCTGAGGCTTCAAATTTGACAGATTTGCCACAGTCTTGCACCAGGTCTGACATAAACTGAGTACCCTTGTCAGACAAAATCTCACTATGGAACACAACTTAGTTGAAAATAGTCACTGAGGTGTCACCTATTTTAGTTAAAACATGGAGGAGAAGGCTACCACTTCTGGGTACTGGGTGGCATAGTCCACTACGTGATAATTAACTTTTTCCCTTCCAACTGTAACTAGCTAAAGGTTCTACTAAAATTATGGCTATTCTCCTAAAGGGTTCATCAATCAATATGTATGGCTGCAGGGGAGCTTCAGAGCACTAGCCAGTTGGCCGCACTCTGTGTCAGGTACCTCAGGTACTACAGAACTCATCTGCATCCCTGGAAGCCGCCGGCCAGTAGCAATTTTGGGTCAACTGATCTCCTGGTGCCTTGCTGTCACGGTTTGTAAGAACTCTCAGACAATTTGGTAAGGTAAAATCAGCTTTATAAAGAATAATAAAGAATACAGGGTCCCCTTCACAGGTCAAGACTCGGACAGTACCGTGGCACTTCCCAAATCTGACACAGGTCAGGGTACAGAAATAAGCAAGCAAGCAATACATTATTGTCAGGAACAGACACCAGGAACAGAACCTCAGCAGTACCACCAAGGAAGTGGCCCAAGAGCTAGGAGGTAGGTGACTGCAGGGCAGAATCCCCAGGAACTGGGGAAGTAATATCAGGGAACTGGGACACAGGAGAGTGACACTGTCCTGGGAACCTGAGACAACACTGACAAACAATAGCCTGCGTTATGCCTTAGAGGCTAGGGAGACCGGAGGTAGAACTGACACGCTCGGCAGAGAGAAACCCTGGAGACTGGAAATCAGAGGCAACACAGGCACAGGGACAGAACCAGCCAAAGAGGTGTGAAGAACCACAGGCAATAATGACAGGCTCAGACCCAGGTCAGGAGATAGAGGTAACCAAAGGCAACACTGACCTGCACAAGCTCAAGTTAGGAGGTAGAGGTAACCGAAGGCAACACTGACTGGCACAGGCTCAGGCTCGTGAGGTAGCGTAACTGAAGGCAACACGGATAGGCACAGGCTCAGGTAAATGAGGTAACCGCAGACTAAACTGACAGGCATAGGCTCGGGTAACCGAGCAATAGGAGGCGCTACTGACACGCACTGGCTAGGCACTAGCCTCAGAGGCTAGGATAACAGGAGGCTATGAATACTACACTGCCACCGCCAGGATCGGTATAGCAAGAGTAGTCAGTGAAGCCCAGATATGTGCGCAGAGAGCGATAAGAGCTACAGCCTGGATCGGTACACAGAGAGCACTAGTCAGCCACAGCCTGGATCAGTACACAATGAGTGGTAGTCACACACAGCCTTGATCAGTACACAGAGAGCGCTAGTTAGCCACAGCCTGGATCGGTACACAGAGAGTGGTAGTCATCCACAGCCTGGATCGGTACACAGAGAGCTGTAGTCAGCCACAGTCTGGATCGGTACACAGAGAGCTGTAGTCAGCCACAGTCTGGATCGGTACACAGAGAGCGGTAGTCAACCACAGTCTGGATCGGTACACAGAGAGAGGTAGTCAGCCACAGCCTGGATCGGTACACACAGCGGTAGTTAGCCACGGCCTGGATCGGTACACAGAGAGCGGTAGTCAGCCACGGTCTGGATTGGTACACAGAGAGCGGTAGTCAGCCACGGTCTGGATCGGTACACAGAGAGTGGTAGTCAGCCATGGCCTAGAACGGTACACGGAGATCAGCCAAACACAACCAGGGGTGGCGACAAAGCATAGTCAGACACAGCCAGGGTCGTACACAGAGCGAATCTGTACAGCCAGAATTGGAACCCAGATAGCGGTAGCAAGGCAGTCCGGGTCGGCAACTGGAACTAGGCAATGGTAACAGGAGCAAGGTCGGGCAAAACAGGATCATACACGCAACAGGAAACACAGCAACTAATGCCAGATACAGGAACACCACGAAAGGGCGCCAAAGGAATGACAGGACTGAGTTTAAGAAGCCTCACTCTGGGCGGAGCAGAACCCAGCGGCCAATAAGAGTCCAGCAGGAAAGAGGCAGAAAGTAGTAATGTTGCCAGAACGGGAATCACGGGCACCGTGATACTTGCCAATGGAACAACATTAGCCAGCTGAGAGGACCTCTGCTCCTGGGGAACTATCAGTTGTGGGGTACCAGTCCAGAAACATTCAGCACCCTCTGGTTCAGTCACCATGTACAACATGACCTCCTCCTAGACATATATGTTCCTGTTGGGCCATATCTCCTCTGTTTTAGCCTGGCTAACCATCTTTGTCAGGGAGGAGTCAGACTGTGGGAACATTGGGTAGGCCATCCTATCTCAGGAGAAGGAATATGATCAGATTCCCTTCCCTCTGGAGAATTCTCAGCTGTCTGAGAAAATAGGGTGGAGGAGGCCTGGTTTGGCAGGGTAGTCTGACCCCTTTGGGAGAGTTGTAATGGTCAGGTGGGGGGCAACCACCAGAGCTTGAGGTTCCTAGGTAATTGACTGTGGGAACATATGCCTGGGCAAGGAATCAGGGTCATCAAGGAAGTAAGGAGTTTTCACTTACCTGGTCAACACCAGAGGTTCAGAATCAGATGAGGGGTCAGAGTTTGGGAATGTGGATAGGTCTAGTGACAGGTAAAAAGACTGATATATTGGCTTTCCATGAAGCCAAAGTCACTATCCAAAACCACATTGGCTGGGAGCAGTTCCAGTGCACCCAGGGGGTATTACCCTTTACCCACCCCCAAAGTCCAAATGTACCCATGTTCATGGAATCCTGCTCCCCTGCCAGCTCAATGGCCAACCCATCTGAATCCAAATAAGTTTCTGGAGAATATGGCAGGTTGCACCCTCAGTTTGGACTGGTTGATGGTGTCTCCTTTATACATTCATGGGGGTATGAAGAGTTGGTGCTCGCAGTTCAAGTTCATTGTCTGGGACTCCGGGTAACCAATCTGCTGGAGACTGAGGAAAATCCTTGTTTGGGGTGCTGACACTGCAGGGAGGTCTCAGGTTCCTATTGTTATCCTCAGGACCATGGTCAGTAGTTCTGTAGATGGCCAGGCTGACGGAAGAGGTAACACCTATAGATGGCCATACCATCTTGGGCCATCTTTAACCCCACTGCTGAGGTCACATTTGGTTGGTAGGAGGATTGTGACCCTGCAGTTCTGTCAAGTGTTTACCATAGCTCTGGATGGAACTAATTGGTTAAGATTTCTGTGCTGAAGGGGCTGATTTGTCCCTAGCCCTCAAGCTTTCCAGTGAGGTTTGAGCTGTAGTACCTCATTTGCCAAGGCAGCTGCCTGGTTTAACTTAGCTGGTGTCAGGCCCGCACAACACAGCGCCGCTCACCTCTGATTCCTCCAGCCAAGAGGCACTATCCCCAGGCCTTTGGTTGCTATGAGTGACGCTGCTTCCTGGTTGAGCATCCCCTCACAAAGGATGTACAAATTGACTCACGTGATGAGTTGGACGAGCGTCACCAGGCCACGTCATCAGCAGCTGACCAGGAAATGGGGATGGCTGCTGTTCGGCATTCCTGGATGGCCTGTCTGGAGTCAAGGTGAGTGTGGGTGGGTTCTTCCTCTCAAAATGGCACCAATCAGGCCTCTTTTTAACCGCTGACTGACCCTTGATCTGGACTCAGTTATTCTGGTCCATCCTGCTGTACTGGACATACTTGTTTTGAGCTCTTGTATCTTGAATCCTGACCTTGGCTCTACTTGATACCACTCTGGCCTCGGGCATCCTAGACCTCTGCAAGCTATTGACCACTCTGACCGCTGGTATCCTAGACCTCTGCAAAGCTACTGACCATTCTGACCTCTGGCATCCTAGTCCTTTGGTACCCTGTTACAGGTATTAAGTGACTTGCTACTTACCTTGCTTCCTGCTGCTCTTGCGGACTTCAAATCCCCAGTAGCTTCTGTTGTATCCCTGATTGGCTGTCTGCTATTAGCCCTCCTCACACAGCCTTTTTAAACCCAGGTTGAGCACTTCCAGGTTGCCCTTTCGTGGTGTTTCTGATTTCACTTGGCCTGATCTGTATGTCAGGCTTCTGGGCCTGCTGTTCCTGCGTTCCAGTGTTCCTGTATGCTAGTGTTCCGGTGTTCCAGCACCTAGCGGGTTAATCTTACTAAGTTCCTGTGTCTCCTGCCTGCCGCTTCTCCAGCGGGTTCACTCTGCACCGGCGGTTCCAGTCATCTGTCAGTGCATCAGTCTCTCCCCGGTGGACTCCCCGTTGGAGTGTAGGGCTCCCGCTCTAGCCCCGTCACTCCGGCGACATTGTTCTTCTCGCTGCTGCTTGTACATTGTTGGCTCCAGCATGCGGACGCTGGTTTACTCTATTAAACCTGGTTGCGATATACACTGTTGGTTCCAGCGTGCGGACGCTGGGTTACTCCATTAAACCTGGTGGCAACATTTACTGTTGGTTCCAGCATGTGGACGCTGGTTTACTCCATTAACCTGGTGGCTATACTCTGTTGGTTCCAGCGTACGGACACTGGTTTACTCCATTAACCTGGTGGCTATATTTATTGTTGGTCCCAACGTGCGGAAGTTGGTTTGCTCCTGATCTATACAGTACTGCGGCTAGGTCGCTGTCCACTCCTATGCAGTCGTCCGATTTTCCCTGGCAATAGACTTCTGCTGAGTAAGACCTTAGTTCCTATTCCTCTTTGCTGTCAGTCATCTGACAGCTGGTCTACTTGCTCAGGCTGCCCTGCCCGGTATTGGTAAGGCCGGTAGAACCTTTGTCGTTTCCATCCTTAAGGTTGCCTTACCCGGTATTGGCAGGGCCAGTAGCGCCTACTACAGTGTTCCTCAGGCTGCCCTGCCCGGTATTGGTAAGGCCGGTAGAACCTTGTACATTACCATCTTTAAGGTTGCCTTACCCGGTATTGGCAGGGCCGGTAGAGCCTACACTCAGTACTCCTTTGGGCTGCCTTGCCCGGTATTGGTAAGGCCGGTAGAACTGGTATATGTCATCTCACGGTTGCCTTACCTGGTATAGGCAAGGCCGGTAGAGCCTGTTATTGCTACTGTCACTTGGGTTGCCTTGCCCGGTATTTTAGGCAAGGCCAGTAGAACCTATTGTATGGACTATTATTGTTGTATTGTTATGTATGTTTCCCTATGGGGATTGCCTTAACTTTTCAATAAAGTTAAGTTTTTACCAAACCTTACGTCTGTGAGTCTTTAAAAACCGTGACAGTACGAAAGGGCCATGACCTCAGACAATAAGAGTGATGGTAACACACAAAATATCCATTGGAGGATGGATATGCATGAGCAACGTTTGGGTCAGCTGGCGGTTGCTATTCAAACTATTCTTGAACGCACGGTACTTGCTGATAAGTCCGGTTCTAGCCCAGTGGTCTCGCCAATTCAGACACCGGAGAATGAGTCTAGGTCCCCAGGGACCGCAGTCAAAGGGTTAACGGCTTCTGCACCCTTGCCGCTGAGATATGACGGTGACCCTCTACTATGTAGAGGGTTTATTAACCAACTTGAAATATTTATGGAATTGACGGCACACGCATTTCCTAGTGACCGCAGCAAGGTTGGGTTCATGATATCCCTACTGACCGGTAGAGCATTGGCCTGGGCTAACCCACTGTGGGAAAACGCTAAACCTTGTACTAAAAATTTCTGTGATTTTGTACAATCCTTTCAGAGAGTTTTCGAGCCTCCTGGTAGAACCACCTCTGCTGTTAAACGTCTTATGGAGATACAACAGGGCAGGTGCACAGTTGGCGATTATGCCATTGAATTCCGCACCCTGGCAGCAGAGGTAGAATGGAATAACGAGGCCCTGTTGGCAGCCTTTGCCCAAGGCTTGAGTGACCAGATTAAAGATGAGATTGCAGCAAAAGATTTACCTACTGACCTAGATGATTATATTGAATACGTGATTCTAATTGACTCCAGAATACGAGAAAGATTAACCGCCAGAAAGCAACGAGTACGGCTAAAAAATAATGGGTCCAGTAGCACATTTTGCCCACCCAACCCTTCCTTGGCATCCAAACCTAGTGAACCAATTCATGAACCAGGTGAACCTATGCAGGTGGGTTTCACTAGGTTAACCAAGGAACAGAGGAGGTATCGTAAGATACAGGGATTATGTTTGTACTGCGGTAAAAATGGTCACCTGTTAAGATCTTGTCCGGTACGTCCGGGGAACGAACACACCTAGGGTACCTTGGGGGACAGGCGTCCCCAGTGTTGGGCACACTTAAACCCACCATACAGGTGGTATTGTCATGGGCACAACGCTCAGTTGAGGTTTTGGCCCTGGTTGATTCTGGTGCAGCTCGGTATTTTATGGACAATACCTTTGCCGAATTGCATGGGGTACCACGGATTCAGAGAGAAACCCCTCTTGCTGTCGAAGCAATTGATGGCAGACCATTGGAACCCGCCCAAGTTACCTTTGAAACGATGCCCTTGTCCATGACTATTGGGGCTCTTCACAAGGAAGAGCAACAGTTCCAATTGATTAATTCTCCTCACCATGCCGTGATCTTGGGCTTTCCTTGGTTACAGTTGCACAACCTACAATTTGATTGGCAGAAATGTGAGATTGCTGCTTGGTCTCAGTTCTGTATGGATAAGTGCGTTACCCATCCTGTTATGGTCTTGTGCACCTCCCCTTCACTACCGCATGTCTACCAACAGTTCAGCGACGTTTTCAGTAAGGGAGAGGCTGGTGCCCTACCTCAGCACAAACCATACGATTGTCGTATAGAACTAAGTCCTGGAGCAGTACCACCGAGGGGATGCACGTACCCATTGTCTTGTGAGGAGAACCAAGCTATGGAGGAATACATAGTGGATGCCCTCAGTAGAGGGATCATAAGGAAATCTACTTCTCCGGCCGGCGCCGGGTTCTTTTTTGTTAAGAAAAAAAGTGGCGAACTGCGACCATGCATAGACTATCGTGGGCTGAACAAGCTGATGGCAAAGAATGCCTACCCGATACCACTCATCACCGAGCTGTTTGATAGACTTAAGGGGTCCTCGATTTTCACCAAATTGGACCTAAGGGCAGCCTACAATTTGATACATATCAGAGCCGGTGATGAGTGGAAAACTGCCTTCAATACGAGATAAGGGCATTATGAATACCTAGTCATGCCATTCGGTCTATGTAATGCTCCTGCAGTATTTCAAGAACTGATCAATGACGTTCTTAGAGATATGTTACAATCTTGTGTTGTAGTCTATCTTGACGACATACTTATCCACTCCAAAGACCTGTCACAACACATCAAGGATGTGTCTGAAGTGTTGCTGCGCTTACGCAAAAATAGATTATTTTGTAAACTGGAGAAATGCGAGTTCCACAAACCAGTGTACCGTTTCTGGGGTTTATAATTGGCAAAGATGGCATTGCCATGGATAAAGAGAAATTGACTGCAGTCTTACAGTGGCCTAAACCCAAGAGTCTTAAAGCCATCCAATGAATTCTGGGCTTCGCCAATTATTACAGGAAGTTTATTAAAAACTTCTCATCTATCGTGAAACCTCTGTCTGACCTCACGCATAAGGGCGCTAATCCATCTCTCTGGCCGGTGGCTGCTGAAGAGGCCTTTGAGAAGTTGAAGGTAGCCTTTGCTGAAGCGCCTGTGTTGTCCCACCCCAATCCACTACTTCCCTTTACTTTAGAGGCTGATGCCTCAGATATTGGGGTCGGGGCGGTGCTTTATCAGCGACAGGTTAAAGGTGGTACACTCAGACCCTGTGGATTCTTCTCTAAAAAATTAACCAGTGCTCAAAGTCATTACGAGATTAGTGATCAAGAATTACTGGCCATTATTCTTGCTCTCAAAGAATGGCGTCATTTACTTGAAGGCACAAAAAACCCCGTTTTGATTCTAACTGATCACAAGAATCTGACTTATCGCTCTGAAGCCAAGAGATTGTCTCCTCGCCAGGTCAGATGGGCACTGTTTCTATCCCGATTCAATTTCGTTGTATCATACTTGCCTGGATCAAAAAATGTTAGGGCTGATGCTCTGTCTAGACAATTTGAGGCGGAGGTTGACAGAGAAGAAGTACCAGTACTTATCATTCAACCTGATCGAATATTGGCTACCATACGTACTAGTATTACTTCACCACTAGGGGAGGAGATTTTGTCATCCCAAGCCTCTGCTCCCCATGAAACTCCAGCGGGCAAATGTTTTGTCGCTGAGCCATTCTGTACTCGACTACTTGAAAACTACCACTCCTCTAAGGCTGCGGGACATATTGCTAGAGATCAATTGTTTTGGTCCCTCTCTCAGCTATTCTGGTGGCCTACTATGAGAGCAGATTGTGCCAATTTTATGAATGCCTGTACCACCTGTGCCCGTGCCAAAACCCCTAGACATCTCCCGGTGGGCTTACTTCAGCCGGTGCCTAATGGTGAACGCCCCTGGTCTCACGTCTCTATCGAGTTTATGGGAGAATTGCCCAGGTCTAGAGGGTATTCCTTCATATTGATGGTGGTAGACAGGTTTTCGAAAATGGCACACTTCGTACCCCTCCGTGGCCTTCCTTCGGCCAAAGAACTGGCAATGGTATTCGCTCGAGAGGTGTTTCGGTTGCATGGAGTACCCAGGGTGCTGGTGTCTGACAGGGGGAGCCAGTTTGTGTCCAGATTCTGGAGGGCATTTTGCGAACAGATGGGCATACATCTATCATTTTCCTCTGCATATCATCCCCAGACTAATGGGGCCGCTGAGAGGGCCAATCAAGGGTTGGAACAGTTTCTGCTATGTTTTGTGACTGACCATCATGATAACTGGGCCGACTTGTTGCCTTGGGCAGAGTTCGCCAGGAACTGCACAGTTAATTCTTCCTCCAGACAACAGACTTCACAACAGTGTGCAATGTCTCTCAGCCACTGCAAGATCAATTAGAGTGCTATCCTCAATAAAAAGGAGCATAGATGCACCAAACTGGAATATAATTCTATCTCTATATAAATCCTTGCAAAGGCCTCATCAAGAATAGAGTACAGTTTTGGGCACCAGTATAACACATTGTTGAAATGGAAAAGTGCAGAGACATGTAACAAAACTGATAAGGGGGTTGGAAGATCTGAGTTATAAAGAGAGACTAGCCAAACTGGGTTTACATTAGAGAAGAGACATATAAGGGGTGATATGTTTACGATCTACAAATATATTCGAGGTCAATATTAAGAACTCACCAAGGAACTACTTTCTCAAAGAGCCGACCAAAGAAGAAGAGGTCATCCATTAAGACTAGAGGAAAGGGGCTTTCGATTAAAACAAAGGCAGGGTTTTTTTTTTTTTTATAGTAACGGCAGTAATGTTATGGAATTCTTTACCCCGGGATGCTGTGTCTGCAGATACTATAACTGCTTTCAGAATACTAATGGATAGCTATCTAGTACAAAAAAATATTGATAATTATGACAGTTGGCTTCAAACCAGATAGGATGTTGATTCAAGGAAATATCTGACTGTCATTTGACTCAGGAAGGATTTTTTTTACCCACTTAGGGCTTAATTGGAAATGGCTCCAATGTTTTTTTTGTTTTTTTTTGCCTTTGTCTGAATCAACAGGGGTGATTTGGCATGGTCTGAACTTGATGGACACAAGTCTTTCCAGCCACATCAACTATGTTACTATGCAGGTAAGGCGATATATTTAATATAGAGTATATATATATGGACCATGGTAGTGACTGCTCATTGCTAACTGGCTAACACTAAAATATCTAATTACACACAGCAATGAACACCCTCCATTATTGGTGGACTACAACCCCATCATTCTAAAATGGCCAAATGTTAGCTAAAGAACATGGGAATTGTAGTCTAATATAAGATGGAGGGCCACCCACCTCTGATCTATACAATGTCACAGAAGAGCAGTGTAAGCTATATGTTTTTATTAAAACCTAAACTCTAACTCAGAGAGGGTATCATGACTACTTATGCTTTGCAGTTATCATTTGTAGCGTCTAAGGTAGGCTGACCAGACCTCACCTTTAACCAGGGACGCACAGGAAAAATGCATACTGCAGGACTGCTTTGGTTTCAGTGAAGCACTGAAAAATGGTTATTTTCTATGTGTCAGCCTATTCTAAGGCATTACTAATCAGCCTTTGTACCTCCAGCTGCTGGGAATGATGGGAGTTACACTGACCAATAGCCGGGCTGCCAAAGAATATCTACCTCGAAGATATGCTTATATGGGATCCATAAACTTGAGGATCAATTACATAAACAGAGAAACAAGTCTTATTAATTTCCCTCACTGTGTTATAGCACTCATTAGTCAGTCTTATTGATATTAACCTTCCCCTGATAAGGACACTGTGTTGAGGTGATACAGTTTACAGTTCCTACTTCTTGCTGAAGGAAACACCAGATCTGAGACTTAGGAGAAAGAAAGGGTCATCCTGTATGTTTGTAACTTGGAACATTCAGTGTGGACATCCTACTCATCAGGGGTGTCTGCAGAAATGTTGCCTAGGGGTCAGAATATGACTCCCCCCTGGCCAGCCTGCTCAGCCCCTATGTATGTTTATATGGAAGCATCAAGTATAGGGGGGGGGGGGCAAACCCACCATGAGGGCTCCCATGCCCTTAATTCATTAGATGCTAGATATGTTGCCAATACATTTATGCAGAAAGCAATGGAGATGTTTCTAGCATCCATGTGGTTAATGTAGTGTGATTAGGAAATAAACACTGCAGTGCTATTTTAAAGGGATAATAAAACTTAATATGTAAAAGAAACTATGGTGTAATGTTTATCCCCCTATGTAAAACAATGGTACTTCCACTGCTGAGAGGTGTTTTATTCAAAAGTTATTGCAGCTCAAACTTGAATTTTTTAGGTGCAATATCACAGTGGCCTGAAATTGTACAGTGGCACTTTTGCTACACCATCCTATGGACAATCTCCATAGGATAGTGTAGAATCTACAATTTCAGACCACTGTGATATTAAGTGGGGCAATGTTCTTATTGGGTGCTAATTCCTCTTTAAAAAAATACTTCTACTCTTAACCCGTGGAAGGCCAGAGAGGTCTCTTCCACTCAAAGGGTTTACTCACGGATAGTCAATTTCTGGTTTCCAGCTGCTGGGGATTCCATCTCCCACTATCTCTAGCCAACCATTGTAAAGACGAGATAGGCGTGCCATGCATTGCACCCTTCTGGTCCTTAAAAAGTTAACAGATTGAAGAAATGAGCACACCTCACATTTCTACATGTCTTGACTCTGACGTCTGGTTGTTGCGGTCTTAAACAAATAGGGTAGGAACAAAGGCCAAGTAAAACATGCTTATTCAACATTTCCAAAAATGTATCCGTAAGAAAAAAAGTCACCCGCTCCCTCACAAGCAACGATTGAGTGTATATACCCATGTAATCCATCGGGTGGCGCGGTCTAGCAGCAATGTAACTAACATTCACCGTCCATGATCCACAGCACTACAATAATTAAATGTAAAATATAAACCATACACGTGAGCTGACGCCAGTGTAATTCCAGCCTGGCACCATTATCACTAAAACACTCCCTGTGTTCCGAAGTGGGAGCAAGGTGAGGTATTGCAGGGGAGGTGCTAGAGGGGCGGTATTGGGCTGCATGGAGGAGGGGAATTTGTGTCAGTGAGATGTGTTGAAGCTGCCGAAGATGTTAGTGGAGTGTTATATGTAAGGGCGAACACAGAGAGCTATATAGTAGTACCTGTAATTCTGGGACCAGGACACTTGCAGCACTTCATGAACCCTCCGCTATCTCAGAGTGAAGATCACCCCTGGAGGACACGCCAGGTAAACAGAGCCAAATCGAAGCTATTGTAGAGACTGATTTAGTAGGAAATGGGGCAATTCTGTGTCAAGCTAACCGTCACAGTACACAAAACCCCATTGATTCAAATAGAGACTGTAACCATTGCATGCTGGAGGCGTCTCAAACGAACGGCTCAGCAATGCTTTCGAGACACCTAGCATTCAAAGAGTTAAAATCTCCATTGAATGCCAGAGAGCTATCCAAAGCATTGCGTTGGATACCTCTCTGGTACTCAAGGGGTTAAGTCAGTAGGAACGTTGCATTTTTCACCTTGTTTTGAAGTTGGTTTATTCCAAAATTGTACAAGGTATTTTTATTTATACCAGTAGTAAATCCATTGGTTTAGCTGACACGTTTCAGTTCCTTAAAACCGCTTATGCGCAAAGTGAAGTCATTCTGGGGCAAACCAAGTGCGTCATAGGCCAGGGATAAATGGGACTTTAAAGCCTTGGACGCCAACAAATTTCTTTGGCTGAAGGCCTCTCTAGCATTCAAGAGGTAGGTCAAACGTCCCGTTTACATCAGTGAGGATTTTGGTATCAGAACTGCTGAACATGTGCATGTTTCAATTCATAATATCAAAAACTTTTGAATAACAGTGGAGTGCTATTTTCTGAGACACTAGGGGAGTTAAATGAGCATTATTGGGGTAGGGACAGTATCACCTAAAACAGTGCTTTTGAAAAGGCTTACAAAATCACATATATGCTTACTAGACATTTATATGCTGAAAACTACTTTTTGAGTTAATTAGAATTATGGTTTGACATTTCCTGTTTTATCTTATACTGCTCAGCAATACACTTCCTTTTTCCCCCTGTCTAAAAGGGGGGGTGTAATATTATAATTATATATCTCCAACTTATTCCGCAGCGCTGGTAATGTAAGGGTGACGCATATAGTACCTGCACAGAATGCCTTATTTGGCATAGAAACACAGATTTGGATGGCATTCGGCCTGTCCATTTTCCTGTCTAATATAATACTCAGTCTTCTATACTTCTCAGAGTAGACATGCCAGTCCCAGACATTTATTAATTCCCTAGAAATATTTGTCCAAACCACTTCAGCTGGGAGGCTGTTTATCACACTTTCTGTAAAGTAGTACTTACACAGATTACTTCTATATTTTCCACCCGAAAGATAAACATGATTTGTAAATCTAACTCAAATACTAGTTTTTAAATGGCTAATACAAAATATTGGTGATTTAGAATGCTCTTTCAACATCGCCAAATTTGTGTTCAGGTGCTAGTGCCTCTTTAAGGGGTAAAATGAAAATGTTAAGAGTAAGAAGAAAATGTAGTAAGCTGTTTGCTTTTCAAAGAATGTTGTTGGTTTTGCCTGCCATTGTGACATCTTCACTAGCGACTTGACCTTACAGCAGCCTGCCAGGGAACTGACTGTAACGGGAATGTCACACTCTTGTACTACAGCTATACATAACTTTTGTATGTATGTATGTGTGTGTGTGTATATAAAATATACAGAATAAAAGAGGGCAGCACCAGTGGGTCTTTATGTAGGCAAAATTAACTTTAATAGGTCATATAGACCCAATAAAATAAAATAAATTAAAATAAATAATATAGATACATACCAAAATGGATGTAGGAATCACTCACACTTAATAGAGTTTCTCCTTGAGGTGAAAATAGTGTTTAATGTAACAGTGTCAACATTTCAATGTGACGTATATTTTCATCAACACCTGATGAAAATGTACAATGTTACACTGACATGTTGACACTTAGATTAAAAATATTTCACCTCATGTTGGTTGAGAGTGCTGGTTGATTATGCATTGGTGGTGTATAAATAATGAGAGAGGACCAAACTGACATGTTTAAATAAATCAGCACCTTTTTCTCATCACAAAAGTCCTGTGAGTGTGGCTTTCTTCATTGTGTATCTACATCCATATAAAGACTGGCACCCAGGCAAGTTACATATAAACTCAGTGAGTGAGTCCTTTACCACCAAAAAACTCTCTGTATGTGTGTGCATATATATAATTAGAGAACCGGATCTCCCACATCAGTGTACTTTAACTCTCTTGATCTTTTTTCTTGTGATCATCCTGTGGACAAGTACATTTTCTCTTCCAAATGTGTGTTCTTTTTGCTTTCTGACCTATATAGGTATACATTCACTAAACCAAAAAGTTGTGACCTGCATACAAATAACTCTTTATAATACATACAGAGGCTGATGTAAATTGTACTTATGAAAATTGCTGCAGTTCTGACTTGATTAACCCCTTCAACGCTACAGGTATCCAATCTGTTGCTTTGCAATATGATGGGAACCTCTCTAGCAGTCAAGAGGTTGACATTAATGCAAGAGGACTCTGTAATTGTTCTCTATGGTGAGGTTGCCTTGCTCCAGAATTGCACCATTTTCGTAGTATGTCTGCCTCACAGTCAGGACCAGATTTCCCATTAGGCAGAGTAGGCAAATGTGTAGAGCTACAAATTAAGGGAAGGTAGTGCCTCATCTGTGCTGACAACAACCATGTTCTGAATTGCGGGCAATGCCAGTGCAATCTCATTGTCCCTTCACCAGTTTATATACTCTTTTACTGGACGTTATTTAATGGATGCTAGAAAGCACTCAATGCATTGGGGGTTTTTTTTGCAAGGGAGCAGTGAATAGGACTGTGGTAGAGTCATGTGATGGGTGGGGGTGTGGACATGGGAGTAGCTAAGGGTGCCTTACCTAATTGAGACTGGGCTATAAATCCGGCCCTGCTCACCGTCTCCAGGAAATCACTGCATTCACTGGACTTTTTCAAGGTTATTATTTCAATATTTTGACCAAACTTTCAGGCCTTTTGATTGTGAAAGATGGCATTCTTGAACTTGGAAAAAGTGACACATTTATTTATGTATTAGTTTTATTCTGTCAAATGTTCAGTATTCTTGTGGAACAGTTTATCAGTATTGTTAGAACTTAGAGGCATTCAGAAATTGTCTCTAACAAATAGAGGTGTTAAATGCACCATTGTAATTAAATGGAATTTTGAGATTGATTTTTTCTTTTTTAGTATTTGTCCATTTATGATTGGTCCCCTTGTGCTTTCTTGATAAGGCTCTGTAGGGCTGGACTTCCCAATAAGCAGATTAAGCAACTGCCTAGAGCTCTAGATTTGAATGTGATTTGGTTGTTCTGGCCACACCCACATTCTGAATTGTGGGTGTTACCAAAGCCCTGCACCAGTTTATATACCCCTTTCCAGGCTATTGGTTAACCCTTTGAGATCTCCAGTATATTGTGAAGCAATGTGTTGGAGATAATTCTAGCAACCAAGGGGTTAAACACTTTTTAATTTTTTTTTCCTTCCTTGTTATAGGCCAAAGATATTTTCTCTTCCAGTAAACAGTGGATGGTATAGGAGGTGGAATCATGAGTGTGGGAGTGGCCATGGGCAGAGGTAAGGTTGCCTAGGGTGCGCCTGGGATGTAAATCTAGGGTCAGGTTTTCAGGATATCTCCTATTAATCACACGTATATCAATCAAAATGTTGAGCCACAGATTTAATACCTGTTTGATCAAAGGTAATTAAGGTATAGTAATGCTTAGGTTTTACATTAAGATTTGCTTCTTCTACATACATTTCAATAGTGATCTGTAGCTTTATAACCATCCACAAGTTTGAAGTTTTCATTAAATCCTATAATAAAGTGTCAACTTCCCGACCCTTTTGCATACATCGAGCAGCCTCCCCTCAGATCTGAAATCAGGTCATCGGACCGGACAGATCGCAATGAGAGAGAGCTTGACGAAGGAGGGCAGATTTTTCCTTATGCTGAAAGAAGATTGTCACTCATTGCGAACTGTCCAGACCGGTTTGCTGAAGATTTGTGATGTATGTAAAAGGGGTGGGAGGGGAACACTTTTATAGAATAAAATGAAAACTGAACACTTATGGATGGTTATAAAGCTACAGATTGTTATAGAAATGTATATAGAAGACTCTGTCTTGCTGTAAAAGCAAAACATTACCATCCCTTTAATGAAAATCTGACCTTGAGAATCGCTGTGTTGTATACTTGTTTTACTTGTCTTTATAATGTATTGTCAGCTGTATGAATACAAATATGCATACATGAAGGACTCTGGCAGGACCAAGCAGCAGGAGGCTGGTAGAGTAAAAGTGATGCCTTTTATTTGCTAAAGTGGAACTTTCAGATAGTACTAAGTCGCCATGCATTCATTAAGAGCATGGAGACTAGCTTGTAAATCAGTGTCTTACCTTTAAAAAATAGCACATTCTAAAGAGATCCTTGCGGTTTGGAGACCGGAACCCAGGTCTGCGCTGTCAGTCCCGGTCTTTGAGTAGCACTGCACTGACCACATGGCGCACAGACCACACTAACCTGCCCATCAGTCTCCAAACAGCAAGGATTTCTTTAGAATGTGCTATATTTTAAAGGTAAGACTTTGATTTCCAAGATAGTTGCCATGAGCTTAATGAATGCATGGTGACTTAGTACTATCTGAAAGTTCTGCTTAAGTGGCCACTTAGCCAATAAAGGTATCACTTTTATTCTGTCAGTCTCCTGCTTTTTCTGCAGCTAACACAGTACCACCATTAGGACCAAGTAGAACAATGTACACTGTTATTTTACTGATGTTTGGCCTGCCTCCTAAATTAATAGTGCAATGCTTAAAGCAACACTAACAGCAAAAATGAAATTAGGTTATAGAACTTTAAACATTACTTCTGTAAAATGTAGTTGTTAGGTCTCTAAAAGTTAATCATAAACTTGAATTTTCAATGCATGTGTAATTGTATAGGCACACATTGGTTATTGTGCACAGCTAATGCTGTTAATGTATTAAGATTTGTACCCATTGATCTTCCCCTAAGGATGATATTATTTTATTGGGTCCATTAACAGACAATAAAAAACTCACTTCTGAGATATCTATCGTTATTGCTGTTGTCATTGGAGCCCTGCAAAGGGTAGGAATGGTTGCCCCCAGAGTGAATACATAAGACTAGATTTTAGGCCTCAGAAAACAAATAGGGAATTTTTTAGATGCATGCATATTTTCTACTTTTCCTTTTCTTTCTCCTACAATACTAAAACTCAAATATTGTGAATTGTAGAACGACTTTCGTATAATTCGTTTTATTCTACATTACCTTGATAGGTAATGTTTCTGTTCCGAAACAAAATGTGTATCTGAGTGTACTTTGTAAAGCATATTGTTTTAGATATTTGATGTTCTGTATATTCCTTTTCTGAAAAGGGGAAAAAAATCCCCATTTAAATTAATGGAAGTTTTTAGCTCTCCCCTATAGTGCAAATGGTTTGCCTCAGAACTTATCCACTTTTCTTTTGAACATGTGGCTCTATATAATGTACTTTTGTCTTCTAAGTCATGCAGTAAGTGCCACTGCATATTTTCATACTATTGGTTCACTGCAGGCTAAGGTATTGATTCTGTTGCATTTGTAACTGTTGTCTATTGAGAAATTTAGAATTAAAACTGCAATGACACACAGGCCCAAATCATGAGGCACATCTTTACGCTCACCCCCCCACCCCCACTAGTTTAGAATTCCCTTTCATTGGTGATAAAGACCAGTCAGCACTTGATTCTTCTCTCAGGAAACAGGTGCTTCCTGGTTATCCTCTAAACTGCTGCTTTAATCTAAAAAAAAGTATTTTCCTTGCCATTTTCTCTCTGATATGGAGTAAGCTACTATGAAATAAATAGCATCTAATGCAAAACTGAATTTAAATGCCTTTTTCAGATCATAGTGAATTCTCCTAAATAAGTAATTTTGTATCCCTGTGTTTGTATTATTGAAAAATAACCCCCTTAATTTAATGTATTCTTGTTCTGTTCTTTTTGCCCCAACCACAATCACAGTGCACTTTGCAGTACTTTGAAAGGACCCATTTTCTGAGACATTTGGAAGTTGCTCTCCAATATGTTTCTTATGGAAAACGTTGTCACTGTTGTAATCTTTCTATAACTTTGCTTGTTTTCACAGAAATTACCCTTTAACAAGGAGTGGACAAAATATAATAAACTTTGTTGCCAGAAATTTTTGAAGGTACTGTGGGGGTAAAGCTATACAAAATACTCCCACAATTTAGGAACCAAAAGTAGAATTTTAGGAGCCTGGGCTCCCAGTCTATGGGAAAAAATCCACAGATGGCTTGAAAACATCCAGTTTGTCATAACCATTTGAATTTCTCTTTAAGGGTTAATTGTACCATAGGAATAAGTAGCTTCTAATGCCTTTATAACACAGGAGACACTGCATTGGTAATACCACTACAATGCATTGGACCCAATTGGATGGGAGACTGGAATGCATTTTGTTGCAACTTCCTGACTAGTGATAGTCACTTGAGAGTTGCAGCATTGGAGGTCTGTAGGGCCATGCAGATCTTTCATACAAGTGACTGGATTTTTACAAAGCTGTTCACAGGCTGGCCTTTGTGAGAAGCAGCCAGTAAGATAAATGAAGACACTCATGGGCTAGCCACCAGATTTAACATGGTAAATTAGGTTAAAATATGACAAGTCCTGCAAGTTCAACCTTTGCCTCATTACCCAGAAAAATTAGAATTTATATAAACGTTCCTGACTCCAAAATGAGTATTAGTCTAATTAGCAGAACTTCCTGTTTTACCTACTAATACACTGTATTAGTAGGTAAAATATTGAATAGTTGTAAATGCATTTTTCCGTTGCTATTTCCTTCTTTACATTGTCATTTAAAGGGGAAATATCACCTCCAGTGAACCGCTTCTTAACCCCTTAAGGACCCGTGACTGTCCAAGACCGTCATGGCTTAAATGATAGCAGCCTGCCTCCGTGCACGCTGCTATAATTAATTCCAGGCTGAGACTGAATGCTCCGAGACCGGGGCGTTCAGTCTCAGCCCTTCTTGCTTGTGCCGGTTCATGTGATCGCCGTAGCAGTGATCACATGTACCGGCATTCTGACAGACAGAGGCAGCAGAGAAAGCATGCTGACTCTGAGGTCTCCCTTGCTATCAAAGTAAGGGAGAGAGAAGTAGAGAGGAGACTCCTAGTGGTAAAATAAAATGCAGCAGCTGGGGGTTATTAACCCCTTCACTGCTGGTGCAGGAGGCTAAATGCAGGTCAATTTTTGACTTGTGATGATATACCTTTTTTTTTTTTTTTTTTTTTTTTTTTTTTTAAACACAACACACTTAATTTTTTTTTGTAAAAAAAAAAAAAAAATTGTTTAGAAAAAAAAACATCATTAAACAATATTGGAAGTCTGATTGTTGTGGAGCCATGTAATACACTTATACACACCGCCAAATGTCATGGATAAAAAAGTGTCAAAATAGGGTGGGAAAAAGGGACATGGGGATTTTCACCCAGGGGGAATAGTGGCCACTTCAAACTGCACATTTTGTAGGTATGACTGACCGGTCATTCTTTTCGTGCAGCCTCCATAAAAATTTAACCTTTTGTGCCCAATTGATCCCAAGAGAAAAATTGTTTTTTTTTTTTTAGTTTTTTTTTTTAAATTTTCATAAAGTAAATGGTGGGTTATACATATAAGTGGGCTATCAATAGAAAGCCCTATTTGTGCTTAAAAAAACAGTATATAATTTATGAGGGTGGAATAAAAGCCTAAGAGGGAAAACACTGTTGAACAAAGACCTAGTCAAAAAGGTCAGAATTGCTCCGGTCCTTAAGGAAAAACGACCTCAGATTTTCCCGGTCCTTAAGGAGTTAAATAAATCTTCCATGTTAATACTTGTTGAATCTGGATTTTGTTAAAAAAATAATAACAATGCAGTATTTTTGGAGATTTGAGCTTTTTAGTTCTGTCCTGTGATGTCCGTTCAGGACAGGCTCCAGTACAGCTCTGTACAGCAGCATGTCAGTCTTTGTCTCTTCCCCTCCCTAGATGTTACCCTTTGCCACCATCACCACCTCCTCTAATATAGGAATCCAGCATGTGGGTCGGAGAATGCTCATTGACGAGAGAGGGACTCTGGAATAATTAAAAAAAAAATCTTAGCAGGGTGTCAAGTGACGGCCGTGTGTGCGCGAAGCTGGTCACTAAGGGGTTAAGGCTGTAACATGAATAACTTACATATGCTCTTTTGAAAATATTAGCATTGTTTTGGTGGGAAATTGCAGGAAAAAACTTTCTTTGAAAGGATAGATGTAAATATTTAGCTATGGTATTTATAAATGTAATTTTAACATCACTTGTTTTTGTTTCTTTTGGGGTTCATACTTGAGTCTGTAATCTCAGGTTTAACCCTTTGAGTGCCAGAGGGGTACGGAACGCATTGCAAAGCAAGTCTTTCTGTATTTTCAGTAAATTAAAGGGTTAGTAATGTAAAAAAAAAGTTCTTTGCATTTAGAATGGCTTAAAAAGTTGAGCAAAATACAAAAAAAACGTATATCTCAAACTGCTATGGTTTGAGAGATACAGGCATTTAAAGTTCGATGTCTCTCTGACAGCTTTACAGTCGACACGGAGGCTCTGCAGCAGAGCCGCAATCGTGTTATTGAAAACAAATCCCTTCATTGGAATGGTCTAAAACGTGTGCCTGCTGTCAGCAGGAGACATCGAACTTTAAATGCCTGTATTTCTCAAACCGATATGTTTTTTCTTGCATATAGCTCAACTTTTTAAGCTCTTTTAAATGCAAAAAACTTTTTTTTTTCTTTTACATTACTAACCCTTTAAAGGGATAGTAATACTTAAAATGTAAAAAAATCTATTTTGTAAAACAAGGGTACCCCCACTTCTTAAACTTGATTTTTTTTATTTATTTATTTATTTTTTAAGGTGCAGTATCACAATGGCCTGAAATCGTACAGTTGAGCTGATGCTACACCTATGGACAACTTTTGTAAGTTGATCATAAATCTCCAGCAACAGGGCCACTGTACAATTTCAGGGCACTGTGATATTGCTGCTAAAAAATTCAAGTTTGAGCTGTAATAATGTTTGAACGAAACACCTTTCAGAAGTGGGAGGGTCCTTGTTCTACTCAGTGAGAGAAACACTACAACATATATTTTTTTACATATTAAGTATTACTATCCCTTTAACTGCTTTAGATCTATTTAGCTGTTACATACTACACAGGCAAGAGTAGTCAAACACCTCTTTCTACACATTGTATAGGAAAAGCAAGCTTAGTGTTGGATTTTAGATATCTACACTCTCATAATTTTTTTTTTCCAGGTGTTGCCAGAGTACTAGATATGAAATATACATTACCCCATATTCATTTTTAGATGTTAGTTTTGCTTTTAACCCTATGCGTTCCATACCCCTCTGGCACTCAAAGGGTTAACACTCCAAGGAAATTTCAAAATAAAACCTTTTAACTGGTGTTTTTATTAATTTTCCACTAATTTTAAACCAATCTAAGGGAAAGTATTCCATTAGTTTCTCAGGTGTAGAAAAAATGCCAGGCTTATATTTTGTCAATTCACCCTTCACTGGCTTTAAAGCTCCCACCTTAATAATAAATAAATGTATGTGTTTTCACTATATATAATATGAAATTGTATTCACTAAACTAACACCTATGTCTAGGAAGTGCCTCCAGACATGTATAAAAGACTGCTCTGACTGTCTGAACTTGCTTATCCCATTGCTGTCTATCCTTTGTGTTCACAACTCAGTTCCTTTGAGCCTTGGCATTTTCTTGCCACTAAACCTATTGCCACGGTTTTGAAACTTTTTTTTCCCCATTGGCATAATTACACTATTCTACATATGCTTTATTGTTACAAAGAATGATATAAATGATCCGTAATAATTTTCAGATGTAAATAGCCTAATGTATATTTAATACTTCTGTTGTACATTTGTGGTCCAACAATGTAACTTTGTATGCTCGTGGTAGGCAGCAGACATGGCATAGATTACATAATGTTTACATCTGCAGCACTTCTTGGCTTCTTTTTAACAATTCACACCTTGGGTATGAATGGCCTGTTAATCAGACTATTTCATATGTCATCCTGTAAACTCGCATAATGGCTTGTCATAGAAATTTTGAGTTTAGACATGTTCCTCCTTCAGAGGTGAGCTATATAGCATTTTGTTTTTCATATTCTTTGCCTATGGCTGTCATACAAGTTCTGGGAAAAAAAATTATTTCATCATCTGCACAGTGTTGTGCATTCCTTGTCTTTTGTGTGAATAGAGTCTTGTACTTCTCACAGTCATCTCACCTTTACAGAAGCCAAGAGGAAGGCACAAGGAGGATAAGAGCTAGGCTAGTTCCTAAGATGGATGACTTCTCTGTATACCTACTTACTCTGAGGACCTTTTAACATCAAGTAGTGACAGTTTTTCTCTTGAAAGCAAGCTGTTCACATACTCTTGTTCATTTATAGAGTGGCAGCAGATTCCGTGGTGCTCTACAATAAGGTCATAAGACTCCTGCCAAAGTAAGCGTTTCTGTTAAAGCACATTTTAGAGTCATTTAATTGATGCTTATAGCTCCATTTTTAAACACATTTAAATATCACAAAAGTGGATCCATTCTGAGGCAAACCAACTGCATCACACAGAACAAATACAAATTTCAATTGATTTTAAATGGGATTTTTAAACATTTTTTGTTCTAGAGAGGTCTCTCAACACACTGCTTCATTTTAAAATAGTATGAATATCTTATATTTGGCATAAACTGAGTGAAAAATGTTAATTTGCACAATTAGTCTTTTCTACCTCGATTACTTTCTCAAAACTCTTCTTCATAATATGATATCATTGAAAGGTTTTGGGATTCTGGGGTCCCACAACAATGAATACACCTCCACAGATGTGATCTCAAGTTCTAACTATACCTTCAAACTGCAGTGAGATGTATCTATATCAAATATAGCAATACTTATGTCCATGATTTTTCATCTTATTTGTAATGTTCTTTTTTTAAGTAAACAAAGATCCACATTCAAGTCAAAGGAAGTTGCTTAACTCTAGAAAATGGCAGTTAAGCATGGCTGCATATATAGTCTATCTCCCTCTCATACATATCCTATATAATAATTAGCTAAAGTTTGTCACAAGCCGTCATGCGCAGTAGAGACCTCAGCGGGGCGCTATCAGCCGTAGAGCGTGCAGTCTCCACTGTGCATGACTGCACTGCGACCGGACAGCACTGTGGCGCGTGTAACGGGCTCTTCAACTAGTACATTATATAATCACGTGATTGCCAGAGGAACCGTCACTTACCCAATAATAGGGAGGGGCATGCCATATTTATATATCAAACCTTTCCCTTCAGGGAACTAACTTCAATCCACACATTCACTTGTGCAGTAACATGAACACACTAAATATTTTCACGTTTGTGTCCATTCCCTGCAAGGAGATACAGTTGATCCACAAATCGCTGGGGCCAGTGATTGTCCTCTTCCTGGCCAGTCCTCTATTTCCACACCTCCTCTCTTCCTATGTAGATCACATAATACATAAAGTGAGTGTACCTCGTGAGAGCCTACTACTGTGCCATGAGGTGAATCATTGTGATTTCCATTTATAAACTCTTCCTTAGCTGGCCTGTGTATGGCTAACATGACAGATCCCAGTGTCATACTCTTACATGCTGTCTAAGCAACTGGTTGCCAGGGATCAAGATGACTTTGGAGACTCCCGTGACTGCCATTTCTGGTACTTGAGTGGATTAGCCAGGGGATTGAGATAACAAAGTGAGTTACATTACTGGATCTTGCTCAACATCCCCTTCATATCTATGCAGCATCCCCCCCTATTTTCCAAGCCACTTTTGTTGTGAATAGTTGTCATACTATTAGTCCATTGTCAATGAAAGGGAATTACAGTGAAGGCCCAGTGAGTGAGGAATGGGCAGGGCACATAGTTTGGTGGGGGAGGCAAGGTACTGGGGGGGGCCAAGGCTGGGTGAAGGGTATTGCTTGGAGGGGAGTCGGTATTTTTAGTGCTCAACTAAAAGTGGCTACACTGAATGTAAGGGATGTTTTCTTCATGAACTGTGTGTCACTCATAGAGCTCTTGTGTGAACAACTGTGTATAATAGATATTCTATACATTTGATTGTGTGTGTTTTGGACTGTGTATGTCTTTCAAGAACTTAGACTGTGTATGTGTGTATCTGTCTTGTGTTTTACAGCAGTGCCAGTATTGCTTGTGCGTGTGCTCTTTTGTGTAAATATTTATATATAGTTTTATTTATTTATTTTCTTTATTTAAATCTCTCATTTTCTGCTACTGTTTGTTTCTGTTTGAAATAGTATCCTTACTGGTCATTGATGTCTATTGAATCTTATTTGCTGTGAGGAGGTGTCATCTAAAGCAGGAGTTCTCAAGTACGGCCACCGTGGCCGCATGCGGCCACCAGCATGTTTTCATGCAGCCACCATGACCAATGCTGAAATGGCGGCCACTGGCCGCATACAAGGTTTTTTTTTTTGTTTTTTTTTAAATGCTGCATCTGACTGGCTGAGGCTTCCCGCTTAAAGTATCTCAGTCAGCCAACAATTTTTCAGCCCGCCCCAGCCTCGGCTCAGTAGGAATGTGTGCCTCTGCGGACAAGCACGCAGAAGATTGGACTGGAGTCAGAAAAGATGTAAGTAGTGATCAGTGGCGGGCGACCAGTTGGTTTATGGGCAGTGCATGTGTGGGGCAATGTGAGTGAACAGTATGAGGTGGGCAATGTGGAGGGCCAATGTGAGTGGAAAGTGTGAGGTGGGCAGTGTGGAGGGGTAATGTGAGTGGACAGTGTGAGGTGGGCAATATGAGTTGGATAGTGTGAGGTGGGCACTTTGGAGGGGCAATGTGAGTGGACAGCGTGAGGTGGGTAAAGTGGAGGGGCAATGTGAGTGGACAGCGTGAGGTGGACAGTATGAGTTGGGTAATGTGGATGGGAAAGGTGAGTGGACAATGTGAGGGGCAATGTGCGTGCACAGTGTGAGGTGGGCAGTGTGAATGCTGGGAGCATTCTGTGCTTTTGGGCAGTCTCTACAGTGCATGACACAGAGCAGGACCGGCCTCTTAACCCTTTGAGTACCAGAGGGGTATGCAAAGCATTGTGAAGCAATAGCCCTCTGGCACTCAAAGCATACCCCTCTGGCACTCAAAGGGTTAACATCACCCAGACCTTGGCCTGTGTCCACGGGCTTTTACACTAGTGTATACGTATATGTATGTAATAGTAAAACTTCCATGAGTTTGCACTGCTTTACCTTTATATATCACACTCTCGATCTCTGCCGGAAACAGGAAAATTCCAGCAATGCATTTCACAATTTCACACCTGCCAGTTCGTTATCAAGCATGGAATATCATTAATAGTATGGTACTTGGAATAATTGCTATTTAAATACACACTCAATTAGCCAACATTGTATCAGACAATCTATTGAATCTCCATTAGGACACAGATACCAAGAACACTTGTTGAACTACCAGATGACCTATTCTCACATAGCCACATCTCGCCAACATTTTAAAAATAACTTATCTATGTGAGACACAATATACTCATAAACAGTCCAATTTGTAAGAAAATAAGCCCCAAATAGATGCAGAAAACACATGTGAACAACTGTTGTCAGTGACTCATGCACCAGATTAACTGTCTGAACACCAGAGGTTTAACTTTGTGTCTACTAGAGGACACTGTTAATGCAAAGGAATAATAAGTGTTCATTATGACATTACACGTTTGGAAAGTGTATAGGGTTATTATTACAGTTTATTAAAGTTTACATTCGTAACTTTGGAATGATGCAGCTTCCAGCAGTGGGAAGTACCTTTGTTTTACTTGGTTAAAATGACTGCTCCTTTTAATTCAACAAGCGTAGTGTGTTGCATCTGCCATAAAATGTCAATGCATAAGTATCGCACCACTTTTTGTTTTATGATGGATAGGAATTGTCACATTCTGTAATGAAAGTAACCCCTTGAGGACAAGAGGGTGTAGACTCCCCTAGTGATCACATCAAGTCTGCAGGAGAGCTTTAATCGCAAAAGTCATAATGTGGCAGGACAGTAATGCACAGACACTCATGACAGTCCATGATTTAGGACTTCTCTCCCTGAACACAGTTAAACCAATCAGAACTATATATCCCGTAATTATGCAACTGTGCCCAGACAAGGAATCCTGCACTCATGGGCATCCGGGGGGGGGGGGCAAGGGGGACACTTGCCCCCCCCCCCCTACAATTACCCCCCTCCATATAAATAAAGGGGCTAGATGGGCTGGCCTGGGGGTCATATTATGGTCGCCCCCCCCGGAAAAATTTCTACGGACACCACTGCATGCACTGTTAGGATTAGTTGATGATGACTGTGGAGAAACTCTGCTCAGGAGTATAAGATTTCTCTAGTTCTCAAGGGGCTAAGTTCAGTTTAGTGTGCATTATTTATTAAAGTGTACTTTAGTTCAAGTTTGCATATATGAGAACTGCATTAACTGCTCATATGTCATGTTATCCAAAAGACCAGCAAATGTATAGTTCAAAAGATATTCACACTTCTTTCATATGCTAATTGTGGCACAGCGTGGTATCTGTGACATTTTCATATACTAATTAAACTATTCCATGACATTCCATATGCCAATGATAGTTTCCATGATGTTTAATATGCCTAATGAAGCTCTGTGCAGTACCAGGAAGTGTTTGCCCAGAAACAAACAGTATGAATATCTCTCTAACTATACATCTGCTGGACTTTTGTCTAACATGATAAATAGGCAGTTTTTAATGCAGTTTTCAAATATGCAACCTTGAATTAAGGTGACGGTTCTACTTTAACCACTGTTTCTGTGACATAATTTCAGTCGTGATAGGATATAAAAAAGATGTGTACAAAATCGGGTGCAATGTGAAGCCAGCAGTAAGAAACAAATCTTGGTTATCTCTAATTGCCTAGATTTCTTGGGACATACACTGGAACTTGCTGTCAATAAGGACATCACACTCAGTATAGAGATTTGAAAGATCCCAGTGTATTACATTTACAATGCAGGAGTCTGCTAGTATATGACAGGGAGTGTGTCATGACTGGTAATGCTCCCTGACGTTTAAAGGGGTGGGTCCATATATACACAGGCTTTTACATTCAGGTCCAGTTTAAAAGCTTTTGTATATGTGAATATAAAATATCTATACTGGACAGCAGTTGTGAAGGGGTTAGTTGACTTTGACAAAATTACTTTCTGTTATTATGTTTGAAGAATACAATTTGTTTTATGCTTTTTAAAATTTTCTCTGAAGCATATTGGGAAAAAGTCAATGTATTATTCAATTAAATAGTAGTATTAAAAATGTCATCAACATTTATGCTGCTAGGACAAGGAGAACAGGGAATGTGTTTTTGTGTAGTAAACTTATACTGCACATTTGCAAGTTCTAAATAATCTGTAAATTATGATCTAGTGAATATGTGTAGGCTGAGATACCAAAGGGGAGCTTCACTAAGGCGTGATAAAGCAAAGGTGACTTCTCCAGTTTTATTCTATGGAGCCTATGCACTAAAATTTGTAGCATTTTGGAGATCTTGGTGCATAGCCTCCATAGAATAACACAGGAATCGCAGAAGTGATATCAGTGAAGTCATCTCTGCTTTATCACCTCTTTAGCAAGCTTTAGTACATAAACCCCCTATGTCTCCTTCCCCCTGTGCCACATCCCAAAATCTGCTTTTAGAGGTTAAGTGCTGAGCCCAGTAATGATCAATTTTGTTAGACCGCATGTTCCCCTAAAATTCTTCAGACTTTTGTCTGTCTCCAGAAGTCCATTGGCCCAGCTTTTGTAGGGGGACTTCCAGCAACACAGCAGTGTTTATCAAGCCAAATCTATATTGGGACATGTAATTACCAAAATGTTATTTTCTTAGAGAGCGCTTGTAGAAGGCTGTTTTAAAGTTGCAGTCAACCTCTCTTTGGCTGTGTATAATATTATTGCTGAATATGTGAAGTGAATAGGACACACCTGAAAATGACACATCTCAATGTATTTTCCTGGTAAAACTTTATTTTACCTTTTTTAAAGGGGAACTACCACCTCTTCAAGAATTTAACTTCAATAAATCCCCATCTGGCGACTAGCAGCTTAGTAGCGCTACTCACCAGAATTATTACCTTATTCCAAAGAAATGTGCATTGTTCTGGGGTTGACAGCAGGACTGATCGCAGACATCTTGCCAGAATGATGTCCACGCAGCTGTGCTGTCAGTCCCAGCTGGGTCTAGGAGGCGTTGCTAGGAGCTGCCTGGGTCCGGAAGAGACTGACAGCGCAGGAACGCGGACACCATTATGGCAAGATGTCTGCCATCCATCCTGCTGTCAACCCCAGAACAATGCACATTTCTTTGGAATAAGGTAATCATTCTGGTGAGTAGCACTACTAAGCTGCTAGTCGCCAGATGGGGATTTATTGAAGTTAAATTCTTGAAGAGGTGGTAGTTCCCCTTTAACTCCCCCTTTTTTTCTTACATGTATGTCCCCGATGGAGCTCTCTGACATATAGATATCTATCACGGTTTAGCCTCTAAGTAAAACTTGGGTACCCCACTGCAGAGGTGTTTTATTCAAACCATTTTTTTTAATGTGCAGTATCTCAATGGCCTCTAGTTTTACAGTGGCACTGTCGCTACACCATCCTATGGACAACTCTGGTCAGTTGACCATAAATCTCCACAGGATGGTGTAGCATCAGCACCAGGCCACTGAGATGCTGCATCTTAAAAATTCAAGTTTGAGACAATACACTTTGAATGAAACACATCTCAGCACACATCTCAGCTTCCACAGTCCCAGACAGGTCTCTTGTAACAGAGATCCAGGAGGCTCAGATAGCTTCCTGCCAGAGATATTTTTTATTATTCCAGTCTTCACAAAAAAGCCAATTTGACTTCACATATTCTGCAAGTGCAGAATATGTAAAGTCAACAATTATTGAATCTGTATTGTTTTTGACCTGTAAACGATTACAGTTTTTTCAGTTGACAAACCACTTTCCTGTGACTTGTGGGACAGGGGCAGACAAAAAAAATATAAAACTTAATAGCCAGTAATGAGTTTTAGGTACCAGTATAGTGCGTCCATGTATATAGGTGTATACAAAATGTACCATAGGTGTTAGAAATAAACTTTTAAGAGGCTGAGCTCCCAAGTTTCTAGGGGGCTGGGGCCAACCACTGTTATAGGAAACTGTATAACCTTTCTCACTGAAAGAAAAAGAGGAACTGAATTTCCCAACAACTGTGGGTGTAAAGTGTACAACTAGTCAAACACTCAGAGGATGTTGCAAAATTGGGCCTGCCTCAGGTATTTATGTATGACTAATGGTAAACCTATCCACAGATCCAATAATATCTGCCTAGATTAAGCTTCCAAAAGACACAGAGTGATTTAAATGGGATTTGTAAATAATGTTTATTGGCAAAAAAGATACGGTGTTGCATGCAGCACAGTCACACAGGGGACAGTCAGACACACAGAATTTGTTAGTCTTATGACCTCCTTTTCTTATTGCTCTCTGTGTGTCAGGCAAGAGGGTATCCTTTATCGTGGCTAGCTGTAAAATGTGAGTGGTGCCTTGAATATTCAGTATTGTGTATTAGGGATGTCTTGATCTACTGGACTACTGTCTGTCATGTTCTGATCCATTGTAGGGGAAATATGCATAAAACACAACTGGAGCAACTGGAAGTTCAAAACCTGAACTGATATAAAAATCTGATGTTTTTGAGTCCATCTAGCTTGTGTCAAACCTCTGCATCATGATATTCCAGGTGTGACTACTAACCTCATATTCGCCTGGACAGGATGTGTGGCATGTTATTGACCATGTATATGACAGGGAGCCACCAGGAAGCAGTTCATTAGTGTGGAGAGGAACAGGGAGGAGAGTCAGACAGCACGTGTGTGACTGATGTGAAAACTGAAGGACGGTGGAAAATGGCTGGGTGTTTGTGTGACTTTGATTACCGATGAAACAATGGGATATTACTGGGTTGTGGTGTAGCAGTGTGTGATTCTGTGGCTGCCAGGGGAGCAGCTTTGAAGTCTCTCGCACATATTGTTGTGTGGTTCTATGGATACCAGTAGGACAATGGAACAAGGCTGATTTGTCAGTGTATGTTCAGTCCTATGACAACCAGTTTAAACATGCCCATGATTTATGTGGGGCTTTTAAACCCTTGAGAGATCTTCGACATATTGCTTGACAATACATTGGAAGTGTCTAGCATTCCAGAGGTTAAAAATACCCCTTTTAAATAAGCAAGGATTTGAAGACCCTTTAATTATCCCCTATGATGAGCTCATCTTTTACTTTATGCATAAGTCCCCTTTCTTCCTACTTGAATGCTTGTTAGTGTTTCCAAGCAATGCTTTGGACACCCCTCTGGCATTCTTTCGTCAGGCATTGTCAAGTGGTTTGTCATTTAAATGACAGTCTCTTATCCTAGATTTTCCTGTGTACTGTAAAGCATTTCCTCCTATAACTAATTGGTGCATTTGAGTTTGTCTGTAGGGAATCCATCTAGGAGTCCTTGCAAGCAAAGCTGGCTTTCTAGTAATTCCCTTAGCCCCAATTAAACTAAGGTTTTATTATTGCAGGAACTGAAATATAGCAGCCAGGTGCTTCTTTATGTTTCCAAGCCTAATTTATTGCTATCTTTATAACAATTATTCTAAGACTTCCCAAATTCGTCTACAATATGAATTTTATTTTGTCATGTCCACACCCTTTGTGTATGTTTTGGGACCAAGCAAGTCTGCATGAAGGGAAACCCTGGAAATTCTGTTCATTTTAAAAAGACAGTAATGTTTAATATAGGAAAAATATTGCAGATCTTATCAATCTGAGTAAAACCAGGCTACTCTCACGACTGAAAATGTTTTATTGAGACGTTATTGCAATGCATATTTCAATGCTAGAGAGGTCTCTAACACATGTTGAAGTGATGTGTTTGTGACACCTCTAGTATTTGAGGGGGTTAAAAGTCCCAATTAAAATATTGTGAATTTTGAGACACTTTTTTTTTTTTTTTTTTCACTGTTAAAAAATTTACATATTTTGTGGTTAAAGTATGACATAGAAAAAAGATCCAGAGGAGAGATATTGTGCTATAGGACTTCCTAGCGCACATCCTGTTATCTGTAATAATACAGAAGATATCTTTGACTTCCATATGGGATGACTTTGTTAAATCTATTGCAGTGTTTCTCAACCAAGGTGTCTTGTCACTTTGTTGTGCCACTGATATCCACTTCTGGTGATCCATTTTATCTATGAAGCCTTTAACAAAAATGTGAATATAGAGTTAAAGCTGTATGTTTATGGATGATATTCACAATATGTCTAATTTAGTTTTGTTGATTGAGAGCTAATAATACCTATATATTTGTAACCTTCATTGCATAGTTGACAAATTACTTAAAATGTTCTGCCCCCAAAAATTCCATTGTGTTAGGGGTGCCTTAAGCAAATAGCCTGAGAACCACTGACTAGTATGTAATATCACTCCCCCCTAGGCTTTGCCTGCCAACCAGTTTTCTCCTCTTGGAGACATGTTTGTTTTACTTAGTTTTGTATTGTTTGTTTTGCTGTTTTTCCCACCAGATGAGTAAATAATCTGTACTGTCCTTGCACGTTTACTGTTTTTTCTATTTTACCCTTTTCCTCTCCACTTAAATGAGTGTGATATGATGTATTTATATCTTAACTCACTCAGCAGGAAATTACTGATCCATACCTGTCTGTGTATCCTATAAAGAATACTAGGAAACATTTGCTGTAGACAGACATAGAATTTCAGCATCCATTTTGTGTTTCCTTTTGTGGCTCACAGTACTACTTTATTAGGAGGCAGCCTACCGAAGCCAAAACATTGATTTGTTAGAGTTTATCAAACATGTGAGGAGATGACCCCCATTTCCGCCTTGCTCTTTGGCTATGCAGAGGCCTGGTTCTTGTAAGCCCAGGAACCGCCCACCACTGTGGTGGAATGAGCTGTGAATGTAAAGGGCATATGATATTTCCTAAGGACATGGGCCTGGCGAATGGTTTGCCTTGATCCAGGAATCCATACACCTTAGATGCAGCTTGGCCCACACAATACTCCCCAGGAATTACCAAAAGTGAGTCTCTGTGCAATGTATGTAGTACTTCAAGCACCAAACTACATCCAAAGAGTGATGCTTCTGCTCCTGTCTGTCAGATGTAGCTGGACAAAGAAAAGGAAGGACCATCTCCTACAGTTCGCAAATCTCCCTACCAAATGAAAAATAGGAAAGTGGGAGTTTACTGGATGGAAGGCTATAGATAGGCCACATGCTGAACAGACACAATCACAAACAGGAAAGCTGTCTTAAGAGTCCTGAACCGAATGGAAATGGAAGACCGAGGCTGAAAAGGAGCCCTTTGAAGCAGTCTCAGGACCAGATTCTGAAAGACTGGGTTGGCATAAGCCACTTTTACTCAAAGGCTTTCACTTCTGGAAACAGGGCAATGCCCATATGAAAAACCAGAGAGAGAGATGAAATATGGACCCTCTCCTCAGTTTCCCTGCTTAGCTGGTCTAAGCAGATATTCGCACAGTATATAAGAGCCTAAAGATTGCACAGGTCATGTGAGTATCTGTTTTTCTGACAACTACACTTGAATTAACAATGGTGCTTTGGCTGGAATGGCAATCCTATACCTTTTTTAGGATGCTCTAGGTTTCTGTACTTCTCTGTCCGTTTACTTCATAGAGCAGGGCCATTCTCTTTTAACCCTTTTAATTCCTTTCTTCTAATGCCTTTTTTTTTTTTTTTAATTTAATACACTTTTCTCTTTGGGAGGTTTTGGTACCTTTTAGAATGGGCATGTGTAGTGGTCATATTGGTCTGGAACATAGACCTGTATATAGGACTTCTCTTGTCACCACGTACATTCTAATGGGTGAAAGGGAACTTATGGTGCTTCTTCCTTTTGTAAACTACATAGAGGTGGCCAAAGGGGACCTCCAATTATGAGGGGGGGAGGATTGTGCTTGAGCGACAGCTGGAGAACCATCATGCCATTTTCTCTCAAACGGAACAACACTACCCATAGGTCTGTGTTTTTGTTAGGCATTAGTTCAGGTAAAGAGGTAATCCTACACTGACCCTCTTGTTTTCTGGATTTAAAGGGGCACTACCACCCCGCAATAAGTTCACATTATTCAGGTCTTATTCTGGCGACTAGCTGCTTAGTAGCGCTAGTTGCCAGAAATATTACCCGGTTTACAAGATATTCCACTTTTTCGGAGGCTCACAGTAGCAGGAAGCACGGACATCTTGTCATAGTGACGTCCGTGCGCCTGCGCTGTCAGTCCCTTTTGGAGCCAGTTGCAACTGTAGCAACATATGAGGCTGATCTGTCCCTCTTTGCTTGCAACATTAACCATCTGCAGTCAGATAACTACATCTAACACACTATAAGTACCCCTGTTTTATTGTACTTTAGCTGTTATTTTGTATTTTAAGGGGTTTCTTGGCTATGTCTGAACCTAAGGGAGACATAGGCAAGACGAATGATTCAGTGATCCTTTTAACACCTTGCTCTTCATACCAGATTATTCTTCATTAGTTTTCTGATACTGTTCCTCTTGTTTCGTGGCACCCGTACAGCCTCTGAGGCCCTCCTTTAATGAATAGGAACCTGCATGTTAAGGCCTTAATCTTCTCAAAGAGTTATATCCCCCTACTGAATGATTTGTAGACTCTTAGTCCCAGGGCCATCATGTGCCCTTGACAGAGAGTAATGCCACCGTGGCTGGAGATTGCTATGCTGTGGAAGTGGAATCTATATTCATACTTTTCTTTTTAGGGAGACACTAGTTCTCCTGCTGAAGGCTGTCCTAGAGACCCTTAAGGTCACACAGGCCCTTTCCATGATGTTTTTAAGAGGCGCAAAAAGGAGGCTACCAGCCAATCCCTAGAGGTTCCTTCCCCATCGTATCGCTCATCTGTATTCTTTCTGTATCGTCCAGTATGGAACACAGGTACCATGGGGTTGAGTCCCTCTTTGGAGGGTAGGACTCCCAGCCATTCCTCCAGCCCAACTCTTCCCCCCTGATTTCAAGCACACTTTGTAGACCATTCCAGTGAAGTAACTCTTTTTATGTCTCTCGATCTCTGCTCTGCTGAAGAGCCTCCGACCGGATTCCCCTACAGTCAGCTAGAGCGCTGACGTCAGGGAAAGGGGAGGGAAGGGGAAACTTTTTAGCTGCGATTATCTCTCAAACTTTTATGGACTGGGAGTGTTTACTTTAGTTTTTTAATAACTACAAAATTACATTTTATGAAAATGAGACCATACTATCCCTTTAACCAGGAAATTGTTCTTTCTTCTCTCTGCCCATCTCAATCTAAAAGACCAAAGCAGGAGCTTCATCTTTTGGATGTTCTTAGGTCCTTGAAGAACATAGTACTCATGCAGACCAGGCTGTGTGTAAAGGTAATGGCGACCTCTTGGATCAAGGAGACCATTCGTCGGGCATATGTTCTCAGGAAAAAGCCTGTGCCCATTCGGGTCATGGTACCTTGCACCATGTCAGTGGGAGCAAAAACCAGGCCTCTGCAGAGCAACTGTGTAAGGTTGTGACTTTGTCTCTTCACACATGTTAAACGCTACCATGTCAATGTGCTGGCTTCGGCTCAAGACATTTTTGGCCGGGAAGGTCCTACAGCCCAATATACCTGTTTGGCTTTAGTTTTGCCCTTAAACTGTTCGTTTTCTGTTCTTTGATTTTCAGTGTTGGTGTCCATTGATGCTTTAGGTTTATTTTGTACCAGGAAACAGGAAGCGAAAGGAAACAGAAGACAGAGGGAGACCTGCTAAGTGCAGCAGTTTTAATATGAAAAAAAAAAAAAAAAAAAAATATATATATATATATAAATATGCATTCACATGGCCCTTCTCTTGGGCGTATTGCACCTCACAAAGTCTTGGCTTTCTATGCCACGATACTGTGCCTATACAGTGGTCCCACGATCTACTGCAGTCTGTACACCAGGTGATGATCATTGCTCAGCCAGTTGGTAAATTATCCGTTGTCCCGCTGATATTGGCGTTCAGTCTTATACTGACCACTAGCAAGTGTTCTAGACTCTAATTTTAAAGTAAAAAGTTTCTTGGGGATACCTAAAAGTCAAATGCCAGTTGAATGCCTGTTCAAAAAACCCAATCCAGATTAATTTCCTCAAATCAAATTGAGTTTTTGTGTTGGCTGCGTGCTGTGCACTGGTACAGTACACAAGTCCCCAGTGCCGTATCCACTCAAAAAGCCAAGTAGAAGAATCTGAGGAGTAAATGTGTATTGGGTTTTGTGAAAAAGGCAATAAGCTGTCATCCCAGCTGGCATCCCAATATGGTTCCTGCTTCTCTGACCAATTTGAATCTTTGGTATCCCCCAGAAACTTGTTAAAGAACTTTTAGATCTTACTGTGACCCTCACAGAAATGTCTCAGAAGCATAGTAATAAAGTTAATAAAACCAAAACATTGCTGTTCAGTCAATATTGGTGGACCAACAGATTATATATCAACTGGCTGGGCTGGAGAAGGCTAATCACCAGGTCTACAGACTGCAGGAGATAGTGGGACTGGATAGGTACCGTATTGTGACATAGTGAGGTTTAATATGCCCAATAGGAGGGCCATTTGAGTGCATATGTATGTATTTTTAATTCCTATTAAACTACTGATCTCCCTCTTTTTGTTTCCTTGAGCTCCCTGTTTCCAAGAGTCTGTTTTACAGTGGCTGAAGACCATTGTTTGAGTTAGCAGCAGACATGAGATGGAGTGGAGACAATACTAATACAAATATGTATTGTATCATAATATCTGCATCATCCCATTGAACTCTTCATTTCCTTCGGCTGCATCTCCATCTTATCATCTCCCTTGCATGTATTTACTGTATAATAAATGAGAAATTGAAGTGAGTGAGGACTTCAGTTAAGGAGGGTTCTTTATTTTTATCAGTATAACAGACTGCTTTTCCTATACTATGATAACTACTATTTTTATTGGTACTGTACCCATCACTAATTTATTGTGGTGGCTGTAGATTGACTATTCTAATTTCTAGCGCACCTTATTTTTGACTCTTGTCATATCGTACTAGAACTGGTCTGTCTTGTAGGATACCTATTTCCCTCCCTGGAATCCTGGTGAAAGCTTTGGTTCCAGCGGTCCACATACGACATTAGAGAAAACCGTACTTGCTGAGTAAATCCTTTGCTCTTCATGTAAACACAGGACTTCCCTTCCTGAGTCCTGGGCAAGGGGTCCTCTTTGGGTACTCCTAGTTCAGTGGATTTCCTTTCTTGTTTAGCTTCTGAGTTTTCTTACATCTTTGCTATACGTTAAAACTGAACATGCCTGGTGGGGGTAAAGTGAAGCAGGGAGGCACTCTAAGCCTCTGAGAGCCTTTTAAGGTAAGAGGATACGCTTTGGTCCTTGTGTTTCACAGGGACTAATAGAATAGTATTTGTTGGTAACTACACAAAAATCCCCTTTTAGTGATGAAGTGGACTGGTCTTTTTTGTTTTAACCAGCCTATAAAACTACAACCACTATTTTACTTGAAAACAAAATGCTATAATGCTGATAAAGTTTTTTTGTTTTTTTTTCTGTAGTGTTGAGCATGCTCATTCAAACATGGCTAAGGATTCTAATGTCAGAAGATCCCTCAAGCTGTCAGAATTGAACCAACTCAAGGTATGCAAACCATATTGCATTTCATTAAAAAAAGTGTGATCTTTATTTTTTGGAATCACAGCACCATAGATCTGTACAATGTTTAATTTAAAACTGCTTAAATTACCAGTAACCCTTTATATTGATTTTTCATATCCTGCAAGAGAACAATGTGTAAAATCAAATAACTCCAAGTTCTATTCCTCCATTTTTTCTTTAGTAGGAATAGTGCTGCACTGATTCATTGTCTGTACTTTTTATGACCAGATACTGTAGAAGCAGCGCTCCTCCCTCTAGATACTTCTAGAGTGAGTAACCTTGAAGATTCCTTACACACAAAAAAAGTGTACTCCCACTTGTGAGAGGTTTTATTCAAACGTTATAGCAGCTCAAATTTGCATTTTTGTGTTCAATACTTCCATGACCTGAAACTTTATGGTGACGCTGTTGCCTCAGCATTCTGAGGACAACTATGGTCAAGTTTTAGGCCATGTAGAAAAAACAAGTTAGAGCTGCAAAATCTTTTGAATAAAGCATCTTGGGAGTGGAAGTACCATGTATATGTGCATCCTATATAATAATTTGCTAAATACTTTGTAACAACACAGTCATGCGCAGTAGAGACTGCTGCAGTCATGCCCAGTAGAGACTGCCCGTGACGAGGCTGATACAGAGCGGGGTGCTCCGAGCGTCCGTCTCTGTATCATCCGCATGGCGGGCAGTCTCTACTGGGCATGACTGCACCGCGACCGGCCAGCACTGTGGCCCGTGTACACGGGCTCTTCTACTAGTTTATAATATGATGATATATATATTTTTGTAACTCTCACTAAGCATTGCTATCCAAGTAAATATCTTCTCTTCATTAGTTACATTCATGGTTCTCAATCTCAATCATTCTTTGCTCAAGGCATCCCTACCATTTTATAGATTACTAGTTTTAAAGGCCATGTACACGGGCCAACACTGGCAGCACTGCAGTCATGCGCAGTACTGACTGCCCGCGCCACGGCTGATACAGAGCGGGGAGCTCCAAATTCAGACCGTAGTCTTCTCTGTGCAGAGAGCACTACGATCTAACTTCGGGGCGCCCCTCTCTGTTTCAGCCGTGGAGCGGGGAGTCAGTAATGCACATGACTGCAGCGCACGTGGAGCCATCTCTACTGTGCATGACGGCTTCTGACAAACATTATAATATAGAATTTCTCAAGGACTTATAAGGATATATTGATGTTAAAAATACATAAATATGAAGTAATTCTTAGTTACAATCCATAAAAATACAATTGAAACACAATAGTCACATTGATTTTCAAAGTCAGAAAAAAACATGACACCATAAGATGGTGCCCAGAGCACACCAAATTGCCACAGCACCCTGTCTGAGAACCACTATACTGTACAGTCCAATTTTAATGCAAAGTATATCACAATTAGGATGAAATACACAATAGCAGAGTTCTCTTAGATCTCTTTAGTTGCCTTGAGATTTTGAAAACCCACACTGTGGCTTCTTAAAAGCCCTCCCACATAACCATCCATATCTTCCCTTGTTCTGGCTTTTTTGGTGCCTCCTGATGCCTAGATTTCTCTCCTAGTCTCTTCTGTGTGCATGATGGTCTGAAGAAAGTGGTATTCAATCTTTGGCCCTACATTGCCATTGGGGACAACAACTCCCATCATCCTAAGATTGACTGTCCCTTGTATACATAAAACAAATTGATGGGCACACCCACATTAATATGTTTGGGTTGGGTGCTTGATAGTTTCTTAATTGAAAAGTGATAGACATTCACACACTATTAACATTTTTTATATTATTACACAACAAGGATGTTTACTTGGTCAATGTTTTGATCATCCATCTTCATCAAGACCACGTGACTTGAGAACCCAGGGAGCATTGAAATGTTGACCAAATATAATTACAGTACTGTTTTGCACTGCCATAAATGTCAGTGAGACTGATTTCTAGTATGATTATAATCACACATTAAACATTCTTTCTTTATAGTTTTTTTAAATATTTTTCTCTCTTCCTTAGGATTTATTTACTTCCTTTTGCGATGAAATACATAACTATAGTTGACCTCTGACTCTTAATCATCTGAAAGGTAGTAGTGGATTTTTTTTTTTTTTTTGAGGACCTCTGCACTCATCTGAAATGCTCATAAGGAAACTCCGTCGTTGTCACTTGAAAAGATTAAACTTTTTACTTTTAATCGCCCTAACAGTGGCAACACTTACATTGTTAAAGAATCACCACAAATATGTGTTTTCTAGCAAAAAAAACTTGGAATTGACAGAGCACAACCCAAGTCTTAATATTAATTGCACCAAGATTATTCAAGGGGATCTAGAGGAAATACAGAATTCCAAATTGCAGTTATTAACTGTCCAGTACAAGAGAGAGAGGCAGAGGCTCAATGAAAAAGACTACATTAACATGACAAAAGACTGTGACTCCTTTACCAAAGATCGCAGATATATACTATTTCCACTCAGCAAGGAGGAGAGTGAGTTTCCTATTGCATATTCAATTGTGGTTCACCATAGGATTGATATGCTAGAGAGGCTGCTACGCTCTATATACATGCCACAAAATTTTTACTGCATTCATGTTGACAAAAAATCTTCAGAATCTTTTCTGGAAGCAGTGAAATCAATCGCATCCTGTTTTGAAAATGTTTTTGTTGCCAGCCAGTTGGAGAGCGTGGTCTATGCATCTTGGACTCGAGTACAGGCTGACCTAAACTGCATGAAAGACCTATACCATGTCAGTGCACAGTGGAAATACTTAATAAACCTTTGTGGTATGGACTTTCCAATCAAGACCAACAGAGAGATGGTAGAAAAGTTAAAAGCTTTAAAAGGAGAAAATAGCATGGAAACTGAAAAGATGCCCACACATAAAGAGGCGAGGTGGCGAAAACATTATGAGATTGTGGATGGTGCCATTAAGAAAACTGAAATTGATAAAACGCCGCCACCATTTCAAACACCTGTGTTTTCTGGTGGTGCCTACTTTGTTGTCAGTAGGGGATTCGTAAGCTACATCATGGAAAATGAGAAAATTAGAACTTTTATAGAATGGTCTAAAGACACTTACAGTCCTGATGAATTTTTATGGGCTACTCTTCAAAGAATTCCTGAAGTGCCTGGTTCTGTTCCAGCTAATGGCAAATATGATGTTTCTGACATGAATTCAATTGCCAGATTTGTAAAATGGGAGTATTTAGAAGGAGATGTGTCCCAAGGAGCACCATATCCACCTTGCACTGGAATTCATGTTCGCTCTGTCTGTGTGTTTGGTTCCGGGGACTTGCAGTTCATGTTACGGAAACACCACTTGTTTGGTAACAAGTTTGACATTGATGTTGACCCTGTAGCAATTCAGTGCTTAGAGGAACATTTACGGTACAAAGCTTTACATCATGAAGGATTAGCGTGAAATATGTACTTGTTTCCTGGATTTCTTTCTTACTTTTTGACATTGCTGCTTTTACACACACTCAGCACTACAGTTTTTTAGTTGCAGAGTGCAGATGTGTACATTTTATAACATACATTTTGAAAATAATATTAAATTACAGAATGGAACCATGCTGTTATTTGTTGAATTATACATGTAACATTGGGGGAGAGAGGTTTTTTTTTTTTCTTTTTCTTTGTAAATGTCTGTACCTGCACTTTTGACTGGAAAAAAACATATTTACACTGGTTCTCTGTTGTTTCTTTAAAAAGACTAACCTTTTATTTTGACTTTGCATTCTGCAAGTGCGCTTATAGAGTCCGATGGCTATTTTTTTAAATACCCTTTTTAACGTCCCTGACCTTTTCCATAGATCTTTCTAATCTGTGGCAGTGAAAGCTGGGATAGTGTATGACTATCCCTACAACACTGCTCTCAATATTCCTTCTTTCATAATCACTGAACAGAAAGTTCTCTAGAAACAGAGCCAGTGAGCTTACTGTCAGAAACATAAAAATGTATAATTAACCCCTTAACGACTAACCGCGCAGGCACGCGGGACCACAGAGCTTTTTTTTTTTTTTATTATTCCAGACTCCCCAGACAGCGTGCAGCCGCGGGGGGAGCCCGGAATTCCATGACGGTCATAGTACGTCATGGGTCGTTAACTCAGATCGACCCATGACATACTATGACTGTTAAGGGATTAAAAAAAAAAGTCCATTTAACTTTACATATGACTTATGGTACTTGCAGAATATATCATGTCAAAATAAAAGTGACTATCTCTTTAAACTCACTTATGTATTGAACTGGGTTTTAAAAAGGAATAGGCTAGCCAACCAGCTAGTGGACAGTTATTGCACTAAGACAATCTCCTAAGGCCAATTTAAAGTTCAGTATCTGTAGATAAACCCTTTGTGGGTTCAGAGTATAGAAAATGGATCTCTTGAAACATTTGTGAAATCACTTCTTTTTACAAAAAAAAGTGTATTTTCCTTTCATGTTATTCTAAACATTCAAGTATTTTTGCAGCACATTCTTATCTGTCTGCAGTTTTATCAAGAAGTGGAATTTAAATTTTTTGAGCCATTTTCATTCACTAAAAAAAAAAAGTAAGAAAAAAAACACAAATGTGGGTCATACTGGGGAAGGTTAACCCTTTGAGTGCCAGAGTGGCACACAACGCATTGCTCTGCAATGCTTTGCTTTCCCCTCTGGCACTGAAAGGGTTAAAGATGCAGTTCTGAAGCAAACCAGTGGCACCATAGAGAACAAATAAAGAATACTGTTGAATTTAATGGGCTTTTAACCCTTCGGATGGTATAGGTCTGCAACACGCTGGTCGTCTTTTGCTTTCAAGGGAATACCTCCTTTAGATCCGAGGATTTGGGAACTTTCGTTCCCCCATGTGGTGCAGTTGATTTGCTTAAGAATTGCATCTCTTTAGACACATCCCTATAGTCCAAACTTTATCTACCATTTTCAGAATAAAGCCTATTTGAATAAAATAAGAAATTCTTTAGCCAAAATACCAAATTATGTTTGTTAAATAACAAATGTGTTGTTGTTGTGTTTTTTTTTTTTTTTTGTTTTTTTTTTAAACATCCAGCAGGCATCTATATATAAGGTAATACACACTGTGAATACTTGATAACGCTTGTTCTCTAGATTTAAGTAAGTTTAACCCTTTGCGTGCCAGAGGGGTATCCAACGCATTTCAAAACAATGCGTCGGATACCCCTCTGGCACTAAGTGTTAAAGATGTCATTAAATAATGTGGATTTAAATGGATAGTAATGTTTCATGTTCTGTCAGAGTTGTAATTCAAGAGTAATTGAATGATAAAGTTTTCCCTCCCTCCCCTTTTACTGAGGTAACACTGCTCAGCTTAGAACAGCAGGGAGGTGCCCAGGTAGACTGCAGAGAGGGACAATCTTCAATTAAGATAAGGGAAAAAATCTGAAAAACCTGTCAAGGGGGGGCAAGGTTTTCATTGTTCTCGCAGTAGAATATTGACCTTTGAGGTGATCTGTCAGGTCTATGGACTGCATTCCACATCTGAGAAGTGGGGGCTTACACTAGGTAAAATGGGCGGGAGGGGGAAACTGTATCATTCAATTACTCTTGAACTACAACGCTCACAGTAATGAAATAACACTATGGCTCAAATACTATGAAGATTAATTGGAGCTGCTGTTTTTGTGAAACATTACTATCACTTTAAGGTGGGATTGTACCTTTTTGTAACAAACAGGTGGCTTTGCATGAGCTTTTGAAATCTCTATTTATTGGCTAACTTTTATTCCAAACAATAGTTTGAGGTCTTTTCAACTATTAATTTATCTCTTTGTAGATCTGAATTAGAACTGGGTATGAGGGGGTGGTATTTGGGATAAAAGGGAGCAGTTTGGAATGTTTGTATTTGGCCGGTATGCCTGCCAATTGTCTAATGCACATATACTGATAAATCTAAATACCTCAAACTACTGTTTTGAGATTTAAAAAATGGAAAAAAAAAAAGCTAACAAATATAGATGATTTTGAAAGTGCTTTCAAAATAACATATTTGTTCCAAAGTGTAGATTCCACTTTAAATGGCATTTTGTTAAAAAAAAATTATAATAATTCTATGACAAAATCCCTCTGACACGTACATCATTTGTTCAATTCCATGTGCTTGAATGGAAATATACCAACCTTCTTTGTCTGTTTGGACCTTGATATTCCTTTTACATTTTTTGTTTGATGATGCCAAAGTGGAATATACAGTATATACTTTTAATTGCCAAATGTTTCCTTCTGTCAGTTTTACCATTCCTATTACAGCCAACAAAAGCTTCCAGAAGAAACTCTGAGTTAGTAGGACAGCAGTTGCAGAAGAATCTTGTGTTAACTGAAAATGTATATACCATGTCCACATGTGGGCTATAATTTATTTTGATACCAAATGAAACTGTTCTGAATTTGAGATTTTGCTAATCTGTTAACTTTTCCATTGACCAAGACGTAGGCAGTAGTAAAGATTCTTGTTTTTCCTCAGGGCATTTTTTTTTTTAATGTTAAGTGCCTGTCTGATGCTTTTGCGAAGGTCTATAGTCTTTATTTTTCTATGTCAAAAAAAATCTAATTTCTTTATTTTCCTTAAACATTTCGAGACTAGCTTATTGAGAATAATATTTATCATTGTTTTGGTCTAAACCGCCAGTGCATTGTAAATATGCTGTTATAATGATGACTAATAAAATAAGAACTGCTCTGTAAACTTTAACCCTTTTAAGTGCCAGAGGTGACTGCAAGGTATTGCTTCTCAGTGTCGCCTACTCCTCTGGCATTTATAGGGTTAAAGCACCACATAGCGGTATTCTAATGTAACAAATGATTGGTTTTGTTTCATTTCTTCCCTTTTTCTTTTATGTTTAAAATTTTTGAGTAAAGTTGTGATTCTGCAACTTCAGGAACGAAGAGCTACAAAGCCACCTCACAATTTAGTTAAGTTAACCTCATTTCTTTTTTGCTGGCAGTATTCTGTAAGAATGATCTGGGTAACCTTTTACTAAAGACACCTACAGAGGAGCTTTGGCACACTCAGATTCAATCTTGCATTTACATTCTGGAGCAACACAGTTGGGTTGTAAGTCTAAAAAAATCTTCTCTGGTTCCATCCAAGGTTCACAAAAATCAAACCTTCTGGTTATTTCAACAGCTACATTGATAACTGTTACGGCCCTTTAATCACAATCCAGTCAAATTGAACACAGGCTTAGGACAATACCTTATATCTCGGAAATAAGTGGAACTCAATAAGCAGGAAAAAAAGAAGAAAGTTTCCAAAACTTCTTACACATATCCAACAATATCCCATAAATCGCAACACTTTTTGATATATGTTCCTTTTTCAAATGCAAAAATGTATGCAAAATACTCCCTTGTCATAAAATCAACAAATTCTTTATTAGCGAAAATTAAAAAACATACTTGCTTTCATAATGTTCTGAACAATAGAGGATAAGACTTACAGAGTGGGTAATGGCAGATCTTGTAGGTGGTAGAGTTGATCAACGTGTTTTGTATGTTTGATCATGACAAAACACTGTCGTTGCATACATTTCTGCATTTGTTAAAGGAGCATATATCAAAAGTGGTGAGTTTTATGGGATATTGTTGAATATGTTCCATCCCAGGTCCTCCAATTTTTCAGTATGACATGTGACACTCTTCAGGGGAAGGTCTTTTTACTGGACTACAAAATTTACTTGTTATCCTGCTCATCTGCGAAGGTACAGGAGCACATTAATGTACTAGTCTACCTAATTTCTGTCCTGGAAGCCATTCCATTTGCTGAGCTTCATACACTGGTGCTGCAGCTGGAAAGTCTCAGGAATTGGTCCAGCCTATAGTGTCACCTTTCTCTTGTCAAGTCACTGTCCAACGGGATGAAGGTAAACGTTTGCTGGTGGCTTCAGAGGCCTCACCTGACCTTGGGACTGTCCCTTGTTATCCAGAATTGGGTCATAGTCATGATGGATGCCAGCCTAACTGGCTGGGGTGCCATTCTGTTTCATCAGATGTTACAGGGTCTTCATACCACAGTAGGGAGTGCTCTGTCCGTAAATGTTCTGTTGCTTTTGGTAATTTGTCTAGCTTTGCTGCATTTGTCTCAGTCCCTCCATGGGTCCCTGTTGCAGATCCAGTTGGGCAATGCAATGGTGGCCACTTACATGAACTGCTAAGGCAGTACCAGTAATACGCAGTGTGGGCCATGGTTAGGCTGATTCTCACATGGGCAGATGTTCAAGTGCCAGCTGTCTCCACCATTCACAGTCCAGGGATAGACAATGGATTAATCCTGGCAATTGGGAGCTCAGAGTGTATTCGCCTCCATAGTTTATCTGTGTCGTACCCCTACAGTGAACTAATAACCTCTTGGCTGAACCACAAGTTTCCTCTGTTCTGTCATGTCCCAGTATCCTCTTCCTCTCGTTGTAGTTAGTCATTGCATGGCTCCTTCCTTTTTGCATGTGTGTTGAGGAAAATTTAGAATGGAGTGTGCTTCTGTAAAAAAACACTTCCTCAGTCAAAGGGGAGAACGACGTGAGGACAATGTCTAGTCCACTACCCAGGAGCTGACACTGAACCACCACAGGTATGTAGATACGGAATAGGTAGAACCAACTTGGTTCTAAACACAGATAGGCAACTGAACACTGAGACAACACAGGAGCTTACCCAGACAATCCCAGAGAAGAAAATGTCAGATGGAGCTTTTGGGTAGCTGAAGGCGTAATGATACCCATCAGGAATATGGAGCGAGGGTAGCCAGCAAACAGCACTACTCAAGGCATCAGAATAAGTGCCCAGGCAAGACAGCCGGTAGGAGGCAATGGCTTGACTGAGCGGAGGCAACAGAGTACATGTGCTAATACAGGCAGCCAGATAGGTAGCACACAAAGGAGGCAACAGCAACACTGCCAGCTTGGTAGCTAAGTGCCAAAGGGAAGGAGCACGCCCTTGATCGATCCGGGCAAGTGGGAATCAGACAGGCGCAATAACTAATACAGAGCGTAGTCAGACAGGCCACAGTCAGAAGCCGGATCGGGCAGTCAGCCACAGCCGAGGTCAGTTCTATAAGAATCAGGCCTTTGCTGAGCATTTGTTCATGGCAATGAAGTGGTAGTCCTTTCACACTTGTGTCAAACCTTACTGTGTCAATGTTTTGGCTTATACTGAAGGATGGTCCTACAGGCAGTGGTGCCTGTGTAGGTTTTCTTTCTGATTTCCTTTTGGACCAGTACCATGTTGTTCTTTGGTTTGTAGTGTTTGTGTCTCTGAAAACCAGAGGTTTGGGTTGTACCAGTTCATTTCTATTATTCCTGGTCTGTGTTTTGAGAATATTTTTATCTTTCTTCCCTGGAATCTTGGTGGGTAGCTTTTGGTATATCCCCATGGTTCCTGTGTTGGACATATGATGTATGTGGAAAGGGGAATTTTTATGCACTTACTGATTAAATCATTTTCTCTTAGGCCATGTAGAACACAGAACAACTGTTCAAGACTCCCGAGTAGGAGGTCCTCTTTGGGTTCCCTGTTCTGGGGATCCCCTCTCTTGTTCCACTTATGTGTCTCTCTCTCTCTCTCCAGAGAAGGGAACATCACCCAATGGTTCCTGTGTTCCACATGGACTAAGAGATTTATTGGTAAGTACACAAAAATCCCCCACCCACCTCTTTGTTGACATCATCCAGCTAGGCACCGTGTATTGTCTGACAATATGGACTTCCCTAGCCGTCTTTGGGAAAAATCAACCTTTGTACTGAGATGGCTCTTTCTTGCTGTGGGAGGATACATTTGTACTTCATTGATTTTCACCCTGGAGTAGTGCTCTGGATTCAGAACTTAACTGCTTTGTGTCCCATGATCGGAAAATTTGAAACTGGGTGAGAGAGAAACACCTGTGAAGGAATGGATGGGAAGTGTTTAAAAAGAATATGGATGATAAGCCAGAAAGCATTTTATTCCCCACCACATACTCACACTCTACCTCCTTGTTTTTAGACTTCTCCTCCCAAGAACTCTGGTGTATTTTGCAGTTACCACAGTGAATATATCCCAAAGTTGTCTGACTTAAAACTGATCCTGGGATAGCTGACAGACTAGAGTTTTTCTCATTATTCCTTTCCCAACTGCCCTCTCCCACTACCTCATCCCTTCTTCTCTTTATTTTTACACAGTTTGTCAGCTATGGGCAAAATATAGCACACTGACTTGCGATGCGGCCTTTGGGTTTGGCTGACTGTACAGCACTGCTAAAATCACACTTTTTCTGCCAAGGAAGAGTGATGCATTTGAATTAAACATTGCTGTATAATACATGTACCTTTCCATCAGTGCAGAGAGAGACCGAATTGATGCATTGTTTTTGTAGTTGCATTGCTGTTAATCAGATGTGCCGGAACCAACCAGACATAACACTGTCACTTTCACTCATATCTTGTTCCATTATTAATGGTGCAGATGTATTATTCAGAGGTTGTGCATGCGCACATACAGTACTGTGCAAAAGTCTTAGGCAGGTGTGGAAAAAAATGTTTTAAAGTAAGAATGCTTTCAAAAAGACATGTTAATAGTATATTTTTTTATCAATTAATAAAATTGTGTGGGAACAGAAGAAAAATCTAAATCAAATCAATATTTGGTGTGTCCACCGTTTGCATTCAAAACAATCCAATTCTTCTAGATACCCTTGCACACAATTTTTTAAGAAACTTGGCAGGTTGTTCCAAACATCTTGGAGAACTAACTACTGTTCTTTTTGTGGATTTAGGCAATGTCAGTTGCTTCTCTCTCCATGTAATCACTGGCAGACTTGATGATATTAAGATCAGGGCTCTGCGGGGGCCACACTCCTAGTTCTTCTTTTCAATGACAATGGTTCTTAATGTCTTTGGCTGTATGTTTGAGTTGTTGTCATGCTGCAGAATAATTTCTGCCTCCCTGATGGTATTGCATTATGGATAAGTATCTGCCTGTTCTCAGCATTGAGGGGAGCATTAATTTTGACCAAATCCTCAACTCCATTTATAGAAATGCAGCCCCAAACTTGCAAGGAATCTCCACGATGCTTCACTGACAAATTCTGACTCATCAGTCCAGAGCACCTGCTGCCATTTTTCTGCAACACAGTTCCTGTATTTTCATGCATAGTTAAGTCACTTGGCCTTGTTTCCAAGTCGGAGATGAGGCTTTTTGGCCATTTCTGACCAGAGGTCTCCAGACAGTAGATTGGTGTACCAGGGCCCCACTGTTTTCTGCCAATTCTGAGCTGATGGCACTGCTGGACATCTTCATGCTTACTTCCCTTTGCAAACAGATGTGTCTTTCATCTGCTTCTATGCACCTTAACAATGCTTGTTTCTTTGTGCGTTTTCAGAAGAGCTTGGACAGCAGATCTGGAAACCTCTGTCTATCTTGAAATTTCTGCCTGGGAAAGACCTTGCTGATGCAGTATAACTACCTTATGTCTTGTTGCTGTGATGAGTCTTGCTATGGTATATGACTTCAGCAACCTCACCTTGTTAGCTGAGTTTGGCTGTTCCTCACCCAGTTATACTCTTTCTGCACAGCTGTTTCTGTTTCAGTTAATGATTGTGTTTCAACCCACATATTAAATGATCATTAGCACCTGTTTGGTATAATTGTTTAATCATACACCTGACTAAATATGCCTACAAAATCCCTGACTTTGTGCAAATGGACCTAGAAGAACTGATGCTGTTTTGAAGGCAAAGGATTGTCACACCAAATATTGATTTGTTCACTCACGATCATTTTAGTAGTTGATAAATATAAACAATTAACATTTTTACATTTAGCATTCTTACTTTACAGCATTTTTTAACTCCTGCCTAAGACTTGCACAGTACTGTATAAGCACGAGTACACATCTAAACTTGTCACTCAAACAAATGTTTTGAACAGAAATGTGGCTCTCAAGCCAAAAATAATTATCCACTCTTAATATATATAGTACTAGCAGCGTGGGATGGCATTGCCCGTCTGTTTTTTGTTATCCCTGTATTAATTTATGTAAATTATAATTTTCTCATACAGTGTTGCCCTTAACACACACATTCACATACAGAGAGGAATAGTGTGGCACACACCCAAAGAGTTTGTATAGTGTATACTGAACAACCAGTGCCATTGGCCAAATGCAGGCAGCTTTGTTGAGTCCTCCTTGTCTGATTGGCTTATTATGTGCATGTTAATGAGGATGTTTAAATGTTACACAAGGAGTATTTTTTGAAAAACAAATGCTGATTTTGAAATAGAAAGTGTAAAATATTGTATACTGTAAAAATGAACACATCAATGAAAGGGAGTTTTAAAATAACATATTATGATGTGACCCTAATTCTGAAAGCGTGCTATATAAAAAAGATGTGCTATATAAAAGTGTAGCTGACGAACACATAACATTGCTGTATGTTGCCTTCTACAGTGAGCTAGTTGGTTCCTTTTTCATTGTGACTGCATCTCACGACGATGGAAGAGGAGTGTCTGTGCAGACAGTGCAGCGTTAATTGTACTTTCAAAGATAACAACACTTTGTGTGCCACATGGGTGTTGAACGCAACACATGCGTTGGACATCTATGGGATTATAAGCGTTAAGTGTGACTGTACAATAAGCATGGTCAATCTGATTTAACATAACACTTCTGCTATGGGCGGTCAGGACAGAGACACAAACTTCCTTGGACAGGGGATAAGACAGATAGTACAGGAGGGTAAGGGACTGGGACAGCCTCTCAGTTCTATACTAAGAAATTAAAATGGCATGAATCCAAGAGAGAACCAAATTGTAAATGCAAGATTGTTAGCTGTATTCCTGTGTTTGTTTTTTTCTCCGTTCTCACTTTTAAAATATTACAGGATGCCTTTTCACAGGCTGCATCTCTTCACAGGACAGGCTACCCCACACTGTTAGATCCTGCCTTGCTTTAGGCAGCAGTTTCACACCTCAAACAGTGGAATAGAGTGCGCCAACCACTACTTGATATAAGTGCCACCAGGAAAAGTATGTGCTTACCAAGGTACAGTATCATGGATACTATATATACACACATGCATACATTTGAGACGTTTAACACTAAAGCGGTTGAATGTAAACATGGTATTTTCAGTGTGGTTTTTTGTTTGTTTTTTTTGAAGAGGGTTAAGGAATGATTTTCTGTGTCAGCAGTCTTTCAATATAGCAAGTTTGGGGAAAAAGAACATGTAGTTAAACATCAAGGCCATTATTTATATTAAAGTGGGGTCTAAGTATATATATCAGACCCCTGTGGTCCTTGTACTCACGTCCGTGATGGCAATCCATTGAGCACCTGAGGAGTCAGTGTGTAGATCATTTGAGAGGGTGACAGGGTGTGCATTGAAAGGTAAGGATTGTGAGAGGGGTCTTTGTGAATTGGTAATGTGCTGAGGATGTTGGTCAAGCAGAGCAGCAGTGGAATAAGCGGCCGGCAAAGGCATGCATGCCTCTCTTTGAACAGATCCACAGCTTGCCTCCTATGGGGCTGAATGCATGGCTATCATGGAGGAGCAGGTTATTTCTACAATGCTGATGTGCATGTTTAGGGCTGGATGTGAGAGGGACGGGATGGGTGCAGGCAGCTCAATCATCCATGGGTTTTTGTCAGATTTTCAAGGAAAATGAAGGAAATGCTCACCCACTGAGACATGGGTTTAGGCAGGATTTTTGTTACCTGTTTGTGTGAAGCAGAATGATTAAAGACTGTCAGCAACTTCCAACATTCCCAGGAACATTGAATGTAAAATTGGGAGAGTGGGCAACAGACACGGCACCGACTGAAAGCATGTAAAATGTGGTGTGGCGGTATGATGATGAAAATTGTTTGTGGCCCTATCAATATTAAAATTTAGCGCTGATGCGGAATAGGGAAGGACAGAGGAGTGTGGTTTTGAACAGGGGTAGTTTGCCAAAGGGCTTGTGAGTGGAAAAACACATATGAACCCTTTCAGTGCTATGCATTCCAGAGCTGTTTGGCAGTGAAAGGGTTAATGAAAACAATGCATGTTAAGAGTATATATGTTAGTGTGACAATGTAAACTGAGATGAGGCATTGCAACACATCCTTTGCTGTACTATACAGGGTCATTGACAGACATAGGAAATAAGTGTGAAAGTGATTGCTGGGGTGTGCTGAATGCACTCCATGAGACTGTGCCGAGTGCTGCAGAGAAAACAGCTCTGTTTGTAGGAAAAACAGAATGTGGTGGTGGGTGAAATTTTAGATGCCAAGAAGTGAGAGTCAGACATTTTTTTTGGTTTTGGTGAATGAATAGTGTGGCTGTGTGTATGTTGTAGAGATATGCAAACCTCCTCCTAGCTGCCTCCCTGGGGTGTGTGTGGCACGGAAATAGAATTTGTGTTCATGTGACCACTTTTTATAGTCTAGATCAGAACCTGAAACAGTGGATATTACAGTCCATGAAACTGACATTGGTGGTACTTCTTCATGATTTATATGCTCTAGTGCCATAGTCCCCAACCCTGTCCTTAGGAACCCCTAACAAGCCTTGTCTTTAAGATTGTTTGCTTGAGTTCCATTGAGTTGATCAGATGTCCAGTCATATAATTAACTCACTTGTGCACAGGCAGGTAAAGATTAAAGACCTCTCCTGTTGGAATCCCCAAAGATAGGGTGGGGAATTATTGTCCTAGTGATTCAGTCTACATCTTACTACTGCTTGGGCAATTAGCTTATTACTGCTGTTGGTGTCTAGCAGGGAAGTTTTATATGTGGCAGTAAAGGCTTTCAACTTTCATGGAACTAGAGTGAAAGAAACAATGTTGCAAATTTGTTTTCTTGGTCATTATCTTCCAGTATGCGCCAACTGCCTACCTGGTGTCAGTCATCAGAGTGGCTGGAGAGAATAGCCCAACCCATTTCAGACCAAATAAAACTAGGTGAAATTGGCAAAATACAGAGATGTATAACTAGGCATAGCTTAGATTGTTCATTTAAACAATGTTTCACATAGCACAAAGGGAATTATTGTTTTAACGTAGTCATTGAGATTTAGGCCACTTTTGCATGGGAGAGATCAATGCAGCAGTGCTGCATTGGATATGTCTCCCTTTGTCATGTGTAAGTCCCAAAACAAGGTTATTCTGTGCACTATTGGAACTGAAAGTGTTAACGTCAAACATTTTGTTAGCCTGTCCATTTATGGTGCTGCATATATGTAGTATAGTGGTGAAAGCCAAACGGTCAAACTGTTTTATGGGGGTGCTTGGATCACTGCCTTAACTGCTGTCATGCAATGTCCACATTGCCAGTGGTCACTGCTCTAGGATGGCTCCCCCCCCCAACAAAGGAATTGTCTATTATGTCATGCATGTCAAATACAGTCAAGGACCACATACTGAATATTTCCCTCCATGGCAGGCCGCAACATTGACTGCTAGGGTCCGCGTATGTGTGTGTCTGCATATGCATAAAGATATACACACATTATCTACCTATATTTCTCTTACGTCCAAAATGGAACGCAGGTACCATGGTGTTGAGGCCCTACTGGAGGGCAGGGCACATCACAAAAGACAGGGTCTTTGGGGTGAAGTCTCCCTCCTCCAGCTCAAACCCTGCCCCCAGTGCACTAACTCTGAGAATTCATGTGTCCTGCTAGGAGCTTGACGTGCATAGCCATCCTTGTTTTCATTAGGATTTTTATTCTTTTCCTATTTGATATGGGGCTGTATAATCCCTTGTTAGGAGGGTTACCATCACTGGGCTTCCCTTGACTGCACTGACCAGTTCACAAGTGCTTTGTGGACCCATTCAGCCCTGTGGAGGGAATCTTGCTGCCAAGTTTTCCTTCATGACCGGGTCTCTTCAGACTCTGTCTTCTTTCTAGGATGGTAACCTGAAGATAGAAGACTGGTGAGTAACCCTTTGAGTGCTTTGGTCAGCTTTATGTCCCAAACTGTGTTGCCTCCTCATACATGGGCTGATGCGAGCCTTGGTAGGTTCTGTCATTATGGGCACCTCTCTTGTCTGTATGTTTGTCTCTGGAATGAGGATGGCTGCTTAATTCTATGGGATTAAACATTTCTCTGACTATTTACTGTGTTTTAGTGCTTGGGGGTTTATTTTCCCACTCCCAATACTTGTATGTTAGTTTTTTACCCCCGCCCCCCCAGATGTTCCCTGTGGGTTTTGAGTCTTTTTAGACAACCTTTTTAATTTTAGATAGATTTTAGTGCAGTGGCTCCTTTAAGAACAGGAGCCTGCCCATGACCATCTTTGCTCCAATGGTCCGAGAGGACTCTATCATCTTGTCTCCTCATGCCCTATCATCCGGCCTACTTTGAGTGTCCAGGAGGCTTGTGGTGACCCTTGAACAGTTGCAGATGTTGCTAAGCATCAAGCGATAGAGAATACAGTATCCAGAATGCCGTTTGACTGGCTTTCTTCCAAGTGGCTGACCGTTTTGCAGTGCCCATCTTGGTTCTCTTGTTTATCGTACGCAGAGGTTGACTCTCCTTCTCCAGATTAACCCTTTGATATTCAGGGTCTCTATTCCCCTCCTGTGCAGTGGCCTCTACTTCTTCACTGGGGCTCTCTAGCTCCGACCAAGAACCAGCATGGGTAAAGACACTACTGTCTTCAGTGGCCACTATCCCTTTGTCTATCCAAGAGGTTCTACATTCATGGAAGCTCTTTCCTGCCTTTAAACAGATATTGTGCTCATTCACAGGTTATTGGGATTTCCCCTGAGTAAGAATTGCCCTTGGAAGAGGATTCTGATGGGGAGTAGGAAGACATGGATTCATCTGATTTGCCTCCCTCTGTAGAAGGGCTGATCAGGGCTGTCTTGTCAAGGCCAGTTTTGCAGCCACCAGGGCAGAGCTGAGGCCTATTTTTACCTCTGCCTGGTTCAATAGGGCCATTGCTGTCTGGCACGAACTGCTGTCAGAAGCTATGCATGCTGATGTGCCTTAGGAAGACACATTGGGTTTGATGGCCACCATAATGGATGCTAATGCCTACCGTAAAATCTCGGGTATAATACGCACAATTTTACCCCTCTTGACCTTATGTCAAGTGGGGGGTGCGTATTATACCCGAGAGGTTTTTTTCCAGATTTTAAAAAAAAAAAAAAAAAAAAAAGTTAGCGCTTTCTGCTCCCTCTCTCTCCCTGCACGATCCGGTGTTAAAGAAAGACTTACTTTTTGAAGCTGTAATTGTATTTGTATGGTGTACCAGTATCTGCAAAAAGATCCCTCTCTCCCATCTTCCCTGCGGGCGGCACGCTTGCAGCTGCCGCCCGCTTCCTTCAAATCGGCTTTCAGGACCTTTAAATCCTCACAGGGCAATACCATGGGAGGAAGGTCCTGAAAGCCGATTTGAAGGAAGCGGGCGGCAGATGCAAGCGTGCCGCCCGCAGGAAAGATGGGAGAGAGGGATCTTTTTGCAGATACTGGTACACCATACAATTACAATTACAGCTTCAAAAAGTAAGTATTTCTTTATCACCGGATCGCGCAGGGAGAGAGAGGGAGCTGGAAGCTCTAACTTTTTTTTTCTTTAGGAAGGGGAAAACAAGGGTGCGTATTATACATAGGCACTCTTGTTTTCCCTTAAATCTTGGGCATAATAAACACCTGCGTATTATACACAGGTGCGTATTATACCTGAGATTTTACGGTATATTACGGAGGCCCTGTTTGAAGCTGCTAGGTTTTGTTAAATCTTCAACTTTTTCTGTTTCTGTATGCCACAGCTTGTGGCTCAAGATTTGGTCTGCAGACCATTCCTCTAAGTCGTCGCTGGTGTCCTTGCCTTTTCAGGGCAAAGCCCTTTTTGGGACTGACCTGAGACAGATAATTAGTGACGATACTGGTGGCAACAAAGTGCTCTTGCCTCAACTTTCCACCAATTATTCCTCTCTTGCGAGAAAAGAGTGTGGATTTCTTCCCACCCCCTGCCAATCAGGGGGACAGAGGGCTCAAACCCCTTAAATGTCCCAACAAATCCACGCCACAAATCCTTGGCAGCCGAAGCAATCAGCCGCAAAGTCTTAGTCTGACAAATCTACCTCCACATGACTCATGGATTCCTGATCATTGCCTATAAGGGGTAGTCTCCGCTTTTTTCCAGAAGCTTATGCATTCTCCATGACGGACCAGTGGGTTTTGCGGGTGATATCAGAAGGGTACTCATGGATTTCAGATCTGTTCCTCCTTAGTTTCTTTTCCTCAAAGGTTCCAAGAAACCTAAAAAAAAAAAAAAAAAAAGTGTGACTTCCACAAAGACCTTGCCACTCTGCTGAACAAACAAGTTCTGGTCCTGATTCCAGTCAAAGAGCACTTTTCCAGTTTCTATTCCAACTTTTTTGTGGTTCCCAAGAAGGACAGTAGCTGCTGTCCTCAAATGTACCTCAAATGTCTCAACCAGTACGTGGTTGCTATGTGATTCAAGATGAAATCTTTACTTTCTGTCCTCACAGCTGTGTGCACAGAGGATTATCAAGCATCTCTGTATCTTTAGAACTCATACCTACACTTCCCGATCCACCCGGACAGCCACCGCTTCCTCTGTTTTGCTTTTGGCTCCAATTATTACCAGTTCACGGTTTTGCCATTAGGCCAGGCTTAGGTGCCCAGAATCTTCACAAAGATCATGGCAGCATTGGTCACATACATCCATGAATAAGGCATTTCTCTGTATTTGGGCAATATCCTGCTCAAGGCTCCTTCAGAAGAACTTTGCTCACCATTTCAAGAGTGCCCCCTCATTCTGGTGCATCATGGCTCCATTAAAAAGAAGTCTTCTCCAATCCCATCACAGGTTTTGGTGTTCCTGGGCATGAAGTTTGGTGCCCTTCATGAGAGAGTCCTTCTCATAGAGAAGATTCAGATTTTTCTTCCAGAACATGACTCAGGCACTGGAGTGGCAGTCGGCCACAATAAAGGATTACATGTGTCATGGGTCGGTTGTGTCCACTTCCGAAGCAGTCCCCTACAATTCCACATGAGGGAACTTCAGAGAGATATACTCAGGAAGTGGTCAAGGAATCTGGAGCATCTCTCTCATCAGATGGACCCTATCTCTGAAGTCCAGGGAGGACTTTCAGTGGTGGCTCCATCAGCCAGACCTGGAGAAATGGAGGCACTTTGTCATTTCAGAGTGAACTTTGGTTGTGATGGAAGCCAGCCTGAGAGGCTAGGGTGCATTCTGGCTCTTTAGTTAGTCTTACAGAGATACTGGTGAGGGTACTATTGGACAACGCCACAACCATGGTGCGCATCAATCTGCATAGAGGAAACCTCAAGACAGAATGCAGGGGGGGTGAAGGATATCCTCAATTTGGCGGAAGATCAAATTCCAGCCATCTCCGCAGTACACATCCCAGCTGTGGAAAACATACTGGCAGACTTTCTCGGTAATCAAGGCTCATATCCACGGAACTGGGAGTTCCATATGGAGGCCTTCTACCTGATAGTTCACCATTGGGCGGTCCCAGCGATAGACCTCATGTGACCAGGGGGAACAGGAAGGTTCCAAGGTTCTGTTCTCGGAAGGGATCCTCTAGCCTTCTTGATGGATGCAATGTCCATCCCCTGGAGATTTCTCCTCTGAAGATTTCACCTCTCCTCCTATATGTTTCCTGCAATTTCCTCTCATCTCCAGGGTGATCCAGAAGATCAGAATTGACAGGGCAATGTTTATCCTAATCACTCTCTATTCTGGCACAGGAGGGCATGGTTTGCAGACGTGGTCAGCCTGTCCATCCAAGATCCGATTTGCCTACTACTCAAACCCGATCTGTTGCTCCAGGGCCCCTTATGTTATGAGGATGGCCTTGACAGCATGACTCTTCAGGCCACCTTTCTGAAGAGAAAAAGGTTTTCTTACAGTCATCTCCACCATGATCCAGGCTTAGAAACCAGGTTCCGCGACGGCATATCTTGGGTTCTGGTCCATTTTCTACTGGTGGTGTGCATACCAGAATATGTCCCCCACTGGTCTTTGACTTTACCATGATGCTGCCCTATATATTCAGAGATGAATCTCTGTCATCCCAGGAGTGAAGACTTCTCTGTAGGGGGTGGCCCACAGCTTCCCCCATCCTTTTGGAACACCATGCCTCTGTGGGGTCACAATCTAGTCTTGAAAGTACTTCCAGGCCTCCCTTTGAGAATGTAGCATCCATCTGCTTATGTCAGCTGACACAGAAGATGGCTTTTCTCTGAGCATTTGTTTCAGTTTAGAGAGTGGATAAGCTTCAATCTCTGTCTTGCAAGCCCAGAGCTCAGAGTTCCACATCAATCAGGAGATTGTTGTGCCTCCATTTTTGCCCTGACCCTTCATCCACTCAGAAAAGTGATCTCCACTTGATGAACAATGGGCATTGTCTTACGTTTTATGCACATCGCACTAAGCTTTTTCATAAGGCTGACTTTTTGCTATCCCCGAGGGTCCAAGGGAGGGTCAGGCTACATCCTAGACTTGTGCTATTCAGTTTGGTGACATTCGGAATTAGACGAAAAAGGGGTCATTTGGTGATATTCAGACCTTCCGACAGGCAAGGGTCGTTCACCAAAAAAATACAAATCTGACTGGCCCTGGTCCGAATGTCGTCGAAACTTTCGGAACTTCAGCGACTACTACCAGAGCTCTATTACTTTCACTCCATACTTTTCCTCCATGTCTCTAGTCCAGTTAGCTTCTCCGTTTCATGCGCTACTTTCCTGCTTTGTCTCTATTCCAATTGGCTTCTTCGTTTCATGATGGGGGTTGGACTAATGGCACAGGCACCCAGACAGACAGCCTGCATTTCCTCATTGTGATGGTGGAGCTCCGAGAGAGAACAGGGAGATAGTGTGTCCAGTTGTTGTATAGGCAGGCAGTTAGCATTAGGCATAGGCAGACAGCCAGCATCAGTGCCTCATTGCCACTGCAAGGGAGAGTCCTCTTGGTTCCTGTGCAAAAAACTTAAAAATATTAGGGATTTGTTTGAATAATTTGCAAAGTGACACATCAGCCAGTCTCACAGTTCTGCAGGCAGGCCTAGTTAGTATCTTATTACCACAGCAATGGAAAGTTACCTTAAATTCTGTGTTTAACATCAAACAAATTCCTACTATTATTTTTAAATAATTTTCAGAGTGACAGGCCTGAACTAAGTGATTATGGAGGGAAAAACCTCTTTATTTTCATCTTGGGAGGACAGGCAGCATTTATACTCCAAAACACCTGGGGAGATTTATGTGTTTTAATTCTTAATTTTGTTCCAAAATTAACAATCACTAGGAGGCAGGTCACTGCAAAACTAGAGCTGGCTAAAGGCTGAGACTCCATATTTATGCAAATTATTATGCACAGTTACTATTTATTTGCTGAATTTAACAGATTGAGAAAGAAAATGTGGTATGTGCAGAAGTTTGAGCACCCATCCCGTTAATCCACTAGTGCTATTTTTTATTTTTTTTTATTTAAAGTCTAAGAACTTAAATGTCTTGTAAGGACTTTATGTAAGTTACGTGATGACTGTTCCATAACTTAATGAATTCCATGACTCTTGGTGCCTCTCATGCTTTTGTGCTTACACACAACAACCATAGGCTCCTTGAAGCAGCTGACTAAGGATCAGAAAACAAAGATAATTGACTCTTCCCTGTTTGGAAATTGGATGGAATTGTTGAAGTCAAGATAAGATTTGCAAACCCAAGACCTTCTCCAATAGAACTGCTTATAGGCTGGTCAGGATTGCAAAGCAAAATCCTAATTTCACTGTCGTCCAATACAGGTTACTGGTACACTCACTGGGAGGTGATCCGCCCCTTTAAGTAGGCAGGAACATTCATCTAAATGTATGCAGGGGGCGGGGCCTCCCCTCCCTCTTAGGCTGCACCTCAGTCAGAACAAGCCAGAATGATTTGTTCCTCGGTGTGTTCACACCAGGCAGAGAACAGCTCTCTTCAAGTTTTAGTTTCTTTGTTATTTTTACAAATATGGAATACCACCATTAGGCGGGTTACCAAGGCTGTCAAATGCCCTATTTAAAGTGGATAGCACAGCTTCCAGGGTACTTCTGGTGGATCTTTTGCCCTGAAGAGGGAATAACTTGATTTCAAGTAACTTCCCTGGGGGGAATTATCCTCTGTGGTGATTCCTTTCTAATCTTGGTAACCTGAAGACAGAAGTCCTGCAGGAAAGGTGAGCCACCCTTTGAGTGCCGAAGGTCCACTTGTCCTCCTGTGTCCCTTCATTGGGATTGTGTTTGGGAGTTCTCATTGTGCACTCCAGCACTCATTGGGTGTTTTTATATACTTTGCTAATGCTAGTATTGGTGTATGTCTGAGTTTTGGAGCAGTTTATGTGAGATTTAACCCTTTCTCTGCTGGGATTATCTATTTTATGGGCATTTGCATTGTCTACCTTGGTTGGGTAATGTTTTCTGTTATAGTATATCAGTTTTCTATATGTTATGGAACTTTTACTTTAAGGGTAAAATTTATTAGAATAATGTTCCACGCCTTTAAGCGCGCTTTTCCCGCATAGACGCCATTGCTCCTTTACTCTCTATGGACTTACACTCTGTGAGACGTATCTCTGGAACCACTTCTCATAGTGACTTCAGAGAGGGCTCATTTTAATTGTCTTCCCTTGCTCTATCATCCGGTTGTATGTTTGAGTGTGTTGGGGGACTGGGGGGACTTCGGTCACTGTTTTGGGGTACTCTGTGAGGAAAACTACGTTTCCCATGAGCGCTTGGTTCACGCCCTCCTTCTGATTGGCTCCCGTCACGGCAGCCATTTTGTGAGTTCTTCTCATCGAGTATACTACGCAGGAAACGGACCTTCTCTCGCTCCTCTGCTGATTAACCCTTCGCTTGCCAGATAAGTTTAGTTTTAAACGTTTCTGGGGTGAATATTTAATCTTTCACACTTTAAACGGGTGATTCCTATCTGTGGGGTATATCTGACGCTGTGAGCATGTCTACTCCACTTGAGCCTGGGACTAGACCTAAGACGAAGGAGGCTGGGGTATCTGTCTCTCCCATTGCGTTTTGCTCCTCCTGTCACGCAGGGCTACCTAGAGAATTGTCTGGTCATCTGTGCCCAACTTGTTTGGAAGGTCATGGCAGCAACCCAGGGCCTTCCAGTCACGTTATTGAGCCAACATGGGTGAAAGAGTTCAAGTCTGCAACTAGGGATCTCAGATCCACCCTTCAGCTCTTTCCCTCTCAGGTTCAGGGGGCTCTTCAAGTATGGCAGACCCCCTCCACTGTTAGGACCTCCCTGCCCAAGCCACAGGGAGCTCCTGACGTCTCTGATTCTTGTGAGGAAGAATTGTTGCAGGATTCTGATGTTGAGGATGGTACTGTTATTGAGTCTACCAGATCCATTGGGGACCCTTATGAATGTGACCCTGAACTCTCTACGGAGGGTTTGATCAGGGCTGTTTTGACCACCCTCAATCTTCCCTTGCGTCAGGAATCTACTCTTGACCCAACAGACGTGTTTCAGAAACCTTCTAAGGCTGTTACATGTTTTCCTACTAATCCTACTCTTGAACGCTTAGTCTCTGATGCGTGGAAAAATCCTGATAAGTCCTCTTCAGTCTCAAAAAAGTTTGCAAAACTTTATCCCTTTCCTGAGACTGAACTGGCTAAATGGGTTCATCCTCCTAAGGTGGATGCTCCAGTTTCTAGATTGTCTAAATCTACTGCTTTGGCTGTATCTGATGCTTCTGCTTTACAGGATTGGACGGACAAAAAGTTAGAAATTTGCCTTAAGTCTATTTTTGCCTCCATTGGTACTGCCATGCGTCCTGCCTTTGCAGTGGCATGGGTTAACCGGGCCATTGTGGTCTGGACTGAACAGCTTACTGTGGCGGTTTCAGAGCAGTTGCAACTCCTTGCTAACATTTCTGAAGCTCAGAATTATGTTTCTGATGCTGCTTTTGATGCAGTTCGCATGATGGCGAGGGCCTCCACTTCTTCGGTGGTGGCTAGACGCGCCCTTTGGCTGAAAATTTGGTCTGCTGACACCGCTTCCAGGAAAGTTTTGCTTTCTTTGCCCTTTCAAGGGACTTCCCTATTTGGATCTGAATTAAAGGAGCTGTTTAGCGAGGCTACTGGAGGTAAAAGTACTCTTCTACCCTCAGTCTTTAAAAATAAGTTTCCAGCCAAACGCAATCGGTCCTTTCGTTCCTTCCAAACTGAGACACGTTCTGCTTCCCAGGCGGTTCCGCCTGCTTCGCGCTCCTCCTCCAAGCCCAAACAGTCCTGGAAGCCCAAAGTTGCCCCTAAGGCCAAGACCTCCAAGACTGCTTCGGCATGACTCTCCGAAACCGGGTCCGCATCCGGCTGTAGGTGGGCGCCTTTCCGTCTTTCGCCGGACTTGGGAGGAGTCAGTGGCGGACCCTTGGGTTCTTCAGGTGGTGTCAGAGGGATACAGGATCCCTTTCTCCTTTCTTCCTCCTTTTCGGTTCCATTTTACTCGTCCTTCTCAGGAACCTACAAAAAGGCGTCTGTTTGACAACGCTATTCAGGATCTTTTGGACAAAGAAGTCCTGGAACCAGTTTCTACAGAGGACACAGGTTCAGGATTCTATTCCAACCTGTTTGTGGTGGCCAAAAAGGACGGGGGCGCTCGTCCTATTTTGGACCTCAAAGATTTCAATTCCTTTGTTGTGAGTACCCACTATCGTCAGGAATCCCTGCGCTCTGTGATAGCTGCTATGTCCCCGGGGGAGTTCCTTGCCTCCCTGGATCTTCAGGATGCTTATCTGCACATCCCTATCCATCTAGAGAGCAGGCGGTATCTCAGGTTTGCCTGCCACAAAGGTCACTTTCAATTTTCGGCTCTTCCCTTTGGACTGACTACAGCCCCGCAGGTTTTTCAGAGAGTCCTGGGCGCTTTGATAGCGGTGATCCATCAAGATGGCATCAAGGTGACTCCCTACATGGACGATTTACTCTTGAAAGCTTCATCTGCGGAGATCCTTCACCAGCAGGTTCAGACTTGCATTCAGACACTTACTCGACATGGGTGGATTGTGAATCTGGACAATTCAGACTTGGTCCCATCTCAGCAGATACTCTTCCTGGGTCTCCTGTTCGACACTCAGAAGTGCATGGTGTTTCTTCCAGAAGAGGTGGCTCATCAGATTGCTCTCAGAGTATCAAAGATTTTGGCTCTCGAGCGGATTCCAGTTCCGAAGTTAACATCTCTGGTGGGGAAGTTCATTTCCACCATAGAGGCGGTGCCATTTGCCATGGAACACACCAGGAAACTCCAGAGGTTTGTGATCCAGACGTGCAGGAATCATCCAGACCATCTGCACCTGTCAGTCTCTCTGCCTCCTCATGTCGAGTTGAGCTTGGAGTGGTGGTTGGACCTGTCTCATCTCCTGAAAGGGAGATCCTTCCAGATTCCATATTGGACCACAGTCACGACGGATGCCAGCCTCCTGGGATGGGGGGCAGTGTTGGGTCGTTTCAGTGCTCAGGGGAAATGGGGATTGGAGGAGTCTCTCCTCTCCATCAATGTGCTGGAGTTACGTGCCATCTTCCTTGCCCTGAGACATTGGGAGTCTCAACTGGAGGGTTGTCCAGTCAGAGTGGAGTCCGACAATGCCACCGCAATGGCCTACATCAACAGACAAGGCGGAACAAGAAGTCTCGCCACTTGGTTAGAGGTCAAAGCCATTTTATCTTGGGCAGAGCCACATGTTCCCATCATTTCAGCGGTACACATCCCAGGCGTAGACAACGTCATGGCAGACTTCCTCAGTCATCACACAGTCGACAGCGGAGAGTGGGCTCTTCATCCAGAGGTGTTTCACCTTCTAGCCCAGATGTGGGGAGTTCCTGTAGTGGATCTGATGGCAACCAGGCACAACAGGAAGGTGTCAGTGTTCTGCTCCCGGTGGAGGGATTCACTGGCCCTGGCAGTGGACGCCTTGTCCATACCCTGAGACTTCCCTCTAGCCTACATCTTTCCTCCTCTTCCTCTGCTGATCAGAGTCATCCAGAAGCTGAAGGTGGAGCGTTGTCCGGTCATCCTAATCGCTCCGAACTGGCCTCGTCAGTCCTGGTATCCGGACCTGATGGAAATGTCTGTTGCGGAACCCTTTCTGCTTCCTGCTCGTCCAGATCTCCTGTTACAAGGGTACCTGTGGAAGGAGGATGTTCATCGTCTTCATTTGATGGCCTGGAGGTTGAATCCTCAATTCTGAAGAAAAAGGGGTTTTCCTCTTCTGTGGTGTCTACGATGCTTAGAGCTCGCAAGCCAGTGTCTTCCAAGATTTATCATCGAGTCTGGTCAACCTTTGTTGCATGGTGTGCTGATAAGGATCTATCACTTGATTTCCATCTTCCTACTGTCCTGGTATTTCTACAGGACGGGGTAGAGAAAGGGCTCAGCCTAAGTTCTCTCAAGGTTCGGACGTCTGCTCTGTCTGTCTTTTTTCAGGAGCGCATTGCCATCCTCCCTGATGTCAGTTTTCTTCCAGGGTGTGGCTCATGTTCGGCCCGCTTTCAGGAGTCCAGCTCCTCAGTGGGACCTTAATCTGGCTCTGGGGGTCCTTCAACGTCCCCCATTTGAATCCTTAGCTACTATTCCTTTACACCTTTTGACCTGGAAGATGGCCTTCCTTTTGGCCATTGTCTCAGTTCGCCGGGTGGCAGAGTTACAAGCCTTGTCTTGTAAACATCCTTATCTGGTGTTCCACAAGGATAAGGCTGTGCTTCGCACTTCCAATGAATTTTTACCTAAGGTTGTCTCCGAATTTCACATCAATCAGGAGATTGTGGTGCCCTCTTTTTGCCCTAACCCTTCTTCTGACAAGGAGAGGGATCTCCATTTGTTGGATGTTGTGCGTTGTGTCAAATTTTATGTTCATCGCACTATCAGGAAGTCTGACGCTCTGTTTGTCATTCCTGAGGGCCCTAGGGCAGGGAGACCGGCATCCAAGGTGACCATTGCATCTTGGATAAAATCTACTATTCGTAAGGCTTACGAATTGCGGAATAAACATGTGCCCTTTCGGGTCACTGCTTATTCCACCAGATCAATTGGGGCCTCTTGGGCCTATAAAAATCAAGCGTCTGCTGATCAGCTGTGCCGGGCGGCCACTTGGTCCTCTGTGCACACCTTCTCAAAGCACTACCGTGTGGATGTGCTGGCTTCGGCTGATGCCAGCTTTGGGAGGAAGGTCCTGGAGGCAGTTTTGCCTGTCTAGGATCTTCTTTCTTCTGAGATTCTCAGTGCTTCCTTACTGTTGAGCCCTGTTGGCTTGGTTCAGTGTGCTGTGTTTTGTTCTTGGGGTTCGTTCTTACCCCTAGTTGGTGTCCGTTGACACTTCTGCTAGTTGGGATATGTGACCGGTTTGTTCATGGAGGTTCTGTGACTCTAGGGGCCTTGCGCCTGGTCCTTGCCTCCTTCCCGCCTCTGGGAAAACTCAATGTTTGGACATCCCAGTGTACCAGTAACCTGTATTGGACGACAGTGAAAATAGGATTTTAGTCTTACCTGTTCAATCCTTTTCACTTAGTCCATACAGGTTACTGGTCTCCCACCCTGTCAAGGGACCATGCTTGGCTCCCCTGTGGCATGCCGTGGGAGTCCTTGGGGCATGCTCACAGGGGTCGTCTTCTCTCCTGTCTCTGGTCAGTGTTAGTGTCTCAAATCATTCTGGCTTGTTCTGACTGAGGTGCAGCCTAAGAGGGAGGGGAGGCCCCGCCCCCTGCATACATTTAGATGAATGTTCCTGCCTACTTAAAGGGGCGGATCACCTCCCAGTGAGTGTACCAGTAACCTGTATGGACTAAGTGAAAAGGATTTAACAGGTAAGACTAAAATCCCATTATCACTGCAAAGGACCTGCAGGAATGATTATCTGGCATGGGAGTAGTGGTGCACCATTCCACTGTTCAGTATTGCTTGCACAAACATGATCTACATGGAAGGGTCATCAGAAGGAAACCTTACTTGTAATCTCATAACAAAAAGCAACATCTGCAGTATGCAACACACACACAGGCATTTTAGAACAAAGAGGGTGATGTATAAAAAGACTTCTTAGTGTATACTTAAGAATTGTCGCTAAAATTCACAACGCCTGGTCATATTTATAAAGGGGTAAAGTCACGTTTATAAATATGTCTGAGAATATTCGCATCTGCAAATATATATTCGCACACATAGCGGTATTATATACTTCCAATAAGAACAGGTTATACCTGGCATTATGATTTATTCCCTAAAACTGGCTTTATTTTTGTCGCAATTAGTGAATTTCTTTATAAATACACTGGGACACAATTCTTATTTGGCCAAGACTATTTCTACTCCACTTTTCCAAAAAGTTAACTAACTGCAGTTAGCACTTGGCAAAATGTCGTTAGATGTTTATATATATATACGTATGTTGTTTTGAGACACTTTTACAGATACTTTATTTGTAACTCCAGTTTTATACATCTCCCCCAACGTTCTGTGGTCTGATAAAGTGAACTCTTTGCCCACAATCACCAAAGTTATGTCTGGGGAAAAAAGGACACCTTGCCAACTGTTAAGAATGGGGTTGGATTTATTGTGTGGTTAGAGAAAAAAAAAATGGATTCTACCAAGTATCAACAAACCTGGAAGATAATGTCACACAGTCAGTGAAGAAACTGTAGTTGAAAAGAATTTGGATATTACAAGGCGATGATCCAAAACATAGCTCAAAATCGAGGCCAAATACTCTATTTAGTTTGTCCTTCCCATTACTCAGCTCATTTGAAAGGTTTCAGGACAGCCTAGTTCCTTACCTGTTTTGCAGCGTCAAAGGTCTAGGTCCCATGCCTTACCTCCTTTCTTGGAGACTTGGGGGTCTAGTTTTTCCCCTCTCATTACCCTCTGTCTTTTCCCTGTATCATTTAGGTGTAATATGCTACCGTTATCCCCCTTCTTATTGGACGGAGGTTGAACTTACATCCCTTACATTTCTAGAGACCGAGTGGTTATCTTCCCCCTACTCCTTATTTTTGGAGGCCAAAAATCTAGCTTACATCTGTTACCTTTCTGGCTGAGGCTGTAGAACGGTGCCCGTGATTCTGTCTGAGCGACATTGTTACTTCTGGGTTTACCCTGGCTGCTTTCTTATTGGTTCTGTGTTGATAACTCCTCCCAGGATTTGCCTTTAAATACGCCCTCCTGTCATTCTACCGGTTCCCTTTTGTGGTGTACCTGTCACGGTGCCCGTGTTCTTGCTCTGACGGCGACATTGTTATTTTACCTAATTTCAATGCTGCCCTCTTATTGGCCTTACATCCTTGCTCCACCCAGGGCTTGCCTTTATATATCCTGTCATGTCTAATCCAAGGCGCCCTTTCGTGGTGTATCTGATCCTGACGTTTGTTACCGTGTTGCTGTTATCGTGTGTGACCCGGCCTGCCTGACAATGTTCCTGTGCTTCCTGTGTATTCCTCCGTTACCGACTGATCTGGCTGAGAACCCGCTCTGTTACTGACTGATCCGAGCCCAGTATAAAAAGGCCATACTGGGCGGGCCAAACATAGCTCAGCCAATAGGAGTGCACACATAGAGACTGACAGAAAGCATGGGCACCGTGATAATCCTGTCGCTTTCTCTTGCATAACATTGCTAAAATCCATCCCTTCCTCTGTTCCTCAACAGCAAAAATCCTTATATAAGCACTCATCCTCTCCCACATGGACTATTGCAACCTTCTGCTGTCTGCATTCCTGCCATTATCGCCATCCACTTCAGTCCATAAAGAATGCTGCAGCACAAATTACTCTTGTCACCTAGGTTTGTCCCTGCCCCACTCTCCTTTACATCTCTTCAATGGCTGCCTATCAAACTCTAAATATCTTACAAAATCTTACTACTCTCATTCAAGATCCTTCTCACCTCGACACCTTCTTATATTTCTGTTCTGATCTCCCTCTATACCCCATCCTGCCACTTCATTCAGCCAATGACTGTCTTCTCTCAGCTCTTTTTGTGTCTCTAGCCCTCTCACATATCAAACATTTTTCTCTCATTGCTCCATATCTATGGAATGCTCTAACTCCCACCCTGCACCACTACACCTCTCTGATTTCCTTCAAGTCAGGCTTGAAAATGCACCTCCTGGATAAAACCTCAACAAGTTAGAAGGCACTGATGTTGCACAATGAACATTTTTTTATAAACTATTTACTTTATTTATGCCCCTCTCATCACCAGATATGTATGGCTCCCATTACCACTTTAGATTGTAAGCTTTTGGGCAGGGACCTCAAACCTAGTGTTTCACTCTACAAAGCACCTGTAACCCTGTATTGTCTATACCCTTACATTGTAAAGTGCTGCATACATTTGTGGCGCTATATAAATAAACATATTCATTCATTCATTCATTCATTCACATGTCCAGACCTAGGTTTCAATCACTTAGGTTTTCACCACAACTCATCACTCACTCCTCTTTCCCAGCAGTAAGCCCTAACCACAAGTATAAGACTATACCTGCATTTGTGGGCGGGGTTGGAGGCCTTTATATACAGTCCAGTCCCTCTCGGTTCACGTCACCTTAGTGAACACCACCCTCCAACACCCCTTTCATTATTTATTCCTTTAAGGTGAGCCCTTTAATCAGACTCACTGTCACAAGTCCGAGCCTTGGTTTCAATCACCTAAGTTAATTCCTCACCTCATCGCTCACTCTCCTTTCCAAGCAGTAAGATCTAACCACAAGTAAATCATTTTTTACAGATGCTAGTATGAGTTGCAGGTTACTTTTAGATGTTCATATTCCTTTAAGTTCTTTACAACAACAAATTATCACTGCATCAGTATACCTCCCAACATTTCAAATGGTCAGAGAGGGACACTTATTTCAGGTGGTGCTTCTGGGGGATGCGACTAGTAGGCGGGATGAGAATTGATACTTCATGACATACTGACAGGAAAGCTCCGGCAGATCTTAAGAATAGTGCATTATTTTATTTCTTGATTTGTTTAAACTGGATTAGCCCCGGCATTACTTTAGTAGTAGTGCAAGCAGAACTGGTAAACTGGAACAGCCCCGGTAGAGTTTTCAGAAGCAGTACTAGTGTCAGCATATAAAAGTGTATTTTTGCTTTTCCATGAAAACTTTCAAAGTAACACAAAGTTACAACTCTTAGATGAACTGTAACTATTCAGTACCTGCTATTTCCTGTTAAAATAATATGCTTATGGTAATTCACCAGTTCTTTAAGTACCTTCAATATTATAAATGTAAAACCATTTTACAATTTCTGAATCTGATATAGTGGCACTTTCATGCCTTTAATCTCTGCATCACATTACTTCAAGCACAAAAATACATCTTTACACAAAGGGCTTTACCGATCAACGCACAGTGGAGAAATTTGGTGGACAACCAAATGCACCAAAGGGTACAAATACAAGTTCCACAGATTCCTATTGATTTAAATTTGTCTTTTAATGTTGGGAATGCTAGAGGTCTCTTAACAAATTGAGAATTTATATTCATCCCTCACGGTGTACCTGATTTTTTTACACTATTGTTCCATTTTGCTTTGACAGATAAGGTCATTTATTTTGCCAACCAATATTTTCCTCTGTCAAAAATAATTGGGTTTGTTGTCCTACACCCAAATTTCTGGTTTGAAACACATACTCATGTAGATTTGACTTAAAGGAACACTAAACCCAAAGACTAAGCTACTTTAAAGGGATAGTAATTAGTGTTGAGCGAGCATGCTCGGCCGATGCTCGGATCGGCTCGAGCATCGCTCTGCTCGGCACATGGCGGTACTCGTACGAGTACCGCATGTGCTCGCCCGCCATGTTCGGGTCTCCTCCCCGCACGTTTTGCGGCTGCTGCGCAGCCAATAAACGTGCAGGGAGGCTCTGACATCGGTGTAATGCCAGCAGCCATGTTGGCTGCTGGCATTACACTGATTGGCTGGCCAGAACCCGTGGTCGGGTGCTGTATAGCACCTGACCATCGAGTTCGGCTCAGTCTTAGCCAGGGAGAGCTGAGGATAGGAAGGGAAAGGCAGTGTAGGGAGGAAAACAAGCAAAATTGTGAAAAAAAAGAACCAAAAGTCCTTTTTAGGACTACTGTGTGTGGGGGCAGCAGGTTATTTTGTGTGGGGGGGGGGGGGGGGGAAATATATATATTCTGTTTAGTGTGCAAAGTTGCAGATTAGAGCACATTCTGTTTAGTGTGCACAGTTGCAGATTAGAGCACATTCTGTTTAGTGTGCACAGTTGCAGATTAGAGCACATTCTGTTTAGTGTGCAAAGTTGCAGATTAGAGCACATTCTGTTTAGTGTGCAAAGTTGCAGATTAGAGCACATTCTGTTAAGTCTTCAAACTAAAATATCAAAGTCACATATTCCATTCAGTGTGCGTCGCCGCAGTTTAGCAGCACATTCTGTGTACTGTGCAGAGTTGCAGAATAGGAAGAAATACTGTTAAGTCTTCAAACTAAAATATCAAAGTCACATATTCCATTCAGTGTGCTTCGCCGCAGTTTAGCAGCACATTTTGTGTACTGTGCAGAGTTGCAGAATAGGAAGAAATACTGTTAAGTCTTCAAACTCAAATATCAAAGTCACATATTCCATTCAGTGTGCTTCGCCGCAGTTTAGCAGCACATTCTGTGTACTCTGCACAGTTGCAGAATAGGAAGAAATACTGTTAAGTTTTCAAACTCAAATATCAAAGTCACATATTCCATTCAGTGTGTGTCACCGCCGTTTAGCAGCCTATTCTGTGTACTCTGCACAGTTGCAGACTAGGAAGAAATACTGTTAAGTTTTCAAACTCAAATATTAAAGTCACATATTCCGTGTAAGATGAAGAAGGCGGGTAAAAAGGGACGGGGAAGTGGACGTGATCCTGATAGTTCAGGGCGCGGGTCAGGACGCGTAGAAACTGTGCCTGGTGCCAGAGCACAAGAAAGAAAGACATCCACCATACCTAGCTTCATGTCTAATTTTACAGGGCGTCGCAGGACATCACTCTCGAGGTCCGACCACTGCGAACAGGTGGTCGGTTGGATGACAGCTGATACTGCTTCCAGTCGGTTAAGCACCATCCTGTCTTCCACCAAGTCCACTCTCAGTAGCCAAGAGTCTGGTCAACATAATCCTCACTCTGATCATCCTTCCTCCCACCATACACGGTCTGGTCAAAGAAGTGATCCCACACTGGGATATAGTGAGGAGCTCGTCTCATCACCAATCCTTCATTTGACCCTCTCTCCAAGCACGCTTGCAGAGGAACATGACATCTTGTGCCCTGATTCACAACCTCTAGAGGCTACCCAATCACAAGAAGATGACAGATGTGAACGGCATTTAAGGTCAAAGGAAGTAGTGGATGATGATGATGATGATGATGATGAGACACAGTTGCCATTAAATCAACCACTATTTCCGTCTCAAGACCTTGTTGAGGAGAATGTTATACAGTTGTCAATGACTGAGTATGTGGTGGGATCAAGACTTGAGGAGGATGATCAGAGTGAGGAAGTGGAGGAGGACTTGGTGGACGATGAGGTGACTGACCCCACCTGGGAAGGTGTAGAGCCGAGCGATGACAGCAGTCCTGAGGGTGAGCCATCTGCAGCACCGCAACAGGCTGGAAGAGGCAGTGGTGTGGCTACAGAAAGAAGGCGGACCGCACCAAACCGGCCCGCAAATGTTCCGCGGAGCACCCCCTTGCGTAAATCTACCTTGCCAAAGGGTAGGTGTTCTGCGGTATGGCGTTTTTTTAAGGAAAGTGCGGACGACAAAAGAATTGTAGTTTGCAACCTGTGCCACACCAGAATGAGCCGAGGCATGAACACTAGAAACCTCACCACCACCAGCATGATCCGACACATGGCATCCAAGCACCGTAGTAAGTGGGAGGAACGCCTGGATCGCCCATCTGTGTCTGCAGGCCACACCACTGCCTCCTCTTCCCCTGTTTTCGGTGCCGGCCAATCGCCTGTCGAAGGCGCAGGCCCGCATACCTCCCGCCCTGCACCTGTAGCATCTGAAGCACCATCAGCGACCACATCCACTTCCCTGTCCCAGCGCAGCGTCCAAATGTCGTTACCCCAGGCATTTGAGCGCAAGAGAAAGTACCCAGCCACCCACCCACAGGCCATAGCACTAACCTCACACCTTTCCAAATTACTGGCCATCGAAATGCTGCCATTTAGGCTTGTGGACACTGAGTCCTTCCGCAGCCTGATGGCAGCAGCTGTCCCTCGGTACGCGGTCCCCAGCCGCCACTACTTTTCCCGGTGTGCCATCCCCGCATTACACCACCATGTGTCCCGTAACATCACCCGTGCCCTGACCAACGCAGTTACTGGGAAGGTCCACTTAACGACTGACACATGGACAAGTGCTTGTGGCCAGGGACGCTACATTTCCCTGACGGCACACTGGGTGAATGTCGTGGAGGCTGGGAGCGACTCGGACCCTGGGATGGCACGGGTGCTACCCACGCCGAGGATTGCGGGCCCTACCTCCATCAGGGTTTCCGCCAGCACCTACGTTATTGGCTCCTCCTCCTCCGTTTCCACCTCCGAATTCTCTACACGCAGCGCCACTCCCCCATCAGCCGGTAGCTGGAAGCAGTGTAGCACTGCAGTGGGGAAGCGTCAACAGGCCGTGCTGAAGCTGATCTGCCTTGGGGACAAACAGCACACGGCCTCAGAGCTGTTGCAGGGGATTAGTCACCAGACCGAGCAGTGGCTCTCGCCACTCAACCTGCAACCAGGCATGGTTGTGTGTGATAATGGGCGTAACTTGGTGGCGGCTTTGGAGCTCGGCAAGCTCACACACGTACCATGCCTAGCGCATGTATTTAATTTAGTGGTGCAGCGATTTCTAAAAACCTACCCCAATGTGCATGATCTCTTGACCAAGGTGCGCCGCGTGTGTGCACATTTCCGTAAGTCATCTACAGCTTCGGCCGGCCTGTTGAAGCTGCAGCAGCGCTTACAATTGCCAGCTCACCGGCTGCTGTGTGACGTGAGCACGCGCTGGAACTCCACTTTCCACATGTTGGCTTTGTGAGCAGCAGAGGGCAGTAGTGGAGTACCAGCTGTTACACGGTCGTCGCCTCTCCGTTCAACTTCCTGTAATCAGAAGTGAGGAGTGGGAATGGATGTCAGACCTCTGCGAGGTTTTACGCAATTTTGAGGAATCGACACAGATGGTGAGCGGCGATAACGCTATTATCAGTGTAACCATCCCACTTCTGTGTCTACTGAAACGCTCGCTGCTCACAATTAAAACCGACGCTTTGCATGTGGAAGAGGTGGAAATGGGGGAGGAAGAGCTTACACAAGGTGATAGCCAGAGCACCCTCACTTCGTCTTCTCAGCGACAATTGGAGGAGGAGGAGGAGGAAGACACGGTTGCCTCCGCTACAGAGGGTAGCCATGGAACTTTAGTTCCATCTCTTCAGCGTGGGTGGGCAGAAGAGGAGGAAGAGGATGAGGATATTGAGAGTCATCCTCCTGGTGAGGACAGAGAAATCTTGACTGTTGGTACTCTGGCACACATGGCTGACTTTATGTTAGGCTGCCTTTCCCGTGACCCACGCGTTATACGCATTTTAAACAACACGGATTACTGGGTGTTCACCCTTCTGGACCCCCGCTACAAAGAGAATTTCTCATCTCTCATTCCTCCGGTGGAGAGGACAAGCAAAATGGTGCAATACCAGAAGGTTCTTGTTGAAAAATTGCTTCAAAATTTTCCATCTGACAACGCTGGCGGCAGAGTACGTGCTACCTTGGCCAACAGAGAAGGGGAGAAAAGGGGAGCACACAGCAGTTCCGAGAAAGGCAGGGCAACACTCTCCAAGGCGTGGGACACCTTCATGACACCCCGCCAGCACCCTCACCCTGATGCGCAGCCTAGTGTCACAAGGAGGGAAAAGTTTTGGAAGATGGTGAAGGAGTACGTAGCAGACAGTGTCAGCGTCCTCAATGATCCCTCTGTGCCTTACAACTACTGGGTGTCCAAGCTGGACACGTGGTATGAACTGGCACTCTACGCCTTGGAGGTGCTGGCCTGCCCTGCCGCCAGCGTTCTGTCTGAGCGGGTATTTAGTGCTGCTGGTGGCATCATAACAGATAAGCGTATCCGCCTTTCCACCGACAATGCTGATAGGTTGACACTTATAAAAATGAACAAGGCCTGGATTTCCCCTGACTTCTCCACTCCACTGGAGGAAAGCCCCGGGGGAACATAAACTGACTTTATATATGTTATTTACAATGATGTGAATACTCTGTATTCCCATTCACCCCTTCCACCCAAAAAACGGGTATATGGTTGACTCTTAATCTTCTCATCCTCCTCCTCCTCTTCCATATGCCCTGTGCTATAATTTTTATATAGGGCCAGCTAACCAGCGGGCCCTGTGATATAATTTTTATATAGGGCCAACTCACCAGCGGGCCCTGTTTGACAATTTTTATATAGGTCAGCTCACCAGCGGGCCTTCTCATATAATGTTTTATTGGGTCAGCTCTCTAGCGGGCCCTCTCATATAATGTTTTATAGCGTCAGCTCACTAGCGGGCCTTCGCATATAATGTTTAGGATGGTCAGCTCTGCAGCAGACCCTCACCCATAATGTTTTAGATGGTCAGCTCAGCGCACGTTTCCCTCTTAATCATGGCCTCAGTTCAATAAAATCAAGGAAATTTTGGGGAGAATTTGCCTCTGCGCACGTTTCCCTCTTAATCATGGCCTCAGTTCTGAAAATCAAGGAAATTTTTGGGAGAATTTGCCTCTGCGCACGTTTCCCTCTTAATCATGGCCTCAGTTCTGAAAATCAAGGAAATTTTTGGGAGAATTTGCCTCTGCGCACGTTTCCCTCTTAATCATGGCCTCAATTCTGAAAATCAAGGAAATTTTTGGGAGAATTTGCCTCTGCGCACGTTTCCCTCTTAATCATGGCCTCAGTTCTGAAAATCAAGGAAATTTTTGGGAGAATTTGCCTCTGCGCACGTTTCCCTCTTAATCATGGCCTCAGTTCTGAAAATCAAGGAAATTTTTGGGAGAATTTGCCTCTGCGCACGTTTCCCTCTTAATCATGGCTTCAGTTCTGAAAATCAAGGAAATTTTTGGGAGAATTTGCCTCTGCGCACGTTTCCCTCTTAATCATGGCCTCAGTTCTGAAAATCAAGGAAATTTTTGGGAGAATTTGCCTCTGCGCACGTTTCCCTCTTAATCATGGCCTCACTTCAGAAAATCAAGGAAATTTTTGGGAGAATTTGCAGATGATATACAAGTAAATATACAGCAAATACTGTTTGGTAACAATTTTTCGCCTAAAGTCGTTTTTATCTTCCTTTTTGTGTGTTTTACGGTCAGTCTGTAAAAATGGCGTACTACGGGCGAAAGATCGTTCCCAGCAGCGATGTTGGAGTCCAAGATGCATCCAGACATCCTCCCTATGCTGTCCCTGAACCATTTCTGTGGTGTTTCCATCCTTTTCTGCCCTTTTCCTATGGACCAGGCACCCTCCCCTCATCAGAGCAGGGGGTGCCTGGTGTAATGCTCGAGTCCTCCCATTGACTTCAATGGGGCTCGGGTGCTCGGCCGAGCACTCGAGCCTCAGGGGGTGCTTGGTCAGAGCACCCGAACACCCGAGCATTGGGGTGCTCGCTCATCACTAATAGTAATACCTAAAATGTAAAAAAAATATGTTGTAGGGTTTATCCCCCTGAGTAAAACAAGAGTACTCCCACTGCTGAAAGATGTTTCATTCAAAAGTTATTAATTTTCAAAGTTGAATTTTTTAGGTGCAATATCACAGTGGCCTGAAATTGTACAGTGGCGCTGTTGCTACACGATCCTATGGACAGCTCTGGTCTCAGGACCATAAATCTCCATAGGGTGATGTAGCAACAGCGCCACTGTGCAATTTCAGGCCACTGTGATATTGCACCTAAAAAATTCAACTTTGAAAATTAATAACTTTTGAATGAAACGCCTTTCAGCAGTGGGAGTACCCTTGTTTTACTCAGGGGGATAAACCCTACAACACATTTTTTTTTACATTTTAGGTATTACTATCCCTTTAATTAAAGGGTTGTCCTGACTAGTGCTATGTTGTTTCAGTTACTCAAAGTGAATAATCACCAAACCACGCAGCAGATACCACTCAGCTTGGTTGGTAGGGTGACCACATTTACTTTCTACCATTCAGGGACACACATTTTATGAACACGTCAAGGCGAAGTCAGGTGTACAAATGCAATTCCTCTCTAAAATAGGAGCTAAAATCAAAATAATAGTGCTGCACCTGTCTTTTGTCTGTATATTAAGTTGCCTATGCTGAGAACCCACCCCCACTGGAAATGCTACATGTAAATAATACAAATTTGAGCTGTAATAAGTTTTGAATAAAACAGCTCTCAGCTGTGGGGAGATTAAGTACTAGTACCAGTTATATAAGCTTGCTATTAGTGATGTGGTTAAAATATAGGAGTAAGACTACCACCACAACAAACTATTAGAGACTAAGGGATCTAGCTGTATAACAGGACATATATAAATACAAAGGTGTGGCAAAATCACAAAATTGTCTTCTTTGGACCCAATCTAAAATTGCCATTCTGTTAGAGTTGATATGTGGTGAATGAAACAAACAGGAAAGTAAGTAAACATTTTGATATGATCATGACACTACTGAAAGTCATAAAGTGACTGTTGTGGGAAGGGGTTGGGCAGTGGCAATGTGCCTTTGTATCATCAGACATTACAATGTGTCTGAAATCTATATATAAAGCTGTGCAATAATACCATAGCTCATTTTACAGACAGGTTAAAAAAAACCACCTTGAGGACCAGAAGGTTGCACATCCCTCTTACCCTCAATTGGTTAACATTAACTTAGGAACAAAACATTAACATAGGAGCAAAGCTTATAACCATAAAGTGATCAATTTATGCGAATTGCTTGCAGCACAGTCCATAAGTTACAGTGAGTTGCCCAAAGTGTGTATGCTATGCTTTTTTAATTTAATAAGCTATGTGTTTGTGTATAGTAATGTTAAAGACTTGCTCATTGAGGCGTCAGCGCCGGCCGGAGCCACTCAGCTGCGGGGCTCAGCCTCACTCACTCTGAGACTGCTGTGCAGCGTGCTGTTCACTCTAATCCTCCCAGTCCTCTCTCAGAACTTCCTCAGCTGCCTGTAACAGAAACTGTGAGACACTGTCACTCACTTGTGTCTCTCTCAAGGCATGCGCGGTGCGCTGGATGGCATACGTAACACACGCACACACTCGCCAGCCAAAAAGGAGAGGAACATTTTGCAAATACTCTGCCTTTATTGGCTGATGTTAGTGGTGTGTGGAGCGTGCACTGGCAGGCAGAACAGGGATGACATCTAGGCTTTGCTGATTCTGGGACTCTATTGTATTCTATAGTGTGTGTGTGTATGTCTGTTGCATGTCTGTGTGCGTATGTCTGTTATGTGATTGTGTGTGTGTATGTCTGTCGTGTGTGTGCTTATGTCTGTTGCATGTCTGTGTGTGCGTATATCTGTTGCTTGTGTGTGTGTGCATGCCTGTTGCGCACATGTGTGTGTGTGCATGCCTGTTGCGCACATGTGTGTCTGCGCATGTCTGTTGCATGTGTGTGTACATGTATGCATCTCCGATGTGTGTGTGCATGTCTTTTGCATGTTTCTGCTGCTCACTTTGTGTATGTGTCTGCTTGTGTGTTGCATATGTCTGTGTTTATCAGTGTGTCTACATTTCAGACACGTATGCCCAACGGTCATAACATGATGGGCAACTCCGTCCCACATTGCTAGTAATGTATAAAAATGGAGTCCTCTGATAATGTCTGTCAAATGGATACAATCTTCTTTCCAAATATCTCATCACCTCCAGCACAGAGCCAGCTGCTCTGCAAGTAAAGAAAATGGGCATCTTGCATCTTAGACAGGCACATAAGGTAAAGATTCTGGATACAATTCCACTGTATCTGATATGGGGCCTTATACAGATTCTATCTGAATTCCTTAGAGGCAGTCATTAGCCACTTAACCATGTTAGTACGAATCGATGTGGCATGTCTGGGTCCCTTTGTTTGATGGTTCTACCCTTAGAGGTGCCTAGTGCCCCTGTTTTCTTCTCAAACCCAATACTACTGTGCTTGCTTAAAGTGCTAGTAATGTCTAAAAAAAATTTTTTTGTATTTAGAAGAGCTTAAAAAGCTGATCTAAATGCAAAAAAAAACGTTTCTCTCAAACCGCTATGGTTTAAGAGATACGGGCGTTTAAAGTTTGCTGTTTCCTACTGACAGCTGTAAAGCTGTCAGCAGCAGATCCGTGTCGGTCGACACGGTGGCGCTTGAGAAGTGCCGAGGTCTCGTTATTTACAAGGAATCCCTTCATTGGAATGGTCTAAAATGTGTGCCTGAACACTAGGCTAACAGTTCTGGGACAAACCAGCTGAACCACTGGGGGAGAATAAAACTTCCCGTTCCAGTCCATGAGTGTGAAGCAATGTATTAGAGACCTCTCTAGTATTCAAGGGATTAGATGTCACATTTTAACCCTTTGAGGACCGGGGGGGGGGGGTATGCAGTGCATTGCAAATTAATGCAATGCACACCCAATATTTATCAACAACAAATTACATTTTTCCTCTGTGATTCATTTGGTTTGCTCCAGAACGGCTCCATTTCTTTTTGGCACATCAGTCTCAGTAACATGACTCAGTCTGATTGTAATAAAACTTAACTGGCCAGGAATGCATAGAAAATGTTACATGGAGATGAATTTATTATGAGTGAAGCAAGCAGAGGGCAGCAGAATGAATAAAGGCATTATTCTACTGTAAAGGCCGCAGTTACACGTGTGTTGATACATGGCCAGTTCAGTTTAACTTCAGTTTCTCCAGTTGGCTGAAGGCAGCTCTCACTTTATTTACTGCTCTCAGACTTCCTACAAAGTTGTTTCCTTTCCAGCTCCCAAGGTAAAAGAGATTCAGTCCTATACTAAATACACAATCCCTATATGTTCCATTTGGGATGTGTTATTCATTCAGAAACACTGGGGCTGGTGTACTAAGTAATACAGTAAGTTCTAGAGCAAACCAAATGCCTCAAGGGGGATAAATAACAATCACCATTATTTTTGTGGCGCATTGACCTCTTTGTAAAGCTTTGTGTTGGAGACCACTCTAGCATTCAAAGATTTAACCCCTTAACCTTTTGATTGCCAGAGTGGTACGGAATGCATTGCTCTGCAATGCATTCCATACTACTCTAGCACTCAAAGCATTAAGGGCCGGCCAGGTGTGCACGTTTTTTTTCTTTGTGATCTGAATCAGGGCTCCCCAAATGGCGTGCAGCCACGCAGGGAGCCCTGAAATCCATTATGCTCCTGGCATCTTGGGTCCTTAAGGGGTTAATTCTCCATTTAAATCAGTGGGCATTTTTGGGGAATGTTCATGGGCTTTATGTAATAAAAATTGCACCAGAAAATCACAGGGTTGATAGATAAGTTGCTTAATGTATTAATGCATTTAGTGCCAGCTGTTTTTTTGTTAATGAGCTATAACATAAGTGTTACATCTAAAAAATATTTTATTAGCATTGCTTACTTTTCTTAGAAGCATGACGTTTTTGTAGCAGAAATGCAAATTTTTATCATCGTCAGCCTTTCTTAGTAACTATGTAAACTGACTTATGAGGACATATACACAAGGGGGGTGCACTAAGGTATGATCAAGTAAACATCACTTCTCCACTTCCTTTGTTATTCTATAGAGTTGCAACATTGAGAAAGATGGCCAGTCTTGAGATGGGTATGCTGACTGAGTAGCAGGAAGTGGTGGTAGGTAGTTCTGGGGGTGGAGACTGCACAAAGAAAGAGCAGGTAGCCAGATGGGTTACAGTTAGACATAGCAAGGGGAGGCAGATGAATAGGGAGGACACTCCTGTGTTTACTAACCCTAAAAGATTTGCTACATTGAGTAATGATGTTGGGGATGTTGACACAGGAATTCCTTTGCTGGAGAGGACTGTTTTTCTAACATCTGGGAGAAAAGCCCATCTAGCACGGATGGGATCCTGGACTCAGGCAGACCTAGACAGATGGTGGTTGTAGGGGATTCTATTATTACAAAAACAGACAGGGTAATCTGTTGCCAGGATCAATACAATTGAACAGTGTGCTGTCTCCCAGGAGCTTGAGTTTGACATGTGGCAGATTGGGTTGATAGATTGTTGGGAGGGGCTGGGCATGACCTGGCTGTCATGGTACATGTTGGTACTAATGACAAAGTCAGTGGAAAATGGAGGCCCTTTAAGAAGGATTTCAGGGACTCGGGATATAAGCTTAAGCAGTAATATTTCCTGAAATACTACCTGTGCCACGCGCTACATTAGAAAGGAAATGGGAGATTAGGTAGTTAAATGCGTGGCTAAAGACTTGGTGTAAGGAGGAGGGGTTTGGATTCCTAGAGAACTGGGCAACCTTTTCCCTTGGGGGCAATCTTTATAGTCGTGATGGATTGCACCTTAGCAGAAGGAGGGCCACAGTGCTGGGCATTAGGATGGTTAGAGGGCTGGAGGAGACTTTAAATTAGAAAGTGGGGGAGGTTGCTGCAACACAGGACTGGGAAGGTAGTATAAGTGAGGAAATGGGATTAGAGAAGGGACATGGGGGTTGAGAGAGAGAGAATGGGCTAGTTCATCTAATAGTTGCCATTGTTACAGCCTGATAAAAGACAAATAGATTTGACAAAGAATGAAATCTTTAAGAATGGCAAAATTATAAAATGTATGCATGCAAATACTCATAGTCTGGATGGTAAGATGGGGGAGTTAGGAATTATTACAGTACATGAGCAGTATGATCTAATTGGTGTGTTTGAAACCTGGTTAGATGATACATATGACTTAGCAGTCAATCTAGAGGGTTATTGACTTTTTAGGAGGGATAGGGTTAATAAAAGGACAGGAGGGGTATGTCTATATGTAAAGCATGCCTTAAAACCTAGTATTAGGGAAGATATAAATGAAGGGTCCAGTGAAAAGGTTTAGGCCCTGTGGATTGAAATACATACTGAGGGCACACAAAATAAAAAGATGCTAGTGGGGATTTGCTACAAGCCACTTAATATTGGGGAGTTGGAGGAAGCCCAACTTTTACTGCAGATGGAAAAGGCTTCTAGGTCAGGAAAGGTAATTATAATGGGAGATTTCAACTATCCTGAAATTGACTGGCGCTATATGACTTCCAGCACAACAAAGGGAAATAATTGTGTAAGTATGATAAATGATAATTTTATGTTCCAGCTAGTAGATGAGCCAACTAGAAAAGAGGCCGTGCTTGACCTAGTGCTTTCAAACAATTCTGACGTGATAAACAATATACAAGTAAGGAAACATTTGGGCAGCAGTGACCACAATATGCTATCCTTTGAAATTTGTTATGAGAAACCCAATAGCAAGGGTTTAACCAAAAAATTCCATTTTAAAAATGATAATTTTACAAAGCTAAAATAATTATTAAAGGATTTTCAGTGGGATGTAATTTTCAAAGTTAAAATGCACAAGAATAATGGAATGTATTTAAAATGCTCTTAGACAAATATACATGTCAATATATACCACTGGGGAATAAGCACAAGAGGAGAAAAGTGAAACCAGTGTGGCTTAATAATGATGTTTCCTGGTAAATGAGAAATAAGAAACATACTTTTAAAGTGTTTAAGTCATATGGGTCAGATGCATCATTTAAAAAATACAAAGAATGTAGTAAAATCTGCAAACAAGTAATCAAGCTAGCTAAAATTGAAAATGATTGAAATTTGGCAAAAGAGAGCATAAAAAACCCTAAATAATTCTACAAGCATATAAATAACAAAAAAGTTAAGGTTGATATTGGTCCTCTTAGGACTGAGACAGTTGAATTTAGGACAAGGCTATGATTTATACCCTAAATACATTCTTTGCTTCAGTATATACAAAGGAAGCAGCAATGACAGGCTATGGGCAAACAGACAAAAACACTGAGTTTCCTCCATCATGTACATGACTTACTGAGGACAAGGTCCAAAAGAGACTGGAAATGGTTATGGTGAATAATGCACCTGGACCTGACCGTATACACCCAAGGGTACTTAAAGCGGAACTAACACCGCTAAGAAACTTTGTTTGTAATAATTCCCTATCTGGCGACTAGCTGCTTAGTAGCGCTAGTCGCCAGAATTATTACCTCTTTATGGAGAAATATGCAGTCATCCTCGGCTGACAGGCAGGACGGAGCACGGACATCTTGCCCTAGTTATGTCAGCGCGCCTGCGCTGTCAGTCCCTTCCGGAGCCAAATGGCTCCTAGAGACGCCTCCTACAGCCATCTGGGACTGACAGAGCAGGCGCGCGTACGTCACTAGGGCAAGATGTCCACGCTCCGTCCTGCCTGTCAGCTGAGGATGACTGCATATTTCTGCATAAAGTAGCGCTAGTCGCCACAACAAAGTTTCTTAGCGGTGTTAGTTCCGCTTTAAGGAACTTAGTGCAGTAATAGCAAGACCATTATACTTAATATTTAGTGATTCACTTTCATCAGGCATAGTGCCCTGTGATTAGAGGAAAGTTGATGTAGTTCCATTGTTTAAAAAGGGAGCAAGATCCAAACCAGGAAATTATAGTCCTGTGAGCTTGACTTCCATAGTGGGTAAGATACTAGAAGGGTTACTGACAGTACTCAGAAGTATGTGAAGACAAACAATATTATTAGTAGGAATTAGCATTGTTTTATGAAGAATAGATCATGTCAGACTAATTTACTTGCACTTTATGAAAGAGTAAATAGTAATTTGGAGAAAGAAAATGCTGTTGATATATCATACTTGGATTTTGCAAAAGCCTTGGATACAGTGCCTCACAACAGGATAATGCATAAATTAAAAGGCTTCAGTTTGGTCGGTGTTATCTGTATTTGGATTGAGAACTCGTTAAATTATAGATGGCAGAGAGTTGTTGTAAATGGAACCTTTTCAAACTGGTCTAAAGTTATAAATGGGATGCCACAGGGTTCAGTCCTGGGCCCAATGTTTTTTAATTTGCTTATTAATGGAAATTGAAAGTAGCATCTCAATCTTTCCTGTTGACACTAAGCTATGTAAGGAAATATGTACAGAGCTGGATGTTTTTTCTCTGCAGAAGGATTTAGATAAACTGAGTGAATGGGCAGAAAAGTGTCAGATGACATTTAATATAGAGGCTCTATTATCATTGCCTTTTCAAAGTTCTTCCCTATTTGGACCAGAACTTAAAGAACTCATCAACGTAACCACTGGAGGTGAAGGTACTCTGCTTCCAGTGGTCCACAAGTCCTCCTACAAGCCCAAGGCTTCCAAACCTTCTTCAGCATGATTGCCAGTTCCGGGTCCCCGCCCTCAGGCGGGAGGGCGCTTGAACCACTACCTTTCCATCTGTGAAAAATATGTGGTGGACCCGTGGGTTTTGCAGGTGGTGGCAGAAGGGTACAAGATTCCTTTTACCTTTCTTCCTCCTCCCCGCACCTTCCTTCACTCTCCTCTGGGAAAGTTGTGCCTGTTCGAGGGTGCTATCCAAGCCCTTCTAGACAATGGGGTCTTGTTGCCGGTCCCTTTTCCAGATACAGGGTTGGGGTTCTATTCCAACCTCTTTGTGGTCTCCAGGAAAGGCGGAGGTTGTCGTCCTATTCTGAATCTGAAGGATATCAACCAATTTGGGGTCAGATTTCACTATCATCAGGAGTCCTTGCAACCAGTGATTGCGGACGCATCTCCTGGGGAGTTCCTAGCGTCTCTGGATCTTCTAGATGCGTATTTGCACTTCTCCATTAATCCAGGGAGCGGACAGTATCTCCGATTTGCCTGCGACAGGGGTCACTTTCAGTTTTCTGCCCTGCCATTCGGCCTGACCACCACTTCTCAAGTCTTCAATCAAGTTCTGGGAGCTTTAGATTCTGTTCTCCATCAAGATGGCATCAGGGTTATTCCATACATGGACAACCTTCTTCTGAAGGCCTCATTTCCAGACCTTCTTCACCAGCTGGCTAAAGCCTGCATTCAGATACTATCCACTCATGGGTGGATCATCAACCTGGAAATGTCAGACCTTGTTCCCTCCCAGAAGATGGTTTTCCTGGGCCTTCTCTTTGACTCTCTGCGTGGGAAGGTCTTTCTCACAGACGAGGTATCACGGTGCCCGTGATTGCTGAATTATCATGTCAGTTACCTGCAGGGGGCTCTCCATTGGCTGCTTCCCGTATACCCGCCTTAGACTGCCTATTTAAACTGAGCCTGGGCACCCTTTGGTTGCCCTTTCGTTTTGTCTCTATGCTGCTGTTCCTGCATGGTGCTCCTGTGCTTCCTGGGCCTTGTCGCTGTTCCTGATTGCCAGTGGTATCCTAGTTCCTGCCTACCAGTCGTCCGGTTCCTGCTTCTGTTCCTGATCCGGTTGGAGTTGCTGTTCCTGTAGTTGTTCCTGCTGCCGTTCCACATCCGGTCTACCGTCTGCAGTACTGATCCTCTTCTTCAGCGGGGTTCCTGTACCATCATCTACCGGGTGCCTGCCGTTCCCGGTGGTCTGGGCGACATTATGACTTACTCATAGGTTACTCCACTACGCGGGTACTGGTTCGCTCCACTGAGACTAGCTGCTATTGCACTATATACGGTATGCGGGTACTGGTTGGCTCCACGGTAACCGGCTGCCGTTACACCGGAAGACTCATAGGTTACTCCAGTACGCGGCTACTGGTTCACTCCACTGTTACTGGCTGCTAAGCCACCGATATAGTCTTGGCTTCTCCAGTACGCGGGTACTGGTTCGCTCCACTGAGACTAGCCGATATTGCACTATTTGAGCCTTGGTTTATCCGGTAAGCGGGTACTGTTTGGCTCCACGGTAACCGGCTGCCGTTGCACCGGAAGACTCATAGGTTACTCCAGTACGCGGGTACTGGTTTGCTCCACTGTAACTGGCTGCTAAGCCACCGATATAGTCTTGGCCTCCCCAGTACGCGGGTACTGGTTCGCTCCACTGAGACTAGCTGCTATTGCACTATATGAGCCTTGGTTTATCCGGTACGCGGGTACTGGTTGGCTCTACGGTACCGGCTGCTGTTGCACCGGAAGAGTCTTGGGTTTCTCCAGTACGCGGGTACTGGTTCGCTCCACTGGAACCGGCTGCTGTTGCACCGGTAGAATCTGGTTTCTCCATTACACTAGTATTGGTTCACTCCACGGTAACCGGTTGCTGTCGCATCAGTGGTGTTCAATTACTCCAGTACTTGGGGGCTGGTTCGCCCCATTGAAGGAGGCTGTCCTGTCCTAACAGCCTGACATGTTAAAGGTTTCTCCCAGTACACGGGTACTGGTTTGCTCCTCGCATTACTGGTGGCTATTGCTCTCCCTGATTACACGGGTGTGACTGTGGTACACTGCTCGTTATTGCTCTGTCCTTTGTGAGTGGCAGTCTATTGCTATTTGATATCCTGTGGCCTCGTTTGTCATCACTGGTGACTGGTCTTAACCACCTAGCCAGTCACCTCGGCCACCTTGCTGCCCTCACTATCTGCGGTGGGCTGCCTTGCCCGGTAGTGGTAAGGCCGGTAGAACCTGGTCGTGGCTATTCCTTTAAGGGTTGCCTTACCTGGTATTGGCAAGGCCGGTAGAGCCTCTTACCAACAGTTCCTGTGACGTGGCTGCCGTGCCCGGTATATTGGCACATCCGGTAGAGCCTCTTTCCTACATTCCCAGTGCCTTGGCTGCCGTGCCCGGTATATTGGCATGGCCGGTAGAGCCTTCAGTATTCCTTGCATGAGTCTCCAGGCTGCCCTGCCCGGTATATTGGTAAGGCCGGTAGAACCTGTTACCATCTCGTGCCATCTAAGGTTGCCTTACCCGGTATTGGCAGGGCCGGTAGAGTCTGTATCCATCCCACATATCATTATTATGTTCATATGTAATTTCTAATAAAATATATCTTGTATGTGCTTACAACCCAATAGGGTTCTCTTTAACTTTTCAATAAAGTTTTGTTTTTACCTATTCTCTGTGTCTGAGAGTCATAAGAAACTGTGACATGAGGTGGTTCATTGGCTGGCTCAGAAGGTCTATACGGTTCTTTGCCCTGGATCCGATTCCTGCCAAGAAATTGTCCTCTTTAGTGGGGAAGTTCATTTCCACATTAGAAGCAGTCCCATTCACCATGGCTCATGCCAGGTAGCTTCGGAGGTTTCTCATCTTAGCATACAAGGTCAACTGGAACATCTGGAGGAGTCTCTGTCTCTCCCGCTTCTTGTTGAGTTGAATCTTTCATAATGGTTCAACCTGGACAATTTCCTGAAGGGCAAGCCCTTCCTGATACTGCTCTGGGTGATGGTGACTACGGACGCCAGCCTCTCAGGATGGGGGGCTGTTCTGGGGCATCTGAATGCTCTGGGCCAGTGGTCTCTGGAAGAATCTCTCCTTCCCATCGACGTCTTGGAACTTTGGGTGATATTTCATGCCCTGCTCCATTGGACACTCCAGTTGGAGGACTGTCCAGTTAGAGTCCATTCACACAATGCCACGGCGGTGGTTTACATTAACAACCAAGATGGCACAAGAAGTCTCGCAGCTTTGTTTGAGGTCAAGGCTATTTTGTCCTGGGTGGAGGACCATGTCCATGCCATCTCCGCAATTTATATTCCAGACATCATCAATGTCTTGGCAGACTTCCTCAGTCGACATACAGTGGCCAGCAGAGAGTGGGAACTTCAACCAAAGGTGCTCTGTCTGGTAGGTCAGAAGATGGGTATCCCATGCATCGATCTGATGGCAGCAGGACACAACAGGAAGGCTCCAACATTCTGCTCTCGCTAGGCGGATCCCATGGCTCTGGCAGTGGATGCCTTGTCGATCCTGTGGATGTTTCCTCTGGCTTACATCTTCCCTCCTGTTCCCCTGTTGAACAGAGTTCTTCGGAATCTGAGACTGGAGCACTGCCCAGTCATTCTGATTGCTCCGTATTGGCCCTGATAGGCTTGGTTTCTGGAGCTTCTGGACCTCTCAGTGGCAGAACCTCTTCGACTTCCATCTCATCCAGACCTTCTTCTACAGGGTTACCTCTGGAAAGAAGAAGTTCATCTTCTGGTTTTGACAGCATGGAGATTGAATCTTTAATTTTGAAGAAGAAGAAAGGATTTTCTTCTGGTGTTGTGGCTACTATGCTTAGTGCCTGCAAGCCTGTTTCCTTTAAGGCCTACCATCGAGTTTGGTCTACCTTCCTGGCTTGGTGTGGTGACAAAGACCTATCTCAGGATTTTGTGCCTTCCTACAGTTCTTTCCTTCCTCCAGGATGGTGTGGATAAGGGTCTCAGTCTCTCAAGGTTCAGACTTCTGCGCTCTCTGTCTTTTTTCAGAGGCGTCTTGCTATCATTCCTGATGTCAAGGTTTTCTTCCAGGGGGTTGCTCATACCTGTCCGGTGTTTAAGTCCCCTGCACCTCAGTGGGATTTTAACCTGGTCTTGGGAGTGCTCATGCATCCTCCTTTTGAGTCTTTGGCTACCTTTCCTCTACTTATGCTGACATGGCCTTTCTCCTGGCGATTGTTCTGTTCGCTGAGTTGTGGAGCTGCATGCCCTGTCCTTTAAACCACCCTTTTTGGTCTTTCACAAGGACAAGGCGGTGCTTCACATCTCACAAGAGTTTTATCATGGTGCCCGTGCTATGCTCGCGACATTCTGTCAGTTTCCTCTATTGATCTCGCTCATTGGTTGAAGTGACTTGTCCCCGCCCAGTATTTGTCCTTAAATACTGGGCCTTGTCACTTATCTGGTGCCCTTTCGTGGTGTTTCCGTACCAGCGCTTGTTCCTGTAGTTTGTGTGATCTCTGTGTACCGACCCGGCCTGCCAGATGACTCTGCATCTTGTTCCTGCCTGTGTACCGACCCGGACTGTCTGACTATTCTGCATCTCGTTCCTGTCCTGTGTGCTGACTCGGATTGGCTGACGTTCCTGCTCTGTGTACTGACCCGGTCCGGCTGACGTTCCTGCTCTGTGTACCGACTCTGATTGGCTGACGTTCCTGCTCTGTGTACCGACCCGACCTGGCTGACGTTCCTGCTCTGTGTACCGACTTGGATTGGCTGACGTTCCTGCTCTGTGTACCGACTCAGCCCGTCTGGACTCCTGTGGTTGCGTATCCCTCCTGCTAAGCCTCATCTGGCCTCCGCTTGGAGTTGTGACAGGATCCTCTCTCTCTCTGGACAGTTACTCTCTGCAGTCTAGTCTCCGTTGTTACTGGTGTCGCCCAGGAGACATTGCTGTGTGTTCCTTACATCCGTACAGTCCCCGGTTGGGTGCCTCTCTGGGCAAGTTGCTCTAGTCTCCGTTACTGCTCCGGCAGTCCACAAGTTGCCCTGGTCTCCGTTACTGCTCCGGCAGTCCACAAGTTGCTCTAGTCTCCGTTACTGCTACAGCAGTCCACAAGTTGCTCTAGTCTCCGTTACTGCTATGGCAGCTCACAATTTGCTCTGGTCTCCGTTACTGCTACGGCAGTCCACAAGTTGCTCTGGTCTCCATTACTGCTTGGGCGTTACTTGATTTGGTGCTCTCTCTTCAAGATTGAGTTTCTATCACGGTGCCCGTGATTGCTGCCTTTTCCTGTCAGATACCTGAATGGGCTTTCCATTGGTTGCCTGCTTTCAGCTCGCCCAGTATTGCCTATTTAAACTGGGCTTGGGCGCCCTTTGGTTGCCCTTTCGTGGTGTCTCTATGTCGCCTGCACCTGCATGGTGTTCCTGAGCTTCCTGGGCCTTTTCTACACTATTGCTGTCCAGTGATCGCCTGAGTTCCTGTCTGACAGCTTCCTCAGTTCCTGCTTCCGTTGCTGATCCGGTTTGGCTGTTGCTCTTGCTGCCATTCCTGGTCCGGTTGGCTGCCGTTGCTGTTCCTGTTCCTGTCCTGTGCCAGCTGTGTTCCTGCTCCTGGATCACCTGCAGTGTGCCTTCTCCTTGGGCGACATTTTTATTTCTCTTGTTCTGTCATCCAGTACACGGGTATTGGTTCGCTCCATGTATATCTGGTTGCTTGCTGCATCCATACAGCACCGGTAGAGATTGTGTCATCCAGTACGCGGGTACTGGTTGGCTCCATGTATAACCGGTTGCTTGCTGCGTTCCCTTCAGCACCGGTAGAGATTGGGTAACCCAGTACGCGGGTACTGGTTCACTCCTTGTATAACCGGTTGCTTGCTGCTCTCCTTACAGCACCGGTAGTGATTGTGTCACCCAGTAAGCTGGTACCGGTTCACTCCACATATAACCGTCTGCTTGCTGCCTCCTTACAGCACTGGTAGAGATTGTGTCACCCAGTACGCGGGTGCTGGTTCGCTCCACGTATAACCGGCTGCTTGCTGCATTCCTTACAGCACCGGTAGAGATTGTGTCTGTTCAGTACGCGGGTACTGGTTCGCTCCACATATAACCGGCTGCTCGCTACCTCCTTACAGCACCGGTAGAGATTGTGTTACCCAGTACGAGGGTACAGGTTCGCTCCACGTATAACCGGCTGCTTGCTGCATTCCTTACAGCGACGGTAGGGATTGTGTCACCCAGTACGCGGGTACTGGTTCGCTCCTTGTATCACCGACTGCTTGCTGCATTCCTTACCGCACCGGTAGATATTGTGTCGCCCAGTACGCGGGTACTGATTTGCTCCACGTATAACCGGCTGCTTGCTGCATTCCTATAAGCACAGATGATCCTTGTCTGTTCAGTACGCGGGTACTGGTTCGCTCCATTATTGCCGGGTGCACATCTACACCTATACAGCCTCTGAGTGCCTAGCGTAGGCGACTGGTTTGCTCCACCTATATACCAGTGCTGTGGTCATTTCTGTCTGTGACCCAGTACTTGCAAACCTATGGTTTAAGCGAGGCTGCCTTGCCCGGTACATTAGCAAGGCCGGTAGAGTCTCCTTTTCTCCATACCAGTCTCAAGGCTGTCTTGCCCGGTATATTGGTAAGGCCGGCAGAACCTATTCCATCTTGTGCCAGTCTAAGGTTGTCTTACCCAGTATTGGCAAGGCCGGTAGAGCCTCCTTCCTATCTGCTGCAGTCAACAGGCTGCCTTGCCTGGTATTTTGGTAAGGCCGGTAGAACCTATTCCATCTCATGCCAGTTCAAGGTAGCCTTACCCGGTATTGGCAAGGCCGGTAGAGCCTCCTTCCTATCTGCTGCAGTCAACAGGCTGCCTTGCCCGGTATATTGGTAAGGCCGGTAGAACCTATTCCATCTCGTGCCAGTTCAAGGTTGCCTTACCCGGTATTGGCAAGGCTGGTAGAGCCTATCTCACATTCACTATACCACTACTCACTATTGCCATGTACTAAATTATGTTGTTAAATGTGTATGCCTAACCCGCGAGGGTGTTCTTTAAACTTTTCAATAAAGTTGTGTTTTTTATCTTAACTCTGTGTCTGAGAGTCAGATCAAACTGTGACAGTTTCTTAAAGGGCCTCGCGATATTAGGGCCTGTCAGTCCTCCCAGCCTAATAGTAACCCATTCAGTGCTGCCTAACTTGAGTATCACACGAAAACTGCCTGACCTGTGTCAGTATATTGTATTCTGTATTACTTGCATATACTGGACCTGTGTGGGTATACCTCATTGTAACCTGTCCTGTGTCTGTACTATGTTGCTGATATATTACTGGACCCATGAGGGTTATTGTTATTACAACTGTTCAATAAAACTGTGTTTTATCCAAACCTACTGTGTCTGTGTGTCAAACAAACCGTTACAGTACGAAAGGGCCATGACCTCAGATGGTACAGGTGAAGGTAATGCACAAAGCATCCATTGGAGGATGGATTTACATGAGCAGCGTTTGGACCAGTTGGCACCGGCCGTACAAACAAACCTAGAGCGCACTGCTCACTTTGATAAACCGGTTCAAGCCTCAGTGGTCTCCCCCGTTTCGACACCGGGAGCTCAATCCATGACGCAAGTGGCCTCGTGTAAAGGGTTAACCGCCACAGCTCTGTTACCACTAAGATACAATGGAGAACCCACCCTGTGCAGAGGGTTTATTAACCAATTGGAGATTTTTCTGGAATTAACTCCCCAAACCTTTCCTAATGACCGTAGTAAGGTGGGCTTAATGATATTGTTACTGACGGGAAAAGCCCTGGCATGGACTCACCCCTTGTGGGAATCTGCTAAACCTTGCACTAAGAATTTCAAGGAGTTTGTGCGTGCCTTCCACAGAGTATTTGAAGTCCCAGGTAGACTTCTCTGCTGCCAAACGATTAAAGGAAATACAACAAGGTTCTAGTACTGTGGGAGATTATTGCTAGTGAATTTCATACATTGGCAGCAGAGGTAGGTTGGAACAACGAGGCGCTGGTGGCAGCATTTGCTCAGGGACTAGCTGACCGTATTAAAGATGAAATGGCAGCCAGAGATTTGCCTAACGATCTAGACACGTTTATTGATTTCGCTATACTGATTGACTCCCGCATCCGTGAAAGACTCACGGCTAAAGATTGTAGGCAGCGGGCCAGAGGTGTCAGACTAGCTAATCAAAATTTCCCACCCATGCCTTCCTCGCCTCCCATGCCTCCTGAACGTACCCAGGAGACAAATTAACCTATGCAGCTAGGGTTCACCAGGTTAACCAAGGAGGAACGGGCGCATCGCCATAGGCAGGGTCTTTGTCTATATTGTGGCCAACCCGGACACCTGCTACGTACCTGTCCTGTACGGCCGGGAAATGAACGCACCTAGGTTACCTTGGGGGACAGGCCCTAGGTGGCGTTCAGCAGTCCCTAGACCCAATTATGCAGAAACCCACGATTCAGGTGGCATTTTCTTGGGCCGAACACTCGGTAGAGGTTCTGGTCCTGGTTTATTCCAATGCAGCCGGATACTTTATGGACAATTCCTTTGCTGCGCTACAACAGATTCCATTGGTTGAGAGGGAATCTCCCTTAGCAATTGAGGCCATTGATGGCAGACCTTTGGTACCAGCTCAGATCACTATGGAAACGATACCGCTATCCATGAGTATTGGGGCTCCCCACACTGAGAAACAGCGGTTCCAGATTATCTAGTCTCCTCACCATGCAGTAATTCTGTGGTTCCCATGGTTACATTTACACAATCCCTAGTTTGACTGGCAGATTTGCGAGATAACGTCCTGGTCTGAGTATTGTATGGGGCATTGCATTTCTCATCCAACTAAAATCATGTTTACCTTTCCCTCCATGCCGGCTGAGTACCATCAATTCAGCGACATTTTTAGTAAGGGAGAGGCTAGTGTTTTGCCTCAGCATAGGGCGTATGATTGCGCTATTGATCTGCCTCCTGGTGCCGTTCCTCCCCGAGGTCGCACGTACTCGCTGTCGTGCGAAGAGAATCGGGCTATGGAGGAATATATCTCAGATGCCCTCAAGCTAGGCATTATCAGAAAGTCAACCTCGCCTGCGGGGGCAGGTTTCTTTTTTGTAAAAAAGAAAAATGGCGAGTTAAGACCCTTATCGATTACTGTGGTTTGAATAAGCTTATGTCTAAGAACACCTATCCAATACCACTCATCACTGAACTGTTTGACAGGTTGAAAGGTTCCTCTATTTTCACCAAGCTAGACCTACGGGCGGCATATAACCTGATCAGAATAAGAGCCGGGGATGAGTGGAAAACGGCGTTCAATACCAGATCAGGGCACTAAGAATACTTAGTTATGCCCTTTGGACTATGTAACGCACCCGCAGTGTTACAAGGACTTATTAATGACATTCTCCGTGATATGCTACAGTCTTACGTAGTAGTTTAACTGGATGATATACTCATTCACTCGTCTAGTTTGTCTCAACACATCAGGCATGTGTCTGAACTTCTGCTCAGATTACGAAAAAATAAATTATTCTTTAAACTCGAGAAATGCAAGTTCCATCAGTCCATGGTGCCTTTCCTGGGCTTTGTGATTTCTAAAGATGGCATTGCTATGGACAAGGAAAAGCTTGCAGCAGTGTTGCAATGGCCACAACCCAAGGGATTGAAAGCTATACAGCGCTTTCTTGGCTTTGCCAATTATTATAGAAAATCTATTCAAGATTTTTCCATGATCGTTAAGCCTTTGTCCGACCTTACACATAAGGGTGCCAACCGCTCCCAATGGTCTGAGGCAGCAGATTAAGCTTTCACTACACTCAAGTCCACTTTTGCATCTGCTCCTGTGCTATCCCACCCTAACCCTTCTCTTCCATTTACCCTAGAGGTTGATGCCTCTGAGACTGGGGTAGGGGCAGTGTTGTCACAATGTCTGGCCTCTGGGAGTGCACTAAAACCATGAGGGTTCTTCTCCAAAAAGTTGTCTAGTGCCCTGAGCCATTATGAGATTGTGGACAGAGAACTCCTGGCTATTATCCTAGCTCTTAAAGAATGGCGTCACTTACTGGAAGGTACTAGGACCCAGGTATTAATCCTGACTGACCACAAAAACCTGACGTACCTTTCGGAGGCTAAGAAGTTGTCATCACGACAAGCCAGATGGGCCTTATTTCTGTCCCGCTTTAATTTCATTGTATCTTACTTGCCTGGTTCCAAGAATGTTAGGGCAGATGCCCTGTCCAGGCAGTTTGGCCCAGAGATATATAAAGATGAGGTTCCTGTACCCATCATTCAGCCTGATCGCATTTTGGCTACCTTACGAGCAGCATCACTTCGCCTCTGGGGGAGGAGATTCTTGCTACCCAGGCTACTGCTCCTCCTGACACCCCTGTGGGCAAGTGCTTTGTAGCTGAGCCATTCCATACCCGTTTACTCCAGACATACCACGCATCACGGGCAGCTGGGCACATTGGACGGGATCAATTGATTTGGTCTCTTTCACAATTGTTTTGGTGGCCTTCCCTACGAGCTGACTGCACCGCATTCACTGCAGCTTGCACTACATGTGCCCGGGCCAAGTCCCCTAGACACCTCCCAGTTGGTTTACTTCAGCCAGTACTTAATAGTGAGCATCCTTGGTCCCACGTTTCTATTGATTTTCTGGGGGAGTTGCCAGTGTCTAGGGGCTACTCTTTTATCCTGATGGTGGTCGATAAATTTTCCAAGATGGCCCACTTTGTACCTCTTCCTGGCCTTCCCTCAGCCCAGGAGTTGGCTATCGTTTTTACCAGAGAGGTGTTCCGGTTGCATGGGGTACCCAGGGTGTTGGTGTCAGACCGTGGGAGCCAATTTGTGTCCAGATTTTGGAGAGCATTCTGTAACCAGATGGGCATAAAGCTGTCCTTGTCGTTTGCCTACCATCCCCAGACCAATGGAGCCGCTGAGCGTGCCAATCAGCGATTGGAACAATTCTTACGCTGTTTCGTGTCCAATCATCATGATAATTGGGCCGACCTGTTGCCATGGGCAGAGTTCACCAGGAACTGTGCGGTTAATTCATCGTCTGGGAGCTCCCCATTTCTCATCAACTACGGGTTTCAGCCATGGTTGCTCCCGGACTCATTCCAGACGCAGCAGATTCCAGCTCTGGATGAGCATATCGAGCAACTCCCCTCCACCTGGGCACAGGTTCAGAGAGCCCTCAGTAATTCGTTCCAGTGTTATCAGCGCCACGCTAATCGCAGATGGTTGCCAGTGGTCTCCTTCCAGGTTGGGGATAGGGTATGGCTATCCTCCAGAAACCTCAATTTGCAAGTTCTGTGTAACAAGTTGGCTCCCCGGTTCATTGGTCCCTTTAAGGTGATCCGCAAAATTAACCCTGTTTCGTACTTTCTCGATCTCCCAGCATCCATGCGGATTCACAATGTGTTCCATGTATCCCTTCTGAAACCTCTGATATGCAACCGTTACACTACCACTCCTGCGGTCCCCAGTCCTGTGCAAGTTCAGGGTCAGGAGCAGTACGAAGTCCAAAGTATTATTGATTCACGTAGATTTAGAGGAAAATTGCAATATTTGGTCCATTGGAAGGGCTATGGCCCTGAGGAGCGTTCCTGGGTTGATCAGAGTGACCTTCATGCTCCTAGATTGTTGTGCAGTTTCCATTCCAAATACCCTCAGAAACCAGGTCCCTCTTCTCGGAGGGGGGTCTTTGAGAGGGGGGTACTATCACAGTGCCCGTGCTATGCTGGCGACATTCTGTCAGTTTCCTTTATTGATCTCGCTCATTGGTTGAAGTGACTTGTCCCCGCCCAGTATTTGTCCTTAAATACTGGGCCTTGTCACTTATCCAGTGCCCTTCCGTGGTGTTTCCGTACCAGCCCTTGTTCCTGTAGTTCGTGAGATCTCTGTGTACCAACCCGGCCTGCCAGATGACTCTGCATCTTGTTCCTGCCTGTGTACCGACCCGGACTGTTTGACTATTCTGCATTTCGTTCCTGTCCTGTGTACCGACCCGGCCCGGCTGATGTTCCTGCTCTGTGTACCAACTCGGATTGGCTGACATTCCTGCTCTGTGTACCGACCCGGCCTGGCTGACATTCCTGCTCCGTGTACCGACTCGGATTGGCTGACGTTCCTGCTCTGTGTACCGACTCGGCCGGTCTGGACTCCTGTGGTTGCGTATCCCTCCTGCTATGCCTCATCTGGCCTCCGGTTGGGGTTGTGACAGGATCCTCTCTCTCTCTGGACAGTTACTCTCTGCAGTCTAGTCTCCGTTGTTACAGGTGTCACCCAGGCGACATTGCTATGTGTTCCTTCCATCCGTACAGTCCCTGGTTGGGTGCCTTTCTGGGCAAGTTGCTCTAATCTCCGTTACTGCTACGGCAATCCACAAGTTGCCCTGGTCTCCGTTACTGCTCCGGCAGTCCACAAGCTGCTCTAGTCTCTGTTACTGCTACAGCAGTCCACAAGTTGCCCTGGTCTCCGTTACTGCTACGGCAGTCCACAAGTTGCCCTGGTCTCCGTTACTGCTACGACAGTCCACAAGTTGCTCTAGTCTCCATTACTGCTACGGCAGTCCACAAGTTGCTCTAGTCTCCGTTACTGCTACGGCAGCTCACAAGTTGATCAGGTCTCTGTTACTGCTTGGGCGTTACTCGATTTGGTGCTCTCTCTTCAAGATTGAGTTTCTTAAAGGGCCTCGTGCTATTAGGGCCTGTCAGTCCTCCCGGCCTAATAGTAACCCATTCAGTGCTGCCTAACTTGAGTATCACACGAAAACTGCCTGACCTGTGTCAGTATATTGTATTCTGTATAACTTACATATAATTTACCCGTGTGGGTATACCTCATTGTAACCTGTCCTGTGTCTGTACTATATTGCTGATATATTACTGGACCCGTGAGGGTTATTGTTATTACAACTGTTCAATAAAACTGTGTTTTATCCAAACCTACGGTGTCTGTGTGTCAAACAAACCGTTACAAGTTTCTCCCGAAGGTTGTGTCTGAATTTCACATCAGTCAGGAGATTGCGATTCCTTCCTTCTGTCCTAACCCTACTTCTGACAAAGAGAGGGATCTTCATCTGTTGGATGTTGTGCGTTGTCTCAAGTTCTATGTGCATCTCACTGAATCCTTGAGGCAGTCTCACACTCTGTTTGTCATTCCTGAGGGTCCTAGGGTAGGGAAGCCTGCTTCCAAGGTTACCATCGCTTCTTGGATCAAGTCCACGATTCGTAAGGCTTACAAACTTCGGAAGAAGCCTCTTCCCTTCAGGGTTAAGGCTCATTCTGCGAAGTCTATTGGAGCTTCTTGGGCCTACAAGAACCAGGCCTCAGCTGATCAGTTGTGCAAGGTGGCTACTTGGTCATTTGCATGCTTTTTCTAAACACTATCGTGTGGATGTGCTGGCATCGGCTGATGCCAGTTTTGGGAGGAAGATCCTGGAGGCAGCCTTGCCTGTCTAGGATCTTTTAGTCTCTCAGTACTCTTCACTTTTGAGCCCGGTTGGTTCAGTGTGCTGTGTACAGTTCCTGGGGTTTGTTTTACCCCTGGTCAGTGTCCATTGACACTTTGTGGTTAGTGTTGAGCTGTTTATGATCTGTAGGCTCATTGGTGCTCTGGTGACTTTGGGGGCCTGCGCCTGGTCCTTGCCTTTCTTCCCGCCCTGGGGAACTTAATGGTTGGACATCCCAAAGTTACCAGTAACCTGTATTGAACGACAGAGAAAAGAGGATTTTAGTCTTACCTGTGAAATCCTTTTCTCTTAGTCCATACTGATTACTGGTCTCCCATCCTGTCAAGGGACCATGCTTGGCTTTACTGCGACAGAACGTGGGGTACCACTTTTGGGTTCATGCTCATAGGAGTCTTCTGTTTCCTCGCTGACTACTTGTAGTAGTTGGTTCCAAAACTTACTGAAGCTGAAACAGGAAGCTGCAGCTAAGGTTAGAGGGTAGGCTCCACCCCTGCACTCACTTCTCAGAATTGTTCCTGCCTACTTAAAGGGGCGGAGCACCTACCCAAAGTTACCAGTGACCTGTATGGACTAAGAGAAAAGGATTTAACAGGTAAGACTAAAATCCTATTTTTTTCACATATATTTTAGTGTTGCTCGGGATTTCAATCAGATGATATTTGCAGATTTTTTAAGTGCTTTACATTAGTGTTTATTTACATGGTCTGGAATGTGTTTTGAATAATAAAAAAAACAGCATATTTCAGGGGGGAAAAGTGGCCAAATAATAAAATAAACTTTACAGCACTACTGCATTGTGCTTGCATGGTATTGCTTGAAGCAGTTACCCATTCAGAGGCCAGGTTTGGTAGGGCAATCAGGACAGTAACTGGGGATATCTGTCCGTATTCCTTTGCTGTAGCAAACCCTGCAGCGATTTTGTGGGTTTTTATTTTCGGGGGTTCGGGGGATTTTATAAATAAAGTGTACTACCCCAGGTTTTGGTGGAATTATTTCTGTTGCCCCTTGAAACAAAAATTGGGAAATAAGATGGAGATGATACTGCAGAAAACTAAGTATTAGAGTGGGGTTTGCTAATTTGAAAATCAAAAAAGAATTGTATACTGCAGTCTGCATCATGTACCATGCCCTACACTTTCTCATGGTGAGGTATGGCTGCATGAGTTGATCACACAGATCAACTCCCCCATGTGCTTGTTGTAGTCTCGGATGCAGACTGGCTTTCTTAGTACCCCTCCTTCTGCCACGAACAGAGACTGCCACAGTTTTGTCCTAATGCATGGTGGAAAGCATGTATACTTTTTTGTCTTTAAACTTAACTGCCAGCAGCTGTTGTTGACACAAAGCTGAGGTAGTCTCGGTTTTTAGTTTTTTAGCTACAAGTTCTTTGGGCATCTCCCTGCAATTGCGCCTGACAGTGTCACAGGCCACGGTGTCAAAATAAATTACTAACTTCTATACCTAATTCTCAACCCAAAAGGTCACTATTCCTATGATAAACATGTTTTTGTATTTTTTTTCCCTGCGCTACTCCTAAACCTAAATCTATCCCTAAGCCTGAACCTATCCAACCCAATTACCTATCTAAACTAGCTTAGAATGTAAAATCAATTTTTAAATAAAATAACCTTTTTTTTTCCCTACACTACTCCTAAACCTAAATCTATCCCTAAGCCTCACCCTAACCCACATATTCCCTGAACCTACCTAACACAACCCAACTACCTATCTAAACTGGCTTATAATGTTATAATTTTCCCTACACTACTCCTAAACCTAAATCTATCCCTAAGCCTTACCCTAACCCACTTATTCCCTGAACTTACCTAACCGAACCCAACTACCTATCTAAACTAGCTTATAGTATAAAATCACTTTTTAAATTAAATAAAATTTTTTTGGATTTTTATTTTTTTTCCTACACTACTCCTAAACCTAAATCTATCCCAAAGCCTTAACCTCACTCCCTGAACCTACCTAACCCAATCCAACTACCTATCTAAACTAGTATATACATTTTTAAATAACAGAAACTTTTTTTTTCCTACTCTACTCCTAAACCTAAATCTAACCCTAAACCTTTCCCTAACGCACGTATAGACTAAACCTACCCAAATAACTAGCTAACCTACCTAAAATACACTAAATGATCAATTTTTTATTTAAAAAAAAAATGTAAAAAAATACGGGGGGGGGGGGGACAAGTACCACAGATCAGCAAAAGCTGATCTGCAGCAATTGATCACTACTAGAGTGATCAGAGGGTGGTGGGATGTATTGATCACTGCAAAAACAGTGATCAATGGGGTTAAAATTTATTTTTCTCTTTTTTTTTTAATTTTTGCTGGCTGGATCACTATCTGCAACGCTGAACACAATTTTGCAAGATGTTTCTCTGTCTCTCTCCACCTCAGAAGTGGGTAAAATGGAGGGAGGCAGAGAGATGTGACAGGGACAGTATTTACAAATACTGTCCCTGTCATTCGGCTTTTGCAACATGTGATTCGCTAATTAATGTTCCTAGTGGCTGAAACTAAGTGCCCCGGTATCGGAGAACTTAGCAACAGCCTCTCTGTACTCTCCCATCACTCCATGCAGCGGTGATGAGAGATTTTAACCCTTGACAGTCCAGTACTGTCATGGGTCCTTAACGCAATTCTACCTATGATGGTCCTGGACAGTCATGGGTCATTAAGGGGTTAAGGAACTCAGCAGGTAGGTTGTTCCATACATCTTGGAGAACTAACCACAGTTTTTCTGTGGATTTAGGCAGCCTCGGTTGCTTCTTTCTCTTCATGTAATCCCAGACTAACTTGATGATGTTAAGATCAGGGCTCTGTGGTGCCTACCATCACTTCTAGGACTCCTTGTTCTACTTTACACTGAAGATAGTTCTTAATGACTTTGGCTGTAGGTTTGGGGTTGTTGTCATGCTGCAGAATAATTTGGGGCCAATCAGATGCCTCCCTGATGGTATTGCATTATGGATAAGTATCTGCCTGTACTTCTCAGCATCGAAGAGACCATTAATTCTGACCAAATCCCCAACTCCAATTGCAGAATTGCATCCCCAAATTGCAAGAAACCTCCACCATGCTTCACTGTTGCCTCAGACACTCGTTCTTGTACTGCTTTCCAGCCCTTCGGCGAAAAAACTGCCTTCTGCTACAGCCAAATATTTCAAATTTTGACTCATCAGTCCAGAGCACCTGCTGCCATTTTTCTGCAACACAGTTCCTGTGTTTTCATGCAGAGTTGAGTCACTTGACCTTTTTCCACGTCGGAGATATGGCTTTTTGGCCACAAGTCTTCCATGAAGACCATGTCTGACCAGAATTCTCCAGACAGTAGATGGGTGTACCAGAGTCCCACTGTTTTCTGCCAATTCTGAGCTGATGGCACTTCTGGACATCTTTCATTTGCAAAGAGAAGTAAGCATGATGTGTCTTTCATCTGCTGCACCAACTTTCCTTGGCTAACCACTGCATCTACGGTCCTCAACGTTGCCTGTTTCTTTGTGCTTTCAAAAGAGCTTGGACAACATATATGGAACCTCCTGTCTGCCTTGAAATTTCTTTGTGTCTTGTTGCTGTGTTCAGTCTTGCCATTGTGTATGACTTTTGATATTAAACTGTCTTCAGTAATCTCACCTTGTTACCTCAAGTTTTATTCCTCCTACACAGCTGTTTCTGCTTCAGTTAATGACTTGTTTCAACCTATATATTCAAATTGATGATCTTTAGCACCTGTTTGGTATAATTGTTTAATCATACACCTGACTATATGCCTACAAAATCCATGACTTTATACATGTGTACCTAAAATAATTGATGCTGTTTTGAAGGCAAAGGGTGGTCATGCCAAATATAGATTTGATTTAGATTTTTCTTCTGTTCCCTTACTATGGTATGTCTATTTTTGAAAGCATTCTTACTGTACAGCATTTTTTTGCACCTGCCTAAAATTTTTGCACAATACTGTACATGTATGTGTGTGTATTTGTTGCTTTGCACAAGAGAGTTTAAATGATTACACAGTAATTGCTTTATCTGTGATGTACAGTCCCTTATAATATGCCCTTATAGTTATTTTTAGAGCACTCATCTATATTATAGCTTCTTGAATATGGCCCTTTACCTCACAAGTTTGCAGTAAAACATTTGCAACACAAACATTAACAGTCCATTGGAGACACTGGCTCATACAAGGTTCTTGGGCACAGAAAATGAATGTGTTTTATACCCATCTGACACTCAAAAGTTAAAACTAGTAAGTGTATTTTTATATACTGTAGCCTGTGGTTTCTGTTGCAACCCATGTAATTATGTGTTGATGTGGGTAGGAGTAATTGTAGGGTGGTCAGATAGAGCAAGAAACTGTCATGGGAAAAATCAGGATTTTTTTTTTTTTTAGATCTGGGTAATTACCATCAAAGAGTAAATTAACAAATCAACAGGCCACCTCAAAGCAGGGCTTGTTAAATGTAAATTTTAGAGCTATGTACACTATGCAGTCAGAGCTTTTAACCCTTTGAGTCCCAGAGAGGTAGCCAACCTGTTGGCATTAGTAGCAGAAAAAGGGAATTGGTCATGTCACTCTACAGATCTCTAGTTAGATCTCACCTAGAATATTGTGTACAGTACTGGAGACCCCATCTCCAGAAGGGTATTGATACTCTAGAGAAAATTCAAAGAAGGGCTACTAAAATGGTGACTGGTCTACAGGAAAAGAAATATCAGGATAGACTAAATGATCTGAATATGTATAGCTTGGAGGAGAGAAGAGAGAGAGAGGATATGATAGAAACATTCAAATACATGAAAGGATTCAACAAAGTACAGGATGGAAGTATATTTCAAAACAGTAAAAACTTTAGGACAAGAGGCCATAGTCTAAAACTAGAGGGACACAGGTTTAGACGTAATGTAAGAAAGTTTTACTTCACTGAGAGGGTAGTAGACAAGTGGAATAGCCTACCAGCAGAAGTGATAGAAGTTAATACAGTGACAGAATTTATGCATGCATGGGATAGGCATAAGGCGGTCCTTAACATAAGAAAAGACCAAGGACCAAAAAAGGTTTGAGGTTGTGGTTTTTTTTTTGTTACAGTAGGAAAATGGGCAGACTAGATGGGCCGAATGGTTCTTATCTGCTGTCAAATTCTATGTTTCTATGTTGCAATGCAATGGGTTGGATACCTCATTGGCAGACAAAAGGTTAAAGCATAGGAGAACCCAGCGTGTACTCTGGGCCTTCTGTTACAGGGGGAATCACCTTAGGTTTCCAACAGCCCCCGATAATCCTTTGAGTGCCACAGGGGTATGCAATGCATTTTGTATGCTTCACTTTGCGTACCCCTCTGGCACTCAATGTGTTAAGAAAAGGAAACAGTTTAATCCTATGGCCAGGTGATCAGCGAAGAATGAAGCTGTTCTGGGTGAACAGCTCATAAACTGTAGCTGCTTTTCTCAAAAATAGGTAGGAGTTTAACCCTTTGAATGTCAGAGGGGCAAAGAATGACTACAACTAAGCTGAAGAGGATCCTCCAAGTTTACCTACATTTGGGGTCCTCCATGTGGTTCTGAACCCCTTAATGACCGTCCACGTGGCTGACAGTTAAGGACCACTGAATTTTTTTTTCTTTACAAGCAGCATACAACTGTGCATGGAACCCTGGATTCTATGATGTGCCAGGACCATCATTGGTCCTTAACACAAGTTTAATAATATGCCATGTCATGGAACCCTTTAGTTTTAATAAAATCCCTATGAAACCTTAAAAATATTTTTTAATCCTTTCATCCTGAAGAGGATGTAACTCATCATAGATCAATAAATAACTCATTTAACATTGGTTAGGTAATGATTACCAGGTAATATTACGCAATAATATATTTTTCCTTATTGGGGGTAGGGTATATTACAAGATAAATTTTTATAGAAAATGCAACTGCACACTTGTTACAATCTTCCACATGTCCACTATTTGTCACACAACCACAAGCAGGGGACAACTAAAAATTTCCATTGATTTAAAGGGGCTTTAAACCCAACTTGCAATATGTTAGAGACCTTTCTAGGATTCAGAAGGCTAAATGTCCAATTTAAATCAAAGAAAATGTATGGAATTTTTATGTGTCCAAAATTGCAATAGATCTGTTGCCCATGGCGTACTATGGTGTATTTTACATGGGTGACTATCACCTTGTGTAATTGCACCAATGTTCAGTACGTTGCATCTTTACTCACAGAAAGCAGTATAGATGCATCATGCAGAGGCTTGAAGGGCTGCTGGCCGACTTTCACAATGGCTGTGCCATATGAGTGCCAGCCAATATTTGGCTAAAACTCACATGGGTTTGCCTTTAAACCCCCCACCACCTTCTGCATCCAGAGCTTCAGTGGACTGAAGGAGAATGGTGAATTTACAACACAGGTGGCAGAACTGTAGCAGAGGACTGATAAGGTTCTGTTGAAAGAGCCCATAAACTACAGCAGGAATCAGTGAGTTAAAACCAGTTATAACCTTAGGAATCCAGTCCCAAATCAGAAGAGCATACCTATCATATCTGTTGTGTGTTTAACTTTAGTCATAAGAAATGGGAGATCTTGTTTTCACCATTGAGGTAAACAATAATTAAAAGAAAAGCATTGTTACTGTGAGGCAGCTGACTGGGGCATTTGCATGATCATTAATTACTGAAACTTCCTCTTCACTTTCACAGTTTACTTTTTTAAAGCTGCAAGACAATTAAGCAGGAATTTATTATTCCTAACTAGTTGAAGAGCCCGTTACACGGGCCACAGTGCCTCTGCCAGCCGGTCGCGGGGCAGTCATGCGCAGTAGAGACTGCCCGCGCCGCGGCTGATACAGAGCTGGACGCGCGGGCAGCAGTCTCTACTGCGCATGACTGGTCATTACACACGTTTTAGCGCATTATTATATAGGATTGTGTCACCTGCTCTATCTCAGGTGTGTCCAACTCCAGTCCTTGTGAACACCTAAAAGGTCAGGATTTAACCCATTGATTGCCAGTGGGGTATGCAACACATTGCAGAGCAATGCGTTGTGCACCCCTCTGGCACTCAAAGGGTTAAGGATATCCTTTCTTAAGCACAGCTGAGTTAATCTGTTGCTAAACCGTTTTGAGTGGCACACCTGTGTTCAAGCAGATAAAAAATAATAAAAAGAGCAATATGTTTTATATGAAAAATATGTTGTGATTGTGATGACAAAGTGGTTGGTGGTGGCAGAAGATTCCCAGGCTACATAATTTTAAACATCATATGGCTGTTGGTCTTGTATAGGCTTGCTTAGACATCTATTGGTTGAGGTGATTGGCTGCTGCAAGGACTTGATAGACCATCAGGAATGCAGTGAAATTAGTTCCAACTGCTGCAGGGTCCTCACAGGCTGTTCTTGAATCTGGTTGGCTGGGATGTGAAGAACATCCCAGCCAATGGCAATGAGTGCAGTTGAAGTGAGCCTGCCCATAAATAAAGGCAGGTTCACTTCAAATGCCCTCAGTGTGTTACGGGCATCGGCCCGTACACAGCTGATGAGGAGCGTCGTGGGACATTTGTGTCTAAGTTACATATTGGGCATTTATGAATGACATTGATTTATTCATATATGCAGCTTTTTATTCATTGGCATGTATTTTTCAGGGCAATACATGGAGGCATATATGGGTATATTATATAACACTAAAATTACACACTTTGAGTGACAGTGAGGTACGCAACTCATTGCTTTGCCACTCAAAGGTTTCTGGAATGTATTTGTTCATGCTTAATGTTCATACATTTCTTTTATTTTACAGGGAGAAGGCAGAAGATGGAAGAAAGAAGACACAAAGATGAGAAGACAGAAGAGAAGGACCAGCAAGCTGAGGACTCTGCTGGACATCAGGATTAATGGTAAGTGTTAATGCAATGTTGCTTTACTTAGTCGGATTAACCCTATGAATGCCGGCGGGGTAATTATACCCCACTGACACTCATAGGGTTAATCCTACTAACTTTGAACACGTTTTAGGCACTTTGGATGTATTGATGTTGGGCTTAGGGCCCCATATCAATACATCCACTGTGGACATTGGGTTCTTTTTCCAGTTAACAGCTGCGTTAGCTGGCAAAAGATCTGATAAGGGACTTTACGGCTAACAAAACTGGGTCTTAAAGGGATAGTAATACTTCGTTTTAACTTTATTTTATTTTGTAGGCATTAAAAAAACATGAAGAATGATATAAGTCTTATCTCTGAAACCTTTATGGTTTAAGAGATATTCACAAACAAAGTATCCCTTCCCTGTTCAACCAGATCAGAAGGGAGATGCCCAGGTAGACTGCAGAGAGGGACAATCTTCAATTAAGATAATGGAAAAAGCTGAAAAACTTGTCAAGGGGGGAAGGGCTTTCATTGTTTTCATACAAAGAAAATTGTCCCCTTCTGTTATCTGTCCTGTCATACAACCAGACTCACATTTGAGAAGAGATGGCTTACACTAGGAAAAAGGGGCGGGGAGGGGAACTTTGCTTGTGAATATCTCATAAACCATAAAGGTTTGAGAGATAAGACTTATATCATTCTTCATGTTTTTTTAATGCCTACAAAATAAAATAAAGTTAAAACAAAGTATTACTATCCCTTTAAGTTTTGTGCAGTAAGTGAGTCCCTTATCGGGTTTTTGCAGATAACGCAGTGCTTTAAATGGTAAAATGGAGTTTTTTTTTTTTTATGGGCCAAAACACGTTAGTGTTGCTGCCGGCATATTAGATGAACTGCCGTTAGCAGTTCATTACATGGCCCTTTGTATGGCTTCCTACACGTTACAACACCCATCGGTGTTTTTTTAGCTTAACGGCTGCCTTTAAATCTACCTCTAACTCTTTCTGTAGTTAGTGTTTGGGACTGTCTGAACGGTGGGTAGGGTTGCCATAGCTAACTTAGTTCTGAATACATAGTCAGCTTCTGAGTGAAGGAGCTGATGTCACTGAAAATGCCATGAGGATGAAACTTAAAACATATTTTCCAAAATTTAAAGGAGAAGCATGATCTGAAACTAATGGATGTAATTTGAGTAGCAGACATCTGTGGAGTTAAGCAACACATGAAACTTGTTAAACAGTTTTTTTTTAGTAATTTTCTGTGAGAAAAACATAAATATACAAAACCTGTCTTACTTCCTTATCTTAATGTGTTACTATGTTGGAGCTGTCTTTAGTGCCCAAGAGGTGAAAATTAGCAGGTTGTTCACATTTATCTTTTTATAACATACAACTCCAAAAATCCTCAAACATGGAATTCATAAACAGCATGCCAGTGAAACAAGATGGCTATGCATTTGGAAAAGTTATTAAGTATATAAAGCAGATGATAGTTAATAATTTATGTGACATTACTAGCGTGCTTTGTGGCTACCATTTCAATCATCTTCTATCGCATTGCTCTATACTGTGCGACTAAAGCAGTGTTATTTTGGTTTTTACGTGCTGGCTAATTTTAAGCAATCACACAATGAGTATAATGAGGACTGAGACCATTTTCATGTGATGGAAACTTCACTCTAACTACCTCTCAGAAATGTTCTTGCAATAGCAAACCAATGCAGTTTGGGCAAGCAGGAATATTTTGGAGAACTCACAAACTGACGTGAGCATTCAAAGGCACAATAAAGAAAAAATTATTCTTATGTGCTATGAGCAACTGAACAATTCTGGGCATATTAAAGGACCCTAAGCAAGGCTTTGAGGAAATAGTGTAAGTATACCATATTTCCTTGAACATTCTATGGTGTTATGGAGCTTGCTGACATCAAAATTCTAAGGATGATGGAGATTGTCTGCTGGTATGAACTACAGGGGGGATATAGGGGGGATGTAGGGAATACTCTAAAGTACAGCCACTGGTGTTACAAGTAAATGTCAAAGGAGCTACACTTGTGAATTCACACATTCTTTCCACTGTGACTAGAAATATTAATTGATTAAATTCATTTGCAATGTAATGCTTACTGTTTTGTCATTATAACCAAGGCCTGAGCAATGTGTGTAATACCACCTGTTACCTCATCATTGCCATAGAGATGTTGCCTGTTTGAGAATGATGGGAGTCAGAGAGCAGACTGATTTCCACAGTTGGATTTGGCATTTCACAACCAGGGTGCCACAGACATTCACTTAGCATGCCCCTTCTTTTATACAAAGACTTTGACAAAAATGTGAATGTTGAGTTTCAAATACAAATGTATGGAAACTGTTATGCACGATATGTTCATTTTTGTTATTCTGATTGTGATACCTAAATATGACTATATATTTATGTATTTGTACCCTTCTTGACAAATGACTGTTAAAGAAAATTCCAGACTGCATGTTAGAGGTGCATTGAGTAAAAATGATTGAGAAACACTATTAAATGGAATATTTAACATCCAATGAGCATGGGCTTATGCACAACTTTTTCACGGTGGGCACAGATTGACCCCCAGGCCAACCCTCCAAGCCCCTTTTCTGGAGGGACCAATTTGCCCCCCCTCCTGAAGCCACACCAAGAGGTCAATTTATATATATTAGCACATATTATAAAGGACAGAAAACCCTTATCATGGAAATATATATTGTGGGCTATTTTCTATTTAGTAAAACATAGGTACTTCCACTCCTATGTAATTCATCCAATCTAAAGCCATTATAATGTAATCTTGTGTTATTTTTGGATTTTGGTCTTAACCCGTTGAGTGCCAGAGGGGTAAGGAATGCATTGCTTTGCAATGCATTCCATACCCCTCTGGCACTCAAATGGCTAATATTTTTTAATAATAGGTTGCAATCTTGCTATTATAGGCACTGGAGTGCTGTGTTTCTTAGACATGGGCTTTCCATAGATGGCTATCACAACAGTGGCATCTGGCAGCAAAACCACTTGAAACCAAGCTATCAGAACAATTCAAGTTAAGATTGTAACAACTTTTGAAAGAAGTACCTCGTAGCATCATGAGTACTCTTGTTTTACCCCACAAAAATGACATATTTCTTTTCATCATTAGGGTTTACTGTCTTTTTAATTGAAAAATTTAATTTAATTGGATAGTTATGTTTCACAATAAAAGCAGCTCCAATGAATCTTTATAGTATTTTGGACATGGAGAGTTATTTCAGTACTGTCAGAGTTATAGTTCAAGAGAAATTGAATGATATAGTATCCCCCTCCCGCCCCTTTTACTGATGTAACACTGCTCACTTCAGAGCCGCAAGACTGTCCAGATTGATGACAGAGAGGGACAATCTTCAGTGAGCATAAGGAAAAACCAGTCAAGGGGGGCAGGGTTTTGCTTATGCTCACAGTAAGAAGATTGTCCCTTGCTGTGACTTGTCTGGTCCCAGGACCAGATTCCACATCTGAGGGGAGGTGGCTTACACTAGGTAAAAGGGGCGGGAGGGGATACTTTATCATTCAATTACTCTTGAACTACAACTGTATTGAAATAACACTATCCATGGCCCAAATACTACGAAAGATTAATTGGAGCTGCTGCTTTTGTGAAACATTACTATCCCTTTAAATAATGGTGTACCAAAAAATGGATTGTCCATAGTGAGCACTGAATTTTAAAGCAATACTAACAACTAAGAATGACTTGGAGTTATATTCATGTAAATACCCTCTACTTTATGCTAGCATCTGTAAATTGTCTATCTTTGTTTCCTAATATCTAGGCTTTTGTATGTTCCTAGGAAAGAGCCATTCCTGGCTTTTCCATTTCTCTAGGTACCATAGCAATTGAACTGATTGTCAATAAATGGGTTGGTATCAAATAATAGCCTTTTCTGAATTAAAGAGCAAAAGGCACTGCTCAGTATATTTTAACTGTCTGTAGCTTTTATATTTCATTACAAACTGCACAAACAATATTAAATACATGATTTTTGGATATGACAGTTTACACTTGTGTTAAACAGAAGGTTTAGGCTTTTATTGTAGCCATGTAACATATAAATAACATTTTATGTATGCTAGCTGTAAGTACATGATATTTAACATCATATCAACCAATTTCATTTTTAGATGTACATATTCCTTTAATTTTAAGTAGATATTTTTGTGTTGATTCTAAAAGTGTTACAGCATATCCTTTAAAATTACGGCTTGCTGCTTGCAATCCTTTTTCTATATCTCTTTGTATTTAAGAAAATCTACTGATTATGTTAAAACAGTTCATCACTAATCATGAACATGACATTGCAGGGCATATTAGCATACTCAGCAATTTTGTGGGAGGAAATTCTTAAACTAATTATACAATACCCTGACTCCCTATCTCCATAATTACAGAGCTTTTGTTAGCAGATCAGCAGGGATTGAGGTAAATAATTCCTTCTGTCCACCACATCTCAAACACTGCAAGTATCAGTACTTCCCTGAGGTAACCCAGTTAAATAACATGACGCATGACACATCAAGTGTGTTTCTCTTTGTTTTTTAACAGCTTCCTTGATTGACTCCTTGATAAAGTAAACACAATTAACCCCTTGAATACTAGAGAGTTCCCCAATTATTTTCTTCGCTAACATCCAAGGGGTTAATAGGGGTGATCTCAGAATCTCACAGCTAATGGTGAATGATTACAGAGGGATAGATAGGTGCTCACCTACCTACCTACCTACCTACTCTTCTGTACATTGACGTGCTGAATGGGGAATGGACGAGATCCAGCCTAGATGATTACAAAGGGACACATATCACAATGTAGAAGCCCACCACAAATCAACTGAAAACAGACAGCACACTGTTTACAGCAAGTAATTCATTTTGCAGAATGTCTGTAACATTTTAACTGGTTTGAAAGAGCCACTTCAGACTGTGTACTGCTTCAGTCACCTCAGTGTGAGTTTACAGTTGGATAGTAGAGAGTTAATTTCAGAAGTGGAGTAGTAAAAGTTATGGGGACTTACAATATCCATGCTGGATAAATGTTATCATTCATAAACACACTTACAACAGACTTTTTTTTTTCTTCAAAATTTTTATTGGAGACAAAGTAACATACAATAGTATAAGCATGTAAACATTTAATCCAAGTTACAGAAACATAGAATTACCTTATGATAGAGGTTCGGAAAACAAAGAGAATAAAAAAGAAGTATCATACAACTATATGTAAAACCATGTAAAACATACATTCTGGGAATTTAGTGCATATGAGTGATGATATACAATATGATGTTGATAAGACTGTTTGGAAAAACTGTAGGTGGAGAAGGAGAAGTTGAAGAGGGTGGTTAGAGAGAAAAAAAATTATAGACCTTTCCCATGCCCAGCAAGCCTTAATGAGGTTTGGCAGCCTAGTAAAGATACCGTACATAGCAAGATCAGACACTCAATGCAAGGTACTCAAGTTACCCCGGTATTCCCAGCCCTCCCACAAAGATCAAAACTCTGCGGCAGAATCCTGAGTGATGGCATAGCATTTTTCCATCTCTAAGGTATGTTCAACTTTAGTCAATAGGGGGAGTCTCTTGGGATCTCCAGTACAAGGGAATAACCGCTTTGGCTGCATTAAGAATGAGTTGCACACAGGACCAGGGAGCATTACCCAGTATGGGTCTAGATGAGTCCTTACGCAGAAAAAGGCAGATCATCGGGTCTAATGGAAGATGTAAATTGAAAACTAGCCTAATTTGAGCTAGAATCATGACCCAGAAGGGTTGGAACATGTTGCCTTGCCATCTCCAACATGGGGAGCGTGTGTTGAGGTTGAGCCAAGAGAGTTATTGAAGTGTCATGTACCAACGCGTTAAGAATTTATAATTCATTAGTCTGATGGACAATGCTCGAGAAAATCTAAACAGGCATCTAGAAATTATGAACCACTCGGCAATATCAATATTAACAGAAAGGTCCTGTTCACATTGTCTCAAGTAATAATATTTACTCGGGGCAATGCATTAAGCAAGTGATCGTAGCAGAAGGAAAGCGTATGCAGTGTAGGGATGAGGCACAACAGTCTAGATTTGAAAGGTGTCATGTCGCGAAGCGGAGCTGCTGGCCAGAGTACAACAGACTTTAACCTTTGAAAAGATCACAATGTTTATTCCTTCACAGGGGTGAAGATTTCTTCCTTGCTCAGGATACTTACCAGTCCACCACTAAATGGAGAATGTATGAGATTCAGCAGGGACAGAGATCCTTACCTCTGCAAGTGAATAACCTGTGTGATTTTCCCGCAGGTCCAAAAATGTCCAAATATAGAGAGTCAAAGGAGCCAGACTTCCAGATTGTGTTCCAGCCGAGGGGATCTGGAACCCCCACCCCCTAAAACAGTTGAGATTAACAGTTTTAGGGTTGCACCATATAGCTCATAGCTTTTTTTTAAAGCTGATCTAAGAGGAGAGAAGAAGAGAGAAAGGAAAAAGGGTAGAGAGGAGAGGCAGGAAGGATGGAGGGAAGAAGGAGAAGAAATGAGAGCCTCTTATTGCATATCTTATTTTCATGTGGATCCTGCCTTGCCTATGTTGAATTTGCCCCCAAGTTCCCAGGGTTGCTTTTCATGCATATCCTGCTGTGCAATGTCTGGAATCCATAGGGCTGCTTTTCATGTGGATCCTGTTCTGACTGTATAGAATCCATTCCCAATATTGCATAGCTGCTTTTCATGTGGATCCTGCACATATCTCTGGGTACACTGTTACTTCCATCAACGAACAAGTGCTTGTATTGTGTTCCATATCATGTTCAAATGGTTCTGCGTGACGGTTTTGTAAAAACACTCAGACAAATTAGCTAAGTTTAAGATCAGCTATATTGAAAATAAATAATCAGCAAGGAAATGATCAACCTACTCGGGCCCAGACAGGGACAGTACCGTGGTACTTCCCAAATCTGTCACAGGTCAGGATGAAAACAGAAATAATATGCAAATGAAGGACAATACAACATGTAACTAAGTAGTCTTTATCCGTAGGCTGGATACTGGAACAGAGCAAACCACAGCAGTACCAAAGCCGCGGGAAGGCACACGGAGACTTGCGGCAGGTAACTGCAGGGCATATCCCTAGAATGCTAGGGAGTATAGGAGGCAGCACACAGGCAGGACACTGACAGTGACCAGATACCTAGAACACTAGGGAGATAGTAGGCAACTCACAGATAGGACACTGACAAGTGACCAGATCTCTAGAACACTAGCCTGATCGGATGCAACTCACAGATCGGAACTGGCAAGTGACCGGATCCCTAGAACACTAGGGATAGCGGAGACAGCTCACAGACAGGACACTGACAAGTGACCGAATCCCTAAAACACTAGGGGGATCGGAGGCAACTCACAGACCGGACACTGGCAAGTGACCGGATCCCTAGAACACTAGGTATAGCAGAGGCAACTCACAGACAGGACACTGACAAGTAACCGGATCCCTAGAATGCTAGGGAGATCAGAGGCAACACACAGACCGGGTACTGGCAAGTGACCGGTTCCCTAGAACGCTAGGGATATTCAGAGGCAACTCACAGACAGGACACTGACAAGTAACCGGATCCCTAGAATGCTAGGGAGATCAGAGGCAACACACAGACCGGGTACTGGCAAGTGACCGGTTCCCTAGAACGCTAGGGATATTCAGAGGCAACTCACAGACAGGACACTGACAAGTGTCCGGATCCCTAGAACGTTAGGGAGATAGGAGGCAACTCAAGACCGGATACTGGCAAGTGACCGGATCCCTAGAACGCTAGGGAGTAGCAGCAATGGTAACTACTTGCAACTCAGTCTCCCAGGTATACTAGGTAGTAGAAGGCCAGATGTTAGGCGCTGTAGCGGAAGTCGCTGAGTGGTAATGAGAGCGAGAGTAACGGAGTTTAGGTAATGCACACAGAAGGGTCAGAAGCCAGAATGCCAGATCGGTACACACGGAGATAGGCAGCCAGTCCTAGTCATCAACAGAAGCGGGTTCTCAGCCAAAGCCAGTTCGGTACACACGGAGCTAGTCACCCAGTCCTAGTCAGCATCGGAAACAGAATCAACTCAGGAACAACAGAAGCACAGTCAGGCGAGCCGGGTCATACACGGAGCAGAAACATGCAGCAACACAAACGCTAGGTACAGGTACACCACGAAAGGGCACTGAAAGAATGACAGGGCCAGATATAAAAGGGCTAGCCCTAGGTGGAGTCAGAACCCAATGGCCAATAAGAACCGTGCAGAGTGAAACCTGGAAGTAGCAATGTCGCCATGCAGAAAGGATCATGGGCACAGTGATATTCTGTCTATTCAAATTTGCAGTCCTTTTCTGCATACCTGGGAACTTCCACCTGAGGGCTACCCGGAGGGGAGTCCTCTGTTCAGCAGGGGGTGACAAAAATGACGCTAATCGCGTCAAAAAGGGGCGGGGCTTGATGCAAGCGGGGGGTGCTTAACCCTTTGAGTGCCGTGCTACTCTGGCACTCAAAGGGTTAAAAATGTCACACAGAAGGCTGGGGACGGAGGAACAGCGGGAGAAAGAGTGTAAGTGGGTAGAGTTTCAATAGAAACTCCCTACATCCGGAGGAATCAGCCTCTTCCCCGGAGACCCGGTAAATCTCTGTCAGAACCGGAGTCTCCGGGGCAAATCCGGAGAGTTCCCAGGTATGCTTATCTGGTTCCTGCTCAACTGGAACCAGATTTTTGTCTTTGCTGTCAGCATCTTTAACTCCTGGTTCTAAGCCACTGCTAGGAAAAGTTGTGGTCAACACCATACTAGCATTTGTCCCCAGAAGTGCACTGTAGCAGCCATTAGCAGACACTATCTCGCCAGTTCACATATCTTATGTCTAATATCCAAGACACCCATAGTGACTTGCCCCAGGATCTTCAACCCCATTCTGCTGCATTTCAACTTTGAAATTCTCAAGCAGGAACATATATCTCCTAAAGCTGGTCAGAAATCAACAGAGCTGACTGACCTTCAGTTCCGGTTGCCTTTCAATGAAAAATGATATGAGAGATTTTGTTTGTTCCTGCAATACATGTGCATAAAACATATTTCCTCATCAGAGATCTGTGGTACTTCTCCATTCCTTCAATTTTTCCCACCACCGACATGGAGTGGACACATCTGAAGCAGGGTTTTTATGCAAGGAGAAGCAAGCCCAGGGTCATGGGTGCAATAGATTGCAACCATGTCTGTATCAAAGCTCCAGCACGTGAGGGACATTTATTCTTTAGCCTAATGAACTTCCACTCCATGAAACTGCAGATAGTGTGTGACAGCAACATGAGGATCATGAATGTCTGTGATAAATATCCAGGGAGCTGTCATGATGCATACATACTCAGAAACTTATCTGTACACAGAGAATTTGAGAATGGAGCGTATCCAGGGGGATGGCTTCTGGGTGAGTTAACAATAGTAAATCACAGCACATGTACACACAACACTGCTCAGCATGCTCTTCACTCACAGCTAGTAAGTCCACCTCATAAAACATCATTCACACAACATGTGCTTCCTGTCTCACCATGTCACTCACTTTCCACAGGTGATTCTGGCTATGGCTGCAAATCTTGCCTACTGACCCCGGACGCAAATCCCCAAACGGGTGCCCAGGAGTGATACAATCAGGCTCATGCCAGAACCTGGAATGCCATTGAGCAGACTTTTGAGCTCCTAAAATCACGATTTTGATGTCTGGATCACTCAGGGGGAGCAATACAGTATGCCCTGGCCAAGGCTTGCGATATAATAATGGCGTGTGCAATACTACACAACATCGTGGTGGACACTCAGCTTGTGGATGATATCCAGGCCCCATCCATGCCAGATGTGCCCATGGACAATGGGCATTATGAGAAGACCCTGAGAGGGGCACAGATAAGAGACAGGCTGATCAGGGACCACTTCAGCTGTAAGTATAATACAGGCATTCACACAATCCATGCATATCCATCATCAGTTCCATGAATTGGTGCCAACACACTAACCACACCACACATGATGTTCTGTCTCACCCCACAGGATCAATGACACAACCCTGACACTGGAAGCAGTATGAACCCCAAACATCATCCATACCATGGACGTGGCATAATGTGGCTGGGGATTCCAATACCATCTTCCATTTCTTCCTCCACGTTGACATTGCTACCTCAAGGATATCATGCAAACCCCCATGAGAACCAAGGTACAACACATTACCCATGTTTAGCATATTCCAGGGCATCATTGACAGCAACTAACATGATTTTCCATGATCATAGCCATAGCAACCACGGTACCCTTGTAGCGAAAGAGTGTTATCCAATGCAATGCATTGGATAACATTCTGTCACATTAGGGGTTGAAGGGCTATTGGAGTGAACATGGGACCTGTAGTTTGCTATTGCTGAAAGGAGCAGCAGAGGGATGGATCTACAGTGGTATTGTGTTACACAACATAGAGGTCATGAAATACGGATCAGATCTCAAGGGACACCATACTGACCCGTGTGTGTGCAGCACTCTGACAATGGCAGCCCAATTTTATTTGTTTCATTCATTATTAGGACGTATTTGTTGATGTATGGGTTTGTCAGGAGCACATATCCCTAGGACTGGTTAATATCCCCTTAGTTTTCCACATAATGGGTTACAGACAAGTAGACAACACCATAGCTGGGAACTCTCCGGTTTTGCCCCGGAGACTCCGGTTTTGACTCTGAATTACCGGTTCTCCAGGGCAGAGTCTGATTCTCCAGATATGGGGAGTTGAAACCCTGCCCACATCTGCTCCTCCCATTGAGTTCCTCCCACTCCCTGGCCTCTTCTCCTTCTTCTCCAGGCTAGTCTAGCTATATATATATATATATATATATATATATATATATATATATATATATATATTTTTTTTTTTTTTTTTTTTAGTACTGCCCCCCACTAGAGATTAAGCCCCACCCCCCTTTGTGAACGAATCGCGTAATTTCTTTCACCTTATCTGCACCACAGGCCAAATGTAGAAGTTTCCAGGTATGGAAAACACATTACAAAGCAATGGGTTGTATACTCCCCTGTAACGGAAAAGATTCATGGGATAGTGATGTTGGCTTTGTTGCATGACTATCAGTTAGAAGGTGCTGTTCCAAATCCTGTAGTCTTGTCCCACAGGCATCCATAGCATGATCCATCCTGGAGCAGAGGAGTTTTCACGTGACTAGATTGATGTCTTCCCAACACTTCCATGAAGCTGACCCCTTGATGCTTTCAAGTGCTTGTGTTGGTGATGCAATGTATAACCTGATGTTCACAGCAACCTCTACTGGAACATCCACATATCAACAGAAGACACAATTGTATGTGTTTCCCAACATCCAGGTATCAAACCTGAACATCTGCAGAGTTACGATACCTTGTGAACAACACATGAGCAGTTCAGTAGTGTTTCTTCAGTATTCTTTTTTAAAGATTATATGTACCTTTTGTGTGTTCAATATACCCAAAAAACATGTATGTTTTAATGTAGTGTGAGACACATTAAAGGAGAACCATTGTCACAGGAGACCTGTAAATAATCACTCAGACAGGTACATAAAATCAATTCCACTTTATTAAGAATAATCACAAGCAAAGTAAATATAAACACTTCCCCAACCTTCCCGGGGTCAGGCGTGGGGATAATGTGCAGTCCACTACCAGGAGCTGACACTGAACCTAAAGCAGACTGATGCACAGGCTAGGAGAGAACCAGTAGCGAGAGCAGAACCACTGAGGTAGCGATAGTGGTAAGCGTGCTCTAAAGCGTAGCGGACAAGGGAGGGCCACCAGCTGGAATGCAAGGACACAACCACAATACCCTAGAATGCTAGGGTCACAGAACACCAAGCACCCCAGAACACCAAAGGCACAACAAACCCCCGGAGGACTTATGTGCTGCTGTACTACTGACATGATCACAACAGAGAACTCAGGAAGCGCTCAGGTACACCATGAAAGGGTACTGTGACAATGATGGAATGCAGAATATAAGGTCTCTCTAGGAGGCAGAGTCCACGTAGGTCAATCGAGGTGGAAACTAGCGAGCGCTCAATGACAGGTGAGTGACCAGGAAGTAGTTAGCTACCATGCTGCTGCCAGGCAATCACAAGGAAGTGCATAGGCCAGTAAGAACATCAGAATCACGGGGCATCGTGATAGTAGTGCCCCTTCAATGACCTCTCCCCCGCGGAAAAGGACAAGGCTTATCAGGAAAACGAGAGTGGAACCTCCGGAGCAGAGCAGGAGCATGGACATTAGCACTAGTCACCCAAGAACATTCCTCAGGACCATAGCCTTTCCAGTGTACCAAATATTGGAGGCAACCTCTGACTCTGTGAGAATCCAGAATGCTCGTTATCTCATATTCCGTATGGTCCTCCACCTGCACAGACCCTGCACATACTGGCAGGAATGTCCAAAGCATAAGTGACAGGGTTCACTCTGCAAAGCACCTGGTATGGACCTACAAAGCGAGGGGCCAACTTTTTACACGGCACTTGGAGGTTCAGATTGCGGGAGGATAACTAAACCCTGTCCCCAACTTAAAACACAGGAGCAGGCAGTCTGAGGACTGAAGTTGGACAGACCTCATGTACAGGATCCTGTCAAGTTCATCAATCTGTGATTGCCAGGCTGGTATCCCATGCATAGCAACGCAATGCATAGTATAGCATAATGACAACCAGAGATTCACATGTCAATTACTACATAATCTTGCATTCATTCTGTCATTGCTTAGTTTACTAATCACGCCATCTCATTTACCCACACAGCATACAGGCCTGCAGCACAGCAGGAGCCCATGGAGGAGGAGGAGTCAGCACCCAGTGAGGAGTATCCAGAGGAGGGGACCAGCCGGTGGTCACTGTACCTCACCATCACCACCTTTTGCAACACCTGCTGCATCACCTGCTGCACCACCTGTTCCAACCCCATATAGTGACTGGATGCAACAGCAGGAGAAGTGAATGCATCCGACTACCTTCACAATGTGTTACCCTGCAGCACCACAACCAGGAAGGCACTAGCTGCCCGGGACAGTGACCACCCCTCAGTATGGGCCATATGCCCATCAGATGGACCTACCCTCATGGATGGCTCCCCAGCATGGGCCCAGATACAATACTAGGTGGGGACCAAGCAGCTACCAGTGGCTAAGGTATAACCCCTGGCCACTGGAATATGAACACCTGGGCCTGATGATTTCACCCCACCACCATTGAGATCAATGGGCATCTCAGAGTTCCTGGATGTGGTGGGCACACAACCATCATCCACAGCAGCCTCTCCACTACCAGCAGCCTCACCAGCAGCAGCCTCACTAGGCACATCCTCCTCCAGCAGTACACGCAGCAGGGGGGTGAAGCCAGAGGAGGAGGCAACTCAGGGAATCCCAGAGGACCAACAGGTACATCAGAAGGGTCCATAGGGATTCCCTGAGGAATGCAGCCAGACTTCAAGCTGCTGCGCCCTGGCAGCTAGTCATAAGTTGTTTGGCTGCAGATATTGCCCAGGCAGGAATGTCAAAGACCCTTCGGAAAGCCAACACAGACTCAAAGAATTTAGAGATTACGCATTTACCTGTCTCCCATAACGGATTGGCCCATGCCAATGCTCTTCCAGACAGGAGAGAAATCACGAATCCCACCTTGCTTGGATCACTTGGAAATGTGTTAGGTACCAGTTCCAGAAATATGCCAAACTGGTTAATAAACCCATGACACAGAGTAGGTTTCCCATCATATCGTTGAGGGAGTGGAGAGGTTCCAGACATCCCTCGGAACATATTGCACTCAGTATTGGCCCTTATCACTGGTGCCAGGTCAGGAGAGGCCACCGGTTGTTGCACAGCCCCTTCATGGTGCGCTGTGTGATTAAGGAGTGTTTGCATTGCCAAGGAAAGCTGATCGATCCTTTGATCTTGTATGTCCATCCTGGCAAGCATGCTAGGCACCTGTGGATTTCCTGTACCTTCTGAGGTAATGGCCCTTTCGTACTGTCACAGGAGACTTGTAAATAATCACTCAGACAGGTACTTAAAATTAATTCCACTTTATTAATAATTATCACAAACAAAGTAAATATAGACACTTCCCCAACCTTCCCAGGGTCAAGCGTGGGGACAGTGTGCAGTCCACTACGAGGAGCTGACACTGAACCTAAAGCAGACTGATGCACAAGCTAGGAGCGAACCAGTAGCAAGAGCAGAACCACTGAGGTAGTGATAGTGGTAAGCATGCTCTAAAGTGGAGAGGACAAGGGAGGCCCACCAGCTAGAATTCAAGGACACAACCTAAATACCCTAAAATGCTAGGGTCACAGAACACAGTGCATCCTAGAATGCTAAAGGCACAACAATCTCTGGAGGACTTAGGTGCTGCTGCACTACTGACAGGACTTCCATGACTAAGGTCTGAGAATGAGAACCTACAAGGGGAAGCCAGACCTCAGGGAGCAAAAGAGACTAACCAGCCAATGGTCAAATGATTCGGGTAGTCAGACAAGACAAAGTACTTAGCACGGAGCGGGTAGTCAGCCAGGCCAGTGGCCATACACTGAGCGGGTAGTCGGACAAGCCAAGTTCAGCATGGAGTGGTTAGTCAGCCCGGGCAAAGGTCATACACGGAGCGGGTAGTCAGACAAGGCCAAAGTCGGTACGGAGCTGACAATCAGCTAGGCAAGAGGTTCAGCACAAATCAGTAGTCAGACAGAGCCAGGGTCAAACACAAATCAGATTCAGCAGCCAGGAACAGAGCACAATGGAGGACTCAGAAAGCTCTCAGGTACACCTCGAAAGGGCACAGTGGCAATGATAGAATGCAGCATATAAGGCCTCTCTAGGAGGCGGAGTCCACATAGGTCAATCGAGGTGGAAATTATAAAATAGTGAGCGCTCAGAATGACACGCGAGTGACCAAGAAGTAGTCACCTGCCATGCTGCCGCCAGGCAATCACAAGGAAGTGCATAGGCCAGTAAGAACGCCAGAATCACGGGGCACCGTGATAACCATCACTATTCAATAATGTGTCTGTTAAATTAAATGTGGAATTAGACATGTCTCAATGTGGAACCATACCCATGGCTAGAGTATCCCTCATACATAGGAAGGCATGACCTACATCACAGGAGTCCACTAGTTGTTTGACCATGAGTGGACTTTGTGATGTATTCATGCAAAGAGATGATGGTAGTTATACACTAATGTGTGTTGTGAGTGATAAAGAGGTGATACAGGGGACATACTTCCCCAGTGATCTCATGTCCACGGTTTCCATGTTGATCAATGTAATCAATGTTCTGAGATTGCGTTAGTTTGACATCTCTGACATGGACCACATTAACAAACAAACAAAGTGGCGATGTGATATCACTGGTGAAGCCTGTTTCAACCTTAGTAAAACCTTAACACAACTTACTGGATAACCCAATGCTCACCCTAGGGTTTCAATGTGTAGCAGACACATTGAAACCTTAGGGTAATCATTTGGTTATCCAGTAAGTTATTTTCACAATCAGAGTGTGAATCACAGCCTATTTGGCTTCATGTTCTGTCTGTCATGCCTGTTAGTTCTTAGCTAAGTCAAATAGCTGTTTGGTTAACCCCTATAAACCACAACAATTGATGCAAATAAATGTCCACAGCGTTGCACCAGTTGTTGCTAAGGGGTAGGTATCTGTTATTCAGATCCAACCCACATCATGGCCATACAACACTGTCATGTTATTTGGCTCCAGTGGTGGATTGCAAGTTGAATTTGGACAACGTTGTGTGTGATAACCCATGCTGAAACATTCTACAGCCATGTAACCTGGGCAGAAGTTGTGTTCACTGCATTGCTTGGCAATGCATTGGAGACATCTTTGACACCTAATCTATCAGTAACTACAAGCCATATCAGACAGGATTCAAATGCAGAAGTGCTTGCTTTATTTAGGGGGAAAATAACAAGTTGGGCTCTTTATTTTTTCTTTTTGGAGGGAACCTTGGATTGGGTGCCAGATATGGATGCCCTGGCTGACTGCCTGGTCACCCTTTGCACCCTTGATGTTGGTTAAAGGTTCAGATTTGAGGGAGAGGGGGGTGCAGTGGAACCCTCTGTAGACTGCTGCTCCCTCTCCAGATGCAGGTTCTCCCTGTGGTTGTGATCTCTAAATTTCACCAGCAGCTGCCCATCATGTCCATCATCCCTGTACGGTACTGACACAGCTCTGCAGTCAGCACCGTGTGTTGTACCTTCAGGGCATGAATGCTGGCTTGAAGTCTGGCTGCATTCCTCAGGGAATCCCTATGGACCCTTCTGATGTACCTGTTGGTCCTCTGGGATTCCCTGAGTTGCCTCCTCCTCTGGCTTCACCCCCCTGCTGCGTGCACTGCTGGAGGAGGATGTGCCTAGTGAGGCTGCTGCTGGTGGTGCTGGTGAGGCTGCTGGTAGTGGAGAGGCTGCTGTGGATGATGGTTGTGTGCCCACCACATCCAGGAACTCTGAGATGCCCATTGATCTCAATGGTGGTGGGGTGAAATCATCAGGCCCAGGTGTTCATATTCCAGTGGCCAGGGGTTATACCTTAGCCACTGGTAGCTGCTTGGTCCCCACCTAGTATTGTATCTGGGCCCATGCTGGGGAGCCATTAATGGGGGTAGGTCCATCTGATGGGCATATGGCCCATACTGAGGGGTGGTCACTGTCCCGGGCAGCTAGTGCCTTCCTGGTTGTGGTGCTGCAGGGTAACACATTGTGAAGGTAGCCGGATGCATCCACTTCTCCTGCTGTTGCATCCAGTCACTATATGAGGTTGGAACAGGTGGTGCAGCAGGTCATGCAGCAGTTGGTGCAAAAGGTGGTGATGGTGGGGTACAGTGACCACCGGCTGGTCCCCTCCTCTGGATACTCCTCACTGGGTGCTGACTCCTCCTCCTCCATGGGCTCCTGCTGTGCTGCAGGGCTGTATGCTGTGTGGGTAAATGAGATGGCGTGATTAGTAAACTAAGCAATGACAGAATGAATGTAAGATTATGTAGTAATTGACATGTGAATCTCTGGTTGTCATTATGCTATACTATGCATTGTGTTGCTATGCATGGGATACCACCCTGGCAATCACAGATTGATGAACTTGACAGGATCCTGTACATGAGGTCTGTCCAACTTCAGTCCTCAAAGCCAATCAGGTTAGTAGTGAAGAATTTCTCTGATTAAGGCCTGTTTTTGTTTGGATAAGTCACTACATCTCCCTGAGTGACCCAGTCATGCTCATTCAGTGATATCCATCATTCATGGCCTGTTGGTGAGCAAACTACAGTGGTTTATGTTTGGTTCCCATGTGTGTCCTGCAAATAGCAGATGGTCTAAGATCCACCCATGGCATCACCACTCCTGCGGATTCATGTGGGAACCAAATGTGAGCTATGACAGTTCAAGTGAGGGCAGATGATTGCATAAACAACACAAAGGCCTACTTGTTTAATTCAAGAGTGTTGTTTATTTTGATGCATATGTGTTGAACATATACCCAGTTATTCTCAGTGACACTGTGATGTGTGCACCTGATCCATCTATTTTGTGATTCAGTGAGCGGTGATGAAGAACTGATGAAGTGGAAATAATGACTTTTCCAGTGATATAATTTCTCCATTTCCAATGTTTTTCTATGGAGTCTATACAATGAGACCTCCAAAACCTGATTAATGTTATTGAATATTCTCCATAGACTAACATGGGAACTGGTGAAGTGATGGTATTTAAGAGTTAATTTCACTCCATCATCTCTTTTTCACCACTTAGTGATTGTCCCCTGTGTAGCATGTATTCGTTACCCTGTAGAATTGTGTTTGTTGTCGGTTAACCCTTTGATGATCCATCTAGAACTCAAGGGGTTATATGCTGAGTTCCCTGTGGGTGCATGGATGACAATGTGGCGGAACAGTGATGATATTTAACAGACAACAGTTTGTGAAACATGGTTTGTGTGGATTGTGTGTGATCAGCACAGCGACATGAGGGTTGTACTAGGACTTGGACGGGTTTGGGCCTGGTCAAACCTTGCCTTTTGTGCATGTATTGTGTCCTTTTTTTAACCCTCAGGGTGCTGTGTTGGTGCAATTGTATGGATGAATGATGGGCATGTGTTGAGGTGTGACTGTGTTTGTATGTGAAGGTTGTGTCGGTTGATGTGGTATGTGGTTATGAGATGATGCACTTACCGGTAGTGTGGAGGCTCCTCTCTTTTCCAGTGTCCGATCCTCAAGGGACCCCCCCAGCAGCTGTGGCCGACATATTCTGCAGCAGCACCTCCTCCCAGCTGCTATAGATGATGTGGGCAGGGGGATTACCTCCGGTTCCTCTGATGTGCAGGGCGGCCTCCACCATCTTTTTCTTGACCACCCTCTTGCAGTTTCCCCATCTCTTCTTAACTGAGTCCACGTCCCATCTGCAGGTGGCCACCGCATTCACTCTGCTGCAGATCTGATTCCAGGTGGCCTTTTTCCTTGTAGCCAGGCCAGGGACCCTCTTCCTCAGAAAGAGGACACTGTCCCTCTCCAAGACAGCCTTCACGAGGGCCCTGTTCTCCTCTTCCATATAGCTAGGATCCCTGAGCCTCTCCTCCTCAGCTCCAGGTGTCAGAGCTGTGGCCAGAATGTCCTTCCTGCTCTGCTCCTGCCTGTGCGTGTTGTTCACAGACAGATACCCCACATCCCACTGAAGTTTCTGTCCCTGCCCTCCGTGTGCCTGCTCTTGTAGGCCAGGTCCCCCTCTGGCCCGCTGATCTCCCACTCCTAATATGCCCAGGGATGCCCTCCAGACCTTCTTCCACTACTCTCCCCATCCCTCTCTCCTGTCCTCCACACCTCAACATCATTCACCCACTCACATTCAGGCACTCCCACAGACCCTCACAGACACACTCGATCCACTCACTCTCTGTCACACACTTTCACTCACAGATTCACACTGAAAAAATAAAGTTTAAAAGATGTGTAATGTGTTATAAAAAAAAAAAGACTGTGTATGTATGTGTATGTGATTATGTTTGTATGTGTGTGATATGTGTCGAATTATGTGCAATGCTCGCCAAACTCCAAAACTCCTCTACCTCCAGTGAACGCTCCTGTCTCCCTCTCTCTGATCACTATCCTCCGCTCTTGGGTCCTGATATCTAGCTCTCAAGAACTCGATAACAGACAGTGTGTGAAGGTTATTTTTGGGTATATAGGTGTATTTGAACTTTTTGGATACTTTGTGGCTTTGGGATTGGCTGTGTGTTTGAATTTGTTGTTGCATCAATCAGGGTTGCTAGCCAATGGCAGCCTTTAGGTTACATGTTGTTTTGAGCTATGTTATTGGGTGGGGGATATTTTATCATTCAGTTACTCTTGAACTACAACTCTTGACAGAATTGAAATAACACTCTCCAAGGCCCAAATACTATGATGATTAATTAGAGCTGCTTTTATTATGAAGCATTACTATCCCTTTAAGGAACAATATAGAGAGGTAAACTTTAAGTCTCATGCATTTCTAGCATGCATATGTAAAAATGTTTTTTTTTAATTATATCCGTAACATGTAATTGAAACATGCATGTTTAATTCATAAGTTATACTGTCCTTTACAGAAACTATTTGGTGCCTTTTGTTTGTGCAGTTTGAAATGAGACGCAAGAGCAGTCGTTTTAAGCCTGTTTGATATTGTTTTTAAATAAATGAATATTTGATAAAGAAGAACATCTGCCTGAATTTACTTTGGACACTTGGTCTGAGAGAGTTTCCATTGGGAAGTGCACCGAACGGAGACCGGTTGGTAATCTCCGTATGTCTGATTGTCATACCTGGGAACTTTTTATTGTTGTCTCCATGGAGGGGAGTCCTCTGTGGCCATGGGTGGTGTGAAGATTGCCGCGTATCGCGTCAAAAAGGGGCAGGGCTTAACGCGAGTGCCGGGTGAAGGGCTTAAAAGAAGGCTGGGGGGAAGGAGCTACACCGGGGGAAAAAGAGTGGAAGTGGATAGTGTTTCAATAGAAACTCCCCACATCCGGAGGACTCAGCCTCTGCCCCGGAGACCCGGTAAAGCAGTGTAAAAAACGGAGTCTCCGGGGCAAATACAGAGAGTTCCCAGGCATGCTGATTGTTGGACCAACTGATACCAGTGGCCTAACCATATGAACATGTGAGTACATCTATGCTTAGTTTGGAACTATTTAGTGGTGTGACCCTATTACACTATTTGGCGCTTTCTGTTTTCTTTAATTGGAGTTAATTTATTGAGGTTAGCACTAAGGCTATTACCTTATTTATTTACATAGTAAAATGTGCAGACTGGATTGGAAAGTCAGTTCCTATCTCTGTCAAACTCTGTGTTTGTTGAAGAGAGAGTAACAATTAAAATGTAAAAATATATACTGTAGCGAGAGCATCTGTTGAATGTTGTTTGTGCTGTTTGCATTGAGCAATAAAACTAAAGTCAGTTAATAGATTGTGATTACCGGCCACTGCCTTTTTATCTGGAAAGGTTGCCGCCTTATCTCTGCCCATTTGCAGATAATACAGGACAATAAATTGGAGCCCTAGAAGAGGCAAGGATATCTGCTCTATCAAATCAAATTTAAGACTAGATTTTATACCCCCAGAAACAAATAGAGAATTTTTACAAATGCAAGCAAGATATGTAAATGTATATAACTCCAATTCATTTTTAGGTGTTAGTATTCCTTTAACAATATAGTGCAGGGTTTTTTTTAGCTACTTCAAAGCACTAGTTTGCTTATTGTGATAGGGAACTTGCATTCTAATATTTTTACAAAGGATTCCATTGTGTTAGTAGTCTTTTGTTCCCAAGCACAGATGTAAAGTACAGGTACACAGTGTCCTCATTGAGGGCATAACCAAACACAATAACTTTGATTTGTCTCATTCACAAATAACCAGAACTTAATTAAAATGGCAACTAAATGCAGCTCCTGGTTTTCATATGATTTTAGTTTGTGTCTGGATCATGAGAGTAGTTCATTCCTACATAGTATGAGCTCATCACTGACCGGCCCAAAACGGCAGGCAACAGAAAGTGTAAGGAAAATATTGATGAAAGGCGTGTTAAATTTAGTCATGATTAGTGGTGTAACCTGTAGTAGCCGAATCTTAATTATGAATATTAATCTGTTGTTTAATATAGAAAAATTAAGTAATAAGTTACAACATTAATATTTGTTACATTTCTTAGTATTATGGTCGAATATGTGGATAGAAAATACACAAAACATTGTAATATTATATGTCAATTTAATATTATAAATTATAGAAAGTAACAGGCTATGCATTATGATAACAGTAACAATGAAAAAACAAACAAACAATGAACAAACTGCAACATATAACTTACAAATGTCCCCAGCCCTTGGCTGGGGCTAAGGAGAGAGAGAGCTGATGCTCTACATCATAGGAACAATCAAGAGGAATCCCTGAATCTCCCTTACCTCAGCTTTTTATTCCCAGTGGAATGTTTTATGGAAGGTAACTTCCCTAGAGTAGGATGGCCTATGATGTCACTGCTAGAAGCACATGGCCTACACACTGCCCCTAGTGGACCCTCCAAAGCATTAACATTATTAAGCTTTATTTATGACATAAATCATTAATTACTAATCAATACAATCCACCCTTTGACTTATGTCATAAAACAAGCATTCATAAAACAATACCTCTTGAATCTCCCCGGTTTGTAACGCTACCTGCCCCACAACAAAACCCATTTAAAAAAAAACAAAACAAACAATAACCATTTACCCATAAAGTTATGGCACTTCATTGCCCATTCAAATGTTCACCATTGACCACGTGCATCACCAATTGGGAGTCCTTGGCCTAAAATAGGCACATATCCACCTTTCTAATAGTGAACTCAAACATATTTTTTATTAAATCAACCAATGATATTGTATTCATGTGAGGATATGTGGTGGAGATTAATATAGTATTAGACACAACAACCCCATAACACCTGTAAATCATGACACGGCAGAACAATCACTGGAGCTGGATTCCTGTAGCTTATGGTTGGTCTGTGTGCCTGACATTAGTCCTGGAAACTGGATACTCTCTTCTTGGACAGTTTTTTTTTATCTCATAGAACTTGAAGAATGGAGATAGAGATGAAAATTTGAGAAGAGACGTAGGATATTGGAAAATAACAGTTCATGTGTGCAGGGACTTTTGAGTGTTTTGTGGTCACTTAGTTTTTTTTTGTTTATTCCATTTACCACCTTGATGTAACACAGGTTCCTGGTTCCTGCTCTTGCTGCTTTATTTTACTTACTCTCATCACCCTCAGCTGCAGTATTTCTTCTCGCAGCAACAGTTGAGCTTAGTGTCCAGAGCTGTTTCTTCTCCTTCTGGCTCATGAGTTGCTATAAAATCTCCTTGCTGCAAACTTCTTGAATGAAAACACAGGCAATGACGAACACAAACAGAAAAGGCAGATGAGTTTGTGCCAATCATCACAAGTAATTATTTGGTTGTTGCCTTAACTATATTTCACCCTATGGAGGTAGGTAAATGCCTACAAATCTCCTGCAAACTCTCTCTTTCACATCCACCACACTCCTGATTCACAGATAAACACAATACCACTTCTCTGCTCCACAGATTAAACTGAACAACCCAAAATAAAATCAGGTAGAATTCACCACCCTTACAATTCAAACTTGTAGTTTAACTAAAAATGTTTACTTTCTCTTATCCCTCTTGCAATGATAGGGGTATACAATGCCATCCCTCCTCCTTAGATCTGAACTTAAACCAAGAAAAGTAAACACAACCAGACAAAACAAAATAAAACCCCTCACCCATCCGTTTTCCAAATAACTTTGGCTATGCCAACTTAGAAGTATTGTGAACTTGTCAATAACTTATAAGAGAAGAGTATGCACAAGTTCATAGTTCAGACATGTGACTAATAAGATAGACAATAATACAAGACACATTAAATAGCTGATCATAGATAGCAATCCCTTATGCATATAAATAGTAAATGTGAATCTTCATCTTTCATTGCATCTGTGTTCCGATTTTCACATCTGACTTCTGCTATATCTAAAAGGAAATAAAACGGATCACAATTACTTTTCCCAGTTATATATAGCAACCACTAATTTGTACACTGCAAAGGCAATTATAAAACCTAAATCTGCTTTTAGTTAATTCATTTCTGTTATCCTATAACACCAGCAAGTATGTATATGGATATATTCCTGCAACCTTCCATTTAATAAACTGCTTGTTTAACAAGGCAGCTTTCTTAATTCTTAAACCAATCAGTTTTTTTTCAGCTGCTTTCTGCTTTTTGAGTCAGACTTAGCAGGAGCACACAAACAAAAATGGACAACATAAAACATACCTAATACCTCTCCATCCCTCAGGTTTAAGGCTGTAGCCACTACCCTTCTCAGGGACTAATGGTTTAATCTACTTACCCCCCGCTAAACCACAAATGTCTTCATCATGGGGGTGACCGCCCCCTTAAATCACAAATGTGTCATCATCATGGGGTTAAAGGCTATAGCCACTACCCTTCTCAGGGACTAATGGGGTCATCTCCTATTTTTTGTCCTCCCCATATCCACAGTTTAAAAGTCTGTAGGCCAATATCTTGGATATTTAAAATTTATGTCCCCAAGAGCTATGGTTTCATCCTACCTCTCTGCCTTTTTCGGGACTTTCACTCAATAAAAGGCTATAGGCCAGTATGTCTGCAATTCAAAAATATCTGAACTGCTAAACAGCTATGATTTCCTCCTATCTCTCTGCCTTTATTCTGGACATGCTCATTTTTAGGGGGGAGAGTACACAATAAGTTTTAAATGGCTTCAACTATTATCACTATATTCTACCAAAACCAAATAGGACAAAAATGAATTATTTTACCATTTTTCTTTTCATCTGTTACCAATTCCTGCATGCACTGTGATTCCTTAGTCCTGGATATTAAGACTGAAAAACATACTCCACAAAATGATTTGTTTAAGCATTTAAAAACAATACATCTTCTACTATGCAAGTTTATTATCTCATACAGACAAGACAACCTACCCCCACAAAGTGTACACAAAGGCAGTTCTCCCCCAGCTGTAGCTGAAAAGGGTGGTCTCTTATATCACCATCCCCCAACCATGTGATTCACTGTTCTAGCTAGGTTGTACACAAAACTATTAAAGGGTGGTCTTTCCTTCATGAGTCATAATCATATATATATATATATATATATATATATATATATATATACATATACTAATATCCTATAATTAGCTGAATCTGCTTTACTAAACGCTCCTTTTCTTAATAACACATTTTTAGGAAAAAACAGTTTAGCTACTCATCTAGTCAGTTTAGTCCTAGTATCCTTTGAACTAGCACAATTAAAAATCCTTACATACCAAACCAGTTTAAATTAGTTCACGTACTTAAAAACCTGGGCAACAGGAACAGTTAAAAGTCTTTTCATATGCAAATGGAGGCAAACAATGAAACTAGATCTCAACACTGCACACCAACACCATGTGGTCAAAAGAGAATGAATCCCACATGGTTAGAGGCAAAAAGTAAAATAGTTTTTAACCAAAGATTACTTAAAGGGATAGTAATGTTTCATAATAAAAACAGCTCTAATTAATCATCATAGTATTTGGACTTTGGAGCCAAAATCAACACAATAATTCATAACTATTTTCTACAACAAGAGATACCTTAGAAACCAAATATAATCCCTCTCTCTAACCCTTTAGGCTATCTGCTTTCATTCCAGTAAAACCAAATCATTATCAATTTATTCATTTATACAGACAGACAATTTATTGTAATGTATAATATTTGTATTTTCCCCAATATTCAAGCATAATCCCATCCTTGTCGCCATTTGTAGTAGCCGAATCTTAATTATGAATATTAATCTGTCAATTAATATAGAATAATTAAGTAATAAGTTACAACATTCATATTTGTTACACTTCTTAGTATTATGGTCGAATATGTGGATAGAAAATACACAAAACATTGTAATATTATATCTCAATTTAATATTATAAATTATAGAAAGTAACAGTCTATCCATTATGATAACAGTAACAATGAAAAAACAAACAAACAATGAACAAACTGCAACATATAACTTACAAATGTCCCCAGCCCTTGGCTGGGGCTAAGGAGAGAGAGAGCTGATGATCTACATCTTAGGAACAATCAAGAGGAATCCCTGAATCCGACTCCGTCGTCTTCTTCTTGCTGATAGATTTTATCCATCAGCGGTGATTTTTGGATACCGAGGCTTGAGCCTCACTACTCCATCTTCTCGGGTTGGGTTTTAAGTTGCAGGTTTGGATTCTTCTTGGTCTGTGTTGACTTGTCACAGTTGGGTTAGTTTCACAGGGTCTTCGCTGTGATGGGCCGCGGGTAGCGGTCGAAGGGGTTTGCAGTGGTGGCAGTGAGTTTTCTGATCAGAGGGTTCGGGTTCTGATCCAGTCCTTGGCAGAAGTTCTTACTCAGCTTCTCTAGGTGTTCGTCCAACATCTCGATGTCAGCTCCCTGTGAAGGTCAGCTGTCCTTACGAATCTTGGAGCTCCGGACGATATCCGCAGGGCCTTGTTCTGGACTCTCTGAAGACTCTTCCGGTGTCGCTCATGGCAAGTGATCCATGCTGGGGAGGCATACGTCAGGGTAGGTCTGATGATTGCCTTGTAGACATTAATCTTTGTCCGTAGTGGCATGGACTTGGTCTTCAGGAGTGGGTACAGTGCTGCCATCTTTCCTGTTGCCTTCTGCTGAGTATTTTCAATATGGCTTCCCCAGTTGAGCTTGCTGTCCAGGGTCACAACGAGGTAGCGGCTGCTGCTCTCCCACTTGACGGTCTCCCCATTGAGGCTGATGTGCGGGTGCTCCTTGATCTTCTTTCTGGTAAACAGTGTTGCAGTTGTCTTGCTGATGTTGAGTTCTATTCGCCAGTCGCTGTACCAGGTTGAGATGATATCTAATGATGCTTGCAGATTCTTCGCCACTTCCTTTTCGCTGAATGACTGGGAGATGATTGTGACATCATCCGCATACAGTGCCAGGTCGGTCTTATGCAGATCTGTCGGGATGTCACTGGTGAAGATGTTGAACAGAAAGGGTCCGAGATTCGATCCCTGTGGCACGCCTGCTCGGATGGGATGTGATGAGGACATCTCTGACCGGGAATCCCTGAATCTCCCTTACCTCTGCTTTTTATTCCCAGTGGAATGTTTTACGGGAGGTAACTTCCCTAGAGTAGGCTGGCCTATGATGTCACTGCTAGAAGCACATGGCCTACATACTGCCCCTAGTGGACCCTCCAAAGCATTAACATTATTATGCTTTATTTATGACATGAATCATTAATTACTAATCAGTACATAACTAGAGGTGGACATGGGTGATCTGTGGTCAACACAATTTAAGTAAAGGTCTACCTACCTAGTTCTTTATTACTTTATTTCATTGAACTAAAACCCAGGTAGTTTATTGTGTCTACATATGTGAACATCATTCCATAGCAAAATTATAAATCCTGTGACCATTAGCTGCATCGGGGTTGCTATTTGCCAGCTATCTGCTAAAATACCATCAGAGCCAATTATGTCAATGCAGGTGAAGGAAGGCTTTTATTTATTTTAGACTGTAACTGGGGCCCCTGCATGGGATTGGGTGAGATTGGACTTTTCATCCCATCCAGGACTAACAATAGAACTCATTAGGTGCAGTATACAGTTAGGTAAAAAAATATTTGATCCCCTGTTGATTTTTTACGTTTGCCCACTGACAAAGAAATGATCAGTCTATAATTTTATTTGTAGGTTTATTTGAACAATGAGAGACAGAATAACAACAAAAAAATCCTGAAAAACGCATATCAAAAAAGTTATACATTGATTTGCATTTTACTGAGTGAAATAAGTATGTGATCCCTTTGCAAAACCCTTGTTGGCAATCACAGAGGTCAGGCATTTCTTGTAGTTGGCCACCAGTTTTGCACACATCTCAGGAGGGATTTTGTCCCACTCCTCTTTGCAGATCCTCTCCAAGTCATTAAGGTTTCGAGGTTGACGTTTGGCAACTCGAACCTCCAGCTCCCTCCACAGATTTTCTATGGGATTAAGGTCTGGAGACCATACCTGGGAACTCTCCGGTTTTGCCCCGGAGACTCCGGGTTTGACAATGAATTACCGGGTCTCTGGGGCACAGTCAGATTCTCTGGATGTGAGGAAACCCTGCTCACTTGTGCTCAATCCCACCCTGTTCCTCCCACTCCACGCACTCATCTACCCCTTCCCTAGTGCATTCTATATGGTTTTTTATGTTTAGTAGTCCCGCCCCTCCTCATGATTAAGCCCTGCCCCTTTTTAATGATGCAAATCATGTCATTTCTCTACCCTCATTGGTACTAGAGGGCTGTCCGGAGGACAGCCCCATGTAAGAAGTTCCCAGGTATGCTGGAGACTGGCTAGGCCACTCTAGGACCTTAATGTGCTTCTTCTTAAGCCACTCCTTTGTTGCGTTGGCCGTGTATTTTGGGTCATTGTCATGCTGGAATACCCATCCATGACCCATTTTCAATGCCCTGGCTGAGTTTCTCACTCAAGATTTGATGGTACATGAACCCGTCCATAGTCCCTTTGATGCGGTGAAGTTGTCCTGTCCCCTTAGCAGAAAAACACCCCCAGAGCATAATGTTTACACCTCCATGTTTGACGGTGGGGATGGTGTTCTTGGGGTCATAGAAAGCATTCCTCCTCCTCCAAACACAGCAAGTTGAGTTGATGCCAAAGAGCTCGATTTTGGCCTCATCTGACCACAACACTTTCACCCAGTTCTCCTCTGAATCATTCAGATGTTCACTGGCAAACTTCAGATGGGCCTGTATATGTGCTTTCTTGAGCAGGAGGACCTTGCGACCACTGCAGGATTTCAGCCCTTCACGGCGTAGTGAGTTACCAATTGTTTTCTTGGTGACTATGGTCCCAGATGCCTTGAGATCATTGACAAGATCCTCCCTTTTAGTTCTGGGCTGATTCCTCACCATTCTCATGATCATTGAAACTGCACGAGGTGAGATCCTGCATGGAGCCCCAGCCCGAGGGAGATTGATAGTTATTTTGTGTTTCTTCCATCGCACCAACTGATGTCACCATCTCGCCAAGCTGCTTGGCGATGGTCTTGTAGCCTATTCCATCCTTGTGCAGGTCTACAATCTTGTCCCTGACATCCTTGGACAGCTCTTTGGTCTTGGCCATGGTGGAGAATTTGGAATCTGATTGATTGCTTCTGTGGACAGGTGTCTTTTATACAGGTAACAGGCTGCGATTAGAAGCACTCCCTTTAAGATACACCTGGGAGCCAGAAATCTTGCTGGGGGTCAAATACTTATTTCACTCAGTAAAATGCAAATCAATTTATAACTTTTTTGAAATGCATTTTTCAGGATTTTTTTGTTATTCTGTCTCTCACTGTTCAAATAAACCTACCATTAAAATTATAGACTGATCATTTCTTTGTCAGTGGGCAAAAGTACAAAATCAACAGGGGATCAAATAATTTTTTCCCTCACTGTAATTCCTAAATCATTCTGGGGCCCTGTGTGACATAGGTTAAAGGAGGTTAGACATACTCTAAACTACGACACATATAGGTATACAATAGTATAATGACACAACCAGATACACTCCCATGGCATTTAAAACACAAGATTAATAAAGTTAAACTAAAAAGAAAAAATGTATATAATATAAAATCACGTTCTTGCACTTGAGTGTATGACCACTTTAGATACCATCTCACAGTCCACCATTGTTAAGATGCAAACAAGCCTGAATTACTTCCCCTAGGGAATATGCAGGAAAATGGACCAATTTCACAATGATTTCCTATGTTCCTTGTTAGTACAAGAATAAGTGGAATGTAATGCCTCCCTGCCCTCCATTTCATTCAAGCTACATTAATGGGAGCAGATACCTTAGTTCTTTGGTGTTAGGCCCACAAATGATTGATTTCCGCTCCAGTTTTAAAGTAGAATAATATTATTTTCAAGTATGTCCTGGAGAGCTTTTAAAAATTATATACAGTAACATTATATATATATATATATATAGTTACATATTATTTTTGGATACAAAGAAGCCGTTATTTTTAGAGAGAAGTTCTGATTTGTTGGGGTAGGTTATTCCAGGCTTTTGGAACTCTGAAGGAGATGGCAGATTGTCCTGCTTCTTTCTTGTAATGTGGTATACTCATGAGTTATTAGCAGTGGAGCGATAGTTATAGTTAGTATGGAGAGCTGTAGTGAGCATACGGCTCAGGTAGTCTGGTGGCTTTCCAGAGAAGTGGTTATAAACTAGGCAAGCAAGGCGAAGAGCATGTCTAGTTTCAAGTTTTAGCCAATTTAGTTCTTTAAACATATCACAATGGTGTAATTACATTGGAGGAAAAAAAAGAGGCATTATGCATTATACAGAGTATCAAGTTTACCAAGATGTATTTGTGGTTATTGTGGAGTTTAAGTAGTTTGTGCCTTGGGCCAGATACCATTGTGACCATATTGTCTATGTTTAAGAACAGTTTGTTTTTAGAGATCCATATTTCAACTTCAGAGAAATCATCCTGTAATACTGCCTCAAGTTGTTATACATTTGGATTTTTAATGTAGATTATCGTGTCATCTGCGTACATGTGCACAGAAGATGTTTTGCAACTCATGTACAAATCATTTATAAATTGAGAAAAATAGAAGAGGGACAAGAATGGAATCTTGGAGAACCCCACTACTTTGAGATGAAGGGAAGTGTCACAGATAGACACATATTGCTTTCTGTGTGTTAAATAGGATTGGAACGAGGTTAGAGATTAATTATCTAATCCTAAATTTGCTTATCAGAATATTATGGTCTACTGTACCAAAGACCTTCGTAAAATCTAAGAAAATAGCTTGTGGGTGTTCCCCATTTTTCATTCCACTCTGGATATAATTGCATACTTTTAGGAGGGCCACGACTGTTGAGTGATTTGGACAACAACCTGATTGAATCATGGTGAAAAAGCTGAACAGCCAGTAATACTTATATAGTTGCAAGTGGATACATTTTTCCAGGATTTTAAATAATATTGGGAGTAAGGCTATTGGTCTGTAATATGATAGTACATTTTTATCACCACTTTTGTGGATAGGCACAACTCTATCCACTTTCCAGGCTTTGGGCAAATACCTGGATAACAAAAAGACATTAAAGTGATAGTAACGTTTGATATTAAAAGCAGCTCTAATTAATCTTCATAGTATTTAGGCCATGGAGAGTGTTATTTCAGTTCTGTCAGAGTTGTAGTTTAGGAGTAATTAAATGATAAAGTATCCCCCTCCCGCCCCTTTTACTGATGTAACACTGTTCAGCCAGATCAGAAGGGAGGTGCCCAGATAGACTTCAGAGAGGGACAATCTTCAATTAAGATAAGGGAGAAACCTGAAAAACTTGTCTAGGGGGGCAGGGTTTTAATTGTTCTAATAGAAGGGAGGGAGGGGGAAACTTTGCTTGTGAATATCTCTTAAACATAAAGATTTGAGAGATAAGACTTATATAATTCTTCATGCCTACAAAATAAAATAAAGATAAAACGAAGTATTACTATCCCTTTAATTAGGGATTCAATAGGAAGGGCAGTGACTGAGGCACTGAGCTTTAATAACTGCTGGCAGATAGTCAGACCACAGCTTGAAATTTCATTTTTGGATTGAGGAGGTGGTCCTATATTTCACTATCAGATAGTGACATGAAATTCAATACATTAGTATTGTATTACCGTGTCGTTTTACCATGTTGAAGATGACAGACTGTTTCTTGCACGTTTCTACTTCAGAATTACTTTTGTGTAATTGGGGAGGTGGCATTTCCAATAAATTAGCTGACTGCATTAGATGTTGATATGGGGCATTGTATTGCTTCATTGCCTATTTTTATAGCTGGAAAAAAATACAAGAGAGATACCAGTGGGCACCTTAGTTCAATATTTCCTTGTAAAAGGACTATTTTACCACCAAATTCACCCCACTCAGTGGGTACTCACAAGCTAATTTGCTATCAGTTCACTTACGTGACACATAGCATACAGAGCAGTTCTGGTCTTATTGTCATGTCCCAGACTCAGGGACCAATCGATTAGGCTACACCACCTTTACTCTCTCTCTCTCTCTCCAAACAGTTATTCATCCAACTCCAAAAGAAAACAACAAAGAAAAGAGGGGGTGCCCAATAGACTGATACAGTTTCAACTGAAATAAGCAATTATTTAAATAAAATTACACTCACATTAAAGTGTGGTTAGTCAGTGGCTTATGCCAAAGCTAACAAACAAAGCTTGTGGGGAAATTGCACCATCTCCAATGGTGTTACCTACCAAACTGCAAATCTCTGCTTTTCAATGAAGTCTATATGGTCTTTATCACTCCAAAAAGCTGGAGCTGTTTGCATTCTTCTTTTTTTTGAGTTGGATATTTTTATAGATGAGGGGTGGGAATGGTTAAGGGGGTTGTAGATATGCCAATGTTCAAGTTGTCAGTAAAATATTGAGCTATGGCTAATTTTGTTTGCTTTGCAGAATTGTCTGTATGCGATATGACCAGGGCCGGTGCAAGGATTTTTGTATACACAGACGAAGGTGCATTTTGATGCCCCCTCCTCCGACCCGGCCACAATCCCCTGCCCCCACCCACATTCATCTCCACACTCTGCCCACCCCATCCTCCTCCCCACCTCCACATTGCCTACCTCCACACACTGTCCACACTGCCCAACTCACCCTAAGCACACACACTCTCTCTCTCTCTCTCAGACTGAGCACACACACACACACACACACACACACACACACACTCTCTCTCTCTCTCTCAGACTAAGCACACACACACACACACACACACACACTCTCTCTCTCTCTCTCTCAGACTAAGCACACACACACTCTCTCTCTCTCTCAGACTAAGCACACACACTCTCTCTCTCTGTCTAAGCACACTCTCTCTCTCAGACTAAGGGGAGTTGACCTACCAGACTTCTAGAAATACTAAGTGGCCTCCAGTCTGACTGCTTTGACAGCTCTAGTGTCAACCCATTCACCCGCCGACTGGGCACTGATTTACTCCTCACATAGAATAGCAGAAACCAAAACATTGCCTGCCAGAACTTAACACCTTCGCTGCAGTGTACGCTCATTGGACACTTATTTGCTCGCCCAGGGCACCTCTATATCCACATACAGCTACCCCATGGATTTAAAGGATACTTTGACAATATACAGTTCCCCATGTATTGTACACCGTCCTACACATCCCATAATACTCAGCCAGCCAATCGGAAAGAATTTTCCCTATCTGAAAGTACGTAGGATTACCAACCATCACACCAAGAGAACGACATGTTTTCCCCTTTCTCCTGACTGTAGCTGGGGTCTGGTTCATAGACATCACTTTACGCATCATCCTAAATGCCTCTAAGGTTAAAATCAAAAGACTTACTGTTTTCACCGCCCCATTCTGCCAGATCTGTCAGAGACCCCAGCTCTCTAGCCAGGGCCGGCCCAAGGCATTATGCTGCCTGGGTCCATGGATTAAATGCTGCCTCCACCCCAAAAAACACCCATTAAAAAACGTAAAAAGGGGAAAAAAACATCTTGGTCAGGGCTGAGCAATCATAATCTTATTTCTGCACCAACATAATGTTTTATGATGCCCAAGCCTAACCACAGTTTTTTCCCTTTTAACCAATACAAAAATAAGCTTAACAGGATACACACATTGCCCCCCATATCTCAACAATGCCCCTTCAACAATGCCCCCTTCATCTCCACAATGCCACTTCCACAGTACCCCCTTCATCTCCACAATACCCCCTTCATCTCTAAAATGCCCCTTCCACAATGCTCCCTTCATCTCCACATTGCCCCTTCCACAATGCTCCCTTCATCTCCACATTGCCCCTTCCACAATGCTCCCTTCATCTCCACATTGCCCCTTCCACATTGCCCCTTCCACAATGCTCCCTTCATCTCCACAATGCCCCTTCCACATTGCTCCCTTCATCTCCACATTGCCCCTTCCACAATGCTCCCTTCATATCCAAATTGCACCTTCCATAATGCCCCTTCATCTCCACATTGCCCTTTCCATAATGTCCCTTCATCTCCACATTGCCCCTTCCACAATGCTCCCTTCATCTCCACAATGCCCCTTCCACAATGCTCCCTTCATCTCCACATTGCCCCTTACATAATGCCCCCTTCATCTCCACATTGCCCCTTCTACAGTGCTCCCTTCATCTCCACAATGCCCCCTTCATCTTCACATTGTTCCCTTCATCTCCACAATGCTCCCTTCCACATTGCCCCCTTCATCTCCACAATGCCCCTTCCACATTGCCCCCTTCATCTCCACAATTCCCCTTCCACAATGCTCCCTTCATCTCCACAATGCCCCTTCCATATAGCCCCTTTATCACCACATTGCCCCTTCCACAATGCTCCCTTCATCTCCACAATGCCCCCTTCATCTCCACATTGCTCCCTTCATCTCCACAATGCTCCCTTCATCTCCACAATGCCTCTTCCACAATGCACCCTTCATCTCCACAATGATGATGTCATCTCCCAGCGCTCTGTATTACTAGAGCGCCTGCTACCGTGAGATCAGCTGGATTGCCGCCCTGGCTGTCAGTCTGCGGACGGTGTGTCACATCATGGACGCCGCGACGGAGCGCTTGGTAGTGTAAATCAGCACTCCCTCGTGGCAGATATATAGCTAATGGGAAAAAAAAAATCCCGGCTCCCCCCTTTTCTGAGCCCCTTCGCTGCGGCGCCCTAAGGCAGCCACCTATCCTGCCTTATGCTAGTGCCGGCCCTGGATATGACCATACATGGAGCCGGTTTGTTTATATTTTGTCTATACTGCATTTCTAAAACTGTTTAACTCAGGTAGGTCAGAAGACATCAAGGGTAGATGGGTTCCCATTACCCTGACCTTCCTTAGAGGGGCATGGGTTTTATAAACCAGCAAAACTCTGAATTTAAAAGGTCAATTGCTGAGTCTGTCAGGTATGCTTTGCAATGTGTTGCATACCCCCTGGCACTCAAAGGGTTAAGTACTCTTCACCAGCACTCAGTGGGTAGTGTATATGTATGCAGAAGTCTATGATGCATTAATATGAGTGATAAGTATGACTGTGGAGATAAAGGGAAAACTGTACTAAAAGTGTTTAAAACAGATAGTAATAATATGTTATTTTCGGTATGCATGTCATGAGGATAGGAGGGGGATGAAATAAGAGGTCAGAAAACAGGTGAAGATTTTAAAGATAATTTCATTTATTTGTAAATTATTTTATCTCTTCCCTCCTATTTTCACTGCCTGCCTCTTAGTTTACTTGCGTATTTTCTTTAGGTGGTTGTACTTCAGTTGTATTTCTCTTCTGTCCCTCTCGCCTGTCCAACTCTCTTGTCCAGCTCTTAAATACTTATAAAAGGTGTACTTGGACAAAGAGGTGCCTACTAAAGCAAATTCCCTTGCTAGAGCTACCCCTGCTAAAGCTCCTGACTGTGCCTGAACATAAACTAGTTAGATATCCCTTCCAAACTGACTGGATAAGAAATGCCCGGAGTACAATCAGGCATGGCACAATAAAACATCTGAGTTAAACAGACATAGTAAGAGGCACATGAGATTGGGGTGGGGCAATGACCACATACCAGTAGAGCTGCAAAAACAAGATGGAGGGAGAAGCAGGATTTGAGTTGCAATTACTACAAACCACAAAGGGTTAAAACTCAAGATGGAGAGAGAAGCAGGAATTGAGTTGCAGTGAGTACATAGGAGAAGCAAGATTTGAGCTGCAGTGGGCACATACCACAAAGGGTTAAAAGTCAAGATGGAGGGAAGCAGGATTTGAGTTGCAGTGAACACATACCACAAAGGGCTAAAACACAAGATGGAGAGAAAATCATGATATGAGTTGCAGTGAGCACATACCTGTAAATGAAAATGATGAACATGGTAAGGACTATTGATCATACATCTAATGCAAGCATGCTGGATACATATACAACTCTCTTGTCCAACTGTCAAATACGTAGAAAAAAGGCGTACTTTGATGAAGAGAGGAATAACGGGAGTTCTGAAAAACTAAAGGCAGTGGCATCACTTCAAATACAAAAATATTCTGCTAGGGGAATATCCAGAACCTTTTGTGTCCTTAAGCTGATGGGCCCCTTTGGATTCTGAACCCCTTGTAGTCATGCCTCAAGCCAGAGGTCCAACAACTGACATATCTATCTTAGGACATGTTATAAAACACATGTAAAGAAATTATAAGTTGAAATTGAATGGTCTATTATCTTGTCATAGTTTCAGATGCCAATTTGCCACCCAATTTGATCATAGACAGCTCCACTCAGTTGTCTATAACTGTATTTTAGTGCATGCATATCTAAAAATTAAGAACTGAGTTTGTCATGTGCCCACCCATATGAACATTAGATTCTGACTAGTCTGTTGGATGACTTCAACTATGATCACTGTTATTTAATTCTAACACATAAACTAAATTACTTTTCTGATGTGCCCCAGCAGTTTGTGACATTTTTTGCTTTAATCAGGATCCTGCTTTGCATGACATAATTGTTTGCACAAACTGAAAAGATTTAGAGCAGCATTTATAAAATATATAACTGGCCCTTATAGAACTGTTTTCTACCGTTTCCATTATTTGCCTCCCTTCATCATTTTTCTTGTTAACTCAACATTGTTATCAAAGTCTGGCCAGTAGACCTACACTGATGGATATAGGCTTGTCTTCTTAAAGGACACCATTCTCAACATCTTTACTGAGATTCCACCTGAAGCACAATCACAGGTCTGATTGGGGGACACACCAGTACCATGTCAGTGGTATGACAGCTAGCAGCAGGAGAAGCACTCCTTCAAGTCCACTAGGCTGAGGGGCATATAATATTAAAGTTGATGACTCAGAAAGTGGGCCAACATTTTCTCTCTAACAATAACAACCATATTTCCTAGTCCTGCTGCAAAGGAAAAGCAGAGGAGGGTGACTGAGTTAGCTAGAGATAACAGATGTCATGCCTCAAGTCAGAGATCTAACAAATTACATCTCTGTCTTAGGACATGTTATAAATGTGTAAAGTAATTATGAGTTGAAATTGAATGGTCTATTATCTTGTCATAGCTATAGGTACCAGTAGATCCACCCAATTTAATCATAGGCAGCTCCACTCATTTGTCCATAACTGTATTTTAGTGCATGCATATACAAAAATGAAAAACTTGGTATGTCATGTGCCACCAATGTGAACATTAGATCCTGAGTAGTCTGTTGATTGACTTCAACTCTGCTCATTGTTATTTAATTCTAACACATAAACTGTATGACTTTTTCGACATGCCCCAGCAGTTTGTGCAATTTTCTATTTTAATCAAGATCCTGCTTTACATGATATAATTGTTTGCACAAACTCAAAAGATTTAGAGCGGCATTTATCAAAGACAGAATTGGCCCTTAGAGAACTGTGTTCTATTGTTTCCATTATTTGCCTCCATTCACCATTTTCTTGTTAACTCAACATTGTTATCAAAGTCTGGCCAATAGACCAATATTTATGAATAGATGCTTGTATTCTTAAAGGACAACATTCTCAACATCTTCATTGAGATTTCACCTGAAGCCCAATCAGAGGTCTGATTGGGGGACACACCAGCACTATGTCAGTGGTGTGACAACTAGCAGCAGAAGAAGCAGTACTTCAAGTCCACCGAGCCAAGGGGCACATAATATCAATGTTGATGACTCAGAAAGTGGGCCAACGTTTTCCTCACTAACAATAACAAATATATTTCCTAGTCCTGCTGCAAAGTAAAAGTACAGAGGAGGATGAGCGAGTTAGCTGGCGGTGACAGAAATCATGCCTCAAGCCAGAGGTCCAACAATTGACATATCTGTCTTAGGACATGTTATAAAACATGTATAAATAAATTATTAGTTGAAATTGAATGATATATTACCTTGTCATAGCTATAGGGCCGATAGACCCACCCAATCTGATCATAGGCAGCTCCACTCATTTGTCCATAACTGTATTTTAGTGCATGCATATACAAAAATGAAAAACTTGGTATGTCATGTGCCACCAATGTGAACATTAGATCCTGAGTAGTCTGTTGAATGACTTCAACTCTGCTCATAGTTATTTAATTCTAACACATAAACTGTATGACTTTTTCGACATGCCCCAGCAGTTTGTGCAATTTTATAATTTAATCAAGATCCTGCTTTACATGATATAATTGTTTGCACAAACTGAAAAGATTTAGAGCGGCATTTATCAAAGACAGAATTGGCCCTTAGAGAACTGTGTTCTATTGTTTCCATTATTTGCCTCCATTCACCATTTTTCTTGTTAACTCAACATTGTTATCAAAGTCTGGCCAATAGACCAACATTGATGAATAGATGCTTATATTCTTAAAGGACAACATTCTCAACATCTTCACTGAGATTCCACCTGAAGCCCAATCAGAGGTCTGATTGGGGGACACACCAGCACTATGTCAGTGGTGTGACAACTAGCAGCAGAAGAAGCAGTCCTTCAAGTCCACCGAGCCAAGGGGCACATAATATCAATGTTGATGACTCAGAAAGTGGGCCATTAACAAATATATTTCCTAGTCCTGCTGCAAAGTAAAAGTACAGAGGAGGATGAGCGAGTGTTACGGTTTTCAGACTCTCAGACAGTGGTAGATAAAACAAATAGAGTTTTATTAAAGCAAAATGAATGACAAGGTCGCCACTGGGGCGATACTGGCATAAGCAGAATAAAGGCAGAGATACCTGGTGCAACAGGTAATACTACACAAAGTATGGAAACACAAAACAGGACACAAGAGGTTAATAGTACTGGTTATCAGTCTCAAGTGTGGTGTTAGGCACGCCCTTGGTGCTGCATATAGAGATATGTGCTGTAAGATAGCACCCAAGTCCATTCACTGTGTGGAGCTGTAGCAAAAAGTTCTGACTGAACGGGAACTGCAAGTGATAAGGAGATAGCCCCCCATGGGCGTAACCGGAGACTACTAGTATTGTGATTGCGTGAGCCAATAGCCCCCATGGGCGTAACCGGAGACTACTAACATCGTAATTGCTTGAGCCAATAGCCCCCACGGGCGTAACCGGAGACTACAATATCGTGATTGCTTGAGTCAATAGCCCCCACGGGCGTAACCGGAGACCACCAGAATCGTGATTGCTTGTGTCGATAGCCCCTCCACGGGCGTAACGGAGACCACTGGGTACTGCTTGCCAACGGGCGTAACGGAACCGCTGCTCTGTCTCGGAGAGCTGCCGACTACTGAGGACCACAAGCGGCCGGCTCACAGAAACAGAGAAACAGGCTGAGGCAATAGGTGGAAGAGTAGCAGTAATCGGATGAACAACACCAGTGTCTCAAGTGCAGAAAACGACACAGCACAGTAAGGTCTGGACTCAGCACACGAAAGGCAGATAATGGAAGGCTCAGCAATGGCTCAGCAATGGATAAGCGGAGGCTCAGACACACTATGCAGTATCAGAATGTCGCCGAGGCGACAACGGGAATCGTCCATCAGGATAGCAGGAACAGTGCAATGAGTGTACAGTAGTCAGCCAGGCCGGGTCAGGATACACAGGAGATTCGCAGACAAGCCGGGTCGGTAACGGAGAAGGATTGTCAGCCAGGCCGGGTCAGATGGCTAGGAGATTCGCAGACAAGCCGGATCAGGAACACGCAGGAAGTCAGCCATGCCGGGTCAATCACGGAACAGGAACGTCGTCGGACAAGCCTAGTCGGTACACGGTAGATCAGGATACTAGAATACTGCAACAGCAACGCTGGCTCTGAAACACCACGAAAGGGCACCTGACAGGTGCCAGTAGCCGGATTAAAACGGATAACCAGGGGCGGGCCAACACAGCTCAACCAATCCGGGAGCAGCACAGTTGAGAGTGACAGGAAGGATCACGGGGACCGTGATAGCGAGTTAGCTGGCGGTGACAGAAATCATGCCTCAAGCCAGAGGTCCAACAATTGACATATCTGTCTTAGGACATGTTATAAAACATCCTATATAATAATTCGCTAAATTGTGTGTAACACCCGACATGCGCAGTAGACACTGCTGCTCGTGCGGCAGTCATGCACAGTAGAGACTGCCCGCGCCGTGGCTGATACAGAGCTGGGAGCTCCGAAGGAGCGTCCAGCTCTGTATCAGCAGTGGAGCGGGCAGTCTGTACTGCGCGTGACTGCCCCGCGACCGGCTGCCAGAGGCACTGTGGCCAGTGTAATGGGCTGTTCAACTAGTGTATAAATAAATTATTAGTTGAAATTGAATGATATATTACCTTGTCATAGCTATAGGGCCGATAGACCCACCCAGTCTGATCATAGGCAGCTCCACTCATTTGTCCATAACTGTATTTTAGTGCATGCATATACAAAAATGAAAAACTTGGTATGTCATGTGCCACCAATGTGAACATTAGATCCTGAGTAGTCTGTTGAATGACTTCAACTCTGCTCATAGTTATTTAATTCTAACACATAAACTGTATGACTTTTTCGACATGCCCCAGCAGTTTGTGCAATTTTATAATTTAATCAAGATCCTGCTTTACATGATATAATTGTTTGCACAAACTGAAAAGATTTAGAGCAGCATTTATCAAAGACAGAATTGGCCCTTAGAGAACTGTGTTCTATTGTTTCCATTATTTGCCTCCATTCACCATTTTTCTTGTTAACTCAACATTGTTATCAAAGACTGGCCAATAGATCAACATTGATGAATAGATGCTTGTATTCTTAAAGGACAACATTCTCAACATCTTCACTGAGATTTCACCTGAAGCCCAATCAGAGGTCTGATTGGGGGACACACCAGCACTATGTCAGTGGTGTGACAACTAGCAGCAGAAGAAGCAGTCCTTCAAGTCCACCGAGCCAAGGGGCACATAATATCAATGTTGATGACTCAGAAAGTGGGCCAACATTTTCCTCACTAACAATAACAAATATATTTCCTAGTCCTGCTGCAAAGTAAAAGTACAGAGGAGGATGAGCGAGTTAGCTGGCGGTGACAGAAATCATGCCTCAAACCAGAGGTCCAACAATTGACAAATCTGTCTTAGGACATGTTATAAAACATGTATAAATAAATTATTAGTTGAAATTGAATGATATATTACCTTATCATAGCTATAAGCATACCTGGGAACTTCCAGCTGAGGGCTACCCGGAGGGGAGTCCTCTTTTCAGCAGGGGGTGACAAAAATGACGCTAATTGCATCAAAAAGGGGCGGGGCTTAACGCGAGCGGGGGGGTGCTTAACCCTTTGAGTTTCAGAGTGGTACGGAATGCTTTGCAAAGCAATGCATTCCGTACCACTCTGGCACTCAAAGGGTTAAAAATGTCACACAGTAGGCTGGGGACGGAGGAACAGCGGGAGAAAGAGTGTAAGTGGGTAGAGTTTCAATAGAAACTCCCCACGTCCGGAGGAATCAGCCTCTGCCCCGGAGACCTGGTAAACTCGGGTTATATTTTGTTATTTACCCATTGTAACATCAAGTACAGGGGAGGGCTGGTAGCTTGTGGCCTGGGGGGAAAATTCAGTCAAATGGCTCATTTCTATTATCGTCTGAGCCCACTGTCCCAGCCCACCCCCTGTTGTGAAGTAAGAAATACCACATAACTTACAATTGTAATACTACAGAGCTTATTTACAGTTGAAATGGAGCTACTCTAGTGATACCACATAGCTGACAATTTAAGTAAAGCTACAATAGCAATATCACTAAGCTTGCAAGATAAATGGGTTATGCTACTAGTGTAGCTCCATTTGGATTGTAGGCCTGTGGTATCACTAGTGTAGCTTCATGTCAGTCATAAGCTCTGTGGTATCACTAGTGTAGTGGATTGTAGCTTTGTAGTATCACTAGTATAGCTCCGTTTATAGCAGCAACAAAGAGAATGAGTGAGGCAGTGGCCCACAGGCCCAGACATATGACCGGCCTGGGGGGAAATTGCCACCCTGCCCCCCAGGCCAGCCCTCCCCTGGTCAAGTATAAGATTTTAAAGTATTTAACTGATTAATTTTCCTATTTTTCCCATGTGAAAGAAAGTAATGTCTATGATTTTTTTACTGAAACTGATCTCCATGACCTACTAATGCAACAAAGGAAGAGAATGCAATACAAATGGAACTTTTCTCATCTGTGACAATGAGTTTTAATGCAAATTCATGTTTCTTATTTTAGCCTTGCGCATTCATCAAACAAAAATATCATTGCACAAAAGAAATCAATAAAGCTTGTTAAAAGCTTTTTTATGAGATAAATGTAATATATGTTTCACAAACTACAGAGTACTTCATCAGTGTCTCGAAAACTGTCTTGTAAATGCAAATAGTATTTACTAAGGTGAACAGGAAGGGAGACAACATGAGACCCCCCACGGAAGTCCCCAGTATGTAATCAGATCCCATTGAAGAACACCATGTTGTCCAACAGTTTGTTGTACAGACAGGAAGGACTCTTCGTGGAGAGCCACATGCCCCCCCCCCGTAAGATTAGTGTCCATGGTGGTGGAGCTTGTATAAAGTAGCAACCTAGTACCGGCACCTCTGATTGGGTCACGTGGTCTGGGGACATTCCCACAGTATGGTGCACAGACCTTCCTTTTTAATCCTTTGAGTGCCAAAGTGGTATGAAAAAGCTCAACTATACCTCAGTTATATAAATAGCAAGTACTAAAAGAAGGCAAAAAAAAATCTGGTCGCCTTCTAGCATCTATAATTAAGGCATGCAAAGGCACTACATATATGTCCTCCATTATAGATAAAGTAGAAATGTTCACACCTCCCTTGCAGAGATACAAAAGTGATTTCTTCATTATCACCAGCAACTGTACACTGCCCAGCCAGATCACACACGAGCATGCTATGCCTTGCAAGGGGTAACCCACCCGCACCTTTCTTATCTCTAGCTAGAATGATCTTGCTTCCCAAACCTAATAAGAACCCCTAATATGTTGAATTCTACAGTCCTATCTCCCTGCTTAATGTTGATTTTAAAATTCTATCCAAAATTATGTCTAACCGATTTAAAACCATTCTCCCCACCCTTATTTCTCCAGACCAGATGGGATTCCCCCAGCACAGGCACTCTGTAAGGAGCATTAGAACAGCCATAGCTGCTCTCTTCTCAGAGCAGGCTTCCTCAAATATGGGCCACATGATAACCTTGACATGGAAAAGGCCTTTGATGATTCCCCCATCTTTTCCATGTCTTGGAATTATAAGACTTTGGCAATCTTTTTCAAAATTTCATTAGCACCATTTATCACACACACCACAAACTCACTTAATCATTAATGGTGCAAACACTAGTCATTTTACTTTAGGATGTGGAACCAGACAGAGTTGTCCACTTTCCCCCTTATTATTCAATATTGTGCTAGATCCACTCTTAAGGAAACTGTCCTCACTGTTGATATTCGAGGGCATTTCTCATGAGCCGGACTCACCTAAACTTATGGCATTTGCTGGTGACATTTTGTTATTTATAGGAAACCCGAACCAGGTGCTTCCTTCAATTCTGTGTACCCTTGAGGCTTTTCATGCATGTGTGGGGTAAAAAATATAAATCTTGACAAATCACAGGCATTATATTTGGCAAACACTCTCCTACCACACATACTCTCCCTTACCCCCTTTCGTATGATATGTGGCCATCTCTGGTTCTTGGGTGTAAATTTACCTAGGAATCTGAATCTTTTTTATGCCCTCAACTGTTCCACACTCATCCCACAAATTCTCACGGATCTCTGTAAATGGCTCCCCATCCCGTTATCTTTTATTGGTAGATGTAACTTTATCAAAATGGTCAGCTTCCCCCGACTACTGTAGATGTTTCCAACTCTCCTGTTACTTATGTCTCATGGTGACTTAACTAAGCTCAATACCACTTTTACAAATTCCATTTGGCAGGGGAAATGGTCCCGCATTGGCCTGTGACACCTGCATCTGCCGCCTTCATCTGCAGGTTTTATTTTTCAAATATTCAATTATATAATCTGGCGAGTCTCCTGTGATGTGCTATTGACTGGAAAAACAATACAGACATCTACAATTCTGTTCATAGCGACCGGTTCCTTGCTCAGCCGGTTAGTCTACCTTATTTACTACATGCGCGGCCTTCACACCTCCAACACCTCCACAAATTTGACCCTTTACTTACACCAATTTGCCAAGCCACCCAACTCTTACAACAGAAACTATGCCACACAAAATACTACTCCCGCTATCTTCCATTCCTGTCCAATCCAGATTTTCAAGATGGTGAGCCTAATTCCTGCTTCATATTCTGGGCATCAAAATGCATAACTTTGATTAAAGATTTGATAAATCCTACTACTAATACCATGTATACCTTCCAGCACTTGAAAGCCAAATATGACCTCCCCAACACTCACCTTTTTTGCCATCCAACGACTTTCACTACTACAGCCACGGGTACATTACTCCCTGGACACACATTGTATATAAGTCCTCACAGATCTACAGGCTACTTATAAATGAGGTATATGTAGAGAACTATCCTCAGACCTCCCCTGGACCTAAACATTGGCTGGATTTGGTCCCAGAGACCACCTTAGAGTCTCTCCTCATGGGGTTCCATCAGCTCCATCAACTCTGTATAAATTATATCACTACTCATATATCTTGTTGGTGAGGGTGGCCAAGATGGGGATCACAGCTAGCCATCAATGCTTTAAATGCCACCAACACTTTGCCGACATTTTTAATAACCTAGGGACCTTCCCATTTATATCACCCTTTTTGGCAACCATAACAACAGACCTATCCAAAATATTTGGATCAGAGATTGCCAATCCACACAGCAAGCTTCCCTTTCACATTCGGATAATGGTAGCGATTAAGACAATCCTCTACCGCGGACTCTTTGATAAGGCATTTACTAGGTTCCAAACAGTTTTGTATATTGTCCATGTGGAATGGATAGTGACTTCTGCAGGCCAAAAGAGGTGAAGGGGCTTGGCTTTTGGAAAATATTGGAGCCTTTTCTTAACACCTTTCCAGAGACCCAGAAAATTCACCACACTTTTTGTTTCCAGGATACCACTTGGTCCTTAACCAAGTCCCTCAGAGAGGTCGGTATCCAATGATTAGTGACACATCATCATTAATCCCAGGCGCTGTGTCATGCGTCTGTATTCGGAGATATGGGATTCTTCTGTCCTCTTTCTCCCCATCTCACCCCCCCCCCACACTTTCCCATCTTCCCTACCTGACTTCCTAGTTTGTTTAACTGGAATTTCATTGTACTTATCACCTCTCTACAATTGACTCCTGCAGATTTATGAGTCATTGTGACATCAGATGTTATTTGATATTCTATTTACTTCACTTTGTACTATGCTGGTGATTAACAATTTGTAGTCTATGCCATAATGTTTTCAAAACTAATTGGTGTTATAAAAAAATATATATATATAATACATGCTGATGTACTAAGAAGGTAGTATCATTCTGAGCCAAACCAACAAAGATACCACTGGCAAAAAAAAAATAAAAAAAAATGTTGATTTAACCCTTTGAGTGCCAGGGGTGAGCAAAGCATCTGCCCCCTGGGACTCAAAGGGTTAAAGGGGCTTTTTTTTTGACAGTTTGGAGGCAAGAGAGATGTCCAACACATTAGCACCATTTACATGGAATATTTATTCCCTATGATGTACTTGGTTTACACCCAAATAACTCCAATTCATAATACAGCAGCCTCACTAATGGTAAGCTTGCAATGACCTTTTACATGCTTCAGTTACCCATTTGTGTATGGTGCTGACAGAGTGGATCTAAAGAGATACAAAATTACCGTAAAGCATTAGTAATGCTAAACAAATAAAGGTGAGGTGATACATTGATATGTCACACTATGTCGGTTGCCTGTAAACACACAGGGCCTTATCCATGAAAGATAAGTGGTAAAATTCTAGAATAAGCCAACTGCACCATAGAGGAGAAACGAAAATTTACATTGGCTTAGTAATGTTTCACAATAAAAGCATCTCCAATTAATCTTCATAGTATTTGGGTCATGGAGAGTGTTATTTCAATACTGTCAGAGTTGTAGTTCAAGAGTAATTGAATGATAAAGTATCCCCCTCCTGCCCCTTTTACTGATGTAACACTGCTCACCTCAGGACAGCAGGACTGTCCGGATGGATCGCTGAAAGGGACAATCTGCAGTGTGCACAGGGGAAAAACCTGTCAAGGGGGGGGGAGGGTTTTGCTTATGCTCACAGTAGGAAGAGTGTCCCTTGCTGTGAACTGTCTGGTCCCAGGACCAGAATCTACATCTGAGGGGAGGCGGCTTACACTAGGTAAAAGGGGCAGGAGGGTGAAACGTTATCATTCAGTATTGAAATAATACTCTCTATGGCCCAAATACTATGAACATTAATTGGAGCTGCTGTTTTTGTAAAATATTACTATCCCTTTAATTCGGCCTTTTAACCCCTTAAATGCTAAAGGGGTCACTCTAACATTCAAAGGGTTAAAAGGCCGATTTAATCAAATGGAAGTTTGGGAATTGTTATTTCCCCTCCCATGGTGCTGTTGGTTTGTTCCAGATGTGCACCCCTTTTCTTCTGTGGATACAAATGTAGATCTGTACAGATTATACGTCTGCTTAAGGGACCCAGGTATAGAGTGATAGGCTGCTGGTGTTCTACAGTGATTTCAGTTAGAAGAACCTTATTCACAAAGAAGAATATGAGTAATTCTGTCTAAATTTCCCATTGAGTGAAAGGGGTCTTTTTACCCTTTGAATACTAGAAAGCATACATTGATACAGCATACATTGATAGTAGTGAAGTAGCGTTACAGAAACTGACTGTAGCCTTTTGATAGCAAAACGCCTATGTTCTTGCCGCTCTGCCAATGAAGAGACAAGATTGGAGGAGAACAAACAGGAATCTTTTCTTTATTCGAATATAGAGAGAACAGCACAACACATATGCATGGAAAGAAAACTTGTTCTGTTCTAAAAATTATGATCAGAGGGGGTATCTAATATACTAATAGCACACCCTTGAGCAATAAGATGATTGCTTTAACAGAAAACAAGAATTGCAAAAATTATATATTCAGTAAACTACAACATTGCATATCTCGTTAGTCCAATAGTAAAGCATTAATATTGCTCCTCCACCCAAATAACATAATCAGTTTCCACCCCCTTGCATATTTGGAAATAACGAAACATTAGTTCTCAGCAAATGCAATACACTATGATTTAACCTAACTTAGCAAAATATCTTATCAATGTATGTGAAGGGGGGGAAAGAATGAGCTGTGAGTTTCTCTGCCTATCAATATGTGTGCAGGAAGATGGGAGGGGGAAGAAAGAGTGACATAGGTTTTCTTTTTTGGAGACCATAAACATGTGCAGATAACAGAATACAGAACTGTAAATTTCTGCTGTCTCTTTAGGTGCTGGTTAACCCTTCCCTTGCTATATTGTGTGATGCAGCTTATGTTTAAACACTTGATATTTGATAACACTTTCCTAACTTTCCTGACACAGAAGAGAGCCACATCCCCAGTACTCCAGAGTTATCAGCAAGAGATGTGTGCCTCCTTGTCACAGGCCTCTATGTTATTGCTTCTCCATGGTCCTTGTGTGGACTAATGGTACCGAGCACTGAAATATAATATATACCAGTGGTCGCATTGGAACTGTGAGGGAGCACTGATATAAAGGTCTGTTCCAGAGAAGGACTGTCTTGTTGCTCCCCCTGTATTTCATATTTTGTTGGGCCGGTTAAGGGAGATCTTCTGATTTCCCCAACCAGCCCCTCCCAATAGAATGTTCTACCTATGTGGAATGAGGCATGTTGATGTCCTGTGAGAGCTGGAGGGAGGGGTAAAAGAGCATCCCCAATTGTAATATTTGCAAGCTGCAGTCATCTCCCTGACTGCCCCCAACTTCCCTTGGCCACAATACATGTTATAAATAATTATGGTGGGGACACTGCCGCCCTTTTGATGGTAGCCAGTACAAGTTCACTAGTCTTAGAAATGGTCTTTCCTGTGGCAATGAGTTTTGACCCAAATCTCAGGGTGAAGGCACACATTTTCAGGAAGACAGAGTACACTGTTACCTTCTTATGTTCTGCAACAAATAGACTTTAGTCTCTAAACTGGTGCCATTTTCAGTGCCAAGTCAGGGGGAAACAAACCTACATGTTTTGTGTGTGTTCAAGCAGGTATATCTTTAAGCTGCATCATGTTAAGTGTTTGTTGAGGGTTGGATGGATCACATCTGAGTTAGAGCAATCACAGACATATTGTCTAGAATCTAAGTTATGGGGAACTTTAAGGATTACTATTTCAAAGATCTCAGGTTCAGCTAATTTTAAAACTCCTCATTGTGAGCTGTGGGCAGTTGTATACAGCACTCAGTCAACTAGTTAATGTTATATTGTATATAGGGAAATACATGACCACTGCCTTACTGAAATATTTGGAATAGTTTTAGTTGAAGTCTTGTAAAAGAGGAAAAAAAACAAACATTGAGGCCCCGATTTATGTTCAAAAGAAAACTGGAGTAATTCTAGGGCAACCCAACTGCACCATAGGTTACAATTACAAATGCACACAATTCCCACTAGAATTAAGGAGTTAAAGGCCTCATTTAAATCAATGCAAATGCTTATTTCCCCGCTATGATGCAAATGATTTGCCCCAGAATTACTCCAATTTTCTTTAAAGTGGTAGATGCCACGTCAAAATGTTCATGTGTGTTATTAATAAATGTGCATATACTAGGTTAGTTCCATTAAAAATAATAGAAAGTGATCATTGCACTTTCAGTTTGTAGCTTTATTATAGTTTAACCCTTTTTGGACAAAATAGGAGAGTAACTTATTGAGACACACACACCTCTTGTCCATAAAGGGTTAAATACATAATCTTAGATCCTTAGAGATGCTTAAAGTGGAACTGCCACTATGTCACAGATATGTTATTTTGAAAAGATCTTCCAGAATCATCCATATATCTGTCATTTTAATCTCAGACAATCATTTCTGAAATATTTAGCTTATTTGTCAGTTTATGCAGCTGAGCTAGTACTTCCTGGTAGGACGTGGCAGTTGGTAATGCAGAGCTATGTCGAATGTTTGAGTTCTCCAGGCATGTCTACAGGACATACATTAATTGACAAATAAATAAAGCTAAGCATCTTATAAACTACTAGTTGAAGAGCCAGTGTACATGGACCACAGTGCCACCAAGCAACGGCCGTGGTGAAGTCATGCACAGTAGAGACTGCCCGCGCTGCGGCTGATACGGAGTGGGACCCTCCAAATTCAGACCATAGTCCAAGGTGCGCTTATAGGACTACAGTCTGTTATTAGCTGCGGAGCTGGAAGTCTGTACTGCGCATGACTGCAGCACGCGCATTGTTTTAACCTGGTAACAGGACTGTCACAGGAATTCGTCCGCACCTCAGGGCACACTATGAACATGCCGGAGAGGCTGTAACTGAATGCACCAGGGCTGGAGCAGTCAGTTTCAGCTTTTCACTGGTGGCTCCGCACATGTGATTGTTCCTACAGTGATCACACGTGACAACTGAGCCACATGACAAAGATAATGTATATATACATTGCCCTTTTCACTGTTCTCTGCCTCCCTCTCTCTCTCTCTCTCTCTGTTCCTTATTGTGATTATGAGAAGACAGAAGCAGAGAACAGAGCTGCCAGGAGAGAAAATGGCCAAAGATGGGGGCACTTTTATTTAACCCTTTGAGTGCCAGAGGGGTAAGCAACACATTGCTTTGCAATGCATTGCGTATCTCTCTGGCACTCAAAGGGTTAAACCCTAGAGTGCCAGCTACTTACAGAGTACGAGCTTGGACAGCTGTACCTGCTGTACCAAGCTTGTACGCTGTACAGCTTAAATGCGGTCACTGCATAAGCCGGTATAACCGGCATGCAGTGGCCGCATTTAAAAAAAAATTGCCTGGCACTTGTCGGGGGGCATGAGGATCACTCCTCATGCCCCCAGTTATTGATTTCCCAGACAATCACGCTGGGAGATCAATATGCACAAAGAATTCCCCTGCTCCTACCCGAACTTCCGGGTAGGAGTAGGCGGGACCGGGGTAAGCCTCCCAACGTCATCGGTGTCATGATCACCAATGACGTTAGGAAAGCTTCCCCGGTCCCATTCACTCCTACCGGAGGTAGAAGAGAAGGGCAGGAGAGCTTTTGCTCTCCTGTGGTCGCCATATTGATCTCCCAGTACAATCGGCTGGGAGATCAATAACTGGAGGAACATCAGAAGGGGTCCTGATGTCCCCCCCATGAGATTTGAATGTATAAATAAATAATTTTAAAAAAATTGCCAAAATTAACCCTATGAGTGCCGCAGAGGCGTCAATTTTTTTAACCTTGTGTGTGCCACGGGGGGGGGGGGGTCCGATGCAGACCCCCCCCCCCCTTCTGTGGCACACACAGGACTTTTTTTTACTATTACTTTACATTCAAAGCTTGTTGGGGGGCTCTGAGGCCCCCAAAAAGCTATGAATAAAGAATAATAACTTAAAAAAATTTAACACTTTGTGTGCCACAGGGGGTCCAATGCATTGCTTTGCAATGCATTGGACACCCCTGTGGCAGACAAAGGATTTTTTTTTTATTTTTTTTTTCATTTGTTTTATTTAGACCTCATTGGGGTGGCATTAGGGGTCCAGATGTCCCCCAACAAGGTGTAAAAAAACAAACAAAAAGAAAACATGCATGCACCACAGGGGGTCCAATGTAGTGCTTTGCATTGCATTGGACCCCCTGTGGCTCACACATTTATTTATTTTTTATTCTGACCTATGGTATGCCCTAGGTATGAATAAAAAATAATAACATGAAAAACATTAACGCTCTGTGTGCCACAGGATGTCCAATGCATTGCTTTGCAATGTATTGGACACCCCTGTGGCATGCACACAAAATGCCTCCAATCCCCCCCACACACACACACACACGTACCCTACCCACCAGCCTAGTTTCACAGCCCACTGGCAGTCCCATTTCCACAGCTTGACCCCCCAGCCTGGTTCCACTGCCTACTGGTAGACCCAAGGGCCAGTACGCACTGGATTCAGGCTGGGAATCAAACAGTGTATGTGGGGGACTTACAGTGCACATTGGTAGTCACAGATCCCCCATATGTATTATCTTACCTCCCCCATGACCACCACCATACTTGCTCACTGCCCACTGGTAGATATACACACATACTGCCTGACCCCTCATCCCTCTTACCTGGTTTCACTGGCAGTCACAGGTCTTCACGTACACTGACTGACCACTGTAAAAACAAAAGAAAAAACCAAGAGGCGCTCCTAGTGTATTAACGTAATGGTAAAAAAACACCAACCACCACCAATGAAATTGCAGTTACAAAATAGGAAGCTGACACTAACACATATGTGTTGTTCAGCTATATGAGCTTTTTGGGAGTATAATTGGAAAGGCTCCCCTCCAGCAGTAAATGCATATGGCCCCAAAACATATATATCCAGGAAAATAATTTTATTATAGGGCCCCAAAACATATATCTCTGGGAGAATACTTTTGTTAGGGGGCACAAAAACATATATACCTGGAAGAATACTTTTATTAGAGGGCCCACAAAAATGTTTGCACTAAGGCCCTCCAATAACTAGTTACATCACTATCTGTGCCTCAAGGCATACGGGTAATGACAATGTAGGGGTAGTAATATTTTCCATAAACATTGTTTAATATCGTTCTTCTTAAATAAATAAATAAATCAAAGGATTCAAGTTTTTTTAAAATTTTTTTATAAGTTGTATGCTTTGGGAGAAATATCCTTGCAAAAGTCCCTCCCTCCCACCCATTTTGTTGACATCAGTGTTCTTGCTGACAAACTTGTAATCTGGTCCACAGACCAGACGGCTCTTCTGCAGAGCCAAGATAACATTGTATAGAAAGAGAGTCTACAAAGTGTGCGTGGTTTACCATCCCTTTAACCCCTTAGTACTTTATGTTTTATTGCTCTGAGTGACAGAGGAGTATTACTCTGCAATGCTCTGCACACCCCTTTGGCACTCAGAGGATTACACCCATGAATTCTTGGAAGGTCTGCAGCACATTGCTTCATGTTCAAGAGGATAAAAGCCCTGTTAATGCAATGGTGATTTGGGGATTTGTATTTGTCACCTATGGTGCAGTTGGTTTGCCCCAGAATTATTCAAGTTATCTTTTGAACATTGATAAAGCCCTTTCGATTTTGCTGTTCTCAGGACATGTAAATGAGGTAAGGGGAGGGAACTGCTGGTGTGCATCTAATTAGCTCATATCTAAGCAGTAAAAGCTGAGCACTAATGTACAATTCACACTTGTCCATGAAGGAGTCATTAGCATCCACTGGTTTAAGTGATGTTTCAAGCGTTAAATCATGTGCCTCCTAACGTGTCAGTGAGTCTGATGTACTAAGAAATGGTGCAACTCTAGAGCAAACCAATTGTACCGTAGGGAACACATAACAATTCACTTTGATTTTAAAGGGGCTTTAATGCTAGCATTGCACTGGAGACCCTTGTTGAATTCAACAGGTTAAATGCCTCATTTAAATGAATGTGAATTTTTTGGAATGATATAATCATTTGACCCCTATGGTGCAGTTGGTTTATACCAGAACGGCACCACTTTTTGTTAGTACATCAGCCTCAGTGAGAGTGCCTTCTAGTTTCATATTTACATCATACTCTAATTAACAAAGAGATTGAGGTACTAAGAAGATTAGGAGCAATTCTGGAGCAAACCAATTTCACCATAGTGGACACATTAATAATATCATTGATTTAAATGGGGATTTTAAATCCCTGGAATGCTATAGTGGTCTCCAAGCATTGAGAAGCAATGAGTTGGGAGACCTCTCTAGCATTCAAGTGGTTAAAAGCCCATGTTATATCAGTGATAATTTTGGTAATATTTATTTGTCCCTTAAGATGGTTTGCACCACGTCTTAGTACATCAGGAGACACTAGTACAAATGAATGAAATATTCTCCACAAAATGATAACATTTGTGGTCTGCAATCCCTTTATTTTATCTGAGCAAGCCTACGTTTCAAAACTGGTTACACTGGGGGAAAGTTAGCATAGTGGTGTATGCATTTCATGGAGTGACGTTCTATATCAGGGCTTTCCAAGTTCAGTCTTCCAGGGCCGCCAACAGGCCAGGATGTAAGAACTTCCTGGCTTAAGCACAGGTGAGTCATTCAAAATGATGGAGCCACTGATTAATTCACCTGTGCTTAATCCCTGGAAATCCTTAACCCTTTGAGTGCCAGAGGGGTATGCAATGCATTGCAGAGCAATGCGTTGCGTACCCCTCTGGCACTCAAAGCATTAAATCCTGGCCCGTTGGTGGCCCTTGAGGACTTAACTTGGACAGCCCTGTTCTCTAGGGAAAAAAAACCTCTGGCCCTTATGTATCAAGAAGTGGTGCAATTCTGGAGCAAAACATCTGCACCATAGATGGGAAACAATAATCTCTATTGATTTACATTGATTAAGCGCTGCATCAAAATATTGTAGGATTCAGGTTTAAACCCCATTTCAACAAATGAGGCTTTGCTGTCTTTTCATTCCAAACCTTTGATGTAGTTGGTTCGCTCCAGAAGGCATCTCTTCAGCTTGAACTATACAGACCTCTGTTTTGTTAGCTCTGTTCCAATGAGCTTAACCCAACAGGAAACAGAGAGTCAGTTGTGACAGGCCCCAGCATCCAAGGGGGGACAAATGGCCCCAGGGCCCAATAGGTTCTAGTTACACCCCATCCAATGACTAGTTACACCATTGTCTGTGACCCGAGCCATATTGGTACTGACAAGTTGTATTTTTTAGAGAAAATCTAAGTTCATCTGGAATAAGAATAGTTTATTTTTAAAAGTACTGAACATGCACCTGATGAAAAAAAAAAGAGATAAACAACAACTCCTGTATCTATCGGACAATGTACCTACAATATTTAGATATAAAAATGTCTATACAGTTGAAATACACAATCCATAGTGTGGCTGATTATGGTAAAGAGACACTTTCTCTATTAACCCTTTGAGTGCCATAGGGGTATACAACACATTGCTCTTCAGTGTGTTGTGTACCCCTCTGGCACTCAAAGGGTTTAATTGTCTAAAATGGACTGAGCTGGGCACATTCAAACTAAGGGCCTTGGGGCATTTGTTCCCTTTGAACATAGTGCATCAGGTTCCCCATGAAAATGTAACTAAATCACCAAATGAGGTCTGCATTCATACTTAACTCTTTGAGTTACAGAATGTGTTGGAGAACCCTTTGGTACTCAAAAGGTTAACTATAATTCTTTCTTGATCTTTAGCGAGGAATCTAAAATATAATGCAGTATATGTAAGTTTAAGTGGCGGAATATAAGGTATCTCATTACTCTATCTGCTGAATGCACAAAATAGCCTGTATAATCTCTCCTTTTGTATATGAGTCTCCTGTCTTTAGAAAGATAGGTCCACTGTGCCTCTCGGCTATTTCTCACTGAAAAATAGACGGATCTCTGTCGGGGGCCCTGGGTAGTTGTGCAGCTAGGTTTAGAGTATACTTATAGGTAAAAAAAAACTTGACTTAGTGTAAGTAGACTAACTCAGTAGGCTTCGTACAACCTGTATGGTTAAAGGGATAGTAATACTTCATTTTATCTTTATTTTATTTTGTAGGCATTAAAAAAACATGAAGAATGATATGAAACCTTTGTGGTTTGAGAGATATTCACAAGCAAAGTTTCACCTCCCGCACCTTTTACCTAGTGTAAGCCATCTCTTCTCAAATGTGGAATCCAGTCCATAGACCAGACAGATAACAGAAGGGGACAATCTTCTTCCTATGAGAACAATGAAGGCCCTGCCCCTCTTGACAAGTTTTTCAGCTTTTTCCCTTATCTTAATTGAAGATTGTCCCTTTCTGCAGTCTACCTGGGCACCTCCCTTCTGATCTGGCTGAGTAGTGTTACATCAGTAAAAGGGGCGGGAGGGGGATACTTTGTCATTGAATTACTCTTGAACTACAACTCTGACAGAATTTAAATAACACTCTCCAAAGTCCAAATACTAGGATGATTAATTAGAGCTGCTTTATTATAAAACATTACTATCCCTTTAAATGCCTTATAGGTTATAACTAGACAATTATGGTAATGCATTGTACAAATGTAAATTCAAACATATGCATAAAAACACATACAATTATCTACATCCATATTATGAAAATTACTAAAAGAGTTGGAGTAAAGTTCTTCCTATAACCCTGGGAACCACACAGCACAGTTCTTTTTAGAGCTTGTCTCTAAAAGTGTTGGGATAGGGCTCTACAGTGCACAAAAGACCATCTAAGCATCCTATATAATAATTTGCTAAATCGTGTGTAACGCTGCGACATGAGCAGTAGACACTGCTGCGCATGCTGCAGTCATGTGCAGTAGAGACTACACGCGCCAAGCGGCTGATACAGAGCTGGTCGCTCTGAAGGAGCGTCCAGCTCTGTATCAGTCGCGGCGCGGGCAGTCTCTACTGCGCGTGACTGCCCCGCAACTGGGTGGCTGTGACACTGTGGCCCGTGTACGGGCTGTTCAACTAGTAGTGTATACTAAGATAAAACTATAAGCATCAACTTAATCTGCAAAATAAACAGAATATAATAAAAGACATATAAAAATTAAAACTAAATAAATAGATCAATATTTAAAATGCCATATGGATAATTCCTGTGGATATATAATATAGCATATAAAAAAGTAAAGTATAAAAGACTCAGTCATATATATTTAGATAAATAAATATTCGTTTTTAAATATGTCTTTTATTATATTACTAGTGTAAAAGCCCATGTACACGGGCCAAGGTCGGGGTGATGTTAACCCTTTGAGTGCCAGAGGGGTACGAAATGCATTGCTCTGGCACTCAAAGGGTTAAGAGGCCGGTCCTGCTCTGTGCCCTGCCACCGCCGCAGTCATGCACTGTGTCTCTACTACGCATGACGGCTTCTGACAAACATCCTAGCAAATTATTATATAGGACCTTTATAATTTGATGTTTATAGTTATATCTTAATAACCACTACACTTAGATGGTCTTTTGTGCGCTGTCTCGCCCCATCCCTTTTCTCACCTGTCTTTATATTAATTATTAGTACCTGGCCCTAGATTCAATGTTCTTGTCTCCGACTGGCCCTTGGGGAAAACATATGGCGTAAGCATTTTCACTGAAGAGCCACTTTGAGAGTCAAATAGATGACCAGCTTGGCTGTGTGAAGAACTGTGAAGCTTTTTGCTCTATAGGCAAAGGTAGAGACTCACTTTGAGGACCTATCCAATATGTAGCATCTAACACCTAAAAAGATGACTGAAGGGGCAGATTGCCCAGAGGGTCTTTAAGGTAGTAGGTCAACGGTAAGGGATGGGAAGGGAGAGGAGGGATTTTGAAAAGCAGGTTTTTATAATATGTTATTAATGACCTTTTTTGTGTGATTGATTATCTTTTTTGTTTTCTCTCATATCATCTCATACCTTCAGTTAACCAAACCAAATGGACTTATCAGTCACCAAGGACTTTGCAGAAAACCAAGGATGAAAGTCAGCATTCCATATGACTGGTAAACTATATCACTCTATTTATTGTTAAGGCTATGTCATAGTTTTCCATAGATTGGTTGAGCAGATTTTATTAAATTGATTTGTCCCAGAAAATATTAAAAATGAGCTGAATAATTTATGAAATATTATTATTTAATCTGAGGGGTATGTGGCCTGGAGGCAGATTTCACTCACTAATGAGGGCCCAGTTTCAGATTTCTATTGTATTACTATAGCACTGCTAGTTGATAAAATGTAAAAAAAAAAAAAAAAAAATTAAAAAAAAATGATCCTACCAAGCAAACTTTCATTTTGGCACATAGAAAATGGTATTATCTAATATGTTATATATATTATTTAATTGGCCTACAGTATAAATGTTGAAATTTAGCTATTATACCAGAATATTGTTACAGTAATAATTGCTACAACAAGGCTATGTGGGACTCAGATTGTTATATTATAATTGAGTATCTTAACTTCATTGTTGGTTTATTTACTCAGTTTACAATATATTTTCCTTTATTCTCTTGTCAGAAGGAGTATAAGCATTTAATTTAACAGGTGGTCATGTCCCTTATAACACAGTTAATTATTTTCTTCTAACACAAATGCTACAGTCCATACATCTTGTATTCTCCATTACTCAGTTCCCTGTTTTGTTAATGTGCCTGGTTTTGCACTATAATTATTGGTTCTTTGATACAATATAGTAGGCTGATATAATTTCTATTTCCACATTGAAATATTATTATGATATTGTGACACATAATATCCCACATATGACATACTTAGGCTGAATATTAATTAATGTACACCTCTAAGCGGATTTTCTCAGGGGGAATGATAGCATTTTTATCTTCCCATATTTCAGATCTCATTTGTTGCTAAATGTATGCTACTGGTTCTTATTATACCTAGAAAATAATATATTTTATTCAAAAGTTAAATTGGTTGTATCAGAGCTATATCAAGTTGTCTAGATGAGATTTAAGTTTTCCTTTTATAATTTGTTTAACATCCACTGGGGAATATGACATCACTCATATATACCAATACTGCTGCAATTATTACACCAATATCCTACCTGATGTCATGTCCCTCGCCATCCTTGCCAGTAGCTCTACTGGCTTCAGGACAGCTGGGCGCATGCGCGCGTTCTCGCGCATGCGCAGTAGCGAGGTCTGACGTCGGTCGTCGCACCGACGTCATTCACTGGGCGCCCGGCGTCCATTTAAACTGGCGGCAACCGGGACTCAGCGCTCAGTTGTCGCTTGAGTCCCGGGCGGTCTGCTTGCCGCAGTTTCGCCTCCCAGTGCTACCCGCTTCCAGCCTGCGTTTAGGCTCTGCATTCACCAGCCCAGCCTGCTCCTTTGTTTCTCCAGCCAGCTTGCACCTTTGGTCCTCCAGCCCAGCCTGCTCCTTTGTTTCTCCAGCCAGCCTGCACCTTTGGTCCTCCAGCCCAGCCTGCTCCTTTGTTTCTCCAGCCAGCCTGCACCCTTGGATCCTCCTGTCCAACCTGCATCTTCTGCCAAGCTTCCACTCTACAGGCCTTCTGTCAAGGATATGTAGAGTGGGAAACTAATCCAAGATGCTGGGGAGCGATGCTAGGGAGCGTAGCTCGGGAACGTAGGTGGAAGATCTGGGCCGAGGTGCTGGAGATCGACGCTGGGGTGCGTGGCTCGGAAGCGGAGGCGGTAACCACCTATCCCCTTGCTGCGGCCAAGGCCGAATTAAAGGTGCTGGCCGCGAAGCCAGATGTCCGATCCCGGTTGAGCCGGGACCCTGACCAGGATAGAGACAGGAGTGTACCGAACGTCCGACCCAGATCTGACCACTAGGGGATCCAATGTAGCAAAGGTGAAAACCCGGAGAGAGGAGACACAAAACCCCAGGAACCACTGAGGAAGCTCAAGAGAGAAAAGACAATGGACCACAACTAAAGCCTACAACCAGAAACCAGCCAGGCAAGGGAAAGGAATACCCAAAGGAAACTGAACAGCCTGCGGCGCAGCGGAGCCCAGGCAACACCTACAGCGGAAGGGAACCACTAGACCACCCCAAGGCAAAGAAGGTTCCTCAGACTACAAGGAACCACAGAATCCCAAGGTCCAGGGGGGAACCCCAAGTAGGGAGAGCCCCAAACCCACCAGATAGGCTAGACTTACCCCTCCAGAGCTCACTCCACCAGATCCTGAACAGCAGCAGGGGCAAACCGTCCACCACCACCAGGTGGCGCAGAGAAACCCAAGCAGAAGAGCCCCCAGGGCAAGAGGGCAGGCGGGAGCCCACAAGGACGGACAGCAGCCTAGGATGCTATAGGGATCCTGTCGCGGCCCAACCAACCACCAGCGTCTCCTGAAACCTGAAGTAGCTGACCCGGAGCTAACGCAAAACCCACAGATCCAGGGAGGATCCAACCGCAGCCAAACCACTCCCGGATCCGGGTGCAGGACAGGCTACCGGAGCCGCTTAACACAGAGGCACAGGAGAAGGAACAGCGGAGAAGGAAGATGCCGGTGAGGCGGAAGCCAGGAATCCCTACGTCCACAATAGGCTAGAGTCCTAAAGCCGCTAGCAGGGACAGACCGGAACCAACAGGAGGGATCACGGAGGGCCTGAGAGAGAGAGTAGTCAGACGAGCCGAAATCACCGGGGGCAACAAGGACAACGGAGAAACTGAAAGAATGGTCAGGAGGAAGCCGAGGTCACCAGGAGCGTCAGGAGTCAGAATCAGAAGGCTGAGGCAAAGTCAAAAATCGGACCAAAGTCAAAATCGCGAGCAGGAAACTGGAACGCCAAGCAAGAGTACACAGCACGAATAATCGAGCAAGGAAGTGACAGGCTGGCTGGTAGATAACCGACACTGATCCAATCGGAGGAAGCCGAGGGAACCAGGTACGTGACGCAAAATCCTTACAGTACCCCCCTCCTCAAGAAGAGCCCACCGGGCGACCAGGTTTATTAGGGAAGGCTTTATGGAAGGCTGAAATAAGAGATGGAGCATGGACATCTTTAGCAGGAACCCAAGACCTCTCCTCAGGACCATATCCCTTCCAATCAACCAGGTACTGAATAGATCTCCTGACCTGTCTAGAGTCGAGGATACGATGGACCTCGTATTCTTGTTGCCCTTGGACCAAAACTGGAGGAGGGGGCTTAGATACAGAGGTAAACCTATTCTGGATCGCAGGTTTAAGGAGAGAGATGTGGAAGGTATTAGAAATACGCCAAGAGGAGGGTAATGCTAAGGCAACCGTGACAGGGGTAATAGAACGAAGAATTTTGAATGGGCCAACAAACCGAGGACCAAATTTCAAAGACGGGACCCTGAGGCGGATGTTTTTTGTAGACAGCCACACCTTATCTCCTGGGGAAAAGGTAGGACCTTTCGTCCGTCTGCGATCTGCTGCTCTCTTCTGTGATTTAGCGGCTATGACCAGACGACTCTGTATTGTGGACCATAAGGCCTGTAGATCATCTATAAAGGAATCTGCGGCTGGTACTTCAGTAGGGGTACTCCAAGGAATGGTGCGAGGATGATACCCATAGGCCGCAAAAAATGGAGAACATAGTAAAGAGTCATGGTGGCGGTTGTTAAAAGAAAATTCTGCCAATGGCAAGAGGTCAACCCAATTGGAGAAATCAGCAATCATATATAGTCGAAGAAAGGTTTCTAGAGATTGATTGGTACGTTCGCATTGACCATTGGTCTGAGGATGATAAGCAGTAGAAAATTGGAGAGAAATCCCCAACCGAGAGCAAAATGCGCGCCAGAATTTGGAAACAAACTGCACCCCTCTATCGGATACAATGTGAGTGGGGAAGCCATGAAGGCGGAAGATTTCTTTCAAAAAGATAGGGGCAAGTTCATGAGCAGAAGGCAATTTTTTCAAAGGAACAAAGTGTGCCTGTTTAGTAAACCGATCTACCACCACAAAAATGGTAGTACAACCTTGAGAAATAGGGAGATCCACGACAAAATCCATTGCTATGTGGGTCCATGGAGATGAGGGAATAGGAAGAGGGCAGAGTAATCCGGTAGGTAAATGTCTGGGGATCTTGTGACAAGCACAAACGTGACAAGCCGCTATATAGTCCCGCACATCCACGTGCATAGAAGGCCACCAGAATTGGCGATGCAATAGGTCCAAGGTTTTTTTAATGCCTGGATGCCCAGAAACAGCAGAGTCATGGCACCAAGCCAAAATTTCTGTTCTGAAGCGAGGAGGAACAAACAAGGAATTGTTAGGTTGTGAAGGAACAGGAGGTTTTTGAAGTTTACGAATCTTCTCTATAGTGGTGGCTGACAAGGCCCCGATAAAGCAAGACGTGGGAATAATGGGTTCAGAGCGAGGAACTGGACAGGGTTCAAATTGTCGGGAAAGGGCATCCGCCTTGGTGTTTTTTGACCCGGGACGATAAGAGATGATAAAATTAAAGCGGGTAAAGAACAATGCCCATCGGGCTTGTCTGGGATTCAAACGTTTTGCTGATTCCAAAAACTGTAAATTTTTATGATCAGTAAAGATTAGAACAGGTAGAGGGGAACCTTCCAATAGATGACGCCATTCTTCCAAGGCAAGCTTAATAGCAAGGAGCTCCCTGTTGCCTACGTCATAGTTACGTTCAGAGTCTGAGAATCGTTTAGAAAAAAAAGAACATGGATGGAGTCTGGTGGAGGTAGGGTTGAATTGGGATAATACTGCTCCCGCTGCTTGCTCAGAGGCATCCACTTCCAGGGTAAACTGGCAGGATGGATCTGGAAATTGTAAGATGGGAGAGGTGGTAAACGCTGATTTCAAGGAATCAAATGCCTGAAGAGCTGACGCGGGCCAATTACGTGGGTCTGCTCCGGTCTTGGTGAGAGCTGTAATGGGGGAGATGATGCGAGAAAAGTTGCGAATGAATTTTCTATAATAATTTGCAAAACCAATAAAGCGTTGAATGGCCCTAGTGTCACGTGGAATAGGCCATTGAGTAACTGCTTGTACTTTCGCTGGGTCCATTTCGAGTCCCCCACTGGATATGATGTAACCCAAGAAAGAAACCTTGTCTTTCTCAAATTCACACTTGTCTAATTTGGCAAATAAAAAATTCTCCCTTAGACGTTGAAGAACCTCGCAGACGTGTTGACGATGAAGAGTCAAGGTGGGTGAATGGACTAGAATGTCATCCAAGTAAATAATGACATGTGTTAGTAACATGTCTCTAAAAATATCATTTATAAAGCCCTGAAAAACCGCCGGGGCGTTACAGAGTCCAAATGGCATTACCCGATATTCATAATGGCCATATCTGGAGTTGAATGCAGTTTTCCACTCGTCCCCGTGTTTGATGCGAATTAAATTGTAGGCTTCCTGTAAATCAATCTTGGTGAAGATAGAAGAGTCCTTAAGTTGGTCTAAAAGTTCTGGGATCAGAGGAAGAGGGTAACTATTTTTAATAGTAATTTTGTTTAACCCTCTGTAATCAATGCATGGTCGTAAAGATTTGTCTTTTTTTTGAACAAAGAAAAATCCCGCCCCAGCAGGGGAGGATGAGGGGCGAATGAAGCCTCTAGCAAGATTTTCCTGAATATAGGTGGCCAATGCCTCGTTCTCCCGAGGGGAGAGGAGGAAGGTGCGACCCTTAGGAGGAACAGTACCTGGCAAGAGATCAATGGCGCAGTCAGAGGTACGATGAGGAGGTAGCTGAAGAATTTGACCTGAAGAAAATACATCGCGAAAAGAGATGTAGGGTTCCGGAATGTCGATCTGCGGGCTCAGGGATGTGCCCGCAACAGTCCGGGAAGCAGGGAGGATACGTTGCAGACAGCACTTGAAACAAGAAGGGCTCCAAGCCCTGATTTGTCCTTTGCACCAATCGATCTCCGGATTGTGTTTTTGTAACCAAGGTAATCCCAGAATGACTGGGGTGCGAGGGGTAGTAATAATGTCAAATTTGGTAGTTTCGGAATGCAGGATACCTGTAGTGAGTCTGATCGGAGTGGTCTCTTCCAGGATAAGTCCTTGCCCTAGTGGTCTTCCGTCAATTGCAGATACCATCAAGGGAACTGGTTTGGGGCAACAGGGAATATGGTGACTGCTAGCCCATAGTCTGTCAATAAATAGACCAGCCGCCCCCGAATCAACAAATGCCAGGACAGAAATCTTGCAGGAGGCCCATGATAATTCGACTGGAATCAAAAGCCTAGAGGAGTCTGAGGGGAGGTAAACAGACTGGCTTAGGGAAGTACCTCCGGCAGTCCCTAAGCGTGGAAGTTTCCCTTCTTGGGAAGGGATGGGCGGGTGGGACATTGTCTAAGGAAATGTCCTTTTATGCCACAATAGAGACATAGGCCAAGTGAGCGGCGGCGCTGTCTTTCTGTATCAGATAACTTGGAAACCCCTCCCACCTCCATGGGTACTTCGGAACTAGTGGATTCAGGAAATAGAGGGTGGTTGGGTGGGAAATTTCTAGGGTGGCGCCCGCTTTCTCGTTCTAATGAACGTTCTGTCATACGTCTGTCAAGCTCAAGACAGAGGGAAATAAAGTCCTCCAAGGATTCAGGAATCTCCCTACAGGTAAGAGCGTCTTTCATCCGGTCGTTCAGGCCTCTGCGGAATGCTGCCTTCAGCGCCCCCTGATTCCAATCTGTCTCGTACGCCAGTGTTCTAAAATCAATGGCATAGACATTAACCTATCGAGACCCTTGCCGAAGCTCTGACAATGAATTTTCAGCTGCTTCCTTGCGACCTGGGATGTCAAACACCAGACGAAAGGTCTTAAGAAATGCATCCGAGTCTTGGAGCAATGGTGCATTTTGTTCCACTAAGGGTGAAGCCCATGCTAGCGCTTTATCTTTTAATAGAGAAATAATAAACGAGACCCGCGCTGCATGAGTACTGAAACAATGAGGAAGGGTAGAAAAATGCAATAAACATTGATTGACGAATCCTCTACATTCAGCTGCATTACCCGAATATCTTTCTGGTAGGGGAAGTTTCGGGGCAGAATTCAAAGTAGTATTCATCGAAATGCTGGTGCTTGGTTCCCCAGAGGATGGGCTCGTAGCAGCCGTGGCTGAGGGTGTAGAAGGATTCGGAGAGCTGCGTAATAGTTATAAAATGGTATCCATCTTACGCTCTAAGCTTCTTAGGTGAGTTTCGTGAGAGGACAGGATCTGTTCCTGATGATCTTGACGGGCAATGATATGGGCCACCTCTGCTGGATCCATCTCGTGGCTCGATTATTCTGTCAAGGATATGTAGAGTGGGAAACTAATCCAAGATGCTGGGGAGCGATGCTAGGGAGCGTAGCTCGGGAACGTAGGTGGAAGATCTGGGCCGAGGTGCTGGAGATCGACGCTGGGGTGCGTGGCTCGGAAGCGGAGGCGGTAACCACCTATCCCCTTGCTGCGGCCAAGGCCGAATTAAAGGTGCTGGCCGCGAAGCCAGATGTCCGATCCCGGTTGAGCCGGGACCCTGACCAGGATAGAGACAGGAGTGTACCGAACGTCCGACCCAGATCTGACCACTAGGGGATCCAATGTAGCAAAGGTGAAAACCCGGAGAGAGGAGACACAAAACCCCAGGAACCACTGAGGAAGCTCAAGAGAGAAAAGACAATGGACCACAACTAAAGCCTACAACCAGAAACCAGCCAGGCAAGGGAAAGGAATACCCAAAGGAAACTGAACAGCCTGCGGCGCAGCGGAGCCCAGGCAACACCTACAGCGGAAGGGAACCGCTAGACCACCCCAAGGCAAAGAAGGTTCCTCAGACTACAAGGAACCACAGAATCCCAAGGTCCAGGGGGGAACCCCAAGTAGGGAGAGCCCCAAACCCACCAGATAGGCTAGACTTACCCCTCCAGAGCTCACTCCACCAGATCCTGAACAGCAGCAGGGGCAAACCGTCCACCACCACCAGGTGGCGCAGAGAAACCCAAGCAGAAGAGCCCCCAGGGCAAGAGGGCAGGCGGGAGCCCACAAGGACGGACAGCAGCCTAGGATGCTATAGGGATCCTGTCGCGGCCCAACCAACCACCAGCGTCTCCTGAAACCTGAAGTAGCTGACCCGGAGCTAACGCAAAACCCACAGATCCAGGGAGGATCCAACCGCAGCCAAACCACTCCCGGATCCGGGTGCAGGACAGGCTACCGGAGCCGCTTAACACAGAGGCACAGGAGAAGGAACAGCGGAGAAGGAAGATGCCGGTGAGGCGGAAGCCAGGAATCCCTACGTCCACAATAGGCTAGAGTCCTAAAGCCGCTAGCAGGGACAGACCGGAACCAACAGGAGGGATCACGGAGGGCCTGAGAGAGAGAGTAGTCAGACGAGCCGAAATCACCGGGGGCAACAAGGACAACGGAGAAACTGAAAGAATGGTCAGGAGGAAGCCGAGGTCACCAGGAGCGTCAGGAGTCAGAATCAGAAGGCTGAGGCAAAGTCAAAAATCGGACCAAAGTCAAAATCGCGAGCAGGAAACTGGAACGCCAAGCAAGAGTACACAGCACGAATAATCGAGCAAGGAAGTGACAGGCTGGCTGGTAGATAACCGACACTGATCCAATCGGAGGAAGCCGAGGGAACCAGGTACGTGACGCAAAATCCTTACACCTTCCTCCTGGACCTTGTATTGGATCTCAGGTACTGACCTCTGGCTTGTTACACTGGACTTGCATTATCTCAGCCTGCCCTGACCTCTGGCTTGTTACACTGGACTTGCATTATCTCAGCCTGCCCTGACCTCTGGCTTGTTACACTGGACTTGCATTATCTCAGCCTGCCCTGACCTCTGGCTTGTTACACTGGACTTGCATTATCTCAGTCTGCCCTGACCTCTGGCTTGTTACACTGGACTTGCATTATCTCAGCCTGCCCTGATCTCTGGCTTGTTACACTGGACTTGCATTATCTCAGCCTGCCCTGACCTCTGGCTCGTTACTCTGGACTTGCATTATCTCAGCCTGCCCTGACCTCTGGCTTGTTCCACTGGACTTGCATTATCTCAATAAATCTACCCTTGGCCTATCTACTGTTTCCCTGCATTCTGGCTTCCTTATTTGCTTATCTCAGATTATATAGCTTCCTGCTAATCTCTGGGTTGCTCGAAGCTTTAAATACCCTGGGTAGTCGGATATCTGCTGTCACTGCTTCTGTACAGGAGTTACAGGCCAACCAAACACATCTCCAACAGCAACTACAGGACCTTCAACCAAGTTTAACCCAAGCAGCAGGTGGTCCTACACCACCTCTTCCTAGCCTTGAGATGAATTCTGCTCCAGAACCTCGTGTTCCCCTGCCAGAAAGATTTTATGGGGATAGATCCCGGTACAGGTCCTTCATCACTGCATGTGAGCTACTGTTCTCAATCAATCCACGTATCTATGCCTCTGATTTCACCAAAGTACGTACTACCATCACATTGTTAGGAGGAGAAGCACAGGGCTGGTCCCATCACCTCTTACAGACCAACAGTCCTGTATTAACTACATGGCAGGCTTTCCGGCAGGCTATGGATTCATTATATGATGACCCTTTTAAAACGGCCTCAGCTCAGGTAGCATTAAGGTCCCTAACTCAAGGGAGACGCCCAGTTGAGGACTACGTTGCTGACTTCCGTCGTCTGTCAATTGATTCCAAGTGGAATGAAGCTGCGCTCATGGATCAATTTCGTCTAGGCCTATCTGAAAGCCTGAAGGACGAACTGGTTCGAGTACCTATACCAGTTACACTAGACGAGATCACTCATCTCTCCATACAAATTGACCGCCGCTTGAGAGAACGGCGGCGTGAACGTTCTGCTACTTCTTCTCCTCCCCATCGTACTCCAGCTTCATCTCAACCACCTGCTACAGTCACCACCACAGAGGAGCCTATGCAGCTGGGTGTTCTACGGGGACCTCTATCTAAAGCTGAACGAGACCGTAGACGACTTTTAAATCTTTGCCTCTATTGTGGAAAAGGGGGTCACCATCTCAGGACTTATGATACCAGACCACGGCCTTCCCAAGGTAGGCATTTTTTACCTGCAACATCATCCGCTCCTATTCTGTTGCCCACTCCTTCTTACATATCTCTCTCTGTTATTCTACAGTGGAACACACAGCAGAGTGAGGTGTCGGCCATCATAGATTCCGGAGCCAGTAGTTGTTTCCTGAGCCAGGAGACAGCTCAATCCTTGGGCATACCCATCAAACGCAAAATCCAACCGTTCACGCTTCAGATGGCGGATGCAAGCTATCTACAGTCAGGTCCCATTCTTTATGAGACTTTACCTCTGTATCTTCTCACTGCTGTAAATCATAAAGAAGAAATTAAATTTGAAGTTGTTCCATCTCTTTTGTTTCCTCTTATTTTGGGTCTTCCATGGCTACAATATTGAGTGGTCTTCCAAAACTGTAACCTTTCTTTCCACCCACTGTAAAGAAAAATGTCTTATCAAAACAGAGCCTACACTGTTGACCTGTGTTACAACGTCAACTATACCCATGGCCTATCAGGATTTCTCAGATGTTTTTGATAAAAAAGGGGCTGACCTTCTTCCGCCTCATAGGCCATATGATTGTCCTATCGAACTTCTCTCCGGATCAACTATACCCTATGGATATATATATCCTCTATCCGGACCAGAACTACAATATCTTAAAGAGTACATATCTGAAAATTTGGAGGAAGGATTTATTCGACCTTCCACTTCTCCAGCTGGAGCCGGGATTTTCTTTGTACCCAAGAAAGACGGTGGTCTACGCCCCTGCGTAGACTATCGGGAACTCAATGCCATTACCATTAAAAATCGCTATCCGTTACCACTGATCCCAGAATTGTTTGAACGCATGTCAACTGCGAAGATGTTCACAAAAATCGATCTACGAGGAGCATATAACCTGGTTCGCATCCGCAAGGGAGACGAATGGAAGACCGCCTTCCGAACCAGATATGGACACTTTGAGTACACCGTGATGCCCTTCGGGTTATGTAACGCTCCTGCAACATTTCAGCATTTCGTAAATGATGTTTTTCGGGACCTACTGGACCAGTTTGTTGTCATTTATTTAGATGACATTCTTGTCTTTTCACATTCACTACAAGAACATCGCAGTCATGTCAGGAGAGTGTTAACTAGGCTTCGTACACATGGTTTGTACGCTAAGTTGGAGAAATGTTCTTTTGAAGTGTCTGAGATCGAATTCCTAGGTTTCCTTGTTTCCCCAGGACAGTTAAAGATGGATCCTCGTAAGATAACAGCTATACAGAAGTGGCCCATCCCATCTGACAAGAAGGCAATTCAGAGGTTCGTTGGCTTTGCCAACTTCTACCGACGCTTTATCCGGGATTTCTCAAAATTGATTTCACCACTCACATGTTTAACCAAGAAAGATGCCAGTTTTCACTGGACTCCTGAAGCTCAACAAGCTTTTGACCGTTTAAAACTTCACTTTACGCAAGCACCTATTCTACAACAACCTGATGTCAACAAATCTTTCTTTTTAGAAGTAGATGCTTCTAATATCGCTACAGGGGCAGTACTTTCACAACATATGGGCAATAAAGATCGTTTACATCCAGTAGCCTTCTACTCCAGGCGTCTTACACCTGCCGAGCAAAATTATGATGTGGGAGACAAGGAATTGCTCGCTATTAAATGCGCCTTGGAAGAATGGAGACACTTATTAGAGGGTTCAGAGTATCCTATTACAATATATACAGATCACAGAAATCTGGAATATCTCCAATCAGCCCGCAGACTACGACCTCGTCAAGCCAGATGGGCAATGTTCTTTGCACGATTCCAACTACACATCACCTACAGACCGGGCTCAAAAAATTTGAAAGCAGATGCTTTATCCAGGATGTATACAGTACCTTCCAATACTACTACACTTCCTGATACAATTTTGCAACCACGTCAATTCCTCCTTGTCACCACCAACTTACTGGAACGTATCAAACAAGCCACCACTCCTTCTCCTCGTTTGATACAACTATACGCCTTAACCTTCACTGATGGCCTATTGTATAAGCAAGATACAGTTTTTGTCCCTGAATCCGTCCGTCAAGAGACTCTTCACCAGTTTCACGATCTTCCTGTTGCAGGCCATGGAGGAATCCAAAAGACCTTAGAAGCCATTCAGCGGTATTTCTGGTGGCCAAACTTAAAGCAGGATGTCAATCACTACGTATCCTCTTGTGACACATGTGCCAGAGCTAAAAGCCAACACACCAAACCATCAGGTTTGCTCCATCCTTTACCCATACCCTCTGGTCCTTGGAGGGATGTAACAATTGATTTCATTGTGGATTTACCAGGTTCAAACCAACATAATACCATTATGGTGGTAGTAGTAGACCAATTTACTAAGATGGCTCATTTCATCCCAAGCAAAGGTCTACCTTCAGCCAGCTGAACCGCTTCTTTGTATCTACAGGAAATCTTCCGTCTTCATGGAGTACCACAATCCATTACTTCAGACAGAGGTACCCAATTCACATCAAAATTTTGGAGAGCATTTTGTGCCGGTCTTCAAATTACCAGTAACTTATCTTCAGGATATCACCCACAAACAAATGGGCAGACAGAAAGGACCAATCAGACTTTGGAACAGTACTTACGTTGCTTCTCTTCTCACTTACAAGATAATTGGTACCACTTACTCCCCATGGCAGAATTTGCTTATAATAATCATCATCACAGTACCTTAAAAAACTCTCCTTTCTTGGCCAACTATGGATACCACCCGGCAGCTCTACCAGGACTCACCCCCACCACTCCAGTCCCAGAGGCTAATCAACGAATACAACAGTTACAGCAGTCTCATCATGTGTTAAGTCAAATTCTGAGATCTGCACAGCAAGACTATAAACGATATGCTGATAACCACTGACAGAGAGGACCTGAACTACAGATTGGGGATAAAGTATGGCTGTCCTCTTCACATGTTCGCCTTTCCTGTCCCACCAAAAAATTGGGACCTCGCTTCTTGGGACCTTTTTCTATCACTCAAGTCATTAATCTAGTAGCATATCGTCTGGCACTACCTGCCTCATACCGGATTCACCCAACGTTCCACATCTCTCAATTGAAGAAATGGATTCCCAGCCCGTTTCCTGGCCGAGAACCTTCTAGACCTCCTCCTGTTTCCATTGCAGATCCTGATGAGTTCGAGGTCGAGGAGATTCTAGACTCTCGTTTTCGACGGGGCCGTTTGGAATACCTGGTACATTGGAAGGGGTACGGCCCAGAAGACCGTTCCTGGGAACCCGCAGGCAACTTCAACACCACGGCCTGTATTCGTACCTTTCATCGGAATCATCCAGACCGACCTGCTGACCTGACCACCCGGAGGTTGGTCGTAAAGGGGGGGAAATGTCATGTCCCTCACCGTCCTTGCCAGTAGCTCTACTGGCTTCAGGACGGCTGAGCGCATGCGCTCGTTCTCGCGCATGCGCAGTAGCGAGGTCTGACGTCGGTCGTCGCACCGACGTCATTCACTGGGCGCCCGGCGTCCATTTAAACTGGCGGCAACCGGGACTCAGCGCTCAGTTGTCGCTTGAGTCCCGGGTGGTCTGCTTGCCGCAGTTTCGCCTCCCAGTGCTACCCGCTTCCAGCCTGCGTTTAGGCTCTGCATTCACCAGCCCAGCCTGCTCCTTTGTTTCTCCAGCCAGCCTGCACCTTTGGTCCTCCAGCCCAGCCTGCTCCTTTGTTTCTCCAGCCAGCCTGCACCTTTGGTCCTCCAGCCCAGCCTGCTCCTTTGTTTCTCCAGCCAGCCTGCACCCTTGGATCCTCCTGTCCAACCTGCATCTTCTGCCAAGCTTCCACTCTACAGGCCTTCCTCCTGGACCTTGTATTGGATCTCAGGTACTGACCTCTGGCTTGTTACACTGGACTTGCATTATCTCAGCCTGCCCTGACCTCTGGCTTGTTACACTGGACTTGCATTATCTCAGCCTGCCCTGACCTCTGGCTTGTTACACTGGACTTGCATTATCTCAGCCTGCACTGACCTCTGGCTCGTTACTCTGGACTTGCATTATCTCAGCCTGCCCTGACCTCTGGCTCGTTACTCTGGACTTGCATTATCTCAGCCTGCCCTGACCTCTGGCTTGTTCCACTGGACTTGCATTATCTCAATAAATCTACCCTTGGCCTATCTACTGTTTCCCTGCATTCTGGGTTCCTTATTTGCTTATCTCAGATTATATAGCTTCCTGCTAATCTCTGGGTGGCTCCTCCCACCCAGAGATAGGCTTCAGCAAGCTTACATCCTTACACCTGATATCCTAAAATTTTATTTAGAAACATGGTTATAATGTAGTAGGTAAATTAGCAGAAATATTTATCTGAGCATAAAATATGAAAAATTAATTAGAAAGATATAGTATGGGTAAAATATAGTAGAACTAGCCTAATTGGGGTGATGTCTAGATTATCACTTAAGGGGATTACATAGCAATTACATAGCCCATTGTCTGTGTTAGACATATAACATGGGATGTCTGTTTGGTGTTAGTTTATAGTATATCCACCTCATGATTTGGTCACATGGTATTGTTCCTGAGTTTGTAAAAATGGGGGCCTATGGCAGATGGCTTATCAGTTAATCTCATTGTTTCTGGCCCTTTGTTAATGTCAATATGCTGAGAACTTTTCTGAATTGTCAATGTGTTGTGCGACCTCATAGTCTGATAAGCCAAATATATTCAATTGCTGATCACACAAATGCCAATATTCAGGGATCCTGTTATTGGGATAACTATAGACATTGAACAGTATACCTTCTATCTGTCTTCCTAGCTGTGGATCCCTACAATAACCATATATCTATTTCAAGAGTTATTACATTAATTTTCTGTTTCTGGACCTTACCATTTCAACTGTGAGGCTAATCCATGCATCTAGCACTCCTACACAATAGTTTTTCTTTCCTTTTTTGCATTCTGAAAGTAGCTTCCCATGGCATTACAGGATAAGTGGGGGAAATACCTACTTTGAGCTCCTTTTGATTCAGTTCCATTGCAGGACCTGGTATGCTCCCCTTTAGGGATCCATAAAAGATTAGATTCATTCTACATTTATCATATCTGGAGGGGCGCTCCCTAAATGATGCCCTTGATAAAGAATTGTGCACTATCTGTGATCAGTCCTTTGATTAAGTGTGACAGCTGGTCAGAATATCTGGCCCAGAAGCCCTTATGTGGAAGCTTGACATTATCAGCTTTTCAGCTCAATGTTTGTTTCATACATGGACCTTTCTTAAGTCTTGAGAAAGGTTCATGTAGGATCAAAATGTTGTTCTTTAGTAAATTGCTTAGTTTCTTTATTTATTATATTAGTTTGTTGTCCGATATGGTCCCAAGGGTGTCTTTCAGCAGGTGCAGGTGGTTTTTGGAGAATTGGCAGTTCCCACAGAACATGACAAAACAGTCCTCCCTACCACATTTCTTATTTTTCCTGAGCATGGAGAAAGATTCTGTGGCTAGGTTAGCGAGACTCCTCAAGGATTGGGTCTCCCTAGTCAAGGCCACATTGGTGACCCCGAGAGGGCTAAAATCTCTCTTGGGAACACCGAACTTCACATCCAGGGCAATTCCCATTGGGAGAGCTTTTCAGCAGAAGACTTGACTGTGGGGGCAGAAAGCCATATCACAGAAAGCCATATCTTACCCTCAGTTTTAAAGTCTACAGTAAAGCTTTCACAGAATGGATCATGTTTGCAACAATTTAGGGGGTAGCTGCTCTGGGCCTAGCACCTAAGGATATCTTGATAATAAACAGTAGGAGCTCTGTAGCATATGAAGCTATGTTTGGCCAGTTGGGAAATAACTGATTTTACCTCTCTCTGTCTTCCCTAGAAATGCAGGATCAGCCCGCTAAAGTATTTATTTTGGGGCACTTCTTTGTGCACTGAGCAGCTTTGCAGGAAGTTGGATAGGAGGGAGGAAAGGTACCTCAACATTCCAAAAAAATGTATGAAGGTCTACTGGCTTGGTAAAAAAGGTGGCAGGTGTGGGAACTGTTTTATGATACACTGGTGTCCTGACTTGATGTTGATTTATGACACCAGTAAGTCTTACTTGCCTGATGACAGATTGTTAGTTCATACCATAAGAGATACTTGTCAGAGAATTAAACACACCTGCCCCAGGTTTAGGCTGCTGTGGTCATAATTAGTGCCCTGGCTGTGTTGGCCGGGTGCTAATTAGCCCATTGCCATCAACAGAGCTCGGTGTAAGGTTAACTTGGCAATTTTCACTTATTAATTGTGCTTAATAAGATTTCACTAATAACAGGGGGGCTGTATAGGGAGTATGGTGTTCACCTAAGCAAGCTGGAGTTAGATTTGTTTAATGGTGCAATGGCACAGCCCTAAGGGATACAGTAGTTTCACATCAGAGTCCGTTTTGTGGTTGATGGTACAAAGGTTCCTCAGGCTGCCTTAGTGCAGTTTATCCTGAAAAGGTTATAGTTAGTGATGAGCGAGCACCCCAATGCTCGGGTGTTCGGGTGCTCTGACCGAGCACCCCCTGAGGCTCGAGTGCTCGGCCGAGCACCCGAGCCCCATTGAAGTCAATGGGAGGACTCGAGCATTACACCAGGCACCCCCTGCTCTGATGAGGGGAGGGTGCCTGGTCCATAGGAAAAGGGCAGAAAAAGATGGAAACACTACAGAAATGGTTCAGGGACAGCATAGGGAGGATGTCTGGATGCATCTTGGACTCCAACATCGCTGCTGGGAACGATCTTTCGCCCGTAGTACGCCATTTTTACAGACTGACCATAAAACACACAAAAAGGAAAATAAAAACGACTTTAGGCGAAAAATTGTTACCAAACAATATTTGCTGTATATTTACTTGTATATCATCTGCAAATTCTCCCAAAAATTTCCTTGATTTTCAGAACTGAGGCCATGATTAAGAGGGAAACGTGCGCAGAGGCAAATTCTCCCAAAAATTTCCTTGATTTTATTGAACTGAGGCCATGATTAAGAGGGAAACGTGCGCTGAGCTGACCATCTAAAACATTATGGGTGAGGGTCTGCTGCAGAGCTGACCATCCTAAACATTATATGCGAAGGCCCGCTAGTGAGCTGACGCTATAAAACATTATATGAGAGGGCCCGCTAGAGAGCTGACCCAATAAAACATTATATGAGAAGGCCCGCTGGTGAGCTGACCTATATAAAAATTGGCAAACAGGGCCCGCTGGTGAGCTGACCCTATATAAAAATTATATCACAGGGCCCGCTGGTGAGCTGGCCCTATATAAAAATTATAGCACAGGGCATATGGAAGAGGAGGAGGAGGATGAGAAGATTAAGAGTCAACCATATACCTGTTTTTTGGGTGGAAGGGGTGAATGGGAATACAGAGTATTCCCATCATTGTAAATAATATATGTAAAGTGAGTTTATGTTCCCCCGGGGCTTTCCTCCAGTGGAGTGGAGAAGTCAGGGGAAATCCAGGCCTTGTTCATTTTTATAAGTGTCAACCTATCAGCATTGTCGGTGGAAAGGCGGATACGCTTATCTGTTATGATGCCACCAGCAGCACTAAATACCCGCTCAGACAGAACGCTGGCGGCAGGGCAGGCCAGCACCTCCAAGGCGTAGAGTGCCAGTTCATACCACGTGTCCAGCTTGGACACCCAGTAGTTGTAAGGCACAGAGGGATCATTGAGGACGCTGACACGGTCTGCTACGTACTCCTTCACCATCTTCCAAAACTTTTCCCTCCTTGTGACACTAGGCTGCGCATCAGGGTGAGGGTGCTGGCGGGGTGTCATGAAGGTGTCCCACGCCTTGGAGAGTGTTGCCCTGCCTTTCTCGGAACTGCTGTGTGCTCCCCTTTTCTCCCCTTCTCGGTTGGCCAAGGTAGCACGTACTCTGCCGCCAGCGTTGTCAGATGGAAAATTTTGGAGCAATTTTTCGACAAGAACCTTCTGGTATTGCACCATTTTGCTTGTCCTCTCCACCGGAGGAATGAGAGATGAGAAATTCTCTTTGTAGCGGGGGTCCAGAAGGGTGAACACCCAGTAATCCGTGTTGTTTAAAATGCGTATAACGCGTGGGTCACGGGAAAGGCAGCCTAACATAAAGTCAGCCATGTGTGCCAGAGTACCAACAGTCAAGATTTCGCTGTCCTCACCAGGAGGATGACTCTCAATCTCCTCATCCTCTTCCTCCTCTTCTGCCCACCCACGCTGAAGAGATGGAACTAAAGTTCCATGGCTATCCTCTGTAGCGGAGGCAACCGTGTCTTCCTCCTCCTCCTCCTCCTCCGCCTCCTCCAATTGTCGCTGAGAAGACGAAGTGAGGGTGCTCTGGCTATCACCTTGTGTAAGCTCTTCCTCCCCCATTTCCACCTCTTCCACATGCAAAGCGTCGGTTTTAATTGTGAGCAGCGAGCGTTTCAGTAGACACAGAAGTGGGATGGTTACACTGATAATAGCGTTATCGCCGCTCACCATCTGTGTCGATTCCTCAAAATTGCGTAAAACCTCGCAGAGGTCTGACATCCATTCCCACTCCTCACTTCTGATTACAGGAAGTTGAACGGAGAGGCGACGACCGTGTAACAGCTGGTACTCCACTACTGCCCTCTGCTGCTCACAAAGCCGGGCCAACATGTGGAAGGTGGAGTTCCAGCGCGTGCTCACGTCACACAGCAGCCGGTGAGCTGGCAATTGTAAGCGCTGCTGCAGCTTCAACAGGCCGGCTGAAGCTGTTGATGACTTACGGAAATGTGCACACACGCGGCGCACCTTGGTCAAGAGATCATGCACATTGGGGTAGGTTTTTAGAAATCGCTGCACCACTAAATTAAATACATGCTCTAGGCATGGTACGTGTGTGAGCTTGCCGAGCTCCAAAGCCGCCACCAAGTTACGCCCATTATCACACACAACCATGCCTGGTTGCAGGTTGAGTGGCGAGAGCCACTGCTCGGTCTGGTGACTAATCCCCTGCAACAGCTCTGAGGCCGTGTGCTGTTTGTCCCCAAGGCAGATCAGCTTCAGCACGGCCTGTTGACGCTTCCCCACTGCAGTGCTACACTGCTTCCAGCTACTGGCTGATGGGGGAGTGGCGCTGCGTGTAGAGAATTCGGAGGTGGAAACGGAGGAGGAGGAGCCAATAACGTAGGTGCTGGTGGAAACCCTGATGGAGGTAGGGCCCGCAATCCTCGGCGTGGGTAGCACCCGTGCCATCCCAGGGTCCGAGTCGCTCCCAGCCTCCACGACATTCACCCAGTGTGCCGTCAGGGAAATGTAGCGTCCCTGGCCACAAGCACTTGTCCATGTGTCAGTCGTTAAGTGGACCTTCCCAGTAACTGCGTTGGTCAGGGCACGGGTGATGTTACGGGACACATGGTGGTGTAATGCGGGGATGGCACACCGGGAAAAGTAGTGGCGGCTGGGGACCGCGTACCGAGGGACAGCTGCTGCCATCAGGCTGCGGAAGGACTCAGTGTCCACAAGCCTAAATGGCAGCATTTCGATGGCCAGTAATTTGGAAAGGTGTGAGGTTAGTGCTATGGCCTGTGGGTGGGTGGCTGGGTACTTTCTCTTGCGCTCAAATGCCTGGGGTAACGACATTTGGACGCTGTGCTGGGACAGGGAAGTGGATGTGGTCGCTGATGGTGCTTCAGATGGTACAGATGCAGGGCGGGAGGTATGCGGGCCTGCGCCTTCGACAGGCGATTGGCCGGCACCGAAAACAGGGGAAGAGGAGGCAGTGGTGTGGCCTGCAGACACAGATGGGCGATCCAAGCGTTCCTCCCACTTACTACGGTGCTTGGATGCCATGTGTCGGATCATGCTGGTGGTGGTGAGGTTTCTAGTGTTCATGCCTCGGCTCATTCTGGTGTGGCACAGGTTGCAAACTACAATTCTTTTGTCGTCCGCACTTTCCTTAAAAAAACGCCATACCGCGGAACACCTACCCTTTGGCAAGGTAGATTTACGCAAGGGGGTGCTCCGTGGAACATTTGCGGGCCGGTTTGGTGCGGTCCTCCTTCTTTCTGTAGCCACACCACTGCCTCTTCCAGCCTGTTGCGGTGCTGCAGATGGCTCACCCTCAGGACTGCTGACATCACTCGGCTCTACACCTTCCCAGGTGGGGTCAGTCACCTCATCGTCCACCAAGTCCTCCTCCACTTCCTCACTCTGATCATCCTCCTCAAGTCTTGATCCCACCACATACTCAGTCATTGACAACTGTATAACATTCTCCTCAACAAGGTCTTGAGACGGAAATAGTGGTTGATTTAATGGCAACTGTGTCTCATCATCATCATCATCATCCACTACTTCCTTTGACCTTAAATGCCGTTCACATCTGTCATCTTCTTGTGATTGGGTAGCCTCTAGAGGTTGTGAATCAGGGCACAAGATGTCATGTTCCTCTGCAAGCGTGCTTGGAGAGAGGGTCAAATGAAGGATTGGTGATGAGACGAGCTCCTCACTATATCCCAGTGTGGGATCACTTCTTTGACCAGACCGTGTATGGTGGGAGGAAGGATGATCAGAGTGAGGATTATGTTGACCAGACTCTTGGCTACTGAGAGTGGACTTGGTGGAAGACAGGGTGGTGCTTAACCGACTGGAAGCAGTATCAGCTGTCATCCAACCGACCACCTGTTCGCAGTGGTCGGACCTCGAGAGTGATGTCCTGCGACGCCCTGTAAAATTAGACATGAAGCTAGGTATGGTGGATGTCTTTCTTTCTTGTGCTCTGGCACCAGGCACAGTTTCTCCGCGTCCTGACCCGCGCCCTGAACTTTCAGGATCACGTCCACTTCCCCGTCCCTTTTTACCCGCCTTCTTCATCTTACACAGAATATGTGACTTTAATATTTGAGTTTGAAAACTTAACAGTATTTCTTACTATTCTGCAACTGTGCAGAGTACACAGAATAGGCTGCTAAACGGCGGTGAAACACACTGAATGGAATATGTGACTTTAATATTTGAGTTTGAAAACTTAACAGTATTTCTTACTATTCTGCAACTCTGCAGAGTACACAGAATAGGCTGCTAAACGGCGGTGATACACACTGAATGGAATATGTGACTTTAATATTTGAGTTTGAAAACTTAACAGTATTTCTTACTATTCTGCAACTCTGCAGAGTACACAGAATAGGCTGCTAAACGGCGGTGATACACACTGAATGGAATATGTGACTTTGATATTTGAGTTTGAAAACTTAACACTATTTCTTACTATTCTGCAACTCTGCAGAGTACACAGAATAGTCTGCTAAACTGCGGTGACACACACTGAATGGAATATGTGACTTTAATATTTGAGTTTGAAAACTTAACAGTATTTCTTACTATTCTGCAACTGTGCAGAGTACACAGAATAGGCTGCTAAACGGCGGTGAAACACACTGAATGGAATATGTGACTTTAATATTTGAGTTTGAAAACTTAACAGTATTTCTTACTATTCTGCAACTCTGCAGAGTACACAGAATAGGCTGCTAAACGGCGGTGATACACACTGAATGGAATATGTGACTTTAATATTTGAGTTTGAAAACTTAACAGTATTTCTTACTATTCTGCAACTCTGCAGAGTACACAGAATAGGCTGCTAAACGGCGGTGATACACACTGAATGGAATATGTGACTTTAATATTTGAGTTTGAAAACTTAACAGTATTTCTTACTATTCTGCAACTGTGCAGAGTACACAGAATAGGCTGCTAAACGGCGGTGAAACACACTGAATGGAATATGTGACTTTAATATTTGAGTTTGAAAACTTAACAGTATTTCTTACTATTCTGCAACTGTGCAGAGTACACAGAATAGGCTGCTAAACGGCGGTGATACACACTGAATGGAATATGTGACTTTGATATTTGAGTTTGAAAACTTAACACTATTTCTTACTATTCTGCAACTCTGCAGAGTACACAGAATAGGCTGCTAAACGGCGGTGATACACACTGAATGGAATATGTGACTTTAATATTTGAGTTTGAAAACTTAACAGTATTTCTTACTATTCTGCAACTCTGCAGAGTACACAGAATAGGCTGCTAAACGGCGGTGATACACACTGAATGGAATATGTGACTTTAATATTTGAGTTTGAAAACTTAACAGTATTTCTTACTATTCTGCAACTGTGCAGAGTACACAGAATAGGCTGCTAAACGGCGGTGAAACACACTGAATGGAATATGTGACTTTAATATTTGAGTTTGAAAACTTAACAGTATTTCTTCCTATTCTGCAACTCTGCACAGTACACAGAATGTGCTGCTAAACTGCGGCGAAGCACACTGAATGGAATATGTGACTTTGATATTTTAGTTTGAAGACTTAACAGTATTTCTTCCTATTCTGCAACTCTGCACAGTACACAGAATGTGCTGCTAAACTGCGGCGAAGCACACTGAATGGAATATGTGACTTTGATATTTTAGTTTGAAGACTTAACAGTATTTCTTCCTATTCTGCAACTCTGCACAGTACACAGAATGTGCTGCTAAACTGCGGCGAAGCACACTGAATGGAATATGTGACTTTGATATTTTAGTTTGAAGACTTAACAGTATTTCTTCCTATTCTGCAACTCTGCACAGTACACAGAATGTGCTGCTAAACTGCGGCGACGCACACTGAATGGAATATGTGACTTTGATATTTTAGTTTGAAGACTTAACAGAATGTGCTCTAATCTGCAACTTTGCACACTAAACAGAATGTGCTCTAATCTGCAACTTTGCACACTAAACAGAATGTGCTCTAATCTGCAACTTTGCACACTAAACAGAATGTGCTCTAATCTGCAACTGTGCACACTAAACAGAATGTGCTCTAATCTGCAACTTTTCACACTAAACAGAATATTTTTTTTTTTTTTTTTTTGTTTTTTTCCCCCCACACAAAATAACCTGCTGCCCCCACACACAGTAGTCCTAAAAAGGACTTTTGGTTCTTTTTTTTCACAATTTTTGTTTTTTTCCTCCCTACACTGCCTTTCCCTTCCTATCCTCAGCTCTCCCTGGCTCAGACTGAGCCGAACTCGATGGTCAGGTGCTATACAGCACCCGACCACGGGTTCTGGCCAGCCAATCAGTGTAATGCCAGCAGCCAACATGGCTGCTGGCATTACACCGATGTCAGAGCCTCCCTGCACGTTTATTGGCTGCGCAGCAGCCGCAAAACGTGCGGGGAGGAGACCCGAACATGGCGGGCGAGCACATGCGGTACTCGTACGAGTACCGCCATGTGCCGAGCAGAGCGATGCTCGAGCCGATCCGAGCATCGGCCGAGCATGCTCGCTCAACACTAGTTATAGTCTCCAGTAGGGTCTGGCTGACAGGGAGCCACATTGCACCTGCAGAAAGTTATACACCTTCTGCACCTGCAGAAGGTTAAGGTTTCCATAGATCCTTGCTGCACTGCAGACCCAGGTGGGGTTTGGCTGTATTGTGGTTCACTGTTAATGTCACTAGGGAACATAAATAAAGAGTAGGGCCTGTGAAGATAGTGGCACCCTGATGGATGGGGGAGTGGTGCCATTGTGGAGGTCCAGGGAAGGCAGTGTGTCCTGAGAATTCCCTATATACCGCAGGCAGGAAGGTAGGTGAGTGATGGGTTTGGCCAGTGCTTCTGCAGCTGGATACAGGGTCCATGTTGTCCACATCCAGGTGACGGGTTTGTACTGCTATTGGCATGGAGTCTCACATTAGAGGGTGGAGGGTTCTCCACGGGTAAATAGGTAAAATCCAATGTTAGTAAAGCTGTGACCTCTTTATTGCCACCTTAATTTATGATGTGTTTTATTTAAAGGGATAGTAATACTTCGTTTTAACTTTATTTTATTTTGTAGGCATTAAAAAAACATGAAGAATGATATAAGTCTTATCTCTCAAACCTTTATGGTTTATGAGATATTCACAAGCAAAGTTCCCCTCCCCGCCCCTTTTTCCTAGTGTAAGCCATCTCTTCTCAAATGTGAGTCTGGTTGTATGACAGGACAGATAACAGAAGGGGACAATTTTCTTTGTATGAAAACAATGAAAGCCCTTCCCCCCTTGACAAGTTTTTCAGCTTTTTCCATTATCTTAATTGAAGATTGTCCCTCTCTGCAGTCTATCTGGGCATCTCCCTTCTGATCTGGTTGAACAGGGAAGGGATACTTTGTTTGTGAATATCTCTTAAACCATAAAGGTTTCAGAGATAAGACTTATATCATTCTTCATGTTTTTTTAATGACTACAAAATAAAATAAAGTTAAAACGAAGTATTACTATCCCTTTTAGTAATACTTTGTTTTATCTTTATTTTATTTTGTAGGCAGTAAAAAAACATGAAGAACAATATAAGTCTTATCTCTCAAACCTTTATGGTTTGGGAGATATTCACAAGCAAAGTTCCCCCTCACGCCCCTTTTACCTAGTGTAATCCATCTCTTCTCAGATGTGGAATGCAGCCCATAGACCAGACAGATAACAGAAGGGGACATTCTTCTTTCTATGAGAACAATGAAAACCCTGCCCCCCTTGACAAGTTTTTCAGGTTTTTCCCTTATCTTAATTGAAGATTATCCCTCTGTGCAATCTACCTGGGCACCTCCCTTCTGCCCTGGCTGAGCAGTGTTACATCAGTAAAAGGGGAGGGAGGGGGACACTTTGTTATTGAATTACTCTTGAACTACAACTCTGACAGAATTGAAATTACACTCTCCAAAGTCCAAATACTATGATGATTAATTAGAGCTGCTTTTATTATGAAACATTACTATCCCTTTAAGTTGAATGTGTTTGTATGAGTAATGGCATGTTAGGGAAAAAATTAGTAGTGATGCTCTGCCATCTTAAAAATGATTGAAGGGGCAGATTTTGTCAGGGGCCATTAACATGGTAGGCAGCCCTGCCTTCTTCTGTTTGTTCTGGGTGGGTGGCTACCCCCTTCTCCTCCATATTCAGTGAAGTGGCTATTGCTAGAGGAAGGGCAGTGGGTGGGAAGGGAAATAATTGATTGTCTATATACAAAGCAGGTTTTTATTAATGACCATTTTTTTCCCTCCCTCCCAGCCTGATAAACTTGATCTGCAGCAGTGTAACATCAGCTACAAAAGAGGTAACCATGGGGATATACCAAAGCTAAGATTCCGGGGAAGGAAAGGAGAAAAAGAAAAGAGGAAAGGAAGAAAAGGAGATGATACCAGAGTTCCTTAGGACTACTGAGGATCTGAATAACCAAAAAACAAGTGTCAACTTACACTGAACTAGGACAGCACACCAAACAAGAGCCAACAGGGCTTATAAAACTACTGAACAACAACTGTCAGTAGAAAAGATACAACATTGTTTGTGTCTGAATAAGGATCCTCTGGCCAAAGCACGCACTTTTCTCGCAAGAAAGGAACACTTGGTGAAAGTTGAGGCAACAAGGAGCTCTTACCACCTGTAGCATCAGGTCAGGTCCAAACAGAGGGTTGCCCTGAAAAGGCAAGGACACCTATGACTTCTTAGAGGACTGGTCCATGGACCAGATCTTAAACTACAAGGTGCGGTACTGAGCAACAGAAAAGGCAGAGGTCTTGGTGGAGAATCTGGCCGTATCAAACAAAGCCTCAGAGATGTAGGCAATGGCTTCCATGATACTGGCTGCGAATACCAATAAGTCCTCTTTAGATATGTCAGCAAGCATGGCATCTGACAGCTGTTCACCCCAACTAGCCACACCCCTGCTGACCCAGGCAGAAGCAAAATTAGGCCTCGGTGCAGCCCAGGTAGCAAAACAGTTGGCCTCAAGGACCAGGCCTTTTATCAGCCTGGTCCTTGAACCCTGCAGCATCCACCAGAAGGGAAGTGGTCTTTGGTAAATGGCAGGGAGAGAAGCCCACTGCGCCAGAGCCTCAATAGTAAAAAGGGTATAGTCTAGAGAAGTGTTTCTTAAGGAAGAGTCCCTTATTTGGAGTTTTCCAATAATCCATAAGGATTTGATCTACAGTGTTATTGGGGGGGTACAGGTGAAGTCTTCCTACACTTCTGAAAAATGTCTGGAGAGATAGATCCCCATCTGCGGCATCAGAGACCTGAAGGGTCTCCAGCAGACCCTGAGCTGGGGGAACTGGATAAGCCTCATAGGAATCTCCAAGAGAATAGGAAAATCTTTATCCTCATACTCCTCATCATCCATTTTGAGACCAGTTCTTTCTCAGAGGATGTCCCAATAACCTAAATGTTTCCCTTAAATACAGGATCAACCTGTTTGAAGGAGGGCATAGCTTTTCAAGAATGGAGAACCCCCTGAACTGAAGAAGGGATTTGTGCCACTGAAGAGAGTAGTGTCTTAGCCCATGCAGGTTCTTGTTGAGTGCTAGAAGGGCCCAGTGGTAGGTAAGTAGGTAGTGTAGTAGGGGCCATAACAAATCAGGAGCATAAAGACCCCGAATATTTTGTTAAGGGAAGACCCTAAATCTTTTACCTTGGATTTTCCCATCTCGCCTTTAGTTTCAGACATGTCCATGAGAAAATGATCACAATCTTGTATAAACTAGATTAAATGTGCTCAGAACAAAGATAAAACATGAAATACCCTAGAACGTACTTATCTGGTATGCAACGTGTTAATCTGGAGAAGAAGCGTGAGGAGAGTCAGCTCTGCATAGTATAAGTAAGAGAGAAGTAAGATGGCCATCAGAAAAGTGTCAGCCAATGGGAAGAAAGCCTGGGAAACAGTAATTCTGGAAACTGTAGTCTTCACTGTTGCTTATTGCCCAGCAATGCTTACAGCTACAGTTGTGGTCCAAAGTGTGCCCCCTGGACCCTCGGGAAGTAGGTCAGATGACAGAGCATGGGTAGACAAGAAGATAAAGCCCTCTCTGACCATTGTAGCCCAAACGGTTTCAGAGATATCTCCCAGAGAAGTTTTCCCTATAGAAGTCAATGTAGCAAAGATGGCCACTGGCGGACTCCAGCTTCTAAAGGGGCTGCCACACTAAAAAAGAAACCCAAAACCCCCCAGGGAACACATGAGAGAGAGTAAAAAGTAAGATCTCAGTAGTTTGGGAGCAAAAATAAGCCCCCCCAAAGCACCCAACACACAGAAATATGCATCACAGTAGAGGAAGGGTTAACTCAATGAAGTAACAGTAAGGAATAGCCCCTCTAAATATAGAATGGAACCATAAAGATTGCCAGAGCACATCCATGCTCACATCAGCCTCTCTAGGGAGAGACAACTGAAACTGGTACAAATAGTGGAATAGTGGAACGGGCTACTCAAAGGGTTACTTACTAATATTCTGTCTTCAGGTTACCATCATAGGAGAGGGCAGAATCTCAAGAGATTTAGCCAGGAGGCACAGACTTGTCATAAATCCAACCCTTCACAGGAAAAGAAATGTCCACGAGGCACCTGTGAACTGGGCAGTCCAGCTCCAGTGATGGTAACCTGCCCATGGGGGACTATACAGCCACATATCTAATGAAACAATAATAAAAACCTAAGGAAAAACTAAGAGGATGGCCACTGCCCTCCAGCTGCTTCCTAGATGTGTTTCGTTTTAGATGTAAGAGAAATTATATTAAGAGGTTTGTGGGTGTGTATGTGTGTGTGTGTAATGGCGTGTTTTGGCGAAAGGTGGGTAGCAATGCATTGCTTTAGAAATCTCCATTAAGAAACTTTCCCATAACTCCCCATTTCAAAAACGGTGACACCACATATATAGCCTTTGTTAAAAATGCCTTCCCTATATTATATACACCTCCAATATCTATAATAATCTATCCATTAAAAGAAAGGACCAGCAGTTTCCATATATGTCATATGTCAAGCTAACTTTAAAGGGATAGTAATGTCAAATAATAAATCAATATATGATTGCTACATTTAATTTTATATAATGTATATTATCTTTTTAAAATCATTTACCTGCATATTCTTCTTGCAAATCCAGTTAAAAGATTTCCCCCCTCCAGCGCCTTTCCACTACGTCATGAAGAGTTCCCTCAGATTCGGATTTCAACGAGGGACAATAATGTTTGTGTCTGGATAAGGAAAACCCTGCCCCTTTATGCGAACCATCCAGACCGGCTTTCAGATCTGAGGGAACTCTTCATGACATTGTGGAAAGGGGCGGAAGGGTGAATCTTTTAAGTGAAATTACAAGAAGAATATGCAGGTAAATTATTTTAAAAAGATACTACACATTATAAAAAATTAAATGGAATAATCATATTTTATTTATTATTTGTTATTACTACCCCTTTAAGCTCTCTTTTTTGCTTTAAGCATAAAGAATAGGGGTTCAAAACCCTAACTGGTGGTATCTTACCTTATAAAGATTGCATTTTATCAGTATCCAACCTTTGCTGGGAACATTGTAACCAGATCTGAAAAACACTACATTGCTGATGAACTTACCCTAAATTAATACCACTGTGGGACTTAGTGAGACAATTAATTATGGACTGTTTCAACATATATTTTGAACCCAACCCCCAATAATTTGTTATTTAAAACCATCTTCACGTAAACCATCTCCCAAAATGGTATTACTGCTCTACTAAACTGTCCATTATGAAGGTCACTGCGAAAATAATGGAATTCTACAAACTAGATAAATTCACTGTTCAACTTCATGAAAACTGGTTGGCCATCTGTAAACTATGTGAACCATGGGTCTTCTTGCCAGAGGGTTGTGCAATGCATCTCAATGAGTTGAGCATTCCTCTAGTCATTATACTGTTAACCCTTTGAGTGACAGAGGGGTACACAACACATTGCTTTGCTTACTCCTCTGGCACTCAAAGGGGTTAACTCTGTAAATGTGGGTAAAGCTGTAGTCACATAAAACACCTGTGTAATATATGAACATCTGCAATGTTGCTGACACCCCCTCCTCTACTCCCTCTTTTTCTTTCTTTACTCTCCTCCTTGAATACCTTAATAGACAAAGGGAGAGTGAAACAAGTAAGCAAGTTCAAGATCTGGAAATAAAACTTTCTGTTTCACTAGAGCCTAAAATAGCAAGAATGCATAACTAAATGGGGTTTGTGCCAAAGTCACTGCATACTTCCGAACAAGGAAGGAATAATTAATACTACTGCTGAAAGGCAAAAATGTGTTATATATGTACCTGTTTGTTTAGCTTTTTTTTCCAGATTGATTCAGTTAGAACTAGTATTTAATCAATAACCTGCAAATCTATATAAAAACCGAATTTTGATATCTGCACACAACTCTGTTAGACTATGAGATATTTGCAGTCAGGTGTTTCATTGCTCCGGTGACTGCTTAGCACAAGCCAGAAACATTACTTTAATGGCTGTTCTGCACTTTCTATTACCGCTATGGGTGCATGCATGACCATTAGCGGCCCAGAGATTTCACTCAGTCTTAGCATACCTTACTGTGATTGGTTTGTAAAAGCTGGAATACAATCCCCTGAACATTCAAAGCATCAACATTGTGACAAGCATTGACCTGATGCATATTTAATGTCTCCAAATCATCTTTTTTAATTAAATGTATTATTTTTGCTCATTTTATAGGCTGAAATGAACATTTAATTGAAAAATATACACTTAAATCAAGAAACATTTTTGTACTTTCCAATATTATCTAGTGTTTGAAAGGAAATACATTACCTCCAGATTTGCCTTTTTTAGATATGAGTCGGACTTGCATCAGAATGTATAATCTCTCGCTGCTGGTGCCAAAAGTCAGAAACAAGGCCGGATTTACATCTCAGGTGCCCTTAGGCAAGGCACTGCACCAAACACACACACACACAGCACCAAACACACACACATATAGAAATAGTAATGCTGGAGATACAGGGGGGGGGGGGTGTTTGGACAGGAGTGGGCAGGGTTTGCCCTCCCTCATCTTCCTACTCAACCACAATGAAATATGGCTGACACATACACACACTACACACAGACACACCGCACACAGACACACATACATACATATATACTTTGACACACATACACACTGTCACTCACTCTGACTCCCAGTGGCCTCAGCAGAACCTTTAGTACAGCCACTGAAGGGAAGCTGCAGCACCAGGGGAACAAAATGGCAATCAAAGGGTTAAAGTAGGACTTCATTGATCAGTTATTTCTTGACTGTCATCATTTGCCATGCAAGACAGATGACAGGCAGACATCAGGTACACACTTAACCCACTGATTGCCATAGGGTTGTGTATGAAGTTTTACCCCTCAGGACACGCAAGAAGCGTAGACAGGAGTTTGTTCAAACCCCTCACACTGTAAACTTGTGTTTCCCTCCCACTTCTCCTCCTTCCCAGCCTATTACTATTATATTTATGTTAAGCCCCACCCCTACTCGCAATTAAGCCCTGCCCACTTTTAACGCAAATTCCCTCATTGGTCTCTCCACATCAGCACAGCATGACTCCCCTCCAGGGACTCCACAAGTCAAAGTTCGCAGGTATGAATACATTTCCCACTGCTATTTAACTCTGACATGCCTCTCTACATCTTTCAGTGCCAGAGGGGTACACAACGCATTACAACGCCCTCTGGCATTCAAAGGGTTAACATGCTGGTATAACGCTCCTTTTATTTTCGGCTTTCCATTTGCAAAACCCAAACACACACAGGCATAATACTGCAATTCAGGCCCAGAGTAAAGGAGAAATAAAATACAATGTTGCATACCTCCCAAGTGTCCCTCTTTAGGATATATTAGTGCTTCATACCTCCCAAATGTCCCTCTTTACGATATATTAGTGCTTCATACCTCCCAAGTGTCCCTCTTTAGGATTTATTAGTGCTTCATACCTCCCAATTGTCCCTCTTTAGGAGGGACAGTCCCTTTTTGACATCCAAATCTCTCTGTCCCTCTTTTCTACCCTTCTTCCCTCTTTTCTGGAGATCAGAATAAGTAGAAATAAAACTCACATAAATGTGTAGTTAATCTTCAATATATGTTTCTAAATTAGTCTGTGGAAATAAAATACTTTACTCTTGCTGCAAATAATTTATTCAGTTACACAGAGGTGTCAATAGGTTTAAACCCTTATACACTCTTAACTTGCAGTGAAGTAATGTACAAGGGAGGAAGGGATGTCAGACACATATGTTACTCAAACGGTTAACCCTTGGTGTGCCGCAGGGTATGCAATGCATTGCTTTGAAATGCATTCACAAACCAAATGTCTGTTGCATGTGTGTAAGCATGTCTGTTGCTCGCATGTGTGTCTGCACATGTCTGTTGCGTGTGTGTACATATGTGCATCTCCAGTGTGTGTGTGTATGTGTATTGCATGTTCCTGCCCCTCTCTGTGTGTATGTGTTGCATATGTCTGTGTTTATCAGTGTGTCTACATTTCAGAAAAACGTACGCCCAACGGTCATAAGATGACGGGCAATGCCGTCCCACATTGCTAATATATTGTATATTCAGTGGGACTCTTCCTCCTCCATCTCCTTTCTTTAACTAAACATGCCACTGCTGACATTTAGTGATTGAAATTTAAAGGAATAGTATGGTCAAAATTTTACTAAAATGCATCTTGTAGCCATTAAAAAAATTAAACTTAATGCCCCCAGACCCAATTCTCAAACCTTTATGGTTTGAGAGATATTCGGCACTAAAGTTCCCCCCTCTCTCCCCTTTCCCTGACATCAGCGCTATAGCTAACTGCACGGGAATCTGGTCCCAGGACCGGCTGAGGCTCTTCAGCAGAGCCGAGATCACCAGATAGAGAAAGAACTACTTCACTGGAAAGGTCTACAAACGTATTGAAGTATTTATTTTTCTATCTGGTGATCTTGGCTCTGCTGAAGAGCCTCCGCTGGTCCCGGGACCGGATTCCCCTGCAGTCAGCTAGAGCGCTAACGTCAGGAAAAGGGGAGGGGGGATCTTCAGTGCCGAATATCTCTCAAACCATAAAGGTTTGAGAGATGGGACTGGGGGCATTAAGTTTAATTTTTTAATGGCTACAAGATGCATTTTAGTAAAAATTTGACCATACTATCCCTTTAAAGGGATAGTAATGTTTCACAAAGAAAGCGTCTCTGATTAATCTTCGTAGGATTTGGGCCATGGAGAGTGTTAGTTCAATACTGTCAGAGTTGTAGTTCAAGATTAATTAAATAATAAAGTATCCCCCGTCCCTTTTACCTAGTCTAAGCCGCCTCCCCTCAGATGTAGACTCTGGTCCTGGGAACATTAGGAAAACCCTGCCCCCCTTGACTTGTTTTTCCTTATGCTTATTGAAGGTTGTCCAACTCTGCAATCCATCTGGACAGTCTTGCTGCTCTGAGGTGAGCAGTGTTACATCAGTAAAAGGGGCAGGAGGGGGATACTTTATCATTCAATTGCTCTTGAACTACAGCTCAGACAGTATTGAAATAACGCTTTGGAGCTGATTTTATTGTGAAACATTACTATCCCTTTAAAGGAAGTGAGTGAGCTGGCTAGGAATTTAGTAGGTGACAAATCCAGAGGATGTGGAATTGAGAGCAAAAGCTGCCTCCTCATTGCAATAGCAATACAAGAGACTTGCTACACTCTTTTTTGAATATTTTATGTGAGGACAAAGATAAAAATGCAGATATAATGTATTTATTTTCTTAATATGGTATTGAGCGTATCTGAGTTTTGTTCTAGATAACACTGTCCGTTTAAATGTTTGTCAGAATATTCTATAAACATTGAGAACAGCCAATAATCTATCATATACCATACTCTGAATAAAGCAGCAACTTTACTACCAAACATTATAGTTTTTATATCATTTTAAACAGTACACACTAGTTTAGTATTATTTTTTTTTCTCTCTCATATTTTTCAGCCTTGAAAAGCAATTTTCCCTGGGCACAGATACAGTTTGTGCTCTAAAATAAATTTCTCAGCTTAATAGTTTGTTCTCAAGGACATCTCTTTAATGAAACATACAACATAACATAACAATTGATAATGGATTCAGCAGCATTGTAATTATGAAAAAGCACAAAGAACAGTAATACGATTTCTAAATATGAGCCTGATGTGTGAAGAAAAATTTGGGCATTTATAGAACAAACCTACACCATAGGGGACAAATGAAAATTCCCAAAATTCCCATTGATTAAAATGGGCCATTTTACCTCTCTCTTGCTAGAGAGGTCTCCAATGCATGATTAACCCTTTGAGTGCCAGGGGAGTATGCAACGCGTTGCTCTGGCACTCAAAGGGTTAAGTAATTCGTAGGAGTCCTTTCTAGCCTTCAAGTGGTTAGAAGCCCAATAAAATCAATATGATTGCTACTTGACCCCTATAATTCAGTTGCTTTGCCCCAGAATTGCTCAAATTCATCTTCACACATCAGGCTTAGTAAGTGGTACAATAATGTGAAATTAAAATCAACTTTTACTAATTGCTAGACTTCTTTCCCTACCTGACTCTGTAAATAATATTGCAACCTATGGCTACACCTTTTTATGATTAACCCCTTAATGACTACATGACATACGATGACCATCATGGTCCTTAAATACTTAAGGACCAATGATGGTCATAGTACGTCACATACTTTTTACTTACAGCGCTCCACCGGGAGCGCTGTAAATAAAAATGGGGCCTAAAATTGACCGTTCCAAGACTGGAGCAATGTCTTTCATGCCCCAAAGCGTCGCACCAATACGCGCAACAGGTCACGTGTACCGGCGAGTCGGCAAGGATCAAAGCGGTCCTTATGGGACGGAAATGTCCCAGGACCACTGGTCCTTAAGAATAATTAGTTGATTTGTATTCTTGCTGTATTTCATCACAAGTAAATCCAGGTATATCCCATAAAGTCTCACGATACGTATGATGTACCTGACCGATAGGTAGCAATCGATCAAGCAATTCAGAAATTGAACTAGCAGAGTGACTGAATTAGGTTTTGTGTATGTTTAAGAGCTATGGTACACTACATTTGATATATTATAATATGGAGCAGTGGAAGCATGAATGTACCTGTTACAATAGTGGAAAATGGTGTCTTAGGATGGATAAGACATTTTAGGTTGCTTTCTTAATTAGTCCACTGCTTAGAAACCAGTGAAGGGAGGTGCATTTCCAAAATCAGACACCATAATTCTCATACTTAAGTTTGGAACCTTCTGTCCTGTGATCTCTGCTGTGATTTAGGGCGCACAATACAGTCTGAGTAATTTATGAAGCCAGGTTTGAAAACTCAGCATTTTATGCAGATAGGTTTAAAGACTCAAACGATTACCAAGCTACAGAATGTGTAAGAATTTAGCATTGTGTAAGTTTGAGTAGTTATTACTTAGCGCCCTGGAAGGTAGAGGTCTCCAAGGCATTGCTTAAAAAGGCTTGCTGTGGTCATGCCGGGACGCTGAAACTGTGTGCTCCAAGACCTGAACAGACAGTTTCAGCCTTTCCCCCAGACATCCTTCATATGTGATTGCTCATATGTGCCAGTTCAGTGAATGAAATGGCTCTGTAAAAAACCCAAACAAACAAAAAAAAAGCACTGCTCTTTAAGGGGTTAACCTCTATTTGCATTTTAGAAGCGGGTAATACTTTGAAAATAAAATTTTACAACATCTGAGATCAGAGGGCCTTACGCACAAAAGAAAAGATGACCAATTCTGTAGCAAATGAACTGCCTAAAAGGGGGACAAAACAATTCCCTAACTCCCATTCATTTAACCGTTTGAGTGCCAGAGTGGGCATGCAACGCATTGCAAAGCTGCACCTGCGTATTCTACCCATGATTTCACGGTATTTACTATAGTGTAGTTAGTACACTCCAGAATTGCTCTTTTCTTTTGCCGATAAGTCTCTGTATTACTACAGTGTTTATTGCCAAGCCTAATTAGCAGTTTACTGTCCTTTTTCTAAATTTAAAAGACAAAAATTACGTTAACAACTAAAAATACTGATGATTCATGTAGACATTCTGTCACTTTGTTGACCTGTATCATTGATGTCTAGGCAATATAGTAAATATTGATTGAATTGCTCAGATACAATCCACCCATGCAGCTACAGAATTAGGCATTAAGAAAACAGATTTTTTTTTCTAGCAATTATATAATTGCTATTGTGAAATGAATGAACATGCTGAATGTACTTCATGTTTAAACATGTGCCCAAATATACTATATACTAAGTAAAGTTAACTTTAACCACTCACAATTGACTGATGCCATTTCAGATTAAAGAGATTTCCTTATTGCAATCAGTTATTCAATTACACTTTTAAAAAAATAATGTACATAAGGTGGCTTAGCCTGTACTTCCACAAAATAATCACAAAAATCATATAGTAAATGTCTCTTCTAATTAAGATTTTTCTTTAGAAGAGAAAGTTCCTCAGTCTTCTTTGATTCCATTTGCATTATACATTGGCGCCATTCTTCTTTTCAAATCTTAAACAGAATATAAAACAAATTATTAAATTAATATCACTTCCTGCTTGATACAGTATATACATATGTACATATATAAGTAAAAATAATAAATATAAAGAAGAATATAAAGGGATATACTTTTTTTTCAAACCTCTGCTAATATAAAAATATATCTAACACAGTTAACATTATATATTTACATATCCTATATAATAATTCGCTAAGTATGTGTGTCAGAAGCTGTCATTGTGCAGTAGAGATGGCTGCGCGCGCTGCAGTCATGCGCAGTAGAGACTGTCTGCGCCTCGGCTGATAATGGAGCAGGGCACTCTGAATTCAGACTGTAGTCCTCTCTGCGCACCTTCCTGGGACCCTGGTCCCAGGAAGGCGTGCAGAGAGGACTACAGTATGAATTCGGAGCGCCTTCTCTGTTATCAGCCGCGGAGCGTTCAGGCAGTCAGTACTGTGCATGACTGCAGTGCGGCCAACAGGATCCGGCCACCAGCCGAGGTTGCTGGGTGGTACTGTGGCCCATGTACATGGGCTTTTCAACTAGTATGTACGGTATATGTGTGTGTGTGTATATCTTAGTATTAAAACTACTAGTAATTTTTTAATTGATATTTTTATGAATCAGGCAAATGTATGATGTAAGATGTGTATGTTAATTGTTGCAGCATTTCAACATTTATTTAACCCTTAATGACCCATGGCGTGTTATGGGTCCTTATGGGAAGTTAATCCATGACATTCCTGGCACGTCATGGGTTAAATTATAGCAGCGCGCCTCAGTGCATGCTGCTATCCTGCTTTACAGCACAGGAGTGCTTCTCACGTTATCGCTCCAGGAGTCACTAGTGTAGCCACATTTCAATTGTAAGCTCTTTGGCATTACTACTGTAGCCCCACTTAAATTGTAAGCTCTGTGACATCACTAGTATAGCCTCATTTCAAATGTAAGCTCTGTGGGGTCACTAGTGCAGCCCCATTTCAGAAGTAAGCTCTGTGGCGTCACTAGTGTAGCCCCATTTCAGTTGTAAGCTCTGTGGCATTACTATCGTAGCCCCACTTCAATTGTAAGCTCTGTGGCATCGCTAGTGTAGTCCCATTTCAATTGTAAACTCTGTGCATAACTAGTGTAGCCCCATTTCAAATGTAAGTTCTGTGAGCTCACTAGTGTAGCTCCATTTCAAGTGTAAGCTCTGTGCGTCACTAGTGTAGCTCCATTTCAAGTGAAAGCTCTGTGGCGTCACTAGTGTAGCTCCATTTCAAGTGTAAGCTCTGTGGCGTCACTAGTGTAGCTCCATTTCAAGTGTAAGCTCTGTGCGTCACTAGTGTAGCTCCATTTCAAGTGAAAGCTCTGTGGCGTCACTAGTGTAGCTCCATTTCAAGTGTAAGCTCTGTGCGTCACTAGTGTAGCTCCATTTCAAGTGTAAGCTCTGTGGCGTCACTAGTGTAGCTCCATTTCAAGTGTAAGCTCTGTGGCGTCACTAGTGTAGCTCCATTTCAAGTGTAAGCTCTGTGGCATCACTAGTGTAGCTCCATTTCAAGTGTAAGCTCTGTGCGTCACTAGTGTAGCTCCATTTCAAGTGTAAGCTCTGTGGTGTCACTAGTGTAGCTCCATTTCAATTGTAAACTCTGTGGCGTCACTATTGTAGCCCCACTTCAATTGTATGCACTGTGATGTCACTAGTGTAGCCTAATTTCAGTTATAAGCTCTGTTGTATATTTTACTATATTTAACCCCTTGGATGCCAGGGAGGTGCCTAATGCATTGCCCATCCCTTAAATAGACTGAAATATTGTAATGACTCATCTAACAATGAAGCAGAGTGACATTTTTTAGATTTTATGTGATGCAACAATGAGCACACCCAGATGATAAGGTAATCAAATGTATGCAATATGTCTTAGTGTCACTAGGAAACCAAGGCATTGTAATATGCCTGTGCCAAAACTACGATTGCTTAATTTCATTTCAAGTTAAGATATTAATACCATAGCCATTAGTTGCTGTTCCCTGTTCCCCAAAATAGTTAATATGAGAAACCTGACCCATAAATTAGGGGACTAGTCTTTACAAGTGAAGCTCAAGTTATAGACTTCTCTTACAAGAGTGCAAACTATATAGGTAGCATGGGTGACACTAAGTATCTATGTTGCATTGGTTATGTCACCTGTGGTAAAAGGTAACATGAGAGAGATGAGTGAAACAACAGTGATGACAAAACTGTTCCAGGGGACAGCAACAGTTTTGTCACCAGTGTGAAAGAGGCTTAACCCTTTGAGAACCAGGGGGTACGCAACACACTGCTTTGAAATGTGTTGCATACCCATCTGGCACTCAAAGGGTTAAAGACACATCAGTCTCCATTGCTATCTAAGGCTGTGCATTGAGCACATGTAACTTTACTCACACATTTCAAAATTTACATACTACCAAATTTCTGTCAGGCTACATCACTGAGCTGCACAGGTTTTTAACTCCTCCTTTGCCACTGCTACCTTTCCTGACATCTTCAAACAAGCCATAGTAACACCCATCCTCAATAACAACTCATCTGACAGTATCACTCCCTCTAGCTATCGACTGGTTTCTCTTCTGCCTTTTGCCTCTAAATTCTTGGAATGCCTAGCCTACTCCCACCTGCTCGACTTTACACGCACAACCTGCTTGATCCTTTACAGTCTGGCTTTTGCACTGCTCACTCCATTGAAACTGCTCTCACAAGAGTGGTCAATGATCTTTACATTGCCAAATCAAAAGGTCACTATTCAAAATGTATCCTGCTTGATCTCTCAGCTGCTTTTGACACTGTTGATCATGCTGTCCTCCTTCACATTCTTGTCTCTGTAGAAATCTGAAATTTAGCACTGGAATGGCTATCATCTTATCTCATCTTATCTCAGTCTCCGCCGCCACCACCAGTGAATGATAATCAAAAAAGGGAAATATTTTTCTTTTTAAGTTTTCGCCAACAATCATAATTTTCTATTTCATAGCGCACATGACAGGATGATAATGGGGACATATGTTTTGGACTTAGGGCATGTCCTTCAATATATACTCACACGACGCATAGTTTAACCCTTTGAGTCCCAGAGAGGTACACAATGCATTGCTCAGCAATGAGTTGCGTACCCTTTTGGCACTCAAGGGGTTAAACTATGCATAAATCTGTGGGTTCTTTTCATGGCAAATTTATTTAAATCTCTCTTTTTTTTTTACAGGTAAATTAAGAGAAGAAGGAAGAAAGAAGACAGACCAGAAGAAGAAAGGAGAGAGAAGAAGAAGATGGCAGTAGCTGACAAGGTGCTGAAAACCCTGCTGGACATCAGGATTAATGGTGTTTATTTTCAGAGGCTGTTGCTTTTTAACTTAGTCTTTTGGAGTGCTTTGGACGTATTGATATGAGGCTTAGGGCCCCATATCAATACATCAACTGCGTCGGCAGTTTAAAAATACATTAAATGACTCTGCACCCAAAAAAAACTGGGGCTGGATTTTCCCACATTAAAGTAGATCCCTTAGTGCATCTTTCCACTATAGCAGTCAACTGAATTGCATATTCCGCTGCTTGGAGTATGTTTCTATGGGGTCAAATGAGTGCTAACTTTAGCTCCCTGTATTTCTTCATAGCACAGGTAATTGAATTGCTTACCGTGCTTGAAGTAATGCTGGTGGAGTTTTTTTTTGCCTAATAGGGACAGTTGAATCGAGGTCTAAAAATGTACAGGAGCATATGTATCAACATGTTTCTAAAAAGTCACTAGATTAACCCTTTGAGTGCCAGAGGGGTATGCAACGCATTGCAAAGAAATGTGTTGCGTACCCCTCTGGCACTCAAAGGGTTAATGCCCTCTCTGAGCATAAAGGGGCAGATGTATCAATATGCCTCAAATTAAAAACTAGGTTGCAGCTGTGAATGATCTTTGTGTAGTATTAACCCTTTGAGTGCCAGAGGGGTATGCAACGCATTGCAGAGCAATGGGTTAAACAAAATATTGAAATAAATGTAAGAATAGTTACACATGGGATAGTTAAGAAGTGAACTTGCAGAAAATGCAATTGAAATGAAATAGTTAAAAAAATAGGAAGCAGACAAGAAGAGTTAGCTGATAAAATTTGACATCAGCCAAGGCTGTCACATCTGCATTAATCCAGTGACAGTGACTTTATAGCAACATGTTGATACATATGCTTCTGTACATTTTTAGACCTTGATTCAACTGTCCCCATTAGACAAAAAGAAACCTCTGTCAGCATTTTTTCAAGCACAATTAGCAATTCAACTGCACCTCACTGACAAAGACCCATGGTGCATGAATGAAAAACATAACAGAGCAGTATCTTAAAGGGACACTTAATGTCCAATAATAACTTTATGTTGTGTTTTTTTTTTTTAAATAAATTATGTGGCTTAAATCCCATCTCTCAAACCTTTACGGTTTGAGAGATATTCACATCTAAAGTTCCCCCCCTCCCTCCCCTTCTCCTGACATCAGCACTCTACTGACAGCAGGAGATCCCAGTCCTGGGACCAGCTGGTGCCTCTTCAGCAGAGCCGAAATAGCGATATTTGAAAATAATTATTTCGTTGGAACGGTCTACAAAGTGGAATCACACTTTGCACACCATTCCAATTAAGTAATTCTTTTCCAGTATCACTATTGTGGCTCTGCTGAAGAGCCTCCTCATGTGGGCTGACACGGATCTCCTTCTGTCAGCTTTACTGCTAACCTCAGGAGAGGGGGAACTTTAGATGTGAATATGAGATGGGATTTGCGCCACATAATTAATTTTTTTTTTTAAATCTACAAAACAACATAAAGTTATTATTGGACATCAGTTTTCCTGATGTCCAAGGCATTATAGTCAAGGAAAAACTATTGTCATGTTTGTTCTCAGTACACCCTTGTCATACCTCTTATGTTTTTTTTGCTCTGAAAGCTGTATTTTAACAGTAGTATTTCTTTAAGGTCTAGGATGCTAACCATGTCTCTATACAACACATAGTGTTGCAATGGAATTTTCCATAGCACCCAAGAAGGTAAACAAAGAGAATCATTCTGGACATGCTGACGTTTGATAAATTGTGACACAAGCGGCCCATGTTCCATAACACAGTTATTAAATCAAACAGCAATGTTTAATTAACACTCATAAAAACATTTAGGTAAGTAAACCAAGTATGCTTTCTCACACTACATTACCAAGTTAATCAGTGCATATAATAAAAGGGTATCTTACTCCTGTTCCAAAGAAGTCATTTCCGGCTCACTGGGAAGACAGCCAGTTCTGATTGCAAAGGGAAATAGAATACACATTAATAAACATGACTTGCTGAAGAGTTGTGGAAGAAGAGGGGTACATGCAAAGACATGCAAATGCTTCAATGAGGCAGTGATTCTTAATATTAACCATGTTGTCGTTGGGTACAAGAGACAATTGTAGTCATGTGTATGAGAGACCTTTATGGATGAGTTCAGGGACAGGCAGCTTTTGACTCTCCGGGTATTGAGGACTACAATTCCCATCATCTCCAAACCACCACTGGCTGGTTGGAAATAACAGAAGCTATAGCTTTCAAAAGTTGGAGAGCCAAAGATTTCCTACCCCTGAGCTAGTCTAACTCATCCCTTCTCAAAACCATAACCTATCTTGGCCCCATCTGAATGGTGGTGTGGGGGGAAGCACAATATTTTGGATTACATTTACACATCTGAAAATAAAAAAAGTGCAATCAAAAGCTTTTCTATGCTTAAAGGGATAGTAATGTTTCATAATAAAAGCAGCTCTAATTAATCATCATAGTATTTGGACTTTGGAGAGTGTTATTTCATTTCTGTCAGAGTTGTAGTTCAAGAGTAATTCAATGCTAAAGTATCCCCCTCCTGCCCCTTTTACTGATGTTACACTGTTCAGCCAGATCAGAAGGGAGGTGCCCAGGTAGATTGCAAAGAGGGACAATCTTCAATTAAGATAAGGGAAAAAGCTTACAAAACTTGTCAAGGGGGGCAGGGCTTTTGTTGTTCTCATAGGAACAAGATTGTCCCCTGCTGTTATCTGTCTGGTCTATGGACTGCATTCCACATCTGAGAAGAGATGGCTTACACTAGGTAAAAGGGGCGGGAGGGGGAAACTTTGCTTGTGAATATCTCTCAAACCTTTATGGTTTATAAGACTCATATCGTTCTTCATGTTTTTTTAATGCCTACAAAATAAAATAAAGCTAAAACGAAGTATTACTATACCTTTAAAAAAACCCTAGAAGTAATTTATTTGAAATGTTAAAGAAAAAAATCCCATTTGCAGTTCATCATGGGAGATTCATTACAGTACATTCCTACACATATTTGTTTGAAGGGACACAGCAGAGCTGTAACTCTAAGGATTTCTCATCAGCATGCAATACATCTTCTAAATGATTGCAAGACATATTAAATTATTTGATCATTACTTACATTTTATCAAAGTATTTAATTGAGCCTAACATTTAGCATCCTAAACATTGCTATTTCAATTGATTTAAAGGTAGGCAAGCAATGCAGCAAACCAATGTGGGGAAGCCAGCAGATAACAGGAAGATAGGTACTAACGCACATAAAACTGCCTAGATAGTTTGGTATAATGCAGTGGTACTACCTTCTCACATATTTGCTACTTTCTTTATTATTTATTCAGTCCATTTGACAAGGACTGTGTGCAATATGCAGGTTTACTTTCTATATACATAGTTTCCAGTTCATGATATGTTATTGGAAATGTAGTCATCCTGAGACCACACTATATCAGGAGTTTGGTAGAATGCTATTTTTCAGTCATATTGTGGACTATAACATGTAATTAGAAATAAAAAAAAAACAAGTTATAGCAAAGTTTAGAAAATATGGGCATTCTACTGGAGAGGGAGATTGATAGGCAAGGTATTCTAAGTGTTCCTATCCATTCCCATAGCTGCAACCCCACTGCTCATGAGACACGTACCCAAACCTCATCCACTCTTGATTTCTATAGAAAATACTATTAAAGGGGAACTATCACCCCTATACAGGTTTGGCTCATAATGATCTTCATACATTGATAAGCTGTAATAGTTGTTTTATTTTCTTATAGAATGCATGCTATGGCGAAATGTAAAGTTCTAAAAATGAGCCGGGGCCTTACGTTCGAATAGACTGTGGTTACAACTCTGCACCACAGCCTGTCAATCTTCGGCTGCTCCCCTCCCCATGTAGTGCCTAGTTCCAACCTCCTCCGACGAAACAGGATTTCTCCACATAAGCTGGAGCAATCTCTAGCCAATGAGAGTGCTCCAGCGTACATGAAGAAATCCTCTGTCACTGGAGGAGGTTGGAATGAGGCACTATGTGGGGAAGAGAGCAGGAGAAGATTGACAGGCTGGGGGGCAGAGTTGTACCCGCAGTCTGTCTGGAAGTAAGGCCCTGGCTCATTTTTATGACTTTAAATTTTCCCATAGCATGCATTCTATAAGAAAATAAAACAACTATTACAGCTTATTGATATGATCATTATGAGCCAAACTTGTATAGGGGAGATAGTTCCCATTTAACATACAAATACAAAAATACTAGTACAGTGGTATATAAACTGGTAACTAAACTGTCTAAATTAGTATATAAATCAGTATAACCAGGAGAAAATGTACCTTGCAGAGGCATTGGCATTGCACTGACCACACCCACTAGTTAATACAACAGTAATGTCCAGCAGAGCTATGGCGCCAGTCATAATTAAGTGGCCTTATTTTATATTAGGTTGACTTGACACAGCCTGCTGAGTGTTGATTATGTATTGTTAAAAAGGGAGCTTGGAGTTTCTCTGTCATGGATAATGACTCCAGAACATAACAAATACTGTCGTTCCAGAAAAAAAAAAAAAAACAGAAAAAATAAAAACAAATAATGTTACATTTATATAGATTAAATATTTGTACAATTTTATTTATTAACCTCTTAGAAGCAATGGATGAATATTTTTCTGTCATCCAAGGGGATAATAGGCCAAGAGCAATTGTACGTATTTATAATCCTGTAACCGTAAAAGCGGAATGCTAACTAAAATTGTATGATATAGAGTCTTTTTTTTTTAAACATACATGTAGTGTAAAAACTGATAAAATAATGACATGGTGACGATGCCTGTCCACTGGCTATGCTTTGCATTGAGTAATAAATGACTTGGAAGAAGCAATAGGAGGGTGTGGCACATGAAACTAGAGTGCACCCAAGGCACTAGTCAACCCTGGATTTGTGTTAGACAGAGAATATGTGTATAGTAATTAAGAGACTTCTGTAACTCATGCCAAATGCATTACTAATGTGGGTTACATGGTAAGATACTGCCAGTGATATCTTTAGTAAAAGCCAAAGTATCTCTCATGCAATCATATATAAAGTTTTAATTACCTTTCAATTCAATATTTATTTCTAAATACATAAGCTTTTTGGAGAAAAATAAAATATGGTATAAGATTGTGAAACAGCTTTATTTAACATTAGAATAAAACAGGAAGATATGTTCTAATGCAGGGATAACCAACGCAGTCCTCACAAGCTACTAACAGTGCACCATTTCAGGATCTCACATCTGGAGCACAGGAAACTAATCAGTGGCTCAGTCATTTTAATTGGTCTACTTGTGCTCAATCAGGGATATCATGAAAAGATACGCTGTTGGCAGATCTTGAGGAACAGAGTTGGCTACCTCTGTTTAAAGTGGTATCCTTTTAAAAAGTCGTAAATAAAATATTGCGAGGCTAGCAGCCGCATTAACCATGTCATTGTGTTCAAAATGGCGACATGAGAATGTTGCCCTGCATAAAAGTGTGACGTTCTCATTTCGCCATTTTAAATGTTGCTACCTTCATTCAATATACCTTCAGTCTTCCACAGTGCTGCACCATCTCTCTCTTCCTGCTCTGTCTGTCATACTGGGCTGTCTCTCTCTCCCTGCTTCGCCTGTCATTCTGGGCTCTCTCTCCCCACTCCTCCTGTCATTCTGGACTGTCTCTCTCTCCCCTGCTCAGTGGCTAGCTTCTTCCAGCACCCTGCTGACCGGGGGAAAGCAGTTCCTGGAAAAGGACCAGAAAACCGACAGCTCCCAGAACCAAGCTATTCTGCAACCAATCCACAGACAACAATTTGGGGTCCTCTCTCTCCCCTGCTACTGAGCTAACCACAGAGCAGGGGTGAGAGAGACAGCACAGAATGCCAGGCAGATCGGAATGAGAGAGCCAGTGCATCGCTGCGCAAGATTGAAGGTAGTGATGTTTAAAGTAGCGACATAAGAATCTCGCGCTTTTAAGCAGGGCGAGATTTTCATGTCGTCATTTTGAACAGGCTACATGGTTAATGCAGCTACTAGCTGTGTAATATTTTATTTGCAACTTTTTAAAAGTGATCCGTTTAAAGCAATGGTGCCCAGCTTCAGTCACTGGGAGGATTCAGATTTAAGGATATCCCTACTTAAAGAAGCACTAACATTTTTTAGTGTTATTTCGGCTGAATCCCAACACTAGAATATTTGTCAGTAATAAGTTATTACAGCTCAAACATATAGTTTTGTAAGCAGTAGATCTGCTCATAATGCATTCTATGTTAAGGTTGAGCCAATGACTATGGCTTTCCATAGTAATTTATAGGGAAAGAATGTCCTGATGAAAGTAGAAAACTGCAGTTTAATTTAAAATTATAGTAATAATTAATATGTAAAAAAAATATATATGTTGTAGTGTTTATTCCCCTGAGGATACTCCCACGGCTGCAAGGCGTTTCATTCAAAAGTGATTACAGCTTAAACTGTCCTATGGACAGCTCTGGTCAGTTGACCATAAATCCCCATACAATGGTGCAGCAACAGCACCACTGTACAATTTTGGGCCACTGTGATACTGCTCCTTAAAAAATTCAAGTTTTTAGCTGTAATAACTTTTGAATAAAACACCTTTCAGCAGTGGGAGTACCCTTCTATTACTCTCCCTTTAAATGAAAACTCTCCCTACATTAGCAATAGGCTTGTTTTACTCTCCGGGAAAATAATAATAGATATTATAAAAAACAAAAAAAAACATACCTAACAGGCAGGACCTTCACTACCAGTTGTTTTGATTAAGTTGTGTAAGTTATCATATGTTCTCAGTCCTAATTTGTACACTGCTCGCATATACTAGCACTAAATAAGATAATACTTTTCTTCCAAGAAGTTTACTGCTCCTCTAAAATGCAACATACTCTTATATGAAAGACTAGGGGCCCAGTGTTTAAAGAAAAGGTGGAGTCATTATAGGACAAACCAACTTCACTATATTTAAACAAATAAAAATTGCCACTGATTTAAATGACACTTTAAACCTTAGCACTGAAGGGGTTAAAAGCAGAATTTAAATTAGTAGTTATTTTGGGAAGTTGAATTTGTCCCCTATGGTGCAGTTGGTTTGCCCCAGAAAATACTACACTTTTCTTTTGACCATTGGGTACTATGTAGTATCAGCTAGTGGGAAACTTTCTTCTGCACTTGTCACTTCCTGCTGTTTCTACAAAGTACAGAGTATATTCTCCTCATCAGGAAGTGAGAAGTACAGGTAATAATACAGTTGTATGCAAAAGCTTGAGCACCCCTGGCCAAATAGGATTTTAGTGTTCTTACCTGTTACCTGCTTTTATCGCTAATCCATATGGACACAGGTACCATGGGGTTGAGTCCCTCCTCTTGAAGGGTAGGGCACATCACAAAAAGACAGAGTCTTTGGGGTGGAGGCTCCCTCCTCCTCCTCCAGTTCAACCCCACCGCCCACTAACTCCCAGAGTTCATGGGACCGATACCACACAAAGAGAAGTAAGTGTGAAGAGAAGAAGACAATCTCCTGAGAGGAAGACTCTGACCAGGAAAGCAACACCACAAAGGTCCCTTTCTCTGGGTGGGAGACCTGTGTTTCATATGGACTACAGAGAAAAGGATTTAACGGGTATGAACGCTAAAATCCTATTTTCTCATATGTGCAGTATGGAACACAGGTACTATCGGAATATACCAATGCTAGGTTGGCAGGAAAAGGAGAAAGTACCTCAGGCATTTCCCCATGATACTGGAGTTACCTGGGACAATCTAGTATCTGAATAACCCAAGCAACAAGTGTCAACGTACACTGAACTTACATAGTACAATAAAATAAGAGTCAACTGGTATCAGAAACCACAGAACAACAACTGGCAGAAAAAGTGTGCAGGTCACTTAAAGAGGCAGAACCACCTGGAGGACCTTTCAGCCAAAGCTGGCCCCAGCTGAGGCCAGGATATTGACATGGTACATCTGAGGCCTCATTCGTATAGGTCCAAAAAGCACACACAGACTTGGTGCACTGTGATCTTGAAGGGAATGAGTTTCTACTTGAGCACATCCGCACATCGCTACTATGACAGGGCGCAAAGATTCCATCTTGAAGCGTGTAGAGACCACATACTTGTTGAGACATTTGAGGTCCAGAATGGGGCAGAATCCTGCATTCTTCTTTGGAACCACAAACAAGTTGGAAGAGAAACCTGAAGAGCGCTCAGGGGTTGGTACTGGAATCAGAACCTGCTTCCAGTAGTTACTCCACTACCTCCTGAAACAGTCTTGCTTTATCTGGCTCTTTCGGGACCCTTGACAAAAACAACCAATATGGAGGAAGGGATTTAAAATATATGAGGTACCCTTCTGAGATTACCCACAAAACCCACTTGTCGATTACTGAGGCTGCACAGGCATCTGACCCCCTAAAGGCAACAGCTGACCAAGATTCCATGAGTCATGTGGAAGAGTGCTTGTCAGACTTACACTTTGTAGCTGAGTGCTTGGGTTGCCAGGCTTGCCTGGGTTTCGCAGTGGGGCTCTCTTGAGAGGCTTGCGAGCTCTGGGGGCTTGTAAGCCCCCATACTGGGGGGACAAAAAAGACACTCTTTCCTCTTCAGAAATGGGCGCTTGGTGGAGAGCCGAGTTATTGCCACAAGTAGAGTCATTCATAATCTCTTTTAGGTTAGGCCCAAAAAGGGACTTGCCCTGAAATGCCAAGGAAACCAGTGGCTTCTTTAAAGATTGGTCTGCAGACCACATCTTGAGCCACGAGGTGCAGTGCACAGCAACAGAAAGCACGGATGACTTAATGGAGAATTGGACAACATCAAAGATCGTGTCAAAAATATAGTTGTTGGCCTCCTTGATTTTAGCCATGAGGACCAGTAAGTCCTCCTTGGACACTTCATCACAAACAACATCAGAAATCTGCTCACTCTAATTGGAAAATGCCCTGTTAACTCAGGCAGAGGCAAAGATAGGTCTCAGTGCTGCCCCGTTGGCAGTGAAGGAGGCCTTAAGAATAGAATCCCATCTCTTATCCACTGGCTCCTTGAGTGCAGTGGCATCTGTCAGCAGGAGGGCAATGTTCTTTGCTAGTGGTGAAATAGGCAGGTCCACAGTGGGGGTAGTAGCCTACTATGCCAAAGCCTCAGCCGAAAAAGGGTATAACTTAGAACAGTGCTTATTGATAAGCCTTTTAAAAGGATTTTTCCACTCATCCATAAGGATCCGATTGAGAGGAAAAATGGGAGAAGACTTCTTACGCCTCTGAACTGGTCAATCCACTCCAGTGAAGCCCAGTGATGGTAACCTGCCTAATGAGAATTATACATATACATACATATATATATTATTGAGAGGAAAAATGGGAGAAGACTTCTTACGACTCTGAACTGGTGAATCCACTCCAAGGGAGCCCAGTTATGGTAACCTACTTAACAGTGGATTATACAGCCCAATTTCTAAAAATAAAATGATAAACACCTAAGAAAAACTAAGAGGATGTACTAGCCACTTTCATTTCATAGCAGGACACATGAATTCTGTGAATTAGTGGGTGGGAAATTGAGCTGGAGGAGGAGGAGGGAGTCTTCACCCCAAAGACCCTGTCTTTTTGTGATGTGCTCTGCCCTCCAAGAGGCATGATACCTGTGTTCCATATTGGACATAAGAGAAATTACATTTTGTTAATTTTCTGAGTGAAAACAAATTAACACAAGCTCTGCAGTGAACAAATTAAATGTGACATATTCCTGCAAATCTCAATGAACAGTTGCTATTTATTTACTGAATATAACAGATTGAAAATGTGGCATGTGTAAAAGCTTATCAGTCAGAACTTAGTAATGCCCCTTGACAGAATTCACAGTCCAGATTTTTCTTGTAGCCAGCTAACAGCCTTTCTATTCTTGCTTTAGGACTTTTCCCCACTCCTCTCTGCACAATGCTTCTATTAAATAAATATTCTTACGGGGTCTTGCATACACTGCATGTTTAACACCTGCCCACAGGTTTTCAATAATGTTCAAGTCTGGGGACTGTGAAGGCCATCCCAAAACCTTAAGCTTTTGTTGCTTGAAATAGTTCATGGTTGATTTTGAGGTATATTTTGGATCATTGTCATTTGTAATATCTAGCCTCTTTTCAGCTTCAGTTTCTTCACTGACTATGAGATATTAGCTTTCAGGGTTTATTGATACTTAGCAGAATCCATTTTTCCCTCTACCCACACAATATTTCCTGTGACACTGGCTGCCACACAACCCCAAAGCATAATAAATTCCCGCTTATGCTTAACAGTTGGCAAGGTGTTCTTTTTTCAAATGATATTCCTTTTTTTACTCCAAACATACCCTTGGTGATTGTAGCCAAAGAGTTCAATTTTAACTTCAACAGACCACAGCACTTGGTTCCAAAATGTCTCTGGGCTTATCTGTGTCATGTCACGTACTTCAGACGTTAACTTTTGTGATGAGATCGCAGGTAAGGTTTCCTTCTGATGACCATGCCTGGGAGCTCTCCGGATTTGCCCCAGAGACTCCGGTTCTGACAGATATTTACCGGGTCTCCGGGGCAGAGGCTGATTCCTCCGGATGTGGGGAGTTTCTATTGAAACTCTACCCACTCACACTCTTTCTCTCGCTGTTCCTCTGTCCCCAGCCTTCTGTGTGACATTTTTAACCCTTTGAGTGTCAGAGTGGTACGGAATGCAATGCATTCCGTACCACTCTGAAACTCAAAGGGTTAAGCACCCCCCCCCCCGCTTGCGTCAAGCCCCGCCCCTTTTTGACACAATTAGCGTCATTTTTGCCACCCCCTGCTGAACAGAGGACTCCCCTCCGGGTAGCCCTCAGCTGGAAGTTCCCAGGTATGCTGATGACTCTTCCATGCAGATCATGTTTATGCAAGCAAATCTATACAGAGAACTTGTGCACCATTACACTGATCTTCAGTCAGCTGTTTAGAGGAAATCCTGGTTCTTGAGTGTCAGCACAACACCCTGTGAGGTTTGAAGACTCAGGGAATTTACTAATCTGTGGAAATTTCATCCCCTAACTTAGATTAAGGCCTAATGAGTCAATTACATTCTGAGACCTTACAAAAAAAACTAACACTAGTGGATCAACTGGAAGGGTCCCCAAACTTTTGCACAAGCCATGTTTTTATTTTTATTTTATTTTTCTCAATCTGTTAAATTCAGCAGATAAATGCTTTCTGTAATTTGTAGAAATATGTCATGTTTAATTTTGTTCTTTGCCTTCTTTTTACTTAGAAAATCAACAAAATATGTAATTTGGCCATGGGTGGCCAGACTTTTGAATACAACTGTAACTTCCCACAGCCTTCAGTGAGCTATAATATATCATAAGTTCCATGTCAATGAATGTCACAGTATGTTCTTTTATATTAGGGAAGCTTGCATTTTTGCAGTAGTAAGGCAAAATATCCCTGGCTTTGAAAAATATATAGTTTATTGGGCTTTTTTGGCTGATTAAAAAACAAATATACTCCCACTACTGGGTAATGCTCCATTTAAAGTTAGATAATCAGCAGAGCATTTTGTGTGACGTTTTATGATGGAGTTGTTGCTATTGTTTCTTCACAAAAGATTTCTATAGACCACAATAACAAAATCAACACAATAAAATGGTAAGGCAGTGACAAATACTACACACATACACTCTCCAGTTTTGTGGTATAAAAACTTTTGAATAATTCACGCCTCAGCTATAAGATTTATAAATATTACAATATATTTAAGCACAGGAAATTATTTAACCCTTTGAGTGCCAGAGAGGTATCCAACGCGAGACCTCTCGGGCCTCAAAGGGTTAAAGGTTTAGTCATTAGAGCTACCTGTGCTTAAACACAGACATTCTTAAATTCTGACCTTATATGTATCCCAGGAGACTGAAGTTGGTCACACCTACTCTAACACAAGAAATTAAGTAATAATTCTGATATTTACATTGTCCCATCCACAATGCAAATTAACAATGTTCTGAAATTGATATTTGTATGAAAAGAAACATTTTTAATACTAGGATAATGAGATTTAAATATCATTTCACTTGGATGTCCTTAAGGCACAGTGGTAGACATTGAAGGCATGATTGTTTTTTGTTACTGGACAAAAGACAGGATGGAGCAGTTTTACATGAAAGAGATACATAACATAATCACTCAAGGGAAACATACATATGTCCAGTGGACAATGGGACTCTTACTTGGCAGATTCATTTTCTTTCAGTTCTTCATCCAGTCTGCATTAGTAATATTTTTTTAAGTAAAAACAAGAAAAACAAGCAAGCATAGCATAAGAAAGAAGCACAGCAAAAGCAAAGCCAGAAGAGAATTTGTGCATTAAACTATAGCTATAAGTTACTTCTAATGTGTTTAAGCGAATTAAGTAATGACTTACCCATGTAGCATTGCTTCTTACACCAGTCTGCTGTATCTATATTTTATTTGAAATTTGCTGATTTCTTCAGTTCCACACAAAATTTCATAGTATATTCAGTTCAGATTCACAGTGTCTTCAGGTTAGGTTACTACTTGTTTTCTAAACCCCATTTTTAAAGTGTTAATAAAGTGTACTTGAGCACGTCATCTTTGTTCTTGCGTCAGGATGTTTGTCCCTGATCAGACCCAGTATTCACTAGTAGGTGATCAAAAGGAAGCAATCTCTGCCAAGGGATAGCATTTTTATGTGGCAGGTTAGTGGTGGTTAACCCTTAGAGTGCCTGAGGAGTATGCAATGCATTGCATACCCCTCTGGCACCCAAAGGGTTAACATATGCTACACAGGGTTAACACTTCTCCCCACAGCCAGGCAACTTAGTTGGGAACTGCTGAATAACCCTAGGTTACTCTCCTCTGTACAATACCTTAGGAGAGAGACTAAAATGACTCTATTGACCTTATGTAGGTTGTTAAAGATGATAAATTATTTAGCAAACCAACTTCCATAGGAAACTAAACATATTGGTATTTTTCACTCAGCGCTTTTAAAAATAATTGACATCTTTGCCATCAGCATAAATGTTTTGGATAAATAGTTTATGATGTTGACAAAAAAATGTAGTTCTTATGAGGTTCTATGAAAAAAATGAATTTGTTCTGAAAAATACAATATATTTTAGGAATAGAAACTGGAATCATACCGAAACAGATGGACAGCAAAAATGCTGAAAATGTGTCCGGCCAGGAGAGTACAAAAAATTCCCTATGTCTCTGACACTGTACGGGCTATGTACATAACCAAATGAAATCTGCTTCATAGTTTATTATGGCTTATGAACTAACCACAAAATTGTTTAGGCCTCTCACTGACAGAAGGCCAGAACAAAACACACATTGTAAAGCACCTGCTCTTCTTTTTTTTTTTTTTTTTTTTCCAGGTTAATAATTCAACCTCTACACAAGAACTACAATTTTCTGAGAAACTGATGTTAGCTAGTTTTATCACCTATATTCCGTACAGTCTCCCCAGCAGGACACCACTACTAATAATGCTGAAGCTCTGTTATTGGACTGATGAATCCATGGGAGCTAAAGGTCTTTTTTTCCACCACTAATCCATCCTACAATCCCTCAACTCTACATATTTTGTTGTGCGAACATAGTGAGCCTGTCTCACTGGAACAATTCTGGAGCAAACTAACTGCACCATAGGGGACAAATAAAAGTTCCTCAAAGTCCTATTTATTTAAATGGGACTTTAAACCATCTGAGACCTCTTTAGTGCTAAAGGGATAAAAAAAACCCTATTTAAATCAATAGAAATGATTTGTCTCCAGTGGTTAAGTTGTTTACCCCGAGAATTACTCCAATTCTTCTAAGTACATCAGCTTTTTTATGTTTAGGTTCTATACCAGTAGTTCCCAGCCCTGTTCACAGGGGCACCTAATAGCACATGTGTTTAGGATCCCCCTCCTTGTGTGCAGGTGAGTTAATGTGAGGCTCAGCCATTTAATTAGCTCACCTGTGCACAAGCTGGGAAACCTTAAAGACGCAGTCTGTTAGGTGCTCCTGAAGATAGGTTAAGAACCACACGTCTATACCTTTGAAGCATAATGCACCAAGTAGAACGGCCTCCCATTCTGTAAATTGATTTGAAATTGTTTCTACAGTGTAAATGTATTATATGTACCCATAATAGTTTTTCAGATATCTAAGCCAGGGTGACGCCGTGCATGTGCGCATGCGTCAGCTTGTACCTTGCCATGGTGGGAGCTTTCTGCACAGTAGCACACGTTCTCAGTATAACTGTCTTGCACATACATGCACACTACTGTTTTAGCATAGGGAAGTTACTACATGCATGCATGCATGCTGCAAAACCACTGAGCTAATCTGCATAGGAGAGTAACATCCTTAGTTGATTTTGTGCTATATGAAGGTGACCTATACCTATAGTAATACATGGCTCTTAGGAGTTTCATAGGTTTGTGTCTTTCATACAAAAATCCACTGGGGTAGATTCACCAAGCGGTGATAAAGAGGTAATAAAGTGGTGATGACTTCTCCAGTTTATCACTTCTCCAATTCATTTGTTATTATATAGAGCCTAAGCACTAAGATCTCTTCAACCTTGGAGAAGTCATCTCCACTTTATCACCTCTTTATCACCGCTTAGTGAATCTACCCCATTATATGCATTTATTTTATTGGATCTACAGTTTCCTATAATTGAGACCTCCATTTTAGCCTGCTTTTCGCACACAAATCCTCAAAATAGATAATGAGGCTGATTTACTAAGAAGAAGTAGAGGGATTCTGAGGCAAACAAATTGCACCACAGGTGGCAAAAAAAGCCACAATGAACATAGACTGATATTACTGGTTCTTAGCAGTCCAACACAATGGTCCCACAGTGGTAAAATTAATTAAGCGTTATTCAGTGACAGCATTAAAATCATTCATACCTGCTGCATCTCATACATAAGCAGTACTGAGGTGAGACTGACGGAATGACTTGATGACAAAGGTGCCGAAAGAAAGATCAAAACATTTCACACCTCAAAGGTGCTTAATCATGGTGTGGTCATGAATGACTGAGCACCTCTGAGGTGTGAAACGTTTTGACCTTTCTATCTGCAACTTTGTTTTCAAGCCACTCCGTCTAGCCTAATACAGCTTATGTATGAGATGCAGCAGGTATGAACGATTTTAATACTGTCACTGATAAAGCTCTATTGAGTTTACCACTGTGGGACCATTGTGTTGGACTGCTAACAACCAGTGCTATCAATCTATGTTCAATGTTCCTCATATCTGGAAGAAGTTTAGAGACATTAAGGATTAGCACGGTTAGCCACATTATAAGCATTTCCCATGAAGTAAGTTGGAAGCAAGATGGATGATATGAAGAATTTTCTCCTTTAATATATCTGACTTTGAAGTCACTAGTAGCCTTTATTTCACAGTCAGAGCAACTATTTCCTTTTTAAAGCAAAAAAGCCCATCAGTTTAAATGGTACTTTTAACCCCTTGCATGGTATTTCAAACTTCATGGAATTGTTTCAGACTTGTCCTAGATCTTCATCTTAACAGAGTTCTACAGTCTGAGTTAGAAATCCTAAAGAGAAAATTCTCAACCATGGCTCTTCAGAGTAGTGGTTCCGAACCTGTGCCCCACACACACACACTAACAAGTCTGGACTTCACATTTTTTCCTGTTTGACCACAGTGGTTCAGTCAATCTAATTCACTTGCCAGTATTCAACAGGGAAACCTTAAAATCTGGGCCTTTTAGTGGACCATGGAGGCACTGGTTAAGAACCAGAGCTTTATAAGTGAATCAGATTGTGAAAAGTATGTGACCAGCTATAGTCTTTCAATATAAAAGGTATTACTTATTGTTTGAAGAATATGTACTAGGAAGGACCTTTTGTTAAACAAAGTAACATCCAAATGATACTGCTGTCATCTCTGATTTAATTGTATTTAGACCAACCAAACAACTGTATTGTTGCTCTTTAAGATATTATTGACTTCAATCAATGGTTATAATATTAGGAATAACTGTAGGTGATCAGATCTCTAGTTAAATGCAAGAAGCTTATGAAAAAGTAATTATTCAGAACAGTGCAACCAAGCAGTGTATGCTTTCCTAATTGTTCCTCATTAAAATTTAGATCTATTTACATTACCTTTATTCATATTCAAATATCCATAAAGACAATGTAGGCCAGAGTTTGTGTCTGCCTTTTATCATGTTGACTGGAGTTCTACCAAAGGCAGGTATATGAAAGGTAAAAATTGTCACATTCACTTATTTTATTGTGCTCTTTGTATAGATGAATGAGGGTGACATTTATAAGAATCCGACTCATTTATGAAACCCTCTGACAAAGGAGCAGAATGCACCGAAACATGACTCTCATTTGCACCTATATCTATAGCAAAATACAAATACATTAATAATATAACATTTTTGCAAGTGTAGTGACATCTCTTTACCAGTTATAGATATCCATAAAGACTGCACTGCTGAGTGGGGAGATAGGCTGCTGAACTGAGAGTTGAAGGCTGCATTATAGATTCAGAAACACTTGTAACTCAAACAGGGAAAGGTGAAAATAGTTCACCTGTGGAAAACCAGTGAATTGAAGCCTTGTAAATTAATCATCTAGCAAGCTCTTGGTGATCTAATGTAACCTCCTAAATATACTCATTATTAGTATTTATGTAAGATTTCTAAGGATTATTTCAGACTGATGACAGAACTATTCTGTCACTAAATAGCTCAGTCACTCTTTCCCTGCATTCCAGTGCTGATCCCGAGGGTCATGCCTTCTGGTTGGCTCAAGTGAGCACCAGTGAATATTTCTGGTTGGTGCTCACTGAGGCCATTCACTGAACGCTACAATGAGCTCATGTGAAGGTTCTGCCCATGATGCAATAGACTGCTGGACAGACCTCACTTGCTGCAAATTTACTGAGTTCCTGAGGGATCACAGTAAAGATGCAGCATACTGGAATTTGGTGCAATTCCACAAGGCATGTGAAAGTACCACAGTCAAGAATGCTACCTTTCTCAATGTTTCACTTTTCTACACTTGTCCCTTGCAAGGTTTTTGTTTGAGAGTGTATCATTTGGGTAGGGTTAAGGGAAAATAGCAAGAAAGATAAAAAAACCATGCTAATTTCATGAGAAATAAAACCTCCAGTTATAAAAATGCTATTAAGCAAGCAGCAGCCAGAGCATAACTAAAGAGTTAGTTTGTTAAAATTGTTCTACTTGCTTTTATGGGGAAGTTGATCTCAGCAGTAATGAATCTGATGAGAAAAACAAAACATATATACCAGTGGTTCTCAAACTGGTGCCTGAAAAAGTGCTCACACAGGGATATGCATTTAAGTGAGAGAAGTAAGTTCAGAAATGTTCCTGTCCTCTCTCAAGAGTCTTCTTTTCAAATTGAAATTGCATTGCAATGCAATGATATGGAGTAATATTTGTCAACCATGCATTTAATCCACAGAATAACTGAAAAATAGCTGTATCTACATCATTTATTAAGGAGTTTGACAACAAGTATTATGTTGAAAAAACTGATTGTTCAGCTGCACTAGAACCACACATACTGACCCCCCAGCCTTGTCCCACTGCACTGTTACCCATATAACCATACTTACTAGCCCCAGTAGCCACAGAACCACACATACTGACCATTCACCCTTGACAGATTGTCTGGTAGCTAGGATGAGCAGCATAAGGCCCCCAGCTGTTGCCAGACTACAAATCCCATTGGTCCCGCCAGCAAACAGCAAACCGGGACTGTTCCACTGCACTAGAATGACACATACTGACCTTCCAGCCTTGTCCCACTGCACTGGTAGCCAAAGAACCACATGTACTGTTCTCCAGCATTCTACCACTCTATTGGTATAGCTAGGATCACAAATACTAAGTCTACCCTTTCAAACCAGAAAATTTCTTGCAAGAAATTTCTTTGGTTGGAGAAAAATTATGACATTTTTGCAGGTATATATATTATATATACATACATATGTGGCAATTGTCCTGGAAAGGTCATCAAATTGCTGTTTTTTCATGAAAATTTTAATGGAAAAAAAATCTGACTTTTTGGCCATCAGTACAAATTATATGCAGTATGTACAATTCCAATATAATGCCACATTATTTGTCAGTCATTCACCAGTGATCATAGCACTGTCATAGATGGTGGCAACCATGCAAATCACTCCTCCTCCTTAGTGCTGTTACCATCGTCACTACATGTGCCGTATGCTTCTCTGTCTTGTGAGTTTTTCCCATGTCTGCTATATACTAATATGGTATAAGATATTGGTTCATTTTTACAAACATAAGTCTACTGTTTGTGGCACATGTGAGGTCCCCATGATTCTTCTCAGCATCAACTAACTCAGTTTCAGTCATCCTCTTCCATGCTTTGCATTTACAGAACACAAGTAGGAGATACGGGTATTATTATATAAAAAAAGAAAAGTATTGCCCCACATCTACAACACTACTATTATGTCTCCCTTGTTACTGCTGCTAGTCATCACACATTTGAAGTGCTGCAGGCATGCCTCCCAATCAGACCTGTAGTTGTGCTTCAGGTGGGATTTCGATGAGGTAGTACCTAGATGTGATCCTGCTTTTATCCTGTTCACATATTTTTTTCAAGATAACAGATAACAGCAGCTTTTGGGTTATGAACAAAGTATTTCCATACTGTGGAGTTCATACACTGAGGCATTTCTGGGGGGATTACTACTTATGACATCATGAAAACTGCAGGGGCTAGATGCAGGGTAGCCATTAGGGTGTTGCAGACAGTATCCATGTATGGGGCACAGCCAAGCTGGGGAGCCCCCTTCCCTGATCAAACATGGAGTCCCCTGTAGCCCCAGGGACAAGGGGAGGAGGCCATGTGTCAAAAAGACCTGAAGACCAGGGATTCTGGAGGATCTCTTGGAGGGCCTCCTTTCATTCATATTATCGAAGCAGAGTAGCAGGGAATTGAAGAACACCTCTGCTGCTCTATCCTCCATTTCCTATTATACTGCATAGTGGACCAGTTCCATGGTCTCTGTCTTTGCATATACCTAGTGCCTGTCTTTACTGTGCAGATGACTGGGGTGCAGGAGCCCTGACTTTATGTTTGTACTAGACCACAAGATTTCTGGTGGCAACCCTAGCTACTAGATGTTTCAATAGCACCGGCAGTAGTAGGCAGTAGTGATGTTGCACCTTGAACAACTACAGAAGCATGCATAGCTAGGGCTGTTGACGCTGACCTGTGTTGCTGCTCAGTCAATAATAGTGTGATTGGGACTGAATTGGACTTGGAAGACTGAGACAGTTGTGTATTTTATGCATATTTGCTTATCTAAGCATTCAAGTTGATCTCTCCAATGGTTTATAACCAGTAGTATTGTTCCTTTTCAGTAGAGCAGACTGAACCTTTTTGGTTCAGATACAGCTATTTCCTATACTCGATCTATATCAGAAGAAGAGGAGGAGGACATATTCTAAATCAACATCATCAATAATTAGATAATCAGGATCACAAAAGAAGAGAAATTCTCTTTTTGAGTTTTAGATAACAGAGGATACCCTGGTAGAGACTACAGAAAGGAAGTTAGTAATCTGATTTAAAAGAATGGAGTAATACTAAGGGAAGATAGATAGAGTTGGGTATCATCAGTACTGGAACCCAAATGAACGGATTAGGTTGTCAGGAGATAAAGTGTAGATTGAAAACAGAAATAAGTCAAGAACAGAACTTTCGGGAAGCAGAGAGGAAATATTGCCAGAAACCTGAAACACTGAAAGAACAATCAGAGAGATGGGACAAGGACCAGGAGATAGCTGTCTCATGGAGTGGGTGGCCTAGAGTATCAAAAGCAGCAGAGAGGTTCAAAGGTATTAGTAATGAGTAGTGACCCTTAAAATATCACTCAAATCTGTTAACAAGAGTACATTTTCTATGACTCTACTATACTGACAGAAGTGACTGTTCTTTAGCCATGGATCGTGATTGCTTGCATATCTCAGGGGTTATTATTCCATGTATGAATAACTCAAAGCATCTTAAAAACAAAGGAATAGATGAATCAGCTCCAAAATATAATTGGACTGCTCTTAAACCCTTATAATGCCTGATACTTTTATAGCAAGAGCTGATGTCTACTGTAGTTAGTAAACATTCAGAATCAATTGCAAGCTTTTCATGAATTTGAATAAGATGCCCACAATCTCACAAAAGGTAGGTAATATTCTTGTAAATAATCCACATATTCAGACAAATGGGAGGACATACCAGATATAATGGGCCTCCCTGGATGTTTATCCGCGCTTTGTATATTTTCAGTAGATGGTAAAATACTAGTATTCTTGGGGAGAACACATATAAAACTATTTTTCTGGTTAAATAATTAACCCCAAATCAAAACCACCTTTAAGCAAAACAGATGATATGTTTTGTTAGTTAGCAGTGGGGTGAAGACTGAATACATAATTTGTTTCACTACATAATTACATAGAAGCATCTTTATTACTATTACGATCAGACCAAAGCGCCTTGTGTCAGCAGCTAGGGAAACCCTAGAGGGGAGAAAACCCCAGAAGGAATGACAAGCTGCTGTTTTCTCAGTACTGGTAATATATATATATATATATATATATACAGAAGATGATAGAAGAAACCGTATACTCACTGGGTAGGCCCCTGTGAGCCAGAAGCTAGAGGGCACAGAGTAGGGAGTGGTGCTGGCTGTCGGTGGCTACTCCCAGGGGGTATTGCTGCGAAGCTTGATGGTGGGATGACCCCCTAGGTGACAGACAACTACTCACAGGACAGGAAACAACTAAAGAAGACCTACCTGTGGTAATACAGTTTTGTCGAGAAGAGCAATCTGAGAAGCTGGATGAATAGTCGAGACTGGAAGTTGACAAGTATGTGGAAAGCTCAATGCCACGTCGAAGATGGCAAGGGAAACACTGGGTACCGGGAGTTGATGACACCTAGAGAAGCTTGACGTGGAGTCGAGGGCGCCGGATAAGAGGACTGGGCACCGGGGGTTGACAGTAACGTGGGATGCTCGACGCTGAGTTGAACGAAGGAAGTCGACAACGGACAGGAGTCGACAAAATCTGAAGGGGAGACAGGAAGAAAAGTCGTACAAACCGAGATCGATAGCCAGTCAAGCGGTACCAAATCAATAGACAAGAGAGGAGTCGAAAACAAGCCGGGTCAGTAACACTGGAACAGAAGCCTAATCTGGAGACAAGAGAAGAGTCGAGGATAGCTGGGTCGATAACAGGAATCACTAGAACAGGATCAGAAATCTCACAGTACTGATTGCTTAGATCACGCACTGATATGAAGGAATCAGTGCTACATATAGGCCAAGAACAAAGGCGTGAACTAGACAGGGCGGAGACACAAGAAGGGAGCCAGAAAATCTGGTGAGGGAACAGAGCAGAGCCTAAGAAAACATGACAATTTCAGTCTTCTAAATTCTGTACAGCAACTCCATCTCCTTTATCAGTCTGTCTAATAACCAAATTCTTATTACCCTCTAACGCTTCTCTTCAGTGAGGTAAAGACGCCGGTCCTGCTCTGCGTACTGCCACTGCCTCACTGGCAACGCACACGATGCAGTCACGCGCAATAGAGACTGCCCGAATGTACAGAATTCTACCAAAAAACAAAAGAATGTGACGAACGCACACCGAGAAAGAGCAAAATACAGTGATTTGCTCAAGGCATGTGTGGCCTCTCAGGTGCTGCTCAAGTCACGTTTTTCGCTCCCATGTGCCATTGCAGAGAGGAAATTTCCATATTTATATCAGTCTGGTCCCACCCAGAGTCAGTTCAGCCCCGAAATGTTAGGCAAATCCTCTCTGCGAGAGAGAAACAGCACAACCCCAGATGTATGTTTCGGTTTATGTGGACCTCGTCAGTGGGGTGCAGCTGATTCCCTCTAAACACATGGAAGCAAGGGCCCATGCCGGGGATGCCCTTAGGGAGACTACAAAAAAACAAAAGAATATGACGAACGCACACCGAGAAGGAACAGAGACTTCTACACCCTTCTGGTCCTCAAGGGGATAGTACAGAAGTAATCAGAGATGTACCGGCAAAGAGATAAAGTGGAGACAGAGGTTGCACAAGCACATAGTAGGAAATATTTGCATTTATGTAAATTAACACATAGCTGAAGATGCAAAATGTTGTGGCAAAGTCCATTTTTCCTTGTCAATTAAACTTCTGAGTGACACAATGCATTTGACATGCTAGAGACATCAACATATTGCTCGGCAATGATTAGAACATTTGGCGAGATGCAGGAAATGTGCGTAATTGCTATTTCCCATGTGACAACCACTAGGGAATAGGTTTGTGCATGATTTTGTTGAATTGCGCATGAAAATTAGTGAACGGCTGCGTATATTTATTTTTTTGTGGGCATGGCTAAGATTAACGAATCTGTGTGAGTGGAATAGCGAATGCGCCTAATTCAAGACCTGCTACTGCAAATTAATTTATACGTCTGTGTGCTGTTGTCGTAAAATGGAATTTTTTATGCGCAATTCAAGAAGCGTTCGGTATTTAGCTTCCTGGATTAGAACATGCGCAAAATCTATCTGCGCACAAAAATGCCTTTATCCAATGCGAAAGTTTCTTGCATTGCCCCAATTGTATCTAGAATCCACAGGGTTTGGAGACCCTGCAGTAACTTTTTTCCTAACTCTCTTATTCCATTGCTAGTGAGATACCAGCAAGATCGAGCAAGAATCAACACTTAGGTCAGATTAGTTTTAATATAGTCTCCACCAAAATGGCCACAAAAGCCTTATAATAGAGACACTTTCCTAACTGTGGACAAAATGTATAGTCGTCATATCATGCCCCCTACATAGTCTCCTTAGCATAGTATAGGAATTGGAAAGGTTTCTCTCACTGGAGTGACATATCTCACATTTCATAATGTGCTGTGAACCTCTCTTGCATTTAAGGGGTTAAACCCCCATTTAAATCAATAGACTTTTTATTTGTCTCCTATTGCACAATTGGATTGCCCCAGAATTGCTTCATTTCGTCTTAATGCAGCAGAATCTTTAATTTTTCTTTCTGTGATCTCACATGATAATTACTGTAAATTATGGCAGAAGTGGGGAGAGGATTAAGCTGGGGAGGCTGACAGAGTACGTGTGACAGTCAGCAGATATATGGACTTAAACAAAGGCTCATATTTATAAAAGCAAACTGGAGTTATTGTGAGGTAAACCAACGACACCACAGGGAATGAATAAAACTTCCTGTTAAATCAATTTGGGCTTTTAACCCCTTAAAGACTAGATAGCTAGCCAATGCATTGTGAAACAATGCACTGAAGACCACTTAAGCATTCAAGGGGTTAAAAAAGCTTTATTCAATTGCGTGAGATTTTTGATTTGTTCCCAGAGGGGACTCCTGAGGTTCCGTTCACTCCAAAAAGGGGGCAGGGCTTAGCTGGAGTGTCACATCATGGACAGGAATTGGGAGCAACAGGCTGGGAAGAAGCAGAAATGGGCAGAGTTTCATGCCCCACCTCCAGGAGAATCAGCCACTGTCTCCAGAGACCTGGTAATCTACGAAAGCTACGAAAACCAGAGTCTCCAGGGCAAATCTGGATAGTTCCCAGCTATGGAATAGTTGGCTTAGTCCAGAATAACTCCAGTTTGCTTTTATGAATATTGGCCAACATAATTTAGTTTTTTGTAATTTCTTTTACCTTTCTCTGAGGAGAAAAATTATAAAATATATTTACCTAATAGATGTTATCTTGTACAATTTAGCCTAAAAACGTAGTCCTAAGAAACCTGTGCATTTAATGTTGATAATATGGCCTGGATTCTACTGCAGTTGATTACTTTCTCACTAGTTTTATCTACAAATTTCCCAATAAACCTCAGTAGGGAGTTGTGAGATAAAGCCCTTGATAATCTGTTTCACATGCAATGTAATCTAGGCCTATGCAGAGAAGTCTCTAATGCACTGCTTCGCAATGCACTGGAAAATCTATTTAAGGTGTTGAAGTGTTTGAGTTTAGGGATTGACAAATATTTCATTTGAACCAAATGGTATTAGTTCTCAACAAGGGTGCAGTGTCAATTTGTTGTGCCACTGATGTTCACTTAGGGTGCCTCTTTTTTCTATAAAGACTTGGAAAAATGTAAATGATGAGTTTCAAATGTGTATTTAATGAAATGAATATGTTTATTTTTGTTATTCTGACTGTGACATCTAAGAAAAACTGTATATTTATGTATTTGTAGCCTCCAGTATTCCCTTGACAAATTACTTATTACATGTTAGGGGTGCCCTAGAAGTTCCAGAAGGTGTGATTGGGGTGCCTTGATCAAGATTGAGAACCACTGCACTGCAGAAAAACATTTAAGAACCACTGCTCCATACGTTTGTGTGGATGTACATATGTAAATTTTTAACACATGCAGGAATGCTTTATACTACTGCTGAGATCTCTATCAGGGAAAACATAGTTTTGCATTCTCTGACCAGTTAGTGGCAGGTACGGAAAATTGGCTTTTCAAATTTACCTCACATTTCTTGGAAAGCATCTTGTTTCTTCATACCTTACAAGAGAAGAGTTATCAAATTGCAGATATGAGAGCAATAACAGGGAAAGAAGTCACAGGGAAGATTTATAAATAACATCCTTAGTGCACATTTAAGAACTGTCGCTAAAGTTCACAATGGTGGGTAATATTTATAAAGGAGTAATGTCAATTTTATAAATATGTCTATTGGATAATTGTCTGAGAATATTGTGAGAAACTTCACAGACATTTTGCAGCTGAGAACATTTTTTGCATACATAGCTGTCACTATATATTTCCGTTAAGAAAAGGAAACTTGGTGTTAAGATTTAATGACTAAAACTTCCTTTACTTTTGGAGAGATAGCAGATTTCTTCATAAATACATTGGAGGATATTCACTAAGTGATGATAAAGAGGTGATAAAGGGGTGATAAAGTGGAAATTATGTCTCCATTTTATCACTTCTCCAGGTCCTATATTATTCTATGGAGCCTATTCACAAAGATTTCCAAATCTGAAGAAATGTTAGTGAACTGGCTCCATAGAATAACATAGGGATTTGAGAAGTGATATCACTGGAGAAGTCATCTCCACTTTATCACCACTTTATCACCTCTTTATCACCGCTTAGTGATCTCCCCCATTGAGAGAAAACTCTTATTTGGGCAAGACCATTTCTAAACCATTTTTCCAAAAAGTCAACTGACTGGAATTAGTACTTAAAGAACATGTTGTTAACGCTTATACATATACATATGTTGCTTTATGACAATTTTCAAGACACTTTCTACTCCAACTACTCCATAGGGGCCAAATAAAAATTCCTGTTAAATTAAAATGTTCTTTTAGCCCATTGAATTCTAGAGAGCAATGCACTGGAGGCATCTGTAACATTCAAGGGGTCAAAAATCTCTATTCAAGTGCATGGGAATTTAGGAATTTTACATTTTGTCCCCTATGGAGTCGTTGGTTTAGTCCAAAATAATTCCAGTTTGATTTTATAAATATGGCACATTAAAGTATTTATAGTCAACTGTATGCTTGCTTAACTTCTTAACCCTTTGAGTGCCAGAGGAGTACTCAACGCATTGCTTTGCAATGCAAAGGGTTAAAGACCAGAAGGGTATGCTGTGTAACTCATTATCCCCTTAAAGTGTTAGTAATGTCCCATAATTTTTTTTATAGATTTGTAGAGGGTAAAAAAAGAATCTCACTGCCACAATCCCCATCTCTCAAACCGCTATGGTTTGAGAGATATTCACAATGAAAGTTCCCCTTCCCTCCCCTTCTCTTGATGTCAGCTGTAAAGCTGACAGAAGGAGATCCGTGTCGGCCGACACGATGAGGCTCTGCAGCAGATCTGAAATCCCATTATTAGAAAAGAACTACTTCATGGGAAAGGTCTACAAAGTGTGCTTTCAAACTAGGCATACTTTGTAGATCTTTCCAATGAAGTAATTATTTTCTAATAACGAGATTTGTGCTCTGCTGCAGAGCCGCCGGCTCGTCCCCAGACTGGGATTTCCTGCTGCCAGCTAGATGCTGACATCAGGAGAAGAGGAGGGAAGGAGGAACTTTGACTGTGAATATCTCTCAAACCATAGCGGTTTGAGAGATGGGATTTGTGTAATGAGATTCTTTTTTTACCCTCTACAAATCTATAAAAAAAAATATGGGACATTACTAACACTTTAAGGGGCTAAGGTAACCTCATGAATGCTAGAGAAGTCTCCAGTACATTGTGAAGCAAAAAATAACTGATGTGGTGCACCACCTTATAGTATAGAGGTGTCAATAGACTAGAGGGAATGTACTAGGGCAGAGCTTTCCAAACTTTTCTTGTTGGTGACACACTTTTTAGACATGCATCATTTCATGACACAGTAATTCAGTTTTGCTAGCAAACCGGAGGTTAAACTAATAATCCCTTATAAGAGATATAGTCACATACATAAACTGTAATAAGAAGATGCATGGGGACACAACATATCTCATGAAAACCTTTCATTCATACTGCGCAAGGCATTAAGCATGTTGTGTGTTTTTTAAAAGGGAGACATGAGAATGTTGAGCTACATATAAGCGCAAGATTCTCGTGTCGCATTATTAAATAGATAGCGCATAACTGATTTTAGAAGTACTGTCCGTATTTCCTGTCTCATCGGCACCACAAGGAGAAGCAGCAGCCATGTGACAGGCAGCCTCGGCGCACAGGGACACTCCAGCCTGGCAGCCCAAAGAGATGGCAGAGGTTATAGAGGAGGTGGCATCTCAAAAGATTTTAACAGCTGAACCGCCAAAAGATTTGTAACAGGTGGAGTGCCTCCGTGTGCTGCATATATATTATATATACAGTACACAGAGGCACTCCTGCTGTTACAAATCTTGTGGCACTCCATCTGTATGCAGCACACGGAGGCAATCTCGAGCTGTGTAAATGCAACCGTTAAGTAGTAGTGTTTTATCTCAGCTCCCAGTGTAGCTCGTGTTTGGGTTGAATGACAATCTTGCGCTGTGTAAACTGCACCTTTGCCTGTGATACACCTACACACTGCAGCCGACACACTAACGTGTCGCGACACACAGTTTGGAAAGCACTGTACTACTACAAAATACCAACAATGGAAAAAAGAAAAACCCTATGTATCAGCACCAGACCCACCCTCTTCATTGTGAGATAGCCTGAAAATTATAACTGATTGTAGGTGCAGAACAAGAATAAAATAAAATATAACCTTTATTAATATTAAATAAAAGAAACCTCAGCAAATTTAAAAACACAGTACAACACAATGTGATCCTGTTGTCAAATTAATAATGATGTACCCTCTATTATAGAGTATGACATGTGCCTAGATATTTATTCATAATAATAATTCATGAGTTCCTCAGGTTTTGTTCTCAGTATTTATCAGCAAATTATACAGATAATTGCTGATCTTCATGCATAATCTCTTTCAGCGGCCGCTACGAATTAAGATAGATAGCCTTAGATTGAACAAATCGAACCTGGGATTTAGAACCTAGAGCCCTAAGCTACCTACCTACAGGATCACATTGTGTTGTACTGTGTTTTAAAATTCGATGAGGTTTCTTTTATTTAATATTAATAAAAGTTGAATTTTATTTTATTTTATTTTATTCTTGTTCTGCACCTAAAATCAGTTATAATTTTCAGGCTATCTCACATCAAAGAGGGTGGGTCTGGTGCTGATACATAGGGTTTTTCCTTTCTCCATTTGTTGGTACATTGAGAAGCAATGCAGTGGAGGACTCAAAAGCAACGTAGGGATCAGTATTAACCCTTTGCGTGCCAGAGGGGTATGCAATGCATTGCAAAGCACTCAAAGGGTTAATATTGCGAATTTACATACATATTTATTTACAACACTGTTAAATGTGATTTTTGAACTGTACATGTAACTTAACTCTTTGAATGCCAGAGGGGTACCTGACACACTGTGTAACCCACTGGCACTCAAAGGGTTAAAGGAGAACTAATGCATCTCCATTACATTTAGAAGTTAAATAATTGCTACTACCACCCCCTCATAAAAAAACAGTTAATTTACCTCCAGAGAGAATATAAAATTGTAACACTCAGGCAAATAAAACCAGTGCAGCCAATGCACTAAGAATTCAAGATTTCTCCAACTTGAGAGAGAGAATTTAGTGCACAGGCTCCATAGAATAATAAAACTTGGGGAGATTACTACACTGTAGAAGTGACCTCCTCTTTATCACCTCCCTATCACTTGTTTACCACTACTTACCGTAAAGTCTTGCGTATAATATGCACAGTTTTGCCCCTCTTAACCTTATGTGAAGTGGGGGGTGCATATTATACACGAGGAAAAAATAATAATAAAAAAAAATGCCACTGGGGCACTGCTTCCCTCCCTCCCCGCTTACACATGGCCTCCTCGCCCCCTCCATAATCCAATTTTGTTATCCTGACAGGGTTCCAGCGGGCGGCATGCTTGCATCTGCTGCCCGTTTCCAGCATTGCCCTGTCAGGATTGCTTATGCCCCTCCAATGGTAATGTCTTGTGAGGACCGCAAGGTCCTCGCAGGACAATACCATAGATCCAATACACATAGGGGTAGCTGGGGGATCTTTATCTCTTCATAACTTTTGAACTACACGCAAGTAAGGACTTAGACATAGCGCCATCTGTTACTTGTGATATAAAGAAGAATTTGCAAACCACTTTTACAAAGACATTACTAACCCTTTAAGCACAGGTGAGTAAATCCATGACTCAATCATTGATTGGCTCACCTGTGCTCAAGCAGGGAAATCCTTAAATCTTGGACTGTTGGTAGCTCTTGAGGACTGAACTTGCACACCCTGTTATAAACTATAGTTTTAAATAAAGAAGAGATAACATAAATATAGTTGATTTTGAATCCAAACCATCCAATTCATTTTAAAGTGCTAGATCCACTTTAAATGCACTCTTTCCGTTGTCTGTGAATAGGAAAATGTTTTATAGGTGACTGTAAAAATATGCCCTTTTAAATAAGACTAGATAAAAAAGGGGTAGGCAACGGAAGGTCCTCTGAACTACAAGCTGTTGTCTGAGAGCAGCTGGGAGGCCTCTCAATGCACACCCCAGAGATAAAAGCATACGTGTTTTTCTCTTCTCCCTTATCTCTCAGCAACATAGTAACAAGTCGCCATCTGTTAACAAAGCAACCCTTATTAGAACAGGTACGTTGTTATAGCAATTACTGTAATTCTCTGGCCACAGACCAAGAACAAAGAAAAGAGGAATAGTCACACCTTGTATTCATATTTTGTTATTTTAGCAGTACATATATATATATATATATATATATATATATATATATATTACTTCTGGGTTTAGTCTTCTTTAACCCTTTGAGTTCCTGAGAGGTGTGCAATCTGTTGCATGCCTCTTGGTTACTCTAAGGATCAATCCTTTGCGTGCAAGAGGGGTATCCAATGCATTGCAAAGCAATGTGTTAGATACCCCTCTGGCAAGAAAAGGGTTAATTCTGTGTACTTCCCTTTATTCAGGTATTTCAGTTCTTCTCTTCCTTCTACTGTCAGTGGCGTGAGCACCCCTATCTACAATGTGTAAGAGGAGTCTGTGACGCAGATGTCACATCTCTGTTAGCTAGTGAGACATAGTATGTGCACGCACAGCTAATCTTCTGATCTTATGTGTTGGCATTACAATCATGTGCTTTCACTTCGGGGTATGTGATATTGCAGGGATGTGAAAGTGCACTCCTAATGGCCAAACACAGTGCAAATTTTTGGGTTATTCCTTGATTTTGTACATGTTGCAGTCACAAGTACGGAGCTAATGATACCAACACCTGTGCAAAACAAACTATATCCCAAAAACATGTACTCTCAGCCCTTTAGGAATTAAGTTTGGTAGCCCTCTACTAAAATGTATCATCTGTTTAGTGTATATTAGCACACACACACACTCACACTCAACCAATGTAAGAAGGTTAATGGTAGCAAGCACCGAATAGCACATTTTTGTTCTAGACTCTCCTCTTCTAGTGAAAGATCTACATGTTCATGACAAATCCACCTGTTTTAATAACATGGTTTATTGACAGATCCACCTGTTCTAGTGATAGATCCACTAATGCTCATTTGAAGATTTCGATACATCTTGCACTATTACGCCCCCTGGAGGACTGTAATTCTCTGTCTAACAGCTGTGTTCTAAAGTACATTTTTACTTAAATAAGTAGTAACTTATATCATGCTGGTCTTAAAGAGGACCTGCTACTTTAAGATAAGCTTAGTTCTGGAATGTTATGCACAGTCTGCAAATTCTATGCTCATTAGTCACTGTGTTGGATCAATATTACTCCAAACTGTGCTTTGAATGAATGAATCAAGGCAGAGCCCACACATGACAGCTACGAATAGCACAGCAATACAAAACAAAGTCATTGTTACTATAAGCCTTTGAATGCCAGAGGGTATGCAACGCATTACAAAAGCAATGTGTTGCGTGCCCCTCTGGCACTCAAAGGGTTAACATAAGTTTGGAATGTTCTACAGCAAATTGCCCTGTGCCTACATGTTGTCCTACCATTTTTCTGTAATGTAGTTTTTTAGTAAGATATCACTTACTATTGGACAAATTGATTATGGGGTTAAATTGGTTGTTTCAGTAGATAACATTGATTTGCATTTCATCTTTTAGGTGATTATGGGGTTAAAATTAGTTTTTGTTGAAGAGGTAACAATTACCCATTCATGTTGGATCCAGTTTTTTGATTGGACCATTTGAATTTTAATTTCGTTGGGTGATTGGTTAATTGTTTGAATATGCTTTTGTTCAAAGTTTGGTGTTTGTGTATATAAGATGTCAGGACACGAGGTTTAAATAGCCTAAGATTAAGTGATACATTCACGAAACGCGTTAGGCGCTTCGTTTCCTTGCACATCTATTCTTTGTAGTCCATTAACAACCTGTTAATTTATGGAATGATGTTTTTAATATGGAAGAATAAAATTGTGTTTTATTGAATACGGGTTGAACTTTCTTGGCTGGGGAAGCACGGCGGTTCCGTTGCAGCACCTCCTCCTGTGTTTTTTTAGTAATTAAACTGGCTGAGGCACTCATTGATCTACCTGTACTTAAAGAAGTGGTAAACTTTTTTTTAATGAAAACCTATATGTTATAGAGCTTTTCCTGCTGAGTAAAACAATGCCACTCCCACTGCTGTCAGCTGTTTTATTCAAAAGTTATAAAAGTTCAAATAATCAGGAAGTGACTGTACTATGTGTTTACTTCTTGATAGTTCTAACTGACAGGAAGTGACTCATTCTGTTGAAAACTATGTCACTGACTTTCTTCTCCATTAGAATGTAAGAGAATACTAATTGGAATTTGACCACCAGAGGGCACTGCTAAAGTGAAAAAACAAAACACAGGTTTAAAAGGTAATAACTCTGGGAATATGAATCTCTTAGCAGTGGGAGTACCCTTATTTTACTTAACCCTTAAGGACTGGCCACGCACGCACACGCCCGTCACTTTAGGACCACTGAGCATTTTTTTTTTATCCGATTCTGGACTCCCCGAACAGCATGCAGCCACGCAGGGAGCCCGGAATTCCATGACAGTCCTGGCACGTCATGGGTCCTTAAAGTAAATCTAGCCATGACGTGCCAGGACCGTCAAGGGTCCTTAAGGGGTTAACAGGAAATGTCCTACAATATATATTTTTTTTCTTAAAAAAGTTTACTGCTTCTTTAAGTAGGCTCTTGTGGATCAGCCTGCATACCACATAATCATATAATGTTTAATCCCTTATATAAAATAGACTAAACATAGTAAACTTCAGTATGTACATGTTATCCTGAGTGTTGGGAAACAAAATGCAAATGAAATCCACCATTACAAATTACAGATGTTTCACTAGTATTTAACCCCTTGGATGCTCCAGAATGAGTTGGGGGTATCTTTAACACATCAGTAGTAAATGATCAGAGCCTTAGATATGCAAAGTAAGTGTATTCTAGTTGTTGAAGCTTTGTACAGGAGGTGTCATTTTAAGCATGACTTAAAGACCGCACGAGAGGTGCAGTGGCTCAGGCTGGGAGGTAGCGAATTCCACAGATTAGGATCAATGAGAGAAAAAGGTTTGATACATGAGAGGGCTGTAGACACAAAAGGAGCGGAGAGAAAACTGTCATTGGCTGATCGTAAGTGGTGGGATGGGGTATAGCGAGAGATCATAATAGAAATGTAGGGGTAGAGGAGAGAAGGATCTTAAATGAAAGAAGCAACATTTTGTAAGATATACAGAGTTTGATACAGCCATTGGAGAGATTTGAGGAGGAGAGGGGCAGGAACAAAACTAGGTGGCAGTTACGTAATTCTTGCTGCAGCATTCTGTATGGATTGAAGTGGATGGAGTTGAGAGGAAAGAAGGTCAGAGAGAAGAAGGTTACAGTAGTCCATGCAGGATATGTTGAGTGACTGTGTAAGAATTTTAGCTATAGATGAACAGAGGAAGAGACAGATTTTTGCTATGTTATGCAGGAGAAAGCAGCAGGATTTAGCAAGTATGTTAATATGAGGAAAAAGCACCCCTAGACACTGTGCTTTTGGATTTATGGCAGAGCCACTTAAAGAGAAGTTATGTCCACTTTATCACCTCTCTATCACACATTAGGACATTGCCCCCCAGTTTGGCTTAGTAGATCAGCCTAACTGCCATTTATGAATGCCATAGTATTCCTTCTGTATAGAGTATGCAATTGTGTGTGCAATCCAGCAGTTTTTTTATGCAACACCACAATATGAAATATGCACCAAACTTTATAGATAGTACTACTAAACAGGCAGCAAAGGGAACACAATCAATTAAATCCATAGATGTCAGGTTGTTGTTTATTTCAAATTGTCAGTGGGTTGTTTCTCCTTGGGAATGCATTAACACTGAATAAAACCTTATCAACATTATGATTTCTAGCTAAGACAGGGACTTTATGTTTCACCCTTTGAGAGCCAGAGGGGTACACAACAGTAGGCAGTGCACTCCGATGCAATATGTTGTGTATCCCTCTGACACGCAAAGGGTTAAAAGACAAGTACTGCAAATTCTTTGACAAACCAACTGCTCCATAGAGGACAATTAAAAAAAAAAATCTTGAAAATCCCATCGATTTAACCCTTTGACTGCTAGAAGGGTACACAACGCATTGCAAAGCAATATGTTGCCCATCCCTCTGGCAATCAAAGGGTTAAATGGGACTTTTAGCCCCTTGAATGCTAGATTGGTCTCCAGTGCATTGCAAAACATTATGTTGGAAAGCTCTCTAGCATTCAATGGGTTAAAGCCAAATTTAACCCTTTGACTGCCAGAGGGGTGTGTAACGCATTGATTTGCAATGCACTGCACACCCCTCTGGCACTCACAGGGTTACATCAATGGGAAGATTTATTTGTCCCCCTATGGAGCAGTTGGTTTGTTCCAGCATTGCTTTACTTATAGTCTAATCCACACACACAATGCACCATATGTACAAAGAAAGTGGAATAAGTCTGGGGCAAACCAACCATACAGTAGGCACAAATTAAAATTCACATAGATTAAAATTAGGTTTTTAACCCCTTGAATGATAGAGAGGTCTCTAACACATCTCTAACACATTGCATGTGGCCTAATCGTATATAAAAATGGTTATTGCTGATACTTACTTGACAATACTCTCCGGAATATGAACGTATTCCATTGGAATCAGCTCTCCCAGTTCTGCTAATGTGGAGACATACTTTATCTTGCTGCTGAACTTGGAGCTAAAAACGAAAGATACAGTTGGTTAAAAACAGTGACTGAGGCACAGGTAAAATGTGAGAGATGTGACTGGGAGAAGTGCCCTCATGTGGCACTGTTACGTGCATATCCACAGAGGCATACCTCCCAACATTTCCAGTTGCTAAAGAGGGACACTTTTGTTTTTGGTGGTGTCACTGGGGTGCGACTGGTGGTCGGGGCATTACTAAAAATTCCCATAGATTTAAATTGATATTTTAACCTTAAAGATGTCTCCAACTCATTGCTTTGTAATGTACTGAAGGCCTCTCTAGCATTCATGCAGTTAAAGGCCCCTTTAAATCAATGGGAATTTGGAAGATTTTTATTTGTTCCTTACAGTGTCACTTACAGTTGTCTGTCTTTACAGACCTCAATTTGATGTCATTATTTAGTTCACTTCTCATCACAATCTACAATTGATGAGAAAACCAAAGCATGCTAACCCTTTGAGTGCCAGAGGGTTTCCCCTCTGGCACTCAAAGGGTTAAGATCCACCACCTTTGCCCTGCAGAACAAAGAAAGAAGAGGATAATATTTTGAAATGGAGGCCTCTTGCTTTAAACTATAGCAGACCTCCAGTGCAGAACAAAACAACAACAAATAAATCTATAGATATATACCTTGCTGCAGTCTGAAGAACGTCTGCATAGGTAAGTGTAATTTATTCTTTAATGTATAATTTCTCTTTAAGTATTAAAGAAAGTACGTATTAACCCTTTGAGTACCAGAGGGGTACATTGCACAACCCTCTGGCACTCAAAGGGTAACAGCACTGTATAAAAGATAATACAGCTGGCTGTTCTGGTATTAAAATGTGCATAGTATTGTAATGGGTCAGTGCCTATGTAGCACTGCGCGGCACATTTGAAGTTTCTGCACCCCAGCTATTCAAAGGAACAAGAATTACATGAAACATGGGTATTCTTACGCAAATCATACTGATGCATGCATTGCGTCAACACAGTACTGTGGGAAATAGCATTAAAATCCTGCTCGCATCCATCGTCATAAGTGGTGGTATAAAGTCACAAAGATGCAAGAACAAAGCAAAAAAAAGGTTATGTTATGTAAATAATTGTATTTCGTTTTACTCTATTATGTATATAACCACAGCCACAAACAGATGTAAATAGCCAATCTATGCACCTCATTACATACATTTATTACACACGAAGAATGCAAACAATCTGCATATACAATACTTGGTTATTTGGGTATAACTTGCCATGTGCAGATATTTTGTAGGTGAGACCATATGAAATATGAGCTCACAGTACGCTAGTTAAAAAAATTCCTTTTCAGGAAGGATGATGTCATTCTTATTTTTTTACTTATACTGTGGAAAAAGTTGAACATGATGGACATGTAATGCAGGTTATTTTGGCCTCCTACTGCCTTGGTTGCATTCACAGGGGACAATGATTTGGGGTTTATTCTGCAATTTTTTTTATCTGGGACATGAACGTGATTTGTCATGCCTCTGGGTCTTGATCATTGTGTGGTCAGAGATTATTCAGCGTTTTACCTGGAAACATGCAGTGTCTCATTCTGCCATTAATAGGACCAGGCACAAGGTGAACAAAGCAGTTTCAAATCATGTTAGGAGATGTGGGGCTGGTCCTAAAGCACACTAACATTGAGGGAGCGGAACTAATTTTGTTCCATTAGTCTTCATCTGACAGGCATTGACGTGGACATATTTAATGTGGCTTTGGGGTGTTTTATGGAACGCACCACACCTGCTGTGGGGGATGCAGTGATAAGGGATCAGCCCTGTGTCCTGTGGGGTGGGAGATCCTTAAAACTTAAATCCTGACTAGACTGCCTGACTTCTCTAAGGTCATGGGGTACCTGGGAAGTAAAGAGATGCAATTGGTCATGGGGAACCCACTCAGCTGGTAGCATGAGGTGGCTAGTGGGATGGAAATATCACTGGAGTTGGAGAGGAGATGTTAACCCTTTGAGTGCCAGAGGGGTATGGAATGCATTCCGTACCCCTCTGGCACTCAGAGAGTTAAGGATTCCCCACCCCATGCCCCTGGTGTTGGGAGGTTAGGACATTGTATGGTTGGGATGTAATGATTGTTAATATATTTTAATGTAAGCGATTTATTTTATTTGTATTGTTAAAATATGTAATTTAATTCTTTACATGTTAATTTTCCAACTATGCTGTGGCCTTTTTCTCCATGTCGCATGAATAGGTGTGTGTTATTTGTTTCAGTCTAAGGGGTTAATGCTGCCATCATCATGTTTGCTTTTTTAATAATTATCTCATATCCTGCTTGCTTGAAGGATCTTGTCTTAGGTTAATATGAGACTTGTATCTGCTTCCTCCTGATAAAAAAAAAAATGAAACAAACAAGCAAACAAAAAGCAGTCTGATGAAAGCTTATGAAAGAACTTCGGCCTTAGAGTTCCATAGTCCCTCTCCATCAGTAAATCTTACAGGGGAAATTATAGGCCATATGATGTTTATATGTAGGGAGCTGAGGGAGCTGGAGATTTATTTAATGCAGGGGTAAACAAATAGAAATAAGTAATGGCAAATCAAGCCAGAATACAGCTGTCAAAAGTGAAGAATTCTGTTCACACCACTTAAATAAATATAAAACTATACAATGTGTTTCTGTTTTTCATTTTATTAAATGAAAAAATAATCCCTTTTAAGGAATGTACACCTTGAACACAAGTTCCTTTAATTTGAACTCAACTAGAGGTGTACAACTGTTTGTGATGTAATGCAATGGAGACCTCTACAGCATTCAAGGGGTTAACAGTTTGGGGAAAAAGATTGTGTGCAAAGGTTCCACCCCCACATCTTGAGGGGAGATTTCATTGACACTTACAGAACACCTAGTAACAGAAAGGTCTGCATTACAATTCCCTTTTGTATCCATGAAATGAAGCAGGAATGTCATTACTCAATAAAGATTTATCCTTTGTTACTCTTGCAACACAAAGGCCTTCTATTGGACGTGGAAAAGCATCCCTCACAAGCAGAAGTTAAATCACAAAAATAAAGACAGATTCAAAACAAACAAAATACCAAAACTAAAAAAGAAGGCAAACACTGCCATCAGTTAATTAATGATGGTTGTTTTATTAAAAATGGATTATTGCAAGGAAGAGCAACCCTCATTTGAAAAAAAAAAATCTTTCAGCTTCCTGAAAACACATTCTGAAGTGCTGGGGAAAATCATGACATAGTAATATAATAAAGCACCATTATCACCAGTCACCTCTGGCACTCAAAAGGTTAAAATATTATGTACATCTAGACAGCATTTCTTTCAAATTATTTCCTTTGGTGAGAAAGTTCAAAATAAAAGGACACTTTTGATGAGGTCTATGAAAAAGAAATAAAACCATAATAAGTGATAATTGTTTAGAGATTAGAAATCACTTAGCTCAGTTCAGTGAATAGTTAACCTAAATCGTCCCATCTATTGCCTTTATCACAAAAGGGGTCAGATGGTCACACACAGCTGCCTCCAGATGAATAAGAAAAATATGTTTATTATATTTTGCAGGGTTAATTTAACTAAGAAATTATTATTACAAATGCTGGCTAGGAGTAAATAATATTTTAATAGATTTGAGCCCCTTTTCATTTTTTTGGTGATAATGTCCCATTAACTAAAAAAGGAATATGAAGACAACTTTTAAAGGGATAGTAATACTTAAAAATTGCTATCCCCATGGTGTAGCCACTAAAAAACTCAGTTAAATGAGATCAGCGGCATCTCTCAAACCTTTATGGTTTGAGAGATATCCGCTTTCAAAGTTCCCTCTCCCCTGACGTCAGCATTCTAGCTGACAGCAAGGGAATCCGGTCCCGGGACCGGAGGAGGCTCTGCAGCAGAGCCAAGATCCCGTTAATAAAAAAGAAATCCTTAACTTAAAAGGTCATCTACGTGTGCTTGCAAACCAAGCACACGTAGAAGACCTTTTTAGTGAAGGATTTCTTTTTTATTAATGCCATCTCCGCTCTGGTACAGAGCCACCGGCTGATCCCAGGAGAGGATTCCCCTGCTCTCAACTAGAACGCTGACATCATATAACAGATGGCAGTAGAGAGGGATTTATATAACACTTCCCTACTGCCTCCACCTGAGTTTGGCTGGCAGCACTTTTCACTACTGAAGATACAAGTTTGAGCTGTAATAACTTTTGAATAAAAGGGGTACTCTTGTTTTGCTGAGAAGAAGCAGTATTACTTTTCTGGGAAGCACCACTGCCAAAAATAATTAAAAAAATGGAAGATACTCCGATTTTGACAACTGCACCTCCTTGATGCACGTCCTACAATGCAAAGTGTGAACATTCATTATTCGGAAGCAATAGAAACAAAATACATTTCTTCTTATTCACCATTACCTTATAAAAGGTCTTGTCACCGCTAATATAGTTCTGATGAACCATGATGGATGAACAATTATGAAAGACTTTAGATTCTTCCTTAACCTGTATAAAAAGATATGGAACTGTTTTATGCTATAAGACCATATTACATTATCATTTTACAGTATTCTGTACCTTATAGTGTTAGCGTATTCTGTATTATAAATCACTAGCTAGGCTATAATCTATTTTTATTGCTTAATTAATTTTAATTAAATTATTGAGACTTACATATTATAATAGTGAATGCAAAAACATTTGTACTTTTTCCCAAATGGATATAGAAATATAGCATTAATATTATGGTCAAAGAAGTTTGAAATACTAAAAAAGACAAAGAAGTGTGAGATACTGAGAATGAACAAAATCATAAATGGCTTCTTCTATGGTGTCACACCTCTGAGAGCTAAAACAGGAAGCTCCTGGCACCCCAGGCAAGGCACTCTAAGTGCTCTTAGCCCCACCCATGACTACACCTGCACTCATAACTTGACTTCACCATTAGAGTTGCCTGACACAGAAAACACCCATCACCTACAAGCAAATAAAAGGCTCCTAACCCTTTGGTTGCTAAAGAAGTCTCCAGCAAATTGCTTTTCAACGTGATGGAAACTTCTCAAGCATCTTGGGTTAAATAATGGCCACTATGGGGTAAGAAATTTGTCAAATAAACCAGCTAGTAATGTTCAGTGTAATTTCAAAGTGTGTCTGATGATGTATTGAAAAAACTTTGCCATGGAACATATGGCACACTTCACCATATGCAATACAAATCACATATACAAGGGGAGACATTGATGATTAGCATTGAACTTTATCTCCCCCCTGGTGTAGTTGTCTAGTGCAGGGGCATTGGAGTTGGCAACACCCACAATTCATAATGAGAGAGTGACTAGCACAAATCTTTGCATTTTAAACATCTGCCTGCTAGGCATAATGGGTAACCTGGCCCTTCTGCCCTTTTAAATATATCCCTGCTTTTGCACAAATGGTTCAATCACAGGTTAAGTCATATTAATTGTACCATATATGGGGATTTATAAATAACCTTAATACCTGCTTAGCATCTGTCACACAGGAATACCATTGACAATTACTGAAACCCGAGCTCAGGCATATCTTTGAAGGTATTTAAAAAGCTAAACCTGCACTGTTAGACTATGTAATTAAACTATAAAATGGAACAGAAATTCACAAAGCCCTATTATTCTCTTACTGTTAGATTATCCTAGCAGTGTAGAGAGAAATTATCTGGATCAAATGTATTTTTTTAAAAAACGAATACTGATAAAAAAATGTTGAGAAAAACTCGGAATGCACTACTAATCAGTACTAAATGTTTTTCTTTTAAAAAATATAAAATGTCACGCATTTACTGGTACAAACTTAGTGCTAACTTGCAATTAATTTGGGAACAAATGCACTCCTTCAGCAGCAAGTGCAATAGTGCTCGAATATACTGTGTCTGACAGACTATTTAGGGCCCTCCCAGGGGAATAATCTGCATCACTTGGGATATCATTAAGCCTGCTTCCCATCACAGCAGGTTTGTCTTGGGAGTGGAATAAAGTTAGAACAGGAATGAGGAGCACAATTTACTGTAAAAGCAACATATCCATTTGGTGCTTCTGTTGTAAAACCCAGTGGTAGCACTCACATGAGCATTGAAAGCTTTTGATGAAATTACCATACAAGTCAAGAATCACATGGACTTATATGTCATATCAAATACCTTCTTTTTAATTAATATACTCTGGTCATTTTTTTAGCCCACATGTTTTTTTTTGCCCACGCCAGAGCAAGATGGGTGATATTTTCCTTGCAATTCTGGTTCAGCTTCTGTTACAGCAGCAGGACACTCATGTGAGTACTAGCTTTGCATCATATAAGAGAAGCACCAAAGCTGGTACATCTACACTGAAGTGTGCTTTTAACTCCTGTTCTAACATTGCGCCACTCACAGGGCAAATCTGCTCTGATGAGAAGACAGCTTACTGATTTCACGTGATGCAGATGTATCCGCTGTGACAGCCCTAAACAGGTAATCACACACATTACATTGAGAACTATGGTACTTGTTGCTGTGGCAGTGAATTTGTTCCCAACCCAGAAGCACCAAAGGGATACTTTCCATCTATAGTAAAGTGTGTTCCTCACTCCAGTTCTATTTTCATATATATACTAATGGAATTCCATAAGACCGAGAGGGGGATACGTCTGTATCGAAGCAGCTTTGCTATTCTTCATTTCCCTGAAGAGTCATTGAAAACATTTGTGTACCTTTATATTGTTTCTTTTATAATGATTTTTTTTTCCATTTTGCTTTGCGGTGCAATAACTCTAAACAGTCACTGTGCAACCTGATGTCCTTATCTTCTTGAGGGATGTGCAGAAGTTTTTGTCGCTCACTGTCAGAAGTGATTAAGTAGAAAATGGGCCTAGCACATCCAGTTAGAGATCCCACGAGAAGGCCGTTTTCATCAGTGTCTTTAAAACCACATATTGAATGTTTTTGTGTGTCAGAATGCATGCAGAATGACATATGTGAGCATGATGATGTATGCATGCGTAATTACGTGTTCATGGGTAAAATATGAAATGGGAACAGAGGAACGTGGTGCAAGACTATGTTACAGGAAGGTTTCACCCATTGAAATCAATGGGTTTAACTTCCGCAAGTAAAGTTTCAGCTGGTTTTCCTAACTGTAGAAATTACCATGTGTTGGAAATTGAACCACCCAGACAAGCCTAACCCTCTTCTGTCCATAGTGTTGTAGATCCTGGCAGCATCATAATACAAATACTGAAGGTAATTTGTAATGCATGAATTAGTACATGTGTAAAATCAGAAATAAAAGAATCTGCAATTAACACAGTAATAAACTGAACTAGTTTAGTTTCTCACCTCCTGTCGATCATCTGGTAACATTTTTTCATCCATCCTAAGCCAGGCATTTTTCTTCTCGGAGTTGCTCCATTTAAGTAGACAATCATGTAGTCTTCTGCTACCATAAGTTCCAGAGTGCTTATTACATAACTATCAAGACAGTGACAAGAAGATTGAAACATTACAACCTAATGCACAATGGACTTTATTAACAAAAGCAAAGCATAACAATATTGTGGCATTCCAACTGCACTATAGGAGACAAGTAAAATTTCATCCTATATAATAATTCGCTAAATCGTGTGTAACGCAGCGACATGCGCAGTAGACACTGCTGCGCGTGCTGCAGTCATGCGCAGTAGAGACTGCCCGCGGCGCGGCTGATACAGAGATGGGCGCTCCGAAGGAGCGTCCAGCTCTGTATCAGCCGCGGCGTGGGCAGTCTCTACTGCGCGTGACTGCCCTGCGACCGGGTGGCTGTGACACTGTGGCCCGTGTAAAGGGCTGTTCAACTAGTATGAGATAATTGTCCTAGATGTGATGGGGTCATGGACACATACTTTCATATGATATGGGAATGTAGTGGTGTACAGAACTTCTGGAAGACAGCAATGTAAATCATAGTCCTGGTGACGGGGATGCCTATTCAACTAACACCAAAACTTTGTTTGCTATCTATCTTTCCTGATGAGATTGACTCTACAACTGACAGAACCTTACTGAGTGAGCTCTTGTTGATGGCTAGAAAGGTGGTGGCTATGAATTGGATGTCTAGTGGAACTCCTAGCTGCGGAGCATGGGTAAATCTGGTATCACAGAACATATCGCATTTTAAACTTGTTTACTTACACAGTAGGACGCCATGTAAATTTGATAAAACTTTGGGGGAGATGGCAGAAATGATGGACAAATGGGGCAGACAGACTTCCCGTTGATGGAAATATGCACTTGGATGACAGTGAGTGAGTGGAGCGGAGAGCGACTGGATGCTGAATAGTTTGTACTTGAGATGGCGAAGATACGGGTACTTTAAACAGTATAAAGCACTACACCAATATATATAATAATAAAAAATAAATAAAAAAATAAAATAAAGAAAAAATCTAGTGATGTGGCCATGTACTGTCGCTGGTTGGGGAGCGGGCTGGGGGGGGGGGGTGCTGCGGGTGCAGGAGAGAGGGGACTTGGGGTTTAGGGTGGTTTAGCTTAGCTGAGGAAGGGTGTTAGGGGACAAGTTAAAAAAATAATAAAACTTCAAGCTGCATTGAACTGTATGGAACATGTTTCCATTATTGTAAAAATATACATCTGTACTTACCATTAATGTTATGAAAGATCTTTTTCTACATATTCTCTTGTACACTTCCTATGTGTTTGGAGTAGCTTGATAATACAATACTTTTGAAAAAAATTCATATGAAGTAAAAATGGACTTTTAACCCCTCGACAGATCTCTCTAGCACTCAAGAGGTGATAAAATCTCCTTTAAAGGTATAGTAATGTTTCATAATAAAAGCAGCTCCAATTAATCTTCATAGTATTTGGACCATGGAGAGTGTTATTTCTATACTGTCAGAGTTGTAGTTCAAGAGTAATTGAATGATAAAGTATCCCCCTATCACCCCTTTTACTGATGTCACTGCTCAGCTCAGGGCAGCAGGGGGGTGTCAAAGTGGATTGCAGAGAGGGACAATCTTCAATTAAGATAAGGGGAAAAACCTGTCAATGGGGGCAGGGCTTTCATCGTTCTCACAGTAAGAATATTGTCCCATGCTGTGACATACCTCCCAAGTGTCCCTCTTTTAGACCCAAATCCCGCTGTACCTCTTTACTACCCTGATGTCCCTCTTTTTATGAGATCAGACTGTGTGGTATGTATATAAGTGTATTACATTGCTCCACAGCAATAAAACTCACATTAATGTTTGTTTAACCATCAGTGTGTCTGTTTATAAATTAGTCTGTGTAAATAAAATACTTTGGTCTTGTTATAAGTCATTTATTAGGTTACACAAGGAAGTGGGAACAGGTCATGAAATAGCCTAAAAATGCTTGGTAATGCCCTGCCCACCAGCCACACCCCGGCAACGCCCCCTAAAACATAAGTGTAACTCTTTGGCAATTTGAAATGTTGGGCGGTATGCTGTGACCTGTCAGGTCAAGAGGCCAAATTCCACATCTGAGGGGAGGTGGCTTACACTAGGTAAAAGGGAAGGGAGGGGGATGCTTTATCATTCAATTACTCTTGAACTATAACTCTGACAGTATTGAAATAATACTGTCGATGGCCAAATACTATGAAGATTATTTGGAGCTGCTGTTTTTGTGAAACATTACTATCCCTTTAAATTGGTGAGAATTAAGAAAGTTCTTGCATGTCTCCTATGGTACAGTTGTTTCACTCCATAATTGCTCCACCTTGCTTTTATACATATGGGTTATTGCATTTACAAAATGCGTTAAGACTTGCCACACAACTGACTTGCTTCATTTAAATTATAGCGGAAACAAGATAACTAAGCAGATATATTCTCTTTCATTACCCAGGTGGCTACCGGTAGGTAGATGTGCTTGCAGCAGAACCAGCCCATTATGGATTTAGCTGAATAAAGACACCCAGAGTAGTATTTGGGATCAGCAATTCTGGGGCAAACCAACTGCAGCACAGAGTACAAATAAACATTTTCAATGTATTAAATTGGGACTTTAACCCCTTGAATGATAGAGTGTTTCCAATGCATTGATTTGAACTGCATCGGAGACCACTTTAGCTTTAATGGGGTTAAAATACACATTTACATATTGCATCATAAGGGATATAAAAAAATCTGAAAGTTCTGATTGATGTAAATGGGGATTTTAAAGCAACGAATGCTAGAAAAGTATCTAACAAACACATTTCCTCTTTAGTAGTGTTGAGCGAGCATGCTCGGCCGATGCTCGGATCGGCTCGAGCATCGCTCTGCTCGGCACATGGCGGTACTCGTACGAGTACCGCATGTGCTCGCCCGCCATGTTCGGGTCTCCTCCCCGCACGTTTTGCGGCTGCTGCGCAGCCAATAAACGTGCAGGGAGGCTCTGACATCGGTGTAATGCCAGCAGCCATGTTGGCTGCTGGCATTACACTGATTGGCTGGCCAGAACCCGTGGTCAGGTGCTGTATAGCACCTGACCATCGAGTTCGGCTCAGTCTGAGCCAGGGAGAGCTGAGGATAGGAAGGGAAAGGCAGTGTAGGGAGGAAAAAACAAAAATTGTGACAAAAAAGAACCAAAAGTCCTTTTTAGGACTACTGTGTGTGGGGGCAGCAGGTTATATTGTGTGTGGGGGGAAAAAAACAAAAAAAACAAAAAAAAAAATATTCTGTTTAGTGTGAAAAGTTGCAGATTAGAGCACATTCTGTTTAGTGTGCACAGTTGCAGATTAGAGCACATTCTGTTTAGTGTGCAAAGTTGCAGATTAGAGCACATTCTGTTTAGTGTGCAAAGTTGCAGATTAGAGCACATTCTGTTAAGTCTTCAAACTAAAATATCAAAGTCACGTATTCCATTCAGTGTGCGTCGCCGCAGTTTAGCAGCACATTCTGAGTACTGTGCAGAGTTGCAGAATAGGAAGAAATACTGTTAAGTCTTCAAACTAAAATATCAAAGTCACATATTCCATTCAGTGTGCTTCGCCGCAGTTTAGCAGCACATTCTGTGTACTGTGCAGAGTTGCAGAATAGGAAGAAATACTGTTAAGTCTTCAAACTAAAATATCAAAGTCACATATTCCATTCAGTGTGCTTCGCCGCAGTTTAGCAGCCTATTCTGTGTACTGTGCAGAGTTGCAGAATAGGAAGAAATACTGTTAAGTCTTCAAACTAAAATATCAAAGTCACATATTCCATTCAGTGTGCTTCGCCGCAGTTTAGCAGCCTATTCTGTGTACTGTGCAGAGTTGCAGAATAGGAAGAAATACTGTTAAGTCTTCAAACTAAAATATCAAAGTCACATATTCCTTTCAGTGTGTTTCACCGCCGTTTAGCAGCCTATTCTGTGTACTGTGCAGAGTTGCAGAATAATAAGAAATACTGTTAAGTTTTCAAACTCAAATATTAAAGTCACATATTCCATTCAGTGTGTTTCACCGCAGTTTAGCAGCCTTTTCTGTGTACTCTGCAGAGTTGCAGAATAATAAGAAATACTGTTAAGTTTTCAAACTCAAATATTAAAGTCACATATTCCATTCAGTGTGTTTCACCGCAGTTTAGCAGCCTATTCTGTGTACTCTGTACAGTTGCAGAATAATAAGAAATACTGTTAAGTTTTCAAACTCAAATATTAAAGTCACATATTCCATTCAGTGTGTTTCACCGCCGTTTAACAGCCTATTCTGTGTACTCTGTACAGTTGCAGAATAATAAGAAATACTGTTAAGTTTTCAAACTCAAATATTAAACTCACATATTCCATTCAGTGTGTTTCACCGCCGTTTAACAGCCTATTCTGTGTACTCTGTACAGTTGCAGAATAATAAGAAATACTGTTAAGTTTTCAAACTCAAATATTAAAGTCACATATTCCATTCAGTGTGTTTCACCGCCGTTTAACAGCCTATTCTGTGTACTCTGTACAGTTGCAGAATAATAAGAAATACTGTTAAGTTTTCAAACTCAAATATTAAAGTCACATATTCCATTCAGTGTGTTTCACCGCCGTTTAACAGCCTATTCTGTGTACTCTGTACAGTTGCAGAATAATAAGAAATACTGTTAAGTTTTCAAACTCAAATATTAAAGTCACATATTCCATTCAGTGTGTTTCACCGCCGTTTAACAGCCTATTCTGTGTACTCTGTACAGTTGCAGAATAATAAGAAATACTGTTAAGTTTTCAAACTCAAATATTAAAGTCACATATTCCATTCAGTGTGTTTCACCGCAGTTTAGCAGCCTATTCTGTGTACTCTGTACAGTTGCAGAATAATAAGAAATACTGTTAAGTTTTCAAACTCAAATATTAAACTCACATATTCCATTCAGTGTGTTTCACCGCCGTTTAACAGCCTATTCTGTGTACTCTGTACAGTTGCAGAATAATAAGAAATACTGTTAAGTTTTCAAACTCAAATATTAAAGTCACATATTCCATTCAGTGTGTTTCACCGCCGTTTAACAGCCTATTCTGTGTACTCTGTACAGTTGCAGAATAATAAGAAATACTGTTAAGTTTTCAAACTCAAATATTAAACTCACATATTCCATTCAGTGTGTTTCACCGCAGTTTAGCAGCCTATTCTGTGTACTCTGCAGAGTTGCAGAATAATAAGAAATACTGTTAAGTTTTCAAACTCAAATATTAAAGTCACATATTCTGTGTAAGATGAAGAAGGCGGGTAAAAAGGGACGGGGAAGTGGACGTGATCCTGAAAGTTCAGGGCGCGGGTCAGGACGCGGAGAAACTGTGCCTGGTGCCAGAGCACAAGAAAGAAAGACATCCACCATACCTAGCTTCATGTGTAATTTTACAGGGCGTCGCAGGACATCACTCTCGAGGTCCGACCACTGCGAACAGGTGGTCGGTTGGATGACAGCTGATACTGCTTCCAGTCGGTTAAGCACCACCCTGTCTTCCACCAAGTCCACTCTCAGTAGCCAAGAGTCTGGTCAACATAATCCTCACTCTGATCATCCTTCCTCCCACCATACACGGTCTGGTCAAAGAAGTGATCCCACACTGGGATATAGTGAGGAGCTCGTCTCATCACCAATCCTTCATTTGACCCTCTCTCCAAGCACGCTTGCAGAGGAACATGACATCTTGTGCCCTGATTCACAACCTCTAGAGGCTACCCAATCTCAAGAAGATGACAGATGTGAACGGCATTTAAGGTCAAAGGAAGTAGTGGATGATGATGATGATGATGAGACACAGTTGCCATTAAATCAACCACTATTTCCGTCTCAAGACCTTGTTGAGGAGAATGTTATACAGTTGTCAATGACTGAGTATGTGGTGGGATCAAGACTTGAGGAGGATGATCAGAGTGAGGAAGTGGAGGAGGACTTGGTGGACGATGAGGTGACTGACCCCACCTGGGAAGGTGTAGAGCCGAGCGATGACAGCAGTCCTGAGGGTGAGCCATCTGCAGCACCGCAACAGGCTGGAAGAGGCAGTGGTGTGGCTACAGAAAGAAGGCGGACCGCACCAAACCGGCCCGCAAATGTTCCACGGAGCACCCCCTTGCGTAAATCTACCTTGCCAAGGGGTAGGTGTTCCGCGGTATGGCGTTTTTTTAAGGAAAGTGCGGACGACAAAAGAATTGTAGTTTGCAACCTGTGCCACACCAGAATGAGCCGAGGCATGAACACTAGAAACCTCACCACCACCAGCATGATCCGACACATGGCATCCAAGCACCGTAGTAAGTGGGAGGAACGCCTGGATCGCCCATCTGTGTCTGCAGGCCACACCACTGCCTCCTCTTCCCCTGTTTTCGGTGCCGGCCAATCGCCTGTCGAAGGCGCAGGCCCGCATACCTCCCGCCCTGCACCTGTAGCATCTGAAGCACCATCAGCGACCACATCCACTTCCCTGTCCCAGCACAGCATCCAAATGTCGTTACCCCAGGCATTTGAGCGCAAGAGAAAGTACCCAGCCACCCACCCACAGGCCATAGCACTAACCTCACACCTTTCAAAATTACTGGCCATCGAAATGCTGCCATTTAGGCTTGTGGACACTGAGTCCTTCCGCAGCCTGATGGCAGCAGCTGTCCCTCGGTACGCGGTCCCCAGCCGCCACTACTTTTCCCGGTGTGCCATCCCCGCATTACACCACCATGTGTCCCGTAACATCACCCGTGCCCTGACCAACGCAGTTACTGGGAAGGTCCACTTAACGACTGACACATGGACAAGTGCTTGTGGCCAGGGACGCTACATTTCCCTGACGGCACACTGGGTGAATGTCGTGGAGGCTGGGAGCGACTCGGACCCTGGGATGGCACGGGTGCTACCCACGCCGAGGATTGCGGGCCCTACCTCCATCAGGGTTTCCACCAGCACCTACGTTATTGGCTCCTCCTCCTCCGTTTCCACCTCCGAATTCTCTACACACACCGCCACTCCCCCATCAGCCAGTAGCTGGAAGCAGTGTAGCACTGCAGTGGGGAAGCGTCAACAGGCCGTGCTGAAGCTGATCTGCCTTGGGGACAAACAGCACACGGCCTCAGAGCTGTTGCAGGGGATTAGTCACCAGACCGAGCAGTGGCTCTCGCCACTCAACCTGCAACCAGGCATGGTTGTGTGTGATAATGGGCGTAACTTGGTGGCGGCTTTGGAGCTCGGCAAGCTCACACACGTACCATGCCTAGCGCATGTATTTAATTTAGTGGTGCAGCGATTTCTAAAAACCTACCCCAATGTGCATGATCTCTTGACCAAGGTGCGCCGCGTGTGTGCACATTTCCGTAAGTCATCAACAGCTTCAGCCGGCCTGTTGAAGCTGCAGCAGCGCTTACAATTGCCAGCTCACCAGCTGCTGTGTGACGTGAGCACGCGCTGGAACTCCACCTTCCACATGTTGGCCCGGCTTTGTGAGCAGCAGAGGGCAGTAGTGGAGTACCAGCTGTTACACGGTCGTCGCCTCTCCGTTCAACTTCCTGTAATCAGAAGTGAGGAGTGGGAATGGATGTCAGACCTCTGTGAGGTTTTACGCAATTTTGAGGAATCGACACAGATGGTGAGCGGCGATAACGCTATTATCAGTGTAACCATCCCACTTCTGTGTCTACTGAAACGCTCGCTGCTCACAATTAAAACCGACGCTTTGCATGTGGAAGAGGTGGAAATGGGGGAGGAAGAGCTTACACAAGGTGATAGCCAGAGCACCCTCACTTCGTCTTCTCAGCGACAATTGGAGGAGGCGGAGGAGGAGGAGGAGGAGGAGGAGGAGGAGGAAGACACGGTTGTCTCCGCTACAGAGGGTAGCCATGGAACTTTAGTTCCATCTCTTCAGCGTGGGTGGGCAGAAGAGGAGGAAGAGGATGAGGAGATTGAGAGTCATCCTCCTGGTGAGGACAGCGAAATCTTGCCTGTTGGTACTCTGGCACACATGGCTGACTTTATGTTAGGCTGCCTTTCCCGTGACCCACGCGTTACACGCATTTTAGACAACACGGATTACTGGGTGTTCACCCTTCTGGACCCCCGCTACAAAGAGAATTTCTCATCTCTCATTCCTCCGGTGGAGAGGACAAGCAAAATGGTGCAATACCAGAAGGTTCTTGTTGAAAAATTGCTCCAAAATTTTCCATCTGACAACGCTGGCGGCAGAGTACGTGCTACCTTGGCCAACCGAGAAGGGGAGAAAAGGGGAGCACACAGCAGTTCCGAGAAAGGCAGGGCAACACTCTCCAAGGCGTGGGACACCTTCATGACACCCCGCCAGCACCCTCACCCTGATGCGCAGCCTAGTGTCACAAGGAGGGAAAAGTTTTGGAAGATGGTGAAGGAGTACGTAGCAGACCGTGTCAGCGTCCTCAATGATCCCTCTGTGCCTTACAACTACTGGGTGTCCAAGCTGGACACGTGGTATGAACTGGCACTCTATGCCTTGGAGGTGCTGGCCTGCCCTGCCGCCAGCGTTCTGTCTGAGCGGGTATTTAGTGCTGCTGGTGGCATCATAACAGATAAGCGTATCCGCCTTTCCACCGACAATGCTGATAGGTTGACACTTATAAAAATGAACAAGGCCTGGATTTCCCCTGACTTCTCCACTCCACTGGAGGAAAGCCCCGGGGGAACATAAACTCACTTTATATATGTTATTTACAATGATGGGAATACTCTGTATTCCCATTCACCCCTTCCACCCAAAAAACGGGTATATGGTTGACTCTTAATCTTCTCATCCTCCTCCTCCTCTTCCATATGCCCTGGGATATAATTTTTATATAGGGCCAGCTCACCAGCGGGCCCTGTGATATAATTTTTATATAGGGCCAGCTCACCAGCGGGCCCTGTTTGACAATTTTTATATAGGTCAGCTCACCAGCGGGCCTTCTCATATAATGTTTTATTGGGTCAGCTCTCTAGCGGGCCCTCTCATATAATGTTTTATAGCGTCAGCTCACTAGCGGGCCTTCGCATATAATGTTTAGGATGGTCAGCTCTGCAGCAGACCCTCACCCATAATGTTTTAGATGGTCGGCTCAGCGCACGTTTCCCTCTTAATCATGGCCTCAGTTCAATAAAATCAAGGAAATTTTTGGGAGAATTTGCCTCTGTGCACGTTTCCCTCTTAATCATGGCCTCAGTTCTGAAAATCAAGGAAATTTTTGGGAGAATTTGCCTCTGCGCACGTTTCCCTCTTAATCATGGCCTCACTTCCGAAAACCAAGGAAATTTTTGGGAGAATTTGCAGATGATATACAAGTAAATATACAGCAAATATTGTTTGGTAACAATTTTTCGCCTAAAGTCGTTTTTATTTTCCTTTTTGTGTGTTTTACGGTCAGTCTGTAAAAATGGCGTACTACGGGCGAAAGATCGTTCCCAGCAGCGATGTTGGAGTCCAAGATGCATCCAGACATCCTCCCTATGCTGTCCCTGAACCATTTCTGTGGTGTTTCCATCCTTTTCTGCCCTTTTCCTATGGACCAGGCACCCTCCCCTCATCAGAGCAGGGGGTGCCTGGTGTAATGCTCGAGTCCTCCCATTGACTTCAATGGGGCTCGGGTGCTCGGCCGAGCACTCGAGCCTCAGGGGGTGCTCGGTTAGAGCACCCGAACACCCGAGCATTGGGGTGCTCGCTCATCACTACTCTTTAGCATTCAAGGGCTTAAAACCACAAATTTACTCTTTAAGGACAAGAAGAGTGCACAGCATTGCCCCTCTGGCACTCAAAGGTTAAGGACCAGAGAGGAATACATTGCATTGCTTTGTCTATGTGGACCGTAAGATCATCATAAGATGCCCTTCTATTTACATTATTTGCCTTTAACCCCTTAAGGACAGGTGTGCATGCATGTGGCTGGTACTTAAGGACCACGGAGCATTTTTTCTTTTATTCCGATTCAGGGCTCCCCAAACAGTGTGCAGCCATGAAATCGATGACGTAAATGTATGTCATGGGTCCTTTAGGGACATCCACCCATGACGTACATGTACCTCCTGCATCATTAAGGTGTTAATAATCACACTTTTTCACTTTCACTTTACTGAAATCTTTAATCCTTTGAGTGCCAAGGGCTTGGGCTATTACTTACATGCTGTCAGTCAGACACATTTTCAAAATTTTTTGCTATCTGTTAAGGTATGATTCCCGTAGGTAATTTTCTAGTTAAATATGCAAAAATATTATAATTTTTTTCAAAACAAATTGAGATTTTGCAAGTAAATTTTGCATGAGTGGTCATTTTCCTTTCTACCCCTAGCCTGTTGTGTACAAATGTATCCAGAAGGTGGCGTTAATGGAAAAACATGGGAATACATTTTCATTTCCAGCCCTTCAAATGTACTAAAATATTTGAAGACTATTGGATTTCCTACTGTATATATTAGCTAGTTCCCTTAGAAGGAAAACAACACCTAGCTGGTATGAGAGGACATACTGTAGAGGCTGACAGAAGTACAAAATTACAACTACAGCCTCTTATTTTTCTTTAATTTTTTTCAAATATGACTTGCCTGTACTAAAATGGTTGTAACAGCTACGGAAGTGTAGATGAAGCATACAATTTTGGAAAGAAGCTAACCCACCACATCAAATGAAGGGTCACCTGCCTTTCTACTCCTAGCCTGGCATGCACAAATGTTTCCATAAGGTGGAGCTAAAGGAAAAAATTGACATTTTTTTACATTTTTATCCCTGTGAAAACAATGGAATTTGTAACTGTGTCCATCAGCTACTGATGTTACATGAAAAATGGCACCCCACTGGTACGAGATGACATACTGTAGGGGTTACCGGAAGCACAAAACTACACCAACTATAATCTTCATTTTTTCCAGCATGACTTGCCTGTACAAAAATAGTTGTAAAAACTGCAGAAATTAAGAAAAAAGTAGACAAAGGGCTGTATGTTCAAAGAAGTAGCGAATAGATTCTGTCGTTTTTAACAACATTTCAAAGTACGGTGTTGTAGTGCTGATTAATATTTTCAGAGAGTGTCAATTGTGATAGAAAATATGTAGTTGAAGTAAGATTTCTGACTGAAATTGTCTTATGTTACGACAAAATTTGGTGGGACTGCTAGTGTGAGAAGTGTGAAGAATATAAGTATAGGAATTGTGCTTGTGTTGGTGATACAATAAATAATTTTAGCAATAGGTAAAGAAGAATGATAGAAAAGTTAAATGTGGGTTTAATGTGTGTGAGATAGTACAGAATGAATATATTATATTTTTTATATGAGTGTTAGAATTACTGAAGTATACCAAAGATTATACACACTATTCCTTCCCTCATGATTCCTTTTGCAGGATTATATTTTTCTGTTGCAGTGTTTTCTTCACTCCCTGAAATCAGTCAAAACTGAAATGGTTTCATGGAACGATCATTCTCCAGTGTTGGTCGCTATCTCTTTCTCAGAGGGGACTCAAATTCATCGTTCCTGGAAACTCAATGAGACCCTTCCAAATGATAAACAGGATGTATCTGATCTTAAGTCAAGTACAGGTGAATACTTTATTCTTAATACTAGAAATTACACACAGAAACAGATTATTTGGGAAGCACACAAATGAGTTGTACGCGGACTCCTCATTAAATTAGGCTCATATAGAAACAAACTGAGATGGGGTCTTATTAACTCTCTTCTCAATAAGGTACACTCTATTGAATCGCGACACAAAAAGTTCTTGGCTGAATTTGATAGGAATTCTCTCCTCACAGCACGAAAGGAATTGTCTGACCTTCTCAAACAGACTACACGTAAACCATTTATGTGACAGAAATATAGTCAATATATTTCTGGAGATAAATGTGGCAAATCTCTATCGCGTCTTGTGTGAATCCGTAGGAGGAACTTAACAGTGGCAAAAATCCGCACACCAGATGGTATATATTTACTTCATACCCAGATATTGCTGAGGCTTTTAAAAAATGTTACGAATCTCTATATAATCTGTCTGACCCCTCCCACCCACAGTCCAATCCTCACTTTCGAAAAAGGTGGAGTGAGGACATTACCGTGCGAGGCATCACCTAAACTGGAAGAACCGATTTCGTAAACTAAGGCCATGTCGGCTATTCATTCCATGGCACTTGGAAAAAGTCCTGGCCCAGATGGCCTTTCTTTGAAATACTACAAAACCTTCCAAAATACTTTAATCCATCACATGATATAAACCTTCAACACGATTCTCCAAGGTGCCACCTTCCCCAGACAGACCTTAGAGGCCCATATTGTTGTTCTCCCCAAATTGTATAAAGATCCCTCAATATGTAGTAACTACCGTCCAATTTCCCTTGTTAATATAGATTTAAAAATTTATGCTAAGATTTTGGCTAATCGCCTTAAACTGTACCTGCCCAATATTATACATCCAGATCAATGCAAATTTGTGCCTAACAGAGAAGCACGCCATAATACTTCCACAGCAATATTAATTGGGTACTTCTCACATAAAACCAACCTCCCAACATTATTCCTTTCTACAGATCTCGAGAAGGCTTTTGATCTAGTCCATTGTACTTACTTGAAAGAAACTCTTCTAAATATTGGACTGGGATCAATAATGCTACAGGGAATTATGGAACTTTACTCGGACCCTTCAGCTAGGATTTTGGTAAACTGGACACCTTCTGATTCTTTTGCAATCTGTAATGGTACTCGACAGGGTTGTCCCTCATTCCCTCTCATTTTTATTATATCTCTCAAACCATTACTATTATCAGTCAGGAATCATTCTCAAATTAAGGGTGTATGCATGGGTTCTAAGCAGTTCAAATCAGAAATCCTGCAAATACACATCCTCTTGCATTCAGGTGCAATCCATCCCAACTATAGAAATTGTACCCCAAAGCAAAATCACCCCAGTGCTCTAAAAACCCAAAGCCATCCTTCTTACACCAAGACTTCAGCCATGCATTGAGCTCCCTAATCTCCCGTTGTCTCTCTGGCATAGCGCATGGCACAGGTAGTATCTCTGAGAATACTACCTTGGCGGTCCAGTTCCTAATCTTACTCCCTAAATCCCTAAAATTACCTTTTAGGACTCTCCACCATCCGCTTTCTTTGTCATTGGTACCAATATGCACCAAGACAGCTGGATCCTCTCCAGCCCCTCCCAATAATCTGACCACCCTCTCTTCAATATGCCGAACCTGGGCACCCGAGAGATAGCAAACCATTCAGTTGCTGCGATCAGAGCCACAGATTACCCTATCGGTTCTCCTAATAATAGAGTACCCTACCACCACAACCTGCCTAGGCTTCACTTTCCTCTGGATCCCCTTTGTGCTAGAGGAGTTGTTTATCACGGTCCCCGTGATTCCCTGTCAATCTATGACTGTGTTACCTTTGCATTGGAGGAGTCTGATTGGCCCGCCCAGGATGTGCCTTTATATGCTGGAGTTTGGGCACTTGTCAGTTGCCCTTTCGTGGTGTTCCTGTTGCTGCGCCTTGTTGCTGAATTCCTGTGTCTCCTGTGTACCGACCCGGCTAGTCTGACTCTTCTCCTGTTCCTGCTCCGTGATTTGTCCTGGTTCTGGCTGACGACCCTGCTCCGTGATCTGACCCGGCTCTGGCTGAAGACCCTGCTCCGTGATCTGACCCGGCTCTGGCTGACAACCCTGCTCCATGATTCGACCCGGTTCTGGCTGACGATCCTGCTCCGTGATTCGACCCGGTTCTGGCTGACGACCCTGCTCCGTGATTCGACACGGTTCTGGCTGTTGATCCTGCTCCGTGGTTGATCCGTTCTCCGGTGGTGTTCCTGCGGCTGTTTCCATCTGGTTCCGGTTATCGCTCCTGTCCGGTTGCTGCTCCAGTGTCCTCCGGTCGCGCTGGCGACATTCTGAACTGTTTTCGCTGTTCCTCTCTTGCTCATTCAGCTGTAGCCTGAGGTTGCCTGCCATCTACTTGCTGAGCATTGCTCTCCTGTATGTACCAGATTAACCCATGCAGTGCCTGTAGTCTCCGGTTACTTGCCACTTGTTTAGCTTGCCAAGCCTCTGTTGGTTCATTGAGCCGTTACACTCTGAGTCGCCTTTACACGCCATAACAGTCCTTGCAGAGCTCCGCTTGTCTGGTGTTCGGGGTGCACCGTGACCACACCGGTTGGCGCCGGTAGTCTGTTTGCTCTTGCTATAGGATTCTGTGCGACACCAAAAGGGTGTTCTGGCTCCGTTTCTCATTCTCTCAAAGTGTACAGTTCCACCTGCACTGCCTAGTGCATTGGCTCTTTGTAGCTTGGGCAACTATCATCTATTGTGGCATCCCAAGGGCTTCGTAACACAATCCATTTGTCACACGCAGGGTTACTTACTACTCACATTCTGGGTGATTCCTATTCTGGTTACTTCAGTTTTGGCAGTAGCATTCCCCCTAGCCCACGGTGGTGGTACTGGCTCAGCTCAGAGCAACAGGGGCGCATCCCGCTTCTGCTTAGAGAGTGATACTGTGCTGATCCTGTGTTCCTTGCTCTACATCTAGAGACTGTTCTCCAGAGACTGATATCTATCCTGGGCTTTGGACAATCTAGCCTGAGCCTCTCCAGTTGCTCCTGTTAACCCTTTGGGGTTCCTACAGCCTTTAGCTGTACTTATTCCCCTGTTTATATTACCCATACCTTGTCTGTATTTGTCAGTACTGTTCTTACCTGTGCTGGCCCCTAGGGGCACTGTTTATCATTCTGATTCAATAAAACTGTGTTTTTACTTTATAACCTGGTCTGAGTGTCAGAAAACCGTAACACTGTTATCCTGGTTGTTAGGGAGAACAGTCTTCTCCAGCAATTCCACGTCTGGGACTGCCTCCCCAGCATATTCACTTAAATGAGCAAATTTGTTGGGATGGAAAAACTCAGGACTGGCTGCCCTCTTCCTCTTCCCTCCCCTGCTGCAACCACTTATAACTGTCACCCAACTATTTGCCTGGTTCCCTTCTAGCTGATCTCCTCCCTCTTTGCTAGGTGACCCAGCTAGACTCTGCTCAGTTAGCAAGAGACTCCTCTCAAGGTTGTCAATATCTCTCATTGTTGCAATATGACTTTCCAGAGCTCCAATCTGTGCTTCCAGAAAGGCCACTTGCTCACACTTGCCACAGAGGTACGGACCCTGGAACTGCTGTTCCAAGTATGCATACATATGGCAAGATTTGTAGTGAGTGAGATCTCCAAGCTTGCTCATTGTGTATGGTGTGAATGTGAGTTCTTAAAAATGTAAACAATTAATTTACCAGCAACTCTACTACAGAATGGCTGAAAAAGAAAAGAATCAAGGTGTTGCAATGGCCCAGTCAAAGTCCAGACCTCAACCCGATTGAAATGCTGTGGCGGGACCTTAAGAGAGCTGTGCATAAACAAATGCCCGCAAACCTCAATGAACTGAAGTCATATGAATGATTACTTCAAGTTATTGCTGCTAAAGGTGGTTCTACAAGCTACTGAATCATAAGGGGTACTCAGGTTTTCACACATGGCTTCTCCATTTTGGCTTTATTTTTGTTAAATAAATCATGACAGAGTGTAATATGTCACGTGTTGTTATTCATCTGAGGCTGTATTTACCTAATTTTTAGACCTGCGAAGGAACAGACAGTTGTTATTATTCCCTGTTATATAAAACCATAGAATTCAAAGAGGGTTTAATTTCTGTTTCACAATCTGTTTCACACGACTGTAGATATTTTTTGTGTGGCCACCATTATTTTCCAGCACTGCCTTAACCCTCTTGGGCATGGAGTTCATCAGAGCTTCACAGGTTGCTACTGGAGTACTCTTGCACTCCTCCATGACGAAATCACGGAGCTGGTGGATGTTAGAGACCTTGCACTCCCCCACCTTCTGTTTGAGGATGCCCCACAGATGCTCAATAGGGTTTAGGTCTGGAGACATGCTTGGCCAGTCCATCACCTTTACCCTCAGCTTCTTTAGCAAGGCAGTGGTCATCTTGGAGGTGTGTTTGGGGTCGTTAACATGTTGGAATACTCCTCCGAAGGGAGGGGATCCTGCTCTGCTTCAGTATGTCACAGTACATGTTGGCATTCATGGTTCCCTTAATGAAATGTAGCTCCCCAGTGCTGGCAGCACTCATGCAGGCCCAGACCATGACACTCCCACCACCATGCTTGACTGTATATAAAATAAAAATATTTACAAAAATGTGAGGGGTGTACTCACTTATGTGAGATACTGTATATACGTTTTATTTACTCAAACAAAACATTGTATATCTACTTTATAATTTCACACAAAACCTGCCTATTTCAATATTCTCACCAGATACATCACTATTTCCTTCAATTATGTTACTCACATTCAGAATTTCACATTTCCTCCCCTTTTTTTTCTTAAAGGGATAGTAATACTTAAAATGTACAAAAATATATGTTGTAGGGTTTATCCCCCTGAGTAAAACAAAGGTACTCCCACTGCTGAGAGATATTTTATTAAAAAATTATAACAGATCAAACTTTTTTTAGTTGCAGTATCACAGTGGCCTGAAAATTTACAGTGGCACTGTTGCTACACCATCCTATGAACTGCTCTGGTCTGTAGACCATAAATCTCCATAGGATTGAGTAGCAACAGCGCCACTGTAAATTTTCAGGCCACTGTGATATTGCACCTAAAAAAATTCAAGTTTGAGCTGTTATAATTTTTAATAAAATATCTCTCAGTAGTGGGAGTAACCTTGTTTTATTCGGGGACATAAACCCTACAACATATATTTTTTTACATCTTAAGTATTACTATCCCTTTAACATACAAATTCTGTTGTTTGCACAACATTTTTGCTACTGTAAACGACAACATTTCTTTACCTCTATACAACACTGATGAATAGTTTAGTCACACCCTTGCCTGACAATTCTGGAGTTGTCTCTTACACGACGGACATTGCTAGTTTTTTGTTGTATATTCTATAGCAAATGTGTTGTTCATGTATGCAATTACTTATTTACATAGATCATACAACTTAGCTAATGCTCTTACAAGAGCACAACATTTTTGCCACTGTAAACGACAACATTTCTTTACCTCTATACAACACTGGTGAATAGTTTAGCCACACCCTTGCCTGACAATTCTGGAGTTGTCTCTTAGACGACAGACATTACTAGTTTTTTGTTGTATATTCTATAGCAAATGTGTTGTTCATGTATGCAATTACTTATTTACATAGATCATACAATTTAGCTAATGCTCTTACAAGACAAACAGTATGAGTTCAGATATTGTAGAGTGTGCCAATTGCTGCCTGTACTAAAATGGTCATAACTATTAGTGATAATGGAAAGGTATGCAAGGTATACCATTTTGGAAAGTAGACATTTACGCACATCAAATAAGGGGTTATATGCCTTTCTACCCCTAGGCTGGAGTGCACAAATATTTCCATAAGGTGGCGCTATAGGAACAAATACAAAGTTTTTTTTTACATTTCTATCACTTAAAGCCATATCATGTCCTACTGTATTCCATACCTGCTACCAGTCTGAGAAAAATGGCAGCCCATTTGTGTGGGTTAATATACAATATGGGATGCCAGGAACACTAACCTACACATGCCTTTTTTCTTTTTTTAAATTACCTGCCTGCACTAAAATGATCATAACCATTACAGATATGCAGGAAAGGTAGGCAAGGTATACCATTTTGGAAAGTAAACATCCCACCCCTTTTTAACCCTAGGCTGGTGTGCACAAATGTTTCCAGAAGGTGGTACTATAGGAAAGAATCAAGCAGATAGCTTTGAAAAACATGGAACTTATTACTATAATCATTAGCTACTACTCTTCCAAGAAAAAATATACCATGTTGGTATAAGGTGACCCACTGCAGGGGGTACCAGAAGCACAAAACTATGCCTACTACAGTACATCATTTTTCATACATGTTTCAACTGTTACTTGACTGTACTAAAATGGGGATAACAATGACAAAAAATGAAGAAAATACACATAAAGCATACCATTTTGGACAGTAAACAATTAACCACATCTCATGTGGGGTAACTTGTGTTTGTACTCCTAAGTTAGTGTGTACAACTATATTCAGAATGTGTCACTATAGGAAAAAAAACATCTTTTTTGCACATCAGTCAATTACAAAATACTAAAATGGTTAAACACTGTGGGATTTCCTAGGGTACGTGTGATTCTATGGCAACTGGTTGAAGAAGGCTGTGAATCTGTGACTAGCAGTGGGCAGTGGAACCAGGTCAGCAGGTCAGGCAGTGTATGTAACAGGGAATAACAGCTGGCAGTAGAAACAGGCTAGGTCCACTACTAACTGTTTCCATTTGCTATCTGATAAACTAGTATCCCTTACAAGCTTTTCAGGTCTATGGAAGACCATTGTTTGCTATAAGGATGATTGACCTAGAGGCAGACTTCAAGCGAGACCATTATACACAAATATAATGCAAATATTATATAACAAGATATATATAGCTGGAAGCCCTCAGGGTTTGACCCACATCTCAGGGTCTCGATGTGAAGGGCCAGATTCTTAGAGTGAGGGTCCAGTGTTACCTGCTATATGATTTGTACCAATTAGCTGCTTCTTTAGTCTCTAAACTGGTGTCATTTCTACCAAAAAGACAGTGAGAGAAATCCCGTTAGTCTAGTGCGTGCTCAGACAGGGGAATCTTTATGTTATAGTATGCTACAGGGTGATTGAGGACTGACTGGAGAACCTCCGGATTTCAACAAGCAGGTACATACCACCTATATTCTACTTTATAGGCCTCACTATTAATATTTTAAATATCTCAAGTTAATTTTGAAAGTTCACAGATGTAGTCTCTTTTACAAGTAAACCTACAGAAGTATGTCATCCTGTTAAAAAAAAAATTAAGTATCGCTTAGTCCTAGGGCAGGGCTGTCCAAGTTTAGTCCTCAAGGGACACCAACAGGCCAGGATGTAAGGATTTCCCTGATTAAGCACAGACGTGTTAAAATGAATGATCCACTGATTAACTCACCTGTGCAAGTAAATCCTTACATCCTGGCCTGTAGGTGGCCCTTGAGGACTAAACTTGGACTGCCCTGTCCTATATAGTATAGCCCTGGCCTATATAGTATAGTTCACCTTTAGAAGCTCTAATATATTTTACAGGATGTTACTTCATAATACACCACAATGAACAATACCCACTGGGAAATTACAAGGCAGTTTGATCAAGGATGGCATGTTTGTTCATTGTAATGAAAAAGCTAATATTTTGTAATAACCCCATTATTGCTTCCTTTTTCCTGTAGCTTGGTCATGAGCATGTGTTATAATCATCCTTGTCTGAAATGCACATCTCAGCAGATGAATAAACTTCTATTGTTGTAGTATTCTTAACCCTATGAGTGCCATAGAGTATCCAATGCATGAAATCGTTTCTAAATAACTATAATAGTTGCTGGATTTTCATATTAACACTTTAACAACTAAGGGCCTTGTGCAATTCTGGGCTAATAAGCTGCACCATAATGAAGAATACATACCTTCTAACATTTCAAATGGACAAAGAGGGACACTTGTGTTTTAAAGGGATACTAATATTTCATAATAAAAGCAGCTCTAATTAATCATCATCATAGTATTTGGACTTTGGAGAATGTTATTTCAATTCTGTCAGAGTTGTAGTTCAAGAGTAATTCAATGACAAAGTGTCCCCCTCCCGTCCCTTTTACTGATGTAACACTGTTCAGCCAGAGCAGAAGGGAGGTGCCCAGGTAGATTGCAGAGAAGGACAATCTTCAATTAAGATAAGGGAAAAACCTGAAAAACTTGTCAAGTGGGGCAGGGATTTCATTGTTTTCATAGGAATAAAAGTGTCCCCTGCTGTTATCTGTCTTGTCTATGGACTGCATTCTACATCTGAGAAGAGATTGTTTACACCAGTTAAAAGGGAGTATTACTATCCCTTGAGTGGTATTTCTGGGGGTGGGGCATTGCCAAGAATGTTTAGGTTATTTCATGACCTATTTACACCTCTTTGTATAACTGAATAAATAATTTAGAACATTTAATTTAATTTACACAGGCTAATTTATAAATACATATAGTGACATTTAAACAAACATTAATGCAAGTTGTATTTCTGTGGAGCTATGTGATACACTTATATACACACCACACAATCTCCTAACCATAGGGACACAAGTGTGGGAAAGAGGGACAGAGGGATTTGGGTCTCAAAGAGGGACACTTGGGACTAAAATGTTCCAAATGATTTGAATGGGACTTTTAACCCCCTGAATTCTAAAGAGGTATCATTGTTTTAGCAACACAATGAATTAAAGACCTCTTAGTACTCAAATGGTTAAATCTTCATTTAAATCAATGAGAACTTTAGGAAATATTTATTTGTTCCCTATGGTGAAGATGTTTGCTCTACAACTGAACCTATTTACTTTTGTGTAAATGACCCAAAACTGTCATGGATAAAAATGAATTTTACTAACTACTATGCGTTGAATCCTCATTCCTTTAAAACTGGCTGTTTAGGAAATATGTATATGACTAGAATCCATGGGAACCATTGCAGCCCTATAACAAATGTAGACAACCTTTGGCTCTTAAGCTGATGTTAGACCACAACTTCCATCATCGTCAGCAGGACAGATATAAAGGGAGAACAGCAGTGGACTGTTTCCCTAATCAGGTTATGTGGGCAGGGGGGCACTGGGCCCTAGTCAGGTTATATGGGCAGGCTCTCATTATCCTGCTGGTAACATTCTGATGACCTTTGTGCAACTGCCTCCCATACTTTCTCTTCCTCTTACAGCTCACATTAATGGCTGGTAGCTTCCTCACAGTCACTCAGTATCATTAACACTTTCAGCTCCTGAGTTGGTGTGAGAGAGAGAGGGATAAAGGAGTGGGTTGAGATATCTCCCACTCTTGCAGGCTGCAGTGTTCAGAGTGTAGTTCCACCCATACCAGCAGTCCTGAACGTACAGGAAGATCCTAGCTGTGTGAGACACTGGGGATCAGTCTCACACACTGCATCCCCATATCAATAAACAGGTGTGTGTGCGTGTGGGTGTGTGTGTGTGGTAGTGTGTGTATGTGTGTGTGGGGGATCAGGAGAGCAGCTCATTTTGTTTTAGGGTGTATTACTGGGGGCACGGCTGGTGGGTGGGGCATTAAAAGTAATTTATATGTTATTTCATGACCTATTGACACCTCTTTTGTAACCTGAATAAATGATTTAGCGCAAGAACAAAGCATTTCATTTACACAGAATCATTTATAAAAGCATATACTGAAGTTTAAGCAAACATCAATGTGAATGTTATTTCTGTAGAGCAATCAACACTTCAGAGGTATGAATCACTGGAACAGACTAAGTTATCTCCAGATCTTTCTTTATTATACGGATGTACACTTGGCAGGTATGAATAACTAGAACAGTGTAAGTTATCCTCTGATCTTTCATTATTATATGGATGTACACTGTATTATATGTCTTCTTAAAGTATAACCCTTTAGAGTGCCAATGGCATGTGTAATGTTTTTAACAAAATTCTGGCACTCCGAGGGTTACCTTATTTCCTTTTGCTTCCCTCTATGTGCCATTAAGTGTTTTCTCTGCATTGTGTCTCATACTTTGCTTCTTTTCAGACCTAGATGCAAATAAGAATCCTACCATCTGCATATATTATTTATCTGTGTTCTTTACTTTTTATTTATTAGTTTTTGTTCCTGTTTTTTAAATTTAATTTTCTCCTATGTTGAACAGACCACTGAAATAGAAAGGCAAATACTCCCAGCCTGATACACTCTACCCCTGCGTAATACCCCAATAGGTAGGCTACTATATCTGGTTGAAAAAAATGGATTATCTCCTCAGAGGGCACAGGTCCTGTGAGTATGCCCCTGTTGTCTTGTCTGGCAGCCACATTTCTCGCTATGGAGTTGGAGCTTGGCTAGCTTTCACTTCTATACTGTTACTTGGGAAGAACATATACAAATTGGTAAGAAGATGTTTCTGTGTTCCTTTCCTTTTACTTCTCCTACTCTATAGCAGGATTTTCATTTAACCCTTGCACTTCCTCCACGGCAAGGCATTCCTTGCCTTTTTACTTGGTAAGTTAGTTTTCTTGGACTTTTTCTTTAATTTCAGCACAGTCATCTAGTGGCAGTGACTCTTTACTAACGTTACTAAACTTTTAGGTACTTTTTTCTTCTTTTGCCTTTTGCTTTTTTGGGGTCGCAGTGCAATTAAGATTGGGCACACATGGCGGCCATATTTGAAGGATCATAAAAAGCTTCTATGGGATTTTTCTTGCTTCTGTTACTATTTTGGTGGCTGTAAGGGGGCTGGTAGTGCTTCTGTCTTTATACACTATCCACTAGAACCCCACAGAAGTTCAGCAATGGCTGAGAAGCCACTTTGCCATTTTTAATACTGGGTAACAACACTCCCCAGAAGCCCATTCTTCCTGGGCTTTTTGGCTGGAGAAGAGGTGGTCCTAGCCTGACTCTCTTCTTTTATGGAATTAAACAGACTTCCTTGCTTTCTTTTAATCATTAACAGTGCAATAATTATTTTTAAAGCTATATAAGTACTTTTATTCTACTTTTACTGTTTTACTTCATACTTTATGTGGTATCTTGGCTATGTCAGAGCCTAAAGGAGACATGGGTAAGACTAAGTTTACTATGATTTTGGGGGTCCCCTTAATCCCTTAAATAACTTTAATCCCTTTAATGTCCTCATGCCAGATTGGTTTCCCTAGGGAATTTTCTGGTACTCTGTGTCCCCCTTGTTTTGAAGCTCCTGCACAACCTCATATGTTGAGTTAAGGCTAAGGTTTTAATTTCCTCTGTGAGCTCTATCCCTTCACTGATTCAAGGGGCCTTAGACTCTTTGCTCCTGGGCCATCTTGTGCCCCCCAGAAGGCATTTGAGCCATCCTTTAGAGGGTCATGCCCCCATTACTGTGGCTTCCTCCCCTAAGGAATGGGAAACTGACGCAGATGACCTGGACTCATCTTTCTCTGTTGGGGAAGACCCTGGTTCTTCCACTAAGGATCTTATTCAGGCTATCATGGAGATGCTTAATCCCTTAACGACCCCTGACGGTCATAGTACGTCATAGGTAGATCTGTGTAAATGACCCATGATGTACTATGACCGTCATGGAATTCCGGGCTCCCCCCGCGGCTGTAGCCATTCAGGGAGTCCAGAACCGGATATAGTACAAAAAAAAAAAAAATGCTCTGTGGTCCTTCAGTGACCGCAACGCTCCGAGCAGCTGGTTGTTAAGGGGTTAAAGTCTCCGAGGCTTCTAACTCTAATTCCTCCTCCCAAAATATTTTCAAGAGATGTTAAAATGAGGTTGCTATTTTTCCTACTCACCATTTTTAGACCAGGTTCTCCTGGAGAAATGGAGGATGACTGACAGGAGGCTATTCACATGGGGAGAGAGACACATACATGGGGACAGAGACGCACAAACACACACACACACACATGAGGACAGAGACACACACACGGGGAGACAGACACATACATGGGGAGAGCGATGCACAAACACACACACATGGAGAGAGACACACACAAATGGGGAGAGAGACACTCACTTAGGGAAAAGACTTCAACATGCTTTCAGAACACAATGCAAAGACAAAATAAACAGTGCTGTGGAAGTGAATTTTCTAGTAAAGTATATGCTTGTTTATTTGTATCACTACCTTGACTAACTCAGTCTGTTGAATTAGAGTTCATGATTGTGACATTTAACCAAGCAAGATGGATTTTCCATTGTTTAGAATAGCAAGAACAACTGACATGTAAACTGCCAGAAAACACTGCGTCATGAAAACACGCTAAACACAATGATAAGGTAATTGATTCTTCCAAATAAGAATAGCTTTCTATATGTACAAGAAAAACTGACGGCATATGTTTTCAGAAAAGATCAGTATAATAAACATTGTGGTTGTGGTTATTATGTGTGTTACTTACAGGAAAAGGTTTTCCATGACATAGTTGTAGTCAGCCCTGCTGCTGTCAGGCAGAAAGCATGCCGCAAATACAATGATAGCATTTGAGCCCTCCCCGTAGTAACCTGGAAAAAATACAACTTTTAATATCTGAATAAAATTTATATTTATTAATCATTTAATAGAAAAAACATATGAAGTGTAATCAGGCTACTTAGGCACTAGACCTAGCCCCAACCTTGGCCTCCACACCTCCCCAAGCAGCATTCATTGTTGCCTGGCACAGAAAATACTCTTGGACCATGAGGACCATTGCAGTGTGTATTGTATTACTTTAAGATGTGCTGTGCACCCTCTGGCCTAACAGCATCCTATATAATAATTTGCTAAGTGTGTGTTTGTCAAAAGCCGTCATGCGCAGTAGAGACCGCTGAGTGCACTGCAGTCATGTGCACTACAGAGTGCCTGTGTCGTGGCTGATAACAGAGCAGGGCTCCGAATTCAGACTACGCAGAGAGGACTACAGTCTAACTGGCTTATATATATTATAAGACAACGTGGGTTGAAAGCATTCACTCATAATGCTGTCAATGCCCAGGAGCATAATACCATTATTTCAATACATACATGAAACAAGGAGGGGCAGTACCCACAGAACCTTCTGATGCATAAGCAGGCAATTTATTGAGGTCAACGTTTCAGTCCTCACAGGGACCAAAAACGTTTACTTCAATAAACTGTCTGTTTATTCATCACAGGAACTTTGGTGTTGGTGGCCACTCCCACTACTCAACACAGTGTTTGTGGCCATCAAGGCAGTTTTTCCCCTCAGAGTTTGGTGTCCTTTATTCACCACAGAAATGTGAATTAGGTGCAAAGGAATTAAGATGTACCCTTTCTTGAATATCTTTGTTTCCTCAGTATGTACACTGTATATATGCACAACTAATACATATTCCATATATTTTTGATTGATTGTGCGTACATATCACCTTTCCAAATTCTCCCCTCAGTGGAAGCTTCCTTCTTGAAAAAAAATCTGCATTATCATTCCTGCATATCAATTTATGCCTCCCCAAATGACATAATGCACACAGGGGCAGCTCAACTAAATATAAGACAAAACAACTTGGACAAATAATTTATTTTTGCTTTTTGTTAGCATATGTTATGTAAATTCCAGAGAAAATAATAATACAATAGATTCAGTATCCTCATATCAGAAAACATTAAAGGGCAACTAATAACAAAAAATAAATAAATGGGCTTCGTTGAGCTTCTTATCCCACATCCTACAAAATCTGAAAATGGTAGTGGCTGCCTGATTCCTGTTGGCTGTGCAGGTGGGTCACAGCAACCAATAGGAATCACCGGCTAACTTTCCAGAACTCACAGCACCAGTTCTGTCCAGAAGGGGCCCTCAGTGGACCTGTATACTAAGGGCAATGCATTTACTCTGTTGATATTCCCAGAGGGAGGAGTAGCTAATTGAAAACAACATTTTTATAACTTAGCATTTTGTAGGATTGAAAAAAGAAAAAAGAAAATAAAAAATAAAATACTCTCTTTCTATCTGCTTTCACTGTTACCATTGTCTCCAAAACAAATGGGAACCCTAGTCATGCACAGGTTAATAGTAGCTACTCACACATCTAGCAAGCAATAGTAGTAGTACAGACTTAAAGGCCCAAGTGCACAAGATCTTCTTGGACTTCTCCTTCCAAAAGCCAATGCTGTGAGCTTAGGAAAGGCAGAGTATAATCCCTTTTGGCTATTGCAATGTCAAAATCATTGCAGAACCAAAAGGAATAGACTGCAACTGGCAGGTCCAGCTCTTGTAGGAAGTGGGCAAGTAGGTTGAGGCAGGCCTGTGCAATTAGGGATGGAAGTTTATATATAATGCTGCTTCTATCAGTAAACTGTTTTAGAGACTGTCTGATTCCAGTTACTCTAACTACAACATAAACTTTTGCTGTAGCTGGTATCAAACCTCAGTGAAAACAATCATTTGAGGGAAATATTTCCCTCCGTCTGAATGTGAGTAGCATTACCATGGTTACCAGAGATGCATGGGTGGTGTTTGGTCAAGGGAATGGAGTCAGCTCCTGAATGAAGGAGCTGACATAATTAATGCAAATGCAACTTTATATTAACCCCTTAAGGACCCAAGGGGTGTACAATGCATCTCTTTTTGTCCTTACACTTTTATGCACAAAATAAAGCTGTAGTAATTCTAGTGCAAACCAAGTGCACTATACAAGGGAAATAAAGCTGCATCTTTTGATGAGACTTTTAACACCTTGAATAGCTGGGAAACTAGCTAGCATTCAAGGGGTTACAAGCCCTTTTTAAATCAATGGGAAATGTTATTTGTACTCTAGGTTGCAGCTGGTTTGCTCCAGAAAATTTTCATTTCTGCTTTGTACATAAGGCCCTCTGTTTAACTTGTAAATCACCGAGCTTTAACATACAGATTTTTTTCTTCATAGAGTTATCTCAACATTGGCATCAGAAACCGTATATGCTTGCCAGCTTGCAAAAATAGTATAGGTACAGATTTTAAATACATTTTTTTATTATAATAGTTAACTTTAAAGTTGGAACAAAATGCAGGTCTGTTAATCAGACAAACATGAAAGTGAAGAAATCTAAAGAGATACTAAATCACCTTTGCTTCAAGAGGGATTTCCTAACATTGTATTCCGCTAGGTGTCTTTAAGAGCTAAGCACCCCATATTAATGAGGATCACAGCCATCTACCTCAATTATGTTAACAAATGAGGAAACAGAAATCATGAAGGTCCTATAGGAAGCTAAGATCGAGTACATAACATTTCTGCATATCACAGGCATAAACACTACAGGTCACAATAAGTGTCTTGGGTATAAACTATCTGGAACCCAACTAAACAATGGGCTGGGTGAACTAACTTCCCAGAAATTATCAACTTATTCAGCAGTTTGACAACCCTGAAGCCTGAGTGATTTCGCTGTGCTCCCCCACTTGCTCAATGTGGGTACAAAGAGGATCCACTCCAATTTAATCCACACAAACAACATCGCTCCCTAACCCTTTCAGTATCATATGGATTTGCAATGCATGCCCCTGAGTAAGTGAAAGGGTTAAAATATTGGTCAAGGTCATTATAAAGATGACAGGATGAAAAAACATTGACCTGAATACAACATAATTATAAATATGTAACATACACACATCCACAGTCTTACCCAAGGACACTTGATGATGTGAGTGAATGAGAGTGGATGGGAGTAGATCCCAGTGGGGCAGCCTGGAGAAGTCAAATCTGCTCTCATCCCCTCACATCGCCAAGTGTCCTTGGGTAAGACTGTGGGAGGATGATCAGGAAGAGAATATAATGCTGCTTGTGGTCCATGCTGTATTGTGCACGTGCTGTTAGGATAAGGCTCTGGGACAGACAGAGGAATTGCTTTGGTACAGGTCACTGGATGGGAAATGTTATTCTTATGTCTTACTTCCTTCTTTTCGTCCCTCTCTGATCCATTCAATCCACCCTTTTAATACATTAATTTATTACATTTGAGCTTTCATTGCATATTTTCCTTCCTTTCTTAACCCTTTCCTTTTCCTTTTTAACCCTTTTGGGCATCAGAGAGGTGAGAAATGCAACACTGCAGCACTCAAAGGGTATGTGTGTAACATATTTATAATTATGTTGTCTTTATCATGACTTTGACTAAGATCTTGACCATTTCACTGCCTCAGGGATATGCAGTGCAAATCCGTATGGCACTGAAAAGGTTAGGGAGCGATAGGGAGCGATACTGTTTATGAGACTAAAGTTGGAGTGGATCCTCCCCCCCACATTGGGCAAGTGCGGGAGCATGTAGAATGCATCAGGCTTCAGGTCTGTCAAACTGCAGGGAATGTGAACTGAATAAATTCTGTCCCACTTCACTTGTATACCCGATTCTTAGTGCATATGTTGGTGCGTCTATATCACCAAGGAGGTGTGCTCACTGCACATTGCCAGACACTCACTGCCACACCTTAGTGCATCTCCCTGGAGCCATAATTTCCAAACCAGTTTTTTCTATTAAGGTCCATATTCAAGTCTTGCTGCCTGTACCCAGAAGCATTTCTAGATTTCTAGGTATTGGCTGAAGGGCTAAAGTCTCAGTATTCATCCTTGGCCTTCTTGCAGCTTTACCATATAATGGTGCACATTTTTCAAATATCAATGGTGCAAATTGACTCCTATGCACTAATAATGTATTAGGAACTTAGCAACGACTCTGTCTCCAGCTAAAAAAAAGCATTGCCTATATATATATATATATATATATATATATATATATATATATATATATATATATATATATATATATTACAGAAAATACACAAATAAGGAGAGCGCTAAACCATACCTCCCATAATAATAAAACACACTTAAATATCAAATATCAAATATTTATTATAATAGACACCTATCTAGACCCCCATACAATATATAAAACAATACACATAAATAATATACTGGGTCCGAGCTCAAAAGCCAGTATATAAGAATACTACATAAAATTAAATAACATAATAAAAGTTAACATAAACCCAATAAATACATGCGTATGAAAAAAACTATCTCTCAAATAAGAGACACAGTGTAACAGCAGCAACTAATGTCCAATAGTGTCCAATGCAACAAAATATGGAAGTCCAGCTAGATACAAAGTTGCCACTGTGAGCCAGTGAATACAACAAAGACACAGCGGGAGATTGTAGACTGTGTCTTTGTTGTATTCACTGGCTCACAGTGGCAACTTTGTATCTAGCTGGACTTCCATATTTTGTTGCACTGGACACTATTGGACATTAGTTGCTGCTGTTACACTGTGTCTCTTATTTGAGAGATAGTTTTTTTCATGCGCATGTATTTATTGGGTTTATGTTAACTTTTATTATTTTATTTCATTTTATGTAGTATTCTTATATACTGGCTCTTGAGCTCGGACCCAGTATATTATTTATGTGTATTGTTTTATATAATGTATGGGGGTCTAGATAGGTGTCTATTATAATAAATATTTGATATTTAAGAGTGTTTTATTACTATGGGAGGTATGGTTTAGCGCTCTCCTTATTTGTGTATTTTCTGTAGTATTTTGTTTTGCCCTTAGCACTACAGGGCTATAGTATTGTAGCGATAATTATACCTCTATTTGTTTAATATAGTATTATTTGGGTTTATTTTTTATTTTCATACGTAGCAGGATTGTAGAGGGCGCCATTTCCCAGTATTGGGACCGATTTATTGGTATAGTCTGTTTATATATATATATATATATATATATATATATATATATATACTAGCAATATGGGACGGTGCTGCCCATCAGGATATATAGGGAAGTAATGCAAACACACGGATGCATGACAAACACGCACAGAGACACACACGCAAATGCACAAGCATGAACTGAGATACATAAAGAGTGACACAGTCATACACACATACATGCAATGCACAACATACAGACACATACAGTGTGATACAGACATGCAACACACACAGTGAGGAACACACAGGCACACACAGAGACATACACACAGAAGTGAGTCATAAGGGGGTGACTTATGTATCATTGTAATGAGTTTGCAGGGGAGCGCTGGCAACTTTTGGCCTGGGGGGCAAGTACAATTAAGTGGCCTATTTCTATTACCGCTCCAGACCAATGTCCCAGCCCACCCCCATTTGTTAATGTTATAGCTGGCATTAATGTTATGGATTGTCAAGTGATACCTCAGAGCTTATAACTGAAATGACAGTGCACTACTGATATTACATAGATGACAGTTGAAATGGAGGTACACTAGTGATACCACAGAGATTACAATTGAAATGGAGCTACACTAGTGATACCACAGAGCTTACAATTGAAATGGGGCTACAATACTAGTGTAGCTCCTTAAATTCTGTTTACTGTATTTACAGCAGCAAATGGGAAATTGAGTAAGGCAGTGGCCCCTTGCCCCCCAGGCCAGCCCTCCCCTGTGAGTTTGTGTTTGTACTTATGCCTCCACTGTGGCATTCTTTAATGTAGTTGAAATGCATGTGGTAATTGCACATACTATGGTGGAAGGTGGATCGTGCTGGCTCCCAGGGTGTGTGTGAGTGAGTGTGAGTGAGTGTGTGTGAGTGAGTGGCATTCGTTCATGTAGTTGAAATGCATGTGCTAATTGCACATACTATGGTAGAAGGTGGATCGTGCTGGCTCCCGGGGTGTGAGTCAGAGTGAGTGAGTGCGTGTGAATGCAAGAGTGAGTGATTGTGTGTGAGTGATTGCGTGTGAGTGATTGCATGTGAGTGATTGTGTGAATGTGTTAGTGAGTGTGTGTGATTGAGTGAATGTGTGTGATTGAGTGAGAGTGTGTGAGTGTGAGAGAGTGTGAGTGAGAGGGTGTATGTGAGTGAGAGACTGTGAGTGAGAGAGTGTGAGTGTGTGTGATCGAGTGTGTGTGATTGAGTGTGTGAGTGAGAGTGTGTGTGTGTGTGTGTGTGTGGTTGAGTGTGTGCAAGTGAGTGTGTGTGAGTGTGTGTGAATTAGTGTGAGTGTGTGAATTATTGTGAGTGTGTATGATTGTGTGTGATTGAGTGTGTGTGTGAGAGTATGAGTGAGAGTGTGAGTGTATGACTGAGTGTGTGTGTGTTTTTTGTCTGATGTGTTTGTGTCTGTGGTGTAGGAGCGAGTGGCAGCCACTTTGTTTTTTCAGTTACTTGGACAGTGATGGGCGGGCTGGATAGTGGGGGCAGGCCAACTCCCTGCATGATTTAAATCACTCCCCCATTGAATCACCCAATGGGAGCAGTAACTCCTCCTTACTTAACCCTTTGAGTGCCAGAGGGGTACGCAATGTATTGCTTTGCAATGTGTTGGTACCCCTCTGGCACTCAAAGGGTTAAGTTGAGGTAACATAGCAATATAACACACAGTGGCTCTTCAGTTGAGGCAGTGTAGCAATATGCTGAGGGAACAAATAGAAAGTGGTGTTTGAGGCTTGCCCTCTGTAACATACAGAATAGCGTCTCTGTCCCTTTAAGGAGAAAGGGCAGGAATCAGGAAGCAAGAAGTAGAGGAGTGACAGACATTTTGTGAGGTTGACTGAAGAGATGAAAAGCGTTAAATAAAAGAGTTGCTATTAAGTTTATCCCTGAGTTTGTATTTTATAGAAACATTACACCCTCGTACTGAAAAAGAGTGTATGGAGGGTTACATTTATCTGTGGGAGGTGAAACAGTGTGTTTGTGGGGTCATGATCCTGAGTGAGAGTGTGTGTGTGGAGCGAGTGGCAGCTATATTTTTTTTTGTCAGTTGGATAGTGGTTGGTGGGCTAGAGGGGGGGGGGACTCCCTGTATGATAAACATGCCCCCACTGTATCACCTGTGTCTCCTAATGAGGCATAAATTATGTAATGAGGCATTCTGTTCAATGTGTGTTTGTTTTCTGAGGAGACATAATTTATGTTCTGTGTGTGAGGTACCATAAATTATGCAATGAGGCTTATTCTTTTTTATATATACTAGCAAAATGTGACGGCGTTGCCCGTCATTGTAGTAGGGTATGTGTTATGTAGCATTTTTAGTTTGAAATGTTGTAGGTGGCATGTTGAAGGTATTTTGTAAGAATTTTTTGTGTTTGTTTCTATTGTACATTTCATTTAGCTGTATTGACTGATGATGCTTTTTTTCAGCACTGTGTGAAGCAGAAAGGATCATATTGCACACATACATAGACAAACACAGATACAGTGACATATACAGACATTGATCATACATACACACGTACATACATGCGTACACACACACATACAGATATTATTACGGTCCTGTAAGTGCCAGAGGGGTAGGCAAGGCATTGCTCATTGTGTTGCTTAATCCTCCTGCACTGAAAGGGTTAACCAGCTGTCCCAGTATGTAGCGAGAGTCATTGAGTCCACAGTCCCTGAAGTGGACTCTGTACACGCACACTCAGAGGCTGCCAGACAACCGCCGGCCCGGCTCCCTGGACAGGAAGACACCTCCTGCCCCAGGCCTTGGCCAAGAGCGTTACTAGGGAAGCAGCCCGGGCACCGAGAGTGGGAACTGAGGAGGGATGGTGTGTGTGGTTGGAGCAGGGATGGTGTGTGTGGTTGGAGCAGCTATAGTGTGGCATGTATATTTTTTTGTGCCAGGGTACTTACACAGTGCAGGTGTTTGACAGCGGGCAGAGAGCGGCGGTGAAGAAGCTTGTGTGTAAGAGTGTGTACTACAGAGTGGCCCCAGCATGTTCTGTCTCCAGCCCCTCAGCCACCGGTAATAGCCGCATCCAGCTGCTGCTTGTAGAGCGCTCCTTGAAGGGCCGCATGACTGGGCTGTTGCGGGGTGGAGTGTTGTGCTTCATGAAGGGGGAACATGAAGGATTTGGAACTGGGCCTGCCTGCCTCCGAGCTACATGAAGCAGCTGGGCTTCCTGCAGCAGAAGCACATTGTGCACCAGGAGCCGAAAGCACTGTTGTGTTGTGGATACCGGAAATGAAGGTACACTGGAGCCGATCCCGCCCTCTCTTTGTTGGATCAGCTCATTGTGTGCCTCAGGTTGGTGGAGGGACCCCTGGGGATTCTGTGTGTGTGTGTGGCTTTTGTGTGTGTGGGGCTTGTGTGTGAGTCTGTGGTGTAGGAGCGAGTGGCAGCTATTTTGTTTTTTCAGTCACTTGGATAGTGGTGGGTGGGCTGGATAGTGGGGGCAGGCCAACTCCCTGAATTATTTAAATCACTCCTCCATTGAATCACCCAATGGGAACAGTAACTCCTTACTTATGCTGAGGTAACATAGCAATATAACACACAGTTGCTCTTCAGTTGAGGCAATGTAGCAGTATGCTGAGGGATAAATAGAATGTGGTGTTTGAGGCTTGCCCTCTGTAACATACAGCAAAGCATTTCTCTCCCTTTAAGGAGAAAGGGCGGGAATCAGGAAGCAGGAAGTGGAGGAGTGACAGTTGAAAACAGACAGTGAGGTGACTGAAGAGATTAAAAGAGTTAACCCTTTGAGTGCCAGAGGGGTACGCAACACATTACAAAGCAATGTGTTGTATACCCCTCTGGCACTGAAAGGGTTAAATAAAAGAGTTGCTATTAAGTTTATCCCTGTGTTTGTATTTTATGGAAAAATTACACCCTCGTACTGAAACAGAGTGTATGGAGGGTTACAATTATCTCTGGGAGGTGAAACAGTGTGTATGGAGGGTTACAATTATCTGTGGGAGGTGACACAGAGTGTATGGAGGGTTACAGTTATGTGTGGGAGGTGAAACAGTGTGTTTGTGGGGTCATGATCCTGAGTGAGAGTGTGTGTGGACCAGGAGAAGTTATTGATATCCCCTACTTCAGGAGCGAGTGGCAGCTATAATTTTTTTTTGTCAGTTGGATAGTGGTGGGTGGGCTGGAGGGGGCGGGTCAACTCCCTGTATGATAAACATGCCCCCATTGAATCACCCAATGGGAGCAGTAATGTCCCCATTGAATCACCCAATGGGAGTTGTGTCTCCTAATGAGACATAAATTATGTAATGAGGCATTCTGTTCAATGTGTGTTTGTTTTCTGAGGAGACATAAATTATGTTCTGTGTGTGAGGTACCATAAATTATGCAATGAGGCTTATTCTTTTATATATATGTGTGTACACACTTTTTCCACAATAAATCATTCCTGATTCTTTAGTCATATTTGAAGCATTTTTCTATCTCAGAAAAAAAACTATTTTACATTTTCTCTGGATGTTATTGCTGATAACAGTATTTTGTGTAAGACTGGGTTTTGTTTCTCTAATTTCATGGGGCAAGATGTCAAACCTTTTTTTTTCCAAGTGTATTTTTGCTATCTCAGTGGAAAAATATGAACTAAGATGATTATTTACAGAAATAATCATCTTTGCTGATTATGTCTTGACCTTAAAGAGCCTGTGACAGTTATTTTTGTTTAAACTTCAGTCAGTACAAGACACGTTTCAACCACTTAACCTGTGAAGAGTTTTGTCCAGTTGACTGATTAAACATATGAAGAGAAGCCAGATTCTAATAATGTCACCTTTAGTTATTTATATATTACAGTGAAGGCTCTGTACAGGATGCAGCACTAATGGAAACCGGAACATAATTCCTTTGAGTTCTGAAAGGAGTGTCTGCATCAGATAAGCATGTGAATACAAGCTTAGTTTAAATGTTTGAATAGAAACCAAAATGTAGGAAATTAGGAGGCTACCTATATTATCTTCAATTAACTCTTTAAGGAACAGAAGGATGTGCAATGTGTTGCAACCCTCAGCCTGTTCTCTCCTATACTAGAGGAGGAGGTATCTCTTTTACTATCCTCCTCTCCACCCACTACCTGCCCCTCGGATCCCATGCTCTCTTATTAAAGAGACAGTAATGTCCCCAAACAAATAGTTATCATTTTGTAGTGCTTAAAAACCTGATCTAGATGCAAAAACCCTATCTCTCAAACCGCTATGATTTGAGAGATATTCCTATTCAAAGTCCCTCCGTCCCCTTTCCCTGACATCAGCTCTGTGCTGACTGCAGGGGAATCCTGTCCGGGGACCAACTGGCGGCTATGCAGCAGAGCCTCAATCACATTATTTAAAAAGAATGACTTCATTGAAAAGGACTACAAAGTGTGCCTGGTTTGCAAGCACACTATATAGACCATTCCAATTAAGTAATTTGTTTTAAATAATGCGATTGTGGCTCTGCTGCAGAGCCTCCTTGTGTCAGCCGACACGGATCTACTGCTGTCAGCTGTAAAGGTAAATGTCAAACTTTGACAGGGAATATCTCTCAAACCATAGCGGTTTGAGAGATATAGTTTTTTTGCATTTAGCTCAGGTTTTTAAGCACTACAAAATGATAGCTATTTGTACTGGGACATAACTGACACTTTAAGGCTCTTGTAACTACTCTTGCTCCCAGCCTTACAGAGATATTTAACTCCTCTCTTTCTACCTGAACTTTTCCATCCTCATTCAAACATGCAATAATCAGACTTATACTCAAAAGACCCTCACTCAACCTCACCTGTCTTTCAAATTACTGTCCATTTTCACTCTAAGACCTTGGCATGCCTTGTATTCTCTCGCTTAATCTCTTTTTTCAATTCAAACTCTCTTCCTGACCCAGTACAGTCAAGTTTCCATTCCAACTATTCCACTGAGACAGCCCTAACAAAAATTACTAATGACCTACACACAGCAAGGGATGAAGGACAATTCAGTATACTAATCCTACTAGATCTATCTGCTGCTTTTGACACTGTTAACCATGCACTCTTAATGGACACACTGCACACCCTTGGCATCTGTGACGCACCTCTAAAATGGATTTCCTCCTATATTTCTAAACGTACTTTCAGTGTTTCTTTTGATAACGCTTTCTCATCTCCCCAAGACCTCTCAGTAGGTGTACCTCAGGGATCAGTCCCAGGACCGCTTCTCTTTTCCCTCTACACCCGCTCACTTGGTGACTTCATCTCATCTCTTGGCTTTAATTACCATCTGTATGCAGATGACACACTAATCTATCTCTCTTTCCCTGACCTCACTCCAGCTGTGCAGTCTTGAGTCACTCAATGTCTCTCAGCTATTTCATCATGGATGGCCCACCACCATCTTAACCCTTTGAGCGCCAGAGTGGTACGCAATGCATTGCAAAGCAATGAGTTGCGTACCACTGTGGCACTCAAAGGGTTAAACTTAAAATGGCTAAGACAGAGCTGGTTGTGTTCCTTACTAAAACCCATCCACCATCTCCATCACAGACAACTCTTCCATACAGAAAAGAAAAAGTGGGAAAGAGAGCAAAGGCTATCTGAGAGTAGCATCTGATATGTCAAAATAAAATACACATAATGAGTCTACTTACAAGATATATTCTCGTAAGGAATGTCCAACATCAGAACACAGAATCCACTCCTGTAGTAACAGCGGAGTTCTCTTTAATTTGCTCCGTTCCGAATGTACTTGCAATAGTTCACATACATGCAGGTATCCACTGAATGACTGGGCGTTTCTCCTTATAGGAAAAAAGAAGTACAAAACGCCTCTAAGAGCAACTCTGTTTCCAAAGTAAGAAATAGGCCCCCCAATAGGAGTCACTCACGGAAATTCCTATAGAGTGAGTGCACAGTAAGCCCAGCCCGGCTGGAGAAAGAGAACGTTGCTTCAATACAGCGGCCAAATGGTTAAGTGGAAATCATTTACTGCATAAAAACAAATAAAAATGTAGCTTGTCTGTCCCTACGCGTTTCGTGAGATGCGTCTCACTTCTTCAGGGGATAGATTATAGTGTGACAATAAAATAACACAATTTATACCCAATGTAACTAGAAACTAAATGTACCGGTAGTATGTCCATCAAGATTTCCATCCAGCATTCTCCGTAGCGAGGCTAAGGACCAAGGACTTGGGAGGATACCTTCCACGCCTCGCTCTGAGTCCCTAAGTACCTGGCAAAGGAGGTTCTCTAGGTCAGAGAATAACTTCTTAAGTTCTTTGTTGGGATCTTCATAATTACTATTAATTTTACTTTGTGCATCATCTGATACTTTAAAATGCTGTTCCAAACTTCTTACGGTCCATCCTAGAAGTAATGGCGGAGAAAGCCATACTATAGAATATTGTAAAAACAAAAGAAAAAACCAAGAGGCACTCCTAGTGTATTAACGTAATGGTACAAAAACACCAACCACCACCAATGAAATTGCATTTACGAAATAGGTGGCTGACACTTACACATATGTGTTGTTCAGCTATATGAGCTTTTTGGGAGTATAATTGGAACTGTTCCCCTCCAGCAGTAAACTCAGGCTGCTCCGCTCCTCCACAATCATCCACAAAGTAGAAGTAAAATATGCAAAGAAATAAAAAACAGGAGAGGCGCCTATAGTGTATTACCAGAGTTGGTAAGATGGCAGAGTGTATATACACAATAGATCAACTCACAATTAATAAATGTTAGTAATCAGGCTTATACCTGTCACCAACTTAAAAAGCTTGCAAGGTACTTTACCCGTCACTGCAAAGGCATATGATGTCCACTGTTCACGTCTTCCACCGGAACCAATCTCCAAATTACAGGAACTGGAACTCCAATGAAACGCCACAGAAATCCAAACAGGAAAAAAGAAATACTATACGTCGATATGACCATAAAAATAAAAATAAAAAATAAAAAACGAACCGTTCTGGACTGATGAATAATACAATTTTATTAATAAAAAGAGCTAGAAAGGGTATGCGTTTCGCAGCAGTAGCTGCTTTATCAAACCCTTAATATCAGTATACATAAATGCCGATATTAGCAAGACCAGAACGGTTACAAATAGATGCATCGTATTGTATTATTCATCAGTCCAGAACGGTTCATTTTTTATTTTTATGGTCATATCGAAGAATCAAAAGCAAGAGGACAGAAGGAAATCCCCTGAACAAAGACCCCAAGAGGACCCATTCGTCTACGGACTTAAACTATATGTTTTTTTTTTCTCTGGGTGGGAGCCCTGTGTTTCACATGGATTAAGAGAAAAGGATTTAATGGTAAGTTCACTAGAATCCTCTTTTCTTTTACATCCAATGTGGAACACAGGAACCATATACCAAAGCACCCACTAAGATTCCTGGGAGGGAAAAAAAGAGAAAAAAACCCTCCACTTTAGACCAGTATTCTGCAAGACTAACTGGTAACATTTCAACTTCATATGTCAATGAACAACTTGCACTCCAAAACAGCTGAACAAGAACCAACAGGATTCAGAATACTGCATAATGAAAGAGAAGCAAAAGAATCCTTAAACATGCGCAACCTCCTGAAGACCTTCCGGTCAAAGACTTCAACACAGTAGTGTTTGGCGAAGGTGTGCATAGATGTCCATATCGCCACGTTATACAGCTTCTCAGCAGAGGCCTGATTCTTGAAAGACCATGAGGTGCCCGCAGACCTGGTAGGGTGCGCCTTGAACTGGAAAGAGACCAGTTTCTTTCTGACAACATATATGCTTGCTGGATAGTCTTCTTGATCCAAAAAGCAATGGTTACTTTGATCACATACTGGCCCCTCTGGAGCCCTAAGGAATGGCAAAGAGTGAGTCAGATTTACTGAGAGGTTGCATGTCATTAACATAGTACTTAAAGGGATAGTAATACTTAAAATGTAAAAAATATGTTGTAGGGTTTATCCCCTTGAGTAAAACAAGAGTACTCCCACTGCTGAAAGGTGTTTTATTCAAAAGTTATTAATTTTCAAAGTTGAAAACAGCGCCACCGTACAATTTCAGGCCACTGTGATATTGCACCTAAAAAATTCAACTTTGAAAATTAATAAAAAGGGTGTTGCTTCTAAAACCCCATATGGTATGTTGGCCTTATACAAATGGTATCTTTTTCTTTAGCTTTCATCAGGTACTGATTACAGTAGGAGATTCCATGGTTTTCAGAGATTTCAGTATCTCTGAAGTGGTGGAAATGTAAAAATTTAACAGTCATACAAACACATATATAGTGCCATCTTTTGGAAATATCTGTGCACACACGCCTATGGGTAGACAAGCATACTGCCTCTCATTTGATGTGGGTAAATGTCTACTTTCAAAACTAATATGCTTTGTATACCTTTTCTTCATAACACTAACATTAATAGCCATTACTACAAGTAGGCAAACTTTTGTGTTTCTGGCACCCCCAACAATATGTCAACTCATACCAGTGGCATATCATTTTTCAAAGAATAGCAATAGCTAATGAGTACAGTAGGAAAGTGCATAGTTTTCAACAACTACAGTGCATTTGAAGGGATGCAAATGTAAAAAAAAAATTTTTTTTTCATTAGCACCATGTTCTTGAATATTTTAGGCACACCATAACTGGGGTAGAAAGACGTGATCCTTGTGACTTTAGTGTAAATGTATGAAACCTTCCTGAAAACTGCTATTCTTAACAAAATGTTCTTTCTTCATCATTTAGTGTAGGAAGAAACATCAGCCATTTTCTGGTTCAGAAGTTAGTCTACTTTCATTAAATGCTTTTATATAATTATTGAGCTGTTTTAGTGAAGTTTCACTATGTATAGAATGTAATTTACATTTTTAAATTCACAAATTTTAAAATACCCTTTTGCGCTGCCTATCCGTGTAGCTGTTTGTGCAAGACATGCACATGGGTAAAAGCTATTAAATTTGGCATTTTTGTACTAGAGGGATTCAGGCTTTTGAAAATAATTGAAACTTTTACAACCAGAAATGTTTCGATATAAATAAATAGGGTATGATATTAGGAAAATAATTATCTTTTACATTTTTTTTAATTTATGACATAATAGCTTGTCACATGATGCGAAATCTATTTCACATGAAGCACCATGAAAAAGCTGAATTTGTTCAGGAAACAAAATATATAATTTCCATATGTAACTGCAAAGTTACCTATAGAAGGTTATATTTTCTAGTCATCTAAATGGATAGACAGAAAATGTTGAAAAACTCCCTGGCCTTCCTAGAGGCCAAAATCCCTCAAATCTCTGGCACTCACAGGGTTACATTTACTAGCCTGCTTTATGCTAATACATTCAAATGGCACTCCACAGGCAAGTGAATTTAAATCATCACTAGACTCCAGTTCTTCTCTCTTTGAATTATTCTCTTAACTGAACAGGCACAGTGTATGCTAATAAATGTTGAATATGGTGGTGACATAGCCCCAATTCTTCACATAATCCTGCTGCTGGGATAGGATGATGAGACTACTAGTGTTTGGTCCTGACTCATGAATTTTTAGGTTTGCCTCTACAGAACAGCCAGAGGGAGCTCTATTAGCAAAGCAATGTACTGGAGAGGTCTGACAACCACACATATCTGGATTTTTATGTTAGTTACCTCTAGACAAGCTATCCCCCTCCTGCCCCTTTTACCTAGTGTAAGCCTTCTCTTCTCAGATGTGGAATGCAGTCCATAGACTGGACAGATAACAGAAGGGGACACTCTTATTCCTTTGAAAACAATGAAATCCCTGCCCCCCTTGACAAGCTTTTCAGGTTTTTCTGTTATCTTAATAGAAGATTGTCCCTCTCTGCAGTCTACCTGGGCAGCTCCCTTCTGCCCTGGCTGAAAAGTGTTACATCAGTAAAAGGGGTGGGAGGGGGACACTTTGCTTGTGAATATCTCTTAAACCATAAAGGTTTGGGAGATAAGACTTATATCATTATTCATGTTTTTTTTAATGCCTACAAAATAAAATAAAGTTAAAACGAAGTATTACTATCCCTTTAAAAGGCAACTATCACCAAGATACCCCAGTAGCAGACCTACTAATGAAGCCAGGACTGGGGGGGGGGTCTGAAAAGAGATCAGGGCTCCCTGGGTGGGTGCTCCAGAGTGAAGAAATTGAACTGCAAGACTGAATTTTCACAGCTGTCTCTTGTGCTCTGTGTCTCAGTCCCCATAAGCACTCTGTTGCAGGTATAGAAGTAGTATGGAGACTGCACACACAACTCATGAAGTTTTTTTTTTGTCGAAAGCCATATACTTTGGGTTTGCATTTATGCTGAGGGAGCCAGTATTCTGACCCACCCCACCAATGCCTGACAGGAGCCATTCTAGAACTTTACTGTTCAGCCCAGGTTTTTGTACTATGTCTGCTCCCATAGGAAAAATTAAAGTGCAATCTGGACATTGCAGCCCTTTATAAATTGATAGATGGTTCTAGTACCACCCACAACTCAGCACAATGTGTGCAGCCAGCAAGGCTGAGGCACACCTCTACATTTTGTAGCCTACACAGTTTGGGAAATCCAGGCCTGACTCCAAGGGGTAAAAACAAACCAATAATTCAGTTGAACAGTTTTCCATACCTCCATGTGATATCACTTTTTTGTATGGTTCGATCACTTTCATATCAATCCTCTGTTCTTGTTCTCCAATCACAACTGTCCTCCATAACTTGTTATCAGCTCTTTCTTGCTCTGCTGTATATTCTTGAATAGATTCAAAATCCTCTTCCACAGCTTCCCCAAGAGTAGGTTGACCTTCTAAAGTGAAGTACAGTGAGAACATGAAGGTTAAACATGATCTTATAGTGTACATCTACACCTTGATTGAATTGGAGTTTTTAACCCTTTGAATGCTAAAAGGGTCTCCTATGTATTAATTTGCAATGCATTGGAGACCTCTCTAGTATTCAAGTGGTTAAAAACTCCATTTAAATTAATGGGAATTTGGGGACATTTAATTTGTCTCCTGTGGTGCAGCTGGGTTGGTGCAGAATTCTCCCAATTTAGCTTGCTGAATTAAGTAATAAGGGTTTTATGCAGAAAGAAAAGCCAAAGCAATTATGGACCAAACAAATTACCAGGTGATAACTGAAAATGATTAAAATTCCCATTAATTTATATAGGATTACTAAAACCTCCTAATATTACCAAATACAATAAGACCTGTGGCAGAAACAAATGGTCTGGGGGGTTACGCTCTAAGTGTAATAAAGAGGTGATAATGTGGAGATGATAGCACTCCAGTTCCTATGTTACCCTATGAAGACTATGCACTAAGATCTTGGAGAAATCTTAGGTCATTGGCTCCATAGAATAACATAGGACTTGGAGAAGTGCTATGACTGGAGAAGTAATCTCCACCTTATCACCTAGTTATCACCTCTTTATCACAAGTTAGTGCATCTCCGCACTGGTATGCATAAAAATGAGAAAAGGGATCAGTAATAAATAATAATACAAAGTTGTCCAGAAGAAGAGACTACTGGTTCACCAACTTCTAATTCACTGGTAAATCATATTGCACACACTGTCAAAATGACAAAGCTAAGAAATGCAAACTGCTTTGAGAGGAAGCAACTATTATTGGGGGACTCTATATTAAAAGGGATAGTAACACTTAATATATATTAAAACTTATATTGTAAGGTTTATCCTTCTGAGTACAAAAGGGTACTCAGCACTGCTGAGAGGTGTTTTGTTCAAAAGTTATTGCAGCTTAAACTTGAAAATTGTAGGTTAAATATGGCAATGGCCTGAAATTTTACAGTGGTGCTGTTGCTACACCATTATATGGAAGTTTAGGTCAATTGACCTCAGCTGTCCATATGATGACTGTCTAGCAACAGCGCCACTATAAAAATCCAAAGGCAGAATACTATTAAGGGCACTGAGCTGTCAGAGACAACAGAAGAAAGGGATTTAGGAGTAATTATTCTGATGACTTTATGGTAGGCAAGCAATGTAACAAAGTAGTGGGGAATGCATGCAGGGTGCTGGGTTGTATAGCTAGGTGCATTAGTAGCAGAAAAGGGAAGTGGTCATGCCACTCAACAGATCTCTGGTTAAACCTCACCTAGTGTATTGTGTACAGTACTGGAGACCCCATCTCCAGAATTATATAGATACTCTAGAGAAAATTCAGAGAAGGGCTACTAAAATGGTGAATGTCTTACAGGAAAATAAATATCAGGATAGGGTCTGAACATGTATAGCTTGGAGGAGAGAAGAGAGAGATGGGATATGATAGAAACATTCAAATACATGAAGGGATTCAACAAAGTGCAGGAGGGATGTACATTTCAAAGGAGTTACAATGTTAGGACAAGAGGCCATATTCTAAAACTAGAGGGACACAGGTTTAGACATAATGTAAGAAAGTTTTACTTCACTGAGTCAGTAGTAGATAAGTGAACTAGTGTACCATCAGAAGTGGTAGACGTTAATACAGTGACAGAATTTAAAGGGATAGTAACACTTCGTTTTAACTTTATTTTATTTTGTAGGCATTAAAAAAACATGAAGAATGATATGTCTTATCTCTCAAACCTTTATGGTTTATGAGATATTCACAAGCAAAGTTCCCCTCCCCGCCCCTTTTACCTAGTGTAAGCCATCTCTTCTCAGATGTGAGTCTGGTTGTATGACAGTACAGATAACAGAAGGGGACAATTTTCTTTGTATGAAAAGAATGAAAGCCCTTCCCCCCTTGACAAGTTTTTCAGCTTTTTCCATTATCTTAATTGAAGATTGTCCCTCTCTGCAGTCTACCTAGGCATCTCCCTTCTGATCTGGTTGAACAGGGGGGGATACTTTGTGAATATCTCTTAAACCATAAAGGTTTCAGAGATAAGACTTATATCATTCTTCATGTTTTTTTAATGCCTACAAAATAAAATAAAGTTAAAATGAAGTATTATTATCCCTTTAAGCATGCATGGGATAGGCATAAGGCTGTTTGAGGTTTTTATAGTAGCACAGTGGGCAGACTAGATGGGCTGAATAGTTTTTATCTGCCATCAAATGCTATATTTTCAAGTTTTCTATGTTACTCCTAAAATAGTCCATCTGTAGAACCCCAGGGCACATACATTTGAAAAACAAAAGTAAAAAAGGAGGATGCTAATGTAAATAAAACAATATAAGTGTATTATATGTAACTAGTGTAAAAGCCCGTGTACACGGGCCAGCATTCCGTGCATTCAGGCAGTCTCTACTGCTCATGACTGCTTTGGACAAACATATATCTGGCCTTTTATATTATAGGACTAGTGTAAAAGCCCGTGTACATGTGCCAGCATTCTGTGCGTTTGGGCAGTCTCTACTGTGCACAACTGCATCAGCAGTCTTAACTGCGCATAACTGCAATAGACCATGTACACAGGCCAGCATTCTGTGCTTTCAGGCAGTCTCTACTGCTCATGACTGCTTTGGACAAACATATATCTGGCCTTTTATATTATAGGACTAGTGTAAAAGCCCGTGTACATGGGCCAGCATTCTGTGCGTTTGGGCAGTCTCTACTGCACACAACTGCATCGGCAGTCTTTACTGCACATACCTGCAAAAGACCATGTACACAGGCCAGCATTCTGTGCTTTCAGGCAGTCTCTACTGCACATGACTGCTTCAGACAAACATACAGCTGGCCTTTTATATCATAGAACCAGTGTAAAAGCCCTGTACACGGGCCAGCATTATGTGCATTCGGAAAGCCTGTGTACACGGGCCAGTATTCTGTGCTTTACCGTCAAAGAAAGGGTGAGAGAAGCAGAGGGGAGATACCTAGTGGTAACAAAAATGCAGCAGCTTGGGGTATTAACCCCTTCACTGCTGTTGCTGGAGGATGGCTGGAGGCAGGTCCATTTCTGACCTGCTAAGCTACACTTTTTTTTAAATAAAAAAAAGATTTTATTAAAAATAAAAAAAAACATCTCAATAAACAAAATTGGGAGTGTGATTGTTGTGGAGTCATGTAATACACTTATACACACTACCAAATGTCATCAATAAAAAAGTGGGAAAATTGGGTGGGAAAAAGGGACATGGGGATTTTCACCCAGGGGGGACAGTGCATACTTAAAACTGCCCACTTTGTAGGTATGACTGTAGTCGCCATAAAAATGTAACCCATTGTGCCCAAATGATCCCATGATCATTTACATTTTTTATAGTTTTCTGTAATTTTACAAAAAAAAAAAATGGTGGGTTATCCATATAAGTAAGGTATCAAAAGAAAGCCCTATTTGTCCATAAAAAGCAGTATATAATTTATGTGGATGGAATAAAAGCCTTAGAAGGAAAACACTGTTGAACAAAGACATAGTCAAAAAGGTCAGAATTGCTCCGGTCCTTAAGTGAAATCCACCTCAGATTTTTCCGGTCCTTAAGGGTCTCCAGCACACTGTTTTGCAATGCACTGGAGACCTCTAGAATAGAGGTTCTCAACCCGTGCCCTCAGTGGCCACTAACAGGCCAGGACTTAGGAATTTCTCTGCTAGAACACAAGTGTGCTGATCAGAGGCTCAGTCATATCGATTAACTCACCTGTGCTTTTAACCCCTTAAGGACTAAGTGATGTACTATGACCGTCATGGTCCTTATACCCTTAAGGACCAATGATGGTCATAGTACGTCACATACTTTTTACTTACAGCACTCCACCGGGAGCGCTGTAAGTAAAAATAGGGCCTAAAGTTGACCACTCCAAGACTGGAGCGATCTCTTTCAGGCCCCAAAGTGTCGCGCCAATACACGCAACAGGTCACGTGTACCGGAGCGTCGGCAAGGATCAAAGCAGTCCTTATGGGACAGAAACGTCCCAGGACCGATGGTCCTTAAGGGGTTAAAAGGAAATTCTCAAATCCTGGCCTCTTAGTAGCCACTGAGGGCATGGATTGCTCATCTTTTTCTTTCTGAATAATACCCTAAGAATGGTGGATTTAATAGGCTATTAAACTCCTTGCATGCTAGAAACATCTCACATAAGTGAGAAGCAACAAAACATCCCTAGCATTAAATACTGATGGCATCAGGTAATGTAAGGATCAACCAGTGTGCAGTGGCGTAACAATAGGGGTCGCCCCCTGCGAACCCATCGCCACTCTTCCGCAGCCCGTGCCCACAGCAGCTCAGATGATTTCCCGGCGCTCTAGTAATGCAGCGCCCTGCATTACTGAGAACTGTGCGGGAGCAGGTGATGGAGGTAGGAGATGGACATGGGGCAATGTGATGATGGGGGAGGGGGGGCAGGCCCATGGCAATTTCTGCACCAGGGCCCGGTGGCTTCTAGTTACGCCACTGCCAGTGTGCTGATGTGGATATTATCAAATTTGCCTGGATACGGTAAGTATAATGGCACCTTTTAATGGGCAATTGTGTGTTACTAAATCAGATAGCTAGATTTTAGGGTGAAGTGTTGGTGTTTGACTTATGTTTTACAGGAGGTATTAAAATTAGGGTTTAGCTTTTAGGTTTAGGGACAGATTTTATTGTTAGATGTTAGGATTAGGGTTTAAAATTAGGTTTTAGGGCTAGATATAGTATTAGGGAGTTTGGCGCAAGATTTACTGTTTGAGGTTGTGGATAGTATTAAATATTAGGGTTATGGTTTTGGATTAAGGGATAACTTTTGCTACCAAAAATCATGTCTTGGGAGATTTTCGATACCTTGATAGTTGGGAATAAGATAAGGCATTATACAAATCCATTTTAAGAAGGTAGATGAACGGATAAATCTAGGGAACGATAACATAGAGCAGGGGGTAACCCTCATATCTGTATTTGTTTTGTGACAATATTACAGACACTTTCTTTGTAACGCCAGTTTTTTAACCCTTTAGGTTCCAGAGGGCTATGCAATGCATTGCTGTGCACTCAAAGGGATCCATCTTCCCCAATGGGGCTTATGTATGAAATCAACCTGGGGCAATTCTGGGACCAATCAATTGCATCATAGGAGAGAAATAATCATTCATAAAATCCACATTGATTTAAATGGGGCCTTTAACCCCTTGACTGCTAGAGAGATCCCCAACACATTGCATTAACCAATTGCAGCACAGGGGCCGAATAAAAATCCTTCTTAAAATGAATTGGGATTTTAACTCTTTGAGTGCCAAAGAGGTATGCAACGCATAGCAAAACACTCCTTTGAATGCTAAAGTGGCCTCAGAGACCTCTCTAGCATTAAAGGGGTTAAACAGTTCTATTCAGGTGCACAGGAATTTAGGAACGTTTATTTTGTTCCCTATGGTGCAATTGGTTTACTTCAGAATAACTCCAGTTTTTATACATTTGGACCATTGTTCTCTTTTGACTAATATAGGGCACCTCTCTGAAAATAAGTGTCATATGATACATTGCAAATATCCATGACAGGGAAAACATCTTGTTACTATGATTCCCAAAAGGCAAGAAAAGCGCCCAATAGTGAAGTAGGTTCACACAATACACTGACTGAACCTATTCACTATTGGGCGCTTTTCTTGCTGTTTGTCTTTTGGGAATCATTTTGAAGCTGCTGGGAGAGAGCGTGGAGTGGAAGAGCAACCAGATAGTTTGTGAAATACCCTGAGCTGGGTCAGAAGAATTACTCAGCGAGTGTGTTTGCTGTTTCTCATATATGTGATTGACAGCCAATACATCTGTGAGTACCCACGAGTGGGTTGTCTATTGTGAATGAATCCTAATCCACTGATTTACTGCATCAGGGCGCTCCCTATTGCTCTCCTTTTCTTGTTGTTGGATCTTGTTACTATAGCACCTTTACAATAAACCTGTCCAAACAAATTTCAGCAAACTAATTTTCCTTAGACAGGAACAAGCAGCGTACGTTTTCTGATCTGAGTTATCAGTAAGGCCTATAAGAAGCATTCTAATGTACGCCATAGGTTTCATTTTTTTTTATTTATTCTTTGGTTTGCGTCATAATTTCCATTAAATTGTTGCTCTAAGCCAGAAAAATATTAGAAATCTGGCAATATTTAAATGAAAAAGTGTTATAAATTAACACATCATTACTTTGTGGATCTCAGTTTGCTAATTCTGGCCTACACCCTGTTTGAAAATAATTGATTTAATGTAATGAGTGCAGAAAGAAAACAAAACTAACTTGAACTCGTGATCTGATGTTTCAAATATTATTGTAGAGAAACAGAGGACACGTATGGACAAGCAACATAAACAGGCCTCTCCTAGCAAAGCTGATTAAAGATAATGTGCTCCACTGCTTCAGAGTGAAAGGTCAAACAATTATAACAAAAGGCCAATTGTGTGCACAGAAAGTGAAAAACAAAATGGCAAATCAGAGTCTGCTGGTATATTCACTGTCCATGGTTTGTCTTCCAAGTGAATTTTGAAATTATATTTTGTTCCCATACTAGAATATACATTTTTCCTGCTCTGGACTGAAGAGTTCTGGTAGTTTAAAGGAACACTATCACCTAAAAATGATCCAGGGTTACATACACTTAACATTTTGAGTGCCAGGAGTACAAAGTTGGATATCCCTCTGGCACTCAAAGGGTTAAAAAAACTTGTACTCCATGCTAGCCTCTGTAAAAACCCTTTCTACTTGTTTTCTAATGCCTAAAATCTAGTCTTACATATTCTCTATGGTAGGCTCCCATTCCTGCTTTTTTCCTCGGGAGACAATTTCCATAGCTATCTTAACCCCTTAAAGACCGGTGACATGTCCTGACTGGTCCTGGCACATCACATCATTTGTGCTTTGTGCTTGCGGGAGCTCTGTAAAGAAATAGCGGAGTCTGAAATTGACTGCTCCAAGACTAGAACGGCCTTTCTCAGATACCCGTTCTGGGAGCCGGTACACATCATCAGTCATGTCTGCCGGAGGGTTGACAAAGATCAAATCTGTCCTTAAGGGAAGGTCACGTCCACGGACCGCTCATCGTTAAGGGGATAATAGAGTATCTTAGAAGTGTTAGTGTTTTATTGTTTATAAACATGCTGAGATAATGTACCACCCTTTCTGAATAGACAAGCAGCAAGTGCTAATCTCAGTACTTTACCATTATCAATTCTGCCCAAACAATTAACCAAATGGTATCTATATAGGATAGTGTACACAGGAATTAAAATGCAAGTTTAGGATTCAATTTCTTGGGATCTAACATAAAATAAGTATATTTTACAGATGCTAGCAGGAAGTACATGATATTTAAAATAATACAACTTAATTTCAGTTTTAGATGTTATCATCCCTTTTAGTGGCTGTGAGGGTAATTCCTTGATTTTCTTTTTTCTTTTAGTACAGAAGTACCTACTGTTTCAGATAAAAGCTCAGTGGAACCAGAATTTTTTTTTTAACCCTCTGAGTGCAGGAGAGGTATCTCATTGCAATGCAATGGATACCTCTGTGGCATGAACAGGGTTAACGGCTTGGATGCTGGAGACCTCTCACGCACTCAATGAATTAATTTTGTATCAATATCAAATTTATTAAAATGCTAGTTGTAAAGTAACAAGACTAAATTAGTAGGCTAAAATGTATAAGGTAAAGGTGATGTAATTGTATATTATATTGTTTTTGTACGATGACCTAGGTTATAGTGCTTACCACAAGAGCAATCTAACAGAAAACAACATTGAAATGTTTAAATCTCTCACGTTTCCCTTTGAAATCCCCTTGAGCCACAGACATTGTCTCCCAACCCAGCCATTACTTTAATTTACACAAAAAGGAAAAAGAGGGGTACTTAGTGCATTATACTGATGGAATATGACTCCCCATACACTCCAAGGCACTTACTAGACGTAGTTCCATTAATAACAGACAGCAATCTCAGATGAAGGTTCAGACTACCTCCATTTAGTCAATACATATTTGCCACTGCTCCCCACTACAAGAAACCTCTAAAGGCTCCTCAAAAGACAGAAATACAGACACAAATTAGGGGAGCTGACTACCACAATATCATGTGCCAAACAGTGGATATATGAAAAGAGGTCACTCACATTTTAGTGATAGCCGGTTTTATCCTTCAGTCGTCAAAGTGACATGCAGGAATATACACACGTCCTGCTAGGGGAACACCCGTATCTCCGGAACTCCTCATGGACACAAAGTAACTCCAAGTGATTATAAAGTATCAAACTCTTTATTTAAAACATTCATAAAATCTGTTAAAAATTGCTTTGTATAGAAGGTTCAACACTTTCTAAGCAACACAGTCTTTCATCAGGAACCAACATTTGAACAAAGAGAGTATTTCTGGAGATACGGGAGTTCCCCTAGCAGTTTAATTTGCTGGCTAATGGAGGATAAAGCCGGCTATCAGTAAAACATGACTGACCTCTATTCATATAGTCACTGTTTGGCATATGTGATATTGTGTCAGTCTGAGCCCCCAATTTGTGTCTGTATTACTTTCATTTCACAAATTAAAAAAAGCTATACTCTCAGCCACTGACTTCATATAAAGGATAGAACACACATTCTCTGAGTATACCGATATGTTAAAGGTCAGACACAATAAACAGCAGAGATGTGCATGAAATAGTCATGGGCATAAGAATGACATTTTCTTTACATGGCATGATAATATTATGTCCTGTAAATGAATTCTCACTACATTGTATGTGATTACTGCAGTCTGCACCTGAATTTACACTGTTACTTGCAAAACAAACCCAGCAAAGTTAGATTTTCCTTCTGCTTAAAAAATAAAATGGAGATTGCATGCCTTGATCCATGGATTTCAAGTAATGAGCATTAACATCTCATGTTTTCATATTCTTTCATGCATAGTTGAAGCTCTATTAATGCAACGTGGATCATCTAGTTTGTGAGGTGCAGACGCTCCTTTTTGTTCATGACAACAAAGAAGCCTTATATAATGATAGGAACAGCAAGAAGGGATTTTGGGACGTGATAGCCCAAACCCTGAAAAAGGAATGGAGGGATCTCAGTGTGAAGAAGAAATCCCCAAGAGGTGAGATATCTATTTTGTGATGATGCTTTTCCACTAAATACTTACACTCTTCTGAGATGATATCAGGGGTGGGCAAAAAGAACTGTGGAGATCCACCTGATATTTTCTAACTCTAATAAAAGGAGTACATGTACAACATGCACATGTACATGTAAACATAGAAACCAGTGGTGAAATTTCAGGAGCCTTGAATCTGATATGTTTATACACATGCACGCACTCACGGGCTCACACACATTACAAAGGCATTTATATATATATATATATATATATATATATATATATATATATATATATATATATACACACACATATATATATCCCAAAATTGGTTGAAGACTCGTACAGTAAATGGAAGGGTGCTTGTGCGTCTCCCAGATTGGGCTACCAACAATGTACTATTTTAATGCAGAGCTCCAGGGTATAACAAACATGGCAAGGGTAACTTAACCAAGCACTGGGATTAGCTGTTGCTGAATGTAATTCATTCATTTTATATATGGAGATGATGGGGGTTATATCTGGCAATGAATGGAGTGTTAATGACTGTCCCCGCCCCCTTGGCACCATCTAGTTTAACATTTGAATATTTGGAAAATAAAATGACCTTATTCAGTAAAAAAATAAAATAAAAAAAAAATACAAAATGTTCATGCAGTTTTATAAGTTACTGGCAGGTGTGTGGCGTGGCTTTTGCCCGTGTGGTGAAACTTGTGTTTCTTTTTACCTCTTCAGTGGCACAGAGGTATTCATGCATTGTGCTTCAATATCTTGGATACCTCTGTGGCACTGAAGGGTTTAAATTGTATTAAAAGTAAAACCTTGCGGTGGGGCATCAGGGCCCCTCCTGATGCCCCACCGCTACTGATCTCCCAATCAATTCGGATGTGAGATCAATGGAGGGTACACAGGGGAGAGCAAGTCAGCTCCCGTGCTTCCATCATACCCCTACTATCAGGTAGGAGTCGGTGGGATAAGGAAACCCTTTCAAATCAATGATGGAGCAGGGAAGCTCTCTTGTTCCCCTGCATCACCTCTATTGGTCTCCCAGCCAAACCAGGCCCCACCACGAGGTCTGGTGCCCCCTGCACCCTCTTCAACCAATCAGTGCTTTCCAGCCACGCCCCCTGAGCGTGAACCACACTTACATTTTTATATATATATATATATATATATATATATATACAAGAGAACAACATGGTATACATATAATAAAAAGGTATAGATAAAGGGCATGGGAACCCCTTGTATGTCTTCATGTAAGAAGAAAGAAACAGACAGCCCATGTTCATCTAAATGTAGCTGTCTTCAGTACAGCACTCTCATGTTTAACATAGTTACTTGATCATATCCAGTAAGGTACCCATTTGGCCACCTCTTCCCAGTTCTCCTGCAGCTTTCCTTTGGTTTCATGTATCCATTAGGGAGCCACATCAAAATAGAATATATAGGGAAATGGACCAGTAATGATACTACAAATAACTTAAAACATACACAGATAGTAAAATAAATATAGCTACTTTCTTAGGATTCAACTGAGGAAGTAGCTATAGCTAGGAAAAACGTAGGGACACAGCATATTTGTTTAGAATATAAACTCCATCATTATCTAAAAAAATGTTTTAAGCTATTTATTCTAGTATCATCATTATGGACCACTCTTCACATATCCATTCAGTTTTGGATTTGCCCCAAAAATAAGTGGGAAACAGCAGGAGAATCATACTGAGTGGACTGGAGGAAGTGGCTGGATGCTTATATGACTGGATATGATCCAGTACCAACATCACTCCTGACAGGCTGATTTTGCATGAGGTAAAAATGAATACTCCACAAAAAGGTGTTACAGCAGGTGAACTTGCTATCAGAAATGAAGACTTATACAATTAAATGAGCATGCATTGTCTGCTTTTTTTTTTTTACTTGTTTTTGAATTTATGGTGGGACACTTTTGGATCAAAGGTTGTGTGACACAACTGTGGTGTTAAAGATGGATAAAGGTCTGCTAAGAAAAAAGTGTGATCAGACTGGTGATACTGAAACAGCCATTAGATTTTGCCACATGGGCACCTTATCATAAAGCAGACTCATCTGAATTACTCTGCTATATAGGTTTTATTTACTTCTTCAAGGGACCCTGGGGTTACATGGAACATATTTTGAGAACTACTTTCTGACATTTAGCATTTAGCTTTCAATAAAATAATCAGTGAGTACAACATTTATAAGAAACAGTGGTGAGCAACAGGTTTTCTTGGGGCCCCATGTGTCCCTCAGATGCTAAAGTCTGTCTTCAATAGCTCTTATTGAAGTCTAGTCATACCACACCACCTCATAATAGCCAACATACTTCAAAGCTGTAAGGGGAATGCACAAATGGCAGAGAAGTACATAATCTGACTGTGCGTAGATACATTGATAACTAAAACTGCAACTGCTCCTGTGCTTATGTACAGCTCTTTTAATACATTTGGTGCACAGTTCCTCCAGTGAGCAACTTTTATGTGAACAATCCCTTAATGGAGCATTAACACACCTCCTAATAATAACCCCCATACACACGCACGTACACACACATACATATACCTTACTATGGCCAGAAAATCCTAACAGCCCTGTTGAATTATGCCATTGTGTTTTCATTCAGAATGTATATCTTTAATCAGTCCTGCGTAGTATGTTCATGGAGGTAGACATGACAGTTGCTGGCAGTTTTTGAAAACCTACTTAATCCTTTTAGGACCAGAGTTGTGAAGCAATATAATACACATCTTTCTGGTCCTAAAAGATACATTTACACCGAAAAGAAAATTGGATTATATCATTTTAAATATCATGTACTTCCAGTTAGGCTCCTTTAACCCTTTGAGTGCCAGAAAGATATCCAAAGCATTGCAATGCATTTGATACCTCTCTGGCACTCAAAGGATTAAATGTTATTTTATGTTGGATTCATACAATGTAACAAAACTTGCGTTTTTAATGTATGTGTAAACTGTCCTATATAGACAAATTATGGTTACTTGTTACAGTAGAGATAATAGTTAATGTACTGAGATTATCCATCATTGTTCTTCTGTTCAGAATGGTTGTTACCTTATCTCAGTCCATTTAAAGACAATGCAGAACAATCACTACATAGACACCCTATCAATATTGCTTTGGTAATGGAATCCCTGGAGCCTCAGAGGAGCGAACATGGCAGCCCCCCACAGAGTGTATATATATATATATATATATCATGGCAATCCCCACAGAGTATATATATATATATATATATATATATATATATATATATATATATATGTTGTTGGATGAATTAATAAATAAGTTTATTTATATAAAGCCACAAGTGTATGCAGCACTTTACAATTTAAGGGTTTAAACAATACTGGGTTACAGGTGCTTTGTAGAGTACAACATTGGGTGGGAGGTCCCTGCCTAAGGGTCAAGTGCTGAATACAGTGCTAGTTCTGATGATGATAGAGGACATCGGTACAGTAAATAATTAATAAGAGCGTTCATTGTACAACATCATTGCCTTCTAGCATGTTGAGATTTTATCCATGAGGTGAGTTTTTAAGTGAGATTTGAAAGCACTCACTCTTAGTAATTATATGCCCAGTTGCACATTCCCCAAATATAGATAGATACAATGGATGGAAGACGGCAGCACCTGGGGGACTTATTAAAATAGCTTTATTGATGCAAAAGGCAAAAAACGGTCAACTTTTCTGTCCCCCTAAGGGACCAAAACTTTGACGTTTTTTTTGGCTTTTGCATCCTTTGTACACACACATATATAGATAGATAGATAGATAGATAGATAGATAGATAGATAGATAGATAGATAGAGAGTAGATAAGAGTAGATTAGGCCTCAGAGCAGAGGCTAGAATGAAATAAAGGATATTTAACTGTGTATAAACCCATATCTTTTTAAGTGTTAGTGTTGATTTAAATGACTACCATTATTATGCATTGGATGCAATTTGTGTTCTGTGGTTCTGTTACCAACCGTCATGTCTGACTCCATGAATATGATATTCAGGGCTAACTGAGGAAGTTATCGCTTGAACAAAGGTACAGGATGAAAGTCATAGGGGGCATTAGGTGTTTTTGGCCATAAAAAATAAACTGGGTGTTATCATTAGGAGGTGTCACTTCTCCTTTAAGCCACCCCTTATAGTTGGCACATGGAAAAAGAATATTGTACTTTCTTCTGCACCCAGTTCACACATAGACTTTCCTCGCACAGAGAAATAGACCTCCTTGAACCTTACATGTACACCCATTCAGCCCAGACCTTGTGAAAAGCTGCAAATTAAAGTTAAAGAAAAAAAAATTATGTATAGGCATTAAGCAGGAGCTTCTATAGGTGTGCTTGTTTTTTTGTGCACAGTTCTATTCATAAAGTCCCCGCTGTAAATGAGAAATCCTGTTGAGAAAAGTCAGCCTGTTTCTAAAGACTTCATAGGTGGAAAGTACTTACCTGCCAGAACAGTTAATTTTTTTGCACTTACACTTTAGCATAAAGCATTTGTGCCTGCACTTCAAGGTATGGACATACTGGTGATCACACTCAGTCAACAGTAAGATATTAATGTGTACAATCCCCAAACACCTCTAGCATGCTTAGAAAAAGGAATTTTACTCTGTGCCTTTTTCTTCTAGTTATTGAGAAAGATAGCTCAGAGGAACATAACACATTGAAACAGTGGCGTAACTATAGGGGTCTCACCTGCGACCGGGCGCGTGCACTCCAGGGGCCGGGCCTCCCCCTACGACCCCTCCACCTGGCGCCTGCAATCTCCCGCCGGTGCTCTAGTAATGCAGAGCGCTAGGAGATGACATCATCTCCCAGCGCTTTGCATTACTAAGAGGACCGTGCGGGAGCTCCAGGTAGGAGATGGGAGCATTATGGAGGAGGTCAATGAGGTCAGGGGGGCCAATGTGGTGGTGGGGGCCCGTGGCACTTCTTGTACCAGGGCCCAGAGGCTTCTAGTTAAGCCTCTGCACTGAAATGTCCATACAGTCCCCTGATGCCCTCCATTTACCACAAGTGGAGCAAACGGTAGAATTTTCCACACAGTCAGATAAGTACATAGGCGGTAGGCAGACACAACACAAAAAAATCACATCCAGAGCTTATTGTAGAGTGGAATCATATGAGTATATCCCCCTCTTGTGATTGTGAATTGAAAGCGGACGGCTATAAATTAAAGCAGTGTCCCAATGCAAAATCAACAAATATACATATAAATATACTTCTGCTATATGGAGTACACATAGTCAGAGGGTTATTTTGCTGCAGATTAAAATGTTCACATAGTCCAATGCCAGGTTCAATGAGAAAATAAACTTGTATGGATTAGCTCACCCTTAATGCTTCAAAATTATTTAAGTGTATCATTTTAACCTGTTCCAAGAGAATGCAAATAAAAGAATTAACTTGAACTGTCCGCAACCTCCCTTGGTCTGCTTTTTTCCATAGTGCTTATCCGTGGCACCTGCCAACAGTTTACGAGTTTGTCATTAGTTACATAGCCCAGCTATTGTTAATGGCATAGAGACTGTAAATATTCCAAGCTGCAGGAGTCTCACCACGAAGTCAATGGCAGAAAGCCGAGAACAGGCATTAAACCACTTTTAGCTAACCTTAAAGATTCAAAGTTGGCAGCTTCATTGCTTATCTATTTTCACTTTAAACTAGATTAGTTGTATGATCCACTACAAATACAATAAAATGTTTTTGTTAGCAATCTGATTCTAGAACGGTCGCATACACAATCTATAATCATTGTCTAAGACATATGGGGTCTAATGGATAAAGTCCAAAGTAGAGAAATTCTGGGACAAATTAAATGCCAAACTGGACAAATAAAACTCACATTAATTTAAGTGGCCTCTTTAATGCTAGAGAAGACTCCAACACGTTGGATATGACATTGGTGCTTTAAGCATCTTTTCATCTGTGGTGGAGTCAGACAAGTGGAATTTAATAGAGAGGGAGCACAGAGTATTTGAAAGAGGCAAAAAAGAGGTAGAAATGACAAGAAAAGTGGGAGGAAGAGAGAGACAGAAAGATGGGAGCACAAAAAAAGAGTAGGAGCAGAGAAAGAGAAAGGAATGGGGAAGAGGAGGCAAAAGGCTAGCTTTTGTTTATCTCTGTCACCAGTCAGAGGATGTATAATAGTAGCAGAAAACTTTGACTCTCCTATCAAATGAAACAACCCTGATTGCAGCACTAAATATTAAAATGTACCCTGCTTCTGTGTGTCCCCTGACTGTGACCACACAGAAATCCAGCAGTTCTAAGCTAAGATAGTTAGTCACTCAGAGCCAGCAGTCGAGGTACAGATGAAATGTGCTGCAGTTTTGGATCTGTGCCTATCCCCCCTCCTCAGGTACCAGGTAACGGAATAGGACACATGTTGGAAGGGAAGTGGAGCACAAAGGTAGAAACATGTTTAGTGCGCCTCATCAGACTTCTAGATGGATGGGTCTGAGAAACATTTTGGTGACTTATTGCCTAGGTAAAGAAAAGGGATTGCACCTTAACTCCATTTCCTAAGCTCATACTGCCAAGAGAGGGGTCAAACATTTTTAAACATAAATTCTGAGACCTTGGCCAACACCCCCACCCAGAGGGCCTGGAGAGGACTGCTAAGTAATGAGCTGTAGTTTGTTCAGCAAGTGAGGGGTAAACACAAACATAAATCGATCAAGCAATCAATAAATAAATAAACATGGACACAGTAGCCAAAACAGTAACCTTGAGATCTAGTTTCGCAAACCTAATTGTGTGATAGTGAAGAAGCTTAAAAATTAAAATGGAATCCAAAGACCAGATATTGTTTATAAATGCTTAAGGTTGGTCCTTTCATGTACTGTTTACTCCTCGACAAATCTCAATGAGGAGGAATATAGTAACCTAACATGGTGTCTATAGAGTGCATTTTAACTTGACTTACCCAAAGGGTGATTCTTAGATTACAGCCTCTTCACCTAATAACATGTTTCAAAGAATCTAAATAAATTGCCATAGGGTGTACATTTATTATAATTTTTCCCAAGGAAGGAATCATTTAATCCCTCTCTCTACTCCCCATCAAGCAGTAATGTAAATAAAGTGGAATACCACCCTGTATGAATAATATTTATCCAGGGGAGGAATGCTTGGCTTCCACTCTCTATTGCACTGTAGGGAATTATGGGGAAAAAATTTATATGGGGTCTCTAGACTCCATATTAAATGTATGCTGTCCAAAGAAAAGGGGATTTTTATTTACTTACAAATAATTTTTTCTTAGTCCTTGTGCAATGCAGGAACCATGGCATTAAGTTGCTATCTCAAGAAGGCAGGACACCTCCCAACAAAAGCTTAACCCCTGTCCAGCAGCTGCAGCCTTCAGTTTTAATGTATAGCAAAGATGCAAGCAAAAACGAAGTATGGCAGGAAGGTAGTAATCACACCGTGACCAGAACTCAAGCAACATATTTTGCTCCAGGAGTAATGTTCCATGTTACACAAGGGGTTAAAAAAAAGGATTTATTGGTAAGTACGCAAAAAAAACCCTTTCTTTTTGGCCCATTGCAGAACACAGAAAATAGGGATATACCAAAACTAGCCCAACCAGGATCTCAGTAAGAGGGAGAACAACTCCAAACAATAAAACCATTCTCAACAGAGACAAACCAAATGAACTGAAGAACCTTAGTGTCAATGGACAACACACAAAAACTATGTAACAATCAAAAAGTTACTAGAGATGAAGAAAAAAGACACATACAGCTACCGCTTGTAGGACCTTTCTCCCAAACCTGAACTGAACTAAGGCCAAAATATTGACTCTGAAATGTTCAGCCAATGTGTCAAGAAAGAACCATGTCACTACCCTGCAAAATTGCTCAGTAGAGGGCTGCTTTTTGCAGGCCCAGCCAGCGCCCACTGCTCTGCTTGAGTGAGCCATTTCCCTAAAAGTTACCTGTCTCTTCATAAAGACATTGGCCTGCTGGATGTTTGCCTTGATCCAAGAGACTATTGTCACCATAGACACCTCTTAGACTGCATGACTGCAGGGACATCAAAAAGCAAATCTGATTTGTGAAAATGTTCAGTGCAATGAACATAGTATTTAAGACACCAGCTGCATCTAAACAGAGAAGTACTGTTCCTGTCTATTAGATGGAGCAAAACAAAGAGAAGAAAGAACAAGCTCCTGATTAATATGAAAACAACCTTGAGAAGAAATCAAACTGAGTATGCAGAACCACAGTATCTGCATGAAAAATAAGAAAGTGGGCTCTACAAAATAAACCCAATAGTTTGGAAAAACACCGGACAGACACAATTGCTAGAACTGTATTCAAAGTGAAGTAAAGAAGAGACACAAAAGCCACTTGCTCAAAAAGGACCCATTGAAGTACTCAAATAACTCCTACTATGGAGGAGTGGGATCCCAAAAGACAGGATAGGCACGTGCCACCTCTTGCATAAAATTCTAAAAATCCAGAAACAAAGCATTACACTTAAAAAGAACTGACAAGATGAAGATCTGGATGTTGATATAACTAATATGAAGCCCCTTGTGGAGGCTGTCCTGAAAAAAGGCCAAAACCAGTGGAAGATGAAACAGACATGGACACAAGCCACTTTCCTCAAACCACTGTAAGAATAATGACCAGACCCTATGATGCACCTTAGAGGAAACGGTCTTATGGGCTTTAAGCATGGTCACGATGACTGGCTCAAAAAAATCCCTTCGTCTAAGGAAATTGGTTTCAAGAGCCAGGGCAGCATCTCCATCTCTGAATGTCACAGAGGTCCCTGAGACAAGAGGACTGGAAGAAGAGACAGATTCCACCACTTGGCTACCATACACTGAGCATATCCGAGAACCTCACACAGAGAGGCCAAAATGGCTCATGAATAATATGCTCCTGGTCCAACCTGACTTTTGGTTAACACCCTGGAAATCAGGGAGACAGGAGGAAACACATATGCCAGGTGGAAATGCTGCAATTCCCCATTGCATATACCCTGAGGGCCAAAGGATCCTAGGACCTCGAGCAAAACAGAGGAACCTTGTGGTTCATCTGAGACACTATCATCAGGTCTACAACTGTCAGGCCCCACTTTTGGGCTATGAAGTCAAACAAGTCCTGCTACAGTTCCAAATGTCTCAATGTGTACCGCTCCAGAAATCTATAACTCGATCTCAGATTACCATGCACTGGTACTGCTGCACTGGTGAGCACTCAAACTTTTGCTCTACCTTCACTGCTGCTGCAGCTCCCGCTCCTCGTATCTCTTTGGAGCAGTACACACAGAGACGTTTGGAATAGATACAGAGTTGAACGGAGGTGAATATGTTGGCATCTGACCATAAGAAACGAGCAGAGACGGTTATATATTCTCTGTAAACTTTTAAAATTGTTCATGTGTATAAGCACTTGAACAGCATATTCAAAATGTGAGCGATATACTACTTGCTTTTGCTTTGTTATATATTTTTAAATCTAGTGTGATAAGGCACTATTGGTGCCCCTGGCCTTTGTCTTTTGTTTTTGCTTCCAATAATTGCTTGCCCCAAATGGCAATAGAGCTTCCATCCTGACTGTAGAATAAGCCTGGGCATAAAGCAGCCCTGGAGGCTGAAATGTTAATTTTGAGAAGCAAATCCACTCACTTATCCACTGATTCTTAAAAACATCTGCTTTTAGCCACCAGTACAGCTGAGTGCTTGGAGAGGCAAGAAATAGGGGGATCAAAACTGGTAGAGTGGCCCATAGCTGCAACGCAGTAGAAAAAAATGGTAAAGAAGGGAAAAGCACCTAGCTGTAAAAACACTCCTATCTGGCAACTTCTATTCCTACAGAACAATCTGATTGAAAGAGTTGTAACAAGGTAACTGCACAGCAGCCTTTGTATGCCTTTTAAAAATGTCTTTGAGGGGGACTCAGACATCTGGAGAGTCTCCAGTACTGCATGGAGTAGGCCTTCCACCGATCTTCCAATGGAAGATTCATCGGCTTCTTCCTCCCTTGTCTTATATTCCTCTAGTGAGGAATCCTCCCCAGTGGGGAAAAAGTAATTGTCCATCTTATCTAGAATACTATGTATAGACACTGGGATACTACCCAGAGTGGAAACAAGGAGTTTAACCAATGCAGGCTCCTAAGGAGAGAGACTGAACCCCAGAAAACACTGAGGTGGGGCCACAGTATAAAAGGGGCATAGCTGGCCTCTGTGACACTAAGGGAGAGTGGTCTGACAGCAGAAACAGCTGTGAAAGTTCTGGTTGTCTTGGGCTTCCCTATATCCCCTTTTGACTCTGATAAGGCACACAACCCCAAACAGAGGAGACCCAGGGGAACAGGAAAAAAGCAGAAGAGAGAACTTATATGCACCACTGATGGGAGTCTAGTAGTCTCCAGAAGCCAGTTCTGCCACCTGAGGAGAGAGCCTGCTACAAGCTATGCCTTCTGGGCAGCGTGCCAAAGAAAAAAGGAAGAGAATGAGAAAGAACTCCTCTCGTAGCTTTTCTAAAACTCTAGGAACACCAGGTCTTTCACTGTTAAAAATAGAAAAAAACTAAATGGCGGCTTTGCAGCTGCCTGTGCTGAACATTGCTGTCATAGCAGGGGATCCCCATCCAAGGGGTCCCATAGTTTGTGGGGTAGCCCATACAAGCTTGTGCTGGTTCCACAGGCTGGTGACCACTGTGAGCCATGGAACAAGTGAGCATAGAACCAGAGCTGCATAACCAATATGTTGGCCATGATTGCCAATCTTTAAAATTACCACGGCCCCATAAATTTAAAGTGTCCAGGTCCCAGAAAAAAACTTGTTTTTCAACAAGAGGGACAAGTAAATAAAGTAAATCGAGTAAATAATAATTAAAAAAAACAAAGCCAGAATGCAGTAATAAGCCATGTACTATAGACCTCAAATTATAGTCGTACAAACTGACAGGAACAGGATGTACTCATAAGACCTGGACCACCAGCAAATCTATTTTGCTCTTTCATTCTTCTTGCTTCTTTGAAGAAAGTAACAGACAGTGGCCTCTCAAGGTTCTTTAGCCATAACAATGCAGACAATGTAAAACAGGTCAAAGTGAAAAGTCCACCTTACATTCTGCTCTGCATACATGAGGAACTGGTAAATATAAGGATCCATTGTAATGTCATGAATTGTAACTCCCCATGGGCAATAAAAGAGAAAATAAAGAGAAACGAAAAAAAAATCTAAGAGAAGAATTAGCCCTGTTGCTCTCATGAAGCAGAGGAAGTATCTGCCTCCAGAGAGCTTTTGCTTGCAAGTGCCCTGCTTTCTCAAGGTAGCAACTTAACCCCATGTTTCCTGTGTTTCACAGTTGGAGAAAGAGAAAGGGTTTTATAGTCTAATTCCTCTGCTGGGAATTTTGCTGTCACCGACGGTGGGGTTTATTGCAATAGTAACGTTTTAAGATAGAGAGGGTTCAATGGACTCACTACCTTCATACCTGGGAACACTTTTGTCTGGGATCCCTGGAGGGGAGTCCTGTGGTGCCACTGAGGGGAGAGAAATTATGGGATTCATGTCATAAAAAGGGGCATGGCTTAACTGTAAGTGGGGGCAGAACTTGTAAAACATAAAAAAATAGGCAGAATAGACTGGGGAAGGAGGAAAAGAGGGCGGGGAGTAGGAGGAACAGAGTGGGAAGGAGAACAAGTGGGCAGAGTGTCATCAGAAACCCCCCACATCCGGAGAATCAGACTCTACCCCAGAGACCCGATAAAGCAGAGTCAAAATTGGAGTCTCCTTGGCAAAACTGAAGAATTCCCAGCTATGCCTACATAGACTCATTAACCCCCCATAGCTTAAGGTGATGAGCCATAGAGAATATGGGGTTAACTTACCTTTTAAGTTCCAGAAAGGTGAGCAACACAGATACAAATTCCCTGTCTTGAAGGTATCAACAATGTCCAAGACTCTTTATTTTGAACATTAAAAAAAAAAGAGTGTTTAAAAATTAAAGTTCCACAACTGTTTACTGACAAGAAAATAATCTGACAGAAGAAACAATCCAAGATGAACTGTTGGCAACACATAACAAAGACTCTGGGTCTGTAGTTGAATTTAAAACATTCCCCTACATTTATCTCTCTTGCGAGATGCAGGAGAGATAAAAGTATATTTTGGGTCTTCTTTCACACCCCTGCTGTACTCTACCATCATGGTGTGTCTGGGCTCACAATACAGCCTTAGCTTAATAGGAAAGTCTGCTCCCGGATATGCTGTAAGGGAACTATCATGTGACACTTCCAACCTATTCCTAGATTAATTTTTTCTTAAAGTCTGTGCAGCACTGTAGAACAGAACCAGAGATTATCAACACTTTTACATTTGGAAGCTTAAAATTTGTTGTTATTTATAGTAAAAAACGGTCTGCTTTACTCAAATGCTATAATTTAAAACCTTTATATTGTAAAAAAGTAAACAAATGCAGGCACAAATAATAAGCAGTGTTAAAAAAGAAGTCAAGTAGCAGACGTCTATAAAAAGTAATTTTTAAGACGCTGACAGCATTTCTGTCTCAAATAACTGTGTTGCTCATAACCTCCTCCCTATAGGAAAATAAGATTAATTCACATTTTCAGTGATTAATCACAGTCTATAATAAGTGTCTGATCTGTCTGCCAAATTCATGTAGTCATGTAGTGGTACAAACCACTTTACAGCAAGTATGATATATTGGGAAGCTTTTTGTGAAGTCAACATAGACAAATTAACGTCATCATAGTGGATCAACAGAGGTCTCCAAAAGCACTGTGAAGCAATTAGTTGTAGACCTCTCTAATAGTCATGGATTAACCCTTTGAGTGCCAGAGAGTTGTCCACTGCATTTCTTTGCAATGAGATGACTACCACTTTGACACACAGGGTTAAAAGCTCCATTTACATCAGTGAGAATGTTTTTTCTTACCTATGGTAAGAAATAAAATAGGCCCACTTTTGTTCTATACATGTGTCCCATTGTGCACTATATAGAAAAAAGAAAACAAAGAAACAGCACACATAGGAATCTAAGTGTAGCCGGAGTAAACAAGCAATAAGAGTATAAAAGGGATAGTAATGTTTCCTAATAAAAGCAGCTCTAATTAATCATCATACTATTTGGACTTTGGAGAGTGTTATTTCAATTCTGTCAGAGTTGTAGTTCAAGAGTAATTCAATGACAAAGTATCCCCCTCCCGTCCCTTTTACTGATGTAACACTGCTCAGCCAGATCAGAAGGGAGGTGCCCAGGTAGACTGCAGAGAGGGACAATCTTCAGTTAAGATAAGGGAAACCTTGTCAAGGGGGGCAGGGCTTTCATTGTTCTGATAGGAAGAAGATTGTCCCCTGCTGTTATCTCTCTGGTCTATGGACTGGATTCCACATCTGAGAAGAGATTGCTTACACTAGGTAAAAGGGGAGGGAGGGGAAAACTTTGCTTGTGAATATCTCTCAAACCATAAAGGTTTGAGAGAAAAGCCTTATATCGTTCTTCATGTTTTTTTAATGCCTACAAAATAAAATAAAGATAAAGCAAAGTATTACTATCCCTTTAAGACAGAGACTAAAAGTGGGAAGTATAAATAATGAGCAAAAGTATGGAGAACCAAAAGTAAAGAGCTCAGACACCCAGAACGCATCATATTCGCTATAGATAGATAGATAGATAGATAGATAGATAGATAACAATAGTAGAACAAATGCATGTGTGTATATCTATATATAAATAAATATATATAAATAAATGTATAAAAGAATATTTAATTGTAATAAAAGAATTACTGGTAAATACAACTGGATAAAAATACACTATCATCCTATATAATAATTCGCTGAAATGTGCGTAACGCCGCAGTCATGAGCAGTAGAGACTGCCAGTGACGAGGCTGATACAGCCTCCGAAGGAGCGTCCCGCTCTGTATCAGCCACGGCACTGGCAGTCTCTACTGTGCATGACTGCACCGCGACCAGCTGGTAGTGGCACTGTGGCCCTTGTAACGGGCTCTTCAATTAGTACGGATATAATACAATAGAATAGCTCAATGTGTCTCATAACATACAATAGTTATTTCATGAGAAGCAAAGAGATAACATAAAAAAATTTGATGTAAAACCGCCAAAGATTTACACTGTCGGATGTGATGTCTATAAAGCCAATTAACCACTTGTAAATGTTGCTGTCAAAGGGATAGTAATGTTTCACAATAAAAGCAGCTCCAATTAATCTTCATAGTATTTAGGCCATGGACGGTATTATTTCGATACTGTCAGAGTTGTAGTTCAAGAGTAATTGAATAATAAAGTATCCCCTTGCCACCCATTTTACCTAGTATAAGCCATCTCCCCTCAGATGTGGAACTTTTTAATACCAGACAGCTCACAGCAAGGGACAATCTTCTTACTGTGAGAACAATGAAAACTCTGCCCGCGTTGACAGGTTTTTCAGGTTTTTCCCTTATGCTAATTGAAGATTGTCCCTCTCTGCAAGCCATTTGAACACCACCTTTCTGTTCTGAGATGAGCAGTGTTATATCAGTAAAAGGAGCGGGAGGGAGATATTTTATCATTCAATTACTCTTGAACTACAACTCCGACAGTACTGAAATAACACTCTCCTTGGCCCAAATACTATGAAGATTAATTGGAGCTGTTTTTATTGTGAAATATTACTATCCCTTTAAAGGCAATGATACAAATTAGAACCCACATACTTCAACAAAAATGTGTGGTTAAATTATTACATTTACAAAGGCAATCATAATACTAAAGAATTGTTTCATTTTGAAGTAGCACCCCTCATATGATTCAAACACCAGATCAGACAGATTTGCCCCAAAATAAGTTCCACATTTAGCCTACAATAAAAATAATAATGGAGCCTCATGAGAGTATAAAGAACAATTTAGATAAACAAAATAAATGGAATTCGTACAATCAGGCTGGATATCAAAAATAATGCAACCATTTAAAAAAATAATAATACACGGGGAAAACCCAAACATATATTAATCTATACATGACATAAATATCAGATTAATGTACAAAAATGGAGAGCTGAGCCTACCAAAGGGACTTAAACCTTTAGAAAAAAACCTTCATGGAAAAAAAAAGAGTTTGGTTACTAGGAAAATAATCACACTCCCATTTAGTAAAGTGCAATTAAAAAGACTACACATAAATAAGATAGTAATACAATTACAGCTCAAACTTTAAATTAAGAAAAAAGTGTTGTGAATTTAGAATTGCCATCAGTTATCAATATATATAATATAACAAAGTGTGATCAAAAGAAAATAAAGGGATACCTTAGTAGATCCCTTTAATAGATCCCTTTAACCCCTTAACAACCGGCCGCACAGGCACGCAGCGGTCACTAAAGGACCACGGAGCAGTTTTTTTTTTTTTTTTAAGAATCTGATTCCAGACTCCCCGAATGGCGTGCAGCCGCGTGAGGAGCCCAGAATTCCATGACGGTCATAGTACGTCAAGGGTCGTTAAGGGGTTAAAGATGCCAAACTATACCTTTAAGAAGCAAGAAAAGAAACCCGTCAAGACCATAATATCTAAGGTGGTGTCCAGAGTTGGAACAACAAAGAACTGAACATTTAGTGAAAAACTTAATTGAGAGATAAGGGTCGTTTTAAATTGATGTTTCAAGACTTTCATTAAGGACATCCGGTATAAGTGTGCATAAGGTAAAAATCCATAAAGACTCTCGATTTACGAGTCTTGTGTATCTAGTATGATTATCCTTGTCTTTGATTTTTTCAGTTGGGATGATCTTAAGTTATTTTGCCTAGGCATTGTGATCTTGGCTGAAATGTTTAGATAAGCTGTGTTGAATGAACTTATTTTTAATGTTCCTAAAATGTTGTCCAAAACGGGTTCTGAGATGTTGTAAGGTTCTTCCCACATATTGGAGACCACAAGTACAAGTTATCAAGTAGATCACATAACTAGATTCACAGGACATATAATCTTTAATTGGATATTTTTTTTTAAAAGTAATATTTTTATTCAACATATATTCACACATATGGCCTCTAGTTTTGTTGCATCTAAAGCTTCCTATTATATGTGAAAGAAAATGAGATGTTGGAATTCCCAGTCTTGAATTATTTATTTTTGGTCATTAAAATTTGTGTGGAGCCACCATATTTTTGAGATTTTTAGTTCTCCTATAAGTAATAAGAGGATTCTTAGAGAGCATCCCCTATAATACGGGGTCACTATCCAGGATATTCCAGTATTTTGTTTTTTAAAATATTTTGAATAATAGTAGTATGTGCACAATTATACCTGTTAATAAAGGCTGGTTGTTGAACATAAACATTTTCAGTTTTTTTCTTATTTGAATTAGTGCCCAACAAAAGGGGTCTATCAAGGTGTCTAGCCCTAAAAAAGCAGTATGGATCAGATCTTCAGGATAACCTCTTTCTTTGAATCTATTAATCAAAATACTTGACCGGTGGCCATAGTCTTTGATAGTACTGCTGATCCCTCTAAATTGTCCATAGGGGATGTTTTTAAGCCATCGATTATAATGTCCACTGGTAAAGTATTGGTAGCTGTAAGTATCCACTTTTTTAAAAAAAAAAAAAAATAGTATTTATATTTTGATTTATTATACCTTCCAGGATGACATCTAGAAATTCAATAGTATTATTATCAGTTCCCATATTCATAGTAAAACTAATTTGTAATTCATTGTTATTCAAATGTACAAAGAAAGATTGTACTAATTCTTAAGTCCCTTTAAATATAACTATAATATCATTAATATACCTCTTGTAGATGACCAGGTTTGCGTCCAGGGGTTTATGCCAAATGTACCATTCTTAGAACCAACCCATAAAAAGGTTGGCATAACTGGGCATAAACCTAGTCCCCATATCAGTGCCTTTACGTTGGAGAAAAAAACAATGATTAAATGTAAAAAAGTTATGGGTAAGGATATATACATGATGATGTCCAAAAGGAATTATATTTGCTTATAGGCATCAAATAGTCTTCCATCAAAGCATGACCAGATATAATCAGGCTGCCATATAATCCCATTGAAAGTTTCAAGAAGAACAGTTGTATATTTCAAATGGGATTTTAAATTAAAAACATAAGGTTGTAAGTGGCAATATATGTATCCTGATAAATCTGATGTTAGAGGACTAATGCCTGATATTATTGGGCGACCGGGTGGAAGTAATAAATGATGTATTTTTGGCAAAGGATAATAATGGGCTATCTTGGGATTTTTTTATATGTAAAAAAAATCTGTCTTGTTTGGAAATGGTCAGATTGATATAAGCAGTTTCTATATGTTTACAAAATGTGATCTGAAAAGGCACTGAAGAATTGGAGGTTAGAGGATCATAATATTCTGAATCTGTAAGGATCCTATCTGCTTCTGTTAGATAATCTTGTAAGTTTTGAACTACTACAATTCCCCCTTTATCAGCTTATAATATTAGGATTATCTTTAAGTGATTTCATGTTTTTTTTCTCTTTATGGGAAATGTTTTGCATGGAAAGAAAAGTTTTGATTCTCAGCAAGTGACCTAAGGTCTTTCAAGACTGCAGTGTAGAATATTTCCACAAAAAATCACCCTTATACTGAATAGGGTTAAATGCTGATCTGGATTTAAAAGAACTGGTAATTGGTTTCTTTAGAGTTTCTTCCAAAGAAAGGTAGGACAGTCATCAAAGTTAGTTGGAATTATCTGGTTTTCCATAAATGTATTTGATTCCAAATACACATATTCTCTCTCTCTACAGTTAGTAACAATGGGTATTTTGGAGGGATCCCTAAGAGCTTTTTGGGCAAAATATATTTTTAAAGAAAACTTCCTAGTGAAATCATTTAAATCAACAAAGAGGGAGAAGAGGTTACGTTTTGCTGTGGGACAGAAAGAGAGGCCCTTACTAAGTACTGCAAACTCGTCTTCACTTAGGGGGCAACTTGAAATGTTAAAAACCCCTCTGCTCTTAGATTGTTCTTTTTTGCACATCATTTTCATTAGATTCAATTGGATGGATATGAGAAAAGGGCATATTGAGTGCTGCATAGGGAACAATCTATTTAGCTGATTTGTCATCTTTCATCATCCATTATTTATACTCATTTCATCTCATCTCATAATTTGGATTTTATGTTATTTTGGGTGGATTCTTCATCCAGTACAGTGTGTATACACATATAGAGTGGTTTTAATTGTCTGAGATACAAGTTATTATTTTTAGTGCAATCCATATATTTATTGTACAGTATCTGCAAGCACAGCATCCAGAGGCAAAAAGGCCATCGTTTTATCACCCTTACTGTAAAAAATCGCTGCCTTTGTTTTAGTCCAAAGTGCTTTTCCTCTAGTCTTAATTGATGACCTCTCATTAGCTCAGTACTTTGAGTAAATAATTCATTGGATAGTTCTTTGTATGGACCGCAAATATGTTTGTAGTTGGCAATCATATCACCCTGTAAACATATTTTCTCTAATGTTAACAAACCCAGTTTGGCTAGTCTCTCTTTATAACTCAGATCCTCCAATTTATTTATCAGTTTTGTTGCACTTTTCTGTACCTTTTTCAGTTCAAAAATGTATTTCTTAAGAACTGGTACCCCAAACTGTACTCCATATTCTAGATGAGGCCTTACCAAGGATTTATATAGAGTTAGAATTATATTAGCATCCCATGCATCTATACCTCTTTTTAAGCATGCTAGTACCCTATTTGCTTTTGCAGCAGCTTAGTGACTCTGTAAACTGATATGAAGTCTATCATTACTCCTAAATCTTTTTCTAATGAGGATTCCCCTTTGTTTCCCATTTATTGTATATGTAAAACAATAAATAAATATTAAGTGTAATGGTCTTGCTATGGAACTAAGTTCCTTAAGTACCCTTGGGTGTATAAATGGAACTGTGGAACAGATTACCCTGCATTCTACCTATCAAGTCATGAGACCCTAGGAAAACACTATTATGGATTAAGTACCTTTAAGTATTGTCATATGAAATTATATTAAAATTACATTAAAAATATTATAGTTCAAGTTCATGTTAATCTAGCATTTATTGTTCTTATAGAATAATCTATATAAGAATAGAAAATACTCCTATTTTATTTGCAACAAATTAATCTGCTCACTAGAGTGATATTTGTTTAAATTGTCAATTGGAAACAACAAGGGGTATATTTGTCTCAGTACTAAATAATATCACACACAAAGATTTTTAAGATGTAATGAAGATGGCATAGTGCCAATGTATGTGAAAAATGTCAATGCTGGGGCACATTCCAACTTGCCATTTATAGATTAACACTTTACCCCCTTAAATGTATTATACAGATTCACTTATAAGGCTATTGTCAGAATCACAAAGGGTTGCTATTGATCCCCATTATTGAATAATGTCATGAACAAAGATTTTGAAGGTGTTTTGAAGATGGCGTAATGTAAATGTGTGTGAAAAATGTCAATGCCGGGGCACATTCCGGCTTGCCATTTACAAATTAACACTTTACCCCCATGCATGTATTATACAAATTCCCTTATAAGGCTATCAACAAAATCACAAAGTGTAACTATTAATCCCCAGTACTGAATAATATCACACTCAAAGGTTTTTAAGATTTATTGAAGATGGCATAATGCCAGTGTGTGTGAAAGATGTCAATGCCAGGGAACATTCCGGCTTGCCATTTACAGATTAACACTTGTATATATAATACAAATTCCCTTATAAGGCCATCGCTGAATCACAAAGGGTTACTATTGGTCCCTTCAATCGTTCATAGCAGTTCAATTTACAAGATCAACTATAGAAGTTTTATGATCTACCAATCTAAATGAAAGAACGACAGTACTAAATAGGGTATGCAAAATGTGCTCACATATCTACATGGAAGAAAATACATTTCAAAATATCGGTTATTCAACCGCGTTTATTTAATGTGCTTGTTATCGGGATTGACCAGATCATTCATTGATTTATCCTTCGGACATATTATGATCTGTCCGAATACATACTTCTTTATTCTGTCTTAATAGATATAACTAGTAATTAATTCTTGACTGCACTGGAAACCTCTCACTAGCATTGAATAAGCTAAAGCAAAAGTAATGTTTCACAAAAACTGCAGCACCAATTAATCTTCATAGTATTTACGCCATGGAGAGTGTTATTTCAATACTGTCAGCGTTGTAGTTCAAGAGTAATTGAATGATAAAGTATCCCCCTCCCTCCCCTTTTACCTAGTGTAAGCCACCTCCCCTCAGATGTGGAATCTGGTCTCTTGACCGGACAATTTACAGCAAGGGACAATCTTCTTACTGTGAGAAAAATGAAAACCCTGCCCCCCTCGACAGGTTTTTCAGTTTTTTTTCCCTTATGCTAAATGAACATTGTCCCTCTCTGCAATCCATATAGACACCCCCTTTCTGTTCTGATGTGAGCAGTGTTACATCAGTAAAATGGGTGGCAGGATGATACTTTATCATTCAATTCATCTTGAACTACGACTCTGACAGTATTGAAATAACACTCTCCATGGCTCAAATACTATGAAGATTAATTGGAGCTGCTTTTATTCTGAAACATTACTATACCTTTAAAGACCAACTAAGAATAAGTCCCTAGATAAGTTTAATTTATTCAGCTATTAGATGTATATATATATATTTTGCATTATATCTGCAGATTCCTGTATATAGTGATCTCTTTTGATGTCTGCCTCTAGATCATGTCTCCTCAAAAAAAAAATGTTGCAACAGACTTGAATGAATAGTAAAGGGCTCTAGATGTTATCAGACTGAAACAGACTGAAGATGTAGGAGACAAACAGATATCAAATGCAATCAAAAACAGTAAGTAGAAATAACTGACTGCTGTTTGAAGAACACCTACTTAGAGCATAGTTCCCTGTTAACATTGAAAAAAATATGCGTTATTTATCATATGTAAAAACTGAAGAGACAAAATGTTGAACTTCTAATTTCCCAAGCGACAAAAATTCAACCAAAAAGTGTAAACACTGATAGTTGACAATATAACGTTAAAAGCACATAATCATATAAAGTTAAACAAGATAAAACAAAAATTAGGCAACAGCTTGGAATTCAGAGCTAAGAATTAGTTTGCACAGAGCAAAAGCTGTGTGACATTTATCAAGTTACAAGAGAAACATGGAGGATTAGCAAATAACTGTCAAGCAATAACTGACAACTGAACATTGACTAATGACCCAGAATGATTAAACAGAAAGGTTAGAGCCTTACCATGTCCTGGATACTCAAAGGAGTCCGCTTCATCTGGAGTGTCAAGATCATCGACATTAATGTCAAGCTCATCTGGGGTGTCAAGATTGTCATCAGATAGAATGGAACCTTCACTGTGATCCAGAGAGAGATTGATATTAGGTGCTGTAAGTTTAATCTTCCTGGTGTGAGAGCCATTTAGATCCAAGGAATTTGGTGGTTCTAAAAAATAATACAGGAATAAATCACATTTTGAGAATTGATAAAGTCATTATTTGATGTACATACTTGCACTTTTGAAAAATAAAAAAGCCAAATAGAAGCCAAATGCATGTAAAATACCTGGATATTTGGGTATGCCTTGTCATTTGGGGTATGCCATATTTAATGGCATATGCAGTGTGTGCTCCTGATAAGCTAGATACTAGAAAGACAGATGTTTATGCATTTATGAGAAACCTTACATGTCAAGCCTTTGAGTGCAGAGGGGAGACTGTCTGACACATTGTATTGCAGTGCATTGTACACCAGAGGTTCTCAACCCATGCCCTCAGTGGCCACTAACAGGCCAGGACTTAGGAATTTTCCTGCTAGAACACAAGTGCGTTGATCAGAGGCTCAGTCATATTGATTAACTCACCTGTGCTCTTAACCCCTTAAGGACCAGCCGTGCGTGCACGGTGAGGTCACTTAAGGACCGGGAACCAATTTTTTTTTGCAGAATCCAATTCCGGACCCCTCGAATGGCGTGCAGCCGCGCAGGGAGCCCAGAATTCCATGACAGTCCAGGACCATCATGGGTCCTTAAGGGTATAACAACCCATGACAGTCCAGGACCATCATGGGTCCTTAAGGGGTTAAAAGGAAATTCTCAAATCCTGGCCTGTTAGTAGCCACTGATAGGGAACACACACATATTTCCCACTGATTTAACCCTTTGAGTGCCAATGGGGTTTGCAACGTATTTCAAAGCGATGCATTTCCCTCTGGCATTCAAAAGGTTAAATGTGTCTTTTAACACTTTGAATGCTGGAGAGGCCTCAAACACATCACAAATTGTTGCAATTGAGCTTACTCTAGCATTCATCTGGTTACACAGGTTCATTCAACCTAACCCGGATGCCTTGGATACCTCACCGGCACTCAAAGGGTTAAATTGATAAGAATTTCTGGAATTTTCATTTTTCCCCTCTGAGGCAATTGGCTTGCTTCTGAATTTCTCCAGGTCTTCTTAGTCCATCAGCTTCACTCAATTTTAAAGGGATAGTAATACTTGCAAATTACTAATCCCCATATTGTAGCTTTGTTAAAAAGAAACTTATTGCCCCCAGTGTCATCTCTCAAACCCTTATGGTATGAGAGATGATAGCACTCAAAGTTCCCCCTCCCTCCCCCTTCCCTGACTGTACGCTGAATCCTGACTGCAGGGGAAGCTGTCTTACGAGATTGAGTTTATAAAAAAGAGTTCTTTCACTGAAACGGTCCTCTACGTGTGCTTGGTTTGTGCTTGATTTGCAAGCACATGTAGAAGACCGTTTTAGTGAAAGATTTATTTTTTATAAAAGCGATCTCAGCAATGCTGCAGAGCCACCTGATGCAAGTAATACTGGATATCCCTGCAGTCAGCATTCAGCCTTCAGTCCGGGAAGGGGGAGGGAGGGGGGAACTTTGAGCGCTATCATCTCTCATACCATAAGGGTTTGAGAAATGACACTGGGGGGCAATAAGTTTCTTTTTAACAAAGCTACAATATGGGGATTAGTAATTTGCAAGTATAACTATCCCTTTAATTGGAATTGTACCCTAGGAATAAGCAGCTTTCTATTTGTTTAACCCTTTGATTGCCAGAGGGGTATCCAAAGTGCTGCAAAGCATTGGATGCCGCTCTGGCACTCAAAGGGTTAAAGGCTTAATGTATTATGGTGTCATTCATGTAACAGTCATGTAGTTCTATTTCAGTATTTCTGTATGATGTCTTTAGTTTCCTATACATGGAAAGAGATTTTCTCAGTCCTTCTCACTTTATATATATATATATATATATATATATATATATATATATATATATAAAATTATATAGAATTATTTAAAAAAAAAAATGAAAAATAAGATCATCAAGCTAAATGACTCTTCATGTGCTCCAATCTGTCTCTCTGTATACATATTAAAAAGCGTGAAATTGAAAGCAATTGGTTTTGTCTTTGTGAGTGAAATTAGAGTTTAGTGTCTTGGTGGAATCTATAAATAAGCCTACAACAGGATACATCTCTCCCCTGAATAATTTATCAGTGACTGAAAGGCAAGCATATAATTAAGAGACAAATAAACACGTGATTATCTCACCAGGTCTTATTTCTGCTGCATCAAGAGGGATGTCCATTCCCACATCATACAGTATTGATCTAAAAAGGAGAGAACAAGGGCAAATTCATCAAAGCAAGTACTATTTATAATTTTGAATATGATTTTTAGTTATTTCATGTAGGGTGTAAATGTCTTGGCTTTGCAGCTTTCAGGAAAATGTTGTTGGTTATAAAATATAACGGGGTACACAACTTCACCCCTCAAGGGCTGTTAAGCATTTAGATTTTAGTGTATTCCTGCTTACCCAGGACAAGAGTAGTGTGCAATGCATTGCAAAGAAATGAGTTACAAACTCTTCTGGTTGTTAAAGGGATAGTAATACTTAAAATGTAAAAAAAAATATGTTGTAGGAGTTATCCCCCTGAGTAAAACAAGAGTACTCCCACTGCTGAAAGGTTTTTCATTCAAAAGTTATTAATTTTCAAAGTTGAATTTTTTAGGTGCAATATCACAGAGGCCTGAAATTGTACACTGGCGCTGTTGCTACACCATCCTATGGAGATTTATGGTCCCGGGACCAGAGCTGTCCATAGGATCGTGTAGCAACAGCGCCACTGTACAATTTCAGGCCACTGTGATATTGCACCTAAAAAATTCAACTTTGAAAATTAATAACTTTTGAATGAAACACCTTTCAGCAGTGGGAGTACTTTTGTTTTACTCAGGGGGATAAACTCTACAACATATTTTTTTTACATTTTAAGTATTACTATCCCTTTAAAGTGATAAATTAGAACTATGTGAGAAAGAAAAATTTGGCTGATCCATATACTTGAAATTGACAGATATAATAAAGACTTGTGTGCCGAGAACTACTGAATTAATTGCAAGCTGATGTGGAAGCCATAGGCACCCTCATGTAACTACAAATATGAAGTAATGGCTGCACCATCAGTCAAATGACACAATGTATCTGTATGAATAAAAATATAATCATCTATTACGTAGTAACATAACATATTTGGTTGAAAAAAGATACAAGTCCATCAAGTTCAATCTTTGCCTCATAACCCCAAGACATGAAAATTATAAAGCTTTCTTGCCGCCAAATTGGTCTGAACTTCCTGTTTTGCCTATTAATACATAGTATAACCCTGTTTGTTGCCTTTTGAAAGTAATGTATATAATTTTCTCTTGATCAGAGGTCCCCCTTGAGATTAGAGGAAAGGAGGTTTTGACTTCAGCAGAGGAAAGGATTTTTTACAGTGAGGTCAGTTATTGATGTATATTACAAAACTGATGTAACATCAGGACATTAGATATAATGTCGTTCGGAGCCCAAGACCAATGATAGCTGTTCTCTGCTGCTCTATGAATTATGTTGTTCGATCGATGATGCAGCCTTTACTTTATGCATTCAAATGGGGGCCATGCCTGTAGGCATTATTGTCTCTTAATTAGTTTAATAACTTTAATAGCCAGGCAAGGTTCCTTTAGGTAACAGTCAGGTACATCTATATACCAGAACATTTTGTATTGTCATAGTCATTTTAATTTTTGAATCTACTCCTCATAATGAAGTGCTCGTGGTCATTCAGATTGTTGAAGCTTATTGTCTGTTGTGAAGAGGTATAAACTGAAGGCAGAGTTCGACAGAGACTAATGCAAATATTACACAAGGAATAGATATACTGGGTTACTGTATAAAGAGTTAATAACTCCTAGAGGTCTAGTTCCTCTTTTAGTAAGAGAGCTAAACGTGACTAATTGATTTTGATTGAAACTCTTTGTTAGAGGCTATCTATTTATATTTTTTAAAATGTATCTGCAATTGCCTTCATTTATTTGATTACATTTTAGTTTTAGTTTAATCCTTTGAGTGCCACAGGGGTATCCAAAACATGGCTAGCACTCTGGCACTCAAAGAGTTAAATGGATTGTTTATTTTGAGTGAGTGTAAAACATGTAAATGGGATAACCAACAGAGGAAATACACATCCACTGTTCTTTCAAACCAATTCATATTTTAACCCTTTGAGTGCCTGAGGGGTACCAAACGCATTGCTTTGTAATGCTTTCTGTACCCCTCTGGCACTCAAAAGGTTAAGATAGCGATGTGCCGCTATTCAGCTGTAGATTACAAAGCAGTTCCAATGCAAAAACTAAAGTATCATTTTTGTGATTGTTAAATGAAAGACCATTAGATAATTAATTCAATAGCCCTTTATTAATTTAAGAGCTAAGGGGGTGATGTATAAAAATGTCTACTTGGGATATACACTAATGCAGACTAGGTCTATGAGTTGTATGTGTAAAACAAAATGGTGCAATTATGGTGGAAACCAACTGCTCCATAGTGGGAAATAAAAATCTCCATTCATTTAAATGTTGCTTTTCACCCCTTTACTGCTGGAGAGGTTTGCTGTGCACTGCCAAGTAATTTACCAGTGATCACTCTAGCATCCAATGGGATGTTAGGGAATTGTTTTTTTTCTCCTCTGGTGCAGTTGGTTTCTTCCAGAATTGCAGCACTTTGGCTATATGCATAAGGCCCTATGTCTCATTCGAAGACATCACAGATGCTTATAGTAACCTCTTGAGTACCAGAGAGGTATTCAACGCATATTAACATCACAAACCTCTCTAGCAATCAAAGGGTTAATGTTCATCCAAGGTAGTATCTCAATATGGCTTCAAAAGTTCACATATTTACTGTAAAATCTCAGGTATAATATGCACCTGTTTATA